>CP124719.1:37672500-47672500 GCA_031232105.1 Capsicum rhomboideum | reverse complement strand
TCTTAATGTCAGTATTTTGGTATTTCAGGGTCATAAAATAGGAAATCAAGATTTTTTGTGTTCTCGATATGTATTAGTCCATAGATTTTTTAGAATTAATTGCACCAAAATTGATCTATCCCAAGATTAATGTGTCCATCTGAAGCACCTTGGCAATCAATACTCATTTTCCTTCATGACTAGCATTATTAATTTTTGCATTTCAGGGTCACCTGTGGGATTTTACTGGGTATGTTGTTGTTGCATTTTAGGGTCACTAAACAAGAATTCAGGACTTTTTTAGTTCTTGGTGTACCTTTTCCCATAAATTTTAAAGAATTTATTGGACTGACTCTGATTTGTCCTGAACATGGTTTGTCCATCGAAAAAGTTCTTAATGATCAATACTAATTTCCCATCTTTACTGACTTTAATATTTTGGCATTTTAGTGATACAACACAAGAATTCAAGTTTTTTTAAGTTCTCGGTGTTTGTATGTCCATAAATTTGTTAGAATTTATCAGACCAACTCCTTTCTACCCCAAACTTGGGGTGTCCATGTAGTGATCCTCTAGGTCATTTTCTCTGTTTCTGCACATTTTCTACATTTCATGCTTTCCCATAGTGGCTACATGTCATTTATCACTTGCCGGGACCGTTGATTTGGTTTCGGGTAGTTCATTTGGATTTTAAGCATATTCGCTTTTAAAGTTGAGAAATTAGACTTCGGCCAAAACTTTTGGTAAACGGCCTCAAATGATGATTTCAGCATCTTTGTGAGCTCTGGAATTTTATTTTAGGCTAGGGGGACCCTTGGTCCAAATTTTGAGGCTTTCGAGCTATTGATTGGATATTGGTGAAAATGAAACCTTGAGTGTGAGACCAACTTCTTGTCAAAACAACCTATAATGACCCCTTCTAATCATTTTCTATGTTTTCATGTTTTTTTGATGTCTAGATCTTTCATATAGCATCACCAAGTCATTTATGAATTATGGGATTAACAGTTCAGTTGGCAGGCAGTTCATTTGGATTTTAGAGCCAATTTCCTATTTTGGAGCTTTCGCTATTAAGGAATGGGTATCGGACCTAAACTTCAGTAAATGGCAGTGGCTGCCAATTCTGACAGTTCCATTAGCTCTGGAATGTCGATTTTAGGCTAGGAGGACCCTTGGTTTGGGCTCAAAGGCTTCCAGACTCATTTTGCTCTATTGGTGGATTTTGGTTAAAATAGTTCTTTGGGAGTGGGACTCACTTTTAAATGAAATGACCTCGGATGGAAATTTTGATAGAGTCGTTGTGTTTGGAATGTCAAATTTTGTAGGGTAGCATAGTTCATTTACATTTGCAAGATTCCGAATGAATCTTGAGGGTCCGATCAGAAACTTTGCATTTAGCCAAGTTTATTGGTGCAACAGTTTTTGGTGCAGGCTAAAAATGGGCTTTGCGTTTGCGAGGCATTGGCAACGTTCGCGAAGGCCAAGGTTATTGGTCAATGTGCTCTCAAACAGGACTTCGTGTTTGCAACGAGTCAGCTACCGACTGGTCTAGGCTTTCTCTTTTGCAATCACAGTGGATCGGTTGCGTTCTTGAAGGGTTATACAGGTCAGAGGTCGCATTCTCGAAGGGGGCCCGCGGTCGCAATGAAGGTACCCCTAACAGCATTTAAAGTTTTGGAACCCAACTTTTCCTTATTTATTTCAAGTCCCAACTTTATTAAACCCTAAAAAACTTAGAAGATTGTGGGAGATTGATCTTTGGGTGTCGGGGGTGAGTTGGAGACATTGTTGTAGTCATTTCCTCATCCTTATTTTGTAAGTTTTCGCTTAATTTCAACTAGCCAGTTTAACTTTAAATCCCTAGTTTACTTTTTTGGCTGATTTGGGACTTAATTGTCCTTGGGTTTCACCAATGTTTTAGAATAAATGATCCTTGAGCTGAGAGGGACGTGTTGACGATTTCAATTTTGGGATTCCGTAAGCGGGCCCCACATGGAATTTTTAGTTTGACTTTTGACCTGGACTATTTATATGCAATATGGGTATCAATATTCTCATTTTAATGCATAGATTATTATTTTTATAGCATGGAAGCGTTCAGAGGCTTTCGGGAAAGAAAAAGCTCTAAATAGTGGATTTTATGAGCTTTCGGCAGTGTCCAGGTAGGCTAGACTTTCTTTCCTCATAGATTGGGCTTTATTATGGTATTAGTGTAGTATTATGATAGCTATGGGTGGGTATGCATGACTTGGTTGGTAGTTTAGTAGCTTATTTGTTAATGTTAGTAGGTTTTGGGGCCTCTTTGGTAGAATTTGACCCTGTTCCCCTCATAATAGCAATAATAATGCCTTAGGACTAGTTTTAACTTACATAAGACCTTACAATGGAGTTGTAAAGCCTTAGTCTAGGTTTGGATAGGTGTTTGCCTTAGTATGGATTTTTGGGACTAGTAGTGGGCCTCATCGGCCCTCCTTTTGGTCAATTGCCTGAATTAGCTCCTTATAGAAATAAGAGGCATTTACTCATCACATTATACTAAAACTTAAACCTTAGGATGACTTGGACAATTCCATGAACTTCGGTTAGCCTTACTACTCCGGATAAAGTAACTTTTCGGACCATAGGACCTGATATTTAGATTGTGTGATTAATATCAAACCTCTTCTTCACTTGACCGAGGAAGTTTGGACACTAATTGGATGTTAATGAATGTTATCATCTTGGAATATTTGGAAACTTAACTTATTTATATAGCTCTGGTTCAAGTTTGACAATTAGTAGCTCTCTTATAGTTTATTCTATTGAGCTCATCTATGGCATACTTACTACATGGCATGTAATTACTAGTTCCGATTCAAGTCTGACATTCATGATCTATACACGGTAATTTATTATGATGATACTATTCTTAGTTTTGGTTCAAGTCAATTATCTATGGTTCGAAGGGAGTTCTAGGTATGCTATCAAATGTGGGCACACTTTAAGCTTATTATTGCCAAGTATTTCTGCCTTGTTTGTATCCATTGGGCTTATGGGGGCTCGGTTGGGTTATTCCTTTGTTATTTGCACCTTCTGGGCTTATGGAGGTCAAGTTAGGTTGTAGTTTGATTATATTTACTTTATTCAGGCTAGCTGTGATTTCAGAGATAGGGTGAGCTTTCAAAGCCAGAGTAGATCCTCTCTCCTTCTACTATTTTGGACAGACTTTAATTATATTGAGATAACCTATATATTTATTACTATCTAGTACTCTTATTTTTATTTAATGGCTCTTGTACCGATCTTACTAGGTCATGTAATATTCTTTTGTAGATTTTTCTCCTTTTTCTCTATTGTCCAGTACTATTTTATTTTTTATATTCCACTACTTAGTATTTCTATTACATGTCTAAATGTTGTTTTCTTTTACCATTTGTCGTTTAGCCCATTACACATCGTTTCAGGCTATGGTTTGACTTACCTACTGGTGGGTTAAAGTAGGTGCCATCATGACTTGAGAAATTAGGTCGTGCACAACCTCGGATGGAATTTACTATGGTCCCGTTGAGTCCAGAATGCCAAATTTGGTAGATTAGCATAGTTCATTTGCGTGCACAGGGTTCTGAACGAATCCTGAGCACCCAGTCGGAGTCCATTTGGACTTAGTAAAATTTTTGGTTTTTAGTAGTTGGTGCAGCCGCATTAGTGGTACTTGTCCTATCTAGGGGATGTCGCTTGAGCAACCAGGGTGCCGCTTTAGTGTCATCTTTCCCCTGCTGCACCAGCCGCTTTAGCGGCTCAGTAGCTGCTTAAGCGGTCACTATTGGAATATATTTTTGGACTTCATTCTTTTTACTCATTTTAGCTTATTTCTCCTCCATTGCTGCGACCTTTAGCTTAAAAATCAGTTGAGGTTTCTCCCTTTAAACTTGGGGATCACCGGATTCGAGTTCCTTGATTAATTTTCCGCCTAAACCCGTAATTTCCTGAATAAATTTTGATTAAATTCTCCATTATTATTCTTGAGTTTTCAAGTGTTATTGGATCTTTGAACTTGGGGAGCTGTGGGAGATCATCCAATGAGGCTAACATTAGTTAATTCAACACCTCTTCATCATTTTCTATTATTTTAACCCGTTAATTTTGTCCTTTTTCCTTATAAATTCCTAGAATATAATTCTTGATTTCTTGGTCTTATGGGGCTATTTTTGGCCTGGGCCTCGATGTGAGCTTCATTTGTGCTCAAATTTTAGGAACGCATTCCTTATCCATCGCCGGACCTAATGACAAATTCAATTTCTATATTCCATATGTGGGTCCCACAGGCCTATTTTTGACCTAATTTTTGGCCTGGAGTTTTATATATATTACAATATGGGTCTTATTTTACTCGTATTAACGTGTAGATTATGAATTTAATAATGCGATGATATGTAGGGATCAAAGAGTGGAGATTACTAGTTCCTGGACGGTTTGAGAATATGATTCAACTTTGAGGTAGGCTAAGGCCTACTCTTCTCTATGATATTGTGTATTGTATAAATTGCATGCTAGGTGGGGGTTTATAGGATGAGTTTAATACTAGTTGCATCTTGTTATCAACATTTGACCTATTTGGGGGAATTTTAGAATATAATTGTAGTCTGAGCCCTAGCCTCGAATACCTGCTATAGTTATAGGGTTATGTTAAGCTCGCTTATATACTTGTTATGACCTTAGTGAAGGATTTGGGGTAGTACATTTCTATAAAGCTGATATTCTCTGGTTAAATCCTCCTTGTAGCATAATGCCCATGTTTACCTTAGCTTTTTAAGTTATGATATCGATATTATCCTTATCTATATATTTTTGGGCCTGAGGCCTTGGTTACGAGACCAGTTGGATTTTAGGTTAGTTTTCTGTGCTATGGAGAGCTATGATTCAGTTTATAGACACTTGAGTGCTTACGTTTCTATTGTTTTGATACCAGTGATGGCATGCATACATTTATATGCACTCTTGCTTAAGTAGTAGTGTGATTCCAACTAAAACCTTGGTTTTTACTATTGTTTTCCAAAAAGCCACTTATTCCCACCTTTTAATTTTAAAACTGATTTTTAAATGGAAGTCGTACCACCCTTATTGTTGGTTTATGATCTTTTAAACTAAACATACTACTTTGGAAACTCATATAAAGGTAGATTCTGGTCCATTCTAGGTCTACTCATTTATCTTTATTAACTTATTTTGGTCGAGGGAGATTGCAACCGACTTCTTGTTGAAACAACCTGTAATGACCATCAAGGTTATTTCCTACATTTTTGTACTTTTTTGATGTTTAGAGTTTTCCCATAGCTGCACTAAGCCATTTATGACTTGCTGGGATTGACAGTTCGGTCGTCGGATAATTTGTTTAGTTTTTAGAGCCAATTCCCTATTTTGGAGCTTTTGCTGTAAAGGAATGGGTATCAGACCTTAACTTAAGGTAAACGGTCCCAGATGTTGATTCTAATAGTTTTGTTAGCTCCAGAATGTCTATTTTAGGTAAGGGGAACCCTTGGTTTGGGTCCCAAGGCTTTCATACTTGTTTTGGACTATTGGGTGGATTTTAGTTAAAATGACCCTTTATGTGTGGGACCCACTTTTAATTGAAACGATCTGGGATGGAAATTTCAATGCTGTTGTTGAGTCCAGAATGTCAAATTTGGTAGGGTAGCATAGTTTGTTTGCGTTTGTGGGATTCTGAACGAATCCCGAGGGTTCGATCAGAAACTTGACACTTAGCCAAGTTTTTTGGTACAAGCAAAAAATGGCCTTCGCATTCGCGAGGCCTTGGCAGCATTTGTGAAGGCCAAGGTTATTGATCATTGCATTCATGAGTAGTCCTTTCCATTCGGAAAGAGTTGGCTATTGACTGGCCCAGGCTTTCTCCTTCACGATCGCGGTGGACCTAGCTGCGTTCGCACAGTGTTTGCCAAGTCAAAGGTTGCATTCCCAAAAGGGGGTCCCACGGTTATGATGAAGGGACCCCTGTCAGAATATAAAGTTGTGGAACCTAAACTTTCCTTATTTATTTCAATTCCCAACTTTATTAAACCATAGGAAGCTTAAAAGATTGTGGGAGAGCGATCTTTGGGTGTCGGGGGGTAAGTTGGAGATGTTGTTGTGGTCATTTTCTCATCCTTATTTCGTAAGTTTCCACTTAATTTCTTTTTTAACTAGCCGGTTTAACTTTAAATCCCTAGTTTACTTTGTGGGCTGATTTGGGCCTTAATTATGCTCGGGTTTCACCCTTTTTGAGGTAAATGATCCTTGAGCTTAGAGGGACGTGTAGACGATTTCAATTTTGGGATTATGCAAGAGGGCCCCACATGGTATATTTAGTTAGTCTTTTGATCCAAAGCATTTATATGCAATATGGGTATCAATGTTCTCATTTTGATGCGTATATTATTATTTTGATAGCATGCCAGCGTTCAGAGGCTTCTCGAAAAGGAAAAGCTTTGGAGTAGTTGACTTTACAAGCTTTCGGCAGCGTTCAGATAGGCTAGGCTTACTTTCCTCATAGATTGGGCTTTATTTTGGTATTAGTGTAGTATTATGTTAGATATGAGTGGGTATGTACGACTTGGTTGGTAGTTTAGTATTTTATTTGGTAAAGTTAGTTGGTTTGGAGGCCTTTTTGATAGAATTTGACCCCATTTCCCCTTATAATAGTAATAATAATTCCTTAGGACTAGATTTGGCTTACTTAAGACCTTGGGATGGAATTGTAAAGCCTTAGTCTACATTTGGGTAGGTACTTGCCTTAGTATGGATTTTCAGTACTAGTAGCGGACCCCGTCGGCTCTACTTTTAGTCAATTGCCTAAATTAGCTCCTTATAGATGTAAGAGGTGTTTAATCATATTAGACTAAACCTTGAACCTTAGGATAGCATGGACAGTTCCATAAACTTTGGTTAGCCTTACTACTCCGAATAAAGTAACTTTTTGGTTAGTAGGACCGTATATTTAAATTGTGTGATCAATATTTCACCCTTTATTGACATGACCATATTACTTGGATGTTTGGATGCTAATTGGATTATATGGAAAGTTATGAGCTTGGAACATTTGGACACGTAGCTTATTTATCTAGTTCCGATTCAAGTTCTATTGAGCTCATTTATGGCATACTTAATACATGGCACTTAATTACTAGTTTTGGTTCAAGTACAACATATATGATCTATATACGGTAGTTTATTATGATGATACTATTCTTAGTTCCGGTTCAAGTTTGACATCTATGGTTTGAAGGGAGTTCTAGGTATGTTATCATATGTGGGCACACTTTAAGCTTATTATTGTCAAGTATTCCCTCCTTGTTTGCATCCATAGGTCTTATGGGGGTTTGGTTGGGTTATTCCTTTCTTGTTTGTACCTTATGGACTTATGGGGGTCCAGATAGGTTTTAGTTTGATTGTATTTACTTTTGAATTACTTATTCCGCATATTTATTGCTTTATCCTGGTTTTGCTTATTATTTCAAATTTAGCTCTTATCCTTGACTTTAGTTTACATTCTCACATTTTATTATACTTTTATTGTGATAGCCATTTTTTTTGGTACTCATACTACACTATTGCATTTTTTTTTGATATAGATCTGTGTACGAGCTACCACCACTGATGCTTCATTTAGGTTTGATGTGGTATTGGAGACAGGATGAGCTTTCAGAGTTCGAGCTGATCCTCTCTCTTTCTACTATTTTGGACAGACTTTCACTTATTCCGAGACTACCTATATATTTATAATTATCTAGTACTCTTATTTTTTATTTAGTGACCCTTGTAGCGACCTTACTAGGTCATGGGATATTCTATTGCACATTTTTCTCCGTTTCATCTGTTGTCCAATACTATTGTATTTTTTATATTCCGTTGCTTAGTATTTCTATTGCATGTCTAGATGTTGTATTGCTTTACCCTTCGCCATTTAGCTTATTACTCGTCGTTTCGGGCTATGGTTTGGCTTACCTACTGGTGGATTAAAGTAGATGCCATTATAACTTGAGAAATGGGGTCGTGACACAACCTCAAATGGAAATTACTATGGTCCCGTTGAGTTCAGAATGCCAAATTTTATAGGGTAGCATAGTTTGTTTGTGTGCATGGGGTTTTGAACGAATCCTGAGCACCCAGTCGGAGTGCATTGGGACTTAGTAAAATTTTTGGTTTTTGATAGCTGGCGCAGCCGCATTAGAGGTACTTGTCTTCTGTAGCGGATGTCGCTTAAGTAACCTAAGTGCCGCTTTAGTGGCATCTTACCCCTACTGTACCGCCGCTTTAGCAGCTCAGTGGCCACTTAAGCGGTCACTGCTAGGATATATTTTGAACTTCGTCCTTTTTACTCATTTTAGCTAATTTCTCCTCCATTGCTGCAACCTTGAGCTTAAAAATTTGTTGGGGATTGTCAATTTAAACTTGGGGATCACCGAATTTGAGTTGCTTGATTAATTTTTAGCCTAAAACCGTAAGTTTTCAATCAAATTTTGATTCAATTCTCCATTATTATTCTTGAGTTTTCAAGTGTTGATGGATCTTTGAGCTTGGGGAGCTGAGGGAGATCATCCATTGAGGCTAACGTAAGTTAATTCAACACCTCTTGATCATTTTCCATTGTTTTCCCCATTAATACCATCATTTTTCCTAATAAATTCCTAGAATATAATTCTTGATTTCTTGGTCTTATGGGGCTGTTTTGGGACTCGATTTGAGCTTCATTTGTGCTTAAATTTTGAGCACATATTCCTTATTCTTTGAGGGACCTATTGATAAATTCAATTTCTAAATTCTATATGTGGGTCCCAAAGGGCTATTTTGACCTGATTCTTGGCCCGGAGTTTTATATATAATGCAATATGGGTCTTATTTTACTCGTATTAATGTGTAGAATATGAATTTAATAGCGCGACAACATGCAGGGATCGAGGAGTGGAGAAGACTAGTTCGTGGATGTTTTGGGACTATAATTCAACTACGAGGTAGGCTACGATCTACTCTTCTATATAAGATTATGCATTGGATAAAATGCATTGTAGGTGGGTGTTTATAGGATGAGTTATTACAAGTTGTATCTTGTTATCAATATTTGACCTCTTAGGGGGAATTTTAGAATAGAATTGTATTCTAAGCCCTAGACTAGAATACCCGCTATAGTTATAGGGTTATGTTAAGCTCACTTATATACCTGTTATGACCTTAGTGAAGGATTTGGGGTATTACATTTCAATAAAGATGATATTCTCTAGTTAAATCCTCCCAGTAGCATAATACCTCTATTTACCTTATCTTTCTGTGATATGATATTGATATTCTCTTTCTCTGTATATTGTTGGGCCCAAGGCCTTGGTTATGAGACTAGTTAGATTTCAGGTTAGTTTTCTGTGCTATGGAGAGCTATGATTTAGTTTATAGACACTTGACTGCTTACATTTCTATTGTTTGGATACTGTTAATGGTATGCATACATTTATATGCACCAACGCTTAATTAGTGGTATGATTCCAACTAAAACCTTGGTTCTTACTACTGTTTTTCAAAAAGGGACTTATTCCCACCTTTCACTTTTAAAACTTATTTTTAAATGGAAGTCGTACCACCCTTATTGTTGGTTTATGGCCTTTTAAACAAAACATACTACTTTGTAAACTCATATCAAGGAAAATTCTAGTCCATTCTCAATCTATTAATTTATCTTTATTTACTTATTTTTGTCAAGGAAGATTCTGACCCCCTTCTTGTCGAAAAAACCTGTAATGACCCTCCTAGTCATTTCCTACAATTTCATGCTTTTTTTATATTTAGAGCTTTCCTACAGCTAGACCAAGTCATTTATGACTTGCTGGGAGTGACAGTTTTGTTGCTGGATAGTTCGTTTGGTTTTTAGAGTTAATTCCCTGTTTTTGAGCATTTGTTGTTGTGGAATGGGTATCAAACCTAAAATTTTGGTAAACGGTCCAGGATGCTAATTCTGACAGTTTCGTTAGCTCTAGAATGTCTATTTTAGGCTAAGGGGACCCTTGGTTTGTAGCTCATGACTTCCAGACTCATTTTGGGCAATTGGGTGTATTTTGGTTAAAATAGCCCTTTGGGTGTGGGACCTAATTTTAATCGAAACAACCTCGGATGGAAATTTTATGGTGTTATTGAGTCTAGAATGTCGAATTTGGTAGGTAGCATAGTTCGTTTGCATTTGCGGGATTTTGAATAAATTTTGAGGGTTTGATCGAAAACTCGATGCTTAGCAAAGTTTGCTGGTGTAGTATTTCCTGGTGCACGCCAAAAATGGCCTTCGCATTCGCGAGGCCTTGGCTGCGTTTACAATGGCCAAGGTTATTGGTCGTCGTATTCGTAATTAGGCCTTTGCATTCGCAAAGAGTCAGCTGTCAATCGGTCCATGCTTTCTTTTTTATAATCGCGGTGGACCGGTGTTCGTTAAGGGTTTGACAGGTCAAAGTTTGTTTCATGAAGGGGGTCCTGCGGTGGAGAAAAAGGGACCACTAGAACCTTTTAAAGCTGTGGAACCCGACCTTTCCTCATTTATTTCAAGTCCTAACTTCATTAAACCCTAAGAAGCTTAGAAGATTGTGAGAGATCGATCTTTGGATGTTGGGGGTGAGTTAGAGACGTTGTTGGGGTTATTTCCTCATCCTTATTTCATAAGTTTCTGCTTAAATTCTTGTTTAACTGGCCGATTTAAATTTAAATCGCTAGTTTACTTTCCAGGCTGATTTGGGGCTTTATTATGCTTGGGTTTTACCCATTTTTTAGGGTAAATAATCCTTAAGCTGAGAGGAACGTGTTGACATATTCAATTTTGGGATTCTACACGAGGGCCCCACATGTGATGTTTAGTTAGACTTTTGACCCAGATCATTTATTTGCATTATGGGTATCAATTTTCTTATTTTAATGTGTAGATTATTATTTTGATAGTGTGGCAGCATTCAGAGGCTTCTCAAAAAGGAAAAGCTCTAGAGTAGTGGACTTCACGAGCTTTTGGCGGAGTCTAGGTAGGCTAGGCTTAGTTTCCTAATAGATTGGGCTTTATTATGGTATTAGTGTAGTATTATGCTAGCTATGGGTGGGTATGTATGACTTGGTTAGTAGTTTGGTATTTTATTTGTTAAAGTTAGTTGGTTTGGGGGCCTCATTGGTAGAATTTGTCCCCGTTTCCCCTTATAATAGTAATAATATAGACTTAGGACTAGTTTTGGCTTACTTATGCCCTTGGGATGGAATTTTAAGGCCATATTCTAGGTTTGGGTAGATTCTTGCCTTAGTATAGATTTTTGGGACTAGTAGCGGGCCCTGTCGGCCCTCATTTTGGTCAATTTCCTGAATTATCTCTGTATAGTTATAAGAGGTATTTATTCATTACATTAGACTAAACCTTGAACCTTAGGATGACTTGTACAGTTCCATGAATTTTCGTTAGCCTTACTACTCTGAATAAAGTAACTTTTTGGCCTGTTGGATCGTATATTTAGATTGTATTATTAGTATTGCACCCCTTATTGACTTGAACGTATTACTTGTAAGTTTGGATGCTAATTGGATGTTAAGGAAAGTTATGATCCTAGAACATTTGGACACAACTTATTTATCATGTTCCGGTTCAAGTACGGCGATTAGTAGCTTTTTTGTGGTCTATTCTATTGAGCTCATCTATGGCATACTTACTACATGGCACTTTATTACTAGTTCCAGTTCAAGTCCGGCATTCATGATCTATATATGGTAATTTATTATGATGATACTATTCTTAGTTTCGGTTCAAGTCAGGCATCTAGGGTTCGAAGAGAGTTCCAGGTATGTTATCACATATGGGCATACTTTAAGCTTATTATTGTCAAATATTTCCTCCTTGTTTTCATCCATCAGGCTTATAGGGGCTCGGTTGGGTTATTCCTTTGTTATTTGTACCTTCTGGACTTTTGGGGGTCCAGTTAGGTTATAGTTAGATTGTATTTAATTTTAAATTACTTATTCCACATATTTATCTCTTTATCCCGATTTAGTGTATTATTTCAGATTTAGCCCTTATCCTTGACTTTAGTTTACATTCTCGCATTTTATTATCATTTATTGTGATTTAGCTTAGTCAGCCATTGATGCCTACTTAGTACTCATTGTTTTTGGTACTCATACTCCACTTCTGCAATTTTTCTGATACAGATATGAGAACGAGTTACCGCCACTGACGCTTCATTCAAGCTTGCTGTGGTTTCAGAGATAGGGTAAGCTTTCAGAGTCAGAGTTGATCCTCTCTCCTTCTACTATTTTAGCTAGTCTTTACATATTTCGATACTACCTGTATATTTATTACTATCTAGTACTCTTATTTTTTATTTAGTGGCTCTTGTACCGACCTTACTAGGTCATGGGATTTTTTTTGCACATTTCTCTCATTTTCCTCTATTGCCCAGATCTATCATATTTTTTTATATTTCATTGCTTAGTGTTTCTATTGCATGTCTAAATGTTGTATTCTTTTACCCTTCGCCATTTAGACCATTACTCATCGTTCCGGGCTTTAGTTTGGCTTACATACTGGTGGGTTAAAGTAGGTACCATCGTGACTTGAGAAATCGAGTCGTGATAAATTGGTATCAGAGCCTAAGTTTACCAGCATTGTTGGTACAAAAGCAAGTGTCTAGTAGAGTACCGCAGATTGGTACGATGATTTACGCATCCTATATTCGAGAGGCTACAGAATATTTTTAGGAAAACCTCACTTTCTTTGTTCATTTTCTTGCATCGAGTCTATGTCGATTTCTAAATTCTCATTGTTTCACTATTTCCCAGATGGCCAGGATGTGGGCTACGACGACAAGAGATAGAAACCCCGAGCTTGAAGCTAGAGCACCCATTATAGGCTGAGGTCGACCCATAGGTTGAGGTCAGGAAATAGCTGCAACACCAGATAGGGGTCAGGACAAGTAGCCTTTACCAGATCCATTATTACTCTCGAGCCAGAGATATCTCCTGATGTTTAGCCGCCCTAGCCGCTGGTGGGCTAGGGGACAGCCTAGACCCTAACTAGGTTTATAACTTCATCATTTCTCAGAGATACCTTACTTCAATTATTAGGGTTGGTACATGTCGCACCATCTGATAGTGCTCAATCAGTGAACCAAAGTTGTACTGATAAATGAGAGCAGCCTGTAGCTGCGGTTCATCGTATTTAGGTCCTTACAGCATCGGTAGTTCCACAACTGGCAGTTACTTAGCCAATTTTGACTACGGAAGAGCAGAATATGTTAGGCCAATTTCAGTTATTGACTCTACCTAGGTTTGTAAGGCCCTAGGAGAGGATGCTTATGAGTTTCTGACTAGTTGCAAGGAGAGGATTTATAATTTGGGGTTAGTTTAGCAGTGCAGAGTGGATTACATAGTGTATCAGCTTGACAAGGCTGCAAGACAGTGATAAGAGTCCGCATTATCAGGGCAGGTACAGTAGGAACCACTACAGCTCATAATTTTGAGGCAAGGGTTTTCAGGGTAGGCACCCTCAATGTTTAGGTAGAACTTTAGATCATTGATGGGGGTCAGCCTGGTTATAATGACTACAGTGGTCAGAGTAGTGGTCAGTTCTTAAAAGGTGAACAATCAGGGTCTTTAGGCCGAGGTGGATATTTTAGGTCAACGAATCTTCTGGAAAGAGTAGAGTGTTGGGGGCATCTTATGTTTATGGGGTCATCGGTCATTTTTCCAGAGAGTGTCCTCAGTATGAGATTACTCAGCCTGTAATGCAGAGTGTTTAGATAATTAAACCGGTGCTACCTACAGCTAGAGGTAGTATGTAAGTCACAGGGGTGATCCATAGGGCTCTAGAGGAGGTCTATAGGAAGGTAGGATAGGTGGTTAGTCAGGTACCCAGTTCGGAGGTGGGCGGGGTTGGTTGTACACTGTACCTGCTAGGTCGGGAGTCGAGTCTTTTGATGTTTTCATTACAGGTATAATTTTAGTATGATGTCAGCCAACTATTGCTTTATTTGATCTAATATCGACTAATTCATATGTGTATGCTTATTGTGCACCGTAGTTAGAGTTGTCATGGGAGCTTTTATCTGTGCCATTGCATATAGCCACTCCTGTGGGTGATTATTTAGTAGTGGATTGGGTTTATAGATCATGTGTTGTGACTGTTTGAGAGTACGATACTAAGGCTAACCTTATTGTGTTAGATATGGGAGATTTTGATATGATTCTGGGCATAGACTGGTTATCCCCCTACCATGTGATCTTTGATTATTTTGCCAAGAAGGTCACCTTAGCCATGCCAGGCATACCTCCTAGTTGTGTAGCAGGGTTCTTTTAACTGCATGCCAATGAGGATTATTTATTATGTTCGTGCTAGGAGGCTGGTATCCAGGGGTTGCGAGTCGTTTCTTGCTTATGTCTGTGTTGTTAGTATGGAAAGTCCTTCGTGTGGTTTTGTTCCTATTGTCTGTGAGTTTCTTGATGTTTTCCCTATCGACCTACCTGTCCTTCCTCCTGAGCATGATATTGAAGCTAAATTCGCAGCTTCAGGATCTTTTAGGTAAAGGTTTCATTAGGCCGAGTATGTCACCTTGGGGTGCTCTTATTTTGTTTGTGAAGAAAATGGATAGTTCTATGCAAATGTGTATCAATTACAGACAGTTGAATAAGGTGACAACGAAGAATAAGTATCCAATGCCATGTATCGATGATTTATTTATCCAGCTTCAGGGTGCGGTAGTGTTCTCTAAGAATGAATTGAGATCCAGTTATCATCAGTTAAGGATTCAGGCAGAGGATATCCCTAAGACAGCTTTCAGGACTCGCTCTGTTCATTATGAGTTCCTGGTGATGTCTTTGGGATTGACCAATGCCCCAACATTGTTCATAGACCTGATGAACTATATTTTCAGGCCCTATTTAGAGTCCTTCATGATCGTCTTCATTGATGATATTCTTGTATATTCGAGGAGTAGGGAGGAGCACGAGTAGCACTTGAGGACTGTGCTTCACACTGAGAGATCATAGTCTTTTTGCCAAAATCTCAAAGTGTGAGTTCTGGCTAGAGTATGTGACATTTTTGGGACACTTACTATCTAAGGAGGGGATTATAGTGGATCCAGTGAAGATTAAGGCTATTCGTGATTGGGTTAGACCTATATACCCAATCGAGGTTCACAGTTTTATTGGTTTGGCAGGCTAATACAGGTAGTTCATCGAGAGATTTAGTAGGGCCAAACCTATATGACCAGATTGACTAGGAAGGAGGTTCCATTTCAGTGGTCCGATGAGTGTGAGTCCAGCTTTCTGAAGCTTAAGTAGTAGCTCACTTTAGGCCAATTTTGACTCTTCCAGTTAAGTGCGAGGGATTTACTATGTATTATAATGCTTCTAGTGTTGGTTTTAGTTGTGTTCTGATACAGCAGGGCCGAGTTATTGCTTATGCATTGAGACAGCTAAAGGTGCACTAGCGCAACTACCCTACTCATTATTTAGAGTTGACGGTGGTAGTTTTTACGCTTAAGATTTTAAGGTATTACTTGTATGATGGTCGATGTGAGATATTCACTAACCAACACAATCTTTGGTACATTATGTCTCGGAGGGAGCTTAATTTGAGGCAGCGCAGGTGGATTGAGTTGCTGAAGGACTATGGTATCTCTATTCTATACCATTCGGGCAAGGCGAATATGGTAGCGAACACCTTGAGCCGAAAGGCGGTGAGTATGGGTAGCTTAACCTTCATCTCAATTTTAGAGCAACCGTTGTCCTTGGACATTCAATCCTTAGCCAACATGATGATTCGACTTGATATTTTAGACCCCAGGAGGATTCTTGCCTGTGTTAACACTAGGTCTACGTTGTTTGAGCAGATTCAGAGTCGTCAGTTTGAAGACAGTAGACTTTGTGACATTCATGAATAGGTTCTAAGAGGTGAGCCCGGGTGGTATACCTTAGATCCAGAGGGCATTCTAAGATTCGATTGTCGTATTTGTGTTCCGAGGGTTGGAGATCTAATTCAATTGATACTTCTGGAGGCTCATAGCTCCAGATATTCTATCCACTCTGGGACAGCTAAGATGTATAGAGATTTGAGGTAGCATTACTAGTGGAGTGGTATGAAGAAAGATATAGCGTACTTTGTAGCTTATTGCTTATGTTGTCAACAGGTAAAGGGCTAGCATTAGAGATTGGGTGGCTTGCTTAAGAGACTACCCATTTCTAAGTGGAAATGGGAGCAAATTATCATGAGTGGTTTACCTTGCACTTCTCGTGGTTCTGACAACATTTGGGTCATCATTGATCGATTGATCAAATTAGCTCATTTCATCCCTATTCAGATTTCTTTCAGTGTCTAGAGGTTAGTTTGCATCTATGTTCGGGAGATAGTTTGTCTTTATGGGTGTAACACCCCGTACATTTCCGAACTCACGCGACTACCCTAATGTTCATGGAATTAATTAAGTTGTGATAGATGGTATATTATTCATGGAATTTATTGGGCTAAACTACTATTGAGTTAATGGGCTCAATAAAGGCCCAATAATTGAGTAAAAGACATGGCCCAAAAGGGGGAAATGACCCATTCTTCCTTTTGACCAAGTAAACCATCATTTAATGACCAATAATTGGCTAAGGATGACCATGAGGCACTATATAAGGCAACAAATCAGATTTTTAATCAACAAAAGACACATGCACTTTCTAGAATTTCCATAAGATATTTCTCTTCATCCAAACCCTAAGGAAACCATCTCATTTGGACAAGATCATCACTTTGCAACTTGGGTAAGTGTTTAATCTTGTGATTTAATATATTATATGCATGAGAGATTGTGTAGATCATGTTGTTTATGTTGACAAAGTGTTGAAAAGTTCACTATGTGTGAAACAATCTATGTTTGCTTAATCGGTAAAGGGTGAAACGGGCATCCACCTTCGCGGATGGGGCACCTGCGGGCGCAGATGCCAATGCAGGTGACCCTAGACCAGGCCAATGGTCACCTGCGGCCGCACCTCATCCACCTGCTGGCGCAGGTGGCTTCGCAGGTCAGTCCAGAACTCCATTTCGGTTGTTTTTGCATCTTTTTGACCCCCCAAAGCCCCTATACCCTTTATGGATGCAATTATCAACTTATGGTACCTTTTGAATGACTTTAAAGGAGTAGACCGGAGGTATTTTGAATGGTATCAATTATCGATTGTCTTTAATATGTTGTTGTGAAAGGTGTTTACGTGACGTAGTGAGGTAAATGTGACACAGTGTTGAAGGGGGAAGTGTAAAGCATAAACTTGGTGTGAAATGCTATTGGTTTATGATGCATTGGTTGATGTGTGGCATGTTGTGGTGTTGTTGGTATAGTAATTCAGTGAATGGTATTGTGAAGGGTGAAATGACGTTATATGGCAGTCATGTAGTTCATTATCGTTTTATGCACTTGGAATGTAGTTAGTTGTTAACGTGAGTTCCGTTATGTACTTGTGTTGTAGAGTAAAACATAAGGAAGGAGATGGATTATTGTATTCACTTATAGTACTGTACATTCATATTTGGAAGATAAGGAATGTAAGATTTCTCTTTTTTGTATTCTTTGGCAGCTTCTATTGATCTCATTGTTATCGAACTTATTTCTACTCTGAAATTTTCTAAAGTATCTCATTTTAGGTTTGTTAGCAAATGTTATTCATATGTTCATTGACTAATGTTTCAAAGCTCATAATGTTATAACCACCAATGTCTCAATCTCTCAGAAGTAAAGAAATGAAGTAATGCATAGTTGTTGGTTGTGTGAGTACGGGTGGCATCTCTGGAGGCATAATCCTAGCTCTAGACGATCCCGAGATTATTGGATCAGAGGGAAGCTCTGGGGGCTGAAACCTAGCTCGAGCCGAACCTGACAGGGGTACCTCCGAAAATTTGATGTCGCCCAAAGTATACCTCCGAAAAAGTACAATGCGGTCGCTGAATCAAATATAGAACCCAACTAGGTTGGGGTCGATCCCACATGGAATAGGTTGAAGTATGAGTAGACTACCAGATGGAATAATTGGAACGTAAATAATACGGGGGGAGGGGGGTTGCTAGTGAATAGTAACAATGATGATTGCTGGTTGTATTGAGTTTGTAAACAATAAGAGAAATTCACTAGGACTGTGATCCCCAATGATTCCTTAACTTCACCGGTTACTTGTGCTTAACAAGGTTGCCCCGCTGCGCTGCATGCAAAATCTAACAAGTTAGGTTCATCTAACTGTCTCTCGACCTTCATTAGACGAATTTCACTCTTCTCCTCTCGGACTCCGAGTGTCGCAATACTAACCCTTGTCCTGAATTTCAGATAACCTTTCCCGCTAAGGCTCCGATTATTAGATGAAGGTTGATAGCATCAAATCTCTGTTGTTATCTCCTTTTGCCAATTTCTACCTCTCTCTCAAGCAAGTCTAGAATATAGGCGAGTTTCTAACGTTTGCAACCGTTAGAAAATTAATCACAACGAAGGAAACCACAATACATGCATACACAACATTACAAAGTTGCTTTGCACTTAACCGGTTTCGTTAATTCCTCACGGTTCAAAAAAACCTAGTTGATAGGTTTAGCTGCTCATGATTGCAAGAACACAAGAATAATCTAAAGATGAAAGCATAATTATGATCTCACAAGAATGAAGAAAAATCGAAATTTTAATTATCAATAAAACTCAAATTAGGGTTTGTGAATACAAAACCAAATATATGTCTGAAACAGTATGAAATAACTCTCAAAGTAGTAAATTGTCCAACTCTCGCACTTAGGACTACATAGGGGTATTTATAGATACAAAACTAGTCTTATCCAAAACCAAATAGGAGAACAGAGTCGGCAACTTCCACGGTATCATGACTTGGTGTCGTGGAACCAAGTCACGCCACGTAGGTTGATGTCGTGGGAATTAGGCTCAACTTGTGGTCTTCAACAGTTGGATCACGGCAGGCTTCCACGTCACGTGGGTGTCAGTCATGCCACATGACCCCTGCCG
Source organism: Capsicum rhomboideum (assembly GCA_031232105.1). Classification (NCBI taxonomy): domain Eukaryota; kingdom Viridiplantae; phylum Streptophyta; class Magnoliopsida; order Solanales; family Solanaceae; genus Capsicum; species Capsicum rhomboideum. The sequence continues at coordinate 47,653,514 of CP124719.1, read as the reverse complement.
TGGAAATCAGGCCCTGTTTCTTCACTCTGATGTTGAATCACGATAGCCACTCACGTGGCGTGAGTGGCTCTTTTCTGCAGCCTCTTGTTCTTTCTTCGTTCGACACTTCATTCTCGGGCTTGATTCTTCCTCTTTTGTTCATTTTGCCTTTAAAGCCTGTTTTCCTGCAAATTAGGACAGAAACTACATCATACCAACAAAACACACCCAACTTATTGCATGTTTTCCTTGTTTTAAGAATCAACAGTGCCATGTAACCATGACACATCAACACCCTCAACTTAGAACGTTTGCATGTACTCAGGAGAACAAAATAAAAATACACAAACACAATGCTTAACTAAGAGAAACCTAAGGGACCTATGGCAGTCAACTTGTTGCTTTTGACACAAAACCTTTTCGACCCCTCCTATTTTCAAAGTAAAACCAAAGTGTGTATGTAAGCAACATAGGATCATGACACAGAAGGGATCAAGTGATGGCACCATATTATGCACAAACAACTAAGCATATATGCAATTGGCATTTCTCGAACAACTAGCAGCTAATTATGCAACCCATGTGCTTTCACATTCGAAGAAGTCCCATGCACTCTCAGTATACTAATGAATATCAACATAGGGACGAGGTCAAAACACTCACGCTCACAAAGAAGTTAAGACAGTGTGCATTAAATACCATAGGCTTGCCCTTATTTTTTACGCCTTCGTTTTCGGACAGTCGGACTAGGATCACTATAGGACTTTACTCGGCTTGTAATGTAGGCTTAGGGACGGGTATGGTGCATGTGGGTATAGTGACTCAACCCTCCTTGACACTACACTATTTTTGGCTCCAACTTCCAACCTTTTTCATTTTTATTCTCCCTTCTTTTATTTTCAGATTTTGGGTGTAATTTTTCTTCTCAGACTTTAAACACATATACATTTTTTTATTTTTTTTTCACACCCAAATCTGTTTTCTCTTTTTTTTCTTTTATTAACCCTTCTTCATACCTAACTCAGTCTACGCACCCCTATAATAGCCACCCTCAACTTAGGCGATTTGCCTGAGCTGAGGTACACAGTGTCCAAGGAGGGACCAGGGTCAAGACAGGTTCATTGTGATTAAAATGGGAAGGTGAATAGGCTAATAAAAGAAATAGGACAATTATGGCTCAAAGTCGGGATCAAGGGATACTTCGTCATTTGGTTTGGTTTGTAGGCTAAAAGTGGACTTTCTTCAAAAACGGCCTATGATCCTTTCCTAATACCTATCCTTTAACTTAGGCAAAACTAACAGGGAAAGTTCTGGATCGCACACACACAGCTAACTAAGTAGTGACCTCACACACACATAGCACAGGGTTGTATTACCAACTACTACCTATCCGTTCATGCAATGCTAGTTACGGTTATTTGCCTATAATTCTAGTGCCATAACAAGATCCAATAGTTGTCACACACACGCATGCTATTCACACAATTCAAAAACCAAAATTTCAGGAGGGGTATCCTTAATAGTCAAAACACATAGAAAAAATCATCCAAAACTGGACTTCCCTCATTTTTCTCCTAATTTAGCAAGAAACATAAAAACATCAACAATAATATCCTAAACATGCCGGTTCTGCTATGATAGGACATTCAGGAGAATTAAAACACGACAACAAAACCCCCCAAGTGGTGGTACACCCCCACCCCCAACCAAACATGGTGCAATGCCTTCAATGTACTGCTATCAACTAAATGTAAGGGAGTGAAGACATACCTGTGGAACTCTAAGCGCTGGAAGTGGGCCCGCCAGCAGCGGGATCATCAAACTGTGCAGTAGTCGCATCCGGTGGGGGGATAGCCTGACTGGCAGATGCACCACTCGCCCTCTGCTCTGCCTCAATCTGGCTAGCATGGTACTCTACCCGGGAGGCTTTAACAGCCCTCCTCAGATCACTCTCGTACTCAGCATCACTCGCACCCCCATGCGCTGGACTGCGGGGTCTCTTGCCTCTATTCATCGGAGGCTCCTCATCAGCAAACAAATCAACCTCAAAGGCTGGTCTCACGGAGGTCGGGGCAGGCATAGGTGGTATAATGGGAGTGCTACTCGATTCCAGTGCCTGAACCTCCTCTCTGAATGCAGCTACCTCCTGGGTCAAGCCATCCATATCAGGGCTCGGTGCAGTACTCAAGCAGGAGGCCATACGTTCATCGAAACTATCAATCCGCCCATGCAAGCCCCGCTTAAATTGGTCCATAGTTGCATTCATTCGAGCCTCCACCCTAGTCTCCGCAGCCTCTATTGTAGATCTAACCCAAGGCTTAAGCTGGGATACCAACTTAGCCATCTGAGCCTCAGTGTGAGCCTGGTGCTCAAACATCTTCGTCTGCCTGTCAATCAACTTTTGCAGAAAGTCTCGTGCTACTGAAACCATCCCAGCAGGAGTCGGAGGGGCACTAGTACTGGGTACCCAATCATTAATAGGGCCAGCGCCCTCAGTCTGTACAGGTACCCTAACTGGCGCAGGAACATGCAAAGGTGCACTACTCGGCTCATCCAGGGCTGCACCCGATGACTCAGATAGCTGTGACCCTCATGGACGAATGGGGTGTGAACCCCTCTGCTGTATCAGCCCAATGTCTGCAATGCGGGTCACCTTGATAGAATGGTCCAGGGCAGGTATCCTGGCCACCCCTGACCTATCACACAACCCCTGGATCAAGCATGGAAAGGGGATACTCGTGTGATCTCTGAACGCCCTCTCGTGGATCTCCCGGACTATGTATCTAGCAAAAGGAATCTCATAACTAGCTAAGATACTGGCTACTACTACTGCCCGCTCCAATGTGAGGGAGTTGTCAGCATTGGTTGGACCCAACCAATGCCGAACCACAGACCACCAGAATTTACCAGCAAAATAAAGCGTGGACTTTTTGATGTCCAACTTCCCAGTCACCCAACTATCCGCCACACCATCTTTGGCTATGTACCCTGCAATCCATTTAAGAAAATCCAATTTCTGCTCTGCAGCTCTCATCTTAACCCTATCTCTGACAGTGTCCATCCTATAATCATATTCAGCAGTCGACGAAGGAAGTGGATGGTCAGCCTCAAATAAGAAGCGGTGAATGGTCTGCTCTAAAATATCCACACGGGTACCACGAACCATAACATGGGTCAAAAATGGCTGCAAAATAAATTTCTGCCCAACAGGAGTGCCCAAATCACTGACGCAGCATACGAGGCATAAAACTCTCAAACTAACTCTGAGCTATATCGACCAGAAGGCTGCGCCATCGAACCTAAATCATACCTCTCAAGGATAGGCCATATATCAGTCAAGGTCCTCAACTCATCCACCCGATACCGTGGCTCCTCCATAATGCTCCTCCGATACACCTTTCTCTCAGTCAATTCAGCATCTCTATCATAGAAGGCACGCATGCCCTGCACACACCAATGCTTAATCTCTGTACTCTATGAGGGAGTCGATACACTCTGGGCACCAGAACCTGAAACAGAAATCGTAGCCTCTGCCATAGAAGTACCCTGACCCATAGCATCATCAGCAGATCCTGACGCAGAACCATCCTCCCCCTCTGATTTTGACGATACCAATCACATGGAGTAGAATACCCTCACGTGACGTGATTCATGTCGTGGATGATATTTAACCCATTCTGGAAAATTCTTTGATTTTCAGCTAACTGTTCCTCAATAATCCGATCTCCGCATAACAAATCTTGGGTTGCCTCCCAATCAGCGCTTGATTTAATGTCGCGGCACGACATGGCTAACTTGAATACTCAGACTTCTCCAACTAGACCATGGGTTGCCTCCCATGAAGTGCCTGATTTAACGTCGCGGCATGACATGGCTGACTTGACTACTCAAACTTCATCAAGTTCAAATTCTTCAATCATCCTTATCTCCTTTGGAACTCCTACATAATGCTTAACACGCTGTCCATTGACTTTGAATAGGACATCATCTGCTCCTTTTAGCTCAATAGCACCATGTGAGAATACCCGAACGACAGTGAATGGGCCTGACCATTTGGATTTTAGTTTTCCAGTAAACAGGCGAAGCTTAGAATTATACAATAAAATCGAGTCGCCCGGGTGAAATTCGCGGTTCTCAATTCGATGATTATGGTACAATTTCATCTTCTCTTTATACAATGCTGGACTTTCATAAGCCCGGAGACGAAATTCATCCATCTCATTCATCTGCTCAAGTCGCAATTGGGCCTCTTCACTCCAGTCCAAATTCACCCTTTTCAACGCCCACAAAGCTTTATGTTCTAGTTCAATGGGCAAATGGCAAGACTTCTCATATACCAACTGATATGGTGATGCACCAATTGGTGTTTTGAAAGCCGTCCGATATGCCCATAACGCATCATCCAGTCATCGAGCCCAATCAGTCCTATTTGCATTAACTATTTTTGCCAGAATGGACTTAATCTCGCGATTTGACACTTCCACCTACCCACTTGTCTGAGGATGGTAAGGTGTTGCCACCTTATGTTTGACACCATATTTTTCAAGCAGGGCTTTGAACAGTCGGTTGCAAAAGTAGAATCCTCCATCACTTATAATAACTCAGGGTGTCCCAAAACGTGAGACTATGTTCTTTTTCAAGAAAGTTGTGACACTTCTCCCTTCGTTATTAGGAAGCGCAATTGCCTCCACCCACTTAGACACGTAGTCAACGGCTACCAAGATGTATTTCATTCCATGCAAGCTCACAAATGGACCAATAAATTCAACTCCCCACACATCGAATAATTCAAGCTCAAGTATAGTTGTCATTGGAAGTTCGTGTTTGCGTGAAATATTACCTTGCCTTTGACATCGGTAACAAGCACGGGCATAGTCATGAGCATCTTTGTAAATAATGGGCCAGTAGTACCCACATTGCAAGATTTTATGGGCGGTCCGTGCACCTCCATGATAACCCCCAACTGGAGATGAGTGACATGCCTCCAAAATACTCAACATCTCGGACTCAGGAACACATCTTCGAATTATGCCATCCGCACATACCCTAAACAAATACGGCTCATCCCAGAAGAACTTTCATACCTCATGCATAAATTTCTTTCTCTGCTGATATGTGTCATATCTTTCGAGACTAGATCACTTGCCAAAAAGTTGGCAAAATCAGCAAACCAAGGGATCAAGTCTTGAGATGCTGCCAATACTTACTCATCCGAAAAAGTATCATCAATCTCTAGGTCATCTTTCAATTTAAGCATGGCCTCCTCCTCAAGGCGTGAAAGATGGTCAGCCACTTGGTTTTCGGTCCCCTTACGATCCTTGACTTCAAAGTCAAATTCTTAAAACAGAAGTACCCACCGAATTAGTCTTGGCTTAGCATCCTTTTTCAATATAAGATACCGAAGGGATGCATGATCAGTATGCACAATCACCTTCGTACCAATCAAGTAAGATTTGAATTTCTCAAAAGCGAATACTACGGCCAACAACTCCTGCTCAATCACAGTGTAATTCTTTTGAGCTGGATTAAGCACTTTGCTAGCATAGTAGATCGGGTGTAATATCTTTTCACGTCTTTTGCCAAGGACTGCACCCAAAGCCACTCTACTAGCATCACACATGACCTCAAAAGGCTTAGTCCAATCCGGTGACACAATAATAGGGGCTGACACCAACTTCTCCTTAAGACACTCAAACTCCTTAAGACATGCTTCATTAAACACAAACTTCACCTCTTTCTCTAAGAGTTTGCACAAGGGATGAGCAATATTTGAGAAATCCTTGATGAATCTTCTATAAAAACCAGCATGACCTAAGAAACTTTGAATACCTTTCACAGAGATAGGTGGGGGTAGCTTCTCAATTACTTCAATTTTTGCCTTATCCACCTCAATGCCGTTCTTCGAAATCTAATGCCCCAATACGATACCTTTATTGACCATAAAGTGACATTTTTCCCAATTCAGCACTAGGTTGCACTCCTCGCATCTTTGAAGCACATTTTCAAGGTGTGCCAAACAACCCTCAAACAAGTCTCCCACAATAGAAAAATCATCCATAAAAACCACGTTGGTGTCTTCCACCATGTCGGAGAAAATAGACATCATACAGCGTTGGAAGGTGGCCGGTGCGTTACACAAATCGAAAGGCATCCTCTTGAATGCAAACGTCCCATATGGACAAGTGAAAGTGGTCTTCTCTTGGTCTTCGGGGGCAATAAAAATCTGATTATACCCCGAGTAACCATCAAGAAAACAATACCATCCTCTACCAGCAAGACGGTCTAACATCTGGTCCATGAAGGGCATAGGAAAATGATCCTTTTCAGTCCACGAGTTCAGCTTCCGATAGTCCATGCAAACTCTCCATCCAGTCACAGGCCTCATTGGAATCAACTCATTTTTGTCGTTTGGAACCACCGTAATTCCTCTCTTTTTTGGCACACACTGAACTGGGCTCACCCACTTGCTATCCGCAATAGGGTAAACCACTCCTGCATCCAACCACTTTATAATTTCTTTCTTCATAACCTCCTACATAGGTGGGTTCAGATGACGCTGGTGCTCAATGCTAGGTATACACTCAGGAATAAGCTGGATCTTATGAGTGGAAATGCCGGGTGGAATACCTATGATATCCGCAATGGACCAACCAATGGCCCTCTTAAATCTTCTAAAAACTGAAACCAAAGCCTCTATTTGCCGATCCACCAGCTTAGCAGAAATAATCACTGGCAAGGTATTGTTGGCTCCCAAGAAAGTGTAGCGAAGGTGGGCCGGAAGAGCCTTAAGCTCTAACACTGGAGGCTCCTCAATAGATGGACGAGCTGGTGGAGTCACCCTATTCTTCAAATCAAGATCTAGTTTCTTGGGTGCATAAGTGTACGCTCCTTTACCAGCTAGTGCACCCACTATCTCATCATAGTCATCTATACCATCGTCTTCAAAATTCATGATCACGGCAGCTAGAGGCTCTACTCCCAACCTTTCTTCAATGGACACAGCGACCTCACTATCATCAACAGTGTCTATCACTGAAATCACTCGCTTATCTCTTGGCTGCTTCATAGACCGACAGACATTGAAAGTAACCTGTTCGTCATTCAATCTGAATTTTAGCTGCCCAATTTCCATATCAACCAATGCACGACCCGTGGCAAGGAATGGTCTTCCCAGTATGATAGGAACCTCAAAGTCAACTTCACAATCAAGAATCACAAATCAGCCAAAAATATAAAAGAGGCAACCTTCACTAAGATATCGTACAGAATGCCAACCAGTTTTTTCACAGTTCTATCAGCCATGAGAAGTCTCATGGAGGTTGGTTTTGGTGCTCCCAACCCCAATTGATTGAACACGACTAATGGCATTAGGTTTATGCTAGCACCCAAATCGCACAGTGCTTTAGCAAAATCGTAGGACCCAATAGTGCAAGGAATTGTGAAAGCTCCTGGATCCTCCTTCTTTTCAACTAAGGACCGTGAAGCAACTGCACTACAATGATGAATGTGTCATGCGCTAAATCCCATTGAGACGTGATTAGCACCCGAAGCCGATAAGGCCCGAGAGAACCAATCTTTACTCATGCCCAATCATATGCATACCATAAGAATCATCATCACCTCACAAAGACATAATATAACAAGTGCGGAAATCATGGAGCATTATATATATATATATATATATATATATATATATATATATACATATAAGAAACTTGGCCGTTAGGGCCATCGAGTTAAGGTGGACATACAACTCTTCATTTATACACCCACATCGGTCTACAAAAGCCTCTAACAAGAGTACACATATAAACATCTTAAATTCGGGACAAGTCCCCGCTTTAACCAGTACCAAAATAAATGTACACAAGAGACCCGGAAAGCCCCGAACCAACTGGAGCTCACCAAAGATCGGCAAAAGATCCGCAATCTACTGTGGAGGTCTATTAGTACCTGTGCCTGCATCAAGTAAGGTAAATTTCCCTAAAGGGGTCAGAACAAAGAATGTACTGAGTATGTAAGGCCATAAGAAACTATATGATACACCAATACTTCAATGGAAACAAATATAATTAAATAATCAACATGGATGAGTCATCACTATATATGTATGGAAATATGTACATTAGATGGTTTACTTCTTTTATCTTTTACGCTCAATCGTTCCTTCATCATTCACAACTCATTCTTTCATTCTTACAATGCCCGGGCCCTAAGCTGATCAGTGGGTAATCAACAGTTTTCGGGATTGACCCATGCTAGGCTTTCCTTTTTGCCCCTGGGATACCACCCGTAGAAGAGGGATCGACCCATTCGAGGTATTTTAACCCCATGGGATACCACCCGTAGATATTGGGATCGACCCATGCGAGGTATTTTAACCACATGGGATACCACCCAAGAACACATCACTTCCCTTCACAACATTACTCCTTTAATCTTGGGAAAAGTTCCTTCGATAATTATATCATTATTGGAAAATACATAGATGCTTACTTTATGCCTCTACGTTCATGAAATTGATACTTTCACTTGTGAGAGATTGATGTATTGAGGATCATGACATCATTGGAACTTTAGAACATAACATTATTGGAACTTGGAATAATGTCTATAAGTATGTTGTACATGAATGACAATAAATGATAACATGAAATGAGATGCCTTCGGACATTTAGGAAATGAGTAGGTACAATAACAAGGTGTACTCTATAAGCTGCAGAAAGATACGGGACTAGTAACCTTACATACCTTAATTCCCCAATATGGATACACAATCTCACTCGTGAATACAACACTTCAGTTTTCCCTTTATATCTACTCTACACACAAGTACATAATGAAGCTTACATTAACCACTTACTTCCTTTCAAGTGTATAACATGATAATAAGTTACATAATTGTCACACAATGCCATTTCACCTTCGTACAATATCATATACTGCTTTACCATTACCAAAACAAGTCACACATCACCCATGATATCATACATTACTAACATTCCACACCAAAACCATACTTTACACTTCCCCTTCAATACTATGTTACATTTACATCATTATGTCGCATAAACGTCTTTCACAAAAACACATTAAAGTCAATACATACTTGATATAATTCACCATACCTTTAACGTACTCCTCTAAGGTCATTCATAAGTTAGTAATAGCATCCAAGAAGGTTGGAGGGGTTTTGGGGATCATTACTGGACGAAAACATGCAAAATGGGACCCTAGGGGGTCTGGAGGGGACACCTGCATGTGTAGGTGGGTGACCTGCAGCTGCAGGTGCCCTTCTGGACACTTCCAGGTCCACTTGCGATGGCATCTCTGCCCGCAGGTGCCCGTCTGCGTGGGTGGATGCCCAAATTCGGCCACCGGGGTTCGTTCACATTAAATGGTTCATGGCCAAAACCAAGCTTTCCTTTACATATTTTTGATCAAACTAATACCAATGAACAACCATAATCTCACAACACACAAAAACACCACCAAAATCACATTTTCCTTTCATTATGTCACCAATTCCGTACACTTTTTCCACAACAACAATTTACAAAAATGACACATAAAGAGAAATCAAATTAGGGACATAAACATATCATACATTTTGATGTTCAAACTATCAACTCACTTCTTTCAAGACCACAAGGCCACCTTCAAGTTCAAGTCACCAAAATAACACAACTTGTGTCACATAAGCAAAAGTGCCCCAATCAACACTTTTAGCCATAACCATCACAATCCATACCATATCTTATGCACATAAAATATTAGACCACAATAATAAACACTTACCAACACTTACAAGGTGATGATCTTGGCAAAATAAGTGTAGTTGCCTAGGCTTGAAAAGGGTTTCTTTTTGGTCTCTTGGAATTGTCTAGAAAATGCAAGAAATGGCAAGGTGTCTCATATGATAAAAATCTGATTTTTAGCCCTCATTTATATCATATTTAGTCACAATTAAGTCAAAGATGAGGTGTCTATTTGTTCATTAATGCATGGATCAAGAATGGGTCATTTTTGTTCCTTTGGCCATGTCTTCTTATTATTTTGGGCCAATTTTTAAGCCCACTCCCAAGATGAATTAAGTCCAACAATTCATTGTGATAATTTATCAAAGCTCTCATGTTTCAATATTTCCATGAATGTTACAGAAATTACCTAGGATAAGATCGGAAACATACGGGATGTTACATTCTTCCCCCCTTAGAAACATTCGTCCTCGAATGTTAGTAACATGATTCACATTAAACAAGTATAAGTCTAAGAGCATTCTTCATGTAATCATATAGATATATACTCGAAGCTTATAAATACTTACTTGTCACTGTTCCGATCTCGCATCATGAAATTGTTCTTCCCTTTGGAACAAATGAGGGTATTTGGATCTCATCAATTCTTCAGCTTCCCATGTGACCTCTTCTATTTGTTGATTCCTCCAAAGTACCTTTACAAAAGCGACATATTTATTTCTCAACCTCTTTACTTGCCTATCCAGAATGGCAATAGGTATCTCCTCATAGGTAATATCCTCTGTAACCTGCACATCATCAATAGGAGTAAAACGAGATGGATCTTCTATGCATTTTTGAAGCATCGAGACATGGAATACCGTATGAACTGTGGAGAGTTCTTGGGGTAGTGCCAACTCATACGCATCTTGCCCAAATCTTCTGATAATTTCATATGGTCCTATATACCGTGGACGCAATTTTCCTTTCTTTCCGAATCGCATTACCCCTTTCGTCGGTGACACCTTTAAAAATACCCAATCACCTATGAAGAATTCAAGCCCTCTTCTTCTAGCATCAGCATAGGACTTGTGTCGACTTTGGGCCATTTTCAATTGCTGCTGGATCACTTTAACTTTCTTCATAGCCTGATGAACAATATCTGGCCCAAGTAAAGCAGTTTCACCTACTTCAAACCATCCAATTGGTGATCTACATTTTCTTCCATACAAGGCTTCATAAGGTGCCATTTTAATACTTAAATGATAGCTATTGTTATAAGCAAATTCAATAAGAGTCAAATGGTCATCCCAACTTCCTTGAAAATCTAACGTGCATGCTTGTAGCATATCTTCAAGTGTCTGGATAGTACGTTCTGCTGGTCCATCAGTCTGAGGATGGAAAGCCATACTTAGATTCACCTTTGTACCCAAACCCTGCTGAAAAGATCTCCAGAAATGCGCAGTAAACTGAGCTCCCCTGTCTGATATAACAGAGATCGGAATTCCATGTAACCATACTATCTCTTTCACATATAATCTTGCATAATCTTCTGCTGTATAGGTGGTCTTGACTGGTAGAAAATGCGCTGACTTGGTAAGCCTGTCCACTATAACCCATATAGAATCAAATTTTCGTAGTATATGAGGCAAACCTGTGATGAATTCCATATTAATCATATCCCATTTCCAGACTGGAAGATTGATACATTGCATGTAACCTCCTGGTTTTTGATGCTCTACTTTTATTTGTTGACAATTTGGGCATTGAGCGACAAATTCGGCAATGTTCTTCTTCATATTTCCCCACCAATACACTTCCTTTAAATCATGGTATATTTTAGTAGCACCCGGATGAATAGAATAACGCGAGTGATGTGCCTCTATCATAATTTGTCTCATCAGCTCATCTACGTCTGGTACACATAATCTCCCTTGGCATTGAAGCACCCCTTCTTGTGTAAGATCAAATGCCTTTGTCAGATTCTGTTGTACATTTTCTTTTAGCTGCGATAACATAGGATCTGCAAACTGCTTCTCTTTCACTTCAGCTATCAACAAAGATTCAACTGCATTTTGTACGATAACTCCTTCATCTGAGGATTCAAGAAGACGAACCCCCAAGCTGGCTAACTAATGTAAGTCTTTGATTATCTCTTTCTTTTCGGTCAACTGACCACTAGTGCTTTCTACTGCCTTACGGCTCAATGCATCCGCTACCACATTTGCCTTCCCTGGATGATATAGAATATCAATATCATAATCCTTCAATAACTCAAGCCACCTTCTTTGCCTCAAATTGAGTTCCTTTTGCTTAAAGATATATTGTAAACTCTTGTGATCAGTATAGATATCAACATGAACTCCATATAAATAATGACGCCATATCTTTAAAGCAAAAACCACCGCTGCTAATTCAAGATCATGTGTGGGATAGTTTCTTTCATGTGGCCACAACTGTCGTGAGGCATATGCTATGACATTACCACGCTGCATCAATACACATTTGAGGCCAACCCCGGAAGCATCACAAGACACTGCATAGCCTTCGGTACCTTTGGGAAGTACTAAAACTGGTGTGGAGGTTAATTTATCTTTCAATTCTTGGTAGCATTTCTCACACGCATCATTCCACTGAAATTTAACTGCCTTATGTGTAATCTTTGTTAATGGTGCAACAATAGAGGAAAAACCTTCCACAAATCTCCGATAATAACCTGCCAGTCTAAGAAAACTATGAATCTCTGTGGGTGTCGTAGGTCTTGGCCAATTTTTCACCGCCTCTATCTTCTGGGTATCAACCCGTATTCCTTCATCCGATACAATATGACCCAAGAATACCACAGATTTCAACCAAAATTCATACTTGGAGAACTTTGCGTACAACTTACGCTCACGGAGTATCTGTAACACCTGCCGTAAGTGATTAGCATGGTCCTCTGGTGATCTTGAATAAACCAGGATGTCATCTATAAATACCATGAAGAACACGTCCAGAAATGGCTTAAACACCCTATTCATCAAATCCGTGAACACAGCTGGTGCATTTGTTAGTCCAAATAACATAACTAAAAATTCATAATGGTCATACTGTGTTCGAAAAGCTGTCTTGGGTACATCTTCTTCTCTAACTCTGACTTGATGGTAACCCGACCTCAAGTCAATCTTGGAAAAACACTTGGCATCCTGTAACTGATCAAACAAATCATCAATTTGAGGGAGGGGATATTTGTTCTTGATCGTTACCTTATTCAATTATCGATAGTCAATGCACATTCTCAGTGTGCCATCTTTATTCCGTACAAATAATACCGGTGCACCCCACGGAGACATACTAGGCCTAATGAATCCCTTGTCCAGTAAATCCTTCAACTGCTCCTTCAATTCACATAATTCTACTGGAGCCATTCTATATGGAGGAATAGAGATAGACTGAGTGCCTGGAATCACATCAATGCCAAACTCTACTTCCCGTTCTGGGGGTAAGCCTGGAAGATCCTCTGGGAATACATCAAGAAATTCGTTGACCACTGGAACTGACTGCGGAGTTAATGGTTCCACATCATTATCTTTTACGCATACCAAGTGACATATGTACCCCTTGACAATCATTTTCCTTTCTTTCAAATAGGAAATAAATTTTCTTCTTGGTGCCCCTACATTACCCTGCCATTCGAGAACATTTTCTTGCGGAAAACAAAAATGCACCTTCTTGGCTCGGCAATCCACCGTGGCATAACAGGAGGCTAACCAATCCATTCCCATGATAACATCAAAATCTATCATGTCTAGTTCAACAAGATCAACCAGTGTATCACGACCACACACCTTTACCACACAATTACGATATACTCTTTTTGCAACAATAGTCTCACCAACCGGTGTAGACACTTCAATTGATTTAATTAACAATTTTTGTACCTTTACGAATTTCACAACAATCAATGGAGTAACATAGGACAATGTAGAACCCGAGTCAATCAATACATATACATTATATGAACATATGGATAATGTACCTATGACTACGTCAGGAGATGCCTCTGAATTCTGTCGGTCTACCAGAGCATAAGTACGATTCTGAGTTCCACTAGAACTGGCCGCTCCTCTGGCACCTCTACCACGACCCGTAGGCTGTACACCTCTGCCTAGGGGAGGAACCGATGATGATGATGCAATGGTTGATCCCACAGGTCGATCCAAATTACCCAAGCCTCTCCGTGGAAAGTCTCTCATCATATGCCTTGTCATACCGCACCAAAAACAAACATTTAACCCATGCCGACATTCACCTAAGTGAAACCGTCCACATTGCTGACATGGCTGAAGAGAATATCCCGTAGTCTGCGAACCTCGAATCCCACTACTCTGGCCAACACTACTGCCTATGAACCCTTGAAACTGAGTTTGAGGGCCTGCTGCGGAGTAAGAAAATGATGGTCTCGGTGGTCTAGGAAACATCCGAGGTCTAGAGTCTCCTTGGGACACCATAGACTATCCCATAGGTCTAGCTCTTTTGGACTGTCCTCGTTCAGATTCATGTACCCTTGGCCTCTGTCTTTGGTCCTCCATTTTCTGAGCGAAATCTTGAATTCTCGCTATATCCATGTCTTTGTTTAAAGCAGCAATAGTAAAATCTCGTACCAAATATGGCTCCAGCCTGTCCACATATCTATGGACTTTATCTATCATCGTAGCCACTACATTGGGCGCATATCGAGCCAAAGAATTAAATTGCAGATTGTATTCTCTGACACTAAGATTCCCTTGACACAGATTCAAGAATTGATCCGCACGAGCCTTACGGATCTCATAAGGAAGGTAGTGATCAAGGAAAGCCGCTTTAAATTCTTCCCAATTAGGTGGATTTGCACCGACACCCCAAGATTTCTTCCAATCTTCATACCACAATATCGCCTCTCCTTTCAATCTATATGCAGCAAGTTCAACTGTTTCTACCCCAGTTATATGCATAACATCTAAAGACCTTTGAATCTGATCTATAAAGTCTTGTGGATCTTCATTCAAATCTGATCCAGTGAATGTAGGAGGATCTAATTTCAAGAAATCCTGGGTCCACCGACTAGCTGCCCTGGCTGCACTATCATCACCTGTCATTAGACCACCTTGTCCCTGAACCTGTACAACAACTATTCTGGTCAACATCTGTACTGCATTCTTTAAGTCCTGGTCCGTAGTATTCACTGGTGGTTCTGCCGGTATATCTCTTCCTCTTGACTCTTCTAAGACTGGAAGAGAAGAAGAAGACTGTAATGCCATATCTGGTTCAGCGCCACCTTGATTAATTGGTTCAGGCGGGGCTCTACTAGTTCCTTCTCTATCAATTCTGTCTATTCTCTTACTTTTAACTCGACCTCTTCTTGTCATTGGCATTTTTCTATAACATACAAGGACAACAATGTTTATGGTCAGAAACATGTATACCTATAACTTCGGCTCTAATGCACGATCAAGAAATAAAGGAATGAAATAACTCCTAAATGTCCCGTAGCCCCCTACTTATTAATGTGGTGCACAACTCATTGATAAGTAAGACTCTGCTCAGACACAACTTTGTAGACACCCTTAGGACGACCTACTCTGATACCACTTTTGTCACGCCCCAAATCCCATTGAGACATGATTTGCACCCGAAGCCGATAAGGCCCAAGAGAACCAATCTTTACTCATACCCAATCATATGCATACCATAAGAATCATCATCACCTCACAAAGACATAATATGTTAAGTGCGGAAATCATGGAGCATTATATATATATATATATATATATACATATAAGAAACTTGGCCGTTAGGGCCATCGAGTTAAGGTGGACATACAACTCGTAATTTATACACCCACATCGGTCTACAAAAGCCTCTAACAAGAGTACACATATAGACATCTTAAATTTGGGACAAGTCCCCGCTTTACCCTGTACCAAAATAAATGTACACAAGAGACTCGGAAAGCCTCGAACCAACTGGAGCTCACCAAAGATCGGCAAAAGATCCGCAATCTACTGTGGAGGTCTATTAGTGTCACGACCCAATATTTGAGTCATGATGGCGCCTACCGTAACCCACCAATAGGCAAGCCAAACCCTAGCCCGGAGCGACAAACAATGGGCTAATGGGCGGAATCTCGTAAAACAGAGAAGAAGTGGAAGTAACCATATTTATAAACATGCTATAATGCTAAAGACAGAGTCAGAATATGTATATATGCCAAGACTGAGAAGGAAGAGGACAATATATAAAGTCAAGAACCCTTCCCAAGACCTGGTGATGTCAGTACATGAGCCACTACTAACATACCCAAAATACAAGACAGAAACCAAACATGTATAATGACTACAATAGTCTTGAGAGCAAAAGACTATACAGTAGAAGATGGAGTAGGATCTACCTCGGACGTCAGTAAGCTCACCCTGCTCCGAAATCAGTGCTGAGAAAAAAGTCACGTCAAAACCGTCGACTGGTGCCTGGATCTGCATCTGGGAAAAAGATGCAGAAGTGCAGTATGAGTACCGGGGCAACGGGTACTCAGTAGGCATCGTCGGCCGACTGAGCTCAAAGCAATATAAGCAAGCTAAAATGCGAGGGTGTATGCTAAGTCCGGGGTATAAGTAATAAATACATAAGTAACTGCCGAGACGTGTAGATATGCTTAGGAAATAAATAAATGTGATACCGAATAATGAGTAAATAAATACGTATGTAAACACACAAGTCAAACATAACCTATCTGGGCCTCCATAAACACGATAGGCACACGGAAGAAAACAATAACCCAGCCTGGCTCCCATAAACCGGCGGGACACACAAAAATAGTAAATGCATAGTCACCGGTGTCTCAAAGCTGTATCAGTATCCAGTAACCACAATAACCAACAAGAGTGCACCGGGCTTGAACCGGCACCAATGGGTAATAACAAGAGGCCAGACGCCGGATTCGAACCGGAAGTAGTGGGTAATAATAACAGGCCACATATATATCATATCTGCCGGACTCGAACCGGAACTCATAGAACAACAGTATCATGATCACGGTACCCAGTACCAAAACTCTCCAATCATATCATAATCAGATGCCGGACTCGAATCGAAACTCATAATAATCAGTGGCCGAACTCGAACCGAAACTCATAGTGTATCACAATCCGGGGCCGGACTAGAACTGGAACACCCAATAGTCAATAACCAAAATCATCATACCTGAATCAGTAGCCGGACTTGAACTGAAACTCATCATATCCAGTAACCAGAACAGAATCAAAGGTCATATCATATCAAATAAACAGGGAACGCCCTAGTGCCAAGTCAATACTATTATATAGGTACAGAAGCTAACTCTACAACATGCTACAAGTCAATCTTGGGGTCCTTCTAGGTCAAATACCTACTATATATACAAGTCTGGGTATACATTACAAGTCATGGAAAGGCGGTTCAGTGTTCTAAGTCAAACTAGCCGACCCCAATCAAATACGGTGCTATCAGGGACGAACAAAGCTAAACAGGCCAACCGGGTATAATCGGGGTGACTCAATCCCGTCATAACCCTAATAGTCATATAGGTCTTATCTAAGCCCAAAGATGTCAAAGTTTCGACAAGTCAAAAAAAGGGTAACGGGGCCCGCTACCGGGTCCCGAAAACCAGGTCTGGTTATACTTGTCTAAGTCTGGGCTAAGTCTGTCTAAGCCTGGACTAAGGTCCAACAATAACATTCCCAGACTAGCAACAACAACAACAATACTATCCGACCCCAAATAGGTCATCTGTGGGGTACCACGAGGATAATGGGCCTGGAATATATCCGAATATCCCTATCCGGCCTAGAAGGCCTAAATCACAGCAAACCACCACCACCAAGTCTATAATACCAGCCCACAATACCAGCACAATAGCATACATATATCACACATAAGCCTAGTCTAAGTGTAAAGGAAGGTAAACCTAGCCTACCTGGACGCCGCCGAATGCCTGCTAAAGCCAGTTAAATAGGAGCCTTTCCCTTCCGAGAGGCCTCAGATTGCTGCCAAACTACCAAAATAATAAACTACATGTCAAAACATTACCATTGATACCTATATTGCATTAGTTCGAAAAATGTCCGAACAGTCCACGTGGGGCCCGCTTGCGGAATCGCAAAACCAAAACCGTCACAACGTCCCAAATCACCCCGTGATCAATAGTCACAATAGATGCTATCCAATCCGAGCTTATATTAGGCTCTAAATAAGTACCAACGACAATACCACCAATTAATATTTCAAATACGCGACTTTAAACTAAAATTAACCGGGAAAACTTACAATATAAAGACGCTACACTATCAACCACGTGATCTCCGATCTTGAATAACTTGAAACTATGAACAAACCTTAACGTTTGGGACGTGAGAAATTAATTGGTTGTTGTTGTTGCTGGACGTGAGGGAGTAATCGTTATTGTTTCTTTTGTTTTTGGATGTAGTAGGGAATAGTAGGCAGTAGGTACAAGTATAAAAGATAACTCTATGTGTGTCATTAATTACAATTGTAATTAGTTATCCACATTGCTGCCACCTTTCATTTGTCATGCATTACACCATTTCCTCCACTTCCACGTGGAGTGGAGGTGGTATATTATTTCTAATTTTGTCCCGTTACGTATATATTCGGGTATTGCACAGATTCGTGGTAAAATAAATATAAATTTTTGAATATACCATAATTAATAGAAAATTATTTCTAACAAAACCTCTATAAAATAAAAATATTATTTTAAAATATTTAAATTCACTATCTCCGCTTTTAATTATCAATAGGTTATAAAACTATTATAAAATAGTATAGATAAGAATTTTATAAAGTTCAAAAATATTTTCAAAAGGTAATTACCTATGTCATTTTACCAAATTCTAATTTAATTTAATATTTTACAACGTGCTCGGTCTAAATAATATTCTCAAACGAACTGCCCAGGAATCGAACTGTCAGTCCCAGCAAGTCATAAATAACTTGGGACAGTTATAGAAAAGCTCTAAACGCTGAGAACACACGAAAATGAGGGAAATAACCAGGAAGGTCATTAGAATATCCACTACTAAAAGGACTTTCGTCCGCGAAAGTCAAGAAGAAGCATATACCTGAAGACGTGAACAAGTAGGGATACTGGGCTCGCATATCGCGTTCAATCTCCCAAGTAGCCTCCTCAACCGGACGGTGACGCCACTGTACCTTAACCACTGGAATGTCTCGGGAGCGTAACCGTCTGACATCTCTGGCTAAAATGGACACTGGCTCCTCCACAAATGTTAGTTTCTCGTCTAACTGAACCGAGTCCCACTGAAGCACATGCGACTCATCTGGAATATATTGTCGTAGCATAGAAACATGAAATACTGGGTGGATAGCTGAAAATGCCGGAGGTAAAGCTAACACATAAGCCACCTCTCCAACTGTCCGCAAAATCTCAAAGGGTCCAATATATCTGGGGCTAAGCTTACCCTTCCTACCAAACCGCATTACTCCCTTCATGGGCGATACTCGTAAGAAGACCCTGTCACCCACCCTAAATTTCAATGGACGACGTCTACGGTCAGTATAACTGCTCTGTCTACTCTGAGCTGTCCGCAGCCTATCCTGAATTGCTCGAACTCGGTCCAAAGATTCTCGGAGCAAATCTGTGCCACGAGGACTGACTTCTGAAGTTTCGAACCAGCCAACTGGAGATCGACACCGTCTGCCATATAAAGCCTCAAACGGAGACATTTGAATGTTGGAGTGGAAGCTATTATTATACGCAAACTTTGCCAAAGGTAAGAACTGATCCCACTGACCCCCAAAGTCCAACACACAAGCGTGGAGCATATCTTCTAATACCTGAATCGTCCGCTCTGACTGCCCATCGGTTTGAGGATGAAATGCAGTGCTGAGGTCCACCTGGGTACCCAACTCTTCCTGGAAAGTCTGCCAGAAACTGGAGGTAAACTGAGACCCTTGGTCTGAGATAATAGATATTGGCACTCCATGTAGGTGAACCACCTCCTGAATATATACACGAGCTAATCTCTCAGCACTGTAGGAAACTCGAACAGGGATAAAGTGTGCAGACTTAGTCAACCGATCTACAATAACCCAAATACTATCAAAACCACGGGAGGTGCGAGGCAGTCCAACAATAAAATCCATAGTGACCCGCTCCCATTTCCACTCGGGAATGGGCAATTACTAAAGCATTCCACCAGGTCTCTGGTGCTCGGCCTTTACCTGCTGACAACAAAGGCATCGGGCTACAAACTCTGCTATATCTCTCCGCATACCACTCCACCAATAGTGCTGTCTCAGATCTCTATACATCTTAGCTGTCCCGGGGTGAATAGAATATCTAGAACTGTGAGCCTCACGCAAAATCAACTGAATTAAATCTTCAACCCTCGAAACACAAATACGACCGTCAAACCTCAGAACACCATCAGAACCCAAGGTAGCTCTCTCAGACTCACCCCTCAATACCTGATCTCGAATTCTACGGAGACCGCTATCCTCAAATTGACGACTCTGAATCTGCTCCAGCAAAGTAGATCTCGCACCAACACAAGCGATAACCCTCCTGGGGTCAGAAATATCCAAACGCACCATCGAGTTAGCTAAGGACTGAATATCCGAAGCCAACGGCCGCTGAGAGACTGGAATGAAGGCTAAGCTACCCATACTCACTGCCTTCCGACTCAAGGAGTCCGCTACCACATTCGCCTTGCCCGAATGATAGAGAATAGAGATATCATAGTCTTTTAGAAACTCAATCCACCTACGCTGCCTCGAATTAAGATCCCTCTGAGTCATAATATGCTGAAGACTGCGGTGGTCTGTAAAGATCTCACAATGAACACCGTAGAGATAATGCCTCCAAATCCGTAGTGCAAACACAACCGCTGCTAACTCTAAATCATGAGTGGGATAGTTACGCTCGTGCACCTTTAGCTGCCTCGATGCATAAGCAATAACACGACCCTGTTGCATCAGAACACATCCCAATCCAATACCAGACGCATCACAATACACGGTAAAACCCTCACCCTCAACTGGAAGAGTCAACACAGGGGCAGAAGTAAGTCGATCCTTGAGCTTCAGAAAGCTTGCCTCATAATCCTCAGACCACTGAAATGGAACCTCCTTCCTGGTCAGTCTGGTCATAGGATATGCAATAGACGAGAAGCCCTCAAAAAATTGCCTATAGTATCCTGCCAACCCAATAAAGCTGCGAACCTCGGTAGGTGACGTGGGCCTAGCCCAACCTCGAATAGCCTCAATCTTCGCTGGGTCTACCATGATACCGTGTCTGGACACAACATGGCCCAAGAAAGCTACAGACTCAAGCCAGAACTCACACTTTGAGAACTTGGCATACAGTCGATGATCTCTCAAAGTGTGGAGCACAATCCTCAAATGCTGCTCATTCTCCTCGTTACTCCTCGAATAAACCAAGATGTCGTCAATAAACACAATCACAAAGGAATCCAAGTATGGCCTGAATACACAATTCATCAAATCCATGAAAGCTGCTGGGGCATTAGTCAATCCAAAAGACATCACTAGGAACTCATAATGGCCGTACCGAGTCCTGAAGGCTGTCCTTGGGATGTACTCAGCCCTAACTCTCAACTGATGGTATCCAGATCTCAAATCTATTTCTGAGAATACCGCTGCACCCTGAAGTTGATCAAACAAATCATCGATACGAGGCATAGGATACTTATTCTTCACAGTTACCTTATTCAACTGCCTGTAATCAATACACATGCGCATAGATCCATCTTTCTTCTTTACAAACAGAACTGGAGCACCCCACGGAGACACACTCGGCCTGATAAAACCCTTCCCCAGAAGGTCATGGAGCTGAGTACTCAACTCTCTCAATTCAGCAGGAGCCATACGATAAGGAGCTATAGAAATAGCTCGGGTGCCCGACTCAAGGTCAATAATGAACTCTATATCACGCTCAGGAGGAAGGCCAGGTAAGTCAGTCGGGAATACATCAGGAAACTCACGAACAACCGGGACGGAGTCAAGTGACGGACTCTCAATGCTAGCATCCCGAACATAAGCAAGGAATGAATCACATCCCCTCGACATCAATCTACTAGCACGAACATATGAAATAATCCCTCTCGATGTGTGGCTAACAGAACCCTGCCACACCACCGGGGGTACACCAGGCATGGCTAAGGTAACGGTCTTGGTAAAGCAATCCAAGACTGCATGATGAAAAGACAACCAGTCCATGCCTAGAATCACATCAAAGTCTACCATGGCCAATACAATAAAATCAACCTGAGTCTCAAACTCCTGAATAGTCACCAGATATGATCTATATACCCGATCCACTACTAAGGAATCACCAACGGGGGTAGATACACGTAAGGGCACATATAATAACTAAGAACACAAACCCAATCGTGGTGCATAATAAGTAGATACATAAGAAAATGTGGATCCGGGATCAAATAACGCAGAAGCTGGCTGATGGCATACGAAAATCGTACCTGTAATCACTGCATCTGAAGCCTCAGCCTCTGGCCTAGTCGGTACGGCATACAACTGACGCTGGCTACCACTAGTCTGAGCACCGACCTGACCACCAGTCCGACCTCCCTGCGCTCTACCTCGAGAACCCTAGGGACCACCCCGATAACCCTGTGCACCACCTCTGTCTGCTGGCGGTATAGATCTAATGGGCTGTGCCATCTGATCTGAAGGCTCAATCGCCATGCGCTGAGGACACTCACGCGTGAAATGACCAACAACCCCACAAGTGTAGCATGCTCCTGGCTCCCTGCTCGGCCTAGAAGGTCCAGCTGATCCGGTATGGACACCTCTAGTCGATGAACTGGACTGACCACGTCCCTGAGGCTGTCTAACAGAACCACTATAGACGGGCTGACCTCTATCAGATATTTGCAAAGCTGATTGTACGGGCCTACTGGACTGACCCTGTCGCTGAAAAGACTGCTGAGGGTACCTACCCTGAAACAGGAAACCACCACCTCTGAACTGTGAACCACTATGGCTCCCACTGAAACTACCCTGAATACGAGATCTCTTATCTCTGCCCCCTTGGGCCTCGCGATCCATCTCCTCAATAGAGTATACATACTCGGTAATCTCTGCGAATGACTTTCCTGAAGTCACTAAACTCTGGGTAGCTCTGCGGAGTGGCAATCTCAGTCCCCTGACAAAACATCTAACTCTCTCATACTCATCAGGCAGAATAGAGGTAGCGTGCCTAGAAAGATCATGAAACCTCGCCTCATACTCGATGACAGATAACGAACCCTGAGTCAATCTGGAGAACTCATCCCTGAGCCGCTCCCGCATAGTACGGGGCATATACTTTTCCAAGAAAATCTCAGAGAACTGGGTCCAGGTAACTGACGGAGATCCTGCTGGCCTGGAATCAAGATATCCCTTCCACCATCTCCTCGCTGCAGTATCAAACTGATATGCCATGAAATCAACACCACGAGACTGTACCAATCCTAAATTCCTCAGTCTATCCTCGCAGCTGGACAAGAACTCATATGCATCCTCACCTGGAGTACCAGCAAATCTCGGTGGAGTCAACCTCAAGAAATGCCCCAACATTCTCTGCTCATCAACAGACATAACAGGTTGATCTGTAACCGGCTGTGGAGCTACCGGCGCTGGCAGAATCTCAACTCTGGGTGCTGCAGCTGCAGGCTGCGCCCCAACACCAACTCCCTGTACTGCTGGTTGGGCTCCCTCAGCTGACGGACCTCCAACTATCCCCAACAACTGAAGTAATGGACCTCGGAGCAAAGAAGCATCAATAAATCCAGGTAGAGCCTGGGCTGCTCCCTGGCCCACTGGCTGCTGTGGCGGCGGAACATCTGGAGCTATAACAGGATCAGGTGGCTGATCTCTAGCATGATATCTGCCTGGGGATGCTGCTCTATCCTGCCCCCGACCTCTGGGTCGACCTTGGCCCCTAACTGGAGCCCTTGCTGCAGGCTCGGGGTCCTGACCCTCGGCTCTCGTACCATGCGTCCTTGCCATCTGCGTAAAGAGTAAACCAAATGAAGATCAGAAACCAACATAGACTTAACGTACGGACATGAGTCAAGAAAATGAGAGACTCCCCTAAGAATGCTCCATATCCTCCCAAGGATAGGATACAGGCGTCCCCACACCGATCCACAGGATTCTACTAAACATTGGCTCATGTACCGACATTACCTATACAACCTAGGCTCTGATACCAAGCTATCACGACCCAATATTTGAGTCATGATGGCGCCTACCATAACCCACCAATAGGCAAGACAAACCCTAGCCCGGAGCGACAAACAACGGGCTAACTGGCGGAATCTCGTAAAACAGAGAAGAAGTGAAAGTAACCATATTTATAAACATGCTATAATGCTAAAGACAGAGTCAGAATATGTATATATGCCAAGACTGAGAAGGAAGAGGACAATATGTATAAAGTCAAGAACCTCTCCCAAGACCTGGTGAGGTCGGTACAAAAGCCAATACTAAACATACCTAAAGTACTAGACAGAAACCAAATATATACAATAAGTACCATAGTCTTGAGTGCAAAAGACTATATAGTAGAGATGGAGTAGGATCTGCCTCGGACGTCAGTAAGCCCACCCTGCTCCGAAACCTGTGCTGAGAGAAGAGTCACGTCAAAACCGTCGACTGGTGCCTGGATCTACATCTGGGAAAAAGATGCAGAAGTGCAGTATGAGTACCGGGGCAACGGGTACTCAGTAGGCATCGTCGTCCGACTGAGCTCAAAGTAATATAAGCAAGCTAAAATGCGAGGGTGTATGGTAAGTCTGGGGTATAAGTAATAAATACATAAGTAACTGCCGAGACGTGTAGATATGCTTAGGAAATAAATAAATATGATACCGAATAATGAGTAAATAAATACGTATGTAAACACAAAAGTCAAACATAACCTATCTGGGCCCCCATAAACACGATAGGCACACGGAAGAAAACAATAACCCAGCCTGGCCCCCATAAACCGGCGGGACACACAAAAATAGTAAATGCATAGTCATCGGTGTCTCAAAGCTGTATCAATATCCAGTAACCACAATAATCAACAAGAGTGCACCGGGCTTGAACCGGCACCAATGGGTAATAACAAGAGTCCAGACGCCGGATTCGAACCGAAAGTAGTGGGTAATAACAAGAGGCCACATATATATCATATCTGTCGGACTCGAACCGGAACTCATAGAACAACAGTATCATGATCACGGTACCCAGTACCAAAACTCTCCAATCATATCATAATCAGATGCCGGACTCGAATCGGAACTCATAATAAGCAGTGGCCAGACTCGAACCGAAACTCATAGTGTATCACAATCCGGGGCCGGACTCGAACCGGAACACCCAATAGTCAATAACCAAAATCATCATACATGAATCAGTAGCCGGACTCAAACTGAAACTCATCATAGCCAGTAACCAGAAAAGAATCAAAGGTCATATCATATCAAATAAACGGGGAACGCCCTAGTGCCAAGTCAATACTATTATATAGGTACAGAAGCTAACTCTACAACATGCTACAAGTCAATCTTGGGGTCCTTCTAGGTCAACTACCTACAATATATACAAGTCTGGGTATACATTACAAGTCATGGAAAGGCGGTTCAGCGTTCTAAGTCAAACTAGCCGACCCCAATCAAATACGGTGCTATCAGGGACGAACAAAGCTAAACAGGCCAACCGGGTATAATCGGGGTGACTCAATCCTGTCATAACCCTAATAGTCATATAGGTCTTATCTAATCCCAAAGATGTCAAAGTTTCGACAAGTCAAAAAAAGGGTAACGGGGCCAGCTACCGGGTCCCGAAAACCAGGTCTGGTTATACTTGTCTAAGTCTGGGCTAAGTCTGTCTAAGGCTGGACTAAGGTCCAACAATAACATTCCCAGACTAGCAACAACAACAACAATACTATCCGACCCCAAATAGGTCATCTGTGGGGTACCACGAGGATAACGGGCCTGGAATATATCCGAATAGCCCTATCCGGCCTAGAAAGCCTAAATCACAGCAAACCACCACCACCAAATCTATAATACCAGCCCACAATACCAGCACAATAGCATACATATATCACACATAAGCCCAGTCTAAGTGTAAAGGAAGGTAAACCTAGCCTACCTGGACGCCGCCGAATGCCTGCTAAAGCCAGTTAAATAGGAACCTTTCCCTTCCGAGAGGCCTCAGACTGCTGTCAAACTACCAAAATAATAAACTACATGTCAAAACATTACCATTGATACCCATATTGCATTAGTTCAAAAAATGTCCGAACAGTCCACGTGGGGCCCGCTTGCGGAATCGCAAAACCAAAACCGTCACAACGTCCCAAATCACCCCGTGATCAATAGTCATAATAGATGCTATCCAATCCGAGCTTATATTAGGCTCTAAATAAGTACCAACGACAATACCACCAATTAATAATTCAAATACGCGACTTTAAACTAAAATTAACCGGGAAAACTTACAATATAAAGACGCTATACTATCAACCACATGATCTCCGATCTTGAATAACTTGAAACTGTGAACAAACCTTAACGTTTGGGACGTGAGGAATTAATTGGTTGTTGTTGTTGCTGGACGTGAGGTAGTAATCGTTATTGTTTCTTTTGTTTTTGGATGTAGTAGGGAATAGTAGGCAGTAGGTACAAGTATAAAAGATAACTCTATGTGTGTCATTAATTACAATTGTAATTAGTTATCCACATTGCTGCCACCTTTCATTTGT
Organism: Capsicum rhomboideum; assembly: GCA_031232105.1. Lineage (NCBI taxonomy): Eukaryota > Viridiplantae > Streptophyta > Magnoliopsida > Solanales > Solanaceae > Capsicum > Capsicum rhomboideum. Next base: position 47,626,982 of record CP124719.1, on the reverse strand, counting down.
CATGCATTACACCATTTCCTCCACTTCCACGTGGAGTGGAGGTGGTATATTATTTCTAATTTTGTCCCGTTACGTATATATTCGGGTATTGCATAGATTCGTGGTAAAATAAATATAAATTTTTGAATATACCATAATTAATAGAAAATTATTTCTAACAAAACCTCTATAAAATAAAAATATTATTTTAACATATTTAAATTCACTATCTCCGTTTTTAATTATCAATAGGTTATAAAACTATTATAAAATAGTATAGATAAGAATTTTATAAAGTTCAAAAATATTTTCAAAAGGTAATTACCTATGTCATTTTACCAAATTCTAATTTAATTTAATATTTTACAACGTGCTCGGTCTAAATAATATTCTCAAACGAACTGCTCGGGAATTGAACTGTCAGTCCCAGCAAGTCATAAGTAACTTGGGACAGTTATAGAAAAGCTCTAAACGCTGAGAACACACGAAAATGAGGGAAATAACCGGGAAGGTCATTACAATTAGTACCTGTGCCTGCAGCAAGTAAGGTAAATTTCTCCAAAGGGGTCAGTACAAAGAATGTACTGAATATGTAAGGCCATAAGAAACTATATGATACACCAATACTTCAATGCAAACAAATATAATTAAAGAATCAACATGGATGAGTCATCACTCTATATGTATGGAAATATGTACATTAGATGGTTTACTTCTTTTATCTTTTACGCTCAATCGTTCCTTCATCATTCACCACTTCATTCACAACTCATTCTTCCATTCTTACAATGCCCGGGCCCCAAGCTGATCAGTGGGTAATCAACAGTTTTCAGGATCAACCCATGCTAGGCTTTCCTTTTTACCCCTGGGATACCACCCGTAGAAGCGGGATCGACCCATGCGAGGTATTTTAACCCCATGGGATACCACCCAAGAATACATCACTTTCCTTCACAATATTACTCCTTTAATCTTGGGAAAAGTTCCTTCGATAATTATATCATTATTGGAAAATACATAGATGTTTACTTTATGCCTCTACGTTTATGAGATTAATACTTTCACTTGTGAGAGATTGATGTATTGAGGATCATGACATCATTGGAACTTTAGAACATAACATTATTGGAACTTGGAATCATGTCTATAAGTATGTTGTATATGAATGACAATAAATGATAACATGAAATGAGATGCCTTCGGACATTTAGGAAATGAGTAGGTACAATAACAAGGTGTACTCTATATGCTGCAGAAAGATACGGGACTAGTAACCTTACATACCTTAATTCCCCAATATGGATACACAATCTCACTCGTGAATACAACACTTCAGTTTTCCCTTTATATCTACTCTACACACAAGTACATAATGAAGCTTACATTAACCACTTACTTCCTTTCAAGTGTATAACATGATAATAAGTTACATAATTGTCACACAATGCCATTTCACCTTCGTACAATATCATATACTGCTTTACCATTACCAAAACAAGTCACACATCACCCATGATATCATACATTACTAACATTCCACACCAAAACCATACTTTACACTTCCCCTTCAATACTATGTTACGTTTACGTCATTATGTCGCATAAACATCTTTCACAACAACACATTAAAGTCAATCCATACTTGATATAATTCACCATACCTCCAAATTACTACTCTAAGGTCATTCATAAGTTAGTAATTGCATCCAAGAAGGTTAGAGGGGTTTCAGGGATCATTACGGGACGAAAACATGCAAAATGGGACCCTGGGGATCTGGAGGGGACACTTGCACGCGCAGGTGGGTGACCTGTGGCCGCAGGTGCCCTTCTGGACACTTCCAGGGCCACCTGCATTGGCATCTGTGCCCGCAGGTGCCCGTCTGCGTGGGCGGATGCCCAAATTCAGCCACCGGGGTTCGTATTTGGGTCCTTTTTCACATTAAATGGTTCATGGACATAACCAAGCTTTCCTTTACATATTTTTGATCAACCTAATACCAATGAACAACAATAATCTCACAACACACAAAAGCACCACCAAAATCACATTTTCCTTTCATTATGTCACCAATTCTGTACACTTTTTCCACAACAACAATTTCCAAAAATGACACTTAAAGAGAAATCAAATTAGGGACATAACCATATCATACATGTTGATGTTAAAACCATAAATTAACTTCTTTCAATACCACAAGGCCACCTTCAAGTTCAAGTCACCAAAGTAACATAACTTGTGTCACATAAGCAAAAGTGCACCAATCAACACTTTTAGACATAACCATCACAATCCATACCATATATTATGCACATAAAATATTAGACCACAATAATAAACACTTACCAACACTTACAAGGTGATGATCTTGGTAAAATAAGTGTTGTTGCCTTGGCTTGAAAAGGGTTTCTTTTTGGTCTCTTGGAATTGTCTAGAAAATGCAAGAAATGGCAAGGTGTCTCATATGATAAAAATCTGATTTTTGGACCTCATTTATATCATATTTAGTCATAATTAAGTCAAATATGAGGTGTATATTTGGTCATTAATGCATGGATCAAGAATGGGTCATTTTTGTTCCTTTTTGGGCCATGTCTTCTTATTATTTTGGGCCAATTTTTAAGCCCACTCCCAAGATGAATTAAGTCCAACAATTCATTGTGATAATTCATCAAAGATCTCATGTTTCAATATTTCAATGAATGTTACAGAAATTACCTAGGTTAAGTTCGGAAACATACGGGGTGTTACAGAATGTTATCTGCTGGCTCAAAACTGACCGTTCTTTTCTTTGTCACCAAATATTTCATGAATTTTTCATAACCTGGAATCTGCTCCAATGCCTCTACAAGAGGGATGTTTACTGACAGCTCATTTAACATGGTGATGAACTTCTGATACTTTCCTTCCTCCGCCTTCTTCTTCAATCTTTGAGGATAGGAAGGAGGAGGTCGTGGGATAGTTTTGAGCACTTTTGGTACCTCTTTCTCCTTCCTCTTCTCAGCTTATGCATTGTCGCTATCATCATGCTAATTTGGAACCATGTCACCCTTTGCATTATCTGACTCTATCTCAACTTCAACATCGATAACCACTGGATTATTAAGCACACTACTGTCGGCAGGCATAGGTGGATCTGTCGTGCACTTCCTGCTTCTAGCAGTAATAGCTAGACAATGACTATCATTTTTTGGATTCTGAACGGTATTGCTTGGAAGGGTGCCTGGCTGACGTTGATTCAGTGCCAATGAAATTTGCCCAAACTGTTGCTCCAACTGTTTAAAGGCAATTGTTGAATAAGACTCCACTTTCTGACTTATGCCCAAAATGTCAGTCCTAATCTCTTTCAAGCAATTCTCCTGACTTTCGGCTCCTTTGACTAATTTATTTAGGAGTGCCTCCATTCTTGAATTTCCAGACTCCTCATCACGCCTTCCAGGTGGTACATATATGTCATTCTTTTCTTGATTATCATCCTTCCACCTCCAATCACCATCACGGTCCCATTCTCGATCTCTGTATCACAATTTGTTGTAGCTGTCTCCATAATAGTTCCGACCTTGATTCCCTTGCCTTGAGTTCCAAGAGTCTTGATTAGACCTTTGGCCCTTGGCTCAGAAACCCACCACTTCGCGATCTAGATACTTCGCCTCTTCATCAGACTCACTATCATCATGTCTAGCCGATTTGCTTTGTGCACCAATAGCATGCACCTTTTCTGCATCTCTAGCAGCTATTTGTTTGGCCAGAAGACCAATCTCTGTCCTCAACTGAGCAACCTCTTGCACCACAGATTCATCCAAAGCCCTTTGAGCTGCTGAAGCTCCAATAGCATATATTCCAGCCGGTGTGTCTGCCTCTCGAGTATGCCATCCTCGGTTGGTCTTAGTGACACGATCTAATATCTCAGACGCTTGGTCCCATCTCAAACTCATGAATGCTCCACCAGTGATAGTATCTGCTACCGCCTTTGTATTGATATTCAAAGCTCTGTAGAAGATTTCAAGTTAATTTCGGCCACTCATCCTGTGATTTGGCATGTTTTGCAGCTTCTTTTTAAATCTCAGCCAAGTTTCATAGAGTACTTCCGAATGAAGCTGTCTGAAATTGTAGATCTCGTATTTCAACTACAGTATCTTGGACGGTGGGAAAAATCTTTCCAAGAATTAATTTTTCAATTCCTGCAAAGTAGTGATGGAACCTCGTGGCAGCTCAGCCAACCACAACGTGGCTTCTCCTATAAGAGAGAATGGGAACTACCTCAATCATATCGCCTCTTGGTCAAATCCAGGCGGATTGTATGACGTGCAGACCCCCATAAAATTCATTACATGCATGTTTGGATCATCAGTAGGAAGACCCGCAAACACGCCCTTCAAGTTCAGCAGATGGATCATGGAACTAGTGGTGTCAAACTTAGTGCCCGGAGGTAACTCAGGTGGAACAATGGCATCGTTCTCGATTGGCTCAAAATAGGCCACATATTCATCTTCAGGATCATCATGAACAGGCACATGTCATCTCGGTTATTCTCTTAATTGTCTTTGTCGCTCTTCAGCATCAGCCAGACGCTGGGTTGTTTCTTGCATCGCTCGATTATCTCTTTCTGCTTGTCTAAGAGAAGCTTGTCTAATATGCTCTTCTCGTGTCAATCCATCAGTAGTTTGTTCCTCTATTTCCTGACCATCCAAATGAATTGGCTGGTTGTGCATGTCTCCCGTAGTTGCGGGAGTCTGGACTCCTTCAGTATTCACCATTCTCCAATTAGCTCTCAGAGTCCTTTCGATTTCAAGATCAAGTGGAATCAGTGGATTGCCTTGACTCCTAGTATTTGGCATACACCGGCGTATACCCTCAAAAGAATGTAAAAACACACCCAATCAACTCCACCCAGTAATGTTTAACTTTGTAACCGTATTCCCCGGCAACGGCGCCAAAATTTGATGTCGCCCAAAGTATACCTCCAAAAAAGTACAATGCGGTCGCTGAATCAAATATAGAACCCAACTAGGTTGGGGTCGATCCCACAGGGAATAGGTCGAAGTATGAGTAGACTACTAGATGGAATAATTGGAAAGTAAATAATACTGGGGGGGTTTTGCTAGTGAATAGTAACAATGATGATTGCTGGTTGTATTGAGTTTGTAAACAATAAGAGAAATTCACTAGGACTGTGATCCCCAATGATTCCTTAACTCTACCAGTTACTTGTGCTTAACAAGGTTGCCCCGCTGCGCTGCATGAAAAATCTAACAAGTTAGGTTCATCTACCTGTCTCTCGACCTTCATTAGATGAATTTCACTCTTCTCCTCTCGGACTCCGAGTGTCGCAATACTAACCCTTGTCTTGGATTTCAGATAACCTTTCTCGCTAAGGCTCCGGTTATTAGATGAAGGTTGATAGCTTCAAATCTCTGTTGTTATCTCTTTTTCCCAATCTCTACCTCTCTCTCGAGAAAGTTTAGAATACAAGCGAGTTTCTAATGTTTGCAACCGTTAGAAAATCAATCACAACGAAGGAAACCACAATACATGCATACACAGCAGTACAAAGTTGCTTTGCACTTAACCGGTTTTGTTAATTCCTCACGGTTCACACAACCCTAGTTGATAGGTTTAGCTGCTCATGATTGAAAGAACATAAGAATAATACAAAGATGAAAGCATAATTATGATCTCACAAGAATGAAGAAAAACTGAAATTTCAATTATCAATAAAACTCAAATTAGGGTTTGTGAATACAAAACCAAATATATGTCTGAAACAGTAGGAAATAACTCTCAAAGTAGTAAATTGTCCAACTCTCGCACTTAGGACTACATAGGGGTATTTATAGATACAAAACTAGTCCTATCCAAAACCAAATAGGAGAACAGAGTCGGCAACTTCCACGGTATCGTGACTTGGTGTCGTGGAACCAAGTCACGCCACGAAGGTTGATATCGTGGGAATCAGGCTCAACTTGTGGTCTTCAGAAGTTGGATCACAATAGGCTTCCACGTCATGTGGGTGTCAGTCATGCCACGTGACCCCTGACGTGGAAATCAGGCCCTGTTTCTTCACTTTGATGTTGAGTCACGATAGCCACTCACGTGGCGTGAGTGGCTTCCATGCCACGTGACTTGTGACGTGAGTGGCTCTCTTCTGCAACCTCTTGTTCTTTCTTCGTCCGACACTTCGTTCTCTGGCTTGATTCTTCCTCTTTTGCTCATTTTGCCTTTAAAGCCTATTTTCCTGCAAATTAGGACAGAAACCACATCATACCAACAAAACACACCCAAGTTATTGCATGTTTTCCTTGTTTTAAGCATCAACAGTACCATGTAACCATGACACATCAGGCAGCTCTGGGGTGAGAACCTAGCTCGAGCCGAACCTGATATATGGGTTTATGGGTGGCAGCTCTGGAGGAATAAGCTTAGCTCGGGCCAATCCCAATATTATGTTATGTTATGTTATGTTATGTTATGACCAACTGATCAGTTGAGGCTCGGGTATATGTAATATTTGACGGTAATGTACATAAAGCAAAGAAATTAATGAATGTAATGTACATGGTTCCACACATATAGAACGGTGGTTTATCCATATTGACTTTTCTCTTATATTTGATTCCATTGAAGAACTTATCTATCATGCAGTTTCATATAGCCTTACATACTCAGTACATTCTTCGTACTGACGTCCCTTGGGGGAATTACCTTACTTGCTGCAGGCACAGGTGCTAGTAGACCTCCACAGTAGGTTGCGGGTCATTTGTGGATCATTGGTGAGCTCTAGTTGGTTCGGGGATTTTCGAGTCATTATGTACATTTGTTTTGGTATTGTATAAAGTGGGGACGTGCCCCGACTGTAGGTTGGTGTAATGACCTTCCCGGTCATTTTCCTCATTTTCGTGTATTTTCAGCGTTTAGAGCTTTTTTATAACTGCCCCAAGTTATTTATGACTTGCTGGGACTGACAGTTCGGTTCCCGGGCAGTTCATTTGAGAATATTATTTAGACCGAGCACGTAGTAAAATATTAAATTAAATTTGAATTTGGTAAAAAGACATAGTTAATTATCTTTCGAAAATATTTTTGAAATTTATAAAATTCTTTAGTTATGATATATCTATACTACTTTATAATAGTTTTATAACCTATTATTTTTTTAAGTGGAGATAGTGAATTTAAATATGTAAAAATAATATTTTTATTTTATAGAGGTTTTGTTAGAAATAATTTTCCATTAATTATGGTATATTCAAAAAGTTGTATTTATTTTTTCACGAGCCTATGCAATCCCCGAATATAGATATAACGAGATAAAAATTATATTGATGTGTCACCTCCACCACCACGTGGAAAGTGGGGAGGTGCACACTATTATGAGTTGATAGGTGGTTTCCATTTGGCAAATAGTCAAGTGATTACAGTGGTATGTTTTATATAATGTACATATATTGAATATATGCATTATGCATTACATACTTCCACTGTTTCCATATTTTCCTTCACCGTTCTTGATCACTTAAGCTCAAATATTGAGCTAATCCATTAAGGTTTGAGCTTAGGGGTTTATATATTTGAGTCCATGGACTCACTCTCGTCATTTCTACGGTACGTTTTCTTATTTTTACGGTAATTTTTGTTTACGATGGTATATTTTGGGATTGGTATTGATCTTTGAGCTACATTTTGAGCTCAAATTGAGTGGTGCTAGTTGTGACTATTGTTCACAGGGTAATTTGGGTCGCTTTGACGGTTTCGGTTTTGCGATTTCGCAAGCGGGCCCCACGTGGGATTTTGGACATTTTTTGAACTAATCTAATATGGGTATCAATATTCATGTTTTGACATGTAATTTATTACTTTGGTAGCGTGGCAGCAATATGAGGCCTCTCGAAAAGGAAAGGCTCCTATTTAACTGGCTTTAGTAGGCGTCCAGGTAGGCTAGGTTTACCTTTCCTTACACTTAGATTGGGCTTATGTGTAATATATGTATGCTACTGTGCTGGTATTGTGGGTTGGTATTATAAATTTGGTGGTGGTGTTTTGCTGTGATTTAGGCCTTCTAGGCCGAATAGGGCTATTCGGATACATTCCAGGCCCGTTATCATCGTAGTACGCCAAAGATGACCTATTTGGGGTCGGATAGTATTGTTGCTGTTGATTGATGGTTGGGGAATGTTATTATTGGACCTTAGTCCCGGCTCAGGCAGACTTAGCCCAGACTTAGACATGTATAACTAGACTTGGTTTTCGAGACCCGTTAGTAGGCCCCGTTATCCTTTTTGTCGACTTGTCAGAACTTTGACATATTTGGACTTAGTTAAGCCCTGTATGACCTGTTAGGATTGTGAAGGGATTGAGTCACCCCAATTATACCCGGTTGTCCTGTTCAGCCTTGTTAGTCCCTGATAGTACCGTATTTGACTGGGGTCGACTAGTTTGACTTTGAACGCTGACCCGCCTTTCCATGAATTATAATGTATACCCAGAATTATATATACATATTGTTTATAGTAGATAGTTGACCTATAAGGACCCCGAGATTTAAGATTGACTTGTAGCATGGTGCGAGTTAGCTTCTGTGCGTATATACTAGTATTGACTTGGGATTATAGCGTTCCCCGTTTATTTGATATGATATGATATTTGATTCTATTCTGGTTACTGGCTATGATGAATTCCGGTTCGAGTCCGGCCACTGATTAATATGAGTTTTGGTTCGAGTTCGGCCACTGATTATTATGAGTTTCGGTTCGAGTCCGGCATCTGGTTATGATATGATTAGGGAGTTTTGGTACTGGGTACCATGGTTACGATACTGTTGTTCTCTGAGTTCCGGTTCGAGTATGGCGGTTATGATATATATGTGGCCTATTGTTATTATCCAATATGTCTGATTCAATTCCGGTATTTGGCCTCTTGTTATTACCCATTGGTGCCGGTTCAATCCCAGTGCACTCATGTTGGTATTTATGGTTACTGGATATTGATACAGCTTTGAGACACTGGTGACTATACATTTACTATTCTTGTGTGTCCCATCGGTTTATAGGGGCCAGGCTGGGTTATTATTTTCTTTCGTGTGCCTATTGGGTTTATGGGGGCCCAGATAGGTTATGTTTGACTTGTGAGTTTACTTACGCATTCATTTACTCATTTTTCAGTAACGTATTTATTTTTCTCCTGAGCATAACGATATGCCTCGGCAGTTACTTATGTATCTATTATTTATACCCCGGACTTAGCATGCACCCTCGCATTTTGGCTTGCTTATATTACATTGAGCTCAGTCGGCCGATGATGCCTACTGAGTACCCGTTGCCCCGGTACTCATACTGTACTTCTGCATCTTTTTCCCCGATGCAGATTCAGGCACTAGCCGACATTTTTGGTGTGACTCTTCTCTCAGCACTGGTTTCGGAGCAGGGTGGGCTTACTGACGTTCGAGGCAGATCCTACTCAATCTCTACTATATAGTCTTTTGCACTCAAGACTGTGGTACTTATTTTATATATTTTGTTTCTGTCTAGTACTTTAGGTATGTTTAGTAGTGGATTTTGTACCGACCTCACTAGGTCTTGGGAGGGGTTCTTGACTTTATACATATTGTTCTCTTCCTTCTCAGTCTCGGTATGGGTATATTTTGGTTCTGTTTGTTGATTATATTTCTAGCATGCTTATTATTATGGTTACTTCCACCTCATCTCTGTTCTTTTGAGATTCCGCCCGTTAGCCCATCGCTTGTCGCTCCGGGCTAAGGTTTGACTTGCTTATTGGTGGGTTACGGTAGGCGCCATCATGACTCAAATATTGGGTCGTGACAGCTTAATATCAGAGCCTTGGTTTTGTAGGTAGTGTCGGTACATGAGCTAATATGTGGTAGAGTCCTGCCGATCGGTGCGGGGACGACTGTATCCTATCCTCGAGAGGCTACAGAGCATTCTTAGGGGAGTCTCTTATTTTATTGACTCATGTTCGTGCGTTAAGTCTATGTTGATTTTTGATTTTTATTTGGTTGACTCAAATATTTGGTGTGAGAGCCGGGGGTCGGGACGGACCCTGAGCCTGCAGCGAGGGCTCCAGTTAGGGGCTGAGGTTGACCTAGAGGTCGGAGACAGGGTAGAATAGCATCCCCAGGCCGAGATCATGCTAGGGATCAGTCACCCGATCCCGTTATAGCTCCAGATGTTCTGCTGCCATAGCAGCCGATGGGCAAGGGAGCAGCCCAGGCTCCACCTTGATTTATTGATGCTTCAGTACTCCGAGACAGTTTGGTGCAGTTGTTGGGATTAGTTGGAGGTCCGTCAGCCGAGGGAGCCTAACCTGCAGGACAGGGAGTTGGTGTTGGGGCGCAGCCTGCAGCTGCAGCACCCAGAGTAGAGGTTTTGCCTGTACCGATAATTCCATAGTCGGTAGTAGCTCAGCCAGTTATGTCTGCCGAGAGCAGAAAATATTGAGTCATTTTTTGAGACTAGCTCCACCTAGGTTTACGGGTACCCCAGGAGAAGACGCTTATGAGTTCTTATCCAGCTGCGAGGAGAAGCTGAGAAATTTGGGATTAGTGGAGTTGCGCGGGGTAGATTTTATCACTTATTAGTTTGATACAGTCGCGAGGAGATGGTGGAGAGGTAATCTTGATGCCAGGCCAGCTGCATCTCCACCCGTTACTTGGGCACAGTTCTCCGAGGTGTTCTTGGAGAATTATATGCCCCGCAGCATGCGTGAGCGTCTTTAAGATGAATTTTCCAGGTTGAGACAGGGGTCCATGATAGTAGCTGAGTATGAGGCGAGATTCCATGATTTGGCCAGACATGCTACTATGATCTTGCCTAATGAGTACGAGATGATTAGATGCTTTGTCAAAGGGTTGCAATTAACACTCCGCAGAGTCACACAGAGTTTAGTGACTTTGGGGAAATCATTTGCTGAGATAGTTGAGCATGTATATTCGATAGAGGAGATGGATCGCGAGTCCCAAGGGGGCAGCGATAAGAGACCCCGATTCCAGGATAGTTACAGTGGCAGTCACAGCAGCTCGCAGTTCAGAGGCTGCGGGTTTCAGGGTAGGTACCCACAACAGCAACATCAGTCCTTTCAGCGACAGGGTCAGCCTAGTAGTCCCGTACAGTTAGCCTTGCAGATTTCTGATAAGGGTCAGCCCTCCTATAGTGGTTCTGGTAGTCAGCCTCAGGGACGTGGTCAGTCTAGTTCATCGACTAGAGGTGGTCATACCGGAGCAGTTGGATCTTCTAGGGCGAGCAGGGAGCTAGGAGCATGTTATACTTGTGGGGTTGTCGGTCATTTCACGTGTGAGTGTCCTCAGCGTAGGGCGATTGAGCCTTCAATTCAGACGGCAAAGCCTATCAGATCTATACCGCCAGTAGGCAGAGGTGGTGCACAGGGTCATCGGGGTGGTCCCCAGGGTTCTCGAGGTATAGCGTAGGGAGGTCGGACTGGTAGTCAGGTCGATGCTCAGACTAGTAGTAGCCAACGTCAGTTGTATGCCGTGTCGGCTAAGCCGAAGGCTGAGGCTTTGGATGCGGTGATTACAGGTAAGATTTCCGTATGCCACCAGCCAGCTTCTGCGTTATTTGATCCCGGATCCACATTTTCTTATGTATCTACTTATTATGCACCACGGTTGGGTTTGTGTTCTTAGTTATTATCTGTACCCTTACATGTATCTACCTCCATTGGTGATTCCTTAGTAGTGGATCGGGTATATAGATCTTGTCTGGTGACTGTTCGGGAGTTTGAGACTCGGGTTGATTTTATTGTATTGGCCATGGTAGACTTTGATATGATTCTGGGCATGGACTGGTTGTCTTTCCATTATGCAGTCTTGGATTGCTTTGCCAAGATCGTTACCTTAGCCATGCCTGGCGTACCCCCGATGGTGTGGTAGGGTTCTGTTAGCTGCACACCGATAGGGATTATTTTATATTTTCGGGCTTGTAGATTGATGTCGAGGGGATGTGATTCATTTCTTGCTTATGTTTGGGATGCTAGTATTGAGAGTCCATCGCTTGACTCCGTCCCTGTTGTTCGTGAGTTTTCTGATGTATTCCCGACTGACTTGCCTGGCCTTCCTCCTGAGCATGATATAGAGTTCATTATTGACCTCGATCCGGGCACCCGACCTATTTCTATAGCTCCTTATCGTATGGCTCCTAGTGAGTTAAGAGAGTTGAGTACTCAGCTCCAGGACCTTCTGGAAAAGGGTTTTATCAGGCCGAGTGTGTCACCGTGGGGTGATCTAGTTCTGTTTGTAAAGAAGAAGGATGGGTCTATGCGAATGTGTATCGACTATAGATAGTTAAATAAGGTGACAGTAAAGAATAAGTATCCTATGCCTCGTATCGATGATTTGTTTGATCAACTTCAGGGTGCAGCGGTATTTTCAAAGATAGAATTGAGATATGGATATCATCAGTTGAGAGTTAGGGCTGAGGACATCCCAAAGACAGCCTTTAGGACTCGGTATGAACATTATGAGTTCCTGGTGATGTCTTTTGGGTTGACTAATACCCCAACAGCTTTCATGGATTTGATGAATCATGTATTCAGGTCATACTTGTACTCCTTTGTGATTGTGTTTATTGACGACATCTTGGTTTATTCAAAGAGCAGCAAGGAGCACGAGCAGCATTTGAGGATTGTGCTCCACACTTTGAGAGATCGTTGGCTTTATGCCAAGTTCTCAAAGTGTGAGTTCTGGCTTGAGTCTGTAGCTTTCTTAGGGCATGTTGTATCCAGACACGGTATCATGGTAGACCCAGCGAAGATCGAGGCTATTTGAGGTTGGGCTAGGCCCACGTCGCCTACTGAAGTTTGCAGTTTTATTAGGTTGGCAGGGTACTACAGGCGGTTTGTTGAGGGTTTCTCTTCTATTGCATCTCCTATGACCAGACTAGCCAGGAAGGAGGTTCCATTTTAGTGGTCTGAGGATTGTGAGGCGAGCTTTCTGAAGCTCAAGGATCGACTTACTTCTGCCCCTGTGTTGACTCTTCCAGTTGAGAGCGAGGGTTTCATCGTGTATTGTGATGCGTCTGGTATCGATTTGGGATGTGTTCTTATGCAGCAGGGTCGTGTCATAGCTTACGTATTGAGGCAGTTGAAAGTGCACAAGTGTAACTATCCCACTCATGATTTGGAGTTAGCAGCAGTTGTGTTTGCAGTGCAGATTTGGAGGCATTATCCCTACGGTGTTCATTGTGAGATCTTTACAGACCACCATAGTCTTCAGCATATTATGACTCAGAGGGATCTTAATTCGAGGCAGCGCAGGTGGATTGAGTTGCTAAAGGACTATGATATCTCTATTCTCTAACATTCGGGCAAGGCGAATGTGGTAGCGGATGCCTTGAGTCGGAAGACAGTGAGTATGGGTAGCTTAGCCTTCATTCCAGTCTCTCAGCGGCTATTGGCTTTGGACATTCAGTCCTTAGCTAACTCAATGGTGCGTTTGGATATTTCTGACCCTGGGAGGGTTATCACTTGTGTTGGTGTGAGATCTACTTTGCTGGAGCAGATTCAGAGTCATCAGTTTGAGGATAGCGGTCTCCGTACCATTCGAGATCAGGTATTGAGGGGTGAGTCTGAGAAAGCTACCTTGGTTTCTGATGGTGTTCTGAGGTTTGACGGTCGTATTTGTGTTCCGAGGGTTGGGGATTTGATTCAGTTGATTCTGCACGAGGCACACAACTCCAGGTATTCTACTCACCCTGTATCGGGATCTGAGGCAGTACTATTGGTGGAGCAGTATGCGGAGAGATATAGCAGAGTTTGTAGCTCGATGCCTCTGTTGTCAGCAGGTAAAAGTCGAGCATCAGAGACCTGGTGGTTTACTTCAGCAATTACCCATCCCCGAGTGGAAGTGGGAACGAGTCACTATGGATTTTGTTAGTGGGTTACCTCGCACCTCTCATGGCTTTGATAGTATTTGGGTTATTGTAGATCGGTTGACTAAGTCTGCGCACTTTATCCCTATTAGAGTCTCCTATAGTGCTGAGAGATTAGCTCGTGTATATATTCAGGAGGTGGTTCGCCTACATGGAGTGCCAGTATCTATTATCTCAGACAGAGGGTCTCAGTTTACCTCCAATTTTTGGCGAACTTTCCAGGAAGAGTTGGGTACTCAAGTGGACCTTAGTACTGCATTTCATCCTCAAACCGACTGGCAGTCTGAATGAACTATTCGGGTATTGGAGGATATGCTCCGCGTTTGTGTGTTAGACTTTGGGGGTCAATGGGATCAATTCTTGCCTTTAGCAGAGTTCGCGTATAATAATAGGTTTCATTCTAACATTCAAATGGCTCCGTTTGAGGCGTTATATGGCAGACGGTATCGATCTCCAGTTGGCTGGTTCGAAACTTTAGAAGTCAATCCTCGTGGCACATATTTTCTCCGAGAATCTTTGGACTAAGTTCGACTGATTCAAGATAGGTTACGGACAGCTCAGAGTAGACAGAGGAGTTATGTTGACCGTAGACGTCATCCATTGAAATTTAGGGTGGGTGATAGGGTCTTCTTACGAGTATCGCCCATGAAGGGCGTGATGCGGTTTGATAGGAAAGGTAAGCTTAGCCCCAGATATATAGGACCCTTTGAGATTTTACGAACAGTTAGAGAGGTAGCTTATATGTTAGCTTTACCTCCGGCATTTTCAGCTATCCACCCAGTGTTTCATATTTCTATGTTGCAACAGTACATTTCGGATAAGTCGCATGTGCTTCAGTGGGACTCGGTTCAGTTAGACAATAAGTTAGCATTTGTGGAGGAGCCTGTGTCCATTTTAGCCAGAGATGTCAGACGGTTACGCTCCCGGGATATTTAAATGGTTAAGGTACAATGGCGTCACTGTCCGGCTGAGGAGGCCACTTTGGAGCTTGAGCGTGATATGCGAGCCCAGTATCTGTACTTGTTCACATCTTCAGGTATGCGCTTACTTCTGACTTTCGGGGACGAAAGTCTTTTGAGTAGTGGATGTTGTAATGACCTTCCCGGTCATTTTCCTCATTTTCATGTATTTTCAGCGTTTAGAGCTTTTCTATAACTGCCCCAAGTTATTTATGACTTGCTGGGACTGACAGTTCGGTTCCCGAGCAGTTCGTTTGAGAATATTATTTAGACCAAGCACGTAGTAAATATTAAATTAAATTTAAATTTGGTAAAATGACATAGTTAATTACCTTTTGAAAATATTTTTGAAATTTATAAAATTCTTTAGTTATGATATATCTATACTACTTTATAATAGTTTTATAACCTATTAATTTTTTAAGTGGAGATAGTGAATTTAAATATGTAAAAATAATATTTTTATTTTATAGAGGTTTTGTTAGAAATAATTTTCCATTAATTATGGTATATTCAAAAAGTTGTATTTATTTTTTCACGAGCCTATGCAATCCCCGAATATAGATATAACGAGATAAAAATTATATTGATGTGTCACCTCCACCACCACGTGGAAAGTGGGGAGGTGCACACTATTATGAGTTGATAGGTGGTTTCCATTTGGCAAATAGTCAAGTGATTACAGTGGTATGTTTTATATAATGTACATATATTGAATATATGCATTATGCATTACATACTTCCACTGTTTCCATATTTTCCTTCACCGTTCTTGATCACTTAAGCTCAAATATTGAGCTATTCCATTAAGGTTTGAGCTTAGGGGTTTATATATTTGAGTCCATGGACTCACTCTCGTCATTTCTACGGTACGTTTTCTTATTTTTACGGTAATTTTTGTTTACGATGGTATATTTTGGGATTGGTATTGATCTTTGAGCTACATTTTGAGCTCAAATTGAGTCATGCTAGTTGTGACTATTGTTCACGGGGTGATTTGGGATGCTTTGACGGTTTCGATTTTACGATTCCGCAAGCGGGCCTCACGTGGGATTTTCGGACATTTTCCGAACTAATGCAATATGGGTATCAATAGTCATGTTTTGACATGTAGTTTATTATTTTGGTAGCGTGGCAGCAATCTGAGGCCTCTCGAAAAGGAAAGGCTCCTATTTAACTGGCTTTAGCAGGCGTCCAGGTAAGCTAGGTTTACCTTTCCTTACACTTAGATTGGGCTTATGTGTAATATATGTATGCTACTGTGCTGGTATTGTGGGCTGGTATTATAAATTTGGTGGTGGTGGTTTGCTGTGATTTAGGCCTTCTAGGCCGAATAGGGCTATTCGGATACATTCCAGGCCCGTTATCATCGTAGTACGCCAAAGATGACCTATTTGGGGTCGGATAGTATTGTTGCTGTTGATTGATGGTTGGGGAATGTTATTATTGGACCTTAGTCCCGGCTCAGGCAGACTTAGCCCTGACTTAGACATGTATAACTAGACTTGGTTTTCGAGACCCGTTAGTGGGCCCATTATCCTTTTTGTCGACTTGTCAGAACTTTGACATATTTGGACTTAGTTAAGCCCTATATGACCTGTTAGGATTGTGAAGGGATTGAGTCACCCCAATTATACCCGGTTGTCCTGTTCAGCCTTGTTAGTCCCTGACTGCACCGTATTTGACCGGGGTCGACTAGTTTGACTTAGAATGCAGACCCGCCTTTCCATGAATTATAATGTATACCCAGACTTGAATATACATATTGTTTATAGTAGATAGTTGACCTAGAAGGACCCCGAGATTTAAGATTGACTTGTAGCATGTTGCGAGTTAGCTTCTGTACTTATATACTAATATTGACTTGGGACTGGGGCTTTCCCCATTTATTTGATATGATATGATATTTGATTCTGTTCTAGTTACTGGCTATGATGAGTTCCGGTTCGAGTTCGGCCACTGATTACTATGAGTTTCGATTTGAGTCCGGCCAATGATTATTATGAGTTTCGGTTCTAGTCCGGTATCTGGTTATGATATGATTGGAGAGTTTTGGTACTGGGTAGTTACGATACTGTTGTTCTCTAAGTTTTGGTTCGAGTCCTGCGGTTATGATATATATGTGGCCTATTGTTAGTATCCACTATGTCTGGTTCGATTCCGGGGTCTGGCCTCTTGTTATTACCCATTGGTGTCGGTTCAAGCCCGGTGCACTCATGTTGGTCTTTATGGTTACTGGATACTGATACAACTTCGAGACACTGGTGACTATGCATTTACTATTCTTGTGTGTCCCGCCGATTTATAGGGGCCAGGCTGGGTTATTATTTTCTTTCGTGTGCCTATCGGGTTTATGGGGGCCCAGATAGGTTATGTTTGACTTTTGTGTTTACTTACGCATTCATTTACTCATTATCAGTAACGTATTTATTTTTCTCCTGAGCATAACGATATGCCTCGGTAGTTACTTATGTATCTATTATTTATTCCCCGAACTCAGGTGGAACAATGGCACCGTTCTCGATTGGCTCAAAATAGGCCACATATTCATCTTCAGGATTATCATGAACAGGCACATGTCATCTTGGTTGTTCCCTTAATCGTCTTTGTCGCTCTTCAGCATCAGCCATACGCTGGGCTGTTTCTTGCATCGCTCGATTATCTCTCTATGCTTGTCTAAGAGCGTCTTATCTAATATACTCTTCTCGTGTCAATCGAGCAGTAGTTTGTTCCTCTATTTCCTGACCAGCCGAATGAATTGGCTGGTTGTGCATGTCTCCCGCAGCTGCGGGATTCTGGACTCCTTCAGTATTCACCATTCTCCAATTAGATCTCAGAGTCCTTTCGATTTCAAGATCAAGTGGAATCAGTGGATTGCCTTTACTCCTAGTATTTGGCATACACCGGCGTATACCCTCAAAAGAATGTAAAAACACACCCAATCAACTCCACCCAGTAATGTTCAACTTTGTAACCGTATTCCCCGGCAACGGCGCCAAAATTTGATGTCGCCCAAAGTATACCTCCAAAAAAGTACAATGCGGTCGCTGAATCAAATATAGAACCCAACTAGGTTGGGGTCGATCCCACAGGGAATAGGTCAAAGTATGAGTAGACCACTAGATGGAATAATTGGAACATAAATAATACTGGGGGGGTTTTGCTAGTAAATAGTAACAATGATGATTGCTGGTTGTATTGAGTTTGTAAACAATAAGAGAAATTCACTAGGACTGTGATCCCCAATTATTCCTTAACTCTACCAGTTACTTGTGCTTAACAAGGTTACCCCGCTGCGCTGCATGCAAAATCTAACAAGTTAGGTTCATCTAACTGTCTCTCGACCTTCATTAGATGAATTTCACTCTTCTCCTCTTGGACTCCGAGTGTCGCAATACTAACCCTTGTCTTGGATTTCAGATAACCTTTCTCGCTAAGGCTCCGGTTATTAGATGAAGGTTGATAGCTTCAAATCTCTTTTGTTATCTCCTTTTCCCAATCTCTACCTCTCTCTCGAGCAAGTCTAGAATACAGGCGAGTTTCTAATGTTTGCAACCATTAGAAAAGCAATCACAACGAAAGAAACCACAATACATGCATACACAGCAGTACAAAGTTGCTTTGCACTTAACCAGTTTTGTTATTTCCTCACGGTTCACACAACTCTAGTTGATAGGTTTAGCTGCTCATGATTGCAAGAACACATGAATAATACAAAGATGAAAGCATAATTATGATCTTACAAGAATGAAGAAAAACTGAAATTTCAATTATCAATAAAACTCAAATTAGGGTTTGTGAATACAAAACCAAATATATGTCTGAAACAGTATGAAATAACTCTAAAAGTAGTAAATTTTCCAACTCTCGCACTTAGGACTACATAGGGGTATTTATAGATACAAAACTAGTCTTATCCAAAACCAAATAGGAGAACAGAGTCGGCAACTTCCACGGTATCATGACTTGGTGTCGTGGAACCAAGTCACGCCACGTAGGTTGATATCGTGGGAATCAGGCTCAACTTGTGGTCTTCAGAAGTTGGATCACGACAGGCTTCCAGGTCACTTGGGTGTCAGTCACGCCACGTGACCCCTGACGTGGAAATCAGGCCCTGTTTTTTCACTCTGATGTTGAGTCACGATAGCCACTCACGTGGCGTGAGTGGCTTCCACGCCACGTGACTTGTGACGTGAGTGGCTCTCTTCTGCAACCTCTTGTTCTTTCTTCGTCCGACACTTCGTTCTCTGGCTTGATTCTTCCTCTTTTGCTCATTTTGCCTTTAAAGCCTGTTTTCCTGCAAATTAGGACAGAAACCACATCATACCAACAAAACACACCCAAGTTATTGCATGTTTTCCTTGTTTTAAGCATCAACAGTGCCATGTAACCATGACACATCAGGCAGCTCTGGGGGTGAGAACCTAGCTCGAGCTGAACCTGATATATGGGTTTATGGGTGGCAACTCTAGAGGAATAAGCCTAGCTCGGGCCAATCCCAATATTATGTTATGTTATGTTATGACCAACTGATCAGTTGAGGCCCGGGTATATGTAATATTTGAAGGTAATGTACATAAAGCAAAGAAATTAATGAATGTAATGTACATGGTTCCACACATACAAAACGGTGGTTTATCCATATTGACTATTCTCTTATATTTGATTCCATTGAAGTACTTATCTATCATGCAGTTTCATATAGCCTTACATACTCAGTACATTCTTCATACTGACGTCCCTTGGGGGACTTACCTTACTTGCTGCAGGCACAGGTGCTAGTAGACCTCCACAGTAGGTTGCGGGTCATTTGTGGATCATTGGTGAGCTCTAGTTGGTTCGGGGCTTTTCGAGTCATTATGTACATTTGTTTTGTTATTGTATAAAGCGGGGACGTGTCCCGACTGTAGGTTGGTGTAATGACCTTCCCGGTCATTTTCCTCATTTTTGTGTATTTTCAGAATTTAGAGCTTTTCTATAACTGCCCCAAGTTATTTATGACTTGCTGGGACTGACAGTTCGGTTCCCGGGCAGTTCGTTTGAGAATATTATTTAGACCGAGCACATAGTAAAATATTAAATTAAATTTGAATTTGGTAAAATAACATAGTTAATTAACTTTCGAAAATATTTTTGAAATTTATAAAATTCTTTAGTTATGATATATCTATACTACTTTATAATAGTTTTATAACCTATTATTTTTTTAAGAGGAGATAGTGAATTTAAATATGTTAAAATAATATTTTTATTTTATAGAGGTTTTGTTAGAAATAATTTCCATTAATTATGGTATATTCAAAAAGTTGTATTTATTTTACCACGAGCCTATGCAATCCCCGAACATAGATATAACGAGATAAAAATTATATTGATGTGTCACCTCCACCACCACGTGGAAAGTGGGGAGGTGCACACTATTATGACTTGATAGGTGGTTGCCATTTGGCAAATAGTCAAGTGATTACACTGGTATGTTTTGCATAATGTACATATATTGAATATATGCATTATGCATTACATACTTCCACTGTTTCCATATTTTCCATCACCGTTCTTGATCACTTAAGCTCAAATATTGAGCTATTACATTAAGGTTTAAGCTTAGGGGTTTATATATTTGAGTCCGTGGACTCGCTCTCGTCATTTCTACGGTATGTTTTCTTATTTTTACGGTAATTTTTGTTTACAATGGTATATTTTGGGATTGGTATTGATCTTTGAGCTACATTTTGAGCTCAAATTGAGTGGTGCTAGTTGTGACTATTGTTCACGGGGTGATTTGGGACGCTTTGACAGTTTCGATTTTGCGATTTTGCAAGCGGGCCCCGCGTGGGATTTTTGGACATTTTCCAAACTAATCTAATATGGGTATCAATAGTCATGTTTTGACATGTAGTTTATTATTTTGGTAGCATGGCAGCAATCTGAGGCCTCTCGAAAAGGAAAGGCTCCTATTTAACTGGCTTTAGCAGGCGTCCAGGTAAGCTAGGTTTACCTTTCCTTACACTTAGATTGGGCTTATGTATAATTTATGTATGCTACTGTGCTGGTATTGTGGGCTGGTATTATAAATTTGGTGGTGGTGGTTTGCTGTGATTTAGGCCTTCTAGGTCGGATAGGGCTATTTGGATACATTCCAGGCCCGTTATCCTCGTAGTACGCCACAGATGACCTATTTGGGGTCGGTTAGTATTGTTGTTGTTGATTGATGGTTGGGGAATGTTATTATTGGACCTTAGTCCAGGCTCAGGCAGACTTAGCCCAGACTTAGACATATATAACTAGACTTGGTTTTCGAGACCCGTTAGTGGGCCCCGTTATCCTTTTTGTCGACTTGTCAGAACTTTGACATATTTGGACTTAGTTAAGCCCTATATGACCTGTTAGGATTGTGAAGGGATTGAGTCACCCCAATTATACCCCGTTGTCCTGTTCAGCCTTCTTAGTCCCTGATAGCACCGTATTTGACCGGGGTCTACTAGTTTGACTTAGAACGCTGACCCGCCTTTCCATGAATTATAATGTATACCCAGACTTGTATATACATATTGTTTATAGTATATAGTTGACCTATAAGAACCCCGAGATTTAAGATTGACTAGTAGCATGGTGCGAGTTAGCTTCTGTACTTATATACTAGTATTGACTTGGGACTATGGCGTTCCCCGTTTATTTGATATGATATGATATTTGATTCTGTTCTAGTTACTAGCTATGATGAGTTACGGTTCGAGTCCGGCCACTGATTACTATGAGTTTCGGTTCGAGTCTGGCCACTGATTATTATGAGTTTCGGTTCGAGTCCGGCATCTGGTTATGATATGATTGGAGAGTTTTGGTACTGGGTAGTTATGATATTATTGTTCTCTGAGTTTCGGTTCGAGTCTGGCGGTTATGATATATATGTGGCCTATTGTTATTATCCACTATGTCCGGTTCGATTCCGGCGTCTGGCCTCTTGTTATTACCCATTGGTGTCGGTTCAAACCCGGTGCACTCATGTTGGTCTTTATGGTTACTGGATACTGATACAGCTTCGAGACACTGGTGACTATGTATTTACTATTCTTGTGTGTCCCATCGGTTTATGGGGGCCAGGCTGGGTTATTATTTTCTTTCGTGTGCCTATCGGGTTTATGGGGGCCCAGATAGGTTATGTTTGACTTGTGTGTTTGCTTACGCATTCATTTACTCATTTTTCAGTAATGTATTTATTTTTCTCCTGAGCATAATGATATGCCTCGGCAGTTACTTATGTATCTATTATTTATACCCCGAACTTAGCATGCACCCTCGCATTTTAGCTTGCTTATATTACATTGAGATCAGTAGGCCGATGATGCCTACTGAGTACCCGTTGCCCCGGTACTCATACTGCACTTCTGCATCTTTTTCCCTGATGCAGATTCAGGCACTAGACGACAGTTTTGGCGTGACTCTTCTCTCAGCACAGGTTTCGGAGCAGGGTGGGCTTACTGACGTCCGAGGCAGATCCTACTCCATCTCTACTATATAGTCTTTTGCACTCAAGACTATGGTACTTATTGTATATATTTGGTTTCTGTCTAGTACTTTAGGTATGTTTAGTATTGGCTTTTGTACCGACCTCACCAGGTCTTGGGAGAGGTTCTTGACTTTATACATATTGTTCTCTTCCTTCTCAGTCTCGGTATGGGTATATTTTGGTTCTGTTTGTTGATTATATTTCTAGCATGCTTATTATTATGGTTACTTCCACCTCATCTTTGTTCTTCTGAGATTCCGCCCGTTAGCCCGTCGCTTGTCGCTCCGGGCTAGGGTTTGGCTTGCCTATTGGTGGATTACGGTAGGCGCCATCATGACTCAATTATTGGGTTGTGACAGCTTAATATCAGAGCCTTGGTTGTGTAGGTAGTGTCGGTACATGAGCCAATATATGGTAGAGTCCTGTGGATCGGTGCGGGGACGCCTGTATCCTATCCTCGAGAGGCTACGGAGCATTCTTAGGGGAGTCTCTCATTTTCTTGACTCATGTTCGTGCGTTAAGTCTATGTTGATTTTTGATTTTTATTTGGTTGACTCTTTACGCAGATGGTTAGGACGCATGGTGCGAGAGCAGGGGGTCGGGACCCTGAGCCTGCAGCGAGGGCTCCAGTTAGGGGCTGAGGTCGACCTAGAGGTCGGAGACAGGGTAGAATAGCATCCCCAGGCCGAGATCATGCTAGGGATCAGTCACCCGATCCCGTTATAGCTCCAGATGTTCTGCTGCCATAGCAGCCGATGGGCCAGGGAGCAGCCCAGGCTCCACCTTGATTTATTGATACTTCAGTACTCCGAGACAGTTTGGTGCAGTTGTTGGGATTAGTTGGAGGTCCATCAGCCGAGGGAGCCCAACCTGCAGGACAAGGAGTTGTTGTTGGGGCGCAGCCTGCAGCTGCAGCACGCAGAGTAGAGGTTGCACCTGTACCGATAATTCCATAGCCGGTAGTAGCTCAGCCAGTTATGTCTACCGAGGAGCAGAAAATATTGAGTCATTTTTTTAGACTAGCTCCACCTAGGTTTACGGGTACCCCAGGAGAAGACGCTTATGAGTTCTTATCCAGCTGTGAGGAGAAGCTGAGAAATTTGGGATTAGTGGAGTCACGCGGGATAAATTTTATCACTTATTAGTTTGATACAGTCGCAAGGAGATGGTGGAGAGGTAATCTTGATGCCAGTCCAGCTGGATCTCCACCCGTTACTTGGGCACAGTTCTCCGAGGTGTTCTTGGAGAAGTATATGCCCCGCAGCATACGTGAGCGTCTTCAAGATGAATTTTCCAAGTTGAGACAGGGGTCCATGACAGTAGCTGAGTATGAGGCGAGATTCCATGATTTGTCCAGACATGCTACTATGATCTTGCCTAATGAGTACGAGAGGATTAGATGCTTTCTCAAAGGGTTGCAATTAACACTCCGCAGAGTCACACAGAGTTTAGTGACTTTGGGGAAATCATTTGCTGAGATAGTTGAGCATGTATATTCGATAGAGGAGATGGATCGCGAGTCCCAAGGGGGCAGCGATAAGAGACCCCGATTCCAGGGTAGTTACAGTGGCAGTCACAGTAGCTCGCAGTTCAGAGGCCGCGGGTTTCAGGGTAGGTACTCACAACAGCAACATCAGTCCTTTCAGCGACAGGGTCAGCCTAGTAGTCCCGTACAGTTAGCCTTGCAGATTTCTGATAAGGGTCAGCCCTCATATAGTGGTTTTAGTAGTCAGCCTCAGGGACGTGGTCAGTCCAGTTCATCGACTAGAGGTGGTCATACCAAAGCAGTTGGATCTTCTAGGCCGAGCAGGGAGCCAGGAGCATGTTATACTTGTGGGGTTGTCGGTCATTTCGCGAGTGAGTGTCCTCAGCGCAGGGCGATTGAGCCTTCAGTTCAGACGGCAAAGCCTATCAGATCTATATCGCCAGTAGGCAGAGGTGGTGCACAGGGTCATCGGGGTGGTCCCCAGGGTTCTCGAGGTATAGCGTAGGGAGGTCGGACTGGTAGTCAGGTTGATGCTCAGACTAGTAGTAGCCAACGTCATTTGTATGCCGTGTCGGCTAAGCCGGAGGCTGAGGCTTTGGATGCGGTGATTACAGGTAAGATTTCCGTATGCCACCAGCCAGCTTCTGCATTATTTGATCCTGGATCCACGTTTTCTTATGTATCTACATATTATGCACAATGGTTGGGTTTGTATTCTGAGTTCTTAGCTGTACCCTTACATGTATCTACCCCCGTTGGTGATTCCTTAGTAGTGGATCGGGTATATAGATCTTGTCTGGTGACTGTTTGGGAGTTTGAGACTCGGGTTGATTTTATTGTATTGGCCATGGTAGACTTTGATATGATTCTGGGCATGGACTGGTTGTCTTTCCATTATGCAGTCTTGGATTGCTTTGCCAAGACCGTGACCTTAGCCATGCCTGGCGTACCCCCGATGGTGTGGCAGGGTTCTGTTAGCCGCACACCGACAGGGATTATTTCATATGTTTGGGCTCGTAGATTGATGTCGAGGGGATGTGATTCATTCCTTGCTTATGTTCGGGATACTAGTATTGAGAGTCCATCGCTTGACTCTGTCCCTATTGTTCGTGAGTTTTCTGATGTATTCCCGACTGACCTGCCTGGCCTTCCTCCTGAGCATCATATAGAGTTCATTATTGACCTTGATCCGGGCACCCGACCTATTTCTATAGCTCCTTATCGTATGGCTCCTACTGAGTTGAGTACTCAGCTCCAGGACCTTCTGGGAAAGAGTTTTATCAGGCCGAGTGTGTCACCGTGGGGTGCTCTAGTTCTGTTTGTAAAGAAGAAGGATGGGTCTATGCGAATGTGTATCGACTATAGATAGCTAAATAAGGTGACAGTAAAGAATAAGTATCCTATGCCTCGTATCGATGATTTGTTTGATCAACTTTAGGGTGCAGCGGTATTTTCAAAGATAGAATTGAGATCTGATATCATCAATTTAGAGTTAGGGCTGAGGACATCCCAAAGACAGCCTTCAAGACTCGGTATGACCATTATAAGTTCCTGGTGATGTCTTTTGGGTTGACTAATGCCCCAACAGCTTTCATGGATTTGATGAATCATGTATTCAGGTCATATTAGTACTCCTTTGTGATTGTGTTTATTGACGACATCTTGGTTTATTCAAAGAGCAGCAAGGAGCACGAGCAGTATTTGAGGATTGTGCTTCACACTTTGAGAGATCGTCGGCTTTATGCCAAGTTCTCAAAGTGTGAGTTTTGGATTGAGTCTGTAGCTTTCTTAGGGCATGTTGTATCCAGACACGGTATCATGGTAGACCCAGCAAAGATCGAGGCTATTTGAGGTTGGGCTAGGCCCACGTCGCCTACTGAAGTTTGCAGTTTTATTGGGTTGGCAGGGTACTACAGGCGGGTTGTTGAGGGTTTCTCGTCTATTGCATCTCCTATGACCAGACTAGCCAGAAAGGAGGTTCCATTTCAGTGGTATGAGGATTGTGAGGCGAGCTTTATGAAGCTCAAAGATCGACTTACTTCTGCTCCTGTGTTGACTCTTCCAGTTGAGAGCGAGGGTTTCATCGTGTATTGTGATGCATATGGTATCGATTTGGGATGTGTTCTGATGCAGCAGGGTCATGTCATTGCTTACGCAGTGAGGCAGTTGAAAGTGCACAAGCGTAACTATCCCACTCATGATTTGGAGTTAGCAGCAGTTATGTTTGCAGTGCAGATTTGGAGGCATTATCCCTACGGTGTTCATTATGAGATCTTTACAGACCACCGTAGTCTTCAGTATATTATGACTCAGAGGGATCTTAATTTGAGGCAGCGCAGGTGGATTGAGTTGCAAAAGGACTATGATATCTCTATTCTCTATCATTCGGGCAAGGCGAATGTGGTAGCGGATGCCTTGAGTCGGAAGACAGTAAGTATGGGTAGCTTAGCCTTTATTCCAGTCTTTCAGCGGCCATTGGCTTTGGACATTCAGTCCTTAGCTAACTCAATGGTGCGTTTGGATATTTCTGACCCCGGGAGGGTTATCGCTTGTGTTGGTGTGAGATCTACTTTGCTGGAGCAGATTCAGAGTCATCAGTTTGAGGATAGCGGTCTCCATAGCATTCGAGATCAGGTATTGAGGGGTGAGTCTGAGAGAGCTACCTTGGGTTATGATGGTGTTCTGAGGTTTAACGGTCGTATTTGTGTTCCGAGGGTTGGGGATTTGATTCAGTTGATTCTGCACGAGGCACACAACTCCAGGTAGTCTATTCACCCTGTATCGGGATCTGAGGCAGTACTATTGGTGGAGCAGTATGCAGAGAGATATAGCAGAGTTTGTAGCTCGATGCCTCTGTTGTCAGCAGGTAAAAGTCGAGCATCAGAGACCTGGTGGTTTACTTCAGCAATTACCCATCCCCGAGTGGAAGTGGGAACGAGTCACTATGGATTTTGTTAGTGGGTTACCTCGCACCTCTCGTGGCTTTGATAGTATTTGGGTTATTATAGATCAGTTGACTAAGTCTGCGCACTTTATCCCTGTTCGAGTCTCCTATAGTGCTGAGAGATTAGCTCGTGTATATATTCAGGAGGTGATTCGCCTACATGGAGTGCCAGTATCTATTATCTCAGACAGAGGGTCTCAGTTTACCTCCAATTTTTGGCAAACTTTCCAGGAAGAGTTGGGTACTCAAGTGGACCTTAGTACTGCATTTCATCCTCAAACCGACGGGCAGTCTGAACGAAATATTCGGGTATTGGAGGATATGCTCCGCATTTGAGTGTTAGACTTTGGGGGTCAATGGGATCAATTCTTACCTTTAGCAGAGTTCGCGTATAATAATAGGTTTCATTCTAGCATTCAAATGGCTTTGTTTGAGGCGTTATATGGCAGATGGTGTCAATCTCCAGTTGGCTGGTTCGAAACTTTAGAAGTCAATCCTCGTGGCACAGATTTTCTCCGAGAATCTTTGGACTAAGTTCGACTAATTCAAGATAGGTTGCGGACAGTTCAGAGTAGACAGAGGAGTTATACTGACCGTAGACGTCGTCCATTGAAATTCAGGGTGGGTGATAGGGTTTTCTTACGAGTATCGTCCATGAAGGGCGTGATGCGGTTTGATAGGAAAGGTAAGCTTAGCCCCAGATATATTGGACCCTTTGAGATTTTGCGGACAGTTACAGAGGTAGCTTATATGTTAGCTTTACCTCCGGCATTTTCAGCTATCCACCCAGTGTTTCATGTTTTTATGTTGCGACAGTACATTCCGGATAAGTCGCATGTGCTTCAGTGGGACTCGGTTCAATTAGACAATAAGTTAGCATTTGTGGAGGAGCCTGTGTCCATTTTAGCCAGAGCTATCAGACAGTTACGCTCTCGGGACATTTCAGTGGTTAAGGTACAATGGCGTCATCGTCCGGCTGAGGATGCCACTTGGGAGCTTGAGCGTGATATGCGAGCCCAGTATCCGTACTTGTTCACATCTTCAGGTATGAGCTTACTTTTGACTTTCGGGGATGAAAGTCTTTTTAGTAGTGGATGTTGTAATGACCTTCCCGGTCATTTTCCTCATTTTCATGTATTTTCAGCGTTTAGAGCTTTTCTATAACTGCCCCAAGTTATTTATGACTTGCTGGGACTGACAGTTCAGTTCCCGGGCAGTTCGTTTGAGAATATTATTTAGACCGAGCACGTAGTAAATATTAAATTAAATTTGAATTTGGTAAAATGACATAGTTAATTACCTTTCGAAAATATTTTTGAAATTTATAAAATTCTTTAGTTATGATATATCTATACTACTTTATAATAGTTTTATAACCTATTATTTTTTTAAGTGGAGATAGTGAATTTAAATATGTTAAAATAATATTTTTATTTTATAGAGGTTTTGTTAGAAATAATTTTCCATTAATTATGGTATATTCAAAAAGTTGTATTTATCCACGAGCCTATGCAATCCCCGAATATAGATATAACGAGATAAAAATTATATTGATGTGTCACCTCCACCACCACGTGAAAAGTGGGGAGGTGCACACTATTATGACTTGATAGGTGGTTGCCATTTGGCAAATAGTCAAGTGATTACAGTGGTATGTTTTGCATAATGTACATATATTGAATATATGCATTATGCATTACATACTTCCACTGTTTCCATATTTTCCTTCACCGTTCTTGATCACTTAAGCTCAAATATTGAGCTATTACATTACGGTTTGAGCTTAGGGGTTTATATATTTGAGTTCATGGACTCACTCTCGTCATTTCTACGGTACATTTTCTTATTTTTACGGTAATTTTTGTTTACGATGGTATATTTTGGGATTGGTATTGATCTTTGATCTACATTTTGAGCTCAAATTAAGTGGTTCTAGTTGTGACTATTGTTCACAGGGTGATTTGGGACGCTTTGACGATTTCGATTTTGCGATTCCACAAGCGGGCCCCACGTGGAATTTTTGGACATTTTCCGAACTAATGCAATAGGGGTATCAATAGTCATGTTTTGACATGTAGTTTATTATTTTGGTAGCGTGGCAGCTATCTAAGGCCTCTCAGAAAGGAAAGGCTCCTATTTAACTGGCTTTAGCAGGCGTTCGGCGGTGTCCAGGTAGGCTAGGTTTACCTTTTCTTACACTTAGATTGGGCTTATGTGTAATATATGTATCCTACTGTGCTGGTATTGTGGGCTGGTATTATAAATTTGGTGGTGGTGGTTTGCTGTGATTTAGGCCTTCTAGGCCGGATAGGGCTATTCGGATACATTCCAGGCCTGTTATCCTCGTAGTACGCCACAGATGACCTATTTGGGGTCAGATAGTATTGTTGTTGTTGATTGCTGGTTGGGGAATGTTATTATTGGACCTTAGTCCAGGCTCAGGAAGACTTAGCCCAGACTTAGACATGTATAACTAGACTTGGTTTTCGAGACCCGTTAGTGGGCCCATTATCCTTTTTGTCGACTTGTCAGAACTTTGACATATTTGGACTTAGTTAAGCCTTATATGACCTTTTAGGATTGTGAAGGGATTGAGTAACCCCAATTATACCCGGTTGTCCTGTTCAGCCTTATTAGTCCCTGATAACACCATATTTGACCGGGGTCTACTAGTTTGACTTAGAACGCTGACCCGCCTTTCCATGAATTATAATGTATACCCAGACTTGTATATACATATTGTTTATAGTTGATAGTTGACCTATAAGGACCCCAAGATTTAAGATTGACTTGTAGCATGTTGCGAGTTAGCTTCTGTACTTATATACTAGTATTGACTTGGGACTATGGCGTTCCCCGTTTATTTGATATGATATGATATTTGATTCTGTTCTGGTTACTGGCTATGATGAATTCCGGTTTGAGTTCGGCCACTGATTACTATGAGTTTCGGTTCGAGTTCGGCCACTGATTATTATGAGTTTCGATTCGAGTCCGGCATCTAGTTATGATATGATTGGAGAGTTTTGGTACTGGGTAGTTATGATATTATTGTTCTCTGAGTTTTGGTTCGAGTCTGGCGGTTATGATATATATGTGGCCTATTGTTATTATCCACTATGTCCGGTTCGATTCCGGCGTCTGGCCTCTAGTTATTACCCATTGGTGCCGGTTCAAGCCCGGTGCATTCATGTTGGTCTTTATGGTTACTGGATACTGATACAGCTTCGAGACACTAGTGACTATGCATTTACTATTCTTGTGTGTCCCGCCGATTTATAGGGGCCAGGCTGGGTTATTGTTTTCTTTCGTGTGCCTATCGGGTTTATGGGGGCCCAGATAGGTTATGTTTGACTTGTGTGTTTACTTACACATTCATTTACTCATTTTTCAGTAACGTATTTATTTTTCTCCTGAGCATAACGATATACCTCGGCAGTTACTTATGTATCTATTATTTATGCCCCGAACTTAGCATGCACCCTCGCATTTTATCTTGCTTATATTACATTGAGCTCAGTAGGCCGATGATGCCTACTGAGTACCCATTTCCCCGGTACTCATACTGCACTTCTGCATCTTTTCCCCGATGCAGATTCAGGCACTAGCCGACAATTTTGACGTGACTCTTCTCTCAGCACTGGTTTCGAAGCAGGGTGGGCTTACTGACGTCCGAGGCAGATCCTACTCCATCTCTACTATATAGTCTTTTGTACTCGAGACTGTGGTACTTATTGTATATATTTGGTTTCTGTCTAGTACTTTAGGTATGTTTCGTAGTGGCTTTTGTACCGACCTCACCAGGTCTTGGTAGGGGTTCTTGACTTTATACATATTGTCCTCTTCCTTCTCAGTCTCGGTATGGGTATATTTTGGTTCTGTTTGTTGATTATATTTCTAGCATGCTTATTATTATGGTTACTTCCACCTCATCTCTGTTCTTCTGAGATTCTGCCCGTTAGCTCGTCGCTCGTCGCTTGTCGCTCCGGGCTAGGGTTTGGCTTGCCTATTGGTGGGTTACGGTAGGCGCCATCATGACTCAAATATTGGGTCGTGACAGTTGGTTATGTCTATGTATCTGTAGAGGCTTTGTAGATATTGTGGGACAAACGAAGGAATGTAAGGGATGTATGCTTTTGACATGGTGGCCCTAATGGCCAAGTTTCATATATATCATATGTTTTCCATGACTTCCGCCATTGGTAAATTGTATCTAAATGAGGTAGAGTGTTGTTCTTTTAGTGACATGCATATGAGTGTACATGAATGAAGATTGGTTCTCTCGGGCCTTAACGGCTTTGGGTGCCAGTCTGCCCTGTTGGAATTTGAGGTGTGACAATGGGGTACCCGTGTCCATTATTTTAGATTCAGGCTTAGTGTTCATTTCTAGTTTTTGGAGGACTTTCCAGGAGGAGTTGGTTACTCAGGTTGATCTTATGGACTTTGGAGGTTAGTGGGAGTAGTATCTAGCCCTGGCAGAGTTTGATTGTAATAATAGTTACTATTCAAGTATTGAGATAGAACCATTTGAGGCACTGTATGGTAGGCATTGTCTATCTCTAATTAGTTGGTTTGAGACTTCTAAGGTTAGCCCCCATGGTACTGACTTGCTTTAGGAGTATTTGTACAAAGTATGAGTGATTCAGGATAGGCTGCAGGCAGCTTAGAGAAGGGAAAAGAGTTATGCAGATCCCAGACATCGTGCTTTGAAGTTTGGAGCTTGTGACTGGGTATTCCTTCAAGTATCACCCAAGAAGGGTGTGATGAGGTTCGGGAAGAGGGGCAAGCTTAGCCCCAGGTATATCAGGTCATTTGAGATATTTTAGGCAGTTGGGGAGGTATCTTATGAATTGGTCTTTCCCCTAGAATTTTCAGCCGTTCATCCAGTTTTTCATGTATCTATATTGTGATGTTACATTTTGGATGAGTCGCATGTACTTTATTGGGACTCGATTCAGTTGGACGAGCAATTGACCTTTGTGGAGGAGCTAGTTGCTATATTAGCAAGGAATATCAAACGGTTACGTTCCAGAGAAATTCTAGTGGTTAAGGTTCAGTGGAGACACCATCCAATTGAAAAGGATACATGGGAGATTGAGAATGAGATACGGGCCTAGTATCCCTACCTATTCGATCCCTCCGGTACATCATGATCCTGTACTTTTATGGATGAAAGTCCTTTTAGTAGTGCATATTATAATGACTCTCCTAGTCATTTCCTACATTTTTATGTTTTTAGTCATTTAGAGCTTTCCCATATTTGCATCATGCCATTTATGACTTCCTGGGACTGGCAGTTCGGTTGTTCGGTTGTTTGTTTGATTTTTAGAGTCAATTCTCTATTTTGGAGCTTTTACTATGAAAAAATGGTATCAGGTTTAATCTTTAGGTAAACGATCTCGGATGCCAATTCTGATAGTTTCGTTAGCTCTGAAATGTCAAGTTTAGGCTAGGGGACCTTTGGTTTGGATCCCAAGGCTTTCAGACTCATTTTGGACTATTGAGTGGATTTTGGTTAAAATGGCCCATTGGATGTGGGACCCACTTTTAATCGCAACGACCTCGGATAGAAATTTTGATGGCATCGTTGAGTCCCAAATGTCAAATTTTGTAGGGTATCATAGTTCATTTGCATTCGTAGGATTCTGAATGAATCTCGGTCCGATCAGATACTTGGCACTTCGCCAAGTCTGCTGGTGCAGCATATTCTAGTGCAGTCCAAAATTAGCCTTCACGTTTGCAAGGACTTGGCCGCATTCGCGAAGTCCAAGGTTAGTGGTCATCGCATTTGTGAGCAAGCATTCATGTTCACGAAGAGTCAGCTTCTGACCGGTCCAGGCTTTCTCCATCGCGAGCTAGGTAGATCGGGTTGCGTTCGAGAAGGGTTAGCCAGGTTAGAGGTCACATTCGTAATGGGGGTCCTGTGACAGCGATGAAGGGACCCCTGTCAGCATTTAAAGCTGTGGAACCCAACCTTTTCCCATTTATTTCAAATTCCAACTTTATTAAACCTTAGAAAGCTCAGACAATTGTGGGAGATCGATCTATGGGTGTCTGGGGTTAGTTGGAGACATTATTGTGGTCATTTCCCCATCCTTATTTTGTAAGTTTCTACTTAATTTCTTGTTTAACTAGCTGATTTAACTTTATATCCCTAGTTTACTTTGCAAGCTTATTTGGAGCGTAATTGTTCTCGGGCTTCACCCATTTTTTAGGATAAATGATCTTTGAGCTTAGAGGAACGTGTTGATGGTTTCGATTTTGGGATTCCGCAAGCAGGCCCCACATGGGATTTTTAGTTTAACTTTTGACCCGGAGCATTTATATGCAATATGGGTATCAATGTTCTCATTTTAATGCCTAGATTATTATTTTGATAGCATGGCAGTGTTCGGAGTCTTCTCAAAAGGAAAAAGCTTCGAGGTTGTATACTTTACGAGCTTTCGGCGGATTCCAAGTAGGCTAGGCTTAATTTCCTTATATATTGGGTTTTATTATGGAATTAGTGTAGTATTATGCTAGCTATGGGTGGGTATGTAGGACTTGGTTGGTAGTTTAGTATTTTATTTGTTAAAGTTAGTTGGTTTAGGGGCCTCTTTGGTAGAATTTGACCCCGTTTCCCCTTATCATAGTCATAATAATGCCTTAGGCTTAGTTTTGGCTTACTTAAGACCTTAGGATGGAATTGTAAAGTCTTAATCTAGGTAGGGTAGGTGTTTGCCTTAGTATAAATTTTCGGGACTAGTAGCGGGCCTCGTCGTTCCTTCTTTTGGTCAATTGCCTGAATTAGCTCCTTATAGATATAAGAGGCCTTTATTCATCACATTAGACTAGCCTTGAACCTTAGGATGTCTTGGATAATTCTGTGAACTTCGGTTAGCCTTACTACTCCAGATAAAGTAACTTTTTGGCCCATAGGACCGTATATTTAGATTGTGTGATTCATATCGCACCCCTTATT
The DNA here is from genome assembly GCA_031232105.1 of Capsicum rhomboideum. Classification (NCBI taxonomy): domain Eukaryota; kingdom Viridiplantae; phylum Streptophyta; class Magnoliopsida; order Solanales; family Solanaceae; genus Capsicum; species Capsicum rhomboideum. The sequence continues at coordinate 47,593,253 of CP124719.1, read as the reverse complement.
GACTTGACCATATTACTTGGAAGTTTGGATGCTAATTGGATGTTAAGGAACGTTATGATCTTAGAACATTTGGATACTTAGCTTATTTATCTAGTTTTTGTTCAAGTCCAACGATTAATAGCTCTCTTTTGGTTTATTCTATTGAGCTCATCTATGGCATACTTACTACATGGCACTTAATTACTAGTTGCGGTTCAAGTACGAAATTCATGATCTAGATACAATAATTTATTATGATGGTACTATTCTTAGTTCCGGTTCACGTCCGACATCTATGGCTCTAAGAGAGTTCTAGGTATGTTATCACATGTGGGCACACTTTAAGCTTATTATTGTCAAGTATTTCCTCCTTGTTTGCATCCATCTGGCTTATAGGGGCTCGGTTGGGTTATTGTTTTCTTATTTTTACCTTCTGGGCTTATGGGGTTTCAGTTAGGTTGTATTTAGATTGTATTTACTTTTAAATTACTTATTCCACACATTTATCTCTTTATCCTAGTTTAGCATATTATTTCAAATTTAGCCCTTATCTTTGTCTTTAGTTTACATTCTCGCATTTTATTATACTTTTATTGTGATTTAGCTCAGTCGGTCGATGATGCCTACTGAGTACTCATTATTTTTGGTACTCATACTACACTTCTGCATCTTTTTCTAATGTAAATATGAGTATGAACTACCATCTCTGACTCTTCATTCAGGCTTGCGGTGGTTTCAGAGATAGGGTGAGCTTTTAGAGTTAGAGCTGATCATCTTTCCTTCTACTATTTTGGACAGAATTTACTTATTCCGAGACAACCTGTATATTTATTACTATCTAGTACACTTATTTTTGATTTAGTGGATCTTGTACTGCCCTTACTAGGTCATGGGATATTCTTTTGCACATTTTTCTCCTTTTCCTCTGTTGTCCAGTACTATCGTACCTTTTATATTCCGCAGCTTAGTATTTCTATTGCATGTCTAAATGTTGTATTCTTTTACCCACTGCCGTTTAGTCCAATACTCGTCGTTCCATGCTATGGTTTGGCTTACCTACTTGTGGGTTAATGTAGGTGCCATCATGACTTGAGAAATTGGGTCATGACACAACCTCAAATATATTTTTGAACTTCATCCCTTTTACTCATTTTAGCTCATTTCTCCTCCATTTCTACGTCCTTAAGCTTAAAATTCAGTTGGGGATTGTCCATTTAAACTGGGGGATCACCGGATTCGAGTTCCTTACGTCCTTAAGCTTAAAATTCAGTTGGGGATTGTCCATTTAAACTGGGGGATCACCGGATTCGAGTTCCTTGATTAATGTTTCGCCTAAACTCGTAAGTTCCCGATCAAATTTCAATTCAATTCTGAATTATTATTCTTGAGTTTTTGAGTGTTGATGGATCTTTGAGTTTGGGGAGATGTGGGAGATCGTCCATTGAGGCTAACGTAAGTTAATTCAACACCTCTTTATCATTTTCCATTGTTTTCCCCGTTAATTTTGTTCTTTTTCCTTAAAATTTCCTAGAATATAATTCTTGATTTCCTAATCTTATAGGGCTGTTTTGGACCTCGATTTGAGCTTCATTTGTGATCAAATTTGGGGTATGCATTCCTTATCCTTCGAGCAACTTAATGATAAATTTAATTTCTAAATTCTATAGATGGGTCCCACTGGACTTTTTTTGACCCAATTCTAGGCCCGAAGTTTTATATATATTGCAATATGGGTCTTATTTTATTTTTATTAATGTGTAGATTATAGATTTAATATCATGAAGACATCCAGGGATCGAGGAGTAGAGACGAGTAGTTCGTGGACAGATCGAGACTGCGATTTAGCTACGAGGTAGGCTACGGTCTACTATTCTCTATACGATTGTGTATTGTATAGATTGTATGCTAGATGGGGGTTTATAGGATGCATTTAATACTATTTATATCTTGTTATTAATATTTGACCTGTTTGGGGGAATTTTAAAATAGAATTGTAATCTGAGCCCTAGCCTAGAATACCCTTTATTGTTACAGGGTTATGTTAAGCTTCCTTATTTACATGTTATAACCTTCCTTATTTACCTGTTATAACCTTAGGTTGTCATTAGAACTCCTTAGTGAAGGATTTGGGGTAGTACATTTCTATAAATATGATATTCTCTGATTAAATCCTCTCAGTAGCATAATGCCCTTGGTTACCTTAGCTTTCTAAGTTATGATATCGATATTCTCTTTCTGTATATATTGTGGGCCCTGAGGCCTTGGTTACGAGACCAGTTGGATTTCAAGTTAGTTTTCTATGCTCTGGAGAGCTATGATTTAGTTTATAGACACTTGAGTACTTACATTTCTATTGTTTGGATACTGGTAATGGCATGCATACATTTATACGCGCTCACGCTTAATTAGTGGTACAATTCAAACTAAAACCTTGGTTTTTACTATTGTTTTTGAAAAAATGACTTATTCCCACCTTTCACTTCCAAAACTGATTTTTAAATGGAGGTCGTACCACCCTTATTGTTGGTTTATGTCTTTTAAACTAAACATACTACTTTGAAAACTCAGATCAAGGCTGATTTTGGTCCATTCTTGGTCTACTCATTTTTTTTTATTTACTTATTTCTGTCGTGGGAGATTCCGACCCTTTTTACACTATTCTACTAATTTTAGATCTGGATTCGATCTCGGGCATTGGATTTTATAGATTTCTACGTCTTTAGTCTCGGATTGATTTTGAGCACTTATTATACTCTTACTTGTCTCTGGTACTGAACAGCAGAAGATTTATTATAGTTGATTATCGAAAGTCCTGGTTTGGGACCAGACAATATATACGGTTATCCCGAGTCCCCTATGGACCCCTTTGTCTGGGAACCACGTGTCGGAAGATGTGGTACCTCATAGGTCCTGTGTTATGAGCCGGCGAGTCGAAAAAAGTGTATATACTTGGTACAATATGGCACTCCGTTGGTATGGCAATATTGTATTCACTTTGAATTCATTCATCCATATGCATTGCCTATCACTAGTATAATTGTTTGCTATTTGTACCTACTAGTCTTATGGGGTTCGGTTAGGTTATGTTTGTTGTTGTCTACCTTCTGGGTTTATGGGGGTTCAGTTGGGTTATTGTTTGTCTGGGCTTATTCAGTTGTATTACATGTTTGGTTATTAATTATTTAGTTCGTGACATGATGTCTATGGATCTGTATCTGAGATTGTAGGTATGCTTTGGAGTTCCTTTCCCCCTTTGATAATTTGAGCCCTGTTATTAAACTACTTTGTGATTATTCTTATCTCGAATTAGATGTTATGTTTGTGCTAAAGCTAGCTCCCTTCTTATTTATAATCCTTGTGATATTTAGGTTGTTAGGCTAGCTCCCTCAGGTTAGTTTCTTCGTGTTTAGCTACCTATATAGTGCTGTCATATATCCCTTTCTTCTATAGCTATTCTTATTGTATATCACCTTTTTCCTTCGTTATTTCTGTTGTATATTACCTTCATCCCTAACTATTTATATTGTATAACACTTTCGTCCCTAGTTACTCGTAGAACATGGTGGTTTATTTCTACTTTTCTGTTTTCCTTATCATATTTCATGTCTTAGTTAGTTGTCTGTAATTATATTCTTGCCTTACGTATTATTTTTACTTGAAATTATTTTTAGAGCTCAGTCGGCCAATGCCTATTGAGTACCTCGTATTTGGTACTCACACTACATTTCTGCACCCTACAGATCATAATATGAGTTCTTGCCGCTGACATGTGCATTGTGCAGAGCTGTCTTGGATCGGAGATTTGAGGTGAACTCCAGGCATCCGAAGTTGCTCCTTTTCCCTCTCTCTTTTGCTGGATTGATCTTTATTTTGTATTTCGGAGATGATTTTGTATATATAGTAGGCTTATATTAGTGGCTCCTATATCGACTTACACTAGGTCTTGGGGAATATTTTCTTTCTTCTAGTTCTGTTTCTCCTTTTATTTAGTTTTGGTTATCTTTTATTGTATTAGCCCATTAGTCATTCTGGTAGGTGCCATCATGACCTGAGAAATTGGATCATGACAGTCCATTCAAAACAACTTTGGAAGTCATTGTCTCGTCATGACTCGCATAATTCTTTTTGGCATTTTAGAGTCAGAAAAAAGGAATTTAGGATCTTTTGGGTTCTCAGTTTGTATTAGTCCATAGGATTTTTAAATTTTTTAGATCGACTATGTTCTGCCCCAAACTTGATATTACTATCAGAAACAATCTTACTAATCAATACTTATTGCACTGTCATGATTGAAGTTATTCTTTTAGTGTTTTTAGGGTCATACAACAGGAATTCAAATTTTTTTAAACTTCTGGATTTGTTTTATTGATTTTTTAAAATTTATTGGTCCGACTTTGTTCTTATAACCTTATGTATCCATCCAAATAATCTTGATGATCAGTACACATTACCCATCTTGACTGACATCCATTTTTGGCATTTCAAGTTTTCAAAATAGGAAATCAATTTTTTTTAGTTCTCGATGTGTTTTAGTCCATTGATTTTTCAAAATTTATTGGACCAGCTTCGATCTTCCCTAACCTCGGTTTGTCCATCTAGAATAATCTTGATAATCAATTTTCATTTCCTCGTCATGACAGACATCATTTTTTTTTGAGTTCTTAGTATGTTATTCCATCAATTTTTTGGTATTTATTAGACTGACTCCATCTGCCCCCAAACATGGTGTGTCTATAAGAAACAATCATGACATCCGGTACTTGTTTCTCTATCATGACTGATGAATTATTTTTGACATTTCTGGACAACAAAATTAGAATTTAGAATTTTTTTTCTAGTTCTCAGTGTGTCTTAATGTATTGATTTTCTAGAATTTATTTGGCTGACTCCAATTTGCCCCAAATTGGAGTGTCCATCCAAACAATTCAGATGATCAATACTCATTGCCTCATATTGATTGACGTTAGTTTTTTGACATTTCAGTGACACAAAATGAGAATTCAGATTTTTTTGACTACTCGGGTGTGTTAGTCCATATATTTTTAGAATTTATTGGACCGGTTTTGTTCTACCCCAAACTTAGAGGGTCTATCTGAAACAATTTTGATGATCAATAGTTATTGCCCCGTCATGACTGTCAATATTTTTTTGGTGATTCCGAATCAGAAAACTAGTATTCAGGATTTCTTGTTCTTGGAGTGTGTTAATTATAAAATTTTTTGGAATTTATCGGACAGACTCTATTCTGCCTCAAATTTAGAGTATCCATAAAAAACAATCATAGTGATGATTACTTATTGCTTTGTCATGACTGACGACATTGCTTTTACATTTCAGTATCACAAAAAAAGATTAAGGATTTTTGAGTTCTCGATGTGTATTAGTCCATAGAATTTTTTAGAATTTATTGGATTGACTCCGCTTTTTCCTAAACTTTGTGTGTACATTTGAAATAATTTTTGTGATCAATACTCATTGCCTCTTCATTACTATTGTTTTTTTCATGGCATTTCAGGGTCACAAAATAGGAAATCAAGATCTTTTTTCAGTTCTTGGTGTGTGTTAGTCCATAGAATTTTCAAAATTTATTAGACTGACTTTGTGCTTCCCCAAACATGGTGTGTCTATCAGAAACAATCTAGGTGATCAATATTCATTTTCCCTTCATAACTGGCATTATTGTTTTTGGAATCTCAGGATTGCAAAACATAAATTCAGGTTTTTTTGAGTTATCGGTGTTTGTTAATTTGATGATTTTTTGGAATTTATTGGATGGACTTCGATCCATCCCAAACGCGATGTGTCAATCTAAAACAATTCTGATGATCACCATCTTCAGTGACATCATTTTTTTGTGTTTTAGGGTCACAAAATTGAAAATCAGGATTTTTTTTTGAGTTTCTGGTGTGTGTTAACCCATAAATGTTTAGGCATTTATTGGATATACTACATTCTTCTCCAAGCATGGGGTGTCCACACAAAACTCTCTTGGTGACCAAAACTATCTCTGCATTGGTCACATAAATATCAGAGGCCATTTGGGCAAGTATGTAGGATAAAATATAAGGAGGATCAACTCATGGGAGTTTAGATATGCTTTGATACCACAATGAGAGGAGAGTAGAAGATGGGAAAATAATTGTGTTGTTCTTAATTGTATGACAACTATTTCAAGATTCTGTACAAGACCTGTATCAACAAGGATAGATTTGATGTCACGACCCAAAATAGGCATGTGATGGTACTTGTCAAACCCTCCGAACAAGTAAGCCTATTCCAATCCAAAAGAACATGAATAAAAGAAAATAGAAATGGAAGCAAAAGAATAGAATAATCCCAAATATATAACTGAGACATAAGTCTCCAAAAATACATCTCAAGTTTGGTTGTCACTAGTACAAGTCTCTAATCCAGATTAAGAGTAATAATAATCGTATAAAATATCTTAAATGCGAATAAAGCATAAGACATAAATAGAGAGATCCGAGAAGTCCTGAAGTTTCCTAGCCACTACCTCGATCTTCGCAATGTCCAATGTCGAAGGAACACAATCTATAATCCACTACTCGAACCAATACATGAACGGGGTACAGAAAAATAAGAAAAATAAAAGAAAAGTAAGGGTGAGTATGAAACCACGTGTACTCAGCAAGCATGATCGATAACCGCCCCTAATCCAAAATGATGGGGAGAACCACCACCTCAACTACCCAAGGTTTCCACAAATAGATCTATAACCGTTAAATTCTCCACTTCATCCTAATAGGGTAACCTGACACAACATTCATAAAATTATCCATAAACAGGGTAGGCACATAAGTCTAGGTGAGTCAACACTAGCCATTTTATGATCAATAAGAATAGGAAAACATTTATAAGGAAGACTCACTAACACAGTATACCAGGCTCAATTATCATGTTTAATCAATAATCTGTGATAAAGTAGTGAGAGTGTACAAGTACGTGTATGTCATGCTACCACTAGGTGCGTCACTACATGCCTCCCTAATCAAGCCATAGCCATACCCTACATCTCATGTATAGCTCAACTCCTAAATCAACCAAGAAGTAGAATAGTATGATGTAATGAAGTGAAATAAATGCTCAATACACAATATCACAAACTAGGTTCAATTACAATAATTAACTATAAGAGTAAGCACTCAACAAAAATATCAAACCATACCAAGGAAATGTCATGCAATGCAAGTGATGCAATGCAATGTGATGATGATGATGAATGATTGAAAGCCATTGCATGACCTTTTGTATACACCTACCGAGCCTCAGCACTCCCAAGATAGGACCCATAGAGGGTTCGCAACTCGTATACTTTCTAAAATCTCAACTCAATCTTACCGGCAAATTACCTCGGCCTAGGCTTTCCAGAATATCATGATCAACCTTGCCGGCAAATGGCCTTGGCCAAGGGTTTTTCAAAAGTAATTTATTATTTTTCAAAATCAGTGTTTCTCAGTAGTACCAATATATCATGAATATAATATAGATGAATGAGGACGTAATGGTCACAAAAAATAAGTAGGAAGAATAAAAATTTATTCAATACACGTATACGTGAGCTCAAAATTAACTCAGTGTATCAATAATTCATGATATCAGTTTCCACTTGGCACCACTAGGATAAATAGTAATGTAGTCATCAATATTATCATTTCCAACCCCTCGCTCGGACATCACTATAATGAATATGCAATTAAATGATCAGATAAGGCCTACAATGTCAAGTTAAGCCCCAACTCGGGCATCACGATAATATATCCTCTCAAATTAAAAGCAATATGCATATAAGACCCCACTAGGGCACACGATCATAAATAATTACTCAAGTCCATAATAAAGTTCACATAAGCCCCCACACGGGCAACACAAAATAAACAACAATCCTGATAACAATAAATTGCGACTACCCAAACCTAGCTTGTTCCATACATTATGCCTCATCAACTATTACAAGTCTATTTATACTCTAAGTATCCTCTAAACCTCAATCCTTTCATCAAATAATGATAATAACATAATCATCCCCTAAAAAGTCACTAAAACCTCAATCATTATGTCAAAGACACTAAACATGATTCAAGCTCTGATTAGGTATCCACTATCAATATTATTCAAGATCAATGAGCTAACTAGCTACAATCTATCCTAAGTATATTCACAAGTATCACGACTAACTAAGATAAGCAGCTAAATAATTACGACCCATCGAAAGACTACGGTACCCATGGAGATGCTCGCCGTTTCACCTAAGCGGGATCCCCAATCCTAAGCATTTCACAAAATACAAACAAACAAACATACAATACATAAACACTTCAGTGAAAGTCAAGATACATCTCAACTTGCCTTTAAAGAAGATCCGCAAGTTAAAACACAGTCCAAAGCATCAATCGAAAGCTCTACTCCCATAAATCAACACCAAATGCGTCCAATCTAATAAAATATGACATCTATAAGTCAAAATGAGTCCAACGATACCCATATCAACTATATTTGATTGGGGTCTAAAAATATTTCAAAAATTGATCCCAAGGGAAAATGGGTAAAAATAGAATTTTATTTTGGAAACACGTTCTCTATAACATTAGGAACCTAAAGCTGAAAACCCATGCAAAAATGAGGTCCAAAATGAAGAAAAACTATTTTTAAGCTTTACCGGTAAAAACTCCAAAATTGAATTTAAACCCAAAGATATAAAGATGAATTTTTAATGAAATCAGTTCGAAAATGATAAATACAAGGTTTAGAAACATACCCACAAAAGAAACCTTCGAAAATCCCTTTGGAATCGCCCAAATCCGAGCTCCCAAGCCCCAAAAATATTGAAAATGGGATTTTAATTTTCAACTTTGGGTAGAAACCATGAAAACAAAATAGAATTTCTTGGTAAATGGGAAAAATAAAGGTGTAATCACATTCCCAATGATATTACGAGAAAAACATATCAAGAATTGTCTAAATCGGAGCTTCCTAGCTCCCAAAATGTCAAAACTACGAAATGGGATGAAGTCTGAAATATATATGTTTAGGTGCAATTTCTGTAGTTAAAGCCAATTTTTTGTAGCTAAAAGTCTATTTTTCCATCGCTAAAGATGTGCAACATCAACCTTTTGCACTAGCAACTTTTATTCTCTCTAAAAAGGACATAAATCCCTTATACGATAGCTAAATGCACCGATTTTTTACCTATAATTCCTAAATAATGATACGAATCTAGTCGTTCAGTTCGAACTCAATTTCATGCACGTTTGCCCAGTCAGATATTATTTTTTCTCGTTAAAGAATTATTACACAATAAAAACTGGATCTCAACTTATCGAAATTATACCAAACTCTCCATATCAATCCTAGAATTCATGCATGACATTTTAGAAGTTTCAGAATAATTTTCGATCTTTAAAACTAATAGTAAACCTTTTTGTCGACCGATTTTCTTTAAACAGGGCCAAACCACCCAAAATATTCAAAAACATATTCAAAACTCCTCTCGAGCCTCCCGAACACAAACCACATATGTCAATATCTTGGAAACAACATTCTGGACTCAACGGGAATCATCGAATTTACGCAAAAAGATCATTTACAACAAATTAACCCCTGGGAGCCCTTATAGGCTATTTTAACTATTTTTCGAACGGAGGGTTGAAATTTAAAATAAAGGTTCCGAACTCAAACCAACCCCGCTACTCATCCAAATTCAACATTTAGGATCAAATGAAACTGTCAGAATCACCATCCGATGCTCGGATTGCAAAATGTTGACGGAAGTCAAACTTATCCCTTTAAGGATGTTCAAAACAAATAGCTCATATAAAACACTTCCAAATGCATCGAGGACAGTACCAACCATTCCCGCAACTCATAAACAAGATAAAACAACTACGAGAAAGGGCAAAATAATCAAAAAACAGAATTTCTAAATTTTGATACGAGAGTCATTACACTTGAAATTTACAACAAATAATATTGAAGAACTATAAAAATGGAACTCTACAACAATAAGGTGTCTGGTAATCATCTGTTATTAATCACTCACATGAGTTTTTGGCATTTTATGGACACAAAAAAGGAATATAGTTTTTTTTGTTCTTTGTGTGTGTTAGTCCATAGATTTTTCAGGATTTTTTGGACCGACATTGTTCTTTACGAAACATGATGTGTCCATCCAAAATAATCTTGGTGATTATACTCATTGCATTATGATTCCTGACATTATTTTTTTTCATTTTAGGGTCATAAAATAGGATTCCGAATATTTTTAACTTCTAGATGCGTGTTTGTCCTTAGATTTTTTTGAATTAATTGGACCCACTTGGTTCTTTTCCAATCCTGGTGTGTTCATCCGAAACAAATTTGATGATCAACACTCATTGGCCCATCTTGACTAATGTTATTTTTCTTGAATTTCAGGTTACGAAATAGGAATTTTTTTATTTTTTTTGAGTTCTCTATATGTGTTAGTCCATGTATTTTGCCAATTATTACTCCAACTTTCTCAACCCTAAACTTGGTGTGCCCATATCAAACAATCTTGATGATCAATACTCGTTTTTCCATCAATTCTGAGATCATTTTTTGGAGTTTCAGTTCTTGAGGTGTATTAGACCATTATTTTTTTTGAAATTTAATGGACTCATTTCAATCTATCCCAAACTTGTGTGTCCATAAAAAATAATACTAATGATCAATATTCATTGCCCCATATTGACCGACTTTAGTTTTTGGCATTTCAGGGTCACAAAATGGGACTTCATTGTTTTCTTGATAAACTGATGTGTGGTAGTCCATATGATTTTTTGAATCTCTTGAACTGATTTCTTCTATCCTAAATGTTGTGTTTTCATTCTACACCAAGTTTGAGAATTTTGGACCAACTCTATTTTTCCCAAATAATCATTAGGACATAGCAAGTTTGGGGTAGAATGAAGTTGGTCTACTAAATTTTTAAAAAATCTATGGACTAGTACACACCGACAAATCTAAAAAATACTAAATATTACTTTTTGTGACTATAAATGCAAAAACTGCTTCCATTCATGATGGTACAATGATTATGTATCACCATGATTATCTTGGATAGATACATCAAGTTTGGGGCAGAACTGAGTTAGTCCACAAATTCCTAAAAATCTATTGACTATCATAAACTGATAAACCTAAGATCTTAAATTCATGTTTTGTGGAATGATAATGAAAGACAATGATGCCAGTGTCATGAAGGAACAATGAGTGTTGATTATTTCGGATGGACACATCATGTTTGGGGCAGATTGGAGTAGGTCCAAATAATTCAATAAAATATATGGACTAAACACATACTGAGGATTGGAAAAAACCTGGAATTCCTGATTGTGACCCTGAAATGCCAAAAAAATGTTGCCAGTCATGACAAAGTGCTAGTTATTGTAGATTGAGACACCAAGTTTGGGACATACTGTCACGACCCGAGCCATGGACCTAGATATAACGGGCATCCCTAACTAATGTAGGCCCGAGAAGACCCCTTAGCATTAACTCATAAGCATGTTCATTAACAAAGTGCAAAAAAATAGACCCATTAATAAGGAAGTTCAACTTAAGTAAAAATCATCAACTAAATCTTGCAAATACGACATTTGTCTACATTAGTCTACCAAGCCTCTAACATTACAAATAGAAATCCTAAGCCGGAACATAGCCCCAGCAGAACCATAAAACAAATGACTAGAATCAAATAAAAGAAACATATGCCATACAAAATATGGAGGGCACACCAAATACAATGTCAAAACCCGAATCCCATTCGGGACGGACTGGCACCCGAAGCCGATATGGCCTGGGAGAACCAATCTTTACTCATGTACATTTGTATGCATATCCTCGTACGAACATCATTATGTCTCATGCAACTATGCGGAAGTCATGGAAAATATGTTATATATGAAACTTGGTCGTTAGGGCCATCAAGTTAGAATGATCATACATCTCTTACATTCATATACCCACATATGTCTACAAAAGCCTCTAACAGATGCATCTACCAGACCAGCTTAAAGTCGGGACAAGTCCCCACTTTATACAGTATTTACAACATCAAAACAAATGTACAACTGTGACTCGAAAAGCCCTAAACCAACTGGAGCTTACCAAAAAAACTGCAAATAACCGGCAACCTACTGAGGAGATCTACTAGCACCTGCGCCTGCAGCATTTAAAGTAAGTCCCCCGAGGGGGTCAGTATGAAGAATGTACTGAGTATGTAAGGCTCACAAGAACTGCATCATACATAATAACAACAATGGAATCAATATAAGAAAATAGTCAATGTGAATAAACTCTTTTTATGTATGTGAGGAACCATGTATATTACGTTCTTTACTTCTCTCATCTTCACATATATTCATCTTTATTGTTCTACCCATGCTACGCTGTTCTATTGCCCCTGGGATGAGATTAACCCATGCTAGGTACTTTGACCCCTGGGATGTTATAGTAACCCATGCTAGGCTTTCTTGTCGCCCCTGGGATGTACTGTGATAACCCATGCTAGGCTTTTATATTGCCCCTGGGATGTATGAGGATCGACCCATGCTAGGATTTCTTGTCGCCCCTGGGATACCACCCGTGGTTACGGGATCGACCTATGCTAGGTGTTCTTTTCACCCCTGGGATACCACCCGAGATATTGGGATCGACCCATGCTAGGTATTTTAATCCCTGGGATACCACCCATGAATTACTCATCAATTGTATCTCTTATTATTCTTACTTCCATTCTAAGAATGATACATACTTCATCTTTTGAGAGATTGATACATTGAGGATCATGACATTATTTGAAGCACATATATATTACATCACTTCTCTACTTCATGAGATTGGTACCTTAACTTGTGAGGGGTAGATATATTAGCTTACACATTACTTACTTCATTACTCTTATGAGATCTTATGAGATTGGTACAAAGATGATCATAATATTATTGGACTTTGGAACATGACATGATTGGAAAAACTATTCAAGAATAAATAGATTCTCTTTATATCTTACTCTCTTTGAGATAGTTCTTTTTAGTAGTTACAACACTATGGGAGAATTTGGAACTTGAGTCAATGAATAAGAGATAAACGAATCATAATTCGTCTAAGAATAGGACACATGTGAATATCAATATATCTCAACCTGAACTGGCATACTTTAGAACACTTCGGACATGAGTAAGTACCATAACAAGGTGAATACTCTATGCTGCAAGAAGATACGGAAAGAGTAACCTTACATACCTTGTCGTCTCACTACGAATACACAAGCCTATATGGGGATACAATAGTCCATATTCCTCCTTTACGTTTTACTCTACAACACAAGTATGTAACGGCTTACGTTAATAATCAACTCTCCTACGAATGTATAAGTGTCACAATGAGTTACGTGACTACTACATAGCATCATTTCGTCCTTCACAGTACAATCCATTGTATTATCTTACCAACAACACCATAATATACCACATATCGACCAAGACATTCTAAACCAATAACATTTCACACCACGTTTACCCTTTACGCTTCCTCATTATCATTCCATCACAATTACCCTATCAACTTGCCTCATAACAACTTATGAACAACAATACATAAGTAATATAGTCCAACATACCTTCATACGACCCTTTAAAGTGATTAAAACGGCATCACAAGTTGCTAATTATATCCATAAAGGGTATAGGGGCCTTCGGGGGTCAAAGGGGGACAAAAACATGCAAAACGGTGTTCTGTAAGGGACCTGCGAAGCCACCTGTGGCAGAAGGTGTCTGAACTTCGGCCGTATATGTCCCTTGGAAGTGTCCAGGGGCATCTGCATTGGCACCTGCGCCCGCAGGTGCCTCACCTGCGAGGGCGGATGCCCATTTTTGGCCGTCGAGGTTCGTTTTGGGTCTTTTAATGCAATGAATGGTCCATGATCATAACTAAAATTCTTTTAAAATTTTTTTGATCATCTTAGATGCCAAAAATCATCCATGGTCTCACAACACACATAAACATCACCAAAACCTCACTTCTTGGTCAATACGTCACCAAATCCATAACCGATTTCACAATAACAATTTCAAACATTATACACAAGGATAAAACAAGGTAAGACTATAATCACATATCACATGTAAATATTGAATCCCTCAATTTCACTTTCTTCAAGACCACAAGTCTATGTTAAAGTTTACAAGACAAAACCATTCTCTGATTAAGCAAACACAAATTGTTTTACACATAGTGAACTTCTCACACTTCACCAACATAACCAACATGATATAAACCATATTCCGTGTATAAAATATATTAAACCATAATAATAAACACTTACCAAGTCTTTTACAAATGTGATCTTGTCCACAAAGATGAGAACTTAGGGTTTGTGTGATATAAGAAATGTTGAGATAATTCTAGAAAAAGGCATGGGTGTCACAATGAAATAAAATCTGATTTTTCCTCATACATATAGGTCCCTCAAGTCACTCTTATCCATATCTTGGCATTAAATGCCTTAGTTGATTAGTCAAATGGAATATTGGATCATTTTTGCCCCATTGGGCCAAGTCTATCTTATAATCTTTGGGCCTCATTTGGCCCAATGGCACAAGACTCATGTAAGCCCCAACAAAAAAATGAGTAATTCATCAAATCTCTCATGTTTAATTAATTCCATAAATGTACACGTAGTCGTATAGGTTCGACAACATACGGGGTGTTACACCTCCTACGAAGGTCTAATCCCATGTACTAGGCCCAATATCAATTACCTCATCAATAACATTACAAAATACATACTTTTGGCTCTCAACACTTAAGTAACCATTGTTCAACGTTGTCAAGTAGGTTTTGGTAGGTACGGGGTGTTACATACAACTTGTTGTCCGGGTGAACCTAGTACTGCACAGTGCCACGAGAATGTGCCTCCAAACCAATATCATGAAACAATGTAGTCGTTCGAATATGGTCAGTACATGGAATGTATTGGCATGCAGAAAAAATAAAAGGAAAGATAGACTTTATAAAGGAAAAAATCATCAAATAAAAGTCAATTCAATATGATAAAATATTAGTTGTGACTCCAGGTAAAGGAAAATCATAATTTTTCTTCTTTAGTTCTGAATTAGATGGTATCGCTGAATTCCGTTAAAACACCACAAGTTATGTGGGTCCGATAAACGCTTGATCAGATAAGATCCAATCTATATTTTCCGCATGAATTGAGATTAAATTTGTCTGGATGGCACAATCATCCTCGTAGAGGAAATCATAAGGTTGTCTAATTAAGGATCGAACAATCCCTATGTCGGCACAGTTTTTGGGTGTTGATCCATTAGGACTCTCATCTTCTCAGTTAACTATATAATTCTCTTTAAGCCCATATTTTATCATCTTAAAACCATCAAACACCGTTAAAGCATTTCATTTCTATTAAGGGCATAGGTTATAGTTGGTATCATCATACCAAGACTTGCAAGTCATCTATTTCATTGTTCGCATAACCATAAGGTCTGTCATCAATTTCATATTCCCATCATATTAAAATCATGTATAAGATAATCATTCAATATCAATCAAATCCATTTATCAAATTCTTTAACCATTTAGGAGCCAAAATTTAGCAAAGGTCAACCAGATCAAGTTTCATTGTAACATTTATATAACATAGTTTCTTGTTCATATAGTAAGGACTTGTTGACCTAAAACATATCATTAAACACTGGAAAAGGTAAAGAAAGCAATTAAAGTGACCTCCCTTAATTCAATTGACCTAATAAACAAAGTATACTTTAAGAAAAGAGTTTTTATCACAAATCTCACGCTCATCCATGAATTCAAATTAAAATTTGAAATCTCTAAATCCATGTTTGAAATATGTAGTTTTTATCACAAATCTCATGCTCATCCATGAATTCAAATTAAAATTTGAAATCTCTAAATCCATGTTCAAAATATCTATACTTACATAAGGGTTTATAAACCATGGGTTCAAAATTAGATTTCAAATGGTTGCTCTACATACATACACTTGCAACCCTAATTCAATATTTGGTAATACATAAAAGTATATAAGGGTTTTTAAACCGTAAACTAAAAATTTGATTTGAGAAGGGGTTGCTCTACATACCTTTTGACACAACCTGAAAATCCCCTCTTGGAAAGTCTCTTAGGATTCTTGAGAATTTTCGCTAGGAAGTGTTGAGGAAGAGGGAGAGAGATTTTTCATCGTAACTACTAAATTTCCTCTTGTTTTAGATTATTGGAGGGTTATAAGTCGTGATTGGGGGTTATGGGAGCGAGAAAAGACCAAAACACCCCTCAAATCAAGTGAAAATATAAGAAGAAAAATGACTTTACGTCGTAGGCAGCAACTGGTGCTGGGAGACTCTGCAGGCATCTCTAAAGCTGTTCTGATGTTTTCCCTCTGGCGCTGGGCATCTCTGCAGGCTCCACAAATGGCAGGCCTGGACCATCTCTGGTAAAATGGTCATAACTTTCTACTTCGATATTGTATTGACGAAAGGTCAGTGGTGTTGGAAAGAAGTCTCAAAGATCTTTCATTTGTTGGTCTTCTGCTATAAAACTTTTTAAAATTTAGGAGTTATGCTCCTTTGAAGTTTACCCTAGTAAAATTGTGTACGAAAATTCTATCAGTAAGGAAACTTTCAACTTAACTTTGTGCTAGAGGTTTCTTAGGATCATAATTCATATCCAAATCTCTTCAAACACTAAGGAATTGATTTTAACACCTATATACCATTAGAAATCGTTATGTTTGGGTCTATACACATTTGATAAATGGGTCGAATCTTAGCTTAGAGAATTTGGGGTGTTACAATATCTCCCCCTTGGGATCATTTGTCCTCGAATGATACCTAAGGATATTGAATTGTATAAGCACGAGGTAAGGATTCACATTTAACATTATAGACTCATATTAGTCTCTTGAACATCAAGGGAAAATTTCATGACAACATCGGCCCATCAAAATAAATAAACTCATAGGACTTTAGGATTTCATCTAGGAACATAAGCTAAGGCCTGAGTTCGAAAAGATTAAGGATGGGCATTGGATTGGTAGCTTCAATACATCATCCGAAGTGGAAATAAGAAAGGCTATCTAGCCTTCATGTCCTCAATTGAGGGATATGAAATTATTAAATCTCTATATGTACGTACATAAAGGCAGAATTTAACATCAAGACTTAACTTCTAACCCACATACATCAAGAGGACCTCATGACAACACCGAGAAACTGGGGTAAGCATGAATCATGAGGTACTGGAGACTTGGCATAGACATGCTCTATGGCAAGATTTCTATGGAGCATGATTATAGTGACGTAAGGCATGAATTCCATGGAATCATAACCATGGATAAAAATGGACACATAGCAAGAAATATGGTAGTGTTTCACATAAGGGATGAGAGTATTTCCACCTCAAGTGATATAAATAAAATCCCCTACGCTTAGCAACCCTTCTAGACTATGCTTCTCCTCTGAATAGCACACTTTATCAATTCTATCTTATAGTATCCACTCCGAGACATATTACCAGAGCCTGAATTTAACTTCACATTATTTTTATTTTCAAGCCTAACAGGGAGTCACAATTTCCTACATATAGTCCAATCATACTGGTCTAAGTTACAAATAAATTTCTTTTACATTCTATATTCCTCTCAAAACTTGTGCCCCTAAGAATACTATTTCATCTTATTACTATAATCAACCACCCTGAAGCACTAATCAAGGTGTACTAGCCACATAAAAAATTGGCCTGCATACTTACAAATCATAACATTCAAGCCTAATATTACTACACCCCCTTTATGGACTTCCATGCCTAAAACCAGAATCCTTAATCACTTTTACCAGGATTTCCACTATATATTCCCTATATAAATATTTCACATAATAAAAGATCATTTCCTGCTTCCCCCTTCACCGATAACTTGAACTTGAGTTTTCATACCATAATTTTCACAAGAAGTAACATCTACTCTCTTGTCTTAAAACATTACTATGCTACCATCACCACTATCATCCTAACATAAGGAAGGACATTGAGGGACTAGAGTACGAGCATCAAGAATAGGATTGATACTGCTCAATTAGGATTCTTATTTATCGTACTACTCAAGATGAGACCTACGACGTAAGATATAATACAATTGGCATAAAGTACTTCATATATCAAATATATCGATCATGAATAGAGGGTTGTTTCAGCATAAATACAATCCTAACATAACATGAATTGTTAGGACTGGGCATACTGAGAAACATGAGTGTATATATTAAAAGTTGTATAACATAAGGAAGGAATTCATAAATTCAAGGAATATGACTAAGACCACTGCTCGAAGCTATTGCCTCTCATTTTGGGAACTGAGAATGGTCATGAGTTTGCATAGAGAGTGTCAGTTTAGGCTTAGACATGACATAATATGAGTCGGCAACACATACAAAATATAGTTTCTTGGAACTAAGCATAACTGAGACATGGGTTCATGGGCCATTAGCATCGCAACTTAGAAATTGTGTCACTAGAATCTTAGAGAAAAAATTGGATCACTGAGAGGCACTACTACTTCTAGTTCAAGGGACAAAGCATGGACATACATAGAGAGTGTGGAACTTAGGCACTATCATGAATACATAAGACATAGGAGAGCATCCCCTTGGTTAAAGTACAAGGAATATGGTTGAATAAGAATGGGTTTCTACGAAATGCAATATAACTCTTTTCTAGAAACTCATCATCACTAGAAATATCAAGACTTTCCCTGGTTCAACACCTTATCATCTCCCCGTTAGCTCAAAGACCGCTATCCCACGTGTGCGGACCTATTCTCTAAATAGAGCTATATGCACAACACTCAAAAAGATGGGGCATCACTCAATAATAAATAATTATAGGAAAAATTTTAACTTCATGCTATAACATTCTTTCCAAGGGTACTACTCTAAACTTCCTCTATCCTCTAACATCATTATCATGTAACTTACACTCTCATTAGTTGTCACGCCTTGAATTCCAACAGGGTGGAATGGCACCCGAAGCCGTTAGGGCCCCGAGAGAACCAACCTATGTCCATGAATATTCATATGCATGTCCCTGAGTGAGCAACATTCTATCACATATAAATACAAGATACTAATGGCGGAAGTCATGGAAAAACATTCAATAGATAAGAAACTTGGCTGTTAGGGCCATCATGACAAAAGCATACATTCCTTATATTCCTTCATTCGTCCCACAACGTGTACAAAAGCCTCTAACAGATACATAACCAAGACTAAAGATAGGACAAGTCCCCGCTTTATACAATTCTTTATACAATACCAAAACAAATGTACATAATAACTCGGAAAGCCCCGAACCAACCTGGAGCTCACCAACAGTCTGCGGATGACTCTTAACCTACTGCGGAGGTCTACTAGCACCTGTGCCTGCAGTAATTAAGGTAAGTCCCCCAAGGGACTTCAGTACGAAAGAATGTACTGAGTATGTAAGGCTGCAAGAAACTGTATGAAACATAGAATCTCAAATGAAATCAAATACAAGTGAATAAATATTATGGATAAACCACCGTTCTGTATATGTGTGGAATCATGTACATTAAATTCATTACTTTCTTTGATTTTACGTTCATCATCATTATCATTCATCTAGCTGATCAGTGGGTCACTTCATAACATAACGTATCATAACATAACATAACATTGGGATAGTTCCATCCAGGATTATGCCCCTTATATTGCCATCCATAAATCAATAAATCAGGTTTGTTTCGACCAGGGTTTTCACCCCTCTGGATTTCCCCCTGTATCTAATGATCATCGGGATCGCCTCTAGCTAGGCTTTTGCCCCTTTAAGCTACCACTCGGCCTCTAAGAAACACATCTATGCATTACTCTATTTCTTTACTTGTGTGAGATTGATACATTGGTGGTTATAACATTATTGGAACTTGAAACATTGGTCAATGAATAAGAAACATGTGAATAACAATATATGACAAACCTGAAATGAGATACTTTCGAACATTTCAAAATGGAAACAAGCTCGGTAACAATGATAACAATAGGTGCTGCCAAAGGATACAGAAAGAGTAACCTTACATACCTTATCCTTCCAATGTATGAATATAACAGTTTAGATCTTCCTTAAAGAACTACTCTACAATAAGAATACATAATGGAGCTCACATTAACAACCAACCACATTACAAGTGCACAAGACGATAATGAGCTACATGACTGCCATATAACGTCATTCCACCTTCTTACAATATCGTTTACTGCATCACCATACCAACAACACCAAAACATTCCACACATCAACCAAGATATCACAAACCGATAGTGTTTCATACCAAGTTTATACTTTACACTTCCTCACTAACACCACATCACACTTATTCTATCAAGTCATCTCAATACCTTTCACCATAAGACATAAAACAACAATCCATAATTGATATGATTCAAAATGCCTCCGGACTACCCCTTAGGGCCATTCAATGGTACCATAAGTTGATGATTGCATCCAAAAATGGTATAGGGGCCTTTGGGGGGGGGAGGGGTCAAAGAGATGCAAAAACAAGTAAAAACGAAATTCTGGAGGGACCTGCGAAGCCACCTGATCCATAAGGTGGGTGAGGTGTGGCTGCAGGTGGCCATTGGCCTTGTCCAAGAACACCTGCATTGGCATCTGCTCCCGCAGGTGCCCCATCCGTGAAGGCGGATCCCCGGTTCGGCCAAAATGGGTCTCTTTTGGGTCCTTTTTGTAATAAATGGTTCATGGCCATAAGTAAGCTTCTCTTTTCATATTTTAGGTTAACTTGGATGCCACTGAACAATCATGGTTTCACAACGCTTATGAACATCACCAAATTACATTTTTCCTTCAACACACCACCAATTCCATACACTATTTCACAACAACAATTCCAAATGTTATACACAAAGAGGAAGAAAGTTAGGGAAATAACCACATCATACATGTTGAAATTTAATCCTTCAAATTCACTTCCTTCAAGACCACATGTCTCCTTTCAATTTTATAAGGCAAAACCCTTTACCAATTAAGCAAAAGTAGACTGTTTTGTACATAGTGGATTGCTCAACACTTTGCCAACATAAACAACATGATTTATACACCCTCTCATGCATATAATATATTAAACCATAAGATTAAACACTTACCAAAGCTTGCAAGGAGGTGATCTTGTCCAAAGGGAATAGTTGCTTAGGGTTTGTGAGAAGAGAGAATGTTGTGGAAAAATCTAGAAATTGCATATGTGTCTTAATGAATAAAAATCTGATTTTTGATGCCTTTTATAGTCAATTAATGGTCATCCTTATCCAAACTTGGGTCAATAATTGAGGGTTTACTTGGTCAAAGGTAGAATGGGTTATTTTCCCATTTGGGCCATGTCGTTTACTTAATTATTGGGCCTTAAATTGAGCCTATTAGCACAAGACTAATTCAGCCCACTAAAATTAATGGGTAATACCCCAACCATCTCAAGATTAAATAATTCCATAAATGTTACGGTAATCAAATAGGTTCGAAAATGTACGGGGTGTTACATCCTTCCCCCTTAGAAACATTCGTCCTCGAATGTTAGTAACATTATCCAATCTAAACAAATTCAGGTCTAGTTCATTCTTCATGTTATCATATAGACATAATGCTTATAGATAGATACTTTTTATTGCTCCTGTCCCGCATCTTGAACTTTCTCTTCCATTTGAAACAAATGAGGGTACTTAGACTTCATCATTTCCTCGGCTTCCCATGTGATCCCTTTTACTTGTTGATTTCTCCAAAGCACTTTTATGGAAGCTACTTCTTTATTCCTTAATCTCTTCACTTGTCGATCCAAAATAGCAATAGGTATCTCTTCATAGGTGAGATCCTCCGTAACTTGTACATCTTCAATGGGAGCAATACGAGATGGATCTCCTATGCACTTTCGAAGCATTGAAACATAAAATACTGGATGAACTGTGGAGAGTTCTTGGGGTAGTGCTAATTCATACGCGACTTGACCAAATCTTTGAACAATCTTATAAGGCACGTTATATAGGTCCAACTTTCCTTTCTTTCCAAATTTCATTACCCCTTTCATTGGTGACACTTTAAAGAATACCCAATTACCTATGGCAAATTCTATCCCCTTTCTTCTAACATCGGCATATGACTTATGTCGACTTCGAGCCATTTGTAGCCGCTGTTGTATCACCTTAACCTTCTCCATTGCTTGATGAATGAGATCTGGCCCATGTAAAGCAGTTTCATCCGCTTCAAACCATCCAATTGGTGATCTACACTTTCTTTCATATAAAACTTCATAAAGTGCCATTTCGATACTTGAATGCTAGCTATTATTGTAGGCAACTTCAATAAGAGGTAGATGATCATCCCAACTACCTTTAAATTCCAAGGTGCAAGCTCGTAGCATATCTTCAAGTGTTTGGATAGTACGTTCTGCTTGTCCATCTGTCTGAGGATGAAAAGCCGTACTTAAATTCACTTGGGTTCCCAAACTCTTCTGAAAAGATTTCCAAAAATGTGTAGTAAATTGAGCTCCTCTGTCTGATATAATAGAGATTGGAATTCCATGCAATCGAATTATCTCTGTTACATACAATCGTGCATAATCTTCAGCTGTATAGGTTGTCTTCACTGGTAGGAAATGTGCTGACTTGGTAAGCCTATCAACTATTACCCATATGGAATCAAATTTCAGAAGTGTACGAGGCAAAACGGTAATGAAATCCATGTTAATCATGTCCCACTTCTAGACTGGAAGATTTATACATTACATATAACCCCCAGGTTTCTGATGCTCTACTTTTACTTGTTGATAATTGGGACATTGAGCTACAAATTCTGCAATGTTCTTTTTCATGTCACCCCACCAATACATTTCTTTCAAATCATGATACATTTTGGTGGCTCCCGGATGAGTAGAATACCGTGAATGATGTGCCTCCATCATAATCCGTGTCCTTAGCTCATCTACTTTCGGTACACACAATCTACCTTGACACTGAAGCACTCCCTCTTGCGTAAGAGCAAATGCCTTCGTCAAACCTTGCTTTACATTCTCTTTCAGCTGCAATAAAATAGGATCCGCATACTGTTTCACTTTCACCTCATCTACTAATGAAGATTCTGCCGCATTTTGTACAATAACCCCTTCATCTGGAGATTCAAGAAGGCGAACTCCCAAGCTGGCTAGTTGATGTAGATCTTTGATTATATCTTGATTTTTCGTCAATTGGCCATTAGGGACTCCTATTGCTTTGTGGCTTAATGTATCAGCTACCACGTTTTCTTTTCTCGAATGATATAAAATATTAATATCATAATATTTTAATAGTTCGAGCCATCTCCGTTGCCTTAGATTTAAGTCCTTCTGCTTAAAAAAATATTGAAAACTCTTATGATCGGTATATATATCAACATGAATCCCATACAAATAGTGACACCATATCTTTAAAGCAAATACCACAGCTGCTAGCTCAAGATCATGTGTTGGATAATTTCTCTCATGTGGTCACAACTGTCTTGAGGCATAGGCTATCACATTACCATCCTGCATCAACACACATCCCAAGCCGACTCCTGAAGCACCACAATACACCACATACACTTCTGTGCCTTCTGGGAGTGCTAATTCGGGTGTAGAAGTCAATTTATCTTTCAGCTCTTGGAAACTCTTCTCACATGCATCATTCCACTGAAACTTATTTGCCTTGTGGGTTAGCTTGGTTAAAGGTGTCGAAATGGAAGAAAACCCTTCAACAAATCTTCTATAATCACCTGCCAATCCAAGAAAACTACGAATCTCTGTAGGCGTCGTAGGCCTTGGTTAATTCTTCACAGCTCCTATCTTCTGTGTATCAACCCGTATTTCTTAACCAAAATTCTACTGACCTTAACCAAAATTCACATTTAGAGAACTTTGTATATGATTTACGATCACGAAGAATCTGTAACACCTGTCGTAAGTGATTAGCATGGTCCTTTTGTGATTTTGAATAAATCAGGATATCATCTATAAACACCATCACGAATACATCCAAGAATGTCTTGAACACCCTATTCAACAAATCCATAAAAACTGTTGGTGCATTGGTTAGCCCAAATGACATAACCAAAAATTCATAATGACCATACCGTATTCGAAAAGCTGTCTTGGGTATATCTTTTTCTCTAACCGTTACCTGATGACATCCCGATCTCAGGTCAATCTTTGAGAAGCATTTGGCACCCTGTAATTGGTCAAACAAATCATCGATTCTGTGTAGGGGATATTTATTCTTAACTGTCACCTTATTCAGTTGCCGATAATCACTACACATTCTCAACGTGCCATTTTTCTTTCGTACAAATAGCACTGGTGCACCCCAAGGGGACATACTAGGCCTTATGAATCCCCTTGGATATCATTTTCCATGCCTTAAGATAGGAAATAAATTTATCCCTCGGTACTCCAATATTACTCCTCCATTCAAGGACGGTCTTTTTTAGGAAATGGAAATGTACCTTCTTAGCTCGACAATCCACCGTGGCATAATAAGAAGCCAACCAATCCATACCCATTATAACATCAAAATCTACTATTTCTAGCTTAATAAGATCAACCAACATAACATGATCACAAACAGTTACTATACAATTACGATATACTCTTTTAGCTATGATAGACTCTCTAACGAGTGTAGATACTTTATATGGCTTGACTAATAATTTCGGTGTTCTTTCAAATTATTTTTTTTTTCGCAATCAATGGAGTAACATATGATAAGGTAGAACCCGAATCAATCAATGCATATACCTTATGTGAAAAGACAGATAATGTACCTATAACCACATCAGGAGAAGCCTCCAAATTCTGTCGATCCACTAAGGCATAGGTATGGTTCTGGACTCCACCAGGACTAGCTGCTCCTCTAGCACCTCTACCATGACCAGTAGGCTGTACACCCGACAAGGATGATGCAACAGCTGATCCCGTAGGTCGCACCATGCTACCCGTACCTCTTCTTGGAAACTCTTTCATTATGTGCCCTAACATACCACACCAAAAACAAACATTCGATCCAAACCACCATTCTCCTGAATGAAACTTCCCGCAGTGCTGGTACAGCCGACGAGAAACTCCTGCTGTCTATGAACCTCAAATCCCACTACTTTGGCCAATGTGGCTACCTCTAAACCCTCGAAATTAGGATAGAGTACCTGTTGTAGGATAAGAAAATGATGGTCTAGGTGGTCTAGGAAAAACCCAAGGCCTAGATTCTCCTTGGGATGCCGTGAACTGTCTCATAGGTCTAGCCCTCTTTGACGGCCCTCTTCAAATTCTTGCACCCTTCTCCTTTGTCTCTAATCCTCCATCTTCTGTGCAAAAGCATGTATCCTGGCTATATCCATATCTCTGGTCAGAGCAGTAATAGTACAATCCCTCACCAAGTATGGGTCCAGTCTGTCCACATACCGATGGACTCTGTCATCCATAGTTGCTACTACATTAGGAGCATACCTAGCCAAAGAATTAAATCAAAGACTGTACTCTCTGATGCTCATATTCCCTTGATAAAGATTTAAAAATTGATCCATACGAGCCTCTCGGATCTCATATGAAAGATAGTGATCACGGAATGCCACTTTAAATTCTTCCCAACTAGCTGGAAGTGCACCAATAACCCTAGATCGTTTCCAATATTCGTACCATAATATAGCCTCTCCTTTCAATCTATATGCTACAAGCTCAACTGTTTCTATACCAAATATGTGCATGACATCAAACGCCCTTTGGATTTGATATATAAAATCTTGCGGGTATTCATTAATATCCGATCCAGTGAATTTAGGAGGATCTAATTTCAGGAAATCCTGTGTTCATCGACTAGCTGTCCCAGCCGCACCATCATCATTTGTCGTTGGACCAGTCCTTGACTTTGTGCAGCAACTATCTGAGTCAACATTTGCACCACATTCCTTAAATCTTGCTCAGTAGCATTAACAGGTGGTTCTGAAGGTATTTCTTTCCTTCTCGGCTCTCCTGGAGCTGGAAAAGTAGAAGAAGCCCACGATGCAAACTCAGTTTCAGCCCCACCTTGACTAGCTTGGTCAGGTGGTGATTTACTAGTTTATTCTCCGGCAAGCATGTATACCTTCTTACCTTTGCCCCTACCTCTTCTTGTAATCGGCATGTTTCTATAACAAAGAAAACCAATTTCAATGGTCAGATATGATTTCACCTACAACTCTGGCTCAATTGCACGATCTAAGAAATGAAGAAAAGAAACAACTCCTAAATGCCCCATATCCTCCTGCTTATAAATGTGGTGCACAACACATCCTAAGCAAGACTCTACTCGGACACGGCTTTGTAGACACCCTAGGACGACCTGCTCTGATACCACTTTTGTCACACCTTGAATTCCAATGGGGCAGACTGAAACCCAAAGCCGTTAGGGCCCCGAGAGAACCAACCTATGTCTATGAACATTCATATGTATGTCCCTGAGTGAGCAACATTCTATCACGTATAAATACAAGATACTAATGGTGGAAGTCATGGAAAAATATTCAATAGATATGAAACTTGGTCGTTAGGGACATCACAACAAAAGCATACATTCCTTAAATTCCTTCATTCGTCCCACAACGTCTATAAAAGCCTCTAATAGATACATAACCAAGCCTAAAGTCGGGACAAGTCCCAACTTTATACAATCCTTTATACAATATCAAAACAAATGTACATAACGACTCAAAAAGTCCCGAACCAACCTGGAGCTCACCAACAGTCTGCGGATGACTCGTAGCCTACTGTGGAGGTCTACTAGCACCTGTACCTACAGCAAGTAAGGTAAGTCCCCCAAGGGACGTCAGTAAGAAAGAATGTACTGAGTATGTAAGGCTGTAAGAAACTGTATGAAACATAGAATCTCAAATGGAATCAAATACAAGTGAATAAAAATTATGGATAAACCACCGTTCTGTATATGTGTGGAATCATGTACATTACATTCATTACTTTCTTTGCTTTTACGTTCATAATCATTATCATTCATCTAGCTGATCAGTGGGTCACATCGTAACATAACGTATCATAACATAACATAACATTGGGATCGTTCCAGCAAGGCTTATGCCCCTTAGATTGCCACCTATAAATCAATAAATCAGGTTCGTTCCGACCAGGGTTTTCACCCCTCTAGATTTCCCCCTGTATCTAATGATCATTGGGATTATCTCTGGCTAGGCTTTCGCCCCTTTGAGCTACCACCCGACCTCTAAAAAACACATATATGCATTACTTCATTCCTTTACTTGTGTGAGATTGATACATTGTGGTTATAACATTATTGGAACTTTAAACATTGGTCAATGAATAAGAAACATGTGAATAACAATATATGACAAACTTGAAATGAGATACTTTCAAACATTTTGAAATGGAAACAAGCTCGGTAACAATGATAACAATAGGTGCTGCCAAAGGATACAGAAAGAGTAACCTTACATACCTTATCCTTCCAACGTATGACTATAACAGTTTAGCTCTTCCTTAAAGCGCTACTCTATAATAAGAATACATAATGGAGTGCATATTAACAACGAACCACATAACAAGTGCACAAGACGATAATGAGCTGCATGGCTGCCATATAACGTCATTACACCCTCTTACAATACCGTTTACTGCATTACCATACCAACAACACCAAAACATGCCACACATCAACCAATATATCACAAACCGATAGCGTTTCATACCAAGTTTATACTTTACACTTCCTCACTAACACCACATCACACTTATTCTATCAAGTCATCTGAATACCTTTTACCATAACACATAAAACAACAATCCATAATTGATACTATTCAAAATGCCTCCGGACTACCCCTTAGGGCCATTCAATGGTACCATAAGTTGATGATTGCATCCAAATAGGGTATAGGGGCCTTGGGGGGTCAAAGAGATGAAAAAACAAGTAAAAACGGAATTCTGGAGGGACCTGCGAAGCCACATGCACCCACAGGTGGGTGAGGTACGGCCGTAGGTGCCCATTGGCATTGTCCAAGGCCACATGCATTGGCTTCTACGCCCGCAGGTGCCCCATCCGCGAAGGTGGATGCCCGGTTTGGCCAAAATGGGTCTCTTTTGGGTCCTTTTTTGTGATAAATGGTTCATGGCAATAAGTAACCTTCTCTTTTCATATTTTAGGTTAACTTTGATGCCAACTAAAACTTATGGTTTCAAAACTCACATGAACATCACAAAATTACATTTTTCCTACCACTTATTCCATGCACAATTTCACAACAACAATTCCAAATTTTATACACAAAGAGGAAGCAAGTTAGGGACATAACCACATCATAAATGTTGACATTATCAAATTCACTTCCTTCAAGAACACAAGTCTCCTTTCAAGTTTATAAGGTAAAATCCTTTACCGATTAAGCAAAAGTAGACTGTTTTGTACATAGTGGATTGCTCAACACTTTGCCAACATAAACAACATGATTTATACACCCTATTATGCATATAATATATTAAACCATAAGATTAAACACTTAACAAAGCTTTAAAAGAGGTGATCTTGTCCAAAGGGAATAGTTGCTTAGGGTTTGTGAGAAGAGAGAATGTTGTGGAAAAATCTAGAAATTGCATGTGTGTCTTAATGAATAAAAATCTGATTTTTGTTGCCTTTTATAGTCCCTTAATGGTCATACTTAGCCAAAATTGGGTAAATAATTGAGCGTTTACTTGGTCAAAGGTAGAATGGTTCATTTTCCCATTTGGGCCATGTCTTTTGCTTAATTATTGGGCCTTAAATTGAGCCCATTAGCACAAGACTAATTTAGCCCACTAAAATTAATGGGTAATACCCCAACCATCTCAAGTTTAAATAATTTCATAAATGTTACGGTAATCAAATAGGTTCGGAAATGTACGGGATGTTACATTAGCGTACATATCCACTCCCTTTAACACTTAACAATATCACCTCCTCATCATAGTCTACTAGCATGACGTCTCTAATATCTCAAAGGAATTTAAAACTATATTAAGATGTTTAACCTCGTCTATCTAAAATCCCCTCAATTTATCTTTACAAAACACCATGCGATATTTACCTAGCCTTCTTCATATGAAACAAGTCAAGAATACTACTAGGTACACATAACACTTTTGAGCTTAAAATCTCTTCTACAAACATACTACCTGGGGACAACTTATTCTAATAAACTTAAGGATCTTATTCATTTAATGACCTATCCATAATTCACTATTTCAATACTAGTCCTCATGTATATATCAGAATTATACATTCAAACAAGTATCAACCTAAACTCTTGCACACATCATATCAAGCCTACTAAATCCATTTTCCAAAAACCTTACATCAGTGTTCTCGAGCTATCGATCTTTTCACCATAGTCAGCCTGTAAAGTTCAAACTTAGTGCCTAGTACCAATCATGGATTGCCAAGGGAATATCTTACATGCTATGCTATACCATATAATTTTTTATAATTTCATCAAACTTAATTTCTTATTCCACTTAATTGTGACTTACAAGCACATTCTTCTTCGCAACAATACCACTACACCTTAGAATTCACTACACAAGGGTTTATTGTACACTGGCTGGCCTTGCTAGGTAAAATCAAGAAGCATTGGGTCTACTAAAACCTCATGATAAGAATAGTCAAACTTAATCCTACAACCTATCTAATTACAGTCTATCAACACATTCCACTTTTTTGACATCACAACCACTTAACCATACATATATTTGAATTGCCTTCATAGTTGTATAAACATCTAGGAGTCTCCTTTTCATAGAATCATAAATTAAAGTCTAAATTTATGAATTCTTAACCACTATGTCCTTCCATTCAAGACCTATAATTGATCTATACTACTACAATAACAAGCCATCTTGAGCTCCTTCCCTATTTCAAACAAGTTCAAAAAAATCTTAACTAACCGCTCATTCTCTACCGACTACCATGATTTACTAATCTTGCTACACCTTAACCAATACCACAAGACCATACAACCCCAACACTCATGTAATGGGTACAAGACTTAGCTACCTTTTTCGATTAGTCACTACCTTCACTCTTAGTCTTCTAAGCTTATAACTCCTTATCTCTGGCTCTAGGGTCATCTTAGTGCCCACAACTTATAAAAATCTAACTAACACTATCTCATTGGTTGGAAACATTACCCCAACATTCAGCTATCTACCTTTCCTCTTCAGTATGGCATCTGCAACAAAGGTTTTGAAAGGGTTAGGATACACATCTTACCTTGAATTATCGCACAATTAATATGGGTAGGGGTATAAGTTTTGAGTCCATGGACTTGAATGCACCAATGGAATTGTCTTAAGCCCTTGTCCAGTTTCATAACTTCCTGATGACTCTATCCAAAGTGTTCACATCCTTAGGACTCTAAGCTTTAACACTTCTATCACCTAAAAAATAAGGCACAATTAGAAGAATTAGAGCCAGGTAGTAATTTGGATAAATTTCTTATGGAAAACTCAATTGTACAATTTGGAATATGAAAGAATGGGGAAACATTTTCTAAATGCCTTGTAGCCTCCCTTTTATAAGTATGACGTGCTACATACCAATTAAAAGGACTCTACTCGACAAGGCTTCGTAGACACCCTAGGACCTTGAACTGTTCTCTGATACAAAAATTTTCATGACCCGGGCCATGGCCCTAGACTTAACGGGAATCCCTAACCAATATAGGCCCGAGAAGACCCATTAGCATTACATCATAAGCATGTTCATTAATAAAGTGTGGAAAAATAGATCCATTGATTAGGATGTTCAGCTTAAGTAAAAATTATCAACCAAATTTTGTAAATATGACATCTGTTTACATCAGTCTATGAAGCCTCTAACATTAAGAATAGCAATTCTAAGCCAGAACATGGCCCCGACAATACCATAAAATAATTGACCAGAGTCTAATAAAAGAAACATATGCCTTCCAAAATATGGAGGTCTTACCACTTATAATTTGTTGTCCGGACGTACCTAGTGTTGTACAGTGCCATGATATTGTGCCTCCAAACCTACATCATAAAACTATGTTACCGCATTGAGACAAACAATACGTGGAATGTATTGGCACCAGAACAAATAAAAGGCAAGATAGACTTTACAAAGAAACTAATCATCAAATAAGAGTCAAGGCAATATTATAAAATATCAGTTGTGACTCCAGGTAAAAGAAAATCATAATTTCTATTCTTTAGTTCTGAACTAAATGGTATCACTGACTTCCGTTAAAACCCCACGGGCTATGTGGGTCCGATCAATGCTCGACTAGCTAAGCTCCAATCCATATTTTCCACATGAATTAAAATTAAATCTGTCTGGCTAGCACAATTATCCTCATAAAGGAAATTATACGGTGTCAAATTAAGGATCGAACCATCCTTATGTCGGCAAAATACATGTTTTGGGTGTTGAGCCATTAGGACTCCCACCTTCTCAGTTAAGCATCTAATTCTCTTTAAGCCCATATTTTATCATCTTAAAATTATCAAACACCATTAAAGCATTTCATTTCTATTAAGGGCATAGATTATAGTTGGTATCATCATACCAACACTTGTAAGTCATCTATTTCATCATTTGCATAACCATAAGGTCTATCATCAATTTCATATGCCCATTATATTAAAATAATGTATATGATAATCATTCAATATCAATCAAATCCATTTATGAAATACTTTAACCATTTAGGAGCCACAATTCTCAAACCATGAATAAAACAATTTAGCAAAGGTCAACCCGTTCATGTTTTATCGTAACATTTATATAACATAGTTTCTTGTTCATGTAGTAAGGAATTGTTTACCCAAAACATTTCATTAAACTCATGAGGAGGTAAAGAAAGAAATTAAAGTGACCTCCCTTAATTCAATTCACCCAATAAACAAAGTATACTTTAAGAAAAGAGTTTTCATCACAAATCTCATTCTCATCCATGAATTCAAATTAAAATTTGAAATATCTAAATCCATGTTCAAACTATGTATACTTACATAAGGGTTTATAAACCATGGGTTCAAAATTATATTTCAAATAGCTACTCTACATACATACACTTGCAACCCTAATTCAATATTTGGCAATACATAAAAGTATATAAGGGTTTTTAAAACAGAAACTAAAAATTTGATTTGAGAAGGGGTTGCCCTTCATACCTTTTGACACAGCTGGAAATCCCCTCTTGGAAAGTTTCTTAGGATTCTTGAGAATTTGCCCTAGGAAGTGTTGAGGAAGAGGGAGAGAGATTTTGCTTTGTAACTACTGAATTTCCTCTTGTTTTAGATTATTGGAGGGTTATAAGTCTTGATTGGGGGTTATGGGAGTGATAAAAGACCAAAACACCCCTCAAATCAAGTGAAAATATAAGAAGAAAAATGACTTTACGTCGTAGGCAATAGCTGGCACTGGGCACCTATGAGGCTGATCTTGAGTTTGCCCTCTGGCGCTGGGCGCCTCTGCAGGTGCTTCAAATGGCTAGCCTGGAGCATCTCTGGTAAAATTGTCATAACTTTCTACTATGATATTGTATTGATGAACGGTCAGTGGAGTTGGAAAGAAGACTCAAAGATCTTTCTTTTGGTTGGTCTTAAGATACAAAACTCTTTATAATTTAGGATTTATACTCCTTTGAATTTGACCCTAGTACAATCATATTCGAAAATTCGATTGGTAAGGAAACTTTCAACTTAACTTTGTGCTACAGGTTCCTTAGGATCTTAATTCATATCGAAAGCTCTTCAAACACTAAGGAATTGATTTTAACACCTATATACCATTAGAAATCATTAGGTTTGGGTCTATACACATTCGATAAATGGGTCGAATCTTAACTTAGAGAATTTGGTGTGTTATATATACCAAAGTCAGTCAAATAAATTCTGAATAATCTATGGACGAACACACACCAAGAACTCAAAAAAATCCTGAATTCTTGTTTTGTGACCTTGGAATGCTAAAACAATGACGTCAGTCAATACGAGGCAATGAGTATTGATCAAAAGGATTGTCTCAAATTGAGAGTCAATTTCTATTCCATAAAGAGTGAATAAATTTTGTAATACTAAAGCTAAAGTTGCAGTAAGTAAATAAGATAGTACACTTATGAGACTAAAATACTAAGGTTGTGTGCCCATAATGAGCTGCTTTATTCATCAATTTTCATGCAATTAGATATTTAGGTTTTAGATATGCACTAAGTCCTTGCACCATCACTCAATATTGTCCAAGAATTGAACGATTTATATCCATATAATATTTCCACAACTAAAAGTGTTATTTAAATAAGCGTGATCGATTATGCCAAGTAAATTCTATTATTTCTAATGAGAATTTAACAAATGAGGGTTAGCACCTCGAGTTCATGTAAAGTTTCTACTACCAAATCCTAATCCACTTTCTCAAGCAAAACTAAGATACTATGGTGTAGGTTATTGTTTGAAATCAACAACCAATTAATTAAGAATGATAGAAATTTGATATCTTACTGTCCTAATATCATTCAACACACAAAAACTTTTTGAACTTTGTATTTGCATTAGGTTTCACAACCTCGGTAGAGGATTTAACTACTCATACTGAAAGTAAAACAACAAAAATATAAGTAAAAAGAATTCATAAACTTACTTTGAACATTAAATTTTGAAAGAATAATGGTATTCTTCATTCAATAAAACTAATAAGAGAAAAAACCCTGGAGTTTGTCTAAAAACATGGTATTGAAACTAAAACTAAACTAAACTATTGACTTTTTACTAAAGAAAACTAATATGTCTATTTATAATGGACCACAAAGTTGGTATCCTAAAAATAACAAACTCTTCCGCCAACATGGCCTATAACCCAATCTGCGACCATCACTTAACTTATGGATTATGGATTGCCTTTAAACAGGTTATTGATTGTCCTTTTTAAGGTTCCTAGTCTCTTTATCGTGAATGGACTTACGGTTGTGAACTGATTGGTATATCATTCTAGTCACATGTTCCTCTAATAGTTTGGCCTTCTTCTTGATCTATGGTCCATAAATAGATTTATGATTGTATTGTGCCTCGTTCTTTGACCACCTTATGGAGGGAAGTGATTCGATGTTACATGGAGCAGTTATAGCTTAAGGAGGATATGAACCTAGATAGGAAGATATGGAGGATGCGTATTATGGTAGAGGGTTAGTAGGTGGGAGTGCATCTTTGCTAGTAGGTAGGAGTGCTTTGTTTGTAGCCAGGCCAGTGGTCGTATGTTCTATACGTGTGTCCGGTAGTTTCCTGTTCGTAGTGTCTTGTAACTACTCTGTGGGTGTCTTATTTCTGTTATTAACTATTGGTGTATTATTCCATTTTTACTTTTGTTTTTGTTTTTACTAAGTCTTTTTATTGTTTGATGTCCTTAGTCGGGGGTCTATCAAAAATAGTCTCTCTACCTCATCTGAGAAAGTGGTATGGACTGCATACACTTACCCTCCCCAAAACCCACTTTGTGGGAAAACACTGGGCATGTTTTTGTTGTTGTTGCTTTGACCACCTTCTGTAATTTCCTATTGATATATTCTCTAATTCTTTTCACGACCCAATCTGTGGTCTGTGATTCACTTTGGGACCATAGATTATCCTTTTATTGGCAGTTTTCTAGCAATTCCTTCTTTTTGCCATATTGTCACCTAAAACTTACAATGCAACATTCTAACATTAACATATATAAAACAAGCATAAGAATAAGTAAAATTTCAAGTAAAAGACATAGGATATATCTAATTTCAAGGCACATCAAACTCCAAACATAAAAAACTCTAGAATTCCATCCAAGGGTCCAAATCACTCTCGCTGGCCTCGGGACCCTTGCAAACCATCCAACAAAGTCACAAAGCATCCTTTAGACTTAGTGGGATCATCAAAATTTACCTTGTTAACCCCAAATGTTGACTTTGGTCAAAATATCTACATTCCAAACTTCCAAAACTGAAAAACCTCCTGAAAAACATCTAATAATCTCAAGGTTCATGACATGAACGCCCATCCTTGAAATTCATAAACAACTAACAAAATCTATAGGGAGGGTCAAACAAGGGAAAAGAGGCAAAAATCATAAAATGACCTTGAGGGTCGTTGCATCATCCAATACTAAAACACAAGTTCGTGTTCAAGCATAAAGGGATAGAGAATACCGGAATACTCAAAAAGGTGGGGATATGTTCTCCCTATGTCTAGTTAAGTCTTCCCAGTGGCCTCTTCCACTGGATGTTGTCTCTAATGCACCTTCATATAAGCTATATGTTGGGACCTCAATGTCTGAAGCTACCTATCAAAATAGCTATAGGCTCTTCCTCAAAGGCTAAATTATGATAAAACTCTATTGAGTCACATTTAATCACATAAGAGCCATTTGGTTGATACTTATTCTACATAGACATATGGAAAATACGGCGATCATGCAAAAATACTGGAGCTTAGGCTAAATCGTAAGTCACCTCACTAATGTACAGCAAGATCTCAAAATAACTGATGAACATAAGGCTGATATTTCCCTTCTTCTGGAATCTTAACACCCTTCATGGATGATACCTTAAGAAACACCTTTTTCTGTCTACAAACTCTAAGTCTTGAACCTTTTGGTCAGCATAGTTCTTTTTCCTTCTATGAGTTGTACCAGTTTGTTCCTATATCAACTTTACTTTGTCCAAGAAAACTTTTTACAAATCTATGCCCCAAGGCCTGACCTCAAGTGCATCAAACCAACCCACTTGAAATCTACATCTCCTACTATACTAACCCTCAAACAGTGCCCATTAAATAATGGAATGGTAGATATTATTGTAAGAAAACTTGGTCAAAGGCCAAAACTAGTCCCAATGACCTCCAAAATCAATAACACATTCCCATGACATATCCTCACAAATATGGATGGTCTTCTCTTACTAACCATCAGTCTATGGGTGAAACATTATGCTAGGCTCAACCTGAGTACCCCACTCCATTTGCATCAATCTCTAGAAGTGATATGTGAACTTTGTACCTCTGTCTGATATGATAGAAATAGGCACTCCTTACAGATGAACTATCTTCAAGATGTAAATCTGAGCTAGCCTCTTTGAATTGTACGTAGTCAAAGTTAGAAAACTTTTTCAACCTATCAATAATGACCCAAATAGCGTCGAATTTCCTCAAAGTATATGGCAAGGCTACCACAAAGTCCATAGCTATCCTATGAGTTATCCCACCTAATCCTTGAAGTTCCTACTTCACTTTTGGTTATTCAAGAACCTAGACACATACTCCACGATATCCCTCTTCATTCTTGTAGTGTCCTAAAACTCGATCGTGATAGCACCTATCACACTAACTGTGATAGGTAAGCCAAACCACACACATACGTATAAATTGAAAGGAATAAGGTGCAGAAGAAGTAGAAATGATATTAGAACCCAAAAGAATCTCCTAAACACATAGATAAAAGTTACAAAAGGTAACAACCATTCCAAAACCTGGTAGTCACAAAGTACAAGTCTTTAATGGGAGTAAATACAATTGAGAGTATAAAATGCTCACAAACACAAGAGAGAGAAAATTGGACTAGTTAACATAGAAGGAAATCTAGAGGGGCCACGAATCTACCAGTAGTTATTGGAATCTCAAAAATTGGATCTAAGCACAAAGGGCAATCAAAAACCCAGAGCTCCAGACTCAAAACCTGCACATAAAAGTGTAGAAGGAAAAAGCATGAGTACTAAAACTGCGTACTCAACAGCATCATTGGCTGACCCTAAATCAAAGTGATGGCGAGAAACAACAAATAATTTTATAACCAACACTAACTCACGAACCTGCCAAATCAGAACAAACCACACCTAGACTAATAGTTAAACATCAATGATACAAATATGACATAATCCAATAGTAATCAAACCCCCTAAATCAGTATAAAGATAACAACTCAGTTAATTATTCCTGCATCAAATACCAATCCAAGTATAATGAATATTAAAAAATAAATGAAATGCATATGTTGTGTATACACCTAACTACTCTTTATATCTATCTAGGACCCATGAGAGATCTGTAAGGTCCATATACCAGGACAGGCATGTCCTCCGTACCCAAAATATAATAAAGGATGGAATGTTTTTTAATCCACAATTTAATATAGGATGACATATCCTCTAATCCAATATATATGGGGCAGGCATGACACTCCGACCCCAATAAAATGAAATGCAAAATGTGCAGGCATGTCACACCAATCTCAAACAACAAGTACAACATCAAGTCGAGCATTTCATAGTATAAGTCAATTCAACTTTTAGTTTATGTTCACATATTTTGAATTCCATAACCGGTATAAACTTTATTTCAATACTCAAATAGCAAGAATCTCAATCTTTTCCCCAATTATCACCATAATCCAACTCAAATTCTCAAAAAAGAATAAAATCATCAACTAGTATGCTCGAAAATTCACTTTCAAACATAATACATAACAATCATGATAGCAATTAGGGAAGAACAATCCAAACAAGTCCATTATTCGCTTTTAGCCCTGCACATAATAACACTAGTACCTATATTGATGCTTGTGATCTCATTTATACGTGACTCCTAAAAGCCCATAGCTCCCCATATACACAACTAGCATATAAACACTTCAAAAAGGCGTCAAAGAAATCTCAACTTACTTTAAGAGAAGACTCACAAAGTCAAAATAAAAATTTTCCATTCTGAATCACCTCTGAATGATCCTAATCTAGCCAAATACAAATTCTACATAAGAATACAAAGTTACAGACACCCATATTGCTATATGTAAGTTCTGGGTCTAAAAAGTAAACTCAAAAGTCATTCCCAAGCCCCCAAAGGCTAAATTGGAAGTTTATTGAAAATTCACGTTACCCATAACTTTAGGATTTCATAATGACCGTGAAATCATCAAAATACTACTTCTTTTCTATACCGGTAAAACTCCAAGTTTTCAAGTTGGAAAACTAAGATTTGAAGATGATATCATAAAATAATCATTAAAAAATGGTAAAATATTGGTTTAGCAACTTACCCATTGATAAAATCTTGAAAATCCCCTTTAGAATCTCTCAAAATCAAGTTTTCAAGATTAAAAAATTGATTTGTGGGGTTTTTGATTGAAATTGAAATATTAAATCTGTCTAGGTCAATTCCTTCGTCGTATCATGCTGGGTCCCCCATGATTGCAAGGCTGAACCGACCCAGCTTGTTGTGATTGGGATGGCCTTCATTGTGAATGTGGTGAAGAAAATCCACCCCGACCCATAAAAACCTCTTCCGCGATCGTGATGCCCATGTGATTAAGAAGGGTAATACATTTGTTTCTCTGCAATCGCGATAA
Organism: Capsicum rhomboideum; assembly: GCA_031232105.1. NCBI lineage: Eukaryota > Viridiplantae > Streptophyta > Magnoliopsida > Solanales > Solanaceae > Capsicum > Capsicum rhomboideum. Next base: position 47,554,761 of record CP124719.1, on the reverse strand, counting down.
GGATATTGCGAATGAGATAAAGGGCTAGGGGCTGCACCAACAACAACTAAAACCAGCAAACCAGCTTTTAAAGATCCTTGAATCAACCCCTGAAACACATTTAAAACCCCACAAAAATAAACCAACTATTCTACTAGTCTAAAATCGACACTCCAGATTTAATGGAATTGTCGAACTCACAAACAGAGATCGTTATTAATAGATATTGAATGAAGCTAACCCTAGGCCAAGAACTCTAGCTTTCCAACCAACTACTAAAAATCATCTGAAAGCCTCAGATCTTAAACCATAAATGTAACTAACCCAAAAATGACATTCAAGAGATAACAGAACTACCAAAATTCCTATACAACATCGAAATTTCCAAATGTTAACCAAAGTCATCCTACCAACTTTAAAACCTTGTAAATTTAAAAAATCCCATAAAACACAACCAACTACCTCGAGAACCATGTCACCCACTCTCGCAGCCCATAAATATAAAAATACAACTATGGGGAGGGTTAAAATGGTTGAAACAAATAAAAATCTAAAATTCACTATAAGAGTTATTACAATCCTACACCACCAGTAATGTTGCTTCAAGTAATAATACATTTTTGCTACCTCTAGATGAAAAGAATACTTGGAACTTTGAGCCTCCTCCATGATAAACCTATTCAAGCCAGCAACTCTAGGAACACAAATATAACCCTTAGTTCTTAAAACACCTTCTGAATCTAATATTTTCTCCCTAATTTCACCCTTCAACACCCTATCCAAAAGCAACCTCAACTTCTTATCTTCAAACTGTTGAGCCTTAATATGCGCCAATAGGATACACTAAGCCTCCACATAAGCAAGAACCTTTCCAAGCTTAAAAATGTCAAGTCTCACAAATCTATTGGCTAATAACTGAATGTCCAAGGCCTAAGGATGTTTGTTAGCTTGTAATAATGCAAGTCTACACATATTCACCATTTTTCTGCTTAAGGTATCTGCCTCTACATTGGCATTACTAGAATGATGAAGAACTATCATGTCGCAATCCTTTAGCAACTTCATCCACCTATGATATTCAAATTAATATACTTTTAAAATAATATATAGTATAGGTTATGAAAATCAGCAAAAGTCTCATACTGAATGCCATAGAGGTAATACCTCTATGTCTTCAAAGAAACTACTATCATCGCGTACTCTATGTCATAAGTGGGGTAGTTCTTCTCATGAACCTTCAACTGTATAGAAGCATATGCAATAACCTTGCTCTGCTGCATCAATACACACACAAGTCCAATACTAAAATCATAATAATACACTGTAAAGCCCTTGCCTTTTATAGGTAAAGTCAGAATAAGAGACAAAGTCAATAAGTTCTTGAGCTTTTGAAAGCTTTCCTTACACTCATCGGACCACTGTAAAGTCATATTTCATAGAGTTAATTTAGTCAACGAAGGTGCAATATAAGATAACCCTTCCATAAAATGCCAATAGTAGCTAGCCAAACCTATAAAATTCTAAATATCAGTAGTTGTAGTGGGAGTAGACCAATTTGTGGGCCTCAATATTATTTGGATTCATCATAAACGTATCCTTGGACATCATGCGATACATGTTCAGTTTCCTCATAACCTTGCATACTGAGCTTAGGAGTTTGTAGACTTTTCATCAGGTTACTATTTTGGAGGATTGTAGAGTGCTTAGGATGAAGACTTAAAGGCCAACAACTTGCTCAAATGGAAGTACAAGGAATGATATGGAAAAAGGGTTATATATGAGAAAATTCTAGTTTTTACATACAAGCCTCTCATGCCTTAGAAAAATATGAAGGTCATATGTCATTAAGGGTATTTTTGTAATAGGTATCATTAGTCTTCATCCTTAGGCTAGATTAGTATAAATACTACACTTAGCCATTTTATTAGGTAGATTATTTTTTGATATTGATGTGTGAAACTCTTTTGAGAGTTAGGCTATGGCCTTGGTTGCTAAACAATGTTGATGGAACTTATTCCTCTTAAGGGTTATCTCTATAGTATAGGTGCTTGATTTGGATTAATCAATTGAGGTCTTAGGGTTTATTATATCCTTTGGTTGCTTTCAGTTTCCTTTTCTTGTGTATTGCTTTGTTTTATAGATTTGGTGTTTGTTTAGATTCCTGATTGGAGGTTTTAGCTTTAATATAGCTATTGTTGCCAACTAGTTCCTTGCTTGTGTTTCTTCTTCTATTTTGTATCTTTAATTTCTTGTTCTTAGAGTTAGGGTTTTGAATCTGCATTTCCCATATTACATCAATTGGTATGAAAGATTGGATTAGGTTTGTTTCTACAAATCTAGTCTTGGAATTTGATAATATCAATAAAGAATTTAAAAAAACAAAAATCAGTGCACCAATTCAAAAAATTTCTTTGATTCGTGTTTATGTGGTTGTTTTTGACACTAGATTCGTATCCTTTTAGTTTTTTTTGTGTCTAAATTCAAGATTCCAGATTGATTGGAGTGGGAAGGAGGAATCCACCATTAAAGGAACTTAATGGTTTGAAACTTTAAATTTGGTTTTGAATATTAGGAGTAATTCAAGCTAAATAAAATAGAATTGGATTTTGTTGTATAGCTCTAGAGAAAGTTACTCCTAAAATTTAAGTTGATTTTGAGTTGATTTGAAGGGTGTTGTAAATTTGGGTGTTCTTGATGAGCTTGAAGGTTTGAAGAACTTCATAAAAATTAAAAGTGGCGCCTGCATTAGCAAGCGACTTATACGTCAGTTGTCGACTCGCGCGTCCAGCCAGCTACCATGTCAGCAAAAGTGGCGCCTGCATTAGCAAGCTGTCAGAGATCTAGCTTCCACTCTAAGCATCCCTCTAGATTGGCTTCCGCCTCCAGACAGAGGCTTCCATGTCCAGCCACAGCTCCCTCTTATCCCTCATCGGCTCCAAGCCCTCCAATATGGCTCCAGCACCCAGTCAGCATGGTTTTAAGACATTTTTTACTTGTTCTCTTCACTTTATGGAGCCTTTTCTCCATGGAATTCAACCCAATTTCTTACCACATGATTTTCATAGTCTAAATCTTGGTGAATTAGTTTATTTTTCTTTAATTTTACCTTTCTTTGGCTTCATAACTTGATATTAATTAGTAGATTACCCTACCAAAAATTATCAAGTTCTAGGGAATATGGCTAGGAGCTCGATTAATGAAATTATTTAACCTATCAGTCTGTTATTTCCAAAAAAAGGGTTTTGTAACAAGTAATATTTGGAGATAGTGAATAATCAAGTAAAACAATGTTAATTAATGATGGTTTTAATCGATGAGAGAATTGACTTGGATTGTGTGCCCCATGTTTTCATAACACACTATGTGTGTCATACTAGTGATATATCTTGGTTCTTAGCATGCAAAATTGGTAAGATTAATGAATATCACCATGCAACTTGGTTCGTCTACGAGTGTTTGCTTCAGTAACCCTTACATTTGATCCCACATTAGGTATTTCTGGACAAGGTCAAGCTATTCGATAAGGATTGACAACATCAAATCTCCATTGTTAATCCCTTTTCCAATTTTTTACCTCTTTGGTACAACAAGTACAGAATTAAGGCGAGTTCTAACATTGGCCACCATTAAAAGCAATCAATATGAAGGGAAGAACAATACATGCATAAACACCATTCAAGAATCACTAAGTACTTTGCCTACTTTGTTACTTCATCATGGTTCGCACAACCCTAGTAATGGGATTTAGCTACTCATGTTCTTAACATTATAATAAGAATATGTAGATGAATTCATAATCATAAACTTATGAATAAAGTAGAAGAAATCCAAACACTTGAATTATTAAAGAAGAATTGATAACCAACAATCAATGTATGTAATCTCTCAAGTCTCAGAACAAAATTATATATTATGTTTCTAGGACTAAAGAGTCTGTATGAATGTGTAATATCCTAAATAAAATCTAGGAAGAGTATTTATAGACAACAAAAAACTATCCTAATAAGAATTGAATTGCAGAGTCGGCATCTTAGGCGAAGGGTTGGATGACTCGTATATCTCACAGCGGTCCGTACTTGGTGCTTATTATTAGATGATCACTTATTTCATGTCATCTGAAGTCTCTGGGACATGGCTCAGGATGATCCTGTCTTTTTATAGGACGACTCGTCCTAAGTGCTTCTTGTTTGCAGACTGGATTTTCAGCTTTTCAGGATCTCCTTCTATGACCATCAGGATGAGCTTATTGTATATTACAATGGGTCGTGGGATGTTGTCTTCTGATGCCTTTTAACTTTCACATCCTTTGATTTGTCCAATGACAGCATGGGATTGCCCGTCATTAGCTCCAACGGCTCATTGGATGGCTCGTTTGATGTACTTGGACTCCATTTTCACAATTTTTCTGAATTTGACTTCTTGAAACATATTTTCCCTACAAACACTACAAAAACACATCATAACCAAATAAACATGCCTTATAACTAGCATATTTTTCATGTTTTAAGGATCAAAAGTGTCGTAAAACCACAACACACCATATACCCTTTGGTTGCTTTTGGTTTCCTTAGCTTGTGTCTTACTTTGTTTTATAGATTTGGTGCTTGTTTGGATTCTTGATTGGAGGTTTTAGCTTTGAAATAGTTATTGTTGCCAATTAGTTCCCTGCTTGTGTTTCTTTTTTATCCGTTATCTTAAATTTCTTATTCTTAGAGTTAGGATTTTGATTCGGCATTTTTCATATTAAATCATCATGTGTCCGAAGAATGCCACAGACTCAAGTAAAAGCTTAAACTTGGAGAACTTTACATACCCCTATATATCCTTCCAAGTATGAATAAGAATCCTAATATGTTGTTTGTGCACCACTCTACTCCTAGAGCAGACCAAAATATCATTGATAAACATAATCATAAACTCATCTATATAGGGGTTAAACAACCTATTCATCAACTCCATGAAGTCAACCAAACAATAGTGAACCCAAAGGACATGACAAAGAACTCATACTAGCCATAATGAGTCCTAAAAGACATCTTAGGAATATCTAAAGCACCAATTTTTAACTGATGGTAGCCCAATCTCAAGTCAATTTTCAAAAACACTGAAGCACCTTAAAGATGATTAAATAAATCATTAATATATGGTATCAAATACTTGTTCTTGATAATCACCATGTTCAATGGCCGATAATCAAAATACATTTGCATAGTACCATTTTTCTTCTTCATAAATAACATAAGATATCCCCATGGGAAAAACTAGGTCTAATTTGAACTCCTTACTCCATATATGCTGCAATTTATCCTTCAACTTCTTCAACTCTATCTGTGTCATCCTTTAAGGAAGAATAGAAATGGGTGAAATATTGAGATATAGATTAGTATCAAAATTGATGTCAATGTCTAGTGGAATACCTGGTAAGTGAAATACCACAACAAACTCAGTCACCAAAGGAACTGACTCAAGTGAGCAAGTGTCACCATTAGTTCCCCAAATGTGTGCTAAATAAGCCAAACATCTTTCTCGACCATCTTTTTCACTCTCAAGAATGATATCACCTTCTTTTGTGCATGGCTAATAGTACCTCTTCACATTAAATAAGAAACACCATGCACAACCAAAATAATAGTCTTAGTATGAGAATTCAAGATAACTTGATAAGGAAATAACCAATTCATACCCAACATCACATCAAGATCCACCATATCTAGGATAATAAGTTCTACCCAAGTATCATACTCCAACAAGCACATAAGAATAAGTAAACTTTGGATAAAATAAAAGAAAATCTAGCTGATGATAAACTGTAGTGATCCATCCTATTGTTATACCATTTACTAGGGTGTAAGTTCTGGGGTAGTGTTTTCCCTAGGAACAGAGTTGTTAAAATCTCAGGCTATTGTATAATGTTTGAGGGTTTTGTGGTTATGACATGATAGATAAGAGATATCATGATCCATAGGAACTATTGGAATGAGAAACGGGTTTGTAGAACTCAAATTATGACATATGTCGTGATAGGATAAATCTGTGTTATCGAAAAACCTAGGGAGTGTTGTAAAAGGGGGAAATTTTTGGAAGTCCCATAATCTACTATTTAAGGAACACTATAGCAGTCCCAGTACCGTCGTAGCAGGGCTGCCATTGCAATCATCAAGTTAAGTGACAGATTATCATAGTGGGTCTTTGGCCGCTACAGTGGGACTATCGTAGCGGGTAGGGTACCACTACAATAGTCATCAGGAAGTGTTTAATGCATATTTATGAGTTTTGACATTATTTTCTCCCAAACATCCATATATTCAACCTAAGGCTTGAGAGAGGTGATTTTCTTCATACTTAGGTGATTAATACTGTTGAAGTAAGTTTATTTCACCCTTCTAAAGTAGGATTTATCCTTTTAATCCATACAATCTCTAGAATAAGAGTTATGGTGACACTTTTCATTCCTCCATGGTACCATCACAATATATCTATATACTTAGATGATATCATGAAGGAGTGCTTCAGTACTTCAATGAGACACTCCTCAGTCATCTATGATACCATCACAATATATCTATATATCGGTATGGTTTCATGAATGAAAACTTCAATTCCTTAAGGAGACAATAATTAGCCCACTATGATACCATCACAATATAGCTATTTATTATCCTGGTACATATCATAGAGGACTGCTTTACTCCTTCAGTGAGACTCCCCTCAATCCTCCATGATATTACATTATATATATATGTATATATATTGTCATGGTATGATTGAGGTTTGATTCAGTCTTTAATGATACTATCACAATATATCTATATATTGTCATTGTATGAATGATGCTTGCTTCAAGCCCTTAGTAAGACACTCCATAATCTTCTATGATGTTATTACAATATGTTTATAAACTGACATGGTATCATGGAGGTCTGCCTCAATCCTCCAGTAAGACACTCCTTAATCTTCATTGATATTATCATAATATATCTATTTACTGTCATTGTATGATTGAGGTTTGTTTCAATCCTTCAGTGAGACTCCTTAGTCCTCCATGATACCATCACAGTATATTTATACTGTCATTGTATTATTAAGGTATGCTTCAGTCCTTCAAAAGACCACAAGATTCAAAAGACTTCTATACTTTCTTAAACTTCGTACAAGTCAAAACATCATAAAGTAAATTGAAACATAGGGAATATGTGTTTTGTTTTTATTTGCTAAAGAAAAAAATATATTTTTCATGAATTTAGATTTTAATAAACAAGCTAGTGAAATGTAGTATTTTTCTTCATTATTTTTTATTGTAGTCTAGTTATTTAATTTTTTTTATTTTCATTAATTCAAAAATAGTTATTTTCTAATTTTATTTTTTTTTGTATCTTAATTTATATTTTTTTTAAAAAGAAGGAAAAATAATAAAGGGAAAAAAAATTAAAATAAGAAAAATAACAAAAAGAAGAATTAAAAGAAAATACGGAAAAAGGAAGAGAATAAAATAAAATAAAAAAGAAGTAAAAAAATAATTAAAATATTATCAAATAATATCTCCAATAAAGTACAAAAAGAGATAAAAGGATAAAAATAATAAATTAAAAAAGGACAAAAGTAGTAAATGAAAGAACAAAAATAAAAAAGGAAAGAATAAAAGTTAATAAATGAAAGGACAAAGCAATAAATGAAATGACCAAAAAAGGATGAAAGAACACATCTAGAGTGCAAACTAAGGGGGTATCTCGATTAAATATTTTTAAGCAGAGGGGTATTAACAAAATTAGTAAGGGATGAAGCAATTTCATGTAAGAATTTCATTTTAGATATACTTTGTTTACTTTTCCAATTAGAATTTAGAACGCTATATGAAACGATATCAAAGCACATGAAAAATCTAATAACCACAAATATTCATTTTTCCACAGGTCGCTCCTTAAGTAGCTGAACAGATAGGAACAAAATTTTTGATCCACTGTGCTAAATATATTACCAAACAGACATTACACAACTGAGAACTCAAGATGTTATATGGAACTATGAAGAAATTGCATGAAGGTCTGGTGATTCACATTCTTTTAGAGTTGCCAATGAAATCTCTCATGCGATTCAAGAGCAACCCTAAAATTTGGTACACTCTCATACATTCCTCCATTTTCATCAATCTTCATTGCAGCCGCATCACTAGTGCTAAAGATGAATTCCTTATCTTCAAGTGCTCCATCCAATTAGAAGAAAACCTATATAAAATAATATTGTCTTTTCTTTCTAGTAACGATGATGATACCATGAATCATGTTTCTCCTAATATATATGTAGAACATTTGACTGCTGAGTTTTGTTGTAATTTTCATCAGCTCCTTGGTCCTGGTCATGGTTTGATTGCTTTGATAGATTTTAAAGACATCGTTTTACTAAATCCTTCTACTAGAAAATATAGACTTCTCCCACACAGCTCTTTTGTGTGTCCAAAGGGTTTCATTTATGTCGCGAGAGGTGTTGGGTTTTGGATATGACTCATTTGAAAGTGATTACAAGGTAGTCATGTTTTATAAAGTGTCTTCAGAACCTTATGATAGGGATCTTGATGCGATACATAGCAAAGTTGAGGATTTTGATCTCAACACTGATTCTTGGAGATATCTGACTCTTACTCTAAAGTTGTTTGCCAGGGAGACTCGGTTTCCTTGTTCCGAGACCCTTTTTAAAGAAGCCTTTCATTGGTGTGAACGTGAAGATAGAGTGATGATTCTCTGCTTTGACATAAGCACTGAAACTTTTCGCGAGATGAAAATGCCTGATACTTGTCATTTATGGGATTGTAAAGGTTATGGCCTCACAGTCTTCCAGAACTCTCTAACCTTAATATGTTACCCACATCCCAAATGCTAGATTGATCTAGGACAAGAGTTCATAGATATTTGGATGATGAAGTTCTATGGTGTAAATGAGACATGGATTAAGAAATACACAATTAGATCTCTTCCCATTGAATCCTCATTAGTAATTTGGAAAGATCATGTTTTGCTTTTCAAACCATAAGTGGAACTTTGAGTTCGTATGATAGTAATTCCGATGAACTCAAGGAATTCAATTTTCAAGGTATTCCTAGTACTTTGAAACTACTAGTTTACAAGGAATCCTTGACTATAATTCCCAGAGAAAGTGAGCATGGTTCAGAAATTCAAATTTTTTTAGAGTTTGCACCATACTCATGCAACTTCTTCTTTATGAGGATTGTACCCTTCAATTGTTTAGATATTTGGTTATACTTTTTGAATTTAATAATACACTATTTGAAAATATTTTCTTTTGTGATTGAATTTGATCCATTTGATTTCCTCATTAACAGTATATTTTATTTTAAAATATTAGTACATAGAATTCAAGTCTTGTGATAGATCTATCTAATCTATCTATATATATCATCTGCCTCTATCTATCTATCTATTCTAAACGTTTGAATGAAAAAAGTTAAAACAGAAAAGGGCTTAACCTCAAACTATTCAATTTCGACCACATATACTCTCCCTTTTATTTTTGTAGCAAAACTACCCTCGTTGTTAGCACAAGGGACCATAAATGTCCTCATATTAATAGCTCCATTTTTTAAATGACATGGTACCTACTTGGCAGTTCAACTAGGAAAGGGCCATGCCACCTTAAAACAATGTAATGTTTTGTCTGAGGTGGAGTGGCCCTTTCCTAGTTGGACGTCCACGTATGTGCCATATCATTTAAAGAAAGGAGTTGTTAAGTACGAGGACATTTATGGTCCCTTATGCTAACGGCGAGGGTAGTTTTGCTATAAAAATAAAAGTGATAGTATATGTGGTCGAAATCAAATAGTTTGAGGGTAATTTTGATCCTTTTACGAAGTTAAAAATTGAATTACCAAATATTAAATAGCAATATTACCCCTCAATGAAATACAACTACATTAATTCTAAACTATTCTAAAAGTGGGAACCAAACGATTTAAAAGCTTTCTTTAATCAAAAGTCACCTTTAGCATGGGGGGGGGGGGGGGTAGGCATGACCTCTACCTTATATATAAATAGAACATAGCAAAATATATGGACAAGAGATATACATTTCCTAACCTCTCCAAAAAAATATAAGATTATGGACAGTCCTATAACTTAGTAATTTAAAACCAATAAATTATAATTTGTATTAGATTTAACTTTACAGGGGAATATAGGATATATACTAACATAAGGAATCTCCTCTTGGCTATCTTTAAGGATATCTTGCAAAAGACCATGAGCATACAGGTTAAAACTCATCATCGTAAGTGAGCTCATGGTGCTTTTTAATCCTAACTCGAAAGCTATGAATTTTCCTTTTGTCCATTTTCAAAAGGCCTCGCACTTGTAGAGGAAGGTTGTCTTTGGGTAAATATATCTTATCAATTTGAAAACTCAAAGTGGCTAGTTTATCTGTGACTTAGTTTACCTCTCTATAACAATAGTTGATAGACCAATCCATGAGTTGAAGTGTCACTTGAATCTTCTTGATAATAGGATGCAGGGGTGGACTCACATGTAGTATTTCGGGTGCTCGAGCATCCATTGATCCGGACAACCATATATTCTTATACATAAATTTCTTTAAATTGGTTTATAAAGGCTGAAGAGCACCCATCAGTAAAAACTTTAGATGAGTGCTTTGATTCAGAGCCAGAGTTACGGGGCATGGTTAGGGGGGAGGTGTTCACAGTTTGATTCCCTTTTAAAGCAGTGCTCATGTTTTCCTTTTTCTTACTCGATTTTTTCTTCTTTTATCCCATAAATCTTGTTCTCTATCTTTTTTATTATTTCTTTATGCTTATTCTTATTCTTCTTTTTAACTTTTTTTGTTCAATTTTTTTTTAATTTTTGACCTTTCATTAACTTTTTTTTTTAATTATTGTGTTCAAATAACTCTTCTCTTATATTTTATGATTGGTAGCAATTTTATGGTAAAACAAGGTCAGAATCTATGACCTTAAAATCATGGATCCGCCACTGAAAGAACGTGCTAGCTGCCTGGGAATTTTATAGATTTCTTTAAATGCAAGAAAGGAACACTAAAGAGTCATATTTCATTTGAAAGTCGGGGAATTCCATTGAGCTTGCACCAATGAATGCATTCCACATAATAGAGCCTTGGTCTCCACAATGATGCTAAAATTTTCATAAAAGATGGATTACCAAAATATCCTACCATCAAATAGTGAGCGACATTATTACCCCACAATAAGATATTATTCATGTAATAATTTTTACAAAAATGTAAATTTATAATTAATTGAATTTATTAGGCCATTGAATATCTTTTTTATTTATGGATACAATGTATATGAATAGGCAAGAACACACGGTCCATCAATTCCATGAATACTGCTAAGGCATTGGTCAAACCAAAAGACATGACCAAGAACTCATAATGACAGTAACGAGGCCTAAAGGCAGTTTTAGGTATGTTTGATGCCCTGATCTTCAACTGATGGTAGCCAGATCTCAAATCAATCATAGAAAACATGGTTGCACCCTGAAATTGGTTGAATAAATCATCACTACATGTCATCGGGTACTTATTCTTAATAGTCACCTTGTTCAGCTAATGATAATCAATACGCATATGCATAGAGTCGTCCTTCTTCTTCACAAATAGAACAGGAGCACCAAATGAAGAGGTACTAGGCCTAATAAACCCCTTATTCAGAAGGTCCTGGAGTTGCTCTTTAATCTGCTTTAACTAGACTGAAGTCATGCAATATGATGGAATAGAAACAGGCCAGGTGCTTGGCTCGACATCAATATTAAAATCAATATCACGCTCAAGTGAAGACCAAACAAATTAGTAGGAAACACGTCAGAAAACTCACAAACCACAGGTACTAACTCAAGTGAAGGAATGTCAATATTGGTATCATAAACATAAGCAATATGTTAATGAGCCCATTAGCACATGTTAATTCAGACCACCAAATTTAATGTATAATACACCAACAATATCATGTTTAAATAATTCCATGAATGTTACGGTAACCAACTAAGTTCAAAAATGTACGGGGTGTTACATCCTTCCCCCCTTAGAAACATTCGTCCTCGAATGGTAGTGACATTTTCCAATTAAAACAAATGCAAGTCTAGGATCCTTCTTCTTGTTATCATATATATACATAATGCTTATATATACTTACTTGTTATTGCTCCACTTCCGCACCTTGAAATTTTTCTTCCGTGCGACACAAATACGGGTACTTTGACTTCATTATTTCTTCAGCTTCCCATGTGATCTCTTCTACTTGTTTATTTCTCCAAAGCACTTTTACGGAAGCTACTTCTTTATTCCTTAACCTCTTCACCTGTCTATCCATAATAGCAATAGGTATCTCTTCCTAGGTGATATCCTCCGGAACTTGTACATCTTCAATGGGAGCAATATGAGATGGATCTCCTATGCACTTTTGAAGCATTGAAACATGAAATACTGGATGAACTGTGGAGAGTTCTTGGGGTAGTTTCAATTCATACGCAACTTGCCCAAATCTTCTTACAATTTCATATCCTACATAACGTGGACTCAACCTTCCTTTCTTTCCAAATCTCATTACCCCTTTCATCGATGACACCTTCAAGAATACCCAATCACCTATGGCAAATTCAAGGCCTCCTCTTCTAACATCAGCATATGACTTGTGTCGACTTTGGGCCGTTTGTTGTCGCTGTTGGATCACCTTAACTTTATCCATATCTTTATGAACAATATCTAGCCCAAGTAAAGCAGTTTTACCCGCTTCAAACCATCCAATTGGTGATCTACACTTTCTTCCATATAAAGCTTCATAAGGTGCCATTTTGATACTTGAATGATAGTTATTGTTGTAGGGAAATTCAATAAGAGGTAGATGATCATCCCAACTACCTTTAAATTCCAACGTGCAATCTCGTAGCATATCTTTAAGTGTTTGGATAGTACGTTCTGCTTGTCCATCTATCTGAGGATGAAAAGTCGTACTCAAATTCACTTGTGTACCCAAACTCTGCTGAAAAGACTTCCAAAAGTGCGCAGTAAATTGAGCTCCCCTGTCTGATATAATAGAGAGTGGAATCCCATGTAATCGCATTATCTCTTTAACATACAACCTTGCATAATCTTCAGCTGTATATGTGGTCTTGAATGGTAGAAAATGCGCTGACTTGGTAAGCCTGTCAACTATTACCCATATGGAATCAAATTTCTGCAGTGTACGAGGCAAACCTGTGATGAAATTCATGTTAATCATGTCCCATTTCCATACTGGAAGATTGATACATTGCATGTAACCTCCAGATTTCTGATGTTCTACTTTTACTTATTGAAAATTTAGACATTGAGCTGCAAATTCTGCAATGTTCTTCTTCATATTACCCCACCAATACATGTCTTTCAAATCATGGTACATTTTGGTGGATACCGTATGAATAGAATACCGTGAATGATATGCCTCTGTCATAATCTGCTTCCTTAGCTCATCAACATCCGGTACACACAATCTACCTTGGCACTGAAGCACTCCTTCTTGCGTAAGATCAAATGCCTTTGTCAAACCTTGTTGTACAGTTTCTTTCAGCTGAAATAAAATAGGATCCGCATCTTGTTTCTCTTTCACCTCAGCTAATAATAAAGATTCTGCTGCATTTTGTACAATAACTCTTTTGTCTGGAGATTCAAGAAGATGAACTCCCAAACTGGTTAGTTGATGTAGATCCTTGACTATACATTGCTTTTCTGTCAACTGACCATTAGTGCTTCCTATTGCTTTACGACTTAATGCATCGGCTACAACATTTGCTTTCCCTGGATGATATAAAATATCAATATCATAGTCTTTCAATAGTTCAAGCCACCTCCGCTGCCTCAGATTTAAGTCTTTCTACTTAAAGATATATTGCAAGCTTTTGTGATCAGTATATATATCAACATGAACCCCATACAAATAATGGCGCCATATTTTAAGGCAAATATCACATCTGCTAGCTCAAGGTCATGTGTGGGATAATTTCTCTCATGTGGCCGCAACTGTCGTGAGGCATACACTATTACATTACCGTGCTGCATCAATACACATCCTAGGCCAACTTCGAATGCATCACAATATACTGTATACCCTTCTGTGCCTTCGGGAAGTACTAATACGGGTGTGGAAGTTAATTTATCTTTCAACTCTTGGAAACTTTTCTCACATGCATCATTCCACTGAAACTTAACTGTTTTGTGTGTTAGCTTCGTTAAAGGTGCAGCAATGGAAGAAAACCCTTCAATAAACCTTTGATAATAACCGGCCAATCTAAGAAAACTACAAATTCCTGTAGGCGTCGTAGGCCTTGGCCAATTCTTCACCGCTTCTATCTTTTGAGTATCAACCCTTATTCCTTCATCCAACACAATGTGACCCAAGAATGCTACAGATTTTAACCAGAATTCACATTTAGAGAACTTTGCATATAACTTATAATCACGAAGGATCTGTAACACCTGTCGTAAGTGATTAGCGTGGTCCTCTTGTGATCTTGAATAAGCCAGGATGTCATCTATAAACACCGTCACGAACGCATCCAGAAATGGGTGAAACACCGTGTTCATCAAATCCATAAAAACAGCTAGTTCATTTGTTAGTCCAAATGACATAACTAAGAATTCATAGTGACCATACCGTGTTCGAAAAGCTGTATTGGGTATATCTTTTTCTCTAACCCTGACTTGCTGGTAACCCGATCTCAATTCAATCTTTGAAAAACATTTGGCACCCTGTAACTGATCAAACAAATCTTCAATTCTAGGGAGGGGATATTTGTTCTTGATCGTTACCTTATTCAATTGTCGATAGTCAATACACATTCTCAGCGTGCCATCTTTCTTCCATACAAATAATACTGGTGCACCCCACGGGGACATACTAGGCCTCATGAATCCCTTGTCCAGCAAATCTTTTAATTGCTCCTTTAATTCACGCAATTCTACTGGAGCCATTCTATACGGAGGAATAGAGATAGGCTGAGTGTCTGGAATCACATCAATACCAAACTCTACTTCCCGTTCTGAAGGTAAACCTAGAAGATCTTCAGGAAATACATCAAGGAATTCATTGACCACCGGAATCAATTGAGGAGTTGGTGGTTCCACATCAGTATCTTTCACTCTTACTAAGTGACATATGTACCCCTTGGATATCATTTTCCTTGCCTTAAGATAGGAAATAAATTTTCCTCTCGGTGCCCCCACATTACCCTTCCATTCAAGAACATTCTTATGTGGAAAATGAAAATGTACATTCTTATGTGGAAAATGAAAAATGTACCTTCTTGGCCCGACAATCTACCGTGGCATAACAAGAAGCCAACCAATCCATACCCATTATAACATCAAAATCCACCATTTCCAGCTTAATGAGATTGGCCAACGTATCATGACCACAAACAGTATTACATAATCACGATAAACTCTCTTAGCTATAATAGATTCACCGACAGGCGTAGATACTTCAAATGACTTAATTAATAATTTTGACATTCTTTTAAATTTTTTCGTAATTAATGGAGTGACATATGATAATGTAGAAACCAGATCAATCAATGTATATACATTATACGAAAATATAGATAATGTACCTGTGACTACATCAGGAGAAGCTTCTGAATTCTGTCGGTCCGCTAAGGAATAAGTACAGTTCTGGACTCCACTAGTACTGGCTGCTCCTTTGGCATCTCTACCATGACCAGCAGACTGCACACCTCAACCTAAGAAAGGAACCGGTGATAATGATGCAACGGTTGATCATGTAGGTCGTGCTATACCACCCATGCCCCTTTGTGGGCATTCTCTCATTATGTGCCCCATCGTACTACAACAAAATCATACATTTGTCCCTAACCGACATTCACCTAAATGATACCTTCCGCAGCGCTGACATGGCTAACGAGAAAATCCTATTGTCTGTGAGCCTTGCATGCCACTACTCTGCCCAAACTGACTATCCCTAAACCCTCGAAACTGAGGTAGAGTGCCTGTTGTTGAATAATAGAATGATGGTCTAGGCGGTCTAGGAAACATTCGAGGCCTAGATTCTCCTTGGGACACCATAGACTGCCCTATAGGTCTAGCCCTCTTTGATGGCTCTCTTTCAAATTCATGTACTCTTCTTCTTTGCCTCTGATCTTCCATCTTCTGTGCAAAAGCCTGTATTCTGGCTATATCCATATCTCTGTTCAAAGCAGCAATGGTGCAGTCCCTCCCCAAATATGGCTCTAATCTGTCCACATATAGATGGAATCTGTCTTCCATTGTGGCCACTACATTTGGAGCATATAGAGCCAAAGAATTAAACTGAAAACTGTATTCTTTGACACTCATATTCCCTTGACAAAACTTTAGAAACTGGTCTGCACGTGCCTCCCGGATCTCATATGGAAGGTAGTGATCAAGAAAGGCTATTTTGAATTCCTCCCAACCAGCTGTAAGTGCATCAATACCCCTCGATCGTTTCCAATCTTCATACCACAATATAGTTTCACCTTTCAATCTATAGGCCGCAAGCTCAACTATTTCTACACTAGTCACGTGCATAACATCTAGAGCCCTTTGAATTTGGTCCACAAAATCCTGTGGGTCTGCCTTCGGATCTGACCCAGTGAATATGGAAGGTTCTAATTTTAAAAAATCTTGTGTCCGCCAACTAGCTACTCTAGCCGCATCATCCTCACTTGTCGTTGGACCAGCTCGTCCCTGAGTTTGTGCAGCAACTATCTGAGTCAAAATATGCACTGCATTTCTTAAATCCTATTCAGTGGCATTCATAGGTGGTTCTGCGGGTACTTCTCTACCTCTTGGCTCTTCCGGAAATTTAAGAGTAGAAGAAGCCCGCGATTCAAACTCCTATTCAGCGCCACCTCAACTAGTTTGGTCAGGTGGGGATTTACTCGTTCCTTCTTCGGCAAGCATATCTACCTGCTTACCTTTTCCCCTACCTCGTCTTGTCATCGACATTTTACTATATCAAAGAAAACCAATTACAATGGTCAGATATAATTCCACCTACAACATTGGCTCTATTGCACGATCTAGAAATGAAGAAAAGAAACAACTCCTAAATGTCTCGTAGCCTCCTACTTATAAATGTGGTGCACAACACATCCATAAGCAATACTCTACTCAGACACGGCTTTGTAGACACCCTTAGGAAAACCTTCTCTGATACCACTTTTGGCACTCCTCAAATTCCAACGGGGCAGACTGGTACCCAAAGCCGTTAAGGCCCGAGAGAACCAATCTTCATTCATGTACACTCATATGCATGTCACTAAAAGAACAACACTCTACCTCATTTAGATACAAATTACCAATGGTGGAAGTCATGGGAAACATATAATATATGTATATGAAACTTGGCCGTTAGGGCCACCAAATCAAAATGGACATACATTCTTTCCTTTGTCTCACCACGTACGTCTACAAAGCCTCTAACAGATACATATACTTAACCAACCTAAAGTCGGTACAAGTCCCCGCTTTATACAATATTTATACAATACCAAAATAAATGTACATAGTGACTCGAAAAGCCCTGAACCAACTGGAGCTCACCAACGATCTACAAATGACCCGCAACCTACTATGGAGGTCTACAAGCACCTGTGCCTGCAACAAGTAAGGTAAGTCCTCCAAGGGACGTCAGTACGAAGAATGTATTGAGTATATAAAGCTATAAGAAACTACATCATACATAAATACTTCAATGGAATCAAATATAAGAGAATAGTCAATATGGATAAACCACCGCTTTGTATGTGTGGAACCATGTACGTTACCTTCATTACTTTCTTTGCCTTTACGTTCATTCATCATTATTGTTCATTACTTAACTTTATCCTTCTTTGCATTAAGAAATTATAATGACCAACTGATTAGTTGTAAAAGAGGATAACCCATGCTAGGTATTTTAACCCTTGGGATGAGCTAAACCCATGCTAGGCTTTCTGTCGCCCCTGGGATGTTAGATTAACCCATGCTAGGATTTCTATCGCCCCTGGGATGTTACTGTGATAACCCATGCTAGGCTTTCTGTCGCCCCTGGGATGTTACTGTAATAGTGGGATCGACCCGTGCTAGGTATTTTAACCCCTGGGATACCACCCATGATATTAGGATTGACCCAAGCTAGGTGGTTCTTCCACCACTGGGATGCCACCCAAGATTATTCAAACAATTATGCATTACTTCCGTTCTTTTGTTATAAGATTGATACATTACTTCATTTATTTACTTCTGTGAGATTGATATGTTGGTAGTCATAACATCATTGGAACTTTAGAACGTAACATTATTGGAACTTTAGAACCATGTCCACAGTTATGTGACATATGAATGACAATAGATGACAACCTGAAATGAAATACCTTATAACATTTCGGAATGGAACAAGTACGATGACAACGTGAACAATATGTGCTGTAGAAGGATACGGAAAGAGTAACCTTAGATACCTTACCTTCCCAATATGAATACACAGTCCTATATGTGAATACAATAATTCAGCTCCTTCCTTATTTTTTACTCTATAACACAAGTACACAACGGAGGTCACGTTAACAACTAACTACCTTACAAGTGCATAAGACGACAATGAGCTACATGAATGCCCTATAACGTCATTTCACCCTTTACAATACAATTCACTGCATTACCATACCAACAACATCATAGCATTCCACACATTGACCAAGACATCATAATAACATTTCACACTAAGTTTATCCTTTTACACTTCCTCATTAACACTACATCACAGTAACTCCATCAAGTCACCTCAATACCTTTCAAAATAACATATTACCAACAATCCATAATTTATATAATACAACATTCCTCCGAACGATTCCTTAAAGCCATTCAAAAGGTACCATAAGTTGGTAATTGCATCCAAAAAGGGTATAGGGGTCTTCGGGGATCAAAGAGAGACAAAAACATACAAAAAGAAATTCTGGACTGGGCTGTGGATCCACCTACGTCCGCAGGTGCCCCTATGTCTTTGTCCAGAGCCACCTGAGTTGGCATCTGCACCCGCAGGTGCTCCAGACGCGAGGGTGGATGCCCGTTTCAGCCTCCAGGGGTCATTTTAGGGTCCTTTTTTGTAATAAATGGTACATGGCCATAATTAAGCTTCTATTTATATGATTTAGGTCAACTTGGATGCCAACAAACAACCATGGTTTCACAACACACATGAACATCACCAAAACCACATTTTCCTTTCAAAACGTCACTAATTCCATGCACAATTTTGCAACCACAATTCCAACAAGTTATACACATAAAGAAAGAAAGTTAAGAACAGAACCACATCTTACATGTTGATATTTAATCCATCAAATTCACCTCCTTCAATACCACAAGTCTCCTTTCACGTTTATAAGGCAAAGCCCTTTACCGATTGAGCAAAAGTAGACAGTTTTACATATAGTGAATTGTCCAACACTTTGCCAACATAACCAACATGACTTATACAACATATTAAGCATACAATATACTAAACCATGAGAGTAAACACTTACCAAATCTTACAATAGGATGATCTTGTCCAAGGGAATGATGGCTTAGGGTTTGAGAGATAAAAGAAATATCTTGGAAATGTCTAGAAATGGCATGTGAGTTGTATTGAATAAAAATCTTATTTTACTTGCCTTATATAGTCCCTCAAGTCATCCTTAGCCAATTCTTGGTCATTAAATGCTATGTTTACTTGGTCAACACAAGAATGGGTCATTTTCCCTATTTGGGTCATGCCTTATGACTTAATTTTGGGCCTTAAATTGAGCCCATTAGCACATGTTAATTCAGCCCACCAAATTTAATGTATAATACACCAACAATCTCATGTTTAAATAATTCCATGAATGTTATGTTAACTAACTATGTTCGGAAATGTATGGGGTGTTACACAATATAGGCAAACACATAAGAATAGGAAGACCCTAGATCAAATAATATAAAAACTAGTTGATGAAAAATGGAGATTATACCTGTAATGATGGCATTCGAAGCCTCCACCTCCAGCCTACTTGGAAAATCATACAAGTGACCACATTCGCTCCTGAACTGACCATCTACTCAGCCACTTGTATGACCACCTCTAGCGCTCTAAGGACCATCCCTAACACCCTGTGCACCACTCCTGGCTAGCGACAATAGGATCATGGGGTCTTGAACCTACTGACACTTTCGACTACCATGATTAAGCTGAGGACAGTCTTGAGAAAGTATCATAACTCTCCACACTAATAAGAACCTATGCTAGAAGCACCCTAATGTGACGGCCCGGCTAAAACAGAATGGCCACAATGGCTAGAATACTTAGAATGCAAACCATATAAAGTCTAACTAGAGCTCTGACCACTGTGATTGCTATAACCTAACTGACCCCTATCTATGACCTTAAGTATAGCCTGAAGAGGCCTAGTAGGATAATAATATTGTTGTTGATAACCTCGACTAGGGAAGCTCCTACCTCAGAAATACAAACCACTGAAATACCCTGACAATGAGGCCTCTTATCGCCCCCTCTGTAGGCATAATGATGTATCCCCTCAATGGTTCGTGCATGACCAATTACCTCAAAAAATGTGTGCCTAGAAGATATCATAGGCTCGGTAGCCAAATAAAGTTGCAGCCTCAACCCATTGACAAATCTATTCACTCATTCGTGCTTTGTCGGCATAATTATAGCAGGGTGCCTAGCCAACTCATGAAACCTTGACTCATACATAGAAACTGACATAGAACCTTACTGAAGATATGTAAACTCATTCCTTAATCTATATCTCATGTTATCGGGCATATGCTTCCTCGAAAAAACCTTAAAGAACTGTGCTCTAATCATCAGAGGGGACCCAGCTGGTCTGCACTCAACATAAGCTCTCCACTACTATTTAGCTAACCCGTCCATCTGAAATATGTTATAATCAATTCCATGTGACTTCAAAATCTAGAGGTTATGCAACCTCTCCTTGCATCTCACTAAGAACTCATAAGCATGTCCTTCTGGACCACTTAAAAACATTGGATGATCCAATCTAATAAATTAGCCAAGCATCTATTTCTTCTCAGAAGTCATCACTGGCCTGGCTTTCATAGGATGAGCAACAATATGCACTAGCACCACTACTACACGGGGAGTCACAGTTGTAGGTTGTGCTCCTATACCCTGACCATTATATTCCTATCAATGAGTTAATATTTATTCCCCATGCTTGACATGGGGACCACTCAAAGTACCAAGCATCACCCCTACTTTAGACATTCCCTATAGAAAGCTCAATACATGAATAATGGTGTCCTGAAGTGCCGGCGTGGCCATAAATCTAGGTGGAGTCTGGGTTGGTCCCTGACCTACCAGTGAATGTGGTGGTAGATCCTTCATCACTACCTCTAGATCAATTTTGGTTCTGGTGACAGCTCTCTGGCATAGCCCTAAGCTAGTGTTATAGCTCAAGCCCAGCCTCTGCCTCGACCTTAACCCCTAGCTGGAGCCTTAACTACAGTCGTAGAGGTCTTTCCCTTACCCACTATAGCTCTTATCCTAATATCGGTAAAACAGACAAACAAATGAGATTTGTGAAGCCGATAGGAATAAGAAAGCATAATAAAAAGTCAAAAGATGGAATTATCCTAAGAATTCCCTATAGCCTAGATATCATCAGACTAATCTGCGGTACTCTACTAGACATTTGGTCTTATACCAGTAAGATCGGTGAACTAAATCTTTGATACCAAACTATCACGACCCGAAATCAGGCCATGATGGTACATACTATAACCTCCGAATTAGTAAGACAAAGACCCAAGCCATATACCGAGAGTAACAGCTAACAATATGGATAAAAAGACTAAAATGAGAAAACAAGGTTGCCAAGCATAGGTAAGACAAAGACCCAAGCCATATACCGAGAGTAACAACTAACAATATAGATAAAAAGACTAAAATGAGAAAACAAGGCTGCCAAGCATATGTATATACATAACCATTACAAGATATACAAAATGTGCCCCTAAAGGAATAGAAAAGACAAAATACACAAAGAAATCTAACCCTCGAACATGATATCACTAATACAAGAGCTACCAAGTATTGGGATAAGCCCAACACAAACACGTCCATACAGGATATAAAATAAGAAACTAAATATAGAAAGACACTAGGCAAGCATCCGAATGCCAATTGTTGACCCCAACTCCAAGAAAAGGACTCACAAATGAGTAGAATCAGTGGTGAAGACTCGTACTAGGATCTGCATTAGGAAAAAAATATAGAAGTGTAGTATAAGTACAAAAACACGTGGTAATCAGTAGGCATCATAGGCCGACTGAGCTCAAAAGAACAATATAAAGTATAAATAGCAAGTTTAGGAGAATATATACGAGAGGCTAATCTAACAGTCTAAACATAACAGAAATAAAAATAAAATAGAAATAATAGGATACGCAGAATGGCAAGTGCAGTGTATTATAAGATGAAGGGTAGTGTGTGGCTATATAGAATAATAATACCCGCTCGACAATCCATCAATCTCCTCGCATATGCAGGAAAAAAAACTCAAAATATATACCTCAAGCCGCCTAGAATCATGCCTCGAGTTCCACTACAGAAAATAAATTGAGAAATAGGCAGGAAGTGTCCCTCAACCCAAATTTTAAAGGTAATACATCATTTCAAAACTAGAAATTCATGTAAATAATCCAAATCTCTCAAAAAATCTGAAGTCTATGGTAATATGGTACAATTTCCATTTAAAGATCAAAAATCAGTAGTAGGAATGGTACAATTCCCTTATTAAAATTGAACTCAGTGATTTACTCCAAATCATACCTCATATCCATGCATCTATACTACCTTAAAAGCATGAACTCCAAAAATTTAAAGTAAAATTACTAAAATACCCTCCAGCTATTTAAATAAAAATTTTGAAACTACATAAATACCCCTAGCACTTTTAATAAAAACTTAATTTTAAAACCCTATAGATACTGTTGTAATTTTCTGAAGTGTCATGCACGTCCAATATCACTTATAGCCAGCCGTCTCCAATATCAAATACTGAACAATTGCATCGTTAAAAATTAGAATCGCCCACTGCACTCTACCAACAATTTCCATCTTCTCTGTTTGGGCGTATGTCCTATTACTTTTTCTCAACCAATCTCTCTATCTTTTATGTATTTGTAATTTATGTTTAGATTTTTGGCATTCACACTAATCCTTCCATCTAATTTTTCACTACTGAGGTTTTGATAATTGACAAAATTGTTCGCCCCCAAATTCAAGTTGTAAGTTCCCTTCTTTTAAACTACAATAGTAGCAAAATTCATATCTTTTCACCCTTCTCACTCTCATCAACTTTTCCTTTCCACTGCTGTAATATAAAGTATATGTGAGCTAGCACTATTTAATTTGAGATATGTACATGATTTTTAATGAACACTTGCTAATTAGTAATTCAAGGGTTGATCGTAATATCAACAGATGAAAATTTTGGCATGTATAATTTTTTCTTGTGATTCAGTAGAGATTAAACATAAAAATCAGAAAATTATTATAGTTTTTGTTGTCGAATGTTACTCCCTTTATATGTTGGTTTAGATATATAAATCATAGCCTCGATGTACTTCAAATTTATGTTGCTCGGACTCTTTAAAAATATCGATGGGTGAGTGTCGGATCCTCCAAAAATAATATATTTTTGAAGGACCCAACACGGGTGCGACAATATATTTGGAGATTCCGCGCACCTTAGCTTCATAGGAATGTTGTAGCAGGTATAGAAATTGGCCAAACAAAGAGTAATCAGAATACAAAAACACAGAGGAGTATACAGGAGATAGAAATAAACATGGTAGAGTAGAAGGACACTAATTGACAAGTAGTAAAGAGTAAAGGTACATATAAGAAGGGTCATCTCAAATAGGATAGTATGAAGGCCTATACATCAATTCAGCACATAGAAGAGATACATGGAGTAAATGTAGGCTCAACACTAACTATTAATGAAGAGGTGAGCAGGGCTAGCAACAGTATGAGAGGGAGGTTTGCTGGAATTCCTAACTTAGCTATCACTTGAATTCTAATTACATAGAATGTGGGTGGGTGGGTGGGTGGGTGGGTGGGGGGTTAATAATGTAGTTAAACATAAAGAATTAAAGGAGTTGATTAGAAGGAATAAATTTTGTATTATAGCTAGAAGTGAGCATAGAGTTCAAGATAGTAAAAATGTAAGGACTATGAATAAAGTTGCATCAGGTTGGAGTTGGTGCACAAATGACTCAAATTCAGTTAAAGGTCGACTATAGGTTGCTTGGGATCCTAATTCTATTCAGTTTACTCTATGAGAAACTACTGCTCAACTCATATATGGTAAAGTCAGAAGTATCAGAAGTACTAAAGAATTCCAATTCAAAGCTGTGTATGGATTGCATACTATTCATGACAGGGTTACTTCGTAGGAGGAATTGAGAGGTAATGAAATGGGTAAACTGGAAGCTTGGTTGATTATGGGAGACTTTAACACTATATTAGCTCAAGAGGATAGGATAAATGGGAGTGATGTCCAGGCAACTGAAATGAGAGATTTCAGAGACTTCATGACAAATTACAATATGACAGAGCTGGTAAAAATAGGGAGAACTTATACATGAACTAAGACAGGGCTGTGGTTAATGCTCACTGGATGCTGAACATGTCATCAACTCAAGTCCTTGTGCTAAATAATGAATTTTCAGATCATTCTCCTTTTGGCTTATTTTTGGATCCTCCTCAAGAGACTGGTACAAAGCCTTTTAAGTATTATAATTACTTTGCAGAATATCTTGAATTCCATAAGAAGTTGCAAGCTTGCTAGATGGGAAAAGAAGGTGCGATGAAAGAAGTGTGGTGTAAACTTAAAAAAGTGAAGCATGAGTTGAAATCACTTAACAGGTCTGAATTTATAAGAGTAACTGAAAGAGTGACAATTTGTAGAGAAGAGCTACAACTCATCCAGAGCCAAATGAGGAATACTGGTACCCCCTTAGAGTTGTTTGAAGTAGAGAATGAATCTAGGGAGAAACTAACAAAATGGAGCACAATAGAGGAGAGTATATATCAATAGAAGTCTAGGATGTTATGGTTGCAAGTAGGAGATTCCAATACCTAATAATTTTATGCCAACATGAAAGATAGGAAGGCTCAAAATCTAATTACCATGCTCACTACTAGCAGTGGAGATCAAGTCACTCAATTGGAAGACATTAAAGAAGAAGTGGTGACTTATTATAAGTAGTTGCTGGAAAATGCTAATATTAATATGCCTATAATAGACCCCACTATCATAAGGGCTGGAGCAAGACTAACTAGAGACCAGCAACTTTCTCTTATTAGGCCTTTCAATAAGAATGATGTATTCATAGCTTTTCAAGGGATAGATGATATGAAGGCTCCTAGAAGTGATGGGCTCAATGCTCATTTTTTCAAAAAAACCTGGGTAACTATAGGGGATGATGTCAGTACTGCAGTACTTCAATTCTTTAAATTAGGTAGATTATATGCTCCCGTTAATACAACTCTAGTCACTCTGATTCCTAAGATAAAACATCCTGCATCCATCAAGAAATATAAACCTATCTCCTTCTATACTACTTTATATAAAATCATTTCTAAAATGCTTAATTCTAGATTACAACCTGTGATGGATTTTTTAGTTGATTGTGGACAAGCTGCTTTTGTGCCAGGGAGGAAGCTCAATGATAATATGATCTTGAGCCATGAGTTAGTGAAGGGGCATAAGAGGAAGGGTGTATCCCATAGATGCATGATTAAGATAGATATGCAAAAAGCTTATGATAGTTTAGAATGGAGTTTCTTAGAGCAGGTGCAGGGTATTAATTTTCCAAAAAAGTTTGTCTCTTGGCTAATGAAATGTCTCACCACTGTGTCTTATTCAATACTTATCAATGGATGCCCTACTGTTTCTTTTCTAGCTAATAGGGGGATTAGACAGGGGGATCCCCTCTCACCTTATTTATTTGTATTGGCCATGGAATTTCTCACCAGATTACTGAAGATATTGAAGCATAAACCTGGGTTCCAATATCATCCAAGATGCAAGAAACTTGGTATTATCCAATTGAGTTCTGCAGATGATCTTCTGCTTTTTTGTAAAGGGGATGAGAGTTCCACCTCTTTGCTTTATAAATGTTTTCAGTATTTCTCAAGATTATCTGGATTAGTGGCTAATCAAAGTAGAAGTATAATTTATTTTGGGGGGGTTAATAAGACTGTTCAATAAATTATATTGCAAAATCTTGGTTTCAGCAAAGGAAAGTTGCCTTTTAGATATCTTGGAGTCCCTCTAATATCGAAGAGGTTAACTATAGCTCAATGCCAACCCCTCCAGGACAAGATGCTTGGGAGAATTGCACACTGGAATATAAAATTTCTTTCATATGCAGGAAGGTTGCAACTTTTTAAGAGTATGCTTCTAGCTATACAGGCTTTATGGTCCCAAATTTTTCCTTTACCCAAAGGTATTATTCAGAAGATTGAAACATTTTGTAGGAGCTTCTTGTGGTTAGGAGAAGTATAGGCAAAGAAAAAGCTCTTGTAGCATGGGAGCATCTTTGCCTACGTAAATCAGCAAGATGACTAAACATCACAGATATATACACCTGGAACAAAGTAGCAATATTAAAACAACTCTGGAATCTCAGCAAAAAGAAGGACAAAATCTGGATAAAATGGGTGCATCTATATTATTTAAATGGACCTGATTTGCGTACTGTCATGGCTAAACAAGCCTCTTGGCTTTTTCAGAAGATATTGTAGGCATTAAAGTATATTGAAGGAACTCAATTTAATAGCATACTCACAGCTGACCCATTCTCCATCAAAATAGTATATAAGTAATTGAGGGGAGATTTTCCTAAAGTTGAATAGAGAAGAATTGTTTACAACAATTGGGGGAGCCCTAAATAGATTTTTATTAGTTATCTAGCTATCTAAAGAAGATTATACATTAGGGATAGACTAACAAAATAAGGGATCTCAACCAACCAAACCTGTCCTTTGTGTGAGGTGGAGAAGGAATACCATCAACACCTATTTTTCAACTACCCGTACTCAGCTCAGGTATGGTCTAAGATCCTTGTATGGAAAAGGATAACAAGATGACCTTTACATTGGAATGAGAAAGTTACTTGGGAAGTGAGACATGCACAAGGAAGAGATATCAATGCTGAAATATATAGATTACTTCTGGTAGGAACCATTTATCATTTGTGGATAGAGAGGAACTTGAGAATTTTCCAGTTAAAAAAGAGGCCACATGAAGTCTCGATGAAGAAAGTGATACTGGATGTGCATTGCAGGGGCGGTAGATGTCCAAAATTGTCCAACTGGATACAGCAGCATAATTACTATCCGTAGTAGCTTTAGTAGGTTTACATAATTGAATATGGCATGAAGGAGGGTATGTCTTCTTCAGGTCAAAACACTTGTACTTCTTTGCTATTGGTAACAAAAATCTTTCAGTTACCAAAAAAAACTTTAGCTTATGTAATAGAGTGTAAAACTTAGGCATCATCCTATTGGTCGAGGTTGGATAGGACTGTTGTGCCTCTACTGCAGTGTCAACCAACTAGCTATAGCAAAGTATAACTTTATAGATATATTGAGTTGACTACAATAATCACAGACCAGGTCCCTTACAATGACGGACCAGGTCCCTTGCAACATGGACCAGGTCCCTTGCAATAATTTGTTGATCATCAAAACCAAATATACAACATTTTCCCCCTTTTTGATGATGACAATCTATTCCCCCTACCTATTAGGTCCTCCTGTTATATTCCCCTTTTCGACCAGATTTCCTTAGCACATACATATATCTTCAGTCATATTCCCCTTGTCAGCTACTAGGTCCCTTCACTTTTAGGACTCTTAATAATGAGTTAGCTACCTGTCATTAACACACATCTTCCCCCTATTGGCATTATAAAAAAGTAAGAATAGTAAACCAAGTGAAGTAAAGTGCACACTAGGTTAATTCATGGCCACTGGGGCAACACTAACATGAATAAACAAAGCCAAAACAAGAAAGAAAGGATGGTAGACAAATCAAAATATTTAATTCATAATTCATTGGAACAACATCATAAACATTGCATTAAACAAAAATGCATAAAAAATTGTTCACATTAGCCACAGAACCAAAAAGGGAGGACACAACAAGATAGGAGACATAAAGGATTAAGAGGTAGGAGGCTTAGAAGCAAGAGAGCAGAGAGCCAAGTTCAGACGCTTATTTTTAACAGCATGAGCAGAGAGGAGTCTATTGGTCAGGTTCTTAAATGCAGCATTCAATGTGGTAAAATGTGCTCTCAGTCCCTCATTCTCTGCACATGGAGCATCAGTAGTACCAAGTACCTTAGTAAAGCTTTGATACACTGCAGCCTTCAACTGAGCAATCTCTGCATCATGCATGGCCAGCACAGTAGTCATTTCCTTCAGGTCAGCAGTCAATTTATCATGTGTAGCAATGAGATCTGACACTAGTGACTTGGACCTGGTACCATCTATCCCTTCGACATATTTACACTCTATCAATATAGTGGTAGTAAAGGTTTGCTTTCCAGAGCCAGCCAGTCCTTTTCCACACTTCACCTTGAAGAGATTGAACACCTTGTGTAGAAGATAGCCATATGCTAGTCCATGCTTGTCGTCCTTCAAAGTCATAACCTTATACATGTGCTCTATAAGGACCCTCTTGGTTATTATCTAAAAGTTTAAGTTCCAAATTTTGTGTCTAAATTCCTTCTGGTTTGGAAGTTATAAATTTTGGGCTAGGTTAGTTTTGCTTTATTTTGGAGCGAGGGGTAGTCTTGAAAAATCTTAGAATAATTAAGATCAGTTTGGCAGGAATGGTGTTTATTTCTAGTTAGCTAAGGCAGTAAGGAACTCATAGGATTTTATGGAACTGAATTTGGGTTAGTAGAACTCCCGAATTGACCTTAGCGTAAAGGGCATTGTTCGAAATGTCCCAGGATCAAGGTGTGTTGTAAAAAGGGGGGATTTTTGGGTGAATATGTACATTTTTTCCCATCAAGACTTCTATAGCGGTTGACACACTGCTATAGCGGTTATCGCTATAGCAGAATAATTATCGCTATAGCAGTGGTGAAAAGTGGTCAAGACCGCTATAGAGGTTAGATACTACTTTAGCGGTAGAAACCACAGATTAAAAGGATTAAATTCCAAAATGCTTTATTATTTAATAAACTCATTTTGGGGCAAGAGAAAGGCGATTTAGGGCAGAAATCATCGCTTTACCTTAGTTTAACTTCATTAAGGTAAGGAATACACTCTCTTTAACTTGTAATTACTTCTTAATCCTTAGAAGGCATAAATTATGGAGTTTGGGGAGGCTTTTAGGGTAAATTTTGGTATGTTGTTGGTGCAAGGGTGAAATTGAGCATTAGGTTAATGGCTTTTGTTTATTAACCATGAAATTGGCCTTGCATTCCATTAATTCACTAACTATTCCATGAAACTGGTAATTTTAGTTGAATTACGTGGGAAATAGCCCTATAAAGATTGATTAAAGATTATGAACTGACCTTAGGGGGTTATAGTGGCTTACAACTCCCACCATATTAGGTCATTTCATTAATGTGGTGTTTGTATGCATGTTTTAAACCACGAGCCGATAGAAAGGGCACAGAAGGGCAAAGCTCCAGTTTAGAGTTGTGCAAGCTTAGTTTGAGGTAGGTTATGGGGTGTATTTATTCCAACTTGTATTATATGTGCTACTTTGTAGTGAGAGTGGTTAATCCATATGGTGTGCTTGGTTATTGCAATGTATACTTGTTTTATGACTTGGCTTCTTTATATTGTAAATTGTAGAATGTTTTAGCATTTGAGAGGTTCTCACAGGTTGTTGGACTAAGGGTTACATACATTTATGTCTGGGGTTTTTAGAACATGGACGGTAATTGTCCCCTACAGGTCATAGTTAGAGGGTGGGTATATAACCCTTAGCATGTGTGTACGGGTTTTAAGGTACGTATTAGTATGACGGTTTCTTGAGTGAACTGGGGAATTTGTATTGTGGTGCTTGTCCTTGTTTTGTTGTCTTGAATTGAGTTGCATATTATTGCCTTAATAACACTTATTGACTTGTTGGCTTGTCTCTGGAATGCTACTTGTACATACATGTTGAATGTTTGATGTGTAAGCATATGTTAGCTAATTATACTATATTTTGGTTAAGTGTCCATATTTCCATCTTGGGTTATTCAAATGATCCTACCAGTACACTGTGGTTTATTTGTGTACTGATACTACACCTGCATTTACTTCAGTGAGTGCAGCACATATTCCAGTGAATTCATTAAGACCTCACTTATGATTTCAGCAGTCGATTTTGGATTTTAGGGTGAGCAGCACATCCGGGATACCATGAGATCTTTCTCTTATTTAGACATTGTCCTTTGTTTGGACTTGTTACTTCTTACAGTTTTGGGGTTGCATCCCCACTTAATATTCTTAGTATGTTTTGGTACACCAATTTTAGGGTTCTAGGGGATTTTCATTTGGTATTTTGTTTCCACATATTCTTAAGTTGTTAGATTGAATGGTTACTACGCCATTTATGGGATAGTTCTTGTATTTTAACTTCAGTGTTGATCAATGCTTCCGAGCTTATTGGTTCTCCCACTGGGTGAGTAGTATGGCTACCACTCACGACGGGTTTGGGTCATAACAAACTTGGTATCAGACCCTAGGTTTCGTCGATCTTGTTGTACCAAAATAGGTCCAGTAGAGTCTCGTGGAATGGTATGGAGACGTCTGTACTTTTCTTTAGGAGGCTATAGAGCTTTAGGAAAAATCTGTCTTTCTTGCTTCTTTCATGCTATGAATTGATTCCAACTAGTATTTGGTGATCCAAATTGGTATCTGATCCTTCACTCTTTTGTCTGCAGATGGTGAATATTAGGTCGAATAAAACCCGAGCATCAGCCCCAGCATCAGCCGCTTTAATTAAGGAGCCAGTCATGGGGAAAAGATGACGAGTGAGAAGGAGAGAAAGGAGAAGATAGGGATGAGCCACACCCACCAGGTGTGAAGCTCAACCATCTGTGGGTCAAGCTAATGAGAGGGCAACATCCCCTCCCCAACCCTAAGATCATTTTAGGAGAGAGAAGCAGCAAAGGAGCAGGAGATAGACCCTGAGCTAGCGGCACTAGTTGGGGTTACAGCTCTACCTCTCATGCCTGATTAGGTAATTCAGCAAATGTTGCCTTTTTTGAGTGGGTTGGCAAGGACTAGAGACACCCCCACTGTTCTGGCTTTTCATGCTCTAGTTGTGGACCATACTGTTGCTATGTCTCATAAGATTGATGAGACTTCATGCACGAATGCTTTTTCTCATCTAATTTTGGATTCTATGATGACTGGTACTGAACATGACCTGCTGACAAAGTTCTGAATATGAAACCCCCTACATTTTAAGGTATAGAATCTGAGGATGCTTTTAAGTTTATTATTGATTTCTACGAGAGGCTACACAATATTGGTATTGTGAAGTGGTATGGGGTTGAGTTTGTGACATTTCTACTGGAGAAAGAAGCTAAGTTGTGGTGGAGAGCATATGTTGAGCGTCGGTCATCTACTTTGACTTCTTTGACTTAGAAGCAGTTTCATGCTCTGTTTTTGGATAAGTATGTACCTCGTGCCCTCCGTGATTGCAAGAAGGAGGAGTTTTTGGCTTTGGACCAGGGTAATATGTCAATTGCAGCTTTTGAGGCTAAGTTTCATGTCTTATCTCGTTATGCCACTCCCTTGTTGACTACGAAGGAAGAAAGGATTTTTCTATTTGTTAAGGGGTTGAACTATGACCTTCAGGCATTCACTGTCCAAATGACTTCTGCGAGAAAGGGGTTTAATGATGTGTCATATTATGTGAAGAAGTTGGAAGGTGTGGCGCAGGCGGGATAGGCTAAGATGTTAGCCAAAAAGTCTGGAAATGTTGGAAATTTTAGTGGATCCTATTCTAAAAGTCAGCAGGCCTTTCCAGCTAGCCCAATTCAGTCAGCTATGCTAGCCTCTACTCTGGTTCCGGCTAAGGGCCCTTCCCAGACTCAGGTTGTTAGAGTCCAAGTGGCTTCTTATTCTTCTATCAGTCGGCCTTCTCTGGAGTATGGCTGCTATCATTGCAATGTTGTTGGTAATTTTAAGAGGGAGTGTCTGGTGATATAGGTGAGTGGCCAGGAATAGCAGCAGGTTTGGGCATTGGTTCCAGCAGGTAGAGAGGGGGTAATGGCAAGGGTTATCCATGGGGTGGACGGGGAAATCAGGTAGGCAGTCATGGTAAAGGCGGTGCGGGAGCACAACCAAGTAGAGAGTTAGCTCATATTAATGACCGGGCTCATTAGCTCATATTAATGACCGGGCTCATTCTTATGTATTTATAGGAAGATTGATACCGAGGCTTCTGATGCAGTGATCACAGGTGCTATTTATGTCTGTGACCAGATGGCTTCTGTCTTATTTGATCCAAGGTCCACTTATTCTTATGTGTGGGTCTGAGTCTGGTTTGTGATATTCTTGACTATCATGTATATGTGTCTACTCTGGTTGGCAAGTCTGTAGTAGTTACCCATATTTATCGATCTAGTCCTATTTTGTTTGCGGGTTTTCAGACATGGGTAAACTTAATTATCTTGGATATGTTAGACTTTGATATAATTTTGGATATGACCTAGTTATCTCTGTATCATGCTGTTTTAAATTGTAATGCTAAAACGGTGACTCTAGCTATGCCTGGGATGAGGGAACTAGAGTGGGAGGGAGAGTATAAGGCCAAAATGATAAGGATTATATCTTATGTTTAGGCTAGAAGGCTAGTTGGGAAGGGACGTTCAGCATTTTTAGCTCATCTTTAAGATGTGGGTGTTGGGTCCCCTTCTATTGAGTTGATTTTGGTAGTTTTCGAGTTCCAGGATGTGTTTCCTTTCGATTTACTGGGTATGCCTCCGAATAGGGAACTCACCCCTTACCCCATATCTATTCCACCATATTAGATGGCTCTTATAGAGTTGAGGGAACTCAAGGCTCAGTTGCAAAAACTGCATGATAAGGGTTTTATTCATCCAAGTGCTTTACCTTGGGGCGCTCCAATTTTTTTTGTTAAGAAAAAGGACGGTAGTATGAGGATGTGCATCGATTACAGGTTGTTGACTAAGGTCACCATCCAAAATAAATATCCTTCGCCTCGTATAGATGACTTATTTAATCAGCTACAGGTGGAATGATTTTCTCAAAGATTTATTTGCGGTCGGGTTATTATCAGTTAAAGATTAGATCGGAGGATATTCCAAAGATGGCTTTTAGAATGTATAGCCATTACGAGTTCCTGGTAATGTCTTTTGGATTGACGAATGCACCTTCAAATTTCATGAGTTTGATGATTGGCATCTTTAAATCCTCTATGGATTCTTTCGTTATTGTGTTCATTAATGATATTCTGGTGTACTCCAAGACTAAGGAAGAGCATGCATGCCATCTCCGTATAGTTTTGGGAATTCTAAGGGAAAAGGGAGTGATGGTGGACCCTCAGAAAATTGAAGTAGTTAAGAGTTGGATTTGGCCTAGTTCAGTGATTGAGGTATGACGTTTTATGGGGCTTGCCACTTATTATCGTAGGTTCATTAATAGATTTGAATCTATTGCAACTCACTTGACAAGGTTGACTCGAAAGGAGGTATTTTTTTGTTTGGCCAGACCAGTGTGAAGAGAGCTTCCAAAAACTCACGACATATTTGACTACAACACCTATTCTTTTGATCTCAGTTGAAGGTAAAGATTTCATTGTGTATTGTGATGCTTCACTTTTTGGTTTGGGTGTTGTATTGATAATAGAATAAGAATGTTATTGTATATGCTTTGAGGCAGTTGAAGCCTCATGAGAGGAATTACCCAACCCATGATTTAGAGTTGGCAGCGGTGGTATTTGCATTAAATATTTGGAGACACTATCTTTATGGTGTCAAGTGTGAGGTCTTCACTGACCATCATAGTATGCAACATGTGTTTACTCAAAGGGATCTAAAGTTAAGGTAGAGGGTGGATAGAATTATTAAAGGACTATGATGTGACCATTCAGTATCATACTGGTAAGGCCAATGTGGTGGCAGACGCATTGAGCCAAAAGTCCGTAAGTACGGGCATCTTATCATTCTTGAGAGTGTCCAGGAGACTATTAGCTAGAGAGTTTCATACTCTAGCATCCTTGAGCATGTAGTTTGGGGTCTCGGACAGGGGTGGAATGTTTTCTAGTGTCGAGGTAAAATCATCCTTTGTGGAGCAGATTAAGGCCAAGCAGTTCAAGGATAAGAAGTTGAATGCACTATGGAACAAGGTGGTGAGCAGGGAGGGGCGGACGCCACCCTTGACACTGGAGGGGTGTTATGGTTAGAGAAAGGTTATGTGTTCCTTGGTTTGATGACTTGACTAGTGATATACTTTTAGAGGCTGATGGTTCACGATATTATGCACGACCAAGATGTACTATGACTTGAGGCAGCTTTATTGGTGGCTGGGGAAGAAGAGGGACATAGTGGATTATGTGTCCAAGTGTCATAACTGTCAACAGGTAAAGTATGAACATTAAAGGCTTGCGGGCTTACTTCAGATGATGCCTATACCTATGTGGAAGTGGGAGCATATTGCCATGGATTTTGTGGTGGGGCTCCCTAAGACATTGGGAAAGTATGACTCTATTTGGGTGATAGTTGATCGACTGATGAAATCAGCTCATTTCTTACCATTTTGGGTAGATTACAACTCTCAACATTTGGTAAAAATATATGTTAAGGAGATCATTAGACTTCATGGGGTGCCACTTTCTATCATAACAGGGATGCAAAGTTTACTTCCAAATTTTGGGATAAGTTGCATAAAGAATTAGGCACCAAGCTTACTTTTAGAACTACCTTCCCTCCTCAGACTTATGATCAATCAAAGAGGACAATTCAGGTGCTATAGGATATGTTGAGAGCCTACATGATTGATTTTGATGGTCATTGGGACCAGTTCCTCCCATTGTGTGAGTTTTCGTATAATAATATCTACCACTCCAGCATTGATATGGCTCTGTTTTTGGCACTTTATGGGAGAAAGTGCAAGTCACCTATTTGATGGTTTGAGAAAGGAGATGTCAAACCTTTAGGCACCGACATGATGAAAGAGGCTCAAGAAAAGGTAAAATTCATTCAGACTAAGATGTTGGCTGCCCAAAGTAGCCAGAAAGAGTATGCGGACCGAAAGGTGAGGGACATGTACTTCAAGCCTGGGGAGCAAGTGTTGCTCAAGGTGTCTCCTATGAATGGAGTCATAAGTCTTGGTAAAAGGGGCAAGCTCAGCCCTCGATATATTGGTCCCTTTGAGGTTCTTGAGGAAGTGGGTCCAGTTATGTCTAGGTTAGCCCTACCACTAGATTTGTCAGGGGTTCATCCAGTATTTAATATTTCTATGTTGAAACGGTACCATGGAGATGGAGACTACATTATTAAATGGGACTCAGTACTTTTTGAGAAGGACTTGACTTACGAGGAGGAACCAATAGCGATACTTGATCGTGATGTCCGTAAGTTGAGAACGAAGGAAATTCATTCGGTTAAGGTTTAATGGAAGCATCATCTGATTAAGGAAGCCACTTGGGAAACCTAAAATGACATGCGCGATAAGTACCCTCAGTTGTTCGAGGATACAGGTACTCTTTTCCTTTCTCATTCCGGCCTATTTTTCTAATTTGATTGTTCGGGGATGAATGATGGGTAAATTGGTATCTTTTGTAATGAACCTCTTGGTCGTTATGTAAAAATCTTATGTTCCAAATTTTGTGTCTAAATTTCTTTTGATTTGGAAGTTACAAATTTTGAACTAGGCTAGTTTTGCTTCGTTTTGGAGCGAAGGGTAGTCATGGAAAATTTGGTAATAATTTAGACTAGTTTGGTGGGAACGGTATTGATTCTTAGTTAGTTAAGGTGATAAAGAACCCGTAGGATTTTACAAAACTGAATTTGGGTTAGTAGAACACCCGGTATTGATCTTAGCATAAAGGGCATTGTTCGAAATATCCCAGGATCAAGGTGTGTTGTAAAAATGGAGATTTTTGGGTAATATGGACATTCTATCTCGTTGACACCGCTATAGCGGTTGACACATTGCTATAGCAGTGACCTCTTTCCAAATTTTGTGTCTACATTTCTTTCGATTTGAAGTTACAAATTTCGACCTAGGCTAGTTTTGCTTTGTTTTGGAGCGAAGAGTAGTCATGGAAAATCTGGTAATAAGTTAGACTGGTTTGGTGGGAATGGTATTGATTCCTAGTTATCTAAGTCTATAAAGAACCCGTAGGATCTTACGGAACTGAATTTTGGTTAGTAGAACTCCTGGTATTAACCTTAGCATAAAGGGCATTGTTTGAAATATCCCAGGATCAAGGTTTGTTGTAAAAGGGGGGATTTTTGGGTGAAGACGGACATTCTGTCCTGTCGGCACAGCTATAGCATTTGACACATTGCTATAGCAGTGACCGCTATAGCGGTGGTCAAAAAAGGTCAAGGTAGCTATAGCGGTGGCCTACCGCAATAGAAGTCAGGTACCACTATAGAGGTAGAAATCGCATATTAAACGGTTTAAACCCCAAAATAGTTTATTATTTTATGAACTCATTTTGGGGAAAGTGGAAGGAGATTTAGGGAAAAAATAACTGGTTTACCTGTATTTAACTTTGTTAAGGTAAGGAATTCACTCCCTTTAACTTGTAATTACTTCTTAATCCTTAGAAGGCATAAATTACGGAGTTCGGGGAGGGTTTTAGGGCAAATTTTGGTATGCTGCTGGTGCAAGGGTGAAATTGAGAATTAGGTTAATGGGTTTTGTTTATTAACAATGAAATTGACCTTGCATTCCGTTAATTCATTAATCATTCCAAGAAATTGGTAGTTTTAGGTAAATTACGGGGGAAATAGCCCTAGAACGGTTAAGGAATGATTATGAACTGACCTTAAGGGGTTAGGGGTCGCTTATAATTCCCGCCTTGTTATATGATTTCATTAATGCGGTGTTTGTATGCATGTTTTAGACCATGAGCCAGTGCAAAGGGCATGGAAGGGAAAAGCTCTGGCTTAGAGTTATGCAAGCTTGGTTCAAGGTAGGTGATAGGGTGTATTTAATCCAACTTGTATTATATGTGCATATTAACTACTTTGTAATGTGATTGGTTAATCTGTGTGGTGTGCTTGGTCATTGGAATGTCTACTTGTTTTATGACATGGCCTTTTTATATTGTTAATTATGGAATGTTTCGGCATTTGAGACATTCTCACAGGTTATTGTAAGGCTTACAGACATTCATATCTAGGGTTTTTAGTACATGGACGGTAATTATCCCTTGTAGTTCATAGCTAGAGGATGGGTATATAACCCTTAGCATGTGTGTACGGGTTTCAAGGTACGTATTAGTATGACGGTTCCTTGAGTGAACTGGGGAATTTGTATTGTGGTGCTTGTTCTTGTTTGGTTGTCTTGAATTGAGTTGCATATTATTGCCTTAATGATACTTGTTGGCTTGTCTCTGGAATGCTACTTGTACATACATGTTGAATGTTTGATGTGTAAGCATGTGTTAGCTAATTGTACGATATTTTGGTTAAGTGTCCATATTTCCATCTTGGGTTATTCAAATGATCCTACCAGTACATTGTGGTTTATTTGTGTACTGATACTACACCTGCATTTACTTCAGTGAGTGCAGCACATATTCTAGAGGATTTATCGAGACCTCACTTGTGATTTCAGCAGTTGATTTCAGATTTCAGGGAAAGTAGCACATCCGAGCTACCATGAGATCTTTTGATTATTTAGACATTATCCTTTGTTTGGACTTGTTACTTCTTATAGTTTTGGGGTTGCATCCCCACTTGATATTCTTTGTATGTTTTGGTACACTGACTTTCGGGTTATAGGGGATTTTCGTTTGGTATTTTGTTTTCGCACATTCTTAAGTTTTTAGATTGAATGGTTATTACGCCATTTATGGGATAGTTCTCATACTTTTACTTGAGTGTTTATCAATGCTTCTGGGCTTATTGGTTCTCCCACTGGGTGAGTAGTGTGGGTGCCACTCATGAAGGGTTTGGGTCGTGACAAGCTCTATCATGATAGCCGAGAGATTCACAACCTCAAACTTGATCAATGACTCCATGAGGAGCACATCTATCGCGGAAGCAATAGTTGAATCTCTGCTTTGAGATACTTCTTGAGAATCCTAGCACCAGCTAAGCCATCCAGTCATCCAATGTGTGCCATAAACTTAGGAGTGGCGGTCAATTTATTCAGGGACCTGATCCCCTCCATAGGCATGTCTAGAATCTGTCCAAGTGTTGTCTTGTTTATATGAATCTCTATCCTACGCACGGTTGTGGATAGACTCAGACCATCCTTAGCAAACACCATACCATTGTAAAAGTTTCAAACCTCTGTTTCATGAACTTCAGGAATTGGCAAATAAAAAAGATAAAGTCATTCTTGGAATTTAACAATCTCAACCAGTTCAGTCATCCCAAGAAGATCAAAAATCTCAGGGTCGAACATTCTACCCTTGAGAAACTTCTGTTTCCTCAGAATTTTGATTCGATCTTCCCTTGTGAGAACCTTGTCAACCTAATAAATTTTCCTCCTCTTGGACGTAGTACCTGGTCCTTTTATGGTCTTAGATAATTGTGCTTGAGTGGTAAAACCAGATTCAATACCTGCTCCCTTAGACTAATCAACATTTTTCCTCTTCCCAGGAAGAATCTTAGTCTCCATAGGCTTCTTGGGTTTATCCACTAGTAGGGTGGTGTATTTAGCAGAACCAACGGTCGCTCTTTTCTTTGCCATTCCAATGTCAATATCAGAATCAATTTCCTTGTCTTCCTCAACCCTCGCTTTGTGTAGCACAACCTTTTCTGCAACATCAACCATTTCTTTCCCTTTTGAACCTCTTTGTCCAACCCTCTTCCATGTCAAATGCTCCTTAGTAGAATTATCAACCTCTTCATCCTCCATGAGAGGTAGAGTTATTTCCTTTTAAATGCTCTTTTAGGATTATTTGTCATTTGAGTCAAGCTCTGAGTGACCCAATCAACCCCTACTGCTAAAATGTTTGATGGATTTCTTTTTTCGTCCGACAAATCACCATCAAACATGTGCTCTTTAATGGGTAGGGATTCAAAAGATTTCTTGGTACCTGGTCCCTCAGAAAGAGCATCAGTGACTTTGCTTGGATGGGACCAGGTTGAGAGTTTCAATCCATTTTTAGAAGTGACTCAAGAGCCTTTGATGCTGAGAAAGGAGATGCATTAAGATCTTCAGGAGACATTTTTTAGGGGAGAGTAAGAAAAGTAGGGTTTTTTCTGGGTTATGGGAGACAGATAGAGTATTTTTTTCTTGAATAGGGATAGTAGAGATAGAGACAATGGTTCAAGGAAGCTGGAAAAGACACATGGCATTTTTAAATAGTTCTTTAAACATTTTCAAAAGTCATAATTTATGATACTGACCTCTGAGGGAGGATCTGGTCTCTCTCTCAAATTTTTAAAAGATGCTTGACTTTAGTCTGTCACATCTGCCTCCCTCCTTCAGCTTGCTCACCATATGTGTATACCTACACAAAGTATGAAACTGAATTAGACCTAATGAACAAATCACCATAAGGATACCTATTCCATAATCGTAGCCAATTTTGAGAAAGATGAGGTTAATAAAGGCTTCTTAATTCAGCTTGATTAGTCCTAGCTTCAGTCTATTCTTCTCAAACTAGTCCCTATTTAGAGCCTTTATAAATATATCAGCCATTTGATCTTTAGTCTTGTAAGATTGCATGCAAATGGTCCCCTTTTCCACATCATCCCTTAAGAAGTGATGCCTCACATCGATGTGTTTGGTCTTCTTATGTTACAGTAGATTTTTAGCCATGTTGATAGCATTGAAACAACTGCTACATACTCAGCTTCAGCAGTGCAGAGAGCTACTGAGTTTTACTTTTTAGTTCCCTTAAAAAGTGAGCCATTCTAGAGGTACTTTTTCGATCAACCAGGTATCCTTCATAATCTGCATCAGCAAAGTCAATTAAGTAAAAAGTATCACTAGATGGATAGAATAGGACCAGGTCCTCTGTTCCTTTCAAATTTCACAAAATCCTCTTAGCAGCCTTTAAATGTGGTTCCTTGGGACATACTTAAAATTTTACACACAATCCTATGCTTAAGACAATATCAGGTCTGCTGGCTGTAAAGTAAAGCAGAGATCCAATGATTCCTCTGTACATGGTCTTATTCACTAGAGGACTAGGTTTATCAGTATCCATTTTTGAGCTTGTGCCAATGGGGGTGTCAATGGACTTGGCCTCATCCTTGTGAAATCTTTGCAAGAGCTCCATGATATATTTCTGTTGACTGATCATTGTGCCACTGACAGTCCACTTGATATGAAACCTAAGGAAAAAGTTTAATTCACCTATCATACACATTTTAAACTCATTTCCTATAAGCTTGGTAAGTTTTCTTCACATAGAGAGTTTGAGGTTGATCCAAAAATGATATCATCTTCGTAAACCTGCACAATTAACATATTCTTCCTATGCTCTAGGAGATTGCTTCAACCCATATAGGGCCTTGTCTAATTTCAACACATATGTTTCTATACACCCACCTGATCCCTATGATGGTTCTGTCAGAAGGTCTGGGACCAGGAGCCATACCTAACCTTGCTCAAATTGATGAAGTTCTTCTAGGTATTTATCCTGGAATTTAGATGAGAAATGAGGTTGTCGGGTGGATTTAATGACTTGTGCTTCTACTTTGACCTCTTCCTGATAAACTGTTGCTGATAGGTAACCAGTCCTTCTGCAACTTGGTCCAGAGATATGAAAGGTTGAGAATCATCTGTTCTTGAAGTATCCTGCTTAGGACTAGGTACTTCGACCTCTTCAGTTACATCATTTTCATCATCTTTCTTGACTTGATCTACATTGTCTTCCTTATCAAGACCGTCTCTCTGAATTTGTAGAAGCTCTTTTATCTCAACATTATATCTATCCTTCAGGTTTCCTAGGTCTCTTAGGATGGACTTGATCCCTGCAATTTTGCTTTCAACCTTCACTTGATCTTCTAGCTCAAACTTATCTTTATCCTTCAGGTTGCCTAGGTCTCCTAGGATGGACCTGATCCCTGCAATTTTGCTGTCAACCTTCACTTGAATCTACTTGGCAAAGATTACTAATACTTCAAAGTTTTCATCCTTATACTTCAAGAACATAGTCCAAGTAAACCTTTAAAAATCATCAACGATAACTAGAATACACTTCTTTCCACCTCTGCTTTGAATCTTTATGGTTCTATACAGGTCCATGTGAAGAAATTCAAGTGACCTAGAGGTACTGATTTGCTTCTTCTGTTGGAATGAGGACCAAGTCCATTTGCCTTTAGTGCATGCATCACATATTTTACTGTCTGTAAATTTTAATTTTTGGAATGCCATGGACCAGGTCCTAGAGACCAACATAGTACTCATTCTTGATTGCATGATTGAGAGATTTCCCAATCTTTCCAACACCAAGGATACACCCCTAATTTCCATTTCCAAAAGAGACACCTCCACTTTGAAGTACCTTGAGTGAGAGGATTACTTCCATTTTGTAAGTCATATTCTTTAACCATCCACTATCCATAAGCCAATTATGACTTTTTTCTCTTACTCCTACCTATACATGAGGATCTTTTTTTACTTTTGGAAACCCATTTAAGCTTGAGTTCCCAAAAGGGAGACAGGGGTACAATCAGGGCCTTCTTTGTCCAAGCAGGCAGCTTGGATTTCTTGAGTTTTGAAGAAGGACTAGGTCCCCTTCTCACTCATCTCTTCTATTCAACATACTTTGAAAGATTCTTCTCAGTTGCTAGCCTGACTTGACAATCATTCTTAAGATTTCCATTTCTTCCACAGTGAGTACATAACAAATTGCTTAACACTGACACATATTTGTTGTAGGGATTTTAAGGAGGGTTCACCTTTTTACATTCTAATCCTTGGCCATTGTTAGACCTTTGACTAGTTATACTGGCTAGGATTTGAGATGAAGCAGTCCATTTGAGGGATTTATTAAGTTCTTCCTTAATGCGGACCAGGTCCCTCTCTAACTCAGTATTTATTTTAAGAGAGGCTGCAAGATTAATTTAGGATTTGTGCAATCTCTCTTTAAGATCAAATTGAAGACTACTTGCCTCAGTCTTTCCTTTAGAAGCAGACTCAGAAGGTTTTATTAACTTCTCTTTCAAGTCAGTATTTTCAGAGCATACTATACTAAGCTTTTCTTCCAACTTAGAGATTTGAACATTTACGAAAATTTTTCATTTTCAAAATCAACTAGACTCATGTTCAAAAAATCTTTCTCCTTTGTGAGCTCATAGAGAGAATCAATCAAGACATTAGCTAAACTTTTCAATTTCTTCAAGGAGTAGTCCTTGAGATTTTGTTTAATATCAAGAAGTGTTACCTCTTCATCTTTATCATCATCTTCAGTCTTGGCCATAAGAGAAAATAGTGAGTTGAATACATTATCATCATCTTCTACAGCCATCATAGATGCATTTTTGGGGTGCTCAGATTCAGCAGATTCACTGGACGAGTCCCCTAAGTAGCAAGAGGTTGCTTGACAACATAGTCTGTAATAACTCTTCTTTTGGATTTTTCTGGGTCCTGGGTCCTGGTCCCTCCTTTTACCTTTGTCACCACCAGCTTTAACATAATCCTTGCACTTAACAATATGCATTGGACAATATTTAATGAATTAACCAGGTTTTTCATATTTATG
This sequence comes from Capsicum rhomboideum, assembly GCA_031232105.1. NCBI lineage: Eukaryota > Viridiplantae > Streptophyta > Magnoliopsida > Solanales > Solanaceae > Capsicum > Capsicum rhomboideum. The sequence goes on along the minus strand of CP124719.1, from coordinate 47,511,832 downwards.
ACAGAGGAAATTTCCATTTGAATACTTTCTTACACTTCCTCTTTTCAGAAATCCTCCATTCTTTCTTACCACCTTTTGAAACCTTTGAGTAAGATAAGGCATGTCTTCATCTTCTTTACTGGATTCGCCTTTTGCTGACTTTAGGGATAAACTCTTCTCCTTCTTTGGTTCATTCCGTCCTTGTTCCTGCTGCTTCTTGAGTTCATGGGTTTTTAGATTCCCAATCAGCTCATCCATGGTAAGGGTCTTGAGATCTCGAGCTTCCGTTATAGCATCGACCTTGCTTTCCCAAGATTTGGGTAAAATACTTAGAATCTTTTGGACTTGTTTACTTAGCCTGATCACTTCACCAAGGCAGTGTAATTCATTTGTGCTAGAGGTGAATCTGGTGTGCATCTCCTGGATTGATTCACCTTCTTTCATGCTAAAAGCCTCATACTGAGTGGTCAATATATCAACCTTCAACTCCTTCACCTGGCTTGTGCCTTCATGTGTCGTTTGTAAACACTCCCAAATCTCTTTGCAGATTCATATGTATAGATCCTGTTGTATTCACCTAAACCTATTTCACATACAAGCAACTTCTTTACCTTGTAACTTTTCTCAATTTTTTTTGTGTCATCTTCATCATACTCCTTTTGAGTCTTGGGGACCAGGTTGGTGGCTTCACCTCTTTTGACTGACTTCATGGGAACATGTGGTCCATCACATATGATGTCCCATAGCTCACTGTCTTTTGCCATTGTAAAATCATGCATACGTGTCTTCCACCATCTATAGTATTGCCCATTGAAATAAGGTAGTCTGGAAGTCGACTGACCTTCTTCGAGGTTAGGTGGAGCATACATCAAAATAGGATTCTCTCTAGGTGTTAGATGTTTAGAGAGTACTTGCTCAGATACAAATTGTTTGCTTATATGCATCCAACACGGGTTATGGGACTAGGTCCCTTATCAGTTTTGCACAGCAGTGGCTTATATGTGTCTATCATGGGTTAAGAGACCAGGTCCCTTAATAGATTTGCACAACAATTTCACAAGAGATAAAGTTAGGTGCAGAAAGGTAAATAACAACAATGTTTATATAGAAACCTCCTTACTCAAGGGAGGAAAAAACCACGACCTACCACGTAGGATTTCCCAACAACTCCACTAACTTCAAGACAAACGTGATTACAGACTCCAGTATTCACAAGGATTAAACTCTTAATCCTAACTCCTTGTAATACCTCTGTTACAAGACTCGTGCAACAACTCTACTACACACAACAAATCAACTAACTCTAGTTGACGCTACTAGGTAACTCTACCCTGACTTGTGCAACAACTCTACTACACACTTCAAATCAACTAACTCTAGTTGACGCTACTAGGTAAATCTACCTAAGAGAAACACCAAGTAATGGTGAAAACAAACTTGACTAAACAATAGATGATTCGACTAACTATCTCTAGTCAATACGATTCAACCTAAAAAACTTAGATAAGTTAAATATCTACTTCCTTTTATAACTTAGGAATAGATTTATAATATAAGAACCAAAGACACAAAACTATAAAACAATAAAGACTAAAGCAGTAACTCGATCAGGTCCCTTTATTGAAATAAGCAATGTTCTTTGAATGAAGATTGCTTTTGCTTTGAGAGATTAAATTTTTGAGCTTTTCAAAAACTAGGTTTTGCTCTTGTAACTTTAGCTTATATAAGAGAGAGAAAAACCTAGGTATCATCCCATTTGTCAAGGTTGGACAAGACTGCTGCACCTTGGCTGCAGCGTCCACTAACCAGCTAAAGAAAAGTACAACTTTATAGCTGTACCGAGTTGACTTCAATAATCACAGACCAGGTCCTTTGCAACGATGGACCAGATCCCTTGCAACATAGACCAGGTCCCTTGCAATAGTTTGTTGATCAGTAAAACCAAATATACAACACCTATGCTTGTGGAGGAAAGGTTCTGCTCCAAGTTAGTGGTTTAAAAGTTGAATAGGTCTAATCAATCTTTTGTAAAAATACTTTATCACTTCTCTTTTGAGAAATGGAGTCAAATCTATTTTTGTAATGTGTTGCTATTAAGTAGTGAACAGTAATCAAAGTGGGTTCACTTCTTTTTCCTGGTTTTACTAGGGCTAGATGCAATTGTATATTTACAAGATTGTTAAGTAGCCCACCTTAATCTATGCAATATAAAACCTTAAGAACAAAAGGTGTTCATTTTTCATGCTTTGATGAAATAGGACATGTTGGCCAATTAAAGAAAGCAGTAGTAGAACTTTTATAAACCTAGATAAATAGTTTATTAGTTTTTGTTCCATGTTCAGCCGGATTGGGAATGTTGGTGATTTAGCTTGAAAACGTTTTCAGTAACTGAACATTTTATGTAACCAAGGTTAAGTTGAGCTGAATGTTTTCGGTTACAAACCTTTATAGTGTATTTTATTTTATTTTTTCTTATGGGTAAAATGGTTGAAATTCTCCAATCTTCAAATAGAGAAATCTTCACATGTTAAATGCATTAATTTTTTTTAAAGAAAAGAACCTCATGCTTTGAGACTAAGAGACAACTTAAAGCTTTTGAGCCTTTGAGTATGAGTATGTAAAAAAAACATTGGAAGAACGTGTGTGGGAGAAATATACGGGTAATTACTTATGGTAATCACTCAATAATTATGTGAGAAATGTGCTTTCTTCGACTAGGCATATCAAAATTATTCTTCTTTTGATTCTTTTTTTTTGTGCTTCAAATTTTCTCTTGATAATATTACATTTAAATATTCCTCCTAATTTAATTTCCTGAGGCAATTCAAAGGTTCCTTCTCCTTTTTTTGGGTTTTAACATCCATTTTCTTCTATTAATTTGGTAGCCTGAGTCAATCATGAATTTCAAGGTTCCTTCTTAAAGCAAATCCTTGCCTTTCTAGAGGAGGAGGTATCATCAGAGACCATAGTGGTGCTATGTTGTGTGCCTTCTTTAAATTCTACGTTGAGTGCAGCAACAATATGTCAGAAGAAAATTCTATCCTTAGAGGTACTACCTTATGTCTTGAAAGGGACCTTACCATTGTAGTTGTGGAATCTGATTCTATGCTTATTCCAAACTTAATTATTAAAAGAATTTACAAAATCATCTTGGCAGCTTAGTAATATTATTGAGCAGATTCAGATAATAATCAACAATGGCAACATAACTTTTTGTCATACATTGAGAGAGCGCAATACAACAGATATCCTTGCCAACATGAGTGTAGAGACCAAAACTTCCTCTACCTTCAATGTGGTTGTTTCTATCCCTTCGAATGCTAGATACTCACTGAATTTGGAAACTAAAGTTTTTTGGGATCTTGTACTTAGCTACTAATTCTGGGAACATCACTTTCCCAGAACCAGCTAATTATAGTTGGGATTAAGCTAGATATTGTTTTACAACTATGTATCATAGTATGAGTTATGCCAACTCTCATCATGTATTGGAGGCTATGGTCTATGTCCTCCTTCGTGTAATCTTAATTTTTGAATTTTTTTTATAAATATTCAGATTGGAGTAACGCCTAACTCCTCCTTCGATTAGATGGAACCTGAATTTTTTTTAAAAAAATACCGATTGAGATATAACAGTCTATTCAATTTAATCTTTCTTCTGATTATGTAAGATATTCTTACTAATTATTGAAAATCTTTATAAAATATCTTCTGCAATATAAATAGATTTAGAATATGGAGGGCTAATTAAAATGTCCCCACGTGACTTATTACTCTGTTGTTATCTACTTCTTAGACAAGATCTTCTATTTAAGAAAGCTGAATTCACACATATTTACCAACTCTATGAATCCCCATTCTACTATTTTTGATTTGTTACATTCATGAAATTATATTATCTGAAACGTACTTCTTGCAAATGATGGTAATATGAATTTTTACTATATTATAGGATCATTTCAGGAAAGTGTAAAGACATAACACCATTAAAGTCCATTTTGATAAATATATCAATTCTCCTACACTTTCCTCTTTATCGATGCCCCATTTTAATTTATTTTCACATTTTATACTTATTAGTTTCTACTTTATTTAAGTTATATAGTTTATTTCTAAAACTCATTTAGTTAATTCAGGAGAGCTCCTTTTTGCAATAACATTAACGTGAAGAAACGATCATAATTACTCAAAAAAGATAACAAGCTCAAAGATTGAGTAATTTTGACTAGCAAAATGTATATTGGACCTACTGATTACATAATTTTCAATCAGTAGATAAAAGAGGACTCCTTATGTAATTCAATCCTTATATCCAACGGTGAAATATCAAGCTCAGTAATATGAAATTGAGTAATCTTGAATCGTTCAAGGCATATGTGGACTGCTTTTTTAATTTTAACAAGGCATATGTGGAGTTCTTCTTCAATTTTATCTCCTTCATATCTAACAATAAGATGTGAACTATTAATAATTATCAGTGTATTAAAATATTATTTCCGACATATATAAGAAGATGAAGATTTTGTGCATGACAGTAGAGAAAGTGAGGCTTCAATATTTCAAAAAAGAGCAGTCAAACATGAGAGAAGAACTATGCCAATACCAAATTGATATTGTTATCCTTGATGGATATAGTTCAGATAAACAGTTCAAAGAATGTTGCTTCTATCATCAACTGTTTGAGCAATCAGATTTCATATCGGAGATAAACCAAAGATTTAAATACTATGATAGAAAAACAAAGAATGATTTGGATAGAGAATACACCTTTTGATTTTATTCATAAATAGTTTTGAGGTTACACAGAAATGCTAACTTCTTATATAATTAAATTTCTAATTTGTAACACAATTAAATACTTGTCGAATAAGTATGCATATTAGAAATTTATAAAAATACATTTTGTGAAAAAATTAAATGGAATACACGTGCAACGGACGTGCAGAGAGGCTAGTATATATAAATGAATGAATGTGTGTCAACTCAAGTATCCATATCTATGCATGAACAACTATACACCAAATCGGATAAATCACCCTTCAGAATAAATTATTAACACAAACTTGAGGTCTATCCAAAGCAATTTCATAGCTGCGGGGCCACATCAGCTCAAAAATAGAAAGGCAACATGGAGGAGAATCAATAAAAAGGGCAACCCAATCACTAACATCCATCCTACCATGAAAAACTACCCTAACCCATACTAAGGACTCGTAAAGTAGTCATAATACCCAAACAAGTAACCTAATATAAGGTTCAAGTGGCTACCCTATTATAAGGTCCCGACAACATGTCTATACATTAAGAAAGAATTGAATAAACCTAAGCCTATCCTACTAAACCCCTAACCAACAAACAATTCATAAATTATATTTTCTCACTGAGCCAAGTCTAAGATGAGGGAAATCGTAACTTACCTCGAGGTGGACTAGTAAATTATGAACCGTCGCAACACAACTATTCCCTTTTGAAGAGCCTATGAATTTTGCCACTTTCTCAAGAACTTAATTTATATGTTAAGAAAATACTAACGGTACCAATATTGTTAATTAAAAGTTCAAACAAGAAATCGGGTAAAGAATCTGTCACGCCCCGAATCCCATCGGAACGGATTGGTACCCATAGCCGACATGGCCCGAGAGAGCCAAGTTTTTCTTCTATTCATTCATATGCATGTCATAAGCAACACCACCATCACGTAAGAACATGAAAGACGAATAACGGAAAACATGGAACATGGGACATATATATACATATGTGAAACTTGGTCGTTGAGGCCATCAAGTCAAAACTACATATACCACCTTACATACATACACCCACATACGTCTACAAAAGCCTCTAAGATGCATTTACCAAAACTAACTGAAAGTCGGGACAATTCCCCTCTTTATACATCATGTACAATACCAAAACATATGAACAACTGTGACTCGGAGAAGCCCCGAACTAACTGGAGCTCACCAATGATCCGCAACAACTGGCAACCTACTGTGAAGGCCTACTAGTACCTGCGCCTACAGCAAGTAAGGTAAATCCCCTAAGAGGGGTCAGTACGAAGAATGTACTGAGTATGTAAGGTCATATGAAACTTGTATGATATGTAAATATGTCAATGAACTCAAATACAAATGAATGAGCAATATGGATAAGTCACTATACTGAACTTTGGAAACCATGTATTTTGCTTTCTCTTTGTATCTTTGCTTCTATGTTTATTCATCTTTGCCTGTGACCTGTGATACCCGGGCCCCAACTGAACAGTGGGTTTTTAACATAACATATCGTTATGTTGGGATCGGCTCGAGCTAGGCTTATGCCTCCAGAGCTGCCACCCTAAGAATCAAAGCATTGGGTTCGGCTCGAGCTAGGTTTATAATAACCTCTAGAGCAGCCCCCTGTCAGGATAGGTCTGAGCTAGGCTTATGACTCTAAGACTATCCCCTGATCCAACAATCTCGGGATCGGCTTGAGCTAGGCATTTTTCCCCCAAATCTACCACACATACTTGATCATAACCACATATGCATTACTTTATTCATTACTTTGAGATTGATACAATGATAGTCATAACTTTATTTGAAGATTTGGATCATTTACCAATGGGTGAGAGACATGTGAATAAACATTATTGGAAACATAGTCTTATTCGAATCATAACACCATTGGAACCATTGGACAATAATCAATGAACAAAAGACATGAGTATAATCACTATTGGAACATAACCTTATTGAGCTTTTGGAACATTATCAATGAATATGAGACATGTGATTCACAATTGATCAATGAGTAGGAAATATGTGATAATGACCATTGATAACCGTATATAGGATACCTTAGCACATTTCGGGATGGGACAAGCATAATGTCAATGTGAATACTACATACCTTGTATCCTCAATACGAATATACACTCTTAGATGTGCATACAATAGTCCCTCTCCTTCTTTATGTTTCACTCTACAACACAAATATATAACGGAATTTACATTAACCACCAACTACCTTACAAATGCATATAACGTCAATGAGTTACATGTTTGTCTTTAAAATTGCATTTCCCCCTTGAAAATTCCATTGATGAAATCATCATACCAATAATCTCACAATATTCCATACATTGACCAACACATTATAATCAATAACATTTCACCACAAAACTTCTCTTTTACACTTTCTCATCCACATCATATCACAAATAATCCATCAAGTCACCTTAATACACTTCATATCACATATCGACCAAAATTCCATAATTTACACTTATATGAAAATAACAAATTTAATAACAAAATCACACCATATATGTTCATATTTTATCCATACCATGATCTTTCATCACAGTCACAAGTCATATTTCAAGCTTAAATCCCATGGATCACAAATCTTTTGCCAAAAACACAAAGCACCATGTTCAACACATCCAAGCATAACCAACATGATTTATATACTCTCCCATGCATATAATATATTAATCCATAACAATAATCACTTACCCAAGCTTGAAAAATGATGATCTTGCTCCAAAAGTTGGCTTTGAGTTCTTAGGGTTTGAGAGCAAAAATGATTGAAAGATATCTAAAAGGCATGAGATTTCCAAATGACTAAAAATATGATTTTTTGGTCCCTTTTATAAGCCTTTAAGTCCATCCTTATCCACTCTATGGCATTAAATGTTGTGTTCTAGAAGGTCAAGGCAAGAATGGGTCATTTGACCCATTTTTGGCCCATGTCTTCTTTCACATTTTGGGCCTTGTATTGAGCCCAATTCACTTAACCCAATAAAATCAATAATTTATCATGTTTAAATCACCTCATACATATTACAACAATATTCCTACTCACGCTATTCATATCCGTAGCCTCAATCCCCAAAATAAGTGATTCTAGCCACGTATGGTTCATTTTGACCCCAAAGGTAAAACCGTCATTTTGATGCCAAATTCGTTCACGACTAATTTTATCATCCCAATATAATACTTTACTCATTTCATGTCTATGCTCATGGTTGTATAATAAATGTGGCAAAAATCGACTTGGTACGTCCCCGGGCACCCTTGGGACTTAAGAAAATTTCCAACTTTGGAAAATGGAAAAACCCATCCTGGCTCGCCCTTGGGCGTGCCAGATTGCTACCTCTGAGCTAAAAATTTTGGCCCAGAGTGGACTGGCATGCCCTCTGGCGCACCCCAACCTTAATTTTTTTGAAAATTTTATTTTTCGACTTTTCTTCGCGGGTTTGGTTAGATACTTCAAGTTCTATTCTTTAAATTACTTCCTACCCTTAATATCCTTTATTTGTAGGTCCTCCAAGCCTCATTTTTAACCCCACAAATGTTCCACAAAGTCACACAATACTTCCTACGAAAGTCTAATCACATTTACGAGGGCCAATATCAACTATCTCATCCATAACATTACAAAATACATGCTTATGGCTCTCGACACCTAGGTAAACATTATTCAATATCGTCAAGTAGGGTCAGGAAGGTACGGGGTGTTACATTCTCCCCCCCTTAGGAACATTCATCCTCGAATGTTAATAGTATCACTTCAATTACGACAAATGCATCTCTATACTAGCATACATATATATAAACACTTAAGGCTCATGGATACTTACTTTTTATTTCTCCATTTCCGCACTTTGAACTTCTTGGTCCATTTGAAATAGATGGGGATACTTGGATTTCATCATTTCTTCCACTTCCCATGTGATCTCCTCTACTTGTTGATTTCTCCAAAGGACTTTCACGGAAGCTATGTCTTTATTCCTCAATCTTTTTACTTGTCGATCTAGAATAGCAATGGGTACCTATTCATAAGTAAGATCCTCTGTAATTTGAACATCTTCAATAGGAATAATACGAGATGGATCCCCTATGCACTTTCAAAGCATCGAAACATGAAACACTGGGTGGACTGAGGAAAGTTCTTCAGGTAGTGATAATTCATAAGCAACTTGCCCAAATCTTCTAATAATTTCATATGGGCCTATGTAATGTGGACTCAATTTCCCGTTCTTTTCGAACCGCATTACTTCTTTCATCGGTGACACCTTTAAAAATACCCAATCACCTATGGCGAATTCAAGCCCTCTTCTTCTAACATCGACATATGACTTGTGGCGACTTTGGGCTGTTTGTAACCGCCGTTGGATCACTTTAACTTTCTCCATAGCCTGATGAACAATATCTGTCCCAAGTAAAGCATTTTTGCCAACTTCAAACCATCCAATTGGTGATCTACATTTCCTTCCGTACAAAGCATCATAAGGTGCCATTTTAATACTTGAATGATAGCTATTGTTGTAAGCAAATTCAATAAGAGGCAAATGGTCATCCCAACTGCCTTGAAAATCTAACGTACAGGCTCGTAGCATATCTTCAAGTGTCTGAATAGTACGTTCTGCTTGTCCATCAGTCTGAGGATGGAAAGCCGTACTCAAATTCACCTGTGTACCAAAACTCAGCTGAAAAGATATCCAAAAATGCGCTGTGAACTGTGCTCCTCTGTCTGATATAATGGAAAGTGGAATACCATGCAACCGCACTATTTATCTAACATACAATTTTGCATAATCCTCAGCTGTATAGGTGGTCTTGACTGGTAGGAAATGAGTTGACTTGGTAAGTCTGTCCACTATAACCCATATAGAATCAAATTTCCGCAATGTACGAGGAAAACCTGTAATGAAGTCCATATTAATCATATCCCATTTCCTGACTGGAAGATTGATACATTGCATATAACCTCCCGATTTCTGATGCTCTACTTTCACTTGTTGACAATTCGGGCACTGCGCGACAAATTCTGCAATGTTCTTTTTCATATTTCCCCACCAATACACTTCTTTTAAATCATGGTACATTTTAGTAGCACCCGGATGAATAGAATAGCGCGAATGATGCGTCTCCGTCATAATTCGTTTCCTCAACTCATGTACATCTGGTACACATAATCTACTTTGACATTGAAGTACTCCTTCTGGTGTAAGATCAAATGCCTTTGTCAAATTCTTTTGTACATTTTCCTTTAGCTGCAATAACATCTAATCCGCAAACTGCTTCTCTTTCACTTCAGTTAGTAAGGAGGATTCCGCTGCATTTTGCACAATAATCCCTTCACTTGGAGATTCTATAAGGTGAACTCCCAAGCTGGCTAATTGATGTAGATCTTTGATTATCTCCTGCTGTTCAGCCAACTGACCACTAGTGCTTTCTACTGTCTTGCGGCTCAATACATCAGCTACCACATTTGCTTTGCCTGGATGATAAAGAATGTCAATATCATAGTCTTTTAAGAGCTCTAACCACCTTCGTTGCCTCAAATTGAGTTCCTTCTGCTTAAAGAGATATTGTAAACTTTTATGATCCGTATAAATATCAGCATGAACTCCATATAAATAATGACTCCATATCTTTAAAGCAAAAACCACCGCTGCTAATTCAAGATCATGCGTGGGATAATTTTTCTCATGTGGCCGCAACTGTCGTGAGGCGTATGCTATGACATTACCGTGTTGCATCAATACACATCCGAGGCCAACCCCGGAAGCATCATAATACACTGCATAACCTTCGGTACCTTCGGAAAGCACTAAAACTGGTGTGGAGGTTAATTTATCTTTCAGATTTTGGAAGCTTTTCTCACACGCATCATTCCACTGAAATTTTACTGCCTTATGTGTAAGCTTTGTTAACAGTGCAGCAATGGAGGAAAAACCTTCCACAAATCTTCTGTAATAACCTGCCAGTCCAAGAAAACTATGAATTTCTGTGGGCGTCGTAGGTCTTGGCCAATTTTTCACTGCTTCAATCTTCTGTGTATCAACCTGTATACCTTCATCTGACACAATATGACCCAAGAATGCAACTGATTTTAACCAAAACTCACACTTGGAGAACTTTGCATACAACTTACGCTCACGGAGAATCTGTAACACCTGCTGTAAGTGATTAGCATGGTCCTCTGGTGATCTTGAGTACACTAGGATGTCATCTATAAATACCGTGATGAACACGTCCAGAAATAGCTTAAACACCCTATTCATCAAATCCATGAACACAGCCGGTGCATTTGTTAGTCCAAATGACATAACTAAAAATTCATAATGGCCATACCGTGTTCGAAAAGCTGTCTTGGGTACATCTTCTTCTCTAACTCTGACTTGATGGTAACCCGACCTCAAGTCAATCTTTGAAAAACACTTGGCACCTGTAACTGATCGAACAAATCATCAATTCGAGGGAGGGGATATTTGTTCTTGATCGTTACCTTATTCAATTGCTGATAATCGATGCACATCCTCAACGTGCCATCTTTCTTTCGTACAAATAATATCGGTGCACCCCACGGGGACATACTAGGACTAATGAAGCCCTTATCCAGCAAATCTTTTAATTGCTCCTTCAATTCATGCAATTCTGCTAGAGCCATTCTATATGGAGGAATAGAAATAGGCTGAGTGCCTAAAATCACATCAATGCCAAATTCTACTTTCCATTCTGGGGGTAAGCCTGGAAGATCCTCTGGAAATACGTCAAGAAATGCATTGACCACTGGAACCGACTGCGGAGTTAGTGGTTCCACATCATTATCTTTCACTCGTACTAAGTGACATATGTAACCCTTAGCAATCATTTTCCTAGATTTTAGATAGGAAATAAATCTTCCTCGTGGTGCCCCTACATTACCCTGCCATTCAAGAACATTTCCTTGTGGGAAACAAAAATGGACCTTCTTGGCCCGGCAATCTACCGTGGCATAAAAAGAGGCCAACCAATCCGTCCCCATGATCACATTAAAATCCACCATGTCTAGTTCAATAAGGTCGGCCAATGTATCATGACCGCACACAGTTACGATATACTCTGTTTGCAACAATATATTCACCGACCGATGTAGACACTTCAATTGATTTAATTAATAATTCTGGTGCCTTTGCAAATTTTGCAGCAACCAATGGAGTAACATAGGATAATGTAGAACCGGGTTCAATCAATGCATATACATTATATGAGAATATGGATAATGTACCTGTGACGACATCAGGAGAAGCCTCTGAATTCTATCGGTCCACGAGAGCATAAGTGTGATTCTGAACCCCACTAGTATTGGCTGCTCCTCTGGCACCTCTAACGCGGCCAACAGGCTGCACACCTCGGCCCAAAGAAGGAACCGATGCTGATGATGCAACGGTCGATCCTGCTAGTCGTGTTATAAAACCCATACTCCTCTGGGGACACTCTTTCATCATGTGTCCCGTCATACCGCACCAGAAACAAACATTTGTCCCCACTCGGTATGTACCTGCATGAATACGCCCGCAGTGCTGACACTGCTGACGAGGAAAACCTGCTGCCTGTGATTCGTTACCACCACTACTCTGCCCAGATGGACCACCTCAAAACCCTTGGAACTGAGAGTGAGCACCTACTGTGGCATGAGAGAACGACGGTCTAGGTGGTCTAGGAAACATACGAGGTCTAGATCCTCCTTGGGACATCATAGATGGTCCCATAGGTCTAGTTCTTTTGGACTGTCCCCTGTCAAATTCATGTACCCTTCGTCTCTGTCTTTGATCTTCTATTTTCTGGGCGAAGGCTTGTACTCTAGCTATGTCCATGTCTTTGTTCAAGGCAGCAATGGTGCAATCCCTTACCAAATATGGCTCTAACCTGTCCACGTATTGATGGACTCTATCTGTCATCGTAGCCACCACATTTGGAGCATATCGAGCCAAGGAATTAAATTGCAAACTATATTCTCTCACAGTTAAATTTCCTTGACGGAGATTTAGAAACCGATCCGCAGGTGCCTCACGGATCTCATAGGGAAGGTAATGATCAAGGAAAGTTGTTTTAAATTCCTCCCAATTAGGTAGATTTGCACCAATATCATGAGATTTCTTCCAATCCTCGTACCACAATATTGCCTCTCCTTTCAATCTGTACGCAGCAAGTTCAACTGTCTCTACCCCCGTCACGTGCATAACTTCCAAGGCCCTCTGAATTTGATTCACGAAGTCCTGTGGATCTGCTTTCGGATCTGACCCAGTGAATATAGGAGGGTCCAGTTTCAGAAAATCTTGTGTTCTGCGACTCGCCACTCTAGCCACATCATCATCATGTGTAATTGGACCAGCTCGTCCTTGACTTTGTGTTGCCACTAACTGTGTCAACATATGAACTGCATTTCTAAGATCCTGATCTGTGGCAATCATTGGTGGTTCTGCGGGTACTTCTCTACCAGTCGGCTCTTCTGGAGCTGGAAAAGTAGACGAAGACCGCGATGAAATTTCAGCATTTGCTCCACCTTGACTAGCTTGGTCAGGTGGTATTCTACTCATTCCTTCTTCAGCAGGCATATCCACCTGCTTCCCTTTACCTCTACCTCTTCTCGTGATTGGCATTGCTACTATACCAAAGAAAAACAATTACCATGATCAGATAAAATTCAACTTACAACACTGGCTCTATTGCACGATCTAGAAGTGAAGAAAAGAAACAACATCCTAAATGTCTCGTAGCCTCCTACTTATAAATATGGTGCACAATATATCGATAAGTAAGACTCTACTCAGACACGGCTTTGTAAACACCCTTAGAATGACCTGCTCTGATACCACTTTTGTCACGCCCCGAATCCCATCGGAACGGATTGGCACCCGTAGCCGACATGGCCCGAGAGAACGAATTTTTGCTTCTATTCATTCATATGCATGTCATAAGCAACACCACCATCACATAAGAACATGAAAGACGAATAACGAAAAACATGGAACATGGGACATATATATACATATGTGAAACTTGGCCGTTGAGGCCATCAAGTCAAAACGTCATATACCACCTTACATTTATACACCCACATACGTCTACAAAAGCCTCTAAGATGCATTTACCAAAACTAACTGAAAGTCGGGATAATTCCCCGCTTTATAGATTATGTACAACACCAAAACATATGAACAACTGTGACTCGGAGAAGCCCCGAACTAACTGGAGCTCACCAATGATCCACAACAATTGGCAACCTACTGTGAAAGCCTACTAGTACCTGCGCCTGCAGCAAGTAAGGTAAATCCCCCAAGAGGGGTCAGTACGAAGAATGTACTGAGTATGTAAGGCCATATGAAACTTGTATGATATGTAAATATGTCAATGAACTCAAATACAAATGAATGAGAAATATGGATAAGTCACTATACTGAACTTTGGAAACCATGTATTTTGCTTTCTCTTTGTATCTTTGCTTCTATGTTTATTCATCTTTGCCTGTGACCTGTGATACCCGGGCCCTGACTGAACAATGGGTTTTTAACATAACATATTGTTATGTTGGGATCGGCTCGAGCTAGGCTTATGCCTCCAGAGCTGCCACCCTAAGAATCAAAGCATTGGGTTCAGCTCGAGCTAGGTTATTACCTCTAGAGCTGCCACCCATAAACCAACATATCAGGTTCGGCTCGAGCTAGGTTTATAATAACCTCTAGAGCTGCCTCCTGTCAGGATCGGTCCAAGCTAGGCTTATGCCTCTAGGACTGCCCCCTGATCCAACAATCTCAGGATCGGCTTGAGCTAGGCATTTTGCCCCCAAAGCTACCACACATACTTGATCATTAACCACATATGCTTTACTTTATTCATTACTTTGAGATTGATACAATGATAGTCATAACTTTATTTGAAGATTTGGATCATTTACCAATGGGTGAGAGACATGTGAATAAACATTATTGGAAACATAGCCTTAATGGAATCATAACACCATTGGAACCATTGGACAATAATCAATGAACAAGAAACATGAGTATAATCACTATTGGAACATAACCTTATTGAGATTTTGGAACATTATCAATGAATATGAGACATGTGATTCACAATTGATCAATGAGTAGTAAATATGTGATAATGACCATTGATAACCGGATATAGGATACCTTAGCACATTTCGGGATGGGACAAGCGTAATGTCAATGTGAATACTATTTGCCGGAGAAAGATACGGACAGAGTAACCTTACATACCTTGTATCCTCAATACGAATATAGAATCTTAGATGTGCATACAATAGTCCCTCTCCTTCTTTATGTTTCACTCTACAACACAAATATATAACGGAATTTACATTAACCACCAAATACCTTACAAATGCATATAACGTCAATGAGTTACATGTTTGCCTTTAAAATGTCATTTCCCCCTTGACAATACCATTGATGAAATCATCATACCAATAATCTCACAATATTCCATACATTGACCAATACATGATAATCAATAACATTTCACCACAAAACTTCTCTTTTACACTTTCTCATCCACACTATATCACAAATAATCCATCAAGTCACCTTAATACACTTCATATCACATATCGGCCAAAATCTCATAATTTACACTTATATGAAAATAACAAATTTAATAACAAAATCACACCATACATGTTCATATTTTATCCATACCATGCTCTTTCATCAAAGTCACAAGTCATATTTCAAGCTTAAATCCCATGGATCACAAATCTTTTACCAAAAACACAAAGCACCATGTTCAACACTTCCAAGCATAACCAACATGATTTATATACTCTCCCATGCATATAATATAGTAATCCATAACAATAATCACTTACCCAAGCTTGAAAAATGATGATCTTGTTCCAAAAGTTGGCTTTGAGTTCTTAGGGTTTGAGAGCAAAAATGATTGAAAAATATCTAAACGGCATGAGATTTCCAAATGACTAAAAATATGATTTTTTGGTCCCTTTTATAATCTTTTATGTCCATCCTTATCCACTCTATGGCATTAAATGTTGTGTTCTAGAAGGTCAAGGCAAGAATGGGTCATTTGACCCATTTTTGGCCCATGTCTTCTTTCATATTTTGGGCCTTGTATTGAGCCCAATTCACTTAACCCAATAAAATCAATAATTTTTCATGTTTGAATCACCTCATACATATTACAACAATATTCTCACTCACGCTATTCATATTCATAGCCTCAATCCCCAAAACAAGTGATTCTAGCCACGTATGGCTCATTTTGACCCCAAGGGTAAAACCGTCATTTTGATGCCAAATTCGTTCACGAGTAATTTTATCATACCAATATAATACTTTAATCATTTCATGTATATGCTCATGATTGTATAAGAAACGTGGCAAAAATCGGCTCGGTACGTCCCCGGGCACCCTTGGGACTTAAGAAAATTTCCAACTTTGAAAAATGGAAAAACCCATCCAGGCACGCCCTTGGGCGCGCCAGCTTGCTGTCTCTGGGCTAAAAATTTTGGCCCAGAGTGGCCTGGCACAGCCTCTAGCGCGCCCCAACCTTAATTTTTTTGAAAATTTCGTTTTTCGACTTTTCTTTGCGGGTTTGGTTAGATACTTCAAGTTCTATTCTTTAACTTACTTCCTACCCTTAATATCCTTTATTTGGAGGTCCTCCAAGCCTCGTTTTTAACCCCACAAATGTTCCACAAAGTCACACAATACTTCCTACGAAAGTCTAATCACATGTACGAGGGACAATATCAACTATCTCATCCATAACATTACAAAATACATGCTTATGGCTCTAGACACCTAGGTAAACATTATTCAATGTCGTCAAGTAGGATCAGGAAGGTACGGGGTGTTACAGAATCGACCCTTGGGACTCATCGACAAAATCAAAATTAAAATTCACAATTACCTTACCCCTAAGGGAAGGAACTCATTCCTGGAATTCGGGAAAGAACGGGACTCGTTTCGAGACTCAAGTTAGCCCAGAAAGTTCCAAAAATCCAAAAATCAGATTCAAAATTTAATGGAATTAAGATAAAAAAAAAATTGACGTAAAATCAGTGGGAATTACATTACGAGAGTAGAATTAACTTACCCCATCTTAATTTGATAAAAATAACCACAAGAATTTTGCTACCACAAGCTCAAGAGTATAGATTTTTTGGATGAAAATGGTTGAAAAAATTTGAAGTCCCCCACATATACTTCTAGGGGTCCTTCATCGTGATCGTGGGGACCCCAGTCATGATCGTGGGATCCATCTAGCCTAACCCATCATGATCACGGTGAGCTTCTTTGTGATTACAAAGAACATCCCGACTCGGACCCGATGGAACCCTTCATCGCAATCGAGGCCCTGACCCACTACCGCGATGAACAAATAGCCTTGACCTTCATGATCACGAGGGTCTCATCGCGAACATGATAAAGAATGGGCTTGCACCAGATGCTGAAACCAGCAAAAATCCCAAGTCTAAAATGATTCTGAACAAGTCCTCGGATTTTATTCAAAACCCCATGAATGCAAACCAAATTTGCTATCCCATCAGAAACATCATTTTGAACTCAACGGAATTGACGAAATGACCAATGGGGTTCATTTTGATTAACTATTGACCGAAGTCAACACTTTTTAGCTTTCACTGAAATTCACCCATGCGCCTAAACTGAGTCCAAAAATCTCACGACCTAAACTAAAGGTCCCCTAGTCTAAAATCTACGTTTCGGAGCTAACTGAACTATCTGAATTTTTATGTGAGGCCATTTACAAGAAATTTTGAACAAAATCAAACTTCATATCTTTAAAAGCTCCAAGATAGGGAAATTGGTTTAAAACCCAATCGAACTCCTCGGGAATTGAACTACCAGTCCCTGCAAGTCATAAATATCCTGTAGCAACTATATGAAATCTCATAACGGGAAAAATATGCGAAATTTAGAAAAATGATTTGTAAGGTCATTACAGTATTGTTCTTCCGAAAGTGTTTCGTTCTTTTTAGGCATTTTTTGTTGGTGTCTTTCTTGTGTGGTGGCTTCTTACGGTAGTTTGTTTTTTAATTAAGTAGGGTAAGTCAATTAAATTTTAGAAGTTTATTCAGGTAACTCTAATTATTTTTTTTAAAAGGGTAAATAGGTAATTTAACTTTAGGTTTAGGAAGATAGATGTTTACTGCATGTTATAAGAGAAGGACAACTTGCAAAAACACAAATAACAATTCATTTTCAAAAGGGTTATGCAACTAAATGGTTGTGTCTATTATCAAAAATCACTTAAAAATTAATTTTAAGAATTTTTTTGGAAAAAAAAAAATAATACAGTTGTTCGGTTAGGGGTTGTTTATGTGCTTTTTTTTTTAACAGATAGGACAATTAAATTTTAACAAGGATAAAAAAATAATTTAATATTCATCTTATGGGCTTTCTACTTTTAATATTGTACTAGTCTCTGGTAACATGTGTTACACGCTTATTCCAGAATACTTAGTATAAAATTTAATTTGTTAAATATTATTCCACTTTTTTTTAGATAAAAAAAAAAAGAATTCAAAACAGACAAAAAAATAAAATTCGTAATCTGAAGTTGGAAGAGATTGTTAGCCTGATGATACTTTAGTGACATATAGTATTTTAATTTGAAGACAACTGCATACTCTTTACTTCATGCTGCCATGCTTTCATCTGACAATTGTAAGGCGATAAAAACTTAAAATTAACTTTCACTAAAGCAAAATAAGAAAAAGGAAGAAGGATGAAAATGGTAAAAACTTACTGCAATTGATGACAATTATAGCATCTATATGCCACTGGAGCTTCCACTGCCCGGAAAACCTCACATGAAATTAAGTAAGCATCAAAATAAGGAGTAACATCAGGAAAAGAAATGGGGATACAATAGAGATAGGGACATCTTGCCTTAGGCTAGCTCTTATTTTAGAGGATTAGTGGTCAGTGTGAATTCTATTGAAAACCGTAAAACTAATATCATGCATTAAAGTAATAATCAGATAAACAAAATCAGTAATATTTTTCGTGTCTCAAATCTCAAGGAAAAATAAATATAAGAAGAACAAATGAGAGTTGCTAGTATGTTGTTTGTTCGACGCGCTTCTACCTGCAAGTAGCATCAGAATATTTGCAAAATTAACCAACAAAAATGTGCAAAAGCAATAAAAAAAAAGAAACAAAAACAAAAGAATTCAATCCAATCAAACATATGTCATATTTAACATCAATTGATGAAAGGCGAGGAGAAGATGACAGAAAAAGATGCATTATATTGCTAGTTGTACTTTTTCTATTCTCAATTTTTTGATTAGGTGCACTGTCAAACTAAATATCATAGACAAATAATACCAAAGAAAAGACAAGAATGAAGTAAAATAACATTTGACCTTAACTCACCTAGATGAATTTTTTGAATTGTAACGAAGAGATAATGTGCATGTTAGTACCACAAATTTTATGTATGATGGATCAGCTAACTATGTTTCAGATGCCAAATATTCATTTAACTTTGGAACACATTAAATAATCAAGTGCAACAAAATCTAAAATAACAAAGGGAGAATTTTGATATGTCATACATATGATAATTAATGGGTTTTTCCACAATAGAAAGACTATAAAGCCACAAAAATGGATCCAAACAACCCTTGGTCTTTTCACTTCCTATACCCCAACCTAACTTTTGTCTCTTCACTCGCCAATATGTATTTGTTTCTTGTGGTGTAAATGGGACTTTTAATTGGAAAATTAATATTTAAAAATATTAATAGCTACACCTCAAAGAAAGAATCATACACCATACTAATATTAATGTTGAACCAAAAATTAATTTTCGGAACATTCCGATTTGGACATCAAAAGTCACTACCAATTACTACAATATTTTTCCTTCTTTTCTCCCATAAAGCTTTTTCTCTATCTTTTTTTATACTTTATTTATTCTTATTCGTCTTCTTCTTTTTAACTTCCATTGTTCACATTTTCATTTAGTTTTTAATGTTTCGCTAAATTTTTTATTTATTTATTATTGTGTTCAAAAAATTCTTCTCTTATATTTTATGATCGGTAGCAATTTTATGTTAAAAGCAGGTCAGTGTCCATGACCTTAAATTCATTGTTCTGCCACTGAGAGAACATGCTAGCTGCCAGGGAATTTTATAGATTTCTTTAAATGCAAGAAAGGAGCACTAAAAAGTCATATTCCAATTGGAGTCGAGAAATTTCATTGAGCTTGCACCATTGAATGCCATATAATAGAGCCTTGGTCTCCACAATGATGCTAAAATTTTTGAATTTATTAGGCCATTGAATATCTTTCGGGTCCTTGGGAGTTGTAATAGTTAGTTGAATTAATTCCACACTTCTATTTATTTGTTTTCTCATGATTATTGGTGTTAGTTGGTTTTATCAATTAATCTGTCTAAAAATGAATAAGTATTAGGGTTAAGGATTGAGTTAGATGGTTTTCCTACTGAAGGGTTAGTGTGGGTGCCCCTCGCGATTATTTAGGTCATGATAAAGTTGGTATCAGAGCCATAGGTTCGCCGATCTCTTCATACAAGAACATGTCTAGTAGATTCTTGTGGAACGGTATAGAGACGTTTGTACCTTTTTTCTAAGAGGCTACAGGACACTAGGAAACTCCAATTTTTTTCTTTTTTTTGTGCTATTACTTGATTTTAATTGGTATCTGGTGATCCAAATTGGTATCTAACTTCATTCATTCTTATTTCTGCAGATGGTGAGAGCACGAGCTAATGAAGCTAGAGTAAAGGTGCCCAAACCACCCGTCAGGGCTACAGTTTTTAGTAAAAGAAAAGCAAGGGGAGAATGAGGCAGAGAAAAGAGATCCACGCCTACCATGGGTAGAGCTGAAGCAGCTAGTGTGCTGGTTAGAGAAAGGTCAGTCTCCTCCCCCACTTGAGAATACTAAGATTGTAGAGGATGGAGCAGCAACAATTGAAGCTGAGGGAGTACTAGTTCATGGAGGTGCAGCTCCAATATAGATGTCTTCAGACATGATACAGCAGGTGTTGAGGTTTTTGAGTGGGTTGGTTAGTACTGGGGCTACTCCCTCAGTTTCTACTTTCAACATACATAAGTATAGCATGTTGCTGCTGTGGCTCCCAAAATGGATAAGGCATTAGAGACAGGTACTTTTCTCTAACAGGTAAGGGTCCGGTGATGACCAAGATAAGCATGATTTATTTTGCAAGTTTGTTAAGATGAAGCCTTTTTTTTCATGGCACCGAGTTTGAGGATGCCTATGAGTTCATAATTGATTGTCGTAAGAGATTTCATAAGACGGGGATAGTGGAGAGATATGGGGTTGAGTTCATGACTTTATAGTTTCAAGGAGATGCCAAGATATGGTGGAGGGAATATATAGAATTTAGGGCTAAATGTTTGCCTCTATTGACATAAACTCAGTTTTGTTCCTGTTTTAGAGAAGTATGTGCCTCATACCTTAAGAGACAAGAAAAAGGATGAGTTCAGTAATCTTGAGCAAGGAAATATGTCGGTTGCAGCCTATGAGTCCACAACTGCTAAATATAGATGAGGAGAGGATTTGCCACTTTGCCAAAGGGTCAAAATACCAGTCTTCAGGAGATGGTTGATTTTTTTAAGAAGGTAGAGGGGTGAGGCAATATGATTATGCCAATTCTGCATGGAAGAAGGCCAATTATGTGGGAAATTTCGGTGGTTCCTATTTTTGGGGTCAGGGTTTACAGGGATACCCTACCCACCCTATTCAGTCTGCAATGCAGGTGATTATTGGAGGGTCCTTCAGGAGCCAGCCAGTCGTCTTTAGTATTTGGTGGTTACATCATTTCTTCTTTATCAGCTCATCTATCTACCTTAATCCATACATATCATGAGTGCAATGTGGTTGGTCATATTTGGAGATTTTGTCCTAATTTGAGGCAGTCTGGTCAGTTGAGCCAGCAGTAGGCTTCTTGAGCCTTGGTTCTAGCAGGTAGGAGAGGTAGAGGTAATAGTAGAGGTTGCCCACATGGTAGACATGGTGGTCACCAGACGGCTAGAGGTGGCAACCAAACCAACCGACATGGTGGGAATGCAAATTGAGGTGGTAATCATCCTGGTAAGGGCTGCGTTTAGTCGAGCAATATAGACTAATGTTATGTTTTTCCAGGTAGGCTTGAAGCTGAGGTATCCGACGCAGTGATCACTGGAACTTCTTGTATGTGATTGGACGTCCACTATTTTGTTTGATCCTAGTTCTACATCATCGTATGTATGTTAAATTTACTTTAGGGTTGGACATAGTATGTGTTATGCTTGATACTCTAGTGCATGTGTCCACTCCATTTAGGGATTTAATTATTGTTGATCAGGTGGACAAAGCTTGTTCTATTTTGTTCTTGGGGTACTAGAGTTGGGCAGATTTACTGATTTTTTACATGGTGAATTTTGACATCATTCTTAGAATGAGTTGGTTATCTCCATACCATTTAATTCTTGACTGTCTTCCAAGACAATAACAACAGCTATGCCATGAATGGATATTTTATAGTGGGAGGGTGACTATAATTCTTCTTCTTTAAGACTTATTTCTTTCATTCGTGCCAAGAGGTTGATTAGAAAGGGGTGTCAGGCTTTCTTACGCTTCTTCAGGACACAAGCGCAGAAATCCCTCCTATTGAATCAGTTCCAATGATATGTGACTTCCTAGAGCTTTTTCCTAGTATGCCACTAGATTATGGCATTGATTTCTATATAGATTTAGAGTCGTACACTCATCCCATCTCTATTCCCCCTATAGGATAGCACTAGCTGAGTTAAGAGAGTTAAAGGCCTAGTTGTAGGAATTGCTACATAAGGGTTCATCCATCCTAATGCTTCTCCATCGGGTGATCCACAATTGTTTGATAAGAAAAAAATATTATAGTATACATATGTGCATAAACTACTGGCAGTTGCATAAAATTATGATTTATAACAAGTATCCCTTGCCCAGCATAGATGATTTGTTTAATCAATTACAAGGTGCTTCAGTATTTTCCAAAATTGACTTGAGGTTCAATTATCATCAGTTAAAAATCTGGTATGAAGACATTCCCAAGACTGTTTTTTTTACCAGTTATGGGCACTATGAGTTCTTGGTGATGTCCTTTGGGTTGGATGATGTCCTGACTAATTTTATGGTTTTGATGAACAAGGTATTTTAGCCATACTAATCTTTGGCATATTTGTACGCCCTCTTGTCATGTTTTACCTGCAATTTAGTCGAGTTTTAAGGATAATAATATCATTTAGTTGCTTATTTTGATTACATATTTTGGATAGCAAACTAACCAATGTGATTAGGTGTTTCATAGGTAATGGTGGTGGAAAGGGACCTATGGAAGCATGGAAGAAGGTTCGGACACTTTTGAGCAACTTTGGATGAGTTTCGGGCAAGATTAATGTAGGCGCTACAGGAGGCGCATGACCCTAAAGCATAAACTTCAGCAGGCACTTAGAGGAGCTATGAGAGGTGCCCACTGCCTAGGCCCTAACTCCAGACAGCCCTCTCAGGTGCTATGGGAGGTGCCTAGTGCCAAGGAGAAACCCATAAGACAAATCCTAGGCGCTATGAGAGGTACTCAATGCCTAGGGTGTTCCTAGATCCATTTTTCACTTAAAACAACTTTGAAATGCAATCAGATTTGGGGTACTTTTCCCACTACTATATATAGTCCTTACACATATTTTTGTAAGGGTTGTTCATTATTTTTTGGGGCTAAAAACGCAGAGGAGAGTCCAACATTAGGTTTATTCTTCTCTTTAATTTCTTAGTTTATACTTTTGATGAAAACATCAAACTATTGTGTTTTAATCATTAGCATGAGTGGTTAAGAACCCTAATTCTAGGGTTGAGGCTATGAACATGATTGTTTAGCTGATATTCAAATTGGTTAATGTTATTTATCGTGTTTGGTTGTTCTTACATTATTACACTTACTATTTTAAAGATTTATGGCCTTTAGAATAAATTAATATATCTTTTGTGAGCCTGAAAGGAGTAACATTAGATTAGAATGAAGAATGCAAGGAATGGGTTCTCATCTTTCAGAAATAGAGATTTGATTCGCGATTAGTATAAAAATATACTTAATTTTCCCCATTTGGTTCCAATACAGAAAAAAAATATAAATGCATTTGAATTAGTTCCCACATCCCCGCTCAATAATGTAGTTGTGAGTCTAGTTTAAATAGACGATTAGAGGCTTGAAAGACCATAATCATGATATTAACCCCATAAATCAACAACCAAGAAAAATAACTTAACCAATGAGATTGTATAACTTTACATGATTGTTCAAGATGCCTTAACCCTAGAATCCTTCTAAATATTGTTTACTATACGTTTAATTACGATCAATTGTCATTGTTACTTTTAGAATAGCAAAACACCAATTGGTTATGAATCACACTTGTTTAATTTTATAGTATTATGAGAATTGGATTGTTTGCTAAATCACAAGTCTTTATGGGATTGATATTCATCTCGCAAGAGCCACTTTATTACTTGCACGACTGTGTACACTTGTGTGTGCATTTGGACACAACAAGTTTTTGGTGTCGTTGCTGGGGACTTAAAAAATTAGCAATTGTATAATTTTTAGTTTTACTATTTTGACTGATAAGTGCTAACAACTTGGTCTTAGCAACTAAATTTGCAGGTACAGGTTAAATTCAAAGAAAACTAGCAAGGGAAAGGGATTTGGCTGAATCACATCCTGAACCTAAGCGACGCTTCCATCAGTTGATGAGAGAAGCAACACTTCTTTGTCACATACTGCAAGTTCAGTAGGATCAACATGATGAGGTTGTTCCTAACGTAATGGCAAAAAAACTAGCTAGTTATGTACCAATCTCACTCGCTATAAATGTCACCTCCAACACCCACAGGCTGGAGCCAGGAGGTAGATTCAAATTAAAGCAGAATATGGTGCAATAATTGCACACCAGAGGGCAGTTTACAGGCTTTTCATATAAGGATTCATGACAGCATTTGCAGAACCTTTTGGAGATCAGTGACATATTCATTCCTACGGGAGTCTCTATTGATTATATGAGGCTCACTCTTTTCCTATTTTCACTCTTGGGACAAGCAAAGAAATGGTTGAAGGCAGAATCTTCAAATTCAATCACAACTTGGGATGACATGGCAAGGAAGTTCCTCATTTGATTCTTTCCATCCAGCAAAACTGCAAGGTTTAGGAGTGAGATCTTATATTTTAAGCAGAAGCTAGACAAAACTCCTTATCATGCATGGGAGAGATTCAAGTCTCTTCTCAGAGATTGCCCCCATCACTAACAGAAAAATGAGGTATTAGCTCATAATTATGTTGAAAGTCTTTACCATAGCACAAAGATTTTTCTAGATTAAGCAGCAGGTGGTCATATGTTGGAGAAACCCTATGATGAGCTGTACACTCTCCTCAATTATATTACACAAGGTAATCCTGATTGTCATGGTGATGCATCTAGGGGTACAGTAAAGAAGCCAGTAGGTATGTGTAACACCCTAAAATTTTAGAACCATCAAGAACCCATATATTTATATGAATTTAGCTTTAAAAAAAAGTTTTCACGGAAGGACCCATGTGACGTAGGTTGACCTACGGGATGTGGGTGGGTTTCCACGGAACCGTAGGTTCAAATAGTGGATCAGATTGTGCAAATTGAAAAAATTTCTGATTTCCATGACATGGACCCATGGCACATGGACTGTTCCAAGGCACGTAGGTCAAGTCGTGGACTGATTTCAAAAAAAAAAATTTAGGGTCATCCTAGGGGTATTTTGATCATTTTTTTCATTTTCAGATCCGATCTTTCACACTTAAAACACCTCCCAAACCCTAGAAATGTATTTCTTTCCCCAAAAACATATTCCATATCCTCTCTAAACACAAAGGGAAAAATAAAATAGTGTTCAAGCTTCAAGGTCCAAAGATTCAAGCTTTCTTCAAATTCTTTCCATCAAAAGGCATGTTTGAACACTCCCTATTTCAAACACTATTTTAAATTGTGATTATTATTTATTATGTATATTATGATGGTGATTTTGAAATTAAGGTTAGGGATTTTGTTTTTAAAGCTTGATATGAATTTTTTCCTTTTCTTTATGAATAATGATTTAATCATTAATTGGGGTTTTTGAGACTAAATTGGCTATTTGAAAACAATGAACTAATATGTCTAGAAGGTTGAATGTTAAATTTATATATGTTTTAGCCATGATTTCTAGTGTCTTGAAAGCTTTGAAATTTTATAAGGAATATAAATGTTTTCCCCGTCCTTTATATCATTGAAGGTGTTGTGTTATTCAAATGGTTTGGAATTTTTATGGGAATTTCAATTATAATTATGTTTATGATTTTAAAGGTGGGGTTTTTGGATCAAAAGATGTTTAATGAAAATTATTTGGCATGATATTGGTGACTTGAAAGTTCTTGGTATGACGATACCAACATGTTAATGCCTTAATGAAAGACTCCACAATTGAATGTAATGAAAATGTTTTAATTGGGCTTAAAGAGAAGTATGTAGTTTACCGAGAAGGTGTAGTCCCTATGACCAACACTGTAAACCGTGTTTGCCGACGTTGGGAGGTCTTGTCCTGAATTGGATGACCAGTGAAATATGGATGACCACTGTTTACTTGCCTTGAGCAGTTGTCTGCAGCTATGATTATGTTATGATTTGGCCAACTATGTTATCTTAGTCCATGCGGCTAACATAGATTAAGGCCCGGCCAGTTGGGGAGTATTGGACCCATATTGCCCGCGGGTTACTTAATGTCGGTGTAACTACATAGTTTAGAACTAAAGAATTTCAAGTGATTGCTTTACTTTATATTTTAAATGTTCTTTACATCATACCTCATTTATAACAAACTTATATTGTGAAGCTTTCCGAATTTTAATTATTATTATATTATATAAATTATTTTGGATTCCCTTTCCTTGGGTTGCATGCCGGTACTCATCGTACTGACAGTCCTCGGACGCTACATCTTTTCATGATGTAGGTTCCTAAGCACTTACCCGAGATTCTGCCCCGCATTAGGATACATTCTGAGCTGCAGCTAGCCTGTGGTGAGCCATCCATCCTTCAGAAGGCATATGTCTTAGATTTATTTTCAGTTGAATTCAGACTATTTGGGATTTTTGGTATTTCTGGGGCCATGTCCTGGCTAGAATTTCTATTCATAATGCTAGAGGCTTCGTAGACTCAAGATGGTTATTATTTTAAGGTTACATTATAAAATTTTGTACTTTTGTTATCTTTTTGTTGAATCTCTTATTTTATGGGTCTATTTTTCGTAAATTTTCATTTTGACTATGCTTATGATGTAATACTAAGGGGTCATCTTGGGCCATCATTTGTTTGGTAAGCCCGTCATGGCTAGGACCTCGGTTCGGGTTGTGACAAACTTGGTATCAGAGCAAGGTTCATAGTCCCAGGGTGTTTACGAAGTCATGTCGAGTAGAGTTCTTTTTATGGGTATATAACGTGTCACACTTATAAACAGGATCACACTTATAAACAGGAAGCTACAAGACATTTAGGAATTATTCCATTTTCTTCATACTTTAAGTTTGTGCTAGAAATTCTAGTTCTAGCAAAATTCTTCTGACTCATACTTTTCCACATTTTAGATCATGCCTCCACGAAGGACTAACAGCCAAGGAACTCCTGCAAGATTCTCTGTCCCCGCTGGGGGAACTGCTAAAGAGGTTCTTCCTATTCATGGGATACAAACCCGTAATGGAGTTCGTACCTCGAGCCCGACTGCTCCTGTTGGGGTTCCACCTGTCCTATCCAGTCCTCTGTGAGCCACTAAAATATGTACCAATCACACTCGGACTCCTTAGGGTGAGATTTAAAATGCTGAGTTCAGGCAGACTATTCAGATGTTTGCACAGATTGTGTCGTCTCAGGCTCGTCAGTCTGGTAGTAGTGGTTCTGCAATTGGTTCTTCTGATGCTACCCAGGTGGGTCAGTTTATACAACTGAATCCACCAAAATTTACTGGGTCCAAAGTTGAGGAGGATCCTCAAGAGTTTGTGGATGAAATGGAAAAGATTTTTTGGGTGATGAATGCTAGTGATACTGAAGGGGTGAAATTTGCAGCTTATCAGTGGTATGATGAATAGGAAGAATTTAGGGGTGAAGCTGTTGAGCCTTCAGTTTAGGAGGATTTATCTCAAGACTTTCTTGATCACTTCTTTCCTTAGGAGTTGAGGGAGGCTAAGGCTGAGGAGTTTGTGAACTTGAAGTAGGGGAAGATGAGTTTCAAAGAATATGCCTTGAAGTTCACTCAGTTGTCTCGTTATGCTCTGGAGTTAGTGTCTTACATGAGGTCTCAAATAAGGATGTTTGCTTCAGGTCTTAATAATGGTTTGATGCTGGAATGTAGGGGTTCGATATTAAATAGCGACATGGATATATCCAGATTGGTGGTGTTTATGCAATAGGTAGAGGATGAAAAAAAGAGACAGGCTGAGGTTGAGGATATGCAGAGTAAGAGGACTAGGTCAGCAGACCAGGAGACTAATCAGCAGTCTGGTCGTAACGGTAAGTACGGTAAGAGATGGAATAAGAAGAAATCTTGGGGTAATATTTAGTCTTCAGCTAGTACACCTGCCCCTAAGCCTTCGGGCGACTAGCGATTTCAACCAAGTAATGGTTCCAAGGTGCAGGGCACTCAGTATCAGGCCAGTGTGACTCAATCAGCTCATTCTTATCCTCCTTGTCGCACTTGTGAAAAGTTACATTATGGGCCTTGTCGTTTGGGTAAGGGTATGTGTTATGGTTGTGGTTAGGCTGGTCATTTTCAGTGGGAATGCCTTTCAGAAAAGGGAACTTTTAGGGGAAATAAATCCCAAGTTACCGCTTCTTCAGCCCCAGCAGCTAAGGGGACTACTTCGGGAACCGACGGAGGTCGTAACCATTTGTATGCCCTATTTACTCGTTAGGATTCAGAGGCCTCACCAGATGTTGTCATGAGTATGTTACAGATTTTCTCTCATGATGTTTATGTGTTACTTGATCCTGGTTCCACTCTATCTTATGTGACCTCTTATATGGCTATGAGTTTTGATTTTGGTCCCGAAAATATTTTTGAACCCTTCCCAATCCCTACTCTTGTTGGTGAGTCTATTATTTCTAGACGGGTCTATAAAAACTGTGTGGTGTCTATCTTTCATCAGGACACTATGGTGGATTGGGTAAAACTTGATATGGTGGATTTTGATTTAATTCTGGGAATGGATTGGCTCTACTCCTTCTATGCTACCTTGAATTGTAGAACCCGTGGAGTCACCTTTCGTTTTCCTAATGAGCCAGCTATAGAGTGGGAGGGTGATTCCTTAGCACCAAAGGGGAAGTTTATTTCTTATCTTAGAGCCCGAAAATTGATATCTAAAGGTTGTTTGTACCATCTATTTTGGGTCAAAGATTCTAGTATTGAAAGTCCTTCACTGCATTCAGTTCCGGTAGTTAATGAATTTCTCGAAATTTTTCCCGATGATCTTCTCGGTATTTCTCCCAATAGGGAAATAGAATTTGGTATTGATCTTTGGCCTAATACTCGACCTATTTCCATTCCTCCCTATAGAATGGCTCCAGCGGAGGTAAAAGAGTTAAAAGATCAGTTGAAGGATCTTCTTGATAAGGGCTTTATCTACCCTAGTGTCTCTCCTTGGGGTGCTCCAGTACTCTTAGTACAAAAGAAAGATGGGTCCATTCGTATGTGTATAGACTATCATCAATTAAATAAGGTCACGGTGAAAAATAAATACCCTCCTCCTAGGATTGATGATCTTTTCGACCAGCTTCAGGGTGCTAAGTGTTTCTCTAAAATAGATCTCCGTTCGGGTTACTATCAGTTGAAAGTTAGGGAAATAGATATTCCCAAGACTTCTTTCCAAACCCGATATGGCCTTTATGAGTTTCCAGTTATGTCCTTTGGTTTGACTAATGCACCTGTAACTTTTATGGATCTTATGAACAGGGTGTTTAGACAGTTTTTGGACCTATTCATCATAGTCTTCATTGATAATATTCTAGTATACTCCCAGAGTGAGGAGGAGAATACCAAGCACCTCCATATTGTACTTTAGACCCTTAAGGACCAAGAGTTGTATGCCAAATTTGCTAAGTGTGAATTCTGTCTAAATGTTGTGACGTTCCTTGGTCATGTTGTTTCTAGTGAAGGAATTAAAGTTGATCCCCAAAAGATTGAGGCAGTTAAGAATTGGCCTAGACCAATAACTCTAACCGATATTAGGAGTTTGTTGGGTCTGGTCAGATATTAAAGAAGGTTCGTTGAGAGTTTTTCCTCTTTAGCTGCTCCACTAACGAAGTTGACTCAGAAAAAAGGTGAAGTTTTTGTGGTCTGATGCTTGTGAAGGTAGTTTTGAGAAGTTGAAAGGTCGTTAAACCTCTCCCCCTATTTTGACACTTCTCGATGGTACTGAAGGAATTGTGGTGTATTGTGATACGTCCCAGGTGGGACTTGGTTGTGTACTTATACAGCATGGGAAGGTTGTGGCTTATGCTTATAGGCAACTTAAAGTGCATAAGAAGAATTATCCTACTCATGATCTTGAGTTGGCGGCTGTGGTTTTTGCACTTAAGATTTGGCATCATTATTTATATGGAGTGCATGTGGATATTTATTCAGATCACAAGAGTGTGCAATATATTTTCACACAGAAGGAGTTAAATCTCAAGCAGAAAAGGTGGCTTGAGTTACTAAAGGATTATGACATGAGTTTGCACTATCATCCAGGTAAAGTTAATGTTGTTAATGCTCTTAGCAGGTTTTCCATGGAGAGCCCTTCTCATGTTGAGGAAGAAAAGAGGGGATTAGTGAAGGAAATTCATAGGCTTGCTAATTTGGGAGTCCGATTGTTGGATTCCGAAGATGGGGGAGTGATTGTTCACAAGGTGGCTAAGTCTTCATTAGGTGCTGAAGTTAAGGAGAAATAGGTTGATGATCCCATACTTATGCAAATCAAGAAAAATGTTGGGTAGTAAAAGGTTTTTGCTTTCAAGATTGGGGGAGATGGTATTTTACGATATCAAGGGAGACTATATTTTCCCAACGTCAATGGGCTATGAGAGAGAATCTTGACTGAAGCCCATCCAGGTATACTGTTCATCCTGGTTCTACTAAGATGCATCATAACTTGAAAGCGATATATTGGTCGAATGATATGAAAAAAGATGTTGCAAATTTTGTTGCTAAGTGTTTGAATTGCCAACAAGTTAAGGTTGAGCACTTAAGGCCTAGTGGTACGTCTCAGGAGATAGACATTCCCATGTGGAAGTGGGAAATGATAAATTTGGATTTCATCACCAGCCTTCTGTGTTCTCGAAACCAATACAATTCCATCTGGGTCATTGTGGATAGGATGACCAAGTCCGCTCACTTTCTGCATGTAAGAACAAACTATTCGGGAGAGGATTATGCTAAGTTGTACATTCAGGAGATAGTTCGGCTTCATGGAGCTCCGGTGTCCATCACATCCGACAGAGGTACGCAATTTTCTTCTCAATTTTGGAAATCCTTTCAGAAAGGTTTGGGCACACAGGTGAACCTTAGTACCACTTTCCATCCTCAAACGGATGGGAAAGCAGAGCGTACTATTTAGACCTTAGAAGATATGCTAAGGGCCTGTGTTATTGACTTTAAAGGTAGTTGGGTGTATCACTTGCCTCTTATTGAATTTGCTTATAATAATAGTTATCACTCTAGCATCCAAATGGCTCCTTTTGAGGCTCTTATAGTAGGAGGTGTAGGTCACCGATTGGATGGTATGAAGTGGGTGAAACCCAATTGTTTGGGCCGGATCTTGTTCACCAAGCGATAGAGAAAGTTAAGGTTATTTGTGAAAGGCTTAAGACTGCTCAAAGTCGCCAGAAGTCATATGCGGACGTGAAGCGAAGAGAGTTGGAGTTTGAGATTGGTGATTGGGTATTCTTGAAAGTTTCTCCTATGAAGGGAGTAATGAGGTTTGGAAAGAAAGGTAAGCTAAGTCCTCGTTACATTGGCCTGTATCAGATTTTGAGGAAGTTTGGTAATGTCGCTTATGAGTTGGACTTGCCCGCGAGTTTGGCATCGGTTCATTTCGTGTTTCACGTGTCTATGCTTAAGAAGTGTGTGGCTGATCATTCTCTTGTGGTTCCCATAGAGAACATTAGTGTGGACAACTCTTTGTCTTATGAGGAATTTCCTATAGATATTTTGGATAGGCAAGTCCAAAAGTTGAGAACCAAGGAAATAGCTTCAGTTAAGGTCTTATGGAGGAATCAAAAGGTGGAGGAGGCTACTTAGGAAGCCGAGGAAGACATGAGGATTAGATATCCCTTCTTGTTTCCGACACCGCGTGACGTCGTTTGAGTTAATAACGCCATACTCACTTTTATCTTATATGTTCATGTCCTTCATGTTTCATGCAATTTCTTTATTCAAGCTAAATGTTCCATAATCATCATTCGGGGACGAATGATCCCGAGGAGGGATATTGTAACACTCCAAACTTTTAGAACCTTCAAAAAACCATATATTTATATGAATTTAGGTTTAAAAAAAATGCTTCCACGGAAGGACCCACGTGACGTAGGTTGACCTACGGGACGTGGGTGGGTTTCCACGGAATCATAGGTTCAAATCGTGGATCAGATTCTGCAAATTGAATTTTTTTTTGATTTCCATGACATGGACCCATGGCGCGTGTACTGTTCCACGGCACTTAGGTCAAGTCGTGGACTGATTTCGAGAAAAAATTTTAGGGTCATCCTAGGGGTATTTTGGTCATTTTCCTATTTTGAGATCCGATCTTTCACACTTAAAACACCTCCCAAACCCTAGAAACATATTTCTTTTTCCAAAAACATACTCCATATTCTCTCTAAGCACAAAGGAAAAAATCAACTAGGGTTCAAGCTTCAAGTTTCAAAGATTCAAGCTTTCTTCAAATTCTTTCCATCAAAAGGCATGTTTGAACACTCCCTATTTCAAATACTATTCTAAATTGTGATTATTATTTATTATGTATATTATGAATGTGATTTTGAAATTAGGGTTAGGGATTTTGTTATTAAAGCTTGATATGAATTTTCTCCTTTTCTTTATGAATAATGATTTAATCATTAATTGGGGGTTTTGAGACCAAATTGGCTATTTGGAAACAATGAACTAATATGCCTCGAAGGTTGAATGTTAAATTTATATATGTTTTAGCCATGATTTCTAGTGTCTTGAAAGCTTTGAAATTTTATAAGGAATATAAATGTTTTCCCCGTCCTTTATATCATTGAAGGTGTTGTGTTATTCAAATGGTTTGGAATTTTTATGGGAATTTCAATTATAATTATGTTTATGATTTTAAAGGTGGGGTTTTTGGAGTCAAAAGATGTTTAATGAAAATTATTTGGCATGATATTGGTGACTTGAAAGTTCTTGGTATGACGATACCAACATGTTAATGCCTTAATGAAAGACTCTACAATTGAATGTAATGAAAATGTTTTAATTGGGCTTAAAGAGAAGTATGTAGTTTACCGAGAAGGTGTAGTCCCTATGACCAACACTGGAAACCGTGTTTGCCGACGTTGGAAGGTCTTGTCCTGAAATATGGATGACCACTGTATACTTGCCTTGAGCAGTTGTATGCAGTTATGATTATGTTATGATTTGGCCAACTATGTTATCTTAGTCCATGCGGCTAACATAGATTAAGGCCCTGTCAGTTGGGGAGTACGGGATCCATATTGCTCTTGAGTTAGTTAATGTCAGTATAACTACATAGTTTAGAACTAAAGAATTTCTACTGAATTCTTTACTTTATATTTTAAATGTTCTTTACATCGTACCTCATTTATGACAGACTTATATTGTAAGTCTTTTTGAATTCAAATTATTATTATATTATATAAATTATTTTGGATTCCCTTTCCTCGGGTTGCATGCCAGTACTCATCGTACTGACTATCCTCGGACGCTATATTTTTTCATGATGTAGGTTTCGAAGAACTTACCCGAGATTCCTCCTCGCATTAGGATACATTCTGAGTTGCAGCTAGCCTTTGGTGAGCCATCCATCCTTCGAAAGGCATATGTCTTAGATTTATTTTCAGTTGAATTCAGACTATTCGGATTTTCTTGTATTTTCGGGGCCATATCCCGGCTTGAATTTCTATTTATAATGTTAGAGGCTTCGTAGACTCAAGATGGTTATTGTTTTGAGGTTACATTCCAAGATTTTTGAATTTTTTTATCTTTTAGTTGAATCTCTTATTTTATGGGTCTATTTTTCGCAAATTTTTATTTTGACTATGCTTATGATTTAATGCTAAGGGGTCTTCTTGGGCCATCATTGGTTTGGAAAGCCCGTCACAGCTAGGGCCTCGGTTCGGGTCATGACAGTATGATAGAAGTGGATAGAATCACAATATTGGCTACACAGTTGGCCTCTTATCAGAACCAGATGATGACACAGTTCTACAAGTTGAGTGTAGCTCAACTGTAAGCCCATGTTAATGCAGTTTAGTAGGTTTAGACTTAGTATGAAATTTGTGGAAGCAGTGGTCACTCTTCAATTTATGTGGAGCAAATCTCAAATCAGTAAATTTTATGGGCAATATGCAAAAAGAAAACCAAAACTATGGGAATGCCTACAACCGTAAGTGGCAGAGTCAGCCCAACTACTCATGGGGTAACAATTAGGGCCAAATTCAGCAATTTCAGCAGCAGCAAGGAAATCAAATCAACACGCAGGCCAGCAACATAGAAGAGACATTGAAAGAGATCCTAGCCAACCAAGAACAAATGGCTGTAGAGATCAAAAATCAGAAATTGGCTCAAACGTATCTAGAGAAATAGATAGGTCAGTTAGATGAAGCTCAGAAGAAAGACTACATTAGGGTTTACCTAGTGGCACAGATCCTAGAACCAGGCAAGTAATGGAAATCTTATTGAGGAGTGGTAAAGAATTAAATGATGTACCTCTCAAGCAAAAATATCATGAGGTACAAGCGGAGTTGACTAGACCGAACTCGAATATAGAGAAGGTTACAAAGAGAGAGGTTGTAGAGAATGTGGTCGAGCCAGCTGAAAAGAAAAGACTACCACCACCATTCCCACAAAGGCTCTAGAAAAATAAAGAGGATTCATGTTTCAAAAAGTTCTTGGACACATTTATACTACTACATATAAATCTTCCTCTACTTGATGTTTTATAGGGAATGCCTAAGTACGCTAAGTATTTGAAAGATGTGGTGACAAACAAGAAACGGCTAGTGGATTTAGAGACTGTAGCACTTACTGAGAAGTGTAGTTTTGTGGTTATAAGCAAGATTCCTCAAAAGCTCAAGGACCCTCAGAGTTTCACCCTCCCCATACAAATTGGTGAAGGTTACATTGTGTAGGTACTGAGTGATTTTAGGGAAAGCATCAATTTTATGCCCCTTTTTGTGTTTAATACACTTGGTTTTGGGAAGCCTAGGCCCTCCTCAGTTGTGCTACAGATGGCAGTCAGAAAAAGAGTGGTCCCCGAAGGAATTATAGAGGATGTTCTTATTAAAGTTGGTAAGTTCATCATTCCTGCAGACTTTATTGTTCTTGATTATGATACAGATAACAGGGGACCAGTCGTATTGGGATGTCCATTCTTTGATACCGGTGAAGCGTTGATAGATGTTAAAGAGGGAACTTTTAAGATGAGACTGAATAATAAAGAGGTAGTCTTCAAAGTGTACATAGCACGTACATAGCACTCAACATACCCTCACACTACAGGGATCTATACATGATTATAGTGATGGAAGTGGATAAGTGTAGGGTGGTGGAGTGTAATATTTTAATTACCTCTTCTGACTCTCTCATAAAGTTGCCAAATCTAATCAGTAATCCTGATCCTAAAAAGCTTAAATTAAATCCTAAAAAGGTGAATCTGGGAAAATCTATAGAACTGGAGCATGATCACTCAAGATATTGACATGTTGCTAGCTAGGCCTAGAGAACTCAAGGAGTATTTCTAACCCTTATTCTGAATTTATACTTTAGGGACATAGCATCATGTCAAGCGTGGGGGTGGGGGGGAAGGGGGGAAATCTTCCTATTGGTTTAGGGTAAAGTGCGCCATAGGATTCTATTTTGATTTATTTGCAAGTTTTGACTAAATCTAAAAACACAAAAATACTTTATCTTTGTTTATTTTTCAATTTTTCTTGATTTT
This sequence comes from Capsicum rhomboideum, assembly GCA_031232105.1. Lineage (NCBI taxonomy): Eukaryota > Viridiplantae > Streptophyta > Magnoliopsida > Solanales > Solanaceae > Capsicum > Capsicum rhomboideum. The sequence continues at coordinate 47,475,790 of CP124719.1, read as the reverse complement.
TCCGTTTAGTAGAAGCACACTTCATCCACTCAGTTTTTCTTTTTAGTTCTTTTTCGAGGAGGAGCCCTTTGAATTCAGTATTTTTTTTTATTTTTATGAGTAAACTTAAAATGATTGAGAGTCTATATGGATCTTTCTTGAGTTGAGCATGTGCCATGAGTGTTAGGTGTTTTTGATATTTCATGTTTTCATATTGATATTTAGAACTTGCTCGGTGTTTTTGTAAAGCAAAATGATGAATGTTGAGTTTAGGAGATGATATAGGCATTTCTTTGATAGACATGTTCTTATCCCTTGCTTGACCTACCCACAATGTGACCTTAGTTAGCCCTATTGATCCTTTAGCCTATTCTTTGGTAGCCACATATGAGGCTTATTCCTTTTCTTTCAATTGACCGTAAATTTGATCCAAAACTCCCAAGCGCTTTAATTGAAATAATGAGTTTTAGGGAGTAATAATTAAATAAGAGAAAGAGATAAGTGGGAAGCCTCTAAATAAGACTAAGGGTGCAACTAATATAAAAACCTTGTGTCATGGGTAGGGAGTACAAGAAGAAGTACAAAAGAAAAAACTGGTTGATAATTAAGTACTCCTTATTAGTGATAGGCAAATTTGCTTAAAGAGATGGAAAAACAAAGAAAATCTATGGATGAAAAGAGTATAGGAAGAAGTGAGTTGATCGAAGAAGGTGGTTAATAAGAAAATTATGATGTATTAAAGTGCTTAGGGAAGATAGTCAATATTACAGGCCAGAATAGTACCTACCTATCCCTTAGCCTACATTACAACCTGAAAAGTCCTACTTGATCTTGAATTTTGGCGTTCTTATATTAGTGGAATAGTACATTAAGGTAAAGCTTTTGGTTCATCATATGTGGCATGTGAAATTCTTTTTAAGAGTGAGCGTAATTTTATTCTTATACCCATTCTTGTGATAAATTGCTTACTTTTGAGTGAATATGGGTAACTCCTTGTTGTGAGGGCACATGGTTGAGGAAAGAAGGGTGACATATTTGATATCTTGGTTAAGTAAAGTGCATGAGTTTGCTAATATCATAGATTCAATTCTTGAGGCTAGGAGGTGTTGAAGTAGTTGTTCATGAGTTGAATTTGTTGAATAAAGTATGCATGTGAAGAACTTGTCATCTATGTTAGTCATTGTAGCATTAGCTTGAGTTATCTTGTATCACGTGGTGATGTTTAATAATTCCATAAAGCATGGGATATAAAAGATTTGTTCAAGAATAAACAAGGCTTTAAGTGTGGGGTTGTGATTTTAGGCGTATTTGTACGCCCTCTTGTCATGTTTTACCCGTAATTTTGTCGAGTTTTGAGGATAATACATTTAGTTAATTGTTTTTATTACATATTTTGGATAGCAAACTAACTAACGTGATTAAGTGTTTTATAGTTAATGGTGGTGTAAAGGGACCTATGGAAGCATGGAAAAAGGTTCGAAACCTTTTGAGCAACTTCGGATGAGTTTCAGGCAAGAATAATGTAGGCGCTACAAGAGGCGCATGGCCCCAATGCCTAAACTTCAGTAGGGCACTCAGAGGCACTATGGAAGGCACCCAAAACCTAGGCCCTAACTCCAGACAATCCTCCTAGGTGCTATGGGAGGCGCCCAGCGCCTAGGGTGTTCCCAGATTCATTTTACACTTAAAATAACTCCAAAACCCAATAAGATTTAGGGTACTTTTCCCACAACTATATATAGTCCTTACCTATGTTTTTGTAAGGGTTTTTTATTATTTTGGGGGGCTAAAAATGCAGAGGAGAGTTCAACATTAGGTTTCTTATTCTCTTCAATTTCTTAGTCTTTTCTTTTGATGAAACCATCAAACTATTGTGTTTTTATTATTAGCATGAGTGGCTAAGAACCCTAATTCTAGGGTTGAGGCTATAAACATGATTTTTTAGCTTATATTCAAAGTGGTTAATGTTATTAATCATATTTGGTTGTTCTTACATTTTTACAATTACTATTTTAAAGATTCGCGACCTTTAGAATAAATTCATATATCTTTTGTGAGCTTGAAAGGAGTAACATTATATCAGAATGAAGAATGTAAGGAATGGGTTCTCGTCTTTCAGAAGTAGAGATTTGATTCACTGATAGGATAGGAATATACCTTAATTTTCTCTATTTGGTTCCAATACGGGAAGAAATATAAATGCATTTGAATTAGTTCTCATATCCCCACTCAACGATGTAGTTGTGAGGCTTGTTCAAATAGACGATTAGAAGCTCGAAAGACCATAATCATGATATTAACCCCATAAATCAACAACCAAGATAAATGACTTAACCAATGAGATTGTATAGCTTTTCATGATTGTTCAGGATGACTTAACCCTAGAATCTTCCTAAATATTGTTTACTACATGTTTGATTATGATCTATTATCATTGTTACTTTCAGAATAACAAAGCTCCAACTTTCTTTGGTTACGAATCGCACATATTTAATTTTATGGCATTAAGAGAAGTAGATTGTTTTCTAAATCACAAGTCCCTGTGGGATTGATATTCATCTTGCAAGAGCCACTTTATTACTTGTATGACTACCTAGATTTGCATGTTTGTTTGGACGCAACACATATTTGTATTTCTTTGTAATTGTTTTCATTGATGATATTCTTGTGTATTCTAAAGTTGGGAGGAACATGAGGATCACTTGCGTGTTGTGTTGGGTTTGCTTTAGGAGAAATAATTGTATGCCAAATACTCTAAGTATGTGTTTTAGTTATCTTCATTGTCCTTTTTGGGATATATGGTATCAAAAAAGGGGGTTATGGTAGACCCATAAAAGATTGAGAGGCTTATGAATCAGACTAGGCCTACCTCCATGATTGAGGTTCAGAGTTTTATGGGTGGGCCAGATATTACCACAGGTTTGTTAAGGGGTTTCCTTCTATTGCCTTGCATCTGACTTATTTGACTTAGAAAGAGATACCTTTTGTTTGGTACTATGAATATGAAGAGAGATTTTAAAAGGTTAATTTGCTGACCACCACTACTATTCTTCCCTTGCCGATGGAGGATAAGGATTTCATTGTATATTATGATGCCTCACGTTCTAGTTCAGATGTTATTTTGATACAGGAACAAAATATAATTGCTTATGCTTTGCGATAGTAGAAGGTGCATGAGAAAAACTATCCTACTCATGACCGAGAGTTGGTGGTTGTGGTATTTGCACTTATGATTTGGAGACATTATTTGTATGGGGTGTGATATAGAGTGTTCACTAACCACCATATCTTGTAGCATATTTTCACTCAGAAGGAATTGAATTTGAGATAGCGCAGGTGGATGGAGCTACTCAAAGATTAAGATGTAACTATTCTCTATACCCGGGTAAGGCTAATATGGTAGCTGATGCATTGAGTTGAAACACAAAAAGCATGGGTAGTTTGGCTTGCTTGGAGGTTTTTAGACATTTATTGTCTAGGGAAGTTCATTCTCAACTAATAGTTTCATGTGACTTGAGGTGTCAAAAAAAGGTGAGTTACTAGCAAGTGTAGAAGTGAGGTCTATATTTCTTGATCATATCAAGGCTAGGCCATTCGAGGATACAATGTTGAGTAAGATTCGTGACAAGGTTCTGCAAGGTAAGGCCAAGGAGCCCATTCTTGATAGTGAGGTTATTTTGCGGACTATGGGGCAATTTTGTGTGCTATGTTTTAATGATTTGATTCCTACCATACATGTTAAGTCACATAGCTTGATATATTTCATACATCCTACTGCAACTAAGATGAATTGTGATTTGAGGCAGCACTACTGGTGGGGCCGAATGAGGTGAGATATAGTTGATTTGGTGGCTAAGTATCAGAATTGCAAGCAGATGAAGTATGACCATCAGAAGCCTAGTGCTACACTGTAAAGGATTCCCATTCCTGAATAAAAGTAGGAGAGAACTATTATAGACTTTGTTGTTGGGCTTCCCAACACTATAGGGAAGTATGATTCGATACGTGATATTGTGGATAGACTGACTAAGTCTACACACTTCATTCTGGTGCAGGTTACTAATAATGCAACTAAGTTGGCTAAAGTTTATCTTAAGGAGATTGTCAGGCTTCTTGGGGTGCCTATTTCTATTGTTTCTAATAGGGGTACACAGTTTACTCTAACTTTTGGGAGAAGCTACGTAAAGAGTTGGGTACTAGATTAGATCTGAGTACTATTTTCCATCCTCAGACTAATGGGTAGTCTGACTTGATGATCCAGGTGTTGAAGGACATGCTTCGGGTATGTGTGATGAATTTTGAAGGTCATTGAGATCAGTTCCTACCTTTGGCTGAGTTTGTATAAAACAATAATTATCATTTGAGCATTGACATGGCTCATTTTGAGGCTTTGTATGGGAGAAAATGTAAATCTCTTATTAGATGGTTTGATATATTTGAGGAGAAACCTTGGGGTACAGATTTGTTGAAGGATTTGATCTAGAAGGTAAGATTCAATTAAGAGAAACTTGTGGCGGCTCAACGCCGGCAGAAAGAGTATGCGGATAGAAAGGTGAGAGATATGCATTTCATGGAAGGTGAGCAAATGTTGCTCAAGGTTTCACCCATGAAGTGTGTAATGTAATTTGGGAATAAGGGTAAACTTAGTCCAAGGTATATTAGACCTTTTGAGATTTTAAGGGGTGTGGGGCTGGTAAGTTAGCCTTACCTTCGAGTTTGTAGGGAGTTCATCCTGTGTTTCATGTTTTGATGCTCAAGAATTATCATTGATATGGCGACTATATTATTCATTGGGATTCTGTCTTGCTAGATCAGAACCTCTCTTATGAAGAGAAACTAATTGCCAATCTTGATAGAGATATCCAAAAATTGAGGACTAAGGAGATTCCATCCGTAAAGGTCCAGTGGAAGAACTGTCCTATTGAGGAAGCCACTTGAGAGACAAAAGCAGACATGCGTAGTCGATATCTGCAGTTGTTCAACAATTTAGGTAACTTCTTACTTGTTTTTTACTCTTTATTCTAGTTTTCATTTTGGGATGTATGATTATTTAATTGGTATCTAATGTAATGACCCATCTCTTCGTTATAGCGTTGATTGAGATGCAAATTCCCAGATTGAGTTTTTCCTAGTATGAGAGTTACTAAAATCTCAGGCTAGGATGGGTTCTAATGAAAATTGAGTGTTGTGTGGTGTTGCATCCAAACGCACATGCAAGTGTACACGGTCGTACAAGTAATATAGAAGCTCTTTCGAGCCGGATATTGAACCCACATGGACTTGTGACTCAACAAAATTTCCAATTCAATTTTTACTGATATTTCAAACAAGTGAATGAGCAACGAATGTGTTGATTTTGTTTATCTTTATAAACTTAAAATTAAATTGAAAATATCACTTAAAGTGTTGTAATCAATGTTAAGGAGATATTCCAGGGCCACGACGTAATTCACAATCATGTATAACATCAAATATTGTCTCAACAAGCTTTGTTTCACAAATTATAGGTTTTGGAGTTAAATTATATGATTCAGGAATGTCATCCCTAATTGTCTATTCAAACTAGCCTCACAACTACATCATTGAGTGGGGATGTGAGAATCTAATTCAAACGCATTTATATATCTTCCTATTTGCAACCAAGTAAGACAGGCTAGGTATATTTCTATCCAATCTGCAAATCATTCCAAATGTTACTCAAGAGATGATCTTACCCCCTATGTTCTTCGTCCTATCCCTAGATTTCTTTGATCAGTTCACATTGGGATACAAGTTTATTCTAATGTTGTCCAGACAATAAAATTATAAGCATAAGAATATAGGAACAATTATATGAGAAATAAGCTTTGTCGATTCAAAATAATACTACATCATAATGTTCCAGCCGTAACCCCTAAACAAGGGTGTTTAGCTACTCATATCCGAAAATAGAATTACAAATACAATGTTATTCATACAAAAACAATGAGTAGAAGAGTTAAAGAAAAAGAACCCTTATGAAAAGCCTTGTGCTTTGTGCTTTTCTCCAAAAAATATGTAATAATTTAACTGAAGGTTGTCCTTGGGGTATTTATAGAGGTGGGCTAATTTAATCCCAAGCTCATTAGGATTGTACTAATTAGAAAACAAAATTCCATCGAAACAGGACAATGCGGTACGAGGGGCAACGCAGAGGCTGAGCCGTTTAGCACGCCCCTCAATGCAAACAAACCAGTGGATTTTTCCTTTAGGCTATCCGATTTGGAGGTCATAGTTGGTGGCTCAGCTGCGTAGCACAAAGGCTTTTTCAACATCTGAATTCCCCTTAGATCACATATCAAGATCGTCTCATGTTTCCTCATTCGCTTTGGTTCACTTCCAACCACATATTTTCCTGAAACATGCTAATCAAATTTTTTAGTTCACCCATATTAACATATCATGAAGCACATGAAAATATACAAATTTGTTCTCAAAACATAGCTAAAATATGGGTAAAATGCAGCATACTTAGCTAAAATATGGGTAAAATACTGCATTTGGGTTTATAAATACACCAAGATCACCACCCCACACTTAAAGCCTTGTTCGTCCTTGAACAACTCATTGTACCGCCTCACATAATTTAAGACTTAACAACTACAATTTAACTCAACTACCCACACTTAGAAAAGCTAAATAATTTAATCATGATCCACAATGCATTCAACTAAGCATGGTTTCGTAACTCAAGGAACCTTCGAACGAAACCACATAACCTCTAAAACTGACTCGTTATGCAAAATAGGGCCAACATGATCGTATGCTAGATTTGAATTCAATAGTTCACCAAGTTCTCACCATTTTGTGCCCTCACGTTTAGGTAAGTGCCCTAAATCTCACATCATAGAATTAGTATAGGGGACATATTCAAAAATAAATACACTCACACTTCAAACAAAGTTTCAAACATACACAACATGCCATAGGATTTCCCATAGTGTATTACTCAATCAAACAAAGCATCAATTTGTAGGATCAAAAGAACTTTTCATGGTTGTAATGCCGGCTAAGGGATGGGTAGAAACTATTTGGCTAATAGTGACTATTATCCCTATGCACTTTAAGGCAAATATGTTTCTTATCTTTGAAAATCATCTTTCCTTCCATCACCCAATCTTTTTCCACTACTTTGTACCTCCCTAGACAGACAAAATTCTCTTCTCCCTTTCATAAAATAGTGTGCGCCCTTTCTTTTTCTTCAATTCACTTTCTTTTTATTTTTTATTTTTTTCTTATTCTTTTCATAAGAACAATTCCTATATTACATGGGCACGTGCATATCACTTAGTCCTCATCACATTGACAATCTTCTGTTATGTGCATCCCTTTATTAGCAATAAGTGTTAATAAAGTGCATTAGGGCCTATTTGGATTAAATTAACATGAGACCTCTTGAACAAAAGGGAATTTGGATACATAATATGGTTTATCAAATGAACAAAGGGCCTTACTAAGGATAATGCAAAGGTTGGTACAAATAATGGTGAAAGAACTAGGCTTACAAAGAAATATCTTGATTATGTCCTACAAACCAAATGCCAAGTCCAAATTTTTCAAACATATGTGGCAAGTTTTAGATGTGTAATATGATAAAAACACAACAAATGATCACCACACATGGCACAATGGTTTGAAAATGGTTCTCTTATATTTCAATCTAAACACACAACCAAATTTAATGTTTTCCATTATTAAACCCAAACTTTTCATCTTAGAGTCAAGTTTAAGAGATTTATGTGTTTCTAACAAAGTTTCCTACCTTTTATGTTTTTCGAATGGATTTCACATAAAGTCTAGCATAAACTTAAGTAGGATATCTAACTCTCTACCGGGGAAGAGTTCTACTTCTTACTTATCACCTATGATTAATTTTTCTTTAAGATGGTCGTCATCCATCCATCATAGAAAAAAGTACCTAACTATGACTATAATGAGCTACTAAATCCTAAAAATAATCATACACTAAAAAAATTAAAAATAATCCTATTGGCCAAAGGGACTATCCTCAAGAAATGCACTAAAAACAAAATCTGACGAACCCAAACATAAAACAAATGATACTAAACTGAATTAGTACTCATACCAACTGAAATAAACTGAAGTATGAATTACTAGCTATTACGGGACCAAGAATATCAGGATATTAGCAATCCACAAAAATATCGACCACATAAATGTAACACCCCGTATGTTTCCGAACCTATTTAATTACCGTAACATTCATGGAATTATTTGGACATGAGAGTGTTGATGAATTATGCATTTATTTGTTGGTCATTAATGAGTCTTGTGCCATTGGGCCCAAATGAGGCCCAAAAACCATAAGGAAAACATGGCCTAAAAAGGGGAATTTGACCCATTCTTCCATTTCTATTTCATTGACCAAGTAAACATATCCAATGTGTGGATAAGGATCATTATAAAGGGAATAAATAATTCAAGAAAATCAGATTTTATTTCATCAAAGCATACATGCCCTTTTCTAACATTTTCCAACTTTTCTCTCTATACACAAACCCTAAGCCCTCATCTCTTTTGGGACAAGATCACTCCTTGGAAAGCTTTGGTAAGTGTTTATAATTATGGTTTGATATATTATATGCATGTAATATGGTGTATATCATGTTGGTTATGTTGGTGAAGTGTGAGAAGTTCACTACATGTGAAACAATTTATGTTTGTTTAATCGGTGAAGGTTTTTGCCTTGTAAACTTGAAAATGGACTTGTGGTCTTGAAGGAAGTGGAATTGATGGGTTCAATATTGAAATGTGAGATGTGATTATATCCACAACTTGTTTTATTTTTGTACATAATGTTTGGAATTGTTATGGCAAAATTGTGCATGGATTTGGTGGTGTATTGAAGGAAAAGCGTGGTTTTGGTGATGTTCAAGTGTGTTGAGAAACCATGGCTGATAGTTGTCATTTAATATGATCTAACATATGTTAATAAAAGTTTATTTATGATCATGGACCATTCATTGCATAAAAAGACCCAAAAGAGACCCATTTTGGCCAAAACGGGCACCCGCCCTCGCAGACGAAGCACCTGCGGGCGCAGGTGACTTCGCAGGTGCCCCTGGATACTTCCAAGGGTAACCTGTGGATGTAGGTCATCCACCTGTAGGCGCATGTGGCTTCGCAGGTCCCTTTTCAGAACACCGTTTTGCATGTTTTTGTCTCCCTTTGACCCCCGAAGGCCCCTATACCCTTTATGGATGTAATTATCAACTTGTGATGTCGTTTTAATGAATTTAAAGGGTAGTATGAAGTTATGTTGGACTATATTAAGTATGTATTGTTTTTCATAAGTTGTTATGAGGCAAGTTGATAGGGTAATTGTGACGGAATGATAATGAGGAAGCATAAAGGGTAAACGTGGTGTGAAATGCTATCGATGTATAATGTCTTGGTCAATGTATGGAATACTATGGTATTGTTGGTATGATAATGCCATGAATGGTTTTGTAAAGGGAGAAATTATGTTCTAGGGAAATTGTGTAACTCATTGTCATCTTATGCACTTGGAATGTAGCTTGTGGTTAATATTGGTTCCGTTATGTACTTGTGCTGTAGAGTAAGAAGTAAGGAAGGAGTTGGATCATTGTGTTTGCTTATAGGACTGTGTATTCATATTGAGATCATAAGGTATGTAAGGTTACTCCTACCGTATCCTTCTGCAGCACATATTGTTCCCATTGTCATTGTATTTGTTCCATTCCGAAATGTGCTAAGGCATTTCATTTCAGGTTGTCATGTATTGTTATTCACATGTTCTCTATTAGTGGATTAGTTGTTATTCATAAGTCTCTTAATCATGAACTGATGTTCCAAGCTCCAATAATGTTGTGATTATCTACATATCAGTCTCTCAAAAGTAAGAAATAAAGTAATTCATATTTGTTGGTTGTGAGAGTACGGGTGGTAGATCTAGAGGCATAAGCCTAGCTCGATCTGATCCCAAATTTGTTGGATCAGGGGGCAGTCCTAGAGGAATAAGCCTAGTTCGGTCCAATCCTGACGGGTGGTAGCTCTAGAGGTAAGAACCTAGCTCGAGATGAACCTGATTTGTTGGTTTATGGGTGGTAGCTCTAGAGGTGATAAACCTAGCTCGAGCCAAACCCGATATCTTGATTTATGGGTGGTAGCTCTAGAGTCATAAGCCTAGCTTGAGCCGATCCCAACGTAACATTATGTTATGTTAAGACCCACTGATCAGTTGGGGCTCGGGTACGATGTGATATAAGCGATGAGGAATAAACAATAGAAGCGAAGAAAATAATTTATGTAAGGTACATGGTTCCACATATGCATATAGAGGAGTTATTCATATTGACTATTCTCTTACATTTTGATTCCATGGACGTATTTATGACAGTTTCATATGAACTTACATACTCAGTACATTCCTCGTACTGACCTCCCTTGGGGGGGCTTACCTTACTTGTTGCAGGCGCAGGTACTAGTAGACCTCCACAGTAGGTTGCGGATCTTTTGCGGACTTTTGGTGAGCTCCAGTTGGTTCGGGGCTTTCTGAATTGCTATGTACATTTATTTTGGTATTGTATATGTGTATAGAGCGGGGTCTTGTCCCGACTCTAGGTTGATTGTGGGTATGCATCTATAGAGGCTTTGTAGATGTTGTGTGAACAGATAAAGGAAATGTAAGAAACGTATGTTTTGTCTTGATGGCCCCAACGGCCAAGTTTCATAGTTATCATGTATTTTCCATGGTTTCCGCTATTGGCATCTTATATTTATTTATGGTGATGATGTTTATTGAGTAGCATGCGCATGAGTGTATGAGAATGAAGATTGGTTCTCTCGAGCCTTAACGGCTTTGGGTGCCAGTCCGCCTCGTTGGAATTCGAGGCGTGACAAAAAGTGGTATCAGAGCGGTCGTTCTAAGGGTGTCTACAAAGCCGTGTCTGAGTAGAGTCTTACTTATCGATGTGTTGTGCACCACATTTATAAGTAGGAGGCTACGGTACATTTAGGATTTGTTTCTGTTCTTCAACTCTTAGATCGTGCATTAGAGCCAATATTGTAGTAGAATCATATCTAACCATTGGTGATGGGTTTTCTTTGATATAGTAAACTGCCGATGACAAGAAGAGGTAAATACAATGGTAAGAAGGTTGGTATGCTTGGCAGAGAAGGATCGAGTAGATTACCACCTGACCCAGCTAGTCAAGGTGGTGCTGACACTGAATGTGCATCGCGGGCTCTTTCTACTTTTCCAGTTCCAGAAGAGCCGAAAAGGAGAGAAGTATCTTCGAAATTGCCTGATAATACTATTGAGCAAGATTTAATGAGTGCGGTGCAAATATTGACTCGTGTAGTTGCTGCACAAGCCCAAAGACAAGCTCTTGTGCAGCAGAAGGAGAGACAGGGGCACAGGAGAAAGATGCAGGAATTGGGAGTAGGATCGTTAAAGAGGGCGAAACCCATGGGACAAATCATGGCATCCCAAGGAGGATTTGGGCCTCGAATTTTTTACAAACCGCTTAGGCCATCATTTCCCCATTCCGCAACAAATACTCCCCCTCTATTCCAAGGGTTTAGAAGCAACCAGTTTGGGCAAGGAGGTGAGATTCAGGGTTTACGGACAGTGGGGTATCAAGCACAAGAAAGTATGAGCCACCCGAGGTTTTATCGTCAGTTGTGCCAGCGCTACGGGAGGTTTCATTCAGGTGAATATCGATTGGGGATGAATGTTTGTTATTGGTGTGGTATGCCAGGGCACATGGTGAGAGAGTGTCCATAGAAGGGCACGAGTAGTAGGGCACGACCTACGGGGCTAGCCATTGCACCCCCCTCATCAGAAGTGCAGCCTACGGGGCGTGGCAGAGGTTCTAGAGAGACAGTCGGTGCTAGTGGAACCCAGAACCGTAACCATGCCTTGGTGGATCGACAGAATTGGGAGACTTCTCCTGATGTAGGCACAGGTACATTATTCACACTTTTACATAAGGTCTACACATTGATTGATCCGAGTTTTACAATATCATATGGTACTCCATTAATTACTGCAAAATTTAAAGGAACACCGGAGTTATTAGTCAAGTCAATTGAAGTATCTACACCTGTCGGTGAATTTATTATGGTTAAAAGAGCATATCGAAGTGGTATAGTAATGGTATAGTAAATGTTTGTGATCATGTTACGTTGGTTGATCTTATTGAGTAGGATATGGTAGATTTGATGTTATAAAGGGTGTGGAATGGTTGGCTTCTTTGTCGACCACAGTAGATTGCTGAGTTACGAAGTTATATTTTCTTTTTCCACAAAGAATGTTCTTGAATGAAAGGGCGATGTTGAAGCACAGAGAGGTAAAGTTATTTCTCATATTAAGGCAAAGAACATGGTACCCGTCACTTAGTAAGGGTGATGTGAAACCAGCAACTCTTCAACCGATTCCAGTGGTAAATGAAATTCTTGAGACATTTCCTGCAGATCTTCTGGGTTTACTTCCAGGATGGGAAGTAACAAGATCAATTAAAAGACTTGTTGTACAAGGGATACATAAGATCTAGTATACCCCTTTGGGGTGCATCAGTGTTTTGAAAAAGAAAAAAAAAGAGAAATGAAATGAAATGGCGCATTGAGGATGCGTATTAACTATCAACAATTGCATAAGGTGACAAAAGTGGTAAATATTCCCTCCCCAGAGTTGATGATTTATTGGATCGGTTATAAGGTACCAAATATTTCTTAAAGATTCATTTAAAATCGGGTTATTACCAAGTAAGGGTTGGAGAGAAGGATATACCCGAAGTAGCTTTTCGAACACGTTATGGTTACTATGAATTTCTAGTTATGCCATTTGGGCTAACCAATGCACCAGCAGTTGTTAGGAAGTTGATGAATAGGGCGTTCAAGCCACTTTTAAATGCTCACGTGACCATATGTGGAGACGATATTCAAGATCAAAAGTAGACCATGATAATTACTTGCGACAGGCGCTATGGGTTTTTCGTGACAGTAATATATATGTAAAGTTCTCTAAACGTGAGTTTGATTAAAATACGTAGCATTCTTGGGTCACATTGTATAGGATGAAGGACTCAGGGGGGATAGACAAAAGATAGAAGCGATGAAAAAGTGGCTAAAGCCTATGACGTTTACAAAGATTCATCATTTTCTTGGATTGGTTGATTATTATAGGAGATTTACTGAAGAATTTTCTTCTATCTCTGCATCCTTGACAAAGCTAACACACAAGGCAATCAAGTCCCAGTGGAATGATGCATGTGAAAAGAGTTTCCAAGAGCTGAACGACAAATTGACTTCCACACCAGTTTTAGGTACTTCCAGAAGGCACAGAAGGTTATGCAGTGTATTGTGGCGCTTCAGGAGTTGGCCTAGGATGTGTATTGCTACAGCACGGCAATGTGATAGCTTATGCTTCAAGAAAATTGTGTCTACATGAAAGAAATGATCCAATATATAATCTTGAGTTAGCAGTTGTGGTATTTACTTTAAATACATGGCGCCACTACTTGTATGGGGTTCACGTTGACATAGATATACTGATCATAAAGTTTGCAATATATCCTTAAGCAGAAAGACTTAAATTTGAAGCAGCAAAGGTGGCTGGACCCATTAAAGACCATGATATTGATATTACATCTGGGAAAAGCAAGTGTCATTGCCGATGCGTTAAGTCGCAAAACAATAGGAAGCACTAGTAGTTAGTTGACTGAAAAGCAAAGTATAGTCAAGGAGTTATATCAATTAGCTAGCCTGGGAGTTCGTCTTCTTGAAACTCCAGATGAACGAATTATAATGTAAAATGCGGCAGTATCTTCATTTATAACTGAAGTGAAATGAAGAAAAAGTAATATGCGAACCTTATTGTATATCAGCTGAAAGTGAAAAAAATTTGACAAAGGCATTTGATCTTACGCAAGAAAGAGTGAATCAGATATAGATGAATTAAGGAAACGAATTATGACAGAGGCACATCACTTATGGTATTCTATGCATTGGGAGCTACCAAAATGTACCATGGTTGGGAAGAGATGTATTGGTAAGGCAACATAAAGAAAAAGAACGTTACAGAATTTGTAGCTCAATGTCCAAATTATCAATAGGTAAAAGTAGGGCATCAGAAACCTGGAGGTTATAAGCAATACAAGAATCTTCCAGTTTGAAAAGCGAGATATGATTAACATGGGTCTTATCACAGGTTTGCCTCATACATTGTGGAAATTTGATTCTATGTGGATGATAGTTGACAGACGTACCAAGTAGTACCCTTTTTACCTGTTAGGACCACGTGTACAGCTGGACATTATGCAAGACGGTATGTTAAAGAGATAGTGCGATTACATGGGATTCCAATCTCCATTATATCAGACAGGGGAGCTCAATTTACCGCACATTCTTGAAAGTCTTTTCAGACAAGTTGGGGACCCAAGTGAAGTTGAGTACATTTTTTCATCCTCAGAGAGATGGACAAGCAGAACATACTATCCAAACACTTAAAGATATGTTACGAGCATGCACAAAGTAGTTGGGATGATCATGTACCTCTTATGGAATTTGCCTACAATAATAGCTAACATTCAAAAAAAAAAATAATGACACCTTAAATGGGAGAAAGTGTAGATTACCAAGTGGATGGTTTGAAGCAGGTGAGACTGCTTTACTCAGGCCAAATCTTGTTCGTCCAGCTATAGAGAAAGTCAAGGTGGTACAACAGGGGCTACAAACAGCCCAAAGTCAACACAAATCATATGCCGATATTAGAAGTAGGGGATTAGAATGGGCTATAGGTGATTGGGTAGTAGTGACAGTGTCACCAATGAAAGGGGCAATGAGATTTAGGAAGAAGTGAAAGTTGGCCTATATAACGTGCCATATGAAATCATTAGAAGATTTGGGCAAGTTGCGTATGAATTAGCACTACCACAAGAACTTTCCTAAGTCCACCCAGTACTTCATGTTTCGATGCTTCGAAAGTGCCTAGGAGATCCATCTCGTTTTACTCCTGTTGAAGATGTGCAAGTTACGGAGGATCTTACCTATGAGGAAATACCTACTGCCATTTTGGATAGATAAGTGAAGAGGTTGAAGAATAAAGACATAGTTTCTGGGTACTATTGGAGAAGTCAGCAAATAGATGAAATCACAAGGGAAACCGAAGGAATGATGAAATCTAAAGTACTCGTATTTGTTGTACACAGAACAAAAAATTAAAAGTGCAAAATTGAAGCACTAACAAGTAAGTCTCTACATGTATCATGTGTATATGAGAACATTAAGGATACACTTAGATTTAAATTTGTTTCAATGAGATAATGGTACTAACATTCGAGAACGAATGTTTCTAAGAGGGGAAGAATGTAACACCCCGTATGTTTTCGAACCTATTTAATTACCGTAAAATTCATGGAATTATTTGGACATGAGAGTGTTGATGAATTATGAATTTATTTGTTGGTAATTAATGAGTCTTGTGCCATTGGGCCCAAATGAGGCCCAAAAATCATAAGGAAGACATGGCCCAAAAAAGGGAATTTGACCCATTCTTCCATTTCTATTTCATTGACCAAGTAAACATATCCAATGTGTGGATAAGGATCATTATAAAGGGAATAAATAATTCAAGAAAATCAGATTTTATTTCATCAAAGCACACATGCCCTTTTCTAACATTTTCCAACTTTTCTCTCTATACACAAACCCTAAGCCCTCATCTCTTTTGGGACAAGATCACTCCTTGGAAAGCTTTGGTAAGTGTTTATAATTATGGTTTGATATATTATATGCATGTAATATGGTGTATATCATGTTGGTTATGTTGGTGAAGTGTGAGAAGTTCACTACATGTGAAACAATTTATGTTTGTTTAATCGATGAAGGTTTTTGCCGTGTAAACTTGAAAATGGACTTGTGGTCTTGAAGGAAGTGGACTTTATGGGTTCAATATTGAAATTTGATATCTGATTATATCCTCAACTTGTTTTATTTTTGTACATAATGTTTGGAATTTTTATGGCAAAATTGTGCATGGATTTGGTGGTGTATTGAAGGAAAAGTGTGGTTTTGGTGATGTTCATGTGTGTTGCGAAACCATGGATGATTGTTGGAATTTAATATGATCTAAAATATGTTAATAAAAGTTTATTTATGATCATGGACCATTCATTGCATAAAAAGACCCAAAAGAGACCCATTTTGGCCAAAACGGGCACCCGCCCTCGCAGACGAAGCACCTGCGGGCGCAGGTGACTTCGCAGGTGCCCCTGGATACTTCCAAGGATCACCTGCGGATGCAGGTCAGCCACCTTCAGGTGCATGTGGCTTCGCAGGTCCCTTCCAGAACACCGTTTTGCATGTTTTTGTCTCCCTTTGACCCCCGAAGGCCCCTATACCCTTTATGGATGTAATTATCAACTTGTGATGCCATTTTAATGACTTTAAAGGGTTGTATGAAGTTATGTTGGACTATATTAAGTATGTATTGTTGTTCATAAATTGTTATGAGGCAAGTTGATAGGGTAATTGTGACGGAATGATAATGAGGAAGCATAAAGGGTAAACGTGGTGTGAAATGCTATCGATGTATAATGTCTTGGTCAATGTATGGAATACTATGGTATTGTTGGTATGATAATTCCATGAACGGTGTTTTAAAGGGAGAAATTATGTTCTAGGGAAATTGTGTAACTCATTGTCGTCTTATGCACTTGGAATGTAGCTTGTGGTTAATGTTGGTTCCGTTATGTACTCGTGTTGTAGAGTAAGAAGTAAGGAAGGAGTTGGATCGTTGTGTTTTCTTATAGGACTGTGTATTCATATTGAGATCATAAGGTATGTAAGGTTACTCCTACCGCATCCTTCTGCAGCACATATTGTTCCCATTGTCATTGTATTTGCTCCATTCTGAAATGTGCTAAGGCATTTCATTTCAGGCTGTCATGTATTGTTATTCACATGTTCTTTATTCGTGGAATAGTTGTTATTCATAAGTCTCTTAATCATGAACTGATGTTTCAAGCTCCAATAATGTTGTGATTATCTATATATCGGTCTCTCAAAAGTAAGAAATAAAGTAATTCATATCTGTTTGTTGTGAGAGTACGGGTGGTAGCTCTAGAGGCATAAGCCTAGCTCGAGCCGATCCCGAATTTGTTGTATCATGGGGCAGTCCTATAGGCATAAGCCTAGCTCGGGCCGATTTTGACAGGTGGTAGCTCTAGAGGTAAGAACCTAGCTCGAGCCAAACCTGATTTGTTGGCTTATGGGTGGTAGCTCTAGAGGTGATAAACCTAGCTCGAGCCAAGCCTGATATCTTGATTTATGGGTGGTAGCTCTAGAGGCATAAGCCTAGCTCGATCTGATCCCAACATAACGTTATGTTATGTTAAGACCAACTGATCAGTTGGGGCCCGAGTACGATGTGATATAAGCGATGAGGAATAAACAATAGAAGTGAAGAAAATAATTTATGTAAGGTATATGGTTCCACATATGCGGATCGAGGAGTTATTCATATTGACTATTCTCTTACATTTTGATTCCATGGACGTCTTTATGACAGTTTCATATGGCCTTACATACTCAGTACATGCTTTGTACTGACCTGCTTTGGGGGGGCTTAACTTACTTGCTGCAGGCGCAGGTACTAGTAGACCTCCACAGTAGGTTGCGGATCCTTCGCTGACTTTTGGTGAGCTCCAGTTGGTTCGGGGCTTTCTGAGTTGCTATGTACATTTATTTTGGTATTGTATATGTGTATAGAGCAGGGTATTGTCCCGACTCTAGGTTGATTGTGGGTATGTATCTGTAGAGGCTTTGTAGATGTTGTGGGAACAGATGAAGGAAATGTAAGAAACGTATGTTTTGTCTTGATGGCCCCAACGGCCAAGTTTCATAGTTATCATGTATTTTCTATGGTTTCCTCTATTGGCATATTATATTTATTTGTGGTGGTGATGCTTATTGAGTAGCATGCACATGAGTGTATGAGAATGAAGATTGGTTCTCTCGGGCCTTAACGGCTTTGGGTGCCAGTCCGCCTCGTTGGAATTCGAGGCGTGACAATAAAATAAACAACGTTCTTAAACATCAAGAATACAATTACAAAATCACCAAAACTAATGTAGTGAAACAACAAACTCATAAAGGGATTCTTTCCCACCCGCACACTTAAGAATAAGCATTGTCCCCAGCGCAAAATAGAAATTTAAAAGCAAAAGATGGGGCAAAAGAACTCCCTGGTCGCTCTATTTATCACCATCCTCCTCATCAAGATCTTGATCTTCATCATCAGAATCTGACTCTGAGTGAATGTCTGAGTCCACTCTCAACTTATCCTCATCAGTAGGAATATCATCATCTACAAGCTCCTGGAAATGTCGTCCAATCCGACACAATATCATTGCATGCTCACTCAACGAAGAATGCTCCTCAAGCTGCTTCAACTCATTAGTAGGAGGAGGCCGCCCACCACACATCAAGGACAACTTCTGCTAACCATAAATGTGGTTGGTAAAGCTATCATCTCTAGCATTTTATTGAGAATGGCTCAATGCAAGCTTGAATACGGACTCGGGCTCTTTCACTTTTGACACATAAGTCCTTCTCAAGTTTTGAAAGTTTTTGTAGTCTGTGGGGGGGTTTTCCTTCCCAGTGTCCTTCAAAAACTGTCATAATTCCACCAAATTTGTACCTATATCCATTTTTCACCCTATCCTTTCTTATTAAGGATCTGAAGACTGCACCAACATTAACGTTTACATTTTTCATCAAATCATAGACCAAACATACCTGGTCAAGAGTGATGTTAGAAAAATGATTCACCGGTATCAAATATGTGCACACAATCCTCAACCATATTATGTCCTCTTTGTTCAAGTGAGCATAAGGGAAGCTGTTGTGATACCCCTTATCTTTGTGGCAGTCCCAACTTGCTACTGATTTTTTATTACAAAGGGTGTGAAAAATTGCCTGATAGGGTGGCCTATTGTACAACTCCCTCAAGGAGCCATGGTCCATATTTAGTGTACAAAGGAAGGTGTTCAACGCTGCCATATCAAAGGTAAGGACCTTTCCTTGAATATGAACCTCATTTCCCCGCGTCTTGGGAAACTAATTAGCAAAGAATTCCCTAACCATATCAAAATTTCACTCACCCCAGTAATTGAAGATGAAGTCCATCCCCAACTGGTGGATCCTCTCCAGAATGAGTGGGTACTCAGCTGCTAATCACTCCCTATCAATATGTTCCATAGGCAAGAAATTTGCCTCTTTGTTCTCCATATACCACTTAAGTCCCTCCTTTTCAACAGACTTCACTCTAAATCTGCAGCAAGGTACTCGAGGAGCGGCTGGTTGGGCTGGCATTGTATGTCTGGCTTAGCCAGTGTGAGCTCTTTTCTATCCCTGGACTTATATGCATGCAACCCCATTTCCTTTGCTTGGCTTAGGTTCCATGGTACCTATTAAACATAGAAATTAAGAGAATTAATGCAGCCCCAAGTGGCTAACCATAATCAAGTTTGAAGTTGGTTGAAACCACCCCACACTTAATTTGTTAGCACATAACAACTAGTTTTTATTCTCGGGTACTAAGGCTTCCCCTACTAACAAATAATTGACCAGTTGAAGTATCCACAACTGTATCATACCCACACTTGATTTCTTTCAATCTTCATATATCCAATGATCCTTAGCATAGTTTTTTATCACAACTAACTTCAAGTGGCAAGTTACATAATCCCAATACCAGCATGTATCATCCCAATTTCAAGTAACATCATGCATAATTTTGAATCCCTACTATTAAATTACATATCTCTATCACGAGAATGTAGCATGCATGAGACAAGTGTGCTACACATTCATGATATCTTTACCAAAACAATAAATATGACCCAATTATTTCATTCAATTATCACCACAATTTTTGCCGAAATTTGTCCTACACCCAATATATTAAACATCAAGCACATTTACCCCTACAAGTATATATTTCAAACACAGTCACCTTTCTTCCACAGAGTTTAAACAAGATTCAACAATTTAGTTTCACTTGTCAATTAACTCGCGACCAAAACACATAAAAATTTGTCCAATTAAAACGCCACCCGCACACCACATTGAACTAAACATATAGTTCCAGAAAACTTACAAAGCAATCACGAGGATTTATCATGCTTAACAATTATTACCTTAATTTTTGGCTCAATATTTGGCTAAACCACACCATACACCATGAATATATGCTAATTAAAAGACCACGCAAGCAATAGAGGACAAAGAAAAATCTATGGAAACTTACCGTTTGATGCTTGAAGAAGTGAAAGAGAAAAGGAATTGATGAAGGGGGGTTATGTCGCGATTTGGACTAGAGAGAATAAGGGTGTGTAGTGCAAAGTAGGGTGAGAATGAGGGGATTTTTGAGTCAAAGGTATAAAAATAAACCCTATTAGGTTAGGTCAACCCATTGAGTTTAATGAAGATTTGGGGAAAAAAGGGTCGGGCGCACCGCGAGGCTCAAGGCGGAGGAGTGGCTCCGTGCCTGCGATCTAAGCGCGTACCCAAACTAGTGGCTCCCTTTTTTGTGTCACGCGACACAGGGTTTAAGGCTTAGGATAGATTCCAAGCCGCCAAACCCCTTTTCACTGCACCATTTCTTACCTTGGTATATGTTTACTCTATTTTTTACCTTACCCAACATTCCGTAGCTCTGTACTACCTATAAATCACTACAGAAACATTAAAATTAGTTTAAAAATGGTTCGCCTCCCACCAAGTGCCTTAGTATTGGTCGCGGCATGGCTCATATTTTTGTATTCTTGTTTTTTCTTCAAAATTTTTTTGAATAAAAATTCTAACTATTACATTACATTCTCAAGTTACCCCCTGAGTAGCGCCTGATTTAAGATCACATCACTATGCATATCAAAATCATTCGTTTGATAATGCTAAGGATGTCTTTTGCCAATCTTCATCCTCAGCCCAATAGTGTTTCACTCTTTGTCTATGTACCAAGAACATTTTGCCCTTATATTTATCTTTTAGCTCAACTACTCCATGTGCAGCCAACCTTACAAACTCAAATGGGCCATACCATTTCAACTTGAGCTTTCTAGGGAACAACTTCAATCCAGAGTAAAATAATAGTACATTTTTTCCAAGCTCAAAAGTACAAGATACTATATGTTTATCGTGCCATCTCTTGGGCTTCTCTTTGTAAAGTTTTACATTATCATATGTATGCAACATGAACTCCTCGAGTTTGTACAACTGTAGCACTCATTTCTAGCCTACCAAATTAAAATCAGGTTCAACTTCTTCACAACCCAATAAGCTTGGTGTTCCAACTCTGCAGGTAAATAGCATGCCTTCCCAAAAACTAGCCGATAAGATGACTCCCAATAGGCATTTTTAGGCAGTTCTATTAGCCCACAATATGTCATCTAGCTTAATGGACCAATCTTTTCATCGTGCATTAACTGTCTTTTGTAGATTATTCTTTACCTCACTTTTTGACACTTTGACTTGGCTACTAGTTTGGGGATGATAAGTTATGGCAACATTGTGTCTCACCCCATACTTAGCCAATAAATTTCAGAACTAATTGTCGACAAAGTGTGACCCTCTATCACTAATTATCGCCTTTAGAGTTCTGAACCTTGTGAATATATGCTTCTTTACAAACGTTACCTCCACCTTTGAGTCATTGGTAGGAAGAGCCACTACTTTCACCCTCTTTGAAACATCATAACATACTGGCGTGGTACCCGACCTATTATCATAACATATCATATTGTACCGTCGTCATACCCGACCCATTATCATAATATATCATATTATACCGACATAGTACCCGTCCCATCATATCAACACCTCATCACAATGAAATAAAAATGCAATACAGTCATCAAATCACAAATCATACTAGAAGGCAATCATAGATGTTTATATCACAAACAAGTACAAAGCCAAGAAATTCTAAGTGCTACACAAAACCATAGCCTACCTCAACTCTTTTTCTCAAAGTCACCTTTAAGCCATACTTTTCCCTTTTCGTTCTCGTTCAATTCATGCTTGACCTATACAACAAAAAGAATAAACACACATTTCAATAATTCATCCTTTTTTAACTACTAGGGATCAAAATTACTGATTTTATCCATAAACATACCCTAATTCATCATCATAGGGTTTTCTTATTATTTAAACTTTATCAAAGCTACTTTAATTAATAATTAGTCAAAATTCTAGTCTCAATAGTGTTTTCTAACACCCTAGGATCATTATGTACTGAAGTTTTATACATTCCCACCACTTTTCATTAATTTCCATGAACTAGGGTTAAACCACCAATTTCCACCATTAATCTATTTCTAGTGATTTTCTAAGGTTAAACGAAGTAAATTCAAGTCTAGAACGTAATTACTTACCTCCAAAGATGAAAAACTTTGAAATCCCACTGAAAATCGCCTTTCCCCAAAACTCTAGTTTATTTTTCAAAAAGTGGGAAATGAAATTATTTTTTAGATTTTAAAACTAAAAATTTTACTGCGTGTTACCGCTGCAGCGGATAATTACCACTGCAACGGTTAAATTTCTACTGCTGCAGTTTGTGCCCGTTATACTGGAGGTCGCCGCCGTTGTTCCCTTGACAGCTGCAGCGGTTACTTTTTCTATTGCAGCCGTCTGAGGCTGAAACTGAGGGTCGACCTTCAGTTTTCCTTATTTTTCAATACACACCATGAATTTCGACAACGCAAACCAACCTCTCCATGATAAACTCTATAACCGGAGTTTTGTAACTCTGTTTCAGGTGCTGGAAGCTGCTACGACTTTCTATTCTCATTGGATATCCAACTATCATATCAAACCCAACTATTACCAATCATATCAATACCAGATTTCA
Source organism: Capsicum rhomboideum (assembly GCA_031232105.1). NCBI lineage: Eukaryota > Viridiplantae > Streptophyta > Magnoliopsida > Solanales > Solanaceae > Capsicum > Capsicum rhomboideum. The sequence continues at coordinate 47,452,893 of CP124719.1, read as the reverse complement.
TTCATCTACCACACCCTCCAATTAGAGCCAAAACTAGACTAGTCGTGAATTTCTCAAAATTTAGCTAAGGAGAGTCTAGGTGCAGCTTTTACCTCCTAATTCTGCATAACGACATTTTCGATCGTTATATTAGATACCCATTTACCACTCGTTCATCCCTGTATGACCATTGGCCCAAAAAAGACATAACAACTAGATAGAGCATACCCGAGTCAATAAATAAGTGTGGATATTGCTTATGCATATCCGCTTCTGTCTCCCATGTAGCTTCCTCAATGGTACGATTCCTCCACTGAACCTTCATACAAGCTATAACTCGTGTCCTCAACTTCCTCACATCTTTAGCTAGAATAGCAATCGATTCCTGCTCATAGGATAGTTCCCTATCAAATACTTCTGGGTCCCAAGGAATAATGTATTCTCCATCTCCATGGCATTTCTTTATCATACACACATAGAATACGGGGTGAACCCCAGACATACTAGTGGGTAAGGCCAACCTATATGCTACCGACCCCACTTTCTTCAACACCTAAAAAGGTCCTATGTACCTTAGGCTCAACTTTCCCTTCTTACCGAATCACATCACACCTTTCATAGGTGACACCTTCAAGAGTACTTTCTCCCCCTTCTCAAACTTCAGGTCTCTTACCTTTTTATCTGCATATTCCTTCTGTCGGCTTTGAGCCTCTATGAGGTTTTCCTGTATGAATCTCACTTTTTCCATAGAGTCCTTAAGCATATGTGTTCCCCAAGGCCTCACCTCAAACGCATCAAACCACCCAATTGGGTACCTATATTATCTACCATATAAGGCCTCAAAAGGAGCCATATCAATACTAGAGTGGTAGCTATTGTTGTAGGAAAATTCACACAACGGTAGGTATTGATCCCATAGACCCCCGAAGTACATAACAAAAGCTCAGAGCATATCCTTAGGCACTTGGATAGTCCACTCAAATTGACCATCGGTTTGTGGGTGGAAAGTTGTGCTCAGGTCCAATCTAGAACCGAACTCGGACTGAAACCTCTCCCAAAAATTGGAAGTGGATTGAGTACCCCTTTCAGACACAATTGACACCAGTACCCCATTCAACCTTACAATATCCTTCAAATAGATCTTGGCCAACTTAGATGCATTATAATCTACTCTTACCTGAATGAAATAAGCCAATTTAGTTAATCAGGCAACAATGACCCAAATGGAGTCACATTTCCTTATGGTTTTCAGAAGACCAACCATAAAATCCATCGTTATCCTTTCCTACTTCTACTCCAAGATGGTCATCCATTGAAAAGTACCACTAGGCTTTCGATGTTTGTATTTGACCTGCTGGCAGTTTTGACACTTAACCCCAAAATCTACAATGTCACACTTCATTTCTCCACCAATAGTGTTGCCTCAATTCTCTATACATCTTGTTGGCACCCAGATGTATGGAGTACTTGGAATTATGAGGCTCTTCCAGACTGGTGGGAATCAAATTACCTATTCGAGATACACACAACCAACCACAGATTATCAAGGCCCCTTCGTCATCAAGAATGGCCTTTTTCGCCTCTCCTTGTAACACCTTCTCTCTAAGGTTGTTCAATTTCTTATCCTTAATTGTCTTCTCTTAATCTGATCATAGAATATGGACCTAGCCTCCACATAGGCCAACACCTTTCCTTGGATGGTTTCCTACAATCTCAAAAAATAGTTAGCAAAAGATTGTACCTCTTTCGCCTATGGGCACCTGGACACCTCCAGAAATGCTAGACTCCCCAAGCCCACTGGTTTCGGCTTAGCGCATCTTCCACCACATTGGCCTTACCTGGGTGACACAGAATTGAGATATCATAATTTTTAATCAACTCCATCCATCTCCACTATCTGTGATTCAAATCCTTTTGGGTGAACACGTGTTGCAAGCTGTGGTGGTCTGTGAACACCTCAAACTTCACCCCATAGAGATAGTGCCTCCAAATTTTCAAAGTGAACACCATGGCTGCCAGTTCCAAATCATACGTGGGGTAATTTTTCTCATATGGCTTTAGCTGTATCAAAGCATAAGCAATCATATTTCATTCCTACATCAACACAACACCTAAGCCCAAATGTGAGGCATCACAAAATACAATAAAATCCTTACCCTCTACAAGCAAGGTTAATACTGGAGCCGAAGTCAACATAGTTTTGAGCTTCTGAAAGCTCTCCTCACACTTTTCATCCCATTCAAATGGAATTTGTTTCTGATTTAAACAGGTCAGGTGCGAAGTAATGGCAGCAAACCCTTTAACAAACCAGCGGTAATAACTAGCCAACCCCATAAAACTATAGATTTCTATTACATTCATTGGTCTGGCCTAATTTTTAACTGCCTCAACCTTTTATGGGTCCACTATAAAATTTTTCTTAGAAACCATGCGCCCAATAAAGGACACTAAAGAAAGCCAGAATTTGCACATAGAGTACTTAGCATACAATTGCTTCTCCTTCAGCACAGTATGCAAATGAGTCTCATACACTTCTTCACTTTTAGAATAAATAAGTATATCATCAATAAACACAATAATGAACAAATCCAAAAAGGACTTAAACACTTCATTCATCAAACTCATGAAAATAGTTGGGGCATTGGTCAAACCAAAAGACAAAACCAAAAACTCATAATGTCCATAACGAGTTCGGAAGGCAGTTTTTGGGATGTCCTCAGCCTTAATTTTTAGCTGATGATAACCCGACCTCAAATCAATCTTAGAGAACACTACAACTCCCTGTAACTGGTCAAATAGATCATGTATTCTAGGCAAAGGGTATTTGTTACGAATGGTCACCTTATTCAACTGGCGGTAGTCTATGCACATCCTCATACTACCATCCTTCTTCTTCACAAACAAAACCGGTATACCCCAAAAAGAGACACTTGGGCTAATAAAGCCTTTTTCCAATTACTCTAACAATTGGGATCTCAACTATACAGGTGTCATATGGTATAGAGAAATAGATATGGGTCTAGTCCCGTGCTCCAAGTTTATACAAAAGTCAATTGCTCGATCTGGAGCCATACCTAGAAGATCATCTGGAAACACTTTTAAGAATTCACATACCATTGGAACAGATGCTATAGGAGGGATTACAGATTTATCTTCTCAAAAATGGGCTAAAAATGCCCTACACCTCCTCTTTACTAATTTTTGGGCATGAATTGGGAACCCTCACAGGATTAGACTTAAAGGTACCCTCCCACTCTAGCTTCTCTCTCCCGGGCATTGCTACCATAACTGTTTAGTATAACAATCAAGAACAACATGATAAGGGGATAACCAACTCATCCCCAAAATAACATCAAACTCCTCCATGTCTAAAATAACCAGATTTGCCAAGGTCTTAAACCCCATGAACATCACAGGACATGCATGATATACCTGATCAACACATACAGACACCCCAATCGGTGAACACACATACATAGGAGTATCAAGATATTCACAGTTCAAGTCCCAAGCCATAGCAAATTTAACAGACACATAAAAAAGGTGGAACCAGGATCAAACAATACAGAATACATATGATCACATATAAGAATAGTATATGTGATTACCGCATCGAAAGCTTTCACCTCTGGGTGAGCCAAAACTGCATAAAGATGTGCCTTATTACCACCTTGGCCGCCACCTCTACCACCCTGCTCTTTATTTCTACCAACATGTCCTCTACCTCGATTGGCCTAGTTGCCACCCTTATCCTGGCCACCGCGCCCACCTTGTGGACGACCTCTACCATTTCCTCCTCTACCACGACCTACCGAAACTAGAGCAGTAGAAGTTGGTTGCTTTGTCAACTAACTGCAGACAAGAAATTAGGAAAATTCCTCTTCACATGTCCCAAACCTCCACACTCAAAGCATTTGGGCCCTAAAGTAGGCCTCTAAACTGAAAAGGAAGAAGGCGTGTAGTTGTCGGCTTAAGAAGGCTAAAAACTAACCCCAAATGAGTCCCCTGCTGTATATTTGAATGGTAGGGCTTAGAAGAACCATGACTTTTTGAGATAGTATCACTAAATTGGATCGAGGTCTGAACCTTCTCCTCTTCTACTTTCACCTCTCTGTGTTTCTCAAGTGATTCAGCCTTCTTGGTAAATTCAACAACATCCTGAAAAGACTTACCAAACAGCCACAAATAAACTAGCCAACTGAATCCCCGAGTTCAAACCATTCATAAAATACCTGATCCATTCCTCTTATGAGGTAACCAAATGTAGTGCATAGTGAGACAAGGCATGAAACTTGGCAGCCTCATAGGCCACCACAAACATGTTACCCTACTCTAACCTTAGAAACTCATCCTTCTTCTATTCAAGATAAGTGAAGGAAACATATTTCTCAAGGAATACATTTTGAAACGGAGCCCAAGTAAGTAGAGGTAAGGCAGCCTTACACTCCATGAACGACCTCCACCATTGTTTGTCTACGTTCTGTAGCTGAAAAGAAACAAACTCCATACCATACCTTTCAACAATACCTATCTTGTACAGACATTTGTGACAATCTATCAGAAACTCAAAAACATCCTCAAACTCTATACCTTGGAATACCAGGGGTTTCATTTTCATGAACTTGCAAAACAGCCCATGCTTATCATCAGTCATCACTGGTCCAAGTAACTGTTGAGAATGCACCCAAGTTTCAGAGAACGCATCCATCCTTGATGTTACAACAACGGCATGTTGCAAGACTGTGGGTGGGATGATAGAAACAACTGGAGTGTAGCCATTGCCAGCCAATCCATCCAAAAACCCCAACACTTGTTGAATCATGTCTGCAGACAAAGGCACCTGTGTTGCCCCATTTGGTACTGGCACCACATTCTCTGGAGCTATTATTTCTTCTTCCTCAACTACCTTTTTTTCATCCTGAGCTTGGCCTGGAGCATCCTGCGGTGGGGGAGGAGTTTGTGATCTCTGTCTTACCGATCTCCCAACTACTTGTGCTCGACCCCTAATGGGAGCTGCTCTCCGTCCTCCCCTTCTTGCGTTGCCCTAACTAGAAGACTGCTTCGGACTACGATCTCAGCGGCCAGTGAGGGCGCTGTTGTAGGTACTGCCGCTGGTGCTGCTGCTGCTACTCTGGTAGAATAATTATGCACCATCTGTGAACAAGAGTGAAAGGATTAGATACCAATTTGGATCACCAGACACCAATCGAAATCAAGTACTAGCACGACGGGAAGAAAGAAAGAAAATTCTTTTCCTAAAGCCCTGTAGCCTCCCAAAGAAAAGGACAGACGTTTCTATACCATTCCGCAGGACTCTACCAGACCTATTCTTGTACGATGAGATCTATGAACCCAGTGCTCTGATACCATCTCTGTTACGACCCAACTGGTCATGATTGGCACCCACCCTAACCTTTGTCGGAAGAACCATACTAATCTCACCCTTACTCTCCTAAATATTACTCTCTCAGTCATATTATATAATTCCCTATGTATTAAATTAGTACTAAAAGGTTTTCCTTTTTAAATAAACATCTTAGTCAATAATGTCATCATCCATAAAAACAAATAGAGTGCAGAAACCTCTAGTTATTACAATCCCCGGGACCTGATGTCACCATATAAATACATTTAAAAAGAACAACTAAGTCTAAAAACCAATACAAATATCGAAAAACATAATAAAAAGAAAATTGTCTTAGTTTTGTATCAAAGGACATAACATCATAGAAGATCTAAAGGTTTCTCGGACATGGTGCTCACCCTCAAAATCAGGACTGGATCACTATTTAGAGCCGGGGTTGCGTGTCAACTGCTTGAAGATGTTCTGCACTTAACAAAAAGAAGAGTACATGCAGCATTAGTACATCAAAAAGTACTGGTAAGCATCATCGGTCTACTAACTTAACAATGTACAAGTAAGCAAGTCAAACAAGTATAAAAGCAATCATAACAAGATTCATAATCCATGATATCAATCAAAGAACACATCATGAATCATCATATAATTACACTCACAAGTTCACTTTTACAAGCTTTCATACTTAATCATTTTTATCAACCATTCCTCATCAATTATATTCATCAATTAGCACTCAACACATGTAAATGAGTGCATGTATGCAAGATGTGCGCATCATACCTTACCCTTCTCATCCTTTTCATCAACATCATAATGTATCGATGTGGTACCCTATCCATTATCATAACATATCATATTACATCGGTGTGGTACCCGACCCATTATCATAACATATCATATTGTACCGGCGTGGTACCCGACCCATCATCTTAACACCTCATTACAATGCAATGAAAATGCAATGCAGTCATCAAATCACAAATCATGCTAGAAGGTAATCATAGATGTTTAAATCACAAACAAGCACAAAGCCAAGAAATTCTAAGTGCTACACAAAACCATAGCCTACCTCAACTCCTTTTCTCAAAGTCACCTTTAAGCGATACTTTTCCCTTTTCGTTCTCATTCAATTCGTTCTTGATCTATACAACCACAAGAATATACACACATTTTGATAATTCATCCCTTTTTAACTACTAGGGATCAAAATTACTAACTTTAGCCATAAACTTACCCTGATTCATCATCTTAGGATTTTCTTATCATTTAAACTTCAAGAACACTACTTTAATTAATATAACTAGTCAAAATTCTAGTCTCAATAGTGTTTTCTAACACCCTTGGATCATTATATACTAAAGTTTTATACATTCCCACCACTTTTCATCAATTTTCATGAACTAGGGTTAAACCCCAATTTCCACTATTAATCCATTTCTAGTGATTTTCTAAGGTTAAACGAAGTAAATTCAAGTCTAGAACGTAATTAAATCCCATTGAAAATTGCCTTTCCCTAGAGCTCTAGTGCATTTTTCGAAAAGTGGGAATGAAAACATTTTTTGGGTTTTAAAACTGCAAATTTACTGTGCGTTACTGTTGCAGCAGATAATTACTGCTGCAATGATAAAATTTCCGCTGCAGCAGTTTGCGTCCATTTTACTGGAGGCCACTGCTGTGGTTCCCTGACCACTGCAGCGGTTACTTTTTCTGCTGCACAGTGGTCCAAGGTAGAAACTCAGGACCTCCCTTTAGTTTTCCTCATTTTACAATACACACCATGAATCTCTATAACATGAACCAACATCTCCACGATAAATGTTATAATCGGAGTTCTATAACTCTATTTTAGGTGCCAAAAATTGCTACAACTTTTTATGCTCGTTGGCTATCCAACTATAATATCAAACCCAACTATTACCAATTATATCAATACCAGATTTCATTCATCTACCACACCCTCAAATTTGAGCCAAAACTAGACTAGCCATGAATTTTTCAAAATTTAGCTAAGGGGAGTATAGGTACAACTTTTACCTTCTAATTCAGCGTAACGACATTTTAGGTCATTACAGTTAGGCTAAGACCATTAGTAGAAATTCAAAAGTCCCAGAACTACGTTACCACCATAGGTTCTATAAGGTCACCCGTTAGATCAGGCAGACACCTTAGTCCTTTTTGGACATTAGTTAGAGGATCCACGTCAGTCGGTATTACATAGCACCCTTTCAGCTGGGGTTATAGGTTGGGCCCTATTTATCTCAAATGGGGTATGTAAGTTAATAGTAGCTCCCATAGTATAGACTTAGTCATTGCATGACCCCAGATTTTATCTATTTAGTTATTGTATATATCATCTTTATGCTTATTACTTGGGTCATTGAATCAACTTGTGTTTATCAGTTCCATATTCAGTTTAATCTCATATATTCAGCATATCCAGTTATATTACAGTGCATATCTCACATGCTCAGTACATTCAAAGTATTGATCGCATACTTTTTTGCGCTATATTATTTGATCATATAGGCTGAGACTCTTAGCATCCAGCTCACGGTTATCACGACCATCTCAGTAGCAGTGTTTGGTGAGTCCTCATCTTCTAAGGATGAGATTTATTATCATTCTCTTAATTCATTTATTTTAGTTTTCAGATTGTTAGAGTTAGCTGGGGGCTTGTCCTAGCAACTCATCATTAGTAAACGCTTTCAAATAGTTATTTAGACAAGCTTTTAACTTTATGATACTATCAGACTTATGTCCATTTGATTATTCATTATTACTATTTAGTTAGCTTCCACACTCGGTTATTTAGTCTTATTTCAGAAATCATAGTATATGCCAGAATGGGTTAGCTTGGTTTCACTCGTAATGTTAAGCACTATGTTGCAACTAGGGTGTAGTCTCAGATCATGACAAAAGTCCTCCACCATGTCATTAAATATTTCCATCATGCAACACTTGAAAGTGGCGGTGCATTATAGAGTCCAAAGTGCATATGCTTTAAGATGTAAGTACCCTGTGGAGAAGTAAATGTTGTCTTCTCCTGATCTTTTGGAGTAATGTCTATCTGATTGTAGCTAGAATACACATCCAAGAATCAAAAATATTCCTGACCTGTAAGTCTATCTAACATTTGATCAATAAATGGAATCGAGTAATGGTCCTTGTGGGTAGCCTCATTGAGTTTTCTATAATCCATGTAAATTCTCCACCCTGTGATTGTATGGGTCAGGATTAATTTGTTTTTCTTATTAGTGAAAAATGTCATACATCCCTTCTTTGGGACACACTGGATGGGGCTCACCCACTTGCTGTCAGAACTAGGGTAGATATTACCTACATTAATCCACTTGATCACTTCCTTTCTCACTACATATTTCATTACTGGATTTAATCTTCTTTGGCGTTGCACACTTGGATTGTACCCCTCTTCTATAAATATTTTATACATGATGAAGGCAGGACTAATGCCCTGAATATTTAATATTTGCCAACCAATAGCTTTCTTTCTCTTTTTTAGCACAACCAAAGTCTCTTTAATATGTACTTCTGATAAACCTGCAGAGAGAATAACTGGTAAAGTATCATTTTCTCCTATGTATGCATACTTGAGGTTATGCAAGCAAGGTATTCAACTCCAGTTTTGGAGACTCTACAATAAATGGCTTGGGAGGAGGCACAAGGTGTCTGTTGAGAGGCTTGAATTCACCATTGTTAATGAATACACTAGACACATCAAAAATCTGCACCGTCTCATGAGCTTCTGCATCCCCAAAGATATCATGCCCTACCAAAGCTTTATCCAAGGGACCCTTAGAAGTGATAAGGGGAATCTTCGACTCAAGATCAATAACTGTAATAGCATATAACTCCTCATAAATAACTGACAACTTCATTTCTTTATAGACATCAAACACTTTAACATTAACGTGTTTCCTCATTGTTAGCTACCCAACAACTACACCATCAAAGCATGCCTCGTAGCTAAGAATGGACGTCCCATTATAAATGGGACTTTGGGTCTGCATTAAAGTTCAGAATAATAAAATCCACTAGAAAAACAAGTGAACCCACTTGTACCAACACATCTTCTACTATTTTGTTCGGTCTTGTAAGTGAATGATCAGCCAATTGCAAAATCACTGCAGTGGGCCTAGGGCTTCCCAACCCCATATTCTTAAACAATAAATTGGGCATTAAATTTATGTTAGTCCCAAGGTCACACAATCCACAAGCATTAATAGACTGCCTAATGGTAATCTGGATAGTGAAATTCCCAAGATCCTTGAGCTTTGTTGGCAGTCTATTCTGAATTCATGAGGTCCACTCTTCAGTAAGTGCAATAGTGGTACACTCTGTCAACTTTTTCTTATTTTCCACAATATCCTTGATATACTTTGTATACCTAGGGATTCCCTACAAAACATTAATAATAGGAAGATTAATGTACACATGCTTTAATAAATCAATGAATTTTTGAAAGCATGCATCCTCTTTCTGCTTTTTCAGCCTTTAAGGGAATAGAGAAGGTGGCTTCACACTTTCTAATGTAGTCTCATGCTTCAAATATTTTTCAGACTGTTCTCTACTTGCTCCTTATCAACGACCATATCATTGTGAGTTGTTTTCTTTGGCTCTAACTCCTCTAGCTGTCTACCACTCCAAGAAGAAACTTTATTAACCTATCGTAGATTTAGGTCTATATCACTAGGTAGACTTCCTAAAGGTATTTTGTTCTATGCTCCAGCCAACTGACCTATTTGTTTCTCCAAGTGAGTGGCAAGCTACTGATTTTTGAGGTCTGAAACTATTTTAGCCTAGTCTACCACTAGCTTCTTTATCATCTACTTAATATTGCTCGTCTGAGCATTAAATTGGTTATTGTCCCCCTTATGCTGATAATTCTGACCTTGCCCTTAGTTCCTGTATTGGTTCTGGTTTACCTTCTGCCCTTGATTACTACCCCAAGAGAAGTTTGGATGATTTTACCAACCAGGGTTGTATGTGTTGCCAAAATTCAGATTTCCTTAGAGTTGGGCATTTTCTACAAAATTCACAGAGTCTAGATTTGCTCCATGAATTTTGAAGAACAATCGCTTCCTCCATAAGTTTCATACCAGGTTTTGGTCTATTTTACTGCACTAACAGGAGCTTGTTGCTGACCTAAACTCATATTACTGAAATGGGTGTTCATATGATTTTACAAAGAGGCTATATGTGCAGCTATTACGGTTAACCCATCAACTTCCAACATACCTGCAATCTTATTTGCCACACTTCTAGAAGTATCAGCATTCCATTTTGGGTTACCTTGCACTATTTGATTGAAAAGAGTGTACAATTCATCATAAGTCTTTTCTAAGGCTTCACAATCAAGTCAAATCTTTGTATGTGGGTCAAGACTCTCTACAAAAGTATGTGGCAAAACCTTATTTGTCTGATGATGATGAGGGCAATCTCTAAGAATTGATTTAAACTTCTCCCAAGCATGATATGGATTCTCATCTACCTTGTGCTAGAAACTCAGAATTCCACTTCTCAACTTTGCAGTATTTTGAGATGGAAACAAGCAAATTAGGAACTTTCTAGCTAAGTCATCCCAGGTGGTGATGAAATTTGGTGGCTCTGCTTTTAACCACCTCTTTTCTTTCTCCAACGGAGAAAATGAGAAAAGTGTGAGCCTCACATAGTCGGAAGAGACTTACGGGAATGTAAGTATCACTAATCTCTAGAAAAATTTTCAGATGTTATTGTGGATCCTCATGAGGGAGACATGTAAATTGCCTGCTGGTGTGCAACAATTGCACCATATTTTATATAAGCTCAAATTGACCTTCTGCATTTGTTCTGTGTATGCTGGAGGTTACATTATTAGCGAGTAGGATTGACACTTTGTGAACTGGTCTTCCTTTCATTTCTTCAGGACTAATCTCTTCCTAATGAGCAGTCGAGATTTGTTGAATTGAATATTGAAGCACAGCTACTCTTCTCTACTAATGAAAATACTGTTTGGTTCCAGTTTTGGTTCAACTAATTCTCTGTTCCATGCCACCTTGTAGAAAAAAAATTATCCCTACAAAAGTGGTAGCTAAGACCAAGTTGTCAACATTTTCTCAAATAAACATTTAAAGATAAAATTAGAAATTCACTAATTTCTAAGTCCCCATAACAGTGCCAAAAACGTATTGCATCCAAATGCACTCAAGTATACATGATTGTACAAGAAATATAGAAGCTCTTCTGAGCCGGGTATCAAACCCACAGGGACTTATAATTTAGCAAATTTTTTGATTCAATTTATACGGATATTTCAAATAAGTGAATGAGCAATGAATAAGTTGATTGTTTTTTTCTTTATAAACTTGACAGTAAAATTAAAAATATAACTTAAAGTATTATAATCAATATTAAGGATATATTGTAGGGTCACAGTGTTATTCACAATCATGTATAGCATCCAAATTGCCTCAACAAGCTTTGTTTCACAAATTATAGGTTTCGGGGTTAATTATATGATTCATGAATGGTCATCCTCTAATCGTTTATTCAAATAAGCCTCACAACTACACCATTGAGAGAGGATGTGAGAATCTAATTCAAACGCATTTATATATCTTCTTATTTTCAACCAAGTAAGACAGACTAGGTATATTTCTATCCTACCTGCAAATCACTCCTAATAGTACTCAAGAGATGATATTAACCCCTGTGTTCTTCGACCTATCCCTACATTTCCTTGGTCAGTTCATGTTGGGGTTACAAGTTTATTCTAACATTGGCCAGATAATAAAATGACAAGTATAAGAACATAGGAACAATTATATGAGAAACAAGATTTGTCGATTTAAAATAATACTACACAATTATGTTCTAGCCACATCCCCAGAACAAGGGTGTTTAGCTACTCATATTTGGAAATAGAATTACAAATATAATGTTATTCATACCAAAATAACGATTAAAAGAGTTAAACAAGAAGAACCCTAATGAAAACTCGTGTGCTTTGTGCTTTTCACCGAAAATACGTAATAATTTAATTGAAGGTTGTGCTTGGGGTATTTATATAGGTGGACTAATTTAATCCCAAGCCCATTAGGATTGTGCTAATTAAAAAATAAAATCCTATCAAAACATGGCAGTGCTGCACGAGGGGCAATAGGCAGGCTGAATCGTGCGGTGCTCCCCCTCAATGCAGACAAACCAATGGATTTTTCATTTGAGCTGTAGGGCATGGAGGTCACTGCTGGTGGCTCAGTTGTGAGGCACAGAGGCTTTTTCAGCATCTAAACTCCCCTTAGATCACATATCAAGCTTGTCTCATGTTTTCTCCATCGTTTTTATTCACTTCGTGCTGTATTTTTGCCAAAAAAATGCTAATCACATTTTTTTAGTTCATCCATACCAATTTATTGTAATGCCCTTGAAATTCATACATGTCTGGGAGGGTTATTCTATGTGATTAGGGTCATAAAATGAGGTAATATGATCCTTATAAAGGTGGGAAAACATTTGGAATGAGTTTGGAATCAAAAAAGGACATCATAGAGTGAAAAAGAAGGTCGAACGTCACGTACAGCGACCTTTTCTTTGGGCCCTGCACCATGGAGCATTTTGAAATTCACCACTATTTTTCCTGTGCTATGGGTAGTGCAGCGCGCAACCTCCTCTGCGTGTTGGGAGGCGCAGCGCACAGCCCCCTCCTGTGCGTTAGGGTGCGTGGTGCGCCCGACACCCCTACGCCTGCAACGTTTTTGCATTTTTTTTTTATAATTTAAGGGTAAAACCGCCCTTTCACCCTATATAACTCACCCAATCCATCCTTAAACACCCCAAAAGGTCCCATTTCACTCTTAAACAAATCAAAACACAAACCTTTCTCTCTCCCAAAGCTCAAGAACACAAGGAAATAGGAAATTTCAATTCCCAAGCTCCGAGGCCCCAAGAACCAAGCTTTCTTTAAAATTCTTTGAACTCAGGTATGTGAGGGTTCATCAACGGGTTCCTTTCACCCATTGAGTCCCTAAGCGAACTCGAATTCCTCAATTTAATCCTATTCTTCAAGTTAGGGTTTTCATGAAAATTAGGGCATTTTGATGCATTTCAATTTCTTATCAAGAATAATCTTCGAATTCATGTTTCTCTTGATGATTCCTTGTTATTAATAGAGTTATTATCGTGAAACCTTCTTATGTCGATAAATTCATAATATTGGGGTTGTATTCATGGAAATTCATGGTTTATTCATATTCTATACATTTTCATGAGTAGTTGTTTTAGCGGGTTATGAACACCCAATGACCTAGGTACTTATGCACTGATGATTACACAACTATTCATTTAGTGTCACATATTTTTAGAATGCTTCCAGATGAAGTGTTTATATTTCAGTCTCAGAATTCAGTATTTATGAGCTTACCAGTTATTTAGTATAAATTCAGTTGGGAGTAGCACTTAGCACCGAGAGGACATAGGGATGAAGGCTCTTCCGTCAGTTAGGTTGAGACCTTTAGTAGAAGTTCCTAAGTCCTAGAACTACATACCACCATAGGTTTTAAAGGGTCATCTGTCATATAGGTTGACTTTTTAGTCCTTTGGATATCATATTAGTGGATCCACGTTAGCCAATGTTTGTACCCTTGTAAGGTACTGAAGACCCATCTAAATGGGGTTACTAGTTGGGCCCTATTGATCTCAGATAGGGTATGTCGGTTAAAAGTATCTCCCAAGTTCAGTCTTAGTTATTGCATGACCTCAAAGTTAGTTATTTAGCTCAGTAATATCAGTTACATGTTATATTTACTTCATTATTGCATCAGTTATATTATTCAATTTTCATGCTCAAGTTTATCTTTCCATGATCAGTATGTTCAGTTTCATATAGCATAATGCATACCTCACATGCTCAATACATTCAAAGTACTGGCCGCATATTTTTTTACACTATATTGTAACATAATATAAGTTCAGACGTTCAGCATCCAGACCACGGTTAGCCCAATTTTATAGTATCTCAGCAGCAGAGTTGGTGAATCCTCATCATTCGAGGGCTAGTTTAGTATTTTTTTAATTCATGCTTTATTTCAGTTTTAGACAGTTAGGGTAACTGGGGGCTTGTCCCAGCAACTCATCTTAGTAGAGGCTTTCAAATAGATAGACTTATGTTTTCAACTTTTGGTTGTGTTAGATGCTTATCGTATTAACTCAGTATTGGATTTCCAGTTTATTTGTTTTCAGATGATTCAGACTTTTATTATCTTCTTATTATTACTTAGTTGTTATGATATCTTAGTGTCATGCTAGTCCATGGATTATCTTGGGGTCACTTCTGGCCCTAAGAATCGTATTACGACTAGGGGGTAGTCTCGGATCATGACACATATCTTAAAGCACATGAAAATATACAAATTTATTCTCATAACTTAGCTAAAATATAGGTAAATGTGGCACTTGGGTGTATAAATACACCCAGGATCATATGGTGTAGAGATTGTTTGTGTCTCAGGGTGCAATGTTTGAGGGTTTTGTGGTTATGATATGATAGATAAGAGATATAGTGATCCATAGAAACTTTTCAAATGAGAAATGGGTTTGTACAACACCAGTTATGCATGTGCTGTGATAGGATAAATCTGTGTTGTCAAAAAACCAAGAAAGTATTGTAAAAGGGGGAAATTATAGGAATTCCCCTGAGCTACTGTTTAAGGACACTGTTTTAACAGTCCAGTGTTGCCATAGCAGGGCCACCATAGTGGTCAATTGACTGCCATAGCAGTCATCGAGTTAAGTGATGGATCAACGTGGCAGGCCTCTAGCCGCTACAGCTGGACCGCCATAGCTAGTAGGGTACCTCTATAATGATCATCGGGCAATGTTTAATGCCGATATCTTAGTTTTGACATTATTTTCTCCCAAACATCTAAATTTTTTACTTAAGGCTTGAGAGAGGCAATTTTCTACTTTGGTGATTCCTGCTGTGAGGTAAGTTTATTTCAACCTTCTAACGTAGGATTAATTCTTTTAATATGTAGAATCTTTAGAGTAAGAGTAATGGTGAAATTCATGGGTTTAAGCCCTAAAGTGATGAACTACTGAGAATTGGCTATGGGTAGTCCTAAAATCACTTGATAATAATTCTAGATTATTAGATTATACTTCCTAACATAGAATTCTTTCCCTTTAACATGAATTATAGGGATTTGGGGTTATTTAATGGGTGAAAACCCCAAAATTGAGGATTTAGGCAATGAACTAGTGTAAACTTAGTGGGTTTTAGTCCCTAATGCCTAGAATTGAAGGGTGAGTTATTAAATACTCTTTATTTGTTGTTTGTTAGACCAAGAATGATCCGAAGCTACAAGAAAAGGAAAGACTCTTGTGGATTAGTTGCATTCAAGGTTGTGTTTGAGGTAGGCTATGGTTCTATTATAGTTGTAGACTTGATTTAGACTCCATGCCTATTCATAAGTTGAGTATTTGTGAATCGACCTTCGACCATACTTGTGATGGGTGAGCTTAGTTGATATTGCTGTAAGAATGAGATAAATGGTGTCAAATTGATTGTCTTTTATGATGGTAACTTGTGTATTTGAATTACTGGTGCACTATGATACATCTTAGGTAATATTGATTGCATTTCATTATATTATGATATTTGGAGGGTCGGGTACCACGATAGTACAGGTTACTTATGTATTGATATTTTGGAGGGTAGGGTACTACGCTGGTACGGTACTTTATAGGTCATGACTATCAGGAAAACTTAAGTCCCCTTAGTATGGGTGTACAAATTTGATTTGGTAATTAATATGCATTATTTACATTGGACTATTGCTTGTTCATATAACATGCATAGTGTGTGGTGGTGATCGAGGTAGTATTAGAATACTCTTATGAGATGGTCAATTGTATTGATGATTAGGTGTTGATTTCACACTTGTGTATTTATATGGGTATAGGTTCCCTTTATGATGAATACTATACTTGTGATTGTAAAATAGTGGTTATGGTGAGGATTATGATCTAGTTGAGGGTATTGGTTGGTCTTACGTGATGTAGTTTTGGAGGTGTTGGTTGAGTTAGAGATTATTTGTTATGTTATGATTGCTAATTTACCTATATTTAATTTATGTTTATGTATGTGTCTAAGCTAAGTTGGACGATGATACCTACCAGTATATAGTGTTTGTACTGATACTACTCTGTGCTGTTCTTATGTTGAGTGCAGGATGTGTTCTAGAAACTGTTATGAGACCTCACCTCTAGCGTATGACAGACAAACTTCGATCCAAGGGTGAGTACTTCCTATCTAGGCTACCATGGATCTTTATGGTGATTCTTGACCATTTTTCATACAATGAGACATCATTTATGTTTTGATTAGTTGGATATTTCTCTTAGACGTTTGTTTGTTTTAGCAGCTCTTCTATGATGACTTTTGTCTCCTTGTGAATTGTATTAGTTATTTGAATTAATTCCGTACTTTTATTTATTGATTTTCTCGAGATTATTTTTATTAGTCGATTTTATTGATTAATCTAGCTTTAAAATGGCTAAGTATTTGGGTTAAGGTTTGGGTTAGATGATTCTCTCATCGGAGGGTTAGTGTCGGTGCCACTCACAGTCATTTGGATTGTGACACAAACCTAAATAGTATTTATAATGGCATCCAAAGCCTAGGCCTTTAGTCTACCTAGAAAAGCATAACAATGGGCACACTTGATTTTGTCCTATGTGCCTTCATCACCACCTCAACGATTAAGAGATTTATCCTCAATAACCTCGAAACCAGCTCTACCACTTTGTATACCTCCTCTAGCTAGTGGTACTAGTGCCCTACAGGCCTGAACATAAGTACTCTATTGTGTCCTACTCCACCTATGCTTAGGGCACTCCTTGGCAAAAATACCCAAATCTGCACACTTATATCATCCTCTACTGATCATAGGTTATTGAGACGGTCGATATGAAATAAAGCATCCATTACAACCTAAGAACCTAGAATGAGAACCTCTAGATACCTATCCTGGAACTCTGACTACTCTAACAACTATACTTGGAATAACCACTATATGAAGCATGTAGTGCCCCATGAACAAGCCTGCTGCTATTAATGATTACCGCTACCTAAAAAATCTCTACCTTAAGAAGATATACCATTAAAACTACCATACCTGCAAAGTACCCTTTTATTATTTCCCTTATAGGCCAGAGGAGGTATATGCTCGATGCTCTTCGCATGGTCAATAACCTGCTGGAAAGAAGCTCCGGTAGTCACCAACTATGATGTAGCCCAATGGAGTAGAATAATCAATCCTTTAATGGACCTCCTGATCCACACCTCTTTTACAGGTAGGATCATGAATGCATGGCGAGCCAAGACATGAAACCTCATCTCATGCTTAGTGACTCATATATAACCCTACTCAAGATCCTAAAACTGATCTCTCATGCTCTCCCTTAAACTGTGAGGCACATATATCCCTAGGATGGCCTCAGAAAACTATGTCGAAGCTATAGAAGTGAAAAACTATGTCAAAGTTATAGAAAGTGATCCAGCTAGTAAGACATTAATATATGACCTCTACTACTACATAGCCAGCAGTACCATCTAGAACATGGTATAATCAACACTATGTGACTAAACTAGATTGAGGTTATGCAACCTCTCCTGACAGCTGACTAAGAAATCATAAACATCCTTCTTAGGAGCACCAATGAAATAGGGAAGACCTATCTTAACAAAGAAATCAAACATCTTCTGCTCCCCAACTAACATCACTAACCTAACCATAACCTGAGGAGTAATTAGAGGTACTGGCAAAGCTTTCATGAGAGAAACCATAACGACACCTATTTGTGCTCCAAGTATTTGGAAACCCTAAACTAGTTCCTCATTTTAAGTTTGAGCCCCAACTCTAGTCTAAGGACCATCAGGGGTAACAGGTTGGACTCTCATCTGCAACATACCCTCTAGAAAGCTCAAAATTTAAACTATAGAGTCTTGTAACACTAGATCAGCCACAACCCGGATGGTGCATGAGTTAAGCCTATGTATCTCCTTATGTACCTACTCAACCTCAGGAGACCCTGCTCTAACCGGACCCAACAACTGCATATGTTCTAGCCCTAGTAGGTGTCATATTTGGGCCTCGACCCTTACCTTGACCTCTACCTCTACCATGTGCCAAAACTTGAAAGCAGGTGTAGGTGATGGTATGGGATCCTAATCTCTAGTAATCATGGTGTATTTCCTCACCATCTGTGAGATAATAAAAGAAATAAATTTAGTAAGTGATGGAATCAAGTGAGCACAATAACGAATAAAAGAAAATAAATTTCCTCTAAAGTCCTACAGCCTCTCAAAGATAGATACAGACGTCATGATACCGATCCCCGAGGCTATACTAGACACTTGCACTTGTACTCGTAAGACTAGTGAACCTAAAACTCTAATACCAAATTGTCAAGACATAAAATTTGAGTCATGATTGTTCCTACCCTATCCCCCCCCACCCACCGGTACATAATTCAACCTTTCATGGACACAAAATATAAAATAAATATAGAAGTAATTCAAATAATAACACAATAATCAAAAATCCTAAAATCTTGCATAAATAAAGCAACGGTATAGAAACAAAATCGTCCTAGGACTGAGTGTCACGTGCACAAGTGTTTTCTATTACAAAGAAAATACCAAGTCTAGCAAATCAATTTTCTAGAGCTAATAAGATAGAAAGTAAAGAAGGAATTAGGCCAACTCTCCGGATGCAAGGAGCTCACCACAAATCTGAATCAACGACAGCTATGAATGAATCAAGAACTGCGCGAATGATTAGTACTAGAATATGCATCAAAAAAGATGTAGCAAGTGTAGTATGAAAATAAAACTACAAATACTCAGTAGACATCATAGGTTAACTGAGCAAGAATAGTAACTATATTGCATAAAGAATATTAATAACCCTGCATGCAGAAAAATTCAAATCGATTAATAACTAAAAAAAAATATGAGAGACAACACAACACATAATAATATGGAGTGCAACATAATGGAAAATGATCTACTACTTTACACCCTATTCAC
Organism: Capsicum rhomboideum; assembly: GCA_031232105.1. Taxonomy (NCBI): domain Eukaryota; kingdom Viridiplantae; phylum Streptophyta; class Magnoliopsida; order Solanales; family Solanaceae; genus Capsicum; species Capsicum rhomboideum. The sequence goes on along the minus strand of CP124719.1, from coordinate 47,433,466 downwards.
AATCCCTCTATTGTGAGGTAGGACCATGGAGTACTCACGTTTTCCATGTACCCATCTAGGACCATTTTCCTTTGGGCACCACATCATAATTAAGTATCCAAAATCATTTCCCTTTGGGTTTCATCACAATAACCAATAATCAAGAACCATTTCCCTTTAAAAGAGAGCATTTTTCTTTTAAAAACATAGTTTGCCATAGCACCAATCTAGTAATCCATGGAATGCATGAGTATGAAGCTCACTGTAGATACCGTAAGTTTCAAATGCAACAAGAGTATAAAATAATATGCCTTTCTAATGCAAAACATAGGCTATGAGCCTCATCAATTGATAAGTATACCCTCAAACTCATGCTTGTAGACCATCCTTCCTCTTACATAGCAATGACAATACGATTTACTAGTCTTAAGCCACCAACTAGCAAAAGTCATATTTTGAGTATCACAACATCAAATAATCTCATGTAGTACTACAACGCCTCACTTTGCGCAACCCATAACATGTGTAATACAATATGTTATCACCCAAGTCAAGTATGTGAAAAGTAAGCCATAACCTACCTTAAAATCGAACCACAAAGACATAAACTGCCACGCAATAGCTTTCCCTTTTTGTATGTCTTTAGAATGCTCCTGATTTATCAATAATATAATCAACATATAAGTACGAGTACACCCATACTCATATTACAATATAATAGCCTAGGTCTAAATTGGGTCAAAGAGTTTACCCCGAAACTTATCAGCAAAAGTATAATTTTCCTTAGAAATGCATTTATCTATAAAATAAGAATCTTAAATATGAAATTTCATCAAAAATAGGGTTTGAATCGACCCTCAACTCATCAAAAATTGATTCAAAAACTTTGAGACCAAAACCTCTAATTGTAAATTCCCAAATATTGACTTAAGCTCAAAGTCCAAGATAGAAATAGAGGGGAAATATCAAATTAGTGATAGGGACTTACCCCGTTTTGATAACAAAGAAAGTATACCAAGAATCGTCCAAATCGAAGCTCTAGATGTTCAAAAATAGTGGAATAAAGTGAAGAATTGCTGAAAATAACTATTTTCTTGTTGCATCACTCTAAATGTGATCACGCTCACCTAGCACTATTGCATGAAACACAGACTTGTAGGGAATCACGATGGTGTACTGCCTACACTAACAACATCTAAGGCATCCTTGCCTCTGCATGTTCGCGCACATACTGCGCTAGCCATTCCCTCACTTCACTATGCAATCCCGTGCCTAAAATGTTGATAGTGCTCCCCATATATCCTGCCCCTCTAGTGCGATTATGAACCTAGTATGCTAATAGCGCATGCACCAGACACCCGAAAAATTTGGTCTACTCCAATTTTATATTAACACACGAAATTCATCTGGGACCCCTAAAATGAAAACTAATAACACAAATCGATCATGAAGTACATTCTGAATCTGTTAGAATCATAAAATCACTGTCTTAAGGTCATCTTGACCGAATATTGACCATGGTTAACTCCAAACTTAAGAAACTCTAAAATTCCATCCAAGCATCCAAATTAGTTTCAAGTGCCTAAGGACCCTTGCAAACCACCTAACCAAGTCTTGAAGCACCTTTTGGACTCAGTAGAATCATCAAATCTAAAAATTTACCTTATGAATATCACATGTTGACTTTGGTCAAACTTCCTAAGTTCAAAATTAAAAAACATCCCTAAAATACATCCAATCACCTCGGGATTGTCCTCGAGGTTCACAATTTTGTGGCTCAATTATTTTGTTCGTCGCAAAACTGGTGCCTAAGGCTATGTGGTGAACATTAGAAGAAATTCAAGCTTCAAATGACATTACTACAATTAGGGATGGCAATAGGGCGGGTTATGACGGGTTGGGGCAGGTGGAGTCTTTCCCTACCACATATTCAACCCGCCTTGTCCCGCCCCGTTTAACAATTTTTCTGTTTTTCTAGCCGCCCGCCTTGTCCCGCCCCGTTTAACAATTTTTCTGTTTTTCTAGCCGCCCGCCTTGCCCCTTATAGCTCTATTTATTATTATCTTAACAATGTGATTTATTCATGTTATGGAAAGAAAGAGAAGGAGGTCAAAGCAACAAAATGTGATTTTCCTGATAAATTTGTAAACTTGCTAACAATATGGCCTTGGTTTGCATGAAATAAAATTACTTTGGCAATTATTTTTTCATGCTTGTGGTGAATAGTTGAATAATCTGTAAGTAGTTTAACACCAAATGAAAAAGAAGTTCGTGCATTTTGACTGCAAGTTATTGCTATAGTATAATATTTCTTTACAACTGGTATTATGCATTTCTAAGTAAGCCATTTCTCAAGCATGATGTAAAAATGGTACTATCATTTACTCCCTCCGTTTTAAAAAAAATGACTTATTTTGACTTGGCACGGAGTTTAAGAAAATAAAGAAGACTTTTGAATCATGTGGTCATAAATTAAAGTTGTGTCAAATGTACCAAAATGCCCTTTAATCTTGTGGTTTTAAGCATGCCACATGAAAAGTTGAAATTAAAATATTGCCAAAAGAGGAAAGGGTCATTCTTTTTTAAACAGACTAAAAAGAAAAGTAGGTCATTCTTTTTGAAACGGAGGGAGTAATATTTTTGGAGGTAAGGCACTATTACCCCCTCAAACTATAGTCGAAGTTGTTATAACACACCTAAACTTCACAGGTGTCCTATTACCTTCTTAAACTATTTTAAAGTGTAATAAATACATCCTTCAGTGTTGATGTGACACAGAAAGTGTGTTCACTCTCTTGGAAGCAAGTGAGGGACGAAAAATAAGGCAAAAATCTTATCAATAATGGACACATGTTCTTTTTTAATTGGACATTTTACAATTAGTTAGTACAGATAATAACAAAATCAAAACTTATATATATTTAATTATTTTCCTTTATTTATTTTCAAAAAATTTATTTCCCTCCTCACTTTTAAACTTTTATTTTTTTTTTCTATTTCATTAATTCTTTTATTTTCAATTTTAACTAATTTGAAAAATTACGTGTTTTTTAAAAAAAGAAAAAAAAAGAAAAAAAAAAAATCCTTTGTTTTAACATTTTATTTTTATTTGATTTGCCTTACTTTCTTTTGGTATTCATTTGAAGTTAGCTTATTTTAAATACAAAGCATTGAAATCAAATTCCTTTACAGGTAAAGAAAATAAAAAGAATAAATAAAAATAATAAAAAATAATGAAAGAAGGTAAAAAAAAAAAAATTATGTATATTTGGGAAAAATTTAAATATAAGAAAAAATAAAAAGGAAAGTGAAAATAAAAATAATTACATGTCTTTGAGAATATTTAAATACAAGAAAAAGTTTAAGATGACAAGAAAAAAATTTAAAAACTATGCGTATTTGTAAAAATATTAAATAGAAGGCAAGGAGAAATAAAAAATTACATGTATTTGAGAAAGTTTTAGATACAAGGCAAAGAAAAAAAATTATATATATTGACTTATATTAAATATAAGACAAAGAAAATAAGAATAAATAACTAAAAAACTAAAAAAAAAAAAATTATACATGTGGCGGAGCATGCATACTTATGAAAAACATATCTCTAACTAGTATAACATACTTTCATTATAAAATAAATTTCTTGATGTTGTGCATTTGTATTGTACTTTGTTGATGTGAAGGGAAAAACTGAAGCTCGGGACAATCCCTTTTCCTCAACAACCACTGTTTGATACAGCCTACATGATATTCATGTCCTCAAAGAAGTGTTCCAATTGTCTCTTCGTACTCAAATTCCACGAGACATTTGACACAACTCTCTTCAGTTTTTTATTGGATTATTTATTTCGTCTACAGGCGCAACAACATGATGAATTCTTATTTTCAAATACCTCAATATAACATCCTCGTCTTTCTCCTCCATGTTAGCTTCTTGATAAAGATGAGAAGACCTTCTAATCAACTCGAAGGGGCCACTTGTTGAGAGAGAATAATATGGAGGATTTCTCCAATTTTGTAGGGACTGATCTAGGAAATTGTCTGTGACACCTGTTAATAAGAAACTATATACATCTATTGAACTACAATCACTCGCATTAATTATATTAAAACTAGAAGAAATAGCATGTGAAAACTCATTGTTCAATAACAATAATTAAAGAAAAAATTAAACAAAAACAATATTGAGATGTCTGTAAGTTCATGGAAGGAACACAAGTAAAAACCTAGCCTTTTCACCGCCATTCCAATATTTCTGATAACCTAGCCTACCGTCGCCGCTGGCATGGCTGGCACGACCGCTGGTCAGTTAACTGAGGCTGGCCAAAAATTCTCTCATCTCTCCTTTGAATTTTCCAGATCTATATCATCCCAACTCCCCGAAAAAACCTAATTTGCCTAATGCTCCTAATAATTTGCCTATCATGGAAAATGAAGAAGCCAACAAGAACAAGTTACAATATGTTGATATTCTCAAACCAGGTGCGTAACCTATTAATAAGTCAGTCACAAGAGGCTATTATGATGAAGCCTTTGAAGTATAACAATGGCATACCACCTGTTACGTGGATCGAAGAGAAAGTTTAGAAGATGAATGTTATTGAAGATTTACAACTTACCGTGATTGGAAAGTTTTTGTATGGATGGGCGGAGTTAGAGGACCTGAGAGTACAAATTCCTAAACAGTGCAAGATAAATGGGGACTGTAAAATCGGATTACTCAGACATAGGCATATCCTGATAATGTTCAATTTGAAGGAGGATTTTGTGAATATTATGTCCAAGAATGTGTATTATATAACTGCAAAGGATGGCATTGCATACCAAACGAGGCCCCTTATTTATGACGCTAAGTTTACACCATGGGAAGAAACAACACAGGCAATGGCCTGAATCTCATTTCCAGACCTATTACCCACTTTTTTTGTAAAGGAATCACTCTTTTAACTAGCATCTGCTGTAATAAAGCCTATTCATTTGGATTTCACTACAATTAACAAGACACATCCTAGTTGTGCTAGGGTGAAGGTTCAAGTAGACCTGGCTGCTAAACTTCCTGATTATGTAGAACTGGAGATGCTTAACAACAAAACCAAGGAAACAAGAGTTCAAAAGGTGAAGATTCAATATGACATGATGCCCAAATATTGTCATAATTGCAAGATACATGGACATGAAGAAGTAGAGTGTAGAAGCTTTCATCCTGAATTGAAGGTGAAGGCAGATAAAGAAAAGCTGAGGGAAGAGGAAATTAGAAAAGAAGAGCAAGATGTTTCACCTATCCAAAGAAGATACATCAACGGAAAGATTGTCTATGCAAAATGGAATCCTACCCGTCGAAGATTTAGATTGGACAAAGGAACTAATAAACTGATGAATGAGACATCTGATGGAATAACTTGAAGCAAGGGTATAAGCACTACAAATTTATTTGAGATATTAAAGGATAATGAGAAGGAGGATGGAGAAGTTGAGCACATAGAAAAGCAAAGTGCAATGGTTGACAGAGCTAAGGAGGTTTCATCACAATTACCATCTCCATAAAAGACACAAGACAATTTGACTCAGGGAAATAATCATGTACAGTCATCATACAAGCCTCATGAGAAGGAGACACTAAATAAATGCAGCAGCAATAAGGATAACACACACATAGATGAAAGCAGCACAACAAAAGGGACAATAGAGAAGGTCAGTAACAGGGCAATCATCAGCATGAAGGCAGCAAAAAAAGACAGTAATGATAATAATGAGTCTACAAAAGACACAACAGTTATAGAAAAAGGAAATAATACAGATTCTCAAATGGTGCAATGCAACTCAGGTGATGATCTAGTAGCACATGCAGCAACACCTGCAGACACAACCAATAGTGATGAGATCAATGCAGTAGTTACAGAAAACCTGATATACAGCAGGAATTAGCAAATGCCACCTTTTAGGAACCCTTGTAGGTAGACAGCTCAAATGTATTTAGAGAATCAGGGCTAATAATGGGGTCTTATCCACCTGTATCATCCAACACTCTCTTGTTGGAGAATACTACAAAGGAGGCAGTGCCCGCTTCTAAATTAGTGAGGACCTACACAAAAACACCATCAATTAAGACACTTCATGAACTGGTATATCACCAAGTGGAGACTGGGGATGTAGAAATAGAGAGAGAACATCTTGCATAGGTAGCAGAAGATACTGCAGAAGAAGATAATCAGAAAAAAGAAGCAGAAGTTCTACAAAGTGCTGATCTAGCCCCTCAAACAGGGTCAAAAGCTCTCAAAGGCAGAAATAAAGGGGAAAATAAACCTAAGGGTGAACCCTAAGAGGAGTGTCAAATCAAGTTCTAAATGAGGATGAAAGCATTGTTTTGAAATGTGAAGTCTGTAAAGACCCAAAATTTATTCCATAGAATATAGATGCTACATAGGTTTCACAAGTTTTCCATTATAGACTTAATGGGACCTTTTCAAGATGTCAGACAAATTCACAAGTATAAAAGGAGTCTGGGAATGTATTATGCAAATTACAATCAGAATGGGAAGATTTGGTTTTTTATCCAAGATCATGTGAATGTGGGGGTACTTTCTGATTCAGAACAACAATTGTCATTATAGTTAAGACTTCCAAGAATCTGGAAATACTATGAAAACTACTGTGGTATATGTAAAATGTGATGCTCAAGAAAGGGTAGCCTGTGGGATGATATATACAATCTCAGTTCAAATATAAGACTGCCCTGGCTGGTGGGGGGTGACTTTATTGTCATTCTCAGTGATGAAGAAAAAATTGGTGGTCTTCCTATATATCCTCAAGAATATGAGGATTTTGAGGATCTTACTTTACTGCATCACATCCCTTCTTTAGTGTCTGATGAAGTCAATGAGGCTATTAATGCTAATCCCACTATAGAGGAAGTGAAAAGGTGGTGTTTGAGCTAAGAGGTGATAGTGCTAGTGGTCCTGATGGATTTACTGGCTTTTTCTTTAAGAGTTACTGGATTATAGTGGGTGAAGATATTTTTAAGGTTGTTAATGCTTTCTTTAAGGTTGCACTCTCCCAAAATCCATCACTCATACGAATTTTGTTCTCTTGCTCAAAAAGGATATCATTCAATAATTGTCAAACATGAGACCAATAAGTCTTAAGTAATTTTTTGAATAAAGTTACATCAAGAGTGTTGAATGATAGACTTGAGGAATTGCTGCCTAGGCTTATTTCTAGGAATCAGTCAGGTTTTGTCAAGAGGAGAAGCATCACTGAAAATGTATTGTTGGCTCAAGAGATAATTGCTGATATCAGAATGAGAGGAAAGCCTACTAATGTTGTGATTAAGCTGGATATGACAAAGGTCTATGACAGGATGAACTGGAACTTCCTGATTAAGGTGCTTGAAAAAATGGGTTTTGATTATGGAGTGGTGGATAATATATGGAGATTGGTTACTAATAACTAGTATTTAATTCTTATTAATGGTCAGGATCATGGTTTCTTTCACTCTACAAGAGGTTTTAAGCAATGAGATCCTTTATCCCCAGCTCCATTCATTCTCTCTGCTGAGGTTTTATCTAGAGCTCAGAATTCCTTGTTTGATAATAGAGAATTCAAGAGTTTTGGGATTACTAAATAGAGTGACAATATCAACACCTTGCATATGATGATGATACTATTATTTTTGTCTCTGCTGACAAGAAATCTTTGCAATTGGTGATGGATATTTTAAGGGATTATGAAGCATAATATGGACAGTTAATCAACAAAAAAAAAAGTGCTTTCCTAGTATACCATAAGACTGCTCATGTACATATCAGGGAGGTGAAGGATAGTACTGGATTTTCTAAGGGAAAGTTTCCTCATATGTACTTGGGATGTCCTATTGGACATGCAAAAAAGAAGAAGGTCAATTTTTCAGAGTTGATGAAGAAAGTTCATAATAAGCTTCAATCTTGGAAAGGAAAAATGCTCTCCTTTGGTGGTAAGGCAGTTTTAATTAACAGTGTTTTAAATAGTATTCCTATATACTTATTGTCTGCTATAAATCCTCCCAAGTGTGTTTTGCATGACTTGCATAGAATTTTTGCAAGATTTCTCTAGAATTTTAAAGGGGTAGGCAGAAACAAACACTGGGTTGCACGGACAGAGATATGTAAGCCTAAAGAAGAAGGGGGTTTGGATTTTAGGTCCTTGTTTGATGCATCTAAGGCATTGTTTGCTAAATTGTGGTGGACTTTTAGAACCCAAAAATCTTTATGGACCAATTTCATATGGAACAAATATTGTAAAAAGGTTATACCCAAAATGGTGTAATAGAAAGAGGGAACATTGACTTGGAAAAATATGCTAGAGGCAAGGGATATGTTTGATCAGAAGATTTGGTGAGGACCTAAGAGTGGGCATTCTAGTGTATGGTATGATAACTGAACTCAATTGGGAGCATTGCATTATTATTTACCTATTCACACTATTTTGAATCACCAGTTAGAAGAGGTGAAGCAGCTTTACCTAAATGGTAGTTGGAATGTAACATTGATGCAGCAGGAATTTAATAAAGATGTGTGTAATCATATCTCCAGTCATATCATTTTTGAAGAGGATTCAGAAGATTGGGATAAACCTTGGTGGATATTGAATAGTTCAGGAAAGTTTATAGTTGGGTTTGCTTGGGATTGCATCAGAAAAAGAGGAAATGTGACTTAGAATTTTGAACAAATCTGGATGAAGGGGGTTCTATTGAAGGTTTTTTTTCTTCACTTGGAGACTGTGGAAGAAAAGAATTCTAGTAGAGGAAGTGTTAATCAAAACTAGAATAAGTGATGATATGGTATGCTGTTGTTGTGGAGAAGGTGTACAAGAAACAATTGATCACTTGTTTATTAATTGTCGAGTCTCTAATTCTATTTAGCATTACTTTGCAGCAGCTGCGGGGGTTACTGGTTCTTTTATTCAAGTTAAAAATAGTGTATTAAAATGGTGGAAGAATGATGTTGTGCCAAAACTGAAGCCTATATTTCAAGCAGTTCCTATGTTCATTCTTTGGCAAATCTGAAAAAGGAGGAATGCAATAAAGCATGGGGAAAGAATGTCATAATTAAGCATGAGGTTAGAAATCATCAGGAACTTGGTTCACATGGCTAGGAGCATTTATCCATGGCTCAACAACATTCCATCTACTTGGGCTGAATTGGTGAAGTTTTTTGAGGAATATTCTACCAGCATTAGGTACAAAGTGATATACTGGAAGATGCTTAGAAGAGGATATTATAAGTGCAACTCTGATGGGGCTTCAAAGGGTAATCCAGTCCTAGTTCTTGAGCTTTTTGTGTTAGGAATGATGAAGGTGAATTAATGCATGCTGAATGTAAAAGGCTAAGAGAGAGATCAAATCTTGAGGCTGAAGTGACTGTTTTAAGTATAGGACTGAACTACTGCATTTCACAATTTTATCTTCCAGTGACTCTGAAAACTGATTCTTTAGCTATCAAGAACATGCTAGCTGGTACATAGGAGGTGCCTTGGAACATTTCCATGCAAATCAGGAAGATTAAAAGCCTAACGAGGGATGTTGGAGCAGAAGTGGAGCACACATACAGAGAGGGCAATCAACTGGCAGACTTTTTTGCTAACCAAGTTTTTTGTTTTGCATGTATAAATAGAATGACGTATTCAACTATGCAGGACATTCCAACATAAGCAAAGACAATAATACTCACGAACAAGCAGCAAGTTCCTACTCTCAGAATAAAAAACATTCAAAATGAAACTTTTAACACAACAGGTAGGCAGCATCAGGAAAGACAAGGTTCATAAGACACAAGCAGAATGATAATGGTTAGACTAAGGCATCAAGGAATAAACATGAACAAGTTCCAATTCACAAGCAAAGCAGGAAATAGGCAATACCTTGAATTTGAAGTCGCAGCTGAGGTGTTCTGGACAAACTCACAAGATGATGATTACCATACTCCATTCCTGTCAAAAACAGAAATTAGAATTCACAAAAATGGTAGACATGATTATAAAGACCAGTTGTACAGAGCATTGGGGATAGATGAGTACCTGGCAAATGTTAATAGATCTGCAGTTATACTTAACTTAGACAGTGGTATTAGCTCCTTGGTTGAGCTCACTCTGTGAGGGAAAGTAAAGCTAAAGTGAAATTAACAGTTTTTCAACGAAGATTCATTAAAAGCTGAGAAGAAATACATTTAACTCAACAACGAAAGCTCGGATTCGTGGTGCACAGAGCTGAAGAATTCTTCATTTGGTTGATTCAAGGTGTTTGTGAGACTTGTAAAACACCCTCGAATAAAACCACCAAAGTTCTATTCACTTTGATGGATCGAATGGCTTTCATGGAGTTGAGATGAGCATTGCTTCTTCTTTATCTTCAATCATTGATGCATCAGGAACTTGAATTTGGGAGAGGCGAAGTGATGAAATCGAAGAGACTTTTGATTTTCCTTTTTGAATTAGGTAGCTTCTATAGTTTCTTTTTAGGTTTTGTTGATTTCAGATATTTGTCTGATTTTTTTGGCATTAAAATCGGGTCATGGGCTTTCTATTGACTTGGTTCTTTGGGCCTTCTTTTGCACAGATCTTTTTGGTTAGTAAATGGTCTATTAGACCAATTTCATTTTAAGAAAAAAAAAAAAAAAAAGGAAGGAACACAAGTAGCAGAATACAATGTATAATAAGTTAAGTGACACTGAACATTTTATAGAGATAGCCTACCATATTTCCATTTATTTTTTTTTTGGAAAATTAATAAACTATATTCCTAGTTCATTATATTTGAAAAATTAATAAATTGTATTCCTAGTTTATTATATTTGATAAATTAATAAATGGTATTCTTAGTTTATTATATTTGAAAAAATAATAAATTGTATTTCTAATTTATGTGTAAAATTAATAAGTCGCATTCCTAATTTGTTTTTGGAATTAGATTTATTGGCAATATGAAATATATAAAGAGATGGCCTACCGTATTTCCTAGTGCATTGGTGAAGTTAATAAGTTAAATTCTTAATTTGTTTTGGAATTAGATTTATTGGTATGGCTATTATTATTTGCTTACCTAAATGTGTTTAATCTTATAAACCTTTTGTTTTTGGAAACGCTTGCGGAAAGGAAGTAAAAGTAAATATAGTAAAACATATCCATGTTTAAATAGTTTGAAAAATAGAAAAAAGGTAATAGAAAAAAGTTGGAGAAGAGTAATTAACAAAAAATAGTTTCCCCTAAATTTTCTCCCCTTTTGGTAAGGAAGGAAATATAAAATAAAAAATAGATCCATCTATTCTTCAATATAAAGTTATTTACTTAAATAAACTGTATTAAATAGGCATAAAATCAATTAGATTCATCATAGAAACATGTGGTCCATTTATCGTGTGATAATCAAAGGAAATGATAATTAGTGAATTAGTTTAATATAAAATTCCAATTTAGAGCTTTGTCAAACTCTCAGAATTTATTTGTTTTTAAAACTATTTTAGTCAAATGAAGTTTGAGAAAAGGAACTCTCAAATATCACAATTTATTGTTTATCTAGTATATTCTTTATGTTTGGATTAAATTTGTTTGTGGCTCAATTGTTTTGTTCATAGCAAAACTGGTGCCTAAGGCTATGTGACGAACATTAGAAGAAATTTAAGCATCAATGACATTACTACAATTATGGAAAAGACAAATTAAACTATTACCATACATTTTTTGTCTAATAGTTTAATAAGATGAGTTTTAAAGTATATGTACACAATCAAGTATTGGTCATGCAAACATAGGGAAAACACACCTCAGACTAGTATAAAAAAATTTCATAATAAAATAAATTTCTTGATGCTATGCATTTGTATTGTCTTTTGTTGATGTGAAGGGAAAAATCGAAGCTCTGCACACAGGACAATCCTTTTTCCTTAGCAACCACTGTTTGATGCAGCCTACATGATATTCATGTCCGCACAGAAGTGTCCCAATTGTTTCTTCGTGCTCAAAGTCCGCAAGACATATGACACAAATCTCTTCAGTTTTTGTTGGATAATTTATTTTGTCTATAGGCGCAACAACATGATGAGTTCTTGTTTTCAAATACCTCAATATAACATCCTTGTCTTTCTCCTCCATGTTAGCCTCTTGATAAAGATGAGAAGACCTTCTAATCAACTCAAAGGGGCCACTTGTTGAGAGAGAATAATATGGAGGATTTCTCCAATTTTGTGGGGACCGATCTAGCAAATTGTCTGCCATACCTGTCAATAAGAAACTATACACATCTACTGAATTACGATCACTCGCATTAATTATATTAAAACTAGAAGAATTAGCATGCGAGTTACTCATTGTTCAATAAAACTAATTAAAGAACAAATTAAACAAAAACAGTATTGAGATGTCCTTGTGTTCTTGGAAGGAACACAAGTAGCAGAAAACAATGTATATAATAAGTTTAAGTGGCACTGAACCTTTATAGAGATAGCCTGCCATAATTTCTATTCTTTTTGGGAAACTAATAAATTGTACTCCTAGTTCATTATATTTTGGAAAATTAATAAATTGAATTCCTATTTTATTATATTTAGAAAACTAATAATGGTATTCCTATTTAATTCATGTGGAAAATTAATAAATCGCATTCCTAATTCATGTGGAAAATTAATAAATCGCATTCCTAATTTGTTTTGGAATTGGATTTATTGGCAATATGAAATATATAAAGAGATTGCCTATCATATTTCCTAGTTCATTTGGGAAGTTAATAAGTTGTATTCCGATTTTGTTTTTGAATCGGATTTATTATATATAGATATCGTCAAAAAGAAGATAATATCTCATATAGGTACTTAGCTAATGGTAGTTCTCTTAGAAAATCACTAAACTTTATTCTATAACCCAAAAGTCTCTCACCTAGTGGTATTTCACCTAGAAAGTCACCCAATCGATCTATTAAATTCTTTCATTAAATTTTGTTGACATGAAATTTTTTATTTAAGCTAATTTTTTAAGAATAAAAGGGTGCTCTTAACCATTTTTCGACCCACCTGCCACGATTCAAAATCCGGAGAAATGATGACACATATCTACATCCTACGATAGGTAAGCCAACCCAAACAACTTAAGTAAAATTTGAAAATATGTGGAAGTTCATCATTTACTCATATCAAGTCAAAATCAAACTCTTTATAAACCACTTAAAGGAAACTATGTGGAAATACAATATAGTCAATCACCCAAAACCTGAAAATCACTAGTGCAAGCCATCTAAAGATCCGAATACAACTGTGAGCTCAAAATGTCTAAAGAAATACGAAAAAAACAAAAATATAGATGAGATCCAGGGATAGATACCTCAAAATATCAAAGAAAAAAGTTCACTCTGTATAGCTATCTAATCAGTGGAAAGAGGTACCCGGATCAGGACCTGCACTACGAGGTGCAGAAAATATCAAATGTGATTTCTAATTCATATAGACCCAACACAATACTGAACTGACCCAATTTCAAAACGATGGTGAGGGTCGGTCCTAAATACTTTTTTTATAAAAATTCCATGGCAATTCTACTCTTTTATTATATCATAGATAAAAATTACCAGCTAATATCAATAGCAGCAATTACACAGATAAGCTAAGTCCAAATATCTCAACAAGACAATCAAATCAGAAGAAGAATAGTGAAGTCACATTTTCAAACATATCATCACTTTCCACACCACATCAACGTCCAAAATAATGTAAAGTATGCATATGATGTAAATGCTTCACACCTAGCAGGCGTGTCAATCTAGTCCACAATGGGCAAGTGTGCTACTTCTATCTATAAAAGGAAGCCACTATGATACATACCAGGAAACACATGTCGCTTCGATCCGTTAATATAACATTGGGAAGGTGTGCCACTCTGATCTAAATGAAAAACAATGCATGATATATATATATGTAAAAGCAATGTATTTATAATAGTCCAATCCTCTATTATAACTAGCTTAACTTCACAATATCTATATCCATTTCAAAATCTCATTTCAATATACAAAAAACTAGAATCTTAACTTTCATAAAAATGTCATTATAATCTAGCTCTGAATCCTTAAAGGAGAGTAAATTCATCAACTAACATTCTCATGAATCATTTAAGTCACTATTTACATAAATCATTCTATCTAATCAAAGAAATAGTCCAAACAAATCAATTAATTACTTAAACCCTTCACATAATACAGATACCTTCACTGATGCACCCTATCCCATCTATACAGGTCCCCCTTTCCCCCTTAACCCCCTTACACAATAAACTAACTCAAAAAACACATCAAAGATGAGTTAAAAAAATTCTCAACTTGCTTTAAATGAAGCCCAGCAAGGCAATTGATGGTTTTACCCTTTCTTAAAGACTCTAAAAGAGATCAACCTAGTCAAATACATAATCTATATAAGCACATGAATCTGTATACATCTATATTATTATACTTCTATTTCGGGCTCAAAAAGTCAACCCTAAGTTGTAACGACCTATTCCGTCGTTACTGAAAATATTTGCGGTTAAGGTATACGAATCTCATTCATCATAGGTGTTAGGATCAATTTCTTGGTATGTGAGTGCATTAGTTATGAATTAAGGTCATACAATACCCCTAGCACAAAGTTAAGTTGAAAGTGTCCTTACTGATTTTGTTTCGGGCTAAGTTTAAACTAGGGTCAACTTCAAATGAGCACTCCTCCTAGAATATAAGAAGTTATGGAGGCCAATACCCACCAAATTAAATATCTCTGGGTCTTCTTTCCAACAAAATCAACCATTTGTTAATCCGCTTCTTGAGTAAAAGGTTATGACCATTTTACTGAAAATTGTCAGTGCTGAAAATTCGAGGTCGCCGTAGTAGGATCAGGTTATTATAGCGAGGCTGCTATAGCGGGAATTTTCCCGCTATAGCTGGACAACAGTAGTTTATAAGCTTATTTTGATAGGTTTCAGTCCATAAACTCCAAAATTTTATTCCTAAGACCTAGAGGGGCGATTTGCTCATGGTTGGGATGGAGGTCCTTCGTTGAGGTAAGATTTATACTCCCTTTTAACATCGATTAATTGTTTCATCCCTAGAATTATTAGAATGGGGAATTATAGTGAAATTCTTATGGTTTAGAACCCTAGGTTCATGAAATTAAGTGGAAAACCTATGGGTATATTTATTTTTACCTAGAATTTATTTTAGATTGTAAATTAACTCTTCCTAGTATGAAATTGTGGTTCAAAAATATGAAATTTGATAGTAGGGGATCTTGAATTCCATAAAGATAGAACCTTTAGCTCTAAAACTCCATTAATAGAGATGGGTTGAGTATGATAGAGCTAGTTGGTGGTTAATTGACCCTTGGGTATTGTTATACACCATAAATAAGGGTAGACTTAGTGGGTTTGAATTCCCAGAGTATTTATTTGAAGAGTAATTTATTAATTACTCTTATACTTGTTGTTTATTAGATGATTTAGCCTTCGGAAATGTGAAAAAGAAGGAAGATCATTCTTGGTATAGCTTACTTGTTGCAACAACTTGGCATCCAGGTAGACTAGGTTTAATATGTAGTGGATCTTGGTTAAATTGTATGACTATAATGTAGTTTGACGGGAGATTTCATGCTTAGGCCTGCGGGCACAATGAATGGTTGGTAATAATCAAAATATGAACATAAATGAATCTAAATTGGTTTAATTATTATTTTGGGGCAAATCCCGATGATTTGCAGATTATGTGCTAATTTATGAGAATACTTGCGTGTTGGTGCCCGGTTATGGGACTATGGGTTGTGAGGACTAGAAACTAGTAATTATGGTGTTTTTCAGAAATGGTAGGTGTTGATGTAAACTGATTATAATGAGGCAGAAATGCCAGTGAATAGGTTGGGAAGGTTTGATTGAATTGGTGGATGGTAATCCTAGCTAAGCCATTGGGTGTTGAATAAGTCTATGCTAAAGACTTGTCATAATTTTATTGTTATTAAGGATTGAATTAGGCTAATTGGTTATAAATGACCGGATTTAACTAAATGCTTGTTCAATTATCATACTGCATGCTAGTAAATATGAGTACTTGACTTTGCTTGGGAAGCTAATGAACAGGCTAAATGATTGTCGCGAATGTTATTCAATAATAAAATCATTATATTTTGGAATAAGGACTGTGTTGTGGTGCAAGTTGTAATATCTGTAAACTTACTCGATGATTGCACTTGAAACAGAAGGGATGGTTTAATGTAGTTGAAATCCAACTTGTTTTACGTGTGCATGATAATTGTTTCTTCGTATTGCTTGTTACAATGTATGTTCAAGGTAAGTGAATGACTATTTGATATCCTAAGTGTAATCGCATGCAATGAACTTATATGAAAAGTTTGTTGGTTTTACAAGTGTTATCTCTATATCATTGTGGTGGTGATTGTTATGATATATGTTGCTTAATGTGGGATGCACCAGTATTTGGACATCATAACGAGATTTGTACTTATTATTATGGGATGTACCGGTATTTGGACATCTTCACGAGATTTATACTTATTATTGTGTAATGTACTGGTATTTGGACATCGTCATGGGATTTATACTTATTAATGTGGGATGTACCGGTATTTGGATATCTTCATAGGATTTGTACTTATTATTGTGAGATGAACCGGTAATGGATATCGTCACGAAATTGGTTGGCTCGAGTACCATGCCTGTATAATATATATGATTCATTGGTTGCTTAAGTAGACCGAGCTTATTTGTTTCCTTGCTATATTTGTTGGTTACTTGAGTGGATCGGGCTTATCTGTTTACTTGTATATATGTTGATTCTTTGAGTGGACCGGGCTTATCTATTTACTTGTTTTATATGTTAGTTCCTTGAGTGGACTGGGCTTATCTATTTACTTATTATATATGTTGGTTCCTTGAGTGGACCGAACTTATCTATTTACTTGTTATGTATGTTGGTTCCTTGAGTTGACCGGGCTCATCTACTTACTTGTTATATATGTTGGTTCCTTGAGTTGGGTCGGGTTTATCCGTTCACTTGATATATATAAACACCTTTCAAGTAACTTATATCCATTAGGAACACTTAGCCTTTTCAACAACCACAGAGCTTAGTAAAATACAAGTCAATTAGGCAACAAGTTAAGTCAAGATCTTGACTACCAGCCTCAACCAAGTCAACAAACCATGACTCCACAATAATATATACTATATTGGTTTCTTAAAAGAACAAGGCTATGCTTACTGACATGTTGAGTTAATTAGATCCTTGTGTGGTCCGGGCTAAATTGCAAATGAACGACATACTTCTTAATAGTCTATCTACTTACGTATTTGAGACAGGGTCAGCCTCGAGTTCTGTAAAATTTTTGGGTTTCAAAAATTTTAAACACTCTGTCGAACGTCCGTAGTTTGGAGAGTTCCCGAGTACCTTAGACAGTCAGAAAATAAGTTCCTCGGTTCACATCGTGCCAAGATAAGCACAAAAAACTTTTTCGATTAGGTTAGTAACAGGATTTTGATACTAGAAGTCTAGTGATCGGGGGTTTAAGTGTTCTTATCTTTGTAAATTCGTTGGGTATTTCAATTCTAGGTTTAGGGTCCGGGTATCAAAAACTAGTTCCCTAGTGTATCTCGAGGAGGTTGTTAAGTCTAAACCTAGACTCGAGACGACCATTCTTCGTGATTGTTCGGGGATGAACGATGGGTAAATTGGTATCTGTTATAACAACCTAATCTGTTGTTACTAGGAAATGCCTCGAGATGGGCGCGGGGTACAAATATTATTAGGATTACATTCGTAAACTTGTGTGAGGCCACATATGTTAATATTTAGGAATTTAAAGAAATTAGTCGGACTAATGTCATCTCGCTATAGCGGGAATTATTCCGCTATAGCAGAGTCGCTATAGCGACACCACCCGCTGTAGCAACGTGACGAAGACCAGAAACCTACTTAACAGGTTTTTATTTTTTTTCTCTTCACAAATTAAAAACAAACGACATGGAAGGGCTCCAAAAACCCTAAAGGTTGCCTGCCACATCTTAGAGCTATAGAGAGGAGAAGATGAGTATGAATGGGTGCAAACCCATAGATTTTTGAAGAATAACGCATCCATAATCTTGGCAACCAGTTGGAATTGCATTCGTTCATCCTTTCTACAACTGGTTGGCATCTAGGTAAGATAAGGTTAATTAAGTAGTATAGACCTGGGTTAGAGTGCATAAATGTGACGTAGATGGACAGGAGATTTTATGTCTAGGCCTTTGGGCATGGAGTTAGGATGGCTAAAATCGGTTAAAGTTTAGGTAATGTATGAAAAGGGGTTGTTTTGTATACCTTATCATATTATGTTGTGGTTATGCTACAAATTAGGTGTTTCACTATTATAGACTTGAAATTAGGGTAGCATAAAAGGGTAATTTACCAATCATTAATTAAACCCTTAAAGAGAGTGACGATACTTCGTAGGTTGTTGGTGAGTTTTTGAAGAATCTAGGGTGGTACTCCGTATCGTTATTTTAGAATGGAGTAATGAGTTAGGTGTCATGTTTAAGTCCCTAGATGGTAGGGTAGGTGATGGTATTATAGTTAATCCTTTGGTAATACGGGAGTGTGTTAATTATGTCCCCATATTATTTGTTAGTGCATGTTATTCAAGTACGGTCACCCTTCAAAAGAAATATATGTAAAGTCATGGATATTGCAAGTGTTGAATGATGTCTTGGTTCTGTGTGATTTTGTATATTTTGTTGTTGATTGTGAAATGTCCTGTGTTTCATCATTCTCATAGTTTATTGGTGGAATAAGGTTGGCAGACACTCAGGTCTGGGATTTAGGTACATGGATGGAATTTATCCCTTCAGTTCATGTCTAGAGGGTGGTTATGATACCCATAGAGTGTATGTACAAGGATCAGGTGAGTTTGATGGTTCCATGAGTGAACCGGGAAATATATTTATATGTGTGATAATTTGCTTAACTTGTCTTGACTTGGTGTTTGACTTGACTTGACTTGACTTGGTTGTACTTGACTATTAATTCATGTTGTTGTTTGACTTGTTATATTGTATTAGGTGGTGAAATGATAAATGTGTTTAAGGCCGAGTAAGAATTCCTGTATCCATAGGATAGAGAGAAGGACGGGTGTAAGTTATGGGTTAAATTCGGTCTAATGTTCGAGGGCCTGGCTGATAGGTTACTTGATCGGGTGGGTCTTTTCCATGTATTCTAGGTGACTTATTAAAGATTTTAACTTAGGGTAGGGCAGTCCTTAATGTAGTTGTCTCTGAGATATTGTGGTAGTCCTCAGTGTAAGGCCAGACTTAGGGGTTTGGGGTAGTAGAGTCATAAAGGAAAGAGTGGTATCTTGGAGTTCATAACCAGAAGTTAGTAGGGGGTAAATAGATCATTTTGGGGGTTGGTTAATGAGTCTAATAAAATGCATGTTTTCTTTTGAATATTTATGTTATATTTGTGTAGTCCAATTCGGGTCAATCGATGAGGCTTACCAGTACGTATGGTTTGTACTGATACTACTCTTGTTATACCCTTTTTGGGGTATAGTCTTTTGTAGGATTCAGTGTTGGTTTCATGATTGTTGCGGTAGTGATTCTTCAGCAGCTCCCACTCCTCTTACTCATAGTGGAAGTTGTGTCCAGTCTTACTTGTCCCTTAGCAGCTCTTGTACCTGTTTAGACTAGATCCTAGGGTAGATTATATATCCGCATTATTTTGTAAAATGTCATGTGATAAAGTTGATTTTATTATATAAATAAAGGCTTCCACTTGACTTCTTGAGGGGTTGGTAAGGGGTTCTCCTATCTAGGTGGATTAGAATAGGTGCCCTCACAATTCGGTAGTTTGGGTCGTGACAATTGAAATGTGAGTTTTGACTTAGTTTTATTGTATTTTGGGACATGTATTAGCCAAAGAAATTATTATGGTAGATTTGGCCAAAATCGAGGTGGTTCAAGATTGGACTAGACCTACTTCATCTGCCTATATTTGGAGTTTCATTTGATTGGGAGTCTACTACAGACGGTTCGTGAAGGGTTTCTCTTCTATCATAGCTCCTTTAACTAGATTGGCCTAGAAAAATGTTACTTTTTAGTCGTCTAATATGTGTGAAGTGAGCTTCCAAAAGCACAAAACTTTGTTGACTTTATCAGTGAAAGGTGAAGGTTTTACACTGTATTATGATGCTTCAAGTGTTTGCCTTGGTTGTGTTTTAAAGTAGAAAGGTGAAGTTGTAGCTTATGCCTCAAGGAAGTTGAAAACTAATAAGAAGAACTACCCCACTCATGATTTAGAGTTGGCAATGGTATTTTTTTCTTTAAAGATTTGGAGGCACTACTTATATGGAGCTCACTGTGAGGTTTTCACCAATCATTACATCATACAGTACATATTCAACCAAAAGGATTTAAACTTTAGCTAACGTAAGTGGTTGGAGTTGTTGCAAGACTATGACATGATTATTTTTATTATGTGGGCAAGGCCAATATGGTGGCAGATACATTGAGTAGGAAGGCAGTGAGTATAAGTAGTCTTGTCTTGTTATTAGCTGAGGAACGTTTTTTGGCTATGGAAGTTCAGAGTTTTGACAATAGCATTGCAAGACTTGATATTTTCAAGCTTGGTAGAGTTCTTACTTTTATTGAGGCACAGTTACTTTTGATGGAGCAAATTAACGATAAGCAGTTTGACAAATGAGAAGTTATGCATAATTTGAGACATAGTATTGAAAGGAGAAGACAGGGAAGTAATTCTTGACCAAGAGGGTGTTTTGAGAATTAAGGCTCGAATTTTTGTTCCTAGGGTTGGTGATTGACTAGGTTGATCATGGAGAAGACTCATAGTTTGATGTATTCTATAAATCCTAGTACAACCAAGATGTATCATGAATTGAAGTAATATTATTGGTGGTATAGGATAAAGAGGGACATCATGGAGTTATAGATAAGTGTTTGAATTGTCAGCAAGTGAATATGATCACTACAGACATGGTGGTATGACTTTGAGGATATGCCTATACCTGAGTGGAAGTGGGAGCATATCACTATAAACTTGGTAGCCGTTTTACCCCATATTTTGGGGAAATTAGATTCTATTTTGCTTATTCTAGATAGGTTGAAAAATATGCACATTTCTTGCTGGTTAAAACTACTAATAATATGGAGAAATTGGCTAAGATCTCTATTTGAGAGATTGTTCATTTGCATGGTGTGCCCATTTCCATCATTTCAAAATAGGCTACTTGGTTTATATTAAATATCTAGAGTTCTATACAGTGGGAGTTAGGTACTTAGTTTAAGATGAATATAACTTTTCATCCCCAGACAAATAGTCAGTCCGAGTGGACAATTCAGGGTTGGAGGCCATGCTTTGAGCTTAAGTGATTGATTTTAGTGGACATTGGGGCCAGTTCTTTCCCTTGACTATTTTAGTACAATAATAGTTATCATTCTAACATCCAGATGACACCAATTGAGGCTTTATATGCAAGGAAATATAGATAGGCAAACAATCAATCCCATTCTTACTCATATGACTTAGACTCTTATGCCATAACTCTGATGAAGTATCATCCTTCACTAAGTTTACTGAGCCTCTATAGATGGAGCCCTGAAATACCTACAAGTTAGACAACTTGTAACCTTGTGCAAGCCATTGAACCTTTATTAAGCTTCCACTGTAAAACACCAAGGGTGTTAACCTAACCCTCATCATCAAGGTTTCCTACTGAAACTAAATCAAAGAGAACATCTGGAGCATGCTTGACATTATTGTGAACAGTCTCGAACCATTGATACTTTCCAAACAAACTGTACCAATACCAAGTACCTCAAACTCATTATCATTTCCCATTTTTAGCATTCTAAAATTACCTGGAGTATAAGAAGAAAATAGTTTCTGCTTTGGCGTGACACAAGAAGTAGCACCAAAATCCACAAATCAGCTAGACTTATCACAAACAAGATTAATGGAATTTTCACCACAATCAACAAGAAGATCATCCTTAGAAACAAGAGCAACACAATTTTTATTATCGCCATCTTTCTTTTACTGTCTCATATTTCTCTTGCGCCTGTGAAAATATATCTTAATATGCCCATTCTTATGGCAATAGTCACATATAACAATCTTGTATCTGGACTTTTACTTGCTTCTACTTTTATCTCTGTCATTCTGCCTTCTGAACTTGTTTCTCCCCTATCTTTAATAACCAAGACATCAGAGTGTGAAACTGAAGAAGATAAGGCTTGAGACCTTCTTCTCATCTCTTCATTTAAGACACCACTCTTAGTATATTCCACAGTTACAACACCACTGGGAGCAGAATTAGTCAAAACAAAAACTCGAAGAGTTTCCCTGGCAGTGTATTAAGAAGACAAAGTCCTTGTATTTCTTCATCGACCTTTACACCCATTCTAGACAGCTGGTCAAAAACACCCTGAAAATCATTTATATGATCAGAAATAAGATTTACCTCTTTATATTTTATATCTATCAATTATTTTAGCATGAATAACTTGTTATTGACAGTCTTCAAAAGTATAAAGTATTTCGAGTTTTTCCACAAACTTTTGGCATGTGCCTCATTCACGATATAATTTCTAACACTATCTTCAGCCCATTGTCTGAAGTAGTCATAAACCTGTAGGTGCTCAAATTCCCAATCTTCATATGTCATGGACTGAGGTTTATTAGAAGAAAATACAGATAAATGTATTTTCTTGACAAATAGAAGAACTTTCATCTTACTTTTCCAAGTATGATAATTATCATACTTGTCTCCATCATTCAAATAGATAATCAAAAATAACGAAATGCTCTTATACCGCTTTGTTGGGCAAAAAGAAGCACTAACAAAAGTGCACGACAAGGTAAGAAAGGGAGAATACCCAAGTCTAAATTTTTCCTCTTAATTTAAACAAAGAGGAGGCAAACAAATAAAAAATAATAAATATAGGCAACAAGTGTTTCAACCAAACAAATACAACAAGACAAAAATAAAATCAATCATATGAGGCACGAAGATATATGTGGAAAACTCCTTTAGTATGAAGAGTAAAAACTATGGACCAAAGCACCACTATAATCAACAAGAGTTATAATAATGCTCTCCAAAATGGCCAACAAAGAATTTCCAAACAAGAAGCAACAATAGATAGAAGACAACACCAAAAACTAGAGAACTAAAGGAGCAAAATTACCAAAAATGCAGTTACTGTTCACAGATGAAAATCTGGAGCTATGGGAATCTAAATCTAACTCTTTCAGTTTCTAATCAAAGACTAATATTAGAGGAATAAGTTGTACAAAAATTAGCTCAATTGGATAAGAAATGAAGCGGAAATCGCAGTTTGAAGTTGGCTGCTAAGGGCTGAAAATTGGTGCAAAATTCTGTACTCTTTTCTCTCTATATAGTTTCTTAAAACTGTCGTGTATGTGTGAAATAAAACCTAAAGGAAGTGTTACATATGAACCACAGTAGTTGGGTTATGGGAAAAGTGGGCTGATCTTAATTAGGCTTTTATTTATCCACAAAGAATGGGAAAAAGACCCAAAACCCAACAATCTGGTGGTTTAGATTTGGCATGGCAAATAAATTTTGGGGAAAATGAGTAAGAGGACATGATGCAAATCAAATGAAATAAAACTTTATCCAAATTGTTAAATGAGATTTTGTTTTTGGACAAAATCAATTCCTAATTTAATCAACGAGTTTTTTAATTTTTAAAAAAATTAAAAATATCATTTTCAACACAAAATTTATTTTATTTTTGAACATAAAATCAATTATACCAATTTAATTTTTAATTCAATTGATTCTAAAGGAAGGTATAATCAATTTAAATGTCATTTTCAATAAGATTTAATTTCTAAAATATTATATTAAATAAAATCATATAATTTTATATATTTAAATATGGAAATATAAGGTCTGAATAAAGAAAATAAAATAATAGGAGGGGAGGTTTTTGCTCTCTAGGTGCATGTTAAAATAGCGTGCGCCCACCATGGGTAGGAGGCCAAAAGCTTCGATTTCGACCAACAATTTGGGGGAAAATATTTCTGAGAAAAAGCTGAAGCCAGGGAGGGAATTGGGAAGAGGATTGTAGCTCTACAACAGCCAATAACCAATGTAATAGTTTTGAGAGGTGCGAAAGCTTTTGGGAGTGGTTTTGCAATTGAGAGCCCAATTATGGACAAATTGACGAGTGGAATGAGCCGAACTAATCCAGATGTACAACAATTGGTGCAACTCTTACACCACAGCTAGAGGTGGTTCATGATTCTCAACCACAGAAGTCTAGGGCAATGTTGGCAAAGGAAAATATGCAGAAATGGATGGATATTATGGAATCACTACCAAGAAGAAACCAATCATGGGCGGATAAGGTGGAAAATGAGGAATGTAACTCGACCAGAGCTTCTACTGGCTTAGGTAAGCAAAATTCTACTAATGCTTTGGTTTGGGATAATTTTGATAGCAGTAAAATGGCAAATATTGGGTTTAAACTGGATTATGTTGCTCCTATTAGTGAAGGGCAGCATCAACTAGTTGAAATTGATGAAGAAGACAGTAGTACTGAGGTAGAATATTGGAAGAATATTGTGGTATGCTATGTACTTGGGGCTCATCCATACTTCACAGTTCTGAATGGATATGTACAGGGACAATGGGGAAAGCTTGGGATAAATAAAGTAGCAATGCTTTAAAATGGGATATTGCTAGTAAGGTTCAATATTGCTGAAGGGAGGCATGAGGTTATTCAACGTAGTATATACCATTTTGATAATAATCCATTGATTGTAAAGGCTTGGACTCCGGATATGGATTTTTCCAGAGAAGAATTGTACTTAGTGCCAATTTGGATCAAGTTACCTGGTTTAGACTTTAAGTATTGGAGTGCTAGGAGTCAAAGTAAAATAGGTAGCTTGGTTGGTAAGCCTCTCATGGTAGACAATAACACAAAGCAAAAGGTGGGGTTAAACTTTGCAAAATTGTTAGTTGAGATGAAGTTTGGTGGTCTACTACCTGAAACTGTTTATTTTAAAAATTAAAAGGGGCATGTTATAGAGCAGAAAGTCACATATGATTGGAGACCAACTAGTGTGACATATGTAAGAAATATGAGCATGTAGCTGAGGTTTGTAGGAAGAAGAAACTCAAGGAAGATACTAACACAACACCTCCAGTCACTAATCAGAGGCAGACTGGTAACATAGTAGGAGGAATACATGGAGTCCAAGAGAATAGATATGTTAAGCAAACACAAGGTGAAGATAATGGTAAGGGGACTAAGACTAAAACTGGTCCAAAATGGAGGAAGCAAAACACAAATGGGAGCTAACCCCATGTTAAGGTCACTAATTCATTCCAAGTTATGGGAGAAAGTAGCACTCAAGTACTCAATAAATCCATTGAAGTTGGCCCTGGGAGGAATGATATTCCTCCAAGTGGGCATGGTTAGGATACTAAGTTGGAATACCAGGAGCCTTAATGGCCTAAATAAGAGAAGGAAGTTAAGACCTTCTACAATGATTTAAAAGTAGTGTTGATTAGTTTTTCAAAAACAAGAATAAAGGCCAACAAGGTTGATCTGATTGTTGGTAGCATGTTTGCTGGATGGATTTATCATAGTAATCACTTCTCCATTATAATGGGAGAATTATTATAGTATGGAGACCATACTTGTTAAGTGTTATGTTGAGTCATGAAACTGCACAAAGCATCACTTGTAATGCAATGCATACCTATGAAGTTGGAGTTCTTGGCTAACTTTTGTATATGCTTATAACCTGAAAGATAACAGGAGGGAATTATTGGATTATGTCAGGCAAATAATTCAAGGTTGCAACTAGCCTTGGATAATCTTAGGTGATTTCAATGCAGTTTTTCATAGTGAGGACAAACGAGGTGGGAATGCAGTTACATTGGTTGAAGTGGTGGACTTTTAACAATGTATTAATGATTGCACTCTTGAGGATTTACCTAACACAGGGTGTAAGTATACATGGAATGACAAACAAGATGCCAGAATTTTCTTAAAGGTAGACTGGGTATATGGTAACTGGTTAGATGGTATGCCTGACAAGAGAGCTCAGATATTATCGGAGGGGTTCATGATCATTTCCCTACAATAGTACAGCTCATGCAATATACTATAAGGAAGAAAAGTGCTTTTAAGTACTGCAATGTATGAAGCACACATTCATCTTTTAATCAAATCATACAAGAGAATTGGGCTACTCAGGTGGAAGGTTATTTTATGTCTCAAGTGGTTAGGAAGCTTAAATTGTTGAAGTAGAAGCTTAAACATCTGCATAAACAACAGTTTACTAATTTAGTTCAGTAAGAAAATAAAGATAGAGAGGAACTCAAAATACTTCAAGCTCAGTTATAGATTACTCCATTGGATATAGTCTTGCAGCAAGAGGACAAAAGGATGAGGCAACAGTTTAAAAGATCTTCTTACCTTGCAGAATCTCTGCTCTTACAAAAAAGTAAAGCTACTTGGATTACGTAGGGGAATGATAATACTAAATATTTTTTCTCTATTATCAAAGAGGAAACCGATCCAGTCTATCACACAAATCAGGATGAGCAGAACCAGATGTAGCATGACCCAGAGATTATAGAAGAGAGCTTTGTGAAGTACTATCAGCAGTTTCTAGGGGATAAGGGAGGCCCAAGAAGGAAGGTTCAGAGGAAATTTTTTATGTAGAGGCCTAAACTATCTGTTGAAAAACAGTGTCAACTATTACTAACTTATAGTCCACTGGAGATCAAGAAAGTTATTCTTAATATAAAGGTGAATAAGAGCCCTGGCCCTGATGGTTATGGAGGGGGTTCTTCAGAGATACTTGGAGTATATTAGGTGATGATGTATGTAAGGTTGTGCAGGAATTTTTCCATACTGGTAAGCTGCTGAAAAAATTAAATACTATCATGGTTTCCTTGATTCATAAGGTGGAGAAACCTGAAAATGCAAGCCAATAAAGGCCAATATCTTTCTGCAACACACTTTATAAGTTCATCTCTAATCTAATATGTAATATACTGTCTAATATCTTGCCTGATCTAGTACAGTCAAATCAAGATGCTTCTATTAAGGGTAGGTCTTTGGTTCAAAATATACTGATTTGCCATGATCTTTTGAGGCATTATAATAGGAAAATCTCTACTAGATGTCTCATGAAGATAGACCTTAGGAAGGCTTATGACATGATGAAATGGGATTTTATGGATGAGATCCTAGAGAGGTATGGTTTTCCTGCAAAGTTTGGGCCATTAGTGATGGAATGTGTAACCACTACTTCTTTCTCTATCAAGGTGAATGGGGAATGATGTGGTTTCTTTAAGGGGAGGAGAGAGTTGAGACAAGGTGACCCCCTCTCTCCATTACTCTATGTTTTGATAATGGAATACTTCTCTAGAACCTTGAAAAGGATGAGCATGCTACCAGATTTTAGGTATCACCGCATGTGTAAAATACAACAACTTACACATCACACTTTTGTAGATGATATAATGATCTTCTGTAAAGTTACTAAGTATTTAATTAATAGGGTGATGGAAGCTATTGGTTGTTTTTTTGAAACCACTGGATTAACTACAACCAATGAGAAGTCTAACATCTTTATTGCAGGGGTTTCAGAGAATGTTAAGTAGATATTGCTTGAAATTACCT
Source organism: Capsicum rhomboideum (assembly GCA_031232105.1). Lineage (NCBI taxonomy): Eukaryota > Viridiplantae > Streptophyta > Magnoliopsida > Solanales > Solanaceae > Capsicum > Capsicum rhomboideum. The sequence goes on along the minus strand of CP124719.1, from coordinate 47,405,776 downwards.
AAGTGCATTTAAAGCTTAGATTCAGAGAATGTTCTTGATTTATAGATTGCATTGGTAACTTGATTTACAGTTTATCACCAAAAAAATATGGAAATATATAATTGTTACTTAAAATTGACAAAATTATCCTGGAATCATTAAAAACACCATAAGTTTATCAAAACAATCATTTCAAAATTTTTAAAAATTGAAGAAGCTCAAAAATTAATTTGGACAGTGGAGGACAAAAATTAGGGGTCAGTTGTAGGCAAACTCAGCTAAAGGCAAAAAATGATCTCATTGACCTCCAAAATCAGTAACACAAACTTGTAAATATCCTCAAGGACCTGAATAATCCTCTCTGAGGGTCCATCGGTTTGCGAGTAAAATGATGTACGAAGATCAACTTGGGTACCCAAATTCTTTTACATCAAACCTAGAAATGAGATGTAAACTACGTGCCTCTATCAGAAATGATTGAAATAGTCAAACCATGCAAACTAACTATCTCCCGAATGTAAATTCGGTCCAATCTCACTATATGTAGCTAGTCTTAACCATAATGAAATGACTGGTCTTAGTCAACTTGTCAACAATGACCCGTATAACATCAAATTTCCCCAAGGTCCAGTCCATAGCGATCCGCTCTCACTTTCACTCAGTTATAGGAATCCTCAAAATATCTCACCTAGTCTCTGGTGCTTATATTTCACTTGCTAGCAATTCACACCCTTAGACACATAATACATAATGCCTCTCTTAATTCTATATCACCAATAGTACTGCTTCAAGTCATGATGATACATTTTCACTACCCCCGGATGAATAGAATATTTGGAACTATGGGCCTCTTCCATAATCATTCTGATCAAGTCACCAACCCTAAGAAAAAAAACATTGCCATTAATCCTCAAAACCTCTTTCGGGTCCAACATTGCCTCTCTAGCTTCACCCCTCAACACTTTGTCTCAAATCAACCTCAATTTCTCATCTTCAAACTATTGAGCCTTGATCCGCACAAAAAAATAGATTGAGCCTCCACACAAACAAGAACCCTCTTAGGCTCGAAAATATCAAGTCTCACAAGACAGTTGGCCAAGTACTAACTTTCCAAATCCAAATGACGCTTCTCCACTAGTAAAAATGCAAGATTGTCTATTCTCACTACCTTCATACTCAAGGCATCTGCTACCATATTAACCTTATCCAAATGATAAAGAATTGACATATCATAGTTCTTAAGCAACTTCAACCATCTATGCTGCCTAAAATTGAGATCCTTTCAGTCAAAGATATACTAAAGACTACGATGATCTATGAAAATCTCACAAAGAATACCATGAAGATAATGCCTCAAAATCTTTAAAGAAAACACCGCAGATGCAAGCTCTAAATTATGGGTAGGGTAGTTTTCTCATGAACCTAGAAGCATTGCAATCACCTTACCTTTTGCATCAATATGTACCAAAGACCAATCATGGAAGCATCAAAATACACAGTAAAGCCTTCGCCCTTTATTGATAAAGTCAAAATAGGAGCCAAAGTTAATTAGGACTTGTTCTTTTGGAAGCTCGATTCACACTCATTAGGCCACTGGAAATCATATTCTTCTAAGTCAACTTAGTCAAAGGAGTTGCTATCATAGGAAACCCCTCCATGAATCATCTGTAGTAGTCAGCTAGCCCAACAAAGCTCTAAATATCGGTAAGGAAATAGGTCTAGCCCAATCTCGCACTACCTCAATCTACTTCATATCTACCATAATCCCACCCTTGGGAAACACATACCCCAAGAATGCCACAGACTCATTCTGTAACACCCCGTGCATCTGAAGTTATTTTGTTGTCTCGTGTCGAAGGCTTACGAGCCTGAATTTGAAAATTTACTGTAAAACTGCGCTGATTCATGGACATCCGATTAAATTAAAATTCGATAACATATATTTTATTGTCTTCCTAAAATATTCTAATTATTTATGAAAAATTATTAAGTTATGATATATTTGTGTGCGTATTTATTTTGTAAGATATATTTGAACTATTAATATTTAATAAGAAGATATTCATAATGTATATATTATTATACTAGTGAATCTAACCATGCGGTAGGTAAAAAGAAAATAAATATCATTTTTTTATAGATAAAACATTAAAGATATTTTGGTCTTTAATTCAAATAATTACATTTCAAATATTAATTAATTTTTTTTTTATTGATAATGTTTCATTTTATACTAAAATTGTCATTCGAAAGTACAAATCAAGCCTTTGTAAACGTAAGGGGACCAATTTTTTTATTGTTTATCGTAATTGACCTTATTCTTTTTCTTATCCCAAAATAATTTTTTTTCCCACCTTTTGCTTTTTAATTTTTCTCTTTTTTAGTGTTCACGCCAACCTCAATCTCCTATTATCATTTTTTCATCTTTCCGACAAATCTTTCTTCCATCTTTTCTTTCTAGGGTTTTCTTTTTCTACTATCTTATTTTCTTATTCTCTTTCAAGAATCATTTGTGAATACAAAATTCAATTTTGAAAATCAAATTTCCTTGTAGTGATTGAATATGTAAATCTGTCAAACATATGATATTGATTTAAACATCAATATCATATATTTTAAAAAATCGTTTTGCATAACGTTGTATATCGAGGTGTGTAGTGTTGTATATCACATCTTTAAACACAACAACAACAACAACAACAACATACCCAGTATATTCCCACAAAGTGGGGTCTGAGAGGGTAAGTGTATGCAGTCCATACCACTACCCCAGAGGTGAGATAGAGAGGTTGTTTTCAAAAAATTTTAAACACCACTATAAGAAAATAGGGGGTTATGCGATTGAAACTTAAACACATGACTATGTAGGTACATTGTAGTGGTTGTGGGTCCTTTTATATTTTGATCTAGTTTTTCAGGGTTAATAACTTAAATGGTCACTCAACTTTGGACTTTTATCCCAGAAAGTCACATAACTTTGTACTTTACTAAGAAAGTCACTCAACCTTAGATGTTTTACTCAGAAAGTCACTCAACCCATTTAATTATTTTTAAACTAAATTTTGCTTATGTGGAATTTTCATTTGAAAATAAAATTCTGAAAAATATAAAATATTCATTTAATGACCTTTACCCTTTTATTCTTCATTCCCCTTATGTTAGGGATTTCTCACTTCTCCTTCTCACTTTTCCTGTTTTCCTCTTTAGTTAGGGATTTCCTCTTTTCTTATTTTATAACTTAAGTGGATCAAAATCAAAAGCACTTAAAGTTAGTTTCTAAGGAATTTCGATTTTAGCTTAGACAGTTTTGTGGGTACTAGTTCCCAAAACCATTTGTTAGGGATCGAGTACTTTTTCCTCTTTCAATGTGAAATATTTTGGCATGAATTTAAATTTAATTAGACTTTGATACAAACACCAAATATCCAATGAAAATAAAAACCAACTAGTTTCAAATCATTACAAAAAACATGAGATTTTGGATAAAAAAAGTTAATTATTTCATTGTCAAAAAAAATTGGATCACATAATAATGACATAGATTGTTTTAATTAGTGTTTTAATCAAATCAATTTTAGAAGCCACTGTTTTAGCGAGAAATCTCTAACTTAAGGGGAATGAAGAATAAAAGGGTAAAAGGGTCATTAAATAGATATTTTGTATTTTTCAGAATTTTATTTTCAAATGAAAATTCCACATAAGCAAAATTTAGTTTAAAAAATAATTAAATGGGTTGAGTGACTTTCTGAGTAAAATATGTAAATTTGAGTGACTTTCTGAGTAAAATACAAAGTTAAGTGACTTTCTGGGATAAAAGTTCAAAGTTGAGTGAACATTTAAGTTATTAACTCTAGTTTTTCATCACTTAAAGATTGCTAATCTTCTTTAGACTTTGAAGAACAATTGATCTCTTAATGTACAGACTCATTACTGACTTATTTAAGACACTATATCTAATATATGTATATAAGTATTATTGTTTTTTTCATGTCATTTAAATTTTAATACTCTTACAAATTTTGAGTGCAAAATCTAAAAAGCAGTTTGACCCTTCTACAAAAATTTATAATGATGTATAAGTATATTTGGTAGGTATTTTTTCTTCTCTACTTTTCTGTTCAGCAGTATGAATCGAGCATCATCTACCCTCATCGGAAATAGATAGACTTGGTACTTGGTAGCAAAATTTCAATGTTATGTTGTGGCTACTTAAAGATTTATCGGGCTTAAAAGAAAAATGTGACATTTGATTTCCAGGAAATTATATGGGATGCCCATTGTTGGTGACTTTGTTTTTTTGTCCCCCATAAGAAAAGTCTTTAAAGACTAGTCTTTCTTCCTTTCTAGTATAGAACAAGTACATTTCTGCCCCTCTACATCTCGGACGTTTTTACACTTTTCATGCTCATTTGTCTCTCAACTTCTATTTTTATTTCTTTTTTTTTTCTCTTTTTTATTTTTCCTTGATTTTTTAATTTTTTTTTCCATGTTTTAATTCATTCGTCTCAACCTTTATTTTTCTTTTCTTTTTTCTCTCAAACATTATTTATTTTTCATTTCTCTTTTTTTTTTCCCTTTAATTGATTTGTCTCAACCTTTATTTTTCTTTAGTTTTTTATTTTTATCTTTTCTCATTTTTTTTCTTCTTTTTTTTTTAAATTTTTCTCAAACTTTATTTTTATTTTTTTCTTCTCATTTTTATTTTTCTCAATCTTTATTATTTTTCTTTTTTTAAAATTTATTCTTCTCTTTTTTCTTTTTTCTTCTTAACCTTTATTTTTTTCTTCTCTTTTTCTTTTCTTTTTTCTCAATCTTTATTTTTTTTCTTCTGTTTTTTTCTTTTTTCTCAACTTCTATTATATTTTGCTAATGAACAGAAAGTTGGATAATCGAAGAAAATTTAAGGGCGTGACTTGTTGTTTGAAAGTCCTTTGGGATAAATCTTGCCTCTAAGGCAAGAGTTATAGAACATCTCACAATCAAGACACAAAGTGGCAGTGTCAAGTCTTGCTCGTGGGGCAAAACTTGTTGTTTGAAAATCCTTGAGCTAAGTCTTACATCTAAGGCAAGAGTTATAGAGTATCTCACAAATTAAGACATAATGAAGTAGTGTTGACTCTTGCCCATGGAGAGTAACTTATTTTTTTAGGAGGTTCTTGGGCTACGTCTTGCCTTAGAGGCAAGACTAATGGAGCATCTCATAAATCAAGATACAATGTGGAAGTGTCAACTCTTGCCCAAGGGGCGTAACTTATTGTTTTAAAATCCTTGGGCTAAGTCTTACCTCTAAGGCATGAGTTATAGAACATCTCATAAATCAAGACACAATGTGGTAGTGTCAACTCTTGCTCATGGGATGTAACTTGCAGTTTGAAAGTCTTTGGGCTAAATCTTGCCTCTAAGGCAACAGTTATAGAACATCTCATAAATCAAGACACAATGTTGTAGTGTCAACTCTTGCCCATGAGACATAACTTGTTGTTTGAAAGTCCATGGCCTAAGTCTTACCTCTGAGGCAAGAGTTATAGAGCATCTCATAAATTAAGATACAATGTGGTAGTGCCAACTCTTGCCCATGGAGTGTAACTTATTGTTTGAAAGTCCTTGGGCTAAGTCTTGCCTCTGAGGCAAGAGTTATAGAGCATCTCATAAATCAAGACATAATGTGGTAGTGTCAAATCTTGTCCGCGGGGCATAACTTGTTGTTTGAAAGTCCTTGGGCTAAAGTGTTGCCTCTATGAAAAGAGTTATCGAGAATCTCATAAATCAAGATACAATATGGTAGTGTCAACTCTTGCCCATATGGCATAACTTATTGTTTGAGAGGAATCGAAGAAAAAAAAAAAGAAAATGAAAATAATAGAAGTTGAGGAAAAAGAAAAAAATGAAGAAAAGACATTGAAAAAAAAAAAGAAAAAAGAAAAATAAAAGAAAATAAAAAAGAGAGGAAAAAAAATAGAAGTTGAGTGGAGAAAAGAAAAAAAAATAAAAGAAACAAAATAAAGGTTGAGAAAAAAGAAAAAAATGACAAAACAAAAAATAAAAGAAAAAAAAGGTTGAGGAAAAAAAAAGAAAAAAAGAGAAAAGAACAAATAAAAATCAAACAAAAATAAAAAAGAGAAAAAAAAATAGAAGTTGAAAGGAGAAAAGAAAAAAAGTAAAGGTTGAGAAAAACTAAAAAGGAAAAAAAAAAAAGAGAAAAGAAAAAATAAAAATCAAAGTAAAATAAAAAAGAAAAAAAATAGAAGTTGAAAGATAAATAAGCATGGAGAGTTGTTTAAAAATATTTGAGGTATAGAGGGGTACATATGTATTTGTTCTAAATAAAAAAGAAGGAAAACTAGTTTTACATGACTTTTCTTATGGGGGACAAAAAAACAAAGCTACCCACTATGAGGGTCATTTCTGTAGTTAACCCAACAATAATATAAGGTAAAGTAAAAAAAATTTAATAATGAAAAAACTAACGTACTTACAAGCAATAGTCCCTGACCTAGAAGCATGTCTTCTTAGCTTCGTTTTTACTCCCTCATTCCATTTTCTGTGAGCGTAAGTAGCATCGAAGCAATATGCATGCATGCTTGACCAGATGATGTTAACGAGTAATTGTTTCGTTGGTTTGAGTCTGTATGCATAAAAGTGAATCGACTCACACAATCTTTACCTCAACCTGTTGAATTGTATGTACGTTATCCCAACAAATTAAATATCAAGAACTGATTTCTTACAAAAGTATTGTTGCAAACATTTTACAAAAGCAATAACTAAAATTTTGTAATTTGTAGAGATCACGTATAATATAGACAAAATTAGTTACTTCTGAGAAAAAGAGTAGCAAACGATAAACAACTAACTTTGAATTTAAAAAATAAATTACTCTCAAATCAAATACACATCACGTGGGTTTAAGTTTGATGACCTCATTTTCTATGGTGAATTAAACTATTGTAGCGCTGCCTGATCCATAATTACATGATCTTGATCTACCTATATTTTCTGAGCAATAGCTATGAAGGCGACGATGACTTTGAAAACTGAGATGCCAATAGCAATAGCCATACGATGCATTCCCATACAAAATAGGGGTAAATACATTCTTGCCCCATAGGAGCAAATTATTTACAACTAAACGCCCTTTTACATAAAATATTCCCCTAACTAATTACATAAAATGTCATCCTGTTGTTTTAGTTATTTATCTTCCTTTTAATTCTTTTCCTTTTTATTTCTCTACTTCTTTTCCTTTTTTCTTTTTTTTCTTGTTTCCTCTTTTCTTTTTTCTTTTTTTTTTTCCTTTTTATGCTTTTTTGTGCATTTAATTTTTCATAAAATTATTTTATTTTTTATTTTCTTTTTACACTATAATCTAATTTACACTAAATTTTTATTTTATATACTCCTTTTCTTCTTTTTTTTTCTTTTACTTTTTTCCCCCTTTTTTCTTGTTTATTTCTTTATTCATTTTTTTTCTCTACTTCTTCTTTTTTCTGCTTCTATTTTTTCTGTTTTTTTTCCTTTATTGGTTCCTTTTATTTTTATGTTTTTTTTCTCTTTGTTTTTCATTTTCTTAATTTCTTGTTCCTTTTTTTTCTCGTTTATTTGTTTATTCTTTATTTTTTTAATACTTTTTTTTTCATTTTTTTCTCAAATCGTAATGTTTTTTTATTTTTCACCACAAGATAATTTCATATTTTTTGTCCTTTTTTATTTTTGGTTTTTTATTTTATTTATTTCTATTCTTTTGAATTTTATTTGATTCTCTTTTCTTTTTTTTTTTTTTTTTTTTCATTTATTTCAGTCCGTAATGATGCTATCATTATATATCTATGCTGTCATGGTATCATTGATATCTGTTTCAATCCTTAGTGAGACCTCCATGATACCATCACAGTATATGTATACCGTGATGGTATTATTGATGTCTTCTTCAATCCTTCTGTTAGACCTCCATGATACCATCACAATATGTGTATACTGACATAGTATCATTGGGGTTTTCTTCAGCTTGTAATGATACCATAACAGTATATTTATATACTGTCATGGTATCATTGATGTCTGCTTCAATCCTTAGTGGGACCTCCATGATACCATCAAAGTATATATATACTGTCATGGTATCATTGATGTCTGCTTCAATCCTTCAGTCAGACCTCCATGATACCATCAAAGTATATATATACTGATATGGTATTATTGGGATTTATTTCAGTCCATAATGATACCATAACAGTATATCTATATACTTTCACGTTATCATTGATATCTGCTTCAATGCTTCAGTGAGTTTTACATGATAGCATCACAATATATCAATATACTGACATGGAAGACTGCCTCAATCTTTCAATGAGACAATCCTCAATATACCATCACAGTAAAACCATTTACTGGCATGGTATCATCCTTCACTGAGACACTCCACAATCCTCAATTATACCATCACAATATATCTATATATTGTCATACTCTGACAATTTTTCCTTTCCTTTCTTTTTAGCATTCTCATCAACGACTTCTTCAACACCTTTATCACACAAATTTCCAACACCCACTTCTATATCTGCAACATTAGCCTCTAATTCACCCCGAATAGTATTAGGACTGCCATGAGAAACCTTCTCTGAGTCATCCAAATGCAACGGGAAATTCTGGCCTAACATCCCTAACGCACTCGACTCTTGTTCATCACTTAAATGTAAAGCACAATGACCCCACTATCGATTCACTGCTCGAAGCTTACAACCCATAACAAAATTTCAAACAAATACACTAAAACAATACACCAAAACCAATTAAACAAAAAAATAAAACAAATCTATAATCGTATATGCAAAACTAATTAGCAGTTACCAGTTAATGGTGAGGAAAACTATCTGTAGCTTTTTTTTTTTGAAAATTGAAATCGCCGTTAAAATAGGAAGAAAGGAGCGAAATCGATCATTAAAGAGAAGGGGTACGCGGCATAAATATTTTATGCCACCTAGATATTTTTAGAGTTATTAAGAGAAGAGGTATTGGGATGTAAATACTTTAGATTTTAGGTCTATTTTGTGTACTTTTTCCTACAAAAAATAAGCCGATAAGTGTCTAACAATCCAAAGCTCTATTATTTTTAACTAAACTCACGTTGATTTCTTTTTTATATATTGTGAACTCTACCTCTTACACGTATCTCGTTACACATGAACTGATATTAATCACCGCACATTCCATATCTCCTCTTCTTCCTTAGTCTCAACTATGACAACTTACTAGTGGTTTAGTAGACTAAAAATTAAAGAAATAAAGAGCACTCACAAAGAACTTTTAAAAAAATCAATGTGAAAAGTGTGTTCTTTTTTCAAAGTACTTCTATCCAAAAGTGTTGTACAGTTAAGCTAAGGAAATATAATTGTTAGGAATTCCTATCCAAAATGGATCCTAGCTACCGGCTTGAATCCTGATTAGTGTGGCTCTAATGCAGATATTAGACACCGGATTCAATAGTATTTTTGTTTTCAACAGAAAAACATGTAAATCAGATATCAAATAGAATCAACTTACTGCAATCAAATAGAATTCTAGGATACTGAATTTCCCATATACATAAATATCCAACCAAACATAAAAGAGAACAATCGCATTATAAAACCAGAAAAAGAGATTTACCTTTGGAAAGTAGGCGAGAGTAGAAGAGAGCCCATATAATATCTAGCAGAAGTGAAGAATAAAGACTAAGAAAATACATGGAACATGAATCAAATAGTGGAAAAATAACCAAATACCAATTTTAAAAAGGAAATTTACCTTGTGAATTGAGAGAACAACAGGGACGTATTGAGAGATTGAAAGGGAGTGGGAAAAGAAAGAGAAAGAAGAGGTCGCAAAGATGCATATCTCTAATCTCTAATATATTAAAAGTGTGAAGGTCTTATAAATATTGTTTGAACATTTTGCTATTCATTAAATAACTCCGCAATACACAAAATTATCTTTTCACTATTTTTCTAATTTTTAAAATTTGAAAATTCATAAAAAAAATTAGTTATTAAACCTTTCCTTATTTGAATTATGTACCTACAATTTAGAACTTTAAAATCAATTAAACTTACTTTTTACCTTAAATAAATCTTTAATTAATTCAATTAATTAATCGTACTGACATACAGTCCTTTAAAGTAGTGTTTGTATGGAAATTGACAACCGTTTAATAGTACTTTAATTGTATACTAATGGGCAACTAAAAAATTGTATCCTAATGGGCAATTAAAAATTATGAACTTTTTGAATTACAAATTTTGTTTATGTTAATCTTAAAGTCCTTATAGTCAAATTTTACAGTTATTTTTTTCCTACGCGTATTTGTCAATTTGTGTAGAGTTTTGTTCACAATTAATTTTAGTTATAATTTCTTTAGGTTTAGTTATTTACTAGGTAAGAAATCATACTATTTAACATTTCTAAATCAATTAGAATTTGACCTTATATACAAAAGAATTTCCATAATTTTGTTTAAGTAATATTTTGGATCAAAATTTACAAGTACCATACCCTCTGCTTTACTTTTTCTTCTTATTTTGATATTGATTCAAGTTGTCTTTTCATATTCCTTAACACTGAATTATCCCCTTTTGATAATTACTCATGTTTCTCTTTCACCGCTGAATGAAGTGGTCAAAAAAATCAAAGGTTTATATATTTTCTTTTTCTCTTTCTTTGTTTAATTGTGACTTTGTTTTGCTTGTGTTATTTAACTATATTTTGCAATATTATTTGTTGGTCTTATAGGTAAATCTTTTATTAAACTTATTAGTTGAGTTAGAAATATAAGTGGTGAATCTTAATATGCATGACTTTTATTTGAATGATGAATCTATAAATTTAGGGTTATAGTCGACTCTTTCAATTTGGAGCTTATTAATTAAATTTGAAGTCGTCTCAAGTATGTGAAAATATATGGGAATGGGAATGTACTTAAAAAATTAAGGGGGACTCCTGAAATATATGTCCTAAAATATATGGGAAAAATCCTCATGATAGAATAAAAATATGAGAAGAAATTACGTCTATTTTTAATATTGGGAGAACGAATGTGTCGGTAGGTTTTCTTTTTTCCTTCTTACGGTCTATGTCGTAGGGTTTTTTTCCTTTAAGAAATATGGCCGAAGAGCATTGGGGTGTCAACATGCAATTAATTTATACTCTGCTCATGATTTTAGAGGGATGACATTATTTTGTTTTGGTTCTAAATTTTTAAAGGAATATTGGGTATAGGCGTTGGTATGATAACTGAGGTTGTGAAGGTAAGTGTAAAATTGAGAAATTTGGTTGTGGAAAAGGCACGTCATTAATCTTATTCACATAAAATTTGATATGCTTGCAAACGTGTCAATTTTTTTTTTTTTCCATCTCACGTTTTCAACTTTTAATGTGCTTTTATATAATAATGGTATTTTTCATGTTCAGATTAATATTTAAGCTAATTAAAGTACCTATCTAGCTGTTTTTTTGAAATCCCAAAGTACAGAGATATATTAGCTTCTTTTTAAAATATTTGGTAATTATGATGTTGGGTTTTTTAATTGCCACAATTTCTTAATGCAGAGATATTATTAGTAAAGGTACAAAATTATTTAACAATTATTTATATTATGAATGCTTCTATTTTTATATAATTATGATATTGATAATTTATACGGTCGAACAACAAAGCAACATATCAGTAATCTTATTGATTTGTGGCTTTCTGCGCAAGCTTAATTCGTGATTCAACCTTTCAATTTTGGTCAAAAATTTTGTCGACTAGATTATTAACTTTAAATAATGTTTGTTCTAAAATTTAAATGGAACTTGCATATAATTTTTGGAGTTGATCTTTTTAAATAATATCGAAGTTTTATGATGATGATAAGGGACAAACGTATAACGTACGTTCACATAGACTAATTAAAAAAAAGAAGAAGATGAAAGTAAGAAAAGCAGAGGAAGAGAAGCGACGTAATTGAGAGGGATTAAAATGATGACTGTTGAAGTTTTAAAACTTAAACATTAAAGGAGACTATTGTTGTAATAAGATTTAAAAAAAGAAAAAAAATGTCAAAAAATGCCAAAAAGGATAAAAAAAGAAAAATAGCATTCCTTGATTCTAAGATAGTCACATCAATAGGGTCATGTTCCTCCTTTATATTAATATATAGATTGCTTATAGTTTACTTTACTACTGTACTAACAAGTGGAAATAGAGGTGCTTAGGGTCAGAGGTTATTTTTGGAGTTTCAGTGAATCCTTTGTGGGCCCAACAATGCTTTTTTTAAAAAAAAAAATAAATAAATCAAAAGGTGGCATAGCCATCAATAATTTATTAGTAAAACAAAAGAATACACAATGGGCTAATCAGGCCAAGAATGGCCGACTAACCAAATGGAATAAGCCTAACAAGAAAATCGGAACATAAAATATCTGAAAAAAACAAAAAAAACAAAGATAAGGAAAGAACAGAATCTCGAAAAAGGAAAGTTGAAGGGTCGGCTGAGCTGGTCTTCTCTGATCATCGACGAATCGAGACAAAGTGGTGAGCCTGGCGTCTGTGACAACAATTTTCAGTGATTCCAACTGAGTATCGACCTCTTGTAGCAGATCCGGAATGAAATAAGGTTCAAAGAGCTTGGATGAATTTCACCTAAGACACCAACTAGTCTCTCCGGTGCAATGAAATTCAATCCACGGAAGACTTCTTTAGCTCGTAGAGGTATTCCATTCGAATCTATTTAGAGGTAAACTACTAGAAATCACTAAAAATATGTCACAATCCAAATGGACGTAAGTGACACCCACCCCATTTTTCGATGGGAAAACCAATAAATCCGAAAGCATTAACCATCACTTAGAGAAAAGAAGGAAAACTATCCCATTAATAGTTCAAGGATTATCCAGTCTAACAAACTAAGAAACACGAAAATAAATACTAAAATAAAAACATCCCTAGAATTCAAACGTCGGTGTACCAAAACATACGAAGAATACCAAGATGGAGATGCAAACCAAAAACTAAGAAGAATGTGTAAGTCCAAACAAAGGACAATATCATAAAAGAGAGATTCCGTGGTAGCCCGAAAATACTGCTCACCCTGAAATCCAAATCATACGCTAGAATCAGAAAAGTGGTCTTGTAGGAGCCGCTGGAATATGCGTTGCACTCAAAAAAAGTAAGAGCAGGTGTTGTATTAGCACACAAGAAAACAACAGTGTACTGGTAGGGTCATTTGGCCAACCCAAGATGAGAATATGAGCACTGAACCAAAACATAGTACAACAAGTTAATCCATGCTCATTCTATCCTACACCTAGCACCACAAGTATCAAATAAGCAGCTTAGGATTACAAGCAAGAAGTCAAGACATTTACAACTAAGTCAAGTTTAGTCAAGCTAAGTCAAAAAAAGTCAAGACAAGTTAAGCAATTATCAAACATATAAATATATCCCCCGATTTCCTCATGAAATCATCAAACTCAGCTGAACCTAGTACATACACACTATGGGTATCATAACCACCCTCTAGTCATGACCTGTAAGAGACAAATTCCATCCACGTACCAAAACCCCAGACAGAAGTGTCTGCCAACCTTATTCCACCAATAAGCCGAGAGAATGTTCACATACCTCAACATTCCACATTAACAATAAGGTAGGTCAAACTCATATAGCAAGATAAATTCATTGAATCGACCACACCAAACGACAAGCACTAATAAGCCTTACTAAAAAGTACTTCATCTGTCCCAATTTATATGACACACTTTTCTTTTTAGTCAGTCCCAAAAAGAATTACATATTTCTACATTTAGTAACAATTTGACTTTAAAATATCTATTTTACCATTAATGAAATGATTTATAGCCACACAAATATCTATGTCTTATTTTAGACTACAAGTTTTAAAAGTCTTTCTTTCTTTGTTAAACTCCGTGTCGAGTCAAACTACATCACATAAATTGAGAAAGAGGGAGTAGTTAACATGCACATATAGTATAAGTTGAATTAAACTACAATACCATCACCTCCCTCAATCTAAGCTTGCACAACTTAATTAAGCTTGAGCCTTGCCTTTTCGTGTAATTTCCGCTTGTTCTCGATCTAGAAATACATACAAACACATAATTAATGAAATGACCTACCATGTTGGGAATTATAACTCATACCCAACCCCTAAGGTCGAGTTCATGATCGTTACCTCCCCATTCTAGGGCTTTTTCTACCATAGTTCACCCAAAACTACCAATTCCATGGAATAATTAGTGAATCAATGACATGCAAGGGTAATTTAATGATCATTAACTAAAACCCGTTGATTTTATACTTAAATCTCTCCCTTGCACCAGAAAATCAACTAAAATCAGCCCTTAACCCTCCCCAAACTAGTAATTCTAAGGCTAGATTATTAATTTACTAGTTATCGGGGATGAATTCCTTACCTTAATGACAAAATATAATGAAAAACTGATGGTTTTCTCCCAAAATTGCCACTGCTGAAGCCCCAAACATTTCTTGGAAAAATAAACCATTTTGGGGGTTTTGAGATAAAATAATGAATTATATCGCTATAGCGATGCAGCTATAGCGAACCTTGACTGGTCTTCATAGCAGGAATTATCCCTCTTTTAAGCATGTCACCATAGAAACATGCACGTCGCTATAGGAGCCTTCAATATATCTTCAAGCAAAAGGACTTGAATTTGAGACAGCGTAGGTGGTTGGAGTTGTTGAAAGATTATGATATAACTATCCTATATCATCCGGGCAAGGCCAAGGTAGTGGCAGATGCCTTGAGTAGGAAGACAGTTAGTATGGGTAGTCTTACAATGTTGAGTGTGGAGGAGCGACCATTAGCCAGGGAGGTCCAGCGGTTGGCTAACAGTTTTGTACGTCTAGATATCTCCGAGTCTGGTAGAGTTCTTGCAAGTGTAGAGGCGAGGTCCTTGTTGATAGAGCAAATTCGAGATCGTCAGTTTGAGGATGAAAAGTTGTGTATTATCAGAGATAAGGTGATGCGAGGTGAGGCTAAGGAGGTGATTTTGGACCAGGAGGGTGTTTTAAGGATAAAAGGGCGTATATGTGTTCCTAGAGTGGGTGATTTGACTAGATCTATTATGGAAGAGGCCCATTCTTCGCGGTATTCAATCCATCCGGGCCCAGCAAAGATGTATCATGACCTAAAACAATATTATTGGTGGTGTGGGATGAAGAGGGATATTATAGAGTTTGTGGCTAAGTGTCTAAATTACCAGCAGGTGAAATATGAGCATCGGAGACCAGGTGGTTTGCTTCAAAGGATGCCCATTCCCGAATGGAAATGGGAGCGTATCACTATGGATTTCGTAGTTGGGTTGCCTCAAACCTTAGGAAAGTTTGATTCTGTTTGGGTGATTGTGGACAGATTGACCAAATCAACCCATTTTGTGCCTGTGAAGATGAACTATAATGCAGAGAAATTAGCCAAGATCTATATTCGTGAGATAGTTCGATTACATAGTGTGCCCATTTCCATCATTTCAAATAGAGGTACCCAGTTCACTTCAAACTTTTAGAGTACTTTACAGCGAGAGTTGGGTACTCAGTTGGATATGAGTACAGCATTTCATCCACAGAAAGATGGCCAGTCAGAGCGGACTATTCAGGTGTTGGAGGACATGTTGCGAGCTTGTGTGATGGACTTCGGGGGTCACTGGGATCAGTTTTTACCCTTGATAGAGTTCTCCTATAATAACAGCTACCATTCCAGTATTCAGATGGCTCCATTCGAGGCGTTGTATGGTAGGAGGTGTAGGTCCCCAGTTGGGTAGTTTGACTCTTTTGAGGTTAGACCTTGGGGTACCAATTTATTGAGAGACTCGATGGATCGAGTAAGATTGATCCAGGACCGACTCTTGGCTGCTCAGAGTAGACAAAAGAGTTATGCAGACAGGAAGGTCTGTGACTTGGAGTTCATGCAGGGTGAGCGGGTCTTGTTGAAGGTATCACCCATGAAAGGTGTGATGAGGTTTGGAAAGAAAGGAAAGCTCAGTCTGAGGTTTATTGGTCCTTTTCAGATTCTTCAGCGCATTGGGCCAGTAGCTTATGAGTTGGCTTTACCACCGGGTCTTTCAGCCGTACATCCAGTTTTCCATGTTTCTATGTTAAAAAGGTACAATCCAGATAATTCGCATGTGATTCAGTGGGACTCGGTGAGTTTGGATCAAAATCTGGCTTTTGAGGAAGAGCCTGTAGCTATTCTAGATAGGCAGGTTAGAAAGTTAAGGTCAAAGGACATAACATCAGTGAAGGTACAGTGGAGGCATCGTCCTGTAGCTGAAGCCACTTGGGAGGTTGAGTCTGACATGCGAAGTAGATATCCTCATCTTTTTGGTAATCCAGGTACTTCTTTCTCTTTACGTTCGGGGACGAACGTTTGTTTTAGTGGTGGATAATGTAACGACCCTCCAAGTCGTTTTGTGAAATTTTCTTATCCTAACCCTCCCCATAATTTTTATACATGATTTATGACTTACGGGGATGGGTAGTATTAATCCTCGAGGTGTTCGAAAGTGATTTAGGTCATTAGTTGGGTTCTTGAGTTTTAATAAAGTTAAGCCCGGTCATGGTCAGCCTTCGATCGAGTCAACCTCGGATTGGTGTTTTAATTTTTCCAATAGGTTTGGAATGTGCTTTTTAGTCAATCTACATATTTAATTTATTTCTATAGGATTCCAAATAAATTTCGAGGATTTATTAGAAGTTTCAGGTATTTTAGATAATTAGTTTAATTAGTAATTTAATGGGTCAAAACCACAATTTATTTTCTTATGTGGCCAATACAAGAATGGATTTAAATGGGAAGGGTTTAACATATATAGGAATAATATAATCAGATAGTCACAAGAAGAAGGCCACGCAAGTTACAGTTTTCACTCGAAGTTTGAGAGGAAAGCCTCGGAGGCTTCAGGTAAGGATTTAGTTTGAATTACCTCCTACTCCTGTATATCTACCTACCGCTCTATATCTATATTGACGTGAGGTGATTGGGATTCACAAGGTTTTTCATATGAATGAATTGATAGAATATGAGTGAATCGGTAGTGAAAACATATAGTATATTATGAGGTGGAGGAGTGGAATGATGTCAATGGTTCTGGAGGATAGGTAAGTGGTACATGCTTATATATATTCCTCCCTTATAGCTTAACTTTGCCGTTATTTAGTTCTGTAGGTTAGTATATATTAGGTAGATTAGATAATTAATTAACTGTAACCTAATAATGATAAAGTGCTATTAATGATAGCAATTCGTGGACAGTAACTTGAGAGTAAGTTGAATCGTGAAATTAAATTTAGGGTAAGAGTTATTTATGGTAGAAAGTTTCTCCCTTGGCAGCAATTATTACTTATATTACTTTTGGGGCTTTTATAATGAGGTTATATATAATGATTCTTGTAATGGTTGGTAATCATTAGGTAATAATGTTATTGGAAGTGAAGTTAATGATGCCTATATAGTCATATTCAGAGTACTGTTTTCATGGTTAGTATTAGGTTTGACCGTCTGTGCCATTAGCCTCAGATTTTCTAGATTTTATGTTTGAACAGATTTTAATCATTCGGAAGCTTTACAAAAGGGCAAGTTTGTAAATTGACACTTGGGCTTCGATTTGAGGCAAGTTGAGACTTTCTTAGACTCTTTTTCAAAGTACTTATGTGCTAGTTATGTGTGATGGGAGTAATGGGAATGGGGATCCCGTATAGATGAAGTGACGAGCATTTATGCAGGTACCGGTGTTATTTGAGGGTTAAATCATTTAATGTCCTGTTTTGAACCGTTTTCCCTATTTGCTAGCATGATTGGGCAGACTTGCTATTGTAAATAAGTTGTTGAACTTGCTAGATAATGAGAATACTCCCGCTTGATAAGTTGAGTTGATTTTGGAATTGATATCTATCTGGCATAAGACATGAAATGCTTTGCTTAAATTTTGTTGTTGATTTGGGATCGGAGTGCACGCCTGTACATTATTATCTATTATTGGGGTCGGAGTGCACGCCTGCACAATATATTTATTGGGATCGGAGTGCATGCCTGCACAGTACATGGACCTTGTGAGTCCCCCATGGGTCCTGACTTTGAAGCCATTGCTCGGTAGGTGTGTACACAGCATATGCATTGCATTGCATTCATCCTTTTCTTGTTCAGATTGAGTGAAGTGTAATCGTTGATTTTGTATTAGTTAATGAGTACGTGAATATTTGTTTCTTGATTTCACCGTATTAAGGAATTCTTGGACTGTGTTATTATATCCTTATGTCTGTTAGACTTGATTAGTATGTGGGATTAGGGTGCCTTTTCGAGTGCAGGTTGTATGGTTGTTTTAGAGATTTGACGTGGTGTCACTCGTCACCACTTTGAATTAGGGTCGGTCGACGATGCTTGCTGAGTACACGTGGTTCCGTACTCACCCTTGCTTTTTCTGCATCCTCCCTGCAGGTACCGATCCGACGGCCTCTGGGCATTGATTCCTGTGGTTTCTTCTGTGTTAGCATCCTTGGAGATTCGAGGTAGCTGCTATTGATTCAGAGACTACTGAAATCTCCTCCACTCTTATCTTTATGCATTTTTCTGCATTTTAAGATACTCAGACTTTTCTTTGATTTCTGTATTTAGAGGCTTGTATTAGTGACTACCAGATCTGGGATGATCTATATTTCGCCTATATGATTACATTAATCTACTTTGGAGATTATTTGGGTTTTGTTTTGCTCTTATTTCCTTCCGTTTCTATACATTTGAGATTGGGTTCTTGGCTTACCTATCATGGAGGGTTAGATAGGTGCCATCACGGTCCGGATGTTGGGTCGTGACATTCTTAGGAAATAGAAACAAATTAGTATGAGTGATGGACTTAGGCAAAGTGTGACCCGAGAAAAAAGTTTTCACTATTTCAAACACATCAGCAACAACAATGTCCCAGCATTTCTGAAAAAAAGTGACCAGTAAGGCCATCAGGTCCACAAACATTGCCCTATTTAATTCAAAAACCATTTTTTTCACCTCATCAATGAATGGATTGGAGATCAGCTTTCTATGATCATCTTTAGAAATAACCTTAGGAATATATTGAAGAAGATTCATATCAAAAGTATTCATTGTTCCAGAAAACTGATTCTAAAAGAATGAGATAACTTTCTCAGACACCAAATCATCCCTTCAACCCATTCACCATAAGCCTTCTGGATTCTAGTAATTGCCAACCTTTTTCTTCTACCATTTCCAAGATTATGGAAGAACCTTGTATTTCTATCACCTTCTGAAAACCCTTCAATTCCTGCCTTTTGACTCCGGTATTCCTTTTTATAATTCATATATTGCTTTATTTCTGCCTGTGCTTTTTAAAGAACAGTCCTATTAAAAGAGGTAAAGAAATCTTCAAATAATATCTCCTTTACTCTCACAATATCCACCCTGATAATCAGCTTCTTAAAGATATCCCCAAAGCAAGATCTAGTCCGTCTAGATAGGGTAGCATTGGTTTTTTCATTTTCTATTTGAATTAAAAAAAAATGTCAGCGTTGGTGCTAGCCACCCAGTTTTCTCTACCCACCTCCATAAACTCTTGATTTTCAGTCTAAAATTTGAGAAACTTAAAGGGACTAGATACCTGAAATGCATGCACTCCACATGAGAGGAGAAATGGTGGATGCTAACATCCAGTTCTAGATAAATGTTCCACTTTTGTGATGCCAAAACAGTCTTGAAACTCCTGATTACCAACCATTTTATCAAGTCTCTTAAAAATACATTGATCATCAATCCTACCAATCCACTAAGTAAAAGGCTGCCCTTAAAACTGAAGTCAAATAGCTCACAAGAATTAAGGCAAAATACAAAGTCTTCATACCGTAGGATGGACAGGAAGACCACCTATTTTCTCCTCCTCATTCATAATATCATTAAAATCACCTCCTACTAACCATAGAATAGTCATGTTACTGACCATGTTATAAATGTCTTCCCATAACTCCACTCTCTCCAAAGCATCATATTTGGCACAAACCAATATGACAACTAGTGTTTTACCACTGTCTGGAAAGATTAACTTCAATGATAGATGCTGGACTGAGTCAAGTAGCACTTCCACATCAATTCCATCTTTAATGAATGCCCAAATTTGACCATTTTGATTGTAATTAGCATATTGGATACCCAACCTTCTTTTGTATTTTTGAATATATCTTACTTGTTGAAAGGTTCCAATAATGCACTAAGAAAGAATTTATGGTGCCTATGTAATATTTGAACTTTATGAAAGGCCTGATGAGTTTTGATAGACCTGATGTTCCAAAAAAGAGTTTTAAACATCATTTAGAATTAGCTTACACACCACTTTTTGAGACAATCCTGGTTAGGAGGAGACTGCCACTTCCTTTGTCTTTGCCTTTCTTTCTTTTAGCTTGAGACTTTGGTGATACATCTGTATTTATTAGTTCTTGCTCCAGTATAAGACTGCTTTCATCTTCTTCTTTATCTTCAATTTCCTTCAAAGAGTGATTTTCTTCATCTAAAGACTTCTGTTCTTGGATTTGATGTGTAACTATGTCATCCAAGGCCTTATTTGGGGATGTCGTGTTATATGATCTAATTGGTTGAGCACTTGGGATTATAGCTAGTGGTTGATTCTACAACTGGGCTGCTAGAGGCTGGCTAGAAACCTCCTGATTTTCAAAGGTATCTCTCACTATTAATAATCCTTCACCATGAACCCCATCTTTTTCCTGATCTATTGAACTCTGCAACAACTCTTTTTGATTGTCTTTTGAGTAGTGTTGAACATTACCATTGGTTCCTATGATTGTAACTTTATCATCTACTTGCTCTATCACCTGATTCTAATTATTGTTATGGTTGTTAACAGACTCAGAGAAAGAATGCTCCACCCATTTTTTAGTCCTATTACTATCTGGCATATCTTCTTCAACATTGTTTTGGCCAATAGCTATTGCTGTTGTGTTATCTATCTCTACCATTTTATGCTTGACATTATCTCTCTGTGATTTATTCATCACACCTATAGCTAAAGATTTCATTTTTTTTGATTCATCTAGATCATCAGGTGATTTAGCAATGTTGATATCCATAGCTTCCCTATCCTTTCCCCCTCTTTTTTATTGATAGATTCCAAGGCTGCAAATTGGTTATGTGACCCAATATAACCACTTTGATTGTTTGTCTCCTTTGAGTTTTAGTTAACTTCCAATTTCCCTTTTCTATTTACAACTTCATTCAATCCTCGGGATTCACAATAATCTTTCTAGTAGTTAATATTCTAGTAAAGAACTAGTAGGTTGTGGTTGCTGTGCCTTGGCCCCTTCACTTGTCTAACATTCTTAGTATTATCAACTCCCAAATTCAAAACTGGATCCTTTTTGTTTTCCTCATTTGGTTTGGTAATTCAGGGTGAATTACCCAACACTCATATATCTTATGGCCTTGGAGTTTGCATTCATTGCAATGTTTAGGCAAATAGTCATATTGTGTATTCACTTTGACAGTCCTTATTGCACCAGTAGATTCATCTTCAATGACCATCCTTACATGATCAGCTGGTAGATTGGCCATTAAGTCAACTAACACATTAACTTTGGAACAACTAGGTCTAGTTTTATTAATTGTAGCCATATCTAAATATATAGGAGTTCCAATAGCACATGCTAACGAAAATAATGACTCCTTGACAAAAAGGATGGGTAACAAGTTGGGAAATGAGATCCAAGCCATAGCCATCATGGTTTCTTTTTCCATAGTGAACTTTGAGTCATATATCAATGGTCTCATTTGATAAGAGGCACCATCTTTAGATTTGATATAGAAATCAGTCTTTGAAGTAAGTTCGATCAACGTTCTTTCAAAGATAGCTAATCTGAATATACATATTTCAGAAATAACCAATTTGACAATCACCTTTGATGTTATATTATGTAGGGATTGTGGTGCGTAACTCCTCCAGATCAAGCCAACCATATGAAAATTTTCCAACAATAGCATACTGCAAGTTTTCAATAACATTCGTTCTAGCAACTTCTGATTCAGACCATTTAATGTATGGCTCACCATGTAACATTGTAATAGTTTAACTACAATTGAAGGTAAATCTCTTTTAGGACTTGTTTGCATATTGTTCGTTGTTGTAGGTTTCAAAAACTTTAAATAGTCAAGGTTGGTTATTGAGTGAGGGATGCCAGGGGTGGGTAATTTGGGTGGTGCGGCTAAAAGGGGATTGTCAACCAGTGTCATCGATGGTTGGCCAGTGGCTGGAGCGGCCATTAATGGTAGATTATGGTGGTAGATTTAGTAGGGTTTTGACGCATGAAGGGAGATATGTCAGAGAGTGTTTGATGAACTAACTATGCTTCTTTTAAACTCTAGCTTCTATCTATTTTTTGCTTCTCTTCTGATGGCCACGTTGGCTATTTAGTCTTCATATTGTGTTGAGAAAAAGTTAAAAGAAGATTTGATTCAAATTACCATCCATGTTGTCAAAAACAAATTACCATAAATTTCAATAGTTGGATATTTTTCCATTTTAGTGCAGATTTTAATTATATAAATTGTTTTTAATATTACTCCCTCATTTTCATTTTATTCGACTCCTATATTAATGATAAATATTTATTTTATTTATCATTTTAACAAATCAAGAAAGTTGTTTTATTTTTTTCCATATTATTAGAAAATAAATACATAAAGTAGCAGTTGTTAAATTTAGAGTTTCGAATCATTTTTGTGAATACATCTCTAATTATAGCTTTCTTAAAGGGTGTGTCAGGTTAATTGGTGTCAAGTAATATGATACAGATGTAATATGAAACAAAGGGAGTACACATAGGGACATTTTTGGAATTTCACTTTTAATTGTTTAAAGATAAAATGGCATGACATTTATGATTGGACAAGAATATAACATAATTGGGTGCATCTTTGTTGAATTAGGGGCACGAAACTTTTACATCTAATTTTTTTCATCATACTATTATGAAAAGAATTGTGATTTAATAATATTTTTATATAACTTTCAAATTATAGTAGTAATGTATACTAGAAGTAACATTTGTGATCATATTAATTAAATATGTTTACAATTAATAAAATAAATTACTCTGTAATTTATTGTAATGTTTAATATTTTAAAAAGAAACAAAAATAAGTATTAGGTTACTAAAAAGACATTAACAATAATTAAAAAGGTCTTTTCAATAATTTATATATTTGAAAATCACACAATTAAGTACTACAAATCACAATAATTATCAAAGATATCAAATTTGATACCTTTGATATATTTGTTTACTTGAATTATGTTGAGCTTACGGGTGGCTCGGCTCGGCTGTTGTTAGATTATTACTGTAGAATTTGCATCAGGAGCCATTAGATTGTACTCTAACCATTCCTGACTCTCCTTTTCGAGTACGTTCAAATCTTGGTAATAGCTAGCTGCTCGCTTAGTTAAGTTATTTACTAATTAGTTATGGTTTAAGGTCTGAGCCATGGGAACATGAGTACTTTCAGGTTAACCTTGAATCTCTACTCGATTATTTACAGTACTTTATGATATCAAATCAATTGTTCATAGATTCAGGACTAGGTAAGCACACTCATATTATCTCTGACCCTTATCTGTATTTACATTTATTACTTCATGATACCTTCTCAGTTATTATTCGCCTTACATACTCGGTACATTATTTTGTACTGACGTCTCCATTGCCTGGGGGACACTATATCTGTTCCTACAGGTTATCAAGTACACAGAGGTCCTAATTACGTGTGTTCGAGTTCACCTGATGATTGGTACGCTCAGTTCTTTTTGGAGTTGTTCTGTCTAGAGTCCTCTTCTACTTTGTATAGCTAATGGGTATGTCGTGGCCTTGTCCCAACTAGTTTGTTAGAGGTTCTTCATCTTTGAGGCTTGTAGACATTTTTGATCGGTATTTGATTCAGTTATGGCCTTGTTGTCAGTTGTATTCTTAGTTTTGGGCCTTGCTGGCCTCTTGTATATTTTTTATGATGGGCTGGTTTTCGTATAATTTGTTGTTTAAAGCGACCTTATCAGTCAGTTGTATTATTCTCTTACTTTTATATTTTGAATTATTGGCATTGTTTGGGCCTCGTCGGCCCTGACTTGTCTCAGGTATGTTATTTGGTTGGGTGTTTGTTGGTTTGCTCATTCAAGTAAGGCATTGGGTGCCAGTTGTGCCCCTCTGAGTTTGGGGTATGGGAAACTTGGTATTAGATCATGGTCGTGTCCTTGAATGTCTACAAGCCTTGTCTAGTAGAATCTCCTTATGGGTGTGTTGTACAACGCACTTATAGTCAGGAGGCTACCGAGAATTTAGAATTATTTACCATTCTTTCATCTTTTAAATCAAGTAATAGAGCTAAGTCTTTAGAGTTAGGCTATCAAAATCGTGCTATAGGGATTTACGATTGTTGGACCTCGACGGACCTAGTGGATAGGTGAATTATGATTTAGGATGACATGAAATTTTCAAGTATGGAGTTGCTTGCATTGAGGGACTCAGAATAAAGGATTCTTTGCAACCTCAAGACATATACCTACAACTTTCAAGAAGGCTACAAAGCTTGGTTTTGCTGTTTACCTATTCAAAACAAGGTCATAACACCAGACAGTGGGGATGTCCAGGTTTACTATTTTGAGGATTTAGTGTAATTTGCACAAACTAGGCTTACTTTAATGCTAATATTGATTCATATCAACATTCTTGAGTTACTAGAGTTCAAAAGGTATTTAATTGTGTCTTCAAGGTTGTATATATTCGCGTATAAGCTGAGAAACTTGATGCATTATTTGGTCTTTAATTTGGAATCTTGAAGTTGTTCTAGGGCTATTAATGTGATAACAGGCTAAGGTTTATGTATAAACTTTAACTTGCACTCTTGTTATCTGCTGGTGTATTTAAATTAATATCTCGGTACCTTGGTTACCTTTTGGTCACTTTATGTCGTCGTATTGGTATTCTTGAAGTCTTGCAAGACACTTGTTTAACTCACCTACGGATTGCTTGATCACTTGAAATTCTTGTTGGGACTTTGTCCTTCTTGTGGCTATGACTTTGTCACTATTGGCATGCCACTTGATTCAGATCTTTTTCCATCTTGACTTTGAATTTGTGGTTTGTCTTAGTTATGAAAGTTGTTCATTTTAAGTACGAACTATAAAGTCATTTTTAATATGATTCTTAATTCTCTTGATTATTGGGTTTTGACCCTTCTTGATATAGGGCTTTAGTCCTTCTTGATATTTGATTATGCTTGGTGTGACGACATGATGTACATATTGGGCGAAACTTGCTATTTAACCTCTTGTGAAATAGTTCTATAAGTTTCCTTGATACTTGGGTCTTTAAATATCTAATTTGATGTTTTTAAGAACGAGAAGGTCATTTTAATATGGTTCTTAATTTTCTTGATTATTGGGTTTCGTCCTTTCTTTATACAAGGATTCAGTCCTTCTCGATATTTGATTATGCTTGGTGTAATGGAATGATATACATATAGGACAAAACTTGTTATTTTATTTGTTATGAAATAATTTTATGAGCCTTCTTGAAATTTGAGTCTTGAAGTATTGAATTTGATACCTTTGATGTATTCATTTACTTGATTTATTTTGAGCTTATGAGGGATCAGTTAGGTTGTTGTTTAATTAATATTGTAGAATTTGCGTCAGGAGCCATTAGAATGTACTCTAGCCATTCCTGACTCTATTTCTCGAGTACATTCAGATCATGATAATTTCTATCAGCTCGCTTAGTTAAGTTAACTACTAATTAGTTATAGTTTTAGGTCTAAGCCATAAGAAGGTGAGTACTTTCAGGTTAACCTTAACTACTAATTAGTTATAGTTTTAGATCTAAGCCATAAGAAGGTGAGTACTTTCAGGTTAACCTTGAATCTCCACTTGATTATTTACAGTACTTGATGATTTCAAATTAATTATTCATAGATTCAGGAGCCGGTAAGCACACTCATATTATCTTTGACCCTTATCTGCATTTACCTTCATTACTTCCTGATACCTTTTCAATTATTATTCGCCTTACATAGTTGATACATTATTTCATACTGACGTCTCCATTGCCTGGGGGACACTGTATTTGTGCCTGCAGGTTATCAAGTACACAGAGGTCTTCATTGCATGTGTTCGAGTTCACCTGATGATTGGTATGCTCTGTTCTTTTTGGAGTTGTTATGTCTGGAGTCCTCTTCTACTTTGCATAGATAATGGGTATGTCGTGGTCTTGTCCCAACTAGTTTGTTAAAGGTTCTTTATCTTATAGGCTTCTAGACGTTTGTTATGGGTATGTGAGTCAGTTGTGGCCTTGTTGTCAGTTGTATTCTTAGTTTTTGGCCTTGCTGGCCTCTTGTATATTTTTTTTATGATGGGCTGGTTTCCTTGTAATTTGTGGTTTAAAGTGACCTTATTAGTCAGTTATATTATTCTCTTGCTTTTATGTTTTGAATTATTGGCATCGTTCGGGCCTCGTCGACCCCGACTTGTCTCAGGTATGTTATTTGGTTAGGTGTTTGTTGGTTTGCTCATTCAAGTAAGACATTAGGTGCCAGTTGCGTCCCTCTGAGTTTGGGGCATGGTCAACTTGGTATTAGAGCATGGTCATGTCCTTGAATGTCTACAAGCCTTGTCTATTAAAATCTTGCTTATGGGTGTGTTGTACATCACACTTATAATCAGGAGACTACCGAGCATTTAGAATTAGTTACCATTCTTTCATATTTTAAATCGAGCTATAGAGCAAAGTCTTTAGAGTTGGGTTATCGGATTCGTGCTATAGGGATTTACGATTGTTGGACCTTGACAGGCCTTGTGGATAGGTGAATTTTGATTTAGGGTGACATGGAATTTTCAATATGGAGTTGCTTGTGTTGAGGTAACTTTTGTTTCCTTATGAAGTTGTGTTATTGACGGTCGTATGGGCCCGATAAATTCCTAGTAGGTGCTATTGGCGTCATGAGGTATGTAACTTGGTTTCTTGGTTGTTAGACAAGTTTTGTATATGTTGGTGTATAGCAAAAGTTCTGATTGAAATTTGAAAAGTTCCTATCCCTACACGTGCGTGTCATTCACATTCGAGGATGAATGTTCCTAAGGGGAGGAGAATGTAACACCCCATGCGTCTGAAGTTATCTATTGTCTCGTTAGGCTTACGAGCCTGAATTTGAGAATTTACTATAAAACAACACTGGTTCATGGAAATCCAATTTAATTAAAATTTGATAACATATATTTTATTGTCTTCCTAAAATAACCTAATTATTTATGAAAAATTATTTAGTTATGATATATTTGTGTGAGTATTTATTTTGTAAGATATATTTGAATTATTAATATGTATTAAGAAGATATTCATAATGTATATATTATTATATTGCTTATAGTAGATCTAGAAAAGGTTATGGGATATATATATGTCTATATAAGCCATCATATTAGTCATATATATCCATGTTGGTACATTAGTCACTAAACGGAGAAGCTAATTAAATTATAGCCAAAGACATTGCCTTTTCTTATTGGAATTGTTGCCACCACCTAGGCTACATGTAACCATTAAATTATTGTGTTAATTTTCTCCCTTTAGAGATGGGTAAGTAAGATATAAGCTTCCATATTAGGAAATTTCTTCCACGGCTTCATGCCTTACAAACAACTATTGGTTACATAATTTTAGTAAATCAGTTCATGTGACATTCAAGATACCGTTCCTTGGAACAAAGCCGAGCATGGAAGTGAATTCCCAATTTTGATATCATATCTAAGATCATGAAAGTGACTATTATTGTTGAGGTTATTTACAATTCTGGGGTTTCCATTAGCTACGAAGGATCCGAGGTATGTAAAGACTATTCCTTTCTTTTTTGGCATGGTTCCTCTAGATATGTAATTTTTGAGTCTAGTGTGCTATTAACGTATTGGTTATTACAAGTCTCTAAATTGTTATTAGTTCTATTCATGTTAAAAACTGATATTTAGTGATGTCGATTCCATGTCAAGTGGAGGAGCTAGGACACATTTTTGACATTGATTTCGGGGCATGTGTTATTAATGCTAGAGGTATAAGTTATTGCCATAAAAACTTAGTTAATAAACTTTCACTGCTTAAGAATCATATATGCTTCCTAACTTTTGGAGAAATCTCCTAGAGAGTTTACATACACATGAGTACACGTATTTGGTGCGAACGACCACCACTTGGAAATTATATATATTGCCTAATTTCAATTTTTTGTAAATGTAAATCTCTTGGAAAGTTGTCTAATACATATATATATATATCACCTCTTCGTCGATTGCCCTTTGGTTTCAGAGACTACGTTCATCGGTATAGTCGGTACAAGAGCAAGTGTCTAGTACAGTCCCGCGAATTGGTATGATGACGTTCGTATCCTATCTTTGGGAGGCTACAGAAAATTCTTAGGAAAATCTAACCTTTTTTATTCGTTATCGTGCGTTGTTTCTATATTGGTTTCTAGATTCTCATTTGCTTCAGCCTTTCACAAATGGCTAGGATTTGGGCTATGACGGTAGGGGATGGGGCCACTGAGCCTACATCTAGGGCACGCGTAAGAGGCAGAGGCCGACCCCGAGGTCGAGGTAAAACTAAGGCTATAGCCCCAGCTTGAGGCTATGCTAGGGAGCCTTCACCAGATCTGGTCATTAATCCTACACCTGAGATAGCACTAGAGGATCTGCCGCCACAGCAACTAGTGGGCTTGGGGGCAGCCCAGGCTCCCCCTAGATTCATCTCTTCATTAGTTCTCTGTGATGCCTTGGTATAGTTATTAGGCATGGTTGGTGGCCAAACGATCGATGGGCCCTAGACATCCACTCAGGGGCAGCCCATGATGGACTTGGTATAAGAGCACAACCTTCAGCTGCGGCTTCCAGACTAGAGGTTCCACCAGCACTAGTGGTTTTACAGCCAGCAGTTGCCCAGCCAGCCATGACTTCTGAGAAGCAAAATATTCAAGTCCGATTTCTTATATTAGATCTATCAAGGTTTGTATGGGCCCCAGGAGAGAATTCATTTGAGTTCCTTACCAGCTATGAAGAGAGGTTGCATATTTGGGCCTGGTTGAATCTCATGGTGTGGATTACACCACTTTCCAGTTCAATAGAGCATCGAAGCAGTGGTGGAGGGGATATATTGACTCCAGACCAGCTGGATCTCATTTTATAACTTAGAATTAGTTCTTCAAGGATTTTTTTAGAGAAGTAGACTCAGTTCTTCAAAGCATTTTTGTAGAAGTATATGCCTCACAGTATGCGTGAGTGCCTGAAGGATACGCTCACCAAGTTGAAGCAGGGTTCGATGACAGCGGCAGAGTATAAGGTGAGATTTCACGAGTTAGTCAGACATGCCACAATGATTTTACCTATCGAGTATGAGAGGATACAGTGCTTTGTTAAGGGATTGATACTTCCACTCCGTATGGCCGCTCAGAGTCTAATAGCTGTGTGTAGATCTTTTGTTGACATTGCTGATTATGTTTACACCATGAAGGATTTGCATTGCGAGGATCGTGGGAAAGAAATAAGAGACCTCACTATTAGGATAGTTTTAGTAGGAGTTATAGTGGTTCCTAGTTTAGGGGTAGAGGTTTTCAGGGTGGTATCCTCAGCAGCAGCCATATCAGTAGCAGGGTCAGTCTAGTAGGACCGTTCATGCAGCCTTACAGATTTTAGATGAGGGTCAACCTGGTTATAGTGATTTCGATAGTCAGGACAGTGGTTAGTAGTCGAGGGGTATTCAAAAAGGGTCTTCAGGTTGAGTTGGCCATTCTGGGTCATCCCAACCTTCTTGCCAGGTTAGAGTGGGGTTGTTGGTTATTTCGCCCGAGAGTGTCCCTAACGCGGGATTATTGAGCCTTATACATAAATTATTTCATCGATCATATCAGTGCCACCCCCATCTAGGTGTGGTGTCTAGGGTCGCAGGGGTGGTCCCCAGGATTCTCATGGAGGTCCTCGGGAAAGCATGGCAGATGTTCGGTTAGCCCCCACTACGAAGGTGGGCCGAGTCATTTATATGTTGTTCTTGGTAGGTCAAAGGCTGAGGCTTCAGATACTATTATTATAGGTATAATTTTGATGTACCATCAACCTGCTTCTGTTTTATTTGATCTAGGATCCACGTATTCTTATGTGTCTACTTACTATGCATCTCGATTGGGGTTATCTTATAATCTATTATTTGTGCCTATGCGTGTAGCTACTCTCGTGGGTGATTCTTTAGTAGTAAATTGGGTATATAGATCTTTTATTGTGATTGTTTAGGAGTATGACACTCAAGATGATCTTATTGTGCTAGACATGGTTGATTTTGATGTGATTTTGGGTATGAACTAGTTATCCCCTATCATGCGATCTTGAATTGCTTTGCCAAGATTATTACCTTGGCCATGCCTGGTATACTCCTAATTGTGTGGCAAGGTACTTATAACTGCGCACCGACGGGGATTATTTCTTATACTCGGGCTAGTAGACTGGTATCAAGAGGCTGTATGGATTATTTAGCTTATGTTCATGATGTTAGAATTGAGAGTCCTTTGCTTGACTCTGTTCCTGTAGTCCGTGAGTTCCTGGTCTTCCTCTTGATCATGATATAGACTTTGCTATAGATCTTGAGTTAAGAACTCAACCTATTTCTATTGCACCTTACCACATGGTTCCTACCGAGCTAAAGGAGTTGAATGTTTAGCTTCAGGATCTTCAGGGTAAGGGGTTTATTATACTGAGTGTATCATCTTAGGCTTTCCTATTCTGTTTGTGAAGAAGAAAGATGCTTCTATGCATATATGTATCGATTATAGGTAGCTGAATAAGGTGATAGTGAAAAATAAGTATCCTATGCCACGTAACAATGATCTATTTAGCCAGCTACAGTGTGCAACCATATTTTATAAGATTGATTTGAGATCTTGCTACCATCAATTGAGTATTTAGGCCGAGGACAACCGTAAGACAGCCTTCACGACTGGCTACGGTCATTATGAGTTCCTGGTGATGTCGTTTGGATTAACCAATGCCCTAGCAACATCCATGAACTTGATGAATCGAGCTTTCAGGCTCTATTTGGACTCCTTCGTGATTGTGTTTATTGAATAAATCCTTGTGTACTCTAGGAGTAGGGAGGAACACAAGCAACATGTGAGGATTGTGCTCCACACTTTTAGAGATCAACGATTTTACGCTACATTCTCCAAGTGTGAGTTCTGGCTTGAGTCCATATAGCATTCTTGTGTATGTGGTGTCTAAGGATAGGATTATGGTTGACTCAGCAAAGATTGATACAGTTCATGATTGGGCCAGTGATGTCTCCCAAATTACACCTCCCAAAAAGTATAAAGCAATCGCTGATCAATTATAGAACCCAACAAGGTTAGGGTCAATCCCACAGGGAATAGGTCGAATTTCAATCTCTTGTTTGTCTAAGTAACTAGAAAATAAGTAAAAGAGAGGGATTTTGTGAAATAAAATATCAATAGTATTAAGTGTTGATTTGTTGGATTTGTAATCAATATGAGAAAGGCACTAGGACTGCGTTCCCCAGTAACTTTATAACTTCGTAAGTTCTCCGTACTTTAGTGATCTCTCATGGTATTCTGCGTGCAGAATTGATAGGTTATGTATAACCTAACTGACTATGTTACGCCCCTTATATATGACTATCCTCAAGCACAAAGGTTCATGTGGCATGAATTTTGCATTACTAACCCCTATATATGGTCCCAGTCTTTCCCGTTTACCGGCTCAAGCTAATTAAATGAAGATAACTCCAAGTCTTATTATTGATTCACTATGCCTATATGATTACCCTTGATAAATTCCAGGGTAGATATAGGACGAGTTGCAATGAGTGAACTCATTAGAAAGTTACCAATCCTAAAGAAACAATAGTACATGCCCAGCTACCCTTCAAAAATTACCTTGTACTTCGAACACTTCTTTGTTAATCCATCATAGTTCCCACAACCCTAGTTCTGGAGTTTAGCTACTCACAATTGCAGTCACACAAAAAACGTTCATAGATGAAAACATAAGTTTGAACTTACAATAATAAGAAAACTCTGAAATCTCAACTTGAATTAAAACCCTAGAATCGATGTTCGTGAAAATCCCAAGAATATGCCTTAGAATATGCCTTAGAATCTCACAATATAATGTTGTAAAGAATGAAAGAGTGTAATCTTGTACAAAAAACCCCATAGGAATATTTATAGACAAAATAAAACCTATCCTAATACAAGCAGGAAATCTGGGTCGGTGGCATCGGACGATAGGAAGGTACGATTGTGATTAGAACCCACAATCATCCTTTGGTACTCGTGGTTTGGCTCATGGATTTTATCTTCAGGTCTTTTCTGGTACGACTCTCAGTATGGACTCATGGTTTCTTAGTACAACCGTGCAATCCTCTCATCTGATCCATCCTTGCTTTAATCATCTACAACCTTCATATCTGTACCTTCTTCCTACAACCTCAAGGTACGGTCGTGTTATCATTACACAGTCGTGGATGGCTCTTGTCTGATGAGTCTCCTTTAGCTTTGTTTTCAGGTCTTCCTCCCATGACCAAAATGTATGATAGTACAATCAAAGTACGGTTGTGGGAGTCTTCGTTTGATCAACTCCTGAGGACCCCTTCTCTAATTCATGCCACGACAACCTTGGTACGACTGTGGTCAGATCCCACGGTCGTACCTTCATTTGTATGATCCTCTTTAAGTCCAATTTTCAGCACTTTCCTTCTCTGAGACTATTTTATCCTGTAATC
The DNA here is from genome assembly GCA_031232105.1 of Capsicum rhomboideum. Classification (NCBI taxonomy): domain Eukaryota; kingdom Viridiplantae; phylum Streptophyta; class Magnoliopsida; order Solanales; family Solanaceae; genus Capsicum; species Capsicum rhomboideum. The sequence continues at coordinate 47,372,919 of CP124719.1, read as the reverse complement.
ATGAAAAAGCCCATCATATCTACAAAAACATACCCTTGTACGTTGATCTTGGGTGTATTTATACTCCCAAGTGTCATTATCTATGCGCTTTTAGCTTAGTTTTGAGAATAATTTTAGGTGATTATGAGCTATAAATAGTATATATGTGTATTTGTGAGTTTAAATACATGTTTATGGTGTTCAAGGTGCATTTTAATCAAGTCAAGAGGTAAAAAGATCAAATAGAACTTAAAAGACGAAACTAGTGAAGCTAGCTTGAGCTATGCTTATTCTAGTGTACTTTGATGAGATCTATTGTGTTTTGTTGACTAATGCTTGTTATATAATGTTATATTAGACCATTTTAGGTGTCATGGAAGATAAATTAATCCTATAAACAATCCATAAGAATTTAGGAAACAAGGAACAAGCGTACGACAAGATAGGAGCTTAATCAGAGCGAATCCTCCCCTTTGTGGGAGTGCCTTGAGCTGCACCCCCTAATTTTGGCTATTGGGCGTGTGATGATACCCCCAGGGCAACCCCTAACTGACTTATAATTTATTTGGGTGGGCGCCTCACCCCCAAAGGCTGGCCTTTGGCCTCGCTACTTGAGGCAACTCCTGGGACGTCCAAAAGTTAATTTTTAAGTCTTTTAAGTAAGGGGAAATGTTGTTAATGCATATATTTCATGTTGGGATACCCATGGACGACAATAATCACTATAAAATGAGGACATAGCCACAATTATAAAGGAGGAAGAATACCACACGAATTCACAACACAACACAAGCTTGGAGGAGCAAAACAACACCTCTAGGAGGCTACAACTAGGTTTTTTAGTTTGTACTTCCATCTCTCTTAGTTTTCTCTTGATTAATTGTTATATTATGATTTTCAAGTGATATTATTAGTGGATAATAAACCCTTCTTATAGGTTTTAGGCTACAAACAAGATTGTATGACTTAATTTCGCACCAGTTTGATTGTTTATCATGTCATGTGATTGTTCTTATGCTCTTGCTCTTACTACTTTAGTGATTAGCTACCATTAGAGTAAATCTATTGTCTCAAAGTGAACTGAACACGGGATCGGAGATAAATAACAAAGAATATAAGGAGTGTGGATCACGATCTTTATTAATTAGAGGTTAATTGAAAAGGTGTGATTTGCGGCTAGGATAGAGATATATCTAAATGCCCCACTTGGTTAATGAAATGGGAAGATAAGTAATTACATCCGAATTAGTTACTCACATCCCTTCTCAACGATGTAGTTGTGAGACTAAATTGAGTAGATGACTTAGAAGATGACAATTCCCAAGTCATAATATCAACCTCGTGAATCAACAATTATGATAAACAACTAAACTAGCTGGAGGTCATAGCTATGCGTGATTGTCAGTAAGTATTGACCCTAGAATCCTCCTTTCTATTGTTTATATCCCAAGTTAATCACGTTATTTTAGTTCATAGTTAGGTTGTACTTTTAAACCATCATATATCTACATTCCACCTCTTAAATAAATAAACAAGAACTAGTTTAGTCTAGTGAATAGTTAAACGACAAGTCCCTATGGGTTCGACATTCGGCTCACAAGAGCCACTTTATTACTTGTACGACCACGTACACTTGCGTGTGCAATTGGAAGCAATAAGTTTTTGGCGCCGTTTCCCGGGACTTTGATTTTAATTGTTTATCTAGATTAGACTTTTTCTTTTTATTTGTTTAAGTTGTATATAGTTTATTTTTGTACAAAGTTTTATTTTACTTTTGTACCACTCTTCTTGATATGTCAGCCTGGGATATTGGCAGGGCTAATGGAGCTAATGTGGCTCACCTTATAGGTATGCTAAAGCAGATACTGGAGCAACAAGCACAACAACTGAACCAACTAAAACAACAACGAGAAGCCACAGGGAAAATTAGTTCCCAAGTCACAGAGCTATGGTCTATGGCTGAAACTTGTGTTGATCAGCAAGTTACAGTCTTCTCCAACACTTAAGAGGAACCCTGGATTAATAAAGAAAAGAAGGCACTAGTAGAAGAAAGTTGTGATGAAGAAGACATAGTGAGCCAGGAATGGCTAATGGAGCAAGCGCAACAATTAAAAATTCATGAGTGTCTTCGAGATGGTCTCACAATCAGGGAAACCCAATTAAAAGGGGGGAGAGATGAGCTTATTTCAGAGATAGCTCAATTTGGATTAGATATTTGTGACTTGAATGTTCAGTTGATGAAAAAGATTGAGATGTCTGATATCCAATCACCAATAGTTGTGGATATTAGCCAGTCGGTGGATAGGGAAAAAGAATTTCAACCATTCGACTGCCATTTTTTGATTGATGCTGACATTGAGAAGCTGGATAAGAGTGACCATGTTATAGATGGTGTAAGTTTGAAAGTAGGATATGTTGGGCCTCATTTAAAGAACTTTTATACATTATTTCTAGATGATGACATGTCTTTTGATTCATCTGAACTAGTGGACGAGTGTGTAGATAAGGAACAAGAGTCCTACATTCTTAAATTTACATCAGACATGCCACAGAAAAATATGCCTTACCTCAGGGCCAGGTGATTTAACTTTCACCATCCATCACTTGGTCCCTTCATCTGTGTTCCACCTTTCTATGAGTGAAGAAAAAAGATGGATGCGATGTTGGGGGTGAAATTTATATCCTCAAGGTGGAGGAAAAAGTTGATGGGTCATGCCGCGACGTTAATTAGGCGCTTGTGGGAGGCAACCCAGCGTTTAGTAATTAGTTTGTTTTTATTTTTGTTTTTTTATTAGTACCACTTTTGTTTTTGGTTTTTTGTTTTGAGTTAACAGGTTGACGGGAAGTATGAATACCCGAGATCTTAGCTAAAGAACATGGAAAAAACTGAGTGTGGGGTCCCTTGGACCTCTTTGATGGATTATGATGCTACTAGCTAGGCCTAGAGGCCTCAGGGAGTATTTCTATCCTTACTTTTAAGTTGTACTTTAGGGACAAAGGGTGGATTTAAGTGTGGGGTGAGAAATCTTCCGATTTGGTTAGGGTGGAGTGTGCTATAGGAGTCTTTTGATTATTTATTTTTGCTTATGTTGCTAAAAATTTGAAAAAATACAAAAAGATTTTCTTTAAGTAATTTTTAGTTTCTTTTAGGAGCACACTTCATCCAACCCTTGGTTTTTCTTTTCGGTTCTTTTCCGAAGGGACGCCCTTTGAACCAAGTAGCCTTTATATTTTTAGGAGTCAGTTTAAAATTTTAGAGATGCTCTCGTTAGATGCTATGCATGATCACTTGATTCAAGTTGGTGTTGAGTATTGAAGCATGTGTAGTGAACTGAATGACTATTGTTGAGACACCTAGGCTCATTTGTTTGACTCTCTTGTGATGCTGGCTTAATGTTGAATTCTTTCTATTGCTTGGTTGAGAGTCTGTAGGGATCCATCTTGATTTAGACATGTGCCATGTGCGAGTGAGGTTTTTGTGATATTCCATGTGCATATTGATGTTTAGAACTTGCCTGGTGTGTTTGCAAAGCGAAATAAAGAGTGTTGAGTTTAGGAGATGATATAGGCATTTCTTTGATATCCATGTTTTATAACTACTTTATCTACCCTTTTTGCATGATCTTAGTTAGCCCTATTGAGCCTTTAGCCTATATTTTTGGTAGTCTTATATGTAGCTTATTCCTTTTCTTTCAATTGCCCGCAATTTGATCCAAAACTCCTAAGCGCTTTAGTTGAGAAATTAAGATGGTAAGGAGTGTAAAATTGAAGAAGGAAAAAAAAAAGTTGAAGCCCCAAGTAAATAGCTTTTGGTGTGTTGAAAAGGTTTATGTATTGTTGGTAGGGATTAATGCAATGAAAAGAGAAATTGATCAAAAGAAGTGAATCATGTGTTGATAGAAAATACTCCTTGCCTAATATGTGTTGCGCTAGCTTAAAGAGATGGGGCAAAACAAAAGAGAGTTGGAAAGAAAAAAGTGGTGTAAAATTGGTTGGTTGGAGATGAGTTTAATGTAAATTGTAGTGTATTAAAGCGCTTAGGGAAGATAGTCACTATTCTTAACCAAATAGTTCCTACCCGTCCCTTAGCCTACATTACAACCCTTAAAGTCCTACTTGATCTTGAGCTTTGACATTCTAATATTAGTGGAGTACTACACTAAGGGAAAGCTTATGGTTCATCTTATGTGACATATGAATTCTTTGTGAGAGTGAGCGGAATTTGATTCTTACACCCATTATTGTGATAGATTGCATGTTTGTGAGTGAATATGAGTGACTCTCTTATGGTGAGGGAACATGTTTGATGATAGATAGGTGACACAAGCTTGGAGGAGCAAAACAACACCTCAAGGATGCTAGAACTAGGGTTCTTGATGTGTACTTCTATCTCTCTTAGTTTTCTCTTGATTAATTGTTGTCTTATGATTTTCAAGTGATATTATGAGTGGATAAGAAACCCTTCTTCTAGGTTTTAGGTTACGAACAAGGTTGTATGACTTAATTTCACACTAGTTTGATTGTTTATCATGTCATGTGATTGTTCTTATGTTCTTGCTCTTACTACTTTAGTGATTAGCTACCATTAGAGTAAATCTATTGTCTCAAAGTTATCTGAACACGGGATCGGAGGGACATGACAAAGAACATAAGGAGTGTGGATCACGATCTTTATTAATTATAGGCTAATTGTAAAGGTGTGATTTGTGGCTAGGATAGAGATATACCTAAACGCCCACTTGGTAAATGAAACGGGAAGATAAGTAATTACATTCAAATTAGAGACTCACATCCCTTCTCAACGATGTAGTTGTGAGACTAAATTGGGTAGACGACTTAGAGGATGACAATTCCCAAGTCATAATATCAACCTCGTGAATCAACAATTACGATAAACAACTAAACTAGCTAGAGATCATAGTTATGCATGATTGTGCGTATGTATTGACACTAGAATCCTCCTTGCTATTGTTTATATCCCAAGTTAATCACGTTAGTTTAGTTCATAGTTAGGTTATACTTTTAAACCATCATATCTCTATATTCCACCTCTTAAATAAATAAACAAGAGCTAGTTTAGTCTAGTGAATAGTTAAATGACAAGTCCCTGTGGGTTCAACATCCGGCTCGCAAGAGCCACTTTATTACTTGTACGACCAAGTACACTTGCGTGTGCAGTTGGAAGCAACATACTTGCATATATTCACAATTTTAAGCGTCTCAGGTGTCGTAAATCCATGGTACATCAACACCTTCAACTTAGAATGTTGTATGTTCTCAGGTAAACACAACAAAATAAACTAAATTAGACACTTAACCTAGAGAAAAGCAAGAATACTACGGCAGTCCAAGTTTCACAAAAGCCAAGTTTTCATCATGCATTCTCCAAAACACAATTCAATACCCTCCAATGATATTTAAAACCAACAAGTGCAGTGTATATTTAAACTAAACACCATAACACAATGGGATCAATACATGGCAATTATATTAGCAGCAGACGACCCAACACGTTAGACAAATGACACTTCCTAATTAAGCAGCAACTAAAATATAGCCCTTATGCCCTCACAAAAAAGAAGTCCCAACACTCAGTATATGCAATGTAAATCAAAATTAGGACAATGTCAAATCTCTCACTCTCACAAGGAAGTCTGATTGTGTGCATTTGATACCATAGACTTGCCCTTATTTTCTACGCCTTAGCTTTTATACAGACGGGTTAGTATCACTATAGGACTTTATTGGCTTGTAATGTAGGCTCGGGGGTAGGTATGGTACATATGGTTTTAGTGACTAATCCTCCTTGACACTACACTAGTTTTGGCTTCCATTTTATCTGCCTCTTCTTATTTCTTTCCCCTTTTTCAACTTTTTTTCTCTGACCCCGGGTGCTGTTTTATCTTCTTTAACTTTACTTTTTTATTTATTTTTTCCCTTTTTTTGTTTTTTATTTTTCTTTTTCTCTCCTTTTTTCTTCTGTACACCGCACACGAATCCCTTTTTCTTTTTACTACATATTCTTCATACCCAACTTTCTATGTACCCCTATAGTAGCCACCTTCAACTTAGGAGATTTACCTGAGTTGAGTTACACAGTGTCCTAGAAGGGACCAGGGCCAAAGCAGGTTCATTGTAAAATTCGAGAAGGTGAATAGGGTAATTCAAAAAAAAGGTCCAATTAGGCTCAAAATTAGGTTTAAGATATATTTCGTTCATTTGGCAGTCTTTTAGGATTCTGGTGGATTTATTTCAAAAATGGCCTATGATCCTTTCCTAACCTCTTATCCTATAACTTTAGCGAGACTAACCAGAAAAGTTCTAGACCGCACACATACAACGACTAAGTAAAACCTCACATACTCACGGCTCAGGGCTATTATTTTAGTCCATGCCTAATGGGTTCATGCACAGTCAGGCTATGGTATCACACTACTAATACTAATGCTATGATGAGATCTAAACAACGGTTATAGTTCATGTAAGCACACAACACAACACAAAATCAAAATTTTTGGAGGGGTATCATTTCAATCCTTTTCAAAATCAAATTTGGATGCTTCTTTTATTCCGACTGCACCAAGTTATCTTAGTTTACTCTAAATTAAACACAAGACATTAACTAACACAAAACAACACATAAACATAAATAAACACCTAAACATGTTGGTTCTAACAAAAATAGCACAACTAAGGGAGAAGAAACACGGCAACAAAAACCCTTAGCTACGGTATACCCTCTCCTCCAATATGCAAATCATGCAATGTCTCCATTGCACAAAATCTTGAAAAGTAAAAAATTAGGATAAGGGACATACCTGGAGCGCACTAGACGCCTGTCGTACTCTAGTCGATTGGGTTCTAAAATGGGACCCCTTCTTTCTTTGCTCTTTTGGTGGCCTGAAATGTGGCCGAGGCACTCTCAGCTATGTGGGCACTAGTGGATGCCAATGCACTCAGTGTCTCAACTGCGGGGGAAGTTTGTGTAACCCCCAAACTCTGCTCTACCACCACAACTATCAATGGAATCTCAACTCTCTTTAGAATCACTGCCTTAGAGGTCTGTGCATCATCCTTCGATCTTTTCTTTTAGTTCTTTCCACTCCTCTCTTTCTTATTCTCACCTCCTTCTTCTCGGGACCTCTTTTAATGTGGCTACAAATCCTCACCCGTCTACTCAAACTAAATCATCCCTCTCAGCTACTAGGACTCGGTAATAGAATCTAGAGACTAAAGATTCCACGTCAATAACTAACTCTGCCAATGATAGTATAGCAGGTGGAGGAGGTGCAACTAAGATGGTCCTCCCAGTCAACTCTTTAACCCCTTTCTTTAATGCAGCCAAATCAGCAGTCACATCTAAAGCCTAGACCTATGCATTCTTAGTCATTATTCGGATCTCAAATCGATCAAAGCGGGTTTGAACAACTAATACTACAGCCTTAATCTCATCATTAATGTAGGGTTTGATCTCTACCTCTAACTTCCTGATTCGTGCATTATGTAGCACTTGTGTCCTCAAAATCTGCTCCAGCTGAGCAGTCGGTATCAGTGTATAACGGTTGGAGTATGAGTATATGCACCCAACGATGTTGTAGCTGGCTAAGAAGAGGAGGAAATAACACTGACTTCAAATGCTGGGTTCTCACTCACAGGGGTACCTACTGCAACCTCTGGTTGTGCTTCTGTAAAAAAAAACCTGTACTGGAGCCGTTGGGTTCCTAAAATCTTTGATCATCACCAAATCTATAGTTTTGTTAGTGAATGAATTTGTCGACTGCCAGAGTGGATGGCACCCTGAAGTTCTGCAGCAGCTAAGTAATCAAACTAGGGAAAGGCAAGATCATGTTGAACTATAAGAACCTGTCCTGAATTTCAGTGCCAATGATGCGTGGAATGTTGAATTCTACTTCCGCCGCAAAAGCTGCTACAAGGCATGCATTTGTGGCATTCAAAGTGTTGTTATTTGCTTTTGGTGCAATGCGGTGCCGTACAATGGACCACCAAGCCTTGGTGGTGAACTTCAGTATGTTTTTGTAGATGGATGCCCCGTTAATCCATGGAACATTTTCCCCTGCTGCTGCAATATTGATAAAAATCAAAAAGGAAAACTAGAAAGACGGAAACAAAGAAAGGGGATATGTGGATTAATATCTAAGTATTGAAATTATGGGCAACAAAGGACTTGATACCCTCACCTCCCAATTGATTTCAACACTCAAACACAAACCCTAGTTTGAGAAATCAAAGGAAACACCAAAACCACAAATAGGTAATCCTTAAATTAATCAAACCAAAAAGAGTTCAAAACCAATTCTAAGATTCCACAAACTAAACACTCACTAATTAATCACTAATTCCTTGAGGGAATATGTTAACAAAACTACAATTTCTCAATAATGTTCAATATTCATCAAAATCTACCATGCAAAATAAAGAAATACTCTATTTATACTAAGAAATTAAGAAGACATTAGTCATTTACAATATTGCCCTTAATCAGACAAGGGGCTTGTTTGGTTGTCTCATTTGTGAATTCTTTGAATTTAAGGTGTAGCCACTTGCACAAGTGACCCCTTTTCTTCATCCGCTTCACCCCTTTGACTCTTCCATATGTTGTAGATTCTCCATTGACATTATTCAAGCTTCTCCCAAGCTTCCTTTTGCATAAGCATCATTTGTAGACCTTGGAGTTCCGTTGCTTGATTCCGTGTGAAAGGTCGTGTGTCCTCCATGCTAGAATCAAATATGGTCCGCCAACCACGTATAGTGCATAACTTTATCGTCCATGGGAAGCTTTTTCAAATTCGTCATCCGGTAATCATATTCTGGAGTCTCCTCGACTGGTACAAACTCTTCTTCGAACAAGACCGTAGAGATTTCCTGGACAGAGATATCCACTTCCTTACTCCGAATAATCAAGGTATCTAACCGGGGATGCTTTTTCATGTCCTTGTCTCTTTCAGAGGGAGTCATATTTTTTAGAGTTACGTCATAAGTAGCATAAAACTTCCTCACAAGCTTTAACCCGTAGATCCTAAGGGGCATAGTTATCCAGGACAAACTGTACTTGTCAAATACCCAAATTACCTTCAGAACCTTCTGTAGTGACACAAGCAATAGACGGGACTCCTCTTGCATAGTCCTTTTCTAATTCAACTTTAAAGGACACCCCATCCAAATAGTAATCTCTGGAGTTTCGCACACTCTATCTTTTTGGATCTGGACCTCTTTGAACTGGAGCTGTAGTTGCTCCCTCAAAAGAGTCGGGGTTGGATTCCTCCTCACTTGTTAAGAAGCTTATCTCCTTATTAGTAACCTCAGTATCAACCCATCCTTCTTTTTTCAGACTAGGGAAGGTTTATGGGTGTAGCACTTTCTACCAAGGCCGTAGATGTGGTGGCCTTGGCCTTGGCATTCTCAAGCTTCTTGGCTTTTCCACTCCTAGTATGAGGGTAATGCTGTTCATTTGAGGGGCTAGTGGAGTAATCCACCTCGGTCCCACTGGATGAATCCAACTCACTCTCCAAAGAGCTTGGTGGGGCTCTTTCCTTAGCAATTTGCTCTCGGATAACCTTCCTTGCACCTTCTTTGATTTAGGAGACATCGTACTTGTAGAACCAAAAGGAATTAGTTCCAGTTTTTAAATAGTTACAGGTTTAGAAAATGTCTCAAACGACTCTTCCTATGATTATGCAATCAAGGTACGGTCATACCTTGCAATCGTAGGAAAGGTTCCCTAAAAGTAATGGGGAAAACACTACATCCGACGACTGGTTCCTATGATCGTACAATGATAGTACAATCATACCTTTTGATCATAGGAATATTCCCAAAGTACTAGGAGTATGTCATATCAGATGAGAACATACCACGATCGTACTTTTATAAGAAGGTCTTGCGATGTGCTCATATGATGAGCTCCTACCTTATAAACACTGGTCCCCATAACGATCCAGTCTACGACCATATATTGTCACCACGATCGTGGGGTGTGTCGTAGAGTGCACTGACACTTAACAAAAATCTGACAAGACCTTGTTACAGACCCTATTCATGACCTTCATTGACCATTATTTTAACAAAAAATTAGGTACTCAAGACTTCCCCACATTTGTTTCGCATTCAAAACTCAATCCCACAAATGAATTTCAAAGACATTATAATGCTACTCCCTAAATTGCTAATTTTTCTTAAATAGAAAGTGAGACCTAGAATTATACTTACAATAGTTGCCTTTGATTTTTCGATTGGAAGCACAAAAAGATTTTGATTTGAATAACAGCCTTAACACTCAAACTAAAGGTACAAATTCTTAGCCTTTGATGTGATTGATTTTGCAAAGTTGTGGGTTTAGAGTTTGAATGAGGTAAAATGTATGAACGAATCATAGGTATAGGGTTTAGGGTTTTAAATTTGAGTCAAATCTAGTCGGGTCATGTTTAATTTTCATTAAAACAACTGGACCCATCAGATGACTCAAACATACGATTATAGATTCAACCCATAATCATGTCTTCTTCTCGTAACAAAAGAGTTGAAGAAAACTTACATGCGAACCTATGAAGCTTAAGGACGATATTGATATGTAACCATGACCGTTCCTTAAATCGTAGGTTTGGTGTCTTGATTGTTTGCTTACAGGAGTTTGATCAGATGATTGGCACTACGATCGTGGAATCTAGGTACGATCGTGATGACCCATTATAAGATAACTCCCGAATTTTCTTCCCGCAGGACTTTGATCAAATGTGCTCAGACGACTAAACCCACCATCATGCATTCCTCTCATGGGTTTAGAGATGAGTCAAGTTTTTCATTTTTTCTTATATCATCCATGTACATGTAACACATACATTACCCTATAAAAGTAATCAGTACAAAATCATAGGTTACCTCCCAAAAAGTACTTGATTTAACATCACGGCTTGATGTGGCTATGTTGGTTACTAAGACTTCACCAATAAGCCCATGGGTTGCCTCCCATAAAGCTCCTGATTTAACATCATGGTACGACTTGGGTGGGATTAATCTCTCAAGCCTCATTTAAATCCACTTCACAAATAACCCTCGAGTCCTTACTTTCACCCATGTAGTGTTTCACCCTTTGGCCATTGCCTTTAAATTTCAGTCCACCCTTGTTTTCAATTTCAATTGCGCCATAGGGGAACACTATAACCACTCTATATGGGTCCTTCCATTTTGACTTTAACTTCCTAGGAAATAGATTCAGCCTTGAATCAAATGATATTACCATATTGCTTATAGTGAATTCTCTCCTCTCAATCTTGCGATCATGATACAACTTCATTTTCTCCTTATACAACACTGAGCTCACATAAGTGCAGAGAAGGAATTCATCCATCTTATTCATCTGTTCAAGTCTCATCTTTGCTGCATCACTCCATTCTAGATTCAACCTTTTTAATACCCATAATGCCTTATGCTCAAGTTCAACAGGCAAGTGGCATGCTTTTCCATGCACAAGATGATATGAAGAAGAGCCAATTGGGGTTTTGAATGCTGTTTAGTATGACTATAGTGCATTATCTAACTTTCTCGCCCAATCCGTCCTATTGGTATTCATAGTCTTTGCCAAAATAGATTGATCTCCCAATTGGAGACCTCAACTTGCCCGCTTGTTTGAGGATAGTAAGATGTCACCACCTTGTGTTTTAAAACATATTTCTCAAGCAAGGCCTTAAATAGACGAATGCAAAAATGGGATCCTTTATCTCTAATGATAACACTAGGTGTCCTTAATCTGGAGAGTATGTTCTTTTTCAAGAAAGTTGTGACGCTCTTACCTTCATTGTTAGGAAGTGCAACTGCCTCAACCTACTTTGAAACATAATCGACAACTACCAATATATACTTCATGCCAAGTGAGCTCACAAAGGGGCCCATGAATTTAATACCCCAAGCATCAAACAGCTCAAGCTCAAGGATAGTAGTCATTGGAAGTTCATGTCTTAGTAAGATGTTTCCTTTCCTTTGACATTGGTCACAAGCCCCTACATAATTATGGGCATCCTTGTGAATGGTGGGCCAAAAATATCCGCATTGCAAGATCTTATGTGTAGTCCGCACACCTCCATGATGACCCCCTACTGGTGAAGAGTGACATGCCTCTAATATGCTAATCATCTCAACCTCAGTAACGCATCTCCAAATCACACCAGCTGCACAAATCTGAAACAAGTAAGGCTCTTCCCAAAAGAACTTCTTCACCTCTTGCATGAACCTCTTTTACTGCTGAAATGACGTGTCTTTCAGAACTAGATCACCAACCAAATAATTGGTAATATCTACAAACCAAGGGATTAAGTCTTGTGATGCTGCCAACACTTGTTCATTTGAAACAGTATCATCAATCTCAAACTCATCCCTTAGTTTTAGCATGGCCTCCTCCTCAAGGCATGATAAATGGTCGGCCACTTGATTTCAGTCCCTTTCAACCCTTAACTTCAATGTTGAATTCCTGCAATATAAGTACTCATCTAATCAACCTCAATTTTGTATCTTTCTTATCCATGAGCTATCTAAGAGCTGCATGGTCAGTATGCCTCACTTTCGTGAGTAAATAAGATCAAAATTTCTTGAATGCAAACACAACAACGAGCAACTCTTATTCCATTAAGGAATAATTCTTCTGAGCAGGATTAAGTGCTTTGCTAGCATAGTAGATGGGTTGTAAGATCTTTTCTTGCCTTTGGCCTAGTGCTACACCTAGCGCCATACCACTAGCATCACACATTACCTCAAATGGCAAAGTCCAATCAGTAGATACAATAATGGGAGCTAAAATCAACTTCTCTTTTAGGCAATCAAAGTATTTTAAACATACATCATCAAACAAATTTCACCTCCTTCTTTAATAACTTACACAAAGGTATAACAATCTTAGAAAAATCCTTGATGAATCTTCTATAAAAACCTCTATGCCCCAAAAAGCTATGAATGCCTTTACAAAAATTGGTGGAGGTAACTTTTTAATCACCCCAATCTTTGCCTTGTCAACTTCAATCCCTTTATTTGAAATCTGGTGACCAAGCACTATTCTTTCTTCTCCCAATTCAATACCAAGTTACATTCCTCACATCTCCTTAGAACATCGAAAAGATATGCCAAGCAATCATCAAATGAGTCACCCACAATCGAGAAGTCATCCATGAAAACCTTAATAGTTTTCTTCGCCATGTCTGAAAAGATAGACATCATACAATGCTGAAAAGTTGTGAAATCATTACCTAGACTAAAAGGCATCCTCTTGAATGCAAAAGTCCTATATGGATAAGTGTAAGTAGTCTTCTCTTGGTCCTCAGGAATAATAGAAATCTGATTGTATCCCGAATAACCATCAAGAAAACAGTACCATCTTCTACCAACAAGATGGTCTAACATCTGATCCATGAAAGGCATAGGAAAATGATCCTTCTCGGTCCATGAATTCAGCTTCCTATAGTCCATGCAAACTCTCCATCCAGTGATTGGCCTCATAGGAATTAGCTCATTCTTTTCATTCAAAACCACAACGATTCCACCCTTTTTTGACATACATTAGATCGGGCTTACCCACTTGCTATCAGTAATCAGATAAACCACACCTGCATCTAACTACTTAATGATCTCTTTCTTTACCACCTTTTGTATGGGTGGATTCAATATACGTTAGTGCTTAACACTGGGTATACAATTCGTCTCAAGTTGGATTTTGTGTGTGCAAATTTCAGGTGGAATTCTAATAATGTCAAGTATAGACCATCCAATGGATCGTTTGAATCTCTGCAAAATAGACACCAAGGCCTAAACTTTCCACTCTAATAAATTAGCTGCAATGATAACTGGTAAAGTATTGTTGGTCTCTAAAAATGCATACCGAAGATGAGAAGGTAGAGCCTTGAGCTCCAAAATAGGTGGCTTCTCAAATCAAGATAGAGGGTTTTGCTGGCGGGGTCACTCTATTATTTAAATCAAGATCTAGCTTCTTTGGTTTGTGATTGTATGACCCCTACCAAGAAATGCATTCACTATCTCATCATACTCGTTAATACCATCACTATCAAAATTCATGATAACTGCCGTGGGGGACTCAACCCTAAGTCTCTCCTTAATAGGAGATACCAAATTATCTTCGTCAACTGTATCTATCATATAAATCACACACATATCCTTCGGCTGCTTCATAAACTGGTATACATTAAAAGTGACTTGCTCACTATTCAACCTAAACTTCATCTGTCAAGTCTCCATGTCAACCAATGCACGTCCCATTGTAAGGAAGGGTCTTCCTAAGATAATGGGCACCTCAAAGTCAACCTCATAGTCATGGATAATATAATTAGCTGGAAAGATGAAGGATGCAATCCTCATCGAAACATCACATATTATTCCCCCCGACTTCTTCACAGTGCGATCTGCCATGAGAAGTCTTATTGAAGTCGGCTTGGGGGTCCCCAACCCTAACTATTTGTAAACTGCTAGTGGCATCAAGTTAATGCTAGCACCTAAGTCACACAATGCCTTTGCGAAATTGAAACACCCTATAGTGTGTGATATCGTGAATGCTCCTGGGTCTTTATTTTTCTCAACCAAAGATCTAGATGTTGTGGCACTACAATGGTGCACATTGTCCATGGGCTCAAAGCTTACAGTCTTTTTTTTTGTTACTAAATCTTTCATAAATTTTGCATAGCCCGACATTTGTTCTAAAGCCTCCACAAGAGGGATGTTCACCGACAACTCCTTTAACATCGAGATAAACTTTTGATATTTTCCCTCTTTAGATTTCTTCTTCAATCTTTATGGAAAAGGAGGAGGAGGTAATGGAATGGGCTTCAATAATTGTGTGACTTTCTTTCCCTTTCCCTTGTCAGACTTAGCCTCTTTTTCAACAACTAGAGGCTTTTGAGATGTATTCTCATCTACCACTAAATTTTCTGCTTTAGCTTTCTCAAAAGTGTGTTGGGTTGATGCTTATTTAATGTGGTAGACATCTGCCTAAATTGTTGCTCAAGCTGTTTAATGTCGGTCGCATGAGACTCAACTTTTTGGCTCATCCCTGAAATGTCTGCCCTAATCTCCTTAAGAAAATTTTCCTGGCTCTCCGATCCCTTAACAAGTTTAACAAGAAAGGCTTCCATCCTCAAGTTACCAGAATTGACATCACAATTTATCGACATCACGGTTCCCCGATGGAACGTAAAGGCCACTCTTGTCTTTATAATCCTCGTTATGCTTCCAATCACTATCACAATCTCTATCTATGTCTCTATACCCAGACCTATTCTAGTTATCACCATAGTATTTTCAACCATGGTTCCCTTGCCTAGAGTTCCAATTGTCTTGGTTAGACCCTTGGCCCTTGACTCAAAAACCCGCTACCTCTCTATCAAGATATTTAGACCCTTTTTCAGAATTTGAATCTTTATACCTAGGTGCCATAGCTTGTGCACCTACCATATTCACTTTTTCTACCCCATCTACCGTAAATTGCTTAGCAAGCAACCCAATCTCAGTCCTCAGTTGTGCTACCTCTTGAGCCACTGTCTCATCTAGTGCTCTCTGCTCTACTGAAGCTCTAATTGCATAAGTACCTATGGGTATGTCTACCTCCTAAGTATGCCAACCTCGGTTGATTTTTGTGATCCAATCAAGAATCTCAGATGCCTGCTCCCAATGTAGATTCATGAATGCCCCACCTGTGATAGTATCTGCTGCAGCCTTGGTGTTAGCATTCAAGGCTCTATTGAAGATCTCTAATAGGTTTATACCATTCATCATGTGGTTTGGAACACTCTATAGCTTCTTCTTGAATCTCAACCAAGTCTCATATAGTGCCTTTGAATGCAACTACCTTAAATTATAGATCTCATCTTTCAATTGCTATATTTTGGAAGGCAGGTAAAATTGGTCTAAGAATTGAGTCCTCAACTCATACTAGGTAGTAATAGATCCATGTGGTAATTTAGCCAACCACAGGGTAGCTTCTTCCATTAGAGAGAATGGAAATAACCTTATTCGAATAGCCTCCTGACTTACTCCAGGTAGATTATATAAAACGTAGATCCCTACGAAGTTCATAATATGCATGTATGCATCATCAGTAGGAAGGTCGGTAAATACCCTCTTTAAGTTCATCAAGTGAATTATGGCAGCAGTATTATCAAACTTAGTCCCTTGAGGCAATTCTGGAGGAATGATAGCACCTGTCTCAATCGCCTCCAAATAATCCAAATCTTTATCTGGGTCTTCATATACAAGAAGATATTATTGTAGTAGTTGCTGCCTCCTGGGCCTTCTCTACCTCCCTTGATCATCGAGTGCAGCAAGATGATTTGTTTCATCTTGCCTTGCTCTCTTGTCCCTAACTGCCTGTCTGGCAACCTCTTGTCTAGTGTTCTCTACAACTACTAATCTAGCAGTGGTTTGTTCCATAGTTTCATGGAAAATAGGATGACGTGCTAGCTGGTCATGAAGTTCACCAACACCATGAGCACCTTCCAATAAGGCTGTTCGATCATGAACTCCATCGTTAACCATTCTTTGATTATTTCTCAGAGTTCTCAAGTTCTATATCAAGTTGAATCAAGGTATTGACTCGACTCCGAGTATTAGGCATACACCGGTGTGTGCCCTAAAAATAACAAAAAATTAAATCAGGAAACAACAACTAATCAACCTTAATAAACACAATCAATCAACTCTGAAATCGTATTCCCTGGCAACAACACCAAAATTTGATGTCGCCTAAATTATACCTCCCAAAAAGTATAAAGTAGTCGTTGATCAAATATAGAAACCAATAAGGTTGGGGTCGATCCCACAGGAAATAGGTTGAATTTCAATCTTTTGTTTGTCTAAGTAACTGGCAAATAAGTAAAAGAGGGGGATTTTGTGAAAAAAAAAATCAATAGTAACAAGTGTTGATTTTTTGGATTTGTAATCAATATGAGAACGACACTAAGACCTTGTTCCCCAATAACTTCATAACTCTATAAGTTCTCCGTACTTTAGTGATCTCTTATAGTATTAGGCATGCATAATCGATAGGTTATGTATCATCTAACCGACTATGTTATGACCCCTTATAGATGACTATCCTCAAGAACAAAGTTTCATGTGTCATGAGTTTTGTATTATTAACCCCTATCTATGATCCCAATATAGTCTTTTTCATTTACCGACTCAAGGCTAATTAAATGAAAATAACTCCAAGTCTTATGGTTTATTCACTATTGCTATCCGATTACCCTTGATAAAGTCTAGGATAGCGATAGGACGAGTTCTAATGCATGTACTCATTAGAAAACAGCCAATCCCAAAAAACAATAATATATGCCCAGCTACCCTTCCAAAATCACCTTGTACTTCGAACACTACTTCGTTAATCTGTCATGGTTCCCATAACCCTAGTTGTGGTGTTTAGATACTCATAATTGCAATCATATAAGAAATATTCATAGATTAAAACATAAGTATGAACTTACAATAATAAGAAAACACTAAAATCTCAACTTGAATTAAAATTCTAGAATCGATGTTCATGAAAATCCCAAGAATCTTCCTTAGAATCTCACAATATAATGTTGTAAAGTATGAAAAAATGTACACTCATACAAAAACCCATAGGAGTATTTATAGACAAAATAAAACCTATCCTAATACAAGCAAGAAATCTGGGTCGGTGGCATCAGACGACAGGAAGGTACGATCGTGGTTAGAACCCATGTTCATTCTTTGGTGCTCAGAGTTTGGCTCATGGATTTCATCTTCAGGTCTTTACTGGTACGACTCTCAGTACAACCTCGTGGTTCTTTATTACGATTGTGCAATTCTCTCATCTAAACCATCCTTGCATCAATCATCTGCATCCTTTATATTTGTGCCTTTTTCCTATGACCTCAAGGTACGATCGTGTTATCATTACATGATCGTGAATGGCTCTCGTATGATGAGTCTCCTACAACTTTATTTTTAGGTCTTTCTTCTACGACCAAAAGGAATAATCGCACAATCAAAGTACTGTTGTGGGAGCTTTTTGTCTGATCAACTCCTGAGGACTCCTTTTTGATTCATACCACGATAGCCTTGGTATGATTGTGGTCAGATCCCACGATCGTGACTTCATTCGTTTGATCCTCTTAAGTCCAATTTTTATCACTTTCCTTCTCTGAGCCTGTTTATCCTACAATCATGCAAAAACCATTATATCCACAAAAACATACCCTTGTACTTGCATATATTCACAGTTTTAAGCATCTCAGGTGTCGTCAATCCATAAAACATTATCCAAGCCCACATCTTTAACCAAGGTTCACAACTTTATTGGGTTGGAAGGCTACTGCAGACTTTTTTTGAGGGATTCTCATTTATTATAGTACTTATGACCAAATTGAGTAGGCAAGAGGTCCCATTTCAGTGGTCTATTAAGTGTGAGGTGAGCAAAGCTTAAGGTCTTACTCAGTTCAGCTCCTATTTTGACTCTTCTAGTTGAGGGTGATGGATTTATAGTATATTATGATGCTTTGGGTGTTGGTTTGGGTTGTGTTCTGATGCAGCAGAGTCGAGTTATAGCATATGCTTCGAGATAGCTAAAGGTTCAAGAGCGTAACTACCCCACTCATGACTTAGAGTTGGAGATGGTAGTTTTTGCATTAAAGGTTTTGAGGTATTACCTTTATGGTGTTCACTGCGATATATTTACCTATCACCATAGTCTTCAATATATTCTAACTTAGAAGGATCTTAATTCAAGATAGTGCAAGTTATTTGAGTTGCTGAAGGACTATGATTTCTCTATTCTGTACCATCCGGGCAAGGCGAATGTGGTAGCGGATGCCTTAAGTTAGAAAGTGGTGAGTATAGAGAGCTTGTCCTTGCTTTCAGTTTTGGAGCGATCATTGGCCTCGGACATCCAGTCCTTAGCCAACAGGTTGATTTGGCTTTATATTTCAGACCCCAGAAGGATTCTTGTTAGTGTTGAGTCCAGGTCTACTTTGTTGGAGCAGATTAGAAATCAACAGTTAGAGGATAGTTGGTTTGTGTGGTATTCAAGATCAGGTGCTGAGGGGCTAGTCTAGGAGGGCTACGTTATACTCTGAGGGTATATTAAGATTTGATGGTCGCATTTGTGAGGGTAGGAGGATTGATTCAATTGATAATTTAGGAGGCTTATAGCTCCAGATACTCTATTCACCCTGGGATAGCTAAGATGTATAGAGATTTGAGGAAGCATTACTAGTGGAGAGGTATGAGGAGAGAGATATCAGATTTTAAATCTTGATGTTTGTATTGTTAGTAGGTGAAGGCCAAGCATTTAAGACCAGGTGGTTTGCTTCAAAGGCTACCCATTCCTGAGTGGAAGTGGGAGAGGATTACTATGGATTTTTTAGGTGGTTTGCCTCATACTTCATGTGGTTTTCATAACAATTTGATCATTATAGAATAGTTGAACAAGTCAGCTCATTTCCTAGCTATTTAGTCTTCCTACAATGCTGAGAGGTTAGCTCAGATCTATGTTTGAGAGGTGGTTCATCTTCACAGAGTACCCATGTCTATTATTTCTGATAAAGGTTCCCAGTTCACCTCTAGCCTTTAGAGAGCTTTTCAAGAGGAGTTTGGTACCCAGGTTGACTATAGCTCAACTTTTCATACCAAGACTGATGGTCAGTCGGAGGAACTATTCAGGTTTTAGAGGATATAATCAGAGCTTGTGTCATGGACTTATGTAGGTTAGTGGGAGCAATTTGTAGCCTTAGCAGAGTTTGCCTATAATAATAACTACCATTTAAGTATTCAGATGACACCATTTGAGCCATTATATAGTAGGCGGTATCGATCTCCAGTTGGTTAGTTTGAGATTTCAGAGGTTAGGCCACGAGGCATTGATTTTCTTTGAGAGTTGTTGGACAAAGTTTGGGTTATTCAGGATAGGCTACTGGCAGCTCAAAGTAGGCGGAAGAGTTATGATTACCGTAGGCTTCTTGTATTGAGGTTTGGAGTTGGTGATCGGGCCTTCCTTTGAGTGTCTCCCATGAAGGGCATGATGAGGTTCATAAAGAGTGGCATGCTTAACCCCAGGTGTATCTGGCCATTTGAGATTCTTCGAAGAGTTGGGGAGGCAGCTTATGAGTTAGCCTTGCCACCATCCTTCTCAGCGATTCATCCAGTTTTTCATTTGTTGATGCTTTGGTGCTATATCCCAAATGAGTTGTACATGCTCCAGTGGTACTCTGTTCAGTTAGATGAGAGGTTGACCTTCGTGGAGGAGCCAGTTTCTATTCTAGCCAAAAATGTCAGACGGTTGTGTTCCAAAGAGATTCATGTGGTTAAGGTTTAGTGGAAGCACCGTCCAGTTGAGAGGGCTACCTGGGAGAGTGAGCATGATATGCAGACTTAGATTCCCATCTGTTCGAGCCTTCAGGTACTTCTTAGCTCTTTACTTTTGCGGACGAAAGTCCTTTTAGTAGTTAATGTTGTATTGACCCTGTAGGTCATTTTTTGCATTTCCATGCTTTTTCTGCATTTAGAGCCTTACTATAGCTGTCCCAAATTATTTATGACTTGCTGGGACTGCCAGTTCGATTTCGAGGCAGTTCGTTTGAGAATTTTATTAATACCGAATGTGTTGTGAATTTTTTAAATTAAATTGGAATTTGGTAGAAGATATATTTTATTACCTTTCTAAAATATTTTAGATATTTATGAATTTTTTTTAGTTATGATACATTTATATTGTTTTATAATAGTTTGATAATTTATTTTACAAAGGGTTCTTGTAATCTATTGATATTTTAACGGGGATAGTAGGTCTAGTTATGTTGAAAAATTACTATTATATGTGGTAGGATTTGTGAAAAATAATTTTTTATTTTTTATGATATATTCAAGATATTATATTTATTTTACCATGAACCTATGCAATACCCGAATATATATGTAACGAGATAAAAAATTATTTTTAAGTGGTGTGGAGTGGATATGTCCCCCTCCACGTGGAATGTAGGAAAGAGGAAAACGTATGACTCCATATTAATTAGGCTTATTATTTGACACTTAGCATGTTTATTAGGTAATATATATGTAGATATACTTGATCAAGGTTGGATGAAGTTACTTTAATTATATCAATTTATATATACTCTTTACACTTCATTTTCTAATTTTCATTTTACATTATACTTCCTTACAATTCAGTTCATAACACCTGCACATATATATAAAACTCACGTTAAAGAGAAATATTATGGGAGGGAGTATTTGATGCAATAAATAATCCTTGAAAGAAATTGAGGATCTACATTATGTTATTCAAGCTTGAATACTAGTGTTAAGCTTGAATCTAGAAGGATTTTTTCTAACTCTTTGAGATTTTTGATGCGGTGACTTCCTGAATTTGAGTAAAGAGGATGAGCAGCTCTTGGTTGACCCGAGGCTGTTGTCAGGCCTCCAGGTAGGCTAGGCTTACCTTTTTTAAGACTTTGCTCTATTATAGTATTAGTGTGGTATTGTGCTAATTGTTGATGGGTATTTATGGCTTAGATAGTTGCTTAGACAATTCCTGATTATTTTAGCTGATTAGGGGACCTTAAGATAGATTCCGGTCTTGAATTTCCTTAGCTTGGTAGTTATTTCTAATTTAGAACTTGGTTTGGATTACTCGGGGCCCTTGGATTGAACTTAGAACCCTTAATCTAGGCCTGGGGTAGCTACTTGCCTTAGGTTGGGTTGCAGGGACTTGTAGTTAGCTTATCGCCCTTTTTAAGGTAAAAGTACTAGGATAGTGCCTAGTCCTATGGTAGATAGCATTAAAGCACCTAGGTGGGCTAGTTATTGTGACTAGGATGATTTGCCTGTTATATTGTGCTTGTTGACTAGGTATTCTTGGCGTTTATCCCTTTTGGCCTTGATTCGTGACCTTTGACTTAATAATCGGAACCTTGGCCTCGTTTAAATGAAATAGGCCTCTTAAAATAGAAAAAGGACTAGATAGACTTATAATGAATCAGACCTCTGGGCTGTTATTACTTATCTTTTATTAGTTTCAGTTCGAGTTCAGTGCCTGAGTTACTGTTTACTACTTGATAGTTTTGGTTCAAGTCCGGCATCTTGTTATACTATATATCATTTGTTTGTCCGATTTGAGTCTGGCACCTGGTTATAATGGCTATTATTTTTTAGTTCCGATTCGAGTTCAGCACCTGGTTATACTGGCTATTATTTGTTAGTTTCAGTTTAAGTCCAGTATTCAATTGTACTACTTATTACCTATTAATTTCAGTTCGAGTCCGACATTCACTATTATTGCCCTGAAATTGTGAAACTTGAGTTGGAACTGGTATGTTCATGGCTATGGCTGGAGGAAGAATATACTGTACTCTTACCACACTTCTTAGCTCATTCTCACTTTACTTACAATTGTACTTTCCCTAATATTAGTATTACTCTTTGCTTGTACCCATCGTGCTTATAGGGGCTCGGTTGGGTTTACTTCTTCTTGTGTGTGCCTTCTGGACTTATAGGGGTCTAGTTAGGTTATAGCTAGGCATTTATTTCTGCTTTTGAGTTACTTATATCCAAATTACTGTGTTTGTTTAGCATAGCCTATTATTTTCATTTCTGACCCTCATTTATTTCCTTTAGTATATATTCATACTTTATTTATACTTTTACTGTAGTTGAGCTCAGTCGACCTATGATTCCTACTGAATACCCCTGTGTTGGTACTCATACTACACTTTCGCATCGTTTTTACCGATGTAAATCCTGGTGTGAGTCACCATTATTGACACTGACTCTGAGTTTTGCTGCTGACTAGAGTTTTAGGTGAGCTTTCAGAGTTCGGAGCTAATCCTTCTCCTTCTATTATTGTTGATAGTCTTATTTTGTATATCCTGAGACTACTTTGTATATTTTGGCACTGTCTAGTACTCTTTTTAATGTAGTGGCTCATGTACTAATCTTACCAGGTCTTGCGGGATTCATTTTGGTGGATTTTGTCTTCTCCTTCTATTGTGTGGTGCGTTTGTGTATATATTTCAAGTTTGTCACTGACTCTTACTATTTCTATTCTTACTTATCTCTATTCTACCTATTAACCCATTACTTGTCGTTCCGGGCTATGGTTTGGCTTACCAAATAGTGCGGTTAAAGTAGGTGCCATCATGACCTGAGAAATTGGGTGACATGTCATCTATGTTATTTTTGAAGCTTTAGTTTATGAGGGTTCCATACATCTCACAATTTTAGACCTCAATTCTTATGCTTGTCTTATGGATATATATAATACATATGAGAGAGTAACAAGAACGTCTTAAACTATTTACTTTAATAGTCTAAGTCAGTAGTTTGTTACCAAAGTTACGGTGTAAATTTGAAAGCAGAATGTTATCTGCTAGAGGTAATTATGGGAGAGCTGAGTTAGTATGGTATGTGACTGCGATTAGAAGCTCCGAGTCCAAATTTTATGTGTTAAAATAATAACGTTATGGTTTGAGTTGTTGCGTGTTTAAAGGGATACTTGACAAGAGCTTCACGTAGCTTCAATAAGGTTAGGTACAAGGTATGTCAACGCTACTCTTGTTCTTTAGTTCAATGAATCCTAAATTTAGTGTGCTAC
This sequence comes from Capsicum rhomboideum, assembly GCA_031232105.1. NCBI lineage: Eukaryota > Viridiplantae > Streptophyta > Magnoliopsida > Solanales > Solanaceae > Capsicum > Capsicum rhomboideum. Next base: position 47,349,320 of record CP124719.1, on the reverse strand, counting down.
CGAAGAATGTCTCGCAGAGCTTTTAGATTGAATTGTTCTAGCCTATTTTGAAGTAGTTATCTCTTTATGGAAACTCATACTCGAGTAGCATTAACGTTGTACCTAGTTAAAAAGTAAAGAAATGGATAAATTCTAGTCATAAGGATAGTTCATATGCAATCAAACACTACAATTGGGGAAATATTGAGGGTTTAGATATATGGTAAGGCCTATGTAGTAACTTAAACACGTTTTGAAATTATACAGGGTTTAGTAAATATAGCATATCTCATTGTGTAGAGCTCCATTTTAAGTACAAAAATATATTTTGGAAAGATAACACATAGCTCTACAATGTTTATGTTTATGATGAAATCTAGTTTTGCTGTTATGTACTCTAAAAAAGGGACTCAAGAGAGGAAAAGTTCTATCCAGTTTTCCGATTTAGAAACCTCCCCCCCCCCCCCAATGCACTACTATTAGTATTTTGATGATATGTTTTCGTACAAAGCATATATTTCGGTAATTATGGAGTCTTTGCAACCCTAAGAAATATACCTACAACTTTCAAGAAGGATACAAAGCTTGGTTTTTCCATTTACCTATTCAAAACTAGGTTACAACACGAGGCACTGGGGCTGTCCAGGTTTACTGTTTTGAGGATTTAGTGTAATCTGCACAAACTAGGCTTACTTTTAATGCTAATATTGATTCATATCAAGATACTGGCGTTACTAGAAATTTAAAAGGTATTTAATTGTGTGTTCAAGGTTGTATATATTCGTATATAAACTGAGAAACTCGATGCATTGTTTGGTCTATGATTTGGATTCTTGAAGTTGTGGTAGGGCTATTTATGTGCTAACTGGTTAAGGTTTATGTATAAACTTGAACTTGTACTCTTGTTACATGTTGGTGTATTTGAAATCTTCTTGGTACATTGGTTACCTTCTCGTCACTTTATACTACCGTGTTGGTATTCTTGAAGTCTTATAAGACACTTGTTTAACTCGCCCACTTGTACAGATTGCTTGATCACTTGGAATTCTTCTTGGGATTTTGTCCTTCTTGTGGCTGTGACATTGTCACTATTGGCATGCCTCTTGTTTTAGATCTTTCTCCATCTTGACTTCAGATTTGTTGTTCGTCTTAATTATAAAAGTTATCCATTTTATGTACGAATAATAAAGCCATTTTTAATATGGTTCTTTATTCTATTGATTATTGGGTTTTGATCCGTCTTGATACAGGGCTTTGACCCTTCTTGATACAGGGCTTCAGTCCTTCTTGATATTTGATTATGCTTGGTGTATAGGCATGTATACATATTGGATGAAACTTGTTATTTAAACTCTTGTGAAATAGTTCTATAAGTTTCCTTGATACTTGGGTCTTTAAATATCGAATTTGATGCTTTTACAAATTAGAAGGTCATTTTAATATGGTTCTTTATTTCTTTGATTATTGGGTTTCGAGCCTACTCGATACAAGGCTTCAGTCTTTCTCGATATTTGATTATGCTTGGTGTGATGGCATGACATACATATTAGAAAAAACTTTTTATCTGATCTCTTGTGAAATAATTTTACGATCCTTCTTGAAGTTTGAGTCTTTAAGTATCAAATTTGATACCTTTGATGTATTTGTTTACTTGATTTATGTTGAGCTTATGGAGGCTTGGCTTGGCTGTTGTTTTATTAATATTGTAGAATTTGCGTTAGGAGCCATTAGATTCTATTCTGACCATTCCCGACTCTCCTTCCTAAGTACGTTCAGATCTTGATAATATCTATCAGCTCGCTTAGTTAAGTTAACTACTAGTTAGTTAGCTTTAAGGTCTAAGCAATGAGAAGGTGGGTACTTTCAGGTTAATCTTGACTCTCCACTCAATTATTTAAAATATTTTATGATATCAAAGTTCATAGATTCAGGAGCTGGTAAGCACGCTCATATTATCTTTGACCCTTATTTGTATTTACAATCATTACTTCATAATACCTTCTCAATTATTATTAACCATGCATACTCGGTAAATTATTTTATACTGATGTATCTAATGCTTGGGGGACACTGCATTCATGCCTGCTGGATATTAGGTACATAGAGATTCTCATTGTGTGTGATCGAGTTCACCTGATGATTAGTACGCTCCGTTCTTTTTGGAGTTGTTGAGTCTGGAGTCCTCTTCTAGTTTGCATAGCTAATGGGTATGTTGTGGCCTTATCCCGACTAGTTTGTTAGTGGTTTTTCATCTTAAAGGCTTGTAGAAGTTTATTGTGGGTATGTGAGTCAGTCGTGGCCTTGTTGTCAGTTGTATTCTTAGTTTTTGGCCTTGCTGACCTATTGAATATTTTTGTTTGATGGGCAGGCTTCCATTCAATTGTGCTTTAAAGTGACCTTATTGGTCAGTTTTATTAGTCTTTTGCTTTTATATTATGAATGATTAGCATCATTCAAGCCTCATCGACCCCAACTTGTCAAAGGTTATGTTATTTGGTTGCGTGTTTGTTGGTTTGCTTAGTCAAGCAAGCCATTGGGTGCCATTTGCGTCCCTTTGATTTTGGGGTGTGACATATGTCAAAGCTCTCACTTGGAGAACTTGGCATACAACTGCTCATCCTTCAATATATGAAGCATAATCCTCAAATGTTGCTCATACTCCTCTCTACTCCTAGAGTAGACCAAGATGTCATCAATGAATACAATCATGAATGAATCCAAATAAGGCTAACATACCCCATTCATTAACTCCATAAATATTGTTGGGGAATTGGTCAACCCAAAAGACATGAAAAGGAACTTATAATGGTCCTATTGATTTTTAAAGCAGTCTTTGGAATATCTGAAGCCATGTTCTTCAAATGATGGTATCCCGATCTAAAGTCAATCTTTGAGAATATTGAAGCACCCTACAAATCATCATGCATGGTACCGAATACTTGTTTTTAACAGTCACCTTGTTCAAATGTCTATAATTAATACACAACTACACAAAACTATCATTTTTCTTCACATATACTACAAGAGCCCCCCAAGGGGAAACACTAGGTCTAATGAACCCCTAACTCAACATATCGGGCAATTTCTCCTTCAATTTCTTCAACTCTATTGATGCAATCCTATAGGGTGGAATGGAAATAGGCTGAGTGTCCGACTTTAGATAAATGTCGTAGTCTGGTTAAATAACTAGAAAATCCATTAGAAATACCTCGATGAACTCCCTTACCATAGGAACTGACTCAAGAGAGGGAGTGTCAGCACTAGTATCTCGAATATATGCTAAATAAGACAAACACCCTTTCTCTACCATCCTCCTTTCCTTCAAAAATAAAATCATCCTCTTTGGTGAATGGCTAACCACACCCTTCCATACTAAATGAGTAATACCAACCATAACTAAAGTAATAGTCTAAGCATAACAATCCAAGACAGCATAATAAAGAGACAATCAATATGTACCCAAAATCGCATCAAGGTCCATCATATAAATAATAATAACATGATCTACCCAAGTATTATACCTCTACAAAGTCACAACACTAGATTGATACATAAAAACACTATTAATGAATCACCTATGGAGGGTAGAAACATAAATAGAGACTATCAAGGAATCACACATAATATCCAGGTTAGTAGAAAAATTGGCAGACATGTATTAATAGTAGACCCTGGATCAAAAAACATATCGAAGATGGCTGATAGCAAATTGAAATATCACTTATGATCATTTCATCTAAAGCCTCAGCCTCTAGTCTACCCCAAAAAGCATAACAACATCCTACCCCAGATGGTGTACCTCCATAACCTTCCTGAGATCTACCCTAACAACATGAGAACCACCTAATACTTTATGCGCCTTCTTTGCATAGTGGTGCTGGTAACTAACGGATCTGAACCTTTAAACCCTACTAAGCCCCACCCAACTTATATTTAGGGCACTCCATAGAAAAAAAACCCAACGCTCCAAAATCACAGCATGTCCTACCTGACATTGGCTGATAATATGATCCACGTAAAGTCATATGTCTGTCATGGGCTGAAAACCCAGAATGAGGATCCCTAGATACTAGTCCTAAACTATGGCTGCTCTGGCTACTATATCCTAAATATCCACCCTTAAAAGTCTTTAATGCTGCATGAATTGGTCTGCTATGCTGATAATGATGATCTGTCACGACTCAAGTCTATATCCTAATCGTGAGCCATAACTAGCTACTCACCAATGGTTCTAAAGGACCCATAGCATAGCGTATCTATAGAGTAATATAAATAATAATACTGAAGCGTAATCATAAATAGTGACAAAGGCTAAATATGAAAAGAGACAATCTTTATTAAGACATGACTAGAAACAATGAAAAACTGTCAACTACTAAATAATTGTCTATCTAGTGAAGCCTCTACTACTAACATAAGGGTCAACCAAGAAAAGGCCTAGTAACCTTTATTTAATCAAAAGTCTAAGCCAAACTAATAAGAAAACCGAAAGCAACTCCAAATCTTCCTGGATGATAGGAACGCTCACTAGTCAGCTAAATGTTAGGTGCTACCAAATATCTAGCAACAAACCTTAAGCTTGAATACCTGAATCTACATCATATGAAAGAATTAGTGCAAAAACAGTCAATACAATGGCATGTATTGGTACGCAACTTATATGTATATACTATAAATATGAAAACTGACCATGATAACATAAGAGTAAAATCCTTAAAACAAGTGTAAAGTCTAAATCATTATTATGAGAAAATCCTTTAAAATATCGTAAACATGTTGAAAACCTGATAAGAACACGATGGCTAAAATCTTACATAAAAGCTTCTTTCTTTAATACATATATAATAGGATCATAAAGTCATAAACTTGAATGAATAAAAGAAAACATACACTTGTTGAAGTTTCTTATAACCGACAACCATCATGTGATCTCATGATGACCAACATCTTGTCCACACTGGGGAGAGCTATCCTCTAACTTGCCTAAGTATAGAACGAAACTTAACTTATGGATCTAGAACTGAGCCTCTTAGGCTAATAAAACCTACAATGAAAAGTAGTTATGGGGCATATGTTATCTGAATTCAGACCCATTCGGTGCTAAATAATCCTTCCAAAATATACTAATGCTCATATCATGACATGTAACATAGCTGAATCATAGTTTGAGTCTATACTTAATATGTCTATAAAATTGTACTGTTGTGAGCCTCTGCTCAAATCTCATGTCATAAATCATGTGCTGAAATTTGTTTATAGAAACATATCTTTTTGTCTATGCATATAGCTTTAAAACATGAAAATTTCTTGAAAACACATCATATCTTGAAGATACTTAAGCATGCTTCAAAACTTCATAAAACAATCTTAAAACATGAGTTTCAAACAAAGTAGAGCAGGATCATAATCTTTAGAAACTTTTATAGTTTGCATGGTAAATTTTTCATAAAATCAATACTTGGAATGAAAATTAATTCAGGAGAAAAGTGGGTAAACTGTAGCTTTGAATATAATTTCATATTTCAAAATACATGGGCGTAAGGATGAAAGGAATCCATCACTAAAGTCTTGCATACTTGCTGAAAACAACTAAACTTGCAGACGAACTCAGAAAAGCTTGTTGGAACTGAAAACCCAAATGCTTGATTTGCTTTGGAACTTGTTCTTGACTTGTTGAAATGATCAAAAGTGATAATTGGCTTAAGAATCTCGTATTTATACTTTTTGGATATGAAATGATCAAAAGTGATAATTGGCTTAAGGATCTCGTATTTATACTTTTTGGTATCCAAAACATCGTGGGATAGGGTATTAGAGTAAGGAAAAAAGTCAAAAATACCCTTTTAAAATGAAGCTAAAAATTTTAGGATAGGTTTCTACTAGACACTCCATGACTAGTGGAAGGGTTCATTGAATTATGGTCCTACTCATGGTTTCCCTAAGGATTTGTCAAATCTCTGAGTTACTTCCATGATTTGATACGATAATTCGTGTACTTAATCTATGGGTTATACTATCATTGGTGGCTTTCAAGGGATTTTTCAATTCTCTGACCATTCTCCACGTGTCACCCTACGACTCATAATCCCAATCCATGAGCCATATTATGTCCCGTGGAAACCTGGGAGTTGGGACAATTGGGGACTTGGTTCTATGAGTTGATCCACAACTCGTGATCTGAGATCACAGCTCATGATTCCTCTAGTAGTTCACTAAGTCTTTTGGACTAGATTTCATAGGACACTCCACAAGTCATGGACTGTGTTCAATACTCGTGAACCATCTCGTGTAAACCTGGGGTTTCAAGTTTCAGATTTGAATTTTCGTACTTAGTGCTGAGTATACATAGGTTAGAAATCTGAGGTCTTATATGACCCTACTTGAGAAGTTTCTTCCCCGAGATGATGAACCACTGAAACCACCATCTCTGTGAATCTTTTTATCGCTACCTCGATAGGCGTGATAAAGTATATCCTCAATACTCTCAGCATGATCAACCACCTACTGGAAAGTACCCCTCAGTAGTCACTATCTGCTTAGTAGCCAAATAAAGAGGAGCAACCAATCCCTTCACAAATATCCTAACCCGTTCCTCTTCCATGGGTATACTCATCAATGCATTTTTAGCCAAGGCCTAAAACCTGGTCTCAGACTATGGTTATGGTACCCTGGTCACGATCATCAAATTGGTCTCTCGGGCTCTCCCTCATGCTACGAGGCATATACTTCCCTAAGAAGGTCGTAGAAAAATGTGTCCATATCATAGGAGGTGATCCAGCTGGATGGCAATTAAGATAAGACCTCTACCACTACTCTCTACCATTAGGAAAGTAGTGTATTCTACACCATGAGACTCAACTAAACCAAGTTTATGCAACCTTTCCTAAAAACTCACCAAAAATACATAGGCATCCTCCTAAGGTGCACCAGTGAATATGGGAGGACCCATCCTTAAAAAATGTCAAATATCTTCTGCTACTCAATCAACATCATCGACCTAACCATAACTAGTGGAGCAACAACTTGAACTGGTAAAACATCAATGTGTGGAGCCACATATGCAGCTGGTTGTTCCATAAGGGTTTGAAAATACTAAACTGTGACAATGATGCTTGTCGGAAACTAGAATCAAAACCCAAAAAATTGAAATAAAGAAAAGGATATGTGAAATTATCAAAATTCAATCGAATTTATAAGAAACAAAGGACTTTATAGCTTCACCTCTCAATTGAATCCAATCAAACAACAACAATTATTCTAGCTCAATCAAAGATAAGAAAACCAAATTGAAACCATAAAGAGGGTCACTAGATGATTAATTAAGCTAGGAGAAGTTAACACGAGCAATTTAGAGAATCCACCCTAAACACTCAATCTACGATTACCAACTATTAATTACTTGATTAAACTAATGTTAGGCTTCACCTAGAGAAACTACAAGCTTGAAAGCTCTCAAGTATTCAATTAATCAAAATCTCGCCATAATCTAAGGAATAAAATAACTAAGGCCACTATTTATAGTTATTTCCTTTACACTAATAGCCTATTACAAAAATATCCCAAAAGTGGCTATTTAGGAAATAACCCACAAGTTCCCTTCTTGATTGCCCAAATGGCATCTTAGTCACCCATGGCCTTGTATATTTGTTGCTCCATGGCTTCCTTTAGGCTCCAAGCTATCATCCTTATGTAGAAACCCCTCCTAATGTGCCCTATGCTAATTGTGCTCATTTCAGCCTCCTCTTCTTCAAAAGGATTCGTCCTTGAATTCGGATATTGTAAAAACATAAGAAAGACAAACAACAAACATATCCTCATAGCATGAGGGTTAGGACAAGGGTTATCAACTATACCAATTTGACAAGGTGGCACACATTCGATATCCAACCAACAATCCTTTGTGTTGAATAAGGTTCATTCATCATATAAGGTACAAAGGATTTGGCTATAAGCATTATCATATGAGAAGGAAACTACAAGGGTCTTATAAACCTCAAAGAAGTGCAAGAACTATATACCCCTTCCTCTATAGTAAACAAATCCCATACCAACATGGGTATCGTTGTAAGCAAAGAGGTAGTAGAGAAAAGTACTAAGCTCACTATCCTCATCTAGGGCATGCAAAAAGATAAGGACACCGGTAGATAACGAGAGACATTTTAAGCATAAGACAACCCTCTCTATCAAACAACTTCTCAAATAAAGGAAGTGCACTAATGAAGCCATGCTACTTAAATAATCGAGAGATCTAATAAAAGTCATATAACCCCATATCAAATAGTCCTCCCAATGAATTAGGGTTCTCCCTCTCATAGTATCAAACATGCTTTCGAGAGTCCCATTTGAAAATTTAAATTGTCTAACCCTATAAAGGTGACAGTGAGCTTTCAATACCCATGGACACCCCCACAAATAAGAAAACTACTTAGCATCCCTTAGTTGTGGGCCACACAACTTAAGCACAAGTGTGTCAAACAAGGATGCAAGTACATAGGAAACTCTCAAAATAGGTAATGACACATTTGCCTTGGGGTTCACATGCATGAAACCATATTTTAGCAAAGGGTCATCATATGCAAACAAGTAATAAAGAAAGGAATGAAGGGCGTTCAACTCATCCTAAGGGTTTTCAATTGTAAATGCACACTTTAAGGCTAGAATGTTAACAAAAAGGTATTCATAATTTGGAACACAAGCGGACAAGATTAAGCATTTCAAGTTTAATTCAACTTCTTTTCTTAACCAAGCTCCTAAATGGAGTGTATCAACACATGAAGATATGCCAGCAACAACAAACCACGAATAGGATTGAGAGATCAACACTCTCATGGTAGAACATAAAGTCACACAAATTTAAGAAATTACCTACCATAGGGAAGATATTATCATGACTCCAAGGATTGCTTAGAATAGGAGGGGAAGGGTATATACCTCAAAGACGAACCCTTGAGTTTGCATTCTTTCCCCCATACTTGGTTTCCTAAAGCTTTCCCTCCAATGCATCATCTTGGACTAATAGGCTTGGTCCACCCACTTATTTATATGAGCTTTCTTGGTAGGTAACTCCTCTTCTTGAGCTAATTCTTTTTCCTTCTTCTTTTTTAAGTTTTTCCTGGAGCTCTCTTATTATCTTGTAGTCCTTACTCACTTGATAGGGTGCTAAGCATAAACAAGTGTGCTTTCATCCTCTAAATACAAGTGATTATTTATTGGGTTTCTCTTGATATTTAACATCTTTATCGGCTATCCAAAGTCTACCAAGCAATAAATGACAAGATTGAATAGGCACAACATCACATAACACCTCATCTCGATACTTTCCAATGCTAAAATTGATTACCGCTTGCTTGATTATCTCTAATTAACCATTCTCAATGAGCCATTAAAGTTTGTATAGCTTGGGGTGTATTTGTGTATGAAGCTTCATTCTATCAACCATAGTGCAACTCACCACATTAGTACTACTCTACCATCAATGACCAATGAACATACTCTATCCATCATCTTAAACCTTGCATGGAATAGGTTCACACTTTGGTCAAGTTCCTCTTTAAAACTTTCCCTCATGATTCGCTTTAGATCATAAGAAGAGTTCAAACCCTTCTCCAATTACTCATCATCTACATTCAAGGTTAGTTCATCTTTCCTAACTTTAGGCTTATTATAACCATTCCTTACCTCACACTCTATCACATTTTTGCACAAGGTCCATCACATAAGATCATATTTGACCTCCTTTGTGGACATTCTCTAGAAATATATCCTTTTCCTTGACATTTATAACATCGAATGAAAGAAGGAGAAGAAGATTGAGGTATATCATGATTACCTCTGTAGGCTTGGTCTTCCCTTTTTGTGTTGTAGTTAGCTTGAAGGTCTTGACTATCATTTTGGTACATTGGAAGACTCACTATGTTGTCATCTATCCCTTGATCCAGAACACCTTGATTACCATATCAATTAATTAAATCTTTACACCTTCCTTCTTCATCCCTATACCTATCTCCACTATCTCATTTCTCTTGACATCCTATGCCTTGGTTCATACCAAAGCCTTTGGGTCCTTCCTACCAATCCAAGTTATCCTCTTCACACATATTATCATAAAGAAGGTTTTGATAATAAATATCTTGGTAGGGTATTTATGGGCAGTGTTGTTAGGTTAGAACATAGGGTACATGTAAGGATGCATGTGATACCTTTTGTAGAGGTGCTTGGATTCTAACTTGGTATTCCACAAAAGAAGGACTTCTTTGTGGTGGATGATATGGTTGTGTATTTGGATGTGCGGTGACTAGTCTAACATAGCTTGGGTTCATTCAGAATGTAGCTTGATGGTTGGTTTGGTTCCAATTTGGTTGGGGGTTGTATAGTTTGGATTCTTGACCCAAGGTCCTTCTTGTTCTCTCATTTCGACTTGTCGACGGGAGACTTTTTTTTCTCATACTATCCAACATTCTCACCCTTTTCTCCATACCTCCAAACCTTCCATTTGTTCAACTACCCCTCCATTTCATTAGCCACTCGCCTTGATACATTGACTTATGTCCCCATGTTGTTCACCGAGATCCTTCCTTCATGGTTATAAGGAAAGCCATTAGACATTGTACCTACAAAACTCAACACGCGAGGTTAGTAATAAAAGCCTTATATCATTCGTATGTAACTCTCAACTCACCTCTACAACTTATTCTCAAGATTGCTTGTGAACCGGTTTCACTTAATCAATTCAAGGTCACCTATCTTTGTGATGGAGTGGATTCCTATGACTATAGAAATAAGGATGACTCAAATAAAGCTAAAAGGACTTAAATCAAGAAATTTATCTATGAATTAAGACAGGAAAAGTAAAAGAAAAGAGGCACAAAAAAATTCGGATTCAAATAAAAACTAAGTATTAAAAGTAGAAGAATTACTTGTTGTTACTTAATTTGAAGAATCAAAGAGATGATTTGATGATTAGAAACTAGTTAACAAGTAATTAAAGATGTTAATTATGTGTTAAATAGTAGAGAAATCAATGAAAAATAAGTTTAGAAAAATAAGTAGGAAGTTCAGACAATTTCCTGCAGGTCTCAGCCACTAAAGTTGTTGTACATGCGCCAGTTGGGGAGTGGGGTGCTAATTGGGCTTTGGCTGCTGCATTGGCAATTGACTGCTTAGGTGGTAGTTGACTGTTGATGTGGCAGCAGACATGGAAATTCCAATTTTTTTTTTTAAAAAAATTTCCACAAACACTTTGACCAACTTTGATTTGGAAAATTTGGATCAAAGTATATCTTTTTTCTCCTTCTTCTTGAAAAACTCCTTGATGAACACCAAGGACACACACTAACCTCAAATCAACTCGGAATTGGCTTAAAATTTATGATTAGGTTCCTCTCGACGTAGGGAACAAACCTCAATAGTTTTTAGCCCTCAACTCCAAGCCAAAAATAAACTCATTTTCTCCATCTTCAAGCTATGAAGAACTTCATGAACATTCAAAAATTCAACCCAATCAAACGAGCTCCGATTGACACAAAATTTTAACCACAAGTTTCTTTCAACAACCACGAACAACACCCAATAATTTTTAGGCTCTAATTTCAAACCAATTGCTCCCATAAATTAAACCCACTAGCAATTTCTTCAAACCATGAAGAACTCCACCAAAATTGACACTAATGAAATATAACTCCGTTTGCTTTCAAATTTTAAATCCGAGCTTCAATTGACGAGGAAAAATAACCTCCAATTTTCCCTCAATCAACAAACCCACTTCACCTTCTTCAAGCTTTTACAAGCTCAACAATGGTGAAATTTTCAAACAACACCAAATCAACCAAATTTCATATTTAGACCCTTAAATACTAGATAAATACAAATCTAGTGTTGAAAACTCAAACAAAAACAGGAATCACATGATTTTTTTAATTTTTGAATTTTTGACCCAAATTTTTTTTGATACGATTTTCAAATTATGAACCTGGGATTAAAAATTGTTGGAAAAAATCTTTAGCCTAAGCTCTGATACCAAAATAATAACGATCCTAGTTGGAAACTAGAATCAAAATGTAAAAAGTTGAAATAAAGAAAAGGATAAGTGGAATTATCAAAATTCGATCGGATTTATAAGCAACAAAGGACTCTATACCTTTACTATTCAATTGAATACAATCAAGAAACAATAATTCCGACTCAATCAAAGATGAGAAAACCAATTGAATCCACAAAGAGGGTAACTCGATGATTGATTAAGCTAAAAAAAGTTAACACGAGCAATTTAGAGAATCCACCCTAGAAAGCCAATCTACGATTACCAACTATTAACTACTTGATTAAACTAATTCCATGATTCACATAGAGAAACTAAAAGCTTGAAAGCTCTCAAGTATTCACTTCATCAAAATCGCAACATAATCTAAGAAAGAAAATAACTAAGGCCACTATTTATAGTTATTGACTTTACACTAATAGCCTATTACAAAAATAGCTAAAAAATGGTGATGTGTCATGGTTTTACGACACTTTTGACATATAAAATAAGAAAAATATGCTAAGTCAAAGGTTCATTTATGTGGATATAATGTTTTTGTGTTAGTTTTGCAGGAAAATAGGGTTCGAAAGTGAGCAAAGCAAAAATGACATTAAAATAGCACAAGTATTAGAAACTGATACTGGGCTATGAGTCATTGGGTCACAATACAACTCGTACCCATAGTCGTTGTGATGGCAGGAGATTAGATTGAATTTAGGCCTTGGCTATATGGGCAGGCTACGACTCGTTGGGTCATGATACTCATCATAGCCCACACCCATTGTGATACCACTGAATTTTTGGTCCTTGGGAAATTGAAGAAGCTAACTACGAGTTAAGGCAACAAATCGTAGGGATAGAAAATGAGTCGTCATAAGGACTCGTCCTGAGCAACATCTGAAAAGTCCTGGAAGTTGTGAATTTTACCCAATGGTAACAAGAGCTCCCTACGACTTGTAACATGAGGAAATAAGTCATTACTGGCAGTCGTTTAAAGTAGGAGAACCAAAGTATCTGAGAGTTCACAAACCAGACTCAGTGGCAACGAGTCACCTACGACTCATAGGGTGACCTTATGAGTTGTCACTAGTGTCGAGTGAAAAACATGAAATGAGTGCCAAAAGACACGCGATGAGTCATTGGAGGACCCTACGACTCGTCACTAGAGGCGTATCTACTGCCAACCTTCTAGTCCTATTATGTTTAGGATAAGTTTTGCTTTTGTCTATAAATACTCCTATTAGGTTTATTGTTTTAGTTTACATTTTCTTGATACTTTTGAGGCATATTGTTGTTATTTGAAGTATAAACATCATTTTTTAGGGTTTTAATTCAAAGTGAGATTTGTGGTTTTTATCTTATTCTTGTAAGTTCATCATTATGTTTTCTTCTCAGAATTATTATTGTGTGCTTGCAATCATGAGTATGTAAATACCACAACTAGGGTTATGGGAACCATGAAAGAATAACATAGTAGTGTTCAAAGTATGGCGTGATTCTTAAAAGGTGTTTGTGTATGTATTATAATTCTCTTCAGTTTGATTGCTTTTTGATAGTGGCCAATGTTAGAACTTTTCTTATCCTTAATCGCAATGAAAGAAGGCATAATGAATGGGAAAAGAAAATTAACAATGAGACTTGTAGATATCAACCTTAATATTATTAGCTTGAGTTGGTAAATGGGATAGTTAACATAGGATCAATGATAGGGGTTAGTAATGCAAAAATTAAGAGTTGATAAAATTTGATTGAGGATAGTCATCTAATAGGGGCAAAAAGTTGTTTAGTTGAACATAACTTATTGATTCTACATATCGAGCACCATGAGAGATCACTAGTACGAGAACCTACAGAGTTATGAAGTTATGGGGAACACAGTCCTAGTGCCTCTCTCACATTGATTACAAGTCCAAGAAAATCAACAACTTTTTACTATTTGACGTTCTTAAATCCCCCTATTACTGGAAATTGTTTGCTAAATGTTTAGACAAACATATTGATAAATATTTTGAACTATTCTTTGTGGGATCAATCCCAACCTAGTTGGGTTCTATATTAGATCAACGACCACTTTATACTTTTATCGGAGGTATAATTTGGGTGACATCAAATTTTGGTGCCGTTGTCGGGGAATTATGACTATGGAGTTGATTGATTATGTTTGTCTAGATATTGATTTCTGTTGTTTCTAGGGTTCACACTGGTGTATTCTCAACACTTGGAGTCAAGGCAATCCCTTGACTCAACTTGATCTGAAAACTAAAAGGACTTCGACAGCTAAAACAAGAATGGTGAATAACGGAGCTCATAATTAAGGAATTGAAGATGGGGGAGTCCTTAATCATCCATAACATCTTTATGGTCTTCAGGAAACTACAGAGTAGACTACTACTCAATTGGTTATAGAAGAGAATGCACGACAAGAATCTACTAGGCAGGTAGTATGGAAAGAAAGGGATAGACAAACAAAAGTCGGTCATCTGGCCTTACTTGAGGAGAAGAATAGGCAAAGGAGCAATAAGGGGGAACAACCTCCCTAACATTGTGTTCCTTAGTTTTATGATGTATAGGATAAGTTAGATTTCATTAAGGCGATGGAAATGGGTGCTATTGTTCCTCTGGCATTACCACCAGGAACTAAGTTTGACATAGCCAATGATATTATATAGTTCCTGAACTTGAAAGTATGTAAGGGCCTTTCTACATCTGATGTAAATCTTTATCTGATGAATTTTGTAGGGATTTGCACTTCCTACAACCTACCTAGTGTGAGTTAGGATGTTATTATACTGTGGTTGTTTCCTTTTTTTTTTTTGACTGGAGAAGCCACTCTATGGTTGACCTAGCTACCACACGGGTCGATCACTAATTGGAAAGAGCTGAAGACATAATTTTTGAGTAGTTTTTCCCACCTTCTAGAATGTTGCAGTTAAAAGAAGAGATTTTTAATTTTAGGTACTTACATTCTGAAGCATTGTATAAAACTTGGTTAAGGTTTAAGAAAAAGTTGCAGAATGTCCCAAACCATAAAATATTAGGCTGTAATTTGCTTGAGATCTTTTACAGAGGTTTGAATGCAAATAATAAGGTTGTAGCATACACTATTACTGGTAGAATGATCATGAGTTTAACTTGGGAGAAGGCTTCTGAGATTCTAGAAAGGATTACTAAAACTAACTGGGTTGGCACACTAGAGAGGCAAACACATCCGCTGGAACTTATTTGATAAAGCATCCGTAGAACAGGTGCATGGTTGATGATTCTACCTCCCAGGAGCTAGCACAATTAAGAACTAAATTCAACATGTTCACTAAACAGTTTGCAGTAGTGGGAGCAGAAAAGGTGAATATGATTGGTTCACAAGGTAAGTCACCGAGTCATAACAACTCTGATTCTGAAATGGAGGCTAAGTATCTAGATGATCAGGTGGCTAATTTTGGTGCCAAGGGTCTAATCAAGACAATTGGCACTTTAGTTAAGAACCAAGGTTGAAACTACTATAAATAAAATAACTACAACAGGCCTGGGTATAGAGAAAGAAGTAGAGGTAAAGACGATGATTGCAAGAGAAAGGATGATTATAAATACAAAATTGGCCTCTACGTTCCACCAAAAAATCGTGATGCTGATTCAAGTAATTTGAGAATGGAAGACACACTTGCTAAAGTTGTGAAAAGGATAGAGAAGACTAAATACTGCCTCAGGAAGTTTAGAGCAGATATTTTGTGGATGAGTCAGGAAGTCGAATTATATGTTACCGCTATTAAGCAGCTTGAGCAGCAGTTTGGTCAGATTTCAGCTATAATGAATCAGCGACAACAAGGTGCACTTCTAAGAAACACCATCCAAAATCCAAAACATGATGGTCATTGCATGGCGATTACCACTATGAGTGGTAAGATGACTACTGATCCACCTATGTCCGTGGTTATTATGAATGATGAGGAGCTAGTAATTGTTGATGATGAGAAAGTAGTCAAATTTGAAAATCTAGATAAGAATATGAATGCATCTGAAAAGCCTCCAGTTGCTGAAAAGGAGGCTAAGACTATAAAAGAGAAGGAAAAGAAGATGCCACAAGTATTGACTCCTATTTTATGACCTCTTTCTCTTTTCCCACAAAGAATGAAAAAGAGAGCTAAAGAGTGAAAGTATCACAATTTTATCTCCATGTTAAAAGAATTGTCATTGAACATCCCTCTAGTTGAGGAACTTGAGCGAATGCCAAATTATGCAAAGTTCATGAAGGATTTGGTGAAGAATAAAAGGACTATGAGTTTTGAGCTCATTGTTAATGTGCACCATTATAGTGCAATAGCTTCCCGATCTCTGGTTGACAAGAAGAAAGATCCTGAAGCTTTAACGATTCAATGTACCATTACGACTTTCAACTTTACTAAAGCTTTGTGTGATTTGGGTGCTAGCATTAATCTGATGCTGCTAGCAGATTATAGACAGTTGGGGTTGGGGTCTCCCAAATTGACTTTAATGAGACTCCTTATGGCATATCACACTATGAAGAAACCTGTGAGGATTTTATGCGATTTTTTAGTGAGGGTTGCATCCTTCATTTTTCCAACTAATTTTGTCATTCTTGACTATGAGGTTGACTTTGAGGTCCTTATTATCTTGGGGAGGCCATTCTTTATGGCCGGGTGATCATTGGTTGATAAAGAGACTGGGCAGATGATATTTTGGTTAAATCATGAGGAAGTGACATTTAATTCATGCAAATCCATAAAGTAGAAAAGGGACATGTGTGTGATCTCTGTGATTGATACAGTCAATGAGGATGCATTGGTTGCTACTATTGAGGAGAGGCTTTGAGTCAAAGCACTTGAAACAGTTATCATAAATTTTGAGGGTGATTATATTGATGGGTATGATGAGATGGTGAGCGCAATTGCTGCCTCAGGTTCTTGCACTTTTGCACCAAAGAAGTTAGATCTTGATTTCAAGAATAGAGTTACCCCGTTGGCTAGACCTTCTATTGAGAATCCTCCTATTTTGGAGTTCAATGCTCTTCCATTGCATCTATGGTATGCATTCTTGGGAGCAAAATTATTATTGTAGCTGGTTTGGTAGTTTGGCAGGTTTAGGCTCTAGTGTCTATGTTGCAAATGTTTAGGAGGGCCATTGGTTGGTCCATTGCTGATATCATTGGGATTCCACCTGAAATTTATGCACACAAAATCCAACTTGAGCCAGATTGTGTTCTTAGTGTTGAGAATCAATGAAGACTTAATCTACCTATGCAAGAGGTAGTTAAGAAACAGATTATCAAATGGTTGAATATTGGTGTGGTTTACCCTATTGCCGATAGCAAATGAGTGAGCCCTATTTAATGTGTACTGAAAAGAGTGGAATCACTATGGTTCCAAATGAGAAGAATGAGCTTATTCTTTTGAGTCCTGTCACTAGTTGGAGAGTATGCATGGACTATAGGAAGCTGAATGTATGGACTGAAAAGGATCATTTTCTGATGCCTTTTGTGGATCAGATGTTAGACCATCTTGCTGATAGAGGATGGTATTATTTTCTTGATGGTTATTCAAGTTATAATAAGATTTCAATTGCTCCCTGAGACCAAGAAAAGACCACTTTTACTTTTGCATATGGGGCGTTCGTGTTTAAGAGAATGCCTTTTAATTGGTGTAAGGCGTCAGGAACCTTTTAACATTGCATGATGTTCATCTTTTCTGACATGGTGTAGGACACTATTGAAGTATTTATGGATGACTTCTTGATTATTGGTGATTCATTCGAAGGTTGCATGTCCCATTTAGCTAGTGTTTTGAGGAGATGTGAAGATTGCAACTTGGTGCTAAATTAGGAGAAGTGCCACTTCATGGTAAAAGAAGGAATAGTGCTTGGTCACAAGATTTTGAAGGAAGGGATTGAGGTGGATAAGGTGAAGATTGAGGCGATTGAAAACTTGCCTCCACCAATTTTTTTGAAAGGTATTTGAAGCTTTTTAGGGTATGTTGGGTTTTATCATAGATTTATCAATGATTTCTCTAAAATTGCACATCTCTTGTGCAAGTTGTTAGAGAAGGAGGTGAAGTTCATTTTTGATAATGAGTGCCTTAAAGCATTTGAGTGTCTGAAAGAGAAGTTAATTTTAGCCCCTATTATTGTGTCACCTGATTGGTGTATGTTGTTTAAAGTTATATGTGATACTAGTGGTATGGCACTAGGAGTAGTCCTAGGCCAACAACGAGAGACGATTCTATATCTGGTCTGTTATACTAGCAAAACACTTAATTCTGCTAAAAGAAATTATAATGTGACTGAATAAGAGCTGCATGTTGTGGTTTTTGCTTTTGAGAAGTTTTGTTTGTATTTCCTTGGAACGAAAGTGATTGTGTATAATGACCATGTAACTCTTAGGTACCTTATGGAGAAGAAGGATGTGAAACCAAGGTTGATTCATTGGGTGCTTCTGTAGCAGGAATTTGACTTTGAGGTCAAGGATCGAAATGGGACTAAAAATCAAGTGGCTGACCACTTAACACATCTTGAAAAAGAAGCAATATTGAAGTTGAAGTATAGATGAGCATATATTGGCCACATCCCAAGACTTGATTCCATGGTTTGCAGATTTTTATAATTATTTGGTAAGTAATGTGGTGCCCGAGGATCTATTGTTTTAGCAACGAAAGAAGTTTATTCATGATGTGTGGAAATTCTTCTGGGATGAGCCATACCTGTTATGGATTTGTGCAGATGGATTGATTTGTAGATGTGTTCCTTATGATGATGAGTATTCTACAGGCATGTCATTTTTCACTAGTTGGGGGTCATCATAGTGGTGTGCGAACTCCTTATAAGATCTTGCAATATGGGTACTACTAGCCCACCATTCATACAGATGAACAGGACTATGTGAGAGCTTATAATTAATGCCAAAGACAAGGAAACATTTCGCAAGGGCAAGAACTTACAATAAGCATAATACTAGAGCTTGAGCTATTGGATGTATGGGGCATTAATTTCATGGTCCCCTTTATGAGATCATATGGTATGAAGTATATCTTGGTTGTGGTTGATTATGTTTCAAAGTGCATGGAAGTATTTGCACTTCCAAACAAGGAAGGGAAGAGTGTGACCGCATTTTTGAGGAAGAACATATTCTCCAGATTTGGAACACCAAGGGCAATCATTAGTAATGGAGGCTCATATTTTTGAAATTGTCTATTCAGAGCCCTGCTTGAAATATATGGCATGAAACATAGGGTGGCAATACCCTACATTCTCATACAAGTGGGAAAGTTGAGTCTCTAATCATGAGATCAAGTCCATTTTGGCGAAGACTGTGAATACCAATAGAACGGGCTGGGCTAGAAAGTTGGATGATGCATCATTGGCTTATAGGACAGCATTCAAGACCCCTCTTGGTGCTTGCCCATATCAGATTGTGTATGGCAAGGCGTTCCACTTGCCTGTTGAACTTGAGCACAAGGCATTGTAAGTGTTGAAAAGGTTAAATCTAGAATGGAGTGATGTGTCTAAATTGAGACTTGAATAGCTAAATGAAACAGATGAGTTTCAACTTAGAGCATATGAAAGTTGAGCCTTGTACAAAGAAAAGATGAAGGCATACCATGACCGAAAGATAGAAAAGAGAGAGTTCACCGCTGGTGATAAAGTTCTATTGTTCAAGTCCAAGGTTTATTTGTTTCCTGGAAAATTAAAGTCAACATGGAGAGGGTTATATCGTATGGTAACAGTATTTCCATATGGTGCAATTGAGCTTGAAAATATTAAGGGCCAGAAGTTTAAAGTAAATGGCCAAAGAGTGAAGCACTATCTCGATGATGTTGAAGAGGTCAAGATGGTATACGATGTGGATCTTGATGGAGCTTGAGTAATCAGGCTCACTTGAGTCATGTCGCGACTTTAAATCAGGTGCTGCATGGGAGGCAACCCATGGGTTAGTTTGGTGAAGTCTGAGTATCCAAGCTAGCCACGTTTGCCTCGACATTAAATCAAGTACTGCTTGGGAGGCAACCCAAGGATTTTGTACTTATTTTTTACTTTTATTTATAGAATAACGTATGTTGAAGTGTGCAGGGCAATAAGGAGCTAAAAAGAAACCAGATAATTTTTTGGTGCCCAGGCCCAACAAATCACCCAATGAGTTGTAGGTTCACCTAGTGAATCGTAGGGTGAATCGTAACCACAAGAAAATTCAAGTAGAAATTACTGGATTCCCAACAAATCTCAGAACGATTCGTAGCCTTAGGCGTTGACTCGTTGCCTTAAGTCTTAGGGACGGGTGAATACCACCCAGGTAAGTTTACTAATTCCTATGCTATGGAGTGAGCCTACTACTCGTACCCAGTGCCAACGAGTTGTAGGGTGAGTCATTGCCACAAGCGAACTTCGAGCACAAGTTTAAAAAATCACACGACCCGACCCTATCAGAAAGGGGATACTGTTACTAATAATGAAGAAACTAGTAGATTCAGATATGAAGCAATGTAAAATAAACCAAATTTTTAAAACCTAGAATCACCCGATCCGATTCTATTTCCTTTTTTAAAGAAGCGGAACTGCCTCCATATTCCATAACCATCACATCTCCACTAACTACCCCACTAATTGAGCACTAATCACTTAATAAAATCACAAAAGCATAGTAGATTTCTCACTTGCACACAAAATCAAAATTCTCAAGTGATCGTCTTTGACCCTTTTCCAACATTCAAGTTTCATTATTCATATCCAAGTAAGTTGAAATTTGTTTTTTTTTCTTTGCTTCGATGATTGGTAGAGAATCATGAGGGGATGAAACCCTAGATTTAAATGCTTGAAGTTGAATAGGGTAGAAACTTAAAGTTTGATCACTTTTGTTTAATTTTACTTGAATAGAACTATGGTATTTGTGATTAGATGCTTGATTATGGGTTTACATATAAGTTTAAATTGAAACCCATGATGAAGTCTGAGTAACCCCAGTGATTTGGTTCATATGAGCACGGGAGGAGTGGTTGCTTTACTACTCTAATGATTGAAATTGTGGTTTGATTAATGAAGATGGCGTAAAATTGTGTTTGAGAATATGCATATGCAGGGGTTACCAATTTGTAGTCCCTACAACTCTCGTAACGGCTCATACCCTAAGGCAACGAGTCATCGCATGAGTCGTAGTGATTGGCAATTTGGTTCAAAAAGTTCAAGCCTCTAAAAACTAATTACTGTTCTCATAACAAGTCATCCTACGACTCGTAGGGTCACCCAATGAGTCATTGGGTGTACCCATACTGAGAGACATGTATTGCACCTTGTAGAAAATTAACTCAAAGACTCACCCAATGAGTCGTAGGGTGACCCAATGACTCATAGGGTCGGGTCGTTGGGATGATAGTGAATTTTGATAAGATGGAGATCATATCCTATGAGTCACCCTATGAGTCATAGCCCAAGGCAACAATTTATTGCTAAGGCTCGTAAGGACTGTATTACTACACTTTTGAATGCTTCTTTTGATAATTCATTTTACTAATATTAAATCTTCCATAGGTACTATGTCACCAAAGAATAACACTCTCAGGAGAAACAAAAAGGGGGCAAGCCAACTCCTAAGAAACAAGCTCGCTCCACCTAACAATTGAAAGATAAATCTAATGAGGTAGAGCAGGAGTCAACTGACTTAGTAGAATAATATCCGATCTCGAGACTAGTCTAGCTATGTCACAACTTTTCCTAGAGAGGCCAAGCAAGGCCCCACATGAAGAACACTTGGGTATCACTACCACACTCACCTACTCCTTCCCAATCTAAAGAGGAAGGAGAGTCTAATTCTGAAGAGGATGAAGAAGGGAGAGACGAGAGTGACTCCGAAAAAAAGAAAAGAGGCTGCAACTGGCAGTCAATCCAAAAAGGTAGGTTCAGGGTCCAGCTCAGATGAGTTGTTTGAGGCTGAAGATGAGGCTACTGCTGACAGTCCACCACGACCTGTTCAGTCTCCAACACTAGCCCAGAATGGTCTTTAAATTAAAGTTGCAGTAGCCCTATTAGTGAATATGTGGGATATTTAAGGTATGCGAGAATTGTATGACAAGGATAGTGCTATTTTTCCAAGCACGGGTTGACCAAAGAGAGGGTTATACATAGAGCCAAGGTTGTTGACGATGGGCATGTATGAAATTCCCAACTTTGAGAGGTTGTTCAAAAAGTACAAGTTTGAGTAGATGGCTATGGAACCTGGAAAATACAACTCGACTCTAGTTTGGCAAATTTATGTAGCATATCAGACGTCGCTGAAAATATTATCTCCACGAGGCCTATCATGGAAAGTTCATGACCCTTTCCAGACATTGTTGATTCAGGTGGTCAATGTGAGTGTGTCGGCGCAGACTATTTTGTATTTCTTGCATGGTGAGGATCATGTTCATCCACTTAACATGGAAGAAATTGATTTTTGCATTGATGAGATGAAAAAGGTTAAATTGAAGTAAATTTCCAATGAAGACAAGATGGTTCACCTTCGTTGGATGGAAAACATTATTGCTATAGACAAAGAGAATGCTCCTTGGGCTGCTGGTACTTCATCATAAATCAATAAGGGAAGTCTGAATTTTGCATCTAAGTCTTAGTGGACACTGGTTCGCCATACGTTGGGCCATTCTTTTGGTGATAACATTATAAGTATCGACTGGGCTGCTTTGGTGGAAAGTATTATGGAAAGTTATGAGATCGACATCGCAAAGATCATTGCCCATGAAATCTGGGATAGAGTGGTCAATTCTATGACTAGAGTTCCTTTCCCTTGCCTAGTCAAAGAAGATGTGTTTGGAGGGCCGAGTTCCTATCTTGCCTGAGGTTGATAACTTTATAGTGGTTTGTCGTACTACAAACTTGGGTTTGATTCGAGACCAGACAAACCCAATTTTGAGAGCAATGATTAGAGCGAGTGTTGCATTACTACAGTGTTCATTCCAGTCGAATGCACTAATGGACGTTGACACCCTCAGTTTTACTGAGCTTGGGGAGACGCAGGTTGAGTCTCAGACTAAGACCACGAGGCCCGATCCTCAAGCTATTGCTGATGTGACCACTTCTTCTACATTCTGACTATCGTCAATCCCTCTTTCACCAACCACTACTCCAAAATCATCCATACCTCACCCACCTACCAGTGTGTACGCCTTAGTCTCATAGGAGTTTTTTAATGATGTGTTGAAAAGGTTGGCCACTATTGAGCAAAAAGTGACAAATATCGAGCAGGGTGTATAGTCGTGGGTAAAAAAGAAGATACAAGTTGAGTTACATGGGATGCAAACCCATTTTGATAGCTTCGAGAATATGATCACCGATAAGGTTGATAAAATACTGTCCCTAGATTTACCCGGGATTAAATATGAGTTAGCCACACTTTGGGCTTCTATTGAGGAAATGGCTTCTAGGTCGTACCGGGATGTCCCATCTCCCATTATGCCTATTATCAAAGATATTGAGGTGGATGAGTGATGTGCCATGGTTTCATGGCACTTTCGATGCTTAAAACAAAGAAAATATGCAATAACTCGGGTATGTTTGGTTGGTATGATGTGTTTTCTATTCTATATTACAGAAGAATAAGTTTTTGGAGGAAAAATGGACAAAAAAGAAGAATCATGCTCGAGAACAAAGTATCTGAAGACAAAAGAGCCAAGTCCTGCACCTGAGGAGTGACTCACGACAAGACCCACGTCACGTGAGTCAACCTACATAGCGTGGGTTTATGCCATAGGTCAACTCCTGCAATTAGTTGAGGCAGCCTGATTTCCACGATAGGACCCATGTGGCGTGGGTCAACCCATGTGGCATGGGTCAACCCACGTGGCATGGGTTAACCCACATGGCGTGGGTCGGTATCGTGGAAAAGTGCCGACTCTATTTTCCTCTTTTGTTTAGGATAAGATTCACCTTGTATCTATAAATATCCCTATATTGTCCTATGTTTAGGGGTTGGTCAGTACATTATTTTCAGAGATATTTTTCATTATTTTTGAGTTCATAAACACATTATCGATTTTGTAATCTTGGAACATCGATTCTAGGGTTTTATTGATATTGAGATTTCAGAGTTTTCTTCTTATTGTGAGTTTACAATTATACTTTCATCATTAAATTATTCTTGTGTTCTTGCAATTATGATTAGCTAAACCCATCAACTAGGGTTGCGTGAATCATGAGGAATTAACGAAATTGGTTAAGTGCAAAGCACTTCTGAACTGGTGTGACTGCATGTATTGTTATTACCTTCATTATAATTGATCTTCTAACGGTTGCAAAATTTAGAAACTCGCCTGTATTCTATACTTGCTTGAGAGAGAGGTAGAGATTAGGAAAACAAAATAACAACAGAGATTTGAAGCTATCAAACTTCATCTAATAACTTGAGCCATAACAGGGATAGTTATCTGAGATCCAGAACAAGGGTTAGTAATGCGACACTCAGAGACTGAGAGGAGAAGAGTGAAATTTGTCTAACCAAGGTCGAGAGATGTTTAGATGAACCTAACTTGTTAGATTTGGCCTACAACGCAGCGGGACAGTTTTACCAGTACAAGTAACCGGTGGAGTTAAGGAATCATTGGGGATCACAGTCCTAGTGTATTTCTCATATTAATTACGAATCCAAAAATCAACAATCGTTACTGTTACTACTTGCTTATAAAACCCCCTCAATTTTACTTACTTGCCAATTGCTCAGACTAGTGTTAGACAGACTTTCGTCCTATTCCCTATGGGATCGACCCCAACCTAGTTGGGTTCTATAATTGGTACATCGACCGCATTATACTTTTCTGGAGGTATATTTTGGGCGACATCAAATTTTGGCTCCGTTGTCAGGGAATACAGTTATAGAGTTAATTAGTTTGCTTGTTGGAGTTGATTAGTTTTATTTTTCTATAATTTTATGGAGGGTACATGCTGGTGTATGCCCAACACTAGGAGTCAAGGCAATCCCCTGATTCCACTTGATACTAAGATAGAACGAACACTGAGAGAAAATTGAAGAATGGTGAATATTGACGGAGCTCAGAATCCCGCAGCCACAGGAGATATTCACAACCAGCCAATTCAGCCAGTTGGTCATGAAATTATGGACCAAATCACTGTTTAATTAATGGCTGAGAAAAATGCAAGGCAAGCAGCTCTTAGACAAGCGAAAAGGGATCATCAAGGAATGCAAGAGGAAACACAAAGTCTCGCTTCACTTGAAGAGAGACAAAGAAAACTGAGGGTGCAACAACCCCCTCCAAGACCATATATGCCAGTTTATGATGATCCCGAAGAAGAGGATGTGCCTTATTTTGAGTCGATTGAGACTGGCGCTATTATTCCACCAGAGTTACCTCAGGGCACTAAGTTTGACATTACAAGTGCCATGATACACCTACTAAACTTGAAAGGTGTGTTCGCCGGTCTTCCTTCAGACGATCCGAACATGCACGTGATGAATTTTGTAGGAGTCCGCACTTTATACAATTTTCTTGGAGTTAACCAAGAGGCTATTTGTTAGCGATCATTTCCATTCTCTCTAACAGTAAAAGCAACTTTGTGGTTGGTCGAGTTACCACGAGATTCCATCACTACTTAGCAAGAGTTGAGAAATCTATTTTTGGAGAGACTTTTCCCACCCTCCAAGATGTTACAGTTGAAGGATGAGATTTATAACTTCAGACAACTAAATTCTGAAGTACTTTACGAAACATGGCTAAGGTTTAAGAAGAAGCTCCAAAATGTACCAAATCATAGGATGAGTGGTAGGAGTTTACTTGAAATCATATACAGGTCTTTGAATGCTAATCCAAAGGTTGTGGCAGATACTATCACTGGCAGAGCATTTATGAGTCTAAAGTGGGAACAAGCTTCAGATATTCTAGATCGTATCACTAAGACCAACCGAGGATGGCATACTCGGGAAGGCAAATACATCTTCTGGGAAGTATGTTATTGGAGCCTTAGCAGTACAACAGGCTTTGGATGAATCTATAGCTCAAGAGGTCGCATAATTAAGTAGATAAATTGGCTTGCTAGCCAAACAGATTATGGCTAGAGGTGCTAAAAAAGTACATGTCGTAGGTGCACAAGGCAAAATACCTAGGTATGATGATTATGAGTCTGATGAGAAAGCTAAGTACTTGGATTGAGAGGTGGTGGGTTTCCGACCCAAGGGGCAAGGGTCTAATCAAGACTCTTGGAACTCAAGGCAAGGGAATCAAGGTTGGAACTGTTATGGAGATAGTACAAGCTAGGACATAGGGACAGAGAACGAGATCGTGACGGTGATTGGAGGCTAAAGGATAATTATAAAGAGAAGAGTGGTGCATATGTTCCACCGGGGAACCGCGATGCTAACTATGGAAATCAAAGAATGGAAGCCCTTCTCAATAAACTGGTTAAAGGTTCAGAGAGTCAAGAGAATTGCTTGAAGAAGATTAGGTCAGACATTTTGGCAATAAGTCAGAAAGTAGAATCCAATTCGACTACCATTAAACAGTTGGAGCAACAGTTGGGGAAAATATCGGTGGCATTGAACCAGTGTCAGCCAGGTACCCTTTCGAGCAACACCGTCTAGAATTCGAAGAATGATAGTCATTGTTTGGCCATTACTACTAGAAGTGGGAAGTGCACGACAGACCCATCCATACCTATGGATAGTGGTAAGAAAGATGAGCCTGTGGTAGTTGATGTAGAAACTGAGGCAGAGCCAGAGAATTCAAAGGGTGATGCAGTTCAAAAGCCTCAGGATGCTGACAAAAAGGCGAAATATTATAACGGGAAGGAAAAAGAGGTCCCTCAAGTGTACAAAAAAATTTCGCGACCTCCCCCTCCTTTTCCTCAAAGGTTGAAAAAGAAAGCTGAAGAGCATAAATATCAGAAATTTATCTCAATGTTAAAGGACTTATCGATAAATATTTTTCCTGTCGAGGCTTTAGAACAGATGCAAGGTTACATGAAATTCATGAAAGATTTGGTGACACAGAAGAGAACCATCAGTTTTGAGCCAGTAGATAATTTACACCATTGAAGTGCAATTGCTTCTCGCTAACTTGTCGAGAAAAAGAAAGATCTGGGAGCCTTCACAATTCCTTGTACTATTGGGGCCTATAATTTTGCAAAGCTCTGTGTCACTTGGGAGCTAGCATAAACTTGATGTCGCTAGCTATTTTCAAGCAGTTAAGATTGGGAGCACCGAAACCAACTTCTACGAGACTAACTGTGAAAAAATTGATGGGAATTCTGTATGATGTTTTGGTGAAGGTTGCATCTTTTATTTTCCCGACTGACTTTGTGATTCTAGATTGTGAAGTTGATTTTGAGGTTCCCATCATCTTGGGAAGACCATTCCTTTCCACTGGTCGTGCATTGGTTGACATGGAAACTTGGTAGATAAAATTTAGGTTAAATAATGAGAATGTCACTTTCAATAGTTGTCATTCCATGAAGAAACCAAAAGATATGTGGGTGATTTTGATAATAGATGCAGTTGATTGGAGTGATATTGTCGTACCTCTTGAACAAAGGTTAGGGGTAGAAGTTCTTGCTACCGCGATTATGAATTTTGATAGCGATGGTATTGAGGAATACGATGAGATGGTTGGTGCACTCGTTGGTAGGGAATCATACACTTATGCTCCTAAGAAACTGGATTTTGATTTCTTTTAAAAAAGGTGACCCCACCAGCTCGACCTTCTATTGAGGAGCCTCTAGTTTTGGAGCTTAAGGCTCTCCCGTCTCACCTCAGCTATGCATTCTTGAGAGCCAACAACACTTTGCCCTTGATCATCTCTGCTAAGCTGGTGGAATGGTAGGTACAAGTTCTTGTTTCGATTTTAAAAAGGTTTAAGAGGGCCATTGGTTGGTCCATAGCTGACATTATCAGAATTCCACCCGGTATTTACACTCACAAAATCCACATTAATCCTCAGTGATACCAAGCATCAAGCATCAACGTCGTCTGAACCCACCTATGTAAGAGGTTAAGAAGAAAGAAATCATCAAGTGGTTAGATGCATGTATGGTTTACCCCATTGCTGATAGCAAGTGGGTGAGCCCAGTTCAGTGTGTACCAAAGAAGGGAGCAATCACTGTGGTTCCAAATAATAAGAATGAGTTAATCCCAATGAGGCTGGTTACTGGATGGAGAGTTTGCATGGACTATTTGGGGTATAATAAGATTTTCATTACTCCTCAGGACCAAGATAAGACCACTTTCACTTGTCCATATGGGACGTTCGCGTTCAAAAGGATGCCCTTCGATTTATGTAATGCACCGGCCACTTTTCAGCGATGCATGATGTCCATTTTCTCTAACATGGTGGAAGACACTATTATGGTTTTTATGGATAATTTCTCTATTGTGGGAGACTCATTTGATGATTGCATCGCCCACCTTGCTAATGTGTTGCAAAGATGCGAGGAGTGCAACTTAATGCTAAATTGGGAAAAATGTCACTTTATGGTTAATGAGGGTATCGTATTGGGGCATCAAATCTCAAAGAAAGGTATTGAAGTTGACAAAGCCAAGATTGAGGTGATTGAAAAGTTACCTCCACCTATTTTGGTTAAAGGAATTCGAAGTTTCCTGGGACATGCAGGTTTCTATAGAAGATTCATCAAGGATTTCTCTAAGATTGCACATCTAATATGCAAGCTTTCAGGGAATGAGGTGAATTTTGTATTTGATGAGGCGTGTCTAAAAG
Source organism: Capsicum rhomboideum (assembly GCA_031232105.1). Lineage (NCBI taxonomy): Eukaryota > Viridiplantae > Streptophyta > Magnoliopsida > Solanales > Solanaceae > Capsicum > Capsicum rhomboideum. The sequence goes on along the minus strand of CP124719.1, from coordinate 47,320,619 downwards.
AATTTGAGTGTCTGAAAGAGAAGTTGATTTCAGCCCCTATCATTATTTCACCAGATTAGACGATGCCATTTGAGGTTATGTGTGATGCTAGCAGTTTGGCCTTGGGTACATTCCTTGTCCAAAGACGTGAGAAGATTCTACATCCAATTTATTACACTAACAAAGCGCTTAATCCAGCTCAGAAAAATTACACTATAACCGAGAAAGAATTATTAGGAGTGGTCTTTGCTTTCAAGAAATTTCAATCATACTTGATTGGTACGAAAGTGATTGTTCATACAGACTATGCAGCACTTAGATATCCTATGTCAAAGAAGCACTCCAAGCCAAGACTGATTCGGTGGGTACTTCTATTGCAAGAATTTGATTTTGAGATCAAGGACCAAAAGGGGACTGAGAATCAGGTTGCAAACCACCTATCATACCTTGATGAGGAGGCCATGCAGAGATTGAGGGATGATCTTGATATGATGATACTTTTCCAGATGAACAAGTGTTTACAGCATCACAAGAATTAATCCCTTGGTTTGCAGATTTTGTCAACTTTTAGACAAGTGACCTAGTTTCGGAAGATATGTCGTATCAACAGCAGAAGAGATTCATGCATGTAGTGAGAAAATTCTTCTGGGATAAGCCTTATCTATTTAGGGTGTGTGTGGATGGCATAATTTGAAGGTGTATTTCGGAAGTCAAGATGATGAGTATTTTGGAAGCATATCATTAATCTCTAGTTGGGGGTCATCATGGAGGTGCACGAACTGCTCATAACATCTTACAATGTGGGTATTACCAGCCCACCATTTATAAAGATGCTTATGATATGCTCGAGCTTGTGACCAATGTCAAAGACAAGGGAACATCTCACGCAGACACGAACTTTCTATGACCACTATTCTTGAGCTCAAATTGTTTGACGTATGGGGAATTGATTTTATGGGCCGATTTGCTAGCTCACATAGGATGAAATACATTCTGGTAGCTTTTGACTATGTTTCTAAGTAGGTGGAGGCAATATCGCTTCCCAATAATCAAGGAAGAAGTGTCACGACATTCTTGAAAAAGATCATCCTTTCACGATTCGGTACTCCCCTAGATATCACTAGTGATGGAGGATCCCATTTCTATAATCGGCTATTCAAAGCCCTACTTAAAAAATATGGTGTCAAACATAAAATGGAAACACCTTACTATCCTCAGACGAGCGGGCAAGTTGAGGTGTCAAATCGTGAGATTAAGTCTATTTTGGCAAAGACGGTGAATGCTAATAGGACTGATTGGGAAAGAAGATTGGATGATACATTATGGGCATATCGAACTGCTTTTAAGACACCGATTGGTGCATCTCTATATCAGCTAGTGTTTGGTAAATCGTGCCATTTTCCTATCGAACTTGAACATAAGGCATTATGGGCATTGAAAAGGTTGAATCTAGAATGGAGTGATGCAGCTAAATTGAGACTAGAACAAATGAATGAGATGGATGAATTTCATCTCCGGGCTTATAAAAGTTCAGTACTGTATAAAGAAAAGATGAAATTATATCCTGATCAGAGGATTGAACAACGAGAGTTTCACCCGAAAGATTTGGTACTCCTTTATAACACTAGGCTTCACTTGTTTCTTGGAAAGTTAAAGTTCAAATAGTCCGGACCATTCACGGTGGTTAGGGTGTTCCCGCATGGAGCAATCAAGCTGAAAGGAGATGCTAATATTATATTCAAGGTAAATGTGCAACGTGTAAATAACTATGTGGGAATCACGAAAGAAATAAGAACATGTGAGGAGCTGAGTCTTGACGAAGTCTGAGTAGTCAAATAGGTTGGGTCATGCCGTGACGTTAAATCAGGTGCTTCATGGGAGGCAACCCATGGGCTGGTTGGTGAATTCTGAGTAACCAACTTAGCTACATCGTGCTGCGACATTAAATCAAGCGCTGCTTGGGAGGCAACCCAAGGATAGTTACAAGTCGTGAATTGAAAAAAAAAATGTGAACTGAAAAGTGTGCAGCTTAAACCACGGGAGTGACCCACGTGACGTAGGTCACCCCAAGTGATGTGGGTTTATCTCATAGGAATCAGAGGAAAATTTTTGGTTGCAAAATCTAACCTACGACAGGGACCCACGTGGCATGGGTCGGTATCGTGGGAATCAGAGAAAATTTTTTACTACAGAATCCAACCCACGACAGGGACCCACGTGATGTGGGTCAACCCACTTGACTTGGGTCAGTACCATGAAACTCATACATTAGTGATGCGGGTCACCTCAATGGTGTGATCTACTGCAAGTATCCAAACTACACCAGCACTATGACATAGGCCATGAATCAGACATGGGAAAAGGATGCTGGTATAGTCTCTAAAGGAGCACTCATGAATGTATCTAATAATGTAGCGGGTGATGTTGATGTTATATACGGCAATGATGCTCGCTGGCAGAACAACTCGGTCAAGAGTAAGAGAATTATCAGCACCTGTGGGATCGAGACGGTTCCGTAAAACTGACCACTAAAACCTGCCCGTAAAGTGAAGCGAGGACTTCTTAATATCTAACTTATCAACTATCCATTTTGCATCTATGCTATCCTCCGCGATATACTGTGCAACCCACCGTAGTAGCTCTAAATGCTGATCAACATCCTTCATTTTGTTTCTATTTTTCAGCATCTCCATGGGGTGAGCAAACCCAGCGGTATTAGCTAGAAGTGGACGTTCTGCAACGAATAAGAACTGGTGGATAGTCTGCTCAGAAATGTCTACTCTGGTTTCACGAACCAAAGTGTGAGTCAATGATGGTTGGTCCCGAAATCGCTGTTCAACTGGTGTGATTAATTCAATAGACGCAGCATATGAAATATAAAACTCATGGACCAACTCTGGGCTATAAATACCAGAAGGCTCCACCATCCACCCGAATCCATAGCAATCAAACACTTCCTTAATCTCGATTAGTGCCTTTAACTCATCTAAGCGATATTGGGGCTCCTCAGTGATACTTCATCTACACAGACCACGCTCAGTCGACTCTGTATCCCTATCATAAATGGCCTTCATACCCTTAACACACCACCTCTTATTTTCCCTTCATACTACAGCTGCAGCCCGTTGTGCAGCTACCTGTTTCAGTGAGAAAGTCGTGGAATCCTGAACATCAGCCTCACCACTACCTGCAGACTCAGAATCACCTGCACCCTCAATAATGTCATCGGTCCCAGGTGACTCAGCCTCATCTTCAGTATTATCGATTGCATAAGCATCTACCCCTTCTTCAGATAGGGGGCGAATTCTGAAGACTGAATAGGAGTCACCACTATAGGCTGAGTAGTGGCCCGGGCTGCAGCTTGTTCCCTAGTTTGTTTTCTTGTGGCACGAGGCACAAGAGAAGAATTATCTTGAGCGATATCATAAACCTCTTCAGACCCATTTTTCTCTGACTCTGAAGACTCATCTCGCAGCCTTGTTGTGCCTTTCGGGTTCATGGTGTGGATTCGTGAAGAGAAACCCATATCTCTGTGTTTGGGGTTTCCTTTAGGTGGCATGGTCGAGTCTTTTGGTAGGGTTAGGTTGGATCGGGTATGGGTTTAAGGTTAGGGTTCTGTGGTGTAGGGTCAGGTCAGGTTTGGGGTTTTTTGGGGGTTGTAGGATTCGAATTTTCTTACAATTGGAGTGGTGGTGGTACGAATTGGAGTGGTGGGTACTTGGGAATTTTAGTGATTATAGGATTGGAGGTTTTAATTTGGATGAATTGGGGAAAGAAATTGGGTAGGTGGAGGCTTGGGGAATTGGGTTTTTTCATTTTCAAACTGGTAGGATCGGGTTTTATTGACGGTAGGCAAAAATTAAGGTTGGATCTTGAATTCAGTTTCCAGTTTGAGTTTCACGGCACCGACCCATGCCACGTAGGTTAACCCATGTCACGTAGGTCCCTGTCGTGGGTCACATTCCACAGAAAAAAAATTTCTATGAGTCCCACGATATCGACCCACATCACGTGGGGTGACCTACGTCACGTGGGTCACTCCCGTAGTTTAAGCTACACACTGTTCAGTTCACATTTTTTTTTCAACTCACGATTGGTAACAATCCTTAGGTTACCTCCCAAGTAGCGCTTGATTTAATATCGCAGCACGATATAGCTAGGTTGATTACTTAGACTTCACCAACCATCCCATGGGTTTCCTCCCATGAAGCGCTTGATTTAACATCGCCGCACGACCCAACTTATTTTACTACTTAGAATTCGTCATGACTCAGTTCCTCACATGTCCTTATTTCTTCTGTGATTCCCAGATAGTGCTTTACACTCTGCTCATTTACTTTGAATAGATCATTATCATCTTCTTTCAGCTCGATTGCTCCATGCGGGAACACTCTAACCACCGCAAATAGTCTGGACCATTTGGACTTTAACTTTCCAGGAAACAAGCAAAGCCTGGAGTTATAAAGTAGTACCAAATCTCTTGGGTGAAACTCTCGTCGTTCAATCCTCCGATCATGATATAATTTCATCTTTTCTTTATACAGTGCTGAACTTTCATAAGCCAGGAGACGAAATTCATCCATCTCATTCATTTGTTCTAGTCTCAATTTAGCCACATCACTCCTTTCCAGATTCAACCTTTTCAGTGCCCATAATGCCTTATGTTCTAGTTCAATAGGCAAACGGCACGATTTACCAAACACCAGCTGATATGGAGATGCACCAATCGGTGTCTCCAAAGCAGTTTGATATGCCCATAATGCATCATCCAATCTTCTTGCCCAATCAGTCCTATTGGCATTCACCATCTTCGCCAAAATAGACCTAATCTCATGATTTGACACCACAACTTGCCCGCTCATCTGAGGATGGTAAGTTGTTGCCACCTTATTTTTGACACCATATTTTTCAAGCAGGGCTTTGAACAGTCGATTACAGAAATGGGATCCTTCATCACTAATGATAACTCGGGGTGTACCAAATCATGAAAAGATATTCTTTTTCAAGAATGCTGTGAAACTTCTTCATTCATTATTGGGAAGCGATATTGCCTCCACCTACTTAGAAACATAGTCAACAACTACCAGAATGTATTTCATCCCATGTGAGCTCACAAATGAGCCCATAAAATCAATTCCCCATACATCAAACAATTCGATCTCAGCAATAGTGGTCATAGGAAGTTCGTGTCTGTGCAAGATGTTCCTTTGTCTTTGACATTGGTCACAAGCTCGAGCACAGTCATGAGCATCTTTATAAATGGTGGGCCATTAATACCAGCATTGTAAGATCTTATGAGCAGTTCGCACACCTCTATGATGACCCCTAACTAGAGATAAATGACATGCTTCCAAAATACTCATCATCTCGACTTTCGAAATACACCTTTGAATTATGCCATCCACACACACCCTAAATAGATAAGGCTCATCCCAGAAGAATTTTCTCACTTCATACATGAATCTCTTCCGCTGCTGATACGACATATCTTTCGAAACTAGGTCCCTTGCCAAAAAGTTGGCAAAATCTACAAACCAAGGGATTAATTCTTATGATGCTGCCAACACTTGTTCGTTCGAAAAAGTATAATTAATAACAAGATCATCCCTCAATATACGCATGGACTCCTCCTCAAGGTGTGATAGGTGGTCTGCAACTTGATTCTCTGTCCCCTTTTGATCCTTGACCTCAAAATCAAATTCTTATAATAGAAGTACCCACCGAATCAGTCTTGGCTTGGCATCCTTCTTTGACATAAGATATCTAAGTGTTGCGTGGTCTGTATGCACAATTATTTTTGTACCAATCAAGTATGAACAAAATATCTTGAAATCAAAGACCACTGCCAATAATTCTTACTCGATTACAGTGTAATTTTTCTGAACTGGATTAAGTGCTCTGCTAGCGTAATAAATTGGATGTAGAATCTTCTCACGTATTTGTCCGAGGACTGCACCCAAGTCCAAACCACTAGCATCACACATAACCTTAAATGGCATCGTCCAATCTGGTGAAATAATGATAGGGGCTGAAATCAACTTCTCTTTCAGACACTCAAATGCTTTTAGACACGCCTCTTCAAATACAAACTTCACGTGCTTCCCTAAAAGCTTGCATATTGGATGTGCATTCTTAGAGAAATACTTGATGAATCTTCTATAGAAACCTGCATGTCCCAAGAAACTTCGAATTCCTTTAACCGAAATACGTGGAGGTAACTTTTCAAACACCTCAATCTTGGATTTTTCAACTTCAATACCTTTTTTTGAGATTTGATGCCCCAATACGATACCCTCATTAACCATAAAGTGACATTTTTCCCAATTTAGCACTAAGTTGCACTCCTCGCATCTTTGCAACACATTAGAAAGGTGGGCCAAGCATTCATCAAATGAGTCTCCCATAATAGAGAAATCATCCATAAAAACTTCAACAGTGTCTTTCGCCATGTCGAAGAAAATGGACATCATGTAAAGCTGGAAAGTGGCTGATGCATTACATAAACCAAAGGGCATCCTTTTGAAAGCAAACGTCCTATATGAACAAGTGAAAGTGGTCTTCTCTTTTTCCTCAGGAGAAATGAAAATCTTATTATACCCCGAAGAACCGTCAAGAAAACAATACCATCCTCTACTAGCAAGACGGTCTAACATTTGATCCATGAAGGGCATAGGAAAGTGATCTTTTTCGGTCTAAGAGTTCAGCTTTCGATAGTCCATACAAACTCTCCATACAGTAATAGGCTTCATTGGGATTAACTCATTCTTATGATTTGGAACCACAATGATTCCTCCCTTCTTTGGAACACACTGAATTGGGCTCACCCATTTGCTATCAGTAATGGGGTAAACCACACTTGCATCTAACCACTTGATGATTTCTTTCTTCATAACCTCTTGCATAGGTGGGCTCAGACAACGTTGGTGCTATATTCTTGGTATGCACTGACGATAAAGCTGGATTTTGTGAGTGCAATGATATTGCCCAAAAGATACCTCCATAAAAGTATAATGCGGTCGCTGTATAAAATATAGAACCCAACTAGGTTGGGGTCGATCCCACAGGGAATAGGATAAAATTATGTAGAATGCTAGTCTGAGCAATTGGCAAGTAAGTAAAACTGGGGGGTTTTGTGAATAAGTGATAACAGTAATGATTGTTGGTTTACAGATTTACAAACAATATGAGAAATACATTAGGACTGTGATCCCCAATGATTCTTTAACTCCACCGGTTACTTGTGCTAGAAAAACTATCCCTCTGTATTGCATGCAAAATCTAACAAGATATGTTCATCTAAACGTCTCTCGACCTTGGTTAGACGAATTTCACTCTTTTCCTCTCGATCTCTGAGTGTCGTACTACTAACCTTTGTCCTGGATCTCAGATAACTATTCCTGTTATGGCTTAAGTTATTAGATGAAGGTTGATAGCTTCAAATCTCTGTTGTTATTCCTTGATCCCAATATCTACCTCTCTCTCGAGCAAGTCTAGAATACAGGTGAGTTTCTAACGTTTGCAACCATTAGAAGATCAATTATAATAAAGGTAATAATAATACATGCATTCCCAATGGTTCAGATTTGCTTTGTACTTAACCCATTTTGTTAATTCCTCATGGTTCACACAACCCTAGTTGTTGGGTTTAGCTACTCATGGTTGCAAGAACACAAGAAGAATTCAATAATCAAAGTATAATTGTAAACTCACAATAAGAAGAAAACTCTAAACTCTCAATATGAATAAAACCCTAGAATCAATGTTCCAAGATTACAAAATCAATAACATGTTTATGAACTTAAAAACTCTAGAAAATATTCCTCAAAACAACCTACTGACCAACTCCTGAACATAAGACAATAAAGGGGTATTTATAGATACAAGACGAATCCTATCCTAAACAAAACAGGAAAACAAAGTCGGCATCTTCTCACAGTACCGTGACTTGGTATCGTGGAACCAAGTCACGACATGTGCGTCCTGTCATAGAAATCAGTCTGCCTCAACTAGCTGTAGGAGTCGACCTATGGTACAGACCCATGCCACGTAGGTTGACTCACGTGACGTAGGTCCTGCTGTGGGTCACTTCTTTGGTGCAGGACCTGGTTCATTCATCTTCAGATACTCCATTTTCGAGCATGATCCTTCCTTGTTGATTGGTTTGACTCCAAAAACCTATTATCCTATAATATATAATAGAAAACACATTATACCAACCAAACATACCCAAGTTGTTGCATATTTTCCTTGTTTTAAGCATCAAAAGTGTCATGAAACCATGGCTCATCATGCAAATACAGGGTGGAATTTTGATAATGTCAGCGATGGACTAACCAATGGTCCCCTTAAACCTTTTCAACATCAAAACAAGAGCTTGCACCTTCTATTCCACCATCTTAACAGAGATGATCATGGGCAAGGTATTGTTGGCTCCCAATAATGTATAGCTGAGGTGAGACGGGAGAGCCTTAAGCTCCAAAAATGGAGGCTCCTCAATAAAAGATCAAGATGGTGGGGTCACCCTATTTTTTAAATCACGATCCAGTTTCTTAGGAGCATAAGTGTAAGATCCCCTACCAACGAGTGCACCAATCATCTCATCGTATTCCTCAATACCATCGCTGTCAAAATTCATAATCACAGTCGCAAGAGCTTCTGCCCCCAACCTTTCTTCCAGAGGCACGACAATATCACTCTCATTAACTATATTTATTACCGAAATCACTCATATATCTTTCGGTTGCTTCATGGAACAACAAATATTAAAAGTGACATGCTCATCATTTAACCTAAATTTCATCTTTCCAGTTTCCATATCAACCAATATACGACCAGTGGCAAAAAATGGTCTTCCCAAGATGATAGAAACCTTGAAATCAACTTCACAATCTAGAATCACAAAGTCAGCTGGGAAAATAAGAGATGCAACCTTCACCAGAACATCATACAGAATGCCCATCGACTTTTTCACAGTTCTATCCTCCATAAGGAGTCTCATAGAAGTTGGTTTCAGTTCTCCCAATCCTAACTGCTTAAAAATAGCTAGCGGTATCAAGTTTACGCTATCCCTCAAGTCACACAGAGCTTTTGCAAAATTATAGGACCCAATAGTACAAGGAATTGTTAAGGCTCCCAGATCTTTCTTTTTCTCGACAAGTGAGCCAGAAGCAATTGCACTACAATGGTGTAAATTATCTGTTGGGTCAAAATTGACGGTTCTCTTCTTTCTCACCAAATCTTTCATGAATTTCACGTAACATGACATCTGTTCTAAAGCCTCGATAAGAGAAATATTTATCGATAAGTCCTTTAATATTGAGATAAATTTATGATATTTATTCTCTTCAGCTTTCTTTTTCAACCTTTGAGAAAAAGGAGGGGTAGGTCGCAGAATTTATTTGTACACTTGAGTGACCTCTTTTTCCTTCCTGTTATCAGGTTTTTCCTTTTAGTTAGATTCTGAGGCTTTTGAACTACATCACCCTTTGAATTCTCTGGCTCTGCCTCAGTTTCTATATCAACTACCACCGGCTCATCTTTCTTACCACTATCCACATATATGGATGGGTATGTTGTGCACTTCCCGCTTCTAGTAGTAATGGCCAAACAATGAATATCATTCTTTAAATTCTGGACGGTGTTGATCGAAAGGGTACCTGGCTGACACTGGTTCAATACCACTGATATCTGCCCAAATAGTTGCTCCAAGTGTTTAATGGCAGTTGAATGGGATTCTACTTTTTGACTTATTTCTTAAATGTCTGACCTAATCTCCTTCAAGAAATTCTCTTAACTTTCTGACCCTTTGACTAGTTTATTGAGAAGGGCTTCCATTCTTGAATTTCTATAGTCAGTATCATGGTTCCACGGTGGAACATATGCGCCACTCTTCTCTTTATAATCATCCTTTTGCCTCCAATAACCATCACGATCTCGTTCTCTGTCTCTATATCCTGGCTTGTTATAACTGTCTCCGTAGTAGTTTTGACCTTGATTCCCTTATCTTGAGTTCCAAGAGTCTTGATTAAACCCTTGCCCCTTGGCTCAAAAGCCCACTACCTCTCGATCCAAGTACTTAGCTTTCTCATCAGACTCATAATCATCATGCCTAGGTGTTTTTACTTGTACACCTACGTCAGCCAATTTTTATCCTCAATTGTGCGACCTCTTGAGCTACAGATTCATCCACAGACCGTTGTGCTATCGAGTATCTAATAGCATACATCCCAGTAGGTGTCTCTGCCTCCCGAGTATGTCATTCTCGGCTGGTCTTAGTGATACGATCTAGAATCTCTGAAGCTTATTCCCACCTCAGACTCATAAATGCTCTGCCATTGATAGTATCTGCCATAACCTTTGTATTGGTGTTCAAAGTCCTGTAGAAGATTTCAGGTAAACTCTTACCACTCATCTAATGATTTGGCACATTCTGCAGCTTCTTCTTAAACCTTAGCCATGTTTTGTAAAGTGCTTCAGAATATAGTTGTCTGAAGTTGTAAATCTCATCCTTCAACTGTATCATTTTTGAGGGTGGAAAAAATCTCTCCAGAAATTGATTTCTCAACTCTTGCCAAGTAGTGATGGAACCTCATGGTAACTCGGCCAACCACAAAGTTGCTTCTCCTGTTAAGGAGAATGGAAACAATTGCAAACAAATAGCCTCTTGGTCAACTCCGAGCAAATTGTATGAAGTGCAGACTCCCACAAAATTCATCACGTGCATGTTTGGATCATCTGAAGAAAGACCGACGAACACACCTTTCAAGTTTAACAGGTGGATCATGGCACTTGTAATGTCAAACTTAGTGCCCTAAGGCAACTCTGGTGGAATAATAGCACCAATCTCAATCAAATCAAAATAAGCCACATCCTCTTCTTCAGGATCATCATAAATTGGCACATATGGTCTTTGAGGGGGTTGTTGCAGCCTTAGTCTTCTTTGTCTCTCTTCAAGTTCAGCAATACATTGTGTTTCCTTTTGCATTCATTGATGATCCCTATCCCCTTGTCTAAGAGTTGCTTGCCTCACATTTTTCTCATCTGTTAAGCGAGCAATGATTTGGTCCGTAGTTTCATGGCCAACTGGAAAAATTGGTTGGCTATGAATATCTCCTGCAGCTGCGGGATTCTGAGCTCCGTCGGTATTCACCATTCTTTGATTTGCTCTCACTGTTTGTTCTATCTCTGTATCAAGTAGAATTAGGGGATTGCCTTGAATCCTAGTGTTGGGCATACACCAGCATGTGCCCACCAAAAAAGTATAGAAAAATAAAATCAATCAACTCCAACAAGCAAACTAATCAACTCTGTAACCGTATTTCTCGATAATAGTGCCAAAATTTGATGTCGTCCAAAATATACCTCCAGAAAAATCTCTGTATTCAAATAAAGATAATTGATCTAACCATAAATCGTAGTCCCCGGCAACGACGCCAAAATTTGATAATGCATCCTCTTAGGATCCAAAAATCTAAAACCTTTCATAGTGATTACGAATCCAAAAATCAACAATCGTTACTGTTACTACTTGCTTATAAACCCCCAATTTTACTTACTTGCCAATTGCTCAGGCTAGCATTCGACAGACTTTCGTCCTATTCTCTGTGGGATTGACCCCAGCCTAGTTGGGTTCTATATTTGGTACATAAATTGTATTATACTTTTCTGGAGTTATATTTTGGGTGACACCAATGTGGTGCCTAATATTTGGGGCACAAAAGGTAAGGAGAAGAGCATCAAAGTTAGTGATGAGTAGGAAAGCAAGAGGAGGAAGAGAAAGAGAGACAAGAAAGACACGAAGAAAGTGATGGAGGTAAGTAAGCAGACCTCACAGGACCATTTATTCGAGATACACGAGAGGAGGTGTGGAGTTAGGAGCTCCAGGTTTGGTATAACACTAATTGATGAGACAGTTATTGCTGAGGAGAGTGGGGGTACGGCAGTTGCCCCCACGAGTTTGATACTACTGAGTGCACCAACCAAAATATGTGTCAACGCTGATTTGAGTGTCATGGCCACCACTGAGGTTACTATTACTGAGACTGGGGTAACTTTTGAAACCCCAGCAAAGGATGCGACCAAGTCTGATGCCTATAGCATCACATGTATATCCTTCCACCTCATTTTTACTTTTTCTGATATGTATGTAGTGAGGACACTGCATGTTCCCAAAGTTGGGGGTGAGGATGTACCACCACTCAAGGGGGTTTGTTACTATATTTCTTTTCCCCTAGGTATACTATCATAGTAGAACTTCCATGTTTAGGTTTTTTTAGTGTTTTCATTTTGTATGTTAGTTTAATTAGGAGAAAAGTAAGGTAACCTTAATGTAGTCAAATGTCTTTTGTTTTGTATTTAGGGGTAAATTCTTAGTAACCCCGGTGATTTTGAAAAGGTTTTAAGGATACCCCTCTAAAAATTTTATTTTGACTGTGTGTTTGTTTATAGTATGACCATTGTGGATCTTGTTATGGAATTAGTATTATAGGCAGAATGATTGTCACTTAGTATTGCATGAACAAACTAGGTAGTAAGTGATAGTGTAACCTTGTGCGGTAAGTAAAAGAAAGAAAAAAAAAGAGAAAAGAATTGTGCTTGAATAAAGTTTGAAAAAAGAAAAAGAAAAAAGAAAGAGAATATAGAAGTTGTTAAAAGAAAAGCCGCATCCGAAATTCGAGCAAAAAAAAAAAAAAGAAGAATAAGGGAAAGGAAAATAAAAAACGGTTGAAAAGCAAAGCTAAAAATAGTGTAGTGCCAAGGAGGTTTGAGTCACTATATACATATTTATCATACCCGTCCCCAATCCTACATTACAATCCAGGGAAAGTCCTATAGTGATCCTAGTCCGACCATCCGAAAGACTAGGTCATAGAGAATAAGGGCAAGCCTATGGTATTTCACACACATTGTTCGAACTTCTTTAAGAGAGTGAGTGTTTTGAGTTCAGTCCCTCATTATAATTACATCTTTATACTATAAGCGTAAGGGACCTCTTTTTTGTGAGGGCACATGGGTTGCATTGTTGGTTGCTATCTGTTCGGCCAAATGTCATTTACACATATTGTTTGGTTGTTTGTTTATGACCTATTTCCATCTCTTGATCCCTTTGTGTTATGATATTGAGCGGTATATGCATGCACAGTGGGTTTTCAAATCTGAGTAAAGGAGGGGATTGAAAATGTGGCAAATTGACTGTTGTAGGTCCCCTATGTTTCTCTTAGTTAAGCGTCATGGCTTTGTGTTAATTTGTTTGCCTGAGGGCATGTAAAAGTTCTAAGTTAAGGGTGTTGATCTGTCGTGGTTTTATGACATTTTCGACGTATTAAACCAGGAAAATATGTTAAGTAAAAGGCTCATTTATGTGGATATGATGTTTTTGTGTTAGTTTTGCAGGAAAACATGGTTTGGAAGTGAACAAAGGAAAAATGACATAAAAATGGCACAAGTGTTGGAAACTAATACTGGGCTACGGGTCATTGGGTCACAATACGACTCGTAGCCACAATCGTTTTGATGGTAGGAGATCGGATTGAATTTTGACCTTGGCTAAATAGGTAAGCTACGACTCATTAGGTCACGATACGAGTCGTAGCCCACACCTGTTGTGATACCAATGAATTTTAGTCCTTGTGAAATTGAAGAAGAAGATGACGATGAGCTGAGGCAACTATCCGTAGGGACATGCAATGAGTCATCACGAGGAATCATGCTAAGCAAAATTTGAAAACTCTTAGAAGTTGTGAATTTCACCTAGTGCCACGAGAGCTCTCTACGACTCGTAACATGAGGTAACGAGTCATTATCGATTGTCATTCTGAGTGGAAAATGCAAAGTAATTGAGTTGAAAAAGCAGAATCAGTGGCAATAAGTCACCCTACGAATCATAGGGTGACCTTACGAGTTATCACTAATGTCGAGTGAAGAACATGCAATGAGTGCCAGAAGACACGCAACAAGTCGTTGGACGACCCTATGACTCGTCATCAGAGGCGTAGCCACTGCTGACCTTGTAGTCCTATTGTGTTTAGGATAGGCTTTATTTTTCTCTATAATTACTCCTTTTGGGTTTATTGGTTTAGTTTACATTCTCTTGATACTTTTGAGACATATTGTTGTTCTTTGAAGTATAAACATCGATTTTCAGGGTTATAATTCAAAGTGAGATTTGTGGTTTTCATCTTATTCTTGTAAGTTCATCATTATGTTTTCTTCACAGAATTATTATTGTGTGCTTGCAATCATGAGTATTTAAACACCACAAATAGGGTAGTGGGAACCATGACGGAATAACAAAGTATTCAAAGTATGGTGTGATTCTTAAAGGTTGTTTGTGGATGTATAGTGATTCTCTTTATTTTGATTGCTTTCTGATGGTGGCCAATGTTATTACTTGCCTTATCCTTGCTCGTAACAAAAGAAGGTAAAATGGATTGGAAAAGGGAATTAACAATGAGACTTAGAGCTATCAACCTACACTTAATTAGCTTGAGTAGGTAAACAGGATAGATAATATAGGATCAATGATAGGGGTTAGTAATGCAAAACTAAGGAGATGATAATATGTGATTGAGGATATTCATCTAATACGGGCATAAAGTCGTTTAGATAAACATAACCTATCGATTCTGCATGCCGAGGACCACGAGTGATCACTAGTATGACGAACCTATAGAGTTATGGGGAACACGGTCCTAGTGCCTCTCTCACATTGATTACAAATCCAACGAAATCAACAACTTGTTACTATTTGATGTTCTAAAATCTCCCCATTATTGGAAATTGTTTACTAATTGTTTAGATAGATATATTGATAAATATTCTGACCTATTGATCATGGGATCTACCCCAACCTAGTTGGGTTTTATATTTGATCAACTACTACTTTATACTTTTATCGGAGGTGTAATTTGGGCTACATCAAGTGGCTATTTAAGAAATAACCTATAAGGGTCCTTCCTGATTGCCCAAATGGCATCTTGATCGCCCATGGCCTTGTGTATTTGTTGCTCCATTGCTTTCTTTGGGCTCCAAGCTATCATCCATATGTGGAGCCCCTCCTAATGTGCCCCATGCTAACTGTGATCGTATCAAATTGGTTCCTGCTCAAGAGGCTGAACCCTAACTCTTGTCTGTGATCTATCAGGAGTAACAAGTAGAGCTCTTATTTGAGCCATCCCCTCTAAGAAACTCAAGGTAACGTCTATAGTATCCTGCAGCACTAGGATGGTTACAAAACCCTATGGCATCTAGGCTCACCCAACTGGATGATAAGCTACGTCCTCAATTGTAACATCAGGTTTAGAAGATGCAGCCAAAGCATGACCTCTAGCTGATGTTGCTACCTCTTCCATGGCCTCGACCCCTAGCTAGAGCCCTAGTAACTGGTGCAGGTATATCATCCTCGATAACAGCTAATCTTTTCCTCACCATGTATGAGACAATGACATAAAGTTTAGAACTCAAGAGATAATATATTTTACACAATAAGGAATCAAAGAATAAAATTTTTCTTTAAAATGTCTCAGTCTCAGAAAGATAGGTACAAACATCATCGAAGGAATCCATGAGACTGTATTTTATACTTTTTCTTGCACCCGTGAGGCTAATGAACCTAGCGCTTTGATAAATTGTCATAGTCCAAAAGGTAGGATTATGATGACACCTACCCCTGCCTAACCATGGTTGGTAAGCCAACTTTAAACTCAATAATATTATTAATAAAAGAAATAATGAAGCAAGGAAAAAATGAATATCTTCAAAACATACTCTAAACTTTCAAAATGTAATTAAATGGCAAAAATACACTTTAATAACCCATAAAACCTCAGTATTACTCAGTAGGCATCATAGACCGATGTTGTATCCTATCGTATATGCAAGTGTATGCAGTTATACAAGTAATACAGGTTGCGAGTATAGATATCCTACCCAAGGATTTGATGAATTGATTAACCAGGTTGAATTCTTGTAGTCGTTATTTAGTGAGAAACAAGTAATAAAGACTGATTGGTGTTTTGATTATAACAAAAGTAAATTGATGCAAGTCATAGATTTATAGGTTGAAATTCAAATTAGAGAGATGATCCAGAGTTATAGTACTTCGACAATTCAATTGAGTCATTAAATCATACATTTAGTTGACTTCCTGAGTAATAGTTGCGGGTTGATTTTAGCCATGAGCATTTTACCAACAACTATAGGTCTCCTCGACTATTTCTACTGCCTATATTCCTATGGTCATTGGTTGATACTGAAAGGCATGTGATTTCTCTTTCGTATCAATTGGGCAATGCTAATGGGTATATTCCTATCCATGTTAGAAAATTGTTCCCCATTTCCTGTAAGGTTTACAACCAAGCCTTACCTTTCCTTATTGTGTACATAATTTCCCTATTCCTAGTCTAAACTATGCACCATAGATAGTGTTTAATAGTTGATCAAGCTACCAAGCAATTAAGATCAGGAGAAGGTAAATAACTCAATGAATGGAAATCAAACTAAAAAAAGATATTCAAACCACAATGTTCATGTCATTAACCACAAACCCTAGATACAAAAAATTCAGCTACTCATGAATTAATCACATGCAGTCGAATTCATGAAGTAGTGTAGTTTCTATGGTTAAAGAATGAAATAAATAAGTAAAAAACTTAGAAATCTTGTTCATCATATCCTCTATGAGTTTCTATGATTCAATAATACATAAAATGACCTAAAAAAGGTTTATATAGAGTTCCAAAGGTTTTGGGTCGGGTTCTCCTCTTCAAAAATAGTGTCACACCCTGAAATTCTAAACTAAGATTAGAACCATTCTTCAAATGCGTATAGAACCAAACTCGATGATTTCTTAGTATGAGAAGATCTTCAAATATGAATGAAAGTTATATGGAACTCTTAGCTCAAAGTTAAGTTGAAAGCTTCTTTACCGATTGAGTTTTCGTATAAGATTTTACTAGGGTCAACTTTAAATGATCATAACTCCTAAATTATGAAAAGTTTTATAGCTCAAGACCCACCAAATTAAAGGTATTTTATTCTTCTTTCCAACACCACCAACCGTTTGTCAATCCAATATCGGAACAAGAAGCTATGGCCATTTTAGTAAAACATCAACCCATATAATGAACCGTTGGTTCTTAGGAGCCGTCCTATATTCTCGTCTATAGAGAGACAAAAGGTCCAGAAAGTGAGCAAAACACCTCAGAAGCCACGAGAGGAACCAACGACCCATTGGAAGAACCAACGAGTCATTCCATTGGACGTATGATGAAGTCTAGAGAACACTCATGAACCATCAGTAGCAACGACCAGAACCAATGACCTATTGGAAGAACCAACGAGCCATTGGTTGGTCCATCCACTGTCCACACCATCTTTTCAGTTATGATTTTTAAAGGGAAATCTGGTCTTTTCCAATTATTTAACCCTCTATACTATGTTTTCTTAGCTATCCCAAAGGGGAATACTTAAGTCTAACCTACTCCTAGTCCCTCATTCCCCTAAAACTCATATAAACACTCAGAGAAAAATCAAAAATATACGATTAAACCCTCCCCTCAACCAAGAAACTAGGGTTCTTCACTTTCAAGCTTCAAGGTCCGAGTTATAGTAAGGATTTCACTTCCAGGTATGTGGGATTTCATTAATAGGTATCCTTTCACTCATTGAGTCCCTAAGTGAACTCAGTTTTTCAGTTAATCCATTGTTCGAAACTTAGGGTTTCCATTAAAATCATGATTCTCTTTATATTTCAATTCCCCATGATTAGTAGTCTATAAATACATGTTTCCCATGAAATTCACTACCTCTACAGACTTGTGTTTTATGAATCCTCAGTATATTGATATTCAGAATTTTGGGACTTGCACTTTATGAATTCATACCCTATTCAAAACATAGAAATTGTCATAAATAATGGTATCCTTCAAAGATGGCGGGTTATGAACACCCAATGACTTAGAATTCCTTGTTAATTCAGTATTCGGTCCTTCAGTTCCACAGATTTTACAAAGCTTTCAGACAAAGCATTTATCATTCAGTTTCAGAACATTAGTATTATTGATCTATTCAGTATATCAGTTTATTTCAGTTGGGAGTAGTACTTAGCACCTAGCAAACGCAAGGATGAAGACTCACCAGTCAGTTAGGCAGAAACCTTTAGTAGAAGTCTGTAAGTCCCAGAATTACATTGCCATCGTAGGTTCTAAAGGTTCACCCTCCAGATTAGGATGACTCCTTAGTCCTTTTAGACATCAATTTAGTGGATCCTCAGTTAGTGTTCGTACCCTTTGCAAGGTACAGAGCAACCTTCTAACTAGGGTTACATATTGGGCCCCATTTAGCTCAGATAAGGTATGTCACTTAATAGTGGCTCTCATAATTCAGACTCAGATATTGCATGACCTCAGATTCAGTCTATTGAGTACAATATTTTATCAGTTATATGCTTATCTATTTGGGTCATTGCATCAACTCACATTTATTAGTTCCGTGTTCAGTGTAGTCTCTTATGTTCAGTATGTTTAGCTTTATATATTGTAGTGCATATCTCACATGCTCAGTACATCCAAAGTACTGACCGCATACTTCTTTTTGCTATATTGTGTTATAATATAGGTTCAGACGCTCAACATCCAGCTCTTGGTTAGCAGGATCCCGTACTCATCTCAGCAGCAGATTGTGGTGTGTCCTCATCTTTAGAGGATAAGACATATTGTTATTTCTTTATTTCAGTCATTTTAGTCTTAAGATAGTTAGAGTTAGCTGGGAGTTTGTCCCAATAACTCATCATTATTAGAGGCTTTCAGACAATCAGTTAGATGTGTTTTCAACTTTATGATATTGTCAGACTTAGATCCTTTGGATTAGTCTTTGTTATTTTCTTCAGCTAGCTTCCGCATTCAGTATTTCTTTCATCTATTATCAGTGTTCTTAGAGTCATGCCAGACCATGACTTAGCTTGGGGTCAATTGTGGCTCTAAGCACCGTGTTGCGACTAAGGCATACACTCAGGTCAGGATTAATGGATTAGGCCAAATGTCACGCCCCAAATCCCATTGAGGCGGACTGGCACCCGAAGCCGTTGAGGCCCGAGAGAACCAATCTTTGTTCATGTCCATTCATATGCATGTATCTGTATGAACATCATTTTTATCTCATGCAATTATGTGAAAGTCATGTAAACATATTCTCTCTCTATATATATATATCAAGTCAAAGTGGACATACATCTCATACATTCATCTTCCCACATACGTCTACAAAGCCTCTAACAGATACCTGTACATAACTAACCTACAATCGGGACAAGTCCCCGCTCTGTACAACATTTACAATACCAAAACAAATGTACACTATGACTTGGAAAGCCCCGAACCAACTGGAGCTCACCATAAATCTGCAATTGACTCGTAGCCTACTGTGGAGGTCTACTAGCACCTGTGCCTGCAACAAATAAGGTAAGTCCCCTAAGGGGGTCAGTACGAAGAATGTACTAAGTATGTAAGGCTATATGAAAGTGTATGATACATAAATACTTCCATGAAATTAAGCGTAAGAGAATAATCAATATGGCTAAACCTCCGTTCTGAATATGTGGAACCATGTTCATTACTTCCATTATTCTCATTACTTGATCATTCATTCTTATCATCATCAGTCTTATGATCACATTCATATTTATATATATTCATGCAAGGGCTATATTTTCATTGCTTTTTATAATTATCTTCATTACTGCTTATCCAACTAGTTAGTGGCCATTAATATAAAATCGACACATGAATTCTGGCTATGTCCATATCTTTGTTCAAAGCAGCAATGGTACAGTCCCTCACTAAATATGGCTCTAATTTGTCCACATATCGATGGACTCTGTCTGTCATTGTGGCCATTACATTTGGAGCATATCGAGACAAGGAATTAAACTGCAGACTGTATTCTCTAACACTCATATTCCCTTGGCGAAGATTTAGAAACTGGTCTGCACGTGCCTCCCGAATCTCATATGGGAGGTAATGATCAAGAAATGCCATTTTAAATTCTTCAAAACCTGCTGGAGGTGCCTCATTACCCCTTGATCTTTTCCAGTCCTCATACCACAATATAGCTTCACCTTTTAATCTATAAGCTGCCAGCTCAAATGTTTCTACACCAGTCACGTGCATAACATCTAAAGCTCTTTGAATTTGATCCACGAAATCCTGTGGATCTGCTTTCGGATCTGAACCAGTGAATATGGGAGGGTCTAATTTCAGAAAATCCTGTGTCCTCCGACTAGCTGCTCTAGCCTCACTGTCATTGCCTGTCATTGGACCAACTTGTCCTTGAGTTTGTGAAGCAACTAGTTGAGTCAACATATGCACTGAATTTCTTAAATCCTGGTCAGTGACATTTATAGGAGGTTCTGCCGGTACATCTCTACCCCTCAACTCTTCCGGAGCTGGGCGATGCAATTTCAGCGTCAGCCCCACCTTGACTAGCTTGGTCAGGTGGTGAGTTACTCATTCTTTCTTCGGCAGGCATATCTACCTGCTTACCTTTGCCTCTACCTCGTCTTGTAACTGGCATTTTTTACTATAAACAAGAAAACCAATTCCAATGGTCAGATACGATTTCACTAACAACATTGGCTCTATTGCACGATCTAGAAATGAAGAAAAGAAACAACTCCTAAATGTCCCGTAGCCTCCT
Source organism: Capsicum rhomboideum (assembly GCA_031232105.1). Taxonomy (NCBI): domain Eukaryota; kingdom Viridiplantae; phylum Streptophyta; class Magnoliopsida; order Solanales; family Solanaceae; genus Capsicum; species Capsicum rhomboideum. Next base: position 47,299,949 of record CP124719.1, on the reverse strand, counting down.
ATTTATAAATGTGGTGCATAACACATCCATAAGTAAGACTCTACTCAGACACGGCTTTGTAGACACCCTAAGGACGACCTGCTCTGATACCACTTTTGTCACGCCCCAAATCCCATTGAGGCGGACTGACACCCGAAGCCGTTGAGGACCGAGAGAACCAATCTTTGCTCATGTCCATTCATATGCATGTATCTGTATGAACATTATTTTTATCTCATGCAATTATGCGGAAGTCATGAAAACATATTCTATATATATATATATATATATATGAAACTTGGCCGTTGGAGCCATCAAGTCAAAGTGGACATACATCTCATACATTCGTTTTCCCACAGACGTCTACAAAGCCTCTAACAGATACCTGTACATAACCAACCTACAATCGGAACAAGTACCCCTCTCTGTACAACATTTACAATACCAAAACAAATGTACACTATGACTCGGAAAGCCCCGAACCAACTGGAGCTTACCATAATCTGCAATTGACTCGTAGCCTACTGTGGAGGTCTACTAGCACCTGCGCCTGCAGTAAATAAGGTAAGTCCCCTAAGGGGGTCAGTACGAAGAATGTACTGAGTATGTAAGGCTATATGAAACTGTATGATACATAAATACTTCCATGAAATTAAGCGTAAGAGAATAATCAATATGGCCAAACCTCCGTTCTGAATATGTGGAACCATGTTCATTACTTCCATTTTTCTCATTACTTGATCATTCATTCTTATCATCATCAGTCTTATGATCACATTCATATTTATATATATTCATGCAAGGGCTATATTTTCATTGCTTTTTATAATTATCTTCATTACTGCTCATCCAACTGGTTAGTGGCCATTAATATAAAATCGATGATCCACCTGATCAGGGGGTCATAAGATAATACCGATCATCCATCTTATTAGTGGGTCATAATATAATACCGATCATCCACCTTATCAGTGGGTTATAATATAATACGGATCATCCACCTTATTAGTGGGTTATAATATAATACCGATCATCCACCTTATCAGTGGGTTGTATTATAATACCGATAATCCACCTTATCAGTGGGTTATAATATAATATCGATCATCCACCTTATCAGTGGGTTATAATATAATACACACCTATATATATATATAAATATATCTTACTTCATTCCTTACTTGTGAGAGATTGATATATTAGTAGTTATAACATCGTTTGTTTTGGAACTTGAGAACGTAATATTGTTGAAACTTTGGAATAACGTCCACAATTATGTAACTCATGAATAACAATAGGTGATAACCTGAAATGAGATACCTTAGAACATTTTGGAATGGAATAAGTACAATGACGATGTGAGCAATATACGCTGCAGAAAGATACGGAAAGAGTAACCTTACATACCTTATATTCTCAATAAGAATACGCAGTCCTATATGTGAATACAATAATCCAGCTCCTTCCTTACGTGTTACTCTACAACACAAGTACATAACGAAGCGCATGTTAACAACCAACTACCTTACAAGTGCATACGACGACAATGAATTACATGACTGCCGAATAACGTCATTTCACCCTCTTACAATACCATTTACTGCATCACCATACCAACAATACCATAAAATTCTACACATTGACCAAGACATCATAAACCAATAACATTTCACACCAAGTTTACCCTTTACACTTCCTCATTAACACTACGTTACCTTTTCTCCGTCAAGTCACTCGATAGCTTTCACAATAACACATTAACAACAATCAATAATTGATACCATTCAAAATACCTCTGGGATACTCCTTTAAATTCATTTAAAAGGTACCATAAGTTGATAATTGCATCCATGAAGGGTATAGGGTCTTTGGGGGGTCAAAGAGATGCAAAAATAATCGAAACGGGGCTCTGGCCTGACCTGCGAAGCCACCTGAGCCCACAAGTGGTTGAGATGCGGCCGAAGGTGACCCTTGGCAGTGTCCAGGGGCACCTGCGAAGTCACCTGCGCCCGCAGGTGCTTCATCTGCGAGGGCGGGTACTTGTTTCGGCCAAAATGGGTCCTTTTTTGTAATGAATGATCCATGATCATAATTAATCTTATCTTTTCATATTTTAAGTTATCTTATATGCCAACGAACAGCCATGGTTTCACAATGCACATAAACATCACCAAAACCATATTTTTCTTTCAATACACCACCAAGTCCATGCACAATTTTGCAATAATATTTCCAAACATTATGTACAAGGATAAAACAAGTTAAGGCTATAATCACATCTCACATGTCAATATTTATTCCTTCAAGTTCACTTCCTTCAAGACCACAAGTCCATTTTCAAGTTTATAAGGCAAAACCCTTTACCAATTAAGCAAACATAAATTGTTTCACACATAGTGAACTTCTCACACTTCACCAACATAACCAACATGATCTACACCATCTTCCATGCATATAATTTATTAAACCATAAAAATAAACACTTACCAAGGCTTGCAACTGGGCGATCTTGTCCAAAGGAATGGTTGCCTTAGGGTTTGAGTGTAGAGAGAATTGTGGAAAATTCTAGAAATTGCTTGTGTCCAACATGAATAAAATCTGATTTTTGGTTGCCTTTTATAGTCCGTTAATGGTCATCTTAGCCAAACACTTGGTCCAATAATGATATATTGACTTGGTCATACAAGAATGGGTCAAATACCCCTTTGGGCCATGTCCTTTGTATCTTGTTGGGCCTCCATTGAGCCCCATAACTCAAGATTAATTTGGCCCATCACATTTGATGTATAATACCTCAAAACTCCCATGTTTAAATAATTCCATGAATGTCACGGTAATCAACTAGGTTCGAAAATGTACGGGGTGTTACACCAAAGTTGGCCCAAAATTTCACTAAGGGTTGCCTCAGGCCTTTTGGGTAGCAACTTGGCCAAGGCATGGTGGAGACTCCCTCTTGAGCTAGGGTGACGCCCTAGGCATCCCCTTAGAACATTTTTTATGTTTCCTACATATTTAACTCCTGTTAAGCTCTCGTCTTGGTCCAAAACCTTTGTACCTATTCTGGATCAATATATTTTGCTCCTACTCAGACTTCAAAACTCAATTATTCTTCAAATTATACCCGGACTCCACCAATCTCCATCCTACACATCAAAATACATGACATAAGTGTAATTCACATCAAATAATCTTAAGATACTATCAAAAAGAGTACAAATATGAGGCAAATGATTGTATAAAATCATGACTCTTAGCCTGACATCAGTCGACCAAGCTCAGGCATATACTATACCGAATAAAGCATGCTATAATTAACCTTGCATGTAGAAAAGTTTCAGCATTTCAATATACAAACACAATAAAATAGAAACACTTTATAGAATTATAGGGGTAAGTGAGTGATGCAATGCGAGGTTCTGCTATGAAATACAATGATCAATAGCTATCGATATCACCCCCTCCACAATGGAATGTTGTAAGGTAGGACCCATGAGGTACTCACGAGTTCCATAATCTACCCAAAACGGATTCTTTTGGGCACACAATCGAAATTTTGGCACCAGTCTCAAGAACAAGTTAAACCACCCGAAAAAGGTTCAATCAAGTATGAAATACTCTTGCATAAAAATATTGTCTCTACTTTATCAGTCAAAGAATCCATGAAATAAATGATTATGTATGAGAACAATGACAAAATGAATGCACATGCAACAAATATCACTACGATGATATTCTGAATTCAAACACAGGCTTCAATATCAATAACGTTCCTTAATCTTGCTCGAAGGTCACACTTCCTCTTTCATTTCAATTACATCCTATATCGTTCCCATCATGGCATTTAACTCCTAAACTAATGAATGATGCATGAAACATCTCAAAACACACTATACAAGTCAACAATTCCAAGTAGCAAACCACTAATCGGCATAAGCCCCCACATGGGCATCAAAATATCAATCCATCTCACTAGCTACTTTTGCCTGCTAATTTATCCAATAACATGCTATTCTGAAAAATAGTAAGTTATAACCTACCTTAAAGTCAAACTACAAGCCAAGAATGGACACAAAATAGCCTTATCCTTCTGAATGGCCTCAGAACACCCCTAATCTATCAAAAACATACTCTACATATGAATATGAGTCCATTTATATCCATATTTGTATAAATGCTCCACTCAAACTTGGATAAAAAATTCAACAATCAGAATATGATGATAAAGATAAAAAATTCTTTCCAGACCACTTTATCCTTGAGATAAGGAGCTCAAATATGAAATTTCTTTAAAAAAAAAAAAAACAGAGTTCAAATTGAAGCTCAAATCATCCAAAATAGATTGAAAAATCTTAGGATGAAAATCCCCAGTTCAAATCATTAGACACTAGTTTAAGCCAAAAATCTAAAGTAAAATATCAGGGAAATTATCAAATTAGAGATTAGAAACTTACCCTTTTCAAAGACAAAGAAAAAGCACCAAAAATCACTCCAATCTAAGCTCTAGAGGTCTATCAATGGTGGAATAAAGTGACAAGTTGTGGATAAAATATGAATTAACTATTGAATCATGCTTAGCACTATTGCACACATTTAGCACGATAGCACTATACATGGAAGCACCAAGCCAGCACGATTGTGCTCGTGCTATAGCGCTTCAGCCATGCGATTGGACCGTTGCTTGCCTGCCTGCCCAATGTGATGCACTAGCCTATTGTCCACCCTTCTGTGTGTAAACACTGACCAATATCTCTCTTCAGTGCGATTGCGCTTGCACCAGATAACAGAAATTTCAGCTATTTCCAAAACTTGGTTTTAGCACCCGAAACCCCCTTAACATGAAACAATAGTGCTAAGCAGTTGTGAAACACAATCCAGACCTGTTGGAATCTATGAAACACCATTTTGAGATCATTTAGGTCAAACGTTGACCAAGTCATTTCAAACTTAAGAAACTAAAGAATTACAACCAAGGTCCAAATCACTCCTGAGTGCCTCGGGGCCCTTGAAAACCATCCTACTAAGTCATAAAACACCCTCCAGATAGTATTTTATGGTGAAAGAAGTTGGGACAAGGTTGTCAATAATAAAATAGGTAAATGAAATTTACAGCCATGATTTAATAGTTGGTCCATTCTTAACCTCAAGTGGAAATCCCTTCATTCCTTGTTCTCCTATAGTTAGATCCTCGGAACCACAAGAATCTTAGTTAGAATAAGATTCCTCAGGATTATCAAAACTCAAGCATGACCTTCTTAACCTCAAAGATTGACTTTGGTCAACTCTCTTAAATTCCAAACTTCCAAAACTCTCTAACTCTTCTCAACACACATCCAAACACCCCAGAAGCCATACCTCCCATTCAGCAAGTCACAAACACCAAGTCAAAGTTAAGGGAGGGTCAAACGAGGGAAAGTGGCAAAATAAGAAAATGACCCTTTGAGGATCGTACAGAATTTCCTACGTAAGAATGAATTGAAAACTGCTTCAAGTAGAATTCTGTAAGTCCAATTCACTACGCACTTATGAACCAGGCAGTGTTCATTACTGAAACGAACAAAATAGTGAGAATCAAATACGGTTAAGGGTTAATTATGTAACTTATGTTTTCTAGGTATACACCAAATCTTGATGGTTTAAATATATCAAATCTACCGGTAGACCGAGTATATCCAATATATGTTCACTATAGAAAGTTCAAAGTGAAACCTACTTATCCAGATGCAATCAATCTTTGCTTATGAATCAAACAATTTTTATGCATGTTTTTCTTCATATATTCATTTTCCATTTATGTAGGGGATTGTTTGGTTATAAGAGGTGTGAATGGAAAATAGTATTTTCTCGAAAAAAACACTGGGAGAAATGATGCAATTTGAATAGTACCTTTTCACATTGAATCTTGTGGCTTTTCCGATAAGGCACAATAGCACCTGTTCATACTACCCTTCGTTGGCTATAAATTCAGAGGACTAGCCTCAGTTTTGTACATAAGGTTTATTTATGTACTTCTTCTGCATATTTTCTAACAAACAAATATCGAGTCTTTGTGTGATTTATTACCGTCTTTGCATTCGACACGTTCGCGTTTGAGTTACCGCTACTCCAGCGATAAGTAAATCTATTTTATCCTGGAAGAGAGTAATCCAAAACTTCGGTTATAGTGAGGGGATTAAATTTCTTAACGATACACAGTGAATTTTGCGGACTCGGATAATTTAATTTAAATTTTTGTTTTTTTGTTTTCCAGTTTATTTTAATGTTCTGCTTTACTATTTTGAACACGGATACCAACAGAAAGTCCACATGTGGAGGTCAAATACTATTTCTTAGTGGTCAAGTTGATGATCGGACTATCCAGAAGTATGAGAAGGAAGCAAAGGATAAAGAGTAGAGAGAGTGGTGTGGCCTGTATCATGAGTACAAATGAAGAGGAGAGTGCGAAGGGGAAAACAATTGAGGTAGGAAAAGCGCATTTTAGAATAGAGACAAGAAGATTTACAATCTTGGATGCCCCGGTTCTTGCTCAATAAAATGGCTGATCCATCAGTCCTAGCGGATAGGCTAGCTAGATATGGCTGCTTGGAAATGGAAGCAAACTGAATCAGTGTTTTTGCTACTACTCCACATTTTGTATATAGTTTTTTGCGAGTAGATCAAGAAGGCTAGTTGTAATGCCGTCGCGCACCATATGCATATCAAAGGCCCTCATTTCCCTCTTTTTTGTACTATGACACAAAATATAAGCCCCATAGCCAGAGGCGAAGCCAGGATTTCAACTAAGGGGGTTCAATATTTAAAGAAAAACTAGCCGAAGGGGGTTCAACACATACTATATATACATAAAAAATAATTTTTATCATGTATAAATAGTATATTTTTTCATCGAAGGGGGTTCGTCCGAACCCCCTTCCCAAAGGCTAGCTCCGCCTCTGCCCATAGCCCTGTTTTGTATAGACGTTGAGGTCAGTTCCACTTTTTTGTACCCCCACTAGTCAAGTCTCTAACAATTTGCCTCCCTGTAATTTAACTACTTAATTAATGAAATGAATCTTCTGGACCAAGAAAAAACTTATTCAAACGATATCAAATTAGATTAACATATCCGACATATTCTTGGGGGTTCTTCTATTACTCTCACTTTACCATTTACTATGTGTTTAATTTTAATCTGCAGACATGAAATAAACAGTTACCGGAATCTCTGAATTGTGCTAGAATATTAATTTCCTGAATATAATATAACGTAAGTGCTCTGAATTGTGCTAGAATATTAATTTCCTGAATATAATGAGTAAGTACTCTCTTCACGTATATGAAGAAAACAGAGATTAAATCCTCCCAACTTTAGAACAGTACTTGAGTTGTTGTAGCAGTGGTTCGCTTAGCAAGTAGTCTCTATTAAGAACCTGCTTTTTAGTCTCGTTCTTGCTTACGACAAATACCACTAGTTACCACCAATTCCCAGCCTAATTGAATATCAAGTTGATATCATATTTGCACTGGCACCACACTGTTCGCCTATGGGCTTAGTCAATGCCCATGTTGTAATATTTGTATTGAACGGATAATTGTAGGTTTAGTTGATTAATTTTACGTAGCATGTCTGTAGACATAATTAGCCAGGATTGAGTAACCGTAAGCTGTATAAATGTACTACCTATTCTATGGTAAATATTCATTCAGTACATGCGAATTACAAACCATTATGCAATTCTATCACAGACATCAAGTAACGTCAGATACAACTTAATGGATAGTGTTCTACAAGCCAGTTGAACCTAATTCACAGAATCGACCCTTATAATCTGTCAAGAAAAGTTGCCGTGCCATTTGTATTTTACAAGTTACAAAGAAATCTCATTTGTAAGAATTCCGATCGGCATGAGTGTCTTTGTAACGCTGGAGCAAGTAGGTCTCGCATTTGATTGGAGGATACCTGATAGAGCAGTAATCAGACAACTTCAGTAGGTAAAAATACTGGGGACAAAGGATTTCTACCACGCCACATCGGTATGATATGACATCTACGGTCACACTGGCACAATGAGAGCACGTTTGTCAATTGTGTGGCAAAACTCTAGTGATATAGCTTTGCAGAATCTCAATTTGAACATTATCGAAATTTCTCAACATTTTTTTCTGATAATGAGTAAGATCACAACTTGAAACACCTAAGTCTATATTGAAGGTGAGAATTGTCTGGTATTACAACGAAGAAGCTTTTGTTAAAAAGTTGTTTTGTTAAAGATTTATCAAAAATATTCACAAAAGAAAATATTGGGTGGAGAAGGACCTATAGGCACTTCCAAAAATAGAAACATCTTCTTCTAGTCCCAATAAAAATGCGAACTTTTTTTTTCGAAATACTTTACAAAAAGTTCTATGGAATATTTTTCCAAATGGCTATGGTCATCAGGTAATTTGTACTGCAAGATAGGGTAAGTTTAGTTGGTGTGCCTCAGGTAGGATAACTTTACTTGCCTCGGTGGGTTTATTTTTGATTGGCAGGTCGGCAAGCATTCCACAAGACAGTCGTGACTGGGCTCCACAAAATATGCAATCTGCACAACATGAAGAAGAGTGACAAATGACTTGTTCTCCCATTTCCATAAGAGCTAAGTTGCTATTCGTTGCCGTCTCCAGTTAGAACGAGTACAGAGCAGCTATCTAAAATTTATGTTCTGGAAGGTAATCCACATATAAGTTAGCAAATAAGAGTGTCTGGACTTCTCCCACAAAAATCACTCTGTTTACAGAAGATACGATCTAGCAAAAATGTTTGGTACTTTTAACAAATTCGTAACCTGTTGTTTAGTTATATTGGCCAGCTGCTAATAAATTATATACTCTCATAAATATGTTTGAGAACCTAATCATCTTATGGGAGTGATGGACCAAAGTTTAATAGATGTTCTTCAAAACCAAACATGCAAAAACCATTGTGTATGATATAGAAAGCTTCTTTTTTCGGACAGCTTATCGTATATAGTGATCATAAGTTGCCGACAAATTTCCTTCCATTCACTTTTATAATTAGACAACTATATTTTAACATTCTTAAGGACATTCCGTTCGGGGGGCAATAGACTCCTCTAAAAAGTTCGATAAGATTGACCAATTCTCTTTAAATGATTACGTCATTTATAATATTTCAATATAAAAGCATCCAAACCCATCGAATGACTTACAGAAAATCTTTCTTGACCATTTCCAAGGACCCGATGCAGTGTTGACCTGAACAAAAGAGCACAGAGTTAGCTGACAAACAGCAAGATACCATTGGCGTGATTTTAAAATTTACCATCAATTTCCTAAACAATGGGTCTGCACCATTAAATATCACGAAAAGAAGCTATCAAATCCTGCAATATGAAGTCTGCATTCCTCGGTTTGTTTTAATACTCTATGTGTGTGTGTGTGAGAAGAGAGATTATTCTAGATTAAATACTTGCAGCAACTTATTCACAGCTTTCTTAAGATCAGTTATCTGACTGCATCCCCAACAAAGTCAGAAGGGTAAATATATGTTTTCATGGTCAAAATGACAAATGAAGGACCTCAGCGATTTAAGAAAAGTTTGCCAAAGAATTTGGGGAGGGCAATTATACAGTACTTTAGAAAGGTAGTGAAGTCAATATTGCTAGGCTTCTGATGTAGTTAATTAGCAACTTCTTGCACAACCATCATATTACCTGAAAATACCATTGCTCCAGCGCTCAAGCATATCACCAAGATTCACTACAAAAGCACTGTAAGTAGAATGTCAATCATATTATCCCCATAATTTCTGTTGGATAATAATTGGTCCATCAGATAATAGAGGGCAGCAACTTCTATTTCACTAGGTAGATGATTTCAACTTAACTTTTACATTGTTAACAAAAGGCATGCTGTCTCTGTTGGAAACTGCAGGAGAAGACATGATTCTAAGCAATATCAAACCTTACAAGTTATAACTTGTGACTTACTTACAAATTAGAGGATAGAACTAAGAAACTTATTATGTCTCACCCTTTCAACGGTAGCACATACTCCCAAATCTGAGGGTTTGCATCCTTATCCTTGCATATCTGAAACAGATTTAAGAGCTCATGTTGCACATCAACAACGAAGAATATAAATCTTGAAAATTCAATGTGTTTTAATGATGAACCTGAAGGCCACAGACATCATCTGTGGCCAAAAGGGTTATCAGACCATAGTCAGAATGTGCACCAGCTCCGAAAATTCCATTTGATGGATCAGAAGGTTTGCCTAGGTTAACATGAAATCAAAATATCAGTTTACTTCAAATAGAAAAGCATGACGATTCTAGTGATAATTCACCATCTTCACCTTCATAATGCAGCAGGCGCAAAGTAGCAATAGGTCTGCCAAGAAACTCGGGTCGATCAAAAAAGTCAACATCAAGGTCCAGTGCAAGGGCTATGAGCCTTGATACTGCTTTTGTCACCTCACTGATGAAAGTCAAGGAAAGGCAGCAAATGATAGAAAAAATATGAGAAATGCAGGGGAGAAAACATTCTTGAAGATATAAAGCAATATGCTCATTGATAAAACAGATAATGAAAACTTAAAGAGTATAAAGAATATGATGTGAAGATAGTAACTCACAGTGCCTCTTGATGATACTTCTCCATAGTTTCCCTCCATCCAGGCAAGGTACCTTTCAGAATACTAACCAATTTAACCTTTTAAGTTCTTCACACAATAATGATGTTTGGTAAGGTCATTGCGAATTCCTCACATAAATGACTAGAACCCTCTATAGAGTTACCTGTAGTAGGCCACACATTTGACCCATAAAATGGTTTCTGAGCTTCAGGATCATCCTCAGGTATTTCAACACCAATGTAATATCCCTCCTTATAGTCACCTAAGGGCCATCAAAAAGCATCCAACTAAATGAAAAAGGTAGCCTTTTCCTACTTTTATTCAAGAGCCCTACATTTATTAACAGAAAGTGAAAAGATAAATGCAGAAATCATAGGGTGAATGCAACTAACTGCGAGTATAATAGTGCATTAATAACCCAAGTTAAACTTCGCGATGGAAAGCCCTCACACAAGCTAGTAAACCTTATAACATTGAATATGACTAAAACGAATGCATCACTGTTCTCCTTTGCAGGTAATATAGACATATGCGAGCTCTATCTTGACTATTCACAAGGTAGCCTCAGCTAAAGTAGCTTTTCTCACAGTTCTATGATAAGATATCTAGAATTTTTTTATATTACGAGAGTAAGGAGATATTAAGTCTTAACTATCCTACACCTATGAGCATTCTCTCTCTCAGGCAGGGGGGAATTTATGTGCATTTGTTGGGGCACGGGAACCCGTGCTGTTTCCATAAAAATAGATATTTTATGTACATATTTTTTAGAATTGATCTAATATTACCCGTTGGCACCCATGCTACAAAAAGACTTGATGGTTCACTTGGTTAAAACCTTAGTTATTTACCAAGAGGAACAAGGATCTATTCCCACGTAGCATGGAAGTCCCCTCGGCCAATCGTCACTCGACAGCTCAAAGCTGACTGGTACAACCCGCGTGCTTGCCTACTCGCATTTTTTCCTTCTTTTTTTTTAGTAGTGCACCCATAGTCTATAAATCCTAGAATCGCCTCTGCTCTCAGGTACCTTGTCTAGGTGAAGACTGTCATCTTTTGTTTGTAAGTATATTGTTATGATATTGTTGTGGTTCATCTAAATTAGTTTAATCCTGCTGGTAGTGCAGTGAGCGACCAACATTGGGTAGGAATAAGGTAAATATCCCCTCTTAACTCTAACCCAATAATAATAAGAACAAGAGATGATAGATACATACCATTTATTTGATTGACAGCATCCAAATGTTCATCTAGACTAGGAGTGTAGCCCCGATGTTTCTCATTTCTAAGAAGCTTCATCTTCTCTTCCAAAGGAAGGTCAAAGAGTTTTTTGCTTTGAGCGAAAATTTCATTCATAAACTCCTGGCTAATACCATGATTGACAACATAGAAAAATCCTGAATCTAAGCAAGCCTGTGACCAATAAAAAAACACATATGAGCTAATGGAGTTATAAGATCTTCCAATGGAATATAAACGAAGAGGAAAGAAAGAAAAAGTGACAAAAGAAAGCAGAGATAGTGGTGATTCTATAAATGTAGTTAATAGAGGTACCAGCTCTTCTAGGGAAGGGAAACTTGTGAAAAAATTGTCTGAGAGACAAAGTAATCTACATGTTGGAAGCAGATTTTGTTTCCACTGAGCTAAAACAATATGGTGATGACTCTAGTAAACGAAGTCATCGTTTAAATGCTATTTTGCTACACTTTCTTCTTTACAAATAAGAAATTGAAGATTTAGTTACGATTAGAAAGCAACATTCTATCTTCATCCATGGAACCTTTATTCATACTTATTCATTTGGAAGTGCTGATCCAATTAAGAAATTATGTTTCGCAATTTCATTATCCAATTTTTCAATGCAGGAAAACAGTGAGATGATTAGACCACTTCCATAGCGAATATTGGTGGATAGTACTAGTTGGAAGAATAAAGGAATAAAAAAAGAGGGCTTCATGGTTCAATCTATTAACAGAAATTTTAATTCGTCCTGCAGATTGAATCTCCTCTAAAATATAGTCCATAGACATGATTGTATTTCCCAGATGGTATTTTCCTACAACTGAAAAAGGATATAGGAAGAAGGCAGTTTTCCAAGCATTTCAAGTTTTTTCTTTAATATAAAAAGAAGGAAACCTAGAGCCTCTGTATCTAATTCAGGTGAATTTTGCAACACAGAATCTGAAATTAATTTTTTTTTTTTTAACATGGCAAGTTATTCTTTTACAGCTGCTATCATCAGCCCTAATAAAGATCACAATTCACAACGTTTCTTCTTCAAATCACATACATGAATACATACAGATGCACACAGAGACAGAAAGAGAGGTGCCTGTTTGAGGAGAGAAACAGAGGTATGGATGTCAGGACTGGAAAGATCGATACAATTTAAATAAGAAATGTTGGCAGAAGCAATTCCGTCATTCTTCATATCCCTTCCTGCCTTATTATTTCTCTCCTTTCCTCGGCTCAACTCAATTCCAGGGAGTGCGTTAAAAAAGTCCCCAAGGTCTCACTGACGTGCCCGATTCTTCCACTTTATTATGTGAACAAATGATTGACACTTTCTGTTTTAAAACGGGAAATGACGAATATACCTCGAACTATTCTAAATTATACGCATGTACCCTCCATTATATCTAGGATATATATATACCCTTATCGTTAATCTTTTGGGTTATATGAAGTCCTTAAAGTGAAACAACGAGCAATTTCACCACAAAAATAAGTCCTCAACGAATTAGTAATAGAATTACAGTTAATTTCGGACATGATATAATGTCTAATTTATGGAATTAAAAAGAAAAGCAAAAAATTAGATGGGGTTTGGTGTTAAGAAACGAAATTTAGAGTTTGAATAGAGAGAAAAAAATTCTATGATTTTAAGTAAGGGAGAAGAAGAATGACGATGGAGAGGTTTCTTAATTGTTTTAATGTTACCTCTTGAATCGGGTTTTTAATTTCGGATCTATGATTGGGTTTTTAATTTTGAGTCTAGGGTTGAGTTTTTAATTTTGCATTTTAATTGGGTTTGGGTAATGGATAGTTGAGTGGGTTATTTTTATTTTGGATAAAATAAATAAAAATCGGGTAAATGCCTATGATGATGCTACATGTCCCGTCGTATGGGTAAAGGATATATACAATCCAAAATATTGACGGAAAGTGTATATACATACCTAAAGTATAATGGAGGGTATATGTGTATCATTTATAATAGTTCGGGGGTACATTTGTCCCTTTTTCGTAAAATAAATAAAATAGATTAATTGCCTAGGATGATGCCACGTGTTCCGCCGTTCAGGTAAAGCGTATGTACAATCCAAAAGATCGACGGTAAGGGTATATATGTATACTCAAAGTATAACGGAGGGTATATGCGTACCATTTATGATAGTTCGGGGGTATATTTGTTCCTTTTTCGATTTTAAAATATAATACACTCTCCAAGATAACGGAGAGTATATATGTACCATTTATGCGTACCTTTGTTTTTATTCCCAGGTTGATTATCAATCATTGTAGTTCCAAGATCATTTTTGTGGTCTTTTCTTCCTCTTCTAATTCATCATTTATAGTATCCTGCTCCAAAAATTTGTCTTCATTAGTTCCTTCTGGCTCCTTAATTCTATCTAGCCATTCCTGCTTAATAGACTTCCTTATTTCTACCTATGCCTCATTATTGTGGTCTTCCACTAAAGCTGGTTCACTAGATTGAAAGAACCTTATCGATCCAGTTTCTAGTATTTGTTGCTTTAGGAGCCTTGTCTGATGCACTGGCTGTATTATCCGGATTTGTTGTTGTTATTGTAGCTAAGATATCCCCAGATTAAGGGAATATGGCATGATCTTCATTCCTCTTGTCCTTTAGAATTTTACTAGTTTCCATTTGCCTTTGCTTTTCTTCACCAGCTCATCATGTTTGTCTTTATCTTGTGGTCTAGTCTGTTCATCAACTATTTTCTCCTAAGATTTTCCTTCCCTTTTGTTGCCTTTACGTTTTCCTTGATTAGACTACTGAATGTCAACATTCTCCAAGGCAGCATATTGATTATGTTAGAAAGTTATCCAAGGCAGCATATTGATTATGTTAGAAAGTTACTACTTCTATCCCATGATCCTCAACTAGTTGGCCTATTGTGGTCACATTACCCTTGCCTTTCTTGTTTGTAACTGTGTTCCAGTTCCAGGATTACCAAGTGTTTTGCCACTGGTGAGACTCCTGGGAAGGATCCAGTAGGTTGAGTATCTCTTCCCATTTTCATGTATGGTTTCTTGTGCTTGTTGTTTTCCTTCTTGTAACTCTTTTCATGTTTGTCACTAACCTTTGTGGCGTTAGGGATATCAATCTCCACTTTGTGTTCCTTCTTCTTCTTTGCTAGTTTTGTATGCACCACAGATCAACATTTATATATGTTGTGCGCTTGTAACTTACATAGTTTTTGATAAAAATTCATATTGCAAATTTTGATGGTTTTTATGGCTCATGTTGCTTCTTCTTTAATATCCATCCTTACATGTTCGGGAAGTTTGGCCATTAAATCAACCAACACTCTTACTTTAACATAACTACATCTAGTCTTGTTGATAATGGTCATGTCTAAGGGGATTGGTGTTCCCACTGTTAAGGCTAAGGAGAACAAAGACTATTTTACAAAGTATGTGGGTGGTAAATTTGGAAATCAAATCCATGCCATGGTCATTGTGGTTTCCTCCTCCAATGTGAATTTAGCATCGTGTATCAATGGTCTCATCTGTTATTGTCACGACCCAAAAGTTGAGATCATGATGTCACCTACCTAGACCCAGCCTTGGTAGGTAAGTCGAAAACCCATAATAGAAAAGATAATTGAAGTAATACAAAGATGAAATAAATATGAGACTTCTAGAATGAAGTCAGGCCATAATACACATAAAACTGGAAAAATCCAAAAGAAATACAATAAATCCTCAAAATCTGGTGTCATAAGTGTGAAGAACAACTAATACAATACTGAAAATCTGAAATTCATAAATTTGTCTCTGAAAGTAAATAAAGGCAAGATAAGATAGGAGGAGGTATGGAATCTGCCCTAAAAAGCTGGAGCTCACCAGTTCCTCGAAATCAGTCTCTTAGAGCACAAGGTCAGCCACTACGGGTGGCACTCGTATTGGGATCTGCACCGAAAGGGCACAGAAGTAGGAGCGAGCATGGTCCACTTGTACTCAGTAGGTATCATAGTCCGAGTGAACAAAGAAAAAAAACTAAACAAGTAAAGAAATACTATGAGCACGTTTTCAACTACATACAAAAAAGTTCCCAAACGGTAGCTCACACCATATCTTCTTACAATTATACAAGTATAATAGCTATATAAGACTAACTACACTCGAAGATATAGGAAACTAAATACACTACAACAAACACATAAGGGAAAGATACAAGAGATGCAATGCAATGGGATGATGATGATATACGCCATCGCATGGCCCTCGTATACACCTTCTGAGCTAAAGCTTCCAGGATAGGACCCCTGGGGGTTCTCAACCCATATACTTTCACAATCTCAATCAACCTTGCCAGCAAATGACCTCGGTCAAGTTTTTTCAAAATATCTCAATCAACCTTGCCGGCAAATTTTAACTTTGATCTTATTGCTATTCTTTCTTTCCCTTTTTTTCCTCCTTTTTTCAATGTTCAAAGCGTTACTGATCATTTATCTAAACCAAATATTTGCGATGTGTTATCTCTTCTTGTTGTTCGTTTTTTATGACTTTTGTTTGCTATTGTTATCTGTTCTAAGCCGGGGGTCTATCGAAAACAGCCTCTCTACTTCATCTGAGGTAGTGGTATGGACTGCGTACACTTTACCCTCCCCAGACCCCACATGGTGGGAATACACTGGGTATGTTGTTGTTGTTGTTGTTGTAGTTTACTTGTGGTTCAAACCTTATGATCGAGACATTGGACAATTCCGCCTCTCTCTGGTCTTTTTATCACCTCTATTAGGTTCTTAAGGCCAAAGTTGTAGTTTTTCCCACTATTTTTTTTTTTTGGTATAATGAAAAACACAGACTAACTAAAATCTTAAGATCGTTCATATGCAATACTGCTTGGAGAAGAAAGAAACTTCATGCCTTAAAATGCATGACTTCCCTAATATTAAATTTGTAACTTAAATCCAAACTCCGCATTTTTGGAACCAATCCTTCCAAAACTTATTTACATTGTCATTTTCTCAAACCCAATTCGAATTTGGCCAAAACTTGTTCCATCCGATAGTTTATCTCATACAACAAAATTGGTCAACATTCAGAAGAGATCAACATGTGGAGCACCTTACTGGGCTCAATATTGAGTCCAAGGGACACATTGCACTAGTCAATATCAGATGAATTATTTGATTTACTTCCCTATATTGCATAAATAATACAAACTATCTCTTCTCCAAATGCACCAATATTGAAAGGTATTAATAATTGAAGTAGGGATATCAATTACTCCTCGGTACGGCAAAGTTGTTATAATACCATCAACAAAGTGGACCGTGCCGGGGGACTTTGGATTAAAAGTGACAAACAAATTTATCAATTAATTAAAAGTCCTTTAAGTTTTTAAAATTAGATAAAAGTGACAAAAAAAATTTAACTTTTTAATGCAGTTGTCGAACAACTATCTGTAACTGTTTGAGCAACTTTTTTTTTAACTTAATAATATTATGGGATCCACTTGTCCCTTTTATTTAAAGTGTCTCATATCTTTCTCTCTTTTTTTCTTTAGGGGGCTTTGCGAGGGGGAGGGGGGGGCGAAGGGAGAGGGGGGGCAAGGCGTAGCTGTGGGATGTTGATGCTTGAACAGGCGTGCCAGCTCTTCTTAACAAGGCCAATCAAATACTTTAATTAGGCAATCTTTTACAAATGCAAGTGTCACATTGACTTACTGTGGTGTGGTGGCTGTCTGGTGAACTAAGTGCCAGATGTAGATATTTAAACATCACCCTCTTCCCCAAACCACCACCAAATAATATACTCAGTGTATTTCCACTTAGTGAAATCTAGAGAGTGTAAAATATACATAGTTCATATCACTACTTCAGAGGTGAAGTAAAGAGATTATTTTCGATAGACCCCTGACAAAATCAATCAATCAAATGGAGAAAAATAAATGAATGCATAAATAACCAAAGGTATGATATGAACATATCAAAAAAAGATTTATAATAAAGCAAAAGCATAGGAAAGCCAGTTGTTTTAGATGCATATTTGGCTCTCATTAAACCTACTACCTACTTTTATTTAGAGGTAAGTGCTCATCATTATGTAAGAGAAATCCTAACGCTAATTGCACTTAATTATTCCTCAAGTGGTTGCTAGTTTTACTTTAAAATAAACCATCTAAGTCAGCTCCTAAATGAAATATTTATTAATAAATCATAAAAGTGATCCAAATTATGAAAATTTTAATAATTATAAAATTGGTTATTATGCTTACTTTTCCTGGATTATATAAGAGTTCAGTCCAGCTTGAAGTTTCCTTGCACCTCCCTGGACCTCTCATCGTTCAACAACAAGAACCAATTGTCTGAATCCAAGTTTTATATATAAAATTCTCAATACCCACGCCGTTCCATCTGATACATTTTTATTTCAATTATATATACTTTATAATTTGTCTTGTATAGCATAACAAGTGTCATAGACTTTTTTTTTCTTGGTATAACTGTATATTTACTGAACCAATTAATTTGGATTCTCATTGTGTAGAGCTCATTCATGGAAAAACACTTGTTGGTAAGAGTTTTTTCGTTTCAAACTCGTTTAGATTAATTATAAAATGTCTAGTTCTCAAGGCAAATTAATCATTTCACTTTAAAAATTAAAGTAGCCCTGGAAGGTTTTATATGATTTTCCTATAAGATATTTGGTGATAGCTCAAATGCAATCTTCCTAGATCCTTTTGGAAGCAACTTCCTAGCTATGCAATCAGCAATCAAAGATCACAAATCTTTTATGGAAACAATTTTGAACTCCAAAACCCAACGAGCTGGAACAGATCGATAAATTTTAACGACATTTCAATCATTTAACAAAAAATGCTTATTATCCCTTCTTTTACCAAACACACTAATTGTTCCTTATTGGTTTCAGCATTTTTAATCAAACACATAACTTCTAATTTTTAATCTCTAATTTCTAATCTCTATCTCTAATCTCTAATCTCCATCTCTAATCTCTAATATATTAAAAGTGTGAAGACCTTAGAAAAGTGATTTGAACATTTTGTTCTTCATTAAAGTCTCCGCAATAGACAAAATCTTTTTTTCACTTATTTCCTCCAATTATTATATATTTATCTTTTTATTATAAAATTACTACGAATTTACCCTAATTAATAATCATAATTAAGGTAATTCTCTTTTATTTTCCGATTAGGATTCACAAAATTCCTTTCCTGACAAAGAGAGTCCTAATAGGCCATTGGTTGTACGTATAGAATCTATATATATGCCTATTATTAAAAAAAAAAAAAAAAAACCTTTAATAGGGTTTTTTTTTCTTTTGAAAGCATACAATTCTATTAATGATACTGAGTTTTTATCTGTATTTGCAGTATTTTTCTTTTGAAAGCATAAAATTCTGTTAATGATATTAACATCGTCCTTTTCTGTTTCTAAGTAACATTCGTTGTTGAGTCTCTAACGTAATTTTTTGGTTTAATTTCAAGTTGCAGATTTCTTTCTCTATTACATTGGTTTTATTGATCAAGAATAACAAAACATCTTTTTATGTTTGTAAGTAACTTTCGTTATTGAATCTCTAACATAACTTTATGATTTCTAGGTTTCAGATTTCCTTTTTTATTACATTGGGTTTATTGATCATAAATAACAAATCGCCCTTCTATGTTTGTAAGTTTATAGCATCGAGGTTTATTTTATACGTCTTTCAATTTAGATCTGCTATGTGTTCATGCTAATATTATCATCTTCTTCTCTTTCTCTTTCCATATGCATCTTAAATTGCAATCATGGTAACTAATAATTTGGAGTTTCATTCGGAAACTTGGAAGTTACTACACTTAACAATTTTCAAGTAACTAATTCACATTTCAATTGTCTACACTTAATCATTTTCAAGTAACTAATTCACATTCAACTTACTACACTTAACAATTTTCAAGTAACTAATTCACATTTCAAGTTACTACAATTAATGATTTTCAAATAACTAATTAACATTTCTATTCTCGACACTTAACCATTTTCAAGTAACTAATTCACATTTCAAGTCTCTACCATTAACCATTTTTAAGCAACTAATTCACATTTTCAAGTCACTACCATTTTCACGTAACAAATACACATCTACATGTCTCTACACTTAACCATTTTCATGTAACTAATTAACATTTCAAGTCTCTACCATTAACCATTTTCTAGTAACTAATTCACATTTTCAAGTTACTACTCTTAACAATTTTCAAATAACTAATTCACATTTCAATTCTCTACACTTAACCATTTTCAAGTAACTAATTCACATTTTCAAGTTACTGCACTTAACCATTTTCAAGTAACTAATTCACATTTTCACTAAACTTAACCATTTTCAAGTAACTAATTCACATTTCAAGTCTCTACCATTAACCATTTTCAAGTAACTAATTCACATTTCAAGTCTCAACCATTAACCATGTAACTAATTCACATTTCAATTCTCTACACTTAACCATTTTCAAGTAACTAATTCACGTTTTCAAGTTACTACACTTAACCATTTTCAAGTAACTACTTCACATTTTCACTACACTTAACCATTTTCAAGTAACTAATTCACATTTCAAGTCTCTACAATTAATAATTTTCAAGTAACTAATTCACATTTCAAGTCTCTACCATTAACCAATTTAAAGTAACTAATTCACATTTCAAGTCTCTACCATTTTCAAGTAACTAATTCACATTTCAAGTCTCAACACTTAACCATTTTCAAATAACTAATTCACATTTCAAGTCTCTACCATTAACCATTTTAAAGTAACTAATTCACATTTTCAAGTTAGTACAATTAATAATTTTTAAGTAACTAATTCACATTTCAATTCTCTACACTTAACCATTTTCAAGTAACTAATTCACATTTCAAGTCTCTACCATTAACCATTTTAAAGTAACTAATTCACATTTCAAGTCTCTACCATTTTCTAGTAACTAATTCACATTTTCAAGTTACTACACTTAACAATTTTCAAGTAACTAATTCACATTTCAATTCTCTACACTTAATCATTTTCAAGTAAGTAATTCACATTTTCAACTTACTACACATAACAATTTTCAAGTAACTAATTCACATTTCAAGTTACTCCAATTAATAATTTTCAAGTAACTAATTCACATTTCAAGTCTCTACCATTAACCATTTTAAAGTAACTAATTCACATTTCAAGTCTCTACCATTTTCAAGTAACTAATTCACATTTCAAGTCTCTACACTTAACCATTTTCAAGTAACTAATTTATATTTCAAGTCTCTACCATTATCCATTTTCTAGTAACTAATTCACATTTTCAAGTTACTACACTTAACAATTTTCAAATAACTAATTCACATTTCAATTCTCTACACTTAACCATTTTCAAGTAACTAATTCACATTTTCAAGTTACTACACTTAACCATTTTCAAATAACTAATTCACATTTCAAGTCTCTACCATTAACCATTTTCAAGTAACTAATTCACATTTCAAGTCTCTACCATTAACCATTTTCAAGTAACTAATTCACATTTCAAGTCTCAACCATTAAACATGAAACTAATTCACATTTCAAGTCTCTACACTTAACCATTTTCAAGTAACTAATTCACATTTTCACTTAACTTAACCATTTTCAGGTAACTAATTCACATTTCAAGTTACTACAATTAATAATTTTCAAATAACTAATTCACATTTCAATTCTCTGCACTTAACCATTTTCAAGTAACTAATTCACATTTCAAGTCTCTACCATTAACCATTTTAAAGTAACTAATTCACATTTCAAGTCTCTACCATTTTCAAGTAACTAATTCACATTTCAAGTCTCTACACTTAACCATTTTCATGTAACTAATTCACATTTCAAGTCTCTACCATTATCCATTTTCTAGTAACTAATTCACATTTTCAAGTTACTACACTTAACAATTTTCAAATAACTAATTCACATTTCAAGTCTCTACCATTAACCATTTTAAAGTAACTAATTCACATTTCAAGTCTCTACCATTTTCAAGTAACTAATTCACATTTCAAATCTCTACACTTAACCATTTTCAAGTAACTAATTCACATTTCAAGTCTCTACCATTAACAATTTTCTAGGAACTAATTCACATTTTCAAGTTACTACTCTTAACAATTTTCAAGTAACTTATTAACATTTCAATTCTCTACACTTAACCATTTTCAAGTAACTAATTCACATTTCAAGTCTCTACCATTAACCATTTTAAAGTAACTAATTCACATTTCAAGTCTCTACCATTTTCAAGTAACTAATTCACATTTCAAGTCTCAACACTTAACCATTTTCAAATAACTAATTCACATTTCAAGTCTCTACCATTAACCATTTTAAAGTAACTAATTCACATTTTCAAGTTAGTACAATTAATAATTTTCAAATAACTAATTCACATTTCGATTCTCTACACTTAACCATTTTCAAATAACTAATTTACATTTTCAAGTTACTACACTTAACCATTTTCAAGTAACTAATTCACATTTCAAGTCTCTACACTTAACCATTTTCAAGTAACTAATTCACATTTCAAGTCTCTACAATTAATAATTTTCAAGTAACTAATTCACATTTCAATTCTCTACACTTAACCATTTTCAAGTAACTAATTCACATTTCAAGTCTCTACCATTAACCATTTTAAAGTAACTAATTCACATTTCAAGTCTCTACCATTTTCAAATAACTAATTCAAATTTTCAAGTCTCTACACTTAACCATTTTCAAGTAACTAATTCACATTTCAAGTCTCTACCATTAACAATTTTCTAGTAACTAATTCACATTTTCAAGTTACTACTCTTAACAATTTTCAAGTAACTTATTCACATTTCAATTCTCTACACTTAACCATTTTCAAGTAACAAATTCACATTTCAAGTCTCTACCATTAACCATTTTAAAGTAACAAATTCACATTTCAAGTCTCTACCATTAACCATTTTAAAGTAACTAATTCACATTTCAAGTCTCTACCATTTTCAAGTAACTCATTCACATTTCAAGTCTCTACCATTTTCAAGTAACTAATTAACATTTCAAGTCTCTACCATTAACCATTTTCAAGTAACTAATTCAAATTTCAAGTCTCTACCATTAACCATTTCAAGTAACTACTTCACATTTCAAGTCTCAACCATTAACCATGTAACTAATTCACATTTCAATTCTCTACACTTAACTATTTTCAAGTAACTAATTCACGGTTTCAAGTTACTACACTTAACCATTTTCAAGTAACTACTGCACATTTTCGCTACACTTAACCATTTTCAAGTAACTAATTCACATTTCAAGTCTCTACCATTTTCATGTAATAATCCACATTTTCAAGTTACTACACTTAACCATTTTCAAGTAACTAATTCACATTCCAATTCTCTACACTTAATCCTTTTCAAGTAAGTAATTCACATTTTAAACTTACTACACATAACAATTTTCAAGTAACTAATTCACATTTCAAGTTACTACAATTAATAATTTTCAAGTAACTAATTCACATTTCAATTCTGTACACTTAACCATTTTCTAGTTACTACACTTAACCATTTTCAAGTAACTAATTGACATTTTCACTACACTTAACCATTTTCAAGTAACTAATTCACATTTCAAGTCTCTACACTTAACCATTTTCATGTAACTAATTCACATTTCAAGTCTCTACCCTTAACCATTTTCTAGTAACTAATTCACATTTTCAAGTTACTACTTTTAACAATTTTCAAGTAACTTAATCACATTTCAATTCTCTATACTTAACCATTTTCAAGTAACTAATTCACATTTCAAGTCTCTACCATTAACCATTTTAAAGTAACTAATTCACATTTCAAGTCTCTACCATTTTCAAGTAACTAATTCACATTTCAAGTCTCTACACTTAACCATTTTCAAGTAACTAATTCACATTTTCCAGTCTCTACACTTAACCATTTTCAAGTAATTAATTCACATTTCAAGTCTCTACCATTAACCATTTTCTAGTAATTAATTCACATTTTCAAGTTACTACACTTAACAATTTTCAAGTAACTAATTCACATATAAAGTTACTACACTTAACGATTTTCAAGTAACTAATTCACATTTCAAGTCTCTACCATTATCCATTTTCTAGTAACTAATTCACATTTTCAAGTTACTAAACTTAACAATTTTCAAATAACTAATTCACATATAAAGTTACTACACTTAACCATTTTCAAATAACTAATTCACATTTCAAGTCTCTACCATTAACCATTTTCTAGTAACTAATTCAAATTTTCAAGTTACTACACTTAACAATTTTCAAATAACTAATTCACATTTCAATTCTCTACACTTAACCATTTTCAAGTTACTACACTTAACCATTTTCAAGTAACTAATTCACATTTTCACTACACTTAATCATTTTCAAGTAACTAATTCACATTTCAAGTCTCTACACTTAACCATTTTCAAGTAACTAATTCACATTTCAAGTCTCTACCTTTAACCATTTTCTAGTAACTAATTCACATTTTCAAGTTATTACTCTTAACAATTTTCAAGTAACTTAATCACATTTCAATTCTCTATACTTCACCATTTTCAAGTCTCTACCATTAACCATTTTAAAGTAACTAATTCACATTTCAAGTCTCTACACTTAACCATTTTCAAGTAACTAATTCACATTTCAAGTCTCTACACTTAACCATTTTCAAGTAACTAATTCACATTTCAAGTCTCTACACTTAACCATTTTCAAGTAACTAATTCACATTTCAAGTCTCTACCATTAACCATTTTCTAGTAACTAATTCACATTTTCAAGTTACTACACTTAACAATTTTCAAGTAACTAATTCATATATCAAGTTACTACACTTAACTATTTTCAAGTAACTAATTCACATTTCAAGTCTCTACACTTAACCATTTTCAAATAACTAATTCACATTTCAAGTCTCTACCATTAACCATTTTAAAGTAACTAATTCACATTTTCAAGTTAGTACAATTAATAATTTTTAAGTAACTAATTCACATTTCAATTCTCTACACTTAACCATTTTCAAGTAACTAATTCACATTTCAAGTCTCTATCATTATCCATTTTAAAGTAACTAATTCACATTTCAAGTCTCTACCATTTTCTAGTAACTAATTCACATTTTCAAATTACTACACTTAACAATTTTCAAGTAACTAATTCACATTTCAATTCTCTACACTTAATCATTTTCAAGTCAGTAATTCACATTTTCAACTTACTACACATAACAATTTTCAAGTAACTAATTCACATTTCAAGTTACTACCATTAATAATTTTCAAGTAACTAATTCATATTTCAATTCTGTACACTTAACCATTTTCAAATAACTAATTCACATTTCAAGTCTCTACCATTAACCATTTTCAAGTAACTAATTCACATTTCAAATCTCTACCATTAACCATTTTAAAGTAACTAATTCACATTTCAAGTCTCTACCATTTTCAAGTAACTAATTCACATTTCAAGTCTCTACACTTAATCATTTTCAAGTAACTAATTCATATTTCAAGTCTCTACCAATATCCATTTTCTAGTAACTAATTCACATTTTCAAGTTACTACACTTAACAATTTTCAAATAACTAATTCACATTTCAATTCTCTACACTTAACCATTTTCAAGTAACTAATTCACATTTTCAAGTTACTACACTTAACCATTTTCAAGTAACTAATTCACATTTTCACTACACTTAACCATTTTCAAGTAACCAATTCACATTTCAAGTCTCTACAATTAATAATTTTCAAGTAACTAATTCACATTTCAATTCTCTACACTTAACTATTTTCAAGTAACTAATTCACATTTCAAGTCTCTACCATTAACCATTTTAAAGTAACTAATTCACATTTCAAGTCTCTACCATTTTCAAGTAACTAATTCACATTTTAAGTCTCTATCATTAACCATTTTAAAGTAACTAATTCACATTTCAAGTCTCTACTATTTTCAAGTAACTAATTCACATTTCAAGTCTCTACACTTAACCATTTTCAAGTAACTAATTCACATTTCAAGTCTCTACCCTTAACCATTTTCTAGTAACTAATTCACATTTTCAAGTTACTACTCTTAACAATTTTCAAGTAACTTAATCACATTTCAATTCTCTATACTTAACCATTTTCAAGTAACTAATTCACATTTCAAGTCTCTACCATTAACCATTTTAAAGTAACTAATTCATATTTCAAGTCTCTACCATTTTCAAGTAACTAATTCACATTTCAATTCTCTACACTTAATCATTTTCAAGTAACTAATTCATATTTCAAGTCTCTACCATTATCCATTTTCTAGAAACTAATTAACATTTTCAAATTACTACACTTAACAATTTTCAAATAACTAATTCACATTTCAATTCTCTACACTTAACCATTTTCATGTAACTAATTCACATTTTCAAGTTACTACACTTAACCATTTTCAAGTACCTAATTCACATTTTCACTACACTTAACCATTTTCAAGTAACCAATTCACATTTCAAGTCTCTACAATTAATAATTTTCAAGTAACTAATTCACATTTCAAGTTACTACACATAACCAGATTCAAATAACTAATTCACATTTCAAGTCTCTACCATTAACCATTTTAAAGTAACTAATTCACATTTCAAATCTCTACCATTTTCTAGTAACTAATTCACATTTTCAAATTACTACACTTAACAATTTTCAAATAACTAATTCACATTTCAATTCTCTACACTTAACCATTTTCAAGTAACTAATTCACATTTTCAAGTTACTACACTTAACCATTTTCAAGTAACTAATTCACATTTTCACTACACTTAACCATTTTCAAGTAACTACTTCACATTTTCACTACACTTAACCATTTTCAAGTAACTAATTCACATTTCAAGTCTCTACCATTTTCAAGTAACTAATTCACATTTCAATTCTCTACACTTAATCATTTTCAAGTAAGTAATTCACATTTTCAACTTACTACACATAACAATTTTCAAGTAACTAATTCACATTTCAAGTTACTACAATTAATTATTTTCAAGTAACTAATTCACATTTCAATTCTCTACACTTAACCATTTTCAAATAACTAATTCACATTTCAAGTCTCTACCATTAACCATTTTAAAGAAACTAATTCACATTTCAAGTCTCTACCATTTTCAAGTAACTAATTCACATTTCAAGTCTCTACACTTAATCATTTTCAAGTAACTAATTCATATTTCAAGTTTCTACCATTATCCATTTTCTAGTAACTAATTCACATTTTCAAGTTACTACTCTTAACAATTTTCAAATAACTAATTCACATTTCAATTCTCTACACTTAACCATTTTTAAGTAACTAATTCACATTTTCAAGTTACTACACTTAACCATTTTCAAGTAACTAATACACATTTTCACTACACTTAACCATTTTCAAATAACTAATTCACATTTCAAGTCTCTACCATTTTCAAGTAACTAATTCAAATTTCAAGTCTCTACAATTAATAATTTTCAAGTAACTAATTCACATTTCAATTCTCTACACTTAACCAATTTCAAGTAACTAATTCACATTTTCACTACACTTAACCATTTTCAAGTAACCAATTCACATTTCAAGTCTCTACAATTAATAATTTTCAAGTAACTAATTCACATTTCAATTCTCTACACTTAACCATTTTCAAGTAACTAATTCACATTTCAAGTCTCTACCATTAACCATTTTAAAGTAACCAATTCACATTTCAATTCTCTACCATTTTTAAGTAACTAATTCACATTTCAAGTGTCTACCATTAACCATGTAACTAATTCACATTTCAACCATTTTCAAGTAACTAATTCATATTTCAAGTCTCTACCATTATCCATTTTCTAGTAACTAATTCACATTTTCAAGTTACTACACTTAACAATTTTCATATAACTAATTTACATTTCAATTCTCTACACTTAACCATTTTCAAGTAACTAATTCACATTTTCAAGTTAATACGCTTAACTATTTTCAAGTAACTAATTCACATTTTAATTCTCTACACTTAACCATTTTCAAGTAACTAATTCACATTTCAAGTCTCTACCATTAACCATTTTCGATGAACTAATTCACATTTCAAGTCTCTACCATTAACCATTTTCAAGTAACTAATTCACATTTCAAGTCTCAACCATTAACCATATAACTAATTCACAATTCAATTTTCTACACTTAACCATTTTCAAGTAACTAATTCACGTTTTCAAGTTACAAAATTAACCATTTTCAAGTAACTAATTTACATTTTCACTACACTTAACCATTTTCAAGTAACTAATTCACATTTCAAGTCTCTACCATTAACCATTTTCAAGTAACTAATTCACATTTCAAGTCTCTACCATTTTCAAGTAACTAATTCACATTTCAATTCACTACACTTAATCATTTTCAAGTAAGTAATTCACATTTCAAGTCTCTACCATTATCCATTTTCTAGAAACTAATTAACATTTTCAAATTACTACACTTAACAATTTTCAAATAACTAATTCACATTTCAATTCTCTACACTTAACCATTTTCAAGTAACTAATTCACATTTTCAAGTTACTACACTTAACCATTTTCAAGTAACTAATTCACATTTTCACTACACTTAACCATTTTCAAGTAACCAATTCACATTTCAAGTCTCTACAATTAATAATTTTCAAGAAACTAATTCACATTTCAAGTCTCTACCATTAACCATTTTCAAGTAACTAATTCACATTTCAAGTCTCTACCATTAACCATTTTAAAGTAACTAATTCACATTTCAAGTCTCTACCATTTTCAAGTAACTAATTCACATTTCAAGTCTCTACCATTTTCAAGTAACTAATTCACATTTCAAGTCTCTACACTTAACCATTTTCAAGTAACTAATTCACATTTCAAGTCTCTACCATTAACCATTTTCAAGTAACTAATTCACATTTCAAGTCTCTACCATTAACCATTTTAAAGTAACTAATTCACATTTCAAGTCTCTACCATTTTCAAGTAACTAATTCACATTTCAATTCTCTACACCTAATCATTTTCAAGTAACTAATTCATATTTCAAGTCTCTACCATTATCCATTTTCTAGAAACTGATTAACATTTTCAAATTACTACACTTAACAATTTTCAAATAACTAATTCACATTTCAATTCTCTACACTTAACCATTTTCAAGTAACTAATTCACATTTTCAAGTTACTACACTTAACCATTTTCAAGTAACTAATTCACATTTTCACTACACTTAACCATTTTCAAGTAACCAATTCACATTTCAAGTCTCTACAATTAATAATTTTCAAGTAACTAATTCACATTTTCAAGTTACTACACTTAACCATTTTCAAGTAACTAATTCACATTTTCACTACACTTAACCATTTTCAAGTAACCAATTCACATTTCAAGTCTCTACAATTAATAATTTTCAAGTAACTAATTCACATTTCAAGTTACTACACTTAACCATATTCAAATAACTAATTCACATTTCAAGTCTCTACCATTAACCATTTTTAAGCAACTAATTCAAATTTTCAAGTCACTACCATTTTCACATAACAAATACACATCTACATGTCTCTACACTTAACCATTTTCATGTAACTAATTAACATTTCAAGTCTCTACCATTAACCATTTTCTAGTAACTAATTCACATTTTCAAGTTACTACTCTTAACAATTTTCAAATAACTAATTCACATTTCAATTCTCTACACTTAACCATTTTCAAGTAACTACTTCACATTTTCAAGTTACTGCACTTCACCATTTTCAAGTAACTAATTCACATTTTCACTAAACTTAACCATTTTCAAGTAACTAATTCACATTTCAAGTCTTTACCATTAACCATTTCAAGTAACTAATTCACATTTCAAGTCTCAACCATTAACCATGTAATTAGTTCACATTTCAATTCTTTACACTTAACCATTTTCAAGTAACTAATTCACGTTTTCAAGTTACTACACTTAACCATTTTCAAGTAACTACTTCACATTTTCACTACACTTAGCCATTTTCAAATAACTAATTCGCATTTCAAGTCTCTACAATTATTAATTTTCAAGTAACTAATTCACATTTCAATTCTCTACACTTAACCATTTTCAAGTAACTAATTCACATTTCAAGTCTCTACCATTAACCATTTTAAAGTAACTAATTCACATTTCAAGTCTCTACCATTTTCAAGTAACTAATTCACATTTCAAGTCTCAACACTTAGCCATTTTCAAATAACTAATTCACATTTCAAGTCTCTACCATTAACCATTTTAAAGTAACTAATTCACATTTTCAAGTTAGTACAATTAATAATTTTTAAGTAACTAATTCACGTTTTCAAGTTACTACACTTAACCATTTTCAAGTAACTAATTCACATTTAAATTCTGTACACTTAACCATTTTCAAATAACTAATTCACATTTCAAGTCTCTACCATTAACCATTTTAAAATAACTAATTCACATTTCAAGTCTCTACCGTTTTCAAGTAACTAATTCACATTTCAAGTCTCTACTCTTAATCATTTTCAAGTAACTAATTCATATTTCAAGTCTCTACCATTATCCATTTTCTAGTAACTAATTCACATTTTCAAGTTACTACACTTAACAATTTTCAAATAACTAATTCACATTTCAATTCTCGACACTTAACCATTTTTAAGTAACTAATTCACATTTTCAAGTTACTACACTTAACCATTTTCAAGTAACTAATACACATTTTCACTACACTTAACCATTTTCAAATAACTAATTCACATTTCAAGTCTCTACCATTTTCAAGTAACTAATTCAAATTTCAAGTCTCTACAATTAATAATTTTCAAGTAACTAATTCACATTTCAATTCTCTACACTTAACCATTTTCAAGTAACTAATTCACATTTTCACTACACTTAACCATTTTCAAGTAACCAATTCACATTTCAAGTCTCTACAATTAATAATTTTCAAGTAACTAATTCACATTTCAATTCTCTACACTTAACCATTTTCAAGTAACTAATTCACATTTCAAGTCTCTACCATTAACCATTTTAAAGTAACC
The DNA here is from genome assembly GCA_031232105.1 of Capsicum rhomboideum. Classification (NCBI taxonomy): domain Eukaryota; kingdom Viridiplantae; phylum Streptophyta; class Magnoliopsida; order Solanales; family Solanaceae; genus Capsicum; species Capsicum rhomboideum. The sequence continues at coordinate 47,268,967 of CP124719.1, read as the reverse complement.
AATTCACATTTCAAGTCTCTACCATTTTTAAGTAACTAATTCACATTTCAAGTGTCTACCATTAACCATGTAACTAATTCACATTTCAACCATTTTCAAGTAACTAATTCATATTTCAAGTCTCTACCATTATCCATTTTCTAGTAACTAATTCACATTTTCAAGTTACTACACTTAACAATTTTCATATAACTAATTTACATTTCAATTCTCTACACTTAACCATTTTCAAGTAACTAATTCACATTTTCAAGTTAATACACTTAACCATTTTCAAGTAACTAATTCACATTTTAATTCTCTACACTTAACCATTTTCAAGTAACTAATTCACATTTCAAGTCTCTACCATTAACCATTTTCGATGAACTAATTCACATTTCAAGTCTCTACCATTAACCATTTTCAAGTAACTAATTCACATTTCAAGTCTCAACCATTAACCATATAACTAATTCACAATTCAATTTTCTACACTTAACCATTTTCAAGTAACTAATTCACGTTTTCAAGTTACAAAATTAACCATTTTCAAGTAACTAATTTACATTTTCACTACACTTAACCGTTTTCAAGTAACTAATTCACATTTCAAGTCTCTACCATTAACCATTTTCAAGTAACTAATTCACATTTCAAGTCTCTACCATTTTCAAGTAACTAATTCACATTTCAATTCACTACACTTAATCATTTTCAAGTAAGTAATTCACATTTCAAGTCTCTACCATTATCCATTTTCTAGAAACTAATTAACATTTTCAAATTACTACACTTAACAATTTTCAAATAACTAATTCACATTTCAATTCTCTACACTTAACCATTTTCAAGTAACTAATTCACATTTTCAAGTTACTACACTTAACCATTTTCAAGTAACTAATTCACATTTTCACTACACTTAACCATTTTCAAGTAACCAATTCACATTTCAAGTCTCTACAATTAATAATTTTCAAGAAACTAATTCACATTTCAAGTCTCTACCATTAACCATTTTCAAGTAACTAATTCACATTTCAAGTCTCTACCATTAACCATTTTAAAGTAACTAATTCACATTTCAAGTCTCTACCATTTTCAAGTAACTAATTCACATTTCAAGTCTCTACCATTTTCAAGTAACTAATTCACATTTCAAGTCTCTACACTTAACCATTTTCAAGTAACTAATTCACATTTCAAGTCTCTACCATTAACCATTTTCAAGTAACTAATTCACATTTCAAGTCTCTACCATTAACCATTTTAAAGTAACTAATTCACATTTCAAGTCTCTACCATTTTCAAGTAACTAATTCACATTTCAATTCTCTACACCTAATCATTTTCAAGTAACTAATTCATATTTCAAGTCTCTACCATTATCCATTTTCTAGAAACTGATTAACATTTTCAAATTACTACACTTAACAATTTTCAAATAACTAATTCACATTTCAATTCTCTACACTTAACCATTTTCAAGTAACTAATTCACATTTTCAAGTTACTACACTTAACCATTTTCAAGTAACTAATTCACATTTTCACTACACTTAACCATTTTCAAGTAACCAATTCACATTTCAAGTCTCTACAATTAATAATTTTCAAGTAACTAATTCACATTTTCAAGTTACTACACTTAACCATTTTCAAGTAACTAATTCACATTTTCACTACACTTAACCATTTTCAAGTAACCAATTCACATTTCAAGTCTCTACAATTAATAATTTTCAAGTAACTAATTCACATTTCAAGTTACTACACTTAACCATATTCAAATAACTAATTCACATTTCAAGTCTCTACCATTAACCATTTTTAAGCAACTAATTCAAATTTTCAAGTCACTACCATTTTCACATAACAAATACACATCTACATGTCTCTACACTTAACCATTTTCATGTAACTAATTAACATTTCAAGTCTCTACCATTAACCATTTTCTAGTAACTAATTCACATTTTCAAGTTACTACTCTTAACAATTTTCAAATAACTAATTCACATTTCAATTCTCTACACTTAACCATTTTCAAGTAACTACTTCACATTTTCAAGTTACTGCACTTCACCATTTTCAAGTAACTAATTCACATTTTCACTAAACTTAACCATTTTCAAGTAACTAATTCACATTTCAAGTCTTTACCATTAACCATTTCAAGTAACTAATTCACATTTCAAGTCTCAACCATTAACCATGTAATTAGTTCACATTTCAATTCTTTACACTTAACCATTTTCAAGTAACTAATTCACGTTTTCAAGTTACTACACTTAACCATTTTCAAGTAACTACTTCACATTTTCACTACACTTAGCCATTTTCAAATAACTAATTCGCATTTCAAGTCTCTACAATTATTAATTTTCAAGTAACTAATTCACATTTCAATTCTCTACACTTAACCATTTTCAAGTAACTAATTCACATTTCAAGTCTCTACCATTAACCATTTTAAAGTAACTAATTCACATTTCAAGTCTCTACCATTTTCAAGTAACTAATTCACATTTCAAGTCTCAACACTTAGCCATTTTCAAATAACTAATTCACATTTCAAGTCTCTACCATTAACCATTTTAAAGTAACTAATTCACATTTTCAAGTTAGTACAATTAATAATTTTTAAGTAACTAATTCACGTTTTCAAGTTACTACACTTAACCATTTTCAAGTAACTAATTCACATTTAAATTCTGTACACTTAACCATTTTCAAATAACTAATTCACATTTCAAGTCTCTACCATTAACCATTTTAAAATAACTAATTCACATTTCAAGTCTCTACCGTTTTCAAGTAACTAATTCACATTTCAAGTCTCTACTCTTAATCATTTTCAAGTAACTAATTCATATTTCAAGTCTCTACCATTATCCATTTTCTAGTAACTAATTCACATTTTCAAGTTACTACACTTAACAATTTTCAAATAACTAATTCACATTTCAATTCTCGACACTTAACCATTTTTAAGTAACTAATTCACATTTTCAAGTTACTACACTTAACCATTTTCAAGTAACTAATTCACATTTCAAGTCTCTACAATTAATAATTTTCAAGTAACTAATTCACATTTCAATTCTCTACACTTAACCATTTTCAAGTAACTAATTCACATTTTCACTACACTTAACCATTTTCAAGTAACTAATTCACATTTCAAGTCTCTACCATTTTCAAGTAACTAATTCACATTTCAAGTCTCTACCATTTTCAAGTAACTAATTCACATTTCAAGTCTCTACCATTAACCATTTTCTAGTAAATAATTCACATTTTCAAGTTAATACTCTTAACAATTTTCAAGTAACTTATTCATATTTCAATTCTCTACACTTAACCATTTTCAAGTAACTAATTCACATTTCAAGTCTCTACCATTAACCATTTTAAAGTAACTAATTCACATTTCAAGTCTCTACCATTTTCAAGTAACTAATTCATATTTCAAGTCTCTACACTTAACCATTTTCAAATAACTAATTCACATTTCAAGTCTCTACCATTAACCATTTTAAAGTAACTAATTCACATTTCAAGTGTCTACCATTAACCATGTAACTAATTCACATTTCAACCATTTTCAAATAACTAATTCATATTTCAAGTCTCTACCATTATCCATTTTCTAGTAACTAATTCACATTTTCAAGTTACTACACTTAACAATTTTCATATAACTAATTTACATTTCAATTCTCTACACTTAACCATTTTCAAGTAACTAATTCACATTTTTAAGTTACTACACTTAACCATTTTCAAGTAACTAATTCACATTTTAATTCTCTACACTTAACCATTTTCAAGTAACTAATTCACATTTCAAGTCTCTACCATTAACCATTTTCAATGAACTAATTCACATTTCGAGTCTCTACCATTAACCATTTTCAAATAACTAATTCACATTTCAAGTCTCAACCATTAACCATGTAACTAATTCACATTTCAATTTTCTACACTTAACCATTTTCAAATAACTAATTCACATTTCAAGTCTCAACCATTAACCAAGTAACTAATTCACGTTTTCAAGTTACTAAACTTAACCATTTTCAAGTAACTAATTCACATTTTCACTACACTTAACCATTTTCAAGTAACTAATTCACATTTCAAGTCTCTACCATTTTCAAGTAACTAATTCACATTTCAATTCTCTACACTTAATCATTTTCAAGTAAGTAATTCACATTTCAAGTCTCTACCATTATCCATTTTCTAGAAACTAATTAACATTTTCAAATTACTACACTTAACAATTTTCAAATAACTAATTCACATTTCAATTCTCTACACTTAACCATTTTCAAGTAACTAATTCACATTTTCAAGTTACTACACTTAACCATTTTCAAGTAACTAATTCACATTTTCACTACACTTAACCATTTTCAAGTAACCAATTCACATTTCAAGTCTCTACAATTAATAATTTTCAAGAAACTAATTCACATTTCAAGTCTCTACCATTAACCATTTTCAAGTAACTAATTCACATTTCAAGTCTCTACCATTAACCATTTTAAAGTAACTAATTCACATTTCAAGTCTCTACCATTTTCAAGTAACTAATTCACATTTCAAGTCTCTACCATTTTCAAGTAACTAATTCACATTTCAAGTCTCTACACTTAACCATTTTCAAGTAACTAATTCACATTTCAAGTCTCTACCATTAACCATTTTCAAGTAACTAATTCACATTTCAAGTCTCTACCATTAACCATTTTAAAGTAACTAATTCACATTTCAAGTCTCTACCATTTTCAAGTAGCTAATTCACATTTCAATTCTCTACATTTAATCATTTTCAAGTAACTAATTCATATTTCAAGTCTCTACCATTATCCATTTTCTAGAAACTAATTAACATTTTCAAATTACTACACTTAACAATTTTCAAATAACTAATTCACATTTCAATTCTCTACACTTAACCATTTTCAAGTAACTAATTCACATTTTCAAGTTACTACACTTAACCATTTTCAAGTAACTAATTCACATTTTCACTACACTTAACCATTTTCAAGTAACCAATTCACATTTCAAGTCTCTACAATTAATAATTTTCAAGTAACTAATTCACATTTCAAGTTACTACACTTAACCATATTCAAATAACTAATTCACATTTCAAGTCTCTACCATTAACCATTTTTAAGCAACTAATTCACATTTTCAAGTCACTACCATTTTCACGTAACAAATACACATCTACATGTCTCTACACTTAACCATTTTCATGTAACTAATTAACATTTCAAGTCTCTACCATTAACCATTTTCTAGTAACTAATTCACATTTTCAAGTTACTACTCTTAACAATTTTCAAATAACTAATTCACATTTCAATTCTCTACACTTAACCATTTTCAAATAACTACTTCACATTTTCAAGTTACTGCACTTCACCATTTTCAAGTAACTAATTCACATTTTCACTAAACTTAACCATTTTCAAGTAACTAATTCACATTTCAAGTCTTTACCATTAACCATTTCAAGTAACTAATTCACATTTCAAGTCTCAACCATTAACCATGTAATTAGTTCACATTTCAATTCTTTACACTTAACCATTTTCAAGTAACTAATTCACGTTTTCAAGTTACTACACTTAACCATTTTCAAGTAACTACTTCACATTTTCACTACACTTAGCCATTTTCAAATAACTAATTCGCATTTCAAGTCTCTACAATTATTAATTTTCAAGTAACTAATTCACATTTCAATTCTCTACACTTAACCATTTTCAAGTAACTAATTCACATTTCAAGTCTCTACCATTAACCATTTTAAAGTAACTAATTCACATTTCAAGTCTCTACCATTTTCAAGTAACTAATTCACATTTCAAGTCTCAACACTTAGCCATTTTCAAATAACTAATTCACATTTCAAGTCTCTACCATTAACCATTTTAAAGTAACTAATTCACATTTTCAAGTTAGTACAATTAATAATTTTTAAGTAACTAATTCACGTTTTCAAGTTACTACACTTAACCATTTTCAAGTAACTACTTCACATTTTCACTACACTTAACCATTTTCAAGTAACTAATTCACATTTCAAGTCTCTACCATTTTCAAGCAACTAATTCACATTTCAATTCTCTACACTTAATCATTTTCAAGTAAGTAATTCACATTTTCAACTTACTACACATAACAATTTTCAAGTAACTAATTCACAGTTCAAGTTACTACAATTAATAATTTTCAAGTAACTAATTCACATTTAAATTCTGTACACCTAACCATTTTCAAATAACTAATTCACATTTCAAGTCTCTACCATTAACCATTTTAAAATAACTAATTCACATTTCAAGTCTCTACCGTTTTCAAGTAACTAATTCACATTTCAAGTCTCTACCGTTTTCAAGTAACTAATTCACATTTCAAGTCTCTACTCTTAATCATTTTCAAGTAACTAATTCATATTTCAAGTCTCTACCATTATCCATTTTCTAGTAACTAATTCACATTTTCAAGTTACTACACTTAACAATTTTCAAATAACTAATTCACATTTCAATTCTCGACACTTAACCATTTTTAAGTAACTAATTCACATTTTCAAGTTACTACACTTAACCATTTTCAAGTAACTAATTCACATTTCAAGTCTCTACAATTAATAATTTTCAAGTAACTAATTCACATTTCAATTCTCTACACTTAACCATTTTCAAGTAACTAATTCACATTTTCACTACACTTAACCATTTTCAAGTAACTAATTCACATTTCAAGTCTCTACCATTTTCAAGTAACTAATTCACATTTCAAGTCTCTACCATTTTCAAGTAACTAATTCACATTTCAAATCTCTACCATTAACCATTTTCTAGTAAATAATTCACATTTTCAAGTTAATACTCTTAACAATTTTCAAGTAACTTATTCATATTTCAATTCTCTACACTTAACCATTTTCAAGTAACTAATTCACATTTCAAGTCTCTACCATTAACCATTTTAAAGTAACTAATTCACATTTCAAGTCTCTACCATTTTCAAGTAACTAATTCATATTTCAAGTCTCTACACTTAACCATTTTCAAATAACTAATTCACATTTCAAGTCTCTACCATTAACCATTTTAAAGTAACTAATTCACATTTCAAGTGTCTACCATTAACCATGTAACTAATTCACATTTCAACCATTTTCAAGTAACTAATTCATATTTCAAGTCTCTACCATTATCCATTTTCTAGTAACTAATTCACATTTTCAAGTTACTACACTTAACAATTTTCATATAACTAATTTACATTTCAATTCTCTACACTTAACCATTTTCAAGTAACTAATTCACATTTTTAAGTTACTACACTTAACCATTTTCAAGTAACTAATTCACATTTTAATTCTCTACACTTAACCATTTTCAAGTAACTAATTCACATTTCAAGTCTCTACCATTAACCATTTTCAATGAACTAATTCACATTTCAAGTCTCTACCATTAACCATTTTCAAATAACTAATTCACATTTCAAGTCTCAACCATTAACCATGTAACTAATTCACATTTCAATTTTCTACACTTAACCATTTTCAAATAACTAATTCACATTTCAAGTCTCAACCATTAACCAAGTAACTAATTCACGTTTTCAAGTTACTACACATAACAATTTTCAAGTAACTAATTCACATTTCAAGTTACTACAATTAATAATTTTCAAGTAACTAATTCACATTTCAATTCTCTACACTTAACCATTTTCAAATAACTAATTCACATTTCAAGTCTCTACCATTAACCATTTTAAAGTAACTAATTCACAATTCAAGTCTCTACCATTTTCAAGTAACTAATTCACATTTCAAGTCTCTACACTTAACCATTTTCAAGTAACTAATTCATATTTCAAGTCTCTACCATTATCCATTTTCTAGTAATTAATTCACATTTTCAAGTTACTACTCTTAACAATTTTCAAATAACTAATTAACATTTCAATTCTCTACACTTAACCATTTTTAAGTAACTAATTAACTATTTTCAAGTAACTAATTCACAATTCAAGTCTCTACAATTAATAATTTTCAAGTAACTAATTCACATTTCAATTCTCTACACTTAACCATTTTCAAGTAACTAATTCACATTTTCACTACACTTAACCATTTTCAAGTAACCAATTCACATTTCAAGTCTCTACAATTAATAATTTTCAAGTAACTAATTCACATTTCAAGTCTCTACCATTAACCATTTCAAGTAACTAATTCACATTTCAAGTCTCAACCATTAACCATGTAACTAATTCACATTTCAATTCTTTACACTTAACCATTTTCAAGTAACTAATTCACGTTTTCAAGTTACTACACTTAACCATTTTCAAGTAACTACTTCACATTTTGACTACACTTAACCATTTTCAAGTAACTAATTCGCATTTCAAGTCTCTACAATTATTAATTTTCAAGTAACTAATTCACATTTCAAGTCTTTACACTTAACCATTTTCATGTAACTAATTCACATTTTAAGTCTCTACCATTAACCATTTTCTAGTAACTAATTCACATTTTCAAGTTACTACTCTTAACAATTTTCAAATAACTAATTCACATTTCAATTCTCTACACTTAACCATTTTCAAGTAACTAATTCACATTTTCAAGTTACTACACTTAACCATTTTCAAGTAACTAATTCACATTTTCAAGTTACAGCACTTAACCATTTTCAAGTAACTAATTCACATTTTCACTAAACTTAACCATTTTCAAGTAACTAATTCACATTTCAAGTCTCTACCATTAACCATTTCAAGTAACTAAGTCACATTTCAAGTCTCAACCATTAACCATGTAACTAATTCACATTTCAATTCTCTACACTTAACCATTTTCAAGTAACTAATTCACGTTTTCAAGTTACTACACTTAACCATTTTCAAGTAACTACTTCACATTTTCACTACACTTAACCATTTTCAAGTAACTAATTCACATTTCAAGTCTCTACCATTAACCATTTCAAGTAACTAAGTCACATTTCAAGTCTCAACCATTAACCATGTAACTAATTCACATTTCAATTCTCTACACTTAACCATTTTCAAGTAACTAATTCACGTTTTCAAGTTACTACACTTAACCATTTTCAAGTAACTACTTCACATTTTCACTAAACTTAACCATTTTCAAGTAACTAATTCACATTTCAAGTCTCTACAATTAATAATTTTCAAGTAACTAATTCACATTTCAATTCTCTGCACTTAACCATTTTCAAGTAACTAATTCACATTTCAAATCTCTACCATTAATCATTTTAAAGTAACTAATTCACATTTTAAGTCTCTACCATTTTCAAGTAACTAATTCACATTTCAAGTCTCTACACTTAACCATTTTCAAATAACTAATTCACATTTCAAGTCTCTACCATTAACCATTTTCTAGTAACTAATTCACATTTTCAAGTTACTACACTTAACAATTTTCAAATAACTAATTTAAATTTCAATTCTCTACACTTAACCATTTTCAAGTAACTAATTCACATTTCAAGTTACTACAATTAATAATTTTCAAATATCTAATTCACATTTCAATTCTCTACACTTAACCATTTTCAAATAACTAATTCACATTTCAAGTCTCTACCATTAACCATTTTAAAGTAACTAATTCACATTTCAAGTCTCTACCATTTTCAAGTAACTAATTCACATTTCAAGTCTCTACACTTAATCATTTTCAAGTAACTAATTCATATTTCAATTCTCTACACTTAACCATTTTCAAGTAACTAATTCACGTTTCAAGTCTCTACCATTAACCATTTTCAAATAACTAATTCACATTTTCAAGTTAGTACAATTAATAATTTTTAAGTAACTAATTCACGTTTTCAAGTTATTACACTTAACCATTTTCAAGTAACTACTTCACATTTTCACTACACATAACAATTTTCAAGTAACTAATTCACATTTAGAGTTACTACAATTAATAATTTTCAAGTAACTAATTCACATTTAAATTCTGTACACTTAACCATTTTCAAATAACTAATTCACATTTAAAGTCTCTACCATTAACCATTTTCAAGTAACTAATTCACATTTCAAGTCTCTACCATTTTCAAGTAACTAATTCACATTTCAATTCTCTACACTTAACCATTTTCATGTAACTAATTCACATTTCAAGTCTCTACCATTAACCATTTTCTAGTAACTAATTCACATTTTCAAGATACTACTCTTAACAATTTACAAATAACTAATTCACATTTCAATTCTCTACACTTAACCTTTTTCAAGTAACTAATTCACATTTTCAAGTTACAGCACTTATGCAATTTCAAGTAACTAATTCACATTTTCACTAAACTTAACCATTTTCAAGTAACTAATTCACATTTCAAGTCTCTACCATTAACCATTTCAAGTAACTAAGTCACATTTCAAGTCTCAACCATTAACCATGTAACAAATTCACATTTCAATTCTCTACACTTAACCATTTTCAAGTAAATAATTCACGTTTTCAAGTTACTACACTTAACCATTTTCAAGTAACTAATTCACATTTTCACTACACTTAACCATTTTCAAGTAACTAATTCACATTTCAAGTCTCTACCATTAACCATTTCAAGTAACTAAGTCACATTTCAAGTCTCAACCATTAACCGTGTAACTAATTCACATTTCAATTCTCTACACTTAACCATTTTCAAGTAACTAATTCACGTTTTCAAGTTACTACACTTAACCATTTTCAAGTAACTACTTCACATTTTCACTAAACTTAACCATTTTCAAGTAACTAATTCACATTTCAAGTCTCTACAATTAATAATTTTCAAGTAACTAATTCACATTTCAATTCTCTGCACTTAACCATTTTCAAGTAACTAATTCACATTTCAAATCTCTACCATTAATCATTTTAAAGTAACTAATTCACATTTTAAGTCTCTACCATTTTCAAGTAACCAATTCACATTTTCAAGTAAGTAATTCACATTTTCAACTTACTACACATAACAATTTTCAAGTAACTAATTCACATTTCAAGTTACTACAATTAATAATTTTCAAGTAACTAATTCACATTTCAATTCTCTACACTTAACCATTTTCAAGTAACTAATTCATATTTCAAGTCTCTACCATTATCCATTTTCTAGTAACTAATTCACATTTTCAAGTTACTACACTTAACAATTTTCAAATAACTAATTTAAATTTCAATTCTCTACACTTAACCATTTTCAAGTAACTAATTCACATTTTCAAGTTACTACACTTAACCATTTTCAAGTAACTAATTCACATTTCAATTCTCTACACTTAACCATTTTCAAGTAACTAATTCACATTTCAAGTCTCTACCATTAACCATTTTAAAGTAACTAATTCACATTTCAAGTCTCTACCATTTTCAAGTAACTAATTCACATTTCAAGTCTTTACACTTAACCATTTTCATGTAACTAATTCGCATTTTAACTCTCTACCATTAACCATTTTCTAGTAACTAATTCACATTTTCAAGTTACTACTCTTAACAATTTTCAAATAACTAATTCACATTTCAATTCTCTACACTTAACCATTTTCAAGTAACTAATTCACATTTTCAAGTTACTGCACTTAACCATTTTCAAATAACTAATTCACATTTCAATTCTCTACACTTAACCATTTTCAAGTAACTAATTCACATTTCAAGTCTATACCATTAACCATTTTAAAGTAACTAATTCACATTTCAAGTCTCTACCATTTTCAAGCAACTAATTCACATTTCAAGTCTCAACACTTAACCATTTTCAAATAACTAATTCACATTTCAAGTCTCTACCATTAACCATTTCAAGTAACTAAGTCACATTTCAAGTCTCAACCATTAACCATGTAACTAATTCACATTTCAATTCTCTACACTTAACCATTTTCAAGTAACTAATTCACGTTTTCAAGTTACTACACTTAACCATTTTCAAGTAACTATTTCACATTTTCACTAAACTTAACCATTTTCAAGTAACTAATTCATGTTTCAAGTCTCTACCATTATCCATTTTCTAGTAACTAATTCACATTTCAAGTCTTTACATTTAACCATTTTCATGTAACTAATTCACATTTCAAGTCTCTACAATTAATAATTTTCAAGTAACTAATTCACATTTCAATTCTCTGCACTTAACCATTTTCAAGTAACTAATTCACATTTCAAATCTCTACCATTAATCATTTTAAAGTAACTAATTCACATTTCAAGTCTCTACCATTTTCAAGTAACTAATTCACATTTCAAGTCTCTACACTTAACCATTTTAAAATAACTAATTCACATTTCAAGTCTCTACCATTAACCATTTTAAAGTAACCAATTCACATTTTCAAGTTAGTACAATTAAAAATTTTTAAGTAACTAATTCACGTTTTCAAGTTACTACACTTAACCATTTTCAAGTAACTACTTCACATTTTCACTACACTTAACCATTTTCAAGTAACTAATTCACATTTCAAGTCTCTACCATTTTCAAGTAACTAATTCACATTTCAATTCTCCACACTTAATCATTTTCAAGTAAGTAATTCACATTTTCAACTTACTACCCATAACAATTTTCAAGTAACTAATTCACATTTCAAGTTACTACAATTAATAATTTTCAAGTAACTAATTCACATTTAAATTCTGTACACTTAACCATTTTCAAATATCTAATTCAAATTTCAAGTCTCTACCATTAACCATTTTCAAGTAACTAATTCACATTTCAAGTCTCTACCATTTTCAAGTAACTAATTCACATTTCAATTCTCTACACTTAACCATTTTCATATAACTAATTCACATTTCAATTCTCTACCATTAACCATTTTCTAGTAACTAATTCACATTTTCAAGTTACTACTCTTAACAATTTTCAAATAACTAATTCACATTTCAATTCTCTACACTTAACCATTTTCAAGTAACTAATTCACATTTTCGAGTTACAGCACTTAACCATTTTCAAGTAACTAATTCACATTTTCACTAAACTTAACCATTTTCAAGTAACTAATTCACATTTCAAGTCTCTACAGTTAATAATTTTCAAGTAACTAATTCACATTTCAATTCTCAACCATTAACCATGTAACTAATTCACATTTCAATTCTCTACACTTAACCATTTTCAAGTAACTAATTCACGTTTTCAAGTTACTACACTTAACCATTTTCAAGTAACTACTTCACATTTTCACTACACTTAACCATTTTCAAGTAACTAATTTACATTTCAAGTCTCTACCATTAACCATTTCAAGTAACTAAGTCACATTTCAAGTCTCAACCATTAACCGTGTAACTAATTCACATTTCAATTCTCTACACTTAACCATTTTCAAGTAACTAATTCACGTTTTCAAGTTACTACACTTAACCATTTTCAAGTAACTACTTCACATTTTCACTAAACTTAACCATTTTCAAGTAACTAATTCACATTTCAAGTCTCTACAATTAATAATTTTCAAGTAACTAATTCACATTTCAATTCTCTGCGCTTAACCATTTTCAAGTAACTAATTCTCATTTCAAATCTTTACCATTAATCATTTTAAAGTAACTAATTCACATTTTAAGTCTCTACCATTTTCAAGTAACTAATTCACGTTTTCAAGTTACTACACTTAACCATTTTCAAGTAACTACTTCACATTTTCACTAAACTTAACCATTTTCAAGTAACTAATTCATATTTCAAGTCTCTACAATTAATAATTTTCAAGTAACTAATTCACATTTAAATTCTCTGAACTTAACCATTTTCAAGTAACTAATTCACATTTCAAATCTCTACCATTAATCATTTTAAAGTAACTAATTCACATTTCAAGTCTCTACCATTTTGAAGTAACTAATTCACATTTCAAGTCTCTACACTTAACCATTTTCAAATAACTAATTCACATTTCAAGTCTCTACCATTAACCATTTTAAAGTAACCAATTCACATTTTCAAGTTAGTACAATTAATAATTTTTAAGTAACTAATTCACGTTTTCAAGTTACTACACTTAACCATTTTCAAGTAACTACTTCACATTTTCACTACACTTAACCATTTTCAAGTAACTAATTCACATTTCAAGTCTCTACCTTTTTCAAGTAACTAATTCACATTTCAATTCTCTACACTTAATCATTTTCAAGTAAGTAATTCACATTTTCAACTTACTACACATAACAATTTTCAAGTAACTAATTCACATTTCAAGTTACTACAATTAATAATTTTCAAGTAACTAATTCATATTTCAAGTCTCTACCATTATCCATTTTCTAGTAACTAATTCACATTTTCAAGTTACTACACTTAACAATTTTCAAATAACTAATTTACATTTCAATTCTCTACACTTAACCATTTTCAAGTAACTAATTCATATTTTCAAGTTACTACACTTAACCATTTTCAAGTAACTAATTCACATTTCAATTCTCTACACTTAACCATTTTCAAGTAACTAATTCACATTTCAAGTCTCTACCATTAACCATTTTAAAGTAACTAATTCACATTTCAAGTCTCTACCATTTTCAAGTAACTAATTCACATTTCAAGTCTTCACACTTAACCATTTTCATGTAACTAATTCACATTTTAAGTCTCTACCATTAACCATTTTCTAGTAACTAATTCACATTTTCAAGTTACTACTCTTAACAATTTTCAAATAACTAATTCACATTTCAATTCTCTACACTTAACCATTTTCAAGTAACTAATTCACATTTTCAAGTTACTGCACTTAACCATTTTCAAGTAACTAATTCACATTTCAATTCTCTACACTTAACCATTTTCAAGTAACTAATTCACATTTCAAGTCTATACCATTAACCATTTTAAAGTAACTAATTCACATTTCAAGTCTCTACCATTTTCAAGTAACTAATTCACATTTCAAGTCTCTACCATTAACCATTTCAAGTAACTAAGTCACATTTCAAGTCTCAACCATTAACCATGTAACTAATTCACATTTCAATTCTCTACACTTAACCATTTTCAAGTAACTAATTCACGTTTTCAAGTTACTACACTTAACCATTTTCAAGTAACTACTTCACATTTTCACTACACTTAACCATTTTCAAGTAACTAATTCACATTTCAAGTCTCTACCATTTTCAAGTAACTAATT
Organism: Capsicum rhomboideum; assembly: GCA_031232105.1. NCBI lineage: Eukaryota > Viridiplantae > Streptophyta > Magnoliopsida > Solanales > Solanaceae > Capsicum > Capsicum rhomboideum. The sequence continues at coordinate 47,253,745 of CP124719.1, read as the reverse complement.
CACATTTCAAGTCTTTACATTTAACCATTTTCATGTAACTAATTCACATTTCAAGTCTCTACAATTAATAATTTTCAAATAACTAATTCACATTTCAATTCTCTGCACTTAACCATTTTCAAGTAACTAATTCACATTTCAAATCTCTACCATTAATCATTTTAAAGTAACTAATTCACATTTCAAGTCTCTACCATTTTCAAGTAACTAATTCACATTTCAAGTCTCTACACTTAACCATTTTAAAATAACTAATTCACATTTCAAGTCTCTACCATTAACCATTTTAAAGTAACCAATTCACATTTTCAACTTACTACCCATAACAATTTTCAAGTAACTAATTCACATTTCAAGTTACTACAATTAATAATTTTCAAGTAACTAATTCACATTTAAATTCTGTACACTTAACCATTTTCAAATATCTAATTCAAATTTCAAGTCTCTACCATTAACCATTTTCAAGTAACTAATTCACATTTCAAGTCTCTACCATTTTCAAGTAACTAATTCACATTTCAATTCTCTACACTTAACCATTTTCATATAACTAATTCACATTTCAATTCTCTACCATTAACCATTTTCTAGTAACTAATTCACATTTTCAAGTTACTACTCTTAACAATTTTCAAATAACTAATTCACATTTCAATTCTCTACACTTAACCATTTTCAAGTAACTAATTCACATTTTCGAGTTACAGCACTTAACCATTTTCAAGTAACTAATTCACATTTTCACTAAACTTAACCATTTTCAAGTAACTAATTCACATTTCAAGTCTCTACAGTTAATAATTTTCAAGTAACTAATTCACATTTCAATTCTCAACCATTAACCATGTAACTAATTCACATTTCAATTCTCTACACTTAACCATTTTCAAGTAACTAATTCACGTTTTCAAGTTACTACACTTAACCATTTTCAAGTAACTACTTCACATTTTCACTACACTTAACCATTTTCAAGTAACTAATTTACATTTCAAGTCTCTACCATTAACCATTTCAAGTAACTAAGTCACATTTCAAGTCTCAACCATTAACCGTGTAACTAATTCACATTTCAATTCTCTACACTTAACCATTTTCAAGTAACTAATTCACGTTTTCAAGTTACTACACTTAACCATTTTCAAGTAACTACTTCACATTTTCACTAAACTTAACCATTTTCAAGTAACTAATTCACATTTCAAGTCTCTACAATTAATAATTTTCAAGTAACTAATTCACATTTCAATTCTCTGCGCTTAACCATTTTCAAGTAACTAATTCTCATTTCAAATCTTTACCATTAATCATTTTAAAGTAACTAATTCACATTTTAAGTCTCTACCATTTTCAAGTAACTAATTCACGTTTTCAAGTTACTACACTTAACCATTTTCAAGTAACTACTTCACATTTTCACTAAACTTAACCATTTTCAAGTAACTAATTCATATTTCAAGTCTCTACAATTAATAATTTTCAAGTAACTAATTCACATTTAAATTCTCTGAACTTAACCATTTTCAAGTAACTAATTCACATTTCAAATCTCTACCATTAATCATTTTAAAGTAACTAATTCACATTTCAAGTCTCTACCATTTTGAAGTAACTAATTCACATTTCAAGTCTCTACACTTAACCATTTTCAAATAACTAATTCACATTTCAAGTCTCTACCATTAACCATTTTAAAGTAACCAATTCACATTTTCAAGTTAGTACAATTAATAATTTTTAAGTAACTAATTCACGTTTTCAAGTTACTACACTTAACCATTTTCAAGTAACTACTTCACATTTTCACTACACTTAACCATTTTCAAGTAACTAATTCACATTTCAAGTCTCTACCTTTTTCAAGTAACTAATTCACATTTCAATTCTCTACACTTAATCATTTTCAAGTAAGTAATTCACATTTTCAACTTACTACACATAACAATTTTCAAGTAACTAATTCACATTTCAAGTTACTACAATTAATAATTTTCAAGTAACTAATTCATATTTCAAGTCTCTACCATTATCCATTTTCTAGTAACTAATTCACATTTTCAAGTTACTACACTTAACAATTTTCAAATAACTAATTTACATTTCAATTCTCTACACTTAACCATTTTCAAGTAACTAATTCATATTTTCAAGTTACTACACTTAACCATTTTCAAGTAACTAATTCACATTTCAATTCTCTACACTTAACCATTTTCAAGTAACTAATTCACATTTCAAGTCTCTACCATTAACCATTTTAAAGTAACTAATTCACATTTCAAGTCTCTACCATTTTCAAGTAACTAATTCACATTTCAAGTCTTCACACTTAACCATTTTCATGTAACTAATTCACATTTTAAGTCTCTACCATTAACCATTTTCTAGTAACTAATTCACATTTTCAAGTTACTACTCTTAACAATTTTCAAATAACTAATTCACATTTCAATTCTCTACACTTAACCATTTTCAAGTAACTAATTCACATTTTCAAGTTACTGCACTTAACCATTTTCAAGTAACTAATTCACATTTCAATTCTCTACACTTAACCATTTTCAAGTAACTAATTCACATTTCAAGTCTATACCATTAACCATTTTAAAGTAACTAATTCACATTTCAAGTCTCTACCATTTTCAAGTAACTAATTCACATTTCAAGTCTCTACCATTAACCATTTCAAGTAACTAAGTCACATTTCAAGTCTCAACCATTAACCATGTAACTAATTCACATTTCAATTCTCTACACTTAACCATTTTCAAGTAACTAATTCACGTTTTCAAGTTACTACACTTAACCATTTTCAAGTAACTACTTCACATTTTCACTACACTTAACCATTTTCAAGTAACTAATTCACATTTCAAGTCTCTACCATTTTCAAGTAACTAATTCACATTTCAAGTCTTTACATTTAACCATTTTCATGTAACTAATTCACATTTCAAGTCTCTACAATTAATAATTTTCAAATAACTAATTCACATTTCAATTCTCTGCACTTAACCATTTTCAAGTAACTAATTCACATTTCAAATCTCTACCATTAATCATTTTAAAGTAACTAATTCACATTTCAAGTCTCTACCATTTTCAAGTAACTAATTCACATTTCAAGTCTCTACACTTAACCATTTTAAAATAACTAATTCACATTTCAAGTCTCTACCATTAACCATTTTAAAGTAACCAATTCACATTTTCAAGTTAGTACAATTAAAAATTTTTAAGTAACTAATTCACGTTTTCAAGTTACTACACTTAACCATTTTCAAGTAACTACTTCACATTTTCACTACACTTAACCATTTTCAAGTAACTAATTCACATTTCAAGTCTCTACCATTTTCAAGTAACTAATTCACATTTCAATTCTCCACACTTAATCATTTTCAAGTAAGTAATTCACATTTTCAACTTACTACCCATAACAATTTTCAAGTAACTAATTCACATTTCAAGTTACTACAATTAATAATTTTCAAATAACTAATTCACATTTCAAGTCTCTACCATTAACCATTTTCAAGTAACTAATTCACATTTCAAGTCTCTACCATTTTCAAATATCTAATTCAAATTTCAAGTCTCTACCATTAACCATTTTCAAGTAACTAATTCACATTTCAAGTCTCTACCATTTTCAAGTAACTAATTCACATTTCAATTCTCTACACTTAACCATTTTCATATAACTAATTCACATTTCAAGTCTCTACCATTAACCATTTTCTAGTAACTAATTCACATTTTCAAGTTACTACTCTTAACAATTTTCAAATAACTAATTCACATTTCAATTCTCTACACTTAACCATTTTCAAGTAACTAATTCACATTTTCGAGTTACAGCACTTAACCATTTTCAAGTAACTAATTCACATTTTCACTAAACTTAACCATTTTCAAGTAACTAATTCACATTTCAAGTCTCTACAGTTAATAATTTTCAAGTAACTAATTCACATTTCAATTCTCAACCATTAACCATGTAACTAATTCACATTTCAATTCTCTACACTTAACCATTTTCAAGTAACTAATTCACGTTTTCAAGTTACTACACTTAACCATTTTCAAGTAACTACTTCACATTTTCACTACACTTAACCATTTTCAAGTAACTAATTTACATTTCAAGTCTCTACCATTAACCATTTCAAGTAACTAAGTCACATTTCAAGTCTCAACCATTAACCGTGTAACTAATTCACATTTCAATTCTCTACACTTAACCATTTTCAAGTAACTAATTCACGTTTTCAAGTTACTACACTTAACCATTTTCAAGTAACTACTTCACATTTTCACTAAACTTAACCATTTTCAAGTAACTAATTCACATTTCAAGTCTCTACAATTAATAATTTTCAAGTAACTAATTCACATTTCAATTCTCTGCGCTTAACCATTTTCAAGTAACTAATTCTCATTTCAAATCTTTACCATTAATCATTTTAAAGTAACTAATTCACATTTTAAGTCTCTACCATTTTCAAGTAACTAATTTACATTTCAAGTCTCTACACTTAACCATTTTCAAATAACTAATTCACATTTCAAGTCTCTACCATTTTCAAGTAACTAATTCACATTTCAATTCTCTACACTTAATCATTTTCAAGTAAGTAATTCACATTTTCAACTTACTACACATAACAATTTTCAAGTAACTAATTCACATTTCAAGTTACTACAATTAATAATTTTCAAATAACTAATTCACATTTCAATTCTCTACACTTAACCATTTTCGAATAACTAATTCACATTTCAAGTCTCTACCATTAACCATTTTAAAGTAACTAATTTACATTTCAAATCTCTACCATTTTCAAGTAACTAATTCACATTTCAAGTCTCTACACTTAATCATTTTCAAGTAACTAATTCATATTTCAAGTCTCTACCATTATCCATTTTCTAGTAACCAATTCACATTTTCAAGTTACTACACTTAACAATTTTCAAATAACTAATTCACATTTCAATTCTCTACACTTAACCATTTTCAAGTAACTAATTCACATTTTCAAGATACTATACTTAACCATTTTCAAGTAACTAATTCACATTTTCACTACACTTAACCATTTTCAAGTAACTAATTCACATTTCAAGTCTCTACAATTAATAATTTTCAAGTAACTAATTCACATTTCAATTCTCTACACTTAACCATTTTCAAATAACTAATTCACAATTTCAAGTAACTAATTCACATTTTTACTAAACTTAACCATTTTCAAGTAACTAATTCACATTTCAAGTCTCTACCATTAACCATTTCAAGTAACTAAGTCACATTTCAAGTCTCAACCATTAACCATCTAACTAATTCACATTTCAATTCTCTACACTTAACCATTTTCAAGTAACTAATTCACGTTTTCAAGTTACTACACTTAACCATTTTCAAGTAACTAATTCACATTTTCACTACACTTAACCATTTTCAAGTAACTAATTCACATTTCAAGTCTCTACCATTAACCATTTCAAGTAACTAATTCACATTTCAAGTCTTTACACTTAACCATTTTCATGTAACTAATTCACATTTTAAGTCTCTACCATTAACCATTTTCTAGTAACTAATTCACATTTTCAAGTTACTACTCTTAACAATTTTCAAATAACTAATTCACATTTCAATTCTCTACACTTAACCATTTTCAAGTAACTAATTCACATTTTCAAGTTACTGCACTTAACCATTTTCAAGTAACTAATTCACATTTCAATTCTCTACACTTAACCATTTTCAGGTAACTAATTCACATTTCAAGTCTATACCATTAACCATTTTAAAGTAACTAATTCACATTTCAAGTCTCTACCATTTTCAAGCAACTAATTCACATTTCAAGTCTCAACACTTAACCATTTTCAAATAACTAATTCACATTTCAAGTCTCTACCATTAACCATTTCAAGTAACTAAGTCACATTTCAAGTCTCAACCATTAACCATGTAACTAATTCACATTTCAATTCTCTACACTTAACCATTTTCAAGTAACTAATTCACGTTTTCAAGTTACTACACTTAACCATTTTCAAGTAACTATTTCACATTTTCACTAAACTTAACCATTTTCAAGTAACTAATTCATATTTCAAGTCTCTACCATTATCCATTTTCTAGTAACTAATTCACATTTCAAGTCTTTACACTTAACCATTTTCATATAACTAATTCACATTTCAAGTCTCTACAATTAATAATTTTCAAGTAACTAATTCACATTTCAATTCTCTGCACTTAACCATTTTCAAGTAACTAATTCACATTTCAAATCTCTACCATTAATCATTTTAAAGTAACTAATTCACATTTCAAGTCTCTACCATTTTCAAGTAACTAATTCACATTTCAAGTCTCTACACTTAACCATTTTAAAATAACTAATTCACATTTCAAGTCTCTACCATTAACCATTTTAAATTAACCAATTCACATTTTCAAGTTAGTACAATTAAAAATTTTTAAGTAACTAATTCACGTTTTCAAGTTACTACACTTAACCATTTTCAAGTAACTACTTCACATTTTCACTACACTTAACCATTTTCAAGTAACTAATTCACATTTCAAGTCTCTACCATTTTCAAGTAACTAATTCACATTTCAATTCTCCACACTTAATCATTTTCAAGTAAGTAATTCACATTTTCAACTTACTACCCATAACAATTTTCAAGTAACTAATTCACATTTCAAGTTACTACAATTAATAATTTTCAAGTAACTAATTCACATTTAAATTCTGTACACTTAACCATTTTCAAATATCTAATTCAAATTTCAAGTCTCTACCATTAACCATTTTCAAGTAACTAATTCACATTTCAAGTCTCTACCATTTTCAAGTAACTAATTCACATTTCAATTCTCTACACTTAACCATTTTCATATAACTAATTCACATTTCAAGTCTCTACCATTAACCATTTTCTAGTAACTAATTCACATTTTCAAGTAAATACTCTTAACAATTTTCAAATAACTAATTCACATTTCAATTCTCTACACTTAACCATTTTCAAGTAACTAATTCACATTTTCGAGTTACAGCACTTAACCATTTTCAAGTAACTAATTCACATTTTCACTAAACTTAACCATTTTCAAGTAACTAATTCACATTTCAAGTCTCTACAGTTAATAATTTTCAAGTAACTAATTCACATTTCAATTCTCAACCATTAACCATGTAACTAATTCACATTTCAATTCTCTACACTTAACCATTTTCAAGTAACTAATTCACGTTTTCAAGTTACTACACTTAACCATTTTCAAGTAACTACTTCACATTTTCACTACACTTAACCATTTTCAAGTAACTAATTTACATTTCAAGTCTCTACCATTAACCATTTCAAGTAACTAAGTCACATTTCAAGTCTCAACCATTAACCGTGTAACTAATTCACATTTCAATTCTCTACACTTAACCATTTTCAAGTAACTAATTCACGTTTTCAAGTTACTACACTTAACCATTTTCAAGTAACTACTTCACATTTTCACTAAACTTAACCATTTTCAAGTAACTAATTCACATTTCAAGTCTCTACAATTAATAATTTTCAAGTAACTAATTCACATTTCAATTCTCTGCGCTTAACCATTTTCAAGTAACTAATTCTCATTTCAAATCTTTACCATTAATCATTTTAAAGTAACTAATTCACATTTTAAGTCTCTACCATTTTCAAGTAACTAATTCACGTTTTCAAGTTACTACACTTAACCATTTTCAAGTAACTACTTCACATTTTCACTAAACTTAACCATTTTCAAGTAACTAATTCATATTTCAAGTCTCTACAATTAATAATTTTCAAGTAACTAATTCACATTTAAATTCTCTGAACTTAACCATTTTCAAGTAACTAATTCACATTTCAAATCTCTACCATTAATCATTTTAAAGTAACTAATTCACATTTCAAGTCTCTACCATTTTCAAGTAACTAATTCACATTTCAAGTCTCTACACTTAACCATTTTCAAATAACTAATTCACATTTCAAGTCTCTACCATTAACCATTTTAAAGTAACCAATTCACATTTTCAAGTTAGTACAATTAATAATTTTTAAGTAACTAATTCACGTTTTCAAGTTACTACACTTAACCATTTTCAAGTAACTACTTCACATTTTCACTACACTTAACCATTTTCAAGTAACTAATTCACATTTCAAGTCTCTACCTTTTTCAAGTAACTAATTCACATTTCAATTCTCTACACTTAATCATTTTCAAGTAAGTAATTCACATTTTCAACTTACTACACATAACAATTTTCAAGTAACTAATTCATATTTCAAGTTACTACAATTAATAATTTTCAAGTAACTAATTCACATTTCAAATCTCTACACTTAACCATTTTCAAGTAACTAATTCATATTTCAAGTCTCTACCATTATCCATTTTCTAGTAACTAATTCACATTTTCAAGTTACTACACTTAACAATTTTCAAATAACTAATTTACATTTCAATTCTCTACACTTAACCATTTTCAAGTAACTAATTCATATTTTCAAGTTACTACACTTAACCATTTTCAAGTAACTAATTCACATTTCAATTCTCTACACTTAACCATTTTCAAGTAACTAATTCACATTTCAAGTCTCTACCATTAACCATTTTAAAGTAACTAATTCACATTTCAAGTCTCTACCATTTTCAAGTAACTAATTCACATTTCAAGTCTTCACACTTAACCATTTTCATGTAACTAATTCACATTTTAAGTCTCTACCATTAACCATTTTCTAGTAACTAATTCACATTTTCAAGTTACTACTCTTAACAATTTTCAAATAACTAATTCACATTTCAATTCTCTACACTTAACCATTTTCAAGTAACTAATTCACATTTTCAAGTTACTGCACTTAACCATTTTCAAGTAACTAATTCACATTTCAATTCTCTACACTTAACCATTTTCAAGTAACTAATTCACATTTCAAGTCTATACCATTAACCATTTTAAAGTAACTAATTCACATTTCAAGTCTCTACCATTTTCAAGTAACTAATTCACATTTCAAGTCTCTACCGTTAACCATTTCAAGTAACTAAGTCACATTTCAAGTCTCAACCATTAACCATGTAACTAATTCACATTTCAATTCTCTACACTTAACCATTTTCATGTAACTAATTCACATTTTAAGTCTCTACCATTATCCATTTTCTAGTAACTAATTCACATTTTCAAGTTACTACACTTAACAATTTTCAAATAACTAATTTACATTTCAATTCTCTACACTTAACCATTTTCAAGTAACTAATTCATATTTTCAAGTTACTACACTTAACCATTTTCAAGTAACTAATTCACATTTCAATTCTCTACACTTAACCATTTTCAAGTAACTAATTCACATTTCAAGTCTCTACCATTAACCATTTTAAAGTAACTAATTCACATTTCAAGTCTCTACCATTTTCAAGTAACTAATTCACATTTCAAGTCTTCACACTTAACCATTTTCATGTAACTAATTCACATTTTAAGTCTCTACCATTAACCATTTTCTAGTAACTAATTCACATTTTCAAGTTACTACTCTTAACAATTTTCAAATAACTAATTCACATTTCAATTCTCTACACTTAACCATTTTCAAGTAACTAATTCACATTTTCAAGTTACTGCACTTAACCATTTTCAAGTAACTAATTCACATTTCAATTCTCTACACTTAACCATTTTCAAGTAACTAATTCACATTTCAAGTCTATACCATTAACCATTTTAAAGTAACTAATTCACATTTCAAGTCTCTACCATTTTCAAGTAACTAATTCACATTTCAAGTCTCTACCGTTAACCATTTCAAGTAACTAAGTCACATTTCAAGTCTCAACCATTAACCATGTAACTAATTCACATTTCAATTCTCTACACTTAACCATTTTCAAGTAACTAATTCACGTTTTCAAGTTACTACACTTAACCATTTTCAAGTAACTACTTCACATTTTCACTACACTTAACCATTTTCAAGTAACTAATTCACATTTCAAGTCTCTACCATTTTCAAGTAACTAATTCACATTTCAAGTCTTTACATTTAACCATTTTCATGTAACTAATTCACATTTCAAGTCTCTACAATTAATAATTTTCAAGTAACTAATTCACATTTCAATTCTCTGCACTTAACCATTTTCAAGTAACTAATTCACATTTCAAATCTCTACCATTAATCATTTTAAAGTAACTAATTCACATTTTAAGTCTCTACCATTTTCAAGTAACTAATTCACATTTCAAATCTCTACCATTAATCATTTTAAAGTAACTAATTCACATTTTAAGTCTCTACCATTTTCAAGTAACTAATTCACATTTTAAGTCTCTACCATTTTCAAGTAACTAATTCACATTTCAAGTCTCTACACTTAACCATTTTCAAATAACTAATTCACATTTCAAGTCTCTACCATTTTCAAGTAACTAATTCACATTTCAATTCTCTACACTTAATCATTTTCAAGTAAGTAATTCACATTTTCAACTTACTACACATAACAATTTTCAAGTAACTAATTCACATTTCAAGTTACTACAATTAATAATTTTCAAGTAACTAATTCACATTTAAATTCTGTACACTTAACCATTTTCAAATAACTAATTCACATTTCAAGTCTCTACCATTAACCATTTTCAAGTAACTAATTCACATTTCAAGTCTCTACCATTTTCAAGTAACTAATTCACATTTCAAGTCTCTACCATTAACCATTTTCTAGTAACTAATTCACATTTTCAAGTTACTACTCTTAACAATTTTCAAATAACTAATTCACATTTCAATTCTCTACACTTAACCATTTTCAAGTAACTAATTCACATTTCAAGTTACAGCACTTATGCAATTTCAAGTAACTAATTCACATTTTCACAAAACTTAACCATTTTCAAGTAACTAATTCACATTTCAAGTCTCTACCATTAACCATTTCAAGTAACTAAGTCACATTTCAAGTCTCAACCATTAACCATCTAACTAATTCACATTTCAATTTTCTACACTTAACCATTTTCAAGTAACTAATTCACGTTTTCAAGTTACTACACTTAACCATTTTCAAGTAACTACTTCACATTTTCACTACACTTAACCATTTTCAAGTAACTAATTCACATTTCAAGTCTCTACCATTATCCATTTTCTAGTAACTAATTCACATTTTCAAGTTACTACACTTAACAATTTTCAAATAACTAATTTACATTTCAATTCTCTACACTTAACCATTTTCAAGTAACTAATTCATATTTTCAAGTTACTACACTTAACCATTTTCAAGTAACTAATTCACATTTCAATTCTCTACACTTAACCATTTTCAAGTAACTAATTCACATTTCAAGTCTCTACCATTAACCATTTTAAAGTAACTAATTCACATTTCAAGTCTCTACCATTTTCAAGTAACTAATTCACATTTCAAGTCTTCACACTTAACCATTTTCATGTAACTAATTCACATTTTAAGTCTCTACCATTAACCATTTTCTAGTAACTAATTCACATTTTCAAGTTACTACTCTTAACAATTTTCAAATAACTAATTCACATTTCAATTCTCTACACTTAACCATTTTCAAGTAACTAATTCACATTTTCAAGTTACTGCACTTAACCATTTTCAAGTAACTAATTCACATTTCAATTCTCTACACTTAACCATTTTCAAGTAACTAATTCACATTTCAAGTCTATACCATTAACCATTTTAAAGTAACTAATTCACATTTCAAGTCTCTACCATTTTCAAGTAACTAATTCACATTTCAAGTCTCTACCGTTAACCATTTCAAGTAACTAAGTCACATTTCAAGTCTCAACCATTAACCATGTAACTAATTCACATTTCAATTCTCTACACTTAACCATTTTCAAGTAACTAATTCACGTTTTCAAGTTACTACACTTAACCATTTTCAAGTAACTACTTCACATTTTCACTACACTTAACCATTTTCAAGTAACTAATTCACATTTCAAGTCTCTACCATTTTCAAGTAACTAATTCACATTTCAAGTCTTTACATTTAACCATTTTCATGTAACTAATTCACATTTCAAGTCTCTACAATTAATAATTTTCAAGTAACTAATTCACATTTCAATTCTCTGCACTTAACCATTTTCAAGTAACTAATTCACATTTCAAATCTCTACCATTAATCATTTTAAAGTAACTAATTCACATTTTAAGTCTCTACCATTTTCAAGTAACTAATTCACATTTCAAATCTCTACCATTAATCATTTTAAAGTAACTAATTCACATTTTAAGTCTCTACCATTTTCAAGTAACTAATTCACATTTTAAGTCTCTACCATTTTCAAGTAACTAATTCACATTTCAAGTCTCTACACTTAACCATTTTCAAATAACTAATTCACATTTCAAGTCTCTACCATTTTCAAGTAACTAATTCACATTTCAATTCTCTACACTTAATCATTTTCAAGTAAGTAATTCACATTTTCAACTTACTACACATAACAATTTTCAAGTAACTAATTCACATTTCAAGTTACTACAATTAATAATTTTCAAGTAACTAATTCACATTTAAATTCTGTACACTTAACCATTTTCAAATAACTAATTCACATTTCAAGTCTCTACCATTAACCATTTTCAAGTAACTAATTCACATTTCAAGTCTCTACCATTTTCAAGTAACTAATTCACATTTCAAGTCTCTACCATTAACCATTTTCTAGTAACTAATTCACATTTTCAAGTTACTACTCTTAACAATTTTCAAATAACTAATTCACATTTCAATTCTCTACACTTAACCATTTTCAAGTAACTAATTCACATTTCAAGTTACAACACTTATGCAATTTCAAGTAACTAATTCACATTTTCACAAAACTTAACCATTTTCAAGTAACTAATTCACATTTCAAGTTTCTACCATTAACCATTTCAAGTAACTAAGTCACATTTCAAGTCTCAACCATTAACCATCTAACTAATTCACATTTCAATTCTCTACACTTAACCATTTTCAAGTAACTAATTCACGTTTTCAAGTTACTACACTTAACCATTTTCAAGTAACTACTTCACATTTTCACTACACTTAACCATTTTCAAGTAACTAATTCACATTTCAAGTCTCTACCATTAACCATTTCAAGTAACTAATTCACATTTCAAGTCTTTACACTTAACCATTTTCATGTAACTAATTCACATTTTAAGTCTCTACCATTAACCATTTTCTAGTAACTAATTCACATTTTCAAGTTACTACTCTTAACAATTTTCAAATAACTAATTCACATTTCAATTCTCTACACTTAACCATTTTCAAGTAACTAATTCACATTTTCAAGTTACTGCACTTAACCATTTTCAAGTAACTAATTCACATTTCAATTCTCTACACTTAACCATTTTCAAGTAACTAATTCACATTTCAAGTCTATACCATTAACCATTTTAAAGTAACTAATTCACATTTCAAGTCTCTACCATTTTCAAGCAACTAATTCACATTTCAAGTCTCAACACTTAACCATTTTCAAATAACTAATTCACATTTCAAGTCTCTACCATTAACCATTTCAAGTAACTAAGTCACATTTCAAGTCTCAACCATTAACCATGTAACTAATTCACATTTCAATTCTCTACACTTAACCATTTTCAAGTAACTAATTCACGTTTTCAAGTTACTACACTTAACCATTTTCAAGTAACTATTTCACATTTTCACTAAACTTAACCATTTTCAAGTAACTAATTCATATTTCAAGTCTCTACCATTATCCATTTTCTAGTAACTAATTCACATTTCAAGTCTTTACACTTAACCATTTTCATATAACTAATTCACATTTCAAGTCTCTACAATTAATAATTTTCAAGTAACTAATTCACATTTCAATTCTCTGCACTTAACCATTTTCAAGTAACTAATTCACATTTCAAATCTCTACCATTAATCATTTTAAAGTAACTAATTCACATTTCAAGTCTCTACCATTTTCAAGTAACTAATTCACATTTCAAGTCTCTACACTTAACCATTTTAAAATAACTAATTCACATTTCAAGTCTCTACCATTAACCATTTTAAAGTAATCAATTCACATTTTCAAGTTAGTACAATTAAAAATTTTTAAGTAACTAATTCACGTTTTCAAGTTACTACACTTAACCATTTTCAAGTAACTACTTCACATTTTCACTACACTTAACCATTTTCAAGTAACTAATTCACATTTCAAGTCTCTACCATTTTCAAGTAACTAATTCACATTTCAATTCTCCACACTTAATCATTTTCAAGTAAGTAATTCACATTTTCAACTTACTACCCATAACAATTTTCAAGTAACTAATTCACATTTCAAGTTACTACAATTAATAATTTTCAAGTAACTAATTCACATTTAAATTCTGTACACTTAACCATTTTCAAATATCTAATTCAAATTTCAAGTCTCTACCATTAACCATTTTCAAGTAACTAATTCACATTTCAAGTCTCTACCATTTTCAAGTAACTAATTCACATTTCAATTCTCTACACTTAACCATTTTCATATAACTAATTCACATTTCAAGTCTCTACCATTAACCATTTTCTAGTAACTAATTCACATTTTCAAGTTACTACTCTTAACAATTTTCAAATAACTAATTCACATTTCAATTCTCTACACTTAACCATTTTCAAGTAACTAATTCACATTTTCGAGTTACAGCACTTAACCATTTTCAAGTAACTAATTCACATTTTCACTAAACTTAACCATTTTCAAGTAACTAATTCACATTTCAAGTCTCTACAGTTAATAATTTTCAAGTAACTAATTCACATTTCAATTCTCAACCATTAACCATGTAACTAATTCACATTTCAATTCTCTACACTTAACCATTTTCAAGTAACTAATTCACGTTTTCAAGTTACTACACTTAACCATTTTCAAGTAACTACTTCACATTTTCACTACACTTAACCATTTTCAAGTAACTAATTTACATTTCAAGTCTCTACCATTAACCATTTCAAGTAACTAAGTCACATTTCAAGTCTCAACCATTAACCGTGTAACTAATTCACATTTCAATTCTCTGCACTTAACCATTTTCAAGTAACTAATTCACATTTCAAATCTCTACCATTAATCATTTTAAAGTAACTAATTCACATTTCAAGTCTCTACCATTTTCAAGTAACTAATTCACATTTCAAGTCTCTACACTTAACCATTTTAAAATAACTAATTCACATTTCAAGTCTCTACCATTAACCATTTTAAAGTAACCAATTCACATTTTCAAGTTAGTACAATTAAAAATTTTTAAGTAACTAATTCACGTTTTCAAGTTACTACACTTAACCATTTTCAAGTAACTACTTCACATTTTCACTACACTTAACCATTTTCAAGTAACTAATTCACATTTCAAGTCTCTACCATTTTCAAGTAACTAATTCACATTTCAATTCTCCACACTTAATCATTTTCAAGTAAGTAATTCACATTTTCAACTTACTACACATAACAATTTTCAAGTAACTAATTCACATTTCAAGTTACTACAATTAATAATTTTCAAGTAACTAATTCACATTTAAATTCTGTACACTTAACCATTTTCAAATATCTAATTCAAATTTCAAGTCTCTACCATTAACCATTTTCAAGTAACTAATTCACATTTCAAGTCTCTACCATTTTCAAGTAACTAATTCACATTTCAATTCTCTACACTTAACCATTTTCATATAACTAATTCACATTTCAAGTCTCTACCATTAACCATTTTCTAGTAACTAATTCACATTTTCAAGTTACTACTCTTAACAATTTTCAAATAACTAATTCACATTTCAATTCTCTACACTTAACCATTTTCAAGTAACTAATTCACATTTTCGAGTTACAGCACTTAACCATTTTCAAGTAACTAATTCACATTTTCACTAAACTTAACCATTTTCAAGTAACTAATTCACATTTCAAGTCTCTACAGTTAATAATTTTCAAGTAACTAATTCACATTTCAATTCTCAACCATTAACCATGTAACTAATTCACATTTCAATTCTCTACACTTAACCATTTTCAAGTAACTAATTCACCTTTTCAAGTTACAGCACTTAACCATTTTCAAGTAACTACTTCACATTTTCACTACACTTAACCATTTTCAAGTAACTAATTTACATTTCAAGTCTCTACCATTAACCATTTCAAGTAACTAAGTCACATTTCAAGTCTCAACCATTAACCGTGTAACTAATTCACATTTCAATTCTCTACACTTAACCATTTTCAAGTAACTAATTCACATTTCAAGTCTCTACCATTAACCATTTTAAAGTAACTAATTCACATTTCAAGTCTCTACCATTTTCAAGTAACTAATTCACATTTCAATTCTTTACACTTAACCATTTTCATGTAACTAATTCAAATTTCAAGTCTCTACCATTAACCATTTTCTAGTAACTAATTCACATTTTCAAGTTACTACTCTTAACAATTTTCAAATAACTAATTCACATTTCAATTCTCTACACTTAACCATTTTCAAGTAACTAATTCACATTTTCAAGTTACAGCACTTAACCATTTTCAAGTAACTAATTCACATTTCAAATCTCAACACTTAACCATTTTCAAATAACTAATTCACATTTCAAGCCTCTACAATTAATAATTTTCAAGTAACTAATTCACATTTCAAGTCTCAACCATTAACCATGTAACTAATTCACATTTCAATTCTCTACACTTAACCATTTTCAAGTAACTAATTCACGTTTTCAAGTTACTACACTTAACCATTTTCAAGTAACTAATTCACCTTTTCACTACACTTAACCATTTTCAAGTAACTAATTCACATTTCAAGTCTATAACATTAACCATTTCAAGTAACTAAGTCACATTTCAAGTCTCAA
Source organism: Capsicum rhomboideum (assembly GCA_031232105.1). NCBI lineage: Eukaryota > Viridiplantae > Streptophyta > Magnoliopsida > Solanales > Solanaceae > Capsicum > Capsicum rhomboideum. Next base: position 47,236,727 of record CP124719.1, on the reverse strand, counting down.
CCATTAACCATGTAACTAATTCACATTTCAATTCCCTACACTTAACCATTTTCAAGTAACTAATTCACATTTTCAAGTTACAGCACTTAACCATTTTCAAGTAACTAATTCACATTTTCACTAAACTTAACCATTTTCAAGTAACTAATTCACATTTCAAGTCTCTACCATTTTCAAGTAACTAATTCACATTTCAAGTCTCTACACTTAATCATTTTCAAATAACTAATTCATATTTAGAGTCTCTACCATTATACATTTTCTAGTAACTAATTCACATTTTCAAGTTACTACACTTAACAATTTTCAAATAACTAATTCACATTTCAATTCTCTACACTTAACCATTTTCAAGTAACTAATTCACATTTTCAAGATACTATACTTAACCATTTTCAAGTAACTAATTCACATTTTCACTACACTTAACCATTTTCAAGTAACTAATTCACATTTCAAGTCTCTACAATTAATAATTTTCAAGTAACTAATTCACATTTCAATTCTCTACACTTAACCATTTTCAAGTAACTAATTCACATTTTCAAGTTACTACACTTAACCATTTTCAAGTAACTAATTCACATTTCAATTCTCTACACTTAACCATTTTCAAGTAACTAATTTACATTTTCGAGTTACAGCACTTAACCATTTTCAAGTAACTAATTCACATTTTCACTAAACTTAACCATTTTCAAGTAACTAATTCACATTTCAAGTCTCTACAGTTAATAATTTTCAAGTAACTAATTCACATTTCAATTATCAACCATTAACCATGTAACTAATTCACATTTCAATTCTCTACACTTAACCATTTTCAAGTAACTAATTCACGTTTTCAAGTTACTACACTTAACCATTTTCAAGTAACTACTTCACATTTTCACTACACTTAACCATTTTCAAGTAACTAATTTACATTTCAAGTCTCTACCATTAACCATTTCAAGTAACTAAGTCACATTTCAAGTCTCAACCATTAACCGTGTAACTAATTCACATTTCAATTCTCTACACTTAACCATTTTCAAGTAACTAATTCACGTTTTCAAGTTACTACACTTAACCATTTTCAAGTAACTACTTCACATTTTCACTAAACTTAACCATTTTCAAGTAACTAATTCACATTTCAAGTCTCTACAATTAATAATTTTCAAGTAACTAATTCACATTTCAATTCTCTGCGCTTAACCATTTTCAAGTAACTAATTCTCATTTCAAATCTTTACCATTAATCATTTTAAAGTAACTAATTCACATTTTAAGTCTCTACCATTTTCAAGTAACTAATTTACATTTCAAGTCTCTACACTTAACCATTTTCAAATAACTAATTCCCATTTCAAGTCTCTACCATTTTCAAGTAACTAATTCACATTTCAATTCTCTACACTTAATCATTTTCAAGTAAGTAATTCACATTTTCAACTTACTACACATAACAATTTTCAAGTAACTAATTCACATTTCAAGTTACTACAATTAATAATTTTCAAATAACTAATTCACATTTCAATTCTCTACACTTAACCATTTTCGAATAACTAATTCACATTTCAAGTCTCTACCATTAACCATTTTAAAGTAACTAATTTACATTTCAAATCTCTACCATTTTCAAGTAACTAATTCACATTTCAAGTCTCTACACTTAACCATTTTCAAGTAACTAATTCACATTTTCAAGATACTATACTTAACCATTTTCAAGTAACTAATTCACATTTTCACTACACTTAACCATTTTCAAGTAACTAATTCACATTTCAAGTCTCTACAATTAATAATTTTCAAGTAACTAATTCACATTTCAAGTCTCAAGCATTAACCATGTAACTAATTCACATTTCAATTCTCTACACTTAACCATTTTCAAGTAAGTAATTCACATTTTCAACTTACTACACATAACAATTTTCAAGTAACTAATTCACATTTCAAGTTACTACAATTAATAATTTTCAAATAACTAATTCACATTTCAATTCTCTACACTTAACCATTTTCGAATAACTAATTCACATTTCAAGTCTCTACCATTAACCATTTTAAAGTAACTAATTTACATTTCAAATCTCTACCATTTTCAAGTAACTAATTCACATTTCAAGTCTCTACACTTAACCATTTTCAAGTAACTAATTCACATTTTCAAGATACTATACTTAACCATTTTCAAGTAACTAATTCACATTTTCACTACACTTAACCATTTTCAAGTAACTAATTCACATTTCAAGTCTCTACAATTAATAATTTTCAAGTAACTAATTCACATTTCAAGTCTCAAGCATTAACCATGTAACTAATTCACATTTCAATTCTCTACACTTAACCATTTTCAAGTAACTAATTCACGTTTTCAAGTTACTACACTTAACCATTTTCAAGTAACTAATTCACATTTTCACTACACTTAACCATTTTCAAGTAACTAATTCACATTTCAAGTCTCTACCATTAACCATTTCAAGTAACTAATTCACATTTCAAGTCTTTACACTTAACCATTTTCATGTAACTAATTCACATTTTAAGTCTCTACCATTAACCATTTTCTAGTAATTCACATTTTCAAGTTACTACTCTTAACAATTTTCAAATAACTAATTCGCATTTCAATTCTCTACACTTAACCATTTTCAAGTAACTAATTCACATTTTCAAGTTACTGCACTTAACCATTTTCAAGTAACTAATTCACATTTCAATTCTCTACACTTAACCATTTTCAAGTAACTAATTCACATTTCAAGTCTATACCATTAACCATTTTAAAGTAACTAATTCACATTTCAAGTCTCTACCATTTTCAAGCAACTAATTCACATTTCAAGTCTCAACACTTAACCATTTTCAAATAACTAATTCACATTTCAAGTCTCTACCATTAACCATTTCAAGTAACTAAGTCACATTTCAAGTCTCAACCATTAACCATGTAACTAATTCACATTTCAATTCTCTACACTTAACCATTTTCAAGTAACTAATTCACGTTTTCAAGTTACTACACTTAACCATTTTCAAGTAACTATTTCACATTTTCACTAAACTTAACCATTTTCAAATAACTAATTCACATTTCAATTCTCTACACTTAACCATTTTCAAGTAACTAATTCACATTTTCAAGTTACAGCACTTAACCATTTTCAAGTAACTAATTCACATTTCAAATCTCAACACTTAACCATTTTCAAATAACTAATTCACATTTCAAGTCTCTACAATTAATAATTTTCAAGTAACTAATTCACATTTCAAGTCTCAACCATTAACCATGTAACTAATTCACATTTCAATTCTCTACACTTAACCATTTTCAAGTAACTAATTCACGTTTTCAAGTTACTACACTTAACCATTTTCAAGTAACTAATTCACCTTTTCACTACACTTAACCATTTTCAAGTAACTAATTCACATTTCAAGTCTATAACATTAACCATTTCAAGTAACTAAGTCACATTTCAAGTCTCAACCATTAACCATGTAACTAATTCACATTTCAATTCCCTACACTTAACCATTTTCAAGTAACTAATTCACATTTTCAAGTTACAGCACTTAACCATTTTCAAGTAACTAATTCACATTTTCACTAAACTTAACCATTTTCAAGTAACTAATTCACATTTCAAGTCTCTACCATTTTCAAGTAACTAATTCACATTTCAAGTCTCTACACTTAATCATTTTCAAATAACTAATTCATATTTAGAGTCTCTACCATTATACATTTTCTAGTAACTAATTCACATTTTCAAGTTACTACACTTAACAATTTTCAAATAACTAATTCACATTTCAATTCTCTACACTTAACCATTTTCAAGTAACTAATTCACATTTTCAAGATACTATACTTAACCATTTTCAAGTAACTAATTCACATTTTCACTACACTTAACCATTTTCGAGTAACTAATTCACATTTCAAGTCTCTACAATTAATAATTTTCAAGTAACTAATTCACATTTCAATTCTCTACACTTAACCATTTTCAAGTAACTAATTCACATTTTCAAGTTACTACACTTAACCATTTTCAAGTAACTAATTCACATTTCAATTCTCTACACATAACCATTTTCAAGTAACTAATTCACATTTCAAGTCTCTACCATTAACCATTTTAAAGTAACTAATTCACATTTCAAGTCTCTACCATTTTCAAGTAACTAATTCACATTTCAATTCTTTACACTTAACCATTTTCATGTAACTAATTCACATTTCAAGTCTCTACCATTAACCATTTTCTAGTAACTAATTCACATTTTCAAGTTACTACTCTTAACAATTTTCAAATAACTAATTCACATTTCAATTCTCTACACTTAACCATTTTCAAGTAACTAATTCACATATTCAAGTTACAGCACTTAACCATTTTCAAGTAACTAATTCACATTTCAAATCTCAACACTTAACCATTTTCAAATAACTAATTCACATTTCAAGTCTCTACAATTAATAATTTTCAAGTAACTAATTCACATTTCAAGTCTCAAGCATTAACCATGTAACTAATTCACATTTCAATTCTCTACACTTAACCATTTTCAAGTAAATAATTCACGTTTTCAAGTTACTACACTTAACCATTTTCAAGTAACTAATTCACATTTTCACTACACTTAACCATTTTCAAGTAACTAATTCACATTTCAAGTCTCTACCATTAACCATTTTAAAGTAACCAATTCACATTTTTAAGTTAGTACAATTAATAATTTTTAAGTAACTAATTCACGTTTTCAAGTTACTACACTTAACCATTTTCAAGTAACTAATTCACATTTCAATTCTCTACACTTAACCATTTTCATGTAACTAATTCACATTTCAAGTCTCTACCATTAACCATTTTCTAGTAACTAATTCACATTTTCAAGTTACTACTCTTAACAATTTTCAAATAACTAATTCACATTTCAATTCTCTACACTTAACCATTTTCAAGTAACTAATTCACATTTTCGAGTTACAGCACTTAACCATTTTCAAGTAACTAATTCACATTTTCACTAAACTTAACCATTTTCAAGTAACTAATTCACATTTCAAGTCTCTACAGTTAATAATTTTCAAGTAACTAATTCACATTTCAATTCTCAACCATTAACCATGTAACTAATTCACATTTCAATTCTCTACACTTAACCATTTTCAAGTAACTAATTCACGTTTTCAAGTTACTACACTTAACCATTTTCAAGTAACTACTTCACATTTTCACTACACTTAACCATTTTCAAGTAACTAATTTACATTTCAAGTCTCTACCATTAACCATTTCAAGTAACTAAGTCACATTTCAAGTCTCAACCATTAACCGTGTAACTAATTCACATTTCAATTCTCTACACTTAACCATTTTCAAGTAACTAATTCACGTTTTCAAGTTACTACACTTAACCATTTTCAAGTAACTACTTCACATTTTCACTAAACTTAACCATTTTCAAGTAACTAATTCACATTTCAAGTCTCTACAATTAATAATTTTCAAGTAACTAATTCACATTTCAATTCTCTGCGCTTAACCATTTTCAAGTAACTAATTCTCATTTCAAATCTTTACCATTAATCATTTTAAAGTAACTAATTCACATTTTAAGTCTCTACCATTTTCAAGTAACTAATTTACATTTCAAGTCTCTACACTTAACCATTTTCAAATAACTAATTCACATTTCAAGTCTCTACCATTTTCAAGTAACTAATTCACATTTCAATTCTCTACACTTAATCATTTTCAAGTAAGTAATTCACATTTTCAACTTACTACACATAACAATTTTCAAGTAACTAATTCACATTTCAAGTTACTACAATTAATAATTTTCAAATAACTAATTCACATTTCAATTCTCTACACTTAACCATTTTCGAATAACTAATTCACATTTCAAGTCTCTACCATTAACCATTTTAAAGTAACTAATTTACATTTCAAATCTCTACCATTTTCAAGTAACTAATTCACATTTCAAGTCTCTACACTTAACCATTTTCAAGTAACTAATTCACATTTTCAAGATACTATACTTAACCATTTTCAAGTAACTAATTCACATTTTCACTACACTTAACCATTTTCAAGTAACTAATTCACATTTCAAGTCTCTACAATTAATAATTTTCAAGTAACTAATTCACATTTCAAGTCTCAAGCATTAACCATGTAACTAATTCACATTTCAATTCTCTACACTTAACCATTTTCAAGTAACTAATTCACGTTTTCAAGTTACTACACTTAACCATTTTCAAGTAACTAATTCACATTTTCACTACACTTAACCATTTTCAAGTAACTAATTCACATTTCAAGTCTCTACCATTAACCATTTCAAGTAACTAATTCACATTTCAAGTCTTTACACTTAACCATTTTCATGTAACTAATTCACATTTTAAGTCTCTACCATTAACCATTTTCTAGTAACTAATTCACATTTTCAAGTTACTACTCTTAACAATTTTCAAATAACTAATTCACATTTCAATTCTCTACACTTAACCATTTTCAAGTAACTAATTCACATTTTCAAGTTACTGCACTTAACCATTTTCAAGTAACTAATTCACATTTCAATTCTCTACACTCAACCATTTTCAAGTAACTAATTCACATTTCAAGTCTATACCATTAACCATTTTAAAGTAACTAATTCACATTTCAAGTCTCTACCATTTTCAAGCAACTAATTCACATTTCAAGTCTCAACACTTAACCATTTTCAAATAACTAATTCACATTTCAAGTCTCTACCATTAACCATTTCAAGTAACTAAGTCACATTTCAAGTCTCAACCATTAACCATGTAACTAATTCACATTTCAATTCTCTACACTTAACCATTTTCAAGTAACTAATTCACGTTTTCAAGTTACTACACTTAACCATTTTCAAGTAACTATTTCACATTTTCACTAAACTTAACCATTTTCAAGTAACTAATTCATATTTCAAGTCTCTACCATTATCCATTTTCTAGTAACTAATTCACATTTCAAGTCTTTACACTTAACCATTTTCATATAACCAATTCACATTTCAAGTCTCTACAATTAATAATTTTCAAGTAACTAATTCACGTTTCAATTCTCTGCACTTAACCATTTTCAAGTAACTAATTCACATTTCAAATCTCTACCATTAATCATTTTAAAGTAACTAATTCACATTTCAAGTCTCTACCATTTTCAAGTAACTAATTCACATTTCAAGTCTATAACATTAACCATTTCAAGTAACTAAGTCACATTTCAAGTCTCAACCATTAACCATGTAACTAATTCACATTTCAATTCCCTACACTTAACCATTTTCAAGTAACTAATTCACATTTTCAAGTTACAGCACTTAACCATTTTCAAGTAACTAATTCACATTTTCACTAAACTTAACCATTTTCAAGTAACTAATTCACATTTCAAGTCTCTACCATTTTCAAGTAACTAATTCACATTTCAATTCTCCACACTTAACCATTTTCATATAACTAATTCACATTTCAAGTCTCTACCATTAACCATTTTCTAGTAACTAATTCACATTTTCAAGTTACTACTCTTAACAATTTTCAAATAACTAATTCACATTTCAATTCTCTACACTTAACCATTTTCAAGTAACTAATTCACATTTTCGAGTTACAGCACTTAACCATTTTCAAGTAACTAATTCACATTTTCACTAAACTTAACCATTTTCAAGTAACTAATTCACATTTCAAGTCTCTACAGTTAATAATTTTCAAGTAACTAATTCACATTTCAATTCTCAACCATTAACCATGTAACTAATTCACATTTCAATTCTCTACACTTAACCATTTTCAAGTAACTAATTCACGTTTTCAAGTTACTACACTTAACCATTTTCAAGTAACTACTTCACATTTTCACTACACTTAACCATTTTCAAGTAACTAATTTACATTTCAAGTCTCTACCATTAACCATTTCAAGTAACTAAGTCACATTTCAAGTCTCAACCATTAACCGTGTAACTAATTCACATTTCAATTCTCTACACTTAACCATTTTCAAGTAACTAATTCACGTTTTCAAGTTACTACACTTAACCATTTTCAAGTAACTACTTCACATTTTCACTAAACTTAACCATTTTCAAGTAACTAATTCACATTTCAAGTCTCTACAATTAATAATTTTCAAGTAACTAATTCACATTTCAATTCTCTGCGCTTAACCATTTTCAAGTAACTAATTCTCATTTCAAATCTTTACCATTAATCATTTTAAAGTAACTAATTCACATTTTAAGTCTCTACCATTTTCAAGTAACTAATTTACATTTCAAGTCTCTACACTTAACCATTTTCAAATAACTAATTCACATTTCAAGTCTCTACCATTTTCAAGTAACTAATTCACATTTCAATTCTCTACACTTAATCATTTTCAAGTAAGTAATTCACATTTTCAACTTACTACACATAACAATTTTCAAGTAACTAATTCACATTTCAAGTTACTACAATTAATAATTTTCAAATAACTAATTCACATTTCAATTCTCTACACTTAACCATTTTCGAATAACTAATTCACATTTCAAGTCTCTACCATTAACCATTTTAAAGTAACTAATTTACATTTCAAATCTCTACCATTTTCAAGTAACTAATTCACATTTCAAGTCTCTACACTTAATCATTTTCAAGTAACTAATTCATATTTCAAGTCTCTACCATTATCCATTTTCTAGTAACCAATTGACATTTTCAAGTTACTACACTTAACAATTTTCAAATAACTAATTCACATTTCAATTCTCTACACTTAACCATTTTCAAGTAACTAATTCACATTTTCAAGATACTATACTTAACCATTTTCAAGTAACTAATTCACATTTTCACTACACTTAACCATTTTCAAGTAACTAATTCACATTTCAAGTCTCTACAATTAATAATTTTCAAGTAACTAATTCACATTTCAATTCTCTACACTTAACCATTTTCAAGTAACTAATTCACATTTTCAAGTTACTACACTTAACCATTTTCAAGTAACTAATTCACATTTCAATTCTCTACACATAACCATTTTCAAGTAACTAATTCACATTTCAAGTCTCTACCATTAACCATTTTAAAGTAACTAATTCACATTTCAAGTCTCTACCATTTTCAAGTAACTAATTCACATTTCAATTCTTTACACTTAACCATTTTCATGTAACTAATTCACATTTCAAGTCTCTACCATTAACCATTTTCTAGTAACTAATTCACATTTTCAAGTTACTACTCTTAACAATTTTCAAATAACTAATTCACATTTCAATTCTCTACACTTAACCATTTTCAAGTAACTAATTCACATTTTCAAGTTACAGCACTTAACCATTTTCAAGTAACTAATTCACATTTCAAATCTCAACACTTAACCATTTTCAAATAACTAATTCACATTTCAAGTCTCTACAATTAATAATTTTCAAGTAACTAATTCACATTTCAAGTCTCAACCATTAACCATGTAACTAATTCACATTTCAATTCTCTACACTTAACCATTTTCAAGTAACTAATTCACGTTTTCAAGTTACTACACTTAACCATTTTCAAGTAACTAATTCACCTTTTCACTACACTTAACCATTTTCAAGTAACTAATTCACATTTCAAGTCTATAACATTAACCATTTCAAGTAACTAAGTCACATTTCAAGTCTCAACCATTAACCATGTAACTAATTCACATTTCAATTCCCTACACTTAACCATTTTCAAGTAACTAATTCACATTTTCAAGTTACAGCACTTAACCATTTTCAAGTAACTAATTCACATTTTCACTAAACTTAACCATTTTCAAGTAACTAATTCACATTTCAAGTCTCTACCATTTTCAAGTAACTAATTCACATTTCAAGTCTCTACACTTAATCATTTTCAAATAACTAATTCATATTTAGAGTCTCTACCATTATACATTTTCTAGTAACTAATTCACATTTTCAAGTTACTACACTTAACAATTTTCAAATAACTAATTCACATTTCAATTCTCTACACTTAACCATTTTCAAGTAACTAATTCACATTTTCAAGATACTATACTTAACCATTTTCAAGTAACTAATTCACATTTTCACTACACTTAACCATTTTCAAGTAACTAATTCACATTTCAAGTCTCTACAATTAATAATTTTCAAGTAACTAATTCACATTTCAATTCTCTACACTTAACCATTTTCAAGTAACTAATTCACATTTTCAAGTTACTACACTTAACCATTTTCAAGTAACTAATTCACATTTCAATTCTCTACACATAACCATTTTCAAGTAACTAATTCACATTTCAAGTCTCTACCATTAACCATTTTAAAGTAACTAATTCACATTTCAAGTCTCTACCATTTTCAAGTAACTAATTCACATTTCAATTCTTTACACTTAACCATTTTCATGTAACTAATTCACATTTCAAGTCTCTACCATTAACCATTTTCTAGTAACTAATTCACATTTTCAAGTTACTACTCTTAACAATTTTCAAATAACTAATTCACATTTCAATTCTCTACACTTAACCATTTTCAAGTAACTAATTCACATTTTCAAGTTACAGCACTTAACCATTTTCAAGTAACTAATTCACATTTCAAATCTCAACACTTAACCATTTTCAAATAACTAATTCACATTTCAAGTCTCTACAATTAATAATTTTCAAGTAACTAATTCACATTTCAAGTCTCAAGCATTAACCATGTAACTAATTCACATTTCAATTCTCTACACTTAACCATTTTCAAGTAAATAATTCACGTTTTCAAGTTACTGCACTTAACCATTTTCAAGTAACTAATTCACATTTTCACTACACTTAACCATTTTCAAGTAACTAATTCACATTTCAAGTCTCTACCATTAACCATTTTAAAGTAACCAATTCACATTTTTAAGTTAGTACAATTAATAATTTTTAAGTAACTAATTCACGTTTTCAAGTTACTACACTTAACCATTTTCAAGTAACTACTTCACATTTTAACTACACTTAACCATTTTCAAGTAACTAATTCACATTTCAAGTCTCTACCATTTTCAAGTAACTAATTCACATTTCAATTCTCTACACTTAATCATTTTCAAGTAAGTAATTCACATTTTCAACTTACTACACATAACAATTTTCAAGTAACTAATTCACATTTCAAGTTACTACAATTAATAATTTTCAAGTAACTAATTCACATTTAAATTCTGTACACTTAACCATTTTCAAATATCTAATTCACATTTCAAGTCTCTACCATTAACCATTTTCAAGTAACTAATTCACATTTCAAGTCTCTACCATTTTCAAGTAACTAAGTCACATTTCAAGTCTCAACCATTAACCATATAACTAATTCACATTTCAATTCCCTACACTTAACCATTTTCAAGTAACTAATTCACATTTTCAAGTTACAGCACTTAACCATTTTCAAGTAACTAATTCACATTTTCACTAAACTTAACCATTTTCAAGTAACTAATTCACATTTCAAGTCTCTACCATTTTCAAGTAACTAATTCACATTTCAAGTCTCTACACTTAATCATTTTCAAATAACTAATTCATATTTAGAGTCTCTACCATTATACATTTTCTAGTAACTAATTCACATTTTCAAGTTACTACACTTAACAATTTTCAAATAACTAATTCACATTTCAATTCTCTACACTTAACCATTTTCAAGTAACTAATTCACATTTTCAAGATACTATACTTAACCATTTTCAAGTAACTAATTCACATTTTCACTACACTTAACCATTTTCAAGTAACTAATTCACATTTCAAGTCTCTACAATTAATAATTTTCAAGTAACTAATTCACATTTCAATTCTCTACACTTAACCATTTTCAAGTAACTAATTCACATTTTCAAGTTACTACACTTAACCATTTTCAAGTAACTAATTCACATTTCAATTCTCTACACATAACCATTTTCAAGTAACTAATTCACATTTCAAGTCTCTACCATTAACCATTTTAAAGTAACTAATTCACATTTCAAGTCTCTACCATTTTCAAGTAACTAATTCACATTTCAATTCTTTACACTTAACCATTTTCATGTAACTAATTCACATTTCAAGTCTCTACCATTAACCATTTTCTAGTAACTAATTCACATTTTCAAGTTACTACTCTTAACAATTTTCAAATAACTAATTCACATTTCAATTCTCTACACTTAACCATTTTCAAGTAACTAATTCACATTTTCAAGTTACAGCACTTAACCATTTTCAAGTAACTAATTCACATTTCAAATCTCAACACTTAACCATTTTCAAATAACTAATTCACATTTCAAGTCTCTACAATTAATAATTTTCAAGTAACTAATTCACATTTCAAGTCTCAAGCATTAACCATGTAACTAATTCACATTTCAATTCTCTACACTTAACCATTTTCAAGTAAATAATTCACGTTTTCAAGTTACTACACTTAACCATTTTCAAGTAACTAATTCACATTTTCACTACACTTAACCATTTTCAAGTAACTAATTCACATTTCAAGTCTCTACCATTAACCATTTTAAAGTAACCAATTCACATTTTTAAGTTAGTACAATTAATAATTTTTAAGTAACTAATTCACGTTTTCAAGTTACTACACTTAACCATTTTCAAGTAACTACTTCACATTTTAACTACACTTAACCATTTTCAAGTAACTAATTCACATTTCAAGTCTCTACCATTTTCAAGTAACTAATTCACATTTCAGTTCTCTACACTTAATCATTTTCAAGTAAGTAATTCACATTTTCAACTTACTACACATAACAATTTTCAAGTAACTAATTCACATTTCAAGTTACTACAATTAATAATTTTCAAGTAACTAATTCACATTTAAATTCTGTACACTTAACCATTTTCAAATATCTAATTCACATTTCAAGTCTCTACCATTAACCATTTTCAAGTAACTAATTCACATTTCAAGTCTCTACCATTTTCAAGTAACTAATTCACATTTCAATTCTCTACACTTAACCATTTTCATGTAACTAATTCACATTTCAAGTCTCTACCATTAACCATTTTCTAGTAACTAATTCACATTTTCAAGTTACTACTCTTAACAATTTTCAAATAACTAATTCACATTTCAATTCTCTACACTTAACCATTTTCAAGTAACTAATTCACATTTTCGAGTTACAGCACTTAACCATTTTCAAGTAACTAATTCACATTTTCACTAAACTTAACCATTTTCAAGTAACTAATTCACATTTCAAGTCTCTACAGTTAATAATTTTCAAGTAACTAATTCACATTTCAATTCTCAACCATTAACCATGTAACTAATTCACATTTCAATTCTCTACACTTAACCATTTTCAAGTAACTAATTCACGTTTTCAAGTTACTACACTTAACCATTTTCAAGTAACTACTTCACATTTTCACTACACTTAACCATTTTCAAGTAACTAATTTACATTTCAAGTCTCTACCATTAACCATTTCAAGTAACTAAGTCACATTTCAAGTCTCAACCATTAACCGTGTAACTAATTCACATTTCAATTCTCTACACTTAACCATTTTCAAGTAACTAATTCACGTTTTCAAGTTACTACACTTAACCATTTTCAAGTAACTACTTCACATTTTCACTAAACTTAACCATTTTCAAGTAACTAATTCACATTTCAAGTCTCTACAATTAATAATTTTCAAGTAACTAATTCACATTTCAATTCTCTGCGCTTAACCATTTTCAAGTAACTAATTCTCATTTCAAATCTTTACCATTAATCATTTTAAAGTAACTAATTCACATTTTAAGTCTCTACCATTTTCAAGTAACTAATTTACATTTCAAGTCTCTACACTTAACCATTTTCAAATAACTAATTCACATTTCAAGTCTCTACCATTTTCAAGTAACTAATTCACATTTCAATTCTCTACACTTAATCATTTTCCAGTAAGTAATTCACATTTTCAACTTACTACACATAACAATTTTCAAGTAACTAATTCACATTTCAAGTTATTACAATTAATAATTTTCAAATAACTAATTCACATTTCAATTCTCTACACTTAACCATTTTCAAGTAACTAATTCACGTTTTCAAGTTACTACACTTAACCATTTTCAAGTAACTACTTCACATTTTCACTACACTTAACCATTTTCAAGTAACTAATTTACATTTCAAGTCTCTACCATTAACCATTTCAAGTAACTAAGTCACATTTCAAGTCTCAACCATTAACCGTGTAACTAATTCACATTTCAATTCTCTACACTTAACCATTTTCAAGTAACTAATTCACGTTTTCAAGTTACTACACTTAACCATTTTCAAGTAACTACTTCACATTTTCACTAAACTTAACCATTTTCAAGTAACTAATTCACATTTCAAGTCTCTACAATTAATAATTTTCAAGTAACTAATTCACATTTCAATTCTCTGCGCTTAACCATTTTCAAGTAACTAATTCTCATTTCAAATCTTTACCATTAATCATTTTAAAGTAACTAATTCACATTTTAAGTCTCTACCATTTTCAAGTAACTAATTTACATTTCAAGTCTCTACACTTAACCATTTTCAAATAACTAATTCACATTTCAAGTCTCTACCATTTTCAAGTAACTAATTCACATTTCAATTCTCTACACTTAATCATTTTCAAGTAAGTAATTCACATTTTCAACTTACTACACATAACAATTTTCAAGTAACTAATTCACATTTCAAGTTACTACAATTAATAATTTTCAAATAACTAATTCACATTTCAATTCTCTACACTTAACCATTTTCGAATAACTAATTCACATTTCAAGTCTCTACCATTAACCATTTTAAAGTAACTAATTTACATTTCAAATCTCTACCATTTTCAAGTAACTAATTCACATTTCAAGTCTCTACACTTAACCATTTTCAAGTAACTAATTCACATTTTCAAGATACTATACTTAACCATTTTCAAGTAACTAATTCACATTTTCACTACACTTAACCATTTTCAAGTAACTAATTCACATTTCAAGTCTCTACAATTAATAATTTTCAAGTAACTAATTCACATTTCAATTCTCTACACTTAACCATTTTCAAGTAACTAATTCACATTTTCAAGTTACTACACTTAACCATTTTCAAGTAACTAATTCACATTTCAATTCTCTACACATAACCATTTTCAAGTAACTAATTCACATTTCAAGTCTCTACCATTAACCATTTTAAAGTAACTAATTCACATTTCAAGTCTCTACCATTTTCAAGTAACTAATTCACATTTCAATTCTTTACACTTAACCATTTTCATGTAACTAATTCACATTTCAAGTCTCTACCATTAACCATTTTCTAGTAACTAATTCACATTTTCAAGTTACTACTCTTAACAATTTTCAAATAACTAATTCACATTTCAATTCTCTACACTTAACCATTTTCAAGTAACTAATTCACATTTTCAAGTTACAGCACTTAACCATTTTCAAGTAACTAATTCACATTTCAAATCTCAACACTTAACCATTTTCAAATAACTAATTCACATTTCAAGTCTCTACAATTAATAATTTTCAAGTAACTAATTCACATTTCAAGTCTCAAGCATTAACCATGTAACTAATTCACATTTCAATTCTCTACACTTAACCATTTTCAAGTAAATAATTCACGTTTTCAAGTTACTACACTTAACCATTTTCAAGTAACTAATTCACATTTTCACTACACTTAACCATTTTCAAGTAACTAATTCACATTTCAAGTCTCTACCATTAACCATTTTAAAGTAACCAATTCACATTTTTAAGTTAGTACAATTAATAATTTTTAAGTAACTAATTCACGTTTTCAAGTTACTACACTTAACCATTTTCAAGTAACTACTTCACATTTTAACTACACTTAACCATTTTCAAGTAACTAATTCACATTTCAAGTCTCTACCATTTTCAAGTAACTAATTCACATTTCAATTCTCTACACTTAATCATTTTCAAGTAAGTAATTCACATTTTCAACTTACTACACATAACAATTTTCAAGTAACTAATTCACATTTCAAGTTACTACAATTAATAATTTTCAAGTAACTAATTCACATTTAAATTCTGTACACTTAACCATTTTCAAATATCTAATTCACATTTCAAGTCTCTACCATTAACCATTTTCAAGTAACTAATTCACATTTCAAGTCTCTACCATTTTCAAGTAACTAATTCACATTTCAATTCTCTACACTTAACCATTTTCATGTAACTAATTCACATTTTAAGTCTCTACCATTAACCATTTTCAAGTAACTAATTCACATTTCAATTCTCTACACTTAACCATTTTCAAGTAACTAATTCACATTTCAAGTCTCTACAGTTAATAATTTTCAAGTAACTAATTCACATTTCAAGTCTCAAGCATTAACCATGTAACTAATTCACATTTCAATTCTCTACACTTAACCATTTTCAAGTAAATAATTCACGTTTTCAAGTTACTACACTTAACCATTTTCAAGTAACTACTTCACATTTTCACTACACTTAACCATTTTCAAGTAACTAATTCACATTTTCAAGATACTATACTTAACCATTTTCAAGTAACTAATTCACATTTTCACTACACTTAACCATTTTCAAGTAACTAATTCACATTTCAAGTCTCTACAATTAATAATTTTCAAGTAACTAATTCACATTTCAATTCTCTACACTTAACCATTTTCAAGTAACTAATTCACATTTTCAAGTTACTACACTTAACCATTTTCAAGTAACTAATTCACATTTCAATTCTCTACACATAACCATTTTCAAGTAACTAATTCACATTTCAAGTCTCTACCATTAACCATTTTAAAGTAACTAATTCACATTTCAAGTCTCTACCATTTTCAAGTAACTAATTCACATTTCAATTCTTTACACTTAACCATTTTCATGTAACTAATTCACATTTCAAGTCTCTACCATTAACCATTTTCTAGTAACTAATTCACATTTTCAAGTTACTACTCTTAACAATTTTCAAATAACTAATTCACATTTCAATTCTCTACACCTAACCATTTTCAAGTAACTAATTCACATTTTCAAGTTACAGCACTTAACCATTTTCAAGTAACTAATTCACATTTCAAATCTCAACACTTAACCATTTTCAAATAACTAATTCACATTTCAAGTCTCTACAATTAATAATTTTCAAGTAACTAATTCACATTTCAAGTCTCAAGCATTAACCATGTAACTAATTCACATTTCAATTCTCTACACTTAACCATTTTCAAGTAAATAATTCACGTTTTCAAGTTACTACACTTAACCATTTTCAAGTAACTAATTCACATTTTCACTACACTTAACCATTTTCAAGTAACTAATTCACATTTCAAGTCTCTACCATTAACCATTTTAAAGTAACCAATTCACATTTTTAAGTTAGTACAATTAATAATTTTTAAGTAACTAATTCACGTTTTCAAGTTACTACACTTAACCATTTTCAAGTAACTACTTCACATTTTAACTACACTTAACCATTTTCAAGTAACTAATTCACATTTCAAGTCTCTACCATTTTCAAGTAACTAATTCACATTTCAATTCTCTACACTTAATCATTTTCAAGTAAGTAATTCACATTTTCAACTTACTACACATAACAATTTTCAAGTAACTAATTCACATTTCAAGTTACTACAATTAATAATTTTCAAGTAACTAATTCACATTTAAATTCTGTACACTTAACCATTTTCAAATATCTAATTCACATTTCAAGTCTCTACCATTAACCATTTTCAAGTAACTAATTCACATTTCAAGTCTCTACCATTTTCAAGTAACTAATTCACATTTCAATTCTCTACACTTAACCATTTTCATGTAACTAATTCACATTTTAAGTCTCTACCATTAACCATTTTCAAGTAACTAATTCACATTTCAATTCTCTACACTTAACCATTTTCAAGTAACTAATTCACATTTCAAGTCTCTACAGTTAATAATTTTCAAGTAACTAATTCACATTTCAAGTCTCAAGCATTAACCATGTAACTAATTCACATTTCAATTCTCTACACTTAACCATTTTCAAGTAAATAATTCACGTTTTCAAGTTACTACACTTAACCATTTTCAAGTAAATAATTCACATTTTCACTACACTTAACTATTTTCAAGTAACTAATTCACATTTTCAAGATACTATACTTAACCATTTTCAAGTAACTAATTCACATTTTCACTACACTTAACCATTTTCAAGTAACTAATTCACATTTCAAGTCTCTACAATTAATAATTTTCAAGTAACTAATTCACATTTCAATTCTCTACACTTAACCATTTTCAAGTAACTAATTCACATTTTCAAGTTACTACACTTAACCATTTTCAAGTAACTAATTCACATTTCAATTCTCTACACATAACCATTTTCAAGTAACTAATTCACATTTCAAGTCTCTACCATTAACCATTTTAAAGTAACTAATTCACATTTCAAGTCTCTACCATTTTCAAGTAACTAATTCACATTTCAATTCTTTACACTTAACCATTTTCATGTAACTAATTCACATTTCAAGTCTCTACCATTAACCATTTTCTAGTAACTAATTCACATTTTCAAGTTACTACTCTTAACAATTTTCAAATAACTAATTCACATTTCAATTCTCTACACCTAACCATTTTCAAGTAACTAATTCACATTTTCAAGTTACAGCACTTAACCATTTTCAAGTAACTAATTCACATTTCAAATCTCAACACTTAACCATTTTCAAATAACTAATTCACATTTCAAGTCTCTACAATTAATAATTTTCAAGTAACTAATTCACATTTCAAGTCTCAAGCATTAACCATGTAACTAATTCACATTTCAATTCTCTACACTTAACCATTTTCAAGTAAATAATTCACGTTTTCAAGTTACTACACTTAACCATTTTCAAGTAACTAATTCACATTTTCACTACACTTAACCATTTTCAAGTAACTAATTCACATTTCAAGTCTCTACCATTAACCATTTTAAAGTAACCAATTCACATTTTTAAGTTAGTACAATTAATAATTTTTAAGTAACTAATTCACGTTTTCAAGTTACTACACTTAACCATTTTCAAGTAACTACTTCACATTTTAACTACACTTAACCATTTTCAAGTAACTAATTCACATTTCAAGTCTCTACCATTTTCAAGTAACTAATTCACATTTCAATTCTCTACACTTAATCATTTTCAAGTAAGTAATTCACATTTTCAACTTACTACACATAACAATTTTCAAGTAACTAATTCACATTTCAAGTTACTACAATTAATAATTTTCAAGTAACTAATTCACATTTAAATTCTGTACACTTAACCATTTTCAAATATCTAATTCACATTTCAAGTCTCTACCATTAACCATTTTCAAGTAACTAATTCACATTTCAAGTCTCTACCATTTTCAAGTAACTAATTCACATTTCAATTCTCTACACTTAACCATTTTCATGTAACTAATTCACATTTTAAGTCTCTACCATTAACCATTTTCAAGTAACTAATTCACATTTCAATTCTCTACACTTAACCATTTTCAAGTAACTAATTCACATTTCAAGTCTCTACAGTTAATAATTTTCAAGTAACTAATTCACATTTCAAGTCTCAAGCATTAACCATGTAACTAATTCACATTTCAATTCTCTACACTTAACCATTTTCAAGTAAATAATTCACGTTTTCAAGTTACTACACTTAACCATTTTCAAGTAAATAATTCACGTTTTCAAGTTACTACACTTAACCATTTTCAAGTAACTAATTCACATTTTCACTACACTTAACCATTTTCAAGTAACTAATTCACTTTTCAAGTCTCTACCATTAACCATTTTAAAGTAACCAATTCACATTTTTAAGTTAGTACAATTAATAATTTTTAAGTAACTAATTCACGTTTTCAAGTTACTACACTTAACCATTTTCAAGTAACTACTTCACATTTTAACTACACTTAACCATTTTCAAGTAACTAATTCACATTTCAAGTCTCTACCATTTTCAAGTAACTAATTCACATTTCAATTCTCTACACTTAATCATTTTCAAGTAAGTAATTCACATTTTCAACTTACTACACATAACAATTTTCAAGTAACTAATTCACATTTCAAGTTACTACAATTAATAATTTTCAAGTAACTAATTCACATTTAAATTCTGTACACTTAACCATTTTCAAATATCTAATTCACATTTCAAGTCTCTACCATTAACCATTTTCAAGTAACTAATTCACATTTCAAGTCTCTACCATTTTCAAGTAACTAATTCACATTTCAATTCTCTACACTTAACCATTTTCATGTAACTAATTCACATTTTAAGTCTCTACCATTAACCATTTTCAAGTAACTAATTCACATTTCAATTCTCTACACTTAACCATTTTCAAGTAACTAATTCACATTTCAAGTCTCTACAGTTAATAATTTTCAAGTAACTAATTCACATTTCAATTCTCAACCATTAACCATGTAACTAATTCACATTTCAATTCTCTACACTTAACCATTTTCAAGTAACTAATTCACGTTTTCAAGTTACTACACTTAACCATTTTCAAGTAACTACTTCACATTTTCACTACACTTAACCATTTTCAAGTAACTAATTTACATTTCAAGTCTCTACCATTAACCATTTCAAGTAACTAAGTCACATTTCAAGTCTCAACCATTAACCGTGTAACTAATTCACATTTCAATTCTCTACACTTAACCATTTTCAAGTAACTAATTCACGTTTTCAAGTTACTACACTTAACCATTTTCAAGTAACTACTTCACATTTTCACTAAACTTAACCATTTTCAAGTAACTAATTCACATTTCAAGTCTCTACAATTAATAATTTTCAAGTAACTAATTCACATTTCAATTCTCTGCGCTTAACCATTTTCAAGTAACTAATTCTCATTTCAAATCTTTACCATTAATCATTTTAAAGTAACTAATTCACATTTTAAGTCTCTACCATTTTCAAGTAACTAATTTACATTTCAAGTCTCTACACTTAACCATTTTCAAATAACTAATTCACATTTCAAGTCTCTACCATTTTCAAGTAACTAATTCACATTTCAATTCTCTACACTTAATCATTTTCAAGTAAGTAATTCACATTTTCAACTTACTACACATAACAATTTTCAAGTAACTAATTCACATTTCAAGTTACTACAATTAATAATTTTCAAATAACTAATTCACATTTCAATTCTCTACACTTAACCATTTTCGAATAACTAATTCACATTTCAAGTCTCTACCATTAACCATTTTAAAGTAACTAATTTACATTTCAAATCTCTACCATTTTCAAGTAACTAATTCACATTTCAAGTCTCTACACTTAACCATTTTCAAGTAACTAATTCACATTTTCAAGATACTATACTTAACCATTTTCAAGTAACTAATTCACATTTTCACTACACTTAACCATTTTCAAGTAACTAATTCACATTTCAAGTCTCTACAATTAATAATTTTCAAGTAACTAATTCACATTTCAATTCTCTACACTTAACCATTTTCAAGTAACTAATTCACATTTTCAAGTTACTACACTTAACCATTTTCAAGTAACTAATTCACATTTCAATTCTCTACACATAACCATTTTCAAGTAACTAATTCACATTTCAAGTCTCTACCATTAACCATTTTAAAGTAACTAATTCACATTTCAAGTCTCTACCATTTTCAAGTAACTAATTCACATTTCAAGTCTCTACACTTAATCATTTTCAAGTAACTAATTCATATTTCAAGTCTCTATCATTATCCATTTTCTAGTAACTAATTCACATTTTCAAGTTACTACACTTAACAATTTTCAAATAACTAATTCACATTTCAATTCTCTACACTTAACCATTTTCAAGTAACTAATTCACATTTTCAAGATACTATACATAACCATTTTCAAGTAACTAATTCACATTTTCACTACACTTAACCATTTTCAAGTAACTAATTCACATTTCAAGTCTCTACAATTAATAATTTTCAAGTAACTAATTCACATTTCAATTCTCTACACTTAACCATTTTCAAGTAACTAATTCACATTTTCAAGTTACTACACTTAACCATTTTCAAGTAACTAATTCACATTTCAATTCTCTACACATAACCATTATAAAGTAACTAATTCACATTTCAAGTCTCTACCATTAACCATTTTAAAGTAACTAATTCACATTTCAAGTCTCTACCATTTTCAAGTAACTAATTCACATTTCAATTCTTTACACTTAACCATTTTCATGTAACTAATTCACATTTCAAGTCTCTACCATTAACCATTTTCTAGTAACTAATTCACATTTTCAAGTTACTACTCTTAACAATTTTCAAATAACTAATTCACATTTCAATTCTCTACACTTAACCATTTTCAAGTAACTAATTCACATTTTCAAGTTACAGCACTTAACCATTTTCAAGTAACTAATTCACATTTTCACTAAACTTAACCATTTTCAAGTAACTAATTCACATTTCAAGTCTCTACCATTAACCATTTCAAGTAACTAAGTCACATTTCAAGTCTCAACCATTAACCATGTAACTAATTCACATTTCAATTCTCTACACTTAACCATTTTCAAGTAAATAATTCACGTCTTCAAGTTACTACACTTAACCATTTTCAAGTAACTAATTCACATTTTCACAACACTTAACCATTTTCAAGTAACTAATTCACATTTCAAGTCTCTACCATTAACCATTTCAAGTAACTAAGTCACATTTCAAGTCTCAACCATTAACCATGTAACTAATTCACATTTCAATTCTCTACACTTAACCATTTTCAAGTAACTAATTCATGTTTTCAAGTTACTACACTTAACCATTTTCAAGTAACTACTTCACATTTTCACTAAACTTAACCATTTTCAAGTAACTAATTCACATTTCAAGTCTCTACAATTAATAATTTTCAAGTAACTAATTCACATTTCAATTCTCTGCACTTAAACATTTTCAAGTAACTAATTCACATTTCAAATCTCTACCATTAATCATTTTAAAGTAACTAATTCACATTTCAAGTCTCTACCATTTTCAAGTAACTAATTCACATTTCAATTCTCTACACTTAACCATTTTCATGTAACTAATTCACATTTTAAGTCTCTACCATTAACCATTTTCAAGTAACTAATTCACATTTCAATTCTCTACACTTAATCATTTTCAAGTAACTAATTCACATTTCAAGTCTCTACAGTTAATAATTTTCAAGTAACTAATTCACATTTCAAGTCTCTACCATTTTCAAGTAACTAATTCACATTTCAATTCTCTACACTTAACCATTTTCATGTAACTAATTCACATTTTAAGTCTCTACCATTAACCATTTTCAAGTAACTAATTCACATTTCAATTCTCTACACTTAATCATTTTCAAGTAACTAATTCACATTTCAAGTCTCTACAGTTAATAATTTTCAAGTAACTAATTCACATTTCAAGTCTCAAGCATTAACCATGTAACTAATTCACATTTCAATTCTCTACACTTAACCATTTTCAAGTAAATAATTCACGTTTTCAAGTTACTACACTTAACCATTTTCAAGTAACTACTTCACATTTTCACTACACTTAACCATTTTCAAGTAACTAATTCACATTTTCAAGATACTATACTTAACCATTTTCAAGTAACTAATTCACATTTTCACTACACTTAACCATTTTCAAGTAACTAATTCACATTTCAAGTCTCTACAATTAATAATTTTCAAGTAACTAATTCACATTTCAATTCTCTACACTTAACCATTTTCAAGTAACTAATTCACATTTTCAAGTTACTACACTTAACCATTTTCAAGTAACTAATTCACATTTCAATTCTCTACACATAACCATTTTCAAGTAACTAATTCACATTTCAAGTCTCTACCATTAACCATTTTAAAGTAACTAATTCACATTTCAAGTCTCTACCATTTTCAAGTAACTAATTCACATTTCAATTCTTTACACTTAACCATTTTCATGTAACTAATTCACATTTCAAGTCTCTACCATTAACCATTTTCTAGTAACTAATTCACATTTTCAAGTTACTACTCTTAACAATTTTCAAATAACTAATTCACATTTCAATTCTCTACACTTAACCATTTTCAAGTAACTAATTCACGTTTTCAAGTTACTACACTTAACCATTTTCAAGTAACTACTTCACATTTTAACTACACTTAACCATTTTCAAGTAACTAATTCACATTTCAAGTCTCTACCATTTTCAAGTAACTAATTCAAATTTCAATTCTCTACACTTAATCATTTTCAAGTAAGTAATTCACATTTTCAACTTACTACACATAACAATTTTCAAGTAACTAATTCACATTTCAAGTTACTACAATTAATAATTTTCAAGTAACTAATTCACATTTAAATTCTGTACACTTAACCATTTTCAAATATCTAATTCACATTTCAAGTCTCTACCATTAACCATTTTCAAGTAACTAATTCACATTTCAAGTCTCTACCATTTTCAAGTAACTAATTCACATTTCAATTCTCTACACTTAACCATTTTCATGTAACTAATTCACATTTTAAGTCTCTACCATTAACCATTTTCAAGTAACTAATTCACATTTCAATTCTCTACACTTAACCATTTTCAAGTAACTAATTCACATTTCAAGTCTCTACAGTTAATAATTTTCAAGTAACTAATTCACATTTCAATTCTCAACCATTAACCATGTAACTAATTCACATTTCAATTCTCTACACTTAACCATTTTCAAGTAACTAATTCACGTTTTCAAGTTACTACACTTAACCATTTTCAAGTAACTACTTCACATTTTCACTACACTTAACCATTTTCAAGTAACTAATTTACATTTCAAGTCTCTACCATTAACCATTTCAAGTAACTAAGTCACATTTCAAGTCTCAACCATTAACCGTGTAACTAATTCACATTTCAATTCTCTACACTTAACCATTTTCAAGTAACTAATTCACGTTTTCAAGTTACTACACTTAACCATTTTCAAGTAACTACTTCACATTTTCACTAAACTTAACCATTTTCAAGTAACTAATTCACATTTCAAGTCTCTACAATTAATAATTTTCAAGTAACTAATTCACATTTCAATTCTCTGCGCTTAACCATTTTCAAGTAACTAATTCTCATTTCAAATCTTTACCATTAATCATTTTAAAGTAACTAATTCACATTTTAAGTCTCTACCATTTTCAAGTAACTAATTTACATTTCAAGTCTCTACACTTAACCATTTTCAAATAACTAATTCACATTTCAAGTCTCTACCATTTTCAAGTAACTAATTCACATTTCAATTCTCTACACTTAATCATTTTCAAGTAAGTAATTCACATTTTCAACTTACTACACATAACAATTTTCAAGTAACTAATTCACATTTCAAGTTACTACAATTAATAATTTTCAAATAACTAATTCACATTTCAATTCTCTACACTTAACCATTTTCGAATAACTAATTCACATTTCAAGTCTCTACCATTAACCATTTTAAAGTAACTAATTTACATTTCAAATCTCTACCATTTTCAAGTAACTAATTCACATTTCAAGTCTCTACACTTAACCATTTTCAAGTAACTAATTCACATTTTCAAGATACTATACTTAACCATTTTCAAGTAACTAATTCACATTTTCACTACACTTAACCATTTTCAAGTAACTAATTCACATTTCAAGTCTCTACAATTAATAATTTTCAAGTAACTAATTCACATTTCAATTCTCTACACTTAACCATTTTCAAGTAACTAATTCACATTTTCAAGTTACTACACTTAACCATTTTCAAGTAACTAATTCACATTTCAATTCTCTACACATAACCATTTTCAAGTAACTAATTCACATTTCAAGTCTCTACCATTAACCATTTTAAAGTAACTAATTCACATTTCAAGTCTCTACCATTTTCAAGTAACTAATTCACATTTCAAGTCTCTACACTTAATCATTTTCAAGTAACTAATTCATATTTCAAGTCTCTATCATTATCCATTTTCTAGTAACTAATTCACATTTTCAAGTTACTACACTTAACAATTTTCAAATAACTAATTCACATTTCAATTCTCTACACTTAACCATTTTCAAGTAACTAATTCACATTTTCAAGATACTATACATAACCATTTTCAAGTAACTAATTCACATTTTCACTACACTTAACCATTTTCAAGTAACTAATTCACATTTCAAGTCTCTACAATTAATAATTTTCAAGTAACTAATTCACATTTCAATTCTCTACACTTAACCATTTTCAAGTAACTAATTCACATTTTCAAGTTACTACACTTAACCATTTTCAAGTAACTAATTCACATTTCAATTCTCTACACATAACCATTATAAAGTAACTAATTCACATTTCAAGTCTCTACCATTAACCATTTTAAAGTAACTAATTCACATTTCAAGTCTCTACCATTTTCAAGTAACTAATTCACATTTCAATTCTTTACACTTAACCATTTTCATGTAACTAATTCACATTTCAAGTCTCTACCATTAACCATTTTCTAGTAACTAATTCACATTTTCAAGTTACTACTCTTAACAATTTTCAAATAACTAATTCACATTTCAATTCTCTACACTTAACCATTTTCAAGTAACTAATTCACATTTTCAAGTTACAGCACTTAACCATTTTCAAGTAACTAATTCACATTTTCACTAAACTTAACCATTTTCAAGTAACTAATTCACATTTCAAGTCTCTACCATTAACCATTTCAAGTAACTAAGTCACATTTCAAGTCTCAACCATTAACCATGTAACTAATTCACATTTCAATTCTCTACACTTAACCATTTTCAAGTAAATAATTCACGTCTTCAAGTTACTACACTTAACCATTTTCAAGTAACTAATTCACATTTTCACAACACTTAACCATTTTCAAGTAACTAATTCACATTTCAAGTCTCTACCATTAACCATTTCAAGTAACTAAGTCACATTTCAAGTCTCAACCATTAACCATGTAACTAATTCACATTTCAATTCTCTACACTTAACCATTTTCAAGTAACTAATTCATGTTTTCAAGTTACTACACTTAACCATTTTCAAGTAACTACTTCACATTTTCACTAAACTTAACCATTTTCAAGTAACTAATTCACATTTCAAGTCTCTACAATTAATAATTTTCAAGTAACTAATTCACATTTCAATTCTCTGCACTTAACCATTTTCAAGTAACTAATTCACATTTCAAATCTCTACCATTAATCATTTTAAAGTAACTAATTCACATTTCAAGTCTCTACCATTTTCAAGTAACTAATTCACATTTCAATTCTCTACACTTAACCATTTTCATGTAACTAATTCACATTTTAAGTCTCTACCATTAACCATTTTCAAGTAACTAATTCACATTTCAATTCTCTACACTTAATCATTTTCAAGTAACTAATTCACATTTCAAGTCTCTACAGTTAATAATTTTCAAGTAACTAATTCACATTTCAAGTCTCTACCATTTTCAAGTAACTAATTCACATTTCAATTCTCTACACTTAACCATTTTCATGTAACTAATTCACATTTTAAGTCTCTACCATTAACCATTTTCAAGTAACTAATTCACATTTCAATTCTCTACACTTAATCATTTTCAAGTAACTAATTCACATTTCAAGTCTCTACAGTTAATAATTTTCAAGTAACTAATTCACATTTCAAGTCTCAAGCATTAACCATGTAACTAATTCACATTTCAATTCTCTACACTTAACCATTTTCAAGTAAATAATTCACGTTTTCAAGTTACTACACTTAACCATATTCAAGTAACTACTTCACATTTTCACTACACTTAACCATTTTCAAGTAACTAATTCACATTTTCAAGATACTATACTTAACCATTTTCAAGTAACTAATTCACATTTTCACTACACTTAACCATTTTCAAGTAACTAATTCACATTTCAAGTCTCTACAATTAATAATTTTCAAGTAACTAATTCACATTTCAATTCTCTACACTTAACCATTTTCAAGTAACTAATTCACATTTTCAAGTTACTACACTTAACCATTTTCAAGTAACTAATTCACATTTCAATTCTCTACACATAACCATTTTCAAGTAACTAATTCACATTTCAAGTCTCTACCATTAACCATTTTAAAGTAACTAATTCACATTTCAAGTCTCTACCATTTTCAAGTAACTAATTCACATTTCAATTCTTTACACTTAACCATTTTCATGTAACTAATTCACATTTCAAGTCTCTACCATTAACCATTTTCTAGTAACTAATTCACATTTTCAAGTTACTACTCTTAACAATTTTCAAGTAACTAATTTACATTTTCAAGTTACTGCACTTAACCATTTTCAAGTAACTAATTCACATTTCAAGTTACTACAATTAATAATTTTCAAGTAACTAATTCACATTTCAATTATCTACACTTAACCATTTTCAAGTAACTAATTCACATTTTCAAGTTACAGCACTTAACCATTTTCAAGTAACTAATTCACATTTCAAATCTCAACACTTAACCATTTTCAAATAACTAATTCACATTTCAAGTCTCTACAATTAATAATTTTCAAGTAACTAATTCACATTTCAAGTCTCAAGCATTAACCATGTAACTAATTCACATTTCAATTCTCTACACTTAACCATTTTCAAGTAAATAATTCACGTTTTCAAGTTACTACACTTAACCATTTTCAAGTAACTACTTCACATTTTCACTACACTTAACCATTTTCAAGTAACTAATTCACATTTTCAAGATACTATACTTAACCATTTTCAAGTAACTAATTCACATTTTCACTACACTTAACCATTTTCAAGTAACTAATTCACATTTCAAGTCTCTACAATTAATAATTTTCAAGTAACTAATTCACATTTCAATTCTCTACACTTAACCATTTTCAAGTAACTAATTCACATTTTCAAGTTACTACACTTAACCATTTTCAAGTAACTAATTCACATTTCAATTCTCTACACATAACCATTTTCAAGTAACTAATTCACATTTCAAGTCTCTACCATTAACCATTTTAAAGTAACTAATTCACATTTCAAGTCTCTACCATTTTCAAGTAACTAATTCACATTTCAATTCTTTACACTTAACCATTTTCATGTAACTAATTCACATTTCAAGTCTCTACCATTAACCATTTTCTAGTAACTAATTCACATTTTCAAGTTACTACTCTTAACAATTTTCAAATAACTAATTCACATTTCAATTCTCTACACTTAACCATTTTCAAGTAACTAATTCACGTTTTCAAGTTACTACACTTAACCATTTTCAAGTAACTACTTCACATTTTAACTACACTTAACCATTTTCAAGTAACTAATTCACATTTCAAGTCTCTACCATTTTCAAGTAACTAATTCAAATTTCAATTCTCTACACTTAATCATTTTCAAGTAAGTAATTCACATTTTCAACTTACTACACATAACAATTTTCAAGTAACTAATTCACATTTCAAGTTACTACAATTAATAATTTTCAAGTAACTAATTCACATTTAAATTCTGTACACTTAACCATTTTCAAATATCTAATTCACATTTCAAGTCTCTACCATTAACCATTTTCAAGTAACTAATTCACATTTCAAGTCTCTACCATTTTCAAGTAACTAATTCACATTTCAATTCTCTACACTTAACCATTTTCATGTAACTAATTCACATTTTAAGTCTCTACCATTAACCATTTTCAAGTAACTAATTCACATTTCAATTCTCTACACTTAACCATTTTCAAGTAACTAATTCACATTTCAAGTCTCTACA
This sequence comes from Capsicum rhomboideum, assembly GCA_031232105.1. Classification (NCBI taxonomy): domain Eukaryota; kingdom Viridiplantae; phylum Streptophyta; class Magnoliopsida; order Solanales; family Solanaceae; genus Capsicum; species Capsicum rhomboideum. The sequence continues at coordinate 47,206,689 of CP124719.1, read as the reverse complement.
GTTAATAATTTTCAAGTAACTAATTCACATTTCAAGTCTCAAGCATTAACCATGTAACTAATTCACATTTCAATTCTCTACACTTAACCATTTTCAAGTAAATAATTCACGTTTTCAAATTACTACACTTAACCATTTTCAAGTAAATAATTCACGTTTTCAAGTTACTACACTTAACCATTTTCAAGTAACTAATTCACATTTTCACTACACTTAACCATTTTCAAGTAACTAATTCACATTTCAAGTCTCTACCATTAACCATTTTAAAGTAACCAATTCACATTTTTAAGTTAGTACAATTAATAATTTTTAAGTAACTAATTCACGTTTTCAAGTTACTACACTTAACCATTTTCAAGTAACTACTTCACATTTTAACTACACTTAACCATTTTCAAGTAACTAATTCACATTTCAAGTCTCTACCATTTTCAAGTAACTAATTCACATTTCAATTCTCTACACTTAATCATTTTCAAGTAAGTAATTCACATTTTCAACTTACTACACATAACAATTTTCAAGTAACTAATTCACATTTCAAGTTACTACAATTAATAATTTTCAAGTAACTAATTCACATTTAAATTCTGTACACTTAACCATTTTCAAATATCTAATTCACATTTCAAGTCTCTACCATTAACCATTTTCAAGTAACTAATTCACATTTCAAGTCTCTACCATTTTCAAGTAACTAATTCACATTTCAATTCTCTACACTTAACCATTTTCATGTAACTAATTCACATTTTAAGTCTCTACCATTAACCATTTTCAAGTAACTAATTCACATTTCAATTCTCTACACTTAACCATTTTCAAGTAACTAATTCACATTTCAAGTCTCTACAGTTAATAATTTTCAAGTAACTAATTCACATTTCAATTCTCAACCATTAACCATGTAACTAATTCACATTTCAATTCTCTACACTTAACCATTTTCAAGTAACTAATTCACGTTTTCAAGTTACTACACTTAACCATTTTCAAGTAACTACTTCACATTTTCACTACACTTAACCATTTTCAAGTAACTAATTTACATTTCAAGTCTCTACCATTAACCATTTCAAGTAACTAAGTCACATTACAAGTCTCAACCATTAACCGTGTAACTAATTCACATTTCAATTCTCTACACTTAACCATTTTCAAGTAACTAATTCACGTTTTCAAGTTACTACACTTAACCATTTTCAAGTAACTACTTCACATTTTCACTAAACTTAACCATTTTCAAGTAACTAATTCACATTTCAAGTCTCTACAATTAATAATTTTCAAGTAACTAATTCACATTTCAATTCTCTGCGCTTAACCATTTTCAAGTAACTAATTCTCATTTCAAATCTTTACCATTAATCATTTTAAAGTAACTAATTCACATTTTAAGTCTCTACCATTTTCAAGTAACTAATTTACATTTCAAGTCTCTACACTTAACCATTTTCAAATAACTAATTCACATTTCAAGTCTCTACCATTTTCAAGTAACTAATTCACATTTCAATTCTCTACACTTAATCATTTTCAAGTAAGTAATTCACATTTTCAACTTACTACACATAACAATTTTCAAGTAACTAATTCACATTTCAAGTTACTACAATTAATAATTTTCAAATAACTAATTCACATTTCAATTCTCTACACTTAACCATTTTCGAATAACTAATTCACATTTCAAGTCTCTACCATTAACCATTTTAAAGTAACTAATTTACATTTCAAATCTCTACCATTTTCAAGTAACTAATTCACATTTCAAGTCTCTACACTTAACCATTTTCAAGTAACTAATTCACATTTTCAAGATACTATACTTAACCATTTTCAAGTAACTAATTCACATTTTCACTACACTTAACCATTTTCAAGTAACTAATTCACATTTCAAGTCTCTACAATTAATAATTTTCAAGTAACTAATTCACATTTCAATTCTCTACACTTAACCATTTTCAAGTAACTAATTCACATTTTCAAGTTACTACACTTAACCATTTTCAAGTAACTAATTCACATTTCAATTCTCTACACATAACCATTTTCAAGTAACTAATTCACATTTCAAGTCTCTACCATTAACCATTTTAAAGTAACTAATTCACATTTCAAGTCTCTACCATTTTCAAGTAACTAATTCACATTTCAAGTCTCTACACTTAATCATTTTCAAGTAACTAATTCATATTTCAAGTCTCTATCATTATCCATTTTCTAGTAACTAATTCACATTTTCAAGTTACTACACTTAACAATTTTCAAATAACTAATTCACATTTCAATTCTCTACACTTAACCATTTTCAAGTAACTAATTCACATTTTCAAGATACTATACATAACCATTTTCAAGTAACTAATTCACATTTTCACTACACTTAACCATTTTCAAGTAACTAATTCACATTTCAAGTCTCTACAATTAATAATTTTCAAGTAACTAATTCACATTTCAATTCTCTACACTTAACCATTTTCAAGTAACTAATTCACATTTTCAAGTTACTACACTTAACCATTTTCAAGTAACTAATTCACATTTCAATTCTCTACACATAACCATTATAAAGTAACTAATTCACATTTCAAGTCTCTACCATTAACCATTTTAAAGTAACTAATTCACATTTCAAGTCTCTACCATTTTCAAGTAACTAATTCACATTTCAATTCTTTACACTTAACCATTTTCATGTAACTAATTCACATTTCAAGTCTCTACCATTAACCATTTTCTAGTAACTAATTCACATTTTCAAGTTACTACTCTTAACAATTTTCAAATAACTAATTCACATTTCAATTCTCTACACTTAACCATTTTCAAGTAACTAATTCACATTTTCAAGTTACAGCACTTAACCATTTTCAAGTAACTAATTCACATTTTCACTAAACTTAACCATTTTCAAGTAACTAATTCACATTTCAAGTCTCTACCATTAACCATTTCAAGTAACTAAGTCACATTTCAAGTCTCAACCATTAACCATGTAACTAATTCACATTTCAATTCTCTACACTTAACCATTTTCAAGTAAATAATTCACGTCTTCAAGTTACTACACTTAACCATTTTCAAGTAACTAATTCACATTTTCACAACACTTAACCATTTTCAAGTAACTAATTCACATTTCAAGTCTCTACCATTAACCATTTCAAGTAACTAAGTCACATTTCAAGTCTCAACCATTAACCATGTAACTAATTCACATTTCAATTCTCTACACTTAACCATTTTCAAGTAACTAATTCATGTTTTCAAGTTACTACACTTAACCATTTTCAAGTAACTACTTCACATTTTCACTAAACTTAACCATTTTCAAGTAACTAATTCACATTTCAAGTCTCTACAATTAATAATTTTCAAGTAACTAATTCACATTTCAATTCTCTGCACTTAACCATTTTCAAGTAACTAATTCACATTTCAAATCTCTACCATTAATCATTTTAAAGTAACTAATTCACATTTCAAGTCTCTACCATTTTCAAGTAACTAATTCACATTTCAATTCTCTACACTTAACCATTTTCATGTAACTAATTCACATTTTAAGTCTCTACCATTAACCATTTTCAAGTAACTAATTCACATTTCAATTCTCTACACTTAATCATTTTCAAGTAACTAATTCACATTTCAAGTCTCTACAGTTAATAATTTTCAAGTAACTAATTCACATTTCAAGTCTCTACCATTTTCAAGTAACTAATTCACATTTCAATTCTCTACACTTAACCATTTTCATGTAACTAATTCACATTTTAAGTCTCTACCATTAACCATTTTCAAGTAACTAATTCACATTTCAATTCTCTACACTTAATCATTTTCAAGTAACTAATTCACATTTCAAGTCTCTACAGTTAATAATTTTCAAGTAACTAATTCACATTTCAAGTCTCAAGCATTAACCATGTAACTAATTCACATTTCAATTCTCTACACTTAACCATTTTCAAGTAAATAATTCACGTTTTCAAGTTACTACACTTAACCATATTCAAGTAACTACTTCACATTTTCACTACACTTAACCATTTTCAAGTAACTAATTCACATTTTCAAGATACTATACTTAACCATTTTCAAGTAACTAATTCACATTTTCACTACACTTAACCATTTTCAAGTAACTAATTCACATTTCAAGTCTCTACAATTAATAATTTTCAAGTAACTAATTCACATTTCAATTCTCTACACTTAACCATTTTCAAGTAACTAATTCACATTTTCAAGTTACTACACTTAACCATTTTCAAGTAACTAATTCACATTTCAATTCTCTACACATAACCATTTTCAAGTAACTAATTCACATTTCAAGTCTCTACCATTAACCATTTTAAAGTAACTAATTCACATTTCAAGTCTCTACCATTTTCAAGTAACTAATTCACATTTCAATTCTTTACACTTAACCATTTTCATGTAACTAATTCACATTTCAAGTCTCTACCATTAACCATTTTCTAGTAACTAATTCACATTTTCAAGTTACTACTCTTAACAATTTTCAAATAACTAATTCACATTTCAATTCTCTACACTTAACCATTTTCAAGTAACTAATTCACATTTTCAAGTTACAGCACTTAACCATTTTCAAGTAACTAATTCACATTTCAAATCTCAACACTTAACCATTTTCAAATAACTAATTCACATTTCAAGTCTCTACAATTAATAATTTTCAAGTAACTAATTCACATTTCAAGTCTCAAGCATTAACCATGTAACTAATTCACATTTCAATTCTCTACACTTAACCATTTTCAAGTAAATAATTCACGTTTTCAAGTTACTACACTTAACCATTTTCAAGTAACTAATTCACATTTTCACTACACTTAACCATTTTCAAGTAACTAATTCACATTTCAAGTCTCTACCATTAACCATTTTAAAGTAACCAATTCACATTTTTAAGTTAGTACAATTAATAATTTTTAAGTAACTAATTCACGTTTTCAAGTTACTACACTTAACCATTTTCAAGTAACTACTTCACATTTTAACTACACTTAACCATTTTCAAGTAACTAATTCACATTTCAAGTCTCTACCATTTTCAAGTAACTAATTCACATTTCAATTCTCTACACTTAATCATTTTCAAGTAAGTAATTCACATTTTCAACTTACTACACATAACAATTTTCAAGTAACTAATTCACATTTCAAGTTACTACAATTAATAATTTTCAAGTAACTAATTCACATTTAAATTCTGTACACTTAACCATTTTCAAATATCTAATTCACATTTCAAGTCTCTACCATTAACCATTTTCAAGTAACTAATTCACATTTCAAGTCTCTACCATTTTCAAGTAACTAATTCACATTTCAATTCTCTACACTTAACCATTTTCATGTAACTAATTCACATTTTAAGTCTCTACCATTAACCATTTTCAAGTAACTAATTCACATTTCAATTCTCTACACTTAACCATTTTCAAGTAACTAATTCACATTTCAAGTCTCTACAGTTAATAATTTTCAAGTAACTAATTCACATTTCAAGTCTCAAGCATTAACCATGTAACTAATTCACATTTCAATTCTCTACACTTAACCATTTTCAAGTAAATAATTCACGTTTTCAAGTTACTACACTTAACCATTTTCAAGTAAATAATTCACGTTTTCAAGTTACTACACTTAACCATTTTCAAGTAACTAATTCACATTTTCACTACACTTAACCATTTTCAAGTAACTAATTCACATTTCAAGTCTCTACCATTAACCATTTTAAAGTAACCAATTCACATTTTTAAGTTAGTACAATTAATAATTTTTAAGTAACTAATTCACGTTTTCAAGTTACTACACTTAACCATTTTCAAGTAACTACTTCACATTTTAACTACACTTAACCATTTTCAAGTAACTAATTCACATTTCAAGTCTCTACCATTTTCAAGTAACTAATTCACATTTCAATTCTCTACACTTAATCATTTTCAAGTAAGTAATTCACATTTTCAACTTACTACACATAACAATTTTCAAGTAACTAATTCACATTTCAAGTTACTACAATTAATAATTTTCAAGTAACTAATTCACATTTAAATTCTGTACACTTAACCATTTTCAAATATCTAATTCACATTTCAAGTCTCTACCATTAACCATTTTCAAGTAACTAATTCACATTTCAAGTCTCTACCATTTTCAAGTAACTAATTCACATTTCAATTCTCTACACTTAACCATTTTCATGTAACTAATTCACATTTTAAGTCTCTACCATTAACCATTTTCAAGTAACTAATTCACATTTCAATTCTCTACACTTAACCATTTTCAAGTAACTAATTCACATTTCAAGTCTCTACAGTTAATAATTTTCAAGTAACTAATTCACATTTCAAGTCTCAAGCATTAACCATGTAACTAATTCACATTTCAATTCTCTACACTTAACCATTTTCAAGTAAATAATTCACGTTTTCAAGTTACTACACTTAACCATTTTCAAGTAAATAATTCACGTTTTCAAGTTACTACACTTAACCATTTTCAAGTAACTAATTCACATTTTCACTACACTTAACCATTTTCAAGTAACTAATTCACATTTCAAGTCTCTACCATTAACCATTTTAAAGTAACCAATTCACATTTTTAAGTTAGTACAATTAATAATTTTTAAGTAACTAATTCACGTTTTCAAGTTACTACACTTAACCATTTTCAAGTAACTAATTCACATTTTAACTACACTTAACCATTTTCAAGTAACTAATTCACATTTCAAGTCTCTACCATTTTCAAGTAACTAATTCACATTTCAATTCTCTACACTTAATCATTTTCAAGTAAGTAATTCACATTTTCAACTTACTACACATAACAATTTTCAAGTAACTAATTCACATTTTCGAGTTACAGCACTTAACCATTTTCAAGTAACTAATTCACATTTTCACTAAACTTAACCATTTTCAAGTAACTAATTCACATTTCAAGTCTCTACAGTTAATAATTTTCAAGTAACTAATTCACATTTCAATTCTCAACCATTAACCATGTAACTAATTCACATTTCAATTCTCTACACTTAACCATTTTCAAGTAACTAATTCACGTTTTCAAGTTACTACACTTAACCATTTTCAAGTAACTACTTCACATTTTCACTACACTTAACCATTTTCAAGTAACTAATTTACATTTCAAGTCTCTACCATTAACCATTTCAAGTAACTAAGTCACATTTCAAGTCTCAACCATTAACCGTGTAACTAATTCACATTTCAATTCTCTACACTTAACCATTTTCAAGTAACTAATTCACGTTTTCAAGTTACTACACTTAACCATTTTCAAGTAACTACTTCACATTTTCACTAAACTTAACCATTTTCAAGTAACTAATTCACATTTCAAGTCTCTACAATTAATAATTTTCAAGTAACTAATTCACATTTCAATTCTCTGCGCTTAACCATTTTCAAGTAACTAATTCTCATTTCAAATCTTTACCATTAATCATTTTAAAGTAACTAATTCACATTTTAAGTCTCTACCATTTTCAAGTAACTAATTTAAATTTCAAGTCTCTACACTTAACCATTTTCAAATAACTAATTCACATTTCAAGTCTCTACCATTTTCAAGTAACTAATTCACATTTCAATTCTCTACACTTAATCATTTTCAAGTAAGTAATTCACATTTTCAACTTACTACACATAACAATTTTCAAGTAACTAATTCACATTTCAAGTTACTACAATTAATAATTTTCAAATAACTAATTCACATTTCAATTCTCTACACTTAACCATTTTCGAATAACTAATTCACATTTCAAGTCTCTACCATTAACCATTTTAAAGTAACTAATTTACATTTCAAATCTCTACCATTTTCAAGTAACTAATTCACATTTCAAGTCTCTACACTTAACCATTTTCAAGTAACTAATTCACATTTTCAAGATACTATACTTAACCATTTTCAAGTAACTAATTCACATTTTCACTACACTTAACCATTTTCAAGTAACTAATTCACATTTCAAGTCTCTACAATTAATAATTTTCAAGTAACTAATTCACATTTCAATTCTCTACACTTAACCATTTTCAAGTAACTAATTCACATTTTCAAGTTACTACACTTAACCATTTTCAAGTAACTAATTCACATTTCAATTCTCTACACATAACCATTTTCAAGTAACTAATTCACATTTCAAGTCTCTACCATTAACCATTTTAAAGTAACTAATTCACATTTCAAGTCTCTACCATTTTCAAGTAACTAATTCACATTTCAAGTCTCTACACTTAATCATTTTCAAGTAACTAATTCATATTTCAAGTCTCTATCATTATCCATTTTCTAGTAACTAATTCACATTTTCAAGTTACTACACTTAACAATTTTCAAATAACTAATTCACATTTCAATTCTCTACACTTAACCATTTTCAAGTAACTAATTCACATTTTCAAGATACTATACATAACCATTTTCAAGTAACTAATTCACATTTTCACTACACTTAACCATTTTCAAGTAACTAATTCACATTTCAAGTCTCTACAATTAATAATTTTCAAGTAACTAATTCACATTTCAATTCTCTACACTTAACCATTTTCAAGTAACTAATTCACATTTTCAAGTTACTACACTTAACCATTTTCAAGTAACTAATTCACATTTCAATTCTCTACACATAACCATTATAAAGTAACTAATTCACATTTCAAGTCTCTACCATTAACCATTTTAAAGTAACTAATTCACATTTCAAGTCTCTACCATTTTCAAGTAACTAATTCACATTTCAATTCTTTACACTTAACCATTTTCATGTAACTAATTCACATTTCAAGTCTCTACCATTAACCATTTTCTAGTAACTAATTCACATTTTCAAGTTACTACTCTTAACAATTTTCAAATAACTAATTCACATTTCAATTCTCTACACTTAACCATTTTCAAGTAACTAATTCACATTTTCAAGTTACAGCACTTAACCATTTTCAAGTAACTAATTCACATTTTCACTAAACTTAACCATTTTCAAGTAACTAATTCACATTTCAAGTCTCTACCATTAACCATTTCAAGTAACTAAGTCACATTTCAAGTCTCAACCATTAACCATGTAACTAATTCACATTTCAATTCTCTACACTTAACCATTTTCAAGTAAATAATTCACGTCTTCAAGTTACTACACTTAACCATTTTCAAGTAACTAATTCACATTTTCACAACACTTAACCATTTTCAAGTAACTAATTCACATTTCAAGTCTCTACCATTAACCATTTCAAGTAACTAAGTCACATTTCAAGTCTCAACCATTAACCATGTAACTAATTCACATTTCAATTCTCTACACTTAACCATTTTCAAGTAACTAATTCATGTTTTCAAGTTACTACACTTAACCATTTTCAAGTAACTACTTCACATTTTCACTAAACTTAACCATTTTCAGGTAACTAATTCACATTTCAAGTCTCTACAATTAATAATTTTCAAGTAACTAATTCACATTTCAATTCTCTGCACTTAACCATTTTCAAGTAACTAATTCACATTTCAAATCTCTACCATTAATCATTTTAAAGTAACTAATTCACATTTCAAGTCTCTACCATTTTCAAGTAACTAATTCACATTTCAAGTCTCTACACTTAACCATTTTCAAATAACTAATTCACATTTCAAGTCTCTACCATTAACCATTTTAAAGTAACCAATTCACATTTTCAAGTTAGTACAATTAATAATTTTTAAGTAACTAATTCACGTTTTCAAGTTACTACACTTAACCATTTTCAAGTAACTACTTCACATTTTCACTACACTTAACCATTTTCAAGGAACTAAATCACATTTCAAGTCTCTACCATTAACCATTTTAAAGTAACTAATTCAAATTTCAAGTCTCTACCATTTTCAAGTAACTAATTCACATTTCAAGTCTCTACACTTAATCATTTTCAAGTAACTAATTCATATTTCAAGTCTCTACCATTATCCATTTTCTAGTAACTAATTCACATTTTCAAGTTACTACACTTAACAATTTTCAAATAACTAATTCACATTTCAATTCTCTACACTTAACCATTTTCAAGTAACTAATTCACATTTTCAAGTTACTATACTTAACCATTTTCAAGTAACTAATTCACATTTTCACTACACTTAACCATTTTCAAGTAACTAATTCACATTTCAAGTCTCTACAATTAATAATTTTCAAGTAACTAATTCACATTTCAATTCTCTACACTTAACCATTTTCAAGTAACTAATTCACATTTCAATTCTCTACACATAACCATTTTCAAGTAACTAATTCACTTTTCAAGTCTCTACCATTAACCATTTTAAAGTAACTAATTCACATTTCAAGTCTCTACCATTTTCAAGTAACTAATTCACATTTCAATTCTTTACACTTAACCATTTTCATGTAATTAATTCACATTTCAAGTCTCTACCATTAACCATTTTCTAGTAACTAATTCACATTTTCAAGTTACTACTCTTAACAATTTTCAAATAACTAATACACATTTCAATTCTCAACACTTAACCATTTTCAAGTAACTAATTCACATTTTCAAGTTACAGCACTTAACCATTTTCAAGTAACTAATTCACATTTCAAATCTCAACACTTAACCATTTTCAAATAACTAATTCACATTTCAAGTCTCTACAATTAATAATTTTCAAGTAACTAATTCACATTTCAAGTCTCAACCATTAACCATGTAACTAATTCACATTTCAATTCTCTACACTTAACCATTTTCAAGTAACTAATTCACGTTTTCAAGTTACTACACTTAACCATTTTCAAGTAACTACTTCACATTTTCACTACACTTAACCATTTTCAAATAACTAATTCACATTTCAAGTCTCTACCATTAACCATTTCAAGTAACTAAGTCACATTTCAAGTCTCAACCATTAACCATGTAACTAATTCACATTTCAATTCTCTACACTTAACCATTTTCAAGTAACTACTTCACGTTTTCAAGTTACTACACTTAACCATTTTTAAGTAACTACTTCACATTTTCACTAAACTTAACCATTTTCAAGTAACTAATTCACATTTCAAGTCTCTACAATTAATAATTTTCAAGTAACTAATTTACATTTCAATTCTCTGCACTTAACCATTTTCAAGTAACTAATTCACATTTCAAATCTCTACCATTAATCATTTTAAAGTAACTAATTCACATTTCAAGACTCTACCATTTTCAAGTAACTAATTCACATTTCAAGTCTCTACACTTAACCATTTTCAAATAACTAATTCACATTTCAAGTCTCTACCATTAACCATTTTAAAGTAACCAATTCACATTTTCAAGTTAGTACAATTAATAATTTTTAAGTAACTAATTCACGTTTTCAAGTTACTACACTTAACCATTTTCAAGTAACTACTTCACATTTTCACTACACTTAACCATTTTCAAGTAACTAATTCACATTTCAAGTCTCTACCATTTTCAAGTAACTAATTCAAATTTCAATTCTCTACACTTAATCATTTTCAAGTAAGTAATTCACATTCTCAACTTACTACACATAACAATTTTCAAGTAACTAATTCACATTTCAAGTCTCTACAATTAATAATTTTCAAGTAACTAATTCACATTTCAATTCTCTACACTTAACCATTTTAAAGTAACTAATTCACATTTCAAGTCTCTACCATTTTTAAGTAACTAATTCACATTTCAAGTCTCTACACTTAACCATTTTCAAATAACTAATTCACATTTCAAGTCTCTACCATTAACCATTTTCTAGTAACTAATTCACATTTTCAAGTTACTACACTTAACAATTTTCAAATAACTAATTTACATTTCAAGTCTCTACACTTAACCATTTTCAAGTAACTAATTCACATTTTCAAGTTACTACACTTAACCATTTTCAAGTAACTAATTCACATTTCAATTCTCTACACTTAACCATTTTCAAGTAACTAATTCATATTTCAAGTCTCTACCATTAACCATTTTAAAGTAACTAATTCACATTTCAAGTCTCTACCATTTTCAAGTAACTAATTCACATTTCAAGTCTCTACACTTAACCATTTTCATGTAACTAATTCACATTTCAAGTCTCTACCATTAACCATTTTCAAGTAACTAATTCACATTTCAAGTCTCAACCATTAACCATGTAACTAATTCACATTTCAATTTTCTACACATAACCATTTTCAAGTAACTAATTCACATTTCAATTCTCTACACTTAACCATTTTCAAGTAACTAATTCACATTTCAAGTCTCTACCATTTTCAAATAACTAATTCACATTTCAAGTCTTTACACTTAACCATTTTCATGTAACTAATTCACATTTCAAGTTACTCACTTAACCATTTTCAAGTAACTAATTCACATTTCAATTCTCTACACTTAACCATTTTAAAGTAACTAATTCACATTTCAAGTCTCTACCATTTTCAAGTAACTAATTCACATTTCAATTCTTTACACTTAACCATTTACATGTAACTAATTCATATTTCAAGTCTCTACCATTAACCATTTTCTAGTAACTAATTCACATTTTCAAGTTACTACTCTTAACAATTTTCAAATAACTAATTCACATTTCAATTCTCTACACTTAACCATTTTCAAGTAACTAATTCACATTTTCAAGTTACAGCACTTAAACCATTTTCAAGTAACTAATTCACATTTTCACTAAACTTAACCATTTTCAAGTAACTAATTCACATTTCAAGACTCTACCATTAACCATTTCAAGTAACTAATTCACATTTCAAGTCTCAACCATTAACCATGTAACTAATTCACATTTCAATTCTTTATACTTAACCATTTTCAAGTAACTAATTCACGTTTTCAAGTTACTACACTTAACCATTTTCAAGTAACTACTTCACATTTTCACTACACTTAACCATTTTCAAGTAACTAATTCGCATTTCAAGTCTCTACAATTATTAATTTTCAAATAACTAATTCACATTTCAATTCTCTACACTTAACCATTTTCAAGTAACTAATTCACATTTCAAGTCTCTACCATTAACCATTTTAAATTAACTAATTCACATTTCAAGTCTCTACCATTTTCAAGTAACTAATTCACATTTCAAGTCTCAACACTTAGCCATTTTCAAATAACTAATTCACATTTCAAATCTCTACCATTAACCATTTTAAAGTAACTAATTCACATTTTCAAGTTCGTACAATTAATAATTTTTAAGTAACTAATTCACGTTTTCAAGTTACTACACTTAACCATTTTCAAGTAACTACTTCACATTTTCACTACACTTAACCATTTTCAAGTAACTAATTCACATTTCAAGTCTCTACCATTATCCATTTTCTAGTAACTAATTCACATTTTCAAGTTACTACACTTAACAATTTTCAAATAACTAATTCACATTTCAATTCTCTACAATTAACCATTTTCAAGTAACTAATTCACATTTCAATTCTCTACACATAACCATTTTAAAGTAACTAATTCACATTTCAAGTCTCTACCATTAACCATTTTAAAGTAACTAATTCACATTTCAAGCCTCTACCATTTTCAAGTAACTAATTCACATTTCAATTCTTTACACTTAACCATTTTCATGTAACTAATTCACATTTCAAGTCTCTACCATTAACCATTTTCTAGTAACTAATTCACATTTTCAAGTTACTACTCTTAACAATTTTCAAATAACTAATTCACATTTCAATTCTCTACACTTAACCATTTTCAAGTAACTAATTCACATTTTCAAGTTACAGCACTTAACCATTTTCAAATAACTAATTCACATTTTCACTAAACTTAACCATTTTCAAGTAACTAATTCACATTTCAAGTCTCTACCATTAACCATTTCAAGTAACTAAGTCACATTTCAAGTCTCAACCATTAACCATGTAACTAATTCACATTTCAATTCTCTACACTTAACCATTTTCAAGTAAATAATTCACGTCTTCAAGTTACTACACTTAACCATTTTCAAGTAACTAATTCACATTTTCACTACACTTAACCATTTTCAAGTAACTAATTCACATTTCAAGTCTCTACCATTAACCATTTCAAGTAACTAAGTCACATTTCAAGTCTCAACCATTAACCATGTAACTAATTCACATTTCAATTCTCTACACTTAACCATTTTCAAGTAACTAATTCATGTTTTCAAGTTACTACACTTAACCATTTTCAAGTAACTACTTCACATTTTCACTAAACTTAACCATTTTCAAGTAACTAATTCACATTTCAAGTCTCTACAATTAATAATTTTCAAGTAACTAATTCACATTTCAATTCTCTGCACTTAACCATTTTCAAGTAACTAATTCACATTTCAAATCTCTACCATTAATCATTTTAAAGTAACTAATTCACATTTCAAGTCTCTACCATTTTCAAGTAACTAATTCACATTTCAAGTCTCTACACTTAACCATTTTCAAATAACTAATTCACATTTCAGGTCTCTACCATTAACCATTTTAAAGTAACCAATTCACATTTTCAAGTTAGTACAATTAATAATTTTTAAGTAACTAATTCACGTTTTCAAGTTACTACACTTAACCATTTTCAAGTAACTACTTCACATTTTCACTACACTTAACCATTTTCAAGGAACTAAATCACATTTCAAGTCTCTACCATTAACCATTTTAAAGTAACTAATTCAAATTTCAAGTCTCTACCATTTTCAAGTAACTAATTCACATTTCAAGTCTCTACACTTAATCATTTTCAAGTAACTAATTCATATTTCAAGTCTCTACCATTATCCATTTTCTAGTAACTAATTCACATTTTCAAGTTACTACACTTAACAATTTTCAAATAACTAATTCACATTTCAATTCTCTACACTTAACCATTTTCAAGTAACTAATTCACATTTTCAAGTTACTATACTTAACCATTTTCAAGTAACTAATTCATATTTTCACTTCACTTAACCATTTTCAAGTAACTAATTCACATTTCAAGTCTCTACAATTAATAATTTTCAAGTAACTAATTCACATTTCAATTCTCTACACTTAACCATTTTCAAGTAACTAATTCACATTTCAATTCTCTACACATAACCATTTTCAAGTAACTAATTCACTTTTCAAGTCTCTACCATTAACCATTTTAAAGTAACTAATTCACATTTCAAGTCTCTACCATTTTCAAGTAACTAATTCACATTTCAATTCTTTACACTTAACCATTTTCATGTAATTAATTCACATTTCAAGTCTCTGCCATTAACCATTTTCTAGTAACTAATTCACATTTTCAAGTTACTACTCTTAACAATTTTCAAATAACTAATACACATTTCAATTCTCAACACTTAACCATTTTCAAGTAACTAATTCACATTTTCAAGTTACAGCACTTAACCATTTTCAAGTAACTAATTCACATTTCAAATCTCAACACTTAACCATTTTCAAATAACTAATTCACATTTCAAGTCTCTACAATTAATAATTTTCAAGTAACTAATTCACATTTCAAGTCTCAACCATTAACCATGTAACTAATTCACATTTCAATTCTCTACACTTAACCATTTTCAAGTAACTAATTCACGTTTTCAAGTTACTACACTTAACCATTTTCAAGTAACTACTTCACATTTTCACTACACTTAACCATTTTCAAATAACTAATTCACATTTCAAGTCTCTACCATTAACCATTTCAAGTAACTAAGTCACATTTCAAGTCTCAACCATTAACCATGTAACTAATTCACATTTCAATTCTCTACACTTAACCATTTTCAAGTAACTACTTCACGTTTTCAAGTTACTACACTTAACCATTTTTAAGTAACTACTTCACATTTTCACTAAACTTAACCATTTTCAAGTAACTAATTCGCATTTCAAGTCTCTACAATTATTAATTTTCAAATAACTAATTCACATTTCAATTCTCTACACTTAACCATTTTCAAGTAACTAATTCACATTTCAAATCTCTACCATTAATCATTTTAAAGTAACTAATTCACATTTCAAGACTCTACCATTTTCAAGTAACTAATTCACATTTCAAGTCTCTACACTTAACCATTTTCAAATAACTAATTCACATTTCAAGTCTCTACCATTAACCATTTTAAAGTAACCAATTCACATTTTCAAGTTAGTACAATTAATAATTTTTAAGTAACTAATTCACGTTTTCAAGTTACTACACTTAACCATTTTCAAGTAACTACTTCACATTTTCACTACACTTAACCATTTTCAAGTAACTAATTCACATTTCAAGTCTCTACCATTTTCAAGTAACTAATTCAAATTTCAATTCTCTACACTTAATCATTTTCAAGTAAGTAATTCACATTCTCAACTTACTACACATAACAATTTTCAAGTAACTAATTCACATTTCAAGTCTCTACAATTAATAATTTTCAAGTAACTAATTCACATTTCAATTCTCTACACTTAACCATTTTAAAGTAACTAATTCACATTTCAATTCTCTACACATAACCATTTTAAAGTAACTAATTCACATTTCAAGTCTCTACCATTAACCATTTTAAAGTAACTAATTCACATTTCAAGTCTCTACCATTTTCAAGTAACTAATTCACATTTCAATTCTTTACACTTAACCATTTTCATGTAACTAATTCACATTTCAAGTCTCTACCATTAACCATTTTCTAGTAACTAATTCACATTTTCAAGTTACTACTCTTAACAATTTTCAAATAACTAATTCACATTTCAATTCTCTACACTTAACCATTTTCAAGTAACTAATTCACATTTTCAAGTTACAGCACTTAACCATTTTCAAGTAACTAATTCACATTTTCACTAAACTTAACCATTTTCAAGTAACTAATTCACATTTCAAGTCTCTACCATTAACCATTTCAAGTAACTAAGTCACATTTCAAGTCTCAACCATTAACCATGTAACTAATTCACATTTCAATTCTCTACACTTAACCATTTTCAAGTAAATAATTCACGTCTTCAAGTTACTACACTTAACCATTTCCAAGTAACTAATTCACATTTTCACTACACTTAACCATTTTCAAGTAACTAATTCACATTTCAAGTCTCTACCATTAACCATTTCAAGTAACTAAGTCACATTTCAAGTCTCAACCATTAACCATGTAACTAATTCACATTTCAATTCTCTACACTTAACCATTTTCAAGTAACTAATTCATGTTTTCAAGTTACTACACTTAACCATTTTCAAGTAACTACTTCACATTTTCACTACACTTAACCATTTTCAAGGAACTAAATCACATTTCAAGTCTCTACCATTAACCATTTTAAAGTAACTAATTCAAATTTCAAGTCTCTACCATTTTCAAGTAACTAATTCACATTTCAAGTCTCTACACTTAATCATTTTCAAGTAACTAATTCATATTTCAAGTCTCTACCATTATCCATTTTCTAGTAACTAATTCACATTTTCAAGTTACTACACTTAACAATTTTCAAATAACTAATTTACATTTCAAGTCTCTACACATAACCATTTTCAAGTAACTAATTCACATTTTCAAGTTACTACACTTAACCATTTTCAAGTAACTAATTCACATTTCAATTCTCTACACTTAACCATTTTCAAGTACTAATTCACATTTCAAGTCTCTACCATTAACCATTTTAAAGTAACTAATTCACATTTCAAGTCTCTACCATTTTCAAGTAACTAATTCACATTTCAAGTCTTTACACTTAACCATTTTCAAGTAACTAATTCACATTTCAAGCCTCTACCATTAACCATTTTAAAGTAACTAATTCACATTTCAAGTCTCTACCATTTTCAAGTAACTAATGCACATTTCAAGTCTCTACACTTAACTATTTTCAAAAACTAATTCATATTTCAAGTCTCTACCATTAGCCATTTTCTAGTAACTAATTAACATTTTCAAGTTACTACACTTAACAATTTTCAAATAACTAATTCACATTTCAATTCTCCACACTTAACCATTTTCAAGTAACTAATTCACATTTTCAAGTTACTACACTTAACCATTTTCAAGTAACTAATTCACATTTTCACTAAACTTAACCATTTTCAAGTAACTAATTCACATTTCAAGTCTCTACCATTAACCATTTCAAGTAACTAATTCACATTTCAAGTCTCAACCATTAACCATGTAACTAATTCACATTTCAATTCTCTACACTTAACCATTTTCAAGTAACTAATTTACGTTTTCAAGTTACTACACTTAACCATTTTCAAGTAACTACTTCACATTTTCACTACACTTAACCATTTTCAAGTAACTAATTCACATTTCAAGTATCTACCATTAACCATTTCAAGTAACTAAGTCACATTTCAAGTCTCAACCATTAACCATGTAACTAATTCACATTTCAATTCTCTACACTTAACCATTTTCAAGTAACTAATTCACGTTTTCAAGTTACTACACTTAACCATTTTCAAGTAACTACTTCACATTTTCACTAAACTTAACCATTTTCAAGTAACTAATTCACATTTCAAGTCTCTACAATTAATAATTTTCAAGTAACTAATTCACATTTCAATTCTCTTCACTTAACCATTTTCAAGTAACTAATTCACATTTCAAATCTCTACCATTAATCATTTTAAAGTAACTAATTCACATTTCAAGTCTCTACCATTTTCAAGTAACTAATTCACATTTCAAGTCTCTACACTTAACCATTTTCAAATAACTAATTCACATTTCAAGTCTCTACCATTAACCATTTTAAAGTAACCAATTCACATTTTCAAGTTAGTACAATTAATAATTTTTAAGTAACTAATTCAGGTTTTCAAGTTACTACACTTAACCATTTTCAAGTAACTACTTCACATTTTCACTACACTTAACCATTTTCAAGTAACTAATTCACATTTCAAGTCTCTACCATTTTCAAATAACTAATTCACATTTCAATTCTCTACACTTAACCATTTTCAAGTAACTAATTCATATTTTCAAGTTACTATACTTAACCATTTTCAAGTAACTAATTCATATTTTCACTACACTTAACCATTTTCAAATACTAATTCACATTTCAAGTCTCTACCATTTTCAAGTAACTAATTCACATTTCAATTCTCTACACTTAATCATTTTCAAGTAAGTAATTCACATTTTCAACTTACTACACATAACAATTTTCAAGTAACTAATTCACATTTCAAGTTACTACAATTAATAATTTTCAAGTAACTAATTCACATTTCAATTCTCTACACTTAACCATTTTCAAGTAACTAATTCACATTTCAAGTCTCTACCATTAACCAATTTAAAGTAACTAATTTACATTTCAAGTCTCTACCATTTTCAAGTAACTAATTCACATTTCAAGTCTCTACACTTAATCATTTTCAGGGTAACTAATTCATATTTCAAGTCTCTACCATTATCCATTTTCTAGTAACTAATTCACATTTTCAAGTTACTACACTTAACAATTTTCAAATAACTAATTCACATTTCAATTCTCTACACTTAACCATTTTTAAGTAACTAATTCACATTTTCAAGTTACTACTCTTAACAATTTTCAAATAACTAATTAACATTTCAATTCTCTACACTTAACCATTTTCAAATAACTAATTCACATTTTCAAGTTACAGCACTTAAAAATTTTCAAGTAACTAATTCACATTTTCACTAAACTTAACCATTTTCAAGTAACTAATTCAGATTTCTGGTCTCTACCATTAACCATTTCAAGTAACTAAGTCACATTTCAAGTCTCAACCATTAACCATGTAACTAATTCACATTTCAATTCTCTACACTTAACCATTTTCAAGTAACTAATTCACGTTTTCAAGTTACTACACTTAACCATTTTCAAGTAACTACTTCACATTTTCACTACACTTAACCATTTTCAAGTAACTAATTCACATTTCAAGTCTCTACCATTAACCATTTCAAGTAACTAAGTCACATTTCAAGTCTCAACCATTAACCATGTAACAAATTCACATTTCAATTCTCTACACTTAACCATTTTCAAGTAACTAATTCACGTGTTCAAGTTACTACGCTTAACCATTTTCAAGTAACTACTTCACATTTTCACTAAACTTAACCATTTTCAAGTAACTAATTCACATTTCAAGTCTCTACAATTAATAATTTTCAAATAACTAATTCACATTTCAAGTCTCTGCACTTAAACATTTTCAAGTAACTAATTCACATTTCAAATCTCTACCATTAATCATTTTAAAGTAACTAATTCACATTTCAAGTCTCTACCATGTTCAAGTAACTAATTCACATTTCAAGTCTGTACACTTAACCATTTTCAAATAACTAATTCACATTTCAAGTCTCTACCATTTTCAAATAACTAATTCACATTTCAATTCTCTACACTTAACCATTTTCAAGTAACTAATTCATATTTTCAAGTTACTATACTTAACCATTTTCAAGTAACTAATTCATATTTTCACTACACTTAACCATTTTCAAGTAACTAATTCACATTTCAAGTCTCTACCATTTTCAAGTAACTAATTCACATTTCAATTCTCTACACTTAATCATTTTCAAGTAAGTAATTCACATTTTCAACTTACTACACATAACAATTTTCAAGTAACTAATTCACATTTCAAGTTACTACAATTAATAATTTTCAAGTAACTAATTCACATTTCAATTCTCTACACTTAACCATTTTCAAGTAACTAATTCACATTTCAAGTCTCTACCATTAACCAATTTAAAGTAACTAATTTACATTTCAAGTCTCTACCATTTTCAAGTAACTAATTCACATTTCAAGTCTCTACACTTAATCATTTTCAAGTAACTAATTCATATTTCAAGTCTCTACCATTATCCATTTTCTAGTAACTAATTCACATTTTCAAGTTACTACACTTAACAATTTTCAAATAACTAATTCACATTTCAATTCTCTACACTTAACCATTTTTAAGTAACTAATTCACATTTTCAAGTTACTACTCTTAACAATTTTCAAATAACTAATTAACATTTCAATTTTCTACACTTAACCATTTTCAAATAACTAATTCACATTTTCAAGTTACAGCACTTAACAATTTTCAAGTAACTAATTCACATTTTCACTAAACTTAACCATTTTCAAGTAACTAATTCATATTTCTGGTCTCTACCATTAACCATTTCAAGTAACTAAGTCACATTTCAAGTCTCAACCATTAACCATGTAACTAATTCACATTTCAATTCTCTACACTTAACCATTTTCAAGTAACTAATTCACGTTTTCAAGTTACTACACTTAACCATTTTCAAGTAACTACTTCACATTTTCACTACACTTAACCATTTTCAAGTAACTAATTCACATTTCAAGTCTCTACCATTAACCATTTCAAGTAACTAAGTCACATTTCAAGTCTCAACCATTAACCATGTAACAAATTCACATTTCAATTCTCTACACTTAACCATTTTCAAGTAACTACTTCACGTGTTCAAGTTACTACGCTTAACCATTTTCAAGTAACTACTTCACATTTTCACTAAACTTAACCATTTTCAAGTAACTAATTCACATTTCAAGTCTCTACAATTAAAAATTTTCAAATAACTAATTCACATTTCAAGTCTCTGCACTTAAACATTTTCAAGTAACTAATTCACATTTCAAATCTCTACCATTAATCATTTTAAAGTAACTAATTCACATTTCAAGTCTCTACCATTTTCAAGTAACTAATTCACATTTCAAGTCTGTACACTTAACCATTTTCAAATAACTAATTCACATTTCAAGTCTCTACCATTTTCAAATAACTAATTCACATTTCAATTCTCTACACTTAACCATTTTCAAGTAACTAATTCATATTTTCAAGTTACTATACTTAACCATTTTCAAGTAACTAATTCATATTTTCACTACACTTAACCATTTTCAAGTAACTAATTCACATTACAAGTCTCTACAATTAATAATTTTCAAGTAACTAATTCACATTTCAATTCTCTACACTTAACCATTTTCAAGTAACTAATTCACATTTCAAGTCTCTACCATTTTCAAGTAACTAATTCACATTTCAAGTCTCTACACTTAACCATTTTCAAGTAACTAATTCACATTTCAAGTCTCTACCATAATCCATTTTCTAGTAACTAATTCACTTTTTCAAGTTCCTACTTTTAACAATTTTCAAATAACTAATTCACATTTCAATTCTCTAGACTTAACCATTTTCAAGTAACTAATTCACATTTTCAAGTTACAACACTTAACCATTTTCAAGTAACTAATTCACATTTAAATTTTCTACACTTAACCATTTTCAAATAACTAATTCACATTTCAAGTCTCTACCATTAACCATTTTAAAGTAACTAATTCACATTTCAAGTCTCTACCATATTCAAGTAACTAATTCACATTTCAAGTCTCTACCATTAACCATTTTCATGTAACTAATTCACAATTCAAGTCTCTACCATTAACCATTTTCTAGTAACTAATTCACATTTTCAAGTTACTACTTTTAACAAATTTCAAATAACTAATTCACATTTCAATTCTCTACACTTAACTATTTTCAAGTAACTAATTCACATTTTCAAGTTACTGCACTTAACCATTTTCAAGTAACTAATTCACATTTCAAGTTACTACAATTAATAATTTTCAAGTAACTAATTCACATTTCAAGTCTCTACCATTAACCATTTCAAGTAACTAAGTCACATTTCAAGTCTCAACAATTAACCATGTAACTAATTCACATTTCAATTCTCTACACTTAACCATTTTCAAGTAACTAATTCACGTTTTCAAGTTACTACACTTAACCATTTTCAAGTAACTACTTCACATTTCCACTAGAATTAACCATTTTCAAGTAACTAATTCACATTTAAAGTCTTTACACTTAACCATTTTCAAGTAACTAATTCACATTTTCAAGTTACTACACTTAACCATTTTCAAGTAACTAATTCACATTTCAATTTTCTACACTTAACCATTTTCAAATAACTAATTCACATTTCAAGTCTCTACCATTAACCATTTTAAAGTAACTAATTTACATTTCAAGTCTCTACCATTTTCAAGTAACTAATTCACATTTCAAGTCTCTACCATTAACAATTTTCATGTAACTAATTCACATTTCAAGTCTCTACCATTAACCATTTTCTAGTAACTAATTCACATTTTCATGTTACTACACTTAACAATTTTCAAATAACTAATTTACATTTCAAGTCTCTACACTTAACCATTTTCAAGTAACTAATTCACATTTTCAGGTTACTACACTTAACCATTTTCAAATAACTAATTCACATTTCAATTTTCTACACTTAACCATTTTTAAATAACTAATTCACATTTCAAGTCTCTACCATTAACCATTTTAAAGTAACTAATTCACATTTCAAGTCTCTACCATTTTCAAGTAACTAATTCACATTTCAAGTCTCTACCATTAACCATTTTCATGTAACTAATTCACATTTCAAGTCTGTACCATTAACCATTTTCTAGTAACTAATTCACATTTTCAAGTTACTACTCTTAACAATTTTCAAGTAACTAATTTACATTTTCAAGTTACTGCACTTAACCATTTTCAAGTAACTAATTCACATTTCAAGTTACTACAATTAATAATTTTCAAATAACTAATTCATATTTCAATTCTCTACACTTAACCATTTTCAAGTAACTAATTCACATTTCAAGTCTCTACCATTAACCATTTTAAAGTAACTAATTCACATTTCAAGTCTCTACCATTTTCAAGTAACTAATTCACATTTCAAGTCTCTACACTTAATCATTTTCAAGTAACTAATTCATATTTGAAGTCTCTACCATTATCCATTTTCTAGTAACTAATTCACATTTTCAAGTTACTGCACTTAACAATTTTCAAATAACTAATTCACATTTCAATTCTCTACACTTAACCATTTTCAAGTAACTAATTCACATTTTCAAGTTACTATACTTAACCATTTTCAAGTAACTAATTCACATTTTCACTACACTTAACCATTTTCAAGTAATTAATTCACATTTCAAGTCTCTACAATTAATAATTTTCAAGTAACTAATTCACATTTCAATTCTCTACACTTAACCATTTTCAAGTAACTAATTCACATTTCAAGTCTCTACCATTAACCATTTCAAGTAACTAAGTCACATTTCAAGTCTCAACCATTAACCATGCAACTAATTCACATTTCAATTCTCTACACTTAACCATTTTCAAGTAACTAATTCACATTTTCAAGTTACTACACTTAACCATTTTCAAGTAACTACTTCACATTTTCACTAGAATTAACCATTTTCAAGTAACTACTTCACATTTCAAGTCTCTACACTTAACCATTTTCAAGTAACTAATTCACATTTTCAAGTTACTACACTTAACCATTTTCAAGTAACTAATTCACATTTCAATTTTCTACACTTAACCATTTTCAAATAACTAATTCACATTTCAAGTCTCTACCATTAACCATTTTAAAGTAACTAATTCACATTTCAAGTCTCTACCATATTCAAGTAACTAATTCACAATTCAAATCTCTACCATTAACCATTTTCATTAACTAATTCACATTTCAAGTCTCTACCATTAACCATTTTCTAGTAACTAATTCACATTTTCAAGTTACTACTTTTAACAATTTTCAAATAACTAATTCACATTTCAATTCTCAACAGTTAACCATTTTCAAGTAACTAATTCACATTTTCAAGTTACTGCACTTAACCATTTTCAAGTAACTAATTCACATTTCAAGTCTCTACCATTAACCATTTTAAAGTAACTAATTCACATTTCAAGTCTCTACCATTTTCAAGTAACTAAGTCACATTTCAAGTCTCAAGAATTAACCATGTAACTAATTCACATTTCAATTCTCTACACTTAACCATTTTCAAGTAACTAATTCACGTTTTCAAGTTATTACACTTAATCATTTTCAAGTAACTACTTCACATTTTCACTAGAATTAACCATTTTCAAGTAACTAATTCACATTTCAAGTCTCTACACTTAACCATTTTCAAGTAACTAATTCACATTTTCAAGTTACTACACTTAACCATTTTCAAGTAACTAATTCACATTTCAATTTTCTACACTTAACCATTTTCAAATAACTAATTCACATTTCAAGTCTCTACCATTAACCATTTTAAAGTAACTAATTCACATTTCAAGTCTCTACCATTTTCAAGTAACTAATTTACATTTCAAGTCTCTACCATTAAACATTTTCATGTAACTAATTCAAATTTCAAGTCTCTACCATTAACCATTTTCTAGTAACTAATTCACATTTTCAAGTTACTACACTTAACAATTTTCAAATAACTAATTTACATTTCAAGTCTCTACACTTAACCATTTTCAAGTAACTAATTCACATTTTCAGGTTACTACACTTAACCATTTTCAAGTAACTAATTCACATTTCAATTTTCTACACTTAACCATTTTTAAATAACTAATTCACATTTCAAGTCTCTACCATTAACCATTTTAAAGTAACTAATTCACATTTCAAGTCTCTACCATTTTCAAGTAACTAATTCACATTTTAAGTCTCTACCATTAACCATTTTCATGTAACTAATTCACATTTCAAGTCTCTACCATTAACCATTTTCTAGTAACTAATTCACATTTTCAAGTTACTACTCTTAACAATTTTCAAATAACTAATTTACATTTCAATTCTCTACACTTAACCATTTTCAAGTAACTAATTCACATTTTCAAGTTACTGCACTTAACCATTTTCAAGTAACTAATTCACATTTCAAGTTACTACAATTAATAATTTTCAAGTAACTAATTCACATTTCAATTCTCTACACTTAACCATTTTCAAGTAACTAATTCACATTTCAAGTCTCTACCATTAACCATTTTCAAGTAACTAATTCACATTTCAAGTCTCTACCATTAACCATTTTCAAGTAACTAATTCACATTTCAAGTCTCTACCATTTTCAAGTAACTAATACACATTTCAAGTCTCTACCATTAACCATTTTCAAGTAACTAATTCACATTTCAAGTCTCTACCATAATCCATTTTCTAGTAACTAATTCACATTTTCAAGTTACTACTTTTAACAATTTTCAAATAACTAATTCACATTTCAATTCTCTACACTTAACCATTTTCAAGTAACTAATTCACATTTTCACTAAACTTAACCATTTTCAAGTAACTAATTCACATTTCAAGTCTCTACCATTAACCATTTTAAAGTAACTAATTCACATTTCAAGTCTCTACCATTTTCAAGTAACTAATTCACATTTCAAGTCTCTACCATTTTCAAGTAACTAATTCACATTTCAAGCCTCTACACTTAACCATTTTCAAGTAACTAATTCATATTTCAAGTCTCTACCATAATCCATTTTCTAGTAACTAATTCACATTTTTCAAGTTACTACTTTTAACAATTTTCAAATAACTAATTCACATTTCAATTCTCTACACTTAACCATTTTCAAGTAACTAATTCACATTTTCAAGTTACTACACTTAACCATTTTCAAGTAACTAATTCACATTTCAATTTTCTACACTTAACCATTTTCAAATAACTAATTCACATTTCAAGTCTCTACCATTAACCATTTTAAAGTAACTAATTCACATTTCAAGTCTCTACCATATTCAAATAACTAATTCACATTTCAAGTCTCTACCATTAACCATTTTCATGTAACTAATTCACATTTCAAGTCTGTACCATTAACCATTTTCTAGTAACTAATTCACATTTTCAAGTTACTACTCTTAACAATTTTCAAGTAACTAATTTACATTTTCAAGTTACTGCACTTAACCATTTTCAAGTAACTAATTCACATTTCAAGTTACTACAATTAATAATTTTCAAGTAACTAATTCATATTTCAATTCTCTACACTTAACCATTTTCAAGTAACTAATTCACATTTCAAGTCTCTACCATTAACCATTTTAAAGTAACTAATTCACATTTCAAGTCTCTACCATTTTCAAGTAACTAATTCACATTTCAAGTCTCTACACTTAATCATTTTCAAGTAACTAATTCATATTTGAAGTCTCTACCATTATCCATTTTCTAGTAACTAATTCACATTTTCAAGTTACTGCACTTAACAATTTTCAAATAACTAATTCACATTTCAATTCTCTACACTTAACCATTTTCAAGTAACTAATTCACATTTTCAAGTTACTATACTTAACCATTTTCAAGTAACTAATTCACATTTTCACTACACTTAACCATTTTCAAGTAATTAATTCACATTTCAAGTCTCTACAATTAATAATTTTCAAGTAACTAATTCACATTTCAATTCTCTACACTTAACCATTTTCAAGTAACTAATTCACATTTCAAGTCTCTACCATTAACCATTTCAAGTAACTAAGTCACATTTCAAGTCTCAACCATTAACCATGCAACTAATTCACATTTCAATTCTCTACACTTAACCATTTTCAAGTAACTAATTCACATTTTCAAGTTACTACACTTAACCATTTTCAAGTAACTACTTCACATTTTCACTAGAATTAACCATTTTCAAGTAACTAATTCACATTTCAAGTCTCTACACTTAACCATTTTCAAGTAACTAATTCACATTTTCAAGTTACTACACTTAACCATTTTCAAGTAACTAATTCACATTTCAATTTTCTACACTTAACCATTTTCAAATAACTAATTCACATTTCAAGTCTCTACCATTAACCATTTTAAAGTAACTAATTCACATTTCAAGTCTCTACCATATTCAAGTAACTAATTCACAATTCAAATCTCTACCATTAACCATTTTCATTAACTAATTCACATTTCAAGTCTCTACCATTAACCATTTTCTAGTAACTAATTCACATTTTCAAGTTACTACTTTTAACAATTTTCAAATAACTAATTCACATTTCAATTCTCAACAGTTAACCATTTTCAAGTAACTAATTCACATTTTCAAGTTACTGCACTTAACCATTTTCAAGTAACTAATTCACATTTCAAATCTCTACCATTAACCATTTTAAAGTAACTAATTCACATTTCAAGTCTCTACCATTTTCAAGTAACTAAGTCACATTTCAAGTCTCAAGAATTAACCATGTAACTAATTCACATTTCAATTCTCTACACTTAACCATTTTCAAGTAACTAATTCACGTTTTCAAGTTATTACACTTAATCATTTTCAAGTAACTACTTCACATTTTCACTAGAATTAACCATTTTCAAGTAACTAATTCACATTTCAAGTCTCTACACTTAACCATTTTCAAGTAACTAATTCACATTTTCAAGTTACTACACTTAACCATTTTCAAGTAACTAATTCACATTTCAATTTTCTACACTTAACCATTTTCAAATAACTAATTCACATTTCAAGTCTCTACCATTAACCATTTTAAAGTAACTAATTCACATTTCAAGTCTCTACCATTTTCAAGTAACTAATTTACATTTCAAGTCTCTACCATTAAACATTTTCATGTAACTAATTCACATTTCAAGTCTCTACCATTAACCATTTTCTAGTAACTAATTCACATTTTCAAGTTACTACACTTAACAATTTTCAAATAACTAATTTACATTTCAAGTCTCTACACTTAACCATTTTCAAGTAACTAATTCACATTTTCAGGTTACTACACTTAACCATTTTCAAGTAACTAATTCACATTTCAATTTTCTACACTTAACCATTTTTAAATAACTAATTCACATTTCAAGTCTCTACCATTAACCATTTTAAAGTAACTAATTCACATTTCAAGTCTCTACCATTTTCAAGTAACTAATTCACATTTTAAGTCTCTACCATTAACCATTTTCATGTAACTAATTCACATTTCAAGTCTCTACCATTAACCATTTTCTAGTAACTAATTCACATTTTCAAGTTACTACTCTTAACAATTTTCAAATAACTAATTTACATTTCAATTCTCTACACTTAACCATTTTCAAGTAACTAATTCACATTTTCAAGTTACTGCACTTAACCATTTTCAAGTAACTAATTCACATTTCAAGTTACTACAATTAATAATTTTCAAGTAACTAATTCACATTTCAATTCTCTACACTTAACCATTTTCAAGTAACTAATTCACATTTCAAGTCTCTACCATTAACCATTTTCAAGTAACTAATTCACATTTCAAGTCTCTACCATTAACCATTTTCAAGTAACTAATTCACATTTCAAGTCTCTACCATTTTCAAGTAACTAATACACATTTCAAGTCTCTACCATTAACCATTTTCAAGTAACTAATTCACATTTCAAGTCTCTACCATAATCCATTTTCTAGTAACTAATTCACATTTTCAAGTTACTACTTTTAACAATTTTCAAATAACTAATTCACATTTCAATTCTCTACACTTAACCATTTTCAAGTAACTAATTCACATTTTCACTAAACTTAACCATTTTCAAGTAACTAATTCACATTTCAAGTCTCTACCATTAACCATTTTAAAGTAACTAATTCACATTTCAAGTCTCTACCATTTTCAAGTAACTAATTCACATTTCAAGTCTCTACCATTTTCAAGTAACTAATTCACATTTCAAGCCTCTACACTTAACCATTTTCAAGTAACTAATTCATATTTCAAGTCTCTACCATAATCCATTTTCTAGTAACTAATTCACATTTTTCAAGTTACTACTTTTAACAATTTTCAAATAACTAATTCACATTTCAATTCTCTACACTTAACCATTTTCAAGTAACTAATTCACATTTTCAAGTTACTACACTTAACCATTTTCAAGTAACTAATTCACATTTCAATTTTCTACACTTAACCATTTTCAAATAACTAATTCACATTTCAAGTCTCTACCATTAACCATTTTAAAGTAACTAATTCACATTTCAAGTCTCTACCATATTCAAATAACTAATTCACATTTCAAGTCTCTACCATTAACCATTTTCATGTAACTAATTCACATTTCAAGTCTCTACCATTAACCATTTTCTAGTAACTAATTCACATTTTCAAGTTACTACTGTTAACAATTTTCAAATAACTAATTCACATTTCAATTCTCTACACTTAACCATTTTCAAGTAACTAATTCACATTTTCAAGTTACTGCACTTAACCATTTTCAAGTAACAAATTCACATTTTCACTAAACTTAAGCATTTTCAAGTAACTAATTCACATTTCAAGTCTCTACCATTAACCATTTCAAATAACTAAGTCACATTTCAAGTCTCAACAATTAACCATGTAACTAATTCACATTTCAATTCTCTACACTTAACCATTTTCAAGTAACTAATTCACGTTTTTAAGTTACTACACTTAACCATTTTCAAGTAACTACTTCACATTTTCACTAAACTTAACCATTTTCAAGTAACTAATTCACATTTCAAGTCTCTACCATTAACCATTTTAAAGTAACTAATTCACATTTCAAGTCTCTACCATTTTCAAGTAACTAATTCACATTTCAAGTCTCTACCATTTTCAAGTAACTAATTCACATTTCAAGCCTCTACACTTAACCATTTTCAAATAACTAATTCACATTTCAAGTCTCTACCATAATCCATTTTCTAGTAACTAATTCACATTTTTCAAGTTACTACTTTTAACAATTTTCAAATAACTAATTCACATTTCAATTCTCTACACTTAACCATTTTCAAGTAACTAATTCACATTTTCAAGTTACTGCACTTAACCATTTTCAAGTAACTAATTCACATTTTCACTAAACTTAACCATTTTCAAGTAACTAATTCACATTTCAATTTTCTACACTTAACCATTTTTAAATAACTAATTCACATTTCAAGTCTCTACCATTAACCATTTTAAAGTAACTAATTCACATTTCAAGTCTCTACCATTTTTAAGTAACTAATTCACATTTCAAGTCTCTACCATTAACCATTTTCATGTAACTAATTCACATTTCAAGTCTCTACCATTAACCATTTTCTAGTAACTAATTCACATTTTCAAGTTACTACTCTTAACAATTTTCAAATAACTAATTTACATTTCAATTCTCTAGACTTAACCATTTTCAAGTAACTAATTCACATTTTCAAGTTACTGCAGTTAACCATTTTCAAGTAACTAATTCACATTTCAAGTTACTACAATTAATAATTTTCAAGTAACTAATTCACATTTCAATTCTCTACACTTAACCATTTTCAAGTAACTAATTCACATTTCAAGTCTCTACCATTAACCATTTTAAAGTAACTAATTCACATTTTCAAGTTACTGCACTTAACCATTTTCAAGTAACTAATTCACATTTTCACTAAACTTAACCATTTTCAAGTAACTAATTCACATTTTCACTAAACTTAACCATTTTCAAGTAACTAATTCACATTTCAAGTCTCTACCATTAACCATTTCAAGTAACTAAGTCACATTTCAAGTCTCAACAATTAACCATGTAATTAATTCACATTTCAATTCTCTACACTTAACCATTTTCAAGTAACTAATTCACGTTTTCAAGTTACTACACTTAACCATTTTCAAGTAACTATTTCACATTTTCACTAGAATTAACCATTTTCAAGTAACTAATTCACATTTCAAGTCTCTACCATTAACCATTTCAAGTAACTAAGTCACATTTCAAGTCTCAACCATTAACCATGTAACTAATTCACATTTCAATTCTCTACACTTAACCATTTTCAAGTAACTAATTTACATTTTCAAGTTACTACACTTAACCATTTTCAAGTAACTACTTCACATTTTCACTAAACTTAACCATTTTCAAGTAACTAATTCACATTTCAAGTCTCTATCATTAACCATTTTAAAGTAACTAATTCACATTTCAAGCCTCTACCATTTTCAAGTAACTAATTCACATTTCAAGTCTCTACAATTAATCATTTTCAAGTAAGTAATTCACATTTTCAACTTACTACACATAACAATTTTCAAGTAACTAATTCACATTTCAAGTTACTACAATTAATAATTATCAAGTAACTAATTCACATTTCAATTCTCTACACTAAACCATTTTCAAGTAACTAATTCACATTTCAAGTCTCTACCATTAACCATTTTAAAGTAACTAATTCACATTTCAAGTCTCTACCATTTTCAAGTAACTAATTCATATTTCAAGTCTCTACCATTATCCATTTTCTAGTAACTAATTCACATTTTCAAGTTACTACACTTAACAATTTTCAAATAACTAATTCACATTTCAATTCTCTACACTTAACCATTTTCAAGTAACTAATTCACATTTTCAAGTTACTATACTTAACCATTTTCAAGTAACTAATTCAATTTTTCACTACATTTAACCATTTTCAAGTAACTAATTCACATTTCAAGTCTCTACAATTACTAATTTTCAAGTAACTAATTCACATTTCAATTCTCTACACTTAACCATTTTCAAGTAACTAATTCACGTTTTCAAGTTACTACACTTAACCATTTTCAAGTAACTAATTCACATTTTCAAGTTACTACACTTAACCATTTTCAAGTAACTAATTCACATTTCAATTCTCTACACATAACCATTTCAAGTAACTAATTCACATTTCAAGTCTCTACCATTAACCATTTTAAAGTAACTAATTCACATTTCAATTCTCTACACTTAACCATTTTCAAGTAACTAATTCACATTTCAAGTCTCTACCATTAACCATTTTCTAGTAACTAATTCACATTTTCAAGTTACTACTCTTAACAATTTTCAAATAACTAATTCACATTTCAATTCTCTACACTTACCATTTTCAAGTAACTAATTCACAGTTTCAAGTTACTGCACTTAACCATTTTCAAGTAACTAATTCACATTTTCAAGTTACTACTTTTAACAATTTTCAAATAACTAATTCACATTTCAATTCTCTACACTTAACCATTTTCAAGTAACTAATTCACATTTTCAAGTTACTACACTTAACCATTTTCAAGTAACTAATTCACATTTCAATTTTCTACACTTAACCATTTTCAAATAACTAAAATCACATTTCAAGTCTCTACCATTAACCATTTTAAAGTAACTAATTCACATTTCAAGTCTCTACCATTTTCAAGTAACTAATTCACATTTCAAGTCTCTACCATTAACCATTTTCATGTAACTAATTCACATTTCAAGTCTCTACCATTAACCATTTTCTTGTAACTAATTCACATTTTCAAGTTACTACTCTTAACAATTTTTAAATAACTAATTCACATTTCAATTCTCTACACTTAACCATTTTCAAGTAACTAATTCACATTTTCAAGTTACTGCACTTAACCATTTTCAAGTAACTAATTCACATTTTCACTAAACTTAACCATTTTCAAGTAACTAATTCACATTTTCACTAAACTTAACCATTTTCAAGTAACTAATTCACATTTCAAGTCTCTACCATTAACCATTTCAAGTAACTAAGTCACATTTCAAGTCTCAACAATTAACCATGTAACTAATTCACATTTCAATTCTCTACACTTAACCATTTTCAAGTAACTAATTCACGTTTTCAAGTTACTACACTTAACCATTTTCAAGTAACTACTTCACATTTTCACTAGAATTAACCATTTTCAAGTAACTAATTCACATTTCAAGTCTCTACCATTAACCATTTCAAGTAACTAAGTCACATTTCAAGTCTCAACCATTAACCATGTAACTAATTCACATTTCAATTCTCTACACTTAACCATTTTCAAGTAACTAATTCACATTTTCAAGTTACTACACTTAACCATTTTCAAGTAACTACTTCACATTTTCACTAAACTTAACCATTTTCAAGTAACTAATTCACATTTCAAGTCTCTATCATTAACCATTTTAAAGTAACTAATTCACATTTCAAGCCTCTACCATTTTCAAGTAACTAATTCACATTTCAAGTCTCTACAATTAATCATTTTCAAGTAAGTAATTCACATTTTCAACTTACTACACATAACAATTTTCAAGTAACTAATTCACATTTCAAGTTACTATAATTAATAATTATCAAGTAACTAATTCACATTTCAATTCTCTACACTAAACCATTTTCAAGTAACTAATTCACATTTCAAGTCTCTACCATTAACCATTTTAAAGTAACTAATTCACATTTCAAGTCTCTACCATTTTCAAGTAACTAATTCATATTTCAAGTCTCTACACTTAACCATTTTCAAGTAACTAATTCATATTTCAAGTCTCTACCATTATCCATTATCTAGTAACTAATTCACATTTTCAAGTTACTACACTTAACAATTTTCAAATAACTAATTCACATTTCAATTCTCTACACTCAACCATTTTCAAGTAACTAATTCACATTTTCAAGTTACTATACTTAACCATTTTCAAATAACTAATTCACATTTTCACTACATTTAACCATTTTCAAGTAACTAATTCACATTTCAAGTCTCTACAATTACTAATTTTCAAGTAACTAATTCACGTTTTAAAGTTACTACACTTAACCATTTTCAAGTAACTAATTCACATTTTCAAGTTACTATACTTAACCATTTTCAAGTAACTAATTCACATTTTCACTACATTTAACCATTTTCAAGTAACTAATTCACATTTCAAGTCTCTACAATTACTAATTTTCAAGTAACTAATTCACGTTTTAAAGTTACTACACTTAACCATTTTCAAGTAACTAATTCACATTTTCAAGTTACTACACTTAACCATTTTCAAGTAACTAATTCACATTTCAATTCTCTACACATAACCATTTTCAAGTAACTAATTCACATTTCAAATTTCTACCATTAACCATTTTAAAGTAACTAATTCACATTTCAATTCTCTACACTTAACCATTTTCAAGTAACTAATTCACATTTCAAGTCTCTACCATTAACCATTTTCTAGTAACTAATTCACATTTTCAAGTTACTACTCTTAACAATTTTCAAATAACTAATTCACATTTCAATTCTCTACACTTAACCATTTTCAAGTAACTAATTCACAGTTTCAAGTTACTGCACTTAACCATTTTCAAGTAACTAATTCACATTTTTCAAGTTACTACTTTTAACAATTTTCAAATAACTAATTCACATTTCAAGTCTCTACCATTAACCATTTTAAAGTAACTAATTCACATTTCAAGTCTCTACCATATTCAAATAACTAA
This sequence comes from Capsicum rhomboideum, assembly GCA_031232105.1. Lineage (NCBI taxonomy): Eukaryota > Viridiplantae > Streptophyta > Magnoliopsida > Solanales > Solanaceae > Capsicum > Capsicum rhomboideum. The sequence continues at coordinate 47,171,330 of CP124719.1, read as the reverse complement.
TTCACATTTCAAGTCTCTACCATTAACCATTTTCATGTAACTAATTCACATTTCAAGTCTCTACCATTAACCATTTTCTAGTAACTAATTCACATTTTCAAGTTACTACTTTTAACAATTTTCAAATAACTAATTCACATTTCAATTCTCTACACTTAACCATTTTCAAGTAACTAATTCACATTTTCAAGTTACTGCACTTAACCATTTTCAAGTAACTAATTCACATTTTCACTAAACTTAACCATTTTCAAGTAACTAATTCACATTTCAAGTCTCTACCATTAACCATTTCAAGTAACTAAGTCACATTTCAAGTCTCAACAATTAACCATGTAACTAAATCACATTTCAATTCTCTACACTTAACCATTTTCAAGTAACTAATTCACGTTTTCAAGTTACTACACTTAACCATTTTCAAGTAACTACTTCACATTTTCACTAGAATTAACCATTTTCAAGTAACTAATTCACATTTCAAGTCTCTACACTTAACCATTTTCAAGTAACTAATTCACATTTTCAAGTTACTACACTTAACAATTTTCAAATAACTAATTCACATTTCAATTCTCTACACTTAACCATTTTCAAATAACTAATTCACATTTCAAGTCTCTACCATTAACCATTTCAAGTAACTAAGTCACATTTCAAGTCTCAACCATTAACCATGTAACAAATTCACATTTCAATTCTCTACACTTAACCATTTTCAAGTAACTAATTCACGTGTTCAAGTTACTACACTTAACCATTTTCAAGTAACTACTTCACATTTTCACTAAACTTAACCATTTTCAAGTAACTAATTCACATTTCAAGTCTCTACAATTAATAATTTTCAAGTAACTAATTCACATTTCAAGTCTCTGCACTTAAACATTTTCAAGTAACTAATTCACATTTCAAATCTCTACCATTAATCATTTTAAAGTAACTAATTCACATTTCAAGTCTCTACCATTTTCAAGTAACTAATTCACATTTCAAGTCTCTACACTTAACCATTTTCAAATAACTAATTCACATTTCAAGTCTTTACCATTAACCATTTTAAAGTAACCAATTCACATTTTCAAGTTAGTACAATTAATAATTTTTAAGTAACTAATTCAGGTTTTCAAGTTACTAAACTTAACCATTTTCAAGTAACTACTTCACATTTTCACTACACTTAACCATTTTCAAGTAACTAATTCACATTTCAAGTCTCTACCATTTTCAAATAACTAATTCACATTTCAATTCTCTACACTTAACCATTTTCAAGTAACTAATTCATATTTTCAAGTTACTATACTTAACCATTTTCAAGTAACTAATTCACATTTTCACTACACTTAACCATTTTCAAGTAACTAATTCACATTTCAAGTCTCTACAATTAATAATTTTCAAGTAACTAATTCACATTTCAATTCTCTACACTTAACCATTTTCAAGTAACTAATTCACATTTCAAGTCTCTACCATTTTCAAGTAACTAATTCACATTTCAAGTCTCTACACTTAACCATTTTCAAGTAACTAATTCACATTTCAATTCTCTACACTTAACCATTTTCAAGTAACTAATTCACATTTTCAAGTTACTATACTTAACCATTTTCAAGTAACTAATTCACATTTAAATTTTCTACACTTAACCATTTTCAAATAACTAATTCACATTTCAAGTCTCTACCATTAACCATTTTAAAGTAACTAATTCACATTTCAAGTCTCTGCCATATTCAAGTAACTAATTCACATTTCAAGTCTCTACCATTAACCATTTTAATGTAACTAATTCACATTTCAAATCTCTACCATTAACCATTTTCTAGTAACTAATTCACATTTTCAAGTTACTACTTTTAACAAATTTCAAATAACTAATTCACATTTCAATTCTCTACACTTAACCATTTTCAAGTAACTAATTCACATTTTCAAGTTACTGCACTTAACCATTTTCAAGTAACTAATTCACATTTTCACTAAACTTAACCATTTTCAAGTAACTAATTCACATTTCAAGTCTCTACCATTAACCATTTCAAGTAACTAAGTCACATTTCAAGTCTCAACAATTAACCATGTAACTAATTCACATTTCAATTCTCTACACTTAACCATTTTCAAGTAACTAATTCACATTTTCAAGTTACTACTTTTAACAAATTTCAAATAACTAATTAACATTTCAATTCTCTACACTTAACCATTTTCAAGTAACTAATTCACATTTTCAAGTTACTGCACTTAACCATTTTCAAGTAACTAATTCACATTTTCACTAAACTTAACCATTTTCAAGTAACTAATTCACATTTCAAGTCTCTACCATTAACCATTTCAAGTAACTAAGTCACATTTCAAGTCTCAACAATTAACCATGTAACTAATTCACATTTCAATTCTCTACACTTAACCATTTTCAAGTAACTAATTCACGTTTTCAAGTTACTACACTTAACCATTTTCAAGTAACTACTTCACATTTTCACTAGAATTAACCATTTTCAAGTAACTAATTCACATTTCAAGTCTCTACACTTAACCATTTTCAAGTAACTAATTCACATTTTCAAGTTACTACACTTAACCATTTTCAAGTAACTAATTCACCTTTCAATTTTCTACACTTAACCATTTTCAAATAACTAATTCACATTTCAAGTCTCTACCATTAACCATTTTAAAGTAACTAATTCACATTTCAAGTCTCTACCATTTTCAAGTAACTAATTCACATTTCAAGTCTCTACCATTAACAATTTTCATGTAACTAATTCACATTTCAAGTCTCTACCATTAACCATTTTCTAGTAACTAATTCACATTTTCATGTTACTACACTTAACAATTTTCAAATAACTAATTTACATTTAAAGTCTCTACACTTAACCATTTTCAAGTAACTAATTCACATTTTCAGGTTACTACACTTAACCATTTTCAAATAACTAATTCACATTTCAATTTTCTACACTTAACCATTTTTAAATAACTAATTCACATTTCAAGTCTCTACCATTAACCATTTTAAAGTAACTAATTCACATTTCAAGTCTCTACCATTTTCAAGTAACTAATTCACATTTCAAAACTCTACCATTAACCATTTTCATGTAACTAATTCACATTTCAAGTCTCTACCATTAACCATTTTCTAGTAACTAATTCACATTTTCAAGTTACTACTCTTAACAATTTTCAAATAACTAATTTACATTTCAATTCTCTACACTTAACCATTTTCAAGTAACTAATTCACATTTTCAAGTTACTGTACTTAACCATTTTCAAGTAACTAATTCACATTTCAAGTTACTACAATTAATAATTTTCAAGTAACTAATTCACATTTCAATTCTCTACACTTAACCATTTTCAAGTAACTAATTCACATTTCAAGTCTCTACCATTAACCATTTTCAAGTAACTAATTCACATTTCAAGTCTCTACCATTAACCATTTTAAAGTAACTAATTCACATTTCAAGTCTCTACCATTTTCAAGTAACTAATTCACATTTCAAGTCTCTACCATTTTCAAGTAACTAATTCACATTTCAAGTCTCTACACTTAACCATTTTCAAGTAACTAATTCACATTTCAAGTCTCTACCATAATCCATTTTCTAGTAACTAATTCACATTTTCAAGTTACTACTTTTAACAATTTTCAAGTAACTAATTCACATTTTCAAGTTACTACACTTAACCATTTTCAAGTAACAAATTCACATTTCAATTTTCTACACTTAACCATTTTCAAATAACTAATTCACATTTCAAGTCTCTACCATTAACCATTTTAAAGTAACTAATTCACATTTCAAGTCTCTACCATATTCAAATAACTAATTCACATTTCAAGTCTCTACCATTAACCATTTTCATGTAACTAATTCACATTTCAAGTCTCTACCATTAACCATTTTCTAGTAACTAAGTCACATTTTCAAGTTACTACTTTTAACAATTTTCAAATAACTAATTCACATTTCAATTCTCTACACTTAACCATTTTCAAGTAACTAATTCACATTTTCAAGTTACTGCATTTAACCATTTTCAAGTAACTAATTCACATTTCAAGTCTCTACCATTAACCATTTCAAGTAACTAAGTCACATTTCAAGTCTCAACAATTAACCATGTAACTAATTCACATTTCAATTCTCTACACTTAACCATTTTCAAGTAACTAATTCACGTTTTCAAGTTACTACACTTAACCATTTTCAAGTAACTACTTCACATTTTCACTAGAATTAAGCATTTTCAAGTAACTAATTCACATTTCAAGTCTCTACACTTAACCATTTTCAAGTAACTAATTCACATTTTCAAGTTACTACACTTAACCATTTTCAAGTAACTAATTCACATTTCAATTTTCTACACTTAACCATTTTCAAATAACTAATTCACATTTCAAGTCTCTACCATTAACCATTTTAAAGTAACTAATTCACATTTCAAGTCTCTACCATTTTCAAGTAACTAATTCACATTTCAAGTCTCTACCATTAACCATTTTCATGTAACTAATTCACATTTCAAGTCTCTACCATTAACCATTTTCTAGTAACTAATTCACATTTTCAAGTTACTACACTTAACAATTTTCAAATAACTAATTTACATTTCAAGTCTCTACACTTAACCATTTTCAAGTAACTAATTCACATTTTCAGGTTACTACACTTAACCATTTTCAAGTAACTAATTCACATTTCAATTTTCTACACTTAACCATTTTTAAATAACTAATTCACATTTCAAGTCTCTACCATTAACCATTTTAAAGTAACTAATTCACATTTCAAGTCTCTACCATTTTCAAGTAACTAATTCACATTTCAAGTCTCTACCATTAACCATTTTCATGTAACTAATTCACATTTCAAGTCTCTACCATTAACCATTTTCTAGTAACTAATTCACATTTTCAAGTTACTACTCTTAACAATTTTCAAATAACTAATTTACATTTCAATTCTCTACACTTAACCATTTTCAAGTAACTAATTCACATTTTCAAGTTACTGCACTTAACCATTTTCAAGTAACTAATTCACATTTCAAGTTACTACAATTAATAATTTTCAAGTAACTAATTCACATTTAAATTCTCTACACTTAACCATTTTCAAGTAACTAATTCACATTTCAAGTCTCTACCATTAACCATTTTAAAGTAACTAATTCACATTTCAAGTCTCTACCATTTTCAAGTAACTAATTCACATTTCAAGTCTCTACACTTAACCATTTTCAAATAACTAATTCACATTTCAAATCTCTACCATTATCCATTTTCTAGTAACTAATTCACATTTTCAAGTTACTACACTTAACAATTTTCAAATAACTAATTTACATTTCAAGTATCTACACTTAACCATTTTCAAGTAACTAATTCACATTTTCAAGTTACCACACTTAACCATTTTCAAGTAACTAATTCACATTTCAATTTTCTACACTTAACCATTTTCAAATAACTAAAATCACATTTCAAGTCTCTACCATTAACCATTTTAAAGTAACTAATTCACATTTCAAGTCTCTAGCATTTTCAAGTAACTAATTCACATTTCAAGTCTCTACCATTAACCATTTTCATGTAACTAATTCACATTTCAAGTCTCTACCATTAACCATTTTCTAGTAACTAATTCACATTTTCAAGTTACTACTCTTAACAATTTTTAAATAACTAATTCACATTTCAATTCTCTACACTTAACCATTTTCAAGTAACTAATTCACATTTTCAAGTTACTGCACTTAACCATTTTCAAGTAACTAATTCACATTTTCACTAAACTTAACCATTTTCAAGTAACTAATTCACATTTTCACTAAACTTAACCATTTTCAAGTAACTAATTCACATTTCAAGTCTCTACTATTAACCATTTCAAGTAACTAAGTCACATTTCAAGTCTCAACAATTAACCATGTAACTAATTCACATTTCAATTCTCTACACTTAACCATTTTCAAGTAACTAATTCACGTTTTCAAGTTACTACACTTAACCATTTTCAAGTAACTACTTCACATTTTCACTAGAATTAACCATTTTCAAGTAACTAATTCACATTTCAAGTCTCTACCATTAACCATTTCAAGTAACTAAGTCACATTTCAAGTCTCAACCATTAACCATGTAACTAATTCACATTTCAATTCTCTACACTTAACCATTTTCAAGTAACTAATTCACATTTTCAAGTTACTACACTTAACCATTTTCAAGTAACTACTTCACATTTTCACTAAACTTAACCATTTTCAAGTAACTAATTCACATTTCAAGTCTCTATCATTAACCATTTTAAAGTAACTAATTCACATTTCAAGCCTCTACCATTTTCAAGTAACTAATTCACATTTCAAGTCTCTACAATTAATAATTTTCGAGTAACTAATTCACATTTCAATTCTCTACACTTAATCATTTTCAAGTAAGTAATTCACATTTTCAACTTACTACACATAACAATTTTCAAGTAACTAATTCACATTTCAAGTTACTACAATTAATAATTTTCAAGTAACTAATTCACATTTCAATTCTCTACACTAAACCATTTTCAAGTAACTAATTCACATTTCAAGTCTCTACCATTAACCATTTTAAAGTAACTAATTCACATTTCAAGTCTCTACCATTTTCAAGTAACTAATTCACATTTCAAGTCTCTACACTTAACCATTTTCAAGTAACTAATTCATATTTCAAGTCTCTACCATTATCCATTTTCTAGTAACTAATTCACATTTTCAAGTTACTACACTTAACAATTTTCAAATAACTAATTCACATTTCAATTCTCTACACTTAACCATTTTCAAGTAACTAATTCACATTTTCAAGTTACTATACTTAACCATTTTCAAGTAACTAATTCACATTTTCACTACATTTAACCATTTTCAAGTAACTAATTCACATTTCAAGTCTCTACAATTAATAATTTTCAAGTAACTAATTCACATTTCAATTCTCTACACTTAACCATTTTCAAGTAACTAATTCACGTTTTCAAGTTACTACACTTAACCATTTTCAAGTAACTAATTCACATTTTCAAGTTACTACACTTAACCATTTTCAAGTAACTAATTCACATTTCAATTCTCTACACATAACCATTTCAAGTAACTAATTCACATTTCAAGTCTCTACCATTAACCATTTTAAAGTAACTAATTCACATTTCAATTCTCTACACTTAACCATTTTCAAGTAACTAATTCACATTTCAAGTCTCTACCATTAACCATTTTCTAGTAACTAATTCACATTTTCAAGTTACTACTCTTAACAATTTTCAAATAACTAATTCACATTTCAATTCTCTATACTTACCATTTTCAAGTAACTAATTCACAGTTTCAAGTTACTGCACTTAACCATTTTCAAGTAACTAATTCACATTTTCAAGTTACTACTTTTAACAATTTTCAAATAACTAATTCACATTTCAATTCTCTACACTTAACCATTTTCAAGTAACTAATTCACATTTTCAAGTTACTACACTTAACCATTTTCAAGTAACTAATTCACATTTCAATTTTCTACACTTAACCATTTTCAAATAACTAAAATCACATTTCAAGTCTCTACCATTAACCATTTTAAAGTAACTAATTCACATTTCAAGTCTCTACCATTTTCAAGTAACTAATTCACATTTCAAGTCTCTACCATTAACCATTTTCATGTAACTAATTCACATTTCAAGTCTCTACCATTAACCATTTTCTTGTAACTAATTCACATTTTCAAGTTACTACTCTTAACAATTTTTAAATAACTAATTCACATTTCAATTCTCTACACTTAACCATTTTCAAGTAACTAATTCACATTTTCAAGTTACTGCACTTAACCATTTTCAAGTAACTAATTCACATTTTCACTAAACTTAACCATTTTCAAGTAACTAATTCACATTTTCACTAAACTTAACCATTTTCAAGTAACTAATTCACATTTCAAGTCTCTACCATTAACCATTTCAAGTAACTAAGTCACATTTCAAGTCTCAACAATTAACCATGTAACTAATTCACATTTCAATTCTCTACACTTAACCATTTTCAAGTAACTAATTCACGTTTTCAAGTTACTACACTTAACCATTTTCAAGTAACTACTTCACATTTTCACTAGAATTAACCATTTTCAAGTAACTAATTCACATTTCAAGTCTCTACCATTAACCATTTCAAGTAACTAAGTCACATTTCAAGTCTCAACCATTAACCATGTAACTAATTCACATTTCAATTCTCTACACTTAACCATTTTCAAGTAACTAATTCACATTTTCAAGTTACTACACTTAACCATTTTCAAGTAACTACTTCACATTTTCACTAAACTTAACCATTTTCAAGTAACTAATTCACATTTCAAGTCTCTATCATTAACCATTTTAAAGTAACTAATTCACATTTCAAGCCTCTACCATTTTCAAGTAACTAATTCACATTTCAAGTCTCTACAATTAATCATTTTCAAGTAAGTAATTCACATTTTCAACTTACTACACATAACAATTTTCAAGTAACTAATTCACATTTCAAGTTACTATAATTAATAATTATCAAGTAACTAATTCACATTTCAATTCTCTACACTAAACCATTTTCAAGTAACTAATTCACATTTCAAGTCTCTACCATTAACCATTTTAAAGTAACTAATTCACATTTCAAGTCTCTACCATTTTCAAGTAACTAATTCATATTTCAAGTCTCTACACTTAACCATTTTCAAGTAACTAATTCATATTTCAAGTCTCTACCATTATCCATTATCTAGTAACTAATTCACATTTTCAAGTTACTACACTTAACAATTTTCAAATAACTAATTCACATTTCAATTCTCTACAATCAACCATTTTCAAGTAACTAATTCACATTTTCAAGTTACTATACTTAACCATTTTCAAATAACTAATTCACATTTTCACTACATTTAACCATTTTCAAGTAACTAATTCACATTTCAAGTCTCTACAATTACTAATTTTCAAGTAACTAATTCACGTTTTAAAGTTACTACACTTAACCATTTTCAAGTAACTAATTCACATTTTCAAGTTACTATACTTAACCATTTTCAAGTAACTAATTCACATTTTCACTACATTTAACCATTTTCAAGTAACTAATTCACATTTCAAGTCTCTACAATTACTAATTTTCAAGTAACTAATTCACGTTTTAAAGTTACTACACTTAACCATTTTCAAGTAACTAATTCACATTTTCAAGTTACTACACTTAACCATTTTCAAGTAACTAATTCACGTTTTCAAGTTACTACACTTAACCATTTTCAAGTAACTACTTCACATTTTCACTAGAATTAACCATTTTCAAGTAACTAATTCACATTTCAAGTCTCTACCATTAACCATTTCAAGTAACTAAGTCACATTTCAAGTCTCAACCATTAACCATGTAACTAATTCACATTTCAATTCTCTACACTTAACCATTTTCAAGTAACTAATTCACATTTTCAAGTTACTACACTTAACCATTTTCAAGTAACTACTTCACATTTTCACTAAACTTAACCATTTTCAAGTAACTAATTCACATTTCAAGTCTCTATCATTAACCATTTTAAAGTAACTAATTCACATTTCAAGCCTCTACCATTTTCAAGTAACTAATTCACATTTCAAGTCTCTACAATTAATCATTTTCAAGTAAGTAATTCACATTTTCAACTTACTACACATAACAATTTTCAAGTAACTAATTCACATTTCAAGTTACTATAATTAATAATTATCAAGTAACTAATTCACATTTCAATTCTCTACACTAAACCATTTTCAAGTAACTAATTCACATTTCAAGTCTCTACCATTAACCATTTTAAAGTAACTAATTCACATTTCAAGTCTCTACCATTTTCAAGTAACTAATTCATATTTCAAGTCTCTACACTTAACCATTTTCAAGTAACTAATTCATATTTCAAGTCTCTACCATTATCCATTATCTAGTAACTAATTCACATTTTCAAGTTACTACACTTAACAATTTTCAAATAACTAATTCACATTTCAATTCTCTACAATCAACCATTTTCAAGTAACTAATTCACATTTTCAAGTTACTATACTTAACCATTTTCAAATAACTAATTCACATTTTCACTACATTTAACCATTTTCAAGTAACTAATTCACATTTCAAGTCTCTACAATTACTAATTTTCAAGTAACTAATTCACGTTTTAAAGTTACTACACTTAACCATTTTCAAGTAACTAATTCACATTTTCAAGTTACTATACTTAACCATTTTCAAGTAACTAATTCACATTTTCACTACATTTAACCATTTTCAAGTAACTAATTCACATTTCAAGTCTCTACAATTACTAATTTTCAAGTAACTAATTCACGTTTTAAAGTTACTACACTTAACCATTTTCAAGTAACTAATTCACATTTTCAAGTTACTACACTTAACCATTTTCAAGTAACTAATTCACATTTCAATTCTCTACACATAACCATTTTCAAGTAACTAATTCACATTTCAAATTTCTACCATTAACCATTTTAAAGTAACTAATTCACATTTCAATTCTCTACACTTAACCATTTTCAAGTAACTAATTCACATTTCAAGTCTCTACCATTAACCATTTTCTAGTAACTAATTCACATTTTCAAGTTACTACTCTTAACAATTTTCAAATAACTAATTCACATTTCAATTCTCTACACTTAACCATTTTCAAGTAACTAATTCACAGTTTCAAGTTACTGCACTTAACCATTTTCAAGTAACTAATTCACATTTTTCAAGTTACTACTTTTAACAATTTTCAAATAACTAATTCACATTTCAAGTCTCTACCATTAACCATTTTAAAGTAACTAATTCACATTTCAAGTCTCTACCATATTCAAATAACTAATTCACATTTTAAGTCTCTACCATTAACCATTTTCATGTAACTAATTCACATTTCAAGTCTCTACCATTAACCATTTTCTAGTAACTAATTCACATTTTCAAGTTACTACTTTTAACAATTTTCAAATAACTAATTCACATTTCAATTCTCTACACTTAACCATTTTCAAGTAACTAATTCACATTTTCAAGTTACTGCACTTAACCATTTTCAAGTAACTAATTCACATTTTCACTAAACTTAACCATTTTCAAGTAACTAATTCACATTTCAAGTCTCTACCATTAACCATTTCAAGTAACTAAGTCACATTTCAAGTCTCAACAATTAACCATGTAACTAAATCACATTTCAATTCTCTACACTTAACCATTTTCAAGTAACTAATTCACGTTTTCAAGTTACTACACTTAACCATTTTCAAGTAACTACTTCACATTTTCACTAGAATTAACCATTTTCAAGTAACTAATTCACATTTCAAGTCTCTACACTTAACCATTTTCAAGTAACTAATTCACATTTTCAAGTTACTACACTTAACAATTTTCAAATAACTAATTCACATTTCAATTCTCTACACTTAACCATTTTCAAATAACTAATTCACATTTCAAGTCTCTACCATTAACCATTTCAAGTAACTAAGTCACATTTCAAGTCTCAACCATTAACCATGTAACAAATTCACATTTCAATTCTCTACACTTAACCATTTTCAAGTAACTAATTCACGTGTTCAAGTTACTACACTTAACCATTTTCAAGTAACTACTTCACATTTTCACTAAACTTAACCATTTTCAAGTAACTAATTCACATTTCAAGTCTCTACAATTAATAATTTTCAAGTAACTAATTCACATTTCAAGTCTCTGCACTTAAACATTTTCAAGTAACTAATTCACATTTCAAATCTCTACCATTAATCATTTTAAAGTAACTAATTCACATTTCAAGTCTCTACCATTTTCAAGTAACTAATTCACATTTCAAGTCTCTACACTTAACCATTTTCAAATAACTAATTCACATTTCAAGTCTTTACCATTAACCATTTTAAAGTAACCAATTCACATTTTCAAGTTAGTACAATTAATAATTTTTAAGTAACTAATTCAGGTTTTCAAGTTACTAAACTTAACCATTTTCAAGTAACTACTTCACATTTTCACTACACTTAACCATTTTCAAGTAACTAATTCACATTTCAAGTCTCTACCATTTTCAAATAACTAATTTACATTTCAATTCTCTACACTTAACCATTTTCAAGTAACTAATTCATATTTTCAAGTTACTATACTTAACCATTTTCAAGTAACTAATTCACATTTTCACTACACTTAACCATTTTCAAGTAACTAATTCACATTTCAAGTCTCTACAATTAATAATTTTCAAGTAACTAATTCACATTTCAATTCTCTACACTTAACCATTTTCAAGTAACTAATTCACATTTCAAGTCTCTACCATTTTCAAGTAACTAATTCACATTTCAAGTCTCTACACTTAACCATTTTCAAGTAACTAATTCACATTTCAATTCTCTACACTTAACCATTTTCAAGTAACTAATTCACATTTTCAAGTTACTATACTTAACCATTTTCAAGTAACTAATTCACATTTAAATTTTCTACACTTAACCATTTTCAAATAACTAATTCACATTTCAAGTCTCTACCATTAACCATTTTAAAGTAACTAATTCACATTTCAAGTCTCTGCCATATTCAAGTAACTAATTCACATTTCAAGTCTCTACCATTAACCATTTTAATGTAACTAATTCACATTTCAAATCTCTACCATTAACCATTTTCTAGTAACTAATTCACATTTTCAAGTTACTACTTTTAACAAATTTCAAATAACTAATTCACATTTCAATTCTCTACACTTAACCATTTTCAAGTAACTAATTCACATTTTCAAGTTACTGCACTTAACCATTTTCAAGTAACTAATTCACATTTTCACTAAACTTAACCATTTTCAAGTAACTAATTCACATTTCAAGTCTCTACCATTAACCATTTCAAGTAACTAAGTCACATTTCAAGTCTCAACAATTAACCATGTAACTAATTCACATTTCAATTCTCTACACTTAACCATTTTCAAGTAACTAATTCACATTTTCAAGTTACTACTTTTAACAAATTTCAAATAACTAATTAACATTTCAATTCTCTACACTTAACCATTTTCAAGTAACTAATTCACATTTTCAAGTTACTGCACTTAACCATTTTCAAGTAACTAATTCACATTTTCACTAAACTTAACCATTTTCAAGTAACTAATTCACATTTCAAGTCTCTACCATTAACCATTTCAAGTAACTAAGTCACATTTCAAGTCTCAACAATTAACCATGTAACTAATTCACATTTCAATTCTCTACACTTAACCATTTTCAAGTAACTAATTCACGTTTTCAAGTTACTACACTTAACCATTTTCAAGTAACTACTTCACATTTTCACTAGAATTAACCATTTTCAAGTAACTAATTCACATTTCAAGTCTCTACACTTAACCATTTTCAAGTAACTAATTCACATTTTCAAGTTACTACACTTAACCATTTTCAAGTAACTAATTCACCTTTTAATTTTCTACACTTAACCATTTTCAAATAACTAATTCACATTTCAAGTCTCTACCATTAACCATTTTAAAGTAACTAATTCACATTTCAAGTCTCTACCATTTTCAAGTAACTAATTCACATTTCAAGTCTCTACCATTAACAATTTTCATGTAACTAATTCACATTTCAAGTCTCTACCATTAACCATTTTCTAGTAACTAATTCACATTTTCATGTTACTACACTTAACAATTTTCAAATAACTAATTTACATTTAAAGTCTCTACACTTAACCATTTTCAAGTAACTAATTCACATTTTCAGGTTACTACACTTAACCATTTTCAAATAACTAATTCACATTTCAATTTTCTACACTTAACCATTTTTAAATAACTAATTCACATTTCAAGTCTCTACCATTAACCATTTTCAAGTAACTAATTCACATTTCAAGTCTCTACACTTAACCATTTTCAAGTAACTAATTCACATTTTCAAGTTACTACACTTAACCATTTTCAAGTAACTAATTCACCTTTCAATTTTCTACACTTAACCATTTTCAAATAACTAATTCACATTTCAAGTCTCTACCATTAACCATTTTAAAGTAACTAATTCACATTTAAAGTCTCTACCATTTTCAAGTAACTAATTCACATTTCAAAACTCTACCATTAACCATTTTCATGTAACTAATTCACATTTCAAGTCTCTACCATTAACCATTTTCTAGTAACTAATTCACATTTTCAAGTTACTACTCTTAACAATTTTCAAATAACTAATTTACATTTCAATTCTCTACACTTAACCATTTTCAAGTAACTAATTCACATTTTCAAGTTACTGTACTTAACCATTTTCAAGTAACTAATTCACATTTCAAGTTACTACAATTAATAATTTTCAAGTAACTAATTCACATTTCAATTCTCTACACTTAACCATTTTCAAGTAACTAATTCACATTTCAAGTCTCTACCATTAACCATTTTCAAGTAACTAATTCACATTTCAAGTCTCTACCATTAACCATTTTAAAGTAACTAATTCACATTTCAAGTCTCTACCATTTTCAAGTAACTAATTCACATTTCAAGTCTCTACCATTTTCAAGTAACTAATTCACATTTCAAGTCTCTACACTTAACCATTTTCAAGTAACTAATTCACATTTCAAGTCTCTACCATAATCCATTTTCTAGTAACTAATTCACATTTTCAAGTTACTACTTTTAACAATTTTCAAGTAACTAATTCACATTTTCAAGTTACTACACTTAACCATTTTCAAGTAACAAATTCACATTTCAATTTTCTACACTTAACCATTTTCAAATAACTAATTCACATTTCAAGTCTCTACCATTAACCATTTTAAAGTAACTAATTCACATTTCAAGTCTCTACCATATTCAAATAACTAATTCACATTTCAAGTCTCTACCATTAACCATTTTCATGTAACTAATTCACATTTCAAGTCTCTACCATTAACCATTTTCTAGTAACTAAGTCACATTTTCAAGTTACTACTTTTAACAATTTTCAAATAACTAATTCACATTTCAATTCTCTACACTTAACCATTTTCAAGTAACTAATTCACATTTTCAAGTTACTGCATTTAACCATTTTCAAGTAACTAATTCACATTTCAAGTCTCTACCATTAACCATTTCAAGTAACTAAGTCACATTTCAAGTCTCAACAATTAACCATGTAACTAATTCACATTTCAATTCTCTACACTTAACCATTTTCAAGTAACTAATTCACGTTTTCAAGTTACTACACTTAACCATTTTCAAGTAACTACTTCACATTTTCACTAGAATTAAGCATTTTCAAGTAACTAATTCACATTTCAAGTCTCTACACTTAACCATTTTCAAGTAACTAATTCACATTTTCAAGTTACTACACTTAACCATTTTCAAGTAACTAATTCACATTTCAATTTTCTACACTTAACCATTTTCAAATAACTAATTCACATTTCAAGTCTCTACCATTAACCATTTTAAAGTAACTAATTCACATTTCAAGTCTCTACCATTTTCAAGTAACTAATTCACATTTCAAGTCTCTACCATTAACCATTTTCATGTAACTAATTCACATTTCAAGTCTCTACCATTAACCATTTTCTAGTAACTAATTCACATTTTCAAGTTACTACACTTAACAATTTTCAAATAACTAATTTACATTTCAAGTCTCTACACTTAACCATTTTCAAGTAACTAATTCACATTTTCAGGTTACTACACTTAACCATTTTCAAGTAACTAATTCACATTTCAATTTTCTACACTTAACCATTTTTAAATAACTAATTCACATTTCAAGTCTCTACCATTAACCATTTTAAAGTAACTAATTCACATTTCAAGTCTCTACCATTTTCAAGTAACTAATTCACATTTCAAGTCTCTACCATTAACCATTTTAAAGTAACTAATTCACATTTCAAGTCTCTACCATTTTCAAGTAACTAATTCACATTTCAAGTCTCTACACTTAACCATTTTCAAATAACTAATTCACATTTCAAATCTCTACCATTATCCATTTTCTAGTAACTAATTCACATTTTCAAGTTACTACACTTAACAATTTTCAAATAACTAATTTACATTTCAAGTATCTACACTTAACCATTTTCAAGTAACTAATTCACATTTTCAAGTTACCACACTTAACCATTTTCAAGTAACTAATTCACATTTCAATTTTCTACACTTAACCATTTTCAAATAACTAAAATCACATTTCAAGTCTCTACCATTAACCATTTTAAAGTAACTAATTCACATTTCAAGTCTCTAGCATTTTCAAGTAACTAATTCACATTTCAAGTCTCTACCATTAACCATTTTCATGTAACTAATTCACATTTCAAGTCTCTACCATTAACCATTTTCTAGTAACTAATTCACATTTTCAAGTTACTACTCTTAACAATTTTTAAATAACTAATTCACATTTCAATTCTCTACACTTAACCATTTTCAAGTAACTAATTCACATTTTCAAGTTACTGCACTTAACCATTTTCAAGTAACTAATTCACATTTTCACTAAACTTAACCATTTTCAAGTAACTAATTCACATTTTCACTAAACTTAACCATTTTCAAGTAACTAATTCACATTTCAAGTCTCTACTATTAACCATTTCAAGTAACTAAGTCACATTTCAAGTCTCAACAATTAACCATGTAACTAATTCACATTTCAATTCTCTACACTTAACCATTTTCAAGTAACTAATTCACGTTTTCAAGTTACTACACTTAACCATTTTCAAGTAACTACTTCACATTTTCACTAGAATTAACCATTTTCAAGTAACTAATTCACATTTCAAGTCTCTACCATTAACCATTTCAAGTAACTAAGTCACATTTCAAGTCTCAACCATTAACCATGTAACTAATTCACATTTCAATTCTCTACACTTAACCATTTTCAAGTAACTAATTCACATTTTCAAGTTACTACACTTAACCATTTTCAAGTAACTACTTCACATTTTCACTAAACTTAACCATTTTCAAGTAACTAATTCACATTTCAAGTCTCTATCATTAACCATTTTAAAGTAACTAATTCACATTTCAAGCCTCTACCATTTTCAAGTAACTAATTCACATTTCAAATCTCTACAATTAATAATTTTCGAGTAACTAATTCACATTTCAATTCTCTACACTTAATCATTTTCAAGTAAGTAATTCACATTTTCAACTTACTACACATAACAATTTTCAAGTAACTAATTCACATTTCAAGTTACTACAATTAATAATTTTCAAGTAACTAATTCACATTTCAATTCTCTACACTAAACCATTTTCAAGTAACTAATTCACATTTCAAGTCTCTACCATTAACCATTTTAAAGTAACTAATTCACATTTCAAGTCTCTACCATTTTCAAGTAACTAATTCACATTTCAAGTCTCTACACTTAACCATTTTCAAGTAACTAATTCATATTTCAAGTCTCTACCATTATCCATTTTCTAGTAACTAATTCACATTTTCAAGTTACTACACTTAACAATTTTCAAATAACTAATTCACATTTCAATTCTCTACACTTAACCATTTTCAAGTAACTAATTCACATTTTCAAGTTACTATACTTAACCATTTTCAAGTAACTAATTCACATTTTCACTACATTTAACCATTTTCAAGTAACTAATTCACATTTCAAGTCTCTACAATTAATAATTTTCAAGTAACTAATTCACATTTCAATTCTCTACACTTAACCATTTTCAAGTAACTAATTCACGTTTTCAAGTTACTACACTTAACCATTTTCAAGTAACTAATTCACATTTTCAAGTTACTACACTTAACCATTTTCAAGTAACTAATTCACATTTCAATTCTCTACACATAACCATTTTCAAGTAACTAATTCACATTTCAAGTCTCTACCATTAACCATTTTAAAGTAACTAATTCACATTTCAATTGTCTACACTTAACCATTTTCAAGTAACTAATTCACATTTCAAGTCTCTACCATTAACCATTTTCTAGTAACTAATTCACATTTTCAAGTTACTACTCTTAACAATTTTCAAATAACTAATTCACTTTTCAATTCTCTACACTTAACCATTTTCAAGTAACTAATTCACAGTTTCAAGTTACTGCACTTAACCATTTTCAAGTAACTAATTCACATTTTCACTAAACTTAACCATTTTCAAGTAACTAATTCACATTTCAAGTCTCTACCATTAACCATTTCAAGTAACTAAGTCACATTTCAAGTCTCAACCATTAACCATGTAACTAATTGTCACGACCCAAATAAACGGACCGTTCGGGCACCTACGCTATCCTAAGTAGCTAGGAGAACCCTTATTACCCAACCAAAAATATGCGGAAGACTTCTGTTTTTAAGAGAATACTGAATTAAATATAACAAAGTAAATTAAACACCAATAAATAAATTTTTCAAAAAACTTCTTACAACTGTCCTTCACTACCCCAAGACCTGGTCAGACATGTACAAGAGCTACCTATTACAGAATAGATTGACAATAAAATAAATAACACAAAGACTCTAACATCTACCAGGAAGGAAGTGCAGAAGTTAGTGCTGAATATCGTCATTGATCTAGTAACTGCAAACTAACCTGCATCCAGTCTACACCCCAATAAGGGATGTAGAAGAGTAGGGTCAGTACAAACACACGTACTGGTAGACATCATCGGCCGACCAGTGTTAGTCCACATAATCATAAAATAGAATCAAAGAAAAGAAATCATGACATCTTAATAGAGTATAATTCTACTAAGGCTGTAATATCATTATAACACTTTGCCAATATAATTTACAATTTTCCAACTCTATTAATGAGATTATATTCACCACTAGCATAGTCTAGCCTCACTAATTCACACCATCCACCACAATCTAACACTAAACCATCACTATCACCCTTTTATTCACGTTGCCGTTTCTATTATCCACATCTATAGGATCAACCCAATAATCATAGATAACTCACACTAAACTCTCAGACTAACAACCAAACACTCTCTTATAATATTAAAGAATAATAACTAGCCAATCGGATAAGCCAAGATCACACCAAGTATAAATAAAGTAAGTCGACCAACATATAGCAAGTAAGCACAGAGTTCCACTTTTCCAAGTACATGTCACACAATCAATCTCAAGGATACAATCAAACAGGGAATACAAATCAACTCACATCTCAGTAAAACACACAAGAGAACTCAAGGTTCATTAGCAAACCTTATAGATACTCTTGGAGAAAGATTAATTCAATTATTGAAACTTTGGGATTGTTTCTTTGAGATTATTCATTGGATTCATCACTTTAGATCACTTCATTATCAATTCCTTTATTATTAATATTACCATGCCGGCTCGTGGCACCCGATCCAATCACTTCTTATAGCAATACCGAAATTTAACGTCGGCAACATTGCTACTAACAATCTTTCCACTTTTCTATTCTTAATAAATATTCATCATTCACTTTTCAACCTGTATAAAGGTATATAACAAGCCTTCTTTACTCAAGGCATTCTTTTCAATCACATTATCATTATGAATCATGATTTTTCATTTATCAACAATAGTCTGTACACACATGCTAAGGGACTTATTTCTGCCCAACTAGTCATGACCTGCAGGGGACAATCTAAGTCCATGTACCGTACCGGCGTGGTACCCGATCCTCCATAAATAAGTAATATCAACATCCATATCCGTACCGGCGTGGTACCCGATCCTCCATAATCATATTATGTATATTTTATCAACTTCATACTATCTCTCAGGATACAACACGACGTACTAAATTTACAAGTACACTCATAATCACAAGACGATTCGATCAAGTTGGATTTTTCATAATTATTCATGCAAGTATCAACAATCCAAATATCATCAATTCAAGTATGTACGAAAACCAATCAACAAGCATCCAATTTAGGAGCATACACACAATTAAATTGAGTCTAAACTCTAATTAAATCATAACCTACTCAAATACCACAACTTGGGTTCTAACATCACCACCCATAACTAGCACATTCAACCTTATCATTATTCTCTACCTCTCTCCGCATAATACAATGCACACAATGATTCAAGTCATCCATCCTTTAGGCCTCACCATTATCATGACACAATATGCAACTTATACCTTTATAACTCAATTAGGTTCATCACTAGAACAACTAAGAAACATCATGTCCACAGACTTCATTCACAACAATTCCTTTTCGGGCACATAACACATAATATCATAAATATCACATAATCAATCAATAACATAATTTTAGGGATTAAAGTAAAGTTCCTATGTCTTTATCCACCTCAACTCCATGTCTGCAGGCCTAGACATGCTTTCTCCCATTAATTATAAATTATGAAAATATGAAATAACACAGTCTTCTACTCATTAACCTAGCCTACCTGGACGCCAAGCTTTTTGAATCAACAAGTCATGTCAAGGATGCTCATTCCCTTTCTTCATGCTTCAGAATGATCAATCATCTAAATATCAAACAATTATAAGAGTAATTAATCAATTACTCTTTAAATTAATATCTTTGGGAATTCAAAACCCAATAATTCTACCCTAATTCAAGGTCTATATCATTCTCCAAGGTCAATTAACTATTAACTAGTTCTTTCAAACTCAACCCATCTCCACTAATGGAGTTTTTATGCTAAATGTCTCATCTTTATGGAATTCAAGGTTTCCAACCAACAAAATACATAATCTAGTTTACCAAGTTTATGTTAGAAATCATTAATTTATAATTTAGAATTAGTTCTAGATGATATTAAGAACACCCATAAGTTTTTTCCAAAAATCCACCATTAAAGGTTCTAACCCAAAATTTCACCATTGAAGGTCTTTCTAATAATTCTAGGATGTTAAAGGATTAAAAGACGAAGAAGATGATGGAAAAACTTACCTCAATGAAGAAATTTCACCCTAAACCTTGAAAAATCACCTCTCTAGGGTTGGGGAATGAAGTTTTGGAGTTTTGGACCTGAAAATCGGCTAAATATGATTTAAATACCATCAGAATTTTCGCTACAGCGAAATTCCCGTTTCAGCCCGGACAGTGTTCAGTAAAACGGTCATAACTTTTTATTCTAAACTCGGATTGACGAACGGTTTATTGCGTTGGAAAGAAGACTCAGATATCTTTGATTTGGTGGGTATTGGTCCCCCTAACTCCTTATATTATAGGAGATATGATCGTTTGAATTTGACCCTAATAGAAACCCATATCGAAACTTTATTGGTTAAAAATGTTTTTAACTTAACTTTGTGCTAGGGATATTGTACGACCTTAATTCATATCTAAAGAACTTCCAAATTAAAGGATTGATATTAGTATTCATGAATAATTAAATTCATCCGGCTTGAGTCTATCTAGACACATCTAAAGGTTAAAATTTTCGCCGAACAACTTGAGGTGACACAATGAATAAAATGATGGTTATTTTGGACTCAAGTTAATATTGAGAAATGGATAATTTAGTAACGACAAAATGGGTCGTTACAATTAGATACCAATTTACCATCCGTTCGTCCTCGAACGGGTATTCGGTGGAGAGAAGCACGATATTGAAATTAGAGAGACATTACTAACAAAGTTTCTTATATTGCACCATATCTCACTCACTTGATATCATCAATAATTAACCTACATTCTATACTCAATCGTTCTATCAAGGCTTCTCAAAAGACGAAGAGGCCGAGCCAAACATTTACGCACGAATTACTTATTCTCCTTACAACGGTCCAAGTCTCAAACTTGAGTGTTAAGAGTCAAAGCAAGATAAAGAGGGTTAAAAGATTCACCTTGAAGAAGAAAATAACCCAAAATCATCTCTTTTTCATCCTAGGTTCGTTCTTGTCACGACCCAAACTAACGGACCATGCGGGCACCTACGCTATCCTAAGTAGCTAGGAGAACCCTTATTACCCAACCAAAAATATGCGGAAGACTTCTGTTTTTAAGAGAATACCGAATTAAATATAACAAAGTAAATTAAATACAAATAAATAAACTTTTCAAAAAACTTCTTACAACTATCCTTCACTATCCCAAGACCTGGTCAGGCATGTACAAGAGCTACCTATTACAGAATAGACTAACAATAAAATAAATAACACAAAGACTCTAACATCTGCTAGGAAGGAAGTGCAGAAGTTAGTGCTGAATATCTCCATTGATCTAGTAACTGCAAACTAACCTGCATCCAGTCTACACCCCAAGAAGGGATGTAGAAGAGTAGGGTCAGTACAAACACACGTACTGGTAGGCATCATCGGCCGACCAGTGTTAGTCCACATAATCATAAAATAGAATCAAGGAAAAGAAATCATGACATCTTAAATAGAGTATAATTCAACTAAGGCTGTAATATCATTATAACACTTTGCCAATATAATTTACAATTTTCCAACTCTATTAATGAGATTATATTCACCACTAGCATAGTCTAGCCTCACTAATTCACACCATCCACCACAATCTAACACTAAACCATCACTATCACCCTTTTATTCACGTTGCCGTTTCCATTATCCACATCTATAGGATCAACCCAATAATCATAGATAACTCACACTAAACTCTCGGGCTAACAACCAAACACTCTCTTATAATATTAAAGAATAATAACTAGCCAATCGGATAAGCCAAGATCACACCAAGTATAAATAAAGTAAGTCGACCAACATATAGCAAGTAAGCACAGAGTTCCACTTTTCCAAGTACATGTCACACAATCAATCTCAAGGATACAATCAAACAGGGAATACAAATCAACTCACATCTCAGTAAAACACACAAGAGAACTCAAGGTTCATTAGCAAAACCTTATAGATACTCTTGGAGAAAGATTAATTCAATTATTGAAACTTTGAGATTGTTTCTTTGAGATTATTCATTGGATTCATCACTTTAGATCACTTCATTATCAATTCCTTTATTATTAATATTACCATGCCGGCTCGTGGCACCCGATCCAATCACGTCTTATAGCAATACCGAAATTTAACGTCGGCCACATTGCTACTAACAATCTTTCCACTTTTCTATTCTTAATAAATATTCATCATTCACTTTTCAACCTGTATGAAGGTATATAACAAGCCTTCTTTACTCAAGGCATTCTTTTCAATCACATTATCATTATGAATCAAGATTTTTCATTTATCAACAATAGTCTGTACACACATGCTAAGGGACTTATTTCTGCCCAACTAGTCATGACCTGCAGGGGACAATCTAAGTCCATGTACCGTACCGGCGTGGTACCCGATCCTCCATAAATAAGTAATATCAACATCCATATCCGTACCGGCGTGGTACCCGATCCTCCATAATCATATTATGTATATTTTATCAACTTCATACTATCTCTCAGGATACAACACGACGTACTAAATTTACAAGTACACTCATAATCACAAGACGATTCGATCAAGTTGGATTTTTCATAATTATTCATGCAAGTATCAACAATCCAAATATCATCAATTCAAGTATGTACGAAAACCAATCAACAAGCATCCAATTTAGGAGCATACACACAATTAAATTGAGTCTAAACTCTAATTAAATCATAACCTACTCAAATACCACAACTTGGGTTCTAACATCACCACCCATAACTAGCACATTCAACCTTATCATTATTCTCTACCTCTCTCCGCATAATACAATGCACACAATGATTCAAGTCATCCATCCTTTAGGCCTCACCATTATCATGACACAATATGCAACTTATACCTTTATAACTCAATTAGGTTCATCACTAGAACAACTAAGAAACATCATGTCCACAGACTTCATTCACAACAATTCCTTTTCGGGCACATAACACATAATATCATAAATATCACATAATCAATCAATAACATAATTTTAGGGATTAAAGTAAAGTTCCTATGTCTTTATCCACCTCAACTCCATGTCTGCAGGCCTAGACATGCTTTCTCCCATTAATTATAAATTATGAAAATATGAAATAACACAGTCTTCTACTCATTAACCTAGCCTACCTGGACGCCAAGCTTTTTGAATCAACAAGTCATGTCAAGGATGCTCATTCCCTTTCTTCATGCTTCAGAATGATCAATCATCTAAATATCAAACAATTATAAGAGTAATTAATCAATTACTCTTTAAATTAATATCTTTGGGAATTCAAAACCCAATAATTCTACCCTAATTCAAGGTCTATATCATTCTCCAAGGTCAATTAACTATTAACTAGTTCTTTCAAACTCAACCCATCTCCACTAATGGAGTTTTTATGCTAAATGTCTCATCTTTATGGAATTCAAGGTTTCCAACCAACAAAATACATAATCTAGTTTACCAAGTTTATGTTAGAAATCATTAATTTATAATTTAGAATTAGTTCTAGATGATATTAAGAACACCCATAAGTTTTTTTCAAAAATCCACCATTAAAGGTTCTAACCCAAAATTTCACCATTGAAGGTCTTTCTAATAATTCTAGGATGTTAAAGGATTAAAAGACGAAGAAGATGATGGAAAAACTTACCTCAATGAAGAAATTTCACCCTAAACCTTGAAAAATCACCTCTCTAGGGTTGGGGAATGAAGTTTTGGAGTTTTGGACCTGAAAATCGGCTAAATATGATTTAAATACCATCAGAATTTTCGCTACAGCGAAATTCCCGTTTCAGCCCGGACAGTGTTCAGTAAAACGGTCATAACTTTTTATTCTAAACTCGGATTGACGAACGGTTTATTGCGTTGGAAAGAAGACTCAGATATCTTTGATTTGGTGGGTATTGGTCCCCCTAACTCCTTATATTATAGGAGATATGATCGTTTGAATTTGACCCTAATAGAAACCCATATCGAAACTTTATTGGTTAAAAATGTTTTTAACTTAACTTTGTGCTAGGGATATTGTACGACCTTAATTCATATCTAAAGAACTTCCAAATTAAAGGATTGATATTAGTATTCATGAATAATTAAATTCATCCGGCTTGAGTCTATCTAGACACATCTAAAGGTTAAAATTTTCGCCGAACAACTTGAGGTGACACAATGAATAAAATGATGGTTATTTTGGACTCAAGTTAATATTGAGAAATGGATAATTTAGTAACGACAAAATGGGTCGTTACAATTAGATACCAATTTACCATCCGTTCGTCCTCGAACGGGTATTCGGTGGAGAGAAGCACGATATTGAAATTAGAGAGACATTACTAACAAAGTTTCTTATATTGCACCATATCTCACTCACTTGATATCATCAATAATTAACCTACATTCTATACTCAATCGTTCTATCAAGGCTTCTCAAAAGACGAAGAGGCCGAGCCAAACATTTACGCACGAATTACTTATTCTCCTTACAACGGTCCAAGTCTCAAACTTGAGTGTTAAGAGTCAAAGCAAGATAAAGAGGGTTAAAAGATTCACCTTGAAGAAGAAAATAACCCAAAATCATCTCTTTTTCATCCTAGGTTCGTTCTTGTCACGACCCAAACTAACGGACCATGCGGGCACCTACGCTATCCTAAGTAGCTAGGAGAACCCTTATTACCCAACCAAAAATATGCGGAAGACTTCTGTTTTTAAGAGAATACCGAATTAAATATAACAAAGTAAATTAAATACAAATAAATAAACTTTTCAAAAAACTTCTTACAACTATCCTTCACTATCCCAAGACCTGGTCAGGCATGTACAAGAGCTACCTATTACAGAATAGACTAACAATAAAATAAATAACACAAAGACTCTAACATCTGCTAGGAAGGAAGTGCAGAAGTTAGTGCTGAATATCTCCATTGATCTAGTAACTGCAAACTAACCTGCATCCAGTCTACACCCCAAGAAGGGATGTAGAAGAGTAGGGTCAGTACAAACACACGTACTGGTAGGCATCATCGGCCGACCAGTGTTAGTCCACATAATCATAAAATAGAATCAAGGAAAAGAAATCATGACATCTTAAATAGAGTATAATTCAACTAAGGCTGTAATATCATTATAACACTTTGCCAATATAATTTACAATTTTCCAACTCTATTAATGAGATTATATTCACCACTAGCATAGTCTAGCCTCACTAATTCACACCATCCACCACAATCTAACACTAAACCATCACTATCACCCTTTTATTCACGTTGCCGTTTCCATTATCCACATCTATAGGATCAACCCAATAATCATAGATAACTCACACTAAACTCTCGGGCTAACAACCAAACACTCTCTTATAATATTAAAGAATAATAACTAGCCAATCGGATAAGCCAAGATCACACCAAGTATAAATAAAGTAAGTCGACCAACATATAGCAAGTAAGCACAGAGTTCCACTTTTCCAAGTACATGTCACACAATCAATCTCAAGGATACAATCAAACAGGGAATACAAATCAACTCACATCTCAGTAAAACACACAAGAGAACTCAAGGTTCATTAGCAAAACCTTATAGATACTCTTGGAGAAAGATTAATTCAATTATTGAAACTTTGAGATTGTTTCTTTGAGATTATTCATTGGATTCATCACTTTAGATCACTTCATTATCAATTCCTTTATTATTAATATTACCATGCCGGCTCGTGGCACCCGATCCAATCACGTCTTATAGCAATACCGAAATTTAACGTCGGCCACATTGCTACTAACAATCTTTCCACTTTTCTATTCTTAATAAATATTCATCATTCACTTTTCAACCTGTATGAAGGTATATAACAAGCCTTCTTTACTCAAGGCATTCTTTTCAATCACATTATCATTATGAATCAAGATTTTTCATTTATCAACAATAGTCTGTACACACATGCTAAGGGACTTATTTCTGCCCAACTAGTCATGACCTGCAGGGGACAATCTAAGTCCATGTACCGTACCGGCGTGGTATCCGATCCTCCATAAATAAGTAATATCAACATCCATATCCGTACCGGCGTGGTACCCGATCCTCCATAATCATATTATGTATATTTTATCAACTTCATACTATCTCTCAGGATACAACACGACGTACTAAATTTACAAGTACACTCATAATCACAAGACGATTCGATCAAGTTGGATTTTTCATAATTATTCATGCAAGTATCAACAATCCAAATATCATCAATTCAAGTATGTACGAAAACCAATCAACAAGCATCCAATTTAGGAGCATACACACAATTAAATTGAGTCTAAACTCTAATTAAATCATAACCTACTCGATCAAATACCACAACTTGGGTTCTAACATCACCACCCATAACTAGCGCATTCAACCTTATCATTATTCTTTACCTCTCTCCGCATAATACAATGCACACAATGATTCAAGTCATCTATCCCTTAGGCCTCACCATTATCATGGCACAATATGCAACTTAAATCTTTATAACTCAATTAGGTTCATCACTAGAACAACTAAGAAACATCATGTCCACATACTTCATTCACAACAATCCCCTTTCGGGCACATAACACATAATATCATAAATATCACATAATCAATCAATAACATAGTTTTCGGAATTAAAGTAAAGTTCCTATGTCTTTATTCACCTCAACTCCATGTCTGCAGGCCTAGACATGCTTTCTCCCATCAATTATAAATTATGAAAATATGAAATAACACAGTCTTCTACTCATTAACCTAGCCTACCTGGACGCCAAGCTTTTTGAATCAACAAGTCATGTCAAGGATGCTCATTCCCTTTCTTCATGCTTCGGAATGATCAATCATCTAAATATCAAACAATTATAAGAGTAATTAAGCAATTACTCTTTAAATAAATATCTTTGGAAATTCAAAACCCACTAATTCTACCCTAATTCCAGGTTTATATCATTCTCCAAGGTCAATTAACTATTAACTAGTTCTTTCAAACTTAACCCATCTCCATTAATGGAGTTTTTATGCTAAAGGTCTCATCTTTATGGAATTCAAGATTTCCAACCAACAAAATACATAATCTAGTTTACCAAGTTCATACTAGAAATCATTAATTTATAATCTAGAATTAGTTCTAGATGATATTAAGAACACCCATAAGTTTTTCCCAAAAATCCACCATTAAAGGCTCTAACCCAAAATTTCACCATTGAAGGTCTTTCTAAGGATTCTAAGATGTTAATGGATTAAAAGACAAAGAAGATGATGGAAAACCTTACCTCAATGAAGAAATTTCACTCTAAACCTTGGGAAATCACCTCTCTAGGGTTGGGGAATGAAGTTTTGGAGTTTTGGACCTGAAAATCGGCTAAATATGATTTAAATACCACCAGAATTTTCGCTACAGCGAATTTCCGTTTCAGCCCGGACAGTGTTCAGTAAAATGGTCATAACTTTTTATTCTAAACTCGGATTGACGAACGGTTTATTGCGTTGGAAAGAAGACTCAGAGATATTTGATTTGGTGGGTATTGGGACCCCTAACTCCTTATATTCTAGGAGATATGATCGTTTGAATTTGGCCCTAACAGAAACCCATATCGAAACTCTATTGGTTAAAAAATATTTTCAACTTAACTTTGTGCTAGGATATTGTACGACCTTAATTAATATCTAAAGAACTTCCAAATTAAAGGATTGATATTAGTATTCATGAATAATTAAATTCATCAGGCTTAAGTCTATCTAGACACATCGAAAGGCTAAAAATCTTCGCCGAAAAGCTTGAGGTCACACAATGAACAAAATGATAGCTATTTTGGACTCAAGTTAATATTGAGGAATGGATAATTTAGTAACGACAAAATGGGTCGTTACAATTAGATACCAATTTACCATCCGTTCGTCCCCGAACGGGCATTCGGTGGAGAGAAGCGCGATATAGAAATTAGAGAGACATTACTAACAGAGTTTCTTATTGTACCATATCCCACTCACTTGATATCATTAATAATTAACCTACATTCTATACTCAATCGTTCTATCAAGGCTTTTCAAAACATGAAGAGGCCGAGCCAAATATTTACGCACGAATCACTTATTCTACTTACAACGGTCCACGTCTCAAACTTGAGTGTTATGAGTCAAATCAAGATAAAGAGGGTTCATAAATATATATATAAAAGATTCACCTTGAAGACGACAATCACCCAAAATCACCTCTTTTTCACCCTAGGTTCGTTCTCTCTTCTTACAACGGAAGAATGGGGAATGAACTCCGAAACTGAAAAACTGCATTCTTTACCACTGCTGCGGTGCGATTGTCGTTGCAGTGCTAACTGCCACAGAAGACCCACAACGCTAATTCCCTTGACCAAACCAGTGAGCTCTGCCTAGCTCACAGATGCTTCTATTTTACAACACAAAATCAATATTTGGACATAGAATTACAAGACTATCACGATAATTATCATTATCGGAGTTCTAGAGCCCCGAATTCAATTTTGAAAAGTGCTATGGGATGCTACATGAGTCTACTACTCGAATTTCAATACCCGACAAGTCACATCTAATCCACCCAACATACAGGCTCACCCTGAGACACCCGAGTAAGTTTCTAGCCAAGACTACCCCCTGAAAAATCTACATCTTGCTCATATTTAAGTCACTACTCCATTTACAAGTCACATAACTTAGATACTCGCATGCGCCTAATCAAGACTACTAGATTCATTCTATAAAGATAGCTTCAACATCTCGCAATCACTATTCTTTTCACCTCAAGATCACCCACGGTTCAAGCTAGCAGTTTACTACTATACATAGGTGACAAGACAACCTCTCACTCATTACACAGACTTACAACTATTAGCCATAGAGATCCTACAGAATTAGAGACTACAACACATTCTCCTCCAAAACATCGCTAATACTCATCTAATCATCATATCTTAATCACTCAATAAGCAATATCCACCAAGTAACACCCACGGAAAGATCAATCATGTCATTTAATAATTCACTTATATTCTCCCATTTAGGACCATTCTTAATTATTCTATGGGTGTAACTACGCCATTTAATTCTGTATTAACACCATCATGGGGATTACTACCCTCTAAAATTATCATCTATCAGTCAATTATATAGGACGCTAATCACACAATTCAATCGCAAGACCAAGTAAACAATCAACTTATATTCTCAAGGCCTCCCTTAATACACCAATCCCCAACTAAAATTTATTCCCAGGCAATCACTAACTTCAATACTTAGAACACGACAAAACCTTCATTGTCAAGCCCAATTACCCTTCCATCACCAACACCAAGCTAAGGTATACAATGTCATTATTATTTCAACCTTACAACATCTTTATTAAAGGCTTCACTAACTCTTAACCACTTCGAGATTGATCTCTATATAATAAGCATATGAGCAAAGTCAAACAACATCACCGATTACAGGTCATTAACAGCCTCATTACTAATATCACATTTCAGATAAGTTATCAATCAAATTCCTTAGGTATCAACAACCTCCACTAGTTTTTGTCACTTTTATTTAATACTCATTATTTTGTCAAATCTTAAAAGTCAGTTCATACAAGGAGCTCAAAGATAATATCACTGAGCCAGTCCTCACAAGGAACTAATTAAAATTTTAAATAATAGGATTGCAAAAGAATCCAAATAAAGTCTCAATAACCAGACAGTACAAGAATTCACATATAATATCAAATAACTAGACCACACAAGGATCCATTCACAATATCAAGTAACTGAACCATACAATTGAATTCATTCACAATATCAATTGCAAGAGCCTGTCATTAAGGGCAACACATATCACCTCAGTCTTTTGTTCATGTCTTTTTCATTAATCTTCCCTTGACATCATGTCCTCATATCATCCTCTCAATTCTCATATCATAAATATCATCAGCATAACAATAGTATCAAGAACAAGGAAGCACCAAAGAATTTATTAATTTCACAACAACAAGATCACATAGTTCCATTACACTTTTCAACAAAAGCAACTTAGTCAATTCATTTCACCACAATTCAAACAAAAATAATTCACAACAATCATACAGTTTAACAATCCAAGTTCAGCCAAATATCAAACAACAGGCAACCAAATAAGTTCACTACTTTCATACATTTTCATATTATGATATTAAACCTTAGCCATTATTAATAGATACCAATTGGAATCTCCTAGATTCCAAAGCGAACTCACTAAGACACCAATTGGAATCAACTAGATTCTAATTGATCTTTGTTGAGATACCAATTGGAATCGTCTAGATACCAATTGGATCCAACCCAGTAGTCAAAGAATATTACGCCACGATGGAGAGGAAGAAAAAGGAAACGACTTCTACATGCCTTATAGCCTTTCAAAGATTGGGTGTGGGGCCCTACACACCAATCTACGGAACTCTACTTGACATTGCTCTTGTACTTGTGGGACCGGTTAACCTAATGCTCTGATACCAACTGTCACGACCCAAACTAACGGACCGTGCGGGCACCTACGCTATCCTAAGTAGCTAGGAGAACCCTTATTACCCAACCAAAAATATGCAGAAGACTTCTGTTTTTAAGAGAATACCGAATTAAATATAACAAAGTAAATTAAATACAAATAAATAAACTTTTCAAAAAACTTCTTACAACTATCCTTCACTATCCCAAGACCTGGTCAGGCATGTACAAGAGCTACCTATTACAGAATAGACTAACAATAAAATAAATAACACAAAGACTCTAACATCTGCTAGGAAGGAAGTGCAGAAGTTAGTGCTGAATATCTCCATTGATCTAGTAACTGCAAACTAACCTGCATCCAGTCTACACCCCAAGAAGGGATGTAGAAGAGTAGGGTCAGTACAAACACACGTACTGGTAGGCATCATCGGCCGACCAGTGTTAGTCCACATAATCATAAAATAGAATCAAGGAAAAGAAATCATGACATCTTAAATAGAGTATAATTCAACTAAGGCTGTAATATCATTATAACACTTTGCCAATATAATTTACAATTTTCCAACTCTATTAATGAGATTATATTCACCACTAGCATAGTCTAGCCTCACTAATTCACACCATCCACCACAATCTAACACTAAACCATCACTATCACCCTTTTATTCACGTTGCCGTTTCCATTATCCACATCTATAGGATCAACCCAATAATCATAGATAACTCACACTAAACTCTCGGGCTAACAACCAAACACTCTCTTATAATATTAAAGAATAATAACTAGCCAATCGGATAAGCCAAGATCACACCAAGTATAAATAAAGTAAGTCGACCAACATATAGCAAGTAAGCACAGAGTTCCACTTTTCCAAGTACATGTCACACAATCAATCTCAAGGATACAATCAAACAGGGAATACAAATCAACTCACATCTCAGTAAAACACACAAGAGAACTCAAGGTTCATTAGCAAAACCTTATAGATACTCTTGGAGAAAGATTAATTCAATTATTGAAACTTTGAGATTGTTTCTTTGAGATTATTCATTGGATTCATCACTTTAGATCACTTCATTATCAATTCCTTTATTATTAATATTACCATGCCGGCTCGTGGCACCCGATCCAATCACGTCTTATAGCAATACCGAAATTTAACGTCGGCCACATTGCTACTAACAATCTTTCCACTTTTCTATTCTTAATAAATATTCATCATTCACTTTTCAACCTGTATGAAGGTATATAACAAGCCTTCTTTACTCAAGGCATTCTTTTCAATCACATTATCATTATGAATCAAGATTTTTCATTTATCAACAATAGTCTGTACACACATGCTAAGGGACTTATTTCTGCCCAACTAGTCATGACCTGCAGGGGACAATCTAAGTCCATGTACCGTACCGGCGTGGTACCCGATCCTCCATAAATAAGTAATATCAACATCCATATCCGTACCGGCGTGGTACCCGATCCTCCATAA
Source organism: Capsicum rhomboideum (assembly GCA_031232105.1). Taxonomy (NCBI): domain Eukaryota; kingdom Viridiplantae; phylum Streptophyta; class Magnoliopsida; order Solanales; family Solanaceae; genus Capsicum; species Capsicum rhomboideum. The sequence continues at coordinate 47,138,299 of CP124719.1, read as the reverse complement.
TCATATTATGTATATTTTATCAACTTCATACTATCTCTCAGGATACAACACTACGTACTAAATTTACAAGTACACTCATAATCACAAGACGATTCGATCAAGTTGGATTTTTCATAATTATTCATGCAAGTATCAACAATCCAAATATCATCAATTCAAGTATGTACGAAAACCAATCAACAAGCATCCAATTTAGGAGCATACACACAATTAAATTGAGTCTAAACTCTAATTAAATCATAACCTACTCGATCAAATACCACAACTTGGGTTCTAACATCACCACCCATAACTAGCGCATTCAACCTTATCATTATTCTTTACCTCTCTCCGCATAATACAATGCACACAATGATTCAAGTCATCTATCCCTTAGGCCTCACCATTATCATGGCACAATATGCAACTTAAATCTTTATAACTCAATTAGGTTCATCACTAGAACAACTAAGAAACATCATGTCCACATACTTCATTCACAACAATCCCCTTTCGGGCACATAACACATAATATCATAAATATCACATAATCAATCAATAACATAGTTTTCGGGATTAAAGTAAAGTTCTTATGTCTTTATTCACCTCAACTCCATGTCTGCAGGCCTAGACATGCTTTCTCCCATCAATTATAAATTATGAAAATATGAAATAACACAGTCTTCTACTCATTAACCTAGCCTACCTGGACGCCAAGCTTTTTGAATCAACAAGTCATGTCAAGGATGCTCATTCCCTTTCTTCATGCTTCGGAATGATCAATCATCTAAATATCAAACAATTATAAGAGTAATTAAGCAATTACTCTTTAAATAAATATCTTTGGAAATTCAAAACCCACTAATTCTACCCTAATTCCAGGTTTATATCATTCTCCAAGGTCAATTAACTATTAACTAGTTCTTTCAAACTTAACCCATCTCCATTAATGGAGTTTTTATGCTAAAGGTCTCATCTTTATGGAATTCAAGATTTCCAACCAACAAAATACATAATCTAGTTTACCAAGTTCATACTAGAAATCATTAATTTATAATCTAGAATTAGTTCTAGATGATATTAAAAACACCCATAAGTTTTTCCCAAAAATCCACCATTAAAGGCTCTAACCCAAAATTTCACCATTGAAGGTCTTTCTAAGGATTCTAAGATGTTAATGGATTAAAAGACAAAGAAGATGATGGAAAACCTTACCTCAATGAAGAAATTTCACTCTAAACCTTGGGAAATCACCTCTCTAGGGTTGGGGAATGAAGTTTTGGAGTTTTGGACCTGAAAATCGGCTAAATATGATTTAAATACCACCAGAATTTTCGCTACAGCGAATTTCCGTTTCAGCCCGGACAGTGTTCAGTAAAATGGTCATAACTTTTTATTCTAAACTCGGATTGACGAACGGTTTATTGCGTTGGAAAGAAGACTCAGAGATATTTGATTTGGTGGGTATTGGGACCCCTAACTCCTTATATTCTAGGAGATATGATCGTTTGAATTTGGCCCTAACAGAAACCCATATCGAAACTCTATTGGTTAAAAAATATTTTCAACTTAACTTTGTGCTAGGATATTGTACGACCTTAATTAATATCTAAAGAACTTCCAAATTAAAGGATTGATATTAGTATTCATGAATAATTAAATTCATCAGGCTTAAGTCTATCTAGACACATCGAAAGGCTAAAAATCTTCGCCGAAAAGCTTGAGGTCACACAATGAACAAAATGATAGCTATTTTGGACTCAAGTTAATATTGAGGAATGGATAATTTAGTAACGACAAAATGGGTCGTTACAGTTCTCTCTTCTTACAACGGAAGAATGGGGAATAAACTCCGAAGAACGAAATAAAAACTGAAAAAAAAACTGCATTTTTTTTATTTTATTTTATTTTTTACCGCTGCTGCGGCGCGCTTGTCATTGCAATGCTAACCGCCACAGCGGACCCACGGTGCTAATTCCCTTGACCAAACCAGTGAGCTCCGCCTAGCTCACAGATGCTTCTATTTTACAATACAAAATCAATATTTGGACATAAAATTGCAAGCCTATCACGATAATTATCATTATCGGAGTTCTAGAGCCCCAAATTTAATTTTGAAAAGTGCTACGGGATGCTACATGAGTCTACTACTCAAATTTCAATACCAGACAAGTCACATCTAATCTACCCAACACACAGGCTCACCCTGAGACACCCGAGTAAGTTTCTAGCCAAGACTACCCCTTGGAAAATCTACATCTTGATCATATTTAAGTCACCACTCCATTTACAAGTCACATAACTTAGATACTCGCATGCGCCTAATCAAGACTACTAGATTCATTCTATAAAGCTAGCTTCAACATCTCACAACCACTATTCTTTTCACCTCATGATCACCCATGGTTCAAGCTAACGGTTTACTACTATACATGGGTGACAACAGAACCTCTCACTCATTACACAGACTTACAACTATTAGCCATAGAGATCCTATAGAATTAGAGATTACAACACATTCTCCTCCATAACATCGCTAATACTCATCTAATCATCATACTTTAATCACTCAATAAGCAATATCCACCAAGTATTACCCAAGGAAAGATCAATCATGTCATTTAATAATTCACTTATATTCTCCCATTTAGTACCATTCTTAATTATTCTATGGGTGTAACTATGCCATTTAATTCTGCATTAACACCATCATGGGGATTACTACCCTCTAAATTGTTATCTATCAGTCAATGCTATAGGACGTTAATCACGCAATTCAATCACAAGACCAAGTCAACAATCAACTTATCTTCTCAAGGCCTCCCTTAATACACCAATCCACAACTAAAACTTATGCCCATGCAATCACTAACTTCAATACTTATCACACGACAAAACCTTCATTGTCAAGCCCAATTACCCATCCATCACCAACACCAAGCTAAGGTATACAATGTCATTCTTATTTCTACCCTACAACATTTTTATTACAGGCTTCACTAACTCTTAACCACTTCAAGATTGATCCCTATATAGTAAGCACACGAGCAAAGTCAAACAACATCACCGATTACAGGTCATTAGCAGTCTCATTACCAATATCACATTTCAGATAAGTTATCCATCAAATTCCTTAGGTATCAACAACCTCCACTAGTTTTTGCCACTTTTAGTTAAAACTCATTATTTTGTCAAACCTTAAAAGTCAGTTCATACAAGGAACTCAAAGATAATATCACTTAGCCAGTCCTCACAAGGAACTAATTAAAATTTCAAATAATAGGATTGCAAAAGAATCCAAATAAAGTCTCAATAACCGGACAACACAAGGATCCACATATAATATCAAATAACTGGACCACACAAGAATCCATTCATAATATCAAATAACTGAACCATACAATTGAATTCATTCACAATATCAATTGCAAGAGCCCGTCATTAAGGGAAACACATATAACCTCAATCTTTTGTTCATGTCTTTTTCATTATCTTCCCTTGACATCATGTCCTCATATCATCCTCTCAATTCTCATATCATTAATTTCATCAGCATAACAATAGAATCAAGAACAAGGAAGCACCAAAGAATTTATTAATTTCACAACAACAAGATCACATAGTTCCATTATAATTTTCAACAAAAGCAACTTAGTCAATTTATTTCACCACAATTCAAACAAAAATACTTCACAATAATCATACAGTTTAACAATTCAAGTTCAGCCAAATATCAAACAACAGGCAACCACATAAGTTCACTACTTTTATACGTCTTCATATTATGATATTAACCCTTAGCCGTTATTAACAGATACCAATTGGAATCTCCTAGATTCCAAAGCGAACTAACTAAGATACCAATTGAAATCAACTGGATTCTAATTGATCTTTGTTGAGATACTAATTGGAATCATCTAGATACCAATTGGATTCAAGCCAGTAGTCAAAGAATAGTACCGCACGATGGAGAAGAAAAAAAAAAGAGACGACTTCTACATGCCTTATAGCCTTCCAAAGATTGGGTGTGGGGCCCTACACACCAATCTGCGGAACTCTACTTGACATTGCTCTTGTACTTGTGGGACCGGTGAACCTAATGCTCTGATACCAACTGTCACGACCCAAATAAACGGACCGTGCGGGCACCTACGCTATCCTAAGTAGCTAGGAGAACCCTTATTACCCAACCAAAAATATGCGGAAGACTTCTGTTTTTAAGAGAATACTGAATTAAATATAACAAAGTAAATTAAACACCAATAAATAAATTTTTCAAAAAACTTCTTACAACTGTCCTTCACTACCCCAAGACCTGGTCAGACATGTACAAGAGCTACCTATTACAGAATAGATTGACAATAAAATAAATAACACAAAGACTCTAACATCTACCAGGAAGGAAGTGCAGAAGTTAGTGCTGAATATCGTCATTGATCTAGTAACTGCAAACTAACCTGCATCCAGTCTACACCCCAATAAGGGATGTAGAAGAGTAGGGTCAGTACAAACACACGTACTGGTAGACATCATCGGCCGACCAGTGTTAGTCCACATAATCATAAAATAGAATCAAAGAAAAGAAATCATGACATCTTGATAGAGTATAATTCTACTAAGGCTGTAATATCATTATAACACTTTGCCAATATAATTTACAATTTTCCAACTCTATTAATGAGATTATATTCACCACTAGCACAGTCTAACCTCACTAATTCACACCATCCACCACAATCTAACACTAAACCATCACTATCACCCTTTTATTCACGTTGCCGTTTCTATTATCCACATCTATAGGATCAACCCAATAATCATAGATAACTCACACTAAACTCTCGGACTAACAACCAAACACTCTCTTATAATATTAAAGAATAATAACTAGCCAATCGGATAAGCCAAGATCACACCAAGTATAAATAAAGTAAGTCGACCAACATATAGCAAGTAAGCACAGAGTTCCACTTTTCCAAGTACATGTCACACAATCAATCTCAAGGATACAATCAAACAGGGAATACAAATCAACTCACATCTCAGTAACACACACAAGAGAACTCAAGGTTCATTAGCAAACCTTATAGATACTCTTGGAGAAAGATTAATTCAATTATTGAAACTTTGGGATTGTTTCTTTGAGATTATTCATTGGATTCATCACTTTAGATCACTTCATTATCAATTCCTTTATTATTAATATTACCATGCCGGCTCGTGGCACCCGATCCAATCACTTCTTATAGCAATACCGAAATTTAACGTCGGCAACATTGCTACTAACAATCTTTCCACTTTTCTATTCTTAATAAATATTCATCATTCACTTTTCAACCTATATAAAGGTATATAACAAGCCTTCTTTACTCAAGGCATTCTTTTCAATCACATTATCATTATGAATCAAGATTTTTCATTTATCAACAATAGTCTGTACACACATGCTAAGGGACTTATTTCTGCCCAACTAGTCATGACCTGCAGGGGACAATCTAAGTCCATGTACCGTACCGGCGTGGTACCCGATCCTCCATAAATAAGTAATATCAACATCCATATCCGTACCGGCGTGGTACCCGATCCTCCATAATCATATTATGTATATTTTATCAACTTCATACTATCTCTCAGGATACAACACGACGTACTAAATTTACAAGTACACTCATAATCACAAGACGATTCGATCAAGTTGGATTTTTCATAATTATTCATGCAAGTATCAACAATCCAAAAATCATCAATTCAAGTATGTACGAAAACCAATCAACAAGCATCCAATTTAGGAGCATACACACAATTAAATTGAGTCTAAACTCTAATTAAATCATAACCTACTCAAATACCACAACTTGGGTTCTAACATCACCACCCATAACTAGCACATTCAACCTTATCATTATTCTCTACCTCTCTCCGCATAATACAATGCACACAATGATTCAAGTCATCCATCCTTTAGGCCTCACCATTATCATGACACAATATGCAACTTATACCTTTATAACTCAATTAGGTTCATCACTAGAACAACTAAGAAACATCATGTCCACAGACTTCATTCACAACAATTCCTTTTCGGGCACATAACACATAATATCATAAATATCACATAATCAATCAATAACATAATTTTAGGGATTAAAGTAAAGTTCCTATGTCTTTATCCACCTCAACTCCATGTCTGCAGGCCTAGACATGCTTTCTCCCATTAATTATAAATTATGAAAATATGAAATAACACAGTCTTCTACTCATTAACCTAGCCTACCTGGACGCCAAGCTTTTTGAATCAACAAGTCATGTCAAGGATGCTCATTCCCTTTCTTCATGCTTCAGAATGATCAATCATCTAAATATCAAACAATTATAAGAGTAATTAATCAATTACTCTTTAAATTAATATCTTTGGGAATTCAAAACCCAATAATTCTACCCTAATTCAAGGTCTATATCATTCTCCAAGGTCAATTAACTATTAACTAGTTCTTTCAAACTCAACCCATCTCCACTAATGGAGTTTTTATGCTAAATGTCTCATCTTTATGGAATTCAAGGTTTCCAACCAACAAAATACATAATCTAGTTTACCAAGTTTATGTTAGAAATCATTAATTTATAATTTAGAATTAGTTCTAGATGATATTAAGAACACCCATAAGTTTTTTCCAAAAATCCACCATTAAAGGTTCTAACCCAAAATTTCACCATTGAAGGTCTTTCTAATAATTCTAGGATGTTAAAGGATTAAAAGACGAAGAAGATGATGGAAAAACTTACCTCAATGAAGAAATTTCACCCTAAACCTTGAAAAATCACCTCTCTAGGGTTGGGGAATGAAGTTTTGGAGTTTTGGACCTGAAAATCGGCTAAATATGATTTAAATACCATCAGAATTTTCGCTACAGCGAAATTCCCGTTTCAGCCCGGACAGTGTTCAGTAAAACGGTCATAACTTTTTATTCTAAACTCGGATTGACGAACGGTTTATTGCGTTGGAAAGAAGACTCAGATATCTTTGATTTGGTGGGTATTGGTACCTCTAACTACTTATATTCTAAGAGATATGATCGTTTGAATTTGACCCTAATAGAAACCCATATCGAAACTTTATTGGTTAAAAATGTTTTTAACTTAACTTTGTGCTAGGGATATTGTACGACCTTAATTCATATCTAAAGAACTTCCAAATTAAAGGATTGATATTAGTATTCCTGAATAATTAAATTCATCCGGCTTGAGTCTATCTAGACACATCTAAAGGTTAAAATTTTCGCCGAACAACTTGAGGTGACACAATGAATAAAATGATGGTTATTTTGGACTCAAGTTAATATTGAGAAATGGATAATTTAGTAACGACAAAATGGGTCGTTACACTAATTCACATTTCAATTCTCTACACTTAACCATTTTCAAGTAACTAATTCACGTTTTCAAGTTACTACACTTAACCATTTTCAAGTAACTACTTCACATTTTCACTACACTTAACCATTTTCAAGTAACTAATTCACATTTCAAGTCTCTACCATTAACCATTTCAAGTAACTAAGTCACATTTCAAGTCTCAACCATTAACCGTGTAACTAATTCACATTTCAATTCTCTACACTTAACCATTTTCAAGTAACTAATTCACGTTTTCAAGTTACTACACTTAACCATTTTCAAGTAACTACTTCACATTTTCACTAAACTTAACCATTTTCAAGTAACTAATTCACATTTCAAGTCTCTACAATTAATAATTTTCAAGTAACTAATTCACATTTCAATTCTCTGCACTTAATCATTTTCAAGTAAGTAATTCACATTTTCAACTTACTACACATAACAATTTTCAAGTAACTAATTCACATTTCAATTCTCTACACTTAATCATTTTCAAGTAACTAATTCATATTTCAAGTCTCTACCATTATCCATTTTCTAGAAACTAATTAAAATTTTCAAGTTACTACACTTAACAATTTTCAAATAACTAATTCACATTTCAATTCTCTACACTTAACCATTTTCAAGTAACTAATTCACATTTTCAAGCTACTACACTTAACCATTTTGAAGTAACTAATTCACATTTTCACTACACTTAACCATTTTCAAGTAACTAATTCACATTTCAAGTCTCTACAGTTAATAATTTTCAAGTAACTAATTCACATTTCAAATCTCTACCATTTTCAAGTAACTAATTCACATTTCAATTCTCTACCACTAACCATTTTAAAGTAACTAATTCACATTTCAACTCTCTACCATTTTCAAGTAACTAATTCACATTTCAAGTCTCTACACTTAACCATTTTCAAGTAACTAATTCACATTTGAAGTCTCTACCATTAACCATTTTCCAGTAACTAATTCACATTTTCAAGGTACTACTCTTAACAATTTTCAAGTAACTTATTCACATTTCAATTCTCTACACTTAACCATTTTCAAGTAACTAATTCACATTTCAAGTGTCTACCATTAACCATTTTAAAGTAACTAATTCACATTTCAAGTCTCTACCATTTTCAAGTAACTAATTCACATTTCAAGTCTCTACCATTAACCATTTTCTAGTAACTAATTCACATTTTCAAGTTACTACACTTAACAATTTTCAAATAACTAATTTACATTTCAAGTCTCTACACATTTCAAGTCTCTACAGTTAATAATTTTCAAGTAACTAATTCACATTTCAAGTCTCTACCATTTTCAAGTAACTAATTCACATTTCAATTCTCTACCATTAACCATTTTAAAGTAACTAATTCACATTTCAAGTCTCTACCATTTTCAAGTAACTAATTCACATTTCAAGTCTCTACAGTTAATAATTTTCAAGTAACTAATTCATATTTCAAGTCTCTACCATTTTCAAGTAACTAATTCACATTTCAATTCTCTACCATTAACCATTTTCAAGTAACTAATTCACATTTCAAGTCTCTACCATTTTCAAGTAACTAATTCACATTTCAAGTCTCTACACTTAACCATTTTCAAGTAACTAATTCACATTTGAAGTCTCTACCATTAACCATTTTCTAGTAACTAATTCACATTTTCAAGGTACTACTCTTAACAATTTTCAAGTAACTTATTCACATTTCAATTCTCTACACTTAACCATTTTCAAGTAACTAATTCACATTTCAAGTGTCTACCATTAACCATTTTAAAGTAACTAATTCACATTTCAAGTCTCTACCATTTTCAAGTAACTAATTCACATTTCAAATCTCTACCATTAACCATTTTCTAGTAACTAATTCACATTTTCAAGTTACTACACTTAACAATATTTAAGTAACTAATTCACATATCAAGTTACTACACTTAACCATTTTCAAGTAACTTATTCACATTTCAAGTCTCTACACATTTCAAGTCTCTACAGTTAATAATTTTCAAGTAACTAATTCACATTTCAATTCTCTATACTTTTTAAGTAACTAATTCACATTTCAATTCTCTACCATTAACCATTTTAAAGTAACTAATTCACATTTCAAGTCTCTACCATTTTCAAGTAACTAATTCACATTTCAAGTCTCTACACTTAACCATTTTCAAGTAACTAATTCACATTTGAAGTCTCTACCATTAACCATTTTCTAGTAACTAATTCACATTTTCAAGGTACTACTCTTAACAATTTTCAAGTAACTTATTCACATTTCAATTCTCTACACTTAACCATTTTCAAGTAACTAATTCACATTTCAAGTCTCTACCATTAACCATTTTAAAGTAACTAATTCACATTTCAAGTCTCTACCATTTTCAAATAACTAATTCACATTTCAAGTCTCTACACTTAACCATTTTCAAGTAACTAATTCACATTTCAAGTCTTTACCATTAACCATTTTAAAGTAACTAATTCACATTTCAAGTCTCGACCATTTTCAAGTAACTAATTCACATTTCAAGTCTCTACACTTAACCATTTTCAAGTAACTAATTCACATTTGAAGTCTCTACCATTAACCATTTTCCAGTAACTAATTCACATTTTCAAGGTACTACTCTTAACAATTTTCAAGTAACTTATTCACATTTCAATTCTCTACACTTAACCATTTTCAAGTAACTAATTCACATTTCAAGTGTCTACCATTAACCATTTTAAAGTAACTAATTCACATTTCAAGTCTCTACCATTTTCAAGTAACTAATTCACATTTCAAGTCTCTACCATTAACCATTTTCTAGTAACTAATTCACATTTTCAAGTTACTACACTTAACAATTTTCAAATAACTAATTTACATTTCAAGTCTCTACACATTTCAAGTCTCTACAGTTAATAATTTTCAAGTAACTAATTCACATTTCAAGTCTCTACCATTTTCAAGTAACTAATTCACATTTCAATTCTCTACCATTAACCATTTTAAAGTAACTAATTCACATTTCAAGTCTCTACCATTTTCAAGTAACTAATTCACATTTCAAGTCTCTACAGTTAATAATTTTCAAGTAACTAATTCATATTTCAAGTCTCTACCATTTTCAAGTAACTAATTCACATTTCAATTCTCTACCATTAACCATTTTCAAGTAACTAATTCACATTTCAAGTCTCTACCATTTTCAAGTAACTAATTCACATTTCAAGTCTCTACACTTAACCATTTTCAAGTAACTAATTCACATTTGAAGTCTCTACCATTAACCATTTTCTAGTAACTAATTCACATTTTCAAGGTACTACTCTTAACAATTTTCAAGTAACTTATTCACATTTCAATTCTCTACACTTAACCATTTTCAAGTAACTAATTCACATTTCAAGTGTATACCATTAACCATTTTAAAGTAACTAATTCACATTTCAAGTCTCTACCATTTTCAAGTAACTAATTCACATTTCAAATCTCTACCATTAACCATTTTCTAGTAACTAATTCACATTTTCAAGTTACTACACTTAACAATATTTAAGTAACTAATTCACATATCAAGTTACTACACTTAACCATTTTCAAGTAACTTATTCACATTTCAAGTCTCTACACATTTCAAGTCTCTACAGTTAATAATTTTCAAGTAACTAATTCACATTTCAATTCTCTACACTTTTTAAGTAACTAATTCACATTTCAATTCTCTACCATTAACCATTTTAAAGTAACTAATTCACATTTCAAGTCTCTACCATTTTCAAGTAACTAATTCACATTTCAAGTCTCTACACTTAACCATTTTCAAGTAACTAATTCACATTTGAAGTCTCTACCATTAACCATTTTCTAGTAACTAATTCACATTTTCAAGGTACTACTCTTAACAATTTTCAAGTAACTTATTCACATTTCAATTCTCTACACTTAACCATTTTCAAGTAACTAATTCACATTTCAAGTGTCTACCATTAACCATTTTAAAGTAACTAATTCACATTTCAAGTCTCTACCATTTTGAAGTAACTAATTCACATTTCAAGTCTCTACCATTAACCATTTTCTAGTAACTAATTCACATTTTCAAGTTACTGCACTTAACCATTTTCAAGTAACTAATTCACATTTTCACTAAACTTAACCATTTTCAAGTAACTAATTCACATTTCAAGTCTCTACCATTAACCATTTTCAAGTAACTAATTCACATTTCAAGTCTCAACCATTAACCATGTAACGGATTCACATTTCAATTCTCTACACTTAACCATTTTCAAGTAACTAATTAACATTTCAAGTCTCTACCATTAACCATTTTAAAGTAACTAATTCACATTTCAAGTCTCTACCATTTTCAAGTAACTAATTCACATTTCAAGTCTCTACACTTAACCAATTTCAAATAACTAATTCACATTTCAAGTCTCTACCATTAACCATTTTAAAGTAACTAATTCACATTTTCAAGTTACTACACTTAACCATTTTCAAGTAATTACTTCACATTTTCACTACACTTAACCATTTTCAAGTAACTAATTCACATTTCAAGTCTCTACCATTAACCATTTTAAAGTAACTAATTCACATTTCAAGTCTCTACCATTTTCAAGTAACTAATTCACATTTCAAGTCTCTACACTTAACCATTTTCAAGTAACTAGTTCACATTTCAAGTCTCTACCATTAACCATTTTCTAGTAACTAATTCACATTTTCAAGTTACTACTCTTAACAATTTTCAAGTAACTTATTCACATTTCAGTTCTCTACACTTAACCATTTCAAGTAAATAATTCACATTTCAAGTCTCTACCATTAACCATTTTAAAGTAACTAATTCACATTTCAAATCTCTACCATTTTCAAGTAACTAATTCATATTTTAATTCTCTACACTTAACCATATTCAAGTAACTAATTCACATTTCAAGTCTCTACCATTAACCATTTTCTAGTAACTAATTCACATTTTCAAGTTCCTACACTTAATAATTTTCAATTAACTAATTCACATATCAAGTTACTACACTTAACCATTTTCAAGTAACTAATTCACATTTCAAGTCTCTACACTTAACCATTTTCAAGTAACTAATTCACATTTCAAGTCTCTACCATTAACCATTTTAAAGTAACTAATTCACATTTCAAGTCTCTACCATTTTCAAGTAACTAATTCACATTTCAAGTCTCTACACTTAACCATTTTCAAGTAACTAATTCACATTTCAAGTCTCTACCATTAACCATTTTAAAGTAACTAATTCACATTTCAAGTCTCGACCATTTTCAAGTAACTAATTCACATTTCAAGTCTCTACACTTAACCATTTTCAAGTAACTAATTCACATTTCAAGTCTCTACCATTAACCATTTTCTAGTAACTAATTCACATTTTCAAGTTACTACTCTTAACAATTTTCAAGTAACTTATTCACATTTCAATTCTCTACACTTAACCATTTCAAGTAACTAATTCACATTTCAAGTCTCTACCATTAACCATTTTAAAGTAACTAATTCACATTTCAAATCTCTACCATTTTCAAGTAACTAATTCATATTTCAATTCTCTACACTTAACCATATTCAAGTAACTAATTCACATTTCAAGTCTCTACCATTAACCATTTTCTAGTAACTAATTCACATTTTCAAGTTCCTACACTTAATAATTTTCAATTAACTAATTCACATATCAAGTTACTACACTTAACCATTTTCAAGTAACTAATTCACATTTCAAGTCTCTACACTTAACCATTTTCAAGTAACTAATTCACATTTCAAGTCTCTACCATTAACCATTTTAAAGTAACTAATTCACATTTCAAGTCTCTACCATTTTCAAGTAACTAATTCACATTTCAAGTCTCTACACTTAACCATTTTCAAGTAACTAATTCACATTTCAAGTCTTTACCATTAACCATTTTAAAGTAACTAATTCACATTTCAAGTCTCGACCATTTTCAAGTAACTAATTCACATTTCAAGTCTCTACACTTAACCATTTTCAAGTAACTAATTCACATTTCAATTCTCTACACTTAATCATTTTCAAGTAACTAATTCATATTTCAAGTCTCTACCATTATCCATTTTCTAGAAACTAATTAAAATTTTCAAGTTACTACACTTAACAATTTTCAAATAACTAATTCACATTTCAATTCTCTACACTTAACCATTTTCAAGTAACTAATTCACATTTTCAAGCTACTACACTTAACCATTTTGAAGTAACTAATTCACATTTTCACTACACTTAACCATTTTCAAGTAACTAATTCACATTTCAAGTCTCTACAGTTAATAATTTTCAAGTAACTAATTCACATTTCAAATCTCTACCATTTTCAAGTAACTAATTCACATTTCAATTCTCTACCACTAACCATTTTAAAGTAACTAATTCACATTTCAACTCTCTACCATTTTCAAGTAACTAATTCACATTTCAAGTCTCTACACTTAACCATTTTCAAGTAACTAATTCACATTTGAAGTCTCTACCATTAACCATTTTCCAGTAACTAATTCACATTTTCAAGGTACTACTCTTAACAATTTTCAAGTAACTTATTCACATTTCAATTCTCTACACTTAACCATTTTCAAGTAACTAATTCACATTTCAAGTGTCTACCATTAACCATTTTAAAGTAACTAATTCACATTTCAAGTCTCTACCATTTTCAAGTAACTAATTCACATTTCAAGTCTCTACCATTAACCATTTTCTAGTAACTAATTCACATTTTCAAGTTACTACACTTAACAATTTTCAAATAACTAATTTACATTTCAAGTCTCTACACATTTCAAGTCTCTACAGTTAATAATTTTCAAGTAACTAATTCACATTTCAAGTCTCTACCATTTTCAAGTAACTAATTCACATTTCAATTCTCTACCATTAACCATTTTAAAGTAACTAATTCACATTTCAAGTCTCTACCATTTTCAAGTAACTAATTCACATTTCAAGTCTCTACAGTTAATAATTTTCAAGTAACTAATTCATATTTCAAGTCTCTACCATTTTCAAGTAACTAATTCACATTTCAATTCTCTACCATTAACCATTTTCAAGTAACTAATTCACATTTCAAGTCTCTACCATTTTCAAGTAACTAATTCACATTTCAAGTCTCTACACTTAACCATTTTCAAGTAACTAATTCACATTTGAAGTCTCTACCATTAACCATTTTCTAGTAACTAATTCACATTTTCAAGGTACTACTCTTAACAATTTTCAAGTAACTTATTCACATTTCAATTCTCTACACTTAACCATTTTCAAGTAACTAATTCACATTTCAAGTGTCTACCATTAACCATTTTAAAGTAACTAATTCACATTTCAAGTCTCTACCATTTTCAAGTAACTAATTCACATTTCAAATCTCTACCATTAACCATTTTCTAGTAACTAATTCACATTTTCAAGTTACTACACTTAACAATATTTAAGTAACTAATTCACATATCAAGTTACTACACTTAACCATTTTCAAGTAACTTATTCACATTTCAAGTCTCTACACATTTCAAGTCTCTACAGTTAATAATTTTCAAGTAACTAATTCACATTTCAATTCTCTATACTTTTTAAGTAACTAATTCACATTTCAATTCTCCACCATTAACCATTTTAAAGTAACTAATTCACATTTCAAGTCTCTACCATTTTCAAGTAACTAATTCACATTTCAAGTCTCTACACTTAACCATTTTCAAGTAACTAATTCACATTTGAAGTCTCTACCATTAACCATTTTCTAGTAACTAATTCACATTTTCAAGGTACTACTCTTAACAATTTTCAAGTAACTTATTCACATTTCAATTCTCTACACTTAACCATTTTCAAGTAACTAATTCACATTTCAAGTCTCTACCATTAACCATTTTAAAGTAACTAATTCACATTTCAAGTCTCTACCATTTTCAAATAACTAATTCACATTTCAAGTCTCTACACTTAACCATTTTCAAGTAACTAATTCACATTTCAAGTCTTTACCATTAACCATTTTAAAGTAACTAATTCACATTTCAAGTCTCGACCATTTTCAAGTAACTAATTCACATTTCAAGTCTCTACACTTAACCATTTTCAAGTAACTAATTCACATTTGAAGTCTCTACCATTAACCATTTTCCAGTAACTAATTCACATTTTCAAGGTACTACTCTTAACAATTTTCAAGTAACTTATTCACATTTCAATTCTCTACACTTAACCATTTTCAAGTAACTAATTCACATTTCAAGTGTCTACCATTAACCATTTTAAAGTAACTAATTCACATTTCAAGTCTCTACCATTTTCAAGTAACTAATTCACATTTCAAGTCTCTACCATTAACCATTTTCTAGTAACTAATTCACATTTTCAAGTTACTACACTTAACAATTTTCAAATAACTAATTTACATTTCAAGTCTCTACACATTTCAAGTCTCTACAGTTAATAATTTTCAAGTAACTAATTCACATTTCAAGTCTCTACCATTTTCAAGTAACTAATTCACATTTCAATTCTCTACCATTAACCATTTTAAAGTAACTAATTCACATTTCAAGTCTCTACCATTTTCAAGTAACTAATTCACATTTCAAGTCTCTACAGTTAATAATTTTCAAGTAACTAATTCATATTTCAAGTCTCTACCATTTTCAAGTAACTAATTCACATTTCAATTCTCTACCATTAACCATTTTCAAGTAACTAATTCACATTTCAAGTCTCTACCATTTTCAAGTAACTAATTCACATTTCAAGTCTCTACACTTAACCATTTTCAAGTAACTAATTCACATTTGAAGTCTCTACCATTAACCATTTTCTAGTAACTAATTCACATTTTCAAGGTACTACTCTTAACAATTTTCAAGTAACTTATTCACATTTCAATTCTCTACACTTAACCATTTTCAAGTAACTAATTCACATTTCAAGTGTCTACCATTAACCATTTTAAAGTAACTAATTCACATTTCAAGTCTCTACCATTTTCAAGTAACTAATTCACATTTCAAATCTCTACCATTAACCATTTTCTAGTAACTAATTCACATTTTCAAGTTACTACACTTAACAATATTTAAGTAACTAATTCACATATCAAGTTACTACACTTAACCATTTTCAAGTAACTTATTCACATTTCAAGTCTCTACACATTTCAAGTCTCTACAGTTAATAATTTTCAAGTAACTAATTCACATTTCAATTCTCTACACTTTTTAAGTAACTAATTCACATTTCAATTCTCTACCATTAACCATTTTAAAGTAACTAATTCACATTTCAAGTCTCTACCATTTTCAAGTAACTAATTCACATTTCAAGTCTCTACACTTAACCATTTTCAAGTAACTAATTCACATTTGAAGTCTCTACCATTAACCATTTTCTAGTAACTAATTCACATTTTCAAGGTACTACTCTTAACAATTTTCAAGTAACTTATTCACATTTCAATTCTCTACACTTAACCATTTTCAAGTAACTAATTCACATTTCAAGTGTCTACCATTAACCATTTTAAAGTAACTAATTCACATTTCAAGTCTCTACCATTTTGAAGTAACTAATTCACATTTCAAGTCTCTACCATTAACCATTTTCTAGTAACTAATTCACATTTTCAAGTTACTGCACTTAACCATTTTCAAGTAACTAATTCACATTTTCACTAAACTTAACCATTTTCAAGTAACTAATTCACATTTCAAGTCTCTACCATTAACCATTTTCAAGTAACTAATTCACATTTCCAGTCTCAACCATTAACCATGTAACGGATTCACATTTCAATTCTCTACACTTAACCATTTTCAAGTAACTAATTAACATTTCAAGTCTCTACCATTAACCATTTTAAAGTAACTAATTCACATTTCAAGTCTCTACCATTTTCAAGTAACTAATTCACATTTCAAGTCTCTACACTTAACCAATTTCAAATAACTAATTCACATTTCAAGTCTCTACCATTAACCATTTTAAAGTAACTAATTCACATTTTCAAGTTACTACACTTAACCATTTTCAAGTAATTACTTCACATTTTCACTACACTTAACCATTTTCAAGTAACTAATTCACATTTCAAGTCTCTACCATTAACCATTTTAAAGTAACTAATTCACATTTCAAGTCTCTACCATTTTCAAGTAACTAATTCACATTTCAAGTCTCTACACTTAACCATTTTCAAGTAACTAGTTCACATTTCAAGTCTCTACCATTAACCATTTTCTAGTAACTAATTCACATTTTCAAGTTACTACTCTTAACAATTTTCAAGTAACTTATTCACATTTCAGTTCTCTACACTTAACCATTTCAAGTAAATAATTCACATTTCAAGTCTCTACCATTAACCATTTTAAAGTAACTAATTCACATTTCAAATCTCTACCATTTTCAAGTAACTAATTCATATTTTAATTCTCTACACTTAACCATATTCAAGTAACTAATTCACATTTCAAGTCTCTACCATTAACCATTTTCTAGTAACTAATTCACATTTTCAAGTTCCTACACTTAATAATTTTCAATTAACTAATTCACATATCAAGTTACTACACTTAACCATTTTCAAGTAACTAATTCACATTTCAAGTCTCTACACTTAACCATTTTCAAGTAACTAATTCACATTTCAAGTCTCTACCATTAACCATTTTAAAGTAACTAATTCACATTTCAAGTCTCTACCATTTTCAAGTAACTAATTCACATTTCAAATCTCTACACTTAACCATTTTCAAGTAACTAATTCACATTTCAAGTCTCTACCATTAACCATTTTAAAGTAACTAATTCACATTTCAAGTCTCGACCATTTTCAAGTAACTAATTCACATTTCAAGTCTCTACACTTAACCATTTTCAAGTAACTAATTCACATTTCAAGTCTCTACCATTAACCATTTTCTAGTAACTAATTCACATTTTCAAGTTACTACTCTTAACAATTTTCAAGTAACTTATTCACATTTCAATTCTCTACACTTAACCATTTCAAGTAACTAATTCACATTTCAAGTCTCTACCATTAACCATTTTAAAGTAACTAATTCACATTTCAAATCTCTACCATTTTCAAGTAACTAATTCATATTTCAATTCTCTACACTTAACCATATTCAAGTAACTAATTCACATTTCAAGTCTCTACCATTAACCATTTTCTAGTAACTAATTCACATTTTCAAGTTCCTACACTTAATAATTTTCAATTAACTAATTCACATATCAAGTTACTACACTTAACCATTTTCAAGTAACTAATTCACATTTCAAGTCTCTACACTTAACCATTTTCAAGTAACTAATTCACATTTCAAGTCTCTACCATTAACCATTTTAAAGTAACTAATTCACATTTCAAGTCTCTACCATTTTCAAGTAACTAATTCACATTTCAAGTCTCTACACTTAACCATTTTCAAGTAACTAATTCACATTTCAAGTCTTTACCATTAACCATTTTAAAGTAACTAATTCACATTTCAAGTCTCGACCATTTTCAAGTAACTAATTCACATTTCAAGTCTCTACACTTAACCATTTTCAAGTAACTAATTCACATTTCAAGTCTCTACCATTAACCATTTTCTAGTAACTAATTCACATTTTCAAGTTACTACTCTTAACAATTTTCAAGTAACTTATTCACATTTCAATTCTCTACACTTAACCATTTCAAGTAACTAATTCACATTTCAAGTCTCTACCATTAACCATTTTAAAGTAACTAATTCACATTTCAAATCTCTACCATTTTCAAGTAACTAATTCATATTTCAATTCTCTACACTTAACCATTTTCAAGTAACAAATTCACATTTCAAGTCTCGACCATTTTCAAGTAACTAATTCACATTTCAAGTCTCTACACTTAACCATTTTCAAGTAACTAATTCACATATCAAGTTACTACACTTAACCATTTTCAAGTAACTAATTCACATATCAAGTTACTACACTTAACCATTTTCAAGTAACTAATTCTCATTTCAAGTCTCTACACTTAACCATTTTCAAGTAACTAATTCACATTTCAAGTCTCTACCATTAACCATTTTCAAATAACTAATTCACATTTCAAGTCTCTACACTTAACCATTTTCAAGTAACTAATTCACATTTCAAGTCTCTACACTTAACCATTTTCAAGTAACTAATTCACATTTCAAGTCTCTACCATTAACCATTTTAAAGTAACTAATTTACATTTCAAGTCTCTACCATTTTCAAGTAACTAATTCACATTTCAAGTCTCTACACTTAACCAATTTCAAATAACTAATTCACATTTCAAGTCTCTACCATTAACCATTTTAAAGTAACTAATTCACATTTTCAAGTTAGTATAATTAATAATTTTTAAGTAACAAATTCACATTTCAATTCTCTACACTTAACCATTTTCAAGTAACTAATTCACATTTCAAGTCTCTACCATTAACCATTTTAAAGTAACTAATTCACATTTCAAGTCTCTACCATTTTCTAGTAACTAATTCACATTTTCAAGTTACTACACTTAACAATTTTCAAGTAACTAATTCACATTTCAAGTCTCTACACTTAGTCATTTTCAAGTAAGTAATTCACATTTTCAACTTACTACACATAACAATTTTCAAGTAACTAATTCACATTTCAAGTTACTACAATTAATAATTTTCAAGTAACTAATTCACATTTTAATTCTCTACACTTAACCATTTTCAAGTAACTAATTAACATTTCAAGTCTCTACCATTAACCATTTTCTAGTAACTAATTCACATTTTCAAGTTACTACTCTTAACAATTTTCAAGTAACTTATTCACATTTCAGTTCTCTACACTTAACCATTTCAAGTAAATAATTCACATTTCAAGTCTCTACCATTAACCATTTTAAAGTAACTAATTGACATTTCAAATCTCTACCATTTTCAAGTAACTAATTCATATTTTAATTCTCTACACTTAACCATATTCAAGTAACTAATTCACATTTCAAGTCTCTACCATTAACCATTTTCTAGTAACTAATTCACATTTTCAAGTTACTACTCTTAACAATTTTCAAGTAACTTATTCACATTTCAGTTCTCTACACTTAACCATTTCAAGTAAATAATTCACATTTCAAGTCTCTACCATTAACCATTTTAAAGTAACTAATTCACATTTCAAATCTCTACCATTTTCAAGTAACTAATTCACATTTTAATTCTCTACACTTAACCATTTTCAAGTAACTAATTAACATTTCAAGTCTCTACCATTAACCATTTTCTAGTAACTAATTCACATTTTCAAGTTACTACTCTTAACAATTTTCAAGTAACTTATTCACATTTCAGTTCTCTACACTTAACCATTTCAAGTAAATAATTCACATTTCAAGTCTCTACCATTAACCATTTTAAAGTAACTAATTCACATTTCAAATCTCTACCATTTTCAAGTAACTAATTCACATTTTAATTCTCTACACTTAACCATTTTCAAGTAACTAATTAACATTTCAAGTCTCTACCATTAACCATTTTCTAGTAACTAATTCACATTTTCAAGTTACTACACTTAACCATTTTCAAGTAACTAATTCACATTTCAAGTCTCTACACTTAACCATTTTCAAGTAACTAATTCACATTTCAAGTCTCTACCATTAACCATTTTAAAGTAACTAATTCACATTTCAAGTCTCTACCATTTTCAAGTAACTAATTCACATTTCAAGTCTCTACACTTAACCATTTTCAAGTAACTAATTCACATTTCAAGTCTCTACCATTAACCATTTTAAAGTAACTAATTCACATTTCAAGTCTCGACCATTTTCAAGTAACTAATTCACATTTCAAGTCTCTACACTTAACCATTTTCAAGTAACTAATTCACATTTCAAGTCTCTACCATTAACCATTTTCTAGTAACTAATTCACATTTTCAAGTTACTACTCTTAACAATTTTCAAGTAACTTATTCACATTTCAATTCTCTACACTTAACCATTTCAAGTAACTAATTCACATTTCAAGTCTCTACCATTAACCATTTTAAAGTAACTAATTCACATTTCAAATCTCTACCATTTTCAAGTAACTAATTCATATTTCAATTCTCTACACTTAACCATATTCAAGTAACTAATTCACATTTCAAGTCTCTACCATTAACCATTTTCTAGTAACTAATTCACATTTTCAAGTTCCTACACTTAATAATTTTCAATTAACTAATTCACATATCAAGTTACTACACTTAACCATTTTCAAGTAACTAATTCACATTTCAAGTCTCTACACTTAACCATTTTCAAGTAACTAATTCACATTTCAAGTCTCTACCATTAACCATTTTAAAGTAACTAATTCACATTTCAAGTCTCTACCATTTTCAAGTAACTAATTCACATTTCAAGTCTCTACACTTAACCATTTTCAAGTAACTAATTCACATTTCAAGTC
This sequence comes from Capsicum rhomboideum, assembly GCA_031232105.1. Lineage (NCBI taxonomy): Eukaryota > Viridiplantae > Streptophyta > Magnoliopsida > Solanales > Solanaceae > Capsicum > Capsicum rhomboideum. The sequence continues at coordinate 47,116,405 of CP124719.1, read as the reverse complement.
TTTACCATTAACCATTTTAAAGTAACTAATTCACATTTCAAGTCTCGACCATTTTCAAGTAACTAATTCACATTTCAAGTCTCTACACTTAACCATTTTCAAGTAACTAATTCACATTTCAAGTCTCTACCATTAACCATTTTCTAGTAACTAATTCACATTTTCAAGTTACTACTCTTAACAATTTTCAAGTAACTTATTCACATTTCAATTCTCTACACTTAACCATTTCAAGTAACTAATTCACATTTCAAGTCTCTACCATTAACCATTTTAAAGTAACTAATTCACATTTCAAATCTCTACCATTTTCAAGTAACTAATTCATATTTCAATTCTCTACACTTAACCATTTTCAAGTAACTAATTCACATTTCAAGTCTCGACCATTTTCAAGTAACTAATTCACATTTCAAGTCTCTACACTTAACCATTTTCAAGTAACTAATTCACATATCAAGTTACTACACTTAACCATTTTCAAGTAACTAATTCACATATCAAGTTACTACACTTAACCATTTTCAAGTAACTAATTCTCATTTCAAGTCTCTACACTTAACCATTTTCAAGTAACTAATTCACATTTCAAGTCTCTACCATTAACCATTTTCAAATAACTAATTCACATTTCAAGTCTCTACACTTAACCATTTTCAAGTAACTAATTCACATTTCAAGTCTCTACACTTAACCATTTTCAAATAACTAATTCACATTTCAAGTCTCTACACTTAACCATTTTCAAATAACTAATTCTCATTTCAAGTCTCTACACTTAACCATTTTCAAATAACTAATTCACATTTCAAGTCTCTACACTTAACCATTTTCAAGTAACTAATTCACATTTCAAGTCTCTACCATTAACCATTTTAAAGTAACTAATTTACATTTCAAGTCTCTACCATTTTCAAGTAACTAATTCACATTTCAAGTCTCTACACTTAACCAATTTCAAATAACTAATTCACATTTCAAGTCTCTACCATTAACCATTTTAAAGTAACTAATTCACATTTTCAAGTTAGTATAATTAATAATTTTTAAGTAACAAATTCACATTTCAATTCTCTACACTTAACCATTTTCAAGTAACTAATTCACATTTCAAGTCTCTACCATTAACCATTTTAAAGTAACTAATTCACATTTCAAGTCTCTACCATTTTCTAGTAACTAATTCACATTTTCAAGTTACTACACTTAACAATTTTCAAGTAACTAATTCACATTTCAAGTCTCTACACTTAGTCATTTTCAAGTAAGTAATTCACATTTTCAACTTACTACACATAACAATTTTCAAGTAACTAATTCACATTTCAAGTTACTACAATTAATAATTTTCAAGTAACTAATTCACATTTTAATTCTCTACACTTAACCATTTTCAAGTAACTAATTAACATTTCAAGTCTCTACCATTAACCATTTTAAAGTAACTAATTCACATTTCAAGTCTCTACCATTTTCAAGTAACTAATTCACATTTCAAGTCTCTACACTTAACCATTTTCAAGTAACTAATTCACATTTCAAGTCTCTACCATTAACCATTTTAAAGTAACTAATTCACATTTCAAATCTCTACCATTTTAAAGTAACTAATTCACATTTCAAGTCTCTACACTTAACCATTTTCAAGTAACTAATTCACATTTCAAGTCTCTACCATTAACCATTTTCTAGTAACTAATTCACATTTTCAAATTACTACACTTAACAATTTTCAAGTAACTAATTCACATATCAAGTTACTACACTTAACCATTTTCAAGTAACTAATTCACATTTCAAGTCTCTACCATTAACAATTTTAAAGTAACTAATTCATATTTCAAGTCTCTACCATTTTCAAGTAACTAATTCACATTTCAAGTCTCCACACTTAACCATTTTCAAGTAACTAATTCACATTTTCAAGTCACTACCATTATCTAGTAACAAATACACATCTTCAAGTCTCTGCACTTAACCATTTCAAATAACTAATTCACATTTCAAATCTCTACCATTTTCAAGTAACTAATTCATATTTCAACTCTCTACCATTTTCAAATAACTAATTCACATTTCAAGTCTCTACACTTAACCATTTTCAAGCAACTAATTCACATTTCAAGTCTCTACACCTAACTATTTTCAAATAACTAATTCACATTTCAAGTCTCTACCATTAACCATTTTCTAGTAACTAATTCACATTTCAAATCTCTACCATTTTCAAGTAACTAATTCATATTTCAATTCTCTACACTTAACCATATTCAAGTAACTAATTCACATTTCAAGTCTCTACCATTAACCATTTTCTAGTAACTAATTCACATTTTCAAGTTCCTACACTTAATAATTTTCAATTAACTAATTCACATATCAAGTTACTACACTTAACCATTTTCAAGTAACTAATTCACATTTCAAGTCTCTACACTTAACCATTTTCAAGTAACTAATTTACATTTCAAGTCTCTACCATTAACCATTTTAAAGTAACTAATTCACATTTCAAGTCTCTACCATTAACCATTTTCTAGTAACTAATTCACATTTTCAAGTTACTACTCTTAACAATTTTCAAGTAACTTATTCACATTTCAGTTCTCTACACTTAACCATTTCAAGTAAATAATTCACATTTCAAGTCTCTACCATTAACCATTTTAAAGTAACTAATTCACATTTCAAATCTCTACCATTTTCAAGTAACTAATTCACATTTTAATTCTCTACACTTAACCATTTTCAAGTAACTAATTAACATTTCAAGTCTCTACCATTAACCATTTTCTAGTAACTAATTCACATTTTCAAGTTACTACTCTTAACAATTTTCAAGTAACTTATTCACATTTCAGTTCTCTACACTTAACCATTTCAAGTAAATAATTCACATTTCAAGTCTCTACCATTAACCATTTTAAAGTAACTAATTCACATTTCAAATCTCTACCATTTTCAAGTAACTAATTCACATTTTAATTCTCTACACTTAACCATTTTCAAGTAACTAATTAACATTTCAAGTCTCTACCATTAACCATTTTCTAGTAACTAATTCACATTTTCAAGTTACTACACTTAACCATTTTCAAGTAACTAATTCACATTTCAAGTCTCTACCATTAACCATTTTAAAGTAACTAATTCACATTTCAAGTCTCTACCATTTTCAAGTAACTAATTCACATTTCAAGTCTCTACCATTAACCATTTTAAAGTAACTAATTCACATTTCAAGTCTCTACCATTAACCATTTTAAAGTAACTAATTCACATTTCAAGTCTCGACCATTTTCAAGTAACTAATTCACATTTCAAGTCTCTACACTTAACCATTTTCAAGTAACTAATTCACATTTCAAGTCTCTACCATTAACCATTTTAAAGTAACTAATTCACATTTCAAGTCTCTACCATTTTCAAGTAACTAATTCACATTTCAAGTCTCTACACTTAACCATTTTCAAGTAACTAATTCACATTTCAAGTCTCTACCATTAACCATTTTAAAGTAACTAATTCACATTTCAAGTCTCGACCATTTTCAAGTAACTAATTCACATTTCAAGTCTCTACACTTAACCATTTTCAAGTAACTAATTCACATTTCAAGTCTCTACCATTAACCATTTTCTAGTAACTAATTCACATTTTCAAGTTACTACTCTTAACAATTTTCAAGTAACTTATTCACATTTCAATTCTCTACACTTAACCATTTCAAGTAACTAATTCACATTTCAAGTCTCTACCATTAACCATTTTAAAGTAACTAATTCACATTTCAAATCTCTACCATTTTCAAGTAACTAATTCATATTTCAATTCTCTACACTTAACCATTTTCAAGTAACTAATTCACATTTCAAGTCTCTACCATTAACCATTTTCTAGTAACTAATTCACATTTTCAAGTTCCTACACTTAATAATTTTCAATTAACTAATTCACATATCAAGTTACTACACTTAACCATTTTCAAGTAACTAATTCACATTTCAAGTCTCTACACTTAACCATTTTCAAGTAACTAATTTACATTTCAAGTCTCTACCATTAACCATTTTAAAGTAACTAATTCACATTTCAAGTCTCTACCATTTTCAAGTAACTAATTCACATTTCAAGTCTCTACACTTAACCATTTTCAAGTAACTAATTCACATTTCAAGTCTCTACCATTAACCATTTTAAAGTAACTAATTCACATTTCAAGTCTCTACCATTTTCAAGTAACTAATTCACATTTCAAGTCTCTACACTTAACCATTTTCAAGTAACTAATTCACATTTCAAGTCTCTACCATTAACCATTTTAAAGTAACTAATTCACATTTCAAGTCTCGACCATTTTCAAGTAACTAATTCACATTTCAAGTCTCTACACTTAACCATTTTCAAGTAACTAATTCACATTTCAAGTCTCTACCATTAACCATTTTCTAGTAACTAATTCACATTTTCAAGTTACTACTCTTAACAATTTTCAAGTAACTTATTCACATTTCAATTCTCTACACTTAACCATTTCAAGTAACTAATTCACATTTCAAGTCTCTACCATTAACCATTTTAAAGTAACTAATTCACATTTCAAATCTCTACCATTTTCAAGTAACTAATTCATATTTCAATTCTCTACACTTAACCATATTCAAGTAACTAATTCACATTTCAAGTCTCTACCATTAACCATTTTCTAGTAACTAATTCACATTTTCAAGTTCCTACACTTAATAATTTTCAATTAACTAATTCACATATCAAGTTACTACACTTAACCATTTTCAAGTAACTAATTCACATTTCAAGTCTCTACACTTAACCATTTTCAAGTAACTAATTCACATTTCAAGTCTCTACCATTAACCATTTTAAAGTAACTAATTCACATTTCAAGTCTCTACCATTTTCAAGTAACTAATTCACATTTCAAGTCTCTACACTTAACCATTTTCAAGTAACTAATTCACATTTCAAGTCTTTACCATTAACCATTTTAAAGTAACTAATTCACATTTCAAGTCTCGACCATTTTCAAGTAACTAATTCACATTTCAAGTCTCTACACTTAACCATTTTCAAGTAACTAATTCACATTTCAAGTCTCTACCATTAACCATTTTCTAGTAACTAATTCACATTTTCAAGTTACTACTCTTAACAATTTTCAAGTAACTTATTCACATTTCAATTCTCTACACTTAACCATTTCAAGTAACTAATTCACATTTCAAGTCTCTACCATTAACCATTTTAAAGTAACTAATTCACATTTCAAATCTCTACCATTTTCAAGTAACTAATTCATATTTCAATTCTCTACACTTAACCATTTTCAAGTAACTAATTCACATTTCAAGTCTCGACCATTTTCAAGTAACTAATTCACATTTCAAGTCTCTACACTTAACCATTTTCAAGTAACTAATTCACATATCAAGTTACTACACTTAACCATTTTCAAGTAACTAATTCACATATCAAGTTACTACACTTAACCATTTTCAAGTAACTAATTCTCATTTCAAGTCTCTACACTTAACCATTTTCAAGTAACTAATTCACATTTCAAGTCTCTACCATTAACCATTTTCAAATAACTAATTCACATTTCAAGTCTCTACACTTAACCATTTTCAAGTAACTAATTCACATTTCAAGTCTCTACACTTAACCATTTTCAAATAACTAATTCACATTTCAAGTCTCTACACTTAACCATTTTCAAATAACTAATTCTCATTTCAAGTCTCTACACTTAACCATTTTCAAATAACTAATTCACATTTCAAGTCTCTACACTTAACCATTTTCAAGTAACTAATTCACATTTCAAGTCTCTACCATTAACCATTTTAAAGTAACTAATTTACATTTCAAGTCTCTACCATTTTCAAGTAACTAATTCACATTTCAAGTCTCTACACTTAACCAATTTCAAATAACTAATTCACATTTCAAGTCTCTACCATTAACCATTTTAAAGTAACTAATTCACATTTTCAAGTTAGTATAATTAATAATTTTTAAGTAACAAATTCACATTTCAATTCTCTACACTTAACCATTTTCAAGTAACTAATTCACATTTCAAGTCTCTACCATTAACCATTTTAAAGTAACTAATTCACATTTCAAGTCTCTACCATTTTCTAGTAACTAATTCACATTTTCAAGTTACTACACTTAACAATTTTCAAGTAACTAATTCACATTTCAAGTCTCTACACTTAGTCATTTTCAAGTAAGTAATTCACATTTTCAACTTACTACACATAACAATTTTCAAGTAACTAATTCACATTTCAAGTTACTACAATTAATAATTTTCAAGTAACTAATTCACATTTTAATTCTCTACACTTAACCATTTTCAAGTAACTAATTAACATTTCAAGTCTCTACCATTAACCATTTTAAAGTAACTAATTCACATTTCAAGTCTCTACCATTTTCAAGTAACTAATTCACATTTCAAGTCTCTACACTTAACCATTTTCAAGTAACTAATTCACATTTCAAGTCTCTACCATTAACCATTTTAAAGTAACTAATTCACATTTCAAATCTCTACCATTTTAAAGTAACTAATTCACATTTCAAGTCTCTACACTTAACCATTTTCAAGTAACTAATTCACATTTCAAGTCTCTACCATTAACCATTTTCTAGTAACTAATTCACATTTTCAAATTACTACACTTAACAATTTTCAAGTAACTAATTCACATATCAAGTTACTACACTTAACCATTTTCAAGTAACTAATTCACATTTCAAGTCTCTACCATTAACAATTTTAAAGTAACTAATTCATATTTCAAGTCTCTACCATTTTCAAGTAACTAATTCACATTTCAAGTCTCCACACTTAACCATTTTCAAGTAACTAATTCACATTTTCAAGTCACTACCATTATCTAGTAACAAATACACATCTTCAAGTCTCTGCACTTAACCATTTCAAATAACTAATTCACATTTCAAATCTCTACCATTTTCAAGTAACTAATTCATATTTCAACTCTCTACCATTTTCAAATAACTAATTCACATTTCAAGTCTCTACACTTAACCATTTTCAAGCAACTAATTCACATTTCAAGTCTCTACACCTAACTATTTTCAAATAACTAATTCACATTTCAAGTCTCTACCATTAACCATTTTCTAGTAACTAATTCACATTTCAAATCTCTACCATTTTCAAGTAACTAATTCATATTTCAATTCTCTACACTTAACCATATTCAAGTAACTAATTCACATTTCAAGTCTCTACCATTAACCATTTTCTAGTAACTAATTCACATTTTCAAGTTCCTACACTTAATAATTTTCAATTAACTAATTCACATATCAAGTTACTACACTTAACCATTTTCAAGTAACTAATTCACATTTCAAGTCTCTACACTTAACCATTTTCAAGTAACTAATTCACATTTCAAGTCTCTACCATTAACCATTTTAAAGTAACTAATTCACATTTCAAGTCTCTACCATTTTCAAGTAACTAATTCACATTTCAAGTCTCTACACTTAACCATTTTCAAGTAACTAATTCACATTTCAAGTCTCTACCATTAACCATTTTAAAGTAACTAATTCACATTTCAAGTCTCGACCATTTTCAAGTAACTAATTCACATTTCAAGTCTCTACACTTAACCATTTTCAAGTAACTAATTCACATTTCAAGTCTCTACCATTAACCATTTTCTAGTAACTAATTCACATTTTCAAGTTACTACTCTTAACAATTTTCAAGTAACTTATTCACATTTCAATTCTCTACACTTAACCATTTCAAGTAACTAATTCACATTTCAAGTCTCTACCATTAACCATTTTAAAGTAACTAATTCACATTTCAAATCTCTACCATTTTCAAGTAACTAATTCATATTTCAATTCTCTACACTTAACCATTTTCAAGTAACTAATTCACATTTCAAGTCTCTACCATTAACCATTTTCTAGTAACTAATTCACATTTTCAAGTTCCTACACTTAATAATTTTCAATTAACTAATTCACATATCAAGTTACTACACTTAACCATTTTCAAGTAACTAATTCACATTTCAAGTCTCTACACTTAACCATTTTCAAGTAACTAATTTACATTTCAAGTCTCTACCATTAACCATTTTAAAGTAACTAATTCACATTTCAAGTCTCTACCATTTTCAAGTAACTAATTCACATTTCAAGTCTCTACACTTAACCATTTTCAAGTAACTAATTCACATTTCAAGTCTCTACCATTAACCATTTTAAAGTAACTAATTCACATTTCAAGTCTCTACCATTTTCAAGTAACTAATTCACATTTCAAGTCTCTACACTTAACCATTTTCAAGTAACTAATTCACATTTCAAGTCTCTACCATTAACCATTTTCAAGTAACTAATTCACATTTCAAGTCTCGACCATTTTCAAGTAACTAATTCACATTTCAAGTCTCTACACTTAACCATTTTCAAGTAACTAATTCACATTTCAAGTCTCTACCATTAACCATTTTCTAGTAACTAATTCACATTTTCAAGTTAGTACTCTTAACAATTTTCAAGTAACTTATTCACATTTCAATTCTCTACACTTAACCATTTCAAGTAACTAATTCACATTTCAAGTCTCTACCATTAACCATTTTAAAGTAACTAATTCACATTTCAAATCTCTACCATTTTCAAGTAACTAATTCATATTTCAATTCTCTACACTTAACCATATTCAAGTAACTAATTCACATTTCAAGTCTCTACCATTAACCATTTTCTAGTAACTAATTCACATTTTCAAGTTCCTACACTTAATAATTTTCAATTAACTAATTCACATATCAAGTTACTACACTTAACCATTTTCAAGTAACTAATTCACATTTCAAGTCTCTACACTTAACCATTTTCAAGTAACTAATTCACATTTCAAGTCTCTACCATTAACCATTTTAAAGTAACTAATTCACATTTCAAGTCTCTACCATTTTCAAGTAACTAATTCACATTTCAAGTCTCTACACTTAACCATTTTCAAGTAACTAATTCACATTTCAAGTCTTTACCATTAACCATTTTAAAGTAACTAATTCACATTTCAAGTCTCGACCATTTTCAAGTAACTAATTCACATTTCAAGTCTCTACACTTAACCATTTTCAAGTAACTAATTCACATTTCAAGTCTCTACCATTAACCATTTTCTAGTAACTAATTCACATTTTCAAGTTACTACTCTTAACAATTTTCAAGTAACTTATTCACATTTCAATTCTCTACACTTAACCATTTCAAGTAACTAATTCACATTTCAAGTCTCTACCATTAACCATTTTAAAGTAACTAATTCACATTTCAAATCTCTACCATTTTCAAGTAACTAATTCATATTTCAATTCTCTACACTTAACCATTTTCAAGTAACTAATTCACATTTCAAGTCTCGACCATTTTCAAGTAACTAATTCACATTTCAAGTCTCTACCATTAACCATTTTAAAGTAACTAATTTACATTTCAAGTCTCTACCATTTTCAAGTAACTAATTCACATTTCAAGTCTCTACCATTAACCATTTTAAAGTAACTAATTCACATTTTCAAGTTAGTATAATTAATAATTTTTAAGTAACAAATTCACATTTCAATTCTCTACACTTAACCATTTTCAAGTAACTAATTCACATTTCAAGTCTCTACCATTAACCATTTTCAAGTAACTAATTCACATATCAAGTTACTACACTTAACCATTTTCAAGTAACTAATTCTCATTTCAAGTCTCTACACTTAACCATTTTCAAGTAACTAATTCACATTTCAAGTCTCTACCATTAACCATTTTCAAATAACTAATTCACATTTCAAGTCTCTACACTTAACCATTTTCAAGTAACTAATTCACATTTCAAGTCTCTACACTTAACCATTTTCAAGTAACTAATTCACATTTCAAGTCTCTACCATTAACCATTTTAAAGTACCTAATTTACATTTCAAGTCTCTACCATTTTCAAGTAACTAATTCACATTTCAAGTCTCTACCATTAACCATTTTAAAGTAACTAATTCACATTTTCAAGTTAGTATAATTAATAATTTTTAAGTAACAAATTCACATTTCAATTCTCTACACTTAACCATTTTCAAGTAACTAATTCACATTTCAAGTCTCTACCATTAACCATTTTAAAGTAACTAATTCACATTTCAAGTCTCTACCATTTTCTAGTAACTAATTCACATTTTCAAGTTACTACACTTAACAATTTTCAAGTAACTAATTCACATTTCAAGTCTCTACACTTAGTCATTTTCAAGTAAGTAATTCACATTTTCAACTTACTACACATAACAATTTTCAAGTAACTAATTCACATTTCAAGTTACTACAATTAATAATTTTCAAATAACTAATTCACATTTCAAGTCTCTACACTTAACCATTTTCAAGTAACTAATTCACATTTCAAGTCTCTACCATTAACCATTTTAAAGTAACTAATTCACATTTCAAGTCTCTACCATTTTCAAGTAACTAATTCACATTTCAAGTCTCTACACTTAACCATTTTCAAGTAACTAATTCACATTTCAAGTCTCTACCATTAACCATTTTCTAGTAACTAATTCACATTTTCAAATTACTACACTTAACAATTTTCAAGTAACTAATTCACATATCAAGTTACTACACTTAACCATTTTCAAGTAACTAATTCACATTTCAAGTCTCTACCATTAACAATTTTAAAGTAACTAATTCATATTTCAAGTCTCTACCATTTTCAAGTAACTAATTCACATTTCAAGTCTCCACACTTAACCATTTTCAAGTAACTAATTCACATTTTCAAGTCACTACCATTATCTAGTAACAAATACACATCTTCAAGTCTCTGCACTTAACCATTTCAAATAACTAATTCACATTTCAAGTGTCTACCATTAACCATTTTAAAGTAACTAATTCACATTTCAAGTCTCTACCATTTTGAAGTAACTAATTCACATTTCAAGTCTCTACCATTAACCATTTTCTAGTAACTAATTCACATTTTCAAGTTACTGCACTTAACCATTTTCAAGTAACTAATTCACATTTTCACTAAACTTAACCATTTTCAAGTAACTAATTCACATTTCAAGTCTCTACCATTAACCATTTTCAAGTAACTAATTCACATTTCCAGTCTCAACCATTAACCATGTAACGGATTCACATTTCAATTCTCTACACTTAACCATTTTCAAGTAACTAATTAACATTTCAAGTCTCTACCATTAACCATTTTAAAGTAACTAATTCACATTTCAAGTCTCTACCATTTTCAAGTAACTAATTCACATTTCAAGTCTCTACACTTAACCAATTTCAAATAACTAATTCACATTTCAAGTCTCTACCATTAACCATTTTAAAGTAACTAATTCACATTTTCAAGTTACTACACTTAACCATTTTCAAGTAATTACTTCACATTTTCACTACACTTAACCATTTTCAAGTAACTAATTCACATTTCAAGTCTCTACCATTAACCATTTTAAAGTAACTAATTCACATTTCAAGTCTCTACCATTTTCAAGTAACTAATTCACATTTCAAGTCTCTACACTTAACCATTTTCAAGTAACTAGTTCACATTTCAAGTCTCTACCATTAACCATTTTCTAGTAACTAATTCACATTTTCAAGTTACTACTCTTAACAATTTTCAAGTAACTTATTCACATTTCAGTTCTCTACACTTAACCATTTCAAGTAAATAATTCACATTTCAAGTCTCTACCATTAACCATTTTAAAGTAACTAATTCACATTTCAAATCTCTACCATTTTCAAGTAACTAATTCATATTTTAATTCTCTACACTTAACCATATTCAAGTAACTAATTCACATTTCAAGTCTCTACCATTAACCATTTTCTAGTAACTAATTCACATTTTCAAGTTCCTACACTTAATAATTTTCAATTAACTAATTCACATATCAAGTTACTACACTTAACCATTTTCAAGTAACTAATTCACATTTCAAGTCTCTACACTTAACCATTTTCAAGTAACTAATTCACATTTCAAGTCTCTACCATTAACCATTTTAAAGTAACTAATTCACATTTCAAGTCTCTACCATTTTCAAGTAACTAATTCACATTTCAAATCTCTACACTTAACCATTTTCAAGTAACTAATTCACATTTCAAGTCTCTACCATTAACCATTTTAAAGTAACTAATTCACATTTCAAGTCTCGACCATTTTCAAGTAACTAATTCACATTTCAAGTCTCTACACTTAACCATTTTCAAGTAACTAATTCACATTTCAAGTCTCTACCATTAACCATTTTCTAGTAACTAATTCACATTTTCAAGTTACTACTCTTAACAATTTTCAAGTAACTTATTCACATTTCAATTCTCTACACTTAACCATTTCAAGTAACTAATTCACATTTCAAGTCTCTACCATTAACCATTTTAAAGTAACTAATTCACATTTCAAATCTCTACCATTTTCAAGTAACTAATTCATATTTCAATTCTCTACACTTAACCATATTCAAGTAACTAATTCACATTTCAAGTCTCTACCATTAACCATTTTCTAGTAACTAATTCACATTTTCAAGTTCCTACACTTAATAATTTTCAATTAACTAATTCACATATCAAGTTACTACACTTAACCATTTTCAAGTAACTAATTCACATTTCAAGTCTCTACACTTAACCATTTTCAAGTAACTAATTCACATTTCAAGTCTCTACCATTAACCATTTTAAAGTAACTAATTCACATTTCAAGTCTCTACCATTTTCAAGTAACTAATTCACATTTCAAGTCTCTACACTTAACCATTTTCAAGTAACTAATTCACATTTCAAGTCTTTACCATTAACCATTTTAAAGTAACTAATTCACATTTCAAGTCTCGACCATTTTCAAGTAACTAATTCACATTTCAAGTCTCTACACTTAACCATTTTCAAGTAACTAATTCACATTTCAAGTCTCTACCATTAACCATTTTCTAGTAACTAATTCACATTTTCAAGTTACTACTCTTAACAATTTTCAAGTAACTTATTCACATTTCAATTCTCTACACTTAACCATTTCAAGTAACTAATTCACATTTCAAGTCTCTACCATTAACCATTTTAAAGTAACTAATTCACATTTCAAATCTCTACCATTTTCAAGTAACTAATTCATATTTCAATTCTCTACACTTAACCATTTTCAAGTAACAAATTCACATTTCAAGTCTCGACCATTTTCAAGTAACTAATTCACATTTCAAGTCTCTACACTTAACCATTTTCAAGTAACTAATTCACATATCAAGTTACTACACTTAACCATTTTCAAGTAACTAATTCACATATCAAGTTACTACACTTAACCATTTTCAAGTAACTAATTCTCATTTCAAGTCTCTACACTTAACCATTTTCAAGTAACTAATTCACATTTCAAGTCTCTACCATTAACCATTTTCAAATAACTAATTCACATTTCAAGTCTCTACACTTAACCATTTTCAAGTAACTAATTCACATTTCAAGTCTCTACACTTAACCATTTTCAAGTAACTAATTCACATTTCAAGTCTCTACCATTAACCATTTTAAAGTAACTAATTTACATTTCAAGTCTCTACCATTTTCAAGTAACTAATTCACATTTCAAGTCTCTACACTTAACCAATTTCAAATAACTAATTCACATTTCAAGTCTCTACCATTAACCATTTTAAAGTAACTAATTCACATTTTCAAGTTAGTATAATTAATAATTTTTAAGTAACAAATTCACATTTCAATTCTCTACACTTAACCATTTTCAAGTAACTAATTCACATTTCAAGTCTCTACCATTAACCATTTTAAAGTAACTAATTCACATTTCAAGTCTCTACCATTTTCTAGTAACTAATTCACATTTTCAAGTTACTACACTTAACAATTTTCAAGTAACTAATTCACATTTCAAGTCTCTACACTTAGTCATTTTCAAGTAAGTAATTCACATTTTCAACTTACTACACATAACAATTTTCAAGTAACTAATTCACATTTCAAGTTACTACAATTAATAATTTTCAAGTAACTAATTCACATTTTAATTCTCTACACTTAACCATTTTCAAGTAACTAATTAACATTTCAAGTCTCTACCATTAACCATTTTCTAGTAACTAATTCACATTTTCAAGTTACTACTCTTAACAATTTTCAAGTAACTTATTCACATTTCAGTTCTCTACACTTAACCATTTCAAGTAAATAATTCACATTTCAAGTCTCTACCATTAACCATTTTAAAGTAACTAATTGACATTTCAAATCTCTACCATTTTCAAGTAACTAATTCATATTTTAATTCTCTACACTTAACCATATTCAAGTAACTAATTCACATTTCAAGTCTCTACCATTAACCATTTTCTAGTAACTAATTCACATTTTCAAGTTACTACTCTTAACAATTTTCAAGTAACTTATTCACATTTCAGTTCTCTACACTTAACCATTTCAAGTAAATAATTCACATTTCAAGTCTCTACCATTAACCATTTTAAAGTAACTAATTCACATTTCAAATCTCTACCATTTTCAAGTAACTAATTCACATTTTAATTCTCTACACTTAACCATTTTCAAGTAACTAATTAACATTTCAAGTCTCTACCATTAACCATTTTCTAGTAACTAATTCACATTTTCAAGTTACTACTCTTAACAATTTTCAAGTAACTTATTCACATTTCAGTTCTCTACACTTAACCATTTCAAGTAAATAATTCACATTTCAAGTCTCTACCATTAACCATTTTAAAGTAACTAATTCACATTTCAAATCTCTACCATTTTCAAGTAACTAATTCACATTTTAATTCTCTACACTTAACCATTTTCAAGTAACTAATTAACATTTCAAGTCTCTACCATTAACCATTTTCTAGTAACTAATTCACATTTTCAAGTTACTACACTTAACCATTTTCAAGTAACTAATTCACATTTCAAGTCTCTACACTTAACCATTTTCAAGTAACTAATTCACATTTCAAGTCTCTACCATTAACCATTTTAAAGTAACTAATTCACATTTCAAGTCTCTACCATTTTCAAGTAACTAATTCACATTTCAAGTCTCTACACTTAACCATTTTCAAGTAACTAATTCACATTTCAAGTCTCTACCATTAACCATTTTAAAGTAACTAATTCACATTTCAAGTCTCGACCATTTTCAAGTAACTAATTCACATTTCAAGTCTCTACACTTAACCATTTTCAAGTAACTAATTCACATTTCAAGTCTCTACCATTAACCATTTTCTAGTAACTAATTCACATTTTCAAGTTACTACTCTTAACAATTTTCAAGTAACTTATTCACATTTCAATTCTCTACACTTAACCATTTCAAGTAACTAATTCACATTTCAAGTCTCTACCATTAACCATTTTAAAGTAACTAATTCACATTTCAAATCTCTACCATTTTCAAGTAACTAATTCATATTTCAATTCTCTACACTTAACCATATTCAAGTAACTAATTCACATTTCAAGTCTCTACCATTAACCATTTTCTAGTAACTAATTCACATTTTCAAGTTCCTACACTTAATAATTTTCAATTAACTAATTCACATATCAAGTTACTACACTTAACCATTTTCAAGTAACTAATTCACATTTCAAGTCTCTACACTTAACCATTTTCAAGTAACTAATTCACATTTCAAGTCTCTACCATTAACCATTTTAAAGTAACTAATTCACATTTCAAGTCTCTACCATTTTCAAGTAACTAATTCACATTTCAAGTCTCTACACTTAACCATTTTCAAGTAACTAATTCACATTTCAAGTCTTTACCATTAACCATTTTAAAGTAACTAATTCACATTTCAAGTCTCGACCATTTTCAAGTAACTAATTCACATTTCAAGTCTCTACACTTAACCATTTTCAAGTAACTAATTCACATTTCAAGTCTCTACCATTAACCATTTTCTAGTAACTAATTCACATTTTCAAGTTACTACTCTTAACAATTTTCAAGTAACTTATTCACATTTCAATTCTCTACACTTAACCATTTCAAGTAACTAATTCACATTTCAAGTCTCTACCATTAACCATTTTAAAGTAACTAATTCACATTTCAAATCTCTACCATTTTCAAGTAACTAATTCATATTTCAATTCTCTACACTTAACCATTTTCAAGTAACTAATTCACATTTCAAGTCTCGACCATTTTCAAGTAACTAATTCACATTTCAAGTCTCTACACTTAACCATTTTCAAGTAACTAATTCACATATCAAGTTACTACACTTAACCATTTTCAAGTAACTAATTCACATATCAAGTTACTACACTTAACCATTTTCAAGTAACTAATTCTCATTTCAAGTCTCTACACTTAACCATTTTCAAGTAACTAATTCACATTTCAAGTCTCTACCATTAACCATTTTCAAATAACTAATTCACATTTCAAGTCTCTACACTTAACCATTTTCAAGTAACTAATTCACATTTCAAGTCTCTACACTTAACCATTTTCAAATAACTAATTCACATTTCAAGTCTCTACACTTAACCATTTTCAAATAACTAATTCTCATTTCAAGTCTCTACACTTAACCATTTTCAAATAACTAATTCACATTTCAAGTCTCTACACTTAACCATTTTCAAGTAACTAATTCACATTTCAAGTCTCTACCATTAACCATTTTAAAGTAACTAATTTACATTTCAAGTCTCTACCATTTTCAAGTAACTAATTCACATTTCAAGTCTCTACACTTAACCAATTTCAAATAACTAATTCACATTTCAAGTCTCTACCATTAACCATTTTAAAGTAACTAATTCACATTTTCAAGTTAGTATAATTAATAATTTTTAAGTAACAAATTCACATTTCAATTCTCTACACTTAACCATTTTCAAGTAACTAATTCACATTTCAAGTCTCTACCATTAACCATTTTAAAGTAACTAATTCACATTTCAAGTCTCTACCATTTTCTAGTAACTAATTCACATTTTCAAGTTACTACACTTAACAATTTTCAAGTAACTAATTCACATTTCAAGTCTCTACACTTAGTCATTTTCAAGTAAGTAATTCACATTTTCAACTTACTACACATAACAATTTTCAAGTAACTAATTCACATTTCAAGTTACTACAATTAATAATTTTCAAGTAACTAATTCACATTTTAATTCTCTACACTTAACCATTTTCAAGTAACTAATTAACATTTCAAGTCTCTACCATTAACCATTTTAAAGTAACTAATTCACATTTCAAGTCTCTACCATTTTCAAGTAACTAATTCACATTTCAAGTCTCTACACTTAACCATTTTCAAGTAACTAATTCACATTTCAAGTCTCTACCATTAACCATTTTAAAGTAACTAATTCACATTTCAAGTCTCTACCATTTTAAAGTAACTAATTCACATTTCAAGTCTCTACACTTAACCATTTTCAAGTAACTAATTCACATTTCAAGTCTCTACCATTAACCATTTTCTAGTAACTAATTCACATTTTCAAATTACTACACTTAACAATTTTCAAGTAACTAATTCACATATCAAGTTACTACACTTAACCATTTTCAAGTAACTAATTCACATTTCAAGTCTCTACCATTAACAATTTTAAAGTAACTAATTCATATTTCAAGTCTCTACCATTTTCAAGTAACTAATTCACATTTCAAGTCTCCACACTTAACCATTTTCAAGTAACTAATTCACATTTTCAAGTCACTACCATTATCTAGTAACAAATACACATCTTCAAGTCTCTGCACTTAACCATTTCAAATAACTAATTCACATTTCAAATCTCTACCATTTTCAAGTAACTAATTCATATTTCAACTCTCTACCATTTTCAAATAACTAATTCACATTTCAAGTCTCTACACTTAACCATTTTCAAGCAACTAATTCACATTTCAAGTCTCTACACCTAACTATTTTCAAATAACTAATTCACATTTCAAGTCTCTACCATTAACCATTTTCTAGTAACTAATTCACATTTCAAATCTCTACCATTTTCAAGTAACTAATTCATATTTCAATTCTCTACACTTAACCATATTCAAGTAACTAATTCACATTTCAAGTCTCTACCATTAACCATTTTCTAGTAACTAATTCACATTTTCAAGTTCCTACACTTAATAATTTTCAATTAACTAATTCACATATCAAGTTACTACACTTAACCATTTTCAAGTAACTAATTCACATTTCAAGTCTCTACACTTAACCATTTTCAAGTAACTAATTCACATTTCAAGTCTCTACCATTAACCATTTTAAAGTAACTAATTCACATTTCAAGTCTCTACCATTTTCAAGTAACTAATTCACATTTCAAGTCTCTACACTTAACCATTTTCAAGTAACTAATTCACATTTCAAGTCTCTACCATTAACCATTTTAAAGTAACTAATTCACATTTCAAGTCTCGACCATTTTCAAGTAACTAATTCACATTTCAAGTCTCTACACTTAACCATTTTCAAGTAACTAATTCACATTTCAAGTCTCTACCATTAACCATTTTCTAGTAACTAATTCACATTTTCAAGTTACTACTCTTAACAATTTTCAAGTAACTTATTCACATTTCAATTCTCTACACTTAACCATTTCAAGTAACTAATTCACATTTCAAGTCTCTACCATTAACCATTTTAAAGTAACTAATTCACATTTCAAATCTCTACCATTTTCAAGTAACTAATTCATATTTCAATTCTCTACACTTAACCATTTTCAAGTAACTAATTCACATTTCAAGTCTCTACCATTAACCATTTTCTAGTAACTAATTCACATTTTCAAGTTCCTACACTTAATAATTTTCAATTAACTAATTCACATATCAAGTTACTACACTTAACCATTTTCAAGTAACTAATTCACATTTCAAGTCTCTACACTTAACCATTTTCAAGTAACTAATTTACATTTCAAGTCTCTACCATTAACCATTTTAAAGTAACTAATTCACATTTCAAGTCTCTACCATTTTCAAGTAACTAATTCACATTTCAAGTCTCTACACTTAACCATTTTCAAGTAACTAATTCACATTTCAAGTCTCTACCATTAACCATTTTAAAGTAACTAATTCACATTTCAAGTCTCTACCATTTTCAAGTAACTAATTCACATTTCAAGTCTCTACACTTAACCATTTTCAAGTAACTAATTCACATTTCAAGTCTCTACCATTAACCATTTTCAAGTAACTAATTCACATTTCAAGTCTCGACCATTTTCAAGTAACTAATTCACATTTCAAGTCTCTACACTTAACCATTTTCAAGTAACTAATTCACATTTCAAGTCTCTACCATTAACCATTTTCTAGTAACTAATTCACATTTTCAAGTTAGTACTCTTAACAATTTTCAAGTAACTTATTCACATTTCAATTCTCTACACTTAACCATTTCAAGTAACTAATTCACATTTCAAGTCTCTACCATTAACCATTTTAAAGTAACTAATTCACATTTCAAATCTCTACCATTTTCAAGTAACTAATTCATATTTCAATTCTCTACACTTAACCATATTCAAGTAACTAATTCACATTTCAAGTCTCTACCATTAACCATTTTCTAGTAACTAATTCACATTTTCAAGTTCCTACACTTAATAATTTTCAATTAACTAATTCACATATCAAGTTACTACACTTAACCATTTTCAAGTAACTAATTCACATTTCAAGTCTCTACACTTAACCATTTTCAAGTAACTAATTCACATTTCAAGTCTCTACCATTAACCATTTTAAAGTAACTAATTCACATTTCAAGTCTCTACCATTTTCAAGTAACTAATTCACATTTCAAGTCTCTACACTTAACCATTTTCAAGTAACTAATTCACATTTCAAGTCTTTACCATTAACCATTTTAAAGTAACTAATTCACATTTCAAGTCTCGACCATTTTCAAGTAACTAATTCACATTTCAAGTCTCTACACTTAACCATTTTCAAGTAACTAATTCACATTTCAAGTCTCTACCATTAACCATTTTCTAGTAACTAATTCACATTTTCAAGTTACTACTCTTAACAATTTTCAAGTAACTTATTCACATTTCAATTCTCTACACTTAACCATTTCAAGTAACTAATTCACATTTCAAGTCTCTACCATTAACCATTTTAAAGTAACTAATTCACATTTCAAATCTCTACCATTTTCAAGTAACTAATTCATATTTCAATTCTCTACACTTAACCATTTTCAAGTAACTAATTCACATTTCAAGTCTCGACCATTTTCAAGTAACTAATTCACATTTCAAGTGTCTACCATTAACCATTTTAAAGTAACTAATTTACATTTCAAGTCTCTACCATTTTCAAGTAACTAATTCACATTTCAAGTCTCTACCATTAACCATTTTAAAGTAACTAATTCACATTTTCAAGTTAGTATAATTAATAATTTTTAAGTAACAAATTCACATTTCAATTCTCTACACTTAACCATTTTCAAGTAACTAATTCACATTTCAAGTCTCTACCATTAACCATTTTCAAGTAACTAATTCACATATCAAGTTACTACACTTAACCATTTTCAAGTAACTAATTCTCATTTCAAGTCTCTACACTTAACCATTTTCAAGTAACTAATTCACATTTCAAGTCTCTACCATTAACCATTTTCAAATAACTAATTCACATTTCAAGTCTCTACACTTAACCATTTTCAAGTAACTAATTCACATTTCAAGTCTCTACACTTAACCATTTTCAAGTAACTAATTCACATTTCAAGTCTCTACCATTAACCATTTTAAAGTACCTAATTTACATTTCAAGTCTCTACCATTTTCAAGTAACTAATTCACATTTCAAGTCTCTACCATTAACCATTTTAAAGTAACTAATTCACATTTTCAAGTTAGTATAATTAATAATTTTTAAGTAACAAATTCACATTTCAATTCTCTACACTTAACCATTTTCAAGTAACTAATTCACATTTCAAGTCTCTACCATTAACCATTTTAAAGTAACTAATTCACATTTCAAGTCTCTACCATTTTCTAGTAACTAATTCACATTTTCAAGTTACTACACTTAACAATTTTCAAGTAACTAATTCACATTTCAAGTCTCTACACTTAGTCATTTTCAAGTAAGTAATTCACATTTTCAACTTACTACACATAACAATTTTCAAGTAACTAATTCACATTTCAAGTTACTACAATTAATAATTTTCAAGTAACTAATTCACATTTCAAGTCTCTACACTTAACCATTTTCAAGTAACTAATTCACATTTCAAGTCTCTACCATTAACCATTTTAAAGTAACTAATTCACATTTCAAGTCTCTACCATTTTCAAGTAACTAATTCACATTTCAAGTCTCTACACTTAACCATTTTCAAGTAACTAATTCACATTTCAAGTCTCTACCATTAACCATTTTCTAGTAACTAATTCACATTTTCAAATTACTACACTTAACAATTTTCAAGTAACTAATTCACATATCAAGTTACTACACTTAACCATTTTCAAGTAACTAATTCACATTTCAAGTCTCTACCATTAACAATTTTAAAGTAACTAATTCATATTTCAAGTCTCTACCATTTTCAAGTAACTAATTCACATTTCAAGTCTCCACACTTAACCATTTTCAAGTAACTAATTCACATTTTCAAGTCACTACCATTATCTAGTAACAAATACACATCTTCAAGTCTCTGCACTTAACCATTTCAAATAACTAATTCACATTTCAAATCTCTACCATTTTCAAGTAACTAATTCATATTTCAACTCTCTACCATTTTCAAATAACTAATTCACATTTCAAGTCTCTACACTTAACCATTTTCAAGCAACTAATTCACATTTCAAGTCTCTACACCTAACTATTTTCAAATAACTAATTCACATTTCAAGTCTCTACCATTAACCATTTTCTAGTAACTAATTCACATTTCAAATCTCTACCATTTTCAAGTAACTAATTCATATTTCAATTCTCTACACTTAACCATATTCAAGTAACTAATTCACATTTCAAGTCTCTACCATTAACCATTTTCTAGTAACTAATTCACATTTTCAAGTTCCTACACTTAATAATTTTCAATTAACTAATTCACATATCAAGTTACTACACTTAACCATTTTCAAGTAACTAATTCACATTTCAAGTCTCTACACTTAACCATTTTCAAGTAACTAATTCACATTTCAAGTCTCTACCATTAACCATTTTAAAGTAACTAATTCACATTTCAAGTCTCGACCATTTTCAAGTAACTAATTCACATTTCAAGTCTCTACACTTAACCATTTTCAAGTAACTAATTCACATTTCAAGTCTCTACCATTAACCATTTTCTAGTAACTAATTCACATTTTCAAGTTACTACTCTTAACAATTTTCAAGTAACTTATTCACATTTCAATTCTCTACACTTAACCATTTCAAGTAACTAATTCACATTTCAAGTCTCTACCATTAACCATTTTAAAGTAACTAATTCACATTTCAAATCTCTACCATTTTCAAGTAACTAATTCATATTTCAATTCTCTACACTTAACCATTTTCAAGTAACTAATTCACATTTCAAGTCTCTACCATTAACCATTTTCTAGTAACTAATTCACATTTTCAAGTTCCTACACTTAATAATTTTCAATTAACTAATTCACATATCAAGTTACTACACTTAACCATTTTCAAGTAACTAATTCACATTTCAAGTCTCTACACTTAACCATTTTCAAGTAACTAATTTACATTTCAAGTCTCTACCATTAACCATTTTAAAGTAACTAATTCACATTTCAAGTCTCTACCATTTTCAAGTAACTAATTCACATTTCAAGTCTCTACACTTAACCATTTTCAAGTAACTAATTCACATTTCAAGTCTCTACCATTAACCATTTTAAAGTAACTAATTCACATTTCAAGTCTCTACCATTTTCAAGTAACTAATTCACATTTCAAGTCTCTACACTTAACCATTTTCAAGTAACTAATTCACATTTCAAGTCTCTACCATTAACCATTTTCAAGTAACTAATTCACATTTCAAGTCTCGACCATTTTCAAGTAACTAATTCACATTTCAAGTCTCTACACTTAACCATTTTCAAGTAACTAATTCACATTTCAAGTCTCTACCATTAACCATTTTCTAGTAACTAATTCACATTTTCAAGTTACTACTCTTAACAATTTTCAAGTAACTTATTCACATTTCAATTCTCTACACTTAACCATTTCAAGTAACTAATTCACATTTCAAGTCTCTACCATTAACCATTTTAAAGTAACTAATTCACATTTCAAATCTCTACCATTTTCAAGTAACTAATTCATATTTCAATTCTCTACACTTAACCATATTCAAGTAACTAATTCACATTTCAAGTCTCTACCATTAACCATTTTCTAGTAACTAATTCACATTTTCAAGTTCCTACACTTAATAATTTTCAATTAACTAATTCACATATCAAGTTACTACACTTAACCATTTTCAAGTAACTAATTCACATTTCAAGTCTCTACACTTAACCATTTTCAAGTAACTAATTCACATTTCAAGTCTCTACCATTAACCATTTTAAAGTAACTAATTCACATTTCAAGTCTCTACCATTTTCAAGTAACTAATTCACATTTCAAGTCTCTACACTTAACCATTTTCAAGTAACTAATTCACATTTCAAGTCTTTACCATTAACCATTTTAAAGTAACTAATTCACATTTCAAGTCTCGACCATTTTCAAGTAACTAATTCACATTTCAAGTCTCTACACTTAACCATTTTCAAGTAACTAATTCACATTTCAAGTCTCTACCATTAACCATTTTCTAGTAACTAATTCACATTTTCAAGTTACTACTCTTAACAATTTTCAAGTAACTTATTCACATTTCAATTCTCTACACTTAACCATTTCAAGTAACTAATTCACATTTCAAGTCTCTACCATTAACCATTTTAAAGTAACTAATTCACATTTCAAATCTCTACCATTTTCAAGTAACTAATTCATATTTCAATTCTCTACACTTAACCATTTTCAAGTAACTAATTCACATTTCAAGTCTCGACCATTTTCAAGTAACTAATTCACATTTCAAGTCTCTACCATTAACCATTTTAAAGTAACTAATTTACATTTCAAGTCTCTACCATTTTCAAGTAACTAATTCACATTTCAAGTCTCTACCATTAACCATTTTAAAGTAACTAATTCACATTTTCAAGTTAGTATAATTAATAATTTTTAAGTAACAAATTCACATTTCAATTCTCTACACTTAACCATTTTCAAGTAACTAATTCACATTTCAAGTCTCTACCATTAACCATTTTCAAGTAACTAATTCACATATCAAGTTACTACACTTAACCATTTTCAAGTAACTAATTCTCATTTCAAGTCTCTACACTTAACCATTTTCAAGTAACTAATTCACATTTCAAGTCTCTACCATTAACCATTTTCAAATAACTAATTCACATTTCAAGTCTCTACACTTAACCATTTTCAAGTAACTAATTCACATTTCAAGTCTCTACACTTAACCATTTTCAAGTAACTAATTCACATTTCAAGTCTCTACCATTAACCATTTTAAAGTAACTAATTTACATTTCAAGTCTCTACCATTTTCAAGTAACTAATTCACATTTCAAGTCTCTACACTTAACCAATTTCAAATAACTAATTCACATTTCAAGTCTCTACCATTAACCATTTTAAAGTAACTAATTCACATTTTCAAGTTAGTATAATTAATAATTTTTAAGTAACAAATTCACATTTCAATTCTCTACACTTAACCATTTTCAAGTAACTAATTCACATTTCAAGTCTCTACCATTAACCATTTTAAAGTAACTAATTCACATTTCAAGTCTCTACCATTTTCTAGTAACTAATTCACATTTTCAAGTTACTACACTTAACAATTTTCAAGTAACTAATTCACATTTCAAGTCTCTACACTTAGTCATTTTCAAGTAAGTAATTCACATTTTCAACTTACTACACATAACAATTTTCAAGTAACTAATTCACATTTCAAGTTACTACAATTAATAATTTTCAAGTAACTAATTCACATTTTAATTCTCTACACTTAACCATTTTCAAGTAACTAATTAACATTTCAAGTCTCTACCATTAACCATTTTAAAGTAACTAATTCACATTTCAAGTCTCTACCATTTTAAAGTAACTAATTCACATTTCAAGTCTCTACACTTAACCATTTTCAAGTAACTAATTCACATTTCAAGTCTCTACCATTAACCATTTTCTAGTAACTAATTCACATTTTCAAATTACTACACTTAACAATTTTCAAGTAACTAATTCACATATCAAGTTACTACACTTAACCATTTTCAAGTAACTAATTCACATTTCAAGTCTCTACCATTAACAATTTTAAAGTAACTAATTCATATTTCAAGTCTCTACCATTTT
This sequence comes from Capsicum rhomboideum, assembly GCA_031232105.1. NCBI lineage: Eukaryota > Viridiplantae > Streptophyta > Magnoliopsida > Solanales > Solanaceae > Capsicum > Capsicum rhomboideum. Next base: position 47,090,787 of record CP124719.1, on the reverse strand, counting down.
CAAGTAACTAATTCACATTTCAAGTCTCCACACTTAACCATTTTCAAGTAACTAATTCACATTTTCAAGTCACTACCATTATCTAGTAACAAATACACATCTTCAAGTCTCTGCACTTAACCATTTCAAATAACTAATTCACATTTCAAATCTCTACCATTTTCAAGTAACTAATTCATATTTCAACTCTCTACCATTTTCAAATAACTAATTCACATTTCAAGTCTCTACACTTAACCATTTTCAAGCAACTAATTCACATTTCAAGTCTCTACACCTAACTATTTTCAAATAACTAATTCACATTTCAAGTCTCTACCATTAACCATTTTCTAGTAACTAATTCACATTTCAAATCTCTACCATTTTCAAGTAACTAATTCATATTTCAATTCTCTACACTTAACCATATTCAAGTAACTAATTCACATTTCAAGTCTCTACCATTAACCATTTTCTAGTAACTAATTCACATTTTCAAGTTCCTACACTTAATAATTTTCAATTAACTAATTCACATATCAAGTTACTACACTTAACCATTTTCAAGTAACTAATTCACATTTCAAGTCTCTACACTTAACCATTTTCAAGTAACTAATTCACATTTCAAGTCTCTACCATTAACCATTTTAAAGTAACTAATTCACATTTCAAGTCTCTACCATTTTCAAGTAACTAATTCACATTTCAAGTCTCTACACTTAACCATTTTCAAGTAACTAATTCACATTTCAAGTCTCTACCATTAACCATTTTAAAGTAACTAATTCACATTTCAAGTCTCGACCATTTTCAAGTAACTAATTCACATTTCAAGTCTCTACACTTAACCATTTTCAAGTAACTAATTCACATTTCAAGTCTCTACCATTAACCATTTTCTAGTAACTAATTCACATTTTCAAGTTACTACTCTTAACAATTTTCAAGTAACTTATTCACATTTCAATTCTCTACACTTAACCATTTCAAGTAACTAATTCACATTTCAAGTCTCTACCATTAACCATTTTAAAGTAACTAATTCACATTTCAAATCTCTACCATTTTCAAGTAACTAATTCATATTTCAATTCTCTACACTTAACCATTTTCAAGTAACTAATTCACATTTCAAGTCTCTACCATTAACCATTTTCTAGTAACTAATTCACATTTTCAAGTTCCTACACTTAATAATTTTCAATTAACTAATTCACATATCAAGTTACTACACTTAACCATTTTCAAGTAACTAATTCACATTTCAAGTCTCTACACTTAACCATTTTCAAGTAACTAATTTACATTTCAAGTCTCTACCATTAACCATTTTAAAGTAACTAATTCACATTTCAAGTCTCTACCATTTTCAAGTAACTAATTCACATTTCAAGTCTCTACACTTAACCATTTTCAAGTAACTAATTCACATTTCAAGTCTCTACCATTAACCATTTTAAAGTAACTAATTCACATTTCAAGTCTCTACCATTTTCAAGTAACTAATTCACATTTCAAGTCTCTACACTTAACCATTTTCAAGTAACTAATTCACATTTCAAGTCTCTACCATTAACCATTTTAAAGTAACTAATTCACATTTCAAGTCTCGACCATTTTCAAGTAACTAATTCACATTTCAAGTCTCTACACTTAACCATTTTCAAGTAACTAATTCACATTTCAAGTCTCTACCATTAACCATTTTCTAGTAACTAATTCACATTTTCAAGTTACTACTCTTAACAATTTTCAAGTAACTTATTCACATTTCAATTCTCTACACTTAACCATTTCAAGTAACTAATTCACATTTCAAGTCTCTACCATTAACCATTTTAAAGTAACTAATTCACATTTCAAATCTCTACCATTTTCAAGTAACTAATTCATATTTCAATTCTCTACACTTAACCATTTTCAAGTAACTAATTCACATTTCAAGTCTCTACCATTAACCATTTTCTAGTAACTAATTCACATTTTCAAGTTCCTACACTTAATAATTTTCAATTAACTAATTCACATATCAAGTTACTACACTTAACCATTTTCAAGTAACTAATTCACATTTCAAGTCTCTACACTTAACCATTTTCAAGTAACTAATTCACATTTCAAGTCTCTACCATTAACCATTTTAAAGTAACTAATTCACATTTCAAGTCTCTACCATTTTCAAATAACTAATTCACATTTCAAGTCTCTACACTTAACCATTTTCAAGTAACTAATTCACATTTCAAGTCTCTACACTTAACCATTTTCAAGTAACTAATTCACATTTCAAGTCTCTACCATTAACCATTTTAAAGTAACTAATTCACATTTCAAGTCTCTACCATTTTCAAGTAACTAATTCACATTTCAAGTCTCTACACTTAACCAATTTCAAATAACTAATTCACATTTCAAGTCTCTACCATTAACCATTTTAAAGTAACTAATTCACATTTTCAAGTTAGTATAATTAATAATTTTTAAGTAACAAATTCACATTTCAATTCTCTACACTTAACCATTTTCAAGTAACTAATTCACATTTCAAGTCTCTACCATTAACCATTTTAAAGTAACTAATTCACATTTCAAGTCTCTACCATTTTCTAGTAACTAATTCACATTTCAAGTCTCTACCATTTTCTAGTAACTAATTCACATTTCAAGTCTCTACACTTAGTCATTTTCAAGTAACTAATTCACATTTCAAGTCTCTACACTTAGTCATTTTCAAGTAAGTAATTCACATTTTCAACTTACTACACATAACAATTTTCAAGTAACTAATTCACATTTCAAGTTACTACAATTAATAATTTTCAAGTAACTAATTCACATTTTAATTCTCTACACTTAAGCATTTTCAAGTAACTAATTTACATTTTCAAGTTACTACACTTAACCATTTTCTAGTAACTAATTCACATTTTCACTACACTTAACCATTTTAAAGTAACTAATTCACATTTCAAGTCTCTACAGTTAATAATTTTCAAGTAACTAATTCACATTTCAAATCTCTACCATTTTCAAGTAACTAATTCACATTTCAATTCTCTACCATTAACCATTTTAAAGTAACTAATTGACATTTCAAGTCTCTACCATTTTCAAGTAACTAATTCATATTTCAAGTCTCTACCATTAACCATTTTAAAGTAACTAATTCACATTTCAAGTCTCTACCATTTTCAAGTAACTAATTCACATTTCAAGTCTCCACACTTAACCATTTTCAAGTAACTAATTCACATATCAAGTTACTACACTTAACCATTTTCGAGTAACTAATTCACATTTCAAGTCTCTACCATTTTCAAGTAACTAATTCACATTTCAAGTCTCCACACTTAACCATTTTCAAGTAACTAATTCACATTTCAAGTCTCTACCATTTACCATTTTAAAGCAACTAATTCACATTTTCAAGTCAAAACCATTATCTAGTAACAAATACACATCTTCAAGTCTCTGTACATAACCATTTCAAATAACTAATTTACATTTCAAGTCTCTACTATTTTCAAGTAACTAATTCATATTTCAAGTCTCTACCATTTTCAAGTAACTAATTCACATTTCAAGTCTCTACACTTAACCATTTTCAAGTAACTAATTCACATTTCAAGTCTCTACCATTAACCATTTTCTAGTAACTTATTCACATTTTCAAGTTACTACAATTAATAATTTTCAAATAACTAATTCACATTTCAAGTCTCTACACTTAACCATTTTCAAGTAACTAATTCACATTTCAAGTCTCTAATATTAACCATTTACTAGTAACTAATTCACATTTTCAAGTTACTACACTTAACAATTTTTAAGTAACTAATTCACATTTCAAGTTACTACAATTAATAATTTTCAAGTAACTAATTCACATTTCAAGTTACTACAATTAATAATTTTCAAGTAACTAATTCAAATTTCAATTCTCTACACTTAACCATTTTCAAGTAACTAATTCACATTTCAAGTCTCTACCATTAACCATTTTAAAGTAACTAATTCACATTTCAAGTCTCGACCATTTTCAAGTAACTAATTCACATTTCAAGTCTCTACACTTAACCATTTTCAAGTAACTAATTCACATTTCAAGTCTCTACCATTAACCATTTTCTAGTAACTAATTCACATTTTCAAGTTACTACTCTTAACAATTTTCAAGTAACTTATTCACATTTCAATTCTCTACACTTAACCATTTCAAGTAACTAATTCACATTTCAAGTCTCTACCATTAACCATTTTAAAGTAACTAATTCACATTTCAAATCTCTACCATTTTCAAGTAACTAATTCATATATCAATTCTCTACACTTAACCATTTTCAAGTAACTAATTCACATTTCAAGTCTCTACCATTAACCATTTTCTAGTAACTAATTCACATTTTCAAGTTCCTACACTTAATAATTTTCAATTAACTAATTCACATATCAAGTTACTACACTTAACCATTTTCAAGTAACTAATTCACATTTCAAGTCTCTACACTTAACCATTTTCAAGTAACTAATTCACATTTCAAGTCTCTACCATTAACCATTTTAAAGTAACTAATTCACATTTCAAGTCTCTACCATTTTCAAATAACTAATTCACATTTCAAGTCTCTACACTTAACCATTTTCAAGTAACTAATTCACATTTCAAGTCTCTACACTTAACCATTTTCAAGTAACTAATTCACATTTCAAGTCTCTACCATTAACCATTTTAAAGTAACTAATTCACATTTCAAGTCTCTACCATTTTCAAGTAACTAATTCACATTTCAAGTCTCTACACTTAACCAATTTCAAATAACTAATTCACATTTCAAGTCTCTACCATTAACCATTTTAAAGTAACTAATTCACATTTTCAAGTTAGTATAATTAATAATTTTTAAGTAACAAATTCACATTTCAATTCTCTACACTTAACCATTTTCAAGTAACTAATTCACATTTCAAGTCTCTACCATTAACCATTTTAAAGTAACTAATTCACATTTCAAGTCTCTACCATTTTCTAGTAACTAATTCACATTTCAAGTCTCTACCATTTTCTAGTAACTAATTCACATTTCAAGTCTCTACACTTAGTCATTTTCAAGTAACTAATTCACATTTCAAGTCTCTACACTTAGTCATTTTCAAGTAAGTAATTCACATTTTCAACTTACTACACATAACAATTTTCAAGTAACTAATTCACATTTCAAGTTACTACAATTAATAATTTTCAAGTAACTAATTCACATTTTAATTCTCTACACTTAAGCATTTTCAAGTAACTAATTTACATTTTCAAGTTACTACACTTAACCATTTTCTAGTAACTAATTCACATTTTCACTACACTTAACCATTTTAAAGTAACTAATTCACATTTCAAGTCTCTACAGTTAATAATTTTCAAGTAACTAATTCACATTTCAAATCTCTACCATTTTCAAGTAACTAATTCACATTTCAATTCTCTACCATTAACCATTTTAAAGTAACTAATTGACATTTCAAGTCTCTACCATTTTCAAGTAACTAATTCATATTTCAAGTCTCTACCATTAACCATTTTAAAGTAACTAATTCACATTTCAAGTCTCTACCATTTTCAAGTAACTAATTCACATTTCAAGTCTCCACACTTAACCATTTTCAAGTAACTAATTCACATATCAAGTTACTACACTTAACCATTTTCGAGTAACTAATTCACATTTCAAGTCTCTACCATTTTCAAGTAACTAATTCACATTTCAAGTCTCCACACTTAACCATTTTCAAGTAACTAATTCACATTTCAAGTCTCTACCATTTACCATTTTAAAGCAACTAATTCACATTTTCAAGTCAAAACCATTATCTAGTAACAAATACACATCTTCAAGTCTCTGTACATAACCATTTCAAATAACTAATTTACATTTCAAGTCTCTACTATTTTCAAGTAACTAATTCATATTTCAAGTCTCTACCATTTTCAAGTAACTAATTCACATTTCAAGTCTCTACACTTAACCATTTTCAAGTAACTAATTCACATTTCAAGTCTCTACCATTAACCATTTTCTAGTAACTTATTCACATTTTCAAGTTACTACAATTAATAATTTTCAAATAACTAATTCACATTTCAAGTCTCTACACTTAACCATTTTCAAGTAACTAATTCACATTTCAAGTCTCTAATATTAACCATTTACTAGTAACTAATTCACATTTTCAAGTTACTACACTTAACAATTTTTAAGTAACTAATTCACATTTCAAGTTACTACAATTAATAATTTTCAAGTAACTAATTCACATTTCAAGTTACTACAATTAATAATTTTCAAGTAACTAATTCAAATTTCAATTCTCTACACTTAACCATTTTCAAGTAACTAATTCACATTTCAAGTCTCTACCATTAACCATTTTAAAGTAACTAATTCACATTTCAAGTCTCGACCATTTTCAAGTAACTAATTCACATTTCAAGTCTCTACACTTAACCATTTTCAAGTAACTAATTCACATTTCAAGTCTCTACCATTAACCATTTTCTAGTAACTAATTCACATTTTCAAGTTACTACTCTTAACAATTTTCAAGTAACTTATTCACATTTCAATTCTCTACACTTAACCATTTCAAGTAACTAATTCACATTTCAAGTCTCTACCATTAACCATTTTAAAGTAACTAATTCACATTTCAAATCTCTACCATTTTCAAGTAACTAATTCATATATCAATTCTCTACACTTAACCATTTTCAAGTAACTAATTCACATTTCAAGTCTCTACCATTAACCATTTTCTAGTAACTAATTCACATTTTCAAGTTCCTACACTTAATAATTTTCAATTAACTAATTCACATATCAAGTTACTACACTTAACCATTTTCAAGTAACTAATTCACATTTCAAGTCTCTACACTTAACCATTTTCAAGTAACTAATTCACATTTCAAGTCTCTACCATTAACCATTTTAAAGTAACTAATTCACATTTCAAGTCTCTACCATTTTCAAATAACTAATTCACATTTCAAGTCTCTACACTTAACCATTTTCAAGTAACTAATTCACATTTCAAGTCTTTACACTTAACCATTTTCAAGTAACTAATTCACATTTCAAGTCTCTACCATTAACCATTTTAAAGTAACTAATTCACATTTCAAGTCTCTACCATTTTCAAGTAACTAATTCACATTTCAAGTCTCTACACTTAACCAATTTCAAATAACTAATTCACATTTCAAGTCTCTACCATTAACCATTTTAAAGTAACTAATTCACATTTTCAAGTTAGTATAATTAATAATTTTTAAGTAACAAATTCACATTTCAATTCTCTACACTTAACCATTTTCAAGTAACTAATTCACATTTCAAGTCTCTACCATTAACCATTTTAAAGTAACTAATTCACATTTCAAGTCTCTACCATTTTCTAGTAACTAATTCACATTTCAAGTCTCTACCATTTTCTAGTAACTAATTCACATTTCAAGTCTCTACACTTAGTCATTTTCAAGTAACTAATTCACATTTCAAGTCTCTACACTTAGTCATTTTCAAGTAAGTAATTCACATTTTCAACTTACTACACATAACAATTTTCAAGTAACTAATTCACATTTCAAGTTACTACAATTAATAATTTTCAAGTAACTAATTCACATTTTAATTCTCTACACTTAAGCATTTTCAAGTAACTAATTTACATTTTCAAGTTACTACACTTAACCATTTTCAAGTAACTAATTCACATTTTCACTACACTTAACCATTTTAAAGTAACTAATTCACATTTCAAGTCTCTACAGTTAATAATTTTCAAGTAACTAATTCACATTTCAAATCTCTACCATTTTCAAGTAACTAATTCACATTTCAATTCTCTACCATTAACCATTTTAAAGTAACTAATTGACATTTCAAGTCTCTACCATTTTCAAGTAACTAATTCATATTTCAAGTCTCTACCATTAACCATTTTAAAGTAACTAATTCACATTTCAAGTCTCTACCATTTTCAAGTAACTAATTCACATTTCAAGTCTCCACACTTAACCATTTTCAAGTAACTAATTCACATATCAAGTTACTACACTTAACCATTTTCGAGTAACTAATTCACATTTCAAGTCTCTACCATTTTCAAGTAACTAATTCACATTTCAAGTCTCCACACTTAACCATTTTCAAGTAACTAATTCACATTTCAAGTCTCTACCATTTACCATTTTAAAGCAACTAATTCACATTTTCAAGTCAAAACCATTATCTAGTAACAAATACACATCTTCAAGTCTCTGTACATAACCATTTCAAATAACTAATTTACATTTCAAGTCTCTACTATTTTCAAGTAACTAATTCATATTTCAAGTCTCTACCATTTTCAAGTAACTAATTCACATTTCAAGTCTCTACACTTAACCATTTTCAAGTAACTAATTCAAATTTCAAGTCTCTACCATTAACCATTTTCTAGTAACTTATTCACATTTTCAAGTTACTACAATTAATAATTTTCAAATAACTAATTCACATTTCAAGTCTCTACACTTAACCATTTTCAAGTAACTAATTCACATTTCAAGTCTCTAATATTAACCATTTACTAGTAACTAATTCACATTTTCAAGTTACTACACTTAACAATTTTTAAGTAACTAATTCACATTTCAAGTTACTACAATTAATAATTTTCAAGTAACTAATTCACATTTCAAGTTACTACAATTAATAATTTTCAAGTAACTAATTCAAATTTCAATTCTCTACACTTAACCATTTTCAAGTAACTAATTCACATTTCAAGTCTCTACCATTAACCATTTTAAAGTAACTAATTCACATTTCAAGTCTCTACACTTAACCATTTTCAAGTAACTAATTCACATTTCAAGTCTCTACCATTAACCATTTTCTAGTAACTAATTCACATTTTCAAGTTACTACTCTTAACAATTTTCAAGTAACTTATTCACATTTCAATTCTCTACACTTAACCATTTCAAGTAACTAATTCACATTTCAAGTCTCTACCATTAACCATTTTAAAGTAACTAATTCACATTTCAAATCTCTACCATTTTCAAGTAACTAATTCATATTTCAATTCTCTACACTTAACCATTTTCAAGTAACTAATTCACATTTCAAGTCTCTACCATTAACCATTTTCTAGTAACTAATTCACATTTTCAAGTTCCTACACTTAATAATTTTCAATTAACTAATTCACATATCAAGTTACTACACTTAACCATTTTCAAGTAACTAATTCACATTTCAAGTCTCTACACTTAACCATTTTCAAGTAACTAATTCACATTTCAAGTCTCTACCATTAACCATTTTAAAGTAACTAATTCACATTTCAAGTCTCTACCATTTTCAAATAACTAATTCACATTTCAAGTCTCTACACTTAACCATTTTCAAGTAACTAATTCACATTTCAAGTCTTTACACTTAACCATTTTCAAGTAACTAATTCACATTTCAAGTCTCTACCATTAACCATTTTAAAGTAACTAATTCACATTTCAAGTCTCTACCATTTTCAAGTAACTAATTCACATTTCAAGTCTCTACACTTAACCAATTTCAAATAACTAATTCACATTTCAAGTCTCTACCATTAACCATTTTAAAGTAACTAATTCACATTTTCAAGTTAGTATAATTAATAATTTTTAAGTAACAAATTCACATTTCAATTCTCTACACTTAACCATTTTCAAGTAACTAATTCACATTTCAAATCTCTCTACCATTAACCATTTTAAAGTAACTAATTCACATTTCAAGTCTCTACCATTTTCTAGTAACTAATTCACATTTCAAGTCTCTACCATTTTCTAGTAACTAATTCACATTTCAAGTCTCTACACTTAGTCATTTTCAAGTAACTAATTCACATTTCAAGTCTCTACACTTAGTCATTTTCAAGTAAGTAATTCACATTTTCAACTTACTACACATAACAATTTTCAAGTAACTAATTCACATTTCAAGTTACTACAATTAATAATTTTCAAGTAACTAATTCACATTTTAATTCTCTACACTTAAGCATTTTCAAGTAACTAATTTACATTTTCAAGTTACTACACTTAACCATTTTCAAGTAACTAATTCACATTTTCACTACACTTAACCATTTTAAAGTAACTAATTCACATTTCAAGTCTCTACAGTTAATAATTTTCAAGTAACTAATTCACATTTCAAATCTCTACCATTTTCAAGTAACTAATTCACATTTCAATTCTCTACCATTAACCATTTTAAAGTAACTAATTGACATTTCAAGTCTCTACCATTTTCAAGTAACTAATTCATATTTCAAGTCTCTACCATTAACCATTTTAAAGTAACTAATTCACATTTCAAGTCTCTACCATTTTCAAGTAACTAATTCACATTTCAAGTCTCCACACTTAACCATTTTCAAGTAACTAATTCACATATCAAGTTACTACACTTAACCATTTTCGAGTAACTAATTCACATTTCAAGTCTCTACCATTTTCAAGTAACTAATTCACATTTCAAGTCTCCACACTTAACCATTTTCAAGTAACTAATTCACATTTCAAGTCTCTACCATTTACCATTTTAAAGCAACTAATTCACATTTTCAAGTCAAAACCATTATCTAGTAACAAATACACATCTTCAAGTCTCTGTACATAACCATTTCAAATAACTAATTTACATTTCAAGTCTCTACTATTTTCAAGTAACTAATTCATATTTCAAGTCTCTACCATTTTCAAGTAACTAATTCACATTTCAAGTCTCTACACTTAACCATTTTCAAGTAACTAATTCAAATTTCAAGTCTCTACCATTAACCATTTTCTAGTAACTTATTCACATTTTCAAGTTACTACAATTAATAATTTTCAAATAACTAATTCACATTTCAAGTCTCTACACTTAACCATTTTCAAGTAACTAATTCACATTTCAAGTCTCTAATATTAACCATTTACTAGTAACTAATTCACATTTTCAAGTTACTACACTTAACAATTTTTAAGTAACTAATTCACATTTCAAGTTACTACAATTAATAATTTTCAAGTAACTAATTCACATTTCAAGTTACTACAATTAATAATTTTCAAGTAACTAATTCAAATTTCAATTCTCTACACTTAACCATTTTCAAGTAACTAATTCACATTTCAAGTCTCTACCATTAACCATTTTAAAGTAACTAATTCACATTTCAAGTCTCTACCATTTTCCAGTAACTAATTCACATTTCAAGTCTCTACACTTAACCATTTTCTAGTAACTAATTCACATTTTCAAGTTACTACACTTAACAATATTTAAGTAACTAATTCACATATCAAGTTACTACACTTAACCATTTTCAAGTAACTTATTCACATTTCAAGTCTCTACCATTAACCATTTTAAAGTAACTAATTCACATTTTCAAGTTAGTACAAATAATAATTTTTAAGTAACTAATTCACATTTCAATTCTCTACACTTAACCATTTTCAAGTAACTAATTCACATTTCAAGTCTCTATCATTAACCATTTTCAAGTAACTAATTCACATTTCAAGTCTCAACCAATTTTCAAATAACTAATTCACATATCAATTTTCTACACTTAACCATTTTCAAGTAACAAATTCACGTTTTCAAGTTACTAAACTTAACCATTTTCAAGCAACTAATTCACATTTTCACTTAACTTAACCATTTTCAAGTAACTAATTCACATTTCAAGTTACTATAATTAATAATTTTCAAATAACTAATTCACATTTCAATTCTCTACACTTAACCATTTTCAAGTAACTAATTCACGTTTCAAGTCTCTACCATTAACCATTTTAAAGTATCTAATTCACATTTCAAGTCTCTACCATTTTCAAGTAACTAATTCACATTTCAAGTCTCTACACTTAACCATTTTCAAGTAACTAATTCATATTTCAAGTCTCTACCATTATTCATTTTCTAGTAACTAATTCACATTTTCAAGTTACTATACTTAACAATTTTCAAATAACTAATTCACATTTCAATTCTCTACACTTAACCATTTTCAAGTAACTAATTCACATTTTCAAGTCTCTACACCTAACCATTTTCAAATAACTAATTCACATTTCAAGTCTCTACCATTAACCATTTTAAAGTAACTAATTCACATTTTCAAGTTAGTACAAATAATAATTTTTAAGTAACTAATTCACATTTCAATTCTCTACACTTAACCATTTTCAAGTAACTAATTCACATTTCAAGTCTCTATCATTAACCATTTTCAAGTAACTAATTCACATTTCAAGTCTCAACCAATTTTCAAATAACTAATTCACATTTCAATTTTCTACACTTAACCATTTTCAAATAACTAATTCACGTTTTCAAGTTACTAAACTTAACCATTTTCAAGCAACTAATTCACATTTTCACTTAACTTAACCATTTTCAAGTAACTAATTCACATTTCAAGTTACTATAATTAATAATTTTCAAATAACTAATTCACATTTCAATTCTCTACACTTAACCATTTTCAAGTAACTAATTCACGTTTCAAGTCTCTACCATTAACAATTTTAAAGTATCTAATTCACATTTCAAGTCTCTACCATTTTCAAGTAACTAATTCACATTTCAAGTCTCTACACTTAACCATTTTCAAGTAACTAATTCATATTTCAAGTCTCTACCATTATTCATTTTCTAGTAACTAATTCACATTTTCAAGTTACTATACTTAACAATTTTCAAATAACTAATTCACATTTCAATTCTCTACACTTAACCATTTTCAAGTAACTAATTCACATTTTCAAGTTACTACACTTAACCATTTTCAAGTAACTAATTCACATTTTCACTAAACTTAACCATTTTCAAATAACTAATTCATATTTCAAGTCTCTACCATTAACCATTTTCAAGTAACTAATTCACATTTTCACTTAACTGAACCATTTTCAAGTAACTAATTCACATTTCAAGTTACTACAATTAATAATTTTCAAATAACTAATTCTCATTTCAATTCTCTACACTTAACCATTTTCAAGTAACTAATTCACATTTCAAGTCTCTACCATTAACCATTTTCAAATAACTAATTCACATTTCAAGTCTCAACCATTAACCATGTAACTAATTCACATTTCAAGTCTCTACCATTAACCATTTTCTAGTAACTATTTCACATTTTCAAGTTACTACTCTTAACAATTTTCAAATAACTAATTCACATTTCAATTCTCTACACTTAGCCATTTTCAAGTAACTAATTCACATTTTCAAGTTACTGCACTTAACCATTTTCAAGTAACTAATCCATTTTCAAGTAACTAATTCACATTTCAAATCTCTACCATTAACCATTTTCAAGTAACTAATTAACATTTCAAGTCTCAACCATTAACCATGTAACTGATTCACATTTCAATTCTCTACACTAAACCATTTTCAAGTAACTAATTCACGTTTTCAAGTTACTACACTTAACCATTTTCAAGTAATTACTTCACATTTTCACTACACTTAACCATTTTCAAGTAACTAATTCACATTTCAAGTCTCTACAATTAATAATTTTCAAATAACTAATTCACATTTCAATTCTCTACACTTAACCATTTTCAAGTAACTAATTCACATTTCAAGTCTCTACCATTAACCATTTTAAAGTAACTAATTCACATTTCAAGTCTCTACCATTTTCAAGTAACTAATTCACATTTCAAGTCTCTACACTTAACCATTTTCAAGTAACTAATTCACATTTCAAGTCTCTACCATTAACCATTTTCAAGTAACTAATTCACATTTTAACTTAACTTAACCATTTTCAAGTAACTAATTCACATTTCAAGTTACTACAATTAATAATTTTCAAATAACTAATTCTCATTTCAATTCTCTACACTTAACCATTTTCAAGTAACTAATTCACATTTCAAGTCACTACCATGAACCATTTTAAAGTAACTAATTCACATTTCAAGTCTCTACCATTTTCAAATAACTAATTCACATTGCAAGTCTTTACACCTAACCATTTTCATGTAACTAATTCACATTTCAAGTCTCTACCATTAACCATTTTCTAGTAACTAATTCACATTTTCAAGTTACTACTCTTAGCAATTTTCAAATAACTAAATCACATTTCAATTCTCTACACTTAGCCATTTTCAAGTTACTAATTCACATTTTCAAGTTACTGCACTTAACCATTTTCAAGTAAGTAATTCACATTTTCACTAAACTTAACCATTTTCAAGTAACTAATTCACATTTCAAGTCTCTACCATTAACCATTTTCAAGTAACTAATTCACATTTCAAGTCTCAACCATTAACCATGTAACTGATTCACATTTCAATTTTCTACACTTAACCATTTTCAAGTAACTAATTCACATTTTCAAGTTACTACACTTAACCATTTTCAAGTAATTACTTCACATTTTCATTACACTTAACCATTTTCAAGTAACTAATTCACATTTAAAGTCTCAACCATTAACCATGTAACTGATTCACATTTCAATTCTCTACACTAAACCATTTTCAAGTAACTAATTCACGTTTTCAAGTTACTACACTTAACCATTTTCAAGTAATTACTTCACATTTTCACTACACTTAACCATTTTCAAGTAACTAATTCACATTTCAAGTCTCTACAATTAATAATTTTCAAATAACTAATTCACATTTCAATTCTCTACACTTAACCATTTTCAAGTAACTAATTCACATTTCAAGTCTCTACCATTAACCATTTTAAAGTAACTAATTCACATTTCAAGTCTCTACCATTTTCAAGTAACTAATTCACATTTCAAGTCTCTACACTTAACCATTTTCAAGTAACTAATTCACATTTCAAGTCTCTACCATTAACCATTTTCTAGTAACTAATTCACATTTTCAAGTTACTACTCTTAACAATTTTCAAGTAACTTATTCACATTTCAATTCTCTACACTTAACCATTTCAAGTAACTAATTCACATTTCAAGTCTCTACCATTAACCATTTTAAAGTAACTAATTCACATTTCAAATCTCTACCATTTTCTAGTAACTAATTCATATTTCAATTCTCTACACTTAACCATTTTCAAGTAACTAATTCACATTTCAAGTCTCTACCATTAACCATTTTCTAGTAACTAATTCACATTTTCAAGTTACTACACTTAATAATTTTCAAGTAACTAATTCACATATCAAGTTACTACACTTAACCATTTTCAAGTAACTAATTCACATTTCAAGTCTCTACCATTAACCATTTTCTAGTAACTAATTCACATTTTCAAGTTACTACACTTAATAATTTTCAATTAACTAATTCACATATCAAGTTACTACACTTAACCATTTTCAAGTAACTAATTCACATTTCAAGTCTCTACACTTAACAATTTTCAAGTAACTAGTTCACATTTCAAGTCTCTACCATTAACCATTTTAAAGTAACTAATTCACATTTCAAGGCTCTACCATTTTCAAGTATCTAATTCACATTTGAAGTCTCTACACTGAACCAATTTCAAATAACTAATTCACATTTCAAGTCTCTACCAATAACCATTTTAAAGTAACTAATTCACATTTTCAAGTTAGTATAATTAATAATTTTTAAGTAACTAATTCACATTTCAATTCTCTACCATTACCCATTTTCAAGTAACTAATTCACATTTTCACTTAACTTAACCATTTTCAAGTAACTAATTCACATTTCAAGTCTCTACCATTAACCATTTTCAAGTAACTAATTCACATTTTAACTTAACTTAACCATTTTCAAGTAACTAATTCACATTTCAAGTTACTACAATTAATAATTTTCAAATAACTAATTCTCATTTCAATTCTCTACACTTAACCATTTTCAAGTAACTAATTCACATTTCAAGTCTCTACCATTAACCATTTTAAAGTAACTAATTCATATTTCAAGTCTCTACCATTTTCAAATAACTAATTCACATTTCAAGTCTTTACACTTAACCATTTTCATGGAACTAATTCACATTTCAAGTCTCTACCATTAACCATTTTCTAGTAACTAATTCACATTTTCAAGTTACTACTCTTAACAATTTTCAAATAACTAATTCACATTTCAATTCTCTACACTTAGCCATTTTCAAGTAACTAATTCACATTTTCACTAAACTTAACCATTTTCAAGTAACTAATTCACATTTCAAGTCTCTACCATTAACCATTTTCAAGTAACTAATTCACATTTCAAGTCTCAACCATTAACCATGTAACTGATTCACATTTCAATTCTCTACACTTAACCATTTTCCAGTAACTAATTCACGTTTTCAAGTTACTACACTTAACCATTTTCAAGTAATTACTTCACATTTTCACTACACTTAACCATTTTAATGTAACTAATTCACATTTCAAGTCTCTACAATTAATAATTTTCAAGTAACTAATTCACATTTCAAGTCTCTACCATTAACCATTTTCAAGTAACTAATTCACATTTCAAGTCTCAACCATTAACCATGTAACTGATTCACATTTCAATTCTCTACACTTAACCATTTTCCAGTAACTAATTCACGTTTTCAAGTTACTACACTTAACCATTTTCAAGTAATTACTTCACATTTTCACTACACTTAACCATTTTCATGTAACTAATTCACATTTGAAGTCTCTACAATTAATAATTTTCAAGTAACTAATTCACATTTCAAGTCTCTACACTTAACCATTTTCAAGTAACTAATTCACATTTCAAGTCTCTACCATTAATCATTTTAAAGTAACTAATTCACATTTCAAGTCTCTACCATTTTCAAATAACTAATTCACATTTCAAGTCTCTACACTTAACCATTTTCAAGTAACTAATTCACATTTCAAGTCTCTACACTTAACCATTTTCAAGTAACTAATTCACATTTCAAGTCTCTACCATTAACCATTTTAAAGTAACTAATTCACATTTCAAGTCTCTACCATTAGCCATTTTCTAGTAACTAATTCACATTTCAAGTCTCTACACTTAACCAATTTCAAATAACTAATTCACATTTCAAGTCTTTACCATTAACCATTTTAAAGTAACTAATTCACATTTTCAAGTTAGTATAATTAATAATTTTTAAGTAACAAATTCACATTTCAATTCTTTACACTTAACCATTTTCAAGTAACTAATTCACATTTCAAGTCTCTACCATTAACCATTTTAAAGTAACTAATTCACATTTCAAGTCTCTACCATTTTCAAGTAACTAATTCACATTTCAAGTCTCTACACTTAACCATTTTCAAGTAACTAATTCACATTTCAAGTCTCTACCATTAGCCATTTTCTAGTAACTAATTCACATTTTCAAATTACTACACTTAACAATTTTCAAGTAACTAATTCACATATCAAGTTACTACACTTAACCATTTTCAAGTAACTAATTCACATTTCAAGTCTCTACCATTAACAATTTTAAAGTAACTAATTCATATTTCAAGTCTCTACCATTTTCAAGTAACTAATTCACATTTCAAGTCTCCACACTTAACCATTTTCAAGTAACTAATTCACATTTTCAAGTCACTACCATTATCTAGTAACAAATACACATCTTCAAGTCTCTGCACTTAACCATTTCAAATAACTAATTCACATTTCAAGTCTCTACCATTTTAAAGTAACTAATTCATATTTCAAGTCTCTACCATTTTCAAATAACTAATTCACATTTCAAATCTCTGCCATTTTCAAGTAACTAATTCATATTTCAACTCTCTACCATTTTCAAATAACTAATTCACATTTCAAGTCTCTACACTGAACCAATTTCAAATAACTAATTCACATTTCAAGTCTCTACCTTTCACCATTTTCTAGTAACTTATTCACATTTTCAAGTTACTACAATTAATAATTTTCAAATAACTAATTCACATTTCAAGTCTCTACCATTATCCATTTTCAAGTAACTAATTCACTTTTTCACTTAACTTAACCATTTTCAAGTAACTAATTCACATTTCAAGTCTCTACCATTAATCATTTTCAAGTAACTAATTCACATTTTCACTTAACTTACCCATTTTCAAGTAACTAATGCACATTTCAAGTTACTACAATTAATAATTTTCAAATAACTAATTCTCATTTCAATTCTCTACACTTAACCATTTTCAAGTAACTAATTCACATTTCAAGTCTCTACCATTAACCATTTTAAAGTAACTAATTCACATTTCAAGTCTCTACCATTTTCAAGTGACTAATTCACATTTCAAGTCTTTACCATTATCCATTTTATAGTAACTAATTCACATTTTCACGTTACTACACTTAACAATTTGCAAATAACTAATTCACATTTCAATTCTCTACACTTAACCATTTTCAAGTAACTAATTTACATTTTCAAGTTACTACACTTAACCATTTTCAAGTAACTAATTCACATTTTCACTACACTTAACCATTTTAAAGTAACTAATTCACATTTCAAGTCTCTACAGTTAATAATTTTCAAGTAACTAATTCACATTTCAAATCTCTACCATTTTCAAGTAACTAATTCACATTTCAATTCTCTACCATTAACCATTTTAAAGTAACTAATTGACATTTCAAGTCTCTACCATTTTCAAGTAACTAATTCATATTTCAAGTCTCTACCATTAACCATTTTAAAGTAACTAATTCACATTTCAAGTCTCTACCATTTTCAAGTAACTAATTCACATTTCAAGTCTCCACACTTAACCATTTTCAAGTAACTAATTCACATATCAAGTTACTACACTTAACCATTTTCGAGTAACTAATTCACATTTCAAGTCTCTACCATTTTCAAGTAACTAATTCACATTTCAAGTCTCCACACTTAACCATTTTCAAGTAACTAATTCACATTTCAAGTCTCTACCATTTACCATTTTAAAGCAACTAATTCACATTTTCAAGTCAAAACCATTATCTAGTAACAAATACACATCTTCAAGTCTCTGTACATAACCATTTCAAATAACTAATTCACATTTCAAGTCTCTACTATTTTCAAGTAACTAATTCATATTTCTAGTCTCTACCATTTTCAAGTAACTAATTCACATTTCAAGTCTCTACACTTAACCATTTTCAAGTAACTAATTCACATTTCAAGTCTCTACCATTAACCATTTTCTAGTAACTTATTCACATTTTCAAGTTACTACAATTAATAATTTTCAAATAACTAATTCACATTTCAAGTCTCTACACTTAACCATTTTCAAGTAACTAATTCACATTTCAAGTCTCTAATATTAACCATTTACTAGTAACTAATTCACATTTTCAAGTTACTACACTTAACAATTTTTAAGTAACTAATTCACATTTCAAGTTACTACAATTAATAATTTTCAAGTAACTAATTCAAATTTCAATTCTCTACACTTAACCATTTTCATGTAACTAATTCACATTTCAAGTCTCTACCATTAACCATTTTAAAGTAACTAATTCACATCTCAAGTCTCTACCATTTTCCAGTAACTAATTCACATTTCAAGTCTCTACACTTAACCATTTTCAAGCAACTAATTCACATTTCAAGTCTCTACACCTAACCATTTTCAAATAACTAATTCACATTTCAAGTCTCTACCATTAACCATTTTAAAGTAACTAATTCACATTTTCAAGTTAGTACAAATAATAATTTTCAAATAACTAATTCACATTTCAAGTCTCTACACTTAACCATTTTCAAGTAACTAATTCACATTTCAAGTCTCTATCATTAACCATTTTCAAGTAACTAATTCACATTTCAAGTCTCAACCAATTTTCAAATAACTAATTCACATTTCAATTTTCTACACTTAACCATTTTCAAGTAACTAATTCACGTTTTCAAGTTACTAAACTTAACCATTTTCAAGCAACTAATTCACATTTTCACTTAACTTAACCATTTTCAAGTAACTAATTCACATTTCAAGTTACTATAATTAATAATTTTCAAATAACTAATTCACATTTCAATTCTCTACACTTAACCATTTTCAAGTAACTAATTCACGTTTCAAGTCTCTACCATTAACCATTTTAAAGTAACTAATTCACATTTCAAGTCTCTACCATTTTCAAGTAACTAATTCACATTTCAAGTCTCTACACTTAACCATTTTCAAGTAACTAATTCATATTTCAAGTCTCTACCATTATTCATTTTCTAGTAACTAATTCACATTTTCAAGTTACTACACTTAACAATTTTCAAATAACTAATTCACATTTCAATTCTCTACACTTAACCGTTTTCAAGTAACTAATTCACATTTTCAAGTTACTAAACTTAACCATTTTCAAGTAACTAATTCACATTTTCACTAATCTTAACCATTTTCAAATAACTAATTCATATTTCAAGTCTCTACCATTAACCATTTTCAAGTAACTAATTCACATTTTCACTTAACTTAACCATTTTCAAGTAACTAATTTACATTTCAAGTTACTACAATTAATAATTTTCAAATAACTAATTCTCATTTTCACTAAACTTAACCATTTTCAAGTAACTAATTCACATTTCAAGTCTCTACCATTAACCATTTTCAAATAACTAATTCACATTTCAAGTCTCAACCATTAACCATGTAACTAATTCACATTTCAAGTCTCTACCATTAACCATTTTCTAGTAACTAATTCACATTTTCAAGTTACTACTCTTAACAATTTTCAAATAACTAATTCACATTTCAATTCTCTACACTTAGCCATTTTCAAGTAACTAATTCACATTTTCAAGTTACTGCACTTAACCATTTTCAAGTAACTAATCCATTTTCAAGTAACTAATTCACATTTCAAATCTCTACCATTAACCATTTTCAAGTAACTAATTCACATTTCAAGTCTCAACCATTAACCATGTAACTGATTCACATTTCAATTCTCTACACTTAACCATTTTCAAGTAACTAATTCACGTTTTCAAATTACTACACTTAACCATTTTCAAGTAATTACTTCACATTTTCACTACACTTAACCATTTTCAAGTAACTAATTCATATTTCAAGTCTCTACAATTAATAATTTTCAAATAACTAATTTACATTTCAATTCTCTACACTTAACCATTTTCAAGTAACTAATTCACATTTCAAGTCTCTACCATTAACCATTTTAAAGTAACTAATTCACATTTCAAGTCTCTACCATTTTCAAGTAACTAATTCACATTTCAAGTCTCTACACTTAACCATTTTCAAGTAACTAATTCACATTTCAAGTCTCTACCATTAACCATTTTCAAGTAACTAATTCACATTTTAACTTAACTTAACCATTTTCAAGTAACTAATTCACATTTCAAGTTACTACAATTAATAATTTTCAAATAACTAATTCTCATTTCAATTCTCTACACTTAACCATTTTCAAGTAACTAATTCACATTTCAAGTCTCTACCATCAACCATTTTAAAGTAACTACTTCACATTTCAAGTCTCTACCATTTTCAAATAACTAATTCACATTGCAAGTCTTTACACTTAACCATTTTCATGTAACTAATTCACATTTCAAGTCTCTACCATTAACCATTTTCTAGTAACTAATTCACATTTTCAAGTTACTACTCTTAGCAATTTTCAAATAACTAATTCAAATTTCAATTCTCTACACTTAACCATTTTCAAGTAACTAATTCACATTTTCAAGTTACTACACTTAACCATTTTCAAGTAACTAATTCACATTTCAAGTCTCTATCATTTTCAAGTAACTAATTCACATTTCAAGTCTCTACACTTAACCATTTTCAAGTAACTAATTCACATTTTAACTTAACTTAACCATTTTCAAGTAACTAATTCACATTTCAAGTTACTACAATTAATAATTTTCAAATAACTAATTCTCATTTCAATTCTCTACACTGAACAATTTTCAAGTAACTAATTCACATTTCAAGTCTCTACCATTAACCATTTTAAAGTAACTAATTCACATTTCAAGTCTCTACCATTTTCAAATAACTAATTCACATTGCAAGTCTTTACACTTAACCATTTTCATGTAACTAATTCACATTTCAAGTCTCTACCATTAACCATTTTCTAGTAACTAATTCACATTTTCAAGTTACTACTCTTAGTAATTTTCAAATAACTAAATCACATTTCAATTCTCTACACTTAGCCATTTTCAAGTTACTAATTCACATTTTCAAGTTACTGCACTTAACCATTTTCAAGTAACTAATTCACATTTTCACTAAACTTAACCATTTTCAAGTAACTAATTCACATTTCAAGTCTCTACCATTAACCATTTTCAAGTAACTAATTCACATTTCAAGTCTCAACCATTAACCATGTAACTGATTCACATTTCAATTCTCTACACTTAACCATTTTCAAGTAACTAATTCACATTTTAAAGTTACTACACTTAACCATTTTCAAGTAATTACTTCACATTTTCACTACACTTAACCATTTTCAAGTAACTAATTCACATTTAAAGTCTCAACCATTAACCATGTAACTGATTCACATTTCAATTCTCTACACTAAACCATTTTCAAGTAACTAATTCACGTTTTCAAGTTACTACACTTAACCATTTTCAAGTAATTACTTCACATTTTCACTACACTTAACCATTTTCAAGTAACTAATTCACATTTCAAGTCTCTACAATTAATAATTTTCAAATAACTAATTCACATTTCAATTCTCTACACTTAACCATTTTCAAGTAACTAATTCACATTTCAATTCTCTACACTTAGCCATTTTCAAGTAACTAATTCACATTTTCAAGTTACTGCACTTAACCATTTTCAAGTAACTAATCCATTTTCAAGTAACTAATTCACATTTCAAATCTCTACCATTAACCATTTTCAAGTAACTAATTCACATTTCAAGTCTCAACCATTAACCATGTAACTGATTCACATTTCAATTCTCTACACATAACCATTTTCAAGTAACTAATTCACGTTTTCAAGTTACTACACTTAACCATTTTCAAGTAATTACTTCACATTTTCACTACACTTAACCATTTTCAAGTAACTAATTCACATTTCAAGTCTCTACAATTAATAATTTTCAAATAACTAATTCACATTTCAATTCTCTACACTTAACCATTTTCAAGTAACTAATTCACATTTCAAGTCTCTACCATTAACCATTTTAAAGTAACTAATTCACATTTCAAGTCTCTACCATTTTCAAGTAACTAATTCACATTTCAAGTCTCTACACTTAACCATTTTCAAGTAACTAATTCACATTTCAAGTCTCTACCATTAACCATTTTCTAGTAACTAATTCACATTTTCAAGTTACAACTCTTAACAATTTTCAAGTAACTTATTCACATTTCAATTCTCTACACTTAACCATTTCAAGTAACTAATTCACATTTCAAGTCTCTACACTTAACCATTTTCAAGTAACTAGTTCACATTTCAAGTCTCTACCATTAACCATTTTAAAGTAACTAATTCACATTTCAAGGCTCTACCATTTTCAAGTAACTAATTCACATTCGAAGTCTCTACACTGAACCAATTTCAAATAACTAATTCACATTTCAAGTCTCTACCAATAACCATTTTAAAGTAACTAATTCACATTTCAAGTCTCTACCATTAACCATTTTAAAGTAACTAATTCACATTTTCACTTAACTTAACCATTTTCAAGTAACTAATTCACATTTCAAGTCTCTACCATTAACCATTTTCAAGTAACTAATTCACATTTTAACTTAACTTACCCATTTTCAAGTAACTAATTCACATTTCAAGTTACTACAATTAATAATTTTCAAATAACTAATTCTCATTTCAATTCTCTACACTTAACCATTTTCAAGTAACTAATTCACATTTCAAGTCTCTACCATTAATCATTTTAAAGTAACTAATTCACATTTCAAGTCTCCACCATTTTCAAATAACTAATTCACATTTCAAGTCTTTACACTTAACCATTTTCATGGAACTAATTCACATTTCAAGTCTCTACCATTAACCATTTTCTAGTAACTAATTCACATTTTCAAGTTACTACTCTTAACAATTTTCAAATAACTAATTCACATTTCAATTCTCTACACTTAGCCATTTTCAAGTAACTAATTCACATTTTCAAGTTACTGCACTTAACCATTTTCAAGTAACTAATTCACATTTTCACTAAACTTAACCATTTTCAAGTAACTAATTCACATTTCAAGTCTCTACCATTAACCATTTTCAAGTAACTAATTCACATTTCAAGTCTCAACCATTAACCATGTAACTGATTCACATTTCAATTCTCTACACTTAACCATTTTCCAGTAACTAATTCACGTTTTCAAGTTACTACACTTAACCATTTTCAAGTAATTACTTCACATTTTCACTACACTTAACCATTTCCATGTAACTAATTCACATTTCAAGTCTCTACAATTAATAATTTTCAAGTAACTAATTCACATTTCAAGTCTCTACACTTAACCATTTTCAAGTAACTAATTCACATTTCAAGTCTCTACCATTAACCATTTTAAAGTAACTAATTCACATTTCAAGTCTCTACCATTTTCAAGTAACTAATTCACATTTGAAGTCTCTACACTTAACCAATTTCAAATAACTAATTCACATTTCAAGTCTCTACCATTAACCATTTTAAAGTAACTAATTCACATTTTCAAGTTAGTTTAATTAATAATTTTTAAGTAACTAATTCACATTTCAATTCTCTACACTTAACCATTTTCAAGTAACCAATTCACATTTCAAGTCTCTACCATTAACCATTTTAAAGTAACTAATTCACATTTCAAGTCTCTACCCTTTTCTAGTAACTAATTCACATTTTCAAGTTGCTACACTTAACAATTTTCAAGTAACTAATTCACATTTCAAGTTACTACAATTAATAATTTTCAAGTAACTAATTCACATTTCAATTCTCTACCATTAACCATTTTAAAGTAACTAATTCACATTTCAAGTCTCTACCATTTTCAAGTAACTAATTCACATTTCAAGTTACTACAATTAATAATTTTCAAGTAACTAATTCACATTTCAATTCTCTACACTAAACCATTTTCAAGTAACTAATTCACATTTCAAGTCTCTACCATTAACCATTTTAAAGTAACTAATTCACATTTCAAATCTCTACCATTTTCAAGTAACTAATTCATATTTCAATTCTCTACACTTAACCATTTTCAAGTAACTAATTCACATTTCAAGTCTCTACCATTAACCATTTTCTAGTAAATAATTCACATTTTCAAGTTACTACACTTAATAATTTTCAAGTAACTAATTCACATATCAAGTTACTACACTTAAACATTTTCAAGTAACTAATTCACATTTCAAGTCTCTACACTTAACCATTTTCAAATAACTAATTCACATTTCAAGTCTCTACCATTAACCATTTTAAAGTAACTAATTCACATTTCAAATCTCTACCATTTTCAAGTAACTAATTCACATTTCAAGTCTCTACACTTAACCATTTTCAAGTAATTAATTCACATTTCAAGTCTCTACCATTAACCATTTTCTAGTAACTAATTCACATTTTCAAGTTACTACTCTTAACAATTTTTAAGTAACTTATTCACATTTCAATTCTCTACACTTAACCATTTTCAAGTAACTAATTCACATTTCAAGTCTCTACCATTAACCATTTTAAAGTAACTAATTCACATTTCAAATCTCTACCATTTTCAGGTAACTAATTCATATTTCAATTCTCTACACTTAACCATTTTCAAGTAACTAATTCACATTTAAAGTCTCTACTATTAACCATTTTCTAGTAACTAATTCACATTTTCAAGTTACTACACTTAATAATTTTCAAGTAACTAATTCACATATCAAGTTACTACACTTAAACATTTTCAAATAACTAATTCACATTTCAAGTCTCTACACTTAACCATTTTCAAGTAACTAATTCACATTTCAAGTCTCTACCATTAACCATTTTAAAGTAACTAATTCACATTTCAAGTCTCTACCATTTTCAAGTAACTAATTCACATTTGAAGTCTCTACACTTAACCAATTTCAAATAACTAATTCACATTTCAAGTCTCTACCATTAACCATTTTAAAGTAACTAATTCACATTTTCAAGTTAGTTTAATTAATAATTTTTAAGTAACTAATTCACATTTCAATTCTCTACACTTAACCATTTTCAAGTAACCAATTCACATTTCAAGTCTCTACCATTAACCATTTTAAAATAACTAATTCACATTTCAAGTCTCTACCCTTTTCTAGTAACTAATTCACATTTTCAAGTTGCTACAATTAATAATTTTCAAGTAACTAATTCACATTTCAATTCTCTACCATTAACCATTTTCTAGTAACTAATTCACATTTTCAAGTTACTACACTTAACAATTTTCAAATAACTAATTCACATTTCAAGTCTCTACCATTTTCAAGTAACTAATTCACATTTCAAGTCTCTACACTTAACCATTTTCAAGTAACTAATTCTCATTTCAAGTCTCTACCATTAACCATTTTCTAGTAACTAATTCACATTTTCAAATTACTACACTTAACAATTTTCAAGTAACTAATTCACATATCAAGTTACTACACTTAACCATTTTCAAGTAACTAATTCACATTTCAAGTCTCTACCATTAACCATTTTAAAGTAACTAATTCACATTTCAAATCTCTACCATTTTCAAGTAACTAATTCATATTTCAATTCTCTACACTTAACCATTTTCAAGTAACTAATTCACATTTCAAGTCTCTACCATTAACCATTTTCTAGTAAATAATTCACATTTTCAAGTTACTACACTTAATAATTTTCAAGTAACTAATTCACATATCAAGTTACTACACTTAACCATTTTCAAGTAACTAATTCACATTTCAAGTCTCTACACTTAACCATTTTCAAATAACTAATTCACATTTCATGTCTCTACCATTAACCATTTTAAAGTAACTAATTCACATTTCAAGTCTCTACCATTTTCAAGTAACTAATTCACATTTCAAGTCTCTACACTTAACCATTTTCAAGTAATTAATTCACATTTCAAGTCTCTACCATTAACCATTTTCTAGTAACTAATTCACATTTTCAAGTTACTACTCTTAACAATTTTTAAGTAACTTATTCACATTTCAATTCTCTACACTTAACCATTTTCAAGTAACTAATTCACATTTCAAATCTCTACCATTAACCATTTTAAAGTAACTAATTCACATTTCAAATCTCTACCATTTTCAAGTAACTAATTCATATTTCAATTCTCTACACTTAACCATTTTCAAGTAACTAATTCACATTTCAAGTCTCTACTATTAACCATTTTCTAGTAACTAATTCACATTTTCAAGTTACTACACTCAATAATTTTCAAGTAACTAATTCACATATCAAGTTACTACACTTAAACATTTTCAAGTAACTAATTCACATTTCAAGTCTCTACACTTAACCATTTTCAAGTAACTAATTCACATTTCAAGTCTCTACCATTAACCATTTTAAAGTAACTAATTCACATTTCAAGTCTCTACCATTTTCAAGTAACTAATTCACATTTGCAGTCTCTACACTTAACCAATTTCAAATAACTAATTCACATTTCAAGTCTCTACCATTAACCATTTTAAAGTAACTAATTCACATTTTCAAGTTAGTTTAATTAATAATTTTTAAGTAACTAATTCACATTTCAATTCTCTACACTTAACCATTTTCAAGTAACCAATTCACATTTCAAGTCTCTACCATTAACCATTTTAAAGTAACTAATTCACATTTCAAGTCTCTACCCTTTTCTAGTAACTAATTCACATTTTCATGTTGCTACACTTAACAATTTTCAAGTAACTAATTCACATTTCAAGTTACTACAATTAATAATTTTCAAGTAACTAATTCACATTTCAATTCTCTACCATTAACCATTTTCTAGTAACTAATTCACATTTTCAAGTTACTACACTTAACAATTTTCAAATAACTAATTCACATTTCAATTCTCTACACTTAACCATTTTCAAGTAACTAATTCACATTTCAAGTCTCTACCATTAACCATTTTAAAGTAACTAATTCACATTTTCAAGTTGCTACACTTAACAATTTTCAAGTAACTAATTCACATTTCAAGTTACTACAATTAATAATTTTCAAGTAACTAATTCACATTTCAAGTCTCTACCATTAACCATTTTCTAGTAACTAATTCACATTTTCAAGTTACTACACTTAACAATTTTCAAATAACTAATTCACATTTCAATTCTCTACACTTAACCATTTTCAAGTAACTAATTCACATTTTCACGTTACTACACTTAACCATTTTCAAGTAACTAATTCACATTTCAAGTCTCTACCATTAACCATTTTCTAGTAACTAATTCACATTTTCAAGTTACTACACTTTACAATTTTCAAATAACTAATTCACATTTTCAACTTACTACACTTAGCAATTTTCAAATAACTAATTCACATTTCAAGTCTCTACCATTAACCATTTTAAAGTAACTAATTCACATTTTCAAGTTAGTACAATTAATAATTTTCAAGTAACTAATTCACATTTCAATTCTCTACACTTAACCATTTTCAAGTAACTAATTCACATTTCAATTCTCTACCATTAACCATTTTAAAGTAACTAATTCACATTTCAAGTCTCTACCATTTTCAAGTAACTAATTCACATTTCAAGTCTCTACACTTAACCATTTTCAAGTAACTAATTCACATTTCAAGTCTCTACCATTAACCATTTTCTAGTAACTAATTCACATTTTCAAATTACTACACTTAACAATTTTCAAGTAACTAATTCACATATCAAGTTACTACACTTAACCATTTTCAAGTAACTAATTCACATTTCTAGTCTCTACCATTAACAATTTTAAAGTAACTAATTCACATTTCAAGTCTCCACACTTAACCATTTTCAAGTAACTAATTCACATTTCAAGTCTCTACCATTTACCATTTTAAAGCAACTAATTCACATTTTCAAGTCACTACCATTATCTAGTAACAAATACACATCTTCAAGTCTCTGTACATAACCATTTCAAATAACTAATTCACATTTCAAGTCTCTACTATTTTCAAGTAACTAATTCATATTTCAAGTCTCTACCATTTTCAAGTAACTAATTCACATTTCAAGTCTCTACACTTAACCATTTTCAAGTAACTAATTCACATTTCAAGTCTCTACCATTAACCATTTTCTAGTAACTTATTCACATTTTCAAGTTACTACAATTAATAATTTTCAAATAACTAATTCACATTTCAAGTCTCTACACTTAACCATTTTCAAGTAACTAATTCACATTTCAAGTCTCTAATATTAACCATTTACTAGTAACTAATTCACATTTTCAAGTTACTACACTTAACAATTTTTAAGTAACTAATTCATATTTCAAGTTACTACAATTAATAATTTTCAAGTAACTAATTCATATTTCAAGTTACTACAATTAATAATTTTCAAGTAACTAATTCACATTTCAATTCTCTACACTTAACCATTTTCAAGTAACTAATTCACATTTCAAGTCTCTACCATTAACCATTTTAAAGTAACTAATTCACATTTCAAGTCTCTATCATTTTCCAGTAACTAATTCACATTTCAAGTCTCTACACTTAACCATTTTCAAGCAACTAATTCACATTTCAAGTCTCTACACCTAACCATTTTCAAGTAACTAATTCACATTTCAAGTCTCTACCATTAACCATTTTAAAGTAACTAATTCACATTTTTCAAGTTAGTACAATTAATAATTTTTAAGTAACTAATTCACATTTCAATTCTCTACCCTTAACCATTTTCAAGTAACTAATTCATTTCAAGTCTCTACCATTAATCATTTTAAAGTAACTAATTCACATTTTCAAATTAGTACAATTAATAATTTTTAAGTAACTAATTCACTTTTCAATTCTCTACACTTAACCATTTTTAAGTAACTAATTCACATTTCAAGTCTCTATCATTAACCATTTTCAAGTAACTAATTCACATTTCAAGTCTCAACCATTAACCATGTAACTGATTCACATTTCAATTTTCTACACTTAACCATTTTCAAGTAACTAATTCACGTTTTCATGTTACTAAACTTAACCATTTTCAAGTAACTAATTCACATTTTCACTTAACTTAACCATTTTCAAGTAACTAATTCACATTTCAAATTACTATAATTAATAATTTTCAAATAACTAATTTACATTTCAATTCTCTACACTTAACCATTTTTAATTAACTAATTCACATTTCAAGTCTCTACCATTAACCATTTTAAAGTAACTAATTCACATTTCAAGTCTCTACCATTTTCAAGTAACTAATTCACATTTCAAGTCTCTACACTTAACCATTTTCAAGTAACTAATTCATATTTCAAGTCTCTACCATTATCAATTTTCTAGTAACTAATTCACATTTTCAAGTTACTAATTCACATTTCAATTCTCTACACTTAACCATTTTCAAGTAACTAATTCACATTTTCACGTTACTACACTTAACCATTTTCAAGTAACTAATTCACATTTTCACTAAACTTAACCATTTTCAAGTAACTAATTCACATTTCAAGTCTCTACCATTAACCATTTTAAAGTAACTAATTCACTATCACGACCCAAACAAACGGACCGTGTGGGCACCTACGCTATCCTAAGTAGCTAGGAGAACCCTTATTACCCAACCAAAAATATGCGGAAGACTTCTGTTTTTAAGAGAATACTGAATTAAATATAACAAAGTAAATTAAACACCAATAAATAAATTTTTCAAAAAACTTCTTACAACTGTCCTTCACTACCCCAAGACCTGGTCAGACATGTACAAGAGCTACCTATTACAGAATAGATTGACAATAAAATAAATAACACAAAGACTCTAACATCTGCCAGGAAGGAAGTGCAGAAGTTAGGGCTGAATATCGCCATTGATCTAGTAACTGCAAACTAACCTGCATCCAATCTACACCCCAATAAGGGATGTAGAAGAGTAGGGTCAGTACAAACACACGTACTGGTAGGCATCATCGGCCGACTAGTGTTAGTCCACATAATCATAAAATAGAATCAAAGAAAAGAAATCATGACATCTTAATAGAGTATAATTCTACTAAGGCTGTAATATCATTATAACACTTTGCCAATATAATTTACAATTTTCCAACTCTATTAATGAGATTATATTCACCACTAGCATAGTCTAGCCTCACTAATTCACACCATCCACCACAATCTAACACTAAACCATCACTACTACACTTTTATTCATGTTGCCGTTTCCATTATCCACATCTATAGGATCAACCCAATAATCATAGATAACTCACACTAAACTCTCGGGCTAACAACCAAACACTCTCTTATAATATTAAAGAATAATAACTAGCCAATCGGATAAGCCAAGATCACACC
Source organism: Capsicum rhomboideum (assembly GCA_031232105.1). NCBI lineage: Eukaryota > Viridiplantae > Streptophyta > Magnoliopsida > Solanales > Solanaceae > Capsicum > Capsicum rhomboideum. Next base: position 47,059,235 of record CP124719.1, on the reverse strand, counting down.
AAGTATAAATAAAGTAAGTCAACCAACATATAGCAAGTAAGCACAGAGTTTCACTTTTCCAAGTACATGTCACACAATCAATCTCAAGGATACAATCAAACAGGGAATACAAATCAACTCACATCTCAGTAAAACACACAAGAGAACTCAAGGTTCATTAGCAAACCTTATAGATACTCTTGGAGAAAGGTTAATTCAATTATTGAAACTTTGGGATTGTTTCTTTGAGATTATTCATTGGATTCATCACTTTAGATCACTTCATTATTTATTATTAATATTACCATGTCGGCTCGTGGCACCCGATCCAATCACATCTTATAGCAATACCGAAATTTAACGTCGGCCACATTGCTACTAACAATCTTTCCACTTTTCTGTTCTTAATAAATATTCATCATTCACTTTTCAACCTGTATGAAGGTATATCACAAGCCTTCTTTACTCTAGGTATTCTTTTCAATCACATTATCATTATGAATCAAGATTTTTCATTTATCAACAATAGTCTGTACACACATGCTAAGGGACTTATTTCTGCCCAACTAGTCATGACCTGCAGGGGACAATCTAAGTCCATGTACCGTACCGGCGTGGTACCCGATCCTCCATAAATAAGTAATATCAACATCCATATCCGTACCGGCGTGGCACCCGATCCTCCATAATCATATTATGTATATTTTATCAACTTCATACTATCTCTCAGGATACAACACGACGTACTAAATTTACAAGTACACTCATAATCACAAGACGATTCGATCAAGTTGGATTTTTCATAATTATTCATGCAAGTATCAACAATCCAAATATCATCAATTCAAGTATGTCCGAAAACCAATCAACAAACATCCAATTTAGGAGCATGCACACAATTAAATTGAGTCTAAACTCTAATTAAATCATAACCTACTCAAATACCACAACTTGGGTTCTAACATCACCACCCATAACTAGCACATTCAACCTTATCATTATTCTTTACCTCTCTCCGCATAATACAATGCACACAATGATTCAAGTCATCTATCCCCTAGGCCTCACCATTATCATGGCACAATATGCAACTTAAACCTTTATAACTCAATTAGGTTCATCACTAGAACAACTAAGAAACATCATGTCCACATACTTCATTCACAACAATCCCCTTTCGGGCACATAACACATAATATCATAAATATCACATAATCAATCAATAACATAGTTTTCGGGATTAAAGTAAAGTTCTTATGTCTTTATTCACCTCAACTCCATGTCTGCAGGCCTAGACATGCTTTCTCCCATCAATTATAAATTATGAAAATATGAAATAACACAGTCTTTTACTCATTAACCTAGCCTACCTGAACGCCAAGCTTTTTGAATCAACAAGTCATGTCAAGGATGCTCATTCCCTTTCTTCATGCTTCGAAATGATCAATCATCTAAAAATCAAGCAATCATAAGAGTAATTAATCAATTACTCTTCAAATAAATATCTTTGGAAATTCAAACCCACTAATTCCACCTTAATTCAAGGTCTATATCATTTCCCAAGGTTCATTAACTATTAACTAGTTCTTTCAAACTTAACCCATCTCCATTATTGGAGTTTTTATGCTAAAGGTCTCATCTTTATGGAATTCAAGATTTCCAACCAACAAAATACATAATCTAGTTTATCAAGTTCATGTTAGAAATCATTAATTTATAATCTAGAATTAGTTCTAGATGATATTAAGAACACCCATAAGTTTTTCCCAAAAATCCACCATTAAAGGTTCTAACCCAAAATTTCACCATTGAAGGTCTTTCTAATAATTCTAGGATGTTAAAGGATTAAAAGACGAAGAAGATGATGGAAAAACTTACCTCCACGAAGGACTTTCACCCTAAACCTTGAAAAATCACCTCTCTAGGGTTGGGGAATGAAGTTTTGGAGTTTTGGACCTGAAAATCGGCTAAATATGATTTAAATACCACCAGAATTTTCGCTACAGCGAATTACCGTTTCAGCCCGGACAGTGTTCAGTAAAACGGTCATAACTTTTTATTCTAAACTCGGATTGACGAACAGTTTATTGTGTTGGAAAGAAGACTCAGAGATATTTGATTTGGTGGGTATTGGGACCCATAACTCCCTATATTCTAGGAGATATGATCGTTTGAATTTGGCCCTAATAAAAACTCATATCAAAACTCTATTGGTTAAAAATGTTTTCAACTTAACTTTGTGTTAGGGATATTGTACGACCTTAATTCATATCTAAAGAACTTCCAAATTAAAGGATTGATATTAGGATTCATGAATAATTAAATTCATCAGTCTTGAGTCTATCTAGACACATCGAAAGGCTAAAATCTTTGCCGAAAAGCTTGAGGTGACACAATGAATAAAATGATGGCTATTTTGGACTCAAGTTAATATTGAGGAATGGTTTATTTAGTAACGACAAAATGGGTCGTTACAATTAGATACCAAGTCTCTACCATTTTCAAATAACAAATTCACATTTCAAATCTTTACACTTAACCATTTTCATGTAACTAATTCACATTTCAAGTCTCTACCATTAACCATTTTCTAGTAACTAATTCACATTTTCAAGTTACTACTCTTAACAATTTTCAAATAACTAATTCACATTTTCAAGTTACTGCACTTAACCATTTTCAAGTAACTAATCCATTTTCAAGTAACTAATTCACATTTCAAGTCTCTACCATTAACCATTTTCAAGTAACTAATTCACATTTCAAGTCTCAACCATTAACCATGTAATTGATTCACATTTCAATTCTCTACACTTAACCATTTTCAAGTAACTAATTCACGTTTGCAAGTTACTACACTTAACCATTTTCAAGTAATTACTTCACATTTTCACTACACTTAACCATTTTCAAGTAACTAATTCACATTTCAAGTCTCTAAAATTAATAATTTTCAAATAACTAATTCACATTTCAAGTCTCTACACTTAACCATTTTCAAGTAACTAATTCACATTTCAAGTCTCTACCATTAACCATTTTAAAGTAACTAATTCACATTTCAAGTCTCTACCATTTTCAAATAACTAATTCACATTTCGATTCTCTACCATTACCCATTTTCAAGTAACTAATTCACATTTTCACTTAACTTAACCATTTTCAAGTAACTAATTCACATTTCAAGTCTCTACCATTAACCATTTTCAAGTAACTAATTCACATTTTAACTTAACTTAACCATTTTCAAGTAACTAATTCACATTTCAAATTACTACAATTAATAATTTTGAAATAACTAATTCGCATTTCAATTCTCTACACTTAACCATTTTCAAGTAACTAATTCACATTTCAAGTCTCTACCATTAACCATTTTAAAGTAACTAATTCACATTTCAAGTCTCTACCATTTTCAAATAACTAATTCACATTTCAAGTCTTTACACTTAACCATTTTCATGGAACTAATTCACATTTCAAGTCTCTACCATTAACCATTTTCTACTAACTAATTCACATTTTCAAGTTACTACTCTTAACAATTTTCAAATAACTAATTCACATTTCAATTCTCTACACTTAGCCATTTTCAAGTAACTAATTCACATTTTCACTAAACTTAACCATTTTCAAGTAACACATTCACATTTCAAATCTCTACCATTAACCATTTTCAAGTAACTAATTCACATTTCAAGTCTCAACCATTAACCATGTAACTGATTCACATTTCAATTCTCTACACTTAACCATTTTCCAGTAACTAATTCACGTTTTCAAGTTACTACACTTAACCATTTTCAAGTAATTACTTCACATTTTCACTACACTTAACCATTTTCATGTAACTAATTCACATTTCAAGTCTCTACAATTAATAATTTTCAAATAACTAATTCACATTTCGATTCTCTACACTTAACCATTTTCAAGTAACTAATTCACATTTCAAGTCTCTACCATTAACCATTTTAAAGTAACTAATTCACATTTCAAGTCTCTACCATTTTCAAGTAACTAATTCACATTTCAAATCTCTAAACTTAACCATTTTCAAGTAACTAATTCACATTTCAAGTCTCTACCATTAACCATTTTCTAGTAACTAATTCACATTTTCAAGTTACTACTCTTAACAATTTTCAAGTAACTTATTCACATTTCAATTCACTACACTTAACCATTTCAAGTAACTAATTCACATTTCAAGTCTCTACCATTAACCATTTTAAAGTAACTAATTCACATTTCAAATCCCTACCATTTTCATGTAACTAATTCATATTTCAATTCTCTACACTTAACCATTTTCAAGTAACTAATTCACATTTCAAGTCTCTACCATTAACCATTTTTTAGTAACTAATTCACATTTTCAAGTTACTACACTTAATAATTTTCAGTTAACTAATTCACATATCAAGTTACTACACTTAACCATTTTCAAGTAACTAATTCACATTTCAAGTCTCTACACTTAACCATTTTCAAATAACTAATTCACATTTCAAGTCTCTACCATTAACCATTTTCAAATAACTAATTCACATTTCAATTCTCTACACTTAACCATTTTCAAGTAACTAATTCACATTTTCAAGTTAGTTTAATTAATAATTTTTAAGTAACTATTTCACATTTCAATTCTCTACACTTAACCATTTTCAAGTAACTAATTCACATTTCAAGTCTCTACCATTAACCATTTTAAAGTAACTAATTCACATTTCAGGTCTCTACCATTTTCTAGTAACTAATTCACATTTTCAAGTTACTACACTTAACCATTTTCAAGTAACTAATTCACATTTCAATTCTCTACACTTAACCATTTTCAAATAACTAATTCACATTTCAAGTCTCTACCATTTTCAAGTAACTAATTCATATTTCAATTCTCTACACTTAACCATTTTCAAGTAACTAATTCACATTTTCAAGTCTCTACTATTAACCATTTTAAAGTAACTAATTCACATTTCAAATCTCTACCATTTTCAAGTAACTAATTCACATTTCAAGTCTCTACACTTAACCATTTTCAAGTAATTAATTCACATTTCAAGTCTCTACCATTAACCATTTTCTAGTAACTAATTCACATTTTCAAGTTACTACTCTTAACAATTTTTAAGTAACTTATTCACATTTCAATTCTCTACACTAAACCATTTTCAAGTAACTAATTCACATTTCAAGTCTCTACCATTAACCATTTTAAAGTAACTAATTCACATTTCAAATCTCTACCATTTTCAAGTAGCTAATTCATATTTCAATTCTCTACACTTAACCATTTTCAAGTAACTAATTCACATTTCAAGTCTCTACTATTAACCATTTTCTAGTAACTAATTCACATTTTCAAGTTACTACACTTAATAATTTTCAAGTAACTAATTCACATATCAAGTTACTACACTTAAACATTTTCATGTAACTAATTCACATTTCAAGTCTCTACACTAAACCCTTTTCAAGTAACTAATTCACATTTTCAAGTTACTGCACTTAACCATTTTCAAGTAACTAATTCACATTTTCACTAAACTTAACCATTTTCAAGTAACTAATTCACATTTCAAGTCTCTACCATTAACCATTTTCAAGTAACTAATTCACATTTTAACTTAACTTAACCATTTTCAAGTAACTAATTCACATTTCAAATTACTACAATTAATAATTTTCAAATACCTAATTCTCATTTCAATTCACTACACTTAACCATTTTCAAGTAACTAATTCACATTTCAAGTCTCTACCATTAACCATTTAAAGTAACTAATTCACATTTCAAGTCTTTACACTTAACCATTTTCATATAACTAATTCACATTTCAAATCTCTACCATTAACCATTTTCTAGTAACTAATTCACATTTTCAAGTTACTACTCTTAACAATTTTCAAATAACTAATTCACATTTCAATTCTCTACACTTAGCCATTTTCAAGTAACTAATTCACATTTTCAAGTTACTGCACTTAACCATTTTCAAGTAACTAATTCACATTTTCACTAGACTTAACCATTTTCAAGTAACTAATTCACATTTCAAGTCTCTACCATTAACCATTTTGAAGTAACTAATTTACATTTCAAGTCTCAACCATTAACCATGTAACTAATTCACATTTCAATTCTCTACACTTAACCATTTTCAAGTAACTAATTCACGTTTTCAAGTTACTACACTTAACCATTTTCAAGTAATTACTTCACATTTTCACTACACTTAACCATTTTCAAATAACTAATTCACATTTCAATTCTCTACAATTAATAATTTTCAAATAACTAATTCACATTTCAATTCTCTACACTTAACCATTTTCAAGTAACTAATTCACATTTCAAGTCTCTACCATTAACCATTTTAAAGTAACTAATTCACATTTCAAGTCTCTATCATTTTCAAGTAACTAATTCACATTTCAAGTCTCTACACTTAACCATTTTCAAGTAACTAATTCACATTTCAAGTCTCTACCACTAACCATTTTAAAGTAACTAATTCACATTTCAAGTCTCTATCATTTTCAAGTAACTAATTCACATTTCAAGTCTCTACACTTAACCATTTTCAAGTAACTAATTCACATTTCAAGTCTCTACCATTAACCATTTTCTAGTAACTAATTCACATTTTCAAGTTACTACTCTTAACAATTTTCAAATAACTTATTCACATTTCAATTCTCTACACTTAACCATTTTCAAGTAACTAATTCATCTTTCAAGTCTCTACCATTAACCATTTTAAAGTAACTAATTCACATTTCAAATCTCTACCATTTTCAAGTAACTAATTCATATTTCAATTCTCTACACTTAACCATTTTCAAGTAACTAATTCACATTTCAAGTCTCTACCATTAACCATTTTCTAGTAAATAATTCACATTTTCAAGTTACTACACTTAATAATTTTCAAGTAACTAATTCACATATCAAGTTACTACACTTAAACATTTTCAAGTAACTAATTCACATTTCAAGTCTCTACACTTAACCATTTTCAAGTAACTAATTCACATTTCAAGTCTCTACCATTAACCATTTTAAAGTAACTAATTCACATTTCAAGTCTCTACCATTTTCAAATAACTAATTCACATTTCAAGTCTCTACACTTAACCATTTTCAAGTAATTAATTCACATTTAAAGTCTCTACCATTAACCATTTTCTAGTAACTAATTCACATTTTCAAGTTACTACTCTTAACAATTTTTAAGTAACTTATTCACATTTCAATTCTCTACACTTAACCATTTTCAAGTAACTAATTCACATTTCAAATCTCTACCATTTTCAAGTAACTAATTCACATTTCAAGTCTCTACCATTAACCATTTTAAAGTAACTAATTCACATTTCAAGTCTCTACCATTTTCAAGTAACTAATTCACATTTGAAGTCTCTACACTTAACCATTTTCAAATAACTAATTCACATTTCAAGTCTCTACCATTAACCATTTTCAAATAACTAATTCACATTTCAAGTCTCTACCATTAACCATTTTAAAGTAACTAATTCACATTTTCAAGTTAGTTTAATTAATAATTTTTAAGTAACTAATTCACATTTCAATTCTCTACACTTAACCATTTTCAAGTAACTAATTCACATTTCAAGTCTCTACCATTAACCATTTTAAAGTAACTAATTCACATTTCAGGTCTCTACCATTTTCTAATAACTAATTCACATTTTCAAGTTACTACGCTTAACCATTTTCAAGTAACTAATTCACATTTCAATTCTCTACACTTAACCATTTTCAAGTAACTAATTCACATTTCAAGTCTCTACCATTTTCAAGTAACTAATTCATATTTCAATTCTCTACACTTAACCATTTTCAAGTAACTAATTCACATTTTCAAGTCTCTACTATTAACCATTTTAAAGTAACTAATTCACATTTCAAATCTCTACCATTTTCAAGTAACTAATTCACATTTCAAGTCTCTACACTTAACCATTTTCAAGTAATTAATTCACATTTCAAGTCTCTACCATTAACCATTTTCTAGTAACTAATTCACATTTTCAAGTTACAACTCTTAACAATTTTTAAGTAACTTATTCACATTTCAATTCTCTACACTTAACCATTTTCAAGTAACTAATTCACAGTTCAAGTCTCTACCATTAACCATTTTAAAGTAACTAATTCACATTTCAAATCTCTACCATTTTCAAGTAACTAATTCATATTTCAATTCTCTACACTTAACCATTTTCAAGTAACTAATTCACATTTCAAGTCTCTACTATTAACCATTTTCTAGTAACTAATTCACATTTTCAAGTTACTACACTTAATAATTTTCAAGTAACTAATTCACATATCAAGTTACTACACTTAAACATTTTCATGTAACTAATTCACATTTCATGTCTCTACACTTAACCATTTTCAAGTAACTAATTCACATTTTCAAGTTACTGCACTTAACCATTTTCAAGTAACTAATTCACATTTTCACTAAACTTAACCATTTTCAAGTAACTAATTCACATTTCAAATCTCTACCATTAACCATTTTCAAGTAACTAATTCACATTTTAACTTAATTTAACCATTTTCAAGTAACTAATTCACATTTCAAATTACTACAATTAATAATTTTCAAATACCTAATTCTCATTTCAATTCACTACACTTAACCATTTTCAAGTAACTAATTCACATTTCAAGTCTCTACCATTAACCATTTTAAAGTAACTAATTCACATTTCAAGTCTCTACCATTTTCAAGTAACTAATTCACATTTCAAGTCTCTACCATTTTCAAGTAACTAATTCACATTTCAAGTCTTTACACTTAACCATTTTCATATAACTAATTCACATTTCAAATCTCTACCATTAACCATTTTCTAGTAACTAATTCACATTTTCAAGTTACTACTCTTAACAATTTTCAAATAACTAATTCAAATTTCAATTCTCTACACTTAGCCATTTTCAAGTAACTAATTCACATTTTCAAGTTACTGCACTTAACCATTTTCAAGTAACTAATTCACATTTTCACTAGACTTAACCATTTTCAAGTAACTAATTCACATTTCAAGTCTCTACCATTAACCATTTTGAAGTAACTAATTTACATTTCAAGTCTCAACCATTAACCATGTAACTAATTCACATTTCAATTCTCTACACTTAACCATTTTCAAGTAACTAATTCACGTTTTCAAGTTACTACACTTAACCATTTTCAAGTAATTACTTCACATTTTCACTACACTTAACCATTTTCAAGTAACTAATTCACATTTCAATTCTCTACAATTAATAATTTTCAAATAACTAATTCACATTTCAATTCTCTACACTTAACCATTTTCAAGTAACTAATTCACATTTCAAGTCTCTACCATTAACCATTTTAAACTAACTAATTCACATTTCAAATCTCCACCATTTTCAAGTAACTAATTCATATTTCAATTCTCTACACTTAACCATTTTCAAGTAACTAATTCACATTTCAAGTCTCTACCATTAACCATTTTCTAGTAACTAATTCACATTTTCAAGTTACTACTCTTAACAATTTTTAAGTAACTTATTCACATTTCAATTCTCTACACTAAACCATTTTCAAGTAACTAATTCACATTTCAAGTCTCTACCATTAACCATTTTAAAGTAACTAATTCACATTTCAAATCTCTACCATTTTCAAGTAGCTAATTCATATTTCAATTCTCTACACTTAACCATTTTCAAGTAACTAATTCACATTTCAAGTCTCTACTATTAACCATTTTCTAGTAACTAATTCACATTTTCAAGTTACTACACTTAATAATTTTCAAGTAACTAATTCACATATCAAGTTACTACACTTAAACATTTTCATGTAACTAATTCACATTTCAAGTCTCTACACTAAACCCTTTTCAAGTAACTAATTCACATTTTCAAGTTACTGCACTTAACCATTTTCAAGTAACTAATTCACATTTTCACTAAACTTAACCATTTTCAAGTAACTAATTCACATTTCAAGTCTCTACCATTAACCATTTTCAAGTAACTAATTCACATTTTAACTTAACTTAACCATTTTCAAGTAACTAATTCACATTTCAAATTACTACAATTAATAATTTTCAAATACCTAATTCTCATTTCAATTCACTACACTTAACCATTTTCAAGTAACTAATTCACATTTCAAGTCTCTACCATTAACCATTTAAAGTAACTAATTCACATTTCAAGTCTTTACACTTAACCATTTTCATATAACTAATTCACATTTCAAATCTCTACCATTAACCATTTTCTAGTAACTAATTCACATTTTCAAGTTACTACTCTTAACAATTTTCAAATAACTAATTCACATTTCAATTCTCTACACTTAGCCATTTTCAAGTAACTAATTCACATTTTCAAGTTACTGCACTTAACCATTTTCAAGTAACTAATTCACATTTTCACTAGACTTAACCATTTTCAAGTAACTAATTCACATTTCAAGTCTCTACCATTAACCATTTTGAAGTAACTAATTTACATTTCAAGTCTCAACCATTAACCATGTAACTAATTCACATTTCAATTCTCTACACTTAACCATTTTCAAGTAACTAATTCACGTTTTCAAGTTACTACACTTAACCATTTTCAAGTAATTACTTCACATTTTCACTACACTTAACCATTTTCAAATAACTAATTCACATTTCAATTCTCTACAATTAATAATTTTCAAATAACTAATTCACATTTCAATTCTCTACACTTAACCATTTTCAAGTAACTAATTCACATTTCAAGTCTCTACCATTAACCATTTTAAAGTAACTAATTCACATTTCAAGTCTCTATCATTTTCAAGTAACTAATTCACATTTCAAGTCTCTACACTTAACCATTTTCAAGTAACTAATTCACATTTCAAGTCTCTACCACTAACCATTTTAAAGTAACTAATTCACATTTCAAGTCTCTATCATTTTCAAGTAACTAATTCACATTTCAAGTCTCTACACTTAACCATTTTCAAGTAACTAATTCACATTTCAAGTCTCTACCATTAACCATTTTCTAGTAACTAATTCACATTTTCAAGTTACTACTCTTAACAATTTTCAAATAACTTATTCACATTTCAATTCTCTACACTTAACCATTTTCAAGTAACTAATTCATCTTTCAAGTCTCTACCATTAACCATTTTAAAGTAACTAATTCACATTTCAAATCTCTACCATTTTCAAGTAACTAATTCATATTTCAATTCTCTACACTTAACCATTTTCAAGTAACTAATTCACATTTCAAGTCTCTACCATTAACCATTTTCTAGTAAATAATTCACATTTTCAAGTTACTACACTTAATAATTTTCAAGTAACTAATTCACATATCAAGTTACTACACTTAAACATTTTCAAGTAACTAATTCACATTTCAAGTCTCTACACTTAACCATTTTCAAGTAACTAATTCACATTTCAAGTCTCTACCATTAACCATTTTAAAGTAACTAATTCACATTTCAAGTCTCTACCATTTTCAAATAACTAATTCACATTTCAAGTCTCTACACTTAACCATTTTCAAGTAATTAATTCACATTTAAAGTCTCTACCATTAACCATTTTCTAGTAACTAATTCACATTTTCAAGTTACTACTCTTAACAATTTTTAAGTAACTTATTCACATTTCAATTCTCTACACTTAACCATTTTCAAGTAACTAATTCACATTTCAAATCTCTACCATTTTCAAGTAACTAATTCACATTTCAAGTCTCTACCATTAACCATTTTAAAGTAACTAATTCACATTTCAAGTCTCTACCATTTTCAAGTAACTAATTCACATTTGAAGTCTCTACACTTAACCATTTTCAAATAACTAATTCACATTTCAAGTCTCTACCATTAACCATTTTCAAATAACTAATTCACATTTCAAGTCTCTACCATTAACCATTTTAAAGTAACTAATTCACATTTTCAAGTTAGTTTAATTAATAATTTTTAAGTAACTAATTCACATTTCAATTCTCTACACTTAACCATTTTCAAGTAACTAATTCACATTTCAAGTCTCTACCATTAACCATTTTAAAGTAACTAATTCACATTTCAGGTCTCTACCATTTTCTAATAACTAATTCACATTTTCAAGTTACTACGCTTAACCATTTTCAAGTAACTAATTCACATTTCAATTCTCTACACTTAACCATTTTCAAGTAACTAATTCACATTTCAAGTCTCTACCATTTTCAAGTAACTAATTCATATTTCAATTCTCTACACTTAACCATTTTCAAGTAACTAATTCACATTTTCAAGTCTCTACTATTAACCATTTTAAAGTAACTAATTCACATTTCAAATCTCTACCATTTTCAAGTAACTAATTCACATTTCAAGTCTCTACACTTAACCATTTTCAAGTAATTAATTCACATTTCAAGTCTCTACCATTAACCATTTTCTAGTAACTAATTCACATTTTCAAGTTACAACTCTTAACAATTTTTAAGTAACTTATTCACATTTCAATTCTCTACACTTAACCATTTTCAAGTAACTAATTCACAGTTCAAGTCTCTACCATTAACCATTTTAAAGTAACTAATTCACATTTCAAATCTCTACCATTTTCAAGTAACTAATTCATATTTCAATTCTCTACACTTAACCATTTTCAAGTAACTAATTCACATTTCAAGTCTCTACTATTAACCATTTTCTAGTAACTAATTCACATTTTCAAGTTACTACACTTAATAATTTTCAAGTAACTAATTCACATATCAAGTTACTACACTTAAACATTTTCATGTAACTAATTCACATTTCATGTCTCTACACTTAACCATTTTCAAGTAACTAATTCACATTTTCAAGTTACTGCACTTAACCATTTTCAAGTAACTAATTCACATTTTCACTAAACTTAACCATTTTCAAGTAACTAATTCACATTTCAAATCTCTACCATTAACCATTTTCAAGTAACTAATTCACATTTTAACTTAATTTAACCATTTTCAAGTAACTAATTCACATTTCAAATTACTACAATTAATAATTTTCAAATACCTAATTCTCATTTCAATTCACTACACTTAACCATTTTCAAGTAACTAATTCACATTTCAAGTCTCTACCATTAACCATTTTAAAGTAACTAATTCACATTTCAAGTCTCTACCATTTTCAAGTAACTAATTCACATTTCAAGTCTCTACCATTTTCAAGTAACTAATTCACATTTCAAGTCTTTACACTTAACCATTTTCATATAACTAATTCACATTTCAAATCTCTACCATTAACCATTTTCTAGTAACTAATTCACATTTTCAAGTTACTACTCTTAACAATTTTCAAATAACTAATTCAAATTTCAATTCTCTACACTTAGCCATTTTCAAGTAACTAATTCACATTTTCAAGTTACTGCACTTAACCATTTTCAAGTAACTAATTCACATTTTCACTAGACTTAACCATTTTCAAGTAACTAATTCACATTTCAAGTCTCTACCATTAACCATTTTGAAGTAACTAATTTACATTTCAAGTCTCAACCATTAACCATGTAACTAATTCACATTTCAATTCTCTACACTTAACCATTTTCAAGTAACTAATTCACGTTTTCAAGTTACTACACTTAACCATTTTCAAGTAATTACTTCACATTTTCACTACACTTAACCATTTTCAAGTAACTAATTCACATTTCAATTCTCTACAATTAATAATTTTCAAATAACTAATTCACATTTCAATTCTCTACACTTAACCATTTTCAAGTAACTAATTCACATTTCAAGTCTCTACCATTAACCATTTTAAACTAACTAATTCACATTTCAAATCTCCACCATTTTCAAGTAACTAATTCATATTTCAATTCTCTACACTTAACCATTTTCAAGTAACTAATTCACATTTCAAGTCTCTACCATTAACCATTTTCTAGTAAATAATTCACATTTTCAAGTTACTACACTTAATAATTTTCAAGTAACTAATTCACATATCAAGTTACTACACTTAAACATTTTCAAGTAACTAATTCACATTTCAAGTCTCTACACTTAACCATTTTCAAGTAACTAATTCACATTTCAAGTCTCTACCATTAACCATTTTAAAGTAACTAATTCACATTTCAAGTCTCTACCATTTTCAAGTAACTAATTCACATTTCAAGTCTCTACACTTAACCATTTTCAAGTAATTAATTCACATTTCAAGTCTCTACCATTAACCATTTTCTAGTAACTAATTCACATTTTCAAGTTACTACTCTTAACAATTTTTAAGTAACTTATTCACATTTCAATTCTCTACACTTAACCATTTTCAAGTAACTAATTCACATTTCAAGTCTCTACCATTAACCATTTTAAAGTAACTAATTCACATTTCAAATCTCTACCATTTTCAAGTAACTAATTCATATTTCAATTCTCTACACTTAACCATTTTCAAGTAACTAATTCACATTTCAAGTCTCTACTATTAACCATTTTCTAGTAACTAATTCACATTTTCAAGTTATTACACTTAATAATTTTCAAGTAACTAATTCACATTTCAAGTCTCTACCATTAACCATTTTAAAGTAACTAATTCACATTTCAAGTCTCTACCATTTTCAAGTAACTAATTCACATTTGAAGTCTCTACACTTAATCAATTTCAAATAACTAATTCACATTTCAAGTCTCCACTATTAACCATTTTCTAGTAACTAATTCACATTTTCAAGTTACTACACTTAATAATTTTCAAGTAACTAATTCACATATCAAGTTACTACACTTAAACATTTTCAAGTAACTAATTCACATTTCAAGTCTCTACACTTAACCATTTTCAAGTAACTAATTCACATTTCAAGTCTCTACCATTAACCATTTTAAAGTAACTAATTCACCTTTCAAGTCTCTACCATTTTCAAGTAACTAATTCACATTTGAAGTCTCTACACTTAACCAATTTCAAATAACTAATTCGCATTTCAAGTCTCTACTATTAACCATTTTCTAGTAACTAATTCACATTTTCAAGTTACTACACTTAATAATTTTCAAGTAACTAATTCACATATCAAGTCTCTACACTTAACCATTTTCAAGTAACTACACTTAAACATTTTCAAGTAACTAATTCACATTTCAAGTCTCTACACTTAACCATTTTCAAGTAACTAATTCACATTTCAAGTCTCTACCATTAACCATTTTAAAGTAACTAATTCACATTTCAAATCTCTACCATTTTCAAGTAACTAATTCATATTTGAAGTCTCTACACTTAACCAATTTCAAATAACTAATTCACATTTCAAGTCTCTACACTTAACCATTTTCAAGTTACTACACTTAAACATTTTCAAGTAACTAATTCACATTTCAAATCTCTACCATTTTCAAGTAACTAATTCACATTTCAAGTCTCTACCATTAACCATTTTAAAGTAACTAATTCACATTTCAAATCTCTACCATTTTCAAGTAACTAATTCATATTTGAAGTCTCTACACTTAACCAATTTCAAATAACTAATTCACATTTCAAGTCTCTACTATTAACCATTTTCTAGTAAATAATTCACATTTTCAAGTTACTACACTTAATAATTTTCAAGTAACTAATTCACATATCAAGTTACTACACTTAAACATTTTCAAGTAACTAATTCACATTTCAAGTCTCTACACTTAACCATTTTCAAGTAATTAATTCACATTTCAAGTCTCTACCATTAACCATTTTAAAGTAACTAATTCACATTTCAAATCTCTACCATTTTCAAGTAACTAATTCATATTTGAAGTCTCTACACTTAACCAATTTCAAATAACTAATTCACATTTCAAGTCTCTACTATTAACCATTTTCTAGTAAATAATTCACATTTTCAAGTTACTATACTTAATAATTTTCAAGTAACTAATTCACATATCAAGTTACTACACTTAAACATTTTCAAGTAACTAATTCACATTTCAAGTCTATACACTTAACCAATTTCAAATAACTAATTCACATTTCAATTCTCTACACTTAACCATTTTCAAGTAACTAATTCACATTTCAAGTCTCTACCATTAACCATTTTAAAGTAACTAATTCACATTTCAAATCTCTACCATTTTCAAGTAACTAATTCATATTTCAATTCTCTACACTTAACCATTTTCAAGTAACTAATTCACATTTCAAGTCTCTACCATTAACCATTTTCTAGTAAATAATTCACATTTTCAAGTTACTACACTTAATAATTTTCAAGTAACTAATTCACATATCAAGTTACTACACTTAAACATTTTCAAGTAACTAATTCACATTTCAAGTCTCTACACTTAACCATTTTCAAGTAACTAATTCACATTTCAAGTCTCTACCATTAACCATTTTAAAGTAACTAATTCACATTTCAAGTCTCTACCATTTTCAAGTAACTAATTCATATTTGAAGTCTCTACACTTAACCAATTTCAAATAACTAATTCACATTTCAAGTCTCTACTATTAACCATTTTCTAGTAAATAATTCACATTTTCAAGTTACTACACTTAATAATTTTCAAGTAACTAATTCACATATCAAGTTACTACACTTAAACATTTTCAAGTAACTAATTCACATTTCAAGTCTCTACACTTAACCAATTTCAAGTAACTAATTCACATTTCAATTCTCTACCATTAACCATTTTCTAGTAACAAATTCACATTTTCAAGTTACTACACTTAACCATTTTCAAGTAACTAATTCACATTTCAAGTTACTACAATTAATAATTTTCAAGTAACTAATTCACATTTCAATTCTCTACACTTAACCATTTTCAAGTAACTAATTCACATTTCAAGTCTCTACCATTAACCATTTTAAAGTAACTAATTCACATTTCAAATCTCTACCATTTTCAAGTAACTAATTCATATTTCAATTCTCTACACTTAACCATTTTCAAGTAACTAATTCACATTTCAAGTCTCTACCATTAACCATTTTCTAGTAAATAATTCACATTTTCAAGTTACTACACTTAATAATTTTCAAGTAACTAATTCACATATCAAGTTACTACACTTAAACATTTTCAAGTAACTAATTCACATTTCAAGTCTCTACACTTAACCATTTTCAAGTAACTAATTCACATTTCAAGTCTCTACCATTAACCATTTTAAAGTAACTAATTCACATTTCAAGTCTCTACCATTTTCAAGTAACTAATTCACATTTCAAGTCTCTACACTTAACCATTTTCAAGTAATTAATTCACATTTCAAGTCTCTATCATTAACCATTTTCTAGTAACTAATTCACATTTTCAAGTTACT
Source organism: Capsicum rhomboideum (assembly GCA_031232105.1). NCBI lineage: Eukaryota > Viridiplantae > Streptophyta > Magnoliopsida > Solanales > Solanaceae > Capsicum > Capsicum rhomboideum. Next base: position 47,041,872 of record CP124719.1, on the reverse strand, counting down.
ACTCTTAACAATTTTTAAGTAACTTATTCACATTTCAATTCTCTACACTTAACCATTTTCAAGTAACTAATTCACATTTCAAGTCTCTACCATTAACCATTTTAAAGTAAGTAATTCACATTTCAAATCTCTACCATTTTCAAGTAACTAATTCATATTTCAATTCTCTACACTTAACCATTTTCAAGTAACTAATTCACATTTCAAGTCTCTACTATTAACCATTTTCTAGTAACTAATTCACATTTTCAAGTTACTACACTTAATAATTTTCAAGTAACTAATTCACATATCAAGTTACTACACTTAAACATTTTCAAGTAACTAATTCACATTTCAAGTCTCTACACTTAACCATTTTCAAGTAACTAATTCACATTTCAAGTCTCTACCATTAACCATTTTAAAGTAACTAATTCACATTTCAAGTCTCTACCATTTTCAAGTAACTAATTCACATTTGAAGTCTCTACACTTAACCAATTTCAAATAACTAATTCACATTTTCAAGTTGCTACACTTAACAATTTTCAAGTAACTAATTCACATTTCAAGTTACACAAATTAATAATTTTCAATTAACTAATTCACATTTCAATTCTCTACACTGAACCATTTTCAAGTAACTAATTCACATTTCAAGTCTCTACCATTAACCATTTTAAAGTAACTAATTCACATTTCAAGTCTCTACCATTTTCTAGTAACTAATTCACATTTTCAAGTTACTACACTTAATAATTTTCAAGTAACTAATTCACATTTCAATTCTCTACACTTAACCATTTTCAAGTAACTAATTCACATTTCAAGTCTCTACCATTAACCATGTTAAAGTAACCAATTCACATTTCAAGTCTCTACCATTTTCAAGTAACTAATTCACATTTCAAGTCTCTACCATTTTCAAATAACTAATTCACATTTCAAGTGTCTACCATTTTCAAATAACTAATTCACATTTCAAGTCTCAACACTTAACCATTTTCAAATAACTAATTCACATTTCAAGTCTCTACACTTAACCAATTTCAAATAACTAATTCACATTTCAATTCTCTACACTTAACCATTTTCAAGTAACTAATTCACATTTCAAGTCTCTACCATTAACCATTTTAAAGTAACTAATTCACATTTCAAATCTCTACCATTTTCAAGTAACTAATTCATATTTCAATTCTCTACACTTAACCATTTTCAAGTAACTAATTCACATTTCAATTCTCTACCATTAACCATTTTCTAGTAACAAATTCACATTTTCAAGTTACTACACTTAACCATTTTCAAGTAACTAATTCACATTTCAAGTTACTACAATTAATAATTTTCAAGTAACTAATTCACATTTCAATTCTCTACACTTAACCATTTTCAAGTAACTAATTCACATTTCAAGTCTCTACCATTAACCATTTTAAAGTAACTAATTCACATTTCAAATCTCTACCATTTTCAAGTAACTAATTCATATTTCAATTCTCTACACTTAACCATTTTCAAGTAACTAATTCACATTTCAAGTCTCTACCATTAACCATTTTCTAGTAAATAATTCACATTTTCAAGTTACTACACTTAATAATTTTCAAGTAACTAATTCACATATCAAGTTACTACACTTAAACATTTTCAAGTAACTAATTCACATTTCAAGTCTCTACACTTAACCATTTTCAAGTAACTAATTCACATTTCAAGTCTCTACCATTAACCATTTTAAAGTAACTAATTCACATTTCAAGTCTCTACCATTTTCAAGTAACTAATTCACATTTCAAGTCTCTACACTTAACCATTTTCAAGTAATTAATTCACATTTCAAGTCTCTATCATTAACCATTTTCTAGTAACTAATTCACATTTTCAAGTTACTACTCTTAACAATTTTTAAGTAACTTATTCACATTTCAATTCTCTACACTTAACCATTTTCAAGTAACTAATTCACATTTCAAGTCTCTACCATTAACCATTTTAAAGTAACTAATTCACATTTTCAAGTTAGTACAATTAATAATTTTTAAGTAACTAATTCACATTTCAATTCTCTACACTTAACCATTTTCAAGTAACTAATTCACATTTCAAGTCTCTACCATTAACCATTTTCTAGTAACTTATTCACATTTTCAAGTTACTACAATTAATAATTTTCAAATAACTAATTCACATTTCAAGTCTCTACACTTAACCATTTTCAAGTAACTAATTCACATTTCAAGTCTCTAATATTAACCATTTACTAGTAACTAATTCACATTTTCAAGTTACTATACTTAACAATTTTTAAATAACTAATTCATATTTCAAGTTACTACAATTAATAATTTTCAAGTAACTAATTCACATTTCAAGTTACTACAATTAATAATTTCCAAGTAACTAATTCACATTTCAATTCTCTACACTTAACCATTTTCAAGTAACTAATTCACATTTCAAGTCTCTACCATTAACCATTATAAAGTAACTAATTCACATTTCAAGTCTCTATCATTTTCCAGTAACTAATTCACATTTCAATTCTCTACACTTAACCATTTTCAAGTAATTAATTCACATTTCAAGTCTCTACCATTAACCATTTTCTAGTAACTAATTCATATTTTCAAGTTACTACTCTTAACAATTTTTAAGTAACTTATTCACATTTCAATTCTCTACACTTAACCATTTTCAAGTAACTAATTCACATTTCAAGTCTCTACCATTAACCATTTTAAAGTAACTAATTCACATTTCAAATCTCTACCATTTTCAAGTAACTAATTCATATTTCAATTCTCTACACTTAACCATTTTCAAGTAACTAATTCACATTTCAAGTCTCTACTATTAACCATTTTCTAGTAACTAATTCACATTTTCAAGTCTCTAATATTAACCATTTACTAGTAACTAATTCACATTTTCAAGTTACTACACTTAACAATTTTTAAGTAACTAATTTACATTTCAATTTTCTACACTTAACCATTTTCAAGTAACTAATTCACATTTCAAGTCTCTACCATTAACCATTTTCTAGTAACTTATTCACATTTTCAAGTTACTACAATTAATAATTTTCAAATAACTAATTCACATTTCAAGTCTCTACACTTAACCATTTTCAAGTAACTAATTCACATTTCAAGTCTCTAATATTAACCATTTACTAGTAACTAATTCACATTTTCAAGTTACTACACTTAACAATTTTTAAGTAACTAATTCATAGTTCAAGTTACTACAATTAATAATTTTCAAGTAACTAATTCACATTTCAAGTTACTACAATTAATAATTTTCAAGTAACTAATTCACATTTCAATTCTCTACACTTAACCATTTTCAAGTAACTAATTCACATTTCAAGTCTCTACCATTAACCATTTTAAAGTAACTAATTTACATTTCAAGTCTCTATCATTTTCCAGTAACTAATTCACATTTCAATTCTCTACACTTAACCATTTTCAAGCAACTAATTCACATTTCAAGTCTCTACACCTAACCATTTTCAAGTAACTAATTCACATTTCAAGTCTCTACCATTAACCATTTTAAAGTATCTAATTCACATTTTCAAGTTAGTACAATTAATAATTTTTGAGTAACTAATTCACATTTCAATTCTCTACCCTTAACCATTTTCAAGTAACTAATTCATTTCAAGTCTCTACCATTAATCATTTTAAAGTAACTAATTCACATTTTCAAATTAGTACAATTAATAATTTTTAAGTAACTAATTCACATTTCAATTCTCTACCCTTAACCATTTTCAAGTAACTAATTCACATTTCAAGTCTTTACACTTAACCATTTTCAAGTAACTAATTCACATTTCAAGTCTCTACCATTAACCATTTTCAAGTAACTAATTCACATTTCAAGTCTCTACCATTTTCAAGTAACTAATTCACATTTCAAGTCTCTACCATTAACCATTTTAAAGTAACTAATTCACATTTCAAGTCTCTACCATTAACCATTTTCTAGTAACTAATTCACATTTTCAAGTTACTACACTTTACAATTTTCAAATAACTAATTCACATTTTCAACTTACTACAGTTAGCAATTTTCAAATAACTAATTCACATTTCAAGTCTCTACCATTAACCATTTTAAAGTAACTAATTCACATTTTCAAGTTAGTACAATTAATAATTTTCAAGTAACTAATTCACATTTCAATTCTCTACACTTAACCATTTTCAAGTAACTAATTCACATTTCAATTCTCTACCATTAACCATTTTAAAGTAACTAATTCACATTTTGAAGTTACTACACTTTACAATTTTCAAATAACTAATTCACATTTTCAAGTTACTACACTTTACAATTTTCAAGTAACTAATTCACATTTTCACGTTACTACACTTTACAATTTTCAAGTAACTAATTCACATTTCAAGTCTCAACCATTAACCATGTAACTGATTCACATTTCAATTTTCTACACTTAACCATTTTCAAGTAACTAATTCACGTTTTCAAGTTACTAAACTTAACCATTTTCAAGTAACTAATTCACATTTTCACTTAACTTAACCATTTTCAAGTAACTAATTCACATTTCAAGTTACTATAATTAATAATTTTCAAATAACTAATTTACATTTCAATTCTCTACACTTAACCATTTTTAAGTAACTAATTCACATTTCAAGTCTCTACCATTAACAATTTTCAAGTAACTAATTCACATTTCAAGTCTCTACACTTAACCATTTTCAAGTAACTAATTCACATTTCAAGTCTCTACCATTAACCATTTTAAAGTAACTAATTCACATTTCAAGTCTCTACCATTTTCAAGTAACTAATTCACATTTGAAGTCTCTACCCTTAACCAATTTCAAGTAACCAATTCACATTTCAAGTCTCTACCATTAACCATTTTAAAATAACTAATTCACATTTCAAGTCTCTACCCTTTTCTAGTAACTAATTCACATTTTCAAGTTGCTACACTTAACAATTTTCAAGTAACTAATTCACATTTCAAGTTACTACAATTAATAATTTTCAAGTAACTAATTCACATTTCAATTCTCTACACTTAACCATTTTCAAGTAACTAATTCACATTTCAAGTCTCTACCATTAACCATTTTAAAGTAACTAATTCACATTTCAAGTCTCTACCATTAACCATTTTCTAGTAACTAATTCACATTTTCAAGTTACTACACTTTACAATTTTCAAATAACTAATTCACATTTTCAACTTACTACAGTTAGCAATTTTCAAATAACTAATTCACATTTCAAGTCTCTACCATTAACCATTTTAAAGTAACTAATTCACATTTTCAAGTTAGTACAATTAATAATTTTCAAGTAACTAATTCACATTTCAATTCTCTACACTTAACCATTTTCAAGTAACTAATTCACATTTCAATTCTCTACCATTAACCATTTTAAAGTAACTAATTCACATTTTGAAGTTACTACACTTTACAATTTTCAAATAACTAATTCACATTTTCAAGTTACTACACTTTACAATTTTCAAGTAACTAATTCACATTTTCACGTTACTACACTTAACCATTTTCAAATAACTAATTCACATTTCAAGTCTCTACCATTAACCATTTTCTAGTAACTAATTCACATTTTCAAGTTACTACACTTTACAATTTTCAAAACTAATTCACATTTTCAACTTACTACACTTAGCAATTTTCAAATAACTAATTCATATTTCAAGTCTCTACCATTAACCATTTTCAAGTAACTAATTCACATTTCAATTCTCTACACTTAACCATTTTCAAGTAACTAATTCACATTTCAATTCTCTACCATTAACCATTTTAAAGTAACTAATTCACATTTCAAGTCTCTACCATTTTCAAGTAACTAATTCACATTTCAAGTCTCTACACTTAACCATTTTCAAGTAACTAATTCACATTTCAAGTCTCTACCATTAACCATTTTCTAGTAACTAATTCACATTTTCAAATTACTACACTTAACAATTTTCAAGTAACTAATTCACATATCAAGTTACTACACTTAACCATTTTCAAGTAATTAATTCACATTTCTAGTCTCTACCATTAACAATTTTAAAGTAACTAATTCACATTTCAAGTCTCCACACTTAACCATTTTCAAGTAACTAATTCACATTTCAAGTCTCTACCATTTACCATTTTAAAGCAACTAATTCACATTTTCAAGTCACTACCATTATCTAGTAACAAATACACATCTTCAAGTCTCTGTACATAACCATTTCAAATAACTAATTCACATTTCAAGTCTCTACTATTTTCAAGTAACTAATTCATATTTCAAGTCTCTACCATTTTCAAGTAACTAATTCACATTTCAAGTCTCAACCATTAACCATGTAACTGATTCACATTTCAATTTTCTACACTTAACCATTTTCAAGTAACTAATTCACGTTTTCAAGTTACTAAACTTAACCATTTTCAAGTAACTAATTCACATTTTCACTTAACTTAACCATTTTCAAGTAACTAATTCACATTTCAAGTTACTATAATTAATAATTTTCAAATAACTAATTTACATTTCAATTCTCTACACTTAACCATTTTTAAGTAACTAATTCACATTTCAAGTCTCTACCATTAACCATTTTCAAGTAACTAATTCACATTTCAAGTCTCTACACTTAACCATTTTCAAGCAACTAATTCACATTTCAAGTCTCTACACCTAACCATTTTCAAGTAACTAATTCACATTTCAAGTCTCTACCATTAACCATTTTAAAGTAACTAATTCACATTTTCAAATTAGTACAATTAATAATTATTAAGTAACTAATTCACATTTCAATTCTCTACCCTTAACCATTTTCAAGTAACTAATTCATTTCAAGTCTCTACCATTAATCATTTTAAAGTAACTAATTCACATTTTCAAATTAGTACAATTAATAATTTTTAAGTAACTAATTCACATTTCAATTCTCTACACTTAACCATTTTCAAGTAACTAATTCACATTTCAAGTCTTTACACTTAACCATTTTCAAGTAACTAATTCACATTTCAAGTCTCTACCATTAACCATTTTCAAGTAACTAATTCACATTTCAAGTCTCTACCATTTTCAAGTAACTAATTCACATTTCAAGTCTCTACCATTAACCATTTTAAAGTAACTAATTCACATTTCAAGTCTCTACCATTAACCATTTTCTAGTAACTAATTCACATTTTCAAGTTACTACACTTTACAATTTTCAAATAACTAATTCACATTTTCAACTTACTACAGTTAGCAATTTTCAAATAACTAATTCACATTTCAAGTCTCTACCATTAACCATTTTAAAGTAACTAATTCACATTTTCAAGTTAGTACAATTAATAATTTTCAAGTAACTACTTCACATTTCAATTCTCTACACTTAACCATTTTCAAGTAACTAATTCACATTTCAATTCTCTACCATTAACCATTTTAAAGTAACTAATTCACATTTTGAAGTTACTACACTTTACAATTTTCAAATAACTAATTCACATTTTCAAGTTACTACACTTTACAATTTTCAAGTAACTAATTCACATTTTCACGTTACTACACTTTACAATTTTCAAGTAACTAATTCACATTTCAAGTCTCAACCATTAACCATGTAACTGATTCACATTTCAATTTTCTACACTTAACCATTTTCAAGTAACTAATTCACGTTTTCAAGTTACTAAAATTAACCATTTTCAAGTAACTAATTCACATTTTCACTTAACTTAACCATTTTCAAGTAACTAATTCACATTTCAAGTTACTATAATTAATAATTTTCAAATAACTAATTTACATTTCAATTCTCTACACTTAACCATTTTTAAGTAACTAATTCACATTTCAAGTCTCTACCATTAACAATTTTCAAGTAACTAATTCACATTTCAAGTCTCTACACTTAACCATTTTCAAGCAACTAATTCACATTTCAAGTCTCTACACCTAACCATTTTCAAGTAACTAATTCACATTTCAATTCTCTACACTTAACCATTTTCAAGCAACTAATTCACATTTCAAGTCTCTACACCTAACCATTTTCAAGTAACTAATTCACATTTCAAGTCTCTACCATTAACCATTTTAAAGTAACTAATTCACATTTTCAAATTAGTACAATTAATAATTATTAAGTAACTAATTCACATTTCAAGTCTCTACCATTAACCATTTTCTAGTAACTTATTCACATTTTCAAGTTACTACAATTAATAATTTTCAAATAACCAATTCACATTTCAAGTCTCTACACTTAACCATTTTAAAGTAACTAATTCACATTTCAAGTCTCTACCATTAATCATTTTAAAGTAACTAATTCACATTTTCAATTCTCTATCATTAACCATTTTCAAGTAACTAATTCACATTTCAAGTCTCAACCATTAACCATGTAACTGATTCACATTTCAATTTTCTACACTTAACCATTTTCAAGTAACTAATTCACGTTTTCAAGTTACTAAACTTAACCATTTTCAAGTAACTAATTCACATTTTCACTTAACTTAACCATTTTCAAGTAACTAATTCACATTTCAAGTTACTATAATTAATAATTTTCAAATAACTAATTCACATTTCAATTCTCTACACTTAACCATTTTCATGTAACTAATTCACATTTCAAGTCTCTACCATTAACCATTTTCTAGTAACTAATTCACATTTCAAGTCTCTACCATTAACCATTTTAAAGTAACTAATTCACATTTCAAGAATCTACCATTTTCAAGTAACTAATTCACATTTCAAGTCTCTACACTTAACCATTTTCAAGTAACTAATTCACATTTCAAGTCTCTACCATTAACCATTTTCTAGTAACTAATTCACATTTTCAAGTTACTACTCTTAACAATTTTCAAGTAACTTATTCACATTTCAATTCTCTACACTTAACAATTTTCAAGTAACTAATTTACATTTCAAGTCTCTACCATTAACCATTTTAAAGTAACTAATTCACATTTCAAATCTCTACCATTTTCAAGTAACTAATTCATATTTCAATTCTCTACACTTAACCATTTTCAAGTAACTAATTCACATTTCAAGTTACTATAATTAATAATTTTCAAATAACTAATTTACATTTCAATTCTCTACACTTAACCATTTTTAAGTAACTAATTCACATTTCAAGTCTCTACCATTAACAATTTTCAAGTAACTAATTCACATTTCAAGTCTCTACACTTAACCATTTTCAAGTAACTAATTCACATTTCAAGTCTCTACCATTAACCATTTTAAAGTAACTAATTCACATTTCAAGTCTCTACCATTTTCAAGTAACTAATTCACATTTGAAGTCTCTACCCTTAACCAATTTCAAGTAACCAATTCACATTTCAAGTCTCTACCATTAACCATTTTAAAATAACTAATTCACATTTCAAGTCTCTACCATTAACCATTTTCTAGTAACTAATTCACATTTTCAAGTTCCTACACTTAATAATTTTCAATTAACTAATTCACATATCAAGTTACTACACTTAACCATTTTCAAGTAACTAATTCACATTTCAAGTCTCTACACTTAACCATTTTCAAGTAACTAATTCACATTTCAAGTCTCTACCATTAACCATTTTAAAGTAACTAATTCACATTTCAAGTCTCTACCATTTTCAAGTAACTAATTCACATTTGAAGTCTCTACCCTTAACCAATTTCAAGTAACCAATTCACATTTCAAGTCTCTACCATTAACCATTTTAAAATAACTAATTCACATTTCAAGTCTCTACCCTTTTCTAGTAACTAATTCACATTTTCAAGTTGCTACACTTAACAATTTTCAAGTAACTAATTCACATTTCAAGTTACTACAATTAATAATTTTCAAGTAACTAATTCACATTTCAATTCTCTACACTTAACCATTTTCAAGTAACTAATTCACATTTCAAGTCTCTACCATTAACCATTTTAAAGTAACTAATTCACATTTCAAGTCTCTACCATTAACCATTTTCTAGTAACTAATTCACATTTTCAAGTTACTACACTTTACAATTTTCAAATAACTAATTCACATTTTCAACTTACTACAGTTAGCAATTTTCAAATAACTAATTCACATTTCAAGTCTCTACCATTAACCATTTTAAAGTAATTAATTCACATTTTCAAGTTAGTACAATTAATAATTTTCAAGTAACTAATTCACATTTCAATTCTCTACACTTAACCATTTTCAAGTAACTAATTCACATTTCAATTCTCTACCATTAACCATTTTAAAGTAACTAATTCACATTTTGAAGTTACTACACTTTACAATTTTCAAATAACTAATTCACATTTTCAAGTTACTACACTTTACAATTTTCAAGTAACTAATTCACATTTTCACGTTACTACACTTAACCATTTTCAAGTAACTAATTCACATTTCAAGTCTCTACCATTAACCATTTTCTAGTAACTAATTCACATTTTCAAGTTACTACACTTTACAATTTTCAAAACTAATTCACATTTTCAACTTACTACACTTAGCAATTTTCAAATAACTAATTCATATTTCAAGTTTCTACCATTAACCATTTTCAAGTAACTAATTCACATTTCAATTCTCTACACTTAACCATTTTCAAGTAACTAATTCACATTTCAATTCTCTACCATTAACCATTTTAAAGTAACTAATTCACATTTCAAGTCTCTACCATTTTCAAGTAACTAATTCACATTTCAAGTCTCTACACTTAACCATTTTCAAGTAACTAATTCACATTTTCACTTAACTTAACCATTTTCAAGTAACTAATTCACATTTCAAGTTACTATAATTAATAATTTTCAAATAACTAATTTACATTTCAATTCTCTACACTTAACCATTTTTAAGTAACTAATTCACATTTCAAGTCTCTACCATTAACCATTTTCAAGTAACTAATTCACATTTCAAGTCTCTACACTTAACCATTTTCAAGCAACTAATTCACATTTCAAGTCTCTACACCTAACCATTTTCAAGTAACTAATTCACATTTCAAGTCTCTACCATTAACCATTTTAAAGTAACTAATTCACATTTTCAAATTAGTACAATTAATAATTATTAAGTAACTAATTCACATTTCAATTCTCTACCCTTAACCATTTTCAAGTAACTAATTCATTTCAAGTCTCTACCATTAATCATTTTAAAGTAACTAATTCACATTTTCAAATTAGTACAATTAATAATTTTTAAGTAACTAATTCACTTTTCAATTCTCTACACTTAACCATTTTCAAGTAACTAATTCACATTTCAAGTCTCTATCATTAACCATTTTCAAGTAACTAATTCACATTTCAAGTCTCAACCATTAACCATGTAACTGATTCACATTTCAATTTTCTACACTTAACCATTTTCAAGTAACTAATTCACGTTTTCAAGTTACTAAACTTAACCATTTTCAAGTAACTAATTCACATTTTCACTTAACTTAACCATTTTCAAGTAACTAATTCACATTTCAAGTTACTATAATTAATAATTTTCAAATAACTAATTCACATTTCTATTCTCTACACTTAACCATTTTCATGTAACTAATTCACATTTCAAGTCTCTACCATTAACCATTTTCTAGTAACTAATTCACATTTCAAGTCTCTACCATTAACCATTTTAAAGTAACTAATTCACATTTCAAGAATCTCCCATTTTCAAGTAACTAATTCACATTTCAAGTCTCTACACTTAACCATTTTCAAGTAACTAATTCACATTTCAAGTCTCTACCATTAACCATTTTCTAGTAACTAATTCACATTTTCAAGTTACTACTCTTAACAATTTTCAAGTAACTAATTCACATTTCAAGTTACTACAATTAATAATTTTCAAGTAACTAATTCACATTTCAATTCTCTACACTTAACCATTTTCAAGTAACTAATTCACATTTCAAGTCTCTACCATTAACCATTTTAAAGTAACTAATTCACATTTCAAGTCTCTACCATTAACCATTTTCTAGTAACTAATTCACATTTTCAAGTTACTACACTTTACAATTTTCAAATAACTAATTCACATTTTCAACTTACTACAGTTAGCAATTTTCAAATAACTAATTCACATTTCAAGTCTCTACCATTAACCATTTTAAAGTAACTAATTCACATTTTCAAGTTAGTACAATTAATAATTTTCAAGTAACTAATTCACATTTCAATTCTCTACACTTAACCATTTTCAAGTAACTAATTCACATTTCAATTCTCTACCATTAACCATTTTAAAGTAACTAATTCACATTTTGAAGTTACTACACTTTACAATTTTCAAATAACTAATTCACATTTTCAAGTTACTACACTTTACAATTTTCAAGTAACTAATTCACATTTTCACGTTACTACACTTAACCATTTTCAAGTAACTAATTCACATTTCAAGTCTCTACCATTAACCATTTTCTAGTAACTAATTCACATTTTCAAGTTACTACACTTTACAATTTTCAAAACTAATTCACATTTTCAACTTACTACACTTAGCAATTTTCAAATAACTAATTCATATTTCAAGTCTCTACCATTAACCATTTTCAAGTAACTAATTCACATTTCAATTCTCTACACTTAACCATTTTCAAGTAACTAATTCACATTTCAATTCTCTACCATTAACCATTTTAAAGTAACTAATTCACATTTCAAGTCTCTACCATTTTCAAGTAACTAATTCACATTTCAAGTCTCTACACTTAACCATTTTCAAGTAACTAATTCACATTTCAAGTCTCTACCATTAACCATTTTCTAGTAACTAATTCACATTTTCAAATTACTACACTTAACAATTTTCAAGTAACTAATTCACATATCAAGTTACTACACTTAACCATTTTCAAGTAACTAATTCACATTTCTAGTCTCTACCATTAACAATTTTAAAGTAACTAATTCACATTTCAAGTCTCCACACTTAACCATTTTCAAGTAACTAATTCACATTTCAAGTCTCTACCATTTACCATTTTAAAGCAACTAATTCACATTTTCAAGTCACTACCATTATCTAGTAACAAATACACATCTTCAAGTCTCTGTACATAACCATTTCAAATAACTAATTCACATTTCAAGTCTCTACTATTTTCAAGTAACTAATTCATATTTCAAGTCTCTACCATTTTCAAGTAACTAATTCACATTTCAAGTCTCAACCATTAACCATGTAACTGATTCACATTTCAATTTTCTACACTTAACCATTTTCAAGTAACTAATTCACGTTTTCAAGTTACTAAACTTAACCATTTTCAAGTAACTAATTCACATTTTCACTTAACTTAACCATTTTCAAGTAACTAATTCACATTTCAAGTTACTATAATTAATAATTTTCAAATAACTAATTTACATTTCAATTCTCTACACTTAACCATTTTTAAGTAACTAATTCACATTTCAAGTCTCTACCATTAACCATTTTCAAGTAACTAATTCACATTTCAAGTCTCTACACTTAACCATTTTCAAGCAACTAATTCACATTTCAAGTCTCTACACCTAACCATTTTCAAGTAACTAATTCACATTTCAAGTCTCTACCATTAACCATTTTAAAGTAACTAATTCACATTTTCAAATTAGTACAATTAATAATTATTAAGTAACTAATTCACATTTCAATTCTCTACCCTTAACCATTTTCAAGTAACTAATTCATTTCAAGTCTCTACCATTAATCATTTTAAAGTAACTAATTCACATTTTCAAATTAGTACAATTAATAATTTTTAAGTAACTAATTCACATTTCAATTCTCTACACTTAACCATTTTCAAGTAACTAATTCACATTTCAAGTCTTTACACTTAACCATTTTCAAGTAACTAATTCACATTTCAAGTCTCTACCATTAACCATTTTCAAGTAACTAATTCACATTTCAAGTCTCTACCATTTTCAAGTAACTAATTCACATTTCAAGTCTCTACCATTAACCATTTTAAAGTAACTAATTCACATTTCAAGTCTCTACCATTAACCATTTTCTAGTAACTAATTCACATTTTCAAGTTACTACACTTTACAATTTTCAAATAACTAATTCACATTTTCAACTTACTACAGTTAGCAATTTTCAAATAACTAATTCACATTTCAAGTCTCTACCATTAACCATTTTAAAGTAACTAATTCACATTTTCAAGTTAGTACAATTAATAATTTTCAAGTAACTAATTCACATTTCAATTCTCTACACTTAACCATTTTCAAGTAACTAATTCACATTTCAATTCTCTACCATTAACCATTTTAAAGTAACTAGTTCACATTTTGAAGTTACTACACTTTACAATTTTCAAATAACTAATTCACATTTTCAAGTTACTACACTTTACAATTTTCAAGTAACTAATTCACATTTTCACGTTACTACACTTTACAATTTTCAAGTAACTAATTCACATTTCAAGTCTCAACCATTAACCATGTAACTGATTCACATTTCAATTTTCTACACTTAACCATTTTCAAGTAACTAATTCACGTTTTCAAGTTACTAAACTTAACCATTTTCAAGTAACTAATTCACATTTTCACTTAACTTAACCATTTTCAAGTAACTAATTCACATTTCAAGTTACTATAATTAATAATTTTCAAATAACTAATTTACATTTCAATTCTCTACACTTAACCATTTTTAAGTAACTAATTCACATTTCAAGTCTCTACCATTAACAATTTTCAAGTAACTAATTCACATTTCAAGTCTCTACACTTAACCATTTTCAAGCAACTAATTCACATTTCAAGTCTCTACACCTAACCATTTTCAAGTAACTAATTCACATTTCAAGTCTCTACCATTAACCATTTTAAAGTAACTAATTCACATTTTCAAATTAGTACAATTAATAATTATTAAGTAACTAATTCACATTTCAATTCTCTACCCTTAACCATTTTCAAGTAACTAATTCATTTCAAGTCTCTACCATTAATCATTTTAAAGTAACTAATTCACATTTTCAAATTAGTACAATTAATAATTTTTAAGTAACTAATTCACTTTTCAATTCTCTACACTTAACCATTTTCAAGTAACTAATTCACATTTCAAGTCTCTATCATTAACCATTTTCAAGTAACTAATTCACATTTCAAGTCTCAACCATTAACCATGTAACTGATTCACATTTCAATTTTCTACACTTAACCATTTTCAAGTAACTAATTCACGTTTTCAAGTTACTAAACTTAACCATTTTCAAGTAACTAATTCACATTTTCACTTAACTTAACCATTTTCAAGTAACTAATTCACATTTCAAGTTACTATAATTAATAATTTTCAAATAACTAATTTACATTTCAATTATCTACACTTAACCATTTTTAAGTAACTAATTCACATTTCAAGTCTCTACCATTAACCATTTTAAAGTAACTAATTCACATTTCAAGTTACTATAATTAATAATTTTCAAATAACTAATTTACATTTCAATTCTCTACACTTAACCATTTTCAAGTAACTAATTCACATTTCAATTCTCTACCATTAACCATTTTAAAGTAACTAATTCACATTTCAAGTCTCTACCATTTTCAAGTAACTAATTCACATTTCAAGTCTCTACACTTAACCATTTTCAAGTAACTAATTCACATTTCAAGTCTCTACCATTAACCATTTTCTAGTAACTAATTCACATTTTCAAATTACTACACTTAACAATTTTCAAGTAACTAATTCACATATCAAGTTACTACACTTAACCATTTTCAAGTAACTAATTCACATTTCTAGTCTCTACCATTAACAATTTTAAAGTAACTAATTCACATTTCAAGTCTCCACACTTAACCATTTTCAAGTAACTAATTCACATTTCAAGTCTCTACCATTTACCATTTTAAAGCAACTAATTCACATTTTCAAGTCACTACCATTATCTAGTAACAAATACACATCTTCAAGTCTCTGTACATAACCATTTCAAATAACTAATTCACATTTCAAGTCTCTACTATTTTCAAGTAACTAATTCATATTTCAAGTCTCTACCATTTTCAAGTAACTAATTCACATTTCAAGTCTCAACCATTAACCATGTAACTGATTCACATTTCAATTTTCTACACTTAACCATTTTCAAGTAACTAATTCACGTTTTCAAGTTACTAAACTTAACCATTTTCAAGTAACTAATTCACATTTTCACTTAACTTAACCATTTTCAAGTAACTAATTCACATTTCAAGTTACTATAATTAATAATTTTCAAATAACTAATTTACATTTCAATTCTCTACACTTAATACAATGCACACAATGATTCAAGTCATCTATCCCTTAGGCCTCACCATTATCATGGCACAATATGCAACTTAAACCTTTATAACTCAATTAGGTTCATCACTAGAACAACTAAGAAACATCATGTCCACATACTTCATTCACAACAATCCCCTTTCGGGCACATAACACATAATATCATAAATATCACATAATCAATCAATAACATAGTTTTCGGGATTAAAGTAAAGTTCTTATGTCTTTATTCACCTCAACTCCATGTCTGCAGGCCTAGACATGCTTTCTCCCATCAATTATAAATTATGAAAATATGAAATAACACAGTCTTCTACTCATTAACCTAGCCTACCTGGACGCCAAGCTTTTTGAATCAACAAGTCATGTCAAGGATGCTCATTCCGTTTCTTCATGCTTCGGAATGATCAATCATCTAAATATCAAACAATTATAAGAGTAATTAATCAATTACTCTTTAAATAAATATCTTTGGGAATTCAAAACCCACTAATTCTACCCTAATTCCAGGTTTATATCATTCTCCAAGGTCAATTAACTATTAACTAGTTCTTTCAAACTTAACCCATCTCCATTAATGGAGTTTTTATGCTAAAGGTCTCATCTTTATGGAATTCAAGATTTCCAACCAACAAAATACATAATCTAGTTTATCAAGTTCATGTTAGAAATCATTAATTTATAATCTAGAATTAGTTCTAGATGATATTAAGAACACCCATAAGTTTTTCCCAAAAATCCACCAGTAAAGGTTCTAACCCAAAATTTTACCATTGAAGGTCTTTCTAATAATTCTAGGATGTTAAAGGATTAAAAGACGAAGAAGATGATGGAAAAACTTACCTCCACGAAGGACTTTCACCCTAAACCTTGAAAAATCACCTCTCTAGGGTTGGGGAATGAAGTTTTGGAGTTTTGGACCTGAAAATCGGCTAAATATGATTTAAATACCACCAGAATTTTCGCTACAGCGAATTACCGTTTCAGCCCGGACAGTGTTCAGTAAAACGGTCATAACTTTTTATTCTAAACACGGATTGACAAATAGTTTATTGTGTTGGAAAGAAGACTCAGAGATCTTTGATTTGGTGGGTATTGGGACCCCTAACTCCTTATATTCTAGGAGATATGATCGTTTAAATTTGGTCCTAATAAAAACTCATATCGAAACTCTATTGGTTAAAAATGTTTTCAACTTAACTTTGTGTTAGAGATATTGTACGACCTTAATTCATATCTAAAGAACTTACAAATTAAAGGATTGATATTAGGATTCATGAATAATTAAATTCATCAGGCTTGAGTCTATTTAGACACATCGAAAGGCTAAAATCTTTGCCGAAAAGCTTGAGGTGACACAATGAATAAAATGATGACTATTTTGGACTCAAGTTAATATTGAGGAATGGTTTATTTAGTAACGACAAAATGGGTCGTTACAATTAGATACCAATTTATCATCCGTTCGTCCCCGAACGGGCATTCGGTGGAGAGAAGCGCTATATTGAAATTAGAGAGACATTACTAACAGAGTTTCTTATTGCACCATATCTCACTCACTTGATATCATCAATAATTAACCTACATTCTATACTCAATCGTTCTATCAAGGCTTTTTAAAACACGAAGAGGCCGAGCCAAACATTTACGCATGAATCACTTATTCTCCTTACAACGGTCCAAGTCTCAAACTTGAGTATTATGAGTTAAAGCAAGATAAAGAGGGTTAAAAGATTCACCTTGAAGAAGACAATCACCCAAAATCACCTCTTTTTCACCCAAGGTACTTTCTCTCTTCTTACAACGGAAGAATGGGGAATGAACTCCGAAGAACGAAATAAAAACTGAAAAACTGCATTCTTTACCGCTGCTGCGGCGCGATTATCGTTGCAGTGCTAACCGCCACAGTGGACCCACGATGCTAATTACCTTGACCAAACCAGTGAGCTCCGCCTAGCTCACATATGCTTCTATTTTACAACACAAAATCAATATTTGGACATAAAATTGCATGCCTATCACGACAATTATTATTATCGGAGTTCTAGAGCTCCGAATTCAATTTCAAAAAGTGCTACGGGATGCTACATGAGTCTACTACTCAAATTTCAATACCAGACAAGTCACATCTAATCCACCCAATACACAGGCTCACCCTGAGACACCCGAGTAAGTTTCTAGCCAAGACTACCCCCTGGAAAATCTACATCTTGATCATGTTTAAGTCACCACTCCATTTACAAGTCACATAACTTAGATACTTGTATGCGCCTAATCAAGACTACTGGATTCATTCTATAAAGCTAGCTTCAACATCTCACAACCACTATTCTTTTCATCTCAAGATCACCCACGGTTCAAGCTAACAGTTTACTACTATACATAGGTGACAACACAACCTCTTACTCATTACACAAACTTACAAATATTAGCCATAGAGATCCTACAGAATTAGAGACTAAAACACATTCTCCTCCACAACATCGCTAATACTCATCTAATCATCATACCTTAATCACTCAATAAGCAATATCCAACAAGTATTACCCAAGGAAAGATCAATCATGTCATTTAATAATTCACTTATATTCTCCCATTTAGGATCATTCTTAATTATTTTATGGGTGTAACTACGCTATTTAATTCTGCATTAACACCATCATGGGGATTACTACCCTCTAAAATTGTTATCTATCAGTCAATTCTATAGGACGTTAATCACACAATTCAATCACAAGACCAAGTCAACAATCAACTTATCTTCTCAAGGCCTCCCTTAATACACCAATCCACAACTAAAACTTATGCCCAGGCAATCACTAACTTCAATAAGTATCACGACAAAACCTTCATTGTCAAGCCCAATTACGCTTCCATCACCAACACCAAGCTAAGGTATACAATGTCATTCTTATTTCTACCTTACAACATTTTTATTACAGGCTTCACTAACTCTTAACCACTTCGAGATTGATCTCTATATAATAAGCATATGAGCAAAGTCAAACAACATCACTGATTACAGGTCATTAACAATCTCATTACCAATATCACATTTCAGATAAGTTATCAATCAAATTCCTTAGGTATCAACAACCTCCAATAATTTTTGCCACTTTTATTTAAAACTCATTATTTTGTCAAATCTTAAAAATCAGTTCATACAAGGAACTCAAGGAGAATATCACTTAGCCAGTCCTCACAAGGAACTAATTAAAATTTCAAATAATAGGATTGCAAAAGAATCCAAATAAAGTCTCAATAACCGGACAACACAAAGATGCACATATAATATCAAATAACTGGACCACACAAGGATCCATTCACAATATCAAATAACTGAACCATACAATTGAATTCATTCACAATATCAATTGCAAGAGCCCGTCATTAAGAAAAACACATATTACCTCAGTCCTTTGTT
The DNA here is from genome assembly GCA_031232105.1 of Capsicum rhomboideum. Classification (NCBI taxonomy): domain Eukaryota; kingdom Viridiplantae; phylum Streptophyta; class Magnoliopsida; order Solanales; family Solanaceae; genus Capsicum; species Capsicum rhomboideum. Next base: position 47,022,112 of record CP124719.1, on the reverse strand, counting down.
CATGTCTTTTTCATTATCTTCCCTTGACATCATGTCCTCATATCATCCTCTCAATTCTCATATCATCAATTTCATCAGCATAACAATAATATCAAGAACAAGGAAGCACCAAAGAATTTATTAATTTCACAAAAACAAGATCATATAGTTCCATTACAATTTTCAACAAAAGCAACTTAGTCAATTTATTTCACCACAATTCAAATAAAAATAATTTACAACAATCATACAGTTTTACAATCCAAGTTCAGCCAAATATCAAACAACAGGCAACCAAATAAATTCACTACTTTCATACATCTTCATATTATGATATTAATTCTTAGCCATTATTAACAGATACCAATTGGAATCTCCTAGATTCCAAAGCGAACTCACTAAGATAGCAATTGGAATCAACTGGATTCTAATTGATCTTTGTTGAGATACCAATTGGATCCAACCCACTAGTCAAAGAATAGTACGCCACGATGGAGAGAGAAAAAAAAAAGAAATGACTTCTACATGCCTTATAGCCTTTCAAAGATTGGGTGTGGGGCCCTACACACCAATCTGCGGAACTCTACTTGACATTGCTCTTGTACTTGTGGGACCGGTGAACCTAATGCTCTGATACCAACTGTCACGACCCAAATAAACGGACCGTGCGGGCACCTACGCTATCCTAAGTAGCTAGGAGAACCCTTATTACCCAACCAAAAATATGCGGAAGACTTCTGTTTTTAAGAGAATACTGAATTAAATATAACAAAGTAAATTAAACACCAATAAATAAATTTTTCAAAAAACTTCTTACAACTGTCCTTCACTACCCCAAGACCTGGTCAGACATGTACAAGAGCTACCTATTACAGAATAGATTGACAATAAAATAAATAACACAAAGACTCTAACATCTGCCAGGAAGGAAGTGCAGAAGTTAGTGCTGAATATCGCCATTGATCTAGTAACTGCAAACTAACCTGCATCCAGTCTACACCCCAATAAGGGATGTAGAAGAGTAGGGTCAGTACAAACACACGTACTGGTAGACATCATCGGCCGACCAGTGTTAGTCCACATAATCATAAAATAGAATCAAAGAAAAGAAATCATGACATCTTAATAGAGTATAATTCTACTAAGGCTGTAATATCATTATAACACTTTGCCAATATAATTTACAATTCCTTAACTCTATTAATGAGATTATATTCACCACTAGCATAGTCTAGCCTCACTAATTCACACCATCCACCACAATCTAACACTAAACCAACACTATCACCCTTTTATTCACGTTGCCGTTTCCATTATCCACATCTATAGGATCAACCCAATAATCATAGATAACTCACACTAAACTCTCGGGCTAACAACCAAACACTCTCTTATAATATTAAAGAATAATAACTAGCCAATCGGATAAGCCAAGATCACACCAAGTATAAATAAAGTAAGTCGACCAACATATAGCAAGTAAGCACAGAGTTCCACTTTTCCAAGTACATGTCACACAATCAATCTCAAGGATACAATCAAACAGGGAATACAAATCAACTCACATCTCAGTAAAACACACAAGAGAACTCAAGGTTCATTAGCAAACCTTATAGATACTCTTGGAGAAAGATTAATTCAATTATTGAAACTTTGGGATTGTTTCTTTGAGATTATTCATTGGATTCATCACTTTAGATCACTTCATTATCAATTCCTTTATTATTAATATTACCATGCCGGCTCGTGGCACCCGATCCAATCACGTCTTATAGCAATACCGAAATTTAACGTCGGCCACATTGCTACTAACAATCTTTCCACTTTTCTGTTCTTAATAAATATTCATCATTCACTTTTCAACCTGTATGAAGGTGTATCACAAGCCTTCTTTACTCAAGGCATTCTTTTCAATCACATTATCATTATGAATCAAGATTTTTCATTTATCAACAATAGTCTGTACACACATGCTAAGGGACTTATTTCTGCCCAACTAGTCATGACCTGCAGGGGACAATCTAAGTCTATGTACCGTACCGGCGTGGTACCCGATCCTCCATAAATAAGTAATATCAACATCCATATCCGTACCGGCGTGGTACCCGATCCTCCATAATCATATTATGTATATTTTATCAACTTCATACTATCTCTCAGGATACAACACGACGTACTAAATTTACAAGTACACTCATAATCACAAGACGATTCGATCAAGTTGGATTTTTCATAATTATTCATGCAAGTATCAACAATCCAAATATCATCAATTCAAGTATGTACGAAAACCAATCAACAAGCATCCAATTTAGGAGCATACACACAATTAAATTGAGTCTAAACTCTAATTAAATCATAACCTACTCAAATACCACAACTTGGGTTCTAACATCACCACCCATAACTAGCGCATTCAACCTTATCATTATTCTTTACCTCTCTCCGCATAATACAATGCACACAATGATTCAAGTCATCTATCCCTTAGGCCTCACCATTATCATGGCACAATATGCAACTTAAACCTTTATAACTCAATTAGGTTCATCACTAGAACAACTAAGAAACATCATGTCCACATACTTCATTCACAACAATCCCCTTTCGGGCACATAACACATAATATCATAAATATCACATAATCAATCAATAACATAGTTTTCGGGATTAAAGTAAAGTTCTTATGTCTTTATTCACCTCAACTCCATGTCTGCAGGCCTAGACATGCTTTCTCCCATCAATTATAAATTATGAAAATATGAAATAACACAGTCTTCTACTCATTAACCTAGCCTACCTGGACGCCAAGCTTTTTGAATCAACAAGTCATGTCAAGGATGCTCATTCCGTTTCTTCATGCTTCGGAATGATCAATCATCTAGATATCAAACAATTATAAGAGTAATTAATCAATTACTCTTTAAATAAATATCTTTGGGAATTCAAAACCCACTAATTCTACCCTAATTCCAGGTTTATATCATTCTCCAAGGTCAATTAACTATTAACTAGTTCTTTCAAACTTAACCCATCTCCATTAATGGAGTTTTTATGCTAAAGGTCTCATCTTTATGGAATTCAAGATTTCCAACCAACAAAATACATAATCTAGTTTATCAAGTTCATGTTAGAAATCATTAATTTATAATCTAGAATTAGTTCTAGATGATATTAAGAACACCCATAAGTTTTTCCCAAAAATCCACCAGTAAAGGTTCTAACCCAAAATTTTACCATTGAAGGTCTTTCTAATAATTCTAGGATGTTAAAGGATTAAAAGACGAAGAAGATGATGGAAAAACTTACCTCCACGAAGGACTTTCACCCTAAACCTTGAAAAATCACCTCTCTAGGGTTGGGGAATGAAGTTTTGGAGTTTTGGACCTGAAAATCGGCTAAATATGATTTAAATACCACCAGAATTTTCGCTACAGCGAATTACCGTTTCAGCCCGGACAGTGTTCAGTAAAACGGTCATAACTTTTTATTCTAAACACGGATTGACAAATAGTTTATTGTGTTGGAAAGAAGACTCAGAGATCTTTGATTTGGTGGGTATTGGGACCCCTAACTCCTTATATTCTAGGAGATATGATCGTTTAAATTTGGTCCTAATAAAAACTCATATCGAAACTCTATTGGTTAAAAATGTTTTCAACTTAACTTTGTGTTAGAGATATTGTACGACCTTAATTCATATCTAAAGAACTTACAAATTAAAGGATTGATATTAGGATTCATGAATAATTAAATTCATCAGGCTTGAGTCTATTTAGACACATCGAAAGGCTAAAATCTTTGCCGAAAAGCTTGAGGTGACACAATGAATAAAATGATGACTATTTTGGACTCAAGTTAATATTGAGGAATGGTTTATTTAGTAACGACAAAATGGGTCGTTACAATTAACCATTTTAAAGTAACTAATTCACATTTCAAGTCTCTACCATTTTCAAGTAACTAATTCACATTTCAAGTCTCTACACTTAACCATTTTCAAGTAACTAATTCATATTTCAAGTCTCTACCATTATCAATTTTCTAGTAACTAATTCACATTTTCAAGTTACTACACTTAACAATTTTCAAATAACTAATTCACATTTCAATTCTCTACACTTAACCATTTTCAAGTAACTAATTCACATTTTCAAGTTACTAGACTTAACCATTTTCAAGTAACTAATTCACATTTTCACTAAACTTAACCATTTTCAAGTAACTAATTCACATTTCAAGTCTCTACCATTAACCATTTTCAAGTAACTAATTCACATTTTCACTTAACTTAACCATTTTCAAGTAACTAATTCACATTTGAAATGTAACCAATTCACATTTCAAGTCTCTACCATTTTCAAGTAACTAATTCACATTTCAACTCTCTACCATTAACCATGTTAAAGTAACCAATTCACATTTCAAGTCTCTACCATTTTCAAGTAACTAATTAACATTTCAAGTCTCTACCATTTTCAAATAACTAATTCACATTTCAAGTCTTAACACTTAACCATTTTCAAATAACTAATTCACATTTCAAGTCTCTACCATTAACCATTTTAAAGTAACTAATTCACATTTTCAAGTTAGTACAATTAATAATTTTTAAGTAACTAATTCACATTTCAATTCTCTACACTAAACCATTTTCAAGTAACTAATTCACATTTCAAGTCTCAACACTTAACCATTTTCAAATAACTAATTCACATTTCAAGTCTCTACCATTAACCATTTTAATGTAACTAATTCACATTTTCAAGTTAGTACAATTAATAATTTTTAAGTAACTAATTCACATTTCAATTCTCTACACTTAACCATTTTCAAGTAACTAATTCACATTTCAAGTCTCTACCATTAACCATTTTCTAGTAACTAATTCACATTTTCAAGTTACTACACTTAACAATTTTCAAATAACTAATCACATTTCAATTCTCTACACTTAACCATTTTCAAGTAACTAATTCACATTTTCACGTTACTACACTTAACCATTTTCAAGTAACTAATTCACATTTCAAGTCTCCACACTTAACCATTTTCAAGTAACTAATTCACATTTCAAGTCTCGACCATTTACCATTTTAAAGCAACTAATTCACATTTTCAAGTCACTACCATTATCTAGTAACAAATACATATCTTCAAGTCTCTGTACATAACCATTTCAAATAACTAATTCACATTTCAAATCTCTACTATTTTCAAGTAACTAATTCATATTTCAAGTCTCTACCATTTTCAAGTAACTAATTCACATTTCAAGTCTCTACACTTAACCATTTTCAAGTAACTAATTCACATTTCAAGTCTCTACCATTAACCATTTTCTAGTAACTTATTCACATTTTCAAGTTACTACAATTAATAATTTTCAAATAACTAATTCACATTTCAAGTCTCTACACTTAACCATTTTCAAGTAACTAATTCACATTTCAAGTCTCTAAAATTAACCATTTACTAGTAACTAATTCACATTTTCAAGTTACTACACTTAACAATTTTTAAGTAACTAATTCACATTTCAAGTTACTACAATTAATAATTTTCAAGTAACTAATTCACATTTCAAGTTACTATAATTAATAATTTTCAAGTAACTAATTCACATTTCAATTCTCTACACTTAACCATTTTCAAGTAACTAATTCACATTTCAAGTCTCTACTATTAACCATTTTAAAGTAACTAATTCACATTTCAAGTCTCTACCATTTTCCAGTAACTAATTCACATTTCAAGTCTCTACACATAACCATTTTCAAGCAACTAATTCACATTTCAAGTCTCTACACCTAACCATTTTCAAGTAACTAATTCACATTTCAAATCTCTACCATTTTCAAGTAACTAATTCACATTTCAAGTCTCAACACTTAACCATTTTCAAATAACTAATTCACATTTCAAGTCTCTACCATTAACCATTTTAAAGTAACTAATTCACATTTTCAAGTTAGTACAATTAATAATTTTTAAGTAACTAATTCATATTTCAATTCTCTACACTTAACCATTTTCAAGTAACCAATTCACATTTCAAGTCACAACACTTAACCATTTTCAAATAACTAATTCACATTTCAAGTCTCTACCATTAACCATTTTAATGTAACTAATTCACATTTTCAAGTTAGTACAATTAATAATTTTTAAGTAACTAATTCACATTTCAATTCTCTACACTTAACCATTTTCAAGTAACTAATTCACATTTCAAGTCTCTACCATTAACCATTTTCTAGTAACTAATTCACATTTTCAAGTTACTACACTTAACAATTTTCAAATAACTAATTCACATTTTCAACTTACTACACTTAACAATTTTCAAATAACTAATTCACATTTCAAGTTACTACAATTAATAATTATCAAGTAACTAATTCACATTTCAATTCTCTACACTTAACCATTTTCAAGTAACTAATTCACATTTCAATTCTCTACCATTAACCATTTTAAAGTAACTAATTCACATTTCAAGTCTCTACCATTAACCATTTTAAAGTAACTAATTCACATTTTCAAGTTAGTACAATTAATAATTTTTAAGTAACTAATTCATATTTCAATTCTCTACACTTAACCATTTTCAAGTAACCAATTCACATTTCAAGTCACAACACTTAACTATTTTCAAATAACTAATTCAATTTCAAGTCTCTACCATTAACCATTTTAATGTAACTAATTCACATTTTCAAGTTAGTACAATTAATAATTTTTAAGTAACTAATTCACATTTCAATTCTCTACACTTAACCATTTTCAAGTAACTAATTCACATTTCAAGTCTCTACCATTAACCATTTTCTAGTAACTAATTCACATTTTCAAGTTACTACACTTAACAATTTTCAAATAACTAAATCACATTTCAATTCTCTACACTTAACCATTTTCAAGTAACTAATTCACATTTTTACGTTACTACACTTAACCATTTTCAAATAACTAATTCACATTTCAAGTCTCTACCATTAACCATTTTCTAGTAACTAATTCACATTTTCAAGTTACTACACTTAACAATTTTCAAATAACTAATTCACATTTTCAACTTACTACACTTAACAATTTTCAAGTAACTAATTCACATTTCAAGTTACTACAATTAATAATTTTCAAGTAACTAATTCACATTTCAATTCTCTACACTTAACCATTTTCAAGTAACTAATTCACATTTCAATTCTCTACCATTAACCATTTTAAAGTAAATAATTCACATTTCAAGTCTCTACCATTTTCAAGTAACTAATTCACATTTCAAGTCTCTACACTTAACCATTTTCAAGTAACTAATTTACATTTCAAGTCTCTATCATTAACCATTTTCTAGTAACTAATTCACATTTTCAAGTTACTACAATTAACAATTTTCAAGTAACTAATTCACATATCAAGTTACTACACTTAACCATTTTCAAGTAACTAATTCACATTTCAAGTCTCTACTATTAACCATTTTAAAGTAACTAATTCACATTTCAAGTCTCTACCATTTTCCAGTAACTAATTCACATTTCAAGTCTCTACACATAACCATTTTCAAGCAACTAATTCACATTTCAAGTCTCTACACCTAACCATTTTCAAAAACTAATTCACATTTCAAATCTCTACCATTTTCAAGTAACTAATTCACATTTCAAGTCTCAACACTTAACCATTTTCAAATAACTAATTCACATTTCAAGTCTCTACCATTAACCATTTTAAAGTAACTAATTCACATTTTCAAGTTAGTACAATTAATAATTTTTAAGTAACTAATTCATATTTCAATTCTCTACACTTAACCATTTTCAAGTAACCAATTCACATTTCAAATCACAACACTTAACCATTTTCAAATAACTAATTCACATTTCAAGTCTCTACCATTAACCATTTTAATGTAACTAATTCACATTTTCAAGTTAGTACAATTAATAATTTTTAAGTAACTAATTCACATTTCAATTCTCTACACTTAACCATTTTCAAGTAACTAATTCACATTTCAAGTCTCTAAAATTAACCATTTACTAGTAACTAATTCACATTTTCAAGTTACTACACTTAACAATTTTTAAGTAACTAATTCACATTTCAAGTTACTACAATTAATAATTTTCAAGTAACTAATTCACATTTCAAGTTACTATAATTAATAATTTTCAAGTAACTAATTCACATTTCAATTCTCTACACTTAACCATTTTCAAGTAACTAATTCACATTTCAAGTCTCTACTATTAACCATTTTAAAGTAACTAATTCACATTTCAAGTCTCTACCATTTTCCAGTAACTAATTCACATTTCAAGTCTCTACACATAACCATTTTCAAGCAACTAATTCACATTTCAAGTCTCTACACCTAACCATTTTCAAGTAACTAATTCACATTTCAAATCTCTACCATTTTCAAGTAACTAATTCACATTTCAAGTCTCAACACTTAACCATTTTCAAATAACTAATTCACATTTCAAGTCTCTACCATTAACCATTTTAAAGTAACTAATTCACATTTTCAAGTTAGTACAATTAATAATTTTTAAGTAACTAATTCATATTTCAATTCTCTACACTTAACCATTTTCAAGTAACCAATTCACATTTCAAGTCACAACACTTAACCATTTTCAAATAACTAATTCACATTTCAAGTCTCTACCATTAACCATTTTAATGTAACTAATTCACATTTTCAAGTTAGTACAATTAATAATTTTTAAGTAACTAATTCACATTTCAATTCTCTACACTTAACCATTTTCAAGTAACTAATTCACATTTCAAGTCTCTACCATTAACCATTTTCTAGTAACTAATTCACATTTTCAAGTTACTACACTTAACAATTTTCAAATAACTAATTCACATTTTCAACTTACTACACTTAACAATTTTCAAATAACTAATTCACATTTCAAGTTACTACAATTAATAATTATCAAGTAACTAATTCACATTTCAATTCTCTACACTTAACCATTTTCAAGTAACTAATTCACATTTCAATTCTCTACCATTAACCATTTTAAAGTAACTAATTCACATTTCAAGTCTCTACCATTAACCATTTTAAAGTAACTAATTCACATTTTCAAGTTAGTACAATTAATAATTTTTAAGTAACTAATTCATATTTCAATTCTCTACACTTAACCATTTTCAAGTAACCAATTCACATTTCAAGTCACAACACTTAACTATTTTCAAATAACTAATTCAATTTCAAGTCTCTACCATTAACCATTTTAATGTAACTAATTCACATTTTCAAGTTAGTACAATTAATAATTTTTAAGTAACTAATTCACATTTCAATTCTCTACACTTAACCATTTTCAAGTAACTAATTCACATTTCAAGTCTCTACCATTAACCATTTTCTAGTAACTAATTCACATTTTCAAGTTACTACACTTAACAATTTTCAAATAACTAAATCACATTTCAATTCTCTACACTTAACCATTTTCAAGTAACTAATTCACATTTTTACGTTACTACACTTAACCATTTTCAAATAACTAATTCACATTTCAAGTCTCTACCATTAACCATTTTCTAGTAACTAATTCACATTTTCAAGTTACTACACTTAACAATTTTCAAATAACTAATTCACATTTTCAACTTACTACACTTAACAATTTTCAAGTAACTAATTCACATTTCAAGTTACTACAATTAATAATTTTCAAGTAACTAATTCACATTTCAATTCTCTACACTTAACCATTTTCAAGTAACTAATTCACATTTCAATTCTCTACCATTAACCATTTTAAAGTAAATAATTCACATTTCAAGTCTCTACCATTTTCAAGTAACTAATTCACATTTCAAGTCTCTACACTTAACCATTTTCAAGTAACTAATTTACATTTCAAGTCTCTATCATTAACCATTTTCTAGTAACTAATTCACATTTTCAAGTTACTACAATTAACAATTTTCAAGTAACTAATTCACATATCAAGTTACTACACTTAACCATTTTCAAGTAACTAATTCACATTTCAAGTCTCTACTATTAACCATTTTAAAGTAACTAATTCACATTTCAAGTCTCTACCATTTTCCAGTAACTAATTCACATTTCAAGTCTCTACACATAACCATTTTCAAGCAACTAATTCACATTTCAAGTCTCTACACCTAACCATTTTCAAAAACTAATTCACATTTCAAATCTCTACCATTTTCAAGTAACTAATTCACATTTCAAGTCTCAACACTTAACCATTTTCAAATAACTAATTCACATTTCAAGTCTCTACCATTAACCATTTTAAAGTAACTAATTCACATTTTCAAGTTAGTACAATTAATAATTTTTAAGTAACTAATTCATATTTCAATTCTCTACACTTAACCATTTTCAAGTAACCAATTCACATTTCAAATCACAACACTTAACCATTTTCAAATAACTAATTCACATTTCAAGTCTCTACCATTAACCATTTTAATGTAACTAATTCACATTTTCAAGTTAGTACAATTAATAATTTTTAAGTAACTAATTCACATTTCAATTCTCTACACTTAACCATTTTCAAGTAACTAATTCACATTTCAAGTCTCTACCATTAACCATTTTCTAGTAACTAATTCACATTTTCAAGTTACTACACTTAACAATTTTCAAATAACTAAATCACATTTCAATTCTCTACACTTAACCATTTTCAAGTAACTAATTCACATTTTCACGTTACTACACTTAACCATTTTCAAATAACTAATTCACATTTCAAGTCTCTACCATTAACCATTTTCTAGTAACTAATTCACATTTTCAAGTTACTACACTTAACAATTTTCAAATAACTAATTCACATTTTCAACTTATTACACTTAACAATTTTCAAATAACTAATTCACATTTCAAGTTACTACAATTAATAATTTTCAAGTAACTAATTCACATTTCAATTCTCTACATTTAACCATTTTCAAGTAACTAATTCACATTTCAATTCTCTACCATTAACCATTTTAAAGTAACTAATTCACATTTCAAGTCTCTACCATTTTCAAGTAACTAATTCACATTTCAAGTCTCTACCATTAACCATTTTCTAGTAACTAATTCACATTTTCAAGTTACTACAATTAACAATTTTCAAGTAACTAATTCACATATCAAGTTACTACACTTAACCATTTTCAAGTAACTAATTCACATTTCAAGTCTCTACCATTAACAATTTTAAAGTAACTAATTCACATTTCAAGTCTCTACCAATTTCAAGTAACTAATTCACATTTCAAGTCTCTACCATTAACCATTTTAAAGTAACTAATTCACATTTCAAGTCTCTACCATTAACCATTTTAAAGTAACTAATTCACATTTTCAAGTTAGTACAATTAATAATTTTTAAGTAACTAATTCATATTTCAATTCTCTACACTTAACCATTTTCAAGTAACCAATTCACATTTCAAGTCACAACACTTAACTATTTTCAAATAACTAATTCAATTTCAAGTCTCTACCATTAACCATTTTAATGTAACTAATTCACATTTTCAAGTTAGTACAATTAATAATTTTTAAGTAACTAATTCACATTTCAATTCTCTACACTTAACCATTTTCAAGTAACTAATTCACATTTCAAGTCTCTACCATTAACCATTTTCTAGTAACTAATTCACATTTTCAAGTTACTACACTTAACAATTTTCAAATAACTAAATCACATTTCAATTCTCTACACTTAACCATTTTCAAGTAACTAATTCACATTTTTACGTTACTACACTTAACCATTTTCAAATAACTAATTCACATTTCAAGTCTCTACCATTAACCATTTTCTAGTAACTAATTCACATTTTCAAGTTACTACACTTAACAATTTTCAAATAACTAATTCACATTTTCAACTTACTACACTTAACAATTTTCAAGTAACTAATTCACATTTCAAGTTACTACAATTAATAATTTTCAAGTAACTAATTCACATTTCAATTCTCTACACTTAACCATTTTCAAGTAACTAATTCACATTTCAATTCTCTACCATTAACCATTTTAAAGTAAATAATTCACATTTCAAGTCTCTACCATTTTCAAGTAACTAATTCACATTTCAAGTCTCTACACTTAACCATTTTCAAGTAACTAATTTACATTTCAAGTCTCTATCATTAACCATTTTCTAGTAACTAATTCACATTTTCAAGTTACTACAATTAACAATTTTCAAGTAACTAATTCACATATCAAGTTACTACACTTAACCATTTTCAAGTAACTAATTCACATTTCAAGTCTCTACTATTAACCATTTTAAAGTAACTAATTCACATTTCAAGTCTCTACCATTTTCCAGTAACTAATTCACATTTCAAGTCTCTACACATAACCATTTTCTAGCAACTAATTCACATTTCAAGTCTCTACACCTAACCATTTTCAAAAACTAATTCACATTTCAAATCTCTACCATTTTCAAGTAACTAATTCACATTTCAAGTCTCAACACTTAACCATTTTCAAATAACTAATTCACATTTCAAGTCTCTACCATTAACCATTTTAAAGTAACTAATTCACATTTTCAAGTTAGTACAATTAATAATTTTTAAGTAACTAATTCATATTTCAATTCTCTACACTTAACCATTTTCAAGTAACCAATTCACATTTCAAATCACAACACTTAACCATTTTCAAATAACTAATTCACATTTCAAGTCTCTACCATTAACCATTTTAATGTAACTAATTCACATTTTCAAGTTAGTACAATTAATAATTTTTAAGTAACTAATTCACATTTCAATTCTCTACACTTAACCATTTTCAAGTAACTAATTCACATTTCAAGTCTCTACCATTAACCATTTTCTAGTAACTAATTCACATTTTCAAGTTACTACACTTAACAATTTTCAAATAACTAAATCACATTTCAATTCTCTACACTTAACCATTTTCAAGTAACTAATTCACATTTTCACGTTACTACACTTAACCATTTTCAAATAACTAATTCACATTTCAAGTCTCTACCATTAACCATTTTCTAGTAACTAATTCACATTTTCAAGTTACTACACTTAACAATTTTCAAATAACTAATTCACATTTTCAACTTATTACACTTAACAATTTTCAAATAACTAATTCACATTTCAAGTTACTACAATTAATAATTTTCAAGTAACTAATTCACATTTCAATTCTCTACATTTAACCATTTTCAAGTAACTAATTCACATTTCAATTCTCTACCATTAACCATTTTAAAGTAACTAATTCACATTTCAAGTCTCTACCATTTTCAAGTAACTAATTCACATTTCAAGTCTCTACCATTAACCATTTTCTAGTAACTAATTCACATTTTCAAGTTACTACAATTAACAATTTTCAAGTAACTAATTCACATATCAAGTTACTACACTTAACCATTTTCAAGTAACTAATTCACATTTCAAGTCTCTACCATTAACAATTTTAAAGTAACTAATTCACATTTCAAGTCTCTACCAATTTCAAGTAACTAATTCACATTTCAAGTCTCCACACTTAACCATTTTCAAGTAACTAATTCACATTTCAAGTCTCTACCATTTGCCATTTTAAAGCAACTAATTCACATTTTCAAGTCACTACCATTATCTAGTAACAAATACACATCTTCAAGTCTTTATACATAACCATTTTAAATAACTAATTCACATTTCAAGTCTCTACTATTTTCAAGTAACTAATTCATATTTCAAGTCTCTACCATTTTCAAGTAACTAATTCACATTTCAAGTCTCTACATTTAACCATTTTCAAGTAACTAATTCACATTTCAAGTCTCTACCATTAACCATTTTCTAGTAACTTATTCACATTTTCAAGTTACTACAATTAATAATTTTCAAATAACTAATTCACATTTCAAGTCTCTACACTTAACCATTTTCAAGTAACTAATTCACATTTCAAGTCTCTAATATTAACCATTTACTAGTAACTAATTCACATTTTCAAGTTACTACACTTAACAATTTTTAAGTAACTAATTCACATTTCAAGTTACTACAATTAATAATTTTCAAGTAACTAATTCACATTTCAAGTTACTACAATTAATAATTTTCAAGTAACTAATTCACATTTCAATTCTCTACACTTAACCATTTTCAAGTAACTAATTCACATTTCAAGTGTCTACCATTAACCATTTTAAAGTAACTAATTCACATTTCAAGTCTCTACCATTTTCCAGTAACTAATTCACATTTCAAGTCTCTACACTTAACCATTTTCAAGTAACTAATTCACATTTCAAGTCTCTACCATTTTCAAGTAACTAATTCACATTTCAAGTCTCTACACCTAACCATTTTCAAGTAACTAATTCACATTTCAAGTCTCTACCATTAACCATTTTAAAGTAACTAATTCACATTTTCAAGTTAGTACAATTAATAATTTTTAAGTAACAAATTTACATTTCAATTCTCTACACTTAACCATTTTCAAGTAACTAATTCACATTTCAAGTCTCTACCATTAATCATTTTAAAGTAACTAATTCACATTTTCAAATTAGTACAATTAATAATTCTTAATTAACTAATTCACTTTTCAATTCTCTACACTTAACCATTTTCAAGTAACTAATTCACATTTCAAGTCTCTATCATTAACCATTTTCAAGTAACTAATTCACATTTCAAGTCTCAACCATTAACCATGTAACTGATTCACATTTCAATTTTCTACACTTAACCATTTTCAAGTAACTAATTCACGTTTTCATGTTACTAAACTTAACCATTTTCAAGTAACTAATTCACATTTTCACTTAACTTAACCATTTTCAAGTAACTAATTCACATTTCAAGTTACTATAGTTAATAATTTTAAAATAACTAATTATATTTCAATTCTCTACACTTAACCATTTTCAAGTAACTAATTCACATTTCAAGTCTCAACCATTAACCATTTTAAAGTAACTAATTCACATTTCAAGTCTCTACCATTTTCAAGTAACTAATTCACATTTCAAGTCTCTACACTTAACTATTTTCAAGTAACTAATTCATATTTCAAGTCTCTACCATTATCAATTTTCTAGTAACTAATTCACATTTTCAAGTTACTACACTTAACAATTTTCAAATAACTAATTCACATTTCAATTCTCTACACTTAACCATTTTCAAGTAACTAATTCACATTTTCAAGTTACTACACTTAACCATTTTCAAGTAACTAATTCACATTTTCACTTAACTTAACCATTTTCAAGTAACTAATTCACATTTGAAATGTAACCAATTCACATTTCAAGTCTCTACCATTTTCAAGTAACTAATTCACATTTCAAGTCTCTACCATTAACCATGTTAAAGTAACCAATTCACATTTCAAATCTCTACCATTTTCAAGTAACTAATTAACATTTCAAGTCTCTACCATTTTCAAGTAACTAATTCACATTTCAAGTCTCAACACTTAACCATTTTCAAATAACTAATTCACATTTCAAGTCTCTACCATTAACCATTTTAAAGTAACTAATTCACATTTTCAAGTTAGTACAATTAATAATTTTTAAGTAACTAATTCACATTTCAATTCTCTACACTTAACCATTTTCAAGTAACTAATTCACATTTCAAGTCTCAACACTTAACCATTTTCAAATAACTAATTCACATTTCAAGTCTCTACCATTAACCATTTTAATGTAACTAATTCACATTTTAAAGTTAGTACAATTAATAATTTTTAAGTAACTAATTCACATTTCAATTCTCTACACTTAACCATTTTCAAGTAACTAATTCACATTTCAAGTCTCTACCATTAACCATTTTCTAGTAACTAATTCACATTTTCAAGTTACTACACTTAACAATTTTCAAATAACTAATTCACATTTCAATTCTCTACACTTAACCATTTTCAAGTAACTAATTCACATTTTCACGTTACTACACTTAACCATTTTCAAGTAACTAATTCACATTTCAAGTCTCTACCATTAACCATTTTCTAGTAACTAATTCACATTTTCAAGTTACTACACTTCACAATTTTCAAATAACTAATTCACATTTTCAACTTACTACACTTAACAATTTTCAAATAACTAATTCACATTTCAAGTTACTACAATTAATAATTTTCAAGTAACTAATTCACATTTCAATTCTCTACACTTAACCATTTTCAAGTAACTAATTCACATTTCAATTCTCTACCATTAACCATTTTAAAGTAACTAATTCACATTTCAAGTCTCTACCATTTTCCAGTAACTAATTCACATTTCAAATCTCTACACTTAACCATTTTCAAGTAACTAATTCACATTTCAAGTCTCTACCATTTTCAAGTAACTAATTCACATTTCAAGTCTCTACACCTAACCATTTTCAAGTAACTAATTCACATTTCAAGTCTCTACCATTAACCATTTTAAAGTAACTAATTCACATTTTCAAGTTAGTACAATTAATAATTTTTAAGTAACTAATTTACATTTCAATTCTCTACACTTAACCATTTTCAAGTAACTAATTCACATTTCAAGTCTCTACCATTAATCATTTTAAAGTAACTAATTCACATTTTCAAATTAGTACAATTAATAATTCTTAATTAACTAATTCACTTTTCAATTCTCTACACTTAACCATTTTCAAGTAACTAATTCACATTTCAAGTCTCTATCATTAACCATTTTCAAGTAACTAATTCACATTTCAAGTCTCAACCATTAACCATGTAACTGATTCACATTTCAATTTTCTACACTTAACCATTTTCAAGTAACTAATTCACGTTTTCATGTTACTAAACTTAACCATTTTCAAGTAACTAATTCACATTTTCACTTAACTTAACCATTTTCAAGTAACTAATTCACATTTCAAGTTACTATAGTTAATAATTTTAAAATAACTAATTTACATTTCAATTCTCTACACTTAACCATTTTCAAGTAACTAATTCACATTTCAAGTCTCTACCATTAACCATTTTAAAGTAACTAATTCACATTTCAAGTCTCTACCATTTTCAAGTAACTAATTCACATTTCAAGTCTCTACACTTAATCATTTTCAAGTAACTAATTCATATTTCAAGTCTCTACCATTATCAATTTTCTAGTAACTAATTCACATTTTCAAGTTACTACACTTAACAATTTTCAAATAACTAATTCACATTTCAATTCTCTACACTTAACCATTTTCAAGTAACTAATTCACATTTTCACGTTACTACACTTAACCATTTTCATGTAACTAATTCACATTTCAAGTCTCTACCATTAACCATTTTCTAGTAACTAATTCACATTTTCAAGTTACTACACTTCACAATTTTCAAATAACTAATTCACATTTTCAACTTACTACACTTAACAATTTTCAAATAGCTAATTCACATTTCAAGTTACTACAATTAATAATTTTCAAGTAACTAATTCACATTTCAATTCTCTACACTTAACCATTTTCAAGTAACTAATTCACATTTCAATTCTCTACCATTAACCATTTTAAAGTAACTAATTCACATTTCAAGTCTCTACCATTTTCCAGTAACTAATTCACATTTCAAATCTCTACACTTAACCATTTTCAAGTAACTAATTCACATTTTCACTACACTTAACCATTTTCAAGTAAGTAATTCACATTTCAAGTCTCTACCATTAACCATTTTCAAGAAACTAATTCACATTTTCAAATTACTACACTTAACAATTTTCAAGTAACTAATTCACATATCAAGTTACTACACTTAACCATTTTCAAGTAACTAATTCACATTTCTAGTGTCTACCATTAACAATTTTAAAGTAACTAATTCACATTTCAAGTCTCTACCATTTTCAAGTAACTAATTCACATTTCAAGTCTCCACACTTAACCATTTTCAAGTAACTAATTCACATTTCAAGTCTCTACCATTAACCATTTTCTAGTAACTAATTCACATTTTCAAATTACTACACTTAACAATTTTCAAGTAACTAATTCTCATATCAAGTCACTACACTTAACCATTTTCAAGTAACTAATTCACATTTCAAGTCTCTACCATTAACAATTTTAAAGTAACTAATTCACATTTCAAGTCTCTACCATTTTCAAGTCACTAATTCACATTTCAAGTCTCCATACTTAACCATTTTCAAGTAACTAATTCACATTTCAAGTTTCGACCATTTACCATTTTAAAGCAACTAATTCACATTTTCAAGTCACTACCATTATCTAGTAACAAATACACATCTTCAAGTCTCTGTACATAACCATTTCAAATAACTAATTCACATTTCAATTCTCTACTATTTTCAAGTAACTAATTCATATTTCAAGTCTCTACCATTTTCAAGTAACTAATTCACATTTCAAGTCTCAACACTTAACCATTTTAAATAACTAATTCACATTTCAATTCTCTTCACTTAACCATTTTCAAGTAACTAATTCACATTTCAAGTCTCTAATATTAACCATTTACTAGTAACTAATTCACATTTTCAAGTTACTACACTTAACAATTTTTAAGTAACTAATTCATCTTTCAAGTTACTACAATTAATAATTTTCAAGTAACTAATTCACATTTCAAGTTACTACAATTAATAATTTTCAAGTAACTAATTCACATTTCAATTCTCTACACTTAACCATTTTCAAGTAACTAATTCACATTTCAAGTCTCTACCATTAACCATTTTAAAGTAACTAATTCACATTTCAAGTCTCTACCATTTTCCAGTAACTAATTCACATTTCAAGTCTCTACACTTAACCATTTTCAAGCAACTAATTCACATTTCAAGTCTCTACACCTAACCATTTTCAAGTAACTAATTCACATTTCAAGTCTCTACCATTAACCATTTTAAAGTAACTAATTCACATTTTCAAGTTAGTACAATTAATAATTTTTAAGTAACTAATTCACATTTCAATTCTCTACACTTAACCATTTTAAAGTAACTAATTCACATTTCAAGTCACTACCATTAATCATTTTAAAGTAACTAATTCACATTTTCAAATTAGTACAATTAATAATTTTTAAGTAACTAATTCACTTTTCAATTCTCTACACCTAACCATTTTCAAGTAACTAATTCACATTTCAAGTCTCTATCATTAACCATTTTCAAGTAACTAATTCACATTTCAAGTCTCAACCATTAACCATGTAACTGATTCACATTTCAATTTTCTACACTTAACCATTTTCAACTAACTAATTCACGTTTTCAAGTTACTAAACTTAACCATTTTCAAGTAACTAATTCACATTTTTACTTAACTTAACCATTTTCAAGTAACTAATTCACATTTCAAGTTACTATAATTAATAATTTTCAAATAACTAATTCACATTTCAATTCTCTACACTTAACCATTTTCAAGTAACTAATTCACATTTCAAGTCTCTACCATTAACCATTTTAAAGTAACTAATTCACATTTCAAGTCTCTACCATTTTCAAGTAACTAATTCACATTTCAAGTCTTTACACTTAACCATTTTCAAGTAACTAATTCACATTTCAAGTCTCTACCATTAACCATTTTCTAGTAACTAATTCACATTTTCAAATGTCACGACCCAAACTAACGGACCGTGCGGGCACCTACGCTATCCTAAGTAGCTAGGAGAACCCTTATTACCCAACCAAAAATATGCGGAAGACTTCTGTTTTTAAGAGAATAATGAATTAAAAATAACAAAGTAAATTAAATACCAATAAATAAACTTTTCAAAAACTTCTTACAACTGTCCTTCACTACCCCAAGACCTGGTCAGACATGTACAAGAGCTACCTATTATAGAATAGACTGACAATAAAATAATAACACAAAGACTCCAACATCTGCCAGGAAAGAAGTGCAGAAGTTAGTGCTGAATATCGCCATCCATCTAGTAACTGCAAACTAACCTGCATCCAGTCTACACCCCAAGAAGGAATGTAGAAGAGTAGGGTCAGTACAAACACACGTACTGGTAGGCATCATCGGCCGACCAGTGTTAGTCCACATAATCATAAAATAGAATCAAAGAAAAGAAATCATGACATCTTAAATATAGTAGAATTCAACTAAGGTTGTAATATCATTATAACACTTTGCCTATATAATTTACAATTCCTTAACTCTATTAACGAGATTATATTCACCACTAGCATAGTTTAGCTTCATTAATTCACACCATCCATCACAATCC
Source organism: Capsicum rhomboideum (assembly GCA_031232105.1). Lineage (NCBI taxonomy): Eukaryota > Viridiplantae > Streptophyta > Magnoliopsida > Solanales > Solanaceae > Capsicum > Capsicum rhomboideum. Next base: position 47,001,873 of record CP124719.1, on the reverse strand, counting down.
AACACTTAACCATCACTATCACCCCTTTATTCGCGTTACCTCTTCCATTACCCACATCTATAAGATCAACCTAGTAATCATAGACAACTCACACTAAACTCTCGGGCTAACAACCAAACACTCTTTTATAACATTAAAGAATAATAACTAGCAAATCGGGTAAGCCACGATTACACCAAGTATAAATAAAGTAAGTCGACCAACATATAGCAAGTAAGCACAGAGTTTTACTTTTCCAAGTACATGTCACACAATCAATCTCAAGGATACAGTCAAATAGGGAATACAAATCAACTCACATCTCAGTAAAACACACAAGAGAACTCAAGTTTCATTAGCAAACCTTATAGATACTCTTGGAGAAGGATTAATTCAATTATTGAAACTTTAGGATCGTTTCTTTGAGATTAATCATTGGATTCATCACTTTAGATCACTTCATTATCAATTCCTTTATTATTAATATTACCATGCCGTCTCGTGGCACCCGATCCAATCACGTCTTACAGCAATACCGAAATTTAACGTCGGCCACATTGCTACTAACAATCTTTCCACTTTTCTGTTCTTAATAAATATTCATCATTCACTTTTCAACCTGTATGAAGGTATATCACAAGCCTTCTTTACTCAACGCATTCTTTTCAATCACATTATCATTATGAATCAAGATTTTTCATCTATCAACAATAGTCTGTACACACATGCTAAGGGACTTATTTCTGCCCAACTAGTCATGACCTGCAGGGGACAATCTAAGTCCATGTACCGTACCGGCGTGGTACCCGATCCTCCATAAATAAGTAATACCAACATCTATATCCGTACCGGCGTGGTACCCGACCCTCCATAAACATATTATGTATATTTTATCAACTTTATACTATCTCTCAGGATACAACACCGCGTTCTAAATTTACAAGTACACTTATAATCATAAGACAATTCGATCAAGTTTGATTTTTCATAATTATTCATGCAAGTATCAACAATCCAAATATCATCAATTCAAGCATGTTCGAAGACCAATCAACAAGCATCCAATTTAGAAGCTTACACACAATTAAATTGAGTCTAAACTTCAATTAAACCATAACCTACTCAAATACCAAAACTTGGGTTCTAACATCACCACCCATAACTAGCACATTCAACCTTATCATTATTCTTTACCTCTCTCCGCATAATACAATGCACACAATGATTCAAGTCATCTATCCCTTAGGCCTCACCATTATCATGGCACAATATGCAACTTATACCTTTATAACTCAATTAGGTTCATCACTAGAACAACTAAGAAACACCATGTCCACATACTTCATTCACAACAATCCCCTTTGGGGCACATAACACATAATATCATAAATATCACCTAATCAATCAATAACATAGTTTTCGGGATTAAAGTAAAGTTCTTATGTCTTTATCCACCTCAACTCCATGTCTGCAGGCCTAGACATGTTTTCTCCCATTAATTATAAATTATGAAAATATGAAATAACATAGTCTTCTACTCATTAACCTAGCCTTCCTGGACGCCAAGCTTTTTGAATCAACAAGTCATGTCAAGGATGCTCATTCCGTTTCTTCATGCTTCGGAATGATCAATCATCTAAATATCAAACAATTATAAGAGTAATTAATCAATTACTCTTTAAATAAATATCTTTGGGAATTCAAAACCCACTAATTCTACCCTAATTCCAGGTTTATATCATTCTCCAAGGTCAATTAACTATTAACTAGTTCTTTCAAACTTAACCCATCTCCATTAATGGAGTTTTTATGCTAAAGGTCTCATCTTTATGGAATTCAAGATTTCCAACCAACAAAATACATAATCTAGTTTATCAAGTTCATGTTAGAAATCATTAATTTATAATCTAGAATTAGTTCTAGATGATATTAAGAACACCCATAAGTTTTTCCCAAAAATCCACCATTAAAGGTTCTAACCCAAAATTTCACCATTGAAGGTCTTTCTAATAATTCTAGGATGTTAAAGGATTAAAAGACGAAGAAGATGATGGAAAAACTTACCTCCACGAAGGACTTTCACCCTAAACCTTGAAAAATCACCTCTCTAGGGTTGGGGAATGAAGTTTTGGAGTTTTGGACCTGAAAATCGGCTAAATATGATTTAAATACCACCAGAATTTTCGCTACAGCGAATTACCGTTTCAGCCCGGACAGTGTTCAGTAAAACGGTCATAACTTTTTATTCTAAACACGGATTGACAAACAGTTTATTGTGTTGGAAAGAAGACTCAGAGATCTTTGATTTGGTGGGTATTGGGACCCCTAACTCCTTATATTCTAGGAGATATGATCGTTTGAATTTGGCCCTAATAAAAACTAATATCGAAACTCTATTGGTTAAAAATGTTTTCAACTTAACTTTGTGTTAGGGATATTGTACGACCTTAATTCATATCTAAAGAACTTACAAATTAAAGGATTGATATTAGGATTCATGAATAATTAAATTCATCAGGCTTGAGTCTATTTAGACACATCGAAAGGCTAAAATCTTTGCCGAAAAGCTTGAGGTGACACAATGAATAAAATGATGACTATTTTGGACTCAAGTTAATATTGAGGAATGGTTTATTTAGTAACGACAAAATGGGTCGTTACATCAAATTACTACTCTTAACAATTTTCAAGTAACTAATTCACATATCAAGTTACTACACTTAACCATTTTCAAGTAACTAATTCACATTTCAAGTCTCTACCATTAACAATTTTAAAGTAACTAATTCACATTTCAAGTCTCTACCATTTTCAAGTCACTAATTCACATTTCAAGTCTCCACACTTAACCATTTTCAAGTAACTAATTCACATTTCAAGTCTCGACCATTTACCATTTTAAAGCAACTAATTCACATTTTCAAGTCACTACCATTATCTAGTAACAAATACACAATTTCAAGTCTCTGTACATAACCATTTCAAATAACTAATTCACATTTCAAGTCTCTACTATTTTCAAGTAACTAATTCATATTTCAAGTCTCTACCATTTTCAAGTAACTAATTCACATTTCAAGTCTCTACACTTAACCATTTTCAAGTAACTAATTCATATTTCAAGTCTCTACCATTAACCATTTTCTAGTAACTTATTCACATTTTCAAGTTACTACAATTAATAATTTTCAAATAACTAATTCACATTTCAAGTCTCTACACTTAACCATTTTCAAGTAACTAATTCACATTTCAAGTCTCTAATCTTAACCATTTATTAGTAACTAATTCACATTTTCAAGTTACTACACTTAACAATTTTTAAGTAACTAATTCATCTTTCAAGTTACTACAATTAATAATTTTCAAGTAACTAATTCACATTTCAAGTTACTACAATTAATAATTTTCAAGTAACTAATTCACATTTCAATTCTCTACACTTAACCATTTTCAAGTAACTAATTCACATTTCAAGTCTCTACCATTAACCATTTTAAAGTAACTAATTCACATTTCAAGTCTCTACCATTTTCCAGTAACTAATTCACATTTCAAGTCTCTATACTTAACCATTTTCAAGCAACTAATTCACATTTCAAGTCTCTACACCTAACCATTTTCAAGTAGCTAATTCACATTTCAAGTCTCTACCATTAACCATTTTAAAGTAACTAATTCACATTTTCAAGTTAGTACAATTAATAATTTTTAAGTAACTAATTCACATTTCAATTCTCTACACTTAACCATTTTAAAGTAACTAATTCACATTTCAAGTCTCTACCATTAATCATTTTAAAGTAACTAATTCACATTTTCAAATTAGTACAATTAATAATTTTTAAGTAACTAATTCACTTTTCAATTCTCTACACTTAACCATTTTCAAATAACTAATTCACATTTCAAGTCTCAACCATTAACCATGTAACTGATTCACATTTCAATTTTCTACACTTAACCATTTTCAAGTAACTAATTCACGTTTTCAAGTTACTAAACTTAACCATTTTCAAGTAACTAATTCACATTTCAAGTTACTATAATTAATAATTTTCAAATAACTAATTCACATTTCAATTCTCTACCATTTTCAAGTAACTAATTCACATTTCAAATCTCTACACTTAACCATTTTCAAGTAACTAATTCACATTTCAAGTCTCTACCATTAACCATTTTCTAGTAACTAATTCACATTTTCAAATTACTACACTTAACAATTTTCAAGTAACTAATTCACATTTCAAGTTTCTACCATTAACAAGTTTAAAGTAACTAATTCACATTTCAAGTCTCTACCATTTTCAAGTCACTAATTCACATTTCAAGTCTCCACACTTAACCATTTTCAAGTAACTAATTCACATTTCAAGTCTCGACCATTTACCATTTTAAAGCAACTAATTCACATTCTCAAGTCACTACCATTATCTAGTAACAAATACACATCTTCAAGTCTCTGTACATAACCATTTCAAATAACTAATTCACATTTCAAGTCTCTACTATTTTCAAGTAACTAATTCATATTTCAAGTCTCTACCATTTTCAAGTAACTAATTCACATTTCAAGTCTCTACACTTAACCATTTTCAAGTAACTAATTTACATTTCAAGTCTCTACCATTAACCATTTTCTAGTAACTTATTCACATTTTCAAGTTACTACAATTAATAATTTTCAAATAACTAATTCACATTTCAAGTCTCTACACTTAACCATTTTCAAGTAACTAATTCACATTTCAAGTCTCTAATCTTAACCATTTACTAGTAACTAATTCACATTTTCAAGTTACTACACTTAACAATTTTTAAGTAACTAATTCATCTTTCAAGTTACTACAATTAATAATTTTCAAGTAACTAATTCACATTTCAAGTTACTACAATTAATAATTTTCAAGTAACTAATTCACATTTCAATTCTCTACACTTAACCATTTTCAAGTAACTAATTCACATTTCAAGTCTCTACCATTAACCATTTTAAAGTAATTAATTCACATTTCAAGTCTCTACCATTTTCCAGTAACTAATTCACATTTCAAGTCTCTACACTTAACCATTTTCAAGCAACTAATTCACATTTCAAGTCTCTACACCTAACCATTTTCAAGTAACTAATTCACATTTCAAGTCTCTACCATTAACCATTTTAAAGTAACTAATTCACATTTTCAAGTTAGTACAATTAATAATTTTTAAGTAACTAATTCACATTTCAATTCTCTACACTTAACCATTTTAAAGTAACTAATTCACATTTCAAGTCTCTACCATTAATCATTTTAAAGTAACTAATTCACATTTTCAAATTAGTACAATTAATAATTTTTAAGTAACTAATTCACTTTTCAATTCTCTACACTTAACCATTTTCAAGTAACTAATTCACATTTCAAGTCTCTATCATTAACCATTTTCAAATAACTAGTTCACATTTCAAGTCTCAACCATTAACCATGTAACTGATTCACATTTCAATTTTCTACACTTAACCATTTTCAAGTAACTAATTCACGTTTTCAAGTTACTAAACTTAACCATTTTCAAGTAACTAATTCACATTTTCACTTAACTTAACCATTTTCAAGTAACTAATTCACATTTCAAGTTACTATAATTAATAATTTTCAAATAACTAATTTACATTTCAATTCTCTACACTTAACCATTTTCAAGTAACTAATTCACATTTCAAGTCTCTACCATTAACCATTTTCTAGTAACTAATTCACATTTCAAGTCTCTACCATTAACCATTTTAAAGTAACTAATTCACATTTCAAGTCTCTACCATTTTCAAGTAACTAATTCACATTTCAATTCTCTACACTTAACCATTTTCAAGTAACTAATTCACATTTCAAGTCTCTACCATTAACCATTTTAAAGTAACTAATTCACATTTCAAATCTCTACCATTTTCAAGTAACTAATTCATATTTCAATTCTCTACCATTAACCATTTTAAAGTAACTAATTCACATTTCAAGTCTCTACCATTTTCCAGTAACTAATTCACATTTCAAGTTACTACACTTAATAATTTTCAAGTAACTAATTCACATATCAAGTTACTACACTTAAACATTTTCAAGTAACTAATTCACATTTCAAGTCTCTACACTTAACCATTTTCAAGTAACTAATTCACATTTCAAGTCTCTACCATTAACCATTTTAAAGTAACTAATTCACATTTCAAGTCTCTACCATTTTCAAGTAACTAATTCACATTTGAAATCTCTACCCTTAACCAATTTCAAATAACTAATTCACATTTCAAGTCTCTACCATTAACCATTTTAAAGTAACTAATTCACATTTTCAAGTTAGTATAATTAATAATTTTTAAGTAAGTAATTCACATTCAATTCTCTACACTTAACCATTTTCAAGTAACTAATTCACATTTCAAGTCTCTACCATTTTCTAGTAACTAATTCACATTTTCAAGTTACTACTGTAACGACCCTCCTAGTCATTTTGTGAATCTTACTTGTCTTTCTCATTTTTAGCTCTCCTCATAGTTGGTATACATGATTTATGACTTAGGGAGACGAGTATTACCGATTCTTGAGGTGTTCGAAGTGATTTAAGTCATTAGTTGGGTTCTTGAAATTAAATAAAGTTAAGCTTGATCACGGTCAACCTTCGATCAAGACGACCCCGAATTAGTGTCTTAGCGATTTCTATAGGTTCGGAACGTACTTTTTAGTCAATTTATATATTTAATTTATTCCTATGGGGTTTCGAATAAATTTCAAGGATCTATTTTATGTTTCGGATATTTTAGCTAATTAATTAAATTAGTGATTTAATGGGTCAAAACCACAATTTATTTATTTATGTGGCCAATATAAAAAATAATTTAAGTGGGTAGGGTTTACCATATACAATAACAATAACATCAGAAGTTCAACTAGAAGCCGCCGAACACTTATGGGAGTTACACATTTGCACCCTAGCATCGAAGAAGAGGAGAATTCTCGAGTAATTTCCAGGTTAGCTACTAGTTGTACATCTGTTTCTACTATTTCATCAATAATAAGGGGATGGTGAGTTGAACTCGCATGGTAGGAAATTATTATGGGTGATTTGACCTTATCCGTTGAATTAGATGTGTAGTAGTTAGTTATTAATATCACTTATAATGATATGATGATGATTGCCAATCATTGACCATAATGATGATATGGCAATTAGTTGACAGTGAGGCGTGAGGGTTTTATAATGGACAATGGATTACTGGCCATGAATGCAAGAAACAATTTTATCAAATTGTCTTTTTTATTCTCTTTAAACTAGTGGACATAAGCAATTATTAGGCAATAATAGCTAATCATTAGCAAGAGTGGTATGATGAGACAATGATTATAAAGTGGGTATTCCTTTGAAATGGAAAAATATCAGAATTACTATTTTCCCTTGCTTAGTTCCAGATTCGAGGTTGGTCACGGTTTATTTTATTCTATAAATTTATGTTTTAGGTCTAGGACTTTTAGAATAAGAATTCTTAATTTGGGGATCGAATAATTACTCGTTTAGTTGAAATTTGATGTACTAGTTCATACTCTTATGAGGATTATATAATTGAACAGATTTTGACCATTCGGAAGCTTTACGGAAGGGCAAGGCCCTTGCAAATTAGCTTGCATTCGGATTCTTGGGTTGAGGTAGGTTACGGTTTAATTGGAGTTTAGACTCGATTTAATTGTATGTATGCTCCTAAATTGGATGCTTGTTGATTGGTCTTCGGACATACTTGAATTTGAGGATATTTGGATTGTTGACACTTGTATGAATAATTATTGAAAATTGAACTTGATCGAATTGTCTTATGATTAATTATAAGTGTACTTGTAAATTTTGTACGTCGTGTTGTATCCTGAGAGATAGTGTGAATTTGATAAAATATACATAATATGGTTATGGAGGATCGGGTACCACGCCGGTACGGATATGGATATTGATATTACTTATTTATGGAGGATCGGGTACCACGCCGGTACGGTACATGGACTTAGATTGTCCCCTGCAGGTCATGACTAGTTGGGCAGAAATAAGTCCCTTAGCATGTGTGTACAGACTAGTATTGATTTTGAGAGGTCGTATGGTTTAATAAGCTGATAACGAGCTAATGATGTTCTAATTGCGAGGTTGAGAAGGACATAGTTGTTACTTATGGTATTATTGTTGATTTCGTGGTTGTTTATGGTATGGTTGATACTCTTGATGGTTATGTAGCTTGTTTGTAAGCATTGTTTGGCCCGTCATTGATGTATTTGTTGATTTATTGAATACTTGCTATGTGTTGATGTCTGTCTACTTGTTATTTGATTTATGTTGTATACATGCTATTAAATTGAGTTGGCCTATGATACCTAACAGTACATAGTGGCTTGTACTGATACTACCCTGTACTCTTCTTTTGTTGAGTGCAGAAAGTGTTTCAGAGGCTCAGACACGACCTCATCTCTAGAGTTTGATAGTTGATCTCGATCCAAGGGTGAGCATTTCATCTCCAGGCTACCATGGATCATCCTATTAGTTCTTGTCCTTCTTTCGGACAATGACACAATCTTTATCTTTTGTTATTTTAGACATTTCTTCTAGATATGCTTTTTATTTTAGAAGTTCTTGTACGATGACTTTCGGGTCTTGGGGATTTTAATAAGTAGTTCGTTTGATTTCCGAAATAATTAAAGATTAGTTTTGGATTTATTAATATAAAGTTGGTTTTTATGATAGCCCCTTCTTAATATTGACTGCAATGATTGGATAATGTTTTGGGTTAGATGGTTCTCCCACTGAAATATTAGAGTGGGTGCCACTCATGGCCATTTGGGTCGTGACAACTACACTTAACAATTTTCAAGTAACTAATTCACATTTCAAGTCTCTACCATTAACCATTTTCTAGTAACTAATTCACATTTTCAAATTACTACACTTAACAATTTTCAAGTAACTAATCCACATATCAAGTTACTACACTTAACCATTTTAAAGTAACTAATTCACATTTCAAGTCTCTACCATTAACAATTTTAAAGTAACTAATTCACATTTTCAAGTTAGTACAATTAATAATTTTTAAGTAACTAATTCACATTTCAATTCTCTACACTTAACCATTTTAAAGTAACTAATTCACATTTCAAGTCTCTACCATTAATCATTTTAAAGTAACTAATTCACATTTTCAAATTAGTACAATTAATAATTTTTAAGTAACTAATTCACTTTTCAATTCTCTACACTTAACCATTTTCAAATAACTAATTCACATTTCAAGTCTCTATCATTAACCATTTTCAAGTAACTAATTCACATTTCAAGTTTCAACCATTAACCATGTAACTGATTCACATTTCAATTTTCTACACTTAACCATTTTCAAGTAACTAATTCACGTTTTCAAGTTACTAAACTTAACCATTTTCAAGAAACTAATTCACATTTTCACTTAACTTAACCATTTTCAAGTAACTAATTGACATTTCAAGTTAGTATAATTAATAATTTTCAAATAACTAATTCACATTTCAATTCTCTACACTTAACCATTTTCAAGTAACTAATTCACATTTCAAGTCTCTACCATTAACCATTTTGAAGTAACTAATTCACATTTCAAGTCTCTACCATTTTCAAGTAACTAATTCACATTTCAAGTCTCTATACTTAACCATTTTCAAGTAAATAATTCATATTTCAAGTCTCTACCATTATCCATTTTCTAGTAACTAATTCACATTTTCAAGTTACTACACTTAACAATTTTCAAATAACTAATTCACATTTCAATTCTCTACACTTAACCATTTTCAAGAAACTAATTCACATTTTCAAGTTACTACACTTAACCATTTTCAAGTAACTAATTCACATTTTCATTAAACAAAATCATTTTCAAATAACTAATTCACATTTCAAGTCTCTACCATTAACCATTTTCAAGTAACTAATTCACATTTCAAGTCTCTACACCTAACCATTTTCAAGTAACTAATTCACATTTCAAGTCTCTACCATTAACCATTTTAAAGTAACTAATTCACCTTTTCAAGTTAGTACAATTAATAATTTTTAAGTAACTAATTCACATTTCAATTCTCTACACTTAACCATTTTAAAGTAACTAATTCACATTTCAAGTCTCTACCATTAATCATTTTAAAGTAACTAATTCACATTTTCAAATTAGTACAATTAATAATTTTTAAGTAACTAATTCACTTTTCAATTCTCTACACTTAACCATTTTCAAATAACTAATTCACATTTCAAGTCTCTGTCATTAACCATTTTCAAGTAACTAATTCACATTTCAAGTTTCAACCATTAACCATGTAACTGATTCACATTTCAATTTTCTACACTTAACCATTTTCAAGTAACTAATTCACGTTTTCAAGTTACTAAACTTAACCATTTTCAAGTAACTAATTCACATTTTCACTTAACTTAACCATTTTCAAGTAACTAATTCACATTTCAAGTTACTATAATTAATAATTTTCAAATAACTAATTCACATTTCAATTCTCTACACTTAACCATTTTCAAGTAACTAATTCACGTTTTCAAGTTACTAAACTTAACCATTTTCAAGTAACTAATTCACATTTTCACTTAACTTAACCATTTTCAAGTAACTAATTCACATTTCAAGTTACTATAATTAATAATTTTCAAATAACTAATTCACATTTCAATTCTCTACACTTAACCATTTTCAAGTAACTAATTCACATTTCAAGTCTCTACCATTAACCATTTTAAAGTAACTAATTCACATTTCAAGTCTCTACCATTTTCAAGTAACTAATTCACATTTCAAGTCTCTATACTTAACCATTTTCAAGTAAATAATTCATATTTCAAGTCTCTACCATTATCCATTTTCTAGTAACTAATTCACATTTTCAAGTTACTACACTTAACAATTTTCAAATAACTAATTCACATTTCAATTCTCTACACTTAACCATTTTCAAGTAACTAATTCACATTTCAAGTCTCTACCATTGACCATTTTCTAGTAACTAATTCACATTTTCAAGTTACTACTCTTAACAATTTTCAAGTAACTTATTCACATTTCAATTCTCTACACTTAACCATTTTCAAGTAACTAATTCACATTTCAAGTGTCTACCATTAACCATTTTAAAGTAACTAATTCACATTTCAAGTCTCTACCATTTACAAGTAACTAATTCACATTTCAAGTCTCTACCATTAACCATTTTCTAGTAATTAATTCACATTTTCAAGTTACTACACTTAACAATTTTCAAGTAACTAATTCACATATCAAGTTACTACACTTAACCATTTTCAAGTAACTAATTCACATTTCACGTCTCTACACTTAACCATTTTCAAAAAACTAATTCACATTTCAAATCTCTACCATTAATCATTTTAAAGTAACTAATTCACATTTTCAAGTTAGTACAATTAATAATTTTTAAGTAACTAATTCACATTTCAATTCTCTATACTTAACCATTTTCAAATAACTATTTCACATTTCAAGTTTCTATCATTAACCCTTTTAAAGTAACTAATTAACATTTTCAAGTTACTACCATTATCTAGTAACTAATTCATATTTCAAGTCTCTACCATTTTCAAGTAACTAATTCACATTTTCAAGTCACTACCATTATCTAGTAACAAATACACATCTTCAAGTCTCTGTACTTAACCATTTCAAATAACTAATTCACATTTCAAATCTCTACCATTTTCAAGTAACTAATTCATATTTCAAGTCTCTACCATTTTCAAGTAACTAATTCACATTTCAAGTCTCTACACTTAACCATTTTCAAGTAACTAATTCACATTTCAAGTCTCTACCATTAACCATTTTCTAGTAACTTATTCACATTTTCAAGTTACTACAATTAATAATTTTCAAATAACTAATTCACATTTCAAGTCTCTACACTTAACCATTTTCAAGTAACTAATTCACATTTCAAGTCTCTAATATTAACCATTTACTAGTAACTAATTCACATTTTCAAGTTACTACACTTAACAATTTTTAAGTAACTAATTCACCTTTCAAGTTACTACAATTAATAATTTTCAAGTAACTAATTCACATTTCAAGTTACTACAATTAATAATTTTCAAGTAACTAATTCACATTTCAATTCTCTACACTTAACCATTTTCAAGTAACTAATTCACATTTCAAGTCTCTACCATTAACCATTTTAAAATAACTAATTCACATTTCAAGTCTCTACCATTTTCAAGTAACTAATTCACATTTCAAGTCTCTACACTTAACCATTTTCAAGCAACTAATTCACATTTCAAGTCTCTACACCTAACCATTTTCAAGTAACTAATTCACATTTCAAGTCTCTACCATTAACCATTTTAAAGTAACTAATTCACATTTTCAAGTTAGTACAATTAATAATTTTTAAGTAACTAATTCACATTTCAATTCTCTACACTTAACCATTTTCAAGTAACTAATTCATTTCAAGTCTCTACCATTAATCATTTTAAAGTAACCAATTCACATTTTCAAATTAGTACAATTAATAATTTTTAAGTAACTAATTCACTTTTCAATTCTCTACACTTAACCATTTTCAAGTAACTAATTCACATTTCAAGTCTCTATCATTAACCATTTTCAAGTAACTAATTCACATTTCAAGTCTCAACCATTAACCATGTAACTGATTCACATTTCAATTTTCTACACTTAACCATTTTCAAGTAACTAATTCACGTTTTCAAGTTACTAAACTTAACAATTTTCAAGTAACTAATTCACATTTTCACTTAACTTAACCATTTTCAAGTAACTAATTCACATTTTAACTTAACTTAACCATTTTCAAGTAACTAATTCACATTTCAAATTACTACAATTAATAATTTTCCAATAACTAATTCTCATTTCAATTCTCTACACTTAACCATTTTCAAGTAACTAATTCACATTTCAAGTCTCTACCATTAACCATTTTCAAGTAACTAATTCACATTTTCACTAAACTTAACCATTTTCAAGTAACTAATTCACATTTCAAGTCTCTACCATTAACCATTTTCAAGTAACTAATTCACATTTTCACTTAACTTAACCATTTTCAAGTAATTATTTCATATTTCAAGTCTCTACCATTAACCATTTTCAAGTAACTAATTCACATTTTCACTTAACTTAACCATTTTCAAGTAACTAATTCACATTTCAAGTTACTACAATTAATAATTTTCAAATAACTAATTCTCATTTCAATTCTCTACACTTAACCATTTTCAAGAAACTAATTCAAATTTCAAGTCTCTATCATTAACCATTTTCAAGTAACTAATTCACAATTCAAGTCTCAACTATTAACCATGTAACTGATTCACATTTCAATTTTCTACACTTAACCATTTTCAAGTAACTAATTCACGTTTTCAAGTTACTAAACTAAACCATTTTCAAGTAACTAATTCACATTTTCACTTAACTTAACCATTTTCAAGTAACTAATTCACATTTCAAGCTACTATAATTAATAATTTTCAAATAACTAATTCACATTTCAATTCTCTACACTTAACCATTTTCAAGTAACTAATTCACATTTCAAGTCTCTACCATTAACCATTTTAAAGTAACTAATTCACATTTCAAGTCTCTACCATTTTCAAGTAACTAATGCACATTTCAAGTCTCTACACTTAACCATTTTCAAGTAACTAATTCATATTTCAAGTCTCTACCATTATCCATTTTCTAGTAACTAATTCACATTTTCAAGTTACTACACTTAACAATTTTCAAATATCTAATTCACATTTCAATTATCTACACTTAACCATTTTCAAATAACTATTTCACATTTTCAAGTTACTACACTTAACCATTTTCAAGTAACTAATTCACATTTTCACTAAACTTAACCATTTTCAAGTAAATATTCACATTTCAAATCTCTACCATTAACCATTTTCAAGTAACTAATTCACATTTTCACTTAACTTAACCATTTTCAAGTAACTAATTCACATTTCAAGTTACTACAATTAGTAATTTTCAAATAACTAATTCTCATTTCAATTCTCTACACTTAACCATTTTCAAGTAACTAATTCACATTTCAAGTCTCTACCATTAACCATTTTAAAGTAACTAATTCACATTTCAAGTCTCTACCATTTTCAAGTAACTAATTCACATTTCAAGTCTTTACACTTAACCATTTTCATGTAACTAATTCACATTTCAAGTCTCTACCATTAACCATTTTCTAGTAACTAATTAACATTTTCAAGTTACTACTCTTAACAATTTTCAAGTAACTAATTCACATTTCAATTCTCTACCATTAATCATTTTCTAGTAACTAATTCACATTTTCAAGTTACTACTCTTAACAATTTTCAAGTAACTTATTCACATTTCAATTCTCTACACTTAACCATTTTCAAGTAACTAATTCACATTTCAAGTCTCTACCATTAACCATTTTCTAGTAACTAATTCACATTTTCAACTTACTACTCTTAACAATTTTCAAGTAACTTATTCACATTTTAATTCTCTACACTTAACCATTTTCAAGTAACTAATTCACATTTCAAGTGTCTACCATTAACCATTTTAAAATAACTAATTCACATTTCAAGTCTCTACCATTTTCAAATAACTAATTCACATTTCAAGTCTCTACCATTAACCATTTTCTAGTAACTAATTCACATTTTCAAGTTACTACACTTAACAATTTTCAAGTAACTAATTCACATATCAAGTTACTATACTTAACCATTTTCAAGTAACTAATTCACATTTCAAGTCTCTACACTTAACCATTTTCAAATAACTAATTCACATTTCAAATCTCTACCATTAATCATTTTAAAGTAACTAATTCACATTTTCAAGTTAGTACAATTAATAATTTTTAAGTAACTAATTCACATTTCAATTCTCTATACTTAACCATTTTCAAATAACTATTTCACATTTCAAGTTTCTATCATTAACCATTTTAAAGTAACTAATTCACATTTCAAGTCTCTACCATTTTCAAGTAACCAATTCACATTTTCAAGTCACTACCATTATCTAGTAACAAATACACATCTTCAAGTCTCTGTACTTAACCATTTCAAATAACTTATTCACATTTCAAGTCTCTACCATTTTCAAGTAACTAATTCACATTTTCACTTAACTTAACCATTTTCAAGTAATTATTTCATATTTCAAGTCTCTACCATTAACCATTTTCAAGTAACTAATTCACATTTTCACTTAACTTAACCATTTTCAAGTAACTAATTCACATTTCAAGTTACTACAATTAATAATTTTCAAATAACTAATTCTCATTTCAATTCTCTACACTTAACCATTTTCAAGAAACTAATTCAAACTTCAAGTCTCTATCATTAACCATTTTCAAGTAACTAATTCACAATTCAAGTCTCAACTATTAACCATGTAACTGATTCACATTTCAATTTTCTACACTTAACCATTTTCAAGTAACTAATTCACGTTTTCAAGTTACTAAACTTAACCATTTTCAAGTAACTAATTCACATTTTCACTTAACTTAACCATTTTCAAGTAACTAATTCACATTTCAAGCTACTATAATTAATAATTTTCAAATAACTAATTCAAATTTCAATTCTCTACACTTAACCATTTTCAAGTAACTAATTCACATTTCAAGTCTCTACCATTAACCATTTTAAAGTAACTAATTCACATTTCAAGTCTCTACCATTTTCAAGTAACTAATGCACATTTCAAGTCTCTACACTTAACCATTTTCAAGTAACTAATTCATATTTCAAGTCACTACCATTATCCATTTTCTAGTAACTAATTTACATTTTCAAGTTACTACACTTAACAATTTTCAAATATCTAATTCACATTTCAATTCTCTACACTTAACCATTTTCAAATAACTATTTCACATTTTCAAGTTACTACACTTAACCATTTTCAAGTAACTAATTCACATTTTCACTAAACTTAACCATTTTCAAGTAAATATTCACATTTCAAATCTCTACCATTAACCATTTTCAAGTAACTAATTCACATTTTCACTTAACTTAACCATTTCCAAGTAACTAATTCACATTTCAAGTTACTACAATTAGTAATTTTCAAATAACTAATTCTCATTTCAATTCTCTACACTTAACCATTTTCAAGTAATTAATTCACATTTCAAGTCTCTACCATTAACCATTTTAAAGTAACTAATTCACATTTCAAGTCTCTACCATTTTCAAGTAACTAATTCACATTTTAAGTCTTTACACTTAACCATTTTCATGTACCTAATTCACATTTCAAGTCTCTACCATTAACCATTTTCTAGTAACTAATTAACATTTTCAAGTTACTACTCTTAACAATTTTCAAGTAACTAATTCACATTTCAATTCTCTACCATTAATCATTTTCTAGTAACTAATTCACATTTTCAAGTTACTACTCTTAACAATTTTCAAGTAACTTATTCACATTTCAAGTCTCTACACTTAACCATTTTCAAGTAACTAATTCACATTTCAAGTCTCTACCATTAACCATTTTCTAGTAACTAATTCACATTTTCAAGTTACTACTCTTAACAATTTTCAAGTAACTTATTCACATTTCAATTCTCTACACTTAACCATTTTCAAGTAACTAATTCACATTTCAAGTGTCTACCATTAACCATTTTAAAGTAACTAATTCACATTTCAAGTCTCTACCATTTTCAAGTAACTAATTCACATTTCAAGTCTCTACCATTAACCATTTTCTAGTAACTAATTCACATTTTCAAGTTACTACACTTAACAATTTTCAAGTAACTAATTCACATATCAAGTTACTACACTTAACCATTTTCAAGTAACTAATTCACATTTCAAGTCTCTACACTTAACCATTTTCAAATAACTAATTCACATTTCAAATCTCTACCATTAATCATTTTAAAGTAACTAATTCACATTTTCAAGTTAGTACAATTAATAATTTTTAAGTAACTAATTCACATTTCAATTCTCTATACTTAACCATTTTCAAATAACTATTTCACATTTCAAGTTTCTATCATTAACCATTTTAAAGTAACTAATTCACATTTCAAATCTCTACCATTTTCAAGTAACTAATTCACATTTTCAAGTCACTACCATTATCTAGTAACAAATACACATCTTCAAGTCTCTGTACTTAACCATTTCAAATAACTTATTCACATTTCAAGTCTCTACCATTTTCAAGTAACTAATTCATATTTCAAGTCTCTACCATTTTCAAGTAACTAATTCACATTTGAAGTCTCTACCCTTAACCAATTTCAAGTAACCAATTCACATTTCAAGTCTCTACCATTAACCATTTTAAAATAACTAATTCACATTTCAAGTCTCTACCCTTTTCTAGTAACTAATTCACATTTTCAAGTTGCTACACTTAACAATTTTCAAGTAACTAATTCACATTTCAAGTTACTACAATTAATAATTTTCAAGTAACTAATTCACATTTCAATTCTCTACACTTAACCATTTTCAAGTAACTAATTCACATTTCAAGTCTCTACCATTAACCATTTTAAAATAACTAATTCACATTTCAAGTCTCTACCATTTTCAAGTAACTAATTCACATTTCAAGTCTCTACACTTAACCATTTTCAAGCAACTAATTCACATTTCAAGTCTCTACACCTAACCATTTTCAAGTAACTAATTCACATTTCAAGTCTCTACCATTAACCATTTTAAAGTAACTAATTCACATTTTCAAGTTAGTACAATTAATAATTTTTAAGTAACTAATTCACATTTCAATTCTCTACACTTAACCATTTTCAAGTAACTAATTCATTTCAAGTCTCTACCATTAATCATTTTAAAGTAACCAATTCACATTTTCAAATTAGTACAATTAATAATTTTTAAGTAACTAATTCACTTTTCAATTCTCTACACTTAACCATTTTCAAGTAACTAATTCACATTTCAAGTCTCTATCATTAACCATTTTCAAGTAACTAATTCACATTTCAAGTCTCAACCATTAACCATGTAACTGATTCACATTTCAATTTTCTACACTTAACCATTTTCAAGTAACTAATTCACGTTTTCAAGTTACTAAACTTAACAATTTTCAAGTAACTAATTCACATTTTCACTTAACTTAACCATTTTCAAGTAACTAATTCACATTTTAACTTAACTTAACCATTTTCAAGTAACTAATTCACATTTCAAATTACTACAATTAATAATTTTCCAATAACTAATTCTCATTTCAATTCTCTACACTTAACCATTTTCAAGTAACTAATTCACATTTCAAGTCTCTACCATTAACCATTTTCAAGTAACTAATTCACATTTTCACTAAACTTAACCATTTTCAAGTAACTAATTCACATTTCAAGTCTCTACCATTAACCATTTTCAAGTAACTAATTCACATTTTCACTTAACTTAACCATTTTCAAGTAATTATTTCATATTTCAAGTCTCTACCATTAACCATTTTCAAGTAACTAATTCACATTTTCACTTAACTTAACCATTTTCAAGTAACTAATTCACATTTCAAGTTACTACAATTAATAATTTTCAAATAACTAATTCTCATTTCAATTCTCTACACTTAACCATTTTCAAGAAACTAATTCAAATTTCAAGTCTCTATCATTAACCATTTTCAAGTAACTAATTCACAATTCAAGTCTCAACTATTAACCATGTAACTGATTCACATTTCAATTTTCTACACTTAACCATTTTCAAGTAACTAATTCACGTTTTCAAGTTACTAAACTAAACCATTTTCAAGTAACTAATTCACATTTTCACTTAACTTAACCATTTTCAAGTAACTAATTCACATTTCAAGCTACTATAATTAATAATTTTCAAATAACTAATTCACATTTCAATTCTCTACACTTAACCATTTTCAAGTAACTAATTCACATTTCAAGTCTCTACCATTAACCATTTTAAAGTAACTAATTCACATTTCAAGTCTCTACCATTTTCAAGTAACTAATGCACATTTCAAGTCTCTACACTTAACCATTTTCAAGTAACTAATTCATATTTCAAGTCTCTACCATTATCCATTTTCTAGTAACTAATTCACATTTTCAAGTTACTACACTTAACAATTTTCAAATATCTAATTCACATTTCAATTATCTACACTTAACCATTTTCAAATAACTATTTCACATTTTCAAGTTACTACACTTAACCATTTTCAAGTAACTAATTCACATTTTCACTAAACTTAACCATTTTCAAGTAAATATTCACATTTCAAATCTCTACCATTAACCATTTTCAAGTAACTAATTCACATTTTCACTTAACTTAACCATTTTCAAGTAACTAATTCACATTTCAAGTTACTACAATTAGTAATTTTCAAATAACTAATTCTCATTTCAATTCTCTACACTTAACCATTTTCAAGTAACTAATTCACATTTCAAGTCTCTACCATTAACCATTTTAAAGTAACTAATTCACATTTCAAGTCTCTACCATTTTCAAGTAACTAATTCACATTTCAAGTCTTTACACTTAACCATTTTCATGTAACTAATTCACATTTCAAGTCTCTACCATTAACCATTTTCTAGTAACTAATTAACATTTTCAAGTTACTACTCTTAACAATTTTCAAGTAACTAATTCACATTTCAATTCTCTACCATTAATCATTTTCTAGTAACTAATTCACATTTTCAAGTTACTACTCTTAACAATTTTCAAGTAACTTATTCACATTTCAATTCTCTACACTTAACCATTTTCAAGTAACTAATTCACATTTCAAGTCTCTACCATTAACCATTTTCTAGTAACTAATTCACATTTTCAACTTACTACTCTTAACAATTTTCAAGTAACTTATTCACATTTTAATTCTCTACACTTAACCATTTTCAAGTAACTAATTCACATTTCAAGTGTCTACCATTAACCATTTTAAAATAACTAATTCACATTTCAAGTCTCTACCATTTTCAAATAACTAATTCACATTTCAAGTCTCTACCATTAACCATTTTCTAGTAACTAATTCACATTTTCAAGTTACTACACTTAACAATTTTCAAGTAACTAATTCACATATCAAGTTACTATACTTAACCATTTTCAAGTAACTAATTCACATTTCAAGTCTCTACACTTAACCATTTTCAAATAACTAATTCACATTTCAAATCTCTACCATTAATCATTTTAAAGTAACTAATTCACATTTTCAAGTTAGTACAATTAATAATTTTTAAGTAACTAATTCACATTTCAATTCTCTATACTTAACCATTTTCAAATAACTATTTCACATTTCAAGTTTCTATCATTAACCATTTTAAAGTAACTAATTCACATTTCAAGTCTCTACCATTTTCAAGTAACCAATTCACATTTTCAAGTCACTACCATTATCTAGTAACAAATACACATCTTCAAGTCTCTGTACTTAACCATTTCAAATAACTTATTCACATTTCAAGTCTCTACCATTTTCAAGTAACTAATTCACATTTTCACTTAACTTAACCATTTTCAAGTAATTATTTCATATTTCAAGTCTCTACCATTAACCATTTTCAAGTAACTAATTCACATTTTCACTTAACTTAACCATTTTCAAGTAACTAATTCACATTTCAAGTTACTACAATTAATAATTTTCAAATAACTAATTCTCATTTCAATTCTCTACACTTAACCATTTTCAAGAAACTAATTCAAACTTCAAGTCTCTATCATTAACCATTTTCAAGTAACTAATTCACAATTCAAGTCTCAACTATTAACCATGTAACTGATTCACATTTCAATTTTCTACACTTAACCATTTTCAAGTAACTAATTCACGTTTTCAAGTTACTAAACTTAACCATTTTCAAGTAACTAATTCACATTTTCACTTAACTTAACCATTTTCAAGTAACTAATTCACATTTCAAGCTACTATAATTAATAATTTTCAAATAACTAATTCAAATTTCAATTCTCTACACTTAACCATTTTCAAGTAACTAATTCACATTTCAAGTCTCTACCATTAACCATTTTAAAGTAACTAATTCACATTTCAAGTCTCTACCATTTTCAAGTAACTAATGCACATTTCAAGTCTCTACACTTAACCATTTTCAAGTAACTAATTCATATTTCAAGTCACTACCATTATCCATTTTCTAGTAACTAATTTACATTTTCAAGTTACTACACTTAACAATTTTCAAATATCTAATTCACATTTCAATTCTCTACACTTAACCATTTTCAAATAACTATTTCACATTTTCAAGTTACTACACTTAACCATTTTCAAGTAACTAATTCACATTTTCACTAAACTTAACCATTTTCAAGTAAATATTCACATTTCAAATCTCTACCATTAACCATTTTCAAGTAACTAATTCACATTTTCACTTAACTTAACCATTTCCAAGTAACTAATTCACATTTCAAGTTACTACAATTAGTAATTTTCAAATAACTAATTCTCATTTCAATTCTCTACACTTAACCATTTTCAAGTAATTAATTCACATTTCAAGTCTCTACCATTAACCATTTTAAAGTAACTAATTCACATTTCAAGTCTCTACCATTTTCAAGTAACTAATTCACATTTTAAGTCTTTACACTTAACCATTTTCATGTACCTAATTCACATTTCAAGTCTCTACCATTAACCATTTTCTAGTAACTAATTAACATTTTCAAGTTACTACTCTTAACAATTTTCAAGTAACTAATTCACATTTCAATTCTCTACCATTAATCATTTTCTAGTAACTAATTCACATTTTCAAGTTACTACTCTTAACAATTTTCAAGTAACTTATTCACATTTCAAGTCTCTACACTTAACCATTTTCAAGTAACTAATTCACATTTCAAGTCTCTACCATTAACCATTTTCTAGTAACTAATTCACATTTTCAAGTTACTACTCTTAACAATTTTCAAGTAACTTATTCACATTTCAATTCTCTACACTTAACCATTTTCAAGTAACTAATTCACATTTCAAGTGTCTACCATTAACCATTTTAAAGTAACTAATTCACATTTCAAGTCTCTACCATTTTCAAGTAACTAATTCACATTTCAAGTCTCTACCATTAACCATTTTCTAGTAACTAATTCACATTTTCAAGTTACTACACTTAACAATTTTCAAGTAACTAATTCACATATCAAGTTACTACACTTAACCATTTTCAAGTAACTAATTCACATTTCAAGTCTCTACACTTAACCATTTTCAAATAACTAATTCACATTTCAAATCTCTACCATTAATCATTTTAAAGTAACTAATTCACATTTTCAAGTTAGTACAATTAATAATTTTTAAGTAACTAATTCACATTTCAATTCTCTATACTTAACCATTTTCAAATAACTATTTCACATTTCAAGTTTCTATCATTAACCATTTTAAAGTAACTAATTCACATTTCAAATCTCTACCATTTTCAAGTAACTAATTCACATTTTCAAGTCACTACCATTATCTAGTAACAAATACACATCTTCAAGTCTCTGTACTTAACCATTTCAAATAACTTATTCACATTTCAAGTCTCTACCATTTTCAAGTAACTAATTCATATTTCAAGTCTCTACCATTTTCAAGTAACTAATTCACATTTCAAGTCTCTACACTTAACCATTTTCAAGTAACTAATTCACATTTCAAGTCTCTACCATTAACCATTTTAAAGTAACTAATTCACATTTCAAGTCTCTACCATTTTCAAGTAACTAATTCACATTTCAAGTCTCTACACTTAACCATTTTCAAGTAACTAATTGTCACGACCCAATATTTGGGTCATGATGGCGCCTATCGTAACCCACCAATAGGCAAGCCAAACCCTAGTCCGGAGCAACAAGCGACGGGCTAACGGGCGGAATCTCATAAATCAGAGAAGAAGTGGAAGTAACCATAACCATATTTATAAACATGCTAAGACTGAGAAGGAAGAGGACAATGTATATAAAGTCCAGAACCCCTCCCAAGACCTGGTGGGGTCAGTACATGAGCCACTACTAACATACCCAAAATACAAGACAGAAACCAAACATGTATAATAAGTACAATAGTCTTGAGAGCAAAAGACTATACAGTAGAGGATGGAGTAGGATCTGCCTCGGACGTCAGTAAGCTCACCCTGCTCCAGAATCAGTGCTGAGAAAAGAGTCACGTCAAAACCGTCGACTGGTGCCTGGATCTGCATCGGGGAAAAAGATGCAGAAGTGCAGTATGAGTACCAGGGCAACGGGTACTCAGTAGGCATTATCGGCCGACTGAGCTTAATATAATATAAACAAGCTAAAGTGCAGGGGGCATGCTAAGTCCGGGGTACAAGCAATAGATACATAAGTAACGGCCGAGGCGTATAGATATGCTCAGGGAAAATATAAGTGCGATACATAATAACGAGTAAATAAATGCGTAAGTAAACACACAAGTCAAACATAACCTATCTGGGCCCCCATAAGCCCGATAGGCACACGGAAGAAAACAATAACCCAGTCTGGCCCCCATAAACCAGCGGGACACACAAGAAAAGTAAATGCATAGTCACCAGTGTCTCGAGGCTGTATCAGTATCCAGTAACCACAATAACCAACAGGAGTGCACCGGGCTTGAACCGGCACCAATGGGTAATAACA
The DNA here is from genome assembly GCA_031232105.1 of Capsicum rhomboideum. NCBI lineage: Eukaryota > Viridiplantae > Streptophyta > Magnoliopsida > Solanales > Solanaceae > Capsicum > Capsicum rhomboideum. Next base: position 46,978,122 of record CP124719.1, on the reverse strand, counting down.
AGAGGCCAGACACCGGAGTCGAACCGGAAGCAGTGGGTAATAACAAGAGGCCACATATATATCATATCTGCCGGACTCGAACCGGAACTCATAGAACAACAACATCATAATCACGGTACCCAGTACCAAAACTCTCCAATCATATCATAACCAGATGCCGGACTCGAACCGGAACTCATAATAATCAGTGGCCGGACTTGAACCGGAACTCATAGTGTACCACAATCTGGGGCCGGACTCGAACCGGAACACCCAATAGTCAATAACCAAAATCATCATACCTGAATCAGTAGCCGGACTCGAACCGGAACTCATCATATCCAGTAACCAGAACAGATTCAAAGGTCATATCATATCAAATAAACGGGGAACGCCTTAGTGCCAAGTCATTACTATTATATAGGTACAGAAGCTAATTCTACAACATGCTACAAGTCAATCTCGGGGTCCTTCTAGGTCAACTACCTACTGTAAAAAAATATGTATATAAAAGTCTGGGTATACATTACAAGTCATGGAAAGGCGGTTCAGCGTTCTAAGTCAAACTAGCCGACCCCAATCAATTACGGTGCTATCAGAGACGAACAAAGCTAGACAGTCCAACCGGGTATAATCGGGGTGACTCAATCCCGTCATAACCCTAATAGTCATATAGGGCTTATCTAAGCCCAAAGATGTCAAAGTTTCGACAAGCCGACAAAAAGGGTAACGGGGCCAGCTACCGGGTCCCGAAAACCAAGTCTGGTTATACTTGTCTAAGTATGGGCTAAGTCTGTCTAAGACTGGACTAAGGTCCAACAATAACATTCCCAGACTAGCAACAACAACAACAATACTATCCGACCCCAAATAGGTCATTCGTGGGGTACCACGAGGATAACGGGCCTGGAATATATCCGAATAGCCCTATCCGGCCTAGAAGGCCTAAATCATAGCAAACCACCACCACCAAGTCTGTAATATCAGCCCGCAACACCAGCACAATAGCATACATATATCACACATAAGCCCAATCTAAGTGCAAAGGAAGGTAAACCTAGCCTACCTGGACGCCTGCCGCAAGCCTGCTAAGAAAACCAGCTAAATAGGAGCCTTTCCCTTTCGAGAGGCCTCAGACTGCTGCCAAGCTATCAAAATAATAAACTACATGTCAAAACATGACTATTGATACCTATATTGCATTAGTTCGAAAAAATGTCTGAATCGTCCCCGTGGGGCCCGCTTGCGGAATCATGAAACTAAAACCGTCACAGCGTTCCAAACAACTCCGTGACCAATAGTCACAACTAACACCATTCAGTTTGAGCCCAAAATATAGCTCAAACATCAATACCAATAAATAACAATTCAAATACGCGATTTTAGGCTAAGATTAACAGGGAAAACTTACAATATAAAGACGTTATATTATCAACCACGTGATCCCCGAGCTTGAATAACTTGACGTAGATACTTTTACCTTCGGGGGTCTAATATAACTTTCAAAAATACATTTCTATAAAATCTCATGTTCAACATAATTACTTATAATTTGCACTAAGTTAGAACTACTAATGCACTACTAACTTGATAAAGAGAAGGAAAGTTGATAAGTAGTAGGTATTAGCAATATATATATATACGTACATGCCTGGGGACAAAAGAAATAATGTTTGCTGCTTCCTGCACGTGTACATAAGTGAAACTTAGGAGAATTAGTATTTCACCAAGACAACATGTAGTTGTACATCCAATTTTACTTCCACGTGGAAGTGGAATGACACTACAAAATTATTTTTGTTCCATTGCGTATATATTCGGGTATTGCGTAGGTTCGTGGTAAAATAAATACAATTTTTTTGAATATACCATAATTAATAGAAAATTATTTCTAACAAAACCTCTATAAAATAAAAACATTATTTTAACATATTTAAATTCACTATCTCCGCTTTAACTATCAATAGGTTATAAAACTATTATAAAATAGTATAGATATATCATAACTAAAAACTTTTATACATTATATAAATTTCAAAAATATTTTCAAAAGGTAATTAACTATGTCATTTTACCCAATTTTAATTTAATTTAATATTTTACAACGTGCTCGGTCTAAATAATATTCTCAAACGAACTGCCTGGGAACCGAACTGTCAGTCCCAGCAAGTCATAAATAACTTGGGGCAGCTATAGAAAAGCTCTAAACGCTGACAACACACGAAAACGAGGGAAATAACCGGGAAGGTCATTACAATATCCACTACTAAAAGGACTTTCGTCCGCAAAAGTCAAGAAGAAGCACATACCTGAAGACGTGAACAAGTGGGGATACTGGGCTCGCATATCACGTTCAAGCTCCCAAGTTGCCTCCTCAACCGGACGGTGACGCCACTGTACCTTAACCACTGGAATGTCCCGGGAGCGTAACCGTCTGACATCTCTGGCTAAAATGGACACAGGCTCCTCCACAAATGTTAGTTTCTCGTCTAACTGAACCGAGTCCCACTGAAGCACATGCGACTCATCTGGAATATATTGTCGTAGCATAGAAACATGAAATACTGGGTGGATAGCTGAAAATGCCGGAGGTAAAGCTAACACATAAGCCACCTCTCCAACTGTCCGCAAAATCTCAAAGGGTCCAATATACCTGGGGCTAAGCTTACCCTTCCTACCAAACCGCATCACGCCCTTCATGGGCGATACTCGTAAGAAGACCCTATCACCCACCCTGAATTTCAACGGACGACGTCTACGGTCAGCATAACTCCTTTGTCTACTCTGAGCTGTCCGAAACCTATCTTGAATTGCTCGAACTCGGTCCAAAGATTCTCGGAGTAAATCTGTGCCACGAGGATTGACCTCTGAAGTTTCGAACCAGCCAATTGGAGATCGACACCGTCTGCCATATAAAGCCTCAAACGGAGCCATTTGAATGCTGGAGTGGAAGCTATTATTATACGCGAACTCGGCTAAAGGTAAGAATTGATCCCATTGACCCCCAAAGTCTAACACACAAGCGCGGAGCATATCCTCCAATACCTGAATCGTCCTCTCCGACTGCCCGTCTGTTTGAGGGTGAAATGCAGTGCTGAGGTCCACCTGGGTACCCAACTCTTCCTGGAAAGTCTGCCAGAAACTGGAGGTAAACTGAGACCCTCGGTCCGAGATAATGGATATTGGCACTCCATGTAGGCGGACCACCTCCTGAATATATACACGAGCTAACCTCTCAGCACTATAGGAGACTCGAACAGGGATAAAGTGTGCAGACTTAGTCAACCGGTCCACAATAACCCAAATACTATCAAAACCACGGAAGGTGCGAGGCAATCCAACAATGAAATCCATAGTGACCCACTCCCATTTCCACTCGGGGATGGGTAATTGCTGAAGTAAACCACCGGGTCTCTGATGTTCGGCCTTTACCTGCTGACAACAAATGCATCGGGCTACAAACCCTGCTATATCTCTCCGCATACCGCTCCACCAATAGTGTTGTCTCAGATCTCTATACATCTTAGCTGTCCTGGGGTGAATAGAATATCTAGAACTGTGAGCTTCACGCAAAATCAACTGAATTAAATCTTCAATCCTCGGAACACAAATACGACCGTCAAACCTCAGAACACCATCAGAACCCAAGGTAGCTCTCTCAGACTCACCCTTCAATACCTGATCTCAAATTCTACGGAGACCGCTATCTTCAAATTGACGACTCTGAATCTGCTCCAGCAAAGTAGATCTCGCACCAACACAAGCGATAACCTTTCTGGGTTCAGAAATATCCAAACGCACCATCGAGTTAGCTAAGGACTGAATATCCAAAGCCAACGGCCGCTGAGAGACTGGAATGAAGGCTAAGCTACCCATACTCACTGCCTTCCGGCTCAAGGCATCTGCTACCACATTCGCCTTGCCCGGATGATAGAGAATAGAGATATCATAGTCCTTCAGCAACTCAATCCACCTGCGCTGCCTCGAATTAAGATCCCTCTGAGTCATAATATGCTGAAGACTGCGGTGGTCTGTAAAGATCTCACAATGCACACCGTATAGATAATGCCTCCAAATCCACAGTGCAAATACTACCGCTGCTAATTCTAAGTCATGAGTAGGATAATTACGTTCGTGCACCTTCAGCTGCCTCGATGCATAAGCAATAACACGACCCTGCTGCATCAGAACACATCCCAAACCAATACCAGACGCATCACAATACACGGTAAAACCCTCGCCCTCAACTGGAAGAGTCAACACAGGGGCAGAAGTAAGTCGATCCTTGAGCTTCAGAAAGCTTGCCTCACAATCCTCAGACCACTGAAATGGAACCTCCTTCCTGGTCAGTCTGGTCATAGGAGATGCAATAGATGAAAAGCCCTCAACAAACCGTCTGTAATATCCTGCCAACCCAACAAAACTGCGTACCTCAGTAGGCGACGTGGGCCTAGCCCAACCTCGAATAGCCTCAATCTTTACTGGATCTACCATGATACCGTGTCTGGATACAACGTGCCCCAAGAAAGCTACAGACTCAAGCCAGAACTCACATTTTGAGAACTTGGCATAAAGCCGATGATCTCTCAAAGTGTGAAGCACAATCCTCAAATGCTGCTCGTGCTCCTCGCTGCTCTTTGAATAAACCAAGATGTCATCAATAAACACAATCACAAAAGAGTCTAAGTATGGCCTGAATACACGATTCATCAAATCCATGAAAGCTGTTGGGGCATTAGTCAACCCAAAAGACATCACCAGGAACTCATAATGGCCGTACCGAGTCCTGAAGGCTGTCTTTGGGATGTCCTCATCCCTAACTCTCAACTGATGGTATCCAGATCTCAAATCTATTTTTGAGAATACCGCTGCACCTTGAAGTTGATCAAACAAATCATCGATACGAGGCATAGGATACTTATTCTTCACAGTTACCTTATTCAACTGCCTGTAATCAATACACATGCGCATAGATCCATCCTTCTTCTTTACAAACAGAACTGGAGCACCCCACGGAGACACACTCGGCCTGATAAAACCCTTCCCCAGAAGGTCCTGGAGCTGAGTACTCAACTCTCTCAATTCAGCAGGAGCCATACGATAAGGAGCTATAGAAATAGGTCGGGTGCCCGGCTCGAGGTCAATAATAAACTCTATATCACGCTCAGGAGGAAGGCCAGGCAGGTCAGTCGGGAATACATCAGAAAATTCACGAATAACAGGGACGGAGTCAAGTGACGGACTCTCAATACTAGCATCCCGAACATAAGCAAGGAATGAATCACATCCCCTCGACATCAATCTACGAGCACGAACATATGAAATAATCCCTGTCGGTGTGCGGCTAACAGAACCCTGCCACACCACCGGGGGTACACCAGGCATGGCTAAGGTAACGGTCTTGGTAAAGCAATCCAAGACTGCATGATGAAAAGACAACCAGTCCATGCCCAGAATCACATCAAAGTCTACCATGGCCAATACAATAAAATCAACTTGAGTCTCAAACTCCTGAATAGTCACCAGACAAGATCTATATACCCGATCCACTACTAAGGAATCACCAACGGGGGTAGATACACGTAAGGGCATAGATAATAACTCAGAACACAAACCCAACCGTGGTGCATAATAAGTAGATACATAAGAAAACGTGGATCCAGGATCAAATAATGCAGAGGCTGGCTGATGGCATACAGAAATCGTACCTGTAATCACTGCATCCGAAGCCTCAGCCTCCAGTCTAGCCGGCACGGCATATAACTGACGCTGGCTACCACTAGTCTGAGCACCGCCCTGACCACCAGTCCGACCTCCCTGCGCTCTACCTCGAGAACCCTGGGGACCACCCCGACGACCCTGTGCACCACCTCTACCTGCTGGAGGTATAGATCTGAGGGGCTGTGCTGTCTGAACTGAAGGCTCAATCGCCATGCGCTGAGGACACTCACGCGCAAAATGACCGACAACCCCACAAGTGTAGCATGCTCCTGGCTCCCTGCTCGGCCTAGAAGGTCCGGCTGAGCTGGTATGACCACCTCTAGTCGATGAACTAGACTGACCACGTCCTTGAGGCTGGCTAACAGAACCACTATAGGTGGGCTGACCCCTATCAGATATTTGCAAAGCTGGCTGTACGGGCCTACTGGGCTGACCCTGTCGCTGAAAAGACTGCTGCTGAGGGTACCTACCCTGAAACTGGAACCCACGACCTCTGAACTGTGAACCACTATGGCTCCCACTGAAACTACCCTAAACACGAGGTCTCTTATCGCTGCCCCCTTGGGCCTCGCGATCCATCTCCTCAATAGAGTATACATGCTCGGTAATCTCTGCGAATGACTTCCCTGAAGTCACTAAACTCTGGGTAGCTCTGCGGAGTGGCAATCTCAGTCCCCTGACAAAACATCTAACTCTCTCATACTCATCAGGCAAAATAGAAGTAGCATGCCTAGCAAGATCATGAAACCTCGCCTCATACTCGGCGACAGATAACGAACCCTGAGTCAATCTGGAGAACTCATCTCTAAGTCGCTCCCGCATAGTACGGGGCATATACTTTCCCAAGAAAATCTCAGAGAATTGGGTCCAAGTAACCGGCAGAGATCCTGCTGGCCTGGAATCAAGATATCCCCTCCACCATCTCCTCGCTGCAGTATCAAACTGATATGCCACAAAATCAACACCACGAGACTGTACCAATCCCAAATTCTGCAATCTATCCTCGCAGCTGGACAAGAACTCATATGCATCCTCACCCGGAGTACCAGCAAATCTCGGTGGAGTCAACCTCAAGAAACGTCCCAACATCTTCTGCTCATTGACAGACATAGCAGGCTGATCTATAACTGGCTGTGGAGCTACCGGTGCTGGCGGAATCTCAACTCTGGGTGCTGCAGGCTGCGCCCCAACACCAACTCCCTGTACTGCTGGTTGGGCTCCCTCGGCTGACGGACCTCCAACTAGCCCCAACAACTGAAGTAATGTACCTCGGAGCAAAGAAGCATCTATAAATCCAGGTGGAGCCTGGGCTGCTCCCTGGCCCACCGGCTGCTGCGGAGGCGGAACATCTGGAGCTATAACGGGATCGGGTAACTGATCCCTAGCATGATCTCGGCCTGGGGCTGCTGCTCTGCCCTGCCCCCGACCTCTGGGTCGACCTCGACCCCTAACAGGAGCCCTCGCTGTAGGCTCGGGGTCCTGACCCTCGGGTCTCGCACCTTGCGTCCTAACCATCTGCATAAAGAATGAACAAAATGAAAATCAGAAACCAACATAGACTCAACGCACGGACATGAGGCAAGAAAATAAGAGACTCCCCTAAGAATGCTCCGTAGCCTCCCGAAGATAGGATACAGGCGTCCCCGCACCGATCCACAGGACTCTACTAGACATTGGCCCATGTACCGACACTACTTATACAACCTAGGCTCTGATACCAAGCTGTCATGACCCAATATTTGGGTCATGATGGCGCCTATCGTAACCCACCAATAGGCAAGCCAAACCCTAGTCCGGAGCAACAAGCGACGGGCTAACGGGCGGAATCTCATAAATCAGAGAAGAAGTGGAAGTAACCATAACCATATTTATAAACATGCTAAGACTGAGAAGGAAGAGGATAATGTATATAAAGTCCAGAACCCCTCCCAAGACCTGGTGGGGTCAGTACATGAGCCACTACTAACATACCCAAAATACAAGACAGAAACCAAACATGTATAATAAGTACAATAGTTTTGAGAGCAAAAGACTATACAGTAGAGGATGGAGTAGGATCTGCCTCGGACGTCAGTAAGCTCACCCTGCTCCAGAATCAGTGCTGAGAAAAGAGTCACGTCAAAACCGTCGACTGGTGCCTGGATCTGCATCGGGGAAAAAGATGCAGAAGTGCAGTATGAGTACCAGGGCAACGGGTACTCAGTAGGCATTATCGGCCGACTGAGCTTAATATAATATAAACAAGCTAAAGTGCAGGGGGCATGCTAAGTCCGGGGTACAAGCAATAGATACATAAGTAACGGCCGAGGCGTATAGATATGCTCAGGGAAAATATAAGTGCGATACATAATAACGAGTAAATAAATGCGTAAGTAAACACACAAGTCAAACATAACCTATCTGGGCCCCCATAAGCCCGATAGGCACACGGAAGAAAACAATAACCCAGTCTGGCCCCCATAAACCAGCGGGACACACAAGAAAAGTAAATGCATAGTCACCAGTGTCTCGAGGCTGTATCAGTATCCAGTAACCACAATAACCAACAGGAGTGCACCGGGCTTGAACCGGCACCAATGGGTAATAACAAGAGGCCAGACGCCGGAGTCGAACCGGAAGCAGTGGGTAATAACAAGAGGCCACATATATATCATATCTGCCGGACTCGAACCGGAACTCATAGAACAACAACATCATAATCACGGTACTCAGTACCAAAACTCTCCAATCATATCATAACCAGATGCCGGACTCGAACCGGAACTCATAGTGTACCACAATCCGGGGCCGGACTCGAACCGAAACACCCAATAGTCAATAACCAAAATCATCATACCTGAATCAGTAGCCGGACTCAAACCGGAACTCATCATAGCCAGTAACCAGAACAGATTCAAAGGTCATATCATATCAAATAAACGGGGAACGCCTTAGTGCCAAGTCATTACTATTATATAGGTACAGAAGCTAATTCTACAACATGCTACAAGTCAATCTCGGGGTCCTTCTAGGTCAACTACCTACTGTAAAAAAATATGTATATAAAAGTCTGGGTATACATTACAAGTCATGGAAAGGCGGTTCAGCGTTCTAAATCAAACTAGCCGACCCCAATCAATTACGGTGCTATCAGAGACGAACAAAGCTAGACAGTCCAACCGGGTATAATCGGGGTGACTCAATCCCGTCATAACCCTAATAGTCATATAGGGCTTATCTAAGCCCAAAGATGTCAAAGTTTCGACAAGCCGACAAAAAGGGTAACGGGGCCAGCTACCGGGTCCCGAAAACCAAGTCTGGTTATACTTGTCTAAGTCTGGGCTAAGTCTGTCTAAGACTGGACTAAGGTCCAACAATAACATTCCCAGACTAGCAACAACAACAACAATACTATCCGACCCCAAATAGGTCATCCGTGGGGTACCACGAGGATAACGGGCCTGGAATATATCCGAATAGCCCTATCCGGCCTAGAAGGCCTAAATCATAGCAAACCACCACCACCAAGTCTGTAATATCAGCCCGCAACACCAGCACAATAGCATACATATATCACACATAAGCCCAATCTAAGTGCAAAGGAAGGTAAACCTAGCCTACCTGGACGCCTGCCGCAAGCCTGCTAAGAAAACCAGCTAAATAGGAGCCTTTCCCTTTCGAGAGGCCTCAGACTGCTGCCAAGCTATCAAAATAATAAACTACATGTCAAAACATGACTATTGATACCTATATTGCATTAGTTCGAAAAAATGTCTGAATCGTCCCCGTGGGGCCCGCTTGCGGAATCATGAAACTAAAACCGTCACAGCGTTCCAAACAACTCCGTGACCAATAGTCACAACTAACACCATTCAGTTTGAGCCCAAAATATAGCTCAAACATCAATACCAATAAATAACAATTCAAATACGCGATTTTAGGCTAAGATTAACAGGGAAAACTTACAATATAAAGACGTTATATTATCAACCACGTGATCCCCGAGCTTGAATAACTTGACGTAGATACTTTTACCTTCGGGGGTCTAATATAACTTTCAAAAATACATTTCTATAAAATCTCATGTTCAACATAATTACTTATAATTTGCACTAAGTTAGAACTACTAATGCACTACTAACTTGATAAAGAGAAGGAAAGTTGATAAGTAGTAGGTATTAGCAATATATATATATACGTACATGCCTGGGGACAAAAGAAATAATGTTTGCTGCTTCCTGCACGTGTACATAAGTGAAACTTAGGAGAATTAGTATTTCACCAAGACAACATGTAGTTGTACATCCAATTTTACTTCCACGTGGAAGTGGAATGACACTACAAAATTATTTTTGTTCCATTGCGTATATATTCGGGTATTGCGTAGGTTCGTGGTAAAATAAATACAATTTTTTTGAATATACCATAATTAATAGAAAATTATTTCTAACAAAACCTCTATAAAATAAAAACATTATTTTAACATATTTAAATTCACTATCTCCGCTTTAACTATCAATAGGTTATAAAACTATTATAAAATAGTATAGATATATCATAACTAAAAACTTTTATACATTATATAAATTTCAAAAATATTTTCAAAAGGTAATTAACTATGTCATTTTACCCAATTTTAATTTAATTTAATATTTTACAACGTGCTCGGTCTAAATAATATTCTCAAATGAACTGCCTGGGAACCGAACTGTCAGTCCCAGCAAGTCATAAATAACTTGGGGCAGCTATAGAAAAGCTCTAAACGCTGACAACACACGAAAACGAGGGAAATAACCGGGAAGGTCATTACACTAATTCACATTTCAAGTCTCTACCATTAACCATTTTCTAGTAACTAATTCACATTTTCAAGTTACTACTCTTAACAATTTTCAAGTAGCTTATTCACATTTCAATTCTCTACACTTAACCATTTTCAAATAACTAATTCACATTTCAAGTCTCTACCATTAACCATTTTAAAATAACTAATTCACATTTCAAATCTCTACCATTTTCAAGTAACTAATTCATATTTCAATTCTCTACACTTAACCATTTTCAAGTAACTAATTCACATTTCAAGTCCCTACCATTAACCATTTTCTAGTAACTAATTCACATTTTCAAGTTACTACTCTTAACAATTTTCAAGTAACTTATTCACATTTCAAGTCTCTACACTTAACCATTTTCAAGTAACTAATTCACATTTCAAGTCTCTACCATTAACCATTTTCTAGTAACTAATTCACATTTTCAAGTTACTACTCTTAACAATTTTCAAGTAACTTATTCACATTTCAATTCTCTACACTTAACCATTTTCAAGTAACTAATTCACATTTCAAGTGTCTACCATTAACCATTTTAAAGTAACTAATTCACATTTCAAGTCTCTACCATTTTCAAGTAACTAATTCACATTTCAAGTCTCTACCATTAACCATTTTCTAGTAACTAATTCACATTTTCAAGTTACTACACTTAACAATTTTCAAGTAACTAATTCACATATCAAGTTACTACACTTAACCATTTTCAAGTAACTAATTCACATTTCAAGTCTCTACACTTAACCATTTTAAAGTAACTAATTCACATTTCAAGTCTCTACCATTTTCAAGTAACTAATTCATATTTCAAGTCTCTACACTTAACCATTTTCAAGTAACTAATTCATATTTCAAGTATCTACCATTATCCATTTTCTAGTAACTAATTCACATTTTCAAGTTACTACACATAACAAGTTTCAAATAACTAATTCACATTTCAATTTTCTACACTTAACCATTTTCAAGTAACTAATTCACATTTTCAAGTTACTACACTTAACCATTTTCAAGTAACTAATTCACATTTTCACTAAACTTAACCATTTTCAAGTAACTAATTCACATTTCAAGTCACTACCATTAACCATTTTCAAGTAACTAATTCACATTTCAAGTCTCAACCATTAACCATGTAACTGATTCACATTTCAATTTTCTATACTTAACCATTTTCAAGTAACTAATTCACGTTTTCAAGTTACTAAACTTAACCATTTTCAGGTAACTAATTCACATTTTCACTTAACTTAACCATTTTCAAGTAACTAATTCACATTTCAAGTTACTATAATTAATAATTTTCAAATAAGTAATTCACATTTCAAGTCTCTACCATTTTCAATTAACTAATTCACATTTCAAGTCTTTACACTTAACCATTTTCATGTAACTAATTCACATTTCAAGTCTCTACCATTTTCAATTAACTAATTCACATTTCAAGTTACTACAATTAATAATTTTCAAGTAACTAATTCACATTTCAAGTTACTACAATTAATAATTTTCAAGTAACTAATTCACATTTCAATTCTCAACACTTAACCATTTTCAAGTAACTAATTCACATTTCAAGTCTCTACCATTAACCATTTTCTAGTAACTAATTCACATTTTCAAGTTACTACTCTTAACAATTTTCAAGTAACTTATTCACATTTCAATTCTCTACACTTAAGCATTTTCAAGTAACTAATTCACATTTAAGTCTCTACCATTAACCATTTTAAAGTAACTAATTCACATTTCAAATCTCTACCATTTTCAAGTAACTAATTCATATTTCAATTCTCTACATTTAACCATTTTCAAATAACTAATTCACATTTCCAGTCTCTACCATTAACCATTTTCTAGTAACTAATTCACATTTTCAAGTTACTACACTTAATAATTTTCAAGTAACTAATTCACATATCAAGTTACTACACTTAACCATTTTCAAGTAACTAATTCACATTTCAAGTCTCTACACTTAACCATTTTCAAGTAACTAATTCACATTTCAAGTCTCTACCATTAACCATTTTAAAGTAACTAATTCACATTTCAAGTCTCTACCATTTTCAAGTAACTAATTCACATTTTCAAGTTACTACTCTTAACAATTTTCAAGTAACTTATTCACATTTCAATTCTCTACACTTAACCATTTTCAAGTAACTAATTCACATTTCAAGTGTCTACCATTAACCATTTTAAAGTAACTAATTCACATTTCAAGTCTCTACCATTTTCAAGTAACTAATTCACATTTCAAGTCTCTACCATTAACCATTTTCTAGTAACTAATTCACATTTTCAAGTTACTACACTTAACAATTTTCAAGTAACTAATTCACATATCAAGTTACTACACTTAACCATTTTCAAGTAACTAATTCACATTTCAAGTCTCTACACTTAACCATTTTCAAGTAACTAATTCACATTTCAAGTCTCTACCATTAACCATTTTAAAGTAACTAATTCACATTTCAAATCTCTACCATTTTCAAGTAACTAATTCATATTTCAAGTCTCTACACTTAACCATTTTCAAGTAACTAATTCATATTTCAAGTATCTACCATTATCCATTTTCTAGTAACTAATTCACATTTTCAAGTTACTACACATAACAAGTTTCAAATAACTAATTCACATTTCAATTTTCTACACTTAACCATTTTCAAGTAACTAATTCACATTTTCAAGTTACTACACTTAACCATTTTCAAGTAACTAATTCACATTTTCACTAAACTTAACCATTTTCAAGTAACTAATTCACATTTCAAGTCACTACCATTAACCATTTTCAAGTAACTAATTCACATTTCAAGTCTCAACCATTAACCATGTAACTGATTCACATTTCAATTTTCTATACTTAACCATTTTCAAGTAACTAATTCACGTTTTCAAGTTACTAAACTTAACCATTTTCAGGTAACTAATTCACATTTTCACTTAACTTAACCATTTTCAAGTAACTAATTCACATTTCAAGTTACTATAATTAATAATTTTCAAATAACTAATTCACATTTCAAGTCTCTACCATTTTCAATTAACTAATTCACATTTCAAGTCTTTACACTTAACCATTTTCATGTAACTAATTCACATTTCAAGTCTCTACCATTTTCAATTAACTAATTCACATTTCAAGTTACTACAATTAATAATTTTCAAGTAACTAATTCACATTTCAAGTTACTACAATTAATAATTTTCAAGTAACTAATTCACATTTCAATTCTCAACACTTAACCATTTTCAAGTAACTAATTCACATTTCAAGTCTCTACCATTAACCATTTTCTAGTAACTAATTCACATTTTCAAGTTACTACACTTAACAATTTTCAAGTAACTTATTCACATTTCAATTCTCTACACTTAAGCATTTTCAAGTAACTAATTCACATTTAAGTCTCTACCATTAACCATTTTAAAGTAACTAATTCACATTTCAAATCTCTACCATTTTCAAGTAACTAATTCATATTTGAATTCTCTACATTTAACCATTTTCAAATAACTAATTCACATTTCCAGTCTCTACCATTAACCATTTTCTAGTAACTAATTCACATTTTCAAGTTACTACACTTAATAATTTTCAAGTAACTAATTCACATATCAAGTTACTACACTTAACCATTTTCAAGTAACTAATTCACATTTCAAGTCTCTACACTTAACCATTTTCAAGTAACTAATTCACATTTCAAGTCTCTACCATTAACCATTTTAAAGTAACTAATTCACATTTCAAGTCTCTACCATTTTCAAGTAACTAATTCACATTTGAAGTCTCTACACTTAACCAATTTCAAATAACTAATTCACATTTCAAGTCTCTACCATTTTCAAGTAACTAATTCACATTTCAAGTGTCTACCATCAACCATTTTAAAGTAACTAATTCACATTTCAAGTCTCTACCATTTTCAAGTAACTAATTCACATTTCAAGTCTCTACCATTAACCATTTTCTAGTAACTAATTCACATTTTCAAGTTACTACACTTAACAATTTTCAAGTAACTAATTCACATATCAAGTTACTACACTTAACCATTTTCAAGTAACTAATTCACATTTCAAGTCTCTACACTTAACCATTTTCAAGTAACTAATTCACATTTCAAGTCTCTACCATTAACCATTTTAAAGTAACTAATTCACATTTCAAATCTCTACCATTTTCAAGTAACTAATTCATATTTCAAGTCTCTACACTTAACCATTTTCAAATAACTAATTCATATTTCAAGTATCTACCATTATCTATTTTCTAGTAACTAATTCACATTTTCAAGTTACTACACATAACAAGTTTCAAATAACTAATTCACATTTCAATTTTCTACACTTAACCATTTTCAAGTAACTAATTCACATTTTCAAGTTACTACACTTAACCATTTTCAAGTAACTAATTCACATTTTCACTAAATTTAACCATTTTCAAGTAACTAATTCACATTTCAAGTCACTACCATTAACCATTTTCAAGTAACTAATTCACATTTCAAGTCTCAACCATTAACCATGTAACTGATTCACATTTCAATTTTCTATACTTAACCATTTTCAAGTAACTAATTCACGTTTTCAAGTTACTAAACTTAACCATTTTCAGGTAACTAATTCACATTTTCACTTAACTTAACCATTTTCAAGTAACTAATTCACATTTCAAGTTACTATAATTAATAATTTTCAAATAAGTAATTCACATTTCAAGTCTCTACCATTTTCAATTAACTAATTCACATTTCAAGTCTTTACACTTAACCATTTTCATGTAACTAATTCACATTTCAAGTCTCTACCATTTTCAATTAACTAATTCACATTTCAAGTTACTACAATTAATAATTTTCAAGTAACTAATTCACATTTCAAGTTACTACAATTAATAATTTTCAAGTAACTAATTCACATTTCAATTCTCAACACTTAACCATTTTCAAGTAACTAATTCACATTTCAAGTCTCTACCATTAACCATTTTCTAGTAACTAATTCACATTTTCAAGTTACTACTCTTAACAATTTTCAAGTAACTTATTCACATTTCAATTCTCTACACTTAAGCATTTTCAAGTAACTAATTCACATTTAAGTCTCTACCATTAACCATTTTAAAGTAACTAATTCACATTTCAAATCTCTACCATTTTCAAGTAACTAATTCATATTTCAATTCTCTACATTTAACCATTTTCAAATAACTAATTCACATTTCCAGTCTCTACCATTAACCATTTTCTAGTAACTAATTCACATTTTCAAGTTACTACACTTAATAATTTTCAAGTAACTAATTCACATATCAAGTTACTACACTTAACCATTTTCAAGTAACTAATTCACATTTCAAGTCTCTACACTTAACCATTTTCAAGTAACTAATTCACATTTCAAGTCTCTACCATTAACCATTTTAAAGTAACTAATTCACATTTCAAGTCTCTACCATTTTCAAGTAACTAATTCACATTTTCAAGTTACTACTCTTAACAATTTTCAAGTAACTTATTCACATTTCAATTCTCTACACTTAACCATTTTCAAGTAACTAATTCACATTTCAAGTGTCTACCATTAACCATTTTAAAGTAACTAATTCACATTTCAAGTCTCTACCATTTTCAAGTAACTAATTCACATTTCAAGTCTCTACCATTAACCATTTTCTAGTAACTAATTCACATTTTCAAGTTACTACACTTAACAATTTTCAAGTAACTAATTCACATATCAAGTTACTACACTTAACCATTTTCAAGTAACTAATTCACATTTCAAGTCTCTACACTTAACCATTTTCAAGTAACTAATTCACATTTCAAGTCTCTACCATTAACCATTTTAAAGTAACTAATTCACATTTCAAATCTCTACCATTTTCAAGTAACTAATTCATATTTCAAGTCTCTACACTTAACCATTTTCAAGTAACTAATTCATATTTCAAGTATCTACCATTATCCATTTTCTAGTAACTAATTCACATTTTCAAGTTACTACACATAACAAGTTTCAAATAACTAATTCACATTTCAATTTTCTACACTTAACCATTTTCAAGTAACTAATTCACATTTTCAAGTTACTACACTTAACCATTTTCAAGTAACTAATTCACATTTTCACTAAACTTAACCATTTTCAAGTAACTAATTCACATTTCAAGTCACTACCATTAACCATTTTCAAGTAACTAATTCACATTTCAAGTCTCAACCATTAACCATGTAACTGATTCACATTTCAATTTTCTATACTTAACCATTTTCAAGTAACTAATTCACGTTTTCAAGTTACTAAACTTAACCATTTTCAGGTAACTAATTCACATTTTCACTTAACTTAACCATTTTCAAGTAACTAATTCACATTTCAAGTTACTATAATTAATAATTTTCAAATAAGTAATTCACATTTCAAGTCTCTACCATTTTCAATTAACTAATTCACATTTCAAGTCTTTACACTTAACCATTTTCATGTAACTAATTCACATTTCAAGTCTCTACCATTTTCAATTAACTAATTCACATTTCAAGTTACTACACTTAACCATTTTCAAGTAACTAATTCACATTTCAAGTCTCTACACTTAACCATTTTCTAGTAACTAATTCACATTTTCAAGTTACTACTCTTAACAATTTTCAAGTAACTTATTCACATTTCAATTCTCTACACTTAAGCATTTTCAAGTAACTAATTCACATTTAAGTCTCTACCATTAACCATTTTAAAGTAACTAATTCACATTTCAAATCTCTACCATTTTCAAGTAACTAATTCATATTTCAATTCTCTACATTTAACCATTTTCAAATAACTAATTCACATTTCAAGTCTCTACCATTAACCATTTTCTAGTAACTAATTCACATTTTCAAGTTACTACACTTAATAATTTTCAAGTAACTAATTCACATATCAAGTTACTACACTTAACCATTTTCAAGTAACTAATTCACATTTCAAGTCTCTACACTTAACCATTTTCAAGTAACTAATTCACATTTCAAGTCTCTACCATTAACCATTTTAAAGTAACTAATTCACATTTCAAGTCTCTACCATTTTCAAGTAACTAATTCACATTTGAAGTCTCTACACTTAACCAATTTCAAATAACTAATTCACATTTCAAGTCTCTACCATTAACCATTTTAAAGTAACTAATTCACATTTTCAAGTTAGTATAATTAATAATTTTTAAGTAACTAATTCACATTTCAATTCTCTACACTTAACCATTTTCAAGTAACTAATTCACATTTCAAGTCACTACCATTAACCATTTTCAAGTAACTAATTCACATTTCAAGTCTCAACCATTAACCATGTAACTGATTCACATTTCAATTTTCTATACTTAACCATCTTCAAGTAACTAATTCACGTTTTCAAGTTACTAAACTTAACCATTTTCAGGTAACTAATTCACATTTTCACTTAACTTAACCATTTTCAAGTAACTAATTCACATTTCAAGTTACTATAATTAATAATTTTCAAATATCTAATTCACATTTCAAGTCTCTACCATTTTCAATTAACTAATTCACATTTCAAGTCTTTACACATAACCATTTTCATGTAACTAATTCACATTTCAAGTCTCTACCATTTTCAATTAACTAATTCACATTTCAAGTTACTACAATTAATAATTTTCAAGTAACTAATTCACATTTCAAGTTACTACAATTAATAATTTTCAAGTAACTAATTCACATTTCAATTCTCAACACTTAACCATTTTCAAGTAACTAATTCACATTTCAAGTCTCTACCATTAACCATTTTCTAGTAACTAATTCACATTTTCAAGTTACTACTCTTAACAATTTTCAAGTAACTTATTCACATTTCAATTCTCTACACTTAAGCATTTTCAAGTAACTAATTCACATTTAAGTCTCTACCATTAACCATTTTAAAGTAACTAATTCACATTTCAAATCTCTACCATTTTCAAGTAACTAATTCATATTTGAATTCTCTACATTTAACCATTTTCAAATAACTAATTCACATTTCCAGTCTCTACCATTAACCATTTTCTAGTAACTAATTCACATTTTCAAGTTACTACACTTAATAATTTTCAAGTAACTAATTCACATATCAAGTTACTACACTTAACCATTTTCAAATAACTAATTCACATTTCAAGTCTCTACACTTAACCATTTTCAAGTAACTAATTCACATTTCAAGTCTCTACCATTAACCATTTTAAAGTAACTAATTCACATTTCAAGTCTCTACCATTTTCAAGTAACTAATTCACATTTCAAGTCTCTACACTTAACCATTTTCAAGTAACTAATTCACATTTCAAGTCTCTACCATTAACCATTTTCTAGTAACTAATTCACATTTTCAAGTTACTACTCTTAACAATTTTCAAGTAGCTTATTCACATTTCAATTCTCTACACTTAACCATTTTCAAGTAACTAATTCACATTTCAAGTCTCTACCATTAACCATTTTAAAATAACTAATTCACATTTCAAATCTCTACCATTTTCAAGTAACTAATTCATATTTCAATTCTCTACACTTAACCATTTTCAAATAACTAATTCACATTTCAAGTCTCTACCATTAACCATTTTCTAGTAACTAATTCACATTTTCAAGTTACTACTCTTAACAATTTTCAAGTAACTTATTCACATTTCAAGTCTCTACACTTAACCATTTTCAAATAACTAATTAACATTTCAAGTCTCTACCATTAACCATTTTCTAGTAACTAATTCACATTTTCAAGTTACTACTCTTAACAATTTTCAAGTAACTTATTCACATTTCAATTCTCTACACTTAACCATTTTCAAGTAACTAATTCACATTTCAAGTGTCTACCATTAACCATTTTAAAGTAACTAATTCACATTTCAAGTCTCTACCATTTTCAAGTAACTAATTCACATTTCAAGTCTCTACCATTAACCATTTTCTAGTAACTAATTCACATTTTCAAGTTACTACACTTAACAATTTTCAAGTAACTAATTCACATATCAAGTTACTACACTTAACCATTTTCAAGTAACTAATTTACATTTCAAGTCTCTACACTTAACCATTTTCAAGTAACTAATTCACATTTCAAGTCTCTACCATTAACCATTTTAAAGTAACTAATTCACATTTCAAATCTCTACCATTTTCAAGTAACTAATTCATATTTCAAGTCTCTACACTTAACCATTTTCAAGTAACTAATTCATATTTCAAGTATCTACCATTATCCATTTTCTAGTAACTAATTCACATTTTCAAGTTACTACACTTAACCATTTTCAAGTAACTAATTCACATTTTCACTAAACTTAACCATTTTCAAGTAACTAATTCACATTTCAAGTCACTACCATTAACCATTTTCAAGTAACTAATTCACATTTCAAGTCTCAACCATTAACCATGTAACTGATTCACATTTCAATTTTCTATACTTAACCATTTTCAAGTAACTAATTCACGTTTTCAAGTTACTAAACTTAACCATTTTCAGGTAACTAATTCACATTTTCACTTAACTTAACCATTTTCAAGTAACTAATTCACATTTCAAGTTACTATAATTAATAATTTTCAAATAACTAATTCACATTTCAAGTCTCTACCATTTTCAATTAACTAATTCACATTTCAAGTCTTTACACTTAACCATTTTCATGTAACTAATTCACATTTCAAGTCTCTACCATTTTCAATTAACTAATTCACATTTCAAGTTACTACAATTAATAATTTTCAAGTAACTAATTCACATTTCAAGTTACTACAATTAATAATTTTCAAGTAACTAATTCACATTTCAATTCTCAACACTTAACCATTTTCAAGTAACTAATTCACATTTCAAGTCTCTACCATTAACCATTTTCTAGTAACTAATTCACATTTTCAAGTTACTACTCTTAACAATTTTCAAGTAACTTATTCACATTTCAATTCTCTACACTTAAGCATTTTCAAGTAACTAATTCACATTTAAGTCTCTACCATTAACCATTTTAAAGTAACTAATTCACATTTCAAATCTCTACCATTTTCAAGTAACTAATTCATATTTCAATTCTCTACATTTAACCATTTTCAAATAACTAATTCACATTTCCAGTCTCTACCATTAACCATTTTCTAGTAACTAATTCACATTTTCAAGTTACTACACTTAATAATTTTCAAGTAACTAATTCACATATCAAGTTACTACACTTAACCATTTTCAAGTAACTAATTCACATTTCAAGTCTCTACACTTAACCATTTTCAAGTAACTAATTCACATTTCAAGTCTCTACCATTAACCATTTTAAAGTAACTAATTCACATTTCAAGTCTCTACCATTTTCAAGTAACTAATTCACATTTGAAGTCTCTACACTTAACCAATTTCAAATAACTAATTCACATTTCAAGTCTCTACCATTAACCATTTTAAAGTAACTAATTCACATTTTCAAGTTAGTATAATTAATAATTTTTAAGTAACTAATTCACATTTCAATTCTCTACACTTAACCATTTTCAAGTAACTAATTCACATTTCAAGTCACTACCATTAACCATTTTCAAGTAACTAATTCACATTTCAAGTCTCAACCATTAACCATGTAACTGATTCACATTTCAATTTTCTATACTTAACCATTTTCAAGTAACTAATTCACGTTTTCAAGTTACTAAACTTAACCATTTTCAGGTAACTAATTCACATTTTCACTTAACTTAACCATTTTCAAGTAACTAATTCACATTTCAAGTTACTATAATTAATAATTTTCAAATAACTAATTCACATTTCAAGTCTCTACCATTTTCAATTAACTAATTCACATTTCAAGTCTTTACACATAACCATTTTCATGTAACTAATTCACATTTCAAGTCTCTACCATTTTCAATTAACTAATTCACATTTCAAGTTACTACAATTAATAATTTTCAAGTAACTAATTCACATTTCAAGTTACTACAATTAATAATTTTCAAGTAACTAATTCACATTTCAATTCTCAACACTTAACCATTTTCAAGTAACTAATTCACATTTCAAGTCTCTACCATTAACCATTTTCTAGTAACTAATTCACATTTTCAAGTTACTACTCTTAACAATTTTCAAGTAACTTATTCACATTTCAATTCTCTACACTTAAGCATTTTCAAGTAACTAATTCACATTTAAGTCTCTACCATTAACCATTTTAAAGTAACTAATTCACATTTCAAATCTCTACCATTTTCAAGTAACTAATTCATATTTGAATTCTCTACATTTAACCATTTTCAAATAACTAATTCACATTTCCAGTCTCTACCATTAACCATTTTCTAGTAACTAATTCACATTTTCAAGTTACTACACTTAATAATTTTCAAGTAACTAATTCACATATCAAGTTACTACACTTAACCATTTTCAAGTAACTAATTCACATTTCAAGTCTCTACACTTAACCATTTTCAAGTAACTAATTCACATTTCAAGTCTCTACCATTAACCATTTTAAAGTAACTAATTCACATTTCAAGTCTCTACCATTTTCAAGTAACTAATTCACATTTGAAGTCTCTACACTTAACCAATTTCAAATAACTAATTCACATTTCAAGTCTCTACCATTTTCAAGTAACTAATTCACATTTCAAGTGTCTACCATTAACCATTTTAAAGTAACTAATTCACATTTCAAGTCTCTACCATTTTCAAGTAACTAATTCACATTTCAAGTCTCTACCATTAACCATTTTCTAGTAACTAATTCACATTTTCAAGTTACTACACTTAACAATTTTCAAGTAACTAATTCACATATCAAGTTACTACACTTAACCATTTTCAAGTAACTAATTCACATTTCAAGTCTCTACACTTAACCATTTTCAAGTAACTAATTCACATTTCAAGTCTCTACCATTAACCATTTTAAAGTAACTAATTCACATTTCAAATTTCTACCATTTTCAAGTAACTAATTCATATTTCAAGTCTCTACACTTAACCATTTTCAAGTAACTAATTCATATTTCAAGTATCTACCATTATCTATTTTCTAGTAACTAATTCACATTTTCAAGTTACTACACATAACAAGTTTCAAATAACTAATTCACATTTCAATTTTCTACACTTAACCATTTTCAAGTAACTAATTCACATTTTCAAGTTACTACACTTAACCATTTTCAAGTAACTAATTCACATTTTCACTAAATTTAACCATTTTCAAGTAACTAATTCACATTTCAAGTCACTACCATTAACCATTTTCAAGTAACTAATTCACATTTCAAGTCTCAACCATTAACCATGTAACTGATTCACATTTCAATTTTCTATACTTAACCATTTTCAAGTAACTAATTCACGTTTTCAAGTTACTAAACTTAACCATTTTCAGGTAACTAATTCACATTTTCACTTAACTTAACCATTTTCAAGTAACTAATTCACATTTCAAGTTACTATAATTAATAATTTTCAAATAAGTAATTCACATTTCAAGTCTCTACCATTTTCAATTAACTAATTCACATTTCAAGTCTTTACACTTAACCATTTTCATGTAACTAATTCACATTTCAAGTCTCTACCATTTTCAATTAACTAATTCACATTTCAAGTTACTACAATTAATAATTTTCAAGTAACTAATTCACATTTCAAGTTACTACAATTAATAATTTTCAAGTAACTAATTCACATTTCAATTCTCAACACTTAACCATTTTCAAGTAACTAATTCACATTTCAAGTCTCTACCATTAACCATTTTCTAGTAACTAATTCACATTTTCAAGTTACTACTCTTAACAATTTTCAAGTAACTTATTCACATTTCAATTCTCTACACTTAAGCATTTTCAAGTAACTAATTCACATTTAAGTCTCTACCATTAACCATTTTAAAGTAACTAATTCACATTTCAAATCTCTACCATTTTCAAGTAACTAATTCATATTTCAATTCTCTACATTTAACCATTTTCAAATAACTAATTCACATTTCCAGTCTCTACCATTAACCATTTTCTAGTAACTAATTCACATTTTCAAGTTACTACACTTAATAATTTTCAAGTAACTAATTCACATATCAAGTTACTACACTTAACCATTTTCAAGTAACTAATTCACATTTCAAGTCTCTACACTTAACCATTTTCAAGTAACTAATTCACATTTCAAGTCTCTACCATTAACCATTTTAAAGTAACTAATTCACATTTCAAGTCTCTACCATTTTCAAGTAACTAATTCACATTTTCAAGTTACTACTCTTAACAATTTTCAAGTAACTTATTCACATTTCAATTCTCTACACTTAACCATTTTCAAGTAACTAATTCACATTTCAAGTGTCTACCATTAACCATTTTAAAGTAACTAATTCACATTTCAAGTCTCTACCATTTTCAAGTAACTAATTCACATTTCAAGCCTCTACCATTAACCATTTTCTAGTAACTAATTCACATTTTCAAGTTACTACACTTAACAATTTTCAAGTAACTAATTCACATATCAAGTTACTACACTTAACCATTTTCAAGTAACTAATTCACATTTCAAGTCTCTACACTTAACCATTTTCAAGTAACTAATTCACATTTCAAGTCTCTACCATTAACCATTTTAAAGTAACTAATTCACATTTCAAATCTCTACCATTTTCAAGTAACTAATTCATATTTCAAGTCTCTACACTTAACCATTTTCAAGTAACTAATTCATATTTCAAGTATCTACCATTATCCATTTTCTAGTAACTAATTCACATTTTCAAGTTACTACACATAACAAGTTTCAAATAACTAATTCACATTTCAATTTTCTACACTTAACCATTTTCAAGTAACTAATTCACATTTTCAAGTTACTACACTTAACCATTTTCAAGTAACTAATTCACATTTTCACTAAACTTAACCATTTTCAAGTAACTAATTCACATTTCAAGTCACTACCATTAACCATTTTCAAGTAACTAATTCACATTTCAAGTCTCAACCATTAACCATGTAACTGATTCACATTTCAATTTTCTATACTTAACCATTTTCAAGTAACTAATTCACGTTTTCAAGTTACTAAACTTAACCATTTTCAGGTAACTAATTCACATTTTCACTTAACTTAACCATTTTCAAGTAACTAATTCACATTTCAAGTTACTATAATTAATAATTTTCAAATAACTAATTCACATTTCAAGTCTCTACCATTTTCAATTAACTAATTCACATTTCAAGTCTCTACCATTTTCAATTAACTAATTCACATTTCAAGTCTTTACACTTAACCATTTTCATGTAACTAATTCACATTTCAAGTCTCTACCATTTTCAATTAACTAATTCACATTTCAAGTTACTACAATTAATAATTTTCAAGTAACTAATTCACATTTCAAGTTACTACAATTAATAATTTTCAAGTAACTAATTCACATTTCAATTCTCAACACTTAACCATTTTCAAGTAACTAATTCACATTTCAAATCTCTACCATTAACCATTTTCTAGTAACTAATTCACATTTTCAAGTTACTACTCTTAACAATTTTCAAGTAACTTATTCACATTTCAATTCTCTACACTTAAGCATTTTCAAGTAACTAATTCACATTTAAGTCTCTACCATTAACCATTTTAAAGTAACTAATTCACATTTCAAATCTCTACCATTTTCAAGTAACTAATTCATATTTCAATTCTCTACATTTAACCATTTTCAAATAACTAATTCACATTTCCAGTCTCTACCATTAACCATTTTCTAGTAACTAATTCACATTTTCAAGTTACTACACTTAATAATTTTCAAGTAACTAATTCACATATCAAGTTACTACACTTAACCATTTTCAAGTAACTAATTCACATTTCAAGTCTCTACACTTAACCATTTTCAAGTAACTAATTCACATTTCAAGTCTCTACCATTAACCATTTTAAAGTAACTAATTCACATTTCAAGTCTCTACCATTTTCAATTAACTAATTCACATTTGAAGTCTCTACACTTAACCAATTTCAAATAACTAATTCACATTTCAAGTTACTACAATTAATAATTTTCAAGTAACTAATTCACATTTCAATTCTCAACACTTAACCATTTTCAAGTAACTAATTCACATTTCAAGTCTCTACCATTTTCAAGTTACTACTCTTAACAATTTTCAAGTAACTTATTCACATTTCAATTCTCTACACTTAAGCATTTTCAAGTAACTAATTCACATTTAAGTCTCTACCATTAACCATTTTAAAGTAACTAATTCACATTTCAAATCTCTACCATTTTCAAGTAACTAATTCATATTTCTATTCTCTACATTTAACCATTTTCAAATAACTAATTCACATTTCCAGTCTCTACCATTAACCATTTTCTAGTAACTAATTCACATTTTCAAGTTACTACACTTAATAATTTTAAAGTAACTAATTCACATATCAAGTTACTACACTTAACCATTTTCAAGTAACTAATTCACATTTCAAGTCTCTACACTTAACCATTTTCAAGTAACTAATTCACATTTCAAGTCTCTACCATTAACCATTTTAAAGTAACTAATTCA
This sequence comes from Capsicum rhomboideum, assembly GCA_031232105.1. Lineage (NCBI taxonomy): Eukaryota > Viridiplantae > Streptophyta > Magnoliopsida > Solanales > Solanaceae > Capsicum > Capsicum rhomboideum. The sequence continues at coordinate 46,951,964 of CP124719.1, read as the reverse complement.
CATTTCAAGTCTCTACCATTTTCAAGTAACTAATTCACATTTGAAGTCTCTACACTTAACCAATTTCAAATAACTAATTCACATTTCAAGTCTCTACCATTAACCATTTTAAAGTAACTAATTCACATTTTCAAGTTAGTATAATTAATAATTTTTAAGTAACTAATTCACATTTCAATTCTCTACACTTAACCATTTTCAAGTAACTAATTCACATTTCAAGTCACTACCATTAACCATTTTCAAGTAACTAATTCACATTTCAAGTCTCAACCATTAACCATGTAACTGATTCACATTTCAATTTTCTATACTTAACCATTTTCAAGTAACTAATTCACGTTTTCAAGTTACTAAACTTAACCATTTTCAGGTAACTAATTCACATTTTCACTTAACTTAACCATTTTCAAGTAACTAATTCACATTTCAAGTTACTATAATTAATAATTTTCAAATAACTAATTCACATTTCAAGTCTCTACCATTTTCAATTAACTAATTCACATTTCAAGTCTTTACACATAACCATTTTCATGTAACTAATTCACATTTCAAGTCTCTACCATTTTCAATTAACTAATTCACATTTCAAGTTACTACAATTAATAATTTTCAAGTAACTAATTCACATTTCAAGTTACTACAATTAATAATTTTCAAGTAACTAATTCACATTTCAATTCTCAACACTTAACCATTTTCAAGTAACTAATTCACATTTCAAGTCTCTACCATTAACCATTTTCTAGTAACTAATTCACATTTTCAAGTTACTACTCTTAACAATTTTCAAGTAACTTATTCACATTTCAATTCTCTACACTTAAGCATTTTCAAGTAACTAATTCACATTTAAGTCTCTACCATTAACCATTTTAAAGTAACTAATTCACATTTTAAATCTCTACCATTTTCAAGTAACTAATTCATATTTGAATTCTCTACATTTAACCATTTTCAAATAACTAATTCACATTTCCAGTCTCTACCATTAACCATTTTCTAGTAACTAATTCACATTTTCAAGTTACTACACTTAATAATTTTCAAGTAACTAATTCACATATCAAGTTACTACACTTAACCATTTTCAAGTAAATAATTCACATTTCAAGTCTCTACACTTAACCATTTTCAAGTAACTAATTCACATTTCAAGTCTCTACCATTAACCATTTTAAAGTAACTAATTCACATTTCAAGTCTCTACCATTTTCAAGTAACTAATTCACATTTGAAGTCTCTACACTTAACCAATTTCAAATAACTAATTCACATTTCAAGTCTCTACCATTTTCAAGTAACTAATTCACATTTCAAATGTCTACCATTAACCATTTTAAAGTAACTAATTCACATTTCAAGTCTCTACCATTTTCAAGTAACTAATTCACATTTCAAGTCTCTACCATTAACCATTTTCTAGTAACTAATTCACATTTTCAAGTTACTACACTTAACAATTTTCAAGTAACTAATTCACATATCAAGTTACTACACTTAACCATTTTCAAGTAACTAATTCACATTTCAAGTCTCTACACTTAACCATTTTCAAGTAACTAATTCACATTTCAAGTCTCTACCATTAACCATTTTAAAGTAACTAATTCACATTTCAAATTTCTACCATTTTCAAGTAACTAATTCATATTTCAAGTCTCTACACTTAACCATTTTCAAGTAACTAATTCATATTTCAAGTATCTACCATTATCTATTTTCTAGTAACTAATTCACATTTTCAAGTTACTACACATAACAAGTTTCAAATAACTAATTCACATTTCAATTTTCTACACTTAACCATTTTCAAGTAACTAATTCACATTTCAAGTTACTACACTTAACCATTTTCAAGTAACTAATTCACATTTTCACTAAATTTAACCATTTTCAAGTAACTAATTCACATTTCAAGTCACTACCATTAACCATTTTCAAGTAACTAATTCACATTTCAAGTCTCAACCATTAACCATGTAACTGATTCACATTTCAATTTTCTATACTTAACCATTTTCAAGTAACTAATTCACGTTTTCAAGTTACTAAACTTAACCATTTTCAGGTAACTAATTCACATTTTCACTTAACTTAACCATTTTCAAGTAACTAATTCACATTTCAAGTTACTATAATTAATAATTTTCAAATAAGTAATTCACATTTCAAGTCTCTACCATTTTCAATTAACTAATTCACATTTCAAGTCTTTACACTTAACCATTTTCATGTAACTAATTCACATTTCAAGTCTCTACCATTTTCAATTAACTAATTCACATTTCAAGTTACTACAATTAATAATTTTCAAGTAACTAATTCACATTTCAAGTTACTACAATTAATAATTTTCAAGTAACTAATTCACATTTCAATTCTCAACACTTAACCATTTTCAAGTAACTAATTCACATTTCAAGTCTCTACCATTAACCATTTTCTAGTAACTAATTCACATTTTCAAGTTACTACTCTTAACAATTTTCAAGTAACTTATTCACATTTCAATTCTCTACACTTAAGCATTTTCAAGTAACTAATTCACATTTAAGTCTCTACCATTAACCATTTTAAAGTAACTAATTCACATTTCAAATCTCTACCATTTTCAAGTAACTAATTCATATTTCAATTCTCTACATTTAACCATTTTCAAATAACTAATTCACATTTCCAGTCTCTACCATTAACCATTTTCTAGTAACTAATTCACATTTTCAAGTTACTACACTTAATAATTTTCAAGTAACTAATTCACATATCAAGTTACTACACTTAACCATTTTCAAGTAACTAATTCACATTTCAAGTCTCTACACTTAACCATTTTCAAGTAACTAATTCACATTTCAAGTCTCTACCATTAACCATTTTAAAGTAACTAATTCACATTTCAAGTCTCTACCATTTTCAAGTAACTAATTCACATTTTCAAGTGACTACTCTTAACAATTTTCAAGTAACTTATTCACATTTCAATTCTCTACACTTAACCATTTTCAAGTAACTAATTCACATTTCAAGTGTCTACCATTAACCATTTTAAAGTAACTAATTCACATTTCAAGTCTCTACCATTTTCAAGTAACTAATTCACATTTCAAGTCTCTACCATTAACCATTTTCTAGTAACTAATTCACATTTCAAGTCTCTACCATTAACCATTTTAAAGTAACTAATTCACATTTCAAATCTCTACCATTTTCAAGTAACTAATTCATATTTCAAGTCTCTACACTTAACCATTTTCAAGTAACTAATTCATATTTCAAGTATCTACCATTATCCATTTTCTAGTAACTAATTCACATTTTCAAGTTACTACACATAACAAGTTTCAAATAACTAATTCGCATTTCAATTTTCTACACTTAACCATTTTCAAGTAACTAATTCACATTTTCAAGTTACTACACTTAACCATTTTCAAGTAACTAATTCACATTTTCACTAAACTTAACCATTTTCAAGTAACTAATTCACATTTCAAGTCACTACCATTAACCATTTTCAAGTAACTAATTCACATTTCAAGTCTCAACCATTAACCATGTAACTGATTCACATTTCAATTTTCTATACTTAACCATTTTCAAGTAACTAATTCACGTTTTCAAGTTACTAAACTTAACCATTTTCAGGTAACTAATTCACATTTTCACTTAACTTAACCATTTTCAAGTAACTAATTCACATTTCAAGTTACTATAATTAATAATTTTCAAATAACTAATTCACATTTCAAGTCTCTACCATTTTCAATTAACTAATTCACATTTCAAGTCTTTACACTTAACCATTTTCATGTAACTAATTCACATTTCAAGTCTCTACCATTTTCAATTAACTAATTCACATTTCAAGTTACTACAATTAATAATTTTCAAGTAACTAATTCACATTTCAAGTTACTACAATTAATAATTTTCAAGTAACTAATTCACATTTCAATTCTCAACACTTAACCATTTTCAAGTAACTAATTCACATTTCAAGTCTCTACCATTAACCATTTTCTAGTAACTAATTCACATTTTCAAGTTACTACTCTTAACAATTTTCAAGTAACTTATTCACATTTCAATTCTCTACACTTAAGCATTTTCAAGTAACTAATTCACATTTGAGTCTCTACCATTAACCATTTTAAAGTAACTAATTCACATTTCAAATCTCTACCATTTTCAAGTAACTAATTCATATTTCAATTCTCTACATTTAACCATTTTCAAATAACTAATTCACATTTCCAGTCTCTACCATTAACCATTTTCTAGTAACTAATTCACATTTTCAAGTTACTACACTTAATAATTTTCAAGTAACTAATTCACATATCAAGTTACTACACTTAACCATTTTCAAGTAACTAATTCACATTTCAAGTCTCTACACTTAACCATTTTCAAGTAACTAATTCACATTTCAAGTCTCTACCATTAACCATTTTAAAGTAACTAATTCACATTTCAAGTCTCTACCATTTTCAAGTAACTAATTCACATTTGAAGTCTCTACACTTAACCAATTTCAAATAACTAATTCACATTTCAAGTCTCTACCATTAACCATTTTAAAGTAACTAATTCACATTTTCAAGTTAGTATAATTAATAATTTTTAAGTAACTAATTCACATTTCAATTCTCTACACTTAACCATTTTCAAGTAACTAATTCACATTTCAAGTCACTACCATTAACCATTTTCAAGTAACTAATTCACATTTTCAAGTTACTACTCTTAACAATTTTCAAGTAACTTATTCACATTTCAATTCTCTACACTTAAGCATTTTCAAGTAACTAATTCACATTTAAGTCTCTACCATTAACCATTTTAAAGTAACTAATTCACATTTCAAATCTCTACCATTTTCAAGTAACTGATTCATATTTCAATTCTCTACATTTAACCATTTTCAAATAACTAATTCACATTTCCAGTCTCTACCATTAACCATTTTCTAGTAACTAATTCACATTTTCAAGTTACTACACTTAATAATTTTCAAGTAACTAATTCACATATCAAGTTACTACACTTAACCATTTTCAAGTAACTAATTCACATTTCAAGTCTCTACACTTAACCATTTTCAAGTAACTAATTCACATTTCAAGTCTCTACCATTAACCATTTTAAAGTAACTAATTCACATTTCAAGTCTCTACCATTTTCAATTAACTAATTCACATTTGAAGTCTCTACACTTAACCAATTTCAAATAACTAATTCACATTTCAAGTTACTACAATTAATAATTTTCAAGTAACTAATTCACATTTCAATTCTCAACACTTAACCATTTTCAAGTAACTAATTCACATTTCAAGTCTCTACCATTAACCATTTTCTAGTAACTAATTCACATTTTCAAGTTACTACTCTTAACAATTTTCAAGTAACTTATTCACATTTCAATTCTCTACACTTAAGCATTTTCAAGTAACTAATTCACATTTAAGTCTCTACCATTAACCATTTTAAAGTAACTAATTCACATTTCAAATCTCTACCATTTTCAAGTAACTAATTCATATTTCAATTCTCTACATTTAACCATTTTCAAATAACTAATTCACATTTCCAGTCTCTACCATTAACCATTTTCTAGTAACTAATTCACATTTTCAAGTTACTACACTTAATAATTTTCAAGTAACTAATTCACATATCAAGTTACTACACTTAACCATTTTCAAGTAACTAATTCACATTTCAAGTCTCTACACTTAACCATTTTCAAGTAACTAATTCACATTTCAAGTCTCTACCATTAACCATTTTAAAGTAACTAATTCACATTTCAAGTCTCTACCATTTTCAAGTAACTAATTCACATTTGAAGTCTCTACACTTAACCAATTTCAAATAACTAATTCACATTTCAAGTCTCTACCATTAACCATTTTAAAGTAACTAATTCACATTTTCAAGTTAGTATAATTAATAATTTTTAAGTAACTAATTCACATTTCAATTCTCTACACTTAACCATTTTCAAGTAACTAATTCACATTTCAAGTCACTACCATTAACCATTTTCAAGTAACTAATTCACATTTCAAGTCTCAACCATTAACCATGTAACTGATTCACATTTCAATTTTCTATACTTAACCATTTTCAAGTAACTAATTCACGTTTTCAAGTTACTAAACTTAACCATTTTCAGGTAACTAATTCACATTTTCACTTAACTTAACCATTTTCAAGTAACTAATTCACATTTCAAGTTACTATAATTAATAATTTTCAAATAACTAATTCACATTTCAAGTCTCTACCATTTTCAATTAACTAATTCACATTTCAAGTCTTTACACATAACCATTTTCATGTAACTAATTCACATTTCAAGTCTCTACCATTTTCAATTAACTAATTCACATTTCAAGTTACTACAATTAATAATTTTCAAGTAACTAATTCACATTTCAAGTTACTACAATTAATAATTTTCAAGTAACTAATTCACATTTCAATTCTCAACACTTAACCATTTTCAAGTAACTAATTCACATTTCAAGTCTCTACCATTAACCATTTTCTAGTAACTAATTCACATTTTCAAGTTACTACTCTTAACAATTTTCAAGTAACTTATTCACATTTCAATTCTCTACACTTAAGCATTTTCAAGTAACTAATTCACATTTAAGTCTCTACCATTAACCATTTTAAAGTAACTAATTCACATTTCAAATCTCTACCATTTTCAAGTAACTAATTCATATTTGAATTCTCTACATTTAACCATTTTCAAATAACTAATTCACATTTCCAGTCTCTACCATTAACCATTTTCTAGTAACTAATTCACATTTTCAAGTTACTACACTTAATAATTTTCAAGTAACTAATTCACATATCAAGTTACTACACTTAACCATTTTCAAATAACTAATTCACATTTCAAGTCTCTACACTTAACCATTTTCAAGTAACTAATTCAAATTTCAAGTCTCTACCATTAACCTTTTTAAAGTAACTAATTCACATTTCAAGTCTCTACCATTTTCAAGTAACTAATTCACATTTCAAGTCTCTACACTTAACCATTTTCAAGTAACTAATTCACATTTCAAGTCTCTACCATTAACCATTTTCTAGTAACTAATTCACATTTTCAAGTTACTACTCTTAACAATTTTCAAGTAGCTTATTCACATTTCAAGTCTCTACACTTAACCATTTTCAAGTAACTAATTCACATTTCAAGTCTCTACCATTAACCATTTTAAAGTAACTAATTCACATTTCAAGTCTCTACCATTTTCAAGTAACTAATTCACATTTGAAGTCTCTACACTTAACCAATTTCAAATAACTAATTCACATTTCAAGTCTCTACCATTTTCAAGTAACTAATTCACATTTCAAGTGTCTACCATTAACCATTTTCAAGTAACTAATTCACATTTCAAGTCTCTACCATTAACCATTTTCTAGTAACTAATTCACATTTTCAAGTTACTACTCTTAACAATTTTCAAGTAACTTATTCACATTTCAATTCTCTACACTTAAGCATTTTCAAGTAACTAATTCACATTTAAGTCTCTACCATTAACCATTTTAAAGTAACTAATTCACATTTCAAATCTCTACCATTTTCAAGTAACTAATTCATATTTCAATTCTCTACATTTAACCATTTTCAAATAACTAATTCACATTTCCAGTCTCTACCATTAACCATTTTCTAGTAACTAATTCACATTTTCAAGTTACTACACTTAATAATTTTCAAGTAACTAATTCACATATCAAGTTACTACACTTAACCATTTTCAAGTAACTAATTCACATTTCAAGTCTCTACACTTAACCATTTTCAAGTAACTAATTCACATTTCAAGTCTCTACCATTAACCATTTTAAAGTAACTAATTCACATTTCAAGTCTCTACCATTTTCAAGTAACTAATTCACATTTTCAAGTGACTACTCTTAACAATTTTCAAGTAACTTATTCACATTTCAATTCTCTACACTTAACCATTTTCAAGTAACTAATTCACATTTCAAGTGTCTACCATTAACCATTTTAAAGTAACTAATTCACATTTCAAGTCTCTACCATTTTCAAGTAACTAATTCACATTTCAAGTCTCTACCATTAACCATTTTCTAGTAACTAATTCACATTTCAAGTCTCTACCATTAACCATTTTAAAGTAACTAATTCACATTTCAAATCTCTACCATTTTCAAGTAACTAATTCATATTTCAAGTCTCTACACTTAACCATTTTCAAGTAACTAATTCATATTTCAAGTATCTACCATTATCCATTTTCTAGTAACTAATTCACATTTTCAAGTTACTACACATAACAAGTTTCAAATAACTAATTCACATTTCAATTTTCTACACTTAACCATTTTCAAGTAACTAATTCACATTTTCAAGTTACTACACTTAACCATTTTCAAGTAACTAATTCACATTTTCACTAAACTTAACCATTTTCAAGTAACTAATTCACATTTCAAGTCACTACCATTAACCATTTTCAAGTAACTAATTCACATTTCAAGTCTCAACCATTAACCATGTAACTGATTCACATTTCAATTTTCTATACTTAACCATTTTCAAGTAACTAATTCACGTTTTCAAGTTACTAAACTTAACCATTTTCAGGTAACTAATTCACATTTTCACTTAACTTAACCATTTTCAAGTAACTAATTCACATTTCAAGTTACTATAATTAATAATTTTCAAATAACTAATTCACATTTCAAGTCTCTACCATTTTCAATTAACTAATTCACATTTCAAGTCTTTACACTTAACCATTTTCATGTAACTAATTCACATTTCAAGTCTCTACCATTTTCAATTAACTAATTCACATTTCAAGTTACTACAATTAATAATTTTCAAGTAACTAATTCACATTTCAAGTTACTACAATTAATAATTTTCAAGTAACTAATTCACATTTCAATTCTCAACACTTAACCATTTTCAAGTAACTAATTCACATTTCAAGTCTCTACCATTAACCATTTTCTAGTAACTAATTCACATTTTCAAGTTACTACTCTTAACAATTTTCAAGTAACTTATTCACATTTCAATTCTCTACACTTAAGCATTTTCAAGTAACTAATTCACATTTGAGTCTCTACCATTAACCATTTTAAAGTAACTAATTCACATTTCAAATCTCTACCATTTTCAAGTAACTAATTCATATTTCAATTCTCTACATTTAACCATTTTCAAATAACTAATTCACATTTCCAGTCTCTACCATTAACCATTTTCTAGTAACTAATTCACATTTTCAAGTTACTACACTTAATAATTTTCAAGTAACTAATTCACATATCAAGTTACTACACTTAACCATTTTCAAGTAACTAATTCACATTTCAAGTCTCTACACTTAACCATTTTCAAGTAACTAATTCACATTTCAAGTCTCTACCATTAACCATTTTAAAGTAACTAATTCACATTTCAAGTCTCTACCATTTTCAACTAACTAATTCACATTTGAAGTCTCTACACTTAACCAATTTCAAATAACTAATTCACATTTCAAGTCTCTACCATTAACCATTTTAAAGTAACTAATTCACATTTTCAAGTTAGTATAATTAATAATTTTTAAGTAACTAATTCACATTTCAATTCTCTACACTTAACCATTTTCAAGTAACTAATTCACATTTCAAGTCACTACCATTAACCATTTTCAAGTAACTAATTCACATTTTCAAGTTACTACTCTTAACAATTTTCAAGTAACTTATTCACATTTCAATTCTCTACACTTAAGCATTTTCAAGTAACTAATTCACATTTAAGTCTCTACCATTAACCATTTTAAAGTAACTAATTCACATTTCAAATCTCTACCATTTTCAAGTAACTGATTCATATTTCAATTCTCTACATTTAACCATTTTCAAATAACTAATTCACATTTCCAGTCTCTACCATTAACCATTTTCTAGTAACTAATTCACATTTTCAAGTTACTACACTTAATAATTTTCAAGTAACTAATTCACATATCAAGTTACTACACTTAACCATTTTCAAGTAACTAATTCACATTTCAAGTCTCTACACTTAACCATTTTCAAGTAACTAATTCACATTTCAAGTCTCTACCATTAACCATTTTAAAGTAACTAATTCACATTTCAAGTCTCTACCATTTTCAATTAACTAATTCACATTTGAAGTCTCTACACTTAACCAATTTCAAATAACTAATTCACATTTCAAGTTACTACAATTAATAATTTTCAAGTAACTAATTCACATTTCAATTCTCAACACTTAACCATTTTCAAGTAACTAATTCACATTTCAAGTCTCTACCATTAACCATTTTCTAGTAACTAATTCACATTTTCAAGTTACTACTCTTAACAATTTTCAAGTAACTTATTCACATTTCAATTCTCTACACTTAAGCATTTTCAAGTAACTAATTCACATTTAAGTCTCTACCATTAACCATTTTAAAGTAACTAATTCACATTTCAAATCTCTACCATTTTCAAGTAACTAATTCATATTTCAATTCTCTACATTTAACCATTTTCAAATAACTAATTCACATTTCCAGTCTCTACCATTAACCATTTTCTAGTAACTAATTCACATTTTCAAGTTACTACACTTAATAATTTTCAAGTAACTAATTCACATATCAAGTTACTACACTTAACCATTTTCAAGTAACTAATTCACATTTCAAGTCTCTACACTTAACCATTTTCAAGTAACTAATTCACATTTCAAGTCTCTACCATTAACCATTTTAAAGTAACTAATTCACATTTCAAGTCTCTACCATTTTCAAGTAACTAATTCACATTTGAAGTCTCTACACTTAACCAATTTCAAATAACTAATTCACATTTCAAGTCTCTACCATTAACCATTTTAAAGTAACTAATTCACATTTTCAAGTTAGTATAATTAATAATTTTTAAGTAACTAATTCACATTTCAATTCTCTACACTTAACCATTTTCAAGTAACTAATTCACATTTCAAGTCACTACCATTAACCATTTTCAAGTAACTAATTCACATTTCAAGTCTCAACCATTAACCATGTAACTGATTCACATTTCAATTTTCTATACTTAACCATTTTCAAGTAACTAATTCACGTTTTCAAGTTACTAAACTTAACCATTTTCAGGTAACTAATTCACATTTTCACTTAACTTAACCATTTTCAAGTAACTAATTCACATTTCAAGTTACTATAATTAATAATTTTCAAATAACTAATTCACATTTCAAGTCTCTACCATTTTCAATTAACTAATTCACATTTCAAGTCTTTACACATAACCATTTTCATGTAACTAATTCACATTTCAAGTCTCTACCATTTTCAATTAACTAATTCACATTTCAAGTTACTACAATTAATAATTTTCAAGTAACTAATTCACATTTCAAGTTACTACAATTAATAATTTTCAAGTAACTAATTCACATTTCAATTCTCAACACTTAACCATTTTCAAGTAACTAATTCACATTTCAAGTCTCTACCATTAACCATTTTCTAGTAACTAATTCACATTTTCAAGTTACTACTCTTAACAATTTTCAAGTAACTTATTCACATTTCAATTCTCTACACTTAAGCATTTTCAAGTAACTAATTCACATTTAAGTCTCTACCATTAACCATTTTAAAGTAACTAATTCACATTTCAAATCTCTACCATTTTCAAGTAACTAATTCATATTTGAATTCTCTACATTTAACCATTTTCAAATAACTAATTCACATTTCCAGTCTCTACCATTAACCATTTTCTAGTAACTAATTCACATTTTCAAGTTACTACACTTAATAATTTTCAAGTAACTAATTCACATATCAAGTTACTACACTTAACCATTTTCAAATAACTAATTCACATTTCAAGTCTCTACACTTAACCATTTTCAAGTAACTAATTCAAATTTCAAGTCTCTACCATTAACCTTTTTAAAGTAACTAATTCACATTTCAAGTCTCTACCATTTTCAAGTAACTAATTCACATTTCAAGTCTCTACCATTAACCATTTTCTAGTAACTAATTCACATTTTCAAGTTACTACTCTTAACAATTTTCAAGTAGCTTATTCACATTTCAATTCTCTACACTTAACCATTTTCAAGTAACTAATTCACATTTCAAGTCTCTACCATTAACCATTTTAAAATAACTAATTCACATTTCAAATCTCTACCATTTTCAAGTAACTAATTCATATTTCAATTCTCTACACTTAACCATTTTCAAGTAACTAATTCACATTTCAAGTCTCTACCATTAACCATTTTCTAGTAACTAATTCACATTTTCAAGTTACTACTCTTAACAATTTTCAAGTAACTTATTCACATTTCAAGTCTCTACACTTAACCATTTTCAAATAACTAATTAACATTTCAAGTCTCTACCATTAACCATTTTCAAGTAACTAATTCACATTTTCAAGTTACTACTCTTAACAATTTTCAAGTAACTTATTCACATTTCAATTCTCTACACTTAACCATTTTCAAGTAACTAATTCACATTTCAAGTGTCTACCATTAACCATTTTAAAGTAACTAATTCACATTTCAAGTCTCTACCATTTTCAAGTAACTAATTCACATTTCAAGTCTCTACCATTAACCATTTTCTAGTAACTAATTCACATTTTCAAGTTACTACACTTAACAATTTTCAAGTAACTAATTCACATATCAAGTTACTACACTTAACCATTTTCAAGTAACTAATTCACATTTCAAGTCTCTACACTTAACCATTTTCAAGTAACTAATTCACATTTCAAGTCTCTACCATTAACCATTTTAAAGTAACTAATTCACATTTCAAATCTCTACCATTTTCAAGTAACTAATTCATATTTCAAGTCTCTACACTTAACCATTTTCAAGTAACTAATTCATATTTCAAGTATCTACCATTATCCATTTTCTAGTAACTAATTCACATTTTCAAGTTACTACACATAACAAGTTTCAAATAACTAATTCACATTTCAATTTTCTACACTTAACCATTTTCAAGTAACTAATTCACATTTTCAAGTTACTACACTTAACCATTTTTAAGTAACTAATTCACATTTTCACTAAACTTAACCATTTTCAAGTAACTAATTCACATTTCAAGTCACTACCATTAACCATTTTCAAGTAACTAATTCACATTTCAAGTCTCAACCATTAACCATGTAACTGATTCACATTTCAATTTTCTATACTTAACCATTTTCAAGTAACTAATTCACGTTTTCAAGTTACTAAACTTAACCATTTTCAGGTAACTAATTCACATTTTCACTTAACTTAACCATTTTCAAGTAACTAATTCACATTTCAAGTTACTATAATTAATAATTTTCAAATAACTAATTCACATTTCAAGTCTCTACCATTTTCAATTAACTAATTCACATTTCAAGTCTTTACACTTAACCATTTTCATGTAACTAATTCACATTTCAAGTCTCTACCATTTTCAATTAACTAATTCACATTTCAAGTTACTACAATTAATATTTTTCAAGTAACTAATTCACATTTCAAGTTACTATAATTAATAATTTTCAAGTAACTAATTCACATTTCAATTCTCAACACTTAACCATTTTCAAGTAACTAATTCACATTTCAAGTCTCTACCATTAACCATTTTCTAGTAACTAATTCACATTTTCAAGTTACTACTCTTAACAATTTTCAAGTAACTTATTCACATTTCAATTCTCTACACTTAAGCATTTTCAAGTAACTAATTCACATTTAAGTCTCTACCATTAACCATTTTAAAGTAACTAATTCACATTTCAAATCTCTACCATTTTCAAGTAACTAATTCATATTTCAATTCTCTACATTTAACCATTTTCAAATAACTAATTCACATTTCCAGTCTCTACCATTAACCATTTTCTAGTAACTAATTCACATTTTCAAGTTACTACACTTAATAATTTTCAAGTAACTAATTCACATATCAAGTTACTACACTTAACCATTTTCAAGTAACTAATTCACATTTCAAGTCTCTACACTTAACCATTTTCAAGTAACTAATTCACATTTCAAGTCTCTACCATTAACCATTTTAAAGTAACTAATTCACATTTCAAGTCTCTACCATTTTCAAGTAACTAATTCACATTTGAAGTCTCTACACTTAACCAATTTCAAATAACTAATTCACATTTCAAGTCTCTACCATTTTCAAGTAACTAATTCACATTTCAAGTGTCTACCATTAACCATTTTCAAGTAACTAATTCACATTTCAAGTCTCTACCATTAACCATTTTCTAGTAACTAATTCACATTTTCAAGTTACTACTCTTAACAATTTTCAAGTAACTTATTCACATTTCAATTCTCTACACTTAAGCATTTTCAAGTAACTAATTCACATTTAAGTCTCTACCATTAACCATTTTAAAGTAACTAATTCACATTTCAAATCTCTACCATTTTCAAGTAACTGATTCATATTTCAATTCTCTACATTTAACCATTTTCAAATAACTAATTCACATTTCCAGTCTCTACCATTAACCATTTTCTAGTAACTAATTCACATTTTCAAGTTACTACACTTAATAATTTTCAAGTAACTAATTCACATATCAAGTTACTACACTTAACCATTTTCAAGTAACTAATTCACATTTCAAGTCTCTACACTTAACCATTTTCAAGTAACTAATTCACATTTCAAGTCTCTACCATTAACCATTTTAAAGTAACTAATTCACATTTCAAGTCTCTACCATTTTCAAGTAACTAATTCACATTTGAAGTCTCTACACTTAACAAATTTCAAATAACTAATTCACATTTCAAATCTCTACCATTAACCATTTTAAAGTAACTAATTCACATTTTCAAGTTAGTATAATTAATAATTTTTAAGTAACTAATTCACATTTCAATTCTCTACACTTAACCATTTTCAAATAACTAATTCACATTTCAAGTCACTACCATTAACCATTTTCAAGTAACTAATTCACATTTCAAGTCTCAACCATTAACCATGTAACTGATTCACATTTCAATTTTCTATACTTAACCATTTTCAAGTAACTAATTCACGTTTTCAAGTTACTAAACTTAACCATTTTCAGGTAACTAATTCACATTTTCACTTAACTTAACCATTTTCAAGTAACTAATTCACATTTCAAGTTACTATAATTAATAATTTTCAAATAACTAATTCACATTTCAAGTCTCTACCATTTTCAATTAACTAATTCACATTTCAAGTCTTTACACTTAACCATTTTCATGTAACTAATTCACATTTCAAGTCTCTACCATTTTCAATTAACTAATTCACATTTCAAGTTACTACAATTAATAATTTTCAAGTAACTAATTCACATTTCAAGTTACTACAATTAATAATTTTCAAGTAACTAATTCACATTTCAATTCTCAACACTTAACCATTTTCAAGTAACTAATTCACATTTCAAGTCTCTACCATTAACCATTTTCTAGTAACTAATTCACATTTTCAAGTTACTACTCTTAACAATTTTCAAGTAACTTATTCACATTTCAATTCTCTACACTTAAGCATTTTCAAGTAACTAATTCACATTTAAGTCTCTACCATTAACCATTTTAAAGTAACTAATTCACATTTCAAATCTCTACCATTTTCAAGTAACTGATTCATATTTCAATTCTCTACATTTAACCATTTTCAAATAACTAATTCACATTTCCAGTCTCTACCATTAACCATTTTCTAGTAACTAATTCACATTTTCAAGTTACTACACTTAATAATTTTCAAGTAACTAATTCACATATCAAGTTACTACACTTAACCATTTTCAAGTAACTAATTCACATTTCAAGTCTCTACACTTAACCATTTTCAAGTAACTAATTCACATTTCAAGTCTCTACCATTAACCATTTTAAAGTAACTAATTCACATTTCAAGTCTCTACCATTTTCAAGTAACTAATTCACATTTGAAGTCTCTACACTTAACAAATTTCAAATAACTAATTCACATTTCAAGTCTCTACCATTAACCATTTTAAAGTAACTAATTCACATTTTCAAGTTAGTATAATTAATAATTTTTAAGTAACTAATTCACATTTCAATTCTCTACACTTAACCATTTTCAAGTAACTAATTCACATTTCAAGTCACTACCATTAACCATTTTCAAGTAACTAATTCACATTTCAAGTCTCAACCATTAACCATGTAACTGATTCACATTTCAATTTTCTATACTTAACCATTTTCAAGTAACTAATTCACGTTTTCAAGTTACTAAACTTAACCATTTTCAGGTAACTAATTCACATTTTCACTTAACTTAACCATTTTCAAGTAACTAATTCACATTTCAAGTTACTATAATTAATAATTTTCAAATAACTAATTCACATTTCAAGTCTCTACCATTTTCAATTAACTAATTCACATTTCAAGTCTTTACACTTAACCATTTTCATGTAACTAATTCACATTTCAAGTCTCTACCATTTTCAATTAACTAATTCACATTTCAAGTTACTACAATTAATAATTTTCAAGTAACTAATTCACATTTCAAGTTACTACAATTAATAATTTTCAAGTAACTAATTCACATTTCAATTCTCAACACTTAACCATTTTCAAGTAACTAATTCACATTTCAAGTCTCTACCATTAACCATTTTCTAGTAACTAATTCACATTTTCAAGTTACTACTCTTAACAATTTTCAAGTAACTAATTCACATATCAAGTTACTACACTTAACCATTTTCAAGTAACTAATTCACATTTCAAGTCTCTACACTTAACCATTTTCAAGTAACTAATTCACATTTCAAGTCTCTACCATTAACCATTTTAAAGTAACTAATTCACATTTCAAGTCTCTACCATTTTCAAGTAACTAATTCACATTTGAAGTCTCTACACTTAACCAATTTCAAATAACTAATTCACATTTCAAGTCTCTACCATTTTCAAGTAACTAATTCACATTTCAAGTGTCTACCATTAACCATTTTAAAGTAACTAATTCACATTTCAAGTCTCTACCATTTTCAAGTAACTAATTCACATTTCAAGTCTCTACCATTAACCATTTTCTAGTAACTAATTCACATTTTCAAGTTACTACACTTAACAATTTTCAAGTAACTAATTCACATATCAAGTTACTACACTTAACCATTTTCAAGTAACTAATTCACATTTCAAGTCTCTACACTTAACCATTTTCAAGTAACTAATTCACATTTCAAGTCTCTACCATTAACCATTTTAAAGTAACTAATTCACATTTCAAGTCTCTACCATTTTCAAGTAACTAATTCACATTTGAAGTCTCTACACTTAACCAATTTCAAATAACTA
Organism: Capsicum rhomboideum; assembly: GCA_031232105.1. NCBI lineage: Eukaryota > Viridiplantae > Streptophyta > Magnoliopsida > Solanales > Solanaceae > Capsicum > Capsicum rhomboideum. The sequence goes on along the minus strand of CP124719.1, from coordinate 46,934,524 downwards.
ATTCACATTTCAATTCTCTATACTTAATCATTTTCAAATAACTATTTCACATTTCAAGTTTCTATCATTAACCATTTTAAAGTAACTAATTCACATTTCAAATCTCTACCATTTTCAAGTAACTAATTCACATTTTCAAGTCACTACCATTATCTAGTAACAAATACACATCTTCAAGTCTCTGTACTTAACCATTTCAAATAACTTATTCACATTTCAAGTCTCTACCATTTTCAAGTAACTAATTCATATTTCAAGTCTCTACCATTTTCAAGTAACTAATTCACATTTCAAGTCTCTACACTTAACCATTTTCAAGTAACTAATTCACATTTCAAGTCTCTACCATTAACCATTTTAAAGTAACTAATTCACATTTCAAGTCTCTACCATTTTCAAGTAACTAATTCACATTTCAAGTCTCTACACTTAACCATTTTCAAGTAACTAATTCACATTTCAAGTCTCTACCATTAACCATTTTCTAGTAACTAATTCACATTTTCAAGTTACTACTCTTAACAATTTTCAAGTAGCTTATTCACATTTCAATTCTCTACACTTAACCATTTTCAAGTAACTAATTCACATTTCAAGTCTCTACCATTAACCATTTTAAAATAACTAATTCACATTTCAAATCTCTACCATTTTCAAGTAACTAATTCATATTTCAATTCTCTACACTTAACCATTTTCAAGTAACTAATTCACATTTCAAGTCTCTACCATTAACCATTTTCTAATAACTAATTCACATTTTCAAGTTACTACTCTTAACAATTTTCAAGTAACTTATTCACATTTCAAGTCTCTACACTTAACCATTTTCAAATAACTAATTAACATTTCAAGTCTCTACCATTAACCATTTTCTAGTAACTAATTCACATTTTCAAGTTACTACTCTTAACAATTTTCAAGTAACTTATTCACATTTCAATTCTCTACACTTAACCATTTTCAAGTAACTAATTCACATTTCAAGTGTCTACCATTAACCATTTTAAAGTAACTAATTCACATTTCAAGTCTCTACCATTTTCAAGTAACTAATTCACATTTCAAGTCTCTACCATTAACCATTTTCTAGTAACTAATTCACATTTTCAAGTTACTACACTTAACAATTTTCAAGTAACTAATTCACATATCAAGTTACTACACTTAACCATTTTCAAGTAACTAATTCACATTTCAAGTCTCTACACTTAACCATTTTCAAGTAACTAATTCACATTTCAAGTCTCTACCATTAACCATTTTAAAGTAACTAATTCACATTTCAAATCTCTACCATTTTCAAGTAACTAATTCATATTTCAAGTCTCTACACTTAACCATTTTCAAGTAACTAATTCATATTTCAAGTATCTACCATTATCCATTTTCTAGTAACTAATTCACATTTTCAAGTTACTACACATAACAAGTTTCAAATAACTAATTCACATTTCAATTTTCTACACTTAACCATTTTCAAGTAACTAATTCACATTTTCAAGTTACTACACTTAACCATTTTCAAGTAACTAATTCACATTTTCACTAAACTTAACCATTTTCAAGTAACTAATTCACATTTCAAGTCACTACCATTAACCATTTTCAAGTAACTAATTCACATTTCAAGTCTCAACCATTAACCATGTAACTGATTCACATTTCAATTTTCTATACTTAACCATTTTCTAGTAACTAATTCACGTTTTCAAGTTACTAAACTTAACCATTTTCAGGTAACTAATTCACATTTTCACTTAACTTAACCATTTTCAAGTAACTAATTCACATTTCAAGTTACTATAATTAATAATTTTCAAATAACTAATTCACATTTCAAGTCTCTACCATTTTCAATTAACTAATTCACATTTCAAGTCTTTACACTTAACCATTTTCATGTAACTAATTCACATTTCAAGTCTCTACCATTTTCAATTAACTAATTCACATTTCAAGTTACTACAATTAATAATTTTCAAGTAACTAATTCACATTTCAAGTTACTACAATTAATAATTTTCAAGTAACTAATTCTCATTTCAAGTCTCTACAATTAATAATTTTCAAGTAAGTAATTCACATTTTTAACTTACTACACATAACTATTTTCAAGTAACTAATTCACATTTCAAGTTACTACAATTAATAATTTTCAAGTAACTAATTCACATTTCAATTCTCTACACTTAAGCATTTTCAAGTAACTAATTCACATTTAAGTCTCTACCATTAACCATTTTAAAGTAACTAATTCACATTTCAAATCTCTACCATTTTCAAGTAACTAATTCATATTTCAATTCTCTACATTTAACCATTTTCAAATAACTAATTCACATTTCCAGTCTCTACCATTAACCATTTTCTAGTAACTAATTCACATTTTCAAGTTACTACACTTAATAATTTTCAAGTAACTAATTCACATATCAAGTTACTACACTTAACCATTTTCAAGTAACTAATTCACATTTCAAGTCTCTACACTTAACCATTTTCAAGTAACTAATTCACATTTCAAGTCTCTACCATTAACCATTTTAAAGTAACTAATTCACATTTCAAGTCTCTACCATTTTCAAGTAACTAATTCACATTTGAAGTCTCTACACTTAACCAATTTCCAATAACTAATTCACATTTCAAGTCTCTACCATTAACCATTTTAAAGTAACTAATTCACATTTTCAAGTTAGTATAATTAATAATTTTTAAGTAACTAATTCACATTTCAATTCTCTACACTTAACCATTTTCAAGTAACTAATTCACATTTCAAGTCACTACCATTAACCATTTTCAAGTAACTAATTCACATTTCAAGTCTCAACCATTTTCAAGTAACTAATGCACATTTCAAGTCTCTACACTTAACCATTTTCAAAAACTAATTCATATTTCAAGTTTCTACCATTAGCCATTTTCTAGTAACTAATTAACATTTTAAAGTTACTACACTTAACAATTTTCAAATAACTAATTCACATTTCAATTCTCTACACTTAACCATTTTCAAGTAACTAATTCACATTTTCAAGTTACTACACTTAACCATTTTCAAGTAACTAATTCACATTTTCACTAAACTTAACCATTTTCAAGTAACTAATTCACATTTCAAGTCTCTACCATTAACCATTTTCTAGTAACTAATTCACATTTCAAGTCTCAACCATTAACCATGTAACTGATTCACATTTCAATTTTCTACATTTAACCATTTTCAAATAACTAATTCACGTTTTCAAGTTACTAAACTTAACCATTTTCAAGTAACTAATTCACATTTTCACTTAACTTAACCATTTTCAAGTAACTAATTCACATTTCAAGTCTCTACCATTAACCATTTTCAAGTATTTAATTCATGTTTTCAAGTTACTGCACTTAACCATTTTCAAGTAACTAATTCACATTTTTACTACACTTAACAATTTTCAAGTAACTAATTCACATTTCAAGTCTCTACCATTAATCATTTTAAAGTAACTAATTCACATTTTCAAATTAGTACAATTAATAATTTTTAAGTAACTAATTCACTTTTCAATTCTCTATACTTAACCATTTTCAAGTAACTAATTCACATTTCAAGTCTCTATCATTAACCATTTTAAAGTAACTAATTCACATTTCATGTCTCTACCATTTCCAAGTAACTAATTCTCATTTCAAGTCTCTACAATTAATAATTTTCAAGTAAGTAATTCACATTTTTAACTTACTACACATAACAATTTTCAAGTAACTAATTCACATTTCAAGTTACTACAATTAATAATTTTCAAGTAACTAATTCACATTTCAATTCTCTACACTTAACCATTTTCAAGTAACTAATTCACATTTCAAGTCTCTACCATTAACCATTTTAAAGTAACTAATTCACATTTCAAGTCTCTACCATTTTCAAGTAACTAATGCACATTTCAAGTCTCTACACTTAACCATTTTCAAAAACTAATTCATATTTCAAGTCTCTACCATTAGCCATTTTCTAGTAACTAATTAACATTTTCAAGTTACTACACTTAACAATTTTCAAATAACTAATTCACATTTCAATTCTCTACACTTAACCATTTTCAAGTAACTAATTCACATTTTCAAGTTACTACACTTAACCATTTTCAAGTAACTAATTCACATTTTCACTTAACTTAACCATTTTCAAGTAACTAATTCACATTTCAATTCTCTACATTTAACCATTTTCAAGTAACTAACTCACATTTCAATTCTCTACACTTAACCATTTTCAAGTAACTAATTCACGTTTTCAAGTTACTACACTTAACCATTTTCAAGTAACTACTTCACATTTTCACTACACTTAACCATTTTCAAGTAACTAATTCACATTTTAAGTCTCTAGAATTATTAATTTTCAAGTAACTAATTCACATTTCAATTCTCTACACTTAACCATTTTCAAGTAACTAATTCACTTTTCAAGTCTCTACCATTAACCATTTTAAAGTAACTAATTCACATTTCAAGTCTCTACCATTTTCAAGTAACTAATGCACATTTCATTTCTCTACACTTAACCATTTTCAAAAACTAATTCATATTTCAAGTCTCTACCATTAGCCATTTTCTAGTAACTAATTAACATTTTCAAGTTACTACACTTAACAATTTTCAAATAACTAATTCACATTTTAATTCTCTACACTTAACCATTTTCAAGTAACTAATTCACATTTTCAAGTTACTACACTTAACCATTTTCAAGTAACTAATTCACATTTTCACTAAACTTAACCATTTTCAAGTAACTAATTCCCATTTCAAGTCTCTACCATTAACCATTTTCTAGTAACTAATTCACATTTCAAGTCTCAACCATTAACCATGTAACTGATTCATATTTCAATTTTCTACACTTAACCATTTTCAAATAACTAATTCACGTTTTCAAGTTACTAAACTTAACCATTTTCAAGTAACTAATTCACATTTTCACTTAACTTAACCATTTTCAAGTAACTAATTCACATTTCTAGTCTCTACCATTAACCATTTTCAAGTATTTAATTCATGTTTTCAAGTTACTGCACTTAACCATTTTCAAGTAACTAATTCACATTTTTACTACACTTAACAATTTTCAAGTAACTAATTCACATTTCAAGTCTCTACCATTAATCATTTTAAAGTAACTAATTCACATTTTCAAATTAGTACAATTAATAATTTTTAAGTAACTAATTCACTTTTCAATTCTCTATACTTAACCATTTTCAAGTAACTAATTCACATTTCAAGTCTCTATCATTAACCATTTTAAAGTAACTAATTCACATTTCATGTCTCTACCATTTTCAAGTAACTAATTCTCATTTCAAGTCTCTACAATTAATAATTTTCAAGTAAGTAATTCACATTTTTAACTTACTACACATAACAATTTTCAAGTAACTAATTCACATTTCAAGTTACTACAATTAATAATTTTTAAGTAACTAATTCACTTTTCAATTCTCTACACTTAACCATTTTCAAGTAACTAATTCACATTTCAAGTCTCTACCATTAACCATTTTAAAGTAACTAATTCACATTTCAAGTCTCTACCATTTTCAAGTAACTAATGCACATTTCAAGTCTCTACACTTAACCATTTTCAAAAACTAATTCATATTTCAAATCTCTACCATTAGCCATTTTCTAGTAACTAATTAACATTTTCAAGTTACTACACTTAACAATTTTCAAATAACTAATTCACATTTCAATTCTCTACACTTAACCATTTTCAAGTAACTAATTCACGTTTTCAAGTTACTACACTTAACTATTTTTAAGTAATTACTTCACATTTTCACTACACTTAACCATTTTAAAGTAACTAATTCACATTTCAAGTCTCTACAATTAATAATTTTCAAGTAACTAATTCACATTTCAATTCTCTACACTTAACCATTTTCAAGTAACTAACTCACATTTCAATTCTCTACACTTAACTATTTTCAAGTAACTAATTCACGTTTTCAAGTTACTGCACTTAACCATTTTCAAGTAACTAATTCACATTTTCACTAAACTTAACCATTTTCAAGTAACTAATTCACATTTCAAGTTACTACAATTAATAATTTTCAAATAACTAATTCACATTTCAATTCTCTACACTTAACCATTTTCAAGTAACTAATTCACATTTCAAGTCTCTACCATTTTCAAATAACTAATTCACATTTCAAGTCTTTACACTTAACCATTTTCAAGTAACTAATTCATATTTCAAGTCTCTACCATTTACCATTTTAAGGCAACTAATTCACATTTTCAAGTCACTACCATTATCTAGTAACAAATACACATCTTAAAGTCTCTGCACTTAACCATTTCAAATAACTAATTCACATTTCAAGTCTCTACCATTAACCATTGTCTAGTAACTAATTCACATTTTCAAATTACTACACTTAACAAATTTCAAGTAACTAATTCACATATCAAGTTACTACACTTAACCATTTTCAAGTAACTAATTCACATTTCAAGTCTCTACCATTTTCAAGTAACTAATTCACATTTCAAGTCCCCACACTTAACCATTTTCAAGTAACTAATTCATATTTCAAGTCCCCACACTTAACCATTTTCAAGTAACTAATTCACATTTCAATTCTCTACACTTAACCATTTTCAAGTAACTAATTCACATTTCAAGTCTCTACCATTTTCAAGTAACTAATTCACATTTCAAGTCTTTACACTTAACCATTTTCATGTAACTAATTCACATTTCAAGTCTCTACCATTAACCATTTTCTAGTAACTAATTCACATTTTCAAGTTACTGCTCTTAACAATTTTCAAATAACTAATTCACATTTCAATTCTCTACACTTAACCATTTTCAAGTAACTAATTCACATTTTCAAGTTACTGCACTTAACCATTTTCTAGTAACTAATTCACATTTTCACTAAACTTAACCATTTTCAAGTAACTAATTCACATTTTAAGTCTCTACCATTAACCATTTTCAAATAACTAATTCACATTTCAAGTCTCAACCATTAACCATGTAACTAATTCACATTTCAATTCTCTACACTTAACCATTTTCAAGTAACTAATTCACGTTTTCAAGTTACTACACTTAATTATTTTTAAGTAATTACTTCACATTTTCACTACACTTAACCATTTTAAAGTAACTAATTCACATTTCAAGTCTCTACAATTAATAATTTTCAAGTAACTAATTCACATTTCAATTCTCTACATTTAACCATTTTCAAGTAACTAACTCACATTTCAATTCTCTACACTTAACTATTTTCAAGTAACTAATTCACGTTTTCAAGTTACTGCACTTAACCATTTTCAAGTAACTAATTCACATTTTCACTAAACTTAACCATTTTCAAGTAACTAATTCACATTTTCACTAAACTTAACCATTTTCAAGTAACTAATTCACATTTCAAGTCTCTACCATTAACCATTGTCTAGTAACTAATTCACATTTTCAAATTACTACACTTAACAAATTTCAAGTAACTAATTCACATATCAAGTTACTACACTTAACCATTTTCAAGTAACTAATTCACATTTCAAGTCTCTACCATTTTCAAGTAACTAATTCACATTTCAAGTCCCCACACTTAACCATTTTCAAGTAACTAATTCATATATCAAGTCTCTACCATTTACCATTTTAAAGCAACTAATTCACATTTTCAAGTCACTACCATTATCTAGTAACAAATACACATCTTAAAGTCTCTGCAGTTAACCATTTCAAATAACTAATTCACATTTCAAGTCTCTACCATTTTCAAGTAACTAATTTATATTTCAAGTCTCTACCATTTTCAAGTAACTAATTCACATTTCAAGTCTCTACACTTAACCATTTTCAAGTAACTAATTCACATTTCAAGTCTCTACCATTAACCATTATCTAGTAACTAATTCACATTTTCAAGTTACTACAATTAATAATTTTCAAGTAACTAATTCACATTTCAAGTCTCTACCATTAACCATTTTCAAGTAACTAATTCACATTTCAAGTCTCAACCATTAACCATGTAACTAATTCATATTTCAATTCTCTACAGTTAACCATTTTCAAGTAACTAATTCACGTTTTCAAGTTACTACACTTAACCATTTTCAAGTAACTACTTCACATTTTCACTACACTTAACCATTTTCAAGTAACTAATTCACATTTCAAGTTACTACAATTAATAATTTTCAAATAACTAATTCACATTTCAATTCTCTACACTTAACCATTTTCAAGTAACTAATTCACATTTCAAGTCTCTACCATTTTCAAGTAACTAATTCACATTTCAAGTCTTTACACTTAACCATTTTCATGTAACTAATTCACATTTCAAGTCTCTACCATTAACCATTTTCTAGTAACTAATTCACATTTTCAAGTTACTGCTCTTAACAATTTTCAAATAACTAATTCACATTTCAATTCTCTACACTTAACCATTTTCAAGTAACTAATTCACATTTTCAAGTTACTGCACTTAACCATTTTCTAGTAACTAATTCACATTTTCACTAAACTTAACCATTTTCAAGTAACTAATTCACATTTTAAGTCTCTACCATTAACCATTTTCAAGTAACTAATTCACATTTCAAGTCTCAACCATTAACCATGTAACTAATTCACATTTCAATTCTCTACACTTAACCATTTTCAAGTAACTAATTCACGTTTTCAAGTTACTACACTTAACTATTTTTAAGTAATTACTTCACATTTTCACTACACTTAACCATTTTAAAGTAACTAATTCACATTTCAAGTCTCTACAATTAATAATTTTCAAGTAACTAATTCACATTTCAATTCTCTACATTTAACCATTTTCAAGTAACTAACTCACATTTCAATTCTCTACACTTAACTATTTTCAAGTAACTAATTCACGTTTTCAAGTTACTGCACTTAACCATTTTCAAGTAACTAATTCACATTTTCACTAAACTTAACCATTTTCAAGTAACTAATTCACAATTCAAGTCTCTACCATTAACCATTTTCAAATAACTAAATCACATTTCAAGTCTCAACCATTAACCATGTAACTAATTCACAATTCAATTCTATACACTTAACCATTTTCAAGTAACTAATTCACGTTTTCAAGTTACTACACTTAACCATTTTCATGTAACTACTTTATATTTTCACTACACTTAACCATTTTCAAGTAACTAATTCACATTTTAAATCTCTAGAATTATTAATTTTGAAGTAACTAATTCACATTTCAATTCTCTACACTTAACCATTTTCAAGTAACTAATTCACATTTCAAGTCTCTACAATTAACCATTTTAAAGTAACTAATTCACATTTCAAGTCTCTACCATTTTCAAGTAACTAATGCACATTTCAAGTCTCTACACTTAACCATTTTCAAAAACTAATTCATATTTCAAATCTCTACCGTTAGCCATTTTCTAGTAACTAGTTAACATTTTCAAGTTACTACACTTAACAATTTTCAAATAACTAATTCACATTTCAATTCTCTACACTTAACCATTTTCAAATAACTAATTCACATTTTCAAGTTACTACAGTTAACCATTTTCAAGTAACTAATTCACATTTTCACTAAACTTAACCATTTTCAAGTAACTAATTCACATTTCAAGTCTCTACCATTAACCATTTTCTAGTAACTAATTCACATTTCAAGTCTCAACCATTAACCATGTAACTGATTCACATTTCAATTTTCTACACTTAACCATTTTCAAATAACTAATTCACGTTTTCAAGTTACTAAACTTAACCATTTTCAAGTAACTAATTCACATTTTCACTTAACTTAACCATTTTCAAGTAACTAATTCACATTTCAAGTTACTACAATTAATAATTTTCAAATAACTAATTCACATTTCAATTCTCTACACTTAACCATTTTCAAGTAACTAATTCACATTTCAAGTCTCTACCATTTTCAAGTAACTAATTTACATTTCAAGTCTTTACACTTAACCATTTTCATGTAACTAATTCACATTTCAAGTCTCTACCATTAACCATTTTCTAGTAACTAATTCACATTTTCAAGTTACTGCTCTTAACAATTTTCAAATAACTAATTCACATTTCAATTCTCTACACTTAACCATTTTCAAGTAACTAATTCACATTTTCAAGTTACTGCACTTAACCATTTTCTAGTAACTAATTCACATTTTCACTAAACTTAACCATTTTCAAGTAACTAATTCACATTTTAAGTCTCTACCATTAACCATTTTCAAGTAACTAATTCACATTTCAAGTCTCAACCATTAACCATGTAACTAATTCACATTTCAATTCTCTACACTTAACTATTTTAAAGTAACTAATTCACGTTTTCAAGTTACTGCACTTAACCATTTTCAAGTAACTAATTCACAATTCAAGTCTCTACCATTAACCATTTTCAAGTAACTAAATCACATTTCAAGTCTCAACCATTAACCATGTAACTAATTCAAATTTCAATTCTCTACACTTAACCATTTTCAAGTAACTAATTCACGTTTTCAAGTTACTACACTTAACCATTTTCAAGTAACTACTTCACATTTTCACTACACTTAACCATTTTCAAGTAACTAATTCACATTTTAAGTCTCTAGAATTATTAATTTTCAAGTAACTAATTCACATTTCAATTCTCTACACTTAGCCATTTTCAAGTAACTAATTCACATTTCAAGTCTCTACCATTAACCATTTTAAAGTAACTAATTCACATTTCAAGTCTCTACCATTTTCAAGTAACTAATGCACATTTCAAGTCTCTACACTTAACCATTTTCAAAAACTAATTCATATTTCAAGTCTCTACCATTAGCCATTTTCTAGTAACTAATTAACATTTTCAAGTTACTACACTTAACAATTTTCAAATAACTAATTCACATTTCAATTCTCTACACTTAACCATGTTCAAATAACTAATTCACATTTTCAAGTTACTACACTTAACCATTTTCAAGTAACTAATTCACATTTTCACTAAACTTAACCATTTTCAAGTAACTAATTCACATTTCAAATCTCTACCATTAACCATTTTCTAGTAACTAATTCACATTTCAAGTCTCAACCATTAACCATGTAACTGATTCACATTTCAATTTTCTACACTTAACCATTTTCAAATAACTAATTCACGTTTTCAAGTTACTAAACTTAACCATTTTCAAGTAACTAATTCACATTTTCACTTAACTTAACCATTTTCAAGTAACTAATTCACATTTCAAGTTACTACAATTAATAATTTTCAAATAACAAATTCACATTTCAATTCTCTACACTTAACCATTTTCAAGTAACTAATTCACATTTCAAGTCTCTACCATTTTCAAGTAACTAATTCACATTTCAAGTCTTTACACTTAACCATTTTCATGTAACTAATTCACATTTCAAGTCTCTACCATTAACCATTTTCTAGTAACTAATTCACATTTTCAAGTTACTGCTCTTAACAATTTTCAAATAACTAATTCACATTTCAATTCTCTACACTTAACCATTTTCAAGTAACTAATTCACATTTTCAAGTTACTGCACTTAACCATTTTCTAGTAACTAATTCACATTTTCACTAAACTTAACCATTTTCAAATAACTAATTCACATTTTAAGTCTCTACCATTAACCATTTTCAAGTAACTAATTCACATTTCAAGTCTCAACCATTAACCATGTAACTAATTCACATTTCAATTCTCTACACTTAACCATTTTCAAGTAACTAATTCACGTTTTCAAGTTACTACACTTAACTATTTTTAAGTAATTACTTCACATTTTCACTACACTTAACCATTTTAAAGTAACTAATTCACATTTCAAGTCTCTACAATTAATAATTTTCAAGTAACTAATTCACATTTCAATTCTCTACACTTAACCATTTTCAAGTAACTAACTCACATTTCAAGTCTCTACCATTTTCAAGTAACTAATTCACATTTCAAGTCTTTACACTTAACCATTTTCAAATAACTAATTCACATTTCAATTCTCTACACTTAACCATTTTCAAGTAACTAATTCACATTTTCAAGTTACTGCACTTAACCATTTTCTAGTAACTAATTCACATTTTCACTAAACTTAACCATTTTCAAGTAACTAATTCACATTTTAAGTCTCTACCATTAACCATTTTCAAGTAACTAATTCACATTTCAAGTCTCAACCATTAACCATGTAACTAATTCACATTTCAATTCTCTACACTTAACCATTTTCAAGTAACTAATTCACGTTTTCAAGTTACTACACTTAACTATTTTTAAGTAATTACTTCACATTTTCACTACACTTAACCATTTTAAAGTAACTAATTCACATTTCAAGTCTCTACAATTAATAATTTTCAAGTAACTAATTCACATTTCAATTCTCTACATTTAACCATTTTCAAGTAACTAACTCACATTTCAATTCTCTACACTTAACTATTTTCAAGTAACTAATTCACGTTTTCAAGTTACTGCACTTAACCATTTTCAAGTAACTAATTCACATTTTCACTAAACTTAACCATTTTCAAGTAACTAATTCACAATTCAAGTCTCTACCATTAACCATTTTCAAGTAACTAAATCACATTTCAAGTCTCAACCATTAACCATGTAACTAATTCACATTTCAATTCTATACACTTAACCATTTTCAAGTAACTAATTCACGTTTTCAAGTTACTACACTTAACCATTTTCAAGTAACTAATTCACATTTTAAATCTCTAGAATTATTAATTTTGAATTAACTAATTCACATTTCAATTCTCTACACTTAACCATTTTCAAGTAACTAATTCACATTTCAAGTCTCTACCATTAACCATTTTAAAGTAACTAATTCACATTTCAAGTCTCTACCATTTTCAAGTAACTAATGCACATTTCAAGTCTCTACACTTAACCATTTTCTAAAACTAATTCATATTTCAAATCTCTACCATTAGCCATTTTCTAGTAACTAGTTAACATTTTCAAGTTACTACACTTAACAATTTTCAAATAACTAATTCACATTTTAATTCTCTACACTTAACCATTTTCAAATAACTAATTCACATTTTCAAGTTACTACAGTTAACCATTTTCAAGTAACTAATTCACATTTTCACTAAACTTAACCATTTTCAAGTAACTAATTCATATTTCAAGTCTCTACCATTAACCATTTTCTAGTAACTAATTCACATTTCAAGTCTCAACCATTAACCATGTAACTGATTCACATTTCAATTTTCTACACTTAACCATTTTCAAATAACTAATTCACGTTTTCAAGTTACTAAACTTAACCATTTTCAAGTAACTAATTCACATTTTCACTAAACTTAACCATTTTCAAGTAACTAATTCACATTTCAAGTTACTACAATTAATAATTTTCAAATAACTAATTCACATTTCAATTCTCTACACTTAACCATTTTCAAGTAACTAATTCACATTTCAAGTCTCTACCATTTTCAAGTAACTAATTCACATTTCAAGTCTTTACACTTAACCATTTTCATGTAACTAATTCACATTTCAAGTCTCTACCATTAACCATTTTCTAGTAACTAATTCACATTTTCAAGTTACTGCTCTTAACAATTTTCAAATAACTAATTCACATTTCAATTCTCTACACTTAACCATTTTCAAGTAACTAATTCACATTTTCAAGTTACTGCACTTAACCATTTTCTAGTAATTAATTCACATTTTCACTAAACTTAACCATTTTCAAGTAACTAATTCACATTTTAAGTCTCTACCATTAACCATTTTCAAGTAACTAATTCACATTTCAAGTCTCAACCATTAACCATGTAACTAATTCACATTTCAATTCTCTACACTTAACTATTTTAAAGTAACTAATTCACGTTTTCAAGTTACTGCACTTAACCATTTTCAAGTAACTAATTCACATTTTCACTAAACTTAACCATTTTCAAGTAACTAATTCACAATTCAAGTCTCTACCATTAACCATTTTCAAGTAACTAAATCACATTTCAAGTCTCAACCATTAACGAACCATGTAACTAATTCAAATTTCAATTCTCTACACTTAACCATTTTCAAGTAACTAATTCACGTTTTCAAGTTACTACACTTAACCATTTTCAAGTAACTACTTCACATTTTCAGTACACTTAACCATTTTCAAGTAACTAATTCACATTTTAAGTCTCTAGAATTATTAATTTTCAAGTAACTAATTCACATTTCAATTCTCTACACTTAACCATTTTCAAGTAACTAATTCACATTTCAAGTCTCTACCATTAACCATTTTAAAGTAACTAATTCACATTTCAAGTCTCTACCATTTTCAAGTAACTAATGCACATTTCAAGTCTCTACACTTAACCATTTTCAAAAACTAATTCATATTTCAAGTCTCTACCATTAGCCATTTTCTAGTAACTAATTAACATTTTCAAGTTACTACACTTAACAATTTTCAAATAACTAATTCACATTTCAAGTTACTACACTTAACCATTTTCAAGTAACTAATTCACATTTTCACTAAACTTAACCATTTTCAAGTAACTAATTCACATTTCAAATCTCTACCATTAACCATTTTCTAGTAACTAATTCACATTTCAAGTCTCAACCATTAACCATGTAACTGATTCACATTTCAATTTTCTACACTTAACCATTTTCAAATAACTAATTCACGTTTTCAAGTTACTAAACTTAACCATTTTCAAGTAACTAATTCACATTTTCACTTAACTTAACCATTTTCAAGTAACTAATTCACATTTCAAGTTACTACAATTAATAATTTTCAAATAACTAATTCACATTTCAATTCTCTACACTTAACCATTTTCAAGTAACTAATTCACATTTCAAGTCTCTACCATTTTCAAGTAACTAATTCACATTTCAAGTCTTTACACTTAACCATTTTCATGTAACTAATTCACATTTCAAGTCTCTACCATTAACCATTTTCTAGTAACTAATTCACATTTTCAAGTTACTGCTCTTAACAATTTTCAAATAACTAATTCACATTTCAATTCTCTACACTTAACCATTTTCAAGTAACTAATTCACATTTTCAAGTTACTGCACTTAACCATTTTCTAGTAACTAATTCACATTTTCACTAAACTTAACCATTTTCAAGTAACTAATTCACATTTTAAGTCTCTACCATTAACCATTTTCAAGTAACTAATTCACATTTCAAGTCTCAACCATTAACCATGTAACTAATTCACATTTCAATTCTCTACACTTAACCATTTTCAAGTAACTAATTCACGTTTTCAAGTTACTACACTTAACTATTTTTAAGTAATTACTTCACATTTTCACTACACTTAACCATTTTAAAGTAACTAATTCACATTTCAAGTCTCTACAATTAATAATTTTCAAGTAACTAATTCACATTTCAATTCTCTACACTTAACCATTTTCAAGTAACTAACTCACATTTCAATTCTCTACACTTAACTATTTTCAAGTAACTAATTCACGTTTTCAAGTTACTGCACTTAACCATTTTCAAGTAACTAATTCACATTTTCACTAAACTTAACCATTTTCAAGTAACTAATTCACATTTCAAGTTACTACAATTAATAATTGTCAAATAACTAATTCACATTTCAATTCTCTACACTTAACCATTTTCAAGTAACTAATTCACATTTCAAGTCTCTACCATTTTCAAGTAACTAATTCACATTTCAAGTCTTTACACTTAAACATTTTCAAATAACTAATTCACATTTCAATTCTCTACACTTAACCATTTTCAAGTAACTAATTCACATTTTCAAGTTACTGCACTTAACCATTTTCTAGTAACTAATTCACATTTTCACTAAACTTAACCATTTTCAAGTAACTAATTCACATTTTAAGTCTCTACCATTAACCATTTTCAAGTAACTAATTCACATTTCAAGTCTCAACCATTAACCATGTAACTAATTCACATTTCAATTCTCTACACTTAACCATTTTCAAGTAACTAATTCACGTTTTCAAATTACTACACTTAACTATTTTTAAGTAATTACTTCACATTTTCACTACACTTAACCATTTTAAAGTAACTAATTCACATTTCAAGTCTCTACAATTAATAATTTTCAAGTAACTAATTCACATTTCAATTCTCTACATTTAACCATTTTCAAGTAACTAACTCACATTTCAATTCTCTACACTTAACTATTTTCAAGTAACTAATTCACGTTTTCAAGTTACTGCACTTAACCATTTTCAAGTAACTAATTCACATTTTCACTAAACTTAACCATTTTCAAGTAACTAATTCACAATTCAAGTCTCTACCATTAACCATTTTCAAGTAACTAAATCACATTTCAAGTCTCAACCATTAACCATGTAACTAATTCAAATTTCAATTCTCTACACTTAACCATTTTCAAGTAACTACTTCACATTTTCACTACACTTAACCATTTTCAAGTAACTAATTCACATTTTAAGTCTCTAGAATTATTAATTTTCAAGTAACTAATTCACATTTCAATTCTCTACACTTAACCATTTTCAAGTAACTAATTCACATTTCAAGTCTCTACCATTAACCATTTTAAAGTAACTAATTCACATTTCAAGTCTCTACCATTTTCAAGTAACTAATGCACATTTCAAGTCTCTACACTTAACCATTTTCAAAAACTAATTCATATTTCAAGTCTCTACCATTAGCCATTTTCTAGTAACTAATTAACATTTTCAAGTTACTACACTTAACAATTTTCAAATAACTAATTCACATTTCAATTCTCTACACTTAACCATGTTCAAGTAACTAATTCACATTTTCAAGTTACTACACTTAACCATTTTCAAGTAACTAATTCACATTTTCACTAAACTTAACCATTTTCAAGTAACTAATTCACATTTCAAGTCTCTACCATTAACCATGTAACTGATTCACATTTCAATTTTCTACACTTAACCATTTTCAAATAACTAATTCACGTTTTCAAGTTACTAAACTTAACCATTTTCAAGTAACTAATACACATTTTCACTTAACTTAACCATTTTCAAGTAACTAATTCACATTTCAAGTTACTACAATTAATAATTTTCAAATAACTAATTCACATTTCAATTCTCTACACTTAACCATTTTCAAGTAACTAATTCACATTTCAAGTCTCTACCATTTTCAAGTAACTAATTCACATTTCAAGTCTTTACACTTAACCATTTTCATGTAACTAATTCACATTTCAAGTCTCTACCATTAACCATTTTCTAGTAACTAATTCACATTTTCAAGTTACTGCTCTTAACAATTTTCAAATAACTAATTCACATTTCAATTCTCTACACTTAACCATTTTCAAGTAACTAATTCACATTTTCAAGTTACTGCACTTAACCATTTTCTAGTAACTAATTCACATTTTCACTAAACTTAACCATTTTCAAATAACTAATTCACATTTTAAGTCTCTACCATTAACCATTTTCAAGTAACTAATTCACATTTCAAGTCTCAACCATTAACCATGTAACTAATTCACATTTCAATTCTCTACACTTAACCATTTTCAAGTAACTAATTCACGTTTTCAAGTTACTACACTTAACTATTTTTAAGTAATTACTTCACATTTTCACTACACTTAACCATTTTCAAGTAACTAATTCACATTTTAAGTCTCTAGAATTATTAATTTTCAAGTAACTAATTCACATTTCAATTCTCTACATTTAACCATTTTCAAGTAACTAACTCACATTTCAATTCTCTACACTTAACTATTTTCAAGTAACTAATTTACGTTTTCAAGTTACTGCACTTAACCATTTTCAAGTAACTAATTCACATTTTCACTAAACTTAACCATTTTCAAGTAACTAATTCACAATTCAAGTCTCTACCATTAACCATTTTCAAGTAACTAAATCACATTTCAAGTCTCAACCATTAACCATGTAACTAATTCAAATTTCAATTCTCTACACTTAACCATTTTCAAGTAACTAATTCACATTTCAAGTCTCTACCATTAACCATTTTAAAGTAACTAATTCACATTTCAAGTCTCTACCATTTTCAAGTAACTAATGCACATTTCAAATCTCTACACTTAACCATTTTCAAAAACTAATTCATATTTCAAGTCTCTACCATTAGCCATTTTCTAGTAACTAATTAACATTTTCAAGTTACTACACTTAACAATTTTCAAATAACTAATTCACATTTCAATTCTCTACAGTTAACCATGTTCAAGTAACTAATTCACATTTTCAAGTTACTACACTTAACCATTTTCAAGTAACTAATTCACATTTTCACTAAACTTAACCATTTTCAAGTAACTAATTCACATTTCAAGTCTCTACCATTAACCATGTAACTGATTCACATTTCAATTTTCTACACTTAACCATTTTCAAATAACTAATTCACGTTTTCAAGTTACTAAACTTAACCATTTTCAAGTAACTAATACACATTTTCACTTAACTTAACAATTTTCAAGTAACTAATTCACATTTCAAGTTACTACAATTAATAATTTTCAAATAACTAATTCACATTTCAATTCTCTACACTTAACCATTTTCAAGTAACTAATTCACATTTCAAGTCTCTACCATTTTCAAGTAACTAATTCACATTTCAAGTCTTTACACTTAACCATTTTCATGTAACTAATTCACATTTCAAGTCTCTACCATTAACCATTTTCTAGTAACTAATTCACATTTTCAAGTTACTGCTCTTAACAATTTTCAAATAACTAATTCACATTTCAATTCTCTACACTTAACCATTTTCAAGTAACTAATTCACATTTTCAAGTTACTGCACTTAACCATTTTCTAGTAACTAATTCACATTTTCACTAAACTTAACCATTTTCAAGTAACTAATTCACATTTTAAGTCTCTACCATTAACCATTTTCAAGTAACTAATTCACATTTCAAGTCTCAACCATTAACCATGTAACTAATTCACATTTCAATTCTCTACACTTAACCATTTTCAAGTAACTAATTCACGTTTTCAAGTTACTACACTTAACTATTTTTAAGTAATTACTTCACATTTTCACTACACTTAACCATTTTAAAGTAACTAATTCACATTTCAAGTCTCTACAATTAATAATTTTCAAGTAACTAATTCACATTTCAATTCTCTACACTTAACCATTTTCAAGTAACTAACTCACATTTCAATTCTCTACACTTAACTATTTTCAAGTAACTAATTCACGTTTTCAAGTTACTGCACTTAACCATTTTCAAGTAACTAATTCACATTTTCACTAAACTTAACCATTTTCAAGTAACTAATTCACAATTCAAGTCTCTACCATTAACCATTTTCAAGTAACTAATTCACATTTCAAGTCTCTACCATTAACCATTTTCAAGTAACTAAATCACATTTCAAGTCTCTACACTTAACCATTTTCAAGTAACTAATTCACAATTCAAGTCTCTACCATTAACCATTTTCAAGTAACTAAATCACATTTCAAGTCTCAACCATTAACCATGTAACTAATTCACATTTCAATTCTATACACTTAACCATTTTCAAGTAACTAATTCACGTTTTCAAGTTACTGCACTTAACCATTTTCAAGTAACTACTTCACATTTTCACTACACTTAACCATTTTCAAGTAACTAATTCACATTTTAAGTCTCTAGAATTATTAATTTTCAAGTAACTAATTCACATTTCAATTCTCTACATTTAACCATTTTCAAGTAACTAACTCACATTTCAATTCTCTACACTTAACTATTTTCAAGTAACTAATTCGCGTTTTCAAGTTACTGCACTTAACCATTTTCAAGTAACTAATTCACATTTTCACTAAACTTAACCATTTTCAAGTAACTAATTCACAATTCAAGTCTCTACCATTAACCATTTTCAAGTAACTAAATCACATTTCAAGTCTCAACCATTAACCATGTAACTAATTCAAATTTCAATTCTCTACACTTAACCATTTTCAAGTAACTAATTCACATTTCAAGTCTCTACCATTAACCATTTTAAAGTAACTAATTCACATTTCAAGTCTCTACCATTTTCAAGTAACTAATGCACATTTCAAGTCTCTACACTTAACCATTTTCAAAAACTAATTCATATTTCAAGTCTCTACCATTAGCCATTTTCTAGTAACTAATTAACATTTTCAAGTTACTACACTTAACAATTTTCAAATAACTAATTCACATTTCAATTCTCTACACTTAACCATGTTCAAGTAACTAATTCACATTTTCAAGTTACTACACTTAACCATTTTCAAGTAACTAATTCACATTTTCACTAAACTTAACCATTTTCAAGTAACTAATTCACATTTTAAGTCTCTACCATTAACCATTTTCAAGTAACTAATTCACATTTCAAGTCTCAACCATTAACCATGTAACTAATTCACATTTCAATTCTCTACACTTAACCATTTTCAAGTAACTAATTCACGTTTTCAAGTTACTACACTTAACTATTTTTAAGTAATTACTTCACATTTTCACTACACTTAACCATTTTAAAGTAACTAATTCACATTTCAAGTCTCTACAATTAATAATTTTCAAGTAACTAATTCACATTTCAATTCTCTACACTTAACCATTTTCAAGTAACTAACTCACATTTCAATTCTCTACACTTAACTATTTTCAAGTAACTAATTCACGTTTTCAAGTTACTGCACTTAACCATTTTCAAGTAACTAATTCACATTTTCACTAAACTTAACCATTTTCAAGTAACTAATTCACATTTCAAGTTACTACAATTAATAATTGTCAAATAACTAATTCACATTTCAATTCTCTACACTTAACCATTTTCAAGTAACTAATTCACATTTCAAGTCTCTACCATTTTCAAGTAACGAATTCACATTTCAAGTCTTTACACTTAACCATTTTCATGTAACTAATTCATATTTCAAGTCTCTACCATTAACCATTTTCTAGTAACTAATTCACATTTTCAAGTTACTGCTCTTAACAATTTTCAAATAACTAATTCACATTTCAATTCTCTACACTTAACCATTTTCAAGTAACTAATTCACATTTTCAAGTTACTGCACTTAACCATTTTCTAGTAACTAATTCACATTTTCACTAAACTTAACCATTTTCAAGTAACTAATTCACATTTTAAGTCTCTACCATTAACCATTTTCAAGTAACTAATTCACATTTCAAGTCTCAACCATTAACCATGTAACTAATTCACATTTCAATTCTCTACACTTAACCATTTTCAAGTAACTAATTCACGTTTTCAAGTTACTACACTTAACTATTTTTAAGTAATTACTTCACATTTTCACTACACTTAACCATTTTAAAGTAACTAATTCACATTTCAAGTCTCTACAATTAATAATTTTCAAGTAACTAATTCACATTTCAATTCTCTACACTTAACCATTTTCAAGTAACTAACTCACATTTCAATTCTCTACACTTAACTATTTTCAAGTAACTAATTCACGTTTTCAAGTTACTGCACTTAACCATTTTCAAGTAACTAATTCACATTTTCACTAAACTTAACCATTTTCAAGTAACTAATTCACAATTCAAGTCTCTACCATTAACCATTTTCAAGTAACTAATTCACATTTCAAGTCTCTACCATTAACCATTTTCAAGTAACTAAATCACATTTCAAGTCTCTACACTTAACCATTTTCAAGTAACTAATTCACAATTCAAGTCTCTACCATTAACCATTTTCAAGTAACTAAATCACATTTCAAGTCTCAACCATTAACCATGTAACTAATTCACATTTCAATTCTATACACTTAACCATTTTCAAGTAACTAATTCACGTTTTCAAGTTACTGCACTTAACCATTTTCAAGTAACTACTTCACATTTTCACTACACTTAACCATTTTCAAGTAACTAATTCACATTTTAAGTCTCTAGAATTATTAATTTTCAAGTAACTAATTCACATTTCAATTCTCTACATTTAACCATTTTCAAGTAACTAACTCACATTTCAATTCTCTACACTTAACTATTTTCAAGTAACTAATTCGCGTTTTCAAGTTACTGCACTTAACCATTTTCAAGTAACTAATTCACATTTTCACTAAACTTAACCATTTTCAAGTAACTAATTCACAATTCAAGTCTCTACCATTAACCATTTTCAAGTAACTAAATCACATTTCAAGTCTCAACCATTAACCATGTAACTAATTCAAATTTCAATTCTCTACACTTAACCATTTTCAAGTAACTAATTCACATTTCAAGTCTCTACCATTAACCATTTTAAAGTAACTAATTCACATTTCAAGTCTCTACCATTTTCAAGTAACTAATGCACATTTCAAGTCTCTACACTTAACCATTTTCAAAAACTAATTCATATTTCAAGTCTCTACCATTAGCCATTTTCTAGTAACTAATTAACATTTTCAAGTTACTACACTTAACAATTTTCAAATAACTAATTCACATTTCAATTCTCTACACTTAACCATGTTCAAGTAACTAATTCACATTTTCAAGTTACTACACTTAACCATTTTCAAGTAACTAATTCACATTTTCACTAAACTTAACCATTTTCAAGTAACTAATTCACATTTTAAGTCTCTACCATTAACCATTTTCAAGTAACTAATTCACATTTCAAGTCTCAACCATTAACCATGTAACTAATTCACATTTCAATTCTCTACACTTAACCATTTTCAAGTAACTAATTCACGTTTTCAAGTTACTACACTTAACTATTTTTAAGTAATTACTTCACATTTTCACTACACTTAACCATTTTAAAGTAACTAATTCACATTTCAAGTCTCTACAATTAATAATTTTCAAGTAACTAATTCACATTTCAATTCTCTACACTTAACCATTTTCAAGTAACTAACTCACATTTCAATTCTCTACACTTAACTATTTTCAAGTAACTAATTCACGTTTTCAAGTTACTGCACTTAACCATTTTCAAGTAACTAATTCACATTTTCACTAAACTTAACCATTTTCAAGTAACTAATTCACATTTCAAGTTACTACAATTAATAATTGTCAAATAACTAATTCACATTTCAATTCTCTACACTTAACCATTTTCAAGTAACTAATTCACATTTCAAGTCTCTACCATTTTCAAGTAACGAATTCACATTTCAAGTCTTTACACTTAACCATTTTCATGTAACTAATTCATATTTCAAGTCTCTACCATTAACCATTTTCTAGTAACTAATTCACATTTTCAAGTTACTGCTCTTAACAATTTTCAAATAACTAATTCACATTTCAATTCTCTACACTTAACCATTTTCAAGTAACTAATTCACATTTTCAAGTTACTGCACTTAACCATTTTCTAGTAACTAATTCACATTTTCACTAAACTTAACCATTTTCAAGTAACTAATTCACATTTTAAGTCTCTACCATTAACCATTTTCAAGTAACTAATTCACATTTCAAGTCTCAACCATTAACCATGTAACTAATTCACATTTCAATTCTCTACACTTAACCATTTTCAAGTAACTAATTCACGTTTTCAAGTTACTACACTTAACTATTTTTAAGTAATTACTTCACATTTTCACTACACTTAACCATTTTAAAGTAACTAATTCACATTTCAAGTCTCTACAATTAATAATTTTCAAGTAACTAATTCACATTTCAATTCTCTACACTTAACCATTTTCAAGTAACTAACTCACATTTCAATTCTCTACACTTAACTATTTTCAAGTAACTAATTCACGTTTTCAAGTTACTGCACTTAACCATTTTCAAGTAACTAATTCACATTTTCACTAAACTTAACCATTTTCAAGTAACTAATTCACAATTCAAGTCTCTACCATTAACCATTTTCAAGTAACTAATTCACATTTCAAGTCTCTACCATTAACCATTTTCAAGTAACTAAATCACATTTCAAGTCTCTACACTTAACCATTTTCAAGTAACTAATTCACAATTCAAGTCTCTACCATTAACCATTTTCAAGTAACTAAATCACATTTCAAGTCTCAACCATTAACCATGTAACTAATTCACATTTCAATTCTATACACTTAACCATTTTCAAGTAACTAATTCACGTTTTCAAGTTACTGCACTTAACCATTTTCAAGTAACTACTTCACATTTTCACTACACTTAACCATTTTCAAGTAACTAATTCACATTTTAAGTCTCTAGAATTATTAATTTTCAAGTAACTAATTCACATTTCAATTCTCTACATTTAACCATTTTCAAGTAACTAACTCACATTTCAATTCTCTACACTTAACTATTTTCAAGTAACTAATTCGCGTTTTCAAGTTACTGCACTTAACCATTTTCAAGTAACTTATTCACATTTTCACTAAACTTAACCATTTTCAAGTAACTAATTCACAATTCAAGTCTCTACCATTAACCATTTTCAAGTAACTAAATCACATTTCAAGTCTCAACCATTAACCATGTAACTAATTCAAATTTCAATTCTCTACACTTAACCATTTTCAAGTAACTAATTCACATTTCAAGTCTCTACCATTAACCATTTTAAAGTAACTAATTCACATTTCAAGTCTCTACCATTTTCAAGTAACTAATGCACATTTCAAGTCTCTACACTTAACCATTTTCAAAAACTAATTCATATTTCAAGTCTCTACCATTAGCCATTTTCTAGTAACTAATTAACATTTTCAAGTTACTACACTTAACAATTTTCAAATAACTAATTCACATTTCAATTCTCTACACTTAACCATGTTCAAGTAACTAATTCACATTTTCAAGTTACTACACTTAACCATTTTCAAGTAACTAATTCACATTTTCACTAAACTTAACCATTTTCAAGTAACTAATTCACATTTTAAGTCTCTACCATTAACCATTTTCAAGTAACTAATTCACATTTCAAGTCTCAACCATTAACTATGTAACTAATTCACATTTCAATTCTCTACACTTAACCATTTTCAAGTAACTAATTCACGTTTTCAAGTTACTACACTTAACTATTTTTAAGTAATTACTTCACATTTTCACTACACTTAACCATTTTAAAGTAACTAATTCACATTTCAAATCTCTACAATTAATAATTTTCAAGTAACTAATTCACATTTCAATTCTCTACACTTAACCATTTTCAAGTAACTAACTCACATTTCAATTCTCTACACTTAACTATTTTCAAGTAACTAATTCACGTTTTCAAGTTACTGCACTTAACCATTTTCAAGTAACTAATTCACATTTTCACTAAACTTAACCATTTTCAAGTAACTAATTCACATTTCAAGTTACTACAATTAATAATTGTCAAATAACTAATTCACATTTCAATTCTCTACACTTAACCATTTTCAAGTAACTAATTCACATTTCAAGTCTCTACCATTTTCAAGTAACGAATTCACATTTCAAGTCTTTACACTTAACCATTTTCATGTAACTAATTCATATTTCAAGTCTCTACCATTAACCATTTTCTAGTAACTAATTCACATTTTCAAGTTACTGCTCTTAACAATTTTCAAATAACTAATTCACATTTCAATTCTCTACACTTAACCATTTTCAAGTAACTAATTCACATTTTCACTAAACTTAACCATTTTCAAGTAACTAATTCACATTTCAAGTCTCTACCATTAACCATTTTCAAGTAACTAATTCACATTTCAAGTCTCTACCATTAACCATGTAACTGATTCACATTTCAATTTTCTACACTTAACCATTTTCAAATAACTAATTCACGTTTTCAAGTTACTAAACTTAACCATTTTCAAGTAACTAATACACATTTTCACTTAACTTAACCATTTTCAAATAACTAATTCACATTTCAAGTTACTACAATTAATAATTTTCAAATAACTAATTCACATTTCAATTCTCTACACTTAACCATTTTCAAGTAACTAATTCACATTTCAAGTCTCTACCATTTTCAAGTAACTAATTCACATTTCAAGTCTTTACACTTAACCATTTTCATGTAACTAATTCACATTTCAAGTCTCTACCATTAACCATTTTCTAGTAACTAATTCACATTTTCAAGTTACTGCTCTTAACAATTTTCAAATAACTAATTCACATTTCAATTCTCTACACTTAACCATTTTCAAGTAACTAATTCACATTTTCAAGTTACTGCACTTAACCATTTTCTAGTAACTAATTCACATTTTCACTAAACTTAACCATTTTCAAATAACTAATTCACATTTTAAGTCTCTACCATTAACCATTTTCAAGTAACTAATTCACATTTCAAGTCTCAACCATTAACCATGTAACTAATTCACATTTCAATTCTCTACACTTAACCATTTTCAAGTAACTAATTCACGTTTTCAAGTTACTACACTTAACTATTTTTAAGTAATTACTTCACATTTTCACTACACTTAACCATTTTCAAGTAACTAATTCACATTTTAAGTCTCTAGAATTATTAA
This sequence comes from Capsicum rhomboideum, assembly GCA_031232105.1. Classification (NCBI taxonomy): domain Eukaryota; kingdom Viridiplantae; phylum Streptophyta; class Magnoliopsida; order Solanales; family Solanaceae; genus Capsicum; species Capsicum rhomboideum. The sequence goes on along the minus strand of CP124719.1, from coordinate 46,907,952 downwards.
TTTTCAAGTAACTAATTCACATTTCAATTTTCTACATTTAACCATTTTCAAGTAACTAACTCACATTTCAATTCTCTACACTTAACTATTTTCAAGTAACTAATTTACGTTTTCAAGTTACTGCACTTAACCATTTTCAAGTAACTAATTCACATTTTCACTAAACTTAACCATTTTCAAGTAACTAATTCACAATTCAAGTCTCTACCATTAACCATTTTCAAGTAACTAAATCACATTTCAAGTCTCAACCATTAACCATGTAACTAATTCAAATTTCAATTCTCTACACTTAACCATTTTCAAGTAACTAATTCACATTTCAAGTCTCTACCATTAACCATTTTAAAGTAACTAATTCACATTTCAAGTCTCTACCATTTTCAAGTAACTAATGCACATTTCAAATCTCTACACTTAACCATTTTCAAAAACTAATTCATATTTCAAGTCTCTACCATTAGCCATTTTCTAGTAACTAATTAACATTTTCAAGTTACTACACTTAACAATTTTCAAATAACTAATTCACATTTCAATTCTCTACACTTAACCATGTTCAAGTAACTAATTCACATTTTCAAGTTACTACACTTAACCATTTTCAAGTAACTAATTCACATTTTCACTAAACTTAACCATTTTCAAGTAACTAATTCACATTTCAAGTCTCTACCATTAACCATGTAACTGATTCACATTTCAATTTTCTACACTTAACCATTTTCAAATAACTAATTCACGTTTTCAAGTTACTAAACTTAACCATTTTCAAGTAACTAATACACATTTTCACTTAACTTAACAATTTTCAAGTAACTAATTCACATTTCAAGTTACTACAATTAATAATTTTCAAATAACTAATTCACATTTCAATTCTCTACACTTAACCATTTTCAAGTAACTAATTCACATTTCAAGTCTCTACCATTTTCAAGTAACTAATTCACATTTCAAGTCTTTACACTTAACCATTTTCATGTAACTAATTCACATTTCAAGTCTCTACCATTAACCATTTTCTAGTAACTAATTCACATTTTCAAGTTACTGCTCTTAACAATTTTCAAATAACTAATTCACATTTCAATTCTCTACACTTAACCATTTTCAAGTAACTAATTCACATTTTCAAGTTACTGCACTTAACCATTTTCTAGTAACTAATTCACATTTTCACTAAACTTAACCATTTTCAAGTAACTAATTCACATTTTAAGTCTCTACCATTAACCATTTTCAAGTAACTAATTCACATTTCAAGTCTCAACCATTAACCATGTAACTAATTCACATTTCAATTCTCTACACTTAACCATTTTCAAGTAACTAATTCACGTTTTCAAGTTACTACACTTAACTATTTTTAAGTAATTACTTCACATTTTCACTACACTTAACCATTTTAAAGTAACTAATTCACATTTCAAGTCTCTACAATTAATAATTTTCAAGTAACTAATTCACATTTCAATTCTCTACACTTAACCATTTTCAAGTAACTAACTCACATTTCAATTCTCTACACTTAACTATTTTCAAGTAACTAATTCACGTTTTCAAGTTACTGCACTTAACCATTTTCAAGTAACTAATTCACATTTTCACTAAACTTAACCATTTTCAAGTAACTAATTCACAATTCAAGTCTCTACCATTAACCATTTTCAAGTAACTAATTCACATTTCAAGTCTCTACCATTAACCATTTTCAAGTAACTAAATCACATTTCAAGTCTCTACACTTAACCATTTTCAAGTAACTAATTCACAATTCAAGTCTCTACCATTAACCATTTTCAAGTAACTAAATCACATTTCAAGTCTCAACCATTAACCATGTAACTAATTCACATTTCAATTCTATACACTTAACCATTTTCAAGTAACTAATTCACGTTTTCAAGTTACTGCACTTAACCATTTTCAAGTAACTACTTCACATTTTCACTACACTTAACCATTTTCAAGTAACTAATTCACATTTTAAGTCTCTAGAATTATTAATTTTCAAGTAACTAATTCACATTTCAATTCTCTACATTTAACCATTTTCAAGTAACTAACTCACATTTCAATTCTCTACACTTAACTATTTTCAAGTAACTAATTCGCGTTTTCAAGTTACTGCACTTAACCATTTTCAAGTAACTAATTCACATTTTCACTAAACTTAACCATTTTCAAGTAACTAATTCACAATTCAAGTCTCTACCATTAACCATTTTCAAGTAACTAAATCACATTTCAAGTCTCAACCATTAACCATGTAACTAATTCAAATTTCAATTCTCTACACTTAACCATTTTCAAGTAACTAATTCACATTTCAAGTCTCTACCATTAACCATTTTAAAGTAACTAATTCACATTTCAAGTCTCTACCATTTTCAAGTAACTAATGCACATTTCAAGTCTCTACACTTAACCATTTTCAAAAACTAATTCATATTTCAAGTCTCTACCATTAGCCATTTTCTAGTAACTAATTAACATTTTCAAGTTACTACACTTAACAATTTTCAAATAACTAATTCACATTTCAATTCTCTACACTTAACCATGTTCAAGTAACTAATTCACATTTTCAAGTTACTACACTTAACCATTTTCAAGTAACTAATTCACATTTTCACTAAACTTAACCATTTTCAAGTAACTAATTCACATTTTAAGTCTCTACCATTAACCATTTTCAAGTAACTAATTCACATTTCAAGTCTCAACCATTAACCATGTAACTAATTCACATTTCAATTCTCTACACTTAACCATTTTCAAGTAACTAATTCACGTTTTCAAGTTACTACACTTAACTATTTTTAAGTAATTACTTCACATTTTCACTACACTTAACCATTTTAAAGTAACTAATTCACATTTCAAGTCTCTACAATTAATAATTTTCAAGTAACTAATTCACATTTCAATTCTCTACACTTAACCATTTTCAAGTAACTAACTCACATTTCAATTCTCTACACTTAACTATTTTCAAGTAACTAATTCACGTTTTCAAGTTACTGCACTTAACCATTTTCAAGTAACTAATTCACATTTTCACTAAACTTAACCATTTTCAAGTAACTAATTCACATTTCAAGTTACTACAATTAATAATTGTCAAATAACTAATTCACATTTCAATTCTCTACACTTAACCATTTTCAAGTAACTAATTCACATTTCAAGTCTCTACCATTTTCAAGTAACGAATTCACATTTCAAGTCTTTACACTTAACCATTTTCATGTAACTAATTCATATTTCAAGTCTCTACCATTAACCATTTTCTAGTAACTAATTCACATTTTCAAGTTACTGCTCTTAACAATTTTCAAATAACTAATTCACATTTCAATTCTCTACACTTAACCATTTTCAAGTAACTAATTCACATTTTCAAGTTACTGCACTTAACCATTTTCTAGTAACTAATTCACATTTTCACTAAACTTAACCATTTTCAAGTAACTAATTCACATTTTAAGTCTCTACCATTAACCATTTTCAAGTAACTAATTCACATTTCAAGTCTCAACCATTAACCATGTAACTAATTCACATTTCAATTCTCTACACTTAACCATTTTCAAGTAACTAATTCACGTTTTCAAGTTACTACACTTAACTATTTTTAAGTAATTACTTCACATTTTCACTACACTTAACCATTTTAAAGTAACTAATTCACATTTCAAGTCTCTACAATTAATAATTTTCAAGTAACTAATTCACATTTCAATTCTCTACACTTAACCATTTTCAAGTAACTAACTCACATTTCAATTCTCTACACTTAACTATTTTCAAGTAACTAATTCACGTTTTCAAGTTACTGCACTTAACCATTTTCAAGTAACTAATTCACATTTTCACTAAACTTAACCATTTTCAAGTAACTAATTCACAATTCAAGTCTCTACCATTAACCATTTTCAAGTAACTAATTCACATTTCAAGTCTCTACCATTAACCATTTTCAAGTAACTAAATCACATTTCAAGTCTCTACACTTAACCATTTTCAAGTAACTAATTCACAATTCAAGTCTCTACCATTAACCATTTTCAAGTAACTAAATCACATTTCAAGTCTCAACCATTAACCATGTAACTAATTCACATTTCAATTCTATACACTTAACCATTTTCAAGTAACTAATTCACGTTTTCAAGTTACTGCACTTAACCATTTTCAAGTAACTACTTCACATTTTCACTACACTTAACCATTTTCAAGTAACTAATTCACATTTTAAGTCTCTAGAATTATTAATTTTCAAGTAACTAATTCACATTTCAATTCTCTACATTTAACCATTTTCAAGTAACTAACTCACATTTCAATTCTCTACACTTAACTATTTTCAAGTAACTAATTCGCGTTTTCAAGTTACTGCACTTAACCATTTTCAAGTAACTAATTCACATTTTCACTAAACTTAACCATTTTCAAGTAACTAATTCACAATTCAAGTCTCTACCATTAACCATTTTCAAGTAACTAAATCACATTTCAAGTCTCAACCATTAACCATGTAACTAATTCAAATTTCAATTCTCTACACTTAACCATTTTCAAGTAACTAATTCACATTTCAAGTCTCTACCATTAACCATTTTAAAGTAACTAATTCACATTTCAAGTCTCTACCATTTTCAAGTAACTAATGCACATTTCAAGTCTCTACACTTAACCATTTTCAAAAACTAATTCATATTTCAAGTCTCTACCATTAGCCATTTTCTAGTAACTAATTAACATTTTCAAGTTACTACACTTAACAATTTTCAAATAACTAATTCACATTTCAATTCTCTACACTTAACCATGTTCAAGTAACTAATTCACATTTTCAAGTTACTACACTTAACCATTTTCAAGTAACTAATTCACATTTTCACTAAACTTAACCATTTTCAAGTAACTAATTCACATTTTAAGTCTCTACCATTAACCATTTTCAAGTAACTAATTCACATTTCAAGTCTCAACCATTAACCATGTAACTAATTCACATTTCAATTCTCTACACTTAACCATTTTCAAGTAACTAATTCACGTTTTCAAGTTACTACACTTAACTATTTTTAAGTAATTACTTCACATTTTCACTACACTTAACCATTTTAAAGTAACTAATTCACATTTCAAGTCTCTACAATTAATAATTTTCAAGTAACTAATTCACATTTCAATTCTCTACACTTAACCATTTTCAAGTAACTAACTCACATTTCAATTCTCTACACTTAACTATTTTCAAGTAACTAATTCACGTTTTCAAGTTACTGCACTTAACCATTTTCAAGTAACTAATTCACATTTTCACTAAACTTAACCATTTTCAAGTAACTAATTCACATTTCAAGTTACTACAATTAATAATTGTCAAATAACTAATTCACATTTCAATTCTCTACACTTAACCATTTTCAAGTAACTAATTCACATTTCAAGTCTCTACCATTTTCAAGTAACGAATTCACATTTCAAGTCTTTACACTTAACCATTTTCATGTAACTAATTCATATTTCAAGTCTCTACCATTAACCATTTTCTAGTAACTAATTCACATTTTCAAGTTACTGCTCTTAACAATTTTCAAATAACTAATTCACATTTCAATTCTCTACACTTAACCATTTTCAAGTAACTAATTCACATTTTCAAGTTACTGCACTTAACCATTTTCTAGTAACTAATTCACATTTTCACTAAACTTAACCATTTTCAAGTAACTAATTCACATTTTAAGTCTCTACCATTAACCATTTTCAAGTAACTAATTCACATTTCAAGTCTCAACCATTAACCATGTAACTAATTCACATTTCAATTCTCTACACTTAACCATTTTCAAGTAACTAATTCACGTTTTCAAGTTACTACACTTAACTATTTTTAAGTAATTACTTCACATTTTCACTACACTTAACCATTTTAAAGTAACTAATTCACATTTCAAGTCTCTACAATTAATAATTTTCAAGTAACTAATTCACATTTCAATTCTCTACACTTAACCATTTTCAAGTAACTAACTCACATTTCAATTCTCTACACTTAACTATTTTCAAGTAACTAATTCACGTTTTCAAGTTACTGCACTTAACCATTTTCAAGTAACTAATTCACATTTTCACTAAACTTAACCATTTTCAAGTAACTAATTCACAATTCAAGTCTCTACCATTAACCATTTTCAAGTAACTAATTCACATTTCAAGTCTCTACCATTAACCATTTTCAAGTAACTAAATCACATTTCAAGTCTCTACACTTAACCATTTTCAAGTAACTAATTCACAATTCAAGTCTCTACCATTAACCATTTTCAAGTAACTAAATCACATTTCAAGTCTCAACCATTAACCATGTAACTAATTCACATTTCAATTCTATACACTTAACCATTTTCAAGTAACTAATTCACGTTTTCAAGTTACTGCACTTAACCATTTTCAAGTAACTACTTCACATTTTCACTACACTTAACCATTTTCAAGTAACTAATTCACATTTTAAGTCTCTAGAATTATTAATTTTCAAGTAACTAATTCACATTTCAATTCTCTACATTTAACCATTTTCAAGTAACTAACTCACATTTCAATTCTCTACACTTAACTATTTTCAAGTAACTAATTCGCGTTTTCAAGTTACTGCACTTAACCATTTTCAAGTAACTTATTCACATTTTCACTAAACTTAACCATTTTCAAGTAACTAATTCACAATTCAAGTCTCTACCATTAACCATTTTCAAGTAACTAAATCACATTTCAAGTCTCAACCATTAACCATGTAACTAATTCAAATTTCAATTCTCTACACTTAACCATTTTCAAGTAACTAATTCACATTTCAAGTCTCTACCATTAACCATTTTAAAGTAACTAATTCACATTTCAAGTCTCTACCATTTTCAAGTAACTAATGCACATTTCAAGTCTCTACACTTAACCATTTTCAAAAACTAATTCATATTTCAAGTCTCTACCATTAGCCATTTTCTAGTAACTAATTAACATTTTCAAGTTACTACACTTAACAATTTTCAAATAACTAATTCACATTTCAATTCTCTACACTTAACCATGTTCAAGTAACTAATTCACATTTTCAAGTTACTACACTTAACCATTTTCAAGTAACTAATTCACATTTTCACTAAACTTAACCATTTTCAAGTAACTAATTCACATTTTAAGTCTCTACCATTAACCATTTTCAAGTAACTAATTCACATTTCAAGTCTCAACCATTAACTATGTAACTAATTCACATTTCAATTCTCTACACTTAACCATTTTCAAGTAACTAATTCACGTTTTCAAGTTACTACACTTAACTATTTTTAAGTAATTACTTCACATTTTCACTACACTTAACCATTTTAAAGTAACTAATTCACATTTCAAATCTCTACAATTAATAATTTTCAAGTAACTAATTCACATTTCAATTCTCTACACTTAACCATTTTCAAGTAACTAACTCACATTTCAATTCTCTACACTTAACTATTTTCAAGTAACTAATTCACGTTTTCAAGTTACTGCACTTAACCATTTTCAAGTAACTAATTCACATTTTCACTAAACTTAACCATTTTCAAGTAACTAATTCACATTTCAAGTTACTACAATTAATAATTGTCAAATAACTAATTCACATTTCAATTCTCTACACTTAACCATTTTCAAGTAACTAATTCACATTTCAAGTCTCTACCATTTTCAAGTAACGAATTCACATTTCAAGTCTTTACACTTAACCATTTTCATGTAACTAATTCATATTTCAAGTCTCTACCATTAACCATTTTCTAGTAACTAATTCACATTTTCAAGTTACTGCTCTTAACAATTTTCAAATAACTAATTCACATTTCAATTCTCTACACTTAACCATTTTCAAGTAACTAATTCACATTTTCAAGTTACTGCACTTAACCATTTTCTAGTAACTAATTCACATTTTCACTAAACTTAACCATTTTCAAGTAACTAATTCACATTTTAAGTCTCTACCATTAACCATTTTCAAGTAACTAATTCACATTTCAAGTCTCAACCATTAACCATGTAACTAATTCACATTTCAATTCTCTACACTTAACCATTTTCAAGTAACTAATTCACGTTTTCAAGTTACTACACTTAACTATTTTTAAGTAATTACTTCACATTTTCACTACACTTAACCATTTTAAAGTAACTAATTCACATTTCAAGTCTCTACAATTAATAATTTTCAAGTAACTAATTCACATTTCAATTCTCTACACTTAACCATTTTCAAGTAACTAACTCACATTTCAATTCTCTACACTTAACTATTTTCAAGTAACTAATTCACGTTTTCAAGTTACTGCACTTAACCATTTTCAAGTAACTAATTCACATTTTCACTAAACTTAACCATTTTCAAGTAACTAAGTCACAATTCAAGTCTCTACCATTAACCATTTTCAAGTAACTAATTCACATTTCAAGTCTCTACCATTAACCATTTTCAAGTAACTAAATCACATTTCAAGTCTCTACACTTAACCATTTTCAAGTAACTAATTCACAATTCAAGTCTCTACCATTAACCATTTTCAAGTAACTAAATCACATTTCAAGTCTCAACCATTAACCATGTAACTAATTCACATTTCAATTCTATACACTTAACCATTTTCAAGTAACTAATTCACGTTTTCAAGTTACTGCACTTAACCATTTTCAAGTAACTACTTCACATTTTCACTACACTTAACCATTTTCAAGTAACTAATTCACATTTTAAGTCTCTAGAATTATTAATTTTCAAGTAACTAATTCACATTTCAATTCTCTACATTTAACCATTTTCAAGTAACTAACTCACATTTCAATTCTCTACACTTAACTATTTTCAAGTAACTAATTCGCGTTTTCAAGTTACTGCACTTAACCATTTTCAAGTAACTAATTCACATTTTCACTAAACTTAACCATTTTCAAGTAACTAATTCACAATTCAAGTCTCTACCATTAACCATTTTCAAGTAACTAAATCACATTTCAAGTCTCAACCATTAACCATGTAACTAATTCAAATTTCAATTCTCTACACTTAACCATTTTCAAGTAACTAATTCACATTTCAAGTCTCTACCATTAACCATTTTAAGTAACTAATTCACATTTCAAGTCTCTACCATTTTCAAGTAACTAATGCACATTTCAAGTCTCTACACTTAACCATTTTCAAAAACTAATTCATATTTCAAGTCTCTACCATTAGCCATTTTCTAGTAACTAATTAACATTTTCAAGTTACTACACTTAACAATTTTCAAATAACTAATTCACATTTCAATTCTCTACACTTAACCATGTTCAAGTAACTAATTCACATTTTCAAGTTACTACACTTAACCATTTTCAAGTAACTAATTCACATTTTCACTAAACTTAACCATTTTCAAGTAACTAATTCACATTTTAAGTCTCTACCATTAACCATTTTAAAGTAACTAATTCACATTTCAAGTCTCAACCATTAACCATGTAACTAATTCACATTTCAATTCTCTACACTTAACCATTTTCAAGTAACTAATTCACGTTTTCAAGTTACTACACTTAACTATTTTTAAGTAATTACTTCACATTTTCACTACACTTAACCATTTTAAAGTAACTAATTCACATTTCAAGTCTCTACAATTAATAATTTTCAAGTAACTAATTCACATTTCAATTCTCTACACTTAACCATTTTCAAGTAACTAACTCACATTTCAATTCTCTACACTTAACTATTTTCAAGTAACTAATTCACGTTTTCAAGTTACTGCACTTAACCATTTTCAAGTAACTAATTCACATTTTCACTAAACTTAACCATTTTCAAGTAACTAATTCACATTTCAAGTTACTACAATTAATAATTGTCAAATAACTAATTCACATTTCAATTCTCTACACTTAACCATTTTCAAGTAACTAATTCACATTTCAAGTCTCTACCATTTTCAAGTAACTAATTCACATTTCAATTCTCTACACTTAACCATTTTCAAGTAACTAACTCACATTTCAAGTCTCTACCATTTTCAAGTAACTAATTCACATTTCAAGTCTTTACACTTAACCATTTTCAAATAACTAATTCACATTTCAATTCTCTACACTTAACCATTTTCAAGTAACTAATTCACATTTTCAAGTTACTGCACTTAACCATTTTCTAGTAACTAATTCACATTTTCACTAAACTTAACCATTTTCAAGTAACTAATTCACATTTTAAGTCTCTACCATTAACCATTTTCAAGTAACTAATTCACATTTCAAGTCTCAACCATTAACCATGTAACTAATTCACATTTCAATTCTCTACACTTAACCATTTTCAAGTAACTAATTCACGTTTTCAAGTTACTACACTTAACTATTTTTAAGTAATTACTTCACATTTTCACTACACTTAACCATTTTAAAGTAACTAATTCACATTTCAAGTCTCTACAATTAATAATTTTCAAGTAACTAATTCACATTTCAATTCTCTACATTTAACCATTTTCAAGTAACTAACTCACATTTCAATTCTCTACACTTAACTATTTTCAAGTAACTAATTCACGTTTTCAAGTTACTGCACTTAACCATTTTCAAGTAACTAATTCACATTTTCACTAAACTTAACCATTTTCAAGTAACTAATTCACAATTCAAGTCTCTACCATTAACCATTTTCAAGTAACTAAATCACATTTCAAGTCTCAACCATTAACCATGTAACTAATTCACATTTCAATTCTATACACTTAACCATTTTCAAGTAACTAATTCACGTTTTCAAGTTACTACACTTAACCATTTTCAAGTAACTAATTCACATTTTCACTACACTTAACCATATTCAAGTAACTAATTCACATTTTAAATCTCTAGAATTATTAATTTTGAAGTAACTAATTCACATTTCAATTCTCTACACTTAACCATTTTCAAGTAACTAATTCACATTTCAAGTCTCTACCATTAACCATTTTAAAGTAACTAATTCACATTTCAAGTCTCTACCATTTTCAAGTAACTAATGCACATTTCAATTCTCTACACTTAACCATTTTCAAATAACTAATTCACATTTTCAAGTTACTACAGTTAACCATTTTCAAGTAACTAATTCACATTTTCACTAAACTTAACCATTTTCAAGTAACTAATTCACATTTCAAGTCTCTACCATTAACCATTTTCTAGTAACTAATTCACATTTCAAGTCTCAACCATTAACCATGTAACTGATTCACATTTCAATTTTCTACACTTAACCATTTTCAAATAACTAATTCACGTTTTCAAGTTACTAAACTTAACCATTTTCAAGTAACTAATTCACATTTTCACTTAACTTAACCATTTTCAAGTAACTAATTCACATTTCAAGTTACTACAATTAATAATTTTCAAATAACTAATTCACATTTCAATTCTCTACACTTAACCATTTTCAAGTAACTAATTCACATTTCAAGTCTCTACCATTTTCAAGTAACTAATTCACATTTCAAGTCTTTACACTTAACCATTTTCATGTAACTAATTCACATTTCAAGTCTCTACCATTAACCATTTTCTAGTAACTAATTCACATTTCAAGTTACTGCTCTTAACAATTTTCAAATAACTGATTCACATTTCAATTCTCTACACTTAACCATTTTCAAGTAACTAATTCACATTTTCAAGTTACTGCACTTAACCATTTTCTAGTAACTAATTCACATTTTCACTAAACTTAACCATTTTCAAGTAACTAATTCACATTTTAAGTCTCTACCATTAACCATTTTCAAGTAACTAATTCACATTTCAAGTCTCAACCATTAACCATGTAACTAATTCACATTTCAATTCTCTACACTTAACTATTTTAAAGTAACTAATTCACGTTTTCAAGTTACTGCACTTAACCATTTTCAAGTAACTAATTCACAATTCAAGTCTCTACCATTAACCATTTTCAAGTAACTAAATCACATTTCAAGTCTCAACCATTAACCATGTAACTAATTCAAATTTCAATTCTCTACACTTAACCATTTTCAAGTAACTAATTCACGTTTTCAAGTTACTACACTTAACCATTTTCAAGTAACTACTTCACATTTTCACTACACTTAACCATTTTCAAGTAACTAATTCACATTTTAAGTCTCTAGAATTATTAATTTTCAAGTAATTAATTCACATTTCAATTCTCTACACTTAACCATTTTCAAGTAACTAATTCACATTTCAAGTCTCTACCATTAACCATTTTAAAGTAACTAATTCACATTTCAAGTCTCTACCATTTTCAAGTAACTAATGCACATTTCAAGTCTCTACACTTAACCATTTTCAAAAACTAATTCATATTTCAAGTCTCTACCATTAGCCATTTTCTAGTAACTAATTAACATTTTCAAGTTACTACACTTAACAATTTTCAAATAACTAATTCACATTTCAATTCTCTACACTTAACCATGTTCAAATAACTAATTCACATTTTCAAGTTACTACACTTAACCATTTTCAAGTAACTAATTCACATTTTCACTAAACTTAACCATTTTCAAGTAACTAATTCACATTTCAAATCTCTACCATTAACCATTTTCTAGTAACTAATTCACATTTCAAGTCTCAACCATTAACCATGTAACTGATTCACATTTCAATTTTCTACACTTAACCATTTTCAAATAACTAATTCACGTTTTCAAGTTACTAAACTTAACCATTTTCAAGTAACTAATTCACATTTTCACTTAACATAACCATTTTCAAGTAACTAATTCACATTTCAAGTTACTACAATTAATAATTTTCAAATAACTAATTCACATTTCAATTCTCTACACTTAACCATTTTCAAGTAACTAATTCACATTTCAAGTCTCTACCATTTTCAAGTAACTAATTCACATTTCAAGTCTTTACACTTAACCATTTTCATGTAACTAATTCACATTTCAAGTCTCTACCATTAACCATTTTCTAGTAACTAATTCACATTTTAAGTTACTGCTCTTAACAATTTTCAAATAACTAATTCACATTTCAATTCTCTACACTTAACCATTTTCAAGTAACTAATTCACATTTTCAAGTTACTGCACTTAACCATTTTCTAGTAACTAATTCACATTTTCACTAAACTTAACCATTTTCAAGTAACTAATTCACATTTTAAGTCTCTACCATTAACCATTTTCAAGTAACTAATTCACATTTCAAGTCTCAACCATTAACCATGTAACTAATTCACATTTCAATTCTCTACACTTAACCATTTTCAAGTAACTAATTCACGTTTTCAAGTTACTACACTTAACTATTTTTAAGTAATTACTTCACATTTTCACTACACTTAACCATTTTAAAGTAACTAATTCACATTTCAAGTCTCTACAATTAATAATTTTCAAGTAACTAATTCACATTTCAATTCTCTACACTTAACCATTTTCAAGTAACTAACTCACATTTCAATTCTCTACACTTAACTATTTTCAAGTAACTAATTCACGTTTTCAAGTTACTGCACTTAACCATTTTCAAGTAACTAATTCACATTTTCACTAAACTTAACCATTTTCAAGTAACTAAGTCACAATTCAAGTCTCTACCATTAACCATTTTCAAGTAACTAATTCACATTTCAAGTCTCTACCATTAACCATTTTCAAGTAACTAAATCACATTTCAAGTCTCTACACTTAACCATTTTCAAGTAACTAATTCACAATTCAAGTCTCTACCATTAACCATTTTCAAGTAACTAAATCACATTTCAAGTCTCAACCATTAACCATGTAACTAATTCACATTTCAATTCTATACACTTAACCATTTTCAAGTAACTAATTCACGTTTTCAAGTTACTGCACTTAACCATTTTCAAGTAACTACTTCACATTTTCACTACACTTAACCATTTTCAAGTAACTAATTCACATTTTAAGTCTCTAGAATTATTAATTTTCAAGTAACTAATTCACATTTCAATTCTCTACATTTAACCATTTTCAAGTAACTAACTCACATTTCAATTCTCTACACTTAACTATTTTCAAGTAACTAATTCGCGTTTTCAAGTTACTGCACTTAACCATTTTCAAGTAACTAATTCACATTTTCACTAAACTTAACCATTTTCAAGTAACTAATTCACAATTCAAGTCTCTACCATTAACCATTTTCAAGTAACTAAATCACATTTCAAGTCTCAACCATTAACCATGTAACTAATTCAAATTTCAATTCTCTACACTTAACCATTTTCAAGTAACTAATTCACATTTCAAGTCTCTACCATTAACCATTTTAAGTAACTAATTCACATTTCAAGTCTCTACCATTTTCAAGTAACTAATGCACATTTCAAGTCTCTACACTTAACCATTTTCAAAAACTAATTCATATTTCAAGTCTCTACCATTAGCCATTTTCTAGTAACTAATTAACATTTTCAAGTTACTACACTTAACAATTTTCAAATAACTAATTCACATTTCAATTCTCTACACTTAACCATGTTCAAGTAACTAATTCACATTTTCAAGTTACTACACTTAACCATTTTCAAGTAACTAATTCACATTTTCACTAAACTTAACCATTTTCAAGTAACTAATTCACATTTTAAGTCTCTACCATTAACCATTTTAAAGTAACTAATTCACATTTCAAGTCTCAACCATTAACCATGTAACTAATTCACATTTCAATTCTCTACACTTAACCATTTTCAAGTAACTAATTCACGTTTTCAAGTTACTACACTTAACTATTTTTAAGTAATTACTTCACATTTTCACTACACTTAACCATTTTAAAGTAACTAATTCACATTTCAAGTCTCTACAATTAATAATTTTCAAGTAACTAATTCACATTTCAATTCTCTACACTTAACCATTTTCAAGTAACTAACTCACATTTCAATTCTCTACACTTAACTATTTTCAAGTAACTAATTCACGTTTTCAAGTTACTGCACTTAACCATTTTCAAGTAACTAATTCACATTTTCACTAAACTTAACCATTTTCAAGTAACTAATTCACATTTCAAGTTACTACAATTAATAATTGTCAAATAACTAATTCACATTTCAATTCTCTACACTTAACCATTTTCAAGTAACTAATTCACATTTCAAGTCTCTACCATTTTCAAGTAACTAATTCACATTTCAATTCTCTACACTTAACCATTTTCAAGTAACTAACTCACATTTCAAGTCTCTACCATTTTCAAGTAACTAATTCACATTTCAAGTCTTTACACTTAACCATTTTCAAATAACTAATTCACATTTCAATTCTCTACACTTAACCATTTTCAAGTAACTAATTCACATTTTCAAGTTACTGCACTTAACCATTTTCTAGTAACTAATTCACATTTTCACTAAACTTAACCATTTTCAAGTAACTAATTCACATTTTAAGTCTCTACCATTAACCATTTTCAAGTAACTAATTCACATTTCAAGTCTCAACCATTAACCATGTAACTAATTCACATTTCAATTCTCTACACTTAACCATTTTCAAGTAACTAATTCACGTTTTCAAGTTACTACACTTAACTATTTTTAAGTAATTACTTCACATTTTCACTACACTTAACCATTTTAAAGTAACTAATTCACATTTCAAGTCTCTACAATTAATAATTTTCAAGTAACTAATTCACATTTCAATTCTCTACATTTAACCATTTTCAAGTAACTAACTCACATTTCAATTCTCTACACTTAACTATTTTCAAGTAACTAATTCACGTTTTCAAGTTACTGCACTTAACCATTTTCAAGTAACTAATTCACATTTTCACTAAACTTAACCATTTTCAAGTAACTAATTCACAATTCAAGTCTCTACCATTAACCATTTTCAAGTAACTAAATCACATTTCAAGTCTCAACCATTAACCATGTAACTAATTCACATTTCAATTCTATACACTTAACCATTTTCAAGTAACTAATTCACGTTTTCAAGTTACTACACTTAACCATTTTCAAGTAACTAATTCACATTTTCACTACACTTAACCATATTCAAGTAACTAATTCACATTTTAAATCTCTAGAATTATTAATTTTGAAGTAACTAATTCACATTTCAATTCTCTACACTTAACCATTTTCAAGTAACTAATTCACATTTCAAGTCTCTACCATTAACCATTTTAAAGTAACTAATTCACATTTCAAGTCTCTACCATTTTCAAGTAACTAATGCACATTTCAATTCTCTACACTTAACCATTTTCAAATAACTAATTCACATTTTCAAGTTACTACAGTTAACCATTTTCAAGTAACTAATTCACATTTTCACTAAACTTAACCATTTTCAAGTAACTAATTCACATTTCAAGTCTCTACCATTAACCATTTTCTAGTAACTAATTCACATTTCAAGTCTCAACCATTAACCATGTAACTGATTCACATTTCAATTTTCTACACTTAACCATTTTCAAATAACTAATTCACGTTTTCAAGTTACTAAACTTAACCATTTTCAAGTAACTAATTCACATTTTCACTTAACTTAACCATTTTCAAGTAACTAATTCACATTTCAAGTTACTACAATTAATAATTTTCAAATAACTAATTCACATTTCAATTCTCTACACTTAACCATTTTCAAGTAACTAATTCACATTTCAAGTCTCTACCATTTTCAAGTAACTAATTCACATTTCAAGTCTTTACACTTAACCATTTTCATGTAACTAATTCACATTTCAAGTCTCTACCATTAACCATTTTCTAGTAACTAATTCACATTTCAAGTTACTGCTCTTAACAATTTTCAAATAACTGATTCACATTTCAATTCTCTACACTTAACCATTTTCAAGTAACTAATTCACATTTTCAAGTTACTGCACTTAACCATTTTCTAGTAACTAATTCACATTTTCACTAAACTTAACCATTTTCAAGTAACTAATTCACATTTTAAGTCTCTACCATTAACCATTTTCAAGTAACTAATTCACATTTCAAGTCTCAACCATTAACCATGTAACTAATTCACATTTCAATTCTCTACACTTAACTATTTTAAAGTAACTAATTCACGTTTTCAAGTTACTGCACTTAACCATTTTCAAGTAACTAATTCACAATTCAAGTCTCTACCATTAACCATTTTCAAGTAACTAAATCACATTTCAAGTCTCAACCATTAACCATGTAACTAATTCAAATTTCAATTCTCTACACTTAACCATTTTCAAGTAACTAATTCACGTTTTCAAGTTACTACACTTAACCATTTTCAAGTAACTACTTCACATTTTCACTACACTTAACCATTTTCAAGTAACTAATTCACATTTTAAGTCTCTAGAATTATTAATTTTCAAGTAATTAATTCACATTTCAATTCTCTACACTTAACCATTTTCAAGTAACTAATTCACATTTCAAGTCTCTACCATTAACCATTTTAAAGTAACTAATTCACATTTCAAGTCTCTACCATTTTCAAGTAACTAATGCACATTTCAAGTCTCTACACTTAACCATTTTCAAAAACTAATTCATATTTCAAGTCTCTACCATTAGCCATTTTCTAGTAACTAATTAACATTTTCAAGTTACTACACTTAACAATTTTCAAATAACTAATTCACATTTCAATTCTCTACACTTAACCATGTTCAAATAACTAATTCACATTTTCAAGTTACTACACTTAACCATTTTCAAGTAACTAATTCACATTTTCACTAAACTTAACCATTTTCAAGTAACTAATTCACATTTCAAATCTCTACCATTAACCATTTTCTAGTAACTAATTCACATTTCAAGTCTCAACCATTAACCATGTAACTGATTCACATTTCAATTTTCTACACTTAACCATTTTCAAATAACTAATTCACGTTTTCAAGTTACTAAACTTAACCATTTTCAAGTAACTAATTCACATTTTCACTTAACATAACCATTTTCAAGTAACTAATTCACATTTCAAGTTACTACAATTAATAATTTTCAAATAACTAATTCACATTTCAATTCTCTACACTTAACCATTTTCAAGTAACTAATTCACATTTCAAGTCTCTACCATTTTCAAGTAACTAATTCACATTTCAAGTCTTTACACTTAACCATTTTCATGTAACTAATTCACATTTCAAGTCTCTACCATTAACCATTTTCTAGTAACTAATTCACATTTTAAGTTACTGCTCTTAACAATTTTCAAATAACTAATTCACATTTCAATTCTCTACACTTAACCATTTTCAAGTAACTAATTCACATTTTCAAGTTACTGCACTTAACCATTTTCTAGTAACTAATTCACATTTTCACTAAACTTAACCATTTTCAAATAACTAATTCACATTTTAAGTCTCTACCATTAACCATTTTCAAGTAACTAATTCACATTTCAAGTCTCAACCATTAACCATGTAACTAATTCACATTTCAATTCTCTACACTTAACCATTTTCAAGTAACTAATTCACGTTTTCAAGTTACTACACTTAACTATTTTTAAGTAATTACTTCACATTTTCACTACACTTAACCATTTTAAAGTAACTAATTCACATTTCAAGTCTCTACAATTAATAATTTTCAAGTAACTAATTCACATTTCAATTCTCTACACTTAACCATTTTCAAGTAACTAACTCACATTTCAATTCTCTACACTTAACTATTTTCAAGTAACTAATTCACGTTTTCAAGTTACTGCACTTAACCATTTTCAAGTAACTAATTCACATTTTCACTAAACTTAACCATTTTCAAGTAACTAATTCACATTTCAAGTTACTACAATTAATAATTTTCAAATAACTAATTCACATTTCAATTCTCTACACTTAACCATTTTCAAGTAACTAATTCACATTTCAAGTCTCTACCATTTTCAAGTAACTAATTCACATTTCAAGTCTTTACACTTAACCATTTTCAAATAACTAATTCACATTTCAATTCTCTACACTTAACCATTTTCAAGTAACTAATTTACATTTTCAAGTTACTGCACTTAACCATTTTCTAGTAACTAATTCACATTTTCACTAAACTTAACCATTTTCAAGTAACTAATTCACATTTCAAGTCTCAACCATTAACCATGTAACTAATTCGCATTTCAATTCTCTACACTTAACCATTTTCAAGTAACTAATTCACGTTTTCAAGTTACTACACTTAACTATTTTTAAGTAATTACTTCACATTTTCACTACACTTAACCATTTTAAAGTAACTAATTCACATTTCAAGTCTCTACAATTAATAATTTTCAAGTAACTAATTCACATTTCAATTCTCTACATTTAACCATTTTCAAGTAACTAACTCACATTTCAATTCTCTACACTTAACTATTTTCAAGTAACTAATTCACGTTTTCAAGTTACTGCACTTAACCATTTTCAAGTAACTAATTCACATTTTCACTAAACTTAACCATTTTCAAGTAACTAATTCACAATTCAAGTCTCTACCATTAACCATTTTCAAGTAACTAAATCACATTTCAAGTCTCAACCATTAACCATGTAACTAATTCACATTTCAATTCTATACACTTAACCATTTTCAAGTAACTAATTCACGTTTTCAAGTTACTACACTTAACCATTTTCAAGTAACTAATTCACATTTTAAATCTCTAAAATTATTAATTTTGAATTAACTAATTCACATTTCAATTCTCTACACTTAACCATTTTCAAGTAACTAATTCACATTTCAAGTCTCTACCATTAACCATTTTAAAGTAACTAATTCACATTTCAAGTCTCTACCATTTTCAAGTAACTAATGCACATTTCAAGTCTCTACACTTAACCATTTTCAAAAACTAATTCATATTTCAAATCTCTACCATTAGCCATTTTCTAGTAACTAGTTAACATTTTCAAGTTACTACACTTAACAATTTTCAAATAACTAATTCACATTTTAATTCTCTACACTTAACCATTTTCTAATAACTAATTCACATTTTCAAGTTACTACAGTTAACCATTTTCAAGTAACTAATTCACATTTTCACTAAACTTAACCATTTTCAAGTAACTAATTCATATTTCAAGTCTCTACCATTAACCATTTTCTAGTAACTAATTCACATTTCAAGTCTCAACCATTAACCATGTAACTGATTCACATTTCAATTTTCTACACTTAACCATTTTCAAATAACTAATTCACGTTTTCAAGTTACTAAACTTAACCATTTTCAAGTAACTAATTCACATTTTCACTTAACTTAACCATTTTCAAGTAACTAATTCACATTTCAAGTTACTACAATTAATAATTTTCAAATAACTAATTCACATTTCAATTCTCTACACTTAACCATTTTCAAGTAACTAATTCACATTTCAAGTCTCTGCCATTTTCAAGTAACTAATTCACATTTCAAGTCTTTACACTTAACCATTTTCATGTAACTAATTCACATTTCAAGTCTCTGCCATTAACCATTTTCTAGTAACTAATTCACATTTTCAAGTTACTGCTCTTAACAATTTTCAAATAACTAATTCACATTTCAATTCTCTACACTTAACCATTTTCAAGTAACTAATTCACATTTTCAAGTTACTGCACTTAACCATTTTCTAGTAATTAATTCACATTTTCACTAAACTTAACCATTTTCAAGTAACTAATTCACATTTTAAGTCTCTAGAATTATTAATTTTCAAGTAACTAATTCACATTTCAATTCTCTACATTTAACCATTTTCAAGTAACTAACTCACATTTCAATTCTCTACACTTAACTATTTTAAAGTAACTAATTCACGTTTTCAAGTTACTGCACTTAACCATTTTCAAGTAACTAATTCACATTTTCACTAAACTTAACCATTTTCAAGTAACTAATTCACAATTCAAGTCTCTACCATTAACCATTTTCAAGTAACTAAATCACATTTCAAGTCTCAACCATTAACCATGTAACTAATTCAAATTTCAATTCTCTACACTTAACCATTTTCAAGTAACTAATTCACGTTTTCAAGTTACTACACTTAACCATTTTCAAGTAACTACTTCACATTTTCACTACACTTAACCATTTTCAAGTAACTAATTCACATTTTAAGTCTCTAGAATTATTAATTTTCAAGTAACTAATTCACATTTCAATTCTCTACACTTAACCATTTTCAAGTAACTAATTCACATTTCAAGTCTCTACCATTAACCATTTTAAAGTAACTAATTCACATTTCAAGTCTCTACCATTTTCAAGTAACTAATGCACATTTCAAGTCTCTACACTTAACCATTTTCAAAAACTAATTCATATTTCAAGTCTCTACCATTAGCCATTTTCTAGTAACTAATTAACATTTTCAAGTTACTACACTTAACAATTTTCAAATAACTAATTCACATTTCAAGTTACTACACTTAACCATTTTCAAGTAACTAATTCACGTTTTCAAGTTACTACACTTAACCATTTTCAAGTAACTAATTCACATTTTCACTAAACTTAACCATTTTCAAGTAACTAATTCACAATTCAAGTCTCTACCATTAACCATTTTCAAGTAACTAAATCACATTTCAAGTCTCAACCATTAACCATGTAACTAATTCACATTTCAATTCTATACACTTAACCATTTTCAAGTAACTAATTCACGTTTTCAAGTTACTACACTTAACCATTTTCAAGTAACTAATTCACATTTTAAATCTCTAGAATTATTAATTTTGAATTAACTAATTCACATTTCAATTCTCTACACTTAACCATTTTCAAATAACTAATTCACATTTCAAGTCTCTACCATTAACCATTTTAAAGTAACTAATTCACATTTCAAGTCTCTACCATTTTCAAGTAACTAATGCACATTTCAAGTCTCTACACTTAACCATTTTCAAAAACTAATTCATATTTCAAATCTCTACCATTAGCCATTTTCTAGTAACTAGTTAACATTTTCAAATTACTACACTTAACAATTTTCAAATAACTAATTCACATTTTAATTCTCTACACTTAACCATTTTCAAATAACTAATTCACATTTTCAAGTTACTACAGTTAACCATTTTCAAGTAACTAATTCACATTTTCACTAAACTTAACCATTTTCAAGTAACTAATTCATATTTCAAGTCTCTACCATTAACCATTTTCTAGTAACTAATTCACATTTCAAGTCTCAACCATTAACCATGTAACTGATTCACATTTCAATTTTCTACACTTAACCATTTTCAAATAACTAATTCACGTTTTCAAGTTACTAAACTTAACCATTTTCAAGTAACTAATTCACATTTTCACTTAACTTAACCATTTTCAAGTAACTAATTCACATTTCAAGTTACTACAATTAATAATTTTCAAATAACTAATTCACATTTCAATTCTCTACACTTAACCATTTTCAAGTAACTAATTCACATTTCAAGTCTCTACCATTTTCAAGTAACTAATTCACATTTCAAGTCTTTACACTTAACCATTTTCATGTAACTAATTCACATTTCAAGTCTCTACCATTAACCATTTTCTAGTAACTAATTCACATTTTCAAGTTACTGCTCTTAACAATTTTCAAATAACTAATTCACATTTCAATTCTCTACACTTAACCATTTTCAAGTAACTAATTCACATTTTCAAGTTACTGCACTTAACCATTTTCTAGTAATTAATTCACATTTTCACTAAACTTAACCATTTTCAAGTAACTAATTCACATTTTAAGTCTCTACCATTAACCATTTTCAAGTAACTAATTCACATTTCAAGTCTCAACCATTAACCATGTAACTAATTCACATTTCAATTCTCTACACTTAACTATTTTAAAGTAACTAATTCACGTTTTCAAGTTACTGCACTTAACCATTTTCAAGTAACTAATTCACATTTTCACTAAACTTAACCATTTTCAAGTAACTAATTCACAATTCAAGTCTCTACCATTAACCATTTTCAAGTAACTAAATCACATTTCAAGTCTCAACCATTAACCATGTAACTAATTCAAATTTCAATTCTCTACACTTAACCATTTTCAAGTAACTAATTCACGTTTTCAAGTTACTACACTTAACCATTTTCAAGTAACTACTTCACATTTTCACTACACTTAACCATTTTCAAGTAACTAATTCACATTTTAAGTCTCTAGAATTATTAATTTTTAAGTAACTAATTCACATTTCAATTCTCTACACTTAACCATTTTCAAGTAACTAATTCACATTTCAAGTCTCTACCATTAACCATTTTAAAGTAACTAATTCACATTTCAAGTCTCTACCATTTTCAAGTAACTAATGCACATTTCAAGTCTCTACACTTAACCATTTTCAAAAACTAATTCATATTTCAAGTCTCTACCATTAGCCATTTTCTAGTAACTAATTAACATTTTCAAGTTACTACACTTAACAATTTTCAAATAACTAATTCACATTTCAAGTTACTACACTTAACCATTTTCAAGTAACTAATTCACATTTTCACTAAACTTAACCATTTTCAAGTAACTAATTCACATTTCAAATCTCTACCATTAACCATTTTCTAGTAACTAATTCACATTTCAAGTCTCAACCATTAACCATGTAACTGATTCACATTTCAATTTTCTACACTTAACCATTTTCAAATAACTAATTCACGTTTTCAAGTTACTAAACTTAACCATTTTCAAGTAACTAATTCACATTTTCACTTAACTTAACCATTTTCAAATAACTAATTCACATTTCAAATTACTACAATTAATAATTTTCAAATAACTAATTCACATTTCAATTCTCTACACTTAACCATTTTCAAGTAACTAATTCACATTTCAAGTCTCTACCATTTTCAAGTAACTAATTCACATTTCAAGTCTTTACACTTAACCATTTTCATGTAACTAATTCACATTTCAAGTCTCTACCATTAACCATTTTCTAGTAACTAATTCACATTTTCAAGTTACTGCTCTTAACAATTTTCAAATAACTAATTCACATTTCAATTCTCTACACTTAACCATTTTCAAGTAACTAATTCACATTTTCAAGTTACTGCACTTAACCATTTTCTAGTAACTAATTCACATTTTCACTAAACTTAACCATTTTCAAGTAACTAATTCACATTTTAAGTCTCTACCATTAACCATTTTCAAGTAACTAATTCACATTTCAAGTCTCAACCATTAACCATGTAACTAATTCACATTTCAATTCTCTACACTTAACCATTTTCAAGTAACTAATTCACGTTTTCAAGTTACTACACTTAACTATTTTTAAGTAATTACTTCACATTTTCACTACACTTAACCATTTTAAAGTAACTAATTCACATTTCAAGTCTCTACAATTAATAATTTTCAAGTAACTAATTCACATTTCAATTCTCTACACTTAACCATTTTCAAGTAACTAACTCACATTTCAATTCTCTACACTTAACTATTTTCAAGTAACTAATTCACGTTTTCAAGTTACTGCACTTAACCATTTTCAAGTAACTAATTCACATTTTCACTAAACTTAACCATTTTCAAGTAACTAATTCACAATTCAAGTTACTACAATTAATAATTTTCAAATAACTAATTCACATTTCAATTCTCTACACTTAACCATTTTCAAGTAACTAATTCACATTTCAAGTCTCTACCATTTTCAAGTAACTAATTCACATTTCAAGTCTTTACACTTAAACATTTTCAAATAACTAATTCACATTTCAATTCTCTACACTTAACCATTTTCAAGTAACTAATTCACATTTTCAAGTTACTGCACTTAACCATTTTCTATTAACTAATTCACATTTTCACTAAACTTAACCATTTTCAAGTAACTAATTCACATTTTAAGTCTCTACCATTAACCATTTTCAAGTAACTAATTCACATTTCAAGTCTCAACCATTAACCATGTAACTAATTCACATTTCAATTCTCTACACTTAACCATTTTCAAGTAACTAATTCACGTTTTCAAATTACTACACTTAACTATTTTTAAGTAATTACTTCACATTTTCACTACACTTAACCATTTTAAAGTAACTAATTCACATTTCAAGTCTCTACAATTAATAATTTTCAAGTAACTAATTCATATTTCAATTCTCTACATTTAACCATTTTCAAGTAACTAACTCACATTTCAATTCTCTACACTTAACTATTTTCAAGTAACTAATTCACGTTTTCAAGTTACTGCACTTAACCATTTTCAAGTAACTAATTCACATTTTCACTAAACTTAACCATTTTCAAGTAACTAATTCACAATTCAAGTCTCTACCATTAACCATTTTCAAGTAACTAAATCACATTTCAAGTCTCAACCATTAACCATGTAACTAATTCACATTTCAATTCTATACACTTAACCATTTTCAAGTAACTAATTCACGTTTTCAAGTTACTACACTTAACCATTTTCAAGTAACTAATTCACATTTTAAATCTCTAGAATTATTAATTTTGAATTAACTAATTCACATTTCAATTCTCTACACTTAACCATTTTCAAGTAACTAATTCACATTTCAAGTCTCTACCATTAACCATTTTAAAGTAACTAATTCACATTTCAAGTCTCTACCATTTTCAAGTAACTAATGCACATTCCAAGTCTCTACACTTAACCATTTTCAAAAACTAATTCATATTTCAAATCTCTACCATTAGCCATTTTCTAGTAACTAGTTAACATTTTCAAGTTACTACACTTAACAATTTTCAAATAACTAATTCACATTTTAATTCTCTACACTTAACCATTTTCAAATAACTAATTCACATTTTCAAGTTACTACAGTTAACCATTTTCAAGTAACTAATTCACATTTTCACTAAACTTAACCATTTTCAAGTAACTAATTCATATTTCAAGTCTCTACCATTAACCATTTTCTAGTAACTAATTCACATTTCAAGTCTCAACTATTAACCATGTAACTGATTCACATTTCAATTTTCTACACTTAACCATTTTCAAATAACTAATTCACGTTTTCAAGTTACTAAACTTAACCATTTTCAAGTAACTAATTCACATTTTCACTTAACTTAACCATTTTCAAGTAACTAATTCACATTTCAAGTTACTACAATTAATAATTTTCAAATAACTAATTCACATTTCAATTCTCTACACTTAACCATTTTCAAGTAACTAATTCACATTTCAAGTCTCTACCATTTTCAAGTAACGAATTCACATTTCAAGTCTTTACACTTAACCATTTTCATGTAACTAATTCACATTTCAAGTCTCTACCATTAACCATTTTCTAGTAACTAATTCACATTTTCAAGTTACTGCTCTTAACAATTTTCAAATAACTAATTCACATTTCAATTCTCTACACTTAACCATTTTCAAGTAACTAATTCACATTTTCAAGTTACTGCACTTAACCATTTTCTAGTAACTAATTCACATTTTCACTAAACTTAACCATTTTCAAGTAACTAATTCACATTTTAAGTCTCTACCATTAACCATTTTCAAGTAACTAATTCACATTTCAAGTCTCAACCATTAACCATGTAACTAATTCACATTTCAATTCTCTACACTTAACTATTTTCAAGTAACTAATTCACGTTGTCAAGTTACTGCACTTAACCATTTTCAAGTAACTAATTCACATTTTCACTAAACTTAACCATTTTCAAGTAACTAATTCACAATTCAAGTCTCTACCATTAACCATTTTCAAGTAACTAAATCACATTTCAAGTCTCAACCATTAACCATGTAACTAATTCAAATTTCAATTCTCTACACTTAACCATTTTCAAGTAACTACTTCACATTTTCACTACACTTAACCATTTTCAAGCAACTAATTCACATTTTAAGTCTCTAGAATTATTAATTTTCAAGTAACTAATTCACATTTCAATTCTCTACACTTAACCATTTTCAAGTAACTAATTCACATTTCAAGTCTCTACCATTAACCATTTTAAAGTAACTAATTCACATTTCAAGTCTCTACCATTTTCAAGTAACTAATGCACATTTCAAGTCTCTACACTTAACCATTTTCAAAAACTAATTCATATTTCAAGTCTCTACCATTAGCCATTTTCTAGTAACTAATTAACATTTTCAAGTTACTACACTTAACAATTTTCAAATAACTAATTCACATTTCAATTCTCTACACTTAACCATGTTCAAGTAACTAATTCACATTTTCAAGTTACTACACTTAACCATTTTCAAGTAACTAATTCACATTTTCACTAAACTTAACCATTTTCAAGTAACTAATTCACATTTCAAGTCTCTACCATTAACCATGTAACTGATTCACATTTCAATTTTCTACACTTAACCATTTTCAAATAACTAATTCACGTTTTCAAGTTACTAAACTTAACCATTTTCAAGTAACTAATACACATTTTCACTTAACTTAACCATTTTCAAGTAACTAATTCACATTTCAAGTTACTACAATTAATAATTTTCAAATAACTAATTCACATTTCAATTCTCTACACTTAACCATTTTCAAGTAACTAATTCACATTTCAAGTCTCTACCATTTTCAAGTAACTAATTCACATTTCAAGTCTTTACACTTAACCATTTTCATGTAACTAATTCACATTTCAAGTCTCTACCATTAACCATTTTCTAGTAACTAATTCACATTTTCAAGTTACTGCTCTTAACAATTTTCAAATAACTAATTCACATTTCAATTCTCTACACTTAACCATTTTCAAGTAACTAATTCACATTTTCAAGTTACTGCACTTAACCATTTTCTAGTAACTAATTCACATTTTCACTAAACTTAACCATTTTCAAGTAACTAATTCACATTTTAAGTCTCTACCATTAACCATTTTCAAGTAACTAATTCACATTTCAAGTCTCAACCATTAACCATGTAACTAATTCACATTTCAATTCTCTACACTTAACCATTTTCAAGTAACTAATTCACGTTTTCAAGTTACTACACTTAACTATTTTTAAGTAATTACTTCACATTTTCACTACACTTAACCATTTTCAAGTAACTAATTCACATTTTAAGTCTCTAGAATTATTAATTTTCAAGTAACTAATTCACATTTCAATTCTCTACATTTAACCATTTTCAAGTAACTAACTCACATTTCAATTCTCTACACTTAACTATTTTCAAGTAACTAATTTACGTTTTCAAGTTACTGCACTTAACCATTTTCAAGTAACTAATTCACATTTTCACTAAACTTAACCATTTTCAAGTAACTAATTCACAATTCAAGTCTCTACCATTAACCATTTTCAAGTAACTAAATCACATTTCAAGTCTCAACCATTAACCATGTAACTAATTCAAATTTCAATTCTCTACACTTAACCATTTTCAAGTAACTAATTCACATTTCAAGTCTCTACCATTAACCATTTTAAAGTAACTAATTCACATTTCAAGTCTCTACCATTTTCAAGTAACTAATGCACATTTCAAGTCTCTACACTTAACCATTTTCAAAAACTAATTCATATTTCAAGTCTCTACCATTAGCCATTTTCTAGTAACTAATTAACATTTTCAAGTTACTACACTTAACAATTTTCAAATAACTAATTCACATTTCAATTCTCTACACTTAACCATGTTCAAGTAACTAATTCACATTTTCAAGTTACTACACTTAACCATTTTCAAGTAACTAATTCACATTTTCACTAAACTTAACCATTTTCAAGTAACTAATTCACATTTCAAGTCTCTACCATTAACCATGTAACTGATTCACATTTCAATTTTCTACACTTAACCATTTTCAAATAACTAATTCACGTTTTCAAGTTACTAAACTTAACCATTTTCAAGTAACTAATACACATTTTCACTTAACTTAACCATTTTCAAGTAACTAATTCACATTTCAAGTTACTACAATTAATAATTTTCAAATAACTAATTCACATTTCAATTCTCTACACTTAACCATTTTCAAGTAACTAATTCACATTTCAAGTCTCTACCATTTTCAAGTAACTAATTCACATTTCAAGTCTTTACACTTAACCATTTTCATGTAACTAATTCACATTTCAAGTCTCTACCATTAACCATTTTCTAGTAACTAATTCACATTTTCAAGTTACTGCTCTTAACAATTTTCAAATAACTAATTCACATTTCAATTCTCTACACTTAACCATTTTCAAGTAACTAATTCACATTTTCAAGTTACTGCACTTAACCATTTTCTAGTAACTGATTCACATTTTCACTAAACTTAACCATCTTCAAGTAACTAATTCACATTTTAAGTCTCTACCATTAACCATTTTCAAGTAACTAATTCACATTTCAAGTCTCAACCATTAACCATGTAACTAATTCACATTTCAATTCTCTACACTTAACCATTTTCAAGTAACTAATTCACGTTTTCAAGTTACTACACTTAACTATTTTTAAGTAATTACTTCACATTTTCACTACACTTAACCATTTTAAAGTAACTAATTCACATTTCAAGTCTCTACAATTAATAATTTTCAAGTAACTAATTCACATTTCAATTCTCTACACTTAACCATTTTCAAGTAACTAACTCACATTTCAATTCTCTACACTTAACTATTTTCAAGTAACTAATTCACGTTTTCAAGTTACTGCACTTAACCATTTTCAAGTAACTAATTCACATTTTCACTAAACTTAACCATTTTCAAGTAACTAATTCACAATTCAAGTCTCTACCATTAACCATTTTCAAGTAACTAATTCACATTTCAAGTCTCTACCATTAACCATTTTCAAGTAACTAAATCACATTTCAAGTCTCTACACTTAACCATTTTCAAGTAACTAATTCACAATTCAAGTCTCTACCATTAACCATTTTCAAGTAACTAAATCACATTTCAAGTCTCAACCATTAACCATGTAACTAATTCACATTTCAATTCTATACACTTAACCATTTTCAAGTAACTAATTCACGTTTTCAAGTTACTGCACTTAACCATTTTCAAGTAACTACTTCACATTTTCACTACACTTAACCATTTTCAAGTAACTAATTCACATTTTAAGTCTCTAGAATTATTAATTTTCAAGTAACTAATTCACATTTCAATTCTCTACATTTAACCATTTTCAAGTAACTAACTCACATTTCAATTCTCTACACTTAACTATTTTCAAGTAACTAATTCGCGTTTTCAAGTTACTGCACTTAACCATTTTCAAGTAACTAATTCACATTTTCACTAAACTTAACCATTTTCAAGTAACTAATTCACAATTCAAGTCTCTACCATTAACCATTTTCAAGTAACTAAATCACATTTCAAGTCTCAACCATTAACCATGTAACTAATTCAAATTTCAATTCTCTACACTTAACCATTTTCAAGTAACTAATTCACATTTCAAGTCTCTACCATTAACCATTTTAAAGTAACTAATTCACATTTCAAGTCTCTACCATTTTCAAGTAACTAATGCACATTTCAAGTCTCTACACTTAACCATTTTCAAAAACTAATTCATATTTCAAGTCTCTACCATTAGCCATTTTCTAGTAACTAATTAACATTTTCAAGTTACTACACTTAACAATTTTCAAATAACTAATTCACATTTCAATTCTCTACACTTAACCATGTTCAAGTAACTAATTCACATTTTCAAGTTACTACACTTAACCATTTTCAAGTAACTAATTCACATTTTCACTAAACTTAACCATTTTCAAGTAACTAATTCACATTTTAAGTCTCTACCATTAACCATTTTCAAGTAACTAATTCACATTTCAAGTCTCAACCATTAACCATGTAACTAATTCACATTTCAATTCTCTACACTTAACCATTTTCAAGTAACTAATTCACGTTTTCAAGTTACTACACTTAACTATTTTTAAGTAATTACTTCACATTTTCACTACACTTAACCATTTTAAAGTAACTAATTCACATTTCAAGTCTCTACAATTAATAATTTTCAAGTAACTAATTCACATTTCAATTCTCTACACTTAACCATTTTCAAGTAACTAACTCACATTTCAATTCTCTACACTTAACTATTTTCAAGTAACTAATTCACGTTTTCAAGTTACTGCACTTAACCATTTTCAAGTAACTAATTCAAATTTTCACTAAACTTAACCATTTTCAAGTAACTAATTCACATTTCAAGTTACTACAATTAATAATTGTCAAATAACTAATTCACATTTCAATTCTCTACACTTAACCATTTTCAAGTAACTAATTCACATTTCAAGTCTCTACCATTTTCAAGTAACGAATTCACATTTCAAGTCTTTACACTTAACCATTTTCATGTAACTAATTCATATTTCAAGTCTCTACCATTAACCATTTTCTAGTAACTAATTCACATTTTCAAGTTACTGCTCTTAACAATTTTCAAATAACTAATTCACATTTCAATTCTCTACACTTAACCATTTTCAAGTAACTAATTCACATTTTCAAGTTACTGCACTTAACCATTTTCTAGTAACTAATTCACATTTTCACTAAACTTAACCATTTTCAAGTAACTAATTCACATTTTAAGTCTCTACCATTAACCATTTTCAAGTAACTAATTCACATTTCAAGTCTCAACCATTAACCATGTAACTAATTCACATTTCAATTCTCTACACTTAACCATTTTCAAGTAACTAATTCACGTTTTCAAGTTACTACACTTAACTATTTTTAAGTAATTACTTCACATTTTCACTACACTTAACCATTTTAAAGTAACTAATTCACATTTCAAGTCTCTACAATTAATAATTTTCAAGTAACTAATTCACATTTCAATTCTCTACACTTAACCATTTTCAAGTAACTAACTCACATTTCAATTCTCTACACTTAACTATTTTCAAGTAACTAATTCACGTTTTCAAGTTACTGCACTTAACCATTTTCAAGTAACTAATTCACATTTTCACTAAACTTAACCATTTTCAAGTAACTAATTCACATTTCAAGTTACTACAATTAATAATTGTCAAATAACTAATTCACATTTCAATTCTCTACACTTAACCATTTTCAAGTAACTAATTCACATTTCAAGTCTCTACCATTTTCAAGTAACGAATTCACATTTCAAGTCTTTACACTTAACCATTTTCATGTAACTAATTCATATTTCAAGTCTCTACCATTAACCATTTTCTAGTAACTAATTCACATTTTCAAGTTACTGCTCTTAACAATTTTCAAATAACTAATTCACATTTCAATTCTCTACACTTAACCATTTTCAAGTAACTAATTCACATTTTCAAGTTACTGCACTTAACCATTTTCTAGTAACTAATTCACATTTTCACTAAACTTAACCATTTTCAAGTAACTAATTCACATTTTAAGTCTCTACCATTAACCATTTTCAAGTAACTAATTCACATTTCAAGTCTCAACCATTAACCATGTAACTAATTCACATTTCAATTCTCTACACTTAACCATTTTCAAGTAACTAATTCACGTTTTCAAGTTACTACACTTAACTATTTTTAAGTAATTACTTCACATTTTCACTACACTTAACCATTTTAAAGTAACTAATTCACATTTCAAGTCTCTACAATTAATAATTTTCAAGTAACTAATTCACATTTCAATTCTCTACACTTAACCATTTTCAAGTAACTAACTCAAATTTCAATTCTCTACACTTAACTATTTTCAAGTAACTAATTCACGTTTTCAAGTTACTGCACTTAACCATTTTCAAGTAACTAATTCACATTTTCACTAAACTTAACCATTTTCAAGTAACTAATTCACAATTCAAGTCTCTACCATTAACCATTTTCAAGTAACTAATTCACATTTCAAGTCTCTACCATTAACCATTTTCAAGTAACTAAATCACATTTCAAGTCTCTACACTTAACCATTTTCAAGTAACTAATTCACAATTCAAGTCTCTACCATTAACCATTTTCAAGTAACTAAATCACATTTCAAGTCTCAACCATTAACCATGTAACTAATTCACATTTCAATTCTATACACTTAACCATTTTCAAGTAACTAATTCACGTTTTCAAGTTACTGCACTTAACCATTTTCAAGTAACTACTTCACATTTTCACTACACTTAACCATTTTCAAGTAACTAATTCACATTTTAAGTCTCTAGAATTATTAATTTTCAAGTAACTAATTCACATTTCAATTCTCTACATTTAACCATTTTCAAGTAACTAACTCACATTTCAATTCTCTACACTTAACTATTTTCAAGTAACTAATTCGCGTTTTCAAGTTACTGCACTTAACCATTTTCAAGTAACTAATAGACATTTTCACTAAACTTAACCATTTTCAAGTAACTAATTCACAATTCAAGTCTCTACCATTAACCATTTTCAAGTAACTAAATCACATTTCAAGTCTCAACCATTAACCATGTAACTAATTCAAATTTCAATTCTCTACACTTAACCATTTTCAAGTAACTAATTCACATTTCAAGTCTCTACCATTAACCATTTTAAAGTAACTAATTCACATTTCAAGTCTCTACCATTTTCAAGTAACTAATGCACATTTCAAGTCTCTACACTTAACCATTTTCAAAAACTAATTCATATTTCAAGTCTCTACCATTAGCCATTTTCTAGTAACTAATTAACATTTTCAAGTTACTACACTTAACAATTTTCAAATAACTAATTCACATTTCAATTCTCTACACTTAACCATGTTCAAGTAACTAATTCACATTTTCAAGTTACTACACTTAACCATTTTCAAGTAACTAATTCACATTTTCACTAAACTTAACCATTTTCAAGTAACTAATTCACATTTTAAGTCTCTACCATTAACCATTTTCAAGTAACTAATTCACATTTCAAGTCTCAACCATTAACCATGTAACTAATTCACATTTCAATTCTCTACACTTAACCATTTTCAAGTAACTAATTCACGTTTTCAAGTTACTACACTTAACTATTTTTAAGTAATTACTTCACATTTTCACTACACTTAACCATTTTAAAGTAACTAATTCACATTTCAAGTCTCTACAATTAATAATTTTCAAGTAACTAATTCACATTTCAATTCTCTACACTTAACCATTTTCAAGTAACTAACTCACATTTCAATTCTCTACACTTAACTATTTTCAAGTAACTAATTCACGTTTTCAAGTTACTGCACTTAACCATTTTCAAGTAACTAATTCACATTTTCACTAAACTTAACCATTTTCAAGTAACTAATTCACATTTCAAGTTACTACAATTAATAATTGTCAAATAACTAATTCACATTTCAATTCTCTACACTTAACCATTTTCAAGTAACTAATTCACATTTCAAGTCTCTACCATTTTCAAGTAACGAATTCACATTTCAAGTCTTTACACTTAACCATTTTCATGTAACTAATTCATATTTCAAGTCTCTACCATTAACCATTTTCTAGTAACTAATTCACATTTTCAAGTTACTGCTCTTAACAATTTTCAAATAACTAATTCACATTTCAATTCTCTACA
The DNA here is from genome assembly GCA_031232105.1 of Capsicum rhomboideum. Taxonomy (NCBI): domain Eukaryota; kingdom Viridiplantae; phylum Streptophyta; class Magnoliopsida; order Solanales; family Solanaceae; genus Capsicum; species Capsicum rhomboideum. The sequence goes on along the minus strand of CP124719.1, from coordinate 46,873,335 downwards.
CTTAACCATTTTCAAGTAACTAATTCACATTTTCAAGTTACTGCACTTAACCATTTTCTAGTAACTAATTCACATTTTCACTAAACTTAACCATTTTCAAGTAACTAATTCACATTTTAAGTCTCTACCATTAACCATTTTCAAGTAACTAATTCACATTTCAAGTCTCAACCATTAACCATGTAACTAATTCACATTTCAATTCTCTACACTTAACCATTTTCAAGTAACTAATTCACGTTTTCAAGTTACTACACTTAACTATTTTTAAGTAATTACTTCACATTTTCACTACACTTAACCATTTTAAAGTAACTAATTCACATTTCAAGTCTCTACAATTAATAATTTTCAAGTAACTAATTCACATTTCAATTCTCTACACTTAACCATTTTCAAGTAACTAACTCACATTTCAATTCTCTACACTTAACTATTTTCAAGTAACTAATTCACGTTTTCAAGTTACTGCACTTAACCATTTTCAAGTAACTAATTCACATTTTCACTAAACTTAACCATTTTCAAGTAACTAATTCACATTTCAAGTTACTACAATTAATAATTGTCAAATAACTAATTCACATTTCAATTCTCTACACTTAACCATTTTCAAGTAACTAATTCACATTTCAAGTCTCTACCATTTTCAAGTAACGAATTCACATTTCAAGTCTTTACACTTAACCATTTTCATGTAACTAATTCATATTTCAAGTCTCTACCATTAACCATTTTCTAGTAACTAATTCACATTTTCAAGTTACTGCTCTTAACAATTTTCAAATAACTAATTCACATTTCAATTCTCTACACTTAACCATTTTCAAGTAACTAATTCACATTTTCAAGTTACTGCACTTAACCATTTTCTAGTAACTAATTCACATTTTCACTAAACTTAACCATTTTCAAGTAACTAATTCACATTTTAAGTCTCTACCATTAACCATTTTCAAGTAACTAATTCACATTTCAAGTCTCAACCATTAACCATGTAACTAATTCACATTTCAATTCTCTACACTTAACCATTTTCAAGTAACTAATTCACGTTTTCAAGTTACTACACTTAACTATTTTTAAGTAATTACTTCACATTTTCACTACACTTAACCATTTTAAAGTAACTAATTCACATTTCAAGTCTCTACAATTAATAATTTTCAAGTAACTAATTCACATTTCAATTCTCTACACTTAACCATTTTCAAGTAACTAACTCAAATTTCAATTCTCTACACTTAACTATTTTCAAGTAACTAATTCACGTTTTCAAGTTACTGCACTTAACCATTTTCAAGTAACTAATTCACATTTTCACTAAACTTAACCATTTTCAAGTAACTAATTCACAATTCAAGTCTCTACCATTAACCATTTTCAAGTAACTAATTCACATTTCAAGTCTCTACCATTAACCATTTTCAAGTAACTAAATCACATTTCAAGTCTCTACACTTAACCATTTTCAAGTAACTAATTCACAATTCAAGTCTCTACCATTAACCATTTTCAAGTAACTAAATCACATTTCAAGTCTCAACCATTAACCATGTAACTAATTCACATTTCAATTCTATACACTTAACCATTTTCAAGTAACTAATTCACGTTTTCAAGTTACTGCACTTAACCATTTTCAAGTAACTACTTCACATTTTCACTACACTTAACCATTTTCAAGTAACTAATTCACATTTTAAGTCTCTAGAATTATTAATTTTCAAGTAACTAATTCACATTTCAATTCTCTACATTTAACCATTTTCAAGTAACTAACTCACATTTCAATTCTCTACACTTAACTATTTTCAAGTAACTAATTCGCGTTTTCAAGTTACTGCACTTAACCATTTTCAAGTAACTAATAGACATTTTCACTAAACTTAACCATTTTCAAGTAACTAATTCACAATTCAAGTCTCTACCATTAACCATTTTCAAGTAACTAAATCACATTTCAAGTCTCAACCATTAACCATGTAACTAATTCAAATTTCAATTCTCTACACTTAACCATTTTCAAGTAACTAATTCACATTTCAAGTCTCTACCATTAACCATTTTAAAGTAACTAATTCACATTTCAAGTCTCTACCATTTTCAAGTAACTAATGCACATTTCAAGTCTCTACACTTAACCATTTTCAAAAACTAATTCATATTTCAAGTCTCTACCATTAGCCATTTTCTAGTAACTAATTAACATTTTCAAGTTACTACACTTAACAATTTTCAAATAACTAATTCACATTTCAATTCTCTACACTTAACCATGTTCAAGTAACTAATTCACATTTTCAAGTTACTACACTTAACCATTTTCAAGTAACTAATTCACATTTTCACTAAACTTAACCATTTTCAAGTAACTAATTCACATTTTAAGTCTCTACCATTAACCATTTTCAAGTAACTAATTCACATTTCAAGTCTCAACCATTAACCATGTAACTAATTCACATTTCAATTCTCTACACTTAACCATTTTCAAGTAACTAATTCACGTTTTCAAGTTACTACACTTAACTATTTTTAAGTAATTACTTCACATTTTCACTACACTTAACCATTTTAAAGTAACTAATTCACATTTCAAGTCTCTACAATTAATAATTTTCAAGTAACTAATTCACATTTCAATTCTCTACACTTAACCATTTTCAAGTAACTAACTCACATTTCAATTCTCTACACTTAACTATTTTCAAGTAACTAATTCACGTTTTCAAGTTACTGCACATAACCATTTTCAAGTAACTAATTCACATTTTCACTAAACTTAACCATTTTCAAGTAACTAATTCACATTTCAAGTTACTACAATTAATAATTGTCAAATAACTAATTCACATTTCAATTCTCTACACTTAACCATTTTCAAGTAACTAATTCACATTTCAAGTCTCTACCATTTTCAAGTAACGAATTCACATTTCAAGTCTTTACACTTAACCATTTTCATGTAACTAATTCATATTTCAAGTCTCTACCATTAACCATTTTCTAGTAACTAATTCACATTTTCAAGTTACTGCTCTTAACAATTTTCAAATAACTAATTCACATTTCAATTCTCTACACTTAACCATTTTCAAGTAACTAATTCACATTTTCAAGTTACTGCACTTAACCATTTTCTAGTAACTAATTCACATTTTCACTAAACTTAACCATTTTCAAGTAACTAATTCACATTTTAAGTCTCTACCATTAACCATTTTCAAGTAACTAATTCACATTTCAAGTCTCAACCATTAACCATGTAACTAATTCACATTTCAATTCTCTACACTTAACCATTTTCAAGTAACTAATTCACGTTTTCAAGTTACTACACTTAACTATTTTTAAGTAATTACTTCACATTTTCACTACACTTAACCATTTTAAAGTAACTAATTCACATTTCAAGTCTCTACAATTAATAATTTTCAAGTAACTAATTCACATTTCAATTCTCTACATTTAACCATTTTCAAGTAACTAACTCACATTTCAATTCTCTACACTTAACTATTTTCAAGTAACTAATTCACGTTTTCAAGTTACTGCACTTAACCATTTTCAAGTAACTAATTCACATTTTCACTAAACTTAACCATTTTCAAGTAACTAATTCACAATTCAAGTCTCTACCATTAACCATTTTCAAGTAACTAAATCACATTTCAAGTCTCAACCATTAACCATGTAACTAATTCACATTTCAATTCTATACACTTAACCATTTTCAAGTAACTAATTCACGTTTTCAAGTTACTACACTTAACCATTTTCAAGTAACTAATTCACATTTTCACTACACTTAACCATTTTCAAGTAACTAATTCACATTTTAAATCTCTAGAATTATTAATTTTGAAGTAACTAATTCACATTTCAATTCTCTACACTTAACCATTTTCAAGTAACTAATTCACATTTCAAGTCTCTACCATTAACCATTTTAAAGTAACTAATTCACATTTCAAGTCTCTACCATTTTCAAGTAACTAATGCACATTTCAAGTCTCTACACTTAACCATTTTCAAAAACTAATTCATATTTCAAATCTCTACCATTAGCCATTTTCTAGTAACTAGTTAACATTTTCAAGTTACTACACTTAACAATTTTCAAATAACTGATTCACATTTCAATTCTCTACACTTAACCATTTTCAAATAACTAATTCACATTTTCAAGTTACTACACTTAACCATTTTCAAGTAACTAACTCACATTTCAATTCTCTACACTTAACTATTTTCAAGTAACTAATTCACGTTTTCAAGTTACTGCACTTAACCATTTTCAAGTAACTAATTCACATTTTCACTAAACTTAACCATTTTCAAGTAACTAATTCACAATTCAAGTCTCTACCATTAACCATTTTCAAGTAACTAAATCACATTTCAAGTCTCAACCATTAACCATGTAACTAATTCAAATTTCAATTCTCTACACTTAACCATTTTCAAGTAACTAATTCACATTTCAAGTCTCTACCATTAACCATTTTAAAGTAACTAATTCACATTTCAAGTCTCTACCATTTTCAAGTAACTAATGCACATTTCAAGTCTCTACACTTAACCATTTTCAAAAACTAATTCATATTTCAAGTCTCTACCATTAGCCATTTTCTAGTAACTAATTAACATTTTCAAGTTACTACACTTAACAATTTTCAAATAACTAATTCACATTTCAATTCTCTACACTTAACCATGTTCAAGTAACTAATTCACATTTTCAAGTTACTACACTTAACCATTTTCAAGTAACTAATTCACATTTTCACTAAACTTAACCATTTTCAAGTAACTAATTCACATTTCAAGTCTCTACCATTAACCATGTAACTGATTCACATTTCAATTTTCTACACTTAACCATTTTCAAATAACTAATTCACGTTTTCAAGTTACTAAACTTAACCATTTTCAAGTAACTAATACACATTTTCACTTAACTTAACCATTTTCAAGTAACTAATTCACATTTCAAGTTACTACAATTAATAATTTTCAAATAACTAATTCACATTTCAATTCTCTACACTTAACCATTTTCAAGTAACTAATTCACATTTCAAGTCTCTACCATTTTCAAGTAACTAATTCACATTTCAAGTCTTTACACTTAACCATTTTCATGTAACTAATTCACATTTCAAGTCTCTACCATTAACCATTTTCTAGTAACTAATTCACATTTTCAAGTTACTGCTCTTAACAATTTTCAAATAACTAATTCACATTTCAATTCTCTACACTTAACCATTTTCAAGTAACTAATTCACATTTTCAAGTTACTATACTTAACCATTTTCAAATAACTAATTCACATTTCAATTCTCTACACTTAACTATTTTCAAGTAACTAATTCACGTTTTCAAGTTACTGCACTTAACCATTTTCAAGTAACTAATTCACATTTTCACTAAACTTAACCATTTTCAAGTAACTAATTCACAATTCAAGTCTCTACCATTAACCATTTTCAAGTAACTAAATCACATTTCAAGTCTCAACCATTAACCATGTAACTAATTCAAATTTCAATTCTCTACACTTAACCATTTTCAAGTAACTAATTCACATTTCAAGTCTCTACCATTAACCATTTTAAAGTAACTAATTCACATTTCAAGTCTCTACCATTTTCAAGTAACTAATGCACATTTCAAGTCTCTACACTTAACCATTTTCAAAAACTAATTCATATTTTAAGTCTCTACCATTAGCCATTTTCTAGTAACTAATTAACATTTTCAAGTTACTACACTTAACAATTTTCAAATAACTAATTCACATTTCAATTCTCTACACTTAACCATGTTCAAGTAACTAATTCACATTTTCAAGTTACTACACTTAACCATTTTCAAGTAACTAATTCACATTTTCACTAAACTTAACCATTTTCAAGTAACTAATTCACATTTCAAGTCTCTACCATTAACCATGTAACTGATTCACATTTCAATTTTCTACACTTAACCATTTTCAAATAACTAATTCACGTTTTCAAGTTACTAAACTTAACCATTTTCAAGTAACTAATACACATTTTCACTTAACTTAACCATTTTCAAGTAACTAATTCACATTTCAAGTTACTACAATTAATAATTTTCAAATAACTAATTCACATTTCAATTCTCTACACTTAACCATTTTCAAGTAACTAATTCACATTTCAAGTCTCTACCATTTTCAAGTAACTAATTCACATTTCAAGTCTTTACACTTAACCATTTTCATGTAACTAATTCACATTTCAAGTCTCTACCATTAACCATTTTCTAGTAACTAATTCACATTTTCAAGTTACTGCTCTTAACAATTTTCAAATAACTAATTCACATTTCAATTCTCTACACTTAACCATTTTCAAGTAACTAATTCACATTTTCAAGTTACTATACTTAACCATTTTCAAATAACTAATTCACATTTCAATTCTCTACACTTAACTATTTTCAAGTAACTAATTCACGTTTTCAAGTTACTGCACTTAACCATTTTCAAGTAACTAATTCACATTTTCACTAAACTTAACCATTTTCAAGTAACTAATTCACAATTCAAGTCTCTACCATTAACCATTTTCAAGTAACTAAATCACATTTCAAGTCTCAACCATTAACCATGTAACTAATTCAAATTTCAATTCTCTACACTTAACCATTTTCAAGTAACTAATTCACATTTCAAGTCTCTACCATTAACCATTTTAAAGTAACTAATTCACATTTCAAGTCTCTACCATTTTCAAGTAACTAATGCACATTTCAAGTCTCTACACTTAACCATTTTCAAAAACTAATTCATATTTCAAGTCTCTACCATTAGCCATTTTCTAGTAACTAATTAACATTTTCAAGTTACTACACTTAACAATTTTCAAATAACTAATTCACATTTCAATTCTCTACACTTAACCATGTTCAAGTAACTAATTCACATTTTCAAGTTACTACACTTAACCATTTTCAAGTAACTAATTCACATTTTCACTAAACTTAACCATTTTCAAGTAACTAATTCACATTTCAAGTCTCTACCATTAACCATGTAACTGATTCACATTTCAATTTTCTACACTTAACCATTTTCAAATAACTAATTCACGTTTTCAAGTTACTAAACTTAACCATTTTCAAGTAACTAATACACATTTTCACTTAACTTAACCATTTTCAAGTAACTAATTCACATTTCAAGTTACTACAATTAATAATTTTCAAATAACTAATTCACATTTCAATTCTCTACACTTAACCATTTTCAAGTAACTAATTCACATTTCAAGTCTCTACCATTTTCAAGTAACTAATTCACATTTCAAGTCTTTACACTTAACCATTTTCATGTAACTAATTCACATTTCAAGTCTCTACCATTAACCATTTTCTAGTAACTAATTCACATTTTCAAGTTACTATACTTAACCATTTTCAAATAACTAATTCACATTTCAATTCTCCACACTTAACTATTTTCAAGTAACTAATTCACGTTTTCAAGTTACTGCACTTAACCATTTTCAAGTAACTAATTCACATTTTCACTAAACTTAACCATTTTCAAGTAACTAATTCACAATTCAAGTCTCTACCATTAACCATTTTCAAGTAACTAAATCACATTTCAAGTCTCAACCATTAACCATGTAACTAATTCAAATTTCAATTCTCTACACTTAACCATTTTCAAGTAACTAATTCACATTTCAAGTCTCTACCATTAACCATTTTAAAGTAACTAATTCACATTTCAAGTCTCTACCATTTTCAAGTAACTAATGCACATTTCAAGTCTCTACACTTAACCATTTTCAAAAACTAATTCATATTTCAAGTCTCTACCATTAGCCATTTTCTAGTAACTAATTAACATTTTCAAGTTACTACACTTAACAATTTTCAAATAACTAATTCACATTTCAATTCTCTACACTTAACCATGTTCAAGTAACTAATTCACATTTTCAAGTTACTACACTTAACCATTTTCAAGTAACTAATTCACATTTTCACTAAACTTAACCATTTTCAAGTAACTAATTCACATTTCAAGTCTCTAACATTAACCATGTAACTGATTCACATTTCAATTTTCTACACTTAACCATTTTCAAATAACTAATTCACGTTTTCAAGTTACTAAACTTAACCATTTTCAAGTAACTAATACACATTTTCACTTAACTTAACCATTTTCAAGTAACTAATTCACATTTCAAGTTACTACAATTAATAATTTTCAAATAACTAATTCACATTTCAATTCTCTACACTTAACCATTTTCAAGTAACTAATTCACATTTCAAGTCTCTACCATTTTCAAGTAACTAATTCACATTTCAAGTCTTTACACTTAACCATTTTCATGTAACTAATTCACATTTCAAGTCTCTACCATTAACCATTTTCTAGTAACTAAATCACATTTCAAGTCTCAACCATTAACCATGTAACTAATTCACATTTCAATTCTCTACACTTAACCATTTTCAAGTAACTAATTCACATTTCAAGTCTCTACCATTAACCATTTTAAAGTAACTAATTCACATTTCAAGTCTCTACCATTTTCAAGTAACTAATGCACATTTCAAGTCTCTACACTTAACCATTTTCAAAAACTAATTCATATTTCAAGTCTCTACCATTAGCCATTTTCTAGTAACTAATTAACATTTTCAAGTTACTACAATTAATAATTTTCAAATAACTAATTCACATTTCAATTCTCTACACTTAACCATTTTCAAGTAACTAATTCACATTTCAAGTCTCTACCATTTTCAAGTAACTAATTCACATTTCAAGTCTTTACACTTAACCATTTTCATGTAACTAATTCACATTTCAAGTCTCTACCATTAACCATTTTCTAGTAACTAAATCACATTTCAAGTCTCAACCATTAACCATGTAACTAATTCACATTTCAATTCTCTACACTTAACCATTTTCAAGTAACTAATTCACGTTTTCAAGTTACTACTACTTAACCATTTTCAAGTAACTACTTCACATTTTCACTACACTTAACCATTTTCAAGTAACTAATTCACATTTTAAGTCTCTAGAATTATTAATTTTCAAGTAACTAATTCACATTTCAATTCTCTACATTTAACCATTTTCAAGTAACTAACTCACATTTCAATTCTCTACACTTAACTATTTTCAAGTAACTAATTTACGTTTTCAAGTTACTGCACTTAACCATTTTCAAGTAACTAATTCACATTTTCACTAAACTTAACCATTTTCAAGTAACTAATTCACAATTCAAGTCTCTACCATTAACCATTTTCAAGTAACTAAATCACATTTCAAGTCTCAACCATTAACCATGTAACTAATTCAAATTTCAATTCTCTACACTTAACCATTTTCAAGTAACTAATTCACATTTCAAGTCTCTACCATTAACCATTTTAAAGTAACTAATTCACATTTCAAGTCTCTACCATTTTCAAGTAACTAATGCACATTTCAAGTCTCGACACTTAACCATTTTCAAAAACTAATTCATATTTCAAGTCTCTACCATTAGCCATTTTCTAGTAACTAATTAACATTTTCAAGTTACTACAATTAATAATTTTCAAATAACTAATTCACATTTCAATTCTCTACACTTAACCATTTTCAAGTAACTAATTCACATTTCAAGTCTCTACCATTTTCAAGTAACTAATTCACATTTCAAGTCTTTACACTTAACCATTTTCATGTAACTAATTCACATTTCAAGTCTCTACCATTAACCATTTTCTAGTAACTAAATCACATTTCAAGTCTCAACCATTAACCATGTAACTAATTCACATTTCAATTCTCTACACTTAACCATTTTCAAGTAACTAATTCACGTTTTCAAGTTACTACTACTTAACCATTTTCAAGTAACTACTTCACATTTTCACTACACTTAACCATTTTCAAGTAACTAATTCACATTTTAAGTCTCTAGAATTATTAATTTTCAAGTAACTAATTCACATTTCAATTCTCTACATTTAACCATTTTCAAGTAACTAACTCACATTTCAATTCTCTACACTTAACTATTTTCAAGTAACTAATTTACGTTTTCAAGTTACTGCACTTAACCATTTTCAAGTAACTAATTCACATTTTCACTAAACTTAACCATTTTCAAGTAACTAATTCACAATTCAAGTCTCTACCATTAACCATTTTCAAGTAACTAAATCACATTTCAAGTCTCAACCATTAACCATGTAACTAATTCAAATTTCAATTCTCTACACTTAACCATTTTCAAGTAACTAATTCACATTTCAAGTCTCTACCATTAACCATTTTAAAGTAACTAATTCACATTTCAAGTCTCTACCATTTTCAAGTAACTAATGCACATTTCAAGTCTCTACACTTAACCATTTTCAAAAACTAATTCATATTTCAAGTCTCTACCATTAGCCATTTCTAGTAACTAATTAACATTTTCAAGTTACTACACTTAACAATTTTCAAATAACTAATTCACATTTCAATTCTCTACACTTAACCATGTTCAAGTAACTAATTCACATTTTCAAGTTACTACACTTAACCATTTTCAAGTAACTAATTCACATTTTCACTAAACTTAACCATTTTCAAGTAACTAATTCACATTTCAAGTCTCTACCATTAACCATGTAACTGATTCACATTTCAATTTTCTACACTTAACCATTTTCAAATAACTAATTCACATTTCAAGTCTCTACACTTAACCATTTTCAAGTAACTAATTCACATTTCAAGTCTCTACCATTTTCAAGTAACTAATTCACATTTCAAGTCTTTACACTTAACCATTTTCATGTAACTAATTCACATTTCAAGTCTCTACCATTAACCATTTTCTAGTAACTAAATCACATTTCAAGTCTCAACCATTAACCATGTAACTAATTCACATTTCAATTCTCTACACTTAACCATTTTCAAGTAACTAATTCACGTTTTCAAGTTACTACTACTTAACCATTTTCAAGTAACTACTTCACATTTTCACTACACTTAACCATTTTCAAGTAACTAATTCACATTTTAAGTCTCTAGAATTATTAATTTTCAAGTAACTAATTCACATTTCAATTCTCTACATTTAACCATTTTCAAGTAACTAACTCACATTTCAATTCTCTACACTTAACTATTTTCAAGTAACTAATTTACGTTTTCAAGTTACTGCACTTAACCATTTTCAAGTAACTAATTCACATTTTCACTAAACTTAACCATTTTCAAGTAACTAATTCACAATTCAAGTCTCTACCATTAACCATTTTCAAGTAACTAAATCACATTTCAAGTCTCAACCATTAACCATGTAACTAATTCAAATTTCAATTCTCTACACTTAACCATTTTCAAGTAACTAATTCACATTTCAAGTCTCTACCATTAACCATTTTAAAGTAACTAATTCACATTTCAAGTCTCTACCATTTTCAAGTAACTAATGCACATTTCAAGTCTCTACACTTAACCATTTTCAAAAACTAATTCATATTTCAAGTCTCTACCATTAGCCATTTCTAGTAACTAATTAACATTTTCAAGTTACTACACTTAACAATTTTCAAATAACTAATTCACATTTCAATTCTCTACACTTAACCATGTTCAAGTAACTAATTCACATTTTCAAGTTACTACACTTAACCATTTTCAAGTAACTAATTCACATTTTCACTAAACTTAACCATTTTCAAGTAACTAATTCACATTTCAAGTCTCTACCATTAACCATGTAACTGATTCACATTTCAATTTTCTACACTTAACCATTTTCAAGTAACTAATACACATTTTCACTTAACTTAACCATTTTCAAGTAACTAATTCACATTTCAAGTTACTACAATTAATAATTTTCAAATAACTAATTCACATTTCAATTCTCTACACTTAACCATTTTCAAGTAACTAATTCACATTTCAAGTCTCTACCATTTTCAAGTAACTAATTCACATTTCAAGTCTTTACACTTAACCATTTTCATGTAACTAATTCACATTTCAAGTCTCTACCATTAACCATTTTCTAGTAACTAATTCACATTTTCAAGTTACTGCTCTTAACAATTTTCAAATAACTAATTCACATTTCAATTCTCTACACTTAACCATTTTCAAGTAACTAATTCACATTTTCAAGTTACTATACTTAACCATTTTCAAATAACTAATTCACATTTCAATTCTCTACACTTAACTATTTTCAAGTAACTAATTCACGTTTTCAAGTTACTGCACTTAACCATTTTCAAGTAACTAATTCACATTTTCACTAAACTTAACCATTTTCAAGTAACTAATTCACAATTCAAGTCTCTACCATTAACCATTTTCAAGTAACTAAATCACATTTCAAGTCTCAACCATTAACCATGTAACTAATTCAAATTTCAATTCTCTACACTTAACCATTTTCAAGTAACTAATTCACATTTCAAGTCTCTACCATTAACCATTTTAAAGTAACTAATTCACATTTCAAGTCTCTACCATTTTCAAGTAACTAATGCACATTTCAAGTCTCTACACTTAACCATTTTCAAAAACTAATTCATATTTCAAGTCTCTACCATTAGCCATTTTCTAGTAACTAATTAACATTTTCAAGTTACTACACTTAACAATTTTCAAATAACTAATTCACATTTCAATTCTCTACACTTAACCATGTTCAAGTAACTAATTCACATTTTCAAGTTACTACACTTAACCATTTTCAAGTAACTAATTCACATTTTCACTAAACTTAACCATTTTCAAGTAACTAATTCACATTTCAAGTCTCTACCATTAACCATGTAACTGATTCACATTTCAATTTTCTACACTTAACCATTTTCAAATAACTAATTCACGTTTTCAAGTTACTAAACTTAACCATTTTCAAGTAACTAATACACATTTTCACTTAACTTAACCATTTTCAAGTAACTAATTCACATTTCAAGTTACTACAATTAATAATTTTCAAATAACTAATTCACATTTCAATTCTCTACACTTAACCATTTTCAAGTAACTAATTCACATTTCAAGTCTCTACCATTTTCAAGTAACTAATTCACATTTCAAGTCTTTACACTTAACCATTTTCATGTAACTAATTCACATTTCAAGTCTCTGCCATTAACCATTTTCTAGTAACTAAATCACATTTCAAGTCTCAACCATTAACCATGTAACTAATTCACATTTCAATTCTCTACACTTAACCATTTTCAAGTAACTAATTCACGTTTTCAAGTTACTACTACTTAACCATTTTCAAGTAACCACTTCACATTTTCACTACACTTAACCATTTTCAAGTAACTAATTCACATTTTAAGTCTCTAGAATTATTAATTTTCAAGTAACTAATTCACATTTCAATTCTGTACATTTAACCATTTTCAAGTAACTAACTCACATTTCAATTCTCTACACTTAACTATTTTCAAGTAACTAATTTACGTTTTCAAGTTACTGCACTTAACCATTTTCAAGTAACTAATTCACGTTTTCAAGTTACTACACTTAACTATTTTTAAGTAATTACTTCACATTTTCACTACACTTAACCATTTTAATGTAACTAATTCACATTTCAAGTCTCTGCAATTAATAATTTTCAAGTAACTAATTCACATTTCAATTCTCTACACTTAACCATTTTCAAGTAACTAACTCACATTTCAATTCTCTACACTTAACTATTTTCAAGTAACTAATTCACGTTTTCAAGTTACTGCACTTAACCATTTTCAAGTAACTAATTCACATTTTCACTAAACTTAACCATTTTCAAGTAACTAATTCACAATTCAAGTCTCTACCATTAACCATTTTCAAGTAACTAAATCACATTTCAAGTCTCAACCATTAACCATGTAACTAATTCACATTTCAATTCTCTACACCTAACCATTTTCAAGTAACTAATTCACGTTTTCAAGTTACTACACTTAACCATTTTCAAGTAACTACTTCACATTTTCACTACACTTAACCATTTTCAAGTAACTAATTCACATTTTAAGTCTCTAGAATTATTAATTTTCAAGTAACTAATTCACATTTCAATTCTCTACACTTAACCATTTTCAAGTAACTAATTCACATATCAAGTCTATACCATTAACCATTTTAAAGTAACTAATTCACATTTAATGTCTCTACCATTTTCAAGTAACTAATTCACATTTCAATTCTCAACACTTAACCATTTTCAAATAACTAATTCACATTTCAAGTCTCTACCATTAACCATTTTAAAGTAACTAATTCACATTTTCAAGTTAGTACAATTAATAATTTTTATGTAACTAATTCACATTTTCACTAAACTTAACCATTTTCAAGTAACTAATTCTCATTTCAAGTCTCTACCATTAACCATTTTCAAGTAACTAATTCACATTTCAAGTCTCAACCATTAACCATGTAACTAATTCATATTTCAATTCTCTACACTTAACCATTTTCAAGTAACTAATTCTCGTTTTCAAGTTACTACACTTAACCATTTTCAAGTAACTACTTCACATTTTCACTACACTTAACCATTTTCAAGTAACTAATTCACATTTCAAGTCTCTACAATTAATAATTTTCAAATAACTAATTCACAATTCAATTCTCTACACTTAGCCATTTTCAAGTAACTAATTCACATTTCAAGTCTCTACCATTAACCATTTTCTAGTAACTAATTCACATTTTCAAGTTACTACACCTAACAATTTTCAAATAACTAATTCACATTTCAATTCTCTACACTTAACCATTTTCAAGTAACTAATTCACATTTTCACGTTAATACACTTAACCATTTTCAAGTAACTAATTCACATTATCACTAAACTTAACCATTTTCAAGTAACTAATTCACATTTCAAGTCTCTACCATTAACTATTTTCAAGTAACTAATTCACATTTTGAACTTACTACACTTAAAAATTTTCAAGTAACTAATTCACATTTCAAGTTACTACAATTAATAATTTTCAAGTAACTAATTCACATTTCAATTCTCTACACTTAACCATTTTCAAGTAACTAATTCAAATTTCAAGGCTCTACCATTAACCATTTTAAAGTAACTAATTCACATTTCAAGTCTCTACCATTTTCAAGTAACTAATTCACATTTCAAATCTCTACACTTAACCATTTTCAAGTAACTAATTCACATTTCAAGTCTCTACCATTAACCATTTTCTAGTAACTAATTCACATTTTCAAATTACTACACTTAACCATTTTCAAGTAACTAATTCACATATCAAGTCTCTACCATTAACCATTTTAAAGTAACTAATTCACATTTCAAGTCTCTACCATTATCCAGTAACTAATTCACATTTCAAGTCTCTACACTTAACCATTTTCAAGCAACTAATTCACATTTCAAGTCTCTACACCTAACCATTTTCAAGTAACTAATTCACATTTCAAATCTCTACCATTAACCATTTTAAAGTAACTAATTCACATTTTCAAGTTAGTACAATTAATAATTTTTAAGTAACTAATTCACATTTCAATTCTCTACACTTAACCATTTTCAAGTAACTAATTCACATTTCAAGTCTCTACCATTAATCATTTTAAAGTAACTAATTCATATTTTCAAATTAGTACAATTAATAATTTTTAAGTAACTAATTCACTTTTCAATTCTCTATACTTAACCATTTTCAAGTAACTAATTCACATTTCAAGTCTCTATCATTAACCATTTTAAAGTAACTAATTCACATTTCATGTCTCTACCATTTTCAAGTAACTAATTCTCATTTCAAGTCTCTACAATTAATAATTTTCAAGTAAGTAATTCACATTTTTAACTTACTACACATAACAATTTTCAAGTAACTAATTCACATTACTAGTTACTACAATTAATAATTTTCAAGTAACTAATTCACATTTCAATTCTCTACACTTAACCATTTTCAAGTAACTAATTCACATTTCAAGTCTCTACCATTAACCATTTTAAAGTAACTAATTCACATTTCAAGTCTCTATCATTTTCAAGTAACTAATGCACATTTCAAGTCTCTACACTTAACCATTTTCAAAAACTAATTCATATTTCAAGTCTCTACCATTAGCCATTTTCTAGTAACTAATTAACATTTTCAAGTTACTACACTTAACAATTTTCAAATAACTAATTCACATTTCAATTCTCTACACTTAACCATTTTCAAGTAACTAATTCACATTTTCAAGTTACTATACTTAACCATTTTCAAGTAACTAATTCACATTTTCACTAAACTTAACCATTTTCAAGTAACTAATTCACATTTCAAGTCTCTACCATTAACCATTTTCTAGTAACTAATTCACATTTCAAGTCTCAACCATTAACCATGTAACTGATTCACATTTCAATTTTCTACACTTAACCATTTTCAAATAACTAATTCACGTTTTCAAGTTACTAACTTAACCATTTTCAAGTAACTAATTCACATTTTCACTTAACTTAACCATTTTCAAGTAACTAATTCACATTTCAAGTTACTACAATTAATAATTTTCAAATAACTAATTCACATTTCAATTCTCTACACTTAACCGTTTTCAAGTAACTAATTCACATTTCAAGTCTCTACCATTTTCAAGTAACTAATTCACATTTCAAGTCTTTACACTTAACCATTTTCATGTAACTAATTCACATTTCAAGTCTCTACCATTAACCATTTTCTAGTAACTAATTCACATTTTCAAGTTACTACTCTTAACAATTTTCAAATAACTAATTCACATTTCAATTCTCTACACTTAACCATTTTCAAGTAACTAATTCACATTTTCAAGTTACTGCACTTAACCATTTTATAGTAACTAATTCAAATTTTCACTAAACTTAACCATTTTCAAGTAACTAATTCACATTTTAAGTCTCTACCATTAACCATTTTCAAGTAACTAATTCACATTTTCAAGTTACTGCACTTAACCATTTTATAGTAACTAATTCACATTTTCACTAAACTTAACCATTTTCAAGTAACTAATTCACATTTTAAGTCTCTACCATTAACCATTTTCAAGTAACTAATTCACATTTCAAGTCTCAACCATTAACCATGTAACTAATTCACATTTCAATTCTCTACACTTAACCATTTTCAAGTAACTAATTCACGTTTTCAAGTGTCACGACCCAAACAAACGGACCGTGCGGGCACCTATGCTATCCTAAGTAGCTAGGAGAACCCTTATTACCCAACCAAAAATATGCGGAAGACTTCTGTTTTTTAAGAGAATACTGAATTAAATATAACAAAGTAAATTAAACACCAATAAATAAACTTTTCAAAAAAAAAAACTTCTTACAACTGTCCTCACTACCCCAAGACCTGGTCAGGCATGTACAAGAGCTACCTATTACAGAATAGATTGACAATAAAATAAATAACACAAAGACTCTAACATCTGCCGGGAAGGAAGTGCAGAAGTTAGTGCTGAATATCGCCATTGATCTAGTAACTGCAAACTAACCTGCATCCAATCTACACCCCAATAAGGGATGTAGAAGAGTAGGGTCAGTACAAACACACGTACTGGTAGGCATCATCGGCCGACCAGTGTTAGTCCACATAATCATAAAATAGAATCAAAGAAAAGAAATCATGACATCTTAATAGAGTATAATTCTACTAAGGCTGTAATATCATTATAACACTTTGCCAATATAATTTACAATTTTCCAACTCTATTAATGAGATTATATTCACCACTAGCATAGTCTAGCCTCACTAATTCACACCATCCACCACAATCTAACACTAAACCATCACTATCACCCTTTTATTCATGTTGCCGTTTCCATTATCCACATCTATAGGATCAACCCAATAATCATAGATAACTCACACTAAACTCTCGGGCTAACAACCAGACACTCTCTTATAATATTAAAGAATAATAACTAGCCAATCGGATAAGCCAAGATCACACCAAGTATAAATAAAATAAGTCGACCAACATATAGCAAGTAAGCACAGAGTTTCACTTTTCCAAGTACATGTCACACAATCAATCTCAAGGATACAATCAAACAGGGAATACAAATCAACTCACATCTCAGTAAAACACTCAAGAGAACTCAAGTTTCATTAGCAAACCTTATAGATACTCTTGGAGAAAGATTAATTCAATTATTGAAACTTTGGGATTGTTTCTTTGAGATTATTCATTGGATTCATCACTTTAGATCACTTCATTATCAATTCCTTTATTATTAATATTACCATGTCGGCTAGTGGCACCCGATCCAATCACATCTTATAGCAATACCAAAATTTAACGTCGGCCACATTGCTACTAACAATCTTTTCACTTTTCTGTTCTTAATAAATATTCATCATTCACTTTTCAACCTGTATGAAGGTATATCACAAGCCTTCTTTACTCTAGGCATTCTTTTCAATCACATTATCATTATGAATCAAGATTTTTCATTTATCAACAATAGTCTGTACACACATGCTAAGGGACTTATTTCTGCCCAACTAGTCATGACCTGCAGGGGACAATCTAAGTCCATGTACCATACCGGCGTGGTACCCGATCCTCCATAAATAAGTAATATCAACATCCATATCCGTACCGGCGTGGTACCCGATCCTCCATAATCATATTATGTATATTTTATCAACTTCATACTATCTCTCAGGATACAACACGACGTACTAAATTTACAAGTACACTCATAATCACAAGACGATTCGATCAAGTTGGATTTTTCATAATTATTCATGCAAGTATCAACAATCCAAATATCATCAATTCAAGTATGTCCGAAAACCAATCAACAAACATTCAATTTAGGAGCATACACACAATTAAATTGAGTCTAAACTCTAATTAAATCATAACCTACTCAAATACCACAACTTGGGTTCTAACATCACCACCCATAACTAGCACCTTCAACCTTATCATTATTCTTTACCTCTCTCCGCATAATACAATGCACACAATGATTCAAGTCATCTATCCCTTAGGCCTCACCATTATCATGGCACAATATGCAACTTAAACCTTTATAACTCAATTAGGTTCATCACTAGAACAACTAAGAAACATCATGTCCACATACTTCATTCACAACAATCCCCTTTCGGGCACATAACACATAATATCATAAATATCACATAATCAATCAATAACATAGTTTTCGGGATTAAAGTAAAGTTCTTATGTCTTTATTCACCTCAACTCCATGTCTGCAGGCCTAGACATGCTTTCTCCCATCAATTATAAATTATGAAAATATGAAATAACATCGTCTTCTACTCATTAACCTAGCCTACCTGAACGCCAAGCTTTTTGAATCAACAAGTCATGTCAAGGATGCTCATTCCCTTTCTTCATGCTTCGAAATGATCAATCATCTAAAAATCAAGCAATCATAAGAGTAATTAATCAATTACTCTTCAAATAAATATCTTTGGAAATTCAAACCCACTAATTCCACCTTAATTCAAGGTCTATATCATTCCCCAAGGTCCATTAACCATTAACTAGTTCTTTCATACTTAACCCATCTCCATTAATGGAGTTTTTATGCTAAAGGTCTCATCTTTATTGAATTCAAGATTTTCAACCAACAAAATACATAATCTAGTTTATCAAGTTCATGTTAGAAATCATTAATTTATAATCTAGAATTAGTTCTAGATGATATTAAGAACACCCATAAGTTTTTCCCAAAAATCCACCATTAAAGGTTCTAACCCAAAATTTCACCATTGAAGGTCTTTCTAATAATTCTAGGATGTTAAAGGATTAAAAGTCGAAGAAGATGATGGAAAAACTTACCTCCACGAAGGACTTTCACCCTAAACCTTGAAAAATCACCTCTCTAGGGTTGGGGAATGAAGTTTTGGAGTTTTGGACCTGAAAATCGGCTAAATATGATTTAAATACCACCAGAATTTTCGCTACAGCGAATTACCATTTCAGCCCGGACAGTGTTCAGTAAAACGGTCATAACTTTTTATTCTAAACACGGATTGACAAATAGTTTATTGTGTTGGAAAGAAGACTCAGAGATCTTTGATTTGGTGGGTATTGGGACCCCTAACTCCTTATATTCTAGGAGATATGATCGTTTAAATTTGGTCCTAATAAAAACTCATATCGAAACTCTATTGGTTAAAAATGTTTTCAACTTAACTTTGTGTTAGGGATATTGTACGACCTTAATTCATATCTAAAGAACTTAAAAATTAAAGGATTGATATTAGGATTCATGAATAATTAAATTCATCAGGCTTGAGTCTATTTAGACACATCGAAAGGCTAAAATCTTTGCCGAAAAGCTTGAGGTGACACAATGAATAAAATGATGACTATTTTGGACTCAAGTTAATATTGAGGAATGGTTTATTTAGTAACGACAAAATGGGTCGTTACAATTAGATTACTACACATAACTATTTTTAAGTAATTACTTCACATTTTCACTACACTTAACCATTTTAAAGTAACTAATTCACATTTCAAGTCTCTACAATTAATAATTTTCAAGTAACTAATTCACATTTCAATTCTCTACACTTAACCATTTTCAAGTAACTAATTCACATTTCAATTCTCTACACTTAACTATTTTCAAGTAACTAATTCACGTTTTCAAGTTACTGCACTTAACCATTTTCAAGTAACTAATTCACATTTTCACTAAACTTAACCATTTTCAAGTAACTAATTCACAATTCAAGTCTCTACCATTAACCATTTTCAAGTAACTAAATCACATTTCAAGTCTCAACCATTAACCATGTGACTAATTCACATTTCAATTCTCTACACTTAACCATTTTCAAGTAACTAATTCACATATCAAGTCTATACCATTAACCATTTTAAAGTAACTAATTCACATTTAATGTCTCTACCATTTTCAAGTAACTAATTCACATTTCAATTCTCAACACTTAACCATTTTCAAATAACTAATTCACATTTCAACTCTCTACCATTAACCATTTTAAAGTAACTAATTCACATTTAATGTCTCTACCATTTTCAAGTAACTAATTCACATTTCAATTCTCAACACTTAACCATTTTCAAATAACTAATTCACATTTCAACTCTCTACCATTAACCATTTTAAAGTAACTAATTCACATTTTCAAGTTAGTACAATTAATAATTTTTATGTAACTAATTCACATTTTCACTAAACTTAACCATTTTCAAGTAACTAATTCTCATTTCAAGTCTCTACCATTAACCATTTTCAAGTAACTAATTCACATTTCAAGTCTCAACCATTAACCATGTAACTAATTCATATTTCAATTCTCTACACTTAACCATTTTCAAGTAACTAATTCACGTTTTCAAGTTACTACACTTAACCATTTTCAAGTAACTACTTCACATTTTCACTACACTTAACCATTTTCAAGTAACTAATTCACATTTCAAGTCTCTACAATTAATAATTTTCAAATAACTAATTCACATTTCAATTCTCTACACTTAACCATTTTCAAGTAACTAATTCACATTTCAAGTCTCTACCATTAACCATTTTCTAGTAACTAATTCACATTTTCAAGTTACAACACTTAACAATTTTCAAATAACTAATTCACATTTCAATTCTCTACACTTAACCATTTTCAAGTAACTAATTCACATTTCAATTCTCTACACTTAATCATTTTCAAGTAACTAATTCACATTATCACTAAACTTAACCATTTTCAAGTAACTAATTCACATTTCAAGTCTCTACCATTAACTATTTTCAAGTAACTAATTCACATTTTCAACTTACTACACTTAACAATTTTCAAGTAACTAATTCACATTTCAAGTTACTACAATTAATAATTTTCAAGTAACTAATTCACATTTCAATTCTCTACACTTAACCATTTTCAAGTAACTAATTCAAATTTCAAGGCTCTACCATTAACCATTTTAAAGTAACTAATTCACATTTCAAGTCTCTACCATTTTCAAGTAACTAATTCACATTTCAAGTCTCTACACTTAACCATTTTCAAGTAACTAATTCACATTTCAAGTCTCTACCATTAACCATTTTCTAGTAACTAATTCACATTTTCAAATTACTACACTTAACAATTTTCAAGTAACTAATTCACATATCAAGTTACTACACTTAACCATTTTCAAGTAACTAATTCACATTTCAAGTCTCTACCATTAACAATTTTAAAGTAACTAATTCACATTTCAAGTCTCTACCATTTTCAAGTAACTAATTCACATTTGAAGTCCCCACACTTAACCATTTTCAAGTAACTAATTCACATTTGAAGTCTCTACCATTTACCATTTTAAAGCAACTAATTCACATTTTCAAGTCACTACCATTATCTAGTAACAAATACACATCTTCAAGTCTCTGCACTTAACCATTTCAAATAACTAATTCATATTTCAAGTCTCTACCATTAACCATTTTCTAGTAACTAATTCACATTTTCAAGTTACTACAATTAATAATTTTCAAATAACTAATTCACATTTCAAGTCTCTACCATTAACCATTTTAAAGTAACTAATTCACATTTCAAGTCTCTACCATTATCCAGTAACTAATTCACATTTCAAGTCTCTACACTTAACCATTTTCAAGCAACTAATTCACATTTCAAGTCTCTACACCTAACCATTTTCAAGTAACTAATTCACATTTCAAGTTACTACAATTAATAATTTTCAAGTAACTAATTCACATTTCAATTCTCTACACTTAACCATTTTCAAGTAACTAATTCACATTTCAAGTCTCTACCATTAACCATTTTAGAGTAACTAATTCACATTTCAAGTCTCTACCATTTTCCAGTAACTAATTCACATTTCAAGTCTCTACACTTAACCATTTTCAAGCAACTAATTCACATTTCAAGTCTCTACACCTAACCATTTTCAAGTAACTAATTCACATTTCAAGTCTCTACCATTAACCATTTTAAAGTAACTAATTCACATTTTCAAGTTAGTACAATTAATAATTTTTAAGTAACTAATTCACATTTCAATTCTCTACACTTAACCATTTTCAAGTAACTAATTCACATTTCAAGTCTCTAACATTAATCATTTTAAAGTAACTAATTCACATTTTCAAATTAGTACAATTAATAACTTTTAAGTAACTAATTCACTTTTCAATTCTCTATACTTAACCATTTTCAAGTAACTAATTCATATTTCAAGTCTCTATCATTAACCATTTTAAAGTAACTAATTCACATTTCATGTCTCTACCATTTTCAAGTAACTAATTCTCATTTCAAGTCTTTACAATTAATACTTTTTCAAGTAAGTAATTCACATTTTTAACTTACTACACATAACAATTTTCAAGTAACTAATTCACATTTCAAGTTACTAAAATTAATAATTTTCAAGTAACTAATTCACATTTCAATTCTCTACACTTAACCATTTTCAAGTAACTAATTCACATTTCAAGCCTCTACCATTAACCATTTTAAAGTAACTAATTCACATTTCAAGTCTCTACCATTTTCAAGTAACTAATGCAAATTTCAAGTCTCTACACTTAACCATTTTCAAAAACTAATTCATATTTCAAGTCTCTACCATTAGCCATTTTCTAGTAACTAATTAACATTTTCAAGTTACTACACTTAACAATTTTCAAATAACTAATTCACATTTCAATTCTCTACACTTAACCATTTTCAAGTAACTAATTCACATTTTCAAGTTACTACACTTAACCATTTTCAAGTAACTAATTCACATTTTCACTAAACTTAACCATTTTCAAGTAACTAATTCACATTTCAAGTCTCTACCATTAACCATTTTCTAGTAACTAATTCACATTTCAAGTCTCAACCATTAACCATGTAACTGATTCACCTTTCAATTTTCTACACTTAACCATTTTCAAATAACTAATTCACGTTTTCAAGTTACTAAACTTAACCATTTTCAAGTAACTAATTCACATTTTCACTTAACTTAACCATTTTCAATTAACTAATTCACATTTCAAGTTACTACAATTAATAATTTTCAAATAACTAATTCACATTTCAATTCTCTACACTTAACCATTTTCAAGTAACTAATTCACATTTCAAGTCTCTACCATTTTCAAGTAACTAATTCACATTTCAAGTCTTTACACTTAACCATTTTCATGTAACTAATTCACATTTCAAGTCTCTACCATTAACCATTTTCTAGTAACTAGTTCACATTTTCAAGTTACTACTCTTAACAATTTACAAATAACTAATTCACATTTCAATTCTCTACACTTAACCATTATCAAGTAACTAATTCACATTTTCAAGTTACTGCACTTAACCATTTTCTAGTAACTAATTCACATTTTCACTAAACTTAACCATTTTCAAGTAACTAATTCACATTTTAAGTCTCTATCATTAACCATTTTCAAGTAACTAATTCACATTTCAAGTCTCAACCATTAACCATGTAACTAATTCACATTTCAATTCTCTACAATTAACCATTTTCAAGTAACTAATTCACGTTTTCAAGTTACGACACTTAACTATTTTTAAGTAATTACTTCACATTTTCACTACACTTAACCCTTTTAAAATAACTAATTCACATTTCAAGTCTCTACAATTAATAATTTTCAAGTAACTAATTCACATTTCAATTCTCTACACTTAACCATTTTCAAGTAACTAATTCATATTTAAATTCTCTACACTTAACTATTTTCAAGTAACTAATTCACGTTTTCAAGTTACTGCACTTAACCATTTTCAAGTAACTAATTCACATTTTCACTAAACTTAACCATTTTCAAGTAACTAATTCACAATTCAAGTCTCTACCATTAACCATTTTCAAGTAACTAAATCACATTTCAAGTCTCAACCATTAACCATTTTAAAGTAACTAATTCACATTTCAAGTCTCTACCATTTTCAAGTAACTAATTCACGTTTTCAAGTTACTACACTTAACCATTTTCAAGTAACTACTTCACATTTTCACTACACTTAACCATTTTCAAGTAACTAATTCACATTTCAAATCTCTACCATTAACCATTTTAGAGTAACTAATTCACATTTCAAGTCTCTACCATTTTCCAGTAACTAATTCACATTTCAAGTCTCTACACTTAACCATTTTCAAGCAACTAATTCACATTTCAAGTCTCTACACCTAACCATTTTCAAGTAACTAATTCACATTTCAAGTCTCTACCATTAACCATTTTAAAGTAACTAATTCACATTTTCAAGTTAGTACAATTAATAATTTTTAAGTAACTAATTCACATTTCAATTCTCTACACTTAACCATTTTCAAGTAACTAATTCACATTTCAAGTCTCTAACATTAATCATTTTAAAGTAACTAATTCACATTTTCAAATTAGTACAATTAATAACTTTTAAGTAACTAATTCACTTTTCAATTCTCTATACTTAACCATTTTCAAGTAACTAATTCATATTTCAAGTCTCTATCATTAACCATTTTAAAGTAACTAATTCACATTTCATGTCTCTACCATTTTCAAGTAACTAATTCTCATTTCAAGTCTTTACAATTAATACTTTTTCAAGTAAGTAATTCACATTTTTAACTTACTACACATAACAATTTTCAAGTAACTAATTCACATTTCAAGTTACTAAAATTAATAATTTTCAAGTAACTAATTCACATTTCAATTCTCTACACTTAACCATTTTCAAGTAACTAATTCACATTTCAAGCCTCTACCATTAACCATTTTAAAGTAACTAATTCACATTTCAAGTCTCTACCATTTTCAAGTAACTAATGCAAATTTCAAGTCTCTACACTTAACCATTTTCAAAAACTAATTCATATTTCAAGTCTCTACCATTAGCCATTTTCTAGTAACTAATTAACATTTTCAAGTTACTACACTTAACAATTTTCAAATAACTAATTCACATTTCAATTCTCTACACTTAACCATTTTCAAGTAACTAATTCACATTTTCAAGTTACTACACTTAACCATTTTCAAGTAACTAATTCACATTTTCACTAAACTTAACCATTTTCAAGTAACTAATTCACATTTCAAGTCTCTACCATTAACCATTTTCTAGTAACTAATTCACATTTCAAGTCTCAACCATTAACCATGTAACTGATTCACCTTTCAATTTTCTACACTTAACCATTTTCAAATAACTAATTCACGTTTTCAAGTTACTAAACTTAACCATTTTCAAGTAACTAATTCACATTTTCACTTAACTTAACCATTTTCAATTAACTAATTCACATTTCAAGTTACTACAATTAATAATTTTCAAATAACTAATTCACATTTCAATTCTCTACACTTAACCATTTTCAAGTAACTAATTCACATTTCAAGTCTCTACCATTTTCAAGTAACTAATTCACATTTCAAGTCTTTACACTTAACCATTTTCATGTAACTAATTCACATTTCAAGTCTCTACCATTAACCATTTTCTAGTAACTAGTTCACATTTTCAAGTTACTACTCTTAACAATTTACAAATAACTAATTCACATTTCAATTCTCTACACTTAACCATTATCAAGTAACTAATTCACATTTTCAAGTTACTGCACTTAACCATTTTCTAGTAACTAATTCACATTTTCACTAAACTTAACCATTTTCAAGTAACTAATTCACATTTTAAGTCTCTATCATTAACCATTTTCAAGTAACTAATTCACATTTCAAGTCTCAACCATTAACCATGTAACTAATTCACATTTCAATTCTCTACAATTAACCATTTTCAAGTAACTAATTCACGTTTTCAAGTTACGACACTTAACTATTTTTAAGTAATTACTTCACATTTTCACTACACTTAACCCTTTTAAAATAACTAATTCACATTTCAAGTCTCTACAATTAATAATTTTCAAGTAACTAATTCACATTTCAATTCTCTACACTTAACCATTTTCAAGTAACTAATTCATATTTAAATTCTCTACACTTAACTATTTTCAAGTAACTAATTCACGTTTTCAAGTTACTGCACTTAACCATTTTCAAGTAACTAATTCACATTTTCACTAAACTTAACCATTTTCAAGTAACTAATTCACAATTCAAGTCTCTACCATTAACCATTTTCAAGTAACTAAATCACATTTCAAGTCTCAACCATTAACCATTTTAAAGTAACTAATTCACATTTCAAGTCTCTACCATTTTCAAGTAACTAATTCACGTTTTCAAGTTACTACACTTAACCATTTTCAAGTAACTACTTCACATTTTCACTACACTTAACCATTTTCAAGTAACTAATTCACATTTCAAATCTCTACCATTAATCATTTTAAAGTAACTAATTCACATTTTCAAATTAGTACAATTAATAATTTTTAAGTAACTAATTCACTTTTCATTTCTCTATACTTAACCATTTTCAAGTAACTAATTCACATTTCAAGTCTCTATCATTAATCATTTTAAAGTAACTAATTCACATTTCATGTCTCTACCATTTTCAAGTAACTAATTCTCATTTCAAGTCTCTACAATTAATAATTTTCAAGTAAGTAATTCACATTTTTAACTTACTACACATAACAATTTTCAAGTAACTAATTCACATTTCAAGTTACTACAATTAATAATTTTCAAGTAACTAATTCACATTTCAATTCTCTACACTTAGCCATTTTCAAGTAACTAATTCACATTTCAAGTCTCTACCATTAACCATTTTAAAGTAACTAATTCACATTTCAAGTCTCTACCATTTTCAAGTAACTAATGCACATTTCAAGTCTCTACACTTAACCATTTTCAAAAACTAATTCATATTTCAAGTCTCTACCATTAGCCATTTTCTAGTAACTAATTAACATTTTCAAGTTACTACACTTAACAATTTTCAAATAACTAATTCACATTTCAATTCTCTACACTTAACCATTTTCAAGTAACTAATTCACATTTTCAAGTTACTACACTTAACCATTTTCAAGTAACTAATTCACATTTTTCCTAAACTTAACCATTTTCAAGTAACTAATTCACAATTCAAGTCTCTACCATTAATCATTTTCAAGTAACTAAATCACATTTCAAGTCTCAACCATTAACCATTTTAAAGTAACTAATTCACATTTCAAGTCTCTACCATTTTCCAGTAACTAATTCACATTTCAAGTCTCTACACTTAACCATTTTCAAGCAACTAATTCACATTTCAACTCTCTACACCTAACCATTTTCAAGTAACTAATTCACATTTCAAGTCTCTACCATTAACCATTTTAAAGTAACTAATTCACATTTTCAAGTTAGTACAATTAATAATTTTTAAGTAACTAATTCACATTTCAATTCTTTACACTTAACCATTTTCAAGTAACTAATTCACATTTCAAGTCTCTACCATTAATCATTTTAAAGTAACTAATTCACATTTTCAAATTAGTACAATTAATAATTTTTAAGTAACTAATTCACTTTTCATTTCTCTATACTTAACAATTTTCAAGTAACTAATTCACATTTCAAGTCTCTATCATTAACCATTTTAAAGTAACTAATTCACATTTCATGTCTCTACCATTTTCAAGTAACTAATTCTCATTTCAAGTCTCTACAATTAATACTTTTTCAAGTAAGTAATTCACATTTTTAACTTACTACACATAACAATTTTCAAGTAACTAATTCACATTTCAAGTTACTACAATTAATAATTTTCAAGTAACTAATTCACATTTCAATTCTCTACACTTAACCATTTTCAAGTAACTAATTCACATTTCAAGCCTCTACCATTAACCATTTTAAAGTAACTAATTCACATTTCAAGTCTCTACCATTTTCAAGTAACTAATGCACATTTCAAGTCTCTACACTTAACCATTTTCAAAAACTAATTCATATTTCAAGTCTCTACCATTAGCCATTTTCTAGTAACTAATTAACATTTTCAAGTTACTACACTTAACAATTTTCAAATAACTAATTCACATTTCAATTCTCTACACTTAACCATTTTCAAGTAACTAATTCACATTTTCAAGTTACTATACTTAACCATTTTCAAGTAACTAATTCACATTTTCACTAAACTTAACCATTTTCAAGTAACTAATTCACATTTCAAGTCTCTACCATTAACCATTTTCTAGTAACTAATTCACATTTCAAGTCCCAACCATTAACCATGTAACTGATTCACATTTCAATTTTCTACACTTAACCATTTTCAAATAACTAATTCACGTTTTGAAGTTACTACAATTAATAATTTTCAAATAACTAATTCACATTTCAATTCTCTACACTTAACCATTTTCAAGTAACTAATTCACATTTCAAGTCTCTACCATTTTCAAGTAACTAATTCACATTTCAAGTCTTTACACTTAACCATTTTCATGTAACTAATTCACATTTCAAGTCTCTACCATTAACCATTTTCTAGTAACTAATTCACATTTTCAAGTTACTACTCTTAACAATTTTCAAATAACTAATTCACATTTCAATTCTCTACACTTAACCATTTTCAAGTAACTAATTCACATTTTCAAGTTACTGCACTTAACCATTTTCTAGTAACTAATTCACATTTTCACTAAACTTAACCATTTTCAAGTAACTAATTCACATTTTAAGTCTCTACCATTAACCATTTTCAAGTAACTAATTCACATTTCAAGTCTCAACCATTAACCATGTAACTAATTAACATTTCAAATCTCTACACTTAACCATTTTCAACTAACTAATTCACATTTCAAGTCTCTACCATTAACCATTTTAAAGTAACTAATTCACATTTCAAGTCTCTACCATTTTTAAGTAACTAATTCACATTTGAAGTCTCTACACTTAACCATTTTCAAATAACTAATTCACATTTCAAGTCTCTACCATTAACCATTTTAAAGTAACTAATTCACATTTTCAAATTAGTACAATTAATAATTTTTAAGTAACTAATTCACATTTCAATTCTCTACACTTAACCATTTTCAATTAACTAATTCACATTTCAAGTCTCTACCATTAACCATTTTAAAGTAACTAATTCACATTTCAAGTCTCTACCATTTTCTAGTAACTAATTCACATTTTCAAGTTACTACACTTAACAATTTTCAAGTAATTAATTCACATTTCAATTCTCTACACTTAATCATTTTCAAGTAACTAATGCACATTTCAAGTCTCTACCATTAACCATTTTAAAGTAACTAATTCACATTTTCAAATTACTACACTTAACAATTTTCAAGTAACTAATTCACATATCAAGTTACTACACTTAACCATTTTCAAGTAACTAATTCACATTTCAAGTCTCTACCATTAACAATTTTAAAGTAACTAATTCACATTTCAAGTCTCTACCATTTTCAAGTAACTAATTCACATTTCAAGTCCCCACACTTAACCATTTTCAAGTAACTAATTCACATTTCAAGTCTCTACCATTTACCATTTTAAAGCAACTAATTCACATTTTCAAGTCACTACCATTATCTAGTAACAAATACACATCTTCAAGTCTCTGCACTTAACCATTTCAAATAACTAATTCACATTTCAAGTCTCTACCATTTTCAAGTAACTAATTCATATTTCAAGTCTCTACCATTTTCAAGTAACTAATTCACATTTCAAGTCTCTACACTTAACCATTTTCAAGTAACTAATTCACATTTCAAGTCTCTACCATTAACCATTTTCTAGTAACTAATTCACATTTTCAAGTTACTACAATTAATAATTTTCAAATAACTAATTCACATTTCAAGTCTCTACACTTAACCATTTTCAAATAACTAATTCACATTTCAAGTCTCTAATATTAACCATTTTCTAGTAACTAATTCACATTTTCAAGTTACTACACTTAACAATTTTTAAGTAACTAATTCACATTTCAAGTTACTACAATTAATAATTTTCAAGTAACTAATTCACATTTCAAGTTACTACAATTAATAATTTTCAAGTAACTAATTCACATTTCAATTCTCTACACTTATCCATTTTCAAGTAACTAATTCACATTTCAAGTCTCTACCATTAACCATTTTAAAGTAACTAATTCACATTTCAAGTCTCTACCATTTTCCAGTAACTAATTCACATTTCAAGCCTCTACCATTAACCATTTTAAAGTAACTAATTCACATTTCAAGTCTCTACCATTTTCAAGTAACTAATGCACATTTCAAGTCTCTACATTTAACCATTTTCAAAAACTAATTCATATTTCAAGTCTCTACCATTAGCCATTTTCTAGTAACTAATTAACATTTTCAAGTTACTACACTTAACAATTTTAAAATAACTAATTCACATTTCAATTCTCTACACTTAACCATTTTCGAGTAACTAATTCACATTTTCAAGTTACTACACTTAACCATTTTCAAGTAACTAATTCACATTTTCACTAAACTTAACCATTTTCAAGTAACTAATTCACATTTTCACATTACTACACTTAACCACTATCAAGTAACTAATTCACATTTTCAAGTTAGTACACTTAACCATTTTCAAGTAACTAATTCATATTTTCAAATTAGTACAATTAATAATTTTTAAGTAACTAATTCACATTTCAAGTCTCTACTATTAACCATTTTAATGTAACTAATTCACATTTCAAGTCTCTACCATTTTCTAGTAACTAATTCACATTTTCAAGTTACTAAACTTAACAATTTTCAAAGAACTAATTCACATTTTAATTCTCTACACTTAATCATTTTCAAGTAAGTAATTCACATTTTCAACTTACAACACATAACAATTTTCAAGTTACTAATTCACATTTCAAGTTACTACAATTAATAATTTTCAAGTAACTAATTGTAACGACCCTCCTAGTCGTTTTGTGAATTTTACTTGTCTTTCCCATTTTAGCTCTCCCAATAGTTTGTATACGTAATTTATGATTTACGGGAATGGATAGTACCGATTCTTGAGGTGTTCGGAAGTGATTTAAGTCATTAGTTGGGTTATTGGGTTTTAATAAAATTTAGCTTGATCACGGTCAACCTTCGGCCAAGACGACCCCAGATTAGTGCTTTAGTGATTCCAATAGGTTCGGAATGTACTTTTTAGTCAATTTACATATTTAGTTTATTTCCATGGGGTTTCGAACAAATTCTGAGTATTTATTAAAAGTTTTGGGTATTTTAGATAATTAGTTTAATTAGTGGTTTGATGGGTCAAAACCACAACTTTTACCTTCTCACATAACCCACGTTCAGATTAATTGAAGTTTAGGTTTAACCTCTCAAACAAAAACAGAATAAACTTTCGACGGGGTTTTCAAACTATTGCAGCTGAACATCGATATCACGAACTGCTTCAGGTAAACTCTAACCAAACTTTCAATCTGTAGTTACGTATATGTTGTTGTTAGGGTATGTTTGACAATTATAGTGATGGTCACTGAAGAAAGGAAGGAATTGAAGTGGGAATTGATGTATTTGCTACAACGTGGGTCCTTCACATTAGAGGGTCAAAGTACTATTTATTATTGTTATTATAGGAATGGAGGGAGGGAAATTGAATTGCTACATTATCTTTGTTAAAAACCGTACAGTGGATTAGTACAATTATATGTAATTGGTTATCTAATTATGTCACACAATTATGTGTAAATGGTTATCTAATTATGTCACATGTAAAGGTAAGCCATTAATATGGAAATTGTGGACAGTGAGTTAGAATTGTTAGGCAGAAAACATTATACCGTGTGAATTAGGAATTGTTAGGCAGAAATATTATACCGTGTGAATTAGATACAGTTTTGGTCTATGGGATTTCGATCAGTTACGGTTTTGGTAAGTTTTGGGTTTAGGCCTAGGGTTTTTGGAGCAAGAATTTATAAAATGGGTGTCATTAGATTTGTACTCTTATGGGAATTATGTATTGGAACAGATTTTGAACGTTCCGAAACTTTGAGGAAGGGCAAGGCACTTGTGGACTAGCTACATTCGGATTCTTCGGTTGAGGTAGGTTACGGTTTAATTGGAGTTTAGACTCGATTTAATTGTGTTTATGCTCCTAAATTGGATGCTTGTTGATTGGTCTTCGGACATACTTGAATTTGATGATATTTGAATTATTGATACTTGTATGAATAATTATTGAAAATCAAACTTGATCGGATTACCTTATAATTATAAGTGTACTTGTAAATTTAGTACGCCGTGTTGTATCTTGAAAGATAGTGTGAATTTGATAAAATGTACATAATAAGGTTATGGAGGATCGGGTACCACGCCGGTATGGATATGGATATTGATATTACTTATTTATGGAGGATCGGGTACCACGCCGGTACAAATATGGATATTGATATTACTTATTTATGTAGGATCGGGTACCACGTCCGGTACGGTACATGGACTTAGATTGTCCCCTGCAGGTCATGACTAGTTGGGCAGAAATAAGTCCCTTAGCATGTGTGTACAGGCTAGTGAGGATTTTGAGAGGTTGTGTGGTTTAATAAGCTGATAACGAGCTAATGGTGTTCTAATTGCGAGGTTGAGAAGGACATAGTCGTTGCTTATGGTATTATGGTTGATTTCTTGGTTGTTTACGGTATGGTTGATACTCTTGATGGTTACGTGGCTTGTTTGTAAGCATTGTTTGTCCCGTCATTAATGTATTTGTTGATTCATTAAATACTTGCTATGTGTTGATGCCTGTCTGCTTGTTATTTGATTTATGTTGTATACATGCTATTAAATTGAGTTGGCCTATGATACCTACCAGTACATAGTGGCTTTGTACTGATACTACCCTGTACTCTTCTTTTGTTGAGTACAGAAAGTGTTCCAGAGGCTCAAACACGACTCTATATCTAGCGTTTGATAGTTGGTCTCGATCCAAGGGTGAGCACTCCATCTCCAGGCTGTCATGGATCATCATATTAGTTCTTGTCCTTCTTTCGGACAACGAGACACTATTTATCTTTTGTTATTTTTGGATATTTCATTTAGACATTGATTTGGTTCTAGAAGTTCTTGGAACGGTACGGAGACGTCTGTATTTTTCTTCGAAAGGCTACATGACACTAGGAAAATTCAAATTCTTCTTTCTTTCGTGCTATTACTTGACTTCAATTGGTATCTGGTGATACTAATTGGTATCTAGCTTCTCTCATTCTTAATCTTGCAGATAGTGAGAACAACATAAAATGTCAAATAGATTTCCCCGGATTGATGTATAGACATTCACATTAAATCTGTGGAAGGCTATAAGGCATTTTACGAATTATTTCACATCTTCTTTCTATCGTGCGTTTGGAGTCAGTTGCATGGTTGGGTTGAGTCCAATTGGTATCTCACTAAAGATGATTGAGATTGACTGTCTCAGTTTATATCATAGCATTAAATTGCAATATAGGTTATTCCAATTGGTATCTGCCGAAAGGCCGTACTATGTGCGAATGATTAAGTAGTGATCGTTGGAAAAAAAAAAAAAAAAAAACTTGCCGTCTAAATAAAGATAATGAATAAAAGTATGTATAGTTGGTTATAAAGTACTTGTATAATTGCACTGTCAAGTAGATTGGATTGTTGCAATGCCTAGATTTGTATTGAATAAATGTTAAGTGATAATGTGTTGATTGAAATTGTATTTTTTTTTTATTTTTTTTTTTGTGCTGAAATTATGTGTTGGTTGAAACTACATGTACTATTTGAACTCTATGTGAGACAGTGACTTATTGAAATATGGATTACTTGAAGAAATATTAATCGAAATTGTGGTATGATAAACTAGCTGATGATGATTCATAATGAATTGATCGGATAAATTGTCAAATTATGATATAATGTGCGGATTATGGACCAAAGAGTCCGGTTGTGCTTATTATGTGGTTTGAATAGACCATGAAGTCATAGAAATAATGAAAGCTTTATTGAAGTTGAAATGACAATATGAACATCAGATAATAATGTTCCTTTTAGAGTGGGTTGTGAAAATATGAATGTATTGTTGTTTCTAACAGTGGCATGAAGTTGCTTAATGTAATGATTACGAGTAATTGTAGTGTTGATTGATAATATTTGATAATGATAATTTGATTAATAACGGTTCCTTAAGAGGACCAAGATTGTGGATGATATATGACCTTTGAGCTCCTTATGAGGGTCAGTTTGTTGCTTTACATTGTTCATCGCGTTTGTATGAACTAATTTTCTAAAACTGGGAAAATGATGAGATAATCTTGATGTTAATGTGGGAAGTGTCTATGAACATGTTTATTGAAAATATGAAGTTATTAAAAATATGAAGTTACGAATGCAGTAATTGATTTCCAACCTTGTGATGAAACTATTCCAAGGAAATATCTGTGTGAAATCCTGTGAATGCATTCGTAACTTGGAAAGATAAAAACCAGTGGTTGTTAAATTGAATTACCAAGGGGTATGATTAGTACCCAGATATTTATCATTGTGATGAAGAGTATAGTCCGTAAATTCGAGAGATGTTAAATCAAGGAGTGAAGTGCTAAGGAATCTGGGTTAAGAATCTTCGGAATCAAAATGAGTTTGGAACTAGTTGCCTGTCAGAAAAATAGGATAAGTAATTAAATATTTTTTACAGAACACTGCAGGTGTACCGCTATAGTGGTAACCTTCCGCTGTAGCGGAAGGTAAGCAGTGTTTGCATGTCGTTATAACGGTACATTTTGCCGCTATAGCAGTAGGGAGCCAGAATCTCCCCTTGTCCTTGTCTTGTTTCGTTAAACTTTTATTTGAACTTTTTCAAGCTCCTAATTTTGACTAAATCCCTATTCAATTAGTCAGAAACCAGTGTTATGAAATATTAAGGGTACCAAGTCTTAACATTTTCATAAAAAGAAATGAAAAGTACGAAAGGAAGAGATTAAATAGTCTTGTGTTGAGAAGGATGGGGGGAATGCTGGAGACTGTCATCCTTCCTTGTCCTTTATACCTTTTCCAATTTCTTTAAAAAACCATATAGATGAAATGATTGGGTGCTAACTAGTTTGACACCTGAGACTTTGATTTAATAAGGATAGGTTGATCACTTAGCTTGATAACCTGACCGGTTAAAGGTTCCCGACTGTAAGTAGTTGATTGTCGTATATTCTTGAACGGTGCATTAAGACTGTAAAGACTAATTCTTGCAGTCATTGCATAGGTTAGAATCTAGTACCTTGACAGGAGGTGCTAGAAAAGGGAAGCCTAAGTTTAATATTTATTATTTTATTGTTGACTCGTAGTTGGGGTATAATTACCTAATTGTAGATATTGTTGCTAGCGATTAATTTATATTCTAGAGTTGATTCCGGTGATATGCTAGGTGGAGATGATAATGATGGATTTACTTGATATTAGTAATTGAATACTGGAGTGTTAGCTAAACTGAATGATCGATGAATAGGTGTGCAAATACAGGTTGGTGAATTTAGTATTATTGTAAGAGTGTGAATAAAGTCGGTATTATAACCGTGGTTGAATGCACCCATTAATGATTGTAGGCTTGAACTTAGTGAAGTGAAAAAGGATGTTCGGTAGCTAATTCTTGTAGTTCTATCTTGATTGTGAAGTTTGGGTGTATCCATATTAGCTTAAGCCTTCGTATGGAGTTGTCATGTTCCAGTTAAAGTAATCCTTAAGGTTAGAGGAGTGGTTGTAAGTAATTAAAGGCATTGTGGTTACAATTGTTTAATATCTAGACCTATTTGTGGTGATTTGTGCCTTTGTGTATAGATGTTGGTTGTCAAGTATAAATTATTATTATTTTTATATAGGTGGTAGGGGAATATGTCGTGATGAGCATATGATTAGGAGGAAGTAATATCCTGGGAAAGCGATTGCGGTAGACGAATGAGATTGGTATGTTAAGAGTTGGTGATGTTGTAGCTTAGAAAGAGCTTAGATTTTGTGATGGCTTATTGAATAAGTGGTGTATTTTCATCATTTTATTTTTGGGTGATGAGTTATGGTGGTTATAGTTCTATGTGGTGCTATAGGATCAAAAATTTGTATCATGCCTTCTTTATCCTTTGATCATTCAGGGATGAACAGTGGGTAAATTAGTATCTATTGTAACGACTCATTCCGTTATTACTGATTTACCCATAGTGATTTGTAGGTTTAAGACTAATTCTTTAGTATGAGAGTGCATTTGTTATGATCTAAGGTCATACGAAACCCATAGCACAAAGCCGTGTTGAAAGAATTCTTACCGACTGAGTTTTGGTTTAAGTTTAAATTAGGATCAACTTCAAACGAGTACTACTCCTAGAATATAACGATTTAGGTTTCCCAAGACCTACCAAATTAAAGGTCTTTGAGTCTTCTTTCCAACGCCACCAACCGTTTGTAAATTCGTCATCGGAATAAAAAGTTATGATCATTTTACTAAAGACTGTCTGTGCAGAAAAATTATATGTCGCTATAGCGGTAAAGACACATCTTATATGTGTCAATTGACGATTTTTGAGTTCCCAAACTCAAAGACTCCGTTCCTAACCCCCAGTGAAGTAATTTAGGTCATTCTTGGATGATTTTCTCCATAAAGTAATTCTAACTTGTTTGAACAAGTTTTCTATGAATTTAACCTTAGAATGTCTTAAATTTAGGCTTAGGGTTGAGTTAGGGCTGAACCCTAAGTTAGGAAAAAAATATATATATATATAAAAATTCTAGGTCTTCCAAATAACCCTTGGTAAACGGTCTAAACTCCGTTTAAGGGAAAATTTAGAGGTTTTGATGTTCTTAGTGTTCCTTTAAGAGTAGACTTTGATTTACTCTTTATATTCTCTTATTGATGATGGTGGGTTGGCAAAATCTTCATAGGAGAAGGTTAGATTCATCAAGGAGAAACTTATAGCGGCCTAAAACAGGCAAAAGAAGTATGCGGACCGAAAAGTGAAAGATATGCACTTTATGGAGGGGGAGCAAGTGTTGCTCAAGATTTCGCCCATGAAGGGTGTCATGCGTTTTGGGAAGCGCGGTAAGCTTAGTCCTAGATATATTGATCCGTTTGAGGTTCTTAAGCGTGTGGGGGCGGTGGCCTATAGATTGGCATTGCCTCCGAGTTTGTCGGGAGTTCATCCCGTGTTTCATGTATCTACGTTGAAGAAGTTTCTTGGTGATAGTAACTAGATAATTCATTGGGATTTGGTCTTGTTAGATGAAAACCTCTCTTATGAAGAGGAACCTGTTGCTATTCTTGATAGAGATGTCCGTAAGTTGAGGACTACGGAGATTGCGTCTGTAAAGGTCCAGTGGAAGAATCGTCCTATTGAGGAGGCCACTTGGGAGACCGAAGTAGACATGCGTAACAAGTATCCACATCTTTTTCCTGATTCAGGTAATTCCTTATTTTTCCTTCTTGCTTCTTGTTTGCCCGTTCGGGGACGAACGGTTGTTTAATTGGTATCTGATGTAACGACCCTCCTAGTCGTTTTGTGAATTTTACTTGTCTTTCCCATTTTAGCTCTCCCAATAGTTTGTATACGTAATTTATGATTTACGGGAATGGATAGTACCGATTCTTGAGGTGTTCGGAAGTGATTTAAGTCATTAGTTGGGTTATTGGGTTTTAATAAAATTTAGCTTGATCACGGTCAACCTTCGGCCAAGACGACCCCAGATTAGTGCTTTAGTGATTCCAATAGGTTCGGAATGTACTTTTTAGTCAATTTACATATTTAGTTTATTTCCATGGGGTTTCAAGTCTCAACACTTAACCATTTTCAAATAACTAATTCACATTTCAAGTCTCTACCATTAACCATTTTAAAGTAACTAATTCACATTTCAAGTCTCTACCATTTTCAAGTAACTAATTCACATTTTCAAGTTACTACACTTAACAATTTTCATGTAATTAATTCACATTTCAATTCTCTACACTTAATCATTTTCAAGTAACTAATTCACATTTCAAGTCTCTACCATTAACCATTTTAAAGTAACTAATTCACATTTCAACTCTCTACCATTTTCTAGTAACTAATTCACATTTCAAGTTACTACAATTAATAATTTTCAAGTAACTAATTCACATTTCAATTCTCTACACTTAACCATTTTCAAGTAACTAATTCACATTTCAAGTCTCTACCATTAACCATTTTAAAGGAATTAATTCACATTTCAAATCTCTACCATTTTCAAGTAACTAATTCAAATTTCAAGTCTCTACCATTTTCAAGTAACTAATTCACATTTCAAGTCTCAACACTTAACCATTTTCAAATAACTAATTCACATTTCAAGTCTCTACCATTAACCATTTTAAAGTAACTAATTCACATTTTCAAGTTAGTACAATTAATAATTTTTAAGTAACTAATTAACATTTCAATTCTCTACACTTAACAATTTTCAAGTAACTAATTCACATTTCAAGTCTCAACACTTAACCATTTTCAAATAACTAATTCACATTTCAAGTCTCTACCATTAACCATTTTAAAGAAACTAATTCACATTTTAATTCTCTACACTTAACCATTTTCAAATAACTAACTCACATTTCAAGTCTCTACCATTATCCATTTTCTAGTAACTAATTCACATTTTCAAGTTACTACACTTAACAATTTTCAAATAATTAATTCATATTTCAATTCTCTACACTTAACCATTTTCAAGTAACTAATTCACATTTTCATGTTACTACACTTAACCACTTTCAAGTAACTAATTCACATTTTCAAGTTAGTACACTTAGCCATTTTCAAGTAACTAATTCATATTTTCAAGTTAGTACAATTAATAATTTTTAAGTAACTAATTCACATTTCAAGTCTCTACTATTAACCATTTTAATGTAACTAATTCACATTTCAAGTCTCTACCATTTTCTAGTAACTAATTCACATTTTCAAGTTACTAAACTTAACAATTTTCAAAGAACTAATTCACATTTTAATTCTCTACACTTAATCATTTTCAAGTAAGTAATTCACATTTTCAACTTATAACACATAACAATTTTCAAGTTACTAATTCACATTTCAAGTTACTACAATTAATAATTTTCAAGTAACTAATTCACATTTCAATTCTCTACACTTAACCATTTTCAAGTAACTAATTTACATTTCAAATCTCTACACTTAACCATTTTCAAGTAACTAATTCACCTTTCAAGTCTCTACCATTTTCAAGTAACTAATTCGCATTTCAAGTTTCTACCATTTTCAAGTAACTAATTCACATTTCAAGTCTCAACACTTAACCATTTTCAAATAACTAATTCACTTTTCAAGTCTCTACCATTAACCATTTTAAAGTAACTAATTCACATTTTCAAGTTAGTACAATTAATAATTTTTAAGTAACTAATTCACATTTCAAGTCTCTACTATTAACCATTTTAATGTAACTAATTCACATTTCAAGTCTCTACCATTTTCTAGTAACTAATTCACATTTTCAAGTTACTAAACTTAACAATTTTCAAAGAACTAATTCACATTTTAATTCTCTACACTTAATCATTTTCAAGTAAGTAATTCACATTTTCAACTTATAACACATAACAATTTTCAAGTTACTAATTCACATTTCAAGTTACTACAATTAATAATTTTCAAGTAACTAATTCACATTTCAATTCTCTACACTTAACCATTTTCAAGTAACTAATTTACATTTCAAATCTCTACACTTAACCATTTTCAAGTAACTAATTCACCTTTCAAGTCTCTACCATTTTCAAGTAACTAATTCGCATTTCAAATTTCTACCATTTTCAAGTAACTAATTCACATTTCAAGTCTCAACACTTAACCATTTTCAAATAACTAATTCACTTTTCAAGTCTCTACCATTAACCATTTTAAAGTAACTAATTCACATTTTCAAGTTAGTACAATTAATAATTTTTAAGTAACTAATTCACATTTCAATTCTCTACATTTAACCATTTTCAAGTAACTAATTCACATTTCAAGTCTCAACACTTAACCATTTACAAATAACTAATTCACATTTCAAGTCTCTGCCATTAACCATTTTAAAGTAACTAATTTACATTTTCAAGTTAGTACAATTAATAATTTTTAAGTAACTAATTACATTTCAATTCTCTACACTTAACCATTTTCAAGTAACTAATTTACATTTCAAGTCTCTACCATTATCCATTTTCTAGTAACTAATTCACATTTTCAAGTTACTACACTTAACAATTTTCCAGTAACTAATTCACATTTCAAGTCTCTACCATTAACCATTTTCAAGTAACTAATTCACATTTTCAACTTACTACACTTAACAATTTTCAAGTAACTAATTCACATTTCAAGTCACTACAATTAATAATTTTCAATTAACTAATTCACATTTCAATTCTCTACACTTAACCATTTTCAAGTAACTAATTCACATTTCAAGTCTCTACCATTAACCATTTTAAAGTAACTAATTCACATTTCAAGTCTCTACCGTTTTCAAGTAACTAATTCACATTTCAAGTCTCTACATTTAACCATTTTCAAGTAACTAATTCTAATTTCAAGTCTCTACCATTAACCATTTTCTAGTAACTAATTCACATTTCAAGTCTCAACCATTAACCATGTAACTGATTCACATTTCAATTTTCTACACTTAACCATTTTCAAGTAACTAATTCATATTTTCAAGTTAGTACAATTAATAATTTTTAAGTAA
This sequence comes from Capsicum rhomboideum, assembly GCA_031232105.1. NCBI lineage: Eukaryota > Viridiplantae > Streptophyta > Magnoliopsida > Solanales > Solanaceae > Capsicum > Capsicum rhomboideum. Next base: position 46,831,591 of record CP124719.1, on the reverse strand, counting down.
CTAATTCACATTTCAAGTCTCTACTATTAACCATTTTAATGTAACTAATTCACATTTCAAGTCTCTACCATTTTCTAGTAACTAATTCACATTTTCAAGTTACTAAACTTAACAATTTTCAAAGAACTAATTCACATTTTAATTCTCTACACTTAATCATTTTCAAGTAAGTAATTCACATTTTCAACTTATAACACATAACAATTTTCAAGTTACTAATTCACATTTCAAGTTACTACAATTAATAATTTTCAAGTAACTAATTCATATTTCAATTCTCTACACTTAACCATGTACAAGTAACTAATTTACATTTCAATTCTCTACACTTAACCATTTTCAAGTAACTAATTCACCTTTCAAGTCTCTACCATTTTCAAGTAACTAATTCGCATTTCAAGTTTCTACCATTTTCAAGTAACTAATTCACATTTCAAGTCTCAACACTTAACCATTTTCAAATAACTAATTCACTTTTCAAGTCTCTACCATTAACCATTTTAAAGTAGCTAATTCACATTTTCAAGTTAGTACAATTAATAATTTTTAAGTAACTAATTCACATTTCAATTCTCTAAACTTAACCATTTTCAAGTAACTAATTCACATTTCAAGTCTCAACACTTAACCATTTTCAAATAACTAATTCACATTTCAAGTCTCTACCATTAACCATTTTAAAGTAACTAATTTACATTTTCAAGTTAGTACAATTAATAATTTTTAAGTAACTAATTCACATTTCAATTCTCTACACTTAACCATTTTCAAGTAACTAATTTACATTTCAAGTCTCTACCATTATCCATTTTCTAGTAACTAATTCACATTTCAAGTCTCAACCATTAACCATGTAACTAATTCACATTTCAAGTTACTACAATTAATAATTTTCAAGTAACTAATTCACATTTCAATTCTCTACACTTAACCATTTTCAAGTAACTAATTCAAATTTCAAGTCTCTACCATTAACCATTTTAAAGTAACTAATTCACATTTCAAGTCTCTACCATTTTCAAGTAACTAATTCACATTTCAAGTCTCTACGCTTAACCATTTTCAAGTAACTAATTCACATTTCAAGTCTCTACCATTATCCATTTTCTAGTAACTAATTCACATTTCAAGTCTCAACCATTAACCATGTAACTAATTCACATTTCAAGTTACTACAATTAATAATTTTCAAGTAACTAATTCACATTTCAATTCTCTACACTTAACCATTTTCAAGTAACTAATTCAAATTTCAAGTCTCTACCATTAACCATTTTCAAGTAACTAATTCACATTTCATGTCTCCACCATTTTCAAATAACTAATTCACATTTCAAGTCTCTACACTTAACCATTTTCAAGTAACTAATTCACATTTCAAGTTTCTACCATTAACCATTTTCTAGTAACTAATTCACATTTTCAAGTTACTACAATTAATAATTTTCAGGTAACTAATTCACATTTCAAGTCTCTACACTTAACCATTTTCAAATAACTAATTCACATTTCAAGTCTCTACCATTAACCATTTTAAAGTAACTAATTCACATTTCAAGTCTCTACCATTAACCATTTTAAAGTAACTAATTCACATTTCAAGTCTCTACCATTTTCAAGTAACTAATTCACATTTCAATTCTCTACACTTAACCATTTTCAAGTAACTAATTCATATTTCAAGTTTCTACCCTTAACAATTTTCAAATAACTAATTCACATTTCAAGTTACTACCCTTAACAATTTTCAAATAACTAATTCACATTTCAATTCTCTACACTTAACCATTTTCAAGTAACTAATTCACATTTTCAAGTTACTGCACTTAACCATTTTCAAATAACTAATTCACATTTCAAGTCTCTACCATTTTCAAGTAACTAATTCACATTTCAATTCTCTACACTTAACCATTTTCAAGTAACTAATTCACATTTCAAGTCTCTACCATTAACCATTTTCAAGTAACTAATTCACATTTCAAGTCTCAACCATTAACCATGTAACTAATTCACATTTCAATTCTCTACACTTAACCATTTTCAAGTAACTAATTCACGTTTTCAAGTTACTATACTTAACCATTTTCAAGTAACTAATTCACATTTCAAGTCTCTAATATTAACCATTTTCAAGTAACTAATTCACATTTCAAGTTACTACCATTTTCAAGTAACTAATTCACATTTCAAGTCTCAACACTTAACCATTTTCAAATAACTAATTCAAATTTCAAGTCTCTACCATTAACCATTTTCAAGTAACTAATTCACATTTTCAAGTTACTACTCTTAACAATTTTCAAGTAACTAATTCACATTTCAAGTTACCACTATTAATAATTTTCAAGTAACTAATTCACATTTCAAGTCTCTACACTTAACCATTTTCAAGTAACTAATTCACATTTCAAGTCTCTAATATTAACCATTTTCTAGTAACTAATTCACATTTTCAAGTTACTACACTTAACAATTTTCATGTAACTAATTCACATTTCAAGTTACTATAATTAATAATTTTCAAGTAACTAATTCACATTTCAATTCTCTACACTTAACCATTTTCAAGTAACTAATTCACATTTCAAGTCTCTACCATTAACCATTTTAAAGTAACTAATTCACATTTCAAGTCTCTACCATTTTCAAGTTACTAATTCACATTTCAAGTCTCTACACTTAACCATTTTCAAGTAACTAATTCACATTTCAAATCTCTACACTTAACCATTTTCAAGTAACTAATTCACATTTCAAGTCTCTACCATTAACCATTTTCAAGTAACTAATTCACATTTCAAGTCTCAACCATTAACCATGTAACTAATTCACATTTCAATTCTCTACACTTAACCATTTTCAAGTAACTAATTCACGTTTTCAAGTTACTATACTTAACCATTTTCAAGTAACTAATTCACATTTCAAGTCTCTAATATTAACCATTTTCAAGTAACTAATTCACATTTCAAGTTACTACCATTTTCAAGTAACTAATTCACATTTCAAGTCTCAACACTTAACCATTTTCAAATAACTAATTCAAATTTCAAGTCTCTACCATTAACCATTTTCAAGTAACTAATTCACATTTTCAAGTTACTACTCTTAACAATTTTCAAGTAACTAATTCACATTTCAAGTTACCACTATTAATAATTTTCAAGTAACTAATTCACATTTCAAGTCTCTACACTTAACCATTTTCAAGTAACTAATTCACATTTCAAGTCTCTAATATTAACCATTTTCTAGTAACTAATTCACATTTTCAAGTTACTACACTTAACAATTTTCATGTAACTAATTCACATTTCAAGTTACTATAATTAATAATTTTCAAGTAACTAATTCACATTTCAATTCTCTACACTTAACCATTTTCAAGTAACTAATTCACATTTCAAGTCTCTACCATTAACCATTTTAAAGTAACTAATTCACATTTCAAGTCTCTACCATTTTCAAGTTACTAATTCACATTTCAAGTCTCTACACTTAACCATTTTCAAGTAACTAATTCACATTTCAAATCTCTACACTTAACCATTTTCAAGTAACTAATTCACATTTCAAGTCTCTACCATTAACCATTTTCAAGTAACTAATTCACATTTCAAGTCTCAACCATTAACCATGTAACTAATTCACATTTCAATTCTCTACACTTAACCATTTTCAAGTAACTAATTCACGTTTTCAAGTTACTATACTTAACCATTTTCAAGTAACTAATTCACATTTCAAGTCTCTAATATTAACCATTTTCAAGTAACTAATTCACATTTCAAGTTACTACCATTTTCAAGTAACTAATTCACATTTCAAGTCTCAACACTTAACCATTTTCAAATAACTAATTCAAATTTCAAATCTCTACCATTAACCATTTTCAAGTAACTAATTCACATTTTCAAGTTACTACTCTTAGCAATTTTCAAGTAACTAATTCACATTTCAAGTTACCACTATTAATAATTTTCAAGTAACTAATTCACATTTCAAGTCTCTACACTTAACCATTTTCAAGTAAATAATTCACATTTCAAGTCTCTAATATTAACCATTTTCTAGTAACTAATTCACATTTTCAAGTTACTACACTTAACAATTTTCATGTAACTAATTCACATTTCAAGTTACTATAATTAATAATTTTCAAGTAACTAATTCACATTTCAATTCTCTACACTTAACCATTTTCAAGTAACTAATTCACATTTCAAGTCTCTACCATTAACCATTTTAAAGTAACTAATTCACATTTCAAGTCTCTACCATTTTCAAGTTACTAATTCACATTTCAAGTCTCTACACTTAACCATTTTCAAGTAACTAATTCACATTTCAAATCTCTACACTTAACCATTTTCAAGTAACTAATTCACATTTCAAGTCTCTACCATTAACCATTTTAAAGTAACTAATTCATATTTCAAGTCTCTACACTTAACCATTTTCAAGTAACTAATTCACATTTCAAGTCTCTACCATTAATCAGTTTCAAGTAACTAATTCACATTTCAAGTCTCTACACTTAACCATTTTCAAGTAACTAATTCACATTTCAAGTCTCTACCATTAACCATTTTCTAGTAACTAATTCACATTTTCAAGTTACTACACTTAACAATTTTTAAGTAACTAATTCACATTTCAATTCTCTACACTTAATCATTTTCATGTAACTAATTCACATTTTCAATTTACTGCACTTAACAATTTTCAAGTAACTAATTCACATTTCAAGTTACTACAATTAATAATTTTCAAGTAACTAATTCACATTTCAATTCTCTACACTTAACCATTTTCAAGTAACTAATGCACATTTCAAGTCTCTATCATTAACCATTTTAAAGTAACTAATTCACATTTAAAGTCTCTACCATTTTCAAGTAACTAATTCACATTTCAAGTCTCTACACTTAACCATTTTCAAGTAACTAATTCATATTTCAAGTTTCTACCATTAGCCATTTTCTAGTAACTAATTCACATTTTCAACTTACTACACTTAACAATTTTCAAATAACTAATTCACATTTCAATTCTCTACACTTAACATTTTCAAGTAACTAATTCACATTTTCAAGTTACTGCACTTAACCATTTTCAAGTAACTACTTCACATTTTCACTAAACTTAACCATTTTCAAGTAACTAATTCACATTTCAAGTCTCTACCATTAACCATTTTCAAGTAACTAATTCACATTTCAAGTCTCAACCATTAACCATGTAACTAATTTACATTTCAATTCTCTACAGTTAACCATTTTCAAGTAACTAATTCACGTTTTCAAGTTACTACACTTAACCATTTTCAAGTAACTACTTCACATTTTCACTACACTTAATCATTTTCAAGTAACTAATTCACATTTCAAGTCTCTATCATTAACCTTTTTCTAGTAACTAATTCACATTTTCAAGTTACTACTCTTAACAATTTTCAAGTAACTAATTCACATTTCAAGTCTCTAATATTAACCATTTTCTAGTAACTAATTCACATTTTCAAGTTACTACACTTAACAAATTTCAAGTAACTAATTCACATTTTCAAGTTACTACACTTAACAATTTTCAAGTAACTAATTCACATTTCAAGTCTCTAATATTAACCATTTTCAAGTAACTAATTCACATTTCAAGTTACTACCATTTTCAAGTAAATAATTCACATTTCAAGTCCCAACACTTAACCATTTTCAAATAACTAATTTACATTTCAAGTCTCTACCATTAACCATTTTCTAGTAACTAATTGTCACGACCCAATCTAACGGACCGTGCGAGCACCTACGCTATCCTAAGTAGCTAGGAGAACCCTTATTACCCAACCAAAAATATGCGAAAGACTTCTGTTTTTAAGAGAATACCGAATTAAATATAACAAAGTAAATTAAATACAAATAAATAAACTTTTCAAAAAACTTCTTACAACTATCCTTCACTATCCCAAGACCTGGTCAGGCATGTACAAGAGCTACCTATTACAGAATAGACTGACAATAAAATAAATAACACAAAGACTCTAACTTCTGCCAGGAAGGAAGTGCATAAGTTAGTGCTGAATATCACCATTGATCTAGTAACTGCAAACTAACCTGCATCCAGTCTACACCCCAAGAAGGGATGTAGAAGAGTAGGATCAGTACAAACACACGTACTGGTAGGCATCATCGGTCGACCAGTGTTAGTCCACATAATCATAAAATAGAATCAAAGAAAAGAAATCATGACATCTTAAATAGAGTATAATTCAAGTAAGGCTGTAATATCATTATAACACTTTGCCAATATAATTTACAATTCTCCAACTCTATTAACGAGATTATATTCACCACTAACATAGTCTAACCTTATTAATTCATACCATCCAACACTAAACCATCAATGTCACCCCTTTATTCGCATTGCCGTTTCCATTACCCACATTTATAGGATCAACCCAGTAATCATAAACCACTCACACTAAACTCTCGAGCTAACAACTAAATATTTTATTATAATATTAAAGAATAATAACTAGCCAATCGGATAAGCCACAATTACACCAAGTATAAATAAAGTAAGTCGACCAACATATAGCAAGTAAGCACAGAGTTTCACTTTTTCAAGTACATGTCACACAATCAATCTCAAGGATACAATCAAATAGGGAATACAAATCAACTCATATCTCAGTAAAACACACAAGAGAACTCAAGTTTCATTAGCAACTTTATAGATACTCTTGGAGAAGGATTAATTCAATTATTGAAACATTGGGATCTTTTCTTTGAGATTATTCATTGGATTCATCACTTTAGATAACTTCATTATCAATTCCTTTATTATTAATATTACCATGCCGGATCGTGGCACCCAATCCAATCACGTCTTACAGCAATATCAAAATTTAACGTCGGCCATATTGCTACTAACAATCTTTCCATTTTTCTGTTCTTAATAAATATTCATCATTCACTTTTCAAACTGTATGAAGGTATATCACAAGCCTTCTTTACTCAAGGCATTCTTTTCAATCACATTATCATTATGGATCAAGATTTTTTATTTATCAACAATAATCTGTACACACATGCTAAGGGACTTATTTCTGCCCAACTAGTCATGACCTGCAGGGGACAATCTAAGTCCATGTACCGTACCGGCGTGGTACCCGATCCTCCATAAATAAGTAATACCAACATCCATATCCGTACCGGCGTGGTACCCGACCCTCCATAAATATATTATGTATATTTTATCAACTTTATACTATCTCTCAGGATACAACACCGCGTACTAAATTTACAAGTACACTTATAATCATAAGACAAGTCGATCAAGTTCGATTTTTCATAATTATTCGTGCAAGTATCAACAATCCAAATATCATCAATTCAAGTGTGTCTAAAGACCAATCAACAAGCATCCAATTTAGGAGCATACACACAATTAAATTGAGTCTAAACTCCAATTAAACCATAACTTACTCAAATACCATAACTTGGGTTCTAACATCACCACCCATAACTAGCACATGCAACCTTATCATTATTCTCTACCTCTCTCCGCATAATATAATGCACACAATGATTCAAGTCATCTATCCCTTAGGCCTCACCATTATCATGACACAATATGCAACTTATACCTTCATAACTCAATTAGGTTCATCACTAGAACAACTAAGAAACATCATGTCCACATACTTTATTCACAACAATTTCCTTTCGGGCACATAACACATAATATCATAAATATCACATAATCAATCACTAACAGAGTTTTTGGGATTAAAGTAAAGTTCTTATTTCTTTATCCATCTCAACTCCATGTCTGCAGGCCTAGACATGCTTTCTCCCATCAATTATAAATTATGAAAATATGAAATAACACAGTCTTCTACTCATTAACCTAGCCTACCTGGATGCCAAGCTTTTTGAATCAACAAGTCATGTCAAGGATGCTCATTCCCTTTCTTCATGCTTCGAAATGATCAATCATCTAAAAATCAAGCAATCATAAGAGTAATTAATCAATTACTCTTCAAATAAATATCTTTGGAAATCCAAACCCACTAATTCTACCCTAATTCAAGGTCTATATTATTCTCCAAGGTCAATTAACCATTAACTAGTTCTTTCAAGCTTAACCCATCTCCATTAATGGAGTTTTTATGCTAAAGGTCTCATCTTTATGGAATTCAAGATTTCCAACCAACAAAATACATAATCTAGTTTACCAAGTTCATACTAGAAATCATTAATTTATAATTTAGAATTAGTTCTAGGTGATATTAAGAACACCCATAAGTTTTTCCCAAAAATCCACCGTTAAAGGTTCTAATCCAAAATTTCACCATTGAAGGTCTTTCTAATAATTCTAGGATGTTAAAGGATTAAAAGACGAAGAAGATGATGAAAAAACTTACCTCCATGAAGGATTTTCACCCTAAACCTTGGAAAATCACCTCTCTAGGGTTGGAGAATGAAGTTTTGGGGTTTTGGACCTGAAAATCGGCTAAAACCGATTTAAATACCACCAGAATTCTCGCTACAGCAAAATTCCCGTCTCAGCCCGGACAGTGTTTGGTAAAACGGTCATAACTTTTTACTCTGAACTCGGATTGATGAACGGTTTATTGAGTTAGAAAGAAGACTCAGAGATATTTGATTTGGTGGGTATTGGGCCCCCTAACTCCTTATATTCTAGGAGATATGATCGTTTGAATTTGGCCCTAATAGAAACCCATATCAAAACTGTATTGGTTACAAATGTTTTCAACTTAACTTTGTGCTAGGGTTGTTGTACGACCTTAATTCATATCTAAAGAACTTTCAAATTAAAGGATTGATATTAGTATTCATGAATAATTAAATTCATCAGACTTGAGTCTATCGAGACACATCGAAAGGCTAAAATCTTCGCCGAAAAGCTTGAGGTGACACAATGAACAAAATGATGACTATTTTGGACTCAAGTTAATATTGAGGAATGGATAATTTAGTAATAACAAAATGGGTCGTTACACTAATTCACATTTTCAATTTAGTAGAATTAATAATTTTTAAGTAACTAATTCACATTTCAATTCTCTACACTCAACCATTTTCAAGTAACTAATTCATATTTCAAGTCTCTACCATTAACTATTTTAAAGTAACTAATTCACATTTCAAGTCTCTACAATTTTCTAGTAACTAATTCACATTTTCAAGTTACTACACTTAACAATTTTCAAGTAACTAATTCACATTTCAATTCTCTACACTTAATCATTTTCAAGTAAGTAATTCACATTTTCAAGTCTCTACAATTTTCAAGTAACTAATTCACATTTCAAGTCTCTACCATTAACCATTTTCTAGTAACTAATTCACATTTTCAAGTTACTACACTTAACTATTTTCAAGTAACTAATTCACATTTCAAGTCTCTAATATTAACCATTTTCAAATAACTAATTCACATTTCAATTCTCTACACTTAACCATTTTCAAGTAAATAATTCACATTTCAATTCTCTACACTTAACCATTTTCAAGTAACTACTTCACATTTTCACTACACTTAACCATTTTCAAGTAACTAATTAACATTACAAGTCTCTACCATTAACCATTTTCTAGTAACTAATTCACATTTTCAAGTTACTACTCTTAACAATTTTCAAGTAACTAATTCACATTTCAAGTTACTAAAATTAATAATTTTCAAGTAACTAATTTACATTTCAAGTCTCTAATATTAACCATTATCTAGTAACTAATTCACATTTTCAAGTTACTACACTTAACAATTTTCAAGTAACTAATTCACATTTCAATTCTCTAATATTAACCATTTTCAAGTAACTAATTCACATTTCAAGTTACTACCATTTTCAAGTAAATAATTCACATTTCAAGTCCCAACACTTTACCATTTTCAAATAACTAATTCACATTTCACGTCTCTACCATTAACCATTTTCTAGTAACTAATTCACATTTTCAATTTAGTACAATTAATAATTTTTAAGTAACTAATTCACATTTCAATTCTCTACACTCAACCATTTTCAAGTAACTAATTCACATTTCAAGTCTCTATCATTAACCATTTTAAAGTAACTAATTCACATTTCAAGTCTCTACCATTTTCTAGTAACTAATTCACATTTTCAAGTTACTACACTTAACAATTTTCAAGTAACTAATTCACATTTCAATTCTCTACACTTAATCATTTTCAAGTAAGTAATTCACATTTTCAAGTCTCTACAATTTTCAAGTAACTAATTCACATTTCAAATCTCTACACTCAACCATTTTCAAGTAACTAATTCACATTTTCAAGTTACTACTCTTAACAATTTTCAAGTAACTAATTCACATTTCAAGTTACTACAATTAATAATTTTCAAGTAACTAATTCATATTTCAAGTCTCTACACTTAACCATTTTCAAATAACTAATTCACATTTCAAGTCTCTAATATTAACCATTTTTTAGTAACTAATTCACATTTTCAAGTTACTACACTTAACAATTTTCAAATAACTAATTCACATTTCAAGTTACTACAATTAATAATTTTCAAGTAACTAATTACATTTCAATTCTCTACACTTAACCATTTTCAAGTAACTACTTCACATTTTCACTACACTTAACCATTTTCAAGTAACTAATTCACATTTCAAGTCTCTACTATTAACCATTTTCTAGTAACTAATTCACATTTTCAAGTTAATACTCTTAACAATTTTCAAGTAATTAATTCACATTTCAAGTTATTACAATTAATAATTTTCAAGTAACTAATTCACATTTCAAGTCTCTAATATTAACCATTATCTAGTAACTAATTCACATTTTCAAGTTACTACACTTACCAATTTTCAAGTAACTAATTCACATTTCAAGTCTCTAATATTAACCATTTTCAAGTAACTAATTCACATTTCAAGTTACTACCATTTTCAAGTAAATAATTCACATTTCAAGTCCCAACACTTTACCATTTTCAAATAACTAATTCACATTTCACGTCTCTACCATTAACCATTTTCTAGTAACTAATTCACATTTTCAATTTAGTACAATTAATAATTTTTAAGTAACTAATTCACATTTCAATTCTCTACACTCAACCATTTTCAAGTAACTAATTCACATTTCAAGTCTCTATCATTAACCATTTTAAAGTAACTAATTCACATTTCAAGTCTCTACCATTTTCTAGTAACTAATTCACATTTTCAAGTTACTACACTTAACAATTTTCAAGTAACTAATTCACATTTCAATTCTCTACACTCAATCATTTTCAAGTAAGTAATTCACATTTTCAAGTCTCTACAATTTTCAAGTAACTAATTCACATTTCAAGTCTCTACACTTAACCATTTTCAAGTAACTAATTCACATTTTCAAGTTACTACTCTTAACAATTTTCAAGTAACTAATTCACATTTCAAGTTACTACAATTTTCTAGTAACCAATTCACATTTTCAAGTTACTTCACTTAACAATTTTCAAGTAACTAATTCACATTTCAATTCTCTAAACTTAATCATTTTCAAGTAAGTAATTCACATTTTCAACTTACTACACTTAACAATTTTCAAGTAACTAATTCCAATTTCAAGTTACTACAATTAATAATTTTCAAGTAACTTATTCATATTTAAATTCTCTACACTTAACCATTTTCAAGTAACTAATTCACATTTGAAGTCTCTATCATTAACCATTTTCTAGTAACTAATTCACATTTTCAAGTTACTTCACTTAACAATTTTTAAGTAACTAATTCACATTTCAATTCTCTACACTTAATCATTTTCAAGTAACTAATTCACATTTTCAACTTACTACACTTAACAATTTTCAAGTAACTAATTCACATTTCAAATTACTACAATTAATAATTTTCAAGTAACTAATTCACATTTCAAGTCTCTATCATTAACCATTTTAAAGTAACTAATTCACATTTCAAGTCTCTACCATTTTCTAGTAACTAATTCACATTTTCAAGTTACTACACTTAACAATTTTCAAGTAACTAATTCACATTTCAATTCTCTACACTTAATCATTTTCAAGTAAGTAATTCACATTCTCAAGTCTCTACAATTTTCAAGTAACTAATTCACATTTCAAATCTCTACACTCAACCATTTTCAAGTAACTAATTCACATTTTCAAGTTACTACTCTTAACAATTTTCAAGTAACTAATTCACATTTCAAGTTACTACAATTAATAATTTTCAAGTAACTAATTCATATTTCAAGTCTCTACACTTAACCATTTTCAAATAACTAATTCACATTTCAAGTCTCTAATATTAACCATTTTTTAGTAACTAATTCACATTTTCAAGTTACTACACTTAACAATTTTCAAATAACTAATTCACATTTCAAGTTACTACAATTAATAATTTTCAAGTAACTAATTACATTTCAATTCTCTACACTTAACCATTTTCAAGTAACTACTTCACATTTTCACTACACTTAACCATTTTCAAGTAACTAATTCACATTTCAAGTCTCTACTATTAACCATTTTCTAGTAACTAATTCACATTTTCAAGTTAATACTCTTAACAATTTTCAAGTAATTAATTCACATTTCAAGTTATTACAATTAATAATTTTCAAGTAACTAATTCACATTTCAAGTCTCTAATATTAACCATTATCTAGTAACTAATTCACATTTTCAAGTTACTACACTTACCAATTTTCAAGTAACTAATTCACATTTCAAGTCTCTAATATTAACCATTTTCAAGTAACTAATTCACATTTCAAGTTACTACCATTTTCAAGTAAATAATTCACATTTCAAGTCCCAACACTTTACCATTTTCAAATAACTAATTCACATTTCACGTCTCTACCATTAACCATTTTCTAGTAACTAATTCACATTTTCAATTTAGTACAATTAATAATTTTTAAGTAACTAATTCACATTTCAATTCTCTACACTCAACCATTTTCAAGTAACTAATTCACATTTCAAGTCTCTATCATTAACCATTTTAAAGTAACTAATTCACATTTCAAGTCTCTACCATTTTCTAGTAACTAATTCACATTTTCAAGTTACTACACTTAACAATTTTCAAGTAACTAATTCACATTTCAATTCTCTACACTCAATCATTTTCAAGTAAGTAATTCACATTTTCAAGTCTCTACAATTTTCAAGTAACTAATTCACATTTCAAGTCTCTACACTTAACCATTTTCAAGTAACTAATTCACATTTTCAAGTTACTACTCTTAACAATTTTCAAGTAACTAATTCACATTTCAAGTTACTACAATTTTCTAGTAACCAATTCACATTTTCAAGTTACTTCACTTAACAATTTTCAAGTAACTAATTCACATTTCAATTCTCTAAACTTAATCATTTTCAAGTAAGTAATTCACATTTTCAACTTACTACACTTAACAATTTTCAAGTAACTAATTCCAATTTCAAGTTACTACAATTAATAATTTTCAAGTAACTTATTCATATTTAAATTCTCTACACTTAACCATTTTCAAGTAACTAATTCACATTTGAAGTCTCTATCATTAACCATTTTCTAGTAACTAATTCACATTTTCAAGTTACTTCACTTAACAATTTTTAAGTAACTAATTCACATTTCAATTCTCTACACTTAATCATTTTCAAGTAACTAATTCACATTTTCAACTTACTACACTTAACAATTTTCAAGTAACTAATTCACATTTCAAATTACTACAATTAATAATTTTCAAGTAACTAATTCACATTTCAAGTCTCTATCATTAACCATTTTAAAGTAACTAATTCACATTTCAAGTCTCTACCATTTTCTAGTAACTAATTCACATTTTCAAGTTACTACACTTAACAATTTTCAAGTAACTAATTCACATTTCAATTCTCTACACTTAATCATTTTCAAGTAAGTAATTCACATTCTCAAGTCTCTACAATTTTCAAGTAACTAATTCACATTTCAAATCTCTACACTCAACCATTTTCAAGTAACTAATTCACATTTTCAAGTTACTACTCTTAACAATTTTCAAGTAACTAATTCACATTTCAAGTTACTACAATTAATAATTTTCAAGTAACTAATTCATATTTCAAGTCTCTACACTTAACCATTTTCAAATAACTAATTCACATTTCAAGTCTCTAATATTAACCATTTTTTAGTAACTAATTCACATTTTCAAGTTACTACACTTAACAATTTTCAAATAACTAATTCACATTTCAAGTTACTACAATTAATAATTTTCAAGTAACTAATTACATTTCAATTCTCTACACTTAACCATTTTCAAGTAACTACTTCACATTTTCACTACACTTAACCATTTTCAAGTAACTAATTCACATTTCAAGTCTCTACTATTAACCATTTTCTAGTAACTAATTCACATTTTCAAGTTAATACTCTTAACAATTTTCAAGTAATTAATTCACATTTCAAGTTATTACAATTAATAATTTTCAAGTAACTAATTCACATTTCAAGTCTCTAATATTAACCATTATCTAGTAACTAATTCACATTTTCAAGTTACTACACTTACCAATTTTCAAGTAACTAATTCACATTTCAAGTCTCTAATATTAACCATTTTCAAGTAACTAATTCACATTTCAAGTTACTACCATTTTCAAGTAAATAATTCACATTTCAAGTCCCAACACTTTACCATTTTCAAATAACTAATTCACATTTCACGTCTCTACCATTAACCATTTTCTAGTAACTAATTCACATTTTCAATTTAGTACAATTAATAATTTTTAAGTAACTAATTCACATTTCAATTCTCTACACTCAACCATTTTCAAGTAACTAATTCACATTTCAAGTCTCTATCATTAACCATTTTAAAGTAACTAATTCACATTTCAAGTCTCTACCATTTTCTAGTAACTAATTCACATTTTCAAGTTACTACACTTAACAATTTTCAAGTAACTAATTCACATTTCAATTCTCTACACTCAATCATTTTCAAGTAAGTAATTCACATTTTCAAGTCTCTACAATTTTCAAGTAACTAATTCACATTTCAAGTCTCTACACTTAACCATTTTCAAGTAACTAATTCACATTTTCAAGTTACTACTCTTAACAATTTTCAAGTAACTAATTCACATTTCAAGTTACTACAATTTTCTAGTAACCAATTCACATTTTCAAGTTACTTCACTTAACAATTTTCAAGTAACTAATTCACATTTCAATTCTCTAAACTTAATCATTTTCAAGTAAGTAATTCACATTTTCAACTTACTACACTTAACAATTTTCAAGTAACTAATTCCAATTTCAAGTTACTACAATTAATAATTTTCAAGTAACTTATTCATATTTAAATTCTCTACACTTAACCATTTTCAAGTAACTAATTCACATTTGAAGTCTCTATCATTAACCATTTTCTAGTAACTAATTCACATTTTCAAGTTACTTCACTTAACAATTTTTAAGTAACTAATTCACATTTCAATTCTCTACACTTAATCATTTTCAAGTAACTAATTCACATTTTCAACTTACTACACTTAACAATTTTCAAGTAACTAATTCACATTTCAAATTACTACAATTAATAATTTTCAAGTAACTAATTCACATTTCAATTCTCTACACTTAACCATTTTCAAGTAACTAATTCACATTTCAAGTCTCTACCATTAACCATTTTACAGTAACTAATTCACATTTCAAGTCTCTACCATTTTCAAGTAACTAATTCACATTTCAAGTTTCAACACTTAACCATTTTCAAGTAACTAATTCACATTTCAAGTCTCTACCATTAACCATGTAACTAATTCACATTTCAATTCTCTAGACTTAACCATTTTCAAGTAACTAATTCACATTTTCAAATTACTGCACTTAACCATTTTCAAGTAACTAATTAACATTTTCACTAAACTTAACCATTTTCAAGTAACTAATTCACATTTCAAGTCTCAACCATTAACCATTTTCAAATAACTAATTCACATTTCAACTCTAAACCATTAACCATGTAACTAATTCATAATTCAATTCTCTACACTTAACCATTTTCAAGTAACTAATTCACGTTTTCAAGTTACTACACTTAACCATTTTCAAGTAACTACTTCACATTTTCACTACACTTAACCATTTTCAAGTAACTAATTCACATTTCAAGTCTCTACCATTAAACATTTTCTAGTAACTAATTCACATTTTCAAGTTACTACTCTTAACAATTTTCAAGTAACTAATTCACATTTCAAGTTACTACAATTAATAATTTTCAAGTAACTAATTCACATTTCAAATCTCTAATATTAACCATTTCTAGTAACTAATTCACATTTTCAAGTTACTACACTTAACAATTTTCAAGTAACTAATTCATATTTCAAGTCTCTAATATTAACCATTTTCAAGTAACTAATTCACATTTCAAGTTACACTTAACATTGGCTTATGTACCGACACTACCTAGACAACCTAGGCTCTGATACCAAGCTGTCACGACCCAATATTTGGGTCATGATGGCGCCTATCGTAACCCACCAATAGGCAAGCCAAACCCTAGTCCGGAGCAACAAGCGACGGGCTAACGGGCGGAATCTCATAAAACAGAGAAGAAGTGGAAGTAACCAAAACCATATTTATAAACATGCTAAGACTGAGAAGGAAGAGGACAACGTATATAAAGTCCAGAACCCCTCCCAAGACCTGGTGGGGTCAGTACATGAGCCACTACTAACATATCCAAAATACAAGACAGAAACCAAATATGTATAATAAGTACAACAGTCTCGAGAGCAAAAGACTATACAGTAGAAGATGGAGTAGGATCTGCCTCAGACGTCAGTAAGCTCACCCTGCTCCGGAGTCAGTGCTAAGAAAAGAGTCACGTCACCACCGTCGACTAGTGCCTGGATCTGCATCGGGGGGAAAAAGATGCAGAAGTGCAGTATGAGTACCGGGGCAACGGGTACTCAGTAGGCATCATCGGCCGACTGAGCTTAAGGTAATATAAACAGGCTAAAGTACGGGGGTGCATGCTAAGTCTGGTATAACTATAAATAGTAAGTACATAAGTAGCGGTTGAGGCATATAGACATGCTCAGGAGAAAAATAAATGCGATACTGAATAACGAGTAAATAAATGCATAAGTAAACACACAAGTCAACCATAACCTATCTGGGTCCCCATAAACCCGATAGGCACACGAAAGAAAACAATAACCCAACCTGGCCCCCATAAACCGGTGGGACACACAAGAATAATAAATGCATAGTCACCAGTGTCTCGAAGCTGTGTCAGTATCCAGTAATCACAATAACCAACAAGGGTGCACCGGGCTTGAACCGGCACCAATGGGTAATAACAAGAGGCCAGACGCCGGAATCGAACCGGAAGTAGTGGGTAATAATAAGAGGCCACATATATATCATATCTGCCGGACTCGAACCGGAACTCATATAACAACAGTATCATGATCACGGTACCCAGTACCAAAACTCTCCAACCATACCATAACCAGATGCCGGACTCGAACCGGGACTCATAATAATCAGTGGCCGGACTCGAACCGGAACTCATAGTGTATCACAATCCGGGGCCGGACTCGAACCGGAACACCCAATAGTCAATAACCAAAATCATCATACCAGAATCAGTAGCCGGACTCGAACCGAAACTCATCATAGCCAGTAACCAGAACAGAATCAAATGTCATATCATATCAGATAAACGGGGAACGCCCTAGTTCCAAGTCAATACTAGTTTATAGGTACAGAAGCTAACTCTACAACATGCTACAAGTCAATCTCGGGGTCCTTCTAGGTCAACTACCTACTATAAAAATATGTATATACAAGTCTGGGTATACCTTACAAGTCATGGAAAGGCGGTTCAGCGTTCTAAGTCAAACTAGCTGACCCCAATCAAATACGGTGCTATCAGGGACGAACAAAGCTAAACAGGCCCACCGGGTATAATCGGGGTGACTCAATCCTGGCATAACCCTAATAGTCATATAGGGCTTATCTAAGCCCAAAGATGTCAAAGTTTCGACAAGTCGACAAAAAGGGTAACGGGGCCCGCTACCGGGTCCCGAAAACCAGGTCTGGTTATACTTGTCTAAGTCTGGGCTAAGTCTGTCTAAGACTGGACTAAGGTCCAACAATAACATTCCCAGACTAGCAACAACAACAACAATACTATCCGACCCCAAATAGGTCATCTGTGGGGTACCACGAGGATAACGGGCCTGGAATATATCCGAATAGCCCTATCCGGCCTAGAAGGCCTAAATCATAGCAAACCACCACCACCAAGTCTATAATACCAGCCCACAATACCAGCACAATAGCATACATATATCACACATAAGCCCAGTCTAAGTGTAAAGGAAGGTAAACCTAGCCTACCTGGACGCCGCCGAATGTCTGCTAAAGGACCAGCTATACAGGAGCCTTCCCCTTCCGAGAGGCCTTTGACTGTTGCCAGACTACCAAAATAATAAACTACATGTCAAAACATGACTATTGACACCTATATTGCATTAGTTCGGAAAAATGTCCGAACAGTCCACGTGGGGCCCGCTTGCGGTATCGAAAAATTGAAACCGTCACAGCGTCCCAAATCACCCCGTGACCAATAGTCATAACAGATGCTATCCAATCTGAGCTCATATTAAGCTCTAAATAAGAACCAACAACAATACCACCAAATAACAATTTAAATACGCAATTTTACGTTAAAATTAACCGAAAAACTTACGATATAAGGATGCTATACCATTAACCACGTGATCCCTGAGCTTGAATAACTTGGTGAAGGGAATAAGTGAGTAAAAGAAACCATTAAGCCGTAGCATATATATATATGTACGTACAAGGGGTAATGAATTTAAAGGTTGTTGTACACTTTCTCCTAGTCAAAAATGAAATGGACGTGAACAATGTATGTGTATAGTGAATAAAGGATCCTAATCTTAAGCTAGCTGAAAATAAATGATAAGTAAAGAATTGGCCTAAGCTAATAATCTCTTCATTAGGTGGCATACATAATTAATGTAGTTTTGCCACCTAATTTACAAGTACTACGCCCATAACTCTTATCCTCCACGTGGTAGTGCTTACACTACCCTCTTATGTATTCACTCGGATATTGCATAGGCTCGTGGTAAAATAAATACAACTTTTTGAATATACCATAATTAATAGAAAATTATTTCTAACAAAACCTCTATAAAATAAAAATATTATTTTAACATATTTAAATTTCCTATCTCCGCTTAAATTATTAATAGGTTATAAAACTATTATAAAGTAGTATAGACATATTGATATAACTAAAGCATTTTATAAATTTCAAAAATATTTTCGCAAAGTAATTAACTACGTCATTTTGCCAAATTCAAATTTAATTTAATATTTTACAATGTGCTCGATCTAAATAATATTCTCAAACGAACTGCCCGGGAGCCGAACTGTCGGTCCCAGCAAGTCATAAATAACTTGGGGCAGTTATAGAAAAGCTCTAAACGCTGACAACACACGAAAACGAAGGAAATGACCGGGAAGGTCATTACAATATCCACTACTAAAAGGACTTTCGTCCGCGAAAGTCAAGAATAAGCACGTACCTGAAGATGTGAACAAGTAGGGATACTGGGCTCGCATGTCACGTTCAAGCTCCCAAGTTGCCTCTTCAACCGGACGGTGACGCCACTGTACCTTAACCACTGGAATGTCCCGGGAGCGTAACCGTCTGACATCTCTGGCTAAAATGGACACAGGCTCCTCCACAAATGTTAGTTTCTCGTCTAACTGAACCGAGTCCCACTGAAGCACATGCGACTCATCTGGAATATATTGTCGTAGCATAGAAACATGAAATACTGGGTGGATAGCTGAAAATGCCGGAGGTAAAGCTAACACATAAGCCACCTCTCCAACTGTCCGCAAAATCTCAAAGGGTCCAATATACCTGGGGCTAAGCTTACCCTTCCTACCAAACCGCATCACGCCCTTCATGGGCGATACTCGTAAGAAGACCCTATCACCCACCCTGAATTTCAATGGACGACGTCTACGGTCAGCATAACTCCTTTGTCTACTCTGAGCTGTCCGCAGCCTGTCCTGAATTACTCGAACTCGGTCCAAAGATTCTCGGAGTAAATCTGTGGCACGAGGACTGACTTCTGAGGTCTCGAACCAACCCACTGGAGATCGACACCGTCTCCCATACAAAGCCTCAAACGGAGCCATTTGAATACTGGAGTGAAAGCTATTATTATACGCGAACTCCGCTAAAGGCAAGAATTGATCCCATTGGCCCCCAAAGTCAAGTACACAAGCGCGGAGCATATCCTCTAATACCTGAATAGTCCGCTCTGATTGCCCATCGGTTTGAGGATGAAATGCAGTGCTGAGGTCCACCTGGGTACCCAACTCTTCCTGAAAAGTCTGCCAAAAACTGGAGGTAAACTGAGACCCTCGGTCTGAGATAATGGATATTGGCACTCCATGTAGGCGGACCACCTCCTGAATATATACACGAGCTAACCTCTCAGCACTATAGGAGACTCGAACAGGGATAAAGTGTGCAGACTTAGTCAACCGGTCCACAATAACCCAAATACTATCAAAACCACGGAAGGTGCGAGGCAATCCAACAATGAAATCCATAGTGACCCGCTCCCATTTCCACTCGGGGATGGGTAATTGCTGAAGTAAACCACCGGGTCTCTGATGTTCGGCCTTTACCTGCTGACAACAAAGGCATCGGGCTACAAACCCTGCTATATCTCTCCGCATACCGCTCCACCAATAGTGTTGTCTCAGATCTCTATACATCTTAGCTGTCCCGGGGTGAATAGAATATCTAGAACTGTGAGCTTCACGCAAAATCAACTGAATTAAATCTTCAATCCTCGAAACACAAATACGACCGTCAAACCTCAGAACACCATCAGAACCCAAGGTAGCTCTCTCAGACTCACCCTTCAATACCTGATCTCGAATTCTACGGAGACCGCTATCTTCAAATTGACGACTCTGAATCTGCTCCAGCAAAGTAGATCTCGCACCAACACAAGCGATAACCTTTTTGGGGTCAGAAATATCCAAACGCACCATCGAGTTAGCTAAGGACTGAATATCCAAAGCCAACGGCCGCTGAGAGACTGGAATGAAGGCTAAGCTACCCATACTCACTGCCTTCCGGCTCAAGGCGTCCGCTACCACATTCGCCTTGCCCGGATGATAGAGAATAGAGATATCATAGTCCTTCAGCAACTCAATCCACCTGCGCTGCCTCGAATTAAGATCCCTCTGAGTCATAATATGCTGAAGACTGCGGTGGTCTGTAAAGATCTCACAATGAACACCATAGAGATAATGCCTCCAAATCCGTAGTGCAAACACAACCGCTGCTAACTCTAAATCATGAGTGGGATAGTTACGCTCGTGCACCTTCAGCTGCCTCGATGCATAAGCAATAACATGACCCTGCTGCATCAGAACACATCCCAAACCAATACCAGACGCATCACAATACACGATAAAACCCTCACCCTCAACTGGAAGAGTCAACACAGGGGCAGAAGTAAGTCGATCCTTAAGCTTCAGAAAGCTTGCCTCACAATCCTCAGACCACTGAAATGGAACCTCCTTCCTGGTCAGTCTGGTCATAGGAGATGCAATAGACGAGAAGCCCTCAACAAATCGCCTGTAGTATCCTGCCAACCCAACAAAGCTGCGAACCTCGGTAGGTGACGTGGGCCTAGCCCAACCTTGAATAGCCTCAATCTTCGCTGGGTCTACCATGATACCGTGTCTGGACACAACATGGCCCAAGAAAGCTACATACTCAAGCCAGAACTCATATTTTGAGAACTTGGCATACAGCCGATGATCTCTCAAAGTGTGGAGCACAATCCTCAAATGCTGCTCATGCTCCTCGTTACTCCTCGAATAAACCAAGATGTCGTCAATAAACACAATCACAAAGGAGTCCAAGTATGGCCTGAATACACGATTCATCAAATCCATGAAAGCTGTGGGGCATTAGTCAATCCAAAAGACATCACCAGGAACTCATAATGGCCGTACCGAGTCCTGAAGGCTGTCCTTGGGATGTCCTCAGCCCTAATTCTCAACAGATGGTATCCAGATCTCAAATCTATTTTTGAGAATACCGCTGCACCCTGAAGTTGATCAAACAAATCATCGATACGAGGCATAGGATACTTATTCT
This sequence comes from Capsicum rhomboideum, assembly GCA_031232105.1. Taxonomy (NCBI): domain Eukaryota; kingdom Viridiplantae; phylum Streptophyta; class Magnoliopsida; order Solanales; family Solanaceae; genus Capsicum; species Capsicum rhomboideum. Next base: position 46,809,304 of record CP124719.1, on the reverse strand, counting down.
TCACAGTTACCTTATTCAACTGCCTGTAATCAATACACATGCGCATAGATCCATCCTTCTTCTTTACAAACAGAACTGGAGCACCCCACGGAGACACACTCGGCCTGATAAAACCCTTCCCCAGAAGGTCCTGGAGCTGAGTACTCAACTCTCTCAATTCAGCAGGAGCCATACGATAAGGAGCTATAGAAATAGGTCGGGTGCCCGGCTCAAGGTCAATAATGAACTCTATATCACGCTCAGGAGGAAGGCCAGGTAGGTCAGTCGGGAATACATCAGAAAACTCACGAACAACAGGGATGGAGTCAAGCGATGGACTCTCAATACTAGCATCCCGAACATAAGCAAGGAATGAATCACATCCCCTCGACATCAATCTACGAGCCCGAACATATGAAATAGTCCCTGTCGGTGTGCGGCTAACAGAACCCTGCCACACCACCGGGGGTACGCCAGGCATGGCTAAGGTCACGGTCTTGGCAAAGCAATCCAAGACTACATGATGAAAAGACAACCAGTCCATGCCCAGAATCACATCAAAGTCTACCATGGCCAATACAATAAAATCAATCCGAGTCTCAAACTCCTGAACAGTCACCAGACAAGATCTATATACCCGATCCACTACTAAGGAATCACCAACGGGGGTAGATACACGTAGGGGTACAGATAATAACTCAGAACATAAACCCAACCGTGGTGCATAATAAGTAGATACATAAGAAAACGTGGATCCGGGATCAAATAATGCAGAAGCTGGCTGATGGCATACGAAAATCATACCTGTAGTCACCGCATCCGAAGCCTCAGCCTCCGGCCTAGCCGGCACAGCATACAATTGACGCTGGCTACCACTAGTCTGAGCACCGCCCTGACCACCAGTCCGACCTCCCTGCGCTCTACCTCTAGAACCCTGGGGACCACCCCGACGACCCTGTGCACCACCTCTACCTGCTGGAGGTATAGATCTGAGGGGCTGTGCTGTCTGAACTGAAGGCTCAATCGCCATGCGCTGAGGACACTCACGCGCGAAATGACCGACAACCCCACAGGTATAACATGCTCCTGGCTCCCTGCTAGGCCTAGAAGGTCCGGCTGATCCGGTATGACCCCTCTAGTCGATGAACTGGACTAACCACATCCCTGAGGCTTTCTAACAGAACCACTATAGGTGGGCTGACCTCTATTAGATATTTGCAAAGCTGACTGTAGGGGCCTACTGGGCTGACCCTGTCGCTGAAAAGACTGCTGCTGCTGCTGAGGGTACCTACCCTGAAACTGGAAACCACGACCTCTCAACTGCGAACCACTATGGCTCCCACTGAAACTACCCTGAACACGAGGTCTCTTATCGCTGCCTCCTTGGGCCTCGCGATCCATCTCCTCAATAGAGTATACATGCTCAATAATCTCTGCGAATGACTTCCCTGAAGTCACTAAACTCTGGGTAGCTCTGCGGAGTGGCAATCTCAGTCCCCTGACAAAACATCTAACTCTCTCATACTCATCAGGCAAAATAGAAGTAGCATGCCTAGCAAGATCATGAAACCTCGCCTCATACTCGGCGACAGATAACGAACCCTGAGTCAATCTGGAGAACTCATCTCTAAGTCGCTCCCGCATAGTACGGGGCATATACTTCCCCAAGAAAATCTCAGAGAACTGGGTCCAAGTAACCGGCGGAGATCCTGCTGGCCTGGAATCAAGATATCCCCTCCACCATCTCCTCGCTGCAGTATCAAACTGATATGCCACAAAATCAACACCACGAGACTGTACCAATCCCAAATTCCGCAATCTATCCTCGCAGCTGGACAAGAACTCATATGCATCCTCACCCGGAGTACCAGCAAATCTCGGTGGAGTCAACCTTAAGAAACGCCCCAACATCTTCTGCTCATCGACAGACATAGCAGGCTGATCTATAACTGGCTGTGGAGCTACCGGTGCTGGCGGAATCTCAACTCTGGGTGCTGCAGCTGCAGGCTGCGCCCCAACACCAACTCCCTGCACTGCTGGTTGGGCTCCCTCAGCTGACGGACCTCCAACTAGCCCCAACAACTGAAGTAATGTACCTCGGAGCAAAGAAGCATCTATAAATCCAGGTGGAGCCTGGGCTGCTCCCTGGCCCACCGGCTGCTACGGAGGCGGAACATCTGGAGCTATAACGGGATCGGGTAACTGATCCCTAGCATGATCTCGGCCTGGGGCTGCTGCTCTGCCCTGCCCCCGACCTCTGGGTCGACCTCGGCCCCTAACAGGAGCCCTTACTGTAGGCTCGGGGTCCTGACCCTCGGGTCTCGCACCATGCGTCCTTTCCATCTGCGTAAAGAGTGACTCAAATGAAGAGTAGAAACCAACATAGACTTAACGCACGGACATGAGTCAAGAAAATGAGAGACTCCCCTAAAAATGCTCCGTAGCCTCCCGAGGATAGGATACAGGCGTCCCCGCACCGATCCACAGGACTCTACTAAACATTGGCTTATGTACCGACACTACCTAGACAACCTAGGCTCTGATACCAAGCTGTCACGACCCAATATTTGGGTCATGATGGCGCCTATCGTAACCCACCAATAGGCAAGCCAAACCCTAGTCCGGAGCAACAAGCGACGGGCTAACGGGCGGAATCTCATAAAACAGAGAAGAAGTGGAAGTAACCAAAACCATATTTATAAACATGCTAAGACTGAGAAGGAAGAGGACAACGTATATAAAGTCCAGAACCCCTCCCAAGACCTGGTGGGGTCAGTACATGAGCCACTACTAACATATCCAAAATACAAGACAGAAACCAAATATGTATAATAAGTACAACAGTCTCGAGAGCAAAAGACTATACAGTAGAAGATGGAGTAGGATCTGCCTCAGACGTCAGTAAGCTCACCCTGCTCCGGAGTCAGTGCTAAGAAAAGAGTCACGTCACCACCGTCGACTAGTGCCTGGATCTGCATCGGGGGGAAAAAGATGCAGAAGTGCAGTATGAGTACCGGGGCAACGGGTACTCAGTAGGCATCATCGGCCGACTGAGCTTAAGGTAATATAAACAGGCTAAAGTACGGGGGTGCATGCTAAGTCTGGTATAACTATAAATAGTAAGTACATAAGTAGCGGTTGAGGCATATAGACATGCTCAGGAGAAAAATAAATGCGATACTGAATAACGAGTAAATAAATGCATAAGTAAACACACAAGTCAACCATAACCTATCTGGGTCCCCATAAACCCGATAGGCACACGAAAGAAAACAATAACCCAACCTGGCCCCCATAAACCGGTGGGACACACAAGAATAATAAATGCATAGTCACCAGTGTCTTGAAGCTGTGTCAGTATCCAGTAATCACAATAACCAACAAGGGTGCACCGGGCTTGAACCGGCACCAATGGGTAATAACAAGAGGCCAGACGCCGGAATCGAACCGGAAGTAGTGGGTAATAATAAGAGGCCACATATATATCATATCTGCCGGACTCGAACCGGAACTCATATAACAACAGTATCATGATCACGGTACCCAGTACCAAAACTCTCCAACCATACCATAACCAGATGCCGGACTCGAACCGGGACTCATAATAATCAGTGGCCGGACTCGAACCGGAACTCATAGTGTATCACAATCCGGGGCCGGACTCGAACCGGAACACCCAATAGTCAATAACCAAAATCATCATACCAGAATCAGTAGCCGGACTCGAACCGAAACTCATCATAGCCAGTAACCAGAACAGAATCAAATGTCATATCATATCAGATAAACGGGGAACGCCCTAGTTCCAAGTCAATACTAGTTTATAGGTACAGAAGCTAACTCTACAACATGCTACAAGTCAATCTCGGGGTCCTTCTAGGTCAACTACCTACTATAAAAATATGTATATACAAGTCTGGGTATACCTTACAAGTCATGGAAAGGCGGTTCAGCGTTCTAAGTCAAACTAGCTGACCCCAATCAAATACGGTGCTATCAGGGACGAACAAAGCTAAACAGGCCCACCGGGTATAATCGGGGTGACTCAATCCTGGCATAACCCTAATAGTCATATAGGGCTTATCTAAGCCCAAAGATGTCAAAGTTTCGACAAGTCGACAAAAAGGGTAACGGGGCCCGCTACCGGGTCCCGAAAACCAGGTCTGGTTATACTTGTCTAAGTCTGGGCTAAGTCTGTCTAAGACTGGACTAAGGTCCAACAATAACATTCCCAGACTAGCAACAACAACAACAATACTATCCGACCCCAAATAGGTCATCTGTGGGGTACCACGAGGATAACGGGCCTGGAATATATCCGAATAGCCCTATCCGGCCTAGAAGGCCTAAATCATAGCAAACCACCACCACCAAGTCTATAATACCAGCCCACAATACCAGCACAATAGCATACATATATCACACATAAGCCCAGTCTAAGTGTAAAGGAAGGTAAACCTAGCCTACCTGGACGCCGCCGAATGTCTGCTAAAGGACCAGCTATACAGGAGCCTTCCCCTTCCGAGAGGCCTTTGACTGTTGCCAGACTACCAAAATAATAAACTACATGTCAAAACATGACTATTGACACCTATATTGCATTAGTTCGGAAAAATGTTCGAACAGTCCACGTGGGGCCCGCTTGCGGTATCGAAAAATTGAAACCGTCACAGCGTCCCAAATCACCCCGTGACCAATAGTCATAACAGATGCTATCCAATCTGAGCGAACCAACAACAATACCACCAAATAACAATTTAAATACGCAATTTTACGTTAAAATTAACCGAAAAACTTACGATATAAGGATGCTATACCATTAACCACGTGATCCCTGAGCTTGAATAACTTGGTGAAGGGAATAAGTGAGTAAAAGAAACCATTAAGCCGTAGCATATATATATATGTACGTACAAGGGGTAATGAATTTAAAGGTTGTTGTACACTTTCTCCTAGTCAAAAATGAAATGGACGTGAACAATGTATGTGTATAGTGAATAAAGGATCCTAATCTTAAGCTAGCTGAAAATAAATGATAAGTAAAGAATTGGCCTAAGCTAATAATCTCTTCATTAGGTGGCATACATAATTAATGTAGTTTTGCCACCTAATTTACAAGTACTACGCCCATAACTCTTATCCTCCACGTGGTAGTGCTTACACTACCCTCTTATGTATTCACTCGGATATTGCATAGGCTCGTGGTAAAATAAATACAACTTTTTGAATATACCATAATTAATAGAAAACTATTTCTAACAAAACCTCTATAAAATAAAAATATTATTTTAACATATTTAAATTTCCTATCTCCGCTTAAATTATTAATAGGTTATAAAACTATTATAAAGTAGTATAGACATATTGATATAACTAAAGCATTTTATAAATTTCAAAAATATTTTCGCAAAGTAATTAACTACGTCATTTTGCCAAATTCAAATTTAATTTAATATTTTACAATGTGCTCGATCTAAATAATATTCTCAAACGAACTGCCCGGGAGCCGAACTGTCGGTCCCAGCAAGTCATAAATAACTTGGGGCAGTTATAGAAAAGCTCTAAACGCTGACAACACACGAAAACGAAGGAAATGACCGGGAAGGTCATTACAACTTACTACACATAACAATTTTCAAGTAACTAATTCACATTTCAAGTTACTACAATTAATAATTTTCAAGTAACTAATTCACATTTTAATTCTCTACACTTAACCATTATCAAGTAACTAAATCACATTTCAAGTCTCTACCATTAACCATTTTCTAGTAACTTATTTACATTTTCAAGTTACTACACGTAACAATTTTCAAGTAACTAATTCACATTTCAATTCTCTACACTTAATCATTTTCAAGTAACTAATTCTCATTTCAAGTCTCTACCATTAACCATTTTAAAGTAAATAATTCACTTTTCAAGTCTCTACCATTTTCAAGTAACTAATTCACATTTCACGTCTCTACCATTAACCATTTTAAAGTAACTAATTCACATTTCAAGTCTCTACCATTTTCAAGTAACTAATTCACATTTCAAGTCTCTACACTTAACCATTTTCAAGTAACTAATTGACATTTTCAAGTTTCTGCACTTAACCATTTTCAAGTCTCTACCATTTTCAAGTAACTAATTCATATTTCAAGTTTCTACCATTAGCCATTTTCTAGTAACTAATTCACATTTTCAAGTTACTACACTTAACAATTTTCAAATAACTAATTCACATTTCAATTCTCTACACTTAACCATTTTCAAGTAACTAATTCACATTTTCAAGTTTCTGCACTTAACCATTTTCAAGTAACTAATTCACATTTTCACTAAACTTAATCATTTTTAAGTAACTAATTCACATTTCAAGTTTCTACCATTAACCATTTTCAAGTAACTAATTCACATTTCAAGTCTCTACCATTAACCATTTTAAAGTAACTAATTCAAATTTCAAGTCTATACATTTTCAAGTAACTAATTCATATTTCAAGTCACTACACTTAACCATTTTCAAGTAACTAATTCACATTTCAAGTCTCTACCATTAACCATTTTCTAGTAACTAATTCACATTTTCAAGTTACTACACTTAACAATTTTCAAGTAACTAATTCACATTTCAATTCTCTACACTTAATCTTTTTCAAGTAACTAATTCACATTTCAAGTCACTACACTTAACAATTTTCAAATAACTAATTCACATTTCAAGTAACTAAAATTAATAATTTTCAAGTAACTAATTTAAATTTCAATTCTCTACACTTAACCATTTTCAAGTAACAAATTCACATTTCAAGTCTCTACCATTAACCATTCTAAAGTAACTAATTCACATTTTCAAGTTACTCCACTTAACCATTTTCAAGTAACTAATTCACATTTCAAGTCCTTACCATTAACCATTTTCAAGTAACTAATTCACATTTCAAGTCTCAACCATTAACCATGTAACTAATTCACATTTCAATTCTCTACACTTAACCATTTTCAAGTAACTAATTCACATTTTCAAGTTACTACACTTAACCATTTTCAAGTAACTACTTCACATTTTCACTACACTTAACCATTTTCAAGTAAGTAATTCACATTTCAAGTCTCTACCATTAACCATTTTCTAGTAACTAATTCACATTTTCAAGTTACTACTATTAACAATTTTCAAGTAACTAATTCACATTTCAAGTTACTACACATAACAATTTTCAAGTAACTAATTCACATTTCAAGTTACTACAATTAATAATTTTCAAGTAACTAATTCACATTTTAATTCTCTACACTTAACCATTTTCAAGTAACTAATTCACATTTCAAGTCTCTACCATTAACCATTTTAAAGTAACTAATTCACATTTCAAGTCTCTACACTTAACCATTTTCAAGTAACTAATTCACATTTCAAGTCTCTACCATTAATCATTTTCAAGTAACTAATTCACATTTCAAGTCTCTACCATTAACCATTTTCTAGTAACTATTTTACATTTTCAAGTTACTACACGTAACAATTTTCAAGTAACTAATTCACATTTAAATTCTCTACACTTAATCATTTTCAAGTAACTAATTCACATTTTCAACTTCTACACTTAACAATTTTCAAGTAACTAATTCACATTTCAATTTACTACAATTAATAATTTTCAAGTAACTAATTCACATTTCAATTCTCTACACTTAACCATTTTCAAGTAACTAATTCATATTTCAAGTCTCTACCATTAACCATTTTAAAGTAACTAATTCACATTTCAAGTCTCTACCATTTTCAAGTAACTAATTGACATTTCAATTCTCTACACTTAACCATTTCAAGTAACTAATTCACATTTCAATTCGCTACCATTAACCTTTTTCAAGTAACTAAATCACATTTCAAATCTCTACCATTAACCATTTTCTAGTTACTAATTTACATTTTCAAGTTACTACACGTAACAATTTTCAAGTAACTAATTCACATTTCAAGTCTCTACCATTAACCTTTTTCAATTAACTAAATCACATTTCAAGTCTCTACCATTAACCATTTTCTAGTAACTAATTTACATTTTCAACTTACTACACGTAACAATTTTCAAGTAACTAATTCACATTTCAATTCTCTACACTTAATCATTTTCAAGTAACTAATTCTCATTTCAAGTCTCTACCATTAACCATTTTAAAGTAAATAATTCACATTTCAATTCTCTACACTTAACCATTTTCAAGTAACTAATTCACATTTCAAGTCTCTACCATTAACCATTTTAAAGTAACTAATTCACATTTCAAGTCTCTACCATTTTCAAGTAACTAATTCACATTTCAAGTCTCTACACTTAACCATTTTCAAATAACTAATTCATATTTCAAGTTTCTACCATTAGCCATTTTCTTGTAACTAATTCACATTTTCAAGTTACTACACTTAACAATTTTCAAATAACTAATTCACATTTCAATTCTCTACACTTAACCATTTTCAAGTAACTAATTCACATTTTCAAGTTTCTGCACTTAACCATTTTCAAGTAACTAATTCACATTTTCACTAAACTTAATCATTTTTAAGTAACTAATTCACATTTCAAGTTTCTACCATTAACCATTTTCAAGTAACTAATTCACATTTCAAGTCTCTACCATTAACCATTTTAAAGTAACTAATTCACATTTCAAGTCTCTACCATTAACCATTTTAGAGTAACTAATTCACATTTCAAATCTCTACCATTTTCAAGTAACTAATTCATATTTCAAGTCACTACACTTAACCATTTTTAAGTAACTAATTCACATTTCAAGTCTCTACCATTAACCATTTTCTAGTAACTAATTCACATTTTCAAGTTACTACACTTAACAATTTTCAAGTAACTAATTCACATTTCAATTTTCTACACTTAATCTTTTTCAAGTAACTAATTCACATTTCAAGTCACTACACTTAACAATTTTCAAATAACTAATTCACATTTCAAGTAACTAAAATTAATAATTTTCATGTAACTAATTCAAATTTCAATTCTCTACACTTAACCATTTTCAAGTAACAAATTCACATTTCAAGTCTCTACCATTAACCATTTTAAATTAACTAATTCACATTTTCAAGTTACTCCACTTAACCATTTTCAAGTAACTAATTCACCTTTTCACTAAACTTAACCATTTTCAAATAACTAATTCACATTTCAAGTCCTTACCATTAAACATTTTCAAGTAACTAATTCACATTTCAAGTCTCAACCATTAACCATGTAACTAATTCACATTTCAATTCTCTACTCTTAACCATTTTCAAGTAACTAATTCACATTTTCAAGTTACTACACTTAACCATTTTCAAGTAACTACTTCACATTTTCACTACACTTAACCATTTTCAAGTAACTAATTCACATTTCAAGTCTCTACCATTAACCATTTTCTAGTAACTAATTCACATTTTCAAGTTACTACTATTAACAATTTTCAAGTAACTAATTCACATTTCAAGTTACTACAATTAATAATTTTCAAGTAACTAATTCACATTTCAAGTCTCTAATATTAACCATTTTCTAGTAACTAATTCACATTTTCAAGTTACTAAACTTAACAATTTTCAAATAACTAATTCACATTTCAAGTCTCTAATATTAACCATTTTCAAGTAACTAATTCATATTTAGAGTTACTACCATTTTCAAGTAAATAATTCATATTTCAAGTCCCAACACTTAACCATTTTCAAATAACTAATTCACATTTCAAGTCTCTACCATTAACCATTTTCTAGTAACTAATTAACATTTTCAATTTCGTACAATTAATAATTTTTAAGTAACTAATTCACATTTCAATTCTCTACACTCAACCATTTTCAAGTAACTAATTCACATTTCAAGTCTCTACCATTAACCATTTTGTAGTAACTAATTCACATTTCAAGTCTCTACACTTAACCATTTTCACGTAACTAATTCATATTTCAAGTCTCTACCATTAACCATTTTAAAGTAACTAATTCACATTTCAAGTCTCTACCATTTTCTAGTAACTAATTCACAATTTCAAGTTACTACACTTAACAATTTTCAAGTAACTAATTCACATTTCAATTTTCTACACTTAATAATTTTCAAGTAAGTAATTCGCATTTTCAAGTCTCTACAATTTTCAAATAACTAATTCAAATTTCAAGTCTCTACACTTAACCATTTTCAAGTAACTAATTCATATTTCAAGTCTCTACCATTAACCATTTTCTAGTAACTAATTTACATTTTCAAGTTACTACACTTAACAATTTTCAAGTAACTAATTCACATTTCAAGTCTCTAATACTAACCATTTTCAAGTAACTAATTTACATTTCAAGTCTCTACAATTAATAATTTTTAAGTAACTAATTCACATTTCAATTCTCTACACTTAACCATTTTCAAGTAACTAATTCACATTTCAAGTCTCTACACTTAACCATTTTCAAGTAACTAATTCATATTTCAAGTCTCTACCATTAACCATTTTCTAGTAATTAATTCACATTTTCAATTTAGTACAATTAATAATTTTTAAGTAACTAATTCACATTTCAATTCTCTACACTCATCCATTTTCAAGTAACTAATTTACATTTCAAGTCTCTACCATTTTCAAGTAACTAATTCACATTTCAAGTCTCTACACTTAACCATTTTCAAGTAACTAATTCATATTTCAAGTTTCTACCATTAGCCATTTTCTAGTAACTAATTCACATTTTCAAGTTACTACACTTAACAATTTTCAAATAACTAATTCACATTTCAAATCTCTACACCTAACCATTTTCAAGTAACTAATTCACATTTTCAAGTTGCTGCACTTAACCATTTTCAAGTAACTAATTCACATTTTCACTAAACTTAATCATTTTCAAGTAATTAATTCACAATTCAAGTCTCTACCATTAACCAATTTCAAGTAACTAATTCACATTTCAAGTCTCTACCATTATCCATTTTCTAGTAACTAATTCACATTTTCAAGTTACTACACTTAACAATTTTCAAATAACTAATTCACATTTCAATTCTCTACACTTAACCATTTTTAAGTAACTAATTCACATTTTCAAGTTACTGCACTTAACCATTTTCAAGTAACTAATTCATATTTCAAGTCTCTACCATTAACCATTTTCAAGTAACTAATTCACATTTCAAGTCTCTACCATTATCCATTTTCTAGTAACTAATTCACATTTTCAAGTTACTACACTTAACAATTTTCAAGTAACTAATTCACATTTCAAGTCTCTAATATTAACCATTTTCAAGTAACTAATTCACATTTCAAGTCTCTACAATTAATAATTTTCAAGTAACTAATTCACATTTCAATTCTCTACACTTAACCATTTTCAAGTAACTAATTCACATTTCAATTCTCAACACTTAACCATTTTCAAGTAACTAATTCACATTTCAATTCTCAACACTTAACCATTTTCAAGTAACTAATTCATATTTCAAGTCTCTACCATTAACCATTTTCTAGTAATTAATTCACATTTTCAATTTAGTACAATTAATAATTTTTAAGTAACTAATTCACATTTCAATTCTCTACACTCAACCATTTTCAAATAACTAATTTACATTTCAAGTCTCTACCATTTTCAAGTAACTAATTCACATTTCAAGTCTCTACACTTAACCATTTTCAAGTAACTAATTCATATTTCAAGTTTCTACCATTAGCCATTTTCTAGTAACTAATTCACATTTTCAAGTTACTACACTTAACAATTTTCAAATAACTAATTCACATTTCAAATCTCTACACTTAACCATGTAACGACCCTTTTAGTCGTTTTGTGAACTTTCCCATTTTAGCTCTCTCCGTAGTGTATATACGTGATTTATGACTTAGGGAGACGGGTAGCACCGATTGTTGAGGTGTTTGAAATGATTTAAGTGATTAGTTGGGTTCTTGAATTTTAAGTAAGTTAAGTTCGACTACGGTCAACTTTCAGTCAAGATGACCCCGGATTAGGGTTTTAGTGATCCCAATAGGTTCGGAATGTACTTTTTAGTCAATTTACATATTTGATTTATTTCTATGGGGTTTCGAATAAATTTTGAAGATTTATTAAAAGTCTCGGGTATTTTAAATAATTAGTTTAATTAGTGGTTTAATGGGTCAAAACCACAATTTATTTACTTATGTGGCCAATATAAGAATGATTTTAAATGGGTAGGGTTACCATATACAAAAGCAATAAAATCAAAAAGTCAGGAGAAGAGGGGCACAAAACTTGCGATTCCACCATTGCTTCTTCTTTTTGTTCCTGAAAAGGGAGTCTCCAAGGCTTCAGGTAAGGATTGTGTGTGAATTAATTCCTACTTCTATATCTACCTACTGCTCTATATCTATAGTAATGGAGTGAGAGTGAGTTGAATTTGCACATTATCATTACTTAGGGTAAAGTGATAGACGTAATTAGTTTATTAGAATTTGTGGAAGTGGAATTCACAAGGTGGTCATATGGGTGAATTAAAAGGTTAATTATTGTAACATGGAAAGTTGTGGACAGTAGTGTGAGGGTGAGTAATGTTAGACAGTAGTCCTATACGTTAGCTTTCTGGTACGTTAGAATTAGGTAGATTAGTTAATGGGTGATATCCTAATGGTAACAAAAGTAATATGGGAAATTGTGGGTTAATGATGTCAAGAACATTAATGGTTAGACGTTTGGCAGTAGTTAGACAATGTCTTAATTTGGAGTTTCTAGAATTAGAATATAAATAGGTGCATTAATCATAAAATAATGATGAACAAGTAATAGGATGATCCAATAATTGGTCTTAGTGGTTGATGGGTAAATGGTTATGTTGTCAGCGTATGATGGGTGTCGTTAGATTGGTATTCTCATGGGAATTATGTATTTGAACAGATTTTGACCATTCGGACGCTCTACGGAAGGGCAAGGCCCTTGCAAATTAGCTGGCATTCGGATTCTTGGGTTGAGGTAGGTTATGGTTTAATTGGAGTTTAGACTCAATTTAATTATGTGTATGCTCCTAAATTGGATGCTTGTGGATTGGTCTTCGGACATACTTGAATTTGATGATATTTGGATTGTTGATACTTGCATGAATAATTACTGAAAAATTGAACTTGATTGAATTTCCTTATGATTATAAGTGTACTTGTAAATTTTGGTACATCGTGTTGTATCCTGAGAGATAGTATGAATTTGATAAAATATACATAATATAATTATGGAGGATCGGGTACCACGCCGGTACGGATATTAATATTGATATTACTTATTTATGGAGGATCGGGTACCACGCCGGTACGGTACATGGACTTAGATTGTCCCCTGCAGGTCATGACTAGTTGGGCAGAAATAAGTCCCTTAGCATGTGTGTACAGACTAATGTTGATAATGAGAGGTTGTGTAGTTTAATAAGATGATAACGAGCTAACGGTGTTCTAAAGGTGAGGTTGAGAAGGACATATTTATTACTTATGGTATTATTGTTGATTCCGTGATATTGTTGATGACTACGTGGATTGTTTGTAAGCATTGCTTGGTCCGTCATTAATGTATTTACTGATTTATTGAATACTTGCTATGTGTTGATGCTCATCTACTTGTTATTTGATTTATGTTGTATACATGTCATTAAATTGAGTTGGCCTATGATACCTACCAGTACATAGTGGCTTGTACTGATACTACTCTGTACTCTTCTTTTGTTGAGTGCAGAAAGTGTTCCAGAGGCTCAGACACGACCTCATCTCTAGCATTTGATAGTTGATCTCGATCCAAGGGTGAGCACTTCATCTCCAGGCTGCCATGGATCATCATATTAGTTCTTGTCCTTCTTTCGGACAATGACACACTCTTTATCTTTTGTTATTTTAGACATTTCTTCTAGATGTGGTTTTTATTTTAGAAGTTCTTGTACGATGACTTTCGGGTCTTGGGGATTTTAATAAGTAGTTCATTTGATTTCCGCAATAATTAAAGATTAGTTTTGGATTTATTAATATTAAGTTGGTTTTTATGATAGCCCCTTCTTAATATTGACTGCAATGATTGGGTAATGTTTTGGGTTAGATGGTTCTCCCACCGAAGTATTAGAGTGGGTGCCACTCATGGCCATTTTGGTCGTGACAAACCATTTTCAAGTAACTAATTCACATTTTCAAGTTGCTGCACTTAACCATTTTCAAGTAACTAATTCACATTTTCACTAAACTTAATCATTTTCAAGTAATTAATTCACATTTCAAGTCTCTACCATTAACCATTTTCAAGTAACTAATTCACATTTCAAGTCTCTACCATTATCCATTTTCTAGTAACTAATTCACATTTTCAAGTTACTACACTTAACAATTTTCAAATAACTAATTCACATTTCAATTCTCTACACTTAACCATTTTCAAGTAACTAATTCACATTTTCAAGTTACTGCACTTAACCATTTTCAAGTAACTAATTCACATTTTCACTAAACTTAATCATTTTCAAGTAACTAATTCATATTTCAAGTCTCTACCATTAACCATTTTCAAGTAACTAATTCACATTTCAAATCTCTACCATTATCCATTTTCTAGTAACTAATTCACATTTTCAAGTTACTACACTTAACAATTTTCAAGTAACTAATTCACATTTCAAGTCTCTAATATTAACCATTTTCAAGTAACTAATTCACATTTCAAGTCTCTACAATTAATAATTTTCAAGTAACTAATTCACATTTCAATTCTCTACACTTAACCATTTTCAAGTAACTAATTCACATTTCAATTCTCTACACTTAACCATTTTCAAGTAACTAATTCACATTTCAAGTCTATACCATTAACCATTTTCTAGTAACTAATTCACATTTTCAATTTAGTACAATTAATAATTTTTAAGTAACTAATTCATATTTCAATTCTCTACACTCAACCATTTTCAAGTAACTAATTCACATTTCAAGTCTCTACCATTTTCAAGTAACTAATTCACATTTCAAGTCTCTACACTTAACCATTTTCAAGTAACTAATTCATATTTCAAGTTTCTTCCATTAGCCATTTTCTAGTAACTAATTCACATTTTCAAGTTACTACACTTAACAATTTTAAAATAACTAATTCACATTTCAAATCTCTATACTTAACCATTTTCAAGTAACTAATTCACATTTTCAAGTTGCTGCACTTAACCATTTTCAAGTAACTAATTCACATTTCAAGTCTCTACCATTAACCTTTTTCAAGTAACTAAATCACATTTCAAGTCTCTATCATTAACCATTTTCTAGTAACTAATTTACATTTTCAAGTTACTACACGTAACAATTTTCAAGTAACTAATTCACATTTCAAGTCTCTACCATTAACCATTTTCTAGTAACTAATTCACATTTCAAATCTCTACCATTATCCATTTTCTAGTAACTAATTCACATTTTCAAGTTACAACACTTAACAATTTTCAAATAACTAATTCACATTTCAATTCTCTACACTTAACCATTTTCAAGTAACTAATTCACATTTTCAAGTTACTGCACTTAACCATTTCAAGTAACTAATTCACATTTTCACTAAACTTAATCATTTTCAAATAACTAATTCATATTTCAAGTCTCTACCATTAACCATTTTCAAGTAACTAATTCACATTTCAAGTCTCTACCATTATCCATTTTCTAGTAACTAATTCATATTTTCAAGTTACTACACTTAACAATTTTCAAGTAACTAATTCACATTTCAAGACTCTAATATTAACCATTTTCAAGTAACTAATTCACATTTCAAGTCTCTACAATTATAATTTTCAAGTAACTAATTCACATTTCAATTCTCTACACTTAACCATTTTCAAGTAACTAATTCACATTTCAATTCTCTACACTTAACCATTTTCAAGTAACTAATTCACATTTCAAGTCTATACCATTAACCATTTTCTAGTAACTAATTCACATTTTCAAGTTAGTACAATTAATAATTTTTAAGTAACTAATTCACATTTCAATTCTCTACACTCAACCATTTTCAAGTAACTAATTCACATTTCAAGTCTCTACCATTAACTATTTTAAAGTAACTAATTCACATTTCAAGTCTCTACCATTTTCAAGTAACTAATTCACATTTCAAGTCACTACACTTAACAATTTTCAAGTAACTAATTCACATTTCAAGTCTCTACCATTAACCATTTCCTAGTAACTAATTCACATTTTCAAGTTACTACACTTAACAATTTTCAAGTAACTAATTCACATTTCAATTCTCTACACTTAATCTTTTTCAAGTAACTAATTCACATTTCGAGTCACTACACTTAACAATTTTCAAATAACTAATTCACATTTCAAGTAACTAAAATTAATAATTTTCAAGTAACTAATTCAAATTTCAATACTCTACACTTAACCATTTTCAAGTAACAAATTTAAATTTCAAGTCTCTACCATTAACCATTTTAAAGTAACTAATTCACATTTTCAAGTTACTCCACTTAACCATTTTCAAGTAACTAATTCACATTTTCACTAAACTTAACCATTTTCAAATAACTAATTCACATTTCAAGTCCTTGTCATTAACCATTTTCAAGTAACTAATTCACATTTCAAGTCTCAACCATTAACCATGTAACTAATTCACATTTCAAGTCGCAACCATTAACCATGTAACTAATTCACATTTCAATTCTCTACACTTAACCATTTTCAAGTAACTAATTCACATTTTCAAGTTACTACACTTAACCATTTTCAAGTAACTACTTCACATTTTCACTACACTTAACCATTTTCAAGTAACTAATTCACATTTCAATTCTCTACCATTAACCATTTTCTAGTAACTAATTCACATTTTCAAGTTACTACTATTAACAATTTTCAAGTAACTAATTCACATTTCAAGTTACTACAATTAATAATTTTCAAGTAACTAATTCACATTTCAAGTCTCTAATATTAACCATTTTCTAGTAACTAATTCACATTTTCAAGTTACTAAACTTAACAATTTTCAAATAACTAATTCACATTTCAAAACTCTAATATTAACCATTTTCAAGTAACTAATTCACATTTAGAGTTACTACCATTTTCAAGTAAATAATTCATATTTCAATTCTCTACACTCAACCATTTTCAAGTAACTAATTCACATTTGAAGTCTCTACCATTAACCATTTTGTAGTAACTAATTCACATTTCAAGTCTCTACACTTAACCATTTTCACGTAACTAATTCATATTTCAAGTCTCTACCATTAACCATTTTAAAGTAACTAATTCACATTTCAAGTCTCTACCATTTTCTAGTAACTAATTCACATTTTCAAGTTACTACACTTAACAATTTTCAAGTAACTAATTCACATTTCAATTCTCTACACTTAATAATTTTCAAGTAAGTAATTCACATTTTCAAGTCTCTACAATTTTCAAATAACTAATTCACATTTCAAGTCTCTACACTTAACCATTTTCAAGTAACTAATTCACATTTCAAGTCTCTAATATTAACCATTTTCAAGTAACTAATTTACATTTCAAGTCTCTACAATTAGTAATTTTCAAGTAACTAATTCACATTTCAATTCTCTACACTTAACCATTTTCAAGTAACTAATTCACATTTCAAGTCTCTACACTTAATCTTTTTCAAGTAACTAATTCATATTTCAAGTCTCTACCATTAACCATTTTCTAGTAACTAATTCACATTTTCAATTTAGTACAATTAATAATTTTTAAGTAACTAATTCACATTTCAATTCTCTACACTCAACCATTTTCAAGTAACTAATTCACATTTTAAGTCTCTACCATTTTCAAGTAACTAATTCACATTTCAAGTCTCTACACTTAACCATTTTCAAGTAACTAATTCATATTTCAAGTTTCTACCATTAGCCATTTTCTAGTAACTAATTCACATTTTCAAGTTACTACACTTAACAATTTTCAAATAACTAATTCACATTTCAAATCTCTACACTTAACCATTTTCAAGTAACTAATTCACATTTTCAAGTTGCTGCACTTAACCATTTTCAAGTAACTAATTCACATTTTCACTAAACTTAATCATTTTCAAGTAATTAATTCACATTTCAAGTCTCTACCATTAACCATTTTCAAGTAACTAATTCACATTTCAAGTCTCTACCATTATCCATTTTCTAGTAACTAATTCACATTTTCAAGTTACTACACTTAACAATTTTCAAATAACTAATTCACATTTCAATTCTCTACACTTAACCATTTTTAAGTAACTAATTCACATTTTCAAGTTACTGCACTTAACCATTTTCAAGTAACTAATTCACATTTTCACTAAACTTAATCATTTTCAAGTAACTAATTCATTTTTCAAGTCTCTACCATTAACTATTTTCAAGTAACTAATTCACAATTCAACTCTCTACCATTATCCATTTTCTAGTAACTAATTCACATTTTCAAGTTACTACACTTAACAATTTTCAAGTAACTAATTCACATTTCAAATCTCTAATATTAACCATTTTCAAATAACTAATTCACATTTCAAGTCTCTACAATTAATAATTTTCAAGTAACTAATTCACATCTCAATTCTCTACACTTAACCATTTTCAAGTAACTAATTCACATTTCAATTCTCTACACTTAACCATTTTCAAGTAACTAATTTACATTTCAAGTCTATACCATTAACCATTTTCTAGTAACTAATTCACATTTTCAAGTTAGTACAATTAATAATTTTTAAGTAACTAATTCACATTTCAATTCTCTACACTCAACCATTTTCAAGTAACTAATTCACATTTCAAGTCTCTACCATTAACCATTTTAAAGTAACTAATTCACATTTCAAGTCTCTACCATTTTCTAGTAACTAATTCACATTTTCAACTTACTACACTTAACAATTTTCAAGTAACTAATTCACATTTCAATTCTCTACACTTAATCATTTTTAAGTAACTAATTCACATTTTCAACTTAATACACATAACAATTTTCAAGTAACTAATTAACATTTCAAGTTACTACAATTAATAATTTTCAAGTAACTAATTCACATTTCAATTCTCTACACTTAACCATTTTCAAGTAACTAATTCACATTTTAAGTCTCTACCATTAACCATTTTAAAGTAACTAATTCACATTTTCAAGTTACTACACTTAACAATTTTCAAGTAACTAATTCACATTTCAATTCTCTACACTTAATCATTTTCAAGTAACTAATTCACATTTTCAACTTACTACACTTAACAATTTTCAAGTAACTAATTCACATTTCAAGTCTCTACACTTAACCATTTTCAAGTAACTAATTCACATTTCAAGTCTCTACCATTAGCCATTTTCTAGTAACTATTTTACATTTTCAAGTTACTACACGTAACAAGTTTCAAGTAACTAATTCACATTTCAATTCTCTACACTTAATCATTTTCAAGAAACTAATTCACATTTCAAGTCTCGACCATTAACCATTTTAAAGTAACTAATTCACATTTCAAGTCTCTATCATTTTCAAGTAACTAATTCACATTTCAATTCTCTACACTTAACCATTTCAAGTAACTAATTCACATTTCAAGTCTCTACCATTAACCTTTTTCAAGTAACTAAATCACATTTCAAGTCTCTATCATTAACCATTTTCTATTAACTAATTTACATTTTCAAGTTACTACACGTAACAATTTTCAAGTAACTAATTCACATTTCAATTCTCTACACTTAATCATTTTCAAGTAACTAATTCACATTTCAATTCTCTACACTTAACCATTTTCAAGTAAATAATTCACATTTCAAGTCTATACCATTAACCATTTTCTAGTAACTAATTCACATTTTCAAGTTACTACACTTAACAATTTTCAAGTAACTAATTCACATTTCAATTCTCTACACTTGATCATTTTCAAGTAACTAATTCACATTTTCAACTTACTACATATAACAATTTTCAAGTAACTAATTCACATTTCAAGTTACTACAATTAATAATTTTCAAGTAACTAATTCACATTTCAATTCTCTACACTTAACCATTTTCAAGTAACTAATTCACATTTCAAGTCTCTACCATTAACCATTTTAAAGTAACTAATTCACATTTCAAGTCTCTACACTTAACCATTTTCAAATAACTAATTCACATTTCAAGTCTCTACCATTAACCATTTTCAAGTAACTAATTCACATTTCAAGTCTCTACCATTAACCATTTTCTAGTAACTATTTTACATTTTCAAGTTACTACACGTAACAAGTTTCAAGTAACTAATTCACATTTCAAGTCTCTACACTTAATCATTTTCAAGTAACTAATTCACATTTCAAGTGTCTACCATTAACCATTTTAAAGTAACTAATTCACATTTCAAGTTTCTACCATTTTCAAGTAACTAATTCACATTTCAATTCTCTACACTTAACCATTTCAAGTAACTAATTCACATTTCAAGTCTCTACCATTAACCTTTTTCAAGTAACTAAATCACATTTCAAGTCTCTATCATTAACCATTTTCTAGTAACTAATTTACATTTTCAAGTTACTACACGTAACAATTTTCAAGTAACTAATTCACATTTCAAGTCTCTACCATTAACCATTTTCTAGTAACTAATTCACATTTAAAGTCTCTACACTTAACCATTTTCACGTAACTAATTCATATTTCAAGTCTCTACCATTAACCATTTTAAAGTAACTAATTCACATTTCAAGTCTCTACCATTTTCTAGTAACTAATTCACAATTTCAAGTTACTACACTTAACAATTTTCAAGTAACTAATTCACATTTCAATTCTCTACACTTAATAATTTTCAAGTAAGTAATTCACATTTTCAAGTCTCTACAATTTTCAAATAACTAATTCACATTTCAAGTCTCTACACTTAACCATTTTCAAGTAACTAATTCACATTTCAAGTCTCTACCATTAACCATTTTCTAGTAACTAATTTACATTTTCAAGTTACTACACTTAACAATTTTCAAGTAACTAATTCACATTTCAAGTCTCTAATACTAACCATTTTCAAGTAACTAATTTACATTTCAAGTCTCTACAATTAATAATTTTCAAGTAACTAATTCATATTTCAATTCTCTACACTTAACCATTTTCAAGTAACTAATTCACATTTCAAGTCTCTACACTTTACTATTTTCAAGTAACTAATTCATATTTCAAGTCTCTACCATTAACCATTTTCTAGTAATTAATTCACATTTTCAATTTAGTACAATTAATAATTTTTAAGTAACTAATTCACATTTCAATTCTCTACACTCAACCATTTTCAAGTAACTAATTCACATTTCAAGACTCTACCATTTTCAAGTAACTAATTCACATTTCAAGTCTCTACACTTAACCATTTTCAAGTAACTAATTCATATTTCAAGTTTCTACCATTAGCCATTTTCTAGTAACTAATTCACATTTTCAAGTTACTACACTTAACAATTTTCAAATAACTAATTCACATTTCAAATCTCTATACTTAACCATTTTCAAATAACTAATTCACATTTTCAAGTTGCTGCACTTAACCATTTTCAAGTAACTAATTCACATTTTCACTAAACTTAATCATTTTCAAGTAATTAATTCACATTTCAAGTCTCTACCATTAACCATTTTCAAGTAACTAATTCACATTTCAAGTCTCTACCATTATCCATTTTCTAGTAACTAATTCACATTTTCAAGTTACTACACTTAACAATTTTCAAATAACTAATTCACATTTCAATTCTCTACACTTAACCATTTTCAAGTAACTAATTCACATTTTCAAGTTACTGCACTTAACCATTTCAAGTAACTAATTCACATTGTCACTAAACTTAATCATTTTCAAGTAACTAATTCATATTTCAAGTCTCTACCATTAACCATTTTCAAGTAACTAATTCACATTTCAAGTCTCTACCATTATCCATTTTCTAGTAACTAATTCACATTTTCAAGTTACTACACTTAACAATTTTCAAGTAACTAATTCACATTTCAAGTCTCTAATATTAACCATTTTCAAGTAACTAATTCACATTTCAAGTCTCTACAATTAATAATTTTCAAGTAACTAATTCACATTTCAAGTCTCTACACTTAACCATTTTCAAGTAACTAATTCACATTTCAAGTCTCTACCATTAACCATTTTCTAGTAACTAATTCACATTTTCAAGTTACTACACTTAACAATTTTCAAGTAACTAATTCACATTTCAAGTCTCTAATATTAACCATTTTCAAGTAACTAATTTACATTTCAAGTCTCTACAATTAATAATTTTCAAGTAACTAATTCACATTTCAAGTTACTACAATTAATAATTTTCAAGTAACTAATTCACATTTCAAGTCTCTAATATTAACCATTTTCTAGTAACTAATTCACATTTTCAAGTTACTACACTTAACAATTTTCAAATAACTAATTCACATTTCAATTCTCTACACTTAACCATTTTTAAGTAACTAATTCACATTTTCAAGTTACTGCACTTAACCATTTTCAAGTAACTAATTCACATTTTCACTAAACTTAATCATTTTCAAGTAACTAATTCATATTTCAAGTCTCTACCATTAACTATTTTCAAGTAACTAATTCACATTTCAACTCTCTACCATTATCCATTTTCTAGTAACTAATTCACATTTTCAAGTTACTACACTTAACAATTTTCAAGTAACTAATTCACATTTCAAATCTCTAATATTAACCATTTTCAAATAACTAATTCACATTTCAAGTCTCTACAATTAATAATTTTCAAGTAACTAATTCACATCTCAATTCTCTACACTTAACCATTTTCAAGTAACTAATTCACATTTCAATTCTCTACACTTAACCATTTTCAAGTAACTAATTTACATTTCAAGTCTATACCATTAACCATTTTCTAGTAACTAATTCACATTTTCAAGTTAGTACAATTAATAATTTTTAAGTAACTAATTCACATTTCAATTCTCTACACTCAACCATTTTCAAGTAACTAATTCACATTTCAAGTCTCTACCATTTTCAAGTAACTAATTCACATTTCAAGTCTCTACACTTAACCATTTTCAAGTAACTAATTCATAATTCAAGTTTCTACCATTAGCCATTTTCTAGTAACTAATTCACATTTTCAAGTTACTACACTTAACAATTTTCAAATAACTAATTCACATTTCAAATCTCTATACTTAACCATTTTCAAATAACTAATTCACATTTTCAAGTTGCTGCACTTAACCATTTTCAAGTAACTAATTCACATTTTCACTAAACTTAATCATTTTCAAGTAATTAATTCACATTTCAAGTCTCTACCATTAACCATTTTCAAGTAACTAATTCACATTTCAAGTCTCTACCATTATCCATTTTCTAGTAACTAATTCACATTTTCAAGTTACTACACTTAACAATTTTCAAATAACTAATTCACATTTCAATTCTCTACACTTAACCATTTTCAAGTAACTAATTCACATTTTCAAGTTACTGCACTTAACCATTTCAAGTAACTAATTCACATTGTCACTAAACTTAATCATTTTCAAGTAACTAATTCATATTTCAAGTCTCTACCATTAACCATTTTCAAGTAACTAATTCACATTTCAAGTCTCTACCATTATCCATTTTCTAGTAACTAATTCACATTTTCAAGTTACTACACTTAACAATTTTCAAGTAACTAATTCACATTTCAAGTCTCTAATATTAACCATTTTCAAGTAACTAATTCACATTTCAAGTCTCTACAATTAATAATTTTCAAGTAACTAATTCACATTTCAAGTCTCTACACTTAACCATTTTCAAGTAACTAATTCACATTTCAAGTCTCTACCATTAACCATTTTCTAGTAACTAATTCACATTTTCAAGTTACTACACTTAACAATTTTCAAGTAACTAATTCACATTTCAAGTCTCTAATATTAACCATTTTCAAGTAACTAATTTACATTTCAAGTCTCTACAATTAATAATTTTCAAGTAACTAATTCACATTTCAAGTTACTACAATTAATAATTTTCAAGTAACTAATTCACATTTCAAGTCTCTAATATTAACCATTTTCTAGTAACTAATTCACATTTTCAAGTTACTACACTTAACAATTTTCAAATAACTAATTCACATTTCAATTCTCTACACTTAACCATTTTTAAGTAACTAATTCACATTTTCAAGTTACTGCACTTAACCATTTTCAAGTAACTAATTCACATTTTCACTAAACTTAATCATTTTCAAGTAACTAATTCATATTTCAAGTCTCTACCATTAACTATTTTCAAGTAACTAATTCACATTTCAACTCTCTACCATTATCCATTTTCTAGTAACTAATTCACATTTTCAAGTTACTACACTTAACAATTTTCAAGTAACTAATTCACATTTCAAATCTCTAATATTAACCATTTTCAAATAACTAATTCACATTTCAAGTCTCTACAATTAATAATTTTCAAGTAACTAATTCACATCTCAATTCTCTACACTTAACCATTTTCAAGTAACTAATTCACATTTCAATTCTCTACACTTAACCATTTTCAAGTAACTAATTTACATTTCAAGTCTATACCATTAACCATTTTCTAGTAACTAATTCACATTTTCAAGTTAGTACAATTAATATTTTTTAAGTAACTAATTCACATTTCAATTCTCTACACTCAACCATTTTCAAGTAACTAATTCACATTTCAAGTCTCTACCATTAACCATTTTAAAGTAACTAATTCACATTTCAAGTCTCTACCATTTTCTAGTAACTAATTCACATTTTCAACTTACTACACTTAACAATTTTCAAGTAACTAATTCACATTTCAATTCTCTACACTTAATCATTTTTAAGTAACTAATTCACATTTTCAACTTAATACACATAACAATTTTCAAGTAACTAATTAACATTTCAAGTTACTACAATTAATAATTTTCAAGTAACTAATTCACATTTCAATTCTCTACACTTAACCATTTTCAAGTAACTAATTCACATTTTAAGTCTCTACCATTAACCATTTTAAAGTAACTAATTCACATTTTCAAGTTACTACACTTAACAATTTTCAAGTAACTAATTCACATTTCAATTCTCTACACTTAATCATTTTCAAGTAACTAATTCACATTTTCAACTTACTACACTTAACAATTTTCAAGTAACTAATTCACATTTCAAGTCTCTACACTTAACCATTTTCAAGTAACTAATTCACATTTCAAGTCTCTACCATTAGCCATTTTCTAGTAACTATTTTACATTTTCAAGTTACTACACGTAACAAGTTTCAAGTAACTAATTCACATTTCAATTCTCTACACTTAATCATTTTCAAGAAACTAATTCACATTTCAAGTCTCGACCATTAACCATTTTAAAGTAACTAATTCACATTTCAAGTCTCTATCATTTTCAAGTAACTAATTCACATTTCAATTCTCTACACTTAACCATTTCAAGTAACTAATTCACATTTCAAGTCTCTACCATTAACCTTTTTCAAGTAACTAAATCACATTTCAAGTCTCTATCATTAACCATTTTCTATTAACTAATTTACATTTTCAAGTTACTACACGTAACAATTTTCAAGTAACTAATTCACATTTCAATTCTCTACACTTAATCATTTTCAAGTAACTAATTCACATTTCAATTCTCTACACTTAACCATTTTCAAGTAAATAATTCACATTTCAAGTCTATACCATTAACCATTTTCTAGTAACTAATTCACATTTTCAAGTTACTACACTTAACAATTTTCAAGTAACTAATTCACATTTCAATTCTCTACACTTGATCATTTTCAAGTAACTAATTCACATTTTCAACTTACTAAATATAACAATTTTCAAGTAACTAATTCACATTTCAAGTTACTACAATTAATAATTTTCAAGTAACTAATTCACATTTCAATTCTCTACACTTAACCATTTTCAAGTAACTAATTCACATTTCAAGTCTCTACCATTAACCATTTTAAAGTAACTAATTCACATTTCAAGTCTCTACACTTAACCATTTTCAAATAACTAATTCACATTTCAAGTCTCTACCATTAACCATTTTCAAGTAACTAATTCACATTTCAAGTCTCTACCATTGACCATTTTCTAGTAACTATTTTACATTTTCAAGTTACTACACGTAACAAGTTTCAAGTAACTAATTCACATTTCAAGTCTCTACACTTAATCATTTTCAAGTAACTAATTCACATTTCAAGTCTCTACCATTAACCATTTTAAAGTAACTAATTCACATTTCAAGTCTCTACCATTTTCAAGTAACTAATTCACATTTCAATTCTCTACACTTAACCATTTCAAGTAACTAATTCACATTTCAAGTCTCTACCATTAACCTTTTTCAAGTAACTAAATCACATTTCAAGTCTCTATCATTAACCATTTTCTAGTAACTAATTTACATTTTCAAGTTACTACACGTAACAATTTTCAAGTAACTAATTCACATTTCAAGTCTCTACCATTAACCATTTTCTAGTAACTAATTCACATTTAAAGTCTCTACACTTAACCATTTTCACGTAACTAATTCATATTTCAAGTCTCTACCATTAACCATTTTAAAGTAACTAATTCACATTTCAAGTCTCTACCATTTTCTAGTAACTAATTCACAATTTCAAGTTACTACACTTAACAATTTTCAAGTAACTAATTCACATTTCAATTCTCTACACTTAATAATTTTCAAGTAAGTAATTCACATTTTCAAGTCTCTACAATTTTCAAATAACTAATTCACATTTCAAGTCTCTACACTTAACCATTTTCAAGTAACTAATTCACATTTCAAGTCTCTACCATTAACCATTTTCTAGTAACTAATTTACATTTTCAAGTTACTACACTTAACAATTTTCAAATAACTAATTCACATTTCAAGTCTCTAATACTAACCATTTTCAAGTAACTAATTTACATTTCAAGTCTCTACAATTAATAATTTTCAAGTAACTAATTCATATTTCAATTCTCTACACTTAACCATTTTCAAGTAACTAATTCACATTTCAAGTCTCTACACTTTACTATTTTCAAGTAACTAATTCATATTTCAAGTCTCTACCATTAACCATTTTCTAGTAATTAATTCACATTTTCAATTTAGTACAATTAATAATTTTTAAGTAACTAATTCACATTTCAATTCTCTACACTCAACCATTTTCAAGTAACTAATTCACATTTCAAGTCTCTACCATTTTCAAGTAACTAATTCACATTTCAAGTCTCTACACTTAACCATTTTCAAGTAACTAATTCATAATTCAAGTTTCTACCATTAGCCATTTTCTAGTAACTAATTCACATTTTCAAGTTACTACACTTAACAATTTTCAAATAACTAATTCACATTTCAAATCTCTATACTTAACCATTTTCAAATAACTAATTCACATTTTCAAGTTGCTGCACTTAACCATTTTCAAGTAACTAATTC
This sequence comes from Capsicum rhomboideum, assembly GCA_031232105.1. NCBI lineage: Eukaryota > Viridiplantae > Streptophyta > Magnoliopsida > Solanales > Solanaceae > Capsicum > Capsicum rhomboideum. The sequence goes on along the minus strand of CP124719.1, from coordinate 46,781,772 downwards.
ACATTTTCACTAAACTTAATCATTTTCAAGTAATTAATTCACATTTCAAGTCTCTACCATTAACCATTTTCAAGTAACTAATTCACATTTCAAGTCTCTACCATTATCCATTTTCTAGTAACTAATTCACATTTTCAAGTTACTACACTTAACAATTTTCAAATAACTAATTCACATTTCAATTCTCTACACTTAACCATTTTCAAGTAACTAATTCACATTTTCAAGTTACTGCACTTAACCATTTCAAGTAACTAATTCACATTTTCACTAAACTTAATCATTTTCAAGTAACTAATTCATATTTCAAGTCTCTACCATTAACCATTTTCAAGTAACTAATTCACATTTCAAGTCTCTACCATTATCCATTTTCTAGTAACTAATTCATATTTTCAAGTTACTACACTTAACAATTTTCAAGTAACTAATTCACATTTCAAGTCTCTAATATTAACCATTTTCAAGTAACTAATTCACATTTCAAGTCTCTACAATTAATAATTTTCAAGTAACTAATTCACATTTCAAGTCTCTGCACTTAACCATTTCAAGTAACTAATTCACATTTTCACTAAACTTAATCATTTTCAAATAACTAATTCATATTTCAAGTCTCTACCATTAACCATTTTCAAGTAACTAATTCACATTTCAAGTCTCTACCATTATCCATTTTCTAGTAACTAATTCATATTTTCAAGTTACTACACTTAACAATTTTCAAGTAACTAATTCACATTTCAAGACTCTAATATTAACCATTTTCAAGTAACTAATTCACATTTCAAGTCTCTACAATTATAATTTTCAAGTAACTAATTCACATTTCAATTCTCTACACTTAACCATTTTCAAGTAACTAATTCACATTTCAATTCTCTACACTTAACCATTTTCAAGTAACTAATTCACATTTCAAGTCTATACCATTAACCATTTTCTAGTAACTAATTCACATTTTCAAGTTAGTACAATTAATAATTTTTAAGTAACTAATTCACATTTCAATTCTCTACACTCAACCATTTTCAAGTAACTAATTCACATTTCAAGTCTCTACCATTAACTATTTTAAAGTAACTAATTCACATTTCAAGTCTCTACCATTTTCAAGTAACTAATTCACATTTCAAGTCACTACACTTAACAATTTTCAAGTAACTAATTCACATTTCAAGTCTCTACCATTAACCATTTCCTAGTAACTAATTCACATTTTCAAGTTACTACACTTAACAATTTTCAAGTAACTAATTCACATTTCAATTCTCTACACTTAATCTTTTTCAAGTAACTAATTCACATTTCGAGTCACTACACTTAACAATTTTCAAATAACTAATTCACATTTCAAGTAACTAAAATTAATAATTTTCAAGTAACTAATTCAAATTTCAATACTCTACACTTAACCATTTTCAAGTAACAAATTTAAATTTCAAGTCTCTACCATTAACCATTTTAAAGTAACTAATTCACATTTTCAAGTTACTCCACTTAACCATTTTCAAGTAACTAATTCACATTTTCACTAAACTTAACCATTTTCAAATAACTAATTCACATTTCAAGTCCTTGTCATTAACCATTTTCAAGTAACTAATTCACATTTCAAGTCTCAACCATTAACCATGTAACTAATTCACATTTCAAGTCTCAACCATTAACCATGTAACTAATTCACATTTCAATTCTCTACACTTAACCATTTTCAAGTAACTAATTCACATTTTCAAGTTACTACACTTAACCATTTTCAAGTAACTACTTCACATTTTCACTACACTTAACCATTTTCAAGTAACTAATTCACATTTCAATTCTCTACCATTAACCATTTTCTAGTAACTAATTCACATTTTCAAGTTACTACTATTAACAATTTTCAAGTAACTAATTCATATTTCAAGTTACTACAATTAATAATTTTCAAGTAACTAATTCACATTTCAAGTCTCTAATATTAACCATTTTCTAGTAACTAATTCACATTTTCAAGTTACTAAACTTAACAATTTTCAAATAACTAATTCACATTTCAAAACTCTAATATTAACCATTTTCAAGTAACTAATTCACATTTAGAGTTACTACCATTTTCAAGTAAATAATTCATATTTCAATTCTCTACACTCAACCATTTTCAAGTAACTAATTCACATTTGAAGTCTCTACCATTAACCATTTTGTAGTAACTAATTCACATTTCAAGTCTCTACACTTAACCATTTTCACGTAACTAATTCATATTTCAAGTCTCTACCATTAACCATTTTAAAGTAACTAATTCACATTTCAAGTCTCTACCATTTTCTAGTAACTAATTCACATTTTCAAGTTACTACACTTAACAATTTTCAAGTAACTAATTCACATTTCAATTCTCTACACTTAAAAATTTTCAAGTAAGTAATTCACATTTTCAAGTCTCTACAATTTTCAAATAACTAATTCACATTTCAAGTCTCTACACTTAACCATTTTCAAGTAACTAATTCACATTTCAAGTCTCTAATATTAACCATTTTCAAGTAACTAATTTACATTTCAAGTCTCTACAATTAGTAATTTTCAAGTAACTAATTCACATTTCAATTCTCTACACTTAACCATTTTCAAGTAACTAATTCACATTTCAAGTCTCTACACTTAATCTTTTTCAAGTAACTAATTCATATTTCAAGTCTCTACCATTAACCATTTTCTAGTAACTAATTCACATTTTCAATTTAGTACAATTAATAATTTTTAAGTAACTAATTCACATTTCAATTCTCTACACTCAACCATTTTCAAGTAACTAATTCACATTTTAAGTCTCTACCATTTTCAAGTAACTAATTCACATTTCAAGTCTCTACACTTAACCATTTTCAAGTAACTAATTCATATTTCAAGTTTCTACCATTAGCCATTTTCTAGTAACTAATTCACATTTTCAAGTTACTACACTTAACAATTTTCAAATAACTAATTCACATTTCAAATCTCTACACTTAACCATTTTCAAGTAACTAATTCACATTTTCAAGTTGCTGCACTTAACCATTTTCAAGTAACTAATTCACATTTTCACTAAACTTAATCATTTTCAAGTAATTAATTCACATTTCAAGTCTCTACCATTAACCATTTTCAAGTAACTAATTCACATTTCAAGTCTCTACCATTATCCATTTTCTAGTAACTAATTCACATTTTCAAGTTACTACACTTAACAATTTTCAAATAACTAATTCACATTTCAATTCTCTACACTTAACCATTTTTAAGTAACTAATTCACATTTTCAAGTTACTGCACTTAACCATTTTCAAGTAACTAATTCACATTTTCACTAAACTTAATCATTTTCAAGTAACTAATTCATATTTCAAGTCTCTACCATTAACTATTTTCAAGTAACTAATTCACATTTCAACTCTCTACCATTATCCATTTTCTAGTAACTAATTCACATTTTCAAGTTACTACACTTAACAATTTTCAAGTAACTAATTCACATTTCAAATCTCTAATATTAACCATTTTCAAATAACTAATTCACATTTCAAGTCTCTACAATTAATAATTTTCAAGTAACTAATTCACATCTCAATTCTCTACACTTAACCATTTTCAAGTAACTAATTCACATTTCAATTCTCTACACTTAACCATTTTCAAGTAACTAATTTACATTTCAAGTCTATACCATTAACCATTTTCTAGTAACTAATTCACATTTTCAAGTTAGTACAATTAATAATTTTTAAGTAACTAATTCACATTTCAATTCTCTACACTCAACCATTTTCAAGTAACTAATTCACATTTCAAGTCTCTACCATTAACCATTTTAAAGTAACTAATTCACATTTCAAGTCTCTACCATTTTCTAGTAACTAATTCACATTTTCAACTTACTACACTTAACAATTTTCAAGTAACTAATTCACATTTCAATTCTCTACACTTAATCATTTTTAAGTAACTAATTCACATTTTCAACTTAATACACATAACAATTTTCAAGTAACTAATTAACATTTCAAGTTACTACAATTAATAATTTTCAAGTAACTAATTCACATTTCAATTCTCTACACTTAACCATTTTCAAGTAACTAATTCACATTTTAAGTCTCTACCATTAACCATTTTAAAGTAACTAATTCACATTTTCAAGTTACTACACTTAACAATTTTCAAGTAACTAATTCACATTTCAATTCTCTACACTTAATCATTTTCAAGTAACTAATTCACATTTTCAACTTACTACACTTAACAATTTTCAAGTAACTAATTCACATTTCAAGTCTCTACACTTAACCATTTTCAAGTAACTAATTCACATTTCAAGTCTCTACCATTAGCCATTTTCTAGTAACTATTTTACATTTTCAAGTTACTACACGTAACAAGTTTCAAGTAACTAATTCACATTTCAATTCTCTACACTTAATCATTTTCAAGAAACTAATTCACATTTCAAGTCTCGACCATTAACCATTTTAAAGTAACTAATTCACATTTCAAGTCTCTATCATTTTCAAGTAACTAATTCACATTTCAATTCTCTACACTTAACCATTTCAAGTAACTAATTCACATTTCAAGTCTCTACCATTAACCTTTTTCAAGTAACTAAATCACATTTCAAGTCTCTATCATTAACCATTTTCTATTAACTAATTTACATTTTCAAGTTACTACACGTAACAATTTTCAAGTAACTAATTCACATTTCAATTCTCTACACTTAATCATTTTCAAGTAACTAATTCACATTTCAATTCTCTACACTTAACCATTTTCAAGTAAATAATTCACATTTCAAGTCTATACCATTAACCATTTTCTAGTAACTAATTCACATTTTCAAGTTACTACACTTAACAATTTTCAAGTAACTAATTCACATTTCAAGTCTCTACCATTAACCATTTTCTAGTAACTAATTCACATTTTCAAGTTACTACACTTAACAATTTTCAAGTAACTAATTCACATTTCAAGTCTCTAATATTAACCATTTTCAAGTAACTAATTTACATTTCAAGTCTCTACAATTAATAATTTTCAAGTAACTAATTCACATTTCAAGTTACTACAATTAATAATTTTCAAGTAACTAATTCAAATTTCAAGTCTCTAATATTAACCATTTTCTAGTAACTAATTCACATTTTCAAGTTACTACACTTAACAATTTTCAAATAACTAATTCACATTTCAATTCTCTACACTTAACCATTTTTAAGTAACTAATTCACATTTTCAAGTTACTGCACTTAACCATTTTCAAGTAACTAATTCACATTTTCACTAAACTTAATCATTTTCAAGTAACTAATTCATATTTCAAGTCTCTACCATTAACTATTTTCAAGTAACTAATTCACATTTCAATTCTCTACACTTAATCATTTTCAAGTAACTAATTCACATTTTCAACTTACTACACTTAACAATTTTCAAGTAACTAATTCACATTTCAAGTCTCTAATATTAACCATTTTCAAATAACTAATTCACATTTCAAGTCTCTACAATTAATAATTTTCAAGTAACTAATTCACATCTCAATTCTCTACACTTAACCATTTTCAAGTAACTAATTCATATTTCAATTCTCTACACTTAACCATTTTCAAGTAACTAATTTACATTTCAAGTCTATACCATTAACCATTTTCTAGTAACTAATTCACATTTTCAAGTTAGTACAATTAATAATTTTTAAGTAACTAATTCACATTTCAATTCTCTACACTCAACCATTTTCAAGTAACTAATTCACATTTCAAGTCTCTACCATTAACCATTTTAAAGTAACTAATTCACATTTCAAGTCTCTACCATTTTCTAGTAACTAATTCACATTTTCAACTTACTACACTTAACAATTTTCAAGTAACTAATTCACATTTCAATTCTCTACACTTAATCATTTTTAAGTAACTAATTCACATTTTCAACTTAATACACATAACAATTTTCAAGTAACTAATTAACATTTCAAGTTACTACAATTAATAATTTTCAAGTAACTAATTCACATTTCAATTCTCTGCACTTAACCATTTTCAAGTAACTAATTCACATTTTAAGTCTCTACCATTAACCATTTTAAAGTAACTAATTCACATTTTCAAGTTACTACACTTAACAATTTTCAAGTAACTAATTCACATTTCAATTCTCTACACTTAATCATTTTCAAGTAACTAATTCACATTTTCAACTTACTACACTTAACAATTTTCAAGTAACTAATTCACATTTCAAGTCTCTACACTTAACCATTTTCAAGTAACTAATTCACATTTCAAGTCTCTACCATTAGCCATTTTCTAGTAACTATTTTACATTTTCAAGTTACTACACGTAACAAGTTTCAAGTAACTAATTCACATTTCAATTCTCTACACTTAATCATTTTCAAGAAACTAATTCACATTTCAAGTCTCGACCATTAACCATTTTAAAGTAACTAATTCACATTTCAAGTCTCTATCATTTTCAAGTAACTAATTCACATTTCAATTCTCTACACTTAACCATTTCAAGTAACTAATTCACATTTCAAGTCTCTACCATTAACCTTTTTCAAGTAACTAAATCACATTTCAAGTCTCTATCATTAACCATTTTCTATTAACTAATTTACATTTTCAAGTTACTACACGTAACAATTTTCAAGTAACTAATTCACATTTCAATTCTCTACACTTAATCATTTTCAAGTAACTAATTCACATTTCAATTCTCTACACTTAACCATTTTCAAGTAAATAATTCACATTTCAAGTCTATACCATTAACCATTTTCTAGTAACTAATTCACATTTTCAAGTTACTACACTTAACAATTTTCAAGTAACTAATTCACATTTCAAGTCTCTACCATTAACCATTTTCTAGTAACTAATTCACATTTTCAAGTTACTACACTTAACAATTTTCAAGTAACTAATTCACATTTCAAGTCTCTAATATTAACCATTTTCAAGTAACTAATTTACATTTCAAGTCTCTACAATTAATAATTTTCAAGTAACTAATTCACATTTCAAGTTACTACAATTAATAATTTTCAAGTAACTAATTCAAATTTCAAGTCTCTAATATTAACCATTTTCTAGTAACTAATTCACATTTTCAAGTTACTACACTTAACAATTTTCAAATAACTAATTCACATTTCAATTCTCTACACTTAACCATTTTTAAGTAACTAATTCACATTTTCAAGTTACTGCACTTAACCATTTTCAAGTAACTAATTCACATTTTCACTAAACTTAATCATTTTCAAGTAACTAATTCATATTTCAAGTCTCTACCATTAACTATTTTCAAGTAACTAATTCACATTTCAATTCTCTACACTTAATCATTTTCAAGTAACTAATTCACATTTTCAACTTACTACACTTAACAATTTTCAAGTAACTAATTCACATTTCAAGTCTCTAATATTAACCATTTTCAAATAACTAATTCACATTTCAAGTCTCTACAATTAATAATTTTCAAGTAACTAATTCACATCTCAATTCTCTACACTTAACCATTTTCAAGTAACTAATTCACATTTCAATTCTCTACACTTAACCATTTTCAAGTAACTAATTTACATTTCAAGTCTATACCATTAACCATTTTCTAGTAACTAATTCACATTTTCAAGTTAGTACAATTAATAATTTTTAAGTAACTAATTCACATTTCAATTCTCTACACTCAACCATTTTCAAGTAACTAATTCACATTTCAAGTCTCTACCATTAACCATTTTAAAGTAACTAATTCACATTTCAAGTCTCTACCATTTTCTAGTAACTAATTCACATTTTCAACTTACTACACTTAACAATTTTCAAGTAACTAATTCACATTTCAATTCTCTACACTTAATCATTTTTAAGTAACTAATTCACATTTTCAACTTAATACACATAACAATTTTCAAGTAACTAATTAACATTTCAAGTTACTACAATTAATAATTTTCAAGTAACTAATTCACATTTCAATTCTCTGCACTTAACCATTTTCAAGTAACTAATTCACATTTTAAGTCTCTACCATTAACCATTTTAAAGTAACTAATTCACATTTTCAAGTTACTACACTTAACAATTTTCAAGTAACTAATTCACATTTCAATTCTCTACACTTAATCATTTTCAAGTAACTAATTCACATTTTCAACTTACTACACTTAACAATTTTCAAGTAACTAATTCACATTTCAAGTCTCTACACTTAACCATTTTCAAGTAACTAATTCACATTTCAAGTCTCTACCATTAGCCATTTTCTAGTAACTATTTTACATTTTCAAGTTACTACACGTAACAAGTTTCAAGTAACTAATTCACATTTCAATTCTCTACACTTAATCATTTTCAAGAAACTAATTCACATTTCAAGTCTCGACCATTAACCATTTTAAAGTAACTAATTCACATTTCAAGTCTCTATCATTTTCAAGTAACTAATTCACATTTCAATTCTCTACACTTAACCATTTCAAGTAACTAATTCACATTTCAAGTCTCTACCATTAACCTTTTTCAAGTAACTAAATCACATTTCAAGTCTCTATCATTAACCATTTTCTATTAACTAATTTACATTTTCAAGTTACTACACGTAACAATTTTCAAGTAACTAATTCACATTTCAATTCTCTACACTTAATCATTTTCAAGTAACTAATTCACATTTCAATTCTCTACACTTAACCATTTTCAAGTAAATAATTCACATTTCAAGTCTATACCATTAACCATTTTCTAGTAACTAATTCACATTTTCAAGTTACTACACTTAACAATTTTCAAGTAACTAATTCACATTTCAATTCTCTACACTTGATCATTTTCAAGTAACTAATTCACATTTTCAACTTACTACATATAACAATTTTCAAGTAACTAATTCACATTTCAAGTTACTACAATTAATAATTTTCAAGTAACTAATTCACATTTCAATTCTCTACACTTAACCATTTTCAAGTAACTAATTCACATTTCAAGTCTCTACCATTAACCATTTTAAAGTAACTAATTCACATTTCAAGTCTCTACCATTAACCATTTTCAAGTAACTAATTCACATTTCAAGTCTCTACCATTAACCATTTTCTAGTAACTATTTTACATTTTCAAGTTACTACACGTAACAAGTTTCAAGTAACTAATTCACATTTCAAGTCTCTACACTTAATCATTTTCAAGTAACTAATTCACATTTCAAGTCTCTACCATTAACCATTTTAAAGTAACTAATTCACATTTCAAGTCTCTACCATTTTCAAGTAACTAATTCACATTTCAATTCTCTACACTTAACCATTTCAAGTAACTAATTCACATTTCAAGTCTCTACCATTAACCTTTTTCAAGTAACTAAATCACATTTCAAGTCTCTATCATTAACCATTTTCTAGTAACTAATTTACATTTTCAAGTTACTACACGTAACAATTTTCAAGTAACTAATTCACATTTCAAGTCTCTACCATTAACCATTTTCTAGTAACTAATTCACATTTAAAGTCTCTACACTTAACCATTTTCACGTAACTAATTCATATTTCAAGTCTCTACCATTAACCATTTTAAAGTAACTAATTCACATTTCAAGTCTCTACCATTTTCTAGTAACTAATTCACAATTTCAAGTTACTACACTTAACAATTTTCAAGTAACTAATTCACATTTCAATTCTCTACACTTAATAATTTTCAAGTAAGTAATTCACATTTTCAAGTCTCTACAATTTTCAAATAACTAATTCACATTTCAAGTCTCTACACTTAACCATTTTCAAGTAACTAATTCACATTTCAAGTCTCTACCATTAACCATTTTCTAGTAACTAATTTACATTTTCAAGTTACTACACTTAACAATTTTCAAGTAACTAATTCACATTTCAAGTCTCTAATACTAACCATTTTCAAGTAACTAATTTACATTTCAAGTCTCTACAATTAATAATTTTCAAGTAACTAATTCATATTTCAATTCTCTACACTTAACCATTTTCAAGTAACTAATTCACATTTCAAGTCTCTACACTTTACTATTTTCAAGTAACTAATTCATATTTCAAGTCTCTACCATTAACCATTTTCTAGTAATTAATTCACATTTTCAATTTAGTACAATTAATAATTTTTAAGTAACTAATTCACATTTCAATTCTCTACACTCAACCATTTTCAAGTAACTAATTCACATTTCAAGTCTCTACCATTTTCAAGTAACTAATTCACATTTCAAGTCTCTACACTTAACCATTTTCAAGTAACTAATTCATATTTCAAGTTTCTACCATTAGCCATTTTCTAATAACTAATTCACATTTCAAATCTCTATACTTAACCATTTTCAAATAACTAATTCACATTTTCAAGTTGCTGCACTTAACCATTTTCAAGTAACTAATTCACATTTTCACTAAACTTAATCATTTTCAAGTAATTAATTCACATTTCAAGTCTCTACCATTAACCATTTTCAAGTAACTAATTCACATTTCAAGTCTCTACCATTATCCATTTTCTAGTAACTAATTCACATTTTCAAGTTACTACACTTAACAATTTTCAAATAACTAATTCACATTTCAATTCTCTACACTTAACCATTTTCAAGTAACTAATTCACATTTTCAAGTTACTGCACTTAACCATTTCAAGTAACTAATTCACATTTTCACTAAACTTAATCATTTTCAAGTAACTAATTCATATTTCAAGTCTCTACCATTAACCATTTTCAAGTAACTAATTCACATTTCAAGTCTCTACCATTATCCATTTTCTAGTAACTAATTCATATTTTCAAGTTACTACACTTAACAATTTTCAAGTAACTAATTCACATTTCAAGTCTCTAATATTAACCATTTTCAAGTAACTAATTCACATTTCAAGTCTCTACAATTAATAATTTTCAAGTAACTAATTCACATTTCAATTCTCTACACTTAACCATTTTCAAGTAACTAATTCACATTTCAAGTCTCTACCATTAACCATTTTCTAGTAACTAATTCACATTTTCAAGTTACTACACTTAACAATTTTCAAGTAACTAATTCACATTTCAAGTCTCTAATATTAACCATTTTCAAGTAACTAATTTACATTTCAAGTCTCTACAATTAATAATTTTCAAGTAACTAATTCACATTTCAAGTTACTACAATTAATAATTTTCAAGTAACTAATTCACATTTCAAGTCTCTAATATTAACCATTTTCTAGTAACTAATTCACATTTTCAAGTTACTACACTCAACAATTTTCAAATAACTAATTCACATTTCAAGTCTCTAATATTAACCATTTTCAAGTAACTAATTCACATTTAGAGTTACTACCATTTTCAAGTAAATAATTCATATTTCAAGTCCCAACACTTAACCATTTTCAAATAACTAATTCACATTTCAAGTCTCTGCCATTAACCATTTTCTAGTAACTAATTAACATTTTCAATTTCGTACAATTAATAATTTTTAAGTAACTAATTCACATTTCAATTCTCTACACTCAACCATTTTCAAGTAACTAATTCACATTTCAAGTCTCTACCATTAACCATTTTCTAGTAACTAATTCACATTTCAAGTCTCTACACTTAACCATTTTCACGTAACTAATTCATATTTCAAGTCTCTACCATTAACCATTTTAAAGTAACTAATTCACATTTCAAGTCTCTACCATTTTCTAGTAACTAATTCACAATTTCAAGTTACTACACTTAACAATTTTCAAGTAACTAATTCACATTTCAATTCTCTATACTTAATAATTTTCAAGTAAGTAATTCACATTTTCAAGTCTCTACAATTTTCAAATAACTAATTCACATTTCAAGTCTCTACACTTAACCATTTTCAAGTAACTGATTCACATTTCAAGTCTCTACCATTAATCATTTTCTAGTAACTAATTTACATTTTCAAGTTACTACACTTAACAATTTTCAAGTAACTAATTCACATTTCAAGTCTCTAATACTAACCATTTTCAAGTAACTAATTTACATTTCAATTCTCTACAATTAATAATTTTCAAGTAACTAATTCACATTTCAATTCTCTACACTTAACCATTTTCAAGTAACTAATTCACATTTCAAGTCTCTACACTTAACCATTTTCAAGTAACTAATTCATATTTCAAGTTTCTACCATTAGCCATTTTCTAGTAACTAATTCACATTTTCAAGTTACTACACTTAACAATTTTCAAATAACTAATTCACATTTCAAATCTCTATACTTAACCATTTTCAAATAACTAATTCACATTTTCAAGTTGCTGCACTTAACCATTTTCAAGTAACTAATTCACATTTCAAGTCTCTACACTTAACTATTTTCAAGTAATTAATTCACATTTCAAGTCTCTACCATTAACCATTTTCAAGTAACTAATTCACATTTCAAGTCTCTACCATTATCCATTTTCTAGTAACTAATTCACATTTTCAAGTTACTACACTTAACAATTTTCAAATAACTAATTCACATTTCAATTCTCTACACTTAACCATTTTCAAGTAACTAATTCACATTTTCAAGTTACTGCACTTAACCATTTCAAGTAACTAATTCACATTTTCACTAAACTTAATCATTTTCAAATAACTAATTCATATTTCAAGTCTCTACCATTAACCATTTTCAAGTAACTAATTCACATTTCAAGTCTCTACCATTATCCATTTTCTAGTAACTAATTCATATTTTCAAGTTACTACACTTAACAATTTTCAAGTAACTAATTCATATTTCAAGTCTCTAATATTAACCATTTTCAAGTAACTAATTCACATTTCAAGTCTCTACAATTAATAATTTTCAAGTAACTAATTCACATTTCAATTCTCTACACTTAACCATTTTCAAGTAACTAATTCATATTTCAATTCTCTACACTTAACCATTTTCAAGTAACTAATTCACATTTCAAGTCTATACCATTAACCATTTTAAAGTAACTAATTCACATTTCAAGTCTCTACCATTAACCATTTTAAAGTAACTAATTCACATTTTCAAGTTACTACACTTAACAATTTTCAAGTAACTAATTCACATTTCAATTCTCTACACTTAATCATTTTCAAGTAACTAATTCACATTTTCAACTTACTACACTTAATCATTTTCAAGTAACTAATTCACATTTCAATTCTCTACACTTAACTATTTTCAAGTAACTAATTCACATTTCAAGTCTATACCATTAACCATTTTCTAGTAACTAATTCACATTTTCAAGTTAGTACAATTAATAATTTTTAAGTAACTAATTCACATTTCAATTCTCTACACTCAACCATTTTCAAATAACTAATTCACATTTCAAGTCTCTACCATTAACCATTTTAAAGTAACTAATTCATATTTCAAGTCTCTACCATTTTCTAGTAACTAATTCACATTTTCAAGTTACTACACTTAACAATTTTCAAGTAACTAATTCACATTTCAATTCTCTACACTTGATCATTTTCAAGTAACTAATTCACATTTTCAACTTACTACACATAACAATTTTCAAGTAACTAATTCACATTTCAAGTTACTACAATTAATAATTTTCAAGTAACTAATTCACATTTCAATTCTCTACACTTAACCATTTTCAAGTAACTAATTCACATTTCAAGTCTCTACCATTAACCATTTTAAAGTAACTAATTCACATTTCAAGTCTCTACACTTAACCATTTTCAAATAACTAATTCACATTTCAAGTCTCTACCATTAACCATTTTCAAATAACTAATTCACATTTCAAGTCACTACCATTAACCATTTTCTAGTAACTATTTTACATTTTCAAGTTACTACACGTAACAAGTTTCAAGTAACTAATTCACATTTCAATTCTCTACACTTAATCATTTTCAAGTAACTAATTCACATTTCAAGTCTCTACCATTAACCATTTTAAAGTAACTAATTCACATTTCAAGTCTCTACCATTTTCAAGTAACTAATTCACATTTCAATTCTCTACACTTAACCATTTCAAGTAACTAATTCACATTTCAAGTCTCTACCATTAACCTTTTTCAAGTAACTAATTCACATTTCAAGTCTCTACCATTAACCATTTTCAAGTAACTAATTCACATTTCAAGTCTCTACCATTAACCATTTTCTAGTAACTAATTCACATTTTCAAGTTACTACTATTAACAATTTTCAAGTAACTAATTCACATTTCAAGTTACTACAATTTATAATTTTCAAGTAACTAATTCACATTTCAAGTCTCTACCATTAACCATTTTCTAGTAACTAATTCACATTTCAAGTCTCTACACTTAACCATTTTCACGTAACTAATTCATATTTCAAGTCTCTACCATTAACCATTTTAAAGTAACTAATTCACATTTCAAGTCTCTACCATTTTCTAGTAACTAATTCACAATTTCAAGTTACTACACTTAACAATTTTCAAGTAACTAATTCACATTTCAATTCTCTATACTTAATAATTTTCAAGTAAGTAATTCACATTTTCAAGTCTCTACAATTTTCAAATAACTAATTCACATTTCAAGTCTCTACACTTAACCATTTTCAAGTAACTGATTCACATTTCAAGTCTCTACCATTAATCATTTTCTAGTAACTAATTTACATTTTCAAGTTACTACACTTAACAATTTTCAAGTAACTAATTCACATTTCAAGTCTCTAATACTAACCATTTTCAAGTAACTAATTTACATTTCAAGTCTCTACAATTAATAATTTTCAAGTAACTAATTCACATTTCAATTCTCTACACTTAACCATTTTCAAGTAACTAATTCACATTTCAAGTCTCTACACTTAACCATTTTCAAGTAACTAATTCATATTTCAAGTTTCTACCATTAGCCATTTTCTAGTAACTAATTCACATTTTCAAGTTACTACACTTAACAATTTTCAAATAACTAATTCACATTTCAAATCTCTATACTTAACCATTTTCAAATAACTAATTCACATTTTCAAGTTGCTGCACTTAACCATTTTCAAGTAACTAATTCACATTTCAAGTCTCTACACTTAACTATTTTCAAGCAATTAATTCACATTTCAAGTCTCTACCATTAACCATTTTCAAGTAACTAATTCACATTTCAAGTCTCTACCATTATCCATTTTCTAGTAACTAATTCACATTTTCAAGTTACTACACTTAACAATTTTCAAATAACTAATTCACATTTCAATTCTCTACACTTAACCATTTTCAAGTAACTAATTCACATTTTCAAGTTACTGCACTTAACCATTTCAAGTAACTAATTCACATTTTCACTAAACTTAATCATTTTCAAATAACTAATTCATATTTCAAGTCTCTATCATTAACCATTTTCAAGTAACTAATTCACATTTCAAGTTTCTACCATTATCCATTTTCTAGTAACTAATTCATATTTTCAAGTTACTACACTTAACAATTTTCAAGTAACTAATTCATATTTCAAGTCTCTAATATTAACCATTTTCAAGTAACTAATTCACATTTCAAGTCTCTACAATTAATAATTTTCAAGTAACTAATTCACATTTCAATTCTCTACACTTAACCATTTTCAAGTAACTAATTCATATTTCAATTCTCTACACTTAACCATTTTCAAGTAACTAATTCACATTTCAAGTCTATACCATTAACCATTTTAAAGTAACTAATTCACATTTCAAGTCTCTACCATTAACCATTTTAAAGTAACTAATTCACATTTTCAAGTTACTACACTTAACAATTTTCAAGTAACTAATTCACATTTCAATTCTCTACACTTAATCATTTTCAAGTAACTAATTCACATTTTCAACTTACTACACTTAATCATTTTCAAGTAACTAATTCACATTTCAATTCTCTACACTTAACTATTTTCAAGTAACTAATTCACATTTCAAGTCTATACCATTAACCATTTTCTAGTAACTAATTCACATTTTCAAGTTAGTACAATTAATAATTTTTAAGTAACTAATTCACATTTCAATTCTCTACACTCAACCATTTTCAAATAACTAATTCACATTTCAAGTCTCTACCATTAACCATTTTAAAGTAACTAATTCATATTTCAAGTCTCTACCATTTTCTAGTAACTAATTCACATTTCAAGTCTCTACCATTAACCATTTTTAAGTAACTAATTCACATTTCAATTCTCTACACTTGATCATTTTCAAGTAACTAATTCACATTTTCAACTTACTACACATAACAATTTTCAAGTAACTAATTCACATTTCAAGTTACTACCATTAACCATTTTAAAGTAACTAATTCACATTTCAAGTCTCTACACTTAACCATTTTCAAATAACTAATTCACATTTCAAGTCTCTACCATTAACCATTTTCAAATAACTAATTCACATTTCAAGTCACTACCATTAACCATTTTCTAGTAACTATTTTACATTTTCAAGTTACTACACGTAACAAGTTTCAAGTAACTAATTCACATTTCAATTCTCTACACTTAATCATTTTCAAGTAACTAATTCACATTTCAAGTCTCTACCATTAACCATTTTAAAGTAACTAATTCACATTTCAAGTCTCTACCATTTTCAAGTAACTAATTCACATTTCAATTCTCTACACTTAACCATTTCAAGTAACTAATTCACATTTCAAGTCTCTACCATTAACCTTTTTCAAGTAACTAATTCACATTTCAAGTCTCTACCATTAACCATTTTCAAGTAACTAATTCACATTTCAAGTCTCTACCATTAACCATTTTCTAGTAACTAATTCACATTTTCAAGTTACTACTATTAACAATTTTCAAGTAACTAATTCACATTTCAAGTTACTACAATTTATAATTTTCAAGTAACTAATTCACATTTTAAGTCTCTAATATTAACCATTTTCTAGTAACTAATTCACATTTTCAAGTTACTAAACTTAACAATTTTCAAATAACTAATTCACATTTCAAATCTCTAATATTAACCATTTTCAAGTAACTAATTCACATTTCAAGTCTCTAATATTAACCATTTTCAAGTAACTAATTCACATTTCAAGTCTCTACAATTAATAATTTTCAAGTAACTAATTCACATTTCAATTCTCTACACTTAACCATTTTCAAGTAACTAATTCACATTTCAATTCTCTACACTTAACCATTTTCAAGTAACTAATTCACATTTCAATTCTCTACACTTAACCATTTTCAAGTAACTAATTCACATTTCAAGTCTATACCATTAACCATTTTCTAGGAACTAATTCACATTTTCAAGTTAGTACAATTAATAATTTTTAAGTAACTAATTCACATTTCAATTCTCTACATTCAACCATTTTCAAGTAACTAATTCACATTTCAAGTCTCTACCATTTTCAAGTAACTAATTCACATTTCAAGTCACTACACTTAACAATTTTCAAATAACTAATTCACATTTCAAGTAACTAAAATTAATAATTTTCAAGTAACTAATTCAAATTTCAATTCTCTACACTTAACCATTTTCAAGTAACAAATTCACATTTCAAGTCTCTACCATTAACCATTTTAAAGTAACTAATTCACATTTTCAAGTTACTCCACTTAACAATTTTCAAGTAACTAATTCACATTTTCACTAAACTTAACCATTTTCAAGTAACAAATTCACATTTTCAAGTTACTACACTTAACCATTTTCAAGTAACTAATTCACATTTTCACTACACTTAACCATTTTCAAGTAACTAATTCACATTTCAAGTCTCTACCATTAACCATTTTCTAGTAACTAATTCACATTTTCAAGTTACTACTATTAACAATTTTCAAGTAACTAATTCACATTTCAAGTTACTACAATTAATATTTTTCAAGTAACTAATTCACATTTCAAGTCTCTAATATTAACCATTTTCTAGTAACTAATTCACATTTTCAAGTTACTAAACTTAACAATTTTCAAATAACTAATTCACATTTCAAGTCTCTAATATTAACCATTTTCAAGTAACTAATTCACATTTAGAGTTACTACCATTTTCAAGTAAATAATTCATATTTCAAGTCCCAACACTTAACCATTTTCAAATAACTAATTCAGATTTCAAGTCTCTACCATTAACCATTTTCTAGTAACTAATTAACATTTTCAATTTCGTACAATTAATAATTTTTAAGTAACTAATTCACATTTCAATTCTCTACACTCAACCATTTTCAAGTAACTAATTCACATTTCAAGTCTCTACCATTAACCATTTTGTAGTAACTAATTCACATTTCAAGTCACTACACTTAACCATTTTCACGTAACTAATTCATATTTCAAGTCTCTACCATTAACCATTTTAAAGTAACTAATTCACATTTCAAGTCTCTACAATTTTCTAGTAACTAATTCACATTTTCAAGTTACTACACTTAACAATTTTCAAGTAACTAACTCACATTTCAATTCTCTACACTTAATAATTTTCAAGTAAGTAATTCACATTTTCAAGTGTCTACAATTTTCAAATAACTAATTCACATTTCAAGTCTCTACACTTAACCATTTTCAAGTAACTAATTCACATTTCAAGTCTCTACCATTAACCATTTTCTAGTAACTAATTCACATTTTCAAGTTACTACACTTAACAATTTTCAAGTAACTAATTCACATTTCAAGTCTCTAATATTAACCATTTTCAAGTAACTAATTTACATTTCAAGTCTCTACCTTTAACTATTTTAAAGTAACTAATTCACATTTCAAGTCTCTACCATTTTCAAGTAACTAATTCACATTTCAAGTCACTACACTTAACAATTTTCAAATAACTAATTCACATTTCAAGTAACTAAAATTAATAATTTTCAAGTAACTAATTCAAATTTCAATTCTCTACACTTAACCATTTTCAAGTAACTAATTCACATTTCAAGTCTCTACCATTAACCATTTTAAAGTAACTAATTCACATTTTCAAGTTACTCCACCTAACCATTTTCAAGTAACTAATTCACATTTTCACTAAACTTAACCATTTTCAAGTAACAAATTCACATTTCAAGTCTCTACCATTAACCATTTTAAAGTAACTAATTCACATTTCAAGTCTCTACCATTTTCAAGTAACTAATTCACATTTCAATTCTCTACACTTAACCATTTCAAGTAACTAATTCACATTTCAAGTCTCTACCATTAACCTTTTTCAAGTAACTAATTCACATTTCAAGTCTCTACCATTAACCATTTTCAAGTAACTAATTCACATTTCAAGTCTCTACCATTAACCATTTTCTAGTAACTAATTCACATTTTCAAGTTACTACTATTAACAATTTTCAAGTAACTAATTCACATTTCAAGTTACTACAATTTATAATTTTCAAGTAACTAATTCACATTTTAAGTCTCTAATATTAACCATTTTCTAGTAACTAATTCACATTTTCAAGTTACTAAACTTAACAATTTTCAAATAACTAATTCACATTTCAAATCTCTAATATTAACCATTTTCAAGTAACTAATTCACATTTCAAGTCTCTAATATTAACCATTTTCAAGTAACTAATTCACATTTCAAGTCTCTACAATTAATAATTTTCAAGTAACTAATTCACATTTCAATTCTCTACACTTAACCATTTTCAAGTAACTAATTCACATTTCAATTCTCTACACTTAACCATTTTCAAGTAACTAATTCACATTTCAATTCTCTACACTTAACCATTTTCAAGTAACTAATTCACATTTCAAGTCTATACCATTAACCATTTTCTAGGAACTAATTCACATTTTCAAGTTAGTACAATTAATAATTTTTAAGTAACTAATTTACATTTCAATTCTCTACACTCAATCATTTTCAAGTAACTAATTCACATTTCAAGTCTCTACCTTTAACTATTTTAAAGTAACTAATTCACATTTCAAGTCTCTACCATTTTCAAGTAACTAATTCATATTTCAAGTCACTACACTTAACAATTTTCAAATAACTAATTCACATTTCAAGTAACTAAAATTAATAATTTTCAAGTAACTAATTCAAATTTCAATTCTCTACACTCAACCATTTTCAAGTAACTAATTCACATTTCAAGTCTCTACCTTTAACTATTTTAAAGTAACTAATTCACATTTCAAGTCTCTACCATTTTCAAGTAACTAATTCACATTTCAAGTCACTACACTTAACAATTTTCAAATAACTAATTCACATTTCAAGTGACTAAAATTAATAATTTTCAAGTAACTAATTCAAATTTCAATTCTCTACACTTAACCATTTTCAAGTAACAAATTCACATTTCAAGTCTCTACCATTAACCATTTTAAAGTAACTAATTCACATTTTCAAGTTACTCCACTTAACCATTTTCAAGTAACTAATTCACATTTTCACTAAACTTAACCATTTTCAAGTAACAAATTCACATTTTCAAGTTACTACACTTAACCATTTTCAAGTAACTAATTCACATTTTCACTACACTTAACCATTTTCAAGTAACTAATTCACATTTCAAGTCTCTACCATTAACCATTTTAAAGTAACTAATTCACATTTCAAGTCTCTACCATTTTCAAGTAACTAATTCACATTTCAATTCTCTACACTTAACCATTTTCAAGTAACTAATTCACATTTCAATTCTCTACACTTAACCATTTTCAAGTAACTAATTCACATTTCAAGTCTATACCATTAACCATTTTCTAGGAACTAATTCACATTTTCAAGTTAGTACAATTAATAATTTTTAAGTAACTAATTTACATTTCAATTCTCTACACTCAACCATTTTCAAGTAACTAATTCACATTTCAAGTCTCTACCTTTAACTATTTTAAAGTAACTAATTCACATTTCAAGTCTCTACCATTTTCAAGTAACTAATTCACATTTCAAGTCACTACACTTAACAATTTTCAAATAACTAATTCACATTTCAAGTGACTAAAATTAATAATTTTCAAGTAACTAATTCAAATTTCAATTCTCTACACTTAACCATTTTCAAGTAACAAATTCACATTTCAAGTCTCTACCATTAACCATTTTAAAGTAACTAATTCACATTTTCAAGTTACTCCACTTAACCATTTTCAAGTAACTAATTTACATTTTCACTAAACTTAACCATTTTCAAGTAACAAATTCACATTTTCAAGTTACTACACTTAACCATTTTCAAGTAACTAATTCACATTTTCACTACACTTAACCATTTTCAAGTAACTAATTCACATTTCAAGTCTCTACCATTAACCATTTTCTAGTAACTAATTCACATTTTCAAGTTACTACTATTAACAATTTTCAAGTAACTAATTCACATTTCAAGTTACTACAATTAATAATTTTCAAGTAACTAATTCACATTTCAAGTCTCTAATATTAACCATTTTCTAGTAACTAATTCACATTTTCAAGTTACTAAACTTAACAATTTTCAAATAACTAATTCACATTTCAAGTCTCTAATATTAACCATTTTCAAGTAACTAATTCACATTTAGAGTTACTACCATTTTCAAGTAAATAATTCATATTTCAAGTCCCAACACTTAACCATTTTCAAATAACTAATTCACATTTCAAGTCTCTACCATTAACCATTTTCTAGTAACTAATTAACATTTTCAATTTCGTACAATTAATAATTTTTAAGTAACTAATTCACATTTCAATTCTCTACACTCAAGCATTTTCAAGTAACTAATTCACATTTCAAATCTCTACCATTAACCATTTTGTAGTAACTAATTCACATTTCAAGTCTCTACACTTAACAATTTTCACGTAACTAATTCATATTTCAAGTCTCTACCATTAACCATTTTAAAGTAACTAATTCACATTTCAAGTCTCTACAATTTTCTAGTAACTAATTCACATTTTCAAGTTACTACACTTAACAATTTTCAAGTAACTAACTCACATTTCAATTCTCTATACTTAATAATTTTCAAGTAAGTAATTCACATTTTCAAGTCTCTAAAAAATTTTCAAATAACTAATTCGCATTTCAAGTCTCTACACTTAACCATTTTCAAGTAACTGATTCACATTTCAAGTCTCTACCATTAATCATTTTCTAGTAACTAATTTACATTTTCAAGTTACTACACTTAACTATTTTCAAGTAACTAATTCATATTTCAAGTCTCTACCATTAACCATTTTCTAGTAATTAATTCACATTTTCAATTTAGTACAATTAATAATTTTTAAGTAACTAATTCACATTTCAATTCTCTACACTCAACCATTTTCAAGTAACTAATTCACATTTCAAGTCTCTACCATTTTCAAGTAACTAATTCACATTTCAAGTCTCTACACTTAACCATTTTCAAGTAACTAATTCATATTTCAAGTTTCTACCATTAGCCATTTTCTAGTAACTAATTCACATTTTCAAGTTACTACACTTAACAATTTTCAAATAACTAATTCACATTTCAAATCTCTATACTTAACCATTTTCAAATAACTAATTCACATTTTCAAGTTGCTGCACTTAACCATTTTCAAGTAACTAATTCACATTTCAAGTCTCTACACTTAACTATTTTCAAGTAATTAATTCACATTTCAAGTCTCTACCATTAACCATTTTCAAGTAACTAATTCACATTTCAAGTCTCTACCATTATCCATTTTCTAGTAACTAATTCACATTTTCAAGTTACTACACTTAACAATTTTCAAATAACTAATTCACATTTCAATTCTCTACACTTAACCATTTTCAAGTAACTAATTCACATTTTCAAGTTACTGCACTTAACCATTTCAAGTAACTAATTCACATTTTCACTAAACTTAATCATTTTCAAATAACTAATTCATATTTCAAGTCTCTACCATTAACCATTTTCAAGTAACTAATTCACATTTCAAGTCTCTACCATTATCCATTTTCTAGTAACTAATTCATATTTTCAAGTTACTACACTTAACAATTTTCAAGTAACTAATTCACATTTCAAGTCTCTAATATTAACCATTTTCAAGTAACTAATTCACATTTCAAGTCTCTACAATTAATAATTTTCAAGTAACTAATTCACATTTCAATTCTCTACACTTAACCATTTTCAAGTAACTAATTCATATTTCAATTCTCTACACTTAACCATTTTCAAGTAACTAATTCACATTTCAAGTCTATACACTTAATCATTTTTAAGTAACTAATTCACATTTTCAACTTACTACACATAACAATTTTCAAGTAACTAATTAACATTTCAAGTTACTACAATTAATAATTTTCAAGTAACTAATTCACATTTCAATTCTCTACACTTAACCATTTTCAAGTAACTAATTCACATTTTAAGTCTCTATCATTAACCATTTTAAAGTAACTAATTCACATTTTCAAGTTACTACACTTAACAATTTTCAAGTAACTAATTCACATTTCAATTCTCTACACTTAATCATTTTCAAGTAACTAATTCACATTTTCAACTTACTACACTTAATCATTTTCATGTAACTAATTCACATTTCAATTCTCTACACTTAACTATTTTCAAGTAACTAATTCACATTTCAAGTCTATACCATTAACCATTTTCTAGTAACTAATTCACATTTTCAAGTTAGTACAATTAATAATTTTTAAGTAACTAATTCACATTTCAATTCTCTACACTCAACCATTTTCAAATAACTAATTCACATTTCAAGTCTCTACCATTAACCATTTTAAAGTAACTAATTCATATTTCAAGTCTCTACCATTTTCTAGTAACTAATTCACATTTTCAAGTTACTACACTTAACAATTTTCAAATAACTAATTCACATTTCAATTCTCTACACTTGATCATTTTCAAGTAACTAATTCACATTTTCAACTTACTACACATAACAATTTTCAAGTAACTAATTCACATTTCAAGTTACTACAATTAATAATTTTCAAGTAACTAATTCACATTTCAATTCTCTACACTTAACCATTTTCAAGTAACTAATTCACATTTCAAGTCTCTACCATTAACCATTTTAAAGTAACTAATTCACATTTCAAGTCTCTACACTTAACCATTTTCAAATAACTGATTCACATTTCAAGTCTCTACCATTAACCATTTTCAAATAACTAATTCACATTTCAAGTCACTACCATTAACCATTTTCTAGTAACTATTTTACATTTTCAAGTTACTTCACGTAACAAGTTTCAAGTAACTAATTCACATTTCAATTCTCTACACTTAATCATTTTCAAGTAACTAATTCACATTTCAAGTCTCTACCATTAACCATTTTAAAGTAACTAATTCACATTTCAAGTCTCTACCATTTTCAAGTAACTAATTCACATTTCAATTCTCTACACTTAACCATTTCAAGTAACTAATTCACATTTCAAGTCTCTACCATTAACCTTTTTCAAGTAACTAATTCACATTTCAAGTCTCTACCATTAACCATTTTCAAGTAACTAATTCACATTTCAAGTCTCTACCATTAACCATTTTCTAGTAACTAATTCACATTTTCAAGTTACTACTATTAACAATTTTCAAGTAACTAATTCACATTTCAAGTTACTACAATTTATAATTTTCAAGTAACTAATTCACATTTTAAGTCTCTAATATTAACCATTTTCTAGTAACTAATTCACATTTTCAAGTTACTAAACTTAACAATTTTCAAATAACTAATTCACATTTCAAATCTCTAATATTAACCATTTTCAAGTAACTAATTCACATTTCAAGTCTCTAATATTAACCATTTTCAAGTAACTAATTCACATTTCAAGTCTCTACAATTAATAATTTTCAAGTAACTAATTCACATTTCAATTCTCTACACTTAACCATTTTCAAGTAACTAATTCACATTTCAATTCTCTACACTTAACCATTTTCAAGTAACTAATTCACATTTCAATTCTCTACACTTAACCATTTTCAAGTAACTAATTCACATTTCAAGTCTATACCATTAACCATTTTCTAGGAACTAATTCACATTTTCAAGTTAGTACAATTAATAATTTTTAAGTAACTAATTTACATTTCAATTCTCTACACTCAACCATTTTCAAGTAACTAATTCACATTTCAAGTCTCTACCTTTAACTATTTTAAAGTAACTAATTCACATTTCAAGTCTCTACCATTTTCAAGTAACTAATTCACATTTCAAGTCACTACACTTAACAATTTTCAAATAACTAATTCACATTTCAAGTAACTAAAATTAATAATTTTCAAGTAACTAATTCAAATTTCAATTCTCTACACTTAACCATTTTCAAGTAACAAATTCACATTTCAAGTCTCTACCATTAACCATTTTAAAGTAACTAATTCACATTTTCAAGTTACTGCACTTAACCATTTTCAAGTAACTAATTCACATTTTCACTAAACTTAACCAGTTTCAAGTAACAAATTCACATTTTCAAGTTACTACACTTAACCATTTTCAAGTAACTAATTCACATTTTCACTACACTTAACCATTTTCAAGTAACTAATTCACATTTCAAGTCTCTACCATTAACCATTTTAAAGTAACTAATTCACATTTCAAGTCTCTACCATTTTCAAGTAACTAATTCACATTTCAATTCTCTACACTTAACCATTTTCAAGTAACTAATTCACATTTCAATTCTCTACACTTAACCATTTTCAAGTAACTAATTCACATTTCAAGTCTATACCATTAACCATTTTCTAGGAACTAATTCACATTTTCAAGTTAGTACAATTAATAATTTTTAAGTAACTAATTTACATTTCAATTCTCTACACTCAACCATTTTCAAGTAACTAATTCACATTTCAAGTCTCTACCTTTAACTATTTTAAAGTAACTAATTCACATTTCAAGTCTCTACCATTTTCAAGTAACTAATTCACATTTCAAGTCACTACACTTAACAATTTTCAAATAACTAATTCACATTTCAAGTGACTAAAATTAATAATTTTCAAGTAACTAATTCAAATTTCAATTCTCTACACTTAACCATTTTCAAGTAACAAATTCACATTTCAAGTCTCTACCATTAACCATTTTAAAGTAACTAATTCACATTTTCAAGTTACTCCACTTAACCATTTTCAAGTAACTAATTCACATTTTCACTAAACTTAACCATTTTCAAGTAACAAATTCACATTTTCAAGTTACTACACTTAACCATTTTCAAGTAACTAATTCACATTTTCACTACACTTAACCATTTTCAAGTAACTAATTCACATTTCAAGTCTCTACCATTAACCATTTTCTAGTAACTAATTCACATTTTCAAGTTACTAATTCACATTTCAAGTTACTACAATTAATAATTTTCAAGTAACTAATTCACATTTCAAGTCTCTAATATTAACCATTTTCTAGTAACTAATTCACATTTTCAAGTTACTAAACTTAACAATTTTCAAATAACTAATTCACATTTCAAGTCTCTAATATTAACCATTTTCAAGTAACTAATTCACATTTAGAGTTACTACCATTTTCAAGTAAATAATTCATATTTCAAGTCCCAACACTTAACCATTTTCAAATAACTAATTCACATTTCAAGTCTCTACCATTAACCATTTTCTAGTAACTAATTAACATTTTCAATTTCGTACAATTAATAATTTTTAAGTAACTAATTCACATTTCAATTCTCTACACTCAACCATTTTCAAGTAACTAATTCACATTTCAAGTCTCTACCATTAACCATTTTCTAGTAACTAATTCACATTTCAAGTCTCTACACTTAACCATTTTCACGTAACTAATTCATATTTCAAGTCTCTACCATTAACCATTTTAAAGTAACTAATTCACATTTCAAGTCTCTACCATTTTCTAGTAACTAATTCACAATTTCAAGTTACTACACTTAACAATTTTCAAGTAACTAATTCACATTTCAATTCTCTATACTTAATAATTTTCAAGTAAGTAATTCACATTTTCAAGTCTCTAAAAAATTTTCAAATAACTAATTCACATTTCAAGTCTCTACACTTAACCATTTTCAAGTAACTGATTCACATTTCAAGTCTCTACCATTAATCATTTTCTAGTAACTAATTTACATTTTCAAGTTACTACACTTAACAATTTTCAAGTAACTAATTCACATTTCAAGTCTCTAATACTAACCATTTTCAAGTAACTAATTTACATTTCAAGTCTCTACAATTAATAATTTTCAAGTAACTAATTCACATTTCAATTCTCTACACTTAACCATTTTCAAGTAACTAATTCACATTTCAAGTAACTAAAATTAATAATTTTCAAGTAACTAATTCAAATTTCAATTCTCTACACTTAACCATTTTCAAGTAACAAATTCACATTTCAAGTCTCTACCATTAACCATTTTAAAGTAACTAATTCACATTTTCAAGTTACTGCACTTAACCATTTTCAAGTAACTAATTCACATTTTCACTAAACTTAACCATTTTCAAGTAACAAATTCACATTTTCAAGTTACTATACTTAACCATTTTCAAGTAACTAATTCACATTTTCACTACACTTAACCATTTTCAAGTAACTAATTCACATTTCAAGTCTCTACCATTAACCATTTTAAAGTAACTAATTCACATTTCAAGTCTCTACCATTTTCAAGTAACTAATTCACATTTCAATTCTCTACACTTAACCATTTTCAAGTAACTAATTCACATTTCAATTCTCTACACTTAACCATTTTCAAGTAACTAATTCACATTTCAAGTCTATACCATTAACCATTTTCTAGGAACTAATTCACATTTTCAAGTTAGTACAATTAATAATTTTTAAGTAACTAATTTACATTTCAATTCTCTACACTCAACCATTTTCAAGTAACTAATTCACATTTCAAGTCTCTACCTTTAACTATTTTAAAGTAACTAATTCACATTTCAAGTCTCTACCATTTTCAAGTAACTAATTCACATTTCAAGTCACTACACTTAACAATTTTCAAATAACTAATTCACATTTCAAGTGACTAAAATTAATAATTTTCAAGTAACTAATTCAAATTTCAATTCTCTACACTTAACCATTTTCAAGTAACAAATTCACATTTCAAGTCTCTACCATTAACCATTTTAAAGTAACTAATTCACATTTTCAAGTTACTCCACTTAACCATTTTCAAGTAACTAATTCACATTTTCACTAAACTTAACCATTTTCAAGTAACAAATTCACATTTTCAAGTTACTACACTTAACCATTTTCAAGTAACTAATTCACATTTTCACTACACTTAACCATTTTCAAGTAACTAATTCACATTTCAAGTCTCTACCATTAACCATTTTCTAGTAACTAATTCACATTTTCAAGTTACTAATTCACATTTCAAGTTACTACAATTAATAATTTTCAAGTAACTAATTCACATTTCAAGTCTCTAATATTAACCATTTTCTAGTAACTAATTCACATTTTCAAGTTACTAAACTTAACAATTTTCAAATAACTAATTCACATTTCAAGTCTCTAATATTAACCATTTTCAAGTAACTAATTCACATTTAGAGTTACTACCATTTTCAAGTAAATAATTCATATTTCAAGTCCCAACACTTAACCATTTTCAAATAACTAATTCACATTTCAAGTCTCTACCATTAACCATTTTCTAGTAACTAATTAACATTTTCAATTTCGTACAATTAATAATTTTTAAGTAACTAATTCACATTTCAATTCTCTACACTCAACCATTTTCAAGTAACTAATTCACAATTCAAGTCTCTACCATTAACCATTTTGTAGTAACTAATTCACATTTCAAGTCTCTACACTTAACCATTTTCACGTAACTAATTCATATTTCAAGTCTCTACCATTAACCATTTTAAAGTAACTAATTCACATTTCAAGTCTCTACAATTTTCTAGTAACTAATTCACATTTTCAAGTTACTACACTTAACAATTTTCAAGTAACTAACTCACATTTCAATTCTCTACACTTAATAATTTTCAAGTAAGTAATTCACATTTTCAAGTCTCTACAATTTTCAAATAACTAATTCACATTTCAAATCTCTACACTTAACCATTTTCAAGTAACTAATTCACATTTCAAGTCTCTACCATTAACCATTTTCTAGTAACTAATTCACATTTTCAAGTTACTACACTTAACAATTTTCAAGTAACTAATTCACATTTCAAGTCTCTAATATTAACCATTTTCAAGTAACTAATTTACATTTCAAGTCTCTAATATTAACCATTTTCAAGTAACTAATTCACATTTCAAGTCTCTAATATTAACCATTTTCTAGTAACTAATTCACATTTTCAAATTACTACACTTAACAATTTTCAAATAACTAATTCACATTTCAAGTCTCTAATATTAACCATTTTCAAGTAACTAATTCACATTTAGAGTTACTACCATTTTCAAGTAAATAATTCATATTTCAAGTCCCAACACTTAACCATTTTCAAATAACTAATTCACATTTCAAGTCTCTGCCATTAACCATTTTCTAGTAACTAATTAACATTTTCAATTTCGTACAATTAATAATTTTTAAGTAACTAATTCACATTTCAATTCTCTACACTCAACCATTTTCAAGTAACTAATTCACATTTCAAGTCTCTACCATTAACCATTTTCTAGTAACTAATTCACATTTCAAGTCTCTACACTTAACCATTTTCACGTAACTAATTCATATTTCAAGTCTCTACCATTAACCATTTTAAAGTAACTAATTCACATTTCAAGTCTCTACCATTTTCTAGTAACTAATTCACAATTTCAAGTTACTACACTTAACAATTTTCAAGTAACTAATTCACATTTCAATTCTCTATACTTAATAATTTTCAAGTAAGTAATTCACATTTTCAAGTCTCTAAAAAATTTTCAAATAACTAATTCACATTTCAAGTCTCTACACTTAACCATTTTCAAGTAACTGATTCACATTTCAAGTCTCTACCATTAATCATTTTCTAGTAACTAATTTACATTTTCAAGTTACTACACTTAACAATTCTCAAGTAACTAATTCACATTTCAAGTCTCTAATACTAACCATTTTCAAGTAACTAATTTACATTTCAAGTCTCTACAATTAATAATTTTCAAGTAACTAATTCACATTTCAATTCTCTACACTTAACCATTTTCAAGTAACTAATTCACATTTCAAGTCTCTACACTTAACTATTTTCAAGTAACTAATTCATATTTCAAGTCTCTACCATTAACCATTTTCAAGTAACTAATTCACATTTCAAGTCTCTACCATTAACCATTTTCAAGTAACTAATTCACATTTCAAGTCTCTACACTTAACCATTTTCACGTAACTAATTCATATTTCAAGTCTCTACCATTAACCATTTTAAAGTAACTAATTCACATTTCAAGTCCCTACCATTTTCTAGTAACTAATTCACAATTTCAAGTTACTACACTTAACAATTTTCAAGTAACTAATTCACATTTCAATTCTCTACACTTAATAATTTTCAAGTAAGTAATTCACATTTTCAAGTCTCTACAATTTTTAAATAACTAATTCACATTTCAAGTCTCTACACTTAACCATTTTCAAGTAACTGATTCACATTTCAAGTCTCTACCATTAACCATTTTCTAGTAACTAATTTACATTTTCAAGTTACTACACTTAACAATTTTCAAGTAACTAACTCACATTTCAAGTCTCTAATACTAACCATTTTCAAGTAACTAATTTACATTTCAAGTCTCTACAATTAATAATTTTCAAATAACTAATTCACATTTCAATTCTCTACACTTAACCATTTTCAAGTAACTAATTCACATTTCAAGTCTCTACACTTAACAATTTTCAAGTAACTAATTCATATTTCAACTCTCTACCATTAACCATTTTCTAGTAATTAATTCACATTTTCAATTTAGTACAATTAATAATTTTTAAGTAACTAATTAACATTTCAATTCTCTACACTCAACCATTTTCGAGTAACTAATTCACATTTCAAGTCTCTACCATTTTCAAGTAACTAATTCACATTTCAAGTCTCTACACTTAACCATTTTCAAGTAACTAATTCATATTTCAAGTTTCTACCATTAGCCATTTTCTAGTAACTAATTCACATTTTCAAGTTACTACACTTAACAATTTTCAAATAACTAATTCACATTTCAAATCTCTATACTTAACCATTTTCAAGTAACTAATTCACATTTTCAAGTTGCTGCACTTAACCATTTTCAAGTGACTAATTCACATTTTCACTAAACTTAATCATTTTCAAGTTATTAATTCACATTTCAAGTCTCTACCATTAACCATTTTCAAATAACTAATTCACATTTCAAGTCTCTACCATTATGCATTTTCTAGTAACTAATTCACATTTTCAAGTTACTACACTTAACAATTTTCAAATAACTAATTCACATTTCAATTCTCTACACTTAACCATTTTCAAGTAACTAATTCACATTTTCAAGTTACTGCACTTAACCATTTTCAAGTAACTAATTCACATTTTCACTAAACTTAATCATTTTCAAGTAACTAATTCATATTTCAAGTCTCTACCATTAACCATTTTCAAGTAACTAATTCACATTTGAAGTCTCTACCATTATCCATTTTCTAGTAACTAATTCACATTTTTAAGTTACTACACTTAACAATTTTCAAGTAACTAATTCACATTTCAAGTCTCTAATATTAACCATTTTCAAGTAACTAATTCACATTTCAAGTCTCTACAATTAATAATTTTCAAGTAACTAATTCACATTTCAATTCTCTACACTTAACCATTTTCAAGTAACTAATTCACATTTCAATTCTCTACACTTAACCATTTTCAAGTAACTAATTCACATTTCAAGTCTATACCATTAACCATTTTCTAGTAACTAATTCACATTTTCAAGTTAGTACAATTAATAATTTTTAAGTAACTAATTCACATTTCAATTCTCTACACTCAACCATTTTCAAATAACTAATTCACATTTCAAGTCTCTACCATTAACTATTTTAAAGTAACTAATTCACATTTCAAGTCTCTACCATTTTCAAGTAACTAATTCACATTTCAAGTCACTACACTTAACCAATTTCAAATAACTAATTCACATTTCAAGTAACTAAAATTAATAATTTTCAAGTAACTAATTTAAATTTCAATTCTCTACACTTAACCATTTTTAAGTAACAAATTCACATTTCAAGTCTCTACCATTAACCAATTTAAAGTAACTAATTCATATTTTCAAGTTACTCCACTTAACCATTTTCAAGTAACTAATTCACATTTTCACTAAACTTAACCATTTTCAAGTAACAAATTCACATTTTCAAGTTACTACACTTAACCATTTTCAAGTAACTACTTCACAGTTTCACTACACTTAACCATTTTCAAGTAACTAATTCACATTTCAAGTCTCTACCATTAACCATTTTCTAGTAACTAATTCACATTTTCAAGTTACTACTATTAACAATTTTCAAGTAACTAATTCACATTTCAAGTTACTACAATTAATAATTTTCAAGTAACTAATTCACATTTCAAGTCTCTAATATTAACCATTTTCTAGTAACTAATTCACATTTTCAAGTTACTAAACTTAACAATTTTCAAATAACTAATTCACATTTCAAGTCTCTAATATTAACCATTTTCAAGTAACTAATTCACATTTAGAGTTACTACCATTTTCAAGTAAATAATTCATATTTCAAGGCCCAACACTTAACCATTTTCAAATAACTAATTCACATTTCAAGTCTCTACCATTAACCATTTTCTAGTAACTAATTAACATTTTCAATTTCGTACAATTAATAATTTTTAAGTAACTAATTCACATTTCAATTCTCTACACTCAACCATTTTCAAGTAACTAATTCACATTTCAAGTCTCTACCATTAACCATTTTGTAGTAACTAATTCACATTTCAAGTCTCTACACTTAACCATTTTCACGTAACTAATTCATATTTCAAGTCTCTACCATTAACCATTTTAAAGTAACTAATTCACATTTCAAGTCTCAACAATTTTCTAGTAACTAATTCACATTTTCAAGTTACTACACTTAACAATTTTCAAGTAACTAACTCACATTTCAATTCTCTACACTTAATAATTTTCAAGTAAGTAATTCACATTTTCAAGTCTCTACAATTTTCAAATAACTAATTCACATTTCAAGTCTCTACACTTAACCATTTTCAAGTAACTAATTCACATTTCAAGTCTCTACCATTAACCATTTTCTAGTAACTAATTCACATTTTCAAGTTACTACACTTAACAATTTTCAAGTAACTAATTCACATTTCAAGTCTCTAATATTAACCATTTTCAAGTAACTAATTTACATTTCAAGTCTCTACAATTAATAATTTTCAAGTAACTAATTCACATTTCAAGTTACTACAATTAATAATTTTCAAGTAACTAATTCACATTTCAAGTCTCTAATATTAACCATTTTCTAGTAACTAATTCACATTTTCAAGTTACTACACTTAACAATTTTCAAATAACTAATTCACATTTCAAGTCTCTAATATTAACCATTTTCAAGTAACTAATTCACATTTAGAGTTACTACCATTTTCAAGTAAATAATTCATATTTCAAGTCCCAACACTTAACCATTTTCAAATAACTAATTCACAATTCAAGTCTCTGTCATTAACCATTTTCTAGTAACTAATTAACATTTTCAATTTCGTACAATTAATAATTTTTAAGTAACTAATTCACATTTCAATTCTCTACACTCAACCATTTTCAAGTAACTAATTCAAATTTCAAGTCTCTACCATTAACCATTTTCTAGTAACTAATTCACATTTCAAGTCTCTACACTTAACCATTTTCACGTAACTAATTCATATTTCAAGTCTCTACCATTAACCATTTTAAAGTAACTAATTCACATTTCAAGTCTCTACCATTTTCTAGTAACTAATTCACAATTTCAAGTTACTACACTTAACAATTTTCAAGTAACTAATTCACATTTCAATTCTCTATACTTAATAATTTTCAAGTAAGTAATTCACATTTTCAAGTCTCTACAATTTTCAAATAACTAATTCACATTTCAAGTCTCTACACTTAACCATTTTCAAGTAACTGATTCACATTTCAAGTCTCTACCATTAATCATTTTCTAGTAACTAATTTACATTTTCAAGTTACTACACTTAACAATTTTCAAGTAACTAATTCACATTTCAAGTCTCTAATACTAACCATTTTCAAGTAACTAATTTACATTTCAAGTCTCTACAATTAATAATTTTCAAGTAACTAATTCACATTTCAATTCTCTACACTTAACCATTTTCAAGTAACTAATTCACATTTCAAGTCTCTACACTTAACTATTTTCAAGTAACTAATTCATATTTCAAGTCTCTACCATTAACCATTTTCTAGTAATTAATTCACATTTTCAATTTAGTACAATTAATAATTTTTAAGTAACTAATTCACATTTCAATTCTCTACACTCAACCATATTCAAGTAACTAATTCACATTTCAAGTCTCTACCATTTTCAAGTAACTAATTCACATTTCAAGTCTCTACACTTAACCATTTTCAAGTAACTAATTCATATTTCAAGTTTCTACCATTAGCCATTTTCTAGTAACTAATTCACATTTTCAAGTTACTACACTTAACAATTTTAAAATAACTAATTCACATTTCAAATCTCTATACTTAACCATTTTCAAATAACTAATTCACATTTTCAAGTTGCTGCACTTAACCATTTTCAAGTAACTAATTCACATTTCAAGTCTCTACACTTAACTATTTTCAAGTAATTAATTCACATTTCAAGTCTCTACCATTAACCATTTTCAAGTAACTAATTCACATTTCAAGTCTCTACCATTATGCATTTTCTAGTAACTAATTCACATTTTCAAGTTACTACACTTAACAATTTTCAAATAACTAATTCACATTTCAATTCTCTACACTTAACCATTTTCAAGTAACTAATTCACATTTTCAAGTTACTGCACTTAACCATTTCAAGTAACTAATTCACATTTTCACTAAACTTAATCATTTTCAAATAACTAATTCATATTTCAAGTCTCTACCATTAACCATTTTCAAGTAACTAATTCACATTTCAAGTCTCTACCATTATCCATTTTCTAGTAACTAATTCATATTTTCAAGTTACTACACTTAACAATTTTCAAGTAACTAATTCACATTTCAAGTCTCTAATATTAACCATTTTTAAGTAATTAATTCACATTTCAAATCTCTACAATTAATAATTTTCAAGTAACTAATTCACATTTCAATTCTCTACACTTAACCATTTTCAAGTAACTAATTCATATTTCAATTCTCTACACTTAACCATTTTCAAGTAACTAATTCACATTTCAAGTCTATACACTTAATCATTTTTAAGTAACTAATTCACATTTTCAACTTACTACACATAACAATTTTCAAGTAACTAATTAACATTTCAAGTTACTACAATTAATTATTTTCAAGTAACTAATTCACATTTCAATTCTCTACACTTAACCATTTTCAAGTAACTAATTCACATGTTAAGTCTCTACCATTAACCATTTTAAAGTAACTAATTCACATTTTCAAGTTACTACACTTAACAATTTTCAAGTAACTAATTCACATTTCAATTCTCTACACTTAATCATTTTCAAGTAACTAATTCACATTTTCAACTTACTACACTTAATCATTTTCAAGTAACTAATTCACATTTCAATTCTCTACACTTAACCATTTTCAAGTAACTAATTCACATTTCAAGTCTATACCATTAACCATTTTCTAGTAACTAATTCACATTTTCAAGTTAGTACAATTAATAATTTTTAAGTAACTAATTCACATTTCAATTCTCTACACTCAACCATTTTCAAATAACTAATTCACATTTCAAGTCTCTACCATTAACCATTTTA
The DNA here is from genome assembly GCA_031232105.1 of Capsicum rhomboideum. Lineage (NCBI taxonomy): Eukaryota > Viridiplantae > Streptophyta > Magnoliopsida > Solanales > Solanaceae > Capsicum > Capsicum rhomboideum. Next base: position 46,745,732 of record CP124719.1, on the reverse strand, counting down.
AAGTAACTAATTCATATTTCAAGTCTCTACCATTTTCTAGTAACTAATTCACATTTTCAAGTTACTACACTTAACAATTTTTAAGTAACTAAGTCACATTTCAATTCTCTACACTTGATCATTTTCAAGTAACTAATTCACATTTTCAACTTACTACACATAACAATTTTCAAGTAACTAATTCACATTTCAAGTTACTACAATTAATAATTTTCAAGTAACTAATTCACATTTCAATTCTCTACACTTAACCATTTTCAAGTAACTAATTCACATTTCAAGTCTCTACCATTAACCATTTTAAAGTAACTAATTCACATTTCAAGTCTCTACACTTAACCATTTTCAAATAACTAATTCACATTTCAAGTCTCTACCATTAACCATTTTCAAGTAACTAATTCACATTTCAAGTCTCTACCATTAACCATTTTCTAGTAACTATTTTACATTTTCAAGTTACTACACGTAACAAGTTTCAAGTAACTAATTCACATTTCAATTCTCTACACTTAATCATTTTCAAGTAACTAATTCACATTTCAAGTCTCTACCATTAACCATTTTAAAGTAACTAATTCACATTTCAAGTCTGTACCATTTTCAAGTAACTAATTCACATTTTAATTCTCTACACTTAACCATTTCAAGTAACTAATTCACATTTCAAGTCACTACCATTAACCTTTTTCAAGTAACTAATTCACATTTCAAGTCTCTACCATTAACCATTTTCAAGTAACTAATTCAAATTTCAAGTCTCTACCATTAACCATTTTCTAGTAACTAATTCACATTTTCAAGTTACTACTATTAACAATTTTCAAGTAACTAATTCACATTTCAAGTTACTACAATTTATAATTTTCAAGTAACTAATTCACATTTTAAGTCTCTAATATTAACCATTTTCTAGTAACTAATTCACATTTTCAAGTTACTAAACTTAACAATTTTCAAATAACTAATTCACATTTCAAATCTCTAATATTAACCATTTTCAAGTAACTAATTCACATTTCAAGTCTCTAATATTAACCATTTTCAAGTAACTAATTCACATTTCAAGTCTCTACAATTAATAATTTTCAAATAACTAATTCACATTTCAATTCTCTACACTTAACCATTTTCAAGTAACTAATTCACATTTCAATTCTCTACACTTAACCATTTTCAAGTAACTAATTCACATTTCAAGTCTATACCATTAACCATTTTCTAGGAACTAATTCACATTTTCAAGTTAGTACAATTAATAATTTTTAAGTAACTAATTCACATTTCAATTCTCTACACTCAACCATTTTCAAGTAACTAATTCACATTTCAAGTCTCTACCTTTAACTATTTTAAAATAACTAATTCACATTTCAAGTCTCTACCATTTTCAAATAACTAATTCACATTTCAAGTAACTAAAATTAATAATTTTCAAGTAACTAATTTAAATTTCAATTCTCTACACTTAACCATTTTCAAGTAACAAATTCACATTTCAAGTCTCTACCATTAACCATTTTAAAGTAACTAATTCACATTTTCAAGTTACTCCACTTAACCATTTTCAAGTAACTAATTCACATTTTCACTAAACTTAACCATTTTCAAGTAAAAAATTCACATTTTCAAGTTACTACACTTAACCATTTTCAAGTAACTACTTCACATTTTCACTACACTTACCCATTTTCAAGTAACTAATTCACATTTCAAGTCTCTATCATTAACCATTTTCTAGTAACTAATTAACATTTTCAATTTCGTACAATTAATAATTTTTAAGTAACTAATTCACATTTCAATTCTCTACACTCAACCATTTTCAAGTAACTGATTCACATTTCAAGTTTCTACCATTAGCCATTTTCTAGTAACTAATTCACATTTTCAAGTTACTACACTTAACAATTTTAAAATAACTAATTCACATTTCAAATCTCTATACTTAACCATTTTCAAATAACTAATTCACATTTTCAAGTTGCTGCACTTAACCATTTTCAAGTAACTAATTCACATTTCAAGTCTCTACACTTAACTATTTTCAAGTAATTAATTCACATTTCAAGTCTCTACCATTAACCATTTTCAAGTAACTAATTCACATTTCAAGTCTCTACCATTATGCATTTTCTAGTAACTAATTCACATTTTCAAGTTACTACACTTAACAATTTTCAAATAACTAATTCACATTTCAATTCTCTACACTTAACCATTTTCAAGTAACTAATTCACATTTTCAAGTTACTGCACTTAACCATTTCAAGTAACTAATTCACATTTTCACTAAACTTAATCATTTTCAAATAACTAATTCATATTTCAAGTCTCTACCATTAACCATTTTCAAGTAACTAATTCACATTTCAAGTCTCTACCATTATCCATTTTCTAGTAACTAATTCATATTTTCAAGTTACAACACTTAACAATTTTCAAGTAACTAATTCACATTTCAAGTCTCTAATATTAACCATTTTTAAGTAATTAATTCACATTTCAAATCTCTACAATTAATAATTTTCAAGTAACTAATTCACATTTCAATTCTCTACACTTAACCATTTTCAAGTAACTAATTCATATTTCAATTCTCTACACTTAACCATTTTCAAGTAACTAATTCACATTTCAAGTCTATACACTTAATCATTTTTAAGTAACTAATTCACATTTTCAACTTACTACACATAACAATTTTCAAGTAACTAATTAACATTTCAAGTTACTACAATTAATTATTTTCAAGTAACTAATTCACATTTCAATTCTCTACACTTAACCATTTTCAAGTAACTAATTCACATGTTAAGTCTCTACCATTAACCATTTTAAAGTAACTAATTCACATTTTCAAGTTACTACACTTAACAATTTTCAAGTAACTAATTCACATTTCAATTCTCTACACTTAATCATTTTCAAGTAACTAATTCACATTTTCAACTTACTACACTTAATCATTTTCAAGTAACTAATTCACATTTCAATTCTCTACACTTAACCATTTTCAAGTAACTAATTCACATTTCAAGTCTATACCATTAACCATTTTCTAGTAACTAATTCACATTTTCAAGTTAGTACAATTAATAATTTTTAAGTAACTAATTCACATTTCAATTCTCTACACTCAACCATTTTCAAATAACTAATTCACATTTCAAGTCTCTACCATTAACCATTTTAAAGTAACTAATTCATATTTCAAGTCTCTACCATTTTCTAGTAACTAATTCACATTTTCAAGTTACTACACTTAACAATTTTTAAGTAACTAAGTCACATTTCAATTCTCTACACTTGATCATTTTCAAGTAACTAATTCACATTTTCAACTTACTACACATAACAATTTTCAAGTAACTAATTCACATTTCAAGTTACTACAATTAATAATTTTCAAGTAACTAATTCACATTTCAATTCTCTACACTTAACCATTTTCAAGTAACTAATTCACATTTCAAGTCTCTACCATTAACCATTTTAAAGTAACTAATTCACATTTCAAGTCTCTACACTTAACCATTTTCAAATAACTAATTCACATTTCAAGTCTCTACCATTAACCATTTTCAAGTAACTAATTCACATTTCAAGTCTCTACCATTAACCATTTTCTAGTAACTATTTTACATTTTCAAGTTACTACACGTAACAAGTTTCAAGTAACTAATTCACATTTCAATTCTCTACACTTAATCATTTTCAAGTAACTAATTCACATTTCAAGTCTCTACCATTAACCATTTTAAAGTAACTAATTCACATTTCAAGTCTGTTCCATTTTCAAGTAACTAATTCACATTTCAATTCTCTACACTTAACCATTTCAAGTAACTAATTCACATTTCAAGTCACTACCATTAACCTTTTTCAAGTAACTAATTCACATTTCAAGTCTCTACCATTAACCATTTTCAAGTAACTAATTCAAATTTCAAGTCTCTACCATTAACCATTTTCTAGTAACTAATTCACATTTTCAAGTTACTACTATTAACAATTTTCAAGTAACTAATTCACATTTCAAGTTACTACAATTTATAATTTTCAAGTAACTAATTCACATTTTAAGTCTCTAATATTAACCATTTTCTAGTAACTAATTCACATTTTCAAGTTACTAAACTTAACAATTTTCAAATAACTAATTCACATTTCAAATCTCTAATATTAACCATTTTCAAGTAACTAATTCACATTTCAAGTCTCTAATATTAACCATTTTCAAGTAACTAATTCACATTTCAAGTCTCTACAATTAATAATTTTCAAATAACTAATTCACATTTCAATTCTCTACACTTAACCATTTTCAAGTAACTAATTCACATTTCAATTCTCTACACTTAACCATTTTCAAGTAACTAATTCACATTTCAAGTCTATACCATTAACCATTTTCTAGGAACTAATTCACATTTTCAAGTTAGTACAATTAATAATTTTTAAGTAACTAATTCACATTTCAATTCTCTACACTCAACCATTTTCAAGTAACTAATTCACATTTCAAGTCTCTACCTTTAACTATTTTAAAATAACTAATTCACATTTCAAGTCTCTACCATTTTCAAGTAACTAATTCACATTTCAAGTCACTACACTTAACAATTTTCAAATAACTAATTCACATTTCAAGTAACTAAAATTAATAATTTTCAAGTAACTAATTTAAATTTCAATTCTCTACACTTAACCATTTTCAAGTAACAAATTCACATTTCAAGTCTCTACCATTAACCATTTTAAAGTAACTAATTCACATTTTCAAGTTACTCCACTTAACCATTTTCAAGTAACTAATTCACATTTTCACTAAACTTAACCATTTTCAAGTAAAAAATTCACATTTTCAAGTTACTACACTTAACCATTTTCAAGTAACTACTTCACATTTTCACTACACTTACCCATTTTCAAGTAACTAATTCACATTTCAAGTCTCTATCATTAACCATTTTCTAGTAACTAATTAACATTTTCAATTTCGTACAATTAATAATTTTTAAGTAACTAATTCACATTTCAATTCTCTACACTCAACCATTTTCAAGTAACTGATTCACATTTCAAGTCTCTACCATTAACCATTTTCTAGTAACTAATTTACATTTTCAAGTTACTACACTTAACAATTTTCAAGTAACTAATTCACATTTCAAGTCTCTAATACTAACCATTTTCAAGTAACTAATTTACATTTCAAGTCTCTACAATTAATAATTTTCAAATAACTAATTCACATTTCAATTCTCTACACTTAACCATTTTCAAGTAACTAATTCACATTTCAAGTCTCTACACTTAACAATTTTCATGTAACTAATTCATATTTCAACTCTCTACCATTAACCATTTTCTAGTAATTAATTCACATTTTCAATTTAGTACAATTAATAATTTTTAAGTAACTAATTAACATTTCAATTCTCTACACTCAACCATTTTCAAGTAACTAATTCACATTTCAAGTCTCTACCATTTTCAAGTAACTAATTCACATTTCAAGTCTCTACACTTAACCATTTTCAAGTAACTAATTTATATTTCAAGTTTCTACCATTAGCCATTTTCTAGTAACTAATTCACATTTTCAAGTTACTACACTTAACAATTTTCAAATAACTAATTCACATTTCAAATCTCTATACTTAACCATTTTCAAGTAACTAATTCACATTTTCAAGTTGCTGCACTTAACCATTTTCAAGTGACTAATTCACATTTTCACTAAACTTAATCATTTTCAAGTTATTAATTCACATTTCAAGTCTCTACCATTAACCATTTTCAAGTAACTAATTCACATTTCAAGTCTCTACCATTATGCATTTTCTAGTAACTAATTCACATTTTCAAGTTACTACACTTAACAATTTTCAAATAACTAATTCACATTTCAATTCTCTACACTTAACCATTTTCAAGTAACTAATTCACATTTTCAAGTTACTGCACTTAACCATTTTCAAGTAACTAATTCACATTTTCACTAAACTTAATCATTTTCAAGTAACTAATTCATATTTCAAGTCTCTACCATTAACCATTTTCAAGTAACTAATTCACATTTGAAGTCTCTACCATTATCCATTTTCTAGTAACTAATTCACATTTTCAAGTTACTACACTTAACAATTTTCAAGTAACTAATTCACATTTCAAGTCTCTAATATTAACCATTTTCAAGTTACTAATTCACATTTCAAGTCTCTACAATTAATAATTTTCAAGTAACTAATTCACATTTCAATTCTCTACACTTAACCATTTTCAAGTAACTAATTCACATTTCAATTCTCTACACTTAACCATTTTCAAGTAACTAATTCACATTTCAAGTCTATACCATTAACCATTTTCTAGTAACTAATTCACATTTTCAAGTTAGTACAATTAATAATTTTTAAGTAACTAATTCACATTTCAATTCTCTACACTCAACCATTTTCAAATAACTAATTCACATTTCAAGTCTCTACCATTAACTATTTTAAAGTAACTAATTCACATTTCAAGTCTCTACCATTTTCAAATAACTAATTCACATTTCAAGTAACTAAAATTAATAATTTTCAAGTAACTAATTTAAATTTCAATTCTCTACACTTAACCATTTTTAAGTAACAAATTCACATTTCAAGTCTCTACCATTAACCAATTTAAAGTAACTAATTCATATTTTCAAGTTACTCCACTTAACCATTTTCAAGTAACTAATTCACATTTTCACTAAACTTAACCATTTTCAAGTAACAAATTCACATTTTCAAGTTACTACACTTAACCATTTTCAAGTAACTACTTCACATTTTCACTACACTTACCCATTTTCAAGTAACTAATTCACATTTCAAGTCTCTACCATTAACCATTTTCTAGTAACTAATTAACATTTTCAATTTCGTACAATTAATAATTTTTAAGTAACTAATTCACATTTCAATTCTCTACACTCAACCATTTTCAAGTAACTAATTCACATTTCAAGTCTCTACCATTAACCATTTTGTAGTAACTAATTCACATTTCAAGTCTCTACACTTAACCATTTTCACGTAACTAATTCATATTTCAAGTCTCTACCATTAACCATTTTAAAGTAACTAATTCACATTTTCAAGTCTCTACAATTTTCTAGTAACTAATTCACATTTTCAAGTTACTACACTTAACAATTTTCAAGTAACTAACTCACATTTCAATTCTCTACACTTAATAATTTTCAAGTAAGTAATTCACATTTTCAAGTCTCTACAATTTTCAAATAACTAATTCACATTTCAAGTCTCTACACTTAACCATTTTCAAGTAACTAATTCACATTTCAAGTCTCTATCATTAACCATTTTCTAGTAACTAATTCACATTTTCAAGTTACTACACTTAACAATTTTCAAGTAACTAATTCACATTTCAAGTCTCTAATATTAACCATTTTCAAGTAACTAATTTACATTTCAAGTCTCTACAATTAATAATTTTCAAGTAGCTAATTCACATTTCAAGTTACTACAATTAATAATTTTCAAGTAACTAATTCACATTTCAAGTCTCTAATATTAACCATTTTCTAGTAACTAATTCACATTTTCAAGTTACTACACTTAACAATTTTCAAATAACTAATTCACATTTCAAGTCTCTAATATTAACCATTTTCAAGTAACTAATTCACATTTAGAGTTACTACCATTTTCAAGTAAATAATTCATATTTCAAGTCCCAACACTTAACCATTTTCAAATAACTAATTCACATTTCAAGTCTCTGCCATTAACCATTTTCTAGTAACTAATTAACATTTTCAATTTCGTACAATTAATAATTTTTAAGTAACTAATTCACATTTCAATTCTCTACACTCAACCATTTTCAAGTAACTAATTCACATTTCAAGTCTCTACCATTAACCATTTTCTAGTAACTAATTCACATTTCAAGTCTCTACACTTAACCATTTTCAAGTAACTAATTCACATTTCAAGTCTCTATCATTAACCATTTTCTAGTAACTAATTAACATTTTCAATTTCGTACAATTAATAATTTTTAAGTAACTAATTCACATTTCAATTCTCTACACTCAACCATTTTCAAGTAACTGATTCACATTTCAAGTCTCTACCATTAACCATTTTCTAGTAACTAATTTACATTTTCAAGTTACTACACTTAACAATTTTCAAGTAACTAATTCACATTTCAAGTCTCTAATACTAACCATTTTCAAGTAACTAATTTACATTTCAAGTCTCTACAATTAATAATTTTCAAATAACTAATTCACATTTCAATTCTCTACACTTAACCATTTTCAAGTAACTAATTCACATTTCAAGTCTCTACACTTAACAATTTTCAAGTAACTAATTCATATTTCAACTCTCTACCATTAACCATTTTCTAGTAATTAATTCACATTTTCAATTTAGTACAATTAATAATTTTTAAGTAACTAATTAACATTTCAATTCTCTACACTCAACCATTTTCAAGTAACTAATTCACATTTCAAGTCTCTACCATTTTCAAGTAACTAATTCACATTTCAAGTCTCTACACTTAACCATTTTCAAGTAACTAATTTATATTTCAAGTTTCTACCATTAGCCATTTTCTAGTAACTAATTCACATTTTCAAGTTACTACACTTAACAATTTTCAAATAACTAATTCACATTTCAAATCTCTATACTTAACCATTTTCAAGTAACTAATTCACATTTTCAAGTTGCTGCACTTAACCATTTTCAAGTGACTAATTCACATTTTCACTAAACTTAATCATTTTCAAGTTATTAATTCACATTTCAAGTCTCTACCATTAACCATTTTCAAGTAACTAATTCACATTTCAAGTCTCTACCATTATGCATTTTCTAGTAACTAATTCACATTTTCAAGTTACTACACTTAACAATTTTCAAATAACTAATTCACATTTCAATTCTCTACACTTAACCATTTTCAAGTAACTAATTCACATTTTCAAGTTACTGCACTTAACCATTTTCAAGTAACTAATTCACATTTTCACTAAACTTAATCATTTTCAAGTAACTAATTCATATTTCAAGTCTCTACCATTAACCATTTTCAAGTAACTAATTCACATTTGAAGTCTCTACCATTATCCATTTTCTAGTAACTAATTCACATTTTCAAGTTACTACACTTAACAATTTTCAAGTAACTAATTCACATTTCAAGTCTCTAATATTAACCATTTTCAAGTTACTAATTCACATTTCAAGTCTCTACAATTAATAATTTTCAAGTAACTAATTCACATTTCAATTCTCTACACTTAACCATTTTCAAGTAACTAATTCACATTTCAATTCTCTACACTTAACCATTTTCAAGTAACTAATTCACATTTCAAGTCTATACCATTAACCATTTTCTAGTAACTAATTCACATTTTCAAGTTAGTACAATTAATAATTTTTAAGTAACTAATTCACATTTCAATTCTCTACACTCAACCATTTTCAAATAACTAATTCACATTTCAAGTCTCTACCATTAACTATTTTAAAGTAACTAATTCACATTTCAAGTCTCTACCATTTTCAAATAACTAATTCACATTTCAAGTAACTAAAATTAATAATTTTCAAGTAACTAATTTAAATTTCAATTCTCTACACTTAACCATTTTTAAGTAACAAATTCACATTTCAAGTCTCTACCATTAACCAATTTAAAGTAACTAATTCATATTTTCAAGTTACTCCACTTAACCATTTTCAAGTAACTAATTCACATTTTCACTAAACTTAACCATTTTCAAGTAACAAATTCACATTTTCAAGTTACTAAACTTAACCATTTTCAAGTAACTACTTCACATTTTCACTACACTTACCCATTTTCAAGTAACTAATTCACATTTCAAGTCTCTACCATTAACCATTTTCTAGTAACTAATTAACATTTTCAATTTCGTACAATTAATAATTTTTAAGTAACTAATTCACATTTCAATTCTCTACACTCAACCATTTTCAAGTAACTAATTCACATTTCAAGTCTCTACCATTAACCATTTTGTAGTAACTAATTCACATTTCAAGTCTCTACACTTAACCATTTTCACGTAACTAATTCATATTTCAAGTCTCTACCATTAACCATTTTAAAGTAACTAATTCACATTTCAAGTCTCTACAATTTTCTAGTAACTAATTCACATTTTCAAGTTACTACACTTAACAATTTTCAAGTAACTAACTCACATTTCAATTCTCTACACTTAATAATTTTCAAGTAAGTAATTCACATTTTCAAGTCTCTACAATTTTCAAATAACTAATTCACATTTCAAGTCTCTACACTTAACCATTTTCAAGTAACTAATTCACATTTCAAGTCTCTACCATTAACCATTTTCTAGTAACTAATTCACATTTTCAAGTTACTACACTTAACAATTTTCAAGTAACTAATTCACATTTCAAGTCTCTAATATTAACCATTTTCAAGTAACTAATTTACATTTCAAGTCTCTACAATTAATAATTTTCAAGTAGCTAATTCACATTTCAAGTTACTACAATTAATAATTTTCAAGTAACTAATTCACATTTCAAGTCTCTAATATTAACCATTTTCTAGTAACTAATTCACATTTTCAAGTTACTACACTTAACAATTTTCAAATAACTAATTCACATTTCAAGTCTCTAATATTAACCATTTTCAAGTAACTAATTCACATTTAGAGTTACTACCATTTTCAAGTAAATAATTCATATTTCAAGTCCCAACACTTAACCATTTTCAAATAACTAATTCACATTTCAAGTCTCTGCCATTAACCATTTTCTAGTAACTAATTAACATTTTCAATTTCGTACAATTAATAATTTTTAAGTAACTAATTCACATTTCAATTCTCTACACTCAACCATTTTCAAGTAACTAATTCACATTTCAAGTCTCTACCATTAACCATTTTCTAGTAACTAATTCACATTTCAAGTCTCTACACTTAACCATTTTCACGTAACTAATTCATATTTCAAGTCTCTACCATTAACCATTTTAAAGTAACTAATTCACATTTCAAGTCTCTACCATTTTCTAGTAACTAATTCACAATTTCAAGTTACTACACTTAACAATTTTCAAGTAACTAATTCACATTTCAATTCTCTATACTTAATAATTTTCAAGTAAGTAATTCACATTTTCAAGTCTCTACAATTTTCAAATAACTAATTCACATTTCAAGTCTCTACACTTAACCATTTTCAAGTAACTGATTCACATTTCAAGTCTCTACCATTAATCATTTTCTAGTAACTAATTTACATTTTCAAGTTACTACACTTAACAATTTTCAAGTAACTAATTCACATTTCAAGTCTCTAATACTAACCATTTTCAAGTAACTAATTTACATTTCAAGTCTCTACAATTAATAATTTTCAAGTAACTAATTCACATTTCAATTCTCTACACTTAACCATTTTCAAGTAACTAATTCACATTTCAAGTCTCTACACTTAACTATTTTCAAGTAACTAATTCATATTTCAAGTCTCTACCATTAACCATTTTCTAGTAATTAATTCACATTTTCAATTTAGTACAATTAATAATTTTTAAGTAACTAATTCACATTTCAATTCTCTACACTCAACCATTTTCAAGTAACTAATTCACATTTCAAGTCTCTACCATTTTCAAGTAACTAATTCACATTTCAAGTCTCTACACTTAACCATTTTCAAGTAACTAATTCATATTTCAAGTTTCTACCATTATCCATTTTCTAGTAACTAATTCACATTTTCAAGTTAGTACAATTAACAATTTTAAAATAACTAATTCACATTTCAAATCTCTATACTTAACCATTTTCAAATAACTAATTCACATTTTCAAGTTGCTGCACTTAACCATTTTCAAGTAACTAATTCACATTTCAAGTCTCTACCATTAACCATTTTCAAGTAACTAATTCACATTTCAAGTCTCTACCATTATCCATTTTCTAGTAACTAATTCACATTTTCAAGTTACTACACTTAACAATTTTCAAATAACTAATTCACATTTCAATTCTCTACACTTAACCATTTTCAAGTAACTAATTCACATTTTCAAGTTACTGCACTTAACCATTTCAAGTAACTAATTCACATTTTCACTAAACTTAATCATTTTCAAATAACTAATTCATATTTCAAGTCTCTACCATTAACCATTTTCAAGTAACTAATTCACATTTCAAGTCTCTACCATTATCCATTTTCTAGTAACTAATTCATATTTTCAAGTTACTACACTTAACAATTTTCAAGTAACTAATTCACATTTCAAGTCTCTAATATTAACCATTTTTAAGTAATTAATTCACATTTCAAATCTCTACAATTAATAATTTTCAAGTAACTAATTCACATTTCAATTCTCTACACTTAACCATTTTCAAGTAACTAATTCATATTTCAATTCTCTACACTTAACCATTTTCAAGTAACTAATTCACATTTCAAGTCTATACACTTAATCATTTTTAAGTAACTAATTCACATTTTCAACTTACTACACATAACAATTTTCAAGTAACTAATTAACATTTCAAGTTACTACAATTAATTATTTTCAAGTAACTAATTCACATTTCAATTCTCTACACTTAACCATTTTCAAGTAACTAATTCACATGTTAAGTCTCTACCATTAACCATTTTAAAGTAACTAATTCACATTTTCAAGTTACTACACTTAACAATTTTCAAGTAACTAATTCACATTTCAATTCTCTACACTTAATCATTTTCAAGTAACTAATTCACATTTTCAACTTACTACACTTAATCATTTTCAAGTAACTAATTCACATTTCAATTCTCTACACTTAACCATTTTCAAGTAACTAATTCACATTTCAAGTCTATACCATTAACCATTTTCTAGTAACTAATTCACATTTTCAAGTTAGTACAATTAATAATTTTTAAGTAACTAATTCACATTTCAATTCTCTACACTCAACCATTTTCAAATAACTAATTCACATTTCAAGTCTCTACCATTAACCATTTTAAAGTAACTAATTCATATTTCAAGTCTCTACCATTTTCTAGTAACTAATTCACATTTTCAAGTTACTACACTTAACAATTTTTAAGTAACTAAGTCACATTTCAATTCTCTACACTTGATCATTTTCAAGTAACTAATTCACATTTTCAACTTACTACACATAACAATTTTCAAGTAACTAATTCACATTTCAAGTTACTACAATTAATAATTTTCAAGTAACTAATTCACATTTCAATTCTCTACACTTAACCATTTTCAAGTAACTAATTCACATTTCAAGTCTCTACCATTAACCATTTTAAAGTAACTAATTCACATTTCAAGTCTCTACACTTAACCATTTTCAAATAACTAATTCACATTTCAAGTCTCTACCATTAACCATTTTCAAGTAACTAATTCACATTTCAAGTCTCTACCATTAACCATTTTCTAGTAACTATTTTACATTTTCAAGTTACTACACGTAACAAGTTTCAAGTAACTAATTCACATTTCAATTCTCTACACTTAATCATTTTCAAGTAACTAATTCACATTTCAAGTCTCTACCATTAACCATTTTAAAGTAACTAATTCACATTTCAAGTCTGTACCATTTTCAAGTAACTAATTCACATTTCAATTCTCTACACTTAACCATTTCAAGTAACTAATTCACATTTCAAGTCACTACCATTAACCTTTTTCAAGTAACTAATTCACATTTCAAGTCTCTACCATTAACCATTTTCAAGTAACTAATTCAAATTTCAAGTCTCTACCATTAACCATTTTCTAGTAACTAATTCACATTTTCAAGTTACTACTATTAACAATTTTCAAGTAACTAATTCACATTTCAAGTTACTACAATTTATAATTTTTAAGTAACTAATTCACATTTTAAGTCTCTAATATTAACCATTTTCTAGTAACTAATTCACATTTTCAAGTTACTAAACTTAACAATTTTCAAATAACTAATTCACATTTCAAATCTCTAATATTAACCATTTTCAAGTAACTAATTCACATTTCAAGTCTCTAATATTAACCATTTTCAAGTAACTAATTCACATTTCAAGTCTCTACAATTAATAATTTTCAAATAACTAATTCACATTTCAATTCTCTACACTTAACCATTTTCAAGTAACTAATTCACATTTCAATTCTCTACACTTAACCATTTTCAAGTAACTAATTCACATTTCAAGTCTATACCATTAACCATTTTCTAGGAACTAATTCACATTTTCAAGTTAGTACAATTAATAATTTTTAAGTAACTAATTCACATTTCAATTCTCTACACTCAACCATTTTCAAGTAACTAATTCAAATTTCAAGTCTCTACCTTTAACTATTTTAAAGTAACTAATTCACATTTCAAGTCTCTACCATTTTCAAGTAACTAATTCACATTTCAAGTCACTACACTTAACAATTTTCAAATAACTAATTCATATTTCAAGTAACTAAAATTAATAATTTTCAAGTAACTAATTTAAATTTCAATTCTCTACACTTAACCATTTTCAAGTAACAAATTCACATTTCAAGTCTCTACCATTAACCATTTTAAAGTAACTAATTCACATTTTCAAGTTACTCCACTTAACCATTTTTAAGTAACTAATTCACATTTTCACTAAACTTAACCATTTTCAAGTAAAAAATTCACATTTTCAAGTTACTACACTTAACCATTTTCAAGTAACTACTTCACATTTTCACTACACTTAACCATTTTCAAGTAACTAATTCACATTTCAAGTCTCTATCATTAACCATTTTCTAGTAACTAATTAACATTTTCAATTTCGTACAATTAATAATTTTTAAGTAACTAATTCACATTTCAATTCTCTACACTCAACCATTTTCAAGTAACTAATTCACATTTCAAGTCTCTACCATTAACCATTTTGTAGTAACTAATTCACATTTCAAGTCTCTACACTTAACCATTTTCACGTAACTAATTCATATTTCAAGTCTCTACCATTAACCATTTTAAAGTAACTAATTCACATTTCAAGTCTCTACAATTTTCTAGTAACTAATTCACATTTTCAAGTTACTACACTTAACAATTTTCAAGTAACTAACTCACATTTCAATTCTCTACACTTAATAATTTTCAAGTAAGTAATTCACATTTTCAAGTCTCTACAATTTTCAAATAACTAATTCACATTTCAAGTCTCTACACTTAACCATTTTCAAGTAACTAATTCACATTTCAAGTCTCTACCATTAACCATTTTCTAGTAACTAATTCACATTTTCAAGTTACTACACTTAACAATTTTCAAGTAACTAATTCACATTTCAAGTCTCTAATATTAACCATTTTCAAGTAACTAATTTACATTTCAAGTCTCTACAATTAATAATTTTCAAGTAACTAATTCACATTTCAAGTTACTACAATTAATAATTTTCAAGTAACTAATTCACATTTCAAGTCTCTAATATTAACCATTTTCTAGTAACTAATTCACATTTTCAAGTTACTACACTTAACAATTTTCAAATAACTAATTCACATTTCAAGTCTCTAATATTAACCATTTTCAAGTAACTAATTCACATTTAGAGTTACTACCATTTTCAAGTAAATAATTCATATTTCAAGTCCCAACACTTAACCATTTTCAAATAACTAATTCACATTTCAAGTCTCTGCCATTAACCATTTTCTAGTAACTAATTAACATTTTCAATTTCGTACAATTAATAATTTTTAAGTAACTAATTCACATTTCAATTCTCTACACTCAACCATTTTCAAGTAACTAATTCACATTTCAAGTCTCTACCATTAACCATTTTCTAGTAACTAATTCACATTTCAAGTCTCTACACTTAACCATTTTCACGCAACTAATTCATATTTCAAGTCTCTACCATTAACCATTTTAAAGTAACTAATTCACATTTCAAGTCTCTACCATTTTCTAGTAACTAATTCACAATTTCAAGTTACTACACTTAACAATTTTCAAGTAACTAATTCACATTTCAATTCTCTATACTTAATAATTTTCAAGTAAGTAATTCACATTTTCAAGTCTCTACAATTTTCAAATAACTAATTCACATTTCAAGTCTCTACACTTAACCATTTTCAAGTAACTGATTCACATTTCAAGTCTCTACCATTAATCATTTTCTAGTAACTAATTTACATTTTCAAGTTACTACACTTAACAATTTTCAAGTAACTAATTCACATTTCAAGTCTCTAATACTAACCATTTTCAAGTAACTAATTTACATTTCAAGTCTCTACAATTAATAATTTTCAAGTAACTAATTCACATTTCAATTCTCTACACTTAACCATTTTCAAGTAACTAATTCACATTTCAAGTCTCTACACTTAACTATTTTCAAGTAACTAATTCATATTTCAAGTCTCTACCATTAACCATTTTCTAGTAATTAATTCACATTTTCAATTTAGTACAATTAATAATTTTTAAGTAACTAATTCACATTTCAATTCTCTACACTCAACCATTTTCAAGTAACTAATTCACATTTCAAGTCTCTACCATTTTCAAGTAACTAATTCACATTTCAAGTCTCTACACTTAACCATTTTCAAGTAACTAATTCATATTTCAAGTTTCTACCATTAGCCATTTTCTAGTAACTAATTCACATTTTCAAGTTACTACACTTAACAATTTTAAAATAACTAATTCACATTTCAAATCTCTATACTTAACCATTTTCAAATAACTAATTCACATTTTCAAGTTGCTGCACTTAACCATTTTCAAGTAACTAATTCACATTTCAAGTCTCTACACTTAACTATTTTCAAGTAATTAATTCACATTTCAAGTCTCTACCATTAACCATTTTCAAGTAACTAATTCACATTTCAAGTCTCTACCATTATCCATTTTCTAGTAACTAATTCACATTTTCAAGTTACTACACTTAACAATTTTCAAATAACTAATTCACATTTCAATTCTCTACACTTAACCATTTTCAAGTAACTAATTCACATTTTCAAGTTACTGCACTTAACCATTTCAAGTAACTAATTCACATTTTCACTAAACTTAATCATTTTCAAATAACTAATTCATATTTCAAGTCTCTGCCATTAACCATTTTCAAATAACTAATTCACATTTCAAGTCTCTACCATTATCCATTTTCTAGTAACTAATTCATATTTTCAAGTTACTACACTTAACAATTTTCAAGTAACTAATTCACATTTCAAGTCTCTAATATTAACCATTTTTAAGTAATTAATTCACATTTCAAGTCTCTACAATTAATAATTTTCAAGTAACTAATTCACATTTCAATTCTCTACACTTAACCATTTTCAAGTAACTAATTCATATTTCAATTCTCTACACTTAACCATTTTCAAGTAACTAATTCACATTTCAAGTCTATACACTTAATCATTTTTAAGTAACTAATTCACATTTTCAAATTACTACACATAACTATTTTCAAGTAACTAATTAACATTTCAAGTTACTACAATTAATTATTTTCAAGTAACTAATTCACATTTCAATTCTCTACACTTAACCATTTTCAAGTAACTAATTCACATGTTAAGTCTCTACCATTAACCATTTTAAAGTAACTAATTCACATTTTCAAGTTACTACACTTAACAATTTTCAAGTAACTAATTCACATTTCAATTCTCTACACTTAATCATTTTCAAGTAACTAATTCACATTTTCAACTTACTACACTTAATCATTTTCAAGTAACTAATTCACATTTCAATTCTCTACACTTAACCATTTTCAAGTAACTAATTCACATTTCAAGTCTATACCATTAACCATTTTCTAGTAACTAATTCACATTTTCAAGTTAGTACAATTAATAATTTTTAAGTAACTAATTCACATTTCAATTCTCTACACTCAACCATTTTCAAATAACTAATTCACATTTCAAGTCTCTACCATTAACCATTTTAAAGTAACTAATTCATATTTCAAGTCTCTACCATTTTCTAGTAACTAATTCACATTTTCAAGTTACTACACTTAACAATTTTTAAGTAACTAATTCACATTTCAATTCTCTACACTTGATCATTTTCAAGTAACTAATTCACATTTTCAACTTACTACACATAACAATTTTCAAGTAACTAATTCACATTTCAAGTTACTACAATTAATAATTTTCAAGTAACTAATTCACATTTCAATTCTCTACACTTAACCATTTTCAAGTAACTAATTCACATTTCAAGTCTCTACCATTAACCATTTTAAAGTAACTAATTCACATTTCAAGTCTCTACACTTAACCATTTTCAAATAACTAATTCACATTTCAAGTCTCTACCATTAACCATTTTCAAGTAACTAATTCACATTTCAAGTCTCTACCATTAACCATTTTCTAGTAACTATTTTACATTTTCAAGTTACTACACGTAACAAGTTTCAAGTAACTAATTCACATTTCAATTCTTTACACTTAATCATTTTCAAGTAACTAATTCACATTTCAAGTCTCTACCATTAACCATTTTAAAGTAACTAATTCACATTTCAAGTCTGTACCATTTTCAAGTAACTAATTCACATTTCAATTCTCTACACTTAACCATTTCAAGTAACTAATTCACATTTCAAGTCACTACCATTAACCTTTTTCAAGTAACTAATTCACATTTCAAGTCTCTACCATTAACCATTTTCAAGTAACTAATTCAAATTTCAAGTCTCTACCATTAACCATTTTCTAGTAACTAATTCACATTTTCAAGTTACTACTATTAACAATTTTCAAGTAACTAATTCACATTTCAAGTTACTACAATTTATAATTTTTAAGTAACTAATTCACATTTTAAGTCTCTAATATTAACCATTTTCTAGTAACTAATTCACATTTTCAAGTTACTAAACTTAACAATTTTCAAATAACTAATTCACATTTCAAATCTCTAATATTAACCATTTTCAAGTAACTAATTCACATTTCAAGTCTCTAATATTAACCATTTTCAAGTAACTAATTCACATTTCAAGTCTCTACAATTAATAATTTTCAAATAACTAATTCACATTTCAATTCTCTACACTTAACCATTTTCAAGTAACTAATTCACATTTCAATTCTCTACACTTAACCATTTTCAAGTAACTAATTCACATTTCAAGTCTATACCATTAACCATTTTCTAGGAACTAATTCACATTTTCAAGTTAGTACAATTAATAATTTTTAAGTAACTAATTCACATTTCAATTCTCTACACTCAACCATTTTCAAGTAACTAATTCACATTTCAAGTCTCTACCTTTAACTATTTTAAAGTAACTAATTCACATTTCAAGTCTCTACCATTTTCAAGTAACTAATTCACATTTCAAGTCACTACACTTAACAATTTTCAAATAACTAATTCACATTTCAAGTAACTAAAATTAATAATTTTCAAGTAACTAATTTAAATTTCAATTCTCTACACTTAACCATTTTCAAGTAACAAATTCACATTTCAAATCTCTACCATTAACCATTTTAAAGTAACTAATTCACATTTTCAAGTTACTCCACTTAACCATTTTCAAGTAACTAATTCACATTTTCACTAAACTTAACCATTTTCAAGTAAAAAATTCACATTTTCAAGTTACTACACTTAACCATTTTCAAGTAACTACTTCACATTTTCACTACACTTACCCATTTTCAAGTAACTAATTCACATTTCAAGTCTCTACCATTAACCATTTTCTAGTAACTAATTAACATTTTCAATTTCGTGCAATTAATAATTTTTAAGTAACTAATTCACATTTCAATTCTCTACACTCAACCATTTTCAAGTAACTAATTCACATTTCAAGTCTCTACCATTAACCATTTTGTAGTAACTAATTCACATTTCAAGTCTCTACACTTAACCATTTTCACGTAACTAATTCATATTTCAAGTCTCTACCATTAACCATTTTAAAGTAACTAATTCACATTTCAAGTCTCTACAATTTTCTAGTAACTAATTCACATTTTCAAGTTACTACACTTAACAATTTTCAAGTAACTAACTCACATTTCAATTCTCTACACTTAATAATTTTCAAGTAAGTAATTCACATTTTCAAGTCTCTACAATTTTCAAATAACTAATTCACATTTCAAGTCTCTACACTTAACCATTTTCAAGTAACTAATTCATATTTCAAGTCTCTACCATTAACCATTTTCTAGTAACTAATTCACATTTTCAAGTTACTACACTTAACAATTTTCAAGTAACTAATTCACATTTCAAGTCTCTAATATTAACCATTTTCAAATAACTAATTTACATTTCAAGTCTCTACAATTAATAATTTTCAAGTAGCTAATTCACATTTCAAGTTACTACAATTAATAATTTTCAAGTAACTAATTCACATTTCAAGTCTCTAATATTAACCATTTTCTAGTAACTAATTCACATTTTCAAGTTACTACACTTAACAATTTTCAAATAACTAATTCACATTTCAAGTCTCTAATATTAACCATTTTCAAGTAACTAATTCACATTTAGAGTTACTACCATTTTCAAGTAAATAATTCATATTTCAAGTCCCAACACTTAACCATTTTCAAATAACTAATTCACATTTCAAGTCTCTGCCATTAACCATTTTCTAGTAACTAATTAACATTTTCAATTTCGTACAATTAATAATTTTTAAGTAACTAATTCACATTTCAATTCTCTACACTCAACCATTTTCAAGTAACTAATTCACATTTCAAGTCTCTACCATTAACCATTTTCTAGTAACTAATTCACATTTCAAGTCTCTACACTTAACCATTTTCACGTAACTAATTCATATTTCAAGTCTCTACCATTAACCATTTTAAAGTAACTAATTCACATTTCAAGTCTCTACCATTTTCTAGTAACTAATTCACAATTTCAAGTTACTACACTTAACAATTTTCAAGTAACTAATTCACATTTCAATTCTCTATACTTAATAATTTTCAAGTAAGTAATTCACATTTTCAAGTCTCTACAATTTTCAAATAACTAATTCACATTTCAAGTCTCTACACTTAACCATTTTCAAGTAACTGATTCACATTTCAAGTCTCTACCATTAATCATTTTCTAGTAACTAATTTACATTTTCAAGTTACTACACTTAACAATTTTCAAGTAACTAATTCACATTTCAAGTCTCTAATACTAACCATTTTCAAGTAACTAATTTAAATTTCAAGTCTCTACAATTAATAATTTTCAAGTAACTAATTCACATTTCAATTCTCTACACTTAACCATTTTCAAGTAACTAATTCACATTTCAAGTCTCTACACTTAACTATTTTCAAGTAACTAATTCATATTTCAAGTCTCTACCATTAACCATTTTCTAGGAACTAATTCACATTTTCAAGTTAGTACAATTAATAATTTTTAAGTAACTAATTCACATTTCAATTCTCTACACTCAACCATTTTCAAGTAACTAATTCACATTTCAAGTCTCTACCTTTAACTATTTTAAAGTAACTAATTCACATTTCAAGTCTCTACCATTTTCAAGTAACTAATTCACATTTCAAGTCACTACACTTAACAATTTTCAAATAACTAATTCACATTTCAAGTAACTAAAATTAATAATTTTCAAGTAACTAATTTAAATTTCAATTCTCTACACTTAACCATTTTCAAGTAACAAATTCACATTTCAAGTCTCTACCATTAACCATTTTAAAGTAACTAATTCACATTTTCAAGTTACTCCACTTAACCATTTTCAAGTAACTAATTCACATTTTCACTAAACTTAACCATTTTCAAGTAAAAAATTCAAATTTTCAAGTTACTACACTTAACCATTTTCAAGTAACTACTTCACATTTTCACTACACTTAACCATTTTCAAGTAACTAATTCACATTTCAAGTCTCTACCATTAACCATTTTCTAGTAACTAATTCACATTTTCAAGTTACTACTATTAACAATTTTCAAGTAACTAATTCACATTTCAAATTACTATAATTAATAATTTTCAAGTAACTAATTCACATTTCAAATCTCTAATATTAACCATTTTCTAGTAACTAATTCACATTTTCAAGTTACTAAACTTAACAATTTTCAAATAACTAATTCACATTTAAAGTCTCTAATATTAACCATTTTCAAGTAACTAATTCACATTTAGAGTTACTACCATTTTCAAGTAAATAATTCATATTTCAAGTTCCAACACTTAACCATTTTCAAGTAACTAATTCACATTTCAAGTCTCTACCATTAACCATTTTCTAGTACCTAATTCACATTTTCAAGTTACTACACTTAACAATTTTCAAGTAACTAATTCACATTTCAAGTCTCTAATATTAACCATTTTCAAGTAACTAATTTACATTTCAAGTCTCTACAATTAATAATTTTCAAGTAACTAATTCACATTTCAAGTTACTACAATTAATAATTTTCTAGTAACTAATTCACATTTCAAGTCTCTAATATTAACCATTTTCAAGTAACTAATTCACATTTAGAGTTACTACCATTTTCAAGTAAATAATTCATATTTCAAGTCCCAACACTTAACCATTTTCAAATAACTAATTCACATTTCAAGTCTCTGCCATTAACCATTTTCTAGTAACTAATTAACATTTTCAATTTCGTACAATTAATAATTTTTAAGTAACTAATTCACATTTTAATTCTCTACACTCAACCATTTTCAAGTAACTAATTCACATTTCAAGTCTCTACCATTAACCATTTTCTAGTAACTAATTCACATTTCAAGTCTCTACACTTAACCATTTTCACGTAACTAATTCATATTTCAAGTCTCTACCATTAACCATTTTAAAGTAACTAATTCACATTTCAAGTCTCTACCATTTTCTAGTAACTAATTCACAATTTCAAGTTACTACACTTAACAATTTTCAAGTAACTAATTCACATTTCAATTCTCTACACTTAATAATTTTCAAGTAAGTAATTCACATTTTCAAGTCTCTACAATTTTCAAATAACTAATTCACATTTCAAGTCTCTACACTTAACCATTTTCAAGTAACTGATTCACATTTCAAGTCTCTACCATTAACCATTTTCTAGTAACTAATTTACATTTTCAAGTTACTACACTTAACAATTCTCAAGTAACTAATTCACATTTCAAGTCTCTAATACTAACCATTTTCAAGTAACTAATTTACATTTCAAGTCTCTACAATTAATAATTTTCAAATAACTAATTCACATTTCAATTCTCTACACTTAACCATTTTCAAGTAACTAATTCACATTTCAAGTCTCTACACTTAACCATTTTCAAGTAACTAATTCATATTTCAACTCTCTACCATTAACCATTTTCTAGTAATTAATTCACATTTTCAATTTAGTACAATTAATAATTTTTAAGTAACTAATTAACATTTCAATTCTCTACACTCAACCATTTTCAAGTAACTAATTCACATTTCAAGTCTCTACCATTTTCAAGTAACTAATTCACATTTCAAGTCTCTACACTTAACCATTTTCAAGTAACTAATTCATATTTCAAGTTTCTACCATTAGCCATTTTCTAGTAACTAATTCACATTTTCAAGTTACTACACTTAACAATTTTCAAATAACTAATTCACATTTCAAATCTCTATACTTAACCATTTTCAAGTAACTAATTCACATTTTCAAGTTGCTGCACTTAACCATTTTCAAGTAACTAATTCACATTTTCACTAAACTTAATCATTTTCAAGTAATTAATTCACATTTCAAGTCTCTACCATTAACCATTTTCAAGTAACTAATTCACATTTCAAGTCTCTACCATTATGCATTTTCTAGTAACTAATTCACATTTTCAAGTTACTACACTTAACAATTTTCAAATAACTAATTCACATTTCAATTCTCTACACTTAACCATTTTCAAGTAACTAATTCACATTTTCAAGTTACTGCACTTAACCATTTTCAAGTAACTAATTCACATTTTCACTAAACTTAATCATTTTCAAGTAACTAATTCATATTTCAAGTCTCTACCATTAACCATTTTCAAGTAACTAATTCACATTTGAAGTCTCTACCATTATCCATTTTCTAGTAACTAATTCACATTTTCAAGTTACTACACTTAACAATTTTCAAGTAACTAATTCACATTTCAAGTCTCTAATATTAACCATTTTCAAGTAACTAATTCACATTTCAAGTCTCTACAATTAATAATTTTCAAGTAACTAATTCACATTTCAATTCTCTACACTTAACCATTTTCAAGTAACTAATTCACATTCCAATTCTCTACACTTAACCATTTTCAAGTAACTAATTCACATTTCAAGTCTATACCATTAACCATTTTCTAGTAACTAATTCACATTTTCAAGTTAGTACAATTAATAATTTTTAAGTAACTAATTCACATTTCAATTCTCTACACTCAACCATTTTCAAGTAACTAATTCACATTTCAAGTCTCTACCATTAACTATTTTAAAGTAACTAATTCACATTTCAAGTCTCTACCATTTTAAAGTAACTAATTCAAATTTCAATTCTCTACACTTAACCATTTTTAAGTAACAAATTCACATTTCAAGTCTCTACCATTAACCATTTTAAAGTAACTAATTCACATTTTCAAGTTACTCCACTTAACCATTTTCAAGTAACTAATTCACATTTTCACTAAACTTAACCATTTTCAAATAACTAATTCACATTTCAAGTCCTTATCATTAACCATTTTCAAGTAACTAATTCACATTTCAAGTCTCAACCATTAACCATGTAACTAATTCACATTTCAAGTCTCAACCATTAACCATGTAACTAATTCACATTTCAATTGTCTACACTTAACCATTTTCAAGTAAATAATTCACATTTTCACTACACTTAACCATTTTCAAGTAACTACTTCACATTTTCACTACACTTAACCATTTTCAAGTAACTAATTCACATTTCAAGTCTCTACCATTAACCATTTTCTAGTAACTAATTCACATTTTCAAGTTACTACTATTAACAATTTTCAAGTAACTAATTCACATTTCAAGTTACTACAATTTATAATTTTCAAGTAACTAATTCACATTTTAAGTCTCTAATATTAACCATTTTCTAGTAACTAATTCACATTTTCAAGTTACTAAACTTAACAATTTTCAAATAACTAATTCACATTTCAAATCTCTAATATTAACCATTTTCAAATAACTAATTCACATTTCAAGTCTCTAATATTAACCATTTTCAAGTAACTAATTCACATTTCAAGTCTCTACAATTAATAATTTTCAAGTAACTAATTCACATTTCAATTCTCTACACTTAACCATTTTCAAGTAACTAATTCACATTTCAATTCTCTACACTTAACCATTTTCAAGTAACTAATTCATATTTCAAGTCTATACCATTAACCATTTTCTAGGAACTAATTCACATTTTCAAGTTAGTACAATTAATAATTTTTAAGTAACTAATTCACATTTCAATTCTCTACACTCAACCATTTTCAAGTAACTAATTCACATTTCAAGTCTCTACCATTAACCATTTTGTAGTAACTAATTCACATTTCAAGTCTCTACACTTAACCATTTTCACGTTAACTAATTCATATTTCAAGTCTCTACCATTAACCATTTTAAAGTAACTAATTCACATTTCAAGTCTCTACCATTTTCTAGTAACTAATTCACATTTTCAAGTTACTACACTTAACAATTTTCAAGTAACTAACTCACATTTCAATTCTCTACAATTAATAATTTTTAAGTAACTAATTCATATTTCAATTCTCTACACTCAACCATTTTCAAGTAACTAATTCACATTTCAAGTCTCTACCATTTTCAAGTAACTAATTCACATTTCAAGTCTCTACACTTAACCATTTTCAAGTAACTAATTCATATTTCAAGTTTCTACCATTAGCCATTTTCTAGTAACTAATTCACATTTTCAAGTTACTACACTTAACAATTTTAAAATAACTAATTCACATTTCAAATCTCTATACTTAACCATTTTCAAGTAACTAATTCACATTTTCAAGTTGCTGCACTTAAACATTTTCAAGTAACTAATTCACATTTCAAGTCTCTACCATTAACCTTTTTCAAGTAACTAAATCACATTTCAAGTCTCTATCATTAACCATTTTCTAGTAACTAATTTACATTTTCAAGTTACTACACGTAACAATTTTCAAGTAACTAATTCACATTTCAAGTCTCTACCATTAACCATTTTCTAGTAACTAATTCACATTTCAAGTCTCTACACTTAACCATTTTCACGTAACTAATTCATATTTCAAGTCTCTATGTAATGACCTTCCCGGTCATTTACCTCCTTTTCGTGTGTTCTCACTGTTTAGAGCTTTTCTATAACTGCCCCAAGTTATTTATGACTTGCTGGGAC
Organism: Capsicum rhomboideum; assembly: GCA_031232105.1. Taxonomy (NCBI): domain Eukaryota; kingdom Viridiplantae; phylum Streptophyta; class Magnoliopsida; order Solanales; family Solanaceae; genus Capsicum; species Capsicum rhomboideum. Next base: position 46,719,192 of record CP124719.1, on the reverse strand, counting down.
TGACAGTTCGGTTCCCGGGCAGTTCGTTTGAGAATATTATTTAGACCGAGCACGTTGTAAAATGTTAAATTAAATTAGAATTTGGTAAAATGACATAGTTAATTACCTTTCAAAAATGTTTATGATATTTATAAAATTCTTTAGTTATGATGTATCTATACTACTTTATAAAAGTTCTATAATTTATTAATATTTTTAAATGGAGATAGTAAATCTAATTTTTTATTAAAATAATATTTTTATTTTATAGAGGTTTTGTTCAAAATAATTTTCTATTCATGATGGTATATTTAAAATATTATATTTATTTTACCACGGGCCTATGCAGTATCCGAATATATATATATACGGAGAGTGAAAATGGATAAGGTCATGTGTATGTTACATTAATTAGTCTTTGACTATGAGATTTCTTTCTTGTTTGGAGTTGGTACGTGTATTACATATATATATATATATATACTAGAATGTTACTTTCTTTTCTTATTTTATTGTCTTTGTGGAAGACTTCATATATTCCATCATTGTAAGCACTTTAAGCTCAACTTTAAATATTTCTAGAGAGATTCAAGGTTAGGGGTTGGTATATTTGAGTTCGTGGACTCGTTCTCGTCATTTCTACAGTACGTTTTCTTATTTTTACGGTAGTTTTAGTTACGGTGGTTGTTGGAATTGGTGTTGATATTTGAGCTAGATATTGAGCTCAAATTGAGCGGTGTTAGTTGTGACTATTGATCACGGGGTGATTTGGGACGCTGTGACGGTTTCGGTTTTTCGATTCCGCAAGTGGGCCCCACATGGACCGTTTGGATATTTTTTTGAACTAATGCAATATGGGTATCAAAATTCATGTTTTGACATGTAGTTTATTATTTTACTAGCGTGGCAGCAATCGGAGGTCTCTCGAAAGGGAAAGACTCCTATTTAGCAAGCTTTGGCAGGCGTTTGGCGGCGTCCAGGTAGGCTAGGCTTACCGTATACCTAGATTGAGTTTGTTTATAGTATTTGCATGTTATTATGCTAGTGTTTGGGCTGGTAGTTGTGGATTGGCACTGACTTGCTATGACTAGGCCTTTTGGGCCGTTTAGGGCCTTGTTCGGATGTGTTTCGGGCCTGTTATTCTCGTGGTGTGCCAGATATTACTTTTATAGGGTTGGTTAATGTTGTACCGCTGTTAGTAGGGGTTTGGGGAACCTTAGCCCAGACTTGGTTCCGGGACCCCGTAGTGGGCCCCGTTACTCTTCACAGTCGGTGTAGTTAGCTTTAAACCTTATTAGGCTTAGTTAATCCCCGAGATGATCTTTTAGGATACCATTTGTATTAAATTACCCTATTTATGCCCTTTTGACCTGTTTAGCCTTGTTAGTCTCTAATAGCACCGTATTTGACCGGGTCGGCTAGTTTGATTTAGAATGCGGACCCGCCTTGCCATGACTTAGAATGTATACCCAGACTTGTAGTACGTGGTGGGTTAGCTCCTTTACTTATGTTTCGAGTTTATTTTGGGGCTGGTATGTCCCCGTTTACTTGTATTTGTGTGGATTCCGGCCACTGATTCAGCATGATGGTTACTGATTATTATGAGTTCCGGTTCGAGTCCGGCCACTGATTATTATGAGTTCCGGTTCGAGTCCGGCATCTGGTTATGATATGATTGGAGAGTTTTGGTACTGAGTTCCGGTTCGAGTCCGGCGGTTATGATATATGTGGCCTATTGTTATTATCCACTATGTCCGGTTCGATTCCGGTGTATGGCCTCTTGTTATTACCCATTGGTGCCGGTTCAAGCCCGGTGCACCCTTGTTGGTTATTCTGGTTACTGGATACTGATACAGCTTCGAGACACTGGTGACTATGCATTTACTATTCTTGTGTGTCCTGCCGGTTTATGGGGGCCAGGCTGGGTTATTGTTTTCTTTCGTGTGCCTATCGGGTTTATGGGGGCCCAGATAGGTTATGTTTGACTTGAGTGCTTACTTATGCATTTATTTACTCTTTACTTAGTATCGTATTTATTTATCTCCTGAGCATATCTACACGCCTCGGCAGTAGTGTATTTACTTAGTATTTATACCCCGGACCTAGCATGCACCCTCGCATTTTAGCTTGCTTATATTATATTGAGCTCAGTCGGCCGATGATGCCTACTGAGTACCCGTTGCCCCGGTACTCATACTGCACTTCTGCATCTTTTTCCCCGATGCAGATCCGGGCAGTAGTCGACGGTTTTGACGTGACTCTCTTTCCAGCACTTACTCCGGAGCAGGGTGAGCTTACTGACGTCCGAGGCAGATCCTACTCCATCTCTATTGTATAGTCTTTTGCTCTCGAGACTGTAGTACTTGTTGTATATATTTGGTTTCTGTATTATTTTTTTTTTGACATGTCTAGTAGTGGCTCTTGTACCGACTTCACCAGGTCTTGGGAGGGGTTCTCAGCTGTATATATTGTTCTCTTCTTTCTCAGTCTTGGTATGGATATATATATTTTGATTTTGTTTTTTTTGTATTTCTAGCATGTTTATTAGTATGGTTACTTCCACTTCATCTCTGTTTCCTGAGATTCCACCCGTTAGCCTGTCGCTTGTCGCTCCGGGCTAGGGTTTGGCTTGCCTATTGGTGGGTTACGGTAGGCGCCATCAGGACTCGAAAAATCGGGTCGTGACACTCTACCATTAACTATTTTAAAGTAACTAATTCACATTTCAAGTCTCTACCATTATCCATTTTCTAGTAACTAATTCACATTTTCAAGTTACTAATTCACATTTCAATTCTCTACACTTAACCATTTTCAAGTAACTAATTCACATTTCAATTCTCTACACTTAACCATTTTCAAGTAACTAATTCACATTTCAAGTCTATACCATTAACCATTTTCTAGGAACTAATTCACATTTTCAAGTTAGTACAATTAATAATTTTTAAGTAACTAATTCACATTTCAATTCTCTACACTCAACCATTTTCAAGTAACTAATTCACATTTCAAGTCTCTACCATTAACCATTTTGTAGTAACTAATTCACATTTCAAGTCTCTACACTTAACCATTTTCACGTAACTAATTCATATTTCAAGTCTCTACCATTAACCATTTTAAAGTAACTAATTCACATTTCAAGTTTCTACCATTTTCTAGTAACTAATTCACATTTTCAAGTTACTACACTTAACAATTTTCAAGTAACTAACTCACATTTCAATTCTCTACAATTAATAATTTTCAAGTAAGTAATTCACATTTTCAAGTCTCTACAATTTTCAAATAACTAATTCACATTTCAAGTCTCTACACTTAACCATTTTCAAGTAACTAATTCACATTTCAAGTCTCTACCATTAACCATTTTCTAGTAACTAATTCACATTTTCAAGTTACTACACTTAACAAATTTCAAGTAACTAATTCACATTTCAAGTCTCTAATATTAACCATTTTCAAGTAACTAATTTACATTTCAAGTCTCTACAATTAATAATTTTCAAGTAACTAATTCACATTTCAAGTTACTACAATTAATAATTTTCAAGTAACTAATTCACATTTCAAGTCTCTAATATTAACCATTTTCTAGTAACTAATTCACATTTTCAAGTTACTAAACTTAACAATTTTCAAATAACTAATTCACATTTCAAGTCTCTAATATTAACCATTTTCAAGTAACTAATTCACATTTAGAGTTACTACCATTTTCAAGTAAATAATTCATATTTCAAGTCCCAACACTTAACCATTTTCAAATAACTAATTCACATTTCAAGTCTCTACCATTAACCATTTTCTAGTAACTAATTAACATTTTCAATTTCGTACAATTAATAATTTTTAAGTAACTAATTCACATTTCAATTCTCTACACTCAACCATTTTCAAGTAACTAATTCACATTTCAAGTCTCTACCATTAACCATTTTCTAGTAACTAATTCACATTTTCAAGTTACTACACTTAACAATTTTCAAGTTACTAACTCACATTTCAATTCTCTACAATTAATAATTTTTAAGTAACTAATTCATATTTCAATTCTCTACACGCAACCATTTTCAAGTAACTAATTCACATTTCAAGTCTCTACCATTTTCAAGTAACTAATTCACATTTCAAGTCTCTACACTTAACCATTTTCAAGTAACTAATTCATATTTCAAGTTTCTACCATTAGCCATTTTCTAGTAACTAATTCACATTTTCAAGTTACTACACTTAACAATTTTAAAATAACTAATTCACATTTCAAATCTCTATACTTAACCATTTTCAAGTAACTAATTCACATTTTCAAGTTGCTGCACTTAACCATTTTCAAGTAACTAATTCACATTTCAAGTCTCAACCATTAACCTTTTTCAAGTAACTAAATCACATTTCAAGTCTCTATCATTAACCATTTTCTAGTAACTAATTTACATTTTCAAGTTACTACACGTAACAATTTTCAAGTAACTAATTCACATTTCAAGTCTCTACCATTAACCATTTTCTAGTAACTAATTCACATTTCAAGTCTCTACACTTAACCATTTTCACGTAACTAATTCATATTTCAAGTCTCTACCATTAACCATTTTAAAGTTACTAATTCACATTTCAATTCTCAAATTTAACCATTTTCAAATAACTAATTCACATTTCAAGTCTATACCATTAACCATTTTCTAGGAACTAATTCACATTTTCATGTTAGTACAATTAATAATTTTTAAGTAACTAATTCACATTTCAATTCTCTACACTCAACCATTTTCAAGTAACTAATTCACATTTCAAGTCTCTACCATTAACCATTTTGTAGTAACTAATTCACATTTCAAGTCTCTACACTTAACCATTTTCACGTAACTAATTCATATTTCAAGTCTCTACCATTAACCATTTTAAAGTAACTAATTCACATTTCAAGTCTCTACCATTTTCTAGTAACTAATTCACATTTTCAAGTTACTACACTTAACAATTTTCAAGTAACTAACTCACATTTCAATTCTCTACAATTAATAATTTTCAAGTAAGTAATTCACATTTTCAAGTCTCTACAATTTTCAAATAACTAATTCACATTTCAAGTCTCTACACTTAACCATTTTCAAGTAACTAATTCACATTTCAAGTCTCTACCATTAACCATTTTCTAGTAACTAATTCACAGTTTCAAGTTACTACACTTAACAAATTTCAAGTAACTAATTCACATTTCAAGTCTCTAATATTAACCATTTTCAAGTAACTAATTTACATTTCAAGTCTCTACAATTAATAATTTTCAAGTAACTAATTCACATTTCAAGTTACTACAATTAATAATTTTCAAGTAACTAATTCACATTTCAAGTCTCTAATATTAACCATTTTCTAGTAACTAATTCACATTTTCAAGTTACTAAACTTAACAATTTTCAAATAACTAATTCACATTTCAAGTCTCTAATATTAACCATTTTCAAGTAACTAATTCACATTTAGAGTTACTACCATTTTCAAGTAAATAATTCATATTTCAAGTCCCAACACTTAACCATTTTCAAATAACTAATTCACATTTCAAGTCTCTACCATTAACCATTTTCTAGTAACTAATTAACATTTTCAATTTCGTACAATTAATAATTTTTAAGTAACTAATTCACATTTCAATTCTCTAGACTCAACCATTTTCAAGTAACTAATTCATATTTCAAGTCTCTACCATTAACCATTTTCTAGTAACTAATTCACATTTCAAATCTCTACACTTAACCATTTTCACGTAACTAATTCATATTTCAAGTCTCTACCATTAACCATTTTAAAGTAACTAATTCACATTTCAAGTCTCTACCATTTTCTAGTAACTAATTCACAATTTCAAGTTACTACACTTAACAATTTTCAAGTAACTAATTCACATTTCAATTCTCTACACTTAATAATTTTCAAGTAAGTAATTCACATTTTCAAGTCTCTACAATTTTCAAATAACTAATTCACATTTCAAGTCTCTACACTTAACCATTTTCAAGTAACTAATTCACATTTCAAGTCTCTACCATTAACCATTTTCTAGTAACTAATTTACATTTTCAAGTTACTACACTTAACAATTTTCAAGTAACTAATTCAAATTTCAAGTCTCTAATACTAACCATTTTCAAGTAACTAATTTACATTTCAAGTCTCTACAATTAATAATTTTCAAGTAACTAATTCACATTTCAATTCTCTACACTTAACCATTTTCAAGTAACTAATTCACATTTCAAGTCTCTACACTTAACCATTTTCAAGTAACTAATTCATATTTCAAGTCTCTACCATTAACCATTTTCTAGTAATTAATTCACATTTTCAATTTAGTACAATTAATAATTTTTAAGTAACTAATTCATATTTCAATTCTCTACACCAAACCATTTTCAAGTAACTAATTCACATTTCAAGTCTCTACCATTTTCAAGTAACTAATTCACATTTCAAGTCTCTACACTTAACCATTTTCAAGTAACTAATTCATATTTCAAGTTTCTACCATTAGCCATTTTCTAGTAACTAATTCACATTTTGTCACGACCCGATTTTTCGAGTCATGATGGCGCCTACCGTAACCCACCAATAGGCAAGCCAAACCCTAGCCCGGAGCGACAAGCGACAGGCTAACGGGTGGAATCTCAGGAAACAGAGATGAAGTGGAAGTAACCATACTAATAAACATGCTAGAAATACAAAAAAAACAAAATTAAAATATATATCCATACCAAGACTGAGAAAGAAGAGAACAATATATACAGCTGAGAACCCCTCCCAAGACCTGGTGAAGTCGGTACAAGAGCCACTACTAGACATGTCAAAAAAAAAATAATACAGAAACCAAATATATACAACAAGTACTACAGTCTCGAGAGCAAAAGACTATACAATAGAGATGGAGTAGGATCTGCCTCGGACGTCAGTAAGCTCACCCTGCTCCGGAGTAAGTGCTGGAAAGAGAGTCACGTCAAAATCGTCGACTAGTGCCCGGATCTGCATCGGGGAAAAAGATGCAGAAGTGCAGTATGAGTACCGGGGCAACGGGTACTCAGTAGGCATCATCGGCCGACTGAGCTCAATATAATATAAGCAAGCTAAAATGCGAGGGTGCATGCTAGGTCCGGGGTATAAATACTAAGTAAATACACTACTGCCGAGGCGTGTAGATATGCTCAGGAGATAAATAAATACGATACTAAGTAAAGAGTAAATAAATGCATAAGTAAGCACTCAAGTCAAACATAACCTATCTGGGCCCCCATAAACCCGATAGGCACACGAAAGAAAACAATAACCCAGCCTGGCCCCCATAAACCGGCGGGACACACAAGAATAGTAAATGCATAGTCACCAGTGTCTCGAAGCTGTATCAGTATCCAGTAACCAGAATAACCAACAAGGGTGCACCGGGCTTGAACCGATACCAATGGGTAATAACAAGAGGCCAGACACCGGAATCGAACCGGACATAGTGGATAATAACAATAGGCCACATATATCATAACCGCCGGACTCGAACCGGAACTCAGTACCAAAACTCTCCAATCATATCATAACCAGATGCCGGACTCGAACCGGAACTCATAATAATCAGTGGCCGGACTCGAACCGGAACTCATAATAATCAGTAACCATCATGCTGAATCAGTGGCCGGACTTGAACCGGAACTCATAATAATCAGTAACCAAGTGACATAATAGTGCCAGAATCCACACAAATACAAGTAAACGGGGACATACCAGCCCCAAAATAAACTCGAAACATAAGTAAAGGAGCTAACCCACCACGTACTACAAGTCTGGGTATACATTCTAAGTCATGGCAAGGCGGGTCCGCATTCTAAATCAAACTAGCCGACCCGGTCAAATACGGTGCTATTAGAGACTAACAAGGCTAAACAGGTCAAAAGGGCATAAATAGGGTAATTTAATACAAATGGTATCCTAAAAGATCATCTCGGGGATTAACTAAGCCTAATAAGGTTTAAAGCTAACTACACCGACTGTGAAGAGTAGCGGGGCCCACTACGAGGTCCCGGAACCAAGTCTGGGCTAAGGTTCCCCAAACCCCTACTAACAGCGGTACAACATTAACCAACCCTATAAAAGTAATATCTGGCACACCACGAGGATAACAGGCCCGAAACACATCCGCACAAGGCCCTAACCGGCCCAAAAGGCCTAATCATAGCAAGCCAATGCCAATATACAACTACCAGCCCAAACACTAGCATAATAATATGCAAATACTATAAACAAACTCAGTCTAGGTATATGGTAAGCCTAGCCTACCTGGACGCCGCCAAACGCCTGCCAAAGCTTGCTAAATAGGAGTCTTTCCCTTTTGAGAGACCTCCGATTGCTGCCACGCTAGAAAAATAATAAACTACATGTCAAAACATGAATTTTGATACCCATATTGCATTAGTTCAAAAAAATATCCAAACGGTCCATGTGGGGCCCACTTGCGGAATCGAAAAACCGAAACCGTCACAGCGTCCCAAATCACCCCGTGACCAATAGTCACAACTAACACCGCTCAATTTGAGCTCAATATCTAGCTCAAATATCAACACCAATTCCAACAACCACCGTAACTAAAACTACCGTAAAAATAAGAAAACGTACCGTAGAAATGACGAGAACGAGTCCACGAACTCAAATATACCAACCCCTAACCTTGAATCTCTCTAGAAATGTTTAAAGTTGAGCTTAAAGTGCTAAAAAAATGGTGGAATATATGTAGGTTTTTTTTTTCTTTAAACAAGACAAAATAAGAAAAGGAATTAATATTAGAGTATATATATATATATATATATGTACTACACGTACAAAAATAAAAAAAAACACAAAGTCTTGAAGTCAAATACTAATTAGTGTTGCATGCACATGGCTTTATCCATTATTTTTCTCTCCGTATATATATATTTGGATACTGCATAGGCTCGTGGTAAAATAAATATAATATTTTAAATATACCATCATGAATAGAAAATTATTTTGAACAAAACTTCTATAAAATAAAAATATTATTTTAACAAAATTAGATTTACTATCTCCATTTAAAAATATTACTAAATTATAAACTTATTATTAAAGTAATATAGACACATCATAACTAAAGAATTTTATAAATATCATAAACATTTTTGAAAGGTAATTAACTATGTCATTTTACCCACAAATTTAATTTAATATTTTACAACGAGCTCAGTCTAAATAATATTCTCAAACGAACTGCCCGGGAACCGAACTGTCAGTCCCAGCAAGTCATAAATAACTTGGGGCAGTTATAGAAAAGCTCTAAACGCTGAGAACACACGACAATGAGGAAAATGACCGGGAAGGTCCTTACAATATCCACTACTAAAAGGACTTTCGTCCGCGAAAGTCAAGAATAAGCATATACCTGAAGACGTAAACAAGTAGGGATACTGGGCTCGCATGTCACGTTCAAGTTCCCAAGTAGCCTCCTCAACTGGACGGTGACGCCATTGTACCTTAACCACTGGAATTTCCCGAGAGCGTAACCGTCTGACATCTCTGGCTAAAATGGACACAGGCTCCTCAACAAATGCTAACTTCTCGTCTAACTGAACCGAGTCCCACTGAAGCACATGCGACTCATCTGGGATATATTGTCGCAGCATAGAAACATGAAATACTGGGTGGATAGCTGAAAAGGTCGGAGGTAAGGCCAGTACATATGCTACCTCCCCGATTGTCCGAAGAATCTCAAAGGGTCCAATATACCTGGGGCTAAGCTTGCCCCTCCTACCGAATCGCATCACGCCCTTCATTGGCGATACTCGTAAGAAGACCCTATCACCAACTCTGAATCTCAACGGACGACGTCTACGGTCAGCATAACTTCTCTGTCTACTCTGAGCTGTCCGCAGCCTGTCCTGAATCACCCGAACTCGGTCCAAAGACTCTCGGAGCAAATCTGTGCCACGAGGACTGACCTCCGAAGTTTCGAACCAACCAACTGGAGACCGACATCGTCTGCCATATAAAGCCTCGAACGGAGCCATCTGAATGCTGGAGTGGAAGCTATTATTATACGCGAATTCCGCTAAAGGCAAGAATTGATCCCACTGACCCCCAAAGTCTAACACACAAGCACGGAGCATATCCTCTAACACCTGAATAGTCCGCTCTGATTGCCCGTCGGTCTGAGGATGAAACGCAGTACTGAGGTCCACTTGAGTACCCAACTCCTCCTGGAAAGCCTGCCAGAAACTGGAGGTAAACTGAGACCCTCGGTCTGAGATAATAGACACCGGTACTCCGTGTAGGCGAACTACCTCCTGAATATATACACGAGCTAACTTCTCAGCACTGTAGGAAGTTCGAACAGGGATAAAGTGCGCGGACTTAGTCAACCGATCTACAATAACCCAAATACTATCAAAGCCACGAGAGGTGCGAGGTAACCTACCAACGAAATCCATCGTGATCCGCTCCCACTTCCACTCAGGAATGGGTAACGGCTGAAGTAGACCACCAGGTCTCTGGTGCTCGGCCTTTACCTGCTGACAACAAAGGCATCGAGCTACAAACCCTGCTATGTCTCTCCGCATACCACTCCACCAATAGTGTTGCCTCAGATCCCGATACATCTTAGCTGTCCCAGGGTGAATAGAATATCTGGAACTGTGTGCCTCGTGCAGAATCAACTGAATCAAATCTCCAACCCTCGGGACACAAATACGACCGTCAAACCTCAGAACACCATCAGAACCCAAGGTAGCTCTCTCAGACTCACCCCTCAATACCTGATCTCGAATGCTACAGAGACCGCTATCCTCAAACTGACGACCCTGAATCTGCTCCAGCAAAGTAGATCTAGCCTCAACACAAGCAACTATCCTCCTGGGGTCAGAAATATCTAATCGAACCATCGAGTTAGCTAAGGACTGAATGTCCAAAGCTAATGGCCGTTGAGAGACTGGAATGAAGGCTAAGCTACCCAGACTCACTGTCTTCCGGCTTAAGGCATCCGCTACCACATTCGCCTTGCCCGGATGATAGAGAATAGAGATATCATAGTCCTTCAGCAACTCAATCCACCTGCGTTGCCTCGAATTAAGATCTCTCTGAGTCATAATATGCTGAAGACTGCGGTGGTCTGTAAAGATCTCACAATGCACACCGTATAGATAATGCCTCCAAATCCGCAGTGCAAATACTACCGCTGCTAATTCCAAGTCATGAGTGGGGTAATTACGTTCGTGCACCTTCAGCTGTCTCGATGCATAAGCAATAACACGACCCCGCTGCATCAGAACACACCCCAAACCGATACCAGACGCATCACAATACACGGTGAAACCCTCGCCCTCAACTGGAAGAGTCAACACAGGGGCAGAAGTAAGTCGATCCTTGAGCTTCAGGAAGCTTGCCTCACAATCCTCGGACCACTGAAACGGAACCTCCTTCCTGGTCAGTCTGGTCATAGGAGATGCAATAGACGAGAAGCCCTCAACAAACCGTCTGTAATAACCTGCCAACCCAACAAAACTGCGAACCTCAGTAGGCGACGTGGGCCTAGCCCAACCTCGAATAGCCTCAATCTTCGCTGGGTCTACCATGATACCCTGTCTGGATACAACATGCCCCAAGAAAGCTACAGACTCAAGCCAGAACTCACACTTTGAGAACTTGGCATAAAGCTGATGATCTCTCAAAGTGTGGAGCACAATCCTCAAATGTTGCTCGTGCTCCTCGCTACTCCTCGAATAAACTAAGATGTCGTCAATAAACACAATTACAAAGGAGTCCAAGTATGGCCTGAATACCCGATTCATCAAATCCATGAAAGCTGCAGGGGCATTAGTCAATCCAAAAGACATTACCAGGAACTCATAATGGCCGTACCGAGTCCTGAAGGCTGTCTTTGGGATGTCCTCAGCCCTAACTCTCAACTGATGATATCCAGATCTCAAATCTATCTTTGAGAACACCGCTGCACCCTGAAGCTGATCAAACAAATCGTCAATACGAGGCATAGGATACTTATTCTTCACTGTTACCTTATTCAACTGCCTGTAATCGATACACATACGCATAGATCCGTCCTTCTTCTTTACAAACAGAACTGGAGCACCCCACGGCGACACACTCGGCCTGATAAAACCCTTTCCCAAAAGATCCTCAAGCTGACTACTCAACTCTCTCAACTCAGCAGGAGCCATACGATAAGGAGCCACAGAAATAGGTCGAGTGCCCGGCTCAAGGTCAATAATAAACTCTATATCACGCTCAGGAGGAAGGCCAGGTAGGTCAGTCGGGAATATATCAAGAAACTCACGAACAACAGGGACGGAGTCAAGTGACGGACTCTCAATGCTAGCATCCCGAACATAGGCGAGGAATGAATCACAACCCCTCGCTATCAATCTACGAGCCCGAACATATGAAATAATCCCCGTCGGTGTGCGGCTAACAGAACCCTGCCACACTACCGGGGGTACACCAGGCATGGCTAAGGTCACGGTCTTGGCAAAGCAATCCAAGACTGCATGATGAAAAGACAACCAGTCCATGCCCAGAATCACATCAAAATCTACCATGGCCAATACAATAAAATCAACCTGAGTCTCAAACTCCTGAATAGTCACCAGACATGATCTATATACCCGATCCACTACTAAGGAATCACCAACGGGGGTAGATACACGTAAGGGCACAGATAATAACTCAGAACATAAACCCAACCGTGGTGCATAATAAGTAGATACATAAGAAAACGTGGATCCGGGATCAAATAATGCAGAAGCTGGCTGACGGCATACGGAAATCATACCTGTAATCACCGCATCCGAAGCCTCAGCCTCCGGCCTAGCTGGCACGGCATACAACTGACGCTGGCTACCACTAGTCTGAGTACCAACCTGACCACCAGTCCGACCTCCCTGCGCTCTACCTCGAGAACCCTGGGGACCACCCCGACGACCCTGTACACTACCTCTACCTGCTGGCGATATAGATCTGAGGGGCTGTGCTGTCTGAACTGAAGGCTCAATCGCCATGCGCTGAGAACACTCACGCGCGAAATGACCGACAACCCCACAAGTATAACATGCTCCTGGATCCCTGCTCGGCCTAGAAGGTCCGGCTGATCCGGTATGACCCCCTCTAGTCGATGAACTGGACTGACCACGTCCCTGAGGCTGTCTAACAGAACCACTATAGGCGGGCTGACCTCTATTAGATATTTGCAAAGCTGACTGTACGGGCCTACTGGGCTGACCCTGTCGCTGAAAAGACTGTTGCTGCTGATGAGGGTACCTATCCTGAAACTGGAAACCACGACCTCTGAGCTGCGAACTACTATGGCTCCCACTGAAACTACCCTGGACACGAGGTCTCTTATCGCTGCCCCCTTGGGCCTCGCGATCCATCTCTTCAATAGAGTATACATGCTCAATAATCTCTGCGAATGACTTCCCTGAAGTCACTAAACTCTGGGTAGCCCTGCGGAGTGGCAATCTCAGTCCCCTGACAAAACATCTAACTCTCTCGTACTCATCAGGCAAAATAGAAGTAGCGTGCCTAGCCAGATCATGAAACCTCGCCTCATACTCGGCGACAGATAATGAACCCTGAGTCAACCTGGAGAACTCATCCCTGAGCCGCTCCCGCATAGTACGGGGCATATACTTTCCCAAGAAAATCTCGGAGAACTGGGTCCAGGTAATCGGTGGAGATCCCACTGGCCTGGAATCAAGATATCCCCTCCACCATCTCCTCGCTGCAGTATCGAACTGATATGCCACGAAATCAACACCACGAGACTGTACCAATCCCAAATTCCTAAGTCTATCCTCGCAGCTGGACAAGAACTCATATGCATCCTCACCCGGAGTACCAGCAAATCTCGGTGGAGCTAATCTCAGGAAGCGACCCAACATCTTCTGCTCCTCGGCAGACATAACTGGCTGATCTATACCTGGCTGTAGAGCTACTGGTACAGGCAGAACCTCAACTCTCGATGCCACAGCTACAGGCTGCGCCCCAGCACCAACTCCCTGTGCGGCTGGCTGTACTCCCGCAGCAGGCGGACCTCCAACTAATTCCAACAACTGAAGCAATGTACCTCGGAGCAAAGAAGCATCAATAAATCCGGGTGGAGCCTGGGCTGCCCCCTGGCCCACTGGCTGCTGTAGCGGCGGAACATCTGGAACTATAACGGGATCGGGTGACTGATCCCTAGCACGATCTGGTCCTGGGGCTGCTACTCTGCCCTGCCTTCGACCTCTAGGTCGACCTCGACCCCTAACTGGAGCCCTCGCTGCAGGCTCGGGGTCCCGACCCCCGGCTCTCGTATTATGCGTCCTAACCATCTGCATAAAGAATGAACCAAATCGAGATTAGAAACCAACATAGACACCAACGCACTAAGGCGAATCAAAGAAATAAGATTTACCCTAAACATGCTCGGTAGCCTCCCGAAGATAGGATACGGACGTCTCCGTACCGATCCGCGAGACTCTACTAAACATCGGCTCATGCACCAACAATACCAGTGAAACCTAGGCTTTGATACCAAGCTGTCACGACCCGATTTTTCGAGTCATGATGGCGCCTACCGTAACCCACCAATAGGCAAGCCAAACCCTAGCCCGGAGCGACAAGCGACAGGCTAACGGGTGGAATCTCAGGAAACAGAGATGAAGTGGAAGTAACCATACTAATAAACATGCTAGAAATACAAAAAAAACAAAATCAAAATATATATCCATACCAAGACTGAGAAAGAAGAGAACAATATATACAGCTGAGAACCCCTCCCAAGACCTGGTGAAGTCGGTACAAGAGCCACTACTAGACATGTCAAAAAAAAAATAATACAGAAACCAAATATATACAACAAGTACTACAGTCTCGAGAGCAAAAGACTATACAATAGAGATGGAGTAGGATCTGCCTCGGACGTCAGTAAGCTCACCCTGCTCCGGAGTAAGTGCTGGAAAGAGAGTCACGTCAAAATCGTCGACTAGTGCCCGGATCTGCATCGGAGAAAAAGATGCAGAAGTGCAGTATGAGTACCGGGGCAACGGGTACTCAGTAGGCATCATCGGCCGACTGAGCTCAATATAATATAAGCAAGCTAAAATGCGAGGGTGCATGCTAGGTCCGGGGTATAAATACTAAGTAAATACACTACTGCCGAGGCGTGTAGATATGCTCAGGAGATAAATAAATACGATACTAAGTAAAGAGTAAATAAATGCATAAGTAAGCACTCAAGTCAAACATAACCTATCTGGGCCCCCATAAACCCGATAGGCACACGAAAGAAAACAATAACCCAGCCTGGCCCCCATAAACCGGCGGGACACACAAGAATAGTAAATGCATAGTCACCAGTGTCTCGAAGCTGTATCAGTATCCAGTAACCAGAATAACCAACAAGGGTGCACCGGGCTTGAACCGACACCAATGGGTAATAACAAGAGGCCAGACACCGGAATCGAACCGGACATAGTGGATAATAACAATAGGCCACATATATCATAACCGCCGGACTCGAACCGGAACTCAGTACCAAAACTCTCCAATCATATCATAACCAGATGCCGGACTCGAACCGGAACTCATAATAATCAGTGGCCGGACTCGAACCGGAACTCATAATAATCAGTAACCATCATGTTGAATCAGTGGCCGGAATCCACACAAATACAAGTAAACGGGGACATACCAGCCCCAAAATAAACTCGAAACATAAGTAAAGGAGCTAACCCACCACGTACTACAAGTCTGGGTATACATTCTAAGTCATGGCAAGGCGGGTCCGCATTCTAAATCAAACTAGCCGACCCGGTCAAATACGGTGCTATTAGAGACTAACAAGGCTAAACAGGTCAAAAGGGCATAAATAGGGTAATTTAATACAAATGGTATCCTAAAAGATCATCTCGGGGATTAACTAAGCCTAATAAGGTTTAAAGCTAACTACACCGACTGTGAAGAGTAGCGGGGCCCACTACGGGGTCCCGGAACCAAGTCTGGGCTAAGGTTCCCCAAACCCCTACTAACAGCGGTACAACATTAACCAACCCTATAAAAGTAATATCTGGCACACCACGAGGATAACAGGCCCGAAACACATCCGCACAAGGCCCTAACCGGCCCAAAAGGCCTAATCATAGCAAGCCAATGCCAATATACAACTACCAGCCCAAACACTAGCATAATAATATGCAAATACTATAAACAAACTCAGTCTAGGTATATGGTAAGCCTAGCCTACCTGGACGCCGCCAAACGCCTGCCAAAGCTTGCTAAATAGGAGTCTTTCCCTTTTGAGAGACCTCCGATTGCTGCCACGCTAGAAAAATAATAAACTACATGTCAAAACATGAATTTTGATACCCATATTGCATTAGTTCAAAAAAATATCCAAACGGTCCATGTGGGGCCCACTTGCGGAATCGAAAAACCGAAACCATCACAGCGTCCCAAATCACCCCGTGACCAATAGTCACAACTAACACCGCTCAATTTGAGCTCAATATCTAGCTCAAATATCAACACCAATTCCAACAACCACCGTAACTAAAACTACCGTAAAAATAAGAAAACGTACCGTAGAAATGACGAGAACGAGTCCACGAACTCAAATATACCAACCCCTAACCTTGAATCTCTCTAGAAATGTTTAAAGTTGAGCTTAAAGTGCTAAAAAAATGGTGGAATATATGTAGGGTTTTTTTTTTCTTTAAACAAGACAAAATAAGAAAAGGAATTAATATTAGAGTATATATATATATATATATATGTACTACACGTACAAAAATAAAAAAAAACACAAAGTCTTGAAGTCAAATACTAATTAGTGTTGCATGCACATGGCTTTATCCATTATTTTTCTCTCCGTATATATATATTCGGATACTGCATAGGCTCGTGGTAAAATAAATATAATATTTTAAATATACCATCATGAATAGAAAATTATTTTGAACAAAACTTCTATAAAATAAAAATATTAAAATATTACTAAATTATAAACTTATTATTAAAGTAATATAGACACATCATAACTAAAGAATTTTATAAATATCATAAACATTTTTGAAAGGTAATTAACTATGTCATTTTACCCACAAATTTAATTTAATATTTTACAACGAGCTCAGTCTAAATAATATTCTCAAACGAACTGCCCGGGAACCGAACTGTCAGTCCCAGCAAGTCATAAATAACTTGGGGCAGTTATAGAAAAGCTCTAAACGCTGAGAACACACGACAATGAGGAAAATGACCAGGAAGGTCCTTACACATTTTCAAGAAGCTACACTTAACAATTTTAAAATAACTAATTCACATTTCAAATCTCTATACTTAACCATTTTCAAGTAACTAATTCACATTTTCAAGTTGCTGCACTTAACCATTTTCAAGTAACTAATTCACATTTCAAGTCTCTACCATTAACCTTTTTCAAGTAACTAAATCACATTTCAAGTCTCTATCATTAACCATTTTCTAGTAACTAATTTACATTTTCAAGTTACTACACGTAACAATTTTCAAGTAACTAATTCACATTTCAAGTCTCTACCATTAACCATTTTCTAGTAACTAATTCACATTTCAAGTCTCTACACTTAACCATTTTCACGTAACTAATTCATATTTCAAGTCTCTACCATTAACCATTTTAAAGTAACTAATTCACATTTCAAGTCTCTACCATTATCCATTTTCTAGTAACTAATTCACATTTTCAAGTTACTACACTTAACAATTTTCAAATAACTAATTCACATTTCAATTCTCTACACTTAACCATTTTCAAGTAACTAATTCACATTTTCAAGTTACTGCACTTAACCATTTTCAAGTAACTAAATCACATTTCAAGTCTCAATCATTAACCATTTTCTAGTAACTAATTTACATTTTCAAGTTACTACACGTAACAATTTTCAAGTAACTAATTCACATTTCAAGTCTCTACCATTAACCATTTTCTAGTAACTAATTCACATTTCAAGTCTCTACACTTAACCATTTTCACGTAACTAATTCATATTTCAAGTCTCTACCATTAACCATTTTAAAGTAACTAATTCACATTTCAAGTCTCTACCATTATCCATTTTCTAGTAACTAATTCACATTTTCAAGTTTGTACAATTAATAATTTTTAAGTAACTAATTCACATTTCAATTCTCTACACTCAACCATTTTCAAGTAACTAATTCACATTTCAAGTCTCTACCATTTTCAAGTAACTAATTCACATTTCAAGTCTCTACACTTAACCATTTTCAAGTAACTAATTCATATTTCAAGTTTCTACCATTAGCCATTTTCTAGTAACTAATTCACATTTTCAAGTTACTACACTTAACAATTTTCAAATAACTAATTCACATTTCAAATCTCTATACTTAACCATTTTCAAATAACTAATTCACATTTTCAAGTTGCTGCACTTAACCATTTTCAAGTAACTAATTCACATTTTCACTAAACTTAATCATTTTCAAGTAATTAATTCACATTTCAAGTCTCTACCATTAACCATTTTCAAGTAACTAATTCACATTTCAAGTCTCTACCATTATCCATTTTCTAATACTAATTCACATTTTCAAGTTACTACACTTAACAATTTTCAAATAACTAATTCACATTTCAATTCTCTACACTTAACCATTTTCAAGTAACAAATTCACATTTTCAAGTTACTGCACTTAACCATTTCAAGTAACTAATTCACATTTTCACTAAACTTAATCATTTTCAAGTAATTAATTCATATTTCAAGTCTCTACCATTAACCATTTTCAAGTAACTAATTCACATTTCAAGTCTCTACCATTATCCATTTTCTAGTAACTAATTCATATTTTCAAGTTACTACACTTAACAATTTTCAAGTAACTAATTCACATTTCAAGTCTCTAATATTAACCATTTTCAAGTAACTAATTCACATTTCAAGTCTCTACAATTAATAATTTTCAAGTAACTAATTCACATTTCAATTCTCTACACTTAACCATTTTCAAGTAACTAATTCACATTTCAATTCTCTACACTTCACCATTTTCAAGTAACTAATTCACATTTCAAGTCTATACCATTAACCATTTTCTAGTAACTAATTCACATTTTCAAGTTAGTACAATTAATAATTTTTAAGTAACTAATTCACATTTCAATTCTCTACACTCAACCATTTTCAAGTAACTAATTCACATTTCAAGTCTCTACCATTTTCAAGTAACTAATTCACATTTCAAGTCACTACACTTAACCATTTTCAAGTAACTAATTCACATTTCAAGTCTCTACCATTAACCATTTCCTAGTAACTAATTCACATTTTCAAGTTATTACACTTAACAATTTTCAAGTAACTAATTCACATTTCAATTCTCTACACTTAATCTTTTTCAAGTAACTAATTCACATTTCGAGTCACTACACTTAACAATTTCAAATAACTAATTCACATTTCAAGTAACTAAAATTAATAATTTTCAAGTAACTAATTCAAATTTCAATTCTCTACACTTAACCATTTTCAAGTAACAAATTTAAATTTCAAGTCTCTACCATTAACCATTTTAAAGTAACTAATTCACATTTTCAAGTTACTCCACTTAACCATTTTCAAGTAACTAATTCACATTTTCACTAAACTTAACCATTTTCAAATAACTAATTCACATTTCAAGTCCTTATCATTAACCATTTTCAAGTAACTAATTCACATTTCAAGTCTCAACCATTAACCATGTAACTAATTCACATTTGAAGTCTCAACCATTAACCATGTAACTAATTCACATTTCAATTCTCTACACTTAACCATTTTCAAGTAACTAATTCACATTTTCAAGTTACTACACTTAACCATTTTCAAGTAACTACTTCACATTTTCACTACACTTAACCATTTTCAAGTAACTAATTCACATTTCAAGTCTCTACCATTAACCATTTTCTAGTAACTAATTCACATTTTCAAGTTACTACTATTAACAATTTTCAAGTAACTAATTCACATTTCAAGTTACTACAATTAATAATTTTCAAGTAACTAATTCACATTTCAAGTCTCTAATATTAACCATTTTCTAGTAACTAATTCACATTTTCAAGTTACTAAACTTAACAATTTTCAAATAACTAATTCACATTTCAAAACTCTAATATTAACCATTTTCAAGTAACTAATTCACATTTAGAGTTACTACCATTTTACAGCAAATAATTCATATTTCAAGTTCCAACACTTAACCATTTTCAAATAACTAATTCACATTTCAAGTCTCTACCATTAACCATTTTCTAGTAACTAATTAACATTTTCAATTTAGTACAATTAATAATTTTTAAGTAACTAATTCACATTTCAATTCTCTACACTCAACCATTTTCAAGTAACTAATTCACATTTCAAGTCTCTACCATTAACCATTTTGTAGTAACTAATTCACATTTCAAGTCTCTACACTTAACCATTTTCACGTAACTAATTCATATTTCAAGTCTCTACCATTAACCATTTTAAAGTAACTAATTCACATTTCAAGTCTCTACCATTTTCTAGTAACTAATTCACATTTTCAAGTTACTACACTTAATAATTTTCAAGTAACTAATTCACATTTCAATTCTCTACACTTAACCATTTTCAAGTAACTAATTCACATTTCAAGTCTCTACACTTAACCATTTTCAAGTAACTAATTCATATTTCAAGTCTCTACCATTAACCATTTTCTAGTAACTAATTCACATTTTCAATTTAGTACAATTAATAATTTTTAAGTAACTAATTCACATTTCAATTCTCTACACTCAACCATTTTCAAGTCACTAATTCACATTTCAAGTCTCTACCATTTTCAAGTAACTAATTCACATTTCAAGTCTCTACACTTAACCATTTTCAAGTAACTAATTCATATTTCAAGTTTCTACCATTAGCCATTTTCTAGTAACTAATTCACATTTTCAAGTTACTACACTTAACAATTTTCAAATAACTAATTCACATTTCAAATCGCTACACTTAACCATTTTCAAGTAACTAATTCACATTTTCAAGTTGCTGCACTTAACCATTTTCAAGTAACTAATTCACATTTTCACTAAACTTAATCATTTTCAAGTAACTAATTCACATTTCAAGTCTCTACCATTAACCATTTTCAAGTAACTAATTCACATTTCAAGTCTCTACCATTATCCATTTTCTAGTAACTAATTCACATTTTCAAGTTACTACACTTAACAATTTTAAAATAACTAATTCACATTTCAATTCTCTACACTTAACCATTTTTAAGTAACTAATTCACATTTTCAAGTTACTGCACTTAACCATTTTCAAGTAACTAATTCACATTTTCACTAAACTTAATCATTTTCAAGTAACTAATTCATATTTCAAGTCTCTACCATTAACTATTTTCAAGTAACTAATTCACATTTCAAGTCTCTACCATTATCCATTTTCTAGTAACTAATTCACATTTTCAAGTTACTACACTTAACAATTTTCAAGTAACTAATTCACATTTCAAATCTCTAATATTAACCATTTTCAAGTAACTAATTCACATTTCAAGTCTCTACAATTAATAATTTTCAAGTAACTAATTCACATCTCAATTCTCTACACTTAACCATTTTCAAGTAACTAATTCACATTTCAATTCTCTACACTTAACCATTTTCAAGTAACTAATTTACATTTCAAGTCTATACCATTAACCATTTTCTAGTAACTAATTCACATTTTCAAGTTAGTACAATTAATAATTTTTAAGTAACTAATTCACATTTCAATTCTCTACACTCAACCATTTTCAAGTAACTAATTCACATTTCAAGTCTCTACCATTAACCATTTTAAAGTAACTAATTCACATTCCAAGTCTCTACACTTAACCATTTTCAAATAACTAATTCACATTTCAAGTCTCTACCATTAACCATTTTCAAGTAACTAATTCACATTTCAAGTCTCTACCATTAACCATTTTCTAGTAACTATTTTACATTTTCAAGTTACTACACGTAACAAGTTTCAAGTAACTAATTCACATTTCAATTCTCTACACTTAATCATTTTCAAGTAACTAATTCACATTTCAAGTCTCTACCATTAACCATTTTAAAGTAACTAATTCACATTTCAAGTCTCTACCATTTTCAAGTAACTAATTCACATTTCAATTCTCTACACTTAACCATTTCAAGTAACTAATTCACATTTCAAGTCTCTACCATTAACCTTTTTCAAGTAACTAAATCACATTTCAAGTCTCAATCATTAACCATTTTCTAGTAACTAATTTACATTTTCAAGTTACTACACGTAACAATTTTCAAGTAACTAATTCACATTTCAAGTCTCTACCATTAACCATTTTCTAGTAACTAATTCACATTTCAAGTCTCTACACTTAACCATTTTCACGTAACTAATTCATATTTCAAGTCTCTACCATTAACCATTTTAAAGTAACTAATTCACATTCCAAGTCTCTACCATTTTCTAGTAACTAATTCACAATTTCAAGTTACTACACTTAACAATTTTCAAGTAACTAATTCACATTTCAATTCTCTACACTTAATAATTTTCAAGTAAGTAATTCATATTTTCAAGTCTCTACAATTTTCAAATAACTAATTCACATTTCAAGTCTCTACACTTAACCATTTTCAAGTAACTAATTCACATTTCAAGTTACTACACTTAACAATTTTCAAGTAACTAATTCAAATTTCAAGTCTCTAATACTAACCATTTTCAAGTAACTAATTTACATTTCAAGTCTCTACAATTAATAATTTTCAAGTAACTAATTCACATTTCAATTCTCTACACTTAACCATTTTCAAGTAACTAATTCACATTTCAATTCTCTACACTTAACTATTTTCAAGTAACTAATTCATATTTCAAGTCTCTACCATTAACCATTTTCTAGTAATTAATTCACATTTTCAATTTAGTACAATTAATAATTTTTAAGTAACTAATTCACATTTCAATTCTCTACACTCAACCATTTTCAAGTAACTAATTCACATTTCAAGTCTCTACCATTTTCAAGTAACTAATTCACATTTCAAGTCTCTACACTTAACCATTTTCAAGTAACTAATTCATATTTCAAGTTTCTACCATTAGCCATTTTCTAGTAACTAATTCACATTTTCAAGTTACTACACTTAACAATTTTCAAATAACTAATTCACATTTCAAATCTCTATACTTAACCATTTTCAAATAACTAATTCACATTTTCAAGTTGCTGTACTTAACCATTTTCAAGTAACTAATTCACATTTTCACTAAACTTAATCATTTTCAAGTAATTAATTCACATTTCAAGTCTCTACCATTAACCATTTTCAAGTAACTAATTCACATTTCAAGTCTCTACCATTATCCATTTTCTAGTAACTAATTCACATTTTCAAGTTACTACACTTAACAATTTTCAAATAACTAATTCACATTTCAATTCTCTACACTTAACCATTTTCAAGTAACTAATTCACATTTTCAAGTTACTGCACTTAACCATTTCAAGTAACTAATTCACATTTTCACTAAACTTAATCATTTTCAAGTAACTAATTCATATTTCAAGTCTCTACCATTAACCATTTTCAAGTAACTAATTCACATTTAAAGTCTCTACCATTAACCATTTTAAAGTAACTAATTCACATTTCAAGTCTCTACCATTATCCATTTTCTAGTAACTAATTCACATTTTCAAGTTTGTACAATTAATAATTTTTAAGTAACTAATTCACATTTCAAGTCTCTACAATTAATAATTTTCAAGTAACTAATTCACATTTCAATTTTCTACACTTAACCATTTTCAAGTAACTAATTCATATTTCAATTCTCTACACTTAACCATTTTCAAGTAACTAATTCACATTTCAAGTCTATACACTTAATCATTTTTAAGTAACTAATTCACATTTTCAACTTACTACACATAACAATTTTCAAGTAACTAATTAACATTTCAAGTTACTACAATTAATAATTTTCAAGTAACTAATTCACATTTCAATTCTCTACACTTAACCATTTCCAAGTAACTAATTCACATTTAAAGTCTCTACCATTAACCATTTTAAAGTAACTAATTCACATTTTCAAGTTACTACACTTAACAATTTTCAAGTAACTAATTCACATTTCAATTCTCTACACTTAATCATTTTCAAGTAACTAATTCACATTTTCAACTTACTACACTTAATCATTTTCAAATAACTAATTCACATTTCAAGTCTCTACCATTAACCATTTTAAAGTAACTATTTTACATTTCAAGTCTCTACCATTTTCAAGTAACTAATTCACATTTCAATTCTCTACACTTAACCATTTCAAGTAACTAATTCACATTTCAAGTCTCTACCATTAACCATTTTAAAGTAACTAATTCACATTTCAAGTCTCTACCATTTTCAAGTAACTAATTCACATTTCAATTCTCTACACTTAACCATTTCAAGTAACTAATTCACATTTCAAGTCTCTACCATTAACCTTTTTCAAGTAACTAAATCACATTTCAAGTCTCTATCATTAACCATTTTCTAGTAACTAATTTACATTTTCAAGTTACTACACGTAACAATTTTCAAGTAACTAATTCACATTTCAAGTCTCTACCATTAACCATTTTCTAGTAACTAATTCACATTTCAAGTCTCTACACTTAACCATTTTCACGTAACTAATTCATATTTCAAGTCTCTACCATTAACCATTTTAAAGTAACTAATTCACATTTCAAGTCTCTACCATTATCCATTTTCTAGTAACTAATTCACATTTTCAAGTTACTACACTTAACAATTTTCAAGTAACTAATTCACATTTCAATTCTCTACACTTAATCATTTTCAAGTAACTAATTCACATTTTCAACTTACTACACTTAATCATTTTCAAGTAACTAATTCACATTTCAATTCTCTACACTTAACCATTTTCAAGTAACTAATTCACATTTCAAGTCTATACCATTAACCATTTTCTAGTAACTAATTCACATTTTCAAGTTAGTACAATTAATAATTTTTAAGTAACTAATTCACATTTCAATTCTCTACACTCAACCATTTTCAAATAACTAATTCACATTTCAAGTCTCTACCATTAACCATTTTAAAGTAACTAATTTATATTTCAAGTCTCTACCATTTTCTAGTAACTAATTCACATTTTCAAGTTACTAGACTTAACAATTTTCAAGTAACTAATTCACATTTCAATTCTCTACACTTGATCATTTTCAAGTAACTAATTCACATTTTCAACTTACTACACATAACAATTTTCAAGTAACTAATTCACATTTCAAGTTACTACAATTAATAATTTTCAAGTAACTAATTCACATTTCAATTCTCTACACTTAACCATTTTCAAGTAACTAATTCACATTTCAAGTCTCTACCATTAACAATTTTAAAGTAACTAATTCACATTTCAAGTCTCTACACTTAACCATTTTCAAATAACTAATTCACATTTCGAGTCTCTACCATTAACCATTTTCAAGTAACTAATTCACATTTCAAGTCTCTACCATTAACCATTTTCTAGTAACTATTTTACATTTTCAAGTTATTACACGTAACAAGTTTCAAGTAACTAATTCACATTTCAATTCTCTACACTTAATCATTTTCAAGTAACTAATTCACATTTCAAGTCTCTACCATTAACCATTTTAAAGTAACTAATTCACATTTCAAGTCTCTACCATTTTCAAGTAACTAATTCACATTTCAATTCTCTACACTTAACCATTTCAAGTAACTAATTCACATTTCAAGTCTCTACCATTAACCTTTTTCATGTAACTAAATCACATTTCAAGTCTCTATCATTAACCATTTTCTAGTAACTAATTTACATTTTCAAGTTACTACACGTAACAATTTTCAAGTAACTAATTCACATTTCAAGTCTCTACCATTAACCATTTTCTAGTAACTAATTCACATTTCAAGTCTCTACACTTAACCATTTTCACGTAACTAATTCATATTTCAAGTCTCTACCATTAACCATTTTAAAGTAACTAATTCACATTTCAAGTCTCTACCATTATCCATTTTCTAGTAACTAATTCACATTTTCAAGTTACTACACTTAACAATTTTCAAGTAACTAATTCACATTTCAATTCTCTACACTTAATCATTTTCAAGTAACTAATTCACATTTTCAACTTACTAAGCTTAATCATTTTCAAGTAACTAATTCACATTTCAATTCTCTACACTTAACCATTTTCAAGTAACTAATTCACATTTCAAGTCTATACCATTAACCATTTTCTAGTAACTAATTCACATTTTCAAGTTAGTACAATTAATAATTTATAAGTAACTAATTCACATTTCAATTCTCTACACTCAACCATTTTCAAATAACTAATTCACATTTCAAGTCTCTACCATTAACCATTTTAAAGTAACTAATTCATATTTCAAGTCTCTACCATTTTCTAGTAACTAATTCACATTTTCAAGTTACTAGACTTAACAATTTTCAAAAAACTAATTCACATTTCAATTCTCTACACTTGATCATTTTCAAGTAACTAATTCACATTTTCAACTTACTACACATAACAATTTTCAAGTAACTAATTCACATTTCAAGTTAGTACAATTAATAATTTTCAAGTAACTAATTCACATTTCAATTCTCTACACTTAACCATTTTCAAGTAACTAATTCACATTTCAAGTCTCTACCATTAACAATTTTAAAGTAACTAATTCACATTTCAAGTCTCTACACTTAACCATTTTCAAATAACTAATTCACATTTCGAGTCTCTACCATTAACCATTTTCAAATCACTAATTCACATTTCAAGTCTCTACCATTAACCATTTTCTAGTAACTATTTTACATTTTCAAGTTACTACACGTAACAAGTTTCAAGTAACTAATTCACATTTCAATTCTCTACACTTAATCATTTTCAAGTAACTAATTCACATTTCAAGTCTCTACCATTAACCATTTTAAAGTAACTAATTCACATTTCAAGTCTCTACCATTTTCAAGTAACTAATTCACATTTCAATTCTCTACACTTAACCATTTCAAGTAACTAATTCACATTTCAAGTCTCTACCATTAACCTTTTTCAAGTAACTAAATCACATTTCAAGTCTCTATCATTAACCATTTTCTAGTAACTAATTTACATTTTCAAGTTACTACACGTAACAATTTTCAAGTAACTAATTCACATTTCAAGTCTCTACCATTAACCATTTTCTAGTAACTAATTCACATTTCAAGTCTCTACACTTAACCATTTTCACGTAACTAATTCATATTTCAAGTCTCTACCATTAACCATTTTAAAGTAACTAATTCACATTTCAAGTCTCTACCATTATCCATTTTCTAGTAACTAATTCACATTTTCAAGTTACTACACTTAACAATTTTCAAGTAACTAATTCACATTTCAATTCTCTACACTTAATCATTTTCAAGTAACTAATTCACATTTTCAACTTACTAAACTTAATCATTTTCAAGTAACTAATTCACATTTCAATTCTCTACACTTAACCATTTTCAAGTAACTAATTCACATTTCAAGTCTATACCATTAACCATTTTCTAGTAACTAATTCACATTTTCAAGTTAGTACAATTAATAATTTTTAAGTAACTAATTCACATTTCAATTCTCTACACTCAACCATTTTCAAATAACTAATTCACATTTCAAGTCTCTACCATTAACCATTTTAAAGTAACTAATTCATATTTCAAGTCTCTACCATTTTCTAGTAACTAATTCACATTTTCAAGTTACTAGACTTAACAATTTTCAAGTAACTAATTCACATTTCAATTCTCTACACTTGATCATTTTCAAGTAACTAATTCACATTTTCAACTTACTACACATAACAATTTTCAAGTAACTAATTCACATTTCAAGTTACTACAATTAATAATTTTCAAGTAACTAATTCACATTTCAATTCTCTACACTTAACCATTTTCAAGTAACTAATTCACATTTCAAGTCTCTACCATTAACAATTTTAAAGTAACTAATTCACATTTCAAGTCTCTACACTTAACCATTTTCAAATAACTAATTCACATTTCGAGTCTCTACCATTAACCATTTTCAAATCACTAATTCACATTTCAAGTCTCTACCATTAACCATTTTCTAGTAACTATTTTACATTTTCAAGTTACTACACGTAACAAGTTTCAAGTAACTAATTCACATTTCAATTCTCTACACTTAATCATTTTCAAGTAACTAATTCACATTTCAAGTCTCTACCATTAACCATTTTAAAGTAACTAATTCACATTTCAAGTCTCTACCATTATCAAGTAACTAATTCACATTTCAATTCTCTACACTTAACCATTTTCAAGTAACTAATTCACATTTCAAGTCTCTACCATTAACCATTTTAAAGTAACTAATTCATATTTCAAGTCTCTACCATTTTCAAGTAGCTAATTCACATTTCAATTCTCTACACTTAACCATTTTCAAGTAACTAATTCACATTTCAAGTCTCTACCATTAACAATTTTGAAATAACCAATTCACATTTCAATTCTCTACACTTAACCATTTTCAAGTAACTAATTCATATTTCAAGTCTCTACCATTAACCATTTTAAAGTAACTAATTCACATTTCAAGTCTCTACCATTATTCATTTTCTAGTAACTAATTCACATTTTCAAGTTACTACACTTAACAATTTTCAAATAACTAATTCACATTTCAATTCTCTACACTTAACCATTTTCAAGTAACTAATTCACAATTTCAAGTTACTGCACTTAACCATTTCAAGTAACTAATTCACATTTTCACTAAACTTAATCATTTTCAAGTAACTAATTCATATTTCAAGTCTCTACCATTAACCATTTTCAAGTAACTAATTCACATTTCAAGTCTCTACCATTATCCATTTTCTAGTAACTAATTCATATTTTCAAGTTACTACACTTAACAATTTTCAAATAACTAATTCACATTTCAAGTCTCTAATATTAACCATTTTCAAGTAACTAATTCACATTTCAAGTCTCTACAATTAATAATTTTCAAGTAACTAATTCACATTTCAATTCTCTACACTTAACCATTTTCAAGTAACTAATTCACATTTCAAGTCTATACACTTAATCATTTTTAAGTAACTAATTCACATTTTCAACTTACTACACATAACAATTTTCAAGTAACTAATTAACATTTCAAGTTACTACAATTAATAATTTTCAAGTAACTAATTCACATTTCAATTCTCTACACTTAACCATTTCCAAGTAACTAATTCACATTTTAAGTCTCTACCATTAACCATTTTAAAGTAACTAATTCACATTTTCAAGTTACTACACTTAACAATTTTCAAGTAACTAATTCACATTTCAATTCTCTACACTTAATCATTTTCAAGTAACTAATTCACATTTTCAACTTACTACACTTAATCATTTTCAAATAACTAATTCACATTTCAATTCTCTACACTTAACCATTTTCAAGTAACTAATTCACATTTCAAGTCTATACCATTAACCATTTTAAAGTAACTAATTCACATTTCAAGTCTCTACCATTTTCAAGTAACTAATTCACATTTCAATTCTCTACACTTAATCATTTTCAAGTAACTAATTCATATTTCAAGTCTCTACCATTATCCATTTTCTAGAAACTAATTAACATTTTCAAATTACTACACTTAACAATTTTCAAATAACTAATTCACATTTCAATTCTCTACACTTAACCATTTTCAAGTAACTAATTCACATTTTCAAGTTACTACACTTAACCATTTTCAAATAACTAATTCACATTTTCACTACACTTAACCATTTTCAAGTAACCAATTCACATTTCAAGTCTCTACAATTAATAATTTTCAAGTAACTAATTCACATTTCAATTCTCTACACTTAACCATTTTCAAATAACTAATTCACATTTCAAGTCTCTACCATTAACCATTTTAAAGTAACTAATTCACATTTCAAGTCTCTACCATTTTCAAGTAACTAATTCACATTTCAATTCTCTACACTTAACCATTTTCAAGTAACTAATTCACATTTTCAAGTTACTACACTTAACCATTTTCAAGTAACTAATTCACATTTTCACTACACTTAACCATTTTCAAGTAACCAATTCACATTTCAAGTCTCTACAATTAATAATTTTCAAGTAACTAATTCACATTTCAAGTCTCTATGTCACGACCCAATATTTGGGTCATGATGGCGCCTATCGTAACCCACCAATAGGCAAGCCAAACCCTAGTTCGGAGCAACAAGCGACGGGCTAACGGGCGGAATCTCATAAAACAGAGAAGAAGTGGAAGTAACCAAAACCATATTTATAAACATGCTAAGACTGAGAAGGAAGAGGACAACGTATATAAAGTCCAGAACCCCTCCCAAGACCTGGTGGGGTCAGTACATGAGCCACTACTAACATATCCAAAATACAAGACAGAAACCAAATATGTATAATAAGTACAACAGTCTCGAGAGCAAAAGACTATACAGTAGAAGATGGAGTAGGATCTGCCTCAGACGTCAGTAAGCTCACCCTGCTCCGGAGTCAGTGCTAAGAAAAGAGTCACGTCACCACCGTCGACTAGTGCCTGGATCTGCATCGGGGGGAAAAAGATGCAGAAGTGCAGTATGAGTACCGGGGCAACGGGTACTCAGTAGGCATCATCGGCCGACTGAGCTTAAGGTAATATAAACAGGCTAAAGTACGGGGGTGCATGCTAAGTCTGGTATAACTATAAATAGTAAGTACATAAGTAGCGGTTGAGGCATATAGACATGCTCAGGAGAAA
Organism: Capsicum rhomboideum; assembly: GCA_031232105.1. Lineage (NCBI taxonomy): Eukaryota > Viridiplantae > Streptophyta > Magnoliopsida > Solanales > Solanaceae > Capsicum > Capsicum rhomboideum. The sequence continues at coordinate 46,688,237 of CP124719.1, read as the reverse complement.
AATAAATGCGATACTGAATAACGAGTAAATAAATGCATAAGTAAACACACAAGTCAACCATAACCTATCTGGGTCCCCATAAACCCGATAGGCACACGAAAGAAAACAATAACCCAACCTGGCCCCCATAAACCGGTGGGACACACAAGAATAATAAATGCATAGTCACCAGTGTCTCGAAGCTGTGTCAGTATCCAGTAATCACAATAACCAACAAGGGTGCACCGGGCTTGAACCGGCACCAATGGGTAATAACAAGAGGCCAGACGCCGGAATCGAACCGGAAGTAGTGGGTAATAACAAGAGGCCACATATATATCATATCTGCCGGACTCGAACCGGAACTCATATAACAACAGTATCATGATCACGGTACCCAGTACCAAAACTCTCCAACCATACCATAACCAGATGCCGGACTCGAACCGGGACTCATAATAATCAGTGGCCGGACTTGAACCGGAACTCATAGTGTATCACAATCCGGGGCCGGACTCGAACTGGAACACCCAATAGTCAATAACCAAAATCATCATACCTGAATCAGTAGCCGGACTCGAACCGGAACTTATCATAGCCAGTAACCAGAACAGAATCAAATGTCATATCATATCAGATAAACGGGAAAACATGCTAGTCCGTCCCAGGCCGAAACTGAAGTATAGGTACATGAGCTACCCATTACTTGGTACAAGGTAAGTCCCCGGGTCCTCCTAGGTCCATAGTCTATTATCATGCAATATCTAAGTCAGTCCGGGTATCTAGAGTAGCTCATGACAAGGTGGGTCCTAATTCTAAACTAAGACCAGCAATCCCGATCGAGTGCGGTGCTGTCAGGGACTAAAATGCTAAATAGGTCAATTTGGGTATATTTGGGGTGACTAAATACCGTCACAAGTCTAACAGGTGACAGAGGGCTTAACTAAGCCCAAAAATGTCAACGTTCTGACAAGTCGACAAAAGGGTAACGAGGTCCACTACCGGGTCCCGGATACCAAGTCTAGTTATACCTGTCTAAGTCTGGGCTAAGTCTGTCTAAGCCTGGACTAAGGTCCAACAATAATATTCCCCAATCAGTAGTCCATAACAACAATACTATTCGATCCCAAATAGGTCATAAGTGGTGTACCGTAAGGATAACGGGCCTGGAATGTGTCCGAACAACCCTATCCGGCCTAGAAGGCCTAAATCACAGCAAACCACCACCTCCAAGTCTATAATTCCAGCCCACAATACCAGCACAATAGCACACATATATCACACATAAGCTCAATCTAAGTGTAAAGAAAGGTAAACCTAGCCTACCTGGACGCCGCCGCAAGCTTGCTAAAAGAATCAGCTATTCAGGAGCCTTCCCCTTTCGAGAGGCCTCTGACTGCCGCCACGCTACCAAGATAATAAAATACAGGTCAAAACATGACTATTGATACCCATATTGCATTAGTTCGGAAAATGTCCGAAAATCCCACGTGGGGCCCGCTTGCGAAATCGCAAAACCAAAATCGTCACAGTGTCCCAAATAACTCTGTGACCAATAGTCACAACAGATGTTATCCAATCCGAGCTCATATTAAGCTCTAAATAAGCACCAACAATACCAACGTATAAGAAAACTATCGTAAATAAAATAAAACTTACCAAAATAACGATTATTACACGTCCACAAACACTTTCCCACTAGAACCCGAGCTTGAATAACTTGATGTAGGTAATAAATTTATGAAACATCAAAAATGTTTTTATCTGAAATTCTCTTATCAAAGTATATAGAGATATACATATGCAGATCCAATGGTCTTCATTTGGTAAGTGACGTGAATGAACAAAAATGAATGCAAATGGCACTTGAAACAATATATGTCACTTAGTTGCTAAATGCACTAAGTTGCTGCCACCAGTACACTTGTTGTATGCTTTCCTCCACTTCCACGTGTGAAGTGGAGGTGTTTAATACCTCACTCCTATATATCCCACTTGTGTATATTCGGGTATTGCATAGACTCGTGGTAAAATAAATACAACTTTTTGAATATACCATAATTAATAGAAAATTATTTCTAATAAAACCTCTATAAAATAATAACATTATTTTAACATATTTAGATTTACTATCTCCACTTAAAATATCAATAAATTATAAAACTATTATAAATTAGTATAGATATATCATAACTAAAGAATTTTATAAATTTCAAAAACATTTTCGAAAGGTAATTAACTATGTCATTTTACCAAAATTTAATTTAATTTAATATTTTACAACCTGCTCGGTCTAACTAATATTCTCAAACGAACTGCCCGGGAACCGGACTGTCAGTCCCAGCAAGTCATAAATAACTTGGGGCAGTTATAGAAAAACTCTAAACGCTGAGAACACTCAAAAACGAGGGAAATGACCTGGAAGGTCATTACAATATCCACTACTAAAAAGGACTTTCGTCCGCGAAAGTCAAGAATAAGCACGTACCTGAAGTCGTGAACAAGTAGGGATACTGGGCTCGCATGTCACGTTCAAGCTCCCAAGTAGCCTCCTCAACCGGACGGTGACGCCACTGTACCTTAACCACTGGAATATCCCGGGAGCGTAACCGTCTGACATTTCTAGCCAAAATGGACACAGGCTCCTCCACAAATGCTAACTTATCATCTAACTAAATCGAGTCCTACTGAAACACATACGACTCATCCGGAATGTACTGTCGCAGCATAGAAACATGAAACACTGGGTGGATAGCTGAAAATGCCGGAGGTAAAGCTAACATATAAGCGACCTCTCCAACTGTCCGCAAAATCTCAAAGGGTCCAATATATCTGGGGCTAAGCTTGCCCCTCCTACCAAACCGCATTACGCCCTTCATGGGCGATATTCGTAAGAAGACCCTATCACCCACCCTGAATTTCAATGGACGACGTCTACGGTCAGCATAACTCCTCTGTCTACTCTGAGCTGTCCGCAGCTTGTCCTGAATTACTCGAACTCGATCCAAAGATTCTCGGAGCAAATCTGTGCCACGAGGATTGACTTCTGAAGTTTCTAACCAGCCAACTGGAGATCGACACCGTCTGCCATATAAAGCCTCAAACGGAGCCATTTGAATGCTGGAATGGAAGTTATTACTATACGCAAACTCGGCTAAAGGTAAGAATTGATCCCACTGACCCCCAAAGTCTAACACACAAGCGCGGAGCATGTGCTACGGAGACCGCTATCCTCAAATGGACGACTCTGAATCTGCTCCAGCAAAGTAGATCTCACACCAACACAAGCGATAACCCTTCCGGGGTCAGAAATATCCAAACGCACCATCGAGTTAGCTAAGGACTGAATGTCCAAAGCCAACGGCCGCTGAGAGACTGGAATGAAGGCTAAGCTACCCATACTCACTGCCTTTCGACTTAAGGCATCCGCTACCACATTCGCCTTGCCCGGATGATAGAGAATAGAGATATCATAGTCCTTCAGCAACTCAATCCATCTGCGCTGCCTCGAATTAAGATCCCTCTGAGTCATAATATGCTGAAGACTGCGGTGGTCTGTAAAGATCTCACAATACACACCGTATAGATAATGCCTCCAAATCCGCAGTGCAAATACTACCGCTGCTAATTCCAAGTCATGAGTGGGATAATTATGTTCGTGCACCTTTAGCTGCCTCATTGCATATGCAATAACACGACCCCGCTGCATCAAAACACATCCCAAACCGATACCAGACGCATCACAATAAACGGTAAAACCTTCGCCCTCTACTGGAAGAGTCAACACAGGGGCAGAAGTAAGTCGATCCTTGAGTTTCAGAAAGCTCGCCTCACAATCCTCAGACCATTGAAACAGAACCTCCTTCCTGGTTAGTCTGGTCATAGGAGATGCAATAGACGAGAAGCCCTCAACAAATCGCCTGTAGTATCCTGCCAACCCAACAAAGCTGTGAACCTCGGTAGGTGACGTGGGCCTAGCCCAACCTCGAATAGCCTCAATCTTCGCTGGGTCTACCATGATACCGTGTCTGGACATAACATGGCCCAAGAAAGCTACAGACTCAAGCCAGAACTCACATTTTGAGAACTTGGCATACGGCCGATGAACTCTCAAAGTGTGGAGTACAATCCTCAAATGTTGCTCGTGCTCCTCGTTACTTCTCGAATAAACCAAGATGTCGTCAATAAACACAATCACAAAGGAGTCCAAGTATGGCCTGAATACGCGGTTCATCAGATCCATGAAAGTTGCTGGGGCATTAGTCAACCCAAAAGACATCACCAGGAACTCATAATGGCCGTATCGAGTCCTGAAGGCTGTCTTTGGGATGTCCTCAGCCCTAACTCTCAATTGATGGTATCCAGATATCAAATCTATTTTTGAGAATACCGCTGCACCCTGAAGTTGATCAAACAAATCATCGATACGAGGCATAGGATACTTATTCTTCACAGTTACCTTATTCAACTGCCTGTAATCAATACACATGCGCATAGATCCATCCTTCTTCTTTACAAATAGAACTGGAGCACCCCATGGAGACACACTCGGCCTGATAAAACCCTTCCCCAGAAGGTCCTGGAGCTGAGTACTCAACTCTCTCAATTCAGCAGGAGCCATACGATAAGGAGCTATGGAAATAGGTCGGGTGCTTGGCACGAGGTCAATAATGAACTCTATATCACACTCAGGAGGAAGGTCAGGTAGGTCAGTCGGGAATACATCAGAAAACTCATGAACAACAGGGACGGAGTCAAGTAAGGGACTCTCAATACTAGCATCCCGAACATAAGCAAGGAATGAATCACATCCCTTCGACATCAATCTACGAGCACGAACATATGAAATAATCCCTGTCGGTGTGCGGCTAACAGAACCCTGCCACACCACCGGGGGTACGCCAGGCATGGCTAAGGTCACGGTCTTGGCAAAGCAATCCAAGACTGCATGATGGAAAGACAACCAGTCCATGCCCAGAATCACATCAAAGTCTACCATGGCCAATACAATAAAATCAATCCGAGTCTCAAACTCCTCAACAGTCACCAGACAAGATCTATATACTCGATCCACTACTAAGGAATCACCAACGGGGGTGGATACACATAAGGGTACAGATAATAACTCAGAACATAAACCCAACCGTGGTGCATAATAAGTAGATACATAAGAAAACGTGGATCCGGGATCAAATAATGCAGAAGCTGGCTGATGGCATACGAAAATCATACCTGTAATCACCGCATCCGAAGCCTCAGCCTCCGGCCTAGCCGGCACAACATACAACTGACGCTGACTACTACTAGTCTGAGCACCAACCTGACTACCAGTCCGACCTCCCTGCGCTCTACCTCGAGAACCCTGGGGACCACCCCGACGACCCTGTACACTACCTCTACCTGTTGGCGGTATAGATCTGAGGGGCTGTGTTGTCTGAACTGAAGGCTCAATCGCCATGCGCTGAGGACACTCACGCGTGAAATGATCGACAACCCCACTAGTGTAACATGCTCCTGGCTCCCTGCTCGGCCTAGAAGGTCCGGCTGATCCGGTATGACCCCCTCTAGTCGATGAACTGGACTGACCAAGTCCCTGAGGCTGTCTAACAGAACCACTATAGGCGGGCTGACCTCTATCAGATATTTGCAAAGCTGACTGTACGGGCCTACTGGGCTGACCCTGTCGCTGAAAAAAACTGCTGCTGCTGCTGAGGGTACCTACCCTGAAACTGGAAACCACGACCTCTGAACTGCGAACCACTATGGCTCCCACTGAAACTACCCTGAACATGAGGCCTCTTATCGCTGCCCCCTTGGGCCTCGCGATCCATCTCCTCAATAGAGTACACATGATCAGTAATCTCTGCGAATGACTTCCCTGAAGTCACTAAACTCTGGGTAGCCCTGCGGAGTGGCAATCTCAGTCCCCTGACAAAACATCTAACTCTCTCATACTCATTAGGCAAAATAGAAGTAGCATGCCTAGCAAGATCATGAAACCTCGCCTCATACTCAGCGACAGATAATGAACCCTGAGTCAATCTGGAGAACTCATCCCTGAGTCGCTCCCGCATAGTACGAGGCATATACTTTCCCAAGAAGATCTCAGAGAACTGGGTCCAGGTAACCGGTGGAGATCCTGCTGGCCTGGAATCAAGATATCCCCTCCACCATCTCCTCGCTGCAGTATCAAACTGATATGCCACAAAATCAACACCACGAGACTGTACCAATCCCAAATTCCTCAGTCTATCCTCGCAGCTGGACAAGAACTCATATGCATCCTCACCCGGAGTACCAGCAAATCTCAGTGGAGTCAACCTCAAGAAACGCCCCAACATCTTCTGCTCATCGACAGACATAGCAGGCTGATCTATAACCGGCTGTGGAGCTACCGGCGCTGGCGGAATCTCAACTCTGGGTGCTGCAGCTGCAGGCTGCGCCCCAATATCAACTCTCTGTACTGCTGGTTGGGCTCCCTCGGCTGACGGACCTCCAACTATCCCCAACAACTGAAGTAATGTACCTCGGAGCAAAGAAGCATCAATAAATCCAGGTGGAGCCTGGGCTGCTCGTAAGCCCACCGGCTGCTGTGGAGGCGGAACATCTGGAGCAATAACGGGATCGGGTAACTGATCCCTAGCATGATCTTGGCCTGGGGCTGCTGCTCTGCCCTGCCCCCGACCTCTGGGTCGACCTCGGCCCCTAACAGGAGCCCTCGCTGTAGGCTCGGGGTCCTGACCCTCGGGTCTCGCACCCTGCGTCCAACCATCTGCAAAAAGAGTGAACCAAATGAAAATCAGAAACCAACATAGACTTAACGCACGGACATGAGTCAAGAAAATGAGAGACTCCCCTAAGAATGCTCCGTAGCCTCCTGAGGATAGGATACAGGCGTCCCCGCACCGATCCACAGGACTCTACTACACACTGGCTCATGTACCGACACTACCCGTACAACCTAGGCTCTGATACCAAGCTGTCACGACCCGATTTTTAGAGTCATGATGGCGCCTATCGTAACCCACCAATAGGCAAGCCAAACCCTAGTCCGGAGCAACAAGCGACGGGCTAACGGGCGGAATCTCATAAAACAGAGAAGAAGTGGAAGTAACCAAAACCATATTTATAAACATGCTAAGACTGAGAAGGAAGAGGACAACGTATATAAAGTCCAGAACCCCTCCCAAGACCTGGTGGGGTCAGTACATGAGCCACTACTAACATATCCAAAATACAAGACAGAAACTAAATATGTATAATAAGTACAACAGTCTCGAGAGCAAAAGACTATACAGTAGAAGATGGAGTAGGATCTGCCTCAGACGTCAGTAAGCTCACCCTGCTCCGGAGTCAGTGCTAAGAAAAGAGTCACGTCACCACCGTCGACTAGTGCCTGGATCTGCATCGGGGGGAAAAAGATGCAGAAGTGCAGTATGAGTACCGGGGCAACGGGTACTCAGTAGGCATCATCGGCCGACTGAGCTTAAGGTAATATAAACAGGCTAAAGTACGGGGGTGCATGCTAAGTCTGGTATAACTATAAATAGTAAGTACATAAGTAGCGGTTGAGGCATATAGACATGCTCAGGAGAAAAATAAATGCGATACTGAATAACGAGTAAATAAATGCATAAGTAAACACACAAGTCAACCATAACCTATCTGGGTCCCCATAAACCCGATAGGCACACGAAAGAAAACAATAACCCAACCTGGCCCCCATAAACCGGTGGGACACACAAGAATAATAAATGCATAGTCACCAGTGTCTCGAAGCTGTGTCAGTATCCAGTAATCACAATAACCAACAAGGGTGCACCGGGCTTGAACCGGCACCAATGGGTAATAACAAGAGGCCAGACGCCGGAATCGAACCGGAAGTAGTGGGTAATAACAAGAGGCCACATATATATCATATCTGCCGGACTCGAACCGGAACTCATATAACAACAGTATCATGATCACGGTACCCAGTACCAAAACTCTCCAACCATACCATAACCAGATGCCGGACTCGAACCGGGACTCATAATAATCAGTGGCCGGACTTGAACCGGAACTCATAGTGTATCACAATCCGGGGCCGGACTCGAACTGGAACACCCAATAGTCAATAACCAAAATCATCATACCTGAATCAGTAGCCGGACTCAAACCGGAACTTATCATAGCCAGTAACCAGAACAGAATCAAATGTCATATCATATCAGATAAACGGGAAAACATGCTAGTCCGTCCCAGGCCGAAACTGAAGTATAGGTACATGAGCTACCCATTACTTGGTACAAGGTAAGTCCCCGGGTCCTCCTAGGTCCATAGTCTATTATCATGCAATATCTAAGTCAGTCCGGGTATCTAGAGTAGCTCATGACAAGGTGGGTCCTAATTCTAAACTAAGACCAGCAATCCCGATCGAGTGCGGTGCTGTCAGGGACTAAAATGCTAAATAGGTCAATTTGGGTATATTTGGGGTGACTAAATACCGTCACAAGTCTAACAGGTGACAGAGGGCTTAACTAAGCCCAAAAATGTCAACGTTCTGACAAGTCGACAAAAGGGTAACGAGGTCCACTACCGGGTCCCGGATACCAAGTCTAGTTATACCTGTCTAAGTCTGGGCTAAGTCTGTCTAAGCCTGGACTAAGGTCCAACAATAATATTCCCCAATCAGTAGTCCATAACAACAATACTATTCGATCCCAAATAGGTCATAAGTGGTGTACCGTAAGGATAACGGGCCTGGAATGTGTCCGAACAACCCTATCCGGCCTAGAAGGCCTAAATCACAGCAAACCACCACCTCCAAGTCTATAATTCCAGCCCACAATACCAGCACAATAGCACACATATATCACACATAAGCTCAATCTAAGTGTAAAGAAAGGTAAACCTAGCCTACCTGGACGCCGCCGCAAGCTTGCTAAAAGAATCAGCTATTCAGGAGCCTTCCCCTTTCGAGAGGCCTCTGACTGCCGCCACGCTACCAAGATAATAAAATACAGGTCAAAACATGACTATTGATACCCATATTGCATTAGTTCGGAAAATGTCCGAAAATCCCACGTGGGGCCCGCTTGCGAAATCGCAAAACCAAAATCGTCACAGTGTCCCAAATAACTCTGTGACCAATAGTCACAACAGATGTTATCCAATCCGAGCTCATATTAAGCTCTAAATAAGCACCAACAATACCAACGTATAAGAAAACTACCGTAAATAAAATAAAACTTACCAAAATAACGATTATTACACGTCCACAAACACTTTCCCACTAGAACCCGAGCTTGAATAACTTGATGTAGGTAATAAATTTATGAAACATCAAAAATGTTTTTATCTGAAATTCTCTTATCAAAGTATATAGAGATATACATATGCAGATCCAATGGTCTTCATTTGGTAAGTGACGTGAATGAACAAAAATGAATGCAAATGGCACTTGAAACAATATATGTCACTTAGTTGCTAAATGCACTAAGTTGCTGCCACCAGTACACTTGTTGTATGCTTTCCTCCACTTCCACGTGTGAAGTGGAGGTGTTTAATACCTCACTCCTATATATCCCACTTGTGTATATTCGGGTATTGCATAGACTCGTGGTAAAATAAATACAACTTTTTGAATATACCATAATTAATAGAAAATTATTTCTAATAAAACCTCTATAAAATAATAACATTATTTTAACATATTTAGATTTACTATCTCCACTTAAAATATCAATAAATTATAAAACTATTATAAATTAGTATAGATATATCATAACTAAAGAATTTTATAAATTTCAAAAACATTTTCGAAAGGTAATTAACTATGTCATTTTACCAAATTTTAATTTAATTTAATATTTTACAACCTGCTCGGTCTAACTAATATTCTCAAACGAACTGCCCGGGAACCGGACTGTCAGTCCCAGCAAGTCATAAATAACTTGGGGCAGTTATAGAAAAACTCTAAACGCTGAGAACACTCAAAAACGAGGGAAATGACCTGGAAGGTCATTACACTCTACCATTAACCATTTTCAAGTAACTAATTCACATTTCAATTCTCTACACTTAACCATTTTCAAGTAACTAATTCACATTTTAAGTCTCTACCATTAACCATTTTAAAGTAACTAATTCACATTTTCAAGTTACTACACTTAACAATTTTCAAGTAACTAATTCACATTTCAATTCTCTACACTTAATCATTTTCAAGTAACTAATTCACATTTTCAACTTACTACACTTAATCATTTTCAAGTAACTAATTCACATTTCAATTCTCTACAATTAACCATTTTCAAGTAACTAATTCACATTTCAAGTCTATACCATTAACCATTTTCTAGTAACTAATTCACATTTTCAAGTTAGTACAATTAATAATTTTTAAGTAACTAATTCACATTTCAATTCTCTACACTCAACCATTTTCAAATAACTAATTCACATTTCAAGTCTCTACCATTAACCATTTTAAAGTAACTAATTCATAGTTCAAGTCTCTACCATTTTCTAGTAACTAATTCACATTTTCAAGTTACTACACTTAACAATTTTCAAGTAACTAATTCACATTTCAATTCTCTACACTTGATCATTTTCAAGTAACGAATTCACATTTTCAACTTACTACACATAACAATTTTCAAGTAACTAATTCACATTTCAAGTTACTACAATTAATAATTTTTAAGTAACTAATTCACATTTCAATTCTCTACACTTAACCATTTTCAAGTAACTAATTCACATTTCAAGTCTCTACCATTAACCATTTTAAAGTAACTAATTCACATTTCAAGTCTCTACACTTAACCATTTTCAAATAATTAATTCACATTTCAAGTCTCCACCATTAACCATTTTCAAGTAACTAATTCACATTTCAAGTCTCTACCATTAACCATTTTCTAGTAACTATTTTACATTTTCAAGTTACTACACGTAACAAGTTTCAAGTAACTAATTCACATTTCAATTCTATACACTTAATCATTTTCAAGTAACTAATTCACATTTCAAGTCTCTACCATTAACCATTTTAAAGTAACTAATTCACATTTCAAGTCTCTACCATTTTCAAGTAACTAATTCACATTTCAATTCTCTACACTTAACCATTTCAAGTAACTAATTCACATTTCAAGTCTCTACCATTAACCTTTTTCAAGTAACTAAATCACATTTCAAGTCTCTATCATTAACCATTTTCTAGTAACTAATTTACATTTTCAAGTTACTACACGTAACAATTTTCAAGTAACTAATTCACATTTCAAGTCTCTACCATTAACCATTTTCTAGTAACTAATTCACATTTCAAGTCTCTACACTTAACCATTTTCACGTAACTAATTCATATTTCAAGTCTCTACCATTAACCATTTTAAAGTAACTAATTCACATTTCAAGTCTCTACCATTTTCTAGTAACTAATTCACAATTTCAAGTTACTACACTTAACAATTTTCAAGTAACTAATTCACATTTCAATTCTCTACACTTAATAATTTTCAAGTAAGTAATTCAAATTTTCAAGTCTCTACAATTTTCAAATAACTAATTCACATTTCAAGTCTCTACACTTAACCATTTTCAAGTAACTAATTCACATTTCAAGTTACTACATTAACAATTTTCAAGTAACTAATTCAAATTTCAAGTCTCTAATACTAACCATTTTCAAGTAACTAATTTACATTTCAAGTCTCTACAATTAAAAATTTTCAAGTAACTAATTCACATTTCAATTCTCTACACTTAACCATTTTCAAGTAACTAATTCACATTTCAAGTCTCTACACTTAACTATTTTCAAGTAACTAATTCATATTTCAAGTCTCTACCATTAACCATTTTCTAGTAATTAATTCACATTTTCAATTTAGTACAATTAATAATTTTTAAGTAACTAATTCACATTTCAATTCTCTACACTCAACCATTTTCAAATAACTAATTCACATTTCAAGTCTCTACCATTTTCAAGTAACTAATTCACATTTCAAGTCTCTACACTTAACCATTTTCAAGTAACTAATTCATATTTCAAGTTTCTACCATTAGCCATTTTCTAGTAACTAATTCACATTTTCAAGTTACTACACTTAACAATTTTCAAATAACTAATTCACATTTCAAATCTCTATACTTAACCATTTTCAAATAACTAATTCACATTTTCAAGTTGCTGCACTTAACCATTTTCAAGTAACTAATTCACATTTTCACTAAACTTAATCATTTTCAAGTAATTAATTCACATTTCAAGTCTCTACCATTAACCATTTTCAAGTAACTAATTCACATTTCAAGTCTCTACCATTATCCATTTTCTAGTAACTAATTCACATTTTCAAGTTACTACACTTAACAATTTTCAAAAAACTAATTCACATTTCAATTCTCTACACTTAACCATTTTCAAGTAACTAATTCACATTTTCAAGTTACTGCACTTAACCATTTCAAGTAACTAATTCACATTTTCACTAAACTTAATCATTTTCAAGTAACTAATTCATATTTCAAGTCTCTACCATTAACCATTTTCAAGTAACTAATTCACATTTCAAGTCTCTACCATTATCCATTTTCTAGTAACTAATTCATATTTTCAAGTTACTACACTTAACAATTTTCAAGTAACTAATTCACATTTCAAGTCTCTAATATTAACCATTTTCAAGTAACTAATTCACATTTCAAGTCTCTACAATTAATAATTTTCAAGTAACTAATTCACATTTCAATTCTCTACACTTAACCATTTTCAAGTAACTAATTCATATTTCAATTCTCTACACTTAACCATTTTCAAGTAACTAATTCACATTTCAAGTCTATACACTTAATCATTTTTAAGTAACTAATTCACATTTTCAACTTACTACACATAACAATTTTCAAGTAACTAATTAACATTTCAAGTTACTACAATTAATAATTTTCAAGTAACTAATTCACATTTCAATTCTCTACACTTAACCATTTTCAAGTAACTAATTCACATTTTAAGTCTCTACCATTAACCATTTTAAAGTAACTAATTCACATTTTCAAGTTACTACACTTAACAATTTTCAAGTAACTAATTCACATTTCAAGTCTCTAATATTAACCATTTTCAAGTAACTAATTCACATTTCAAGTCTCTACAATTAATAATTTTCAAGTAACTAATTCACATTTCAATTCTTTACACTTAACCATTTTCAAGTAACTAATTCACATTTCAATTCTCTACACTTAACCATTTTCAAGTAACTAATTCACATTTCAAGTCTATACACTTAATCATTTTTAAGTAACTAATTCACATTTTCAACTTACTACACATAACAATTTTCAAGTGACTAATTAACATTTCAAGTTACTACAATTAATAATTTTCAAGTAACTAATTCACATTTCAATTCTCTACACTCGACCATTTCCAAGTAACTAATTCACATTTTATGTCTCTACCATTAACCATTTTCAAGTAACTAATTCACATTTTCAAGTTACTACACTTAACAATTTTCAAGTAACTAATTCACATTTCAATTCTCCACACTTAATCATTTTCAAGTAACTAATTCACATTTTCAACTTACTACACTTAATCATTTTCAAGTAACTAATTCACATTTCAATTCTCTACACTTAACCATTTTCAAGTAACTAATTCACATTTCAAGTCTCTATCATTTTCAAGTAACTAATTCACATTTCAATTCTCTACACATAATCATTTTCAAGTAACTAATTCATATTTCAAGTCTCTACCATTATCCATTTTCTAGAAACTAATTAACATTTTCAAATTACTACACTTAACAATTTTCAAATAACTAATTCACATTTCAATTCTCTACACTTAACCATTTTCAAGTAACTAATTCACATTTTCAAGTTACTACACTTAACCATTTTCAAGTAACTAATTCACATTTTCACTACACTTAACCATTTTCAAGTAACCAATTCACATTTCAAGTCTCTACAATTAATAATTTTCAAGTAACTAATTCACATTTCAATTCTCTACACTTAACCATTTTCAAGTAACTAATTCACATTTCAATTCTCTACACTTAACCATTTTCAAGTAACTAATTCACATTTTAAGTCTCTACCATTAACCATTTTAAAGTAACTAATTCACATTTTCAAGTTACTACACTTAACAATTTTCAAGTAACTAATTCACATTTCAATTCTCTACACTTAATCATTTTCAAGTAACTAATTCACATTTTCAACTTACTACACTTAATCATTTTCAAGTAACTAATTCACATTTCAATTCTCTACAATTAACCATTTTCAAGTAACTAATTCACATTTCAAGTCTATACCATTAACCATTTTCTAGTAACTAATTCACATTTTCAAGTTAGTACAATTAATAATTTTTAAGTAACTAATTCACATTTCAATTCTCTACACTCAACCATTTTCAAATAACTAATTCACATTTCAAGTCTCTACCATTAACCATTTTAAAGTAACTAATTCATAGTTCAAGTCTCTACCATTTTCTAGTAACTAATTCACATTTTCAAGTTACTACACTTAACAATTTTCAAGTAACTAATTCACATTTCAATTCTCTACACTTGATCATTTTCAAGTAACTAATTCACATTTTCAACTTACTACACATAACAATTTTCAAGTAACTAATTCACATTACAAGTTACTACAATTAATAATTTTCAAGTAACTAATTCACATTTCAATTCTCTACACTTAACCATTTTCAAGTAACTAATTCACATTTCAAGTCTCTACCATTAACCATTTTAAAGTAACTAATTCACATTTCAAGTCTCTACACTTAACCATTTTCAAATAACTAATTCACATTTTAAGTCTCCACCATTAACCATTTTCAAGTAACTAATTCACATTTCAAGTCTCTACCATTAACCATTTTCTAGTAACTATTTTACATTTTCAAGTTACTACACGTAACAAGTTTCAAGTAACTAATTCACATTTCAATTCTCTACACTTAATCATTTTCAAGTAACTAATTCACATTTCAAGTCTCTACCATTAACCATTTTAAAGTAACTAATTCACATTTCAAGTCTCTACCATTTTCAAGTAACTAATTCACATTTCAATTCTCTACACTTAACCATTTCAAGTAACTAATTCACATTTCAAGTCTCTACCATTAACCTTTTTCAAGTAACTAAATCACATTTCAAGTCTCTATCATTAACCATTTTCTAGTAACTAATTTACATTTTCAAGTTACTACACGTAACAATTTTCAAGTAACTAATTCACATTTCAAGTCTCTATCATTAACCATTTTCTAGTAACTAATTCACATTTCAAGTCTCTACACTTAACCATTTTCACGTAACTAATTCATATTTCAATTCTCTACCATTAACCATTTTAAAGTAACTAATTCACATTTCAAGTCTCTACCATTATCCATTTTCTAGTAACTAATTCACATTTTCAAGTTACTACACTTAACAATTTTCAAGTAACTAATTCACATTTCAATTCTCTACACTTAACCATTTTCAAGTAACTAATTCACATTTTAAGTCTCTACCATTAACCATTTTAAAGTAACTAATTCACATTTTCAAGTTACTACACTTAACAATTTTCAAGTAACTAATTTACATTTCAATTCTCTACACTTAATCATTTTCAAGTAACTAATTCACATTTTCAACTTACTACACTTAATCATTTTCAAGTAACTAATTCACATTTCAATTCTCTACACTCAACCATTTTCAAATAACTAATTCACATTTCAAGTCTCTACCATTAACCATTTTAAAGTAACTAATTCATATTTCAAGTCTCTACCATTTTCAAGTAACTAATTCACATTTTCAAGTTACTACACTTAACAATTTTCAAGTAACTAATTCACATTTCAATTCTCTACACTTGATCATTTTCAAGTAACTAATTCACATTTTCAACTTACTACACATAACAATTTTCAAGTAACTAATTCACATTTCAAGTTACTACAATTAATAATTTTCAAATAACTAATTCACATTTCAATTCTCTACACTTAACCATTTTCAAGTAACTAATTCACATTTCAAGTCTCTACCATTAACCATTTTAAAGTAACTAATTCACATTTCAAGTCTCTACACTTAACCATTTTCAAATAACTAATTCACATTTCAAGTCTCTACCATTAACCATTTTCAAGTAACTAATTCACATTTCAAGTCTCTACACTTAACCATTTTCAAATAACTAATTCAAATTTCAAGTCTGTACCATTAACCATTTTCAAGTAACTAATTCACATTTCAAGTCTCTACCATTAACCATTTTCTAGTAACTATTTTACATTTTCAAGTTACTACACGTAACAAGTTTCAAATAACTAATTCACATTTCAATTCTCTACATTTAATCATTTTCAAGTAACTAATTCACATTTCAAGTCTCTACCATTAACCATTTTAAAGTAACTAATTCACATTTCAAGTCTCTACCATTTTCAAGTAACTAATTCACATTTCAATTCTCTACACTTAACCATTTCAAGTAACTAATTCACATTTCAAGTCTCTACCATTAACCTTTTTCAAGTAACTAAATCACATTTCAAGTCTCTATCATTAACCATTTTCTAGTAACTAATTTACATTTTCAAGTTACTAAACGTAACAATTTTCAAGTAACTAATTCACATTTCAAGTCTCTACCATTAACCATTTTCTAGTAACTAATTCACATTTCAATTCTCTACACTTAACCATTTCAAGTAACTAATTCACATTTCAAGTCTCTAACATTAACCATTTTCAAGTAACTAATTCACATTTCAAATCTCTACCATTATCCATTTTCTAGTAACTAATTCATATTTTCAAGTTACTACACTTAACAATTTTCAAGTAACTAATTCACATTTCAAGTCTCTAATATTAACCATTTTCAAGTAACTAATTCACATTTCAAGTCTCTACAATTAATAATTTTTAAGTAACTAATTCACATTTCAATTCTCTACACTTAACCATTTTCAAGTAACTAATTCACATTTCAAGTCTATACACTTAATCATTTTTAAGTAACTAATTCACATTTTCAACTTACTACACATAACAATTTTCAAGTAACTAATTCACATTTCAATTTTCTAAACTTAACCATTTTCAAGTAACTAATTCACATTTTAAGTCTCTACCATTAACCATTTTAAAGTAACTAATTCACATTTTCAAGTTACTACACTTAACAATTTTCAAGTAACTAATTCACATTTCAATTCTCTACACTTAATCATTTTCAAGTAACTAATTCACATTTTCAACTTACTACACTTAATCATTTTCAAGTAACTAATTCACATTTCAATTCTCTACACTTAACCATTTTCAAGTAACTAATTCACATTTCAAGTCTATACCATTAACCATTTTAAAGTAACTAATTCACATTTCAAGTCTCTACCATTTTCAAGTAACTAATTCACATTTCAATTCTCTACACTTAATCATTTTCAAGTAACTAATTCATATTTCAAGTCTCTACCATTATCCATTTTCTAGAAACTAATTAACATTTTCAAATTACTACACTTAACAATTTTCAAATAACTAATTCACATTTCAATTCTCTACACTTAACCATTTTCAAGTAACTAATTCACATTTTCAAGTTACTACACTTAACCATTTTCAAGTAACTAATTCACATTTTCACTACACTTAACCATTTTCAAGTAACCAATTCACATTTCAAGTCTCTACAATTAATAATTTTCAAGTAACTAATTCACATTTCAATTCTCTACACTTAACCATTTTCAAATAACTAATTCACATTTCAAGTCTCTACCATTAACCATTTTAAAGTAACTAATTCACATTTCAAGTCTCTACCATTTTCAAGTAACTAATTCACATTTCAATTCTCTACACTTAACCATTTTCAAGTAACTAATTCACATTTTCAAGTTACTACACTTAACCATTTTCAAGTAACTAATTCACATTTTCACTACACTTAACCATTTTCAAGTAACCAATTCACATTTCAAGTCTCTACAATTAATAATTTTCAAGTAACTAATTCACATTTCAAGTCTCTACCATTAACCATTTTCAAGTAACTAATTCACATTTCAATTCTCTACACTTAACCATTTTCAAGTAACTAATTCACATTTTAAGTCTCTACCATTAACCATTTTAAAGTAACTAATTCACATTTTCAAGTTACTACACTTAACAATTTTCAAGTAACTAATTCACATTTCAATTTTCTACACTTAATCATTTTCAAGTAACTAATTCACATTTTCAACTTACTACACTTAATCATTTTCAAGTAACTAATTCACATTTCAATTCTCTACAATTAACCATTTTCAAGTAACTAATTCACATTTCAAGTCTATACCATTAACCATTTTCTAGTAACTAATTCACATTTTCAAGTTAGTACAATTAATAATTTTTAAGTAACTAATTCACATTTCAATTCTCTACACTCAACCATTTTCAAATAACTAATTCACATTTCAAGTCTCTACCATTAACCATTTTAAAGTAACTAATTCATAGTTCAAGTCTCTACCATTTTCTAGTAACTAATTCACATTTTCAAGTTACTACACTTAACAATTTTCAAGTAACTAATTCACATTTGAATTCTCTACACTTAACCATTTTCAAGTAACTAATTCACATTTCAAGTCTCTACCATTAACCATTTTAAAGTAACTAATTCACATTTCAAGTCTCTACACTTAACCATTTTCAAATAACTAATTCACATTTCAAGTCTCCACCATTAACCATTTTCAAGTAACTAATTCACATTTCAAGTCTCTACCATTAACCATTTTCTAGTAACTATTTTACATTTTCAAGTTACTACACGTAACAAGTTTCAAATAACTAATTCACATTTCAATTCTCTACATTTAATCATTTTCAAGTAACTAATTCACATTTCAAGTCTCTACCATTAACCATTTTAAAGTAACTAATTCACATTTCAATTCTCTACACTTAACCATTTCAAGTAACTAATTCACATTTCAATTCTCTACACTTAACCATTTCAAGTAACTAATTCACATTTCAAGTCTCTACCATTAACCTTTTTCAAGTAACTAAATCACATTTCAAGTCTCTATCATTAACCATTTTCTAGTAACTAATTTACATTTTCAAGTTACTACACGTAACAATTTTCAAGTAACTAATTCACATTTCAAGTCTCTACCATTAACCATTTTCTAGTAACTAATTCACATTTCAATTCTCTACACTTAACCATTTCAAGTAACTAATTCACATTTCAAGTCTCTAACATTAACCATTTTCAAGTAACTAATTCACATTTCAAATCTCTACCATTATCCATTTTCTAGTAACTAATTCATATTTTCAAGTTACTACACTTAACAATTTTCAAGTAACTAATTCACATTTCAAGTCTCTAATATTAACCATTTTCAAGTAACTAATTCACATTTCAAGTCTCTACAATTAATAATTTTTAAGTAACTAATTCACATTTCAATTCTCTACACTTAACCATTTTCAAGTAACTAATTCACATTTCAAGTCTATACACTTAATCATTTTTAAGTAACTAATTCACATTTTCAACTTACTACACATAACAATTTTCAAGTAACTAATTCACATTTCAATTCTCTAAACTTAACCATTTTCAAGTAACTAATTCACATTTTAAGTCTCTACCATTAACCATTTTAAAGTAACTAATTCACATTTTCAAGTTACTACACTTAACAATTTTCAAGTAACTAATTCACATTTCAATTCTCTACACTTAATCATTTTCAAGTAACTAATTCACATTTTCAACTTACTACACTTAATCATTTTCAAGTAACTAATTCACATTTCAATTCTCTACACTTAACCATTTTCAAGTAACTAATTCACATTTCAAGTCTATACCATTAACCATTTTAAAGTAACTAATTCACATTTCAAGTCTCTACCATTTTCAAGTAACTAATTCACATTTCAATTCTCTACACTTAATCATTTTCAAGTAACTAATTCATATTTCAAGTCTCTACCATTATCCATTTTCTAGAAACTAATTAACATTTTCAAATTACTACACTTAACAATTTTCAAATAACTAATTCACATTTCAATTCTCTACACTTAACCAATTTCAAGTAACTAATTCACATTTTCAAGTTACTACACTTAACCATTTTCAAGTAACTAATTCACATTTTCACTACACTTAACCATTTTCAAGTAACCAATTCACATTTCAAGTCTCTACAATTAATAATTTTCAAGTAACTAATTCACATTTCAATTCTCTACACTTAACCATTTTCAAATAACTAATTCACATTTCAAGTCTCTACCATTAACCATTTTAAAGTAACTAATTCACATTTCAAGTCTCTACCATTTTCAAGTAACTAATTCACATTTCAATTCTCTACACTTAACCATTTTCAAGTAACTAATTCACATTTTCAAGTTACTACACTTAACCATTTTCAAGTAACTAATTCACATTTTCACTACACTTAACCATTTTCAAGTAACCAATTCACATTTCAAGTCTCTACAATTAATAATTTTCAAGTAACTAATTCACATTTCAAGTCTCTACCATTAACCATTTTCAAGTAACTAATTCACATTTCAATTCTCTACACTTAACCATTTTCAAGTAACTAATTCACATTTTAAGTCTCTACCATTAACCATTTTAAAGTAACTAATTCACATTTTCAAGTTACTACACTTAACAATTTTCAAGTAACTAATTCACATTTCAATTCTCTACACTTAATCATTTTCAAGTAACTAATTCACATTTTCAACTTACTACACTTAATCATTTTCAAGTAACTAATTCACATTTCAATTCTCTACAATTAACCATTTTCAAGTAACTAATTCACATTTCAAGTCTATACCATTAACCATTTTCTAGTAACTAATTCACATTTTCAAGTTAGTACAATTAATAATTTTTAAGTAACTAATTCACATTTCAATTCTCTACACTCAACCATTTTCAAATAACTAATTCACATTTCAAGTCTCTACCATTAACCATTTTAAAGTAACTAATTCATAGTTCAAGTCTCTACCATTTTCTAGTAACTAATTCACATTTTCAAGTTACTACACTTAACAATTTTCAAGTAACTAATTCACATTTGAATTCTCTACACTTAACCATTTTCAAGTAACTAATTCACATTTCAAGTCTCTACCATTAACCATTTTAAAGTAACTAATTCACATTTCAAGTCTCTACACTTAACCATTTTCAAATAACTAATTCACATTTCAAGTCTCCACCATTAACCATTTTCAAGTAACTAATTCACATTTCAAGTCTCTACCATTAACCATTTTCTAGTAACTATTTTACATTTTCAAGTTACTACACGTAACAAGTTTCAAGTAACTAATTCACATCTCAATTCTCTACACTTAATAATTTTCAAGTAACTAATTCACATTTCAAGTCTCTACCATTAACCATTTTAAAGTAACTAATTCACATTTCAAGTCTCTACCATTTTCAAGTATCTAATTCACATTTCAAGTCTCTACCATTAACCATTTTCTAGTAACTAATTCACATTTCAAGTCTCTACACTTAACCATTTTCACGTAACTAATTCATATTTCAAGTCTCTACCATTAACCAATTTAAAGTAACTAATTCACATTTCAAGTCTCAACCATTATCCATTTTCTAGTAACTAATTCACATTTTCAAGTTACTACACTTAACAATTTTCAAGTAACTAATTCACATTTCAATTCTCTACACTTAACCATTTTCAAGTAACTAATTCACATTTTAAGTCTCTACCATTAACCATTTTAAAGTAACTAATTCACATTTTCAAGTTACTACACTTAACAATTTTCAAGTAACTAATTTACATTTAAATTCTCTACACTTAATCATTTTCAAGTAACTAATTCACATTTTCAACTTACTACACTTAACAATTTTCAAGTAACTAATTTACATTTAAATTCTCTACACTTAATCATTTTCAAGTAACTAATTCACATTTTCAACTTACTACACTTAATCATTTTCAAGTAACTAATTCACATTTCAATTCTCTACACTTAACCATTTTCAAGTAACTAATTCACATTTCAATTCTCTACACTTAACCATTTTCAAGTAACTAATTCACATTTCAAGTCTATACCATTAATCATTTTCTAGTAACTAATTCACATTTTCAAGTTAGTACAATTAATAATTTTTAAGTAACTAATTCACATTTCAATTCTCTACACTCAACCATTTTCAAATAACTAATTCACATTTCAAGTCTCTACCATTAACCATTTTAAAGTAACTAATTCATATTTCAAGTCTCTACCATTTTCTAGTAACTAATTCACATTTTCAAGTTACTACACTTAACAATTTTCAAGTAACTAATTCACATTTCAATTCTCTACACTTGATTATTTTCAAGTAACTAATTCACATTTTCAACTTACTACACTTAATCATTTTCAAGTAACTAATTCACATTTCAATTCTCTACACTTAACCATTTTCAAGTAACTAATTCACATTTCAAGTCTATACCATTAATCATTTTCTAGTAACTAATTCACATTTTCAAGTTAGTACAATTAATAATTTTTAAGTAACTAATTCACATTTCAATTCTCTACACTCAACCATTTTCAAATAACTAATTCACATTTCAAGTCTCTACCATTAACCATTTTAAAGTAACTAATTCATATTTCAAGTCTCTACCATTTTCTAGTAACTAATTCACATTTTCAAGTTACTACACTTAACAATTTTCAAGTAACTAATTCACATTTCAATTCTCTACACTTGATTATTTTCAAGTAACTAATTCACATTTTCAACTTACTACACATAACAATTTTCAAGTAACTAATTCACATTTCAAGTTACTACAATTAATAATTTTCAAATAACTAATTCACATTTCAATTCTCTACACTTAACCATTTTCAAGTAACTAATTCACATTTCAAGTCTCTACCATTAACCATTTTAAAGTAACTAATTCACATTTCAAGTCTCTACACTTAACCATTTTCAAATAACTAATTCACATTTCAAGTCTCTACCATTAACCATTTTAAAGTAACTAATTCACATTTCAAGTCTCTACACTTAACCATTTTCAAATAACTAATTCACATTTCAAGTCTGTACCATTAACCATTTTCAAGTAACTAATTCACATTTCAAGTCTCTACCATTAACCATTTTCTAGTAACTATTTTACATTTTCAAGTTACTACACATAACAAGTTTCAAGTAACTAATTCACATTTCAATTCTCTACACTTAATCATTTTGTCACGACCCAAACAAACGGACCGTGCGGGCACCTATGCTATCCTAAGTAGCTAGGAGAACCCTTATTACCCAACCAAAAATATGCGGAAGACTTCTGTTTTTAAGAGAATACTGAATTAAATATAACAAAGTAAATTAAACACCAATAAATAAACTTTTCAAAAAAAAACTTCTTACAACTGTCCTTCACTACCCCAAGACCTGGTCAGACATGTACAAGAGCTACCTATTACAGAATAGATTGACAATAAAATAAATAACACAAAGACTCTAACATCTGCCAGGAAGGAAGTGCAGAAGTTAGTGTTGAATATCGCCATTGATCTAGTAACTGCAAACTAACCTGCATCCAGTCTACATCCCAATAAGGGATGTAGAAGAGTAGGGTCAGTACAAACACACGTACTGGTAGGCATCATCGGCCGACCAGTGTTAGTCCACATAATCATAAAATAGAATCAAAGAAAAGAAATCATGACATCTTAATAGAGTATAATTCTACTAAGGCTGTAATATCATTATAACACTTTGCCAATATAATTTACAATTTTCCAACTCTATTAATGAGATTATATTCACCACTAGCATAGTCTAGCCTCACTAATTCACACCATCCACCACAATCTAACACTAAACCATCACTATCACCCTTTTATTCACGTTGCCGTTTCCATTATCCACATCTATAGGATCAACCCAATAATCATAGATAACTCACACTAAACTCTCGGGCTAACAACCAAACACTCTCTTATAATATTAAAGAATAATAACTAGCCAATCGGATAAGCCAAGATCACACCAAGTATAAATAAAGTAAGTCGACCAACATATAGCAAGTAAGCACAGAGTTCCACTTTTCCAAGTACATGTCGCACAATCAATCTCAAGGATACAATCAAACAGGGAATACAAATCAACCCACATCTCAGTAAAACACACAAGAGAACTCAAGTTTCATTAACAAACCTTATAGATACTCTTGGAGAAAGATTAATTCAATTATTGAAACTTTGGGATTGTTTCTTTGAGATTATTCATTGGATTCATCACTTTAGATCACTTCATTATCAATTCCTTTATTATTAATATTACCATGTCGGCTCGTGGCACCCGATCCAATCACGTCTTATAGCAATACCGAAATTTAACGTCGGCCACATTGCTACTAACAATCTTTCCACTTTTCTGTTCTTAATAAATATTCATCATTCACTTTTCAACCTGTATGAAGGTATATCACAAGCCTTCTTTACTCAAGGCATTCTTTTCAATCACATTATCATTATGAATCAAGATTTTTCATTTATCAACAATAGTCTGTACACACATGCTAAGGGACTTATTTCTGCCCAACTAGTCATGACCTGCAGGGGACAATCTAAGTCCATGTACCGTACCGGCGTGGTACCCGATCCTCCATAAATAAGTAATATCAACATCCATATCCGTACCGACGTGGTACCCGATCCTCCATAATCATATTATGTATATTTTATCAACTTCATACTATCTCTCAAGATACAACACGACGTACTAAATTTACAAGTACACTCATAATCACAAGACGATTCGATCAAGTTGGATTTTTCATAATTATTCATGCAAGTATCAAAAATCCAAATATCATCAATTCAAGTATGTCCAAAAACCAATCAACAAGCATCCAATTTAGGAGCATACACACAATTAAATTAAGTCTAAACTCTAATTAAATCATAACCTACTCAAATACCACAACTTGGGTTCTAACATCACCACCCATAACTAGCACATTCAACCTTATCATTATTCTTTACCTCTCTCCGCATAATACAATGCACACAATGATTCAAGTCATCTATCCCTTAGGCCTCACCATTATCATGACACAATATGCAACTTAAACCTTTATAACTCAATTAGGTTCATCACTAGAACAACTAAGAAACATCATGTCCACATACTTCATTCACAACAATCCCCTTTCGGGCACATAACACATAATATCATAAATATCACATAATCAATCAATAACATAGTTTTCGGGATTAAAGTAAAGTTCTTATGTCTTTATTCACCTCAACTCCATGTCTGCAGGCCTAGACATGCTTTCTCCCATCAATTATAAATTATGAAAATATGAAATAACACAGTCTTCTACTCATTAACCTAGCCTACCTGGACGCCAAGCTTTTTGAATCAACAAGTCATGTCAAGGATGCTCATTCCCTTTCTTCATGCTTCGGAATGATCAATCATCTAAATATCAAACAATTATAAGAGTAATCAATCAATTACTCTTTAAATAAATATCTTTGGGAATTCAAAACCCACTAATTCTACCCTAATTCCAGGTCTATATCATTCTCCAAGGTCAATTAACTATTAACTAGTTCTTTCAAACTTAACCCATCTCCATTAATGGAGTTTTTATGCTAAAGGTCTCATCTTTATGGAATTCAAGATTTCCAACTAACAAAAATACATAATCTAGTTTATCAAGTTCATGTTAGAAATCATTAATTTATAATCTAGAATTAGTTCTAGATGATATTAAGAACACCCATAAGTTTTTCCCAAAAATCCACCATTAAAGGTTCTAACCCAAAATTTCACCATTGAAGGTCTTTTTAATAATTCTAGGATGTTAAAGGATTAAAAGACGAAGAAGATGATGGAAAAACTTACCTCAATGAAGAAATTTCACTCTAATCCTTGGGAAATCACCTCTCTAGGGTTGGGGAATGAAGTTTTGAAGTTTTGGACCTGAAAATCGGCTAAATATGATTTAAATACCACCAGAATTTTCGCTACAGCGAATTCCCGTTTCAGCCCGAACAGTGTTCAGTAAAACGGTCATAACTTTTTATTCTAAACTCGGATTGACGAACGGTTTATTGCGTTGGAAAGAAGACTCAGAGATATTTGATTTAGTGGGTATTGGGACCCCTAACTCCTTATATCCTAGGAAATATTATCGTTTGAATTTGGCCCTAATAGAAACCCATATCGAAACTCTATTGGTTAAAAATATTTTCAACTTAACTTTGTGCTAGGGATATTGTACGACCTTAATTCATATCTAAAGAACTTCCAAATTAAAGGATTGATATTAGTATTCATGAATAATTAAATTCATCAGGCTTGAGTCTATCTAGACACATCGAAAGGCTAAAATCTTCGCCGAAAAGCTTGAGGTCACACAATGAACAAAATGATGGCTATTTTGGACTCAAGTTAATATTGAGGAATGGATAATTTAGTAACGACAAAATGGGTCGTTACAATTAGATACCAATTTACCATCCGTTCGTCCCCAAACGGGCATTCGGTGGAGAGAAGCGCGATATAGAAATTAGAGAGACATTACTAACAGAGTTTCTTATTGTACCATATCCCACTCACTTGATATCATCAATAATTAACCTACATTCTATACTCAATCGTTCTATCAAGGCTTTTCAAAACATGAAGAGGCCGAGCCAAACATTTACGCACGAATTACTTATTCTCCTTACAGCGGTCCAAGTCTCAAACTTGAGTATTATGAGTTAAAGCAAGATAAAGAGGGTTAAAAGATTCACCTTGAAGAAGACAATCACCCAAAATCACCTCTTTTTCACCCAAGGTACTTTCTCTCTTCTTACAACGGAAGAATGGGGAATGAACTCCGAAGAACGAAATAAAAACTGAAAAACTGCATTCTTTACCGTTGCTGCGGCGCGATTATCGTTGCAGTGCTAACCGCCACAGCGGACCCACGGTGCTAATTACCTTGACCAAACCAGTGAGCTCCGCCTAGCTCACATATGCTTCTATTTTACAACACAAAATCAATATTTGGACATAAAATTGCAAGCCTATCACGACAATTATTATTATCGGAGTTCTAGAGTTCCGAATTCAATTTCAAAAAGTGCTACGGGATGCTACATGAGTCTACTACTCAAATTTCAATACCAGACAAGTCACATCTAATCCACCCAATACACAGGCTCACCCTGAGACACCCGAGTAAGTTTCTAGCCAAGACTACCCCCTGGAAAATCTACATCTTGATCATATTTAAGTCACCACTCCATTTACAAGTCACATAACTTAGATACTTGTATGCGCCTAATCAAGACTACTGGATTCATTCTATAAAGCTAGCTTCAACATCTCACAACCACTATTCTTTTCATCTCAAGATCACCCACGGTTCAAGCTAACAGTTTACTACTATACATAGGTGACAACACAACCTCTCACTCATTACACAAACTTACAAATATTAGCCATAGAGATCCTACAGAATTAGAGACTACAACACATTCTCCTCCACAACATCGCTAATACTCATCTAATCATCATACCTTAATCACTCAATAAGCAATATCCAACAAGTATTACCCAAGGAAAGATCAATCATGTCATTTAATAATTCACTTATATTCTCCCATTTAGGACCATTCTTAATTATTCTATGGGTGTAACTACACCATTTAATTCTGTATTAACACCATCATGGGGATTACTACCCTCTAAAATTATCATCTATCAGTCAATTATATAGGACGCTAATCACACAATTCAATCGCAAGACCAAGTCAACAATCAGCTTATATTCTCAAGGCCTCCCTTAATACACCAATCCCCAACTAAAATTTATGCCCAGGCAATCACTAACTTCAATACTTAGAACACGACAAAACCTTCATTGTCAAGCCCAATTACCCTTCCATCACCAACACCAAGCTAAGGTATACAATGTCATTCTTATTTCTACCTTACAACATTTTTATTACAGGCTTCACTAACTCTTAACCACTTCGAGATTGATCTCTATATAATAAGCATATGAGCAAAGTCAAACAACATCACCGATTACAGGTCATTAACAGCCTCATTACTAATATCACATTTCAGATAAGTTATCAATCAAATTCCTTAGGTATCAACAACCTCCACTAGTTATCACTGAGCCAGTCCTCACAAGGAACTAATTAAAATTTTAACTAATAGGATTGCAAAAGAATCCAAATAAAGTCTCAATAACCGGACAGTAAAAGAATCCACATATAATATCAAATAACTAGACCACACAAGGATCCATTCACAATATCAAGTAACTGAACCATACAATTGAATTCATTCACACTATCAATTGCAAGAGCCCGTCATTAAGGGCAACACATATCACCTCAGTCTTTTGTTCATGTCTTTTTCATTAATCTTCCCTTGACATCATGTCCTCATATCATCCTCTCAATTCTCATATCATAAATATCATCAGCATAACAATAGTATCAAGAACAAGGAAGCACCAAAGAATTTATTAATTTCACAACAACAAGATCACATAGTTCCATTACACTTTTCAACAAAAGCAACTTAGTCAATTTATTTCACCACAATTCAAACAAAAATAATTCACAACAATCATACAGTTTAACAATCCAAGTTCAGCCAAATATCAAACAACAGGCAACCAAATAAGTTCACTACTTTCATACATTTTCATATTATGATATTAACCCTTAGCCATTATTAATAGATACCAATTGGAATCTCCTAGATTCCAAAGCGAACTCACTAAGATACCAATTGGAATCAACTAGATTTTAATTGATCTTTGTTGAGATACCAATTGGAATCGTCTAGATACCAATTGGATCCAACCCAGTAGTCAAAGAATATTACGCCACGATGAAGAGGAAGAAAAAGGAAACGACTTCTACATGCCTTATAGCCTTCCAAATATTGGGTGTGGGGCCCTACACACCAATATGCGGAACTCTACTTGACATTGCTCTTGTACTTATGGGACCGGTTAACCTAATGCTCTGATACCAACTGTCACGACCCAAACAAACGGACCGTGCGGGCACCTATGCTATCCTAAGTAGCTAGGAGAACCCTTATTACCCAACCAAAAATATGCGGAAGACTTCTGTTTTTAAGAGAATACTGAATTAAATATAACAAAGTAAATTAAACACCAATAAATAAACTTTTCAAAAAAAAACTTCTTACAACTATCCTTCACTACCCCAAGACCTGGTCAGACATGTACAAGAGCTACCTATTACAGAATAGATTGACAATAAAATAAATAACACAAAGACTCTAACATCTGCCAGGAAGGAAGTGCAGAAGTTAGTGCTGAATATCGCCATTGATCTAGTAACTGCAAACTAACCTGCATCCAGTCTACATCCCAATAAGGGATGTAGAAGAGTAGGGTCAGTACAAACACACGTACTGGTAGGCATCATCGGCCGACCAGTGTTAGTCCACATAATCATAAAATAGAATCAAAGAAAAGAAATCATGACATCTTAATAGAGTATAATTCTACTAAGGCTGTAATATCATTATAACACTTTGCCAATATAATTTACAATTTTCCAACTCTATTAATGAGATTATATTCACCACTAGCATAGTCTAGCCTCACTAATTCACACCATCCACCACAATCTAACACTAAACCATCACTATCACCCTTTTATTCACGTTGCCGTTTCCATTATCCACATCTATAGGATCAACCCAATAATCATAGATAACTCACACTAAACTCTCGGGCTAACAACCAAACACTCTCTTATAATATTAAAGAATAATAACTAGCCAATCGGATAAGCCAAGATCACACCAAGTATAAATAAAGTAAGTCGACCAACATATAGCAAGTAAGCACAGAGTTCCACTTTTCCAAGTACATGTCGCACAATCAATCTCAAGGATACAATCAAACAGGGAATACAAATCAACCCACATCTCAGTAAAACACACAAGAGAACTCAAGTTTCATTAACAAACCTTATAGATACTCTTGGAGAAAGATTAATTCAATTATTGAAACTTTGGGATTGTTTCTTTGAGATTATTCATTGGATTCATCACTTTAGATCACTTCATTATCAATTCCTTTATTATTAATATTACCATGTCGGCTCGTGGCACCCGATCCAATCACGTCTTATAGCAATACCGAAATTTAACGTCGGCCACATTGCTACTAACAATCTTTCCACTTTTCTGTTCTTAATAAATATTCATCATTCACTTTTCAACCTGTATGAAGGTATATCACAAGCCTTCTTTACTCAAGGCATTCTTTTCAATCACATTATCATTATGAATCAAGATTTTTCATCTATCAACAATAGTCTGTACACACATGCTAAGGGACTTATTTCTGCCCAACTAGTCATGACCTGCAGGGGACAATCTAAGTCCATGTACCGTACCGGCGTGGTACCCGATCCTCCATAAATAAGTAATATCAACATCCATATCCGTACCGACGTGGTACCCGATCCTCCATAATCATATTATGTATATTTTATCAACTTCATACTATCTCTCAAGATACAACACGACGTACTAAATTTACAAGTACACTCATAATCACAAGACGATTCGATCAAGTTGGATTTTTCATAATTATTCATGCAAGTATCAAAAATCCAAATATCATCAATTCAAGTATGTCCAAAAACCAATCAACAAGCATCCAATTTAGGAGCATACACACAATTAAATTAAGTCTAAACTCTAATTAAATCATAACCTACTCAAATACCACAACTTGGGTTCTAACATCACCACCCATAACTAGCACATTCAACCTTATCATTATTCTTTACCTCTCTCCGCATAATACAATGCACACAATGATTCAAGTCATCTATCCCTTAGGCCTCACCATTATCATGACACAATATGCAACTTAAACCTTTATAACTCAATTAGGTTCATCACTAGAACAACTAAGAAACATCATGTCCACATACTTCATTCACAACAATCCCCTTTCGGGCACATAACACATAATATCATAAATATCACATAATCAATCAATAACATAGTTTTCGGGATTAAAGTAAAGTTCTTATGTCTTTATTCACCTCAACTCCATGTCTGCAGGCCTAGACATGCTTTCTCCCATCAATTATAAATTATGAAAATATGAAATAACACAGTCTTCTACTCATTAACCTAGCCTACCTGGACGCCAAGCTTTTTGAATCAACAAGTCATGTCAAGGATGCTCATTCCCTTTCTTCATGCTTCGGAATGATCAATCATCTAAATATCAAACAATTATAAGAGTAATCAATCAATTACTCTTTAAATAAATATCTTTGGGAATTCAAAACCCACTAATTCTACCCTAATTCCAGGTCTATATCATTCTCCAAGGTCAATTAACTATTAACTAGTTCTTTCAAACTTAACCCATCTCCATTAATGGAGTTTTTATGCTAAAGGTCTCATCTTTATGGAATTCAAGATTTCCAACTAACAAAAATACATAATCTAGTTTATCAAGTTCATGTTAGAAATCATTAATTTATAATCTAGAATTAGTTCTAGATGATATTAAGAACACCCATAAGTTTTTCCCAAAAATCCACCATTAAAGGTTCTAACCCAAAATTTCACCATTGAAGGTCTTTTTAATAATTCTAGGATGTTAAAGGATTAAAAGACGAAGAAGATGATGGAAAAACTTACCTCAATGAAGAAATTTCACTCTAATCCTTGGGAAATCACCTCTCTAGGGTTGGGGAATGAAGTTTTGAAGTTTTGGACCTGAAAATCGGCTAAATATGATTTAAATACCACCAGAATTTTCGCTACAGCGAATTCCCGTTTCAGCCCGAACAGTGTTCAGTAAAACGGTCATAACTTTTTATTCTAAACTCGGATTGACGAACGGTTTATTGCGTTGGAAAGAAGACTCAGAGATCTTTGATTTAGTGGGTATTGGGACCCCTAACTCCTTATATCCTAGGAAATATTATCGTTTGAATTTGGCCCTAATAGAAACCCATATCGAAACTCTATTGGTTAAAAATATTTTCAACTTAACTTTGTGCTAGGGATATTGTACGACCTTAATTCATATCTAAAGAACTTCCAAATTAAAGGATTGATATTAGTATTCATGAATAATTAAATTCATCAGGCTTGAGTCTATCTAGACACATCGAAAGGCTAAAATCTTCGCCGAAAAGCTTGAGGTCACACAATGAACAAAATGATGGCTACTTTGGACTCAAGTTAATATTGAGGAATGGATAATTTAGTAACGACAAAATGGGTCGTTACACATTTTCAAGTAACTAATTCACATTTCAAGTCTCTACCATTAACCATTTTAAAGTAACTAATTCACATTTCAAGTCTCTACCATTTTCAAGTAACTAATTCACATTTCAATTCTCTACACTTAACCATTTCAAATAACTAATTCACATTTCAAGTCTCTACCATTAACCTTTTTCAAGTAACTAAATCACATTTCAAGTCTCTATCATTAACCATTTTCTAGTAACTATTTTACATTTTCAAGTAACTACACGTAACAATTTTCAAGTAACTAATTCACATTTCAAGTCTCTACCATTAACCATTTTCTAGTAACTAATTTACATTTTCAAGTAACTACACGTAACAATTTTCAAGTAACTAATTCACATTTCAAGTCTCTACCATTAACCATTTTCTAGTAACTAATTCACATTTCAAGTCTCTACACTTAACCATTTTCACGTAACTAATTCATATTTCAAGTCTCTACCATTAACCATTTTAAAGTAACTAATTCACATTTCAAGTCTCTACCATTATCCATTTTCTAGTAACTAATTCACATTTTCAAGTTACTACACTTAACAATTTTCAAATAACTAATTCACATTCCAATTCTCTACACTTAACCATTTTCAAGTAACTAATTCACATTTTCAAGTTACTGCACTTAACCATTTCAAGTAACTAATTCACATTTTCACTAAACTTAATCATTTTCAAGTAACTAATTCATATTTCAAGTCTCTACCATTAACCATTTTCAAGTAACTAATTCACATTTCAAGTCTCTACCATTATCCATTTTCTAGTAACTAATTCATATTTTCAAGTTACTACACTTAACAATTTTCAAGTAACTAATTCACATTTCAAGTCTCTAATATTAACCATTTTCAAGTAACTAATTCACATTTCAAGTCTCTACACTTAACCATTTTCAAGTAACTAATTCACATTTCAATTCTCTACACTTAACCATTTTCAAGTAACTAATTCACATTTCAAGTCTATACACTTAATCATTTTTAAGTAACTAATTCACATTTTCAACTTACTACACATAACAATTTTCAAGTAACTAATTAACATTTCAAGTTACTACAATTAATAATTTTCATGTAACTAATTCACATTTCAATTCTCTACACTTAACCATTTTCAAGTAACTAATTCACATTTTAAGTCTCTACCATTAACCATTTTAAAGTAACTAATTCACATTTCAATTCTCTACACTTGATCATTTTCAAGTAACTAATTCACATTTTCAACTTACTACACATAACAATTTTCAAGTAACTAATTCACATTTCAAGTTACTACAATTAATAATTTTCAAGTAACTAATTCACATTTCAATTCTCTACACTTAACCATTTTCAAGTAACTAATTCACATTTCAAGTCTCTACCATTAACCATTTTAAAGTAACTAATTCACATTTCAAGTCTCTACACTTAACCATTTTCAAATAACTAATTCACATTTCAAGTCTCTACCATTAACCATTTTCAAGTAACTAATTCACATTTCAAGTCTCTACCATTAACCATTTTCTAGTAACTATTTTACATTTTCAAGTTACAACACGTAACAAGTTTCAAGTAACTAATTCACATTTCAATTCTCTACACTTAATCATTTTCAAGTAACTAATTCACATTTCAATTCTCTACACTTAACCATTTCAAATAACTAATTCACATTTCAAGTCTCTACCATTAACCTTTTTCAAGTAACTAAATCACATTTCAAGTCTCTATCATTAACCATTTTCTAGTAACTATTTTACATTTTCAAGTAACTACACGTAACAATTTTCAAGTAACTAATTCACATTTCAAGTCTCTACCATTAACCATTTTCTAGTAACTAATTTACATTTTCAAGTAACTACACGTAACAATTTTCAAGTAACTAATTCACATTTCAAGTCTCTACCATTAACCATTTTCTAGTAACTAATTCACATTTCAAGTCTCTACACTTAACCATTTTCACGTAACTAATTCATATTTCAAGTCTCTACCATTAACCATTTTAAAGTAACTAATTCACATTTCAAGTCTCTACCATTATCCATTTTCTAGTAACTAATTCACATTTTCAAGTTACTACACTTAACAATTTTCAAATAACTAATTCACATTCCAATTCTCTACACTTAACCATTTTCAAGTAACTAATTCACATTTTCAAGTTACTGCACTTAACCATTTCAAGTAACTAATTCACATTTTCACTAAACTTAATCATTTTCAAGTAACTAATTCATATTTCAAGTCTCTACCATTAACCATTTTCAAGTAACTAATTCA
The DNA here is from genome assembly GCA_031232105.1 of Capsicum rhomboideum. NCBI lineage: Eukaryota > Viridiplantae > Streptophyta > Magnoliopsida > Solanales > Solanaceae > Capsicum > Capsicum rhomboideum. Next base: position 46,653,516 of record CP124719.1, on the reverse strand, counting down.
CATTTCAAGTCTCTACCATTATCCATTTTCTAGTAACTAATTCATATTTTCAAGTTACTACACTTAACAATTTTCAAGTAACTAATTCACATTTCAAGTCTCTAATATTAACCATTTTCAAGTAACTAATTCACATTTCAAGTCTCTACACTTAACCATTTTCAAGTAACTAATTCACATTTCAATTCTCTACACTTAACCATTTTCAAGTAACTAATTCACATTTCAAGTCTATACACTTAATCATTTTTAAGTAACTAATTCACATTTTCAACTTACTACACATAACAATTTTCAAGTAACTAATTAACATTTCAAGTTACTACAATTAATAATTTTCATGTAACTAATTCACATTTCAATTCTCTACACTTAACCATTTTCAAGTAACTAATTCACATTTTAAGTCTCTACCATTAACCATTTTAAAGTAACTAATTCACATTTCAATTCTCTACACTTGATCATTTTCAAGTAACTAATTCACATTTTCAACTTACTACACATAACAATTTTCAAGTAACTAATTCACATTTCAAGTTACTACAATTAATAATTTTCAAGTAACTAATTCACATTTCAATTCTCTACACTTAACCATTTTCAAGTAACTAATTCACATTTCAAGTCTCTACCATTAACCATTTTAAAGTAACTAATTCACATTTCAAGTCTCTACACTTAACCATTTTCAAATAACTAATTCACATTTCAAGTCTCTACCATTAACCATTTTCAAGTAACTAATTCACATTTCAAGTCTCTACCATTAACCATTTTCTAGTAACTATTTTACATTTTCAAGTTACTACACGTAACAAGTTTCAAGTAACTAATTCACATTTCAATTCTCTACACTTAATCATTTTCAAGTAACTAATTCACATTTCAAGTCTCTACCATTAACCATTTTAAAGTAACTAATTCACATTTCAAGTCTCTATCATTTTCAAGTAACTAATTCACATTTCAATTCTCTACACTTAACCATTTCAAGTAACTAATTCACATTTCAAGTCTCTACCATTAACCTTTTTCAAGTAACTAAATCACATTTCAAGTCTCTATCATTAACCATTTTCTAGTAACTAATTTACATTTTCAAGTTACTACACGTAACAATTTTCAAGTAACTAATTCACATTTCAAGTCTCTACCATTAACCATTTTCTAGTAACTAATTCACATTTCAAGTCTCTACACTTAACCATTTTCACGTAACTAATTCATATTTCAAGTCTCTACCATTAACCATTTTAAAGTAACTAATTCACATTTCAAGTCTCTACCATTATTCATTTTCTAGTAACTAATTCACATTTTCAAGTTACTACACTTAACAATTTTCAAATAACTAATTCACATTTCAATTCTCTACACTTAACCATTTTCAAGTAACTAATTCACATTTTCAAGTTACTGCACTTAACCATTTCAAGTAACTAATTCACATTTTCACTAAACTTAATCATTTTCAAGTAACTAATTCATATTTCAAGTCTCTACCATTAACCATTTTCAAGTAACTAATTCACATTTCAAATCTCTACCATTATCCATTTTCTAGTAACTAATTCATATTTTCAAGTTACTACACTTAACAATTTTCAAGTAACTAATTCACATTTCAAGTCTCTAATATTAACCATTTTCAAGTAACTAATTCACATTTCAAGTCTCTACCATTATCCATTTTCTAGCAACTAATTCACATTTTCAAGTTACTACACTTAACAATTTTCAAGTAACTAATTCACATTTCAATTCTCTACACTTAACCATTTTCAAGTAACTAATTCACATTTTAAGTCTCTACCATTAACCATTTTAAAGTAACTAATTCACATTTTCAAGTTACTACACTTAACAATTTTCAAGTAACTAATTCACATTTCAATTCTCTACACTTAATCATTTTCAAGTAACTAATTCTCATTTTCAACTTACTACACTTAATCATTTTCAAGTAACTAATTCACATTTCAATTCTCTACACTTAACCATTTTCAAGTAACTAATTCACATTTCAAGTCTATACCTAGTAACTAATTCACATTTTCAAGTTAGTACAATTAACCATTTTAAAGTAACTAATTCATATTTCAAGTCTCTACCATTTTCTAGTAACTAATTCACATTTTCAAGTTACTACACTTAACAATTTTCAAGTAACTAATTCACATTTCAATTCTCTACACTTGATCATTTTCAAGTAACTAATTCACATTTTCAACTTACTACACATAACAATTTTCAAGTAACTAATTTACATTTCAAGTTACTACAATTAATAATTTTCAAGTAACTAATTCACATTTCAATTCTCTACACTTAACCATTTTCAAGTAACTAATTCACATTTCAAGTCTCTACCATTAACAATTTTAAAGTAACAAATTCACATTTCAAGTCTCTACACTTAACCATTTTCAAATAACTAATTCACATTTCAAGTCTCTACCATTAACCATTTTCAAGTAACTAATTCACATTTCAAGTCTCTACCATTAACCATTTTCTAGTAACTATTTTACATTTTCAAGTTACTACACGTAACAAGTTTCAAGTAAATAATTCACATTTCAATTCTCTACACTTAATCATTTTCAAGTAACTAATTCACATTTCAAGTCTCTACCATTAACCATTTTAAAGTAACTAATTCACATTTCAAGTCTCTACCATTTTCAAGTAACTAATTCACATTTCAATTCTCTACACTTAACCATTTCAAGTAACTAATTCACATTTCAAGTCTCTACCATTAACCTTTTTCAAGTAACTAAATCACATTTCAAGTCTCTATCATTAACCATTTTCTAGTAACTAATTTACATTTTCAAGTTACTACACGTAACAATTTTCAAGTAACTAATTCACATTTCAAGTCTCTACCATTAACCATTTTCTAGTAACTAATTCAAATTTTCAAGTTACTACACTTAACAATTTTCAAGTAACTAATTCACATTTTATGTTACTACAATTTATAATTTTCAAGTAACTAATTCACATTTTAAGTCTCTAATATTAACCATTTTCTAGTAACTAATTCACATTTTCAAGTTACTAAACTTAACAATTTTCAAATAACTAATTCACATTTCAAATCTCTACACTTAACCATTTTCAAGTAACTAATTCACATTTTCAAGTTACTGCACTTAACCATTTCAAGTAACTAATTCACATTTTCACTAAACTTAATCATTTTCAAGTAACTAATTCATATTTCAAGTCTTTACCATTAACCATTTTCAAGTAACTAATTCACATTTCAAATCTCTACCATTATCCATTTTCTAGTAACTAATTCATATTTTCAAGTTACTACACTTAACAATTTTCAAGTAACTAATTCACATTTCAAGTCTCTAATATTAACCATTTTCAAGTAACTAATTCACATTTCAAGTCTCTACAATTAATAATTTTTAAGTAACTAATTCACATTTTAATTTTCTACACTTAACCATTTTCAAGTAACTAATTCACATTTCAATTCTCTACACTTAACCATTTTCAAGTAACTAATTCACATTTCAAGTCTATACACTTAATCATTTTTAAGTAACTAATTCACATTTTCAACTTACTACACATAACAATTTTCAAGTAACTAATTCACATTTCAATTCTCTACACTTAACCATTTTCAAGTAACTAATTCACATTTTAAGTCTCTACCATTAACCATTTTAAAGTAACTAATTCACATTTTCAAGTTACTACACTTAACAATTTTCAAGTAACTAATTCACATTTCAATTCTCTACACTTAATCATTTTCAAGTAACTAATTCACATTTTCAACTTACTACACTTAATCATTTTCAAGTAACTAATTCACATTTCAATTCTCTACACTTAACCATTTTCAAGTAACTAATTCACATTTCAAGTCTGTACCATTAACCATTTTAAAGTAACTAATTCACATTTCAAGTCTCTACCATTTTCAAGTAACTAATTCACATTTCAATTCTCTAAACTTAATCATTTTCAAGTAACTAATTCATATTTCAAGTCTCTACCATTATCCATTTTCTAGAAACTAATTAACATTTTCAAATTACTACACTTAACAATTTTCAAATAACTAATTCACATTTCAATTCTCTACACTTAACCATTTTCAAGTTACTAATTCACATTTTCAAGTTACTACACTTAACCATTTTCAAGTAACTAATTCACATTTTCACTACACTTAACCATTTTCAAGTAACCAATTCACATTTCAAGTCTCTACAATTAATAATTTTCAAGTAACTAATTCACATTTCAATTCTCTACACTTAACCATTTTCAAATAACTAATTCACATTTCAAGTCTCTACCATTAACCATTTTAAAGTAACTAATTCACATTTCAAGTCTCTACCATTTTCAAGTAACTAATTCACATTTCAATTCTCTACACTTAACCATTTTCAAGTAACTAATTCACATTTTCAAGTTACTACACTTAACCATTTTCAAGTAACTAATTCACATTTTCACTACACTTAACCATTTTCAAGTAACCAATTCACATTTCAAGTCTCTACAATTAATAATTTTCAAGTAACTAATTCACATTTCAAGTCTCTACCATTAACCATTTTCAAGTAACTAATTCACATTTCAATTCTCTACACTTAACCATTTTCAAGTAACTAATTCACATTTTAAGTCTCTACCATTAACCATTTTAAAGTAACTAATTCACATTTTCAAGTTACTACACTTAACAATTTTCAAGTAACTAATTCACATTTCAATTCTCTACACTTAATCATTTTCAAGTAACTAATTCACATTTTCAACTTACTACACTTAATCATTTTCAAGTAACTAATTCACATTTCAATTCTCTACAATTAACCATTTTCAAGTAACTAATTCACATTTCAAGTCTATACCATTAACCATTTTCTAGTAACTAATTCACATTTTCAAGTTAGTACAATTAATAATTTTTAAGTAACTAATTCACATTTCAATTCTCTACACTCAACCATTTTCAAATAACTAATTCACATTTCAAGTTACTACACTTAACCATTTTAAAGTAACTAATTCATATTTCAAGTCTCTACCATTTTCTAGTAACTAATTCACATTTTCAAGTTACTACACTTAACAATTTTCAAGTAACTAATTCACATTTCAATTCTCTACACTTGATCATTTTCAAGTAACTAATTCACATTTTCAACTTACTACACATAACAATTTTCAAGTAACTAATTCACATTTTCAAGTTACTACACTTAACAATTTTCAAGTAACTAATTCACATTTCAATTCTCCACACTTAATCATTTTCAAGTAACTAATTCACATTTTCAACTTACTACACTTAATCATTTTCAAGTAACTAATTCACATTTCAATTCTCTACACTTAACCATTTTCAAGTAACTAATTCACATTTCAAGTCTATACCATTAACCATTTTAAAGTAACTAATTCACATTTCAAGTCTCTATCATTTTCAAGTAACTAATTCACATTTCAATTCTCTACACATAATCATTTTCAAGTAACTAATTCATATTTCAAGTCTCTACCATTATCCATTTTCTAGAAACTAATTAACATTTTCAAATTACTACACTTAACAATTTTCAAATAACTAATTCACATTTCAATTCTCTACACTTAACCATTTTCAAGTAACTAATTCACATTTTCAAGTTACTACACTTAACCATTTTCAAGTAACTAATTCACATTTTCACTACACTTAACCATTTTCAAGTAACCAATTCACATTTCAAGTCTCTACAATTAATAATTTTCAAGTAACTAATTCACATTTCAATTCTCTACACTTAACCATTTTCAAGTAACTAATTCACATTTCAATTCTCTACACTTAACCATTTTCAAGTAACTAATTCACATTTTAAGTCTCTACCATTAACCATTTTAAAGTAACTAATTCACATTTTCAAGTTACTACACTTAACAATTTTCAAGTAACTAATTCACATTTCAATTCTCTACACTTAATCATTTTCAAGTAACTAATTCACATTTTCAACTTACTACACTTAATCATTTTCAAGTAACTAATTCACATTTCAATTCTCTACAATTAACCATTTTCAAGTAACTAATTCACATTTCAAGTCTATACCATTAACCATTTTCTAGTAACTAATTCACATTTTCAAGTTAGTACAATTAATAATTTTTAAGTAACTAATTCACATTTCAATTCTCTACACTCAACCATTTTCAAATAACTAATTCACATTTCAAGTCTCTACCATTAACCATTTTAAAGTAACTAATTCATAGTTCAAGTCTCTACCATTTTCTAGTAACTAATTCACATTTTCAAGTTACTACACTTAACAATTTTCAAGTAACTAATTCACATTTCAATTCTCTACACTTGATCATTTTCAAGTAACTAATTCACATTTTCAACTTACTACACATAACAATTTTCAAGTAACTAATTCACATTACAAGTTACTACAATTAATAATTTTCAAGTAACTAATTCACATTTCAATTCTCTACACTTAACCATTTTCAAGTAACTAATTCACATTTCAAGTCTCTACCATTAACCATTTTAAAGTAACTAATTCACATTTCAAGTCTCTACACTTAACCATTTTCAAATAACTAATTCACATTTTAAGTCTCCACCATTAACCATTTTCAAGTAACTAATTCACATTTCAAGTCTCTACCATTAACCATTTTCTAGTAACTATTTTACATTTTCAAGTTACTACACGTAACAAGTTTCAAGTAACTAATTCACATTTCAATTCTCTACACTTAATCATTTTCAAGTAACTAATTCACATTTCAAGTCTCTACCATTAATCATTTTAAAGTAACTAATTCACATTTCAAGTCTCTACCATTTTCAAGTAACTAATTCACATTTCAATTCTCTACACTTAACCATTTCAAGTAACTAATTCACATTTCAAGTCTCTACCATTAACCTTTTTCAAGTAACTAAATCACATTTCAAGTCTCTATCATTAACCATTTTCTAGTAACTAATTTACATTTTCAAGTTACTACACGTAACAATTTTCAAGTAACTAATTCACATTTCAAATCTCTATCATTAACCATTTTCTAGTAACTAATTCACATTTCAAGTCTCTACACTTAACCATTTTCACGTAACTAATTCATATTTCAATTCTCTACCATTAACCATTTTAAAGTAACTAATTCACATTTCAAGTCTCTACCATTATCCATTTTCTAGTAACTAATTCACATTTTCAAGTTACTACACTTAACAATTTTCAAGTAACTAATTCACATTTCAATTCTCTACACTTAACCATTTTCAAGTAACTAATTCACATTTTAAGTCTCTACCATTAACCATTTTAAAGTTACTAATTCACATTTTCAAGTTACTACACTTAACAATTTTCAAGTAACTAATTTACATTTCAATTCTCTACACTTAATCATTTTCAAGTAACTAATTCACATTTTCAACTTACTACACTTAATCATTTTCAAGTAACTAATTCACATTTCAATTCTCTACACTTAACCATTTTCAAGTAACTAATTCACATTTCAAGTCTATACCATTAATCATTTTCTAGTAACTAATTCACATTTTCAAGTTAGTACAATTAATAATTTTTAAGTAACTAATTCACATTTCAATTCTCTACACTCAACCATTTTCAAATAACTAATTCACATTTCAAGTCTCTACCATTAACCATTTTAAAGTAACTAATTCATATTTCAAGTCTCTACCATTTTCAAGTAACTAATTCACATTTTCAAGTTACTACACTTAACAATTTTCAAGTAACTAATTCACATTTCAATTCTCTACACTTAACCATTTTCAAGTAACTAATTCACATTTCAAGTCTATACCATTAATCATTTTCTAGTAACTAATTCACATTTTCAAGTTAGTACAATTAATAATTTTTAAGTAACTAATTCACATTTCAATTCTCTACACTCAACCATTTTCAAATAACTAATTCACATTTCAAGTCTCTACCATTAACCATTTTAAAGTAACTAATTCATATTTCAAGTCTCTACCATTTTCAAGTAACTAATTCACATTTTCAAGTTACTACACATAACAATTTTCAAGTAACTAATTCACATTTCAAGTTACTACAATTAATAATTTTCAAATAACTAATTCACATTTCAATTCTCTACACTTAACCATTTTCAAGTAACTAATTCACATTTCAAGTCTCTACCATTAACCATTTTAAAGTAACTAATTCACATTTCAAGTCTCTACACTTAACCATTTTCAAATAACTAATTCACATTTCAAGTCTCTACCATTAACCATTTTCAAGTAACTAATTCACATTTCAAGTCTATACACTTAACCATTTTCAAATAACTAATTCAAATTTCAAGTCTGTACCATTAACCATTTTCAAGTAACTAATTCACATTTCAAGTCTCTACCATTAACCATTTTCTAGTAACTATTTTACATTTTCAAGTTACTACACGTAACAAGTTTCAAATAACTAATTCACATTTCAATTCTCTACACTTAATCATTTTCAAGTAACTAATTCACATTTCAAGTCTCTACCATTAACCATTTTAAAGTAACTAATTCACATTTCAAGTCTCTACCATTTTCAAGTAACTAATTCACATTTCAATTCTCTACACTTAACCATTTCAAGTAACTAATTCACATTTCAAGTCTCTACCATTAACCTTTTTCAAGTAACTAAATCACATTTCAAGTCTCTATCATTAACCATTTTCTAGTAACTAATTTACATTTTCAAGTTACTACACGTAACAATTTTCAAGTAACTAATTCACATTTCAAGTCTCTACCATTAACCATTTTCTAGTAACTAATTCACATTTCAATTCTCTACACTTAACCATTTCAAGTAACTAATTCACATTTCAAGTCTCTAACATTAACCATTTTCAAGTAACTAATTCACATTTCAAATCTCTACCATTATCCATTTTCTAGTAACTAATTCATATTTTCAAGTTACTACACTTAACAATTTTCAAGTAACTAATTCACATTTCAAGTCTCTAATATTAACCATTTTCAAGTAACTAATTCACATTTCAAGTCTCTACAATTAATAATTTTTAAGTAACTAATTCACATTTCAATTCTCTACACTTAACCATTTTCAAGTAACTAATTCACATTTCAAGTCTATACACTTAATCATTTTTAAGTAACTAATTCACATTTTCAACTTACTACACATAACAATTTTCAAGTAACTAATTCACATTTCAATTCTCTAAACTTAACCATTTTCAAGTAACTAATTCACATTTTAAGTCTCTACCATTAACCATTTTAAAGTAACTAATTCACATTTTCAAGTTACTACACTTAACAATTTTCAAGTAACTAATTCACATTTCAATTCTCTACACTTAATCATTTTCAAGTAACTAATTCACATTTTCAACTTACTACACTTAATCATTTTCAAGTAACTAATTCACATTTCAATTCTCTACACTTAACCATTTTCAAGTAACTAATTCACATTTCAAGTCTATACCATTAACCATTTTAAAGTAACTAATTCACATTTCAAGTCTCTATCATTTTCAAGTAACTAATTCACATTTCAATTCTCTACACATAATCATTTTCAAGTAACTAATTCATATTTCAAGTCTCTACCATTATCCATTTTCTAGAAACTAATTAACATTTTCAAATTACTACACTTAACAATTTTCAAATAACTAATTCACATTTCAATTCTCTACACTTAACCATTTTCAAGTAACTAATTCACATTTTCAAGTTACTACACTTAACCATTTTCAAGTAACTAATTCACATTTTCACTACACTTAACCATTTTCAAGTAACCAATTCACATTTCAAGTCTCTACAATTAATAATTTTCAAGTAACTAATTCACATTTCAATTCTCTACACTTAACCATTTTCAAGTAACTAATTCACATTTCAATTCTCTACACTTAACCATTTTCAAGTAACTAATTCACATTTTAAGTCTCTACCATTAACCATTTTAAAGTAACTAATTCACATTTTCAAGTTACTACACTTAACAATTTTCAAGTAACTAATTCACATTTCAATTCTCTACACTTAATCATTTTCAAGTAACTAATTCACATTTTCAACTTACTACACTTAATCATTTTCAAGTAACTAATTCACATTTCAATTCTCTACAATTAACCATTTTCAAGTAACTAATTCACATTTCAAGTCTATACCATTAACCATTTTCTAGTAACTAATTCACATTTTCAAGTTAGTACAATTAATAATTTTTAAGTAACTAATTCACATTTCAATTCTCTACACTCAACCATTTTCAAATAACTAATTCACATTTCAAGTCTCTACCATTAACCATTTTAAAGTAACTAATTCATAGTTCAAGTCTCTACCATTTTCTAGTAACTAATTCACATTTTCAAGTTACTACACTTAACAATTTTCAAGTAACTAATTCACATTTCAATTCTCTACACTTGATCATTTTCAAGTAACTAATTCACATTTTCAACTTACTACACATAACAATTTTCAAGTAACTAATTCACATTACAAGTTACTACAATTAATAATTTTCAAGTAACTAATTCACATTTCAATTCTCTACACTTAACCATTTTCAAGTAACTAATTCACATTTCAAGTCTCTACCATTAACCATTTTAAAGTAACTAATTCACATTTCAAGTCTCTACACTTAACCATTTTCAAATAACTAATTCACATTTTAAGTCTCCACCATTAACCATTTTCAAGTAACTAATTCACATTTCAAGTCTCTACCATTAACCATTTTCTAGTAACTATTTTACATTTTCAAGTTACTACACGTAACAAGTTTCAAGTAACTAATTCACATTTCAATTCTCTACACTTAATCATTTTCAAGTAACTAATTCACATTTCAAGTCTCTACCATTAATCATTTTAAAGTAACTAATTCACATTTCATGTCTCTACCATTTTCAAGTAACTAATTCACATTTCAATTCTCTACACTTAACCATTTCAAGTAACTAATTCACATTTCAAGTCTCTACCATTAACCTTTTTCAAGTAACTAAATCACATTTCAAGTCTCTATCATTAACCATTTTCTAGTAACTAATTTACATTTTCAAGTTACTACACGTAACAATTTTCAAGTAACTAATTCACATTTCAAGTCTCTATCATTAACCATTTTCTAGTAACTAATTCACATTTCAAGTCTCTACACTTAACCATTTTCACGTAACTAATTCATATTTCAATTCTCTACCATTAACCATTTTAAAGTAACTAATTCACATTTCAAGTCTCTACCATTATCCATTTTCTAGTAACTAATTCACATTTTCAAGTTACTACACTTAACAATTTTCAAGTAACTAATTCACATTTCAATTCTCTACACTTAACCATTTTCAAGTAACTAATTCACATTTTAAGTCTCTACCATTAACCATTTTAAAGTAACTAATTCACATTTTCAAGTTACTACACTTAACAATTTTCAAGTAACTAATTTACATTTCAATTCTCTACACTTAATCATTTTCAAGTAACTAATTCACATTTTCAACTTACTACACTTAATCATTTTCAAGTAACTAATTCACATTTCAATTCTCTACACTTAACCATTTTCAAGTAACTAATTCACATTTCAAGTCTATACCATTAATCATTTTCTAGTAACTAATTCACATTTTCAAGTTAGTACAATTAATAATTTTTAAGTAACTAATTCACATTTCAATTCTCTACACTCAACCATTTTCAAATAACTAATTCACATTTCAAGTCTCTACCATTAACCATTTTAAAGTAACTAATTCATATTTCAAGTCTCTACCATTTTCAAGTAACTAATTCACATTTTCAAGTTACTACACTTAACAATTTTCAAGTAACTAATTCACATTTCAATTCTCTACACTTGATCATTTTCAAGTAACTAATTCACATTTTCAACTTACTACACATAACAATTTTCAAGTAACTAATTCACATTTCAAGTTACTACAATTAATAATTTTCAAATAACTAATTCACATTTCAATTCTCTACACTTAACCATTTTCAAGTAACTAATTCACATTTCAAGTCTCTACCATTAACCATTTTAAAGTAACTAATTCACATTTCAAGTCTCTACACTTAACCATTTTCAAATAACTAATTCACATTTCAAGTCTCTACCATTAACCATTTTCAAGTAACTAATTCACATTTCAAGTCTATACACTTAACCATTTTCAACTAACTAATTCAAATTTCAAGTCTGTACCATTAACCATTTTCAAGTAACTAATTCACATTTCAAGTCTCTACCATTAACCATTTTCTAGTAACTATTTTACATTTTCAAGTTACTACACGTAACAAGTTTCAAATAACTAATTCACATTTCAATTCTCTACACTTAATCATTTTCAAGTAACTAATTCACATTTCAAGTCTCTACCATTAACCATTTTAAAGTAACTAATTCACATTTCAAGTCTCCACCATTTTCAAGTAACTAATTCACATTTCAATTCTCTACACTTAACCATTTCAAGTAACTAATTCACATTTCAAGTCTCTACCATTAACCTTTTTCAAGTAACTAAATCACATTTCAAGTCTCTATCATTAACCATTTTCTAGTAACTAATTTACATTTTCAAGTTACTACACGTAACAATTTTCAAGTAACTAATTCACATTTCAAGTCTCTACCATTAACCATTTTCTAGTAACTAATTCACATTTCAATTCTCTACACTTAACCATTTCAAGTAACTAATTCACATTTCAAGTCTCTAACATTAACCATTTTCAAGTAACTAATTCACATTTCAAATCTCTACCATTATCCATTTTCTAGTAACTAATTCATATTTTCAAGTTACTACACTTAACAATTTTCAAGTAACTAATTCACATTTCAAGTCTCTAATATTAACCATTTTCAAGTAACTAATTCACATTTCAAGTCTCTACAATTAATAATTTTTAAGTAACTAATTCACATTTCAATTCTCTACACTTAACCATTTTCAAGTAACTAATTCACATTTCAAGTCTATACACTTAATCATTTTTAAGTAACTAATTCACATTTTCAACTTACTACACATAACAATTTTCAAGTAACTAATTCACATTTCAATTCTCTAAACTTAACCATTTTCAAGTAACTAATTCACATTTTAAGTCTCTACCATTAACCATTTTAAAGTAACTAATTCACATTTTCAAGTTACTACACTTAACAATTTTCAAGTAACTAATTCAAATTTCAATTCTCTACACTTAATCATTTTCAAGTAACTAATTCACATTTTCAACTTACTACACTTAATCATTTTCAAGTAACTAATTCACATTTCAATTCTCTACACTTAACCATTTTCAAGTAACTAATTCACATTTCAAGTCTATACCATTAACCATTTTAAAGTAACTAATTCACATTTCAAGTCTCTACCATTTTCAAGTAACTAATTCACATTTCAATTCTCTACACTTAATCATTTTCAAGTAACTAATTCATATTTCAAGTCTCTACCATTATCCATTTTCTAGAAACTAATTAACATTTTCAAATTACTACACTTAACAATTTTCAAATAACTAATTCACATTTCAATTCTCTACACTTAACCATTTTCAAGTAACTAATTCACATTTTCAAGTTACTACACTTAACCATTTTCAAGTAACTAATTCACATTTTCACTACACTTAACCATTTTCAAGTAACCAATTCACATTTCAAGTCTCTACAATTAATAATTTTCAAGTAACTAATTCACATTTCAATTCTCTACACTTAACCATTTTCAAATAACTAATTCACATTTCAAGTCTCTACCATTAACCATTTTAAAGTAACTAATTCACATTTCAAGTCTCTACCATTTTCAAGTAACTAATTCACATTTCAATTCTCTACACTTAACCATTTTCAAGTAACTAATTCACATTTTCAAGTTACTACACTTAACCATTTTCAAGTAACTAATTCACATTTTCACTACACTTAACCATTTTCAAGTAACCAATTCACATTTCAAGTCTCTACAATTAATAATTTTCAAGTAACTAATTCACATTTCAAGTCTCTACCATTAACCATTTTAGAGTAACTAATTCACATTTCAATTCTCTACACTTAACCATTTTCAAGTAACTAATTCACATTTTAAGTCTCTACCATTAACCATTTTAAAGTAACTAATTCACATTTTCAAGTTACTACACTTAACAATTTTCAAGTAACTAATTCACATTTCAATTCTCTACACTTAATCATTTTCAAGTAACTAATTCACATTTTCAACTTACTACACTTAATCATTTTCAAGTAACTAATTCACATTTCAATTCTCTACAATTAACCATTTTCAAGTAACTAATTCACATTTCAAGTATATACCATTAACCATTTTCTAGTAACTAATTCACATTTTCAAGTTAGTACAATTAATAATTTTCAAGTAACTAATTCACATTTCAAGTCTATACCATTAATCATTTTCTAGTAACTAATTCACATTTTCAAGTCTCTAACATTAACCATTTTCAAGTAACTAATTTACATTTCAATTCTCTACACTTAATCATTTTCAAGTAACTAATTCACATTTTCAACTTACTACACTTAATCATTTTCAAGTAACTAATTCACATTTCAATTCTCTACACTTAACCATTTTCAAGTAACTAATTCACATTTCAAGTCTATACCATTAATCATTTTCTAGTAACTAATTCACATTTTCAAGTTAGTACAATTAATAATTTTTAAGTAACTAATTCACATTTCAATTCTCTACACTCAACCATTTTCAAATAACTAATTCACATTTCAAGTCTCTACCATTAACCATTTTAAAGTAACTAATTCATATTTCAAGTCTCTACCATTTTCAAGTAACTAATTCACATTTTCAAGTTACTACACTTAACAATTTTCAAGTAACTAATTCACATTTCAATTCTCTACACTTGATCATTTTCAAGTAACTAATTCACATTTTCAACTTACTACACATAACAATTTTCAAGTAACTAATTCACATTTCAAGTTACTACAATTAATAATTTTCAAATAACTAATTCACATTTCAATTCTCTACACTTAACCATTTTCAAGTAACTAATTCACATTTCAAGTCTCTACCATTAACCATTTTAAAGTAACTAATTCACATTTCAAGTCTCTACACTTAACCATTTTCAAATAACTAATTCACATTTCAAGTCTCTACCATTAACCATTTTCAAGTAACTAATTCACATTTCAAGTCTATACACTTAACCATTTTCAAATAACTAATTCAAATTTCAAGTCTGTACCATTAACCATTTTCAAGTAACTAATTCACATTTCAAGTCTCTACCATTAACCATTTTCTAGTAACTATTTTACATTTTCAAGTTACTACACGTAACAAGTTTCAAATAACTAATTCACATTTCAATTCTCTACACTTAATCATTTTCAAGTAACTAATTCACATTTCAAGTCTCTACCATTAACCATTTTAAAGTAACTAATTCACATTTCAAGTCTCTACCATTTTCAAGTAACTAATTCACATTTCAATTCTCTACACTTAACCATTTCAAGTAACTAATTCACATTTCAAGTCTCTACCATTAACCTTTTTCAAGTAACTAAATCACATTTCAAGTCTCTATCATTAACCATTTTCTAGTAACTAATTTACATTTTCAAGTTACTACACGTAACAATTTTCAAGTAACTAATTCACATTTCAAGTCTCTACCATTAACCATTTTCTAGTAACTAATTCACATTTCAATTCTCTACACTTAACCATTTCAAGTAACTAATTCACATTTCAAGTCTCTAACATTAACCATTTTCAAGTAACTAATTCACATTTCAAATCTCTACCATTATCCATTTTCTAGTAACTAATTCATATTTTCAAGTTACTACACTTAACAATTTTCAAGTAACTAATTCACATTTCAAGTCTCTAATATTAACCATTTTCAAGTAACTAATTCACATTTCAAGTCTCTACAATTAATAATTTTTAAGTAACTAATTCACATTTCAATTCTCTACACTTAACCATTTTCAAGTAACTAATTCACATTTCAAGTCTATACACTTAATCATTTTTAAGTAACTAATTCACATTTTCAACTTACTACACATAACAATTTTCAAGTAACTAATTCACATTTCAATTCTCTAAACTTAACCATTTTCAAGTAACTAATTCACATTTTAAGTCTCTACCATTAACCATTTTAAAGTAACTAATTCACATTTTCAAGTTACTACACTTAACAATTTTCAAGTAACTAATTCACATTTCAATTCTCTACACTTAATCATTTTCAAGTAACTAATTCACATTTTCAACTTACTACACTTAATCATTTTCAAGTAACTAATTCACATTTCAATTCTCTACACTTAACCATTTTCAAGTAACTAATTCACATTTCAAGTCTATACCATTAACCATTTTAAAGTAACTAATTCACATTTCAAGTCTCTACCATTTTCAAGTAACTAATTCACATTTCAATTCTCTACACTTAATCATTTTCAAGTAACTAATTCATATTTCAAGTCTCTACCATTATCCATTTTCTAGAAACTAATTAACATTTTCAAATTACTACACTTAACAATTTTCAAATAACTAATTCACATTTCAATTCTCTACACTTAACCATTTTCAAGTAACTAATTCACATTTTCAAGTTACTACACTTAACCATTTTCAAGTAACTAATTCACATTTTCACTACACTTAACCATTTTCAAGTAACCAATTCACATTTCAAGTCTCTACAATTAATAATTTTCAAGTAACTAATTCACATTTCAATTCTCTACACTTAACCATTTTCAAATAACTAATTCACATTTCAAGTCTCTACCATTAACCATTTTAAAGTAACTAATTCACATTTCAAGTCTCTACCATTTTCAAGTAACTAATTCACATTTCAATTCTCTACACTTAACCATTTTCAAGTAACTAATTCACATTTTCAAGTTACTACACTTAACCATTTTCAAGTAACTAATTCACATTTTCACTACACTTAACCATTTTCAAGTAACCAATTCACATTTCAAGTCTCTACAATTAATAATTTTCAAGTAACTAATTCACATTTCAAGTCTCTACCATTAACCATTTTAGAGTAACTAATTCACATTTCAATTCTCTACACTTAACCATTTTCAAGTAACTAATTCACATTTTAAGTCTCTACCATTAACCATTTTAAAGTAACTAATTCACATTTTCAAGTTACTACACTTAACAATTTTCAAGTAACTAATTCACATTTCAATTCTCTACACTTAATCATTTTCAAGTAACTAATTCACATTTTCAACTTACTACACTTAATCATTTTCAAGTAACTAATTCACATTTCAATTCTCTACAATTAACCATTTTCAAGTAACTAATTCACATTTCAAGTATATACCATTAACCATTTTCTAGTAACTAATTCACATTTTCAAGTTAGTACAATTAATAATTTTCAAGTAACTAATTCACATTTCAAGTCTATACCATTAATCATTTTCTAGTAACTAATTCACATTTTCAAGTTAGTACAATTAATAATTTTTAAGTAACTAATTCACATTTCAATTCTCTACACTCAACCATTTTCAAATAACTAATTCACATTTCAAGTCTCTACCATTAACCATTTTAAAGTAACTAATTCATATTTCAAGTCTCTACCATTTTCTAGTAACTAATTCACATTTTCAAGTTACTACACTTAACAATTTTCAAGTAACTAATTCACATTTCAATTCTCTACACTTGATTATTTTCAAGTAACTAATTCACATTTTCAACTTACTACACATAACAATTTTCAAGTAACTAATTCACATTTCAAGTCTATACCATTAACCATTTTCTAGTAACTAATTCACATTTTCAAGTTAGTACAATTAATAATTTTTAAGTAACTAATTCACATTTCAATTCTCTACACTCAACCATTTTCAAATAACTAATTCACATTTCAAGTCTCTACCATTAACCATTTTAAAGTAACTAATTCATAGTTCAAGTCTCTACCATTTTCTAGTAACTAATTCACATTTTCAAGTTACTACACTTAACAATTTTCAAGTAACTAATTCACATTTGAATTCTCTACACTTGATCATTTTCAAGTAACTAATTCACATTTTCAACTTACTACACATAACAATTTTCAAGTAACTAATTCACATTTCAAGTTACTACAATTAATAATTTTCAAGTAACTAATTCACATTTCAATTCTCTACACTTAACCATTTTCAAGTAACTAATTCACATTTCAAGTCTCTACCATTAACCATTTTAAAGTAACTAATTCACATTTCAAGTCTCTACCATTAACCATTTTAAAGTAACTAATTCACATTTCAAGTCTCTACACTTAACCATTTTCAAATAACTAATTCACATTTCAAGTCTCCACCATTAACCATTTTCAAGTAACTAATTCACATTTCAAGTCTCTACCATTAACCATTTTCTAGTAACTATTTTACATTTTCAAGTTACTACACGTAACAAGTTTCAAGTAACTAATTCACATCTCAATTCTCTACACTTAATAATTTTCAAGTAACTAATTCACATTTCAAGTCTCTACCATTAACCATTTTAAAGTAACTAATTCACATTTCAAGTCTCTACCATTTTCAAGTAACTAATTCACATTTCAAGTCTCTACCATTAACCATTTTCTAGTAACTAATTCACATTTCAAGTCTCTACACTTAACCATTTTCACGTAACTAATTCATATTTCAAGTCTCTACCATTAACCATTTTAAAGTAACTAATTCATATTTCAAGTCTCTACCATTTTCTAGTAACTAATTCACATTTTCAAGTTACTACACTTAACAATTTTCAAGTAACTAATTCACATTTCAATTCTCTACACTTGATTATTTTCAAGTAACTAATTCACATTTTCAACTTACTACACTTAATCATTTTCAAGTAACTAATTCACATTTCAATTCTCTACACTTAACCATTTTCAAGTAACTAATTCACATTTCAAGTCTATACCATTAATCATTTTCTAGTAACTAATTCACATTTTCAAGTTAGTACAATTAATAATTTTTAAGTAACTAATTCACATTTCAATTCTCTACACTCAACCATTTTCAAATAACTAATTCACATTTCAAGTCTCTACCATTAACCATTTTAAAGTAACTAATTCATATTTCAAGTCTCTACCATTTTCTAGTAACTAATTCACATTTTCAAGTTACTACACTTAACAATTTTCAAGTAGCTAATTCACATTTCAATTCTCTACACTTGATTATTTTCAAGTAACTAATTCACATTTTCAACTTACTACACTTAATCATTTTCAAGTAACTAATTCACATTTCAATTCTCTACACTTAACCATTTTCAAGTAACTAATTCACATTTCAAGTCTATACCATTAATCATTTTCTAGTAACTAATTCACATTTTCAAGTTAGTACAATTAATAATTTTTAAGTAACTAATTCACATTTCAATTCTCTACACTCAACCATTTTCAAATAACTAATTCACATTTCAAGTCTCTACCATTAACCATTTTAAAGTAACTAATTCATATTTCAAGTCTCTACCATTTTCTAGTAACTAATTCACATTTTCAAGTTACTACACTTAACAATTTTCAAGTAACTAATTCACATTTCAATTCTCTACACTTGATTATTTTCAAGTAACTAATTCACATTTTCAACTTACTACACATAACAATTTTCAAGTAACTAATTCACATTTCAAGTTACTACAATTAATAATTTTCAAATAACTAATTCACATTTCAATTCTCTACACTTAACCATTTTCAAGTAACTAATTCACATTTCAAGTCTCTACCATTAACCATTTTAAAGTAACTAATTCACATTTCAAGTCTCTACACTTAACCATTTTCAAATAACTAATTCACATTTAAGTCTCTACCATTAACCATTTTCAAGTAACTAATTCACATTTCAAGTCTCTACACTTAACCATTTTCAAATAACTAATTTACATTTCAAGTCTGTACCATTAACCATTTTCAAGTAACTAATTCACATTTCAAGTCTCTACCATTAACCATTTTCTAGTAACTATTTTACATTTTCAAGTTACTACACATAACAAGTTTCAAGTAACTAATTCACATTTCAATTCTCTACACTTAATCATTTTGTCACGACCCAAACAAACGGACCGTGCGGGCACCTATGCTATCCTAAGTAGCTAGGAGAACCCTTATTACCCAACCAAAAATATGCGGAAGACTTCTGTTTTTAAGAGAATACTGAATTAAATATAACAAAGTAAATTAAACACCAATAAATAAACTTTTCAAAAAAAAACTTCTTACAACTGTCCTTCACTACCCCAAGACCTGGTCAGACATGTACAAGAGCTACCTATTACAGAATAGATTGACAATAAAATAAATAACACAAAGACTCTAACATCTGCCAGGAAGGAAGTGCAGAAGTTAGTGCTGAATATCGCCATTGATCTAGTAACTGCAAACTAACCTGCATCCAGTCTACATCCCAATAAGGGATGTAGAAGAGTAGGGTCAGTACAAACACACGTACTGGTAGGCATCATCGGCCGACCAGTGTTAGTCCACATAATCATAAAATAGAATCAAAGAAAAGAAATCATGACATCTTAATAGAGTATAATTCTACTAAGGCTGTAATATCATTATAACACTTTGCCAATATAATTTACAATTTTCCAACTCTATTAATGAGATTATATTCACCACTAGCATAGTCTAGCCTCACTAATTCACACCATCCACCACAATCTAACACTAAACCATCACTATCACCCTTTTATTCACGTTGCCGTTTCCATTATCCACATCTATAGGATCAACCCAATAATCATAGATAACTCACACTAAACTCTCGGGCTAACAACCAAACACTCTCTTATAATATTAAAGAATAATAACTAGCCAATCGGATAAGCCAAGATCA
This sequence comes from Capsicum rhomboideum, assembly GCA_031232105.1. Lineage (NCBI taxonomy): Eukaryota > Viridiplantae > Streptophyta > Magnoliopsida > Solanales > Solanaceae > Capsicum > Capsicum rhomboideum. The sequence continues at coordinate 46,632,469 of CP124719.1, read as the reverse complement.
CACCAAGTATAAATAAAGTAAGTCGACCAACATATAGCAAGTAAGCACAGAGTTCCACTTTTCCAAGTACATGTCGCACAATCAATCTCAAGGATACAATCAAACAGGGAATACAAATCAACCCACATCTCAGTAAAACACACAAGAGAACTCAAGTTTCATTAACAAACCTTATAGATACTCTTGGAGAAAGATTAATTCAATTATTGAAACTTTGGGATTGTTTCTTTGAGATTATTCATTGGATTCATCACTTTAGATCACTTCATTATCAATTCCTTTATTATTAATATTACCATGTCGGCTCGTGGCACCCGATCCAATCACGTCTTATAGCAATACCGAAATTTAACGTCGGCCACATTGCTACTAACAATCTTTCCACTTTTCTGTTCTTAATAAATATTCATCATTCACTTTTCAACCTGTATGAAGGTATATCACAAGCCTTCTTTACTCAAGGCATTCTTTTCAATCACATTATCATTATGAATCAAGATTTTTCATTTATCAACAATAGTCTGTACACACATGCTAAGGGACTTATTTCTGCCCAACTAGTCATGACCTGCAGGGGACAATCTAAGTCCATGTACCGTACCGGCGTGGTACCCGATCCTCCATAAATAAGTAATATCAACATCCATATCCGTACCGACGTGGTACCCGATCCTCCATAATCATATTATGTATATTTTATCAACTTCATACTATCTCTCAAGATACAACACGACGTACTAAATTTACAAGTACACTCATAATCACAAGACGATTCGATCAAGTTGGATTTTTCATAATTATTCATGCAAGTATCAAAAATCCAAATATCATCAATTCAAGTATGTCCAAAAACCAATCAACAAGCATCCAATTTAGGAGCATACACACAATTAAATTAAGTCTAAACTCTAATTAAATCATAACCTACTCAAATACCACAACTTGGGTTCTAACATCACCACCCATAACTAGCACATTCAACCTTATCATTATTCTTTACCTCTCTCCGCATAATACAATGCACACAATGATTCAAGTCATCTATCCCTTAGGCCTCACCATTATCATGACACAATATGCAACTTAAACCTTTATAACTCAATTAGGTTCATCACTAGAACAACTAAGAAACATCATGTCCACATACTTCATTCACAACAATCCCCTTTCGGGCACATAACACATAATATCATAAATATCACATAATCAATCAATAACATAGTTTTCGGGATTAAAGTAAAGTTCTTATGTCTTTATTCACCTCAACTCCATGTCTGCAGGCCTAGACATGCTTTCTCCCATCAATTATAAATTATGAAAATATGAAATAACACAGTCTTCTACTCATTAACCTAGCCTACCTGGACGCCAAGCTTTTTGAATCAACAAGTCATGTCAAGGATGCTCATTCCCTTTCTTCATGCTTCGGAATGATCAATCATCTAAATATCAAACAATTATAAGAGTAATCAATCAATTACTCTTTAAATAAATATCTTTGGGAATTCAAAACCCACTAATTCTACCCTAATTCCAGGTCTATATCATTCTCCAAGGTCAATTAACTATTAACTAGTTCTTTCAAACTTAACCCATCTCCATTAATGGAGTTTTTATGCTAAAGGTCTCATCTTTATGGAATTCAAGATTTCCAACTAACAAAAATACATAATCTAGTTTATCAAGTTCATGTTAGAAATCATTAATTTATAATCTAGAATTAGTTCTAGATGATATTAAGAACACCCATAAGTTTTTCCCAAAAATCCACCATTAAAGGTTCTAACCCAAAATTTCACCATTGAAGGTCTTTTTAATAATTCTAGGATGTTAAAGGATTAAAAGACGAAGAAGATGATGGAAAAACTTACCTCAATGAAGAAATTTCACTCTAATCCTTGGGAAATCACCTCTCTAGGGTTGGGGAATGAAGTTTTGAAGTTTTGGACCTGAAAATCGGCTAAATATGATTTAAATACCACCAGAATTTTCGCTACAGCGAATTCCCGTTTCAGCCCGAACAGTGTTCAGTAAAACGGTCATAACTTTTTATTCTAAACTCGGATTGACGAACGGTTTATTGCGTTGGAAAGAAGACTCAGAGATCTTTGATTTAGTGGGTATTGGGACCCCTAACTCCTTATATCCTAGGAAATATGATCGTTTGAATTTGGCCCTAATAGAAACCCATATCGAAACTCTATTGGTTAAAAATATTTTCAACTTAACTTTGTGCTAGGGATATTGTACGACCTTAATTCATATCTAAAGAACTTCCAAATTAAAGGATTGATATTAGTATTCATGAATAATTAAATTCATCAGGCTTGAGTCTATCTAGACACATCGAAAGGCTAAAATCTTCGCCGAAAAGCTTGAGGTCACACAATGAACAAAATGATGGCTATTTTGGACTCAAGTTAATATTGAGGAATGGATAATTTAGTAACGACAAAATGGGTCGTTACAATTAGATACCAATTTACCATCCGTTCGTCCCCAAACGGGCATTCGGTGGAGAGAAGCGCGATATAGAAATTAGAGAGACATTACTAACAGAGTTTCTTATTGTACCATATCCCACTCACTTGATATCATCAATAATTAACCTACATTCTATACTCAATCGTTCTATCAAGGCTTTTCAAAACATGAAGAGGCCGAGCCAAACATTTACGCACGAATTACTTATTCTCCTTACAGCGGTCCAAGTCTCAAACTTGAGTATTATGAGTTAAAGCAAGATAAAGAGGGTTAAAAGATTCACCTTGAAGAAGACAATCACCCAAAATCACCTCTTTTTCACCCAAGGTACTTTCTCTCTTCTTACAACGGAAGAATGGGGAATGAACTCCGAAGAACGAAATAAAAACTGAAAAACTGCATTCTTTACCGTTGCTGCGGCGCGATTATCGTTGCAGTGCTAACCGCCACAGCGGACCCACGGTGCTAATTACCTTGACCAAACCAGTGAGCTCCGCCTAGCTCACATATGCTTCTATTTTACAACACAAAATCAATATTTGGACATAAAATTGCAAGCCTATCACGACAATTATTATTATCGGAGTTCTAGAGTTCCGAATTCAATTTCAAAAAGTGCTACGGGATGCTACATGAGTCTACTACTCAAATTTCAATACCAGACAAGTCACATCTAATCCACCCAATACACAGGCTCACCCTGAGACACCCGAGTAAGTTTCTAGCCAAGACTACCCCCTGGAAAATCTACATCTTGATCATATTTAAGTCACCACTCCATTTACAAGTCACATAACTTAGATACTTGTATGCGCCTAATCAAGACTACTGGATTCATTCTATAAAGCTAGCTTCAACATCTCACAACCACTATTCTTTTCATCTCAAGATCACCCACGGTTCAAGCTAACAGTTTACTACTATACATAGGTGACAACACAACCTCTCACTCATTACACAAACTTACAAATATTAGCCATAGAGATCCTACAGAATTAGAGACTACAACACATTCTCCTCCACAACATCGCTAATACTCATCTAATCATCATACCTTAATCACTCAATAAGCAATATCCAACAAGTATTACCCAAGGAAAGATCAATCATGTCATTTAATAATTCACTTATATTCTCCCATTTAGGACCATTCTTAATTATTCTATGGGTGTAACTACACCATTTAATTCTGTATTAACACCATCATGGGGATTACTACCCTCTAAAATTATCATCTATCAGTCAATTATATAGGACGCTAATCACACAATTCAATCGCAAGACCAAGTCAACAATCAGCTTATATTCTCAAGGCCTCCCTTAATACACCAATCCCCAACTAAAATTTATGCCCAGGCAATCACTAACTTCAATACTTAGAACACGACAAAACCTTCATTGTCAAGCCCAATTACCCTTCCATCACCAACACCAAGCTAAGGTATACAATGTCATTCTTATTTCTACCTTACAACATTTTTATTACAGGCTTCACTAACTCTTAACCACTTCGAGATTGATCTCTATATAATAAGCATATGAGCAAAGTCAAACAACATCACCGATTACAGGTCATTAACAGCCTCATTACTAATATCACATTTCAGATAAGTTATCAATCAAATTCCTTAGGTATCAACAACCTCCACTAGTTATCACTGAGCCAGTCCTCACAAGGAACTAATTAAAATTTTAACTAATAGGATTGCAAAAGAATCCAAATAAAGTCTCAATAACCGGACAGTAAAAGAATCCACATATAATATCAAATAACTAGACCACACAAGGATCCATTCACAATATCAAGTAACTGAACCATACAATTGAATTCATTCACACTATCAATTGCAAGAGCCCGTCATTAAGGGCAACACATATCACCTCAGTCTTTTGTTCATGTCTTTTTCATTAATCTTCCCTTGACATCATGTCCTCATATCATCCTCTCAATTCTCATATCATAAATATCATCAGCATAACAATAGTATCAAGAACAAGGAAGCACCAAAGAATTTATTAATTTCACAACAACAAGATCACATAGTTCCATTACACTTTTCAACAAAAGCAACTTAGTCAATTTATTTCACCACAATTCAAACAAAAATAATTCACAACAATCATACAGTTTAACAATCCAAGTTCAGCCAAATATCAAACAACAGGCAACCAAATAAGTTCACTACTTTCATACATTTTCATATTATGATATTAACCCTTAGCCATTATTAATAGATACCAATTGGAATCTCCTAGATTCCAAAGCGAACTCACTAAGATACCAATTGGAATCAACTAGATTTTAATTGATCTTTGTTGAGATACCAATTGGAATCGTCTAGATACCAATTGGATCCAACCCAGTAGTCAAAGAATATTACGCCACGATGAAGAGGAAGAAAAAGGAAACGACTTCTACATGCCTTATAGCCTTCCAAAGATTGGGTGTGGGGCCCTACACACCAATATGCGGAACTCTACTTGACATTGCTCTTGTACTTATGGGACCGGTTAACCTAATGCTCTGATACCAACTGTCACGACCCAAACAAACGGACCGTGCGGGCACCTATGCTATCCTAAGTAGCTAGGAGAACCCTTATTACCCAACCAAAAATATGCGGAAGACTTCTGTTTTTAAGAGAATACTGAATTAAATATAACAAAGTAAATTAAACACCAATAAATAAACTTTTCAAAAAAAAACTTCTTACAACTGTCCTTCACTACCCCAAGACCTGGTCAGACATGTACAAGAGCTACCTATTACAGAATAGATTGACAATAAAATAAATAACACAAAGACTCTAACATCTGCCAGGAAGGAAGTGCAGAAGTTAGTGCTGAATATCGCCATTGATCTAGTAACTGCAAACTAACCTGCATCCAGTCTACATCCCAATAAGGGATGTAGAAGAGTAGGGTCAGTACAAACACACGTACTGGTAGGCATCATCGGCCGACCAGTGTTAGTCCACATAATCATAAAATAGAATCAAAGAAAAGAAATCATGACATCTTAATAGAGTATAATTCTACTAAGGCTGTAATATCATTATAACACTTTGCCAATATAATTTACAATTTTCCAACTCTATTAATGAGATTATATTCACCACTAGCATAGTCTAGCCTCACTAATTCACACCATCCACCACAATCTAACACTAAACCATCACTATCACCCTTTTATTCACGTTGCCGTTTCCATTATCCACATCTATAGGATCAACCCAATAATCATAGATAACTCACACTAAACTCTCGGGCTAACAACCAAACACTCTCTTATAATATTAAAGAATAATAACTAGCCAATCGGATAAGCCAAGATCACACCAAGTATAAATAAAGTAAGTCGACCAACATATAGCAAGTAAGCACAGAGTTCCACTTTTCCAAGTACATGTCGCACAATCAATCTCAAGGATACAATCAAACAGGGAATACAAATCAACCCACATCTCAGTAAAACACACAAGAGAACTCAAGTTTCATTAACAAACCTTATAGATACTCTTGGAGAAAGATTAATTCAATTATTGAAACTTTGGGATTGTTTCTTTGAGATTATTCATTGGATTCATCACTTTAGATCACTTCATTATCAATTCCTTTATTATTAATATTACCATGTCGGCTCGTGGCACCCGATCCAATCACGTCTTATAGCAATACCGAAATTTAACGTCGGCCACATTGCTACTAACAATCTTTCCACTTTTCTGTTCTTAATAAATATTCATCATTCACTTTTCAACCTGTATGAAGGTATATCACAAGCCTTCTTTACTCAAGGCATTCTTTTCAATCACATTATCATTATGAATCAAGATTTTTCATTTATCAACAATAGTCTGTACACACATGCTAAGGGACTTATTTCTGCCCAACTAGTCATGACCTGCAGGGGACAATCTAAGTCCATGTACCGTACCGGCGTGGTACCCGATCCTCCATAAATAAGTAATATCAACATCCATATCCGTACCGACGTGGTACCCGATCCTCCATAATCATATTATGTATATTTTATCAACTTCATACTATCTCTCAAGATACAACACGACGTACTAAATTTACAAGTACACTCATAATCACAAGACGATTCGATCAAGTTGGATTTTTCATAATTATTCATGCAAGTATCAAAAATCCAAATATCATCAATTCAAGTATGTCCAAAAACCAATCAACAAGCATCCAATTTAGGAGCATACACACAATTAAATTGAGTCTAAACTCTAATTAAATCATAACCTACTCAAATACCACAACTTGGGTTCTAACATCACCACCCATAACTAGCACATTCAACCTTATCATTATTCTTTACCTCTCTCCGCATAATACAATGCACACAATGATTCAAGTCATCTATCCCTTAGGCCTCACCATTATCATGACACAATATGCAACTTAAACCTTTATAACTCAATTAGGTTCATCACTAGAACAACTAAGAAACATCATGTCCACATACTTCATTCACAACAATCCCCTTTCGGGCACATAACACATAATATCATAAATATCACATAATCAATCAATAACATAGTTTTCGGGATTAAAGTAAAGTTCTTATGTCTTTATTCACCTCAACTCCATGTCTGCAGGCCTAGACATGCTTTCTCCCATCAATTATAAATTATGAAAATATGAAATAACACAGTCTTCTACTCATTAACCTAGCCTACCTGGACGCCAAGCTTTTTGAATCAACAAGTCATGTCAAGGATGCTCATTCCCTTTCTTCATGCTTCGGAATGATCAATCATCTAAATATCAAATAATTATAAGAGTAATCAATCAATTACTCTTTAAATAAATATCTTTGGGAATTCAAAACCCACTAATTCTACCCTAATTCCAGGTCTATATCATTCTCCAAGGTCAATTAACTATTAACTAGTTCTTTCAAACTTAACCCATCTCCATTAATGGAGTTTTTATGCTAAAGGTCTCATCTTTATGGAATTCAAGATTTCCAACTAACAAAAATACATAATCTAGTTTATCAAGTTCATGTTAGAAATCATTAATTTATAATCTAGAATTAGTTCTAGATGATATTAAGAACACCCATAAGTTTTTCCCAAAAATCCACCATTAAAGGTTCTAACCCAAAATTTCACCATTGAAGGTCTTTTTAATAATTCTAGGATGTTAAAGGATTAAAAGACGAAGAAGATGATGGAAAAACTTACCTCAATGAAGAAATTTCACTCTAATCCTTGGGAAATCACCTCTCTAGGGTTGGGGAATGAAGTTTTGAAGTTTTGGACCTGAAAATCGGCTAAATATGATTTAAATACCACCAGAATTTTCGCTACAGCGAATTCCCGTTTCAGCCCGAACAGTGTTCAGTAAAACGGTCATAACTTTTTATTCTAAACTCGGATTGACGAACGGTTTATTGCGTTGGAAAGAAGACTCAGAGATCTTTGATTTAGTGGGTATTGGGACCCCTAACTCCTTATATCCTAGGAAATATTATCGTTTGAATTTGGCCCTAATAGAAACCCATATCGAAACTCTATTGGTTAAAAATATTTTCAACTTAACTTTGTGCTAGGGATATTGTACGACCTTAATTCATATCTAAAGAACTTCCAAATTAAAGGATTGATATTAGTATTCATGAATAATTAAATTCATCAGGCTTGAGTCTATCTAGACACATCGAAAGGCTAAAATCTTCGCCGAAAAGCTTGAGGTCACACAATGAACAAAATGATGGCTATTTTGGACTCAAGTTAATATTGAGGAATGGATAATTTAGTAACGACAAAATGGGTCGTTACACATTTTCAAGTAACTAATTCACATTTCAAGTCTCTACCATTAACCATTTTAAAGTAACTAATTCACATTTCAAGTCTCTACCATTTTCAAGTAACTAATTCACATTTCAATTCTCTACACTTAACCATTTCAAATAACTAATTCACATTTCAAGTCTCTACCATTAACCTTTTTCAAGTAACTAAATCACATTTCAAGTCTCTATCATTAACCATTTTCTAGTAACTATTTTACATTTTCAAGTAACTACACGTAACAATTTTCAAGTAACTAATTCACATTTCAAGTCTCTACCATTAACCATTTTCTAGTAACTAATTTACATTTTCAAGTAACTACACGTAACAATTTTCAAGTAACTAATTCACATTTCAAGTCTCTACCATTAACCATTTTCTAGTAACTAATTCACATTTCAAGTCTCTACACTTAACCATTTTCACGTAACTAATTCATATTTCAAGTCTCTACCATTAACCATTTTAAAGTAACTAATTCACATTTCAAGTCTCTACCATTATCCATTTTCTAGTAACTAATTCACATTTTCAAGTTACTACACTTAACAATTTTCAAGTAACTAATTCACATTTTAAGTCTCTACCATTAACCATTTTAAAGTAACTAATTCACATTTTCAAGTTACTACACTTAACAATTTTCAAGTAACTAATTCACATTTTCAAGTTACTGCACTTAACCATTTCAAGTAACTAATTCACATTTTCACTAAACTTAATCATTTTCAAGTAACTAATTCATATTTCAAGTCTCTACCATTAACCATTTTCAAGTAACTAATTCACATTTCAAGTCTCTACCATTATCCATTTTCTAGTAACTAATTCATATTTTCAAGTTACTACACTTAACAATTTTCAAGTAACTAATTCACATTTCAAGTCTCTAATATTAACCATTTTCAAGTAACTAATTCACATTTCAAGTCTCTACACTTAACCATTTTCAAGTAACTAATTCACATTTCAATTCTCTACACTTAACCATTTTCAAGTAACTAATTCACATTTCAAGTCTATACACTTAATCATTTTTAAGTAACTAATTCACATTTTCAACTTACTACACATAACAATTTTCAAGTAACTAATTAACATTTCAAGTTACTACAATTAATAATTTTCATGTAACTAATTCACATTTCAATTCTCTACACTTAACCATTTTCAAGTAACTAATTCACATTTTAAGTCTCTACCATTAACCATTTTAAAGTAACTAATTCACATTTCAATTCTCTACACTTGATCATTTTCAAGTAACTAATTCACATTTTCAACTTACTACACATAACAATTTTCAAGTAACTAATTCACATTTCAAGTTACTACAATTAATAATTTTCAAGTAACTAATTCACATTTCAATTCTCTACACTTAACCATTTTCAAGTAACTAATTCACATTTCAAGTCTCTACCATTAACCATTTTAAAGTAACTAATTCACATTTCAAGTCTCTACACTTAACCATTTTCAAATAACTAATTCACATTTCAAGTCTCTACCATTAACCATTTTCAAGTAACTAATTCACATTTCAATTCTCTATCATTAACCATTTTCTAGTAACTATTTTACATTTTCAAGTTACTACACGTAACAAGTTTCAAGTAACTAATTCACATTTCAATTCTCTACACTTAATCATTTTCAAGTAACTAATTCACATTTCAAGTCTCTACCATTAACCATTTTAAAGTAACTAATTCACATTTCAAGTCTCTATCATTTTCAAGTAACTAATTCACATTTCAATTCTCTACACTTAACCATTTCAAGTAACTAATTCACATTTCAAGTCTCTACCATTAACCTTTTTCAAGTAACTAAATCACATTTCAAGTCTCTATCATTAACCATTTTCTAGTAACTAATTTACATTTTCAAGTTACTACACGTAACAATTTTCAAGTAACTAATTCACATTTCAAGTCTCTACCATTAACCATTTTCTAGTAACTAATTCACATTTCAAGTCTCTACACTTAACCATTTTCACGTAACTAATTCATATTTCAAGTCTCTACCATTAACCATTTTAAAGTAACTAATTCACATTTCAAGTCTCTACCATTATTCATTTTCTAGTAACTAGTTCACATTTTCAAGTTACTACACTTAACAATTTTCAAATAACTAATTCACATTTCAATTCTCTACACTTAACCATTTTCAAGTAACTAATTCACATTTTCAAGTTACTGCACTTAACCATTTCAAGTAACTAATTCACATTTTCACTAAACTTAATCATTTTCAAGTAACTAATTCATATTTCAAGTCTCTACCATTAACCATTTTCAAGTAACTAATTCACATTTCAAATCTCTACCATTATCCATTTTCTAGTAACTAATTCATATTTTCAAGTTACTACACTTAACAATTTTCAAGTAACTAATTCACATTTCAAGTCTCTAATATTAACCATTTTCAAGTAACTAATTCACATTTCAAGTCTCTACCATTATCCATTTTCTAGCAACTAATTCACATTTTCAAGTTACTACACTTAACAATTTTCAAGTAACTAATTCACATTTCAATTCTCTACACTTAACCATTTTCAAGTAACTAATTCACATTTTAAGTCTCTACCATTAACCATTTTAAAGTAACTAATTCACATTTTCAAGTTACTACACTTAACAATTTTCAAGTAACTAATTCACATTTCAATTCTCTACACTTAATCATTTTCAAGTAACTAATTCACATTTTCAACTTACTACACTTAATCATTTTCAAGTAACTAATTCACATTTCAATTCTCTACACTTAACCATTTTCAAGTAACTAATTCACATTTCAAGTCTATACCATTAACCATTTTCTAGTAACTAATTCACATTTTCAAGTTAGTACAATTAACCATTTTAAAGTAACTAATTCATATTTCAAGTCTCTACCATTTTCTAGTAACTAATTCACATTTTCAAGTTACTACACTTAACAATTTTCAAGTAACTAATTCACATTTCAATTCTCTACACTTGATCATTTTCAAGTAACTAATTCACATTTTCAACTTACTACACATAACAATTTTCAAGTAACTAATTTACATTTCAAGTTACTACAATTAATAATTTTCAAGTAACTAATTCACATTTCAATTCTCTACACTTAACCATTTTCAAGTAACTAATTCACATTTCAAGTCTCTACCATTAACAATTTTAAAGTAACAAATTCACATTTCAAGTCTCTACACTTAACCATTTTCAAATAACTAATTCACATTTCAAGTCTCTACCATTAACCATTTTCAAGTAACTAATTCACATTTCAAGTCTCTACCATTAACCATTTTCTAGTAACTATTTTACATTTTCAAGTTACTACACGTAACAAGTTTCAAGTAAATAATTCACATTTCAATTCTCTACACTTAATCATTTTCAAGTAACTAATTCACATTTCAAGTCTCTACCATTAACCATTTTAAAGTAACTAATTCACATTTCAAGTCTCTACCATTTTCAAGTAACTAATTCACATTTCAATTCTCTACACTTAACCATTTCAAGTAACTAATTCACATTTCAAGTCTCTACCATTAACCTTTTTCAAGTAACTAAATCACATTTCAAGTCTCTATCATTAACCATTTTCTAGTAACTAATTTACATTTTCAAGTTACTACACGTAACAATTTTCAAGTAACTAATTCACATTTCAAGTCTCTACCATTAACCATTTTCTAGTAACTAATTCACATTTCAAGTCTCTACACTTAACCATTTTCACGTAACTAATTCATATTTCAAGTCTCTACCATTAACCATTTTAAAGTAACTAATTCACATTTCAAGTCTCTACCATTATTCATTTTCTAGTAACTAATTCACATTTTCAAGTTACTACACTTAACAATTTTCAAATAACTAATTCACATTTCAATTCTCTACACTTAACCATTTTCAAGTAACTAATTCACATTTTCAAGTTACTGCACTTAACCATTTCAAATAACTAATTCACATTTTCACTAAACTTAATCATTTTCAAGTAACTAATTCATATTTCAAGTCTCTACCATTAACCATTTTCAAGTAACTAATTCACATTTCAAATCTCTACCATTATCCATTTTCTAGTAACTAATTCATATTTTCAAGTTACTACACTTAACAATTTTCAAGTAACTAATTCACATTTCAAGTCTCTAATATTAACCATTTTCAAGTAACTAATTCACATTTCAAGTCTCTACAATTAATAATTTTTAAGTAACTAATTCACATTTTAATTTTCTACACTTAACCATTTTCAAGTAACTAATTCACATTTCAATTCTCTACACTTAACCATTTTCAAGTAACTAATTCACATTTCAAGTCTATACACTTAATCATTTTTAAGTAACTAATTCACATTTTCAACTTACTACACATAACAATTTTCAAGTAACTAATTCACATTTTAATTCTCTACACTTAACCATTTTCAAGTAACTAATTCACATTTTAAGTCTCTACCATTAACCATTTTAAAGTAACTAATTCACATTTTCAAGTTACTACACTTAACAATTTTCAAATAACTAATTCACATTTCAATTCTCTACACTTAATCATTTTCAAGTAACTAATTCACATTTTCAACTTACTACACTTAATCATTTTCAAGTAACTAATTCACATTTCAATTCTCTACACTTAACCATTTTCAAGTAACTAATTCACATTTCAAGTCTGTACCATTAACCATTTTAAAGTAACTAATTCACATTTCAAGTCTCTACCATTTTCAAGTAACTAATTCACATTTCAATTCTCTAAACTTAATCATTTTCAAGTAACTAATTCATATTTCAAGTCTCTACCATTATCCATTTTCTAGAAACTAATTAACATTTTCAAATTACTACACTTAACAATTTTCAAATAACTAATTCACATTTCAATTCTCTACACTTAACCATTTTCAAGTTACTAATTCACATTTTCAAGTTACTACACTTAACCATTTTCAAGTAACTAATTCACATTTTCACTACACTTAACCATTTTCAAGTAACCAATTCACATTTCAAGTCTCTACAATTAATAATTTTCAAGTAACTAATTCACATTTCAATTCTCTACACTTAACCATTTTCAAATAACTAATTCACATTTCAAGTCTCTACCATTAACCATTTTAAAGTAACTAATTCACATTTCAAGTCTCTACCATTTTCAAGTAACTAATTCACATTTCAATTCTCTACACTTAACCATTTTCAAGTAACTAATTCACATTTTCAAGTTACTACACTTAACCATTTTCAAGTAACTAATTCACATTTTCACTACACTTAACCATTTTCAAGTAACCAATTCACATTTCAAGTCTCTACAATTAATAATTTTCAAGTAACTAATTCACATTTCAAGTCTCTACCATTAACCATTTTCAAGTAACTAATTCACATTTCAATTCTCTACACTTAACCATTTTCAAGTAACTAATTCACATTTTAAGTCTCTACCATTAACCATTTTAAAGTAACTAATTCACATTTTCAAGTTACTACACTTAACAATTTTCAAGTAACTAATTCACATTTCAATTCTCTACACTTAATCATTTTCAAGTAACTAATTCACATTTTCAACTTACTACACTTAATCATTTTCAAGTAACTAATTCACATTTCAATTCTCTACAATTAACCATTTTCAAGTAACTAATTCACATTTCAAGTCTATACCATTAACCATTTTCTAGTAACTAATTCACATTTTCAAGTTAGTACAATTAATAATTTTTAAGTAACTAATTCACATTTCAATTCTCTACACTCAACCATTTTCAAATAACTAATTCACATTTCAAGTTACTACACTTAACCATTTTAAAGTAACTAATTCATATTTCAAGTCTCTACCATTATCCATTTTCTAGTAACTAATTCACATTTTCAAGTTACTACACTTAACAATTTTCAAGTAACTAATTCACATTTCAATTCTCTACACTTGATCATTTTCAAGTAACTAATTCACATTTTCAACTTACTACACATAACAATTTTCAAGTAACTAATTCACATATCAAGTTACTACACTTAACCATTTTCAAATAACTAATTCACATTTCAAGTCTCCACCATTAACCATTTTCAAGTAACTAATTCACATTTCAAGTCTCTACCATTAACCATTTTCTAGTAACTATTTTACATTTTCAAGTTACTACACGTAACAAGTTTCAAGTAACTAATTCACATTTCAATTCTCTACACTTAATCATTTTCAAGTAACTAATTCACATTTCAAGTCTCTACCATTAACCATTTTAAAGTAACTAATTCACATTTCAAGTCTCTACCATTTTCAAATAACTAATTTACATTTCAATTCTCTACACTTAACCATTTCAAGTAACTAATTCACATTTCAAGTCTCTACCATTAACCTTTTTCAAGTAACTAAATCACATTTCAAGTCTCTATCATTAACCATTTTCTAGTAACTAATTTACATTTTCAAGTTACTACACGTAACAATTTTCAAGTAACTAATTCAAATTTCAAGTCTCTACCATTAACCATTTTCTAGTAACTAATTCATATTTCAAGTCTCTACCATTAACCATTTTAAAGTAACTAATTCACATTTCAAGTCTCTACCATTATCCATTTTCTAGTAACTAATTCACATTTTCAAGTTACTACACTTAACAATTTTCAAGTAACTAATTCACATTTCAATTCTCTACACTTAACCATTTTCAAGTAACTAATTCACATTTTAAGTCTCTACCATTAACCATTTTAAAGTAACTAATTCACATTTTCAAGTTACTACACTTAACAATTTTCAAGTAACTAATTTACATTTCAATTCTCTACACTTAATCATTTTCAAGTAACTAATTCACATTTTCAACTTACTACACTTAATCATTTTCAAGTAACTAATTCACATTTCAATTCTCTACACTTAACCATTTTCAAGTAACTAATTCACATTTCAAGTCTATACCATTAATCATTTTCTAGTAACTAATTCACATTTTCAAGTTAGTACAATTAATAATTTTTAAGTAACTAATTCACATTTCAATTCTCTACACTCAACCATTTTCAAATAACTAATTCAAATTTCAAGTCTCTACCATTAACCATTTTAAAGTAACTAATTCATATTTCAAGTCTCTACCATTTTCTAGTAACTAATTCACATTTTCAAGTTACTACACTTAACAATTTTCAAGTAACTAATTCACATTTCAATTCTCTACACTTGATCATTTTCAAGTAACTAATTCACATTTTCAACTTACTACACATAACAATTTTCAAGTAACTAATTCACATTTCAAGTTACTACAATTAATAATTTTTAAATAACTAATTCACATTTCAATTCTCTACACTTAACCATTTTCAAGTAACTAATTCACATTTCAAGTCTCTACCATTAACCATTTTAAAGTAACTAATTCACATTTCAAGTCTCTACACTTAACCATTTTCAAATAACTAATTTACATTTCAAGTCTCTACCATTAACCATTTTCAAGTAACTAATTCACATTTCAAGTCTCTACCATTAACCATTTTCTAGTAACTATTTTACATTTTCAAGTTACTACACGTAACAAGTTTCATGTAACTAATTCACATTTCAATTCTCTACACTTAATCATTTTCAAGTAACTAATTCACATTTCAAGTCTCTACCATTAACCATTTTAAAGTAACTAATTCACATTTCAAGTCTCTACCATTAACCATTTTCAAGTAACTAATTCACATTTCAATTCTCTACACTTAACCATTTCAAGTAACTAATTCACATTTCAAGTCTCTACCATTAACCTTTTTCAAGTAACTAAATCACATTTTAAGTCTCTATCATTAACCATTTTCTAGTAACTAATTTACATTTTCAAGTTACTACATGTAACAATTTTCAAGTAACTAATTCACATTTCAAGTCTCTACCATTAACCATTTTCTAGTAACTAATTCACATTTCAAGTCTCTACACTTAACCATTTTCACGTAACTAATTCATATTTCAAGTCTCTACCATTAACCATTTTAAAGTAACTAATTCACATTTCAAGTCTCTACCATTATCCATTTTCTAGTAACTAATTCACATTTTCAAGTTACTACACTTAACAATTTTCAAATAACTAATTCACATTTCAATTCTCTACACTTAACCATTTTCAAGTAACTAATTCACATTTTCAAGTTACTGCACTTAACCATTTCAAGTAACTAATTCACATTTTCACTAAACTTAATCATTTTCAAGTAACTAATTCATATTTCAAGTCTCTACCATTAACCATTTTCAAGTAACTAATTCACATTTCAAGTCTCTACCATTATCCATTTTCTAGTAACTAATTCATATTTTCAAGTTACTACACTTAACAATTTTCAAGTAACTAATTCACATTTCAAGTCTCTAATATTAACCATTTTCAAGTAACTAATTCACATTTCAAGTCTCTACAATTAATAATTTTCAAATAACTAATTCACATTTCAATTCTCTACACTAAACCATTTTCAAGTAACTAATTCACATTTCAATTCTCTACACTTAACCATTTTCAAGTAACTAATTCACATTTCAAGTCTATACACTTAATCATTTTTAAGTAACTAATTCACATTTTCAACTTACTACACATATCAATTTTCAAGTAACTAATTAACATTTCAAGTTACTACAATTAATAATTTTCAAGTAACTAATTCACATTTCAATTCTCTACACTTAACCATTTCAAATAACTAATTCACATTTCAAGTCTCTACCATTAACCTTTTTCAAGTAACTAAATCACATTTCAAGTCTCTATCATTAACCAATTTCTATTAACTAATTTACATTTTCAAGTTACTACACGTAACAATTTTCAAGTAACTAATTCACATTTCAATTCTCTACACTTAATCATTTTCAAGTAACTAATTCACATTTCAATTCTCTACACTTAACCATTTTCAAGTAACTAATTCACATTTCAAGTCTATACCATTAACCATTTTCTAGTAACTAATTCACATTTTCAAGTTAGTACAATTAATAATTTTGAAGTAACTAATTCACATTTCAATTCTCTACACTCAACCATTTTCAAATAACTAATTCACATTTCAAGTCTCTACCATTAACCATTTTAAAGTAACTAATTCATATTTCAAGTCTCTACCATTTTCTAGTAACTAATTCACATTTTCAAGTTACTACACTTAACAATTTTCAAGTAACTAATTCACATTTCAATTCTCTACACTTGATCATTTTCAAGTAACTAATTCACATTTTCAACTTACTACACATAACAATTTTCAAGTAACTAATTCACATTTCAATTCTCTACACTTGATCATTTTCAAGTAACTAATTCACATTTTCAACTTACTACACATAACAATTTTCAGGTAACTAATTCACATTTCAATTCTCTACACTTGATCATTTTCAAGTAACTAATTCACATTTTCAACTTACTACACATAACAATTTTCAAGTAACTAATTCACATTTCAAGTTACTACAATTAATAATTTTTAAATAACTAATTCACATTTCAATTCTCTACACTTAACCATTTTCAAATAACTAATTCACATTTCAAGTCTCTACCATTAACCATTTTAAAGTAACTAATTCATATTTCAAGTCTCTACCATTTTCTAGTAACTAATTCACATTTTCAAGTTACTACACTTAACAATTTTCAAGTAACTAATTCACATTTCAATTCTCTACACTTGATCATTTTCAAGTAACTAATTCACATTTTCAACTTACTACACATAACAATTTTCAAGTAACTAATTCACATTTCAATTCTCTACACTTGATCATTTTCAAGTAACTAATTCACATTTTCAACTTACTACACATAACAATTTTCTGGTAACTAATTCACATTTCAAGTCTCTACACTTAACCATTTTTAAATAACTAATTCATATTTCAAGTCTCTACCATTAACCATTTTCAAGTAACTAATTCAGATTTCAAGTCTCTACCATTAACCATTTTCTAGTAACTATTTTACATTTTCAAGTTACTACACGTAACAAGTTTCAAGTAACTAATTCACATTTCAATTCTCTACACTTAATCATTTTCAAGTAACTAATTCACATTTCAAGTCTCTACCATTAACCATTTTAAAGTAACTAATTCACATTTCAAGTCTCTACCATTTTCAAGTAACTAATTCACATTTCAATACTCTACACTTAACCATTTCAAGTAACTAATTCACATTTCAAGTCTCTACCATTAACCTTTTTCAAGTAACTAAATCACATTTCAAGTCTCTATCATTAACCATTTTCTAGTAACTAATTTACATTTTCAAGTTACTACACGTAACAATTTTCAAGTAACTAATTCACATTTCAAGTCTCTACCATTAACCATTTTCTAGTAACTAATTAACATTTCAAGTCTCTACACTTAACCATTTTCACGTAACTAATTCATATTTCAAGTCTCTACCATTAACCATTTTCTAGTAACTAATTTACATTTTCAAGTTACTACACTTAACAATTTTCAAGTAACTAATTCACATTTCAAGTCTCTAATACTAACCATTTTCAAGTAACTAATTTACATTTCAAGTCTCTACAATTAATAATTTTCAAGTAACTAATTCACATTTCAATTCTCTACACTTAACCATTTTCAAGTAACTAATTCACATTTCAAGTCACTACACTTAACCATTTTCAAGTAACTAATTCACATTTCAAGTCTCTACCATTAACCATTTCCTAGTAACTAATTCACATTTTCAAGTTACTACACTTAACAATTTTCAAGTAACTAATTCAAATTTCAATTCTCTACACTTAATCTTTTTCAAGTAACTAATTCACATTTCAAGTCACTACACTTAACAATTTTCAAATAACTAATTCACATTTCAAGTAACTAAAATTAATAATTTTCAAGTAACTAATTCAAATTTCAATTCTCTACACTTAACCATTTTCAAGTAACAAATTTAAATTTCAAGTCTCTACCATTAACCATTTTAAAGTAACTAATTCACATTTTCACTAAACTTAACCATTTTCAAATAACTAATTCACATTTCAAGTCCTTATCATTAACCATTTTCAAGTAACTAATTCACATTTCAAGTCTCAACCATTAACCATGTAACTAATTCATATTTCAAGTCTCAACCATTAACCATGTAACTAATTCGCATTTCAATTCTCTACACTTAACCATTTTCAAGTAACTAATTCACATTTTCAAGTTACTACACTTAACCATTTTCAAGTAACTACTTCACATTTTCACTACACTTAACCATTTTCAAGTAACTAATTTACATTTCAAGTCTCTACCATTAACCATTTTCTAGTAACTAATTCATATTTTCAAGTTACTACTATTAACAATTTTCAAGTAACTAATTCACATTTCAAGTTACTACAATTAATAATTTTCAAGTAACTAATTCTCATTTCAAGTCTCTTATATTAACCATTTTCTAGTAACTAATTCACATTTTCAAGTTATTAAACTTAACAATTTTCAAATAACTAATTCACATTTCAAGTCTCTAATATTAACCATTTTCAAGTAACTAATTCACATTTAGAGTTACTACCATTTTCAAGTAAATAATTCATATTTCAAGTCTCAACACTTAACCATTTTCAAATAACTAATTCACATTTCAAGTCTCTACCAGTAACCATTTTCTAGTAACTATTTTACATTTTCAAGTTACTACACGTAAAAAGTTTCAAGTAACGAATTCACATTTCAAGTCTCTACCATTATCCATTTTCTAGTAACTAATTCACATTTTCAAGTTACTACACTTAACAATTTTCAAGTAACTAATTCACATTTCAAGTCTCTAATATTAACCATTTTCAAGTAACTAATTCACATTTCAATTCTCTACACTTAACCATTTTCAAGTAACTAATTCACATTTCAAGTCTCTACCATTAACCATTTTCAAGTAACTAATTCACATTTCAAGTCTATACCATTAACCATTTTCTAGTAACTAATTCACATTTTCAAGTTAGTACAATTAATAATTTTTAAGTAACTAATTCACATTTCAATTCTCTACACTCAACCATTTTCAAGTAACTAATTCACATTTCAAGTCTCTACCATTAACCATTTTAAAGTAACTAATTCACATTTCAAGTCTCTACCATTTTCTAGTAACTAATTCACATTTTCAAGTTACTACACTTAACAATTTTCAAGTAACTAATTCACATTTCAATTCTCTACACTTAATCATTTTTAAGTAACTAATTCACATTTTCAACTTACTACACATAACAATTTTCAAGTAACTAATTAACATTTCAAGTTACTACAATTAATAATTTTTAAGTAACTAATTCACATTTCAATTCTCTACACTTAACCATTTTCAAGTAACTAATTCACATTTTAAGTCTCTACCATTAACCATTTTAAAGTAACTAATTCACATTTTCAAGTTACTACACTTAACAATTTTCAAGTAACTAATTCACATTTCAATTCTCTACACTTAATCATTTTCAAGTAACTAATTCACATTTTCAACTTACTACACTTAACAATTTTCAAGTAACTAATTCACATTTCACGTCTCTACACTTAACCATTTTCAAGTAACTAATTCACATTTCAAGTCTCTACCATTAGCCATTTTCTAGTAACTATTTTACATTTTCAAGTTACTACATGTAACAAGTTTCAAGTAACTAATTCACATTTCAATTCTCTACACTTAATCATTTTCAAGTAACTAATTCACATTTCAAGTCTCTACCATTAACCATTTTAAAGTAACTAATTCACATTTCAAGTCTCTATCATTTTCAAGTAACTAATTCACATTTCAATTCTCTACACTTAACCATTTCAAGTAACTAATTCACATTTCAAGTCTCTACCATTAACCTTTTTCAAGTAACTAAATCACATTTCAAGTCTCTATCATTAACCATTTTCTAGTAACTAATTTACATTTTCAAGTTACTACACGTAACAATTTTCAAGTAACTAATTCACATTTCAAATCTCTACACTTAATCATTTTCAAGTAACTAATTCACATTTCAATTCTCTACACTTAACCATTTTCAAGTAACTAATTCACATTTCAAGTCTATACCATTAACCATTTTCTAGTAAATAATTCACATTTTCAAGTTAGTACAATTAATAATTTTTGAGTAACTAATTCACATTTCAATTCTCTACACTCAACCATTTTCAAATAACTAATTCACATTTCAAGTCTCTACCATTAACCATTTTAAAGTAACTAATTCATATTTCAAGTCTCTACCATTTTCTAGTAACTAATTCACATTTTCAAGTTACTACACTTAACAATTTTCAAGTAACTAATTCACATTTCAATTCTCTACACTTGATCATTTTCAAGTAACTAATTCACATTTTCAACTTACTACACATAACAATTTTCAAGTAACTAATTCACATTTCAAGTTACTACAATTAATAATTTTCAAGTAACTAATTCACATTTCAATTCTCTACACTTAACCATTTTCAAGTAACTAATTCACATTTCAAGTCTCTACCATTAACCATTTTAAAGTAACTAATTCACATTTCAAGTCTCTACACTTAACCATTTTCAAATAACTAATTCACATTTCAAGTCTCTACCATTAACCATTTTCAAGTAACTAATTCAGATTTCAAGTCTCTACCATTAACCATTTTCTAGTAACTATTTTACATTTTCAAGTTACTACACGTAACAAGTTTCAAGTAACTAATTCACATTTCAATTCTCTACACTTAATCATTTTCAAGTAACTAATTCACATTTCAAGTCTCTACCATTAACCATTTTAAAGTAACTAATTCACATTTCAAGTCTCTACCATTTTCAAGTAACTAATTCACATTTCAATACTCTACACTTAACCATTTCAAGTAAATAATTCACATTTCAAGTCTCTACCATTAACCTTTTTCAAGTAACTAAATCACATTTCAAGTCTCTATCATTAACCATTTTCTAGTAACTAATTTACATTTTCAAGTTACTACACGTAACAATTTTCAAGCAACTAATTCACATTTCAAGTCTCTACCATTAACCATTTTCTAGTAACTAATTTACATTTTGAAGTTACTACACTTAACAATTTTCAAGTAACTAATTCATATTTCAAGTCTCTAATACTAACCATTTTCAAGTAACTAATTTACATTTCAAGTCTCTACAATTAATAATTTTCAAGTAACTAATTCACATTTCAATTCTCTACACTTAACCATTTTCAAGTAACTAATTCACATTTCAAGTCTCTACCATTAACCATTTTAAAGTAACTAATTCACATTTTCAAGTTACTACACTTAATAATTTTCAAGTAAGTAATTCACATTTTCAAGTCTCTACAATTTTCAAGTAACTAATTCAAATTTCAATTCTCTACACTTAATCTTTTTCAAGTAACTAATTCACATTTCAAGTCACTACACTTAACAATTTTCAAATAACTAATTCACATTTCAAGTAACTAAAATTAATAATTTTCAAGTAACTAATTCAAATTTCAATTCTCTACACTTAACCATTTTCAAGTAACAAATTTAAATTTCAAGTCTCTACCATTAACCATTTTAAAGTAACTAATTCACATTTTCAAGTTACTCCACTTAACCATTTTCAAGTAACTAATTCACATTTTCACTAAACTTAACCATTTTCAAATAACTAATTCACATTTCAAGTCCTTATCATTAACCATTTTCAAGTAACTAATTCACATTTCAAGTCTCAACCATTAACCATGTAACTAATTCATATTTCAAGTCTCAACCATTAACCATGTAACTAATTCACATTTCAATTCTCTACACTTAACCATTTTCAAGTAACTAATTCACATTTTCAAGTTACTACACTTAACCATTTTCAAGTAACTACTTCACATTTTCACTACACTTAACCATTTTCAAGTAACTAATTCACATTTCAAGTCTCTACCATTAACCATTTTCTAGTAACTAATTCATATTTTCAAGTTACTACTATTAACAATTTTCAAGTAACTAATTCACATTTCAAGTTACTACAATTAATAATTTTCAAGTAACTAATTCACATTTCAAGTCTCTAATATTAACCATTTTCTAGTAACTAATTCACATTTTCAAGTTATTAAATTTAACAATTTTCAAATAACTAATTCACATTTCAAGTCTCTAATATTAACCATTTTCAAGTAACTAATTCACATTTAGAGTTACTACCATTTTCAAGTAAATAATTCATATTTCAAGTCTCAACACTTAACCATTTTCAAATAACTAATTCACATTTCAAGTCTCTACCATTAACCATTTTCTAGTAACTAATTAACATTTTCAATTTAGTAAAATTAATAATTTTTAAGTAACTAATTCACATTTCAATTCTCTACACTCAACCATTTTCAAGTAACTAATTCACATTTCAAGTCTCTACCAATAACCATTTTGTAGTAACTAATTCACATTTCAAGTCTCTACACTTAACCATTTTCACGTAACTAATTCATATTTCAAGTCTCTACCATTAACCATTTTAAAGTAACTAATTCACATTTCAAGTCTCTACCATTTTCTAGTAACTAATTCACATTTTCAAGTTACTACACTTAACAATTTTCAAGTAACTAATTCACATTTCAAGTCTCTACACTTAACCATTTTCACGTAACTAATTCATATTTCAAGTCTCTACCATTAACCATTTTAAAGTAACTAATTCACATTTTCAAGTCTCTACAATTTTCAAATAACTAATTCACATTTCAAGTCTCTACCATTAACCATTTTTTAGTAACTAATTCACATTTTCAAGTTACTACACTTAATAATTTTCAAGTAACTAATTCACATTTCAAGTCTCTAATATTAACCATTTTCAAGTAACTAATTTACATTTCAAGTCTCTACAATTAATAATTTTCAAGTAACTAATTCACATTTCAATTCTCTACACTTAACCATTTTCAAGTAACTAATTCACATTTCAAGTCTCTACACTTAACCATTTTCAAGTAACTAATTCATATTTCAAGTCTCTACCATTAACCATTTTCTAGTAACTAATTCACATTTTCAATTTAGTACAATTAATAATTTTTAAGTAACTAATTCACATTTCAATTCTCTATACTCAACCATTTTCAAGTAACTAATTCACATTTCAAGTCTCTACCATTTTCAAGTAACTAATTCAAATTTCAAGTCTCTACACTTAACCATTTTCAAGTAACTAATTCATATTTCAAGTTTCTACCATTAGCCATTTTCTAGTAACTAATTCACATTTTCAAGTTACTACACTTAACAATTTTCAAATAACTAATTCACATTTCAAATCTCTACACTTAACCATTTTCAAGTAACTAATTCACATTTTCAAGTTGCTGCACTTAACCATTTTCAAGTAACTAATTCACATTTTCACTAAACTTAATCATTTTCAAGTAATTAATTCACATTTCAAGTCTCTACCATTAACCATTTTCAAGTAACTAATTCACATTTCAAGTCTCTACCATTAACCATTTTAAAGTAACTAATTCACATTTCAAGTCTCTACCATTTTCTAGTAACTAATTCACATTTTCAAGTTACTACACTTAACAATTTTCAAGTAACTAATTCACATTTCAATTCTCTACACTTAATCATTTTTAAGTAACTAATTCACATTTTCAACTTACTACACATAACAATTTTCAAGTAACTAATTAACATTTCAAGTTACTACAATTAATAATTTTTAAGTAACTAATTCACATTTCAATTCTCTACACTTAACCATTTTCAAGTAACTAATTCACATTTTAAGTCTCTACCATTAACCATTTTAAAGTAACTAATTCACATTTTCAAGTTACTACACTTAACAATTTTCAAGTAACTAATTCACATTTCAATTCTCTACACTTAATCATTTTCAAGTAACTAATTCACATTTTCAACTTACTACACTTAACAATTTTCAAGTAACTAATTCACATTTCAAGTCTCTACACTTAACCATTTTCAAGTAACTAATTCACATTTCAAGTCTCTACCATTAGCCATTTTCTAGTAACTATTTTACATTTTCAAGTTACTACATGTAACAAGTTTCAAGTAACTAATTCACATTTCAATTCTCTACACTTAATCATTTTCAAGTAACTAATTCACATTTCAAGTCTCTACCATTAACCATTTTAAAGTAACTAATTCACATTTCAAGTCTCTATCATTTTCAAGTAACTAATTCACATTTCAATTCTCTACACTTAACCATTTCAAGTAACTAATTCACATTTCAAGTCTCTACCATTAACCTTTTTCAAGTAACTAAATCACATTTCAAGTCTCTATCATTAACCATTTTCTAGTAACTAATTTACATTTTCAAGTTACTACACGTAACAATTTTCAAGTAACTAATTCACATTTCAAATCTCTACACTTAATCATTTTCAAGTAACTAATTCACATTTCAATTCTCTACACTTAACCATTTTCAAGTAACTAATTCACATTTCAAGTCTATACCATTAACCATTTTCTAGTAAATAATTCACATTTTCAAGTTAGTACAATTAATAATTTTTGAGTAACTAATTCACATTTCAATTCTCTACACTCAACCATTTTCAAATAACTAATTCACATTTCAAGTCTCTACCATTAACCATTTTAAAGTAACTAATTCATATTTCAAGTCTCTACCATTTTCTAGTAACTAATTCACATTTTCAAGTTACTACACTTAACAATTTTCAAGTAACTAATTCACATTTCAATTCTCTACACTTGATCATTTTCAAGTAACTAATTCACATTTTCAACTTACTACACATAACAATTTTCAAGTAACTAATTCACATTTCAAGTTACTACAATTAATAATTTTCAAGTAACTAATTCACATTTCAATTCTCTACACTTAACCATTTTCAAGTAACTAATTCACATTTCAAGTCTCTACCATTAACCATTTTAAAGTAACTAATTCACATTTCAAGTCTCTACACTTAACCATTTTCAAATAACTAATTCACATTTCAAGTCTCTACCATTAACCATTTTCAAGTAACTAATTCAGATTTCAAGTCTCTACCATTAACCATTTTCTAGTAACTATTTTACATTTTCAAGTTACTACACGTAACAAGTTTCAAGTAACTAATTCACATTTCAATTCTCTACACTTAATCATTTTCAAGTAACTAATTCACATTTCAAGTCTCTACCATTAACCATTTTAAAGTAACTAATTCACATTTCAAGTCTCTACCATTTTCAAGTAACTAATTCACATTTCAATACTCTACACTTAACCATTTCAAGTAAATAATTCACATTTCAAGTCTCTACCATTAACCTTTTTCAAGTAACTAAATCACATTTCAAGTCTCTATCATTAACCATTTTCTAGTAACTAATTTACATTTTCAAGTTACTACACGTAACAATTTTCAAGTAACTAATTCACATTTCAAGTCTCTACCATTAACCATTTTCTAGTAACTAATTTACATTTTGAAGTTACTACACTTAACAATTTTCAAGTAACTAATTCACATTTCAAGTCTCTAATACTAACCATTTTCAAGTAACTAATTTACATTTCAAGTCTCTACAATTAATAATTTTCAAGTAACTAATTCACATTTCAATTCTCTACACTTAACCATTTTCAAGTAACTAATTCACATTTCAAGTCTCTACCATTAACCATTTTAAAGTAACTAATTCACATTTTCAAGTTACTACACTTAATAATTTTCAAGTAAGTAATTCACATTTTCAAGTCTCTACAATTTTCAAGTAACTAATTCAAATTTCAATTCTCTACACTTAATCTTTTTCAAGTAACTAATTCACATTTCAAGTCACTACACTTAACAATTTTCAAATAACTAATTCACATTTCAAGTAACTAAAATTAATAATTTTCAAGTAACTAATTCAAATTTCAATTCTCTACACTTAACCATTTTCAAGTAACAAATTTAAATTTCAAGTCTCTACCATTAACCATTTTAAAGTAACTAATTCACATTTTCAAGTTACTCCACTTAACCATTTTCAAGTAACTAATTCACATTTTCACTAAACTTAACCATTTTCAAATAACTAATTCACATTTCAAGTCCTTATCATTAACCATTTTCAAGTAACTAATTCACATTTCAAGTCTCAACCATTAACCATGTAACTAATTCATATTTCAAGTCTCAACCATTAACCATGTAACTAATTCACATTTCAATTCTCTACACTTAACCATTTTCAAGTAACTAATTCACATTTTCAAGTTACTACACTTAACCATTTTCAAGTAACTACTTCACATTTTCACTACACTTAACCATTTTCAAGTAACTAATTCACATTTCAAGTCTCTACCATTAACCATTTTCTAGTAACTAATTCATATTTTCAAGTTACTACTATTAACAATTTTCAAGTAACTAATTCACATTTCAAGTTACTACAATTAATAATTTTCAAGTAACTAATTCACATTTCAAGTCTCTAATATTAACCATTTTCTAGTAACTAATTCACATTTTCAAGTTATTAAATTTAACAATTTTCAAATAACTAATTCACATTTCAAGTCTCTAATATTAACCATTTTCAAGTAACTAATTCACATTTAGAGTTACTACCATTTTCAAGTAAATAATTCATATTTCAAGTCTCAACACTTAACCATTTTCAAATAACTAATTCACATTTCAAGTCTCTACCATTAACCATTTTCTAGTAACTAATTAACATTTTCAATTTAGTAAAATTAATAATTTTTAAGTAACTAATTCACATTTCAATTCTCTACACTCAACCATTTTCAAGTAACTAATTCACATTTCAAGTCTCTACCAATAACCATTTTGTAGTAACTAATTCACATTTCAAGTCTCTACACTTAACCATTTTCACGTAACTAATTCATATTTCAAGTCTCTACCATTAACCATTTTAAAGTAACTAATTCACATTTCAAGTCTCTACCATTTTCTAGTAACTAATTCACATTTTCAAGTTACTACACTTAACAATTTTCAAGTAACTAATTCACATTTCAAGTCTCTACACTTAACCATTTTCACGTAACTAATTCATATTTCAAGTCTCTACCATTAACCATTTTAAAGTAACTAATTCACATTTTCAAGTCTCTACAATTTTCAAATAACTAATTCACATTTCAAGTCTCTACCATTAACCATTTTTTAGTAACTAATTCACATTTTCAAGTTACTACACTTAACAATTTTCAAGTAACTAATTCACATTTCAAGTCTCTAATATTAACCATTTTCAAGTAACTAATTTACATTTCAAGTCTCTACAATTAATAATTTTCAAGTAACTAATTCACATTTCAATTCTCTACACTTAACCATTTTCAAGTAACTAATTCACATTTCAAGTCTCTACACTTAACCATTTTCAAGTAACTAATTCATATTTCAAGTCTCTACCATTAACCATTTTCTAGTAACTAATTCACATTTTCAATTTAGTACAATTAATAATTTTTAAGTAACTAATTCACATTTCAATTCTCTATACTCAACCATTTTCAAGTAACTAATTCACATTTCAAGTCTCTACCATTTTCAAGTAACTAATTCAAATTTCAAGTCTCTACACTTAACCATTTTCAAGTAACTAATTCATATTTCAAGTTTCTACCATTAGCCATTTTCTAGTAACTAATTCACATTTTCAAGTTACTACACTTAACAATTTTCAAATAACTAATTCACATTTCAAATCTCTACACTTAACCATTTTCAAGTAACTAATTCACATTTTCAAGTTGCTGCACTTAACCATTTTCAAGTAACTAATTCACATTTTCACTAAACTTAATCATTTTCAAGTAATTAATTCACATTTCAAGTCTCTACCATTAACCATTTTCAAGTAACTAATTCACATTTCAAGTCTCTACCATTAACCATTTTAAAGTAACTAATTCACATTTCAAGTCTCTACCATTTTCTAGTAACTAATTCACATTTTCAAGTTACTACACTTAACAATTTTCAAGTAACTAATTCACATTTCAATTCTCTACACTTAATCATTTTTAAGTAACTAATTCACATTTTCAACTTACTACACATAACAATTTTCAAGTAACTAATTAACATTTCAAGTTACTACAATTAATAATTTTTAAGTAACTAATTCACATTTCAATTCTCTACACTTAACCATTTTCAAGTAACTAATTCACATTTTAAGTCTCTACCATTAACCATTTTAAAGTAACTAATTCACATTTTCAAGTTACTACACTTAACAATTTTCAAGTAACTAATTCACATTTCAATTCTCTACACTTAATCATTTTCAAGTAACTAATTCACATTTTCAACTTACTACACTTAACAATTTTCAAGTAACTAATTCACATTTCAAGTCTCTACACTTAACCATTTTCAAGTAACTAATTCACATTTCAAGTCTCTACCATTAGCCATTTTCTAGTAACTATTTTACATTTTCAAGTTACTACATGTAACAAGTTTCAAGTAACTAATTCACATTTCAATTCTCTACACTTAATCATTTTCAAGTAACTAATTCACATTTCAAGTCTCTACCATTAACCATTTTAAAGTAACTAATTCACATTTCAAGTCTCTATCATTTTCAAGTAACTAATTCACATTTCAATTCTCTACACTTAACCATTTCAAGTAACTAATTCACATTTCAAGTCTCTACCATTAACCTTTTTCAAGTAACTAAATCACATTTCAAGTCTCTATCATTAACCATTTTCTAGTAACTAATTTACATTTTCAAGTTACTACACGTAACAATTTTCAAGTAACTAATTCACATTTCAAATCTCTACACTTAATCATTTTCAAGTAACTAATTCACATTTCAATTCTCTACACTTAACCATTTTCAAGTAACTAATTCACATTTCAAGTCTATACCATTAACCATTTTCTAGTAAATAATTCACATTTTCAAGTTAGTACAATTAATAATTTTTGAGTAACTAATTCACATTTCAATTCTCTACACTCAACCATTTTCAAATAACTAATTCACATTTCAAGTCTCTACCATTAACCATTTTAAAGTAACTAATTCATATTTCAAGTCTCTACCATTTTCTAGTAACTAATTCACATTTTCAAGTTACTACACTTAACAATTTTCAAGTAACTAATTCACATTTCAATTCTCTACACTTGATCATTTTCAAGTAACTAATTCACATTTTCAACTTACTACACATAACAATTTTCAAGTAACTAATTCACATTTCAAGTTACTACAATTAATAATTTTCAAGTAACTAATTCACATTTCAATTCTCTACACTTAACCATTTTCAAGTAACTAATTCACATTTCAAGTCTCTACCATTAACCATTTTAAAGTAACTAATTCACATTTCAAGTCTCTACACTTAACCATTTTCAAATAACTAATTCACATTTCAAGTCTCTACCATTAACCATTTTCAAGTAACTAATTCAGATTTCAAGTCTCTACCATTAACCATTTTCTAGTAACTATTTTACATTTTCAAGTTACTACACGTAACAAGTTTCAAGTAACTAATTCACATTTCAATTCTCTACACTTAATCATTTTCAAGTAACTAATTCACATTTCAAGTCTCTACCATTAACCATTTTAAAGTAACTAATTCACATTTCAAGTCTCTACCATTTTCAAGTAACTAATTCACATTTCAATACTCTACACTTAACCATTTCAAGTAAATAATTCACATTTCAAGTCTCTACCATTAACCTTTTTCAAGTAACTAAATCACATTTCAAGTCTCTATCATTAACCATTTTCTAGTAACTAATTTACATTTTCAAGTTACTACACGTAACAATTTTCAAGTAACTAATTCACATTTCAAGTCTCTACCATTAACCATTTTCTAGTAACTAATTTACATTTTGAAGTTACTACACTTAACAATTTTCAAGTAACTAATTCACATTTCAAGTCTCTAATACTAACCATTTTCAAGTAACTAATTTACATTTCAAGTCTCTACAATTAATAATTTTCAAGTAACTAATTCACATTTCAATTCTCTACACTTAACCATTTTCAAGTAACTAATTCACATTTCAAGTCTCTACCATTAACCATTTTAAAGTAACTAATTCACATTTTCAAGTTACTACACTTAATAATTTTCAAGTAAGTAATTCACATTTTCAAGTCTCTACAATTTTCAAGTAACTAATTCAAATTTCAATTCTCTACACTTAATCTTTTTCAAGTAACTAATTCACATTTCAAGTCACTACACTTAACAATTTTCAAATAACTAATTCACATTTCAAGTAACTAAAATTAATAATTTTCAAGTAACTAATTCAAATTTCAATTCTCTACACTTAACCATTTTCAAGTAACAAATTTAAATTTCAAGTCTCTACCATTAACCATTTTAAAGTAACTAATTCACATTTTCAAGTTACTCCACTTAACCATTTTCAAGTAACTAATTCACATTTTCACTAAACTTAACCATTTTCAAATAACTAATTCACATTTCAAGTCCTTATCATTAACCATTTTCAAGTAACTAATTCACATTTCAAGTCTCAACCATTAACCATGTAACTAATTCATATTTCAAGTCTCAACCATTAACCATGTAACTAATTCACATTTCAATTCTCTACACTTAACCATTTTCAAGTAACTAATTCACATTTTCAAGTTACTACACTTAACCATTTTCAAGTAACTACTTCACATTTTCACTACACTTAACCATTTTCAAGTAACTAATTCACATTTCAAGTCTCTACCATTAACCATTTTCTAGTAACTAATTCATATTTTCAAGTTACTACTATTAACAATTTTCAAGTAACTAATTCACATTTCAAGTTACTACAATTAATAATTTTCAAGTAACTAATTCACATTTCAAGTCTCTAATATTAACCATTTTCTAGTAACTAATTCACATTTTCAAGTTATTAAATTTAACAATTTTCAAATAACTAATTCACATTTCAAGTCTCTAATATTAACCATTTTCAAGTAACTAATTCACATTTAGAGTTACTACCATTTTCAAGTAAATAATTCATATTTCAAGTCTCAACACTTAACCATTTTCAAATAACTAATTCACATTTCAAGTCTCTACCATTAACCATTTTCTAGTAACTAATTAACATTTTCAATTTAGTAAAATTAATAATTTTTAAGTAACTAATTCACATTTCAATTCTCTACACTCAACCATTTTCAAGTAACTAATTCACATTTCAAGTCTCTACCAATAACCATTTTGTAGTAACTAATTCACATTTCAAGTCTCTACACTTAACCATTTTCACGTAACTAATTCATATTTCAAGTCTCTACCATTAACCATTTTAAAGTAACTAATTCACATTTCAAGTCTCTACCATTTTCTAGTAACTAATTCACATTTTCAAGTTACTACACTTAACAATTTTCAAGTAACTAATTCACATTTCAAGTCTCTACACTTAACCATTTTCACGTAACTAATTCATATTTCAAGTCTCTACCATTAACCATTTTAAAGTAACTAATTCACATTTTCAAGTCTCTACAATTTTCAAATAACTAATTCACATTTCAAGTCTCTACCATTAACCATTTTTTAGTAACTAATTCACATTTTCAAGTTACTACACTTAACAATTTTCAAGTAACTAATTCACATTTCAAGTCTCTAATATTAACCATTTTCAAGTAACTAATTTACATTTCAAGTCTCTACAATTAATAATTTTCAAGTAACTAATTCACATTTCAATTCTCTACACTTAACCATTTTCAAGTAACTAATTCACATTTCAAGTCTCTACACTTAACCATTTTCAAGTAACTAATTCATATTTCAAGTCTCTACCATTAACCATTTTCTAGTAACTAATTCACATTTTCAATTTAGTACAATTAATAATTTTTAAGTAACTAATTCACATTTCAATTCTCTATACTCAACCATTTTCAAGTAACTAATTCACATTTCAAGTCTCTACCATTTTCAAGTAACTAATTCAAATTTCAAGTCTCTACACTTAACCATTTTCAAGTAACTAATTCATATTTCAAGTTTCTACCATTAGCCATTTTCTAGTAACTAATTCACATTTTCAAGTTACTACACTTAACAATTTTCAAATAACTAATTCACATTTCAAATCTCTACACTTAACCATTTTCAAGTAACTAATTCACATTTTCAAGTTGCTGCACTTAACCATTTTCAAGTAACTAATTCACATTTTCACTAAACTTAATCATTTTCAAGTAATTAATTCACATTTCAAGTCTCTACCATTAACCATTTTCAAGTAACTAATTCACATTTCAAGTCTCTACCATTAACCATTTTAAAGTAACTAATTCACATTTCAAGTCTCTACCATTTTCTAGTAACTAATTCACATTTTCAAGTTACTACACTTAACAATTTTCAAGTAACTAATTCACATTTCAATTCTCTACACTTAATCATTTTTAAGTAACTAATTCACATTTTCAACTTACTACACATAACAATTTTCAAGTAACTAATTAACATTTCAAGTTACTACAATTAATAATTTTTAAGTAACTAATTCACATTTCAATTCTCTACACTTAACCATTTTCAAGTAACTAATTCACATTTTAAGTCTCTACCATTAACCATTTTAAAGTAACTAATTCACATTTTCAAGTTACTACACTTAACAATTTTCAAGTAACTAATTCACATTTCAATTCTCTACACTTAATCATTTTCAAGTAACTAATTCACATTTTCAACTTACTACACTTAACAATTTTCAAGTAACTAATTCACATTTCAAGTCTCTACACTTAACCATTTTCAAGTAACTAATTCACATTTCAAGTCTCTACCATTAGCCATTTTCTAGTAACTATTTTACATTTTCAAGTTACTACATGTAACAAGTTTCAAGTAACTAATTCACATTTCAATTCTCTACACTTAATCATTTTCAAGTAACTAATTCACATTTCAAGTGTCTACCATTAACCATTTTAAAGTAGCTAATTCACATTTCAAGTCTCTATCATTTTCAAGTAACTAATTCACATTTCAATTCTCTACACTTAACCATTTCAAGTAACTAATTCACATTTCAAGTCTCTACCATTAACCTTTTTCAAGTAACTAAATCACATTTCAAGTCTCTATCATTAACCATTTTCTAGTAACTAATTTACATTTTCAAGTTACTACACGTAACAATTTTCAAGTAACTAATTCACATTTCAATTCTCTACACTTAATCATTTTCAAGTAACTAATTCACATTTCAATTCTCTACACTTAACCATTTTCAAGTAACTAATTCACATTTCAAGTCTATACCATTAACCATTTTCTAGTAACTAATTCACATTTTCAAGTTAGTACAATTAATAATTTTTGAGTAACTAATTCACATTTCAATTCTCTACACTCAACCATTTTCAAATAACTAATTCACATTTCAAGTCTCTACCATTAACCATTTTAAAGTAACTAATTCATATTTCAAGTCTCTACCATTTTCTAGTAACTAATTCACATTTTCAAGTTACTACACTTAACCATTTCAAGTAACTAATTCACATTTCAACTCTCTACACTTAATCATTTTCAAGTAACTAATTCTCATTTCAAGTCTCACCATTAACCATTTTAAAGTAAATAATTCACATTTCAAGTCTCTACCATTTTCAAGTAACTAATTCACATTTCAATTCTCTACACTTAACCATTTCAAGTAACTAATTCACATTTCAAGTCTCTACCATTAACCTTTTTCAAGTAACTAAATCACATTTCAAGTCTCTATCATTAACCATTTTCTAGTAATTAATTTACATTTTCAAGTTACTACACGTAACAATTTTCAAGTAACTAATTCACATTTCAATTCTCTACACTTAATCATTTTCAAGTAACTAATTCTCATTTCAAGTCTGTACCATTAACCATTTTAAAGTAAATAATTCACGTTTCAAGTCTCTACCATTTTCAAGTAACTAATTCACATTTCAATTCTCTACACTTAACCATTTTCAAGTAACTAATTCACATTTCAAGTGTCTACCATTAACCATTTTAAAGTAACTAATTCACATTTCAAGTCTCTACCATTTTCAAGTAACTAATTCACATTTCAAGTCTCTACACTTAACCATTTTCAAGTAACTAATTCACATTTTCAAATTTCTGCACTTAACCATTTTCAACTAACTAATTCACATTTCAAGTCTCTACCATTAACCATTTTAAAGTAACTAATTCACATTTCAAGTCTCTACCATTTTCAAGTAACTAATTCACATTTCAATTCTCTACACTTAACCATTTCAAGTAACTAATTCACATTTCAAGTTTCTACCATTAACCATTTTCAAGTAACTAATTCACATTTCAAGTCTCTACCATTAACCATTTTAAAGTAACTAATTCACATTTCAAGTCTCTACCATTTTCAAGTAACTAATTCACATTTCAAGTCACTACACTTAACCATTTTCAAGTAACTAATTCACATTTCAAGTCTCTACCATTAACCATTTTCTAGTAACTTATTTACATTTTCAAGTTACTACACTTAACAATTTTCAAGTAACTAATTCACATTTCAATTCTCTACACTTAATCTTTTTCAAGTAACTAATTCACATTTCAAGTCACTACACTTAACAATTTTAAAATAACTAATTCACATTTCAAGTAACTAAAATTAATAATTTTCAAGTAACAAATTCAAATTTCAATTCTCTACACTTAACCATTTTCAAGTAACAAATTCACATTTCAAGTCTCTACCATTAACCATTTTAAAGTAACTAATTCACATTTTCAAGCTACTCCACTTAACCATTTTCAAGTAACTAATTCACATTTTCACTAAACTTAACCATTTTCAAATAACTAATTCACATTTCAAGTCCTTACCATTAACCATTTTCAAGTAACTAATTCACATTTCAAGTCTCAACCATTAACCATGTAACTAATTCACATTTCAATTCTCTACACTTAACCATTTTCAAGTAACTAATTCACATTTTCAAGTTACTGCACTTAACCATTTTCAAGTAACTAATTCACATTTTCACTAAACTTAATCATTTTCAAGTAACTAATTCATATTTCAAGTCTCTACCATTAACCATTTTCAAGTAACTAATTCACATTTCAAATCTCTACCATTTTCAAGTAACTAATTCACATTTTCAAGTTACTACACTTAACAATTTTCAAGTAACTAATTCACATTTCAAGTCTCTAATATTAACCATTTTCAAGTAACTAATTCACATTTCAATTCTCTACACTTAACCATTTTCAAGTAACTAATTCACATTTCAAGTCTATACCATTAACCATTTTCTAGTAACTAATTCACATTTTCAAGTTAGTACAATTAATAATTTTTGAGTAACTAATTCACATTTCAATTCTCTACACTCAACCATTTTCAAATAACTAATTCACATTTCAAGTCTCTACCATTAACCATTTTAAAGTAACTAATTCACATTTCAAGTCTCTACCATTTTCTAGTAACTAATTAACATTTTCAAGTTACTACACTTAACAATTTTCAAGTAACTAATTCACATTTCAATTCTCTACACTCAACCATTTTCAAGTAACTAATTCACATTTCAAGTCTCTACCATTAACCATTTTCTAGTAACTAATTCACATTTCAAGTCTCTACACTTAACCATTTTCACGTAACTAATTCATATTTCAAGTCTCTACCATTAACCATTTTAAAGTAACTAATTCACATTTCAAGTCTCTACCATTTTCTAGTAACTAATTCACATTTTCAAGTTACTACACTTAACAATTTTCAAGTAACTAATTCACATTTCAATTCTCTACAATTTTCAACTAACTAATTCATATTTCAAGTCTCTACACTTAACCATTTTCAAGTAACTAATTCACATTTCAAGTCTCTACCATTAACCATATTCTAGTAACTAATTCACATTTTCAAGTTACTACACTTAACAATTTTCAAGTAACTAATTCACATTTCAAGTCTCTAATATTTAACCATTTTCAAGTAACTAATTTACATTTCAAGTCTCTACAATTAATAATTTTCAAGTAACTAATTCACATTTCAATTCTCTACACTTAACCATTTTCAAGTAACTAATTCACATTTCAAGTCTCTACACTTAACCATTTTCAAATAACTAATTCACATTTCAAGTCTCTACCATTAACCATTTTAAAGTAACTAATTCACATTTTCAAGTTACTACACTTAATAATTTTCAAGTCTCTACAATTTTCAAGTAACTAATTCACATTTCAAGTATCTACACTTAACCATTTTCAAGTAACTAATTCACATTTCAAGTCTCTACCATTAACCATTTTCTAGTAACTAATTCACATTTTCAAGTTACTACACTTAACAATTTTCAAGTAACTAATTCACATTTCAAGTCTCTAATATTTAACCATTTTCAAGTAACTAATTTACATTTCAAGTCTCTACAATTAATAATTTTCAAGTAACTAATTCACATTTCAATTCTCTACACTTAACCATTTTCAAGTAACTAATTCACATTTCAAGTCTCTACACTTAACCATTTTCAAATAACTAATTCACATTTCAAGTCTCTACCATTAACCATTTTAAAGTAACTAATTCATATTTCAAGTCTCTACCATTTTCTAGTAACTAATTCACATTTTCAAGTTACTACACTTAACAATTTTCAAGTAACTAATTCATATTTCAATTCTCTACACTTGATCATTTTCAAGTAACTAATTCACATTTTCAACTTACTACACATAAAAATTTTCAAGTAACTAATTCACATTTCAAGTTACTACAATTAATAATTTTCAAGTAACTAATTCACATTTCAATTCTCTACACTTAACCATTTTCAAGTAACTAATTCGCATTTCAAGTCTCTACCATTAACCATTTTAAAGTAACTAATTCACATTTCAAGTCTCTACACTTAACCATTTTCAAATAACTAATTCACATTTCAAGTCTCTACCATTAACCATTTTCAAGTAACTAATTCACATTTCAAGTCTCTACCATTAACCATTTTCTAGTAACTATTTTACATTTTCAAGTTACTACACGTAACAAGTTTCAAGTAACTAATTCACATTTCAATTCTCTACACTTAATCATTTTCAAGTAACTAATTCACATTTCAAGTTTCTACCATTAACCATTTTCTAGTAACTAATTTACATTTTCAAGTTACTACACGTAACAATTTTCAAGTAACTAATTCACATTTCAATTCTCTACACTTAATCATTTTCAAGTAACTAATTCTCATTTCAAGTCTCTACCATTAACCATTTTAAAGTAAATAATTCACGTTTCAAGTCTCTACCATTTTAAAGTAACTAATTCACATTTCAATTCTCTACACTTAATCTTTTTCAAGTAACTAATTCACATTTTAAGTCACTACACTTAACAATTTTCAAATAACTAATTCACATTTCAAGTAACTAAAATTAATAATTTTCAAGTAACTAATTCAAATTTCAATTCTCTACACTTAACCATTTTCAAGTAACTAATTCACATTTTCAAGCTACTCCACTTAACCATTTTCAAGTAACTAATTCACATTTTCACTAAACTTAACCATTTTCAAATAACTAATTCACATTTCAAGTCTCTACCATTAACCATTTTCAAGTAACTAATTCACATTTTCAAGTTACTACACTTAACAATTTTCAAGTAACTAATTCATATTTCAAGTCTCTACCATTAACCATTTTAAAGTAACTAATTCACATTTCAAGTCTCTACCATTTTCTAGTAACTAATTCACATTTTCAAGTTACTACACTTAACTATTTTCAAGTAACTAATTCACATTTCAATTCTCTACACTTAATAATTTTCAAGTAAGTAATTCACATTTACAAGTCTCTACAATTTTCAAGTAACTAATTCACATTTCAATTCTCTACACTTAACCATTTTCAAGTAACTAATTCACATTTCAAGTCTCTACCATTAACCATTTTCTAGTAACTAATTCACATTTTCAAGTTACTACACTTAACAATTTTCAAGTAACTAATTCACATTTCAAGTCTCTAATATTAACCATTTTCAAGTAACTAATTTACATTTCAAGTCTCTACAATTAATAATTTTCAAGTAACTAATTCACATTTCAATTCTCTACACTTAACCATTTTCAAGTAACTAATTCACATTTCAAGTCTCTACACTTAACCATTTTCAAGTAACTAATTCACATTTCAAGTCTATACCATTAACCATTTTCTAGTAACTAATTCACATTTTCAAGTTAGTACAATTAATAATTTTTAAGTAACTAATTCACATTTCAATTTTCTACACTCAACCATTTTCAAGTAATTAATTTACGTTTCAGGTCTCTACCATTAACCATTTTAAAGTAACTAATTCACATTTCAAGTCTCTACCATTTTCTAGTAACTAATTCACATTTTCAAGTTACTACACTTAACAATTTTCAAGTAACTAATTCACATTTCAATTCTCTACACTTAATCATTTTCAAGTAACTAATTCACATTTTCAACTTACTACACATAACAATTTTCAAGTAACTAATTCACATTTCAAGTTACTACAATTAATAATTTTCAAGTAACTAATTCACATTTCAATTCTCTACACTTAACCATTTTCAAGTAACTAATTCAAATTTCAAGTCTCTACCATTAACCATTTTAAAGTAACTAATTCACATTTCAAGTCTCTACACTTAACCATTTTCAAATAACTAATTCACATTTCAAGTCTCTACCATTAACCATTTTCAAGTAACTAATTCACATTTTCAAGTTACTACACTTAACAATTTTCAAGTAACTAATTCATATTTCAAGTCTCTACCATTAACCATTTTAAAGTAACTAATTCACATTTCAAGTCTCTACCATTTTCTAGTAACTAATTCACATTTTCAAGTTACTACACTTAACTATTTTCAAGTAACTAATTCACATTTCAATTCTCTACACTTAATAATTTTCAAGTAAGTAATTCACATTTACAAGTCTCTACAATTTTCAAGTAACTAATTCACATTTCAATTCTCTACACTTAACCATTTTCAAGTAACTAATTCACATTTCAAGTCTCTACCATTAACCATTTTCTAGTAACTAATTCACATTTCAATTCTCTACACTTAACCATTTTCAAGTAACTAATTAATATTTCAAGTCTCTACACTTGATCATTTTCAAGTAACTAATTCACATTTTCAACTTACTACACATAAAAATTTTCAAGTAACTAATTCACATTTCAAGTTACTACAATTAATAATTTTCAAGTAACTAATTCACATTTCAATTCTCTACACTTAACCATTTTCAAGTAACTAATTCGCATTTCAAGTCTCTACCATTAACCATTTTAAAGTAACTAATTCACATTTCAAGTCTCTACACTTAACCATTTTCAAATAACTAATTCACATTTCAAGTCTCTACCATTAACCATTTTCAAGTAACTAATTCACATTTCAAGTCTCTACCATTAACCATTTTCTAGTAACTATTTTACATTTTCAAGTTACTACACGTAACAAGTTTCAAGTAACTAATTCACATTTCAATTCTCTACACTTAATCATTTTCAAGTAACTAATTCACATTTCAAGTTTCTACCATTAACCATTTTCTAGTAACTAATTTACATTTTCAAGTTACTACACGTAACAATTTTCAAGTAACTAATTCACATTTCAATTCTCTACACTTAATCATTTTCAAGTAACTAATTCTCATTTCAAGTCTCTACCATTAACCATTTTAAAGTAAATAATTCACGTTTCAAGTCTCTACCATTTTAAAGTAACTAATTCACATTTCAATTCTCTACACTTAATCTTTTTCAAGTAACTAATTCACATTTCAAGTCACTACACTTAACAATTTTCAAATAACTAATTCACATTTCAAGTAACTAAAATTAATAATTTTCAAGTAACTAATTCAAATTTCAATTCTCTACACTTAACCATTTTCAAGTAACTAATTCACATTTTCAAGCTACTCCACTTAACCATTTTCAAGTAACTAATTCACATTTTCACTAAACTTAACCATTTTCAAATAACTAATTCACATTTCAAGTCTCTACCATTAACCATTTTCAAGTAACTAATTCACATTTTCAAGTTACTACACTTAACAATTTTCAAGTAACTAATTCATATTTCAAGTCTCTACCATTAACCATTTTAAAGTAACTAATTCACATTTCAAGTCTCTACCATTTTCTAGTAACTAATTCACATTTTCAAGTTACTACACTTAACTATTTTCAAGTAACTAATTCACATTTCAATTCTCTACACTTAATAATTTTCAAGTAAGTAATTCACATTTACAAGTCTCTACAATTTTCAAGTAACTAATTCACATTTCAATTCTCTACACTTAACCATTTTCAAGTAACTAATTCACATTTCAAGTCTCTACCATTAACCATTTTCTAGTAACTAATTCACATTTTCAAGTTACTACACTTAACAATTTTCAAGTAACTAATTCACATTTCAAGTCTCTAATATTAACCATTTTCAAGTAACTAATTTACATTTCAAGTCTCTACAATTAATAATTTTCAAGTAACTAATTCACATTTCAAGTCTCTACACTTAACCATTTTCAAGTAACTAATTCACATTTCAAGTCTCTACACTTAACCATTTTCAAGTAACTAATTCACATTTCAAGTCTATACCATTAACCATTTTCTAGTAACTAATTCACATTTTCAAGTTAGTACAATTAATAATTTTTAAGTAACTAATTCACATTTCAATTTTCTACACTCAACCATTTTCAAGTAATTAATTTACGTTTCAGGTCTCTACCATTAACCATTTTAAAGTAACTAATTCACATTTCAAGTCTATACCATTTTCTAGTAACTAATTCACATTTTCAAGTTACTACACTTAACAATTTTCAAGTAACTAATTCACATTTCAATTCTCTACACTTAATCATTTTCAAGTAACTAATTCACATTTTCAACTTACTACACATAACAATTTTCAAGTAACTAATTCACATTTCAAGTTACTACAATTAATAATTTTCAAGTAACTAATTCACATTTCAATTCTCTACACTTAACCATTTTCAAGTAACTAATTCAAATTTCAAGTCTCTACCATTAACCATTTTAAAGTAACTAATTCACATTTCAAGTCTCTACACTTAACCATTTTCAAATAACTAATTCACATTTCAAGTCTCTACCATTAACCATTTTCAAGTAACTAATTCACATTTTCAAGTTACTACACTTAACAATTTTCAAGTAACTAATTCATATTTCAAGTCTCTACCATTAACCATTTTAAAGTAACTAATTCACATTTCAAGTCTCTACCATTTTCTAGTAACTAATTCACATTTTCAAGTTACTACACTTAACTATTTTCAAGTAACTAATTCACATTTCAATTCTCTACACTTAATAATTTTCAAGTAAGTAATTCACATTTACAAGTCTCTACAATTTTCAAGTAACTAATTCACATTTCAATTCTCTACACTTAACCATTTTCAAGTAACTAATTCACATTTCAAGTCTCTACCATTAACCATTTTCAAGTAACTAATTCACATTTTCAAATTTCTGCACTTAACCATTTTCAAGTAACTAATTCACATTTTCACTAAACTTAATCATTTTTAAGTAACTAATTCACATTTCAAGTTTCTACCATTAACCATTTTCATGTAACTAATTCACATTTCAAGTCTCTACCATTAACCATTTTCAAGTAACTAATTCACATTTCAAGTCTCTACACTTAACCATTTTCAAGTAACTAATTCACATTTTCAAGTTACTACACTTAACAATTTTCAAGTAACTAATTCACATTTCAGGTCTCTAATATTAACCATTTTCAAGTAACTAATTTACATTTCATGTCTCTACAATTAATAATTTTCAAGTAACTAATTCACATTTCAATTCTCTACACTTAACCATTTTCAAGTAACTAATTCACATTTCAAGTCTCTACACTTAATAATTTTCAAGTAAGTAATTCACATTTACAAGTCTCTACAATTTTCAAGTAACTAATTCACATTTCAAGTCTCTACACTTAATAATTTTCAAGTAACTAATTCACATTTCAAGTCTCTACACTTAACCATTTTCAAGTAACTAATTCACATTTCAATTCTCTACACTTAACCATTTTCAAGTAACTAATTCACGTTTCAATTCTCTACACTTAACCATTTTCAAATAACTAATTCACATTTCAAGTCTATACCATTAACCATTTTCTAGTAACTAATTCACATTTTCAAGTTACTACACTTAACAATTTTCAAATAACTAATTCACATTTCAAATCTCTACACTTAACCATTTTCAAGTAACTAATTCACATTTTCAAGTTGCTGCACTTAACCATTTTCAAGTAACTAATTCACATTTTCACTAAACTTAATCATTTTCAAGTAATTAATTCACATTTCAAGTCTCTACCATTAACCATTTTCAAGTAACTAATTCACATTTCAAGTCTCTACCATTATCCATTTTCTAGTTACTAATTCACATTTTCAAGTTACTACACTTAACAATTTTCAAGTAACTAATTCATATTTCAAGTCTCTAATATTAACCATTTTCAAGTAACTAATTCACATTTCAAGTCTCTACACTTAACCATTTTCAAGTAACTAATTCACATTTCAAGTCTCTACACTTAACCATTTTCAAGTAACTAATT
Organism: Capsicum rhomboideum; assembly: GCA_031232105.1. Lineage (NCBI taxonomy): Eukaryota > Viridiplantae > Streptophyta > Magnoliopsida > Solanales > Solanaceae > Capsicum > Capsicum rhomboideum. The sequence goes on along the minus strand of CP124719.1, from coordinate 46,588,311 downwards.
CATATTTCAAGTTTCTACCATTAGCCATTTTCTAGTAACTAATTCACATTTTCAAGTTACTACACTTAACAATTTTCAAATAACTAATTCACATTTCAAATCTCTACACTTAACCATTTTCAAGTAACTAATTCACATTTTCAAGTTAGTACAATTAATAATTTTTAAGTAACTAATTCACATTTCAATTCTCTACACTCAACCATTTTCAAGTAACTAATTCACATTTCAAGTCTCTACGATTAACCATTTTAAAGTAACTAATTCACATTTCAAGTCTCTACCATTTTCTAGTAACTATTTCACATTTTCAAATTAATACACTTAACAATTTTCAAGTAACTAATTCACATTTCAATTTTCTACACTTAATCATTTTCAAGTAACTAATTCACATTTTCAACTTACTAAACATAACAATTTTCAAGTAACTAATTCACATTTCAAGTTACTACAATTAATAATTTTCAAGTAACTAATTCACATTTCAATTCTCTACACTTAACCATTTTAAAGTAACTAATTCACATTTCAAGTCTCTACACTTAACCATTTTCAAATAACTAATTCACATTTCAAGTCTCTACCATTAACCATTTTCAAATAACTAATTCACATTTCAAGTCTCTACCATTAACCATTTTCTAGTAACTATTTTACATTTTCAAGTTACTACACGTAACAAGTTTCAAGTAACTAATTCACATTTCAATTCTCTACACTTAATCATTTTCAAGTAACTAATTCACATTTTCAACTTCTACACTTAACAATTTTCAAATAACTAATTCACATTTCAATTCTCTACACTTAACCATTTTCAAGTAACTAATTCACATTTCAAGTCTCTACCATTAACCATTTTAAAGTAACTAATTCACATTTCAAGTCTCTACCATTTTCAAGTAACTAATTCACATTTCAATTCTCTACACTTAACCATTTCAAGTAACTAATTCACATTTCAAGTCTCTACACTTAATCATTTTCAAGTAACTAATTCTCATTTCAAGTCTCACCATTAACCATTTTAAAGTAAATAATTCACATTTCAAGTCTCTACCATTTTCAAGTAACTAATGCATATTTCAATTCTCTACACTTAACCATTTTCAAGTAACTAATTCACATTTCAAGTCTCTACCATTAACCATTTTAAAGTAACTAATTCACATTTCAAGTCTCTACCATTTTCAAGTAACTAATTCACATTTCAAGTCTCTACACTTAACCATTTTCAAGTAACTAATTCATATTTCAAGTTTCTACCATTAGCCATTTTCTAGTAACTAATTCACATTTTCAAGTTACTATACTTAACAATTTTCAAATAACTAATTCACATTTCAATTCTCTACACTTAACCATTTTCAAGTAACTAATTCACATTTTCAAGTTTCTGCACTTAACCATTTTCAAGTAACTAATTCACATTTTCACTAAACTTAATCATTTTTAAGTAATTAATTCACATTTCAAGTTTCTACCATTAACCATTTTCAAGTAACTAATTCACATTTCAAGTCTCTACCATTTTCAAGTAACTAATTCACATTTCAAGTCACTACACTTAACCATTTTCAAGTAACTAATTCACATTTCAAGTCTCTACCATTAACCATTTTAAAGTAACTAATTCATATTTCAAGTCTCTACCATTTTCAAGTAACTAATTCACATTTCAATTCTCTACACTTAACCATTTCAAGTAACTAATTCACATTTCAAGTCTCTACACTTAATCATTTTCAAGTAACTAATTCCCATTTCAAGTCTCACCATTAACCATTTTAAAGTAAATAATTCACATTTCAAGTCTCTACCATTTTCAAGTAACTAATTCACATTTCAATTCTCTACACTTAACCATTTCAAGTAACTAATTCACATTTCAAGTCTCTACACTTAATCATTTTCAAGTAACTAATTCTCATTTCAAGTCTCACCATTAACCATTTTAAAGTAAATAATTCACATTTCAAGTCTCTACCATTTTCAAGTAACTAATTCACATTTCAATTCTCTACACTTAACCATTTTCAAGTAACTAATTCACATTTTCAAGTTTCTGCACTTAACCATTTTCAAGTAACTAATTCACATTTTCACTAAACTTAATCATTTTTAAGTAATTAATTCACATTTCAAGTTTCTACCATTAACCATTTTCAAGTAACTAATTCACATTTCAAGTCTCTACCATTTTCAAGTAACTAATTCACATTTCAAGTCACTACACTTAACCATTTTCAAGTAACTAATTCACATTTCAAGTCTCTACCATTAACCATTTTAAAGTAACTAATTCATATTTCAAGTCTCTACCATTTTCAAGTAACTAATTCACATTTCAATTCTCTACACTTAACCATTTCAAGTAACTAATTCACATTTCAAGTCTCTACACTTAATCATTTTCAAGTAACTAATTCTCATTTCAAGTCTCACCATTAACCATTTTAAAGTAACTAATTCACATTTCAAGTCTCTACCATTTTCAAGTAACTAATTCACATTTCAATTCTCTACACTTAACCATTTTAAAGTAACTAATTCACATTTCAAGTCTCTACACTTAACCATTTTCAAATAACTAATTCACATTTCAAGTCTCTACCATTAACCATTTTCAAATAACTAATTCACATTTCAAGTCTCTACCATTAACCATTTTCTAGTAACTATTTTACATTTTCAAGTTACTACACGTAACAAGTTTCAAGTAACTAATTCACATTTCAATTCTCTACACTTAATCATTTTCAAGTAACTAATTCACATTTTCAACTTCTACACTTAACAATTTTCAAATAACTAATTCACATTTGAATTTACTACAATTAATAATTTTCAAGTAACTAATTCACATTTCAATTCTCTACACTTAACCATTTTCAAGTAACTAATTCACATTTCAAGTCTCTACCATTAACCATTTTAAAGTAACTAATTCACATTTCAAGTCTCTACCATTTTCAAGTAACTAATTCACATTTCAATTCTCTACACTTAACCATTTCAAGTAACTAATTCACATTTCAAGTCTCTACACTTAATCATTTTCAAGTAACTAATTCTCATTTCAAGTCTCACCATTAACCATTTTAAAGTAAATAATTCACATTTCAAGTCTCTACCATTTTCAAGTAACTAATGCATATTTCAATTCTCTACACTTAACCATTTTCAAGTAACTAATTCACATTTTAAGTCTCTACCATTAACCATTTTAAAGTAACTAATTCACATTTCAAGTCTCTACCATTTTCAAGTAACTAATTCACATTTCAAGTCTCTACACTTAACCATTTTCAAGTAACTAATTCATATTTCAAGTTTCTACCATTAGCCATTTTCTAGTAACTAATTCACATTTTCAAGTTACTATACTTAACAATTTTCAAATAACTAATTCACATTTCAATTCTCTACACTTAACCATTTTCAAGTAACTAATTCACATTTTCAAGTTTCTGCACTTAACCATTTTCAAGTAACTAATTCACATTTTCACTAAACTTAATCATTTTTAAGTAATTAATTCACATTTTAAGTTTCTACCATTAACCATTTTCAAGTAACTAATTCACATTTCAAGTCTCTACCATTTTCAAGTAACTAATTCACATTTCAAGTCACTACACTTAACCATTTTCAAGTAACTAATTCACATTTCAAGTCTCTACCATTAACCATTTTAAAGTAACTAATTCATATTTCAAGTCTCTACCATTTTCAAGTAACTAATTCACATTTCAATTCTCTACACTTAACCATTTCAAGTAACTAATTCACATTTCAAGTCTCTACACTTAATCATTTTCAAGTAACTAATTCCCATTTCAAGTCTCACCATTAACCATTTTAAAGTAAATAATTCACATTTCAAGTCTCTACCATTTTCAAGTAACTAATTCACATTTCAATTCTCTACACTTAACCATTTCAAGTAACTAATTCACATTTCAAGTCTCTACACTTAATCATTTTCAAGTAACTAATTCTCATTTTAAGTCTCACCATTAACCATTTTAAAGTAAATAATTCACATTTCAAGTCTCTACCATTTTCAAGTAACTAATTCACATTTCAATTCTCTACACTTAACCATTTTCAAGTAACTAATTCACATTTTCAAGTTTCTGCACTTAACCATTTTCAAGTAACTAATTCACATTTTCACTAAACTTAATCATTTTTAAGTAATTAATTCACATTTCAAGTTTCTACCATTAACCATTTTCAAGTAACTAATTCACATTTCAAGTCTCTACCATTTTCAAGTAACTAATTCACATTTCAAGTCACTACACTTAACCATTTTCAAGTAACTAATTCACATTTCAAGTCTCTACCATTAACCATTTTAAAGTAACTAATTCATATTTCAAGTCTCTACCATTTTCAAGTAACTAATTCACATTTCAATTCTCTACACTTAACCATTTCAAGTAACTAATTCACATTTCAAGTCTCTACACTTAATCATTTTCAAGTAACTAATTCTCATTTCATGTCTCACCATTAACATTTTAAAGTAACTAATTCACATTTCAAGTCTCTACCATTTTCAAGTAACTAATTCACATTTCAAGTCTCTACCATTAAGCATTTTCTAGTAACTATTTTACATTTTCAAGTTACTACACGTAACAAGTTTCAAGTAACTAATTCACATTTTCAACTTCTACACTTAACAATTTTAAAGTAACTAATTCACATTTCAATTTAGTACAATTAATAATTTTTAAGTAACTAATTCACATTTCAATTCTCTACACTCAACCATTTTCAAGTAACTAATTCACATTTCAAATCTCTATCATTAACCATTTTCTAGTAACTAATTCACATTTCAAGTCTCTACACTTAACCATTTTCACGTAACTAATTCACATTTTCAAGTTACTACACTTAACAATTTTCAAGTAACTAATTCATATTTCAAGTCTCTACCATTAACCATTTTAAAGTAACTAATTCACATTTCAAGTCTCTACCATTTTCTAGTAACTAATTCACATTTTCAAGTTACTACACTTAACTATTTTCAAGTAACTAATTCACATTTCAATTCTCTACACTTAATAATTTTCAAGTAAGTAATTCACATTTACAAGTCTCTACAATTTTCAAGTAACTAATTCACATTTCAATTCTCTACCATTTTCAAGTAACTAATTCACATTTCAAGTCTCTACACTTAACCATTTTCAAGTAACTAATTCACATTTTCAAATTTCTGCACTTAACCATTTTCAAGTAACTAATTTACATTTTCACTAAACTTAATCATTTTTAAGTAACTAATTCACATTTCAAGTTTCTACCATTAACCATTTTCAAGTAACTAATTCACATTTCAAGTCTCTACCATTAACCATTTTCAAGTAACTAATTCACATTTCAAGTCTCTACACTTAACCATTTTCAAGTAACTAATTCACATTTTCAAGTTACTACACTTAACAATTTTCAAGTAACTAATTCACATTTCAAGTCTCTAATATTAACCATTTTCAAGTAACTAATTTACATTTCAAGTCTCTACAATTAATAATTTTCAAGTAACTAATTCACATTTCAATTCTCTACACTTAACCATTTTCAAGTAACTAATTCACATTTCAAGTCTCTACACTTAATAATTTTCAAGTAAGTAATTCACATTTACAAGTCTCTACAATTTTCAAGTAACTAATTCACATTTCAATTCTCTACCATTTTCAAGTAACTAATTCACATTTCAAGTCTCTACACTTAACCATTTTCAAGTAACTAATTCACATTTTCAAATTTCTGCACTTAACCATTTTCAAGTAACTAATTCACATTTTCAAGTAACTAATTTACATTTTCACTAAACTTAATCATTTTTAAGTAACTAATTCACATTTCAAGTTTCTACCATTAACCATTTTCAAGTAACTAATTTACATTTTCACTAAACTTAATCATTTTTAAGTAACTAATTCACATTTCAAGTTTCTACCATTAACCATTTTCAAGTAACTAATTCACATTTCAATTCTCTACCATTAACCATTTTCAAGTAACTAATTCACATTTCAAGTCTCTACCATTAACCATTTTCTAGTAACTAATTCACATTTTCAAGTTACTACACTTAACAATTTTCAAGTAACTAATTCACATTTCAAGTCTCTAATATTAACCATTTTCAAGTAACTAATTTACATTTCAAGTCTCTACAATTAATAATTTTCAAGTAACTAATTCACATTTCAATTCTCTACACTTAACCATTTTCAAGTAACTAATTCACATTTCAAGTTTCTGCACTTAACCATTTTGAAGTAACTAATTCACATTTTCACTAAACTTAATCATTTTTAAGTAATTAATTCACATTTCAAGTTTCTACCATTAACCATTTTCAAGTAACTAATTCACATTTCAAGTCTCTACCATTTTCAAGTAACTAATTCACATTTCAAGTCACTACACTTAACCATTTTCAAGTAACTAATTCACATTTCAAGTCTCTACCATTAACCATTTTAAAGTAACTAATTCATATTTCAAGTCTCTACCATTTTCAAGTAACTAATTCACATTTCAATTCTCTACACTTAACCATTTCAAGTAACTAATTCACATTTCAAGTCTCTACACTTAATCATTTTCAAGTAACTAATTCTCATTTCAAGTCTCTACCATTAACCATTTTAAAGTAACTAATTCACATTTCAAGTCTCTACCATTTTCAAGTAACTAATTCACATTTCAAGTCTCTACCATTAAGCATTTTCTAGTAACTATTTTACATTTTCAAGTTACTACACGTAACAAGTTTCAAGTAACTAATTCACATTTTCAACTTCTACACTTAACAATTTTAAAGTAACTAATTCACATTTCAATTTAGTACAATTAATAATTTTTAAGTAACTAATTCACATTTCAATTCTCTACACTCAACCATTTTCAAGTAACTAATTCACATTTCAAGTCTCTATCATTAACCATTTTCTAGTAACTAATTCACATTTCAAGTCTCTACACTTAACCATTTTCACGTAACTAATTCACATTTTCAAGTTACTACACTTAACAATTTTCAAGTAACTAATTCATATTTCAAGTCTCTACCATTAACCATTTTAAAGTAACTAATTCACATTTCAAGTCTCTACCATTTTCTAGTAACTAATTCACATTTTCAAGTTACTACACTTAACTATTTTCAAGTAACTAATTCACATTTCAATTCTCTACACTTAATAATTTTCAAGTAAGTAATTCACATTTACAAGTCTCTACAATTTTCAAGTAACTAATTCACATTTCAATTCTCTACCATTTTCAAGTAACTAATTCACATTTCAAGTCTCTACACTTAACCATTTTCAAGTAACTAATTCACATTTTCAAATTTCTGCACTTAACCATTTTCAAGTAACTAATTCACATTTTCACTAAACTTAATCATTTTTAAGTAACTAATTCACATTTCAAGTTTCTACCATTAACCATTTTCAAGTAACTAATTCACATTTCAAGTCTCTACCATTAACCATTTTCAAGTAACTAATTCACATTTCAAGTCTCTACACTTAACCATTTTCAAATAACTAATTCACATTTTCAAGTTACTACACTTAACAATTTTCAAGTAACTAATTCACATTTCAAGTCTCTAATATTAACCATTTTCAAGTAACTAATTTACATTTCAAGTCTCTACAATTAATAATTTTCAAGTAACTAATTCACATTTCAATTCTCTACACTTAACCATTTTCAAGTAACTAATTCACATTTCAAGTCTCTACACTTAATAATTTTCAAGTAAGTAATTCACATTTACAAGTCTCTACAATTTTCAAGTAACTAATTCACATTTCAAGTCTCTACCATTAACCATTTTCTAGTAACTAATTCACATTTTCAAGTTACTACACTTAACAATTTTCAAGTAACTAATTCACATTTCAAGTCTCTAATATTAACCATTTTCAAGTAACTAATTTACATTTCAAGTCTCTACAATTAATAATTTTCAAGTAACTAATTCACATTTCAATTCTCTACACTTAACCATTTTCAAGTAACTAATTCACATTTCAAGTCTCTACACTTAACCATTTTCAAGTAACTAATTCATATTTCAAGTTTCTACCATTAGCCATTTTCTAGTAACTAATTCACATTTTCAAGTTACTACACTTAACAATTTTCAAATAACTAATTCACATTTCAAATCTCTACACTTAACCATTTTCAAGTAACTAATTCACATTTTCAAGTTGCTGCACTTAACCATTTTCAAGTAACTAATTCACATTTTCACTAAACTTAATCATTTTCAAGTAATTAATTCACATTTCAAGTCTCTACCATTAACCATTTTCAAGTAACTAATTCACATTTCAAGTCTCTACCATTATCCATTTTCTAGTTACTAATTCACATTTTCAAGTTACTACACTTAACAATTTTCAAGTAACTAATTCATATTTCAAGTCTCTAATATTAACCATTTTCAAGTAACTAATTCACATTTCAAGTCTCTACAATTAATAATTTTCAAGTAACTAATTCACATTTCAATTCTCTACACTTAACCATTTTCAAGTAACTAATTCACATTTCAATTCTCTACACTTAACCATTTTCAAGTAACTAATTCACGTTTCAATTCTCTACACTTAACCATTTTCAAATAACTAATTCACATTTCAAGTCTATACCATTAACCATTTTCTAGTAACTAATTCACATTTTCAAGTTAGTACAATTAATAATTTTTAAGTAACTAATTCACATTTCAATTCTCTACACTCAACCATTTTCAAGTAACTAATTCACATTTCAAGTCTCTACCATTAACCATTTTAAAGTAACTAATTCACATTTCAAGTCTCTACCATTTTCTAGTAACTATTTCACATTTTCAAATTAATACACTTAACAATTTTCAAGTAACTAATTCACATTTCAATTCTCTACACTTAATCATTTTCAAGTAACTAATTCACATTTTCAACTTACTAAACATAACAATTTTCAAGTAACTAATTCACATTTCAAGTTACTACAATTAATAATTTTCAAGTAACTAATTCACATTTCAATTCTCTACACTTAACAATTTAAAAGTAACTAATTCACATTTCAAGTCTCTACACTTAACCATTTTCAAATAACTAATTCACATTTCAAGTTTCTACCATTAACCATTTTCAAATAACTAATTCACATTTCAAGTCTCTACCATTAACCATTTTCTAGTAACTATTTTACATTTTCAAGTTACTACACGTAACAAGTTTCAAGTAACTAATTTACATTTCAATTCTCTACACTTAACCATTTTCAAATATCTAATTCACATTTCAAGTCTCTACCATTAACCATTTTAAAGTAACTAATTCACATTTCAAGTCTCTACCATTTTCAAGTAACTAATTCACATTTCAATTCTCTACACTTAACCATTTCAAGTAACTAATTCACATTTCAAGTCTCTACACTTAATCATTTTCAAGTAACTAATTCTCATTTCAAGTCTCACCATTAACCATTTTAAAGTAAATAATTCACATTTCAAGTCTCTACCATTTTCAAGTAACTAATGCATATTTCAATTCTCTACACTTAACCATTTTCAAGTAACTAATTCACATTTCAAGTCTCTACCATTAACCATTTTAAAGTAACTAATTCACATTTCAAGTCTCTACCATTTTCAAGTAACTAATTCACATTTCAAGTCTCTACACTTAACCATTTTCAAGTAACTAATTCATATTTCAAGTTTCTACCATTAGCCATTTTCTAGTAACTAATTCACATTTTCAAGTTACTATACTTAACAATTTTCAAATAACTAATTCACATTTCAATTCTCTACACTTAACCATTTTCAAGTAACTAATTCACATTTTCAAGTTTCTGCACTTAACCATTTTCAAGTAACTAATTCACATTTTCACTAAACTTAATCATTTTTAAGTAATTAATTCACATTTCAAGTTTCTACCATTAACCATTTTCAAGTAACTAATTCACATTTCAAGTCTCTACCATTTTCAAGTAACTAATTCACATTTCAAGTCACTACACTTAACCATTTTCAAGTAACTAATTCACATTTCAAGTCTCTACCATTAACCATTTTAAAGTAACTAATTCATATTTCAAGTCTCTACCATTTTCAAGTAACTAATTCACATTTCAATTCTCTACACTTAACCATTTCAAGTAACTAATTCACATTTCAAGTCTCTACACTTAACCATTTTCAAGTAACTAATTCATATTTCAAGTCTCTACCATTAACCATTTTAAAGTAAATAATTCACATTTCAAGTCTCTACCATTTTCAAGTAACTAATTCACATTTCAATTCTCTACACTTAACCATTTTAAGTAACTAATTCACATTTCAAGTCTCTACACTTAACCATTTTCAAATAACTAATTCACATTTCAAGTCTCTACCATTAACCATTTTCAAATAACTAATTCACATTTCAAGTCTCTACCATTAACCATTTTCTAGTAACTATTTTACATTTTCAAGTTACTACACGTAACAAGTTTCAAGTAACTAATTCACATTTCAATTCTCTACACTTAATCATTTTCAAGTAACTAATTCACATTTTCAACTTCTACACTTAACAATTTTCAAATAACTAATTCACATTTGAATTTACTACAATTAATAATTTTCAAGTAACTAATTCACATTTCAATTCTCTACACTTAACCATTTTCAAGTAACTAATTCACATTTCAAGTCTCTACCATTAACCATTTTAAAGTAACTAATTCACATTTCAAGTCTCTACCATTTTCAAGTAACTAATTCACATTTCAATTCTCTACACTTAACCATTTCAAGTAACTAATTCACATTTCAAGTCTCTACACTTAATCATTTTCAAGTAACTAATTCTCATTTCAAGTCTCACCATTAACCATTTTAAAGTAAATAATTCACATTTCAAGTCTCTACCATTTTCAAGTAACTAATGCATATTTCAATTCTCTACACTTAACCATTTTCAAGTAACTAATTCACATTTCAAGTCTCTACCATTAACCATTTTAAAGTAACTAATTCACATTTCAAGTCTCTACCATTTTCAAGTAACTAATTCACATTTCAAGTCTCTACACTTAACCATTTTCAAGTAACTAATTCATATTTCAAGTTTCTACCATTAGCCATTTTCTAGTAACTAATTCACATTTTCAAGTTACTATACTTAACAATTTTCAAATAACTAATTCACATTTCAATTCTCTACACTTAACCATTTTCAAGTAACTAATTCACATTTTCAAGTTTCTGCACTTAACCATTTTCAAGTAACTAATTCACATTTTCACTAAACTTAATCATTTTTAAGTAATTAATTCACATTTTAAGTTTCTACCATTAACCATTTTCAAGTAACTAATTCACATTTCAAGTCTCTACCATTTTCAAGTAACTAATTCACATTTCAAGTCACTACACTTAACCATTTTCAAGTAACTAATTCACATTTCAAGTCTCTACCATTAACCATTTTAAAGTAACTAATTCATATTTCAAGTCTCTACCATTTTCAAGTAACTAATTCACATTTCAATTCTCTACACTTAACCATTTCAAGTAACTAATTCACATTTCAAGTCTCTACACTTAATCATTTTCAAGTAACTAATTCCCATTTCAAGTCTCACCATTAACCATTTTAAAGTAAATAATTCACATTTCAAGTCTCTACCATTTTCAAGTAACTAATTCACATTTCAATTCTCTACACTTAACCATTTCAAGTAACTAATTCACATTTCAAGTCTCTACACTTAATCATTTTCAAGTAACTAATTCTCATTTTAAGTCTCACCATTAACCATTTTAAAGTAAATAATTCACATTTCAAGTCTCTACCATTTTCAAGTAACTAATTCACATTTCAATTCTCTACATTTAACCATTTTCAAGTAACTAATTCACATTTTCAAGTTTCTGCACTTAACCATTTTCAAGTAACTAATTCACATTTTCACTAAACTTAATCATTTTTAAGTAATTAATTCACATTTCAAGTTTCTACCATTAACCATTTTCAAGTAACTAATTCACATTTCAAGTCTCTACCATTTTCAAGTAACTAATTCACATTTCAAGTCACTACACTTAACCATTTTCAAGTAACTAATTCACATTTCAAGTCTCTACCATTAACCATTTTAAAGTAACTAATTCATATTTCAAGTCTCTACCATTTTCAAGTAACTAATTCACATTTCAATTCTCTACACTTAACCATTTCAAGTAACTAATTCACATTTCAAGTCTCTACACTTAATCATTTTCAAGTAACTAATTCTCATTTCAAGTCTCACCATTAACCATTTTAAAGTAACTAATTCACATTTCAAGTCTCTACCATTTTCAAGTAACTAATTCACATTTCAAGTCTCTACCATTAAGCATTTTCTAGTAACTATTTTACATTTTCAAGTTACTACACGTAACAAGTTTCAAGTAACTAATTCACATTTTCAACTTCTACACTTAACAATTTTAAAGTAACTAATTCACATTTCAATTTAGTACAATTAATAATTTTTAAGTAACTAATTCACATTTCAATTCTCTACACTCAACCATTTTCAAGTAACTAATTCACATTTCAAATCTCTATCATTAACCATTTTCTAGTAACTAATTCACATTTCAAGTCTCTACACTTAACCATTTTCACGTAGCTAATTCACATTTTCAAGTTACTACACTTAACAATTTTCAAGTAACTAATTCATATTTCAAGTCTCTACCATTAACCATTTTAAAGTAACTAATTCACATTTCAAGTCTCTACCATTTTCTAGTAACTAATTCACATTTTCAAGTTACTACACTTAACTATTTTCAAGTAACTAATTCACATTTCAATTCTCTACACTTAATAATTTTCAAGTAAGTAATTCACATTTACAAGTCTCTACAATTTTCAAGTAACTAATTCACATTTCAATTCTCTACCATTTTCAAGTAACTAATTCACATTTCAAGTCTCTACACTTAACCATTTTCAAGTAACTAATTCACATTTTCAAATTTCTGCACTTAACCATTTTCAAGTAACTAATTCACATTTTCACTAAACTTAATCATTTTTAAGTAACTAATTCACATTTCAAGTTTCTACCATTAACCATTTTCAAGTAACTAATTCACATTTCAAGTCTCTACCATTAACCATTTTCAAGTAACTAATTCACATTTCAAGTCTCTACACTTAACCATTTTCAAGTAACTAATTCACATTTTCAAGTTACTACACTTAACAATTTTCAAGTAACTAATTCACATTTCAAGTCTCTAATATTAACCATTTTCAAGTAACTAATTTACATTTCAAGTCTCTACAATTAATAATTTTCAAGTAACTAATTCACATTTCAATTCTCTACACTTAACCATTTTCAAGTAACTAATTCACATTTCAAGTCTCTACACTTAATAATTTTCAAGTAAGTAATTCACATTTACAAGTCTCTACAATTTTCAAGTAACTAATTCACATTTCAATTCTCTACCATTTTCAAGTAACTAATTCACATTTCAAGTCTCTACACTTAACCATTTTCAAGTAACTAATTCACATTTTCAAATTTCTGCACTTAACCATTTTCAAGTAACTAATTCACATTTTCAAGTAACTAATTTACATTTTCACTAAACTTAATCATTTTTAAGTAACTAATTCACATTTCAAGTTTCTACCATTAACCATTTTCAAGTAACTAATTTACATTTTCACTAAACTTAATCATTTTTAAGTAACTAATTCACATTTCAAGTTTCTACCATTAACCATTTTCAAGTAACTAATTCACATTTCAATTCTCTACCATTAACCATTTTCAAGTAACTAATTCACATTTCAAGTCTCTACCATTAACCATTTTCTAGTAACTAATTCACATTTTCAAGTTACTACACTTAACAATTTTCAAGTAACTAATTCACATTTCAAGTCTCTAATATTAACCATTTTCAAGTAACTAATTTACATTTCAAGTCTCTACAATTAATAATTTTCAAGTAACTAATTCACATTTCAATTCTCTACACTTAACCATTTTCAAGTAACTAATTCACATTTCAAGTTTCTGCACTTAACCATTTTCAAGTAACTAATTCACATTTTCACTAAACTTAATCATTTTTAAGTAATTAATTCACATTTCAAGTTTCTACCATTAACCATTTTCAAGTAACTAATTCACATTTCAAGTCTCTACCATTTTCAAGTAACTAATTCACATTTCAAGTCACTACACTTAACCATTTTCAAGTAACTAATTCACATTTCAAGTCTCTACCATTAACCATTTTAAAGTAACTAATTCATATTTCAAGTCTCTACCATTTTCAAGTAACTAATTCACATTTCAATTCTCTACACTTAACCATTTCAAGTAACTAATTCACATTTCAAGTCTCTACACTTAATCATTTTCAAGTAACTAATTCTCATTTCAAGTCTCTACCATTAACCATTTTAAAGTAACTAATTCACATTTCAAGTCTCTACCATTTTCAAGTAACTAATTCACATTTCAAGTCTCTACCATTAAGCATTTTCTAGTAACTATTTTACATTTTCAAGTTACTACACGTAACAAGTTTCAAGTAACTAATTCACATTTTCAACTTCTACACTTAACAATTTTAAAGTAACTAATTCACATTTCAATTTAGTACAATTAATAATTTTTAAGTAACTAATTCACATTTCAATTCTCTACACTCAACCATTTTCAAGTAACTAATTCACATTTCAAGTCTCTATCATTAACCATTTTCTAGTAACTAATTCACATTTCAAGTCTCTACACTTAACCATTTTCACGTAACTAATTCACATTTTCAAGTTACTACACTTAACAATTTTCAAGTAACTAATTCATATTTCAAGTCTCTACCATTAACCATTTTAAAGTAACTAATTCACATTTCAAGTCTCTACCATTTTCTAGTAACTAATTCACATTTTCAAGTTACTACACTTAACTATTTTCAAGTAACTAATTCACATTTCAATTCTCTACACTTAATAATTTTCAAGTAAGTAATTCACATTTACAAGTCTCTACAATTTTCAAGTAACTAATTCACATTTCAATTCTCTACCATTTTCAAGTAACTAATTCACATTTCAAGTCTCTACACTTAACCATTTTCAAGTAACTAATTCACATTTTCAAATTTCTGCACTTAACCATTTTCAAGTAACTAATTCACATTTTCACTAAACTTAATCATTTTTAAGTAACTAATTCACATTTCAAGTTTCTACCATTAACCATTTTCAAGTAACTAATTCACATTTCAAGTCTCTACCATTAACCATTTTCAAGTAACTAATTCACATTTCAAGTCTCTACACTTAACCATTTTCAAATAACTAATTCACATTTTCAAGTTACTACACTTAACAATTTTCAAGTAACTAATTCACATTTCAAGTCTCTAATATTAACCATTTTCAAGTAACTAATTTACATTTCAAGTCTCTACAATTAATAATTTTCAAGTAACTAATTCACATTTCAATTCTCTACACTTAACCATTTTCAAGTAACTAATTCACATTTCAAGTCTCTACACTTAATAATTTTCAAGTAAGTAATTCACATTTACAAGTCTCTACAATTTTCAAGTAACTAATTCACATTTCAAGTCTCTACCATTAACCATTTTCTAGTAACTAATTCACATTTTCAAGTTACTACACTTAACAATTTTCAAGTAACTAATTCACATTTCAAGTCTCTAATATTAACCATTTTCAAGTAACTAATTTACATTTCAAGTCTCTACAATTAATAATTTTCAAGTAACTAATTCACATTTCAATTCTCTACACTTAACCATTTTCAAGTAACTAATTCACATTTCAAGTCTCTACACTTAACCATTTTCAAGTAACTAATTCATATTTCAAGTTTCTACCATTAGCCATTTTCTAGTAACTAATTCACATTTTCAAGTTACTACACTTAACAATTTTCAAATAACTAATTCACATTTCAAATCTCTACACTTAACCATTTTCAAGTAACTAATTCACATTTTCAAGTTGCTGCACTTAACCATTTTCAAGTAACTAATTCACATTTTCACTAAACTTAATCATTTTCAAGTAATTAATTCACATTTCAAGTCTCTACCATTAACCATTTTCAAGTAACTAATTCACATTTCAAGTCTCTACCATTATCCATTTTCTAGTTACTAATTCACATTTTCAAGTTACTACACTTAACAATTTTCAAGTAACTAATTCATATTTCAAGTCTCTAATATTAACCATTTTCAAGTAACTAATTCACATTTCAAGTCTCTACAATTAATAATTTTCAAGTAACTAATTCACATTTCAATTCTCTACACTTAACCATTTTCAAGTAACTAATTCACATTTCAATTCTCTACACTTAACCATTTTCAAGTAACTAATTCACGTTTCAATTCTCTACACTTAACCATTTTCAAATAACTAATTCACATTTCAAGTCTATACCATTAACCATTTTCTAGTAACTAATTCACATTTTCAAGTTAGTACAATTAATAATTTTTAAGTAACTAATTCACATTTCAATTCTCTACACTCAACCATTTTCAAGTAACTAATTCACATTTCAAGTCTCTACCATTAACCATTTTAAAGTAACTAATTCACATTTCAAGTCTCTACCATTTTCTAGTAACTATTTCACATTTTCAAATTAATACACTTAACAATTTTCAAGTAACTAATTCACATTTCAATTCTCTACACTTAATCATTTTCAAGTAACTAATTCACATTTTCAACTTACTAAACATAACAATTTTCAAGTAACTAATTCACATTTCAAGTTACTACAATTAATAATTTTCAAGTAACTAATTCACATTTCAATTCTCTACACTTAACAATTTAAAAGTAACTAATTCACATTTCAAGTCTCTACACTTAACCATTTTCAAATAACTAATTCACATTTCAAGTTTCTACCATTAACCATTTTCAAATAACTAATTCACATTTCAAGTCTCTACCATTAACCATTTTCTAGTAACTATTTTACATTTTCAAGTTACTACACGTAACAAGTTTCAAGTAACTAATTTACATTTCAATTCTCTACACTTAACCATTTTCAAATATCTAATTCACATTTCAAGTCTCTACCATTAACCATTTTAAAGTAACTAATTCACATTTCAAGTCTCTACCATTTTCAAGTAACTAATTCACATTTCAATTCTCTACACTTAACCATTTCAAGTAACTAATTCACATTTCAAGTCTCTACACTTAATCATTTTCAAGTAACTAATTCTCATTTCAAGTCTCACCATTAACCATTTTAAAGTAAATAATTCACATTTCAAGTCTCTACCATTTTCAAGTAACTAATGCATATTTCAATTCTCTACACTTAACCATTTTCAAGTAACTAATTCACATTTCAAGTCTCTACCATTAACCATTTTAAAGTAACTAATTCACATTTCAAGTCTCTACCATTTTCAAGTAACTAATTCACATTTCAAGTCTCTACACTTAACCATTTTCAAGTAACTAATTCATATTTCAAGTTTCTACCATTAGCCATTTTCTAGTAACTAATTCACATTTTCAAGTTACTATACTTAACAATTTTCAAATAACTAATTCACATTTCAATTCTCTACACTTAACCATTTTCAAGTAACTAATTCACATTTTCAAGTTTCTGCACTTAACCATTTTCAAGTAACTAATTCACATTTTCACTAAACTTAATCATTTTTAAGTAATTAATTCACATTTCAAGTTTCTACCATTAACCATTTTCAAGTAACTAATTCACATTTCAAGTCTCTACCATTTTCAAGTAACTAATTCACATTTCAAGTCACTACACTTAACCATTTTCAAGTAACTAATTCACATTTCAAGTCTCTACCATTTTCAAGTAACTAATTCACATTTCAAGTCACTACACTTAACCATTTTCAAGTAACTAATTCACATTTCAAGTCACTACCATTAACCATTTTAAAGTAACTAATTCATATTTCAAGTCTCTACCATTTTCTAGTAACTAATTCTCAATTTCAAGTTACTACACTTAACAATTTTCAAGTAACTAATTCACATTTCAATTCTCTACAATTAATAATTTTCAAGTAACTAATTCACATTTCAAGTTACTACAATTAATAATTTTCAAGTAACTAATTCACATTTCAATTCTCTACACTTAACCATTTTCAAGTAACTAATTCACATTTCAAGTCTCTACCATTAACCATTTTAAAGTAACTAATTCACATTTCAAGTCTCTACACTTAACCATTTTCAAATAACTAATTCACATTTCAAGTCTCTACCATTAACCATTTTCAAGTAACTAATTCACATTTCAAGTCTCTACCATTAACCATTTTCTAGTAACTATTTTACATTTTCAAGTTACTACGCGTAACAAGTTTCAAGTAACTAATTCACATTTTCAACTTCTACACTTAACAATTTTAAAGTAACTAATTCACATTTCAATTTAGTACAATTAATAATTTTTAAGTAACTAATTCACATTTCAATTCTCTACACTCAACCATTTTCAAGTAACTAATTCACATTTCAAGTCTCTACCATTAACCATTTTCTAGTAACTAATTCACATTTAAAGTCTCTACACTTAACCATTTTCACGTAACTAATTCATATTTCAAGTCTCTACCATTAACCATTTTAAAGTAACTAATTCACATTTCAAGTCTCTACCATTTTCTAGTAACTAATTCACATTTTCAAGTTACTACACTTAACTATTTTCAAGTAACTAATTCACATTTCAATTCTCTACACTTAATAATTTTCAAGTAAGTAATTCACATTTACAAGTCTCTACAATTTTCAAGTAACTAATTTACATTTCAATTCTCTACACTTAACCATTTTCAAGTAACTAATTCACATTTCAAGTCTCTACCATTAACCATTTTCTAGTAACTAATTCACATTTTCAAGTTACTACACTTAACAATTTTCAAGTAACTAATTCACATTTCAAGTCTCTAATATTAACCATTTTCAAGTAACTAATTTACATTTCAAGTATCTACAATTAATAATTTTCAAGTAACTAATTCACATTTCAATTCTCTACACTTAACCATTTTCAAGTAACTAATTCACATTTCAAGTCTCTACACTTAACCATTTTCAAGTAACTAATTCACATTTTCAAGTTACTACACTTAACAATTTTCAAGTAACTAATTCACATTTCAAGTCTCTAATATTAACCATTTTCAAGTAACTAATTTACATTTCAAGTCTCTACAATTAATAATTTTCAAGTAACTAATTCACATTTCAATTCTCTACACTTAACCATTTTCAAGTAACTAATTCACATTTCAAGTCTCTACACTTAATAATTTTCAAGTAAGTAATTCACATTTACAAGTCTCTACAATTTTCAAGTAACTAATTCACATTTCAAGTCTCTACACTTAACCATTTTCAAGTAACTAATTCACATTTCAAGTCTCTACCATTAACCATTTTCTAGTAACTAATTCACATTTTCAAGTTACTACACTTAACAATTTTCAAGTAACTAATTCACATATCAAGTCTCTAATATTAACCATTTTCAAGTAACTAATTTACATTTCAAGTCTCTACAATTAATAATTTTCAAGTAACTAATTCACATTTCAATTCTCTACACTTAACCATTTTCAAGTAACTAATTCACATTTCAAGTCTCTACACTTAACCATTTTCAAGTAACTAATTCATATTTCAAGTCTCTACCATTAACCATTTTCTAGTAACTAATTCACATTTTCAATTTAGTACAATTAATAATTTTCAAGTAACTAATTCACATTTCAAGTCTCTACCATTAACCATTTTAAAGTAACTAATTCACATTTCAAGTCTCTACCATTTTCAAGTAACTAATTCACATTTCAAGTCTCTACACTTAACCATTTTCAAGTAACTAATTCATATTTCAAGTTTCTACCATTAGCCATTTTCTAGTAACTAATTCACATTTTCAAGTTACTACACTTAACAATTTTCAAATAACTAATTCACATTTCAATTCTCTACACTTAACCATTTTCAAGTAACTAATTCACATTTTCAAGTTTCTGCACTTAACCATTTTCAAGTAACTAATTCACATTTTCACTAAACTTAATCATTTTTAAGTAACTAATTCACATTTCAAGTTTCTACCATTAACCATTTTCAAGTAACTAATTCACATTTCAAGTCTCTACCATTTTCAAGTAACTAATTCACATTTCAAGTCACTACACTTAACCATTTTCAAGTAACTAATTCACATTTCAAGTCTCTACCATTAACCATTTTCTAGTAACTAATTCACATTTTCAAGTTACTACACTTAACAATTTTCAAGTAACTAATTCACATTTCAATTCTCTACTGTCACGACCCAAATGGCCATGAGTGGCACCCACTCTAATATTTCAGTGGGAGAACCATCTAACCCAAAACATTACCCAATCATTGCAGTCAATATTAAGAAGGGGCTATCATAAAAACCAACTTTATATTAATAAATCCAAAACTAATCTTTAATTATTTCGGAAAGCAAACGAACTACTTATTAAAATCCCAAGACCCGAAAGTCATCGTACAAGAACTTCTAAAATAAAAACCATATCTAGAAGAAATGTCTAAAATAACAAAAGATAAAGATTGTGTCATTGTCCGAAAGAAGGACAAGAACTAATAGGATGATCCATGGTAGCCTGGAGATGAAATGCTCACCCTTGGATCGAGATCAACTATCAAACTCTAGAGATGAGGTCGTGTCTGAGCCTCTGAAACACTTTCTGCACTCAACAAAAGAAGAGTATAGGGTAGTATCAGTACAAGCCACTATGTACTGGTAGGTATCATAGGCCAACTCAATTTAATAGCATGTATACAACATAAATCAAATAACAAGTAGACAGACATCAACACATAGCAAGTATTCAATAAATCAACAAATACATCAATGACGGGCCAAACAATGCTTACAAACAAGCTACATAACCATCAAGAGTATCAACCATACCATAAACAACCACGAAATCAACAATAATACCATAAGTAACAACTATGTCCTTCTCAACCTCGCAATTAGAACATCATTAGCTCGTTATCAGCTTATTAAACCATACGACCTCTCAAAATCAATACTAGTCTGTACACACATGCTAAGGGACTTATTTCTGCCCAACTAGTCATGACCTGCAGGGGACAATCTAAGTCCATGTACCGTACCGGCGTGGTACCCGATCCTCCATAAATAAGTAATATCAATATCCATATCCGTACCGGCGTGGTACCCGATCCTCCATAACCATATTATGTATATTTTATCAAATTCACACTATCTCTCAGGATACAACACGACGTACAAAATTTACAAGTACACTTATAATTAATCATAAGACAATTCGATCAAGTTCAATTTTCAATAATTATTCATACAAGTGTCAACAATCCAAATATCCTCAAATTCAAGTATGTCCGAAGACCAATCAACAAGCATCCAATTTAGGAGCATACATACAATTAAATCGAGTCTAAACTCCAATTAAACCGTAACCTACCTCAACCCAAGAATCCGAATGCAAGCTAATTTGCAAGGGCCTTGCCCTTCCGTAAAGCTTCCGAATGGTCAAAATCTGTTCAATTATATAATCCTCATAAGAGTATGAACTAGTACATCAAATTTCAACTAAACGAGTAATTATTCGATCCCCAAATTAAGAATTCTTATTCTAAAAGTCCTAGACCTAAAACATAAATTTATAGAATAAAATAAACCGTGAACAACCTCGAATCTGGAACTAAGCAAGGGAAAATAGTAATTCTGATATTTTTCCATTTCAAAGGAATACCCACTTTATAATCATTGTCTCATCATACCACTCTTGCTAATGATTAGCTATTATTGCCTAATAATTGCTTATGTCCACTAGTTTAAAGAGAATAAAAAAGACAATTTGATAAAATTGTTTCTTGCATTCATGGCCAGTAATCCATTGTCCATTATAAAACCCTCACGCCTCACTGTCAACTAATTGCCATATCATCATTATGGTCAATGATTGGCAATCATCATCATATCATTATAAGTGATATTAATAACTAACTACTACACATCTAATTCAACGGATAAGGTCAAATCACCCATAATAATTTCCTACCATGCGAGTTCAACTCACCATCCCCTTATTATTGATGAAATAGTAGGAACAGATGTACAACTAGTAGCTAACCTGGAAATTACTCGAGAA
The DNA here is from genome assembly GCA_031232105.1 of Capsicum rhomboideum. NCBI lineage: Eukaryota > Viridiplantae > Streptophyta > Magnoliopsida > Solanales > Solanaceae > Capsicum > Capsicum rhomboideum. Next base: position 46,565,948 of record CP124719.1, on the reverse strand, counting down.
TTCTCCTCTTCTTCGATGCTAGGGTGCAAATGTGTAACTCCCATAAGTGTTCGGCGGCTTCTAGTTGAACTTCTGATGTTATTGTTATTGTATATGGTAAACCCTACCCACTTAAATTATTTTTTATATTGGCCACATAAATAAATAAATTGTGGTTTTGACCCATTAAATCACTAATTTAATTAATTAGCTAAAATATCCGAAACATAAAATAGATCCTTGAAATTTATTCGAAACCCCATAGGAATAAATTAAATATATAAATTGACTAAAAAGTACGTTCCGAACCTATAGAAATCGCTAAGACACTAATTCGGGGTCGTCTTGATCGAAGGTTGACCGTGATCAAGCTTAACTTTATTTAATTTCAAGAACCCAACTAATGACTTAAATCACTTCGAACACCTCAAGAATCGGTACTACTCGTCTCCCTAAGTCATAAATCATGTATACCAACTATGAGGAGAGCTAAAAATGAGAAAGACAAGTAAGATTCACAAAACGACTAGGAGGGTCGTTACATCAGATACCAATTAAACAACTGTTCGTCCCCGAACAGGCAATTAAGAAATAAGAAGGAAAAATAAGGAATTACCTGAATCAGTGAAAAGATACGGATACTTCCTACGCATGTCTGTTTCGGTCTCCCAAGTGGCCTCCTCAACGGGACAATTCTTCCACTGGACCTTCACAGATGCAATATCCTTAGTCCTCAACTTACGGACATCTCTATCAAGAATAGCAACAGGTTCCTCTTCATAAGAGAGGTTTTCATCTAACAAAATCGAATCCTAACGAATTATGTAGTTACCATCACCATGAAACTTTTTCAACATAGATACATGAAATACGGGATGCACTCCCGACAAACTCGGAGGTAATGCCAATCTATAGGCCACCGCACCCACGCGCTGAAGAATCTCGAACGGCCCAATATATCTAGGACTAACCTAACCTCGCTTCCCAAATGCATAACACCCTTCATGGGTGAAACCTTGAGCAACACTTGCTCGCCCTCCATAAAATGCATATATCTCACTTTTCGATCCGCATACTTCTTTTGCCTACTTTGGGCCGCTATACGTTTCTCCTAGATGAACCTAACCTTCTCCAATGAAGATTTTTTTGAATCCATCATCGTCTATAAGAGAATATAAAAGAGTGAATCAAAATCTACTCTTAAAGGAAAACTAAGAACATCAAAATCTCTAAATTTACCCTTACATGGAGTTTAGATCATTTACCAAAGGTTATTTGGAAAATCTACAAAAAAAAAAAAAAATCCTTTTTTTTTTCCAACTTAGGGTTCAGCCCTAACTCAACCCTAAGCCTGAATTTAAGAGATTCTAAGAATAAATTAATAGAGAACTTGTTAAAACAAGTTAGAATTACTTACTTTATGGAGAAAATTATCCAAGAATGATCAAAATCGTTCCAAATTGCTCCACTAGGGGTTGGGAATGGAGTTTTTGAGTTTGGAAACTCAAAAACCGTCAATGACACATATATAATGCGTCTTTACTGCTATAGCGATATACAGTTTTTCTGCACAGACAGTCTTCAGTAAAACGATCATAACTTTTTATTTCGACGACAGATTTATAAACGGTTGGTGGCGTTGGAAAGAAGACTTGAAGACCTTTAATTTGGTAGGTCTTGGGCAACCTAACTCATTATATTCTAGGATTAGTACTCATTTGAAGTTGATCCTAATTTAAACTTAAACCGAAACTCAGTCGGTAAGAATTCTTTCAACATGACTTTGTGCTAGGGGTTTTGTATGACCTTAGATCATACCAAATGCACTCTCATACTATAGAATTAGTCTTAAACCTACAAATCACTATGGGTAAATCAGTAATAACAGAATGAGTCGTTACAATAGATACTAATTTACCTATTGTTCGTCCCTGAATGATCAAAGGATAAAGAAAGGCACGATACAAATTTTTGATCCTATAGCACCACATAGAACTATAACCATCTTAACTCATCACCCAAAAACAAAATGATGAAAATACACCACTTATTCAATAAGCCATCACAAAATCTAAGCTCTTTCTAATCTACAACATCACCAACTCTTAACATACCAATCTCATTCGTCTACCGCAATCGCTTTCCCTAGATATTACTTCCTCTTAATCATATGCTCATTACGACATATTCCCCTACCACCTATATAAAAAAAAAATTATACTTGACAACCAACATCTATACACAAAGGCACAAATCACCACAAATAGGTCTAGATACTAAACAATTGTAACCACAATGCCTTTAATTACTTACAACCACACCTCTAACCTTAAGGATTACTTTAATAGGAACATGACAACTCCATACGAAGGCTTAAGCTAATATGGATACGCCCAAACTCCACAACCAAGACAGAACTACAAGAATTAGCTACCGAACATCCTTTTTTTTTCACTTCACTAAGTTCAAGCCTACAATCATTAATGGGTGCATTCAACCAAGGTTATAATACCGACTTTATTCACACTCTTACAATAATACTAAATCCACCAACCTGTATTTCCACACCTATTCATTGATCGTTCAGTTTAGCTAACACTCCAGTATTCAATTACTAATATCAAGTAAATCCATCATTACCATCTCCACCTAGCATATCACCGGAATCAACCCTGGAATATAGATTAATCGCTAGCAACAATGTCTACAATTAGGTAATTATACCCCAACTACGAGTCAACAACAAAATAATAAATATTAAACCTAGGCTTCCCTTTTCTAGCACCTCCTGTCAAGGTACCAGATTCCAACCTATTCAATGACTGCAAGAATTAGTCTTTACAGTCTTATTGCATCGTTCAAGAATATACGACAATCAACTACTTATAGTCGGGAACCTTTAACCGGTCAGGTTATCAAGCTAAGTGATCAACTTATCCTTATTAAATCAAAGTCTCAGGTGTCAAACTAGTTAGCACCCAATCATTTCATCTATATGGTTTTTGAAAGAAATTGGAAAAGGTATAAAGGACAAGGAAGGATGACAGTCTCCAGCATTCCCCCCATCTTTCCCAACATAAGACTATTTAATCTCTTCCTTTCATACTTTTCATTTCTTTTTATGAAAATGCTAAGACTTGGTGCCCTTAATATTTCATAACACTGGTTTCTGACTAATTGAATAGGGATTTTGTCAAAATTAGGACCTTGAAAAAGTTCAAATAAAAATTTAACGAAACAAGACAAGGACAAGGGGAGATTCTGGCTCCCTACTGCTATAGCGGCAAAATGTACCATTATAGCGGCATGCAAACACTGCTTACCTTCGGCTACAACGGAAGGTTACCACTATAGTGGTACACTTGCAGTGTTCTGTAAAAATTTTAATTACTTATCCTATTTTTCTGATATATAGGCAACTAGTTCCAAACTCGTTTCGATTTTCAGGATCCTTAACCCAGAATCCTTCGCACTTCACTCCTTGATTTAACATCTCTCAAATTTTATGGACTAGACTCTTCATCACAATGATAAATATTCTGGTACTAATCATACTCCATAGTAATTCAATTTAACAACCACCGGTTGTTATCTTTCCAAGTTACAAATGCATTCACAAGATTTCACACAGATATTTCATTGGAATTTCATCACAAGGTTAGAAATCAATTACCGCATTCGTAACTTCATATTTTCAATAAACATGTTTATAAATACTTCCCACGGTAACATCAAGATTATCTCTTCATTTGCCAAGTTTTAGGAAACTAGTTCATACAAAAGTGATGAACAAGGTAAAACAACAAACTGGCCCTCATTAAGAGCTCAAAGGTCATATATCATCCATAATCCTAGTCCTCTTAAGGAACCGTTATTAATCAAATTATCATTATCAAATATTATCAATCAACGCACAATTACTCATAATCATTATACTAAGCAACTTCATGCCACTGTTAGAAACAACAATACAATCATTTTTTTCATAACCCACTCTAAAAGAAACATTATTATCCGATGCTCATGCTGTCATTTCAGCATCAGTAAAGCTTTCATTATTTCTCCGACTTCATGGTCAATTCAAACCACATAATAAGCACAATTGGACACTTTGGTCCATAATCCGCACATTATTTCATAATTCGATAATTTATTCGGTCAATTCATCATGAATCATCATCAGCTAATTTATCATACCACAATTTTCACTAATATTTCTCCATGTAACCCATATTTCAATAAGTCACTGTATCACACAGAGTTCAACTAGTACATATAGTTTCAACCAACACATAATTTCAACAAAAATTTTTTTTAAAAATAAATAAATAAATAAACTACAATTTTAATCAACACATCATCACTTAACATTTATTCAACACAAATCTAGGTATTGCAACAATCCACTGTACCATGATAGTGCAGTTACACAAGTACTTTACAACCAACCATACATACTTTTTATTCATAAGAATTATTTAGGCGGTAAGTTTTTTTTTTTTTTTTTTTTTTCCAACGATCACTACTTAATCATTCGCACACAGTATGATTTTTTTGGCAGATATCAATTAGAATAAACTATATTCTAATTTAATGCTAAGATATAAACTAAGACGATAAATCTCAATCATCTTTAGTGAGATACCAATTGGGGTCGACTAGATACCAATTGGACTCAACTCAACTATGCAACTGACTCTGAATGCAGGATAGGAAAGAAGAAGTGAAACAGTTCCTAAAATGTCTTACATCCATCCGCAGATTTAATGTGGATGTCTACACATCAATCCGGGAAACCTTATTCGACATTTGGTCTATTTCTCACCATTTGCGAGAATAAGAATAAAAGAAGTTAGATATCAATTTGTATCACCAGATACCAATTGAAATCAAGTGATAGCACGAAAGAAAGAAGAATTTGAATTTTTCCTAATGTCCTGTAGCCTCTCGAAGAAAAGTATAGACGTCTCCATACCGTTCCGCAAGACTCTACTAGACATGTTCTTGTACGACGAGATCGACGAACCTAGTGCTCTGATACCAACTTTGTCACGACCCAAATGGCCATGAGTGGCACCCACTCTAATATTTCAGTGGGAGAACCATCTAACCCAAAACATTACCCAATCATTGCAGTCAATATTAAGAAGGGGCTATCATAAAAACCAACTTTATATTAATAAATCCAAAACTAATCTTTAATTATTTCGGAAATCAAACGAACTACTTATTAAAATCCCCAAGACCCGAAAGTCATCGTACAAGAACTTCTAAAATAAAAACCATATCTAGAAGAAATGTCTAAAATAACAAAAGATAAAGATTGTGTCATTGTCCGAAAGAAGGACAAGAACTAATAGGATGATCCATGGTAGCCTGGAGATGAAATGCTCACCCTTGGATCGAGATCAACTATCAAACTCTAGAGATGAGGTCGTGTCTGAGCCTCTGAAACACTTTCTGCACTCAACAAAAGAAGAGTATAGGGTAGTATCAGTACAAGCCACTATGTACTGGTAGGTATCATAGGCCAACTCAATTTAATAGCATGTATACAACATAAATCAAATAACAAGTAGACAGACATCAACACATAGCAAGTATTCAATAAATCAACAAATACATCAATGACGGGCCAAACAATGCTTACAAACAAGCTACATAACCATCAAGAGTATCAACCATACCATAAACAACCACGAAATCAACAATAATACCATAAGTAACAACTATGTCCTTCTCAACCTCGCAATTAGAACATCATTAGCTCGTTATCAGCTTATTAAACCATACGACCTCTCAAAATCAATACTAGTCTGTACACACATGCTAAGGGACTTATTTCTGCCCAACTAGTCATGACCTGCAGGGGACAATCTAAGTCCATGTACCGTACCGGCGTGGTACCCGATCCTCCATAAATAAGTAATATCAATATCCATATCCGTACCGGCGTGGTACCCGATCCTCCATAACCATATTATGTATATTTTATCAAATTCACACTATCTCTCAGGATACAACACGACGTACAAAATTTACAAGTACACTTATAATTAATCATAAGACAATTCGATCAAGTTCAATTTTCAATAATTATTCATACAAGTGTCAACAATCCAAATATCCTCAAATTCAAGTATGTCCGAAGACCAATCAACAAGCATCCAATTTAGGAGCATACATACAATTAAATCGAGTCTAAACTCCAATTAAACCGTAACCTACCTCAACCCAAGAATCCGAATGCAAGCTAATTTGCAAGGGCCTTGCCCTTCCGTAAAGCTTCCGAATGGTCAAAATCTGTTCAATTATATAATCCTCATAAGAGTATGAACTAGTACATCAAATTTCAACTAAACGAGTAATTATTCGATCCCCAAATTAAGAATTCTTATTCTAAAAGTCCTAGACCTAAAACATAAATTTATAGAATAAAATAAACCGTGAACAACCTCGAATCTGGAACTAAGCAAGGGAAAATAGTAATTCTGATATTTTTCCATTTCAAAGGAATACCCACTTTATAATCATTGTCTCATCATACCACTCTTGCTAATGATTAGCTATTATTGCCTAATAATTGCTTATGTCCACTAGTTTAAAGAGAATAAAAAAGACAATTTGATAAAATTGTTTCTTGCATTCATGGCCAGTAATCCATTGTCCATTATAAAACCCTCACGCCTCACTGTCAACTAATTGCCATATCATCATTATGGTCAATGATTGGCAATCATCATCATATCATTATAAGTGATATTAATAACTAACTACTACACATCTAATTCAACGGATAAGGTCAAATCACCCATAATAATTTCCTACCATGCGAGTTCAACTCACCATCCCCTTATTATTGATGAAATAGTAGGAACAGATGTACAACTAGTAGCTAACCTGGAAATTACTCGAGAATTCTCCTCTTCTTCGATGCTAGGGTGCAAATGTGTAACTCCCATAAGTGTTCGGCGGCTTCTAGTTGAACTTCTGATGTTATTGTTATTGTATATGGTAAACCCTACCCACTTAAATTATTTTTTATATTGGCCACATAAATAAATAAATTGTGGTTTTGACCCATTAAATCACTAATTTAATTAATTAGCTAAAATATCTGAAACATAAAATAGATCCTTGAAATTTATTCGAAACCCCATAGGAATAAATTAAATATATAAATTGACTAAAAAGTACGTTCCGAACCTATAGAAATCGCTAAGACACTAATTCGGGGTCGTCTTGATCGAAGGTTGACCGTGATCAAGCTTAACTTTATTTAATTTCAAGAACCCAACTAATGACTTAAATCACTTCGAACACCTCAAGAATCGGTACTACTCGTCTCCCTAAGTCATAAATCATGTATACCAACTATGAGGAGAGCTAAAAATGAGAAAGACAAGTAAGATTCACAAAACGACTAGGAGGGTCGTTACAGTAGTAACTTGAAAATGTGAATTAGTTACTAGAAAATGGTAGAGACTTGAAATGTGAATTAGTTACTTGAAAATGGTTAAGTGTAGAGAATTGAATGTGAATTACTTACTTAAAAATTATTAATTATACTAACTTGAAAATGTGAATTAGTTACTTTAAAATGGTTAATGGTAGAGACTTGAAATGTGAATTAGTTATTTGAAATTGGTTAAGGGTAGAGATTTCAAATGTGAATTAGTTACTTGAAAATGGTAGAGACTTGAAATGTGAATTAGTTACTTTAAAATGGTTAATGGTAGAGACTTGAAATGTGAATTAGTTACTTGAAATTAGTTACTACACTTACCCATTTTCAAGTAACTAATTCACATTTCAAGTCTCTACCATTAACCATTTTAAAGTAACTAATTCACATTTCAAGTCTTTACCATTTTAACTAATTCACATTTCAAGTCTCTATACTTAACCATTTTCAAGTAACTAATTCACATTTCAAGTCTCTACCATTAACCATTTTCTTGTAACTAATTCACATTTTCAAATTACTACACTTAACAATTTTCAAGTAACTAATTTACATTTCAATTCTCTACACTTAACCATTTTCAAGTAACTAATTCACATTTCAAGTCTCTACCATTATCCATTTTCTAGTAACTAATTCACATTTTCAAGTTACTACACTTAACAATTTTCAAATAACTAATTCACATTTCAATTCTCTACACTTAACCATTTTCAAGTAACTAATTCACATTTTCAAGTTACTGCACTTAACCATTTTCAAGTAGCTAATTCACATTTTCACTAAACTTAATCATTTTCAAGTAACTAATTCATATTTCAAGTCTCTACCATTAACCATTTTCAAGTAACTAATTCACATTATCACTAAACTTAACCATTTTCAAGTCTCTACCATTTTCAAGTAACTAATTCACATTTCAAGCCTCTACACTTAACCATTTTCAAGTAACTAATTCACATTTCAAGTCTCTACCATTAACCATTTTCTAGTAACTAACTCACATTTTCAAATTACTACACTTAACAATTTTCAAGTAACTAATTCACATTATCACTAAACTTAACCATTTTCAAGTAACTAATTCACATTTCAAGTCTCTACCATTTTCAAGTAACTAATTCACATTTCAAGTCTCTACACTTAACCATTTTCAAGTAACTAATTCACATTTCAAGTCTCTACCATTAACCATTTTCTAGTAACTAACTCACATTTTCAAATTACTACACTTAACAATTTTCAAGTAACTAATTCACATATCAAGTTACTACACTTAACCATTTTCAAGTAACTAATTCACATTTCAAGTCTCTACCATTAACAATTTTAAAGTAACTAATTCACATTTCAAGTCTCTACACTTAACCTTTTTCAAGTAACTAATTCACATTTCAAGTCTCTACCATTTTCAAGTAACTAATTCACATTTCAAGTCTCTACCATTAACCATTTTCTAGTAACTAACTCACATTTTCAAATTACTACACTTAACAATTTTCAAGTAACTAATTCACATATCAAGTTACTACACTTAACCATTTTCAAGTAACTAATTCACATTTCAAGTCTCTACCATTAACAATTTTAAAGTAACTAATTCACATTTCAAGTCTCTACACTTAACCTTTTTCAAGTAACTAATTCACATTTCAAATCTCTACCATTTACCATTTTAAAGCAACTAATTCACATTTTCAAGTAACTATCATTATCTAGTGACAAATACACATCTTCAAGTCTCTACACTTAACCATTTCAAATAACTAATTAACATTTCAAGTCTCTACCATTCTCAAGTAACTAATTCACATTTCAAGTCTCTACCATTTTCAAATAACTAATTCACATTTCAAGTCTCTACACTTAACCATTTTCAAGTAACTAATTCATATTTCAAGTTTCTACCATTAGCCATTTTCTAGTAACTAATTCACATTTTCAAGTTACTACACTTAACAATTTTCAAATAACTAATTCACATTTCAATTCTCTACACTTAATCATTTTCAAGTAACTAATTCACATTTTCAAGTTACTACACTTAACCATTTTAAAGTAACTAATTCACATTATCACTAAACTTAACCATTTTAAAGTAACTAATTCACATTTCAAGTCTCTACCATTTTCTAGTAAATAATTCACATTTTCAAGTTACTACACTTAACAATTTTCAAGTAACTAATTCACATTTCAAGTCTCTATACTTAATCTTTTCAAGTAAGTAATTCACATTTTCAACTTACTACACATAATGATTTTCAAGTAACTAATTCACATTTCAAGTTACTATAATTAATAATTTTCAAGTAACTAATTCACATTTCAATTCTCTACACTTAACCATTTTCAAGTAACTAATTCACATTTTCAACTTACTACACATAACAATTTTCAAGTAACTAATTCACATTTCAAGTTACTACAATTAATAATTTTCAAGTAACTAATTCACATTTCAATTCTCTACACTTAACCATTTTCAAGTAACTAATTCACATTTCAAGTCTCTACCATTAACCATTTTAAAGTAACTAATTCACATTTCAAGTCTCTACACTTAACCATTTTCAATTAACTAATTCACATTTCAAGTCTCTACCATTAACCATTTTCAAGTAACTAATTCACATTTCAAGTCTCTACCATTAACCATTTTCTAGTAACTATTTTACATTTTCAAGTTACTACACATAACAAGTTTCAAGTAACTAATTCACATTTCAATTCTCTACACTTAATCATTTTCAAGTAACTAATTCACATTTTCAACTTCTACACTTAACAATTTTCAAATAACTAATTCACATTTCAATTTACTACAATTAATAATTTTCAAGTAACTAATTCACATTTCAATTCTCTACACTTAACCATTTTCAAGTAACTAATTCACATTTCAAGTCTGTACCATTAACCATTTTAAAGTAACTAATTCACATTTCAAGTCTCTACCATTTTCAAGTAACTAATTCACATTTCAATTCTCTACACTTAACCATTTCAAGTAACTAATTCACATTTCAAGTCTCTACCATTAACCTTTTTCAAGTAACTAAATCACATTTCAAGTCTCTACCATTAACCTTTTTCAAATAACTAAATCACATTTCAAGTCTCTACCAATAACAATTTTCAAATAACTAATTCACATTTCAATTCTCTACACTTAACCATTTTCAAGTAACTAATTCACATTTTCAAGTTTCTGCACTTAACCATTTTCAAATAACTAATTCACATTTTCACTAAACTTAATCATTTTTAAGTAACTAATTCACATTTCAAGTTTCTACCATTAACCATTTTCAAGTAACTAATTCACATTTCAAGTGTCTACCATTAACCATTTTAAAGTAACTAATTCACATTTCAAGTCTCTACCATTTTCAAGTAACTAATTCACATTTCAATTCTCTACACTTAACCATTTTCAAGTAACTAATTCACATTTTCAAGTTACTGCACTTAACCATTTTCAAGTAACTAATTAACATTTTCACTAAACTTAATCATTTTCAAATAACTAATTCATATTTCAAGTCTCTACCATTAACCATTTTCAAGTAACTAATTCACATTTCAAGTCTCTACCATTATCCATTTTCTAGTAACTAATTCACATTTTCAAGTTACTACACTTAACAATTTTCAAGTAACTTATTCACATTTCAAGTCTCTAATATTAACCATTTTCAAGTAACTAATTCACATTTCAAGTCTCTACATTTAATAATTTTCAAATAACTATTTCACATTTCAATTCTCTACACTTAACCATTTTCAATTAACTAATTCACATTTCAAGTCTCTACCATTAACCATTTTCAAGTAACTAATTCACATTTCAAGTCTCTACCATTAACCATTTTCTAGTAACTATTTTACATTTTCAAGTTACTACACATAACAAGTTTCAAGTAACTAATTCACATTTCAATTCTCTACACTTAATCATTTTCAAGTAACTAATTCACATTTTCAACTTCTACACTTAACAATTTTCAAATAACTAATTCACATTTCAATTTACTACAATTAATAATTTTCAAGTAACTAATTCACATTTCAATTCTCTACACTTAACCATTTTCAAGTAACTAATTCACATTTCAAGTCTGTACCATTAACCATTTTAAAGTAACTAATTCACATTTCAAGTCTCTACCATTTTCAAGTAACTAATTCACATTTCAATTCTCTACACTTAACCATTTCAAGTAACTAATTCACATTTCAAGTCTCTACCATTAACCTTTTTCAGGTAACTAAATCACATTTCAAGTCTCTACCATTAACCTTTTTCAAATAACTAAATCACATTTCAAGTCTCTACCAATAACAATTTTCAAATAACTAATTCACATTTCAATTCTCTACACTTAACCATTTTCAAGTAACTAATTCACATTTTCAAGTTTCTGCACTTAACCATTTTCAAATAACTAATTCACATTTTCACTAAACTTAATCATTTTTAAGTAACTAATTCACATTTCAAGTTTCTACCATTAACCATTTTCAAGTAACTAATTCACATTTCAAGTGTCTACCATTAACCATTTTAAAGTAACTAATTCACATTTCAAGTCTCTACCATTTTCAAGTAACTAATTCACATTTCAATTCTCTACACTTAACCATTTTCAAGTAACTAATTCACATTTTCAAGTTACTGCACTTAACCATTTTCAAGTAACTAATTAACATTTTCACTAAACTTAATCATTTTCAAATAACTAATTCATATTTCAAGTCTCTACCATTAACCATTTTCAAGTAACTAATTCACATTTCAAGTCTCTACCATTATCCATTTTCTAGTAACTAATTCACATTTTCAAGTTACTACACTTAACAATTTTCAAGTAACTTATTCACATTTCAAGTCTCTAATATTAACCATTTTCAAGTAACTAATTCACATTTCAAGTCTCTACATTTAATAATTTTCAAATAACTATTTCACATTTCAATTCTCTACACTTAACCATTTTCTAGTAACTAATTTGCATTTTCAAGTTAGTACAATTAATAATTTTTAAGTAACTAATTCACATTTCAATTCTCTACACTCAACCATTTTCAAGTAACTAATTCACATTTCAAGTCTCTACCATTAACCATTTTAAAGAACTAATTCACATTTCAAGTCTCTGCCATTTTCTAGTAACTAATTCACATTTTCAAGTTACTACACTTAGCAATTTTCAAGTAACTAATTCACATTTCAATTCTCTACACTTAACCATTTTCAAGTAACTAATTCACATTTCAAGTCTCTACCATTAACCATTTTAAAGTAACTAATTCACATTTCAAGTCTCTACACTTAACCATTTTCAAATAACTAATTCACATTTCAAGTGTCTACCATTAACAATTTTCAAGTAACTAATTCACATTTCAAGTCTCTACACTTAACCATTTTCAAGTAACTAATTCACATTTCAAGTCTCTACCATTAACCATTTTCTAGTAACTAATTCACATTTTCAATTTACTACACTTAACAATTTTAAAGTAACTAATTCACATTTCAAGTCTCTAATATTAACCATTTTCAAGTAACTAATTCACATTTCAAGTCTCTACAATTAATAATTTTCAAGTAACTAATTCACATTTCAATTCTCTACACTTAACCATTTTCAAGTAACTAATTCACATTTCAAGTCTCTACCATTAACCATTTTAAAGTAACTAATTCACATTTCAAGTCTCTACCATTTTCAAGTAACTAATTCACATTTCAATTCTCTACACTTAACCATTTTCAAGTAACAAATTCACATTTCAAGTCTCTACCATTAACCATTTTAAAGTAACTAATTCACATTTTCAAGTTACTCCACTTAACCATTTTTAAGTAACTAATTCACATTTTCACTAAACTTAACCATTTTCAAATAACTAATTCACATTTCAAGTCCTTACCATTAACCATTTTCAAGTAACTAATTCACATTATCACTAAACTTAACCATTTTCAAGTAACTAATTCACATTTCAAGTCTCTACCATTAACCATTTTCAAGTAACTAATTCATATTTTCAACTTACTACACTTAACAATTTTCAAGTAACTAATTCACATTTCAATTTACTACAATTAATAATTTTCAAGTAACTAATTAACATTTAAATTCTCTACACTTAACCATTTTCAAGTAACTAATTCACATTTCAAGTCTCTAGCATTAACCATTTTAAAGTAACTAATTCACATTTCAAGTCTCTACCATTTTCAAGTAACTAATTCACATTTCAAGTCTCTACACTTAACCATTTTCAAGTAACTAATTCACATTTCAAGTCTCTACCATTAACCATTTTCTAGTAACTAACTCACATTTTCAAATTACTACACTTAACAATTTTCAAGTAACTAATTCACATATCAAGTTACTACACTTAACCATTTTCAAGTAACTAATTCACATTTCAAGTCTCTACCATTAACAATTTTAAAGTAACTAATTCACATTTCAAGTCTCTACACTTAACCATTTTCAAGTAACTAATTCACATTTCAAATCTCTACCATTTACCATTTTAAAGCAACTAATTCACATTTTCAAGTAACTATCATTATCTAGTGACAAATACACATCTTCAAGTCTCTACACTTAACCATTTCAAATAACTAATTAACATTTCAAGTCTCTACCATTCTCAAGTAACTAATTCACATTTCAAGTCTCTACCATTTTCAAATAACTAATTCACATTTCAAGTCTCTACACTTAACCATTTTCAAGTAACTAATTCATATTTCAAGTTTCTACCATTAGCCATTTTCTAGTAACTAATTCACATTTTCAAGTTACTACACTTAACAATTTTCAAATAACTAATTCACATTTCAATTCTCTACACTTAATCATTTTCAAGTAACTAATTCACATTTTCAAGTTACTACACTTAACCATTTTAAAGTAACTAATTCACATTATCACTAAACTTAACCATTTTAAAGTAACTAATTCACATTTCAAGTCTCTACCATTTTCTAGTAACTAATTCACATTTTCAAGTTACTACACTTAACAATTTTCAAGTAACTAATTCACATTTCAAGTCTCTATACTTAATCTTTTCAAGTAAGTAATTCACATTTTCAACTTACTACACATAATAATTTTCAAGTAACTAATTCACATTTCAAGTTACAATAATTAATAATTTTCAAGTAACTAATTCACATTTCAATTCTCTACACTTAACCATTTTCAAGTAACTAATTCACATTTTCAACTTACTACACATAACAATTTTCAAGTAACTAATTCACATTTCAAGTTACTACAATTAATAATTTTCAAGTAACTAATTCACATTTCAATTCTCTACACTTAACCATTTTCAAGTAACTAATTCACATTTCAAGTCTCTACCATTAACCATTTTAAAGTAACTAATTCACATTTCAAGTCTCTACACTTAACCATTTTCAATTAACTAATTCACATTTCAAGTCTCTACCATTAACCATTTTCAAGTAACTAATTCACATTTCAAGTCTCTACCATTAACCATTTTCTAGTAACTATTTTACATTTTCAAGTTACTACACATAACAAGTTTCAAGTAACTAATTCACATTTCAATTCTCTACACTTAATCATTTTCAAGTAACTAATTCACATTTTCAACTTCTACACTTAACAATTTTCAAATAACTAATTCACATTTCAATTTACTACAATTAATAATTTTCAAGTAACTAATTCACATTTCAATTCTCTACACTTAACCATTTTCAAGTAACTAATTCACATTTCAAGTCTGTACCATTAACCATTTTAAAGTAACTAATTCACATTTCAAATCTCTACCATTTTCAAGTAACTAATTCACATTTCAATTCTCTACACTTAACCATTTCAAGTAACTAATTCACATTTCAAGTCTCTACCATTAACCTTTTTCAAGTAACTAAATCACATTTCAAGTCTCTACCATTAACCTTTTTCAAATAACTAAATCACATTTCAAGTCTCTACCAATAACAATTTTCAAATAACTAATTCACATTTCAATTCTCTACACTTAACCATTTTCAAGTAACTAATTCACATTTTCAAGTTTCTGCACTTAACCATTTTCAAATAACTAATTCACATTTTCACTAAACTTAATCATTTTTAAGTAACTAATTCACATTTCAAGTTTCTACCATTAACCATTTTCAAGTAACTAATTCACATTTCAAGTGTCTACCATTAACCATTTTAAAGTAACTAATTCACATTTCAAGTCTCTACCATTTTCAAGTAACTAATTCACATTTCAATTCTCTACACTTAACCATTTTCAAGTAACTAATTCACATTTTCAAGTTACTGCACTTAACCATTTTCAAGTAACTAATTAACATTTTCACTAAACTTAATCATTTTCAAATAACTAATTCATATTTCAAGTCTCTACCATTAACCATTTTCAAGTAACTAATTCACATTTCAAGTCTCTACCATTATCCATTTTCTAGTAACTAATTCACATTTTCAAGTTACTACACTTAACAATTTTCAAGTAACTTACTCACATTTCAAGTCTCTAATATTAACCATTTTCAAGTAACTAATTCACATTTCAAGTCTCTACATTTAATAATTTTCAAATAACTATTTCACATTTCAATTCTCTACACTTAACCATTTTCTAGTAACTAATTTGCATTTTCAAGTTAGTACAATTAATAATTTTTAAGTAACTAATTCACATTTCAATTCTCTACACTCAACCATTTTCAAGTAACTAATTTACATTTCAAGTCTCTACCATTAACCATTTTAAAGAACTAATTCACATTTCAAGTCTCTGCCATTTTCTAGTAACTAATTCACATTTTCAAGTTACTACACTTAGCAATTTTCAAGTAACTAATTCACATTTCAATTCTCTACACTTAACCATTTTCAAGTAACTAATTCACATTTCAAGTCTCTACCATTAACCATTTTAAAGTAACTAATTCACATTTCAAGTCTCTACACTTAACCATTTTCAAATAACTAATTCACATTTCAAGTGTCTACCATTAACAATTTTCAAGTAACTAATTCACATTTCAAGTCTCTACACTTAACCATTTTCAAGTAACTAATTCACATTTCAAGTCTCTACCATTAACCATTTTCTAGTAACTAATTCACATTTTCAATTTACTACACTTAACAATTTTAAAGTAACTAATTCACATTTCAAGTCTCTAATATTAACCATTTTCAAGTAACTAATTCACATTTCAAGTCTCTACAATTAATAATTTTCAAGTAACTAATTCACATTTCAATTCTCTACACTTAACCATTTTCAAGTAACTAATTCACATTTCAAGTCTCTACCATTAACCATTTTAAAGTAACTAATTCACATTTCAAGTCTCTACCATTTTCAAGTAACTAATTCACATTTCAATTCTCTACACTTAACCATTTTCAAGTAACAAATTCACATTTCAAGTCTCTACCATTAACCATTTTAAAGTAACTAATTCACATTTTCAAGTTACTCCACTTAACCATTTTTAAGTAACTAATTCACATTTCAAGTCTCTACCATTTTCAAGTAACTAATTCACATTTCAATTCTCTACACTTAACCATTTTCAAATAACTAATTCACATTTCAAGTCCTTACCATTAACCATTTTCAAGTAACTAATTCACATTTCAAGTCTCTACCATTAACCATTTTAAAGTAACTAATTCACATTTCAAGTCTCTACACTTAACCATTTTCAAGTAACTAATTCACATTTCAAGTCTCTACCATTAACCATTTTCTTGTAACTAATTCACATTTTCAAATTACTACACTTAACAATTTTCAAGTAACTAATTTACATTTCAATTCTCTACACTTAACCATTTTCAAGTAACTAATTCACATTTCAAGTCTCTACCATTATCCATTTTCTAGTAACTAATTCACATTTTCAAGTTACTACACTTAACAATTTTCAAATAACTAATTCACATTTCAATTCTCTACACTTAACCATTTTCAAGTAACTAATTCACATTTTCACGTTACTACACTTAACCATTTTCGAGTAACTAATTCACATTATCACTAAACTTAATCATTTTCAAGTAACTAATTCACATTTCAAGTCTCTACCATTAACCATTTTCAAGTAACTAATTCACATTTCAAGTCTCTACCATTATCCATTTTCTAGTAACTAATTCACATTTTCAAGTTACTACACTTAACAATTTTCAAGTAACTAATTCACATTTCAAGTCTCTAATATTAACCATTTTCAAGTAACTAATTTACATTTCAAGTCTCTACAATTAATAATTTTCAAGTAACTAATTCACATTTCAATTCTATACACTTAACCATTTTCAAGTAACTAATTCACATTTCAAGTCTCTACCATTAACTATTTTAAAGTAACTAATTCACATTTCAAGTCTCTACCATTAACAATTTTCAAGTAACTAATTCACATTTCAAGTCTCTACACTTAACCATTTTCAAGTAACTAATTTACATTTCAAATCTCTACCATTAACCATTTTCTAGTAACTAATTCACATTTTCAAGTTACTACACTTAACAATTTTAAAGTAACTAATTCACATTTCAAGTCTCTAATATTAACCATTTTCAAGTAACTAATTCACATTTCAAGTCTCTACATTTAATAATTTTCAAGTAACTAATTCACATTTCAATTCTCTACACTTAACCATTTTCAAGTAACTAATTCACATTTCAAGTCTCTACCATTAACCATTTTAAAGTAACTAATTCACATTTCAAGTCTCTACCATTTTCAAGTAACTAATTCACATTTCAATTCTCTACACTTAACCATTTCAAGTAACTAATTCACATTTCAAGTCTCTACCATTAACCTTTTTCAAGTAACTAAATCACATTTCAAGTCTCTATCATTAACCATTTTCTAGTAACTAATTAACATTTTCAAGTTACTACACGTAACAATTTTCAAGTAACTAATTTACATTTCAATTCTCTACACTTAATCTTTTTCAAGTAACTAATTCACATTTCAAGTCTCTACCATTAACCATTTTAAAGTAAATAATTCACATTTCAAGTCTCTACCATTTTCAAGTAACTAATTCACATTTCAATTCTCTACACTTAACCATTTTCAAGTAACTAATTCACATTTCAAGTCTCTACCATTAACCATTTTAAAGTAACTAATTCACATTTCAAGTCTCTACCATTTTCAAGTAACTAATTCATATTTCAAGTTTCTACCATTAGCCATTTTCTAGTAACTAATTCACATTTTCAAGTTACTACACTTAACAATTTTCAAATAACTAATTCACATTTCAATTCTCTACACTTAACCATTTTCAAGTTACTACACTTAACCATTTTCAAGTAACTACTTCACATTTTCACTACACTTAACCATTTTCAAGTAACTAATTTACATTTCAAGTCTCTACCATTAACCATTTTCTAGTAACTAATTCACATTTTCAAGTTACTACTATTAACAATTTTCTAGTAACTAATTCACATTTCAATTCTCTACACTTAATCTTTTTCAAGTAACTAATTCACATTTCAAGTCACTACACTTAACAATTTTCAAATAACTAATTCATATTTCAAGTAACTAAAATTAATAATTTTCAAGTAACTAATTCAAATTTCAATTCTCTACACTTAACCATTTTCAAGTAACAAATTCACATTCCAAGTCTCTACCATTAACCATTTTAAATTAACTAATTCAAATTTTCAAGTTACTCCACTTAACCATTTTCAAGTAACTAATTCACATTTTCACTAAACTTAACCATTTTCAAATAACTAATTCATATTTCAAGTCCTTACCATTAACCATTTTCAAGTAACTAATTCACATTTCAAGTCTCAATCATTAACCATGTAACTAATTCACATTTCAATTCTCTACACTTAACCATTTTCAAGTTACTACACTTAACCATTTTCAAGTAACTACTTCACATTTTCACTACACTTAACCATTTTCAAGTAACTAATTAACATTTCAAGTCTCTACCATTAACCATTTTCTAGTAACTAATTCACATTTTCAAGTTACTACTATTAACAATTTTCAAGTAACTAATTCACATTTCAAGTTACTACAATTAATAATTTTCAAGTAACTAATTCACATTTTCAAGTTACTAAACTTAACAATTTTCAAATAACTAATTCACATTTCAAGTCTCTAATATTAACCATTTTCAAGTAACTAATTCACATTTAGAGTTACTACCATTTTTAAGTAACTAATTCACATTTCAATTCTCTACACTTAACCATTTTCAAATAACTAATTCACATTTCAAGTCTCTACCATTAACCATTTTTTAGTAACTAATTAACATTTTCAATTTAGTACAATTAATAATTTTAAAGTAACTAATTCACATTTCAATTCTCTACACTCAACCATTTTCAAGTAACTAATTCACATTTCAATTTACTACAATTAATAATTTTCAAGTAACTAATTCACATTTCAATTCTCTACACTTAACCATTTTCACGTAACTAATTCATATTTCAAGTGTCTACAATTAACCATTTTAAAGTAACTAATTCACATTTCAAGTCTCTACCATTTTCTAGTAACTAATTCACATTTTCAAGTTACTACACTTAACAATTTTCAAGTAACTAATTCACATTTCAATTCTCTACACTTAATAATTTTCAAGTAAGTATTTCACATTTTCAAGTCTCTACAATTTTCAAGTAACTAATTCACATTTCAAGTCTCTACCATTAACCATTTTCTTGTAACTAATTCACATTTTCAAATTACTACACTTAACAATTTTCAAGTAACTAATTTACATTTCAATTCTCTACACTTAACCATTTTCAAGTAACTAATTCACATTTCAAGTCTCTACCATTATCCATTTTCTAGTAACTAATTCACATTTTCAAGTTACTACACTTAACAATTTTCAAATAACTAATTCACATTTCAATTCTCTACACTTAACCATTTTCAAGTAACTAATTCACATTTCAAGTCTCTACCATTAACCATTTTAAAGTAACTAATTCATATTTCAAGTCTCTACCATTTTCAAGTAACTAATTCACATTTCAATTCTCTACACTTAACCATTTTCAAGTAACTAATTCACATTTCAAGTCTCTACCATTAACCATTTTAAAGTAACTAATTCACATTTCAAGTCTCTACCATTTTCAAGTAACTAATTCACATTTCAAGTCTCTACACTTAACCATTTTCAAGTAACTAATTCATATTTCAAGTTTCTACCATTAGCCATTTTCTAGTAACTAATTCACATTTTCAAGTTACTACACTTAACAATTTTCAAATAACTAATTCACATTTCTATTCTCTACACTTAATCATTTTCAAGTAACTAATTCACATTTTCAAGTTTCTGCACTTAACCATTTTCAAGTAACTAATTCACATTTTCACTAAACTTAATCATTTTTAAGTAACTAATTCAAATTTCAAGTTTCTACCATTAACCATTTTCAAGTAACTAATTCATATTTCAAGTCTCTACCATTATCCATTTTCTAGTAACTAATTCACATTTTCAAGTTACTACACTTAACAATTTTCAAATAACCAATTCACATTTCAATTCTCTATACTTAATCATTTTCAAGTAACTAATTCACATTTTCAAATTACTACATTTAACAATTTTCAAGTAACTAATTCACATTATCACTAAACTTAACCATTTTCAAGTAACTAATTCACATTTCAAGTCTCTACCATTAACTATTTTCAAGTAACCAATTCACATTTCAAGTTACTACAATTAATAATTTTCAAATAACTAATTAACATTTAAATTCTCTACACTTACCCATTTTCAAGTAACTAATTCACATTTCAAGTCTCTACCATTAACCATTTTAAAGTAACTAATTCACATTTCAAGTCTCTACCATTTTCAAGTAACTAATTCACATTTCAATTCTCTACACTTAACCATTTTCAAGTAACTAATTCACATTTCAAGTCTCTACCATTAACCATTTTAAAGTAACTAATTCATATTTCAAGTCTCTACCATTTTCAAGTAGCTAATTCACATTTCAATTCTCTACACTTAACCATTTTCAAGTAACTAATTCACATTTCAAGTCTCTACCATTAACAATTTTGAAATAACCAATTCACATTTCAATTCTCTACACTTAACCATTTTCAAGTAACTAATTCACATTTTCAAGTTTCTGCACTTAACCATTTTCAAGTAACTAATTCACATTTTCACTAAACTTAATAATTTTCAAGTAACTAATTCACATTTCAATTCTCTACACTTAACCATTTTCAAGTAACTAATTCACATTTCAAGTCTCTACCATTAACCATTTTAAAGTAACTAATTCACATTTCAAGTCTCTACCATTTTCAAGTAACTAATTCACATTTCAATTCTCTACACTTAACCATTTCAAGTAACTAATTCACATTTCAAGTCTCTACCATTAACCTTTTTCAAGTAACTAAATCACATTTCAAGTCTCTACCATTAACAATTTTGAAATAACCAATTCACATTTCAATTCTCTACACTTAACCATTTTCAAGTAACTAATTCACATTTTCAAGTTTCTGCACTTAACCATTTTCAAGTAACTAATTCACATTTTCACTAAACTTAATCATTTTTAAGTAACTAATTCACATTTCAAGTTTCTACCATTAACCATTTTCAAGTAACTAATTCACATTTCAAGTCTCTACCATTAACCATTTTAAAGTAACTAATTCACATTTCAAGTCTCTACCATTTTCAAGTAACTAATTCACATTTCAAGTCTCAACCATTAACCATGTAACTAATTCACATTTCAATTCTCTACACTTAACCATTTTCAAAGACTAATTCACATTTTCAAGTTACTGCACTTAACCATTTTCAAGTAACTAATTAACATTTTCACTAAACTTAATCATTTTCAAGTAACTAATTTATATTTCAAGTCTCTACCATTAACCATTTTCAAGTAACTAATTCACATTTCAAGTCTCTACCATTATCCATTTTCTAGTAACTAATTCACATTTTCAAGTTACTACACTTAACAATTTTCAAGTAACTTATTCACATTTCAAGTCTCTAATATTAACCATTTTCTAGTAACTAATTCACATTTTCAAGTTACTACACTTAACAATTTTCAAATAACCAATTCACATTTCAATTCTCTACACTTAATCATTTTCAAGTAACTAATTCACATTTTCAAATTACTACATTTAACAATTTTCAAGTAACTAATTCACATTATCACTAAGCTTAACCATTTTCAAGTAACTAATTCACATTTCAAGTCTCTACCATTAACTATTTTCAAGTAACTAATTCACATTTCAAGTTACTACAATTAATAATTTTCAAGTAACTAATTAACATTTAAATTCTCTACACTTACCCATTTTCTAGTAACTAATTCACATTTCAAGTCTCTACCATTAACCATTTTAAAGTAACTAATTCACATTTCAAGTCTTTACCATTTTCAAGTAACTAATTCACATTTCAAGTCTCTATACTTAACCATTTTCAAGTAACTAATTCACATTTCAAGTTTCTACCTTTAACCATTTTCTTGTAACTAATTCACATTTTTCAAATTACTACACTTAACAATTTTTAAGTAACTAATTCAAATTTCAAGTTTCTACCATTAACCATTTTCAAGTAACTAATTCACATTTCAAGTCTCTACCATTATCCATTTTCTAGTAACTAATTCACGTTTTCAAGTTACTACACTTAACAATTTTCAAATAACTAATTCACATTTCAATTCTCTACACTTAATCATTTTCAAGTAACTAATTCACATTTTCAAATTACTACACTTAACAATTTTCAAGTAACTAATTCACATTATCACTAAACTTAACCATTTTCAAGTAACTAATTCACATTTCAATTCTCTACACTTAACCATTTTCAAATAACTAATTCACATTTCAAGTCTCTACCATTAACTATTTTCAAGTAACTAATTCACATTTCAAGTTACTACAATTAATAATTTTCAAGTAACTAATTAACATTTAAATTCTCTACACTTACCCATTTTCAAGTAACTAATTCACATTTCAAGTCTCTACCATTAACCATTTTAAAGTAACTAATTCACATTTCAAGTCTCTACACTTAACCATTTTCAAGTAACTAATTCACATTTCAAGTCTCTACCATTAACCATTTTCTTGTAACTAATTCACATTTTCAAATTACTACACTTAACAATTTTCAAGTAACTAATTTACATTTCAATTCTCTACACTTAACCATTTTCAAGTAACTAATTCACATTTCAAGTCTCTACCATTATCCATTTTCTAGTAACTAATTCACATTTTCAAGTTACTACACTTAACAATTTTCAAATAACTAATTCACATTTCAATTCTCTACACTTAACCATTTTCAAGTAACTAATTCACATTTTCACGTTACTACACTTAACCATTTTCGAGTAACTAATTCACATTATCACTAAACTTAACCATTTTCAAGTCTCTACCTGTAACGACCCTCTTGGTCGTTTTGTGAATTTGACCTGTCTTTCCCGTTTTAGCTCTACCCGTAGTTTATATACGTGAATTATGACTTACGGGAGTGGGTAGTATCGATTCTTGAGGTGTCCGAAAGTGATTTAAGTCGTTAATTGGGTTCATGAGTTTTAATAAAGTTAAGCTTGATTATGGTCAAACTTCGGTCAAGACGATCCTGGATTAGTGTTTTAGCGATTCCAATAGGTTCGGAACTTGCTTTTTAGTCAATTTACATATTTGATTTATTTCTATGGAATTCCAAATAAATTTTGAGGATTTATGAAAAGTTTTGGGTGTTTTAGATAATTAGTTTAATTAGTAGTTTAATGGGTCAAAACCATAATTTATTTACTTATGTGGGCAATACGAGAATGAATTTAATTGGGTAGGGTTTACCACATATAATAATAATAGAATCAGATAGCCACAAAGAGAGGAGCACGAAAGTGGCAGTTTTCGCATCACAATTTGAAGAAGGAGTATCGAGTGCTTCAGGTGTGTGAAATAATTGCTATTGAATTATCTATGTATTGCTACATCTATATAATTAGGGCTAATGATTGGTTATTCATATTGTAAGATGGAAGACAATAGGGTGAATTGAATGTTAGTGGCAAATTGTGGACAGTGATGTGTATACAGGTGAGTTAGAATAGGTTAGGCAGAAAACATTATCAATTTGGTGTTATTAGATTTGTTAATAATAAATAATAATTAGGTAATCATTGAATAATAATTAGGCAAACATTACAGTTACTAGTTTTCTTTTTCGTCTTAGTCCTGGTTACGGGATTTTCGAACATTTACGGTTTCAGTAAGTTCTGATTTTAGGCTTAGGATTTTTAGAGCAAGAATTTATAAAATGGGTAACAATAGATTCGTATTCTTATGGGAATTATGTATTTGAACAGATTTTGACCATTCAGAGACTTTACGGAAGGGCAAGGCCCTTGCAAATTAGCTTGCATTCGGATTCTTCGATTGAGGTAGGTTACGGTTTAATTGGAGTTTAGACTCGATTTAATTGTATGTATGCTCCTAAATTGGATGCTTGTTGATTGGTCTTCGGACATACTTGAATTTGAGGATATTTGGATTGTTGACACTTGTATGAATAATTATTGAAAATTGAACTTGATCGAATTGTCTTATGATTAATTATAAGTGTACTTGTAAATTTTGTACGTCGTGTTGTATCCTGAGAGATAGTGTGAATTTGATAAAATATACATAATATGGTTATGGAGGATCGGGTACCACGCCGGTACGGATATGGATATTGAAATTACTTATTTATGGAGGATCGGGTACCACGCCGGTACGGTACATGGACTTAGATTGTCCCCTGCAGGTCATGACTAGTTGGGCAGAAATAAGTCCCTTAGCATGTGTGTACAGACTAGTATTGATTTTGAGAGGTCGTATGGTTTAATAAGCTGATAACGAGCTAATGATGTTCTAATTGCGAGGTTGAGAAGGACATAGTTGTTACTTATGGTATTATTGTTGATTTCGTGGTTGTTTATGGTATGGTTGATACTCTTGATGGTTATGTAGCTTGTTTATAAGCATTGTTTGGCCCGTCATTGATGTATTTGTTGATTTATTGAATACTTGCTATGTGTTGATGTCTGTCTACTTGTTATTTGATTTATGTTGTATACATGCTATTAAATTGAGTTGGCCTATGATACCTACCAGTACATAGTGGCTTGTACTGATACTACCCTGTACTCTTCTTTTGTTGAGTGCAGAAAGTGTTCCAGAGGCTCAGACACGACCTCATCTCTAGAGTTTGATAGTTGATCTCGATCCAAGGGTGAGCATTTCATCTCCAGGCTGCCATGGATCATCCTATTAGTTCTTGTCCTTCTTTCGGACAATGACACACTCTTTATCTTTTGTTATTTTAGACATTTCTTCTAGATATGGTTTTTATTTTAGAAGTTCTTGTACGATGACTTTCGGGTCTTGGGGATTTTAATAAGTAGTTTGTTTGATTTTCCGCATTAATTAAAAATTAGTTTTGGATTTATTAATGTTAAGTTGGTTTTTATGATAGCCTCGTCTTAATATTTACTAAATGATTGGGTAATGGTTCGGGGTAGATGGTTCTCCCACAGGAAGATTAGTGTGGGTGCCACTCACGGCCATTTGGGTCGTGACAAAGTTGGTATCAGAGCCCTAGGTTCATCGATCTCGTCTTACAAGAACATGTCTAGTAGAGTCTTGCGGAACGGTACGGAGACGTCTGTACTTTTCTTCGAGAGGCTGCAGGACACTAGGAAAATTCAAATTCTTCTTTCTTTCGTGCTATTACTTGACTTCAATTGGTATCTGGTGATACAAATTGGTATCGAACTTCTTTCATTCTTATTCTCGCAGATTGTGAGAACAAGAGCAAATGTCGAATAAAGTTCTCCGGATTGATTTTAAATCTGTGGAAGGCTATAAGGCATTTTAGGAACTGTTTCACTTTTTATTTCCTATCATGCATTCGGAGTCAGTTGCATGGTTGGGTTGAGTCCAATTGGTATCTAGTCGGTCCCAATTGGTATCTCACTAAAGATGATTAAGATTGACCGTCTCAGTTTATATCCTAGCATTAAATTGGAATATATGTTATTCCAATTGGTATCTACCGAATGGTTGTACTGTGTGCGAATGATTAAGTAGTGATCGTTGGAAAAAAAAACCCCCGTCTAAATAAAGATAATTAATAAAAGAATGTATGGTTGGTTGTAAAGTACTTGTGTAATTGCACTGTCATGGTAGAATGGATTGTTGCAATGCCTAGATTTGTGTTGAATAAATGTTAAGTGATGATGTGTTGATTGAAATTGTAGTTTTGTTTTTGCTGAAATTATGTGTTGGTTGAAACTATATGTACTATTTGAACTCTGTGTGAGACAGTGACTTGTTGAAATATATGTTACTTTGAGAAATATTAATCGAAATTGTGGTATGATAGCTGATGATGGTTCATAATGAATTGATCGGATAAATTGTTGAATTATGAAATAATGTGCGGATTATGGACCAAAGAGTCTAGTTGTGCTTATTATGTGGTTTGAATAGACCATGAATTCACACAAATAATGAAAGCTTTATTAAAGCTGAAATGACAATATGAACATCGGATAATAATGTTCCTTTTAGAGTGGGTTATGAAAATATGGTTGTGTTATTGTTTTTAACAGTGGCATGAAGTTGCTTAATGTAATTATTATGAGTAATTGTAGTGTTGATTGATAGTATTTGATAATGATAATTTGATTAATAACGGTTCCTTAAGAGGACCACGATTGTGGATGATATATGACCTTTGAGCTCCTTATGAGGGCCAGTTTGTTGCTTTACATTATTCATCACTTTTGTATGAACTAGTTTTCTAAAACTTGGCAAATGATGAGATAATCTTGATGTTAATGTGGGAAGTGTCTATGAACATGTTTATTGAAAATATGAAGTTATTGAAAATATGAAGTTACGAATGCGGTAATTGATTTCTAACCTTGTGATGAAACTATTCCAATGAAATATCTGTGTGAAATCCTGTGAATGCATTCGTAACTTGGAAAGATAACAACCAGTCGTTGTTAAATTGAATTACTAAGGGGTATGATTAGTACCCATATATTATCATTGTGATGAAGAGTATAGTCCGTAAATTCGAGAGATGTTAAATCAAGGAGTGAAGTGCTAAGGAATCTGGGTTACGAATCCTCGGAATCAAACGAGTTTGGAACTAGTTGCCTGTCAGAAATATAGGATAAGTAATTTAAAAAAAAATTGCAGAACACTGCAGGTGTACCGCTATAGTGGTAAGCTTCCGTTGTAGCGGAAGGTAAGAAGTGTTTGCATACTGCTATAACGGTACCTTTTGCCGCTATAGCGGTAGGGAGCCAGAATCTCCCCTTGTCTTTATCTTGTTTCATTAAACTTTTTTTTTTGAGCTTTTTCAAGGTCCTAATTTTGACTAAATCCCTATTCAATTAGTCAGAAACCAGTGTTATGAAATATTAAGGGTACCAAGTCCTAGCATTTTCATAATAAGAAATGAAAAGTGCAAAAAGAAAGAGATTGAATAGTCTTGTATTTGGAAGGATGGGCGGAATGCTGGAGATTATCATCCTTCCTTGTCTTTTATACCTTTTTCAATTTCTTTCAAAAAACATATAGATAAAACGATTGGGTGCTAACTAGTTTGACACCTGAGATTTTGATTTAATAAGGACAGGTTGATCACTTAGCTTGATAACCTGACCGGTTGAAGGTTCCTGACTATAAGTAGTTGATTGTCATATATTCTTGAAGGGTGCGTTAAGTCTGCAAAGACTAATTCTTGCAGTCATTGCATAGGTTGGAATCTGATACCTTGACAGGAGGTGCTAGAAAAGGAAAGCCAAAGTTTAATATTTATTGCTTTGTGGTTGACTCGTAGTTGGGGTATAATTACCTAATTGTAGATATTGTTGTTGGCGATTAATTTATATTCCAGAGTTGATTCTGGTGATATGCTAGGTGGAGATGATAATGATGGATTTACTTGATTTTAGTAATTGAATACTGGAGTGTTAGCTAAACTAAATAATCAATGAATAGGTGTGGAAATACAGGTTGGGGATTTATTATTATTGTAAGAGTGTGAATAAAGTCGGTATTATAACCGTGGTTGAATGCACCCATTAATGATTGTAGGCTTGAACTTAGTGAAGTGAAAAAGGATGTTCGGTAGCTAATTCTTGTAGTTCTGTCTTGGTTGTGGAGTTTGGGTGTATCCATTTTAGCTTAGGCCTTCGTATGGAGTTGTCATGTTCCTGTTAAAGTAATCCTTAAGGTTAGAGGAGCGGTTGTAAGTAATTAAAGGCATTGTGGTTACAATTGTTTAGTATCTAGACCTATTTGTGGTGATTTGTGCCTTTGTGTATAGATGTTGGTTGTCAAGTATAATTTTTTTAATATAGGTGGTAGGGGAATATGTCTTGATGAGCGTATGATTAGGAGGAAGTAATATCCATGGAAAACGATTGCGGTAGACGCATGAGATTGGTATGTTAAGAGTTAGTGATGTTGTAGATTAGAATGAGCTGAGATTTTGTGATGGCTTATTGAATAAGTGGTGTATTTTCATCATTTTGTTTTTGGGTGATGAGTTATGATGGTTATAGTTCTATGTGGTGCTGTAGGATCAAAAATTTGTAACGTGCCTTTCTTTATCCTTTTATCATTCAGAGACGAACAGTGGGTAAATTAGTATCTATTGTAACGACCCATTCTGTTATTACTGATTTACCCATAATGATTTGTAGGTTTAATACTAATTCTTCAGTATGGTAGTGCATTTGGTATGATCTAAGGTCATACGAAACCCCTAGCACAAAGTCGTGTTGAACGAATTCTTACCGACTGAGTTTTAGTTTCAGTTTAAATTAGAATCAACTTCAAATGAGTAATACTCCTAGAATATAACGAGCTAGTTTTCCCAAGACCTACCAAATTAAAGGTCTTCGAGTCTTCTTCCCAAAGCCACCAACGGTTCGTAAATGCGTCGTCAAAATAAAAAGTTATGGTTGTTTTACTGAAGACTATTTGTACAGAAAAACTGTATGTCGCTATAGCAGTAACAACGCATTATATATGTGTCAGTTGATAGTTTTTGAGTTCCCAAACTCAAAAAGTCCGTTCTGAACCCCTAGTGGAGCTATTTTGTTCATTCTTGAATGATTTTCTCCGTAAAGTAAGTAATTCTAACTTGTTTTAACAAGTCTTTATGAATTTATTCTTAGAACCTCTTAAAATCAGGTTTAGGGTTGAGTTAGGGCCGAACCTTAAGTTGGGAAAAAGAAAAAAACTCTAGATCTTCTAAATAACCCTTGGTAAATGATGTAAACTCCGTGTAAGGGTAAATTTAGTGATTTTGATGTTCTTAGTGTTCCTTTAAGAGTAAATTTTGATTTACTCTTTTATATTCTCTTATAGATGATAGTGGAATCGCGAAATCTTCATTGGAGAAGGTTAGGTTCATACAAGAAAAACTTATAGCGTCCCAAAACAGGCAAAAGGAGTATGTGGATCGAAAAGTGAGGGATATGCACTTTATGGAGGGTGAACAAGTGTTGCTCAAGGTTTCACCCATGAAGGGTGTTATGCATTTTAGGAAGTGAGGTAAGCTTAGTCCAAGATATATTGGACCATTTGAGATTCTTCAGCGCGTAGGGCCAGTGGCCTATAGATTGGCGTTGCCTCCGAGTTTGTCGGGAGTTCATCCTGTGTTTTATGTGTCTATGTTGAAGAAGTTTCATGGTGATGGTAATTACATAATTCATTGGGATTCGATCCAGTTAGATGAAAACCTCTCTTATAAAGAGAAACCTATTGCTATTCTTGATAGAGATGTCTGTAAGTTGAGAACTAAGGAGATTGCGTCTGTGAAGGTCCAGTGGAAGAATCGTTAAGGATGCCACTTGGGAGACCGAAGCAGAAATGTGTAGTAAGTATCCACATATTAATTTATTTATTTATTTGACTAATTCAGGTAATTCCTTGTTTTCCCTTCTTATTTCTTGTTTGCCCGTTCGGGGACGAACGGTTGTTTAATTGGTATCTGATGTAACGACCCTCTTGGTCGTTTTGTGAATTTGACCTGTCTTTCCCGTTTTAGCTCTACCCGTAGTTTATATACGTGAATTATGACTTACGGGAGTGGGTAGTATCGATTCTTGAGGTGTCCGAAAGTGATTTAAGTCGTTAATTGGGTTCATGAGTTTTAATAAAGTTAAGCTTGATTATGGTCAAACTTCGGTCAAGACGATCCTGGATTAGTGTTTTAGCGATTCCAATAGGTTCGGAACTTGCTTTTTAGTCAATTTACATATTTGATTTATTTCTATGGAATTCCAAATAAATTTTGAGGATTTATGAAAAGTTTTGGGTGTTTTAGATAATTAGTTTAATTAGTAGTTTAATGGGTCAAAACCATAATTTATTTACTTATGTGGGCAATACGAGAATGAATTTAATTGGGTAGGGTTTACCACATATAATAATAATAGAATCAGATAGCCACAAAGAGAGGAGCACGAAAGTGGCAGTTTTCGCATCACAATTTGAAGAAGGAGTATCGAGTGCTTCAGGTGTGTGAAATAATTGCTATTGAATTATCTATGTATTGCTACATCTATATAATTAGGGCTAATGATTGGTTATTCATATTGTAAGATGGAAGACGATAGGGTGAATTGAATGTTAGTGGCAAATTGTGGACAGTGATGTGTATACAGGTGAGTTAGAATAGGTTAGGCAGAAAACATTATCAATTTGGTGTTATTAGATTTGTTAATAATAAATAATAATTAGGTAATCATTGAATAATAATTAGGCAAACATTACAGTTACTAGTTTTCTTTTTCGTCTTAGTCCTGGTTACGGGATTTTCGAACATTTACGGTTTCAGTAAGTTCTGATTTTAGGCTTAGGATTTTTAGAGCAAGAATTTATAAAATGGGTAACAATAGATTCGTATTCTTATGGGAATTATGTATTTGAACAGATTTTGACCATTCAGAGACTTTACGGAAGGGCAAGGCCCTTGCAAATTAGCTTGCATTCGGATTCTTCGATTGAGGTAGGTTACGGTTTAATTGGAGTTTAGACTCGATTTAATTGTATGTATGCTCCTAAATTGGATGCTTGTTGATTGGTCTTCGGACATACTTGAATTTGAGGATATTTGGATTGTTGACACTTGTATGAATAATTATTGAAAATTGAACTTGATCGAATTGTCTTATGATTAATTATAAGTGTACTTGTAAATTTTGTACGTCGTGTTGTATCCTGAGAGATAGTGTGAATTTGATAAAATATACATAATATGGTTATGGAGGATCGGGTACCACGCCGGTACGGATATGGATATTGAAATTACTTATTTATGGAGGATCGGGTACCACGCCGGTACGGTACATGGACTTAGATTGTCCCCTGCAGGTCATGACTAGTTGGGCAGAAATAAGTCCCTTAGCATGTGTGTACAGACTAGTATTGATTTTGAGAGGTCGTATGGTTTAATAAGCTGATAACGAGCTAATGATGTTCTAATTGCGAGGTTGAGAAGGACATAGTTGTTACTTATGGTATTATTGTTGATTTCGTGGTTGTTTATGGTATGGTTGATACTCTTGATGGTTATGTAGCTTGTTTATAAGCATTGTTTGGCCCGTCATTGATGTATTTGTTGATTTATTGAATACTTGCTATGTGTTGATGTCTGTCTACTTGTTATTTGATTTATGTTGTATACATGCTATTAAATTGAGTTGGCCTATGATACCTACCAGTACATAGTGGCTTGTACTGATACTACCCTGTACTCTTCTTTTGTTGAGTGCAGAAAGTGTTCCAGAGGCTCAGACACGACCTCATCTCTAGAGTTTGATAGTTGATCTCGATCCAAGGGTGAGCATTTCATCTCCAGGCTGCCATGGATCATCCTATTAGTTCTTGTCCTTCTTTCGGACAATGACACACTCTTTATCTTTTGTTATTTTAGACATTTCTTCTAGATATGGTTTTTATTTTAGAAGTTCTTGTACGATGACTTTCGGGTCTTGGGGATTTTAATAAGTAGTTTGTTTGATTTTCCGCATTAATTAAAAATTAGTTTTGGATTTATTAATGTTAAGTTGGTTTTTATGATAGCCTCGTCTTAATATTTACTAAATGATTGGGTAATGGTTCGGGGTAGATGGTTCTCCCACAGGAAGATTAGTGTGGGTGCCACTCACGGCCATTTGGGTCGTGACACTATCATTTTCAAGTAACTAATTCACATTTCAAGTCTCTACACTTAACCATTTTCAAGTAACTAATTCACATTTCAAGTCTCTACCATTAACCATTTTCTAGTAACTAACTCACATTTTCAAATTACTACACATAACAATTTTCAAGTAACTAATTCACATTATCACTAAACTTAACCATTTTCAAGTAACTAATTCACATTTCAAGTCTCTACCATTAACCATTTTCAAGTAACTAATTCACATTTTCAACTTACTACACTTAACAATTTTCAAGTAACTAATTCACATTTCAATTTACTACAATTAATAATTTTCAAGTAACTAATTAACATTTAAATTCTCTACACTTAACCATTTTCAAGTAACTAATTCACATATCAAGTCTCTAGCATTAACCATTTTAAAGTAACTAATTCACATTTCAAGTCTCTACCATTTTCAAGTAACTAATTCACATTTCAAGTCTCTACACTTAACCATTTTCAAGTAACTAATTCACATTTCAAGTCTCTACCATTAACCATTTTCTAGTAACTAACTCACATTTTCAAATTACTACACTTAACAATTTTCAAGTAACTAATTCACATATCAAGTTACTACACTTAACCATTTTCAAGTAACTAATTCACATTTCAAGTCTCTACCATTAACAATTTTAAAGTAACTAATTCACATTTCAAGTCTCTACACTTAACCATTTTCAAGTAACTAATTCACATTTCAAGTCTCTACCATTTACCATTTTAAAGCAACTAATTCACATTTTCAAGTAACTATCATTATCTAGTAACAAATACACATCTTCAAGTCTCTACACTTAACCATTTCAAATAACTAATTCACATTTCAAGTCTCTACCATTCTCAAGTAACTAATTCACATTTCAAGTCTCTACCATTTTCAAATAACTAATTCACATTTCAAGTCTCTACACTTAACCATTTTCAAGTAACTAATTCATATTTCAAGTTTCTACCATTAGCCATTTTCTAGTAACTAATTCACATTTTCAAGTTACTACACTTAACAATTTTCAAATAACTAATTCACATTTCAATTCTCTACACTTAATCATTTTCAAGTAACTAATTCACATTTTCAAGTTACTACACTTAACCATTTTAAAGTAACTAATTCACATTATCACTAAACTTAACCATTTTAAAGTAACTAATTCACATTTCAAGTCTCTACCATTTTCTAGTAACTAATTCACATTTTCAAGTTACTACACTTAACAATTTTCAAGTAACTAATTCACATTTCAAGTCTCTATACTTAATCTTTTCAAGTAAGTAATTCACATTTTCAACTTACTACACATAACAATTTTCAAGTAACTAATTCACATTTCAAGTTACTATAATTAATAATTTTCAAGTAACTAATTCACATTTCAATTCTCTACACTTAACCATTTTCAAGTAACTAATTCACATTTTCAACTTACTACACATAACAATTTTCAAGTAACTAATTCACATTTCAAGTTACTACAATTAATAATTTTCAAGTAACTAATTCACATTTCAATTCTCTACACTTAACCATTTTCAAGTAACTAATTCACATTTCAAGTCTCTACCATTAACCATTTTAAAGTAACTAATTCACATTTCAAGTCTCTACACTTAACCATTTTCAATTAACTAATTCACATTTCAAGTCTCTACCATTAACCATTTTCAAGTAACTAATTCACATTTCAAGTCTCTACCATTAACCATTTTCTAGTAACTATTTTACATTTTCAAGTTACTACACGTAACAAGTTTCAAGTAACTAATTCACATTTCAATTCTCTACACTTAATCATTTTCAAGTAACTAATTCACATTTTCAACTTCTACACTTAACAATTTTCAAATAACTAATTCACATTTCAATTTACTACAATTAATAATTTTCAAGTAACTAATTCACATTTCAATTCTCTACACTTAACCATTTTCAAGTAACTAATTCACATTTCAAGTCTCTACCATTAACCATTTTAAAGTAACTAATTCACATTTCAAGTCTCTACCATTTTCAAGTAACTAATTCACATTTCAATTCTCTACACTTAACCATTTCAAGTAACTAATTCACATTTCAAGTCTCTACCATTAACCTTTTTCAAGTAACTAAATCACATTTCAAGTCTCTACCATTAACAATTTTGAAATAACCAATTCACATTTCAATTCTCTACACTTAACCATTTTCAAGTAACTAATTCACATTTTCAAGTTTCTGCACTTAACCATTTTCAAGTAACTAATTCACATTTTCACTAAACTTAATCATTTTTAAGTAACTAATTCACATTTCAAGTTTCTACCATTAACCATTTTCAAGTAACTAATTCACATTTCAAGTCTCTACCATTAACCATTTTAAAGTAACTAATTCACATTTCAAGTCTCTACCATTTTCAAGTAACTAATTCACATTTCAAGTCTCAACCATTAACCATGTAACTAATTCACATTTCAATTCTCTACACTTAACCATTTTCAAAGACTAATTCACATTTTCAAGTTACTGCACTTAACCATTTTCAAGTAACTAATTAACATTTTCACTAAACTTAATCATTTTCAAGTAACTAATTTATATTTCAAGTCTCTACCATTAACCATTTTCAAGTAACTAATTCACATTTCAAGTCTCTACCATTATCCATTTTCTAGTAACTAATTCACATTTTCAAGTTACTACACTTAACAATTTTCAAGTAACTTATTCACATTTCAAGTCTCTAATATTAACCATTTTCTAGTAACTAATTCACATTTTCAAGTTACTACACTTAACAATTTTCAAATAACCAATTCACATTTCAATTCTCTACACTTAATCATTTTCAAGTAACTAATTCACATTTTCAAATTACTACATTTAACAATTTTCAAGTAACTAATTCACATTATCACTAAGCTTAACCATTTTCAAGTAACTAATTCACATTTCAAGTCTCTACCATTAACTATTTTCAAGTAACTAATTCACATTTCAAGTTACTACAATTAATAATTTTCAAGTAACTAATTAACATTTAAATTCTCTACACTTACCCATTTTCTAGTAACTAATTCACATTTCAAGTCTCTACCATTAACCATTTTAAAGTAACTAATTCACATTTCAAGTCTT
Organism: Capsicum rhomboideum; assembly: GCA_031232105.1. Classification (NCBI taxonomy): domain Eukaryota; kingdom Viridiplantae; phylum Streptophyta; class Magnoliopsida; order Solanales; family Solanaceae; genus Capsicum; species Capsicum rhomboideum. The sequence continues at coordinate 46,529,968 of CP124719.1, read as the reverse complement.
TACCATTTTCAAGTAACTAATTCACATTTCAAGTCTCTATACTTAACCATTTTCAAGTAACTAATTCACATTTCAAGTTTCTACCATTAACCATTTTCTTGTAACTAATTCACATTTTTCAAATTACTACACTTAACAATTTTTAAGTAACTAATTCAAATTTCAAGTTTCTACCATTAACCATTTTCAAGTAACTAATTCACATTTCAAGTCTCTACCATTATCCATTTTCTAGTAACTAATTCACGTTTTCAAGTTACTACACTTAACAATTTTCAAATAACTAATTCACATTTCAATTCTCTACACTTAATCATTTTCAAGTAACTAATTCACATTTTCAAATTACTACACTTAACAATTTTCAAGTAACTAATTCACATTATCACTAAACTTAACCATTTTCAAGTAACTAATTCACATTTCAATTCTCTACACTTAACCATTTTCAAATAACTAATTCACATTTCAAGTCTCTACCATTAACTATTTTCAAGTAACTAATTCACATTTCAAGTTACTACAATTAATAATTTTCAAGTAACTAATTAACATTTAAATTCTCTACACTTACCCATTTTCAAGTAACTAATTCACATTTCAAGTCTCTACCATTAACCATTTTAAAGTAACTAATTCACATTTCAAGTCTCTACACTTAACCATTTTCAAGTAACTAATTCACATTTCAAGTCTCTACCATTAACCATTTTCTTGTAACTAATTCACATTTTCAAATTACTACACTTAACAATTTTCAAGTAACTAATTTACATTTCAATTCTCTACACTTAACCATTTTCAAGTAACTAATTCACATTTCAAGTCTCTACCATTATCCATTTTCTAGTAACTAATTCACATTTTCAAGTTACTACACTTAACAATTTTCAAATAACTAATTCACATTTCAATTCTCTACACTTAACCATTTTCAAGTAACTAATTCACATTTTCACGTTACTACACTTAACCATTTTCGAGTAACTAATTCACATTATCACTAAACTTAACCATTTTCAAGTCTCTACCATTTTCAAGTAACTAATTCACATTTCAAGTCTCTACACTTAACCATTTTCAAGTAACTAATTCACATTTCAAGTCTCTACCATTAACCATTTTCTAGTAACTAACTCACATTTTCAAATTACTACACTTAACAATTTTCAAGTAACTAATTCACATTATCACTAAACTTAACCATTTTCAAGTAACTAATTCACATTTCAAGTCTCTACCATTAACCATTTTCAAGTAACTAATTCACATTTTCAACTTACTACACTTAACAATTTTCAAGTAACTAATTCACATTTCAATTTACTACAATTAATAATTTTCAAGTAACTAATTAACATTTAAATTCTCTACACTTAACCATTTTCAAGTAACTAATTCACATATCAAGTCTCTAGCATTAACCATTTTCAAGTAACTAATTCACATTTCAAGTCTCTACACTTAACCATTTTCAAGTAACTAATTCACATTTCAAGTCTCTACCATTAACAATTTTAAAGTAACTAATTCACGTTTCAAGTCTCTACACTTAACCATTTTCAAGTAACTAATTCACATTTCAAGTCTCTACCATTTACCATTTTAAAGCAACTAATTCACATTTTCAAGTAACTATCATTATCTAGTAACAAATACACATCTTCAAGTCTCTACACTTAACCATTTCAAATAACTAATTCACATTTCAAGTCTCTACCATTCTCAAGTAACTAATTCACATTTCAAGTCTCTACCATTTTCAAATAACTAATTCACATTTCAAGTCTCTACACTTAACCATTTTCAAGTAACTAATTCATATTTCAAGTTTCTACCATTAGCCATTTTCTAGTAACTAATTCACATTTTCAAGTTACTACACTTAACAATTTTCAAATAACTAATTCACATTTCAATTCTCTACACTTAATCATTTTCAAGTAACTAATTCACATTTTCAAGTTACTACACTTAACCATTTTAAAGTAACTAATTCACATTATCACTAAACTTAACCATTTTAAAGTAACTAATTCACATTTCAAGTCTCTACCATTTTCTAGTAACTAATTCACATTTTCAAGTTACTACACTTAACAATTTTCAAGTAACTAATTCACATTTCAAGTCTCTATACTTAATCTTTTCAAGTAAGTAATTCACATTTTCAACTTACTACACATAACAATTTTCAAGTAACTAATTCACATTTCAAGTTACTATAATTAATAATTTTCAAGTAACTAATTCACATTTCAATTCTCTACACTTAACCATTTTCAAGTAACTAATTCACATTTTCAACTTACTACACATAACAATTTTCAAGTAACTAATTCACATTTCAAGTTACTACAATTAATAATTTTCAAGTAACTAATTCACATTTCAATTCTCTACACTTAACCATTTTCAAGTAACTAATTCACATTTCAAGTCTCTACCATTAACCATTTTAAAGTAACTAATTCACATTTCAAGTCTCTACACTTAACCATTTTCAATTAACTAATTCACATTTCAAGTCTCTACCATTAACCATTTTCAAGTAACTAATTCACATTTCAAGTCTCTACCATTAACCATTTTCTAGTAACTATTTTACATTTTCAAGTTACTACACGTAACAAGTTTCAAGTAACTAATTCACATTTCAATTCTCTACACTTAATCATTTTCAAGTAACTAATTCACATTTTCAACTTCTACACTTAACAATTTTCAAATAACTAATTCACATTTCAATTTACTACAATTAATAATTTTCAAGTAACTAATTCACATTTTCAACTTCTACACTTAACAATTTTCAAATAACTAATTCACATTTCAATTTACTACAATTAATAATTTTCAAGTAACTAATTCACATTTCAATTCTCTACACTTAACCATTTTCAAGTAACTAATTCACATTTCAAGTCTCTACCATTAACCATTTTAAAGTAACTAATTCACATTTCAAGTCTCTACCATTTTCAAGTAACTAATTCACATTTCAATTCTCTACACTTAACCATTTCAAGTAACTAATTCACATTTCAAGTCTCTACCATTAACCTTTTTCAAGTAACTAAATCACATTTCAAGTCTCTACCATTAACAATTTTGAAATAACCAATTCACATTTCAATTCTCTACACTTAACCATTTTCAAGTAACTAATTCACATTTTCAAGTTTCTGCACTTAACCATTTTCAAGTAACTAATTCACATTTTCACTAAACTTAATCATTTTTAAGTAACTAATTCACATTTCAAGTTTCTACCATTAACCATTTTCAAGTAACTAATTCACATTTCAAGTCTCTACCATTAACCATTTTAAAGTAACTAATTCACATTTCAAGTCTCTACCATTTTCAAGTAACTAATTCACATTTCAAGTCTCAACCATTAACCATGTAACTAATTCACATTTCAATTCTCTACACTTAACCATTTTCAAAGACTAATTCACATTTTCAAGTTACTGCACTTAACCATTTTCAAGTAACTAATTAACATTTTCACTAAACTTAATCATTTTCAAGTAACTAATTTATATTTCAAGTCTCTACCATTAACCATTTTCAAGTAACTAATTCACATTTCAAGTCTCTACCATTATCCATTTTCTAGTAACTAATTCACATTTTCAAGTTACTACACTTAACAATTTTCAAGTAACTTATTCACATTTCAAGTCTCTAATATTAACCATTTTCTAGTAACTAATTCACATTTTCAAGTTACTACACTTAACAATTTTCAAATAACCAATTCACATTTCAATTCTCTACACTTAATCATTTTCAAGTAACTAATTCACATTTTCAAATTACTACATTTAACAATTTTCAAGTAACTAATTCACATTATCACTAAACTTAACCATTTTCAAGTAACTAATTCACATTTCAAGTCTCTACCATTAACTATTTTCAAGTAACTAATTCACATTTCAAGTTACTACAATTAATAATTTTCAAGTAACTAATTAACATTTAAATTCTCTACACTTACCCATTTTCTAGTAACTAATTCACATTTCAAGTCTCTACCATTAACCATTTTAAAGTAACTAATTCACATTTCAAGTCTCTACCATTAACCATTTTAAAGTAACTAATTCACATTTCAAGTCTCTACACTTAACCATTTTCAAGTAACTAATTCACATTTTCAAATTACTACACTTAACAATTTTCAAGTAACTAATTTACATTTCAATTCTCTACACTTAACCATTTTCAAGTAACTAATTCACATTTCAAGTCTCTACCATTATCCATTTTCTACTAACTAATTCACATTTTCAAGTTACTACACTTAACAATTTTCAAATAACTAATTCACATTTCAATTCTCTACACTTAACCATTTTCAAGTAACTAATTCACATTTTCACGTTACTACACTTAACCATTTTCGAGTAACTAATTCACATTATCACTAAACTTAACCATTTTCAAGTCTCTACCATTTTCAAGTAACTAATTCACATTTCAAGTCTCTACCATTAACCATTTTCTAGTAACTAACTCACATTTTCAAATTACTACACTTAACAATTTTCAAGTAACTAATTCACATTATCACTAAACTTAACCATTTTCAAGTAACTAATTCACATTTCAAGTCTCTACCATTAACCATTTTCAAGTAACTAATTCACATTTTCAACTTACTACACTTAACAATTTTCAAGTAACTAATTCACATTTCAATTTACTACAATTAATAATTTTCAAGTAACTAATTAACATTTAAATTCTCTACACTTAACCATTTTCAAGTAACTAATTCACATATCAAGTCTCTAGCATTAACCATTTTAAAGTAACTAATTCACATTTCAAGTCTCTACCATTTTCAAGTAACTAATTCACATTTCAAGTCTCTACACTTAACCATTTTCAAGTAACTAATTCACATTTCAAGTCTCTACCATTAACCATTTTCTAGTAACTAACTCACATTTTCAAATTACTACACTTAACAATTTTCAAGTAACTAATTCACATATCAAGTTACTACACTTAACCATTTTCAAGTAACTAATTCACATTTCAAGTCTCTACCATTAACAATTTTAAAGTAACTAATTCACATTTCAAGTCTCTACACTTAACCATTTTCAAGTAACTAATTCACATTTCAAGTCTCTACCATTTACCATTTTAAAGCAACTAATTCACATTTTCAAGTAACTATCATTATCTAGTAACTAATTCACATTTTCAAGTTACTACACTTAACAATTTTCAAGTAACTAATTCACATTTCAATTCTCTACACTTAACCATTTTCAAGTAACTAATTCACATTTCAAGTCTCTACCATTAACCATTTTAAAGTAACTAATTCACATTTCAAGTCTCTACACTTAACCATTTTCAAATAACTAATTCACATTTCAAGTCTCTACCATTAACAATTTTCAAGTAACTAATTCACATTTCAAGTCTCTACACTTAACCATTTTCAAGTAACTAATTCACATTTCAAGTCTCTACCATTAACCATTTTCTAGTAACTAATTCACATTTTCAAGTTACTACACTTAACAATTTTAAAGTAACTAATTCACATTTCAAGTCTCTAATATTAACCATTTTCAATTAACTAATTCACATTTCAAGTCTCTACCATTAACCATTTTCAAGTAACTAATTCACATTTCAATTCTCTACCATTAACCATTTTCAAGTAACTAATTCACATTTCAAGTCTCTACCATTAACCATTTTCTAGTAACTATTTTACATTTTCAAGTTACTACACGTAACAAGTTTCAAGTAACTAATTCACATTTCAATTCTCTACACTTAATCATTTTCAAGTAACTAATTCACATTTTCAACTTCTACACTTAACAATTTTCAAATAACTAATTCACATTTCAATTTACTACAATTAATAATTTTCAAGTAACTAATTCACATTTCAATTCTCTACACTTAACCATTTTCAAGTAACTAATTCACATTTCAAGTCTCTACCATTAACCATTTTAAAGTAACTAATTCACATTTCAAGTCTCTACCATTTTCAAGTAACTAATTCACATTTCAATTCTCTACACTTAACCATTTCAAGTAACTAATTGACATTTCAAGTCTCTACCTTTAACCTTTTTCAAGTAACTAAATCACATTTCAAGTCTCTACCATTAACAATTTTGAAATAACTAATTCACATTTCAATTTTCTACACTTAACCATTTTCAAGTAACTAATTCACATTTTCAAGTTTCTGCACTTAACCATTTTCAAGTAACTAATTCACATTTTCACTAAACTTAATCATTTTTAAGTAACTAATTCACATTTCAAGTTTCTACCATTAACCATTTTCAAGTAACTAATTCACATTTCAAGTCTCTACCATTAACCATTTTAAAGTAACTAATTCACATTTCAAGTCTCTACCATTTTCAAGTAACTAATTCACATTTCAAGTCTCAACCATTAACCATGTACCTAATTCACATTTCAATTCTCTACACTTAACCATCTTCAAGTAACTAATTCACATTTTCAAGTTACTGCACTTAACCATTTTCAAGTAACTAATTAACATTTTCACTAAACTTAATCATTTTCAAGTAACTAATTCATATTTCAAGTCTCTACCATTAACCATTTTCAAGTAACTAATTCACATTTCAAGTCTCTACCATTATCCATTTTCTAGTAACTAATTCACATTTTCAAGTTACTACACTTAACAATTTTCAAGTAACTTATTCACATTTCAAGTCTCTAATATTAACCATTTTCAAGTAACTAATTCACATTTCAAGTCTCTAAATTTAATAATTTTCAAGTAACTAATTCACATTTCAAGTCTCTACCATTAACCATTTTCAAGTAACTAATTCACATTTCAAGTCTCTACCATTAACCATTTTCTAGTAACTATTTTACATTTTCAAGTTACTACACGTAACAAGTTTCAAGTAACTAATTCACATTTCAATTCTCTACACTCAACCATTTTCAAGTAACTAATTCACATTTCAAGTCTCTACCATTAACCATTTTAAAGTAACTAATTCACATTTCAAGTCTCTAATATTAACCATTTTCACGTAACTAATTCACATTTCAAGTCTCTACAATTAATAATTTTCAAGTAACTAATTCACATTTCAATTCTCTACACTTAACCATTTTCAAGTAACTAATTCACATTTCAAGTCTATACCATTAACCATTTTAAAGTAACTAATTCACATTTCAAGTCTCTACCATTTTCAAGTAACTAATTCACATTTCAATTCTCTACACTTAACCATTTCAAGTAACTAATTGACATTTCAAGTCTCTAGCATTAACCATTTTCAAATAACTAATTCACATTTCAAGTCTCTACCATTAACCATTTTCTAGTAACTATTTTACATTTTCAAGTTACTACACGTAACAAGTTTCAAGTAACTAATTCACATTTCAATTCTCTACACTTAATCATTTTCAAGTAACTAATTCACATTTCAATTCTCTACACTTAACCATTTTCAAGTAACTAATTCACATTTCAAGTCTCTACCATTAACCATTTTAAAGTAACTAATTCACATTTCAAGTCTCTACACTTAACCATTTTCAATTAACTAATTCACATTTCAATTCTCTACCATTAACCATTTTCAAGTAACTAATTCACATTTCAAGTCTCTACCATTAATCATTTTCAAGTAACTAATTCACATTTTCAAGTTACTGCACTTAACCATTTTCAAGTAACTAATTAACATTTTCACTAAACTTAATCATTTTCAAGTAACTAATTCATATTTCAAGTCTCTACCATTAACCATTTTCAAGTAACTAATTCACATTTCAAGTCTCTACCATTATCCATTTTCTAGTAACTAATTCACATTTTCAAGTAACTTATTCACATTTCAAGTCTCTAATATTAACCATTTTCAAGTAACTAATTCACATTTCAAGTCTCTAAATTTAATAATTTTCAAGTAACTAATTCACATTTCAAGTCTCTACCATTAACCATTTTCAAGTAACTAATTCACATTTCAAGTCTCTACCATTAACCATTTTCTAGTAACTATTTTACATTTTCAAGTTACTACACGTAACAAGTTTCAAGTAACTAATTCACATTTCAAGTCTCTACCATTAACCATTTTAAAGTAACTAATTCACATTTCAAGTCTCTACCATTTTCAAGTAACTAATTCACATTTCAAGTCTCAACCATTAACCATGTAACTAATTCACATTTCAATTCTTTACACTTAACCATTTTCAAGTAACTAATTCACATTTTCAAGTTACTGCACTTAACCATTTTCAAGTAACTAATTAACATTTTCACTAAACTTAATCATTTTCAAGTAACTAATTCATATTTCAAGTCTCTACCATTAACCATTTTCAAATAACTAATTCACATTTCAAGTCTCTACCATTATCCATTTTCTAGTAACTAATTCACATTTTCAAGTTACTACACTTAACAATTTTCAAGTAACTTATTCACATTTCAAGTCTCTAATATTAACCATTTTCAAGTAACTAATTCACATTTCAAGTCTCTAAATTTAATAATTTTCAAGTAACTAATTCACATTTAAATTCTCTACACTTAACCATTTTCAAGTAACTAATTCACATTTCAATTCTCTACACTTAACCATTTTCAAGTAACTAATTCACATTTCAAGTCTATACCATTAACCATTTTCTAGTAACTAATTTGCATTTTCAAGTTAGTACAATTAATAATTTTTAAGTAACTAATTCACATTTCAATTCTCTACACTCAACCATTTTCAAGTAACTAATTCACATTTCAAGTCTCTACCATTAACCATTTTGAAGTAACTAATTCACATTTCAAGTCTCCGCCATTTTCTAGTAACTAATTCACATTTTCAAGTTACTACACTTAACAATTTTCAAGTAACTAATTCACATTTCAATTCTCTACACTTAACCATTTTCAAGTAACTAATTGACATTTCAAGTCTCTACCATTAACCATTTTCAAGTAACTAATTCACATTTCAAGTCTCTACCATTAACCATTTTCTAGTAACTATTTTACATTTTCAAGTTACTACACGTAACAAGTTTCAAGTAACTAATTCACATTTCAATTCTCTACACTCAACCATTTTCAAGTAACTAATTCACATTTCAAGTCTCTACCATTAACCATTTTAAAGTAACTAATTCACATTTCAAGTCTCTAATATTAACCATTTTCACGTAACTAATTCACATTTCAAGTCTCTACAATTAATAATTTTCAAGTAACTAATTCACATTTCAATTCTCTACACTTAACCATTTTCAAGTAACTAATTCACATTTCAAGTCTATACCATTAACCATTTTAAAGTAACTAATTCACATTTCAAGTCTCTACCATTTTCAAGTAACTAATTCACATTTCAATTCTCTACACTTAACCATTTCAAGTAACTAATTGACATTTCAAGTCTCTAGCATTAACCATTTTCAAATAACTAATTCACATTTCAAGTCTCTACCATTAACCATTTTCTAGTAACTATTTTACATTTTCAAGTTACTACACGTAACAAGTTTCAAGTAACTAATTCACATTTCAATTCTCTACACTTAATCATTTTCAAGTAACTAATTCACATTTCAATTCTCTACACTTAACCATTTTCAAGTAACTAATTCACATTTCAAGTCTCTACCATTAACCATTTTAAAGTAACTAATTCACATTTCAAGTCTCTACACTTAACCATTTTCAATTAACTAATTCACATTTCAATTCTCTACCATTAACCATTTTCAAGTAACTAATTCACATTTCAAGTCTCTACCATTAATCATTTTCAAGTAACTAATTCACATTTTCAAGTTACTGCACTTAACCATTTTCAAGTAACTAATTAACATTTTCACTAAACTTAATCATTTTCAAGTAACTAATTCATATTTCAAGTCTCTACCATTAACCATTTTCAAGTAACTAATTCACATTTCAAGTCTCTACCATTATCCATTTTCTAGTAACTAATTCACATTTTCAAGTAACTTATTCACATTTCAAGTCTCTAATATTAACCATTTTCAAGTAACTAATTCACATTTCAAGTCTCTAAATTTAATAATTTTCAAGTAACTAATTCACATTTCAAGTCTCTACCATTAACCATTTTCAAGTAACTAATTCACATTTCAAGTCTCTACCATTAACCATTTTCTAGTAACTATTTTACATTTTCAAGTTACTACACGTAACAAGTTTCAAGTAACTAATTCACATTTCAAGTCTCTACCATTAACCATTTTAAAGTAACTAATTCACATTTCAAGTCTCTACCATTTTCAAGTAACTAATTCACATTTCAAGTCTCAACCATTAACCATGTAACTAATTCACATTTCAATTCTTTACACTTAACCATTTTCAAGTAACTAATTCACATTTTCAAGTTACTGCACTTAACCATTTTCAAGTAACTAATTAACATTTTCACTAAACTTAATCATTTTCAAGTAACTAATTCATATTTCAAGTCTCTACCATTAACCATTTTCAAGTAACTAATTCACATTTCAAGTCTCTACCATTATCCATTTTCTAGTAACTAATTCACATTTTCAAGTTACTACACTTAACAATTTTCAAGTAACTTATTCACATTTCAAGTCTCTAATATTAACCATTTTCAAGTAACTAATTCACATTTCAAGTCTCTAAATTTAATAATTTTCAAGTAACTAATTCACATTTAAATTCTCTACACTTAACCATTTTCAAGTAACTAATTCACATTTCAATTCTCTACACTTAACCATTTTCAAGTAACTAATTCACATTTCAAGTCTATACCATTAACCATTTTCTAGTAACTAATTTGCATTTTCAAGTTAGTACAATTAATAATTTTTAAGTAACTAATTCACATTTCAATTCTCTACACTCAACCATTTTCAAGTAACTAATTCACATTTCAAGTCTCTACCATTAACCATTTTGAAGTAACTAATTCACATTTCAAGTCTCCGCCATTTTCTAGTAACTAATTCACATTTTCAAGTTACTACACTTAACAATTTTCAAGTAACTAATTCACATTTCAATTCTCTACACTTAACCATTTTCAAGTAACTAATTGACATTTCAAGTCTCTACCATTAACCATTTTCAAGTAACTAATTCACATTTCAAGTCTCTACCATTAACCATTTTCTAGTAACTATTTTACATTTTCAAGTTACTACACGTAACAAGTTTCAAGTAACTAATTCACATTTCAATTCTCTACACTCAACCATTTTCAAGTAACTAATTCACATTTCAAGTCTCTACCATTAACCATTTTAAAGTAACTAATTCACATTTCAAGTCTCTAATATTAACCATTTTCACGTAACTAATTCACATTTCAAGTCTCTACAATTAATAATTTTCAAGTAACTAATTCACATTTCAATTCTCTACACTTAACCATTTTCAAGTAACTAATTCACATTTCAAGTCTATACCATTAACCATTTTAAAGTAACTAATTCACATTTCAAGTCTCTACCATTTTCAAGTAACTAATTCACATTTCAATTCTCTACACTTAACCATTTCAAGTAACTAATTGACATTTCAAGTCTCTAGCATTAACCATTTTCAAATAACTAATTCACATTTCAAGTCTCTACCATTAACCATTTTCTAGTAACTATTTTACATTTTCAAGTTACTACACGTAACAAGTTTCAAGTAACTAATTCACATTTCAATTCTCTACACTTAATCATTTTCAAGTAACTAATTCACATTTCAATTCTCTACACTTAACCATTTTCAAGTAACTAATTCACATTTCAAGTCTCTACCATTAACCATTTTAAAGTAACTAATTCACATTTCAAGTCTCTACACTTAACCATTTTCAATTAACTAATTCACATTTCAATTCTCTACCATTAACCATTTTCAAGTAACTAATTCACATTTCAAGTCTCTACCATTAACCATTTTCTAGTAACTATTTTACATTTTCAAGTTACTACACGTAACAAGTTTCAAGTAACTAATTCACATTTCAATTCTCTACACTTAATCATTTTCAAGTAACTAATTTACATTTTCAACTTCTACACTTAACAATTTTCAAATAACTAATTCACATTTCAATTTACTACAATTAATAATTTTCAAGTAACTAATTCACATTTCAATTCTCTACACTTAACCATTTTCAAGTAACTAATTCACATTTCAAGTCTCTACCATTAACCATTTTAAAGTAACTAATTCACATTTCAAGTCTCTACCATTTTCAAGTAACTAATTCACATTTCAATTCTCTACACTTAACCATTTCAAGTAACTAATTCATATTTCAAGTCTCTACCATTAACCATTTTCAAGTAACTAATTCACATTTCAAGTCTCTACCATTAACCATTTTCTAGTAACTATTTTACATTTTCAAGTTACTACACGTAACAAGTTTCAAGTAACTAATTCACATTTCAATTCTCTACACTTAATCATTTTCAAGTAACTAATTCACATTTTCAATTCTCTACACTTAACAATTTTCAAATAACTAATTCACATTTCAATTTACTACAATTAATAATTTTCAAGTAACTAATTCACATTTCAATTCTCTACACTTAACCATTTTCAAGTAACTAATTCACATTTCAAGTATCTACCATTAACCATTTTAAAGTAACTAATTCACATTTCAAGTCTCTACCATTTTCAAGTAACTAATTCACATTTCAATTCTCTACACTTAACCATTTCAAGTAACTAATTCACATTTCAAGTCTCTACCATTAACCTTTTTCAAGTAACTAAATCACATTTCAAGTCTCTACCATTAACAATTTTCAAATAACTAATTCACATTTCAATTCTCTACACTTAACCATTTTCAAGTAACTAATTAACATTTTCACTAAACTTAATCATTTTCAAGTAACTAATTCATATTTCAAGTCTCTACCATTAACCATTTTCAAGTAACTAATTCACATTTCAAGTCTCTACCATTATCCATTTTCTAGTAACTAATTCACATTTTCATGTTACTACACTTAACAATTTTCAAGTAACTTATTCACATTTCAAGTCTCTAATATTAACCATTTTCAAGTAACTAATTCACATTTCAAGTCTCTAAATTTAATAATTTTCAAGTAACTAATTCACATTTAAATTCTCTACACTTAACCATTTTCAAGTAACTAATTCACATTTCAATTCTCTACACTTAACCATTTTCAAGTAACTAATTCACATTTCAAGTCTATACCATTAACCATTTTCTAGTAACTAATTTGCATTTTCAAGTTAGTACAATTAATAATTTTTAAGTAACTAATTCACATTTCAATTCTCTACACTCAACCATTTTCAAGTAACTAATTCACATTTCAAGTCTCTACCATTAACCACTTTAAAGTAACTAATTCACATTTCAAGTCTCTGCCATTTTCTAGTAACTAATTCACATTTTCAAGTTACTACACTTAACAATTTTCAAGTAACTAATTCACATTTCAATTCTCTACACTTAACCATTTTCAAGTAACTAATTCACATTTCAAGTCTCTACCATTAACCATTTTAAAGTAACTAATTCACATTTCAAGTCTCTACACTTAACCATTTTCAAATAACTAATTCACATTTCAAGTCTCTACCATTAACAATTTTCAAGTAACTAATTCACATTTCAAGTCTCTACACTTAACCATTTTCAAGTAACTAATTCACATTTCAAGTCTCTACCATTAACCATTTTCTAGTAACTAATTCACATTTTCAAGTTACTACACTTAACAATTTTAAAGTAACTAATTCACATTTCAAGTCTCTAATATTAACCATTTTCAACTAACTAATTCACATTTCAAGTCTCTACAATTAATAATTTTCAAGTAACTAATTCACATTTCAATTCTCTACACTTAACCATTTTCAAGTAACTAATTCACATTTCAAGTCTCTACCATTAACCATTTTAAAGTAACTAATTCACATTTCAAGTCTCTACCATTTTCAAGTAACTAATTCACATTTCAATTCTCTACACTTAACCATTTCAAGTAACTAATTGACATTTCAAGTCTCTACCATTAACCATTTTCAAGTAACTAATTCACATTTCAAGTCTCTACCATTAACCATTTTCTAGTAACTATTTTACATTTTCAAGTTACTACACGTAACAAGTTTCAAGTAACTAATTCACATTTCAATTCTCTACACTTAATCATTTTCAAGTAACTAATTCACATTTTCAACTTCTACACTTAACAATTTTCAAATAACTAATTCACATTTCAATTTACTACAATTAATAATTTTCAAGTAACTAATTCACATTTCAATTCTCTACACTTAACCATTTTCAAGTAACTAATTCACATTTCAAGTCTCTACCATTAACCATTTTAAAGTAACAAATTCACATTTCAAGTCTCTACCATTTTCAAGTAACTAATTCACATTTCAATTCTCTACACTTAACCATTTCAAGTAACTAATTGACATTTCAAGTCTCTACCATTAACCATTTTCAAGTAACTAATTCACATTTCAAGTCTCTACCATTAACCATTTTCTAGTAACTATTTTACATTTTCAAGTTACTACACGTAACAAGTTTCAAGTAACTAATTCAAATTTCAATTCTCTACACTCAACCATTTTCAAGTAACTAATTCACATTTCAAGTCTCTACCATTAACTATTTTAAATTAACTAATTCACATTTCAAGTCTCTAATATTAACCATTTTCACTTAACTAATTCACATTTCAAGTCTCTACAATTAATAATTTTCAAGTAACTAATTCACATTTCAATTCTCTACACTTAACCATTTTCAAGTAACTAATTCACATTTCAAGTCTCTACCATTAACCATTTTAAAGTAACTAATTCACATTTCAAGTCTCTACCATTTTCAAGTAACTAATTCACATTTCAATTCTCTACACTTAACCATTTCAAGTAACTAATTCACATTTCAAGTCTCTACCATTAACCATTTTCAAGTAACTAATTCACATTTCAAGTCTCTACCATTAACCATTTTCTAGTAACTATTTTACATTTTCAAGTTACTACACGTAACAAGTTTCAAGTAACTAATTCACATTTCAATTCTCTACACTTAATCATTTTCAAGTAACTAATTCACATTTTCAACTTCTACACTTAACAATTTTCAAATAACTAATTCACATTTCAATTTACTACAATTAATAATTTTCAAGTAACTAATTCACATTTCAATTCTCTACACTTAACCATTTTCAAGTAACTAATTCACATTTCAAGTATCTACCATTAACCATTTTAAAGTAACTAATTCACATTTCAAGTCTCTACCATTTTCAAGTAACTAATTCACATTTCAATTCTCTACACTTAACCATTTCAAGTAACTAATTCACATTTCAAGTCTCTACCATTAACCTTTTTCAAGTAACTAAATCACATTTCAAGTCTCTACCATTAACAATTTTCAAATAACTAATTCACATTTCAATTCTCTACACTTAACCATTTTCAAGTAACTAATTCACATTTTCAAGTTTCTGCACTTAACCATTTTCAAGTAACTAATTCACATTTTCACTAAACTTAAAAAATTTTAAGTAACTAATTCACATTTCAAGTTTCTACCATTAACCATTTTCAAGTAACTAATTCACATTTCAAGTCTCTACCATTAACCATTTTCAAGTAACTAATTCACATTTCAAGTCTCTACCATTAACCATTTTCAAGTAACTAATTCACATTTCAATTCTCTACACTTAACCATTTTCAAGTAACTAATTCACATTTCAAGTCTATACCATTAACCATTTTAAGGTAACTAATTCACATTTCAAGTCTCTACCATTTTCAAGTAACTAATTCACATTTCAAGTCTCTACCATTAACCATTTTCTAGTAACTATTTTACATTTTCAAGTTACTACACTTAACCATTTTCAAGTAACTAATTCACATTTCAAGTCTCTACCATTAACCATTTTAAAGTAACTAATTCACATTTCAAGTCTCTACACTTAACCATTTTCAAATAACTAATTCACATTTCAAGTCTCTACCATTAACAATTTTAAAGTAACTAATTCACATTTCAAGTCTCTACACTTAACCATTTTCAATTAACTAATTCACATTTCAAGTCTCTACCATTAACCATTTTCAAGTAACTAATTCACATTTCAAGTCTCTACCATTAACCATTTTCTAGTAACTATTTTACATTTTCAAGTTACTACACGTAACAAGTTTCAAGTAACTAATTCACATTTCAATTCTCTACACTTAATCATTTTCAAGTAACTAATTTACATTTTCAACTTCTACACTTAACAATTTTCAAATAACTAATTCACATTTCAATTTACTACAATTAATAATTTTCAAGTAACTAATTCACATTTCAATTCTCTACACTTAACCATTTTCAAGTAACTAATTGACATTTCAAGTCTCTACCATTAACCATTTTCAAGTAACTAATTCACATTTCAAGTCTCTACCATTAACCATTTTCTAGTAACTATTTTACATTTTCAAGTTACTACACGTAACAAGTTTCAAGTAACTAATTCACATTTCAATTCTCTACACTCAACCATTTTCAAGTAACTAATTCACATTTCAAGTCTCTACCATTAACCATTTTAAAGTAACTAATTCACATTTCAAGTCTCTAATATTAACCATTTTCACGTAACTAATTCACATTTCAAGTCTCTACAATTAATAATTTTCAAGTAACTAATTCACATTTCAATTATCTACACTTAACCATTTTCAAGTAACTAATTCACATTTCAAGTCTATACCATTAACCATTTTAAAGTAACTAATTCACATTTCAAGTCTCTACCATTTTCAAGTAACTAATTCACATTTCAATTCTCTACACTTAACCATTTCAAGTAACTAATTGACATTTCAAGTCTCTAGCATTAACCATTTTCAAATAACTAATTCACATTTCAAGTCTCTACCATTAACCATTTTCTAGTAACTATTTTACATTTTCAAGTTACTACACGTAACAAGTTTCAAGTAACTAATTCACATTTCAATTCTCTACACTTAATCATTTTCAAGTAACTAATTCACATTTCAATTCTCTACACTTAACCATTTTCAAGTAACTAATTCACATTTCAAGTCTCTACCATTAACCATTTTAAAGTAACTAATTCACATTTCAAGTCTCTACACTTAACCATTTTCAATTAACTAATTCACATTTCAATTCTCTACCATTAACCATTTTCAAGTAAATAATTCACATTTCAAGTCTCTACCATTAACCATTTTCTAGTAACTATTTTACATTTTCAAGTTACTACACGTAACAAGTTTCAAGTAACTAATTCACATTTCAATTCTCTACACTTAATCATTTTCAAGTAACTAATTTACATTTTCAACTTCTACACTTAACAATTTTCAAATAACTAATTCACATTTCAATTTCCTACAATTAATAATTTTCAAGTAACTAATTCACATTTCAATTCTCTACACTTAACCATTTTCAAGTAACTAATTCACATTTCAAGTCTCTACCATTAACCATTTTAAAGTAACTAATTCACATTTCAAGTCTCTACCATTTTCAAGTAACTAATTCACATTTCAATTCTCTACACTTAACCATTTCAAGTAACTAATTCATATTTCAAGTCTCTACCATTAACCATTTTCAAGTAACTAATTCACATTTCAAGTCTCTACCATTAACCATTTTCTAGTAACTATTTTACATTTTCAAGTTACTACACGTAACAAGTTTCAAGTAACTAATTCACATTTCAATTCTCTACACTTAATCATTTTCAAGTAACTAATTCACATTTTCAACTTCTACACTTAACAATTTTCAAATAACTAATTCACATTTCAATTTACTACAATTAATAATTTTCAAGTAACTAATTCACATTTCAATTCTCTACACTTAACCATTTTCAAGTAACTAATTCACATTTCAAGTATCTACCATTAACCATTTTAAAGTAACTAATTCACATTTCAAGTCTCTACCATTTTCAAGTAACTAATTCACATTTCAATTCTCTACACTTAACCATTTCAAGTAACTAATTCACATTTCAAGTCTCTACCATTAACCTTTTTCAAGTAACTAAATCACATTTCAAGTCTCTACCATTAACAATTTTCAAATAACTAATTCACATTTCAATTCTCTACACTTAACCATTTTCAAGTAACTAATTAACATTTTCACTAAACTTAATCATTTTCAAGTAACTAATTCATATTTCAAGTCTCTACCATTAACCATTTTCAAGTAACTAATTCACATTTCAAGTCTCTACCATTATCCATTTTCTAGTAACTAATTCACATTTTCATGTTACTACACTTAACAATTTTCAAGTAACTTATTCACATTTCAAGTCTCTAATATTAACCATTTTCAAGTAACTAATTCACATTTCAAGTCTCTAAATTTAATAATTTTCAAGTAACTAATTCACATTTAAATTCTCTACACTTAACCATTTTCAAGTAACTAATTCACATTTCAATTCTCTACACTTAACCATTTTCAAGTAACTAATTCACATTTCAAGTCTATACCATTAACCATTTTCTAGTAACTAATTTGCATTTTCAAGTTAGTACAATTAATAATTTTTAAGTAACTAATTCACATTTCAATTCTCTACACTCAACCATTTTCAAGTAACTAATTCACATTTCAAGTCTCTACCATTAACCACTTTAAAGTAACTAATTCACATTTCAAGTCTCTGCCATTTTCTAGTAACTAATTCACATTTTCAAGTTACTACACTTAACAATTTTCAAGTAACTAATTCACATTTCAATTCTCTACACTTAACCATTTTTAAGTAACTAATTCACATTTCAAGTCTCTACCATTAACCATTTTAAAGTAACTAATTCACATTTCAAGTCTCTACACTTAACCATTTTCAAATAACTAATTCACATTTCAAGTCTCTACCATTAACAATTTTCAAGTAACTAATTCACATTTCAAGTCTCTACACTTAACCATTTTCAAGTAACTAATTCACATTTCAAGTCTCTACCATTAACCATTTTCTAGTAACTATTTTACATTTTCAAGTTACTACACGTAACAAGTTTCAAGTAACTAATTCACATTTCAATTCTCTACACTTAATCATTTTCAAGTAACTAATTCACATTTTCAACTTCTACACTTAACAATTTTCAAATAACTAATTCACATTTCAATTTACTACAATTAATAATTTTCAAGTAGCTAATTCACATTTCAATTCTCTACACTTAACCATTTTCAAGTAACTAATTGACATTTCAAGTCTCTACCATTAACCATTTTCAAGTAACTAATTCACATTTCAAGTCTCTACCATTAACCATTTTCTAGTAACTATTTTACATTTTCAAGTTACTACACGTAACAAGTTTCAAGTAACTAATTCACATTTCAATTCTCTACACTCAACCATTTTCAAGTAACTAATTCACATTTCAAGTCTCTACCATTAACCATTTTAAAGTAACTAATTCACATTTCAAGTCTCTAATATTAACCATTTTCACGTAACTAATTCACATTTCAAGTCTCTACAATTAATAATTTTCAAGTAACTAATTCACATTTCAATTATCTACACTTAACCATTTTCAAGTAACTAATTCACATTTCAAGTCTATACCATTAACCATTTTAAAGTAACTAATTCACATTTCAAGTCTCTACCATTTTCAAGTAACTAATTCACATTTCAATTCTCTACACTTAACCATTTCAAGTAACTAATTCATATTTCAAGTCTCTACCATTAACCATTTTCAAGTAACTAATTCACATTTCAAGTCTCTACCATTAACCATTTTCTAGTAACTATTTTACATTTTCAAGTTACTACACGTAACAAGTTTCAAGTAACTAATTCACATTTCAATTCTCTACACTTAATCATTTTCAAGTAACTAATTCACATTTTCAACTTCTACACTTAACAATTTTCAAATAACTAATTCACATTTCAATTTACTACAATTAATAATTTTCAAGTAACTAATTCACATTTCAATTCTCTACACTTAACCATTTTCAAGTAACTAATTCACATTTCAAGTATCTACCATTAACCATTTTAAAGTAACTAATTCACATTTCAAGTCTCTACCATTTTCAAGTAACTAATTCACATTTCAATTCTCTACACTTAACCATTTCAAGTAACTAATTCACATTTCAAGTCTCTACCATTAACCTTTTTCAAGTAACTAAATCACATTTCAAGTCTCTACCATTAACAATTTTCAAATAACTAATTCACATTTCAATTCTCTACACTTAACCATTTTCAAGTAACTAATTAACATTTTCACTAAACTTAATCATTTTCAAGTAACTAATTCATATTTCAAGTCTCTACCATTAACCATTTTCAAGTAACTAATTCACATTTCAAGTCTCTACCATTATCCATTTTCTAGTAACTAATTCACATTTTCATGTTACTACACTTAACAATTTTCAAGTAACTTATTCACATTTCAAGTCTCTAATATTAACCATTTTCAAGTAACTAATTCACATTTCAAGTCTCTAAATTTAATAATTTTCAAGTAACTAATTCACATTTAAATTCTCTACACTTAACCATTTTCAAGTAACTAATTCACATTTCAATTCTCTACACTTAACCATTTTCAAGTAACTAATTCACATTTCAAGTCTATACCATTAACCATTTTCTAGTAACTAATTTGCATTTTCAAGTTAGTACAATTAATAATTTTTAAGTAACTAATTCACATTTCAATTCTCTACACTCAACCATTTTCAAGTAACTAATTCACATTTCAAGTCTCTACCATTAACCACTTTAAAGTAACTAATTCACATTTCAAGTCTCTGCCATTTTCTAGTAACTAATTCACATTTTCAAGTTACTACACTTAACAATTTTCAAGTAACTAATTCACATTTCAATTCTCTACACTTAACCATTTTTAAGTAACTAATTCACATTTCAAGTCTCTACCATTAACCATTTTAAAGTAACTAATTCACATTTCAAGTCTCTACACTTAACCATTTTCAAATAACTAATTCACATTTCAAGTCTCTACCATTAACAATTTTCAAGTAACTAATTCACATTTCAAGTCTCTACACTTAACCATTTTCAAGTAACTAATTCACATTTCAAGTCTCTACCATTAACCATTTTCTAGTAACTATTTTACATTTTCAAGTTACTACACGTAACAAGTTTCAAGTAACTAATTCACATTTCAATTCTCTACACTTAATCATTTTCAAGTAACTAATTCACATTTTCAACTTCTACACTTAACAATTTTCAAATAACTAATTCACATTTCAATTTACTACAATTAATAATTTTCAAGTAGCTAATTCACATTTCAATTCTCTACACTTAACCATTTTCAAGTAACTAATTGACATTTCAAGTCTCTACCATTAACCATTTTCAAGTAACTAATTCACATTTCAAGTCTCTACCATTAAACATTTTCTAGTAACTATTTTACATTTTCAAGTTACTACACGTAACAAGTTTCAAGTAACTAATTCACATTTCAATTCTCTACACTCAACCATTTTCAAGTAACTAATTCACATTTCAAGTCTCTACCATTAACCATTTTAAAGTAACTAATTCACATTTCAAGTCTCTAATATTAACCATTTTCACGTAACTAATTCACATTTCAAGTCTCTACAATTAATAATTTTCAAGTAACTAATTCACATTTCAATTATCTACACTTAACCATTTTCAAGTAACTAATTCACATTTCAAGTCTATACCATTAACCATTTTAAAGTAACTAATTCACATTTCAAGTCTCTACCATTTTCAAGTAACTAATTCACATTTCAATTCTCTACACTTAACCATTTCAAGTAACTAATTGACATTTCAAGTCTCTAGCATTAACCATTTTCAAATAACTAATTCACATTTCAAGTCTCTACCATTAACCATTTTCTAGTAACTATTTTACATTTTCAAGTTACTACACGTAACAAGTTTCAAGTAATAATTCACATTTCAATTCTCTACACTTAATCATTTTCAAGTAACTAATTCACATTTCAATTC
Source organism: Capsicum rhomboideum (assembly GCA_031232105.1). Taxonomy (NCBI): domain Eukaryota; kingdom Viridiplantae; phylum Streptophyta; class Magnoliopsida; order Solanales; family Solanaceae; genus Capsicum; species Capsicum rhomboideum. Next base: position 46,507,819 of record CP124719.1, on the reverse strand, counting down.
TCTACACTTAACCATTTTCAAGTAACTAATTCACATTTCAAGTCTCTACCATTAACCATTTTAAAGTAACTAATTCACATTTCAAGTCTCTACACTTAACCATTTTCAATTAACTAATTCACATTTCAATTCTCTACCATTAACCATTTTCAAGTAACTAATTCACATTTCAAGTCTCTACCATTAACAATTTTCAAGTAACTAATTCACATTTCAAGTCTCTACACTTAACCATTTTCAAGTAACTAATTCACATTTCAAGTCTCTACCATTAACCATTTTCTAGTAACTATTTTACATTTTCAAGTTACTACACGTAACAAGTTTCAAGTAACTAATTCACATTTCAATTCTCTACACTTAATCATTTTCAAGTAACTAATTCACATTTTCAACTTCTACACTTAACAATTTTCAAATAACTAATTCACATTTCAATTTACTACAATTAATAATTTTCAAGTAACTAATTCACATTTCAATTCTCTACACTTAACCATTTTCAAGTAACTAATTGACATTTCAAGTCTCTACCATTAACCATTTTCAAGTAACTAATTCACATTTCAAGTCTCTACCATTAACCATTTTCTAGTAACTATTTTACATTTTCAAGTTACTACACGTAACAAGTTTCAAGTAACTAATTCACATTTCAATTCTCTACACTCAACCATTTTCAAGTAACTAATTCACATTTCAAGTCTCTACCATTAACCATTTTAAAGTAACTAATTCACATTTCAAGTCTCTACCATTTTCAAGTAACTAATTCACATTTCAATTCTCTACACTTAACCATTTCAAGTAACTAATTCACATTTCAAGTCTCTACCATTAACCATTTTCAAGTAACTAATTCACATTTCAAGTCTCTACCATTAACCATTTTCTAGTAACTATTTTACATTTTCAAGTTACTACACGTAACAAGTTTCAAGTAACTAATTCACATTTCAAGTCTCTACCATTAACCATTTTAAAGTAACTAATTCACATTTCAAGTCTCTACCATTTTCAAGTAACTAATTCACATTTCAAGTCTCAACCATTAACCATGTAACTAATTCACATTTCAATTCTCTACACTTAACCATTTTCAAGTAACTAATTCACATTTTCAAGTTACTGCACTTAACCATTTTCAAGTAACTAATTAACATTTTCACTAAACTTAATCATTTTCAAGTAACTAATTCATATTTCAAGTCTCTACCATTAACCATTTTCAAGTAACTAATTCACATTTCAAGTCTCTACCATTATCCATTTTCTAGTAACTAATTCACATTTTCAAGTTACTACACTTAACAATTTTCAAGTAACTTATTCACATTTCAAGTCTCTAATATTAACCATTTTCAAGTAACTAATTCACATTTCAAGTCTCTAAATTTAATAATTTTCAAGTAACTAATTCACATTTAAATTCTCTACACTTAACCATTTTCAAGTAACTAATTCACATTTCAATTCACTACACTTAACCATTTTCAAGTAACTAATTCACATTTCAAGTCTATACCATTAACCATTTCCTAGTAACTAATTTGCATTTTCAAGTTAGTACAATTAATAATTTTTAAGTAACTAATTCACATTTCAATTCTCTACACTCAACCATTTTCAAGTAACTAATTCACATTTCAAGTCTCTACCATTAACCATTTTAAAGTAACTAATTCACATTTCAAGTCTCTGCCATTTTCTAGTAACTAATTCACATTTTCAAGTTACTACACTTAACAATTTTCAAGTAACTAATTCACATTTCAATTCTCTACACTTAACCATTTTCAAGTAACTAATTCACATTTCAAGTCTCTACCATTAACCATTTTAAAGTAACTAATTCACATTTCAAGTCTCTGCCATTTTCAAGTAACTAATTCACATTTCAATTCTCTACACTTAACCATTTCAAGTAACTAATTGACATTTCAAGTCTCTACCATTAACCATTTTCAAGTAACTAATTCACATTTCAAGTCTCTACCATTAACCATTTTCTAGTAACTATTTTACATTTTCAAGTTACTACACGTAACAAGTTTCAAGTAACTAATTCACATTTCAATTCTCTACACTTAATCATTTTCAAGTAACTAATTCACATTTTCAACTTCTACACTTAACAATTTTCAAATAACTAATTCACATTTCAATTTACTACAATTAATAATTTTCAAGTAACTAATTCACATTTCAATTCTCTACACTTAACCATTTTCAAGTAACTAATTCACATTTCAAGTCTCTACCATTAACCATTTTAAAGTAACTAATTCACATTTCAAGTCTCTACCATTTTCAAGTAACTAATTCACATTTCAATTCTCTACACTTAACCATTTCAAGTAACTAATTGACATTTCAAGTCTCTACCATTAACCATTTTCAAGTAACTAATTCACATTTCAAGTCTCTACCATTAACCATTTTCTAGTAACTATTTTACATTTTCAAGTTACTACACGTAACAAGTTTCAAGTAACTAATTCACATTTCAATTCTCTACACTCAACCATTTTCAAGTAACTAATTCACATTTCAAGTCTCTACCATTAACCATTTTAAAGTAACTAATTCACATTTCAAGTCTCTAATATTAACCATTTTCACGTAACTAATTCACATTTCAAGTCTCTACAATTAATAATTTTCAAGTAACTAATTCACATTTCAATTCTCTACACTTAACCATTTTCAAGTAACTAATTCACATTTCAAGTCTATACCATTAACAATTTTAAAGTAACTAATTCACATTTCAAGTCTCTACCATTTTCAAGTAACTAATTCACATTTCAATTCTCTACACTTAACCATTTCAAGTAACTAATTGACATTTCAAGTCTCTAGCATTAACCATTTTCAAATAACTAATTCACATTTCAAGTCTCTACCATTAACCATTTTCTAGTAACTATTTTACATTTTCAAGTTACTACACGTAACAAGTTTCAAGTAACTAATTCACATTTCAATTCTCTACACTTAATCATTTTCAAGTAACTAATTCACATTTCAAGTCTCTACACTTAACCATTTTCAAGTAACTAATTCACATTTCAAGTCTCTACCATTAACCATTTTAAAGTATCTAATTCACATTTCAAGTCTATACACTTAACCATTTTCAATTAACTAATTCACATTTCAATTCTCTACCATTAACCATTTTCAAGTAACTAATTCACATTTCAAGTCTCTACCATTAACCATTTTCTGGTAACTATTTTACATTTTCAAGTTACTACACGTAACAAGTTTCAAGTAACTAATTCACATTTCAATTCTCTACACTTAATCATTTTCAAGTAACTAATTTACATTTTCAACTTCTACACTTAACAATTTTCAAATAACTAATTCACATTTCAATTTACTACAATTAATAATTTTCAAGTAACTAATTCACATTTAAATTCTCTACACTTAACCATTTTCAAGTAACTAATTCACATTTCAATTCACTACACTTAACCATTTTCAAGTAACTAATTCACATTTCAAGTCTATACCATTAACCATTTTCTAGTAACTAATTTGCATTTTCAAGTTAGTACAATTAATAATTTTTAAGTACTAATTCACATTTCAATTCTCTACACTCAACCATTTTCAAGTAACTAATTCACATTTCAAGTCTCTACCATTAACCATTTTAAAGTAACTAATTCACATTTCAAGTCTCTGCCATCTTCTAGTAACTAATTCACATTTTCAAGTTACTACACTTAACAATTTTCAAGTAACTAATTCACATTTCAATTCTCTACACTTGACCATTTTCAAGTAACTAATTCACATTTCAAGTCTCTACCATTAACCATTTTAAAGTAACTAATTCACATTTCAAGTCTCTACACTTAACCATTTTCAATTAACTAATTCACATTTCAATTCTCTACCATTAACCATTTTCAAGTAACTAATTCACATTTCAAGTCTCTACCATTAACTATTTTCTAGTAACTATTTTACATTTTCAAGTTACTACACGTAACAAGTTTCAAGTAACTAATTCACATTTCAATTCTCTACATTTAATCATTTTCAAGTAACTAATTCACATTTTCAAGTTACTACACTTAACAATTTTCAAGTAACTAATTCACATTTCAATTCTCTACACTTAACCATTTTCAAGTAACTAATTCACATTTCAAGTCTCTACCATTAACCATTTTCAAGTAACTAATTCACATTTAAATTCTCTACACTTAACCATTTTCAAGTAACTAATTCACATTTCAATTCTCTACACTTAACCATTTTCAAGTAACTAATTCACATTTCAAGTCTCTACCATTAACCATTTTCTAGTAACTAATTCACATTTTCAAGTTACTACACTTAACAATTTTAAAGTAACTAATTCACATTTCAAGTCTCTAATATTAACCATTTTCAACTAACTAATTCACATTTCAAGTCTCTACAATTAATAATTTTCAAGTAACTAATTCACATTTCAATTCTCTACACTTAACCATTTTCAAGTAACTAATTCACATTTCAAGTCTATACCATTAACCATTTTAAAGTAACTAATTCACATTTCAAGTCTCTACCATTTTCAAGTAACTAATTCACATTTCAATTCTCTACACTTAACCATTTCAAGTAACTAATTGACATTTCAAGTCTCTAGCATTAACCATTTTCAAATAACTAATTCACATTTCAAGTCTCTACCATTAACCATTTTCTAGTAACTATTTTACATTTTCAAGTTACTACACGTAACAAGTTTCAAGTAACTAATTCACATTTCAATTCTCTACACTTAATCATTTTCAAGTAACTAATTCACATTTCAAGTCTCTACACTTAACCATTTTCAAGTAACTAATTCACATTTCAAGTCTCTACCATTAACCATTTTAAAGTATCTAATTCACATTTCAAGTCTATACACTTAACCATTTTCAATTAACTAATTCACATTTCAATTCTCTACCATTAACCATTTTCAAGTAACTAATTCACATTTCAAGTCTCTACCATTAACCATTTTCTAGTAACTATTTTACATTTTCAAGTTACTACACGTAACAAGTTTCAAGTAACTAATTCACATTTCAATTCTCTACACTTAATCATTTTCAAGTAACTAATTTACATTTTCAACTTCTACACTTAACAATTTTCAAATAACTAATTCACATTTCAATTTACTACAATTAATAATTTTCAAGTAACTAATTCACATTTCAATTCTCTACACTTAACCATTTCAAGTAACTAATTGACATTTCAAGTCTCTACCATTAACCATTTTCAAGTAACTAATTCACATTTCAAGTCTCTACCATTAACCATTTTCTAGTAACTATTTTACATTTTCAAGTTACTACACGTAACAAGTTTCAAGTAACTAATTCACATTTCAATTCTCTACACTCAACCATTTTCAAGTAACTAATTCACATTTCAAGTCTCTACCATTAACCATTTTAAAGTAACTAATTCACATTTCAAGTCTCTAATATTAACCATTTTCACGTAACTAATTCACATTTCAAGTTTCAACCATTAACCATTTTCAAGTAACTAATTCACATTTCAAGTCTCTACCATTAACCATTTTAAAGTAACTAATTCACATTTCAAGTCTCTACCATTTTCAAGTAACTAATTCACATTTCAATTCTTTACACTTAACCATTTCAATTAACTAATTCACATTTCAAGTCTATACCATTAACCATTTTAAAGTAACTAATTCACATTTCAAGTCTCTACCATTTTCAAGTAACTAATTCACATTTCAAGTCTCTACCATTAACCATTTTCTAGTAACTATTTTACATTTTCAAGTTACTACACGTAACAAGTTTCAAGTAACTAATTCACATTTCAATTCTCTACACTTAATCATTTTCAAGTAACTAATTCACATTTCAAGTCTCTACACTTAACCATTTTCAAGTAACTAATTCACATTTCAAGTCTCTACCATTAACCATTTTAAAGTAACTAATTCACATTTCAAGTCTCTACACTTAACCATTTTCAATTAACTAATTCACATTTCAAGTCTCTACCATTAACCATTTTCAAGTAACTAATTCACATTTCAAGTCTCTACCATTAACCATTTTCTAGTAACTATTTTACATTTTCAAGTTACTACACGTAACAAGTTTCAAGTAACTAATTCACATTTCAATTCTCTACACTTAATCATTTTCAAGTAACTAATTTACATTTTCAACTCTACACTTAACAATTTTCAAATAACTAATTCACATTTCAATTTACTACAATTAATAATTTTCAAGTAACTAATTCACATTTCAATTCTCTACACTTAACCATTTTCAAGTAACTAATTCACATTTCAAGTCTCTACCATTAACCATTTTAAAGTAACTAATTCACATTTCAAGTCTCTACCATTTTCAAGTAACTAATTCACATTTCAATTCTCTACACTTAACCATTTCAAGTAACTAATTCACATTTCAAGTCTCTACCATTAACCATTTTCAAGTAACTAATTCACATTTCAAGTCTCTACCATTAACCATTTTCTAGTAACTATTTTACATTTTCAAGTTACTACACGTAACAAGTTTCAAGTAACTAATTCACATTTCAAGTCTCTACCATTAACCATTTTAAAGTAACTAATTCACATTTCAAGTCTCTACCATTTTCAAGTAACTAATTCACATTTCAAGTCTCAACCATTAACCATGTAACTAATTCACATTTCAATTCTCTACACTTAACCATTTTCAAGTAACTAATTCACATTTTCAAGTTACTGCACTTAACCATTTTCAAGTAACTAATTAACATTTTCACTAAACTTAATCATTTTCAAGTAACTAATTCATATTTCAAGTCTCTACCATTAACCATTTTCAAGTAACTAATTCACATTTCAAGTCTCTACCATTATCCATTTTCTAGTAACTAATTCACATTTTCAAGTTACTACACTGAACAATTTTCAAGTAACTAATTCACATTTCAATTCTCTACACTTAACCATTTTCAAGTAACTAATTCACATTTCAAGTCTCTACCATTAACTATTTTAAAGTAACTAATTCACATTTCAATTCTCTACACTTAACCATTTTCAAATAACTAATTCACATTTCAAGTCTCTACCATTAACAATTTTCAAGTAACTAATTCACATTTCAAGTCTCTACACTTAACCATTTTCAAGTAACTAATTCACATTTCAAGTCTCTACCATTAACCATTTTCTAGTAACTAATTCACATTTTCAAGTTACTACACTTAACAATTTTAAAGTAACTAATTCACATTTCAAGTCTCTAATATTAACCATTTTCAACTAACTAATTCACATTTCAAGTCTCTACAATTAATAATTTTCAAGTAACTAATTCACATTTCAATTCTCTACACTTAACCATTTTCAAGTAACTAATTCACATTTCAAGTCTCTACCATTAACCATTTTAAAGTAACTAATTCACATTTCAAGTCTCTACCATTTTCAAGTAACTAATTCACATTTCAATTCTCTACACTTAACCATTTCAAGTAACTAATTCACATTTCAAGTCTCTACCATTAACCATTTTCAAGTAACTAATTCACATTTCAAGTCTCTACCATTAACCATTTTCTAGTAACTATTTTACATTTTCAAGTTACTACACGTAACAAGTTTCAAGTAACTAATTCACATTTCAATTCTCTACACTCAACCATTTTCAAGTAACTAATTCACATTTCAAGTCTCTACCATTAACCATTTTAAAGTAACTAATTCACATTTCAAGTCTCTAATATTAACCATTTTCACGTAACTAATTCACATTTCAAGTTTCTACCATTAACCATTTTCAAGTAACTAATTCACATTTCAAGTCTCTACCATTAACCATTTTAAAGTAACTAATTCACATTTCAAGTCTCTACCATTTTCAAGTAACTAATTCACATTTCAATTCTTTACACTTAACCATTTCAATTAACTAATTCACATTTCAAGTCTATACCATTAACCATTTTAAAGTAACTAATTCACATTTCAAGTCTCTACCATTTTCAAGTAACTAATTCACATTTCAAGTCTCTACCATTAACCATTTTCTAGTAACTATTTTACATTTTCAAGTTACTACACGTAACAAGTTTCAAGTAACTAATTCACATTTCAATTCTCTACACTTAATCATTTTCAAGTAACTAATTCACATTTCAAGTCTCTACACTTAACCATTTTCAAGTAACTAATTCACATTTCAAGTCTCTACCATTAACCATTTTAAAGTAACTAATTCACATTTCAAGTCTCTACACTTAACCATTTTCAATTAACTAATTCACATTTCAAGTCTCTACCATTAACCATTTTCAAGTAACTAATTCACATTTCAAGTCTCTACCATTAACCATTTTCTAGTAACTATTTTACATTTTCAAGTTACTACACGTAACAAGTTTCAAGTAACTAATTCACATTTCAATTCTCTACACTTAATCATTTTCAAGTAACTAATTTACATTTTCAACTCTACACTTAACAATTTTCAAATAACTAATTCACATTTCAATTTACTACAATTAATAATTTTCAAGTAACTAATTCACATTTCAATTCTCTACACTTAACCATTTTCAAGTAACTAATTCACATTTCAAGTCTCTACCATTAACCATTTTAAAGTAACTAATTCACATTTCAAGTCTCTACCATTTTCAAGTAACTAATTCACATTTCAATTCTCTACACTTAACCATTTCAAGTAACTAATTCACATTTCAAGTCTCTACCATTAACCATTTTCAAGTAACTAATTCACATTTCAAGTCTCTACCATTAACCATTTTCTAGTAACTATTTTACATTTTCAAGTTACTACACGTAACAAGTTTCAAGTAACTAATTCACATTTCAAGTCTCTACCATTAACCATTTTAAAGTAACTAATTCACATTTCAAGTCTCTACCATTTTCAAGTAACTAATTCACATTTCAAGTCTCAACCATTAACCATGTAACTAATTCACATTTCAATTCTCTACACTTAACCATTTTCAAGTAACTAATTCACATTTTCAAGTTACTGCACTTAACCATTTTCAAGTAACTAATTAACATTTTCACTAAACTTAATCATTTTCAAGTAACTAATTCATATTTCAAGTCTCTACCATTAACCATTTTCAAGTAACTAATTCACATTTCAAGTCTCTACCATTATCCATTTTCTAGTAACTAATTCACATTTTCAAGTTACTACACTGAACAATTTTCAAGTAACTAATTCACATTTCAATTCTCTACACTTAACCATTTTCAAGTAACTAATTCACATTTCAAGTCTCTACCATTAACTATTTTAAAGTAACTAATTCACATTTCAATTCTCTACACTTAACCATTTTCAAATAACTAATTCACATTTCAAGTCTCTACCATTAACAATTTTCAAGTAACTAATTCACATTTCAAGTCTCTACACTTAACCATTTTCAAGTAACTAATTCACATTTCAAGTCTCTACCATTAACCATTTTCTAGTAACTAATTCACATTTTCAAGTTACTACACTTAACAATTTTAAAGTAACTAATTCACATTTCAAGTCTCTAATATTAACCATTTTCAACTAACTAATTCACATTTCAAGTCTCTACAATTAATAATTTTCAAGTAACTAATTCACATTTCAATTCTCTACACTTAACCATTTTCAAGTAACTAATTCACATTTCAAGTCTCTACCATTAACCATTTTAAAGTAACTAATTCACATTTCAAGTCTCTACCATTTTCAAGTAACTAATTCACATTTCAATTCTCTACACTTAACCATTTCAAGTAACTAATTCACATTTCAAGTCTCTACCATTAACCATTTTCAAGTAACTAATTCACATTTCAAGTCTCTACCATTAACCATTTTCTAGTAACTATTTTACATTTTCAAGTTACTACACGTAACAAGTTTCAAGTAACTAATTCACATTTCAATTCTCTACACTTAATCATTTTCAAGTAACTAATTCACATTTTCAACTTCTACACTTAACAATTTTCAAATAACTAATTCACATTTCAATTTACTACAATTAATAATTTTCAAGTAACTAATTCACATTTCAATTCTCTACACTTAACCATTTTCAAGTAACTAATTCACATTTCAAGTCTCTACCATTTTCAAGTAACTAATTCACATTTCAATTCTCTACACTTAACCATTTCAAGTAACTAATTGACATTTCAAATCTCTACCATTAACCATTTTCAAGTAACTAATTCACATTTCAAGTCTCTACCATTAACCATTTTCTAGTAACTATTTTACATTTTCAAATTACTACACGTAACAAGTTTCAAGTAACTAATTCACATTTCAATTCTCTACACTCAACCATTTTCAAGTAACTAATTCACATTTCAAGTCTCTACCATTAACCATTTTAAAGTAACTAATTCACATTTCAAGTCTCTAATATTAACCATTTTCACGTAACTAATTTACATTTCAAGTCTCTACAATTAATAATTTTCAAGTAACTAATTCACATTTCAATTCTCTACACTTAACCATTTTCAAGTAACTAATTCACATTTCAAGTCTATACCATTAACCATTTTAAAGTAACTAATTCACATTTCAAGTCTCTACCATTTTCAAGTAACTAATTCACATTTCAATTTACTACAATTAATAATTTTCAAGTAACTAATTCACATTTCAATTCTCTACACTTAACCATTTCAAGTAACTAATTGACATTTCAAGTCTCTACCATTAACCATTTTCAAGTAACTAATTCACATTTCAAGTCTCTACCATTAACCATTTTCTAGTAACTATTTTACATTTTCAAGTTACTACACGTAACAAGTTTCAAGTAACTAATTCACATTTCAATTCTCTACACTCAACCATTTTCAAGTAACTAATTCACATTTCAAGTCTCTACCATTAACCATTTTCAAGTAACTAATTCACATTTTCACTAAACTTAATCATTTTTAAGTAACTAATTCACATTTCAAGTTTCTACCATTAACCATTTTCAAGTAACTAATTCACATTTCAAGTCTCTACCATTAACCATTTTAAAGTAACTAATTCACATTTCAAGTCTCTACCATTTTCAAGTAACTAATTCACATTTCAATTCTTTACACTTAACCATTTCAAGTAACTAATTCACATTTCAAGTCTATACCATTAACCATTTTAAAGTAACTAATTCACATTTCAAGTCTCTACCATTTTCAAGTAACTAATTCACATTTCAAGTCTCTACCATTAACCATTTTCTAGTAACTATTTTACATTTTCAAGTTACTACACGTAACAAGTTTCAAGTAACTAATTCACATTTCAATTCTCTACACTTAATCATTTTCAAGTAACTAATTCACATTTCAAGTCTCTACACTTAACCATTTTCAAGTAACTAATTCACATTTCAAGTCTCTACCATTAACCATTTTAAAGTAACTAATTCACATTTCAAGTCTCTACACTTAACCATTTTCAATTAACTAATTCACATTTCAAGTCTCTACCATTAACCATTTTCAAGTAACTAATTCACATTTCAAGTCTCTACCATTAACCATTTTCTAGTAACTATTTTACATTTTCAAGTTACTACACGTAACAAGTTTCAAGTAACTAATTCACATTTCAATTCTCTACACTTAATCATTTTCAAGTAACTAATTTACATTTTCAACTTCTACACTTAACAATTTTCAAATAACTAATTCACATTTCAATTTACTACAATTAATAATTTTCAAGTAACTAATTCACATTTCAATTCTCTACACTTAACCATTTTCAAGTAACTAATTCACATTTCAAGTCTCTACCATTAACCATTTTAAAGTAACTAATTCACATTTCAAGTCTCTACCATTTTCAAGTAACTAATTCACATTTCAATTCTCTACACTTAACCATTTCAAGTAACTAATTCACATTTCAAGTCTCTACCATTAACCATTTTCAAGTAACTAATTCACATTTCAAGTCTCTACCATTAACCATTTTCTAGTAACTATTTTACATTTTCAAGTTACTACACGTAACAAGTTTCAAGTAACTAATTCACATTTCAAGTCTCTACCATTAACCATTTTAAAGTAACTAATTCACATTTCAAGTCTCTACCATTTTCAAGTAACTAATTCACATTTCAAGTCTCAACCATTAACCATGTAACTAATTCACATTTCAATTCTCTACACTTAACCATTTTCAAGTAACTAATTCACATTTTCAAGTTACTGCACTTAACCATTTTCAAGTAACTAATTAACATTTTCACTAAACTTAATCATTTTCAAGTAACTAATTCATATTTCAAGTCTCTACCATTAACCATTTTCAAGTAACTAATTCACATTTCAAGTCTCTACCATTATCCATTTTCTAGTAACTAATTCACATTTTCAAGTTACTACACTTAACAATTTTCAAGTAACTAATTCACATTTCAATTCTCTACACTTAACCATTTTCAAGTAACTAATTCACATTTCAAGTCTCTACCATTAACCATTTTAAAGTAACTAATTCACATTTCAATTCTCTACACTTAACCATTTTCAAATAACTAATTCACATTTCAAGTCTCTACCATTAACAATTTTCAAGTAACTAATTCACATTTCAAGTCTCTACCATTAACCATTTTCTAGTAACTATTTTACATTTTCAAGTTACTACACGTAACAAGTTTCAAGTAACTAATTCACATTTCAATTCTCTACACTTAATCATTTTCAAGTAACTAATTCACATTTTCACTAAACTTAATCATTTTTAAGTAACTAATTCACATTTCAAGTTTCTACCATTAACCATTTTCAAGTAACTAATTCACATTTCAAGTCTCTACCATTAACCATTTTCAAGTAACTAATTCACATTTCAAGTCTCTACCATTTTCAAGTAACTAATTCACATTTCAAGTCTCAACCATTAACCATGTAACTAATTCACATTTCAATTCTCTACACTTAACCATTTTCAAGTAACAAATTCACATTTTCAAGTTACTGCACTTAACCATTTTCAAGTAACTAATTCACATTTCAAGTCTCTACCATTATCCATTTTCTAGTAACTAATTCACATTTTCAAGTTACTACACTTAACAATTTTCAAGTAACTTATTCACATTTCAAGTCTCTAATATTAACCATTTTCAAGTAACTAATTCACATTTCAAGTCTCTACATTTAATAATTTTCAAGTAACTAATTCACATTTCAATTCTCTACACTTAACCATTTTCAAGTAACTAATTCACATTTCAATTCTCTACACTTAACCATTTTCAAGTAACTAATTCACATTTCAAGTCTATACCATTAACCATTTTCTAGTAACTAATTTGCATTTTCAAGTTAGTACAATTAATAATTTTTAAGTAACTAATTCACATTTCAATTCTCTACACTCAACCATTTTCAAGTAACTAATTCACATTTCAAGTCTCTACCATTAACCATTTTAAAGTAACTAATTCACATTTCAAGTCTCTAATATTAACCATTTTCACGTAACTAATTCACATTTCAAGTCTCTACAATTAATAATTTTCAAGTAACTAATTCACATTTCAATTCTCTACACTTAACCATTTTCAAGTAACTAATTCACATTTCAAGTCTATACCATTAACCATTTTAAAGTAACTAATTCACATTTCAAATCTCTACCATTTTCAAGTAACTAATTCACATTTCAATTCTCTACACTTAACCATTTCAAGTAACTAATTGACATTTTAAGTCTCTACCATTAACCATTTTCAAGTAACTAATTCACATTTCAAGTCTCTACCATTAACCATTTTCTAGTAACTATTTTACATTTTCAAGTTACTACACGTAACAAGTTTCAAGTAACTAATTCACATTTCAATTCTCTACACTTAACCATTTTAAAGTAACTAATTCACATTTCAAGTCTCTACCATTTTTAAGTAACTAATTCACATTTCAAGTCTCTACCATTAACCATTTTCATGTAACTAATTCACATTTCAAGTCTCTACCATTAACCATTTTCTAGTAACTATTTTACATTTTCAAGTTACTACACGTAACAAGTTTCAAGTAACTAATTCACATTTCAATTCTCTACACTTAATCATTTTCAAGTAACTAATTCACATTTCAATTCTCTACACTTAACCATTTTCAAGTAACTAATTCACATTTCAAGTCTCTACCATTAACCATTTTAAAGTAACTAATTCACATTTCAAGTCTCTACACTTAACCATTTTCAATTAACTAATTCACATTTCAAATCTCTACCATTAACCATTTTCAAGTAACTAATTCACATTTCAAGTCTCTACCATTAACAATTTTCTAGTAACTATTTTACATTTTCAAGTTACTACACGTAACAAGTTTCAAGTAACTAATTCACATTTCAATTCTCTACACTTAATCATTTTCAAGTAACTAATTTACATTTTCAACTTCTACACTTAACAATTTTCAAATAACTAATTCACATTTCAATTTACTACAATTAATAATTTTCAAGTAACTAATTCACATTTCAATTCTCTACACTTAACCATTTTCAAGTAACTAATTCACATTTCAAGTCTCTACCATTAACCATTTTAAAGTAACTAATTCACATTTCAAGTCTCTACCATTTTCAAGTAACTAATTCACATTTCAATTCTCTACACTTAACCATTTCAAGTAACTAATTCACATTTCAAGTCTCTACCATTAACCATTTTCAAGTAACTAATTCACATTTCAAGTCTCTACCATTAACCATTTTCTAGTAACTATTTTACATTTTCAAGTTACTACACGTAACAAGTTTCAAGTAACTAATTCACATTTCAATTCTCTACACTTAATCATTTTCAAGTAACTAATTCACATTTTCAACTTCTACACTTAACAATTTTCAAATAACTAATTCACATTTCAATTTACTACAATTAATAATTTTCAAGTAACTAATTCACATTTCAATTCTCTACACTTAACCATTTTCAAGTAACTAATTCACATTTCAAGTCTCTACCATTAACCATTTTAAAGTAACTAATTCACATTTCAAGTCTCTACCATTTTCAAGTAACTAATTCACATTTCAATTCTCTACACTTAACCATTTCAAGTAACTAATTGACATTTCAAGTCTCTACCATTAACCTTTTTCAAGTAACTAAATCACATTTCAAGTCTCTACCATTAACCATTTTCTAGTAACTAATTCACATTTTCAAGTTACTACACTTAACAATTTTCAAATAACTAATTCACATTTCAATTCTCTACACTTAACCATTTTCAAGTAACTAATTCACATTTTCAAGTCTCTACCATTAACCATTTTAAAGTAACTAATTCACATTTCAAGTCTCTACCATTTTCAAGTAACTAATTCACATTTCAATTCTCTACACTTAACCATTTCAAGTAACTAATTGACATTTCAAGTCTCTACCATTAACCATTTTCAAGTAACTAATTCACATTTCAAGTCTCTACCATTAACCATTTTCTAGTAACTATTTTACATTTTCAAGTTACTACACGTAACAAGTTTCAAGTAACTAATTCACATTTCAATTCTCTACACTCAACCATTTTCAAGTAACTAATTCACATTTCAAGTCTCTACCATTAACCATTTTAAAGTAACTAATTCACATTTCAAGTCTCTAATATTAACCATTTTCACGTAACTAATTTACATTTCAAGTCTCTAGAATTAATAATTTTCAAGTAACTAATTCACATTTCAATTCTCTACACTTAACCATTTTCAAGTAACTAATTCACATTTCAAGTCTATACCATTAACCATTTTAAAGTAACTAATTCACATTTCAAGTCTCTACCATTTTCAAGTAACTAATTCACATTTCAATTCTCTACACTTAACCATTTCAAGTAACTAATTGACATTTCAAGTCTCTAGCATTAACCATTTTCAAATAACTAATTCACATTTCAAGTCTCTACCATTAACCATTTTCTAGTAACTATTTTACATTTTCAAGTTACTACACGTAACAAGTTTCAAGTAACTAATTCACATTTCAATTCTCTACACTTAATCATTTTCAAGTAACTAATTCACATTTCAATTCTCTACACTTAACCATTTTCAAGTAACTAATTCACATTTCAAGTCTCTACCATTAACCATTTTAAAGTAACTAATTCACATTTCAAGTCTCTACACTTAACCATTTTCAATTAACTAATTCACATTTCAAGTCTCTACCATTAACCATTTTAAAGTAACTAATTCACATTTCAAGTCTCTACCATTTTCAAGTAACTAATTCACATTTCAAGTCTCTACCATTTTCAAATAACTAATTCACATTTCAATTTACTACAATTAATAATTTTCAAGTAACTAATTCACATTTCAATTCTCTACACTTAACCATTTTCAAGTAACTAATTCACATTTCAAGTCTCTACCATTAACCATTTTAAAGTAACTAATTCACATTTCAAGTCTCTACACTTAACCATTTTCAATTAACTAATTCACATTTCAAGTCTCTACCATTAACCATTTTAAAGTAACTAATTCACATTTCAAGTCTCTACCATTTTCAAGTAACTAATTCACATTTCAAGTCTCTACCATTTCAAGTAACTAATTCACATTTCAAGTCTCTACCATTTTTAAGTAACTAATTCACATTTCAAGTCTCTACCATTAACCATTTTCATGTAACTAATTCACATTTCAAGTCTCTACCATTAACCATTTTCTAGTAACTATTTTACATTTTCAAGTTACTACACGTAACAAGTTTCAAGTAACTAATTCACATTTCAATTCTCCACACTTAATCATTTTCAAGTAACTAATTTACATTTTCAACTTCTACACTTAACAATTTTCAAATAACTAATTCACATTTCAATTTACTACAATTAATAATTTTCAAGTAACTAATTCACATTTCAATTCTCTACACTTAACCATTTTCAAGTAACTAATTCACATTTCAAGTCTCTACCATTAACCATTTTAAAGTAACTAATTCACATTTCAAGTCTCTACCATTTTCAAGTAACTAATTCACATTTCAATTCTCTACACTTAACCATTTCAAGTAACTAATTCACATTTCAAGTCTCTACCATTAACCATTTTCAAGTAACTAATTCACATTTCAAGTCTCTACCATTAACCATTTTCTAGTAACTATTTTACATTTTCAAGTTACTACACGTAACTAGTTTCAAGTAACTAATTCACATTTCAATTCTCTACACTTAATCATTTTCAAGTAACTAATTCACATTTTCAACTTCTACACTTAACAATTTTCAAATAACTAATTCACATTTCAATTTACTACAATTAATAATTTTCAAGTAACTAATTCACATTTCAATTCTCTACACTTAACCATTTTCAAGTAACTAATTCACATTTCAAGTCTCTACCATTAACCATTTTAAAGTAACTAATTCACATTTCAAGTCTCTACCATTTCCAAGTAACTAATTCACATTTCAATTCTCTACACTTAACCATTTCAAGTAACTAATTCACATTTCAAGTCTCTACCATTAACCTTTTTCAAGTAACTAATTCACATTTCAAGTCTCTACCATTAACCATTTTCTAGTAACTATTTTACATTTTCAAGTTACTACACGTAACAAGTTTCAAGTAACTAATTCACATTTCAATTCTCTACACTTAATCATTTTCAAGTAACTAATTCACATTTTCACTAAACTTAATCATTTTTAAGTAACTAATTCACATTTCAAGTTTCTACCATTAACCATTTTCAAGTAACTAATTCACATTTCAAGTCTCTACCATTAACCATTTTAAAGTAACTAATTCACATTTCAAGTCTCAACCATTAACCATGTAACTAATTCACATTTCAATTCTCTACACTTAACCATTTTCAAGTAACAAATTCACATTTTCAAGTTACTGCACTTAACCATTTTCAAGTAACTAATTCACATTTCAAGTCTCTACCATTATCCATTTTCTAGTAACTAATTCACATTTTCAAGTTACTACACTTAACAATTTTCAAGTAACTTATTCACATTTCAAGTCTCTAATATTAACCATTTTCAAGTAACTAATTCACATTTCAAGTCTCTACATTTAATAATTTTCAAGTAACTAATTCACATTTCAATTCTCTACACTTAACCATTTTCAAGTAACTAATTCACATTTCAATTCTCTACACTTAACCATTTTCAAGTAACTAATTCACATTTCAAGTCTATACCATTAACCATTTTCTAGTAACTAATTTGCATTTTCAAGTTAGTACAATTAATAATTTTTAAGTAACTAATTCACATTTCAATTCTCTACACTCAACCATTTTCAAGTAACTAATTCACATTTCAAGTCTCTACCATTAACCATTTTAAAGTAACTAATTCACATTTCAAGTCTCTAATATTAACCATTTTCACGTAACTAATTCACATTTCAAGTCTCTACAATTAATAATTTTCAAGTAACTAATTCACATTTCAATTCTCGACACTTAACCATTTTCAAATAACTAATTCACATTTCAATTCTCTACACTTAACCATTTTCAAGTAACTAATTCACATTTTCAAGTCTCTACCATTAACCATTTTAAAGTAACTAATTCACATTTCAAGTCTCTACCATTTTCAAGTAACTAATTCACATTTCAATTCTCTACACTTAACCATTTCAAGTAACTAATTGACATTTCAAGTCTCTACCATTAACCATTTTCAAGTAACTAATTCACATTTCAAGTCTCTACCATTAACCATTTTCTAGTAACTATTTTACATTTTCAAGTTACTACACGTAACAAGTTTCAAGTAACTAATTCACATTTCAATTCTCTACACTCAACCATTTTCAAGTAACTAATTCACATTTCAAGTCTCTACCATTAACCATTTTAAAGTAACTAATTCACATTTCAAGTCTCTAATATTAACCATTTTCACGTAACTAATTTACATTTCAAGTCTCTAGAATTAATAATTTTCAAGTAACTAATTCACATTTCAATTCTCTACACTTAACCATTTTCAAGTAACTAATTCACATTTCAAGTCTATACCATTAACCATTTTAAAGTAACTAATTCACATTTCAAGTCTCTACCATTTTCAAGTAACTAATTCACATTTCAATTCTCTACACTTAACCATTTCAAGTAACTAATTGACATTTCAAGTCTCTAGCATTAACCATTTTCAAATAACTAATTCACATTTCAAGTCTCTACCATTAACCATTTTCTAGTAACTATTTTACATTTTCAAGTTACTACACGTAACAAGTTTCAAGTAACTAATTCACATTTCAATTCTCTACACTTAATCATTTTCAAGTAACTAATTCACATTTCAATTCTCTACACTTAACCATTTTCAAGTAACTAATTCACATTTCAAGTCTCTACCATTAACCATTTTAAAGTAACTAATTCACATTTCAAGTCTCTACACTTAACCATTTTCAATTAACTAATTCACATTTCAAGTCTCTACCATTAACCATTTTAAAGTAACTAATTCACATTTCAAGTCTCTACCATTTTCAAGTAACTAATTCACATTTCAAGTCTCTACCATTTTCAAATAACTAATTCACATTTCAATTTACTACAATTAATAATTTTCAAGTAACTAATTCACATTTCAATTCTCTACACTTAACCATTTTCAAGTAACTAATTCACATTTCAAGTCTCTACCATTAACCATTTTAAAGTAACTAATTCACATTTCAAGTCTCTACACTTAACCATTTTCAATTAACTAATTCACATTTCAAGTCTCTACCATTAACCATTTTAAAGTAACTAATTCACATTTCAAGTCTCTACCATTTTCAAGTAACTAATTCACATTTCAAGTCTCTACCATTTCAAGTAACTAATTCACATTTCAAGTCTCTACCATTTTTAAGTAACTAATTCACATTTCAAGTCTCTACCATTAACCATTTTCATGTAACTAATTCACATTTCAAGTCTCTACCATTAACCATTTTCTAGTAACTATTTTACATTTTCAAGTTACTACACGTAACAAGTTTCAAGTAACTAATTCACATTTCAATTCTCCACACTTAATCATTTTCAAGTAACTAATTTACATTTTCAACTTCTACACTTCACAATTTTCAAATAACTAATTCACATTTCAATTTACTACAATTAATAATTTTCAAGTAACTAATTCACAT
Organism: Capsicum rhomboideum; assembly: GCA_031232105.1. NCBI lineage: Eukaryota > Viridiplantae > Streptophyta > Magnoliopsida > Solanales > Solanaceae > Capsicum > Capsicum rhomboideum. The sequence goes on along the minus strand of CP124719.1, from coordinate 46,487,582 downwards.
TTCAATTCTCTACACTTAACCATTTTCAAGTAACTAATTCACATTTCAAGTCTCTACCATTAACCATTTTAAAGTAACTAATTCACATTTCAAGTCTCTACCATTTTCAAGTAACTAATTCACATTTCAATTCTCTACACTTAACCATTTCAAGTAACTAATTCACATTTCAAGTCTCTACCATTAACCATTTTCAAGTAACTAATTCACATTTCAAGTCTCTACCATTAACCATTTTCTAGTAACTATTTTACATTTTCAAGTTACTACACGTAACTAGTTTCAAGTAACTAATTCACATTTCAATTCTCTACACTTAATCATTTTCAAGTAACTAATTCACATTTTCAACTTCTACACTTAACAATTTTCAAATAACTAATTCACATTTCAATTTACTACAATTAATAATTTTCAAGTAACTAATTCACATTTCAATTCTCTACACTTAACCATTTTCAAGTAACTAATTCACATTTCAAGTCTCTACCATTAACCATTTTAAAGTAACTAATTCACATTTCAAGTCTCTACCATTTCCAAGTAACTAATTCACATTTCAATTCTCTACACTTAACCATTTCAAGTAACTAATTCACATTTCAAGTCTCTACCATTAACCTTTTTCAAGTAACTAATTCACATTTCAAGTCTCTACCATTAACCATTTTCTAGTAACTATTTTACATTTTCAAGTTACTACACGTAACAAGTTTCAAGTAACTAATTCACATTTCAATTCTCTACACTTAATCATTTTCAAGTAACTAATTCACATTTTCACTAAACTTAATCATTTTTAAGTAACTAATTCACATTTCAAGTTTCTACCATTAACCATTTTCAAGTAACTAATTCACATTTCAAGTCTCTACCATTAACCATTTTAAAGTAACTAATTCACATTTCAAGTCTCAACCATTAACCATGTAACTAATTCACATTTCAATTCTCTACACTTAACCATTTTCAAGTAACAAATTCACATTTTCAAGTTACTGCACTTAACCATTTTCAAGTAACTAATTCACATTTCAAGTCTCTACCATTATCCATTTTCTAGTAACTAATTCACATTTTCAAGTTACTACACTTAACAATTTTCAAGTAACTTATTCACATTTCAAGTCTCTAATATTAACCATTTTCAAGTAACTAATTCACATTTCAAGTCTCTACATTTAATAATTTTCAAGTAACTAATTCACATTTCAATTCTCTACACTTAACCATTTTCAAGTAACTAATTCACATTTCAATTCTCTACACTTAACCATTTTCAAGTAACTAATTCACATTTCAAGTCTATACCATTAACCATTTTCTAGTAACTAATTTGCATTTTCAAGTTAGTACAATTAATAATTTTTAAGTAACTAATTCACATTTCAATTCTCTACACTCAACCATTTTCAAGTAACTAATTCACATTTCAAGTCTCTACCATTAACCATTTTAAAGTAACTAATTCACATTTCAAGTCTCTAATATTAACCATTTTCACGTAACTAATTCACATTTCAAGTCTCTACAATTAATAATTTTCAAGTAACTAATTCACATTTCAATTCTCGACACTTAACCATTTTCAAGTAACTAATTCACATTTCAAGTCTATACCATTAACCATTTTAAAGTAACTAATTCACATTTCAAATCTCTACCATTTTCAAGTAACTAATTCACATTTCAATTCTCTACACTTAACCATTTCAAGTAACTAATTGACATTTTAAGTCTCTACCATTAACCATTTTCAAGTAACTAATTCACATTTCAAGTCTCTACCATTAACCATTTTCTAGTAACTATTTTACATTTTCAAGTTACTACACGTAACAAGTTTCAAGTAACTAATTCACATTTCAATTCTCTACACTTAATCATTTTCAAGTAACTAATTCACATTTCAAGTCTATACACTTAACCATTTTCAAGTAACTAATTCACATTTCAAGTCTCTACCATTAACCATTTTAAAGTAACTAATTCACATTTCAAGTCTCTACCATTAACCATTTTCAAATAACTAATTCACATTTTCAAGTCACTACCATTTTCAAGTAACAAATACACATCTTCATGTCTCTACACTTAACCATTTTAAAGTAACTAATTCACATTTCAAGTCTCTACCATTTTCAAGTAACTAATTCACATTTCAATTCTCTACACTTAACCATTTCAAGTAACTAATTGACATTTCAAGTCTCTACCATTAACCTTTTTCAAGTAACTAAATCACATTTCAAGTCTCTACCATTAACCATTTTCTAGTAACTAATTCACATTTTCAAGTTACTACACTTAACAATTTTCAAATAACTAATTCACATTTCAATTCTCTACACTTAACCATTTTCAAGTAACTAATTCACATTTTCAAGTCTCTACCATTAACCATTTTAAAGTAACTAATTCACATTTCAAATCTCTACCATTTTCAAGTAACTAATTCACATTTCAATTCTCTACACTTAACCATTTCAAGTAACTAATTGACATTTCAAGTCTCTACCATTAACCATTTTCAAGTAACTAATTCACATTTCAAGTCTCTACCATTAACCATTTTCTAGTAACTATTTTACATTTTCAAGTTACTACACGTAACAAGTTTCAAGTAACTAATTCACATTTCAATTCTCTACACTCAACCATTTTCAAGTAACTAATTCACATTTCAAGTCTCTACCATTAACCATTTTAAAGTAACTAATTCACATTTCAAGTCTCTAATATTAACCATTTTCACGTAACTAATTTACATTTCAAGTCTCTACAATTAATAATTTTCAAGTAACTAATTCACATTTCAATTCTCTACACTTAACCATTTTCAAGTAACTAATTCACATTTCAAGTCTATACCATTAACCATTTTAAAGTAACTAATTCACATTTCAAGTCTCTACCATTTTCAAGTAACTAATTCACATTTCAATTCTCTACACTTAACCATTTCAAGTAACTAATTGACATTTCAAGTCTCTAGCATTAACCATTTTCAAATAACTAATTCACATTTCAAGTCTCTACCATTAACCATTTTCTAGTAACTATTTTACATTTTCAAGTTACTACACGTAACAAGTTTCAAGTAACTAATTCACATTTCAATTCTCTACACTTAATCATTTTCAAGTAACTAATTCACATTTCAATTCTCTACACTTAACCATTTTCAAGTAACTAATTCACATTTCAAGTCTCTACCATTAACCATTTTAAAGTAACTAATTCACATTTCAAGTCTCTACACTTAACCATTTTCAATTAACTAATTCACATTTCAAGTCTCTACCATTAACCATTTTAAAGTAACTAATTCACATTTCAAGTCTCTACCATTTTCAAGTAACTAATTCACATTTCAAGTCTCTACCATTTTCAAATAACTAATTCACATTTCAATTTACTACAATTAATAATTTTCAAGTAACTAATTCACATTTCAATTCTCTACACTTAACCATTTTCAAGTAACTAATTCACATTTCAAGTCTCTACCATTAACCATTTTAAAGTAACTAATTCACATTTCAAGTCTCTACACTTAACCATTTTCAATTAACTAATTCACATTTCAAGTCTCTACCATTAACCATTTTAAAGTAACTAATTCACATTTCAAGTCTCTACCATTTTCAAGTAACTAATTCACATTTCAAGTCTCTACCATTTCAAGTAACTAATTCACATTTCAAGTCTCTACCATTTTTAAGTAACTAATTCACATTTCAAGTCTCTACCATTAACCATTTTCATGTAACTAATTCACATTTCAAGTCTCTACCATTAACCATTTTCTAGTAACTATTTTACATTTTCAAGTTACTACACGTAACAAGTTTCAAGTAACTAATTCACATTTCAATTCTCCACACTTAATCATTTTCAAGTAACTAATTTACATTTTCAACTTCTACACTTAACAATTTTCAAATAACTAATTCACATTTCAATTTACTACAATTAATAATTTTCAAGTAACTAATTCACATTTCAATTCTCTACACTTAACCATTTTCAAGTAACTAATTCACATTTCAAGTCTCTACCATTAACCATTTTAAAGTAACTAATTCACATTTCAAGTCTCTACCATTTTCAAGTAACTAATTCACATTTCAATTCTCTACACTTAACCATTTCAAGTAACTAATTCACATTTCAAGTCTCTACCATTAACCATTTTCAAGTAACTAATTCACATTTCAAGTCTCTACCATTAACCATTTTCTAGTAACTATTTTACATTTTCAAGTTACTACACGTAACTAGTTTCAAGTAACTAATTCACATTTCAATTCTCTACACTTAATCATTTTCAAGTAACTAATTCACATTTTCAACTTCTACACTTAACAATTTTCAAATAACTAATTCACATTTCAATTTACTACAATTAATAATTTTCAAGTAACTAATTCACATTTCAATTCTCTACACTTAACCATTTTCAAGTAACTAATTCACATTTCAAGTCTCTACCATTAACCATTTTAAAGTAACTAATTCACATTTCAAGTCTCTACCATTTCCAAGTAACTAATTCACATTTCAATTCTCTACACTTAACCATTTCAAGTAACTAATTCACATTTCAAGTCTCTACCATTAACCTTTTTCAAGTAACTAATTCACATTTCAAGTCTCTACCATTAACCATTTTCTAGTAACTATTTTACATTTTCAAGTTACTACACGTAACAAGTTTCAAGTAACTAATTCACATTTCAATTCTCTACACTTAATCATTTTCAAGTAACTAATTCACATTTTCACTAAACTTAATCATTTTTAAGTAACTAATTCACATTTCAAGTTTCTACCATTAACCATTTTCAAGTAACTAATTCACATTTCAAGTCTCTACCATTAACCATTTTAAAGTAACTAATTCACATTTCAAGTCTCAACCATTAACCATGTAACTAATTCACATTTCAATTCTCTACACTTAACCATTTTCAAGTAACAAATTCACATTTTCAAGTTACTGCACTTAACCATTTTCAAGTAACTAATTCACATTTCAAGTCTCTACCATTATCCATTTTCTAGTAACTAATTCACATTTTCAAGTTACTACACTTAACAATTTTCAAGTAACTTATTCACATTTCAAGTCTCTAATATTAACCATTTTCAAGTAACTAATTCACATTTCAAGTCTCTACATTTAATAATTTTCAAGTAACTAATTCACATTTCAATTCTCTACACTTAACCATTTTCAAGTAACTAATTCACATTTCAATTCTCTACACTTAACCATTTTCAAGTAACTAATTCACATTTCAAGTCTATACCATTAACCATTTTCTAGTAACTAATTTGCATTTTCAAGTTAGTACAATTAATAATTTTTAAGTAACTAATTCACATTTCAATTCTCTACACTCAACCATTTTCAAGTAACTAATTCACATTTCAAGTCTCTACCATTAACCATTTTAAAGTAACTAATTCACATTTCAAGTCTCTAATATTAACCATTTTCACGTAACTAATTCACATTTCAAGTCTCTACAATTAATAATTTTCAAGTAACTAATTCACATTTCAATTCTCGACACTTAACCATTTTCAAGTAACTAATTCACATTTCAAGTCTATACCATTAACCATTTTAAAGTAACTAATTCACATTTCAAATCTCTACCATTTTCAAGTAACTAATTCACATTTCAATTCTCTACACTTAACCATTTCAAGTAACTAATTGACATTTTAAGTCTCTACCATTAACCATTTTCAAGTAACTAATTCACATTTCAAGTCTCTACCATTAACCATTTTCTAGTAACTATTTTACATTTTCAAGTTACTACACGTAACAAGTTTCAAGTAACTAATTCACATTTCAATTCTCTACACTTAATCATTTTCAAGTAACTAATTCACATTTCAAGTCTATACACTTAACCATTTTCAAGTAACTAATTCACATTTCAAGTCTCTACCATTAACCATTTTAAAGTAACTAATTCACATTTCAAGTCTCTACACTTAACCATTTTCAATTAACTAATTCACGTTTCAATTCTCTACCATTAACCATTTTCAAGTAACTAATTCACATTTCAAGTCTCTACCATTAACCATTTTCTAGTAACTATTTTACATTTTCAAGTTACTACACGTAACAAGTTTCAAGTAACTAATTCACATTTCAATTCTCTACACTTAATCATTTTCAAGTAACTAATTCACATTTCAATTCTCTACACTTAACCATTTTCAAGTAACTAATTCACATTTCAAGTCTCTACCATTAACCATTTTAAAGTAACTAATTCACATTTCAAGTCTCTACACTTAACCATTTTCAATTAACTAATTCACATTTCAAGTCTCTACCATTAACCATTTTCAAGTAACTAATTCACATTTCAAGTCTCTACCATTAACCATTTTCTAGTAACTATTTTACATTTTCAAGTTACTACACGTAACAAGTTTCAAGTAACTAATTCACATTTCAATTCTCTACACTTAATCATTTTCAAGTAACTAATTTACATTTTCAACTTCTACACTTAACAATTTTCAAATAACTAATTCACATTTCAATTTACTACAATTAATAATTTTCAAGTAACTAATTCACATTTCAATTCTCTACCATTAACCATTTTCAAGTAACTAATTCACATTTCAAGTCTCTACCATTAACCATTTTAAAGTAACTAATTCACATTTCAAGTCTCTACCATTTTCAAGTAACTAATTCACATTTCAATTCTCTACACTTAACCATTTCAAGTAACTAATTGACATTTCAAGTCTCTACCATTAACCTTTTTCAAGTAACTAAATCACATTTCAAGTCTCTACCATTAACAATTTTCAAATAACTAATTCACATTTCAATTCTCTACACTTAACCATTTTCAAGTAACTAATTCACATTTTCAAATCTCTACCATTAACCATTTTAAAGTAACTAATTCACATTTCAAGTCTCTACCATTTTCAAGTAACTAATTCACATTTCAATTCTCTACACTTAACCATTTCAAGTAACTAATTGACATTTCAAGTCTCTACCATTAACCATTTTCAAGTAACTAATTCACATTTCAAGTCTCTACCATTAACCATTTTCTAGTAACTATTTTACATTTTCAAGTTACTACACGTAACAAGTTTCAAGTAACTAATTCACATTTCAATTCTCTACACTCAACCATTTTCAAGTAACTAATTCACATTTCAAGTCTCTACCATTAACCATTTTAAAGTAACTAATTCACATTTCAAGTCTCTAATATTAACCATTTTCACGTAACTAATTTACATTTCAAGTCTCTACAATTAATAATTTTCAAGTAACTAATTCACATTTCAATTCTCTACACTTAACCATTTTCAAGTAACTAATTCACATTTCAAGTCTATACCATTAACCATTTTAAAGTAACTAATTCACATTTCAAGTCTCTACCATTAACCATTTTCAAGTAACTAATTGACATTTCAAGTCTCTACCATTAACCTTTTTCAAGTAACTAAATCACATTTCAAGTCTCTACCATTAACAATTTTCAAATAACTAATTCACATTTCAATTCTCTACACTTAACCATTTTCAAGTAACTAATTCACATTTTCAAGTCTCTACCATTAACCATTTTAAAGTAACTAATTCACATTTCAAGTCTCTACCATTTTCAAGTAACTAATTCACATTTCAATTCTCTACACTTAACCATTTCAAGTAACTAATTGACATTTCAAGTCTCTACCATTAACCATTTTCAAGTAACTAATTCACATTTCAAGTCTCTACCATTAACCATTTTCTAGTAACTATTTTACATTTTCAAGTTACTACACGTAACAAGTTTCAAGTAACTAATTCACATTTCAATTCTCTACACTCAACCATTTTCAAGTAACTAATTCACATTTCAAGTCTCTACCATTAACCATTTTAAAGTAACTAATTCACATTTCAAGTCTCTAATATTAACCATTTTCACGTAACTAATTTACATTTCAAGTCTCTACAATTAATAATTTTCAAGTAACTAATTCACATTTCAATTCTCTACACTTAACCATTTTCAAGTAACTAATTCACATTTCAAGTCTATACCATTAACCATTTTAAAGTAACTAATTCACATTTCAAGTCTCTACCATTTTCAAGTAACTAATTGACATTTCAATTCTCTACACTTAACCATTTCAAGTAACTAATTGACATTTCAAGTCTCTAGCATTAACCATTTTCAAATAACTAATTCACATTTCAAGTCTCTACCATTAACCATTTTCTAGTAACTATTTTACATTTTCAAGTTACTACACGTAACAAGTTTCAAGTAACTAATTCACATTTCAATTCTCTACACTTAATCATTTTCAAGTAACTAATTCACATTTCAATTCTCTACACTTAACCATTTTCAAGTAACTAATTCACATTTCAAGTCTCTACCATTAACCATTTTAAAGTAACTAATTCACATTTCAAGTCTCTACACTTAACCATTTCAAGTAACTAATTCACATTTCAAGTCTCTACCATTAACCATTTTCAAGTAACTAATTCACATTTCAAGTCTCTACCATTAACCATTTTCTAGTAACTATTTTACATTTTCAAGTTACTACACGTAACTAGTTTCAAGTAACTAATTCACATTTCAATTCTCTACACTTAATCATTTTCAAGTAACTAATTCACATTTTCAACTTCTACACTTAACAATTTTCAAATAACTAATTCACATTTCAATTTACTACAATTAATAATTTTCAAGTAACTAATTCACATTTCAATTCTCTACACTTAACCATTTTCAAGTAACTAATTCACATTTCAAGTCTCTACCATTAACCATTTTAAAGTAACTAATTCACATTTCAAGTCTCTACCATTTTCAAGTAACTAATTCACATTTCAATTCTCTACACTTAACCATTTCAAGTAACTAATTCACATTTCAAGTCTCTACCATTAACCTTTTCAAGTAACTAATTCACATTTCAAGTCTCTACCATTAACCATTTTCTAGTAACTATTTTACATTTTCAAGTTACTACACGTAACAAGTTTCAAGTAACTAATTCACATTTCAATTCTCTACACTTAATCATTTTCAAGTAACTAATTCACATTTTCACTAAACTTAATCATTTTTAAGTAACTAATTCACATTTCAAGTTTCTACCATTAACCATTTTCAAGTAACTAATTCACATTTCAAGTCTCTACCATTAACCATTTTAAAGTAACTAATTCACATTTCAAGTCTCTACCATTTTCAAGTAACTAATTCACATTTCAAGTCTCAACCATTAACCATGTAACTAATTCACATTTCAATTCTCTACATTTAACCATTTTCAAGTAACAAATTCACATTTTCAAGTTACTGCACTTAACCATTTTCAAGTAACTAATTCACATTTCAAGTCTCTACCATTATCCATTTTCTAGTAACTAATTCACATTTTCAAGTTACTACACTTAACAATTTTCAAGTAACTTATTCACATTTCAAGTCTCTAATATTAACCATTTTCAAGTAACTAATTCACATTTCAAGTCTCTACATTTAATAATTTTCAAGTAACTAATTCACATTTCAATTCTCTACACTTAACCATTTTCAAGTAACTAATTCACATTTCAATTCTCTACACTTAACCATTTTCAAGTAACTAATTCACATTTCAAGTCTATACCATTAACCATTTTCTAGTAACTAATTTGCATTTTCAAGTTAGTACAATTAATAATTTTTAAGTAACTAATTCACATTTCAATTCTCTACACTCAACCATTTTCAAGTAACTAATTCACATTTCAAGTCTCTACCATTAACCATTTTAAAGTAACTAATTCACATTTCAAGTCTCTGCCATTTTCTAGTAACTAATTCATATTTTCAAGTAACTAATTCACATTTCAAGTCTCTACCATTAGCCATTTTCTAGTAACTAATTCACATTTTCAAGTTACTACACTTAACAATTTTAAAGTAACTAATTCACATTTCAAGTCTCTAATATTAACAATTTTCAAGTAACTAATTCACATTTCAAGTCTGTACAATTAATAATTTTCAAGTAACTAATTCACATTTCAATTCTCTACACTTAACCATTTTCAAGTAACTAATTCAAATTTCAAGTCTCTACCATTAACCATTTTAAAGTAACTAATTCACATTTCAAGTCTCTACCATTAACAATTTTCAAGTAACTAATTCACATTTCAATTCTCTACACTTAACCATTTCAAGTAACTAATTCACATTTCAAGACTCTACCATTAACCTTTTTCAAGTAACTAAATCACATTTCAAGTCTCTATCATTAACCATTTTCTAGTAACTAATTTACATTTTCAAGTTACTACACGTAACAATTTTCAAGTAACTAATTCACATTTCAATTCTCTACACTTAATCATTTTCAAGTAACTAATTCACATTTCAAGTCTCTACCATTAACCATTTTAAAGTAACTAATTCACATTTCAAGTCTCTACACTTAACCATTTTCAATTAACTAATTCACATTTCAAGTCTCTACCATTAACCATTTTCAAGTAACTAATTCACATTTCAAGTCTCTACCATTAACCATTTTCTAGTAACTATTTTACATTTTCAAGTTACTACACGTAACAAGTTTCAAGTAACTAATTCACATTTCAATTCTCTACACTTAATCATTTTCAAGTAACTAATTTACATTTTCAACTTCTACACTTAACAATTTTCAAATAACTAATTCACATTTCAATTTACTACAATTAATAATTTTCAAGTAACTAATTCACATTTCAATTCTCTACACTTAACCATTTTCAAGTAACTAATTCACATTTCGAGTCTCTACCATTAACCATTTTAAAGTAACTAATTCACATTTCAAGTCTCTACCATTTTCAAGTAACTAATTCACATTTCAATTCTCTACACTTAACCATTTCAAGTAACTAATTCACATTTCAAGTCTCTACCATTAACCATTTTCAAGTAACTAATTCACATTTCAAGTCTCTACCATTAACCATTTTCTAGTAACTATTTTACATTTTCAAGTTACTACACGTAACAAGTTTCAAGTAACTAATTCACATTTCAATTCTCTACACTTAATCATTTTCAAGTAACTAATTCACATTTTCAACTTCTACACTTAACAATTTTCAAATAACTAATTCACATTTCAATTTACTACAATTAATAATTTTCAAGTAACTAATTCACATTTCAATTCTCTACACTTAACCATTTTCAAGTAACTAATTCACATTTCAAGTCTCTACCATTAACCATTTTAAAGTAACTAATTCACATTTCAAGTCTCTACCATTTTCAAGTAACTAATTCACATTTCAATTCTCTACACTTAACCATTTCAAGTAACTAATTGACATTTCAAGTCTCTACCATTAACCTTTTTCAAGTAACTAAATCACATTTCAAGTCTCTACCATTAACCATTTTCTAGTAACTATTTTACATTTTCAAGTTACTACACGTAACAAGTTTCAAGTAACTAATTCACATTTCAATTCTCTACACTCAACCATTTTCAAGTAACTAATTCACATTTCAAGTCTCTACCATTAACCATTTTAAAGTAACTAATTCACATTTCAAGTCTCTAATATTAACCATTTTCACGTAACTAATTTACATTTCAAGTCTCTACAATTAATAATTTTCAAGTAACTAATTCACATTTCAATTCTCTACACTTAACCATTTTCAAGTAACTAATTCACATTTCAAGTCTATACCATTAACCATTTTAAAGTAACTAATTCACATTTCAAGTCTCTACCATTTTCAAGTAACTAATTGACATTTCAATTCTCTACACTTAACCATTTCAAGTAACTAATTGACATTTCAAGTCTCTAGCATTAACCATTTTCAAATAACTAATTCACATTTCAAGTCTCTACCATTAACCATTTTCTAGTAACTATTTTACATTTTCAAGTTACTACACGTAACAAGTTTCAAGTAACTAATTCACATTTCAATTCTCTACACTTAATCATTTTCAAGTAACTAATTCACATTTCAATTCTCTACACTTAACCATTTTCAAGTAACTAATTCACATTTCAAGTCTCTACCATTAACCATTTTAAAGTAACTAATTCACATTTCAAGTCTCTACACTTAACCATTTTCAATTAACTAATTCACATTTCAATTCTAAACCATTAACCATTTTCAAGTAACTAATTCACATTTCGAGTCTCTACCATTAACCATTTTAAAGTAACTAATTCACATTTCAAGTCTCTACCATTTTCAAGTAACTAATTCACATTTCAATTCTCTACACTTAACCATTTCAAGTAACTAATTCACATTTCAAGTCTCTACCATTAACCATTTTCAAGTAACTAATTCACATTTCAAGTCTCTACCATTAACCATTTTCTAGTAACTATTTTACATTTTCAAGTTACTACACGTAACTAGTTTCAAGTAACTAATTCACATTTCAATTCTCTACACTTAATCATTTTCAAGTAACTAATTCACATTTTCAACTTCTACACTTAACAATTTTCAAATAACTAATTCACATTTCAATTTACTACAATTAATAATTTTCAAGTAACTAATTCACATTTCAATTCTCTACACTTAACCATTTTCAAGTAACTAATTCACATTTCAAGTCTCTACCATTAACCATTTTAAAGTAACTAATTCACATTTCAAGTCTCTACCATTTTCAAGTAACTAATTCACATTTCAATTCTCTACACTTAACCATTTCAAGTAACTAATTCACATTTCAAGTCTCTACCATTAACCTTTTCAAGTAACTAATTCACATTTCAAGTCTCTACCATTAACCATTTTCTAGTAACTATTTTACATTTTCAAGTTACTACACGTAACAAGTTTCAAGTAACTAATTCACATTTCAATTCTCTACACTTAATCATTTTCAAGTAACTAATTCACATTTTCACTAAACTTAATCATTTTTAAGTAACTAATTCACATTTCAAGTTTCTACCATTAACCATTTTCAAGTAACTAATTCACATTTCAAGTCTCTACCATTAACCATTTTAAAGTAACTAATTCACATTTCAAGTCTCTACCATTTTCAAGTAACTAATTCACATTTCAAGTCTCAACCATTAACCATGTAACTAATTCACATTTCAATTCTCTACATTTAACCATTTTCAAGTAACAAATTCACATTTTCAAGTTACTGCACTTAACCATTTTCAAGTAACTAATTCACATTTCAAGTCTCTACCATTATCCATTTTCTAGTAACTAATTCACATTTTCAAGTTACTACACTTAACAATTTTCAAGTAACTTATTCACATTTCAAGTCTCTAATATTAACCATTTTCAAGTAACTAATTCACATTTCAAGTCTCTACATTTAATAATTTTCAAGTAACTAATTCACATTTCAATTCTCTACACTTAACCATTTTCAAGTAACTAATTCACATTTCAATTCTCTACACTTAACCATTTTCAAGTAACTAATTCACATTTCAAGTCTATACCATTAACCATTTTCTAGTAACTAATTTGCATTTTCAAGTTAGTACAATTAATAATTTTTAAGTAACTAATTCACATTTCAATTCTCTACACTCAACCATTTTCAAGTAACTAATTCACATTTCAAGTCTCTACCATTAACCATTTTAAAGTAACTAATTCACATTTCAAGTCTCTGCCATTTTCTAGTAACTAATTCATATTTTCAAGTAACTAATTCACATTTCAAGTCTCTACCATTAGCCATTTTCTAGTAACTAATTCACATTTTCAAGTTACTACACTTAACAATTTTAAAGTAACTAATTCACATTTCAAGTCTCTAATATTAACAATTTTCAAGTAACTAATTCACATTTCAAGTCTGTACAATTAATAATTTTCAAGTAACTAATTCACATTTCAATTCTCTACACTTAACCATTTTCAAGTAACTAATTCAAATTTCAAGTCTCTACCATTAACCATTTTAAAGTAACTAATTCACATTTCAAGTCTCTACCATTAACAATTTTCAAGTAACTAATTCACATTTCAATTCTCTACACTTAACCATTTCAAGTAACTAATTCACATTTCAAGACTCTACCATTAACCTTTTTCAAGTAACTAAATCACATTTCAAGTCTCTATCATTAACCATTTTCTAGTAACTAATTTACATTTTCAAGTTACTACACGTAACAATTTTCAAGTAACTAATTCACATTTCAATTCTCTACACTTAATCATTTTCAAGTAACTAATTCACATTTCAAGTCTCTACCATTAACCATTTTAAAGTAACTAATTCACATTTCAAGTCTCTACACTTAACCATTTTCAATTAACTAATTCACATTTCAAGTCTCTACCATTAACCATTTTCAAGTAACTAATTCACATTTCAAGTCTCTACCATTAACCATTTTCTAGTAACTATTTTACATTTTCAAGTTACTACACGTAACAAGTTTCAAGTAACTAATTCACATTTCAATTCTCTACACTTAATCATTTTCAAGTAACTAATTTACATTTTCAACTTCTACACTTAACAATTTTCAAATAACTAATTCACATTTCAATTTACTACAATTAATAATTTTCAAGTAACTAATTCACATTTCAATTCTCTACACTTAACCATTTTCAAGTAACTAATTCACATTTCAAGTCTCTACCATTAACCATTTTAAAGTAACTAATTCACATTTCAAGTCTCTACCATTTTCAAGTAACTAATTCACATTTCAATTCTCTACACTTAACCATTTCAAGTAACTAATTCACATTTCAAGTCTCTACCATTAACCATTTTCAAGTAACTAATTCACATTTCAAGTCTCTACCATTAACCATTTTCTAGTAACTATTTTACATTTTCAAGTTACTACACGTAACAAGTTTCAAGTAACTAATTCACATTTCAATTCTCTACACTTAATCATTTTCAAGTAACTAATTCACATTTTCAACTTCTACACTTAACAATTTTCAAATAACTAATTCACATTTCAATTTACTACAATTAATAATTTTCAAGTAACTAATTCACATTTCAATTCTCTACACTTAACCATTTTCAAGTAACTAATTCACATTTCAAGTCTCTACCATTAACCATTTTAAAGTAACTAATTCACATTTCAAGTCTCTACCATTTTCAAGTAACTAATTCACATTTCAATTCTCTACACTTAACCATTTCAAGTAACTAATTGACATTTCAAGTCTCTACCATTAACCTTTTTCAAGTAACTAAATCACATTTCAAGTCTCTACCATTAACAATTTTCAAATAACTAATTCACATTTCAATTCTCTACACTTAACCATTTTCAAGTAACTAATTCACATTTTCAAGTTTCTGCACTTAACCATTTTCAAGTAACGAATTCACATTTTCACTAAATTTAATCATTTTTAAGTAACTAATTCACATTTCAAGTTTCTACCATTAACCATTTTCAAGTAACTAATTCACATTTCAAGTCTCTACCATTAACCATTTTAAAGTAACTAATTCACATTTCAAGTCTCTACCATTTTCAAGTAACTAATTCACATTTCAAGTCTCAACCATTAACCATGTAACAAATTCACATTTTCAAGTTACTGCACTTAACCATTTTCAAGTAACTAATTCACATTTCAAGTCTCTACCATTATCCATTTTCTAGTAACTAATTCACATTTTCAAGTTACTACACTTAACCATTTTCAAGTAACTAATTCACATTTCAAGTCTCTACATTTAATAATTTTCAAGTAACTAATTCACATTTCAATTCTCTACACTTAACCATTTTCAAGTAACTAATTCACATTTCAATTCTCTACACTTAACCATTTTCAAGTAACTAATTCACATTTCAAGTCTATACCATTAACCATTTTCTAGTAACTAATTTGCATTTTCAAGTTAGTACAATTAATAATTTTTAAGTAACTAATTCACATTTCAATTCTCTACACTCAACCATTTTCAAGTAACTAATTCACATTTCAAGTCTCTACCATTAACCATTTTAAAGTAACTAATTCACATTTCAAGTCTCTGCCATTTTCTAGTAACTAATTCATATTTTCAAGTTACAACACTTAACAATTTTCAAGTAACTAATTCACATTTCAAGTCTCTACCATTAGCCATTTTCTAGTAACTAATTCACATTTTCAAGTTACTACACTTAACAATTTTAAAGTAACTAATTCACATTTCAAGTCTCTAATATTAACAATTTTCAAGTAACTAATTCACATTTCAAGTCTGTACAATTAATAATTTTCAAGTAACTAATTCACATTTCAATTCTCTACACTTAACCATTTTCAAGTAACTAATTCAAATTTCAAGTCTCTACCATTAACCATTTTAAAGTAACAAATTCACATTTCAAGTCTCTACCATTAACAATTTTCAAGTAACTAATTCACATTTCAATTCTCTACACTTAACCATTTCAAGTAACTAATTCACATTTCAAGACTCTACCATTAACCTTTTTCAAGTAACTAAATCACATTTCAAGTCTCTATCATTAACCATTTTCTAGTAACTAATTTACATTTTCAAGTTACTACACGTAACAATTTTCAAGTAACAAATTCACATTTCAATTCTCTACACTTAATCATTTTCAAGTAACTAATTCTCATTTCAAGTCTCTACCATTAACCATTTTAAAGTAAATAATTCACATTTCAAGTCTCTACCATTTTCAAGTAACTAATTCACATTTCAAGTCTCTACCATTAACCATTTTAAAGTAACTAATTCACATTTCAAATCTATACCATTTTCAAGTAACTAATTCACATTTCAAGTCTCTACACTTAACCATTTTCAATTAACTAATTCACATTTCAAGTCTCTACCATTAACCATTTTCAAGTAACTAATTCACATTTCAAGTCTCTACCATTAACCATTTTCTAGTAACTATTTTACATTTTCAAGTTACTACACGTAACAAGTTTCAAGTAACTAATTCACATTTCAATTCTCTACACTTAATCATTTTCAAGTAACTAATTTACATTTTCAACTTCTACACTTAACAATTTTCAAATAACTAATTCACATTTCAATTTACTACAATTAATAATTTTCAAGTAACTAATTCACATTTCAATTCTCTACACTTAACCATTTTCAAGTAACTAATTCACATTTCAAGTCTCTACCATTAACCATTTTAAAGTAACTAATTCACATTTCAAGTCTCTACCATTTTCAAGTAACTAATTCACATTTCAATTCTCTACACTTAACCATTTCAAGTAACTAATTCACATTTCAAGTCTCTACCATTAACCATTTTCAAGTAACTAATTCACATTTCAAGTCTCTACCATTAACCATTTTCTAGTAACTATTTTACATTTTCAAGTTACTACACGTAACAAGTTTCAAGTAACTAATTCACATTTCAATTCTCTACACTTAATCATTTTCAAGTAACTAATTCACATTTTCAACTTCTACACTTAACAATTTTCAAATAACTAATTCACATTTCAATTTACTACAATTAATAATTTTCAAGTAACTAATTCACATTTCAATTCTCTACACTTAACCATTTTCAAGTAACTAATTCACATTTCAAGTCTCTACCATTAACCATTTTAAAGTAACTAATTCACATTTCAAGTCTCTACCATTTTCAAGTAACTAATTCACATTTCAATTCTCTACACTTAACCATTTCAAGTAACTAATTGACATTTCAAGTCTCTACCATTAACCTTTTTCAAGTAACTAAATCACATTTCAAGTCTCTACCATTAACAATTTTCAAATAACTAATTCACATTTCAATTCTCTACACTTAACCATTTTCAAGTAACTAATTCACATTTTCAAGTTTCTGCACTTAACCATTTTCAAGTAACGAATTCACATTTTCACTAAACTTAATCATTTTTAAGTAACTAATTCACATTTCAAGTTTCTACCATTAACCATTTTCAAGTAACTAATTCACATTTCAAGTCTCTACCATTAACCATTTTAAAGTAACTAATTCACATTTCAAGTCTCTACCATTTTCAAGTAACTAATTCACATTTCAAGTCTCAACCATTAACCATGTAACAAATTCACATTTTCAAGTTACTGCACTTAACCATTTTCAAGTAACTAATTCACATTTCAAGTCTCTACCATTATCCATTTTCTAGTAACTAATTCACATTTTCAAGTTACTACACTTAACCATTTTCAAGTAACTAATTCACATTTCAAGTCTCTACATTTAATAATTTTCAAGTAACTAATTCACATTTCAATTCTCTACACTTAACCATTTTCAAGTAACTAATTCACATTTCAATTCTCTACACTTAACCATTTTCAAGTAACTAATTCACATTTCAAGTCTATACCATTAACCATTTTCTAGTAACTAATTTGCATTTTCAAGTTAGTACAATTAATAATTTTTAAGTAACTAATTCACATTTCAATTCTCTACACTCAACCATTTTCAAGTAACTAATTCACATTTCAAGTCTCTACCATTAACCATTTTAAAGTAACTAATTCACATTTCAAGTCTCTGCCATTTTCTAGTAACTAATTCATATTTTCAAGTAACTAATTCACATTTCAAGTCTCTACCATTAGCCATTTTCTAGTAACTAATTCACATTTTCAAGTTACTACACTTAACAATTTTAAAGTAACTAATTCACATTTCAAGTCTCTAATATTAACAATTTTCAAGTAACTAATTCACATTTCAAGTCTGTACAATTAATAATTTTCAAGTAACTAATTCTCATTTCAAGTCTCTACCATTAACCATTTTCAAGTAACTAATTCACATTTCAAGTCTCTACCATTTTCAAGTAACTAATTCACATTTCAAGTCTCTACCATTAACCATTTTAAAGTAACTAATTCACATTTCAAATCTATACCATTTTCAAGTAACTAATTCACATTTCAAGTCTCTACACTTAACCATTTTCAATTAACTAATTCACATTTCAAGTCTCTACCATTAACCATTTTCAAGTAACTAATTCACATTTCAAGTCTCTACCATTAACCATTTTCTAGTAACTATTTTACATTTTCAAGTTACTACACGTAACAAGTTTCAAGTAACTAATTCACATTTCAATTCTCTACACTTAATCATTTTCAAGTAACTAATTTACATTTTCAACTTCTACACTTAACAATTTTCAAATAACTAATTCACATTTCAATTTACTACAATTAATAATTTTCAAGTAACTAATTCACATTTCAATTCTCTACACTTAACCATTTTCAAGTAACTAATTCACATTTCAAGTCTCTACCATTAACCATTTTAAAGTAACTAATTCACATTTCAAGTCTCTACCATTTTCAAGTAACTAATTCACATTTCAATTCTCTACACTTAACCATTTCAAGTAACTAATTCACATTTCAATTCTCTACACTTAACCATTTTCAAGTAACTAATTCACATTTCAAGTCTCTACCATTAACCATTTTAAAGTAACTAATTCACATTTCAAGTCTCTACCATTTTCAAGTAACTAATTCACATTTCAATTCTCTACACTTAACCATTTCAAGTAACTAATTCACATTTCAAGTCTCTACCATTAACCATTTTCAAGTAACTAATTCACATTTCAAGTCTCTACCATTAACCATTTTCTAGTAACTATTTTACATTTTCAAGTTACTACACGTAACAAGTTTCAAGTAACTAATTCACATTTCAATTCTCTACACTTAATCATTTTCAAGTAACTAATTCACATTTTCAACTTCTACACTTAACAATTTTCAAATAACTAATTCACATTTCAATTTACTACAATTAATAATTTTCAAGTAACTAATTCACATTTCAATTCTCTACACTTAACCATTTTCAAGTAACTAATTCACATTTCAAGTCTCTACCATTAACCATTTTAAAGTAACTAATTCACATTTCAAGTCTCTACCATTTTCAAGTAACTAATTCACATTTCAATTCTCTACACTTAACCATTTCAAGTAACTAATTGACATTTCAAGTCTCTACCATTAACCTTTTTCAAGTAACTAAATCACATTTCAAGTCTCTACCATTAACAATTTTCAAATAACTAATTCACATTTCAATTCTCTACACTTAACCATTTTCAAGTAACTAATTCACATTTTCAAGTTTCTGCACTTAACCATTTTCAAGTAACGAATTCACATTTTCACTAAACTTAATCATTTTTAAGTAACTAATTCACATTTCAAGTTTCTACCATTAACCATTTTCAAGTAACTAATTCACATTTCAAGTCTCTACCATTAACCATTTTAAAGTAACTAATTCACATTTCAAGTCTCTACCATTTTCAAGTAACTAATTCACATTTCAAGTCTCAACCATTAACCATGTAACAAATTCACATTTTCAAGTTACTGCACTTAACCATTTTCAAGTAACTAATTCACATTTCAAGTCTCTACCATTATCCATTTTCTAGTAACTAATTCACATTTTCAAGTTACTACACTTAACCATTTTCAAGTAACTAATTCACATTTCAAGTCTCTACATTTAATAATTTTCAAGTAACTAATTCACATTTCAATTCTCTACACTTAACCATTTTCAAGTAACTAATTCACATTTCAATTCTCTACACTTAACCATTTTCAAGTAACTAATTCACATTTCAAGTCTATACCATTAACCATTTTCTAGTAACTAATTTGCATTTTCAAGTTAGTACAATTAATAATTTTTAAGTAACTAATTCACATTTCAATTCTCTACACTCAACCATTTTCAAGTAACTAATTCACATTTCAAGTCTCTACCATTAACCATTTTAAAGTAACTAATTCACATTTCAAGTCTCTGCCATTTTCTAGTAACTAATTCATATTTTCAAGTAACTAATTCACATTTCAAGTCTCTACCATTAGCCATTTTCTAGTAACTAATTCACATTTTCAAGTTACTACACTTAACAATTTTAAAGTAACTAATTCACATTTCAAGTCTCTAATATTAACAATTTTCAAGTAACTAATTCACATTTCAAGTCTGTACAATTAATAATTTTCAAGTAACTAATTCACATTTCAATTCTCTACACTTAACCATTTTCAAGTAACTAATTCAAATTTCAAGTCTCTACCATTAACCATTTTAAAGTAACTAATTCACATTTCAAGTCTCTACCATTAACAATTTTCAAGTAACTAATTCACATTTCAATTCTCTACACTTAACCATTTCAAGTAACTAATTCACATTTCAAGACTCTACCATTAACCTTTTTCAAGTAACTAAATCACATTTCAAGTCTCTATCATTAACCATTTTCTAGTAACTAATTTACATTTTCAAGTTACTACACGTAACAATTTTCAAGTAACTAATTCACATTTCAATTCTCTACACTTAATCATTTTCAAGTAACTAATTCTCATTTCAAGTCTCTACCATTAACCATTTTCAAGTAACTAATTCACATTTCAAGTCTCTACCATTTTCAAGTAACTAATTCACATTTCAAGTCTCTACCATTAACCATTTTAAAGTAACTAATTCACATTTCAAATCTATACCATTTTCAAGTAACTAATTCACATTTCAAGTCTCTACACTTAACCATTTTCAATTAACTAATTCACATTTCAAGTCTCTACCATTAACCATTTTCAAGTAACTAATTCACATTTCAAGTCTCTACCATTAACCATTTTCTAGTAACTATTTTACATTTTCAAGTTACTACACGTAACAAGTTTCAAGTAACTAATTCACATTTCAATTCTCTACACTTAATCATTTTCAAGTAACTAATTTACATTTTCAACTTCTACACTTAACAATTTTCAAATAACTAATTCACATTTCAATTTACTACAATTAATAATTTTCAAGTAACTAATTCACATTTCAATTCTCTACACTTAACCATTTTCAAGTAACTAATTCACATTTCAAGTCTCTACCATTAACCATTTTAAAGTAACTAATTCACATTTCAAGTCTCTACCATTTTCAAGTAACTAATTCACATTTCAATTCTCTACACTTAACCATTTCAAGTAACTAATTCATATTTCAATTCTCTACACTTAACCATTTTCAAGTAACTAATTCACATTTCAAGTCTCTACCATTAACCATTTTAAAGTAACTAATTCACATTTCAAGTCTCTACCATTTTCAAGTAACTAATTCACATTTCAATTCTCTACACTTAACCATTTCAAGTAACTAATTCACATTTCAAGTCTCTACCATTAACCATTTTCAAGTAACTAATTCACATTTCAAGTCTCTACCATTAACCATTTTCTAGTAACTATTTTACATTTTCAAGTTACTACACGTAACAAGTTTCAAGTAACTAATTCACATTTCAATTCTCTACACTTAATCATTTTCAAGTAACTAATTCACATTTTCAACTTCTACACTTAACAATTTTCAAATAACTAATTCACATTTCAATTTACTACAATTAATAATTTTCAAGTAACTAATTCACATTTCAATTCTCTACACTTAACCATTTTCAAGTAACTAATTCACATTTCAAGTCTCTACCATTAACCATTTTAAAGTAACTAATTCACATTTCAAGTCTCTACCATTTTCAAGTAACTAATTCACATTTCAATTCTCTACACTTAACCATTTCAAGTAACTAATTGACATTTCAAGTCTCTACCATTAACCTTTTTCAAGTAACTAAATCACATTTCAAGTCTCTACCATTAACAATTTTCAAATAACTAATTCACATTTCAATTCTCTACACTTAACCATTTTCAAGTAACTAATTCACATTTTCAAGTTTCTGCACTTAACCATTTTCAAGTAACGAATTCACATTTTCACTAAACTTAATCATTTTTAAGTAACTAATTCACATTTCAAGTTTCTACCATTAACCATTTTCAAGTAACTAATTCACATTTCAAGTCTCTACCATTAACCATTTTAAAGTAACTAATTCACATTTCAAGTCTCTACCATTTTCAAGTAACTAATTCACATTTCAAGTCTCAACCATTAACCATGTAACAAATTCACATTTTCAAGTTACTGCACTTAACCATTTTCAAGTAACTAATTCACATTTCAAGTCTCTACCATTATCCATTTTCTAGTAACTAATTCACATTTTCAAGTTACTACACTTAACCATTTTCAAGTAACTAATTCACATTTCAAGTCTCTACATTTAATAATTTTCAAGTAACTAATTCACATTTCAATTCTCTACACTTAACCATTTTCAAGTAACTAATTCACATTTCAATTCTCTACACTTAACCATTTTCAAGTAACTAATTCACATTTCAAGTCTATACCATTAACCATTTTCTAGTAACTAATTTGCATTTTCAAGTTAGTACAATTAATAATTTTTAAGTAACTAATTCACATTTCAATTCTCTACACTCAACCATTTTCAAGTAACTAATTCACATTTCAAGTCTCTACCATTAACCATTTTAAAGTAACTAATTCACATTTCAAGTCTCTGCCATTTTCTAGTAACTAATTCATATTTTCAAGTTACAACACTTAACAATTTTCAAGTAACTAATTCACATTTCAAGTCTCTACCATTAGCCATTTTCTAGTAACTAATTCACATTTTCAAGTTACTACACTTAACAATTTTAAAGTAACTAATTCACATTTCAAGTCTCTAATATTAACAATTTTCAAGTAACTAATTCACATTTCAAGTCTGTACAATTAATAATTTTCAAGTAACTAATTCACATTTCAATTCTCTACACTTAACCATTTTCAAGTAACTAATTCAAATTTCAAGTCTCTACCATTAACCATTTTAAAGTAACTAATTCACATTTCAAGTCTCTACCATTAACAATTTTCAAGTAACTAATTCACATTTCAATTCTCTACACTTAACCATTTCAAGTAACTAATTCACATTTCAAGACTCTACCATTAACCTTTTTCAAGTAACTAAATCACAATTCAAGTCTCTATCATTAACCATTTTCTAGTTACTAATTTACATTTTCAAGTTACTACACGTAACAATTTTCAAGTAACTAATTCACATTTCAATTCTCTACACTTAATCATTTTCAAGTAACTAATTCTCATTTCAAGTCTCTACCATTAACCATTTTAAAGTAAATAATTCACATTTCAAGTCTCTACCATTTTCAAGTAACTAATTCACATTTCAAGTCTCTACCATTAACCATTTTAAAGTAACTAATTCACATTTCAAATCTATACCATTTTCAAGTAACTAATTCACATTTCAAGTCTCTACACTTAACCATTTTCAATTAACTAATTCACATTTCAAGTCTCTACCATTAACCATTTTCAAGTAACTAATTCACATTTCAAGTCTCTACCATTAACCATTTTCTAGTAACTATTTTACATTTTCAAGTTACTACACGTAACAAGTTTCAAGTAACTAATTCACATTTCAATTCTCTACACTTAATCATTTTCAAGTAACTAATTTACATTTTCAACTTCTACACTTAACAATTTTCAAATAACTAATTCACATTTCAATTTACTACAATTAATAATTTTCAAGTAACTAATTCACATTTCAATTCTCTACACTTAACCATTTTCAAGTAACTAATTCACATTTCAAGTCTCTACCATTAACCATTTTAAAGTAACTAATTCACATTTCAAGTCTCTACCATTTTCAAGTAACTAATTCACATTTCAATTCTCTACACTTAACCATTTCAAGTAACTAATTCACATTTCAAGTCTCTACCATTAACCATTTTCAAGTAACTAATTCACATTTCAAGTCTCTACCATTATCCATTTTCTAGTAACTAATTCACATTTTCAAGTTACTACACTTAACAATTTTCAAATAACTAATTCACATTTCAATTCTCTACACTTAACCATTTTCAAGTAACTAATTCACATTTTCAAGTTACTGCACTTAACCATTTTCAAGTAACTAATTCACATTTTCACTAAACTTAATCATTTTCAAGTAACTAATTCATATTTCAAGTCTCTACCATTAACCATTTTCAAGTAACTAATTCACATTTCAGGTCTCTAATATTAACCATTTTTAAGTAACTAATTCACATTTCAAGTCTCTACAATTAATAATTTTCAAGTAACTAATTCACATTTCAATTCTCTACACTTAATCATTTTCAAGTAACTAATTCAAATTTCAATTCTCTACACTTAACCATTTTCAAGTAACTAATTCACATTTCAATTCTCTACACTTAACCATTTTCAAGTAACTAATTCACATTTCAATTCTCTACACTTAACCATTTTCAAGTAACTAATTCACATTTCAATTCTCTACACTTAACCATTTTCAAGTAACTAATTCACATTTCAAGTCTATACCATTAACCATTTTCTAGTAACTAATTCACATTTTCAAGTTAGTACAATTAATAATTTTCAAGTAACTAATTCACATTTCAATTCTCTACACTTAATCATTTTCAAGTAACTAATTTACATTTTCAACTTACTACACATAACAATTTTCAAGTAACTAATTAACATTTCAAGTTACTACAATTAATAATTTTCAAGTAACTAATTCACATTTCAATTCTCTACACTTAACCATTTTCAAGTAACTAATTCACATTTCAAGTCTCTACCATTAACCATTTTCTAGTAAATAATTCACATTTTCAAGTTACTACACTTAACAATTTTCAAGTAACTAATTCACATTTCAATTCTCTACACTTAATCTTTTTCAAGTAACTAATTCATATTTCAAGTCTCTACCATTAACCATTTTCAAGTAACTAATTTACATTTCAAGTCTCTACCATTATCCATTTTCTAGTAACTAATTCACATTTCAATTCTCTACACTTAACCATTTTCAAGTAACTAATTCACATTTCAAGTCTCTACCATTAACCATTTTAAAGTAACTAATTCACATTTTCAAGTTACTACACTTAACAATTTTAAAGTAACTAATTCACATTTCAAGTCTCTACACTTAACCATTTTCAAGTAACTAATTCACATTTCAAGTCTCTACACTTAACCATTTTCAAATAACTAATTCACATTTCAAGTCTCTACCATTAACCATTTTCTAGTAACTAATTCACATTTTCAAGTTACTACACTTAACAATTTTCAAGTAACTTATTCACATTTCAAGTCTCTAATATTAACCATTTTCAAGTAACTAATTCACATTTCAAGTTACTACAATTAATAATTTTCAAGTAACTAATTCACATTTCAATTCTCTACACTTAACCATTTTCAAGTAACTAATTCACATTTCAAGTCTCTACCATTAACCATTTTCAAGTAACTAATTCACATTTCAAGTCTCTACCATTAACCATTTTCTAGTAACTATTTTACATTTTCAAGTTACTACACGTAACAAGTTTCAAGTAACTAATTCACATTTCAATTCTCTACACTTAATCATTTTCAAGTAACTAATTCACATTTTCAACTTCTACACTTAACAATTTTCAAGTAACTAATTCACATTTCCATTTACTACAATTAATAATTTTCAAGTAACTAATTCACATTTCAAGTCTCTACCATTTTCATGTAACTAATTCACATTTCAAGTCTCTACACTTAACCATTTTCAAGTAACTAATTCATATTTCAAGTTTTTACCATTAGCCATTTTCTAGTAACTAATTCACAATTTCAAGTTACTACACTTAACAATTTTCAAATAACTAATTCACATTTCAAATCTCTACACTTAACCATTTTCAAGTAACTAATTCACATTTTCAAGTTGCTGCACTTAACCATTTTCAAGTAACTAATTCACATTTTCACTAAACTTAATCATTTTCAAGTAATTAATTCACATTTCAAGTCTCTACCATTAACCATTTTCAAGTAACTAATTTACATTTCAAGTCTCTACCATTATCCATTTTCTAGTAACTAATTCACATTTTCAAGTTACTACACTTAACAACTTTCAAATAACTAATTCACATTTCAGTTCTCTACACTTAACCATTTTCAAGTAACTAATTGACATTTTCAAGTTACTGCACTTAACCATTTTCAAGTAACTAATTCACATTTTCACTAAACTTAATCATTTTCAAGTAACTAATTCATATTTCAAGTCTCTATCATTAACCATTTTCAGGTAACTAATTCACATTTCAAGTCTCTAATATTAACCATTTTTAAGTAACTAATTCACATTTCAAGTCTCTACAATTAATCATTTTCAAGTAACTAATTCACATTTCAATTCTCTACACTTAACCATTTTCAAGTAACTAATTCACATTTCAAGTCTATACCATTAACCATTTTAAAGTAACTAATTCACATTTCAAGTCTCTACCATTTTCAAGTAACTAATTCACATTTCAATTCTCTACACTTAACCATTTTCAAGTAACTAATTCACATTTCAAGTCTATACCATTAACCATTTTCTAGTAACTAATTCACATTTTCAAGTTAGTACAATTAATAATTTTCAAATAACTAATTCACATTTCAATTCTCTACACTTAATCATTTTCAAGTAACTAATTCACATTTTTCAACTTACTACACATAACAATTTTCAAGTAACTAATTAACATTTCAAGTTATTACAATTAATAATTTTCAAGTAACTAATTCACATTTCAATTCTCTACACTTAACCATTTTCAAGTAACTAATTCACATTTCAAGTCTCTACCATTAACCATTTTAAAGTAACTAATTCACATTTTCAAGTTACTACACTTAACAATTTTCAAGTAACTAATTCACATTTCAATTCTCAACACTTAATCATTTTCAAGTAACTAATTCACATTTTCAACTTACTACACATAACAATTTTCAAGTAACTAATTCACATTTCAAGTTACTACAATTAATAATTTTCAAATAACTAATTCACATTTCAATTCTCTACACTTAACCATTTTCAAGTAACTAATTCACATTTCAATTCTCTACACTTAACCATTTTCAAGTAACTAATTCACATTTCAAGTCTATACCATTAACCATTTTCTAGTAACTAATTCACATTTTCAAGTTAGTACAATTAATAATTTTCAAGTAACTAATTCACATTTCAATTCTCTACACTTAATCATTTTCAAGTAACTAATTTACATTTTCAACTTACTACACATAACAATTTTCAAGTAACTAATTAACATTTCAAGTTACTACAATTAATAATTTTCAAGTAACTAATTCACATTTCAATTCTCTACACTTAACCATTTTCAAGTAACTAATTCACATTTCAAGTCTCTACCATTAACCATTTTCTAGTAAATAATTCACATTTTCAAGTTACTACACTTAACAATTTTCAAGTAACTAATTCACATTTCAATTCTCTACACTTAATCTTTTTCAAGTAACTAATTCATATTTCAAGTCTCTACCATTAACCATTTTCAAGTAACTAATTTACATTTCAAGTCTCTACCATTATCCATTTTCTAGTAACTAATTCACATTTCAATTCTCTACACTTAACCATTTTCAAGTAACTAATTCACATTTCAAGTCTCTACCATTAACCATTTTAAAGTAACTAATTCACATTTTCAAGTTACTACACTTAACAATTTTAAAGTAACTAATTCACATTTCAAGTCTCTACACTTAACCATTTTCAAGTAACTAATTCACATTTCAAGTCTCTACACTTAACCATTTTCAAGTAACTAATTCACATTTCAAGTCTCTACCATTAACCATTTTCTAGTAACTAATTCACATTTTCAAGTTACTACACTTAACAATTTTCAAGTAACTTATTCACATTTCAAGTCTCTAATATTAACCATTTTCAAGTAACTAATTCACATTTCAAGTTACTACAATTAATAATTTTCAAGTAACTAATTCACATTTCAATTCTCTACACTTAACCATTTTCAAGTAACTAATTCACATTTCAAGTCTCTACCATTAACCATTTTCAAGTAACTAATTCACATTTCAAGTCTCTACCATTAACCATTTTCTAGTAACTATTTTACATTTTCAAGTTACTACACGTAACAATTTTCAAGTAACTAATTCACATTTCAATTCTCTACACTTAATCATTTTCAAGTAACTAATTCACATTTTCAACTTCTACACTTAACAATTTTCAAGTAACTAATTCACATTTCCATTTACTACAATTAATAATTTTCAAGTAACTAATTCACATTTCAAGTCTCTACCATTTTCATGTAACTAATTCACATTTCAAGTCTCTACACTTAACCATTTTCAAGTAACTAATTCATATTTCAAGTTTTTACCATTAGCCATTTTCTAGTAACTAATTCACAATTTCAAGTTACTACACTTAACAATTTTCAAATAACTAATTCACATTTCAAATCTCTACACTTAACCATTTTCAAGTAACTAATTCACATTTTCAAGTTGCTGCACTTAACCATTTTCAAGTAACTAATTCACATTTTCACTAAACTTAATCATTTTCAAGTAATTAATTCACATTTCAAGTCTCTACCATTAACCATTTTCAAGTAACTAATTTACATTTCAAGTCTCTACCATTATCCATTTTCTAGTAACTAATTCACATTTTCAAGTTACTACACTTAACAACTTTCAAATAACTAATTCACATTTCAGTTCTCTACACTTAACCATTTTCAAGTAACTAATTGACATTTTCAAGTTACTGCACTTAACCATTTTCAAGTAACTAATTCACATTTTCACTAAACTTAATCATTTTCAAGTAACTAATTCATATTTCAAGTCTCTATCATTAACCATTTTCAGGTAACTAATTCACATTTCAAGTCTCTAATATTAACCATTTTTAAGTAACTAATTCACATTTCAAGTCTCTACAATTAATCATTTTCAAGTAACTAATTCACATTTCAATTCTCTACACTTAACCATTTTCAAGTAACTAATTCACATTTCAAGTCTATACCATTAACCATTTTAAAGTAACTAATTCACATTTCAAGTCTCTACCATTTTCAAGTAACTAATTCACATTTCAATTCTCTACACTTAACCATTTTCAAGTAACTAATTCACATTTCAAGTCTATACCATTAACCATTTTCTAGTAACTAATTCACATTTTCAAGTTAGTACAATTAATAATTTTCAAATAACTAATTCACACTTCAATTCTCTACACTTAATCATTTTCAAGTAACTAATTCACATTTTTCAACTTACTACACATAACAATTTTCAAGTAACTAATTAACATTTCAAGTTATTACAATTAATAATTTTCAAGTAACTAATTCACATTTCAATTCTCTACACTTAACCATTTTCAAGTAACTAATTCACATTTCAAGTCTCTACCATTAACCATTTTAAAGTAACTAATTCACATTTTCAAGTTACTACACTTAACAATTTTCAAGTAACTAATTCACATTTCAATTCTCTACACTTAATCATTTTCAAGTAACTAATTCACATTTTCAACTTACTACACATAACAATTTTCAAGTAACTAATTCACATTTCAAGTTACTACAATTAATAATTTTCAAATAACTAATTCACATTTCAATTCTCTACACTTAACCATTTTCAAGTAACTAATTCACATTTCAATTCTCTACACTTAACCATTTTCAAGTAACTAATTCACATTTCAAGTCTATACCATTAACCATTTTCTAGTAACTAATTCACATTTTCAAGTTAGTACAATTAATAATTTTCAAGTAACTAATTCACATTTCAATTCTCTACACTTAATCATTTTCAAGTAACTAATTTACATTTTCAACTTACTACACATAACAATTTTCAAGTAACTAATTAACATTTCAAGTTACTACACTTAATAATTTTCAAGTAACTAATTCACATTTCAATTCTCTACACTTAACCATTTTCAAGTAACTAATTCACATTTCAAGTCTCTACCATTAACCAT
Organism: Capsicum rhomboideum; assembly: GCA_031232105.1. Lineage (NCBI taxonomy): Eukaryota > Viridiplantae > Streptophyta > Magnoliopsida > Solanales > Solanaceae > Capsicum > Capsicum rhomboideum. Next base: position 46,456,638 of record CP124719.1, on the reverse strand, counting down.
TTTCTAGTAAATAATTCACATTTTCAAGTTACTACACTTAACAATTTTCAAGTAACTAATTCACATTTCAATTCTCTACACTTAATCTTTTTCAAGTAACTAATTCATATTTCAAGTCTCTACCATTAACCATTTTCAAGTAACTAATTTACATTTCAAGTCTCTACCATTATCCATTTTCTAGTAACTAATTCACATTTCAATTCTCTACACTTAACCATTTTCAAGTAACTAATTCACATTTCAAGTCTCTACCATTAACCATTTTAAAGTAACTAATTCACATTTTCAAGTTACTACACTTAACAATTTTAAAGTAACTAATTCACATTTCAAGTCTCTACACTTAACCATTTTCAAGTAACTAATTCACATTTCAAGTCTCTACACTTAACCATTTTCAAGTAACTAATTCACATTTCAAGTCTCTACACTTAACCATTTTCAAGTAACTAATTCACATTTCAAGTCTCTACCATTAACCATTTTCTAGTAACTAATTCACATTTTCAAGTTACTACACTTAACAATTTTCAAGTAACTTATTCACATTTCAAGTCTCTAATATTAACCATTTTCAAGTAACTAATTCACATTTCAAGTTACTACAATTAATAATTTTCAAGTAACTAATTCACATTTCAATTCTCTACACTTAACCATTTTCAAGTAACTAATTCACATTTCAAGTCTCTACCATTAACCATTTTCAAGTAACTAATTCACATTTCAAGTCTCTACCATTAACCATTTTCTAGTAACTATTTTACATTTTCAAGTTACTACACGTAACAATTTTCAAGTAACTAATTCACATTTCAATTCTCTACACTTAATCATTTTCAAGTAACTAATTCACATTTTCAACTTCTACACTTAACAATTTTCAAGTAACTAATTCACATTTCCATTTACTACAATTAATAATTTTCAAGTAACTAATTCACATTTCAAGTCTCTACCATTTTCATGTAACTAATTCACATTTCAAGTCTCTACACTTAACCATTTTCAAGTAACTAATTCATATTTCAAGTTTTTACCATTAGCCATTTTCTAGTAACTAATTCACAATTTCAAGTTACTACACTTAACAATTTTCAAATAACTAATTCACATTTCAAGTCTCTACAATTAATCATTTTCAAGTAACTAATTCACATTTCAATTCTCTACACTTAACCATTTTCAAGTAACTAATTCACATTTCAAGTCTATACCATTAACCATTTTAAAGTAACTAATTCACATTTCAAGTCTCTACCATTTTCAAGTAACTAATTCACATTTCAATTCTCTACACTTAACCATTTTCAAGTAACTAATTCACATTTCAAGTCTATACCATTAACCATTTTCTAGTAACTAATTCACATTTTCAAGTTAGTACAATTAATAATTTTCAAATAACTAATTCACATTTCAATTCTCTACACTTAGTCATTTTCAAGTAACTAATTCACATTTTTCAACTTACTACACATAACAATTTTCAAGTAACTAATTAACATTTCAAGTTATTACAATTAATAATTTTCAAGTAACTAATTCACATTTCAATTCTCTACACTTAACCATTTTCAAGTAACTAATTCACATTTCAAGTCTCTACCATTAACCATTTTAAAGTAACTAATTCACATTTTCAAGTTACTACACTTAACAATTTTCAAGTAACTAATTCACATTTCAATTCTCTACACTTAATCATTTTCAAGTAACTAATTCACATTTTCAACTTACTACACATAACAATTTTCAAGTAACTAATTCACATTTCAAGTTACTACACTTAACCATTTTCAAGTAACTAATTCACATTTCAATTCTCTACACTTAACCATTTTCAAGTAACTAATTCACATTTCAATTCTCTACACTTAACCATTTTCAAGTAACTAATTCACATTTCAAGTCTATACCATTAACCATTTTCTAGTAACTAATTCACATTTTCAAGTTAGTACAATTAATAATTTTCAAGTAACTAATTCACATTTCAATTCTCTACACTTAATCATTTTCAAGTAACTAATTTACATTTTCAACTTACTACACATAACAATTTTCAAGTAACTAATTAACATTTCAAGTTACTACAATTAATAATTTTCAAGTAACTAATTCACATTTCAATTCTCTACACTTAACCATTTTCAAGTAACTAATTCACATTTCAAGTCTCTACCATTAACCATTTTCTAGTAAATAATTCACATTTTCAAGTTACTACACTTAACAATTTTCAAGTAACTAATTCACATTTCAATTCTCTACACTTAATCTTTTTCAAGTAACTAATTCATATTTCAAGTCTCTACCATTAACCATTTTCAAGTAACTAATTCACATTTCAATTCTCTACACTTAACCATTTTCTAGTAAATAATTCACATTTTCAAGTTACTACACTTAACAATTTTCAAGTAACTAATTCACATTTCAATTCTCTACACTTAATCATTTTCAAGTAACTAATTCACATTTTCAACTTACTACACATAACAATTTTCAAGTAACTAATTCACATTTCAAGTTACTACACTTAACCATTTTCAAGTAACTAATTCACATTTCAATTCTCTACACTTAACCATTTTCAAGTAACTAATTCACATTTCAATTCTCTACACTTAACCATTTTCAAGTAACTAATTCACATTTCAAGTCTATACCATTAACCATTTTCTAGTAACTAATTCACATTTTCAAGTTAGTACAATTAATAATTTTCAAGTAACTAATTCACATTTCAATTCTCTACACTTAATCATTTTCAAGTAACTAATTTACATTTTCAACTTACTACACATAACAATTTTCAAGTAACTAATTAACATTTCAAGTTACTACAATTAATAATTTTCAAGTAACTAATTCACATTTCAATTCTCTACACTTAACCATTTTCAAGTAACTAATTCACATTTCAAGTCTCTACCATTAACCATTTTCTAGTAAATAATTCACATTTTCAAGTTACTACACTTAACAATTTTCAAGTAACTAATTCACATTTCAATTCTCTACACTTAATCTTTTTCAAGTAACTAATTCATATTTCAAGTCTCTACCATTAACCATTTTCAAGTAACTAATTCACATTTCAAGTCTCTACCATTAACCATTTTCTAGTAAATAATTCACATTTTCAAGTTACTACACTTAACAATTTTCAAGTAACTAATTCACATTTCAATTCTCTACACTTAATCTTTTTCAAGTAACTAATTCATATTTCAAGTCTCTACAATTAATAATTTTCAAATAACTAATTCACATTTCAATTCTCTACACTTAATCATTTTCAAGTAACTAATTCACATTTTTCAACTTACTACACATAACAATTTTCAAGTAACTAATTAACATTTCAAGTTATTACAATTAATAATTTTCAAGTAACTAATTCACATTTCAATTCTCTACACTTAACCATTTTCAAGTAACTAATTCACATTTCAAGTCTCTACCATTAACCATTTTAAAGTAACTAATTCACATTTTCAAGTTACTACACTTAACAATTTTCAAGTAACTAATTCACATTTCAATTCTCTACACTTAATCATTTTCAAGTAACTAATTCACATTTTCAACTTACTACACATAACAATTTTCAAGTAACTAATTCACATTTCAAGTTACTACACTTAACCATTTTCAAGTAACTAATTCACATTTCAATTCTCTACACTTAACCATTTTCAAGTAACTAATTCACATTTCAATTCTCTACACTTAACCATTTTCAAGTAACTAATTCACATTTCAAGTCTATACCATTAACCATTTTCTAGTAACTAATTCACATTTTCAAGTTAGTACAATTAATAATTTTCAAGTAACTAATTCACATTTCAATTCTCTACACTTAATCATTTTCAAGTAACTAATTTACATTTTCAACTTACTACACATAACAATTTTCAAGTAACTAATTAACATTTCAAGTTACTACAATTAATAATTTTCAAGTAACTAATTCACATTTCAATTCTCTACACTTAACCATTTTCAAGTAACTAATTCACATTTCAAGTCTCTACCATTAACCATTTTCTAGTAACTAATTCACATTTTCAAGTTAGTACAATTAATAATTTTCAAATAACTAATTCACATTTCAATTCTCTACACTTAATCATTTTCAAGTAACTAATTCACATTTTTCAACTTACTACACATAACAATTTTCAAGTAACTAATTAACATTTCAAGTTATTACAATTAATAATTTTCAAGTAACTAATTCACATTTCAATTCTCTACACTTAACCATTTTCAAGTAACTAATTCACATTTCAAGTCTCTACCATTAACCATTTTAAAGTAACTAATTCACATTTTCAAGTTACTACACTTAACAATTTTCAAGTAACTAATTCACATTTCAATTCTCTACACTTAATCATTTTCAAGTAACTAATTCACATTTTCAACTTACTACACATAACAATTTTCAAGTAACTAATTCACATTTCAAGTTACTACACTTAACCATTTTCAAGTAACTAATTCACATTTCAATTCTCTACACTTAACCATTTTCAAGTAACTAATTCACATTTCAATTCTCTACACTTAACCATTTTCAAGTAACTAATTCACATTTCAAGTCTCTACCATTAACCATTTTAAAGTAACTAATTCACATTTTCAAGTTACTACACTTAACAATTTTCAAGTAACTAATTCACATTTCAATTCTCTACACTTAATCATTTTCAAGTAACTAATTCACATTTTCAACTTACTACACATAACAATTTTCAAGTAACTAATTCACATTTCAAGTTACTACACTTAACCATTTTCAAGTAACTAATTCACATTTCAATTCTCTACACTTAACCATTTTCAAGTAACTAATTCACATTTCAATTCTCTACACTTAACCATTTTCAAGTAACTAATTCACATTTCAAGTCTATACCATTAACCATTTTAAAGTAACTAATTCACATTTCAAGTCTCTACCATTTTCAAGTAACTAATTCACATTTCAATTCTCTACACTTAACCATTTTCAAGTAACTAATTCACATTTCAAGTCTATACCATTAACCATTTTCTAGTAACTAATTCACATTTTCAAGTTAGTACAATTAATAATTTTCAAATAACTAATTCACATTTCAATTCTCTACACTTAATCATTTTCAAGTAACTAATTCACATTTTTCAACTTACTACACATAACAATTTTCAAGTAACTAATTAACATTTCAAGTTATTACAATTAATAATTTTCAAGTAACTAATTCACATTTCAATTCTCTACACTTAACCATTTTCAAGTAACTAATTCACATTTCAAGTCTCTACCATTAACCATTTTAAAGTAACTAATTCACATTTTCAAGTTACTACACTTAACAATTTTCAAGTAACTAATTCACATTTCAATTCTCTACACTTAATCATTTTCAAGTAACTAATTCACATTTTCAACTTACTACACTTAACAATTTTCAAGTAACTAATTCACATTTCAAGTCTCTACCATTAACCTTTTTCAAGTAACTAAATCACATTTCAAGTCTCTACCATTAACCATTTTCTAGTAACTAATTTACATTTTCAAGTTACTACACGTAACAATTTTCAAGTAACTAATTCAAATTTCAATTCTCTACACTTAATCATTTTCAAGTAACTAATTCTCATTTCAAGTCTCTACCATTTTCAAGTAACTAATTCACATTTCATTTATCTACACTTAACCATTTTCAAGTAACTAATTCACATTTCAAGTCTCTACAATTAATCATTTTCAAGTAACTAATTCACATTTCAATTCTCTACACTTAACCATTTTCAAGTAACTAATTCACATTTCAAGTCTATACCATTAACCATTTTAAAGTAACTAATTCACATTTCAAGTCTCTACCATTTTCAAGTAACTAATTCACATTTCAATTCTCTACACTTAACCATTTTCAAGTAACTAATTCACATTTCAAGTCTATACCATTAACCATTTTCTAGTAACTAATTCACATTTTCAAGTTAGTACAATTAATAATTTTCAAATAACTAATTCACATTTCAATTCTCTACACTTAATCATTTTCAAGTAACTAATTCACATTTTTCAACTTACTACACATAACAATTTTCAAGTAACTAATTAACATTTCAAGTTATTACAATTAATAATTTTCAAGTAACTAATTCACATTTCAATTCTCTACACTTAACCATTTTCAAGTAACTAATTCACATTTCAAGTCTCTACCATTAACCATTTTAAAGTAACTAATTCACATTTTCAAGTTACTACACTTAACAATTTTCAAGTAACTAATTCACATTTCAATTCTCTACACTTAATCATTTTCAAGTAACTAATTCACATTTTCAACTTACTACACTTAACAATTTTCAAGTAACTAATTCACATTTCAAGTCTCTACACTTAACCATTTTCAAGTAACTAATTCACATTTCAAGTCTCTACCATTAACCATTTTCTAGTAACTAATTCACATTTTCAAGTTACTACACTTAACAATTTTCAAGTAACTAATTCACATTTCAAGTCTCTAATATTAACCATTTTCAAGTAACTAATTCACATTTCAAGTTACTACAATTAATAATTTTCAAGTAACTAATTCACATTTCAATTCTCTACACTTAACCATTTTCAAGTAACTAATTCACATTTCAAGTCTCTACCATTAACAATTTTAAAGTAACTAATTCACATTTCAAGTCTCTACACTTAACCATTTTCAAGTAACTAATTCACATTTCAAGTCTCTACCATTAACCATTTTCAAGTAACTAATTCACATTTCAAGTCTCTACCATTAACCATTTTCTAGTAACTATTTTACATTTTCAAGTTACTACACGTAACAATTTTCAAGTAACTAATTCACATTTCAATTCTCTACACTTAATCATTTTCAAGTAACTAATTCACATTTTCAACTTCTACACTTAACAATTTTCAAGTAACTAATTCACATTTCAATTTACTACAATTAATAATTTTCAAGTAACTAATTCACATTTCAAGTCTCTACCATTAACCATTTTAAAGTAACTAATTCACATTTCAAGTCTCTACCATTTTCAAGTAACTAATTCACATTTCAATTCTCTACACTTAACCATTTCAAGTAACTAATTCACATTTCAAGTCTCTACCATTAACCTTTTTCAAGTAACTAAATCACATTTCAAGTCTCTACCATTAACCATTTTCTAGTAACTAATTTACATTTTCAAGTTACTACACGTAACAATTTTCAAGTAACTAATTCAAATTTCAATTCTCTACACTTAATCATTTTCAAGTAACTAATTCTCATTTCAAGTCTCTACCATTTTCAAGTAACTAATTCACATTTCATTTATCTACACTTAACCATTTTCAAGTAACTAATTCACGTTTCAAGTCTCTACCATTAACCATTTTCAAGTAACTAATTCACATTTCAAGTCTCTACCATTAACCATTTTAAAGTAACTAATTCACATTTCAAGTCTCTACCATTTTCAAGTAACTAATTCACATTTCAATTCTCTACACTTAACCATTTTCAAGTAACTAATTCACATTTCAAGTCTCTACCATTAACCATTTTAAAGTAACTAATTCACATTTCAAGTCTCTACCATTTTCAAGTAACTAATTCACATTTCAATTCTCTACACTTAACCATTTCAAGTAACTAATTCACATTTCAAGTCTCTACCATTAACCTTTTTCAAGTAACTAAATCACATTTCAAGTCTCTACCATTAACCATTTTCTAGTAACTAATTTACATTTTCAAGTTACTACACGTAACAATTTTCAAGTAACTAATTCAAATTTCAATTCTCTACACTTAATCATTTTCAAGTAACTAATTCTCATTTCAAGTCTCTACCATTTTCAAGTAACTAATTCACATTTCATTTATCTACACTTAACCATTTTCAAGTAACTAATTCACGTTTCAAGTCTCTACCATTAACCATTTTCAAGTAACTAATTCACATTTCAAGTCTCTACCATTAACCATTTTAAAGTAACTAATTCACATTTCAAGTCTCTACCATTTTCAAGTAACTAATTCACATTTCAATTCTCTACACTTAACCATTTTCAAGTAACTAATTCACATTTCAAGTCTCTACCATTAACCATTTTAAAGTAACTAATTCATATTTCAAGTCTCTACCATTTTCAAGTAACTAATTCACATTTCAAGTCCAACCACTTAGCCATTTTCAAATAACTAACTCACATTTCAAGTCTCTATCATTAACCATTTTCTAGTAACTAATTCACATTTTCAATTTAGTACAATTAATAATTTTTAAGTAACTAATTCACATTTCAATTCTCTACACTCAACCATTTTCAAGTAACTAATTCACATTTCAAGTCTCTACCATTAACCATTTTAAAGTAACTAATTCACATTTCAAGTCTCTACCATTTTCTAGTAACTAATTCACATTTTCAAGTTACTACACTTAACAATTTTCAAGTAACTAATTCATATTTCAATTCTCTACACTTAATCATTTTCAAGTAAATAATTCACATTTTCAACTTACTACACATAACAATTTTCAAGTAACTAATTCACATTTCTAGTTACTACAATTAATAATTTTCAAGTAACTAATTCACATTTCAATTCTCTACACTTAACCATTTTCAAGTAACTAATTCACATTTCAAGTCTCTACCATTAACCATTTTAAAGTAACTAATTCACATTTTCAAGTTACTACACTTAACCATTTTCAAGTAACTAATTCATATTTCAATTCTCTACACTTAATCATTTTCAAGTAACTAATTCACATTTTCAACATACTACACTTAACAATTTTCAAGTAACTAATTCACATTTCAAGTCTCTACCATTAACCATTTTCTAGTAACTAATTCACATTTTCAAGTTACTACACTTAACAATTTTCAAGTAACTTATTCACATTTCAAGTCTCTAATATTAACCATTTTCAAGTAACTAATTCACATTTCAAGTTACTACAATTAATAATTTTCAAGTAACTAATTCACATTTCAATTCTCTACACTTAACCATTTTCAAGTAACTAATTCACATTTCAAGTCTCTACCATTAACCATTTTCAAGTAACTAATTCACATTTCAAGTCTCTACCATTAACCATTTTCTAGTAACTATTTTACATTTTCAAGTTACTACACGTAACAATTTTCAAGTAACTAATTCACATTTCAATTCTCTACACTTAATCATTTTCAAGTAACTAATTCACATTTTCAACTTCTACACTTAACAATTTTCAAGTAACTAATTCACATTTCAATTTACTACAATTAATAATTTTCAAGTAACTAATTCACATTTCAAGTCTCTACCATTTTCATGTAACTAATTCACATTTCAAGTCTCTACACTTAACCATTTTCAAGTAACTAATTCATATTTCAAGTTTTTACCATTAGCCATTTTCTAGTAACTAATTCACAATTTCAAGTTACTACACTTAACAATTTTCAAATAACTAATTCACATTTCAAATCTCTACACTTAACCATTTTCAAGTAACTAATTCACATTTTCAAGTTGCTGCACTTAACCATTTTCAAGTAACTAATTCACATTTTCACTAAACTTAATCATTTTCAAGTAATTAATTCACATTTCAAGTCTCTACCATTAACTATTTTCAAGTAACTAATTTACATTTCAAGTCTCTACCATTATCCATTTTCTAGTAACTAATTCACATTTTCAAGTTACTACACTTAACAATTTTCAAATAACTAATTCACATTTCAATTCTCTACACTTAACCATTTTCAAGTAACTAATTCACATTTTCAAGTTACTGCACTTAACCATTTTCAAGTAACTAATTCACATTTTCACTAAACTTAATCATTTTCAAGTAACTAATTCATATTTGAAGTCTCTACCATTAACCATTTTCAAGTAACTAATTCACATTTCAAGTCTCTAATATTAACCATTTTTAAGTAACTAATTCACATTTCAAGTCTCTACAATTAATAATTTTCAAGTAACTAATTCACATTTCAATTCTCTACACTTAACCATTTTCAAGTAACTAATTCACATTTCAATTCTCTACACTTAACCATTTTCAAGTAACTAATTCACATTTCAATTCTCTACACTTAACCATTTTCAAGTAACTAATTCACATTTCAAGTCTATACCATTAACCATTTTCTAGTAACTAATTCACATTTTCAAGTTAGTACAATTAATAATTTTCAAATAACTAATTCACATTTCAATTCTCTACACTTAATCATTTTCAAGTAACTAATTCACATTTTTCAACTTACTACACATAACAATTTTCAAGTAACTAATTAACATTTCAAGTTATTACAATTAATAATTTTCAAGTAACTAATTCACATTTCAATTCTCTACACTTAACCATTTTCAAGTAACTAATTCACATTTCAAGTCTCTACCATTAACCATTTTAAAGTAACTAATTCACATTTTCAAGTTACTACACTTAACAATTTTCAAGTAACTAATTCACATTTCAATTCTCTACACTTAATCATTTTCAAGTAACTAATTCACATTTTCAACTTACTACACTTAACAATTTTCAAGTAACTAATTCACATTTCAAGTCTCTACACTTAACCATTTTCAAGTAACTAATTCACATTTCAAGTCTCTACCATTAACCATTTTCTAGTAACTAATTCACATTTTCAAGTTACTACACTTAACAATTTTCAAGTAACTAATTCACATTTCAAGTCTCTAATATTAACCATTTTCAAGTAACTAATTCACATTTCAAGTTACTACAATTAATAATTTTCAAGTAACTAATTCACATTTCAATTCTCTACACTTAACCATTTTCAAGTAACTAATTCACATTTCAAGTCTCTACCATTAACAATTTTAAAGTAACTAATTCACATTTCAAGTCTCTACACTTAACCATTTTCAAGTAACTAATTCACATTTCAAGTCTCTACCATTAACCATTTTCAAGTAACTAATTCACATTTCAAGTCTCTACCATTAACCATTTTCTAGTAACTATTTTACATTTTCAAGTTACTACACGTAACAATTTTCAAGTAACTAATTCACATTTCAATTCTCTACACTTAATCATTTTCAAGTAACTAATTCACATTTTCAACTTCTACACTTAACAATTTTCAAGTAACTAATTCACATTTCAATTTACTACAATTAATAATTTTCAAGTAACTAATTCACATTTCAATTCTCTACACTTAACCATTTTCAAGTAACTAATTCACATTTCAAGTCTCTACCATTAACCATTTTAAAGTAACTAATTCACATTTCAAGTCTCTACCATTTTCAAGTAACTAATTCACATTTCAATTCTCTACACTTAACCATTTCAAGTAACTAATTCACATTTCAAGTCTCTACCATTAACCTTTTTCAAGTAACTAAATCACATTTCAAGTCTCTACCATTAACCATTTTCTAGTAACTAATTTACATTTTCAAGTTACTACACGTAACAATTTTCAAGTAACTAATTCAAATTTCAATTCTCTACACTTAATCATTTTCAAGTAACTAATTCTCATTTCAAGTCTCTACCATTTTCAAGTAACTAATTCACATTTCATTTATCTACACTTAACCATTTTCAAGTAACTAATTCACGTTTCAAGTCTCTACCATTAACCATTTTCAAGTAACTAATTCACATTTCAAGTCTCTACCATTAACCATTTTAAAGTAACTAATTCACATTTCAAGTCTCTACCATTTTCAAGTAACTAATTCACATTTCAATTCTCTACACTTAACCATTTTCAAGTAACTAATTCACATTTCAAGTCTCTACCATTAACCATTTTAAAGTAACTAATTCACATTTCAAGTCTCTACCATTTTCAAGTAACTAATTCACATTTCAATTCTCTACACTTAACCATTTCAAGTAACTAATTCACATTTCAAGTCTCTACCATTAACCTTTTTCAAGTAACTAAATCACATTTCAAGTCTCTACCATTAACCATTTTCTAGTAACTAATTTACATTTTCAAGTTACTACACGTAACAATTTTCAAGTAACTAATTCAAATTTCAATTCTCTACATTTAATCATTTTCAAGTAACTAATTCTCATTTCAAGTCTCTACCATTTTCAAGTAACTAATTCACATTTCATTTATCTACACTTAACCATTTTCAAGTAACTAATTCACGTTTCAAGTCTCTACCATTAACCATTTTAAAGTAACTAATTCACATTTCAAGTCTCTACCATTAACCATTTTAAAGTAACTAATTCACATTTCAAGTCTCTACCATTTTCAAGTAACTAATTCACATTTCAATTCTCTACACTTAACCATTTTCAAGTAACTAATTCACATTTCAAGTCTCTACCATTAACCATTTTAAAGTAACTAATTCATATTTCAAGTCTCTACCATTTTCAAGTAACTAATTCACATTTCAAGTCCAACCACTTAGCCATTTTCAAATAACTAACTCACATTTCAAGTCTCTATCATTAACCATTTTCTAGTAACTAATTCACATTTTCAATTTAGTACAATTAATAATTTTTAAGTAACTAATTCACATTTCAATTCTCTACACTTAACCATTTTCAAGTAACTAATTCACATTTCAAGTCTCTACCATTAACCATTTTAAAGTAACTAATTCACATTTCAAGTCTCTACCATTTTCTAGTAACTAATTCACATTTTCAAGTTACTACACTTAACAATTTTCAAGTAACTAATTCATATTTCAATTCTCAACACTTAATCATTTTCAAGTAAATAATTCACATTTTCAACTTACTACACATAACAATTTTCAAGTAACTAATTCACATTTCTAGTTACTACAATTAATAATTTTCAAGTAACTAATTCACATTTCAATTCTCTACACTTAACCATTTTCAAGTAACTAATTCACATTTCAAGTCTCTACCATTAACCATTTTAAAGTAACTAATTCACATTTTCAAGTTACTACACTTAACAATTTTCAAGTAACTAATTCATATTTCAATTCTCTACACTTAATCATTTTCAAGTAACTAATTCACATTTTCAACTTACTACACTTAACAATTTTCAAGTAACTAATTCACATTTCAAGTCTCTACCATTAACCATTTTCTAGTAACTAATTCACATTTTCAAGTTACTACACTTAACAATTTTCAAGTAACTAATTCACATTTCAAGTCTCTAATGTTAACCATTTTCAAGTAACTAATTCACATTTCATGTCTCTTCAATTAATAATTTTCAAGTAACTAATTCACATTTCAATTCTCTACACTTAACCATTTTCAAGTAACTAATTCATATTTCAAGTCTCTACCATTAACCATTTTAAAGTAACTAATTCACATTTTAAGTCTCTACCATTTTCAAGTAACTAATTCACATTTCAAGTCCCAACACTTAACCATTTTCAAGTAACTAATTCACATTTTCACTAAACTTAATCATTTTCAAGTAACTAATTCATATTTGAAGTCTCTACCATTAACCATTTTCAAGTAACTAATTCACATTTCAAGTCTCTAATATTAACCATTTTTAAGTAACTAATTCACATTTCAAGTCTCTACAATTAATAATTTTCAAGTAACTAATTCACATTTCAATTCTCTACACTTAACCATTTTCAAGTAACTAATTCACATTTCAATTCTCTACACTTAACCATTTTCAAGTAACTAATTCACATTTCAATTCTCTACACTTAACCATTTTCAAGTAACTAATTCACATTTCAAGTCTATACCATTAACCATTTTCTAGTAACTAATTCACATTTTCAAGTTAGTACAATTAATAATTTTCAAATAACTAATTCACATTTCAATTCTCTATACTTAATCATTTTCAAGTAACTAATTCACATTTTTCAACTTACTACACATAACAATTTTCAAGTAACTAATTAACATTTCAAGTTATTACAATTAATAATTTTCAAGTAACTAATTCACATTTCAATTCTCTACACTTAACCATTTTCAAGTAACTAATTCACATTTCAAGTCTCTACCATTAACCATTTTAAAGTAACTAATTCACATTTTCAAGTTACTACACTTAACAATTTTCAAGTAACTAATTCACATTTCAATTCTCTACACTTAATCATTTTCAAGTAACTAATTCACATTTTCAACTTACTACACTTAACAATTTTCAAGTAACTAATTCACATTTCAAGTCTCTACACTTAACCATTTTCAAGTAACTAATTCACATTTCAAGTCTCTACCATTAACCATTTTCTAGTAACTAATTCACATTTTCAAGTTACTACACTTAGCAATTTTCAAGTAACTAATTCACATTTCAAGTCTCTAATATTAACCATTTTCAAGTAACTAATTCACATTTCAAGTTACTACAATTAATAATTTTCAAGTAACTAATTCACATTTCAATTCTCTACACTTAACCATTTTCAAGTAACTAATTCACATTTCAAGTCTCTACCATTAACAATTTTAAAGTAACTAATTCACATTTCAAGTCTCTACCATTAACCATTTTCTAGTAACTATTTTACATTTTCAAGTTACTACACGTAACAATTTTCAAGTAACTAATTCACATTTCAATTCTCTACACTTAATCATTTTCAAGTAACTAATTCACATTTTCAACTTCTACACTTAACAATTTTCAAGTAACTAATTCACATTTCAATTTACTACAATTAATAATTTTCAAGTAACTAATTCACATTTCAATTCTCTACACTTAACCATTTTCAAGTAACTAATTCACATTTCAAGTCTCTACCATTAACCATTTTAAAGTAACTAATTCACATTTCAAGTCTCTACCATTTTCAAGTAACTAATTCACATTTCAATTCTCTACACTTAACCATTTCAAGTAACTAATTCACATTTCAAGTCTCTACCATTAACCTTTTTCAAGTAACTAAATCACATTTCAAGTCTCTACCATTAACCATTTTCTAGTAACTAATTTACATTTTCAAGTTACTACACGTAACAATTTTCAAGTAACTAATTCAAATTTCAATTCTCTACACTTAATCATTTTCAAGTAACTAATTCTCATTTCAAGTCTATACCATTTTCAAGTAACTAATTCACATTTCATTTATCTACACTTAACCATTTTCAAGTAACTAATTCACGTTTCAAGTCTCTACCATTAACCATTTTCAAGTAACTAATTCACATTTCAAGTCTCTACCATTAACCATTTTAAAGTAACTAATTCACATTTCAAGTCTCTACCATTTTCAAGTAACTAATTCACATTTCAATTCTCTACACTTAACCATTTTCAAGTAACTAATTCACATTTCAAGTCTCTACCATTAACCATTTTAAAGTAACTAATTCACATTTCAAGTCTCTACCATTTTCAAATAACTAATTCACATTTCAATTCTCTACACTTAACCATTTCAAGTAACTAATTCACATTTCAAGTCTCTACCATTAACCTTTTTCAAGTAAATAAATCACATTTCAAGTCTCTACCATTAACCATTTTCTAGTAACTAATTTACATTTTCAAGTTACTACACGTAACAATTTTCAAATAACTAATTCAAATTTCAATTCTCTACATTTAATCATTTTCAAGTAACTAATTCTCATTTCAAATCTCTACCATTTTCAAGTAACTAATTCACATTTCATTTATCTACACTTAACCATTTTCAAGTAACTAATTCACGTTTCAAGTCTCTACCATTAACCATTTTCAAGTAACTAATTCACATTTCAAGTCTCTACCATTAACCATTTTAAAGTAACTAATTCACATTTCAAGTCTCTACCATTTTCAAGTAACTAATTCACATTTCAATTCTCTACACTTAACCATTTTCAAGTAACTAATTCACATTTCAAGTCTCTACCATTAACCATTTTAAAGTAACTAATTCATATTTCAAGTCTCTACCATTTTCAAGTAACTAATTCACATTTCAAGTCCAACCACTTAGCCATTTTCAAATAACTAACTCACATTTCAAGTCTCTATCATTAACCATTTTCTAGTAACTAATTCACATTTTCAATTTAGTACAATTAATAATTTTTAAGTAACTAATTCACATTTCAATTCTCTACACTTAACCATTTTCAAGTAACTAATTCACATTTCAAGTCTCTACCATTAACCATTTTAAAGTAACTAATTCACATTTCAAGTCTCTACCATTTTCTAGTAACTAATTCACATTTTCAAGTTACTACACTTAACAATTTTCAAGTAACTAATTCATATTTCAATTCTCAACACTTAATCATTTTCAAGTAAATAATTCACATTTTCAACTTACTACACATAACAATTTTCAAGTAACTAATTCACATTTCTAGTTACTACAATTAATAATTTTCAAGTAACTAATTCACATTTCAATTCTCTACACTTAACCATTTTCAAGTAACTAATTCACATTTCAAGTCTCTACCATTAACCATTTTAAAGTAACTAATTCACATTTTCAAGTTACTACACTTAACAATTTTCAAGTAACTAATTCATATTTCAATTCTCTACACTTAATCATTTTCAAGTAACTAATTCACATTTTCAACTTACTACACTTAACTATTTTCAAGTAACTAATTCACATTTCAAGTCTCTACCATTAACCATTTTCTAGTAACTAATTCACATTTTCAAGTTACTACACTTAACAATTTTCAAGTAACTAATTCACATTTCAAGTCTCTAATGTTAACCATTTTCAAGTAACTAATTCACATTTCATGTCTCTTCAATTAATAATTTTCAAGTAACTAATTCACATTTCAATTCTCTACACTTAACCATTTTCAAGTAACTAATTCATATTTCAAGTCTCTACCATTAACCATTTTAAAGTAACTAATTCACATTTTAAGTCTCTACCATTTTCAAGTAACTAATTCACATTTCAAGTCCCAACACTTAACCATTTTCAAGTAACTAATTCACATTTTCACTAAACTTAATCATTTTCAAGTAACTAATTCATATTTCAAGTCTCTACCATTAACCATTTTCAAGTAACTAATTCACATTTCAAGTCTCTAATATTAACCATTTTTAAGTAACTAATTCACATTTCAAGTCTCTACAATTAATAATTTTCAAGTAACTAATTCACATTTCAATTCTCTACACTTAACCATTTTCAAGTAACTAATTCACATTTCAATTCTCTACACTTAACCATTTTCAAGTAACTAATTCACATTTCAAGTCTATACCATTAACCATTTTCTAGTAACTAATTCACATTTTCAAGTTAGTACAATTAATAATTTTCAAATAACTAATTCACATTTCAATTCTCTACACTTAATCATTTTCAAGTAACTAATTCACATTTTTCAACTTACTACACATAACAATTTTCAAGTAACTAATTAACATTTCAAGTTATTACAATTAATAATTTTCAAGTAACTAATTCACATTTCAATTCTCTACACTTAACCATTTTCAAGTAACTAATTCACATTTCAAGTCTCTACCATTAACCATTTTAAAGTAACTAATTCACATTTTCAAGTTACTACACTTAACAATTTTCAAGTAACTAATTCACATTTCAATTCTCTACACTTAATCATTTTCAAGTAACTAATTCACATTTTCAACTTACTACACTTAACAATTTTCAAGTAACTAATTCACATTTCAAGTCTCTACACTTAACCATTTTCAAGTAACTAATTCACATTTCAAGTCTCTACCATTAACCATTTTCTAGTAACTAATTCACATTTTCAAGTTACTACACTTAACAATTTTCAAGTAACTAATTCACATTTCAAGTCTCTAATATTAACCATTTTCAAGTAACTAATTCACATTTCAAGTTACTACAATTAATAATTTTCAAGTAACTAATTCACATTTCAATTCTCTACACTTAACCATTTTCAAGTAACTAATTCACATTTCAAGTCTCTACCATTAACAATTTTAAAGTAACTAATTCACATTTCAAGTCTCTACACTTAACCATTTTCAAGTAACTAATTCACATTTCAAGTCTCTACCATTAACCATTTTCAAGTAACTAATTCACATTTCAAGTCTCTACCATTAACCATTTTCTAGTAACTATTTTACATTTTCAAGTTACTACACGTAACAATTTTCAAGTAACTAATTCACATTTCAATTCTCTACACTTAATCATTTTCAAGTAACTAATTCACATTTTCAACTTCTACACTTAACAATTTTCAAGTAACTAATTCACATTTCAATTTACTACAATTAATAATTTTCAAGTAACTAATTCACATTTCAATTCTCTACACTTAACCATTTTCAAGTAACTAATTCACATTTCAAGTCTCTACCATTAACCATTTTAAAGTAACTAATTCACATTTCAAGTCTCTACCATTTTCAAGTAACTAATTCACATTTCAATTCTCTACACTTAACCATTTCAAGTAACTAATTCACATTTCAAGTCTCTACCATTAACCTTTTTCAAGTAACTAAATCACATTTCAAGTCTCTACCATTAACCATTTTCTAGTAACTAATTTACATTTTCAAGTTACTACACGTAACAATTTTCAAGTAACTAATTCAAATTTCAATTCTCTACACTTAATCATTTTCAAGTAACTAATTCTCATTTCAAGTCTATACCATTTTCAAGTAACTAATTCACATTTCATTTATCTACACTTAACCATTTTCAAGTAACTAATTCACGTTTCAAGTCTCTACCATTAACCATTTTCAAGTAACTAATTCACATTTCAAGTCTCTACCATTAACCATTTTAAAGTAACTAATTCACATTTCAAGTCTCTACCATTTTCAAGTAACTAATTCACATTTCAATTCTCTACACTTAACCATTTTCAAGTAACTAATTCACATTTCAAGTCTCTACCATTAACCATTTTAAAGTAACTAATTCACATTTCAAGTCTCTACCATTTTCAAATAACTAATTCACATTTCAATTCTCTACACTTAACCATTTCAAGTAACTAATTCACATTTCAAGTCTCTACCATTAACCTTTTTCAAGTAAATAAATCACATTTCAAGTCTCTACCATTAACCATTTTCTAGTAACTAATTTACATTTTCAAGTTACTACACGTAACAATTTTCAAGTAACTAATTCAAATTTCAATTCTCTACATTTAATCATTTTCAAGTAACTAATTCTCATTTCAAGTCTCTACCATTTTCAAGTAACTAATTCACATTTCATTTATCTACACTTAACCATTTTCAAGTAACTAATTCACGTTTCAAGTCTCTACCATTAACCATTTTCAAGTAACTAATTCACATTTCAAGTCTCTACCATTAACCATTTTAAAGTAACTAATTCACATTTCAAGTCTCTACCATTTTCAAGTAACTAATTCACATTTCAATTCTCTACACTTAACCATTTTCAAGTAACTAATTCACATTTCAAGTCTCTACCATTAACCATTTTAAAGTAACTAATTCATATTTCAAGTCTCTACCATTTTCAAGTAACTAATTCACATTTCAAGTCCAACCACTTAGCCATTTTCAAATAACTAACTCACATTTCAAGTCTCTATCATTAACCATTTTCTAGTAACTAATTCACATTTTCAATTTAGTACAATTAATAATTTTTAAGTAACTAATTCACATTTCAATTCTCTACACTTAACCATTTTCAAGTAACTAATTCACATTTCAAGTCTCTACCATTAACCATTTTAAAGTAACTAATTCACATTTCAAGTCTCTACCATTTTCTAGTAACTAATTCACATTTTCAAGTTACTACACTTTAACAATTTTCAAGTAACTAATTCATATTTCAATTCTCAACACTTAATCATTTTCAAGTAAATAATTCACATTTTCAACTTACTACACATAACAATTTTCAAGTAACTAATTCACATTTCTAGTTACTACAATTAATAATTTTCAAGTAACTAATTCACATTTCAATTCTCTACACTTAACCATTTTCAAGTAACTAATTCACATTTCAAGTCTCTACCATTAACCATTTTAAAGTAACTAATTCACATTTTCAAGTTACTACACTTAACAATTTTCAAGTAACTAATTCATATTTCAATTCTCTACACTTAATCATTTTCAAGTAACTAATTCACATTTTCAACTTACTACACTTAACAATTTTCAAGTAACTAATTCACATTTCAAGTCTCTACCATTAACCATTTTCTAGTAACTAATTCACATTTTCAAGTTACTACACTTAACAATTTTCAAGTAACTAATTCACATTTCAAGTCTCTAATGTTAACCATTTTCAAGTAACTAATTCACATTTCATGTCTCTTCAATTAATAATTTTCAAGTAACTAATTCACATTTCAATTCTCTACACTTAACCATTTTCAAGTAACTAATTCATATTTCAAGTCTCTACCATTAACCATTTTAAAGTAACTAATTCACATTTTAAGTCTCTACCATTTTCAAGTAACTAATTCACATTTCAAGTCACAACACTTAACCATTTTCAAATAACTAACTCACATTTCAAGTCTCTACCATTAACCATTTTCTAGTAACTAATTCACATTTTCAATTTATGTAATGACCTTCCCGGTCATTTCCTTCGTTTTCGTGTATTGTCAGCGTTTAGAGCTTTTCTATAACTGCCCCAAGTTATTTATGACTTGCTGGGACCGACAGTTCGGCTCCCGGGCAGTTCGTTTGAGAATATTATTTAGATCGAGCACGTTGTAAAATATTAAATTAAATTAAAATTTGGTAAAATGACATAGTTAATTACCTTTCGAAAATGTTTTGAAATTTATAAAATGTATAAAAAAAAATTTAGTTATGATATATCTATACTATTTTATAATAGTTTTACAACCTATTGATAATTAAAGCGGAGATAGTGAATTTAAATATGTTAAAATAATATTTCTATTTTATAGAGGTTTTATCCGAAATATTTTCTATTAATTATGGTATATTCAAAATATTATATTTATTTTACCACGAACCTACGCAATACCCGAATATATATATAATGAGATAAATATTACATTGCGGTGCCACCTCCACCACCACGTGGAAAGTGGGGAGGGGCACACATGCAAGAGGTGGCAGCCACTTGCCATAATGGCAAATGACATATATATATATATGCATGAGTAACATAACATTTTCCTCAAAATTTCATGTTTTCCTCCGTTTTCATTCAACTGATTAGATAATCTCAATATTGAACTATTCTGTTAAGATTTGAGCATAGGGGTTTATATATATTTAGTTCGTGGACTCGTTCTCGTCATTTCTATGGTACGTTTTCTTATTTTTACGGTAGTTTTCGTCTGCGATAGTATATTTTGGGATTGATATTGATGTTTGAGCTACATTTTGAGCTCAAATTGAATGGTGTTAGTTGTGACTATTGGTCACGGAGTTGTTTGGAACGCTGTGACTGTTTCAGTTTTGTGATTCTGCAAGCGGGCCCCACGGGGACGATTCAGACATTTTTTCGAACTAATGCAATATAGGTATCAATAGTCATGTTTTGACATGTAGTTTATTATTTTGATAGTTTGGCAGCAGTCTGAGGCCTCTCGAAAGGGAAAGGCTCCTATTTAGCTGGTTTTCTTGGCAGGCTTGCGGCAGGCGTCCAGGTAGGCTAGGTTTACCTCCCTTTGCACTTAGATTGGGCTTATGTGTGATATATGTATGCTATTGTGCTGGTGTTGCGGGCTGATATTATAGACTTGGTGGTGGTGGTTTGCTATGATTTAGGCCTTCTAGGCCGGATAGGGCTATTCGGATATATTCCAGGCCCGTTATCCTCGTGGTACCCCACGGATGACCTATTTGGGGTCGGATAGTATTGTTGTTGTTGTTGCTAGTCTGGGAATGTTATTGTTGGACCTTAGTCTAGTCTTAGACAGACTTATCCCAGACTTAGACAAGTATAACCAGACTTGGTTTTCGGGACCCGGTAGCAGGCCCCGTTACCCTTTTTTGTCGGCTTGTCGAAACTTTGACATCTTTGGGCTTAGATAAGCCCTATATGACTATTAGGGTTATGACGGGATTGAGTCACCCCGATTATACCCGGTTGGACTGTCTAGCTTTGTTCGTCTCTGATAGCACCATATTTGATTGGGGTCGGCTAGTTTGACTTAGAACGCTGAACCGCCTTTCCATGACTTGTAATGTATACCCAGACTTTTATATACATATTTTTACAGTAGGTAGTTGACCTAGAAGGACCTCGAGATTGACTTGTAGCATGTTGTAGAGTTAGCTTCTGTACCTATATAATAGTAATGACTTGGCACTAAGGCGTTCCCCGTTTATTTGATATGATATGACCTTTGATTCTGTTCTGGTTACTGGCTATGATGAGTTCCGGTTTGAGTCCGGCTACTGATTCAGGTATGATGATTTTGGTTATTGACTATTGGGTGTTCCGGTTCGAGTCCGGCCCCGGATTGTGGTACACTATGAGTTCCGGTTCGAGTCCGGCCACTGATTATTATGAGTTCCGGTTCGAGTCCGGCATCTGGTTATGATATGATTGGAGAGTTTTGGTACTGGGTACCGTGATTATGATGTTGTTGTTCTATGAGTTCCGGTTCGAGTCCGGCAGATATGATATATATGTGGCCTCTTGTTATTACCCACTGCTTCCGGTTCGACTCCGGCGTCTGGCCTCTTGTTATTACCCATTGGTGCCGGTTCAAGCCCGGTGCACTCCTGTTGGTTATTGTGGTTACTGGATACTGATACAGCCTCGAGACACTGGTGACTATGCATTTACTTTTCTTGTGTGTCCCGCTGGTTTATGGGGGCCAGACTGGGTTATTGTTTTCTTCCGTGTGCCTATCGGGCTTATGGGGGCCCAGATAGGTTATGTTTGACTTGTGTGTTTACTTACGCATTTATTTACTCGTTATTATGTATCGCACTTATATTTTCCCTGAGCATATCTATACGCCTCGGCCGTTACTTATGTATCTATTGCTTGTACCCCGGACTTAGCATGCCCCCTGCACTTTAGCTTGCTTATATTATATTAAGCTCAGTCGGCCGATGATGCCTACTGAGTACCCGTTGCCCTGGTACTCATACTGCACTTCTGCATCTTTTTCCCCGATGCAGATCCAGG
Source organism: Capsicum rhomboideum (assembly GCA_031232105.1). Classification (NCBI taxonomy): domain Eukaryota; kingdom Viridiplantae; phylum Streptophyta; class Magnoliopsida; order Solanales; family Solanaceae; genus Capsicum; species Capsicum rhomboideum. The sequence continues at coordinate 46,433,485 of CP124719.1, read as the reverse complement.
CACCAGTCGACGGTTTTGACGTGACTCTTTTCTCAGCACTGATTCTGGAGCAGGGTGAGCTTACTGACGTCCGAGGCAGATCCTACTCCATCCTCTACTGTATAGTCTTTTGCTCTCAAGACTATTGTACTTATTATACATGTTTGGTTTCTGTCTTGTATTTTTGGTATGTTAGTAGTGGCTCATGTACTGACCCCACCAGGTCTTGGGAGGGGTTCTGGACTTTATATACATTGTCCTCTTCCTTCTCAGTCTTAGCATGTTTATAAATATGGTTATGGTTACTTCCACTTCTTCTCTGTTTTATGAGATTCCGCCCGTTAGCCCGTCGCTTGTTGCTCCGGACTAGGGTTTGGCTTGCCTATTGGTGGGTTACGATAGGCGCCATCATGACCCAAATATTGGGCCGTGACAATTTAGTACAATTAATAATTTTTAAGTAACTAATTCACATTTCAATTCTCTACACTCAACCATTTTCAAGTAACTAATTCACATTTCAAGTCTCTACCATTAACCATTTTAAAGTAACTAATTCACATTTCAAGTCTCTACCATTTTCTAGTAACCAATTCACATTTTCAAGTTACTTCACTTGACAATTTTCAAGTAACTAATTCACATTTCAATTCTCTACACTTAATCATTTTCAAGTAAGTAATTCACATTTTCAACTTACTACACATAACAATTTTCAAGTAACTAATTCCAATTTCAAGTTACTACAATTAATAATTTTCAAGTAACTTATTCATATTTCAATTCTCTACACTTAACCATTTTCAAGTAACTAATTCACATTTCAAGTCTCTACCATTAACCATTTTAAAGTAACTAATTCACATTTCAAGTCTCTACCATTTTTAAGTAACTAATTCACATTTCAAGTCTCTACACTTAACCATTTTCAAGTAACTAATTCATATTTCAAGTCTCTACCATTATCCATTTTCTAATAACTAATTCACATTTTCAAGTCTCAACCATTAACCATGTAACTAATTCACATTTCAATTCACTACACTTAACCATTTTCAAGTAACTAATTCACGTTTTGAAGTTACTACACTTAACCATTTTCAAGTAACTACTTCACATTTTCACTACACTTAACCATTTTCAACTAACTAATTCACATTTCAATTCTCTACACTTAACCATTTTCAAGTAACTAATTCACATTTCAAGTCTCTACCATTAACCATTTTAAAGTAACTAATTCACATTTCAAGTCTCTAACATTAACCATTTTCTAGTAACTAATTCACATTTTCAAGTTACTACACTTAACAATTTTCAAGTAACTAATTCACATTTCAAGTCTGTACCATTAACCATTTTAAAGTAACTAATTCACATTTCAAGTCTCTACCATTTTCAAGTAACTAATTCACATTTCAATTCTCTACACTTAACCATTTCAAGTAACTAATTCACATTTCAAGTCTCTACCATTAACCTTTTTCAAGTAACTAAATCACATTTCAAGTCTCTACCATTAACCATTTTCTAGTAACTAATTTACATTTTCAAGTTACTACACGTAACAATTTTCAAGTAACTAATTCACATTTCAATTCTCTACACTTAATCATTTTCAAGTAACTAATTCTCAATTCAAGTCTCTACCATCAACCATTTTAAAGTAAATAATTCACATTTCAAGTCTCTACCATTTTCAAGTAACTAATTCACATTTCAAGTCTCTACACTTAACCATTCTCAAGTAACTAATTCATATTTCAAGTTTCTACCATTAGCCATTTTCTAGTAACTAATTCACATTTTCAAGTTACTACACTTAACAATTTTCAAATAACTAAGTCACATTTCAATTCTCTACACTTAACCATTTTCAAGTAACTAATTCACATTTTCAAGTTTCTGCACTTAACCATTTTCAAGTAACTAATTCACATATTCACTAAACTTAATCATATTTAAGTAACTAATTCACATTTCAAGTTTCTACAATTAACCATTTTCAAGTAACTAATTCACATTTCAAGTCTCTACCATTATCCATTTTCTAGTAACTAATTCACATTTTCAAGTTACTACACTTAACAATTTTCAAATAACTAATTCACATTTCAATTCTCTACACTTAATCATTTTCAAGTAACTAATTCACATTTTCAAGTTACTACGCTTAAGAATTTTCAAGTAACTAATTCACATTATCACTAAACTTAACCATTTTCAAGTAACTAATTCACATTTCAAGTCTCTACACTTAACCATTTTCAAGTAACTAATTCACATTTCAAGTCTCTACCTGTCACGACCCAAATGGCCATGAGTGGCACCCACTCTAATATTTCGGTAGGAGAACCATCTAACCCAAAACATTACCCAATCATTGCAGTCGATATTAAGAAGGGGCTATCATAAAAACCAACTTAATATTAATAAATCCAAAACTCATCTTTAATTATTGCGGAAATCAAACGAACTACTTATTAAAATCCCCAAGACCCGAAAGTCATCGTACAAGAACTTCTAAAATAAAAACCACATCTAGAAGAAATGTCTAAAATAACAAAAGATAAAGAGTGTGTCATTGTCCGAAAGAAGGACAAGAACTAATATGATGATCCATGGAAGCCTGGAGATGAAGTTCTCACCCTTGGATCGAGATCAACTATCAAACGCTAGAGATGAGGTCGTGTCTGAGGAACACTTTCTGCACTCAACAAAAGAAGAGTACAGGGTAGTATCGGTACAAGCCACTATGTACTGGTAGGTATCATAGGCCAACTCAATTTAATAGCATGTATACAACATAAATCAAATAACAAGTAGACAGGCATCAACACATAACAAGTAATTCAATGAATCAGTAAGTACATCAATGACGGGCTAAACAATACCCACAAACAAGCCACATAATCAACAATAATACCATGAGTAACAACTATGTCCTTCTCAGCCTCACAATTCGAATACCATTAATTTGTTATCAGCTTATAAACCACATGATCTCTCAAAACCAACACTAATATGTACACACATGCTAAGGGACTTATTTCTGCCCAACTAGTCATGACCTGCAGGGGACAATCTAAGTCCATGTACCGTACCGGCGTGGTATCCGATCCTCCAATACTAAATAATATCAATATCCATATTCATACCAGCGTGGTACCCGATCCTCCATAACCATATTATGTATATTTTATCAAATTCACACTACCTATCAAGATACAACACAATGTACTAAATTTACAAGTACAATTATACTCATAAGGCAATTCGATCAAGTTTAATTTTCAATAATTGTTCATACAAGCATCAACAATCCAAATATCATCAAATTCAAGGATGTCCGAAGACCAATCAACAAGCATCCAATTTAGGAGCATACACACAATTAAATCGAGTCTAAACTCCAATTAAATCATAACCTACCTCAACCGAAGAATCTCAATGCAAGCTAAATTGCAAGGGCCTTGCCCTTCCGTAAAGTCTTTGAATGGTCAAAATCTGTTCAAATACATAATTCCCATAAGAATACGAATCTATTGTCACCCATTTTATAAATTCTTGCTCTAAAAATCCTAAGCCTAAAATCAGAACTTACTGAAACCGTAAATGTTCGAAAATTCCGTAACCAAGACTAAGCACGAAAAAGAAAACTAGTAACTGTAATGTTTGCCTAATTATTATTCAATGATTACCTAATTATTATTTATTATTAACAAATATAATAACACCAAATTGATAATGTTTTCTGCCTAACCTATTCTAACTCACCTGTATACACATCACTGTCCACAATTTTCCACTAACATTCAATTCACCCTATCGTCTTCCATCTTACAATACGAATAACCAATCATTAGCCCTAATTATATAAATGTAGCAATACATAGATAATGCAATAGGAATTATTTCACACACCTGAAGCACTCGATACTCCTCCTTCAAATTGTGATGCGAAAACTGCCACTTTCGTGCTCCTCTCTTTGTGGCTATCTGATTCTATTATTATTATATGTGGTAAACCCTACCCAATTAAATTCATTCTTGTATTGCCCACATAAGTAAATAAATTGTGATTTTGACCCATTAAACTACTAATTAAACTAATTATCTAAACTACCCAAAACTTTTCATAAATCCTCAAAATTTATTTGGAATCCCATAGAAATAAATCAAATCTGTAAATTGACTAAAACGTATGTTCCGAACCTATTGGAATCGCTAAAACACTAATCCAGGATCGTCTTGATCGAAGGTTGACCATAATCAAGCTTAACTTTATTAAAACTCATGAACCCAATTAACGACTTAAATCACTTTCGGACACCTCAAGAATCGATACTACCCACTCCTGTAAGTCATTATTCACGTATATAAACTACTGGTAGAGCTAAAATGGGAAAGACAAGTCAAATTCACAAAACGATCAAGAGGGTCGTTACACTACCATTAACCATTTTAAAGTAACTAATTCACATTTCAAGTCTCTACCATTTTCAAGTAACTAATTCACATTTCAATTCTCTACACTTAACCATTTTCAAGTAACTAATTCACATTTCAAGTCTCTACCATTAACCATTTTAAAGTAACTAATTCACATTTCAAGTCTCTACCATTTTCAAGTAACTAATTCACATTTCAAGTCTCTACACTTAACCATTTTCAAGTAACTAATTCATATTTCAAGTTTCTACCATTAGCCATTTTCTAGTAACTAATTCACATTTTCAAGTTACTACACTTAACAATTTTCAAATAACTAATTCACATTTCAATTCTCTACACTTAACCATTTTCAAGTAACTAATTCACATTTTCAAGTTTCTGCACTTAACCATTTTCAAGTAACTAATTCACATTTTCAAGTTTCTGCACTTAACCATTTTCAAGTAACTAATACATATTTTCACTAAACTTAATCATTTTTAAGTAACTAATTCACATTTCAAGTTTCTACCATTAACCATTTTCAAGTAACTAATTCACATTTCAAGTCTCTACCATTATCCATTTTCTAATAACTAATTCACATTTTCAAGTTACTACACTTAACAATTTTCAAATAACTAATTCACATTTCAATTCTCTACACCTAATCATTTTCAAGTAACTAATTCACATTTTCAAGTTACTACACTTAACAATTTTCAAGTAACTAATTCACATTATCACTAAACTTAACCATTTTCAAGTAACTAATTCACATTTCAATTCTCTACACTTAACCATTTTCAAGTAACTAATTCACATTTCAAGTCTCTACCATTAACCATTTTAAAGTAACTAATTCACATATCAAGTCTCTACCATTTTCTAGTAACTAATTCACATTTCAATTCTCTACACCTAACCATTTTCAAGTAACTAATTCACATTTCAAGTCTCTACCATTAACCATTTTAAAGTAACTAATTCACATTTCAAGTCTCTACCATTTTCTAGTAACTAATTCACATTTTCAAGTTACTACACTTAACAATTTTCAAATAACTAATTCATATTTCAATTCTCTACACTTAATCATTTTCAAGTAAATAATTCACATTTTCAACTTACTACACATAACAATTTTCAAGTAACTAATTCACATTTCTAGTTACTACAATTAATAATTTTCAAGTAACTAATTCACATTTCAATTCTCTACACTTAACCATTTTCAAGTAACTAATTCACATTTCAAGTCTCTACCATTAACCATTTTAAAGTAACTAATTCACATTTTCAAGTTACTACACTTAACAATTTTCAAGTAACTAATTCACATTTCAATTCTCTACACTTAATCATTTTCAAGTAACTAATTCACATTTTCAACTTACTACACTTAACAATTTTCAAGTAACTAATTCACAATTCAAGTCTCTACACTTAACCATTTTCAAGTAACTAATTCACATTTCAAGTCTCTACCATTAACCATTTTCTAGTAACTAATTCACATTTTCAAGTTACTACACTTAACAATTTTCAAGTAACTAATTCACATTTCAAGTCTCTAATGTTAACCATTTTCAAGTAACTAATTCACATTTCAAGTCTCTACAATTAATAATTTTCAAGTAACTAATTCACATTTCAATTCTCTACACTTAACCATTTTCAAGTAACTAATTCATATTTCAAGTCTCTACCATTAACCATTTTAAAGTAACTAATTCACATTTTAAGTCTCTACCATTTTCAAGTAACTAATTCACATTTCAAGTCCCAACACTTAACCATTTTCAAATAACTAACTCACATTTCAAGTCTCTACCATTAACCATTTTCTAGTAACTAACTCACATTTTCAAATTACTTCACTTAACAATTTTCAAGTAACTAATTCACATATCAAGTTACTACACTTAACCATTTTCAAGTAACTAATTCACATTTCAAGTCTCTACCATTAACAATTTTAAAGTAACTAATTTACATTTCATTTTCAAGTAACTAATTCACATTTCACTACACTTAACCATTTTCAAGTAACTAATTCACGTTTTCACTACACTTAACCATTTTCAAGTAACTAATTCACATTTCAAGTCTCTACCATTAACCATTTTCAAGTAACTAATTCACATTTCAAGTCTCTACCATTTACCATTTTAAAGCAACTAATTCACATTTTCAAGTAACTACCATTATCTAGTAACAAATACACATCTTCAAGTCTCTACACTTAACCATTTCAAATAACTAATTCACATTTCAAGTCACTACCATTCTCAAGTAACAAATTCACATTTCAAGTCTCTACCATTTTCAAATAACTAATTCACATTTCAAGTCTCTACACTTAACCATTTTCAAGCAACTAATTCATATTTCAAGTTTCTACCATTAGCCATTTTCTAGTAACTAATTCACATTTTCAAGTTACTACACTTAACAATTTTCAAATAACTAATTCATATTTCAATTCTCTACACTTAATCATTTTCAAGTAACTAATTCACATTTTCAAGTTACTACACTTAACCATTTTCAAGTAACTAATTCACATTATCACTAAACTTAACCATTTTAAAGTAACTAATTCACATTTTGAAGTCTCTACCATTTTCTAGTAACTAATTCACATTTTCAAGTTACTACACTTAACAATTTTCAAGTAACTAATTCACATTTCAATTCTCTACACTTAATCTTTTCAAGTAAGTAATTCACATTTTCAACTTACTACACATAACAATTTTCAAGTAACTAATTCACATTTCAAGTTACTATAATTAATAATTTTCAAGTAACTAATTCACATTTCAATTCTCTACACTTAACCAATTTCAAGTAACTAATTCACATTTCAAGTCTCTTCCATTAACCATTTTAAAGTAACTAATTCACATTTCAAGTCTCTACCATTTTCAAGTAACTAATTCACATTTCAAGTCTCTACACTTAACCATTTTCAAGTAACTAATTCATATTTCAAGTCTCTACCATTATCCATTTTCTAGTAACTAATTCACATTTTTAAATCTCAACCATTAACCATGTAACTAATTCACATTTCAATTCTCTGCACTTAACCATTTTCAAGTAACTAAGTCACGTTTTGAAGTTACTACACTTAACCATTTTCAAGTAACTACTTCACATTTTCACTACACTTAACCATTTTCAAGTAACTAATTCACATTTCAAGTCTCTACAATTAATAATTTTCAAGTAACTAATTCACATTTCAATTCTCTACACTTAACCATTTTCAAGTAACTAATTCACATTTCAAATCTTTACCATTAACCATTTTAAAGTAACTAATTCACATTTCAAGTCTCTGCCATTAACGATTTTCTAGTAACTAATTCACATTTTCAAGTTATTACACTTAACAAATAATTCACATTTCAAGTCTCTACCATTTTCTAGTAACTAATTCACATTTTCAAGTTACTACACTTAACAATTTTCAAGTAACTAATTCACATTTCAATTCTCTACACTTAATCTTTTCAAGTAAGTAATTCACATTTTCAACTTACTACACTTAACAATTTTCAAGTAACTAATTCACATTTCAAGTTACTACCATTAATAATTTTCAAGTAGCTAATTCACATTTCAATTCTCTACACTTTACCATTTTCAAGTAACTAATTCACATTTCAAGTCTCTTCCATTAACCATTTTCAAGTAACTAATTCACATTTCAAGTCTCTACACTTAACCATTTTCAATTAACTAATTCACGTTTTCAAGTTACTACACCTAACCATTTTCAAGTAACTAATTCACATTTTCTCTACACTTAACCATTTTCAAGTAACTAATTCACATTTCAAGTCTCTACCATTTTCAAGTAACTAATTAACATTTCAAGTCTCTACACTTAACCATTTTCAAGTAACTAGTTCACATTTCAAGTCTCTACCGTTAACCATTTTCAAGCAACTAATTCACATTTTCAAGTCACTACCATTTTCAAGTAACAAATACACATCTTCATGTTTCTACACTTAACCATTTTCAGGTAACTACTTCACATTTCAAGTCTCTACCATTAACCATTTTCAAGTAACTAATTCACATTTTCATTACACTTAACCATTTTCAAGTAACTAATTCACATTTGAAGTCTCTACCATTAACCATTTTCAAGTAACTAATTCACGTTTTCAAGTTACTACACTTAACCATTTTCAAGTTACTAATTCACATTTTCACTACACTTAACCATTTTCAAGTAAGTAATTCACATTTCAAGTCTCTACCATTAACCATTTTCAAGAAACTAATTCACATTTTCAAGTCACTACCATTTTCAAGTAACAAATACACATCTTCATGTCTAAACACTTTACCATTTTCAAGTAACTACTTCACATTTCAAGTCTCTACCATTAACCATTTTCAAGTAACTAATTCATATTTTCATTACACTTAACCATTTTCAAGTAACTAATTCATATTTCAAGTCTCTACCACTAACCATGTAACTAATTCACATTTCAATTCTCTACACTTAACCATTTTCAAGTAACTAATTCACGTTTTCAAGTTACTACACTTAACCATTTTCAAGTTACTAATTCACATTTTCACTACACTTAACCATTTTCAAGTAACTAATTCACATTTCAAGTGTCTACAATTAACCATTTTCAAGTAACTAATTCACATTTTCAAGTTACTACCATTTTCAAGAAACAAATACACATCTTCAAGTCTCTACACTTAACCATTTTCAAATAACTTATTCACATTTAAAGTCTCTACCATTTTCAAGTAACTAATTCACATTTCAAGTCTCTACCATTAACCATTTTCAACTAACTAATTCATATTTCAAGTCTCTACCACTACCCATGAAACTAATTCACATTTCAATTCTCTACAGTTAACTATTTTCAAGTAACTAATTCACGTTTTCAAGTTACTACACGTAACCATTTTCAAGTAACTAATTCACATTTTCACTACACCTAACCATTTTCAAGTAAGTAATTCACATTTCAAGTCTCTACCATTAACCATTTTCAAGAAACTAATTCACATTTTCAAGTCACTACCATTTTCAAGTAACAAATACACTTCTTCATGTCTCTACACTTAACCATTTTCAAGTAACTACTTGACATTTCAAGTCTCTACCATTAACCATTTTCAAATAACTAATTCACATTTTCATTACACTTAACCATTTTCAAGTAACTAATTCACATTTGAAGTCTCTACCATTAACCATTTTCAAGTAACTAATTCACGTTTTCAAGTTACTACACTTAACCATTTTCAAGTTACTAATTCACATTTTCACTACACTTAACCATTTTCAAGTAACTAATTCACATTTCAAGTCTCTACCATTAACCATTTTCAAGTAACTAATTCGCGTTTTCAAGTTACTAATTCATATTTTCACTAAACTTAACCATTTTCAAGTAAGTAATTCACATTTCAAGTCTCTACCATTAACCATTTTCAAGAAACTAATTCACATTTTCAAGTTAATACCATTTTCAAGTAACAAATACACATCTTCATGTCTAAACGCTTAACCATTTTCAAGTAACTACTTCACATTTTGAAGTCTCTACCATTAACCATTTTCAAGTAACTAATTCATATTTTCATTACACTTAACCATTTTCAAGTAACTAATTCACATTTCAAGTCTCTACCATTAACCATTTTCAAGTAACTAATTCACATTTCAAGTCTCTACCACAAACCATATAACTAATTCACATTTCAATTATCTACACTTAACCATTTTCAAGTAACTAATTCACGTTTTCAAGTTACTACACTTAACCATTTTCAAGTTACTAATTCACATTTTCACTACACTTAACCATTTTCAAGTAACTAATTCACATTTAAAGTCTCTACCATTTTCAAGTAACTAATTCACGTTTTCAAGTTACTACACTTAACCATTTTCAAGTTACTAATTCACATTTTCACTACACTTAACCATTTTCAAGTAACTAATTCACATTTCAAGTGTCTACAATTAACCATTTTCAAGTAACTAATTCACATTTCAAGTCTCTACCATTTTCAAGTAACTAATTAACATTTCAAGTCTCTACACTTAACCATTTTCAAGTAACTAGTTCACATTTCAAGTCTCTACCGTTAACCATTTTCAAGCAACTAATTCACATTTTCAAGTCACTACCATTTTCAAGTAACAAATACACATCTTCATGCTTCTACACTTAACCATTTTCAGGTAACTACTTCACATTTCAAGTCTCTACCATTAACCATTTTCAAGTAACTAATTCACATTTTCATTACACTTAACCATTTTCAAGTAACTAATTCACATTTGAAGTCTCTACCATTAACCATTTTCAAGTAACTAATTCACGTTTTCAAGATACTACACTTAACCATTTTCAAGTTACTAATTCACATTTTCACTACACTTAACCATTTTCAAGTAAGTAATTCACATTTCAAGTCTCTACCATTAACCATTTTCAAGAAACTAATTCACATTTTCAAGTCACTACCATTTTCAAGTAACAAATACACATCTTCATGTCTAAACACTTTACCATTTTCAAGTAACTACTTCACATTTCAAGTCTCTACCATTAATCATTTTCAAGTAACTAATTCATATTTTCATTACACTTAACCATTTTCAAGTAACTAATTCACATTTCAAGTCTCTACCATTAACCATTTTCAAGTAACTAATTCATATTTCAAGTCTCTACCACTAACCATGTAACTAATTCACATTTCAATTCTCTACACTTAACCATTTTCAAGTAACTAATTCACGTTTTCAAGTTACTACACTTAACCATTTTCAAGTTACTAATTCACATTTTCACTACACTTAACCATTTTCAAGTAACTAATTCACATTTCAAGTGTCTACAATTAACCATTTTCAAGTAACTAATTCACATTTTCAAGTTACTACCATTTTCAAGAAACAAATACACATCTTCAAGTCTCTACACTTAACCATTTTCAAATAACTTATTCACATTTAAAGTCTCTACCATTTTCAAGTAACTAATTCACATTTCAAGTCTCTACCATTAACCATTTTCAACTAACTAATTCATATTTCAAGTCTCTACCACTACCCATGAAACTAATTCACATTTCAATTCTCTACAGTTAACTATTTTCAAGTAACTAATTCACGTTTTCAAGTTACTACACGTAACCATTTTCAAGTAACTAATTCACATTTTCACTACACCTAACCATTTTCAAGTAAGTAATTCACATTTCAAGTCTCTATCATTAACCATTTTCAAGAAACTAATTCACATTTTCAAGTCACTACCATTTTCAAGTAACAAATACACTTCTTCATGTCTCTACACTTAACCATTTTCAAGTAACTACTTGACATTTCAAGTCTCTACCATTAACCATTTTCAAATAACTAATTCACATTTTCATTACACTTAACCATTTTCAAGTAACTAATTCACATTTGAAGTCTCTACCATTAACCATTTTCAAGTAACTAATTCACGTTTTCAAGTTACTACACTTAACCATTTTCAAGTTACTAATTCACATTTTCACTACACTTAACCATTTTCAAGTAACTAATTCACATTTCAAGTCTCTACCATTAACCATTTTCAAGTAACTAATTCGCGTTTTCAAGTTACTAATTCATATTTTCACTAAACTTAACCATTTTCAAGTAAGTAATTCACATTTCAAGTCTCTACCATTAACCATTTTCAAGAAACTAATTCACATTTTCAAGTTAATACCATTTTCAAGTAACAAATACACATCTTCATGTCTAAACGCTTAACCATTTTCAAGTAACTACTTCACATTTCAAGTCTCTACCATTAACCATTTTCAAGTAACTAATTCATATTTTCATTACACTTAACCATTTTCAAGTAACTAATTCACATTTCAAGTCTCTACCATTAACCATTTTCAAGTAACTAATTCACATTTCAAGTCTCTACCACAAACCATATAACTAATTCACATTTCAATTCTCTACACTTAACCATTTTGAAGTAACTAATTCAAGTTTTCAAGTTACTACACTTAACCATTTTCAAGTTACTAATTCACATTTTCACTACACTTAACCATTTTCAAGTAACTAATTCACATTTAAAGTCTCTACCATTTTCAAGTAACTAATTCACGTTTTCAAGTTACTACACTTAACCATTTTCAAGTTACTAATTCACATTTTCACTACACTTAACCATTTTCAAGTAACTAATTCACATTTCAAGTGTCTACAATTAACCATTTTCAAGTAACTAATTCACATTTTCAAGTTACTACAATTTTCAAGAAACAAATACACATCTTCAAGTCTCTACACTTAACCATTTTCGAATAACTAATTTACATTTCAAGTCTCTACCATTTTTAAGTAACTAATTCACATTTCAAGTCTCTACCATTAACCATTTTCAAGTAACTAATTCACATTTCAAGTCTCTACCACTAACCATGTAACTAATTCATATTTCAATTCTCTACATTTAACTATTTTCAAATAACTAATTCACGTTTTCAAGTTACTACACGTAACCATTTTCAAGTAATTAATTCACATTTTCACTACACTTAACCATTTTCAAGTAAGTAATTCACATTTCAAGTCTCTACCATTAACCATTTTCAAGAAACTATTTCACATTTTCAAGTCACTACCATTTTCAAGTAACAAATACACATCTTCATGTCTAAACACTTAACCATTTTCAAATAACTACTTCACATTTCAAGTCTCTACCATTAACCATTTTCAAGTAACTAATTCATATTTTCATTACACTTAACCATTTTCAAGTAACTAATTCACATTTCAAGTCTCAACCATTAACCATTTTCAAGTAACTAATTCACATTTCAAGTCTCTACCACTAACCATGTAACTAATTCACATTTCAATTCTCTACACTTAACCATTTTCAAGTAACTAATTCACGTTTTCAAGTTACTACACTTAACCATTTTCAAGTAACTAATTCACATTTAAAGTCTCTACCATTTTCAAGTAACTAATTCACGTTTTCAAGTTACTACACTTAACCATTTTCAAATAACTAATTCACATTTTCAAGTCACTACCATTTTCAAGTAACTAATTCACATTTTCAAGTTACTACACTTAACCATTTTCAAGTAACTAATTCACATTTTCACTAATCTTAACCATTTTCAAGTAACTAATTCACATTTCAAGTTTCTACCATTAACCATTTTCAAGTAACTAATTCACATTTTCAAGTCACTACCATTTTCAAGTAACAAATACACATCTTCATGTCTCTACACTTAACCATTTTCAAGTAACTACTTCACATTTCAAGTCTCTACCATTAACCATTTTCAAGTAACTAATTCACATTTTCATTACAATTAACCATTTTCAAGTAACTAATTCACATTTCAAGTCTCTACCATTAACCATTTTCAAGTAACTAATTCACGTTTTCAAGTTACTACACTTAACCATTTTCAAGTTACTAATTCATATTTTCACTACACTTAACCATTTTCAAGTAAGTAATTCACATTTCAAGTCTCTACCATTAACCATTTTCAAGAAACTAATTCACATTTTCAAGTTACTACCATTTTCAAGTAACAAATACACATCTTCATGTCTAAACACTTAACCATTTTCAAGTAACTACTTCACATTTCAAGTCTCTACCATTAACCATTTTCAAGTAACTAATTCATATTTTCATTACACTTAACCATTTTCAAGTAACTAATTCATATTTTCATTACACTTAACCATTTTCAAGTAACTAATTCACATTTCAAGTCTCTACCATTAACCATTTTCAAGTAACTAATTCACATTTCAAGTCTCTACCACTAACCATATAACTAATTCACATTTCAATTCTCTACACTTAACCATTTTCAAGTAACTAATTCACGTTTTCAAGTTACTACCACTTTCAAGTAACAAATACACATCTTCAAGTCTCTACACTTAACCATTTTCGAATAACTAATTCACATTTCAAGTCTCTACCATTTTCAAGTAACTAATTCACATTTCAAGTCTCTACCATTAACCATTTTCAAGTAACTAATTCACGTTTTCAAGTTACTACACTTAACCATTTTCAAGTTACTAATTCACATTTTCACTACACTTAACCATTTTCAAGTAACTAATTCACATTTCAAGTCTCTACCATTAACAATTTTCAAGAAACTAATTCACATTTTCAAGTCACTACCATTTTCAAGTAACAAATACACATCTTCATGTCTAAACACTTAACCATTTTCAAGTAACTACTTCACATTTCAAGTCTCTACCATTAACCATTTTCAAGTAACTAATTCATATTTTCATTACACTTAACCATTTTCAAGTAACTAATTCACATTTCAAGTCTCTACCATTAACCATTTTCAAGTAACTAATTCACATTTCAAGTCTCTACCACTAACCATGTAACTAATTCACATTTCAATTCTCTACACTTAACCATTTTCAAGTAACTAATTCACGTTTTCAAGTTACTACACTTAACCATTTTCAAGTTACTAATTCACATTTTCACTACACTTAACCATTTTCAAGTAACTAATTCACATTTAAAGTCTCTACCATTTTCAAGTAACTAATTCACGTTTTCAAGTTACTACACTTAACCATTTTCAAATAACTAATTCACATTTTCAAGTCACTATCATTTTCAAGTAACTAATTCACATTTTCAAGTTACTACACTTAACCATTTTCAAGTAACTAATTCACATTTTCACTAATCTTAACCATTTTCAAGTAACTAATTCACATTTCAAGTCTCTACCATTAACCATTTTCAAGTAACTAATTCACATTTCAATTCTCTACACTTAACCATTTTCAAGTAACTAATTCACGTTTTCAAGTTACTACACTTAACCATTTTCAAGTAACTAATTCACATTTTCACTGCACTTAACCATTTTCAAGTAACTAATTCACATTTCAAGTCTCTACACTTAACCATTTTCAAGTAACTAATTCACATTTCAAGTCTCTACCATTTTCAAGTAACTAATTTACATTTCAAGTCTCTACACTTAACCATTTTCAAGTAACTAATTCACATTTCAAATCTCTACCGTTAACCATTTTCAAGCAACTAATTCACATTTTCAAGTGACTACCATTTTCAAGTAATAAATACACATCTTCATGTTTCTACACTTAACCATTTTCAAGTAACTAATTCACATTTCAAGTCTCTACCATTAACCATTTTCAAGTAACTAATTCACGTTTTCAAGTTACTACACTTAACCATTTTAAAGTAACTAATTCACATTTTCATTACACTTAACCATTTTCAAGTAACTAATTCACATTCAAGTCTCTACCATTAACCATTTTAAAGTAACTAATTCACATTTCAAGTCTCTACACTAACCATGTAACTAATTCACATTTCAATTCTCTACACTTAACCATTTTCAAGTAACTAATTCACGTTTTCAAGTTACTACACTTAACCATTTTCAAGTTACTAATTCACATTTTCACTACACTTAACCATTTTCAAGTAACTAATTCACATTTCAAGTGTCTACAATTAACCATTTTCAAGTAACTAATTCACATTTTCAAGTTACTACCATTTTCAAGAAACAAATACACATCTTCAAGTCTCCACACTTAACCATTTTCAAAGAACTAATTCACATTTCAAGTCTCTACCATTTTCAAGTAACTAATTCACATTTCAAGTCTCCACCATTAACCATTTTCAAGTAACTAATTCACATTTCAAGTCTCTACCACTAACCATGTAACTAATTCACATTTTAATTCTCTACACTTAACTATTTTCAAGTAACTAGTTCACGTTTTCAAGTTACTACACGTAACCATTTTCAAATAACTAATTCACATTTTCACTACACTTAACCATTTTCAAGTAAGTAATTCACATTTCAAGTCTCTACCATTAACCATTTTCAAGAAACTAATTCACATTTTCAAGTCACTACCATTTTCAAGTAACAAATACACATCTTCATGTCTCTCCACTTAACCATTTTCAAGTAACTACACATTTCAAGTCTCTACCATTAACCATTTTCAAGTAACTAATTCATATTTTCACTACATTTAACCATTTTCAAGTAACTAATTCACATTTCAAGTCTCTACCATTAACCATTTTCAAGTAACTAATTCATATTTCAAGTCTCTACCACTAACCATGTAACTAATTCACATTTCAATTCTCTACACTTAACCATTTTCAAGTAACTAATTCTCGTTTTCAAGTTACTACACTTAACCATTTTCAAGTTACTAAATCACATTTTCACTACATTTAACCATTTTCATGTAACTAATTCACATTTCAAGTGTCTACAATTAACCATTTTCAAGTAACTAATTCACATTTTCAAGTTACTACCATTTTCAAGAAACAAATACACATCTTCAAGTCTCTACACTTAACCATTTTCAAATAACTAATTCACATTTCAAGTCTCTACCATTTTCAAGTAACTAATTCACATTTCAAGTCTCTACCATTAACCATTTTCAAGTAACTAATTCACATTTCAAGTCTCTACCACTAACCATGTAACTAATTCACATTTCAATTCTCTACACTTAACTATTTTCAAGTAACTAATTCACGTTTTCAAGTTACTACACTTAACCATTTTAAAGTAACTAATTCACATTTTCATTACACTTAACCATTTTCAAGTAACTAATTCACATTCAATTCTCTACCATTAACCATTTTCAAGTAACTAATTCACATTTCAAGTCTCTACACTAACCATGTAACTAATTCACATTTCAATTCTCTACACTTAACCATTTTCAAGTAACTAATTCACGTTTTCAAGTTACTACACTTAACCATTTTCAAGTTACTAATTCACATTTTCACTACACTTAACCATTTTCAAGTAACTAATTCACACTTCAAGTGTCTACAATTAACCATTTTCAAGTAACTAATTCACATTTTCAAGTTACTACCATTTTCAAGAAACAAATACACATCTTCAAGTCTCCACACTTAACCATTTTCAAATAACTAATTCACATTTCAAGTCTCTACCATTTTCAAGTAACTAATTCACGTTTCAAGTCTCTACCATTAACCATTTTCAAGTAACTAATTCACAGTTCAAGTCTCTACCACTAACCATGAAACTAATTCACATTTCAATTCTCTACACTTGACTATTTTCAAGTAACTAATTCACGTTTTCAAGTCACTACCATTTTCAAGTAACAAATACACATCTTCATGTCTCTACACTTAACCATTTTCAAGTAACTACTTCACATTTCAAGTCTCTACCATTAAGCATTTTCAAGTAACTAATTCACATTTCAAGTCTTTACCATTAACCATTTTCAAGTAACTAATTCACGTTTTCAAGTTACTACACTTAACCATTTTCAAGTTACTAATTCACATTTTCACTACACCTAAGCATTTTCAAGTAAGTAATTCACATTTCAAGTCTCTACCATTAACCATTTTCAAGAAACTAATTCACATTTTCAAGTCTCTACCATTAACCATTTTGAAGTAACTAATTCACATTTCAAGTCTCTACCATTTTCAAGTAACTAATTCACATTTCAAGTCTCTACCATTAACCATTTTCAAGTAACTAATTCACATTTCAAGTCTCTACCACTAACCATGTACCTAATTCACATTTCAATTCTCTACACTTAACTATTTTCAAGTAACTAATTCACGTTTTCAAGTTACTACACGTAACCTTTTTCAAGTAACTAATTCACATTTTCACTACACCTATGCATTTTCAAGTAAGTAATTCACATTTCAAGTCTCTACCATTAACCATTTTCAAGAAACTAATTCACATTTTCAAGTCTCTACCATTAACCATTTTGAAGTAACTAATTCACATTTCAAGTCTCTACCATTTTCAAGTAACTACTTCACATTTCAAGTCTCTACCATTAAGCATTTTCAAGTAACTAATTCACATTTCAAGTCTCTACCACTAACCATGTAACTAATTCACATTTCAAGTCTTTACCATTAACCATTTTCAAGTAACTAATTCACGTTTTCAAGTTACTACACTTAACCATTTTCAAGTAAGTAATTCACATTTCAAGTGTCTACAATTAACCATTTTGGAGTAACTAATTCACATTTTCAAGTTACTACCATTTTCAAGAAACAAATACACATCTTCAAGTCTCTACACTTAACCATTTTCAAATAACAAATTCACATTTCAAGTCTCTACCATTTTCAAGTAACTAATTCACATTTCAAGTCTCTACCATTAACCATTTTCAAGTAACTAATTCACATTTCAAGTCTCTACCACTAACCATGTACCTAATTCACATTTTAATTCTCTACACTTAACTATTTTCAAGTAACTAATTCACGTTTTCAAGTTACTACACGTAACCATTTTCAAGTAACTAATTCACATTTTCACTACACCTAAGCATTTTCAAGTAAGTAATTCACATTTCAAGTCTCTACCATTAACCATTTTCAAGAAACTAATTCACATTTTCAAATCACTACCATTTTCAAATAACAAATACACATCTTCATGTCTCTACACTTAACCATTTTCAAGTAACTACTTCACATTTCAAGTCTCTACCATTAACCATTTTCAAGTAACTAATTCACATTTTCACTACACTTAACCATTTTCAAGTAACTAATTCACATTTCAAGTCTCTACCACTAACCATGTAACTAATTCACATTTCAATTCTCTACACTTAACCATTTTCAAGTAACTAATTCACGTTTTCAAGTTACTACACTTAACCATTTTCAAGTTACTAATTCACATTTTCACTACACTTAACCATTCTCAAGTAACTAATTCACATTTCAAGTGTCTACAATTAACCATTTTCAAGTAACTAATTCACATTTTCAAGTTACTACCCTTTTCAAGAAACAAATACACATCTTCAAGTCTTTACACTTAACCATTTTCAAATAACTAATTCACATTTCAAGTCTCTACCATTAACCATTTTCAAATAACTAATTCACATTTCAAGTCTCTACCACTAACCATGTAACTAATTCACATTTCAATTCTCTACACTTAACTATTTTCAAGTAACTAATTCACGTTTTCAAGTTACTACACGTAACCATTTTCATGTAACTAATTCACATTTTCACTACACTTAACCATTTTCAAGTAAGTAATTCACATTTCAAGTCTCTACCATTAACCATTTTCAAGAAACTAATTCACATTTTCAAGTCACTACCATTTTCAAGTAACAAATATACATCTTCATGTCTCTCCACTTAACCATTTTCAAGTAACTACACATTTCAAGTCTCTGCCATTAACCATTTTCAAGTAACTAATTCATATTTTCATTACACTTAACCATTTTCAAGTAACTAATTCACATTTCAAGTCTCTACCATTAACCATTTTCAAGTAACTAATTCATATTTCAAGTCTCTACCACTAACCATGTAACTAATTCACATTTCAATTCTCTACACTTAACCATTTTCAAGTAACTAATTCACGTTTTCAAGTTACTACACTTAACCATTTTCAAGTTACTAATTCACATTTTCACTACATTTAACCATTTTCATGTAACTAATTCACATTTCAAGTGTCTACAATTAACCATTTTCAAGTAACTAATTCACATTTTCAAGTTACTACCATTTTCAAGAAACAAATACACATCTTCAAGTCTGTACACTTAACCATTTTCAAATAACTAATTCACATTTCAAGTCTCTACCATTAACCATTTTCAAGTAACTAATTCACATTTCAAGTCTCTACCACTAACCATGTACCTAATTCACATTTCAATTCTCTACACTTAACTATTTTAAAGTAACTAATTCACGTTTTCAAGTTACTACACGTAACCATTTTCAAGTAACTAATTCAGATTTTCACTACATTTAACCATTTTCAAGTAACTAATTCACATTTCAAGTCTCTACCATTAACCATTTTCAAGTAACTAATTCACATTTCAAGTCTCTACAACTAACCATGTAACTAATTCACATTTCAAGTCTCTACAACTAACCATGTAACTAATTCACATTTCAATTCTCTACACTTAACCATGTAACTAATTCACATTGTCTATTTAGATTTTTATCTTTTTCTTGTTCTGCTAATTCTGTTGTCATACTTCCAAATTCATTTCTAATTCCAAATTCGTATTTGTCTAATATAGCTATGCTTGATGTTGTAATTGTTCCACTACTATCTTTATTATTTCTTAAAGCTGCTCTACCATCAGCTGTTATGTTATGTAGCCATAATTTTACTGTTCCTATTAGTGTTCTTTCTATATATCCTGGTGTATCTGCTACTGATATTTTATTATCTATTAGTTGTTTTGCAATTTGTCCTATCCATACTTGTATTGTTTTATTTACATCTGTGACACAATCTAAATCTAAAAATTGTGAATGTTCTGGAGTTTTAGTTGGTGTCCATTTATTTAGTCTACTTTGCCATATTGCTCCATATCTATTATCATCTGTTACTGTATAATAAGTTGGTCCGGTTGTTCTAGGATTGTCATATCTTCTTTTATCATATGTTCTACTTGTACTTGGTTGTTCATTTTTTATGGTATTTATATTTGGTTTAGCATTTGTTGTATTTATATTTAAATCTGTTATTTGGTTCATTATTTGGGTATATGTTTCACTGTTTTCGTCATTATTATCATTATTGGCTAAATTTATTTCGGATTCGGATTCGTTTATGGTTACATTATCTATAGTTAAATTGTCTATTGTGATGTTATCAATACTTATATTTGGAGATTCTTCGTCAGGGTTTAAGCTTTCTAAGTGTATTTGTTCTTTTAACTTTTCTAATTCCATTGCTAACTTTTTTTCTTTTTCTTTTTTTATTTTTTCATTTTGTTTTGCTAATCTTGCTTGTACTTTCTGGGCATATATTTGTTTTAATATTGCTAATTCTCTTTCCATTTCTTGTATTTTTGTAGATGATTCGGATGTTTCAGGTTCTGGTTCAAAATATTCAGGGATTGGTTCTTGAGGTGGTATAGGTTTTTTTTGAGGAGGGTCTTGTTTTACTTGTTGGTTTTTTAGTTGTTCGATTTCTTTTCTGGCTTCTAATCGTATTTTTTCAATTTCTAATTTTTGATCTATTTCAGTATTTTCTTTTTGTAATCTTATCATGTCTGTTAAACTATCTTCTAATTTAGCTGATATTGGATCTGGCATTAAATGTAATTTTGTACCTATTTTTCTATATCGTCGTCCTAAATTTGAGTGTGTTATTGTTATTTGTGTTCCATCTGTTCCTAAAAATGTTTTTTCTTCTACTGGATATTCTTCTTTATTCATATGCATATTTAATTTCTATTATATCTTTTTGTAGTTCTAATTCACTTATTGTTTGTTTTTGTGCTTCTATCGATTTTTTAGTTACTCCTGCAAATATATTGTAATTTAATCTTTCTTTTCTAAACTTAATTCCATCTTGTATTTTGATAAATTGACTAAGTAATTCTGCTTTTCTTATCGTTTGTTCTATATTTGGCTTACTTGATTCAGGCTTATCCATTTACTAATGATTCTCTTATTTTAGTTATTGCTATAATAAAATGTGTTATTGCTCTAGTTAAGTTATTTATTATTTGTGTAATTTCTCGTAGGTTATATTTTTGCTGACTTTTTATTTTACTCTGTTTTTCGATTCTTCTTGTTAAATAGTGTATTTTTATTTTTCTAACTACTTTTGATTGTTGTCGTTTATACATTATAATTCATCATATTTATATTCTTGTTGTTTTATGAGTTGTCTTATATATTCGTATTCAGTATAGGAAATTGTATCTATTAATTCAGGTATTTTTGTGTATTCGTATTTTTCATATAATTTATCTAAATTTAGTCTTAGTTTCTGTACTTTAGTTGCTATATTTATTTGTTTATCTAATCTTATACATCTAGGATGTTCATCTGGTAGATCTTCTCCATATTCAATTCCTTTCATGTTTTCTGTTTGCATTATAAATTGTTTTTTACTGTGTTTCCTTATTCTATTTTTGTAAATATTGTTGGTGCTTATTATAATCTTATCTGGTATAACATCTTTTTTATTCCTATATTTTTTATTCCTATGCTTTGATACCAAGAGGGGGGTGGTCCTTTGATCTTTCTCTTTTAGAGACATTTATGTAAATGCGGAATTAAAATAAATATCTCTTTGTCTAATTAATCTTAATATTTGGTTAATGTCTTGCACTATTAAATCTAGATATGCTTCATTCTGGGTTTGGATATATTTATCTAGGTTGTGTTGTATTAAGGTTTCTCTTTCTCTTAATTCATCTATAGTTTTTTGCCAATTTTCTAAATTTTCTAAATGTTGTTGGTTCATTTCAATAATAATCTAGATATCCTTCTGTATCTATGTCTAGGTATATATCATTATCTCTAAAGTCATCATCACTATCATTGTTTAATATTGTATCTAACCATGATTCCTTCATTAGGTCTATAAGTTCATGAGTAAATAATAGATTATATATGTGTTGTATTATTTCTGTATCTAAAGTTCTTAGTATATATAAGACTAATATTTTGTAGTCCTTGTCTTCATTTATCAAATATTTAGGTGTTGGGGTTTTATATTTTTCTACATCTTCTGTTTGTTTAAGGTTACTAGTTTCTGCTATATCAGGTTTCATATAACTAGATTCTGTCATTTCTTACTTCTGTGTTTTAATCAAATTATTCCTTCTAACCTCTGCTTATATTATTACCTTTATCATCTAATAGTCCAGTATGTTTAATTATCCGGTTGGTCACTACTATGGGTTCCAGCTTTAATCAGTTTACCCTAACACTGCTTACTTCAGTTGGTTTACTACCCTATTCACGGCATTCTTAGCCTTTTTCTGGGTTCAACCATTTTGGAAAAGCTTAGTCTGGGTCTAACTTACTCTTAGCTTCCTAACCATAGCAAACTAATAAGGATAATGTTAACATAATCAAACTATAACATGATAAATAATAATAAGCTAATAGAGATTATTAGGAATATGATAGATTAGTTACACATATGTAAATATGAGTATACCTTTGTTGTTATCTCTTCTGTCGTATGTGATATAGATGTTTCTATGTTGGATTCCTCCATGCTTGAAATAATTATTTTATATATATTTTTGTAGGGGGTCTCAGCTCATGAGAGGGGTTTTCAGATTTCTCTGAATGCTTACCTTCTCCTTTGCCTTCACCGCTATATATATGTTACATAAACGCGTAAGTGCACAGTACTAGTTACTGTGTACTTTACGACTTTTTCTAAAAAGAAAGGAAAAAACGCGTTTTCTACTATTCCTAGACGCGTGTTACTATTCCTACTTTATTCTTTTTCTTACATAATTGAGCCTTATGCTCAAAATTTCAAAAGAAAGAAAACGTGTGGGGACTTTATGTCTTCCACTTAAAAAGATAAAAAGATTCTCAATAATTTACATAATAAGACAAACTAAAAAATATCTGTGGGTCTTCCCATTATCTTTTGTCTGTAGCTTTTTGTCCTGCTGTCTTTATTCTAGATTCACTTCTGGTATAGTTGTCGTATTTCCTCCACTGCATTTTGAACATTGGTGATCTGGATATTTCGGTCCTAAATACTGGCAGTATTTGACTAATAAATTTTCTGAAATAAAATCTTTTTTGATAGCTCTTGTTGTTGGGGTATCTTCAGGTCTTAATAGTGTCCATATCCAACTACGTACTTCTTCCATATCTTCTTGGCGTAGTACTCTTGCATTTGCATAGATCATGGCATGGTCTCTACAATGATATTTCCATATATTATGTCCATTGGTGTAGTTGTTGACTAGTTCTTGAATAATTACTTGTAGTCCTATTAATCTTTTTGTAGCAAAGAATGTTGGTATATCAACTTCTGGTATTTCTGGTTGCTTTTCTATTTCCTCTGGGATAATCATATCTCTGGTAAGTCCAATTTTTACTACTTGGATGAGTGGTTTTATCTCATTGTATAATATCTCTGCTGGTGCTGAATAACATCTTATGTAAAAGAATGATCCGTCTGTAATTCTTTTGTATATTGTAAAAGCATTATATAAGTCTGGTATTTGTTGTAGTTCTGCTCCATCTGCTGTATATACTGTTGAAAGTAGTCCATATTCGTAGCATGTACGTACTAAATTTGCACTGGTGCCAGGCTGGGCAATTAGTTTATTATATCCTTGTAGTTTTTGAGTTATAAAATCTTTTTGAGGGTCATTGGTTGTCTGAGATCTTGGATGTAAATTCAAAAATGTTTGGGTTTTATAGATATTTTGGATGTATGCTCTGGAAATGTGGTTATATACTTGTTTATTTTGGTTTAGGCTTGCGGCATATGTGGATGTTTGTGGACTTGGTATAGTCGGATGTGATAGATTTATGGGTTGTTTATTTTTGATAAAGGTTTTTGTAAACTGGCTATTTAAATTTTGGTTTTGTCTTTTTGTAGATTGGTTGGTTGTATTTGAGCTGCTTGCTTCTGTAGATGCTTTTCCTGTAGCTGCATTAACAAACTTGTTATGAGTTTTATGGAGTTTCTCAACGTCTCCTTCTAGTTCTGGATTTTTAATGTCTTCCGATCGACATAGTTCAGCATATTGTGAGTCATGCGGCTGACTTGTAGCTCTTTCCTTCTTTAGCTCTTTTAATTCTAGCTCAAAACTGTCCACTTTTAAGCAAAGTGTAGTCATGGCTTTTAATAAAATATCCATTTGGCTATCTTGATCTGTTTGAGTAGCTTTGTCTTGATAAGTAGTCTGCAGTGACATTTTTGTTAGTACTGATCACTTCTATTGTAAATGTAAAATTTTGTATATTTAAGACAAGTCTTCGTATTTCTTTTGTTGTAACTGAGTCGTCTAATTTTCTTGTTAGCCACCATTTTACTTGTGTATTATCTGTTCTGACAATAAATTTGTTATAAACTATATATGGTTCGAATGTTAATAAACATTTATATAAGGCAAATAATTCTTTCCTATTTATTTCCCATTTATCTTGAGGTTCCGTATATGTTCCTGAGTGATATCGACAGTGATGTTCTATTTTTGTATCAAGATACTTATATTTTAATACTCCACCGTAACTATGGTTACTTGAATCTGTTTCTACTATATATATAAATTCCTTTGTTATATCTGGAAAATATAGTTTTGGTAACTTTTGACATAATTCTTTAATCTTTTGTATATGTTTTCTATCTGTTTGGTCAAAATGGTATTCAATATCCTTTCTTAATTTTTTATGTAATGGTTTTAAATATTCTGCTAATTTTGGTATATATTCTCTTACTTGGTTTACTAATCCTAAAAAGGATTGTAATTTTTTCTTTGTATCTAGTATCTCATTTGAATTTATAATTTTTTGTACTATGTGTGTTTGCATTTTTACTCCATTCTTATCTATTTGTATGCCAAGAAATTCTATTTGATTTTTCATTATTTCTGCCTTGCTTTTACTTAAACTAATTCCTGCTGTATCTATAATGTTGATAAATTTATTTAGTAATTGTATATGTTCGTCTTCTGTTCTTGAGTATAACAATATATCATCAATATATACAATACAATTTTCTAATTGCATAAAATATGTATCCATAAAATGTTGATATCTACCTGGTGCATTTTTATATCCAAAGGGTAAAACATTCCATTCATAAAATCCTTGGGGTACTGTGAATGCTGTTAAATGTTTAGAGTTATCTTCTAATTTTAAATGATAAAATCCTGATTTGCAATCAAATTTGCTAAAGTAATTATATCCTTGGATTTGTCTAATTTTTAATATTTTATTTGGTATTGGGTAATTATAAGTTTTAGTTTTGGCATTTAGATTTCTATAATCAATAACCATCCTACTTTTTCCTCTTTTTTGTTCACTATGTTTGTTAACAATAAAGGCTGGACTAGTATGTTTACTATTACTAGCTTGGATGTAATTATTTTGAAGTAATTCATCTATGTGTAAGGTAAATTCTTTTAAATCATCAAAGTTATATTTTAATGGTTTTTGGGTTATTATACTATTTTGATCTATTAGTTCTATTGTAACTGTTGTTTTATGTTTATGCCATCCTTTAAGCGGA
Source organism: Capsicum rhomboideum (assembly GCA_031232105.1). Taxonomy (NCBI): domain Eukaryota; kingdom Viridiplantae; phylum Streptophyta; class Magnoliopsida; order Solanales; family Solanaceae; genus Capsicum; species Capsicum rhomboideum. Next base: position 46,406,890 of record CP124719.1, on the reverse strand, counting down.
TTGTCACTATATAAGGGTTCTAACTTATCATATATTTGTAGTTTTACATCTTTTGCGTAATATTTTACCATACTTCCTTCGTCATTAAATCCTGTGAATACAGTTGGATTTTTTATCTTTTGCCATTTAGATTCTGGTAAACAATTGTATCTACATAAATTTGCTTCTGAGCCTGTGTCTATCATTGGTGTATAATATCTACTATTATATCCTTCCACAATTATTTTTGCTAATATATATACTTTCATGCTAAGGTATTTTTATAGTATTGATTTTGTCCTATTGATTATTACATTTTTATTTTGGTAATGAATGATTAATCTTTTATCTTCTATCTTATATGGTTTTACTTGTTCTAGCCATTGTAGTCCTAAAACTATATTTGGATTTATTTGTCCTATTGTAAATTGTATATTTATAGGTATTCCGCCTATAATTAATTCTTGAATAGTTATTTCCTTTGTCTGTTTTAATTCTATTGGTAAATCGGGTATTTCTTGTTCTTGTATTATAATATCATCTTCTGTAATTAATTCTTTGGTTATCCAATTATCTTGTTCTCCGGTGTTGATTAAGATTAAATATTTTCGTTGATTTAATATTCCTGTTATATAATAGGGATGTTGTGTTGGTATTATTTCATTAGGTATTTCATATTCTATTCTTCTAGATGTGCTCATTCTTGATGAGGATGAAGGGGCATCTATTTGTCTTTTTGATGTCGTTCCTATTCTTTCTTTTACTATATCTAATTCTTGATTCATATTTAAATCATCATAACTATAATCATTATTATCTATAACTGTTAAGATATTGTCAAATGGGGATTCTATATTAATTTTATCAATTTTATTAGTTGCTTGTACCATATGTTTAGTAGTTAAAATATATAAATTTTTGCATCTTGCTGTAAATATTTTACTTCCAGGGGTTAGTTCTATTCCTGATAGCTTCCAATATAATACTAGGGATTTATCTATATTTCTATCTTTTATTGCTACTGTATAATTTGGGTTAACTGTAAACTTAAATTTTTGGTATATTAAATTTCCTTTTACTGCACTAATTATACTCTGTTCAATTGGGTACTTAATTCTATCATCTGCTAAGTATAGCTCTATAGGTGTATTTATTCCTTCTTTAAAACATGCTTTTATTAATATCTGTATTGCTCCTAAGTGTACATGAGTTATTTCGTTTTTCGGTTTTGGTTTTAATGTTTGTATTTCTTTGGTTATTTCTCTTTTACTTATTATGGGTACCATTGCACTACCTTGTGCATATTTACAGTCTACTGTATGTTCCTTTTGGCTTATTATATAATATTCTTCTTTTGGTTTTTTGAACCAATATTTTACCATTGGTACATCTAATACATTATCTATTTTTAAGGTTATTTCTTGTTTTGTGATTTGCTTGTATATATTTGAGTCAAATATTATTTTCTGGTTATTACTATCTTCAGTTTGGTAATTTTCTTTTTCTATTATTCCTGATTCAGTCATCAATTTCGTTTTCTGTATCTGATAGATTTATATTGTTAATATCATCATTATTTAAATCAGTTTCTAAATCTGAGTTATTTATTTCTATATCTGGCAATTCATCTAGTTCATAAATACTATCGTTACTTTCTAAATCATAATCTATGTATGGTAATTCTGTATAAATATTTTCTTCTATTCTTACTTCGGTAATTTGTTTTTTCTTTATATCTTTAGGTATTTTACAATCTTTAGCTAAGTGTCCTAATTTTCCACAGTTGTAACATTTGCATTCTGATAATTTTTTCTTAGGTCGATAAGGTCTTTTTCTTTTGTAATTTTTTATATAATATCGTTTTCTTGGATTTTTATACTTGTATTTAGATTTAAAAGATTTATACTTTTTAAATCGTTTTTTGTATCTAAACTTATTTTTCTTAGTTTTACAACCAAATTGTGGTGCTATCTTTTGTGTACAACACGACATGTTTTTTGTTAATACTTTGTCTAATTTTTGTTTATCTTTATATTCATCACATAGTCCTATAAACCATGTTTGTAAATATTTTATTCTAGCTCCTAATGTATCTGTTAAACTAGCTGCGTCCCATGCTGTTATAATTTTTGTACTAAATGGTTCAGGTAATTTTGTAAAATATGTTCTTCTAACTGCTATAGCTTCTTCATGAGTATATATTGCTCTATAATAGTAATCTTTAAAAGCGCATGTATATTCATCTATATAACACATATTGCATATTGATAATTTATTCATTAATTGTCTATTTAGATTTTTATCTTTTTCTTGTTCTGCTAATTCTGTTGTCATACTTCCAAATTCATTTCTAATTCCAAATTCGTATTTGTCTAATATAGCTATGCTTGATGTTGTAATTGTTCCACTACTATCTTTATTATTTCTTAAAGCTGCTCTACCATCAGCTGTTATGTTATGTAGCCATAATTTTACTGTTCCTATTAGTGTTCTTTCTATATATCCTGGTGTATCTGCTACTGATATTTTATTATCTATTAGTTGTTTTGCAATTTGTCCTATCCATACTTGTATTGTTTTATTTACATCTGTGACACAATCTAAATCTAAAAATTGTGAATGTTCTGGAGTTTTAGTTGGTGTCCATTTATTTAGTCTACTTTGCCATATTGCTCCATATCTATTATCATCTGTTACTGTATAATAAGTTGGTCCGGTTGTTCTAGGATTGTCATATCTTCTTTTATCATATGTTCTACTTGTACTTGGTTGTTCATTTTTTATGGTATTTATATTTGGTTTAGCATTTGTTGTATTTATATTTAAATCTGTTATTTGGTTCATTATTTGGGTATATGTTTCACTGTTTTCGTCATTATTATCATTATTGGCTAAATTTATTTCGGATTCGGATTCGTTTATGGTTACATTATCTATAGTTAAATTGTCTATTGTGATGTTATCAATACTTATATTTGGAGATTCTTCGTCAGGGTTTAAGCTTTCTAAGTGTATTTGTTCTTTTAACTTTGTAGATTGGTTGGTTGTATTTGAGCTGCTTGCTTCTGTAGATGCTTTTCCTGTAGCTGCATTAACAAACTTGTTATGAGTTTTATGGAGTTTCTCAACGTCTCCTTCTAGTTCTGGATTTTTAATGTCTTCCGATCGACATAGTTCAGCATATTGTGAGTCATGCGGCTGACTTGTAGCTCTTTCCTTCTTTAGCTCTTTTAATTCTAGCTCAAAACTGTCCACTTTTAAGCAAAGTGTAGTCATGGCTTTTAATAAAATATCCATTTTGCCAATTTTCTAAATTTTCTAAATGTTGTTGGTTCATTTCAATAATAATCTAGATATCCTTCTGTATCTATGTCTAGGTATATATCATTATCTCTAAAGTCATCATCACTATCATTGTTTAATATTGTATCTAACCATGATTCCTTCATTAGGTCTATAAGTTCATGAGTAAATAATAGATTATATATGTGTTGTATTATTTCTGTATCTAAAGTTCTTAGTATATATAAGACTAATATTTTGTAGTCCTTGTCTTCATTTATCAAATATTTAGGTGTTGGGGTTTTATATTTTTCTACATCTTCTGTTTGTTTAAGGTTACTAGTTTCTGCTATATCAGGTTTCATATAACTAGATTCTGTCATTTCTTACTTCTGTGTTTTAATCAAATTATTCCTTCTAACCTCTGCTTATATTATTACCTTTATCATCTAATAGTCCAGTATGTTTAATTATCCGGTTGGTCACTACTATGGGTTCCAGCTTTAATCAGTTTACCCTAACACTGCTTACTTCAGTTGGTTTACTACCCTATTCACGGCATTCTTAGCCTTTTTCTGGGTTCAACCATTTTGGAAAAGCTTAGTCTGGGTCTAACTTACTCTTAGCTTCCTAACCATAGCAAACTAATAAGGATAATGTTAACATAATCAAACTATAACATGATAAATAATAATAAGCTAATAGAGATTATTAGGAATATGATAGATTAGTTACACATATGTAAATATGAGTATACCTTTGTTGTTATCTCTTCTGTCGTATGTGATATAGATGTTTCTATGTTGGATTCCTCCATGCTTGAAATAATTATTTTATACAAATACACTTAGAAAGCTTAAACCCTGACGAAGAATCTCCAAATATAAGTATTGATAACATCACAATAGACAATTTAACTATAGATAATGTAACCATAAACGAATCCGAATCCGAAATAAATTTAGCCAATAATGATAATAATGACGAAAACAGTGAAACATATACCCAAATAATGAACCAAATAACAGATTTAAATATAAATACAACAAATGCTAAACCAAATATAAATACCATAAAAAATGAACAACCAAGTACAAGTAGAACATATGATAAAAGAAGATATGACAATCCTAGAACAACCGGACCAACTTATTATACAGTAACAGATGATAATAGATATGGAGCAATATGGCAAAGTAGACTAAATAAATGGACACCAACTAAAACTCCAGAACATTCACAATTTTTAGATTTAGATTGTGTCACAGATGTAAATAAAACAATACAAGTATGGATAGGACAAATTGCAAAACAACTAATAGATAATAAAATATCAGTAGCAGATACACCAGGATATATAGAAAGAACACTAATAGGAACAGTAAAATTATGGCTACATAACATAACAGCTGATGGTAGAGCAGCTTTAAGAAATAATAAAGATAGTAGTGGAACAATTACAACATCAAGCATAGCTATATTAGACAAATACGAATTTGGAATTAGAAATGAATTTGGAAGTATGACAACAGAATTAGCAGAACAAGAAAAAGATAAAAATCTAAATAGACAATTAATGAATAAATTATCAATATGCAATATGTGTTATATAGATGAATATACATGCGCTTTTAAAGATTACTATTATAGAGCAATATATACTCATGAAGAAGCTATAGCAGTTAGAAGAACATATTTTACAAAATTACCTGAACCATTTAGTACAAAAATTATAACAGCATGGGACGCAGCTAGTTTAACAGATACATTAGGAGCTAGAATAAAATATTTACAAACATGGTTTATAGGACTATGTGATGAATATAAAGATAAACAAAAATTAGACAAAGTATTAACAAAAAACATGTCGTGTTGTACACAAAAGATAGCACCACAATTTGGTTGTAAAACTAAGAAAAATAAGTTTAGATACAAAAAACGATTTAAAAAGTATAAATCTTTTAAATCTAAATACAAGTATAAAAATCCAAGAAAACGATATTATATAAAAAATTACAAAAGAAAAAGACCTTATCGACCTAAGAAAAAATTATCAGAATGCAAATGTTACAACTGTGGAAAATTAGGACACTTAGCTAAAGATTGTAAAATACCTAAAGATATAAAGAAAAAACAAATTACCGAAGTAAGAATAGAAGAAAATATTTATACAGAATTACCATACATAGATTATGATTTAGAAAGTAACGATAGTATTTATGAACTAGATGAATTGCCAGATATAGAAATAAATAACTCAGATTTAGAAACTGATTTAAATAATGATGATATTAACAATATAAATCTATCAGATACAGAAAACGAAATTGATGACTGAATCAGGAATAATAGAAAAAGAAAATTACCAAACTGAAGATAGTAATAACCAGAAAATAATATTTGACTCAAATATATACAAGCAAATCACAAAACAAGAAATAACCTTAAAAATAGATAATGTATTAGATGTACCAATGGTAAAATATTGGTTCAAAAAACCAAAAGAAGAATATTATATAATAAGCCAAAAGGAACATACAGTAGACTGTAAATATGCACAAGGTAGTGCAATGGTACCCATAATAAGTAAAAGAGAAATAACCAAAGAAATACAAACATTAAAACCAAAACCGAAAAACGAAATAACTCATGTACACTTAGGAGCAATACAGATATTAATAAAAGCATGTTTTAAAGAAGGAATAAATACACCTATAGAGCTATACTTAGCAGATGATAGAATTAAGTACCCAATTGAACAGAGTATAATTAGTGCAGTAAAAGGAAATTTAATATACCAAAAATTTAAGTTTACAGTTAACCCAAATTATACAGTAGCAATAAAAGATAGAAATATAGATAAATCCCTAGTATTATATTGGAAGCTATCAGGAATAGAACTAACCCCTGGAAGTAAAATATTTACAGCAAGATGCAAAAATTTATATATTTTAACTACTAAACATATGGTACAAGCAACTAATAAAATTGATAAAATTAATATAGAATCCCCATTTGACAATATCTTAACAGTTATAGATAATAATGATTATAGTTATGATGATTTAAATATGAATCAAGAATTAGATATAGTAAAAGAAAGAATAGGAACGACATCAAAAAGACAAATAGATGCCCCTTCATCCTCATCAAGAATGAGCACATCTAGAAGAATAGAATATGAAATACCTAATGAAATAATACCAACACAACATCCCTATTATATAACAGGAATATTAAATCAACGAAAATATTTAATCTTAATCAACACCGGAGAACAAGATAATTGGATAACCAAAGAATTAATTACAGAAGATGATATTATAATACAAGAACAAGAAATACCCGATTTACCAATAGAATTAAAACAGACAAAGGAAATAACTATTCAAGAATTAATTATAGGCGGAATACCTATAAATATACAATTTACAATAGGACAAATAAATCCAAATATAGTTTTAGGACTACAATGGCTAGAACAAGTAAAACCATATAAGATAGAAGATAAAAGATTAATCATTCATTACCAAAATAAAAATGTAATAATCAATAGGACAAAATCAATACTATAAAAATACCTTAGCATGAAAGTATATATATTAGCAAAAATAATTGTGGAAGGATATAATAGTAGATATTATACACCAATGATAGACACAGGCTCAGAAGCAAATTTATGTAGATACAATTGTTTACCAGAATCTAAATGGCAAAAGATAAAAAATCCAACTATATTCACAGGATTTAATGACGAAGGAAGTATGGTAAAATATTACGCAAAAGATGTAAAACTACAAATATATGATAAAATACTAACAATAAAAACAATGTATAACTATGATTTCACAACAAGAGATATAATTTTAGGAATGCCCTTTATAGATGAACTATACCCTCATATACTAACAAAAACACACTGTTGGTTTACAACACCTTGTAAACAAAAAATAGGAGCCAAAAGAGTACAAAATAAACCTAGAAAAATAACACCATGGATAAAAGGATCAGAAAAAATAACACAAAAACTAGAAAATCAATCAACAACAGAGAACGCAATAGAAATTATAACCTTTAATATCAACATGTTACAACCAATCTATGATAAGTTAGAACCCTTATATAGTGACAATCCGCTTAAAGGATGGCATAAACATAAAACAACAGTTACAATAGAACTAATAGATCAAAATAGTATAATAACCCAAAAACCATTAAAATATAACTTTGATGATTTAAAAGAATTTACCTTACACATAGATGAATTACTTCAAAATAATTACATCCAAGCTAGTAATAGTAAACATACTAGTCCAGCCTTTATTGTTAACAAACATAGTGAACAAAAAAGAGGAAAAAGTAGGATGGTTATTGATTATAGAAATCTAAATGCCAAAACTAAAACTTATAATTACCCAATACCAAATAAAATATTAAAAATTAGACAAATCCAAGGATATAATTACTTTAGCAAATTTGATTGCAAATCAGGATTTTATCATTTAAAATTAGAAGATAACTCTAAACATTTAACAGCATTCACAGTACCCCAAGGATTTTATGAATGGAATGTTTTACCCTTTGGATATAAAAATGCACCAGGTAGATATCAACATTTTATGGATACATATTTTATGCAATTAGAAAATTGTATTGTATATATTGATGATATATTGTTATACTCAAGAACAGAAGACGAACATATACAATTACTAAATAAATTTATCAACATTATAGATACAGCAGGAATTAGTTTAAGTAAAAGCAAGACAGAAATAATGAAAAATCAAATAGAATTTCTTGGCATACAAATAGATAAGAATGGAGTAAAAATGCAAACACACATAGTACAAAAAATTATAAATTCAAATGAGATACTAGATACAAAGAAAAAATTACAATCCTTTTTAGGATTAGTAAACCAAGTAAGAGAATATATACCAAAATTAGCAGAATATTTAAAACCATTACATAAAAAATTAAGAAAGGATATTGAATACCATTTTGACCAAACAGATAGAAAACATATACAAAAGATTAAAGAATTATGTCAAAAGTTACCAAAACTATATTTTCCAGATATAACAAAGGAATTTATATATATAGTAGAAACAGATTCAAGTAACCATAGTTACGGTGGAGTATTAAAATATAAGTATCTTGATACAAAAATAGAACATCACTGTCGATATCACTCAGGAACATATACGGAACCTCAAGATAAATGGGAAATAAATAGGAAAGAATTATTTGCCTTATATAAATGTTTATTAACATTCGAACCATATATAGTTTATAACAAATTTATTGTCAGAACAGATAATACACAAGTAAAATGGTGGCTAACAAGAAAATTAGACGACTCAGTTACAACAAAAGAAATACGAAGACTTGTCTTAAATATACAAAATTTTACATTTACAATAGAAGTGATCAGTACTAACAAAAATGTCACTGCAGACTACTTATCAAGACAAAGCTACTCAAACAGATCAAGATAGCCAAATGGATATTTTATTAAAAGCCATGACTACACTTTGCTTAAAAGTGGACAGTTTTGAGCTAGAATTAAAAGAGCTAAAGAAGGAAAGAGCTACAAGTCAGCCGCATGACTCACAATATGCTGAACTATGTCGATCGGAAGACATTAAAAATCCAGAACTAGAAGGAGACGTTGAGAAACTCCATAAAACTCATAACAAGTTTGTTAATGCAGCTACAGGAAAAGCATCTACAGAAGCAAGCAGCTCAAATACAACCAACCAATCTACAAAAAGACAAAACCAAAATTTAAATAGCCAGTTTACAAAAACCTTTATCAAAAATAAACAACCCATAAATCTATCACATCCGACTATACCAAGTCCACAAACATCCACATATGCCGCAAGCCTAAACCAAAATAAACAAGTATATAACCACATTTCCAGAGCATACATCCAAAATATCTATAAAACCCAAACATTTTTGAATTTACATCCAAGATCTCAGACAACCAATGACCCTCAAAAAGATTTTATAACTCAAAAACTACAAGGATATAATAAACTAATTGCCCAGCCTGGCACCAGTGCAAATTTAGTACGTACATGCTACGAATATGGACTACTTTCAACAGTATATACAGCAGATGGAGCAGAACTACAACAAATACCAGACTTATATAATGCTTTTACAATATACAAAAGAATTACAGACGGATCATTCTTTTACATAAGATGTTATTCAGCACCAGCAGAGATATTATACAATGAGATAAAACCACTCATCCAAGTAGTAAAAATTGGACTTACCAGAGATATGATTATCCCAGAGGAAATAGAAAAGCAACCAGAAATACCAGAAGTTGATATACCAACATTCTTTGCTACAAAAAGATTAATAGGACTACAAGTAATTATTCAAGAACTAGTCAACAACTACACCAATGGACATAATATATGGAAATATCATTGTAGAGACCATGCCATGATCTATGCAAATGCAAGAGTACTACGCCAAGAAGATATGGAAGAAGTACGTAGTTGGATATGGACACTATTAAGACCTGAAGATACCCCAACAACAAGAGCTATCAAAAAAGATTTTATTTCAGAAAATTTATTAGTCAAATACTGCCAGTATTTAGGACCGAAATATCCAGATCACCAATGTTCAAAATGCAGTGGAGGAAATACGACAACTATACCAGAAGTGAATCTAGAATAAAGACAGCAGGACAAAAAGCTACAGACAAAAGATAATGGGAAGACCCACAGATATTTTTTAGTTTGTCTTATTATGTAAATTATTGAGAATCTTTTTATCTTTTTAAGTGGAAGACATAAAGTCCCCACACGTTTTCTTTCTTTTGAAATTTTGAGCATAAGGCTCAATTATGTAAGAAAAAGAATAAAGTAGGAATAGTAACACGCGTCTAGGAATAGTAGAAAACGCATTTTTTCCTTTCTTTTTAGAAAAAGTCGTAAAGTACACAGTAACTAGTACTGTGCACTTACGCGTTTATGTAACATATATATAGCGGTGAAGGCAAAGGAGAAGGTAAGCATTCAGAGAAATCTGAAAACCCCTCTCATGAGCTGAGACCCCCTACAAAAATATATATAAAATAATTATTTCAAGCATGGAGGAATCCAACATAGAAACATCTATATCACATACGACAGAAGAGATAACAACAAAGGTATACTCATATTTACATATGTGTAACTAATCTATCATATTCCTAATAATCTCTATTAGCTTATTATTATTTATCATGTTATAGTTTGATTATGTTAACATTATCCTTATTAGTTTGCTATGGTTAGGAAGCTAAGAGTAAGTTAGACCCAGACTAAGCTTTTCCAAAATGGTTGAACCCAGAAAAAGGCTAAGAATGCCGTGAATAGGGTAGTAAACCAACTGAAGTAAGCAGTGTTAGGGTAAACTGATTAAAGCTGGAACCTATAGTAGTGACCAACCGGATAATTAAACATACTGGACTATTAGATGATAAAGGTAATAATATAAGCAGAGGTTAGAAGGAATAATTTGATTAAAACACAGAAGTAAGAAATGACAGAATCTAGTTATATGAAACCTGATATAGCAGAAACTAGTAACCTTAAACAAACAGAAGATGTAGAAAAATATAAAACCCCAACACCTAAATATTTGATAAATGAAGACAAGGACTACAAAATATTAGTCTTATATATACTAAGAACTTTAGATACAGAAATAATACAACACATATATAATCTATTATTTACTCATGAACTTATAGACCTAATGAAGGAATCATGGTTAGATACAATATTAAACAATGATAGTGATGATGACTTTAGAGATAATGATATATACCTAGACATAGATACATAAGGATATCTAGATTATTATTGAAATGAACCAACAACATTTAGAAAATTTAGAAAATTGGCAAAAAACTATAGATGAATTAAGAGAAAGAGAAACCTTAATACAACACAACCTAGATAAATATATCCAAACCCAGAATGAAGCATATCTAGATTTAATAGTGCAAGACATTAACCAAATATTAAGATTAATTAGACAAAGAGATATTTATTTTAATTCCGCATTTACATAAATGTCTCTAAAAGAGAAAGATCAAAGGACCACCCCCCTCTTGGTATCAAAGCATAGGAATAAAAAATATAGGAATAAAAAAGATGTTATACCAGATAAGATTATAATAAGCACCAACAATATTTACAAAAATAGAATAAGGAAACACAGTAAAAAACAATTTATAATGCAAACAGAAAACATGAAAGGAATTGAATATGGAGAAGATCTACCAGATGAACATCCTAGATGTATAAGATTAGATAAACAAATAAATATAGCAACTAAAGTACAGAAACTAAGACTAAATTTAGATAAATTATATGAAAAATACGAATACACAAAAATACCTGAATTAATAGATACAATTTCCTATACTGAATACGAATATATAAGACAACTCATAAAACAACAAGAATATAAATATGATGAATTATAATGTATAAACGACAACAATCAAAAGTAGTTAGAAAAATAAAAATACACTATTTAACAAGAAGAATCGAAAAACAGAGTAAAATAAAAAGTCAGCAAAAATATAACCTACGAGAAATTACACAAATAATAAATAACTTAACTAGAGCAATAACACATTTTATTATAGCAATAACTAAAATAAGAGAATCATTAGTAAATGGATAAGCCTGAATCAAGTAAGCCAAATATAGAACAAACGATAAGAAAAGCAGAATTACTTAGTCAATTTATCAAAATACAAGATGAAATTAAGTTTAGAAAAGAAAGATTAAATTACAATATATTTGCAGGAGTAACTAAAAAATCGATAGAAGCACAAAAACAAACAATAAGTGAATTAGAACTACAAAAAGATATAATAGAAATTAAATATGCATATGAATAAAGAAGAATATCCAGTAGAAGAAAAAACATTTTTAGGAACAGATGGAACACAAATAACAATAACACACTCAAATTTAGGACGACGATATAGAAAAATAGGTACAAAATTACATTTAATGCCAGATCCAATATCAGCTAAATTAGAAGATAGTTTAACAGAAATGATAAGATTACAAAAAGAAAATACTGAAATAGATCAAAAATTAGAAATTGAAAAAATACGATTAGAAGCCAGAAAAGAAATCGAACAACTAAAAAACCAACAAGTAAAACAAGACCCTCCTCAAAAAAAACCTATACCACCTCAAGAACCAATCCCTGAATATTTTGAACCAGAACCTGAAACATCCGAATCATCTACAAAAATACAAGAAATGGAAAGAGAATTAGCAATATTAAAACAAATATATGCCCAGAAAGTACAAGCAAGATTAGCAAAACAAAATGAAAAAATAAAAAAAGAAAAAGAAAAAAAGTTAGCAATGGAATTAGAAAAGTTAAAAGAACAAATACACTTAGAAAGCTTAAACCCTGACGAAGAATCTCCAAATATAAGTATTGATAACATCACAATAGACAATTTAACTATAGATAATGTAACCATAAACGAATCCGAATCCAAAATAAATTTAGCCAATAATGATAATAATGACGAAAACAGTGAAACATATACCCAAATAATGAACCAAATAACAGATTTAAATATAAATACAACAAATGCTAAACCAAATATAAATACCATAAAAAATGAACAACCAAGTACAAGTAGAACATATGATAAAAGAAGATATGACAATCCTAGAACAACCGGACCAACTTATTATACAGTAACAGATGATAATAGATATGGAGCAATATGGCAAAGTAGACTAAATAAATGGACACCAACTAAAATGTTTCCTTATTCTATTTTTGTAAATATTGTTGGTGCTTATTATAATCTTATCTGGTATAACATCTTTTTTATTCCTATATTTTAACAAACATAGTGAACAAAAAAGAGGAAAAAGTAGGATGGTTATTGATTATAGAAATCTAAATGCCAAAACTAAAACTTATAATTACCCAATACCAAATAAAATATTAAAAATTAGACAAATCCAAGGATATAATTACTTTAGCAAATTTGATTGCAAATCAGGATTTTATCATTTAAAATTAGAAGATAACTCTAAACATTTAACAGCATTCACAGTACCCCAAGGATTTTATGAATGGAATGTTTTACCCTTTGGATATAAAAATGCACCAGGTAGATATCAACATTTTATGGATACATATTTTATGCAATTAGAAAATTGTATTGTATATATTGATGATATATTGTTATACTCAAGAACAGAAGACGAACATATACAATTACTAAATAAATTTATCAACATTATAGATACAGCAGGAATTAGTTTAAGTAAAAGCAAGGCAGAAATAATGAAAAATCAAATAGAATTTCTTGGCATACAAATAGATAAGAATGGAGTAAAAATGCAAACACACATAGTACAAAAAATTATAAATTCAAATGAGATACTAGATACAAAGAAAAAATTACAATCCTTTGGTTTTATATTTTTCTACATCTTCTGTTTGTTTAAGGTTACTAGTTTCTGCTATATCAGGTTTCATATAACTAGATTCTGTCATTTCTTACTTCTGTGTTTTAATCAAATTATTCCTTCTAACCTCTGCTTATATTATTATCTTTATCATCTAATAGTCCAGTATGTTTAATTATCCGGTTGGTCACTACTATGGGTTCCAGCTTTAATCAGTTTACCCTAACACTGCTTACTTCAGTTGGTTTACTACCCTAACGATAGTATTTATGAACTAGATGAATTGCCAGATATAGAAATAAATAACTCAGATTTAGAAACTGATTTAAATAATGATGATATTAACAATATAAATCTATCAGATACAGAAAACGAAATTGATGACTGAATCAGGAATAATAGAAAAAGAAAATTACCAAACTGAAGATAGTAATAACCAGAAAATAATAGTTGACTCAAATATATACAAGCAAATCACAAAACAAGAAATAACCTTAAAAATAGATAATGTATTAGATGTACCAATGGTAAAATATTGGTTCAAAAAACCAAAAGAAGAATATTATATAATAAGCCAAAAGGAACATACAGTAGACTGTAAATATGCACAAGGTAGTGCAATGGTACCCATAATAAGTAAAAGAGAAATAACCAATCAGAGCTATACTTAGCAGATGATAGAATTAAGTACCCAATTGAACAGAGTATAATTAGTGCAGTAAAAGGAAATTTAATATACCAAAAATTTAAGTTTACAGTTAACCCAAATTATACAGTAGCAATAAAAGATAGAAATATAGATAAATCCCCATTTTCAAGTAACTAATTCACATTTTAAGTCTCTACCATTAACCATTTTCAAGTAACTAATTCATATTTCAAGTCTCTACCACTAACCACGTAACTAATTCACATTTCAATTCTCTACACTTAACTATTTTCAAGTAACTAATTCACGTTTTCAAGTTACTACACGTAACCATTTTCAAGTAACTAATTCACATTTTCACTACACCTAACCATTTTCAAGTAACTAATTCACATTTCAAGTCTCTACAATTTTCAAGTAACTAATTCACGTTTTCAAGTTACTACACTTAACCATTTTCAAGTAACTAATTCACATTTCAAGTCTCTACAATTAATAATTTTCAAATAACTAATTCACATTTCAAGTCTCTACCATTAACCATTTTCAAGTAACTAATTCACATTTCAAGTCTCTACCATTAACCATTTTCAAGTAACTAATTCACATTTCAAGTCTCTACCACTAACCATGTAACTAATTCACATTTTAATTCTCTACACTTAACCATTTTCAAGTAACTAATTCACGTTTTCAAGTTACTACACTTAACAATTTTCAAGTTACTAATTCACATTTTCACTACACTTAACCATTTTCAAGTAACTAATTCACATTTCAAGTGTCTACAATTAACCATTTTCAAGTAACTAATTCACATTTCAAGTGTCTACAATTAACCATTTTCAAGTAACTAATTCACAATTTCAAGTTACTACCATTTTCAAGTAACAAACACACATCTTCAAGTCTCTACACTTAACCACTTTCAAATAACTAATTCAAATTTCAAGTCTCCACCATTTTCAAGTAACAAATTCACATTTCAAGTCTCTACCATTTTCAAGTAACTAATTCACATTTTCAAGTTACTACACTTAACCATTTTCAAGTAACTAATTCACATTTCAAGTCTCTAACATTAACCATTTTCAAGTAACAAATTCACATTTTCAAGTCACTACCATTTTCAAGTAACTAATTCACATTTCCAAGTTACTACACTTAACCATTTTCTAGTAACTAATTCAAATTTTCACTACACTTAACCATTTTCAAGTAACTAATTCACATTTCAAGTCTCTACCATTAACCATTTTCAAGTAACTACTTCACACTTCAAGTCTCTACCATTAACCATGTAACTAATTCACATTTTAAAGTCGCTATCATTTTCAAGTAACTAATTCACATTTTCAAGTTACTACACTTAACCATTTTCAAGTAGCTAATTCACATTTTCACTACACTTAATCATTTTCAAGTAACTAATTCACATTTCAAGTAACTACTTCACACTTCAAGTCTCTACCATTAACCATGTAACTAATTCACATTTTAAAGTCACTATCATTTTCAAGTAACTAATTCACATTTTCAAGTTACTACACTTAACCATTTTCAAGTAGCTAATTCACATTTTCACTACACTTAATCATTTTCAAGTAACTAATTCACATTTCAAGTCTCTACCATTAACCATTTTCAAGTAACTAATTCACACTTCAAGTCTCTACCATTAACCGTGTAACTAATTCACGTTTTCAAGTCACTACCATTTTCAAGTAACTAATTCACGTTTTCAAGCTACTACACTTAGCCATTTTCACGTAACTTATTCACATTTTCACTACACTTAACCATTTTCAAGTAAGTAATTCACATTTCAAGTCTCTACCATTAACCATTTTCAAGAAACTAATTCATATTTTCAAGTCACTACCATTTTCAAGTAACAAATACACATCTTCATGTCTCTACACTTAACCATTTTCAAGTAACCAATTCACATTTTCAATTTACTACACTTAACCATTTTCAAGAAACTAATTCACATTTTCACTACACTTAACCATTTTCAAGTAACTACTTCACATTTCAAGTCTCTATCATTAACCATTTTCAAGTAACTAATTCACATTTTCATTACACTTAACCATTTTCAAGTAACTAATTAGCATTTCAAGTCTCTACCCTTAACCATTTTCAAGTAACTAATTCACATTTCAAGTAACTACCACTAACCATGTAACTAATTCACATTTCAATTCTCTACACTTAACTATTTTCAAGTAACTAATTCACGTTTTCAAGTTACTACACTTAAACCATTTTCAAGTAACAAATACACATCTTCAAGTCTCTACACGTAACCATTATCAAGAAACTAATTCACATTTTCAAGTTACTACCATTTTCAAGAAACAAATACACATCTTCAAGTCTCTACACTTAACCATTTTCAAATAACTAATTCACATTTCAAGTCTCTACCATTTTCAAGTAACTAATTCACATTTTAAGTCTCTACCATTTTCAAATAACTAATTCACATTTCAAGTCACTACCATTAACCATTTTCAAGTAACTAATTCACATTTTCAAGTCACTACCACTTTCAAGTAACAAATACACATCTTCAAGTCTCTACACTTAACCATTTTCAAATAACTAATTCACATTTCAAGTCTCTACCATTTTCAAGTAACTAATTCACATTTCAAGTCACTACCATTTTCAAGTCACTACCATTTTCAAGTAACAAATACACATCTTCAAGTCTCTACACTGAACCATTTTCAAATAACTAATTCACATTTCAAGTCTCTACCATTAACGATTTTCAAGTTACTAATTTACATTTTCAAGTCACTACCATTTTCAAGTAACAAATTCACATTTTCAAGTTACTACACTTAACCATTTTCAAGTAACTAATTCACATTTTCACTACATTTAACCATTTTCAAGTAACTAATTCACATTTTCACTACATTTAACCATTTTCAAGTAACTAATTCACATTTCAAGTCTCTACCATTAACCATTTTCAAGTAACTAATTCACATTTCAAGTGTCTACCATTAACCATGTAACTAATTCACATTTCAATTCTCTACACTTGACCATTTTCAAGTAACTAATTCACATTTTCAAGCTACTACACTTAACCATTTTCACGTAACTTATTCACATTTTCACTACATTTAACCATTTTCAAGTAACTAATGCACATTTAAAGTCTCTACCATTTTCAAGTAACTAATTCACGTTTTCAAGTTACTACACTTAACCTTTTTCAAGTAACTATTTCACATTTTTACTACACTTAACCATTTTCAAGTAACTAATTCACAATTTCAAGTTACTACACTTAACAATTTTCAAATAACTAATTCACATTTCAAGTAAGTAGTTCACATTACAACAAACTACATTTAACCATTTTCAAGTAACTAATTCACATTTTCACTACACTTAACCATTTTCAAGTAAGTAATTCACATTTCAAGTTTCTACCATTAACCATTTTCAAAAAACTAATTCACATTTTCAAGTCTCTACCATTTTCAAGTAACTAATTCAGGTTTTCAAGTTACTACACTTAACAATTTTCAAGTTACTAATTCACATTTTCACTACACTTAACCATTTTCAAGTAACTAATTCACATTTCAAGTGTCTACAATTAACCATTTTCAAGTAACTAATTCACATTTTCAAGTTACTACCATTTCAAGTAACAAATACACATCTTCAAGTCTCTACACTTAACCACTTTCAAATAACTAATTCAAATTTCAAGTTTCTACCATTTTCAAGTAACTAATTCACATTTCAAGTCTCTACCATTTTCAAGTAACTAATTCACATTTTCAAGTTACTACACTTAACCATTTTCAAGTAACTAATTCACATTTCAAGTCTCTACCATTTTCAAGTAACTAATTCACGTTTTCAAGTTACTACACTTAACAATTTTCAAGTTACTAATTCACATTTTCACTACACTTAACCATTTTCAAGTAACTAATTCACATTTCAAGTGTCTACAATTAACCATTTTCAAGTAACTAATTCACATTTTCAAGTTACTACCATTTTCAAGTAACAAATACACATCTTCAAGTCTCTACACTTAACCACTTTCAAATAACTAATTCAAATTTCAAGTTTCTACCATTTTCAAGTAACTAATTCACATTTCAAGTCTCTACCATTTTCAAGTAACTAATTCACATTTTCAAGTTACTACACTTAACCATTTTCAAGTAACTAATTCACATTTCAAGTCTCTAACATTAACCATTTTCAAGAAACTAATTCACATTTTCAAGTCACTACCATTTTCAAGTAACTAATTCACATTTCCAAGTTACTACACTTAACCATTTTCTAGTAACTAATTCAAATTTTCACTACACTTAACCATTTTCAAGTAACTAATTCACATTTCAAGTCTCTACCATTAACCATTTTCAAGTTACTAATTTACATTTTCAAGTCACTACCATTTTCAAGTAACAAATTCACATTTTCAAGTTACTACACTTAACCATTTTCAAGTAACTAATTCACATTTTCACTACATTTAACCATTTTCAAGTAACTAATTCACATTTTCACTACATTTAACCATTTTCAAGTAACTAATTCACATTTCAAGTCTCTACCATTAACCATTTTCAAGTAACTAATTCACATTTCAAGTGTCTACCATTAACCATGTAACTAATTCACATTTCAATTCTCTACACTTGACCATTTTCAAGTAACTAATTCACATTTTCAAGCTACTACACTTAACCATTTTCACGTAACTTATTCACATTTTCACTACATTTAACCATTTTCAAGTAACTAATGCACATTTAAAGTCTCTACCATTTTCAAGTAACTAATTCACGTTTTCAAGTTACTACACTTAACCTTTTTCAAGTAACTATTTCACATTTTTACTACACTTAACCATTTTCAAGTAACTAATTCACAATTTCAAGTTACTACACTTAACAATTTTCAAATAACTAATTCACATTTCAAGTAAGTAGTTCACATTACAACAAACTACATTTAACCATTTTCAAGTAACTAATTCACATTTTCACTACACTTAACCATTTTCAAGTAAGTAATTCACATTTCAAGTTTCTACCATTAACCATTTTCAAGAAACTAATTCACATTTTCAAGTCTCTACCATTTTCAAGTAACTAATTCAGGTTTTCAAGTTACTACACTTAACAATTTTCAAGTTACTAATTCACATTTTCACTACACTTAACCATTTTCAAGTAACTAATTCACATTTCAAGTGTCTACAATTAACCATTTTCAAGTAACTAATTCACATTTTCAAGTTACTACCATTTCAAGTAACAAATACACATCTTCAAGTCTCTACACTTAACCACTTTCAAATAACTAATTCAAATTTCAAGTTTCTACCATTTTCAAGTAACTAATTCACATTTCAAGTCTCTACCATTTTCAAGTAACTAATTCACATTTTCAAGTTACTACACTTAACCATTTTCAAGTAACTAATTCACATTTCAAGTCTCTACCATTTTCAAGTAACTAATTCACGTTTTCAAGTTACTACACTTAACAATTTTCAAGTTACTAATTCACATTTTCACTACACTTAACCATTTTCAAGTAACTAATTCACATTTCAAGTGTCTACAATTAACCATTTTCAAGTAACTAATTCACATTTTCAAGTTACTACCATTTTCAAGTAACAAATACACATCTTCAAGTCTCTACACTTAACCACTTTCAAATAACTAATTCAAATTTCAAGTTTCTACCATTTTCAAGTAACTAATTCACATTTCAAGTCTCTACCATTTTCAAGTAACTAATTCACATTTTCAAGTTACTACACTTAACCATTTTCAAGTAACTAATTCACATTTCAAGTCTCTAACATTAACCATTTTCAAGAAACTAATTCACATTTTCAAGTCACTACCATTTTCAAGTAACTAATTCACATTTCCAAGTTACTACACTTAACCATTTTCTAGTAACTAATTCAAATTTTCACATCACTTAACCATTTTCAAGTAACTAATTCAAATTTCAAGTCTCTACCATTAACCATTTTCAAGTAACTACTTCACACTTCAAGTCTCTACCATTAACCATGTAACTAATTCACATTTTAAAGTCACTATCATTTTCAAGTAACTAATTCACATTTTCAAGTTACTACACTTAACCATTTTCAAGTAGCTAATTCACATTTTCACTACACTTAATCATTTTCAAGTAACTAATTCACATTTCAAGTCTCTACCATTAACCATTTTCAAGTAACTAATTCACACTTCAAGTCTCTACCATTAACCATGTAACTAATTCACGTTTTCAAGTCACTACCATTTTCAAGTAACTAATTCACGTTTTCAAGATACTACACTTAACCATTTTCACGTAACTTATTCACATTTTCACTACACTTAACCATTTTCAAGTAACTAATTCACATTTAAAGTCTCTACCATTTTCAAGTAACTAATTCAGGTTTTCAAGTTACTAAACTTAACCATTTTCAAGCAACTAATTCACATTTTCACTATACTTATCCATTTTCAAGTAAGTAATTCACATTTCAAGTCTCTACCATTAACCATTTTCAAGAAACTAATTCATATTTTCAAGTCACTACCATTTTCAAGTAACAAATACACATCTTCATGTCTCTACACTTACCCATTTTCAAGTAACCATTTCACATTTTCAATTTACTACACTTAACCATTTTCAAGTAACTAATTCACATTTTCACTACACTTAAACATTTTCAAGTAACTACTTCACATTTCAAGTCTCTATCATTAACCATTTTCAAGTAACTAATTCACATTTTCATTACACTTAACCATTTTCAAGTAACTAATTAGCATTTCAAGTCTCTACCATTAACCATTTTCAAGTAACTAATTCACATTTCAAGTATCTACCACTAACCATGTAACTAATTCACATTTCAATTCTCTACACTTAACTATTTTCAAGTAACTAATTCACGTTTTCAAGTTACTACACTTAACCATTTTCAAGTTACTAATTCACATTTCAAGTGTCTACAATTAACCATTTTCAAGTAACGAATTCACATTTTCAAGTTACTACCATTTTCAAGAAACAAATACACATATTCAAGTCTCTACACTTAACCATTTTCAAATAACTAATTCACATTTCAAGTCTCTACCATTTTCAAGTAACTAATTCACATTTTAAGTCTCTACCATTTTCAAATAACTAATTCACATTTCAAGTCACTACCATTAACCATTTTCAAGTAACTAATTCACATTTTCAAGTCACTACCACTTTCAAGTAACAAATACACATCTTCAAGTCTCTACACTTAACCATTTTCAAATAACTAATTCACATTTCAAGTCTCTACCATTTTCAAGTAACTAATTCACATTTCAAGTCACTACCATTTTCAAGTCACTACCATTTTCAAGTAACAAATACACATCTTCAAGTCTCTACACTGAACCATTTTCAAATAACTAATTCACATTTCAAGTCTCTACCATTTTCAAGTAACTAATTCACATTTCAAATCACTACCATTTTCAAGTAACTAATTCGCATTTTCAAGTTACTCCACCATTAACCATTTTCAAGTAACTAATTCACATTTTCACTACACTTAACCATTTTCAAGTAACTAATTCACATTTCAAGTCTCTACCATTAACGATTTTTAAGTTACTAATTTACATTTTCAAGTCACTACCATTTTCAAGTAACAAATTCACATTTTCAAATTACTACACTTAACCATTTTCAAGTAACTAATTCACATTTTCACTACATTTAACCATTTTCAAGTAACTAATTCACATTTTCACTACATTTAACCATTTTCAAGTAACTAATTCACATTTCAAGTCTCTACCATTAACCATTTTCAAGTAACTAATTCACATTTCAAGTGTCTACCATTAACCATGTAACTAATTCACATTTCAATTCTCTACACTTAACCATTTTCAAGTAACTAATTCACATTTTCAAGTTACTACACTTAACCATTTTCACGTAACTTATTCACATTTTCACTACATTTAACCATTTTCAAGTAACTAATGCACATTTAAAGTCTCTACCATTTTCAAGTAACTAATTCACGTTTTCAAGTTACTACACTTAACCTTTTTCAAGTAACTATTTCACATTTTTACTACACTTAACCATTTTCAAGTAACTAATTCACAATTTCAAGTTACTACCATTTTCAAGTAACTAATTCACATTTCAAGTCTCTACCATTTTCAAGTAACTAATTCACATTTTCAAGTTACTACACTTAACCATTTTCAAGTAACTAATTCACATTTCAAGTCTCTACCATTTTCAAGTAACTAATTCACGTTTTCAAGTTACTACACTTAACAATTTTCAAGTTACTAATCACATTTTCACTACACTTAACCATTTTCAAGTAACTAATTCACATTTCAAGTGTCTACAATTAACCATTTTCAAGTAACTAGTTCACATTTTCAAGTTACTACCATTTTCAAGTAACAAATACACATCTTCAAGTCTCTACACTTAACCACTTTCAAATAACTAATTCAAATTTCAAGTTTCTACCATTTTCAAGTAACTAATTCACATTTCAAGTCTCTACCATTTTCAAGTAACTAATTCACATTTTCAAGTTACTACACTTAACCATTTTCAAGTAACTAATTCACATTTCAAGTCTCTACCATTTTCAAGTAACTAATTCACGTTTTCAAGTTACTACACTTAACAATTTTCAAGTTACTAATCACATTTTCACTACACTTAACCATTTTCAAGTAACTAATTCACATTTCAAGTGTCTACAATTAACCATTTTCAAGTAACTAGTTCACATTTTCAAGTTACTACCATTTTCAAGTAACAAATACACATCTTCAAGTCTCTACACTTAACCACTTTCAAATAACTAATTCAAATTTCAAGTTTCTACCATTTTCAAGTAACTAATTCACATTTCAAGTCTCTACCATTTTCAAGTAACTAATTCACATTTTCAAGTTACTACACTTAACCATTTTCAAGTAACTAATTCACATTTCAAGTCTCTAACATTAACCATTTTCAAGAAACTAATTCACATTTTCAAGTCACTACCATTTTCAAGTAACTAATTCACATTTCCAAGTTACTACAATTAACCATTTTCTAGTAACTAATTCAAATTTTCACTACACTTAACCATTTTCAAGTAACTAATTCACATTTCAAGTCTCTACCATTAACCATTTTCAAGTAACTACTTCACACTTCAAGTCTCTACCATTAACCATGTAACTAATTCACATTTTAAAGTCACTATCATTTTCAAGTAACTAATTCACATTTTCAAGTTACTACACTTAACCATTTTCAAGTAGCTAATTCACATTTTCACTACACTTAATCATTTTCAAGTAACTAATTCATATTTCAAGTCTCTACCATTAACCATTTTCAAGTAACTAATTCACACTTCAAGTCTCTACCATTAACCATGTAACTAATTCACGTTTTCAAGTCACTACCATTTTCAAGTAACTAATTCACGTTTTCAAGCTACTACACTTAACCATTTTCACGTAACTTATTCACATTTTCACTACACTTAACCATTTTCAAGTAACTAATTCACATTTAAAGTCTCTACCATTTTCAAGTAACTAATTCAGGTTTTCAAGTTACTAAACTTAACCATTTTCAAGCAACTAATTCACATTTTCACTATACTTATCCATTTTCAAGTAAGTAATTCACATTTCAAGTCTCTACCATTAACCATTTTCAAGAAACTAATTCATATTTTCAAGTCACTACCATTTTCAAGTAACAAATACACATCTTCATGTCTCTACACTTACCCATTTTCAAGTAACCATTTCACATTTTCAATTTACTACACTTAACCATTTTCAAGTAACTAATTCACATTTTCACTACACTTAAACATTTTCAAGTAACTACTTCACATTTCAAGTCTCTATCATTAACCATTTTCAAGTAACTAATTCACATTTTCATTACACTTAACCATTTTCAAGTAACTAATTAGCATTTCAAGTCTCTACCATTAACCATTTTCAAGTAACTAATTCACATTTCAAGTATCTACCACTAACCATGTAACTAATTCACATTTCAATTCTCTACACTTAACTATTTTCAAGTAACTAATTCACGTTTTCAAGTTACTACACTTAACCATTTTCAAGTTACTAATTCACATTTCAAGTGTCTACAATTAACCATTTTCAAGTAACGAATTCACATTTTCAAGTTACTACCATTTTCAAGAAACAAATACACATCTTCAAGTCTCTACACTTAACCATTTTCAAATAACTAATTCACATTTCAAGTCTCTACCATTTTCAAGTAACTAATTCACATTTTAAGTCTCTACCATTTTCAAATAACTAATTCACATTTCAAGTCACTACCATTAACCATTTTCAAGTAACTAATTCACATTTCAAGTCACTACCATTTTCAAGTCACTACCATTTTCAAGTAATAAATACACATCTTCAAGTCTCTACACTGAACCATTTTCAAATAACTAATTCACATTTCAAGTCTCTACCATTTTCAAGTAACTAATTCACATTTCAAATCACTACCATTTTCAAGTAACTAATTCGCATTTTCAAGTTACTCCACCATTAACCATTTTCAAGTAACTAATTCACATTTTCACTACACTTAACCATTTTCAAGTAACTAATTCACATTTTCACTACATTTAACCATTTTCAAGTAACTAATTCACATTTCAAGTCTCTACCATTAACCATTTTCAAGTAACTAATTCACATTTCAAGTGTCTACCATTAACCATGTAACTAATTCACATTTCAATTCTCTACACTTAACCATTTTTAAGTAACTAATTCACATTTTCAAGCTACTACACTTAACCATTTTCACGTAACTTATTCACATTTTCACTACATTTAACCATTTTCAAGTAACTAATGCACATTTAAAGTCTCTACCATTTTCAAGTAACTAATTCACGTTTTCAAGTTACTACACTTAACCTTTTTCAAGTAACTATTTCACATTTTTACTACACTTAACCATTTTCAAGTAACTAATTCACAATTTCAAGTTACTACACTTAACAATTTTAAAATAACTAATTCACATTTCAAGTAAGTAGTTCACATTACAACAAACTACATTTAACCATTTTCAAGTAACTAATTCACATTTTCACTAGACTTAACCATTTTCAAGTAAGTAATTCACATTTCAAGTTTCTACCATTAACCATTTTCAAGAAACTAATTCACATTTTCAAGTCACTACCATTTTCAAGTAACAAATACACATCTTCATGTCTCTACACTTAACCATTTTCAAGTAACCAATTCACATTTTCTGTTTACTACACTTAACCATTTTAAAGTAACTAATTCACATTTTCACTACACCTAACCATTTTCAAATAACTACTTTACATTTCAAGTCTCTACCATTAACCATTTTCAAGTAACTAATTCACATTTTTATTACACATAACCATTTTCATTTAACTAATTCACATTTCAAGTCTCTACCATTAACAATTTTAAAGTAACTAATTCACATTTCAAGTCTCTACCACTAACCATGTAACTAATTCACATTTCAATTCTCTACACTTAACCATTTTCAAGTAACTAATTCACATTTTCAAGTTACTACACTTAACCATTTTCAAGTAACTAATTCACATTTCAAGTGTCTACCATTGACCATGTAACTAATTCACATTTCAATTCTCTACACTTAACCATTTTCAAGTAACTAATTCACGTTTTCAAACTACTACACTTAACCATTTTCACGTAACTTATTCATATTTTCATTACACTTAACCATTTTCAAGTAACTAATTCACATTTCAAGTCTACCATTTTCAAGTAACTAATTCACGTTTTCAAGTCACTATCACTTTCAAGTAACAAATACACATCTTCAAGTCTCTACACTTAACCATTTTCAAATAACTAATTCACATTTCAAATCTCTACCATTTTCAAGTAACTAATTCACATTTCAAGTCTCCACCATTAACCATTTTCAAGTAACTAATTCATATTTCAAGTCTCTACCACTAACCATGTAACTAATTCACATTTCAATTCTCTACACTTAACTATTTTCAAGTAACTAATTCACGTTTTCAAGTTACTACACGTAACCATTTTCAAGTAACTAATTCACATTTTCACTACACTCAACCCTTTTCAAATAACTAATTCACATTTCAAGTCTCTACAATTAACTATTTTCAAGTAACTAATTCACATTTTCAAGTAACTACCATTTTCAAGTAACAAATACACATCTTCAAGTCTCTACACTTAACCATTTTCAAATAACTACTTCACATTTCAAGTCTCTACCATTTTCAAGTAACTAATTCACATTTCAAGTCTCTACCATTTTCAAGTAACAAATACACATCTTCATCTCTCTACAGTTAACCATTTTCAAGTAACTAATTCACATTTCCAAGTTACTACACTTAACCATTTTCAAGTAACTAATTAATATTTTCACAACAATTAGCCATTTTCAAGTAACTAATTCACATTTCAATTCTCTACACTTAACAATTTTCAAGTAACTAATTCACGTTTTCAAGCTACTACACTTAACCATTTTCGCGTAACTTATTCACATTTTCACTACACTTAACCATTTTCAAGTAACTAATACACATTTCAAGTCTCTACCATTAACCATTTTCAAGTAACTACTTCACATTTCAATTCTCTACACTTAACCATTTTCAAGTAACTACTTCACACTTCAAGTATCTACCATTAACCATGTAACTAATTCACATTTTCAAGTCACTACCATTTTCAAGAAACTAATTCACATTTTCAAGTTACTACACTTAACCATTTTCAAGTAGCTAATTCACATTTTCACTACACTTAACCATTTTCAAGTAACTAATTCACATTTCAAGTCTCTACCATTAACCATGTAACTAATTCACATTTAAATTCTCTACACTTAACCATTTTCAAGTAACTAATTCACATTTTTAAGTCACTACCAATTTCAAGTAACAAATACACATTTTCAAGTCTCTACACTTAACCATTTTCATATTACTAATTCACATTTCAAGTCTCTACCATTTTCAAGTAACTAATTCACATTTTCAAGTTACTACACTTAACCATTTTCAAGTAACTAATTCACATTTTCACTACACTTAACCATTTTCAAGTAACTAATTCACATTTCAAGTCTCTACCATTAACCATTTTCAAGTTACTAATTTACATTTTCAAGTCACTACCATTTTCAAGTAACAAATTCACATTTCCAAGTTACTACACTTAACTATTTTCAAATAACTAATTAACATTTTCTCTACACTTAACCATTTTCAAGTAACTAATTCACATTTCAAGTCTCTACCATTAACCATTTTCAAGTAATTAATTCACATTTCAAGTGTCTACCATTAACCATGTAACTAATTCACATTTCAATTCTCTACACTTAACCATTTTCAATTAACTAATTCACGTTTTCAAGCTACTACACTTAACCATTTTCACGTAACTTATTCACATTTTCACTACACTTAACCATTTTCAAGTAACTAATTCACATTTCAAGTCTCTACCATTTTCAAGTAACTAATTCACGTTTTCAAGTTACTACACTTAACCATTTTCAAGTAACTAATTCACATTTTTACTACACTTAACCATTTTCAAGTAATTAATTGACATTTCAAGTCTCTATCATTAACTATTTTCAAGTAACTAATTCACATTTCAAGTCTCTACCATTAACCATTTTCAAGTAACTAATTCACATTTTCACTACACTTAACCATTTTCAAGTAACTAATTCACATTTCAAGTCTCTACCATTAACCATTTTCAAGTAACTAATTCACATTTCAAGTGTCTACCATTTTCAAGTAACTAATTCACATTTCAAGTGTCTACCATTAACCATGTAACTAATTCACATTTCAATTCTCTACACTTAACCATTTTCAAGTAACTAATTCACGTTTTCAAGCTACTACACTTAACCATTTTCATGTAACTTATTCACATTTTCACTACACTTAACCATTTTCAAGTAACTAATTCACATTTCAAGTCTCTACCATTTTCAAGTAACTAATTCACATTTCAAGTGTGTACAATTAACCATTTTCCGAGTAACTAATTCACATTTCAAGTGTCTACAATTAACCATTTTCAAGTAACTAATTCACATTTTGAAGTCACTACCATTTTCAAGTAACAAATACACATCTTCAAGTCTCTACACTGAACCATTTTCAAATAACTAATTCACATTTCAAGTGTCTACCATTTTCAAGTAACTAATTCACATTTCAAGTCTCTACCATTTTCAAGTAACTAATTCACATATTCAAGTTACTACACTTAGACATTTTCAAGTAACTAATTCACATTTTCACTACACTTAACCATTTTCAAGTAACTAATTCACATTTCAAGTCTCTACCATTAACCATTTTCAAGTAACTAATTCACATTTCAAGTCTCTACCATTAACCATTTTCAAGTTACTAATTTACATTTTCAAGTCACTACCATTTTCAAGTAACAAATTCACATTTTCAAGTTACTACACTTAACCATTTTCAAGTAACTAATTCACATTTTCACTACACTTAACCATTTTCAAGTAACTAATTCACATTTCAAGTCTCTACCATTAACCATTTTCAAGTAACTAATTCACATTTCAAGTGTCTACCATTAACCATGTAACTAATTCACATTTCAATTCTCTACACTTAACCATTTTCAAGTAACTAATTCACGTTTTCAAGCTACTACACTTAACCATTTTCACGTAACTTATTCACATTTTCACTACACTTAACCATTTTCAAGTAACTAATTTCACATTTCAAGTCTCTACCATTAACCATTTTCAAGCAACTAATTCACATTTTCAAGTCACTACCAATTTCAAGTAACAAATACACATTTTCAAGTCTCTACACTTAACCATTTTCATATAACTAATTCACATTTCAAGTCTCTACCATTTTCAAGTAACTAATTCACATTTCAAGTTTCTACCATTAACCATTTTCAAGTAACTAATTCACATTTCAAGTCTCTACCACTAACCATGTAACTAATTCACATTTCAATTCTCTACACTTAACCATTTTCAAGTAACTAATTCACGTTTTCAAGTTACTACACGTAACCATTTTCAAGTAACTAATTCACATTTTCACTACACTTAACCATATTCAAATAACTAATTCACATTTCAAGCCTCTACAATTAACCATTTTCAAGTAACTAATTCACATTTTCAAGTCACTACCATTTTCAAGTAACAAATACACATCTTCAAGTCTCTACACTTAACCATTTTCAAATAACTAATTCACATTTCAAGTCTCTACCATTTTCAAGTAACTAATTCACATTTCAAGTCTCTACCATTTTCAAGTAACTAATTCACATTTTCAAGTTACTACACTTAACCATTTTCAAGTAACTAATTCACATTTTCACTACACTTAACCATTTTCAAGTAACTAATTCACATTTCAAGTCTCTACCATTAACCATTTTCAAGTTACTAATTTACATTTTCAAGTCACTACCATTTTCAAGTAACAAATTCACATTTTCAAGTTACTACACTTAACCATTTTCAAGTAACTAATTCACATTTTCACTACACTTAACCATTTTCAAGTAACTAATTCACATTTCAAGTCTCTACCATTAACCATTTTCAAGTAATTAATTCACATTTCAAGTGTCTACCATTAACCATGTACCTAATTCACATTTCAATTCTCTACACTTAACCATTTTCAATTAACTAATTCACGTTTTCAAGCTACTACACTTAACCATTTTCACGTAACTTATTCACATTTTCACTACACTTAACCATTTTCAAGTAACTAATTCACATTTCAAGTCTCTACCATTTTCAAGTAACTAATTCACGTTTTCAAGTTACTACACTTAACCATTTTCAAGTAACTAATTCACATTTTTACTACACTTAACCATTTTCAAGTAATTAATTGACATTTCAAGTCTCTATCATTAACTATTTTCAAGTAACTAATTCACATTTCAAGTCTCTACCATTAACCATTTTCAAGTAACTAATTCACATTTTCACTACACTTAACCATTTTCAAGTAACTAATTCACATTTCAAGTCTCTACCATTAACCATTTTCAAGTAACTAATTCACATTTCAAGTGTCTACCATTTTCAAGTAACTAATTCACATTTCAAGTGTCTACCATTAACCATGTAACTAATTCACATTTCAATTCTCTACACTTAACTATTTTCAAGTAACTAATTCACGTTTTCAAGCTACTACACTTAACCATTTTCATGTAACTTATTCACATTTTCACTACACTTAACCATTTTCAAGTAACTAATTCACATTTCAAGTCTCTACCATTTTCAAGTAACTAATTCACATTTCAAGTGTCTACAATTAACCATTTTCCGAGTAACTAATTCACATTTCAAGTGTCTACAATTAACCATTTTCAAGTAACTAATTCACATTTTGAAGTCACTACCATTTTCAAGTAACAAATACACATCTTCAAGTCTCTACACTGAACCATTTTCAAATAACTAATTCACATTTCAAGTGTCTACCATTTTCAAGTAACTAATTCACATTTCAAGTCTCTACCATTTTCAAGTAACTAATTCACATTTTCAAGTTACTACACTTAACCATTTTCAAGTAACTAATTCACATTTTCACTACACTTAACCATTTTCAAGTAACTAATTCACATTTCAAGTCTCTACCATTAACCATTTTCAAGTAACTAATTCACATTTCAAATCTCTACCATTAACCATTTTCAAGTTACTAATTTACATTTTCAAGTCACTACCATTTTCAAGTAACAAATTCACATTTTCAAGTTACTACACTTAACCATTTTCAAGTAACTAATTCACATTTTCACTACACTTAACCATTTTCAAGTAACTAATTCACATTTCAAGTCTCTACCATTAACCATTTTCAAGTAACTAATTCACATTTCAAGTGTCTACCATTAACCATGTAACTAATTCACATTTCAATTCTCTACACTTAACCATTTTCAATAACTAATTCACGTTTTCAAGTTACTACACGTAACCATTTTCAAGTAACTAATTCACATTTTCACTAAACTTAACCATATTCAAATAACTAATTCACATTTCAAGTCTCTACAATTAACCATTTTCAAGTAACTAATTCACATTTTCAAGTCACTACCATTTTCAAGTAACAAATACACATCTTCAAGTCTCTACACTTAACCATTTTCAAATAACTAATTCACATTTCAAGTCTCTACCATTTTCAAGTAACTAATTCACATTTCAAGTCTCTACCATTTTCAAGTAACTAATTCACATTTTCAAGTTACTACACTTAACCATTTTCAAGTAACTAATTCACATTTTCACTACACTTAACCATTTTCAAGTAACTAATTCACATTTCAAGTCTCTACCATTAACCATTTTCAAGTTACTAATTTACATTTTCAAGTCACTACCATTTTCAAGTAACAAATTCACATTTTCAAGTTACTACACTTAACTATTTTCAAGTAACTAATTCACATTTTCACTACACTTAACCATTTTCAAGTAACTAATTCACATTTCAAGTCTCTACCATTAACCATTTTCAAGTAACTAATTCACATTTCAAATGTCTACCATTAACCATGTAACTAATTCACATTTCAATTCTCCACACTTAACCATTTTCAAGTAACTAATTCACGTTTTCAAGCTACTACACTTAACCATTTTCACGTAACTTATTCACATTTTCACTACACTTAACCATTTCCAAGTAACTAATTCACATTTCAAGTCTCTACCATTTTCAAGTAACTAATTCACGTTTTCAAGTTACTACACTTAACCATTTTCAAGTAACTAATTCACATTTTTACTGCACTTAACCATTTTCAAGTAACTAATTCACATTTCAAGTCTCTACCATTAACCATTTTCAAGTAACTAATTCACATTTCAAGTCTCTGCCACTAACCATGTAACTAATTCACATTTCAATTCTCTACACTTAACCATTTTCAAGTTACTAATTCACATTTTCACTACACTTAACCATTTCCAAATAACTAATTCACATTTCAAGTGTCTACAATTAACCATTTTCAAGTAACTAATTCACATTTTCAAGTCACTACCATTTTCAAGTAACAAATACACATCTTCAAGTCTCTACACTTAACCGTTTTCAAATAACTAATTCACATTTCAAGTCTCTACCATTTTCAAGTAACTAATTCACATTTCAAGTCTCTACTATTTTCAAGTAACTAATTCACATTTTCAAGTTACTACACTTAACCATTTTCAAGTAACTAATTCACATTTTCACTACACTTAACCATTTTCAAGTAACTAATTCACATTTCAAGTCTCTACCATTAACCATTTTCAAGTTACTAATTTACATTTTCAAGTCACTACCATTTTCAAGTAACAAATTCACATTTTCAAGTTACTACACTTAACCATTTTCAAATAACTAATTAACATTTTCACTACACTTAACCATTTTCAAGTAACTAATTCACATTTCAAGTCTCTACCATTAACCATTTTCAAGTAACTAATTCACATTTCAAGTGTCTACCATTAACCATGTAACTAATTCACATTTCAATTCTCTACACTTAACCATTTTCAATTAACTAATTCACGTTTTCAAGCTACTACACTTAACCATTTTCACGTAACTTATTCACATTTTCACTACACTTAACCATTTTCAAGTAACTAATTCACATTTCAAGTCTCTACCATTTTCAAGTAACTAATTCACGTTTTCAAGTTACTACACTTAACCATTTTCAAGTAACTAATTCACATTTTCACTACACTTAACCATTTTCAAGTAACTAATTCACATTTCAAGTCTCTACCATTAACCATTTTCAAGCAACTAATTAACATTTTCAAGTCACTACCATTTTAGAGTAACAAATACACATCTTCATGTCTCTACACTTAACCATTTTCACGTAACTAATTCGCATTTCAAAGTTACTACACTTAACCATTTTCTAGTAACTAATTAACATTTTCACTACACTTAACAATTTCCAAGTAACTAATTCACATTTCAAGTCTCTACCATTAACCATTTTCAAGTAACTAATTCACATTTTCAAATCACTACCATTTTCAAATTACTACACTTAACCATTTTCAAGTAACTAATTCACATTTTCACTACACTTAACCATTTTCAAGTAACTAATTCACATTTCAAGTCTCTACCATTAACCATTTTCAAGTAACTAATTCACATTTCAAGTGTCTACCATTAACCATGTAACTAATTCACATTTCAATTCTCTACACTTAACCATTTTCAAGTAACTAATTCACGTTTTCAAGCTACTACACTTAACAATTTTCATGTAACTTATTCACATTTTCACTACACTTAACCATTTTCAAGTAACTAATTCACATTTCAATTCTCTACCATTTTCAAGTAACTAATTCACATTTCAAGTGTCTACAATTAACCATTTTCCGAGTAACTAATTCACATTTCAAGTCTCTACCATTAACCATTTTCAAGCAACTAATTCACATTTTAAAGTCACTACCAATTTCAAGTAACAAATACACATTTTCAAGTCTCTACACTTAACCATTTTCATATAACTAATTCACATTTCAAGTCTCTACCATTTTCAAGTAACTAATTCACATTTCAAGTTTCTACCATTAACCATTTTCAAGTAACTAATTCACATTTCAAGTCTCTACCACTAACCATGTAACTAATTCACATTTCAATTCACTACACTTAACTATTTTGAATCACTAATTCACGTTTTCAAGTTACTACACGTAACCATTTTCAAGTAACTAATTCACATTTTCACTACACTTAACCATATTCAAATAACTAATTCACATTTCAAGTCTCTACAATTAACCATTTTAAAGTAACTAATTCACATTTTCAAGTCACTACCATTTTCAAGTAACAAATACACATCTTCAAGTCTCTACACTTAACCATTTTCAAATAACTAATTCACATTTCAAGTCTCTACCATTTTCAAGTAACTAATTCACATTTCAAGTCTCTACCATTTTCAAGTAACTAATTCACATTTTCAAGTTACTACACTTAACCATTTTCAAGTAACTAATTCACATTTCAAGTCTCTGCCACTAACCATGTAACTAATTCACATTTCAATTCTCTACACTTAACCATTTTCAAGTTACTAATTCACATTTTCACTACACTTAACCATTTCCAAGTAACTAATTCACATTTCAAGTGTCTACAATTAACCATTTTCAAGTAACTAATTCACATTTTCAAGTCACTACCATTTTCAAGTAACAAATACACATCTTCAAGTCTCTACACTTAACCATTTTCAAATAACTAATTCACATTTCAAGTCTCTACCATTTTCAAGTAACTAATTCACATTTCAAGTCTCTACTATTTTCAAGTAACTAATTCACATTTTCAAGTTACTACACTTAACCATTTTCAAGTAACTAATTCACATTTTCACTACACTTAACCATTTTCAAGTAGCTAATTCACATTTTAAGTCTCTACCATTAACCATTTTCAAGTTACTAATTTACATTTTCAAGTCACTACCATTTTCAAGTAACAAATTCACATTTTCAAGTTACTACACTTAACCATTTTCAAGCAATTAATTGACATTTCAAGTCTCTATCATTAACTATTTTCAAGTAACTAATTCACATTTCAAGTCTCTACCATTAACCATTTTCAAGTAACTAATTCACATTTTCACTACACTTAACCATTTTCAAGTAACTAATTCACATTTCAAGTCTCTGCCATTTTCAAGTAACTAATTCACGTTTTCAAGTTACTACACTTAACCATTTTCAAGTAACTAATTCACATTTCAAGTCTCTACCATTAACCATTTTCAAGTAACTAATTCACATTTCAAGTGTCTACCATTAACCATGTAACTAATTCACATTTCAATTCTCTACACTTAACCATTTTCAAGTAACTAATTCACGTTTTCAAGCTACTACACTTAACCATTTTCATGTAACTTATTCACATTTTCACTACACTTAACCATTTTCAAGTAACTAATTCACATTTCAAGTCTCTACCATTTTCAAGTAACTAATTCACATTTCAAGTGTCTACAATTAACCATTTTCCAAATAACTAATTCACATTTCAAGTGTCGACAATTAACCATTTTCAAATAACTAATTCACATTTTGAAGTCACTACCATTTTCAAGTAACAAATACACATCTTCAAGTCTCTACACTGAACCATTTTCAAATAACTAATTCACATTTCAAGTCTCTACCATTTTCAAGTAACTAATTCACATTTCAAGTCTCTACCATTTTCAAGTAACTAATTCACATTTTCAAGTTACTACATTTAACCATTTTCAAGTAACTAATTCACATTTTCACTACACTTAACCATTTTCAAGTAACTAATTCACATTTCAAGTCTCTACCATTAACCATTTTCAAGTTACTAATTTACATTTTCAAGTCACTACCATTTTCAAGTAACAAATTCACATTTTCAAGTTACTACACTTAACCATTTTCAAGTAACTAATTCACATTTTCACTACACTTAACCATTTTCAAGTAGCTAATTCACATTTTAAGTCTCTACCATTAACCATTTTCAAGTTACTAATTTACATTTTCAAGTCACTACCATTTTCAAGTAACAAATTCACATTTTCAAGTTACTACACTTAACCATTTTCAAGTAATTAATTGACATTTCAAGTCTCTATCATTAACTATTTTCAAGTAACTAATTCACATTTCAAGTCTCTACCATTAACCATTTTCAAGTAACTAATTCACATTTTCACTACACTTAACCATTTTCAAGTAACTAATTCACATTTCAAGTCTCTGCCATTTTCAAGTAACTAATTCACGTTTTCAAGTTACTACACTTAACCATTTTCAAGTAACTAATTCACATTTCAAGTCTCTACCATTAACCATTTTCAAGTAACTAATTCACATTTCAAGTGTCTACCATTAACCATGTAACTAATTCACATTTCAATTCTCTACACTTAACCATTTTCAAGTAACTAATTCACGTTTTCAAGCTACTACACTTAACCATTTTCATGTAACTTATTCACATTTTCACTACACTTAACCATTTTCAAGTAACTAATTCACATTTCAAGTCTCTACCATTTTCAAGTAACTAATTCACATTTCAAGTGTCTACAATTAACCATTTTCCAAATAACTAATTCACATTTCAAGTGTCGACAATTAACCATTTTCAAATAACTAATTCACATTTTGAAGTCACTACCATTTTCAAGTAACAAATACACATCTTCAAGTCTCTACACTGAACCATTTTCAAATAACTAATTCACATTTCAAGTCTCTACCATTTTCAAGTAACTAATTCACATTTCAAGTCTCTACCATTTTCAAGTAACTAATTCACATTTTCAAGTTACTACATTTAACCATTTTCAAGTAACTAATTCACATTTTCACTACACTTAACCATTTTCAAGTAACTAATTCACATTTCAAGTCTCTACCATTAACCATTTTCAAGTTACTAATTTACATTTTCAAGTCACTACCATTTTCAAGTAACAAATTCACATTTTCAAGTTACTACACTTAACCATTTTCAAGTAACTAATTCACATTTTCACTACACTTAACCATTTTCAAGTAACTAATTCACATTTCAAGTCTCTACCATTAACCATTTTCAAGTAACTAATTCACATTTCAAGTGTCTACCATTAACCATGTAACTAATTCACATTTCAATTCTCTACACTTAACCATTTTCAAGTAACTAATTCACGTTTTCAAGCTACTACATTTAACCATTTTCACGTAACTTATTCACATTTTCACTACACTTAACCATTTTCAAGTAACTAATTTACATTTCAAGTCTCTACAATTTTCAAGTAACTAATTCACGTTTTCAAGTTACTACACTTAACCATTTTCAAGTAACTAATTCACATTTTTACTACACTTAACCATTTTCAAGTAACTAATTCACATTTCAAGTCTCTATCATTAACTATTTTCGAGTAACTAATTCACATTTCAAGTCTCTACCATTAACCATTTTCAAGTAACTAATTCACATTTTCAAGTCACTACCATTTTCAAGTAACTAATTCACAATTCCAAGTTACTACATTTAACCATTTTCTAGTAACTAATTCACATTTTACCAACACTTAGCCATTTTCAAGTAACTAATTCACATTTAAGTCTCTACCATTAACCATTTTCAAGTAACTAATTCACGTTTTCAAGTTACTACACTTAACCATTTTCAAGTAACTAATTCACGTTTTCAAGTTACTACACTTAACCATTTTCAAGTAACTAATTCACATTTCAAGTCTCTACCATTAACCATTTTCAAGTAACTAATTCACATTTTCCACTACACTTAACGATTTTCAAGTAACTAATTCACATTTCAAGTCGCTACCATTAACCATTTTCAAGTAACTAATTTAGATTTTCAAGTCACTACCATTTTCAAGTAACAAATTCACATTTTCAAGTTACTACACTTAACCATTTTCAAGTAACTAATTCACATTTTCACTATACTTAACCATTTTCAAGTAACTAATTCACATTTCAAGTCTCTACCATTAACCATTTTCAAGTAACTAATTCACATTTCAAGTCTCTACCATTAACCATGTAACTAATTCACATTTCAAGTCTCTACACTTAACCATTTTCAAGTAACTAATTCACATTTCAAGTCTCTACCATTAACCATGTAACTAATTCACATTTTCAAGTTACTACACTTAACCATTTTCAAGTAACTAATCCACATTTTCACCACACAACCATTTTCAAGTAACTAATTCACATTTCAAGTCTTTACCATTAACCATTTTCAAGTAACTAATTCACGTTTTCAAGTTACTACACTTAACCATTTTCAAGTAACTAATTCACATTTTCACTACACTTAACCATTTTCAAGTAACTAATTTCACATTTCAAGTCTCTACCATTAACCATTTTCAAGCAACTAATTCACATTTTCAAGTCACTACCATTTTCAAGTAACAAATACACATCTTCAAGTCTCTACACTTAACCATTTTCATATAACTAATTCACATTTTAAGTCTCTACCATTTTCAAGTAACTAATTCACAGTTCATGTCTCTACCATTTTCAAGCAACTAATTCACATTTTCAAGTCACTACCATTTTCAAGTAACA
Source organism: Capsicum rhomboideum (assembly GCA_031232105.1). Lineage (NCBI taxonomy): Eukaryota > Viridiplantae > Streptophyta > Magnoliopsida > Solanales > Solanaceae > Capsicum > Capsicum rhomboideum. Next base: position 46,368,148 of record CP124719.1, on the reverse strand, counting down.
AATACACATCTTCATGTCTCTACACTTAACCATTTTCAAGTAACCAATTCACTTTTCAAGTCTCTACCATTAACACTTTTCAAGTAACTAATTCACATTTTCAAGTCACTACCATTTTCAAGTAACTAATTCACATTTCCAAGTTACTACACTTAACCATTTTCTAGTAACTAATTCAAATTTTCACTACACTTAACCATTTTCAAGTAACTAATTCACATTTCAAGTCTCTACCATTAAGCATTTACAAGTAAATACTTCACACTTCAAGTCTCTACCATTAACCATGTAACTAATTCACATTTTCAAGTCACTACCATTTTCAAGTAACTTATTCACGTTTTCAAGTTACTACACTTAACCATTTTCAAGTAACTAATTCACATTTCAAGTCTCTACCATTAACCATTTTCAAGTAACTAATTCACATTTCAAGTGTCTACCATTAACCATGTAACTAATTCACATTTCAATTCTCTACACTTAACCATTTTCAAGTAACTAATTCACGTTTTCAAGCTACTACATTTAACCATTTTCACGTAACTTATTCACATTTTCACTACACTTAACCATTTTCAAGTAACTAATTCACATTTCAAGTCTCTACAATTTTCAAGTAACTAATTCACGTTTTCAAGTTACTACACTTAACCATTTTCAAGTAACTAATTCACATTTTTACTACACTTAACCATTTTCAAGTAACTAATTCACATTTCAAGTCTCTATCATTAACTATTTTCGAGTAACTAATTCACATTTCAAGTCTCTACCATTAACCATTTTCAAGTAACTAATTCACATTTTCAAGTCACTACCATTTTCAAGTAACTAATTCACAATTCCAAGTTACTACATTTAACCATTTTCTAGTAACTAATTCACATTTTACCAACACTTAGCCATTTTCAAGTAACTAATTCACATTTAAGTCTCTACCATTAACCATTTTCAAGTAACTAATTCACGTTTTCAAGTTACTACACTTAACCATTTTCAAGTAACTAATTCACGTTTTCAAGTTACTACACTTAACCATTTTCAAGTAACTAATTCACATTTCAAGTCTCTACCATTAACCATTTTCAAGTAACTAATTCACATTTTCCACTACACTTAACGATTTTCAAGTAACTAATTCACATTTCAAGTCGCTACCATTAACCATTTTCAAGTAACTAATTTAGATTTTCAAGTCACTACCATTTTCAAGTAACAAATTCACATTTTCAAGTTACTACACTTAACCATTTTCAAGTAACTAATTCACATTTTCACTATACTTAACCATTTTCAAGTAACTAATTCACATTTCAAGTCTCTACCATTAACCATTTTCAAGTAACTAATTCACATTTCAAGTCTCTACCATTAACCATGTAACTAATTCACATTTCAAGTCTCTACACTTAACCATTTTCAAGTAACTAATTCACATTTCAAGTCTCTACCATTAACCATGTAACTAATTCACATTTTCAAGTTACTACACTTAACCATTTTCAAGTAACTAATCCACGTTTTCAAGTTACTACACTTAACCATTTTCAAGTAACTACTTCACATTTTCACTACACTTAACCATTTTCAAGTAACTAATTTCACATTTCAAGTCTCTACCATTAACCATTTTCAAGCAACTAATTCACATTTTCAAGTCACTACCATTTTCAAGTAACAAATACACATCTTCAAGTCTCTACACTTAACCATTTTCATATAACTAATTCACATTTTAAGTCTCTACCATTTTCAAGTAACTAATTCACAGTTCATGTCTCTACCATTTTCAAGCAACTAATTCACATTTTCAAGTCACTACCATTTTCAAGTAACAAATACACATCTTCATGTCTCTACACTTAACCATTTTCAAGTAACCAATTCACTTTTCAAGTCTCAACCATTAACACTTTTCAAGTAACTAATTCACATTTTCAAGTCACTACCATTTTCAAGTAACTAATTCACATTTCCAAGTTACTACACTTAACCATTTTCTAGTAACTAATTCAAATTTTCACTACACTTAACCATTTTCAAGTAACTAATTCACATTTCAAGTCTCTACCATTAACCATTTTCAAGTAATTACTTCAAACTTCAAGTCTCTACCATTAACCATGTAACTAATTCACATTTTCAAGTCACTACCATTTTCAAGTAACTAATTCACGTGTTCAAGTTATTACACTTAAACATTTTCAAGTAGCTAATTCACATTTTCACTACACTTAACCATTTTCAAGTAACTAATTTCACATTTCAAGTCTCTACCATTAACCATTTTCAAGTTACTAATTCACATTTTCAAGTCACTACCATTTTCAAGTAACTAATTCACATTTTCAAGTAACTACACTTAACCATTTTCAAGTAACTAATTCACATTTTCATTACACTTAACCATTTTCTAGTAACTAATTCACATTTCAAGTCTCTACCATTAACCATTTTCAAGTAACTAATTCACATTTCAAGTGTCTACCACTAACCATGTAACTAATTCACATTTCAATTCTCTACACTTAACCATTTTCAAGTAACTAATTCACTTTTTCAAGTTACTACACTTAGCCATTTTCTAGTAACTAATTCAAGTCTCTACAACTAACCATTTTCAAATAACTAATTCACATTTCAAGTCTCTACCATTAACCATTTTCAAGTAACTAATTCACATTTTCAAGTCACTACCATTTTCAAGTAAGAAATACACATCTTACAGTCTCTACACTTAACCATTTTCAAATAACTAATTCAGATTTCAAGTCTCTACCATTTTCAAGTAACTAATTCACATTTCAAGTCTCTACCATTTTCAAGTAACTAATTCACATTTCCACTACACTTAACCATTTTCAAGTAACTAATTCACATTTCAAGTCTCTACCATTAACCATTTTCAAGTAACTAATTTACATTTTCAAGTCACTACCATTTTCAAGTAACAAATTCACATTTTCAAGTTACTACACTTAACCATTTTCAAGTAACTAATTCACATTTTCACTTCACTTAACCATTTTCAAGTAACTAATTCACATTTCAAGTCTCTACCATTAACCATTTTCAAGTAACTAATTCACATTTAAAGTCTCTACCATTTTCAAGTAACTAATTCACATTTCAAGTCTCTACCATTAACCATGTAACTAATTCACATTTCAAGTCTCTACACTTAACCATTTTCAAGTAACTAATTCACATTTCAAGTCTCTACCATTAACCATGTAACTAATTCACATTTTCAAGTTACTACACTTAACCATTTTCAAGTAACTAATCCACATTTTCACCACACAACCATTTTCAAGTAACTAAATCACATTTCAAGTCTTTACCATTAACCATTTTCAAGTAACTAATTCACGTTTTCAAGTTACTACACTTAACCATTTTCAAGTAACTAATTCACATTTTCACTACACTTAACCATTTTCAAGTAACTAATTTCACATTTCAAGTCTCTACCATTAACCATTTTCAAGCAACTAATTCACATTTTCAAGTCACTACCATTTTCAAGTAACAAATACACATCTTCAAGTCTCTACACTTAACCATTTTCATATAACTAATTCACATTTTAAGTCTCTACCATTTTCAAGTAACTAATTCACAGTTCATGTCTCTACCATTTTCAAGCAACTAATTCACATTTTCAAGTCACTACCATTTTCAAGTAACAAATACACATCTTCATGTCTCTACACTTAACCATTTTCAAGTAACCAATTCACTTTTCAAGTCTCTACCATTAACACTTTTCAAGTAACTAATTCACATTTTCAAGTCACTACCATTTTCAAGTAACTAATTCACATTTCCAAGTTACTACACTTAACCATTTTCTAGTAACTAATTCAAATTTTCACTACACTTAACCATTTTCAAGTAACTAATTCACATTTCAAGTCTCTACCATTAACCATTTTCAAGTAATTACTTCACACTTCAAGTCTCTACCATTAACCATGTAACTAATTCACATTTTCAAGTCACTACCATTTTCAAGTAACTAATTCACGTGTTCAAGTTATTACACTTAAACATTTTCAAGTAGCTAATTCACATTTTCACTACACTTAACCATTTTCAAGTAACTAATTTCACATTTCAAGTCTCTACCATTAACCATTTTCAAGTTACTAATTCACATTTTCAAGTCACTACCATTTTCAAGTAACTAATTCACATTTTCAAGTAACTACACTTAACCATTTTCAAGTAACTAATTCACATTTTCATTACACTTAACCATTTTCTAGTAACTAATTCACATTTCAAGTCTCTACCATTAACCATTTTCAAGTAACTAATTCACATTTCAAGTGTCTACCACTAACCATGTAACTAATTCACATTTCAATTCTCTACACTTAACCATTTTCAAGTAACTAATTCACTTTTTCAAGTTACTACACTTAGCCATTTTCTAGTAACTAATTCAAGTCTCTACAACTAACCATTTTCAAATAACTAATTCACATTTCAAGTCTCTACCATTAACCATTTTCAAGTAACTAATTCACATTTTCAAGTCACTACCATTTTCAAGTAAGAAATACACATCTTACAGTCTCTACACTTAACCATTTTCAAATAACTAATTCAGATTTCAAGTCTCTACCATTTTCAAGTAACTAATTCACATTTCAAGTCTCTACCATTTTCAAGTAACTAATTCACATTTCCACTACACTTAACCATTTTCAAGTAACTAATTCACATTTCAAGTCTCTACCATTAACCATTTTCAAGTAACTAATTTACATTTTCAAGTCACTACCATTTTCAAGTAACAAATTCACATTTTCAAGTTACTACACTTAACCATTTTCAAGTAACTAATTCACATTTTCACTTCACTTAACCATTTTCAAGTAACTAATTCACATTTCAAGTCTCTACCATTAACCATTTTCAAGTAACTAATTCACATTTAAAGTCTCTACCATTTTCAAGTAACTAATTCACATTTCAAGTCTCTACCATTAACCATGTAACTAATTCACATTTCAAGTCTCTACACTTAACCATTTTCAAGTAACTAATTCACATTTCAAGTCTCTACCATTAACCATTTTCAAGTAACTAATTCACATTTAAAGTCTCTACCATTTTCAAGTAACTAATTCACATTTCAAGTCTTTACACTTAACCATTTTCATGTAACTAATTCACATTTTAAGTCTCTACCAATAACCATTTTCTAGTAACTAATTCACATTTTCAAGTTACTACTCTTAACCATTTTCAAGTAACGAATTCACATTTTCACTACACTTAACCATTTTCAAGTAACTAATTCACATTTCAAGTCTCTACCATTAACCATTTTCAAGTAACTAATTCACATTTCAAGTCTCTACCATTAACCATTTTCAAGTAACTAATTCACGTTTTCAAGTTACTACACTTAACCATTTTCAAGTAACTAATCCACATTTTCACTACACAACCATTTTCAAGTAACTAATTCACATTTCAAGTCTTTACCATTAACCATTTTCAAGTAACTAATTCACGTTTTCAAGTTACTACACTTAACCATTTTCAAGTAACTAATTCACATTTTCACTACACTTAACCATTTTCAAGTAACTAATTTCACATTTCAAGTCTCTACCATTAACCATTTTCAAGCAACTAATTCACATTTTCAAGTCACTACCATTTTCAAGTAACAAATGCACATCTTCAAGTCTCTACACTTAACCATTTTCAAATAACTAATTCACATTTCAAGTCTCTACCATTTTCAAGTAACTAATTCACAGTTCATGTCTCTACCATTTTCAAGCAACTAATTCACATTTTCAAGTCACTACCATTTTCAAGTAACAAATACACATCTTCATGTCTCTACACTTAACCATTTTCAAGTAACCAATTCACATTTCAAGTCTCTACCATTAACACTTTTCAAGTAACTAATTCACATTTTCAAGTCACTACCATTTTCAAGTAACTAATTCACATTTCCAAGTTACTACACTTTACCATTTTCTAGTAACTAATTCACATTTTCACTACACTTAACCATTTTCAAGTAACTAATTCACATTTCAAGTCTCTACCATTAACCATTTTCAAGTAAATACTTCACACTTCAAGTCTCTACCATTAACCATGTAACTAATTCACATTTTCAAGTCACTACCATTTTCAAGTAACTAATTCACGTTTTCAAGTTACTACACTTAACCATTTTCAAGTAGCTAATTCACATGTTCACTACACTTAACCATTTTCAAGTAACTAATTTCACATTTCAAGTCTCTACCATTAACCATTTTCAAGTTACTAATTCACATTTTCAAGTCACTACCATTTTCAAGTAACTAATTCACATTTTCAAGTTACTACACTTAACCATTTTCAAGTAACTAATTCATATTTCAAGTCTCTACCATTAACCATTTTCAAGTAACTAATTCACATTTAAAGTCTCTACCATTTTCAAGTAACTAATTCACATTTCAAGTCTCTACCATTAACCATGTAACTAATTCACATTTCAAGTCTCTACACTTAACCATTTTCAAGTAACTAATTCACATTTCAAGTCTCTACCATTAACCATGTAACTAATTCACATTTTCAAGTTACTACACTTAACCATTTTCAAGTAACTAATCCACATTTTCACCACACAACCATTTTCAAGTAACTAAATCACATTTCAAGTCTTTACCATTAACCATTTTCAAGTAACTAATTCACGTTTTCAAGTTACTACACTTAACCATTTTCAAGTAACTAATTCACATTTTCACTACACTTAACCATTTTCAAGTAACTAATTTCACATTTCAAGTCTCTACCATTAACCATTTTCAAGCAACTAATTCACATTTTCAAGTCACTACCATTTTCAAGTAACAAATACACATCTTCAAGTCTCTACACTTAACCATTTTCATATAACTAATTCACATTTTAAGTCTCTACCATTTTCAAGTAACTAATTCACAGTTCATGTCTCTACCATTTTCAAGCAACTAATTCACATTTTCAAGTCACTACCATTTTCAAGTAACAAATACACATCTTCATGTCTCTACACTTAACCATTTTCAAGTAACCAATTCACTTTTCAAGTCTCTACCATTAACACTTTTCAAGTAACTAATTCACATTTTCAAGTCACTACCATTTTCAAGTAACTAATTCACATTTCCAAGTTACTACACTTAACCATTTTCTAGTAACTAATTCAAATTTTCACTACACTTAACCATTTTCAAGTAACTAATTCACATTTCAAGTCTCTACCATTAACCATTTTCAAGTAATTACTTCACACTTCAAGTCTCTACCATTAACCATGTAACTAATTCACATTTTCAAGTCACTACCATTTTCAAGTAACTAATTCACGTGTTCAAGTTATTACACTTAAACATTTTCAAGTAGCTAATTCACATTTTCACTACACTTAACCATTTTCAAGTAACTAATTTCACATTTCAAGTCTCTACCATTAACCATTTTCAAGTTACTAATTCACATTTTCAAGTCACTACCATTTTCAAGTAACTAATTCACATTTTCAAGTAACTACACTTAACCATTTTCAAGTAACTAATTCACATTTTCATTACACTTAACCATTTTCTAGTAACTAATTCACATTTCAAGTCTCTACCATTAACCATTTTCAAGTAACTAATTCACATTTCAAGTGTCTACCACTAACCATGTAACTAATTCACATTTCAATTCTCTACACTTAACCATTTTCAAGTAACTAATTCACTTTTTCAAGTTACTACACTTAGCCATTTTCTAGTAACTAATTCAAGTCTCTACAACTAACCATTTTCAAATAACTAATTCACATTTCAAGTCTCTACCATTAACCATTTTCAAGTAACTAATTCACATTTTCAAGTCACTACCATTTTCAAGTAAGAAATACACATCTTACAGTCTCTACACTTAACCATTTTCAAATAACTAATTCAGATTTCAAGTCTCTACCATTTTCAAGTAACTAATTCACATTTCAAGTCTCTACCATTTTCAAGTAACTAATTCACATTTCCACTACACTTAACCATTTTCAAGTAACTAATTCACATTTCAAGTCTCTACCATTAACCATTTTCAAGTAACTAATTTACATTTTCAAGTCACTACCATTTTCAAGTAACAAATTCACATTTTCAAGTTACTACACTTAACCATTTTCAAGTAACTAATTCACATTTTCACTTCACTTAACCATTTTCAAGTAACTAATTCACATTTCAAGTCTCTACCATTAACCATTTTCAAGTAACTAATTCACATTTAAAGTCTCTACCATTTTCAAGTAACTAATTCACATTTCAAGTCTCTACCATTAACCATGTAACTAATTCACATTTCAAGTCTCTACACTTAACCATTTTCAAGTAACTAATTCACATTTCAAGTCTCTACCATTAACCATTTTCAAGTAACTAATTCACATTTAAAGTCTCTACCATTTTCAAGTAACTAATTCACATTTCAAGTCTTTACACTTAACCATTTTCATGTAACTAATTCACATTTTAAGTCTCTACCAATAACCATTTTCTAGTAACTAATTCACATTTTCAAGTTACTACTCTTAACCATTTTCAAGTAACGAATTCACATTTTCACTACACTTAACCATTTTCAAGTAACTAATTCACATTTCAAGTCTCTACCATTAACCATTTTCAAGTAACTAATTCACATTTCAAGTCTCTACCATTAACCATTTTCAAGTAACTAATTCACGTTTTCAAGTTACTACACTTAACCATTTTCAAGTAACTAATCCACATTTTCACTACACAACCATTTTCAAGTAACTAATTCACATTTCAAGTCTTTACCATTAACCATTTTCAAGTAACTAATTCACGTTTTCAAGTTACTACACTTAACCATTTTCAAGTAACTAATTCACATTTTCACTACACTTAACCATTTTCAAGTAACTAATTTCACATTTCAAGTCTCTACCATTAACCATTTTCAAGCAACTAATTCACATTTTCAAGTCACTACCATTTTCAAGTAACAAATGCACATCTTCAAGTCTCTACACTTAACCATTTTCAAATAACTAATTCACATTTCAAGTCTCTACCATTTTCAAGTAACTAATTCACAGTTCATGTCTCTACCATTTTCAAGCAACTAATTCACATTTTCAAGTCACTACCATTTTCAAGTAACAAATACACATCTTCATGTCTCTACACTTAACCATTTTCAAGTAACCAATTCACATTTCAAGTCTCTACCATTAACACTTTTCAAGTAACTAATTCACATTTTCAAGTCACTACCATTTTCAAGTAACTAATTCACATTTCCAAGTTACTACACTTTACCATTTTCTAGTAACTAATTCACATTTTCACTACACTTAACCATTTTCAAGTAACTAATTCACATTTCAAGTCTCTACCATTAACCATTTTCAAGTAAATACTTCACACTTCAAGTCTCTACCATTAACCATGTAACTAATTCACATTTTCAAGTCACTACCATTTTCAAGTAACTAATTCACGTTTTCAAGTTACTACACTTAACCATTTTCAAGTAGCTAATTCACATGTTCACTACACTTAACCATTTTCAAGTAACTAATTTCACATTTCAAGTCTCTACCATTAACCATTTTCAAGTTACTAATTCACATTTTCAAGTCACTACCATTTTCAAGTAACTAATTCACATTTTCAAGTTACTACACTTAACCATTTTCAAGTAACTAATTCATATTTCAAGTCTCTACCATTAACCATTTTCAAGTAACTAATTCACATTTCAAGTCTCTACCATTAACCTTTTTCAAGTAACTAATTCACATTTCAAGTGTCTACCACTAACTATGTAACTAATTCACATTTCAATTCTTTACACTTAACCATTTTCAAGTAACTAATTTACTTTTTCAAGTTACTACACTTAGCCATTTTCTAGTAACTAATTCAAGTCTCTACAACTAACCATTTTCAAATAACTAATTCACATTTCAAGTCTCTACCATTATCCATTTTCAAGTAACTAATTCACATTTTCAAGTCACTACCATATTCAAGTAACAATTACACATCTTGAAATCTCTACACTTAACCATTTTCAAGTAACGAATTCACATTTCAAGTGACTACCAATAACCATGTAACTAATTCATATTTCAATTCTCTACACTTAACCATTTTCAAGTAACTAATTCACGTTTTCAAGTTACTACACATAACCATTTTCAAGTAACTAATTCAAATCTCTACAATTAACCATTTTCAAGTAACTAATTCACATTTCAAGTCTCTACTATTAAGCATTTTCAAGTAACTAATTCACATTTTCAAGTCACTACCATTTTCAAATAACAAATACACATCTTCAAGTCTCTACACTTAACCATTTTCAAATAACTAATTCAGATTTCAAGTCTCTACCATTTTCGAGTAACTAATTCACAGTTCAAGTCTCTACCATTTTCAAGTAACTAATTCACATTTTCAAGTTACTACACTTAACCATTTTCAAGTAACAAATTCACATTTCCATTACACTTAATGATTTTCAAGTAACTAATTCACATTTCAAGTCTCTACCATTAACCATTTTCAAGTAACTAATTTACATTTTCAAGTCACTACCATTTTCAAGTAAAAAATTCACATTTTCAAGTTACTACACTTAACCATTTTCAAGTAACTAATTCACATTTTAACTACACTTAACCATTTTCAAGTAACTAATTCACGTTTTCAAGTTACTACACTTAACCATTTTCAAGTAACTAATTCAAGTCTCTACAATTAACCATTTTCAAGTAACTAATTCACATTTCAAGTCTCTACCATTAACCATTTTCAAGTAACTAATTTACATTTTCAAGTCACTACCATTTTCAAGTAAACAATTCACATTTTCAAGTTACTACACTTAACCATTTTCAAGTAACTAATTCACATTTTAACTACACTTAACCATTTTCAAGTAACTAATTCACATTTCAAGTCTCTACCATTAACCATTTTCAAGTAACTAATTTACATTTTCAAGTCACTACCATTTTCAAGTAAATAATTCTCATTTTCAAGTTACTACACTTAACCATTTTCAAGTAACTAATCCACATTTTCACTACACAACCATTTTCAAGTAACTAATTCACATTTCAAGTCTCTACCATTAACCATTTTCAAGTAACTAATTCACATTTTCAAGTCACTACACTTAACCATTTTCAAGTAACGAATTCACATTTCAAGTGTCTACCATTAACCATGTAAGTAATTCATATTTCAATTCTCTACACTTAACCATTTTCAAGTAACTAATTCACGTTTTCAAGTTACTACACTTAACCATTTTCAAGTAACTAATTCAAGTCTCTACAATTAACCATTTTCAAGTAACTAATTCACATTTCAAGTCTCTACCATTAACCATTTTCAAATAACTAATTCACATTTTCAAGTCACTACCATTTTCAAGTAACAAATACACATCTTCAAGTCTCTACACTTAACCATTTTCAAATAACTAATTCAGATTTCAAGTCTCTACCATTTTCGAGTAACTAATTCACAGTTCAAGTCTCTACCATTTTCAAGTAACTAATTCACATTTTCAAGTTACTACACTTAACCATTTTCAAGTAACTAATTCACATTTCCACTACACTAAACAATTTTCAAGTAACTAATTCACATTTCAAGTCTCTACCATTAACCATTTTCAAGTAACTAATTTACATTTTCAAGTCACTACCATTTTCAAGTAACAAATTCACATTTTCAAGTTACTACACTTAACCATTTTCAAGTAACTAATTCACGTTTTCAAGTTACTACACTTAACCATTTTCAAGTAACTAATTCACATTTCAAGTCTCTACCATTAACCATTTTCAAGTAACTAATTCACATTTTCCACTACACTTAACGATTTTCAAGTAACTAATTCACATTTCAAGTCGCTACCATTAACCATTTTCAAGTAACTAATTTAGATTTTCAAGTCACTACCATTTTCAAGTAACAAATTCACATTTTCAAGTTACTACACTTAACCATTTTCAAGTAACTAATTCACATTTTCACTATACTTAACCATTTTCAAGTAACTAATTCACATTTCAAGTCTCTACCATTAACCATTTTCAAGTAACTAATTCACATTTCAAGTCTCTACCATTAACCATGTAACTAATTCACATTTCAAGTCTCTACACTTAACCATTTTCAAGTAACTAATTCACATTTCAAGTCTCTACCATTAACCATGTAACTAATTCACATTTTCAAGTTACTACACTTAACCATTTTCAAGTAACTAATCCACGTTTTCAAGTTACTACACTTAACCATTTTCAAGTAACTACTTCACATTTTCACTACACTTAACCATTTTCAAGTAACTAATTTCACATTTCAAGTCTCTACCATTAACCATTTTCAAGCAACTAATTCACATTTTCAAGTCACTACCATTTTCAAGTAACAAATACACATCTTCAAGTCTCTACACTTAACCATTTTCATATAACTAATTCACATTTTAAGTCTCTACCATTTTCAAGTAACTAATTCACAGTTCATGTCTCTACCATTTTCAAGCAACTAATTCACATTTTCAAGTCACTACCATTTTCAAGTAACAAATACACATCTTCATGTCTCTACACTTAACCATTTTCAAGTAACCAATTCACTTTTCAAGTCTCTACCATTAACACTTTTCAAGTAACTAATTCACATTTTCAAGTCACTACCATTTTCAAGTAACTAATTCACATTTCCAAGTTACTACACTTAACCATTTTCTAGTAACTAATTCAAATTTTCACTACACTTAACCATTTTCAAGTAACTAATTCACATTTCAAGTCTCTACCATTAACCATTTTCAAGTAATTACTTCACACTTCAAGTCTCTACCATTAACCATGTAACTAATTCACATTTTCAAGTCACTACCATTTTCAAGTAACTAATTCACGTGTTCAAGTTATTACACTTAAACATTTTCAAGTAGCTAATTCACATTTTCACTACACTTAACCATTTTCAAGTAACTAATTTCACATTTCAAGTCTCTACCATTAACCATTTTCAAGTTACTAATTCACATTTTCAAGTCACTACCATTTTCAAGTAACTAATTCACATTTTCAAGTAACTACACTTAACCATTTTCAAGTAACTAATTCACATTTTCATTACACTTAACCATTTTCTAGTAACTAATTCACATTTCAAGTCTCTACCATTAACCATTTTCAAGTAACTAATTCACATTTCAAGTGTCTACCACTAACCATGTAACTAATTCACATTTCAATTCTCTACACTTAACCATTTTCAAGTAACTAATTCACTTTTTCAAGTTACTACACTTAGCCATTTTCTAGTAACTAATTCAAGTCTCTACAACTAACCATTTTCAAATAACTAATTCACATTTCAAGTCTCTACCATTAACCATTTTCAAGTAACTAATTCACATTTTCAAGTCACTACCATTTTCAAGTAAGAAATACACATCTTACAGTCTCTACACTTAACCATTTTCAAATAACTAATTCAGATTTCAAGTCTCTACCATTTTCAAGTAACTAATTCACATTTCAAGTCTCTACCATTTTCAAGTAACTAATTCACATTTCCACTACACTTAACCATTTTCAAGTAACTAATTCACATTTCAAGTCTCTACCATTAACCATTTTCAAGTAACTAATTTACATTTTCAAGTCACTACCATTTTCAAGTAACAAATTCACATTTTCAAGTTACTACACTTAACCATTTTCAAGTAACTAATTCACATTTTCACTTCACTTAACCATTTTCAAGTAACTAATTCACATTTCAAGTCTCTACCATTAACCATTTTCAAGTAACTAATTCACATTTAAAGTCTCTACCATTTTCAAGTAACTAATTCACATTTCAAGTCTCTACCATTAACCATGTAACTAATTCACATTTCAAGTCTCTACACTTAACCATTTTCAAGTAACTAATTCACATTTCAAGTCTCTACCATTAACCATGTAACTAATTCACATTTTCAAGTTACTACACTTAACCATTTTCAAGTAACTAATCCACATTTTCACCACACAACCATTTTCAAGTAACTAAATCACATTTCAAGTCTTTACCATTAACCATTTTCAAGTAACTAATTCACGTTTTCAAGTTACTACACTTAACCATTTTCAAGTAACTAATTCACATTTTCACTACACTTAACCATTTTCAAGTAACTAATTTCACATTTCAAGTCTCTACCATTAACCATTTTCAAGCAACTAATTCACATTTTCAAGTCACTACCATTTTCAAGTAACAAATACACATCTTCAAGTCTCTACACTTAACCATTTTCATATAACTAATTCACATTTTAAGTCTCTACCATTTTCAAGTAACTAATTCACAGTTCATGTCTCTACCATTTTCAAGCAACTAATTCACATTTTCAAGTCACTACCATTTTCAAGTAACAAATACACATCTTCATGTCTCTACACTTAACCATTTTCAAGTAACCAATTCACTTTTCAAGTCTCTACCATTAACACTTTTCAAGTAACTAATTCACATTTTCAAGTCACTACCATTTTCAAGTAACTAATTCACATTTCCAAGTTACTACACTTAACCATTTTCTAGTAACTAATTCAAATTTTCACTACACTTAACCATTTTCAAGTAACTAATTCACATTTCAAGTCTCTACCATTAACCATTTTCAAGTAATTACTTCACACTTCAAGTCTCTACCATTAACCATGTAACTAATTCACATTTTCAAGTCACTACCATTTTCAAGTAACTAATTCACGTGTTCAAGTTATTACACTTAAACATTTTCAAGTAGCTAATTCACATTTTCACTACACTTAACCATTTTCAAGTAACTAATTTCACATTTCAAGTCTCTACCATTAACCATTTTCAAGTTACTAATTCACATTTTCAAGTCACTACCATTTTCAAGTAACTAATTCACATTTTCAAGTAACTACACTTAACCATTTTCAAGTAACTAATTCACATTTTCATTACACTTAACCATTTTCTAGTAACTAATTCACATTTCAAGTCTCTACCATTAACCATTTTCAAGTAACTAATTCACATTTCAAGTGTCTACCACTAACCATGTAACTAATTCACATTTCAATTCTCTACACTTAACCATTTTCAAGTAACTAATTCACTTTTTCAAGTTACTACACTTAGCCATTTTCTAGTAACTAATTCAAGTCTCTACAACTAACCATTTTCAAATAACTAATTCACATTTCAAGTCTCTACCATTAACCATTTTCAAGTAACTAATTCACATTTTCAAGTCACTACCATTTTCAAGTAAGAAATACACATCTTACAGTCTCTACACTTAACCATTTTCAAATAACTAATTCAGATTTCAAGTCTCTACCATTTTCAAGTAACTAATTCACATTTCAAGTCTCTACCATTTTCAAGTAACTAATTCACATTTTCAAGTCACTACACTTAACCATTTTCAAGTAACTAATTCACATTTCCACTACACTTAACCATTTTCAAGTAACTAATTCACATTTCAAGTCTCTACCATTAACCATTTTCAAGTAACTAATTTACATTTTCAAGTCACTACCATTTTCAAGTAACAAATTCACATTTTCAAGTTACTACACTTAACCATTTTCAAGTAACTAATTCACATTTTCACTTCACTTAACCATTTTCAAGTAACTAATTCACATTTCAAGTCTCTACCATTAACCATTTTCAAGTAACTAATTCACATTTAAAGTCTCTACCATTTTCAAGTAACTAATTCACATTTCAAGTCTTTACACTTAACCATTTTCATGTAACTAATTCACATTTTAAGTCTCTACCAATAACCATTTTCTAGTAACTAATTCACATTTTCAAGTTACTACTCTTAACCATTTTCAAGTAACGAATTCACATTTTCACTACACTTAACCATTTTCAAGTAACTAATTCACATTTCAAGTCTCTACCATTAACCATTTTCAAGTAACTAATTCACATTTCAAGTCTCTACCATTAACCATTTTCAAGTAACTAATTCACGTTTTCAAGTTACTACACTTAACCATTTTCAAGTAACTAATCCACATTTTCACTACACAACCATTTTCAAGTAACTAATTCACATTTCAAGTCTTTACCATTAACCATTTTCAAGTAACTAATTCACGTTTTCAAGTTACTACACTTAACCATTTTCAAGTAACTAATTCACATTTTCACTACACTTAACCATTTTCAAGTAACTAATTTCACATTTCAAGTCTCTACCATTAACCATTTTCAAGCAACTAATTCACATTTTCAAGTCACTACCATTTTCAAGTAACTAATTCACATTTCAAGTCTCTACCATTAACCATTTTCAAGTAACTAATTTACATTTTCAAGTCACTACCATTTTCAAGTAACAAATTCACATTTTCAAGTTACTACACTTAACCATTTTCAAGTAACTAATTCACATTTTCACTTCACTTAACCATTTTCAAGTAACTAATTCACATTTCAAGTCTCTACCATTAACCATTTTCAAGTAACTAATTCACATTTAAAGTCTCTACCATTTTCAAGTAACTAATTCACATTTCAAGTCTTTACACTTAACCATTTTCATGTAACTAATTCACATTTTAAGTCTCTACCAATAACCATTTTCTAGTAACTAATTCACATTTTCAAGTTACTACTCTTAACCATTTTCAAGTAACGAATTCACATTTTCACTACACTTAACCATTTTCAAGTAACTAATTCACATTTCAAGTCTCTACCATTAACCATTTTCAAGTAACTAATTCACATTTCAAGTCTCTACCATTAACCATTTTCAAGTAACTAATTCACGTTTTCAAGTTACTACACTTAACCATTTTCAAGTAACTAATCCACATTTTCACTACACAACCATTTTCAAGTAACTAATTCACATTTCAAGTCTTTACCATTAACCATTTTCAAGTAACTAATTCACGTTTTCAAGTTACTACACTTAACCATTTTCAAGTAACTAATTCACATTTTCACTACACTTAACCATTTTCAAGTAACTAATTTCACATTTCAAGTCTCTACCATTAACCATTTTCAAGCAACTAATTCACATTTTCAAGTCACTACCATTTTCAAGTAACAAATGCACATCTTCAAGTCTCTACACTTAACCATTTTCAAATAACTAATTCACATTTCAAGTCTCTACCATTTTCAAGTAACTAATTCACAGTTCATGTCTCTACCATTTTCAAGCAACTAATTCACATTTTCAAGTCACTACCATTTTCAAGTAACAAATACACATCTTCATGTCTCTACACTTAACCATTTTCAAGTAACCAATTCACATTTCAAGTCTCTACCATTAACACTTTTCAAGTAACTAATTCACATTTTCAAGTCACTACCATTTTCAAGTAACTAATTCACATTTCCAAGTTACTACACTTTACCATTTTCTAGTAACTAATTCACATTTTCACTACACTTAACCATTTTCAAGTAACTAATTCACATTTCAAGTCTCTACCATTAACCATTTTCAAGTAAATACTTCACACTTCAAGTCTCTACCATTAACCATGTAACTAATTCACATTTTCAAGTCACTACCATTTTCAAGTAACTAATTCACGTTTTCAAGTTACTACACTTAACCATTTTCAAGTAGCTAATTCACATGTTCACTACACTTAACCATTTTCAAGTAACTAATTTCACATTTCAAGTCTCTACCATTAACCATTTTCAAGTTACTAATTCACATTTTCAAGTCACTACCATTTTCAAGTAACTAATTCACATTTTCAAGTTACTACACTTAACCATTTTCAAGTAACTAATTCATATTTCAAGTCTCTACCATTAACCATTTTCAAGTAACTAATTCACATTTCAAGTCTCTACCATTAACCTTTTTCAAGTAACTAATTCACATTTCAAGTGTCTACCACTAACTATGTAACTAATTCACATTTCAATTCTTTACACTTAACCATTTTCAAGTAACTAATTTACTTTTTCAAGTTACTACACTTAGCCATTTTCTAGTAACTAATTCAAGTCTCTACAACTAACCATTTTCAAATAACTAATTCACATTTCAAGTCTCTACCATTATCCATTTTCAAGTAACTAATTCACATTTTCAAGTCACTACCATATTCAAGTAACAATTACACATCTTGAAATCTCTACACTTAACCATTTTCAAGTAACGAATTCACATTTCAAGTGACTACCAATAACCATGTAACTAATTCATATTTCAATTCTCTACACTTAACCATTTTCAAGTAACTAATTCACGTTTTCAAGTTACTACACATAACCATTTTCAAGTAACTAATTCAAATCTCTACAATTAACCATTTTCAAGTAACTAATTCACATTTCAAGTCTCTACTATTAAGCATTTTCAAGTAACTAATTCACATTTTCAAGTCACTACCATTTTCAAATAACAAATACACATCTTCAAGTCTCTACACTTAACCATTTTCAAATAACTAATTCAGATTTCAAGTCTCTACCATTTTCGAGTAACTAATTCACAGTTCAAGTCTCTACCATTTTCAAGTAACTAATTCACATTTTCAAGTTACTACACTTAACCATTTTCAAGTAACAAATTCACATTTCCATTACACTTAATGATTTTCAAGTAACTAATTCACATTTCAAGTCTCTACCATTAACCATTTTCAAGTAACTAATTTACATTTTCAAGTCACTACCATTTTCAAGTAAAAAATTCACATTTTCAAGTTACTACACTTAACCATTTTCAAGTAACTAATTCACATTTTAACTACACTTAACCATTTTCAAGTAACTAATTCACGTTTTCAAGTTACTACACTTAACCATTTTCAAGTAACTAATTCAAGTCTCTACAATTAACCATTTTCAAGTAACTAATTCACATTTCAAGTCTCTACCATTAACCATTTTCAAGTAACTAATTTACATTTTCAAGTCACTACCATTTTCAAGTAAACAATTCACATTTTCAAGTTACTACACTTAACCATTTTCAAGTAACTAATTCACATTTTAACTACACTTAACCATTTTCAAGTAACTAATTCACATTTCAAGTCTCTACCATTAACCATTTTCAAGTAACTAATTTACATTTTCAAGTCACTACCATTTTCAAGTAAATAATTCTCATTTTCAAGTTACTACACTTAACCATTTTCAAGTAACTAATCCACATTTTCACTACACAACCATTTTCAAGTAACTAATTCACATTTCAAGTCTCTACCATTAACCATTTTCAAGTAACTAATTCACATTTTCAAGTCACTACACTTAACCATTTTCAAGTAACGAATTCACATTTCAAGTGTCTACCATTAACCATGTAAGTAATTCATATTTCAATTCTCTACACTTAACCATTTTCAAGTAACTAATTCACGTTTTCAAGTTACTACACTTAACCATTTTCAAGTAACTAATTCAAGTCTCTACAATTAACCATTTTCAAGTAACTAATTCACATTTCAAGTCTCTACCATTAACCATTTTCAAATAACTAATTCACATTTTCAAGTCACTACCATTTTCAAGTAACAAATACACATCTTCAAGTCTCTACACTTAACCATTTTCAAATAACTAATTCAGATTTCAAGTCTCTACCATTTTCGAGTAACTAATTCACAGTTCAAGTCTCTACCATTTTCAAGTAACTAATTCACATTTTCAAGTTACTACACTTAACCATTTTCAAGTAACTAATTCACATTTCCACTACACTAAACAATTTTCAAGTAACTAATTCACATTTCAAGTCTCTACCATTAACCATTTTCAAGTAACTAATTTACATTTTCAAGTCACTACCATTTTCAAGTAACAAATTCACATTTTCAAGTTACTACACTTAACCATTTTCAAGTAACTAATTCACATTTTCACTACACTTAACCATTTTCAAGTAACTAATTCACATTTCAAGTCTCTACCATTAACCATTTTCAAGTAACTAATTCACATTTCAAGTCTCTACCATTAACCATTTTCAAATAACTAATTCACATTTTCAAGTCACTACCATTTTCAAGTAACAAATACACATCTTCATGTCTCTACACTTAACCATTTTCAAGTAACCAATTCACATTTCAAGTCTCTACCATTAACCATTTTCAAATAACTAATTCTCATTTTCAAGTCACTACCATTTTCAAGTAACTAATTCACATTTTCAAGTTACTACACTTAACCATTTTCTAGTAACTAATTCACATTTTCACTACACTTAACCATTTTCAAGTAACTAATTCACATTTCAAGTCTCTACCATTAACCATTTTCAAGTAACTAATTCACACTTCAAATCTCTACCATTAACCATGTAACTAATTCACATTTTCAAGTCACTACCATTAACCATTTTCCAGTAACTAATTTCACATTTCAAGTCTCTACCATTAACCATTTTCCAGTTACTAATTCATATTTTCAAATCACTACCATTTTCAAGTAACTAATTCACATTTTCAAGTTACTACACTTAACCATTTTCAAGTAACTAATTCACATTTTCATTACACTTAACCATTTTCAAGTAACTAATTCACATTTCAAGTCTCTACCAATAACCATTTTCAAGTAGCTAATTCACATTTCAAGTGTCTACCAGTAACAATGTAACTAATTCACATTTCAATTCTCTACACTTAACCATTTTCAAGTAACTAATTCACGTTTTCAAGTTACTACACTTAACCATTTTCTAGTAACTAATTCAAGTCTCTACAACTAACCATTTTCAAGTAAATAATTCACATTTCAAGTCTCTACCATTAACCATTTTCAAGTAACTAATTCACATTTCAAGTCTCTACCATTTTCAAGTAACTAATTTACATTTCAAGTCTTTACACTTAACCATTTTCATGTAACTAATTCACATTTTAAGTCACTACCATTAACCATTTTCTAGTAACTAATTCACATTTTCTAGTTACTACTCTTAACCATTTTCAAGTAACGAATTCACATTTTCACTACACTTAACCATTTTCAAGTAACTAATTCACATTTCAAGTCTCTACCATTAACCATTTTCAAGTAACTAATTTACATTTTCAAGTCACTACCATTTTCAAGTAACAAATTCACATTTTCAAGTTCCTACACTTAACCATTTTCAAGTAACTAATTCACATTTAAACTACACTTAACCATTTTCAAGTAACTAATTCACGTTTTCAAGTTACTACACTTAACCATTTTCAAGTAACTAATTCAAGTCTCTACAATTAACCATTTTCAAGTAACTAATTCACATTTAAAGTCTCTACCGTTAACCATTTTCAAGTAACTAATTTACATTTTCAAGTCACTACCATTTTCAAGTAACAAATTCACATTTTCAAGTTACTACACTTAACCATTTTCAAGTAACTAATTCACATTTTAACTACACTTAACCATTTTCAAGTAACTAATTCACATTTCAAGTCTCTACCGTTAACCATTTTCAAGTAACTAATTCACATTTCAAGATTCTTCCATTAACCATGTAACTAATTCACATTTCAATTCTCTACACTTAACTATTTTCAGGTAAATAATTCACATTTTCAAGTTACTACACTTAACCATTTTCTAGTAACTAATTCAAGTCTCTACAACTAACCATTTTCAAGTAAATAATTCACATTTCAAGTCTCTACCATTAACCATTTTCAAGTAACTAATTCACATTTCAAGTCTCTAGCATTTTCAAGTAACTAATTCACATTTCAAGTCTTTACACTAAACCATTTTCATGAAACTAATTCACATTTTAAGTCTCTACCATTAACCATTTTCTAGTAACTAATTCACATTTACAAGTTACTACTCTTAACCATTTTCAAGTAACGAATTCACATTTTCACTACAATTAACCATTTTCAAGTAACTAATTCACATTTCAAGTCTCTACCATTAACCATTTTCAAGTAACTAATTCACATTTCAAGTCTCTACCATTAACCATTTTCAAATAACTAATTCACATTTTCAAGTAACAAATACACATCTTTATGTCTCTACACTTAACCATTTTCATGTAACCAATTCACATTTCAAGTCTCTACCATTAACCATTTTCAAATAACTAATTCTCATTTTCAAGTCACTACCATTTTCAAATAACTAATTCACATTTTCAAGTTACTACACTTAACCATTTTCAAGTAGCTAATTGACATTTTCACTATACTTAACCATTTTCAAGTAACTAATTTCACATTTCAAGTCTCTACCATTAACCATTTTCAAGTTACTAATTCATATTTTCAAATCACTACCATATTCAAGTAACTAATTCACATTTTCAAGTTACTACACTTAACCATTTTCAAGTAACTAATTCACATTTCAAGTCTCTACCAATAACCATTTTCAAGTAACTAATTCACATTTCAAGTGTCTACCAGTAACCATGTAACTAATTCACATTTCAATTCTCTACACTTAACCATTTTCAAGTAACTAATTCACGTTTTCAAGCTACTACACTTAACCATTTTCTAGTAACTAATTCAAGTCTCTACAACTAACCATTTTCAAGTAAATAATTCACATTTCAAGTCTCTACCATTAACCATTTTCAAGTAACTAATTCACATTTCAAGTCTCTAGCATTTTCAAGTAACTAATTCACATTTCAAGTCTTTACACTAAACCATTTTCATGTAACTAATTCACATTTTAAGTCTCTACCATTAACCATTTTCTAGTAACTAATTCACATTTTCAAGTTACTACTCTTAACCATTTTCAAGTAACGAATTCACATTTTCACTACACTTAACCATTTTCAAGTAACTAATTCACATTTCAAGTCTCTACCATTAACCATTTTCAAGTAACTAATTCACATTTCAAGTCTCTACCATTAACCATTTTCAAGTAACTAATTCACGTTTTCAAGTTACTACACTTAACCATTTTCAAGTAACTAATCCACATTTTCACTACACAACCATTTTCAAGTAACTAATTCACATTTCAAGTCTTTACCATTAACCATTTTCAAGTAACTAATTCACGTTTTCAAGTTACTACACTTAACCATTTTCAAGTAACCAATTCACATTTCAAGTCTCTACCATTAACACTTTTCAAGTAACTAATTCACATTTTCAAGTCACTACCATTTTCAAGTAACTAATTCACATTTCCAAGTTACTACACTTAACCATTTTCTAGTAACTAATTCACATTTTCACTACACTTAACCATTTTCAAGTAACTAATTCACATTTCAAGTCTCTACCATTAACCATTTACAAGTAAATACTTCACACTTCAAGTCTCTACCATTAACCATGTAACTAATTCACATTTTCAAGTCACTACCATTTTCAAGTAACTTATTCACGTGTTCAAGTTACTACACTTAACCATTTTCAAGTAGCTAATTCACATGTTCACTACACTTAACCATTTTCAAGTAACTAATTTCACATTTCAAGTCTCTACCATTAACCATTTTCAAGTTACTAATTCACATTTTCAAGTCACTACCATTTTCAAGTAACTAATTCACATTTTCAAGTTACTACACTTAACCATTTTCAAATAACTAATTCACATTTCAAGTCTCTACCATTAACCTTTTTCAAGTAACTAATTCACATTTCAAGTGTCTACCACTAACTATGTAACTAATTCACAATTCAATTCTTTACACTTAACCATTTTCAAGTAACTAATTCACTTTTTCAAGTTACTACACTTAGCCATTTTCTAGTAACTAATTCAAGTCTCTACAACTAACCATTTTGAAATAACTAATTCACATTTCAAGTCTCTACCATTAACCATTTTCAAGTAACTAATTCACATTTTCAAGTCACTACCATTTTCAAGTAAAAATTACACATCTTCAAATCTCTACACATAACCATTTTCAAGTGACGAATTCACATTTCAAGTGTCTACCATTAACCATGTAACTAATTCATATTTCAATTCTCTACACTTAACCATTTTCAAGTAACTAATTCACGTTTTCAAGTTACTACACTTAACCATTTTCAAGTAACTAATTCAAGTCTCTACAATTAACCATTTTCAAGTAACTAATTCACATTTCAAGTCTCTACTATTAACCATTTTCAAGTAACTAATTCACATTTTCAAGTCACTACCATTTTCAAGTAACAAATACACATCTTCAAGTCTCTACACTTAACCATTTTCAAATAACTAATTATATTTCAAGTCTCTACCATTTTCAAGTAACTAATTCACAGTTCAAGTCTCTACCATTTTCAAGTAACTAATTCACATTTTCAAGTTACTACACTTAACCATTTTCAAGTAACTAATTCACATTTCCACTACACTTAACGATTTTCAAGTAACTAATTCACATTTCAAGTCTCTACCATTAACCATTTTCAAGTAACTAATTTACATTTTCAAGTCACTACCATTTTCAAGTAACAAATTCACATTTTCAAGTTACTACACTTAACCATTTTCAAGTAACTAATTCACATTTTAACTACACTTAACCATTTACAAGTAACTAATTCACGTTTTCAAGTCTCTACCATTAACCATTTTCAAGTAACTAATTCAAGTCTCTACAATTAACCATTTTCAAGTAACTAATTCACATTTCAAGTCTCTACCATTAACCATTTTCAAGTAACTAATCTACATTTTCAAGTCACTACCATTTTCAAGTAAACAATTCACATTTTCAAGTTACTACACATAACCATTTTCAAGTAACTAATTCACATTTTAACTACACTTAACCATTTTCAAGTAACTAATTCACATTTCAAGTCTTTACACTAAACCATTTTCATGTAACTAATTCACATTTTAAGTCTCTACCATTAACCATTTTCTAGTAACTAATTCACATTTTCACTACAATTAACCATTTTCAAGTAACTAATTCACATTTCAAGTCTCTACCATTAACCATTTTCAAGTAACTAATTCACATTTCAAGTCTCTACCATTAACCATTTTCAAATAACTAATTCACATTTTCAAGTAACAAATACACATCTTTATGTCTCTACACTTAACCATTTTCATGTAACCAATTCACATTTCAAGTCTCTACCATTAACCATTTTCAAATAACTAATTCTCATTTTCAAGTCACTACCATTTTCAAATAACTAATTCACATTTTCAAGTTACTACACTTAACCATTTTCAAGTAGCTAATTGATATTTTCACTATACTTAACCATTTTCAAGTAACTAATTTCACATTTCAAGTCTCTACCATTAACCATTTTCAAGTTACTAATTCATATTTTCAAATCACTACCATATTCAAGTAACTAATTCACATTTTCAAGTTACTACACTTAACCATTTTCAAGTAACTAATTCACATTTCAAGTCTCTACCAATAACCATTTTCAAGTAACTAATTCACATTTCAAGTGTCTACCAGTAACCATGTAACTAATTCACATTTCAATTCTCTACACTTAACCATTTTCAAGTAACTAATTCACGTTTTCAAGTTACTACACTTAACCATTTTCTAGTAACTAATTCAAGTCTCTACAACTAACCATTTTCAAGTAAATAATTCACATTTCAAGTCTCTACCATTAACCATTTTCAAGTAACTAATTCACATTTCAAGTCTCTAGCATTTTCAAGTAACTAATTCACATTTCAAGTCTTTACACTAAACCATTTTCATGTAACTAATTCACATTTTAAGTCTCTACCATTAACCATTTTCTAGTAACTAATTCACATTTTTAAGTTACTACTCTTAACCATTTTCAAGTAACGAATTCACATTTTCACTACACTTAACCATTTTCAAGTAACTAATTCACATTTCAAGTCTCTACCATTAACCATTTTCAAGTAACTAATTCACATTTCAAGTCTCTACCATTAACCATTTTCAAGTAACTAATTCACGTTTTCAAGTTACTACACTTAACCATTTTCAAGTAACTAATCCACATTTTCACTACACAACCATTTTCAAGTAACTAATTCACATTTCAAGTCTTTACCATTAACCATTTTCAAGTAACTAATTCACGTTTTCAAGTTACTACACTTAACCATTTTCAAATAACTAATTCACATTTTCAAGTCACTACCATTTTCAAGTAACAAATACACATCTTCATGTCTCTACACTTAACCATTTTCAAGTAACCAATTCACATTTCAAGTCTCTACCATTAACCATTTTCAAATAACTAATTCTCATTTTCAAGTCACTACCATTTTCAAGTAACTAATTCACATTTTCAAGTTAATACACTTAACCATTTTCTAGTAACTAATTCACATTTTCACTACACTTAACCATTTTCAAGTAACTAATTCACATTTCAAGTCTCTACCATTAACCATTTTCAAGTAACTAATTCACACTTCAAGTCTCTACCATTAACCATGTAACTAATTCACATTTTCAAGTCACTACCATTAACCATTTTCCAGTAACTAATTTCACATTTCAAGTCTCTACCATTAACCATTTTCCAGTTACTAATTCATATTTTCAAATCACTACCATTTTCAAGTAACTAATTCACATTTTCAAGTTACTACACTTAACCATTTTCAAGTAACTAATTCACATTTTCATTACACTTAACCATTTTCAAGTAACTAATTCACATTTCAAGTCTCTACCAATAACCATTTTCAAGTAGCTAATTCACATTTCAAGTGTCTACCAGTAACAATGTAACTAATTCACATTTCAATTCTCTACACTTAACCATTTTCAAGTAACTAATTCACGTTTTCAAGTTACTACACTTAACCATTTTCTAGTAACTAATTCAAGTCTCTACAACTAACCATTTTCAAGTAAATAATTCACATTTCAAGTCTCTACCATTAACCATTTTCAAGTAACTAATTCACATTTCAAGTCTCTACCATTTTCAAGTAACTAATTTACATTTCAAGTCTTTACACTTAACCATTTTCATGTAACTAATTCACATTTTAAGTCACTACCATTAACCATTTTCTAGTAACTAATTCACATTTTCTAGTTACTACTCTTAACCATTTTCAAGTAACGAATTCACATTTTCACTACACTTAACCATTTTCAAGTAACTAATTCACATTTCAAGTCTCTACCATTAACCATTTTCAAGTAACTAATTTACATTTTCAAGTCACTACCATTTTCAAGTAACAAATTCACATTTTCAAGTTCCTACACTTAACCATTTTCAAGTAACTAATTCACATTTAAACTACACTTAACCATTTTCAAGTAACTAATTCACGTTTTCAAGTTACTAAACTTAACCATTTTCAAGTAACTAATTCAAGTCTCTACAATTAACCATTTTCAAGTAACTAATTCACATTTCAATTCTCTACACTTAACCATTTTCAGGTAAATAATTCACATTTTCAAGTTACTACACTTAACCATTTTCTAGTAACTAATTCAAGTCTCTACAACTAACCATTTTCAAGTAAATAATTCACATTTCAAGTCTCTACCATTAACCATTTTCAAGTAACTAATTCACATTTCAAGTCTCTAGCATTTTCAAGTAACTAATTCACATTTCAAGTCTTTACACTAAACCATTTTCATGTAACTAATTCACATTTTAAGTCTCTACCATTAACCATTTTCTAGTAACTAATTCACATTTACAAGTTACTACTCTTAACCATTTTCAAGTAACGAATTCACATTTTCACTACAATTAACCATTTTCAAGTAACTAATTCACATTTCAAGTCTCTACCATTAACCATTTTCAAGTAACTAATTCACATTTCAAGTCTCTACCATTAACCATTTTCAAATAACTAATTCACATTTTCAAGTAACAAATACACATCTTTATGTCTCTACACTTAACCATTTTCATGTAACCAATTCACATTTCAAGTCTCTACCATTAACCATTTTCAAATAACTAATTCTCATTTTCAAGTCACTACCATTTTCAAATAACTAATTCACATTTTCAAGTTACTACACTTAACCATTTTCAAGTAGCTAATTGACATTTTCACTATACTTAACCATTTTCAAGTAACTAATTTCACATTTCAAGTCTCTACCATTAACCATTTTCAAGTTACTAATTCATATTTTCAAATCACTACCATATTCAAGTAACTAATTCACATTTTCAAGTTACTACACTTAACCATTTTCAAGTAACTAATTCACATTTCAAGTCTCTACCAATAACCATTTTCAAGTAACTAATTCACATTTCAAGTGTCTACCAGTAACCATGTAACTAATTCACATTTCAATTCTCTACACTTAACCATTTTCAAGTAACTAATTCACGTTTTCAAGTTACTACACTTAACCATTTTCTAGTAACTAATTCAAGTCTCTACAACTAACCATTTTCAAGTAAATAATTCACATTTCAAGTCTCTACCATTAACCATTTTCAAGTAACTAATTCACATTTCAAGTCTCTAGCATTTTCAAGTAACTAATTCACATTTCAAGTCTTTACACTAAACCATTTTCATGTAACTAATTCACATTTTAAGTCTCTACCATTAACCATTTTCTAGTAACTAATTCACATTTTCAAGTTACTACTCTTAACCATTTTCAAGTAACGAATTCACATTTTCACTACACTTAACCATTTTCAAGTAACTAATTCACATTTCAAGTCTCTACCATTAACCATTTTCAAGTAACTAATTCACATTTCAAGTCTCTACCATTAACCATTTTCAAGTAACTAATTCACATTTCAAGTCTCTACCATTAACCATTTTCAAGTAACTAATTCACGTTTTCAAGTTACTACACTTAACCATTTTCAAGTAACTAATCCACATTTTCACTACACAACCATTTTCAAGTAACTAATTCACATTTCATGTCTTTACCATTAACCATTTTCAAGTAACTAATTCACGTTTTCAAGTTACTACACTTAACCATTTTCAAG
This sequence comes from Capsicum rhomboideum, assembly GCA_031232105.1. Classification (NCBI taxonomy): domain Eukaryota; kingdom Viridiplantae; phylum Streptophyta; class Magnoliopsida; order Solanales; family Solanaceae; genus Capsicum; species Capsicum rhomboideum. Next base: position 46,339,140 of record CP124719.1, on the reverse strand, counting down.
TAACTAATTCACATTTTCACTACACTTAACCATTTTCAAGTAACTAATTTCACATTTCAAGTCTCTACCATTAACCATTTTCAAGCAACTAATTCACATTTTCAAGTCACTACCATTTTCAAGTAACAAATGCACATCTTCAAGTCTCTACACTTAACCATTTTCAAATAACTAATTCACATTTCAAGTCTCTACCATTTTTAAGTAACTAATTCACAGTTCATTTCTCTACCATTTTCAAGCAACTAATTCACATTTTCAAGTCACTACCATTTTCAAGTAACAAATACACATCTTCATGTCTCTACACTTAACCATTTTCAAGTAACCAATTCACATTTCAAGTCTCTACCATTAACACTTTTCAAGTAACTAATTCACATTTTCAAGTCACTACCATTTTCAAGTAACTAATTCACATTTCCAAGTTACTACACTTAACCATTTTCTAGTAACTAATTCACATTTTCACTACACTTAACCATTTTCAAGTAACTAATTCACATTTCAAGTCTCTACCATTAACCATTTACAAGTAAATACTTCACACTTCAAGTCTCTACCATTAACCATGTAACTAATTCACATTTTCAAGTCACTACCATTTTCAAGTAACTTATTCACGTGTTCAAGTTACTACACTTAACCATTTTCAAGTAGCTAATTCACATGTTCACTACACTTAACCATTTTCAAGTAACTAATTTCACATTTCAAGTCTCTACCATTAACCATTTTCAAGTTACTAATTCACATTTTCAAGTCACTACCATTTTCAAGTAACTAATTCACATTTTCAAGTTACTACACTTAACCATTTTCAAATAACTAATTCACATTTCAAGTCTCTACCATTAACCTTTTTCAAGTAACTAATTCACATTTCAAGTGTCTACCACTAACTATGTAACTAATTCACATTTCAATTCTTTACACTTAACCATTTTCAAGTAACTAATTCACTTTTTCAAGTTACTACACTTAGCCATTTTCTAGTAACTAATTCAAGTCTCTACAACTAACCATTTTCAAATAACTAATTCACATTTCAAGTCTCTACCATTAACCATTTTCAAGTAACTAATTCACATTTTCAAGTCACTACCATTTTCAAGTAAAAATTACACATCTTCAAATCTCTACACATAACCATTTTCAAGTAACGAATTCACATTTCAAGTGTCTACCATTAACCATGTAACTAATTCATATTTCAATTCTCTACACTTAACCATTTTCAAGTAACTAATTCACGTTTTCAAGTTACTACACTTAACCATTTTCAAGTAACTAATTTACATTTTCAAGTCACTACAATTTTCAAGTAACAAATTCACATTTTCAAGTTACTACACTTAACCATTTTCAAGTAACTAATTCACATTTTCACTACACTTAACCATTTTCAAGTAACTAATTCACATTTCAAGTCTCTACCATTAACCATTTTCAAGTAACTAATTCACATTTCAAGTCTCTACCATTAACCATTTTCAAATAACTAATTCACATTTTCAAGTCACTACCATTTTCAAGTAACAAATACACATCTTCATGTCTCTACACTTAACCATTTTCAAGTAACCAATTCACATTTCAAGTCTCTACCATTAACCATTTTCAAATAACTAATTCTCATTTTCAAGTCACTACCATTTTCAAGTAACTAATTCACATTTTCAAGTTACTATACTTAACCATTTTCTAGTAACTAATTCACATTTTCACTACACTTAACCATTTTCAAGTAACTAATTCACATTTAAAGTCTCTACCATTAAGCATTTTCAAGTAACTAATTCACACTTCAAGTCTCTACCATTAACCATGTAACTAATTCACATTTTCAAGTCACTACCATTTTCAAGTAACTAAGTCACATTTTCAAGTTACTACACTTAACCATTTTCAAGTAGCTAATTGACATTTTCACTACACTTAACCATTTTCAAGTAACTAATTTCACATTTCAAGTCTCTACCATTAACCATTTTCAAGTTACTAATTCATATTTTCAAATCACTACCATTTTCAAGTAACTAATTCACATTTTCAAGTTACTACACTTAACCATTTTCAAGTAACTAATTCACATTTTCATTACACTTAACCATTTTCAAGTAACTAATTCACATTTCAAGTCTCTACCAATAACCATTTTCAAGTAACTAATTCACATTTCAAGTGTCTACCAGTAACCATGTAACTAATTCACATTTCAATTCTCTACACTTAACCATTTTCAAGTAACTAATTCACGTTTTCAAGTTACTACACTTAACCATTTTCTAGTAACTAATTCAAGTCTCTACAACTAACCATTTTCAAGTAAATAATTCACATTTCAAGTCTCTACCATTAACCATTTTCAAGTAACTAATTCACATTTCAAGTCTCTACCATTTTCAAGTAACTAATTTACATTTCAAGTCTTTACAATTAACCATTTTCATGTAACTAATTCACATATTAAGTCTCTGCCATTAACCATTTTCTAGTAACTAATTCACATTTTCAAGTTACTACTCTTAACCATTTTCAAGTAACGAATTCACATTTTCACTACACTTAACCATTTTCAAGTAACTAATTCACATTTCAAGTCTCTACCATTAACCATTTTCAAGTAACTAATTTACATTTTCAAGTCACTACCATTTTCAAGTAACAAATTCACATTTTCAAGTTACTACACTTAACCATTTTCAAGTAACGAATTCACATTTTAACTACACTTAACCATTTTCAAGTAACTAATTCACATTTCAAGTCTCTACCATTAACCATTTTCAAGTAACTAATTCACATTTCAAGTTTCTTCCATTAACCATGTAACTAATTCACATTTCAATTCTCAACACTTAACCATTTTCAAGTAAATAATTCTCATTTTCAAGTTACTACACTTAACCATTTTCAAGTAACTAATCCACATTTTCACTACACAACCATTTTCAAGTAACTAATTCACATTTCAAGTCTCTACCATTAACCATTTTCAAGTAACTAATTCACATTTTCAAGTCACTACACTTAACCATTTTCAAGTAACGAATTCACATTTCAAGTGTCTACCATTAACCATGTAAATAATTCATATTTCAATTCTCTACACTTAACCATTTTCAAGTAACTAATTCACGCTTTCAAGTTACTACACTTAACCATTTTCAAGTAACTAATTCAAGTCTCTACAATTAACCATTTTCAAGTAACTAATTCACATTTCAAGTCTCTACCATTAACCATTTTCAAATAACTAATTCACATTTTCAAGTCACTACCATTTTCAAGTAACAAATACACATCTTCAAGTCTCTACACTTAACCATTTTCAAATAACTAATTCAGATTTCAAGTCTCTACCATTTTCGAGTAACTAATTCACAGTTCAAGTCTCTACCATTTTCAAGTAACTAATTCACATTTTCAAGTTACTACACTTAACCATTTTCAAGTAACTAATTCACATTTCCACTACACTAAACAATTTTCAAGTAACTAATTCACATTTCAAGTCTCTACCATTAACCATTTTCAAATAACTAATTTACATTTTCAAGTCACTACCATTTTCAAGTAACAAATTCACATTTTCAAGTTACTACACTTAACCATTTTCAAGTAACTAATTCACATTTTCACTACACTTAACCATTTTCAAGTAACTAATTCACATTTCAAGTCTCTACCATTAACCATTTTCAAGTAACTAATTCACATTTCAAGTCTCTACCATTAACCATTTTCAAATAACTAATTCACATTTTCAAGTCACTACCATTTTCAAGTAACAAATACACATCTTCATGTCTCTACACTTAACCATTTTCAAGTAACCAATTCACATTTCAAGTCTCTACCATTAACCATTTTCAAATAACTAATTCTCATTTTCAAGTCACTACCATTTTCAAGTAACTAATTCACATTTTCAAGTTACTACACTTAACCATTTTCTAGTAACTAATTCACATTTTCACTACACTTTAACTATTTTCAAGTAAATAATTCACATTTAAAGTCTCTACCATTAACCATTTTCAAGTAACTAATTCACACTTCAAGTCTCTACCATTAACCATGTAACTAATTCACATTTTCAAGTCACTACCATTTTCAAGTAACTAAGTCACATTTTCAAGTTACTACACTTAACCATTTTCAAGTAGCTAATTGACATTTTCACTACACTTAACCATTTTCAAGTAACTAATTTAACATTTCAAGTCTCTACCATTAACCATTTTCAAGTTACTAATTCATATTTTCAAATCACTACCATTTTCAAGTAACTAATTCACATTTTCAAGTTACTACACTTAACCATTTTCAAGTAACTAATTCACATTTTAAGTCTCTACCAATAACCATTTTCAAGTAACTAATTCACATTTCAAGTGTCTACCAGTAACCATGTAACTAATTCACATTTCAATTCTCTACACTTAACCATTTTCAAGTAACTAATCCACGTTTTCAAGTTACTACACTTAACCATTTTCTAGTAACTAATTCAAGTCTCTACAACTAACCATTTTCAAGTAACTAATTCACATTTCAAGTCTCTACCATTAACCATTTTCAAGTAACTAATTCACATTTCAAGTCTCTACCATTTTCAAGTAACTAATTCACATTTCAAGTCTTTACAGTTAACCAATTTCATGTAACTAATTCACATTTTAAGTCTCTACCATTAACCATTTTCTAGTAACTAATTCACATTTTCAAGTTACTACTCTTAACCATTTTCAAGTAACGAATTCACATTTTCACTACACTTAACCATTTTCAAGTAACTAATTCACATTTCAAGTCTCTACCATTAACCATTTTCAAGTAACTAATTCACATTTCAAGTCTCTACCATTAACCATTTTCAAGTAACTAATTCACGTTTTCAAGTTACTACACTTAACCATTTTCAAGTAACTAATCCACATTTTCACTACACAACCATTTTCAAGTAACTAATTCACATTTCAAGTCTTTACCATTAACCATTTTCAAGTAACTAATTCACGTTTTGAAGTGACTACACTTAACCATTTTCAAGTAACTAATTCACATTTTCACTACACTTAACCATTTTCAAGTAACTAATTCACATTTCAAGTCTCTACCATTTTCAAGTAACTAATTCACAGTTCATGTCTCTACCATTTTCAAGCAACTAATTCACATTTTCAAGTCACTACCATTTTCAAGTAACAAATACACATCTTCATGTCTCTACACTTAACCATTTTCAAGTAACCAATTCACATTTCAAGTCTCTACCATTAACACTTTTCAAGTAACTAATTCACATTTTCAAGTCACTACCATTTTCAAGTAACTAATTCACATTTCCAAATTACTACACTTAACCATTTTCTAGTAACTAATTCACATTTTCACTACACTTAATCATTTTCAAGTAACTAATTCACATTTCAAGTCACTACCATTTTCAAGTAACAAATACACATCTTCATGTCTCTACACTTAACCATTTTCAAGTAACCAATTCACATTTCAAGTCTCTACCATTAACCATTTTCAAATAACTAATTCTCATTTTCAAGTCACTACCATTTTCAAGTAACTAATTCACATTTTCAAGTTACTATACTTAACCATTTTCTAGTAACTAATTCACATTTTCACTACACTTAACCATTTTCAAGTAACTAATTCACATTTAAAGTCTCTACCATTAAGCATTTTCAAGTAACTAATTCACACTTCAAGTCTCTACCATTAACCATGTAACTAATTCACATTTTCAAGTCACTACCATTTTCAAGTAACTAAGTCACATTTTCAAGTTACTACACTTAACCATTTTCAAGTAGCTAATTGACATTTTCACTACACTTAACCATTTTCAAGTAACTAATTTCACATTTCAAGTCTCTACCATTAACCATTTTCAAGTTACTAATTCATATTTTCAAATCACTACCATTTTCAAGTAACTAATTCACATTTTCAAGTTACTACACTTAACCATTTTCAAGTAACTAATTCACATTTTCATTACACTTAACCATTTTCAAGTAACTAATTCACATTTCAAGTCTCTACCAATAACCATTTTCAAGTAACTAATTCACATTTCAAGTGTCTACCAGTAACCATGTAACTAATTCACATTTCAATTCTCTACACTTAACCATTTTCAAGTAACTAATTCACGTTTTCAAGTTACTACACTTAACCATTTTCTAGTAACTAATTCAAGTCTCTACAACTAACCATTTTCAAGTAAATAATTCACATTTCAAGTCTCTACCATTAACCATTTTCAAGTAACTAATTTACATTTTCAAGTAACTACCATTTTCAAGTAACAAATTCACATTTTCAAGTTACTAGACTTAACCATTTTCAAGTAACTAATTCACATTTTAACTACACTTAACCATTTTCAAGTAACTAATTCACGTTTTCAAGTTACTACACTTAACCATTTTCAAGTAACTAATTCAAGTCTCTACAATTAACCATTTTCAAGTAACTAATTCACATTTCAAGTCTCTACCATTAACCATTTTCAAGTAACTAATTTACATTTTCAAGTCACTACCATTTTCAAGTAACAAATTCACATTTTCAAGTTACTACACTTAACCATTTTCAAGTAACGAATTCACATTTTAACTACACTTAACCATTTTCAAGTAACTAATTCACATTTCAAGTCTCTACCATTAACCATTTTCAAGTAACTAATTCACATTTCAAGTTTCTTCCATTAACCATGTAACTAATTCACATTTCAATTCTCAACACTTAACCATTTTCAAGTAAATAATTCTCATTTTCAAGTTACTACACTTAACCATTTTCAAGTAACTAATCCACATTTTCACTACACAACCATTTTCAAGTAACTAATTCACATTTCAAGTCTCTACCATTAACCATTTTCAAGTAACTAATTCACATTTTCAAGTCACTACACTTAACCATTTTCAAGTAACGAATTCACATTTCAAGTGTCTACCATTAACCATGTAAATAATTCATATTTCAATTCTCTACACTTAACCATTTTCAAGTAACTAATTCACGCTTTCAAGTTACTACACTTAACCATTTTCAAGTAACTAATTCAAGTCTCTACAATTAACCATTTTCAAGTAACTAATTCACATTTCAAGTCTCTACCATTAACCATTTTCAAATAACTAATTCACATTTTCAAGTCACTACCATTTTCAAGTAACAAATACACATCTTCAAGTCTCTACACTTAACCATTTTCAAATAACTAATTCAGATTTCAAGTCTCTACCATTTTCGAGTAACTAATTCACAGTTCAAGTCTCTACCATTTTCAAGTAACTAATTCACATTTTCAAGTTACTACACTTAACCATTTTCAAGTAACTAATTCACATTTCCACTACACTAAACAATTTTCAAGTAACTAATTCACATTTCAAGTCTCTACCATTAACCATTTTCAAATAACTAATTTACATTTTCAAGTCACTACCATTTTCAAGTAACAAATTCACATTTTCAAGTTACTACACTTAACCATTTTCAAGTAACTAATTCACATTTTCACTACACTTAACCATTTTCAAGTAACTAATTCACATTTCAAGTCTCTACCATTAACCATTTTCAAGTAACTAATTCACATTTCAAGTCTCTACCATTAACCATTTTCAAATAACTAATTCACATTTTCAAGTCACTACCATTTTCAAGTAACAAATACACATCTTCATGTCTCTACACTTAACCATTTTCAAGTAACCAATTCACATTTCAAGTCTCTACCATTAACCATTTTCAAATAACTAATTCTCATTTTCAAGTCACTACCATTTTCAAGTAACTAATTCACATTTTCAAGTTACTACACTTAACCATTTTCTAGTAACTAATTCACATTTTCACTACACTTTAACTATTTTCAAGTAAATAATTCACATTTAAAGTCTCTACCATTAACCATTTTCAAGTAACTAATTCACACTTCAAGTCTCTACCATTAACCATGTAACTAATTCACATTTTCAAGTCACTACCATTTTCAAGTAACTAAGTCACATTTTCAAGTTACTACACTTAACCATTTTCAAGTAGCTAATTGACATTTTCACTACACTTAACCATTTTCAAGTAACTAATTTAACATTTCAAGTCTCTACCATTAACCATTTTCAAGTTACTAATTCATATTTTCAAATCACTACCATTTTCAAGTAACTAATTCACATTTTCAAGTTACTACACTTAACCATTTTCAAGTAACTAATTCACATTTCAAGTCTCTACCAATAACCATTTTCAAGTAACTAATTCACATTTCAAGTGTCTACCAGTAACCATGTAACTAATTCACATTTCAATTCTCTACACTTAACCATTTTCAAGTAACTAATCCACGTTTTCAAGTTACTACACTTAACCATTTTCTAGTAACTAATTCAAGTCTCTACAACTAACCATTTTCAAGTAACTAATTCACATTTCAAGTCTCTACCATTAACCATTTTCAAGTAACTAATTCACATTTCAAGTCTCTACCATTTTCAAGTAACTAATTCACATTTCAAGTCTTTACAGTTAACCAATTTCATGTAACTAATTCACATTTTAAGTCTCTACCATTAACCATTTTCTAGTAACTAATTCACATTTTCAAGTTACTACTCTTAACCATTTTCAAGTAACGAATTCACATTTTCACTACACTTAACCATTTTCAAGTAACTAATTCACATTTCAAGTCTCTACCATTAACCATTTTCAAGTAACTAATTCACATTTCAAGTCTCTACCATTAACCATTTTCAAGTAACTAATTCACGTTTTCAAGTTACTACACTTAACCATTTTCAAGTAACTAATCCACATTTTCACTACACAACCATTTTCAAGTAACTAATTCACATTTCAAGTCTTTACCATTAACCATTTTCAAGTAACTAATTCACGTTTTGAAGTGACTACACTTAACCATTTTCAAGTAACTAATTCACATTTTCACTACACTTAACCATTTTCAAGTAACTAATTCACATTTCAAGTCTCTACCATTTTTAAGTAACTAATTCACAGTTCATGTCTCTACCATTTTCAAGCAACTAATTCACATTTTCAAGTCACTACCATTTTCAAGTAACAAATACACATCTTCATGTCTCTACACTTAACCATTTTCAAGTAACCAATTCACATTTCAAGTCTCTACCATTAACACTTTTCAAGTAACTAATTCACATTTTCAAGTCACTACCATTTTCAAGTAACTAATTCACATTTCCAAATTACTACACTTAACCATTTTCTAGTAACTAATTCACATTTTCACTACACTTAATCATTTTCAAGTAACTAATTCACATTTCAAGTCTCTACCATTAACCATTTTCAAGTAAATACTTCACACTTCAAGTCTCTACCATTAACCATGTAACTAATTCACATTTTCAAGTCACTACCATTTTCAAGTAACTAATTCACGTTTTCAAGTTACTACACTTAACCATTTTCAAGTAGCTAATTCACATTTTCACTACACTTAACCATTTTCAAGTAACTAATTTCACATTTCAAGTCTCTACCATTAACCATTTTCAAGTTACTAATTCACATTTTCAAGTCACTACCATTTTCAAGTAACTAATTCACATTTTCAAGTTACAACACTTAACCATTTTCAAGTAACTAATTCACATTTCAAGTCTCTACCATTAACCTTTTTCAAGTAACTAATTCACATTTCAAGTGTCTACCACTAACTATGTAACTAATTCACATTTCAATTCTTTACACTTATCCATTTTCAAGTAACTAATTCACTTTTTCAAGTTACTACACCTAGCCATTTTCTAGTAACTAATTCAAGTCTCTACAACTAACCATTTTGAAATAAATAATTCACATTTCAAGTCTCTACCACTAACCATTTTCAAGTAACTAATTCACATTTTCAAGTCACTACCATTTTCAAGTAACAATTACACATCTTCAAATCTCTACACTTAACCATTTTCAAGTAACGAATTCACATTTCAAGTGTCTACCATTAACCATGTAACTAATTCATATTTCAATTCTCTACACTTAACCATTTTCAAGTAACTAATTCACGTTTTCAAGTTACTACACTTAGCCATTTTCAAGTAACTAATTCAAGTCTCTACAATTAACCATTTTCAAGTAACTAATTCACATTTCAAGTCACTACTATTAACCATTTTCAAGTAACTAATTCACATTTTCAAGTCACTACAATTTTCAAGTAAAAAATACACATCTTCAAGTCTCTACACTTAACCATTTTCAAGTAACCAATTCACCTTTCAAGTCTCTACCATTAACCATTTTCAAATAACTAATTCTCATTTTCAAGTCTCTACCATTTTCAAGTAACTAATTCACATTTTCAAGTTACTACACTTAACCATTTTCAAGTAACTAATTCACATTTCCACTACACTTAACGATTTTCAAGTAACTAATTCACATTTCAAGTCTCTACCATTAACCATTTTCAAGTAACTAATTTACATTTTCAAGTAACTACCATTTTCAAGTAACAAATTCACATTTTCAAGTTACTAGACTTAACCATTTTCAAGTAACTAATTCACATTTTAACTACACTTAACCATTTTCAAGTAACTAATTCACGTTTTCAAGTTACTACACTTAACCATTTTCAAGTAACTAATTCAAGTCTCTACAATTAACCATTTTCAAGTAACTAATTCACATTTCAAGTCTCTACCATTAACCATTTTCAAGTAACTAATTTACATTTTCAAGTCACTACCATTTTCAAGTAACAAATTCACATTTTCAAGTTACTACACTTAACCATTTTCAAGTAACGAATTCACATTTTAACTACACTTAACCATTTTCAAGTAACTAATTCACATTTCAAGTCTCTACCATTAACCATTTTCAAGTAACTAATTCACATTTCAAGTTTCTTCCATTAACCATGTAACTAATTCACATTTCAATTCTCAACACTTAACCATTTTCAAGTAAATAATTCTCATTTTCAAGTTACTACACTTAACCATTTTCAAGTAACTAATCCACATTTTCACTACACAACCATTTTCAAGTAACTAATTCACATTTCAAGTCTCTACCATTAACCATTTTCAAGTAACTAATTCACATTTTCAAGTCACTACACTTAACCATTTTCAAGTAACGAATTCACATTTCAAGTGTCTACCATTAACCATGTAAGTAATTCATATTTCAATTCTCTACACTTAACCATTTTCAAGTAACTAATTCACGTTTTCAAGTTACTTCACTTAACCATTTTCAAGTAACTAATTCAAGTCTCTACAATTAACAATTTTCAAGTAACTAATTCACATTTCAAGTCTCTACCATTAACCATTTTCAAATAACTAATTCACATTTTCAAGTCACTACCATTTTCAAGTAACAAATACACATCTTCAAGTCTCTACACTTAACCATTTTCAAATAACTAATTCAGATTTCAAGTCTCTACCATTTTCGAGTAACTAATTCACAGTTCAAGTCTCTACCATTTTCAAGTAACTAATTCACATTTTCAAGTTACTACACTTAACCATTTTCAAGTAACTAATTCACATTTCCACTACACTAAACAATTTTCAAGTAACTAATTCACATTTCAAGTCTCTACCATTAACCATTTTCAAGTAACTAATTTACATTTTCAAGTCACTACCATTTTCAAGTAACAAATTCACATTTTCAAGTTACTACACTTAACCATTTTCAAGTAACTAATTCACATTTTCACTACACTTAACCATTTTCAAGTAACTAATTCACATTTCAAGTCTCTACCATTAACCATTTTCAAGTAACTAATTCACATTTCAAGTCTCTACCATTAACCATTTTCAAATAACTAATTCACATTTTCAAGTCACTACCATTTTCAAGTAACAAATACACATCTTCATGTCTCTACACTTAACCATTTTCAAGTAACCAATTCACATTTCAAGTCTCTACCATTAACCATTTTCAAATAACTAATTCTCATTTTCAAGTCACTACCATTTTCAAGTAACTAATTCACATTTTCATGTTACTACACTTAACCATTTTCTAGTAACTAATTCACATTTTCACTACACTTAACCATTTTCAAGTAACTAATTCACATTTCAAGTCTCTACCATTAACCATTTTCAAGTAACTAATTCACACTTCAAGTCTCTACCATTAACCATGTAACTAATTCACATTTTCAAGTCACTACCATTTTCAAGTAACTAAGTCACATTTTCAAGTTACTACACTTAACCATTTTCAAGTAGCTAATTGACATTTTCACTACACTTAACCATTTTCAAGTAACTAATTTCACATTTCAAGTGTCTACCAGTAACCATGTAACTAATTCACATTTCAATTCTCTACACTTAACCATTTTCAAGTAACTAATTCACATTTCAAGTCTCTACCAATAACCATTTTCAAGTAACTAATTCACATTTCAAGTGTCTACCAGTAACCATGTAACTAATTCACATTTCAATTCTCTACACTTAACCATTTTCAAGTAACTAATTCACGTTTTCAAGTTACTACACTTAACCATTTTCTAGTAACTAATTCAAGTCTCTACAACTAACCATTTTCAAGTAACTAATTCACATTTCAAGTCTCTACCATTAACCATTTTCAAGTAACTAATTCACATTTCAAGTCTCTACCATTTTTCAAGTAACTAATTCACATTTCATTTGGGGGGGTGTCCCTTGATCTTTCTCTTCTTTGTTCATTATCTGAATGCGGAATTATAATAAGTATCTCTTTGTTTAATTAATCTAAGTATTTGGTTAATATCTTGAACTATTAAGTCTAGATAGTTAGGATTTTGAGTCTGTATATATTTATCTAAGTTATATTGAATAAGTGTTTCTCTTTCTCTTAGTTCATTTATAGTTTGCTGCCATTGTTCTAGATTTTGTTGGTCCATTTTTAGTTAAAATCTAAGTATCCATCGGAATCTATGTCGTAGTATATATCATTATTTTTATAATCATCTTCGTCTGTATCATTAAGTATGTTTTCTAACCATGATTCTTTCATTAGATCTATAATTTCATGGGTTAGTAATAGGTTATAGATTGTTTGTATTGAATCTTTATTTAAATTTCTGAGTGTATATAAGAGTAATATTTTATAGTCGTTGTCTTCATTGATTAGATATTTAGGTGTTTTAATTTTGTATTTTTCTATGTTTTCACTGGATTGAGGTATGTCTATGGAAATTTCTTTAGATTCTGTCATTCTTTTCAGTTTGTGTTTTTAATCATTATTCCCTCTAACCTCTACTTGTATTATTATCTTTATCACTTAGTAATTCAGTATGTTTAATTATCCGTTTGGTCATTACTATGGGTTTCAGCACTAATCAGTTTACCCTAACAATGCTTTCTTCACTTGGTTTACTACCCTCTTTACGGCATTCCTCGCCTTTTCTGGTTTCAACCATTTTGGTCAGCTTAGTCTGGGTTTAACTTACTCTTAGCTTATTAACCATAGCAAACTAATAAGGATAATATAACATAATCAAATCACTACATGATAAATAATAATAATATACTAGAGATTATTGGGAATTAAAAGATTAGTTACACATAGTTGAATGAAAGTGTACCGTCGTTGTTATCTCCTCAGTTGTATGTGAGATGGATGCTGTTATGTTGGATTCCTCCATAGCTATATGAAAACTTATATCTTGAACAAAAGATTTTATTTTATTGTGAGTCTCAGCACATGAGAGTTGTAGGTAAGCAAGATTGCTTGTCTTTCCCTCTCTGCCTTTGCCTCTATATATAACATATTACAAAACGCGTCCAAACAGTGGAAAACGCGTTAAAAGAAAAGTAAAACGCGTGAACAGTGCTAGTCACTGTGCACTTTACGACTTTTGTACATCTTTTTACAATTTTTCAAAAAGTAAACAGTATTGCTACTGTGCACTTTCTGACTTATTCTAAAAGAAAAGATAGAAAACGTGTGGGGTTATACTACTCCCAGTTTTAATAAAGAAAAGATGCTCTTAATAATTTACATTGTGATGTAATATATGTGGGTCTTCAGTATCTTGTTTTGTCCGTAGTTTGTCTGATGTGCTGTTGTTGGTCATCATTCTAATTGAACTTCTGGTATATGAGTGATATTTCCTCCATTACACTGTGAACAGTGATGATCTGGATATTTCTGTCCTATAAGCTGACAATATCTTGTTAATAGATTTGCTGAAATAAAATCCTTCTTGAGTGCCTTTGTAGTTGGTATATCTTCTGGTTTAAGTAAAGAGAGTATCCATTGTCGTATCTCTTCCATGTCTCCTGGTCTTAGTTCTCTTGAGTTTGCATAGATCATATTTTGATTTCTACAGTGGTAACACCATAGTGCTTGTCCAGTAGTATAATTATGTTCTAGTTCTTGTAAGATAACTTGTAGTCCTATTATTCTTTTGTTTGCATAAAATGCTGGTATGTCTTCTCTGAGTATTTCCGGTTGAGGTCCTATATCATCGGGTATTAACATATCTCGTGTCAGTCCTATTTTTACCACTTGTATGATAGGTTTTATCTCGTTAAAAAGTATTTCTGCTGGGGCTGCATAAAATCTGATATAAAAGAAAGTTCCTTTGGTAATTCTTTGGTATGTTGAAAATGCGGTATATAGTTCTGGTATTTTTTGGATTTCTTGTCCATCTGTCGTATATACAGTTGATACTAATCCAAAGTCGTAGCATGTTCGTACTAGATTTGCATTTGTTCCTGGTTGTGCAATCAGCTTGTTATATCCTTGCAGTTTTTGGGTTAAATAATCTCTTTTTGGATCAATAGTTGTTGTAGATCTTGGATTTTGGTTTAGATGCATTTGGGTTTTGTGGATATTATGGATGTAAGCTGTGGATATATGGTCATAAATATTTTTGGTATTATTTAGACTGGCTGCGTATGATGAAGTTTGGGGACTTGGATAATTTGTTGACTGGAATTTCTGTATAAATGGTTTTGTGAAATGACTATTTAAATTGGTATTTGGTCTTTTTGTAGGTGGGGTAGCTGAACTGCTTGGTCCTGCTTTAGTTCCTGTGCTAGTTCCTGCTCCTGCAGCTGTATAAATAACTTTGTTATGAGTTTTTAGGAGTTTCTCAACGTCTCCTTCTAGTTCTGGATGTTTAACGTCTTCCGATTGACGTAGATCAGCATATTTTGAGTCATGCGGCTGACTTGTAGCTTTTTCCTTCTTTAGTTGTTTTAGTTCTAGCTCAAAACTGTCCACTTTGAGACAAAGTGTAGTCATAGCTTTTAATAATTCGTCCATTGGACTATCCTGATCTGTCTGTGTAGCTTTGTCTTGATAAGTAGTCTGCAACAATATTCTTGTTAGTACTAATAACTTCTATTGTAAAAGTAAAATTTTGTATATTTAATACAAGCCTTCGTATTTCCTTCATTGTAACTGAGTTTTCTAAATTTCGTGTTAGCCACCATTTTACCTGTGTATTATCTGTTCTAACTATGAATTTATTATATACAATATATGGTTCAAATGCCAATAAACATTTATATAAAGCAAATAATTCTTTTCTATTTATTTCCCATTTTGCTTGAGGTTCCGTATATGATCCTGAATAGTATCTACAGTGATGTTCTATGTTTGTATCTAAATATTTATATTTTAAAATTCCACCATAACTATGATTACTTGCGTCTGATTCTACTATATATATAAACTCTTTTGTTGTGTCTGGAAAATATAATTTTGGTAACTTTTGACATAATTCTTTTATTTTTTGTATATGTTTTTTATCTGTCTGATCAAAGTGATATTCAATATTCTTTTTTAATTTTTTATGTAATGATTTTAGGTGTTCTGCTAATTTTGGTATATACTCTCGTACTTGATTTACTAATCCTAAAAAGGATTGTAATTTTTTCTTTGTGTCTAATATCTCTTCGGACTTTATAATTTTTTGTACTATATGTGTTTGCATTTTTATTCCATCTTTATCTATTGGTATACCTAAAAATTCTATTTGGTTTTTCATTATTTCTGCCTTACTTTTGCTTAAACTAATTCCTGCTGTTTCTACAATGTTTATGAATTTATTTAGTAATTGTATATGTTCTTCTTCTGTTCTTGAGTATAATAAGATATCATCAATATATATAATGCAATTTTCTAGTTGTGTAAAATGTGTATCCATAAAATGTTGAAATCTACCTGGTGCATTTTTATATCCAAATGGTAAGACATTCCATTCATAAAATCCTTGAGGTACTGTAAATGCTGTTAGTTTTTTCGAGTTATCTTCTAGTTTTAAATGATAAAAGCCTGATTTGCAGTCAAATTTACTAAAGTAATTATATCCTTGGATTTGTCTAATTTTTAGTATTTTATTTGGTATTGGGTAATTATATGTTTTAGTTTTGGCATTTAGATTTCTATAATCAATAACCATCCTACTTTTTCCTCGTTTTTGTTCACTATGTTTATTGACAATAAAAGCTGGGCTGGTGTGTTTACTATTACTTTCTTGGATGTATTTGTGAGTGAGTAGTTCATTGATGTGTAAACTAAATTCGTTTAAGTCGTCAAAGTTATATTTTAATGGTTTTTGGATGATGATACTATTGTCGTCTATAAGTTCTATAGTAACTGTTGTTTTATGTTTATCCCATCCTTTAAGTGGATTGTCGCTATATAAATGTTCTAATTTGTCGTGGATTGGTTGTAATAGGTTTATATTAAAAGTGATTATTTGTATCGATTTTTCTGTACTAGGTTGAGTTTCTAATTTTTGTGTTATATTTTCTGGTCCTTTTATCCATGGTGTTGTTTTTCTCTGTTTATTTGGTACTCTTTTTGTTCCTACTTTTTGTTTACAAGGTGTTGTAAACCAGCAATGTGTTTTTGTTAATATATGTGGGTATAGATTATCTATAAAAGGCATTCCTAATATCATATCTCTCGTTGTGAATTCATAATTGTACATTGTTTGTATAGTTAGTATTTTATCCCATATTTGTAATTTTACATCTTTTGCATAATATTTTATCATACTTCCTTCGTCATTAAAGCCTGAAAATACGGTTGGATGTGTTACTTGTTTCCATTTAGATTCTGGTAAACAATTATATCTACATAGATTTGCTTCTGAGCCGGTATCTATCATTGGTGTATAGTATCTACTATTATATCCTTCCACTATTATTTTTGCTAGTATATATACTTTGGTCATGTTAAAGTTATATTTTAAATTGTTGTTCTTGCTCTACTTATAATTACATTCTTGTTTTGGTAATGAATTATTAATCTTGTATCTTCGATTTTATATGGTTTTACTTGTTCTAGCCAATTTAAGCCTAATACGATATTTGGATTTATCTGTCCTATTGTAAATTGTATATTTATAGGTATTCCTCCTATGATTAATTCTTGGATAGTTATTTCTTTTGTCTGTTTTAATTCTTTTGGTAAGCCGGGTATTTCTTGTTCTTGTAGTATAATATCGTTTTCTGTTATTAATTCCTGGGTTATCCAATTATCTTGTTCTCCTGTATTTATGAGGATTAAATATTTTCGTTGGTTTAGTATTCCTGTTATGTAATAGGGATGTAATGGTATTTCTATTATCTCTGTAGGTTGTTCATATTCTAGTCTTCTAGAGGTGCTTATTCTAGATGAGGATGAAGGGGTATCTATTTGTCTTTTTATTGATGTTCCTATTCTTTCTTTGACTATATCTAATTCTTGGTTTATGTCTAATTCATCATAACTATAATCATTATTATCTATTGCTGTTAATATATTGTCAAATGGGAATTCTATCTTAATTTTATCAATTTTACTAGTTGCTTGTACCATGTGTTTCGTAGTTAATATATATAAGTTTTTACATCTTGCGGTAAATATTTTACTACCTGGAGTTAATTCTATTCCTGATAATTTCCAATATAATACTAAGGATTTATCTATATTTTTGTCTTTTATTGCTACTGAATAGTTTGAGTTAACTGTAAATTTAAATTTTTGGTATATCAAGTTTCCTTTTACTGCACTTATTATGCTTTTTTCAATAGGGTATTTTATTCTATCATCTGCTAGGTATAATTCTATAGGTGTATCTATTCCTTCCTTAAAACATGCTTTTATAAGTATCTGTATTGCTCCTAAATGTACATGAGTTATTTCTTGCTTAGGTTTTGGTTTTAATGCTTGTATTTCTTTATTTAATTCCTTTTTACTTATTATAGGTACCATTGCTCTACCTCTTGCATATTTACAATCTACTGTATGTTCTTTTTGGCTTATTATGTAATATTCTTCTTTTGGTTTTCTAAACCAATGTTTTATCATCGGTACGTCTAATACATTATCTATTTTTAAGGTAATTTCTTGTTTTAGTATCTGGTTATATATGTTTGAGTCAAATATTATTTTTTGATTACTAACTTCTTCAGTTTCGTAATTTTCTTTTTCTATTATTCCTGCTTCAGTCATAAGTATGTTCTTCTACTTCTATGTTTTGTAAGTCTAGTTCATCAGTATCGTCGTCAATCTCTGAATTGTTTATTTCTATATCTGATAGTTCATTGAGTTCATAAACACTATCATTACTTTCTAAATCATAATCTATATAGGGTAATTCTGTATAAATATTATCTTCTATCCTCATTTCTGTTATTTGTTTTTTCTTTATATCTTTTGGTATTTTACAGTCTCTAGCTAAGTGTCCTAATTTGCCACAATTGTAGCATTTACATTCTGTTAGTTTTTTTTTAGGTCGATATGGTCTTTTTCTTTTATAATTTTTAATATAATAACGTTTTCTTGGGTTTTTGGTTTTATATTTTGCCTTAAAGGGTTTGTATTTCTTAAAGCGTTTTTTATATCTATACTTAGTTTTCTTCTTTTTGCAACCAAATTGTGGTGCTATTTTTTGTGTACAACAAGACATGTTTTTATTTAATACTTTATTGAATTTTTGTTTATCTTTATATTCATCACATAATCCTATAAACCAAGTTTGTAAGTATTTAATTCTAGATCCTAATGTATCTGTCAAACTAGCTGCTTCCCAATCTGCTATTATCTTTGTACTAAATGGTTCAGGTAATTTTGTAAAATATGTTTGTCTTACTGCTATAGCTTCTTCTTGGTTATATATACTTTTATAATAATATTCCTTAAAAGCACATGTATATTCGTCTATGTAACACATATTGCATATTGATAATTTATTCATTAATTGTCTATTTAGATTTTTATCTTTTTCTTGTTCTGCTAGTTCTGTTGTCATACTTCCAAATTCATTTCTAATTCCATATTCGTATTTGTCTAAAATTGCCGTACTTGATGTTGTAACTGTTCCACTACTATCTTTATTACTTCTTAATGTTGTTCTTCCTTCAGCAGTTATATTATGTAGCCATAGTTTTACTGTTCCTATTAATGTTCTCTCTATGTATCCTGGTGTATCTGCTACTGATATTTTGTTATCTACTAGTTGTTTAGCAAGCTGTCCTATCCATACTTGTATTGTTTTATTTACGTCTGTAACACAATCTAGATCTAAGAATAGTGAGGATTCTGGAGGTTTATTTGGTGTCCATTTATTTAATCTATTTTGCCATAATGCTTCATATCTATTATCATCTATAACTGTGTAATAAGATGGTCTTGATGTTCTAGGATTTTCATATCTTCTTTTATCATATGAAGTTCTGCTTGTGCTAGGTTGTTCATTTTTGATTGTATTTATATTTGGTTTAGCATTTGTTGTATTTATATTTAAATCTGTTATTTTATTCATGATTTGCGTATATGTTTCACTATTTTCACTATTTTCTTCTTCCTTTTCTGACTTTGTTTCGGAATTTTCTGTTTCTCCTATGGTTATATCATCGATTTGTAGTTCGTTTATATCTTCAGAATGGGTTTCTGTAATGTTATCAATACTAATATTATCAATACTTAGGTTTGTACATTCTTCTGTTAATCCTTGAGTTGATTCTTCTATGTGTATTTGTTCTTTTAACTTTTCTAATTCTAGAGCTAACTGTTTTTCTTTTTCTTTTTTTATTTTTTCTTTTTGTTTTGTTAGTCGTTCCTTTACCTTTTGCGCATATATTTGTTTTAGTATTGCTAATTCTTTTTCCATTTCTTGTATTTTGGTAGATGATTCGGATGTTTCAGGTTCTGAATATTCTGGAATTGGTTCAGTTTTTATGTGTGTGTGTTCTTCTTTTATTTGTTGTTTATTATATTTTAATTGTTCTATTTCTTTTTTGGCTTCTAATCTTATTTTTTCAATTTCTAATTTTTGGTCTATTTCTGTATTTTCTTTTTGTAAGCGTATCATTTCTGTTATGCTATCTTCTAATTTAGCTGATGTTGGATCTGGCATTAAGTATAATTTTGTACCTATTTTTCTATATCTCCTTCCTAGGTTTGAATGTATTATCATTATCTGTGTTCCTTCTGTACTAATAAAGGTTTTTTCTTCTACGGGGTATTCTTCTTTATTCATCTGTATACTTTTGTTTTAAGTCATAATGTTTTAATTTTAATTTTGTTATTACATGTTTTTGGGCTTCTAGTGAGTGTTTACATATTCCTGCAAATATCTGATAAGTTAGTCTTTCTTGCCTATATTTAATTTCTTCTTATACATCTATTATTTCTTTAAATAATTCTACCTTCCTAAGAATTTTTTCTGTCTCTGGATATATATATGTTGGGTTACTGGGTTCTGGTTTATCCATTAACGGTTTGTTTAAATGCTATAGTTAGTTTATCTAATGCTATAACTAAGTTATTCATAGCTTTATTTAGGTTATGTATTTCTTTTATTATCTGGATAATTTCTTTAAGTGTTTGTTTTCTTTGGATTTTACGTTTATATGTTTTCTGAATTTTCGTTGTTAAGTGATTTAATCTAATTGGTTTTATCATTCTTATAGGTGTCTGTTTATATGTCATATTTTTGTTTTCGCAAGGTCTTAATGTACTTATATTCTATATACGAAATTACATCTATTTTGGTAGGTTCATAATTATTATATAATTTGCTTAATTCTTTTCTGAGTTTCTGTAATTTTTCATGTCTATTTATTTGTGTCATAATTTTTTGATATCGTGGATCATCATAAGTTAAATCTTCGCCATATTCTAGTGGTGTTTTTAGTAGTTTAGCTTCTTTATTATGATAATTTTCTACTGTTATTTTATCTCTATGTTCTATGATTCTTTGCTTATTTTTGTTATTGTGTTCTATTTCAGTTATGTTTCTTTTAATCCTATGCTCTGATACCATTTGGGGGGGTGTCCCTTGATCTTACTACACTTAACCATTTTCAAATACTAATTCACATTTTCAAGTTACTGCACTTAACCATTTTCAAGTAACTAATTCACATTTCCACTACACTTAACGATTTTCAAGTAACTAATTCACATTTCAAGTCTCTACCATTAACCATTTTCATGTAACTAATTTACATTTTCAAGTCACTACCATTTTCAAGTAACAAATTCACATTTTCAAGTTACTACACTTAACCATTTTCAAGTAACTAATTCACCTTTCAAGTCTCTACCATTAACCATTTTCAAGTAACTAATTCACATTTCAAGTTTCTACCATTAACCATGTAATTAATTCACATTTCAATTCTCTACACTTAACCATTTTCAAGTAAATAATTCACATTTTCAAGTTACTACACTTAACCATTTTCAAGTAACTAATTCACATTTAAAGTCTCTACCATTAACCATTTTCAAGTAACTAATTCACATTTCAAGTCTCTACCATTAACCATTTTCAAGTAACTAATTCACGTTTTCAAGTTACTACACTTAACAATTTTCAAGTAACTAATCCACATTTTCACCACACAACCATTTTCAAGTAACTAATTCACATTTCAAGTCTTTACCATTAACCATTTTCAAGTAACTAATTCACGTTTTCAAGTTCCTACACTTAACCAT
The DNA here is from genome assembly GCA_031232105.1 of Capsicum rhomboideum. NCBI lineage: Eukaryota > Viridiplantae > Streptophyta > Magnoliopsida > Solanales > Solanaceae > Capsicum > Capsicum rhomboideum. Next base: position 46,317,120 of record CP124719.1, on the reverse strand, counting down.
TTTCAAGTAACTAATTCACATTTTCACTACACTTAACCATTTTCAAGTAACTAATTTCACATTTCAAGTCTCTACCATTAACCATTTTCAAGCAACTAATTCACATTTTCAAGTCACTACCATTTTCAAGTAACACATACACATTTTCAAGTCTCTACACTTAACCATTTTCAAATAACTAATTCACATTTCAAGTCTCTACCATTTTCAAGTAACTAACTCACAGTTCATGTCTCTACCATTTTCAAGCAACTAATTCACATTTTCAAGTCACTACCATTTTCAAGTAACAAATACACATCTTCATGTCTCTACACTTAACCATTTTCAAGTAACCAATTCACATTTCATGTCTCTACCATTAACACTTTTCAAGTAACTAATTCACATTTTCAAGTCACTACCATTTTCTAGTAACTAATTCACATTTTCACTACACTTAACGATTTTCAAGTAACTAATTCACATTTCAAGTCTCTACCATTAACCATTTTCAAGTAATTACTTCACACTTCAAGTCTCTACCATTAACCGTGTAACTAATTCACATTTTCAAGTCACTATCATTTTCAAGTAACTAATTCACGTTTTCAAGTTACTACACTTAACCATTTTCAAGTAGCTAATTCACATTTTCACTACACTTAACCATTTTCAAGTAACTAATTTCACATTTCAAGTCTCTACCATTAACCATTTTCAAGCAACTAATTCACATTTTCAAGTCACTACCATTTTCAAGTAACACATACACATTTTCAAGTCTCTACACTTAACCATTTTCAAATAACTAATTCACATTTCAAGTCTCTACCATTTTCAAGTAACTAACTCACAGTTCATGTCTCTACCAATTTCAAGCAACTAATTCACATTTTCAAGTCACTACCATTTTCAAGTAACAAATACACATCTTCATGTCTCTACACTTAACCATTTTCAAGTAACCAATTCACATTTCATGTCTCTACCATTAACACTTTTCAAGTAACTAATTCACATTTTCAAGTCACTACCATTTTCTAGTAACTAATTCACATTTTCACTACACTTAACGATTTTCAAGTAACTAATTCACATTTCAAGTCTCTACCATTAACCATTTTCAAGTAATTACTTCACACTTCAAGTCTCTACCATTAACCGTGTAACTAATTCACATTTTCAAGTCACTATCATTTTCAAGTAACTAATTCACGTTTTCATGTTACTACACTTAACCATTTTCAAGTAGCTAATTCACATTTTCACTACACTTAACCATTTTCAAGTTACTAATTCACATTTTCAAGTAACTAATTCACATTTTCAAGTTACTATTTTCAAGTAACTAATTCACATTTTCATTACACTTAACCATTTTCAAGTAACTAATTCACATTTCAAGTCTCTACCATTAACCATTTTCAAGTAACTAATTCACATTTCAAGTGTCTACCACTAACCATGTAACTAATTCACATTTCAATTATTTACACTTAACCATTTTCAAGTAACTAATTCACTTTTTCAAGTTACTACACTTAGCCATTTTCTAGTAACTAATTCAAATCTCTACAACTAACCATTTTCAAATAACTAATTCACATTTCAAGTCTCTACCATTAACCATTTTCAAGTAACTAATTCACATTTCAAGTCTCTACCATTAACCATTTTCAAGTAACTAATTCACACTTCAAGTGTCTACCATTAACCATGTAACTAATTCATATTTCAATTCTCTACACTTAACCATTTTCAAGTAACTAATTCACGTTTTCAAGTTACTACACTTAACCATTTTCAAGTAACTAATTCACATTTTCACTACACTTAACCATTTTCAAGTAACTAATTCACATTTCAAGTCTCTACCATTAACCATTTTCAAGTAACTAATTCACATTTCAAGTCTCTACCATTAACCATTTTCAAATAACTAATTCACATTTTCAAGTCACTACCATTTTCAAGTAACAAATACACATCTTCAAGTCTCTACACTTAACCATTTTCAAATAACTAATTCAGATTTCAAGTCTCTACCATTAACCATTTTCATGTAACTAATTCACGTTTGCAAGTTACTACACTTAACCATTTTCAAGTAACTAATTCACATTTCAAGTCTCTACCATTAACCATTTTCAAATAACTAATTCACATTTTCAAGTCACTACCATTTTCAAGTAACAAATACACATCTTCAAGTTACTACACTTAACCATTTTCAAGTAACTAATTCACATTTTCACTACACTTAACCATTTTCAAGTAACTAATTCACATTTCAAGTCTCTACCATTAACCATTTTCAAGTAACTAATTCACATTTCAAGTCTCTACCATTAACCATTTTCAAATAACTAATTCACATTTTCAAGTCACTACCATTTTCAAGTAACAAATACACATCTTCAAGTCTCTACACTTAACCATTTTCAAATAACTAATTCAGATTTCAAGTCTCTACCATTAACCATTTTCAAGTAACTAATTCACATTTCAAGTCTCTATCATTAACCATTTTCAAATAACTAATTCACATTTTCAAGTCACTACCATTTTCAAGTAACAAATACACATCTTCATGTCTCTAGACTTAACCATTTTCAAGTAACCAATTCACATTTCAACTCTCTACCATTAACCATTTTCAAATAACTAATTCTCATTTTCAAGTCACTACCATTTTCAAGTTACTACACTTAACCATTTTCTAGTAACCAATTCACATTTTCACTACACTTAACCATTTTCAAGTAACTAATTCACATTTCAAGTCTCTACCATTAACCATTTTCAAGTAACTAATTCACACTTCAAGTCTCTACCATTAACCATGTAACTAATTCACATTTTCAAGTCACTACCATTTTCAAGTAACTAATTCACATTTTCAAGTTACTACACTTAACCATTTTCAAGTAGCTAATTCACATTTTCACTACACTTAACCATTTTCAAGTAACTAATTTCACATTTCAAGTCTCTACCATTAACCATTTTCAAGTTACTAATTCATATTTTCAAATCACTACCATTTTCAAGTAACTAATTTACATTTTCAAGTCACTACACTTAACCATTTTCAAGTAACGAATTCACATTTCAAGTGTCTACCATTAACCATGTAAGTAATTCGTATTTCAATTCTCTACACTTAACCATTTTCAAGTAACTAATTCACGTTTTCAATTTACTACACTTAACCATTTTCAAGTAACTAATTCAAGTCTCTACAATTAACCATTTTCAAGTAACTAATTCACATTTCAAGTCTCTACCATCAACCATTTTCAAATAACTAATTCACATTTTCAAGTCACTACCATTTTCAAGTAACAAATACACATCTTAAAGTCTCTACACTTAACCATTTTCAAATAACTAATTCAGATTTCAAGTCTCTACCATTTTCGAGTAACTAATTCACAGTTCAAGTCTCTACCATTTTCAAGTAACTAATTCACATTTTCAAGTTACTACACTTAACCATTTTCAAGTAACTAATTCACATTTCCACTACACTAAACAATTTTAAAGTAACTAATTCACATTTCAAGTCTCTACCATTAACCATTTTCAAGTAACTAATTTACATTTTCAAGTCACTACCATTTTCAAGTAACAAATTCACATTTTCACTACACTTAACCATTTTCAAGTAACTAATTCACATTTCAAGTCTCTACCATTAACCATTTTCAAGTAACTAATTCACATTTCAAGTCTCTACCATTAACCATTTTCAAATAACTAATTCACATTTTCAAGTCACTACCATTTTCAAGTAACAAATACACATCTTCATGTCTCTACACTTAACCATTTTCAAGTAACCAATTCACCTTTCAAGTCTCTACCATTAACCATTTTCAAATAACTAATTCTCATTTTCAAGTCACTACCATTTTCAAGTAACTAATTCACATTTTCAAGTTAATACACTTAACCATTTTCTAGTAACTAATTCACATTTTTACTACACTTAACCATTTTCAAGTAACTAATTCACATTTCAAGTCTCTACCATTAACCATTTTCAAGTAACTAATTCACACTTCAAGTCTCTACCATTAACCATGTAACTAATTCACATTTTCAAGTCTCTACAATTTTCAAGTAACTAACTCACATTTTCAAGTTACTACACTTAACCATTTTCAAGTAGCTAATTCACATTTTCACTACACTTAACCATTTTCAAGTAACTAATTTCACATTTCAAGTCTCTACCATTAACCATTTTCAAGTTACTAATTCATATTTTCAAATCACTACCATTTTCAAGTAACTAATTCACATTTTCAAGTTACTACACTTAACCATTTTCAAGTAACTAATTCACATTTTCATTACACTTAACCATTTTCAAGTAACTAATTCACATTTCAAGTCTCTACCAATAACCATTTTCAAGTAACTAATTCACATTTCAAGTGTCTACCAGTAACCATGTAACTAATTCACTTTTCAATTCTCTACACTTAACCATTTTCAAGTAACTAATTCACGTTTTCAAGTTACTACACTTAACCATTTTCTTGTAACTAATTCAAGTCTCTACAACTAACCATTTTCAAGTAACTAATTCACATTTCAAGTCTCTACCATTAACCATTTTCAAGTAACTAATTCACATTTTCAAGTCACTACCATTTTCAAGTAAGAAATACACATCTTCAAGTCTCTACACTTAACCATTTTCAAATAACTAATTCACATTTCAAATCTCTACCGTTTTCAAGTAACTAATTCACAGTTCAAGTCTCTACCATTTTCAAATACTAATTCACATTTTCAAGTTACTACACTTAACCATTTTCAAGTAACTAATTCACATTTCCACTACACTTAACGATTTTCAAGTAACTAATTCACATTTCAAGTCTCTACCATTAACCATTTTCACGTAACTAATTTACATTTTCAAGTCACTACCATTTTCAAGTAACAAATTCACATTTTCAAGTTACTACACTTAACCATTTTCAAGTAACTAATTCACATTTTCACTACACTTAACCATTTTCAAGTAACTAATTCACATTTCAAGTCTCTACCATTAACCATTTTCAAGTAACTAATTCACATTTCAAGTTTCTACCATTAACCATGTAATTAATTCACATTTCAATTCTCTACACTTAACCATTTTCAAGTAAATAATTCACATTTTCAAGTTACTACACTTAACCATTTTCAAGTAACTAATTCACATTTAAAGTCTCTACCATTAACCATTTTCAAGTAACTAATTCACATTTCAAGTCTCTACCATTAACCATTTTCAAGTAACTAATTCACGTTTTCAAGTTACTACACTTAACCATTTTCAAGTAACTAATCCACATTTTCACCACACAACCATTTTCAAGTAACTAATTCACATTTCAAGTCTTTACCATTAACCATTTTCAAGTAACTAATTCACGTTTTCAAGTTCCTACACTTAACCATTTTCAAGTAACTAATTCACATTTTCACTACACTTAACCATTTTCAAGTAACTAATTTCACATTTCAAGTCTCTACCATTAACCATTTTCAAGCAACTAATTCACATTTTCAAGTCACTACCATTTTCAAGTAACAAATACACATTTTCAAGTCCCTACACTTAACCATTTTCAAATAACTAATTCACATTTCAAGTCTCTACCATTTTCAAGTAACTAACTCACAGTTCATGTCTCTACCATTTTCAAGCAACTAATTCACATTTTCAAGTCACTACCATTTTCAAGTAACAAATACACATCTTCATGTCTCTACACTTAACCATTTTCAAGTAACCAATTCACATTTCATGTCGCTACCATTAACACTTTTCAAGTAACTAATTCACATTTTCAAGTCACTACCATTTTCTAGTAACTAATTCACATTTTCACTACACTTAACCATTTTCAAGTAACTAATTCACATTTCAAGTCTCTACCATTAACCATTTTCAAGTAATTACTTCACACTTCAAGTCTCTACCATTAACCGTGTAACTAATTCACATTTTCAAGTCACTATCATTTTCAAGTAACTAATTCACGTTTTCAAGTTACTACACTTAACCATTTTCAAGTAGCTAATTCACATTTTCACTACACTTAACCATTTTCAAGTTACTAATTCACATTTTCAAGTAACTAATTCACATTTTCAAGTTACTACACTTAACCATTTTCAAGTAACTAATTCACATTTTCATTACACTTAACCATTTTCAAGTAACTAATTCACATTTCAAGTCTCTACCATTAACCATTTTCAAGTAACTAATTCACATTTCAAGTGTCTACCACTAACCATGTAACTAATTCACATTTCAATTATTTACACTTAACCATTTTCAAGTAACTAATTCACTTTTTCAAGTTACTACACTTAGCCATTTTCTAGTAACTAATTCAAATCTCTACAACTAACCATTTTCAAATAACTAATTCACATTTCAAGTCTCTACCATTAACCATTTTCAAGTAACTAATTCACACTTCAAGTGTCTACCATTAACCATGTAACTAATTCATATTTCAATTCTCTACACTTAACCATTTTCAAGTAACTAATTCACGTTTTCAAGTTACTACACTTAACCATTTTCAAGTAACTAATTCAAGTCTCTACAATTAACCATTTTCAAGTAACTAATTCACATTTCAAGTCTCTACCATTAACCATTTTCAAGTAACTAATTCACATTTTCAAGTCACTACCATTTTCAAGTAACAAATACACATCTTCAAGTTTCGACACTTAACCATTTTCAAATAACTAATTCAGATTTGAAGTCTCTACCATTTTCAAGTAACTAACTCACAGTTCATGTCTCTACCATTTTCAAGCAACTAATTCACATTTTCAAGTCACTACCATTTTCAAGTAACCAATTCACCTTTCAAGTCTCTACCATTAACCATTTTCAAATAACTAATTCTCATTTCATGTCTCTACCATTAACCATTTTCAAGTAACTAATTCACATTTCAAGTCTCTACCATTAACCATTTTCAAGTAACTAATTCACATTTCAAGTCTCTACCATTAACCATTTTCAAATAACTAATTCACATTTTCAAGTCACTACCATTTTCAAGCAACAAATACACATCTTCATGTCTCTACACTTAACCATTTTCAAGTAACCAATTCACCTTTCAAGTCTCTACCATTAACCATTTTCAAATAACTAATTCTCATTTTCAAGTCACTACCATTTTCAAGTAACTAATTCACATTTTCAAGTTACTACACTTAACCATTTTCTAGTAACTAATTCACATTTTTACTACACTTAACCATTTTCAAGTAACTAATTCACATTTCAAGTCTCTACCATTAACCATTTTCAAGTAACTAATTCACATTTCAAGTCTCTACCATTAACCATTTTCAAGTAACTAATTCACGTTTTCAAGTTACTACACTTAACCATTTTCAAGTAACTAATCCACATTTTCACCACACAACCATTTTCAAGTAACTAATTCACATTTCAAGTCTTTACCATTAACCATTTTCAAGTAACTAATTCACGTTTTCAAGTTCCTACACTTAACCATTTTCAAGTAACTAATTCACATTTTCACTACACTTAACCATTTTCAAGTAACTAATTTCACATTTCAAGTCTCTACCATTAACCATTTTCAAGCAACTAATTCACATTTTCAAGTCACTACCATTTTCAAGTAACAAATACACATTTTCAAGTCCCTACACTTAACCATTTTCAAATAACTAATTCACATTTCAAGTCTCTACCATTTTCAAGTAACTAACTCACAGTTCATGTCTCTACCATTTTCAAGCAACTAATTCACATTTTCAAGTCACTACCATTTTCAAGTAACAAATACACATCTTCATGTCTCTACACTTAACCATTTTCAAGTAACCAATTCACATTTCATGTCGCTACCATTAACACTTTTCAAGTAACTAATTCACATTTTCAAGTCACTACCATTTTCTAGTAACTAATTCACATTTTCACTACACTTAACCATTTTCAAGTAACTAATTCACATTTCAAGTCTCTACCATTAACCATTTTCAAGTAATTACTTCACACTTCAAGTCTCTACCATTAACCGTGTAACTAATTCACATTTTCAAGTCACTATCATTTTCAAGTAACTAATTCACGTTTTCAAGTTACTATACTTAACCATTTTCAAGTAGCTAATTCACATTTTCACTACACTTAACCATTTTCAAGTTACTAATTCACATTTTCAAGTAACTAATTCACATTTTCAAGTTACTACACTTAACCATTTTCAAGTAACTAATTCACATTTTCATTACACTTAACCATTTTCAAGTAACTAATTCACATTTCAAGTCTCTACCATTAACCATTTTCAAGTAACTAATTCACATTTCAAGTGTCTACCACTAACCATGTAACTAATTCACATTTCAATTATTTACACTTAACCATTTTCAAGTAACTAATTCACTTTTTCAAGTTACTACACTTAGCCATTTTCTAGTAACTAATTCAAATCTCTACAACTAACCATTTTCAAATAACTAATTCACATTTCAAGTCTCTACCATTAACCATTTTCAAGTAACTAATTCACACTTCAAGTGTCTACCATTAACCATGTAACTAATTCATATTTCAATTCTCTACACTTAACCATTTTCAAGTAACTAATTCACGTTTTCAAGTTACTACACTTAACCATTTTCAAGTAACTAATTCAAGTCTCTACAATTAACCATTTTCAAGTAACTAATTCACATTTCAAGTCTCTACCATTAACCATTTTCAAGTAACTAATTCACATTTTCAAGTCACTACCATTTTCAAGTAACAAATACACATCTTCAAGTTTCGACACTTAACCATTTTCAAATAACTAATTCAGATTTGAAGTCTCTACCATTTTCAAGTAACTAACTCACAGTTCATGTCTCTACCATTTTCAAGCAACTAATTCACATTTTCAAGTCACTACCATTTTCAAGTAACCAATTCACCTTTCAAGTCTCTACCATTAACCATTTTCAAATAACTAATTCTCATTTCATGTCTCTACCATTAACCATTTTCAAGTAACTAATTCACATTTCAAGTCTCTACCATTAACCATTTTCAAGTAACTAATTCACATTTCAAGTCTCTACCATTAACCATTTTCAAATAACTAATTCACATTTTCAAGTCACTACCATTTTCAAGCAACAAATACACATCTTCATGTCTCTACACTTAACCATTTTCAAGTAACCAATTCACCTTTCAAGTCTCTACCATTAACCATTTTCAAATAACTAATTCTCATTTTCAAGTCACTACCATTTTCAAGTAACTAATTCACATTTTCAAGTTACTACACTTAACCATTTTCTAGTAACTAATTCACATTTTTACTACACTTAACCATTTTCAAGTAACTAATTCACATTTCAAGTCTCTACCATTAACCATTTTCAAGTAACTAATTCACACTTCAAGTCTCTACCATTAACCATGTAACTAATTCACATTTTCAAGTTACTACACTTAACCATTTTCAAGTAACTAATTCACATTTTCATTACACTTAACCATTTTCAAGTAACTAATTCACATTTCAAGTCTCTACCAATAACCATTTTCAAGTAACTAATTCACATTTCAAGTGTCTACCAGTAACCATGTAACTAATTCACTTTTCAATTCTCTACACTTAACCATTTTCAAGTAACTAATTCACGTTTTCAAGTTACTACACTTAACCATTTTCTTGTAACTAATTCAAGTCTCTACAACTAACCATTTTCAAGTAACTAATTCACATTTCAAGTCTCTACCATTAACCATTTTCAAGTAACTAATTCACATTTTCAAGTCACTACCATTTTCAAGTAAGAAATACACATCTTCAAGTCTCTACACTTAACCATTTTCAAATAACTAATTCACATTTCAAATCTCTACCATTTTCAAGTAACTAATTCACAGTTCAAGTCTCTACCATTTTCAAATACTAATTCACATTTTCAAGTTACTACACTTAACCATTTTCAAGTAACTAATTCACATTTCCACTACACTTAACGATTTTCAAGTAACTAATTCACATTTCAAGTCTCTACCATTAACCATTTTCACGTAACTAATTTACATTTTCAAGTCACTACCATTTTCAAGTAACAAATTCACATTTTCAAGTTACTACACTTAACCATTTTCAAGTAACTAATTCACATTTTCACTACACTTAACCATTTTCAAGTAACTAATTCACATTTCAAGTCTCTACCATTAACCATTTTCAAGTAACTAATTCACATTTCAAGTTTCTACCATTAACCATGTAATTAATTCACATTTCAATTCTCTACACTTAACCATTTTCAAGTAAATAATTCACATTTTCAAGTTACTACACTTAACCATTTTCAAGTAACTAATTCACATTTAAAGTCTCTACCATTAACCATTTTCAAGTAACTAATTCACATTTCAAGTCTCTACCATTAACCATTTTCAAGTAACTAATTCACGTTTTCAAGTTACTACACTTAACCATTTTCAAGTAACTAATCCACATTTTCACCACACAACCATTTTCAAGTAACTAATTCACATTTCAAGTCTTTACCATTAACCATTTTCAAGTAACTAATTCACGTTTTCAAGTTCCTACACTTAACCATTTTCAAGTAACTAATTCACATTTTCACTACACTTAACCATTTTCAAGTAACTAATTTCACATTTCAAGTCTCTACCATTAACCATTTTCAAGCAACTAATTCACATTTTCAAGTCACTACCATTTTCAAGTAACAAATACACATTTTCAAGTCTCTACACTTAACCATTTTCAAATAACTAATTCACATTTCAAGTCTCTACCATTTTCAAGTAACTAACTCACAGTTCATGTCTCTACCATTTTCAAGCAACTAATTCACATTTTCAAGTCACTACCATTTTCAAGTAACAAATACACATCTTCATGTCTCTACACTTAACCATTTTCAAGTAACCAATTCACATTTCAAGTCTCTACCATTAACCATTTTCAAATAACTAATTCTCATTTTCAAGTCACTACCATTTTCAAGTAACTAATTCACATTTTCAAGTTACTACACTTAACCATTTTCAAGTAACTAATTCACATTTCAAATCTCTACCATTAACCATTTTCAAGTAACTAATTTACATTTTCAAGTCACTACCATTTTCAAGTAACAAATTCACATTTTCAAGTTACTACACTTAACCATTTTCAAGTAACTAATTCACATTTCAAGACTCTACCATTAACCATTTTCAAGTAACTACTTCACACTTCAAGTCTCTACCATTTACCGTGTAACTAATTCACATTTTCAAGTCACTATCATTTTTCAAGTAACTAATTCACGTTTTCAAGTTACTACACTTAACCATTTTCAAGTAGCTAATTCACATTTTCACTACACTTAACCATTTTCAAGTTACTAATTCACATTTTCAAGTAACTAATTCACATTTTCAAGTTACTACACTTAACCATTTTCAAGTAACTAATTCACATTTTCATTACACTTAACCATTTTCAAGTAACTAATTCACATTTCAAGTCTCTACCATTAACCATTTTCTAGTAACTAATTCACATTTCAAGTGTCTACCACTAACCATGTAACTAATTCACATTTGAATTATTTACACTTAACCATTTTCAAGTAACTAATTTACTTTTTCAAGTTACTACACTTAGCCATTTTCTAGTAACTAATTCAAATCTCTACAACTAACCATTTTCAAATAACTAATTCACATTTCAAGTCTCTACCATTAACCATTTTCAAGTAACTAATTCACATTTCAAGTCTCTACCATTAACCATTTTCAAGTAACTAATTCACACTTCAAGTGTCTGCCATTAACCATGTAACTAATTCATATTTCAATTCTCTACACTTAACCATTTTCAAGTAACTAATTCACATTTTCACTACACTTAACGATTTTCAAGTAACTAATTCACATTTCAAGTCTCTACCATTAACCATTTTCAAGTAATTACTTCACACTTCAAGTCTCTACCATTAACCGTGTAACTAATTCACATTTTCAAGTCACTATCATTTTCAAGTAACTAATTCACGTTTTCAAGTTACTACACTTAACCATTTTCTAGCTAATTCACATTTTCACTACACTTAACCATTTTCAAGTTACTAATTCACATTTTGAAGTAACTAATTCACATTTTCAAGTTACTATTTTCAAGTAACTAATTCACATTTTCATTACACTTAACCATTTTCAAGTAACTAATTCACATTTCAAGTCTCTACCATTAACCATTTTCAAGTAACTAATTCACATTTCAAGTGTCTACCACTAACCATGTAACTAATTCACATTTCAATTATTTACACTTAACCATTTTCAAGTAACTAATTCACTTTTTCAAGTTACTACACTTAGCCATTTTCTAGTAACTAATTCAAATCTCTACAACTAACCATTTTCAAATAACTAATTCACATTTCAAGTCTCTACCATTAACCATTTTCAAGTAACTAATTCACATTTCAAGTCTCTACCATTAACCATTTTCAAGTAACTAATTCACACTTCAAGTGTCTACCATTAACCATGTAACTAATTCATATTTCAATTCTCTACACTTAACCATTTTCAAGTAACTAATTCACGTTTTCAAGTTACTACACTTAACCATTTTCAAGTAACTAATTCAAGTCTCTACAACTAACCATTTTCAAGTAACTAATTCACATTTCAAGTCTCTACCATTAACCATTTTCAAGTAACTAATTCACATTTTCAAGTCACTACCATTTTCAAGTAACAAATACACATCTTCAAGTTTCGACACTTAACCATTTTCAAATAACTAATTCAGATTTGAAGTCTCTACCATTTTCAAGTAACTAATTCACAGTTCAAGTCTCTACCATTTTCAAGTAACTAATTCACGTTTTCAAGTTACTACACTTAACCATTTTCAAGTAACTAATTCACATTTCCACTACACTTAACGATTTTCAAGTAACTAATTCACATTTCAAGTCTCTACCATTAACCATTTTCAAGTAACTAATTTACATTTTCAAGTCAAACCATGTAACTAATTCACATTTCAATTCTCTACACTTAACCAATTTCACGTAAATAATTCTCATTTTCAAGTTACTACACTTAACCATTTTCAAGTAACTAATTCACATTTCAAGTCTCTACCATTAACCATTTTCAAGTAACTAATTCACACTTCAAGTGTCTACCATTAACCATGTAACTAATTCACATTTCAAGTCTCTACCATTAACCATTTTCAAATAACTAATTCACATTTTCAAGTTACTACACTTAACCATTTTCAAGTAACTAATTCACATTTCAAGTCTCTACCATTAACCATTTTCAAGTAACTAATTCACACTTCAAGTGTCTACCATTAACCATGTAACTAATTCACATTTCAAGTCTCTACCATTAACCATTTTCAAATAACTAATTCACATTTTCAAGTCACTACCATTTTCAAGTAACAAATACACATCTTCAAGTCTCTACACTTAACCATTTTCAAATAACTAATTCAGATTTCAAGTCTCTACCATTTTCAAGCAACTAATTCACAGTTCAAGTCTCTACCATTTTCAAGTAACTAATTCACATTTTCAAGTTACTACACTTAACCATTTTCAAGTAACTAATTCACATTTCCACTACACTTAACGATTTTCAAGTAACTAATTCACATTTCAAGTCTCTACCATTAACCATTTTCAAGTAACTAATTTACATTTTCAAGTCACTACCATTTTCAAGTAACAAATTCACATTTTCAAGTTACTACACTTAACCATTTTCAAGTAACTAATTCACATTTTCACTACACTTAACCATTTTCAAGTAACTAATTCACATTTCAAGTCTCTACCATTAACCATTTTCAAGTAACTAATTCACATTTCAAGTCTCTACCATTAACCATTTTCAAATAACTAATTCACATTTTCAAGTCACTACCATTTTCAAGTAACAAATACACATCTTCAAGTCTCTACACTTAACCATTTTCAAATAACTAATTCAGATTTCAAGTCTCTACCATTAACCATTTTCATGTAACTAATTCACGTTTGCAAGTTACTACACTTAACCATTTTCAAGTAACTAATTCACATTTCAAGTCTCTACCATTAACCATTTTCAAATAACTAATTCACATTTTCAAGTCACTACCATTTTCAAGTAACAAATACACATCTTCAAGTCTCTACACTTAACCATTTTCAAATAACTAATTCAGATTTCAAGTCTCTACCATTAACCATTTTCAAGTAACTAATTCACATTTCAAGTCTCTATCATTAACCATTTTCAAATAACTAATTCACATTTTCAAGTCACTACCATTTTCAAGTAACAAATACACATCTTCATGTCTCTAGACTTAACCATTTTCAAGTAACCAATTCACATTTCAACTCTCTACCATTAACCATTTTCAAATAACTAAATCTCATTTTCAAGTCACTACCATTTTCAAGTTACTACACTTAACCATTTTCTAGTAACCAATTCACATTTTCACTACACTTAACCATTTTCAAGTAACTAATTCACATTTCAAGTCTCTACCATTAACCATTTTCAAGTAACTAATTCACACTTCAAGTCTCTACCATTAACCATGTAACTAATTCACATTTTCAAGTCACTACCATTTTCAAGTAACTAATTCACATTTTCAAGTTACTACACTTAACCATTTTCAAGTAGCTAATTCACATTTTCACTACACTTAACCATTTTCAAGTAACTAATTTCACATTTCAAGTCTCTACCATTAACCATTTTCAAGTTACTAATTCATATTTTCAAATCACTACCATTTTCAAGTAACTAATTCACATTTTCAAGTCACTACACTTAACCATTTTCAAGTAACGAATTCACATTTCAAGTGTCTACCATTAACCATGTAAGTAATTCGTATTTCAATTCTCTACACTTAACCATTTTCAAGTAACTAATTCACGTTTTCAATTTACTACACTTAACCATTTTCAAGTAACTAATTCAAGTCTCTACAATTAAACATTTTCAAGTAACTAATTCACATTTCAAGTCTCTACCATCAACCATTTTCAAATAACTAATTCACATTTTCAAGTCACTACCATTTTCAAGTAACAAATACACATCTTAAAGTCTCTACACTTAACCATTTTCAAATAACTAATTCAGATTTCAAGTCTCTACCATTTTCGAGTAACTAATTCACAGTTCAAGTCTCTACCATTTTCAAGTAACTAATTCACATTTTCAAGTTACTACACTTAACCATTTTCAAGTAACTAATTCACATTTCCACTACACTAAACAATTTTAAAGTAACTAATTCACATTTGAAGTCTCTACCATTAACCATTTTCAAGTAACTAATTTACATTTTCAAGTCACTACCATTTTCAAGTAACAAATTCACATTTTCAAGTCACTACCATTTTCAAGTAACAAATACACATCTTCAAGTTTCGACACTTAACCATTTTCAAATAACTAATTCAGATTTGAAGTCTCTACCATTTTCAAGTAACTAATTCACAGTTCAAGTCTCTACCATTTTCAAGTAACTAATTCACGTTTTCAAGTTACTACACTTAACCATTTTCAAGTAACTAATTCACATTTCCACTACACTTAACGATTTTCAAGTAACTAATTCACATTTCAAGTCTCTACCATTAACCATTTTCAAGTAACTAATTTACATTTTCAAGTCACTACCATTTTCAAGTAACAAATTCACATTTTCAAGTTACTACACTTAACCATTGTCAAGTAACTAATTCACATTTTCACTACACTTAACCATTTTCAAGTAACTAATTCACATTTCAAGTCTCTACCATTAACCATTTTCAAGTAACTAATTCACATTTCAAGTTTCTTCCATTAACCATGTAACTAATTCACATTTCAATTCTCTACACTTAACCAATTTCACGTAAATAATTCTCATTTTCAAGTTACTACACTTAACCATTTTCAAGTAACTAATTCACATTTCAAGTCTCTACCATTAACCATTTTCAAGTAACTAATTCACACTTCAAGTGTCTACCATTAACCATGTAACTAATTCACATTTCAAGTCTCTACCATTAACCATTTTCAAATAACTAATTCACATTTTCAAGTCACTACCATTTTCAAGTAACAAATACACATCTTCAAGTCTCTACACTTAACCATTTTCAAATAACTAATTCAGATTTCAAGTCTCTACCATTTTCAAGCAACTAATTCACAGTTCAAGTCTCTACCATTTTCAAGTAACTAATTCACATTTTCAAGTTACTACACTTAACCATTTTCAAGTAACTAATTCACATTTCCACTACACTTAACGATTTTCAAGTAACTAATTCACATTTCAAGTCTCTACCATTAACCATTTTCAAGTAACTAATTTACATTTTCAAGTCACTACCATTTTCAAGTAACAAATTCACATTTTCAAGTTACTACACTTAACCATTTTCAAGTAACTAATTCACATTTTCACTACACTTAACCATTTTCAAGTAACTAATTCACATTTCAAGTCTCTACCATTAACCATTTTCAAGTAACTAATTCACATTTCAAGTCTCTACCATTAACCATTTTCAAATAACTAATTCACATTTTCAAGTCACTACCATTTTCAAGTAACAAATACACATCTTCAAGTCTCTACACTTAACCATTTTCAAATAACTAATTCAGATTTCAAGTCTCTACCATTAACCATTTTCATGTAACTAATTCACGTTTGCAAGTTACTACACTTAACCATTTTCAAGTAACTAATTCACATTTCAAGTCTCTACCATTAACCATTTTCAAATAACTAATTCACATTTTCAAGTCACTACCATTTTCAAGTAACAAATACACATCTTCAAGTCTCTACACTTAACCATTTTCAAATAACTAATTCAGATTTCAAGTCTCTACCATTAACCATTTTCAAGTAACTAATTCACATTTCAAGTCTCTATCATTAACCATTTTCAAATAACTAATTCACATTTTCAAGTCACTACCATTTTCAAGTAACAAATACACATCTTCATGTCTCTAGACTTAACCATTTTCAAGTAACCAATTCACATTTCAACTCTCTACCATTAACCATTTTCAAATAACTAAATCTCATTTTCAAGTCACTACCATTTTCAAGTTACTACACTTAACCATTTTCTAGTAACCAATTCACATTTTCACTACACTTAACCATTTTCAAGTAACTAATTCACATTTCAAGTCTCTACCATTAACCATTTTCAAGTAACTAATTCACACTTCAAGTCTCTACCATTAACCATGTAACTAATTCACATTTTCAAGTCACTACCATTTTCAAGTAACTAATTCACATTTTCAAGTTACTACACTTAACCATTTTCAAGTAGCTAATTCACATTTTCACTACACTTAACCATTTTCAAGTAACTAATTTCACATTTCAAGTCTCTACCATTAACCATTTTCAAGTTACTAATTCATATTTTCAAATCACTACCATTTTCAAGTAACTAATTCACATTTTCAAGTCACTACACTTAACCATTTTCAAGTAACGAATTCACATTTCAAGTGTCTACCATTAACCATGTAAGTAATTCGTATTTCAATTCTCTACACTTAACCATTTTCAAGTAACTAATTCACGTTTTCAATTTACTACACTTAACCATTTTCAAGTAACTAATTCAAGTCTCTACAATTAAACATTTTCAAGTAACTAATTCACATTTCAAGTCTCTACCATCAACCATTTTCAAATAACTAATTCACATTTTCAAGTCACTACCATTTTCAAGTAACAAATACACATCTTAAAGTCTCTACACTTAACCATTTTCAAATAACTAATTCAGATTTCAAGTCTCTACCATTTTCGAGTAACTAATTCACAGTTCAAGTCTCTACCATTTTCAAGTAACTAATTCACATTTTCAAGTTACTACACTTAACCATTTTCAAGTAACTAATTCACATTTCCACTACACTAAACAATTTTAAAGTAACTAATTCACATTTGAAGTCTCTACCATTAACCATTTTCAAGTAACTAATTTACATTTTCAAGTCACTACCATTTTCAAGTAACAAATTCACATTTTCAAGTTACTACACTTAACCATTTTCAAGTAACTAATTCACATTTCAAGTCTCTACCATTAACCATTTTCAAGTAACTAATTCACATTTCAAGTCTCTACCATTAACCATTTTCAAATAACTAATTCACATTTTCAAGTCACTACCATTTTCAAGTAACAAATACACATCTTCATGTCTCTACACTTAACCATTTTCAAGTAACCAATCACCTTTCAAGTCTCTACCATTAACCATTTTCAAATAACTAATTCTCATTTTCAAGTCACTACCATTTTCAAGTAACTAATTCACATTTTCAAGTTAATACACTTAACCATTTTCTAGTAACTAATTCACATTTTTACTACACTTAACCATTTTCAAGTAACTAATTCACATTTCAAGTCTCTACCATTAACCATTTTCAAGTAACTAATTCACACTTCAAGTCTCTACCATTAACCATGTAACTAATTCACATTTTCAAGTCTCTACCATTTTCAAGTAACTAACTCACATTTTCAAGTTACTACACTTAACCATTTTCAAGTAGCTAATTCACATTTTCACTACACTTAACCATTTTCAAGTAACTAATTTCACATTTCAAGTCTCTACCATTAACCATTTTCAAGTTACTAATTCATATTTTCAAATCACTACCATTTTCAAGTAACTAATTCACATTTTCAAGTTACTACACTTAACCATTTTCAAGTAACTAATTCACATTTTCATTACATTTAACCATTTTCAAGTAACTAATTCACATTTCAAGTCTCTACCAATAACCATTTTCAAGTAACTAATTCACATTTCAAGTGTCTACCAGTAACCATGTAACTAATTCACTTTTCAATTCTCTACACTTAACCATTTTCAAGTAACTAATTCACGTTTTCAAGTTACTACACTTAACCATTTTCTTGTAACTAATTCAAGTCTCTACAACTAACCATTTTCAAGTAACTAATTCACATTTCAAGTCTCTACCATTAACCATTTTCAAGTAACTAATTCACATTTTCAAGTCACTACCATTTTCAAGTAAGAAATACACATCTTCAAGTCTCTACACTTAACCATTTTCAAATAACTAATTCACATTTCAAATCTCTACCATTTTCAAGTAACTAATTCACAGTTCAAGTCTCTACCATTTTCAAATACTAATTCACATTTTCAAGTTACTACACTTAACCATTTTCAAGTAACTAATTCACATTTCCACTACACTTAACGATTTTCAAGTAACTAATTCACATTTCAAGTCTCTACCATTAACCATTTTCACGTAACTAATTTACATTTTCAAGTCACTACCATTTTCAAGTAACAAATTCACATTTTCAAGTTACTACACTTAACCATTTTCAAGTAACTAATTCACATTTTCACTACACTTAACCATTTTCAAGTAACTAATTCACATTTCAAGTCTCTACCATTAACCATTTTCAAGTAACTAATTCACATTTCAAGTTTCTACCATTAACCATGTAATTAATTCACATTTCAATTCTCTACACTTAACCATTTTCAAGTAAATAATTCACATTTTCAAGTTACTACACTTAACCATTTTCAAGTAACTAATTCACATTTAAAGTCTCTACCATTAACCATTTTCAAGTAACTAATTCACATTTCAAGTCTCTACCATTAACCATTTTCAAGTAACTAATTCACGTTTTCAAGTTACTACACTTAACCATTTTCAAGTAACTAATCCACATTTTCACCACACAACCATTTTCAAGTAACTAATTCACATTTCAAGTCTTTACCATTAACCATTTTCAAGTAACTAATTCACGTTTTCAAGTTCCTACACTTAACCATTTTCAAGTAACTAATTCACATTTTCACTACACTTAACCATTTTCAAGTAACTAATTTCACATTTCAAGTCTCTACCATTAACCATTTTCAAGCAACTAATTCACATTTTCAAGTCACTACCATTTTCAAGTAACAAATACACATTTTCAAGTCCCTACACTTAACCATTTTCAAATAACTAATTCACATTTCAAGTCTCTACCATTTTCAAGTAACTAACTCACAGTTCATGTCTCTACCATTTTCAAGCAACTAATTCACATTTTCAAGTCACTACCATTTTCAAGTAACAAATACACATCTTCATGTCTCTACACTTAACCATTTTCAAGTAACCAATTCACATTTCATGTCGCTACCATTAACACTTTTCAAGTAACTAATTCACATTTTCAAGTCACTACCATTTTCTAGTAACTAATTCACATTTTCACTACACTTAACCATTTTCAAGTAACTAATTCACATTTCAAGTCTCTACCATTAACCATTTTCAAGTAATTACTTCACACTTCAAGTCTCTACCATTAACCGTGTAACTAATTCACATTTTCAAGTCACTATCATTTTCAAGTAACTAATTCACGTTTTCAAGTTACTACACTTAACCATTTTCAAGTAGCTAATTCACATTTTCACTACACTTAACCATTTTCAAGTTACTAATTCACATTTTCAAGTAACTAATTCACATTTTCAAGTTACTACACTTAACCATTTTCAAGTAACTAATTCACATTTTCATTACACTTAACCATTTTCAAGTAACTAATTCACATTTCAAGTCTCTACCATTAACCATTTTCAAGTAACTAATTCACATTTCAAGTGTCTACCACTAACCATGTAACTAATTCACATTTCAATTATTTACACTTAACCATTTTCAAGTAACTAATTCACTTTTTCAAGTTACTACACTTAGCCATTTTCTAGTAACTAATTCAAATCTCTACAACTAACCATTTTCAAATAACTAATTCACATTTCAAGTCTCTACCATTAACCATTTTCAAGTAACTAATTCACACTTCAAGTGTCTACCATTAACCATGTAACTAATTCATATTTCAATTCTCTACACTTAACCATTTTCAAGTAACTAATTCACGTTTTCAAGTTACTACACTTAACCATTTTCAAGTAACTAATTCAAGTCTCTACAATTAACCATTTTCAAGTAACTAATTCACATTTCAAGTCTCTACCATTAACCATTTTCAAGTAACTAATTCACATTTTCAAGTCACTACCATTTTCAAGTAACAAATACACATCTTCAAGTTTCGACACTTAACCATTTTCAAATAACTAATTCAGATTTGAAGTCTCTACCATTTTCAAGTAACTAACTCACAGTTCATGTCTCTACCATTTTCAAGCAACTAATTCACATTTTCAAGTCACTACCATTTTCAAGTAACCAATTCACCTTTCAAGTCTCTACCATTAACCATTTTCAAATAACTAATTCTCATTTCATGTATCTACCATTAACCATTTTCAAGTAACTAATTCACATTTCAAGTCTCTACCATTAACCATTTTCAAGTAACTAATTCACATTTCAAGTCTCTACCATTAACCATTTTCAAATAACTAATTCACATTTTCAAGTAACTACCATTTTCAAGCAACAAATACACATCTTCATGTCTCTACACTTAACCATTTTCAAGTAACCAATTCACCTTTCAAGTCTCTACCATTAACCATTTTCAAATAACTAATTCTCATTTTCAAGTCACTACCATTTTCAAGTAACTAATTCACATTTTCAAGTTACTACACTTAACCATTTTCTAGTAACTAATTCACATTTTTACTACACTTAACCATTTTCAAGTAACTAATTCACATTTCAAGTCTCTACCATTAACCATTTTCAAGTAACTAATTCACACTTCAAGTCTCTACCATTAACCATGTAACTAATTCACATTTTCAAGTTACTACACTTAACCATTTTCAAGTAACTAATTCACATTTTCATTACACTTAACCATTTTCAAGTAACTAATTCACATTTCAAGTCTCTACCAATAACCATTTTCAAGTAACTAATTCACATTTCAAGTGTCTACCAGTAACCATGTAACTAATTCACTTTTCAATTCTCTACACTTAACCATTTTCAAGTAACTAATTCACGTTTTCAAGTTACTACACTTAACCATTTTCTTGTAACTAATTCAAGTCTCTACAACTAACCATTTTCAAGTAACTAATTCACATTTCAAGTCTCTACCATTAACCATTTTCAAGTAACTAATTCACATTTTCAAGTCACTACCATTTTCAAGTAAGAAATACACATCTTCAAGTCTCTACACTTAACCATTTTCAAATAACTAATTCACATTTCAAATCTCTACCATTTTCAAGTAACTAATTCACAGTTCAAGTCTCTACCATTTTCAAATACTAATTCACATTTTCAAGTTACTACACTTAACCATTTTCAAGTAACTAATTCACATTTCCACTACACTTAACGATTTTCAAGTAACTAATTCACATTTCAAGTCTCTACCATTAACCATTTTCACGTAACTAATTTACATTTTCAAGTCACTACCATTTTCAAGTAACAAATTCACATTTTCAAGTTACTACACTTAACCATTTTCAAGTAACTAATTCACATTTTCACTACACTTAACCATTTTCAAGTAACTAATTCACATTTCAAGTCTCTACCATTAACCATTTTCAAGTAACTAATTCACATTTCAAGTTTCTACCATTAACCATGTAATTAATTCACATTTCAATTCTCTACACTTAACCATTTTCAAGTAAATAATTCACATTTTCAAGTTACTACACTTAACCATTTTCAAGTAACTAATTCACATTTAAAGTCTCTACCATTAACCATTTTCAAGTAACTAATTCACATTTCAAGTCTCTACCATTAACCATTTTCAAGTAACTAATTCACGTTTTCAAGTTACTACACTTAACCATTTTCAAGTAACTAATCCACATTTTCACCACACAACCATTTTCAAGTAACTAATTCACATTTCAAGTCTTTACCATTAACCATTTTCAAGTAACTAATTCACGTTTTCAAGTTCCTACACTTAACCATTTTCAAGTAACTAATTCACATTTTCACTACACTTAACCATTTTCAAGTAACTAATTTCACATTTCAAGTCTCTACCATTAACCATTTTCAAGCAACTAATTCACATTTTCAAGTCACTACCATTTTCAAGTAACAAATACACATTTTCAAGTCTCTACACTTAACCATTTTCAAATAACTAATTCACATTTCAAGTCTCTACCATTTTCAAGTAACTAACTCACAGTTCATGTCTCTACCATTTTCAAGCAACTAATTCACATTTTCAAGTCACTACCATTTTCAAGTAACAAATACACATCTTCATGTCTCTACACTTAACCATTTTCAAGTAACCAATTCACATTTCATGTCTCTACCATTAACACTTTTCAAGTAACTAATTCACATTTTCAAGTCACTACCATTTTCTAGTAACTAATTCACATTTTCACTACACTTAACCATTTTCAAGTAACTAATTCACATTTCAAGTCTCTACCATTAACCATTTTCAAGTAATTACTTCACACTTCAAGTCTCTACCATTAACCGTGTAACTAATTCACATTTTCAAGTCACTATCATTTTTCAAGTAACTAATTCACGTTTTCAAGTTACTACACTTAACCATTTTCAAGTAGCTAATTCACATTTTCACTACACTTAACCATTTTCAAGTTACTAATTCACATTTTCAAGTAACTAATTCACATTTTCAAGTTACTACACTTAACCATTTTCAAGTAACTAATTCACATTTTCATTACACTTAACCATTTTCAAGTAACTAATTCACATTTCAAGTCTCTACCATTAACCATTTTCTAGTAACTAATTCACATTTCAAGTGTCTACCACTAACCATGTAACTAATTCACATTTGAATTATTTACACTTAACCATTTTCAAGTAACTAATTCACTTTTTCAAGTTACTACACTTAGCCATTTTCTAGTAACTAATTCAAATCTCTACAACTAACCAATTTCAAATAACTAATTCACATTTCAAGTCTCTACCATTAACCATTTTCAAGTAACTAATTCACATTTCAAGTCTCTACCATTAACCATTTTCAAGTAACTAATTCACACTTCAAGTGTCTGCCATTAACCATGTAACTAATTCATATTTCAATTCTCTACACTTAACCATTTTCAAGTAACTAATTCACATTTTCACTACACTTAACGATTTTCAAGTAACTAATTCACATTTCAAGTCTCTACCATTAACCATTTTCAAGTAATTACTTCACACTTCAAGTCTCTACCATTAACCGTGTAACTAATTCACATTTTCAAGTCACTATCATTTTCAAGTAACTAATTCACGTTTTCAAGTTACTACACTTAACCATTTTCTAGCTAATTCACATTTTCACTACACTTAACCATTTTCAAGTTACTAATTCACATTTTCAAGTAACTAATTCACATTTTCAAGTTACTATTTTCAAGTAACTAATTCACATTTTCATTACACTTAACCATTTTCAAGTAACTAATTCACATTTCAAGTCTCTACCATTAACCATTTTCAAGTAACTAATTCACATTTCAAGTGTCTACCACTAACCATGTAACTAATTCACATTTCAATTATTTACACTTAACCATTTTCAAGTAACTAATTCACTTTTTCAAGTTACTACACTTAGCCATTTTCTAGTAACTAATTCAAATCTCTACAACTAACCATTTTCAAATAACTAATTCACATTTCAAGTCTCTACCATTAACCATTTTCAAGTAACTAATTCACATTTCAAGTCTCTACCATTAACCATTTTCAAGTAACTAATTCACACTTCAAGTGTCTACCATTAACCATGTAACTAATTCATATTTCAATTCTCTACACTTAACCATTTTCAAGTAACTAATTCACGTTTTCAAGTTACTACACTTAACCATTTTCAAGTAACTAATTCAAGTCTCTACAACTAACCATTTTCAAGTAACTAATTCACATTTCAAGTCTCTACCATTAACCATTTTCAAGTAACTAATTCACATTTTCAAGTCACTACCATTTTCAAGTAACAAATACACATCTTCAAGTTTCGACACTTAACCATTTTCAAATAACTAATTCAGATTTGAAGTCTCTACCATTTTCAAGTAACTAATTCACAGTTCAAGTCTCTACCATTTTCAAGTAACTAATTCACGTTTTCAAGTTACTACACTTAACCATTTTCAAGTAACTAATTCACATTTCCACTACACTTAACGATTTTCAAGTAACTAATTCACATTTCAAGTCTCTACCATTAACCATTTTCAAGTAACTAATTTACATTTTCAAGTCAAACCATGTAACTAATTCACATTTCAATTCTCTACACTTAACCAATTTCACGTAAATAATTCTCATTTTCAAGTTACTACACTTAACCATTTTCAAGTAACTAATTCACATTTCAAGTCTCTACCATTAACCATTTTCAAGTAACTAATTCACACTTCAAGTGTCTACCATTAACCATGTAACTAATTCACATTTCAAGTCTCTACCATTAACCATTTTCAAATAACTAATTCACATTTTCAAGTCACTACCATTTTCAAGTAACAAATACACATCTTCAAGTCTCTACACTTAACCATTTTCAAATAACTAATTCAGATTTCAAGTCTCTACCATTTTCAAGCAACTAATTCACAGTTCAAGTCTCTACCATTTTCAAGTAACTAATTCACATTTTCAAGTTACTACACTTAACCATTTTCAAGTAACTAATTCACATTTCCACTACACTTAACGATTTTCAAGTAACTAATTCACATTTCAAGTCTCTACCATTAACCATTTTCAAGTAACTAATTTACATTTTCAAGTCACTACCATTTTCAAGTAACAAATTCACATTTTCAAGTTACTACACTTAACCATTTTCAAGTAACTAATTCACATTTTCACTACACTTAACCATTTTCAAGTAACTAATTCACATTTCAAGTCTCTACCATTAACCATTTTCAAGTAACTAATTCACATTTCAAGTCTCTACCATTAACCATTTTCAAATAACTAATTCACATTTTCAAGTCACTACCATTTTCAAGTAACAAATACACATCTTCA
This sequence comes from Capsicum rhomboideum, assembly GCA_031232105.1. Lineage (NCBI taxonomy): Eukaryota > Viridiplantae > Streptophyta > Magnoliopsida > Solanales > Solanaceae > Capsicum > Capsicum rhomboideum. Next base: position 46,290,988 of record CP124719.1, on the reverse strand, counting down.
AGTCTCTACACTTAACCATTTTCAAATAACTAATTCAGATTTCAAGTCTCTACCATTAACCATTTTCATGTAACTAATTCACGTTTGCAAGTTACTACACTTAACCATTTTCAAGTAACTAATTCACATTTCAAGTCTCTACCATTAACCATTTTCAAATAACTAATTCACATTTTCAAGTCACTACCATTTTCAAGTAACAAATACACATCTTCAAGTCTCTACACTTAACCATTTTCAAATAACTAATTCAGATTTCAAGTCTCTACCATTTTCAAGCAACTAATTCACAGTTCAAGTCTCTACCATTTTCAAGTAACTAATTCACATTTTCAAGTTACTACACTTAACCATTTTCAAGTAACTAATTCACATTTCCACTACACTTAACGATTTTCAAGTAACTAATTCACATTTCAAGTCTCTACCATTAACCATTTTCAAGTAACTAATTTACATTTTCAAGTCACTACCATTTTCAAGTAACAAATTCACATTTTCAAGTTACTACACTTAACCATTTTCAAGTAACTAATTCACATTTTCACTACACTTAACCATTTTCAAGTAACTAATTCACATTTTCACTACACTTAACCATTTTCAAGTAACTAATTCACATTTCAAGTCTCTACCATTAACCATTTTCAAGTAACTAATTCACATTTCAAGTCTCTACCATTAACCATTTTCAAATAACTAATTCACATTTTCAAGTCACTACCATTTTCAAGTAACAAATACACATCTTCAAGTCTCTACACTTAACCATTTTCAAATAACTAATTCAGATTTCAAGTCTCTACCATTAACCATTTTCAAGTAACTAATTCACATTTCAAGTCTCTATCATTAACCATTTTCAAATAACTAATTCACATTTTCAAGTCACTACCATTTTCAAGTAACAAATACACATCTTCATGTCTCTAGACTTAACCATTTTCAAGTAACCAATTCACATTTCAACTCTCTACCATTAACCATTTTCAAATAACTAAATCTCATTTTCAAGTCACTACCATTTTCAAGTTACTACACTTAACCATTTTCTAGTAACCAATTCACATTTTCACTACACTTAACCATTTTCAAGTAACTAATTCACATTTCAAGTCTCTACCATTAACCATTTTCAAGTAACTAATTCACACTTCAAGTCTCTACCATTAACCATGTAACTAATTCACACTTCAAGTCACTACCATTTTCAAGTAACTAATTCACATTTTCAAGTTACTACACTTAACCATTTTCAAGTAGCTAATTCACATTTTCACTACACTTAACCATTTTCAAGTAACTAATTTCACATTTCAAGTCTCTACCATTAACCATTTTCAAGTTACTAATTCATATTTTCAAATCACTACCATTTTCAAGTAACTAATTCACATTTTCAAGTCACTACACTTAACCATTTTCAAGTAACGAATTCACATTTCAAGTGTCTACCATTAACCATGTAAGTAATTCGTATTTCAATTCTCTACACTTAACCATTTTCAAGTAACTAATTCACGTTTTCAATTTACTACACTTAACCATTTTCAAGTAACTAATTCAAGTCTCTACAATTAAACATTTTCAAGTAACTAATTCACATTTCAAGTCTCTACCATCAACCATTTTCAAATAACTAATTCACATTTTCAAGTCACTACCATTTTCAAGTAACAAATACACATCTTAAAGTCTCTACACTTAACCATTTTCAAATAACTAATTCAGATTTCAAGTCTCTACCATTTTCGAGTAACTAATTCACAGTTCAAGTCTCTACCATTTTCAAGTAACTAATTCACATTTTCAAGTTACTACACTTAACCATTTTCAAGTAACTAATTCACATTTCCACTACACTAAACAATTTTAAAGTAACTAATTCACATTTGAAGTCTCTACCATTAACCATTTTCAAGTAACTAATTTACATTTTCAAGTCACTACCATTTTCAAGTAACAAATTCACATTTTCAAGTTACTACACTTAACCATTTTCAAGTAACTAATTCACATTTCAAGTCTCTACCATTAACCATTTTCAAGTAACTAATTCACATTTCAAGTCTCTACCATTAACCATTTTCAAATAACTAATTCACATTTTCAAGTCACTACCATTTTCAAGTAACAAATACACATCTTCATGTCTCTACACTTAACCATTTTCAAGTAACCAATCACCTTTCAAGTCTCTACCATTAACCATTTTCAAATAACTAATTCTCATTTTCAAGTCACTACCATTTTCAAGTAACTAATTCACATTTTCAAGTTAATACACTTAACCATTTTCTAGTAACTAATTCACATTTTTACTACACTTAACCATTTTCAAGTAACTAATTCACATTTCAAGTCTCTACCATTAACCATTTTCAAGTAACTAATTCACACTTCAAGTCTCTACCATTAACCATGTAACTAATTCACATTTTCAAGTCTCTACCATTTTCAAGTAACTAACTCACATTTTCAAGTTACTACACTTAACCATTTTCAAGTAGCTAATTCACATTTTCACTACACTTAACCATTTTCAAGTAACTAATTTCACATTTCAAGTCTCTACCATTAACCATTTTCAAGTTACTAATTCATATTTTCAAATCACTACCATTTTCAAGTAACTAATTCACATTTTCAAGTTACTACACTTAACCATTTTCAAGTAACTAATTCACATTTTCATTACACTTAACCATTTTCAAGTAACTAATTCACATTTCAAGTCTCTACCAATAACCATTTTCAAGTAACTAATTCACATTTCAAGTGTCTACCAGTAACCATGTAACTAATTCACTTTTCAATTCTCTACACTTAACCATTTTCAAGTAACTAATTCACGTTTTCAAGTTACTACACTTAACCATTTTCTTGTAACTAATTCAAGTCTCTACAACTAACCATTTTCAAGTAACTAATTCACATTTCAAGTCTCTACCATTAACCATTTTCAAGTAACTAATTCACATTTTCAAGTCACTACCATTTTCAAGTAAGAAATACACATCTTCAAGTCTCTACACTTAACCATTTTCAAATAACTAATTCACATTTCAAATCTCTACCATTTTCAAGTAACTAATTCACAGTTCAAGTCTCTACCATTTTCAAATACTAATTCACATTTTCAAGTTACTACACTTAACCATTTTCAAGTAACTAATTCACATTTCCACTACACTTAACGATTTTCAAGTAACTAATTCACATTTCAAGTCTCTACCATTAACCATTTTCACGTAACTAATTTACATTTTCAAGTCACTACCATTTTCAAGTAACAAATTCACATTTTCAAGTTACTACACTTAACCATTTTCAAGTAACTAATTCACATTTTCACTACACTTAACCATTTTCAAGTAACTAATTCACATTTCAAGTCTCTACCATTAACCATTTTCAAGTAACTAATTCACATTTCAAGTTTCTACCATTAACCATGTAATTAATTCACATTTCAATTCTCTACACTTAACCATTTTCAAGTAAATAATTCACATTTTCAAGTTACTACACTTAACCATTTTCAAGTAACTAATTCACATTTAAAGTCTCTACCATTAACCATTTTCAAGTAACTAATTCACATTTCAAGTCTCTACCATTAACCATTTTCAAGTAACTAATTCACGTTTTCAAGTTACTACACTTAACCATTTTCAAGTAACTAATCCACATTTTCACCACACAACCATTTTCAAGTAACTAATTCACATTTCAAGTCTTTACCATTAACCATTTTCAAGTAACTAATTCACGTTTTCAAGTTCCTACACTTAACCATTTTCAAGTAACTAATTCACATTTTCACTACACTTAACCATTTTCAAGTAACTAATTTCACATTTCAAGTCTCTACCATTAACCATTTTCAAGCAACTAATTCACATTTTCAAGTCACTACCATTTTCAAGTAACAAATACACATTTTCAAGTCTCTACACTTAACCATTTTCAAATAACTAATTCACATTTCAAGTCTCTACCATTTTCAAGTAACTAACTCACAGTTCATGTCTCTACCATTTTCAAGCAACTAATTCACATTTTCAAGTCACTACCATTTTCAAGTAACAAATACACATCTTCATGTCTCTACACTTAACCATTTTCAAGTAACCAATTCACATTTCATGTCGCTACAATTAACACTTTTCAAGTAACTAATTCACATTTTCAAGTCACTACCATTTTCTAGTAACTAATTCACATTTTCACTACACTTAACCATTTTCAAGTAACTAATTCACATTTCAAGTCTCTACCATTAACCATTTTCAAGTAATTACTTCACACTTCAAGTCTCTACCATTAACCGTGTAACTAATTCACATTTTCAAGTCACTATCATTTTCAAGTAACTAATTCACGTTTTCAAGTTACTACACTTAACCATTTTCAAGTAGCTAATTCACATTTTCACTACACTTAACCATTTTCAAGTTACTAATTCACATTTTCAAGTAACTAATTCACATTTTCAAGTTACTACACTTAACCATTTTCAAGTAACTAATTCACATTTTCATTACACTTAACCATTTTCAAGTAACTAATTCACATTTCAAGTCTCTACCATTAACCATTTTCAAGTAACTAATTCACATTTCAAGTGTCTACCACTAACCATGTAACTAATTCACATTTCAATTATTTACACTTAACCATTTTCAAGTAACTAATTCACTTTTTCAAGTTACTACACTTAGCCATTTTCTAGTAACTAATTCAAATCTCTACAACTAACCATTTTCAAATAACTAATTCACATTTCAAGTCTCTACCATTAACTATTTTCAAGTAACTAATTCACACTTCAAGTGTCTACCATTAACCATGTAACTAATTCATATTTCAATTCTCTACACTTAACCATTTTCAAGTAACTAATTCACGTTTTCAAGTTACTACACTTAACCATTTTCAAGTAACTAATTCAAGTCTCTACAATTAACCATTTTCAAGTAACTAATTCACATTTCAAGTCTCTACCATTAACCATTTTCAAATAACTAATTCACATTTTCAAGTCACTACCATTTTCAAGTAACAAATACACATCTTCAAGTTTCGACACTTAACCATTTTCAAATAACTAATTCAGATTTGAAGTCTCTACCATTTTCAAGTAACTAATTCACATTTCCACTACACTTAATGATTTTCAAGTAACTAATCCACATTTTCACCACACAACCATTTTCAAGTAACTAATTCACATTTCAAGTCTTTACCATTAACCATTTTCAAGTAACTAATTCACGTTTTCAAGTTCCTACCATTTTCAAGTAACAAATACACATTTTCAAGTCTCTACACTTAACCATTTTCAAATAACTAATTCACATTTCAAGTCTCTACCATTTTCAAGTAACTAACTCACAGTTCATGTCTCTACCATTTTCAAGCAACTAATTCACATTTTCAAGTCACTACCATTTTCAAGTAACCAATTCACCTTTCAAGTCTCTACCATTAACCATTTTCAAATAACTAATTCTCATTTCATGTCTCTACCATTAACCATTTTCAAGTAACTAATTCACATTTCAAGTCTCTACCATTAACCATTTTCAAGTAACTAATTCACATTTCAAGTCTCTACCATTAACCATTTTCAAATAACTAATTCACATTTTCAAGTCACTACCATTTTCAAGCAACAAATACACATCTTCATGTCTCTACACTTAACCATTTTCAAGTAACCAATTCACCTTTCAAGTCTCTACCATTAACCATTTTCAAATAACTAATTCTCATTTTCAAGTCACTACCATTTTCAAGTAACTAATTCACATTTTCAAGTTACTACACTTAACCATTTTCTAGTAACTAATTCACATTTTTACTACACTTAACCATTTTCAAGTAACTAATTCACATTTCAAGTCTCTACCATTAACCATTTTCAAGTAACTAATTCACACTTCAAGTCTCTACCATTAACCATGTAACTAATTCACATTTTCAAGTCTCTACCATTTTCAAGTAACTAACTCACATTTTCAAGTTACTACACTTAACCATTTTCAAGTAGCTAATTCACATTTTCACTACACTTAACCATTTTCAAGTAACTAATTTCACATTTCAAGTCTCTACCATTAACCATTTTCAAGTTACTAATTCATATTTTCAAATCACTACCATTTTCAAGTAACTAATTCACATTTTCAAGTTACTACACTTAACCATTTTCAAGTAACTAATTCACATTTTCATTACACTTAACCATTTTCAAGTAACTAATTCACATTTCAAGTCTCTACCAATAACCATTTTCAAGTAACTAATTCACATTTCAAGTGTCTACCAGTAACCATGTAACTAATTCACTTTTCAATTCTCTACACTTAACCATTTTCAAGTAACTAATTCACGTTTTCAAGTTACTACACTTAACCATTTTCTTGTAACTAATTCAAGTCTCTACAACTAACCATTTTCAAGTAACTAATTCACATTTCAAGTCTCTACCATTAACCATTTTCAAGTAACTAATTCACATTTTCAAGTCACTACCATTTTCAAGTAAGAAATACACATCTTCAAGTCTCTACACTTAACCATTTTCAAATAACTAATTCACATTTCAAATCTCTACCATTTTCAAGTAACTAATTCACAGTTCAAGTCTCTACCATTTTCAAATACTAATTCACATTTTCAAGTTACTACACTTAACCATTTTCAAGTAACTAATTCACATTTCCACTACACTTAACGATTTTCAAGTAACTAATTCACATTTCAAGTCTCTACCATTAACCATTTTCACGTAACTAATTTACATTTTCAAGTCACTACCATTTTCAAGTAACAAATTCACATTTTCAAGTTACTACACTTAACCATTTTCAAGTAACTAATTCACATTTTCACTACACTTAACCATTTTCAAGTAACTAATTCACATTTCAAGTCTCTACCATTAACCATTTTCAAGTAACTAATTCACATTTCAAGTTTCTACCATTAACCATGTAATTAATTCACATTTCAATTCTCTACACTTAACCATTTTCAAGTAAATAATTCACATTTTCAAGTTACTACACTTAACCATTTTCAAGTAACTAATTCACATTTAAAGTCTCTACCATTAACCATTTTCAAGTAACTAATTCACATTTCAAGTCTCTACCATTAACCATTTTCAAGTAACTAATTCACGTTTTCAAGTTACTACACTTAACCATTTTCAAGTAACTAATCCACATTTTCACCACACAACCATTTTCAAGTAACTAATTCACATTTCAAGTCTTTACCATTAACCATTTTCAAGTAACTAATTCACGTTTTCAAGTTCCTACACTTAACCATTTTCAAGTAACTAATTCACATTTTCACTACACTTAACCATTTTCAAGTAACTAATTTCACATTTCAAGTCTCTACCATTAACCATTTTCAAGCAACTAATTCACATTTTCAAGTCACTACCATTTTCAAGTAACAAATACACATTTTCAAGTCCCTACACTTAACCATTTTCAAATAACTAATTCACATTTCAAGTCTCTACCATTTTCAAGTAACTAACTCACAGTTCATGTCTCTACCATTTTCAAGCAACTAATTCACATTTTCAAGTCACTACCATTTTCAAGTAACAAATACACATCTTCATGTCTCTACACTTAACCATTTTCAAGTAACCAATTCACATTTCATGTCGCTACCATTAACACTTTTCAAGTAACTAATTCACATTTTCAAGTCACTACCATTTTCTAGTAACTAATTCACATTTTCACTACACTTAACCATTTTCAAGTAACTAATTCACATTTCAAGTCTCTACCATTAACCATTTTCAAGTAATTACTTCACACTTCAAGTCTCTACCATTAACCGTGTAACTAATTCACATTTTCAAGTCACTATCATTTTCAAGTAACTAATTCACGTTTTCAAGTTACTACACTTAACCATTTTCAAGTAGCTAATTCACATTTTCACTACACTTAACCATTTTCAAGTTACTAATTCACATTTTCAAGTAACTAATTCACATTTTCAAGTTACTACACTTAACCATTTTCAAGTAACTAATTCACATTTTCATTACACTTAACCATTTTCAAGTAACTAATTCACATTTCAAGTCTCTACCATTAACCATTTTCAAGTAACTAATTCACATTTCAAGTGTCTACCACTAACCATGTAACTAATTCACATTTCAATTATTTATACTTAACCATTTTCAAGTAACTAATTCACTTTTTCAAGTTACTACACTTAGCCATTTTCTAGTAACTAATTCAAATCTCTACAACTAACCATTTTCAAATAACTAATTCACATTTCAAGTCTCTACCATTAACTATTTTCAAGTAACTAATTCACACTTCAAGTGTCTACCATTAACCATGTAACTAATTCATATTTCAATTCTCTACACTTAACCATTTTCAAGTAACTAATTCACGTTTTCAAGTTACTACACTTAACCATTTTCAAGTAACTAATTCAAGTCTCTACAATTAACCATTTTCAAGTAACTAATTCACATTTCAAGTCTCTACCATTAACCATTTTCAAATAACTAATTCACATTTTCAAGTCACTACCATTTTCAAGTAACAAATACACATCTTCAAGTTTCGACACTTAACCATTTTCAAATAACTAATTCAGATTTGAAGTCTCTACCATTTTCAAGTAACTAATTCACATTTCCACTACACTTAATGATTTTCAAGTAACTAATCCACATTTTCACCACACAACCATTTTCAAGTAACTAATTCACATTTCAAGTCTTTACCATTAACCATTTTCAAGTAACTAATTCACGTTTTCAAGTTCCTACCATTTTCAAGTAACAAATACACATTTTCAAGTCTCTACACTTAACCATTTTCAAATAACTAATTCACATTTCAAGTCTCTACCATTTTCAAGTAACTAACTCACAGTTCATGTCTCTACCATTTTCAAGCAACTAATTCACATTTTCAAGTCACTACCATTTTCAAGTAACCAATTCACCTTTCAAGTCTCTACCATTAACCATTTTCAAATAACTAATTCTCATTTCATGTCTCTACCATTAACCATTTTCAAGTAACTAATTCACATTTCAAGTCTCTACCATTAACCATTTTCAAGTAACTAATTCACATTTCAAGTCTCTACCATTAACCATTTTCAAATAACTAATTCACATTTTCAAGTCACTACCATTTTCAAGCAACAAATACACATCTTCATGTCTCTACACTTAACCATTTTCAAGTAACCAATTCACCTTTCAAGTCTCTACCATTAACCATTTTCAAATAACTAATTCTCATTTTCAAGTCACTACCATTTTCAAGTAACTAATTCACATTTTCAAGTTACTACACTTAACCATTTTCTAGTAACTAATTCACATTTTTACTACACTTAACCATTTTCAAGTAACTAATTCACATTTCAAGTCTCTACCATTAACCATTTTCAAGTAACTAATTCACACTTCAAGTCTCTACCATTAACCATGTAACTAATTCACATTTTCAAGTCTCTACCATTTTCAAGTAACTAACTCACATTTTCAAGTTACTACACTTAACCATTTTCAAGTAGCTAATTCACATTTTCACTACACTTAACCATTTTCAAGTAACTAATTTCACATTTCAAGTCTCTACCATTAACCATTTTCAAGTTACTAATTCATATTTTCAAATCACTACCATTTTCAAGTAACTAATTCACATTTTCAAGTTACTACACTTAACCATTTTCAAGTAACTAATTCACATTTTCATTACACTTAACCATTTTCAAGTAACTAATTCACATTTCAAGTCTCTACCAATAACCATTTTCAAGTAACTAATTCACATTTCAAGTGTCTACCAGTAACCATGTAACTAATTCACTTTTCAATTCTCTACACTTAACCATTTTCAAGTAACTAATTCACGTTTTCAAGTTACTACACTTAACCATTTTCTTGTAACTAATTCAAGTCTCTACAACTAACCATTTTCAAGTAACTAATTCACATTTCAAGTCTCTACCATTAACCATTTTCAAGTAACTAATTCACATTTTCAAGTCACTACCATTTTCAAGTAAGAAATACACATCTTCAAGTCTCTACACTTAACCATTTTCAAATAACTAATTCACATTTCAAATCTCTACCATTTTCAAGTAACTAATTCACAGTTCAAGTCTCTACCATTTTCAAATACTAATTCACATTTTCAAGTTACTACACTTAACCATTTTCAAGTAACTAATTCACATTTCCACTACACTTAACGATTTTCAAGTAACTAATTCACATTTCAAGTCTCTACCATTAACCATTTTCACGTAACTAATTTACATTTTCAAGTCACTACCATTTTCAAGTAACAAATTCACATTTTCAAGTTACTACACTTAACCATTTTCAAGTAACTAATTCACATTTTCACTACACTTAACCATTTTCAAGTAACTAATTCACATTTCAAGTCTCTACCATTAACCATTTTCAAGTAACTAATTCACATTTCAAGTTTCTACCATTAACCATGTAATTAATTCACATTTCAATTCTCTACACTTAACCATTTTCAAGTAAATAATTCACATTTTCAAGTTACTACACTTAACCATTTTCAAGTAACTAATTCACATTTAAAGTCTCTACCATTAACCATTTTCAAGTAACTAATTCACATTTCAAGTCTCTACCATTAACCATTTTCAAGTAACTAATTCACGTTTTCAAGTTACTACACTTAACCATTTTCAAGTAACTAATCCACATTTTCACCACACAACCATTTTCAAGTAACTAATTCACATTTCAAGTCTTTACCATTAACCATTTTCAAGTAACTAATTCACGTTTTCAAGTTCCTACACTTAACCATTTTCAAGTAACTAATTCACATTTTCACTACACTTAACCATTTTCAAGTAACTAATTTCACATTTCAAGTCTCTACCATTAACCATTTTCAAGCAACTAATTCACATTTTCAAGTCACTACCATTTTCAAGTAACAAATACACATTTTCAAGTCTCTACACTTAACCATTTTCAAATAACTAATTCACATTTCAAGTCTCTACCATTTTCAAGTAACTAACTCACAGTTCATGTCTCTACCATTTTCAAGCAACTAATTCACATTTTCAAGTCACTACCATTTTCAAGTAACAAATACACATCTTCATGTCTCTACACTTAACCATTTTCAAGTAACCAATTCACATTTCATGTCTCTACCATTAACACTTTTCAAGTAACTAATTCACATTTTCAAGTCACTACCATTTTCTAGTAACTAATTCACATTTTCACTACACTTAACCATTTTCAAGTAACTAATTCACATTTCAAGTCTCTACCATTAACCATTTTCAAGTAATTACTTCACACTTCAAGTCTCTACCATTAACCGTGTAACTAATTCACATTTTCAAGTCACTATCATTTTCAAGTAACTAATTCACGTTTTCAAGTTACTACACTTAACCATTTTCAAGTAGCTAATTCATATTTTCACTACACTTAACCATTTTCAAGTTACTAATTCACATTTTCAAGTAACTAATTCACATTTTCAAGTTACTACACTTAACCATTTTCAAGTAACTAATTCACATTTTCATTACACTTAACCATTTTCAAGTAACTAATTCACATTTCAAGTCTCTACCATTAACCATTTTCTAGTAACTAATTCACATTTCAAGTGTCTACCACTAACCATGTAACTAATTCACATTTGAATTATTTACACTTAACCATTTTCAAGTAACTAATTCACTTTTTCAAGTTACTACACTTAGCCATTTTCTAGTAACTAATTCAAATCTCTACAACTAACCATTTTCAAATAACTAATTCACATTTCAAGTCTCTACCATTAACCATTTTCAAGTAACTAATTCACATTTCAAGTCTCTACCATTAACCATTTTCAAGTAACTAATTCACACTTCAAGTGTCTGCCATTAACCATGTAACTAATTCATATTTCAATTCTCTACACTTAACCATTTTCAAGTAACTAATTCACATTTTCACTACACTTAACGATTTTCAAGTAACTAATTCACATTTCAAGTCTCTACCATTAACCATTTTCAAGTAATTACTTCACACTTCAAGTCTCTACCATTAACCGTGTAACTAATTCACATTTTCAAGTCACTATCATTTTCAAGTAACTAATTCACGTTTTCAAGTTACTACACTTAACCATTTTCAAGTAGCTAATTCACATTTTCACTACACTTAACCATTTTCAAGTTACTAATTCACATTTTCAAGTAACTAATTCACATTTTCAAGTTACTATTTTCAAGTAACTAATTCACATTTTCATTACACTTAACCATTTTCAAGTAACTAATTCACATTTCAAGTCTCTACCATTAACCATTTTCAAGTAACTAATTCACATTTCAAGTGTCTACCACTAACCATGTAACTAATTCACATTTCAATTATTTACACTTAACCATTTTCAAGTAACTAATTCACTTTTTCAAGTTACTACACTTAGCCATTTTCTAGTAACTAATTCAAATCTCTACAACTAACCATTTTCAAATAACTAATTCACATTTCAAGTCTCTACCATTAACCATTTTCAAGTAACTAATTCACACTTCAAGTGTCTACCATTAACCATGTAACTAATTCATATTTCAATTCTCTACACTTAACCATTTTCAAGTAACTAATTCACGTTTTCAAGTTACTACACTTAACCATTTTCAAGTAACTAATTCAAGTCTCTACAATTAACCATTTTCAAGTAACTAATTCACATTTCAAGTCTCTACCATTAACCATTTTCAAGTAACTAATTCACATTTTCAAGTCACTACCATTTTCAAGTAACAAATACACATCTTCAAGTTTCGACACTTAACCATTTTCAAATAACTAATTCAGATTTGAAGTCTCTACCATTTTCAAGTAACTAATTCACATTTCCACTACACTTAATGATTTTCAAGTAACTAATCCACATTTTCACCACACAACCATTTTCAAGTAACTAATTCACATTTCAAGTCTTTACCATTAACCATTTTCAAGTAACTAATTCACGTTTTCAAGTTCCTACCATTTTCAAGTAACAAATACACATTTTCAAGTCTCTACACTTAACCATTTTCAAATAACTAATTCACATTTCAAGTCTCTACCATTTTCAAGTAACTAACTCACAGTTCATGTCTCTACCATTTTCAAGCAACTAATTCACATTTTCAAGTCACTACCATTTTCAAGTAACCAATTCACCTTTCAAGTCTCTACCATTAACCATTTTCAAATAACTAATTCTCATTTCATGTCTCTACCATTAACCATTTTCAAGTAACTAATTCACATTTCAAGTCTCTACCATTAACCATTTTCAAGTAACTAATTCACATTTCAAGTCTCTACCATTAACCATTTTCAAATAACTAATTCACATTTTCAAGTCACTACCATTTTCAAGCAACAAATACACATCTTCATGTCTCTACACTTAACCATTTTCAAGTAACCAATTCACCTTTCAAGTCTCTACCATTAACCATTTTCAAATAACTAATTCTCATTTTCAAGTCACTACCATTTTCAAGTAACTAATTCACATTTTCAAGTTACTACACTTAACCATTTTCTAGTAACTAATTCACATTTTTACTACACTTAACCATTTTCAAGTAACTAATTCACATTTCAAGTCTCTACCATTAACCATTTTCAAGTAACTAATTCACACTTCAAGTCTCTACCATTAACCATGTAACTAATTCACATTTTCAAGTCTCTACCATTTTCAAGTAACTAACTCACATTTTCAAGTTACTACACTTAACCATTTTCAAGTAGCTAATTCACATTTTCACTACACTTAACCATTTTCAAGTAACTAATTTCACATTTCAAGTCTCTACCATTAACCATTTTCAAGTTACTAATTCATATTTTCAAATCACTACCATTTTCAAGTAACTAATTCACATTTTCAAGTTACTACACTTAACCATTTTCAAGTAACTAATTCACATTTTCATTACATTTAACCATTTTCAAGTAACTAATTCACATTTCAAGTCTCTACCAATAACCATTTTCAAGTAACTAATTCACATTTCAAGTGTCTACCAGTAACCATGTAACTAATTCACTTTTCAATTCTCTACACTTAACCATTTTCAAGTAACTAATTCACGTTTTCAAGTTACTACACTTAACCATTTTCTTGTAACTAATTCAAGTCTCTACAACTAACCATTTTCAAGTAACTAATTCACATTTCAAGTCTCTACCATTAACCATTTTCAAGTAACTAATTCACATTTTCAAGTCACTACCATTTTCAAGTAAGAAATACACATCTTCAAGTCTCTACACTTAACCATTTTCAAATAACTAATTCACATTTCAAATCTCTACCATTTTCAAGTAACTAATTCACAGTTCAAGTCTCTACCATTTTCAAATACTAATTCACATTTTCAAGTTACTACACTTAACCATTTTCAAGTAACTAATTCACATTTCCACTACACTTAACGATTTTCAAGTAACTAATTCACATTTCAAGTCTCTACCATTAACCATTTTCACGTAACTAATTTACATTTTCAAGTCACTACCATTTTCAAGTAACAAATTCACATTTTCAAGTTACTACACTTAACCATTTTCAAGTAACTAATTCACATTTTCACTACACTTAACCATTTTCAAGTAACTAATTCACATTTCAAGTCTCTACCATTAACCATTTTCAAGTAACTAATTCACATTTCAAGTTTCTACCATTAACCATGTAATTAATTCACATTTCAATTCTCTACACTTAACCATTTTCAAGTAAATAATTCACATTTTCAAGTTACTACACTTAACCATTTTCAAGTAACTAATTCACATTTAAAGTCTCTACCATTAACCATTTTCAAGTAACTAATTCACATTTCAAGTCTCTACCATTAACCATTTTCAAGTAACTAATTCACGTTTTCAAGTTACTACACTTAACCATTTTCAAGTAACTAATCCACATTTTCACCACACAACCATTTTCAAGTAACTAATTCACATTTCAAGTCTTTACCATTAACCATTTTCAAGTAACTAATTCACGTTTTCAAGTTCCTACACTTAACCATTTTCAAGTAACTAATTCACATTTTCACTACACTTAACCATTTTCAAGTAACTAATTTCACATTTCAAGTCTCTACCATTAACCATTTTCAAGCAACTAATTCACATTTTCAAGTCACTACCATTTTCAAGTAACAAATACACATTTTCAAGTCCCTACACTTAACCATTTTCAAATAACTAATTCACATTTCAAGTCTCTACCATTTTCAAGTAACTAACTCACAGTTCATGTCTCTACCATTTTCAAGCAACTAATTCACATTTTCAAGTCACTACCATTTTCAAGTAACAAATACACATCTTCATGTCTCTACACTTAACCATTTTCAAGTAACCAATTCACATTTCATGTCGCTACAATTAACACTTTTCAAGTAACTAATTCACATTTTCAAGTCACTACCATTTTCTAGTAACTAATTCACATTTTCACTACACTTAACCATTTTCAAGTAACTAATTCACATTTCAAGTCTCTACCATTAACCATTTTCAAGTAATTACTTCACACTTCAAGTCTCTACCATTAACCGTGTAACTAATTCACATTTTCAAGTCACTATCATTTTCAAGTAACTAATTCACGTTTTCAAGTTACTACACTTAACCATTTTCAAGTAGCTAATTCACATTTTCACTACACTTAACCATTTTCAAGTTACTAATTCACATTTTCAAGTAACTAATTCACATTTTCAAGTTACTACACTTAACCATTTTCAAGTAACTAATTCACATTTTCATTACACTTAACCATTTTCAAGTAACTAATTCACATTTCAAGTCTCTACCATTAACCATTTTCAAGTAACTAATTCACATTTCAAGTGTCTACCACTAACCATGTAACTAATTCACATTTCAATTATTTACACTTAACCATTTTCAAGTAACTAATTCACTTTTTCAAGTTACTACACTTAGCCATTTTCTAGTAACTAATTCAAATCTCTACAACTAACCATTTTCAAATAACTAATTCACATTTCAAGTCTCTACCATTAACCATTTTCAAGTAACTAATTCACACTTCAAGTGTCTACCATTAACCATGTAACTAATTCATATTTCAATTCTCTACACTTAACCATTTTCAAGTAACTAATTCACGTTTTCAAGTTACTACACTTAACCATTTTCAAGTAACTAATTCAAGTCTCTACAATTAACCATTTTCAAGTAACTAATTCACATTTCAAGTCTCTACCATTAACCATTTTCAAATAACTAATTCACATTTTCAAGTCACTACCATTTTCAAGTAACAAATACACATCTTCAAGTTTCGACACTTAACCATTTTCAAATAACTAATTCAGATTTGAAGTCTCTACCATTTTCAAGTAACTAATTCACATTTCCACTACACTTAATGATTTTCAAGTAACTAATCCACATTTTCACCACACAACCATTTTCAAGTAACTAATTCACATTTCAAGTCTTTACCATTAACCATTTTCAAGTAACTAATTCACGTTTTCAAGTTCCTACCATTTTCAAGTAACAAATACACATTTTCAAGTCTCTACACTTAACCATTTTCAAATAACTAATTCACATTTCAAGTCTCTACCATTTTCAAGTAACTAACTCACAGTTCATGTCTCTACCATTTTCAAGCAACTAATTCACATTTTCAAGTCACTACCATTTTCAAGTAACCAATTCACCTTTCAAGTCTCTACCATTAACCATTTTCAAATAACTAATTCTCATTTCATGTCTCTACCATTAACCATTTTCAAGTAACTAATTCACATTTCAAGTCTCTACCATTAACCATTTTCAAGTAACTAATTCACATTTCAAGTCTCTACCATTAACCATTTTCAAATAACTAATTCACATTTTCAAGTCACTACCATTTTCAAGCAACAAATACACATCTTCATGTCTCTACACTTAACCATTTTCAAGTAACCAATTCACCTTTCAAGTCTCTACCATTAACCATTTTCAAATAACTAATTCTCATTTTCAAGTCACTACCATTTTCAAGTAACTAATTCACATTTTCAAGTTACTACACTTAACCATTTTCTAGTAACTAATTCACATTTTTACTACACTTAACCATTTTCAAGTAACTAATTCACATTTCAAGTCTCTACCATTAACCATTTTCAAGTAACTAATTCACACTTCAAGTCTCTACCATTAACCATGTAACTAATTCACATTTTCAAGTCTCTACCATTTTCAAGTAACTAACTCACATTTTCAAGTTACTACACTTAACCATTTTCAAGTAGCTAATTCACATTTTCACTACACTTAACCATTTTCAAGTAACTAATTTCACATTTCAAGTCTCTACCATTAACCATTTTCAAGTTACTAATTCATATTTTCAAATCACTACCATTTTCAAGTAACTAATTCACATTTTCAAGTTACTACACTTAACCATTTTCAAGTAACTAATTCACATTTTCATTACACTTAACCATTTTCAAGTAACTAATTCACATTTCAAGTCTCTACCAATAACCATTTTCAAGTAACTAATTCACATTTCAAGTGTCTACCAGTAACCATGTAACTAATTCACTTTTCAATTCTCTACACTTAACCATTTTCAAGTAACTAATTCACGTTTTCAAGTTACTACACTTAACCATTTTCTTGTAACTAATTCAAGTCTCTACAACTAACCATTTTCAAGTAACTAATTCACATTTCAAGTCTCTACCATTAACCATTTTCAAGTAACTAATTCACATTTTCAAGTCACTACCATTTTCAAGTAAGAAATACACATCTTCAAGTCTCTACACTTAACCATTTTCAAATAACTAATTCACATTTCAAATCTCTACCATTTTCAAGTAACTAATTCACAGTTCAAGTCTCTACCATTTTCAAATACTAATTCACATTTTCAAGTTACTACACTTAACCATTTTCAAGTAACTAATTCACATTTCCACTACACTTAACGATTTTCAAGTAACTAATTCACATTTCAAGTCTCTACCATTAACCATTTTCACGTAACTAATTTACATTTTCAAGTCACTACCATTTTCAAGTAACAAATTCACATTTTCAAGTTACTACACTTAACCATTTTCAAGTAACTAATTCACATTTTCACTACACTTAACCATTTTCAAGTAACTAATTCACATTTCAAGTCTCTACCATTAACCATTTTCAAGTAACTAATTCACATTTCAAGTTTCTACCATTAACCATGTAATTAATTCACATTTCAATTCTCTACACTTAACCATTTTCAAGTAAATAATTCACATTTTCAAGTTACTACACTTAACCATTTTCAAGTAACTAATTCACATTTAAAGTCTCTACCATTAACCATTTTCAAGTAACTAATTCACATTTCAAGTCTCTACCATTAACCATTTTCAAGTAACTAATTCACGTTTTCAAGTTACTACACTTAACCATTTTCAAGTAACTAATCCACATTTTCACCACACAACCATTTTCAAGTAACTAATTCACATTTCAAGTCTTTACCATTAACCATTTTCAAGTAACTAATTCACGTTTTCAAGTTCCTACACTTAACCATTTTCAAGTAACTAATTCACATTTTCACTACACTTAACCATTTTCAAGTAACTAATTTCACATTTCAAGTCTCTACCATTAACCATTTTCAAGCAACTAATTCACATTTTCAAGTCACTACCATTTTCAAGTAACAAATACACATTTTCAAGTCCCTACACTTAACCATTTTCAAATAACTAATTCACATTTCAAGTCTCTACCATTTTCAAGTAACTAACTCACAGTTCATGTCTCTACCATTTTCAAGCAACTAATTCACATTTTCAAGTCACTACCATTTTCAAGTAACAAATACACATCTTCATGTCTCTACACTTAACCATTTTCAAGTAACCAATTCACATTTCATGTCGCTACAATTAACACTTTTCAAGTAACTAATTCACATTTTCAAGTCACTACCATTTTCTAGTAACTAATTCACATTTTCACTACACTTAACCATTTTCAAGTAACTAATTCACATTTCAAGTCTCTACCATTAACCATTTTCAAGTAATTACTTCACACTTCAAGTCTCTACCATTAACCGTGTAACTAATTCACATTTTCAAGTCACTATCATTTTCAAGTAACTAATTCACGTTTTCAAGTTACTACACTTAACCATTTTCAAGTAGCTAATTCACATTTTCACTACACTTAACCATTTTCAAGTTACTAATTCACATTTTCAAGTAACTAATTCACATTTTCAAGTTACTACACTTAACCATTTTCAAGTAACTAATT
This sequence comes from Capsicum rhomboideum, assembly GCA_031232105.1. Classification (NCBI taxonomy): domain Eukaryota; kingdom Viridiplantae; phylum Streptophyta; class Magnoliopsida; order Solanales; family Solanaceae; genus Capsicum; species Capsicum rhomboideum. The sequence continues at coordinate 46,271,556 of CP124719.1, read as the reverse complement.
CACATTTTCATTACACTTAACCATTTTCAAGTAACTAATTCACACTTCAAGTGTCTACCATTAACCATGTAACTAATTCATATTTCAATTCTCTACACTTAACCATTTTCAAGTAACTAATTCACGTTTTCAAGTTACTACACTTAACCATTTTCAAGTAACTAATTCAAGTCTCTACAATTAACCATTTTCAAGTAACTAATTCACATTTCAAGTCTCTACCATTAACCATTTTCAAATAACTAATTCACATTTTCAAGTCACTACCATTTTCAAGTAACAAATACACATCTTCAAGTTTCGACACTTAACCATTTTCAAATAACTAATTCAGATTTGAAGTCTCTACCATTTTCAAGTAACTAATTCACATTTCCACTACACTTAATGATTTTCAAGTAACTAATCCACATTTTCACCACACAACCATTTTCAAGTAACTAATTCACATTTCAAGTCTTTACCATTAACCATTTTCAAGTAACTAATTCACGTTTTCAAGTTCCTACCATTTTCAAGTAACAAATACACATTTTCAAGTCTCTACACTTAACCATTTTCAAATAACTAATTCACATTTCAAGTCTCTACCATTTTCAAGTAACTAACTCACAGTTCATGTCTCTACCATTTTCAAGCAACTAATTCACATTTTCAAGTCACTACCATTTTCAAGTAACCAATTCACCTTTCAAGTCTCTACCATTAACCATTTTCAAATAACTAATTCTCATTTCATGTATCTACCATTAACCATTTTCAAGTAACTAATTCACATTTCAAGTCTCTACCATTAACCATTTTCAAATAACTAATTCACATTTTCAAGTCACTACCATTTTCAAGCAACAAATACACATCTTCATGTCTCTACACTTAACCATTTTCAAGTAACCAATTCACCTTTCAAGTCTCTACCATTAACCATTTTCAAATAACTAATTCTCATTTTCAAGTCACTACCATTTTCAAGTAACTAATTCACATTTTCAAGTTACTACACTTAACCATTTTCTAGTAACTAATTCACATTTTTACTACACTTAACCATTTTCAAGTAACTAATTCACATTTCAAGTCTCTACCATTAACCATTTTCAAGTAACTAATTCACACTTCAAGTCTCTACCATTAACCATGTAACTAATTCACATTTTCAAGTCTCTACCATTTTCAAGTAACTAACTCACATTTTCAAGTTACTACACTTAACCATTTTCAAGTAGCTAATTCACATTTTCACTACACTTAACCATTTTCAAGTAACTAATTTCACATTTCAAGTCTCTACCATTAACCATTTTCAAGTTACTAATTCATATTTTCAAATCACTACCATTTTCAAGTAACTAATTCACATTTTCAAGTTACTACACTTAACCATTTTCAAGTAACTAATTCACATTTTCATTACACTTAACCATTTTCAAGTAACTAATTCACATTTCAAGTCTCTACCAATAACCATTTTCAAGTAACTAATTCACATTTCAAGTGTCTACCAGTAACCATGTAACTAATTCACTTTTCAATTCTCTACACTTAACCATTTTCAAGTAACTAATTCACGTTTTCAAGTTACTACACTTAACCATTTTCTTGTAACTAATTCAAGTCTCTACAACTAACCATTTTCAAGTAACTAATTCACATTTCAAGTCTCTACCATTAACCATTTTCAAGTAACTAATTCACATTTTCAAGTCACTACCATTTTCAAGTAAGAAATACACATCTTCAAGTCTCTACACTTAACCATTTTCAAATAACTAATTCACATTTCAAATCTCTACCATTTTCAAGTAACTAATTCACAGTTCAAGTCTCTACCATTTTCAAATACTAATTCACATTTTCAAGTTACTACACTTAACCATTTTCAAGTAACTAATTCACATTTCCACTACACTTAACGATTTTCAAGTAACTAATTCACATTTCAAGTCTCTACCATTAACCATTTTCACGTAACTAATTTACATTTTCAAGTCACTACCATTTTCAAGTAACAAATTCACATTTTCAAGTTACTACACTTAACCATTTTCAAGTAACTAATTCACATTTTCACTACACTTAACCATTTTCAAGTAACTAATTCACATTTCAAGTCTCTACCATTAACCATTTTCAAGTAACTAATTCACATTTCAAGTTTCTACCATTAACCATGTAATTAATTCACATTTCAATTCTCTACACTTAACCATTTTCAAGTAAATAATTCACATTTTCAAGTTACTACACTTAACCATTTTCAAGTAACTAATTCACATTTAAAGTCTCTACCATTAACCATTTTCAAGTAACTAATTCACATTTCAAGTCTCTACCATTAACCATTTTCAAGTAACTAATTCACGTTTTCAAGTTACTACACTTAACCATTTTCAAGTAACTAATCCACATTTTCACCACACAACCATTTTCAAGTAACTAATTCACATTTCAAGTCTTTACCATTAACCATTTTCAAGTAACTAATTCACGTTTTCAAGTTCCTACACTTAACCATTTTCAAGTAACTAATTCACATTTTCACTACACTTAACCATTTTCAAGTAACTAATTTCACATTTCAAGTCTCTACCATTAACCATTTTCAAGCAACTAATTCACATTTTCAAGTCACTACCATTTTCAAGTAACAAATACACATTTTCAAGTCCCTACACTTAACCATTTTCAAATAACTAATTCACATTTCAAGTCTCTACCATTTTCAAGTAACTAACTCACAGTTCATGTCTCTACCATTTTCAAGCAACTAATTCACATTTTCAAGTCACTACCATTTTCAAGTAACAAATACACATCTTCATGTCTCTACACTTAACCATTTTCAAGTAACCAATTCACATTTCATGTCGCTACAATTAACACTTTTCAAGTAACTAATTCACATTTTCAAGTCACTACCATTTTCTAGTAACTAATTCACATTTTCACTACACTTAACCATTTTCAAGTAACTAATTCACATTTCAAGTCTCTACCATTAACCATTTTCAAGTAATTACTTCACACTTCAAGTCTCTACCATTAACCGTGTAACTAATTCACATTTTCAAGTCACTATCATTTTCAAGTAACTAATTCACGTTTTCAAGTTACTACACTTAACCATTTTCAAGTAGCTAATTCACATTTTCACTACACTTAACCATTTTCAAGTTACTAATTCACATTTTCAAGTAACTAATTCACATTTTCAAGTTACTACACTTAACCATTTTCAAGTAACTAATTCACATTTTCATTACACTTAACCATTTTCAAGTAACTAATTCACATTTCAAGTCTCTACCATTAACCATTTTCAAGTAACTAATTCACATTTCAAGTGTCTACCACTAACCATGTAACTAATTCACATTTCAATTATTTACACTTAACCATTTTCAAGTAACTAATTCACTTTTTCAAGTTACTACACTTAGCCATTTTCTAGTAACTAATTCAAATCTCTACAACTAACCATTTTCAAATAACTAATTCACATTTCAAGTCTCTACCATTAACCATTTTCAAGTAACTAATTCACACTTCAAGTGTCTACCATTAACCATGTAACTAATTCATATTTCAATTCTCTACACTTAACCATTTTCAAGTAACTAATTCACGTTTTCAAGTTACTACACTTAACCATTTTCAAGTAACTAATTCAAGTCTCTACAATTAACCATTTTCAAGTAACTAATTCACATTTCAAGTCTCTACCATTAACCATTTTCAAATAACTAATTCACATTTTCAAGTCACTACCATTTTCAAGTAACAAATACACATCTTCAAGTTTCGACACTTAACCATTTTCAAATAACTAATTCAGATTTGAAGTCTCTACCATTTTCAAGTAACTAATTCACATTTCCACTACACTTAATGATTTTCAAGTAACTAATCCACATTTTCACCACACAACCATTTTCAAGTAACTAATTCACATTTCAAGTCTTTACCATTAACCATTTTCAAGTAACTAATTCACGTTTTCAAGTTCCTACCATTTTCAAGTAACAAATACACATTTTCAAGTCTCTACACTTAACCATTTTCAAATAACTAATTCACATTTCAAGTCTCTACCATTTTCAAGTAACTAACTCACAGTTCATGTCTCTACCATTTTCAAGCAACTAATTCACATTTTCAAGTCACTACCATTTTCAAGTAACCAATTCACCTTTCAAGTCTCTACCATTAACCATTTTCAAATAACTAATTCTCATTTCATGTCTCTACCATTAACCATTTTCAAGTAACTAATTCACATTTCAAGTCTCTACCATTAACCATTTTCAAGTAACTAATTCACATTTCAAGTCTCTACCATTAACCATTTTCAAATAACTAATTCACATTTTCAAGTCACTACCATTTTCAAGCAACAAATACACATCTTCATGTCTCTACACTTAACCATTTTCAAGTAACCAATTCACCTTTCAAGTCTCTACCATTAACCATTTTCAAATAACTAATTCTCATTTTCAAGTCACTACCATTTTCAAGTAACTAATTCACATTTTCAAGTTACTACACTTAACCATTTTCTAGTAACTAATTCACATTTTTACTACACTTAACCATTTTCAAGTAACTAATTCACATTTCAAGTCTCTACCATTAACCATTTTCAAGTAACTAATTCACACTTCAAGTCTCTACCATTAACCATGTAACTAATTCACATTTTCAAGTCTCTACCATTTTCAAGTAACTAACTCACATTTTCAAGTTACTACACTTAACCATTTTCAAGTAGCTAATTCACATTTTCACTACACTTAACCATTTTCAAGTAACTAATTTCACATTTCAAGTCTCTACCATTAACCATTTTCAAGTTACTAATTCATATTTTCAAATCACTACCATTTTCAAGTAACTAATTCACATTTTCAAGTTACTACACTTAACCATTTTCAAGTAACTAATTCACATTTTCATTACACTTAACCATTTTCAAGTAACTAATTCACATTTCAAGTCTCTACCAATAACCATTTTCAAGTAACTAATTCACATTTCAAGTGTCTACCAGTAACCATGTAACTAATTCACTTTTCAATTCTCTACACTTAACCATTTTCAAGTAACTAATTCACGTTTTCAAGTTACTACACTTAACCATTTTCTTGTAACTAATTCAAGTCTCTACAACTAACCATTTTCAAGTAACTAATTCACATTTCAAGTCTCTACCATTAACCATTTTCAAGTAACTAATTCACATTTTCAAGTCACTACCATTTTCAAGTAAGAAATACACATCTTCAAGTCTCTACACTTAACCATTTTCAAATAACTAATTCACATTTCAAATCTCTACCATTTTCAAGTAACTAATTCACAGTTCAAGTCTCTACCATTTTCAAATACTAATTCACATTTTCAAGTTACTACACTTAACCATTTTCAAGTAACTAATTCACATTTCCACTACACTTAACGATTTTCAAGTAACTAATTCACATTTCAAGTCTCTACCATTAACCATTTTCACGTAACTAATTTACATTTTCAAGTCACTACCATTTTCAAGTAACAAATTCACATTTTCAAGTTACTACACTTAACCATTTTCAAGTAACTAATTCACATTTTCACTACACTTAACCATTTTCAAGTAACTAATTCACATTTCAAGTCTCTACCATTAACCATTTTCAAGTAACTAATTCACATTTCAAGTTTCTACCATTAACCATGTAATTAATTCACATTTCAATTCTCTACACTTAACCATTTTCAAGTAAATAATTCACATTTTCAAGTTACTACACTTAACCATTTTCAAGTAACTAATTCACATTTAAAGTCTCTACCATTAACCATTTTCAAGTAACTAATTCACATTTCAAGTCTCTACCATTAACCATTTTCAAGTAACTAATTCACGTTTTCAAGTTACTACACTTAACCATTTTCAAGTAACTAATCCACATTTTCACCACACAACCATTTTCAAGTAACTAATTCACATTTCAAGTCTTTACCATTAACCATTTTCAAGTAACTAATTCACGTTTTCAAGTTCCTACACTTAACCATTTTCAAGTAACTAATTCACATTTTCACTACACTTAACCATTTTCAAGTAACTAATTTCACATTTCAAGTCTCTACCATTAACCATTTTCAAGTAACTAATTCACATTTCAAGTTTCTACCATTAACCATGTAATTAATTCACATTTCAATTCTCTACACTTAACCATTTTCAAGTAAATAATTCACATTTTCAAGTTACTACACTTAACCATTTTCAAGTAACTAATTCACATTTAAAGTCTCTACCATTAACCATTTTCAAGTAACTAATTCACATTTCAAGTCTCTACCATTAACCATTTTCAAGTAACTAATTCACGTTTTCAAGTTACTACACTTAACCATTTTCAAGTAACTAATCCACATTTTCACCACACAACCATTTTCAAGTAACTAATTCACATTTCAAGTCTTTACCATTAACCATTTTCAAGTAACTAATTCACGTTTTCAAGTTACTACACTTAACCATTTTCTAGTAACTAATTCAAGTCTCTACAACTAACCATTTTCAAGTAACTAATTTCACATTTCAAGTCTCTACCATTAACCATTTTCAAGCAACTAATTCACATTTTCAAGTCACTACCATTTTCAAGTAACTAATACACATTTTCAAGTCTCTACACTTAACCATTTTCAAATAACTAATTCACATTTCAAGTGTCTACCATTTTCAAGTAACTAACTCACAGTTCATGTCTCTACCATTTTCAAGCAACTAATTCACATTTTCAAGTCACTACCATTTTCAAGTAACAAATACACATCTTCATGTCTCTACACTTAACCATTTTCAAGTAACCAATTCACATTTCATGTCTCTACCATTAACACTTTTCAAGTAACTAATTCACATTTTCAAGTCACTACCATTTTCTAGTAACTAATTCACATTTTCACTACACTTAACCATTTTCAAGTAACTAATTCACATTTCAAGTCTCTACCATTAACCATTTTCAAGTAATTACTTCACACTTCAAGTCTCTACCATTAACCGTGTAACTAATTCACATTTTCAAGTCACTATCATTTTCAAGTAACTAATTCACGTTTTCAAGTTACTACACTTAACCATTTTCAAGTAGCTAATTCATATTTTCACTACACTTAACCATTTTCAAGTTACTAATTCACATTTTCAAGTAACTAATTCACATTTTCAAGTTACTACACTTAACCATTTTCAAGTAACTAATTCACATTTTCATTACACTTAACCATTTTCAAGTAACTAATTCACATTTCAAGTCTCTACCATTAACCATTTTCTAGTAACTAATTCACATTTCAAGTGTCTACCACTAACCATGTAACTAATTCACATTTGAATTATTTACACTTAACCATTTTCAAGTAACTAATTCACTTTTTCAAGTTACTACACTTAGCCATTTTCTAGTAACTAATTCAAATCTCTACAACTAACCATTTTCAAATAACTAATTCACATTTCAAGTCTCTACCATTAACCATTTTCAAGTAACTAATTCACATTTCAAGTCTCTACCATTAACCATTTTCAAGTAACTAATTCACACTTCAAGTGTCTGCCATTAACCATGTAACTAATTCATATTTCAATTCTCTACACTTAACCATTTTCAAGTAACTAATTCACATTTTCACTACACTTAACGATTTTCAAGTAACTAATTCACATTTCAATTCTCTACACTTAACCATTTTCAAGTAAATAATTCACATTTTCAAGTTACTACACTTAACCATTTTCAAGTAACTAATTCACATTTAAAGTCTCTACCATTAACCATTTTCAAGTAACTAATTCACATTTCAAGTCTCTACCATTAACCATTTTCAAGTAACTAATTCACGTTTTCAAGTTACTACACTTAACCATTTTCAAGTAACTAATCCACATTTTCACCACACAACCATTTTCAAGTAACTAATTCACATTTCAAGTCTTTACCATTAACCATTTTCAAGTAACTAATTCACGTTTTCAAGTTCCTACACTTAACCATTTTCAAGTAACTAATTCACATTTTCACTACACTTAACCATTTTCAAGTAACTAATTTCACATTTCAAGTCTCTACCATTAACCATTTTCAAGCAACTAATTCACATTTTCAAGTCACTACCATTTTCAAGTAACAAATACACATTTTCAAGTCCCTACACTTAACCATTTTCAAATAACTAATTCACATTTCAAGTCTCTACCATTTTCAAGTAACTAACTCACAGTTCATGTCTCTACCATTTTCAAGCAACTAATTCACATTTTCAAGTCACTACCATTTTCAAGTAACAAATACACATCTTCATGTCTCTACACTTAACCATTTTCAAGTAACCAATTCACATTTCATGTCGCTACAATTAACACTTTTCAAGTAACTAATTCACATTTTCAAGTCACTACCATTTTCTAGTAACTAATTCACATTTTCACTACACTTAACCATTTTCAAGTAACTAATTCACATTTCAAGTCTCTACCATTAACCATTTTCAAGTAATTACTTCACACTTCAAGTCTCTACCATTAACCGTGTAACTAATTCACATTTTCAAGTCACTATCATTTTCAAGTAACTAATTCACGTTTTCAAGTTACTACACTTAACCATTTTCAAGTAGCTAATTCACATTTTCACTACACTTAACCATTTTCAAGTTACTAATTCACATTTTCAAGTAACTAATTCACATTTTCAAGTTACTACACTTAACCATTTTCAAGTAACTAATTCACATTTTCATTACACTTAACCATTTTCAAGTAACTAATTCACACTTCAAGTGTCTACCATTAACCATGTAACTAATTCATATTTCAATTCTCTACACTTAACCATTTTCAAGTAACTAATTCACGTTTTCAAGTTACTACACTTAACCATTTTCAAGTAACTAATTCAAGTCTCTACAATTAACCATTTTCAAGTAACTAATTCACATTTCAAGTCTCTACCATTAACCATTTTCAAATAACTAATTCACATTTTCAAGTCACTACCATTTTCAAGTAACAAATACACATCTTCAAGTTTCGACACTTAACCATTTTCAAATAACTAATTCAGATTTGAAGTCTCTACCATTTTCAAGTAACTAATTCACATTTCCACTACACTTAATGATTTTCAAGTAACTAATCCACATTTTCACCACACAACCATTTTCAAGTAACTAATTCACATTTCAAGTCTTTACCATTAACCATTTTCAAGTAACTAATTCACGTTTTCAAGTTCCTACCATTTTCAAGTAACAAATACACATTTTCAAGTCTCTACACTTAACCATTTTCAAATAACTAATTCACATTTCAAGTCTCTACCATTTTCAAGTAACTAACTCACAGTTCATGTCTCTACCATTTTCAAGCAACTAATTCACATTTTCAAGTCACTACCATTTTCAAGTAACCAATTCACCTTTCAAGTCTCTACCATTAACCATTTTCAAATAACTAATTCTCATTTCATGTATCTACCATTAACCATTTTCAAGTAACTAATTCACATTTCAAGTCTCTACCATTAACCATTTTCAAATAACTAATTCACATTTTCAAGTCACTACCATTTTCAAGCAACAAATACACATCTTCATGTCTCTACACTTAACCATTTTCAAGTAACCAATTCACCTTTCAAGTCTCTACCATTAACCATTTTCAAATAACTAATTCTCATTTTCAAGTCACTACCATTTTCAAGTAACTAATTCACATTTTCAAGTTACTACACTTAACCATTTTCTAGTAACTAATTCACATTTTTACTACACTTAACCATTTTCAAGTAACTAATTCACATTTCAAGTCTCTACCATTAACCATTTTCAAGTAACTAATTCACACTTCAAGTCTCTACCATTAACCATGTAACTAATTCACATTTTCAAGTCTCTACCATTTTCAAGTAACTAACTCACATTTTCAAGTTACTACACTTAACCATTTTCAAGTAGCTAATTCACATTTTCACTACACTTAACCATTTTCAAGTAACTAATTTCACATTTCAAGTCTCTACCATTAACCATTTTCAAGTTACTAATTCATATTTTCAAATCACTACCATTTTCAAGTAACTAATTCACATTTTCAAGTTACTACACTTAACCATTTTCAAGTAACTAATTCACATTTTCATTACACTTAACCATTTTCAAGTAACTAATTCACATTTCAAGTCTCTACCAATAACCATTTTCAAGTAACTAATTCACATTTCAAGTGTCTACCAGTAACCATGTAACTAATTCACTTTTCAATTCTCTACACTTAACCATTTTCAAGTAACTAATTCACGTTTTCAAGTTACTACACTTAACCATTTTCTTGTAACTAATTCAAGTCTCTACAACTAACCATTTTCAAGTAACTAATTCACATTTCAAGTCTCTACCATTAACCATTTTCAAGTAACTAATTCACATTTTCAAGTCACTACCATTTTCAAGTAAGAAATACACATCTTCAAGTCTCTACACTTAACCATTTTCAAATAACTAATTCACATTTCAAATCTCTACCATATTCAAGTAACTAATTCACAGTTCAAGTCTCTACCATTTTCAAATACTAATTCACATTTTCAAGTTACTACACTTAACCATTTTCAAGTAACTAATTCACATTTCCACTACACTTAACGATTTTCAAGTAACTAATTCACATTTCAAGTCTCTACCATTAACCATTTTCACGTAACTAATTTACATTTTCAAGTCACTACCATTTTCAAGTAACAAATTCACATTTTCAAGTTACTACACTTAACCATTTTCAAGTAACTAATTCACATTTTCACTACACTTAACCATTTTCAAGTAACTAATTCACATTTCAAGTCTCTACCATTAACCATTTTCAAGTAACTAATTCACATTTCAAGTTTCTACCATTAACCATGTAATTAATTCACATTTCAATTCTCTACACTTAACCATTTTCAAGTAAATAATTCACATTTTCAAGTTACTACACTTAACCATTTTCAAGTAACTAATTCACATTTAAAGTCTCTACCATTAACCATTTTCAAGTAACTAATTCACATTTCAAGTCTCTACCATTAACCATTTTCAAGTAACTAATTCACGTTTTCAAGTTACTACACTTAACCATTTTCAAGTAACTAATCCACATTTTCACCACACAACCATTTTCAAGTAACTAATTCACATTTCAAGTCTTTACCATTAACCATTTTCAAGTAACTAATTCACGTTTTCAAGTTCCTACACTTAACCATTTTCAAGTAACTAATTCACATTTTCACTACACTTAACCATTTTCAAGTAACTAATTTCACATTTCAAGTCTCTACCATTAACCATTTTCAAGTAACTAATTCACATTTCAAGTTTCTACCATTAACCATGTAATTAATTCACATTTCAATTCTCTACACTTAACCATTTTCAAGTAAATAATTCACATTTTCAAGTTACTACACTTAACCATTTTCAAGTAACTAATTCACATTTAAAGTCTCTACCATTAACCATTTTCAAGTAACTAATTCACATTTCAAGTCTCTACCATTAACCATTTTCAAGTAACTAATTCACGTTTTCAAGTTACTACACTTAACCATTTTCAAGTAACTAATCCACATTTTCACCACACAACCATTTTCAAGTAACTAATTCACATTTCAAGTCTTTACCATTAACCATTTTCAAGTAACTAATTCACGTTTTCAAGTTACTACACTTAACCATTTTCTAGTAACTAATTCAAGTCTCTACAACTAACCATTTTCAAGTAACTAATTTCACATTTCAAGTCTCTACCATTAACCATTTTCAAGCAACTAATTCACATTTTCAAGTCACTACCATTTTCAAGTAACTAATACACATTTTCAAGTCTCTACACTTAACCATTTTCAAATAACTAATTCACATTTCAAGTGTCTACCATTTTCAAGTAACTAACTCACAGTTCATGTCTCTACCATTTTCAAGCAACTAATTCACATTTTCAAGTCACTACCATTTTCAAGTAACAAATACACATCTTCATGTCTCTACACTTAACCATTTTCAAGTAACCAATTCACATTTCATGTCTCTACCATTAACACTTTTCAAGTAACTAATTCACATTTTCAAGTCACTACCATTTTCTAGTAACTAATTCACATTTTCACTACACTTAACCATTTTCAAGTAACTAATTCACATTTCAAGTCTCTACCATTAACCATTTTCAAGTAATTACTTCACACTTCAAGTCTCTACCATTAACCGTGTAACTAATTCACATTTTCAAGTCACTATCATTTTCAAGTAACTAATTCACGTTTTCAAGTTACTACACTTAACCATTTTCAAGTAGCTAATTCATATTTTCACTACACTTAACCATTTTCAAGTTACTAATTCACATTTTCAAGTAACTAATTCACATTTTCAAGTTACTACACTTAACCATTTTCAAGTAACTAATTCACATTTTCATTACACTTAACCATTTTCAAGTAACTAATTCACATTTCAAGTCTCTACCATTAACCATTTTCTAGTAACTAATTCACATTTCAAGTGTCTACCACTAACCATGTAACTAATTCACATTTGAATTATTTACACTTAACCATTTTCAAGTAACTAATTCACTTTTTCAAGTTACTACACTTAGCCATTTTCTAGTAACTAATTCAAATCTCTACAACTAACCATTTTCAAATAACTAATTCACATTTCAAGTCTCTACCATTAACCATTTTCAAGTAACTAATTCACATTTCAAGTCTCTACCATTAACCATTTTCAAGTAACTAATTCACACTTCAAGTGTCTGCCATTAACCATGTAACTAATTCATATTTCAATTCTCTACACTTAACCATTTTCAAGTAACTAATTCACATTTTCACTACACTTAACGATTTTCAAGTAACTAATTCACATTTCAAGTCTCTACCATTAACCATTTTCAAGTAATTACTTCACACTTCAAGTCTCTACCATTAACCGTGTAACTAATTCACATTTTCAAGTCACTATCATTTTCAAGTAACTAATTCACGTTTTCAAGTTACTACACTTAACCATTTTCAAGTAGCTAATTCACATTTTCACTACACTTAACCATTTTCAAGTTACTAATTCACATTTTCAAGTAACTAATTCACATTTTCAAGTTACTATTTTCAAGTAACTAATTCACATTTTCATTACACTTAACCATTTTCAAGTAACTAATTCACATTTCAAGTCTCTACCATTAACCATTTTCAAGTAACTAATTCACATTTCAAGTGTCTACCACTAACCATGTAACTAATTCACATTTCAATTATTTACACTTAACCATTTTCAAGTAACTAATTCACTTTTTCAAGTTACTACACTTAGCCATTTTCTAGTAACTAATTCAAATCTCTACAACTAACCATTTTCAAATAACTAATTCACATTTCAAGTCTCTACCATTAACCATTTTCAAGTAACTAATTCACACTTCAAGTGTCTACCATTAACCATGTAACTAATTCATATTTCAATTCTCTACACTTAACCATTTTCAAGTAACTAATTCACGTTTTCAAGTTACTACACTTAACCATTTTCAAGTAACTAATTCAAGTCTCTACAATTAACCATTTTCAAGTAACTAATTCACATTTCAAGTCTCTACCATTAACCATTTTCAAGTAACTAATTCACATTTTCAAGTCACTACCATTTTCAAGTAACAAATACACATCTTCAAGTTTCGACACTTAACCATTTTCAAATAACTAATTCAGATTTGAAGTCTCTACCATTTTCAAGTAACTAATTCACATTTCCACTACACTTAATGATTTTCAAGTAACTAATCCACATTTTCACCACACAACCATTTTCAAGTAACTAATTCACATTTCAAGTCTTTACCATTAACCATTTTCAAGTAACTAATTCACGTTTTCAAGTTCCTACCATTTTCAAGTAACAAATACACATTTTCAAGTCTCTACACTTAACCATTTTCAAATAACTAATTCACATTTCAAGTCTCTACCATTTTCAAGTAACTAACTCACAGTTCATGTCTCTACCATTTTCAAGCAACTAATTCACATTTTCAAGTCACTACCATTTTCAAGTAACCAATTCACCTTTCAAGTCTCTACCATTAACCATTTTCAAATAACTAATTCTCATTTCATGTCTCTACCATTAACCATTTTCAAGTAACTAATTCACATTTCAAGTCTCTACCATTAACCATTTTCAAGTAACTAATTCACATTTCAAGTCTCTACCATTAACCATTTTCAAATAACTAATTCACATTTTCAAGTCACTACCATTTTCAAGCAACAAATACACATCTTCATGTCTCTACACTTAACCATTTTCAAGTAACCAATTCACCTTTCAAGTCTCTACCATTAACCATTTTCAAATAACTAATTCTCATTTTCAAGTCACTACCATTTTCAAGTAACTAATTCACATTTTCAAGTTACTACACTTAACCATTTTCTAGTAACTAATTCACATTTTTACTACACTTAACCATTTTCAAGTAACTAATTCACATTTCAAGTCCCTACCATTAACCATTTTCAAGTAACTAATTCACACTTCAAGTCTCTACCATTAACCATGTAACTAATTCACATTTTCAAGTCTCTACCATTTTCAAGTAACTAACTCACATTTTCAAGTTACTACACTTAACCATTTTCAAGTAGCTAATTCACATTTTCACTACACTTAACCATTTTCAAGTAACTAATTTCACATTTCAAGTCTCTACCATTAACCATTTTCAAGTTACTAATTCATATTTTCAAATCACTACCATTTTCAAGTAACTAATTCACATTTTCAAGTTACTACACTTAACCATTTTCAAGTAACTAATTCAAATTTTCATTACACTTAACCATTTTCAAGTAACTAATTCACATTTCAAGTCTCTACCAATAACCATTTTCAAGTAACTAATTCACATTTCAAGTGTCTACCAGTAACCATGTAACTAATTCACTTTTCAATTCTCTACACTTAACCATTTTCAAGTAACTAATTCACGTTTTCAAGTTACTACACTTAACCATTTTCTTGTAACTAATTCAAGTCTCTACAACTAACCATTTTCAAGTAACTAATTCACATTTCAAGTCTCTACCATTAACCATTTTCAAGTAACTAATTCACATTTTCAAGTCACTACCATTTTCAAGTAAGAAATACACATCTTCAAGTCTCTACACTTAACCATTTTCAAATAACTAATTCACATTTCAAATCTCTACCATTTTCAAGTAACTAATTCACAGTTCAAGTCTCTACCATTTTCAAATACTAATTCACATTTTCAAGTTACTACACTTAACCATTTTCAAGTAACTAATTCACATTTCCACTACACTTAACGATTTTCAAGTAACTAATTCACATTTCAAGTCTCTACCATTAACCATTTTCACGTAACTAATTTACATTTTCAAGTCACTACCATTTTCAAGTAACAAATTCACATTTTCAAGTTACTACACTTAACCATTTTCAAGTAACTAATTCACATTTTCACTACACTTAACCATTTTCAAGTAACTAATTCACATTTCAAGTCTCTACCATTAACCATTTTCAAGTAACTAATTCACATTTCAAGTTTCTACCATTAACCATGTAATTAATTCACATTTCAATTCTCTACACTTAACCATTTTCAAGTAAATAATTCACATTTTCAAGTTACTACACTTAACCATTTTCAAGTAACTAATTCACATTTAAAGTCTCTACCATTAACCATTTTCAAGTAACTAATTCACATTTCAAGTCTCTACCATTAACCATTTTCAAGTAACTAATTCACGTTTTCAAGTTACTACACTTAACCATTTTCAAGTAACTAATCCACATTTTCACCACACAACCATTTTCAAGTAACTAATTCACATTTCAAGTCTTTACCATTAACCATTTTCAAGTAACTAATTCACGTTTTCAAGTTACTACACTTAACCATTTTCTTGTAACTAATTCAAGTCTCTACAACTAACCATTTTCAAGTAACTAATTCACATTTCAAGTCTCTACCATTAACCATTTTCAAGTAACTAATTCACATTTTCAAGTCACTACCATTTTCAAGTAAGAAATACACATCTTCAAGTCTCTACACTTAACCATTTTCAAATAACTAATTCACATTTCAAATCTCTACCATTTTCAAGTAACTAATTCACAGTTCAAGTCTCTACCATTTTCAAATACTAATTCACATTTTCAAGTTACTACACTTAACCATTTTCAAGTAACTAATTCACATTTCCACTACACTTAACGATTTTCAAGTAACTAATTCACATTTCAAGTCTCTACCATTAACCATTTTCACGTAACTAATTTACATTTTCAAGTCACTACCATTTTCAAGTAACAAATTCACATTTTCAAGTTACTACACTTAACCATTTTCAAGTAACTAATTCACATTTTCACTACACTTAACCATTTTCAAGTAACTAATTCACATTTCAAGTCTCTACCATTAACCATTTTCAAGTAACTAATTCACATTTCAAGTTTCTACCATTAACCATGTAATTAATTCACATTTCAATTCTCTACACTTAACCATTTTCAAGTAAATAATTCACATTTTCAAGTTACTACACTTAACCATTTTCAAGTAACTAATTCACATTTAAAGTCTCTACCATTAACCATTTTCAAGTAACTAATTCACATTTCAAGTCTCTACCATTAACCATTTTCAAGTAACTAATTCACGTTTTCAAGTTACTACACTTAACCATTTTCAAGTAACTAATTCACATTTTCACTACACTTAACCATTTTCAAGTAACTAATTCACATTTCAAGTCTCTACCATTAACCATTTTCAAGTAACTAATTCACATTTCAAGTTTCTACCATTAACCATGTAATTAATTCACATTTCAATTCTCTACACTTAACCATTTTCAAGTAAATAATTCACATTTTCAAGTTACTACACTTAACCATTTTCAAGTAACTAATTCACATTTAAAGTCTCTACCATTAACCATTTTCAAGTAACTAATTCACATTTCAAGTCTCTACCATTAACCATTTTCAAGTAACTAATTCACGTTTTCAAGTTACTACACTTAACCATTTTCAAGTAACTAATCCACATTTTCACCACACAACCATTTTCAAGTAACTAATTCACATTTCAAGTCTTTACCATTAACCATTTTCAAGTAACTAATTCACGTTTTCAAGTTACTACACTTAACCATTTTCTTGTAACTAATTCAAGTCTCTACAACTAACCATTTTCAAGTAACTAATTCACATTTCAAGTCTCTACCATTAACCATTTTCAAGTAACTAATTCACATTTTCAAGTCACTACCATTTTCAAGTAAGAAATACACATCTTCAAGTCTCTACACTTAACCATTTTCAAATAACTAATTCACATTTCAAATCTCTACCATTTTCAAGTAACTAATTCACAGTTCAAGTCACTACCATTTTCAAATACTAATTCACATTTTCAAGTTACTACACTTAACCATTTTCAAGTAACTAATTCACATTTCCACTACACTTAACGATTTTCAAGTAACTAATTCACATTTCAAGTCTCTACCATTAACCATTTTCACGTAACTAATTTACATTTTCAAGTCACTACCATTTTCAAGTAACAAATTCACATTTTCAAGTTACTACACTTAACCATTTTCAAGTAACTAATTCACATTTTCACTACACTTAACCATTTTCAAGTAACTAATTCACATTTCAAGTCTCTACCATTAACCATTTTCAAGTAACTAATTCACATTTCAAGTTTCTACCATTAACCATGTAATTAATTCACATTTCAATTCTCTACACTTAACCATTTTCAAGTAAATAATTCACATTTTCAAGTTACTACACTTAACCATTTTCAAGTAACTAATTCACATTTAAAGTCTCTACCATTAACCATTTTCAAGTAACTAATTCACATTTCAAGTCTCTACCATTAACCATTTTCAAGTAACTAATTCACGTTTTCAAGTTACTACACTTAACCATTTTCAAGTAACTAATCCACATTTTCACCACACAACCATTTTCAAGTAACTAATTCACATTTCAAGTCTTTACCATTAACCATTTTCAAGTAACTAATTCACGTTTTCAAGTTCCTACACTTAACCATTTTCAAGTAACTAATTCACATTTTCACTACACTTAACCATTTTCAAGTAACTAATTTCACATTTCAAGTCTCTACCATTAACCATTTTCAAGCAACTAATTCACATTTTCAAGTCACTACCATTTTCAAGTAACAAATACACATTTTCAAGTCTCTACACTTAACCATTTTCAAATAACTAATTCACATTTCAAGTCTCTACCATTTTCAAGTAACTAACTCACAGTTCATGTCTCTACCATTTTCAAGCAACTAATTCACATTTTCAAGTCACTACCATTTTCAAGTAACAAATACACATTTTCACTACACTTAACCATTTTCAAGTAACTAATTCACATTTCATGTCTCTACCATTAACACTTTTCAAGTAACTAATTCACATTTTCAAGTCACTACCATTTTCTAGTAACTAATTCACATTTTCACTACACTTAACCATTTTCAAGTAACTAATTCACATTTCAAGTCTCTACCATTAACCATTTTCAAGTAATTACTTCACACTTCAAGTCTCTACCATTAACCGTGTAACTAATTCACATTTTCAAGTCACTATCATTTTCAAGTAACTAATTCACGTTTTCAAGTTACTACACTTAACCATTTTCAAGTAGCTAATTCACATTTTAACTACACTTAACCATTTTCAAGTTACTAATTCACATTTTCAAGTAACTAATTCACATTTTCAAGTTACTACACTTAACCATTTTCAAGTAACTAATTCACATTTTCATTACACTTAACCATTTTCAAGTAACTAATTCACATTTCAAGTCTCTACCATTAACCATTTTCTAGTAACTAATTCACATTTCAAGTGTCTACCACTAACCATGTAACTAATTCACATTTCAATTATTTACACTTAACCATTTTCAAGTAACTTATTCACTTTTTCAAGTTACTACACTTAGCCATTTTCTAGTAACTAATTCAAATCTCTACAACTAACCATTTTCAAATAACTAATTCACATTTCAAGTCTCTACCATTAACCATTTTCAAGTAACTAATTCACATTTCAAGTCTCTACCATTAACCATTTTCAAGTAACTAATTCACACTTCAAGTGTCTGCCATTAACCATGTAACTAATTCATATTTCAATTCTCTACACTTAACCATTTTCAAGTAACTAATTCACGTTTTCAAGTTACTACACTTAACCATTTTCAAGTAACTAATTCAAGTCTCTACAATTAACCATTTTCAAGTAACTAATTCACATTTCAAGTCTCTACCATTAACCATTTTCAAGTAACTAATTCACATTTTCAAGTCACTACCATTTTCAAGTAACAAATACACATCTTCAAGTTTCGACACTTAACCATTTTCAAATAACTAATTCAGATTTGAAGTCTCTACCATTTTCAAGTAACTAATTCACAGTTCAAGTCTCTACCATTTTCAAGTAACTAATTCACGTTTTCAAGTTACTACACTTAACCATTTTCAAGTAACTAATTCACATTTCCACTACACTTAATGATTTTCAAGTAACTAATTCACA
The DNA here is from genome assembly GCA_031232105.1 of Capsicum rhomboideum. Classification (NCBI taxonomy): domain Eukaryota; kingdom Viridiplantae; phylum Streptophyta; class Magnoliopsida; order Solanales; family Solanaceae; genus Capsicum; species Capsicum rhomboideum. Next base: position 46,251,817 of record CP124719.1, on the reverse strand, counting down.
TTTCAAGTCTCTACCATTAACCATTTTCAAGTAACTAATTTACATTTTCAAGTCACTACCATTTTCAAGTAACAAATTCACATTTTCAAGTTACTACACTTAACCATTTTCAAGTAACTAATTCACATTTTAACTACACTTAACCATTTTCAAGTAACTAATTCACATTTCAAGTCTCTACCATTAACCATTTTCAAGTAACTAATTCACATTTCAAGTTTCTTCCATTAACCATGTAACTAATTCACATTTCAATTCTCTACACTTAACCATTTTCAAGTAAATAATTCTCATTTTCAAGTTACTACACTTAACCATTTTCAAGTAACTAATCCACATTTTCAAGTTACTACACTTAACCATTTTCAAGTAACTAATTCACATTTCAAGTCTCTACCATTAACCATTTTCAAATAACTAATTCACATTTTCAAGTCACTACCATTTTCAAGTAACAAATACACATCTTCAAGTCTCTACACTTAACCATTTTCAAATAACTAATTCAGATTTCAAGTCTCTACCATTTTCAAGCAACTAATTCACAGTTCAAGTCTCTACCATTTTCAAGTAACTAATTCACATTTTCAAGTTACTATACTTAACCATTTTCAAGTAACTAATTCACATTTCCACTACACTTAACGATTTTCAAGTAACTAATTCACATTTCAAGTCTCTACCATTAACCATTTTCAAGTAACTAATTTACATTTTCAAGTCACTACCATTTTCAAGTAACAAATTCACATTTTCAAGTTACTACACTTAACCATTTTCAAGTAACTAATTCACATTTTCACTACACTTAACCATTTTCAAGTAACTAATACACATTTCAAGTCTCTACCATTAACCATTTTCAAGCAACTAATTCACATTTCAAGTCTCTACCATTAACCATTTTCAAATAACTAATTCACATTTTCAAGTCACTACCATTTTCAAGTAACAAATACACATCTTCATGTCTCTACACTTAACCATTTTCAAGTAACCAATTCACATTTCAAGTCTCTACCATTAACCATTTTCAAATAACTAATTCTCATTTTCAAGTCACTACCATTTTCAAGTAACTAATTCACATTTTCAAGTTACTACACTTAACCATTTTCAAGTAACTAATTCACATTTCAAATCTCTACCATTAACCATTTTCAAGTAACTAATTTACATTTTCAAGTCACTACCATTTTCAAGTAACAAATTCACATTTTCAAGTTACTACACTTAACCATTTTCAAGTAACTAATTCACATTTCAAGACTCTACCATTAACCATTTTCAAGTAACTAATTCACGTTTTCAAGTTACTACACTTAACCATTTTCAAGTAACTAATCCACATTTTCACCACACAACCATTTTCAAGTAACTAATTCACATTTCAAGTCTTTACCATTAACCATTTTCAAGTAACTAATTCACGTTTTCAAGTTCCTACACTTAACCATTTTCAAGTAACTAATTCACATTTTCACTACACTTAACCATTTTCAAGTAACTAATTTCACATTTCAAGTCTCTACCATTAACCATTTTCAAGCAACTAATTCACATTTTCAAGTCACTACCATTTTCAAGTAACAAATACACATTTTCAAGTCTCTACACTTAACCATTTTCAAATAACTAATTCACATTTCAAGTCTCTACCATTTTCAAGTAACTAACTCACAGTTCATGTCTCTACCATTTTCAAGCAACTAATTCACATTTTCAAGTCACTACCATTTTCAAGTAACAAATACACATCTTCATGTCTCTACACTTAACCATTTTCAAGTAACCAATTCACATTTCATGTCTCTACCATTAACACTTTTCAAGTAACTAATTCACATTTTCAAGTCACTACCATTTTCTAGTAACTAATTCACATTTTCACTACACTTAACCATTTTCAAGTAACTAATTCAAATTTCAAGTCTCTACCATTAACCATTTTCAAGTAATTACTTCACACTTCAAGTCTCTACCATTAACCGTGTAACTAATTCACATTTTCAAGTCACTATCATTTTCAAGTAACTAATTCACGTTTTCAAGTTACTACACTTAACCATTTTCAAGTAGCTAATTCACATTTTCACTACACTTAACCATTTTCAAGTTACTAATTCACATTTTCAAGTCTCTACCATTAACCATTTTCAAATAACTAATTCACATTTTCAAGTCACTACCATTTTCAAGTAACAAATACACATCTTCAAGTCTCTACACTTAACCATTTTCAAATAACTAATTCAGATTTCAAGTCTCTACCATTTTCAAGCAACTAATTCACAGTTCAAGTCTCTACCATTTTCAAGTAACTAATTCACATTTTCAAGTTACTATACTTAACCATTTTCAAGTAACTAATTCACATTTCCACTACACTTAACGATTTTCAAGTAACTAATTCACATTTCAAGTCTCTACCATTAACCATTTTCAAGTAACTAATTTACATTTTCAAGTCACTACCATTTTCAAGTAACAAATTCACATTTTCAAGTTACTACACTTAACCATTTTCAAGTAACTAATTCACATTTTCACTACACTTAACCATTTTCAAGTAACTAATACACATTTCAAGTCTCTACCATTAACCATTTTCAAGCAACTAATTCACATTTCAAGTCTCTACCATTAACCATTTTCAAATAACTAATTCACATTTTCAAGTCACTACCATTTTCAAGTAACAAATACACATCTTCATGTCTCTACACTTAACCATTTTCAAGTAACCAATTCACATTTCAAGTCTCTACCATTAACCATTTTCAAATAACTAATTCTCATTTTCAAGTCACTACCATTTTCAAGTAACTAATTCACATTTTCAAGTTACTACACTTAACCATTTTCAAGTAACTAATTCACATTTCAAATCTCTACCATTAACCATTTTCAAGTAACTAATTTACATTTTCAAGTCACTACCATTTTCAAGTAACAAATTCACATTTTCAAGTTACTACACTTAACCATTTTCAAGTAACTAATTCACATTTCAAGACTCTACCATTAACCATTTTCAAGTAACTAATTCACGTTTTCAAGTTACTACACTTAACCATTTTCAAGTAACTAATCCACATTTTCACCACACAACCATTTTCAAGTAACTAATTCACATTTCAAGTCTTTACCATTAACCATTTTCAAGTAACTAATTCACGTTTTCAAGTTCCTACACTTAACCATTTTCAAGTAACTAATTCACATTTTCACTACACTTAACCATTTTCAAGTAACTAATTTCACATTTCAAGTCTCTACCATTAACCATTTTCAAGCAACTAATTCACATTTTCAAGTCACTACCATTTTCAAGTAACAAATACACATTTTCAAGTCTCTACACTTAACCATTTTCAAATAACTAATTCACATTTCAAGTCTCTACCATTTTCAAGTAACTAACTCACAGTTCATGTCTCTACCATTTTCAAGCAACTAATTCACATTTTCAAGTCACTACCATTTTCAAGTAACAAATACACATCTTCATGTCTCTACACTTAACCATTTTCAAGTAACCAATTCACATTTCATGTCTCTACCATTAACACTTTTCAAGTAACTAATTCACATTTTCAAGTCACTACCATTTTCTAGTAACTAATTCACATTTTCACTACACTTAACCATTTTCAAGTAACTAATTCACATTTCAAGTCTCTACCATTAACCATTTTCAAGTAATTACTTCACACTTCAAGTCTCTACCATTAACCGTGTAACTAATTCACATTTTCAAGTCACTATCATTTTCAAGTAACTAATTCACGTTTTCAAGTTACTACACTTAACCATTTTCAAGTAGCTAATTCACATTTTCACTACACTTAACCATTTTCAAGTTACTAATTCACATTTTCAAGTAACTAATTCACATTTTCAAGTTACTACACTTAACCATTTTCAAGTAACTAATTCACATTTTCATTACACTTAACCATTTTCAAGTAACTAATTCACATTTCAAGTCTCTACCATTAACCATTTTCTAGTAACTAATTCACATTTCAAGTGTCTACCACTAACCATGTAACTAATTCACATTTCAATTATTTACACTTAACCATTTTCAAGTAACTAATTCACTTTTTCAAGTTACTACACTTAGCCATTTTCTAGTAACTAATTCAAATCTCTACAACTAACCATTTTCAAATAACTAATTCACATTTCAAGTCTCTACCATTAACCATTTTCAAGTAACTAATTCACATTTCAAGTCTCTACCATTAACCATTTTCAAGTAACTAATTCACACTTCAAGTGTCTGCCATTAACCATGTAACTAATTCATATTTCAATTCTCTACACTTAACCATTTTCAAGTAACTAATTCACGTTTTCAAGTTACTACACTTAACCATTTTCAAGTAACTAATTCAAGTCTCTACAATTAACCATTTTCAAGTAACTAATTCACATTTCAAGTCTCTACCATTAACCATTTTCAAGTAACTAATTCACATTTTCAAGTCACTACCATTTTCAAGTAACAAATACACATCTTCAAGTTTCGACACTTAACCATTTTCAAATAACTAATTCAGATTTGAAGTCTCTACCATTTTCAAGTAACTAATTCACAGTTCAAGTCTCTACCATTTTCAAGTAACTAATTCACGTTTTCAAGTTACTACACTTAACCATTTTCAAGTAACTAATTCACATTTCCACTACACTTAATGATTTTCAAGTAACTAATTCACATTTCAAGTCTCTACCATTAACCATTTTCAAGTAACTAATTTACATTTTCAAGTCACTACCATTTTCAAGTAACAAATTCACATTTTCAAGTTACTACACTTAACCATTTTCAAGTAACTAATTCACATTTTAACTACACTTAACCATTTTCAAGTAACTAATTCACATTTCAAGTCTCTACCATTAACCATTTTCAAGTAACTAATTCACATTTCAAGTTTCTTCCATTAACCATGTAACTAATTCACATTTCAATTCTCTACACTTAACCATTTTCAAGTAAATAATTCTCATTTTCAAGTTACTACACTTAACCATTTTCAAGTAACTAATCCACATTTTCACTACACAACCATTTTCAAGTAACTAATTCACATTTCAAGTCTCTACCATTAACCATTTTCATGTAACTAATTCACGTTTTCAAGTTACTACACTTAACCATTTTCAAGTAACTAATTCACATTTCAAGTCTCTACCATTAACCATTTTCAAATAACTAATTCACATTTTCAAGTCACTACCATTTTCAAGTAACAAATACACATCTTCAAGACTCTACACTTAACCATTTTCAAATAACTAATTCAGATTTCAAGTCTCTACCATTTTCAAGTAACTAATTCACAGTTCAAGTCTCTACCATTTTCAAGTAACTAATTCACATTTTCAAGTTACTATACTTAACCATTTTCAAGTAACTAATTCACATTTCCACTACACTTAACGATTTTCAAGTAACTAATTCACATTTCAAGTCTCTACCATTAACCATTTTCAAGTAACTAATTTACATTTTCAAGTCACTACCATTTTCAAGTAACAAATTCACATTTTCAAGTTACTACACTTAACCATTTTCAAGTAACTAATTCACATTTTCACTACACTTAACCATTTTCAAGTAACTAATACACATTTCAAGTCTCTACCATTAACCATTTTCAAGCAACTAATTCACATTTCAAGTCTCTACCATTAACCATTTTCAAATAACTAATTCACATTTTCAAGTCACTACCATTTTCAAGTAACAAATACACATCTTCATGTCTCTACACTTAGCCATTTTCAAGTAACCAATTCACATTTCAAGTCTCTACCATTAACCATTTTCAAATAACTAATTCTCATTTTCAAGTCACTACCATTTTCAAGTAACTAATTCACATTTTCAAGTTACTACACTTAACCATATTCAAGTAACTAATTCACATTTCAAATCTCTACCATTAACCATTTTCAAGTAACTAATTTACATTTTCAAGTCACTACCATTTTCAAGTAACAAATTCACATTTTCAAGTTACTACACTTAACCATTTTCAAGTAACTAATTCACATTTCAAGCCTCTACCATTAACCATTTTCAAGTAACTAATTCACGTTTTCAAGTTACTACACTTAACCATTTTCAAGTAACTAATCCACATTTTCACCACACAACCATTTTCAAGTAACTAATTCACATTTCAAGTCTTTACCATTAACCATTTTCAAGTAACTAATTCACGTTTTCAAGTTCCTACACTTAACCATTTTCAAGTAACTAATTCACATTTTCACTACACTTAACCATTTTCAAGTAACTAATTTCACATTTCAAGTCTCTACCATTAACCATTTTCAAGCAACTAATTCACATTTTCAAGTCACTACCATTTTCAAGTAACAAATACACATTTTCAAGTCTCTACACTTAACCATTTTCAAATAACTAATTCACATTTCAAGTCTCTACCATTTTCAAGTAACTAACTCACAGTTCATGTCTCTACCATTTTCAAGCAACTAATTCACATTTTCAAGTCACTACCATTTTCAAGTAACAAATACACATCTTCATGTCTCTACACTTAACCATTTTCAAGTAACCAATTCACATTTCATGTCTCTACCATTAACACTTTTCAAGTAACTAATTCACATTTTCAAGTCACTACCATTTTCTAGTAACTAATTCACATTTTCACTACACTTAACCATTTTCAAGTAACTAATTCACATTTCAAGTCTCTACCATTAACCATTTTCAAGTAATTACTTCACACTTCAAGTCTCTACCATTAACCGTGTAACTAATTCACATTTTCAAGTCACTATCATTTTCAAGTAACTAATTCACGTTTTCAAGTTACTACACTTAACCATTTTCAAGTAGCTAATTCACATTTTCACTACACTTAACCATTTTCAAGTTACTAATTCACATTTTCAAGTAACTAATTCACATTTTCAAGTTACTACACTTAACCATTTTCAAGTAACTAATTCACATTTTCATTACACTTAACCATTTTCAAGTAACTAATTCACATTTCAAGTCTCTACCATTAACCATTTTCTAGTAACTAATTCACATTTCAAGTGTCTACCACTAACCATGTAACTAATTCACATTTCAATTATTTACACTTAACCATTTTCAAGTAACTAATTCACTTTTTCAAGTTACTACACTTAGCCATTTTCTAGTAACTAATTCAAATCTCTACAACTAACCATTTTCAAATAACTAATTCACATTTCAAGTCTCTACCATTCAACCATTTTCAAGTAACTAATTCACATTTCAAGTCTCTACCATTAACCATTTTCAAGTAACTAATTCACACTTCAAGTGTCTACCATTAACCATGTAACTAATTCATATTTCAATTCTCTACACTTAACCATTTTCAAGTAACTAATTCACGTTTTCAAGTTACTACACTTAACCATTTTCAAGTAACTAATTCAAGTCTCTACAATTAACCATTTTCAAGTAACTAATTCACATTTCAAGTCTCTACCATTAACCATTTTCAAGTAACTAATTCACATTTTCAAGTCACTACCATTTTCAAGTAACAAATACACATCTTCAAGTTTCGACACTTAACCATTTTCAAATAACTAATTCAGATTTGAAGTCTCTACCATTTTCAAGTAACTAATTCACAGTTCAAGTCTCTACCATTTTCAAGTAACTAATTCACGTTTTCAAGTTACTACCATTTTCAAGTAACAAATACACATCTTCATGTCTCTACACTTAACCATTTTCAAGTAACCAATTCACATTTTAAGTCTCTACCATTAACCATTTTCATATAACTAATTCTCATTTTCAAGTCACTACCATTTTCAAGTAACTAATTCACATTTTCAAGTTACTACACTTAACCATTTTCTAGTAACTAATTCACATTTTCACTACACTTAACCATTTTCAAGTAACTAATTCACATTTCAAGTCTCTACCATTAACCATTTTCAAGTAACTAATTCACACTTCAAGTCTCTACCATTGACCATGTAACTAATTCACATTTTCAAGTCACTACCATTTTCAAGTAACTAATTCACATTTTCAAGTTACTACACTTAACCATTTTCAAGTAGCTAATTCACATTTTCACTACACTTAACCATTTTCAAGTAACTAATTTCACATTTCAAGTCTCTACCATTAACCATTTTCAAGTTACTAATTCATATTTTCAAATCACTACCATTTTCAAGTAACAAATTCACATTTTCAAGTTACTACACTTAACCATTTTCTAGTAACTAATTCACATTTTCACTACACTTAACCATTTTCAAGTAACTAATTCATATTTCAAGTCTCTACCAATAACCATTTTCAAGTAACTAATTCACATTTCAAGTGTCTACCAGTAACCATGTAACTAATTATCATTTCAATTCTCTACACTTAACCATTTTCAAGTAACTAATTCACGTTTTCAAGTTACTACACTTAACCATTTTCTAGTAACTAATTCAAGTCTCTACAACTAACCATTTTCAAGTAACTAATTCACATTTCAAGTCTCTACCATTAACCATTTTCAAGTAACTAATTCACATTTTCAAGTCACTACCATTTTCAAGTAACAAATACACATCTTCAAGTCTCTACACTTAACCATTTTCAAATAACTAATTCACATTTCAAATCTCTACCATTTTCAAGTAACTAATTCACAGTTCAAGTCTCTACCATTTTCAAATACTAATTCACATTTTCAAGTTACTACACTTAACCATTTTCAAGTAACTAATTCACATTTCCACTACACTTAACGATTTTCAAGTAACTAATTCACATTTAAAGTCTCTACCATTAACCATTTTCACGTAACTAATTTACATTTCAAGTCTCTACCATTAACCATTTTCAAGTAACTAATTCACAGTTCAAGTCTCTACCATTTTCAAGTAACAAATTCACATTTTCAAGTTACTACACTTAACCATTTTCAAGTAACTAATTCACATTTCAAGTCTCTACCATTAACCATTTTCAAGTAACTAATTCACATTTCAAGTTTCTACCATTAACCATGTAATTAATTCACATTTCAATTCTCTACACTTAACCATTTTCAAGTAAATAATTCACATTTCCAAGTTACTACACTTAACCATTTTCAAGTAACTAATTCACATTTAAAGTCTCTACCATTAACCATTTTCAAGTAACTAATTCACATTTCAAGTCTCTACCATTAACCATTTTCAAGTAACTAAGTCACGTTTTCAAGTTACTACACTTAACCATTTTCAAGTAACTAATCCACATTTTCACCACACACCCATTTTCAAGTAACTAATTCACATTTCAAGTCTTTACCATTAACCATTTTCAAGTAACTAATTCACGTTTTCAAGTTCCTACACTTAACCATTTTCAAGTAACTAATTCACATTTTCACTACACTTAACCATTTTCAAGTAACTAATTTCACATTTCAAGTCTCTACCATTAACCATTTTCAAGCAACTAATTCACATTTTCAAGTCACTACCATTTTCAAGTAACAAATACACATCTTCAAGTCTCTACACTTAACCATTTTCAAATAACTAATTCAGATTTCAAGTCTCAACCATTTTCAAGCAACTAATTCACAGTTCAAGTCTCTACCATTTTCAAGTAACTAATTCACATTTTCAAGTTACTACACTTAACCATTTTCAAGTAACTAATTCACATTTCCACTACACTTAACGATTATCAAGTAACTAATTCACATTTCAAGTCTCTACCATTAACCATTTTCAAGTAACTAATTTACATTTTCAAGTCACTACCATTTTCAAGTAACAAATTCACATTTTCAAGTTACTACACTTAACCATTTTCAAGTAACTAATTCACATTTTCACTACACTTAACCATTTTCAAGTAACTAATTCACATTTCAAGTCTCTACCATTAACCATTTTCAAGTAACTAATTCACATTTCAAGTCTCTACCATTAACCATTTTCAAATAACTAATTCACATTTTCAAGTCACTGCCATTTTCAAGTAACAAATACACATCTTCATGTCTCTACACTTAACCATTTTCAAGTAACCAATTCACATTTCAAGTCTCTACCATTAACCATTTTCAAATAACTAATTCTCATTTTCAAGTCACTACCATTTTCAAGTAACTAATTCACATTTTCAAGTTACTACACTTAACCATTTTCTAGTAACTAATTCACATTTTCACTACACTTAACCATTTTCAAGTAACTAATTCACATTTCAAGTCTCTACCATTAACCATTTTCAAGTAACTAATTCACACTTCAAGTCTCTACCATTAACCATGTAACTAATTCACATTTTCAAGTCACTACCATTTTCAAGTAACTAATTCACATTTTCAAGTTACTACACTTAACCATTTTCAAGTACCTAATTCACATTTTCACTACACTTAACCATTTTCAAGTAACTAATTTCACATTTCAAGTCTCTACCATTAACCATTTTCAAGTTACTAATTCAGATTTTCAAATCACTACCATTTTCAAGTAACAAATTCACATTTTCAAGTTACTACACTTAACCATTTTCTAGTAACTAATTCACATTTTCACTACACTTAACCTTTTTCAAGTAACTAATTCATATTTCAAGTCTCTACCAATAACCATTTTCAAGTAACTAATTCACATTTCAAGTGTCTACCAGTAACCATGTAACTAATTATCATTTCAATTCTCTACACTTAACCATTTTCAAGTAACTAATTCACGTTTTCAAGTTACTACACTTAACCATTTTCTAGTAACTAATTCAAGTCTCTACAACTAACCATTTTCAAGTAACTAATTCACATTTCAAGTCTCTACCATTAACCATTTTCAAGTAACTAATTCACATTTTCAAGTCACTACCATTTTCAAGTAACAAATACACATCTTCAAGTCTCTACACTTAACCATTTTCAAATAACTAATTCACATTTCAAATCTCTACCATTTTCAAGTAACTAATTCACAGTTCAAGTCTCTACCATTTTCAAATACTAATTCACATTTTCAAGTTACTACACTTAACCATTTTCAAGTAACTAATTCACATTTCCACTACACTTAACGATTTTCAAGTAACTAATTCACATTTAAAGTCTCTACCATTAACCATTTTCACGTAACTAATTTACATTTCAAGTCTCTACCATTAACCATTTTCAAGTAACTAATTCACAGTTCAAGTCTCTACCATTTTCAAGTAACAAATTCACATTTTCAAGTTACTACACTTAACCATTTTCAAGTAACTAATTCACATTTCAAGTCTCTACCATTAACCATTTTCAAGTAACTAATTCACATTTCAAGTTTCTACCATTAACCATGTAATTAATTCACATTTCAATTCTCTACACTTAACCATTTTCAAGTAAATAATTCACATTTCCAAGTTACTACACTTAACCATTTTCAAGTAACTAATTCACATTTAAAGTCTCTACCATTAACCATTTTCAAGTAACTAATTCACATTTCAAGTCTCTACCATTAACCATTTTCAAGTAACTAAGTCACGTTTTCAAGTTACTACACTTAACCATTTTCAAGTAACTAATCCACATTTTCACCACACACCCATTTTCAAGTAACTAATTCACATTTCAAGTCTTTACCATTAACCATTTTCAAGTAACTAATTCACGTTTTCAAGTTCCTACACTTAACCATTTTCAAGTAACTAATTCACATTTTCACTACACTTAACCATTTTCAAGTAACTAATTTCACATTTCAAGTCTCTACCATTAACCATTTTCAAGCAACTAATTCACATTTTCAAGTCACTACCATTTTCAAGTAACAAATACACATCTTCAAGTCTCTACACTTAACCATTTTCAAATAACTAATTCAGATTTCAAGTCTCAACCATTTTCAAGCAACTAATTCACAGTTCAAGTCTCTACCATTTTCAAGTAACTAATTCACATTTTCAAGTTACTACACTTAACCATTTTCAAGTAACTAATTCACATTTCCACTACACTTAACGATTATCAAGTAACTAATTCACATTTCAAGTCTCTACCATTAACCATTTTCAAGTAACTAATTTACATTTTCAAGTCTCTACCATTTTCAAGTAACTAATTCACATTTTCAAGTTACTACACTTAACCATTTTCAGGTAACTAATTCACATTTTCACTACACTTAACCATTTTCAAGTAACTAATTCACATTTCAAGTCTCTACCATTAACCATTTTCAAGTAGCTAATTCACATTTCAAGTCTCTACCATTAACCATTTTCAAATAACTAATTCACATTTTCAAGTCACTGCCATTTTCAAGTAACAAATACACATCTTCATGTCTCTACACTTAACCATTTTCAAGTAACCAATTCACATTTCAAGTCTCTACCATTAACCATTTTCAAATAACTAATTCTCATTTTCAAGTCACTACCATTTTCAAGTAACTAATTCACATTTTCAAGTTACTACACTTAACCATTTTCTAGTAACTAATTCACATTTTCACTACACTTAACCATTTTCAAGTAACTAATTCACATTTCAAGTCTCTACCATTAACCATTTTCAAGTAACTAATTCACACTTCAAGTCTCTACCATTAACCATGTAACTAATTCACATTTTCAAGTCACTACCATTTTCAAGTAACTAATTCACATTTTCAAGTTACTACACTTAACCATTTTCAAGTAGCTAATTCACATTTTCACTACACTTAACCATTTTCAAGTAACTAATTTCACATTTCAAGTCTCTACCATTAACCATTTTCAAGTTACTAATTCAGATTTTCAAATCACTACCATTTTCAAGTAACAAATTCACATTTTCAAGTTACTACACTTAACCATTTTCTAGTAACTAATTCACATTTTCATTACACTTAACCATTTTCAAGTAACTAATTCACATTTCAAGTGTCTACCAGTAACCATGTAACTAATTCACATTTCAATTCTCTACACTTAACCATTTTCAAGTAACTAATTCACAGTTCAAGTCTCTACCATTTTCAAATACTAATTCACATTTTCAAGTTACTACACTTAACCATTTTCAAGTAACTAATTCACATTTCCACTACACTTAACGATTTTCAAGTAACTAATTTCACATTTCAAGTCTCTACCATTAACCATTTTCAAGTTACTAATTCATATTTTCAAATCACTACCATTTTCAAGTAACAAATTCACATTTTCAAGTTACTACATTTAACCATTTTCTAGTAACTAATTCACATTTTCATTACACTTAACCATTTTCAAGTAACTAATTCACATTTCAAGTCTCTACCATTAACCATTTTCAAATAACTAATTCTTATTTTCAAGTCACTACCATTTTCAAGTAACTAATTCACATTTTCAAGTTACTACACTTAACCATTTTCTAGTAACTAATTCACATTTTCACTACACTTAACCATTTTCAAGTAACTAATTCACATTTCAAGTCTCTACCATTAACCATTTTCAAGTAACTAATTCACACTTCAAGTCTCTACCATTAACCATTTTCAAATAACTAATTCACATTTTCAAGTCACTACCATTTCCAAGTAACAAATACACATCTTCATGTCTCTACACTTAACCATTTTCAAGTAACCAATTCACATTTCAAGTCTCTACCATTAACCATTTTCAAATAACTAATTCTTATTTTCAAGTCACTACCATTTTCAAGTAACTAATTCACATTTTCAAGTTACTACACTTAACCATTTTCTAGTAAATAATTCACGTTTTCACTACACTTAACCATTTTCAAGTAACTAATTCACATTTCAAGTCTCTACCATTAACCATTTTCAAGTAACTAATTCACACTTCAAGTCTCTACCATTAACCATGTAACTAATTCACATTTTCAAGTCACTACCATTTTCAAGTAACTAATTCACATTTTCAAGTTACTACACTTAACCATTTTCAAGTAGCTAATTCACATTTTCACTACACTTAACCATTTTCAAGTAACTAATTCACATTTCAAGTTTCTTCCATTAACCATTTTCAAGTAACTAATTCACATTTCAAGTCTCTACCATTAACCATTTTCAAGTAACTAATTCACATTTCAATTCTCTACACTTAACCATTTTCAAGTAAATAATTCTCATTTTCAAGTTACTACACTTAACCATTTTCAAGTAACTAATCCACATTTTCACTACACAACCATTTTCAAGTAACTAATTCACATTTTCTAGTCACTACACTTAACCATTTTCAAATAACGAATTCACATTTCAAGTGTCTACCATTAACCATGTAACTAATTCATATTTCCATTCTCTACACTTAACCATTTTCATGTAACTAATTCACGTTTTCAAGTTACTACACTTAACCATTTTCAAGTAACTAATTCACATTTCAAGTCTCTACAATTAACCATTTTCAAATAACTAATTCACATTTTCAAGTCACTACCATTTTCAAGTAACTAATTCACATTTTCAAGTTACTACACTTAACCATTTTCAAGTAGCTAATTCACATTTTCACTACACTTAACCATTTTCAAGTAACTAATTTCACATTTCAAGTCTCTACCATTAACCATTTTCAAGTTACTAATTCATATTTTCAAATCACTACCATTTTCAAGTAACAAATTCACATTTTCAAGTTACTACACTTAACCATTTTCTAGTAACTAATTCACATTTTCACTACACTTAACCATTTTCAAGTAACTAATTCAAATTTCAAGTCTCTACCATTAACCATTTTCAAGTAATTACTTCACACTTCAAGTCTCTACCATTAACCGTGTAACTAATTCACATTTTCAAGTCACTATCATTTTCAAGTAACTAATTCACGTTTTCAAGTTACTACACTTAACCATTTTCAAGTAGCTAATTCACATTTTCACTACACTTAACCATTTTCAAGTTACTAATTCACATTTTCAAGTCTCTACCATTAACCATTTTCAAATAACTAATTCACATTTTCAAGTCACTACCATTTTCAAGTAACAAATACACATCTTCAAGTCTCTACACTTAACCATTTTCAAATAACTAATTCAGATTTCAAGTCTCTACCATTAACCATTTTCAAGTAACTAATTCACATTTCAAGTTTCTTCCATTAACCATGTAACTAATTCACATTTCAATTCTCTACACTTAACCATTTTCAAGTAAATAATTCTCATTTTCAAGTTACTACACTTAACCATTTTCAAGTAACTAATCCACATTTTCAAGTTACTACACTTAACCATTTTCAAGTAACTAATTCACATTTCAAGTCTCTACCATTAACCATTTTCAAATAACTAATTCACATTTTCAAGTCACTACCATTTTCAAGTAACAAATACACATCTTCAAGTCTCTACACTTAACCATTTTCAAATAACTAATTCAGATTTCAAGTCTCTACCATTTTCAAGCAACTAATTCACAGTTCAAGTCTCTACCATTTTCAAGTAACTAATTCACATTTTCAAGTTACTATACTTAACCATTTTCAAGTAACTAATTCACATTTCCACTACACTTAACGATTTTCAAGTAACTAATTCACATTTCAAGTCTCTACCATTAACCATTTTCAAGTAACTAATTTACATTTTCAAGTCACTACCATTTTCAAGTAACAAATTCACATTTTCAAGTTACTACACTTAACCATTTTCAAGTAACTAATTCACATTTTCACTACACTTAACCATTTTCAAGTAACTAATACACATTTCAAGTCTCTACCATTAACCATTTTCAAGCAACTAATTCACATTTCAAGTCTCTACCATTAACCATTTTCAAATAACTAATTCACATTTTCAAGTCACTACCATTTTCAAGTAACAAATACACATCTTCATGTCTCTACACTTAACCATTTTCAAGTAACCAATTCACATTTCAAGTCTCTACCATTAACCATTTTCAAATAACTAATTCTCATTTTCAAGTCACTACCATTTTCAAGTAACTAATTCACATTTTCAAGTTACTACACTTAACCATTTTCAAGTAACTAATTCACATTTCAAATCTCTACCATTAACCATTTTCAAGTAACTAATTTACATTTTCAAGTCACTACCATTTTCAAGTAACAAATTCACATTTTCAAGTTACTACACTTAACCATTTTCAAGTAACTAATTCACATTTCAAGACTCTACCATTAACCATTTTCAAGTAACTAATTCACGTTTTCAAGTTACTACACTTAACCATTTTCAAGTAACTAATCCACATTTTCACCACACAACCATTTTCAAGTAACTAATTCACATTTCAAGTCTTTACCATTAACCATTTTCAAGTAACTAATTCACGTTTTCAAGTTCCTACACTTAACCATTTTCAAGTAACTAATTCACATTTTCACTACACTTAACCATTTTCAAGTAACTAATTTCACATTTCAAGTCTCTACCATTAACCATTTTCAAGCAACTAATTCACATTTTCAAGTCACTACCATTTTCAAGTAACAAATACACATTTTCAAGTCTCTACACTTAACCATTTTCAAATAACTAATTCACATTTCAAGTCTCTACCATTTTCAAGTAACTAACTCACAGTTCATGTCTCTACCATTTTCAAGCAACTAATTCACATTTTCAAGTCACTACCATTTTCAAGTAACAAATACACATCTTCATGTCTCTACACTTAACCATTTTCAAGTAACCAATTCACATTTCATGTCTCTACCATTAACACTTTTCAAGTAACTAATTCACATTTTCAAGTCACTACCATTTTCTAGTAACTAATTCACATTTTCACTACACTTAACCATTTTCAAGTAACTAATTCAAATTTCAAGTCTCTACCATTAACCATTTTCAAGTAATTACTTCACACTTCAAGTCTCTACCATTAACCGTGTAACTAATTCACATTTTCAAGTCACTATCATTTTCAAGTAACTAATTCACGTTTTCAAGTTACTACACTTAACCATTTTCAAGTAGCTAATTCACATTTTCACTACACTTAACCATTTTCAAGTTACTAATTCACATTTTCAAGTCTCTACCATTAACCATTTTCAAATAACTAATTCACATTTTCAAGTCACTACCATTTTCAAGTAACAAATACACATCTTCAAGTCTCTACACTTAACCATTTTCAAATAACTAATTCAGATTTCAAGTCTCTACCATTTTCAAGCAACTAATTCACAGTTCAAGTCTCTACCATTTTCAAGTAACTAATTCACATTTTCAAGTTACTATACTTAACCATTTTCAAGTAACTAATTCACATTTCCACTACACTTAACGATTTTCAAGTAACTAATTCACATTTCAAGTCTCTACCATTAACCATTTTCAAGTAACTAATTTACATTTTCAAGTCACTACCATTTTCAAGTAACAAATTCACATTTTCAAGTTACTACACTTAACCATTTTCAAGTAACTAATTCACATTTTCACTACACTTAACCATTTTCAAGTAACTAATACACATTTCAAGTCTCTACCATTAACCATTTTCAAGCAACTAATTCACATTTCAAGTCTCTACCATTAACCATTTTCAAATAACTAATTCACATTTTCAAGTCACTACCATTTTCAAGTAACAAATACACATCTTCATGTCTCTACACTTAACCATTTTCAAGTAACCAATTCACATTTCAAGTCTCTACCATTAACCATTTTCAAATAACTAATTCTCATTTTCAAGTCACTACCATTTTCAAGTAACTAATTCACATTTTCAAGTTACTACACTTAACCATTTTCAAGTAACTAATTCACATTTCAAATCTCTACCATTAACCATTTTCAAGTAACTAATTTACATTTTCAAGTCACTACCATTTTCAAGTAACAAATTCACATTTTCAAGTTACTACACTTAACCATTTTCAAGTAACTAATTCACATTTCAAGACTCTACCATTAACCATTTTCAAGTAACTAATTCACGTTTTCAAGTTACTACACTTAACCATTTTCAAGTAACTAATCCACATTTTCACCACACAACCATTTTCAAGTAACTAATTCACATTTCAAGTCTTTACCATTAACCATTTTCAAGTAACTAATTCACGTTTTCAAGTTCCTACACTTAACCATTTTCAAGTAACTAATTCACATTTTCACTACACTTAACCATTTTCAAGTAACTAATTTCACATTTCAAGTCTCTACCATTAACCATTTTCAAACAACTAATTCACATTTTCAAGTCACTACCATTTTCAGGTAACAAATACACATTTTCAAGTCTCTACACTTAACCATTTTCAAATAACTAATTCACATTTCAAGTCTCTACCATTTTCAAGTAACTAACTCACAGTTCATGTCTCTACCATTTTCAAGCAACTAATTCACATTTTCAAGTCACTACCATTTTCAAGTAACAAATACACATCTTCATGTCTCTACACTTAACCATTTTCAAGTAACCAATTCACATTTCATGTCTCTACCATTAACACTTTTCAAGTAACTAATTCACATTTTCAAGTCACTACCATTTTCTAGTAACTAATTCACATTTTCACTACACTTAACCATTTTCAAGTAACTAATTCACATTTCAAGTCTCTACCATTAACCATTTTCAAGTAATTACTTCACACTTCAAGTCTCTACCATTAACCGTGTAACTAATTCACATTTTCAAGTCACTATCATTTTCAAGTAACTAATTCACGTTTTCAAGTTACTACACTTAACCATTTTCAAGTAGCTAATTCACATTTTCACTACACTTAACCATTTTCAAGTTACTAATTCACATTTTCAAGTAACTAATTCACATTTTCAAGTTACTACACTTAACCATTTTCAAGTAACTAATTCACATTTTCATTACACTTAACCATTTTCAAGTAACTAATTCACATTTCAAGTCTCTACCATTAACCATTTTCTAGTAACTAATTCACATTTCAAGTGTCTACCACTAACCATGTAACTAATTCACATTTCAATTATTTACACTTAACCATTTTCAAGTAACTAATTCACTTTTTCAAGTTACTACACTTAGCCATTTTCTAGTAACTAATTCAAATCTCTACAACTAACCATTTTCAAATAACTAATTCACATTTCAAGTCTCTACCATTAACCATTTTCAAGTAACTAATTCACATTTCAAGTCTCTACCATTAACCATTTTCAAGTAACTAATTCACACTTCAAGTGTCTGCCATTAACCATGTAACTAATTCATATTTCAATTCTCTACACTTAACCATTTTCAAGTAACTAATTCACGTTTTCAAGTTACTACACTTAACCATTTTCAAGTAACTAATTCAAGTCTCTACAATTAACCATTTTCAAGTAACTAATTCACATTTCAAGTCTCTACCATTAACCATTTTCAAGTAACTAATTCACATTTTCAAGTCACTACCATTTTCAAGTAACAAATACACATCTTCAAGTTTCGACACTTAACCATTTTCAAATAACTAATTCAGATTTGAAGTCTCTACCATTTTCAAGTAACTAATTCACAGTTCAAGTCTCTACCATTTTCAAGTAACTAATTCACGTTTTCAAGTTACTACACTTAACCATTTTCAAGTAACTAATTCACATTTCCACTACACTTAATGATTTTCAAGTAACTAATTCACATTTCAAGTCTCTACCATTAACCATTTTCAAGTAACTAATTTACATTTTCAAGTCACTACCATTTTCAAGTAACAAATTCACATTTTCAAGTTACTACACTTAACCATTTTCAAGTAACTAATTCACATTTTAACTACACTTAACCATTTTCAAGTAACTAATTCACATTTCAAGTCTCTACCATTAACCATTTTCAAGTAACTAATTCACATTTCAAGTTTCTTCCATTAACCATGTAACTAATTCACATTTCAATTCTCTACACTTAACCATTTTCAAGTAAATAATTCTCATTTTCAAGTTACTACACTTAACCATTTTCAAGTAACTAATCCACATTTTCACTACACAACCATTTTCAAGTAACTAATTCACATTTCAAGTCTCTACCATTAACCATTTTCATGTAACTAATTCACGTTTTCAAGTTACTACACTTAACCATTTTCAAGTAACTAATTCACATTTCAAGTCTCTACCATTAACCATTTTCAAATAACTAATTCACATTTTCAAGTCACTACCATTTTCAAGTAACAAATACACATCTTCAAGACTCTACACTTAACCATTTTCAAATAACTAATTCAGATTTCAAGTCTCTACCATTTTCAAGTAACTAATTCACAGTTCAAGTCTCTACCATTTTCAAGTAACTAATTCACATTTTCAAGTTACTATACTTAACCATTTTCAAGTAACTAATTCACATTTCCACTACACTTAACGATTTTCAAGTAACTAATTCACATTTCAAGTCTCTACCATTAACCATTTTCAAGTAACTAATTTACATTTTCAAGTCACTACCATTTTCAAGTAACAAATTCACATTTTCAAGTTACTACACTTAACCATTTTCAAGTAACTAATTCACATTTTCACTACACTTAACCATTTTCAAGTAACTAATACACATTTCAAGTCTCTACCATTAACCATTTTCAAGCAACTAATTCACATTTCAAGTCTCTACCATTAACCATTTTCAAATAACTAATTCACATTTTCAAGTCACTACCATTTTCAAGTAACAAATACACATCTTCATGTCTCTACACTTAACCATTTTCAAGTAACCAATTCACATTTCAAGTCTCTACCATTAACCATTTTCAAATAACTAATTCTCATTTTCAAGTCACTACCATTTTCAAGTAACTAATTCACATTTTCAAGTTACTACACTTAACCATTTTCAAGTAACTAATTCACATTTCAAATCTCTACCATTAACCATTTTCAAGTAACTAATTTACATTTTCAAGTCACTACCATTTTCAAGTAACAAATTCACATTTTCAAGTTACTACACTTAACCATTTTCAAGTAACTAATTCACATTTCAAGACTCTACCATTAACCATTTTCAAGTAACTAATTCACGTTTTCAAGTTACTACACTTAACCATTTTCAAGTAACTAATCCACATTTTCACCACACAACCATTTTCAAGTAACTAATTCACATTTCAAGTCTTTACCATTAACCATTTTCAAGTAACTAATTCACGTTTTCAAGTTCCTACACTTAACCATTTTCAAGTAACTAATTCACATTTTCACTACACTTAACCATTTTCAAGTAACTAATTTCACATTTCAAGTCTCTACCATTAACCATTTTCAAACAACTAATTCACATTTTCAAGTCACTACCATTTTCAGGTAACAAATACACATTTTCAAGTCTCTACACTTAACCATTTTCAAATAACTAATTCACATTTCAAGTCTCTACCATTTTCAAGTAACTAACTCACAGTTCATGTCTCTACCATTTTCAAGCAACTAATTCACATTTTCAAGTCACTACCATTTTCAAGTAACAAATACACATCTTCATGTCTCTACACTTAACCATTTTCAAGTAACCAATTCACATTTCATGTCTCTACCATTAACACTTTTCAAGTAACTAATTCACATTTTCAAGTCACTACCATTTTCTAGTAACTAATTCACATTTTCACTACACTTAACCATTTTCAAGTAACTAATTCACATTTCAAGTCTCTACCATTAACCATTTTCAAGTAATTACTTCACACTTCAAGTCTCTACCATTAACCGTGTAACTAATTCACATTTTCAAGTCACTATCATTTTCAAGTAACTAATTCACGTTTTCAAGTTACTACACTTAACCATTTTCAAGTAGCTAATTCACATTTTCACTACACTTAACCATTTTCAAGTTACTAATTCACATTTTCAAGTAACTAATTCACATTTTCAAGTTACTACACTTAACCATTTTCAAGTAACTAATTCACATTTTCATTACACTTAACCATTTTCAAGTAACTAATTCACATTTCAAGTCTCTACCATTAACCATTTTCTAGTAACTAATTCACATTTCAAGTGTCTACCACTAACCATGTAACTAATTCACATTTCAATTATTTACACTTAACCATTTTCAAGTAACTAATTCACTTTTTCAAGTTACTACACTTAGCCATTTTCTAGTAACTAATTCAAATCTCTACAACTAACCATTTTCAAATAACTAATTCACATTTCAAGTCTCTACCATTAACCATTTTCAAGTAACTAATTCACATTTCAAGTCTCTACCATTAACCATTTTCAAGTAACTAATTCACACTTCAAGTGTCTGCCATTAACCATGTAACTAATTCATATTTCAATTCTCTACACTTAACCATTTTCAAGTAACTAATTCACGTTTTCAAGTTACTACACTTAACCATTTTCAAGTAACTAATTCAAGTCTCTACAATTAACCATTTTCAAGTAACTAATTCACATTTCAAGTCTCTACCATTAACCATTTTCAAGTAACTAATTCACATTTTCAAGTCACTACCATTTTCAAGTAACAAATACACATCTTCAAGTTTCGACACTTAACCATTTTCAAATAACTAATTCAGATTTGAAGTCTCTACCATTTTCAAGTAACTAATTCACAGTTCAAGTCTCTACCATTTTCAAGTAACTAATTCACGTTTTCAAGTTACTACACTTAACCATTTTCAAGTAACTAATTCACATTTCCACTACACTTAATGATTTTCAAGTAACTAATTCACATTTCAAGTCTCTACCATTAACCATTTTCAAGTAACTAATTTACATTTTCAAGTCACTACCATTTTCAAGTAACAAATTCACATTTTCAAGTTACTACACTTAACCATTTTCAAGTAACTAATTCACATTTTAACTACACTTAACCATTTTCAAGTAACTAATTCACATTTCAAGTCTCTACCATTAACCATTTTCAAGTAACTAATTCACATTTCAAGTTTCTTCCATTAACCATGTAACTAATTCACATTTCAATTCTCTACACTTAACCATTTTCAAGTAAATAATTCTCATTTTCAAGTTACTACACTTAACCATTTTCAAGTAACTAATCCACATTTTCACTACACAACCATTTTCAAGTAACTAATTCACATTTCAAGTCTCTACCATTAACCATTTTCATGTAACTAATTCACGTTTTCAAGTTACTACACTTAACCATTTTCAAGTAACTAATTCACATTTCAAGTCTCTACCATTAACCATTTTCAAATAACTAATTCACATTTTCAAGTCACTACCATTTTCAAGTAACAAATACACATCTTCAAGACTCTACACTTAACCATTTTCAAATAACTAATTCAGATTTCAAGTCTCTACCATTTTCAAGTAACTAATTCACAGTTCAAGTCTCTACCATTTTCAAGTAACTAATTCACATTTTCAAGTTACTATACTTAACCATTTTCAAGTAACTAATTCACATTTCCACTACACTTAACGATTTTCAAGTAACTAATTCACATTTCAAGTCTCTACCATTAACCATTTTCAAGTAACTAATTTACATTTTCAAGTCACTACCATTTTCAAGTAACAAATTCACATTTTCAAGTTACTACACTTAACCATTTTCAAGTAACTAATTCACATTTTCACTACACTTAACCATTTTCAAGTAACTAATACACATTTCAAGTCTCTACCATTAACCATTTTCAAGCAACTAATTCACATTTCAAGTCTCTACCATTAACCATTTTCAAATAACTAATTCACATTTTCAAGTCACTACCATTTTCAAGTAACAAATACACATCTTCATGTCTCTACACTTAGCCATTTTCAAGTAACCAATTCACATTTCAAGTCTCTACCATTAACCATTTTCAAATAACTAATTCTCATTTTCAAGTCACTACCATTTTCAAGTAACTAATTCACATTT
Organism: Capsicum rhomboideum; assembly: GCA_031232105.1. Lineage (NCBI taxonomy): Eukaryota > Viridiplantae > Streptophyta > Magnoliopsida > Solanales > Solanaceae > Capsicum > Capsicum rhomboideum. Next base: position 46,227,955 of record CP124719.1, on the reverse strand, counting down.
TCAAGTTACTACACTTAACCATATTCAAGTAACTAATTCACATTTCAAATCTCTACCATTAACCATTTTCAAGTAACTAATTTACATTTTCAAGTCACTACCATTTTCAAGTAACAAATTCACATTTTCAAGTTACTACACTTAACCATTTTCAAGTAACTAATTCACATTTCAAGCCTCTACCATTAACCATTTTCAAGTAACTAATTCACGTTTTCAAGTTACTACACTTAACCATTTTCAAGTAACTAATCCACATTTTCACCACACAACCATTTTCAAGTAACTAATTCACATTTCAAGTCTTTACCATTAACCATTTTCAAGTAACTAATTCACGTTTTCAAGTTCCTACACTTAACCATTTTCAAGTAACTAATTCACATTTTCACTACACTTAACCATTTTCAAGTAACTAATTTCACATTTCAAGTCTCTACCATTAACCATTTTCAAGCAACTAATTCACATTTTCAAGTCACTACCATTTTCAAGTAACAAATACACATTTTCAAGTCTCTACACTTAACCATTTTCAAATAACTAATTCACATTTCAAGTCTCTACCATTTTCAAGTAACTAACTCACAGTTCATGTCTCTACCATTTTCAAGCAACTAATTCACATTTTCAAGTCACTACCATTTTCAAGTAACAAATACACATCTTCATGTCTCTACACTTAACCATTTTCAAGTAACCAATTCACATTTCATGTCTCTACCATTAACACTTTTCAAGTAACTAATTCACATTTTCAAGTCACTACCATTTTCTAGTAACTAATTCACATTTTCACTACACTTAACCATTTTCAAGTAACTAATTCACATTTCAAGTCTCTACCATTAACCATTTTCAAGTAATTACTTCACACTTCAAGTCTCTACCATTAACCGTGTAACTAATTCACATTTTCAAGTCACTATCATTTTCAAGTAACTAATTCACGTTTTCAAGTTACTACACTTAACCATTTTCAAGTAGCTAATTCACATTTTCACTACACTTAACCATTTTCAAGTTACTAATTCACATTTTCAAGTAACTAATTCACATTTTCAAGTTACTAGACTTAACCATTTTCAAGTAACTAATTCACATTTTCATTACACTTAACCATTTTCAAGTAACTAATTCACATTTCAAGTCTCTACCATTAACCATTTTCTAGTAACTAATTCACATTTCAAGTGTCTACCACTAACCATGTAACTAATTCACATTTCAATTATTTACACTTAACCATTTTCAAGTAACTAATTCACTTTTTCAAGTTACTACACTTAGCCATTTTCTAGTAACTAATTCAAATCTCTACAACTAACCATTTTCAAATAACTAATTCACATTTCAAGTCTCTACCATTCAACCATTTTCAAGTAACTAATTCACATTTCAAGTCTCTACCATTAACCATTTTCAAGTAACTAATTCACACTTCAAGTGTCTACCATTAACCATGTAACTAATTCATATTTCAATTCTCTACACTTAACCATTTTCAAGTAACTAATTCACGTTTTCAAGTTACTACACTTAACCATTTTCAAGTAACTAATTCAAGTCTCTACAATTAACCATTTTCAAGTAACTAATTCACATTTCAAGTCTCTACCATTAACCATTTTCAAGTAACTAATTCACATTTTCAAGTCACTACCATTTTCAAGTAACAAATACACATCTTCAAGTTTCGACACTTAACCATTTTCAAATAACTAATTCAGATTTGAAGTCTCTACCATTTTCAAGTAACTAATTCACAGTTCAAGTCTCTACCATTTTCAAGTAACTAATTCACGTTTTCAAGTTACTACCATTTTCAAGTAACAAATACACATCTTCATGTCTCTACACTTAACCATTTTCAAGTAACCAATTCACATTTTAAGTCTCTACCATTAACCATTTTCATATAACTAATTCTCATTTTCAAGTCACTACCATTTTCAAGTAACTAATTCACATTTTCAAGTTACTACACTTAACCATTTTCTAGTAACTAATTCACATTTTCACTACACTTAACCATTTTCAAGTAACTAATTCACATTTCAAGTCTCTACCATTAACCATTTTCAAGTAACTAATTCACACTTCAAGTCTCTACCATTGACCATGTAACTAATTCACATTTTCAAGTCACTACCATTTTCAAGTAACTAATTCACATTTTCAAGTTACTACACTTAACCATTTTCAAGTAGCTAATTCACATTTTCACTACACTTAACCATTTTCAAGTAACTAATTTCACATTTCAAGTCTCTACCATTAACCATTTTCAAGTTACTAATTCATATTTTCAAATCACTACCATTTTCAAGTAACAAATTCACATTTTCAAGTTACTACACTTAACCATTTTCTAGTAACTAATTCACATTTTCACTACACTTAACCATTTTCAAGTAACTAATTCATATTTCAAGTCTCTACCAATAACCATTTTCAAGTAACTAATTCACATTTCAAGTGTCTACCAGTAACCATGTAACTAATTATCATTTCAATTCTCTACACTTAACCATTTTCAAGTAACTAATTCACGTTTTCAAGTTACTACACTTAACCATTTTCTAGTAACTAATTCAAGTCTCTACAACTAACCATTTTCAAGTAACTAATTCACATTTCAAGTCTCTACCATTAACCATTTTCAAGTAACTAATTCACATTTTCAAGTCACTACCATTTTCAAGTAACAAATACACATCTTCAAGTCTCTACACTTAACCATTTTCAAATAACTAATTCACATTTCAAATCTCTACCATTTTCAAGTAACTAATTCACAGTTCAAGTCTCTACCATTTTCAAATACTAATTCACATTTTCAAGTTACTACACTTAACCATTTTCAAGTAACTAATTCACATTTCCACTACACTTAACGATTTTCAAGTAACTAATTCACATTTAAAGTCTCTACCATTAACCATTTTCACGTAACTAATTTACATTTCAAGTCTCTACCATTAACAATTTTCAAGTAACTAATTCACAGTTCAAGTCTCTACCATTTTCAAGTAACAAATTCACATTTTCAAGTTACTACACTTAACCATTTTCAAGTAACTATTTCACATTTCAAGTCTCTACCATTAACCATTTTCAAGTAACTAATTCACATTTCAAGTTTCTACCATTAACCATGTAATTAATTCACATTTCAATTCTCTACACTTAACCATTTTCAAGTAAATAATTCACATTTCCAAGTTACTACACTTAACCATTTTCAAGTAACTAATTCACATTTAAAGTCTCTACCATTAACCATTTTCAAGTAACTAATTCACATTTCAAGTCTCTACCATTAACCATTTTCAAGTAACTAAGTCACGTTTTCAAGTTACTACACTTAACCATTTTCAAGTAACTAATCCACATTTTCACCACACACCCATTTTCAAGTAACTAATTCACATTTCAAGTCTTTACCATTAACCATTTTCAAGTAACTAATTCACGTTTTCAAGTTCCTACACTTAACCATTTTCAAGTAACTAATTCACATTTTCACTACACTTAACCATTTTCAAGTAACTAATTTCACATTTCAAGTCTCTACCATTAACCATTTTCAAGCAACTAATTCACATTTTCAAGTCACTACCATTTTCAAGTAACAAATACACATCTTCAAGTCTCTACACTTAACCATTTTCAAATAACTAATTCAGATTTCAAGTCTCAACCATTTTCAAGCAACTAATTCACAGTTCAAGTCTCTACCATTTTCAAGTAACTAATTCACATTTTCAAGTTACTACACTTAACCATTTTCAAGTAACTAATTCACATTTCCACTACACTTAACGATTATCAAGTAACTAATTCACATTTCAAGTCTCTACCATTAACCATTTTCAAGTAACTAATTTACATTTTCAAGTCACTACCATTTTCAAGTAACAAATTCACATTTTCAAGTTACTACACTTAACCATTTTCAAGTAACTAATTCACATTTTCACTACACTTAACCATTTTCAAGTAACTAATTCACATTTCAAGTCTCTACCATTAACCATTTTCAAGTAACTAATTCACATTTCAAGTCTCTACCATTAACCATTTTCAAATAACTAATTCACATTTTCAAGTCACTGCCATTTTCAAGTAACAAATACACATCTTCATGTCTCTACACTTAACCATTTTCAAGTAACCAATTCACATTTCAAGTCTCTACCATTAACCATTTTCAAATAACTAATTCTCATTTTCAAGTCACTACCATTTTCAAGTAACTAATTCACATTTTCAAGTTACTACACTTAACCATTTTCTAGTAACTAATTCACATTTTCACTACACTTAACCATTTTCAAGTAACTAATTCACATTTCAAGTCTCTACCATTAACCATTTTCAAGTAACTAATTCACACTTCAAGTCTCTACCATTAACCATGTAACTAATTCACATTTTCAAGTCACTACCATTTTCAAGTAACTAATTCACATTTTCAAGTTACTACACTTAACCATTTTCAAGTACCTAATTCACATTTTCACTACACTTAACCATTTTCAAGTAACTAATTTCACATTTCAAGTCTCTACCATTAACCATTTTCAAGTTACTAATTCAGATTTTCAAATCACTACCATTTTCAAGTAACAAATTCACATTTTCAAGTTACTACACTTAACCATTTTCTAGTAACTAATTCACATTTTCACTACACTTAACCTTTTTCAAGTAACTAATTCATATTTCAAGTCTCTACCAATAACCATTTTCAAGTAACTAATTCACATTTCAAGTGTCTACCAGTAACCATGTAACTAATTATCATTTCAATTCTCTACACTTAACCATTTTCAAGTAACTAATTCACGTTTTCAAGTTACTACACTTAACCATTTTCTAGTAACTAATTCAAGTCTCTACAACTAACCATTTTCAAGTAACTAATTCACATTTCAAGTCTCTACCATTAACCATTTTCAAGTAACTAATTCACATTTTCAAGTCACTACCATTTTCAAGTAACAAATACACATCTTCAAGTCTCTACACTTAACCATTTTCAAATAACTAATTCACATTTCAAATCTCTACCATTTTCAAGTAACTAATTCACAGTTCAAGTCTCTACCATTTTCAAATACTAATTCACATTTTCAAGTTACTACACTTAACCATTTTCAAGTAACTAATTCACATTTCCACTACACTTAACGATTTTCAAGTAACTAATTCACATTTAAAGTCTCTACCATTAACCATTTTCACGTAACTAATTTACATTTCAAGTCTCTACCATTAACCATTTTCAAGTTACTAATTCACAGTTCAAGTCTCTACCATTTTCAAGTAACAAATTCACATTTTCAAGTTACTACACTTAACCATTTTCAAGTAACTAATTCACATTTCAAGTCTCTACCATTAACCATTTTCAAGTAACTAATTCACATTTCAAGTTTCTACCATTAACCATGTAATTAATTCACATTTCAATTCTCTACACTTAACCATTTTCAAGTAAATAATTCACATTTCCAAGTTACTACACTTAACCATTTTCAAGTAACTAATTCACATTTAAAGTCTCTACCATTAACCATTTTCAAGTAACTAATTCACATTTCAAGTCTCTACCATTAACCATTTTCAAGTAACTAAGTCACGTTTTCAAGTTACTACACTTAACCATTTTCAAGTAACTAATCCACATTTTCACCACACACCCATTTTCAAGTAACTAATTCACATTTCAAGTCTTTACCATTAACCATTTTCAAGTAACTAATTCACGTTTTCAAGTTCCTACACTTAACCATTTTCAAGTAACTAATTCACATTTTCACTACACTTAACCATTTTCAAGTAACTAATTTCACATTTCAAGTCTCTACCATTAACCATTTTCAAGCAACTAATTCACATTTTCAAGTCACTACCATTTTCAAGTAACAAATACACATCTTCAAGTCTCTACACTTAACCATTTTCAAATAACTAATTCAGATTTCAAGTCTCAACCATTTTCAAGCAACTAATTCACAGTTCAAGTCTCTACCATTTTCAAGTAACTAATTCACATTTTCAAGTTACTACACTTAACCATTTTCAAGTAACTAATTCACATTTCCACTACACTTAACGATTATCAAGTAACTAATTCACATTTCAAGTCTCTACCATTAACCATTTTCAAGTAACTAATTTACATTTTCAAGTCTCTACCATTTTCAAGTAACTAATTCACATTTTCAAGTTACTACACTTAACCATTTTCAGGTAACTAATTCACATTTTCACTACACTTAACCATTTTCAAGTAACTAATTCACATTTCAAGTCTCTACCATTAACCATTTTCAAGTAGCTAATTCACATTTCAAGTCTCTACCATTAACCATTTTCAAATAACTAATTCACATTTTCAAGTCACTGCCATTTTCAAGTAACAAATACACATCTTCATGTCTCTACACTTAACCATTTTCAAGTAACCAATTCACATTTCAAGTCTCTACCATTAACCATTTTCAAATAACTAATTCTCATTTTCAAGTCACTACCATTTTCAAGTAACTAATTCACATTTTCAAGTTACTACACTTAACCATTTTCTAGTAACTAATTCACATTTTCACTACACTTAACCATTTTCAAGTAACTAATTCACATTTCAAGTCTCTACCATTAACCATTTTCAAGTAACTAATTCACACTTCAAGTCTCTACCATTAACCATGTAACTAATTCACATTTTCAAGTCACTACCATTTTCAAGTAACTAATTCACATTTTCAAGTTACTACACTTAACCATTTTCAAGTAGCTAATTCACATTTTCACTACACTTAACCATTTTCAAGTAACTAATTTCACATTTCAAGTCTCTACCATTAACCATTTTCAAGTTACTAATTCAGATTTTCAAATCACTACCATTTTCAAGTAACAAATTCACATTTTCAAGTTACTACACTTAACCATTTTCTAGTAACTAATTCACATTTTCATTACACTTAACCATTTTCAAGTAACTAATTCACATTTCAAGTGTCTACCAGTAACCATGTAACTAATTCACATTTCAATTCTCTACACTTAACCATTTTCAAGTAACTAATTCACAGTTCAAGTCTCTACCATTTTCAAATACTAATTCACATTTTCAAGTTACTACACTTAACCATTTTCAAGTAACTAATTCACATTTCCACTACACTTAACGATTTTCAAGTAACTAATTTCACATTTCAAGTCTCTACCATTAACCATTTTCAAGTTACTAATTCATATTTTCAAATCACTACCATTTTCAAGTAACAAATTCACATTTTCAAGTTACTACATTTAACCATTTTCTAGTAACTAATTCACATTTTCATTACACTTAACCATTTTCAAGTAACTAATTCACATTTCAAGTCTCTACCATTAACCATTTTCAAATAACTAATTCTTATTTTCAAGTCACTACCATTTTCAAGTAACTAATTCACATTTTCAAGTTACTACACTTAACCATTTTCTAGTAACTAATTCACATTTTCACTACACTTAACCATTTTCAAGTAACTAATTCACATTTCAAGTCTCTACCATTAACCATTTTCAAGTAACTAATTCACACTTCAAGTCTCTACCATTAACCATTTTCAAATTACTAATTCACATTTTCAAGTCACTACCATTTCCAAGTAACAAATACACATCTTCATGTCTCTACACTTAACCATTTTCAAGTAACCAATTCACATTTCAAGTCTCTACCATTAACCATTTTCAAATAACTAATTCTTATTTTCAAGTCACTACCATTTTCAAGTAACTAATTCACATTTTCAAGTTACTACACTTAACCATTTTCTAGTAACTAATTCACGTTTTCACTACACTTAACCATTTTCAAGTAACTAATTCACATTTCAAGTCTCTACCATTAACCATTTTCAAGTAACTAATTCACACTTCAAGTCTCTACCATTAACCATGTAACTAATTCACATTTTCAAGTCACTACCATTTTCAAGTAACTAATTCACATTTTCAAGTTACTACACTTAACCATTTTCAAGTAGCTAATTCACATTTTCACTACACTTAACCATTTTCAAGTAACTAATTCACATTTCAAGTTTCTTCCATTAACCATTTTCAAGTAACTAATTCACATTTCAAGTCTCTACCATTAACCATTTTCAAGTAACTAATTCACATTTCAATTCTCTACACTTAACCATTTTCAAGTAAATAATTCTCATTTTCAAGTTATTACACTTAACCATTTTCAAGTAACTAATCCACATTTTCACTACACAACCATTTTCAAGTAACTAATTCACATTTTCTAGTCACTACACTTAACCATTTTCAAATAACGAATTCACATTTCAAGTGTCTACCATTAACCATGTAACTAATTCATATTTCCATTCTCTACACTTAACCATTTTCATGTAACTAATTCACGTTTTCAAGTTACTACACTTAACCATTTTCAAGTAACTAATTCACATTTCAAGTCTCTACAATTAACCATTTTCAAATAACTAATTCACATTTTCAAGTCACTACCATTTTCAAGTAACTAATTCACATTTTCAAGTTACTACACTTAACCATTTTCAAGTAGCTAATTCACATTTTCACTACACTTAACCATTTTCAAGTAACTAATTTCACATTTCAAGTCTCTACCATTAACCATTTTCAAGTTACTAATTCATATTTTCAAATCACTACCATTTTCAAGTAACAAATTCACATTTTCAAGTTACTACACTTAACCATTTTCTAGTAACTAATTCACATTTTCACTACACTTAACCATTTTCAAGTAACTAATTCATATTTCAAGTCTCTACCAATAACCATTTTCAAGTAACTAATTCACATTTCAAGTGTCTACCAGTAACCATGTAACTAATTATCATTTCAATTCTCTACACTTAACCATTTTCAAGTAACTAATTCACGTTTTCAAGTTACTACACTTAACCATTTTCTAGTAACTAATTCAAGTCTCTACAACTAACCATTTTCAAGTAACTAATTCACATTTCAAGTCTCTACCATTAACCATTTTCAAATAACTAATTCACATTTCAAATCTCTACCATTTTCAAGTAACTAATTCACAGTTCAAGTCTCTACCATTTTCAAATACTAATTCACATTTTCAAGTTACTACACTTAACCATTTTCAAGTAACTAATTCACATTTCCACTACACTTAACGATTTTCAAGTAACTAATTCACATTTAAAGTCTCTACCATTAACCATTTTCACGTAACTAATTTACATTTCAAGTCTCTACCATTAACCATTTTCAAGTAACTAATTCACAGTTCAAGTCTCTACCATTTTCAAGTAACAAATTCACATTTTCAAGTTACTACACTTAACCATTTTCAAGTAACTAATTCACATTTCAAGTCTCTACCATTAACCATTTTCAAGTAACTAATTCACATTTCAAGTTTCTACCATTAACCATGTAATTAATTCACATTTCAATTCTCTACACTTAACCATTTTCAAGTAAATAATTCACATTTCCAAGTTACTACACTTAACCATTTTCAAGTAACTAATTCACATTTAAAGTCTCTACCATTAACCATTTTCAAGTAACTAATTCACATTTCAAGTCTCTACCATTAACCATTTTCAAGTAACTAAGTCACGTTTTCAAGTTACTACACTTAACCATTTTCAAGTAACTAATCCACATTTTCACCACACACCCATTTTCAAGTAACTAATTCACATTTCAAGTCTTTACCATTAACCATTTTCAAGTAACTAATTCACGTTTTCAAGTTCCTACACTTAACCATTTTCAAGTAACTAATTCACATTTTCACTACATTTAACCATTTTCAAGTAACTAATTTCACATTTCAAGTCTCTACCATTAACCATTTTCAAGCAACTAATTCACATTTTCAAGTCACTACCATTTTCAAGTAACAAATACACATCTTCAAGTCTCTACACTTAACCATTTTCAAATAACTAATTCAGATTTCAAGTCTCAACCATTTTCAAGCAACTAATTCACAGTTCAAGTCTCTACCATTTTCAAGTAACTAATTCACATTTTCAAGTTACTACACTTAACCATTTTCAAGTAACTAATTCACATTTCCACTACACTTAACGATTATCAAGTAACTAATTCACATTTCAAGTCTCTACCATTAACCATTTTCAAGTAACTAATTTACATTTTCAAGTCACTACCATTTTCAAGTAACAAATTCACATTTTCAAGTTACTACACTTAACCATTTTCAAGTAACTAATTCACATTTTCACTACACTTAACCATTTTCAAGTAACTAATTCACATTTCAAGTCTCTACCATTAACCATTTTCAAGTAGCTAATTCACATTTCAAGTCTCTACCATTAACCATTTTCAAATAACTAATTCACATTTTCAAGTCTCTACCATTAACCATGTAACTAATTCACATTTCAACCATTTTCAAGTAACTAATTCATGTTTTCAAGTTACTACACTTAACCATTTTCAAGTAACTAATCCACATTTTCACCACACACCCATTTTCAAGTAACTAATTCACATTTCAAGTCTTTACCATTAACCATTTTCAAGTAACTAATTCACGTTTTCAAGTTCCTACACTTAACCATTTTCAAGTAACTAATTCACATTTTCACTACACTTAACCATTTTCAAGTAACTAATTTCACATTTCAAGTCTCTACCATTAACCATTTTCAAGCAACTAATTCACATTTTCAAGTCACTACCATTTTCAAGTAACAAATACACATCTTCAAGTCTCTACACTTAACCATTTTCAAATAACTAATTCAGATTTCAAGTCTCAACCATTTTCAAGCAACTAATTCACAGTTCAAGTCTCTACCATTTTCAAGTAACTAATTCACATTTTCAAGTTACTACACTTAACCATTTTCAAGTAACTAATTCACATTTCCACTACACTTAACGATTATCAAGTAACTAATTCACATTTCAAGTCTCTACCATTAACCATTTTCAAGTAACTAATTTACATTTTCAAGTCACTACCATTTTCAAGTAACAAATTCACATTTTCAAGTTACTACACTTAACCATTTTCAAGTAACTAATTCACATTTTCACTACACTTAACCATTTTCAAGTAACTAATTCACATTTCAAGTCTCTACCATTAACCATTTTCAAGTAGCTAATTCACATTTCAAGTCTCTACCATTAACCATTTTCAAATAACTAATTCACATTTTCAAGTCACTGCCATTTTCAAGTAACAAATACACATCTTCATGTCTCTACACTTAACCATTTTCAAGTAACCAATTCACATTTCAAGTCTCTACCATTAACCATTTTCAAATAACTAATTCTCATTTTCAAGTCACTACCATTTTCAAGTAACTAATTCACATTTTCAAGTTACTACACTTAACCATTTTCTAGTAACTAATTCACATTTTCACTACACTTAACCATTTTCAAGTAACTAATTCACATTTCAAGTCTCTACCATTAACCATTTTCAAGTAACTAATTCACACTTCAAGTCTCTACCATTAACCATGTAACTAATTCACATTTTCAAGTCACTACCATTTTCAAGTAACTAATTCACATTTTCAAGTTACTACACTTAACCATTTTCAAGTAGCTAATTCACATTTTCACTACACTTAACCATTTTCAAGTAACTAATTTCACATTTCAAGTCTCTACCATTAACCATTTTCAAGTTACTAATTCAGATTTTCAAATCACTACCATTTTCAAGTAACAAATTCACATTTTCAAGTTACTACACTTAACCATTTTCTAGTAACTAATTCACATTTTCATTACACTTAACCATTTTCAAGTAACTAATTCACATTTCAAGTGTCTACCAGTAACCATGTAACTAATTCACATTTCAATTCTCTACACTTAACCATTTTCAAGTAACTAATTCACAGTTCAAGTCTCTACCATTTTCAAATACTAATTCACATTTTCAAGTTACTACACTTAACCATTTTCAAGTAACTAATTCACATTTCCACTACACTTAACGATTTTCAAGTAACTAATTTCACATTTCAAGTCTCTACCATTAACCATTTTCAAGTTACTAATTCATATTTTCAAATCACTACCATTTTCAAGTAACAAATTCACATTTTCAAGTTACTACATTTAACCATTTTCTAGTAACTAATTCACATTTTCATTACACTTAACCATTTTCAAGTAACTAATTCACATTTCAAGTCTCTACCATTAACCATTTTCAAATAACTAATTCTTATTTTCAAGTCACTACCATTTTCAAGTAACTAATTCACATTTTCAAGTTACTACACTTAACCATTTTCTAGTAACTAATTCACATTTTCACTACACTTAACCATTTTCAAGTAACTAATTCACATTTCAAGTCTCTACCATTAACCATTTTCAAGTAACTAATTCACACTTCAAGTCTCTACCATTAACCATTTTCAAATAACTAATTCACATTTTCAAGTCACTACCATTTTCAAGTAACAAATACACATCTTCATGTCTCTACACTTAACCATTTTCAAGTAACCAATTCACATTTCAAGTCTCTACCATTAACCATTTTCAAATAACTAATTCTTATTTTCAAGTCACTACCATTTTCAAGTAACTAATTCACATTTTCAAGTTACTACACTTAACCATTTTCTAGTAACTAATTCACGTTTTCACTACACTTAACCATTTTCAAGTAACTAATTCACATTTCAAGTCTCTACCATTAACCATTTTCAAGTAACTAATTCACACTTCAAGTCTCTACCCTTAACCATGTAACTAATTCACATTTTCAAGTCACTACCATTTTCAAGTAACTAATTCACATTTTCAAGTTACTACACTTAACCATTTTCAAGTAGCTAATTCACATTTTCACTACACTTAACCATTTTCAAGTAACTAATTCACATTTCAAGTTTCTTCCATTAACCATTTTCAAGTAACTAATTCACATTTCAAGTCTCTACCATTAACCATTTTCAAGTAACTAATTCACATTTCAATTCTCTACACTTAACCATTTTCAAGTAAATAATTCTCATTTTCAAGTTACTACACTTAACCATTTTCAAGTAACTAATCCACATTTTCACTACACAACCATTTTCAAGTAACTAATTCACATTTCAAGTCTTTACCATTAACCATTTTCAAGTAACTAATTCACATTTTCTAGTCACTACACTTAACCATTTTCAAATAACGAATTCACATTTCAAGTGTCTACCATTAACCATGTAACTAATTCATATTTCCATTCTCTACACTTAACCATTTTCATGTAACTAATTCACGTTTTCAAGTTACTACACTTAACCATTTTCAAGTAACTAATTCACATTTCAAGTCTCTACAATTAACCATTTTCAAATAACTAATTCACATTTTCAAGTCACTACCATTTTCAAGTAACAAATACACATCTTCAAGTCTCTACACTTAACCATTTTCAAATAACTAATTCAGATTTCAAGTCTTTACCATTTTCAAGCAACTAATTCACAGTTCAAGTCTCTACCATTTTCAAGTAACTAATTCACATTTTCAAGTTACTACACTTAACCATTTTCAAGTAACTAATTCACATTTCCACTACACTTAACGATTTTCAAGTAACTAATTCACATTTCAAGTCTCTACCATTAACCATTTTCAAGTAACTAATTTACATTTTCAAGTCACTACCATTTTCAAGTAACAAATTCACATTTTCAAGTTACTACACTTAACTATTGTCAAGTAACTAATTCACATTTTCACTACACTTAACCATTTTCAAGTAACTAATTCACATTTCAAGTCTCTACCATTAACCATTTTCAAGTAACTAATTCACATTTCAAGTTTCTACCATTAACCATTTTCAAATAACTAATTCACATTTTCAAGTCACTACCATTTTCAAGTAACAAATACACATCTTCATGTCTCTACACTTAACCATTTTCAAGTAACCAATTCACATTTCAAGTCTCTACCATTAACCATTTTCATATAACTAATTCTCATTTTCAAGTCACTACCATTTTCAAGTAACTAATTCACATTTTCAAGTTACTACACTTAACCATTTTCTAGTAACTAATTCACATTTTCACTACACTTAACCATTTTCAAGTAACTAATTCACATTTCAAGTCTCTACCATTAACCATTTTCAAGTAACTAATTCACACTTCAAGTCTCTACCATTAACCATGTAACTAATTCACATTTTCAAGTCACTACCATTTTCAAGTAACTAATTCACATTTTCAAGTTACTACACTTAACCATTTTCAAGTAGCTAATTCACATTTTCACTACACTTAACCATTTTCAAGTAACTAATTTCACATTTCAAGTCTCTACCATTAACCATTTTCAAGTTACTAATTCATATTTTCAAATCACTACCATTTTCAAGTAACAAATTCACATTTTCAAGTTACTACACTTAACCATTTTCTAGTAACTAATTCACATTTTCACTACACTTAACCATTTTCAAGTAACTAATTCATATTTCAAGTCTCTACCAATAACCATTTTCAAGTAACTAATTCACATTTCAAGTGTCTACCAGTTACCATGTAACTAATTATCATTTTAATTCTCTACACTTAACCATTTTCAAGTAACTAATTCACGTTTTCAAGTTACTACACTTAACCATTTTCTAGTAACTAATTCAAGTCTCTACAACTAACCATTTTCAAGTAACTAATTCACATTTCAAGTCTCTACCATTAACCATTTTCAAGTAACTAATTCACATTTTCAAGTCACTACCATTTTCAAGTAACAAATACACATCTTCAAGTCTCTACACTTAACCATTTTCAAATAACTAATTCACATTTCAAATCTCTACCATTTTCAAGTAACTAATTCACAGTTCAAGTCTCTACCATTTTCAAATACTAATTCACATTTTCAAGTTACTACACTTAACCATTTTCAAGTAACTAATTCACATTTCCACTACACTTAACGATTTTCAAGTAACTAATTCACATTTAAAGTCTCTAACATTAACCATTTTCACGTAACTAATTTACATTTCAAGTCTCTACCATTAACCATTTTCAAGTAACTAATTCACAGTTCAAGTCTCTACCATTTTCAAGTAACAAATTCACATTTTCAAGTTACTACACTTAACCATTTTCAAGTAACTAATTCACATTTCAAGTCTCTACCATTAACCATTTTCAAGTAACTAATTCACATTTCAAGTTTCTACCATTAACCATGTAATTAATTCACATTTCAATTCTCTACACTTAACCATTTTCAAGTAAATAATTCACATTTCCAAGTTACTACACTTAACCATTTTCAAGTAACTAATTCACATTTAAAGTCTCTACCATTAATCATTTTCAAGTAACTAATTCACATTTCAAGTCTCTACCATTAACCATTTTCAAGTAACTAAGTCACGTTTTCAAGTTACTACACTTAACCATTTTCAAGTAACTAATCCACATTTTCACCACACACCCATTTTCAAGTAACTAATTCACATTTCAAGTCTTTACCATTAACCATTTTCAAGTAACTAATTCACGTTTTCAAGTTCCTACACTTAACCATTTTCAAGTAACTAATTCACATTTTCACTACACTTAACCATTTTCAAGTAACTAATTTCACATTTCAAGTCTCTACCATTAACCATTTTCAAGCAACTAATTCACATTTTCAAGTCACTACCATTTTCAAGTAACAAATACACATCTTCAAGTCTCTACACTTAACCATTTTCAAATAACTAATTCAGATTTCAAGTCTCAACCATTTTCAAGCAACTAATTCACAGTTCAAGTCTCTACCATTTTCAAGTAACTAATTCACATTTTCAAGTTACTACACTTAACCATTTTCAAGTAACTAATTCACATTTCCACTACACTTAACGATTATCAAGTAACTAATTCACATTTCAAGTCTCTACCATTAACCATTTTCAAGTAACTAATTTACATTTTCAAGTCACTACCATTTTCAAGTAACAAATTCACATTTTCAAGTTACTACACTTAACCATTTTCAAGTAACTAATTCACATTTTCACTACACTTAACCATTTTCAAGTAACTAATTCACATTTCAAGTCTCTACCATTAACCATTTTCAAGTAGCTAATTCACATTTCAAGTCTCTACCATTAACCATTTTCAAATAACTAATTCACATTTTCAAGTCACTGCCATTTTCAAGTAACAAATACACATCTTCATGTCTCTACACTTAACCATTTTCAAGTAACCAATTCACATTTCAAGTCTCTACCATTAACCATTTTCAAATAACTAATTCTCATTTTCAAGTCACTACCATTTTCAAGTAACTAATTCACATTTTCAAGTTACTACACTTAACCATTTTCTAGTAACTAATTCACATTTTCACTACACTTAACCATTTTCAAGTAACTAATTCACATTTCAAGTCTCTACCATTAACCATTTTCAAGTAACTAATTCACACTTCAAGTCTCTACCATTAACCATGTAACTAATTCACATTTTCAAGTCACTACCATTTTCAAGTAACTAATTCACATTTTCAAGTTACTACACTTAACCATTTTCAAGTAGCTAATTCACATTTTCACTACACTTAACCATTTTCAAGTAACTAATTTCACATTTCAAGTCTCTACCATTAACCATTTTCAAGTTACTAATTCATATTTTCAAATCACTACCATTTTCAAGTAACAAATTCACATTTTCAAGTTACTACACTTAACCATTTTCTAGTAACTAATTCACATTTTCATTACACTTAACCATTTTCAAGTAACTAATTCACATTTCAAGTGTCTACCAGTAACCATGTAACTAATTCACATTTCAATTCTCTACACTTAACCATTTTCAAGTAACTAATTCACAGTTCAAGTCTCTACCATTTTCAAATACTAATTCACATTTTCAAGTTACTACACTTAACCATTTTCAAGTAACTAATTCACATTTCCACTACACTTAACGATTTTCAAGTAACTAATTTCACATTTCAAGTCTCTACCATTAACCATTTTCAAGTTACTAATTCATATTTTCAAATCACTACCATTTTCAAGTAACAAATTCACATTTTCAAGTTACTACATTTAACCATTTTCTAGTAACTAATTCACATTTTCATTACACTTAACCATTTTCAAGTAACTAATTCACATTTCAAGTCTCTACCATTAACCATTTTCAAATAACTAATTCTTATTTTCAAGTCACTACCATTTTCAAGTAACTAATTCACATTTTCAAGTTACTACACTTAACCATTTTCTAGTAACTAATTCACATTTTCACTACACTTAACCATTTTCAAGTAACTAATTCACATTTCAAGTCTCTACCATTAACCATTTTCAAGTAACTAATTCACACTTCAAGTCTCTACCATTAACCATTTTCAAATAACTAATTCACATTTTCAAGTCACTACCATTTTCAAGTAACAAATACACATCTTCATGTCTCTACACTTAACCATTTTCAAGTAACCAATTCACATTTCAAGTCTCTACCATTAACCATTTTCAAATAACTAATTCTTATTTTCAAGTCACTACCATTTTCAAGTAACTAATTCACATTTTCAAGTTACTACACTTAACCATTTTCTAGTAACTAATTCACGTTTTCACTACACTTAACCATTTTCAAGTAACTAATTCACATTTCAAGTCTCTACCATTAACCATTTTCAAGTAACTAATTCACACTTCAAGTCTCTACCCTTAACCATGTAACTAATTCACATTTTCAAGTCACTACCATTTTCAAGTAACTAATTCACATTTTCAAGTTACTACACTTAACCATTTTCAAGTAGCTAATTCACATTTTCACTACACTTAACCATTTTCAAGTAACTAATTCACATTTCAAGTTTCTTCCATTAACCATTTTCAAGTAACTAATTCACATTTCAAGTCTCTACCATTAACCATTTTCAAGTAACTAATTCACATTTCAATTCTCTACACTTAACCATTTTCAAGTAAATAATTCTCATTTTCAAGTTACTACACTTAACCATTTTCAAGTAACTAATCCACATTTTCACTACACAACCATTTTCAAGTAACTAATTCACATTTCAAGTCTTTACCATTAACCATTTTCAAGTAACTAATTCACATTTTCATTACACTTAACCATTTTCAAGTAACTAATTCACATTTCAAGTGTCTACCAGTAACCATGTAACTAATTCACATTTCAATTCTCTACACTTAACCATTTTCAAGTAACTAATTCACAGTTCAAGTCTCTACCATTTTCAAATACTAATTCACATTTTCAAGTTACTACACTTAACCATTTTCAAGTAACTAATTCACATTTCCACTACACTTAACGATTTTCAAGTAACTAATTTCACATTTCAAGTCTCTACCATTAACCATTTTCAAGTTACTAATTCATATTTTCAAATCACTACCATTTTCAAGTAACAAATTCACATTTTCAAGTTACTACATTTAACCATTTTCTAGTAACTAATTCACATTTTCATTACACTTAACCATTTTCAAGTAACTAATTCACATTTCAAGTCTCTACCATTAACCATTTTCAAATAACTAATTCTTATTTTCAAGTCACTACCATTTTCAAGTAACTAATTCACATTTTCAAGTTACTACACTTAACCATTTTCTAGTAACTAATTCACATTTTCACTACACTTAACCATTTTCAAGTAACTAATTCACATTTCAAGTCTCTACCATTAACCATTTTCAAGTAACTAATTCACACTTCAAGTCTCTACCATTAACCATTTTCAAATAACTAATTCACATTTTCAAGTCACTACCATTTTCAAGTAACAAATACACATCTTCATGTCTCTACACTTAACCATTTTCAAGTAACCAATTCACATTTCAAGTCTCTACCATTAACCATTTTCAAATAACTAATTCTTATTTTCAAGTCACTACCATTTTCAAGTAACTAATTCACATTTTCAAGTTATTACACTTAACCATTTTCTAGTAACTAATTCACGTTTTCACTACACTTAACCATTTTCAAGTAACTAATTCACATTTCAAGTCTCTACCATTAACCATTTTCAAGTAACTAATTCACACTTCAAGTCTCTACCCTTAACCATGTAACTAATTCACATTTTCAAGTCACTACCATTTTCAAGTAACTAATTCACATTTTCAAGTTACTACACTTAACCATTTTCAAGTAGCTAATTCACATTTTCACTACACTTAACCATTTTCAAGTAACTAATTCACATTTCAAGTTTCTTCCATTAACCATTTTCAAGTAACTAATTCACATTTCAAGTCTCTACCATTAACCATTTTCAAGTAACTAATTCACATTTCAATTCTCTACACTTAACCATTTTCAAGTAAATAATTCTCATTTTCAAGTTACTACACTTAACCATTTTCAAGTAACTAATCCACATTTTCACTACACAACCATTTTCAAGTAACTAATTCACATTTCAAGTCTTTACCATTAACCATTTTCAAGTAACTAATTCACATTTTCTAGTCACTACACTTAACCATTTTCAAATAACGAATTCACATTTCAAGTGTCTACCATTAACCATGTAACTAATTCATATTTCCATTCTCTACACTTAACCATTTTCATGTAACTAATTCACGTTTTCAAGTTACTACACTTAACCATTTTCAAGTAACTAATTCACATTTCAAGTCTCTACAATTAACCATTTTCAAATAACTAATTCACATTTTCAAGTCACTACCATTTTCAAGTAACAAATACACATCTTCAAGTCTCTACACTTAACCATTTTCAAATAACTAATTCAGATTTCAAGTCTTTACCATTTTCAAGCAACTAATTCACAGTTCAAGTCTCTACCATTTTCAAGTAACTAATTCACATTTTCAAGTTACTACACTTAACCATTTTCAAGTAACTAATTCACATTTCCACTACACTTAACGATTTTCAAGTAACTAATTCACATTTCAAGTCTCTACCATTAACCATTTTCAAGTAACTAATTTACATTTTCAAGTCACTACCATTTTCAAGTAACAAATTCACATTTTCAAGTTACTACACTTAACCATTTTCAAGTAACTAATTCACATTTTCACTACACTTAACTATTTTCAAGTAACTAATTCACATTTCAAGTCTCTACCATTAACCATTTTCAAGTAACTAATTCACATTTCAAGTCTCTACCATTAACCATTTTCAAATAACTAATTCACATTTTCAAGTCACTACCATTTTCAAGTAACAAATACACATCTTCATGTCTCTACACTTAACCATTTTCAAGTAACCAATTCACATTTCAAGTCTCTACCATTAACCATTTTCAAATAACTAATTCTTATTTTCAAGTCACTACCATTTTCAAGTAACTAATTCACATTTTCAAGTTACTACACTTAACCATTTTCTAGTAACTAATTCACATTTTCACTACACTTAACCATTTTCAAGTAACTAATTCACATTTCAAGTCTCTACCATTAACCATTTTCAAGTAACTAATTCACACTTCAAGTCTCTACCATTAACCATGTAACTAATTCACATTTTCAAGTCACTACCATTTTCAAGTAACTAATTCACATTTTCAAGTTACTACACTTAACCATTTTCAAGTAGCTAATTCACATTTTCACTACACTTAACCATTTTCAAGTAACTAATTTCACATTTCAAGTCTCTACCATTAACCATTTTCAAGTTACTAATTCATATTTTCAAATCACTACCATTTTCAAGTAACAAATTCACATTTTCAAGTTACTACACTTAACCATTTTCATGTAACTAATTCACATTTTCACTACACTTAACCATTTTCAAGTAACTAATTCACATTTCAAGTCTCTACCATTAACCATTTTCAAATAACTAATTCACATTTTCAAGTAACAAATACACATCTTCAAGTTTCGACACTTAACCATTTTCAAATAACTAATTCAGATTTCAAGTCTCTACCATTTTCAAGTAACTAATTCACAGTTCAAGTCTCTACCATTTTCAAGTAACTAATTCACGTTTTCAAGTTACTACACTTAACCATTTTCAAGTAACTAATTCACATTTCCACTACACTTAACGATTTTCAAGTAACTAATTCACATTTCAAGTCTCTACCATTAACCATTTTCATGTAACTAATTTACATTTTCAAGTCACTACCATTTTCAAGTAACAAATTCACATTTTCAAGTTACTACACTTAACCATTTTCAAGTAACTAATTCACATTTTAACTACACTTAACCATTTTCAAGTAACTAATTCACATTTCAAGTCTCTACCATTAACCATTTTCAAGTAACTAATTCACATTTCAAATTTCTTCCATTAACCATGTAACTAATTCACATTTCAATTCTCTACACTTAACCATTTTCAAGTAAATAATTCTCATTTTCAAGTTACTACACTTAACCATTTTCAAGTAACTAATCCACATTTTCACTACACAACAATTTTCAAGTAACTAATTCACATTTCAAGTCTCTACCATTAACCATTTTCAAGTAACTAATTCACATTTTCAAGTCACTACACTTAACCATTTTCAAGTAACGAATTCACATTTCAAGTGTCTACCATTGACCATGTAACTAATTCATATTTCAATTCTCTACACTTAACCATTTTCATGTAACTAATTCACGTTTTCAAGTTACTACACTTAACCATTTTCAAGTAACTAATTCACATTTCAAGTCTCTACCATTAACCATTTTCAAATAACTAATTCACATTTTCAAGTCACTACCATTTTCAAGTAACAAATACACATCTTCAAGTCTCTACACTTAACCATTTTCAAATAACTAATTCAGATTTCAAGTCTCTACCATTTTCAATCAACTAATTCACAGTTCAAGTCTCTACCATTTTCAAGTAACTAATTCACATTTTCAAGTTACTACACTTAACCATTTTCAAGTTACTAATTCACATTTCCACTACACTTAACGATTTTCAAGTAACTAATTCACATTTCAAGTCTCTACCATTAACCATTTTCAAGTAACTAATTTACATTTTCAAGTCACTACCATTTTCAAGTAACAAATTCACATTTTCAAGTTACTACACTTAACCATTTTCAAGTAACTAATTCACATTTTCACTACACTTAACCATTTTCAAGTAACTAATTCACATTTCAAGTCTCTACCAGTAACCATTTTCAAGTAACTAATTCACATTTCAAGTCTCTATCATTAACCATTTTCAAATAACTATACATTTTCAAGTCACTACCATTTTCAAGTAACAAATACACATCTTCATGTCTCTACACTTAACCATTTTCAAGTAACCAATTCACATTTCAAGTCTCTACCATTAACCATTTTCAAATAACTAATTCTCATTTTCAAGTCACTACCATTTTCAAGTAACTAATTCACATTTTCAAGTTACTACACTTAACCATTTTCTAGTAACTAATTCACATTTTCACTACACTTAACCATTTTCAAGTAACTAATTCACATTTCAAGTCTCTACCATTAACCATTTTCAAGTAACTAATTCACACTTCAAGTCTCTACCATTAACCATGTAACTAATTCACATTTTCAAGTCTCTACCATTTTCAAGTAACTAATTCACATTTTCAAGTTACTACACTTAACCATTTTCAAGTAGCTAATTCACATTTTCACTACACTTAACCATTTTCAAGTAACTAATTTCACATTTCAAGTCTCTACCATTAACCATTTTCAAGTTACTAATTCATATTTTCAAATCACTACCATTTTCAAGTAACAAATTCACATTTTCAAGTTACTACACTTAACCATTTTCATGTAAGTAATTCACATTTTCACTACACTTAACCATTTTCAAGTAACTAATTCACATTTCAAGTCTCTACCATTAACCATTTTCAAATAACTAATTCACATTTTCAAGTAACAAATACACATCTTCAAGTTTCGACACTTAACCATTTTCAAATAACTAATTCAGATTTCAAGTCTCTACCATTTTCAAGTAACTAATTCACAGTTCAAGTCTCTACCATTTTCAAGTAACTAATTCACGTTTTCAAGTTACTACACTTAACCATTTTCAAGTAACTAATTCACATTTCCACTACACTTAACGATTTTCAAGTAACTAATTCACATTTCAAGTCTCTACCATTAACCATTTTCATGTAACTAATTTACATTTTCAAGTCACTACCATTTTCAAGTAACAAATTCACATTTTCAAGTTACTACACTTAACCATTTTCAAGTAACTAATTCACATTTTCACTACACTTAACCATTTTCAAGTAACTAATTTCACATTTCAAGTCTCTACCATTAACCATTTTCAAGTTACTAATTCATATTTTCAAATCACTACCATTTTCAAGTAACAAATTCACATTTTCAAGTTACTACACTTAACCATTTTCATGTAACTAATTCACATTTTCACTACACTTAACCATTTTCAAGTAACTAATTCACATTTCAAGTCTCTACCATTAACCATTTTCAAATAACTAATTCACATTTTCAAGTAACAAATACACATCTTCAAGTTTCGACACTTAACCATTTTCAAATAACTAATTCAGATTTCAAGTCTCTACCATTTTCAAGTAACTAATTCACAGTTCAAGTCTCTACCATTTTCAAGTAACTAATTCACGTTTTCAAGTTACTACACTTAACCATTTTCAAATAACTAATTCACATTTCCACTACACTTAACGATTTTCAAGTAACTAATTCACATTTTCACTACACTTAACCATTTTCAAGTAACTAATTCACATTTCAAGTCTCTACCATTAACCATTTTCAAGTAACTAATTCACACTTCAAGTCTCTACCATTAACCATGTAACTAATTCACATTTTCAAGTCTCTACCATTTTCAAGTAACTAATTCACATTTTCAAGTTACTACACTTAACCATTTTCAAGTAGCTAATTCACATTTTCACTACACTTAACCATTTTCAAGTAACTAATTTCACATTTCAAGTCTCTACCATTAACCATTTTCAAGTTACTAATTCATATTTTCAAATCACTACCATTTTCAAGTAACAAATTCACATTTTCAAGTTACTACACTTAACCATTTTCATGTAAGTAATTCACATTTTCACTACACTTAACCATTTTCAAGTAACTAATTCACATTTCAAGTCTCTACCATTAACCATTTTCAAATAACTAATTCACATTTTCAAGTAACAAATACACATCTTCAAGTTTCGACACTTAACCATTTTCAAATAACTAATTTCACATTTCAAGTCTCTACCATTAACCATTTTCAAGTTACTAATTCATATTTTCAAATCACTACCATTTTCAAGTAACAAATTCACATATTCAAGTTACTACACTTAACCATTTTCATGTAAGTAATTCACATTTTCACTACACTTAACCATTTTCAAGTAACTAATTCACATTTCAAGTCTCTACCATTAACCATTTTCAAATAACTAATTCACATTTTCAAGTAACAAATACACATCTTCAAGTTTCGACACTTAACCATTTTCAAATAACTAATTCAGATTTCAAGTCTCTACCATTTTCAAGTAACTAATTCACAGTTCAAGTCTCTACCATTTTCAAGTAACTAATTCACGTTTTCAAGTTACTACACTTAACCATTTTCAAGTAACTAATTCACATTTCCACTACACTTAACGATTTTCAAGTAACTAATTCACATTTCAAGTCTCTACCATTAACCATTTTCATGTAACTAATTTACATTTTCAAGTCACTACCATTTTCAAGTAACAAATTCACA
Source organism: Capsicum rhomboideum (assembly GCA_031232105.1). Lineage (NCBI taxonomy): Eukaryota > Viridiplantae > Streptophyta > Magnoliopsida > Solanales > Solanaceae > Capsicum > Capsicum rhomboideum. The sequence goes on along the minus strand of CP124719.1, from coordinate 46,203,119 downwards.
TTTTCAAGTTACTACACTTAACCATTTTCAAGTAACTAATTCACATTTTCACTACACTTAACCATTTTCAAGTAACTAATTTCACATTTCAAGTCTCTACCATTAACCATTTTCAAGTTACTAATTCATATTTTCAAATCACTACCATTTTCAAGTAACAAATTCACATTTTCAAGTTACTACACTTAACCATTTTCATGTAACTAATTCACATTTTCACTACACTTAACCATTTTCAAGTAACTAATTCACATTTCAAGTCTCTACCATTAACCATTTTCAAATAACTAATTCACATTTTCAAGTAACAAATACACATCTTCAAGTTTCGACACTTAACCATTTTCAAATAACTAATTCAGATTTCAAGTCTCTACCATTTTCAAGTAACTAATTCACAGTTCAAGTCTCTACCATTTTCAAGTAACTAATTCACGTTTTCAAGTTACTACACTTAACCATTTTCAAGTAACTAATTCACATTTCCACTACACTTAACGATTTTCAAGTAACTAATTCACATTTCAAGTCTCTACCATTAACCATTTTCATGTAACTAATTTACATTTTCAAGTCACTACCATTTTCAAGTAACAAATTCACATTTTCAAGTTACTACACTTAACCATTTTCAAGTAACTAATTCACATTTTCACTACACTTAACCATTTTCAAGTAACTAATTTCACATTTCAAGTCTCTACCATTAACCATTTTCAAGTTACTAATTCATATTTTCAAATCACTACCATTTTCAAGTAACAAATTCACATTTTCAAGTTACTACACTTAACCATTTTCATGTAACTAATTCACATTTTCATTACACTTAACCATTTTCAAGTAACTAATTCACATTTCAAGTCTCTACCATTAACCATTTTCAAATAACTAATTCACATTTTCAAGTAACAAATACACATCTTCAAGTTTCGACACTTAACCATTTTCAAATAACTAATTCAGATTTCAAGTCTCTACCATTTTCAAGTAACTAATTCACAGTTCAAGTCTCTACCATTTTCAAGTAACTAATTCACGTTTTCAAGTTACTACACTTAACCATTTTCAAGTAACTAATTCACATTTCCACTACACTTAACGATTTTCAAGTAACTAATTCACATTTCAAGTCTCTACCATTAACCATTTTCATGTAACTAATTTACATTTTCAAGTCACTACCATTTTCAAGTAACAAATTCACATTTTCAAGTTACTACACTTAACCATTTTCAAGTAACTAATTCACATTTTAACTACACTTAACCATTTTCAAGTAACTAATTCACATTTCAAGTCTCTACCATTAACCATTTTCAAGTAACTAATTCACATTTCAAATTTCTTCCATTAACCATGTAACTAATTCACATTTCAATTCTCTACACTTAACCATTTTCAAGTAAATAATTCTCATTTTCAAGTTACTACACTTAACCATTTTCAAGTAACTAATCCACATTTTCACTACACAACAATTTTCAAGTAACTAATTCACATCTCAAGTCTCTACCATTAACCATTTTCAAGTAACTAATTCACATTTTCAAGTCACTACACTTAACCATTTTCAAGTAACGAATTCACATTTCAAGTGTCTACCATTGACCATGTAACTAATTCATATTTCAATTCTCTACACTTAACCATTTTCATGTAACTAATTCACGTTTTCAAGTTACTACACTTAACCATTTTCAAGTAACTAATTCACATTTCAAGTCTCTACCATTAACCATTTTCAAATAACTAATTCACATTTTCAAGTCACTACCATTTTCAAGTAACAAATACACATCTTCAAGTCTCTACACTTAACCATTTTCAAATAACTAATTCAGATTTCAAGTCTCTACCATTTTCAATCAACTAATTCACAGTTCAAGTCTCTACCATTTTCAAGTAACTAATTCACATTTTCAAGTTACTACACTTAACCATTTTCAAGTTACTAATTCACATTTCCACTACACTTAACGATTTTCAAGTAACTAATTCACATTTCAAGTCTCTACCATTAACCATTTTCAAGTAACTAATTTACATTTTCAAGTCACTACCATTTTCAAGTAACAAATTCACATTTTCAAGTTACTACACTTAACCATTTTCAAGGAACTAATTCACATTTTCACTACACTTAACCATTTTCAAGTAACTAATTCACATTTCAAGTCTCTACCAGTAACCATTTTCAAGTAACTAATTCACATTTCAAGTCTCTATCATTAACCATTTTCAAATAACTAATTCACATTTTCAAGTTACTACACTTAACCATTTTCAAGTAACTAATTCACATTTTCACTACACTTAACCATTTTCAAGTAACTAATTTCACATTTCAAGTCTCTACCATTAACCATTTTCAAGTTACTAATTCATATTTTCAAATCACTACCATTTTCAAGTAACAAATTCACATTTTCAAGTTACTACACTTAACCATTTTCATGTAACTAATTCACATTTTCACTACACTTAACCATTTTCAAGTAACTAATTCACATTTCAAGTCTCTACCATTAACCATTTTCAAATAACTAATTCACATTTTCAAGTAACAAATACACATCTTCAAGTTTCGACACTTAACCATTTTCAAATAACTAATTCAGATTTCAAGTCTCTACCATTTTCAAGTAACTAATTCACAGTTCAAGTCTCTACCATTTTCAAGTAACTAATTCACGTTTTCAAGTTATTACACTTAACCATTTTCAAGTAACTAATTCACATTTCCACTACACTTAACGATTTTCAAGTAACTAATTCACATTTTCACTACACTTAACCATTTTCAAGTAACTAATTCACATTTCAAGTCTCTACCATTAACCATTTTCAAGTAACTAATTCACACTTCAAGTCTCTACCATTAACCATGTAACTAATTCACATTTTCAAGTCTCTACCATTTTCAAGTAACTAATTCACATTTTCAAGTTACTACACTTAACCATTTTCAAGTAGCTAATTCACATTTTCACTACACTTAACCATTTTCAAGTAACTAATTTCACATTTCAAGTCTCTACCATTAACCATTTTCAAGTTACTAATTCATATTTTCAAATCACTACCATTTTCAAGTAACAAATTCACATTTTCAAGTTACTACACTTAACCATTTTCATGTAAGTAATTCACATTTTCACTACACTTAACCATTTTCAAGTAACTAATTCACATTTCAAGTCTCTACCATTAACCATTTTCAAATAACTAATTCACATTTTCAAGTAACAAATACACATCTTCAAGTTTCGACACTTAACCATTTTCAAATAACTAATTCAGATTTCAAGTCTCTACCATTTTCAAGTAACTAATTCACAGTTCAAGTCTCTACCATTTTCAAGTAACTAATTCACGTTTTCAAGTTACTACACTTAACCATTTTCAAGTAACTAATTCACATTTCCACTACACTTAACGATTTTCAAGTAACTAATTCACATTTCAAGTCTCTACCATTAACCATTTTCATGTAACTAATTTACATTTTCAAGTCACTACCATTTTCAAGTAACAAATTCACATTTTCAAGTTACTACACTTAACCATTTTCAAGTAACTAATTCACATTTTCACTACACTTAACCATTTTCAAGTAACTAATTTCACATTTCAAGTCTCTACCATTAACCATTTTCAAGTTACTAATTCATATTTTCAAATCACTACCATTTTCAAGTAACAAATTCACATTTTCAAGTTACTACACTTAACCATTTTCATGTAACTAATTCACATTTTCACTACACTTAACCATTTTCAAGTAACTAATTCACATTTCAAGTCTCTACCATTAACCATTTTCAAATAACTAATTCACATTTTCAAGTAACAAATACACATCTTCAAGTTTCGACACTTAACCATTTTCAAATAACTAATTCAGATTTCAAGTCTCTACCATTTTCAAGTAACTAATTCACAGTTCAAGTCTCTACCATTTTCAAGTAACTAATTCACGTTTTCAAGTTACTACACTTAACCATTTTCAAGTAACTAATTCACATTTCCACTACACTTAACGATTTTCAAGTAACTAATTCACATTTCAAGTCTCTACCATTAACCATTTTCATGTAACTAATTTACATTTTCAAGTCACTACCATTTTCAAGTAACAAATTCACATTTTCAAGTTACTACACTTAACCATTTTCAAGTAACTAATTCACATTTTAACTACACTTAACCATTTTCAAGTAACTAATTCACATTTCAAGTCTCTACCATTAACCATTTTCAAGTAACTAATTCACATTTCAAATTTCTTCCATTAACCATGTAACTAATTCACATTTCAATTCTCTACACTTAACCATTTTCAAGTAAATAATTCTCATTTTCAAGTTACTACACTTAACCATTTTCAAGTAACTAATCCACATTTTCACTACACAACAATTTTCAAGTAACTAATTCACATCTCAAGTCTCTACCATTAACCATTTTCAAGTAACTAATTCACATTTTCAAGTCACTACACTTAACCATTTTCAAGTAACGAATTCACATTTCAAGTGTCTACCATTGACCATGTAACTAATTCATATTTCAATTCTCTACACTTAACCATTTTCATGTAACTAATTCACGTTTTCAAGTTACTACACTTAACCATTTTCAAGTAACTAATTCACATTTCAAGTCTCTACCATTAACCATTTTCAAATAACTAATTCACATTTTCAAGTCACTACCATTTTCAAGTAACAAATACACATCTTCAAGTCTCTACACTTAACCATTTTCAAATAACTAATTCAGATTTCAAGTCTCTACCATTTTCAATCAACTAATTCACAGTTCAAGTCTCTACCATTTTCAAGTAACTAATTCACATTTTCAAGTTACTACACTTAACCATTTTCAAGTTACTAATTCACATTTCCACTACACTTAACGATTTTCAAGTAACTAATTCACATTTCAAGTCTCTACCATTAACCATTTTCAAGTAACTAATTTACATTTTCAAGTCACTACCATTTTCAAGTAACAAATTCACATTTTCAAGTTACTACACTTAACCATTTTCAAGGAACTAATTCACATTTTCACTACACTTAACCATTTTCAAGTAACTAATTCACATTTCAAGTCTCTACCAGTAACCATTTTCAAGTAACTAATTCACATTTCAAGTCTCTATCATTAACCATTTTCAAATAACTATACATTTTCAAGTCACTACCATTTTCAAGTAACAAATACACATCTTCATGTCTCTACACTTAACCATTTTCAAGTAACCAATTCACATTTCAAGTCTCTACCATTAACCATTTTCAAATAACTAATTCTCATTTTCAAGTCACTACCATTTTCAAGTAACTAATTCACATTTTCAAGTTACTACACTTAACCATTTTCTAGTAACTAATTCACATTTTCACTACACTTAACCATTTTCAAGTAACTAATTCACATTTCAAGTCTCTACCATTAACCATTTTCAAGTAACTAATTCACACTTCAAGTCTCTACCATTAACCATGTAACTAATTCACATTTTCAAGTCTCTACCATTTTCAAGTAACTAATTCACATTTTCAAGTTACTACACTTAACCATTTTCAAGTAGCTAATTCACATTTTCACTACACTTAACCATTTTCAAGTAACTAATTTCACATTTCAAGTCTCTACCATTAACCATTTTCAAGTTACTAATTCATATTTTCAAATCACTACCATTTTCAAGTAACAAATTCACATTTTCAAGTTACTACACTTAACCATTTTCATGTAACTAATTCACATTTTCACTACACTTAACCATTTTCAAGTAACTAATTCACATTTCAAGTCTCTACCATTAACCATTTTCAAATAACTAATTCACATTTTCAAGTAACAAATACACATCTTCAAGTTTCGACACTTAACCATTTTCAAATAACTAATTCAGATTTCAAGTCTCTACCATTTTCAAGTAACTAATTCACAGTTCAAGTCTCTACCATTTTCAAGTAACTAATTCACGTTTTCAAGTTACTACACTTAACCATTTTCAAGTAACTAATTCACATTTCCACTACACTTAACGATTTTCAAGTAACTAATTCACATTTCAAGTCTCTACCATTAACCATTTTCATGTAACTAATTTACATTTTCAAGTCACTACCATTTTCAAGTAACAAATTCACATTTTCAAGTTACTACACTTAACCATTTTCAAGTAACTAATTCACATTTTAACTACACTTAACCATTTTCAAGTAACTAATTCACATTTCAAGTCTCTACCATTAACCATTTTCAAGTAACTAATTCACATTTCAAATTTCTTCCATTAACCATGTAACTAATTCACATTTCAATTCTCTACACTTAACCATTTTCAAGTAAATAATTCTCATTTTCAAGTTACTACACTTAACCATTTTCAAGTAACTAATCCACATTTTCACTACACAACAATTTTCAAGTAACTAATTCACATTTCAAGTCTCTACCATTAACCATTTTCAAGTAACTAATTCACATTTTCAAGTCACTACACTTAACCATTTTCAAGTAAGGAATTCACATTTCAAGTGTCTACCATTGACCATGTAACTAATTCATATTTCAATTCTCTACACTTAACCATTTTCATGTAACTAATTCACGTTTTCAAGTTACTACACTTAACCATTTTCAAGTAACTAATTCACATTTCAAGTCTCTACCATTAACCATTTTCAAATAACTAATTCACATTTTCAAGTCACTACCATTTTCAAGTAACAAATACACATCTTCAAGTCTCTACACTTAACCATTTTCAAATAACTAATTCAGATTTCAAGTCTCTACCATTTTCAATCAACTAATTCACAGTTCAAGTCTCTACCATTTTCAAGTAACTAATTCACATTTTCAAGTTACTACACTTAACCATTTTCAAGTTACTAATTCACATTTCCACTCCACTTAACGATTTTCAAATAACTAATTCACATTTCAAGTCTCTACCATTAACCATTTTCAAGTAACTAATTTACATTTTCAAGTCACTACCATTTTCAAGTAACAAATTCACATTTTCAAGTTACTACACTTAACCATTTTCAAGTAACTAATTCACATTTTCACTACACTTAACCATTTTCAAGTAACTAATTCACATTTCAAGTCTCTACCAGTAACCATTTTCAAGTAACTAATTCACATTTCAAGTCTCTATCATTAACCATTTTCAAATAACTATACATTTTCAAGTCACTACCATTTTCAAGTAACAAATACACATCTTCATGTCTCTACACTTAACCATTTTCAAGTAACCAATTCACATTTCAAGTCTCTACCATTAACCATTTTCAAATAACTAATTCTCATTTTCAAGTCACTACCATTTTCAAGTAACTAATTCACATTTTCAAGTTACTACACTTAACCATTTTCTAGTAACTAATTCACATTTTCACTACACTTAACCATTTTCAAGTAACTAATTCACATTTCAAGTCTCTACCATTAACCATTTTCAAGTAACTAATTCACACTTCAAGTCTCTACCATTAACCATGTAACTAATTCACATTTTCAAGTCACTACCATTTTCAAATAACTAATTCACATTTTCAAGTTACTACACTTAACCATTTTCAAGTAGCTAATTCACATTTTCACTACACTTAACCATTTTCAAGTAACTAATTTCACATTTCAAGTCTCTACCATTAACCATTTTCAAGTTACTAATTCATATTTTCAAATCACTACCATTTTCAAGTAACAAATTCACATTTTCAAGTTACTACACTTAACCATTTTCTAGTAACTAATTCACATTTTCATTACACTTAACCATTTTCAAGTAACTAATTCACATTTCAAGTCTCTACCAATAACCATTTTCAAGTAACTAATTCACATTTCAAGTGTCTACCAGTAACCATGTAACTAATTCACATTTCAATTCTCTACACTTAACCATTTTCAAGTAACTAATTCACGTTTTCAAGTTACTACACTTAACCATTTTCTAGTAACTAATTCAAGTCTCTACAACTAACCATTTTCAAGTAACTAATTCACATTTCAAGTCTCTACCATTAACCATTTTCAAGTAACTAATTCACATTTTCAAGTCACTACCATTTTCAAGTAACAAATACACATCTTCAAGTCTCTACACTTAACCATTTTCAAATAACTAATTCACATTTCAAATCTCTACCAGTAACCATTTTCAAGTAACTAATTCACATTTCAAGTCTCTATCATTAACCATTTTCAAATAACTATACATTTTCAAGTCACTACCATTTTCAAGTAACAAATACACATCTTCATGTCTCTACACTTAACCATTTTCAGGTAACCAATTCACATTTCAAGTCTCTACCATTAACCATTTTCAAATAACTAATTCTCATTTTCAAGTCACTACCATTTTCAAGTAACTAATTCACATTTTCAAGTTACTACACTTAACCATTTTCTAGTAACTAATTCACATTTTCACTACACTTAACCATTTTCAAGTAACTAATTCACATTTCAAGTCTCTACCATTAACCATTTTCAAGTAACTAATTCACACTTCAAGTCTCTACCATTAACCATGTAACTAATTCACATTTTCAAGTCTCTACCATTTTCAAGTAACTAATTCACATTTTCAAGTTACTACACTTAACCATTTTCAAGTAGCTAATTCACATTTTCACTACACTTAACCATTTTCAAGTAACTAATTTCACATTTCAAGTCTCTACCATTAACCATTTTCAAGTTACTAATTCATATTTTCAAATCACTACCATTTTCAAGTAACAAATTCACATTTTCAAGTTACTACACTTAACCATTTTCATGTAACTAATTCACATTTTCACTACACTTAACCATTTTCAAGTAACTAATTCACATTTCAAGTCTCTACCATTAACCATTTTCAAATAACTAATTCACATTTTCAAGTAACAAATACACATCTTCAAGTTTCGACACTTAACCATTTTCAAATAACTAATTCAGATTTCAAGTCTCTACCATTTTCAAGTAACTAATTCACAGTTCAAGTCTCTACCATTTTCAAGTAACTAATTCACGTTTTCAAGTTACTACACTTAACCATTTTCAAATAACTAATTCACATTTCCACTACACTTAACGATTTTCAAGTAACTAATTCACATTTCAAGTCTCTACCATTAACCATTTTCATGTAACTAATTTACATTTTCAAGTCACTACCATTTTCAAGTAACAAATTCACATTTTCAAGTTACTACACTTAACCATTTTCAAGTAACTAATTCACATTTTAACTACACTTAACCATTTTCAAGTAACTAATTCACATTTCAAGTCTCTACCATTAACCATTTTCAAGTAACTAATTCACATTTCAAATTTCTTCCATTAACCATGTAACTAATTCACATTTCAATTCTCTACACTTAACCATTTTCAAGTAAATAATTCTCATTTTCAAGTTACTACACTTAACCATTTTCAAGTAACTAATCCACATTTTCACTACACAACAATTTTCAAGTAACTAATTCACATTTCAAGTCTCTACCATTAACCATTTTCAAGTAACTAATTCACATTTTCAAGTCACTACACTTAACCATTTTCAAGTAAGGAATTCACATTTCAAGTGTCTACCATTGACCATGTAACTAATTCATATTTCAATTCTCTACACTTAACCATTTTCATGTAACTAATTCACGTTTTCAAGTTACTACACTTAACCATTTTCAAGTAACTAATTCACATTTCAAGTCTCTACCATTAACCATTTTCAAATAACTAATTCACATTTTCAAGTCACTACCATTTTCAAGTAACAAATACACATCTTCAAGTCTCTACACTTAACCATTTTCAAATAACTAATTCAGATTTCAAGTCTCTACCATTTTCAATCAACTAATTCACAGTTCAAGTCTCTACCATTTTCAAGTAACTAATTCACATTTTCAAGTTACTACACTTAACCATTTTCAAGTTACTAATTCACATTTCCACTCCACTTAACGATTTTCAAGTAACTAATTCACATTTCAAGTCTCTACCATTAACCATTTTCAAGTAACTAATTTACATTTTCAAGTCACTACCATTTTCAAGTAACAAATTCACATTTTCAAGTTACTACACTTAACCATTTTCAAGTAACTAATTCACATTTTCACTACACTTAACCATTTTCAAGTAACTAATTCACATTTCAAGTCTCTACCAGTAACCATTTTCAAGTAACTAATTCACATTTCAAGTCTCTATCATTAACCATTTTCAAATAACTATACATTTTCAAGTCACTACCATTTTCAAGTAACAAATACACATCTTCATGTCTCTACACTTAACCATTTTCAAGTAACCAATTCACATTTCAAGTCTCTACCATTAACCATTTTCAAATAACTAATTCTCATTTTCAAGTCACTACCATTTTCAAGTAACTAATTCACATTTTCAAGTTACTACACTTAACCATTTTCTAGTAACTAATTCACATTTTCACTACACTTAACCATTTTCAAGTAACTAATTCACATTTCAAGTCTCTACCATTAACCATTTTCAAGTAACTAATTCACACTTCAAGTCTCTACCATTAACCATGTAACTAATTCACATTTTCAAGTCACTACCATTTTCAAATAACTAATTCACATTTTCAAGTTACTACACTTAACCATTTTCAAGTAGCTAATTCACATTTTCACTACACTTAACCATTTTCAAGTAACTAATTTCACATTTCAAGTCTCTACCATTAACCATTTTCAAGTTACTAATTCATATTTTCAAATCACTACCATTTTCAAGTAACAAATTCACATTTTCAAGTTACTACACTTAACCATTTTCTAGTAACTAATTCACATTTTCATTACACTTAACCATTTTCAAGTAACTAATTCACATTTCAAGTCTCTACCAATAACCATTTTCAAGTAACTAATTCACATTTCAAGTGTCTACCAGTAACCATGTAACTAATTCACATTTCAATTCTCTACACTTAACCATTTTCAAGTAACTAATTCACGTTTTCAAGTTACTACACTTAACCATTTTCTAGTAACTAATTCAAGTCTCTACAACTAACCATTTTCAAGTAACTAATTCACATTTCAAGTCTCTACCATTAACCATTTTCAAGTAACTAATTCACATTTTCAAGTCACTACCATTTTCAAGTAACAAATACACATCTTCAAGTCTCTACACTTAACCATTTTCAAATAACTAATTCACATTTCAAATCTCTACCATTTTCAAGTAACTAATTCACAGTTCAAGTCTCTACCATTTTCAAATACTAATTCACATTTTCAAGTTACTACACTTAACCATTTTCAAGTAACTAATTCACATTTCCACTACACTTAAAGATTTTCAAGTAACTAATTCACATTTCAAGTCTCTACCATTAACCATTTTCACGTAACTAATTTACATTTTCAAGTCACTACCATTTTCAAGTAACTAATTGACATTTTCAAGTTACTACACTTAACCATTATCAAGTAACTAATTCACATTTTCACTACACTTAACCATTTTCAAGTAACTAATTCACATTTCAAGTCTCTACCATTAACCATTTTCAAGTAACTAATTCACACTTCAAGTCTCTACCATTAACCATGTAACTAATTCACATTTTCAAGTCACTACCATTTTCAAGTAACAAATTCACATTTTCAAGTTACTACACTTAACCATTTTCAAGTGGCTAATTCACATTTTCACTACACTTAAACCATTTTCAAGTAACTAATTTCACATTTCAAGTCTCTACCATTAACCATTTTCAAGTTACTAATTCATATTTTCAAATCACTACCATTTTCAAGTAACTAATTCACATCTTCAAGTTTCGACACTTAACCATTTTCAAATAACTAATTCAGATTTCAAGTCTCTACCATTTTCAAGTAACTAATTCACGTTTTCAAGTTACTACACTTAACCATTTTCAAGTAACTAATTCACATTTCCACTACACTTAACGATTTTCAAGTAACTAATTCACATTTCAAGTCTCTACCATTAACCATTTTCAAGTAACTAATTTACATTTTCAGGTCACTACCATTTTCAAGTAACAAATTCACATTTTCAAGTTACTACACTTAACCATTTTCAAGTAACTAATTCACATTTTAACTACACTTAACTATTTTCAAGTAACTAATTCACATTTCAAGTCTCTACCATTAACCATTTTCAAGTAACTAATTCACATTTCAAGTTTCTTCCATTAACCATGTAACTAATTCACATTTCAATTCTCTACACTTAACCATTTTCAAGTAAATAATTCTCATTTTCAAGTTACTACACTTAACCATTTTCAAGTAACTAATCCACATTTTCACTACACAACCATTTCAAGTAACTAATTCACATTTCAAGTCTTTACCATTAACCATTTTCAAGTAACTAATTCACATTTTCTAGTCACTACACTTAACCATTTTCAAGTAACGAATTCACATTTCAAGTGTCTACCATTAACCATTTAACTAATTCATCTTTCAATTCTCTACACTTAACCATTTTCATGTAACTAATTCACGTTTTCAAGTTACTACACTTAACCATTTTCAAGTAACTAATTCACATTTCAAGTCTCTATCATTAACCATTTTCAAATAACTAATTCACATTTTCAAGTCACTACCATTTTCAAGTAACAAATACACATCTTCAAGTCTCTACACTTAACCATTTTCAAATAACTAATTCAGATTTCAAGTCTCTACCATTTTCAAGCAACTAATTCACAGTTCAAGTCTCTACCATTTTCAAGTAACTAATTCACATTTTCAAGTTACTACACTTAACCATTTTCAAGTAACTAATTCACATTTCCACTACACTTAACGATTTTCAAGTAACTAATTCGTAAACCAAGTGATGAAAGCATTGTTAGGGTAAACTGATTAGTGCTGAAACCCATAGTAATGACCAACCGGATAGTTAAACATACTGAATTACTAAATGATAGAGATAATAATACAAGTAGAGGTTAGAGGGAATAATGATTAAAAACACAAAATGAAAAGAATGACAGAACCTAAAGAAATTTCCATAGATATACCTCAATCCAGTGAAAACATAGAAAAATACAAAATTAATACATCTTGCGGTAAATATTTTACTACCTGGAGTTAATTCTATTCCTGATAATTCCAATATAATACTAATGATTTATCTATATTTTTGTCTTTTATTGCTACTGAATAGTTTGGGTTAACTGTAAATTTAAATTTTTGGTATATTAAATTTTCTTTTACTGCACTTATTATACTTTTTTCAATTGGATATTTAATTCTATCGTCTGCTAGATATAATTCTATTGGTGTATCTATTCCTTCCTTGAAACATGCTTTTATGAGTATCTGTATTGCTCCTAAATGTACATGGGTTATCTCGTGTTTAGGTTTTGGTTTTAATGCTTGTATTTCTTTATTTAATTCTTTTTTACTTATTATAGGTACCATTGCTCTACCTCTTGCATATTTACAGTCTACTGTATGTTCCTTTTGGCTTATTATGTAATATTCTTCTTTTGGTTTGGTGAACCAAGTTTTTATCATCGGTACGTCTAATACATTATCTATTTTTAAGGTAATTTCTTGTTTCTTAATTTGGTTGTATATGTTCGAGTCGAATATTATTTTTTGATTACTAATTTCTTCCGTTTGGTAATTTTCTTTTTCTATTATTCCTGATTCAGTCATAAGTATTATCTTCTTCTATTTCTATATTTTGATCAGTATCATTTGTCTCATAGTCTGAATTTTCTATATCTGATAGTTCATTTAATTCATAAATACTATCATGACTTTCTAAATCATAATCTATATAGGGTAATTCTGTATAAAGATTATCTTCTATTCTTATTTCGGTTATTTGTTTTTTCTTTATATCTTTCGGTATTTTGCAGTCTTTAGCTAAATGTCCTAATTTGCCACAATTGTAGCATTTACATTCTGTTAATTTTTTCTTAGGTCGATATGGTCTTTTTCTTTTATAATTTTTAACATAATAACGTTTTCTTGGGTTTTTGGTTTTATATTTTACTTTGAAGGGTTTGTATTTTTTAAAGCGTTTTTTATATCTATACTTAGTTTTCTTATTTTTGCAACCAAATTGTGGTGCTGTCCTTTGTGTACAACACGACATGTTTTTATTTAATACTTTATTGAATTTTTGTTTATCTTTATATTCATCACATAATCCTATAAACCAGGTTTGTAGGTATTTAATTCTAGATCCTAAAGTGTCTGTTAAACTAGCTGCTTCCCAATCTGCTATTATCTTTGTACTAAATGGTTCTGGTAGTTTTGTAAAATATGTTTGTCTTACGGCTATAGCTTCTTCTTGATTATATATGCTTTTATAATAATAGTCTTTAAAAGCACATGTATATTCGTCTATATAACACATATTGCAAATTGATAGTTTATTCATTAATTGTCTATTTAGATTTTTATCCTTTTCCTGTTCCGCTAGCTCTGTTGTCATACTACCGAATTCATTTCTAATTCCATATTCATATTTGTCTAAAATTGCTATACTTGATGTTGTAATTGTTCCACTACTATCTTTATTACTTCTTAATGTTGCTCTTCCTTCAGCTGTTATATTATGTAGCCATAGTTTTACTGTTCCTATTAGTGTTCTTTCTATATATCCTGGTGTATCTGCTACTGATATTTTGTTATCTACTAGTTGTTTAGCAAGTTGTCCTATCCATACTTGTATTGTTTTATTTACATCTGTGGTACAATCTAGATCTAAGAATAATGAGGATTCTGAGGGTTTATTTGGTGTCCATTTATTTAATCTACTTTGCCATAATGCTTCATATCTATTATCATCTGTAACTGTGTAATATGATGGTCTTGTTGTTCTGGGATTTTCATATCTTCTTTTGTCATAGGTTCTACTTGTACTTGGTTGTTCATTTTTAATTGTATTTATATTTGGTTCAGCATTTGTTGTATTTATATTTAAATCTGTTAGTTGGTTTATGATTTGCGTATATGTTTCACTATTTTCTTCTTCTTTTTCTGAATTTGTTTCGGAATTTTCTGCTTCTCCTATGGTTATATTATCGTTGTTTAGTTCGTTTATTTCTTCGGAATGAGTTACTGTGATATTATCAATACTTAGGGTTGTAAATTCTTCTGTTACTCCTTGTTGAGCTGATTCTTCTAAGTGTATTTGTTTTTTTAACTTTTCTAATTCTATAGCTAACTTTTTTTCTTTTTCTTTTTTTATGTTTTCGTTTTGTTTTGCTAGTCTTTCCTGTACCTTTTGCGCATATATTTGTTTTAGTATTGCTAACTCTTTTTCCATTTCTTGTATTTTTGTAGATGATTCGGATGTCTCAGGTTCTGAATATTCTGGAATTGGATCTGGGAGTGGTTCAGTTTTTATTTGTGTATGTGTGTGTTCATCTTTCACTTGTTGTTTATATTTTAATTGTTCGATTTCTTTTTTGGCTTCTAATCTTATTTTTTCAATTTCTAATTTTTGATCTATTTCTGTATTTTCTTTTTGTAAGCGTATCATTTCTGTTATACTGTCTTCTAATTTAGCTGATGTTGGATCTGGCATCAAGTATAATTTCGTACCTATTTTTCTATATCTCCTTCCTAGATTTGAATGTATTATCATTATCTGTGTTCCTTCTGTACTAATAAAAGTTTTTTCTTCTACGGGGTATTCTTCTTT
Organism: Capsicum rhomboideum; assembly: GCA_031232105.1. NCBI lineage: Eukaryota > Viridiplantae > Streptophyta > Magnoliopsida > Solanales > Solanaceae > Capsicum > Capsicum rhomboideum. The sequence continues at coordinate 46,187,381 of CP124719.1, read as the reverse complement.
ATTCATCTGTATACTTTTGTTTTAAGTCATAATGTTTTAATTTTAATTTGGTTATTTCATGTTTTTGGGCTTCTAGTGATTGTTTACATACTCCTGCAAATATATTATAAGTTAGTCTTTCTTGCCTATATTTAATTTCTTCTTGTACATCTATTATTTCTTTAAATAATTCTACCTTTTTAAGAATTTTTTCTGTTTCTGGATATATATATATTGGGTTACTTGATTCTGGATTATCCATTAATGGTTTGTTTAAATGCTATAGTTAGTTTATCTAATGCTATAACTAAGTTATTCATAGCTTTATTTAGGTTATGTATTTCTTTTATTATTTGTGTAATTTCTTTAAGCTTTTGTTTTCTTTGAATTTTACATTTATATTTTTTCTGAATCTTTGTTGTTAATTGGTTTAATCTAATTGGTTTTATCATCCTTATAGGTGTCTGTTTATATGTCATATTTTTGTTTTCGCAAAGTTTTAATGTATTTATATTCTATGTAAGAGATTACATCTATTTTGGTAGGTTCATAGTTACTATATAATTTTCTTAATTCTTTTCTGAGTTTCTGTATTTTTTCATGTCTATTGATTTGTGTCATAATTTTCTGATATCGTGGATCATCATAAGTTAAATCTTCGCCATATTCGAGTGGTGTATTTAGTAATTTAGCTTCTTTCTTATGGTAATTTTCTACTGTTATTCTATCTCTTTGTTCTATCATTTTATGCTTATTTTTCTTATGCTCATCTTTGTGACCGTGTTCTATTTCAGTTATGTTTCTTTTAATCCTATGCTCTGATACCAATTTTGGGGGGGTCCCTTGATCTTTCTCTTCTATGTTCATTATCTAAATGCGGAATTATAATAAGTGTCTCTTTGTTTAATTAATCTAAGTATTTGGTTAATATCTTGGACTATTAAGTCTAGATAGTCCAGATCTTGAGTCTGTATATATTTATCTAAGTTATATTGAATAAGTGTTTCTCTTTCTCTTAGTTCATCTATAGTTTGTTGCCATCGTTCTAGATTTTGTTGGTCCATTTTTAGTTAAAATCTAAGTATCCATCGGAATCTATATCATAGTATATATCACTATTTTTATAATCATCATCTTCCTCTGTGCTATTAAGTATATTTTCTAGCCATGATTCTTTCATTAGATCTATAATTTCATGGGTTAGTAATAGGTTATATATTATTTGTATTGAATCTTTATTTAATTTTCTGAGTGTATATAAAAGTAATATTTTATAGTTGTTATCTTCATTGATTAGATATTTAGGTGTTTTAATTTTGTATTTTTCTATGTTTTCACTGGATTGAGGTATATCTATGGAAATTTCTTTAGGTTCTGTCATTCTTTTCATTTTGTGTTTTTAATCATTATTCCCTCTAACCTCTACTTGTATTATTATCTCTATCATTTAGTAATTCAGTATGTTTAACTATCCGGTTGGTCATTACTATGGGTTTCAGCACTAATCAGTTTACCCTAACAATGCTTTCATCACTTGGTTTACTACCCTATTCACGGCATTCCTCGCCTTTTCTGGGTTCAACCATTTGGTCAGCTTAGTCTGGGCCTAACTTACTCTTAGCTTATTAACCATAGTAAACTAATAAGGATAATATAACATAATCAAATTACTACATGATAAATAATAATAATATACTAGAGATTATTGGGAATAAAACGATTAGTTACACATAGTTGAAAGAAAGTGTACCGTCGTTGTTATTTCCTCAGTGGTATGTGAGATGGATGCTGTTATGTTGGATTCCTCCATAGTTATTTGAAAACTTATATCTTCAAAAGATTTTTATTTTATTGTGAGTCTCAACACATGAGAGTTATAGATAAGCAAGATTGCTTGCTTTTCTTCTCATCTGTCTGCCTCTATATATAATATATTACAAAACGCGTCCAAACAGTGAAAACGCGTTAAAAGAAAAGTAAAACGCGTGAACAGTGCTAGTCACTGTGCACTTTACGACTTTTTTACATCTTTTTACAAATTTTCAAAAAGTAAACAGTATTGCTACTGTGCACTTTCTGACTTATTCTAAAAGAAAGAAAACGTGTGGGGTTATACTACTCCCACTTTAATAAAGAAAGATGCTGCTAATAATTTACATACTGAAAATAAATATGTGGGTCTTCAGTATCTTGTCTTATCCGTAGTTTGTCTGATGTGCTGCTGTTGTTCATCATTCTAATTGGACTTCTGGTATATGGGTGATATTTCCTCCATTACACTGTGAACAGTGATGATCTGGATATTTCTTTCCTATAAGCTGACAATATCTTGTTAATAGATTTTGTGAAATAAAATCCTTCTTGAGTGCTTTTGTAGTTGGTATGTCCTCTGGTTTAAGTAAAGAGAGTATCCATTGTCGTATTTCTTCCATGTCTCCTGGTCTTAGTTCTCTTGAGTTTGCATAGATCATATTTTGATTTCTACAGTGGTAACACCATAGTGCTTGTCCAGTAGTATAATTATGTTCTAGTTATAGGTATTCCTCCTATGATTAATTCTTGGATAGTTATTTCTTTTGTTTGTTTTAACTCTTTTGGTAAGCCGGGTATTTCTTGTTCTTGTAGTATAATATCGTTTTCTGTTATTAATTCCTGGGTTATCCAATTATCTTGTTCTCCTGTATTTATAAGGATTAAGTATTTTCGTTGGTTTAGTATTCCTGTTATATAATAGGGATGTAATGGTATTTCTATTATTTCGGTAGGTTGTTCATATTCGAGTCTTCTAGATGTGCTTATCCTAGATGAGGATGAGGGGGTATCTATTTGTCTTTTTACTGATGTTCCTATTCGTTCTTTAACTATATCTAATTCTTGATTTATGTCTAATTCATCATAACTATAATCATTATTATCTATTGCTGTTAATATATTGTCAAATGGGGCTTCTATCTTAATCTTATCAATTTTACTGGTTGCTTGCACCATGTGTTTAGTAGTTAGTATATATAGGTTTTTACATCTTGCGGTAAATATTTTACTACCTGGAGTTAATTCTATTCCTGATAATTTCCAATATAATACTAATGATTTATCTATATTTTTGTCTTTTATTGCTACTGAATAGTTTGGGTTAACTGTAAATTTAAATTTTTGGTATATTAAATTTCCTTTTACTGCACTTATTATACTTTTTTCAATTGGATATTTAATTCTATCGTCTGCTAGATATAATTCTATTGGTGTATCTATTCCTTCCTTGAAACATGCTTTTATGAGTATCTGTATTGCTCCTAAATGTACATGGGTTATCTCGTGTTACTACACTTAACCATTTTCAAGTAACTAATCCACATTTTCACTACACTTAACCATTTTCAAGTAACTAATTCACATTTCAAGTCTCTACCATTAACCATTTTCAAGTAACTAATTCACATTTTCAAGTCTCTACCATTAACCATTTTAAAATAACTAATTCACATTTTCAAGTCACTACCATTTTCAAGTAACAAATACACATCTTCAAGTCTCTACACTTAACCATTTTCAAATAACTAATTCACATTTCAAGTCTCTACCATTAACCATTTTCAAGTAACTAATTCACATTTCAAATCTCTACACTTAACCATTTTCAAGTAACTAATTCACGTTTTCAAGTTACTACATGTAACCATTTTCAAGTTACTAATTCACATTTTCACTACACTTAACCATTTTCAAATAACTAATTCACATTTCAAGTCTCTACAATTAACCATTTTCAAGTAACTAATTCACATTTTCAAGTCACTACCACTTTCAAGTAACAAATACACATTTTCAAGTCTCTACACTTAACCATTTTCAAATAACTAATTCACATTTCAAGTCTCTACCATTTTCAAGTAACTAATTCACATTTCAAGTCTCTACCATTAACCATTTTCAAGTAACTAATTCACATTTCAAGTCTCTACCACTAACCATGTAACTAATTCACATTTCAATTCTCTACACTTAACCATTTTCAAGTAACTAATTCACGTTTTCAAGTTACTACATGTAACCATTTTCAAGTAACTAATTCACATTTTCCACTACACTTAACGATTTTCAAGTAACCAATTCACATTTCAAGTCTCTACCATCAACCATTTTCAAGTAAGTAATTCACATTTTCAAGTCACTACCATTTTCAAGTAACTAATTCAAATTTCCAAGTTACTACACTTAACCATTTTCTAGTAACTAATTCATATTTTCACTACAATTAAATATTTTCAAGTAACTAATTCACATTTCAAGTCTCTACCATTAACCATTTTCAAGTAACTACTTCACACTTCAAGTCTCTACGATTAACCATGTAACTAATTTAGATTTTCAAGTCACTACCATTTTCAAGTAACTAATTCACATTTTCAAGTTACTATACTTAATCATTTTCAAGTAGCTAATTCAAATTTTCACTACACTTAACCATTTTCAAGTAACTAATTCACATTTCAAATCTCTACCATTAACCATTTTCAAGCAACTAATTCACATTTTCAAGTCACTACCATTTTAAAGTAACAAATACACATCTGCATGTCTCTACACTTAACCATTTTCGAGTAACTAATTCACATTTCAAGTCTCTACCATTAACCATTTTCAAGTTCCTAATTTATATTTTCAAGTCACTACCATTTTCAAGTAACAAATACACATCTTCATGTCTCTACACTTAACCATTTTCAAATAACCAATTCACATTTTCAATTTTCTACACTTAACCATTTTCAAGTAACTAATTCACATTTCAAGTCTCTACCATTAACCATTTTCAAGTAACTAATACATATTTCAAGTGTCTACCGTTAACCATGTAACTAATTCACATTTCAACCATTTTCAAGTAACTAATTCATGTTTTCAAGTTACTACACTTAACCATTTTCAAGTAACTAATCCACATTTTCACTACACTTAACCATTTTCAAGTAACTAATTCACATTTCAAGTCTCTACCATTAACCATTTTCAAGTAACTAATTCATAGTTCAAGTCTCTACCATTTTCAAGTAACTAATTCACATTTCAAGTCTCTACCATTAACCATTTTCAAGTAACTAATTCACATTTCAAGTCTCTACCATTAACCATGTAACTAATTCACATTTCAACCATTTTCAAGTAACTAATTCATGTTTTCAAGTTACTACACTTAACCATTTTCAAGTAACTAATCCACATTTTCACTACACTTAACCATTTTCACGTAACTAATTCACATTTCAAGTCTCTACCATTAACCATTTTCAAGTAACTAATTCACATTTTCAATTCTCTACCATTAACCATTTTAAAATAACTAATTCACATTTTCAAGTCACTACCATTTTCAAGTAACAAATACACATCTTCAAGTCTCTACACTTAACCATTTTCAAATAATAATTCACATTTCAAGTCTCTACCATTAACCACGTAACTAATTCACATTTCAATTCTCTACACTTAACCATTTTCAAGTAACTAATTCACATTTCAAGTCTCTACCATTAACCATTTTCAAGTAACTAATTCACATTTTCAAGTCACTACCACTTTCAAGTAACAAATACACATTTTCAAGTCTCTACACTTAACCATTTTCAAATAACTAATTCACATTTCAAGTCTGTACCATTTTCAAGTAACTAATTCACATTTCAAGTCTCTACCATTAACCATTTTCAAGTAACTAATTCACATTTCAATTCTCTACACTTAACCATTTTCAAGTAACTAATTCACGTTTTCAAGTTACTACACATAACCATTTTCAAGTTACTAATTCACATTTTCACTACACTTAACCATTTTCAAATAACCAATTCACATTTCAAGTCTCTACAATTAACCATTTTCAAGTAACTAATTCACATTTTCAACTAACTACCATTTTCAAGTAACAAATACACATCTTCAAGTCTCTACACTTAACCATTTTCAAATAACTAATTCACGTTTCAAGTCTCTACCATTAACCATGTAACTAATTCACATTTCAATTCTCTACACTTAACCATTTTCAAGTAACTAATTCACGTTTTCAAGTTACTACACTTAACCATTTTCAAGTAAATAATTCACATTTCAAGTGTCTACCACTAACCATGTAACTAATTCACATTTCAATTCTCTACACTTAACCATTTTCAAGTAACTAATTCACGTTTTCAAGTTACTACACTTAACCATTTTCTAGTAACTAATTCATATTTTCACTACAATTAAATATTTTCAAGTAACTAATTCACATTTCAAGTCTCTACCATTAACCATTTTCAAGTAACTAATACACATTTCAAGTGTCTACCGTTAACCATGTAACTAATTCACATTTCAACCATTTTCAAGTAACTAATTCATGTTTTCAAGTTACTACACTTAACCATTTTCAAGTAACTAATCCACATTTTCACTACACTTAACCATTTTCAAGTAACTAATTCACATTTCAAGTCTCTACCATTAACCATTTTCAAGTAACTAATTCACATTTTCAAGTCTCTACCATTAACCATTTTAAAATAACTAATTCACATTTTCAAGTCACTACCATTTTCAAGTAACAAATACACATCTTCAAGTCTCTACACTTAACCATTTTCAAATAACTAATTCACATTTCAAGTCTCTACCATTAACCATTTTCAAGTAACTAATTCACATTTCAAATCTCTACACTTAACCATTTTCAAGTAACTAATTCACGTTTTCAAGTTACTACATGTAACCATTTTCAAGTTACTAATTCACATTTTCACTACACTTAACCATTTTCAAATAACTAATTCACATTTCAAGTCTCTACAATTAACCATTTTCAAGTAACTAATTCACATTTTCAAGTCACTACCACTTTCAAGTAACAAATACACATTTCAAGTCTCTACCATTTTCAAGTAACTAATTCACATTTCAAGTCTCTACCATTAACCATTTTCAAGTAACTAATTCACATTTCAAGTCTCTACCACTAACCATGTAACTAATTCACATTTCAATTCTCTACACTTAACCATTTTCAAGTAACTAATTCACGTTTTCAAGTTACTACATGTAACCATTTTCAAGTTACTAATTCATATTTTCACTACACTTAAGCATTTTCAAATAACTAATTCACATTTCAAGTATCTACTATTAACCATTTTCAAGTAAGTAATTCACATTTTCAAGTCACTACCATTTTCAAGTAACTAATTCAAATTTCCAAGTTACTACACTTAACCATTTTCTAGTAACTAATTCATATTTTCACTACAATTAAATATTTTCAAGTAACTAATTCACATTTCAAGTCTCTACCATTAGCCATTTTCAAGTAACTACTTCACACTTCAAGTCTCTACGATTAACCATGTAACTAATTCACATTTTCAAGTCACTACCATTTTCAAGTAACTAATTCACATTTTCAAGTTACTACACTTAACCATTTTCAAGTAGCTAATTCAAATTTTCACTACACTTAACCATTTTCAAGTAACTAATTCACATTTCAAATCTCTACCATTAACCATTTTCAAGCAACTAATTCACATTTTCAAGTCACTACCATTTTAAAGTAACAAATACACATCTGCATGTCTCTACACTTAACCATTTTCGAGTAACTAATTCACATTTCAAGTCTCTACCATTAACCATTTTCAAGTTCCTAATTTATATTTTCAAGTCACTACCATTTTCAAGTAACAAATACACATCTTCATGTCTCTACACTTAACCATTTTCAAATAACCAATTCACATTTTCAATTTTCTACACTTAACCATTTTCAAGTAACTAATTAACATTTCAAGTCTCTACCATTAACCATTTTCAAGTAACTAATACATATTTCAAGAAAATGTGAATTAGCTACTTGAAAATGGTTAAGTGTAGTAACTTGAAAATGTGAATTAGTTACTTGAAAATGGTAGTGACTTGAAAATGTGAATTAGTTACATGGTTAATGGTAGAGACTTGAAATGTGAATTAGTTACTTGAAAATGGTTAATGGTAGAGACTTGAAATATGAATTAGTTACTTGAAAATGGTTAAGTGTAGTGAAAATGTGAATTAGTTACTTGAAAATGGTTAAGTGTAGTAACTTGAAAATGTGAATTTGTTACTTGAAAATGGTAGTGATTTGAAAATATGAATTAGTAACTTGAAAATGGTTAATGGTAGAGACTTGAAATGTGAAATTAGTTACTTGAAAATGGTTAAGTGTAGTGAAAATGTGAATTAGCTACTTGAAAATGGTTAAGTGTAGTAACTTAAAAATGTGAATTAGTTACTTGAAAATGGTAGTGACTTGAAAATGTGAATTAGTTACATGGTTAATGGTAGAGACTTGAAGTGTGAATTAGTTACTTGAAAATGGTTAATGGTAGAGACTTGAAATGTGAATTAGTTACTTGAAAATGGTTAAGTGTAGTGAAAATGTGAATTAGTTACTAGAAAATGGTTAAGTGTAGTAACTTGAAAATGTGAATTAGTTACTTGAAAAGGGTAGTGACTTGAAAATAAGAATTAGTTATTTGAAAATGGTTAATGGTAGAGACTTTAAATGTGAATTGGTTACTTGAAAATGGTTAAGTGTAGAGACATGAAGATGTGTATTTGTTACTTGACAATGGTAGTGACTTGAAAATGTGAATTAGTTATTTGAAAATGGTTAATGGTAGAGACTTGAAATGTGAATTAGTTACTTGAAAATGGTTAATGGTAGAGACCTGAAATGTGAATTAGTTACTTGAAAATGGTTAAGTGTAGTGAAAATGTGAATTAGTTACCTGAAAATGGTTAAGTGTAGTAACTTGAAAATGTGAATTTGTTACTTGAAAATGGTAGTGACTTGAAAATGTAAATTAGTTACTTGAAAATGGTTAATGGTAGAGACTTGAAATGTGAATTAGTTACTTGAAAATCGTTAAGTGTAGTGGAAATGTGAATTAGTTACTTGAAAATGGTTAAGTGTAGTAACTTGAAAATGTGAATTAGTTACTTGAAAATGGTAGTGACTTGAACTGTGAATTAGTTGCTTGAAAATGGTAGAGACTTGAAATCTGAATTAGTTATTTGAAAATGGTTAAGTGTAGAGACTTGAAGATGTGTATTTGTTACTTTAACATGGTAGTGACTTGAAAATGTGAATTAGTTATTTGAAAATGGTTAATGGTAGAGACTTGAAATGTGAATTAGTTACTTGAAAATGGTTAAGTGTAGTAACTTGAAAACGTGAATTAGTTACATGAAAATGGTTAAGTGTAGAGAATTGAAAGATGAATTAGTTACATGGTTAATGGTAGACACTTGAAATGCGAATTCGTTACTTGAAAATGGTTAAGTGTAGTGACTAGAAAATGTGAATTAGTTACTTGAAAATGGTTAATGGTAAAGACTTGAAATGTGAATTAGTTACTTGAAAATGGTTGTGTAGTGAAAATGTGGATTAGTTACTTGAAAATGGTTAAGTGTAGTAACTTGAAAACGAGAATTATTTACTTGAAAATGGTTAAGTGTAGAGAATTGAAATGTGAATTAGTTACATGGTTAGTGGTAGAGACTTGAAATGTGAATTAGTTACTTGAAAATGGTTAATGGTAGAGACTTGAAATGTGAATTAGTTACTTGAAAATGGTTAAGTGTAGTAACTTGAAAATGTGAATTTGTTACTTGAAAATGGTAGTGACTTGAAAATGTAAATTAGTTACTTGAAAATGGTTAATGGTAGAGACTTGAAATGTGAATTAGTTACTTGAAAATCGTTAAGTGTAGTGGAAATGTGAATTAGTTACTTGAAAATGGTTAAGTGTAGTAACTTGAAAACGTGAATTAGTTACTTGAAAATGGTAGAGACTTGAACTGTGAATTAGTTACTTGAAAATGGTAGAGACTTGAAATCTGAATTAGTTATTTGAAAATGGTTAAGTGTCGAAACTTGAAGATGTGAATTAGTTACTTGAAAATGGTAGTGATTTGAAAATATGAATTAGTAACTTGAAAATGGTTAATGGTAGAGACCTGAAATGTGAAATTAGTTACTTGAAAATGGTTAAGTGTAGTGAAAATGTGAATTAGCTTCTTGAAAATGGTTAAGTGTAGTAACTTGAAAATGTGAATTAGTTACTTGAAAATGGTAGTGACTTGAAAATGTGAATTAGTTACATGGTTAATGGTAGAGACATGAAGTGTGAATTAGTTACATGAAAATGGTTAATGGTAGACACTTGAAATGTGAATTAGTTACTTGAAAATGGTTAAGTGTAGTAACTTGAAAATGTGAATTATTTACTTGAAAATGGTTAAGTGTAGAGAATTGAAATGTGAATTAATTACATGGTTAATGGTAGAAACTTTAAATGTGAATTAGTTACTTGAAAATGGTTAATGGTAGAGACTTGAAATGTGAATTAGTTACTTGAAAATGGTTAAGTGTAGTGAAAATATGAATTAGTTACTTGAAAATGGTTAAGTGTAGTAACTTGAAAATGTGAATTTGTTACTTGAAAATGGTAGTGATTTGAAAATATGAATTAGTAACTTGAAAATGGTTAATGGTAGAGACTTGAAATGTGAATTAGTTACTTGAAAATGGTTAATGGTAGAGACTTGAAATGTGAATTAGTTACTTGAAAATGGTTAAGTGTAGTGAAAATGTGAATTAGTTACTAGAAAATGGTTAAGTGTAGTAACTTGAAAATGTGAATTAGTTACTTGAAAATGGTAGTGACTTGAAAATGAGAATTAGTTATTTGAAAATGGTTAATGGTAGAGACTTGAAATGTGATTTGGTTACTTGAAAATGGTTAAGTGTAGAGACATGAAGATGTGTATTTGTTACTTTAACATGGTAGTGACTTGAAAATGTGAATTAGTTATTTGAAAATGGTTAATGGTAGAGACTTGAAATGTGAATTAGTTACTTGAAAATGGTTAATGGTAGAGACTTGAAATGTGAATTAGTTACTTGAAAATGGTTAATGGTAGAGACCTGAAATGTGAATTAGTTACTTGAAAATGGTTAAGTGTAGTGAAAATGTGAATTAGTTACTTGAAAATGGTTAAGTGTAGTAACTTGAAAATGTGAATTTGTTACTTGAAAATGGTAGTGACTTGAAAATGTAAATTAGTTACTTGAAAATGGTTAATGGTAGTGACTTGAAATGTGAATTAGTTACTTGAAAATCGTTAAGTGTAGTGGAAATGTGAATTAGTTACTTGAAAATGGTTAAGTGTAGTAACTTGAAAATGTGAATTAGTTACTTGAAAATGGTAGTGACTTGAACTGTGAATTAGTTGCTTGAAAATGGTAGAGACTTGAAATCTGAATTAGTTATTTGAAAATGGTTAAGTGTAGAGACTTGAAGATGTGTATTTGTTACTTTAACATGGTAGTGACTTGAAAATGTGAATTAGTTATTTGAAAATGGTTAATGGTAGAGACTTGAAATGTGAATTAGTTACTTGAAAATGGTTAAGTGTAGTAACTTGAAAACGTGAATTAGTTACATGAAAATGGTTAAGTGTAGAGAATTGAAAGATGAATTAGTTACATGGTTAATGGTAGACACTTGAAATGCGAATTCGTTACTTGAAAATGGTTAAGTGTAGTGACTAGAAAATGTGAATTAGTTACTTGAAAATGGTTAATGGTAAAGACTTGAAATGTGAATTAGTTACTTGAAAATGGTTGTGTAGTGAAAATGTGGATTAGTTATTTGAAAATGGTTAAGTGTAGTAACTTGAAAATGAGAATTATTTACTTGAAAATGGTTAAGTGTAGAGAATTGAAATGTGAATTAGTTACATGGTTAGTGGTAGAGACTTGAAATGTGAATTAGTTACTTGAAAATGGTTAATGGTAGAGACTTGAAATGTGAATTAGTTACTTGAAAATGGTTAAGTGTAGTTAAAATGTGAATTAGTTACTTGAAAATGGTTAAGTGTAGTAACTTGAAAATGTGAATTTGTTACTTGAAAATGGTAGTGACTTGAAAATGTAAATTAGTTACTTGAAAATGGTTAATGGTAGAGACTTGAAATGTGAATTAGTTACTTGAAAATCGTTAAGTGTAGTGGAAATGTGAATTAGTTGATTGAAAATGGTTAAGTGTAGTAACTTGAAAACGTGAATTAGTTACTTGAAAATGGTAGAGACTTGAACTGTGAATTAGTTACTTGAAAATGGTAGAGACTTGAAATCTGAATTAGTTATTTGAAAATGGTTAAGTGTCGAAACTTGAAGATGTGAATTAGTTACTTGAAAATGGTAGTGATTTGAAAATATGAATTAGTAACTTGAAAATGGTTAATGGTAGAGACCTGAAATGTGAAATTAGTTAATTGAAAATGGTTAAGTGTAGTGAAAATGTGAATTAGCTTCTTGAAAATGGTTAAGTGTAGTAACTTGAAAATGTGAATTAGTTACTTGAAAATGGTAGTGACTTGAAAATGTGAATTAGTTACATGGTTAATGGTAGAGACATGAAGTGTGAATTAGTTACATGAAAATGGTTAATGGTAGACACTTGAAATGTGAATTAGTTACTTGAAAATGGTAGTGACTTGAAAATGTGAATTATTTACTTGAAAATGGTTAAGTGTAGAGAATTGAAATGTGAATTAATTACATGGTTAATGGTAGAAACTTGAAATGTGAATTAGTTACTTGAAAATGGTTAATGGTAGAGACTTGAAATGTGAATTAGTTACTTGAAAATGGTTAAGTGTAGTGAAAATATGAATTAGTTACTTGAAAATGGTTAAGTGTAGTAACTTGAAAATGTGAATTTGTTACTTGAAAATGGTAGTGATTTGAAAATATGAATTAGTAACTTGAAAATGGTTAATGGTAGAGACTTGAAATGTGAAATTAGTTACTTGAAAATGGTTAAGTGTAGTGAAAATGTGAATTAGCTACTTGAAAATGGTTAAGTGTAGTAACTTGAAAATGTGAATTAGTTACTTGAAAATGGTAGTGACTTGAAAATGTGAATTAGTTACATGGTTAATGGTAGAGACTTGAAGTGTGAATTAGTTACTTGAAAATGGTTAATGGTAGAGACTTGAAATGTGAATTAGTTACTTGAAAATGGTTAAGTGTAGTGAAAATGTGAATTAGTTACTAGAAAATGGTTAAGTGTAGTAACTTGAAAATGTGAATTAGTTACTTGAAAATGGTAGTGACTTGAAAATGAGAATTAGTTATTTGAAAATGGTTAATGGTAGAGACTTGAAATGTGATTTGGTTACTTGAAAATGGTTAAGTGTAGAGACATGAAGATGTGTATTTGTTACTTGAAAATGGTAGTGACTTGAAAATGTGAATTAGTTATTTGAAAATGGTTAATGGTAGAGACTTGAAATGTGAATTAGTTACTTGAAAATGGTTAATGGTAGAGACTTGAAATGTGAATTAGTTACTTGAAAATGGTTAAGTGTAGTGAAAATGTGAATTAGTTACTTGAAAATGGTTAAGTGTAGTAACTTGAAAATGTGAATTTGTTACTTGAAAATGGTAGTGATTTGAAAATATGAATTAGTAACTTGAAAATGGTTAATGGTAGAGACTTGAAATGTGAAATTAGTTACTTGAAAATGGTTAAGTGTAGTGAAAATGTGAATTAGCTACTTGAAAATGGTTAAGTGTAGTAACTTAAAAATGTGAATTAGTTACTTGAAAATGGTAGTGACTTGAAAATGTGAATTAGTTACATGGTTAATGGTAGAGATTTGAAGTGTGAATTAGTTACTTGAAAATGGTTAATGGTAGAGACTTGAAATGTGAATTATTTACTTGAAAATGGTTAAGTGTAGTGAAAATGTGAATTAGTTACTAGAAAATGGTTAAGTGTAGTAACTTGAAAATGTGAATTAGTTACTTGAAAATGGTAGTGACTTGAAAATAAGAATTAGTTATTTGAAAATGGTTAATGGTAGAGACTTGAAATGTGAATTGGTTACTTGAAAATGGTTAAGTGTAGAGACATGAAGATGTGTATTTGTTACTTGAAAATGGTAGTGACTTGAAAATGTGAATTAGTTATTTGAAAATGGTTAATGGTAGAGACTTGAAATGTGAATTAGTTACTTGAAAATGGTTAATGGTAGAGACTTGAAATGTGAATTAGTTACTTGAAAAGAGACTTGAAATGTGAATTAGTTACTTGAAAATGGTTAAGTGTAGTGAAAATGTGAATTAGTTACTTGAAAATGGTTAAGTGTAGTAACTTGAAAATGTGAATTTGTTACTTGAAAATGGTAGTGACTTGAAAATGTAAATTAGTTACTTGAAAATGGTTAATGGTAGAGACTTGAAATGTGAATTAGTTACTTGAAAATCGTTAAGTGTAGTGGAAATGTGAATTAGTTACTTGAAAATGGTTAAGTGTAGTAACTTGAAAATGTGAATTAGTTACTTGAAAATGGTAGTGACTTGAACTGTGAATTAGTTGCTTGAAAATGATAGAGACTTGAAATCTGAATTAGTTATTTGAAAATGGTTAAGTGTAGAGACTTGAAGATGTGTATTTGTTACTTGAAAATGGTAGTGACTTGAAAATGTGAATTAGTTATTTGAAAATGGTTAATGGTAGAGACTTGAAATGTGAATTAGTTACTTGAAAATGGTTAAGTGTAGTAACTTGAAAACGTGAATTAGTTACATGAAAATGGTTAAGTGTAGAGAATTGAAAGATGAATTAGTTACATGGTTAATGGTAGACACTTGAAATGTGAATTCGTTACTTGAAAATGGTTAAGTGTAGTGACTAGAAAATGTGAATTAGTTACTTGAAAATGATTAATAGTAAAGACTTGAAATGTGAATTAGTTACTTGAAAATGGTTGTGTAGTGAAAATGTGGATTAGTTACTTTAAAATAGTTAAGTGTAGTAACTTGAAAATGAGAATTATTTACTTGAAAATGGTTAAGTGTAGAGAATTGAAATGTGAATTAGTTACATGGTTAATGGAAGAAACTTGAAATGTGAATTAGTTACTTGAAAATGGTTAATGGTAGAGACTTGAAATGTGAATTAGTTACTTGAAAATGGTTAAGTGTAGTTAAAATGTGAATTAGTTACTTGAAAATGGTTAAGTGTAGTAACTTGAAAATGTGAATTTGTTACTTGAAAATGGTAGTGACCTGAAAATGTAAATTAGTTACTTGAAAATGGTTAATGGTAGAGACTTGAAATGTGAATTAGTTACTAGAAAATGGTTAAGTGTAGTAACTTGAAATTGTGAATTTGTTACTTGAAAATGGTAGTGATTTGAAAATATGAATTAGTAACTTGAAAATGGTTAATGGTAGAGACTTGAAATGTGAATTAGTTACTATAAAATGGTTAAGTGTAGTAACTTGAAATTGTGAATTTGTTACTTGAAAATGGTAGTGATTTGAAAATATGAATTAGTAACTTGAAAATGGTTAATGGTAGAGACTTGAAATGTGAAATTAGTTACTTGAAAATGGTTAAGTGTAGTGAAAATGTGAATTAGCTACTTGAAAATGGTTAAGTGTAGTAACTTGAAAATGTGAATTAGTTACTTGAAAATGGTAGTGACTTGAAAATGTGAATTAGTTACATGGTTAATGGTAGAGACTTGAAGTGTGAATTAGTTTCTTGAAAATGGTTAATGGTAGAGACTTGAAATGTGAATTAGTTACTTGAAAATGGTTAAGTGTAGTGAAAATGTGAATTAGTTACTAGAAAATGGTTAAGTGTAGTAACTTGAAAATGTGAATTAGTTACTTGAAAATGGTAGTGACTTGAAAATGAGAATTAGTTATTTGAAAATGGTTAATGTTAGAGACTTGAAATGTGATTTGGTTACTTGAAAATGGTTAAGTGTAGAGACATGAAGATGTGTATTTGTTACTTGAAAATGGTAGTGACTTGAAAATGTGAATTAGTTGCTTGAAAATGGTTAATGGTAGAGACTTGAAATGTGAATTAGTTACTCGGAAAATGGTTAATTGTAGACACTTGAAATGTGAATTAGTTACTTGAAAATGGTAGAGAATTGAAATGTGAATTAGTTACTTGAAAATGGTTAAGTGTAGTGAAAATGTGAATAAGTTACATGAAAATTGTTAAGTGTAGTAGCTTGAAAACGTGAATTAGTTACTTGAAAATGGTTAATGGTAGAGACTTGAAATGTGAATTAGTTACTTGAAAATGGTTAATGGTAGAGACTTGAAATGTGAATTAGTTACTTGAAAATGGTTAATGGTAGAGACCTGAAATGTGAATTAGTTACTTGAAAATGGTTAAGTGTAGGGAAAATGTGAATTAGTTACTTGAAAATGGTTAAGTGTAGTAACTTGAAAATGTGAATTTGTTACTTGAAAATGGTAGTGACTTGAAAATGTAAATTAGTTACTTGAAAATGGTTAATGGTAGAGACTTGAAATGTGAATTAGTTACTTGAAAATCGTTAAGTGTAGTGGAAATGTGAATTAGTTACTTGAAAATGGTTAAGTGTAGTAACTTGAAAATGTGAATTAGTTACTTGAAAATGGTAGTGACTTGAACTGTGAATTAGTTGCTTGAAAATGGTAGAGACTTGAAATCTGAATTAGTTATTTGAAAATGGTTAAGTGTAGAGACTTGAAGATGTGTATTTGTTACTTTAACGTGGTAGTGACTTGAAAATGTGAATTAGTTATTTGAAAATGGTTAATGGTAGAGACTTGAAATGTGAATTAGTTACTTGAAAATGGTTAAGTGTAGTAACTTGAAAACGTGAATTAGTTACATGAAAATGGTTAAGTGTAGAGAATTGAAAGATGAATTAGTTACATGGTTAATGGTAGACACTTGAAATGCGAATTCGTTACTTGAAAATGGTTAAGTGTAGTGACTAGAAAATGTGAATTAGTTACTTGAAAATGGTTAATGGTAGAGACTTGAAATGTGAATTAGTTACTTGAAAATGGTTAAGTGTAGTGAAAATGTGAATTAGTTACTTGAAAATGGTTAAGTGTAGTAACTTGAAAATGTGAATTTGTTACTTGAAAATGGTAGTAATTTGAAAATATGAATTAGTAACTTGAAAATGGTTAATCGTAGAGACTTGAAATGTGAAATTAGTTACTTGAAAATGGTTAAGTGTAGTGAAAATGTTAATTAGCTACTTGAAAATGGTTAAGTGTAGTAACTTGAAAACGTGAATTAGTTACTTGAAAATGGTAGTGACTTGAAAATGTGAATTAGTTACATGGTTAATGGTAGAGACTTGAAGTGTGAATTAGTTACTTGAAAATGGTTAATGGTAGAGACTTGAAATGTGAATTAGTTACTTGAAAATGGTTAAGTGTAGTGAAAATGTGAATTAGTTACTAGAAAATGGTTAAGTGTAGTAACTTGAAAATGTGAATTAGTTACTTGAAAATGGTAGTGACTTGAAAATGAGAATTAGTTATTTGAAAATGGTTAATGGTAGAGACTTGAAATGTGAATTGGTTACTTGAAAATGGTTAAGTGTAGAGACATGAAGATGTGTATTTGTTACTTGAAAATGGTAGTGACTTGAAAATGTGAATTAGTTATTTGAAAATGGTTAATGATAGAGACTTGAAATGTGAATTAGTTACTTGAAAATGGTTAATGGTAGAGACTTGAAATGTGAATTAGTTACTTGAAAATGGTTAAGTGTAGTGAAAATGTGAATTAGTTACTTGAAAATAGTTAAGTGTAGTAACTTGAAAATGAGAATTATTTACTTGAAAATGGTTAAGTGTAGAGAATTGAAATGTGAATTAGTTACATGGTTAATGGAAGAAACTTGAAATGTGAATTAGTTACTTGAAAATGGTTAATGGTAGAGACTTGAAATGTGAATTAGTTACTTGAAAATGGTTAAGTGTAGTTAAAATGTGAATTAGTTACTTGAAAATGGTTAAGTGTAGTAACTTGAAAATGTGAATTTGTTACTTGAAAAAGGTAGTGACCTGAAAATGTAAATTAGTTACTTGAAAATGGTTAATGGTAGAGACTTGAAATGTGAATTAGTTACTAGAAAATGGTTAAGTGTAGTAACTTGAAATTGTGAATTTGTTACTTGAAAATGGTAGTGATTTGAAAATATGAATTAGTAACTTGAAAATGGTTAATGGTAGAGACTTGAAATGTGAAATTAGTTACTTGAAAATGGTTAAGTGTAGTGAAAATGTGAATTAGCTACTTGAAAATGGTTAAGTGTAGTAACTTGAAAATGTGAATTAGTTACTTGAAAATGGTAGTGACTTGAAAATGTGAATTAGTTACATGGTTAATGGTAGAGACTTGAAGTGTGAATTAGTTTCTTGAAAATGGTTAATGGTAGAGATTTGAAATGTGAATTAGTTACTTGAAAATGGTTAAGTGTAGTGAAAATGTGAATTAGTTACTAGAAAATGGTTAAGTGTAGTAACTTGAAAATGTGAATTAGTTACTTGAAAATGGTAGTGACTTGAAAATGAGAATTAGTTATTTGAAAATGGTTAATGTTAGAGACTTGAAATGTGATTTGGTTACTTGAAAATGGTTAAGTGTAGAGACATGAAGATGTGTATTTGTTACTTGAAAATGGTAGTGACTTGAAAATGTGAATTAGTTATTTGAAAATGGTTAATGGTAGAGACTTGAAATGTGAATTAGTTACTTGAAAATGGTTAATGGTAGAGACTTGAAATGTGAATTAGTTACTTGAAAATGGTTAATGGTAGAGACCTGAAATGTGAATTAGTTACTTGAAAATGGTTAAGTGTAGTGAAAATGTGAATTAGTTACTTGAAAATGGTTAAGTGTAGTAACTTGAAAATGTGAATTTGTTACTTGAAAATGGTAGTGACTTGAAAATGTAAATTAGTTACTTGAAAATGGTTAATGGTAGAGACTTGAAATGTGAATTAGTTACTTGAAAATCGTTAAGTGTAGTGGAAATGTGAATTAGTTACTTGAAAATGGTTAAGTGTAGTAACTTGAAAATGTGAATTAGTTACTTGAAAATGGTAGTGACTTGAACTGTGAATTAGTTGCTTGAAAATGGTAGAGACTTGAAATCTGAATTAGTTATTTGAAAATGGTTAACTGTAGAGACTTGAAGATGTGTATTTGTTACTTTAACATGGTAGTGACTTGAAAATGTGAATTAGTTATTTGAAAATGGTTAATGGTAGAGACTTGAAATGTGAATTAGTTACTTGAAAATGGTTAAGTGTAGTAACTTGAAAACGTGAATTAGTTACATGAAAATGGTTAAGTGTAGAGAATTGAAAGATGAATTAGTTACATGGTTAATGGTAGACACTTGAAATGCGAATTCGTTACTTGAAAATGGTTAAGTGTAGTGACTAGAAAATGTGAATTAGTTACTTGAAAATGGTTAATGGTAGACACTTGAAATGTGAATTAGTTACTTGAAAATGGTTAAGTGTAGTGAAAATGTGAATTAGTTACTTGAAAATGGTTAAGTGTAGTAACTTGAAAATGTGAATTTGTTACTTGAAAATGGTAGTAATTTGAAAATATGAATTAGTAACTTGAAAATGGTTAATCGTAGAGACTTGAAATGTGAAATTAGTTACTTGAAAATGGTTAAGTGTAGTGAAAATGTTAATTAGCTACTTGAAAATGGTTAAGTGTAGTAACTTGAAAATGTGAATTAGTTACTTGAAAATGGTAGTGACTTGAAAATGTGAATTAGTTACATGGTTAATGGTAGAGACTTGAAGTGTGAATTAGTTACTTGAAAATGGTTAATGGTAGAGACTTGAAATGTGAATTAGTTACTTGAAAATGGCTAAGTGTAGTGAAAATGTGAATTAGTTACTAGAAAATGGTTAAGTGTAGTAACTTGAAAATGTGAATTAGTTACTTGAAAATGGTAGTGACTTGAAAATGTAAATTAGTTACTTGAAAATGGTTAATGGTAGAGACTTGAAATGTGAATTAGTTACTTGAAAATCGTTAAGTGTAGTGGAAATGTGAATTAGTTACTTGAAAATGGTTAAGTGTAGTAACTTGAAAATGTGAATTAGTTACTTGAAAATGGTAGTGACTTGAACTGTGAATTAGTTGCTTGAAAATGGTAGAGACTTGAAATCTGAATTAGTTATTTGAAAATGGTTAAGTGTAGAGACTTGAAGATGTGTATTTGTTACTTTAACGTGGTAGTGACTTGAAAATGTGAATTAGTTATTTGAAAATGGTTAATGGTAGAGACTTGAAATGTGAATTAGTTACTTGAAAATGGTTAAGTGTAGTAACTTGAAAACGTGAATTAGTTACATGAAAATGGTTAAGTGTAGAGAATTGAAAGATGAATTAGTTACATGGTTAATGGTAGACACTTGAAATGCGAATTCGTTACTTGAAAATGGTTAAGTGTAGTGACTAGAAAATGTGAATTAGTTACTTGAAAATGGTTAATGGTAGAGACTTGAAATGTGAATTAGTTACTTGAAAATGGTTAAGTGTAGTGAAAATGTGAATTAGTTACTTGAAAATGGTTAAGTGTAGTAACTTGAAAATGTGAATTTGTTACTTGAAAATGGTAGTAATTTGAAAATATGAATTAGTAACTTGAAAATGGTTAATCGTAGAGACTTGAAATGTGAAATTAGTTACTTGAAAATGGTTAAGTGTAGTGAAAATGTTAATTAGCTACTTGAAAATGGTTAAGTGTAGTAACTTGAAAACGTGAATTAGTTACTTGAAAATGGTAGTGACTTGAAAATGTGAATTAGTTACATGGTTAATGGTAGAGACTTGAAGTGTGAATTAGTTACTTGAAAATGGTTAATGGTAGAGACTTGAAATGTGAATTAGTTACTTGAAAATGGTTAAGTGTAGTGAAAATGTGAATTAGTTACTTGAAAATGGTTAAGTGTAGTAACTTGAAAATGTGAATTTGTTACTTGAAAATGGTAGTGACCTGAAAATGTAAATTAGTTACTTGAAAATGGTTAATGGTAGAGACTTGAAATGTGAATTAGTTACTAGAAAATGGTTAAGTGTAGTAACTTGAAATTGTGAATTTGTTACTTGAAAATGGTAGTGATTTGAAAATATGAATTAGTAACTTGAAAATGGTTAATGGTAGAGACTTGAAATGTGAAATTAGTTACTTGAAAATGGTTAAGTGTAGTGAAAATGTGAATTAGCTACTTGAAAATGGTTAAGTGTAGTAACTTGAAAATGTGAATTAGTTACTTGAAAATGGTAGTGACTTGAAAATGTGAATTAGTTACATGGTTAATGGTAGAGACTTGAAGTGTGAATTAGTTTCTTGAAAATGGTTAATGGTAGAGATTTGAAATGTGAATTAGTTACTTGAAAATGGTTAAGTGTAGTGAAAATGTGAATTAGTTACTAGAAAATGGTTAAGTGTAGTAACTTGAAAATGTGAATTAGTTACTTGAAAATGGTAGTGACTTGAAAATGAGAATTAGTTATTTGAAAATGGTTAATGTTAGAGACTTGAAATGTGATTTGGTTACTTGAAAATGGTTAAGTGTAGAGACATGAAGATGTGTATTTGTTACTTGAAAATGGTAGTGACTTGAAAATGTGAATTAGTTATTTGAAAATGGTTAATGGTAGAGACTTGAAATGTGAATTAGTTACTTGAAAATGGTTAATGGTAGAGACTTGAAATGTGAATTAGTTACTTGAAAATGGTTAATGGTAGAGACCTGAAATGTGAATTAGTTACTTGAAAATGGTTAAGTGTAGTGAAAATGTGAATTAGTTACTTGAAAATGGTTAAGTGTAGTAACTTGAAAATGTGAATTTGTTACTTGAAAATGGTAGTGACTTGAAAATGTAAATTAGTTACTTGAAAATGGTTAATGGTAGAGACTTGAAATGTGAATTAGTTACTTGAAAATCGTTAAGTGTAGTGGAAATGTGAATTAGTTACTTGAAAATGGTTAAGTGTAGTAACTTGAAAATGTGAATTAGTTACTTGAAAATGGTAGTGACTTGAACTGTGAATTAGTTGCTTGAAAATGGTAGAGACTTGAAATCTGAATTAGTTATTTGAAAATGGTTAACTGTAGAGACTTGAAGATGTGTATTTGTTACTTTAACATGGTAGTGACTTGAAAATGTGAATTAGTTATTTGAAAATGGTTAATGGTAGAGACTTGAAATGTGAATTAGTTACTTGAAAATGGTTAAGTGTAGTAACTTGAAAACGTGAATTAGTTACATGAAAATGGTTAAGTGTAGAGAATTGAAAGATGAATTAGTTACATGGTTAATGGTAGACACTTGAAATGCGAATTCGTTACTTGAAAATGGTTAAGTGTAGTGACTAGAAAATGTGAATTAGTTACTTGAAAATGGTTAATGGTAGACACTTGAAATGTGAATTAGTTACTTGAAAATGGTTAAGTGTAGTGAAAATGTGAATTAGTTACTTGAAAATGGTTAAGTGTAGTAACTTGAAAATGTGAATTTGTTACTTGAAAATGGTAGTAATTTGAAAATATGAATTAGTAACTTGAAAATGGTTAATCGTAGAGACTTGAAATGTGAAATTAGTTACTTGAAAATGGTTAAGTGTAGTGAAAATGTTAATTAGCTACTTGAAAATGGTTAAGTGTAGTAACTTGAAAATGTGAATTAGTTACTTGAAAATGGTAGTGACTTGAAAATGTGAATTAGTTACATGGTTAATGGTAGAGACTTGAAGTGTGAATTAGTTACTTGAAAATGGTTAATGGTAGAGACTTGAAATGTGAATTAGTTACTTGAAAATGGCTAAGTGTAGTGAAAATGTGAATTAGTTACTAGAAAATGGTTAAGTGTAGTAACTTGAAAATGTGAATTAGTTACTTGAAAATGGTAGTGACTTGAAAATGTAAATTAGTTACTTGAAAATGGTTAATGGTAGAGACTTGAAATGTGAATTAGTTACTTGAAAATCGTTAAGTGTAGTGGAAATGTGAATTAGTTACTTGAAAATGGTTAAGTGTAGTAACTTGAAAATGTGAATTAGTTACTTGAAAATGGTAGTGACTTGAACTGTGAATTAGTTGCTTGAAAATGGTAG
Source organism: Capsicum rhomboideum (assembly GCA_031232105.1). Lineage (NCBI taxonomy): Eukaryota > Viridiplantae > Streptophyta > Magnoliopsida > Solanales > Solanaceae > Capsicum > Capsicum rhomboideum. The sequence goes on along the minus strand of CP124719.1, from coordinate 46,164,344 downwards.
AGACTTGAAATCTGAATTAGTTATTTGAAAATGGTTAAGTGTAGAGACTTGAAGATGTGTATTTGTTACTTTAACGTGGTAGTGACTTGAAAATGTGAATTAGTTATTTGAAAATGGTTAATGGTAGAGACTTGAAATGTGAATTAGTTACTTGAAAATGGTTAAGTGTAGTAACTTGAAAACGTGAATTAGTTACATGAAAATGGTTAAGTGTAGAGAATTGAAAGATGAATTAGTTACATGGTTAATGGTAGACACTTGAAATGCGAATTCGTTACTTGAAAATGGTTAAGTGTAGTGACTAGAAAATGTGAATTAGTTACTTGAAAATGGTTAATGGTAGAGACTTGAAATGTGAATTAGTTACTTGAAAATGGTTAAGTGTAGTGAAAATGTGAATTAGTTACTTGAAAATGGTTAAGTGTAGTAACTTGAAAATGTGAATTTGTTACTTGAAAATGGTAGTAATTTGAAAATATGAATTAGTAACTTGAAAATGGTTAATCGTAGAGACTTGAAATGTGAAATTAGTTACTTGAAAATGGTTAAGTGTAGTGAAAATGTTAATTAGCTACTTGAAAATGGTTAAGTGTAGTAACTTGAAAACGTGAATTAGTTACTTGAAAATGGTAGTGACTTGAAAATGTGAATTAGTTACATGGTTAATGGTAGAGACTTGAAGTGTGAATTAGTTACTTGAAAATGGTTAATGGTAGAGACTTGAAATGTGAATTAGTTACTTGAAAATGGTTAAGTGTAGTGAAAATGTGAATTAGTTACTTGAAAATGGTTAAGTGTAGTAACTTGAAAATGTGAATTTGTTACTTGAAAATGGTAGTGACCTGAAAATGTAAATTAGTTACTTGAAAATGGTTAATGGTAGAGACTTGAAATGTGAATTAGTTACTAGAAAATGGTTAAGTGTAGTAACTTGAAATTGTGAATTTGTTACTTGAAAATGGTAGTGATTTGAAAATATGAATTAGTAACTTGAAAATGGTTAATGGTAGAGACTTGAAATGTGAAATTAGTTACTTGAAAATGGTTAAGTGTAGTGAAAATGTGAATTAGCTACTTGAAAATGGTTAAGTGTAGTAACTTGAAAATGTGAATTAGTTACTTGAAAATGGTAGTGACTTGAAAATGTGAATTAGTTACATGGTTAATGGTAGAGACTTGAAGTGTGAATTAGTTTCTTGAAAATGGTTAATGGTAGAGACTTGAAATGTGAATTAATTACTTGAAAATGGTTAAGTGTAGTGAAAATGTGAATTAGTTACTAGAAAATGGTTAAGTGTAGTAACTTGAAAATGTGAATTAGTTACTTGAAAATGGTAGTGACTTGAAAATGAGAATTAGTTATTTGAAAATGGTTAATGTTAGAGACTTGAAATGTGATTTGGTTACTTGAAAATGGTTAAGTGTAGAGACATGAAGATGTGTATTTGTTACTTGAAAATGGTAGTGACTTGAAAATGTGAATTAGTTATTTGAAAATGGTTAATGGTAGAGACTTGAAATGTGAATTAGTTACTTGAAAATGGTTAATGGTAGAGACTTGAAATGTGAATTAGTTACTTGAAAATGGTTAATGGTAGAGACCTGAAATGTGAATTAGTTACTTGAAAATGGTTAAGTGTAGTGAAAATGTGAATTAGTTACTTGAAAATGGTTAAGTGTAGTAACTTGAAAATGTGAATTTGTTACTTGAAAATGGTAGTGACTTGAAAATGTAAATTAGTTACTTGAAAATGGTTAATGGTAGAGACTTGAAATGTGAATTAGTTACTTGAAAATCGTTAAGTGTAGTGGAAATGTGAATTAGTTACTTGAAAATGGTTAAGTGTAGTAACTTGAAAATGTGAATTAGTTACTTGAAAATGGTAGTGACTTGAACTGTGAATTAGTTGCTTGAAAATGGTAGAGACTTGAAATCTGAATTAGTTATTTGAAAATGGTTAACTGTAGAGACTTGAAGATGTGTATTTGTTACTTTAACATGGTAGTGACTTGAAAATGTGAATTAGTTATTTGAAAATGGTTAATGGTAGAGACTTGAAATGTGAATTAGTTACTTGAAAATGGTTAAGTGTAGTAACTTGAAAACGTGAATTAGTTACATGAAAATGGTTAAGTGTAGAGAATTGAAAGATGAATTAGTTACATGGTTAATGGTAGACACTTGAAATGCGAATTCGTTACTTGAAAATGGTTAAGTGTAGTGACTAGAAAATGTGAATTAGTTACTTGAAAATGGTTAATGGTAGACACTTGAAATGTGAATTAGTTACTTGAAAATGGTTAAGTGTAGTGAAAATGTGAATTAGTTACTTGAAAATGGTTAAGTGTAGTAACTTGAAAATGTGAATTTGTTACTTGAAAATGGTAGTAATTTGAAAATATGAATTAGTAACTTGAAAATGGTTAATCGTAGAGACTTGAAATGTGAAATTAGTTACTTGAAAATGGTTAAGTGTAGTGAAAATGTTAATTAGCTACTTGAAAATGGTTAAGTGTAGTAACTTGAAAATGTGAATTAGTTACTTGAAAATGGTAGTGACTTGAAAATGTGAATTAGTTACATGGTTAATGGTAGAGACTTGAAGTGTGAATTAGTTACTTGAAAATGGTTAATGGTAGAGACTTGAAATGTGAATTAGTTACTTGAAAATGGCTAAGTGTAGTGAAAATGTGAATTAGTTACTAGAAAATGGTTAAGTGTAGTAACTTGAAAATGTGAATTAGTTACTTGAAAATGGTAGTGACTTGAAAATGTAAATTAGTTACTTGAAAATGGTTAATGGTAGAGACTTGAAATGTGAATTAGTTACTTGAAAATCGTTAAGTGTAGTGGAAATGTGAATTAGTTACTTGAAAATGGTTAAGTGTAGTAACTTGAAAATGTGAATTAGTTACTTGAAAATGGTAGTGACTTGAACTGTGAATTAGTTGCTTGAAAATGGTAGAGACTTGAAATCTGAATTAGTTATTTGAAAATGGTTAAGTGTAGAGACTTGAAGATGTGTATTTGTTACTTTAACGTGGTAGTGACTTGAAAATGTGAATTAGTTATTTGAAAATGGTTAATGGTAGAGACTTGAAATGTGAATTAGTTACTTGAAAATGGTTAAGTGTAGTAACTTGAAAACGTGAATTAGTTACATGAAAATGGTTAAGTGTAGAGAATTGAAAGATGAATTAGTTACATGGTTAATGGTAGACACTTGAAATGCGAATTCGTTACTTGAAAATGGTTAAGTGTAGTGACTAGAAAATGTGAATTAGTTACTTGAAAATGGTTAATGGTAGACACTTGAAATGTGAATTAGTTACTTGAAAATGGTTAAGTGTAGTGAAAATGTGAATTAGTTACTTGAAAATGGTTAAGTGTAGTAACTTGAAAATGTGAATTTGTTACTTGAAAATGGTAGTGACTTGAAAATGTAAATTAGTTACTTGAAAATGGTTAATGGTAGAGACTTGAAATGTGAATTAGTTACTTGAAAATCGTTAAGTGTAGTGGAAATGTGAATTAGTTACTTGAAAATGGTTAAGTGTAGTAACTTGAAAATGTGAATTAGTTACTTGAAAATGGTAGTGACTTGAACTGTGAATTAGTTGCTTGAAAATGGTAGAGACTTGAAATCTGAATTAGTTATTTGAAAATGGTTAACTGTAGAGACTTGAAGATGTGTATTTGTTACTTTAACATGGTAGTGACTTGAAAATGTGAATTAGTTATTTGAAAATGGTTAATGGTAGAGACTTGAAATGTAAATTAGTTACTTGAAAATGGTTAAGTGTAGTAACTTGAAAACGTGAATTAGTTACATGAAAATGGTTAAGTGTAGAGAATTGAAAGATGAATTAGTTACATGGTTAATGGTAGACACTTGAAATGCGAATTCGTTACTTGAAAATGGTTAAGTGTAGTGACTAGAAAATGTGAATTAGTTACTTGAAAATGGTTAATGGTAGACACTTGAAATGTGAATTAGTTACTTGAAAATGGTTAAGTGTAGTGAAAATGTGAATTAGTTACTTGAAAATGGTTAAGTGTAGTAACTTGAAAATGTGAATTTGTTACTTGAAAATGGTAGTAATTTGAAAATATGAATTAGTAACTTGAAAATGGTTAATCGTAGAGACTTGAAATGTGAAATTAGTTACTTGAAAATGGTTAAGTGTAGTGAAAATGTTAATTAGCTACTTGAAAATGGTTAAGTGTAGTAACTTGAAAATGTGAATTAGTTACTTGAAAATGGTAGTGACTTGAAAATGTGAATTAGTTACATGGTTAATGGTAGAGACTTGAAGTGTGAATTAGTTACTTGAAAATGGTTAATGGTAGAGACTTGAAATGTGAATTAGTTACTTGAAAATGGCTAAGTGTAGTGAAAATGTGAATTAGTTACTAGAAAATGGTTAAGTGTAGTAACTTGAAAATGTGAATTAGTTACTTGAAAATGGTAGTGACTTGAAAATGAGAATTAGTTATTTGAAAATGGTTAATGGTAGAGACTTGAAATGTGAATTGGTTACTTGAAAATGGTTAAGTGTAGAGACATGAAGATGTGTATTTGTTACTTGAAAATGGTAGTGACTTGAAAATGTGAATTAGTTATTTGAAAATGGTTAATGATAGAGACTTGAAATGTGAATTAGTTACTTGAAAATGGTTAATGGTAGAGACTTGAAATGTGAATTAGTTACTTGAAAATGGTTAAGTGTAGTGAAAATGTGAATTAGTTACTTGAAAATGGTTAAGTGTAGTAACTTGAAAATGTGAATTTGTTAATTGAAAATGGTAGTGACTTGAAAATGTAAATTAGTTACTTGAAAATGGTTAATGGTAGAGACTTGAAATGTGAATTAGTTACTTGAAAATGGTTAATGGTAGAGACTTGAAATGTGAATTAGTTACTTGAAAATGGTTAAGTGAAGTGAAAATGTGAATTAGTTACTTGAAAATGGTTAAGTGTAGTAACTTGAAAATGTGAATTTGTTACTTGAAAATGGTAGTGACTTGAAAATGTAAATTAGTTACTTGAAAATGATTAATGGTAAAGACTTGAAATGTGAATTAGTTACTTGAAAATGGTTGTGTAGTGAAAATATGGATTAGTTACTTGAAAATAGTTAAGTGTAGTAACTTGAAAATGAGAATTATTTACTTGAAAATGGTTAAGTGTAGAGAATTGAAATGTGAATTAGTTACATGGTTAATGGAAGAAACTTGAAATGTGAATTAGTTACTTGAAAATGGTTAATGGTAGAGACTTGAAATGTGAATTAGTTACTTGAAAATGGTTAAGTGTAGTTAAAATGTGAATTAGTTACTTGAAAATGGTTAAGTGTAGTAACTTGAAAATGTGAATTTGTTACTTGAAAATGGTAGTTACCTGAAAATGTAAATTAGTTACTTGAAAATGGTTAATGGTAGAGACTTGAAATGTGAATTAGTTACTTGAAAATCGTTAAGTGTAGTGGAAATGTGAATTAGTTACTTGAAAATGGTTAAGTGTAGTAACTTGTAAACGTGAATTAGTTACTTGAAAATGGTAGAGACTTGAACTGTGAATTAGTTACTTGAAAATGGTAGAGACTTGAAATCTGAATTAGTTATTTGAAAATGGTTAAGTGTCGAAACTTGAAGATGTGAATTAGTTACTTGAAAATGGTAGTGATTTGAAAATATGAATTAGTAACTTGAAAATGGTTAATGGTAGAGACTTGAAATGTGAAATTAGTTACTTGAAAATGGTTAAGTGTAGTGAAAATGCGAATTAGCTACTTGAAAATGGTTAAGTGTAGTAACTTGAAAATGTGAATTAGTTACTTGAAAATGGTAGTGACTTGAAAATGTGAATTAGTTATATGGTTAATGGTAGAGACTTGAAGTGTGAATTAGTTACTTGAAAATGGTTAATGGTAGAGACTTGAAATGTGAATTAGTTACTTGAAAATGGTTAAGTGTAGTGGAAATGTGAATTAGTTACTTGAAAATGGTTAAGTGTAGTAACTTGAAAATGTGAATTAGTTACTTGAAAATGGTAGAGACTTGAACTATGAATTAGTTGCTTGAAAATGGTAGAGACTTGAAATCTGAATTAGTTATTTGAAAATGGTTAAGTGTAGAGACTTGAAGATGTGTATTTGTTACTTGAAAATGGTAGTGACCTGAAAATGTAAATTAGTTACTTGAAAATGGTTAATGGTAGAGACTTGAAATGTGAATTAGTTACTTGAAAATCGTTAAGTGTAGTGGAAATGTGAATTAGTTACTTGAAAATGGTTAAGTGTAGTAACTTGTAAACGTGAATTAGTTACTTGAAAATGGTAGAGACTTGAACTGTGAATTAGTTACTTGAAAATGGTAGAGACTTGAAATCGTAATTAGTTATTTGAAAATGGTTAAGTGTCGAAACTTGAAGATGTGAATTAGTTACTTGAAAATGGTAGTGATTTGAAAATATGAATTAGTAACTTGAAAATGGTTAATGGTAGAGACTTGAAATGTGAAATTAGTTATTTGAAAATGGTTAAGTGTAGTGAAAATGTGAATTAGCTACTTGAAAATGGTTAAGCGTAGTAACTTGAAAATGTGAATAAGTTACTTGAAAATGGTAGTGACTTGAAAATGTGAATTAGTTATATGGTTAATGGTAGAGACTTGAAGTGTGAATTAGTTACTTGAAAATGGTTAATGGTAGAGACTTGAAATGTGAATTAGTTACTTGAAAATCGTTAAGTGTAGTGGAAATGTGAATTATTTACTTGAAAATGGTTAAGTGTAGTAACTTGTAAACGTGAATTAGTTACTTGAAAATGGTAGAGACTTGAACTGTGAATTAGTTACTTGAAAATGGTAGAGACTTGAAATCTGAATTAGTTATTTGAAAATGGTTAAGTGTCGAAACTTGAAGATGTGAATTAGTTACTTGAAAATGGTAGTGATTTGAAAATATGAATTAGTAACTTGAAAATGGTTAATGGTAGAGACTTGAAATGTGAAATTAGTTACTTGAAAATGGTTAAGTGTAGTGAAAATGCGAATTAGCTACTTGAAAATGGTTAAGTGTAGTAACTTGAAAATGTGAATTAGTTACTTGAAAATGGTAGTGACTTGAAAATGTGAATTAGTTATATGGTTAATGGTAGAGACTTGAAGTGTGAATTAGTTACTTGAAAATGGTTAATGGTAGAGACTTGAAATGTGAATTAGTTACTTGAAAATGGTTAAGTGTAGTGGAAATGTGAATTAGTTACTTGAAAATGGTTAAGTGTAGTAACTTGAAAATGTGAATTAGTTACTTGAAAATGGTAGAGACTTGAACTATGAATTAGTTGCTTGAAAATGGTAGAGACTTGAAATCTGAATTAGTTATTTGAAAATGGTTAAGTGTAGAGACTTGAAGATGTGTATTTGTTACTTGAAAATGGTAGTGACCTGAAAATGTAAATTAGTTACTTGAAAATGGTTAATGGTAGAGACTTGAAATGTGAATTAGTTACTTGAAAATCGTTAAGTGTAGTGGAAATGTGAATTAGTTACTTGAAAATGGTTAAGTGTAGTAACTTGTAAACGTGAATTAGTTACTTGAAAATGGTAGAGACTTGAACTGTGAATTAGTTACTTGAAAATGGTAGAGACTTGAAATCTGAATTAGTTATTTGAAAATGGTTAAGTGTCGAAACTTGAAGATGTGAATTAGTTACTTGAAAATGGTAGTGATTTGAAAATATGAATTAGTAACTTGAAAATGGTTAATGGTAGAGACTTGAAATGTGAAATTAGTTATTTGAAAATGGTTAAGTGTAGTGAAAATGTGAATTAGCTACTTGAAAATGGTTAAGCGTAGTAACTTGAAAATGTGAATAAGTTACTTGAAAATGGTAGTGACTTGAAAATGTGAATTAGTTATATGGTTAATGGTAGAGACTTGAAGTGTGAATTAGTTACTTGAAAATGGTTAATGGTAGAGACTTGAAATGTGAATTAGTTACTTGAAAATCGTTAAGTGTAGTGGAAATGTGAATTATTTACTTGAAAATGGTTAAGTGTAGTAACTTGTAAACGTGAATTAGTTACTTGAAAATGGTAGAGACTTGAACTGTGAATTAGTTACTTGAAAATGGTAGAGACTTGAAATCTGAATTAGTTATTTGAAAATGGTTAAGTGTCGAAACTTGAAGATGTGAATTAGTTACTTGAAAATGGTAGTGATTTGAAAATATGAATTAGTAACTTGAAAATGGTTAATGGTAGAGACTTGAAATGTGAAATTAGTTACTTGAAAATGGTTAAGTGTAGTGAAAATGTGAATTAGCTACTTGAAAATGGTTAAGTGTAGTATCTTGAAAATGTGAATTAGTTACTTGAAAATGGTAGTGACTTGAAAATGTGAATTAGTTATATGGCTAATGGTAGAGACTTGAAGTGTGAATTAGTTACTTGAAAATGGTTAATGGTAGAGACTTGAAATGTGAATTAGTTACTTGAAATTGGTTAAGTGTAGTAACTTTAAAATGTGAATTATTTACTTGAAAATGGTTAAGTGTAGAGAATTGAAATGTGAATTAATTACATGGTTAATGGTAGAAACTTGAAATGTGAATTAGTTACTTGAAAATGGTTAATGGTAGAGACTTGAAATGTAAATTAGTTACTTGAAAATGGTTAAGTGTAGTGAAAATGTGAATTAGTTACTTGATAATGGTTAAGTGTAGTAACTTGAAAATGTGAATTTGTTACTTGAAAATGGTAGTGACTTGAAAATGTAAATTAGTTACGTGAAAATGGTTAATGGTAGAGACTTGAAATGTGAATTAGTTACTTGAAAATCGTTAAGTGTAGTGGAAATGTGAATTAGTTACTTGAAAATGGTTAAGTGTAGTAACTTGAAAATGTGAATTAGTATTTGAAAATGGTAGAGACTTGAACTGTGAATTAGTTACTTGAAAATGGTAGAGATTTGAAATGTGAATTAGTTATTTGAAAATGGTTAAGTGTAGAGACTTGAAGATGTGTATTTGTTACTTGCAAATGGTAGTGACTTGAAAATGTGAATTAGTTACTTGAAAATGGTTAATGGTAGAGACTTGAAATGTGAATTAGTTACTTGAAAATGGTTAGTTGTAGAGACTTGAATTAGTTACTAGAAAATGGTTAAGTGTAGTAACTTGAAAACGTGAATTAGTTACTTGAAAATGGTTAAGTGTAGAGAATTGAAATGTGAATTAGTTACATGGTTACTGGTAGACACTTGAAATGTGAATTAGTTATTTGAAAATGGTTATTGGTAGAGACTTGAAATGTGAATTAGTTACTTGAAAATGGTTAAGTGTAATGAAAATGTGAATTAGTTACTAGAAAATGGTTAAGTGTAGTAACTTGAAATTGTGAATTTGTTACTTGAAAATGGTAGTGATTTGAAAATATGAATTAGTAACTTGAAAATGGTTAATGGTAGAGACTTGAAATGTGAAATTAGTTACTTGAAAATGGTTAAGTGTAGTGAAAATGTGAATTAGCTACTTGAAAATGGTTAAGTGTAGTAACTTGAAAATGTGAATTAGTTACTTGAAAATGGTAGTGACTTGAAAATGTGAATTAGTTACATGGTTAATGGTAGAGACTTGAAGTGTGAATTAGTTACTTGAAAATGGTTAATGGTAGAGACTTGAAATGTGAATTAGTTACTTGAAAATGGTTAAGTGTAGTGAAAATGTGAATTAGTTTCTAGAAAATGGTTAAGTGTAGTAACTTGAAAATGTGAATTAGTTACTTGAAAATGGTAGTGACTTGAAAATGAGAATTAGTTATTTGAAAATGGTTAATGGTAGAGACTTGAAATGTGAATTGGTTACTTGAAAATGGTTAAGTGTAGAGACATGAAGATGTGTATTTGTTACTTGAAAATGGTAGTGACTTGAAAATGTGAATTAGTTATTTGAAAATGGTTAATTATAGAGACTTGAAATGTGAATTAGTTACTTGAAAATGGTTAATGGTAGAGACTTGAAATGTGAATTAGTTACTTGAAAATGGTTAAGTGTAGTGAAAATGTGAATTAGTTACTTGAAAATGGTTAAGTGTAGTAACTTGAAATTGTGAATTTGTTACTTGAAAATGGTAGTGACTTGAAAATGTAAATTAGTTACTTGAAAATGGTTAATGGTAGAGACTTGAAATGTGAATTAGTTACTTGAAAATGGTTAATGTTAGAGACTTGAAATGTGAATTAGTTACTTGAAAATGGTTAAGTGTAGTGGAAATGTGAATTAGTTACTTGAAAATGGTTAAGTGTAGTAACTTGAAAATGTGAATTAGTTACTTGAAAATGGTAGAGACTTGAACTGTGAATTAGTTGCTTGAAAATGGTAGAGACTTGAAATCTGAATTAGTTATTTGAAAATGGTTAAGTGTAGAGACTTGAAGATGTGTATTTGTTACTTGAAAATGGTAGTGACTTGAAAATGTGAATTAGTTATTTGAAAATGGTTAATGGTAGAGACTTGAAATGTGAATTAGTTACTAGAAAATGGTTAAGTGTAGTAACTTGAAAACGTGAATTAGTTACTTGAAAATGGTTAAGTGTAGAGAATTGAAATGTGAATTAGTTACATGGTTACTGGTAGACACTTGAAATGTGAATTAGTTACTTGAAAATGGTTATTGGTAGAGACTTGAAATGTGAATTAGTTACTTGAAAATGGTTAAGTGTAAGGAAAATGTGAATTAGTTACTAGAAAATGGTTAAGTGTAGTAACTTGAAATTGTGAATTTGTTAATTGAAAATGGTAGTGACTTGAAAATGTAAATTAGTTACTTGAAAATGGTTAATGGTAGAGACTTGAAATGTGAATTAGTTACTTGAAAATGGTTAATGGTAGAGACTTGAAATGTGAATTAGTTACTTGAAAATGGTTAAGTGAAGTGAAAATGTGAATTAGTTACTTGAAAATGGTTAAGTGTAGTAACTTGAAAATGTGAATTTGTTACTTGAAAATGGTAGTGACTTGAAAATGTAAATTAGTTACTTGAAAATGATTAATGGTAAAGACTTGAAATGTGAATTAGTTACTTGAAAATGGTTGTGTAGTGAAAATATGGATTAGTTACTTGAAAATAGTTAAGTGTAGTAACTTGAAAATGAGAATTATTTACTTGAAAATGGTTAAGTGTAGAGAATTGAAATGTGAATTAGTTACATGGTTAATGGAAGAAACTTGAAATGTGAATTAGTTACTTGAAAATGGTTAATGGTAGAGACTTGAAATGTGAATTAGTTACTTGAAAATGGTTAAGTGTAGTTAAAATGTGAATTAGTTACTTGAAAATGGTTAAGTGTAGTAACTTGAAAATGTGAATTTGTTACTTGAAAATGGTAGTTACCTGAAAATGTAAATTAGTTACTTGAAAATGGTTAATGGTAGAGACTTGAAATGTGAATTAGTTACTTGAAAATCGTTAAGTGTAGTGGAAATGTGAATTAGTTACTTGAAAATGGTTAAGTGTAGTAACTTGTAAACGTGAATTAGTTACTTGAAAATGGTAGAGACTTGAACTGTGAATTAGTTACTTGAAAATGGTAGAGACTTGAAATCTGAATTAGTTATTTGAAAATGGTTAAGTGTCGAAACTTGAAGATGTGAATTAGTTACTTGAAAATGGTAGTGATTTGAAAATATGAATTAGTAACTTGAAAATGGTTAATGGTAGAGACTTGAAATGTGAAATTAGTTACTTGAAAATGGTTAAGTGTAGTGAAAATGCGAATTAGCTACTTGAAAATGGTTAAGTGTAGTAACTTGAAAATGTGAATTAGTTACTTGAAAATGGTAGTGACTTGAAAATGTGAATTAGTTATATGGTTAATGGTAGAGACTTGAAGTGTGAATTAGTTACTTGAAAATGGTTAATGGTAGAGACTTGAAATGTGAATTAGTTACTTGAAAATGGTTAAGTGTAGTGGAAATGTGAATTAGTTACTTGAAAATGGTTAAGTGTAGTAACTTGAAAATGTGAATTAGTTACTTGAAAATGGTAGAGACTTGAACTATGAATTAGTTGCTTGAAAATGGTAGAGACTTGAAATCTGAATTAGTTATTTGAAAATGGTTAAGTGTAGAGACTTGAAGATGTGTATTTGTTACTTGAAAATGGTAGTGACCTGAAAATGTAAATTAGTTACTTGAAAATGGTTAATGGTAGAGACTTGAAATGTGAATTAGTTACTTGAAAATCGTTAAGTGTAGTGGAAATGTGAATTAGTTACTTGAAAATGGTTAAGTGTAGTAACTTGTAAACGTGAATTAGTTACTTGAAAATGGTAGAGACTTGAACTGTGAATTAGTTACTTGAAAATGGTAGAGACTTGAAATCTGAATTAGTTATTTGAAAATGGTTAAGTGTCGAAACTTGAAGATGTGAATTAGTTACTTGAAAATGGTAGTGATTTGAAAATATGAATTAGTAACTTGAAAATGGTTAATGGTAGAGACTTGAAATGTGAAATTAGTTATTTGAAAATGGTTAAGTGTAGTGAAAATGTGAATTAGCTACTTGAAAATGGTTAAGCGTAGTAACTTGAAAATGTGAATAAGTTACTTGAAAATGGTAGTGACTTGAAAATGTGAATTAGTTATATGGTTAATGGTAGAGACTTGAAGTGTGAATTAGTTACTTGAAAATGGTTAATGGTAGAGACTTGAAATGTGAATTAGTTACTTGAAAATCGTTAAGTGTAGTGGAAATGTGAATTATTTACTTGAAAATGGTTAAGTGTAGTAACTTGTAAACGTGAATTAGTTACTTGAAAATGGTAGAGACTTGAACTGTGAATTAGTTACTTGAAAATGGTAGAGACTTGAAATCTGAATTAGTTATTTGAAAATGGTTAAGTGTCGAAACTTGAAGATGTGAATTAGTTACTTGAAAATGGTAGTGATTTGAAAATATGAATTAGTAACTTGAAAATGGTTAATGGTAGAGACTTGAAATGTGAAATTAGTTACTTGAAAATGGTTAAGTGTAGTGAAAATGCGAATTAGCTACTTGAAAATGGTTAAGTGTAGTAACTTGAAAATGTGAATTAGTTACTTGAAAATGGTAGTGACTTGAAAATGTGAATTAGTTATATGGTTAATGGTAGAGACTTGAAGTGTGAATTAGTTACTTGAAAATGGTTAATGGTAGAGACTTGAAATGTGAATTAGTTACTTGAAAATGGTTAAGTGTAGTGGAAATGTGAATTAGTTACTTGAAAATGGTTAAGTGTAGTAACTTGAAAATGTGAATTAGTTACTTGAAAATGGTAGAGACTTGAACTATGAATTAGTTGCTTGAAAATGGTAGAGACTTGAAATCTGAATTAGTTATTTGAAAATGGTTAAGTGTAGAGACTTGAAGATGTGTATTTGTTACTTGAAAATGGTAGTGACCTGAAAATGTAAATTAGTTACTTGAAAATGGTTAATGGTAGAGACTTGAAATGTGAATTAGTTACTTGAAAATCGTTAAGTGTAGTGGAAATGTGAATTAGTTACTTGAAAATGGTTAAGTGTAGTAACTTGTAAACGTGAATTAGTTACTTGAAAATGGTAGAGACTTGAACTGTGAATTAGTTACTTGAAAATGGTAGAGACTTGAAATCTGAATTAGTTATTTGAAAATGGTTAAGTGTCGAAACTTGAAGATGTGAATTAGTTACTTGAAAATGGTAGTGATTTGAAAATATGAATTAGTAACTTGAAAATGGTTAATGGTAGAGACTTGAAATGTGAAATTAGTTATTTGAAAATGGTTAAGTGTAGTGAAAATGTGAATTAGCTACTTGAAAATGGTTAAGCGTAGTAACTTGAAAATGTGAATAAGTTACTTGAAAATGGTAGTGACTTGAAAATGTGAATTAGTTATATGGTTAATGGTAGAGACTTGAAGTGTGAATTAGTTACTTGAAAATGGTTAATGGTAGAGACTTGAAATGTGAATTAGTTACTTGAAAATCGTTAAGTGTAGTGGAAATGTGAATTATTTACTTGAAAATGGTTAAGTGTAGTAACTTGTAAACGTGAATTAGTTACTTGAAAATGGTAGAGACTTGAACTGTGAATTAGTTACTTGAAAATGGTAGAGACTTGAAATCTGAATTAGTTATTTGAAAATGGTTAAGTGTCGAAACTTGAAGATGTGAATTAGTTACTTGAAAATGGTAGTGATTTGAAAATATGAATTAGTAACTTGAAAATGGTTAATGGTAGAGACTTGAAATGTGAAATTAGTTACTTGAAAATGGTTAAGTGTAGTGAAAATGTGAATTAGCTACTTGAAAATGGTTAAGTGTAGTATCTTGAAAATGTGAATTAGTTACTTGAAAATGGTAGTGACTTGAAAATGTGAATTAGTTATATGGCTAATGGTAGAGACTTGAAGTGTGAATTAGTTACTTGAAAATGGTTAATGGTAGAGACTTGAAATGTGAATTAGTTACTTGAAATTGGTTAAGTGTAGTAACTTTAAAATGTGAATTATTTACTTGAAAATGGTTAAGTGTAGAGAATTGAAATGTGAATTAATTACATGGTTAATGGTAGAAACTTGAAATGTGAATTAGTTACTTGAAAATGGTTAATGGTAGAGACTTGAAATGTAAATTAGTTACTTGAAAATGGTTAAGTGTAGTGAAAATGTGAATTAGTTACTTGATAATGGTTAAGTGTAGTAACTTGAAAATGTGAATTTGTTACTTGAAAATGGTAGTGACTTGAAAATGTAAATTAGTTACGTGAAAATGGTTAATGGTAGAGACTTGAAATGTGAATTAGTTACTTGAAAATCGTTAAGTGTAGTGGAAATGTGAATTAGTTACTTGAAAATGGTTAAGTGTAGTAACTTGAAAATGTGAATTAGTATTTGAAAATGGTAGAGACTTGAACTGTGAATTAGTTACTTGAAAATGGTAGAGATTTGAAATGTGAATTAGTTATTTGAAAATGGTTAAGTGTAGAGACTTGAAGATGTGTATTTGTTACTTGCAAATGGTAGTGACTTGAAAATGTGAATTAGTTACTTGAAAATGGTTAATGGTAGAGACTTGAAATGTGAATTAGTTACTTGAAAATGGTTAGTTGTAGAGACTTGAATTAGTTACTAGAAAATGGTTAAGTGTAGTAACTTGAAAACGTGAATTAGTTACTTGAAAATGGTTAAGTGTAGAGAATTGAAATGTGAATTAGTTACATGGTTACTGGTAGACACTTGAAATGTGAATTAGTTATTTGAAAATGGTTATTGGTAGAGACTTGAAATGTGAATTAGTTACTTGAAAATGGTTAAGTGTAATGAAAATGTGAATTAGTTACTAGAAAATGGTTAAGTGTAGTAACTTGAAATTGTGAATTTGTTACTTGAAAATGGTAGTGATTTGAAAATATGAATTAGTAACTTGAAAATGGTTAATGGTAGAGACTTGAAATGTGAAATTAGTTACTTGAAAATGGTTAAGTGTAGTGAAAATGTGAATTAGCTACTTGAAAATGGTTAAGTGTAGTAACTTGAAAATGTGAATTAGTTACTTGAAAATGGTAGTGACTTGAAAATGTGAATTAGTTACATGGTTAATGGTAGAGACTTGAAGTGTGAATTAGTTACTTGAAAATGGTTAATGGTAGAGACTTGAAATGTGAATTAGTTACTTGAAAATGGTTAAGTGTAGTGAAAATGTGAATTAGTTTCTAGAAAATGGTTAAGTGTAGTAACTTGAAAATGTGAATTAGTTACTTGAAAATGGTAGTGACTTGAAAATGAGAATTAGTTATTTGAAAATGGTTAATGGTAGAGACTTGAAATGTGAATTGGTTACTTGAAAATGGTTAAGTGTAGAGACATGAAGATGTGTATTTGTTACTTGAAAATGGTAGTGACTTGAAAATGTGAATTAGTTATTTGAAAATGGTTAATTATAGAGACTTGAAATGTGAATTAGTTACTTGAAAATGGTTAATGGTAGAGACTTGAAATGTGAATTAGTTACTTGAAAATGGTTAAGTGTAGTGAAAATGTGAATTAGTTACTTGAAAATGGTTAAGTGTAGTAACTTGAAATTGTGAATTTGTTACTTGAAAATGGTAGTGACTTGAAAATGTAAATTAGTTACTTGAAAATGGTTAATGGTAGAGACTTGAAATGTGAATTAGTTACTTGAAAATGGTTAATGTTAGAGACTTGAAATGTGAATTAGTTACTTGAAAATGGTTAAGTGTAGTGGAAATGTGAATTAGTTACTTGAAAATGGTTAAGTGTAGTAACTTGAAAATGTGAATTAGTTACTTGAAAATGGTAGAGACTTGAACTGTGAATTAGTTGCTTGAAAATGGTAGAGACTTGAAATCTGAATTAGTTATTTGAAAATGGTTAAGTGTAGAGACTTGAAGATGTGTATTTGTTACTTGAAAATGGTAGTGACTTGAAAATGTGAATTAGTTATTTGAAAATGGTTAATGGTAGAGACTTGAAATGTGAATTAGTTACTAGAAAATGGTTAAGTGTAGTAACTTGAAAACGTGAATTAGTTACTTGAAAATGGTTAAGTGTAGAGAATTGAAATGTGAATTAGTTACATGGTTACTGGTAGACACTTGAAATGTGAATTAGTTACTTGAAAATGGTTATTGGTAGAGACTTGAAATGTGAATTAGTTACTTGAAAATGGTTAAGTGTAAGGAAAATGTGAATTAGTTACTAGAAAATGGTTAAGTGTAGTAACTTGAAATTGTGAATTTGTTACTTGAAAATGGTAGTGATTTGAAAATATGAATTAGTAACTTGAAAATGGTTAATGGTAGAGACTTGAAATGTGAAATTAGTTACTTGAAAATGGTTAAGTGTAGTGAAAATGTGAATTAGCTACTTGAAAATGGTTAAGTGTAGTAACTTGAAAATGTGAATTAGTTACTTGAAAATGGTAGTGACTTGAAAATGTGAATTAGTTACATGGTTAATGGTAGAGACTTGAAGTGTGAATTAGTTACTTGAAAATGGTTAATGGTAGAGACTTGAAATGTGAATTAGTTACTTGAAAATGGTTAAGTGTAGTGAAAATGTGAATTAGTTACTAGAAAATGGTTAAGTGTAGTAACTTGAAAATGTGAATTAGTTACTTGAAAATGGTAGTGACTTGAAAATGAGAATTAGTTATTTGAAAATGGTTAATGGTAGAGACTTGAAATGTGAATTGGTTACTTGAAAATGGTTAAGTGTAGAGACATGAAGATGTGTATTTGTTACTTGAAAATGGTAGTGACTTGAAAATGTGAATTAGTTATTTGAAAATGGTTAATGATAGAGACTTGAAATGTGAATTAGTTACTTGAAAATGGTTAATGGTAGAGACTTGAAATGTGAATTAGTTACTTGAAAATGGTTAAGTGTAGTGAAAATGTGAATTAGTTACTTGAAAATGGTTAAGTGTAGTAACTTGAAAATGTGAATTTGTTAATTGAAAATGGTAGTGACTTGAAAATGTAAATTAGTTACTTGAAAATGGTTAATGGTAGAGACTTGAAATGTGAATTAGTTACTTGAAAATGGTTAATGGTAGAGACTTGAAATGTGAATTAGTTACTTGAAAATGGTTAAGTGAAGTGAAAATGTGAATTAGTTACTTGAAAATGGTTAAGTGTAGTAACTTGAAAATGTGAATTTGTTACTTGAAAATGGTAGTGACTTGAAAATGTAAATTAGTTACTTGAAAATGATTAATGGTAAAGACTTGAAATGTGAATTAGTTACTTGAAAATGGTTGTGTAGTGAAAATGTGGATTAGTTACTTGAAAATAGTTAAGTGTAGTAACTTGAAAATGAGAATTATTTACTTGAAAATGGTTAAGTGTAGAGAATTGAAATGTGAATTAGTTACATGGTTAATGGAAGAAACTTGAAATGTGAATTAGTTACTTGAAAATGGTTAATGGTAGAGACTTGAAATGTGAATTAGTTACTTGAAAATGGTTAAGTGTAGTTAAAATGTGAATTAGTTACTTGAAAATGGTTAAGTGTAGTAACTTGAAAATGTGAATTTGTTACTTGAAAATGGTAGTGACCTGAAAATGTAAATTAGTTACTTGAAAATGGTTAATGGTAGAGACTTGAAATGTGAATTAGTTACTTGAAAATCGTTAAGTGTAGTGGAAATGTGAATTAGTTACTTGAAAATGGTTAAGTGTAGTAACTTGTAAACGTGAATTAGTTACTTGAAAATGGTAGAGACTTGAACTGTGAATTAGTTACTTGAAAATGGTAGAGACTTGAAATCTGAATTAGTTATTTGAAAATGGTTAAGTGTCGAAACTTGAAGATGTGAATTAGTTACTTGAAAATGGTAGTGATTTGAAAATATGAATTAGTAACTTGAAAATGGTTAATGGTAGAGACTTGAAATGTGAAATTAGTTACTTCAAAATGGTTAAGTGTAGTGAAAATGTGAATTAGCTACTTGAAAATGGTTAAGTGTAGTAACTTGAAAATGTGAATTAGTTACTTGAAAATGGTAGTGACTTGAAAATGTGAATTAGTTATATGGTTAATGGTAGAGACTTGAAGTGTGAATTAGTTACTTGAAAATGGTTAATGGTAGAGACTTGAAATGTGAATTAGTTACTTGAAAATGGTTAAGTGTAGTGGAAATGTGAATTAGTTACTTGAAAATGGTTAAGTGTAGTAACTTGAAAATGTGAATTAGTTACTTGAAAATGGTAGAGACTTGAACTATGAATTAGTTGCTTGAAAATGGTAGAGACTTGAAATCTGAATTAGTTATTTGAAAATGGTTAAGTGTAGAGACTTGAAGATGTGTATTTGTTACTTGAAAATGGTAGTGACCTGAAAATGTAAATTAGTTACTTGAAAATGGTTAATGGTAGAGACTTGAAATGTGAATTAGTTACTTGAAAATCGTTAAGTGTAGTGGAAATGTGAATTAGTTACTTGAAAATGGTTAAGTGTAGTAACTTGTAAACGTGAATTAGTTACTTGAAAATGGTAGAGACTTGAACTGTGAATTAGTTACTTGAAAATGGTAGAGACTTGAAATCGTAATTAGTTATTTGAAAATGGTTAAGTGTCGAAACTTGAAGATGTGAATTAGTTACTTGAAAATGGTAGTGATTTGAAAATATGAATTAGTAACTTGAAAATGGTTAATGGTAGAGACTTGAAATGTGAAATTAGTTATTTGAAAATGGTTAAGTGTAGTGAAAATGTGAATTAGCTACTTGAAAATGGTTAAGCGTAGTAACTTGAAAATGTGAATAAGTTACTTGAAAATGGTAGTGACTTGAAAATGTGAATTAGTTATATGGTTAATGGTAGAGACTTGAAGTGTGAATTAGTTACTTGAAAATGGTAGTGATTTGAAAATATGAATTAGTAACTTGAAAATGGTTAATGGTAGAGACTTGAAATGTGAATTAGTTACTTGAAAATGGTTAAGTGTAGTTAAAATGTGAATTAGTTACTTGAAAATGGTTAAGTGTAGTAACTTGAAAATGTGAATTTGTTACTTGAAAATGGTAGTGACCTGAAAATGTAAATTAGTTACTTGAAAATGGTTAATGGTAGAGACTTGAAATGTGAATTAGTTACTTGAAAATCGTTAAGTGTAGTGGAAATGTGAATTAGTTACTTGAAAATGGTTAAGTGTAGTAACTTGTAAACGTGAATTAGTTACTTGAAAATGGTAGAGACTTGAACTGTGAATTAGTTACTTGAAAATGGTAGAGACTTGAAATCTGAATTAGTTATTTGAAAATGGTTAAGTGTCGAAACTTGAAGATGTGAATTAGTTACTTGAAAATGGTAGTGATTTGAAAATATGAATTAGTAACTTGAAAATGGTTAATGGTAGAGACTTGAAATGTGAAATTAGTTACTTCAAAATGGTTAAGTGTAGTGAAAATGTGAATTAGCTACTTGAAAATGGTTAAGTGTAGTAACTTGAAAATGTGAATTAGTTACTTGAAAATGGTAGTGACTTGAAAATGTGAATTAGTTATATGGTTAATGGTAGAGACTTGAAGTGTGAATTAGTTACTTGAAAATGGTTAATGGTAGAGACTTGAAATGTGAATTAGTTACTTGAAAATGGTTAAGTGTAGTGGAAATGTGAATTAGTTACTTGAAAATGGTTAAGTGTAGTAACTTGAAAATGTGAATTAGTTACTTGAAAATGGTAGAGACTTGAACTATGAATTAGTTGCTTGAAAATGGTAGAGACTTGAAATCTGAATTAGTTATTTGAAAATGGTTAAGTGTAGAGACTTGAAGATGTGTATTTGTTACTTGAAAATGGTAGTGACCTGAAAATGTAAATTAGTTACTTGAAAATGGTTAATGGTAGAGACTTGAAATGTGAATTAGTTACTTGAAAATCGTTAAGTGTAGTGGAAATGTGAATTAGTTACTTGAAAATGGTTAAGTGTAGTAACTTGTAAACGTGAATTAGTTACTTGAAAATGGTAGAGACTTGAACTGTGAATTAGTTACTTGAAAATGGTAGAGACTTGAAATCGTAATTAGTTATTTGAAAATGGTTAAGTGTCGAAACTTGAAGATGTGAATTAGTTACTTGAAAATGGTAGTGATTTGAAAATATGAATTAGTAACTTGAAAATGGTTAATGGTAGAGACTTGAAATGTGAAATTAGTTATTTGAAAATGGTTAAGTGTAGTGAAAATGTGAATTAGCTACTTGAAAATGGTTAAGCGTAGTAACTTGAAAATGTGAATAAGTTACTTGAAAATGGTAGTGACTTGAAAATGTGAATTAGTTATATGGTTAATGGTAGAGACTTGAAGTGTGAATTAGTTACTTGAAAATGGTTAATGGTAGAGACTTGAAATGTGAATTAGTTACTTGAAAATCGTTAAGTGTAGTGGAAATGTGAATTATTTACTTGAAAATGGTTAAGTGTAGTAACTTGTAAACGTGAATTAGTTACTTGAAAATGGTAGAGACTTGAACTGTGAATTAGTTACTTGAAAATGGTAGAGACTTGAAATCTGAATTAGTTATTTGAAAATGGTTAAGTGTCGAAACTTGAAGATGTGAATTAGTTACTTGAAAATGGTAGTGATTTGAAAATATGAATTAGTAACTTGAAAATGGTTAATGGTAGAGACTTGAAATGTGAAATTAGTTACTTGAAAATGGTTAAGTGTAGTGAAAATGTGAATTAGCTACTTGAAAATGGTTAAGTGTAGTAACTTGAAAATGTGAATTAGTTACTTGAAAATGGTAGTGACTTGAAAATGTGAATTAGTTATATGGTTAATGGTAGAGACTTGAAGTGTGAATTAGTTACTTGAAAATGGTTAATGGTAGAGACTTGAAATGTGAATTAGTTACTTGAAATTGGTTAAGTGTAGTAACTTTAAAATGTGAATTATTTACTTGAAAATGGTTAAGTGTAGAGAATTGAAATGTGAATTAATTACATGGTTAATGGTAGAAACTTGAAATGTGAATTAGTTACTTGAAAATGGCTAATGGTAGAGACTTGAAATGTGAATTAGTTACTTGAAAATGGTTAAGTGTAGTGAAAATGTGAATTAGTTACTTGATAATGGTTAAGTGTAGTAACTTGAAAATGTGAATTTGTTACTTGAAAATGGTAGTGACTTGAAAATGTAAATTAGTTACGTGAAAATGGTTAATGGTAGAGACTTGAAATGTGAATTAGTTACTTGAAAATCGTTAAGTGTAGTGGAAATGTGAATTAGTTACTTGAAAATGGTTAAGTGTAGTAACTTGAAAATGTGAATTAGTATTTGAAAATGGTAGAGACTTGAACTGTGAATTAGTTACTTGAAAATGGTAGAGATTTGAAATGTGAATTAGTTATTTGAAAATGGTTAAGTGTAGAGACTTGAAGATGTGTATTTGTTACTTGCAAATGGTAGTGACTTGAAAATGTGAATTAGTTACTTGAAAATGGTTAATGGTAGAGACTTGAAATGTGAATTAGTTACTTGAAAATGGTTAGTTGTAGAGACTTGAATTAGTTACTAGAAAATGGTTAAGTGTAGTAACTTGAAAACGTGAATTAGTTACTTGAAAATGGTTAAGTGTAGAGAATTGAAATGTGAATTAGTTACATGGTTACTGGTAGACACTTGAAATGTGAATTAGTTATTTGAAAATGGTTATTGGTAGAGACTTGAAATGTGAATTAGTTACTTGAAAATGGTTAAGTGTAATGAAAATGTGAATTAGTTACTAGAAAATGGTTAAGTGTAGTAACTTGAAATTGTGAATTTGTTACTTGAAAATGGTAGTGATTTGAAAATATGAATTAGTAACTTGAAAATGGTTAATGGTAGAGACTTGAAATGTGAAATTAGTTACTTGAAAATGGTTAAGTGTAGTGAAAATGTGAATTAGCTACTTGAAAATGGTAGTGACTTGAAAATGTGAATTAGTTACATGGTTAATGGTAGAGACTTGAAGTGTGAATTAGTTACTTGAAAATGGTTAATGGTAGAGACTTGAAATGTGAATTAGTTACTTGAAAATGGTTAAGTGTAGTGAAAATGTGAATTAGTTTCTAGAAAATGGTTAAGTGTAGTAACTTCAAAATGTGAATTAGTTACTTGAAAATGGTAGTGACTTGAAAATGAGAATTAGTTATTTGAAAATGGTTAATGGTAGAGACTTGAAATGTGAATTGGTTACTTGAAAATGGTTAAGTGTAGAGACATGAAGATGTGTATTTGTTACTTGAAAATGGTAGTGACTTGAAAATGTGAATTAGTTATTTGAAAATGGTTAATTATAGAGACTTGAAATGTGAATTAGTTACTTGAAAATGGTTAATGGTAGAGACTTGAAATGTGAATTAGTTACTTGAAAATGGTTAAGTGTAGTGAAAATGTGAATTAGTTACTTGAAATTGGTTAAGTGTAGTAACTTTAAAATGTGAATTATTTACTTGAAAATGGTTAAGTGTAGAGAATTGAAATGTGAATTAATTACATGGTTAATGGTAGAAACTTGAAATGTGAATTAGTTACTTGAAAATGGTTAATGGTAGAGACTTGAAATGTGAATTAGTTACTTGAAAATGGTTAAGTGTAGTGAAAATGTGAATTAGTTACTTGATAATGGTTAAGTGTAGTAACTTGAAAATGTGAATTTGTTACTTGAAAATGGTAGTGACTTGAAAATGTAAATTAGTTACGTGAAAATGGTTAATGGTAGAGACTTGAAATGTGAATTAGTTACTTGAAAATCGTTAAGTGTAGTGGAAATGTGAATTAGTTACTTGAAAATGGTTAAGTGTAGTAACTTGAAAATGTGAATTAGTATTTGAAAATGGTAGAGACTTGAACTGTGAATTAGTTACTTGAAAATGGTAGAGATTTGAAATGTGAATTAGTTATTTGAAAATGGTTAAGTGTAGAGACTTGAAGAAGTGTATTTGTTACTTGCAAATGGTAGTGACTTGAAAATGTGAATTAGTTACTTGAAAATGGTTAATGGTAGAGACTTGAAATGTAAATTAGTTACTTGAAAATGGTTAGTTGTAGAGACTTGAATTAGTTACTAGAAAATGGTTAAGTGTAGTAACTTGAAAACGTGAATTAGTTACTTGAAAATGGTTAAGTGTAGAGAATTGAAATGTGAATTAGTTACATGGTTACTGGTAGACACTTGAAATGTGAATTAGTTATTTGAAAATGGTTATTGGTAGAGACTTGAAATGTGAATTAGTTACTTGAAAATGGTTAAGTGTAATGAAAATGTGAATTAGTTACTAGAAAATGGTTAAGTGTAGTAACTTGAAATTGTGAATTTGTTACTTGAAAATGGTAGTGATTTGAAAATATGAATTAGTAACTTGAAAATGGTTAATGGTAGAGACTTGAAATGTGAAATTAGTTACTTGAAAATGGTTAAGTGTAGTGAAAATGTGAATTAGCTACTTGAAAATGGTTAAGTGTAGTAACTTGAAAATGTGAATTAGTTACTTGAAAATGGTAGTGACTTGAAAATGTGAATTAGTTACATGGTTAATGGTAGAGACTTGAAGTGTGAATTAGTTACTTGAAAATGGTTAATGGTAGAGACTTGAAATGTGAATTAGTTACTTGAAAATGGTTAAGTGTAGTGAAAATGTGAATTAGTTTCTAGAAAATGGTTAAGTGTAGTAACTTGAAAATGTGAATTAGTTACTTGAAAATGGTAGTGACTTGAAAATGAGAATTAGTTATTTGAAAATGGTTAATGGTAGAGACTTGAAATGTGAATTGGTTACTTGAAAATGGTTAAGTGTAGAGACATGAAGATGTGTATTTGTTACTTGAAAATGGTAGTGACTTGAAAATGTGAATTAGTTATTTGAAAATGGTTAATTATAGAGACTTGAAATGTGAATTAGTTACTTGAAAATGGTTAATGGTAGAGACTTGAAATGTGAATTAGTTACTTGAAAATGGTTAAGTGTAGAGACTTGAAATGTGAATTAGTTACTTGAAAATGGTTAAGTGTAGTGAAAATGTGAATTAGTTACTTGAAAATGGTTAAGTGTAGTAACTTGAAATTGTGAATTTGTTACTTGAAAATGGTAGTGACTTGAAAATGTAAATTAGTTACTTGAAAATGGTTAATGGTAGAGACTTGAAATGTGAATTAGTTACTTGAAAATGGTTAATGTTAGAGACTTGAAATGTGAATTAGTTACTTGAAAATGGTTAAGTGTAGTGGAAATGTGAATTAGTTACTTGAAAATGGTTAAGTGTAGTAACTTGAAAATGTGAATTAGTTACTTGAAAATGGTAGAGACTTGAACTGTGAATTAGTTGCTTGAAAATGGTAGAGACTTGAAATCTGAATTAGTTATTTGAAAATGGTTAAGTGTAGAGACTTGAAGATGTGTATTTGTTACTTGAAAATGGTAGTGACTTGAAAATGTGAATTAGTTATTTGAAAATGGTTAATGGTAGAGACTTGAAATGTGAATTAGTTACTAGAAAATGGTTAAGTGTAGTAACTTGAAAACGTGAATTAGTTACTTGAAAATGGTTAAGTGTAGAGAATTGAAATGTGAATTAGTTACATGGTTACTGGTAGACACTTGAAATGTGAATTAGTTACTTGAAAATGGTTATTGGTAGAGACTTGAAATGTGAATTAGTTACTTGAAAATGGTTAAGTGTAAGGAAAATGTGAATTAGTTACTAGAAAATGGTTAAGTGTAGTAACTTGAAATTGTGAATTTGTTACTTGAAAATGGTAGTGATTTGAAAATATGAATTAGTAACTTGAAAATGGTTAATGGTAGAGACTTGAAATGTGAAATTAGTTACTTGAAAATGGTTAAGTGTAGTGAAAATGTGAATTAGCTACTTGAAAATGGTTAAGTGTAGTAACTTGAAAATGTGAATTAGTTACTTGAAAATGGTAGTGACTTGAAAATGTGAATTAGTTAAATGGTTAATGGTAGAGACTTGAAGTGTGAATTAGTTACTTGAAAATGGTTAATGGTAGAGACTTGAAATGTGAATTAGTTACTTGAAAATGGTTAAGTGTAGTGAAAATGTGAATTAGTTACTAGAAAATGGTTAAGTGTAGTAACTTGAAAATGTGAATTAGTTACTTGAAAATGGTAGTGACTTGAAAATGAGAATTAGTTATTTGAAAATGGTTAATGGTAGAGACTTGAAATGTGAATTGGTTACTTGAAAATGGTTAAGTGTAGAGACATGAAGATGTGTATTTGTTGCTTGAAAATGGTAGTGACTTGAAAATGTGAATTAGTTATTTGAAAATGGTTAATGATAGAGACTTGAAATGTGAATTAGTTACTTGAAAATGGTTAATGGTAGAGACTTGAAATGTGAATTAGTTACTTGAAAATGGTTAAGTGTAGTGAAAATGTGAATTAGTTACTTGAAAATGGTTAAGTGTAGTAACTTGAAAATGTGAATTTGTTAATTGAAAATGGTAGTGACTTGAAAATGTAAATTAGTTACTTGAAAATGGTTAATGGTAGAGACTTGAAATGTGAATTAGTTACTTGAAAATGGTTAATGGTAGAGACTTGAAATGTGAATTAGTTACTTGAAAATGGTTAAGTGAAGTGAAAATGTGAATTAGTTACTTGAAAATGGTTAAGTGTAGTAACTTAAAAATGTGAATTTGTTACTTGAAAATGGTAGTGACTTGAAAATGTAAATTAGTTACTTGAAAATGATTAATGGTAAAGACTTGAAATGTGAATTAGTTACTTGAAAATGGTTGTGTAGTGAAAATGTGGATTAGTTACTTGAAAATAGTTAAGTGTAGTAACTTGAAAATGAGAATTATTTACTTGAAAATGGTTAAGTGTAGAGAATTGAAATGTGAATTAGTTACATGGTTAATGGAAGAAACTTGAAATGTGAATTAGTTACTTGAAAATGGTTAATGGTAGAGACTTGAAATGTGAATTAGTTACTTGAAAATGGTTAAGTGTAGTTAAAATGTGAATTAGTTACTTGAAAATGGTTAAGTGTAGTAACTTGAAAATGTGAATTTGTTACTTGAAAATGGTAGTGACCTGAAAATGTAAATTAGTTACTTGAAAATGGTTAATGGTAGAGACTTGAAATGTGAATTAGTTACTTGAAAATGGTTAATGGTAGAGACTTGAAATGTGAATTAGTTACTTGAAAATGGTTAAGTGTAGTGAAAATGTGAATTAGTTACTTGAAATTGGTTAAGTGTAGTAACTTTAAAATGTGAATTATTTACTTGAAAATGGTTAAGTGTAGAGAATTGAAATGTGAATTAATTACATGGTTAATGGTAGAAACTTGAAATGTGAATTAGTTACTTGAAAATGGTTAATGGTAGAGACTTGAAATGTGAATTAGTTACTTGAAAATGGTTAAGTGTAGTGAAAATGTGAATTAGTTACTTGATAATGGTTAAGTGTAGTAACTTGAAAATGTGAATTTGTTACTTGAAAATGGTAGTGACTTGAAAATGTAAATTAGTTACGTGAAAATGGTTAATGGTAGAGACTTGAAATGTGAATTAGTTACTTGAAAATCGTTAAGTGTAGTGGAAATGTGAATTAGTTACTTGAAAATGGTTAAGTGTAGTAACTTGAAAATGTGAATTAGTATTTGAAAATGGTAGAGACTTGAACTGTGAATTAGTTACTTGAAAATGGTAGAGATTTGAAATGTGAATTAGTTATTTGAAAATGGTTAAGTGTAGAGACTTGAAGAAGTGTATTTGTTACTTGAAAATGGTAGTGACTTGAAAATGTGAATTAGTTATTTGAAAATGGTTAATGGTAGAGACTTGAAAATGTGAATTAGTAACTTGAAAATGGTTAAGTGTAGTGAAAATGTGAATTAGCTACTTGAAAATGGTTAGTTGTAGAGACTTGAAGATGTGTATTTGTTACTTGCAAATGGTAGTGACTTGAAAATGTGAATTAGTTACTTGAAAATGCTTAATGGTAGAGACTTGAAATGTGAATTAGTTACTTGAAAATGGTTAGTTGTAGAGACTTGAATTAGTTACTAGAAAATGGTTAAGTGTAGTAACTTGAAAACGTGAATTAGTTACTTGAAAATGGTTAAGTGTAGAGAATTGAAATGTGAATTAGTTACATGGTTACTGGTAGACACTTGAAATGTGAATTAGTTATTTGAAAATGGTTATTGGTAGAGACTTGAAATGTGAATTAGTTACTTGAAAATGGTTAAGTGTAATGAAAATGTGAATTAGTTACTAGAAAATGGTTAAGTGTAGTAACTTGAAATTGTGAATTTGTTACTTGAAAATGGTAGTGATTTGAAAATATGAATTAGTAACTTGAAAATGGTTAATGGTAGAGACTTGAAATGTGAAATTAGTTACTTGAAAATGGTTAAGTGTAGTGAAAATGTGAATTAGCTACTTGAAAATGGTTAAGTGTAGTAACTTGAAAATGTGAATTAGTTACTTGAAAATGGTAGTGACTTGAAAATGTGAATTAGTTACATGGTTAATGGTAGAGACTTGAAGTGTGAATTAGTTACTTGAAAATGGTTAATGGTAGAGACTTGAAATGTGAATTAGTTACTTGAAAATGGTTAAGTGTAGTGAAAATGTGAATTAGTTTCTAGAAAATGGTTAAGTGTAGTAACTTGAAAATGTGAATTAGTTACTTGAAAATGGTAGTGACTTGAAAATGAGAATTAGTTATTTGAAAATGGTTAATGGTAGAGACTTGAAATGTGAATTGGTTACTTGAAAATGGTTAAGTGTAGAGACATGAAGATGTGTATTTGTTACTTGAAAATGGTAGTGACTTGAAAATGTGAATTAGTTATTTGAAAATGGTTAATTATAGAGACTTGAAATGTGAATTAGTTACTTGAAAATGGTTAATTATAGAGACTTGAAATGTGAATTAGTTACTTGAAAATGGTTAATGGTAGAGACTTGAAATGTGAATTAGTTACTTGAAAATGGTTAAGTGTAGTGAAAATGTGAATTAGTTACTTGAAAATGGTTAAGTGTAGTAACTTGAAATTGTGAATTTGTTACTTGAAAATGGTAGTGACTTGAAAATGTAAATTAGTTACTTGAAAATGGTTAATGGTAGAGACTTGAAATGTGAATTAGTTACTTGAAAATGGTTAATGTTAGAGACTTGAAATGTGAATTAGTTACTTGAAAATGGTTAAGTGTAGTGGAAATGTGAATTAGTTACTTGAAAATGATTAAGTGTAGTAACTTGAAAATGTGAATTAGTTACTTGAAAATGGTAGAGACTTGAACTGTGAATTAGTTGCTTGAAAATGGTAGAGACTTGAAATCTGAATTAGTTATTTGAAAATGGTTAAGTGTAGAGACTTGAAGATGTGTATTTGTTACTTGAAAATGGTAGTGACTTGAAAATGTGAATTAGTTATTTGAAAATGGTTAATGGTAGAGACTTGAAATGTGAATTAGTTACTAGAAAATGGTTAAGTGTAGTAACTTGAAAACGTGAATTAGTTACTTGAAAATGGTTAAGTGTAGAGAATTGAAATGTGAATTAGTTACATGGTTACTGGTAGACACTTGAAATGTGAATTAGTTACTTGAAAATGGTTATTGGTAGAGACTTGAAATGTGAATTAGTTACTTGAAAATGGTTAGTTGTAGAGACTTGAATTAGTTACTAGAAAATGGTTAAGTGTAGTAACTTGAAAACGTGAATTAGTTACTTGAAAATGGTTAAGTGTAGAGAATTGAAATGTGAATTAGTTACATGGTTACTGGTAGACACTTGAAATGTGAATTAGTTATTTGAAAATGGTTATTGGTAGAGACTTGAAATGTGAATTAGTTACTTGAAAATGGTTAAGTGTAATGAAAATGTGAATTAGTTACTAGAAAATGGTTAAGTGTAGTAACTTGAAATTGTGAATTTGTTACTTGAAAATGGTAGTGATTTGAAAATATGAATTAGTAACTTGAAAATGGTTAATGGTAGAGACTTGAAATGTGAAATTAGTTACTTGAAAATGGTTAAGTGTAGTGAAAATGTGAATTAGCTACTTGAAAATGGTTAAGTGTAGTAACTTGAAAATGTGAATTAGTTACTTGAAAATGGTAGTGACTTGAAAATGTGAATTAGTTACATGGTTAATGGTAGAGACTTGAAGTGTGAATTAGTTACTTGAAAATGGTTAATGGTAGAGACTTGAAATGTGAATTAGTTACTTGAAAATGGTTAAGTGTAGTGAAAATGTGAATTAGTTTCTAGAAAATGGTTAAGTGTAGTAACTTGAAAATGTGAATTAGTTACTTGAAAATGGTAGTGACTTGAAAATGAGAATTAGTTATTTGAAAATGGTTAATGGTAGAGACTTGAAATGTGAATTGGTTACTTGAAAATGGTTAAGTGTAGAGACATGAAGATGTGTATTTGTTACTTGAAAATGGTAGTGACTTGAAAATGTGAATTAGTTATTTGAAAATGGTTAATTATAGAGACTTGAAATGTGAATTAGTTACTTGAAAATGGTTAATGGTAGAGACTTGAAATGTGAATTAGTTACTTGAAAATGGTTAAGTGTAGAGACTTGAAATGTGAATTAGTTACTTGAAAATGGTTAAGTGTAGTGAAAATGTGAATTAGTTACTTGAAAATGGTTAAGTGTAGTAACTTGAAATTGTGAATTTGTTACTTGAAAATGGTAGTGACTTGAAAATGTAAATTAGTTACTTGAAAATGGTTAATGGTAGAGACTTGAAATGTGAATTAGTTACTTGAAAATGGTTAATGTTAGAGACTTGAAATGTGAATTAGTTACTTGAAAATGGTTAAGTGTAGTGGAAATGTGAATTAGTTACTTGAAAATGGTTAAGTGTAGTAACTTGAAAATGTGAATTAGTTACTTGAAAATGGTAGAGACTTGAACTGTGAATTAGTTGCTTGAAAATGGTAGAGACTTGAAATCTGAATTAGTTATTTGAAAATGGTTAAGTGTAGAGACTTGAAGATGTGTATTTGTTACTTGAAAATGGTAGTGACTTGAAAATGTGAATTAGTTATTTGAAAATGGTTAATGGTAGAGACTTGAAATGTGAATTAGTTACTAGAAAATGGTTAAGTGTAGTAACTTGAAAACGTGAATTAGTTACTTGAAAATGGTTAAGTGTAGAGAATTGAAATGTGAATTAGTTACATGGTTACTGGTAGACACTTGAAATGTGAATTAGTTACTTGAAAATGGTTATTGGTAGAGACTTGAAATGTGAATTAGTTACTTGAAAATGGTTAAGTGTAAGGAAAATGTGAATTAGTTACTAGAAAATGGTTAAGTGTAGTAACTTGAAATTGTGAATTTGTTACTTGAAAATGGTAGTGATTTGAAAATATGAATTAGTAACTTGAAAATGGTTAATGGTAGAGACTTGAAATGTGAAATTAGTTACTTGAAAATGGTTAAGTGTAGTGAAAATGTGAATTAGCTACTTGAAAATGGTTAAGTGTAGTAACTTGAAAATGTGAATTAGTTACTTGAAAATGGTAGTGACTTGAAAATGTGAATTAGTTACATGGTTAATGGTAGAGACTTGAAGTGTGAATTAGTTACTTGAAAATGGTTAATGGTAGAGACTTGAAATGTGAATTAGTTACTTGAAAATGGTTAAGTGTAGTGAAAATGTGAATTAGTTACTAGAAAATGGTTAAGTGTAGTAACTTGAAAATGTGAATTAGTTACTTGAAAATGGTAGTGACTTGAAAATGAGAATTAGTTATTTGAAAATGGTTAATGGTAGAGACTTGAAATGTGAATTGGTTACTTGAAAATGGTTAAGTGTAGAGACATGAAGATGTGTATTTGTTGCTTGAAAATGGTAGTGACTTGAAAATGTGAATTAGTTATTTGAAAATGGTTAATGATAGAGACTTGAAATGTGAATTAGTTACTTGAAAATGGTTAATGGTAGAGACTTGAAATGTGAATTAGTTACTTGAAAATGGTTAAGTGTAGTGAAAATGTGAATTAGTTACTTGAAAATGGTTAAGTGTAGTAACTTGAAAATGTGAATTTGTTAATTGAAAATGGTAGTGACTTGAAAATGTAAATTAGTTACTTGAAAATGGTTAATGGTAGAGACTTGAAATGTGAATTAGTTACTTGAAAATGGTTAAGTGAAGTGAAAATGTGAATTAGTTACTTGAAAATGGTTAAGTGTAGTAACTTGAAAATGTGAATTTGTTACTTGAAAATGGTAGTGACTTGAAAATGTAAATTAGTTACTTGAAAATGATTAATGGTAAAGACTTGAAATGTGAATTAGTTACTTGAAAATGGTTGTGTAGTGAAAATGTGGATTAGTTACTTGAAAATAGTTAAGTGTAGTAACTTGAAAATGAGAATTATTTACTTGAAAATGGTTAAGTGTAGAGAATTGAAATGTGAATTAGTTACATGGTTAATGGAAGAAACTTGAAATGTGAATTAGTTACTTGAAAATGGTTAATGGTAGAGACTTGAAATGTGAATTAGTTACTTGAAAATGGTTAAGTGTAGTTAAAATGTGAATTAGTTACTTGAAAATGGTTAAGTGTAGTAACTTGAAAATGTGAATTTGTTACTTGAAAATGGTAGTGACCTGAAAATGTAAATTAGTTACTTGAAAATGGTTAATGGTAGAGACTTGAAATGTGAATTAGTTACTTGAAAATCGTTAAGTGTAGTGGAAATGTGAATTAGTTACTTGAAAATGGTTAAGTGTAGTAACTTGAAAATGTGAATTAGTATTTGAAAATGGTAGAGACTTGAACTGTGAATTAGTTACTTGAAAATGGTAGAGATTTGAAATGTGAATTAGTTATTTGAAAATGGTTAAGTGTAGAGACTTGAAGATGTGTATTTGTTACTTGCAAATGGTAGTGACTTGAAAATGTGAATTAGTTACTTGAAAATGGTTAATGGTAGAGACTTGAAATGTGAATTAGTTACTTGAAAATGGTTAGTTGTAGAGACTTGAATTAGTTACTAGAAAATGGTTAAGTGTAGTAACTTGAAAACGTGAATTAGTTACTTGAAAATGGTTAAGTGTAGAGAATTGAAATGTGAATTAGTTACATGGTTACTGGTAGACACTTGAAATGTGAATTAGTTATTTGAAAATGGTTATTGGTAGAGACTTGAAATGTGAATTAGTTACTTGAAAATGGTTAAGTGTAATGAAAATGTGAATTAGTTACTAGAAAATGGTTAAGTGTAGTAACTTGAAATTGTGAATTTGTTACTTGAAAATGGTAGTGATTTGAAAATATGAATTAGTAACTTGAAAATGGTTAATGGTAGAGACTTGAAATGTGAAATTAGTTACTTGAAAATGGTTAAGTGTAGTGAAAATGTGAATTAGCTACTTGAAAATGGTTAAGTGTAGTAACTTGAAAATGTGAATTAGTTACTTGAAAATGGTAGTGACTTGAAAATGTGAATTAGTTACATGGTTAATGGTAGAGACTTGAAGTGTGAATTAGTTACTTGAAAATGGTTAATGGTAGAGACTTGAAATGTGAATTAGTTACTTGAAAATGGTTAAGTGTAGTGAAAATGTGAATTAGTTTCTAGAAAATGGTTAAGTGTAGTAACTTGAAAATGTGAATTAGTTACTTGAAAATGGTAGTGACTTGAAAATGAGAATTAGTTATTTGAAAATGGTTAATGGTAGAGACTTGAAATGTGAATTGGTTACTTGAAAATGGTTAAGTGTAGAGACATGAAGATGTGTATTTGTTACTTGAAAATGGTAGTGACTTGAAAATGTGAATTAGTTATTTGAAAATGGTTAATTATAGAGACTTGAAATGTGAATTAGTTACTTGAAAATGGTTAATGGTAGAGACTTGAAATGTGAATTAGTTACTTGAAAATGGTTAAGTGTAGTGAAAATGTGAATTAGTTACTTGAAAATGGTTAAGTGTAGTAACTTGAAATTGTGAATTTGTTACTTGAAAATGGTAGTGACTTGAAAATGTAAATTAGTTACTTGAAAATGGTTAATGGTAGAGACTTGAAATGTGAATTAGTTACTTGAAAATGGTTAATGTTAGAGACTTGAAATGTGAATTAGTTACTTGAAAATGGTTAAGTGTAGTGGAAATGTGAATTAGTTACTTGAAAATGGTTAAGTGTAGTAACTTGAAAATGTGAATTAGTTACTTGAAAATGGTAGAGACTTGAACTGTGAATTAGTTGCTTGAAAATGGTAGAGACTTGAAATCTGAATTAGTTATTTGAAAATGGTTAAGTGTAGAGACTTGAAGATGTGTATTTGTTACTTGAAAATGGTAGTGACTTGAAAATGTGAATTAGTTATTTGAAAATGGTTAATGGTAGAGACTTGAAATGTGAATTAGTTACTAGAAAATGGTTAAGTGTAGTAACTTGAAAACGTGAATTAGTTACTTGAAAATGGTTAAGTGTAGAGAATTGAAATGTGAATTAGTTACATGGTTACTGGTAGACACTTGAAATGTGAATTAGTTACTTGAAAATGGTTATTGGTAGAGACTTGAAATGTGAATTAGTTACTTGAAAATGGTTAAGTGTAAGGAAAATGTGAATTAGTTACTAGAAAATGGTTAAGTGTAGTAACTTGAAATTGTGAATTTGTTACTTGAAAATGGTAGTGATTTGAAAATATGAATTAGTAACTTGAAAATGGTTAATGGTAGAGACTTGAAATGTGAAATTAGTTACTTGAAAATGGTTAAGTGTAGTGAAAATGTGAATTAGCTACTTGAAAATGGTTAAGTGTAGTAACTTGAAAATGTGAATTAGTTACTTGAAAATGGTAGTGACTTGAAAATGTGAATTAGTTACATGGTTAATGGTAGAGACTTGAAGTGTGAATTAGTTACATGAAAATGGTTAATGGTAGAGACTTGAAATGTGAATTAGTTACTTGAAAATGGTTAAGTGTAGTGAAAATGTGAATTAGTTACTAGAAAATGGTTAAGTGTAGTAACTTGAAAATGTGAATTAGTTACTTGAAAATGGTAGTGACTTGAAAATGAGAATTAGTTATTTGAAAATGGTTAATGGTAGAGACTTGAAATGTGAATTGGTTACTTGAAAATGGTTAAGTGTAGAGACATGAAGATGTGTATTTGTTACTTGAAAATGGTAGTGACTTGAAAATGTGAATTAGTTATTTGAAAATGGTTAATGATAGAGACTTGAAATGTGAATTAGTTACTTGAAAATGGTTAATGGTAGAGACTTGAAATGTGAATTAGTTACTTGAAAATGGTTAAGTGTAGTGAAAATGTGAATTAGTTACTTGAAAATGGTTAAGTGTAGTAACTTGAAAATGTGAATTTGTTAATTGAAAATGGTAGTGACTTGAAAATGTAAATTAGTTACTTGAAAATGTTAATGGTAGAGACTTGAAATGTGAATTAGTTACTTGAAAATGGTTAATGGTAGAGACTTGAAATGTGAATTAGTTACTTGAAAATGGTTAAGTGAAGTGAAAATGTGAATTAGTTACT
The DNA here is from genome assembly GCA_031232105.1 of Capsicum rhomboideum. Taxonomy (NCBI): domain Eukaryota; kingdom Viridiplantae; phylum Streptophyta; class Magnoliopsida; order Solanales; family Solanaceae; genus Capsicum; species Capsicum rhomboideum. The sequence continues at coordinate 46,129,289 of CP124719.1, read as the reverse complement.
TGAAAATGGTTAAGTGTAGTAACTTGAAAATGTGAATTTGTTACTTGAAAATGGTAGTGACTTGAAAATGTAAATTAGTTACTTGAAAATGATTAATGGTAAAGACTTGAAATGTGAATTAGTTACTTGAAAATGGTTGTGTAGTGAAAATGTGGATTAGTTACTTGAAAATAGTTAAGTGTAGTAACTTGAAAATGAGAATTATTTACTTGAAAATGGTTAAGTGTAGAGAATTGAAATGTGAATTAGTTACATGGTTAATGGAAGAAACTTGAAATGTGAATTAGTTACTTGAAAATGGTTAATGGTAGAGACTTGAAATGTGAATTAGTTACTTGAAAATGGTTAAGTGTAGTTAAAATGTGAATTAGTTACTTGAAAATGGTTAAGTGTAGTAACTTGAAAATGTGAATTTGTTACTTGAAAATGGTAGTGACCTGAAAATGTAAATTAGTTACTTGAAAATGGTTAATGGTAGAGACTTGAAATGTGAATTAGTTACTTGAAAATCGTTAAGTGTAGTGGAAATGTGAATTAGTTACTTGAAAATGGTTAAGTGTAGTAACTTGAAAATGTGAATTAGTATTTGAAAATGGTAGAGACTTGAACTGTGAATTAGTTACTTGAAAATGGTAGAGATTTGAAATGTGTATTAGTTATTTGAAAATGGTTAAGTGTAGAGACTTGAAGATGTGTATTTGTTACTTGCAAATGGTAGTGACTTGAAAATGTGAATTAGTTACTTGAAAATGGTTAATGGTAGAGACTTGAAATGTGAATTAGTTACTTGAAAATGGTTAGTTGTAGAGACTTGAATTAGTTACTAGAAAATGGTTAAGTGTAGTAACTTGAAAACGTGAATTAGTTACTTGAAAATGGTTAAGTGTAGAGAATTGAAATGTGAATTAGTTACATGGTTACTGGTAGACACTTGAAATGTGAATTAGTTATTTGAAAATGGTTATTGGTAGAGACTTGAAATGTGAATTAGTTACTTGAAAATGGTTAAGTGTAAGGAAAATGTGAATTAGTTACTAGAAAATGGTTAAGTGTAGTAACTTGAAATTGTGAATTTGTTACTTGAAAATGGTAGTGATTTGAAAATATGAATTAGTAACTTGAAAATGGTTAATGGTAGAGACTTGAAATGTGAAATTAGTTACTTGAAAATGGTTAAGTGTAGTGAAAATGTGAATTAGCTACTTGAAAATGGTTAAGTGTAGTAACTTGAAAATGTGAATTAGTTACTTGAAAATGGTAGTGACTTGAAAATGTGAATTAGTTACATGGTTAATGGTAGAGACTTGAAGTGTGAATTAGTTACTTGAAAATGGTTAATGGTAGAGACTTGAAATGTGAATTAGTTACTTGAAAATGGTTAAGTGTAGTGAAAATGTGAATTAGTTTCTAGAAAATGGTTAAGTGTAGTAACTTGAAAATGTGAATTAGTTACTTGAAAATGGTAGTGACTTGAAAATGAAAATTAGTTATTTGAAAATGGTTAATGGTAGAGACTTGAAATGTGAATTGGTTACTTGAAAATGGTTAAGTGTAGAGACATGAAGATGTGTATTTGTTACTTGAAAATGGTAGTGACTTGAAAATGTGAATTAGTTATTTGAAAATGGTTAATTATAGAGACTTGAAATGTGAATTAGTTACTTGAAAATGGTTAATGGTAGAGACTTGAAATGTGAATTAGTTACTTGAAAATGGTTAAGTGTAGTGAAAATGTGAATTAGTTACTTGAAAATGGTTAAGTGTAGTAACTTGAAATTGTGAATTTGTTACTTGAAAATGGTAGTGACTTGAAAATGTAAATTAGTTACTTGAAAATGGTTAATGGTAGAGACTTGAAATGTGAATTAGTTACTTGAAAATGGTTAATGTTAGAGACTTGAAATGTGAATTAGTTACTTGAAAATGGTTAAGTGTAGTGGAAATGTGAATTAGTTACTTGAAAATGGTTAAGTGTAGTAACTTGAAAATGTGAATTAGTTACTTGAAAATGGTAGAGACTTGAACTGTGAATTAGTTGCTTGAAAATGGTAGAGACTTGAAATCTGAATTAGTTATTTGAAAATGGTTAAGTGTAGAGACTTGAAGATGTGTATTTGTTACTTGAAAATGGTAGTGACTTGAAAATGTGAATTAGTTATTTGAAAATGGTTAATGGTAGAGACTTGAAATGTGAATTAGTTACTAGAAAATGGTTAAGTGTAGTAACTTGAAAACGTGAATTAGTTACTTGAAAATGGTTAAGTGTAGAGAATTGAAATGTGAATTAGTTACATGGTTACTGGTAGACACTTGAAATGTGAATTAGTTACTTGAAAATGGTTATTGGTAGAGACTTGAAATGTGAATTAGTTACTTGAAAATGGTTAAGTGTAAGGAAAATGTGAATTAGTTACTAGAAAATGGTTAAGTGTAGTAACTTGAAATTGTGAATTTGTTACTTGAAAATGGTAGTGATTTGAAAATATGAATTAGTAACTTGAAAATGGTTAATGGTAGAGACTTGAAATGTGAAATTAGTTACTTGAAAATGGTTAAGTGTAGTGAAAATGTGAATTAGCTACTTGAAAATGGTTAAGTGTAGTAACTTGAAAATGTGAATTAGTTACTTGAAAATGGTAGTGACTTGAAAATGTGAATTAGTTACATGGTTAATGGTAGAGACTTGAAGTGTGAATTAGTTACTTGAAAATGGTTAATGGTAGAGACTTGAAATGTGAATTAGTTACTTGAAAATGGTTAAGTGTAGTGAAAATGTGAATTAGTTACTAGAAAATGGTTAAGTGTAGTAACTTGAAAATGTGAATTAGTTACTTGAAAATGGTAGTTACTTGAAAATGTGAATTAGTTATTTGAAAATGGTTAATGATAGAGACTTGAAATGTGAATTAGTTACTTGAAAATGGTTAATGGTAGAGACTTGAAATGTGAATTAGTTACTTGAAAATGGTTAAGTGTAGTGAAAATGTGAATTAGTTACTTGAAAATGGTTAAGTGTAGTAACTTGAAAATGTGAATTTGTTAATTGAAAATGGTAGTGACTTGAAAATGTAAATTAGTTACTTGAAAATGATTAATGGTAAAGACTTGAAATGTGAATTAGTTACTTGAAAATGGTTGTGTAGTGAAAATGTGGATTAGTTACTTGAAAATAGTTAAGTGTAGTAACTTGAAAATGAGAATTATTTACTTGAAAATGGTTAAGTGTAGAGAATTGAAATGTGAATTAGTTACATGGTTAATGGAAGAAACTTGAAATGTGAATTAGTTACTTGAAAATGGTTAATGGTAGAGACTTGAAATGTGAATTAGTTACTTGAAAATGGTTAAGTGTAGTTAAAATGTGAATTAGTTACTTGAAAATGGTTAAGTGTAGTAACTTGAAAATGTGAATTTGTTACTTGAAAATGGTAGTGACCTGAAAATGTAAATTAGTTACTTGAAAATGGTTAATGGTAGAGACTTGAAATGTGAATTAGTTACTTGAAAATCGTTAAGTGTAGTGGAAATGTGAATTAGTTACTTGAAAATGATTAAGTGTAGTAACTTGAAAATGTGAATTAGTATTTGAAAATGGTAGAGACTTGAACTGTGAATTAGTTACTTGAAAATGGTAGAGATTTGAAATGTGAATTAGTTATTTGAAAATGGTTAAGTGTAGAGACTTGAAGATGTGTATTTGTTACTTGCAAATGGTAGTGACTTGAAAATGTGAATTAGTTACTTGAAAATGGTTAATGGTAGAGACTTGAAATGTGAATTAGTTACTTGAAAATGGTTAGTTGTAGAGACTTGAATTAGTTACTAGAAAATGGTTAAGTGTAGTAACTTGAAAACGTGAATTAGTTACTTGAAAATGGTTAAGTGTAGAGAATTGAAATGTGAATTAGTTACATGGTTACTGGTAGACACTTGAAATGTGAATTAGTTATTTGAAAATGGTTATTGGTAGAGACTTGAAATGTGAATTAGTTACTTGAAAATGGTTAAGTGTAATGAAAATGTGAATTAGTTACTAGAAAATGGTTAAGTGTAGTAACTTGAAATTGTGAATTTGTTACTTGAAAATGGTAGTGATTTGAAAATATGAATTAGTAACTTGAAAATGGTTAATGGTAGAGACTTGAAATGTGAAATTAGTTACTTGAAAATGGTTAAGTGTAGTGAAAATGTGAATTAGCTACTTGAAAATGGTTAAGTGTAGTAACTTGAAAATGTGAATTAGTTACTTGAAAATGGTAGTGACTTGAAAATGTGAATTAGTTACATGGTTAATGGTAGAGACTTGAAGTGTGAATTAGTTACTTGAAAATGGTTAATGGTAGAGAATTGAAATGTGAATTAGTTACTTGAAAATGGTTAAGTGTAGTGAAAATGTGAATTAGTTTCTAGAAAATGGTTAAGTGTAGTAACTTGAAAATGTGAATTAGTTACTTGAAAATGGTAGTGACTTGAAAATGAGAATTAGTTATTTGAAAATGGTTAATGGTAGAGACTTGAAATGTGAATTGGTTACTTGAAAATGGTTAAGTGTAGAGACATGAAGATGTGTATTTGTTACTTGAAAATGGTAGTGACTTGAAAATGTGAATTAGTTATTTGAAAATGGTTAATTATAGAGACTTGAAATGTGAATTAGTTACTTGAAAATGGTTAATGGTAGAGACTTGAAATGTGAATTAGTTACTTGAAAATGGTTAAGTGTAGTGAAAATGTGAATTAGTTACTTGAAAATGGTTAAGTGTAGTAACTTGAAATTGTGAATTTGTTACTTGAAAATGGTAGTGACTTGAAAATGTAAATTAGTTACTTGAAAATGGTTAATGGTAGAGACTTGAAATGTGAATTAGTTACTTGAAAATGGTTAATGTTAGAGACTTGAAATGTGAATTAGTTACTTGAAAATGGTTAAGTGTAGTGGAAATGTGAATTAGTTACTTGAAAATGGTTAAGTGTAGTAACTTGAAAATGTGAATTAGTTACTTGAAAATGGTAGAGACTTGAACTGTGAATTAGTTGCTTGAAAATGGTAGAGACTTGAAATCTGAATTAGTTATTTGAAAATGGTTAAGTGTAGAGACTTGAAGATGTGTATTTGTTACTTGAAAATGGTAGTGACTTGAAAATGTGAATTAGTTATTTGAAAATGGTTAATGGTAGAGACTTGAAATGTGAATTAGTTACTAGAAAATGGTTAAGTGTAGTAACTTGAAAACGTGAATTAGTTACTTGAAAATGGTTAAGTGTAGAGAATTGAAATGTGAATTAGTTACATGGTTACTGGTAGACACTTGAAATGTGAATTAGTTACTTGAAAATGGTTATTGGTAGAGACTTGAAATGTGAATTAGTTACTTGAAAATGGTTAAGTGTAAGGAAAATGTGAATTAGTTACTAGAAAATGGTTAAGTGTAGTAACTTGAAATTTTGAATTTGTTACTTGAAAATGGTAGTGATTTGAAAATATGAATTAGTAACTTGAAAATGGTTAATGGTAGAGACTTGAAATGTGAAATTAGTTACTTGAAAATGGTTAAGTGTAGTGAAAATGTGAATTAGCTACTTGAAAATGGTTAAGTGTAGTAACTTGAAAATGTGAATTAGTTACTTGAAAATGGTAGTGACTTGAAAATGTGAATTAGTTACATGGTTAATGGTAGAGACTTGAAGTGTGAATTAGTTACTTGAAAATGGTTAATGGTAGAGACTTGAAATGTGAATTAGTTACTTGAAAATGGTTAAGTGTAGTGAAAATGTGAATTAGTTAATAGAAAATGGTTAAGTGTAGTAACTTGAAAATGTGAATTAGTTACTTGAAAATGGTAGTGACTTGAAAATGAGAATTAGTTATTTGAAAATGGTTAATGGTAGAGACTTGAAATGTGAATTGGTTACTTGAAAATGGTTAAGTGTAGAGACATGAAGATGTGTATTTGTTACTTGAAAATGGTAGTGACTTGAAAATGTGAATTAGTTATTTGAAAATGGTTAATGATAGAGACTTGAAATGTGAATTAGTTACTTGAAAATGGTTAATGGTAGAGACTTGAAATGTGAATTAGTTACTTGAAAATGGTTAAGTGTAGTGAAAATGTGAATTAGTTACTTGAAAATGGTTAAGTGTAGTAACTTGAAAATGTGAATTTGTTAATTGAAAATGGTAGTGACTTGAAAATGTAAATTAGTTACTTGAAAATGGTTAATGGTAGAGACTTGAAATGTGAATTAGTTACTTGAAAATGGTTAATGGTAGAGACTTGAAATGTGAATTAGTTACTTGAAAATGGTTAAGTGAAGTGAAAATGTGAATTAGTTACTTGAAAATGGTTAAGTGTAGTAACTTGAAAATGTGAATTTGTTACTTGAAAATGGTAGTGACTTGAAAATGTAAATTAGTTACTTGAAAATGATTAATGGTAAAGACTTGAAATGTGAATTAGTTACTTGAAAATGGTTGTGTAGTGAAAATGTGGATTAGTTACTTGAAAATAGTTAAGTGTAGTAACTTGAAAATGAGAATTATTTACTTGAAAATGGTTAAGTGTAGAGAATTGAAATGTGAATTAGTTACATGGTTAATGGAAGAAACTTGAAATGTGAATTAGTTACTTGAAAATGGTTAATGGTAGAGACTTGAAATGTGAATTAGTTACTTGAAAATGGTTAAGTGTAGTTAAAATGTGAATTAGTTACTTGAAAATGGTTAAGTGTAGTAACTTGAAAATGTGAATTTGTTACTTGAAAATGGTAGTGACCTGAAAATGTAAATTAGTTACTTGAAAATGGTTAATGGTAGAGACTTGAAATGTGAATTAGTTACTTGAAAATCGTTAAGTGTAGTGGAAATGTGAATTAGTTACTTGAAAATGGTTAAGTGTAGTAACTTGTAAACGTGAATTAGTTACTTGAAAATGGTAGAGACTTGAACTGTGAATTAGTTACTTGAAAATGGTAGAGACTTGAAATCTGAATTAGTTATTTGAAAATGGTTAAGTGTCGAAACTTGAAGATGTGAATTAGTTACTTGAAAATGGTAGTGATTTGAAAATATGAATTAGTAACTTGAAAATGGTTAATGGTAGAGACTTGAAATGTGAAATTAGTTACTTGAAAATGGTTAAGTGTAGTGAAAATGTGAATTAGCTACTTGAAAATGGTTAAGTGTAGTAACTTGAAAATGTGAATTAGTTACTTGAAAATGGTAGTGACTTGAAAATGTGAATTAGTTATATGGTTAATGGTAGAGACTTGAAGTGTGAATTAGTTACTTGAAAATGGTTAATGGTAGAGACTTGAAATGTGAATTAGTTACTTGAAAATGGTTAAGTGTAGTGGAAATGTGAATTAGTTACTTGAAAATGGTTATGTGTAGTAACTTGAAAATGTGAATTAGTTACTTGAAAATGGTAGAGACTTGAACTATGAATTAGTTGCTTGAAAATGGTAGAGACTTGAAATCTGAATTAGTTATTTGAAAATGGTTAAGTGTAGAGACTTGACGATGTGTATTTGTTACTTGAAAATGGTAGTGACCTGAAAATGTAAATTAGTTACTTGAAAATGGTTAATGGTAGAGACTTGAAATGTGAATTAGTTACTTGAAAATCGTTAAGTGTAGTGGAAATGTGAATTAGTTACTTGAAAATGGTTAAGTGTAGTAACTTGTAAACGTGAATTAGTTACTTGAAAATGGTAGAGACTTGAACTGTGAATTAGTTACTTGAAAATGGTAGAGACTTGAAATCTGAATTAGTTATTTGAAAATGGTTAAGTGTCGAAACTTGAAGATGTGAATTAGTTACTTGAAAATGGTAGTGATTTGAAAGTATGAATTAGTAACTTGAAAATGGTTAATGGTAGAGACTTGAAATGTGAAATTAGTTATTTGAAAATGGTTAAGTGTAGTGAAAATGTGAATTAGCTACTTGAAAATGGTTAAGTGTAGTAACTTGAAAATGTGAATAAGTTACTTGAAAATGGTAGTGACTTGAAAATGTGAATTAGTTATATGGTTAATGGTAGAGACTTGAAGTGTGAATTAGTTACTTGAAAATGGTTAATGGTAGAGACTTGAAATGTGAATTAGTTACTTGAAAATCGTTAAGTGTAGTGGAAATGTGAATTATTTACTTGAAAATGGTTAAGTGTAGTAACTTGTAAACGTGAATTAGTTACTTGAAAATGGTAGAGACTTGAACTGTGAATTAGTTACTTGAAAATGGTAGAGACTTGAAATCTGAATTAGTTATTTGAAAATGGTTAAGTGTCGAAACTTGAAGATGTGAATTAGTTACTTGAAAATGGTAGTGATTTGAAAATATGAATTAGTAACTTGAAAATGGTTAATGGTAGAGACTTGAAATGTGAAATTAGTTACTTGAAAATGGTTAAGTGTAGTGAAAATGTGAATTAGCTACTTGAAAATGGTTAAGTGTAGTAACTTGAAAATGTGAATTAGTTACTTGAAAATGGTAGTGACTTGAAAATGTGAATTAGTTATATGGTTAATGGTAGAGACTTGAAGTGTGAACTAGTTACTTGAAAATGGTTAATGGTAGAGACTTGAAATGTGAATTAGTTACTTGAAAATGGTTAAGTGTAGTGAAAATGTGAATTAGCTACTTGAAAATGGTTAAGTGTAGTAACTTGAAAATGTGAATTAGTTACTTGAAAATGGTAGTGACTTGAAAATGTGAATTAGTTACATGGTTAATGGTAGAGACTTGAAGTGTGAATTAGTTACTTGAAAATGGTTAATGGTAGAGACTTGAAATGTGAATTAGTTACTTGAAAATGGTTAAGTGTAGTGAAAATGTGAATTAGTTACTAGAAAATGGTTAAGTGTAGTAACTTGAAAATGTGAATTAGTTACTTGAAAATGGTAGTGACTTGAAAATGAGAATTAGTTATTTGAAAATGGTTAATGGTAGAGACTTGAAATGTGAATTGGTTACTTGAAAATGGTTAAGTGTAGAGACATGAAGATGTGTATTTGTTACTTGAAAATGGTAGTGACTTGAAAATGTGAATTAGTTATTTGAAAATGGTTAATGATAGAGACTTGAAATGTGAATTAGTTACTTGAAAATGGTTAATGGTAGAGACTTGAAATGTGAATTAGTTACTTGAAAATGGTTAAGTGTAGTGAAAATGTGAATTAGTTACTTGAAAATGGTTAAGTGTAGTAACTTGAAAATGTGAATTTGTTAATTGAAAATGGTAGTGACTTGAAAATGTAAATTAGTTACTTGAAAATGGTTAATGGTAGAGACTTGAAATGTGAATTAGTTACTTGAAAATGGTTAATGGTAGAGACTTGAAATGTGAATTAGTTACTTGAAAATGGTTAAGTGAAGTGAAAATGTGAATTAGTTACTTGAAAATGGTTAAGTGTAGTAACTTGAAAATGTGAATTTGTTACTTGAAAATGGTAGTGACTTGAAAATGTAAATTAGTTACTTGAAAATGATTAATGGTAAAGACTTGAAATGTGAATTAGTTACTTGAAAATGGTTGTGTAGTGAAAATGTGGATTAGTTACTTGAAAATAGTTAAGTGTAGTAACTTGAAAATGAGAATTATTTACTTGAAAATGGTTAAGTGTAGAGAATTGAAATGTGAATTAGTTACATGGTTAATGGAAGAAACTTGAAATGTGAATTAGTTACTTGAAAATGGTTAATGGTAGAGACTTGAAATGTGAATTAGTTACTTGAAAATGGTTAAGTGTAGTTAAAATGTGAATTAGTTACTTGAAAATGGTTAAGTGTAGTAACTTGAAAATGTGAATTTGTTACTTGAAAATGGTAGTGACCTGAAAATGTAAATTAGTTACTTGAAAATGGTTAATGGTAGAGACTTGAAATGTGAATTAGTTACTTGAAAATCGTTAAGTGTAGTGGAAATGTGAATTAGTTACTTGAAAATGGTTAAGTGTAGTAACTTGTAAACGTGAATTAGTTACTTGAAAATGGTAGAGACTTGAACTGTGAATTAGTTACTTGAAAATGGTAGAGACTTGAAATCTGAATTAGTTATTTGAAAATGGTTAAGTGTCGAAACTTGAAGATGTGAATTAGTTACTTGAAAATGGTAGTGATTTGAAAATATGAATTAGTAACTTGAAAATGGTTAATGGTAGAGACTTGAAATGTGAAATTAGTTACTTGAAAATGGTTAAGTGTAGTGAAAATGTGAATTAGCTACTTGAAAATGGTTAAGTGTAGTAACTTGAAAATGTGAATTAGTTACTTGAAAATGGTAGTGACTTGAAAATGTGAATTAGTTATATGGTTAATGGTAGAGACTTGAAGTGTGAATTAGTTACTTGAAAATGGTTAATGGTAGAGACTTGAAATGTGAATTAGTTACTTGAAAATGGTTAAGTGTAGTGGAAATGTGAATTAGTTACTTGAAAATGGTTAAGTGTAGTAACTTGAAAATGTGAATTAGTTACTTGAAAATGGTAGAGACTTGAACTATGAATTAGTTGCTTGAAAATGGTAGAGACTTGAAATCTGAATTAGTTATTTGAAAATGGTTAAGTGTAGAGACTTGACGATGTGTATTTGTTACTTGAAAATGGTAGTGACCTGAAAATGTAAATTAGTTACTTGAAAATGGTTAATGGTAGAGACTTGAAATGTGAATTAGTTACTTGAAAATGGTTAAGTGTAGTAACTTGTAAACGTGAATTAGTTACTTGAAAATGGTAGAGACTTGAACTGTGAATTAGTTACTTGAAAATGGTAGAGACTTGAAATCTGAATTAGTTATTTGAAAATGGTTAAGTGTCGAAACTTGAAGATGTGAATTAGTTACTTGAAAATGGTAGTGATTTGAAAATATGAATTAGTAACTTGAAAATGGTTAATGGTAGAGACTTGAAATGTGAAATTAGTTATTTGAAAATGGTTAAGTGTAGTGAAAATGTGAATTAGCTACTTGAAAATGGTTAAGTGTAGTAACTTGAAAATGTGAATAAGTTACTTGAAAATGGTAGTGACTTGAAAATGTGAATTAGTTATATGGTTAATGGTAGAGACTTGAAGTGTGAATTAGTTACTTCAAAATGGTTAATGGTAGAGACTTGAAATGTGAATTAGTTACTTGAAAATCGTTAAGTGTAGTGGAAATGTGAATTATTTACTTGAAAATGGTTAAGTGTAGTAACTTGTAAACGTGAATTAGTTACTTGAAAATGGTAGAGACTTGAACTGTGAATTAGTTACTTGAAAATGGTAGAGACTTGAAATCTGAATTAGTTATTTGAAAATGGTTAAGTGTCGAAACTTGAAGATGTGAATTAGTTACTTGAAAATGGTAGTGATTTGAAAATATGAATTAGTAACTTGAAAATGGTTAATGGTAGAGACTTGAAATGTGAAATTAGTTACTTGAAAATGGTTAAGTGTAGTGAAAATGTGAATTAGCTACTTGAAAATGGTTAAGTGTAGTAACTTGAAAATGTGAATTAGTTACTTGAAAATGGTAGTGACTTGAAAATGTGAATTAGTTATATGGTTAATGGTAGAGACTTGAAGTGTGAATTAGTTACTTGAAAATGGTTAATGGTAGAGACTTGAAATGTGAATTAGTTACTTGAAATTGGTTAAGTGTAGTAACTTTAAAATGTGAATTATTTACTTGAAAATGGTTAGGTGTAGAGAATTGAAATGTGAATTAATTACATGGTTAATGGTAGAAACTTGAAATGTGAATTAGTTACTTGAAAATGGTTAATGGTAGAGACTTGAAATGTGAATTAGTTACTTGAAAATGGTTAAGTGTAGTGAAAATATGAATTAGTTACTTGATAATGGTTAAGTGTAGTAACTTGAAAATGTGAATTTGTTACTTGAAAATGGTAGTGACTTGAAAATGTAAATTAGTTACGTGAAAATGGTTAATGGTAGAGACTTGAAATGTGAATTAGTTACTTGAAAATCGTTAAGTGTAGTGGAAATGTGAATTAGTTACTTGAAAATGGTTAAGTGTAGTAACTTGAAAATGTGAATTAGTATTTGAAAATGGTAGAGACTTGAACTGTGAATTAGTTACTTGAAAATGGTAGAGATTTGAAATGTGAATTAGTTATTTGAAAATGGTTAAGTGTAGAGACTTGAAGATGTGTATTTGTTACTTGCAAATGGTAGTGACTTGAAAATGTGAATTAGTTACTTGAAAATGGTTAATGGTAGAGACTTGAAATGTGAATTAGTTACTTGAAAATGGTTAGTTGTAGAGACTTGAATTAGTTACTAGAAAATGGTTAAGTGTAGTAACTTGAAAACGTGAATTAGTTACTTGAAAATGGTTAAGTGTAGAGAATTGAAATGTGAATTAGTTACATGGTTACTGGTAGACACTTGAAATGTGAATTAGTTATTTGAAAATGGTTATTGGTAGAGACTTGAAATGTGAATTAGTTACTTGAAAATGGTTAAGTGTAATGAAAATGTGAATTAGTTACTAGAAAATGGTTAAGTGTAGTAACTTGAAATTGTGAATTTGTTACTTGAAAATGGTAGTGATTTGAAAATATGAATTAGTAACTTGAAAATGGTTAATGGTAGAAACTTGAAATGTGAAATTAGTTACTTGAAAATGGTTAAGTGTAGTGAAAATGTGAATTAGCTACTTGAAAATGGTTAAGTGTAGTAACTTGAAAATGTGAATTAGTTACTTGAAAATGGTAGTGACTTGAAAATGTGAATTAGTTACATGGTTAATGGTAGAGACTTGAAGTGTGAATTAGTTACTTGAAAATGGTTAATGGTAGAGAATTGAAATGTGAATTAGTTACTTGAAAATGGTTAAGTGTAGTGAAAATGTGAATTAGTTTCTAGAAAATGGTTAAGTGTAGTAACTTGAAAATGTGAATTAGTTACTTGAAAATGGTAGTGACTTGAAAATGAGAATTAGTTATTTGAAAATGGTTAATGGTAGAGACTTGAAATGTGAATTGGTTACTTGAAAATGGTTAAGTGTAGAGACATGAAGATGTGTATTTGTTACTTGAAAATGGTAGTGACTTGAAAATGTGAATTAGTTATTTGAAAATGGTTAATTATAGAGACTTGAAATGTGAATTAGTTACTTGAAAATGGTTAATGGTAGAGACTTGAAATGTGAATTAGTTACTTGAAAATGGTTAAGTGTAGTGAAAATGTGAATTAGTTACTTGAAAATGGTTAAGTGTAGTAACTTGAAATTGTGAATTTGTTACTTGAAAATGGTAGTGACTTGAAAATGTAAATTAGTTACTTGAAAATGGTTAATGGTAGAGACTTGAAATGTGAATTAGTTACTTGAAAATGGTTAATGTTAGAGACTTGAAATGTGAATTAGTTACTTGAAAATGGTTAAGTGTAGTGGAAATGTGAATTAGTTACTTGAAAATGGTTAAGTGTAGTAACTTGAAAATGTGAATTAGTTACTTGAAAATGGTAGAGACTTGAACTGTGAATTAGTTGCTTGAAAATGGTAGAGACTTGAAATCTGAATTAGTTATTTGAAAATGGTTAAGTGTAGAGACTTGAAGATGTGTATTTGTTACTTGAAAATGGTAGTGACTTGAAAATGTGAATTAGTTATTTGAAAATGGTTAATGGTAGAGACTTGAAATGTGAATTAGTTACTAGAAAATGGTTAAGTGTAGTAACTTGAAAACGTGAATTAGTTACTTGAAAATGGTTAAGTGTAGAGAATTGAAATGTGAATTAGTTACATGGTTACTGGTAGACACTTGAAATGTGAATTAGTTACTTGAAAATGGTTATTGGTAGAGACTTGAAATGTGAATTAGTTACTTGAAAATGGTTAAGTGTAAGGAAAATGTGAATTAGTTACTAGAAAATGGTTAAGTGTAGTAACTTGAAATTGTGAATTTGTTACTTGAAAATGGTAGTGATTTGAAAATATGAATTAGTAACTTGAAAATGGTTAATGGTAGAGACTTGAAATGTGAAATTAGTTACTTGAAAATGGTTAAGTGTAGTGAAAATGTGAATTAGCTACTTGAAAATGGTTAAGTGTAGTAACTTGAAAATGTGAATTAGTTACTTGAAAATGGTAGTGACTTGAAAATGTGAATTAGTTACATGGTTAATGGTAGAGACTTGAAGTGTGAATTAGTTACTTGAAAATGGTTAATGGTAGAGACTTGAAATGTGAATTAGTTACTTGAAAATGGTTAAGTGTAGTGAAAATGTGAATTAGTTACTAGAAAATGGTTAAGTGTAGTAACTTGAAAATGTGAATTAGTTACTTGAAAATGGTAGTGACTTGAAAATGAGAATTAGTTATTTGAAAATGGTTAATGGTAGAGACTTGAAATGTGAATTGGTTACTTGAAAATGGTTAAGTGTAGAGACATGAAGATGTGTATTTGTTACTTGAAAATGGTAGTGACTTGAAAATGTGAATTAGTTATTTGAAAATGGTTAATGATAGAGACTTGAAATGTGAATTAGTTACTTGAAAATGGTTAATGGTAGAGACTTGAAATGTGAATTAGTTACTTGAAAATGGTTAAGTGTAGTGGAAATGTGAATTAGTTACTTGAAAATGGTTAAGTGTAGTAACTTGAAAATGTGAATTAGTTACTTGAAAATGGTAGAGACTTGAACTGTGAATTAGTTGCTTGAAAATGGTAGAGACTTGAAATCTGAATTAGTTATTTGAAAATGGTTAAGTGTAGAGACTTGAAGATGTGTATTTGTTACTTGAAAATGGTAGTGACTTGAAAATGTGAATTAGTTATTTGAAAATGGTTAATGGTAGAGACTTGAAATGTGAATTAGTTACTAGAAAATGGTTAAGTGTAGTAACTTGAAAACGTGAATTAGTTACTTGAAAATGGTTAAGTGTAGAGAAATGAAATGTGAATTAGTTACATGGTTACTGGTAGACACTTGAAATGTGAATTAGTTACTTGAAAATGGTTATTGGTAGAGACTTGAAATGTGAATTAGTTACTTGAAAATGGTTAAGTGTAAGGAAAATGTGAATTAGTTACTAGAAAATGGTTAAGTGTAGTAACTTGAAATTGTGAATTTGTTACTTGAAAATGGTAGTGATTTGAAAATATGAATTAGTAACTTGAAAATGGTTAATGGTAGAGACTTGAAATGTGAAATTAGTTACTTGAAAATGGTTAAGTGTAGTGAAAATGTGAATTAGCTACTTGAAAATGGTTAAGTGTAGTAACTTGAAAATGTGAATTAGTTACTTGAAAATGGTAGTGACTTGAAAATGTGAATTAGTTACATGGTTAATGGTAGAGACTTGAAGTGTGAATTAGTTACTTGAAAATGGTTAATGGTAGAGACTTGAAATGTGAATTAGTTACTTGAAAATGGTTAAGTGTAGTGAAAATGTGAATTAGTTACTAGAAAATGGTTAAGTGTAGTAACTTGAAAATGTGAATTAGTTACTTGAAAATGGTAGTGACTTGAAAATGAGAATTAGTTATTTGAAAATGGTTAATGGTAGAGACTTGAAATGTGAATTGGTTACTTGAAAATGGTTAAGTGTAGAGACATGAAGATGTGTATTTGTTACTTGAAAATGGTAGTGACTTGAAAATGTGAATTAGTTATTTGAAAATGGTTAATGATAGAGACTTGAAATGTGAATTAGTTACTTGAAAATGGTTAATGGTAGAGACTTGAAATGTGAATTAGTTACTTGAAAATGGTTAAGTGTAGTGAAAATGTGAATTAGTTACTTGAAAATGGTTAAGTGTAGTAACTTGAAAATGTGAATTTGTTAATTGAAAATGGTAGTGACTTGAAAATGTAAATTAGTTACTTGAAAATGGTTAATGGTAGAGACTTGAAATGTGAATTAGTTACTTGAAAATGGTTAATGGTAGAGACTTGAAATGTGAATTAGTTACTTGAAAATGGTTAAGTGTAGTGGAAATGTGAATTAGTTACTTGAAAATGGTTAAGTGTAGTAACTTCAAAATGTGAATTAGTTACTTGAAAATGGTAGAGACTTGAACTATGAATTAGTTGCTTGAAAATGGTAGAGACTTGAAATCTGAATTAGTTATTTGAAAATGGTTAAGCGTAGAGACTTGAAGATGTGTATTTGTTACTTGAAAATGGTAGTGACTTGAAAATGTGAATTAGTTATTTGAAAATGGTTAATGGTAGAGACTTGAAATGTGAATTAGTTACTTGAAAATGGTTAAGTGTAGTAACTTGAAAACGTGAATTAGTTACATGAAAATGGTTAAGTGTAGAGAATTGAAATATGAATTAGTTACATGGTTAATGGTAGACACTTGAAATGTGAATTCGTTACTTGAAAATGGTTAAGTGTAGTGACTTGAAAATGTGAATTAGTTACTTGAAAATGGTTAATGGTAGAGACTTGAAATGTGAATTAGTTACTTGAAAATGGTTAATGGTACAGACTTGAAATGTGAATTAGTTACTTGAAAATGGTTAAGTGTAGTGGAAATGTGAATTAGTTACTTGAAAATGGTTAAGTGTAGTAACTTGAAAATGTGAATTAGTTACTTGAAAATGGTAGAGACTTGAACTGTGAATTAGTTGCTTGAAAATGGTAGAGACTTGAAATCTGAATTAGTTATTTGAAAATGGTTAAGTGTAGAGACTTGAAGATGTGTATTTGTTACTTGAAAATGGTAGTGACTTGAAAATGTGAATTAGTTATTTGAAAATGGTTAATGGTAGAGACTTGAAATGTGAATTAGTTACTTGAAAATGGTTAAGTGTAGTAACTTGAAAACGTGAATTAGTTACATGAAAATGGTTAAGTGTAGAGAATTGAAATATAAATTAGTTACATGGTTAATGGTAGACACTTGAAATGTGAATTCGTTACTTGAAAATGGTTAAGTGTAGTGACTTGAAAATGTGAATTAGTTACTTGAAAATGGTTGTGTAGTGAAAATGTGGATTAGTTACTTGAAAATGGTTAAGTGTAGTAATTTGAAAATGAGAATTATTTACTTGAAAATGGTTAAGTGTAGAGAATTGAAATGTGAATTAGTTACATGGTTAATGGTAGAGACTTGAAATGTGAATTAGTTACTTGAAAAGAGACTTGAAATGTGAATTAGTTACTTGAAAATGGTTAAGTGTAGTGAAAATGTGAATTAGTTACTTGAAAATGGTTAAGTGTAGTAACTTGAAAATGTGAATTTGTTACTTGAAAATGGTAGTGACTTGAAAATGTAAATTAGTTACTTGAAAATGGTTAATGGTAGAGACTTGAAATGTGAATTAGTTACTTGAAAATCGTTAAGTGTAGTGGAAATGTGAATTAGTTACTTGAAAATGGTTAAGTGTAGTAACTTGAAAACGTGAATTAGTTACTTGAAAATGGTAGAGACTTGAACTGTGAATTAGTTACTTGAAAATGGTAGAGACTTGAAATCTGAATTAGTTATTTGAAAATGGTTAAGTGTCGAAACTTGAAGATGTGTATTTGTTACTTGAAAATGTGAATTAGTTATTTGAAAATGGTTAATGGTAGAGACTTGAAATGTGAATTAGTTATTTGAAAATGGTTAAGTGTAGTAACTTGAAAACGTGAATTAGTTACATGAAAATGGTTAAGTGTAGAAAATTGAAATATGAATTAGTTACATGGTTAATGGTAGACACTTGAAATGTGAATTCGTTACTTGAAAATGGTTAAGTGTAGAGACATGAAGATGTGTATTTGTTACTTGAAAATGGTAGTGACTTGAAAATGTGAATTAGTTATTTGAAAATGGTTAATGGTAGAGACTTGAAATGTGAATTAGTTACTTAAAAATGGTTAATGGTAGAGACTTGAAATGTGAATTAGTTACTTGAAAATGGTTAAGTGTAGTGAAAAGGTGAATTAGCTTCTTGAAAATGGTTAAGTGTAGTAACTTGAAAATGTGAATTAGTTACTTGAAAATGGTAGTGACTTGAAAATGTGAATTAGTTACATGGTTAATGGTAGAGACATGAAGTGTGAATTAGTTACTTGAAAATGGTTAATGGTAGACACTTGAAATGTGAATTAGTTACTTGAAAATGGTTAAGTGTAGTAACTTGAAAATGTGAATTATTTACTTGAAAATGGTTAAGTGTAGAGAATTGAAATGTGAATTAATTACATGGTTAATGGTAGAAACTTGAAATGTGAATTAGTTACTTGAAAATGGTTAATGGTAGAGACTTGAAATGTGAATTAGTTACTTGAAAATGGTTAAGTGTAGTGAAAATTTGAATTAGTTACTTGAAAATGGTTAAGTGTAGTAACTTGAAAATGTGAATTAGTTACTTGAAAATGGTAGAGACTTGAACTATGAATTAGTTGCTTGAAAATGGTAGAGACTTGAAATCTGAATTAGTTATTTGAAAATGGTTAAGCGTAGTGAAAATGTGAATTAGTTACTTGAAAATGGTTAAGTGTAGTGAAAATGTGAATTAGTTACTAGAAAATGGTTAAGTGTAGTAACTTGAAAATGTGAATTAGTTACTTGAAAATGGTAGTGACTCGAAAATGAGAATTAGTTATTTGAAAATGGTTAATGGTAGAGACTTGAAATGTGATTTGGTTACTTGAAAATGGTTTAAGTGTAGAGACATGAAGATGTGTATTTGTTACTTGAAAATGGTAGTGACTTGAAAATGTGAATTAGTTATTTGAAAATGGTTAATGGTAGAGACTTGAAATGTGAATTAGTTACTTGAAAATGGTTAATGGTAGAGACTTGAAATGTGAATTAGTTACTTGAAAATGGTTAAGTGTAGTGAAAATGTGAATTAGTTACTTGAAAATGGTTAAGTGTAGTAACTTGAAAATGTGAATTTGTTACTTGAAAATGGTAGTGATTTGAAAATATGAATTAGTAACTTGAAAATGGTTAATGGTAGAGACTTGAAATGTGAAATTAGTTACTTGAAAATGGTTAAGTGTAGTGAAAATGTGAATTAGCTACTTGAAAATGGTTAAGTGTAGTAACTTAAAAATGTGAATTAGTTACTTGAAAATGGTAGTGACTTGAAAATGTGAATTAGTTACATGGTTAATGGTAGAGACTTGAAGTGTGAATTAGTTACTTGAAAATGGTTAATGGTAGAGACTTGAAATGTGAATTATTTACTTGAAAATGGTTAAGTGTAGTGAAAATGTGAATTAGTTACTAGAAAATGGTTAAGTGTAGTAACTTGAAAATGTGAATTAGTTACTTGAAAATGGTAGTGACTTGAAAATAAGAATTAGTTATTTGAAAATGGTTAATGGTAGAGACTTGAAATGTGAATTGGTTACTTGAAAATGGTTAAGTGTAGAGACATGAAGATGTGTATTTGTTACTTGAAAATGGTAGTGACTTGAAAATGTGAATTAGTTATTTGAAAATGGTTAATGGTAGAGACTTGAAATGTGAATTAGTTACTTGAAAATGGTTAATGGTAGAGACTTGAAATGTGAATTAGTTACTTGAAAAGAGACTTGAAATGTGAATTAGTTACTTGAAAATGGTTAAGTGTAGTGAAAATGTGAATTAGTTACTTGAAAATGGTTAAGTGTAGTAACTTGAAAATGTGAATTTGTTACTTGAAAATGGTAGTGACTTGAAAATGTAAATTAGTTACTTGAAAATGGTTAATGGTAGAGACTTGAAATGTGAATTAGTTACTTGAAAATCGTTAAGTGTAGTGGAAATGTGAATTAGTTACTTGAAAATGGTTAAGTGTAGTAACTTGAAAATGTGAATTAGTTACTTGAAAATGGTAGTGACTTGAACTGTGAATTAGTTGCTTGAAAATGATAGAGACTTGAAATCTGAATTAGTTATTTGAAAATGGTTAAGTGTAGAGACTTGAAGATGTGTATTTGTTACCTGAAAATGGTAGTGACTTGAAAATGTGAATTAGTTATTTGAAAATGGTTAATGGTAGAGACTTGAAATGTGAATTAGTTACTTGAAAATGGTTAAGTGTAGTAACTTGAAAACGTGAATTAGTTACATGAAAATGGTTAAGTGTAGAGAATTGAAAGATGAATTAGTTACATGGTTAATGGTAGACACTTGAAATGTGAATTCGTTACTTGAAAATGGTTAAGTGTAGTGACTAGAAAATGTGAATTAGTTACTTGAAAATGATTAATGGTAAAGACTTGAAATGTCAATTAGTTACTTGAAAATGGTTGTGTAGTGAAAATGTGGATTAGTTACTTGAAAATAGTTAAGTGTAGTAACTTGAAAATGAGAATTATTTACTTGAAAATGGTTAAGTGTAGAGAATTGAAATGTGAATTAGTTACATGGTTAATGGAAGAAACTTGAAATGTGAATTAGTTACTTGAAAATGGTTAATGGTAGAGACTTGAAATGTGAATTAGTTACTTGAAAATGGTTAAGTGTAGTGAAAATGTGAATTAGTTACTTGAAAATGGTTAAGTGTAGTAACTTGAAAATGTGAATTTGTTACTTGAAAATGGTAGTGACCTGAAAATGTAAATTAGTTACTTGAAAATGGTTAATGGTAGAGACTTGAAATGTGAATTAGTTACTTGAAAATCGTTAAGTGTAGTGGAAATGTGAATTAGTTACTTGAAAATGGTTAAGTGTAGTAACTTGTAAACGTGAATTAGTTACTTGAAAATGGTAGAGACTTGAAATCTGAATTAGTTATTTGAAAATGGTTAAGTGTCGAAACTTGAAGATGTGAATTAGTTACTTGAAAATGGTAGTGATTTGAAAATATGAATTAGTAACTTGAAAATGGTTAATGGTAGAGACTTGAAATGTGAAATTAGTTATTTGAAAATGGTTAAGTGTAGTGAAAATGTGAATTAGCTACTTGAAAATGGTTAAGTGTAGTAACTTGAAAATGTGAATAAGTTACTTGAAAATGGTAGTGACTTGAAAATGTGAATTAGTTATATGGTTAATGGTAGAGACTTGAAGTGTGAATTAGTTACTTGAAAATGGTTAATGGTAGAGACTTGAAATGTGAATTAGTTACTTGAAAATCGTTAAATGTAGTGGAAATGTGAATTATTTACTTGAAAATGGTTAAGTGTAGTAACTTGTAAACGTGAATTAGTTACTTGAAAATGGTAGAGACTTGAACTGTGAATTAGTTACTTGAAAATGGTAGAGACTTGAAATCTTAATTAGTTATTTGAAAATGGTTAAGTGTCGAAACTTGAAGATGTGAATTAGTTACTTGAAAATGGTAGTGATTTGAAAATATGAATTAGTAACTTGAAAATGGTTAATGGTAGAGACTTGAAATGTGAAATTAGTTACTTGAAAATGGTTAAGTGTAGTGAAAATGTGAATTAGCTACTTGAAAATGGTTAAGTGTAGTAACTTGAAAATGTGAATTAGTTACTTGAAAATGGTAGTGACTTGAAAATGTGAATTAGTTATATGGTTAATGGTAGAGACTTGAAGTGTGAATTAGTTACTTGAAAATGGTTAATGGTAGAGACTTGAAATGTGAATTAGTTACTTGAAATTGGTTAAGTGTAGTGAAAATGTGAATTAGTTACTAGAAAATGGTTAAGTGTAGTAACTTGAAAATGTGAATTAGTTACTTGAAAATGGTAGTGACTTGAAAATGAGAATTAGTTATTTGAAAATGGTTAATGGTAGAGACTTGAAATGTGAATTGGTTACTTGAAAATGGTTAAGTGTAGAGACATGAAGATGTGTATTTGTTACTTGAAAATGGTAGTGACTTGAAAATGTGAATTAGTTATTTGAAAATGGTTAATGATAGAGACTTGAAATGTGAATTAGTTACTTGAAAATGGTTAATGGTAGAGACTTGAAATGTGAATTAGTTACTTGAAAATGGTTAAGTGTAGTGAAAATGTGAATTAGTTACTTGAAAATGGTTAAGTGTAGTAACTTGAAAATGTGAATTTGTTAATTGAAAATGGTAGTGACTTGAAAATGTAAATTAGTTACTTGAAAATGGTTAATGGTAGAGACTTGAAATGTGAATTAGTTACTTGAAAATGGTTAATGGTAGAGACTTGAAATGTGAATTAGTTACTTGAAAATGGTTAAGTGTAGTGGAAATGTGAATTAGTTACTTGAAAATGGTTAAGTGTAGTAACTTCAAAATGTGAATTAGTTACTTGAAAATGGTAGAGACTTGAACTATGAATTAGTTGCTTGAAAATGGTAGAGACTTGAAATCTGAATTAGTTATTTGAAAATGGTTAAGCGTAGAGACTTGAAGATGTGTATTTGTTACTTGAAAATGGTAGTGACTTGAAAATGTGAATTAGTTATTTGAAAATGGTTAATGGTAGAGACTTGAAATGTGAATTAGTTACTTGAAAATGGTTAAGTGTAGTAACTTGAAAACGTGAATTAGTTACATGAAAATGGTTAAGTGTAGAGAATTGAAATATGAATTAGTTACATGGTTAATGGTAGACACTTGAAATGTGAATTCGTTACTTGAAAATGGTTAAGTGTAGTGACTTGAAAATGTGAATTAGTTACTTGAAAATGGTTAATGGTAGAGACTTGAAATGTGAATTAGTTACTTGAAAATGGTTAATGGTACAGACTTGAAATGTGAATTAGTTACTTGAAAATGGTTAAGTGTAGTGGAAATGTGAATTAGTTACTTGAAAATGGTTAAGTGTAGTAACTTGAAAATGTGAATTAGTTACTTGAAAATGGTAGAGACTTGAACTGTGAATTAGTTGCTTGAAAATGGTAGAGACTTGAAATCTGAATTAGTTATTTGAAAATGGTTAAGTGTAGAGACTTGAAGATGTGTATTTGTTACTTGAAAATGGTAGTGACTTGAAAATGTGAATTAGTTATTTGAAAATGGTTAATGGTAGAGACTTGAAATGTGAATTAGTTACTTGAAAATGGTTAATGGTAGAGACTTGAAATGTGAATTAGTTACTTGAAAATGGTTAAGTGTAGTGAATATGTGAATTAGTTACTTGAAAATGGTTAAGTGTAGTAACTTGAAAATGTGAATTAGTTACTTGAAAATGGTAGAGACTTGAACTATGAATTAGTTGCTTGAAAATGGTAGAGACTTGAAATCTGAATTAGTTATTTGAAAATGGTTAAGTGTAGAGACTTGAAGATGTGTATTTGTTACTTGAAAATGGTAGTGACTTGAAAATGTGAATTAGTTATTTGAAAATGGTTAATGGTAGAGACTTGAAATGTGAATTAGTTACTTGAAAATGGTTAAGTGTAGTAACTTGAAAACGTGAATTAGTTACATGAAAATGGTTAAGTGTAGAGAATTGAAAGATGAATTAGTTACATGGTTAATGGTAGACACTTGAAATGTGAATTCGTTACTTGAAAATGGTTAAGTGTAGTGACTAGAAAATGTGAATTAGTTACTTGAAAATGATTAATGGTAAAGACTTGAAATGTCAATTAGTTACTTGAAAATGGTTGTGTAGTGAAAATGTGGATTAGTTACTTGAAAATAGTTAAGTGTAGTAACTTGAAAATGAGAATTATTTACTTGAAAATGGTTAAGTGTAGAGAATTGAAATGTGAATTAGTTACATGGTTAATGGAAGAAACTTGAAATGTGAATTAGTTACTTGAAAATGGTTAATGGTAGAGACTTGAAATGTGAATTAGTTACTTGAAAATGGTTAAGTGTAGTGAAAATGTGAATTAGTTACTTGAAAATGGTTAAGTGTAGTAACTTGAAAATGTGAATTTGTTACTTGAAAATGGTAGTGACCTGAAAATGTAAATTAGTTACTTGAAAATGGTTAATGGTAGAGACTTGAAATGTGAATTAGTTACTTGAAAATCGTTAAGTGTAGTGGAAATGTGAATTAGTTACTTGAAAATGGTTAAGTGTAGTAACTTGTAAACGTGAATTAGTTACTTGAAAATGGTAGAGACTTGAACTGTGAATTAGTTACTTGAAAATGGTAGAGACTTGAAATCTGAATTAGTTATTTGAAAATGGTTAAGTGTCGAAACTTGAAGATGTGAATTAGTTACTTGAAAATGGTAGTGATTTGAAAATATGAATTAGTAACTTGAAAATGGTTAATGGTAGAGACTTGAAATGTGAAATTAGTTATTTGAAAATGGTTAAGTGTAGTGAAAATGTGAATTAGCTACTTGAAAATGGTTAAGTGTAGTAACTTGAAAATGTGAATAAGTTACTTGAAAATGGTAGTGACTTGAAAATGTGAATTAGTTATATGGTTAATGGTAGAGACTTGAAGTGTGAATTAGTTACTTGAAAATGGTTAATGGTAGAGACTTGAAATGTGAATTAGTTACTTGAAAATCGTTAAGTGTAGTGGAAATGTGAATTATTTACTTGAAAATGGTTAAGTGTAGTAACTTGTAAACGTGAATTAGTTACTTGAAAATGGTAGAGACTTGAACTGTGAATTAGTTACTTGAAAATGGTAGAGACTTGAAATCTTAATTAGTTATTTGAAAATGGTTAAGTGTCGAAACTTGAAGATGTGAATTAGTTACTTGAAAATGGTAGTGATTTGAAAATATGAATTAGTAACTTGAAAATGGTTAATGGTAGAGACTTGAAATGTGAAATTAGTTACTTGAAAATGGTTAAGTGTAGTGAAAATGTGAATTAGCTACTTGAAAATGGTTAAGTGTAGTAACTTGAAAATGTGAATTAGTTACTTGAAAATGGTAGTGACTTGAAAATGTGAATTAGTTATATGGTTAATGGTAGAGACTTGAAGTGTGAATTAGTTACTTGAAAATGGTTAATGGTAGAGACTTGAAATGTGAATTAGTTACTTGAAATTGGTTAAGTGTAGTGAAAATGTGAATTAGTTACTAGAAAATGGTTAAGTGTAGTAACTTGAAAATGTGAATTAGTTACTTGAAAATGGTAGTGACTTGAAAATGAGAATTAGTTATTTGAAAATGGTTAATGGTAGAGACTTGAAATGTGAATTGGTTACTTGAAAATGGTTAAGTGTAGAGACATGAAGATGTGTATTTGTTACTTGAAAATGGTAGTGACTTGAAAATGTGAATTAGTTATTTGAAAATGGTTAATGATAGAGACTTGAAATGTGAATTAGTTACTTGAAAATGGTTAATGGTAGAGACTTGAAATGTGAATTAGTTACTTGAAAATGGTTAAGTGTAGTGAAAATGTGAATTAGTTACTTGAAAATGGTTAAGTGTAGTAACTTGAAAATGTGAATTTGTTAATTGAAAATGGTAGTGACTTGAAAATGTAAATTAGTTACTTGAAAATGGTTAATGGTAGAGACTTGAAATGTGAATTAGTTACTTGAAAATGGTTAATGGTAGAGACTTGAAATGTGAATTAGTTACTTGAAAATGGTTAAGTGTAGTGGAAATGTGAATTAGTTACTTGAAAATGGTTAAGTGTAGTAACTTCAAAATGTGAATTAGTTACTTGAAAATGGTAGAGACTTGAACTATGAATTAGTTGCTTGAAAATGGTAGAGACTTGAAATCTGAATTAGTTATTTGAAAATGGTTAAGCGTAGAGACTTGAAGATGTGTATTTGTTACTTGAAAATGGTAGTGACTTGAAAATGTGAATTAGTTATTTGAAAATGGTTAATGGTAGAGACTTGAAATGTGAATTAGTTACTTGAAAATGGTTAAGTGTAGTAACTTGAAAACGTGAATTAGTTACATGAAAATGGTTAAGTGTAGAGAATTGAAATATGAATTAGTTACATGGTTAATGGTAGACACTTGAAATGTGAATTCGTTACTTGAAAATGGTTAAGTGTAGTGACTTGAAAATGTGAATTAGTTACTTGAAAATGGTTAATGGTAGAGACTTGAAATGTGAATTAGTTACTTGAAAATGGTTAATGGTACAGACTTGAAATGTGAATTAGTTACTTGAAAATGGTTAAGTGTAGTGGAAATGTGAATTAGTTACTTGAAAATGGTTAAGTGTAGTAACTTGAAAATGTGAATTAGTTACTTGAAAATGGTAGAGACTTGAACTGTGAATTAGTTGCTTGAAAATGGTAGAGACTTGAAATCTGAATTAGTTATTTGAAAATGGTTAAGTGTAGAGACTTGAAGATGTGTATTTGTTACTTGAAAATGGTAGTGACTTGAAAATGTGAATTAGTTATTTGAAAATGGTTAATGGTAGAGACTTGAAATGTGAATTAGTTACTTGAAAATGGTTAATGGTAGAGACTTGAAATGTGAATTAGTTACTTGAAAATGGTTAAGTGTAGTGAATATGTGAATTAGTTACTTGAAAATGGTTAAGTGTAGTAACTTGAAAATGTGAATTAGTTACTTGAAAATGGTAGAGACTTGAACTATGAATTAGTTGCTTGAAAATGGTAGAGACTTGAAATCTGAATTAGTTATTTGAAAATGGTTAAGTGTAGAGACTTGAAGATGTGTATTTGTTACTTGAAAATGGTAGTGACTTGAAAATGTGAATTAGTTATTTGAAAATGGTTAATGGTAGAGACTTGAAATGTGAATTAGTTACTTGAAAATGTTTAAGTGTAGTAACTTGAAAACATGAATTAGTTACATGAAAATGGTTAAGTGTAGAGAATTGAAATATGAATTAGTTACATGGTTAATGGTAGACACTTGAAATGTGAATTCGTTACTTGAAAATGGTTAAGTGTAGTGACTTGAAAATGTGAATTAGTTACTTGAAAATGGTTAATGGTAGAGACTTGAAATGTGAATTAGTTACTTGAAAATGGTTAATGGTACAGACTTGAAATGTGAATTAGTTACTTGAAAATGGTTAAGTGTAGTGGAAATGTGAATTAGTTACTTGAAAATGGTTAAGTGTAGTAACTTGAAAATGTGAATTAGTTACTTGAAAATGGTAGAGACTTGAACTGTGAATTAGTTGCTTGAAAATGGTAGAGACTTGAAATCTGAATTAGTTATTTGAAAATGGTTAAGTGTAGAGACTTGAAGATGTGTATTTGTTACTTGAAAATGGTAGTGACTTGAAAATGTGAATTAGTTATTTGAAAATGGTTAATGGTAGAGACTTGAAATGTGAATTAGTTACTTGAAAATGGTTAAGTGTAGTAACTTGAAAACGTGAATTAGTTACATGAAAATGGTTAAGTGTAGAGAATTGAAATATAAATTAGTTACATGGTTAATGGTAGACACTTGAAATGTGAATTCGTTACTTGAAAATGGTTAAGTGTAGTGACTTGAAAATGTGAATTAGTTACTTGAAAATGGTTGTGTAGTGAAAATGTGGATTAGTTACTTGAAAATGGTTAAGTGTAGTAATTTGAAAATGAGAATTATTTACTTGAAAATGGTTAAGTGTAGAGAATTGAAATGTGAATTAGTTACATGGTTAATGGTAGAGACTTGAAATGTGAATTAGTTACTTGAAAAGAGACTTGAAATGTGAATTAGTTACTTGAAAATGGTTAAGTGTAGTGAAAATGTGAATTAGTTACTTGAAAATGGTTAAGTGTAGTAACTTGAAAATGTGAATTTGTTACTTGAAAATGGTAGTGACTTGAAAATGTAAATTAGTTACTTGAAAATGGTTAATGGTAGAGACTTGAAATGTGAATTAGTTACTTGAAAATCGTTAAGTGTAGTGGAAATGTGAATTAGTTACTTGAAAATGGTTAAGTGTAGTAACTTGAAAACGTGAATTAGTTACTTGAAAATGGTTAATGGTAGAGAATTGAAATGTGAAATTAGTTACTTGAAAATGGTTAAGTGTAGTGAAAATGTGAATTAGCTACTTGAAAATGGTTAAGTGTAGTAACTTAAAAATGTGAATTAGTTACTTGAAAATGGTAGTGACTTGAAAATGTGAATTAGTTACATGGTTAATGGTAGAGACTTGAAGTGTGAATTAGTTACTTGAAAATGGTTAATGGTAGAGACTTGAAATGTGAATTATTTACTTGAAAATGGTTAAGTGTAGTGAAAATGTGAATTAGTTACTAGAAAATGGTTAAGTGTAGTAACTTGAAAATGTGAATTAGTTACTTGAAAATGGTAGTGACTTGAAAATAAGAATTAGTTATTTGAAAATGGTTAATGGTAGAGACTTGAAATGTGAATTGGTTACTTGAAAATGGTTAAGTGTAGAGACATGAAGATGTGTATTTGTTACTTGAAAATGGTAGTGACTTGAAAATGTGAATTAGTTATTTGAAAATGGTTAATGGTAGAGACTTGAAATGTGAATTAGTTACTTGAAAATGGTTAATGGTAGAGACTTGAAATGTGAATTAGTTACTTGAAAAGAGACTTGAAATGTGAATTAGTTACTTGAAAATGGTTAAGTGTAGTGAAAATGTGAATTAGTTACTTGAAAATGGTTAAGTGTAGTAACTTGAAAATGTGAATTTGTTACTTGAAAATGGTAGTGACTTGAAAATGTAAATTAGTTACTTGAAAATGGTTAATGGTAGAGACTTGAAATGTGAATTAGTTACTTGAAAATCGTTAAGTGTAGTGGAAATGTGAATTAGTTACTTGAAAATGGTTAAGTGTAGTAACTTGAAAATGTGAATTAGTTACTTGAAAATGGTAGTGACTTGAACTGTGAATTAGTTGCTTGAAAATGATAGAGACTTGAAATCTGAATTAGTTATTTGAAAATGGTTAAGTGTAGAGACTTGAAGATGTGTATTTGTTACCTGAAAATGGTAGTGACTTGAAAATGTGAATTAGTTATTTGAAAATGGTTAATGGTAGAGACTTGAAATGTGAATTAGTTACTTGAAAATGGTTAAGTGTAGTAACTTGAAAACGTGAATTAGTTACATGAAAATGGTTAAGTGTAGAGAATTGAAAGATGAATTAGTTACATGGTTAATGGTAGACACTTGAAATGTGAATTCGTTACTTGAAAATGGTTAAGTGTAGTGACTAGAAAATGTGAATTAGTTACTTGAAAATGATTAATGGTAAAGACTTGAAATGTCAATTAGTTACTTGAAAATGGTTGTGTAGTGAAAATGTGGATTAGTTACTTGAAAATAGTTAAGTGTAGTAACTTGAAAATGAGAATTATTTACTTGAAAATGGTTAAGTGTAGAGAATTGAAATGTGAATTAGTTACATGGTTAATGGAAGAAACTTGAAATGTGAATTAGTTACTTGAAAATGGTTAATGGTAGAGACTTGAAATGTGAATTAGTTACTTGAAAATGGTTAAGTGTAGTGAAAATGTGAATTAGTTACTTGAAAATGGTTAAGTGTAGTAACTTGAAAATGTGAATTTGTTACTTGAAAATGGTAGTGACCTGAAAATGTAAATTAGTTACTTGAAAATGGTTAATGGTAGAGACTTGAAATGTGAATTAGTTACTTGAAAATCGTTAAGTGTAGTGGAAATGTGAATTAGTTACTTGAAAATGGTTAAGTGTAGTAACTTGTAAACGTGAATTAGTTACTTGAAAATGGTAGAGACTTGAACTGTGAATTAGTTACTTGAAAATGGTAGAGACTTGAAATCTGAATTAGTTATTTGAAAATGGTTAAGTGTCGAAACTTGAAGATGTGAATTAGTTACTTGAAAATGGTAGTGATTTGAAAATATGAATTAGTAACTTGAAAATGGTTAATGGTAGAGACTTGAAATGTGAAATTAGTTACTTGAAATGGTTAAGTGTAGTGAAAATGTGAATTAGCTACTTGAAAATGGTTAAGTGTAGTAACTTGAAAATGTGAATTAGTTACTTGAAAATGGTAGTGACTTGAAAATGTGAATTAGTTATATGGTTAATGGTAGAGACTTGAAGTGTGAATTAGTTACTTGAAAATGGTTAATGGTAGAGACTTGAAATGTGAATTAGTTACTTGAAAATGGTTAAGTGTAGTGGAAATGTGAATTAGTTACTTGAAAATGGTTAAGTGTAGTAACTTGAAAATGTGAATTAGTTACTTGAAAATGGTAGAGACTTGAACTATGAATTAGTTGCTTGAAAATGGTAGAGACTTGAAATCTGAATTAGTTATTTGAAAATGGTTAAGTGTAGAGACTTGAAGATGTGTATTTGTTACTTGAAAATGGTAGTGACCTGAAAATGTAAATTAGTTACTTGAAAATGGTTAATGGTAGAGACTTGAAATGTGAATTAGTTACTTGAAAATCGTTAAGTGTAGTGGAAATGTGAATTAGTTACTTGAAAATGGTTAAGTGTAGTAACTTGTAAACGTGAATTAGTTACTTGAAAATGGTAGAGACTTGAACTGTGAATTAGTTACTTGAAAATGGT
The DNA here is from genome assembly GCA_031232105.1 of Capsicum rhomboideum. Taxonomy (NCBI): domain Eukaryota; kingdom Viridiplantae; phylum Streptophyta; class Magnoliopsida; order Solanales; family Solanaceae; genus Capsicum; species Capsicum rhomboideum. Next base: position 46,099,046 of record CP124719.1, on the reverse strand, counting down.
AGAGACTTGAAATCTTAATTAGTTATTTGAAAATGGTTAAGTGTCGAAACTTGAAGATGTGAATTAGTTACTTGAAAATGGTAGTGATTTGAAAATATGAATTAGTAACTTGAAAATGGTTAATGGTAGAGACTTGAAATGTGAAATTAGTTACTTGAAAATGGTTAAGTGTAGTGAAAATGTGAATTAGCTACTTGAAAATGGTTAAGTGTAGTAACTTGAAAATGTGAATTAGTTACTTGAAAATGGTAGTGACTTGAAAATGTGAATTAGTTATATGGTTAATGGTAGAGACTTGAAGTGTGAATTAGTTACTTGAAAATGGTTAATGGTAGAGACTTGAAATGTGAATTAGTTACTTGAAATTGGTTAAGTGTAGTGAAAATGTGAATTAGTTACTAGAAAATGGTTAAGTGTAGTAACTTGAAAATGTGAATTAGTTACTTGAAAATGGTAGTGACTTGAAAATGAGAATTAGTTATTTGAAAATGGTTAATGGTAGAGACTTGAAATGTGAATTGGTTACTTGAAAATGGTTAAGTGTAGAGACATGAAGATGTGTATTTGTTACTTGAAAATGGTAGTGACTTGAAAATGTGAATTAGTTATTTGAAAATGGTTAATGATAGAGACTTGAAATGTGAATTAGTTACTTGAAAATGGTTAATGGTAGAGACTTGAAATGTGAATTAGTTACTTGAAAATGGTTAAGTGTAGTGAAAATGTGAATTAGTTACTTGAAAATGGTTAAGTGTAGTAACTTGAAAATGTGAATTTGTTAATTGAAAATGGTAGTGACTTGAAAATGTAAATTAGTTACTTGAAAATGGTTAATGGTAGAGACTTGAAATGTGAATTAGTTACTTGAAAATGGTTAATGGTAGAGACTTGAAATGTGAATTAGTTACTTGAAAATGGTTAAGTGTAGTGGAAATGTGAATTAGTTACTTGAAAATGGTTAAGTGTAGTAACTTCAAAATGTGAATTAGTTACTTGAAAATGGTAGAGACTTGAACTATGAATTAGTTGCTTGAAAATGGTAGAGACTTGAAATCTGAATTAGTTATTTGAAAATGGTTAAGCGTAGAGACTTGAAGATGTGTATTTGTTACTTGAAAATGGTAGTGACTTGAAAATGTGAATTAGTTATTTGAAAATGGTTAATGGTAGAGACTTGAAATGTGAATTAGTTACTTGAAAATGGTTAAGTGTAGTAACTTGAAAACGTGAATTAGTTACATGAAAATGGTTAAGTGTAGAGAATTGAAATATGAATTAGTTACATGGTTAATGGTAGACACTTGAAATGTGAATTCGTTACTTGAAAATGGTTAAGTGTAGTGACTTGAAAATGTGAATTAGTTACTTGAAAATGGTTAATGGTAGAGACTTGAAATGTGAATTAGTTACTTGAAAATGGTTAATGGTACAGACTTGAAATGTGAATTAGTTACTTGAAAATGGTTAAGTGTAGTGGAAATGTGAATTAGTTACTTGAAAATGGTTAAGTGTAGTAACTTGAAAATGTGAATTAGTTACTTGAAAATGGTAGAGACTTGAACTGTGAATTAGTTGCTTGAAAATGGTAGAGACTTGAAATCTGAATTAGTTATTTGAAAATGGTTAAGTGTAGAGACTTGAAGATGTGTATTTGTTACTTGAAAATGGTAGTGACTTGAAAATGTGAATTAGTTATTTGAAAATGGTTAATGGTAGAGACTTGAAATGTGAATTAGTTACTTGAAAATGGTTAATGGTAGAGACTTGAAATGTGAATTAGTTACTTGAAAATGGTTAAGTGTAGTGAATATGTGAATTAGTTACTTGAAAATGGTTAAGTGTAGTAACTTGAAAATGTGAATTAGTTACTTGAAAATGGTAGAGACTTGAACTATGAATTAGTTGCTTGAAAATGGTAGAGACTTGAAATCTGAATTAGTTATTTGAAAATGGTTAAGTGTAGAGACTTGAAGATGTGTATTTGTTACTTGAAAATGGTAGTGACTTGAAAATGTGAATTAGTTATTTGAAAATGGTTAATGGTAGAGACTTGAAATGTGAATTAGTTACTTGAAAATGTTTAAGTGTAGTAACTTGAAAACATGAATTAGTTACATGAAAATGGTTAAGTGTAGAGAATTGAAATATGAATTAGTTACATGGTTAATGGTAGACACTTGAAATGTGAATTCGTTACTTGAAAATGGTTAAGTGTAGTGACTTGAAAATGTGAATTAGTTACTTGAAAATGGTTAATGGTAGAGACTTGAAATGTGAATTAGTTACTTGAAAATGGTTAATGGTACAGACTTGAAATGTGAATTAGTTACTTGAAAATGGTTAAGTGTAGTGGAAATGTGAATTAGTTACTTGAAAATGGTTAAGTGTAGTAACTTGAAAATGTGAATTAGTTACTTGAAAATGGTAGAGACTTGAACTGTGAATTAGTTGCTTGAAAATGGTAGAGACTTGAAATCTGAATTAGTTATTTGAAAATGGTTAAGTGTAGAGACTTGAAGATGTGTATTTGTTACTTGAAAATGGTAGTGACTTGAAAATGTGAATTAGTTATTTGAAAATGGTTAATGGTAGAGACTTGAAATGTGAATTAGTTACTTGAAAATGGTTAAGTGTAGTAACTTGAAAACGTGAATTAGTTACATGAAAATGGTTAAGTGTAGAGAATTGAAATATAAATTAGTTACATGGTTAATGGTAGACACTTGAAATGTGAATTCGTTACTTGAAAATGGTTAAGTGTAGTGACTTGAAAATGTGAATTAGTTACTTGAAAATGGTTGTGTAGTGAAAATGTGGATTAGTTACTTGAAAATGGTTAAGTGTAGTAATTTGAAAATGAGAATTATTTACTTGAAAATGGTTAAGTGTAGAGAATTGAAATGTGAATTAGTTACATGGTTAATGGTAGAGACTTGAAATGTGAATTAGTTACTTGAAAAGAGACTTGAAATGTGAATTAGTTACTTGAAAATGGTTAAGTGTAGTGAAAATGTGAATTAGTTACTTGAAAATGGTTAAGTGTAGTAACTTGAAAATGTGAATTTGTTACTTGAAAATGGTAGTGACTTGAAAATGTAAATTAGTTACTTGAAAATGGTTAATGGTAGAGACTTGAAATGTGAATTAGTTACTTGAAAATCGTTAAGTGTAGTGGAAATGTGAATTAGTTACTTGAAAATGGTTAAGTGTAGTAACTTGAAAACGTGAATTAGTTACTTGAAAATGGTTAATGGTAGAGAATTGAAATGTGAAATTAGTTACTTGAAAATGGTTAAGTGTAGTGAAAATGTGAATTAGCTACTTGAAAATGGTTAAGTGTAGTAACTTAAAAATGTGAATTAGTTACTTGAAAATGGTAGTGACTTGAAAATGTGAATTAGTTACATGGTTAATGGTAGAGACTTGAAGTGTGAATTAGTTACTTGAAAATGGTTAATGGTAGAGACTTGAAATGTGAATTATTTACTTGAAAATGGTTAAGTGTAGTGAAAATGTGAATTAGTTACTAGAAAATGGTTAAGTGTAGTAACTTGAAAATGTGAATTAGTTACTTGAAAATGGTAGTGACTTGAAAATAAGAATTAGTTATTTGAAAATGGTTAATGGTAGAGACTTGAAATGTGAATTGGTTACTTGAAAATGGTTAAGTGTAGAGACATGAAGATGTGTATTTGTTACTTGAAAATGGTAGTGACTTGAAAATGTGAATTAGTTATTTGAAAATGGTTAATGGTAGAGACTTGAAATGTGAATTAGTTACTTGAAAATGGTTAATGGTAGAGACTTGAAATGTGAATTAGTTACTTGAAAAGAGACTTGAAATGTGAATTAGTTACTTGAAAATGGTTAAGTGTAGTGAAAATGTGAATTAGTTACTTGAAAATGGTTAAGTGTAGTAACTTGAAAATGTGAATTTGTTACTTGAAAATGGTAGTGACTTGAAAATGTAAATTAGTTACTTGAAAATGGTTAATGGTAGAGACTTGAAATGTGAATTAGTTACTTGAAAATCGTTAAGTGTAGTGGAAATGTGAATTAGTTACTTGAAAATGGTTAAGTGTAGTAACTTGAAAATGTGAATTAGTTACTTGAAAATGGTAGTGACTTGAACTGTGAATTAGTTGCTTGAAAATGATAGAGACTTGAAATCTGAATTAGTTATTTGAAAATGGTTAAGTGTAGAGACTTGAAGATGTGTATTTGTTACCTGAAAATGGTAGTGACTTGAAAATGTGAATTAGTTATTTGAAAATGGTTAATGGTAGAGACTTGAAATGTGAATTAGTTACTTGAAAATGGTTAAGTGTAGTAACTTGAAAACGTGAATTAGTTACATGAAAATGGTTAAGTGTAGAGAATTGAAAGATGAATTAGTTACATGGTTAATGGTAGACACTTGAAATGTGAATTCGTTACTTGAAAATGGTTAAGTGTAGTGACTAGAAAATGTGAATTAGTTACTTGAAAATGATTAATGGTAAAGACTTGAAATGTCAATTAGTTACTTGAAAATGGTTGTGTAGTGAAAATGTGGATTAGTTACTTGAAAATAGTTAAGTGTAGTAACTTGAAAATGAGAATTATTTACTTGAAAATGGTTAAGTGTAGAGAATTGAAATGTGAATTAGTTACATGGTTAATGGAAGAAACTTGAAATGTGAATTAGTTACTTGAAAATGGTTAATGGTAGAGACTTGAAATGTGAATTAGTTACTTGAAAATGGTTAAGTGTAGTGAAAATGTGAATTAGTTACTTGAAAATGGTTAAGTGTAGTAACTTGAAAATGTGAATTTGTTACTTGAAAATGGTAGTGACCTGAAAATGTAAATTAGTTACTTGAAAATGGTTAATGGTAGAGACTTGAAATGTGAATTAGTTACTTGAAAATCGTTAAGTGTAGTGGAAATGTGAATTAGTTACTTGAAAATGGTTAAGTGTAGTAACTTGTAAACGTGAATTAGTTACTTGAAAATGGTAGAGACTTGAACTGTGAATTAGTTACTTGAAAATGGTAGAGACTTGAAATCTGAATTAGTTATTTGAAAATGGTTAAGTGTCGAAACTTGAAGATGTGAATTAGTTACTTGAAAATGGTAGTGATTTGAAAATATGAATTAGTAACTTGAAAATGGTTAATGGTAGAGACTTGAAATGTGAAATTAGTTACTTGAAATGGTTAAGTGTAGTGAAAATGTGAATTAGCTACTTGAAAATGGTTAAGTGTAGTAACTTGAAAATGTGAATTAGTTACTTGAAAATGGTAGTGACTTGAAAATGTGAATTAGTTATATGGTTAATGGTAGAGACTTGAAGTGTGAATTAGTTACTTGAAAATGGTTAATGGTAGAGACTTGAAATGTGAATTAGTTACTTGAAAATGGTTAAGTGTAGTGGAAATGTGAATTAGTTACTTGAAAATGGTTAAGTGTAGTAACTTGAAAATGTGAATTAGTTACTTGAAAATGGTAGAGACTTGAACTATGAATTAGTTGCTTGAAAATGGTAGAGACTTGAAATCTGAATTAGTTATTTGAAAATGGTTAAGTGTAGAGACTTGAAGATGTGTATTTGTTACTTGAAAATGGTAGTGACCTGAAAATGTAAATTAGTTACTTGAAAATGGTTAATGGTAGAGACTTGAAATGTGAATTAGTTACTTGAAAATCGTTAAGTGTAGTGGAAATGTGAATTAGTTACTTGAAAATGGTTAAGTGTAGTAACTTGTAAACGTGAATTAGTTACTTGAAAATGGTAGAGACTTGAACTGTGAATTAGTTACTTGAAAATGGTAGAGACTTGAAATCTGAATTAGTTATTTGAAAATGGTTAAGTGTCGAAACTTGAAGATGTGAATTAGTTACTTGAAAATGGTAGTGATTTGAAAATATGAATTAGTAACTTGAAAATGGTTAATGGTAGAGACTTGAAATGTGAAATTAGTTATTTGAAAATGGTTAAGTGTAGTGAAAATGTGAATTAGCTACTTGAAAATGGTTAAGTGTAGTAACTTGAAAATGTGAATAAGTTACTTGAAAATGGTAGTGACTTGAAAATGTGAATTAGTTATATGGTTAATGGTAGAGACTTGAAGTGTGAATTAGTTACTTGAAAATGGTTAATGGTAGAGACTTGAAATGTGAATTAGTTACTTGAAAATCGTTAAGTGTAGTGGAAATGTGAATTATTTACTTGAAAATGGTTAAGTGTAGTAACTTGTAAACGTGAATTAGTTACTTGAAAATGGTAGAGACTTGAACTGTGAATTAGTTACTTGAAAATGGTAGAGACTTGAAATCTTAATTAGTTATTTGAAAATGGTTAAGTGTCGAAACTTGAAGATGTGAATTAGTTACTTGAAAATGGTAGTGATTTGAAAATATGAATTAGTAACTTGAAAATGGTTAATGGTAGAGACTTGAAATGTGAAATTAGTTACTTGAAAATGGTTAAGTGTAGTGAAAATGTGAATTAGCTACTTGAAAATGGTTAAGTGTAGTAACTTGAAAATGTGAATTAGTTACTTGAAAATGGTAGTGACTTGAAAATGTGAATTAGTTATATGGTTAATGGTAGAGACTTGAAGTGTGAATTAGTTACTTGAAAATGGTTAATGGTAGAGACTTGAAATGTGAATTAGTTACTTGAAATTGGTTAAGTGTAGTAACTTGAAAATGTGAATTATTTACTTGAAAATGGTTAAGTGTAGAGAATTGAAATGTGAATTAATTACATGGTTAATGGTAGAAACTTGAAATGTGAATTAGTTACTTGAAAATGGTTAATGGTAGAGACTTGAAATGTGAATTAGTTACTTGAAAATGTGAATTAGTTACTTGATAATGGTTAAGTGTAGTAACTTGAAAATGTGAATTTGTTACTTGAAAATGGTAGTGACTTGAAAATGTAAATTAGTTACGTGAAAATGGTTAATGGTAGAGACTTGAAATGTGAATTAGTTACTTGAAAATCGTTAAGTGTAGTGGAAATGTGAATCAGTTACTTGAAAATGGATAAGTGTAGTAACTTGAAAATGTGAATTAGTATTTGAAAATGGTAGAGACTTGAACTGTGAATTAGTTACTTGAAAATGGTAGAGATTTGAAATGTGAATTAGTTATTTGAAAATGGTTAAGTGTAGAGACTTGAAGATGTGTATTTGTTACTTGCAAATGGTAGTGACTTGAAAATGTGAATTAGTTACTTGAAAATGGTTAATGGTAGAGACTTGAAATGTGAATTAGTTACTTGAAAATGGTTAGTTGTAGAGACTTGAATTAGTTACTAGAAAATGGTTAAGTGTAGTAACTTGAAAACGTGAATTAGTTACTTGAAAATGGTTAAGTGTAGAGAATTGAAATGTGAATTAGTTACATGGTTACTGGTAGACACTTGAAATGTGAATTAGTTATTTGAAAATGGTTATTGGTAGAGACTTGAAATGTGAATTAGTTACTTGAAAATGGTTAAGTGTAATGAAAATGTGAATTAGTTACTAGAAAATGGTTAAGTGTAGTAACTTGAAATTGTGAATTTGTTACTTGAAAATGGTAGTGATTTGAAAATATGAATTAGTAACTTGAAAATGGTTAATGGTAGAGACTTGAAATGTGAAATTAGTTATTTGAAAATGGTTAAGTGTAGTGAAAATGTGAATTAGCTACTTGAAAATGGTTAAGTGTAGTAACTTGAAAATGTGAATTAGTTACTTGAAAATGGTAGTGACTTGAAAATGTGAATTAGTTACATGGTTAATGGTAGAGACTTGAAGTGTGAATTAGTTACTTGAAATGGTTAATGGTAGAGACTTGAAATGTGAATTAGTTACTTGAAAATGGTTAAGTGTAGTGAAAATGTGAATTAGTTTCTAGAAAATGGTTAAGTGTAGTAACTTGAAAATGTGAATTAGTTACTTGAAAATGGTAGTGACTTGAAAATGAGAATTAGTTATTTGAAAATGGTTAATGGTAGAGACTTGAAATGTGAATTGGTTACTTGAAAATGGTTAAGTGTAGAGACATGAAGATGTGTATTTGTTACTTGAAAATGGTAGTGACTTGAAAATGTGAATTAGTTATTTGAAAATGGTTAATTATAGAGACTTGAAATGTGAATTAGTTACTTGAAAATGGTTAATGGTAGAGACTTGAAATGTGAATTAGTTACTTGAAAATGGTTAAGTGTAGTGAAAATGTGAATTAGTTACTTGAAAATAGTTAAGTGTAGTAACTTGAAATTGTGAATTTGTTACTTGAAAATGGTAGTGACTTGAAAATGTAAATTAGTTACTTGAAAATGGTTAATGGTAGAGACTTGAAATGTGAATTAGTTACTTGAAAATGGTTAATGTTAGAGACTTGAAATGTGAATTAGTTACTTGAAAATGGTTAAGTGTAGTGGAAATGTGAATTAGTTACTTGAAAATGGTTAAGTGTAGTAACTTGAAAATGTGAATTAGTTACTTGAAAATGGTAGAGACTTGAACTGTGAATTAGTTGCTTGAAAATGGTAGAGACTTGAAATCTGAATTAGTTATTTGAAAATGGTTAAGTGTAGAGACTTGAAGATGTGTATTTGTTACTTGAAAATGGTAGTGACTTGAAAATGTGAATTAGTTATTTGAAAATGGTTAATGGTAGAGACTTGAAATGTGAATTAGTTACTAGAAAATGGTTAAGTGTAGTAACTTGAAAACGTGAATTAGTTACTTGAAAATGGTTAAGTGTAGAGAATTGAAATGTGAATTAGTTACATGGTTACTGGTAGACACTTGAAATGTGAATTAGTTACTTGAAAATGGTTATTGGTAGAGACTTGAAATGTGAATTAGTTACTTGAAAATGGTTAAGTGTAATGAAAATGTGAATTAGTTACTAGAAAATGGTTAAGTGTAGTAACTTGAAATTGTGAATTTGTTACTTGAAAATGGTAGTGATTTGAAAATATGAATTAGTAACTTGAAAATGGTTAATGGTAGAGACTTGAAATGTGAAATTAGTTACTTGAAAATGGTTAAGTGTAGTGAAAATGTGAATTAGCTACTTGAAAATGGTTAAGTGTAGTAACTTGAAAATGTGAATTAGTTACTTGAAAATGGTAGTGACTTGAAAATGTGAATTAGTTACATGGTTAATGGTAGAGACTTGAAGTGTGAATTAGTTACTTGAAAATGGTTAATGGTAGAGACTTGAAATGTGAATTAGTTACTTGAAAATGGTTAAGTGTAGTGAAAATGTGAATTAGTTACTAGAAAATGGTTAAGTGTAGTAACTTGAAAATGTGAATTAGTTACTTGAAAATGGTAGTGACTTGAAAATGAGAATTAGTTATTTGAAAATGGTTAATGGTAGAGACTTGAAATGTGAATTGGTTACTTGAAAATGGTTAAGTGTAGAGACATGAAGATGTGTATTTGTTACTTGAAAATGGTAGTGACTTGAAAATGTGAATTAGTTATTTGAAAATGGTTAATGATAGAGACTTGAAATGTGAATTAGTTACTTGAAAATGGTTAATGGTAGAGACTTGAAATGTGAATTAGTTACTTGAAAATGGTTAAGTGTAGTGAATATGTGAATTAGTTACTTGAAAATGGTTAAGTGTAGTAACTTGAAAATGTGAATTAGTTACTTGAAAATGGTAGAGACTTGAACTATGAATTAGTTGCTTGAAAATGGTAGAGACTTGAAATCTGAATTAGTTATTTGAAAATGGTTAAGTGTAGAGACTTGAAGATGTGTATTTGTTACTTGAAAATGGTAGTGACTTGAAAATGTGAATTAGTTATTTGAAAATGGTTAATGGTAGAGACTTGAAATGTGAATTAGTTACTTGAAAATGTTTAAGTGTAGTAACTTGAAAACATGAATTAGTTACATGAAAATGGTTAAGTGTAGAGAATTGAAATATGAATTAGTTACATGGTTAATGGTAGACACTTGAAATGTGAATTCGTTACTTGAAAATGGTTAAGTGTAGTGACTTGAAAATGTGAATTAGTTACTTGAAAATGGTTAATGGTAGAGACTTGAAATGTGAATTAGTTACTTGAAAATGGTTAATGGTACAGACTTGAAATGTGAATTAGTTACTTGAAAATGGTTAAGTGTAGTGGAAATGTGAATTAGTTACTTGAAAATGGTTAAGTGTAGTAACTTGAAAATGTGAATTAGTTACTTGAAAATGGTAGAGACTTGAACTGTGAATTAGTTGCTTGAAAATGGTAGAGACTTGAAATCTGAATTAGTTATTTGAAAATGGTTAAGTGTAGAGACTTGAAGATGTGTATTTGTTACTTGAAAATGGTAGTGACTTGAAAATGTGAATTAGTTATTTGAAAATGGTTAATGGTAGAGACTTGAAATGTGAATTAGTTACTTGAAAATGGTTAAGTGTAGTAACTTGAAAACGTGAATTAGTTACATGAAAATGGTTAAGTGTAGAGAATTGAAATATAAATTAGTTACATGGTTAATGGTAGACACTTGAAATGTGAATTCGTTACTTGAAAATGGTTAAGTGTAGTGACTTGAAAATGTGAATTAGTTACTTGAAAATGGTTGTGTAGTGAAAATGTGGATTAGTTACTTGAAAATGGTTAAGTGTAGTAATTTGAAAATGAGAATTATTTACTTGAAAATGGTTAAGTGTAGAGAATTGAAATGTGAATTAGTTACATGGTTAATGGTAGAGACTTGAAATGTGAATTAGTTACTTGAAAAGAGACTTGAAATGTGAATTAGTTACTTGAAAATGGTTAAGTGTAGTGAAAATGTGAATTAGTTACTTGAAAATAGTTAAGTGTAGTAACTTGAAAATGTGAATTTGTTACTTGAAAATGGTAGTGACTTGAAAATGTAAATTAGTTACTTGAAAATGGTTAATGGTAGAGACTTGAAATGTGAATTAGTTACTTGAAAATCGTTAAGTGTAGTGGAAATGTGAATTAGTTACTTGAAAATGGTTAAGTGTAGTAACTTGAAAACGTGAATTAGTTACTTGAAAATGGTAGAGACTTGAACTGTGAATTAGTTACTTGAAAATGGTAGAGACTTGAAATCTGAATTAGTTATTTGAAAATGGTTAAGTGTCGAAACTTGAAGATGTGTATTTGTTACTTGAAAATGTGAATTAGTTATTTGAAAATGGTTAATGGTAGAGACTTGAAATGTGAATTAGTTATTTGAAAATGGTTAAGTGTAGTAACTTGAAAACGTGAATTAGTTACATGAAAATGGTTAAGTGTAGAAAATTGAAATATGAATTAGTTACATGGTTAATGGTAGACACTTGAAATGTGAATTCGTTACTTGAAAATGGTTAAGTGTAGAGACATGAAGATGTGTATTTGTTACTTGAAAATGGTAGTGACTTGAAAATGTGAATTAGTTATTTGAAAATGGTTAATGGTAGAGACTTGAAATGTGAATTAGTTACTTGAAAATGGTTAATGGTAGAGACTTGAAATGTGAATTAGTTACTTGAAAATGGTTAAGTGTAGTGAAAATGTGAATTAGTTACTTGAAAATGGTTAAGTGTAGTAACTTGAAAATGTGAATTTGTTACTTGAAAATGGTAGTGATTTGAAAATATGAATTAGTAACTTGAAAATGGTTAATGGTAGAGACTTGAAATGTGAAATTAGTTACTTGAAAATGGTTAAGTGTAGAGAAAATGTGAGTTAGCTACTTGAAAATGGTTAAGTGTAGTAACTTGAAAATGTGAATTAGTTACTTGAAAATGGTAGTGACTTGAAAATGTGAATTAGTTACATGGTTAATGGTAGAGACTTGAAGTGTGAATTAGTTACTTGAAAATGGTTAATGGTAGAGACTTGAAATGTGAATTAGTTACTTGAAAATGGTTAAGTGTAGTGGAAATGTGAATTAGTTACTTGAAAATGGTTAAGTGTAGTAACTTGAAAATGTGAATTAGTTACTTGAAAATGGTAGAGACTTGAACTATGAATTAGTTGCTTGAAAATGGTAGAGACTTGAAATCTGAATTAGTTATTTGAAAATGGTTAAGTGTCGAAACTTGAAGATGTGTATTTGTTACTTGAAAATGTGAATTAGTTATTTGAAAATGGTTAATGGTAGAGACTTGAAATGTGAATTAGTTATTTGAAAATGGTTAAGTGTAGTAACTTGAAAACGTGAATTAGTTACATGAAAATGGTTAAGTGTAGAAAATTGAAATATGAATTAGTTACATGGTTAATGGTAGACACTTGAAATGTGAATTCGTTACTTGAAAATGGTTAAGTGTAGAGACATGAAGATGTGTATTTGTTACTTGAAAATGGTAGTGACTTGAAAATGTGAATTAGTTATTTGAAAATGGTTAATGGTAGAGACTTGAAATGTGAATTAGTTACTTAAAAATGGTTAATGGTAGAGACTTGAAATGTGAATTAGTTACTTGAAAATGGTTAAGTGTAGTGAAAATGTGAATTAGCTTCTTGAAAATGGTTAAGTGTAGTAACTTGAAAATGTGAATTAGTTACTTGAAAATGGTAGAGACTTGAACTATGAATTAGTTGCTTGAAAATGGTAGAGACTTGAAATCTGAATTAGTTATTTGAAAATGGTTAAGTGTCGAAACTTGAAGATGTGTATTTGTTACTTGAAAATGTGAATTAGTTATTTGAAAATGGTTAATGGTAGAGACTTGAAATGTGAATTAGTTATTTGAAAATGGTTAAGTGTAGTAACTTGAAAACGTGAATTAGTTACATGAAAATGGTTAAGTGTAGAAAATTGAAATATGAATTAGTTACATGGTTAATGGTAGACACTTGAAATGTGAATTCGTTACTTGAAAATGGTTAAGTGTAGAGACATGAAGATGTGTATTTGTTACTTGAAAATGGTAGTGACTTGAAAATGTGAATTAGTTATTTGAAAATGGTTAACGGTAGAGACTTGAAATGTGAATTAGTTACTTAAAAATGGTTAATGGTAGAGACTTGAAATGTGAATTAGTTACTTGAAAATGGTTAAGTGTAGTGAAAATGTGAATTAGCTTCTTGAAAATGGTTAAGTGTAGTAACTTGAAAATGTGAATTAGTTACTTGAAAATGGTAGTGACTTGAAAATGTGAATTAGTTACATGGTTAATGGTAGAGACATGAAGTGTGAATTAGTTACTTGAAAATGGTTAATGGTAGACACTTGAAATGTGAATTAGTTACTTGAAAATGGTTAAGTATAGTAACTTGAAAATGTGAATTATTTACTTGAAAATGGTTAAGTGTAGAGAATTGAAATGTGAATTAATTACATGGTTAATGGTAGAAACTTGAAATGTGAATAAGTTACTTGAAAATGGTTAATGGTAGAGACTTGAAATGTGAATTAGTTACTTGAAAATGGTTAAGTGTAGTGAAAATTTGAATTAGTTACTTGAAAATGGTTAAGTGTAGTAACTTGAAAATGTGAATTTGTTACTTGAAAATGGTAGTGATTTGAAAATATGAATTAGTAACTTGAAAATGGTTAATGGTAGAGACTTGAAATGTGAAATTAGTTACTTGAAAATGGTTAAGTGTAGTGAAAATGTGAATTAGCTACTTGAAAATGGTTAAGTGTAGTAACTTGAAAATGTGAATTAGTTACTTGAAAATGGTAGTGACTTGAAAATGTGAATTAGTTACATGGTTAATGGTAGAGACTTGAAGTGTGAATTAGTTACTTGAAAATGGTTAATGGTAGAGACTTGAAATGTGAATTAGTTACTTGAAAATGGTTAAGTGTAGTGAAAATGTGAATTAGTTACTAGAAAATGGTTAAGTGTAGTAACTTGAAAATGTGAATTAGTTACTTGAAAATGGTAGTGACTTGAAAATGAGAATTAGTTATTTGAAAATGGTTAATGGTAGAGACTTGAAATGTGATTTGGTTACTTGAAAATGGTTAAGTGTAGAGACATGAAGATGTGTATTTGTTACTTGAAAATGGTAGTGACTTGAAAATGTGAATTAGTTATTTGAAAATGGTTAATGGTAGAGACTTGAAATGTGAATTAGTTACTTGAAAATGGTTAATGGTAGAGACTTGAAATGTGAATTAGTTACTTGAAAATGGTTAAGTGTAGTGAAAATGTGAATTAGTTACTTGAAAATGGTTAAGTGTAGTAACTTGAAAATGTGAATTTGTTACTTGAAAATGGTAGTGATTTGAAAATATGAATTAGTAACTTGAAAATGGTTAATGGTAGAGACTTGAAATGTGAAATTAGTTACTTGAAAATGGTTAAGTGTAGTGAAAATGTGAATTAGCTACTTGAAAATGGTTAAGTGTAGTAACTTAAAAATGTGAATTAGTTACTTGAAAATGGTAGTGACCTGAAAATGTGAATTAGTTACATGGTTAATGGTAGAGACTTGAAGTGTGAATTAGTTACTTGAAAATGGTTAATGGTAGAGACTTGAAATGTGAATTATTTACTTGAAAATGGTTAAGTGTAGTGAAAATGTGAATTAGTTACTAGAAAATGGTTAAGTGTAGTAACTTGAAAATGTGAATTAGTTACTTGAAAATGGTAGTGACTTGAAAATAAGAATTAGTTATTTGAAAATGGTTAATGGTAGAGACTTGAAATGTGAATTGGTTACTTGAAAATGGTTAAGTGTAGAGACATGAAGATGTGTATTTGTTACTTGAAAATGGTAGTGACTTGAAAATGTGAATTAGTTATTTGAAAATGGTTAATGGTAGAGACTTGAAATGTGAATTAGTTACTTGAAAATGGTTAATGGTAGAGACTTGAAATGTGAATTAGTTACTTGAAAAGAGACTTGAAATGTGAATTAGTTACTTGAAAATGGTTAAGTGTAGTGAAAATGTGAATTAGTTACTTGAAAATGGTTAAGTGTAGTAACTTGAAAATGTGAATTTGTTACTTGAAAATGGTAGTGACTTGAAAATGTAAATTAGTTACTTGAAAATGGTTAATGGTAGAGACTTGAAATGTGAATTAGTTACTTGAAAATCGTTAAGTGTAGTGGAAATGTGAATTAGTTACTTGAAAATGGTTAAGTGTAGTAACTTGAAAATGTGAATTAGTTACTTGAAAATGGTAGTGACTTGAACTGTGAATTAGTTGCTTGAAAATGATAGAGACTTGAAATCTGAATTAGTTATTTGAAAATGGTTAAGTGTAGAGACTTGAAGATGTGTATTTGTTACTTGAAAATGGTAGTGACTTGAAAATGTGAATTAGTTATTTGAAAATGGTTAATGGTAGAGACTTGAAATGTGAATTAGTTACTTGAAAATGGTTAAGTGTAGTAACTTGAAAACGTGAATTAGTTACATGAAAATGGTTAAGTGTAGAGAATTGAAAGATGAATTAGTTACATGGTTAATGGTAGACACTTGAAATGTGAATTCGTTACTTGAAAATGGTTAAGTGTAGTGACTAGAAAATGTGAATTAGTTACTTGAAAATGATTAATGGTAAAGACTTGAAATGTGAATTAGTTACATGAAAATGGTTGTGTAGTGAAAATGTGGATTAGTTACTTGAAAATAGTTAAGTGTAGTAACTTGAAAATGAGAATTATTTACTTGAAAATGGTTAAGTGTAGAGAATTGAAATGTGAATTAGTTACATGGTTAATGGAAGAAACTTGAAATGTGAATTAGTTACTTGAAAATGGTTAATGGTAGAGACTTGAAATGTGAATTAGTTACTTGAAAATGGTTAAGTGTAGTTAAAATGTGAATTAGTTACTTGAAAATGGGTAAGTGTAGTAACTTGAAAATGTGAATTTGTTACTTGAAAATGGTAGTGACCTGAAAATGTAAATTAGTTACTTGAAAATGGTTAATGGTAGAGACTTGAAATGTGAATTAGTTACTTGAAAATCGTTAAGTGTAGTGGAAATGTGAATTAGTTACTTGAAAATGGTTAAGTGTAGTAACTTGAAAATGTGAATTAGTTACTTGAAAATGGTAGTGACTTGAACTGTGAATTAGTTGCTTGAAAATGATAGAGACTTGAAATCTGAATTAGTTATTTGAAAATGGTTAAGTGTAGAGACTTGAAGATGTGTATTTGTTACTTGAAAATGGTAGTGACTTGAAAATGTGAATTAGTTATTTGAAAATGGTTAATGGTAGAGACTTGAAATGTGAATTAGTTACTTGAAAATGGTTAAGTGTAGTAACTTGAAAACGTGAATTAGTTACATGAAAATGGTTAAGTGTAGAGAATTGAAAGATGAATTAGTTACATGGTTAATGGTAGACACTTGAAATGTGAATTCGTTACTTGAAAATGGTTAAGTGTAGTGACTAGAAAATGTGAATTAGTTACTTGAAAATGATTAATGGTAAAGACTTGAAATGTGAATTAGTTACATGAAAATGGTTGTGTAGTGAAAATGTGGATTAGTTACTTGAAAATAGTTAAGTGTAGTAACTTGAAAATGAGAATTATTTACTTGAAAATGGTTAAGTGTAGAGAATTGAAATGTGAATTAGTTACATGGTTAATGGAAGAAACTTGAAATGTGAATTAGTTACTTGAAAATGGTTAATGGTAGAGACTTGAAATGTGAATTAGTTACTTGAAAATGGTTAAGTGTAGTTAAAATGTGAATTAGTTACTTGAAAATGGTTAAGTGTAGTAACTTGAAAATGTGAATTTGTTACTTGAAAATGGTAGTGACCTGAAAATGTAAATTAGTTACTTGAAAATGGTTAATGGTAGAGACTTGAAATGTGAATTAGTTACTTGAAAATCGTTAAGTGTAGTGGAAATGTGAATTAGTTACTTGAAAATGGTTAAGTGTAGTAACTTGTAAACGTGAATTAGTTACTTGAAAATGGTAGAGACTTGAACTGTGAATTAGTTACTTGAAAATGGTAGAGACTTGAAATCTGAATTAGTTATTTGAAAATGGTTAAGTGTCGAAACTTGAAGATGTGAATTAGTTACTTGAAAATGGTAGTGATTTGAAAATATGAATTAGTAACTTGAAAATGGTTAATGGTAGAGACTTGAAATGTGAAATTAGTTACTTGAAAATGGTTAAGTGTAGTGAAAATGTGAATTAGCTACTTGAAAATGGTTAAGTGTAGTAACTTAAAAATGTGAATTAGTTACTTGAAAATGGTAGTGACTTGAAAATGTGAATTAGTTATATGGTTAATGGTAGAGACTTGAAGTGTGAATTAGTTACTTGAAAATGGTTAATGGTAGAGACTTGAAATGTGAATTAGTTACTTGAAAATGGTTAAGTGTAGTAACTTGAAAATGTGAATTATTTACTTGAAAATGGTTAAGTGTAGAGAATTGAAATGTGAATTAATTACATGGTTAATGGTAGAAACTTGAAATGTGAATTAGTTACTTGAAAATGGTTAATGGTAGAGACTTGAAATGTGAATTAGTTACTTGAAAATGGTTAAGTGTAGTGAAAATGTGAATTAGTTACTTGATAATGGTTAAGTGTAGTAACTTGAAAATGTGAATTAGTTACTTGAAAATGGTAGAGACTTGAACTATGAATTAGTTGCTTGAAAATGGTAGAGACTTGAAATCTGAATTAGTTATTTGAAAATGGTTAAGTGTAGAGACTTGAAGATGTGTATTTGTTACTTGAAAATGGTAGTGACCTGAAAATGTAAATTAGTTACTTGAAAATGGTTAATGGTAGAGACTTGAAATGTGAATTAGTT
Organism: Capsicum rhomboideum; assembly: GCA_031232105.1. Taxonomy (NCBI): domain Eukaryota; kingdom Viridiplantae; phylum Streptophyta; class Magnoliopsida; order Solanales; family Solanaceae; genus Capsicum; species Capsicum rhomboideum. Next base: position 46,081,340 of record CP124719.1, on the reverse strand, counting down.
ACTTGAAAATCGTTAAGTGTAGTGGAAATGTGAATTAGTTACTTGAAAATGGTTAAGTGTAGTAACTTGTAAACGTGAATTAGTTACTTGAAAATGGTAGAGACTTGAACTGTGAATTAGTTACTTGAAAATGGTAGAGACTTGAAATCTGAATTAGTTATTTGAAAATGGTTAAGTGTCGAAACTTAAAGATGTGAATTAGTTACTTGAAAATGGTAGTGATTTGAAAATATGAATTAGTTACTTGAAAATGGTTAATGGTAGAGACTTGAAATGTGAAATTAGTTACTTGAAAATGGTTAAGTGTAGTGAAAATGTGAATTAGCTACTTGAAAATGGTTAAGTGTAGTAACTTGAAAATGTGAATTAGTTACTTGAAAATGGTAGTGACTTGAAAATGTGAATTAGTTATATGGTTAATGGTAGAGACTTGAAGTGTGAATTAGTTACTTGAAAATGGTTAATGGTAGAGACTTGAAATGTGAATTAGTTACTTGAAAATGGTTAAGTGTAGTGGAAATGTGAATTAGTTACTTGAAAATGGTTAATGGTAGAAACTTGAAATGTGAATTAGTTACTTGAAAATGGTTAATGGTAGAGACTTGAACTGTGAATTAGTTGCTTGAAAATGGTAGAGACTTGAAATCTGAATTAGTTATTTGAAAATGGTTAAGTGTAGAGACTTGAAGATGTGTATTTGTTACTTGAAAATGGTAGTGACTTGAAAATGTGAATTAGTTATTTGAAAATGGTTAATGGTAGAGACTTGAAATGTGAATTAGTTACTTGAAAATGGTTAAGTGTAGTAACTTGAAAACGTGAATTAGTTACATGAAAATGGTTAAGTGTAGAGAATTGAAATATAAATTAGTTACATGGTTAATGGTAGACACTTGAAATGTGAATTCGTTACTTGAAAATGGTTAAGTGTAGTGACTAGAAAATGTGAATTAGTTACTTGAAAATGATTAATGGTAAAGACTTGAAATGTGAATTAGTTACATGAAAATGGTTGTGTAGTGAAAATGTGGATTAGTTACTTGAAAATAGTTAAGTGTAGTAACTTGAAAATGAGAATTATTTACTTGAAAATGGTTAAGTGTAGAGAATTGAAATGTGAATTAGTTACATGGTTAATGGAAGAAACTTGAAATGTGAATTAGTTACTTGAAAATGGTTAATGGTAGAGACTTGAAATGTGAATTAGTTACTTGAAAATGGTTAAGTGTAGTTAAAATGTGAATTAGTTACTTGAAAATGGGTAAGTGTAGTAACTTGAAAATGTGAATTTGTTACTTGAAAATGGTAGTGACCTGAAAATGTAAATTAGTTACTTGAAAATGGTTAATGGTAGAGACTTGAAATGTGAATTAGTTACTTGAAAATCGTTAAGTGTAGTGGAAATGTGAATTAGTTACTTGAAAATGGTTAAGTGTAGTAACTTGAAAATGTGAATTAGTTACTTGAAAATGGTAGTGACTTGAACTGTGAATTAGTTGCTTGAAAATGATAGAGACTTGAAATCTGAATTAGTTATTTGAAAATGGTTAAGTGTAGAGACTTGAAGATGTGTATTTGTTACTTGAAAATGGTAGTGACTTGAAAATGTGAATTAGTTATTTGAAAATGGTTAATGGTAGAGACTTGAAATGTGAATTAGTTACTTGAAAATGGTTAAGTGTAGTAACTTGAAAACGTGAATTAGTTACATGAAAATGGTTAAGTGTAGAGAATTGAAAGATGAATTAGTTACATGGTTAATGGTAGACACTTGAAATGTGAATTCGTTACTTGAAAATGGTTAAGTGTAGTGACTAGAAAATGTGAATTAGTTACTTGAAAATGATTAATGGTAAAGACTTGAAATGTGAATTAGTTACATGAAAATGGTTGTGTAGTGAAAATGTGGATTAGTTACTTGAAAATAGTTAAGTGTAGTAACTTGAAAATGAGAATTATTTACTTGAAAATGGTTAAGTGTAGAGAATTGAAATGTGAATTAGTTACATGGTTAATGGAAGAAACTTGAAATGTGAATTAGTTACTTGAAAATGGTTAATGGTAGAGACTTGAAATGTGAATTAGTTACTTGAAAATGGTTAAGTGTAGTTAAAATGTGAATTAGTTACTTGAAAATGGTTAAGTGTAGTAACTTGAAAATGTGAATTTGTTACTTGAAAATGGTAGTGACCTGAAAATGTAAATTAGTTACTTGAAAATGGTTAATGGTAGAGACTTGAAATGTGAATTAGTTACTTGAAAATCGTTAAGTGTAGTGGAAATGTGAATTAGTTACTTGAAAATGGTTAAGTGTAGTAACTTGTAAACGTGAATTAGTTACTTGAAAATGGTAGAGACTTGAACTGTGAATTAGTTACTTGAAAATGGTAGAGACTTGAAATCTGAATTAGTTATTTGAAAATGGTTAAGTGTCGAAACTTGAAGATGTGAATTAGTTACTTGAAAATGGTAGTGATTTGAAAATATGAATTAGTAACTTGAAAATGGTTAATGGTAGAGACTTGAAATGTGAAATTAGTTACTTGAAAATGGTTAAGTGTAGTGAAAATGTGAATTAGCTACTTGAAAATGGTTAAGTGTAGTAACTTAAAAATGTGAATTAGTTACTTGAAAATGGTAGTGACTTGAAAATGTGAATTAGTTATATGGTTAATGGTAGAGACTTGAAGTGTGAATTAGTTACTTGAAAATGGTTAATGGTAGAGACTTGAAATGTGAATTAGTTACTTGAAAATGGTTAAGTGTAGTAACTTGAAAATGTGAATTATTTACTTGAAAATGGTTAAGTGTAGAGAATTGAAATGTGAATTAATTACATGGTTAATGGTAGAAACTTGAAATGTGAATTAGTTACTTGAAAATGGTTAATGGTAGAGACTTGAAATGTGAATTAGTTACTTGAAAATGGTTAAGTGTAGTGAAAATGTGAATTAGTTACTTGATAATGGTTAAGTGTAGTAACTTGAAAATGTGAATTAGTTACTTGAAAATGGTAGAGACTTGAACTATGAATTAGTTGCTTGAAAATGGTAGAGACTTGAAATCTGAATTAGTTATTTGAAAATGGTTAAGTGTAGAGACTTGAAGATGTGTATTTGTTACTTGAAAATGGTAGTGACCTGAAAATGTAAATTAGTTACTTGAAAATGGTTAATGGTAGAGACTTGAAATGTGAATTAGTTACTTGAAAATCGTTAAGTGTAGTGGAAATGTGAATTAGTTACTTGAAAATGGTTAAGTGTAGTAACTTGTAAACGTGAATTAGTTACTTGAAAATGGTAGAGACTTGAACTGTGAATTAGTTACTTGAAAATGGTAGAGACTTGAAATCTGAATTAGTTATTTGAAAATGGTTAAGTGTCGAAACTTAAAGATGTGAATTAGTTACTTGAAAATGGTAGTGATTTGAAAATATGAATTAGTTACTTGAAAATGGTTAATGGTAGAGACTTGAAATGTGAAATTAGTTACTTGAAAATGGTTAAGTGTAGTGAAAATGTGAATTAGCTACTTGAAAATGGTTAAGTGTAGTAACTTGAAAATGTGAATTAGTTACTTGAAAATGGTAGTGACTTGAAAATGTGAATTAGTTATATGGTTAATGGTAGAGACTTGAAGTGTGAATTAGTTACTTGAAAATGGTTAATGGTAGAGACTTGAAATGTGAATTAGTTACTTGAAAATGGTTAAGTGTAGTGGAAATGTGAATTAGTTACTTGAAAATGGTTAATGGTAGAAACTTGAAATGTGAATTAGTTACTTGAAAATGGTTAATGGTAGAGACTTGAACTGTGAATTAGTTGCTTGAAAATGGTAGAGACTTGAAATCTGAATTAGTTATTTGAAAATGGTTAAGTGTAGAGACTTGAAGATGTGTATTTGTTACTTGAAAATGGTAGTGACTTGAAAATGTGAATTAGTTATTTGAAAATGGTTAATGGTAGAGACTTGAAATGTGAATTAGTTACTTGAAAATGGTTAAGTGTAGTAACTTGAAAACGTGAATTAGTTACATGAAAATGGTTAAGTGTAGAGAATTGAAATATAAATTAGTTACATGGTTAATGGTAGACACTTGAAATGTGAATTCGTTACTTGAAAATGGTTAAGTGTAGTGACTTGAAAATGTGAATTAGTTACTTGAAAATGGTTGTGTAGTGAAAATGTGGATTAGTTACTTGAAAATGGTTAAGTGTAGTAATTTGAAAATGAGAATTATTTACTTGAAAATGGTTAAGTGTAGAGAATTGAAATGTGAATTAGTTACATGGTTAATGAAAGAAACTTGAAATGTGAATTAGTTACTTGAAAATGGTTAATGGTAGAGACTTGAAATGTGAATTAGTTACTTGAAAATGGTTAAGTGTAGTTAAAATGTGAATTAGTTACTTGAAAATAGTTAAGTGTAGTAACTTGAAAATGTGAATTTGTTACTTGAAAATGGTAGTGACTTGAAAATGTGAATTAGTTACTTGAAAATGGTTAATGGTAGAGACTTGAAATGTGAATTAGTTACTTGAAAATCGTTAAGTGTAGTGAAAACGTGAATTAGTTACTTGAAAATGGTAGAGACTTGAACTGTGAATTAGTTACTTGAAAATGGTAGAGACTTGAAATCTGAATTAGTTATTTGAAAATGGTTAAGTGTCGAAACTTGAAGATGTGTATTTGTTACTTGAAAATGTGAATTAGTTATTTGAAAATGGTTAATGGTAGAGACTTGAAATGTGAATTAGTTATTTGAAAATGGTTAAGTGTAGTAACTTGAAAACGTGAATTAGTTACATGAAAATGGTTAAGTGTAGAAAATTTAAATATGAATTAGTTACATGGTTAATGGTAGACACTTGAAATGTGAATTCGTTACTTGAAAATGGTTAAGTGTAGAGACATGAAGATGTGTATTTGTTACTTGAAAATGGTAGTGACTTGAAAATGTGAATTAGTTATTTGAAAATGGTTAATGGTAGAGACTTGAAATGTAAATTAGTTACTTGAAAATGGTTAATGGTAGAGACTTGAAATGTGAATTAGTTACTTGAAAATGGTTAAGTGTAGTAACTTGAAAACGTGAATTAGTTACATGAAAATGGTTAAGTGTAGAAAATTGAAATATGAATTAGTTACATGGTTAATGGTAGACACTTGAAATGTGAATTCGTTACTTGAAAATGGTTAAGTGTAGAGACATGAAGATGTGTATTTGTTACTTGAAAATGGTAGTGACTTGAAAATGTGAATTAGTTATTTGAAAATGGTTAATGGTAGAGACTTGAAATGTGAATTAGTTACTTGAAAATGGTTAATGGTAGAGACTTGAAATGTGAATTAGTTACTTGAAAATGGTTAAGTGTAGTGAAAATGTGAATTAGTTACTTGAAAATGGTTAAGTGTAGTAACTTGAAAATGTGAATTTGTTACTTGAAAATGGTAGTGATTTGAAAATATGAATTAGTAACTTGAAAATGGTTAATGGTAGAGACTTGAAATGTGAAATTAGTTACTTGAAAATGGTTAAGTGTAGAGAAAATGTGAGTTAGCTACTTGAAAATGGTTAAGTGTAGTAACTTGAAAATGTGAATTAGTTACTTGAAAATGGTAGTGACTTGAAAATGTGAATTAGTTACATGGTTAATGGTAGAGACTTGAAGTGTGAATTAGTTACTTGAAAATGGTTAATGGTAGAGACTTGAAATGTGAATTAGTTACTTGAAAATGGTTAAGTGTAGTGGAAATGTGAATTAGTTACTTGAAAATGGTTAAGTGTAGTAACTTGAAAACGTGAATTAGTTACTTGAAAATGGTAGAGACTTGAACTGTGAATTAGTTACTTGAAAATGGTAGAGACTTGAAATCTGAATTAGTTATTTGAAAATGGTTAAGTGTCGAAACTTGAAGATGTGTATTTGTTACTTGAAAATGTGAATTAGTTATTTGAAAATGGTTAATGGTAGAGACTTGAAATGTGAATTAGTTATTTGAAAATGGTTAAGTGTAGTAACTTGAAAACGTGAATTAGTTACATGAAAATGGTTAAGTGTAGAAAATTGAAATATGAATTAGTTACATGGTTAATGGTAGACACTTGAAATGTGAATTCGTTACTTGAAAATGGTTAAGTGTAGTAGCTTGAAAATGTGAATTAGTTACTTGAAAATGGTAGTGACTTGAAAATGTGAATTAGTTATTTGAAAATGGTTAATGGTAGAGACTTGAAATGTGAATTAGTTACTTGAAAATGGTTAATGGTAGAGACTTGAAATGTGAATTAGTTACTTGAAAATGGTTAAGTGTAGTGAAAATGTGAATTAGTTACTTGAAAATGGTTAAGTGTAGTAACTTGAAATTGTGAATTTGTTACTTGAAAATGGTAGTGATTTGAAAATATGAATTAGTAACTTGAAAATGGTTAATGGTAGAGACTTGAAATGTGAAATTAGTTACTTGAAAATGGTTAAGTGTAGTGAAAATGTGAATTAGCTACTTGAAAATGGTTAAGTGTAGTAACTTGAAAATGTGAATTAGTTACTTGAAAATGGTAGTGACTTGAAAATGAGAATTAGTTATATGGTTAATGGTAGAGACTTGAAGTGTGAATTAGTTACTTGAAAATGGTTAATGATAGAGACTTGAAATGTGAATTAGTTACTTGAAAATGGTTAAGTGTAGTAACTTGAAAATGTGAATTATTTACTTGAAAATGGTTAAGTGTAGAGAATTGAAATGTGAATTAATTACATGGTTAATGGTAGAAACTTGAAATGTGAATTAGTTACTTGAAAATGGTTAATGGTAGAGACTTGAAATGTGAATTAGTTACTTGAAAATGGTTAAGTGTAGTGAAAATGTGAATTAGTTACTTGATAATGGTTAAGTGTAGTAACTTGAAAATGTGAATTTGTTACTTGAAAATGGTTAGTTGTAGAGACTTGAATTAGTTACTAGAAAATGGTTAAGTGTAGTAACTTGAAAACGTGAATTAGTTACTTGAAAATGGTTAAGTGTAGAGAATTGAAATGTGAATTAGTTACATGGTTACTGGTAGACACTTGAAATGTGAATTAGTTACTTGAAAATGGTTATTGGTAGAGACTTGAAATGTGAATTAGTTACTTGAAAATGGTTAGTTGTAGAGACTTGAATTAGTTACTAGAAAATGGTTAAGTGTAGTAACTTGAAAACGTGAATTAGTTACTTGAAAATAGTTAAGTGTAGAGAATTGAAATGTGAATTAGTTACATGGTTACTGGTAGACACTTGAAATGTGAATTAGTTACTTGAAAATGGTTATTGGTAGAGACTTGAAATGTGAATTAGTTACTTGAAAATGGTTAAGTGTAATGAAAATGTGAATTAGTTACTAGAAAATGGTTAAGTGTAGTAACTTGAAATTGTGAATTTGTTACTTGAAAATGGTAGTGATTTGAAAATATGAATTAGTAACTTGAAAATGGTTAATGGTAGAGACTTGAAATGTGAAATTAGTTACTTGAAAATGGTTAAGTGTAGTGAAAATGTGAATTAGCTACTTGAAAATGGTTAAGTGTAGTAACTTGAAAATGTGAATTAGTTACTTGAAAATGGTAGTGACTTGAAAATGTGAATTAGTTACATGGTTAATGGTAGAGACTTGAAGTGTGAATTAGTTACTTGAAAATGGTTAATGGTAGAGACTTGAAATGTGAATTAGTTACTTGAAAATGGTTAATGGTAGAGACTTGAAATGTGAATTAGTTACTTGAAAATGGTTAAGTGTAGTGAAAATGTGAATTAGTTACTTGAAAATGGTTAAGTGTAGTAACTTGAAAATGTGAATTTGTTACTTGAAAATGGTAGTGACTTGAAAATGTAAATTAGTTACTTGAAAATGGTTAATGGTAGAGACTTGAAATGTGAATTAGTTACTTGAAAATGGTTAATGGTAGAGACTTGAAATGTGAATTAGTTACTTGAAAATGGTTAAGTGTAGTGGAAATGTGAATTAGTTACTTGAAAATGGTTAAGTGTAGTAACTTGAAAATGTGAATTAGTTACTTGAAAATGGTAGAGACTTGAACTGTGAATTAGTTGCTTGAAAATGGTAGAGACTTGAAATCTGAATTAGTTATTTGAAAATGGTTAAGTGTAGAGACTTGAAGATGTGTATTTGTTACTTGAAAATGGTAGTGACTTGAAAATGTGAATTAGTTATTTGAAAATGGTTAATGGTAGAGACTTGAAATGTGAATTAGTTACTCGAAAATGGTTAAGTGTAGTAACTTGAAAACGTGAATTAGTTACTTGAAAATGGTTAAGTGTAGAGAATTGAAATGTGAATTAGTTACATGGTTACTGGTAGACACTTGAAATGTGAATTAGTTACTTGAAAATGGTTATTGGTAGAGACTTGAAATGTGAATTAGTTATTTGAAAATGGTTAAGTGTAGTGAAAATGTGAATTAGTTACTAGAAAATGGTTAAGTGTAGTAACTTGAAATTGTGAATTTGTTACTTGAAAATGGTAGTGATTTGAAAATATGAATTAGTAACTTGAAAATGGTTAATGGTAGAGACTTGAAATGTGAAATTAGTTACTTGAAAATGGTTAAGTGTAGTGAAAATGTGAATTAGCTACTTGAAAATGGTTAAGTGTAGTAACTTGAAAATGTGAATTAGTTACTTGAAAATGGTAGTGACTTGAAAATGTGAATTAGTTACATGGTTAATGGTAGAGACTTGAAGTGTGAATTAGTTACTTGAAAATGGTTAATGGTAGAGACTTGAAATGTGAATTAGTTACTTGAAAATGGTTAAGTGTAGTGAAAATGTGATTTAGTTACTAGAAAATGGTTAAGTGTAGTAACTTGAAAATGTGAATTAGTTACTTGAAAATGGTAGTGACTTGAAAATGAGAATTAGTTATTTGAAAATGGTTAATGGTAGAGACTTGAAATGTGAATTGGTTACTTGAAAATGGTTAAGTGTAGAGACATGAAGATGTGTATTTGTTACTTGAAAATGGTAGTGACTTGAAAATGTGAATTAGTTATTTGAAAATGGTTAATGATAGAGACTTGAAATGTGAATTAGTTACTTGAAAATGGTTAATGGTAGAGACTTGAAATGTGAATTAGTTACTTGAAAATGGTTAACTGTAGTGAAAATGTGAATAAGTTACTTGAAAATGGTTAAGTGTAGTAACTTGAAAATGTGAATTTGTTACTTGAAAATGGTAGTGACTTGAAAATGTAAATTAGTTACTTGAAAATGGTTAATGGTAGAGACTTGAAATGTGAATTAGTTACTTGAAAATGGTTAATGGTAGAGACTTGAAATGTGAATTAGTTACTTGAAAATGGTTAAGTGTAGTAACTTGAAAATGAGAATTATTTACTTGAAAATGGTTAAGTGTAGAGAATTGAAATGTGAATTAGTTACATGGTTAATGGAAGAAACTTGAAATGTGAATTAGTTACTTGAAAATGGTTAATGGTAGAGACTTGAAATGTGAATTAGTTACTTGAAAATGGTTAAGTGTAGTTAAAATGTGAATTAGTTACTTGAAAATAGTTAAGTGTAGTAACTTGAAAATGTGAATTTGTTACTTGAAAATGGTAGTGACTTGAAAATGTAAATTAGTTACTTGAAAATGGTTAATGGTAGAGACTTGAAATGTGAATTAGTTACTTGAAAATCGTTAAGTGTAGTGGAAATGTGAATTAGTTACTTGAAAATGGTTAAGTGTAGTAACTTGAAAACGTGAATTAGTTACTTGAAAATGGTAGAGACTTGAACTGTGAATTAGTTACTTGAAAATGGTAGAGACTTGAAATCTGAATTAGTTATTTGAAAATGGTTAAGTGTCGAAACTTGAAGATGTGTATTTGTTACTTGAAAATGTGAATTAGTTATTTGAAAATGGTTAATGGTAGAGACTTGAAATGTGAATTAGTTATTTGAAAATGGTTAAGTGTAGTAACTTGAAAACGTGAATTAGTTACATGAAAATGGTTAAGTGTAGAAAATTGAAATATGAATTAGTTACATGGTTAATGGTAGACACTTGAAATGTGAATTCGTTACTTGAAAATGGTTAAGTGTAGAGACATGAAGATGTGTATTTGTTACTTGAAAATGGTAGTGACTTGAAAATGTGAATTAGTTATTTGAAAATGGTTAATGGTAGAGACTTGAAATGTGAATTAGTTACTTGAAAATGGTTAATGGTAGAGACTTGAAATGTGAATTAGTTACTTGAAAATGGTTAAGTGTAGTGAAAATGTGAATTAGTTACTTGAAAATGGTTAAGTGTAGTAACTTGAAAATGTGAATTTGTTACTTGAAAATGGTAGTGATTTGAAAATATGAATTAGTAACTTGAAAATGGTTAATGGTAGAGACTTGAAATGTGAAATTAGTTACTTGAAAATGGTTAAGTGTAGAGAAAATGTGAGTTAGCTACTTGAAAATGGTTAAGTGTAGTAACTTGAAAATGTGAATTAGTTACTTGAAAATGGTAGTGACTTGAAAATGTGAATTAGTTACATGGTTAATGGTAGAGACTTGAAGTGTGAATTAGTTACTTGAAAATGGTTAATGGTAGAGACTTGAAATGTGAATTAGTTACTTGAAAATCGTTAAGTGTAGTGGAAATGTGAATTATTTACTTGAAAATGGTTAAGTGTAGTAACTTGTAAACGTGAATTAGTTACTTGAAAATGGTAGAGACTTGAACTGTGAATTAGTTACTTGAAAATGGTAGAGACTTGAAGTGTGAATTAGTTACTTGAAAATGGTTAATGGTAGAGACTTGAAATGTGAATTAGTTACTTAAAAATGGTTAAGTGTAGTAACTTGAAAATGTGAATTAGTTACTTGAAAATGGTAGTGACTTGAAAATGAGAATTAGTTATTTGAAAATGGTTAATGGTAGAGACTTGAAATGTGATTTGGTTACTTGAAAATGGTTAAGTGTAGAGACATGAAGATGTGTATTTGTTACTTGAAAATGGTAGTGACTTGAAAATGTGAATTAGTTATTTGAAAATGGTTAATGGTAGAGACTTGAAATGTGAATTAGTTACTTGAAAATGGTTAATGGTAGAGACTTGAAATGTGAATTAGTTACTTGAAAATGGTTAAGTGTAGTGAAAATGTGAATTAGCTACTTGAAAATGGTTAAGTGTAGTAACTTGAAAATGTGAATTAGTTACTTGAAAATGGTAGTGACTTGAAAATGTGAATTAGTTATATGGTTAATGGTAGAGACTTGAAGTGTGAATTAGTTACTTGAAAATGGTTAATGGTAGAGACTTGAAATGTGAATTAGTTACTTGAAAATGGTTAAGTGTAGTAACTTGAAAATGTGAATTATTTACTTGAAAATGGTTAAGTGTAGAGAATTGAAATGTGAATTAATTACATGGTTAATGGTAGAAACTTGAAATGTGAATTAGTTACTTGAAAATGGTTAATGGTAGAGACTTGAAATGTGAATTAGTTACTTGAAAATGGTTAAGTGTAGTGAAAATGTGAATTAGTTACTTGATAATGGTTAAGTGTAGTAACTTGAAAATGTGAATTTGTTACTTGAAAATGGTTAGTTGTAGAGACTTGAATTAGTTACTAGAAAGTGGTTAAGTGTAGTAACTTGAAAACGTGAATTAGTTACTTGAAAATGGTTAAGTGTAGAGAATTGAAATGTGAATTAGTTACATGGTTACTGGTAGACACTTGAAATGTGAATTAGTTACTTGAAAATGGTTATTGGTAGAGACTTGAAATGTGAATTAGTTACTTGAAAATGGTTAGTTGTAGAGACTTGAATTAGTTACTAGAAAATGGTTAAGTGTAGTAACTTGAAAACGTGAATTAGTTACTTGAAAATAGTTAAGTGTAGAGAATTGAAATGTGAATTAGTTACATGGTTACTGGTAGACACTTGAAATGTGAATTAGTTACTTGAAAATGGTTATTGGTAGAGACTTGAAATGTGAATTAGTTACTTGAAAATGGTTAAGTGTAATGAAAATGTGAATTAGTTACTAGAAAATGGTTAAGTGTAGTAACTTGAAATTGTGAATTTGTTACTTGAAAATGGTAGTGATTTGAAAATATGAATTAGTAACTTGAAAATGGTTAATGGTAGAGACTTGAAATGTGAAATTAGTTACTTGAAAATGGTTAAGTGTAGTGAAAATGTGAATTAGCTACTTGAAAATGGTTAAGTGTAGTAACTTGAAAATGTGAATTAGTTACTTGAAAATGGTAGTGACTTGAAAATGTGAATTAGTTACATGGTTAATGGTAGAGACTTGAAGTGTGAATTAGTTACTTGAAAATGGTTAATGGTAGAGACTTGAAATGTGAATTAGTTACTTGAAAATGGTTAATGGTAGAGACTTGAAATGTGAATTAGTTACTTGAAAATGGTTAAGTGTAGTGAAAATGTGAATTAGTTACTTGAAAATGGTTAAGTGTAGTAACTTGAAAATGTGAATTTGTTACTTGAAAATGGTAGTGACTTGAAAATGTAAATTAGTTACTTGAAAATGGTTAATGGTAGAGACTTGAAATGTGAATTAGTTACTTGAAAATGGTTAATGGTAGAGACTTGAAATGTGAATTAGTTACTTGAAAATGGTTAAGTGTAGTGGAAATGTGAATTAGTTACTTGAAAATGGTTAAGTGTAGTAACTTGAAAATGTGAATTAGTTACTTGAAAATGGTAGAGACTTGAACTGTGAATTAGTTGCTTGAAAATGGTAGAGACTTGAAATCTGAATTAGTTATTTGAAAATGGTTAAGTGTAGAGACTTGAAGATGTGTATTTGTTACTTGAAAATGGTAGTGACGTGAAAATGTGAATTAGTTATTTGAAAATGGTTAATGGTAGAGACTTGAAATGTGAATTAGTTACTCGAAAATGGTTAAGTGTAGTAACTTGAAAACGTGAATTAGTTACTTGAAAATGGTTAAGTGTAGAGAATTGAAATGTGAATTAGTTACATGGTTACTGGTAGACACTTGAAATGTGAATTAGTTACTTGAAAATGGTTATTGGTAGAGACTTGAAATGTGAATTAGTTATTTGAAAATGGTTAAGTGTAGTGAAAATGTGAATTAGTTACTAGAAAATGGTTAAGTGTAGTAACTTGAAATTGTGAATTTGTTACTTGAAAATGGTAGTGATTTGAAAATATGAATTAGTAACTTGAAAATGGTTAATGGTAGAGACTTGAAATGTGAAATTAGTTACTTGAAAATGGTTAAGTGTAGTGAAAATGTGAATTAGCTACTTGAAAATGGTTAAGTGTAGTAACTTGAAAATGTGAATTAGTTACTTGAAAATGGTAGTGACTTGAAAATGTGAATTAGTTACATGGTTAATGGTAGAGACTTGAAGTGTGAATTAGTTACTTGAAAATGGTTAATGGTAGAGACTTGAAATGTGAATTAGTTACTTGAAAATGGTTAAGTGTAGTGAAAATGTGATTTAGTTACTAGAAAATGGTTAAGTGTAGTAACTTGAAAATGTGAATTAGTTACTTGAAAATGGTAGTGACTTGAAAATGAGAATTAGTTATTTGAAAATGGTTAATGGTAGAGACTTGAAATGTGAATTGGTTACTTGAAAATGGTTAAGTGTAGAGACATGAAGATGTGTATTTGTTACTTGAAAATGGTAGTGACTTGAAAATGTGAATTAGTTATTTGAAAATGGTTAATGATAGAGACTTGAAATGTGAATTAGTTACTTGAAAATGGTTAATGGTAGAGACTTGAAATGTGAATTAGTTACTTGAAAATGGTTAACTGTAGTGAAAATGTGAATAAGTTACTTGAAAATGGTTAAGTGTAGTAACTTGAAAATGTGAATTTGTTACTTGAAAATGGTAGTGACTTGAAAATGTAAATTAGTTACTTGAAAATGGTTAATGGTAGAGACTTGAAATGTGAATTAGTTACTTGAAAATGGTTAATGGTAGAGACTTGAAATGTGAATTAGTTACTTGAAAATGGTTAAGTGTAGTAACTTGAAAATGAGAATTATTTACTTGAAAATGGTTAAGTGTAGAGAATTGAAATGTGAATTAGTTACATGGTTAATGGAAGAAACTTGAAATGTGAATTAGTTACTTGAAAATGGTTAATGGTAGAGACTTGAAATGTGAATTAGTTACTTGAAAATGGTTAAGTGTAGTTAAAATGTGAATTAGTTACTTGAAAATAGTTAAGTGTAGTAACTTGAAAATGTGAATTTGTTACTTGAAAATGGTAGTGACTTGAAAATGTAAATTAGTTACTTGAAAATGGTTAATGGTAGAGACTTGAAATGTGAATTAGTTACTTGAAAATCGTTAAGTGTAGTGGAAATGTGAATTAGTTACTTGAAAATGGTTAAGTGTAGTAACTTGAAAACGTGAATTAGTTACTTGAAAATGGTAGAGACTTGAACTGTGAATTAGTTACTTGAAAATGGTAGAGACTTGAAATCTGAATTAGTTATTTGAAAATGGTTAAGTGTCGAAACTTGAAGATGTGTATTTGTTACTTGAAAATGTGAATTAGTTATTTGAAAATGGTTAATGGTAGAGACTTGAAATGTGAATTAGTTATTTGAAAATGGTTAAGTGTAGTAACTTGAAAACGTGAATTAGTTACATGAAAATGGTTAAGTGTAGAAAATTGAAATATGAATTAGTTACATGGTTAATGGTAGACACTTGAAATGTGAATTCGTTACTTGAAAATGGTTAAGTGTAGAGACATGAAGATGTGTATTTGTTACTTGAAAATGGTAGTGACTTGAAAATGTGAATTAGTTATTTGAAAATGGTTAATGGTAGAGACTTGAAATGTGAATTAGTTACTTGAAAATGGTTAATGGTAGAGACTTGAAATGTGAATTAGTTACTTGAAAATGGTTAAGTGTAGTGAAAATGTGAATTAGTTACTTGAAAATGGTTAAGTGTAGTAACTTGAAAATGTGAATTTGTTACTTGAAAATGGTAGTGATTTGAAAATATGAATTAGTAACTTGAAAATGGTTAATGGTAGAGACTTGAAATGTGAATTAGTTCCTTGAAAATGGTTAATTGTAGAGACTTGAATTAGTTACTTGAAAATGGTTAAGTGTAGTAACTTGAAAACGTGAATTAGTTACTTGAAAATGGTTAAGTGTAGAGAATTGAAATGTGAATTAGTTACATGGTTACTGGTAGACACTTGAAATGTGAATTAGTTACTTGAAAATGGTTATTGGTAGAGACTTGAAATGTGAATTAGTTATTTGAAAATGGTTAAGTGTAGTGAAAATGTGAATTAGTTACTAGAAAATGGTTAAGTGTAGTAACTTGAAATTGTGAATTTGTTACTTGAAAATGGTAGTGATTTGAAAATATGAATTAGTAACTTGAAAATGGTTAATGGTAGAGACTTGAAATGTGAAATTAGTTACTTGAAAATGGTTAAGTGTAGTGAAAATGTGAATTAGCTACTTGAAAATGGTTAAGTGTAGTAACTTGAAAATGTGAATTAGTTACTTGAAAATGGTAGTGACTTGAAAATGTGAATTAGTTACATGGTTAATGGTAGAGACTTGAAGTGTGAATTAGTTACTTGAAAATGGTTAATGGTAGAGACTTGAAATGTGAATTAGTTACTTGAAAATGGTTAAGTGTAGTGAAAATGTGATTTAGTTACTAGAAAATGGTTAAGTGTAGTAACTTGAAAATGTGAATTAGTTACTTGAAAATGGTAGTGACTTGAAAATGAGAATTAGTTATTTGAAAATGGTTAATGGTAGAGACTTGAAATGTGAATTGGTTATTTGAAAATGGTTAAGTGTAGAGACATGAAGATGTGTATTTGTTACTTGAAAATGGTAGTGACTTGAAAATGTGAATTAGTTATTTGAAAATGGTTAATGATAGAGACTTGAAATGTGAATTAGTTACTTGAAAATGGTTAATGGTAGAGACTTGAAATGTGAATTAGTTACTTGAAAATGGTTAACTGTAGTGAAAATGTGAATAAGTTACTTGAAAATGGTTAAGTATAGTAACTTGAAAATGTGAATTTGTTACTTGAAAATGGTAGTGACTTGAAAATGTAAATTAGTTACTTGAAAATGGTTAATGGTAGAGACTTGAAATGTGAATTAGTTACTTGAAAATGGTTAATGGTAGAGACTTGAAATGTGAATTAGTTACTTGAAAATGGTTAAGTGTAGTAACTTGAAAATGAGAATTATTTACTTGAAAATGGTAGTGACTTGAAAATGTGAATTAGTTACATGGTTAATGGTAGAGACTTGAAGTGTGAATTAGTTACTTGAAAATGGTTAATGGTAGAGACTTGAAATGTGAATTAGTTACTTGAAAATCGTTAAGTGTAGTGGAAATGTGAATTATTTACTTGAAAATGGTTAAGTGTAGTAACTTGTAAACGTGAATTAGTTACTTGAAAATGGTAGAGACTTGAACTGTGAATTAGTTACTTGAAAATGGTAGAGACTTGAAGTGTGAATTAGTTACTTGAAAATGGTTAATGGTAGAGACTTGAAATGTGAATTAGTTACTTAAAAATGGTTAAGTGTAGTAACTTGAAAATGTGAATTAGTTACTTGAAAATGGTAGTGACTTGAAAATGAGAATTAGTTATTTGAAAATGGTTAATGGTAGAGACTTGAAATGTGATTTGGTTACTTGAAAATGGTTAAGTGTAGAGACATGAAGATGTGTATTTGTTACTTGAAAATGGTAGTGACTTGAAAATGTGAATTAGTTATTTGAAAATGGTTAATGGTAGAGACTTGAAATGTGAATTAGTTACTTGAAAATGGTTAATGGTAGAGACTTGAAATGTGAATTAGTTACTTGAAAATGGTTAAGTGTAGTGAAAATGTGAATTAGCTACTTGAAAATGGTTAAGTGTAGTAACTTGAAAATGTGAATTAGTTACTTGAAAATGGTAGTGACTTGAAAATGTGAATTAGTTATATGGTTAATGGTAGAGACTTGAAGTGTGAATTAGTTACTTGAAAATGGTTAATGGTAGAGACTTGAAATGTGAATTAGTTACTTGAAAATGGTTAAGTGTAGTAACTTGAAAATGTGAATTATTTACTTGAAAATGGTTAAGTGTAGAGAATTGAAATGTGAATTAATTACATGGTTAATGGTAGAAACTTGAAATGTGAATTAGTTACTTGAAAATGGTTAATGGTAGAGACTTGAAATGTGAATTAGTTACTTGAAAATGGTTAAGTGTAGTGAAAATGTGAATTAGTTACTTGATAATGGTTAAGTGTAGTAACTTGAAAATGTGAATTTGTTACTTGAAAATGGTTAGTTGTAGAGACTTGAATTAGTTACTAGAAAGTGGTTAAGTGTAGTAACTTGAAAACGTGAATTAGTTACTTGAAAATGGTTAAGTGTAGAGAATTGAAATGTGAATTAGTTACATGGTTACTGGTAGACACTTGAAATGTGAATTAGTTACTTGAAAATGGTTATTGGTAGAGACTTGAAATGTGAATTAGTTACTTGAAAATGGTTAGTTGTAGAGACTTGAATTAGTTACTAGAAAATGGTTAAGTGTAGTAACTTGAAAACGTGAATTAGTTACTTGAAAATAGTTAAGTGTAGAGAATTGAAATGTGAATTAGTTACATGGTTACTGGTAGACACTTGAAATGTGAATTAGTTACTTGAAAATGGTTATTGGTAGAGACTTGAAATGTGAATTAGTTACTTGAAAATGGTTAAGTGTAATGAAAATGTGAATTAGTTACTAGAAAATGGTTAAGTGTAGTAACTTGAAATTGTGAATTTGTTACTTGAAAATGGTAGTGATTTGAAAATATGAATTAGTAACTTGAAAATGGTTAATGGTAGAGACTTGAAATGTGAAATTAGTTACTTGAAAATGGTTAAGTGTAGTGAAAATGTGAATTAGCTACTTGAAAATGGTTAAGTGTAGTAACTTGAAAATGTGAATTAGTTACTTGAAAATGGTAGTGACTTGAAAATGTGAATTAGTTACATGGTTAATGGTAGAGACTTGAAGTGTGAATTAGTTACTTGAAAATGGTTAATGGTAGAGACTTGAAATGTGAATTAGTTACTTGAAAATGGTTAATGGTAGAGACTTGAAATGTGAATTAGTTACTTGAAAATGGTTAAGTGTAGTGAAAATGTGAATTAGTTACTTGAAAATGGTTAAGTGTAGTAACTTGAAAATGTGAATTTGTTACTTGAAAATGGTAGTGACTTGAAAATGTAAATTAGTTACTTGAAAATGGTTAATGGTAGAGACTTGAAATGTGAATTAGTTACTTGAAAATGGTTAATGGTAGAGACTTGAAATGTGAATTAGTTACTTGAAAATGGTTAAGTGTAGTGGAAATGTGAATTAGTTACTTGAAAATGGTTAAGTGTAGTAACTTGAAAATGTGAATTAGTTACTTGAAAATGGTAGAGACTTGAACTGTGAATTAGTTGCTTGAAAATGGTAGAGACTTGAAATCTGAATTAGTTATTTGAAAATGGTTAAGTGTAGAGACTTGAAGATGTGTATTTGTTACTTGAAAATGGTAGTGACGTGAAAATGTGAATTAGTTATTTGAAAATGGTTAATGGTAGAGACTTGAAATGTGAATTAGTTACTCGAAAATGGTTAAGTGTAGTAACTTGAAAACGTGAATTAGTTACTTGAAAATGGTTAAGTGTAGAGAATTGAAATGTGAATTAGTTACATGGTTACTGGTAGACACTTGAAATGTGAATTAGTTACTTGAAAATGGTTATTGGTAGAGACTTGAAATGTGAATTAGTTATTTGAAAATGGTTAAGTGTAGTGAAAATGTGAATTAGTTACTAGAAAATGGTTAAGTGTAGTAACTTGAAATTGTGAATTTGTTACTTGAAAATGGTAGTGATTTGAAAATATGAATTAGTAACTTGAAAATGGTTAATGGTAGAGACTTGAAATGTGAAATTAGTTACTTGAAAATGGTTAAGTGTAGTGAAAATGTGAATTAGCTACTTGAAAATGGTTAAGTGTAGTAACTTGAAAATGTGAATTAGTTACTTGAAAATGGTAGTGACTTGAAAATGTGAATTAGTTACATGGTTAATGGTAGAGACTTGAAGTGTGAATTAGTTACTTGAAAATGGTTAATGGTAGAGACTTGAAATGTGAATTAGTTACTTGAAAATGGTTAAGTGTAGTGAAAATGTGATTTAGTTACTAGAAAATGGTTAAGTGTAGTAACTTGAAAATGTGAATTAGTTACTTGAAAATGGTAGTGACTTGAAAATGAGAATTAGTTATTTGAAAATGGTTAATGGTAGAGACTTGAAATGTGAATTGGTTACTTGAAAATGGTTAAGTGTAGAGACATGAAGATGTGTATTTGTTACTTGAAAATGGTAGTGACTTGAAAATGTGAATTAGTTATTTGAAAATGGTTAATGATAGAGACTTGAAATGTGAATTAGTTACTTGAAAATGGTTAATGGTAGAGACTTGAAATGTGAATTAGTTACTTGAAAATGGTTAACTGTAGTGAAAATGTGAATAAGTTACTTGAAAATGGTTAAGTGTAGTAACTTGAAAATGTGAATTTGTTACTTGAAAATGGTAGTGACTTGAAAATGTAAATTAGTTACTTGAAAATGGTTAATGGTAGAGACTTGAAATGTGAATTAGTTACTTGAAAATGGTTAATGGTAGAGACTTGAAATGTGAATTAGTTACTTGAAAATGGTTAAGTGTAGTAACTTGAAAATGAGAATTATTTACTTGAAAATGGTTAAGTGTAGAGAATTGAAATGTGAATTAGTTACATGGTTAATGGAAGAAACTTGAAATGTGAATTAGTTACTTGAAAAT
Source organism: Capsicum rhomboideum (assembly GCA_031232105.1). NCBI lineage: Eukaryota > Viridiplantae > Streptophyta > Magnoliopsida > Solanales > Solanaceae > Capsicum > Capsicum rhomboideum. Next base: position 46,061,441 of record CP124719.1, on the reverse strand, counting down.
GGTTAATGGTAGAGACTTGAAATGTGAATTAGTTACTTGAAAATGGTTAAGTGTAGTTAAAATGTGAATTAGTTACTTGAAAATAGTTAAGTGTAGTAACTTGAAAATGTGAATTTGTTACTTGAAAATGGTAGTGACTTGAAAATGTAAATTAGTTACTTGAAAATGGTTAATGGTAGAGACTTGAAATGTGAATTAGTTACTTGAAAATCGTTAAGTGTAGTGGAAATGTGAATTAGTTACTTGAAAATGGTTAAGTGTAGTAACTTGAAAACGTGAATTAGTTACTTGAAAATGGTAGAGACTTGAACTGTGAATTAGTTACTTGAAAATGGTAGAGACTTGAAATCTGAATTAGTTATTTGAAAATGGTTAAGTGTCGAAACTTGAAGATGTGTATTTGTTACTTGAAAATGTGAATTAGTTATTTGAAAATGGTTAATGGTAGAGACTTGAAATGTGAATTAGTTATTTGAAAATGGTTAAGTGTAGTAACTTGAAAACGTGAATTAGTTACATGAAAATGGTTAAGTGTAGAAAATTGAAATATGAATTAGTTACATGGTTAATGGTAGACACTTGAAATGTGAATTCGTTACTTGAAAATGGTTAAGTGTAGAGACATGAAGATGTGTATTTGTTACTTGAAAATGGTAGTGACTTGAAAATGTGAATTAGTTATTTGAAAATGGTTAATGGTAGAGACTTGAAATGTGAATTAGTTACTTGAAAATGGTTAATGGTAGAGACTTGAAATGTGAATTAGTTACTTGAAAATGGTTAAGTGTAGTGAAAATGTGAATTAGTTACTTGAAAATGGTTAAGTGTAGTAACTTGAAAATGTGAATTTGTTACTTGAAAATGGTAGTGATTTGAAAATATGAATTAGTAACTTGAAAATGGTTAATGGTAGAGACTTGAAATGTGAATTAGTTCCTTGAAAATGGTTAATTGTAGAGACTTGAATTAGTTACTTGAAAATGGTTAAGTGTAGTAACTTGAAAACGTGAATTAGTTACTTGAAAATGGTTAAGTGTAGAGAATTGAAATGTGAATTAGTTACATGGTTACTGGTAGACACTTGAAATGTGAATTAGTTACTTGAAAATGGTTATTGGTAGAGACTTGAAATGTGAATTAGTTATTTGAAAATGGTTAAGTGTAGTGAAAATGTGAATTAGTTACTAGAAAATGGTTAAGTGTAGTAACTTGAAATTGTGAATTTGTTACTTGAAAATGGTAGTGATTTGAAAATATGAATTAGTAACTTGAAAATGGTTAATGGTAGAGACTTGAAATGTGAAATTAGTTACTTGAAAATGGTTAAGTGTAGTGAAAATGTGAATTAGCTACTTGAAAATGGTTAAGTGTAGTAACTTGAAAATGTGAATTAGTTACTTGAAAATGGTAGTGACTTGAAAATGTGAATTAGTTACATGGTTAATGGTAGAGACTTGAAGTGTGAATTAGTTACTTGAAAATGGTTAATGGTAGAGACTTGAAATGTGAATTAGTTACTTGAAAATGGTTAAGTGTAGTGAAAATGTGATTTAGTTACTAGAAAATGGTTAAGTGTAGTAACTTGAAAATGTGAATTAGTTACTTGAAAATGGTAGTGACTTGAAAATGAGAATTAGTTATTTGAAAATGGTTAATGGTAGAGACTTGAAATGTGAATTGGTTACTTGAAAATGGTTAAGTGTAGAGACATGAAGATGTGTATTTGTTACTTGAAAATGGTAGTGACTTGAAAATGTGAATTAGTTATTTGAAAATGGTTAATGATAGAGACTTGAAATGTGAATTAGTTACTTGAAAATGGTTAATGGTAGAGACTTGAAATGTGAATTAGTTACTTGAAAATGGTTAACTGTAGTGAAAATGTGAATAAGTTACTTGAAAATGGTTAAGTATAGTAACTTGAAAATGTGAATTTGTTACTTGAAAATGGTAGTGACTTGAAAATGTAAATTAGTTACTTGAAAATGGTTAATGGTAGAGACTTGAAGTGTGAATTAGTTACTTGAAAATGGTTAATGGTAGAGACTTGAAATGTGAATTAGTTACTTGAAAATCGTTAAGTGTAGTGGAAATGTGAATTATTTACTTGAAAATGGTTAAGTGTAGTAACTTGTAAACGTGAATTAGTTACTTGAAAATGGTAGAGACTTGAACTGTGAATTAGTTACTTGAAAATGGTAGAGACTTGAAGTGTGAATTAGTTACTTGAAAATGGTTAATGGTAGAGACTTGAAATGTGAATTAGTTACTTAAAAATGGTTAAGTGTAGTAACTTGAAAATGTGAATTAGTTACTTGAAAATGGTAGTGACTTGAAAATGAGAATTAGTTATTTGAAAATGGTTAATGGTAGAGACTTGAAATGTGATTTGGTTACTTGAAAATGGTTAAGTGTAGAGACATGAAGATGTGTATTTGTTACTTGAAAATGGTAGTGACTTGAAAATGTGAATTAGTTATTTGAAAATGGTTAATGGTAGAGACTTGAAATGTGAATTAGTTACTTGAAAATGGTTAATGGTAGAGACTTGAAATGTGAATTAGTTACTTGAAAATGGTTAAGTGTAGTGAAAATGTGAATTAGCTACTTGAAAATGGTTAAGTGTAGTAACTTGAAAATGTGAATTAGTTACTTGAAAATGGTAGTGACTTGAAAATGTGAATTAGTTATATGGTTAATGGTAGAGACTTGAAGTGTGAATTAGTTACTTGAAAATGGTTAATGGTAGAGACTTGAAATGTGAATTAGTTACTTGAAAATGGTTAAGTGTAGTAACTTGAAAATGTGAATTATTTACTTGAAAATGGTTAAGTGTAGAGAATTGAAATGTGAATTAATTACATGGTTAATGGTAGAAACTTGAAATGTGAATTAGTTACTTGAAAATGGTTAATGGTAGAGACTTGAAATGTGAATTAGTTACTTGAAAATGGTTAAGTGTAGTGAAAATGTGAATTAGTTACTTGATAATGGTTAAGTGTAGTAACTTGAAAATGTGAATTTGTTACTTGAAAATGGTTAGTTGTAGAGACTTGAATTAGTTACTAGAAAGTGGTTAAGTGTAGTAACTTGAAAACGTGAATTAGTTACTTGAAAATGGTTAAGTGTAGAGAATTGAAATGTGAATTAGTTACATGGTTACTGGTAGACACTTGAAATGTGAATTAGTTACTTGAAAATGGTTATTGGTAGAGACTTGAAATGTGAATTAGTTACTTGAAAATGGTTAGTTGTAGAGACTTGAATTAGTTACTAGAAAATGGTTAAGTGTAGTAACTTGAAAACGTGAATTAGTTACTTGAAAATAGTTAAGTGTAGAGAATTGAAATGTGAATTAGTTACATGGTTACTGGTAGACACTTGAAATGTGAATTAGTTACTTGAAAATGGTTATTGGTAGAGACTTGAAATGTGAATTAGTTACTTGAAAATGGTTAAGTGTAATGAAAATGTGAATTAGTTACTAGAAAATGGTTAAGTGTAGTAACTTGAAATTGTGAATTTGTTACTTGAAAATGGTAGTGATTTGAAAATATGAATTAGTAACTTGAAAATGGTTAATGGTAGAGACTTGAAATGTGAAATTAGTTACTTGAAAATGGTTAAGTGTAGTGAAAATGTGAATTAGCTACTTGAAAATGGTTAAGTGTAGTAACTTGAAAATGTGAATTAGTTACTTGAAAATGGTAGTGACTTGAAAATGTGAATTAGTTACATGGTTAATGGTAGAGACTTGAAGTGTGAATTAGTTACTTGAAAATGGTTAATGGTAGAGACTTGAAATGTGAATTAGTTACTTGAAAATGGTTAATGGTAGAGACTTGAAATGTGAATTAGTTACTTGAAAATGGTTAAGTGTAGTGAAAATGTGAATTAGTTACTTGAAAATGGTTAAGTGTAGTAACTTGAAAATGTGAATTTGTTACTTGAAAATGGTAGTGACTTGAAAATGTAAATTAGTTACTTGAAAATGGTTAATGGTAGAGACTTGAAATGTGAATTAGTTACTTGAAAATGGTTAATGGTAGAGACTTGAAATGTGAATTAGTTACTTGAAAATGGTTAAGTGTAGTGGAAATGTGAATTAGTTACTTGAAAATGGTTAAGTGTAGTAACTTGAAAATGTGAATTAGTTACTTGAAAATGGTAGAGACTTGAACTGTGAATTAGTTGCTTGAAAATGGTAGAGACTTGAAATCTGAATTAGTTATTTGAAAATGGTTAAGTGTAGAGACTTGAAGATGTGTATTTGTTACTTGAAAATGGTAGTGACGTGAAAATGTGAATTAGTTATTTGAAAATGGTTAATGGTAGAGACTTGAAATGTGAATTAGTTACTCGAAAATGGTTAAGTGTAGTAACTTGAAAACGTGAATTAGTTACTTGAAAATGGTTAAGTGTAGAGAATTGAAATGTGAATTAGTTACATGGTTACTGGTAGACACTTGAAATGTGAATTAGTTACTTGAAAATGGTTATTGGTAGAGACTTGAAATGTGAATTAGTTATTTGAAAATGGTTAAGTGTAGTGAAAATGTGAATTAGTTACTAGAAAATGGTTAAGTGTAGTAACTTGAAATTGTGAATTTGTTACTTGAAAATGGTAGTGATTTGAAAATATGAATTAGTAACTTGAAAATGGTTAATGGTAGAGACTTGAAATGTGAAATTAGTTACTTGAAAATGGTTAAGTGTAGTGAAAATGTGAATTAGCTACTTGAAAATGGTTAAGTGTAGTAACTTGAAAATGTGAATTAGTTACTTGAAAATGGTAGTGACTTGAAAATGTGAATTAGTTACATGGTTAATGGTAGAGACTTGAAGTGTGAATTAGTTACTTGAAAATGGTTAATGGTAGAGACTTGAAATGTGAATTAGTTACTTGAAAATGGTTAAGTGTAGTGAAAATGTGATTTAGTTACTAGAAAATGGTTAAGTGTAGTAACTTGAAAATGTGAATTAGTTACTTGAAAATGGTAGTGACTTGAAAATGAGAATTAGTTATTTGAAAATGGTTAATGGTAGAGACTTGAAATGTGAATTGGTTACTTGAAAATGGTTAAGTGTAGAGACATGAAGATGTGTATTTGTTACTTGAAAATGGTAGTGACTTGAAAATGTGAATTAGTTATTTGAAAATGGTTAATGATAGAGACTTGAAATGTGAATTAGTTACTTGAAAATGGTTAATGGTAGAGACTTGAAATGTGAATTAGTTACTTGAAAATGGTTAACTGTAGTGAAAATGTGAATAAGTTACTTGAAAATGGTTAAGTGTAGTAACTTGAAAATGTGAATTTGTTACTTGAAAATGGTAGTGACTTGAAAATGTAAATTAGTTACTTGAAAATGGTTAATGGTAGAGACTTGAAATGTGAATTAGTTACTTGAAAATGGTTAATGGTAGAGACTTGAAATGTGAATTAGTTACTTGAAAATGGTTAAGTGTAGTAACTTGAAAATGAGAATTATTTACTTGAAAATGGTTAAGTGTAGAGAATTGAAATGTGAATTAGTTACATGGTTAATGGAAGAAACTTGAAATGTGAATTAGTTACTTGAAAATGGTTAATGGTAGAGACTTGAAATGTGAATTAGTTACTTGAAAATGGTTAAGTGTAGTTAAAATGTGAATTAGTTACTTGAAAATAGTTAAGTGTAGTAACTTGAAAATGTGAATTTGTTACTTGAAAATGGTAGTGACTTGAAAATGTAAATTAGTTACTTGAAAATGGTTAATGGTAGAGACTTGAAATGTGAATTAGTTACTTGAAAATCGTTAAGTGTAGTGGAAATGTGAATTAGTTACTTGAAAATGGTTAAGTGTAGTAACTTGAAAACGTGAATTAGTTACTTGAAAATGGTAGAGACTTGAACTGTGAATTAGTTACTTGAAAATGGTAGAGACTTGAAATCTGAATTAGTTATTTGAAAATGGTTAAGTGTCGAAACTTGAAGATGTGTATTTGTTACTTGAAAATGTGAATTAGTTATTTGAAAATGGTTAATGGTAGAGACTTGAAATGTGAATTAGTTATTTGAAAATGGTTAAGTGTAGTAACTTGAAAACGTGAATTAGTTACATGAAAATGGTTAAGTGTAGAAAATTGAAATATGAATTAGTTACATGGTTAATGGTAGACACTTGAAATGTGAATTCGTTACTTGAAAATGGTTAAGTGTAGAGACATGAAGATGTGTATTTGTTACTTGAAAATGGTAGTGACTTGAAAATGTGAATTAGTTATTTGAAAATGGTTAATGGTAGAGACTTGAAATGTGAATTAGTTACTTGAAAATGGTTAATGGTAGAGACTTGAAATGTGAATTAGTTACTTGAAAATGGTTAAGTGTAGTGAAAATGTGAATTAGTTACTTGAAAATGGTTAAGTGTAGTAACTTGAAAATGTGAATTTGTTACTTGAAAATGGTAGTGATTTGAAAATATGAATTAGTAACTTGAAAATGGTTAATGGTAGAGACTTGAAATGTGAATTAGTTCCTTGAAAATGGTTAATTGTAGAGACTTGAATTAGTTACTTGAAAATGGTTAAGTGTAGTAACTTGAAAACGTGAATTAGTTACTTGAAAATGGTTAAGTGTAGAGAATTGAAATGTGAATTAGTTACATGGTTACTGGTAGACACTTGAAATGTGAATTAGTTACTTGAAAATGGTTATTGGTAGAGACTTGAAATGTGAATTAGTTATTTGAAAATGGTTAAGTGTAGTGAAAATGTGAATTAGTTACTAGAAAATGGTTAAGTGTAGTAACTTGAAATTGTGAATTTGTTACTTGAAAATGGTAGTGATTTGAAAATATGAATTAGTAACTTGAAAATGGTTAATGGTAGAGACTTGAAATGTGAAATTAGTTACTTGAAAATGGTTAAGTGTAGTGAAAATGTGAATTAGCTACTTGAAAATGGTTAAGTGTAGTAACTTGAAAATGTGAATTAGTTACTTGAAAATGGTAGTGACTTGAAAATGTGAATTAGTTACATGGTTAATGGTAGAGACTTGAAGTGTGAATTAGTTACTTGAAAATGGTTAATGGTAGAGACTTGAAATGTGAATTAGTTACTTGAAAATGGTTAAGTGTAGTGAAAATGTGATTTAGTTACTAGAAAATGGTTAAGTGTAGTAACTTGAAAATGTGAATTAGTTACTTGAAAATGGTAGTGACTTGAAAATGAGAATTAGTTATTTGAAAATGGTTAATGGTAGAGACTTGAAATGTGAATTGGTTACTTGAAAATGGTTAAGTGTAGAGACATGAAGATGTGTATTTGTTACTTGAAAATGGTAGTGACTTGAAAATGTGAATTAGTTATTTGAAAATGGTTAATGATAGAGACTTGAAATGTGAATTAGTTACTTGAAAATGGTTAATGGTAGAGACTTGAAATGTGAATTAGTTACTTGAAAATGGTTAACTGTAGTGAAAATGTGAATAAGTTACTTGAAAATGGTTAAGTATAGTAACTTGAAAATGTGAATTTGTTACTTGAAAATGGTAGTGACTTGAAAATGTAAATTAGTTACTTGAAAATGGTTAATGGTAGAGACTTGAAATGTGAATTAGTTACTTGAAAATGGTTAATGGTAGAGACTTGAAATGTGAATTAGTTACTTGAAAATGGTTAAGTGTAGTAACTTGAAAATGAGAATTATTTACTTGAAAATGGTTAAGTGTAGAGAATTGAAATGTGAATTAGTTACATGGTTAATGGAAGAAACTTGAAATGTGAATTAGTTACTTGAAAATGGTTAATGGTAGAGACTTGAAATGTGAATTAGTTACTTGAAAATGGTTAAGTGTAGTTAAAATGTGAATTAGTTACTTGAAAATAGTTAAGTGTAGTAACTTGAAAATGTGAATTTGTTACTTGAAAATGGTAGTGACTTGAAAATGTAAATTAGTTACTTGAAAATGGTTAATGGTAGAGACTTGAAATGTGAATTAGTTACTTGAAAATCGTTAAGTGTAGTGGAAATGTGAATTAGTTACTTGAAAATGGTTAAGTGTAGTAACTTGAAAACGTGAATTAGTTACTTGAAAATGGTAGAGACTTGAACTGTGAATTAGTTACTTGAAAATGGTAGAGACTTGAAATCTGAATTAGTTATTTGAAAATGGTTAAGTGTCGAAACTTGAAGATGTGTATTTGTTACTTGAAAATGTGAATTAGTTATTTGAAAATGGTTAATGGTAGAGACTTGAAATGTGAATTAGTTATTTGAAAATGGTTAAGTGTAGTAACTTGAAAACGTGAATTAGTTACATGAAAATGGTTAAGTGTAGAAAATTGAAATATGAATTAGTTACATGGTTAATGGTAGACACTTGAAATGTGAATTCGTTACTTGAAAATGGTTAAGTGTAGAGACATGAAGATGTGTATTTGTTACTTGAAAATGGTAGTGACTTGAAAATGTGAATTAGTTATTTGAAAATGGTTAATGGTAGAGACTTGAAATGTGAATTAGTTACTTGAAAATGGTTAATGGTAGAGACTTGAAATGTGAATTAGTTACTTGAAAATGGTTAAGTGTAGTGAAAATGTGAATTAGTTACTTGAAAATGGTTAAGTGTAGTAACTTGAAAATGTGAATTTGTTACTTGAAAATGGTAGTGATTTGAAAATATGAATTAGTAACTTGAAAATGGTTAATGGTAGAGACTTGAAATGTGAAATTAGTTACTTGAAAATGGTTAAGTGTAGAGAAAATGTGAGTTAGCTACTTGAAAATGGTTAAGTGTAGTAACTTGAAAATGTGAATTAGTTACTTGAAAATGGTAGTGACTTGAAAATGTGAATTAGTTACATGGTTAATGGTAGAGACTTGAAGTGTGAATTAGTTACTTGAAAATGGTTAATGGTAGAGACTTGAAATGTGAATTAGTTACTTGAAAATCGTTAAGTGTAGTGGAAATGTGAATTATTTACTTGAAAATGGTTAAGTGTAGTAACTTGTAAACGTGAATTAGTTACTTGAAAATGGTAGAGACTTGAACTGTGAATTAGTTACTTGAAAATGGTAGAGACTTGAAGTGTGAATTAGTTACTTGAAAATGGTTAATGGTAGAGACTTGAAATGTGAATTAGTTACTTAAAAATGGTTAAGTGTAGTAACTTGAAAATGTGAATTAGTTACTTGAAAATGGTAGTGACTTGAAAATGAGAATTAGTTATTTGAAAATGGTTAATGGTAGAGACTTGAAATGTGATTTGGTTACTTGAAAATGGTTAAGTGTAGAGACATGAAGATGTGTATTTGTTACTTGAAAATGGTAGTGACTTGAAAATGTGAATTAGTTATTTGAAAATGGTTAATGGTAGAGACTTGAAATGTGAATTAGTTACTTGAAAATGGTTAATGGTAGAGACTTGAAATGTGAATTAGTTACTTGAAAATGGTTAAGTGTAGTGAAAATGTGAATTAGTTACTTGAAAATGGTTAAGTGTAGTAACTTGAAAATGTGAATTTGTTACTTGAAAATGGTAGTGACTTGAAAATGTAAATTAGTTACTTGAAAATGGTTAATGGTAGAGACTTGAAATGTGAATTATTTACTTGAAAATGGTTAATGGTAGAGACTTGAAATGTGAATTAGTTACTTGAAAATGGTTAAGTGTAGTGGAAATGTGAATTAGTTACTTGAAAATGGTTAAGTGTAGTAACTTGAAAATGTGAATTAGTTACTTGAAAATGGTAGAGTCTTGAACTATGAATTAGTTGCTTGAAAATGGTAGAGTCTTGAAATCTGAATTAGTTATTTGAAAATGGTTAAGTGTAGAGACTTGAAGATGTGTATTTGTTACTTGAAAATGGTAGTGACTTGAAAATGTGAATTAGTTATTTGAAAATGGTTAATGGTAGAGACTTGAAATGTGAATTGGTTACTTGAAAATGGTTAAGTGTAGTAACTTGAAAACGTGAATTAGTTACATGAAAATGGTTAAGTGTAGAGAATTGAAATATGAATTAGTTACATGGTTAATGGTAGACACTTGAAATGTGAATTCGTTACTTGAAAATGGTTAAGTGTAGTGACTTGAAAATGTGAATTAGTTACTTGAAAATGGTTAATGGTAGAGATTTGAAATGTGAATTAATTACTTGAAAATGGTTAATGGTACAGACTTGAAATGTGAATTAGTTACTTGAAAATGGTTAAGTGTAGTGGAAATGTGAATTAGTTACTTGAAAATAGTTAAGTGTAGTAACTTGAAAATGTGAATTAGTTACTTGAAAATGGTAGAGATTTGAACTGTGAATTAGTTGCTTGAAAATGTTAGAGACTTGAAATCTGAATTAGTTATTTGAAAATGGTTAAGTGTAGAGACTTGAAGATGTGTATTTGTTACTTGAAAATGGTAGTGACTTGAAAATGTGAATTAGTTATTTGAAAATGGTTAATGGTAGAGACTTGAAATGTGAATTAGTTACTTGAAAATGGTTAAGTGTAGTAACTTGAAAACGTGAATTAGTTACATGAAAATGGTTAAGAGTAGAGAATTGAAATATGAATTAGTTACATGGTTAATGGTAGACACTTGAAATGTGAATTCGTTACTTGAAAATGGTTAAGTGTAGTGAAAACGTGAATTAGTTACTAGAAAATGGTAGAGACTTGAACTGTGAATTAGTTACTTGAAAATGGTAGAGACTTGAAGTCTGAATTAGTTATTTGAAAATGGTTAAGTGTCGAAACTTGAAGATGTGAATTAGTTACTTGAAAATGGTAGTGATTTGAAAATATGAATTAGTAACTTGAAAATGGTTAATGGTAGATACTTGAAATGTGAAATTAGTTACTTGAAAATGGTTAAGTGTAGTGAAAATGTGAATTAGCTACTTGAAAATGGTTAAGTGTAGTAACTTGAAAATGTGAATTAGTTACTTGAAAATGGTAGTGACTTGAAAATGTGAATTAGTTACATGGTTAATGGTAGAGACTTGAAGTGTGAATTAGTTACTTGAAAATGGTTAATGGTAGAGACTTGAAATGTGAATTAGTTACTTGAAAATGGTTAAGTGCAGTAACTTGAAAATGTGAATTATTTACTTGAAAATGGTTAAGTGTAGAGAATTGAAATGTGAATTAATTACATGGTTAATGGTAGAAACTTGAAATGTGAATTAGTTACTTGAAAATGGTTAATGGTAGAGACTTGAAATGTGAATTAGTTACTTGAAAATTGTTAAGTGTGGTGAAAATGTGAATTAGTTACTTGATAATGGTTAAGTGTAGTAACTTGAAAATGTGAATTTGTTACTTGAAAATGGTAGTGACTTGAAAATGTAAATTAGTTACGTGAAAATGGTTAATGGTAGAGACTTAAAATGTGAATTAGTTACTTGAAAATCGTTAAGTGTAGTGGAAATGTGAATTAGTTACTTGAAAATGGTTAAGTGTAGTAACTTGAAAATGTGAATTAGTATTTGAAAATGGTAGAGACTTGAACTGTGAATTAGTTACTTGAAAATGGTAGAGATTTGAAATTTGAATTAGTTATTTGAAAATGGTTAAGTGTAGAGACTTGAAGATGTGTATTTGTTACTTGCAAATGGTAGTGACTTGAAAATGTGAATTAGTTACTTGAAAATGGTTAATGGTAGAGACTTGAAATGTGAATTAGTTACTTGAAAATGGTTAGTTGTAGAGACTTGAATTAGTTACTAGAAAATGGTTAAGTGTAGTAACTTGAAAACGTGAATTAGTTACTTGAAAATGGTTAAGTGTAGAGAATTGAAATGTGAATTAGTTACATGGTTACTGGTAGACACTTGAAATGTGAATTAGTTACTTGAAAATGGTTATTGGTAGAGACTTGAAATGTGAATTAGTTACTTGAAAATGGTTAAGTGTAATGAAAATGTGAATTAGTTACTAGAAAATGGTTAAGTGTAGTAACTTGAAATTGTGAATTTGTTACTTGAAAATGGTAGTGATTTGAAAATATGAATTAGTAACTTGAAAATGGTTAATGGTAGAGACTTGAAATGTGAAATTAGTTACTTGAAAATGGTTAAGTGTAGTGAAAATGTGAATTAGCTACATGAAAATGGTTAAGTGTAGTAACTTGAAAATGTGAATTAGTTACTTGAAAATGGTAGTGACTTGAAAATGTGAATTAGTTACTTGAAAATGGTTAATGGTAGAGACTTGAAGTGTGAATTAGTTACTTGAAAATGGTTAATGGTAGAGACTTGAAATGTGAATTAGTTACTTGAAAATGGTTAAGTGTAGTGAAAATGTGAATTAGTTACTAGAAAATGGTTAAGTGTAGTAACTTGAAAATGTGAATTAGTTACTTGAAAATGGTAGTGACTTGAAAATGAGAATTAGTTATTTGAAAATGGTTAATGGTAGAGACTTGAAATGTGAATTGGTTACTTGAAAATGGTTAAGTGTAGAGACATGAAGATGTGTATTTGTTACTTGAAAATGGTAGTGACTTGATAATGTGAATTAGTTATTTGAAAATGGTTAATGATAGAGATTTGAAATGTGAATTAGTTACTTGAAAATGGTTAATGGTAGAGACTTGAAATGTGAATTAGTTACTTGAAAATGGTTAAGTGTAGTGAAAATGTGAATTAGTTACTTGAAAATGGTTAAGTGTAGTAACTTGAAAATGTGAATTTGTTACTTGAAAATGGTAGTGACTTGAAAATGTAAATTAGTTACTTGAAAATGGTAGTGACTTGAAAATGTAAATTAGTTACTTGAAAATGGTTAATGGTAGAGACTTGAAATGTGAATTAGTTACTTGAAAATCGTTAAGTGTAGTGGAAATGTGAATTAGTTACTTGAAAATGGTTAAGTGTAGTAACTTGAAAATGTGAATTAGTTACTTGAAAATGGTAGAGACTTGAACTGTGAATTAGTTGCTTGAAAATGGTAGAGACTTGAAATCTGAATTAGTTATTTGAAAATGGTTAAGTGTAGAGACTTGAAGATGTGTATTTGTTACTTGAAAATGGTAGTGACTTGAAAATGTGAATTAGTTATTTGAAAATGGTTAATGGTAGAGACTTGAAATGTGAATTAGTTACTTGAAAATGGTTAAGTGTAGTAACTTGAAAACGTGAATTAGTTACATGAAAATGGTTAAGTGTAGAGAATTGAAATATGAATTAGTTACATGGTTAATGGTAGACACTTGAAATGTGAATTCGTTACTTGAAAATGGTTAAGTGTAGTGACTTGAAAATGTGAATTAGTTACTTGAAAATGGTTAATGGTAGAGACTTGAAATGTGAATTAGTTACTTGAAAATGGTTAAGTGTAGTGAAAATGTGAATTAGCTACTTGAAAATGGTTAAGTGCAGTAACTTGAAAATGTGAATTAGTTACTTGAAAATGGTAGTGACTTGAAAATGTGAATTAGTTACTTGAAAATGGTAGTGACTTGAAAATGTGAATTAGTTACATGGTTAATGGTAGAGACTTGAAGTGTGAATTAGTTACTTGAAAATGGTTAATGGTAGAGACTTGAAATGTGAATTAGTTACTTGAAAATGGTTAAGTGTAGTAACTTGAAAATGTGAATTATTTACTTGAAAATGGTTAAGTGTAGAGAATTGAAATGTGAATTAATTACATGGTTAATGGTAGAAACTTGAAATGTGAATTAGTTACTTGAAAATGGTTAATGGTAGAGACTTGAAATGTGAATTAGTTACTTGAAAATGGTTAAGTGTAGTGAAAATGTGAATTAGTTACTTGATAATGGTTAAGTGTAGTAACTTGAAAATGTGAATTTGTTACTTGAAAATGGTAGTGACTTGAAAATGTAAATTAGTTACGTGAAAATGGTTAATGGTAGAGACTTGAAATGTGAATTAGTTACTTGAAAATCGTTAAGTGTAGTGGAAATGTGAATTAGTTACTTGAAAATGGTTAAGTGTAGTAACTTGAAAATGTGAATTAGTATTTGAAAATGGTAGAGACTTGAACTGTGAATTAGTTACTTGAAAATGGTAGAGATTTGAAATTTGAATTAGTTATTTGAAAATGGTTAAGTGTAGAGACTTGAAAATGTGTATTTGTTACTTGAAAGTGGTAGTGACTTGAAAATGTGAATTAGTTACTTGAAAATGGTTAATGGTAGAGACTTGAAATGTGAATTAGTTACTTGAAAATGGTTAAGTGTAGTGAAAATGTGAATTAGTTACTAGAAAATGGTTAAGTGTAGTAACTTGAAAATGTGAATTAGTTACTTGAAAATGGTAGTGACTTGAAAATGAGAATTAGTTATTTGAAAATGGTTAATGGTAGAGACTTGAAATGTGAATTGGTTACTTGAAAATGGTTAAGTGTAGAGACATGAAGATGTGTATTTGTTACTTGAAAATGGTAGTGACTTGATAATGTGAATTAGTTATTTGAAAATGGTTAATGATAGAGACTTGAAATGTGAATTAGTTACTTGAAAATGGTTAATGGTAGAGACTTGAAATGTGAATTAGTTACTTGAAAATGGTTAAGTGTAGTGAAAATGTGACTTAGTTACTTGAAAATGGTTAAGTGTAGTAACTTGAAAATGTAAATTAGTTACTTGAAAATGGTTAATGGTAGAGACTTGAAATGTGAATTAGTTACTTGAAAATGGTTAAGTGTAGTAACTTGAAAACGTGAATTAGTTACATGAAAATGGTTAAGTGTAGAGAATTGAAATATGAATTAGTTACATGGTTAATGGTAGACACTTGAAATGTGAATTCGTTACTTGAAAATGGTTAAGTGTAGTGACTTGAAAATGTGAATTAGTTACTTGAAAATGGTTAATGGTAGAGACTTGAAATGTGAATTAGTTACTTGAAAATGGTTGTGTAGTGAAAATGTGGATTAGTTACTTGAAAATGGTTAAGTGTAGTAACTTGAAAATGAGAATTATTTACTTGAAAATGGTTAAGTGTAGAGAATTGAAATGTGAATTAGTTACATGGTTAATGGAAGAAACTTGAAATGTGAATTAGTTTCTTGAAAATGGTTAATGGTAGAGACTTGAAATGTGAATTAGTTACTTGAAAATGATTAAGTGTAGTTAAAATGTGAATTAGTTCTTGAAAATGGTTAAGTGTAGTAACTTGAAAATGTGAATTTGTTAGTTGAAAATGGTAGTGACTTGAAAATGTAAATTAGTTACTTGAAAATGGTTAATGGTAGAGACTTGAAATGTGAATTAGTTACTTGAAAATCGTTAAGTGTAGTGGAAATGTGAATTAGTTACTTGAAAATGGTTAAGTGTAGTAACTTGAAAACGTGAATTAGTTACTTGAAAATGGTAGAGACTTGAACTGTGAATTAGTTACTTCAAAATGGTAGAGACTTGAAATTTGAATTAGTTATTTGAAAATGGTTAAGTGTCGAAACTTGAAGATGTGTATTTGTTACTTGAAAATGTGAATTAGTTATTTGAAAATGGTTAATGGTAGAGACTTGAAATGTGAATTAGTTATTTGAAAATGGTTAAGTGTAGTAACTTGAAAACGTGAATTAATCACATGAAAATGGTTAAGTGTAGAGAATTGAAATATGAATTAGTTACATTGTTAATGGTAGACACTTGAAATGTGAATTCGTTACTTGAAAATGGTTAAGTGTAGAGACATGAAGATGTGTATTTGTTACTTGAAAATGGTAGTGACTTGAAAATGTGAATTAGTTATTTGAAAATGGTTAATGGTAGAGACTTGAAATGTGAATTAGTTATTTGAAAATGGTTAATGGTAGAGACTTGAAATGTGAATTAGTTACTTGAAAATGGTTAAGTGTAGTGAAAATGTGAATTAGTTACTTGAAAATGGTTAAGTGTAGTAACTTGAAAATGTGAATTTGTTACTTGAAAATGGTAGTGACTTGAAAATGTAAATTAGTTACTTGAAAATGGTTAATGGTAGAGACTTGAAATGTGAATTAGTTACTTGAAAATCGTTAAGTGTAGTGGAAATGTGAATTAGTTACTTGAAAATGGTTAAGTGTAGTAACTTGAAAATGTGAATTAGTTATTTGAAAATGGTAGAGACTTGAACTGTGAATTAGTTGCTTGAAAATGGTAGAGACTTGAAATCTGAATTAGTTATTTGAAAATGGTTAAGTGTAGAGACTTGAAGATGTGTATTTGTTACTTGAAAATGGTAGTGACTTGAAAATGTGAATTAGTTACTTGAAAATGGTTAATGGTAGAGACTTGAAATGTGAATTAGTTACTTGAAAATGGTTAAGTGTAGTGAAAATGTGAATTAGCTACTTGAAAATGGTTAAGTGCAGTAACTTGAAAATGTGAATTAGTTACTTGAAAATGGTAGTGACTTGAAAATGTGAATTAGTTACATGGTTAATGGTAGAGACTTGAAGTGTGAATTAGTTACTTGAAAATGGTTAATGGTAGAGATTTGAAATGTGAATTAGTTACTTGAAAATGGTAGTGATTTGAAAATGTTAATTAGTTACTTGAAAATGGTTAATGGTAGAGACTTGAAATGTGAATTAGTTACTTGAAAATGGTTAAGTGTAGTGAAAATGTGAATTAGCTACTTGAAAATGGTTAAGTGTAATAACTTGAAAATGTGAATTAGTTACTTGAAAATGGTAGTGACTTGAAAATATGAATTAGTTACATGGTTAATGGTAGAGACTTGAAGTGTGAATTAGTTACTTGAAAATGGTTAATGGTAGAGACTTGAAATGTGAATTAGTTACTTGAAAATGGTTAAGTGTAGTAACTTGAAAATGTGAATTATTTACTTGAAAATGGTTAAGTGTAGAGAATTGAAATGTGAATTAATTACATGGTTAATGGTAGACACTTGAAATGTGAATTAGTTACTTGAAAATGGTTAAGTGTAGTAACTTGAAAATGTGAATTAGTATTTGAAAATGGTAGAGACTTGAACTGTGAATTAGTTACTTGAAAATGGTAGAGATTTGAAATTTGAATTAGTTATTTGAAAATGGTTAAGTGTAGAGACTTGAAGATGTGTATTTGTTACTTGCAAATGGTAGTGACTTGAAAATGTGAATTAGTTACTTGAAAATGGTTAATGGTAGAGACTTGAAATGTGAATTAGTTACTTGAAAATGGTTAGTTGTAGAGACTTGAATTAGTTACTAGAAAATGGTTAAGTGTAGTAACTTGAAAACGTGAATTAGTTACTTGAAAATGGTTAAGTGTAGAGAATTGAAATGTGAATTAGTTACATGGTTACTGGTAGACACTTGAAATGTGAATTAGTTACTTGAAAATGGTTATTGGTAGAGACTTGAAATGTGAATTAGTTACTGGAAAATGGTTAAGTGTAATGAAAATGTGAATTAGTTATTAGAAAATGGTTAAGTGTAGTAACTTGAAATTGTGAATTTGTTACTTGAAAATGGTAGTGATTTGAAAATATGAATTAGTAACTTGAAAATGGTTAATTGTAGAGACTTAAAATGTGAAATTAGTTACTTGAAAATGGTTAAGTGTAGTGAAAATGTGAATTAGTTACTAGAAAATGGTTAAGTGTAGTAACTTGAAAACGTGAATTAGTTACTTGAAAATGGTAGTGACTTGAAAATGAGAATTAGTTATTTGAAAATGGTTAATGGTAGAGACTTGAAATGTGAATTGGTTACTTGAAAATGGTTAAGTGTAGAGACACGAAGATGTGTATTTGTTACTTGAAAATGGTAGTGACTTGATAATGTGAATTAGTTATTTGAAAATGGTTAATGATAGAGACTTGAAATGTGAATTAGTTACTTGAAAATGGTTAATGGTAGAGACTTGAAATGTGAATTAGTTACTTGAAAATGGTTAAGTGTAGTGAAAATGTGAATTAGTTACTTGAAAATGGTTAAGTGTAGTAACTTGAAAATGTGAATTTGTTACTTGAAAATGGTAGTGACTTGAAAATGTAAATTAGTTACTTGAAAATGGTTAATGGTAGAGACTTGAAATGTGAATTAGTTACTTGAAAATGGTTAAGTGTAGTAACTTGAAAACGTGAATTAGTTACATGAAAATGGTTAAGTGTAGAGAATTGAAATATGAATTAGTTACATGGTTAATGGTAGACACTTGAAATGTGAATTCGTTACTTGAAAATGGTTAAGTGTAGTGACTTGAAAATGTGAATTAGTTACTTGAAAATGGTTAATGGTAGAGACTTGAAATGTGAATTAGTTACTTGAAAATGGTTGTGTAGTGAAAATGTGGATTAGTTACTTGAAAATGGTTAAGTGTAGTAACTTGAAAATGAGAATTATTTACTTGAAAATGGTTAAGTGTAGAGAATTGAAATGTGAATTAGTTACATGGTTAATGGAAGAAACTTGAAATGTGAATTAGTTACTCGAAAATGGTTAATGGTAGAGACTTGAAATGTGAATTAGTTACTTGAAAATGGTTAAGTGTAGTTAAAATGTGAATTAGTTCTTGAAAATGGTTAAGTGTAGTAACTTGAAAATGTGAATTTGTTACTTGAAAATGGTAGTTACTTGAAAATGGTTAATGGTAGAGACTTGAAATGTGAATTAGTTACTTGAAAATCGTTAAGTGTAGTAGAAATGTGAATTAGTTACTTGAAAATGGTTAAGTGTAGTAACTTGAAAACGTGAATTAGTTACTTGAAAATGGTAGAGACTTGAACTGTGAATTAGTTACTTGAAAATGGTAGAGACTTGAAATTTGAATTAGTTATTTGAAAATGGTTAAGTGTCGAAACTTGAAGATGTGTATTTGTTACTTGAAAATGTGAATTAGTTATTTGAAAATGGTTAATGGTAGAGACTTGAAATGTGAATTAGTTATTTGAAAATGGTTAAGTGTAGTAACTTGAAAACGTGAATTAATTACATGAAAATGGTTAAGTGTAGAGAATTGAAATATGAATTAGTTACATTGTTAATGGTAGACACTTGAAATGTGAATTCGTTACTTGAAAATGGTTAAGTGTAGAGACATGAAGATGTGTATTTGTTACTTGAAAATGGTAGTGACTTGAAAATGTGAATTAGTTATTTGAAAATGGTTAATGGTAGAGACTTGAAATGTGAATTAGTTACTTGAAAATGGTTAATGGTAGAGACTTGAAATGTGAATTAGTTACTTGAAAATGGTTAAGTGTAGTGAAAATGTGAATTAGTTACTTGAAAATGGTTAAGTGTAGTAACTTGAAAATGTGAATTTGTTACTTGAAAATGGTAGTGACTTGAAAATGTAAATTAGTTACTTGAAAATGGTTAATGGTTGAGACTTGAAATGTGAATTAGTTACTTGAAAATCGTTAAGTGTAGTGGAAATGTGAATTAGTTACTTGAAAATGGTTAAGTGTAGTAACTTGAAAATGTGAATTAGTTACTTGAAAATGGTAGAGACTTGAACTGTGAATTAGTTGCTTGAAAATGGTAGAGACTTGAAATCTGAATTAGTTATTTGAAAATGGTTAAGTGTAGAGACTTGAAGATGTGTATTTGTTACTTGAAAATGGTAGTGACTTGAAAATGTGAATTAGTTATTTGAAAATGGTTAATGGTAGAGACTTGAAATGTGAATTAGTTACTTGAAAATGGTTAAGTGTAGTAACTTGAAAATGGTTAAGTGTAGTGAAAATGTGAATTAGTTACTTGAAAATGGTTAAGTGTAGTAACTTCAAAATGTGAATTTGTTACTTGAAAATGGTAGTGACTTGAAAATGTAAATTAATTACTTGAAAATGGTTAATGGTAGAGACTTGAAATGTGAATTAGTTACTTGAAAATCGTTAAGTGTAGTGGAAATGTGAATTAGTTACTTGAAAATGGTTAAGTGTAGTAACTTGAAAATGTGAATTAGTTACTTGAAAATGGTAGAGACTTGAACTGTGAATTAGTTGCTTGAAAATGGTAGAGACTTGAAATCTGAATTAGTTATTTGAAAATGGTTAAGTGTAGAGACTTGAAGATGTGTATTTGTTACTTGAAAATGGTAGTGACTTGAAAATGTGAATTAGTTATTTGAAAATGGTTAATGATAGAGACTTGAAATGTGAATTAGTTACTTGAAAATGGTTAATGGTAGAGACTTGAAATGTGAATTAGTTACTTGAAAATGGTTAAGTGTAGTGAAAATGTGAATTAGTTACTTGAAAATGGTTAAGTGTAGTAACTTGAAAATGTGAATTTGTTACTTGAAAATGGTAGTGACTTGAAAATGTAAATTAGTTACTTGAAAATGGTTAATGGTAGAGACTTGAAATGTGAATTAGTTACTTGAAAATGGTTAAGTGTAGTAACTTGAAAACGTGAATTAGTTACATGAAAATGGTTAAGTGTAGAGAATTGAAATATGAATTAGTTACATGGTTAATGGTAGACACTTGAAATGTGAATTCGTTACTTGAAAATGGTTAAGTGTAGAGACATGAAGATGTGTATTTGTTACTTGAAAATGGTAGTGACTTGAAAATGTGAATTAGTTATTTGAAAATGGTTAATGGTAGAGACTTGAAATGTGAATTAGTTACTTGAAAATGGTTAATGGTAGAGACTTGAAATGTGAATTAGTTACTTGAAAATGGTTAATGGTAGAGACTTGAAATGTTAATTAGTTACTTGAAAATGGTTAAGTGTAGTGAAAATGTGAATTAGTTACTTGATAATGGTTAAGTGTAGTAACTTGAAAATGTGAATTTGTTACTTGAAAATGGTAGTGACTTGAAAATGTAAATTAGTTACGTGAAAATGGTTAATGGTAGAGACTTGAAATGTGAATTAGTTACTTGAAAATCGTTAAGTGTAGTGGAAATGTGAATTAGTTACTTGAAAATGGTTAAGTGTAGTAACTTGAAAATGTGAATTAGTATTTGAAAATGGTAGAGACTTGAACTGTGAATTAGTTACTTGAAAATGGTAGAGATTTGAAATTTGAATTAGTTATTTGAAAATGGTTAAGTGTAGAGACTTGAAGATGTGTATTTGTTACTTGCAAATGGTAGTGACTTGAAAATGTGAATTAGTTACTTGAAAATGGTTAATGGTAGAGACTTGAAATGTGAATTAGTTACTTGAAAATGGTTAGTTGTAGAGACTTGAATTAGTTACTAGAAAATGGTTAAGTGTAGTAACTTGAAAACGTGAATTAGTTACTTGAAAATGGTTAAGTGTAGAGAATTGAAATGTGAATTAGTTACATGGTTACTGGTAGACACTTGAAATGTGAATTAGTTACTTGAAAATGGTTATTGGTAGAGACTTGAAATGTGAATTAGTTACTTGAAAATGGTTAAGTGTAATGAAAATGTGAATTAGTTACTAGAAAATGGTTAAGTGTAGTAACTTGAAATTGTGAATTTGTTACTTGAAAATGGTAGTGATTTGAAAATATGAATTAGTAACTTGAAAATGGTTAATGGTAGAGACTTGAAATGTGAAATTAGTTACTTGAAAATGGTTAAGTGTAGTGAAAATGTGAATTAGCTACATGAAAATGGTTAAGTGTAGTAACTTGAAAATGTGAATTAGTTACTTGAAAATGGTAGTGACTTGAAAATGTGAATTAGTTACATGGTTAATGGTAGAGACTTGAAGTGTGAATTAGTTACTTGAAAATTGTTAATGGTAGAGACTTGAAATGTGAATTAGTTACTTGAAAATGGTTAAGTGTAGTGAAAATGTGAATTAGTTACTAGAAAATGGTTAAGTGTAGTAACTTGAAAATGTGAATTAGTTACTTGAAAATGGTAGTGACTTGAAAATGAGAATTAGTTATTTGAAAATGGTTAATGGTAGAGACTTGAAATGTGAATTGGTTACTTGAAAATGGTTAAGTGTAGAGACATGAAGATGTGTATTTGTTACTTGAAAATGGTAGTGACTTGATAATGTGAATTAGTTATTTGAAAATGGTTAATGATAGAGACTTGAAATGTGAATTAGTTACTTGAAAATGGTTAATGGTAGAGACTTGAAATCTGAATTAGTTATTTGAAAATGGTTAAGTGTAGAGACTTGAAGATGTGTATTTGTTACTTGAAAATGGTAGTGACTTGAAAATGTGAATTAGTTATTTGAAAATGGTTAATGATAGAGACTTGAAATGTGAATTAGTTACTTGAAAATGGTTAATGGTAGAGACTTGAAATGTGAATTAGTTACTTGAAAATGGTTAAGTGTAGTGAAAATGTGAATTAGTTACTTGAAAATGGTTAAGTGTAGTAACTTGAAAATGTGAATTTGTTACTTGAAAATGGTAGTGACTTGAAAATGTAAATTAGTTACTTGAAAATGGTAGTGACTTGAAAATGTAAATTAGTTACTTGAAAATGGTTAATGGTAGAGACTTGAAATGTGAATTAGTTACTTGAAAATCGTTAAGTGTAGAGACATGCAGATGTGTATTTGTTACTTTAAAATGGTAGTGAATTGAAAATGTGAATTAGTTGCTTGAAAATGGTTAATGGTAGAGATTTGAAATGTGAATTAGTTACTTGAAAATGGTTAATGGTAGAGACTTGAAATGTGAATTAGTTACTTGAAAATGGTTAAGTGTAGTGGAAATGTGAATTAGTTACTTGAAAATGGTTAAGTGTAGTAACTTGAAAATGTGAATTAGTTACTTGAAAATGGTAGAGACTTGAACTGTGAATTAGTTGCTTGAAAATGGTAGAGACTTGAAATCTGAATTAGTTATTTGAAAATGGTTAAGTGTAGAGACTTGAAGATGTGTATTTGTTACTTGAAAATGGTAGTGACTTGAAAATGTGAATTAGTTATTTGAAAATGGTTAATGGTAGAGACTTGAAATGTGAATTAGTTACTTGAAAATGGTTAAGTGTAGTAACTTGAAAACGTGAATTAGTTACATGAAAATGGTTAAGTGTAGAGAATTGAAATATGAATTAGTTACATGGTTAATGGTAGACACTTGAAATGTGAATTCGTTACTTGAAAATGGTTAAGTGTAGTGACTTGAAAATGTGAATTAGTTACTTGAAAATGGTTAATGGTAGAGACTTGAAATGTGAATTAGTTACTTGAAAATGGTTAAGTGTAGTGAAAATGTGAATTAGCTACTTGAAAATGGTTAAGTGTAGTAACTTGAAAATGTGAATTAGTTACTTGAAAATGGTAGTGACTTGAAAATGTGAATTAGTTACATGGTTAATGGTAGAGACTTGAAGTGTGAATTAGTTACTTGAAAATGGTTAATGGTAGAGACTTGAAATGTGAATTAGTTACTTGAAAATGGTTAAGTGTAGTAACTTGAAAATGTGAATTATTTACTTGAAAATGGTTAAGTGTAGAGAATTGAAATGTGAATTAATTACATGGTTAATGGTAGAAACTTGAAATGTGAATTAGTTACTTGAAAATGGTTAATGGTAGAGACTTGAAATGTGAATTAGTTACTTGAAAATGGTTAAGTGTAGTGAAAATGTGAATTAGTTACTTGATAATGGTTAAGTGTAGTAACTTGAAAATGTGAATTTGTTACTTGAAAATGGTAGTGACTTGAAAATGTAAATTAGTTACGTGAAAATGGTTAATCGTAGAGACTTGAAATGTGAATTAGTTACTTGAAAATCGTTAAGTGTAGTGGAAATGTGAATTAGTTACTTGAAAATGGTTAAGTGTAGTAACTTGTAAACGTGAATTAGTTACTTGAAAATGGTAGAGACTTGAACTGTGAATTAGTTACTTGAAAATGGTAGAGATTTGAAATTTGAATTAGTTATTTGAAAATGGTTAAGTGTAGAGACTTGAAGATGTGTATTTGTTACTTGCAAATGGTAGTGACTTGAAAATGTGAATTAGTTACTTGAAAATGGTTAATGGTAGAGACTTGAAATGTGAATTAGTTACTTGAAAATGGTTAGTTGTAGAGACTTGAATTAGTTACTAGAAAATGGTTAAGTGTAGTAACTTGAAAACGTGAATTAGTTACTTGAAAATGGTTAAGTGTAGAGAATTGAAATGTGAATTAGTTACATGGTTACTGGTAGACACTTGAAATGTGAATTAGTTACTTGAAAATGGTTATTGGTAGAGACTTGAAATGTGAATTAGTTACTTGAAAATGGTTAAGTGTAATGAAAATGTGAATTAGTTACTAGAAAATGGTTAAGTGTAGTAACTTGAAATTGTGAATTTGTTACTTGAAAATGGTAGTGATTTGAAAATATGAATTAGTAACTTGAAAATGGTTAATGGTAGAGACTTGAAATGTGAAATTAGTTACTTGAAAATGGTTAAGTGTAGTGAAAATGTGAATTAGCTACATGAAAATGGTTAAGTGTAGTAACTTGAAAATGTGAATTAGTTACTTGAAAATGGTAGTGACTTGAAAATGTGAATTAGTTACATGGTTAATGGTAGAGACTTGAAGTGTGAATTAGTTACTTGAAAATGGTTAATGGTAGAGACTTGAAATGTGAATTAGTTACTTGAAAATGGTTAAGTGTAGTGAAAATGTGAATTAGTTACTAGAAAATGGTTTAAGTGTAGTAACTTGAAAATGTGAATTAGTTACTTGAAAATGGTAGTGACTTGAAAATGAGAATTAGTTATTTGAAAATGGTTAATGGTAGAGACTTGAAATATGAATTGGTTACTTGAAAATGGTTAAGTGTAGAGACATGAAGATGTGTATTTGTTACTTGAAAATGGTAGTGACTTGATAATGTGAATTAGTTATTTGAAAATGGTTAACGATAGAGACTTGAAATGTGAATTAGTTACTTGAAAATGGTTAATGGTAGAGACTTGAAATGTGAATTAGTTACTTGAAAATGGTTAAGTGTAGTGAAAATGTGAATTAGTTACTTGAAAATGGTTAAGTGTAGTAACTTGAAAATGTGAATTTGTTACTTGAAAATGGTAGTGACTTGAAAATGTAAATTAGTTACTTGAAAATTGTTAATGGTAGAGACTTGAAATGTGAATTAGTTACTTGAAAATGGTTAAGTGTAGTGAAAATGTGAATTAGTTACTAGAAAATGGTTAAGTGTAGTAACTTGAAAATGTGAATTAGTTACTTGAAAATGGTAGTGACTTGAAAATGAGAATTAGTTATTTGAAAATGGTTAATGGTAGAGACTTGAAATGTGAATTGGTTACTTGAAAATGGTTAAGTGTAGAGACATGAAGATGTGTATTTGTTACTTGAAAATGGTAGTGACTTGATAATGTGAATTAGTTATTTGAAAATGGTTAATGATAGAGACTTGAAATGTGAATTAGTTACTTGAAAATGGTTAATGGTAGAGACTTGAAATCTGAATTAGTTATTTGAAAATGGTTAAGTGTAGAGACTTGAAGATGTGTATTTGTTACTTGAAAATGGTAGTGACTTGAAAATGTGAATTAGTTATTTGAAAATGGTTAATGATAGAGACTTGAAATGTGAATTAGTTACTTGAAAATGGTTAATGGTAGAGACTTGAAATGTGAATTAGTTACTTGAAAATGGTTAAGTGTAGTGAAAATGTGAATTAGTTACTTGAAAATGGTTAAGTGTAGTAACTTGAAAATGTGAATTTGTTACTTGAAAATGGTAGTGACTTGAAAATGTAAATTAGTTACTTGAAAATGGTAGTGACTTGAAAATGTAAATTAGTTACTTGAAAATGGTTAATGGTAGAGACTTGAAATGTGAATTAGTTACTTGAAAATCGTTAAGTGTAGAGACATGCAGATGTGTATTTGTTACTTTAAAATGGTAGTGAATTGAAAATGTGAATTAGTTGCTTGAAAATGGTTAATGGTAGAGATTTGAAATGTGAATTAGTTACTTGAAAATGGTTAATGGTAGAGACTTGAAATGTGAATTAGTTACTTGAAAATGGTTAAGTGTAGTGGAAATGTGAATTAGTTACTTGAAAATGGTTAAGTGTAGTAACTTGAAAATGTGAATTAGTTACTTGAAAATGGTAGAGACTTGAACTGTGAATTAGTTGCTTGAAAATGGTAGAGACTTGAAATCTGAATTAGTTATTTGAAAATGGTTAAGTGTAGAGACTTGAAGATGTGTATTTGTTACTTGAAAATGGTAGTGACTTGAAAATGTGAATTAGTTATTTGAAAATGGTTAATGGTAGAGACTTGAAATGTGAATTAGTTACTTGAAAATGGTTAAGTGTAGTAACTTGAAAACGTGAATTAGTTACATGAAAATGGTTAAGTGTAGAGAATTGAAATATGAATTAGTTACATGGTTAATGGTAGACACTTGAAATGTGAATTCGTTACTTGAAAATGGTTAAGTGTAGTGACTTGAAAATGTGAATTAGTTACTTGAAAATGGTTAATGGTAGAGACTTGAAATGTGAATTAGTTACTTGAAAATGGTTAAGTGTAGTGAAAATGTGAATTAGCTACTTGAAAATGGTTAAGTGTAGTAACTTGAAAATGTGAATTAGTTACTTGAAAATGGTAGTGACTTGAAAATGTGAATTAGTTACATGGTTAATGGTAGAGACTTGAAGTGTGAATTAGTTACTTGAAAATGGTTAATGGTAGAGACTTGAAATGTGAATTAGTTACTTGAAAATGGTTAAGTGTAGTAACTTGAAAATGTGAATTATTTACTTGAAAATGGTTAAGTGTAGAGAATTGAAATGTGAATTAATTACATGGTTAATGGTAGAAACTTGAAATGTGAATTAGTTACTTGAAAATGGTTAATGGTAGAGACTTGAAATGTGAATTAGTTACTTGAAAATGGTTAAGTGTAGTGAAAATGTGAATTAGTTACTTGATAATGGTTAAGTGTAGTAACTTGAAAATGTGAATTTGTTACTTGAAAATGGTAGTGACTTGAAAATGTAAATTAGTTACGTGAAAATGGTTAATCGTAGAGACTTGAAATGTGAATTAGTTACTTGAAAATCGTTAAGTGTAGTGGAAATGTGAATTAGTTACTTGAAAATGGTTAAGTGTAGTAACTTGTAAACGTGAATTAGTTACTTGAAAATGGTAGAGACTTGAACTGTGAATTAGTTACTTGAAAATGGTAGAGATTTGAAATTTGAATTAGTTATTTGAAAATGGTTAAGTGTAGAGACTTGAAGATGTGTATTTGTTACTTGCAAATGGTAGTGACTTGAAAATCTGAATTAGTTACTTGAAAATGGTTAATGGTAGAGACTTGAAATGTGAATTAGTTACTTGAAAATGGTTAGTTGTAGAGACTTGAATTAGTTACTAGAAAATGGTTAAGTGTAGTAACTTGAAAACGTGAATTAGTTACTTGAAAATGGTTAAGTGTAGAGAATTGAAATGTGAATTAGTTACATGGTTACTGGTAGACACTTGAAATGTGAATTAGTTACTTGAAAATGGTTATTGGTAGAGACTTGAAATGTGAATTAGTTACTTGAAAATGGTTAAGTGTAATGAAAATGTGAATTAGTTACTAGAAAATGATTAAGTGTAGTAACTTGAAATTGTGAATTTGTTACTTGAAAATGGTAGTGATTTGAAAATATGAATTAGTAACTTGAAAATGGTTAATGGTAGAGACTTGAAATGTGAAATTAGTTACTTGAAAATGGTTAAGTGTAGTGAAAATGTGAATTAGCTACATGAAAATGGTTAAGTGTAGTAACTTGAAAATGTGAATTAGTTACTTGAAAATGGTAGTGACTTGAAAATGTGAATTAGTTACATGGTTAATGGTAGAGACTTGAAGTGTGAATTAGTTACTTGAAAATGGTTAATGGTAGAGACTTGAAATGTGAATTAGTTACTTGAAAATGGTTAAGTGTAGTGAAAATGTGAATTAGTTACTAGAAAATGGTTTAAGTGTAGTAACTTGAAAATGTGAATTAGTTACTTGAAAATGGTAGTGACTTGAAAATGAGAATTAGTTATTTGAAAATGGTTAATGGTAGAGACTTGAAATATGAATTGGTTACTTGAAAATGGTTAAGTGTAGAGACATGAAGATGTGTATTTGTTACTTGAAAATGGTAGTGACTTGATAATGTGAATTAGTTATTTGAAAATGGTTAACGATAGAGACTTGAAATGTGAATTAGTTACTTGAAAATGGTTAATGGTAGAGACTTGAAATGTGAATTAGTTACTTGAAAATGGTTAAGTGTAGTGAAAATGTGAATTAGTTACTTGAAAATGGTTAAGTGTAGTAACTTGAAAATGTGAATTTGTTACTTGAAAATGGTAGTGACTTGAAAATGTAAATTAGTTACTTGAAAATGGTTAATGGTAGAGACTTGAAATGTGAATTAGTTACTTGAAAATGGTTAAGTGTAGTAACTTGAAAACGTGAATTAGTTACATGAAAATGGTTAAGTGTAGAGAATTGAAATATGAATTAGTTACATGGTTAATGGTAGACACTTGAAATGTGAATTCGTTACTTGAAAATGGTTAAGTGTAGTGACTTGAAAATGTGAATTAGTTACTTGAAAATGGTTAATGGTAGAGACTTGAAATGTGAATTAGTTACTTGAAAATGGTTAAGTGTAGTGAAAATGTGAATTAGCTACTTGAAAATGGTTAAGTGTAGTAACTTGAAAATGTGAATTAGTTACTTGAAAATGGTAGTGACTTGAAAATGTGAATTAGTTACATGGTTAATGGTAGAGACTTGAAGTGTGAATTAGTTACTTGAAAATGGTTAATGGTAGAGACTTGAAATGTGAATTAGTTACTTGAAAATGGTTAAGTGTAGTAACTTGAAAATGTGAATTATTTACTTGAAAATGGTTAAGTGTAGAGAATTGAAATGTGAATTAATTACATGGTTAATGGTAGAAACTTGAAATGTGAATTAGTTACTTGAAAATGGTTAATGGTAGAGACTTGAAATGTGAATTAGTTACTTGAAAATGGTTAAGTGTAGTGAAAATGTGAATTAGTTACTTGATAATGGTTAAGTGTAGTAACTTGAAAATGTGAATTTGTTACTTGAAAATGGTAGTGACTTGAAAATGTAAATTAGTTACGTGAAAATGGTTAATCGTAGAGACTTGAAATGTGAATTAGTTACTTGAAAATCGTTAAGTGTAGTGGAAATGTGAATTAGTTACTTGAAAATGGTTAAGTGTAGTAACTTGTAAACGTGAATTAGTTACTTGAAAATGGTAGAGACTTGAACTGTGAATTAGTTACTTGAAAATGGTAGAGATTTGAAATTTGAATTAGTTATTTGAAAATGGTTAAGTGTAGAGACTTGAAGATGTGTATTTGTTACTTGCAAATGGTAGTGACTTGAAAATCTGAATTAGTTACTTGAAAATGGTTAATGGTAGAGACTTGAAATGTGAATTAGTTACTTGAAAATGGTTAGTTGTAGAGACTTGAATTAGTTACTAGAAAATGGTTAAGTGTAGTAACTTGAAAACGTGAATTAGTTACTTGAAAATGGTTAAGTGTAGAGAATTGAAATGTGAATTAGTTACATGGTTACTGGTAGACACTTGAAATGTGAATTAGTTACTTGAAAATGGTTATTGGTAGAGACTTGAAATGTGAATTAGTTACTTGAAAATGGTTAAGTGTAATGAAAATGTGAATTAGTTACTAGAAAATGGTTAAGTGTAGTAACTTGAAATTGTGAATTTGTTACTTGAAAATGGTAGTGATTTGAAAATATGAATTAGTAACTTGAAAATGGTTAATGGTAGAGACTTGAAATGTGAAATTAGTTACTTGAAAATGGTTAAGTGTAGTGAAAATGTGAATTAGCTACATGAAAATGGTTAAGTGTAGTAACTTGAAAATGTGAATTAGTTACTTGAAAATGGTAGTGACTTGAAAATGTGAATTAGTTACATGGTTAATGGTAGAGACTTGAAGTGTGAATTAGTTACTTGAAAATGGTTAATGGTAGAGACTTGAAATGTGAATTAGTTACTTGAAAATGGTTAAGTGTAGTGAAAATGTGAATTAGTTACTAGAAAATGGTTTAAGTGTAGTAACTTGAAAATGTGAATTAGTTACTTGAAAATGGTAGTGACTTGAAAATGAGAATTAGTTATTTGAAAATGGTTAATGGTAGAGACTTGAAATATGAATTGGTTACTTGAAAATGGTTAAGTGTAGAGACATGAAGATGTGTATTTGTTACTTGAAAATGGTAGTGACTTGATAATGTGAATTAGTTATTTGAAAATGGTTAACGATAGAGACTTGAAATGTGAATTAGTTACTTGAAAATGGTTAATGGTAGAGACTTGAAATGTGAATTAGTTACTTGAAAATGGTTAAGTGTAGTGAAAATGTGAATTAGTTACTTGAAAATGGTTAAGTGTAGTAACTTGAAAATGTGAATTTGTTACTTGAAAATGGTAGTGACTTGAAAATGTAAATTAGTTACTTGAAAATGGTTAATGGTAGAGACTTGAAATGTGAATTAGTTACTTGAAAATGGTTAAGTGTAGTAACTTGAAAACGT
Organism: Capsicum rhomboideum; assembly: GCA_031232105.1. Taxonomy (NCBI): domain Eukaryota; kingdom Viridiplantae; phylum Streptophyta; class Magnoliopsida; order Solanales; family Solanaceae; genus Capsicum; species Capsicum rhomboideum. The sequence continues at coordinate 46,031,022 of CP124719.1, read as the reverse complement.
GAATTAGTTACATGAAAATGGTTAAGTGTAGAGAATTGAAATATGAATTAGTTACATGGTTAATGGTAGACACTTGAAATGTGAATTCGTTACTTGAAAATGGTTAAGTGTAGAGACATGAAGATGTGTATTTGTTACTTGAAAATGGTAGTGACTTGAAAATGTGAATTAGTTATTTGAAAATGGTTAATGGTAGAGACTTGAAATGTGAATTAGTTACTTGAAAATGGTTAATGGTAGAGACTTGAAATGTGAATTAGTTACTTGAAAATGGTTAATGGTAGAGACTTGAAATGTGAATTAGTTACCTGAAAATGGTTAAGTGTAGTGAAAATGTGAATTAGTTACTTGATAATGGTTAAGTGTAGTAACTTGAAAATGTGAATTTGTTACTTGAAAATGGTAGTGACTTGAAAATGTAAATTAGTTACGTGAAAATGGTTAATGGTAGAGACTTGAAATGTGAATTAGTTACTTGAAAATCGTTAAGTGTAGTGGAAATGTGAATTAGTTACTTGAAAATGGTTAAGTGTAGTAACTTGAAAATGTGAATTAGTATTTGAAAATGGTAGAGACTTGAACTGTGAATTAGTTACTTGAAAATGGTAGAGATTTGAAATTTGAATTAGTTATTTGAAAATGGTTAAGTGTAGAGAATTGAAATGTGAATTAATTACATGGTTAATGGTAGAAACTTGAAATGTGAATTAGTTACTTGAAAATGGTTAATGGTAGAGACTTGAAATGTGAATTAGTTACTTGAAAATGGTTAGTTGTAGAGACTTGAATTAGTTACTAGAAAATGGTTAAGTGTAGTAACTTGAAAACGTGAATTAGTTACTTGAAAATGGTTAAGTGTAGAGAATTGAAATGTGAATTAGTTACATGGTTACTGGTAGACACTTGAAATGTGAATTAGTTACTTGAAAATGGTTATTGGTAGAGACTTGAAATGTGAATTAGTTACTTGAAAATGGTTAAGTGTAATGAAAATGTGAATTAGTTACTAGAAAATGGTTAAGTGTAGTAACTTGAAATTGTGAATTTGTTACTTGAAAATGGTAGTGATTTGAAAATATGAATTAGTAACTTGAAAATGGTTAATGGTAGAGACTTGAAATGTGAAATTAGTTACTTGAAAATGGTTAAGTGTAGTGAAAATGTGAATTAGCTACATGAAAATGGTTAAGTGTAGTAACTTGAAAATGTGAATTAGTTACTTGAAAATGGTAGTGACTTGAAAATGTGAATTAGTTACATGGTTAATGGTAGAGACTTGAAGTGTGAATTAGTTACTTGAAAATGGTTAATGGTAGAGACTTGAAATGTGAATTAGTTACTTGAAAATGGTTAAGTGTAGTGAAAATGTGAATTAGTTACTAGAAAATGGTTAAGTGTAGTAACTTGAAAATGTGAATTAGTTACTTGAAAATGGTAGTGACTTGAAAATGAGAATTAGTTATTTGAAAATGGTTAATGGTAGAGACTTGAAATGTGAATTGGTTACTTGAAAATGGTTAAGTGTAGAGACATGAAGATGTGTATTTGTTACTTGAAAATGGTAGTGACTTGATAATGTGAATTAGTTATTTGAAAATGGTTAATGATAGAGACTTGAAATGTGAATTAGTTACTTGAAAATGGTTAATGGTAGAGACTTGAAATGTGAATTAGTTACTTGAAAATGGTTAAGTGTAGTGAAAATGTGAATTAGTTACTTGAAAATGGTTAAGTGTAGTAACTTGAAAATGTGAATTTGTTACTTGAAAATGGTAGTGACTTGAAAATGTAAATTAGTTACTTGAAAATGGTTAATGGTAGAGACTTGAAATGTGAATTAGTTACTTGAAAATGGTTAAGTGTAGTAACTTGAAAACGTGAATTAGTTACATGAAAATGGTTAAGTGTAGAGAATTGAAATATGAATTAGTTACATGGTTAATGGTAGACACTTGAAATGTGAATTCGTTACTTGAAAATGGTTAAGTGTAGAGACATGAAGATGTGTATTTGTTACTTGAAAATGGTAGTGACTTGAAAATGTGAATTAGTTATTTGAAAATGGTTAATGGTAGAGACTTGAAATGTGAATTAGTTACTTGAAAATGGTTAATGGTAGAGACTTGAAATGTGAATTAGTTACTTGAAAATGGTTAATGGTAGAGACTTGAAATGTGAATTAGTTACTTGAAAATGGTTAAGTGTAGTGAAAATGTGAATTAGTTACTTGATAATGGTTAAGTGTAGTAACTTGAAAATGGTAGTGACTTGAAAATGTAAATTAGTTACGTGAAAATGGTTAATGGTAGAGACTTGAAATGTGAATTAGTTATTTGAAAATGGTTAAGTGTAGTGGAAATGTGAATTAGTTACTTGAAAATGGTTAAGTGTAGTAACTTGAAAATGTTAATTAGTATTTGAAAATGGTAGAGACTTGAACTGTGAATTAGTTACTTGAAAATGGTAGAGATTTGAAATTTGAATTAGTTATTTGAAAATGGTTAAGTGTAGAGACTTGAAGATGTGTATTTGTTACTTGCAAATGGTAGTGACTTGAAAATGTGAATTAGTTATTTGAAAATGGTTAATGGTAGAGACTTGAAATGTGAATTAGTTACTTGAAAATGGTTAGTTGTAGAGACTTGAATTAGTTACTAGAAAATGGTTAAGTGTAGTAACTTGAAAACGTGAATTAGTTACTTGAAAATGGTTAAGTGTAGAGAATTGAAATGTGAATTAGTTACATGGTTACTGGTAGACACTTGAAATGTGAATTAGTTACTTGAAAATGGTTATTGGTAGAGACTTGAAATGTGAATTAGTTACTTGAAAATGGTTAAGTGTAATGAAAATGTGAATTAGTTACTAGAAAATGGTTAAGTGTAGTAACTTGAAATTGTGAATTTGTTACTTGAAAATGGTAGTGATTTGAAAATATGAATTAGTAACTTGAAAATGGTTAATGGTAGAGACTTGAAATGTGAAATTAGTTACTTGAAAATGGTTAAGTGTAGTGAAAATGTGAATTAGCTACATGAAAATGGTTAAGTGTAGTAACTTGAAAATGTGAATTAGTTACTTGAAAATGGTAGTGACTTGAAAATGTGAATTAGTTACATGGTTAATGGTAGAGACTTGAAGTGTGAATTAGTTACTTGAAAATGGTTAATGGTAGAGACTTGAAATGTGAATTAGTTACTTGAAAATGGTTAAGTGTAGTGAAAATGTGAATTAGTTACTAGAAAATGGTTAAGTGTAGTAACTTGAAAATGTGAATTAGTTACTTGAAAATGGTAGTGACTTGAAAATGAGAATTAGTTATTTGAAAATGGTTAATGGTAGAGACTTGAAATGTGAATTGGTTACTTGAAAATGGTTAAGTGTAGAGACATGAAGATGTGTATTTGTTACTTGAAAATGGTAGTGACTTGATAATGTGAATTAGTTATTTGAAAATGGTTAATGATAGAGACTTGAAATGTGAATTAGTTACTTGAAAATGGTTAATGGTAGAGACTTGAAATGTGAATTAGTTACTTGAAAATGGTTAAGTGTAGTGAAAATGTGAATTAGTTACTTGAAAATGGTTAAGTGTAGTAACTTGAAAATGTGAATTTGTTACTTGAAAATGGTAGTGACTTGAAAATGTAAATTAGTTACTTGAAAATGGTTAATGGTAGAGACTTGAAATGTGAATTAGTTACTTGAAAATGGTTAAGTGTAGTAACTTGAAAACGTGAATTAGTTACATGAAAATGGTTAAGTGTAGAGAATTGAAATATGAATTAGTTACATGGTTAATGGTAGACACTTGAAATGTGAATTCGTTACTTGAAAATGGTTAAGTGTAGTGACTTGAAAATGTGAATTAGTTACTTGAAAATGGTTAATGGTAGAGACTTGAAATGTGAATTAGTTACTTGAAAATGGTTGTGTAGTGAAAATGTGGATTAGTTACTTGAAAATGGTTAAGTGTAGTAACTTGAAAATGAGAATTATTTACTTGAAAATGGTTAAGTGTAGAGAATTGAAATGTTAATTAGTTACATGGTTAATGGAAGAAACTTGAAATGTGAATTAGTTACTTGAAAATGGTTAATGGTAGAGACTTGAAATGTGAATTAGTTACTTGAAAATGGTTAAGTGTAGTTAAAATGTGAATTAGTTCTTGAAAATGGTTAAGTGTAGTAACTTGAAAATGTGAATTTGTTACTTGAAAATGGTAGTGACTTGAAAATGTAAATTAGTTACTTGAAAATGGTTAATGGTAGAGACTTGAAATGTGAATTAGTTACTTGAAAATCGTTAAGTGTAGTGGAAATGTGAATTAGTTACTTGAAAATGGTTAAGTGTAGTAACTTGAAAACGTGAATTAGTTACTTGAAAATGGTAGAGACTTGAACTGTGAATTAGTTACTTGAAAATGGTTAAGTGTAGTAACTTGAAAATGTGAATTTGTTACTTGAAAATGGTAGTGACTTGAAAATGTAAATTAGTTACTTGAAAATGGTTAATGGTAGAGACTTGAAATGTGAATTAGTTACTTGAAAATGGTTAAGTGTAGTAACTTGAAAACGTGAATTAGTTACATGAAAATGGTTAAGTGTAGAGAATTGAAATATGAATTAGTTACATGGTTAATGGTAGACACTTGAAATGTGAATTCGTTACTTGAAAATGGTTAAGTGTAGTGACTTGAAAATGTGAATTTGTTACTTGAAAATGGTAGTGACTTGAAATGTGAATTAGTTACTTGAAAATGGTTGTGTAGTGAAAATGTGGATTAGTTACTTGAAAATGGTTAAGTGTAGTAACTTGAAAATGAGAATTATTTACTTGAAAATGGTTAAGTGTAGAGAATTGAAATATGAATTAGTTACATGGTTAATGGTAGACACTTGAAATGTGAATTAGTTACTTGAAAATGGTTAATGGTAGAGACTTGAAATGTGAATTAGTTACTTGAAAATGGTTAATGGTAGAGACTTGAAATGTGAATTAGTTACTTGAAAATGGTTGTGTAGTGAAAATGTGGATTAGTTACTTGAAAATGGTTAAGTGTAGTAACTTGAAAATGAGAATTATTTACTTGAAAATGGTTAAGTGTAGAGAATTGAAATGTTAATTAGTTACATGGTTAATGGAAGAAACTTGAAATGTGAATTAGTTACTTGAAAATGGTTAATGGTAGAGACTTGAAATGTGAATTAGTTACTTGAAAATGGTTAAGTGTAGTTAAAATGTGAATTAGTTCTTGAAAATGGTTAAGTGTAGTAACTTGAAAATGTGAATTTGTTACTTGAAAATGGTAGTGACTTGAAAATGTAAATTAGTTACTTGAAAATGGTTAATGGTAGAGACTTGAAATGTGAATTAGTTACTTGAAAATCGTTAAGTGTAGTGGAAATGTGAATTAGTTACTTGAAAATGGTTAAGTGTAGTAACTTGAAAACGTGAATTAGTTACTTGAAAATGGTAGAGACTTGAACTGTGAATTAGTTACTTGAAAATGGTTAAGTGTAGTAACTTGAAAATGTGAATTTGTTACTTGAAAATGGTAGTGACTTGAAAATGTAAATTAGTTACTTGAAAATGGTTAATGGTAGAGACTTGAAATGTGAATTAGTTACTTGAAAATGGTTAAGTGTAGTAACTTGAAAACGTGAATTAGTTACATGAAAATGGTTAAGTGTAGAGAATTGAAATATGAATTAGTTACATGGTTAATGGTAGACACTTGAAATGTGAATTCGTTACTTGAAAATGGTTAAGTGTAGTGACTTGAAAATGTGAATTTGTTACTTGAAAATGGTAGTGACTTGAAATGTGAATTAGTTACTTGAAAATGGTTGTGTAGTGAAAATGTGGATTAGTTACTTGAAAATGGTTAAGTGTAGTAACTTGAAAATGAGAATTATTTACTTGAAAATGGTTAAGTGTAGAGAATTGAAATATGAATTAGTTACATGGTTAATGGTAGACACTTGAAATGTGAATTAGTTACTTGAAAATGGTTAATGGTAGAGACTTGAAATGTGAATTAGTTACTTGAAAATGGTTAATGGTAGAGACTTGAAATGTGAATTAGTTACTTGAAAATGGTTAAGTGTAGTGAAAATGTGAATTAGTTACTTGATAATGGTTAAGTGTAGTAACTTGAAAATGGTAGTGACTTGAAAATGTAAATTAGTTACGTGAAAATGGTTAATGGTAGAGACTTGAAATGTGAATTAGTTATTTGAAAATGGTTAAGTGTAGTGGAAATGTGAATTAGTTACTTGAAAATGGTTAAGTGTAGTAACTTGAAAATGTTAATTAGTATTTGAAAATGGTAGAGACTTGAACTGTGAATTAGTTACTTGAAAATGGTAGAGATTTGAAATTTGAATTAGTTATTTGAAAATGGTTAAGTGTAGAGACTTGAAGATGTGTATTTGTTACTTGCAAATGGTAGTGACTTGAAAATGTGAATTAGTTATTTGAAAATGGTTAATGGTAGAGACTTGAAATGTGAATTAGTTACTTGAAAATGGTTAGTTGTAGAGACTTGAATTAGTTACTAGAAAATGGTTAAGTGTAGTAACTTGAAAACGTGAATTAGTTACTTGAAAATGGTTAAGTGTAGAGAATTGAAATGTGAATTAGTTACATGGTTACTGGTAGACACTTGAAATGTGAATTAGTTACTTGAAAATGGTTATTGGTAGAGACTTGAAATGTGAATTAGTTACTTGAAAATGGTTAAGTGTAATGAAAATGTGAATTAGTTACTAGAAAATGGTTAAGTGTAGTAACTTGAAATTGTGAATTTGTTACTTGAAAATGGTAGTGATTTGAAAATATGAATTAGTAACTTGAAAATGGTTAATGGTAGAGACTTGAAATGTGAAATTAGTTACTTGAAAATGGTTAAGTGTAGTGAAAATGTGAATTAGCTACATGAAAATGGTTAAGTGTAGTAACTTGAAAATGTGAATTAGTTACTTGAAAATGGTAGTGACTTGAAAATGTGAATTAGTTACATGGTTAATGGTAGAGACTTGAAGTGTGAATTAGTTACTTGAAAATGGTTAATGGTAGAGACTTGAAATGTGAATTAGTTACTTGAAAATGGTTAAGTGTAGTGAAAATGTGAATTAGTTACTAGAAAATGGTTAAGTGTAGTAACTTGAAAATGTGAATTAGTTACTTGAAAATGGTAGTGACTTGAAAATGAGAATTAGTTATTTGAAAATGGTTAATGGTAGAGACTTGAAATGTGAATTGGTTACTTGAAAATGGTTAAGTGTAGAGACATGAAGATGTGTATTTGTTACTTGAAAATGGTAGTGACTTGATAATGTGAATTAGTTATTTGAAAATGGTTAATGATAGAGACTTGAAATGTGAATTAGTTACTTGAAAATGGTTAATGGTAGAGACTTGAAATGTGAATTAGTTACTTGAAAATGGTTAAGTGTAGTGAAAATGTGAATTAGTTACTTGAAAATGGTTAAGTGTAGTAACTTGAAAATGTGAATTTGTTACTTGAAAATGGTAGTGACTTGAAAATGTAAATTAGTTACTTGAAAATGGTTAATGGTAGAGACTTGAAATGTGAATTAGTTACTTGAAAATGGTTAAGTGTAGTAACTTGAAAACGTGAATTAGTTACATGAAAATGGTTAAGTGTAGAGAATTGAAATATGAATTAGTTACATGGTTAATGGTAGACACTTGAAATGTGAATTCGTTACTTGAAAATGGTTAAGTGTAGTGACTTGAAAATGTGAATTAGTTACTTGAAAATGGTTAATGGTAGAGACTTGAAATGTGAATTAGTTACTTGAAAATGGTTGTGTAGTGAAAATGTGGATTAGTTACTTGAAAATGGTTAAGTGTAGTAACTTGAAAATGAGAATTATTTACTTGAAAATGGTTAAGTGTAGAGAATTGAAATGTTAATTAGTTACATGGTTAATGGAAGAAACTTGAAATGTGAATTAGTTACTTGAAAATGGTTAATGGTAGAGACTTGAAATGTGAATTAGTTACTTGAAAATGGTTAAGTGTAGTTAAAATGTGAATTAGTTCTTGAAAATGGTTAAGTGTAGTAACTTGAAAATGTGAATTTGTTACTTGAAAATGGTAGTGACTTGAAAATGTAAATTAGTTACTTGAAAATGGTTAATGGTAGAGACTTGAAATGTGAATTAGTTACTTGAAAATCGTTAAGTGTAGTGGAAATGTGAATTAGTTACTTGAAAATGGTTAAGTGTAGTAACTTGAAAACGTGAATTAGTTACTTGAAAATGGTAGAGACTTGAACTGTGAATTAGTTACTTGAAAATGGTTAAGTGTAGTAACTTGAAAATGTGAATTTGTTACTTGAAAATGGTAGTGACTTGAAAATGTAAATTAGTTACTTGAAAATGGTTAATGGTAGAGACTTGAAATGTGAATTAGTTACTTGAAAATGGTTAAGTGTAGTAACTTGAAAACGTGAATTAGTTACATGAAAATGGTTAAGTGTAGAGAATTGAAATATGAATTAGTTACATGGTTAATGGTAGACACTTGAAATGTGAATTCGTTACTTGAAAATGGTTAAGTGTAGTGACTTGAAAATGTGAATTTGTTACTTGAAAATGGTAGTGACTTGAAATGTGAATTAGTTACTTGAAAATGGTTGTGTAGTGAAAATGTGGATTAGTTACTTGAAAATGGTTAAGTGTAGTAACTTGAAAATGAGAATTATTTACTTGAAAATGGTTAAGTGTAGAGAATTGAAATATGAATTAGTTACATGGTTAATGGTAGACACTTGAAATGTGAATTAGTTACTTGAAAATGGTTAATGGTAGAGACTTGAAATGTGAATTAGTTACTTGAAAATGGTTAATGGTAGAGACTTGAAATGTGAATTAGTTACTTGAAAATGGTTAAGTGTAGTGAAAATGTGAATTAGTTACTTGATAATGGTTAAGTGTAGTAACTTGAAAATGGTAGTGACTTGAAAATGTAAATTAGTTACGTGAAAATGGTTAATGGTAGAGACTTGAAATGTGAATTAGTTATTTGAAAATGGTTAAGTGTAGTGGAAATGTGAATTAGTTACTTGAAAATGGTTAAGTGTAGTAACTTGAAAATGTTAATTAGTATTTGAAAATGGTAGAGACTTGAACTGTGAATTAGTTACTTGAAAATGGTAGAGATTTGAAATTTGAATTAGTTATTTGAAAATGGTTAAGTGTAGAGACTTGAAGATGTGTATTTGTTACTTGCAAATGGTAGTGACTTGAAAATGTGAATTAGTTATTTGAAAATGGTTAATGGTAGAGACTTGAAATGTGAATTAGTTACTTGAAAATGGTTAGTTGTAGAGACTTGAATTAGTTACTAGAAAATGGTTAAGTGTAGTAACTTGAAAACGTGAATTAGTTACTTGAAAATGGTTAAGTGTAGAGAATTGAAATGTGAATTAGTTACATGGTTACTGGTAGACACTTGAAATGTGAATTAGTTACTTGAAAATGGTTATTGGTAGAGACTTGAAATGTGAATTAGTTACTTGAAAATGGTTAAGTGTAATGAAAATGTGAATTAGTTACTAGAAAATGGTTAAGTGTAGTAACTTGAAATTGTGAATTTGTTACTTGAAAATGGTAGTGATTTGAAAATATGAATTAGTAACTTGAAAATGGTTAATGGTAGAGACTTGAAATGTGAAATTAGTTACTTGAAAATGGTTAAGTGTAGTGAAAATGTGAATTAGCTACATGAAAATGGTTAAGTGTAGTAACTTGAAAATGTGAATTAGTTACTTGAAAATGGTAGTGACTTGAAAATGTGAATTAGTTACATGGTTAATGGTAGAGACTTGAAGTGTGAATTAGTTACTTGAAAATGGTTAATGGTAGAGACTTGAAATGTGAATTAGTTACTTGAAAATGGTTAAGTGTAGTGAAAATGTGAATTAGTTACTAGAAAATGGTTAAGTGTAGTAACTTGAAAATGTGAATTAGTTACTTGAAAATGGTAGTGACTTGAAAATGAGAATTAGTTATTTGAAAATGGTTAATGGTAGAGACTTGAAATGTGAATTGGTTACTTGAAAATGGTTAAGTGTAGAGACATGAAGATGTGTATTTGTTACTTGAAAATGGTAGTGACTTGATAATGTGAATTAGTTATTTGAAAATGGTTAATGATAGAGACTTGAAATGTGAATTAGTTACTTGAAAATGGTTAATGGTAGAGACTTGAAATGTGAATTAGTTACTTGAAAATGGTTAAGTGTAGTGAAAATGTGAATTAGTTACTTGAAAATGGTTAAGTGTAGTAACTTGAAAATGTGAATTTGTTACTTGAAAATGGTAGTGACTTGAAAATGTAAATTAGTTACTTGAAAATGGTTAATGGTAGAGACTTGAAATGTGAATTAGTTACTTGAAAATGGTTAAGTGTAGTAACTTGAAAACGTGAATTAGTTACATGAAAATGGTTAAGTGTAGAGAATTGAAATATGAATTAGTTACATGGTTAATGGTAGACACTTGAAATGTGAATTCGTTACTTGAAAATGGTTAAGTGTAGAGACATGAAGATGTGTATTTGTTACTTGAAAATGGTAGTGACTTGAAAATGTGAATTAGTTATTTGAAAATGGTTAATGGTAGAGACTTGAAATGTGAATTAGTTACTTGAAAATGGTTAATGGTAGAGACTTGAAATGTGAATTAGTTACTTGAAAATGGTTAATGGTAGAGACTTGAAATGTGAATTAGTTACTTGAAAATGGTTAAGTGTAGTGAAAATGTGAATTAGTTACTTGATAATGGTTAAGTGTAGTAACTTGAAAATGGTAGTGACTTGAAAATGTAAATTAGTTACGTGAAAATGGTTAATGGTAGAGACTTGAAATGTGAATTAGTTATTTGAAAATGGTTAAGTGTAGTGGAAATGTGAATTAGTTACTTGAAAATGGTTAAGTGTAGTAACTTGAAAATGTTAATTAGTATTTGAAAATGGTAGAGACTTGAACTGTGAATTAGTTACTTGAAAATGGTAGAGATTTGAAATTTGAATTAGTTATTTGAAAATGGTTAAGTGTAGAGACTTGAAGATGTGTATTTGTTACTTGCAAATGGTAGTGACTTGAAAATGTGAATTAGTTATTTGAAAATGGTTAATGGTAGAGACTTGAAATGTGAATTAGTTACTTGAAAATGGTTAGTTGTAGAGACTTGAATTAGTTACTAGAAAATGGTTAAGTGTAGTAACTTGAAAACGTGAATTAGTTACTTGAAAATGGTTAAGTGTAGAGAATTGAAATGTGAATTAGTTACATGGTTACTGGTAGACACTTGAAATGTGAATTAGTTACTTGAAAATGGTTATTGGTAGAGACTTGAAATGTGAATTAGTTACTTGAAAATGGTTAAGTGTAATGAAAATGTGAATTAGTTACTAGAAAATGGTTAAGTGTAGTAACTTGAAATTGTGAATTTGTTACTTGAAAATGGTAGTGATTTGAAAATATGAATTAGTAACTTGAAAATGGTTAATGGTAGAGACTTGAAATGTGAAATTAGTTACTTGAAAATGGTTAAGTGTAGTGAAAATGTGAATTAGCTACATGAAAATGGTTAAGTGTAGTAACTTGAAAATGTGAATTAGTTACTTGAAAATGGTAGTGACTTGAAAATGTGAATTAGTTACATGGTTAATGGTAGAGACTTGAAGTGTGAATTAGTTACTTGAAAATGGTTAATGGTAGAGACTTGAAATGTGAATTAGTTACTTGAAAATGGTTAAGTGTAGTGAAAATGTGAATTAGTTACTAGAAAATGGTTAAGTGTAGTAACTTGAAAATGTGAATTAGTTACTTGAAAATGGTAGTGACTTGAAAATGAGAATTAGTTATTTGAAAATGGTTAATGGTAGAGACTTGAAATGTGAATTGGTTACTTGAAAATGGTTAAGTGTAGAGACATGAAGATGTGTATTTGTTACTTGAAAATGGTAGTGACTTGATAATGTGAATTAGTTATTTGAAAATGGTTAATGATAGAGACTTGAAATGTGAATTAGTTACTTGAAAATGGTTAATGGTAGAGACTTGAAATGTGAATTAGTTACTTGAAAATGGTTAAGTGTAGTGAAAATGTGAATTAGTTACTTGAAAATGGTTAAGTGTAGTAACTTGAAAATGTGAATTTGTTACTTGAAAATGGTAGTGACTTGAAAATGTAAATTAGTTACTTGAAAATGGTTAATGGTAGAGACTTGAAATGTGAATTAGTTACTTGAAAATGGTTAAGTGTAGTAACTTGAAAACGTGAATTAGTTACATGAAAATGGTTAAGTGTAGAGAATTGAAATATGAATTAGTTACATGGTTAATGGTAGACACTTGAAATGTGAATTCGTTACTTGAAAATGGTTAAGTGTAGTGACTTGAAAATGTGAATTAGTTACTTGAAAATGGTTAATGGTAGAGACTTGAAATGTGAATTAGTTACTTGAAAATGGTTGTGTAGTGAAAATGTGGATTAGTTACTTGAAAATGGTTAAGTGTAGTAACTTGAAAATGAGAATTATTTACTTGAAAATGGTTAAGTGTAGAGAATTGAAATGTTAATTAGTTACATGGTTAATGGAAGAAACTTGAAATGTGAATTAGTTACTTGAAAATGGTTAATGGTAGAGACTTGAAATGTGAATTAGTTACTTGAAAATGGTTAAGTGTAGTTAAAATGTGAATTAGTTCTTGAAAATGGTTAAGTGTAGTAACTTGAAAATGTGAATTTGTTACTTGAAAATGGTAGTGACTTGAAAATGTAAATTAGTTACTTGAAAATGGTTAATGGTAGAGACTTGAAATGTGAATTAGTTACTTGAAAATCGTTAAGTGTAGTGGAAATGTGAATTAGTTACTTGAAAATGGTTAAGTGTAGTAACTTGAAAACGTGAATTAGTTACTTGAAAATGGTAGAGACTTGAACTGTGAATTAGTTACTTGAAAATGGTTAAGTGTAGTAACTTGAAAATGTGAATTTGTTACTTGAAAATGGTAGTGACTTGAAAATGTAAATTAGTTACTTGAAAATGGTTAATGGTAGAGACTTGAAATGTGAATTAGTTACTTGAAAATGGTTAAGTGTAGTAACTTGAAAACGTGAATTAGTTACATGAAAATGGTTAAGTGTAGAGAATTGAAATATGAATTAGTTACATGGTTAATGGTAGACACTTGAAATGTGAATTCGTTACTTGAAAATGGTTAAGTGTAGTGACTTGAAAATGTGAATTTGTTACTTGAAAATGGTAGTGACTTGAAATGTGAATTAGTTACTTGAAAATGGTTGTGTAGTGAAAATGTGGATTAGTTACTTGAAAATGGTTAAGTGTAGTAACTTGAAAATGAGAATTATTTACTTGAAAATGGTTAAGTGTAGAGAATTGAAATATGAATTAGTTACATGGTTAATGGTAGACACTTGAAATGTGAATTAGTTACTTGAAAATGGTTAATGGTAGAGACTTGAAATGTGAATTAGTTACTTGAAAATGGTTAATGGTAGAGACTTGAAATGTGAATTAGTTACTTGAAAATGGTTAAGTGTAGTGAAAATGTGAATTAGTTACTTGATAATGGTTAAGTGTAGTAACTTGAAAATGGTAGTGACTTGAAAATGTAAATTAGTTACGTGAAAATGGTTAATGGTAGAGACTTGAAATGTGAATTAGTTATTTGAAAATGGTTAAGTGTAGTGGAAATGTGAATTAGTTACTTGAAAATGGTTAAGTGTAGTAACTTGAAAATGTTAATTAGTATTTGAAAATGGTAGAGACTTGAACTGTGAATTAGTTACTTGAAAATGGTAGAGATTTGAAATTTGAATTAGTTATTTGAAAATGGTTAAGTGTAGAGACTTGAAGATGTGTATTTCTTACTTGCAAATGGTAGTGACTTGAAAATGTGAATTAGTTATTTGAAAATGGTTAATGGTAGAGACTTGAAATGTGAATTAGTTACTTGAAAATGGTTAGTTGTAGAGACTTGAATTAGTTACTAGAAAATGGTTAAGTGTAGTAACTTGAAAACGTGAATTAGTTACTTGAAAATGGTTAAGTGTAGAGAATTGAAATGTGAATTAGTTACATGGTTACTGGTAGACACTTGAAATGTGAATTAGTTACTTGAAAATGGTTATTGGTAGAGACTTGAAATGTGAATTAGTTACTTGAAAATGGTTAAGTGTAATGAAAATGTGAATTAGTTACTAGAAAATGGTTAAGTGTAGTAACTTGAAATTGTGAATTTGTTACTTGAAAATGGTAGTGATTTGAAAATATGAATTAGTAACTTGAAAATGGTTAATGGTAGAGACTTGAAATGTGAAATTAGTTACTTGAAAATGGTTAAGTGTAGTGAAAATGTGAATTAGCTACATGAAAATGGTTAAGTGTAGTAACTTGAAAATGTGAATTAGTTACTTGAAAATGGTAGTGACTTGAAAATGTGAATTAGTTACATGGTTAATGGTAGAGACTTGAAGTGTGAATTAGTTACTTGAAAATGGTTAATGGTAGAGACTTGAAATGTGAATTAGTTACTTGAAAATGGTTAAGTGTAGTGAAAATGTGAATTAGTTACTAGAAAATGGTTAAGTGTAGTAACTTGAAAATGTGAATTAGTTACTTGAAAATGGTAGTGACTTGAAAATGAGAATTAGTTATTTGAAAATGGTTAATGGTAGAGACTTGAAATGTGAATTGGTTACTTGAAAATGGTTAAGTGTAGAGACATGAAGATGTGTATTTGTTACTTGAAAATGGTAGTGACTTGATAATGTGAATTAGTTATTTGAAAATGGTTAATGATAGAGACTTGAAATGTGAATTAGTTACTTGAAAATGGTTAATGGTAGAGACTTGAAATGTGAATTAGTTACTTGAAAATGGTTAAGTGTAGTGAAAATGTGAATTAGTTACTTGAAAATGGTTAAGTGTAGTAACTTGAAAATGTGAATTTGTTACTTGAAAATGGTAGTGACTTGAAAATGTAAATTAGTTACTTGAAAATGGTTAATGGTAGAGACTTGAAATGTGAATTAGTTACTTGAAAATGGTTAAGTGTAGTAACTTGAAAACGTGAATTAGTTACATGAAAATGGTTAAGTGTAGAGAATTGAAATATGAATTAGTTACATGGTTAATGGTAGACACTTGAAATGTGAATTCGTTACTTGAAAATGGTTAAGTGTAGTGACTTGAAAATGTGAATTAGTTACTTGAAAATGGTTAATGGTAGAGACTTGAAATGTGAATTAGTTACTTGAAAATGGTTGTGTAGTGAAAATGTGGATTAGTTACTTGAAAATGGTTAAGTGTAGTAACTTGAAAATGAGAATTATTTACTTGAAAATGGTTAAGTGTAGAGAATTGAAATGTTAATTAGTTACATGGTTAATGGAAGAAACTTGAAATGTGAATTAGTTACTTGAAAATGGTTAATGGTAGAGACTTGAAATGTGAATTAGTTACTTGAAAATGGTTAAGTGTAGTTAAAATGTGAATTAGTTCTTGAAAATGGTTAAGTGTAGTAACTTGAAAATGTGAATTTGTTACTTGAAAATGGTAGTGACTTGAAAATGTAAATTAGTTACTTGAAAATGGTTAATGGTAGAGACTTGAAATGTGAATTAGTTACTTGAAAATCGTTAAGTGTAGTGGAAATGTGAATTAGTTACTTGAAAATGGTTAAGTGTAGTAACTTGAAAACGTGAATTAGTTACTTGAAAATGGTAGAGACTTGAACTGTGAATTAGTTACTTGAAAATGGTTAAGTGTAGTAACTTGAAAATGTGAATTTGTTACTTGAAAATGGTAGTGACTTGAAAATGTAAATTAGTTACTTGAAAATGGTTAATGGTAGAGACTTGAAATGTGAATTAGTTACTTGAAAATGGTTAAGTGTAGTAACTTGAAAACGTGAATTAGTTACATGAAAATGGTTAAGTGTAGAGAATTGAAATATGAATTAGTTACATGGTTAATGGTAGACACTTGAAATGTGAATTCGTTACTTGAAAATGGTTAAGTGTAGTGACTTGAAAATGTGAATTTGTTACTTGAAAATGGTAGTGACTTGAAATGTGAATTAGTTACTTGAAAATGGTTGTGTAGTGAAAATGTGGATTAGTTACTTGAAAATGGTTAAGTGTAGTAACTTGAAAATGAGAATTATTTACTTGAAAATGGTTAAGTGTAGAGAATTGAAATATGAATTAGTTACATGGTTAATGGTAGACACTTGAAATGTGAATTCGTTACTTGAAAATGGTTAAGTGTAGAGACATGAAGATGTGTATTTGTTACTTGAAAATGGTAGTGACTTGAAAATGTGAATTAGTTATTTGAAAATGGTTAATGGTAGAGACTTGAAATGTGAATTAGTTACTTGAAAATGGTTAATGGTAGAGACTTGAAATGTGAATTAGTTACTTGAAAATGGTTAATGGTAGAGACTTGAAATGTGAATTAGTTACTTGAAAATGGTTAAGTGTAGTGAAAATGTGAATTAGTTACTTGATAATGGTTAAGTGTAGTAACTTGAAAATGTGAATTTGTTACTTGAAAATGGTAGTGACTTGAAAATGTAAATTAGTTACGTGAAAATGGTTAATGGTAGAGACTTGAAATGTGAATTAGTTACTTGAAAATCGTTAAGTGTAGTGGAAATGTGAATTAGTTACTTGAAAATGGTTAAGTGTAGTAACTTGAAAATGTGAATTAGTATTTGAAAATGGTAGAGACTTGAACTGTGAATTAGTTACTTGAAAATGGTAGAGATTTGAAATTTGAATTAGTTATTTGAAAATGGTTAAGTGTAGAGACTTGAAGATGTGTATTTGTTACTTGCAAATGGTAGTGACTTGAAAATGTGAATTAGTTACTTGAAAATGGTTAATGGTAGAGACTTGAAATGTGAATTAGTTACTTGAAAATGGTTAGTTGTAGAGACTTGAATTAGTTACTAGAAAATGGTTAAGTGTAGTAACTTGAAAACGTGAATTAGTTACTTGAAAATGGTTAAGTGTAGAGAATTGAAATGTGAATTAGTTACATGGTTACTGGTAGACACTTGAAATGTGAATTAGTTACTTGAAAATGGTTATTGGTAGAGACTTGAAATGTGAATTAGTTACTTGAAAATGGTTAAGTGTAATGAAAATGTGAATTAGTTACTAGAAAATGGTTAAGTGTAGTAACTTGAAATTGTGAATTTGTTACTTGAAAATGGTAGTGATTTGAAAATATGAATTAGTAACTTGAAAATGGTTAATGGTAGAGACTTGAAATGTGAAATTAGTTACTTGAAAATGGTTAAGTGTAGTGAAAATGTGAATTAGCTACATGAAAATGGTTAAGTGTAGTAACTTGAAAATGTGAATTAGTTACTTGAAAATGGTAGTGACTTGAAAATGTGAATTAGTTACATGGTTAATGGTAGAGACTTGAAGTGTGAATTAGTTACTTGAAAATGGTTAATGGTAGAGACTTGAAATGTGAATTAGTTACTTGAAAATGGTTAAGTGTAGTGAAAATGTGAATTAGTTACTAGAAAATGGTTAAGTGTAGTAACTTGAAAATGTGAATTAGTTACTTGAAAATGGTAGTGACTTGAAAATGAGAATTAGTTATTTGAAAATGGTTAATGGTAGAGACTTGAAATGTGAATTGGTTACTTGAAAATGGTTAAGTGTAGAGACATGAAGATGTGTATTTGTTACTTGAAAATGGTAGTGACTTGATAATGTGAATTAGTTATTTGAAAATGGTTAATGATAGAGACTTGAAATGTGAATTAGTTACTTGAAAATGGTTAATGGTAGAGACTTGAAATGTGAATTAGTTACTTGAAAATGGTTAAGTGTAGTGAAAATGTGAATTAGTTACTTGAAAATGGTTAAGTGTAGTAACTTGAAAATGTGAATTTGTTACTTGAAAATGGTAGTGACTTGAAAATGTAAATTAGTTACTTGAAAATGGTTAATGGTAGAGACTTGAAATGTGAATTAGTTACTTGAAAATGGTTAAGTGTAGTAACTTGAAAACGTGAATTAGTTACATGAAAATGGTTAAGTGTAGAGAATTGAAATATGAATTAGTTACATGGTTAATGGTAGACACTTGAAATGTGAATTCGTTACTTGAAAATGGTTAAGTGTAGAGACATGAAGATGTGTATTTGTTACTTGAAAATGGTAGTGACTTGAAAATGTGAATTAGTTATTTGAAAATGGTTAATGGTAGAGACTTGAAATGTGAATTAGTTACTTGAAAATGGTTAATGGTAGAGACTTGAAATGTGAATTAGTTACTTGAAAATGGTTAATGGTAGAGACTTGAAATGTGAATTAGTTACTTGAAAATGGTTAAGTGTAGTGAAAATGTGAATTAGTTACTTGATAATGGTTAAGTGTAGTAACTTGAAAATGTGAATTTGTTACTTGAAAATGGTAGTGACTTGAAAATGTAAATTAGTTACGTGAAAATGGTTAATGGTAGAGACTTGAAATGTGAATTAGTTATTTGAAAATCGTTAAGTGTAGTGGAAATGTGAATTAGTTACTTGAAAATGGTTAAGTGTAGTAACTTGAAAATGTGAATTAGTATTTGAAAATGGTAGAGACTTGAACTGTGAATTAGTTACTTGAAAATGGTAGAGATTTGAAATTTGAATTAGTTATTTGAAAATGGTGAAGTGTAGAGACTTGAAGATGTGTATTTGTTACTTGCAAATGGTAGTGACTTGAAAATGTGAATTAGTTATTTGAAAATGGTTAATGGTAGAGACTTGAAATGTGAATTAGTTACTTGAAAATGGTTAGTTGTAGAGACTTGAATTAGTTACTAGAAAATGGTTAAGTGTAGTAACTTGAAAACGTGAATTAGTTACTTGAAAATGGTTAAGTGTAGAGAATTGAAATGTGAATTAGTTACATGGTTACTGGTAGACACTTGAAATGTGAATTAGTTACTTGAAAATGGTTATTGGTAGAGACTTGAAATGTGAATTAGTTACTTGAAAATGGTTAAGTGTAATGAAAATGTGAATTAGTTACTAGAAAATGGTTAAGTGTAGTAACTTGAAATTGTGAATTTGTTACTTGAAAATGGTAGTGATTTGAAAATATGAATTAGTAACTTGAAAATGGTTAATGGTAGAGACTTGAAATGTGAAATTAGTTACTTGAAAATGGTTAAGTGTAGTGAAAATGTGAATTAGCTACATGAAAATGGTTAAGTGTAGTAACTTGAAAATGTGAATTAGTTACTTGAAAATGGTAGTGACTTGAAAATGTGAATTAGTTACATGGTTAATGGTAGAGACTTGAAGTGTGAATTAGTTACTTGAAAATGGTTAATGGTAGAGACTTGAAATGTGAATTAGTTACTTGAAAATGGTTAAGTGTAGTGAAAATGTGAATTAGTTACTAGAAAATGGTTAAGTGTAGTAACTTGAAAATGTGAATTAGTTACTTGAAAATGGTAGTGACTTGAAAATGAGAATTAGTTATTTGAAAATGGTTAATGGTAGAGACTTGAAATGTGAATTGGTTACTTGAAAATGGTTAAGTGTAGAGACATGAAGATGTGTATTTGTTACTTGAAAATGGTAGTGACTTGATAATGTGAATTAGTTATTTGAAAATGGTTAATGATAGAGACTTGAAATGTGAATTAGTTACTTGAAAATGGTTAATGGTAGAGACTTGAAATGTGAATTAGTTACTTGAAAATGGTTAAGTGTAGTGAAAATGTGAATTAGTTACTTGAAAATGGTTAAGTGTAGTAACTTGAAAATGTGAATTTGTTACTTGAAAATGGTAGTGACTTGAAAATGTAAATTAGTTACTTGAAAATGGTTAATGGTAGAGACTTGAAATGTGAATTAGTTACTTGAAAATGGTTAAGTGTAGTAACTTGAAAACGTGAATTAGTTACATGAAAATGGTTAAGTGTAGAGAATTGAAATATGAATTAGTTACATGGTTAATGGTAGACACTTGAAATGTGAATTCGTTACTTGAAAATGGTTAAGTGTAGTGACTTGAAAATGTGAATTAGTTACTTGAAAATGGTTAATGGTAGAGACTTGAAATGTGAATTAGTTACTTGAAAATGGTTGTGTAGTGAAAATGTGGATTAGTTACTTGAAAATGGTTAAGTGTAGTAACTTGAAAATGAGAATTATTTACTTGAAAATGGTTAAGTGTAGAGAATTGAAATGTTAATTAGTTACATGGTTAATGGAAGAAACTTGAAATGTGAATTAGTTACTTGAAAATGGTTAATGGTAGAGACTTGAAATGTGAATTAGTTACTTGAAAATGGTTAAGTGTAGTTAAAATGTGAATTAGTTCTTGAAAATGGTTAAGTGTAGTAACTTGAAAATGTGAATTTATTACTTGAAAATGGTAGTGACTTGAAAATGTAAATTAGTTACTTGAAAATGGTTAATGGTAGAGACTTGAAATGTGAATTAGTTACTTGAAAATCGTTAAGTGTAGTGGAAATGTGAATTAGTTATTTGAAAATGGTTAATGATAGAGACTTGAAATGTGAATTAGTTACTTGAAAATGGTTAATGGTAGAGACTTGAAATGTGAATTAGTTACTTGAAAATGGTTAAGTGTAGTGAAAATGTGAATTAGTTACTTGAAAATGGTTAAGTGTAGTAACTTGAAAATGTGAATTTGTTACTTGAAAATGGTAGTGACTTGAAAATGTAAATTAGTTACTTGAAAATGGTTAATGGTAGAGACTTGAAATGTGAATTAGTTACTTGAAAATGGTTAAGTGTAGTAACTTGAAAACGTGAATTAGTTACATGAAAATGGTTAAGTGTAGAGAATTGAAATATGAATTAGTTACATGGTTAATGGTAGACACTTGAAATGTGAATTCGTTACTTGAAAATGGTTAAGTGTAGAGACATGAAGATGTGTATTTGTTACTTGAAAATGGTAGTGACTTGAAAATGTGAATTAGTTATTTGAAAATGGTTAATGGTAGAGACTTGAAATGTGAATTAGTTACTTGAAAATGGTTAATGGTAGAGACTTGAAATGTGAATTAGTTACTTGAAAATGGTTAATGGTAGAGACTTGAAATGTGAATTAGTTACTTGAAAATGGTTAAGTGTAGTGAAAATGTGAATTAGTTACTTGATAATGGTTAAGTGTAGTAACTTGAAAATGTGAATTTGTTACTTGAAAATGGTAGTGACTTGAAAATGTAAATTAGTTACGTGAAAATGGTTAATGGTAGAGACTTGAAATGTGAATTAGTTATTTGAAAATCGTTAAGTGTAGTGGAAATGTGAATTAGTTACTTGAAAATGGTTAAGTGTAGTAACTTGAAAATGTGAATTAGTATTTGAAAATGGTAGAGACTTGAACTGTGAATTAGTTACTTGAAAATGGTAGAGATTTGAAATTTGAATTAGTTATTTGAAAATGGTTAAGTGTAGAGACTTGAAGATGTGTATTTGTTACTTGCAAATGGTAGTGACTTGAAAATGTGAATTAGTTATTTGAAAATGGTTAATGGTAGAGACTTGAAATGTGAATTAGTTACTTGAAAATGGTTAGTTGTAGAGACTTGAATTAGTTACTAGAAAATGGTTAAGTGTAGTAACTTGAAAACGTGAATTAGTTACTTGAAAATGGTTAAGTGTAGAGAATTGAAATGTGAATTAGTTACATGGTTACTGGTAGACACTTGAAATGTGAATTAGTTACTTGAAAATGGTTATTGGTAGAGACTTGAAATGTGAATTAGTTACTTGAAAATGGTTAAGTGTAATGAAAATGTGAATTAGTTACTAGAAAATGGTTAAGTGTAGTAACTTGAAATTGTGAATTTGTTACTTGAAAATGGTAGTGATTTGAAAATATGAATTAGTAACTTGAAAATGGTTAATGGTAGAGACTTGAAATGTGAAATTAGTTACTTGAAAATGGTTAAGTGTAGTGAAAATGTGAATTAGCTACATGAAAATGGTTAAGTGTAGTAACTTGAAAATGTGAATTAGTTACTTGAAAATGGTAGTGACTTGAAAATGTGAATTAGTTACATGGTTAATGGTAGAGACTTGAAGTGTGAATTAGTTACTTGAAAATGGTTAATGGTAGAGACTTGAAATGTGAATTAGTTACTTGAAAATGGTTAAGTGTAGTGAAAATGTGAATTAGTTACTAGAAAATGGTTAAGTGTAGTAACTTGAAAATGTGAATTAGTTACTTGAAAATGGTAGTGACTTGAAAATGAGAATTAGTTATTTGAAAATGGTTAATGGTAGAGACTTGAAATGTGAATTGGTTACTTGAAAATGGTTAAGTGTAGAGACATGAAGATGTGTATTTGTTACTTGAAAATGGTAGTGACTTGATAATGTGAATTAGTTATTTGAAAATGGTTAATGATAGAGACTTGAAATGTGAATTAGTTACTTGAAAATGGTTAATGGTAGAGACTTGAAATGTGAATTAGTTACTTGAAAATGGTTAAGTGTAGTGAAAATGTGAATTAGTTACTTGAAAATGGTTAAGTGTAGTAACTTGAAAATGTGAATTTGTTACTTGAAAATGGTAGTGACTTGAAAATGTAAATTAGTTACTTGAAAATGGTTAATGGTAGAGACTTGAAATGTGAATTAGTTACTTGAAAATGGTTAAGTGTAGTAACTTGAAAACGTGAATTAGTTACATGAAAATGGTTAAGTGTAGAGAATTGAAATATGAATTAGTTACATGGTTAATGGTAGACACTTGAAATGTGAATTCGTTACTTGAAAATGGTTAAGTGTAGTGACTTGAAAATGTGAATTAGTTACTTGAAAATGGTTAATGGTAGAGACTTGAAATGTGAATTAGTTACTTGAAAATGGTTGTGTAGTGAAAATGTGGATTAGTTACTTGAAAATGGTTAAGTGTAGTAACTTGAAAATGAGAATTATTTACTTGAAAATGGTTAAGTGTAGAGAATTGAAATGTGAATTAGTTACATGGTTAATGGAAGAAACTTGAAATGTGAATTAGTTACTTGAAAATGGTTAATGGTAGAGACTTGAAATGTGAATTAGTTACTTGAAAATGGTTAAGTGTAGTTAAAATGTGAATTAGTTCTTGAAAATGGTTAAGTGTAGTAACTTGAAAATGTGAATTTATTACTTGAAAATGGTAGTGACTTGAAAATGTAAATTAGTTACTTGAAAATGGTTAATGGTAGAGACTTGAAATGTGAATTAGTTACTTGAAAATCGTTAAGTGTAGTGGAAATGTGAATTAGTTACTTGAAAATGGTTAAGTGTAGTAACTTGAAAACGTGAATTAGTTACTTGAAAATGGTAGAGACTTGAACTGTGAATTAGTTACTTGAAAATGGTAAAGACTTGAAATCTGAATTAGTTATTTGAAAATGGTT
This sequence comes from Capsicum rhomboideum, assembly GCA_031232105.1. NCBI lineage: Eukaryota > Viridiplantae > Streptophyta > Magnoliopsida > Solanales > Solanaceae > Capsicum > Capsicum rhomboideum. The sequence goes on along the minus strand of CP124719.1, from coordinate 46,007,541 downwards.
AAGTGTCGAAACTTGAAGATGTGTATTTGTTACTTGAAAATGTGAATTAGTTATTTGAAAATGGTTAATGGTAGAGACTTGAAATGTGAATTAGTTATTTGAAAATGGTTAAGTGTAGTAACTTGAAAACGTGAATTAATTACATGAAAATGGTTAAGTGTAGAGAATTGAAATATGAATTAGTTACATGGTTAATGGTAGACACTTGAAATGTGAATTCGTTACTTGAAAATGGTTAAGTGTAGAGACATGAAGATGTGTATTTGTTACTTGAAAATGGTAGTGACTTGAAAATGTGAATTAGTTATTTGAAAATGGTTAATGGTAGAGACTTGAAATGTGAATTAGTTACTTGAAAATGGTTAATGGTAGAGACTTGAAATGTGAATTAGTTACTTGAAAATGGTTATGGGTAGTGAAAATGTGAATTAGTTACTTGAAAATGGTTAAGTGTAGTAACTTGAAAATGTGAATTTGTTACTTGAAAATGGTAGTGACTTGAAAATGTAAATTAGTTACTTGAAAATGGTTAATGGTAGAGACTTGAAATGTGAATTAGTTACTTGAAAATCGTTAAGTGTAGTGGAAATGTGAATTAGTTACTTGAAAATGGTTAAGTGTAGTAACTTGAAAATGTGAATTAGTTACTTGAAAATGGTAGAGACTTGAACTCTGAATTAGTTGCTTGAAAATGGTAGAGACTTGAAATCTGAATTAGTTATTTGAAAATGGTTAAGTGTAGAGACTTGAAGATGTGTATTTGTTACTTGAAAATGGTAGTGACTTGAAAATGTGAATTAGTTATTTGAAAATGGTTAATGGTAGAGACTTGAAATGTGAATTAGTTACTTGAAAATGGTTAAGTGTAGTAACTTGAAAACGTGAATTAGTTACATGAAAATGGTTAAGTGTAGAGAATTGAAATATGAATTAGTTACATGGTTAATGGTAGACACTTGAAATGTGAATTCGTTACTTGAAAATGGTTAAGTGTAGTGACTTGAAAATGTGAATTAGTTACTTGAAAATGGTTAATGGTAGAGACTTGAAATGTGAATTAGTTACTTGAAAATGGTTAAGTGTAGTGAAAATGTGAATTAGCTACTTGAAAATGGTTAAGTGTAGTAACTTGAAAATGTGAATTAGTTACTTGAAAATGGTAGTGACTTGAAAATGTGAATTAGTTACATGGTTAATGGTAGAGACTTGAAGTGTGAATTAGTTACTTGAAAATGGTTAATGGTAGAGACTTGAAATGTGAATTAGTTACTTGAAAATGGTTAAGTGTAGTGAAAATGTGAATTAGTTACTAGAAAATGGTTAAGTGTAGTAACTTGAAAATGTGAATTAGTTACTTGAAAATGGTAGTGACTTGAAAATGAGAATTAGTTATTTGAAAATGGTTAATGGTAGAGACTTGAAATGTGAATTGGTTACTTGAAAATGGTTAAGTGTAGAGACATGAAGATGTGTATTTGTTACTTGAAAATGGTAGTGACTTGATAATGTGAATTAGTTATTTGAAAATGGTTAATGATAGAGACTTGAAATGTGAATTAGTTACTTGAAAATGGTTAATGGTAGAGACTTGAAATGTGAATTAGTTACTTGAAAATGGTTAAGTGTAGTGAAAATGTGAATTAGTTACTTGAAAATGGTTAAGTGTAGTAACTTGAAAATGTGAATTTGTTACTTGAAAATGGTAGTGACTTGAAAATGTAAATTAGTTACTTGAAAATGGTTAATGGTAGAGACTTGAAATGTGAATTAGTTACTTGAAAATGGTTAAGTGTAGTAACTTGAAAACGTGAATTAGTTACATGAAAATGGTTAAGTGTAGAGAATTGAAATATGAATTAGTTACATGGTTAATGGTAGACACTTGAAATGTGAATTCGTTACTTGAAAATGGTTAAGTGTAGTGACTTGAAAATGTGAATTAGTTACTTGAAAATGGTTAATGGTAGAGACTTGAAATGTGAATTAGTTACTTGAAAATGGTTGTGTAGTGAAAATGTGGATTAGTTACTTGAAAATGGTTAAGTGTAGTAACTTGAAAATGAGAATTATTTACTTGAAAATGGTTAAGTGTAGAGAATTGAAATGTGAATTAGTTACATGGTTAATGGAAGAAACTTGAAATGTGAATTAGTTACTTGAAAATGGTTAATGGTAGAGACTTGAAATGTGAATTAGTTACTTGAAAATGGTTAAGTGTAGTTAAAATGTGAATTAGTTCTTGAAAATGGTTAAGTGTAGTAACTTGAAAATGTGAATTTATTACTTGAAAATGGTAGTGACTTGAAAATGTAAATTAGTTACTTGAAAATGGTTAATGGTAGAGACTTGAAATGTGAATTAGTTACTTGAAAATCGTTAAGTGTAGTGGAAATGTGAATTAGTTACTTGAAAATGGTTAAGTGTAGTAACTTGAAAACGTGAATTAGTTACTTGAAAATGGTAGAGACTTGAACTGTGAATTAGTTACTTGAAAATGGTAGAGACTTGAAATCTGAATTAGTTATTTGAAAATGGTTAAGTGTCGAAACTTGAAGATGTGTATTTGTTACTTGAAAATGTGAATTAGTTATTTGAAAATGGTTAATGGTAGAGACTTGAAATGTGAATTAGTTATTTGAAAATGGTTAAGTGTAGTAACTTGAAAACGTGAATTAATTACATGAAAATGGTTAAGTGTAGAGAATTGAAATATGAATTAGTTACATGGTTAATGGTAGACACTTGAAATGTGAATTCGTTACTTGAAAATGGTTAAGTGTAGAGACATGAAGATGTGTATTTGTTACTTGAAAATGGTAGTGACTTGAAAATGTGAATTAGTTATTTGAAAATGGTTAATGGTAGAGACTTGAAATGTGAATTAGTTACTTGAAAATGGTTAATGGTAGAGACTTGAAATGTGAATTAGTTACTTGAAAATGGTTATGGGTAGTGAAAATGTGAATTAGTTACTTGAAAATGGTTAAGTGTAGTAACTTGAAAATGTGAATTTGTTACTTGAAAATGGTAGTGACTTGAAAATGTAAATTAGTTACTTGAAAATGGTTAATGGTAGAGACTTGAAATGTGAATTAGTTACTTGAAAATCGTTAAGTGTAGTGGAAATGTGAATTAGTTACTTGAAAATGGTTAAGTGTAGTAACTTGAAAATGTGAATTAGTTACTTGAAAATGGTAGAGACTTGAACTCTGAATTAGTTGCTTGAAAATGGTAGAGACTTGAAATCTGAATTAGTTATTTGAAAATGGTTAAGTGTAGAGACTTGAAGATGTGTATTTGTTACTTGAAAATGGTAGTGACTTGAAAATGTGAATTAGTTATTTGAAAATGGTTAATGGTAGAGACTTGAAATGTGAATTAGTTACTTGAAAATGGTTAAGTGTAGTAACTTGAAAACGTGAATTAGTTACATGAAAATGGTTAAGTGTAGAGAATTGAAATATGAATTAGTTACATGGTTAATGGTAGACACTTGAAATGTGAATTCGTTACTTGAAAATGGTTAAGTGTAGTGACTTGAAAATGTGAATTAGTTACTTGAAAATGGTTAATGGTAGAGACTTGAAATGTGAATTAGTTACTTGAAAATGGTTAAGTGTAGTGAAAATGTGAATTAGCTACTTGAAAATGGTTAAGTGTAGTAACTTGAAAATGTGAATTAGTTACTTGAAAATGGTAGTGACTTGAAAATGTGAATTAGTTACATGGTTAATGGTAGAGACTTGAAGTGTGAATTAGTTACTTGAAAATGGTTAAGTGTAGTAACTTGAAAATGTGAATTATTTACTTGAAAATGGTTAAGTGTAGAGAATTGAAATGTGAATTAATTACATGGTTAATGGTAGAAACTTGAAATGTGAATTAGTTACTTGAAAATGGTTAATGGTAGAGACTTGAAATGTGAATTAGTTACTTGAAAATGGTGAAGTGTAGTGAAAATGTGAATTAGTTACTTGATAATGGTTAAGTGTAGTAACTTGAAAATGTGAATTTGTTACTTGAAAATGGTAGTGACTTGAAAATATAAATTAGTTACGTGAAAATGGTTAATGGTAGAGACTTGAAATGTGAATTAGTTACTTGAAAATCGTTAAGTGTAGTGGAAATGTGAATTAGTTACTTGAAAATGGTTAAGTGTAGTAACTTGAAAATGTGAATTAGTATTTGAAAATGGTAGAGACTTGAACTGTGAATTAGTTACTTGAAAATGGTTGAGATTTGAAATTTGAATTAGTTATTTGAAAATGGTTAAGTGTAGAGACTTGAAGATGTGTATTTGTTACTTGCAAATGGTAGTGACTTGAAAATGTGAATTAGTTACTTGAAAATGGTTAATGGTAGAGACTTGAAATGTGAATTAGTTACTTGAAAATGGTTAGTTGTAGAGACTTGAATTAGTTACTAGAAAATGGTTAAGTGTAGTAACTTGAAAACGTGAATTAGTTACTTGAAAATGGTTAAGTGTAGAGAATTGAAATGTGAATTAATTACATGGTTACTGGTAGACACTTGAAATGTGAATTAGTTACTTGAAAATGGTTATTGGTAGAGACTTGAAATGTGAATTAGTTACTTGAAAATGGTTAAGTGTAATGAAAATGTGAATTAGTTACTAGAAAATGGTTAAGTGTAGTAACTTGAAATTGTGAATTTGTTACTTGAAAATGGTAGTGATTTGAAAATATGAATTAGTAACTTGAAAATGGTTAATGGTAGAGACTTGAAATGTGAAATTAGTTACTTGAAAATGGTTAAGTGTAGTGAAAATGTGAATTAGCTACATGAAAATGGTTAAGTGTAGTAACTTGAAAATGTGAATTAGTTACTTGAAAATGGTAGTGACTTGAAAATGTGAATTAGTTACATGGTTAATGGTAGAGACTTGAAGTGTGAATTAGTTATTTGAAAATGGTTAATGGTAGTGACTTGAAAATGTGAATTAGTTACATGGTTAATGGTAGAGACTTGAAGTGTGAATTAGTTACTTGAAAATGGTTAAGTGTAGTAACTTGAAAATGTGAATTAGTTACTTGAAAATGGTAGTGACTTAAAAATGTGAATTAGTTACATGGTTAATGGTAGACACTTGAAATGAGAATTCGTTACTTGAAAATGGTTAAGTGTAGTGACTTGAAAATGTGAATTAGTTACTTGAAAATGGTTAATGGTAGAGACTTGAAATGTGAATTAGTTACTTGAAAATGGTTAAGTGTAGTGAAAATGTGAATTAGCTACTTGAAAATGGTTAAGTGTAGTAACTTGAAAATGTGAATTAGTTACTTGAAAATGGTAGTGACTTGAAAATGTGAATTAGTTACATGGTTAATGGTAGAGACTTGAAGTGTGAATTAGTTACTTGAAAATGGTTAATGGTAGAGACTTGAAATGTGAATTAGTTACTTGAAAATGGTTAAGTGTAGTAACTTGAAAATGTGAATTATTTACTTGAAAATGGTTAAGTGTAGAGAATTGAAATGTGAATTAATTACATGGTTAATGGTAGAAACTTGAAATGTGAATTAGTTACTTGAAAATGGTTAATGGTAGAGACTTGAAATGTGAATTAGTTACTTGAAAATGGTTAAGTGTAGTGAAAATGTGAATTAGTTACTTGATAATGGTTAAGTGTAGTAACTTGAAAATGTGAATTTGTTACTTGAAAATGGTAGTGACTTGAAAATGTAAATTAGTTACGTGAAAATGGTTAATGGTAGAGACTTGAAATGTGAATTAGTTACTTGAAAATCGTTAAGTGTAGTGGAAATGTGAATTAGTTACTTGAAAATGGTTAAGTGTAGTAACTTGAAAATGTGAATTAGTATTTGAAAATGGTAGAGACTTGAACTGTGAATTAGTTACTTGAAAATGGTAGAGATTTGAAATTTGAATTAGTTATTTGAAAATGGTTAAGTGTAGAGACTTGAAGATGTGTATTTGTTACTTGCAAATGGTAGTGACTTGAAAATGTGAATTAGTTACTTGAAAATGGTTAATGGTAGAGACTTGAAATGTGAATTAGTTACTTGAAAATGGTTAGTTGTAGAGACTTGAATTAGTTACTAGAAAATGGTTAAGTGTAGTAACTTGAAAACGTGAATTAGTTACTTGAAAATGGTTAAGTGTAGAGAATTGAAATGTGAATTAGTTACATGGTTACTGGTAGACACTTGAAATGTGAATTAGTTACTTGAAAATGGTTATTGGTAGAGACTTGAAATGTGAATTAGTTACTTGAAAATGGTTAAGTGTAATGAAAATGTGAATTAGTTACTAGAAAATGGTTAAGTGTAGTAACTTGAAATTGTGAATTTGTTACTTGAAAATGGTAGTGATTTGAAAATATGAATTAGTAACTTGAAAATGGTTAATGGTAGAGACTTGAAATGTGAAATTAGTTACTTGAAAATGGTTAAGTGTAGTGAAAATGTGAATTAGCTACATGAAAATGGTTAAGTGTAGTAACTTGAAAATGTGAATTAGTTACTTGAAAATGGTAGTGACTTGAAAATGTGAATTAGTTACATGGTTAATGGTAGAGACTTGAAGTGTGAATTAGTTACTTGAAAATGGTTAATGGTAGAGACTTGAAATGTGAATTAGTTACTTGAAAATGGTTAAGTGTAGTGAAAATTTGAATTAGTTACTAGAAAATGGTTAAGTGTAGTAACTTGAAAATGTGAATTAGTTACTTGAAAATGGTAGTGACTTGAAAATGAGAATTAGTTATTTGAAAATGGTTAATGGTAGAGACTTGAAATGTGAATTGGTTACTTGAAAATGGTTAAGTGTAGAGACATGAAGATGTGTATTTGTTACTTGAAAATGGTAGTGACTTGATAATGTGAATTAGTTATTTGAAAATGGTTAATGATAGAGACTTGAAATGTGAATTAGTTACTTGAAAATGGTTAATGGTAGAGACTTGAAATGTGAATTAGTTACTTGAAAATGGTTAAGTGTAGTGAAAATGTGAATTAGTTACTTGAAAATGGTTAAGTGTAGTAACTTGAAAATGTGAATTTGTTACTTGAAAATGGTAGTGACTTGAAAATGTAAATTAGTTACTTGAAAATGGTTAATGGTAGAGACTTGAAATGTGAATTAGTTACTTGAAAATGGTTAAGTGTAGTAACTTGAAAACGTGAATTAGTTACATGAAAATGGTTAAGTGTAGAGAATTGAAATATGAATTAGTTACATGGTTAATGGTAGACACTTGAAATGTGAATTCGTTACTTGAAAATGGTTAAGTGTAGAGACATGAAGATGTGTGTTTGTTACTTGAAAATGGTAGTGACTTGAAAATGTGAATTAGTTATTTGAAAATGGTTAATGGTAGAGACTTGAAATGTGAATTAGTTACTTGAAAATGGTTAATGGTAGAGACTTGAAATGTGAATTAGTTACTTGAAAATGGTTAATGGTAGATACTTGAAATGTGAATTAGTTACTTGAAAATGGTTAAGTGTAGTGAAAATGTGAATTAGTTACTTGATAATGGTTAAGTGTAGTAACTTGAAAATGTGAATTTGTTACTTGAAAATGGTAGTGACTTGAAAATGTAAATTAGTTACGTGAAAATGGTTAATGGTAGAGACTTGAAATGTGAATTAGTTACTTGAAAATCGTTAAGGGTAGTGGAAATGTGAATTAGTTACTTGAAAATGGTTAAGTGTAGTAACTTGAAAATGTGAATTAGTATTTGAAAATGGTAGAGACTTGAACTGTGAATTAGTTACTTGAAAATGGTAGAGATTTGAAATTTGAATTAGTTATTTGAAAATGGTTAAGTGTAGAGACTTGAAGATGTGTATTTGTTACTTGCAAATGGTAGTGACTTGAAAATGTGAATTAGTTACTTGAGAATGGTTAATGGTAGAGACTTGAAATGTGAATTAGTTACTTGAAAATGGTTAGTTGTAGAGACTTGAATTAGTTACTAGAAAATGGTTAAGTGTAGTAACTTGAAAACGTGAATTATTTACTTGAAAATGGTTAAGTGTAGAGAATTGAAATGTGAATTAATTACATGGTTACTGGTAGACACTTGAAATGTGAATTAGTTACTTGAAAATGGTTATTGGTAGAGACTTGAAATGTGAATTAGTTACTTGAAAATGGTTAAGTGTAATGAAAATGTGAATTAGTTACTAGAAAATGGTTAAGTGTAGTAACTTGAAATTGTGAATTTGTTACTTGAAAATGGTAGTGATTTGAAAATATGAATTAGTAACTTGAAAATGGTTAATGGTAGAGACTTGAAATGTGAAATTAGTTACTTGAAAATGGTTAAGTGTAGTGAAAATGTGAATTAGCTACATGAAAATGGTTAAGTGTAGTAACTTGAAAATGTGAATTAGTTACTTGAAAATGGTAGTGACTTGAAAATGTGAATTAGTTACATGGTTAATGGTAGAGACTTGAAGTGTGAATTAGTTACTTGAAAATGGTTAATGGTAGTGACTTGAAAATGTGAATTAGTTACATGGTTAATGGTAGAGACTTGAAGTGTGAATTAGTTACTTGAAAATGGTTAAGTGTAGTAACTTGAAAATGTGAATTAGTTACTTGAAAATGGTAGTGACTTGAAAATGTGAATTAGTTACATGGTTAATGGTAGACACTTGAAATGTGAATTCGTTACTTGAAAATAGTTAAGTGTAGTGACTTGAAAATGTGAATTAGTTACTTGAAAATGGTTAATGGTAGAGACTTGAAATGTGAATTAGTTACTTGAAAATGGTTAAGTGTAGTGAAAATGTGAATTAGCTACTTGAAAATGGTTAAGTGTAGTAACTTGAAAATGTGAATTAGTTACTTGAAAATGGTAGTGACTTGAAAATGTGAATTAGTTACATGGTTAATGGTAGAGACTTGAAGTGTGAATTAGTTACTTGAAAATGGTTAATGGTAGAGACTTGAAATGTGAAATTAGTTACTTGAAAATGGTTAAGTGTAGTGAAAATGTGAATTAGCTACATGAAAATGGTTAAGTGTAGTAACTTGAAAATGTGAATTAGTTACTTGAAAATGGTAGTGACTTGAAAATGTGAATTAGTTACATGGTTAATGGTAGAGACTTGAAGTGTGAATTAGTTACTTGAAAATGGTTAAGTGTAGTAACTTGAAATTGTGAATTTGTTACTTGAAAATGGTAGTGATTTGAAAATATGAATTAGTAACTTGAAAATGGTTAATGGTAGAGACTTGAAATGTGAAATTAGTTACTTGAAAATGGTTAAGTGTAGTGAAAATGTGAATTAGCTACATGAAAATGGTTAAGTGTAGTAACTTGAAAATGTGAATTAGTTACTTGAAAATGGTAGTGACTTGAAAATGTGAATTAGTTACATGGTTAATGGTAGAGACTTGAAGTGTGAATTAGTTACTTGAAAATGGTTAATGGTAGAGACTTGAAATGTGAATTAGTTACTTGAAAATGGTTAAGTGTAGTGAAAATGTGAATTAGTTACTAGAAAATGGTTAAGTGTAGTAACTTGAAAATGTGAATTTGTTACTTGAAAATGGTAGTGACTTGAAAATATAAATTAGTTACGTGAAAATGGTTAATGGTAGAGACTTGAAATGTGAATTAGTTACTTGAAAATCGTTAAGTGTAGTGGAAATGTGAATTAGTTACTTGAAAATGGTTAAGTGTAGTAACTTGAAAATGTGAATTAGTATTTGAAAATGGTAGAGACTTGAACTGTGAATTAGTTACTTGAAAATGGTTGAGATTTGAAATTTGAATTAGTTATTTGAAAATGGTTAAGTGTAGAGACTTGAAGATGTGTATTTGTTACTTGCAAATGGTAGTGACTTGAAAATGTGAATTAGTTACTTGAAAATGGTTAATGGTAGAGACTTGAAATGTGAATTAGTTACTTGAAAATGGTTAGTTGTAGAGACTTGAATTAGTTACTAGAAAATGGTTAAGTGTAGTAACTTGAAAACGTGAATTAGTTACTTGAAAATGGTTAAGTGTAGAGAATTGAAATGTGAATTAATTACATGGTTACTGGTAGACACTTGAAATGTGAATTAGTTACTTGAAAATGGTTATTGGTAGAGACTTGAAATGTGAATTAGTTACTTGAAAATGGTTAAGTGTAATGAAAATGTGAATTAGTTACTAGAAAATGGTTAAGTGTAGTAACTTGAAATTGTGAATTTGTTACTTGAAAATGGTAGTGATTTGAAAATATGAATTAGTAACTTGAAAATGGTTAATGGTAGAGACTTGAAATGTGAAATTAGTTACTTGAAAATGGTTAAGTGTAGTGAAAATGTGAATTAGCTACATGAAAATGGTTAAGTGTAGTAACTTGAAAATGTGAATTAGTTACTTGAAAATGGTAGTGACTTGAAAATGTGAATTAGTTACATGGTTAATGGTAGAGACTTGAAGTGTGAATTAGTTATTTGAAAATGGTTAATGGTAGTGACTTGAAAATGTGAATTAGTTACATGGTTAATGGTAGAGACTTGAAGTGTGAATTAGTTACTTGAAAATGGTTAAGTGTAGTAACTTGAAAATGTGAATTAGTTACTTGAAAATGGTAGTGACTTAAAAATGTGAATTAGTTACATGGTTAATGGTAGACACTTGAAATGAGAATTCGTTACTTGAAAATGGTTAAGTGTAGTGACTTGAAAATGTGAATTAGTTACTTGAAAATGGTTAATGGTAGAGACTTGAAATGTGAATTAGTTACTTGAAAATGGTTAAGTGTAGTGAAAATGTGAATTAGCTACTTGAAAATGGTTAAGTGTAGTAACTTGAAAATGTGAATTAGTTACTTGAAAATGGTAGTGACTTGAAAATGTGAATTAGTTACATGGTTAATGGTAGAGACTTGAAGTGTGAATTAGTTACTTGAAAATGGTTAATGGTAGAGACTTGAAATGTGAATTAGTTACTTGAAAATGGTTAAGTGTAGTAACTTGAAAATGTGAATTATTTACTTGAAAATGGTTAAGTGTAGAGAATTGAAATGTGAATTAATTACATGGTTAATGGTAGAAACTTGAAATGTGAATTAGTTACTTGAAAATGGTTAATGGTAGAGACTTGAAATGTGAATTAGTTACTTGAAAATGGTTAAGTGTAGTGAAAATGTGAATTAGTTACTTGATAATGGTTAAGTGTAGTAACTTGAAAATGTGAATTTGTTACTTGAAAATGGTAGTGACTTGAAAATGTAAATTAGTTACGTGAAAATGGTTAATGGTAGAGACTTGAAATGTGAATTAGTTACTTGAAAATCGTTAAGTGTAGTGGAAATGTGAATTAGTTACTTGAAAATGGTTAAGTGTAGTAACTTGAAAATGTGAATTAGTATTTGAAAATGGTAGAGACTTGAACTGTGAATTAGTTACTTGAAAATGGTAGAGATTTGAAATTTGAATTAGTTATTTGAAAATGGTTAAGTGTAGAGACTTGAAGATGTGTATTTGTTACTTGCAAATGGTAGTGACTTGAAAATGTGAATTAGTTACTTGAAAATGGTTAATGGTAGAGACTTGAAATGTGAATTAGTTACTTGAAAATGGTTAGTTGTAGAGACTTGAATTAGTTACTAGAAAATGGTTAAGTGTAGTAACTTGAAAACGTGAATTAGTTACTTGAAAATGGTTAAGTGTAGAGAATTGAAATGTGAATTAGTTACATGGTTACTGGTAGACACTTGAAATGTGAATTAGTTACTTGAAAATGGTTATTGGTAGAGACTTGAAATGTGAATTAGTTACTTGAAAATGGTTAAGTGTAATGAAAATGTGAATTAGTTACTAGAAAATGGTTAAGTGTAGTAACTTGAAATTGTGAATTTGTTACTTGAAAATGGTAGTGATTTGAAAATATGAATTAGTAACTTGAAAATGGTTAATGGTAGAGACTTGAAATGTGAAATTAGTTACTTGAAAATGGTTAAGTGTAGTGAAAATGTGAATTAGCTACATGAAAATGGTTAAGTGTAGTAACTTGAAAATGTGAATTAGTTACTTGAAAATGGTAGTGACTTGAAAATGTGAATTAGTTACATGGTTAATGGTAGAGACTTGAAGTGTGAATTAGTTACTTGAAAATGGTTAATGGTAGAGACTTGAAATGTGAATTAGTTACTTGAAAATGGTTAAGTGTAGTGAAAATTTGAATTAGTTACTAGAAAATGGTTAAGTGTAGTAGCTTGAAAATGTGAATTAGTTACTTGAAAATGGTAGTGACTTGAAAATGAGAATTAGTTATTTGAAAATGGTTAATGGTAGAGACTTGAAATGTGAATTGGTTACTTGAAAATGGTTAAGTGTAGAGACATGAAGATGTGTATTTGTTACTTGAAAATGGTAGTGACTTGATAATGTGAATTAGTTATTTGAAAATGGTTAATGATAGAGACTTGAAATGTGAATTAGTTACTTGAAAATGGTTAATGGTAGAGACTTGAAATGTGAATTAGTTACTTGAAAATGGTTAAGTGTAGTGAAAATGTGAATTAGTTACTTGAAAATGGTTAAGTGTAGTAACTTGAAAATGTGAATTTGTTACTTGAAAATGGTAGTGACTTGAAAATGTAAATTAGTTACTTGAAAATTGTTAATGGTAGAGACTTGAAATGTGAATTAGTTACTTGAAAATGGTTAAGTGTAGTAACTTGAAAACGTGAATTAGTTACATGAAAATGGTTAAGTGTAGAGAATTGAAATATGAATTAGTTACATGGTTAATGGTAGACACTTGAAATGTGAATTCGTTACTTGAAAATGGTTAAGTGTAGAGACATGAAGATGTGTTTTTGTTACTTGAAAATGGTAGTGACTTGAAAATGTGAATTAGTTATTTGAAAATGGTTAATGGTAGAGACTTGAAATGTGAATTAGTTACTTGAAAATGGTTAATGGTAGAGACTTGAAATGTGAATTAGTTACTTGAAAATGGTTAATGGTAGATACTTGAAATGTGAATTAGTTACTTGAAAATGGTTAAGTGTAGTGAAAATGTGAATTAGTTACTTGATAATGGTTAAGTGTAGTAACTTGAAAATGTGAATTTGTTACTTGAAAATGGTAGTGACTTGAAAATGTAAATTAGTTACGTGAAAATGGTTAATGGTAGAGACTTGAAATGTGAATTAGTTACTTGAAAATCGTTAAGGGTAGTGGAAATGTGAATTAGTTACTTGAAAATGGTTAAGTGTAGTAACTTGAAAATGTGAATTAGTATTTGAAAATGGTAGAGACTTGAACTGTGAATTAGTTACTTGAAAATGGTAGAGATTTGAAATTTGAATTAGTTATTTGAAAATGGTTAAGTGTAGAGACTTGAAGATGTGTATTTGTTACTTGCAAATGGTAGTGACTTGAAAATGTGAATTAGTTACTTGAGAATGGTTAATGGTAGAGACTTGAAATGTGAATTAGTTACTTGAAAATGGTTAGTTGTAGAGACTTGAATTAGTTACTAGAAAATGGTTAAGTGTAGTAACTTGAAAACGTGAATTATTTACTTGAAAATGGTTAAGTGTAGAGAATTGAAATGTGAATTAATTACATGGTTACTGGTAGACACTTGAAATGTGAATTAGTTACTTGAAAATGGTTATTGGTAGAGACTTGAAATGTGAATTAGTTACTTGAAAATGGTTAAGTGTAATGAAAATGTGAATTAGTTACTAGAAAATGGTTAAGTGTAGTAACTTGAAATTGTGAATTTGTTACTTGAAAATGGTAGTGATTTGAAAATATGAATTAGTAACTTGAAAATGGTTAATGGTAGAGACTTGAAATGTGAAATTAGTTACTTGAAAATGGTTAAGTGTAGTGAAAATGTGAATTAGCTACATGAAAATGGTTAAGTGTAGTAACTTGAAAATGTGAATTAGTTACTTGAAAATGGTAGTGACTTGAAAATGTGAATTAGTTACATGGTTAATGGTAGAGACTTGAAGTGTGAATTAGTTACTTGAAAATGGTTAATGGTAGTGACTTGAAAATGTGAATTAGTTACATGGTTAATGGTAGAGACTTGAAGTGTGAATTAGTTACTTGAAAATGGTTAAGTGTAGTAACTTGAAAATGTGAATTAGTTACTTGAAAATGGTAGTGACTTGAAAATGTGAATTAGTTACATGGTTAATGGTAGACACTTGAAATGTGAATTCGTTACTTGAAAATGGTTAAGTGTAGTGACTTGAAAATGTGAATTAGTTACTTGAAAATGGTTAATGGTAGAGACTTGAAATGTGAATTAGTTACTTGAAAATGGTTAAGTGTAGTGAAAATGTGAATTAGCTACTTGAAAATGGTTAAGTGTAGTAACTTGAAAATGTGAATTAGTTACTTGAAAATGGTAGTGACTTGAAAATGTGAATTAGTTACATGGTTAATGGTAGAGACTTGAAGTGTGAATTAGTTACTTGAAAATGGTTAATGGTAGAGACTTGAAATGTGAATTAGTTACTTGAAAATGGTTAAGTGTAGTAACTTGAAAATGTGAATTATTTACTTGAAAATGGTTAAGTGTAGAGAATTGAAATGTGAATTAATTACATGGTTAATGGTAGAAACTTGAAATGTGAATTAGTTACTTGAAAATGGTTAATGGTAGAGACTTGAAATGTGAATTAGTTACTTGAAAATGGTTAAGTGTAGTGAAAATGTGAATTAGTTACTTGATAATGGTTAAGTGTAGTAACTTGAAAATGTGAATTTGTTACTTGAAAATGGTAGTGACTTGAAAATGTAAATTAGTTACGTGAAAATGGTTAATGGTAGAGACTTGAAATGTGAATTAGTTACTTGAAAATCGTTAAGTGTAGTGGAATTGTGAATTAGTTACTTGAAAATGGTTAAGTGTAGTAACTTGAAAATGTGAATTAGTATTTGAAAATGGTAGAGACTTGAACTGTGAATTAGTTACTTGAAAATGGTAGAGATTTGAAATTTGAATTAGTTATTTGAAAATGGTTAAGTGTAGAGACTTGAAGATGTGTATTTGTTACTTGCAAATAGTAGTGACTTGAAAATGTGAATTAGTTACTTGAAAATGGTTAATGGTAGAGACTTGAAATGTGAATTAGTTACTTTAAAATGGTTAGTTGTAGAGACTTGAATTAGTTACTAGAAAATGGTTAAGTGTAGTAACTTGAAAACGTGAATTAGTTACTTGAAAATGGTTAAGTGTAGAGAATTGAAATGTGAATTAGTTACATGGTTACTGGTAGACACTTGAAATGTGAATTAGTTACTTGAAAATGGTTATTGGTAGAGACTTGAAATGTGAATTAGTTACTTGAAAATGGTTAAGTGTAAGGAAAATGTGAATTAGTTACTGGAAAATGGTTAAGTGTAGTAACTTGAAATTGTGAATTTGTTACTTGAAAATGGTAGTGATTTGAAAATATGAATTAGTAACTTGAAAATGGTTAATGGTAGAGACTTGAAATGTGAAATTAGTTACTTGAAAATGGTTAAGTGTAGTGAAAATGTGAATTAGCTACATGAAAATGGTTAAGTGTAGTAACTTGAAAATGTGAATTAGTTACTTGAAAATGGTAGTGACTTGAAAATGTGAATTAGTTACATGGTTAATGGTAGAGACTTGAAGTGTGAATTAGTTACTTGAAAATGGTTAATGGTAGAGACTTGAAATGTGAATTAGTTACTTGAAAATGGTTAAGTGTAGTGAAAATGTGAATTAGTTACTAGAAAATGGTTAAGTGTAGTAACTTGAAAATGTGAATTAGTTACTTGAAAATGGTAGTGACTTGAAAATGAGAATTAGTTATTTGAAAATGGTTAATGGTAGAGACTTGAAATGTGAATTGGTTACTTGAAAATGGTTAAGTGTAGAGTAATGAAGATGTGTATTTGTTACTTGAAAATGGTAGTGACTTGATAATGTGAATTAGTTATTTAAAAATGGTTAATGATAGAGACTTGAAATGTGAATTAGTTACTTGAAAATGGTTAATGGTAGAGACTTGAAATGTGAATTAGTTACTTGAAAATGGTTAAGTGTAGTGAAAATGTGAATTAGTTACTTGAAAATGGTTAAGTGTAGTAACTTGAAAATGTGAATTTGTTACTTGAAAATGGTAGTGACTTGAAAATGTAAATTAGTTACTTGAAAATGGTTAATGGTAGAGACTTGAAATGTGAATTAGTTACTTGAAAATCGTTAAGTGTAGTGGAAATGTGAATTAGTTACATGAAAATGGTAGAGACTTGAACTGTGAATTAGTTGCTTGAAAATGGTAGAGACTTGAAATCTGAATTAGTTATTTGAAAATGGTTAAGTGTAGAGACTTGAAGATGTGTATTTGTTACTTGAAAATGGTAGTGACTTGAAAATGTGAATTAGTTATTTGAAAATGGTTAATGGTAGAGACTTGAAATGTGAATTAGTTACTTGAAAATGGTTAAGTGTAGTAACTTGAAAACGTGAATTAGTTACATGAAAATGGTTAAGTGTAGAGAATTGAAATATGAATTAGTTACATGGTTAATGGTAGACACTTGAAATGTGAATTCGTTACTTGAAAATGGTTAGGTGTAGTGACTTGAAAATGTGAATTAGTTACTTGAAAATGGTTAATGGTAGAGACTTGAAATGTGAATTAGTTACTTGAAAATGGTTAAGTGTAGTGAAAATGTGAATTAGCTACATGAAAATGGTTAAGTGTAGTAACTTGAAAATGTGAATTAGTTACTTGAAAATGGTAGTGACTTGAAAATGTGAATTAGTTACATGGTTAATGGTAGAGACTTGAAGTGTGAATTAGTTACTTGAAAATGGTTAATGGTAGAGACTTGAAATGTGAATTAGTTACTTGAAAATGGTTAAGTGTAGTGAAAATGTGAATTAGTTACTAGAAAATGGTTAAGTGTAGTAACTTGAAAATGTGAATTAGTTACTTGAAAATGGTAGTGACTTGAAAATGAGAATTAGTTATTTGAAAATGGTTAATGGTAGAGACTTGAAATGTGAATTGGTTACTTGAAAATGGTTAAGTGTAGAGACATGAAGATGTGTATTTGTTACTTGAAAATGGTAGTGACTTGATAATGTGAATTAGCTATTTAAAAATGGTTAATGATAGAGACTTGAAATGTGAATTAGTTACTTGAAAATGGTTAATGGTAGAGACTTGAAATGTGAATTAGTTACTTGAAAATGGTTAAGTGTAGTGAAAATGTGAATTAGTTACTTGAAAATGGTTAAGTGTAGTAACTTGAAAATGTGAATTTGTTACTTGAAAATGGTAGTGACTTGAAAATGTAAATTAGTTACTTGAAAATGGTTAATGGTAGAGACTTGAAATGTGAATTAGTTACTTGAAAATCGTTAAGTGTAGTGGAAATGTGAATTAGTTACTTGAAAATGGTAGAGACTTGAACTGTGAATTAGTTGCTTGAAAATGGTAGAGACTTGAAATCTGAATTAGTTATTTGAAAATGGTTAAGTGTAGAGACTTGAAGATGTGTATTTGTTACTTGAAAATGGTAGTGACTTGAAAATGTGAATTAGTTATTTGAAAATGGTTAATGGTAGAGACTTGAAATGTGAATTAGTTACTTGAAAATGGTTAAGTGTAGTAACTTGAAAACGTGAATTAGTTACATGAAAATGGTTAAGTGTAGAGAATTGAAATATGAATTAGTTACATGGTTAATGGTAGACACTTGAAATGTGAATTCGTTACTTGAAAATGGTTAAGTGTAGTGACTTGAAAATGTGAATTAGTTACTTGAAAATGGTTAATGGTAGAGACTTGAAATGTGAATTAGTTACTTGAAAATGGTTAAGTGTAGTGAAAATGTGAATTAGTTACTTGAAAATGGTTAATGGTACAGATTTGAAATGTGAATTAGTTACTTGAAAATGGTTAAGTGTAGGGAAAATGTGAATTAGCTACTTGAAAATGGTTAAGTGTAGTAACTTGAAAATGTGAATTAGTTACTTGAAAATGGTAGTGACTTGGAAATGTGAATTAGTTACA
Organism: Capsicum rhomboideum; assembly: GCA_031232105.1. Taxonomy (NCBI): domain Eukaryota; kingdom Viridiplantae; phylum Streptophyta; class Magnoliopsida; order Solanales; family Solanaceae; genus Capsicum; species Capsicum rhomboideum. The sequence continues at coordinate 45,989,521 of CP124719.1, read as the reverse complement.
TGGTTAATGGTAGAGACTTGAAGTGTGAATTAGTTACTTGAAAATGGTTAATGGTAGAGACATGAAATGTGAATTAGTTACTTGAAAATGGTTAAGTGTAGTAACTTGAAAATGTGAATTATTTACTTGAAAATGGTTAAGTGTAGAGAATTGAAATGTGAATTAATTACATGGTTAATGGTAGAAACTTGAAATGTGAATTAGTTACTTGAAAATGGTTAATGGTAGAGACTTGAAATGTGAATTAGTTACTTGAAAATGGTTAAGTGTAGTGAAAATGTGAATTAGTTACTTGATAATGGTTAAGTGTAGTAACTTGAAAATGTGAATTTGTTACTTGAAAATGGTAGTGACTTGAAAATGTAAATTAGTTACGTGAAAATGGTTAATGGTAGAGACTTGAAATGTGAATTAGTTACTTGAAAATCGTTAAGTGTAGTGGAAATGTGAATTAGTTACTTGAAAATGGTTAAGTGTAGTAACTTGAAAATGTGAATTAGTATTTGAAAATGGTAGAGACTTGAACTGTGAATTAGTTACTTGAAAATGGTAGAGATTTGAAATTTGAATTAGTTATTTGAAAATGGTTAAGTGTAGAGACTTGAAGATGTGTATTTGTTACTTGCAAATGGTAGTGACTTGAAAATGTGAATTAGTTACTTGAAAATGGTTAATGGTAGAGACTTGAAATGTGAATTAGTTACTTGAAAATGGTTAGTTGTAGAGACTTGAATTAGTTACTAGAAAATGGTTAAGTGTAGTAACTTGAAAACGTGAATTAGTTACTTGAAAATGGTTAAGTGTAGAGAATTGAAATGTGAATTAGTTACATGGTTACTGGTAGACACTTGAAATGTGAATTAGTTACTTGAAAATGGTTATTGGTAGAGACTTGAAATGTGAATTAGTTACTTGAAAATGGTTAAGTGTAATGAAAATGTGAATTAGTTACTAGAAAATGGTTAAGTGTAGTAACTTGAAATCGTGAATTTGTTACTTGAAAATGGTAGTGATTTGAAAATATGAATTAGTAACTTGAAAATGGTTAATGGTAGAGACTTGAAATGTGAAATTAGTTACTTGAAAATGGTTAAGTGTAGTAACTTGAAAATGTGAATTAGTTACTTGAAAATGGTAGTGACTTGAAAATTTGAATTAGTTACATGGTTAATGGTAGAGACTTGAAAATGTGAATTAGTTACATGGTTAATGGTAGAGACTTGAAGTGTGAATTACTTACTTGAAAATGGTTAATGGTAGAGACTTGAAATGTGAATTAGTTACTTGAAAATGGTTAAGTGTAGTGAAAATGTGAATTAGTTACTAGAAAATGGTTAAGTGTAGTAACTTGAAAATGTGAATTAGTTACTTGAAAATGGTAGTGACTTGAAAATGAGAATTAGTTATTTGAAAATGGTTAATGGTAGAGACTTGAAATGTGAATTAGTTACTTGAAAATGGTTAATGGTAGAGACTTGAAATGTGAATTAGTTACTTGAAAATGGTTAAGTGTAGTGAAAATGTGAATTAGTTACTTGAAAATGGTTAAGTGTAGTAACTTGAAAATGTGAATTTGTTACTTGAAAATGGTAGTGACTTGAAAATGTAAATTAGTTACTTGAAAATGGTTAATGGTAGAGACTTGAAATGTGAATTAGTTACTTGAAAATCGTTAAGTGTAGTGGAAATGTGAATTAGTTACTTGAAAATGGTAGAGACTTGAACTGTGAATTAGTTGCTTGAAAATGGTAGAGACTTGAAATCTGAATTAGTTATTTGAAAATGGTTAAGTGTAGAGACTTGAAGATGTGTATTTGTTACTTGAAAATGGTAGTGACTTGAAAATGTGAATTAGTTATTTGAAAATGGTTAATGGTAGAGACTTGAAATGTGAATTAGTTACTTGAAAATGGTTAAGTGTAGTAACTTGAAAATGTGAATTAGTTACATGAAAATGGTTAAGTGTAGAGAATTGAAATATGAATTAGTTACATGGTTAATGGTAGACACTTGAAATGTGAATTCGTTACTTGAAATTGGTTAAGTGTAGTGACTTGAAAATGTGAATTAGTTACTTGAAAATGGTTAATGGTAGAGACTTGAAATGTGAATTAGTTACTTGAAAATGGTTAAGTGTAGTGAAAATGTGAATTAGCTACTTGAAAATGGTTAAGTGTAGTAACTTGAAAATGTGAATTAGTTACTTGAAAATGGTAGTGACTTGAAAATGTGAATTAGTTACATGGTTAATGGTAGAGACTTGAAGTGTGAATTAGTTACTTGAAAATGGTTAATGGTAGAGACTTGAAATGTGAATTAGTTACTTGAAAATGGTTAAGTGTAGTAACTTGAAAATGTGAATTATTTATTTGAAAATGGTTAAGTGTAGAGAATTGAAATGTGAATTAATTACATGGTTAATGGTAGAAACTTGAAATGTGAATTAGTTACTTGAAAATGGTTAATGGTAGAGACTTGAAATGTGAATTAGTTACTTGAAAATCGTTAAGTGTAGTGGAAATGTGAATTAGTTACTTGAAAATGGTTAAGTGTAGTAACTTGAAAATGTGAATTAGTTACTTGAAAATGGTAGAGACTTGAACTGTGAATTAGTTGCTTGAAAATGGTAGAGACTTGAAATCTGAATTAGTTATTTGAAAATGGTTAAGTGTAGAGACTTGAAGATGTGTATTTGTTACTTGAAAATGGTAGTGACTTGAAAATGTGAATTAGTTATTTGAAAATGGTTAATGGTAGAGACTTGAAATGTGAATTAGTTACTTGAAAATGGTTAATGGTAGAGACTTGAAATGTGAATTAGTTACTTGAAAATGGTTAATGGTAGAGACTTGAAATGTGAATTAGTTACCTGAAAATGGTTAAGTGTAGTGAAAATGTGAATTAGTTACTTGATAATGGTTAAGTGTAGTAACTTGAAAATGTGAATTTGTTACTTGAAAATGGTAGTGACTTGAAAATGTAAATTAGTTACGTGAAAATGGTTAATGGTAGAGACTTGAAATGTGAATTAGTTACTTGAAAATCGTTAAGTGTAGTGGAAATGTGAATTAGTTACTTGAAAATGGTTAAGTGTAGTAACTTGAAAATGTGAATTAGTATTTGAAAATGGTAGAGACTTGAACTGTGAATTAGTTACTTGAAAATGGTAGAGATTTGAAATTTGAATTAGTTATTTGAAAATGGTTAAGTGTAGAGACTTGAAGATGTGTATTTGTTACTTGCAAATGGTAGTGACTTGAAAATGTGAATTAGTTACTTGAAAATGGTTAATGGTAGAGACTTGAAATGTGAATTAGTTACTTGAAAATGGTTAGTTGTAGAGACTTGAATTAGTTACTAGAAAATGGTTAAGTGTAGTAACTTGAAAACGTGAATTAGTTACTTGAAAATGGTTAAGTGTAGAGAATTGAAATGTGAATTAGTTACATGGTTACTGGTAGACACTTGAAATGTGAATTAGTTACTTGAAAATGGTTATTGGTAGAGACTTGAAATGTGAATTAGTTACTTGAAAATGGTTAAGTGTAATGAAAATGTGAATTAGTTACTAGAAAATGGTTAAGTGTAGTAACTTGAAATTGTGAATTTGTTACTTGAAAATGGTAGTGATTTGAAAATATGAATTAGTAACTTGAAAATGGTTAATGGTAGAGACTTGAAATGTGAAATTAGTTACTTGAAAATGGTTAAGTGTAGTAACTTGAAAATGTGAATTAGTTACTTGAAAATGGTAGTGACTTGAAAATTTGAATTAGTTACATGGTTAATGGTAGAGACTTGAAGTGTGAATTAGTTACTTGAAAATGGTTAATGGTAGTGACTTGAAAATGTGAATTAGTTACATGGTTAATGGTAGAGACTTGAAGTGTGAATTAGTTACTTGAAAATGGTTAAGTGTAGTGAAAATGTGAATTAGTTACTAGAAAATGGTTAAGTGTAGTAACTTGAAAATGTGAATTAGTTACTTGAAAATGGTAGTGACTTGAAAATGAGAATTAGTTATTTGAAAATGGTTAATGGTAGAGACTTGAAATGTGAATTGGTTACTTGAAAATGGTTAAGTGTAGAGACATGAAGATGTGTATTTGTTACTTGAAAATGGTAGTGACTTGATAATGTGAATTAGTTATTTGAAAATGGTTAATGATAGAGACTTGAAATCTGAATTAGTTATTTGAAAATGGTTAAGTGTAGAGACTTGAAGATGTGTATTTGTTACTTGAAAATGGTAGTGACTTGAAAATGTGAATTAGTTATTTGAAAATGGTTAATGGTAGAGACTTGAAATGTGAATTAGTTACTTGAAAATGGTTAAGTGTAGTAACTTGAAAACGTGAATTAGTTACATGAAAATGGTTAAGTGTAGAGAATTGAAATATGAATTAGTTACATGGTTAATGGTAGACACTTGAAATGTGAATTCGTTACTTGAAAATGGTTAAGTGTAGTGACTTGAAAATGTGAATTAGTTACTTGAAAATGGTTAATGGTAGAGACTTGAAATGTGAATTAGTTACTTGAAAATGGTTAAGTGTAGTAACTTGAAAACGTGAATTAATTACATGAAAATGGTTAAGTGTAGAGAATTGAAATATGAATTAGTTACATGGTTAATGGTAGACACTTGAAATGTGAATTCGTTACTTGAAAATGGTTAAGTGTAGAGACATGAAGATGTGTATTTGTTACTTGAAAATGGTAGTGACTTGAAAATGTGAATTAGTTATTTGAAAATGGTTAATGGTAGAGACTTGAAATGTGAATTAGTTACTTGAAAATGGTTAAGTGTAGTAACTTGAAAACGTGAATTAGTTACATGAAAATGGTTAAGTGTAGAGAATTGAAATATGAATTAGTTACATGGTTAATGGTAGACACTTGAAATGTGAATTCGTTACTTGAAAATGGTTAAGTGTAGTGACTTGAAAATGTGAATTAGTTACTTGAAAATGGTTAATGGTAGAGACTTGAAATGTGAATTAGTTACTTGAAAATGGTTGTGTAGTGAAAATGTGGATTAGTTACTTGAAAATGGTTAAGTGTAGTAACTTGAAAATGAGAATTATTTACTTGAAAATGGTTAAGTGTAGAGAATTGAAATGTGAATTAGTTACATGGTTAATGGAAGAAACTTGAAATGTGAATTAGTTACTTGAAAATGGTTAATGGTAGAGACTTGAAATGTGAATTAGTTACTTGAAAATGGTTAAGTGTAGTTAAAATGTGAATTAGTTCTTGAAAATGGTAGTGACTTGAAAATGTGAATTAGTTACATGGTTAATGGTAGAGACTTGAAGTGTGAATTAGTTACTTGAAAATGGTTAATGGTAGAGACTTGAAATGTGAATTAGTTACTTGAAAATGGTTAAGTGTAGTGAAAATGTGAATTAGTTACTAGAAAATGGTTAAGTGTAGTAACTTGAAAATGTGAATTAGTTACTTGAAAATGGTAGTGACTTGAAAATGAGAATTAGTTATTTGAAAATGGTTAATGGTAGAGACTTGAAATGTGATTTGGTTACTTGAAAATGGTTAAGTGTAGAGACATGAAGATGTGTATTTGTTACTTGAAAATGGTAGTGACTTGAAAATGTGAATTAGTTATTTGAAAATGGTTAATGGTAGAGACTTGAAGTGTGAATTAGTTACTTGAAAATGGTTAATGGTAGAGACTTGAAATGTGAATTAGTTACTTGAAAATGGTTAAGTGTAGTGAAAATGTGAATTAGTTACTTGAAAATGGTTAAGTGTAGTAACTTGAAAATGTGAATTTGTTACTTGAAAATGGTAGTGATTTGAAAATATGAATTAGTAACTTGAAAATGGTTAATGGTAGAGACTTGAAATGTGAAATTAGTTACTTGAAAATGGTTAAGTGTAGTGAAAATGTGAATTAGCTACTTGAAAATGGTTAAGTGTAGTAACTTGAAAATGTGAATTAGTTACTTGAAAATGGTAGTGACTTGAAAATGTGAATTAGTTACATGGTTAATGGTAGAGACTTGAAGTGTGAATTAGTTACTTGAAAATGGTTAATGGTAGAGACTTGAAATGTGAATTAGTTACTTGAAAATGGTTAAGTGTAGTGAAAATGTGAATTAGTTACTAGAAAATGGTTAAGTGTAGTAACTTGAAAATGTGAATTAGTTACTTGAAAATGGTAGTGACTTGAAAATGAGAATTAGTTATTTGAAAATGGTTAATGGTAGAGACTTGAAATGTGAATTGGTTACTTGAAAATGGTTAAGTGTAGAGACATGAAGATGTGTATTTGTTACTTGAAAATGGTAGTGACTTGATAATGTGAATTAGTTATTTGAAAATGGTTAATGGTAGAGACTTGAAATGTGAATTAGTTACTTGAAAATGGTTAATGGTAGAGACTTGAAATGTGAATTAGTTACTTGAAAATGGTTAAGTGTAGTGAAAATGTGAATTAGTTACTTGAAAATGGTTAAGTGTAGTAACTTGAAAATGTGAATTTGTTACTTGAAAATGGTAGTGACTTGAAAATGTAAATTAGTTACTTGAAAATGGTTAATGGTAGAGACTTGAAATGTGAATTAGTTACTTGAAAATCGTTAAGTGTAGTGGAAATGTGAATTAGTTACTTGAAAATGGTTAAGTGTAGTAACTTGAAAATGTGAATTAGTTACTTGAAAATGGTAGAGACTTGAACTGTGAATTAGTTGCTTGAAAATGGTAGAGACTTGAAATCTGAATTAGTTATTTGAAAATGGTTAAGTGTAGAACTTGAAGATGTGTATTTGTTACTTGAAAATGGTAGTGACTTGAAAATGTGAATTAGTTATTTGAAAATGGTTAATGGTAGAGACTTGAAATGTGAATTAGTTACTTGAAAATGGTTAAGTGTAGTAACTTGAAAACGTGAATTAGTTACATGAAAATGGTTAAGTGTAGAGAATTGAAATATGAATTAGTTACATGGTTAATGGTAGACACTTGAAATGTGAATTCGTTACTTGAAAATGGTTAAGTGTAGTGACTTGAAAATGTGAATTAGTTACTTGAAAATGGTTAATGGTAGAGACTTGAAATGTGAATTAGTTACTTGAAAATGGTTAAGTGTAGTAACTTGAAAACGTGAATTAATTACATGAAAATGGTTAAGTGTAGAGAATTGAAATATGAATTAGTTACATGGTTAATGGTAGACACTTGAAGTGTGAATTCGTTACTTGAAAATGGTTAAGTGTAGAGACATGAAGATGTGTATTTGTTACTTGAAAATGGTAGTGACTTGAAAATGTGAATTAGTTATTTGAAAATGGTTAATGGTAGAGACTTGAAATGTGAATTAGTTACTTGAAAATGGTTAAGTGTAGTAACTTGAAAACGTGAATTAGTTACATGAAAATGGTTAAGTGTAGAGAATTGAAATATGAATTAGTTACATGGTTAATGGTAGACACTTGAAATGTGAATTCGTTACTTGAAAATGGTTAAGTGTAGTGACTTGAAAATGTGAATTAGTTACTTGAAAATGGTTAATGGTAGAGACTTGAAATGTGAATTAGTTACTTGAAAATGGTTGTGTAGTGAAAATGTGGATTAGTTACTTGAAAATGGTTAAGTGTAGTAACTTGAAAATGAGAATTATTTACTTGAAAATGGTTAAGTGTAGAGAATTGAAATGTGAATTAGTTACATGGTTAATGGAAGAAACTTGAAATGTGAATTAGTTACTTGAAAATGGTTAATGGTAGAGACTTGAAATGTGAATTAGTTACTTGAAAATGGTTAAGTGTAGTTAAAATGTGAATTAGTTCTTGAAAATGGTAGTGACTTGAAAATGTGAATTAGTTACATGGTTAATGGTAGAGACTTGAAGTGTGAATTAGTTACTTGAAAATGGTTAATGGTAGAGACTTGAAATGTGAATTAGTTACTTGAAAATGGTTAAGTGTAGTGAAAATGTGAATTAGTTACTAGAAAATGGTTAAGTGTAGTAACTTGAAAATGTGAATTAGTTACTTGAAAATGGTAGTGACTTGAAAATGAGAATTAGTTATTTGAAAATGGTTAATGGTAGAGACTTGAAATGTGATTTGGTTACTTGAAAATGGTTAAGTGTAGAGACATGAAGATGTGTATTTGTTACTTGAAAATGGTAGTGACTTGAAAATGTGAATTAGTTATTTGAAAATGGTTAATGGTAGAGACTTGAAGTGTGAATTAGTTACTTGAAAATGGTTAATGGTAGAGACTTGAAATGTGAATTAGTTACTTGAAAATGGTTAAGTGTAGTGAAAATGTGAATTAGTTACTTGAAAATGGTTAAGTGTAGTAACTTGAAAATGTGAATTTGTTACTTGAAAATGGTAGTGATTTGAAAATATGAATTAGTAACTTGAAAATGGTTAATGGTAGAGACTTGAAATGTGAAATTAGTTACTTGAAAATGGTTAAGTGTAGTGAAAATGTGAATTAGCTACTTGAAAATGGTTAAGTGTAGTAACTTGAAAATGTGAATTAGTTACTTGAAAATGGTAGTGACTTGAAAATGTGAATTAGTTACATGGTTAATGGTAGAGACTTGAAGTGTGAATTAGTTACTTGAAAATGGTTAATGGTAGAGACTTGAAATGTGAATTAGTTACTTGAAAATGGTTAAGTGTAGTGAAAATGTGAATTAGTTACTAGAAAATGGTTAAGTGTAGTAACTTGAAAATGTGAATTAGTTACTTGAAAATGGTAGTGACTTGAAAATGAGAATTAGTTATTTGAAAATGGTTAATGGTAGAGACTTGAAATGTGAATTGGTTACTTGAAAATGGTTAAGTGTAGAGACATGAAGATGTGTATTTGTTACTTGAAAATGGTAGTGACTTGATAATGTGAATTAGTTATTTGAAAATGGTTAATGGTAGAGACTTGAAATGTGAATTAGTTACTTGAAAATGGTTAATGGTAGAGACTTGAAATGTGAATTAGTTACTTGAAAATGGTTAAGTGTAGTGAAAATGTGAATTAGTTACTTGAAAATGGTTAAGTGTAGTAACTTGAAAATGTGAATTTGTTACTTGAAAATGGTAGTGACTTGAAAATGTAAATTAGTTACTTGAAAATGGTTAATGGTAGAGACTTGAAATGTGAATTAGTTACTTGAAAATCGTTAAGTGTAGTGGAAATGTGAATTAGTTACTTGAAAATGGTTAAGTGTAGTAACTTGAAAATGTGAATTAGTTACTTGAAAATGGTAGAGACTTGAACTGTGAATTAGTTGCTTGAAAATGGTAGAGACTTGAAATCTGAATTAGTTATTTGAAAATGGTTAAGTGTAGAACTTGAAGATGTGTATTTGTTACTTGAAAATGGTAGTGACTTGAAAATGTGAATTAGTTATTTGAAAATGGTTAATGGTAGAGACTTGAAATGTGAATTAGTTACTTGAAAATGGTTAAGTGTAGTAACTTGAAAACGTGAATTAGTTACATGAAAATGGTTAAGTGTAGAGAATTGAAATATGAATTAGTTACATGGTTAATGGTAGACACTTGAAATGTGAATTCGTTACTTGAAAATGGTTAAGTGTAGTGACTTGAAAATGTGAATTAGTTACTTGAAAATGGTTAATGGTAGAGACTTGAAATGTGAATTAGTTACTTGAAAATGGTTGTGTAGTGAAAATGTGGATTAGTTACTTGAAAATGGTTAAGTGTAGTAACTTGAAAATGAGAATTATTTACTTGAAAATGGTTAAGTGTAGAGAATTGAAATGTGAATTAGTTACATGGTTAATGGAAGAAACTTGAAATGTGAATTAGTTACTTGAAAATGGTTAATGGTAGAGACTTGAAATGTGAATTAGTTACTTGAAAATGGTTAAGTGTAGTTAAAATGTGAATTAGTTCTTGAAAATGGTTAAGTGTAGTAACTTGAAAATGTGAATTTGTTACTTGAAAATGGTAGTGACTTGAAAATGTAAATTAGTTACTTGAAAATGGTTAATGGTAGAGACTTGAAATGTGAATTAGTTACTTGAAAATCGTTAAGTGTAGTGGAAATGTGAATTAGTTACTTGAAAATGGTTAAGTGTAGTAACTTGAAAACGTGAATTAGTTACTTCAAAATGGTAGAGACTTGAACTGTGAATTAGTTACTTGAAAATGGTAGAGACTTGAAATCTGAATTAGTTATTTGAAAATGGTTAAGTGTCGAAACTTGAAGATGTGTATTTGTTACTTGAAAATGTGAATTAGTTATTTGAAAATGGTTAATGGTAGAGACTTGAAATGTGAATTAGTTATTTGAAAATGGTTAAGTGTAGTAACTTGAAAACGTGAATTAATTACATGAAAATGGTTAAGTGTAGAGAATTGAAATATGAATTAGTTACATGGTTAATGGTAGACACTTGAAATGTGAATTCGTTACTTGAAAATGGTTAAGTGTAGAGACATGAAGATGTGTATTTGTTACTTGAAAATGGTAGTGACTTGAAAATGTGAATTAGTTATTTGAAAATGGTTAATGGTAGAGACTTGAAATGTGAATTAGTTACTTGAAAATGGTTAATGGTAGAGACTTGAAATGTGAATTAGTTACTTGAAAATGGTTAAGTGTAGTGAAAATGTGAATTAGTTACTTGAAAATGGTTAAGTGTAGTAACTTGAAAATGTGAATTTGTTACTTGAAAATGGTAGTGATTTGAAAATATGAATTAGTAACTTGAAAATGGTTAATGGTAGAGACTTGAAATGTGAAATTAGTTACTTGAAAATGGTTAAGTGTAGTGAAAATGTGAATTAGCTACTTGAAAATGGTTAAGTGTAGTAACTTGAAAATGTGAATTAGTTACTTGAAAATGGTAGTGACTTGAAAATGTGAATTAGTTACATGGTTAATGGTAGAGACTTGAAGTGTGAATTAGTTACTTGAAAATGGTTAATGGTAGAGACTTGAAATGTGAATTAGTTACTTGAAAATGGTTAAGTGTAGTGAAAATGTGAATTAGTTACTAGAAAATGGTTAAGTGTAGTAACTTGAAAATGTGAATTAGTTACTTGAAAATGGTAGTGACTTGAAAATGAGAATTAGTTATTTGAAAATGGTTAATGGTAGAGACTTGAAATGTGATTTGGTTACTTGAAAATGGTTAAGTGTAGAGACATGAAGATGTGTATTTGTTACTTGAAAATGGTAGTGACTTGAAAATGTGAATTAGTTATTTGAAAATGGTTAATGGTAGAGACTTGAAGTGTGAATTAGTTACTTGAAAATGGTTAATGGTAGAGACTTGAAATGTGAATTAGTTACTTGAAAATGGTTAAGTGTAGTGAAAATGTGAATTAGTTACTTGAAAATGGTTAAGTGTAGTAACTTGAAAATGTGAATTTGTTACTTGAAAATGGTAGTGATTTGAAAATATGAATTAGTAACTTGAAAATGGTTAATGGTAGAGACTTGAAATGTGAAATTAGTTACTTAAAATGGTTAAGTGTAGTGAAAATGTGAATTAGCTACTTGAAAATGGTTAAGTGTAGTAACTTGAAAATGTGAATTAGTTACTTGAAAATGGTAGTGACTTGAAAATGTGAATTAGTTACATGGTTAATGGTAGAGACTTGAAGTGTGAATTAGTTACTTGAAAATGGTTAATGGTAGAGACTTGAAATGTGAATTAGTTACTTGAAAATGGTTAAGTGTAGTGAAAATGTGAATTAGTTACTAGAAAATGGTTAAGTGTAGTAACTTGAAAATGTGAATTAGTTACTTGAAAATGGTAGTGACTTGAAAATGAGAATTAGTTATTTGAAAATGGTTAATGGTAGAGACTTGAAATGTGAATTGGTTACTTGAAAATGGTTAAGTGTAGAGACATGAAGATGTGTATTTGTTACTTGAAAATGGTAGTGACTTGATAATGTGAATTAGTTATTTGAAAATGGTTAATGGTAGAGACTTGAAATGTGAATTAGTTACTTGAAAATGGTTAATGGTAGAGACTTGAAATGTGAATTAGTTACTTGAAAATGGTTAAGTGTAGTGAAAATGTGAATTAGTTACTTGAAAATGGTTAAGTGTAGTAACTTGAAAAGGTGAATTTGTTACTTGAAAATGGTAGTGACTTGAAAATGTAAATTAGTTACTTGAAAATGGTTAATGGTAGAGACTTGAAATGTGAATTAGTTACTTGAAAATCGTTAAGTGTAGTGGAAATGTGAATTAGTTACTTGAAAATGGTTAAGTGTAGTAACTTGAAAATGTGAATTAGTTACTTGAAAATGGTAGAGACTTGAACTGTGAATTAGTTGCTTGAAAATGGTAGAGACTTGAACTGTGAATTAGTTATTTGAAAATGGTTAAGTGTAGAACTTGAAGATGTGTATTTGTTACTTGAAAATGGCAGTGACTTGAAAATGTGAATTAGTTATTTGAAAATGGTTAATGGTAGAGACTTGAAATGTGAATTAGTTACTTGAAAATGGTTAAGTGTAGTAACTTGAAAACGTGAATTAGTTACATGAAAATGGTTAAGTGTAGAGAATTGAAATATGAATTAGTTACATGGTTAATGGTAGACACTTGAAATGTGAATTCGTTACTTGAAAATGGTTAAGTGTAGTGACTTGAAAATGTGAATTAGTTACTTGAAAATGGTTAATGGTAGAGACTTGAAATGTGAATTAGTTACTTGAAAATGGTTGTGTAGTGAAAATGTGGATTAGTTACTTGAAAATGGTTAAGTGTAGTAACTTGAAAATGAGAATTATTTACTTGAAAATGGTTAAGTGTAGAGAATTGAAATGTGAATTAGTTACATGGTTAATGGAAGAAACTTGAAATGTGAATTAGTTACTTGAAAATGGTTAATGGTAGAGACTTGAAATGTGAATTAGTTACTTGAAAATGGTTAAGTGTAGTTAAAATGTGAATTAGTTCTTGAAAATGGTTAAGTGTAGTAACTTGAAAATGTGAATTTGTTACTTGAAAATGGTAGTGACTTGAAAATGTAAATTAGTTACTTGAAAATGGTTAATGGTAGAGACTTGAAATGTGAATTAGTTACTTGAAAATCGTTAAGTGTAGTGGAAATGTGAATTAGTTACTTGAAAATGGTTAAGTGTAGTAACTTGAAAACGTGAATTAGTTACTTCAAAATGGTAGAGACTTGAACTGTGAATTAGTTACTTGAAAATGGTAGAGACTTGAAATCTGAATTAGTTATTTGAAAATGGTTAAGTGTCGAAACTTGAAGATGTGTATTTGTTACTTGAAAATGTGAATTAGTTATTTGAAAATGGTTAATGGTAGAGACTTGAAATGTGAATTAGTTATTTGAAAATGGTTAAGTGTAGTAACTTGAAAACGTGAATTAATTACATGAAAATGGTTAAGTGTAGAGAATTGAAATATGAATTAGTTACATGGTTAATGGTAGACACTTGAAATGTGAATTCGTTACTTGAAAATGGTTAAGTGTAGAGACATGAAGATGTGTATTTGTTACTTGAAAATGGTAGTGACTTGAAAATGTGAATTAGTTATTTCAAAATGGTTAATGGTAGAGACTTGAAATGTGAATTAGTTACTTGAAAATGGTTAATGGTAGAGACTTGAAATGTGAATTAGTTACTTGAAAATGGTTAAGTGTAGTGAAAATGTGAATTAGTTACTTGAAAATGGTTAAGTGTAGTAACTTGAAAATGTGAATTTGTTACTTGAAAATGGTAGTGATTTGAAAATATGAATTAGTAACTTGAAAATGGTTAATGGTAGAGACTTGAAATGTGAAATTAGTTACTTGAAAATGGTTAAGTGTAGTGAAAATGTGAATTAGCTACTTGAAAATGGTTAAGTGTAGTAACTTGAAAATGTGAATTAGTTACTTGAAAATGGTAGTGACTTGAAAATGTGAATTAGTTACATGGTTAATGGTAGAGACTTGAAGTGTGAATTAGTTACTTGAAAATGGTTAATGGTAGAGACTTGAAATCTGAATTAGTTACTTGAAAATGGTTAAGTGTAGTGAAAATGTGAATTAGTTACTAGAAAATGGTTAAGTGTAGTAACTTGAAAATGTGAATTAGTTACTTGAAAATGGTAGTGACTTGAAAATGAGAATTAGTTATTTGAAAATGGTTAATGGTAGAGACTTGAAATGTGATTTGGTTACTTGAAAATGGTTAAGTGTAGAGACATGAAGATGTGTATTTGTTACTTGAAAATGGTAGTGACTTGAAAATGTGAATTAGTTATTTGAAAATGGTTAATGGTAGAGACTTGAAGTGTGAATTAGTTACTTGAAAATGGTTAATGGTAGAGACTTGAAATGTGAATTAGTTACTTGAAAATGGTTAAGTGTAGTGAAAATGTGAATTAGTTACTTGAAAATGGTTAAGTGTAGTAACTTGAAAATGTGAATTTGTTACTTGAAAATGGTAGTGATTTGAAAATATGAATTAGTAACTTGAAAATGGTTAATGGTAGAGACTTGAAATGTGAAATTAGTTACTTAAAATGGTTAAGTGTATTGAAAATGTGAATTAGCTACTTGAAAATGGTTAAGTGTAGTAACTTGAAAATGTGAATTAGTTACTTGAAAATGGTAGTGACTTGAAAATGTGAATTAGTTACATGGTTAATGGTAGAGACTTGAAGTGTGAATTAGTTACTTGAAAATGGTTAATGGTAGAGACTTGAAATGTGAATTAGTTACTTGAAAATGGTTAAGTGTAGTGAAAATGTGAATTAGTTACTAGAAAATGGTTAAGTGTAGTAACTTGAAAATGTGAATTAGTTACTTGAAAATGGTAGTGACTTGAAAATGAGAATTAGTTATTTGAAAATGGTTAATGGTAGAGACTTGAAATGTGAATTGGTTACTTGAAAATGGTTAAGTGTAGAGACATGAAGATGTGTATTTGTTACTTGAAAATGGTAGTAACTTGAAAATGTGAATTTGTTACTTGAAAATGGTAGTGACTTGAAAATGTAAATTAGTTACTTGAAAATGGTTAATGGTAGAGACTTGAAATGTGAATTAGTTACTTGAAAATCGTTAAGTGTAGTGGAAATGTGAATTAGTTACTTGAAAATGGTTAAGTGTATAACTTGAAAATGTGAATTAGTTACTTGAAAATGGTAGAGACTTGAACTGTGAATTAGTTGCTTGAAAATGGTAGAGACTTGAAATCTGAATTAGTTATTTGAAAATGGTTAAGTGTAGAACTTGAAGATGTGTATTTGTTACTTGAAAATGGTAGTGACTTGAAAATGTGAATTAGTTATTTGAAAATGGTTAATGGTAGAGACTTGAAATGTGAATTAGTTACTTGAAAATGGTTAAGTGTAGTAACTTGAAAACGTGAATTAGTTACATGAAAATGGTTAAGTGTAGAGAATTGAAATATGAATTAGTTACATGGTTAATGGTAGACACTTGAAATGTGAATTCGTTACTTGAAAATGGTTAAGTGTAGTGACTTGAAAATGTGAATTAGTTACTTGAAAATGGTTAATGGTAGAGACTTGAAATGTGAATTAGTTACTTGAAAATGGTTGTGTAGTGAAAATGTGGATTAGTTACTTGAAAATGGTTAAGTGTAGTAACTTGAAAATGAGAATTATTTACTTGAAAATGGTTAAGTGTAGAGAATTGAAATGTGAATTAGTTACATGGTTAATGGAAGAAACTTGAAATGTGAATTAGTTACTTGAAAATGGTTAATGGTAGAGACTTGAAATGTGAATTAGTTACTTGAAAATGGTTAAGTGTAGTTAAAATGTGAATTAGTTCTTGAAAATGGTTAAGTGTAGTAACTTGAAAATGTGAATTTGTTACTTGAAAATGGTAGTGACTTGAAAATGTAAATTAGTTACTTGAAAATGGTTAATGGTAGAGACTTGAAATGTGAATTAGTTACTTGAAAATCGTTAAGTGTAGTGGAAATGTGAATTAGTTACTTGAAAATGGTTAAGTGTAGTAACTTGAAAACGTGAATTAGTTACTTCAAAATGGTAGAGACTTGAACTGTGAATTAGTTACTTGAAAATGGTAGAGACTTGAAATCTGAATTAGTTATTTGAAAATGGTTAAGTGTCGAAACTAGAAGATGTGTATTTGTTACTTGAAAATGTGAATTAGTTATTTGAAAATGGTTAATGGTAGAGACTTGAAATGTGAATTAGTTATTTGAAAATGGTTAAGTGTAGTAACTTGAAAACGTGAATTAATTACATGAAAATGGTTAAGTGTAGAGAATTGAAATATGAATTAGTTACATGGTTAATGGTAGACACTTGAAATGTGAATTCGTTACTTGAAAATGGTTAAGTGTAGAGACATGAAGATGTGTATTTGTTACTTGAAAATGGTAGTGACTTGAAAATGTGAATTAGTTATTTGAAAATGGTTAATGGTAGAGACTTGAAATGTGAATTAGTTACTTGAAAATGGTTAATGGTAGAGACTTGAAATGTGAATTAGTTACTTGAAAATGGTTAAGTGTAGTGAAAATGTGAATTAGTTACTTGAAAATGGTTAAGTGTAGTAACTTGAAAATGTGAATTTGTTACTTGAAAATGGTAGTGATTTGAAAATATGAATTAGTAACTTGAAAATGGTTAATGGTAGAGACTTGAAATGTGAAATTAGTTACTTGAAAATGGTTAAGTGTAGTGAAAATGTGAATTAGCTACTTGAAAATGGTTAAGTGTAGTAACTTGAAAATGTGAATTAGTTACTTGAAAATGGTAGTGACTTGAAAATGTGAATTAGTTACATGGTTAATGGTAGAGACTTGAAGTGTGAATTAGTTACTTGAAAATGGTTAATGGTAGAGACTTGAAATGTGAATTAGTTACTTGAAAATGGTTAAGTGTAGTGAAAATGTGAATTAGTTACTAGAAAATGGTTAAGTGTAGTAACTTGAAAATGTGAATTAGTTACTTGAAAATGGTAGTGACTTGAAAATGAGAATTAGTTATTTGAAAATGGTTAATGGTAGAGACTTGAAATGTGATTTGGTTACTTGAAAATGGTTAAGTGTAGAGACATGAAGATGTGTATTTGTTACTTGAAAATGGTAGTGACTTGAAAATGTGAATTAGTTATTTGAAAATGGTTAATGGTAGAGACTTGAAGTGTGAATTAGTTACTTGAAAATGGTTAATGGTAGAGACTTGAAATGTGAATTAGTTACTTGAAAATGGTTAAGTGTAGTGAAAATGTGAATTAGTTACTTGAAAATGGTTAAGTGTAGTAACTTGAAAATGTGAATTTGTTACTTGAAAATGGTAGTGATTTGAAAATATGAATTAGTAACTTGAAAATGGTTAATGGTAGAGACTTGAAATGTGAAATTAGTTACTTAAAATGGTTAAGTGTAGTGAAAATGTGAATTAGCTACTTGAAAATGGTTAAGTGTAGTAACTTGAAAATGTGAATTAGTTACTTGAAAATGGTAGTGACTTGAAAATGTGAATTAGTTACATGGTTAATGGTAGAGACTTGAAGTGTGAATTAGTTACTTGAAAATGGTTAATGGTAGAGACTTGAAATGTGAATTAGTTACTTGAAAATGGTTAAGTGTAGTGAAAATGTGAATTAGTTACTAGAAAATGGTTAAGTGTAGTGACTTGAAAATGTGAATTAGTTACTTGAAAATGGTTAATGGTAGAGACTTGAAATGTGAATTAGTTACTTGAAAATGGTTGTGTAGTGAAAATGTGGATTAGTTACTTGAAAATGGTTAAGTGTAGTAACTTGAAAATGAGAATTATTTACTTGAAAATGGTTAAGTGTAGAGAATTGAAATGTGAATTAGTTACATGGTTAATGGAAGAAACTTGAAATGTGAATTAGTTACTTGAAAATGGTTAATGGTAGAGACTTGAAATGTGAATTAGTTACTTGAAAATGGTTAAGTGTAGTTAAAATGTGAATTAGTTCTTGAAAATGGTTAAGTGTAGTAACTTGAAAATGTGAATTTGTTACTTGAAAATGGTAGTGACTTGAAAATGTAAATTAGTTACTTGAAAATGGTTAATGGTAGAGACTTGAAATGTGAATTAGTTACTTGAAAATCGTTAAGTGTAGTGGAAATGTGAATTAGTTACTTGAAAATGGTTAAGTGTAGTAACTTGAAAACGTGAATTAGTTACTTCAAAATGGTAGAGACTTGAACTGTGAATTAGTTACTTGAAAATGGTAGAGACTTGAAATCTGAATTAGTTATTTGAAAATGGTTAAGTGTCGAAACTAGAAGATGTGTATTTGTTACTTGAAAATGTGAATTAGTTATTTGAAAATGGTTAATGGTAGAGACTTGAAATGTGAATTAGTTATTTGAAAATGGTTAAGTGTAGTAACTTGAAAACGTGAATTAATTACATGAAAATGGTTAAGTGTAGAGAATTGAAATATGAATTAGTTACATGGTTAATGGTAGACACTTGAAATGTGAATTCGTTACTTGAAAATGGTTAAGTGTAGAGACATGAAGATGTGTATTTGTTACTTGAAAATGGTAGTGACTTGAAAATGTGAATTAGTTATTTGAAAATGGTTAATGGTAGAGACTTGAAATGTGAATTAGTTACTTGAAAATGGTTAATGGTAGAGACTTGAAATGTGAATTAGTTACTTGAAAATGGTTAAGTGTAGTGAAAATGTGAATTAGTTACTTGAAAATGGTTAAGTGTAGTAACTTGAAAATGTGAATTTGTTACTTGAAAATGGTAGTGATTTGAAAATATGAATTAGTAACTTGAAAATGGTTAATGGTAGAGACTTGAAATGTGAAATTAGTTACTTGAAAATGGTTAAGTGTAGTGAAAATGTGAATTAGCTACTTGAAAATGGTTAAGTGTAGTAACTTGAAAATGTGAATTAGTTACTTGAAAATGGTAGTGACTTGAAAATGTGAATTAGTTACATGGTTAATGGTAGAGACTTGAAGTGTGAATTAGTTACTTGAAAATGGTTAATGGTAGAGACTTGAAATGTGAATTAGTTACTTGAAAATGGTTAAGTGTAGTGAAAATGTGAATTAGTTACTAGAAAATGGTTAAGTGTAGTAACTTGAAAATGTGAATTAGTTACTTGAAAATGGTAGTGACTTGAAAATGAGAATTAGTTATTTGAAAATGGTTAATGGTAGAGACTTGAAATGTGATTTGGTTACTTGAAAATGGTTAAGTGTAGAGACATGAAGATGTGTATTTGTTACTTGAAAATGGTAGTGACTTGAAAATGTGAATTAGTTATTTGAAAATGGTTAATGGTAGAGACTTGAAGTGTGAATTAGTTACTTGAAAATGGTTAATGGTAGAGACTTGAAATGTGAATTAGTTACTTGAAAATGGTTAAGTGTAGTGAAAATGTGAATTAGTTACTTGAAAATGGTTAAGTGTAGTAACTTGAAAATGTGAATTTGTTACTTGAAAATGGTAGTGATTTGAAAATATGAATTAGTAACTTGAAAATGGTTAATGGTAGAGACTTGAAATGTGAAATTAGTTACTTAAAATGGTTAAGTGTAGTGAAAATGTGAATTAGCTACTTGAAAATGGTTAAGTGTAGTAACTTGAAAATGTGAATTAGTTACTTGAAAATGGTAGTGACTTGAAAATGTGAATTAGTTACATGGTTAATGGTAGAGACTTGAAGTGTGAATTAGTTACTTGAAAATGGTTAATGGTAGAGACTTGAAATGTGAATTAGTTACTTGAAAATGGTTAAGTGTAGTGAAAATGTGAATTAGTTACTAGAAAATGGTTAAGTGTAGTAACTTGAAAATGTGAATTAGTTACTTGAAAATGGTAGTGACTTGAAAATGAGAATTAGTTATTTGAAAATGGTTAATGGTAGAGACTTGAAATGTGAATTGGTTACTTGAAAATGGTTAAGTGTAGAGACATGAAGATGTGTATTTGTTACTTGAAAATGGTAGTGACTTGAAAATGTGAATTAGTTATTTGAAAATGGTTAATGGTAGAGACTTGAAATGTGAATTAGTTACTTGAAAATGGTTAATGGTAGAGACTTGAAATGTGAATTAGTTACTTGAAAATGGTTAAGTGTAGTGAAAATGTGAATTAGTTACTTGAAAATGGTTAAGTGTAGTAACTTGAAAATGTGAATTTGTTACTTGAAAATGGTAGTGACTTGAAAATGTAAATTAGTTACTTGAAAATGGTTAATGGTAGAGACTTGATAATGTATTTAGTCTAAGTAAAAGTAAGGCAGAAATAATGAAAAATCAAATAGAATTCTTAGGCATACAAATCGATAAAGACGGAATAAAAATGCAAACACATATAGTTCAGAAAATTATAAATTCAGAAGAAATATTGGATACAAAGAAAAAGTTACAATCCTTTTTAGAATTAGTAAATCAAGTACGAGAATATATACCAAAATTAGCAGAACACCTAAAACCATTACATAAAAAATTAAAGAAGAATGTTGAATATCATTTTGACCAGACAGATAAAAAACATATACAAAAAATCAAAGAGCTATGTCAAAAGTTACCAAAATTATATTTTCCAGACACAACAAAAGAGTTTATATATATAGTAGAATCAGACGCAGTAATCATAGTTATGGTGGAATTTTAAAATATAAATATTTAGATACAAACATAGAACATCATTGTCGATATTATTCAGGCTCATATACGGAACCTCAAGCAAAATGGCAAATAAATAGAAAAGTAACTAATTCATGTTTTCAAGTTACTACACTTAACCATTTTCACGTAACTAATCCACATTTTCACTACACTTAACCATTTTCAAGTAACTAATTCACATTTCAAGTCTCTACCATTAACCATTTTCAAGTAACTAATTCACATTTTCAAGTCTCTACCATTAACCATTTTAAAATAACTAATTCACATTTTCAAGTCACTACCATTTTAAAGTAACAAATACACATCTTCAAGTCTCTACACTTAACCATTTTCAAATAACTAATTCACATTTCAAGTCTCTACCATTAACCATGTAACTAATTCACATTTCAATTCTCTACACTTAACCATTTTCAAGTAACTAATTCACATTTCAAGTCTCTACCATTAACCATTTTCAAGTAACTAATTCACATTTTCAAGTCACTACCACTTTCAAGTAACAAATACACATTTTCAAGTCTCTACACTTAACCATTTTCAAATAACTAATTCACATTTCAAGTCTGTACCATTTTCAAGTAACTAATTCACATTTCAAGTCTCTACCATTAACCATTTTCAAGTAACTAATTTCACATTTCAAGTCTTTACCATTAACCATTTTCAAGTAACTAATTCACATTTCAAGTCTCTACCATTAACCATTTTCAAGTAACTAATTCACATTTCAAGTGTCTACCACTAACCATGTAACTAATTCACATTTCAATTCTCTACACTTAACCATTTTCAAGTAACTAATTCACGTTTTCAAGTTACTACACTTAACCATTTTCAAGTAACTAATTCAAGTCTCTACAATTAACCATTTTCAAGGAACTAATTCACATTTCAAGTATCTACCCTTTAACCATTTTCAAGTAACTAATTCACATTTTCCACTACACTTAACGATTTTCAAGTAACCAATTCACATTTCAAGTCTCTACCATTAACCATTTTCAAGTAACTAATTCACATTTTCAAGTCACTACCATTTTCAAGTAACTAATTCAAATTTCCAAGTTACTACACTTAAACCATTTTCTAGTAACTAATTCATATTTTCAAGTAACTAATTCACATTTCAAGTCTCTACCATTAACCATTTTCAAGTAACTACTTCACACTCCAAGTCTCTACCATTAACCATGTAACTAATTTAGATTTTCAAGTCACTACCATTTTCAAGTAACTAATTCACATTTTCAAGTTACTACACTTAACCATTTTCAAGTAGCTAATTCACATTTTCACTACACTTAACCATTTTCAAGTAACTAATTCACATTTCAAATCTCTACCATTAACCATTTTCAAGCAACTAATTCACATTTTCAAGTCACTACCATTTTAAAGTAACAAATACACATCTGAATGTCTCTACACTTAACCATTTCCAAGTAACTAATTCACATTTCAAGTCTCTACCATTAACCATTTTCAAGTTCCTAATTTATATTTTCAAGTCACTACCATTTTCAAGTAACAAATACACATATTCATGTATCTACACTTAACCATTTTCAAATAACCAATTCACATTTTCAATTTTCTACACTTAACCATTTTCAAGTAACTAATTCACATTTCAAGTCTCTACCATTAACCATTTTCAAGTAACTAATACATATTTCAAGTGTCTACCATTAACCATGTAACTAATTAACATTTCAACCATTTTCAAGTAACTAATTCATGTTTTCAAGTTACTACACTTAACCATTTTCAAGTAACTAATCCACATTTTCACTACACTTAACCATTTTCAAGTAACTAATTCACATTTCAAGTCTCTACCATTAACCATTTTCAAGTAACTAATTCACATTTTCAAGTCTCTACCATTAACCATTTTAAAATAACTAATTCACATTTTCAAGTCACTACCATTTTCAAGTAACAAATACACATCTTCAAGTCTCTACACTTAACCATTTTCAAATAACTAATTCACATTTCAAGTCTCTACCATTAACCATGCAACTAATTCACATTTCAATTCTCTACACTTAACCATTTTCAAGTAACTAATTCACATTTCAAGTCTCTACCATTAACCATTTTCAAGTAACTAATTCACATTTTCAAGTCACTACCACTTTCAAGTAACAAATACACATTTTCAAGTCTCTACACTTAACCATTTTCAAATAACTAATTCACGTTTCAAGTCTCTACCATTAACCATGCAACTAATTCACATTTCAATTCTCTACACTTAACCATTTTCAAGTAACTAATTCACATTTCAAGTCTCTACCATTTTCAAGTAACTAATTCACAGTTCAAGTCTCTACCATTTTCAAGTAACAAATTCACATTTTCAAGTTACTACACTTAACCATTTTCAAGTAACTAATTCACATTTTAACTACACTTAACCATTTTCAAGTAACTAATTCACATTTCAAGTCTCTACCATTAACCATTTTCAAGTAACTAATTCACATTTCAAGTTTCTTCCAATAACCATGTAACTAATTCACATTTCAATTCTCTACACTTAACCATTTTCAAGTAAATAATTCTCATTTTCAAGTTACTACACTTAACCATTTTCAAGTAACTAATTCACACTTCAAGTCTCTACCATTAACCATGTAACTAATTCACATTTTCAAGTCACTACCATTTTCAAGTAACTAATTCACATTTTCAAGTTACTACACTTAACCATTTTCAAATGGCTAATTCACATTTTCACTACACTTAACCATTTTCAAGTAACTAATTTCACATTTCAAGTCTTTACCATTAACCATTTTCAAGTAACTAATTCACATTTTCTAGTCACTACACTTAACCATTTTCAAGTAACGAATTCACATTTCAAGTGTCTACCATTAACCATGTAACTAATTCATCTTTCAATTCTCTACACTTAACCATTTTCATGTAACTAATTCACGTTTTCAAATTACTACACTTAACCATTTTCAAGTAACTAATTCACATTTCAAGTCTCTACCATTAACCATTTTCAAATAACTAATTCACATTTTCAAGTCACTACCATTTTCAAGTAACAAATACACATCTTCAAGTCTCTACACTTAACCATTTTCAAGTAGCTAATTTAAATTTTCACTACACTTAACCATTTTCAAGTAACTAATTCACATTTCAAATCTCTACCATTAACCATTTTCAAGCAACTAATTCACATTTTCAAGTCACTACCATTTTAAAGTAACAAATACACATCTGCATGTCTCTACACTTAACCATTTTCGAGTAACTAATTCACATTTCAAGTCTCTACCATTAACCATTTTCAAGTTCCTAATTTATATTTTCAAGTCACTACCATTTTCAAGTAACAAATACACATATTCATGTATCTACACTTAACCATTTTCAAATAACCAATTCACATTTTCAATTTTCTACACTTAACCATTTTCAAGTAACTAATTCACATTTCAAGTCTCTACCATTAACCATTTTCAAGTAACTAATACATATTTCAAGTGTCTACCGTTAACCATGTAACTAATTCACATTTCAACCATTTTCAAGTAACTAATTCATGTTTTCAAGTTACTACACTTAACCATTTTCACGTAACTAATCCACATTTTCACTACACTTAACCATTTTCAAGTAACTAATTCACATTTCAAGTCTCTACCATTAACCATTTTCAAGTAACTAATTCAAATTTCCAAGTTACTACACTTAAACCATTTTCTAGTAACTAATTCATATTTTCAAGTAACTAATTCACATTTCAAGTCTCTACCATTAACCATTTTCAAGTAACTACTTCACACTTCAAGTCTCTACCATTAACCATGTAACTAATTTAGATTTTCAAGTCACTACCATTTTCAAGTAACTAATTCACATTTTCAAGTTACTACACTTAACCATTTTCAAGTAGCTAATTCACATTTTCACTACACTTAACCATTTTCAAGTAACTAATTCACATTTCAAGTCTCTACCATTAACCATTTTCAAGTTCCTAATTTATATTTTCAAGTCAATACCATTTTCAAGTAACAAATACACATATTCATGTCTCTACACTTAACCATTTTCAAATAACCAATTCACATTTTCAATTTTCTACACTTAACCATTTTCAAGTAACTAATTCACATTTCAAGTCTCTACCATTAACCATTTTCAAGTAACTAATACATATTTCAAGTGTCTACCATTAACCATGTAACTAATTCACATTTCAACCATTTTCAAGTAACTAATTCATGTTTTCAAGTTACTACACTTAACCATTTTCAAGTAACTAATCCACATTTTCACTACACTTAACCATTTTCAAGTAACTAATTCACATTTCAAGTCTCTACCATTAACCATTTTCAAGTAACTAATTCACATTTTCAAGTCTCTACCATTAACCATTTTAAAATAAGTAATTCACATTTTCAAGTCACTACCATTTTCATGTAACAAATACACATCTTCAAGTCTCTACACTTAACCATTTTCAAATAACTAATTCACATTTCAAGTCTCTACCATTAACCATGCAACTAATTCACATTTCAATTCTCTACACTTAACCATTTTCAAGTAACTAATTCACATTTCAAATAACTAATTCACATTTCAAGTCTCTACCATTAACCATGCAACTAATTCACATTTCAATTCTCTACACTTAACCATTTTCAAGTAACTAATTCACATTTCAAGTCTCTACCATTAACCATTTTCAAGTAACTAATTCACATTTTCAAGTCACTACCACTTTCAAGTAACTAATTCACATTTTCAAGTCACTACCACTTTCAAGTAACTAATTCACATTTCAAGTCTCTACCATTAACCATTTTCAAGTAACTAATTCACATTTCAAGTCTCTACCACTAACCATGTAACTAATTTACATTTCAATTCTCTACACTTAACCATTTTCAAGTAACTAATTCACGTTTTCAAGTTACTACACATAACCATTTTCAGGTTACTAATTCACATTTTCACTACACTTAACCATTTTCAAATAACCAATTCACATTTCAAGTCTCTACAATTAACCATTTTCAAGTAACTAATTCACATTTTCAAGTCACTACCACTTTCAAATAACAAATACACATCTTCAAGTCTCTACACTTAACCATTTTCAAATAACTAATTCACGTTTCAAGTCTCTACCATTAACCATGTAACTAATTCACATTTCAATTCTCTACACTTAACCATTTTCAAGTAACTAATTCACGTTTTCAAGTTACTACACTTAACCATTTTCAAGGAACTAATTCACATTTCAAGTGTCTACCACTAACCATGTAACTAATTCACATTTCAATTCTCTACACTTAACCATTTTCAAGTAACTAATTCACGTTTTCAAGTTACTACACTTAACCATTTTCAAGTAACTAATTCAAGTCTCTACAATTAACCATTTTCAAGGAACTAACTCACATTTCAAGTCTCTACCATTAACCATTTTCAAGTAACTAATTCACATTTTCCACTACACTTAACGATTTTCAAGTAACCAATTCACATTTCAAGTCTCTACCATCAACCATTTTCAAGTAAGTAATTCACATTTTCAAGTCGCTACCATTTTCAAGTAACTAATTCAAATTTTCAAGTTACTACACTTAACCATTTTCTAGTAACTAATTCATATTTTCACTACAATTAAATATTTTCAAGTAACTAATTCACATTTCAAGTCTCTACCATTAACCATTTTCAAGTAACTACTTCACACTTCAAGTCTCTACGATTAACCATGTAACTAATTTAGATTTTCAAGTCACTACCATTTTCAAGTAACTAATTCACATTTTCAAGTTACTACACTTAACCATTTTCAAGTAGCTAATTCAAATTTTCACTACACTTAACCATTTTCAAGTAACTAATTCACATTTCAAGTCTCTACCATTAACCATTTTCAAGTAACTAATTCACATTTCAAGTCTCTACCATTAACCATTTTCAAGTAACTAATACATATTTCAAGTGTCTACCGTTAACCATGTAACTAATTCACATTTCAACCATTTTCAAGTAACTAATTCATGTTTTCAAGTTACTACACTTAACCATTTTCACGTAACTAATCCACATTTTCACTACACTTAACCATTTTCAAGTAACTAATTCACATTTCAAGTCTCTACCATTAACCATTTTCAAGTAACTAATTCAAATTTCCAAGTTACTACACTTAAACCATTTTCTAGTAACTAATTCATATTTTCAAGTAACTAATTCACATTTCAAGTCTCTACCATTAACCATTTTCAAGTAACTACTTCACACTTCAAGTCTCTACCATTAACCATGTAACTAATTTAGATTTTCAAGTCACTACCATTTTCAAGTAACTAATTCACATTTTCAAGTTACTACACTTAACCATTTTCAAGTAGCTAATTCACATTTTCACTACACTTAACCATTTTCAAGTAACTAATTCACATTTCAAGTCTCTACCATTAACCATTTTCAAGTTCCTAATTTATATTTTCAAGTCAATACCATTTTCAAGTAACAAATACACATATTCATGTCTCTACACTTAACCATTTTCAAATAACCAATTCACATTTTCAATTTTCTACACTTAACCATTTTCAAGTAACTAATTCACATTTCAAGTCTCTACCATTAACCATTTTCAAGTAACTAATACATATTTCAAGTGTCTACCATTAACCATGTAACTAATTCACATTTCAACCATTTTCAAGTAACTAATTCATGTTTTCAAGTTACTACACTTAACCATTTTCAAGTAACTAATCCACATTTTCACTACACTTAACCATTTTCAAGTAACTAATTCACATTTCAAGTCTCTACCATTAACCATTTTCAAGTAACTAATTCACATTTTCAAGTCTCTACCATTAACCATTTTAAAATAAGTAATTCACATTTTCAAGTCACTACCATTTTCATGTAACAAATACACATCTTCAAGTCTCTACACTTAACCATTTTCAAATAACTAATTCACATTTCAAGTCTCTACCATTAACCATGCAACTAATTCACATTTCAATTCTCTACACTTAACCATTTTCAAGTAACTAATTCACATTTCAAATAACTAATTCACATTTCAAGTCTCTACCATTAACCATGCAACTAATTCACATTTCAATTCTCTACACTTAACCATTTTCAAGTAACTAATTCACATTTCAAGTCTCTACCATTAACCATTTTCAAGTAACTAATTCACATTTTCAAGTCACTACCACTTTCAAGTAACTAATTCACATTTTCAAGTCACTACCACTTTCAAGTAACTAATTCACATTTCAAGTCTCTACCATTAACCATTTTCAAGTAACTAATTCACATTTCAAGTCTCTACCACTAACCATGTAACTAATTTACATTTCAATTCTCTACACTTAACCATTTTCAAGTAACTAATTCACGTTTTCAAGTTACTACACATAACCATTTTCAGGTTACTAATTCACATTTTCACTACACTTAACCATTTTCAAATAACCAATTCACATTTCAAGTCTCTACAATTAACCATTTTCAAGTAACTAATTCACATTTTCAAGTCACTACCACTTTCAAGTAACAAATACACATCTTCAAGTCTCTACACTTAACCATTTTCAAATAACTAATTCACGTTTCAAGTCTCTACCATTAACCATGTAACTAATTCACATTTCAATTCTCTACACTTAACCATTTTCAAATAACTAATTCACGTTTTCAAGTTACTACACTTAACCATTTTCAAGGAACTAATTCACATTTCAAGTGTCTACCACTAACCATGTAACTAATTCACATTTCAATTCTCTACACTTAACCATTTTCAAGTAACTAATTCACGTTTTCAAGTTACTACACTTAACCATTTTCAAGTAACTAATTCAAGTCTCTACAATTAACCATTTTCAAGGAACTAACTCACATTTCAAGTCTCTACCATTAACCATTTTCAAGTAACTAATTCACATTTTCCACTACACTTAACGATTTTCAAGTAACCAATTCACATTTCAAGTCTCTACCATCAACCATTTTCAAGTAAGTAATTCACATTTTCAAGTCGCTACCATTTTCAAGTAACTAATTCAAATTTTCAAGTTACTACACTTAACCATTTTCTAGTAACTAATTCATATTTTCACTACAATTAAATATTTTCAAGTAACTAATTCACATTTCAAGTCTCTACCATTAACCATTTTCAAGTAACTACTTCACACTTCAAGTCTCTACGATTAACCATGTAACTAATTTAGATTTTCAAGTCACTACCATTTTCAAGTAACTAATTCACATTTTCAAGTTACTACACTTAACCATTTTCAAGTATCTAATTCAAATTTTCACTACACTTAACCATTTTCAAGTAACTAATTCACATTTCAAATCTCTACCATTAACCATTTTCAAGCAACTAATTCACATTTTCAAGTCACTACCATTTTAAAGTAACAAATACACATCTGCATGTCTCTACACTTAACCATTTTCGAGTAACTAATTCACATTTCAAATCTCTACCATTAACCATTTTCAAGTTCCTAATTTATATTTTCAAGTCACTACCATTTTCAAGTAACAAATACACATCTTCATGTCTCTACACTTAACCATTTTCAGATAACCAATTCACATTTTCAATTTTCTACACTTAACCATTTTCAAGTAACTAATTCACATTTTAAGTCTCTACCATTAACCATTTTCAAGTAACTAATACACATTTCAAGTGTCTACCGTTAACCATGTAACTAATTCACATTTCAACCATTTTCAAGTAACTAATTCATGTTTTCAAGTTACTACACTTAACCATTTTCAAGTAACTAATCCACATTTTCACTACACTTAACCATTTTCAAGTAACTAATTCACATTTCAAGTCTCTACCATTAACCATTTTCAAGTAACTAATTCACATTTTCAAGTCTCTACCATTAACCATTTTAAAATAACTAATTCACATTTTCAAGTCACTACCATTTTCAAGTAACAAATACACATCTTCAAGTCTCTACACTTAACCATTTTCAAATAACTAATTCACATTTCAAGTCTCTAC
This sequence comes from Capsicum rhomboideum, assembly GCA_031232105.1. Taxonomy (NCBI): domain Eukaryota; kingdom Viridiplantae; phylum Streptophyta; class Magnoliopsida; order Solanales; family Solanaceae; genus Capsicum; species Capsicum rhomboideum. The sequence goes on along the minus strand of CP124719.1, from coordinate 45,959,815 downwards.
CATTAACCATGTAACTAATTCACATTTCAAATCTCTACACTTAACCATTTTCAAGTAACTAATTCACGTTTTCAAGTTACTACATGTAACCATTTTCAAGTTACTAATTCACATTTTCACTACACTTAACCATTTTCAAATAACTAATTCACGTTTTCAAGTTACTACACGTAACCATTTTCAAGTTACTAAGTCACATTTTCACTACACTTAACCATTTTCAAATAACTAATTCACATTTCAAGTCTCTACAATTAATCATTTTCAAGTAACAAATACACATCTTCATGTCTCTACACTTAACCATTTTCAAATAACCAATTCACATTTACAATTTTCTACACTTAACTATTTTCAAGTAACTAATTCACATTTTAAGTCTCTACCATTAACCATTTTCAAGTAACTAATACACATTTCAAGTGTCTACCGTTAACCATGTAACTAATTCACATTTCAACCATTTTCAAGTAACTAATTCATGTTTTCAAGTTACTACACTTAACCATTTTCAAGTAACTAATCCACATTTTCACTACACTTAACCATTTTCAAGTAACTAATTCACATTTCAAGTCTCTACCATTAACCATTTTCAAGTAACTAATTCACATTTTCAAGTCTCTACCATTAACCATTTTAAAATAACTAATTCACATTTTCAAGTCACTACCATTTTCAAGTAACAAATACACATCTTCAAGTCTCTACACTTAACCATTTTCAAATAACTAATTCACATTTCAAGTCTCTACCATTAACCATGTAACTAATTCACATTTCAAATCTCTACACTTAACCATTTTCAAGTAACTAATTCACGTTTTCAAGTTACTACATGTAACCATTTTCAAGTTACTAATTCACATTTTCACTACACTTAACCATTTTCAAATAACTAATTCACATTTCAAGTCTCTACAATTAACCATTTTCAAGTAACTAATTCACATTTTCAAGTCACTACCACTTTCAAGTAACAAATACACATTTTCAAGTCTCTACACTTAACCATTTTCAAATAACTAATTCACATTTCAAGTCTCTACCATTTTCAAGTAACTAATTCACATTTCAAGTCTCTACCATTAACCATTTTCAAGTAACTAATTCACATTTCAAGTCTCTACCACTAACCATGTAACTAATTCACATTTCAATTCTCTACACTTAACCATTTTCAAGTAACTAATTCACATTTTCAAGTTACTACATGTAACCATTTTCAAGTTACTAATTCATATTTTCACTACACTTAAGCATTTTCAAATAACTAATTCACATTTCAAGTATCTACTATTAACCATTTTCAAGTAACTAATTCACATTTTCAAGTCACTACCATTTTCAAGTAACTAATTCACATTTCAAGTCTCTTCCATTAACCATTTTCAAGTTCCTAATTTATATTTTCAAGTCACTACCATTTTCAAGTAACAAATACACATCTTCATGTCTCTACACTTAACCATTTTCAAGTAACTAATTCACATTTTCAAGTCACTACCACTTTCAAGTAACAAATACACATTTTCAAGTCACTATACTTAACCATTTTCAAATAACTAATTTACATTTCAAGTCTCTACCATTTTCAAGTAACTAATTCACATTTCAAGTCTCTACCTTTAACCATTTTCAAGTAACTAATTCACATTTCAAGTCTCTACAACTAACCATGTAACTAATTCACATTTCAATTCTCTACACTTAACCATTTTCAAGTAACTAATTCACGTTTTCAAGTTACTACACTTAACAATTTTCAATTAACTAATTCACATTTCAAGTGTCTACCACTAACCATGTAACTAATTCACATTTCAATTCTCTACACTTAACCATTTTCAAGTAACTAATTCACGTTTTCAAGTTACTACACTTAACCATTTTCAAGTAACTAATTCACATTTCAAGTCTCTACCATTAACCATTTTCAAGTAACTAATTCACATTTTCCACTACACTTAACGATTTTCAAGTACCCAATTCACATTTCAAGTCTCTACCATTAACCATTTTCAAGCAACTAATTCACATTTTCAAGTCACTACCATTTTAAAGTAACAAATACACATCTGTATGTCTCTACACTTAACCATTTTCAAGTAACTAATTAACATTTCAAGTCTCTACCATTAACCATTTTCAAGTTCCTAATTTATATTTTCAAGTCACTACCATTTTCAAGTAACAAATACACATCTTCATGTCTCTACACTTAACCATTTTCAAATAACCAATTCACATTTCAAGTCTCTACCATTTTCAAGTAAGTAATTCACAGTTCAAGTCTCTACCATTTTCAAGTAACTAATTCACATTTTCAAGTTACTACACTTAACCATTTTCAAGTAACTAATTCACATTTCCACTACACTTAACCATTTTCAAGTAACTAATTCACATTTCAAGTCTCTACCATTAACCATCTTCAAGTAACTAATACACATTTCAAGTGTCTACCGTTAACCATGTAACTAATTCACATTTCAACCATTTTCAAGTAACTAATTCATTTTTTCAAGTTACTACACTTAACCATTTTCAAGTAACTAATCCACATTTTCACTACACTTAACCATTTTCAAGTAACTAATTCACATTTCAAGTCTCTACCATTAACCATTTTCAAGTAACTAATTCACATTTTCAAGTCACTACCACTTACAAGTAACAAATACACATTTTCAAGTCTCTACACTTAACCATTTTCAAATAACTAATTCATATTTCAAGTCTCTACCATTTTCAAGTAACTAATTCACATTTCAAGTCTCTACCATTAACCATTTTCAAGTAACTAATTCAGATTTCAAGTCTCTACCACTAACCATGTAACTAATTCAAATTTCAATTCTCTACACTTAACCATTTTCAAGTAACTAATTCACGTTTTCAAGTTACTACACGTAACCATTTTCAAGTTACTAATTCACATTTTCACTACACTTAACCATTTTCAAATAACTAATTCACATTTCAAGTCTCTACAATTAACCATTTTCAAGTAACTAATTCACATTTTCAAGTCACTACCATTTTCAAGTAACAAATACACATCTTCAAGTCTCTACACTTAACCATTTTCAAATAACTAATTCACATTTCAAGTCTCTACCATTAACCATGTAACTAATTCACATTTCAAGTCTCTACCATTAACCATTTTCAAGTAACTAATTCACATTTCAAGTCTCTACCACTAACCATGTAACTAATTCAAATTTCAATTCTCTACACTTAACCATTTTCAAGTAACTAATTCACGTTTTCAAGTTACTACACGTAACCATTTTCAAGTTACTAATTCACATTTTCACTACACTTAACCATTTTCAAATAACTAATTCACATTTCAAGTCTCTACAATTAACCATTTTCAAGTAACTAATTCACATTTTCAAGTCACTACCATTTTCAAGTAACAAATACACATCTTCAAGTCTCTACACTTAACCATTTTCAAATAACTAATTCACATTTCAAGTCTCTACCATTAACCATGTAACTAATTCACATTTCAAATCTCTACCCTTAACCATTTTCAAGTAACTAATTCACGTTTTCAAGTTACTATATGTAACCATTTTCAAGTTACTAATTCACATTTTCACTACACTTAACCATTTTCAAATAACTAATTCACATTTCAAGTCTCTACAATTAACCATTTTCAAGTAACTAATTCACATTTTCAAGTCACTACCACTTTCAAGTAACAAATACACATTTTCAAGTCTCTACATTTAACCATTTTCAAATAACTAATTCACATTTCAAGTCTCTACCATTTTCAAGTAACTAATTCACATTTCAAGTCTCTACCATTAACCATTTTCAAGTAACTAATTCACATTTCAAGTCTCTACCACTAACCATGTAACTAATTCACATTTCAATTCTCTACACTTAACCATTTTCAAGTAACTAATTCACGTTTTCAAGTTACTACATGTAACCATTTTCAAGTTACTAATTCATATTTTCACTATACTTAACCATTTTCAAATAACTAATTTACATTTCAAGTATCTACTATTAACCATTTTCAAGTAACTAATTCACATTTTCAAGTCACTACCATTTTCAAGTAACTACTGCACATTTCAAGTCTCTACCATTAACCATTTTCAAGTTACTAATTTATATTTTCAAGTCACTACCATTTTCAAGTAACAAATACACATCTTCATGTCTCTACACTTAACCATTTTCAAATAACCAATTCACATTTTAAATTTTCTACACTTAACCATTTTCAAGTAACTAATTCACATTTCAAGTCTCTACCATTAACCATTTTCAAGTAACTAATACACATTTCAAGTGTCTACCGTTAACCATGTAACTAATTCACATTTCAACCATTTTCAAGTAACTAATTCATGTTTTCAAGTTACTACACGTAACCATTTTCAAGTTACTAATTCACATTTTCACTACACTTAACCATTTTCAAATAACTAATTCACATTTCAAGTCTCTACAATTAATCATTTTCAAGTAACTAATTCACATTTTCAAGTCACTACAATTTTCATGTAACAAATACACATCTTCAAGTCTCTACACTTAACCATTTTAAAATAACTAATTCACATTTCAAGTCTCTACCACTAACCATGTAACTAATTCAAATTTCAATTCTCTACACTTAACCATTTTCAAGTAACTAATTCACGTTTTCAAGTTACTACACGTAACCATTTTCAAGTTACTAATTCACATTTTCACTACACTTAACCATTTTCAAATAACTAATTCACATTTCAAGTCTCTACAATTAATCATTTTCAAGTAACTAATTCACATTTTCAAGTCACTACAATTTTCATGTAACAAATACACATCTTCAAGTCTCTACACTTAACCATTTTAAAATAACTAATTCACATTTCAAGTCTCTACCATTAACCATGTAACTAATTCACATTTCAAATCTCTACACTTAACCATTTTCAAGTAACTAATTCACGTTTTCAAGTTACTACATGTAACCATTTTCAAGTTACTAATTCACATTTTCACTACACTTAACCATTTTCAAATAACTAATTCACATTTCAAGTCTCTACCATTAACCATGTAACTAATTCACATTTCAATTCTCTACACTTAACCATTTTCAAGTAACTAATTCATATTTCTAGTGTCTACCACTAACCATGTAACTAATTCACATTTCAATTCTCTACACTTAACCATTTTCAAGCAACTAATTCACGTTTTCAAGTTACTACACTTAACCATTTTAAAGTAACTAATTCAAGTCTCTACAATTAACCATTTTCAAGGAAATAATTCACATTTCAAGTCTCTACCATTAACCATTTTCAAGTAACTAATTCACATTTTCAAGTCACTACCATTTTCAAGTAACTAATTCAAATTTCCAAGTTACTACACTTAACCATTTTCTAGTAACTAATTCACATTTTCACTACAATTAAATATTTTCAAGTAACTAATTCACATTTCAAGTCTCTACCATTAACCATTTTCAAGTAACTACTTCACACTTCAAGTTTCTACCATTAACCATGTAACTAATTTAGATTTTCAAGTCACTACCATTTTCAAGTAACTAATTCACATTTTCAAGTTACTACACTTAACCATTTTCAAGTAGCTAATTCACATTTTCACTACACTTAACCATTTTCTAGTAACTAATTCAAGTCTCTACAACTAACCATTTTCAAGTAACTAATTCATATTTCAAGTCTCTACCATTAACCATTTTCAAGTAACTAATTCACATTTTCAAGTCACTACCATTTTCAAGTAACAAATACACATCTTCAAGTTACTACACTTAACCATTTTCAAGTAACTAATTCACATTTTAACTACACTTAACCATTTTCAAGTAACTAATTCACAGTTCAAGTCTCTACCATTTTCAAATACTAAATCACATTTTCAAGTTACTACACTTAACCATTTTCAAGTAACGAATTCACATTTCCACTACACTTAACGATTTTCAAGTAACTAATTCACATTTCTAGTCTCTACCATTAACCATTTTAGAGTAACTAATACACATTTCAAGGGTCTACCGTTAACCATGTAACTAATTCACATTTAAACCATTTTCAAGTAACTAATTCATGTTTTCAAGTTACTACACGTAACCATTTTCAACTTACTAATTCACATTTTCACTACACTTAACCATTTTCAAATAACTAATTCACATTTCAAGTCTCTACCATTAACCATTTTCAAGTAACTAATTCACATTTCAAGTCTCTAACATTAACCATGTAACTAATTCACATTTCAAGTCTCTAACATTAACCATGTAACTAATTCACATTTTCAAGTCACTACCACTTTCAAGTAACAAATACACATTTTCAAGTCTCTACACTTAACCATTTTCAAATAACTAATTCACATTTCAAGTCTGTACCATTTTCAAGTAACTAATTCACATTTCAAGTCTCTACCATTAACCATTTTCAAGTAACTAATTCACATTTCAAGTCTCTACCACTAACCATGTAACTAATTTACATTTCAATTCTCTACACTTAACCATTTTCAAGTAACTAATTCACGTTTTCAAGTTACTACACATAACCATTTTCAGGTTACTAATTCACATTTTCACTACACTTAACCATTTTCAAATAACCAATTCACATTTCAAGTCTCTACAATTAACCATTTTCAAGTAACTAATTCACATTTTCAAGTCACTACCACTTTCAAGTAACAAATACACATCTTCAAGTCTCTACACTTAACCATTTTCAAGTAACTAATTCACGTTTTCAAGTTACTACACTTAACCATTTTCAAGGAACTAATTCACATTTCAAGTGTCTACCACTAACCATGTAACTAATTCACATTTCAATTCTCTACACTTAACCATTTTCAAGTAACTAATTCACGTTTTCAAGTTACTACACTTAACCATTTTCAAGTAACTAATTCAAGCCTCTACAATTAACCATTTTCAAGGAACTAACTCACATTTCAAGTCTCTACCATTAACCATTTTCAAGTAACTAATTCACATTTTCCACTACACTTAACGATTTTCAAGTAACCAATTCACATTTCAAGTCTCTACCATCAACCATTTTCAAGTAAGTAATTCACATTTTCAAGTCACTACCATTTTCAAGTAACTAATTCAAATTTCCAAGTTACTACACTTAACCATTTTCTAGTAACTAATTCATATTTTCACTACAATTAAATATTTTCAAGTAACTAATTCACATTTCAAGTCTCTACCATTAACCATTTTCAAGTAACTACTTCACACTTCAAGTCTCTACGATTAACCATGTAACTAATTTAGATTTTCAAGTCACTACCATTTTCAAGTAACTAATTCACATTTTCAAGTTACTACACTTAACCATTTTCAAGTAGCTAATTCAAATTTTCACTACACTTAACCATTTTCAAGTAACTAATTCACATTTCAAATCTCTACCATTAACCATTTTCAAGCAACTAATTCACATTTTCAAGTCACTACCATTTTAAAGTAACAAATACACATCTGCATGTCTCTACACTTAACCATTTTCGAGTAACTAATTCACATTTCAAGTCTCTACCATTAACCATTTTCAAGTTCCTAATTTATATTTTCAAGTCACTACCATTTTCAAGTAACAAATACACATCTTCATGTCTCTACACTTAACCATTTTCAGATAACCAATTCACATTTTCAATTTTCTACACTTAACCATTTTCAAGTAACTAATTCACATTTTAAGTCTCTACCATTAACCATTTTCAAGTAACTAATACACATTTCAAGTGTCTACCGTTAACCATGTAACTAATTCACATTTCAACCATTTTCAAGTAACAAATTCATGTTTTCAAGTTACTACACTTAACCATTTTCAAGTAACTAATCCACATTTTCACTACACTTAACCATTTTCAAGTAACTAATTCACATTTCAAGTCTCTACCATTAACCATTTTCAAGTAACTAATTCACATTTTCAAGTCTCTACCATTAACCATTTTAAAATAACTAATTCACATTTTCAAGTCACTACCATTTTCAAGTAACAAATACACATCTTCAAGTCTCTACACTTAACCATTTTCAAATAACTAATTCATATTTCAAGTCTCTACCATTTTCAAGTATCTAATTCACATTTCAAGTCTCTACCATTAACCATTTTCAAGTAACTAATTCACATTTCAAGTCTCTACCACTAACCATGTAACTAATTCAAATTTCAATTCTCTACACTTAACCATTTTCAAGTAACTAATTCACGTTTTCAAGTTACTACACGTAACCATTTTCAAGTTACTAAGTCACATTTTCACTACACTTAACCATTTTCAAATAACTAATTCACATTTCAAGTCTCTACAATTAATCATTTTCAAGTAACTAATTCACATTTTCAAGTCACTACAATTTTCATGTAACAAATACACATCTTCAAGTCTCTACACTTAACCATTTTAAAATAACTAATTCACATTTCAAGTCTCTACCATTAACCATGTAACTAATTCACATTTCAAATCTCTACACTTAACCATTTTCAAGTAACTAATTCACGTTTTCAAGTTACTACATGTAACCATTTTCAAGTTACTAATTCACATTTTCACTACACTTAACCATTTTCAAATAACTAATTCACATTTCAAGTCTCTACCATTAACCATGTAACTAATTCACATTTCAATTCTCTATACTTAACCATTTTCAAGTAACTAATTCATATTTCTAGTGTCTACCACTAACCATGTAACTAATTCACATTTCAATTCTCTACACTTAACCATTTTCAAGCAACTAATTCACGTTTTCAAGTTACTACACTTAACCATTTTAAAGTAACTTCTTCAAGTCTCTACAATTAACCATTTTCAAGGAAATAATTCACATTTCAAGTCTCTACCATTAACCATTTTCAAGTAACTAATTCACATTTTCAAGTCACTACCATTTTCAAGTAACTAATTCAAATTTCCAAGTTACTACACTTAACCATTTTCTAGTAACTAATTCACATTTTCACTACAATTAAATATTTTCAAGTAACTAATTCACATTTCAAGTCTCTACCATTAACCATTTTCAAGTAACTACTTCACACTTCAAGTTTCTACCATTAACCATGTAACTAATTTAGATTTTCAAGTCACTATCATTTTCAAGTAACTAATTCACATTTTCAAGTTACTACACTTAACCATTTTCAAGTAGCTAATTCACATTTTCACTACACTTAACCATTTTCTAGTAACTAATTCAAGTCTCTACAACTAACCATTTTCAAGTAACTAATTCATATTTCAAGTCTCTACCATTAACCATTTTCAAGTAACTAATTCACATTTTCAAGTCACTACCATTTTCAAGTAACAAATACACATCTTCAAGTTACTACACTTAACCATTTTCAAGTAACTAATTCACATTTTAACTACACTTAACCATTTTCAAGTAACTAATTCACAGTTCAAGTCTCTACCATTTTCAAATACTAAATCACATTTTCAAGTTACTACACTTAACCATTTTCAAGTAACGAATTCACATTTCCACTACACTTAACGATTTTCAAGTAACTAATTCACATTTCTAGTCTCTACCATTAACCATTTTCAAGTAACTAATACACATTTCAAGGGTCTACCGTTAACCATGTAACTAATTCACATTTAAACCATTTTCAAGTAACTAATTCATGTTTTCAAGTTACTACACGTAACCATTTTCAACTTACTAATTCACATTTTCACTACACTTAACCATTTTCAAATAACTAATTCACATTTCAAGTCTCTACCATTAACCATTTTCAAGTAACTAATTCACATTTCAAGTCTCTAACATTAACCATGTAACTAATTCACATTTCAAGTCTCTAACATTAACCATGTAACTAATTCACATTTTCAAGTCACTACCACTTTCAAGTAACAAATACACATTTTCAAGTCTCTACACTTAACCATTTTCAAATAACTAATTCACATTTCAAGTCTGTACCATTTTCAAGTAACTAATTCACATTTCAAGTCTCTACCATTAACCATTTTCAAGTAACTAATTCACATTTCAAGTCTCTACCACTAACCATGTAACTAATTTACATTTCAATTCTCTACACTTAACCATTTTCAAGTAACTAATTCACGTTTTCAAGTTACTACACATAACCATTTTCAGGTTACTAATTCACATTTTCACTACACTTAACCATTTTCAAATAACCAATTCACATTTCAAGTCTCTACAATTAACCATTTTCAAGTAACTAATTCACATTTTCAAGTCACTACCACTTTCAAGTAACAAATACACATCTTCAAGTCTCTACACTTAACCATTTTCAAATAACTAATTCACGTTTCAAGTCTCTACCATTAATCATGTAACTAATTCACATTTGAATTCTCTACACTTAACCATTTTCAAGTAACTAATTCACGTTTTCAAGTTACTACACTTAACCATTTTCAAGGAACTAATTCACATTTCAAGTGTCTACCACTAACCATGTAACTAATTCACATTTCAATTCTCTACACTTAACCATTTTCAAGTAACTAATTCACGTTTTCAAGTTACTACACTTAACCATTTTCAAGTAACTAATTCAAGTCTCTACAATTAACCATTTTCAAGGAACTAACTCACATTTCAAGTCTCTACCATTAACCATTTTCAAGTAACTAATTCACATTTTCCACTACACTTAACGATTTTCAAGTAACCAATTCACATTTCAAGTCTCTACCATCAACCATTTTCAAGTAAGTAATTCACATTTTCAAGTCACTACCATTTTCAAGTAACTAATTCAAATTTCCAAGTTACTACACTTAACCATTTTCTAGTAACTAATTCATATTTTCACTACAATTAAATATTTTCAAGTAACTAATTCACATTTCAAGTCTCTACCATTAACCATTTTCAAGTAACTACTTCACACTTCAAGTCTCTACGATTAACCATGTAACTAATTTAGATTTTCAAGTCACTACCATTTTCAAGTTACTACACTTAACCATTTTCAAGTAGCTAATTCAAATTTTCACTACACTTAACCATTTTCAAGTAACTAATTCACATTTCAAATCTCTACCATTAACCATTTTCAAGCAACTAATTCACATTTTCAAGTCACTACCATTTTAAAGTAACAAATACACATCTGCATGTCTCTACACTTAACCATTTTCGAGTAACTAATTCACATTTCAAGTCTCTACCATTAACCATTTTCAAGTTCCTAATTTATATTTTCAAGTCACTACCATTTTCAAGTAACAAATACACATCTTCATGTCTCTACACTTAACCATTTTCAGATAACCAATTCACATTTTCAATTTTCTACACTTAACCATTTTCAAGTAACTAATTCACATTTTAAGTCTCTACCATTAACCATTTTCAAGTAACTAATACACATTTCAAGTGTCTACCGTTAACCATGTAACTAATTCACATTTCAACCATTTTCAAGTAACTAATTCATGTTTTCAAGTTACTACACTTAACCATTTTCAAGTAACTAATCCACATTTTCACTACACTTAACCATTTTCAAGTAACTAATTCACATTTCAAGTCTCTACCATTAACCATTTTCAAGTAACTAATTCACATTTTCAAGTCTCTACCATTAACCATTTTAAAATAACTAATTCACATTTTCAAGTCACTACCATTTTCAAGTAACAAATACACATCTTCAAGTCTCTACACTTAACCATTTTCAAATAACTAATTCACATTTCAAGTCTCTACCATTAACCATGTAACTAATTCACATTTCAAATCTCTACACTTAACCATTTTCAAGTAACTAATTCACATTTTCAAGTTACTACATGTAACCATTTTCAAGTTACTAATTCACATTTTCACTACACTTAACCATTTTCAAATAACTAATTCACATTTCAAGTCTCTACAATTAACCATTTTCAAGTAACTAATTCACATTTTCAAGTCACTACCACTTTCAAGTAACAAATACACATTTTCAAGTCTCTACACTTAACCATTTTCAAATAACTAATTCACATTTCAAGTCTCTACCATTTTCAAGTAACTAATTCACATTTCAAGTCTCTACCATTAACCATTTTCAAGTAACTAATTCACATTTCAAGTCTCTACCACTAACCATGTAACTAATTCACATTTCAATTCTCTACACTTAACCATTTTCAAGTAACTAATTCACATTTTCAAGTTACTACATGTAACCATTTTCAAGTTACTAATTCATATTTTCACTACACTTAAGCATTTTCAAATAACTAATTCACATTTCAAGTATCTACTATTAACCATTTTCAAGTAACTAATTCACATTTTCAAGTCACTACCATTTTCAAGTAACTAATTCACATTTCAAGTCTCTTCCATTAACCATTTTCAAGTTCCTAATTTATATTTTCAAGTCACTACCATTTTCAAGTAACAAATACACATCTTCATGTCTCTACACTTAACCATTTTCAAGTAACTAATTCACGTTTTCAAGTCACTACCACTTTCAAGTAACAAATACACATTTTCAAGTCTCTACACTTAACCATTTTCAAATAACTAATTTACATTTCAAGTCTCTACCATTTTCAAGTAACTAATTCACATTTCAAGTCTCTACCTTTAACCATTTTCAAGTAACTAATTCACATTTCAAGTCTCTACCACTAACCATGTAACTAATTCACATTTCAATTCTCTACACTTAACCATTTTCAAGTAACTAATTCACGTTTTCAAGTTACTACACTTAACAATTTTCAAGTAACTAATTCACATTTCAAGTGTCTACCACTAACCATGTAACTAATTCACATTTCAATTCTCTACACTTAACCATTTTCAAGTAACTAATTCACGTTTTCAAGTTACTACACTTAACCATTTTCAAGTAACTAATTCACATTTCAAGTCTCTACCATTAACCATTTTCAAGTAACTAATTCACATTTTCCACTACACTTAACGATTTTCAAGTACCCAATTCACATTTCAAGTCTCTACCATTAACCATTTTCAAGCAACTAATTCACATTTTCAAGTCACTACCATTTTAAAGTAACAAATACACATCTGTATGTCTCTACACTTAACCATTTTCAAGTAACTAATTAACATTTCAAGTCTCTACCATTAACCATTTTCAAGTTCCTAATTTATATTTTCAAGTCACTACCATTTTCAAGTAACAAATACACATCTTCATGTCTCTACACTTAACCATTTTCAAATAACCAATTCACATTTCAAGTCTCTACCATTTTCAAGTAAGTAATTCACAGTTCAAGTCTCTACCATTTTCAAGTAACTAATTCACATTTTCAAGTTACTACACTTAACCATTTTCAAGTAACTAATTCACATTTCAAGTCTCTACCATTAACCATCTTCAAGTAACTAATACACATTTCAAGTGTCTACCGTTAACCATGTAACTAATTCACATTTCAACCATTTTCAAGTAACTAATTCATTTTTTCAAGTTACTACACTTAACCATTTTCAAGTAACTAATCCACATTTTCACTACACTTAACCATTTTCAAGTAACTAATTCACATTTCAAGTCTCTACCATTAACCATTTTCAAGTAATTAATTCACATTTTCAAGTCACTACCACTTACAAGTAACAAATACACATTTTCAAGTCTCTACACTTAACCATTTTCAAATAACTAATTCATGTTTCAAATCTCTACCATTTTCAAGTAACTAATTCACATTTCAAGTCTCTACCATTAACCATTTTCAAGTAACTAATTCACATTTCAAGTCTCTACCACTAACCATGTAACTAATTCAAATTTCAATTCTCTACACTTAACCATTTTCAAGTAACTAATTCACGTTTTCAAGTTACTACACGTAACCATTTTCAAGTTACTAATTCACATTTTCACTACACTTAACCATTTTCAAATAACTAATTCACATTTCAAGTCTCTACAATTAACCATTTTCAAGTAACTAATTCACATTTTCAAGTCACTACCATTTTCAAGTAACAAATACACATCTTCAAGTCTCTACACTTAACCATTTTCAAATAACTAATTCACATTTCAAGTCTCTACCATTAACCATGTAACTAATTCACATTTCAAATCTCTACCCTTAACCATTTTCAAGTAACTAATTCACGTTTTCAAGTTACTATATGTAACCATTTTCAAGTTACTAATTCACATTTTCACTACACTTAACCATTTTCAAATAACTAATTCACATTTCAAGTCTCTACAATTAACCATTTTCAAGTAACTAATTCACATTTTCAAGTCACTACCACTTTCAAGTAACAAATACACATTTTCAAGTCTCTACATTTAACCATTTTCAAATAACTAATTCACATTTCAAGTCTCTACCATTTTCAAGTAACTAATTCACATTTCAAGTCTCTACCATTAACCATTTTCAAGTAACTAATTCACATTTCAAGTCTCTACCACTAACCATGTAACTAATTCACATTTCAATTCTCTACACTTAACCATTTTCAAGTAACTAATTCACGTTTTCAAGTTACTACATGTAACCATTTTCAAGTTACTAATTCATATTTTCACTACACTTAACCATTTTCAAATAACTAATTTACATTTCAAGTATCTACTATTAACCATTTTCAAGTAACTAATTCACATTTTCAAGTCACTACCATTTTCAAGTAACTACTGCACATTTCAAGTCTCTACCATTAACCATTTTCAAGTTACTAATTTATATTTTCAAGTCACTACCATTTTCAAGTAACAAATACACATCTTCATGTCTCTACACTTAACCATTTTCAAATAACCAATTCACATTTTAAATTTTCTACACTTAACCATTTTCAACTAACTAATTCACATTTCAAGTCTCTACCATTAACCATTTTCAAGTAACTAATACACATTTCAAGTGTCTACCGTTAACCATGTAACTAATTCACATTTCAACCATTTTCAAGTAACTAATTCATGTTTTCAAGTTACTACACTTAACCATTTTCAAGTAACTAATCCACATTTTCACTACACTTAACCATTTTCAAGTAACTAATTCACATTTCAAGTCTCTACCATTAACCATTTTCAAGTAACTAATTCACATTTTCAAGTCACTGCCACTTTCAAGTAACAAATACACATTTTCAAGTCTCTACACTTAACCATTTCCAAATAACTAATTTACATTTCAAGTCTCTACCATTTTCAAGTAACTAATTCACATTTCAAGTCTCTACCTTTAACCATTTTCAAGTAACTAATTCACATTTCAAGTCTCTACCACTAACCATGTAACTAATTCACATTTCAATTCTCTACACTTAACTATTTTCAAGTAACTAATTCACGTTTTCAAGTTACTACACTTAACCATTTTCAAGTAACTAATTCACGTTTTCAAGTTACTACACTTAACCATTTTCAAGTAACTAATTCAAGTCTCTACAATTAACCATTTTCAAGGAACTAATTCACATTTCAAGTATCTACCATTAACCATTTTCAAATAACTAATTCACATTTTCAAGTCACTACCATTTTCAAGTAACAAATACACATCTTCATGTCTCTACACTTAACCATTTTCAAGTAACCAATTCACATTTCAAGTCTCTACCATTAACCATTTTCAAATAACTAATTCTCATTTTCAAGTCACTACTATTTTCAAGTAACTAATTCACATTTTTAAGTTACTACACTTAACCATTTTCTAGTAACTAATTCACATTTTCACTACACTTAACCATTTTCAAGTAACTAATTCACATTTCAAGTCTCTACCATTAACCATGTAACTAATTCACATTTCAAATCTCTACCATTAACCATTTTCAAGTAACTAATTCACGTTTTCAAGTTACTACATGTAACCATTTTCAAGTTACTAATTCACATTTTCACTACACTTAACCATTTTCAAATAACTAATTCACATTTCAAGTCTCTACAATTAACCATTTTCAAGTAACTAATTCACATTTTCAAGTCACTACCACTTTCAAGTAACAAATACACATTTTCAAGTCTCTACACTCAACCATTTTCAAATAACTAATTCACTTTTCAAGTCTCTACCATTTTCAAGTAACTAATTCACATTTCAAGTCTCTACCATTAACCATTTTCAAGTAACTAATTCACATTTCAAGTCTCTACCACTAACCATGTAACTAATTCACATTTCAATTCTCTACACTTAACCATTTTCAAGTAACTAATTCACGTTTTCAAGTTACTACATGTTACCATTTTCAAGTTACTAATTCATATTTTCACTACACTTAAGCATTTTCAAATAACTAATTCACATTTCAAGTATCTACTATTAACCATTTTCAAGTAACTAATTCACATTTTCAAGTCACTACCATTTTCAAGTAACTACTGCACATTTCAAGTCTCTACCATTAACCATTTTCAAGTTACTAATTTATATTTTCAAGTCACTACCATTTTCAAGTAACAAATATACATCTTCATGTCTCTACACTTAACCATTTTCAAATAACCAATTCACATTTTAAATTTTCTACACTTAACCATTTTCAAGTAACTAATTCACATTTCAAGTCTCTACAATTAACCATTTTCAAGTAACTAATACACATTTCAAGTGTCTACCGTTAACCATGGAACTAATTCACATTTCAACCATTTTCAAGTAACTAATTCATGTTTTCAAATTACTACACTTAACCATTTTCAAGCAACTAATCCACATTTTCACTACACTTAACCATTTTCAAGTAACTAATTCACATTTCAAGTCTCTACCATTAACCATTTTCAAGTAACTAATTCACATTTTCAAGTCACTACCACTTTCAAGTAACAAATACACATTTTCAAGTCTCTACACTTAACCATTTTCAAATAACTAATTCACATTTCAAGTCTCTACCATTTTCAAGTAACTAATTCACATTTCAAGTCTCTACCTTTAACCATTTTCAAGTAACTAATTCACATTTCAAGTCTCTACCACTAACCATGTAACTAATTCACATTTCAATTCTCTACACTTAACCATTTTCAAGTAACTAATTCACGTTTTCAAGTTACTACACTTAACAATTTTCAAGTAACTAATTCACATTTCAAGTGTCTACCACTAACCATGTAACTAATTCACATTTCAATTCTCTACACTTAACCATTTTCAAGTAACTAATTCACGTTTTCAAGTTACTACACTTAACCATTTTCAAGTAACTAATTCACATTTCAAGTCTCTACCATTAACCATTTTCAAGCAACTAATTCACATTTTCAAGTCACTACCATTTTGAAGTAACAAATACACATCTGTATGTCTCTACACTTAACCATTTTCAAGTAACTAATTAACATTTCAAGTCTCTACCATTAACCATTTTCAAGTTCCTAATTTATATTTTCAAGTCACTACCATTTTCAAGTAACAAATACACATCTTCATGTCTCTACACTTAACCATTTTCAAATAACCAATTCACATTTCAAGTCTCTACCATTTTCAAGTAAGTAATTCACAGTTCAAGTCTCTACCATTTTCAAGTAACTAATTCACATTTTCAAGTCACTACCACTTTCAAGTAACAAATACACATTTTCAAGTCTCTACACTTAACCATTTTCAAATAACTAATTCACATTTCAAGTCTCTACCATTTTCAAGTAACTAATTCACATTTCAAGTCTCTACCTTTAACCATTTTCAAGTAACTAATTCACATTTCAAGTCTCTACCACTAACCATGTAACTAATTCACATTTCAATTCTCTACACTTAACCATTTTCAAGTAACTAATTCACGTTTTCAAGTTACTACACTTAACAATTTTCAAGTAACTAATTCACATTTCAAGTGTCTACCACTAACCATGTAACTAATTCACATTTCAATTCTCTACACTTAACCATTTTCAAGTAACTAATTCACGTTTTCAAGTTACTACACTTAACCATTTTCAAGTAACTAATTCACATTTCAAGTCTCTACCATTAACCATTTTCAAGCAACTAATTCACATTTTCAAGTCACTACCATTTTGAAGTAACAAATACACATCTGTATGTCTCTACACTTAACCATTTTCAAGTAACTAATTAACATTTCAAGTCTCTACCATTAACCATTTTCAAGTTCCTAATTTATATTTTCAAGTCACTACCATTTTCAAGTAACAAATACACATCTTCATGTCTCTACACTTAACCATTTTCAAATAACCAATTCACATTTCAAGTCTCTACCATTTTCAAGTAAGTAATTCACAGTTCAAGTCTCTACCATTTTCAAGTAACTTATTCACATTTTCAATTTTCTACACTTAACCATTTTCAAGTAACTAATTCACATTTTAAGTCTCTACCATTAACCATTTTCAAGTAACTAATTCACATTTCAAGTCTCTACCATTAACCATTTTCAAGTAACTAATACACATTTCAAGTGTCTACCGTTAACCATGTAACTAATTCACATTTCAACCATTTTCAAATAACTAATTCATTTTTTCAAGTTACTACACTTAACCATTTTCAAGTAACTAATCCACATTTTCACTACACTTAACCATTTTCAAGTAACTAATTCACATTTCAAGTCTCTACCATTAACCATTTTCAAGTAACTAATTCACATTTTCAAGTCACTACCACTTACAAGTAACAAATACACATTTTCAAGTCTCTACACTTAACCATTTTCAAATAACTAATTCATATTTCAAGTCTCTACCATTTTCAAGTATCTAATTCACATTTCAAGTCTCTACCATTAACCATTTTCAAGTAACTAATTCACATTTCAAGTCTCTACCACTAACCATGTAACTAATTCAAATTTCAATTCTCTACACTTAACCATTTTCAAGTAACTAATTCACGTTTTCAAGTTACTACACGTAACCATTTTCAAGTTACTAATTCACATTTTCACTACACTTAACCATTTTCAAATAACTAATTCACATTTCAAGTCTCTACAATTAATCATTTTCAAGTAACTAATTCACATTTTCAAGTCACTACATTTTTCATGTAACAAATACACATCTTCAAGTCTCTACACTTAACCATTTTAAAATAACTAATTCACATTTCAAGTCTCTACCATTAACCATGTAACTAATTCACATTTCAAATCTCTACACTTAACCATTTTCAAGTAACTAATTCACGTTTTCAAGTTACTACATGTAACCATTTTCAAGTTACTAATTCACATTTTCACTACACTTAACCATTTTCAAATAACTAATTCACATTTCAAGTCTCTACCATTAACCATGTAACTAATTCACATTTCAATTCTCTACACTTAACCATTTTCAAGTAACTAATTCATATTTCTAGTGTCTACCACTAACCATGTAACTAATTCACATTTCAATTCTCTACACTTAACCATTTTCAAGCAACTAATTCACGTTTTCAAGTTACTACACTTAACCATTTTAAAGTAACTAATTCAAGTCTCTACAATTAACCATTTTCAAGGAAATAATTCACATTTCAAGTCTCTACCATTAACCATTTTCAAGTAACTAATTCACATTTTCAAGTCACTACCATTTTCAAGTAACTAATTCAAATTTCCAAGTTACTACACTTAACCATTTTCTAGTAACTAATTCACATTTTCACTACAATTAAATATTTTCAAGTAACTAATTCACATTTCAAGTCTCTACCATTAACCATTTTCAAGTAACTACTTCACACTTCAAGTTTCTACCATTAACCATGTAACTAATTTAGATTTTCAAGTCACTACCATTTTCAAGTAACTAATTCACATTTTCAAGTTACTACACTTAACCATTTTCAAGTAGCTAATTCACATTTTCACTACACTTAACCATTTTCTAGTAACTAATTCAAGTCTCTACAACTAACCATTTTCAAGTAACTAATTCATATTTCAAGTCTCTACCATTAACCATTTTCAAGTAACTAATTCACATTTTCAAGTCACTACCATTTTCAAGTAACAAATACACATCTTCAAGTTACTACACTTAACCATTTTCAAGTAACTAATTCACATTTTAACTACACTTAACCATTTTCAAGTAACTAATTCACAGTTCAAGTCTCTACCATTTTCAAATACTAAATCACATTTTCAAGTTACTACACTTAACCATTTTCAAGTAACGAATTCATATTTCCACTACACTTAACGATTTTCAAGTAACTAATTCACATTTCTAGTCTCTACCATTAACCATTTTCAAGTAACTAATACACATTTCAAGGGTCTACCGTTAACCATGTAACTAATTCACATTTAAACCATTTTCAAGTAACTAATTCATGTTTTCAAGTTACTACACGTAACCATTTTCAACTTACTAATTCACATTTTCACTACACTTAACCATTTTCAAATAACTAATTCACATTTCAAGTCTCTACAATTAACCATTTTCAAGTAACTAATTCACATTTTCATGTCACTAACATTTTCAAGTAAAAAATACACATCTTCAAGTCTCTACACTTAACCATTTTCAAATAACTAATTCACATTTCAAGTCTCTACCATTAACCATTTTCAAGTAACTAATTCACATTTCAAGTCTCTAACATTAACCATGTAACTAATTCACATTTCAAGTCTCTAACATTAACCATGTAACTAATTCACATTTTCAAGTCAATACCACTTTCAAGTAACAAATACACATTTTCAAGTCTCTACACTTAACCATTTTCAAATAACTAATTCACATTTCAAGTCTCTACCATTTTCAAGTAACTAATTCACATTTCAAGTCTCTACCATTAACCATTTTCAAGTAACTAATTAACATTTCAAGTCTCTACCACTAACCATGTAACTAATTCACATTTCAATTCTCTACACTTGACCATTTTCAAGTAACTAATTCACGTTTTCAAGTTACTACACTTAACCATTTTCAAGCTACTAATTTACATTTTCACTACACTTAACCATTTTCAAATAACTAATTCACATTTCAAGTCTCTACAATTAACCATTTTCAAGTAAGTAATTCTCATTTTAAAGTCACTACCATTTTCAAGTAACAAATACACATCTTCAAGTCTCTACACTTAACCATTTTCAAATAACTAATTCACATTTCAAGTCTCTACCATTAACCATGTAACTAATTCACATTTCAATTCTCTACACTTAACCATTTTCAAGTAACTAATTCACATTTCAAGTGTCTACCACTAACCATGTAACTAATTCACATTTCAATTCTCTACACTTAACCATTTTCAAGTAACTAATTCACGTTTTCAAGTTACTACACTTAACCATTTTCAAGTAACTAATTCACATTTCAAGTCTCTACCATTAACCATTTTCAAGTAACTACTTCACACTTCAAGTTTCTACCATTAACCATGTAACTAATTTAGATTTTCAAGTCACTACCATTTTCAAGTAACTAATTCACATTTTCAAGTTACTACACTTAACCATTTTCAAGTAGCTAATTCACATTTTCACTACACTTAACCATTTTCAAGTAACTAATTCACATTTCAAATCTCTACCATTAACCATTTTCAAGCAACTAATTCACATTTTCAAGTCACAACCATTTTAAAGTAACAAATACACATCTGCATGTCTCTACACTTAACCATTTTCAAGTAACTAATTCACATTTCAAGTCTCTACCATTAACCATTTTCAAGTAACTAATTCACATTTCAAGTCTCTACCACTAACCATGTAACTAATTCACATTTCAATTCTCTACACTTAACCATTTTCAAGTAACTAATTCACGTTTTCAAGTTACTACACGTAACCATTTTCAAGTTACTAATTCACATTTCAAGTCTCTACCATTAACCATTTTCAAGTAACTAATACACATTTCAAGTGTCTACCGTTAACCATGTAACTAATTCACATTTCAACCATTTTCAAGTAACTAATTCATGTTTTCAAGTTACTACACTTAACCATTTTCAAGTAACTAATCCACATTTTCACTACACTTAACCATTTTCAAGTAACTAATTCACATTTCAAGTCTCTACCATTAACCATTTTCAAGTAACTAATTCACATTTTCAAGTCACTACCACTTACAAGTAAGAAATACACATTTTCAAGTCTCTACACTTAACCATTTTCAAATAACTAATTCATATTTCAAATCTCTACCATTAACCATTTTCAAGCAACTAATTCACATTTTCAAGTCACTACCATTTTAAAGTAACAAATACACATCTGCATGTCTCTACACTTAACCATTTTCAAGTAACTAATTCACATTTCAAGTCTCTACCATTAACCATTTTCAAGTTCCTAATTTATATTTTCAAGTCACTACCATTTTCAAGTAACAAATACACATCTTCATGTCTCTACACTTAACCATTTTCAAATAACCAATTCACATTTACAATTTTCTACACTTAACTATTTTCAAGTAACTAATTCACATTTCAAGTCTCTACCATTAACCATTTTCAAGTAACTAATACACATTTCAAGTGTCTACCGTTAACCATGTAACTAATTCACATTTCAACCATTTTCAAGTAACTAATTCATGTTTTCAAGTTACTACACTTAACCATTTTCAAGTAACTAATCCACCTTTTCACTACACTTAACCATTTTCAAGTAACTAATTCACATTTCAAGTCTCTACCATTAACCATTTTCAAGTAACTAATTCACATTTTCAAGTCACTAATTCAAGTCTCTACAATTAGCCATTTTTAAGGAACTAATTCACATTTCAAGTCTCTACCCTTTAACCATTTTCAAGTAACTAATTCACATTTTCCACTACACTTAACGATTTTCAAGTAACCAATTCACATTTCAAGTCTCTACCATTAACCATTTTCAAGTAACTAATTCACATTTTCAAGTCACTACCATTTTCAAGTAACTAATTCAAATTTCCAAGTTACTACACTTAAACCATTTTCTAGTAACTAATTCATATTTTCAAGTAACTAATTCACATTTCAAGTCTCTACCATTAACCATTTTCAAGTAACTACTTCACACTTCAAGTCTCTACCATTAACCATGTAACTAATTTAGATTTTCAAGTCACTACCATTTTCAAGTAACTAATTCACATTTTCAAGTTACTACACTTAACCATTTTCAAGTAGCTAATTCACATTTTCACTACACTTAACCATTTTCAAGTAACTAATTCACATTTCAAATCTCTACCATTAACCATTTTCAAGCAACTAATTCACATTTTCAAGTCACAACCATTTTAAAGTAACAAATACACATCTGCATGTCTCTACACTTAACCATTTTCAAGTAACTAATTCACATTTCAAGTCTCTACCATTAACCATTTTCAAGTAACTTATTCACATTTCAAGTCTCTACCACTAACCATGTAACTAATTCACATTTCAATTCTCTACACTTAACCATTTTCAAGTAACTAATTCACGTTTTCAAGTTACTAATTCACATTTCAAGTCTCTACCATTAACCATTTTCAAGTAACTAATACACATTTCAAGTGTCTACCGTTAACCATGTAACTAATTCACATTTCAACCATTTTCAAGTAACTAATTCATGTTTTCAAGTTACTACACTTAACCATTTTCAAGTAACTAATCCACATTTTCACTACACTTAACCATTTTCAAGTAACTAATTCACATTTCAAGTCTCTACCATTAACCATTTTCAAGTAACTAATTCACATTTTCAAGTCACTAATTCAAGTCTCTACAATTAACCATTTTTAAGGAACTAATTCACATTTCAAGTCTCTACCCTTTAACCATTTTCAAGTAACTAATTCACATTTTCCACTACACTTAACGATTTTCAAGTAACCAATTCACATTTCAAGTCTCTACCATTAACCATTTTCAAGTAACTAATTCACATTTTCAAGTCACTACCATTTTCAAGTAACTAATTCAAATTTCCAAGTTACTACACTTAAACCATTTTCTAGTAACTAATTCATATTTTCAAGTAACTAATTCACATTTCAAGTCTCTACCATTAACCATTTTCAAGTAACTACTTCACACTTCAAGTCTCTACCATTAACCATGTAACTAATTTAGATTTTCAAGTCACTACCATTTTCAAGTAACTAATTCACATTTTCAAGTTACTACACTTAACCATTTTCAAGTAGCTAATTCACATTTTCACTACACTTAACCATTTTCAAGTAACTAATTCACATTTCAAATCTCTACCATTAACCATTTTCAAGCAACTAATTCACATTTTCAAGTCACAACCATTTTAAAGTAACAAATACACATCTGCATGTCTCTACACTTAACCATTTTCAAGTAACTAATTCACATTTCAAGTCTCTACCATTAACCATTTTCACGTAACTAATTCACATTTCAAGTCTCTACCACTAACCATGTAACTAATTCACATTTCAATTCTCTACACTTAACCATTTTCAAGTAACTAATTCACGTTTTCAGGTTACTACACGTAACCATTTTCAAGTTACTAATTCACATTTCAAGTCTCTACCATTAACCATTTTCAAGTAACTAATACACATTTCAAGTGTCTACCGTTAACCATGTAACTAATTCACATTTCAACCATTTTCAAGTAACTAATTCATGTTTTCAAGTTACTACACTTAACCATTTTCAAGTAACTAATCCACATTTTCACTACACTTAACCATTTTCAAGTAACTAATTCACATTTCAAGTCTCTACCATTAACCATTTTCAAGTAACTAATTCACATTTTCAAGTCACTACCACTTACAAGTAAGAAATACACATTTTCAAGTCTCTACACTTAACCATTTTCAAATAACTAATTCATAGTTCAAGTCTCTACCATTTTCAAGTAACTAATTCACATTTCAAGTCTCTACCATTAACCATTTTCAAGTAACTAATTCACATTTCAAGTCTCTACCACTAACCATGTAACTAATTCAAATTTCAATTCTCTACACTTAACCATTTTCAAGTAACTAATTCACGTTTTCAAGTTACTACACGTAACCATTTTCAAGTTACTAATTCACATTTTCACTACACTTAACCATTTTCAAATAACTAATTCACATTTCAAGTCTCTACAATTAACCATTTTCAAGTAACTAATTCACATTTTCAAGTCACTACAATTTTCATGTAACAAATACACATCTTCAAGTCTCTACACTTAACCATTTTAAAATAACTAATTCACATTTCAAGTCTCTACCATTAACCATGTAACTAATTCACATTTCAAATCTCTACACTTAACCATTTTCAAGTAACTAATTCACGTTTTCAAGTTACTACATGTAACCATTTTCAAGTTACTAATTCACATTTTCACTACACTTAACCATTTTCAAATAACTAATTCACATTTCAAGTCTCTACCATTAACCATGTAACTAATTCACATTTCAATTCTCTACACTTAACCATTTTCAAGTAACTAATTCACGTTTTCAAGTTACTACACTTAACCATTTTCAAGTAACTAATTCATATTTCTAGTGTCTACCACTAACCATGTAACTAATTCACATTTCAATTCTCTACACTTAACCATTTTCAAGCAACTAATTCACGTTTTCAAGTTACTACACTTAACCATTTTAAAGTAACTAATTCAAGTCTCTACAATTAACCATTTTCAAGGAAATAATTCACATTTCAAGTCTCTACCATTAACCATTTTCAAGTAACTAATTCACATTTTCAAGTCACTACCATTTTCAAGTAACTAATTCAAATTTCCAAGTTACTACACTTAACCATTTTCTAGTAACTAATTCACATTTTCACTACAATTAAATATTTTCAAGTAACTAATTCACATTTCAAGTCTCTACCATTAACCATTTTCAAGTAACTACTTCACACTTCAAGTTTCTACCATTAACCATGTAACTAATTTAGATTTTCAAGTCACTACCATTTTCAAGTAACTAATTCACATTTTCAAGTTACTACACTTAACCATTTTCAAGTAGCTAATTCACATTTTCACTACACTTAACCATTTTCTAGTAACTAATTCAAGTCTCTACAACTAACCATTTTCAAGTAACTAATTCATATTTCAAGTCTCTACCATTAACCATTTTCAAGTAACTAATTCACATTTTCAAGTCACTAATTCAAGTCTCTACAATTAACCATTTTTAAGGAACTAATTCACATTTCAAGTCTCTACCCTTTAACCATTTTCAAGTAACTAGTTCACATTTTCCACTACACTTAACGATTTTCAAGTAACCAATTCACATTTCAAGTCTCTACCATTAACCATTTTCAAGTAACTAATTCACATTTTCAAGTCACTACCATTTTCAAGTAACTAATTCAAATTTCCAAGTTACTACACTTAAACCATTTTCTAGTAACTAATTCATATTTTCAAGTAACTAATTCACATTTCAAGTCTCTACCATTAACCATTTTCAAGTAACTACTTCACACTTCAAGTCTCTACCATTAACCATGTAACTAATTTAGATTTTCAAGTCACTACCATTTTCAAGTAACTAATTCACATTTTCAAGTTACTACACTTAACCATTTTCAAGTAGCTAATTCACATTTTCACTACACTTAACCATTTTCAAGTAACTAATTCACATTTCAAATCTCTACCATTAACCATTTTCAAGCAACTAATTCACATTTTCAAGTCACAACCATTTTAAAGTAACAAATACACATCTGCATGTCTCTACACTTAACCATTTTCAAGTAACTAATTCACATTTCAAGTCTCTACCATTAACCATTTTCAAGTAACTAATTCACATTTCAAGTCTCTACCACTAACCATGTAACTAATTCACATTTCAATTCTCTACACTTAACCATTTTCAAGTAACTAATTCACGTTTTCAAGTTACTACACGTAACCATTTTCAAGTTACTAATTCACATTTCAAGTCTCTACCATTAACCATTTTCAAGTAACTAATACACATTTCAAGTGTCTACCGTTAACCATGTAACTAATTCACATTTCAACCATTTTCAAGTAACTAATTCATGTTTTCAAGTTACTACACTTTACCATTTTCAAGTAACTAATCCACATTTTCACTACACTTAACCATTTTCAAGTAACTAATTCACATTTCAAGTCTCTACCATTAACCATTTTCAAGTAACTAATTCACATTTTCAAGTCACTACCACTTACAAGTAAGAAATACACATTTTCAAGTCTCTACACTTAACCATTTTCAAATAACTAATTCATATTTCAAGTCTCTACCATTTTCAAGTAACTAATTCACATTTCAAGTCTCTACCATTAACCATTTTCAAGTAACTAATTCACATTTCAAGTCTCTACCACTAACCATGTAACTAATTCAAATTTCAATTCTCTACACTTAACCATTTTCAAGTAACTAATTCACGTTTTCAAGTTACTACACGTAACCATTTTCAAGTTACTAATTCACATTTTCACTACACTTAACCATTTTCAAATAACTAATTCACATTTCAAGTCTCTACAATTAACCATTTTCAAGTAACTAATTCACATTTTCAAGTCACTACAATTTTCATGTAACAAATACACATCTTCAAGTCTCTACACTTAACCATTTTAAAATAACTAATTCACATTTCAAGTATCTACCATTAACCATGTAACTAATTCACATTTCAAATCTCTACACTTAACCATTTTCAAGTAACTAATTCACGTTTTCAAGTTACTACATGTAACCATTTTCAAGTTGCTAATTCACATTTTCACTACACTTAACCATTTTCAAATAACTAATTCACATTTCAAGTCTCTACCATTAACCATGTAACTAATTCACATTTCAATTCTCTACACTTAACCATTTTCAAGTAACTAATTCACGTTTTCAAGTTACTACACTTAACCATTTTCAAGTAACTAATTCATATTTCTAGTGCCTACCACTAACCATGTAACTAATTTACATTTCAATTCTCTACACTTAACCATTTTCAAGCAACTAATTCACGTTTTCAAGTTACTACACTTAACCATTTTAAAGTAACTAATTCAAGTCTCTACAATTAACCATTTTCAAGGAAATAATTCACATTTCAAGTCTCTACCATTAACCATTTTCAAGTAACTAATTCACATTTTCAAGTCACTACCATTTTCAAGTAACTAATTCAAATTTCCAAGTTACTACACTTAACCATTTTCTAGTAACTAATTCACATTTTCACTACAATTAAATATTTTCAAGTAACTAATTCACATTTCAAGTCTCTACCATTAACCATTTTCAAGTAACTACTTCACACTTCAAGTTTCTACCATTAACCATGTAACTAATTTAGATTTTCAAGTCACTACCATTTTCAAGTAACTAATTCACATTTTCAAGTTACTACACTTAACCATTTTCAAGTAGCTAATTCACATTTTCACTACACTTAACCATTTTCTAGTAACTAATTCAAGTCTCTACAACTAACCATTTTCAAGTAACTAATTCATATTTCAAGTCTCTACCATTAACCATTTTCACGTAACTAATTCACATTTTCAAGTCACTAATTCAAGTCTCTACAATTAACCATTTTTAAGGAACTAATTCACATTTCAAGTCTCTACCCTTTAACCATTTTCAAGTAACTAATTCACATTTTCAAGTTACTACACTGAACCATTTTCAAGTAGCTAATTCACATTTTCACTACACTTAACCATTTTCTAGTAACTAATTCAAGTCTCTACAACTAACCATTTTCAAGTAACTAATTCATATTTCAAGTCTCTACCATTAACCATTTTCAAGTAACTAATTCACATTTTCAAGTCACTAATTCAAGTCTCTACAATTAACCATTTTTAAGGAACTAATTCACATTTCAAGTCTCTACCCTTTAACCATTTTCAAGTAACTAGTTCACATTTTCCACTACACTTAACGATTTTCAAGTAACCAATTCACATTTCAAGTCTCTACCATTAACCATTTTCAAGTAACTAATTCACATTTTCAAGTCACTACCATTTTCAAGTAACTAATTCAAATTTCCAAGTTACTACACTTAAACCATTTTCTAGTAACTAATTCATATTTTCAAGTAACTAATTCACATTTCAAGTCTCTACCATTAACCATTTTCAAGTAACTACTTCACACTTCAAGTCTCTACCATTAACCATGTAACTAATTTAGATTTTCAAGTCACTACCATTTTCAAGTAACTAATTCACATTTTCAAGTTACTACACTTAACCATTTTCAAGTAGCTAATTCACATTTTCACTACACTTAACCATTTTCAAGTAACTAATTCACATTTCAAATCTCTACCATTAACCATTTTCAAGCAACTAATTCACATTTTCAAGTCACAACCATTTTAAAGTAACAAATACACATCTGCATGTCTCTACACTTAACCATTTTCAAGTAACTAATTCACATTTCAAGTCTCTACCATTAACCATTTTCAAGTAACTAATTCACATTTCAAGTCTCTACCACTAACCATGTAACTAATTCACATTTCAATTCTCTACACTTAACCATTTTCAAGTAACTAATTCACGTTTTCAAGTTACTACACGTAACCATTTTCAAGTTACTAATTCACATTTCAAGTCTCTACCATTAACCATTTTCAAGTAACTAATACACATTTCAAGTGTCTACCGTTAACCATGTAACTAATTCACATTTCAACCATTTTCAAGTAACTAATTCATGTTTTCAAGTTACTACACTTTACCATTTTCAAGTAACTAATCCACATTTTCACTACACTTAACCATTTTCAAGTAACTAATTCACATTTCAAGTCTCTACCATTAACCATTTTCAAGTAACTAATTCACATTTTCAAGTCACTACCACTTACAAGTAAGAAATACACATTTTCAAGTCTCTACACTTAACCATTTTCAAATAACTAATTCATATTTCAAGTCTCTACCATTTTCAAGTAACTAATTCACATTTCAAGTCTCTACCATTAACCATTTTCAAGTAACTAATTCACATTTCAAGTCTCTACCACTAACCATGTAACTAATTCAAATTTCAATTCTCTACACTTAACCATTTTCAAGTAACTAATTCACGTTTTCAAGTTACTACACGTAACCATTTTCAAGTTACTAATTCACATTTTCACTACACTTAACCATTTTCAAATAACTAATTCACATTTCAAGTCTCTACAATTAACCATTTTCAAGTAACTAATTCACATTTTCAAGTCACTACAATTTTCATGTAACAAATACACATCTTCAAGTCTCTACACTTAACCATTTTAAAATAACTAATTCACATTTCAAGTCTCTACCATTAACCATGTAACTAATTCACATTTCAAATCTCTACACTTAACCATTTTCAAGTAACTAATTCACGTTTTCAAGTTACTACATGTAACCATTTTCAAGTTGCTAATTCACATTTTCACTACACTTAACCATTTTCAAATAACTAATTCACATTTCAAGTCTCTACCATTAACCATGTAACTAATTCACATTTCAATTCTCTACACTTAACCATTTTCAAGTAACTAATTCACGTTTTCAAGTTACTACACTTAACCATTTTCAAGTAACTAATTCATATTTCTAGTGTCTACCACTAACCATGTAACTAATTTACATTTCAATTCTCTACACTTAACCATTTTCAAGCAACTAATTCACGTTTTCAAGTTACTACACTTAACCATTTTAAAGTAACTAATTCAAGTCTCTACAATTAACCATTTTCAAGGAAATAATTCACATTTCAAGTCTCTACCATTAACCATTTTCAAGTAACTAATTCACATTTTCAAGTCACTACCATTTTCAAGTAACTAATTCAAATTTCCAAGTTACTACACTTAACCATTTTCTAGTAACTAATTCACATTTTCACTACAATTAAATATTTTCAAGTAACTAATTCACATTTCAAGTCTCTACCATTAACCATTTTCAAGTAACTACTTCACACTTCAAGTTTCTACCATTAACCATGTAACTAATTTAGATTTTCAAGTCACTACCATTTTCAAGTAACTAATTCACATTTTCAAGTTACTACACTTAACCATTTTCAAGTAGCTAATTCACATTTTCACTACACTTAACCATTTTCTAGTAACTAATTCAAGTCTCTACAACTAACCATTTTCAAGTAACTAATTCATATTTCAAGTCTCTACCATTAACCATTTTCACGTAACTAATTCACATTTTCAAGTCACTAATTCAAGTCTCTACAATTAACCATTTTTAAGGAACTAATTCACATTTCAAGTCTCTACCCTTTAACCATTTTCAAGTAACTAATTCACATTTTCCACTACACTTAACGATTTTCAAGTAACCAATTCACATTTCAAGTCTCTACCATTAACCATTTTCAAGTAACTAATTCACATTTTCAAGTCACTACCATTTTCAAGTCACTACCATTTTCAAGTAACTAATTCAAATTTCCAAGTTACTACACTTAAACCATTTTCTAGTAACTAATTCATATTTTCAAGTAACTAATTCACATTTCAAGTCTCTACCATTAACCATTTTCAAGTAACTACTTCACACTTCAAGTCTCTACCATTAACCATGTAACTAATTTAGATTTTCAAGTCACTACCATTTTCAAGTAACTAATTCACATTTTCAAGTTACTACACTTAACCATTTTCAAGTAGCTAATTCACATTTTCACTACACTTAACCATTTTCAAGTAACTAATTCACATTTCAAATCTCTACCATTAACCATTTTCAAGCAACTAATTCACATTTTCAAGTCACAACCATTTTAAAGTAACAAATACACATCTGCATGTCTCTACACTTAACCATTTTCAAGTAACTAATTCACATTTCAAGTCTCTACCATTAACCATTTTCAAGTAACTAATTCACATTTCAAGTCTCTACCACTAACCATGTAACTAATTCACATTTCAATTCTCTATACTTAACCATTTTCAAGTAACTAATTCACGTTTTCAAGTTACTATACGTAACCATTTTCAAGTTACTAATTCACATTTCAAGTCTCTACCATTAACCATTTTCAAGTAACTAATACACATTTCAAGTGTCTACCGTTAACCATGTAACTAATTCACATTTCAACCATTTTCAAGTAACTAATTCATGTTTTCAAGTTACTACACTTAACCATTTTCTAGTAACTAATTCAAGTCTCTACAACTAACCATTTTCAAGTAACTAATTCACATTTCAAGTCTCTACCATTAACCATTTTCAAGTAACTAATTCACATTTTCAAGTCACTACCATTTTCAAGTAACAAATACACATCTTCAAGTCGCTACACTTAACCATTTCAAATAACTAATTCAGATTTCAAGTCTCTACCATTTTCAAGTAACTAATTCACAGTTCAAGTCTCTACCATTTTCAAATACTAATTCACATTTTCAAGTTACTACACTTCACCATTTTCAAGTAACTAATTCACATTTCCACTACACTTAACGATTTTCAAGTAACTAATTCACATTTCAAGTCTCTACCATTAACCATTTTCAAGCAACTAATTCACATTTTCAAGTCTCTACCATTAACCATTTTCAAGTAACTAATTCACATTTTCAAGTCACTACCACTTACAAGTAACAAATACACATTTTCAAATCTCTACACTTAACCATTTTCAAATAACTAATTCATATTTCAAGTCTCTACCATTTTCAAGTAACTAATTCACATTTCAAGTCTCTACCATTAACCATTTTCAAGTAACTAATTCACATTTCAAGTCTCTACCACTAACCATGTAACTAATTCAAATTTCAATTCTCTACACTTAACCATTTTCAAGTAACTAATTCACGTTTTCAAGTTACTACACGTAACCATTTTCAAGTTACTAATTCACATTTTCACTACACTTAACCATTTTCAAATAACTAATTAACATTTCAAGTCTCTACAATTAACCATTTTCAAGTAACTAATTCACATTTTCAAGTCACTACAATTTTCATGTAACAAATACACATCTTCAAGTCTCTACACTTAACCATTTTAAAATAACTAATTCACATTTCAAGTCTCTACCATTAACCATGTAACTAATTCAAATTTCAAATCTCTACACTTAAACATTTTCAAGTAACTAATTCACGTTTTCAAGTTACTACATGTAACCATTTTCAAGTTACTAATTCACATTTTCACTACACTTAACCATTTTCAAATAACTAATTCACATTTCAAGTCTCTACCATTAACCATGTAACTAATTCACATTTCAATTCTCTACACTTAACCATTTTCAAGTAACTAATTCACGTTTTCAAGTTACTACACGTAACCATTTTCAAGTTACTAATTCACATTTCAAGTCTCTACCATTAACCATTTTCAAGTAACTAATACACATTTCAAGTGTCTACCGTTAACCATGTAACTAATTCACATTTCAACCATTTTCAAGTAACTAATTCATGTTTTCAAGTTACTACACTTAACCATTTTCAAGTAACTAATCCACATTTTCACTACACTTAACCATTTTCAAGTAACTAATTCGCATTTCAAGTCTCTACCATTAATCATTTTCAAGTAACTAATTCACGTTTTCAAGTTACTACACTTAACCATTTTCAAGTAACTAATTCATATTTCTAGTGTCTACCACTAACCATGTAACTAATTCACATTTCAATTCTCTACACTTAACCATTTTCAAGCAACTAATTCACGTTTTCAAGTTACTACACTTAACCATTTTAAAGTAACTAATTCAAGTCTCTACAATTAACCATTTTCAAGGAAATAATTCACATTTCAAGTCTCTACCATTAACCATTTTCAAGTAACTAATTCACATTTTCAAGTCACTACCATTTTCAAGTAACTAATTCAAATTTCCAAGTTACTACACTTAACCATTTTCTAGTAACTAATTCACATTTTCACTACAATTAAATATTTTCAAGTAACTAATTCACATTTCAAGTCTCTACCATTAACCATTTTCAAGTAACTACTTCACACTTCAAGTTTCTACCATTAACCATGTAACTAATTTAGATTTTCAAGTCACTACCATTTTCAAGTAACTAATTCACATTTTCAAGTTACTACACTTAACCATTTTCAAGTAGCTAATTCACATTTTCACTACACTTAACCATTTTCTAGTAACTAATTCAAGTCTCTACAACTAACCATTTTCAAGTAACTAATTCATATTTCAAGTCTCTACCATTAACCATTTTCACGTAACTAATTCACATTTTCAAGTCACTAATTCAAGTCTCTACAATTAACCATTTTTAAGGAACTAATTCACATTTCAAGTCTCTACCCTTTAACCATTTTCAAGTAACTAATTCACATTTTCCACTACACTTAACGATTTTCAAGTAACCAATTCACATTTCAAGTCTCTACCATTAACCATTTTCAAGTAACTAATTCACATTTTCAAGTCACTACCATTTTCAAGTAACTAATTCAAATTTCCAAGTTACTACACTTAAACCATTTTCTAGTAACTAATTCATATTTTCAAGTAACTAATTCACATTTCAAGTCTCTACCATTAACCATTTTCAAGTAACTACTTCACACTTCAAGTCTCTACCATTAACCATGTAACTAATTTAGATTTTCAAGTCACTACCATTTTCAAGTAACTAATTCACATTTTCAAGTTACTACACTTAACCATTTTCAAGTAGCTAATTCACATTTTCACTACACTTAACCATTTTCAAGTAACTAATTCACATTTCAAATCTCTACCATTAACCATTTTCAAGCAACTAATTCACATTTTCAAGTCACAACCATTTTAAAGTAACAAATACACATCTGCATGTCTCTACACTTAACCATTTTCAAGTAACTAATTCACATTTCAAGTCTCTACCATTAACCATTTTCAAGTAACTAATTCACATTTCAAGTCTCTACCACTAACCATGTAACTAATTCACATTTCAATTCTCTACACTTAACCATTTTCAAGTAACTAATTCACGTTTTCAAGTTACTACACGTAACCATTTTCAAGTTACTAATTCACATTTCAAGTCTCTACCATTAACCATTTTCAAGTAACTAATACACATTTCAAGTGTCTACCGTTAACCATGTAACTAATTCACATTTCAACCATTTTCAAGTAACTAATTCATGTTTTCAAGTTACTACACTTAACCATTTTCAAGTAACTAATCCACATTTTCACTACACTTAACCATTTTCAAGTAACTAATTCACATTTCAAGTCTCTACCATTAACCATTTTCAAGTAACTAATTCACATTTTCAAGTCACTACCACTTACAAGTAACAAATACACATTTTCGAGTCTCTACACTTAACCATTTTCAAATAACTAATTCATATTTCAAGTCTCTACCATTTTCAAGTAACTAATTCACATTTCAAATCTCTACCATTTTCAAGTAACTAATTCACATTTCAAGTCTCTACCACTAACCATGTAACTAATTCAAATTTCAATTCTCTACACTTAACCATTTTCAAGTAACTAATTCACGTTTTCAAGTTACTACACGTAACCATTTTCAAGTTACTAATTCACATTTTCACTACACTTAACCATTTTCAAATAACTAATTCACATTTCAAGTCTCTACAATTAACCATTTTCAAGTAACTAATTCACATTTTCAAGTCACTACAATTTTCATGTAACAAATACACATCTTCAAGTCTCTACACTTAACCATTTTAAAATAACTAATTCACATTTCAAGTCTCTACCATTAACCATGTAACTAATTCAAATTTCAAATCTCTACACTTAACCATTTTCAAGTAACTAATTCACGTTTTCAAGTTACTACATGTAACCATTTTCAAGTTACTAATTCACATTTTCACTACACTTAACCATTTTCAAATAACTAATTCACATTTCAAGTCTCTACCATTAACCATGTAACTAATTCACATTTCAATTCTCTACACTTAACCATTTTCAAGTAACTAATTCACGTTTTCAAGTTACTACACTTAACCATTTTCAAGTAACTACTTCACACTTCAAGTTTCTACCATTAACCATGTAACTAATTCACATTTCAATTCTCTACACTTAACCATTTTCAAGTAACTAATTCACGTTTTCAAGTTACTACACTTAACCATTTTCAAGTAACTAATTCATATTTCTAGTGTCTACCACTAACCATGTAACTAATTCACATTTCAATTCTCTACACTTAACCATTTTCAAGCAACTAATTCACGTTTTCAAGTTACTACACTTAACCATTTTAAAGTAACTAATTCAAGTCTCTACAATTAACCATTTTCAAGGAAATAATTCACATTTCAAGTCTCTACCATTAACCATTTTCAAGTAACTAATTCACATTTTCAAGTCACTACCATTTTCAAGTAACTAATTCAAATTTCCAAGTTACTACACTTAACTATTTTCTAGTAACTAATTCACATTTTCACTACAATTAAATATTTTCAAGTAACTAATTCACATTTCAAGTCTCTACCATTAACCATTTTCAAGTAACTACTTCACACTTCAAGTTTCTAGCATTAACCATGTAACTAATTTAGATTTTCAAGTCACTACCATTTTCAAGTAACTAATTCACATTTTCAAGTTACTACACTTAACCATTTTCAAGTAGCTAATTCACATTTTCACTACACTTAACCATTTTCTAGTAACTAATTCAAGTCTCTACAACTAACCATTTTCAAGTAACTAATTCATATTTCAAGTCTCTACCATTAACCATTTTCACGTAACTAATTCACATTTTCAAGTCACTAATTCAAGTCTCTACAATTAACCATTTTTAAGGAACTAATTCACATTTCAAGTCTCTACCCTTTAACCATTTTCAAGTAACTAATTCACATTTTCCACTACACTTAACGATTTTCAAGTAACCAATTCACATTTCAAGTCTCTACCATTAACCATTTTCAAGTAACTAATTCACATTTTCAAGTCACTACCATTTTCAAGTAACTAATTCAAATTTCCAAGTTACTACACTTAAACCATTTTCTAGTAACTAATTCATATTTTCAAGTAACTAATTCACATTTCAAGTCTCTACCATTAACCATTTTCAAGTAACTACTTCACACTTCAAGTCTCTACCATTAACCATGTAACTAATTTAGATTTTCAAGTCACTACCATTTTCAAGTAACTAATTCACATTTTCAAGTTACTACACTTAACCATTTTCAAGTAGCTAATTCACATTTTCACTACACTTAACCATTTTCAAGTAACTAATTCACATTTCAAATCTCTACCATTAACCATTTTCAAGCAACTAATTCACATTTTCAAGTCACAACCATTTTAAAGTAACAAATACACATCTGCATGTCTCTACACTTAACCATTTTCAAGTAACTAATTCACATTTCAAGTCTCTACCATTAACCATTTTCAAGTAACTAATTCACATTTCAAGTCTCTACGACTAACCATGTAACTAATTCACATTTCAATTCTCTACACTTAACCATTTTCAAGTAACTAATTCACGTTTTCAAGTTACTACACGTAACCATTTTCAAGTTACTAATTCACATTTCAAGTCTCTACCATTAACCATTTTCAAGTAACTAATACACATTTCAAGTGTCTACCGTTAACCATGTAACTAATTCACATTTCAACCATTTTCAAGTAACTAATTCATGTTTTCAAGTTACTACACTTAACCATTTTCAAGTAACTAATCCACATTTTCACTACACTTAACCATTTTCAAGTAACTAATTCACATTTCAAGTCTCTACCATTAACCATTTTCAAGTAACTAATTCACATTTTCAAGTCACTACCACTTACAAGTAACAAATACACATTTTCAAGTCTCTACACTTAACCATTTTCAAATAACTAATTCATATTTCAAGTCTCTACCATTTTCAAGTAACTAATTCACATTTCAAGTCTCTACCATTTTCAAGTAACTAATTCACATTTCAAGTCTCTACCACTAACCATGTAACTAATTCAAATTTCAATTCTCTACACTTAACCATTTTCAAGTAACTAATTCACGTTTTCAAGTTACTACACTTAACCATTTTCAAGTAACTAATCCACATTTTCACTACACGTAACCATTTTCAAGTAACTAATTCATATTTCAAGTCTCTACCATTAACCATTTTCAAGTAACTAATTAACATTTCAAGTCTCTACACTTAACCATTTTCGAGTAACTAATTCACGTTTTCAAGTTACTACACTTAACCATTTTCAAGTAACTAACTCACATTTCAAGTCTCTACCATTAACCATTTTCAAGTCACTACCATTTTCAAGTAACTAATTCACATTTTCACTACACTTAACCATTTTCAAGTAACTAATTCATATTTCAAGTCTCTACCATTAACCATTTTCAAGTAACTAATTAACATTTCAAGTCTCTACCATTAACCATGTAACTAATTCACATTTCAATTCTCTACACTTAACCATTTTCAAGTAACTAATTCACGTTTTCAAGTTACTACACTTAACCATTTTCAAGTAACTAATCCACATTTTCACTACACTTAACCATTTTCAAGTAACTAATTCACATTTTCACTACACTTAACCATTTTCAAGTAACTAATTCACATTTTAATTCTCTACACTTAACCATTTTCAAGTAACTAATTCACATTTCAAGTCTCTACCATTAACCATTTTCAAGTAACTAATTCACATTTCAAGTCTCTACGACTAACCATGTAACTAATTCACATTTCAATTCTCTACACTTAACCATTTTCAAGTAACTAATTCACGTTTTCAAGTTACTACACGTAACCATTTTCAAGTTACTAATTCACATTTCAAGTCTCTACCATTAACCATTTTCAAGTAACTAATACACATTTCAAGTGTCTACCGTTAACCATGTAACTAATTCACATTTCAACCATTTTCAAGTAACTAATTCATGTTTTCAAGTTACTACACTTAACCATTTTCAAGTAACTAATCCACATTTTCACTACACTTAACCATTTTCAAGTAACTAATTCACATTTCAAGTCTCTACCATTAACCATTTTCAAGTAACTAATTCACATTTTCAAGTCACTACCACTTACAAGTAACAAATACACATTTTCAAGTCTCTACACTTAACCATTTTCAAATAACTAATTCATATTTCAAGTCTCTACCATTTTCAAGTAACTAATTCACATTTCAAATCTCTACCATTTTCAAGTAACTAATTCACATTTCAAGTCTCTACCACTAACCATGTAACTAATTCAAATTTCAATTCTCTACACTTAACCATTTTCAAGTAACTAATTCACGTTTTCAAGTTACTACACGTAACCATTTTCAAGTTACTAATTCACATTTTCACTACACTTAACCATTTTCAAATAACTAATTCACATTTCAAGTCTCTACAATTAACCATTTTCAAGTAACTAATTCACATTTTCAAGTCACTACAATTTTCATGTAACAAATACACATCTTCAAGTCTCTACACTTAACCATTTTAAAATAACTAATTCACATTTCAAGTCTCTACCATTAACCATGTAACTAATTCAAATTTCAAATCTCTACACTTAACCATTTTCAAGTAACTAATTCACGTTTTCAAGTTACTACATGTAACCATTTTCAAGTTACTAATTCACATTTTCACTACACTTAACCATTTTCAAATAACTAATTCACATTTCAAGTCTCTACCATTAACCATGTAACTAATTCACATTTCAATTCTCTACACTTAACCATTTTCAAGTAACTAATTCACGTTTTCAAGTTACTACACTTAACCATTTTCAAGTAACTACTTCACACTTCAAGTTTCTACCATTAACCATGTAACTAATTCACATTTCAATTCTCTACACTTAACCATTTTCAAGTAACTAATTCACGTTTTCAAGTTACTACACTTAACCATTTTCAAGTAACTAATTCATATTTCTAGTGTCTACCACTAACCATGTAACTAATTCACATTTCAATTCTCTACACTTAACCATTTTCAAGCAACTAATTCACGTTTTCAAGTTACTACACTTAACCATTTTAAAGTAACTAATTCAAGTCTCTACAATTAACCATTTTCAAGGAAATAATTCACATTTCAAGTCTCTACCATTAACCATTTTCAAGTAACTAATTCACATTTTCAAGTCACTACCATTTTCAAGTAACTAATTCAAATTTCCAAGTTACTACACTTAACTATTTTCTAGTAACTAATTCACATTTTCACTACAATTAAATATTTTCAAGTAACTAATTCACATTTCAAGTCTCTACCATTAACCATTTTCAAGTAACTACTTCACACTTCAAGTTTCTAGCATTAACCATGTAACTAATTTAGATTTTCAAGTCACTACCATTTTCAAGTAACTAATTCACATTTTCAAGTTACTACACTTAACCATTTTCAAGTAGCTAATTCACATTTTCACTACACTTAACCATTTTCTAGTAACTAATTCAAGTCTCTACAACTAACCATTTTCAAGTAACTAATTCATATTTCAAGTCTCTACCATTAACCATTTTCACGTAACTAATTCACATTTTCAAGTCACTAATTCAAGTCTCTACAATTAACCATTTTTAAGGAACTAATTCACATTTCAAGTCTCTACCCTTTAACCATTTTCAAGTAACTAATTCACATTTTCCACTACACTTAACGATTTTCAAGTAACCAATTCACATTTCAAGTCTCTACCATTAACCATTTTCAAGTAACTAATTCACATTTTCAAGTCACTACCATTTTCAAGTAACTAATTCAAATTTCCAAGTTACTACACTTAAACCATTTTCTAGTAACTAATTCATATTTTCAAGTAACTAATTCACATTTCAAGTCTCTACCATTAACCATTTTCAAGTAACTACTTCACACTTCAAGTCTCTACCATTAACCATGTAACTAATTTAGATTTTCAAGTCACTACCATTTTCAAGTAACTAATTCACATTTTCAAGTTACTACACTTAACCATTTTCAAGTAGCTAATTCACATTTTCACTACACTTAACCATTTTCAAGTAACTAATTCACATTTCAAATCTCTACCATTAACCATTTTCAAGCAACTAATTCACATTTTCAAGTCACAACCATTTTAAAGTAACAAATACACATCTGCATGTCTCTACACTTAACCATTTTCAAGTAACTAATTCACATTTCAAGTCTCTACCATTAACCATTTTCAAGTAACTAATTCACATTTCAAGTCTCTACGACTAACCATGTAACTAATTCACATTTCAATTCTCTACACTTAACCATTTTCAAGTAACTAATTCACGTTTTCAAGTTACTACACGTAACCATTTTCAAGTTACTAATTCACATTTCAAGTCTCTACCATTAACCATTTTCAAGTAACTAATACACATTTCAAGTGTCTACCGTTAACCATGTAACTAATTCACATTTCAACCATTTTCAAGTAACTAATTCATGTTTTCAAGTTACTACACTTAACCATTTTCAAGTAACTAATCCACATTTTCACTACACTTAACCATTTTCAAGTAACTAATTCACATTTCAAGTCTCTACCATTAACCATTTTCAAGTAACTAATTCACATTTTCAAGTCACTACCACTTACAAGTAACAAATACACATTTTCAAGTCTCTACACTTAACCATTTTCAAATAACTAATTCATATTTCAAGTCTCTACCATTTTCAAGTAACTAATTCACATTTCAAGTCTCTACCATTTTCAAGTAACTAATTCACATTTCAAGTCTCTACCACTAACCATGTAACTAATTCAAATTTCAATTCTCTACACTTAACCATTTTCAAGTAACTAATTCACGTTTTCAAGTTACTACACGTAACCATTTTCAAGTTACTAATTCACATTTTCACTACACTTAACCATTTTCAAATAACTAATTCACATTTCAAGTCTCTACAATTAACCATTTTCAAGTAACTAATTCACATTTTCAAGTCACTACAATTTTCATGTAACAAATACACATCTTCAAGTCTCTACACTTAACCATTTTAAAATAACTAATTCACATTTCAAGTCTCTACCATTAACCATGTAACTAATTCAAATTTCAAATCTCTACACTTAACCATTTTCAAGTAACTAATTCACGTTTTCAAGTTACTACATGTAACCATTTTCAAGTTACTAATTCACATTTTCACTACACTTAACCATTTTCAAATAACTAATTCACATTTCAAGTCTCTACCATTAACCATGTAACTAATTCACATTTCAATTCTCTACACTTAACCATTTTCAAGTAACTAATTCACGTTTTCAAGTTACTACACTTAACCATTTTCAAGTAACTACTTCACACTTCAAGTTTCTACCATTAACCATGTAACTAATTCACATTTCAAGTCTCTACAATTAATCATTTTCAAGTAACTAATTCACATTTTTAAGTCACTACATTTTTCATGTAACAAATACACATCTTCAAGTCTCTACACTTAACCATTTTAAAATAACTAATTCACATTTCAAGTCTCTACCATTAACCATGTAACTAATTCACATTTCAAATCTCTACACTTAACCATTTTCAAGTAACTAATTCACGTTTTCAAGTTACTACATGTAACCATTTTCAAGTTACTAATTCACATTTTCACTACACTTAACCATTTTCAAATAACTAATTCACATTTCAAGTCTCTACCATTAACCATGTAACTAATTCACATTTCAATTCTCTACACTTAACCATTTTCAAGTAACTAATTCATATTTCTAGTGTCTACCACTAACCATGTAACTAATTCACATTTCAATTCTCTACACTTAACCATTTTCAAGCAACTAATTCACGTTTTCAAGTTACTACACTTAACCATTTTAAAGTAACTAATTCAAGTCTCTACAATTAACCATTTTCAAGGAAATAATTCACATTTCAAGTCTCTACCATTAACCATTTTCAAGTAACTAATTCACATTTTCAAGTCACTACCATTTTCAAGTAACTAATTCAAATTTCCAAGTTACTACACTTAACCATTTTCTAGTAACTAATTCACATTTTCACTACAATTAAATATTTTCAAGTAACTAATTCACATTTCAAGTCTGTACCATTAACCATTTTCAAGTAACTACTTCACACTTCAAGTTTCTACCATTAACCATGTAACTAATTTAGATTTTCAAGTCACTACCATTTTCAAGTAACTAATTCACATTTTCAAGTTACTACACTTAACCATTTTCAAGTAGCTAATTCACATTTTCACTACACTTAACCATTTTCTAGTAACTAATTCAAGTCTCTACAACTAACCATTTTCAAGTAACTAATTCATATTTCAAGTCTCTACCATTAACCATTTTCAAGTAACTAATTCACATTTTCAAGTCACTACCATTTTCAAGTAACAAATACACATCTTCAAGTTACTACACTTAACCATTTTCAAGTAACTAATTCACATTTTAACTACACTTAACCATTTTCAAGTAACTAATTCACAGTTCAAGTCTCTACCATTTTCAAATACTAAATCACATTTTCAAGTTACTACACTTAACCATTTTCAAGTAACGAATTCACATTTCCACTACACTTAACGATTTTCAAGTAACTAATTCACATTTCAAGTCTCTACCATTAACCATTTTCAAGTAACTAATACACATTTCAAGGGTCTACCGTTAACCATGTAACTAATTCACATTTCAACCATTTTCAAGTAACTAATTCATGTTTTCAAGGTACTACACGTAACCATTTTCAACTTACTAATTCACATTTTCACTACACTTAACTATTTTCAAATAACTAATTCACATTTCAAGTCTCTACAATTAACCATTTTCAAGTAACTAATTCACATTTTCATGTCACTAACATTTTCAAGTCAAAAATACACATCTTCAAGTCTCTACACTTAACCATTTTCAAATAACTAATTCACATTTCAAGTCTCTACCATTAACCATTTTCAAGTAACTAATTCACATTTCAAGTCTCTAACATTAACCAAGTAACTAATTCACATTTCAAGTCTCTAACATTAACCATGTAACTAATTCACATTTTCAAGTCACTACCACTTTCAAGTAACAAATACACATTTTCAAGTCTCTACACTTAACCATTTTCAAATAACTAATTCACATTTCAA
This sequence comes from Capsicum rhomboideum, assembly GCA_031232105.1. Lineage (NCBI taxonomy): Eukaryota > Viridiplantae > Streptophyta > Magnoliopsida > Solanales > Solanaceae > Capsicum > Capsicum rhomboideum. The sequence goes on along the minus strand of CP124719.1, from coordinate 45,915,667 downwards.
GTCTCTACCATTTTCAAGTAACTAATTCACATTTCAAGTCACTACCATTAACCATTTTCAAGTAACTAATTAACATTTCAAGTCTCTACCACTAACCATGTAAGTAATTCACATTTCAATTCTCTACACTTAACGATTTTCAAGTAACTAATTCACGTTTTCAAGTTACTACACTTAACCATTTTCAAGCTACTAATTCACATTTTCACTACACTTAACCATTTTCAAATAACTAATTCACATTTCAAGTCTCTACAATTAACCATTTTCAAGTAAGTAATTCACATTTTAAAGTCACTACCATTTTCAAGTAACAAATACACATCTTCAAGTCTCTACACTTAACCATTTTCAAATAACTAATTCACATTTCAAGTCTCTACCATTAACCATGTAACTAATTCACATTTCAATTCTCTACACTTAACCATTTTCAAGTAACTAATTCACGTTTTCAAGTTACTACACTTAACCATTTTCAAGTAACTAATTCACATTTCAAGTGTCTACCACTAACCATGTAACTAATTCACATTTCAATTCTCTACACTTAACTATTTTCAAGTAACTAATTCACGTTTTCAAGTTACTACACTAAACCATTTTCAAGTAACTAATTCAAGTCTCTACAATTAACCATTTTCAAATAACTAATTCACATTTCAAGTCTCTACCATTAACCATTTTCAAGTAACTAATACACATTTCAAGTGTCTACCGTTAACCATGTAACTAATTCACATTTCAACCATTTTCAAGTAACTAATTCATGTTTTCAAGTTACTACACTAAACCATTTTCAAGTAACTAATCCACATTTTCACTACACTTAACCATTTTCAAGTAACTAATTCACATTTCAAGTCTCTACCATTAACCATTTTCAAGTAACTAATTCACATTTTCAAGTCACTACCACTTACACGTAAAAAATACACATTTTCAAGTCTCTACACTTAACCATTTTCAAATAACTAATTCATATTTCAAGTCTCTACCATTTTCAAGTAACTAATTCACATTTCAAGTCTCTACCATTAAGTATTTTCAAGTAACTAATTCACATTTCAAGTCCCTACCACTAACCATGTAACTAATTCAAATTTCAATTCTCTACACTTAACCATTTTCAAGTAACTAATTCACGTTTTCAAGTTACTACACGTAACCATTTGCAAGTTACTAATTCACATTTTCACTGCACTTAACCATTTTCAAATAACTAATTCATATTTCAAGTCTCTACAATTAACCATTTTCAAGTAACTAATTCACATTTTCAAGTCACTACAATTTTCAAGTAACAAATACACATCTTCAAGTCTCTACACTTAACCATTTTAAAATAACTAATTCACATTTCAAATCTCTACCATTAACCATGTAACTAATTCACATTTCAAATCTCTACACTTAACCATTTTCAAGTAACTAATTCACGTTTTAAAGTTACTACATGTAACCATTTTCAAGTTACTAATTCACATTTTCACTACACTTAACCATTTTCAAATAACTAATTCACATTTCAAGTCTCTACAATTAACCATTTTCATGTAACTAATTCACATTTTCAAGTCACTACCATTTTCAAGTAACAAATACACATCTTCAAGTCTCTACACTTAACCATTTTCAAATAACTAATTCACATTTCAAGTCTCTACCATTAACCATGTAACTAATTCACATTTCAATTCTCTACACTTAACCATTTTCAAGTAACTAATTCACGTTTTCAAGTTACTACACTTAACCATTTTCAAGTAACTAATTCACATTTCAAGTGTCTACCACTAACCATGTAACTAATTCACATTTCAATTCTCTACACTTAACCATTTTCAAGTAACTAATTCACGTTTTCAAGTTACTACACTTAACCATTTTCAAGTAACTAATTCAAGTCTCTACAATTAACCATTTTCAAGGAACTAATTCACATTTCAAGTCTCTACCATTAACCATTTTCAAGTAACCAATTCACATTTTCCACTACACTTAACGATTTTCAAGTAACCAATTCACATTTCAAGTCTCTACCATTAACCATTTTCAAGTAGCTAATTCACATTTTCACTACACTTAACCATTTTCAAGTAACTAATTTCACATTTCAAGTCTCAACCATTAACCATTTTTAAGTTACTAATTCATATTTTCAAATCACTACCATTTTCAAATAACTAATTCACATTTTCAAGTTACTACACTTAACCATTTTCAAGTAACTAATTCACATTTTCATTACACTTAACCATTTTCAAGTAACTAATTCACATTTCAAGTCTCTACCAATAACCATTTTCAAGTAAATAATTCACATTTCAAGTGTCTACCACTAACCATGTAACTAATTCACATTTCAATTCTCTACACTTAACCATTTTCAAGTAACTAATTCACGTTTTCAAGTTACTACACTTAACCATTTTCAAGTAACTAATCCACATTTTCACTACACAACCATTTTCAAGTAACTAATTCACATTTCAAGTCTCTACCATTAACCATTTTCAAGTAACTAATTCACATTTTCAAGTCACTACCATTTTCAAGTAACAAATACACATCTTCAAGTCGCTACACTTAACCATTTCAAATAACTAATTCAGATTTCAAGTCTCTACCATTTTCAAGTAACTAATTCACAGTTCAAGTCTCTACCATTTTCAAATACTAATTCACATTTTCAAGTTACTACACTTCACCATTTTCAAGTAACTAATTCACATTTCCACTACACTTAACGATTTTAAAGTAACTAATTCACATTTCAAGTCTCTACCATTAACCATTTTCAAGCAACTAATTCACATTTTCAAGTCTCTACCATTAACCATTTTCAAGTAACTAATTCACATTTTCAAGTCACTACCACTTACAAGTAACAAATACACATTTTCAAATCTCTACACTTAACCATTTTCAAATAACTAATTCATATTTCAAGTCTCTACCATTTTCAAGTAACTAATTCACATTTCAAGTCTCTACCATTAACCATTTTCAAGTAACTAATTCACATTTCAAGTCTCTACCACTAACCATGTAACTAATTCAAATTTCAATTCTCTACACTTAACCATTTTCAAGTAACTAATTCACGTTTTCAAGTTACTACACGTAACCATTTTCAAGTGACTAATTCACATTTTCACTACACTTAACCATTTTCAAATAACTAATTAACATTTCAAGTCTCTACAATTAACCATTTTCAAGTAACTAATTCACATTTTCAAGTCACTACAATTTTCATGTAACAAATACACATCTTCAAGTCTCTACACTTAACCATTTTAAAATAACTAATTCACATTTCAAGTCTCTACCATTAACCATGTAACTAATTCAAATTTCAAATCTCTACACTTAAACATTTTCAAGTAACTAATTCACGTTTTCAAGTTACTACATGTAACCATTTTCAAGTTACTAATTCACATTTTCACTACACTTAACCATTTTCAAATAACTAATTCACATTTCAAGTCTCTACCATTAACCATGTAACTAATTCACATTTCAATTCTCTACACTTAACCATTTTCAAGTAACTAATTCACGTTTTCAAGTTACTACACTTAACCATTTTCAAGTAACTAATTCATATTTCTAGTGTCTACCACTAACCATGTAACTAATTCACATTTCAATTCTCTACACTTAACCATTTTCAAGCAACTAATTCACGTTTTCAAGTTACTACACTTAACCATTTTAAAGTAACTAATTCAAGTCTCTACAATTAACCATTTTCAAGGAAATAATTCACATTTCAAGTCTCTACCATTAACCATTTTCAAGTAACTAATTCACATTTTCAAGTCACAACCATTTTCAAGTAACTAATTCAAATTTCCAAGTTACTACACTTAACCATTTTCTAGTAACTAATTCACATTTTCACTACAATTAAATATTTTCAAGTAACTAATTCACATTTCAAGTCTCTACCGTTAACCATTTTCAAGTAACTACTTCACACTTCAAGTTTCTACCATTAACCATGTAACTAATTTAGATTTTCAAGTCACTACCATTTTCAAGTAACTAATTCACATTTTCAAGTTACTACACTTAACCATTTTCAAGTAGCTAATTCACATTTTCACTACACTTAACCATTTTCTAGTAACTAATTCAAGTCTCTACAACTAACCATTTTCAAGTAACTAATTCATATTTCAAGTCTCTACCATTAACCATTTTCACGTAACTAATTCACATTTTCAAGTCACTAATTCAAGTCTCTACAATTAACCATTTTTAAGGAACTAATTCACATTTCAAGTCTCTACCATTAATCATTTTCAAGTAACTAATTCACGTTTTCAAGTTACTACACTTAACCATTTTCAAGTAACTAATTCATATTTCTAGTGTCTACCACTAACCATGTAACTAATTCACATTTCAATTCTCTACACTTAACCATTTTCAAGCAACTAATTCACGTTTTCAAGTTACTACACTTAACCATTTTAAAGTAACTAATTCAAGTCTCTACAATTAACCATTTTCAAGGAAATAATTCACATTTCAAGTCTCTACCATTAACCATTTTCAAGTAACTAATTCACATTTTCAAGTCACTACCATTTTCAAGTAACTAATTCAAATTTCCAAGTTACTACACTTAACCATTTTCTAGTAACTAATTCACATTTTCACTACAATTAAATATTTTCAAGTAACTAATTCACATTTCAAGTCTCTACCATTAACCATTTTCAAGTAACTACTTCACACTTCAAGTTTCTACCATTAACCATGTAACTAATTTAGATTTTCAAGTCACTACCATTTTCAAGTAACTAATTCACATTTTCAAGTTACTACACTTAACCATTTTCAAGTAGCTAATTCACATTTTCACTACACTTAACCATTTTCTAGTAACTAATTCAAGTCTCTACAACTAACCATTTTCAAGTAACTAATTCATATTTCAAGTCTCTACCATTAACCATTTTCACGTAACTAATTCACATTTTCAAGTCACTAATTCAAGTCTCTACAATTAACCATTTTTAAGGAACTAATTCACATTTCAAGTCTCTACCCTTTAACCATTTTCAAGTAACTAATTCACATTTTCCACTACACTTAACGATTTTCAAGTAACCAATTCACATTTCAAGTCTCTACCATTAACCATTTTCAAGTAACTAATTCACATTTTCAAGTCACTACCATTTTCAAGTAACTAATTCAAATTTCCAAGTTACTACACTTAAACCATTTTCTAGTAACTAATTCATATTTTCAAGTAACTAATTCACATTTCAAGTCTCTACCATTAACCATTTTCAAGTAACTACTTCACACTTCAAGTCTCTACCATTAACCATGTAACTAATTTAGATTTTCAAGTCACTACCATTTTCAAGTAACTAATTCACATTTTCAAGTTACTACACTTAACCATTTTCAAGTAGCTAATTCACATTTTCACTACACTTAACCATTTTCAAGTAACTAATTCACATTTCAAATCTCTACCATTAACCATTTTCAAGCAACTAATTCACATTTTCAAGTCACAACCATTTTAAAGTAACAAATACACATCTGCATGTCTCTACACTTAACCATTTTCAAGTAACTAATTCACATTTCATGTCTCTACCATTAACCATTTTCAAGTAACTAATTCACATTTCAAGTCTCTACCACTAACCATGTAACTAATTCACATTTCAATTCTCTACACTTAACCATTTTCAAGTAACTAATTCACGTTTTCAAGTTACTACACGTAACCATTTTCAAGTTACTAATTCACATTTCAAGTCTCTACCATTAACCATTTTCAAGTAACTAATACACATTTCAAGTGTCTACCGTTAACCATGTAACTAATTCACATTTCAACCATTTTCAAGTAACTAATTCATGTTTTCAAGTTACTACACTTAACCATTTTCAAGTAACTAATCCACATTTTCACTACACTTAACCATTTTCAAGTAACTAATTCACATTTCAAGTCTCTACCATTAAAAATTTTCAAGTAACTAATTCACATTTTCAAGTCACTACCACTTACAAGTAACAAATACACATTTTCAAGTCTCTACACTTAACCATTTTCAAATAACTAATTCATATTTCAAGTCTCTACCATTTTCAAGTAACTAATTCACATTTCAAGTCTCTACCATTTTCAAGTAACTAATTCACATTTCAAGTCTCTACCACTAACCATGTAACTAATTCAAATTTCAATTCTCTACACTTAACCATTTTCAAGTAACTAATTCACGTTTTCAAGTTACTACACGTAACCATTTTCAAGTTACTAATTCACATTTTCACTACACTTAACCATTTTCAAATAACTAATTCACATTTCAAGTCTCTACAATTAACCATTTTCAAGTAACTAATTCACATTTTCAAGTCACTACAATTTTCATGTAACAAATACACATCTTCAAGTCTCTACACTTAACCATTTTAAAATAACTAATTCACATTTCAAGTCTCTACCATTAACCATGTAACTAATTCAAATTTCAAATCTCTACACTTAACCATTTTCAAGTAACTAATTCACGTTTTCAAGTTACTACATGTAACCATTTTCAAGTTACTAATTCACATTTTCACTACACTTAACCATTTTCAAATAACTAATTCACATTTCAAGTCTCTACCATTAACCATGTAACTAATTCACATTTCAATTCTCTACACTTAACCATTTTCAAGTAACTAATTCACGTTTTCAAGTTACTACACTTAACCATTTTCAAGTAACTACTTCACACTTCAAGTTTCTACCATTAACCATGTAACTAATTCACATTTCAATTCTCTACACTTAACCATTTTCAAGTAACTAATTCACGTTTTCAAGTTACTACACTTAACCATTTTCAAGTAACTAATTCATATTTCTAGTGTCTACCACTAACCATGTAACTAATTCACATTTCAATTCTCTACACTTAACCATTTTCAAGCAACTAATTCACGTTTTCAAGTTACTACACTTAACCATTTTAAAGTAACTAATTCAAGTCTCTACAATTAACCATTTTCAAGGAAATAATTCACATTTCAAGTCTCTACCATTAACCATTTTCAAGTAACTAATTCACATTTTCAAGTCACTACCATTTTCAAGTAACTAATTCAAATTTCCAAGTTACTACACTTAACCATTTTCTAGTAACTAATTCACATTTTCACTACAATTAAATATTTTCAAGTAACTAATTCACATTTCAAGTCTCTACCATTAACCATTTTCAAGTAACTACTTCACACTTCAAGTTTCTACCATTAACCATGTAACTAATTTAGATTTTCAAGTCACTACCATTTTCAAGTAACTAATTCACATTTTCAAGTTACTACACTTAACCATTTTCAAGTAGCTAATTCACATTTTCACTACACTTAACCATTTTCTAGTAACTAATTCAAGTCTCTACAACTAACCATTTTCAAGTAACTAATTCATATTTCAAGTCTCTACCATTAACCATTTTCAAGTAACTAATTCACATTTTCAAGTCACTACCATTTTCAAGTAACAAATACACATCTTCAAGTTACTACACTTAACCATTTTCAAGTAACTAATTCACATTTTAACTACACTTAACCATTTTCAAGTAACTAATTCACAGTTCAAGTCTCTACCATTTTCAAATACTAAATCACATTTTCAAGTTACTACACTTAACCATTTTCAAGTAACGAATTCACATTTCCACTACACTTAACGATTTTCAAGTAACTAATTCACATTTCAAGTCTCTACCATTAACCATTTTCAAGTAACTAATACACATTTCAAGGGTCTACCGTTAACCATGTAACTAATTCACATTTCAACCATTTTCAAGTAACTAATTCATGTTTTCAAGTTACTACACGTAACCATTTTCAACTTACTAATTCACATTTTCACTACACTTAACTATTTTCAAATAACTAATTCACATTTCAAGTCTCTACAATTAACCATTTTCAAGTAACTAATTCACATTTTCATGTCACTAACATTTTCAAGTAAAAAATACACATCTTCAAGTCTCTACACTTAACCATTTTCAAATAACTAATTCACATTTCAAGTCTCTACCATTAACCATTTTCAAGTAACTAATTCACATTTCAAGTCTCTAACATTAACCATGTAACTAATTCACATTTCAAGTCTCTAACATTAACCATGTAACTAATTCACATTTTCAAGTCACTACCACTTTCAAGTAACAAATACACATTTTCAAGTCTCTACACTTAACCATTTTCAAATAACTAATTCACATTTCAAGTCTCTACCATTTTCAAGTAACTAATTCACATTTCAAGTCACTACCATTAACCATTTTCAAGTAACTAATTAACATTTCAAGTCTCTACCACTAACCATGTAAGTAATTCACATTTCAATTCTCTACACTTAACCATTTTCAAGTAACTAATTCACGTTTTCAAGTTACTACACTTAACCATTTTCAAGCTACTAATTCACATTTTCACTACACTTAACCATTTTCAAATAACTAATTCACATTTCAAGTCTCTACAATTAACCATTTTCAAGTAAGTAATTCACATTTTAAAGTCACTACCATTTTCAAGTAACAAATACACATCTTCAAGTCTCTACACTTAACCATTTTCAAATAACTAATTCACATTTCAAGTCTCTACCATTAACCATGTAACTAATTCACATTTCAATTCTCTACACTTAACCATTTTCAAGTAACTAATTCACGTTTTCAAGTTACTACACTTAACCATTTTCAAGTAACTAATTCACATTTCAAGTGTCTACCACTAACCATGTAACTAATTCACATTTCAATTCTCTACACTTAACTATTTTCAAGTAACTAATTCACGTTTTCAAGTTACTACACTAAACCATTTTCAAGTAACTAATTCAAGTCTCTACAATTAACCATTTTCAAATAACTAATTCACATTTCAAGTCTCTACCATTAACCATTTTCAAGTAACTAATACACATTTCAAGTGTCTACCGTTAACCATGTAACTAATTCACATTTCAACCATTTTCAAGTAACTAATTCATGTTTTCAAGTTACTACACTAAACCATTTTCAAGTAACTAATCCACATTTTCACTACACTTAACCATTTTCAAGTAACTAATTCACATTTCAAGTCTCTACCATTAACCATTTTCAAGTAACTAATTCACATTTTCAAGTCACTACCACTTACACGTAAAAAATACACATTTTCAAGTCTCTACACTTAACCATTTTCAAATAACTAATTCATATTTCAAGTCTCTACCATTTTCAAGTAACTAATTCACATTTCAAGTCTCTACCATTAAGTATTTTCAAGTAACTAATTCACATTTCAAGTCCCTACCACTAACCATGTAACTAATTCAAATTTCAATTCTCTACACTTAACCATTTTCAAGTAACTAATTCACGTTTTCAAGTTACTACACGTAACCATTTGCAAGTTACTAATTCACATTTTCACTGCACTTAACCATTTTCAAATAACTAATTCATATTTCAAGTCTCTACAATTAACCATTTTCAAGTAACTAATTCACATTTTCAAGTCACTACAATTTTCAAGTAACAAATACACATCTTCAAGTCTCTACACTTAACCATTTTAAAATAACTAATTCACATTTCAAATCTCTACCATTAACCATGTAACTAATTCACATTTCAAATCTTTACACTTAACCATTTTCAAGTAACTAATTCACGTTTTAAAGTTACTACATGTAACCATTTTCAAGTTACTAATTCACATTTTCACTACACTTAACCATTTTCAAATAACTAATTCACATTTCAAGTCTCTACAATTAACCATTTTCATGTAACTAATTCACATTTTCAAGTCACTACCATTTTCAAGTAACAAATACACATCTTCAAGTCTCTACACTTAACCATTTTCAAATAACTAATTCACATTTCAAGTCTCTACCATTAACCATGTAACTAATTCACATTTCAATTCTCTACACTTAACCATTTTCAAGTAACTAATTCACGTTTTCAAGTTACTACACTTAACCATTTTCAAGTAACTAATTCACATTTCAAGTGTCTACCACTAACCATGTAACTAATTCACATTTCAATTCTCTACACTTAACCATTTTCAAGTAACTAATTCACGTTTTCAAGTTACTACACTTAACCATTTTCAAGTAACTAATTCAAGTCTCTACAATTAACCATTTTCAAGGAACTAATTCACATTTCAAGTCTCTACCATTAACCATTTTCAAGTAACCAATTCACATTTTCCACTACACTTAACGATTTTCAAGTAACCAATTCACATTTCAAGTCTCTACCATTAACCATTTTCAAGTAGCTAATTCACATTTTCACTACACTTAACCATTTTCAAGTAACTAATTTCACATTTCAAGTCTCAACCATTAACCATTTTTAAGTTACTAATTCATATTTTCAAATCACTACCATTTTCAAATAACTAATTCACATTTTCAAGTTACTACACTTAACCATTTTCAAGTAACTAATTCACATTTTCATTACACTTAACCATTTTCAAGTAACTAATTCACATTTCAAGTCTCTACCAATAACCATTTTCAAGTAAATAATTCACATTTCAAGTGTCTACCACTAACCATGTAACTAATTCACATTTCAATTCTCTACACTTAACCATTTTCAAGTAACTAATTCACGTTTTCAAGTTACTACACTTAACCATTTTCAAGTAACTAATCCACATTTTCACTACACAACCATTTTCAAGTAACTAATTCACATTTCAAGTCTCTACCATTAACCATTTTCAAGTAACTAATTCACATTTTCAAGTCACTACCATTTTCAAGTAACAAATACACATCCTCAAGTCTCTACACTTAACCATTTTCTAGTAACGAATTCACATTTCAAGTGTCTACCATTAACCATGTAACTAATTCATATTTCAATTCTTTACACTTAACCATTTTCAAGTAACTAATTCACGTTTTCAAGTTACTACACTTAACCATTTTTAAGTAACTAATTCACATTTTCAAGTCACTACCATTTTCAAGTAACCAATTCACATTTTCAAGTTACTACACTTAACCATTTTCAAGTAGCTAATTCACATTTTCACTACACTTAACCATTTTCAAGTAACTAATTTCACATTTCAAGTCTCTACCATTAACCATTTTTAAGTTACTAATTCATATTTTCAAATCACTACCATTTTCAAGTAACGAATTCACATTTCAAGTGTCTACCATTAACCATGTAACTAATTCATATTTCAATTCTCTACACTTAACCATTTTCAAGTAACTAATTCACGTTTTCAAGTTACTACACTTAACCATTTTCAAGTAACTAATTCAAGTCTCTACAATTAACCATTTTCAAGTAACTAATTCACATTTCAAGTCTCTACGACTAACCATTTTCAAATAACTAATTCACATTTTCAAGTCACTACCATTTTCAAGTAACAAATACACATCTTCAAGTCTCTACACTTAACCATTTTCAAATAACTATTTCAAATTTCAAGTCTCTACCATTTTCAAGTAACTAATTCACAGTTCAAGTCTCTACCATTTTCAAGTAACTAATTCACATTTTCAAGTTACTACACTTAACCATTTTCAAGTAACTAATTCACATTTCCACTACACTTAACGATTTTCAAGTAACTAATACACATTTCAAGTCTCTACCATTAACCATTTTCAAGTAACTAATTTACATTTTCAAGTCACTACCATTTTCAAGTAACAAATTCACATTTTCAAGTTACTACACTTAACCATTTTCAAGTAACTAATTCACATTTTCACTACACTTAACCATTTTCAAGTAACTAATTCACATTTCAAGTCTCTACCATTAACCATTTTCAAATAACTAATTCTCATTTTCAAGTCACTACCATTTTCAAGTAACTAATTCACATTTCAAGTCTCTACCATTAACCATTTTCAAGCAACTAATTCACATATTCAAGTCACTACCATTTTAGAGTAACAAATACACATCTTCATGTCTCTACACTTAACCATTTTCACATAACTAATTCACATTTCAAAGTTACTACACTTAACCATTTTCTAGTAACTAATTCACATTTTCACTGCACTTAACAATTTTCAAGTAACTAATTCACATTTCAAGTCTCTACCATTAATCATTTTCAAGTAACTAATTCACATTTTCCACTACACTTAACGATTTTCAAGTAACCAATTCACATTTCAAGTCTCTACCATTAACCATTTTCAAGTAACTAATTCACATTTTCAAGTCACTACCATTTTCAAGTAACTAATTCAAATTTCCAAGTTACTACACTTAAACCATTTTCTAGTAACTAATTCATATTTTCAAGTAACTAATTCACATTTCAAGTCTCTACCATTAACCATTTTCAAGTAACTACTTCACACTTCAAGTCTCTACCATTAACCATGTAACTAATTTAGATTTTCAAGTCACTACCATTTTCAAGTAACTAATTCACATTTTCAAGTTACTACACTTAACCATTTTCAAGTAGCTAATTCACATTTTCACTACACTTAACCATTTTCAAGTAACTAATTCACATTTCAAATCTCTACCATTAACCATTTTCAAGCAACTAATTCACATTTTCAAGTCACAACCATTTTAAAGTAACAAATACACATCTGCATGTCTCTACACTTAACCATTTTCAAGTAACTAATTCACATTTCATGTCTCTACCATTAACCATTTTCAAGTAACTAATTCACATTTCAAGTCTCTACCACTAACCATGTAACTAATTCACATTTCAATTCTCTACACTTAACCATTTTCAAGTAACTAATTCACGTTTTCAAGTTACTACACGTAACCATTTTCAAGTTACTAATTCACATTTCAAGTCTCTACCATTAACCATTTTCAAGTAACTAATACACATTTCAAGTGTCTACCGTTAACCATGTAACTAATTCACATTTCAACCATTTTCAAGTAACTAATTCATGTTTTCAAGTTACTACACTTAACCATTTTCAAGTAACTAATCCACATTTTCACTACACTTAACCATTTTCAAGTAACTAATTCACATTTCAAGTCTCTACCATTAAAAATTTTCAAGTAACTAATTCACATTTTCAAGTCACTACCACTTACAAGTAACAAATACACATTTTCAAGTCTCTACACTTAACCATTTTCAAATAACTAATTCATATTTCAAGTCTCTACCATTTTCAAGTAACTAATTCACATTTCAAGTCTCTACCATTTTCAAGTAACTAATTCACATTTCAAGTCTCTACCACTAACCATGTAACTAATTCAAATTTCAATTCTCTACACTTAACCATTTTCAAGTAACTAATTCACGTTTTCAAGTTACTACACGTAACCATTTTCAAGTTACTAATTCACATTTTCACTACACTTAACCATTTTCAAATAACTAATTCACATTTCAAGTCTCTACAATTAACCATTTTCAAGTAACTAATTCACATTTTCAAGTCACTACAATTTTCATGTAACAAATACACATCTTCAAGTCTCTACACTTAACCATTTTAAAATAACTAATTCACATTTCAAGTCTCTACCATTAACCATGTAACTAATTCAAATTTCAAATCTCTACACTTAACCATTTTCAAGTAACTAATTCACGTTTTCAAGTTACTACATGTAACCATTTTCAAGTTACTAATTCACATTTCAAGTCTCTACCATTAACCATGTAACTAATTCACATTTCAATTCTCTACACTTAACCATTTTCAAGTAACTAATTCACGTTTTCAAGTTACTACACTTAACCATTTTCAAGTAACTACTTCACACTTCAAGTTTCTACCATTAACCATGTAACTAATTCACATTTCAATTCTCTACACTTAACCATTTTCAAGTAACTAATTCACGTTTTCAAGTTACTACACTTAACCATTTTCAAGTAACTAATTCATATTTCTAGTGTCTACCACTAACCATGTAACTAATTCACATTTCAATTCTCTACACTTAACCATTTTCAAGCAACTAATTCACGTTTTCAAGTTACTACACTTAACCATTTTAAAGTAACTAATTCAAGTCTCTACAATTAACCATTTTCAAGGAAATAATTCACATTTCAAGTCTCTACCATTAACCATTTTCAAGTAACTAATTCACATTTTCAAGTCACTACCATTTTCAAGTAACTAATTCAAATTTCCAAGTTACTACACTTAACCATTTTCTAGTAACTAATTCACATTTTCACTACAATTAAATATTTTCAAGTAACTAATTCACATTTCAAGTCTCTACCATTAACCATTTTCAAGTAACTACTTCACACTTCAAGTTTCTACCATTAACCATGTAACTAATTTAGATTTTCAAGTCACTACCATTTTCAAGTAACTAATTCACATTTTCAAGTTACTACACTTAACCATTTTCAAGTAGCTAATTCACATTTTCACTACACTTAACCATTTTCTAGTAACTAATTCAAGTCTCTACAACTAACCATTTTCAAGTAACTAATTCATATTTCAAGTCTCTACCATTAACCATTTTCAAGTAACTAATTCACATTTTCAAGTCACTACCATTTTCAAGTAACAAATACACATCTTCAAGTTACTACACTTAACCATTTTCAAGTAACTAATTCACATTTTAACTACACTTAACCATTTTCAAGTAACTAATTCACAGTTCAAGTCTCTACCATTTTCAAATACTAAATCACATTTTCAAGTTACTACACTTAACCATTTTCAAGTAACGAATTCACATTTCCACTACACTTAACGATTTTCAAGTAACTAATTCACATTTCAAGTCTCTACCATTAACCATTTTCAAGTAACTAATACACATTTCAAGGGTCTACCGTTAACCATGTAACTAATTCACATTTCAACCATTTTCAAGTAACTAATTCATGTTTTCAAGTTACTACACGTAACCATTTTCAACTTACTAATTCACATTTTCACTACACTTAACTATTTTCAAATAACTAATTCACATTTCAAGTCTCTACAATTAACCATTTTCAAGTAACTAATTCACATTTTCATGTCACTAACATTTTCAAGTAAAAAATACACATCTTCAAGTCTCTACACTTAACCATTTTCAAATAACTAATTCACATTTCAAGTCTCTACCATTAACCATTTTCAAGTAACTAATTCACATTTCAAGTCTCTAACATTAACCATGTAACTAATTCACATTTCAAGTCTCTAACATTAACCATGTAACTAATTCACATTTTCAAGTCACTACCACTTTCAAGTAACAAATACACATTTTCAAGTCTCTACACTTAACCATTTTCAAATAACTAATTCACATTTCAAGTCTCTACCATTTTCAAGTAACTAATTCACATTTCAAGTCACTACCATTAACCATTTTCAAGTAACTAATTAACATTTCAAGTCTCTACCACTAACCATGTAAGTAATTCACATTTCAATTCTCTACACTTAACCATTTTCAAGTAACTAATTCACGTTTTCAAGTTACTACACTTAACCATTTTCAAGCTACTAATTCACATTTTCACTACACTTAACCATTTTCAAATAACTAATTCACATTTCAAGTCTCTACAATTAACCATTTTCAAGTAAGTAATTCACATTTTAAAGTCACTACCATTTTCAAGTAACAAATACACATCTTCAAGTCTCTACACTTAACCATTTTCAAATAACTAATTCACATTTCAAGTCTCTACCATTAACCATGTAACTAATTCACATTTCAATTCTCTACACTTAACCATTTTCAAGTAACTAATTCACGTTTTCAAGTTACTACACTTAACCATTTTCAAGTAACTAATTCACATTTCAAGTGTCTACCACTAACCATGTAACTAATTCACATTTCAATTCTCTACACTTAACTATTTTCAAGTAACTAATTCACGTTTTCAAGTTACTACACTAAACCATTTTCAAGTAACTAATTCAAGTCTCTACAATTAACCATTTTCAAATAACTAATTCACATTTCAAGTCTCTACCATTAACCATTTTCAAGTAACTAATACACATTTCAAGTGTCTACCGTTAACCATGTAACTAATTCACATTTCAACCATTTTCAAGTAACTAATTCATGTTTTCAAGTTACTACACTAAACCATTTTCAAGTAACTAATCCACATTTTCACTACACTTAACCATTTTCAAGTAACTAATTCACATTTCAAGTCTCTACCATTAACCATTTTCAAGTAACTAATTCACATTTTCAAGTCACTACCACTTACACGTAAAAAATACACATTTTCAAGTCTCTACACTTAACCATTTTCAAATAACTAATTCATATTTCAAGTCTCTACCATTTTCAAGTAACTAATTCACATTTCAAGTCTCTACCATTAAGTATTTTCAAGTAACTAATTCACATTTCAAGTCCCTACCACTAACCATGTAACTAATTCAAATTTCAATTCTCTACACTTAACCATTTTCAAGTAACTAATTCACGTTTTCAAGTTACTACACGTAACCATTTGCAAGTTACTAATTCACATTTTCACTGCACTTAACCATTTTCAAATAACTAATTCATATTTCAAGTCTCTACAATTAACCATTTTCAAGTAACTAATTCACATTTTCAAGTCACTACAATTTTCAAGTAACAAATACACATCTTCAAGTCTCTACACTTAACCATTTTAAAATAACTAATTCACATTTCAAATCTCTACCATTAACCATGTAACTAATTCACATTTCAAATCTTTACACTTAACCATTTTCAAGTAACTAATTCACGTTTTAAAGTTACTACATGTAACCATTTTCAAGTTACTAATTCACATTTTCACTACACTTAACCATTTTCAAATAACTAATTCACATTTCAAGTCTCTACAATTAACCATTTTCATGTAACTAATTCACATTTTCAAGTCACTACCATTTTCAAGTAACAAATACACATCTTCAAGTCTCTACACTTAACCATTTTCAAATAACTAATTCACATTTCAAGTCTCTACCATTAACCATGTAACTAATTCACATTTCAATTCTCTACACTTAACCATTTTCAAGTAACTAATTCACGTTTTCAAGTTACTACACTTAACCATTTTCAAGTAACTAATTCACATTTCAAGTGTCTACCACTAACCATGTAACTAATTCACATTTCAATTCTCTACACTTAACCATTTTCAAGTAACTAATTCACGTTTTCAAGTTACTACACTTAACCATTTTCAAGTAACTAATTCAAGTCTCTACAATTAACCATTTTCAAGGAACTAATTCACATTTCAAGTCTCTACCATTAACCATTTTCAAGTAACCAATTCACATTTTCCACTACACTTAACGATTTTCAAGTAACCAATTCACATTTCAAGTCTCTACCATTAACCATTTTCAAGTAGCTAATTCACATTTTCACTACACTTAACCATTTTCAAGTAACTAATTTCACATTTCAAGTCTCAACCATTAACCATTTTTAAGTTACTAATTCATATTTTCAAATCACTACCATTTTCAAATAACTAATTCACATTTTCAAGTTACTACACTTAACCATTTTCAAGTAACTAATTCACATTTTCATTACACTTAACCATTTTCAAGTAACTAATTCACATTTCAAGTCTCTACCAATAACCATTTTCAAGTAAATAATTCACATTTCAAGTGTCTACCACTAACCATGTAACTAATTCACATTTCAATTCTCTACACTTAACCATTTTCAAGTAACTAATTCACGTTTTCAAGTTACTACACTTAACCATTTTCAAGTAACTAATCCACATTTTCACTACACAACCATTTTCAAGTAACTAATTCACATTTCAAGTCTCTACCATTAACCATTTTCAAGTAACTAATTCACATTTTCAAGTCACTACCATTTTCAAGTAACAAATACACATCCTCAAGTCTCTACACTTAACCATTTTCTAGTAACGAATTCACATTTCAAGTGTCTACCATTAACCATGTAACTAATTCATATTTCAATTCTTTACACTTAACCATTTTCAAGTAACTAATTCACGTTTTCAAGTTACTACACTTAACCATTTTTAAGTAACTAATTCACATTTTCAAGTCACTACCATTTTCAAGTAACCAATTCACATTTTCAAGTTACTACACTTAACCATTTTCAAGTAGCTAATTCACATTTTCACTACACTTAACCATTTTCAAGTAACTAATTTCACATTTCAAGTCTCTACCATTAACCATTTTTAAGTTACTAATTCATATTTTCAAATCACTACCATTTTCAAGTAACGAATTCACATTTCAAGTGTCTACCATTAACCATGTAACTAATTCATATTTCAATTCTCTACACTTAACCATTTTCAAGTAACTAATTCACGTTTTCAAGTTACTACACTTAACCATTTTCAAGTAACTAATTCAAGTCTCTACAATTAACCATTTTCAAGTAACTAATTCACATTTCAAGTCTCTACGACTAACCATTTTCAAATAACTAATTCACATTTTCAAGTCACTACCATTTTCAAGTAACAAATACACATCTTCAAGTCTCTACACTTAACCATTTTCAAATAACTATTTCAAATTTCAAGTCTCTACCATTTTCAAGTAACTAATTCACAGTTCAAGTCTCTACCATTTTCAAGTAACTAATTCACATTTTCAAGTTACTACACTTAACCATTTTCAAGTAACTAATTCACATTTCCACTACACTTAACGATTTTCAAGTAACTAATACACATTTCAAGTCTCTACCATTAACCATTTTCAAGTAACTAATTTACATTTTCAAGTCACTACCATTTTCAAGTAACAAATTCACATTTTCAAGTTACTACACTTAACCATTTTCAAGTAACTAATTCACATTTTCACTACACTTAACCATTTTCAAGTAACTAATTCACATTTCAAGTCTCTACCATTAACCATTTTCAAATAACTAATTCTCATTTTCAAGTCACTACCATTTTCAAGTAACTAATTCACATTTCAAGTCTCTACCATTAACCATTTTCAAGCAACTAATTCACATATTCAAGTCACTACCATTTTAGAGTAACAAATACACATCTTCATGTCTCTACACTTAACCATTTTCACATAACTAATTCACATTTCAAAGTTACTACACTTAACCATTTTCTAGTAACTAATTCACATTTTCACTGCACTTAACAATTTTCAAGTAACTAATTCACATTTCAAGTCTCTACCATTAATCATTTTCAAGTAACTAATTCACATTTCAAGTCTCTACCATTAACCATTTTCAAATAACTAATTCACATTTTCAAGTCACTACCATTTTCAAGTAACAAATACACATCTTCAAGTCTTTACACTTAACCATTATCAAATAACTAATTCAGATTTCAAGTCTCTACCATTTTCAAGTAACTAATTTACATTTTCAAGTCACTACCATTTTCAAGTAACAAATTCACATTTTCAAGTTACTACACTTAACCATTTTCAAGTAACTAATTCACATTTTCACTACACTTAACCATTTTCAAGTAACTAATTCACATTTCAAGTCTCTACCATTAACCATTTTCAAATAACTAATTCTCATTTTCAAGTCACTACCATTTTCAAGTAACTAATTCACATTTTTAAGTTACTACACTTAACCATTTTCTAGTAACTAATTCACATTTTCACTACACTTAACCATTTTCAAGTAACTAATTCACATTTCAAGTCTCTACCATTAACCATTTTCAAGTAACTAATTCACACTTCAAGTCTCTACCATTAACCATGTAACTAATTCACATTTTCAAGTCACTACCATTTTCAAGTAGCTAATTCACATTTTCAAGTTACTACACTTAACCATTTTCAAGTAGCTAATTCACATTTTCACTACACTTAACCATTTTCAAGTAACTAATTTCACATTTCACGTCTCTACCATTAACCATTTTCAAGTTACTAATTCATATTTTCAATTCACTACCATTTTCAAATAACTAATTCACATTTTCAAGTTACTACACTTAACCATTTTCAAGTAACTAATTCACATTTTCATTACACTTAACCATTTTCAAGTAACAAATACACATCTTCAAGTCTCTACACTTAACCATTTTCTAGTAACGAATTCACATTTCAAGTGTTTACCATTAACCATGTAACTAATTCATATTTCAATTCTCTACACTTAACCATTTTCAAGTAACTAATTCACATTTTCAAGTTACTGCACTTAACCATTTTCAAGTAACTAATTCAAGTCTCTACCATTAACCATGTAACTAATTTAGATTTTCAAGTCACTACCATTAACCATTTTCAAGTAACTAATTCACATTTTCAAGTCACTACCATTTTCAAGTAACAACTACACATCTTCAAGTCTCTACACTTAACCATTTTCAAATAACTAATTCAGATTTCAAGTCTCTACCATTTTCAAGTAACTAATTCACAGTTCAAGTCTCTACCATTTTCAAATACTAATTCACATTTCAAAGTTACTACACTTAACCATTTTCTTGTAACTAATTCACATTTTCACTACACTTAACGATTTTCAAGTAACTAATTCACATTTCAAGTCTCTACCATTAACCATTTTAAAGTAACTAATTCACACTTCAAGTCTCTACCATTAACCATGTAACTAATTTAGATTTTCAAGTTACTACATTTAACCATTTTCTAGTAACTAATTCACATTTTCACTACACTTAACCATTTTCAAGTAACTAATTCACATTTCAAGTCTCCACCATTAACCATTTTCAAGTAACTACTTCACACTTCAAGTCTCTACCATTAACCATGTAACTAATTTAGATTTTCAAGTCACTACCATTTTCAAGTAACTAATTCACATTTTCAAGTCACTACCATTTTAGAGTAACAAATACACATCTTCATGTAGAGTAACAAATACACATCTTCATGTCTCTACACTTAACCATTTTCACGTAACTAATTCACATTTTCAAGTCACTACCATTTTCAAGTAACTAATTCATATTTTCAAGTCACTACCATTTTCAAGTAACAACTACACATCTTCAAGTCTCTACACTTAACCATTTTCAAATAACTAATTCAGATTTCAAGTCTCTACCATTTTCAAGTAACTAATTCACAGTTCAAGTCTCTACCATTTTCAAATACTAATTCACATTTCAAAGTTACTACACTTAACCATTTTCTTGTAACTAATTCACATTTTCACTACACTTAACGATTTTCAAGTAACTAATTCACATTTCAAGTCTCTACCATTAACCATTTTCAAGTAACTAATTCACACTTCAAGTCTCTACCATTAACCATGTAACTAATTTAGATTTTCAAGTTACTACATTTAACCATTTTCTAGTAACTAATTCACATTTTCACTACACTTAACCATTTTCAAGTAACTAATTCACATTTCAAGTCTCCACCATTAACCATTTTCAAGTAACTACTTCACACTTCAAGTCTCTACCATTAACCATGTAACTAATTTAGATTTTCAAGTCACTACCATTTTCAAGTAACTAATTCACATTTTCAAGTCACTACCATTTTAGAGTAACAAATACACATCTTCATGTCTCTACACTTAACCATTTTCACGTAACTAATTCACATTTCAAAGTTACTACACTTAACCATTTTCTTGTAACTAATTCACATTTTCACTACACTTAACGATTTTCAAGTAACTAATTCAGATTTTCAAGTCACTACCATTTTCAAGTAACTAATTCATATTTCCAAGTTACTACCCATAACCATTTTCTAGTAACTAATTCAAATTTTCACTACACTTAACCTTTTTCAAGTAACTAATTCAAGTCTCTACAAATAACCATTTTCAAGTAACTAATTCACATTTCAAGTCTCTACCATTAACCATTTTCAAGTAACTAATTCACACTTCAAGTCTCTACCATTAACCATGTAACTAATTCACATTTTCAAGTCACTACCATTTTCAAGTAATTAATTCACATTTTCAAGTTACTACACTTAACCATTTTCAAGTAGCTAATTCACATTTTCACTACACTTAACAATTTTCAAGTAACTAATTTCACATTTCAAGTCTCTACCATTAACCATTTTCAAGTTACTAATTCACATTTTCAAGTCACTACCATTTTCAAGTAACTAATTCACATTTTCAAGTTACTACACTTAACCATTTTCAAGTAACTAATTCACATTTTCATTACACTTAACCATTTTCAAGTAACTAATTCACATTTCAAATCTCTACCATTAACCATTTTCAAGTAACTAATTCACATTTCAAGTGTCTACCACTAACCATGTAACTAATTCACATTTCAATTCCCTACACTTAACCATTTTCAAGTAACTAATTCACGTTTTCAAGTTACTACACTTAACCATTTTCTAGTAACTAATTCAAGTCTCGACAACTAACCATTTTCAAATAACTAATTCACATTTAAAGTCTCTACCAATAACCATTTTCAAATAACTAATTCAGATTTCAAGTCTCTACCATTTTCAAGTAACTAATTCACAGTTCAAGTCTCTACCATTTTCAAGTAACTAATTCACATTTTCAAGTTACTACACTTAACCATTTTCAAGTAACTAATTCTCATTTCCAATACACTTAACGATTTTCAAGTAACTAATTCACATTTCAAGTCTCTACCATTAACCATTTTCAAGTAACTAATTTACATTTTCAAGTCACTACCATTTTCAAATAACTAATTCACATTTTAACTACACTTAACCATTTTCAAGTAACTAATTAACATTTCAAGTCTCTACCATTAACCATTTTCAAGTAACTAATTCTCATTTCAAGTTTCTACCATTAACCATGTAAATAATTTACATTTTCAAGTTACTACACTTAACTATTTTCAAGTAACTAATTCACATTTTCACTTCACTTAACCATTTTCAAGTAACTAATTCATATTTCAAGTCTCTACCATTAACCATTTTCAAGTAACTAATTCATATTTTCACTTGACTACCATTAACCATGTAACTAATTCACATTTCAATTCTCTACACTTAACCATTTTCAAGTAAATAATTCACATTTTCAAGTTACTACACTTAACCATTTTTAAGTAACTAATTCACATTTCAAGTCTCTACCATTAACCATTTTCAAGTAACTAATTCACGTTTTCAAGTTACTACACACAACCATTTTCAAGTAACTAATTCACATTTTCACTACACTTAACCATTTTCAAGTAACTAATTCACATTTCAAGTCTCTACCATTAACCATTTTCAAGCAACTAATTAACATTTTCAAGTCACTACCATTTTAGAGTAACAAATACACATCTTCATGTCTCTACACTTAACCATTTTCACGTAACTAATTCGCATTTCAAAGTTACTACACTTAACCATTTTCTAGTAACTAATTAACATTTTCACTACACTTAACAATTTTCAAGTAACTAATTCACATTTCAAGTCTCTACCATTAACCATTTTCAAGTAACTAATTCACATTTCAAGTCTCTACCATTAACCATGTAACTAATTTAGATTTTCAAGTTACTACATTTAACCATTTTCTAGTAACTAATTCACATTTTCACTACACTTAAATATTTTCAAGTAACTAATTCACATTTCAAGTCTCTACCATTAACCATTTTCAAGTAACTACTTCACGTTTTCAAGTTACTACACACAACCATTTTCATGTAACTAATTCAGATTTTCACTACACTTAACCATTTTCAAGTAACTAATTCACATTTCAAGTCTCTACCATTAACCATTTTCAAGCAACTAATTCACATATTCAAGTCACTACCATTTTAGAGTAACAAATACACATCTTCATGTCTCTACACTTAACCATTTTCACATAACTAATTCACATTTCAAAGTTACTACACTTAACCATTTTCTAGTAACTAATTCACATTTTCACTGCACTTAACAATTTTCAAGTAACTAATTCACATTTCAAGTCTCTACCATTAATCATTTTCATGTAACTAATTCACATTTCAAGTCTCTACCATTAACCATTTTCAAATAACTAATTCACATTTTCAAGTCACTACCATTTTCAAGTAACAAATACACATCTTCAAGTCTCTACACTTAACCATTATCAAATAACTAATTCAGATTTCAAGTCTCTACCATTAACCATTTTCAAGTAACTAATTCACGTTTTCAAGTTACTACACACAACCATTTTCAAGTAACTAATTCACATTTTCACTACACTTAACCATTTTCAAGTAACTAATTCACATTTTCACTACACTTAACCATTTTCAAGTAACTAATTCACATTTCAAGTCTCCACCATTAACCATTTTCAAGTAACTACTTCACACTTCAAGTCTCTACCATTAACCATGTAACTAATTTAGATTTTCAAGTCACTACCATTTTCAAGTAACTAATTCACATTTTCAAGTCACTACCATTTTAGAGTAACAAATACACATCTTCATGTCTCTACACTTAACCATTTTCACGTAACTAATTCATATTTTCAAGTCACTACCATTTTCAAGTAACTAATTCACATTTTCAAGTCACTACCATTTTCAAGTAACAACTACACATCTTCAAGTCTCTACACTTAACCATTTTCAAATAACTAATTCAGATTTCAAGTCTCTACCATTTTCAAGTAACTAATTCACAGTTCAAGTCTCTACCATTTTCAAATACTAATTCACATTTCAAAGTTACTACACTTAACCATTTTCTTGTAACTAATTCACATTTTCACTACACTTAACGATTTTCAAGTAACTAATTCACATTTCAAGTCTCTACCATTAACCATTTTCAAGTAACTAATTCACACTTCAAGTCTCTACCATTAACCATGTAACTAATTTAGATTTTCAAGTTACTACATTTAACCATTTTCTAGTAACTAATTCACATTTTCACTACACTTAACCATTTTCAAGTAACTAATTCACATTTCAAGTCTCCACCATTAACCATTTTCAAGTAACTACTTCACACTTCAAGTCTCTACCATTAACCATGTAACTAATTTAGATTTTCAAGTCACTACCATTTTCAAGTATCTAATTCACATTTTCAAGTCACTACCATTTTAGAGTAACAAATGCACATCTTCATGTCTCTACACTTAACCATTTTCACGTAACTAATTCACATTTTCAAGTCACTACCATTTTCAAGTAACTAATTCACATTTTCAAGTCACTACCATTTTCAAGTAACAACTACACATCTTCAAGTCTCTACACTTAACCATTTTCAAATAACTAATTCAGATTTCAAGTCTCTACCATTTTCAAGTAACTAATTCACAGTTCAAGTCTCTACCATTTTCAAATACTAATTCACATTTCAAAGTTACTACACTTAACCATTTTCTTGTAACTAATTCACATTTTCACTACACTTAATGATTTTCAAGTAACTAATTCACATTTCAAGTCTCTACCATTAACCATTTTCAAGTAACTAATTCACACTTCAAGTCTCTACCATTAACCATGTAACTAATTTAGATTTTCAAGTTACTACATTTAACCATTTTCTAGTAACTAATTCACATTTTCACTACACTTAACCATTTTCAAGTAACTAATTCACATTTCAAGTCTCCACCATTAACCATTTTCAAGTAACTACTTCACACTTCAAGTCTCTACCATTAACCATGTAACTAATTTAGATTTTCAAGTCACTACCATTTTCAAGTAACTAATTCACATTTTCAAGTCACTACCATTTTAGAGTAACAAATACACATCTTCATGTCTCTACACTTAACCATTTTCATGTAACTAATTCACATTTCAAAGTTACTACACTTAACCATTTTCAAGTAACTAATTCACATTTCAAATCTCTACCATTAACCATTTTCAAGTAACTAATTCACATTTCAAGTGTCTACCACTAACCATGTAACTAATTCACATTTCAATTCTTTACACTTAACCATTTTCAAGGAACTAATTCACGTTTTCAAGTTACTACACTTAACCATTTTCTAGTAACTAATTCAAGTCTCGACAACTAACCATTTTCAAATAACTAACTCACATTTAAAGTCTCTACCAATAACCATTTTCAAATAACTAATTCAGATTTCAAGTCTCTACCATTTTCAAGTAACTAATTCACAGTTCAAGTCTCTACCATTTTCAAGTAACTAATTCACATTTTCAAGTTACTACACTTAACCATTTTTAAGTAACTAATTCTCATTTCCAATACACTTAACGATTTTCAAGTAACTAATTCACATTTCAAGTCTCTACCATTAACCATTTTCAAGTAACTAATTTACATTTTCAAGTCACTACCATTTTCAAATAACTAATTCACATTTTAACTACACTTAACCATTTTCAAGTAACTAATTAATATTTCAAGTCTCTACCATTAACCATTTTCAAGTAACTAATTCTCATTTCAAGTTTCTACCATTAACCATGTAAATAATTTACATTTTCAAGTTACTACACTTAACTATTTTCAAGTAACTAATTCACATTTTCACTTCACTTAACCATTTTCAAGTAACTAATTCATATTTCAAGTCTCTACCATTAACCATTTTCAAGTAACTAATTCATATTTTCACTTGACTACCATTAACCATGTAACTAATTCACATTTCAATTCTCTACACTTAACCATTTTCAAGTAAATAATTCACATTTTCAAGTTACTACACTTAACCATTTTTAAGTAACTAATTCACATTTCAAGTCTCTACCATTAACCATTTTCAAGTAACTAATTCACGTTTTCAAGTTACTACACACAACCATTTTCAAGTAACTAATTCACATTTTCACTACACTTAACCATTTTCAAGTAACTAATTCACATTTCAAGTCTCTACCATTAACCATTTTCAAGCAACTAATTAACATTTTCAAGTCACTACCATTTTAGAGTAACAAATACACATCTTCATGTCTCTACACTTAACCATTTTCACGTAACTAATTCGCATTTCAAAGTTACTACACTTAACCATTTTCTAGTAACTAATTAACATTTTCACTACACTTAACAATTTTCAAGTAACTAATTCACATTTCAAGTCTCTACCATTAACCATTTTCAAGTAACTAATTCACACTTCAAGTCTCTACCATTAACCATGTAACTAATTTAGATTTTAAAGTTACTACATTTAACCATTTTCTAGTAACTAATTCACATTTTCACTACACTTAAATATTTTCAAGTAACTAATTCACATTTCAAGTCTCTACCATTAACCATTTTCAAGTAACTACTTCACGTTTTCAAGTTACTACACACAACCATTTTCAAGTAACTAATTCACATTTTCACTACACTTAACCATTTTCAAGTAACTAATTCACATTTCAAGTCTCTACCATTAACCATTTTCAAGCAACTAATTCACATATTCAAGTCACTACCATTTTAGAGTAACAAATACACATCTTCATGTCTCTACACTTAACCATTTTCACATAACTAATTCACATTTCAAAGTTACTACACTTAACCATTTTCTAGTAACTAATTCACATTTTCACTGCACTTAACAATTTTCAAGTAACTAATTCACATTTCAAGTCTCTACCATTAATCATTTTCAAGTAACTAATTCACATTTCAAGTCTCTACCATTAACCATTTTCAAATAACTAATTCACATTTTCAAGTCACTACCATTTTCAAGTAACAAATACACATCTTCAAGTCTTTACACTTAACCATTATCAAATAACTAATTCAGATTTCAAGTCTCTACCATTTTCAAGTAACTAATTTACATTTTCAAGTCACTACCATTTTCAAGTAACAAATTCACATTTTCAAGTTACTACACTTAACCATTTTCAAGTAACTAATTCACATTTTCACTACACTTAACCATTTTCAAGTAACTAATTCACATTTCAAGTCTCTACCATTAACCATTTTCAAATAACTAATTCTCATTTTCAAGTCACTACCATTTTCAAGTAACTAATTCACATTTTTAAGTTACTACACTTAACCATTTTCTAGTAACTAATTCACATTTTCACTACACTTAACCATTTTCAAGTAACTAATTCACATTTCAAGTCTCTACCATTAACCATTTTCAAGTAACTAATTCACACTTCAAGTCTCTACCATTAACCATGTAACTAATTCACATTTTCAAGTCACTACCATTTTCAAGTAGCTAATTCACATTTTCAAGTTACTACACTTAACCATTTTCAAGTAGCTAATTCACATTTTCACTACACTTAACCATTTTCAAGTAACTAATTTCACATTTCACGTCTCTACCATTAACCATTTTCAAGTTACTAATTCATATTTTCAAATCACTACCATTTTCAAATAACTAATTCACATTTTCAAGTTACTACACTTAACCATTTTCAAGTAACTAATTCACATTTTCATTACACTTAACCATTTTCAAGTAACAAATACACATCTTCAAGTCTCTACACTTAACCATTTTCTAGTAACGAATTAACATTTCAAGTGTTTACCATTAACCATGTAACTAATTCATATTTCAATTCTCTACACTTAACCATTTTCAAGTAACTAATTCACATTTTCAAGTTACTGCACTTAACCATTTTCAAGTAACTAATTCAAGTCTCTACAATTAACCATTTTCAAGTAACTAATTCACATTTCAAGTCTCTACCATTAACCATTTTCAAGTAACTAATTCACATTTTCAAGTCACTACCATTTTCAAGTAACAACTACACATCTTCAAGTCTCTACACTTAACCATTTTCAAATAACTAATTCAGATTTCAAGACTCTACCATTTTCAAGTAACTAATTCACAGTTCAAGTCTCTACCATTTTCAAATACTAATTCACATTTCAAAGTTACTACACTTAACCATTTTCTTGTAACTAATTCACATTTTCACTACACTTAACGATTTTCAAGTAACTAATTCACATTTCAAGTCTCTACCATTAACCATTTTCAAGTAACTAATTCACACTTCAAGTCTCTACCATTAACCATGTAACTAATTTAGATTTTCAAGTTACTACATTTAACCATTTTCTAGTAACTAATTCACATTTTCACTACACTTAACCATTTTCAAGTAACTAATTCACATTTCAAGTCTCCACCATTAACCATTTTCAAGTAACTACTTCACACTTCAAGTCTCTACCATTAACCATGTAACTAATTTAGATTTTCAAGTCACTACCATTTTCAAGTAACTAATTCACATTTTCAAGTCATTACCATTTTAGAGTAACAAATACACATCTTCATGTCTCTACACTTAACCATTTTCAAGTAACTAATTCACATTTTCAAGTCACTACCATTTTCAAGTAACAACTACACATCTTCAAGTCTCTACACTTAACCATTTTCAAATAACTAATTCAGATTTCAAGTCTCTACCATTTTCAAGTAACTAATTCACAGTTCAAGTCTCTACCATTTTCAAATACTAATTCACATTTCAAAGTTACTACACTTAACCATTTTCTTGTAACT
Source organism: Capsicum rhomboideum (assembly GCA_031232105.1). Lineage (NCBI taxonomy): Eukaryota > Viridiplantae > Streptophyta > Magnoliopsida > Solanales > Solanaceae > Capsicum > Capsicum rhomboideum. The sequence goes on along the minus strand of CP124719.1, from coordinate 45,886,163 downwards.
AATTCACATTTTCACTACACTTAACGATTTTCAAGTAACTAATTCACATTTCAAGTCTCTACCATTAACCATTTTCAAGTAACTAATTCACACTTCAAGTCTCTACCATTAACCATGTAACTAATTTAGATTTTCAAGTTACTACATTTAACCATTTTCTAGTAACTAATTCACATTTTCACTACACTTAACCATTTTCAAGTAACTAATTCACATTTCAAGTCTCCACCATTAACCATTTTCAAGTAACTACTTCACACTTCAAGTCTCTACCATTAACCATGTAACTAATTTAGATTTTCAAGTCACTACCATTTTCAAGTAACTAATTCACATTTTCAAGTCACTACCATTTTAGAGTAACAAATACACATCTTCATGTCTCTACACTTAACCATTTACACGTAACTAATTCACATTTCAAAGTTACTACACTTAACCATTTTCTTGTAACTAATTCACATTTTCACTACACTTAACGATTTTCATGTAACTAATTCAGATTTTCAAGTCACTACCATTTTCAAGTAACTAATTCATATTTCCAAGTTACTACCCATAACCATTTTCTAGTAACTAATTCAAATTTTCACTACACTTAACCTTTTTCAAGTAACTAATTCAAGTCTCTACAAATAACCATTTTCAAGTAACTAATTCACATTTCAAGTCTCTACCATTAACCATTTTCAAGTAACTAATTCACACTTCAAGTCTCTACCATTAACCATGTAACTAATTCACATTTTCAAGTCACTACCATTTTCAAGTAATTAATTCACATTTTCAAGTTACTACACTTAACCATTTTCAAGTAGCTAATTCACATTTTCACTACACTTAACAATTTTCAAGTAACTAATTTCACATTTCAAGTCTCTACCATTAACCATTTTCAAGTTACTAATTCACATTTTCAAGTCACTACCATTTTCAAGTAACTAATTCACATTTTCAAGTTACTACACTTAACCATTTTCAAGTAACTAATTCACATTTTCATTACACTTAACCATTTTCAAGTAACTAATTCACATTTCAAGTCTCTACCATTAACCATTTTCAAGTAATTAATTCACATTTCAAGTGTCTACCACTAACCATGTAACTAATTCACATTTCAATTCTCTACACTTAACCATTTTCAAGTAACTAATTCACGTTTTCAAGTTACTACACTTAACCATTTTCTAGTAACTAATTCAAGTCTCGACAACTAACCATTTTCAAGTAACTAATTCACATTTAAAGTCTCTACCAATAACCATTTTCAAATAACTAATTCAGATTTCAAGTCTCTACCATTTTCAAGTAACTAATTCACAGTTCAAGTCTCTACCATTTTCAAGTAACTAATTCACATTTTCAAGTTACTACACTTAACCATTTTCAAGTAACTAATTCTCATTTCCAATACACTTAACGATTTTCAAGTAACTAATTCACATTTCAAGTCTCTACCATTAACCATTTTCAAGTAACTAATTTACATTTTCAAGTCACTACCATTTTCAAATAACTAATTCACATTTTAACTACACTTAACCATTTTCAAGTAACTAATTAACATTTCAAGTCTCTACCATTAACCATTTTCAAGTAACTAATTCTCATTTCAAGTTTCTGCCATTAACCATGTAAATAATTTACATTTTCAAGTTACTACACTTAACTATTTTCAAGTAACTAATTCACATTTTCACTTCACTTAACCATTTTCAAGTAACTAATTCATATTTCAAGTCTCTACCATTAACCATTTTCAAGTAACTAATTCATATTTTCACTTGACTACCATTAACCATGTAACTAATTCACATTTCAATTCTCTACACTTAACCATTTTCAAGTAAATAATTCACATTTTCAAGTTACTACACTTAACCATTTTTAAGTAACTAATTCACATTTCAAGTCTCTACCATTAACCATTTTCAAGTAACTAATTCACGTTTTCAAGTTACTACACACAACCATTTTCAAGTAACTAATTCACATTTTCACTACACTTAACCATTTTCAAGTAACTAATTCACATTTCAAGTCTCTACCATTAACCATTTTCAAGCAACTAATTAACATTTTCAAGTCACTACCATTTTAGAGTAACAAATACACATCTTCATGTCTCTACACTTAACCATTTTCACGTAACTAATTCGCATTTCAAAGTTACTACACTTAACCATTTTCTAGTAACTAATTAACATTTTCACTACACTTAACAATTTTCAAGTAACTAATTCACATTTCAAGTCTCTACCATTAACCATTTTCAAGTAACTAATTCACACTTCAAGTCTCTACCATTAACCATGTAACTAATTTAGATTTTAAAGTTACTACATTTAACCATTTTCTAGTAACTAATTCACATTTTCACTACACTTAAATATTTTCAAGTAACTAATTCACATTTCAAGTCTCTACCATTAACCATTTTCAAGTAACTACTTCACGTTTTCAAGTTACTACACACAACCATTTTCAAGTAACTAATTCACATTTTCACTACACTTAACCATTTTCAAGTAACTAATTCACATTTCAAGTCTCTACCATTAACCATTTTCAAGCAACTAATTCACATATTCAAGTCACTACCATTTTAGAGTAACAAATACACATCTTCATGTCTCTACACTTAACCATTTTCACATAACTAATTCACATTTCAAAGTTACTACACTTAACCATTTTCTAGTAACTAATTCACATTTTCACTGCACTTAACAATTTTCAAGTAACTAATTCACATTTCAAGTCTCTACCATTAATCATTTTCAAGTAACTAATTCACATTTCAAGTCTCTACCATTAACCATTTTCAAATAACTAATTCACATTTTCAAGTCACTACCATTTTCAAGTAACAAATACACATCTTCAAGTCTCTACACTTAACCATTATCAAATAACTAATTCAGATTTCAAGTCTCTACCATTTTCAAGTAACTAATTCACAGTTCAAGTCTCTACCATTTTCAAATACTAATTCACATTTTCAAGTTACTACACTTCACCATTTTCAAGTAACTAATTCACATTTCCACTACACTTAACGATTTTCAAGTAACTAATTGACATTTCAAGTCTCTACCATTAACCATTTTCAAACAACTAATTCACATTTTCAAGTCACTACCATTTTAGAGTAACAAATACACATCTTCATGTCTCTACACTTAACCATTTTCACGTAACTAATTCACATTTCAAAGTTACTACACTTAACCATTTTCAAGTAACTAATTCACATTTTCACTACACTTAACGATTTTCAAGTAACTAATTCACATTTCAAGTCTCTACCATTAACCATTTTCAAGTAACTAATTCACACTTCAAGTCTCTACCATTAACCATGTAACTAATTTAGATTTTCAAGTTACTACATTTAACCATTTTCTAGTAACTAATTCACATTTTCACTACACTTAACCATTTTCAAGTAACTAATTCACATTTCAAGTCTCCAACATTAACCATTTTCAAGTAACTACTTCACACTTCAAGTCTCTACCATTAACGATGTAACTAATTTAGATTTTCAAGTCACTACCATTTTCAAGTAACTAATTCACATTTTCAAGTTACTACACTTAACCATTTTCAAGTAGCTAATTCACATTTTCACTACACTTAACCATTTTCAAGTAACTAAGTCACATTTCAAATCTCTACCATTAACCATTTTCAAGCAACTAATTCACATTTTCAAGTCACTACCATTTTAAAGTAACAAATACACATCTGCATGTCTCTACACTTAACCATTTTCAAGTAACTAATTCACATTTCAAGTCTCTACCATTAACCATTTTCAAGTTCCTAATTTATATTTTCAAGTCACTACCATTTTAAAGTAACAAATACACATCTGCATGTCTCTACACTTAACCATTTTCAAGTAACTAATTCACATTTCCAAGTTACTACACTTAACCATTTTCTAGTAACTAATTCAAATTTTCACTACACTTAACCATTTTCAAGTAACTAATTCACATTTCAAGTCTCTACCATTAATCATTTTCAAGTAACTAATTCAGATTTTCAAGTCACTACCATTTTCAAGTAACTAATTCACATTTCCAAGTTACTACCCATAACCATTTTCTAGTAACTAATTCAAATTTTCACTACACTTAACCTTTTTCAAGTAACTAATTCAAGTCTCTACAAATAACCATTTTCAAGTAACTAATTCACATTTCAAGTCTCTACCATTAACCATTTTCAAGTAACTAATTTACACTTCAAGTCTCTACCATTAACCATGTAACTAATTCACATTTTCAAGTCACTACCATTTTCAAGTAACTAATTCACATTTTCAAGTTACTACACTTAACCATTTTCAAGTAACTAATTCACATTTCAAGTCTCTACCATTAACCATTTTCAAATAACTAATTCACATTTCAAGTGTCTACCACTAACCATGTAACTAATTCACATTTCAATTCTCTACACTTAACCATTTTCAAGTAACTAATTCACGTTTTCTAGTTACTACACTTAACCATTTTCTAGTAACTAATTCAAGTCTCGACAACTAACCATTTTCAAGTAACTAATTCACATTTAAAGTCTCTACCATTAACCATTTTCAAATAACTAATTCAGATTTCAAGTCTCTACCATTTTCAAGTAACTAATTCACAGTTCAAGTCTCTACCATTTTCAAGTAACTAACTCACATTTTCAAGTTACTACACTTAACCATTTTCTAGTAACTAATTCAGATTTTCACTACACTTAACCATTTTCAAGTAACTAATTCACATTTCAAGTCTCTACCATTAACCATTTTCAAGTAACTAATTCAGATTTTCAAGTCACTACCATTTTCAAGTAACTAATTCATATTTCCAAGTTACTACCCATAACCATTTTCTAGTAACTAATTCAAATTTTCACTACACTTAACCTTTTTCAAGTAACTAATTCAAGTCTCTACAAATAACCATTTTCAAGTAACTAATTCACATTTCAAGTCTCTACCATTAACCATTTTCAAGTAACTAATTCACACTTCAAGTCTCTACCATTAACCATGTAACTAATTCACATTTTCAAGTCACTACCATTTTCAAGTAACTAATTCACATTTTCAAGTTACTACACTTAACCATTTTCAAGTAGCTAATTCACATTTTCACTACACTTAACAATTTTCAAGTAACTAATTTCACATTTCAAGTCTCTACCATTAACCATTTTCAAGTTACTAATTCACATTTTCAAGTCACTACCATTTTCAAGTAACTAATTCACATTTTCAAGTTACTACACTTAACCATTTTCAAGTAACTAATTCACATTTTCATTACACTTAACCATTTTCAAGTAACTAATTCACATTTCAAGTCTCTACCATTAACCATTTTCAAGTAACTTATTCACATTTCAAGTGTCTACCACTAACCATGTAACTAATTCACATTTCAATTCTCTACACTTAACCATTTTCAAGTAACTAATTCACGTTTTCAAGTTACTACACTTAACCATTTTCTAGTAACTAATTCAAGTCTCGACAACTAACCATTTTCAAGTAACTAATTCATATTTAAAGTCTCTACCAATAACCATTTTCAAATAACTAATTCAGATTTCAAGTCTCTACCATTTTCAAGTAACTAATTCACAGTTCAAGTCTCTACCATTTTCAAGTAACTAATTCACATTTTCAAGTTACTACACTTAACCATTTTCAAGTAACTAATTCTCATTTCCAATACACTTAACGATTTTCAAGTAACTAATTCACATTTCAAGTCTCTACCATTAACCATTTTCAAGTAACTAATTTACATTTTCAAGTCACTACCATTTTCAAATAACTAATTCACATTTTAACTACACTTAACCATTTTCAAGTAACTAATTAACATTTCAAGTCTCTACCATTAACCATTTTCAAGTAACTAATTCACATTTCAAGTTTCTACCATTAACCAGGTAAATAATTTACATTTTCAAGTTACTACACTTAACTATTTTCAAGTAACTAATTCACATTTTCACTTCACTTAACCATTTTCAAGTAACTAATTCATATTTCAAGTCTCTACCATTAATCATTTTCAAGTAACTAATTCACATTTCAAGTCTCTACCATTAACCATTTTCAAATAACTAATTCACATTTTCAAGTCACTACCATTTTCAAGTAACAAATACACATCTTCAAGTCTCTACACTTAACCATTATCAAATAACTAATTCAGATTTCAAGTCTCTACCATTTTCAAGTAACTAATTCACAGTTCAAGTCTCTACCATTTTCAAATACTAATTCACATTTTCAAGTTACTACACTTCACCATTTTCAAGTAACTAATTCACATTTCCACTACACTTAACGATTTTCAAGTAACTAATTGACATTTCAAGTCTCTACCATTAACCATTTTCAAACAACTAATTCACATTTTCAAGTCACTACCATTTTAGAGTAACAAATACACATCTTCATGTCTCTACACTTAACCATTTTCACGTAACTAATTCACATTTCAAAGTTACTACACTTAACCATTTTCAAGTAACTAATTCACATTTTCACTACACTTAACGATTTTCAAGTAACTAATTCACATTTCAAGTCTCTACCATTAACCATTTTCAAGTAACTAATTCACACTTCAAGTCTCTACCATTAACCATGTAACTAATTTAGATTTTCAAGTTACTACATTTAACCATTTTCTAGTAACTAATTCACATTTTCACTACACTTAAACATTTTCAAGTAACTAATTCACATTTCAAGTCTCCAACATTAACCATTTTCAAGTAACTACTTCACACTTCAAGTCTCTACCATTAACCATGTAACTAATTTAGATTTTCAAGTCACTACCATTTTCAAGTAACTAATTCACATTTTCAAGTTACTACACTTAACCATTTTCAAGTAGCTAATTCACATTTTCACTACACTTAACCATTTTCAAGTAACTAAGTCACATTTCAAATCTCTACCATTAACCATTTTCAAGCAACTAATTCACATTTTCAAGTCACTACCATTTTAAAGTAACAAATACACATCTGCATGTCTCTACACTTAACCATTTTCAAGTAACTAATTCACATTTCAAGTCTCTACCATTAACCATTTTCAAGTTCCTAATTTATATTTTCAAGTCACTACCATTTTAAAGTAACAAATACACATCTGCATGTCTCTACACTTAACCATTTTCAAGTAACTAATTCACATTTCCAAGTTACTACACTTAACCATTTTCTAGTAACTAATTCAAATTTTCACTACACTTAACCATTTCCAAGTAACTAATTCACATTTCAAGTCTCTACCATTAATCATTTTCAAGTAACTAATTCAGATTTTCAAGTCACTACCATTTTCAAGTAACTAATTCACATTTCCAAGTTACTACCCATAACCATTTTCTAGTAACTAATTCAAATTTTCACTACACTTAACCTTTTTCAAGTAACTAATTCACATTTCAAGTCTCTACACTTAACCATTTTCAAGTAACTAATTCACGTTTTCAAGTTACTACACTTAACCATTTTCTAGTAACTAATTCAAGTCTCGACAACTAACCATTTTCAAGTAACTAATTCATATTTAAAGTCTCTACCAATAACCATTTTCAAATAACTAATTCAGATTTCAAGTCTCTACCATTTTCAAGTAACTAATTCACAGTTCAAATCTCTACCATTTTCAAGTAACTAATTCACATTTTCAAGTTACTACACTTAACCATTTTCAAGTAACTAATTCTCATTTCCAATACACTTAACGATTTTCAAGTAACTAATTCACATTTCAAGTCTCTACCATTAACCATTTTCAAGTAACTAATTTACATTTTCAAGTCACTACCATTTTCAAATAACTAATTCACATTTTAACTACACTTAACCATTTTCAAGTAACTAATTAACATTTCAAGTCTCTACCATTAACCATTTTCAAGTAACTAATTCACATTTCAAGTTTCTACCATTAACCATGTAAATAATTTACATTTTCAAGTTACTACACTTAACTATTTTCAAGTAACTAATTCACATTTTCACTTCACTTAACCATTTTCAAGTAACTAATTCATATTTCAAGTCTCTACCATTAACCATTTTCAAGTAACTAATTCATATTTTCACTTGACTACCATTAATCATGTAACTAATTCACATTTCAATTCTCTACACTTAACCATTTTCAAGTAAATAATTCACATTTTCAAGTTACTACACTTAACCATTTTTAAGTAACTAATTCACATTTCAAGTCTCTACCATAACCATTTTCAAGTAACTAATTCACGTTTTCAAGTTACTACACACAACCATTTTCAAGTAACTAATTCACATTTTCACTACACTTAACCATTTTCAAGTAACTAATTCACATTTCAAGTCTCTACCATTAACCATTTTCAAGCAACTAATTAACATTTTCAAGTCACTACCATTTTAGAGTAACAAATACACATCTTCATGTCTCTACTCTTAACCATTTTCACGTAACTAATTCGCATTTCAAAGTTACTACACTTAACCATTTTCTAGTAACTAATTAACATTTTCACTACACTTAACAATTTCCAAGTAACTAATTCACATTTCAAGTCTCTACCATTAACCATTTTCAAGTAACTAATTCACACTTCAAGTCTCTACCATTAACCATGTAACTAATTTAGATTTTCAAGTTACTACATTTAACCATTTTCTAGTAACTAATTCACATTTTCACTACACTTAAATATTTTCAAGTAACTAATTCACATTTCAAGTCTCTACCATTAACCATTTTCAAGTAACTACTTCACGTTTTCAAGTTACTACACACAACCATTTTCAAGTAACTAATTCACATTTTCACTACACTTAACCATTTTCAAATAACTAATTCACATTTCAAGTCTCTACCATTAACCATTTTCAAGCAACTAATTCACATATTCAAGTCACTACCATTTTAGAGTAACAAATACACATCTTCATGTCTCTACACTTAACCATTTTCACATAACTAATTCACATTTCAAAGTTACTACACTTAACCATTTTCTAGTAACTAATTCACATTTTCACTGCACTTAACAATTTTCAAGTAACTAATTCACATTTCAAGTCTCTACCATTAATCATTTTCAAGTAACTAATTCATATTTCAAGTCTCTACCATTAACCATTTTCAAATAACTAATTCACATTTTCAAGTCACTACCATTTTCAAGTAACAAATACACATCTTCAAGTCCTACACTTAACCATTATCAAATAACTAATTCAGATTTCAAGTCTCTACCATTTTCAAGTAACTAATTCACAGTTCAAGTCTCTACCATTTTCAAATACTAATTCACATTTTCAAGTTACTACACTAACGATTTTCAAGTAACTAATTCACATTTCAAGTCTCTACCATTAACCATTTTCAAACAACTAATTCACATTTTCAGGTCACTACCATTTTAGAGTAACAAATACACATCTTCATGTCTCTACACTTAACCATTTTCACGTAACTAATTCACATTTCAAAGTTACTACACTTAACCATTTTCAAGTAACTAATTCACATTTTCACTACACTTAACGATTTTCAAGTAACTAATTCACATTTCAAGTCTCTACCATTAACCATTTTCAAGTAACTAATTCACACTTCAAGTCTCTACCATTAACCATGTAACTAATTTAGATTTTCAAGTTACTACATTTAACCATTTTCTAGTAACTAATTTCACATTTTCACTACACTTAAACATTTTCAAGTAACTAATTCACATTTCAAGTCTCCACCATTAACCATTTTCAAGTAACTACTTCACACTTCAAGTCTCTACCATTAACCATGTAACTAATTTAGATTTTCAAGTCTCTACCATTTTCAAGTAACTAATTCACATATCCAAGTTACTACACTTAACCATTTTCTAGTAACTAATTCAAATTTTCACTACACTTAACCATTTTCAAGTAACTAATTCACATTTCAAGTCTCTACCATTAATCATTTTCAAGTAACTACTTCAGATTTTCAAGTCACTACCATTTTCAAATAACTAATTCACATTTCCAAGTTACTACCCATAACCATTTTCTAGTAACTAATTCAAATTTTCACTACACTTAACCTTTTTCAAGTAACTAATTCAAGTCTCTACAAATAACCATTTTCAAGTAACTAATTCACATTTCAAGTCTCTACCATTAACCATTTTCAAGTAACTAATTTACACTTCAAGTCTCTACCATTAACCATGTAACTAATTCACATTTTCAAGTCACTACCATTTTCAAGTAACTAATTCACATTTTCAAGTTACTACGCTTAACCATTTTCAAGTAACTAATTCACATTTCAAGTCTCTACCATTAACCATTTTCAAGTAACTAATTCACATTTCAAGTGTCTACCACTAACCATGTAACTAATTCACATTTCAATTCTCTACACTTAACCATTTTCAAGTAACTAATTCACGTTTTCAAGTTACTACACTTAACCATTTTCTAGTAACTAATTCAAGTCTCGACAACTAACCATTTTCAAGTAACTAATTCACATTTAAAGTCTCTACCATTAACCATTTTCAAATAACTAATTCAGATTTCAAGTCTCTACCATTTTCAAGTAACTAATTCACAGTTCAAGTCTCTACCATTTTCAAGTAACTAACTCACATTTTCAAGTTACTACACTTAACCATTTTCAAGTAACTAATTCTCATTTCCAATACACTTAACGAATTTCAAGTAACTAATTCACATTTCAAGTCTCTACCATTAACCATTTTCAAGTAACTAATTTACATTTTCAAGTCACTACCATTTTCAAGTAACTAATTCACATTTTAACTACACTTAACCATTTTCAAGTAACTAATTCACATTTCAAGTCTCTACCATTAACCATTTTCAAGTAACTAATTCACATTTCAAGTTTCTACCATTAACCATGTAAATAATTCACATTTTCAAGTTACTACACTTAACGATTTTCAAGTAACTAATTCACATTTTCACTACACTTAACCATTTTCAAGTAACTAATTCATATTTCAAGTCTCTACCATTAACCATTTTCAAGTAACTAATTTATATTTTCACTTGACTACCATTAACCATGTAACTAATTCACATTTCAAGTCTCTACCATTAACCATTTTCAAGTAACTAATTCACGTTTTCAAGTTACTACAAACAACCATTTTCAAGTAACTAATTCACATTTTCACTACACTTAACCATTTTCAAGTAACTAATTCACATTTCAAGTCTCTACCATTAACCATTTTCAAGCAACTAATTCACATTTTCAAGTCACTACCATTTTAGAGTAACAAATACACATCTTCATGTCTCTACACTTAACCATTTTCACGTAACTAATTCACATTTCAAAGTTACTACACTTAACCATTTTCTAGTAACTAATTCACATTTTCACTACACTTAATAATTTTCAAGTAACTAATTCACATTTCAAGTCTCTACCATTAACCATTTTCAAGTAACTAATTCACACTTCAAGTCTCTACCATTAACCATGTAACTAATTTAGATTTTCACGTTACTACATTTAACCATTTTCTAGTAACTAATTCACATTTTCACTACACTTAAATATTTTCAAGTAACTAATTCACATTTCAAGTCTCTACCATTAACCATTTTCAAGTAACTACTTCACAATTCAAGTCTCTACCATTAACCATGTAACTAATTTAGATTTTCAAGTCACTACCATTTTCAAGTAACTAATTCACATTTTCAAGTTACTACACTTAACCATTTTCAAGTAGCTAATTCACATTTTCACTACACTTAACCATTTTCAAGTAACTAATTCACATTTTCAAGTTACTACACTTAACCATTTTCAAGTAGCTAATTCACATTTTCCCTACACTTAACCATTTTCAAGTAACTAATTCACATTTCAAGTCTCTACCATTAACCATTTTCAAGTAACTAATTCACATTTTCCACTACACTTAACGATTTTCAAGTAACCAATTCACATTTCAAGTCTCTACCATTAACCATTTTCAAGTAACTAATTCACATTTTCAAGTCACTACCATTTTTAAGTAACTAATTCAAATTTTCAAGTTACTACACTTAACCATTTTCTAGTAACTAATTCACATTTTCACTACAATTAAATATTTTCAAGTAACTAATTCACATTTCAAATCTCTACCATTAACCATTTTCAAGTAACTACTTCACACTTCAAGTCTCTACCATTAACCATGTAACTAATTTAGATTTTCAAGTCACTACCATTTTCAAGTAACTAATTCACATTTTCAAGTTACTACACTTAACCATTTTCAAGTAGCTAATTCACATTTTCCCTACACTTAACCATTTTCAAGTAACTAATTCACATTTCAAATCTGTACCATTAACCATTTTCAAGCAACTAATTCACATTTTCAAGTCACTACCATTTTAAAGTAACAAATACACATCTGCATGTCTCTACACTTAACCATTTTCAAGTAACTAATTCACATTTCAAGTCTCTACCATTAACCATGTAACTAATTCACATTTCAATTCTCTACACTTAACCATTTTCAAGTAACTAATTCACATTTCAAGTCTCTACCATTAACCATTTTCAAGTAACTAATTCACATTTTCAAGTCACTATTAACCATTTTCAAGTAACTAATTCACATTTTCAAGTCACTACCACTTTCAAGTAACAAATACACATTTTCAAGTCTCTACACTTAACCATTTTCAAGTAACTAATTCACATTTCAAGTCTGTACCATTTTCAAGTAACTAATTCACATTTCAAGTCTCTACACTTAACCATTTTCAAGTAACTAATTCACATTTCAAGTCTCTACCACTAACCATGTAACTAATTTACATTTCAATTCTCTACACTTAACCATTTTCAAGTAACTAATTCACGTTTTCAAGTTACTACACATAACCATTTTCAAGTTACTAATTCACATTTTCACTACACTTAACCATTTTCAAATAACCAATTCACATTTCAAGTCTCTACAATTAACCATTTTCAAGTAACTAATTCACATTTTCAAGTCACTACAATTTTCAAGTAACAAATACACATCTTCAAGTCTCTACACTTAACCATTTTCGAATAACTAATTCACGTTTCAAGTCTCTACCATTAACCATGTAACTAATTACATTTCAATTCTCTACACTTAACCATTTTCAAGTAACTAATTCACGTTTTCAAGTTACTACACTTAACCATTTTCAAGTAACTAATTCAAGTCTCTACAATTAACCATTTTCATGGAACTAACTCACATTTCAAGTCTCTACCATTAACCATTTTCAAGTAACTAATTCACATTTTCCACTACACTTAACGATTTTCAAGTAACCAATTCACATTTCAAGTCTCTACCATTAATCATTTTCAAGTAACTAATTCATATTTCAAGTCTCTACCATTAACCATTTTCAAATAACTAATTCACATTTTCAAGTCACTACCATTTTCAAGTAACAAATACACATCTTCAAGTCCTACACTTAACCATTATCAAATAACTAATTCAGATTTCAAGTCTCTACCATTTTCAAGTAACTAATTCACAGTTCAAGTCTCTACCATTTTCAAATACTAATTCACATTTTCAAGTTACTACACTAACGATTTTCAAGTAACTAATTCACATTTCAAGTCTCTACCATTAACCATTTTCAAGTAACTAATTCACACTTCAAGTCTCTACCATTAACCATTTTCAAATAACTAATTCACATTTCAAGTGTCTACCACTAACCATGTAACTAATTCACATTTCAATTCTCTACACTTAACCATTTTCAAGTAACTAATTCACGTTTTCTAGTTACTACACTTAACCATTTTCTAGTAACTAATTCAAGTCTCGACAACTAACCATTTTCAAGTAACTAATTTACATTTAAAGTCTCTACCATTAACCATTTTCAAATAACTAATTCAGATTTCAAGTCTCTACTATTTTCAAGTAACTAATTCACAGTTCAAGTCTCTACCATTTTCAAGTAACTAACTCACATTTTCAAGTTACTACACTTAACCATTTTCTAGTAACTAATTCAGATTTTCACTACACTTAACCATTTTCAAGTAACTAATTCACATTTCAAGTCTCTACCATTAACCATTTTCAAGTAACTAATTCAGATTTTCAAGTCACTACCATTTTCAAGTAACTAATTCATATTTCCAAGTTACTACCCATAACCATTTTCTAGTAACTAATTCAAATTTTCAGTACACTTAACCTTTTTCAAGTAACTAATTCAAGTCACTACAAATAACCATTTTCAAGTAACTAATTCACATTTCAAGTCTCTACCATTAACCATTTTCAAGTAACTAATTTACACTTCAAGTCTCTACCATTAACCATGTAACTAATTCACATTTTCAAGTCACTACCATTTTCAAGTAACTAATTCACATTTTCAAGTTACTACACTTAACCATTTTCAAGTAACTAATTCACATTTCAAGTCTCTACCATTAACCATTTTCAAATAACTAATTCACATTTCAAGTGTCTACCACTAACCATGTAACTAATTCACATTTCAATTCTCTACACTTAACCATTTTCAAGTAACTAATTCACGTTTTCTAGTTACTACACTTAACCATTTTCTAGTAACTAATTCAAGTCTCGACAACTAACCATTTTCAAGTAACTAATTCACATTTAAAGTCTCTACCATTAACCATTTTCAAATAACTAATTCAGATTTCAAGTCTCTACTATTTTCAAGTAACTAATTCACAGTTCAAGTCTCTACCATTTTCAAGTAACTAACTCACATTTTCAAGTTACTACACTTAACCATTTTCTAGTAACTAATTCAGATTTTCACTACACTTAACCATTTTCAAGTAACTAATTCACATTTCAAGTCTCTACCATTAACCATTTTCAAGTAACTAATTCAGATTTTCAAGTCACTACCATTTTCAAGTAACTAATTCATATTTCCAAGTTACTACCCATAACCATTTTCTAGTAACTAATTCAAATTTTCACTACACTTAACCTTTTTCAAGTAACTAATTCAAGTCTCTACAAATAACCATTTTCAAGTAACTAATTCACATTTCAAGTCTCTACCATTAACCATTTTCAAGTAACTAATTCACACTTCAAGTCTCTACCATTAACCATGTAACTAATTCACATTTTCAAGTCACTACCATTTTCAAGTAACTAATTCACATTTTCAAGTTACTACACTTAACCATTTTCAAGTAGCTAATTCACATTTTCACTACACTTAACAATTTTCAAGTAACTAATTTCACATTTCAAGTCTCTACCATTAACCATTTTCAAGTTACTAATTCACATTTTCAAGTCACTACCATTTTCAAGTAACTAATTCACATTTTCAAGTTACTACACTTAACCATTTTCAAGTAACTAATTCACATTTCAAGTCTCTACCACTAACCATGTAACTAATTTACATTTTCAAGTCACTACCATTTTCAAGTAACTAATTCACATTTTCATTACACTTAACCATTTTCAAGTAACTAATTCACATTTCAAGTCTCTACCATTAACCATTTTCAAGTAACTTATTCACATTTCAAGTGTCTACCACTAACCATGTAACTAATTCACATTTCAAGTCTCTACACTTAACCATTTTCAAGTAACTAATTCACGTTTTCAAGTTACTACACTTAACCATTTTCTAGTAACTAATTCAAGTCTCGACAACTAACCATTTTCAAGTAACTAATTCATATTTAAAGTCTCTACCAATAACCATTTTCAAATAACTAATTCAGATTTCAAGTCTCTACCATTTTCAAGTAACTAATTCACAGTTCAAATCTCTACCATTTTCAAGTAACTAATTCACATTTTCAAGTTACTACACTTAAACATTTTCAAGTAACTAATTCTCATTTCCAATACACTTAACGATTTTCAAGTAACTAATTCACATTTCAAGTCTCTACCATTAACCATTTTCAAGTAACTAATTTACATTTTCAAGTCACTACCATTTTCAAATAACTAATTCACATTTTAACTACACTTAACCATTTTCAAGTAACTAATTAACATTTCAAGTCTCTACCATTAACCATTTTCAAGTAACTAATTCACATTTCAAGTTTCTACCATTAACCATGTAAATAATTTACATTTTCAAGTTACTACACTTAACTATTTTCAAGTAACTAATTCACATTTTCACTTCACTTAACCATTTTCAAGTAACTAATTCATATTTCAAGTCTCTACCATTAACCATTTTCAAGTAACTAATTCATATTTTCACTTGACTACCATTAACCATGTAACTAATTCACATTTCAATTCTCTACACTTAACCATTTTCAAGTAAATAATTCACATTTTCAAGTTACTACACTTAACCATTTTTAAGTAACTAATTCACATTTCAAGTCTCTACCATAACCATTTTCAAGTAACTAATTCACGTTTTCAAGTTACTACACACAACCATTTTCAAGTAACTAATTCACATTTTCACTACACTTAACCATTTTCAAGTAACTAATTCACATTTCAAGTCTCTACCATTAACCATTTTCAAGCAACTAATTAACATTTTCAAGTCACTACCATTTTAGAGTAACAAATACACATCTTCATGTCTCTACTCTTAACCATTTTCACGTAACTAATTCGCATTTCAAAGTTACTACACTTAACCATTTTCTAGTAACTAATTAACATTTTCACTACACTTAACAATTTCCAAGTAACTAATTCACATTTCAAGTCTCTACCATTAACCATTTTCAAGTAACTAATTCACACTTCAAGTCTCTACCATTAACCATGTAACTAATTTAGATTTTCAAGTTACTACATTTAACCATTTTCTAGTAACTAATTCACATTTTCACTACACTTAAATATTTTCAAGTAACTAATTCACATTTCAAGTCTCTACCATTAACCATTTTCAAGTAACTACTTCACGTTTTCAAGTTACTACACACAACCATTTTCAAGTAACTAATTCACATTTTCACTACACTTAACCATTTTCAAGTAACTAATTCACATTTCAAGTCTCTACCATTAACCATTTTCAAGCAACTAATTAACATTTTCAAGTCACTACCATTTTAGAGTAACAAATACACATCTTCATGTCTCTACTCTTAACCATTTTCACGTAACTAATTCGCATTTCAAAGTTACTACACTTAACCATTTTCTAGTAACTAATTAACATTTTCACTACACTTAACAATTTCCAAGTAACTAATTCACATTTCAAGTCTCTACCATTAACCATTTTCAAGTAACTAATTCACACTTCAAGTCTCTACCATTAACCATGTAACTAATTTAGATTTTCAAGTTACTACATTTAACCATTTTCTAGTAACTAATTCACATTTTCACTACACTTAAATATTTTCAAGTAACTAATTCACATTTCAAGTCTCTACCATTAACCATTTTCAAGTAACTACTTCACGTTTTCAAGTTACTACACACAACCATTTTCAAGTAACTAATTCACATTTTCACTACACTTAACCAATTTCAAATAACTAATTCACATTTCAAGTCTCTACCATTAACCATTTTCAAGCAACTAATTCACATATTCAAGTCACTACCATTTTAGAGTAACAAATACACATCTTCATGTCTCTACACTTAACCATTTTCACATAACTAATTCACATTTCAAAGTTACTACACTTAACCATTTTCTAGTAACTAATTCACATTTTCACTGCACTTAACAATTTTCAAGTAACTAATTCACATTTCAAGTCTCTACCATTAATCATTTTCAAGTAACTAATTCATATTTCAAGTCTCTACCATTAACCATTTTCAAATAACTAATTCACATTTTCAAGTCACTACCATTTTCAAGTAACAAATACACATCTTCAAGTCCTACACTTAACCATTATCAAATAACTAATTCAGATTTCAAGTCTCTACCATTTTCAAGTAACTAATTCACAGTTCAAGTCTCTACCATTTTCAAATACTAATTCACATTTTCAAGTTACTACACTAACGATTTTCAAGTAACTAATTCACATTTCAAGTCTCTACCATTAACCATTTTCAAACAACTAATTCACATTTTCAAGTCACTACCATTTTAGAGTAACAAATACACATCTTCATGTCTCTACACTTAACCATTTTCACGTAACTAATTCACATTTCAAAGTTACTACACTTAACCATTTTCAAGTAACTAATTCACATTTTCACTACACTTAACGATTTTCAAGTAACTAATTCACATTTCAAGTCTCTACCATTAACCATTTTCAAGTAACTAATTCACACTTCAAGTCTCTACCATTAACCATGTAACTAATTCACATTTTCAAGTCACTACCATTTTCAAGTAACTAATTCACATTTTCAAGTTACTACGCTTAACCATTTTCAAGTAACTAATTCACATTTCAAGTCTCTACCATTAACCATTTTCAAGTAACTAATTCACATTTCAAGTGTCTACCACTAACCATGTAACTGATTCACATTTCAATTCTCTACACTTAACCATTTTCAAGTAACTAATTCACGTTTTCAAGTTACTACACTTAACCATTTTCTAGTAACTAATTCAAGTCTCGACAACTAACCATTTTCAAGTAACTAATTCACATTTAAAGTCTCTACCATTAACCATTTTCAAATAACTAATTCAGATT
The DNA here is from genome assembly GCA_031232105.1 of Capsicum rhomboideum. NCBI lineage: Eukaryota > Viridiplantae > Streptophyta > Magnoliopsida > Solanales > Solanaceae > Capsicum > Capsicum rhomboideum. The sequence continues at coordinate 45,867,439 of CP124719.1, read as the reverse complement.
TCAAGTCTCTACCATTTTCAAGTAACTAATTCACAGTTCAAGTCTCTACCATTTTCAAGTAACTAACTCACATTTTCAAGTTACTACACTTAACCATTTTCAAGTAACTAATTCTCATTTCCAATACACTTAACGAATTTCAAGTAACTAATTCACATTTCAAGTCTCTACCATTAACCATTTTCAAGTAACTAATTTACATTTTCAAGTCACTACCATTTTCAAGTAACTAATTCACATTTTAACTACACTTAACCATTTTCAAGTAACTAATTCACATTTCAAGTCTCTACCATTAACCATTTTCAAGTAACTAATTCACATTTCAAGTTTCTACCATTAACCATGTAAATAATTCACATTTTCAAGTTACTACACTTAACTATTTTCAAGTAACTAATTCACATTTTCACTACACTTAACCATTTTCAAGTAACTAATTCATATTTCAAGTCTCTACCATTAACCATTTTCAAGTAACTAATTTATATTTTCACTTGACTACCATTAACCATGTAACTAATTCACATTTCAATTCTCTACACTTAACCATTTTCAAGTAAATAATTCACATTTTCAAGTTACTACACTTAACCATTTTTAAGTAACTAATTCACATTTCAAGTCTCTACCATTAACCATTTTCAAGTAACTAATTCACGTTTTCAAGTTACTACAAACAACCATTTTCAAGTAACTAATTCACATTTTCACTACACTTAACCATTTTCAAGTAACTAATTCACATTTCAAGTCTCTACCATTAACCATTTTCAAGCAACTAATTCACATTTTCAAGTCACTACCATTTTAGAGTAACAAATACACATCTTCATGTCTCTACACTTAACCATTTTCACGTAACTAATTCACATTTCAAAGTTACTACACTTAACCATTTTCTAGTAACTAATTCACATTTTCACTACACTTAATAATTTTCAAGTAACTAATTCACATTTCAAGTCTCTACCATTAACCATTTTCAAGTAACTAATTCACACTTCAAGTCTCTACCATTAACCATGTAACTAATTTAGATTTTCAAGTTACTACATTTAACCATTTTCTAGTAACTAATTCACATTTTCACTACACTTAAATATTTTCAAGTAACTAATTCACATTTCAAGTCTCTACCATTAACCATTTTCAAGTAACTACTTCACAATTCAAGTCTCTACCATTAACCATGTAACTAATTTAGATTTTCAAGTCACTACCATTTTCAAGTAACTAATTCACATTTTCAAGTTACTACACTTAACCATTTTCAAGTAGCTAATTCACATTTTCACTACACTTAACCATTTTCAAGTAACTAATTCACATTTTCAAGTTACTACACTTAACCATTTTCAAGTAGCTAATTCACATTTTCCCTACACTTAACCATTTTCAAGTAACTAATTCACATTTCAAGTCTCTACCATTAACCATTTTCAAGTAACTAATTCACATTTTCCACTACACTTAACGATTTTCAAGTAACCAATTCACATTTCAAGTCTCTACCATTAACCATTTTCAAGTAACTAATTCACATTTTCAAGTCACTACCATTTTTAAGTAACTAATTCAAATTTTCAAGTTACTACACTTAACCATTTTCTAGTAACTAATTCACATTTTCACTACAATTAAATATTTTCAAGTAACTAATTCACATTTCAAATCTCTACCATTAACCATTTTCAAGTAACTACTTCACACTTCAAGTCTCTACCATTAACCATGTAACTAATTTAGATTTTCAAGTCACTACCATTTTCAAGTAACTAATTCACATTTTCAAGTTACTACACTTAACCATTTTCAAGTAGCTAATTCACATTTTCCCTACACTTAACCATTTTCAAGTAACTAATTCACATTTCAAATCTGTACCATTAACCATTTTCAAGCAACTAATTCACATTTTCAAGTCACTACCATTTTAAAGTAACAAATACACATCTGCATGTCTCTACACTTAACCATTTTCAAGTAACTAATTCACATTTCAAGTCTCTACCATTAACCATGTAACTAATTCACATTTCAATTCTCTACACTTAACCATTTTCAAGTAACTAATTCACATTTCAAGTCTCTACCATTAACCATTTTCAAGTAACTAATTCACATTTTCAAGTCACTATTAACCATTTTCAAGTAACTAATTCACATTTTCAAGTCACTACCACTTTCAAGTAAAAATACACATTTTCAAGTCTCTACACGTAACCATTTTCAAGTAACTAATTCACATTTCAAGTCTGTACCATTTTCAAGTAACTAATTCACATTTCAAGTCTCTACACTTAACCATTTTCAAGTAACTAATTCACATTTCAAGTCTCTACCACTAACCATGTAACTAATTTACATTTCAATTCTCTACACTTAACCATTTTCAAGTAACTAATTCACGTTTTCAAGTTACTACACATAACCATTTTCAAGTTACTAATTCACATTTTCACTACACTTAACCATTTTCAAATAACCAATTCACATTTCAAGTCTCTACAATTAACCATTTTCAAGTAACTAATTCACATTTTCAAGTCACTACAATTTTCAAGTAACAAATACACATCTTCAAGTCTCTACACTTAACCATTTTCGAATAACTAATTCACGTTTCAAGTCTCTACCATTAACCATGTAACTAATTACATTTCAATTCTCTACACTTAACCATTTTCAAGTAACTAATTCACGTTTTCAAGTTACTACACTTAACCATTTTCAAGTAACTAATTCAAGTCTCTACAATTAACCATTTTCATGGAACTAACTCACATTTCAAGTCTCTACCATTAACCATTTTCAAGTAACTAATTCACATTTTCCACTACACTTAACGATTTTCAAGTAACCAATTCACATTTCAAGTCTCTACCATTAATCATTTTCAAGTAACTAATTCATATTTCAAGTCTCTACCATTAACCATTTTCAAATAACTAATTCACATTTTCAAGTCACTACCATTTTCAAGTAACAAATACACATCTTCAAGTCCTACACTTAACCATTATCAAATAACTAATTCAGATTTCAAGTCTCTACCATTTTCAAGTAACTAATTCACAGTTCAAGTCTCTACCATTTTCAAATACTAATTCACATTTTCAAGTTACTACACTAACGATTTTCAAGTAACTAATTCACATTTCAAGTCTCTACCATTAACCATTTTCAAACAACTAATTCACATTTTCAAGTCACTACCATTTTAGAGTAACAAATACACATCTTCATGTCTCTACACTTAACCATTTTCACGTAACTAATTCACATTTCAAAGTTACTACACTTAACCATTTTCAAGTAACTAATTCACATTTTCACTACACTTAACGATTTTCAAGTAACTAATTCACATTTCAAGTCTCTACCATTAACCATTTTCAAGTAACTAATTCACACTTCAAGTCTCTACCATTAACCATGTAACTAATTTAGATTTTCAAGTTACTACATTTAACCATTTTCTAGTAACTAATTCACATTTTCACTACACTTAAATATTTTCAAGTAACTAATTCACATTTCAAGTCTCTACCATTAACCATTTTCAAGTAACTACTTCACAATTCAAGTCTCTACCATTAACCATGTAACTAATTTAGATTTTCAAGTCACTACCATTTTCAAGTAACTAATTCACATTTTCAAGTTACTACACTTAACCATTTTCAAGTAGCTAATTCACATTTTCACTACACTTAACCATTTTCAAGTAACTAATTCACATTTCAAGTCTCTACCATTAACCATTTTCAAGTAACTAATTTACACTTCAAGTCTCTACCATTAACCATGTAACTAATTCACATTTTCAAGTCACTACCATTTTCAAGTAACTAATTCACATTTTCAAGTTACTACGCTTAACCATTTTCAAGTAACTAATTCACATTTCAAGTCTCTACCATTAACCATTTTCAAGTAACTAATTCACATTTCAAGTGTCTACCACTAACCATGTAACTGATTCACATTTCAATTCTCTACACTTAACCATTTTCAAGTAACTAATTCACGTTTTCAAGTTACTACACTTAACCATTTTCTAGTAACTAATTCAAGTCTCGACAACTAACCATTTTCAAGTAACTAATTCACATTTAAAGTCTCTACCATTAACCATTTTCAAATAACTAATTCAGATTTCAAGTCTCTACCATTTTCAAGTAACTAATTCACAGTTCAAGTCTCTACCATTTTCAAGTAACTAACTCACATTTTCAAGTTACTACACTTAACCATTTTCAAGTAACTAATTCTCATTTCCAATACACTTAACGAATTTCAAGTAACTAATTCACATTTCAAGTCTCTACCATTAACCATTTTCAAGTAACTAATTTACATTTTCAAGTCACTACCATTTTCAAGTAACTAATTCACATTTTAACTACACTTAACCATTTTCAAGTAACTAATTCACATTTCAAGTCTCTACCATTAACCATTTTCAAGTAACTAATTCACATTTCAAGTTTCTACCATTAACCATGTAAATAATTCACATTTTCAAGTTACTACACTTAACTATTTTCAAGTAACTAATTCACATTTTCACTACACTTAACCATTTTCAAGTAACTAATTCATATTTCAAGTCTCTACCATTAACCATTTTCAAGTAACTAATTTATATTTTCACTTGACTACCATTAACCATGTAACTAATTCACATTTCAATTCTCTACACTTAACCATTTTCAAGTAAATAATTCACATTTTCAAGTTACTACACTTAACCATTTTTAAGTAACTAATTCACATTTCAAGTCTCTACCATTAACCATTTTCAAGTAACTAATTCACGTTTTCAAGTTACTACAAACAACCATTTTCAAGTAACTAATTCACATTTTCACTACACTTAACCATTTTCAAGTAACTAATTCACATTTCAAGTCTCTACCATTAACCATTTTCAAGCAACTAATTCACATTTTCAAGTCACTACCATTTTAGAGTAACAAATACACATCTTCATGTCTCTACACTTAACCATTTTCACGTAACTAATTCACATTTCAAAGTTACTACACTTAACCATTTTCTAGTAACTAATTCACATTTTCACTACACTTAATAATTTTCAAGTAACTAATTCACATTTCAAGTCTCTACCATTAACCATTTTCAAGTAACTAATTCACACTTCAAGTCTCTACCATTAACCATGTAACTAATTTAGATTTTCAAGTTACTACATTTAACCATTTTCTAGTAACTAATTCACATTTTCACTACACTTAAATATTTTCAAGTAACTAATTCACATTTCAAGTCTCTACCATTAACCATTTTCAAGTAACTACTTCACAATTCAAGTCTCTACCATTAACCATGTAACTAATTTAGATTTTCAAGTCACTACCATTTTCAAGTAACTAATTCACATTTTCAAGTTACTACACTTAACCATTTTCAAGTAGCTAATTCACATTTTCACTACACTTAACCATTTTCAAGTAACTAATTCACATTTTCAAGTTACTACACTTAACCATTTTCAAGTAGCTAATTCACATTTTCCCTACACTTAACCGTTTTCAAGTAACTAATTCACATTTCAAGTCTCTACCATTAACCATTTTCAAGTAACTAATTCACATTTTCCACTACACTTAACGATTTTCAAGTAACCAATTCACATTTCAAGTCTCTACCATTAACCATTTTCAAGTAACTAATTCACATTTTCAAGTCACTACCATTTTTAAGTAACTAATTCAAATTTTCAAGTTACTACACTTAACCATTTTCTAGTAACTAATTCACATTTTCACTACAATTAAATATTTTCAAGTAACTAATTCACATTTCAAATCTCTACCATTAACCATTTTCAAGTAACTAATTCAAGTCTCTACAATTAACCATTTTCATGGAACTAACTCACATTTCAAGTCTCTACCATTAACCATTTTCAAGTAACTAATTCACATTTTCCACTACACTTAACGATTTTCAAGTAACCAATTCACATTTCAAGTCTCTACCATTAATCATTTTCAAGTAACTAATTCATATTTCAAGTCTCTACCATTAACCATTTTCAAATAACTAATTCACATTTTCAAGTCACTACCATTTTCAAGTAACAAATACACATCTTCAAGTCCTACACTTAACCATTATCAAATAACTAATTCAGATTTCAAGTCTCTACCATTTTCAAGTAACTAATTCACAGTTCAAGTCTCTACCATTTTCAAATACTAATTCACATTTTCAAGTTACTACACTAACGATTTTCAAGTAACTAATTCACATTTCAAGTCTCTACCATTAACCATTTTCAAGTAACTAATTCACACTTCAAGTCTCTACCATTAACCATTTTCAAATAACTAATTCACATTTCAAGTGTCTACCACTAACCATGTAACTAATTCACATTTCAATTCTCTACACTTAACCATTTTCAAGTAACTAATTCACGTTTTCTAGTTACTACACTTAACCATTTTCTAGTAACTAATTCAAGTCTCGACAACTAACCATTTTCAAGTAACTAATTTACATTTAAAGTCTCTACCATTAACCATTTTCAAATAACTAATTCAGATTTCAAGTCTCTACTATTTTCAAGTAACTAATTCACAGTTCAAGTCTCTACCATTTTCAAGTAACTAACTCACATTTTCAAGTTACTACACTTAACCATTTTCTAGTAACTAATTCAGATTTTCACTACACTTAACCATTTTCAAGTAACTAATTCACATTTCAAGTCTCTACCATTAACCATTTTCAAGTAACTAATTCAGATTTTCAAGTCACTACCATTTTCAAGTAACTAATTCATATTTCCAAGTTACTACCCATAACCATTTTCTAGTAACTAATTCAAATTTTCACTACACTTAACCTTTTTCAAGTAACTAATTCAAGTCACTACAAATAACCATTTTCAAGTAACTAATTCACATTTCAAGTCTCTACCATTAACCATTTTCAAGTAACTAATTTACACTTCAAGTCTCTACCATTAACCATGTAACTAATTCACATTTTCAAGTCACTACCATTTTCAAGTAACTAATTCACATTTTCAAGTTACTACACTTAACCATTTTCAAGTAACTAATTCACATTTCAAGTCTCTACCATTAACCATTTTCAAATAACTAATTCACATTTCAAGTGTCTACCACTAACCATGTAACTAATTCACATTTCAATTCTCTACACTTAACCATTTTCAAGTAACTAATTCACGTTTTCTAGTTACTACACTTAACCATTTTCTAGTAACTAATTCAAGTCTCGACAACTAACCATTTTCAAGTAACTAATTCACATTTAAAGTCTCTACCATTAACCATTTTCAAATAACTAATTCAGATTTCAAGTCTCTACTATTTTCAAGTAACTAATTCACAGTTCAAGTCTCTACCATTTTCAAGTAACTAACTCACATTTTCAAGTTACTACACTTAACCATTTTCTAGTAACTAATTCAGATTTTCACTACACTTAACCATTTTCAAGTAACTAATTCACATTTCAAGTCTCTACCATTAACCATTTTCAAGTAACTAATTCAGATTTTCAAGTCACTACCATTTTCAAGTAACTAATTCATATTTCCAAGTTACTACCCATAACCATTTTCTAGTAACTAATTCAAATTTTCACTACACTTAACCTTTTTCAAGTAACTAATTCAAGTCTCTACAAATAACCATTTTCAAGTAACTAATTCACATTTCAAGTCTCTACCATTAACCATTTTCAAGTAACTAATTCACACTTCAAGTCTCTACCATTAACCATGTAACTAATTCACATTTTCAAGTCACTACCATTTTCAAGTAACTAATTCACATTTTCAAGTTACTACACTTAACCATTTTCAAGTAGCTAATTCACATTTTCACTACACTTAACAATTTTCAAGTAACTAATTTCACATTTCAAGTCTCTACCATTAACCATTTTCAAGTTACTAATTCACATTTTCAAGTCACTACCATTTTCAAGTAACTAATTCACATTTTCAAGTTACTACACTTAACCATTTTCAAGTAACTAATTCACATTTCAAGTCTCTACCACTAACCATGTAACTAATTTACATTTTCAAGTCACTACCATTTTCAAGTAACTAATTCACATTTTCATTACACTTAACCATTTTCAAGTAACTAATTCACATTTCAAGTCTCTACCATTAACCATTTTCAAGTAACTTATTCACATTTCAAGTGTCTACCACTAACCATGTAACTAATTCACATTTCAAGTCTCTACACTTAACCATTTTCAAGTAACTAATTCACGTTTTCAAGTTACTACACTTAACCATTTTCTAGTAACTAATTCAAGTCTCGACAACTAACCATTTTCAAGTAACTAATTCATATTTAAAGTCTCTACCAATAACCATTTTCAAATAACTAATTCAGATTTCAAGTCTCTACCATTTTCAAGTAACTAATTCACAGTTCAAATCTCTACCATTTTCAAGTAACTAATTCACATTTTCAAGTTACTACACTTAAACATTTTCAAGTAACTAATTCTCATTTCCAATACACTTAACGATTTTCAAGTAACTAATTCACATTTCAAGTCTCTACCATTAACCATTTTCAAGTAACTAATTTACATTTTCAAGTCACTACCATTTTCAAATAACTAATTCACATTTTAACTACACTTAACCATTTTCAAGTAACTAATTAACATTTCAAGTCTCTACCATTAACCATTTTCAAGTAACTAATTCACATTTCAAGTTTCTACCATTAACCATGTAAATAATTTACATTTTCAAGTTACTACTCTTAACTATTTTCAAGTAACTAATTCACATTTTCACTTCACTTAACCATTTTCAAGTAACTAATTCATATTTCAAGTCTCTACCATTAACCATTTTCAAGTAACTAATTCATATTTTCACTTGACTACCATTAACCATGTAACTAATTCACATTTCAATTCTCTACACTTAACCATTTTCAAGTAAATAATTCACATTTTCAAGTTACTACACTTAACCATTTTTAAGTAACTAATTCACATTTCAAGTCTCTACCATAACCATTTTCAAGTAACTAATTCACGTTTTCAAGTTACTACACACAACCATTTTCAAGTAACTAATTCACATTTTCACTACACTTAACCATTTTCAAGTAACTAATTCACATTTCAAGTCTCTACCATTAACCATTTTCAAGCAACTAATTAACATTTTCAAGTCACTACCATTTTAGAGTAACAAATACACATCTTCATGTCTCTACTCTTAACCATTTTCACGTAACTAATTCGCATTTCAAAGTTACTACACTTAACCATTTTCTAGTAACTAATTAACATTTTCACTACACTTAACAATTTCCAAGTAACTAATTCACATTTCAAGTCTCTACCATTAACCATTTTCAAGTAACTAATTCACACTTCAAGTCTCTACCATTAACCATGTAACTAATTTAGATTTTCAAGTTACTACATTTAACCATTTTCTAGTAACTAATTCACATTTTCACTACACTTAAATATTTTCAAGTAACTAATTCACATTTCAAGTCTCTACCATTAACCATTTTCAAGTAACTACTTCACGTTTTCAAGTTACTACACACAACCATTTTCAAGTAACTAATTCACATTTTCACTACACTTAACCAATTTCAAATAACTAATTCACATTTCAAGTCTCTACCATTAACCATTTTCAAGCAACTAATTCACATATTCAAGTCACTACCATTTTAGAGTAACAAATACACATCTTCATGTCTCTACACTTAACCATTTTCACATAACTAATTCACATTTCAAAGTTACTACACTTAACCATTTTCTAGTAACTAATTCACATTTTCACTGCACTTAACAATTTTCAAGTAACTAATTCACATTTCAAGTCTCTACCATTAATCATTTTCAAGTAACTAATTCATATTTCAAGTCTCTACCATTAACCATTTTCAAATAACTAATTCACATTTTCAAGTCACTACCATTTTCAAGTAACAAATACACATCTTCAAGTCCTACACTTAACCATTATCAAATAACTAATTCAGATTTCAAGTCTCTACCATTTTCAAGTAACTAATTCACAGTTCAAGTCTCTACCATTTTCAAATACTAATTCACATTTTCAAGTTACTACACTAACGATTTTCAAGTAACTAATTCACATTTCAAGTCTCTACCATTAACCATTTTCAAACAACTAATTCACATTTTCAAGTCACTACCATTTTAGAGTAACAAATACACATCTTCATGTCTCTACACTTAACCATTTTCACGTAACTAATTCACATTTCAAAGTTACTACACTTAACCATTTTCAAGTAACTAATTCACATTTTCACTACACTTAACGATTTTCAAGTAACTAATTCACATTTCAAGTCTCTACCATTAACCATTTTCAAGTAACTAATTCACACTTCAAGTCTCTACCATTAACCATGTAACTAATTCACATTTTCAAGTCACTACCATTTTCAAGTAACTAATTCACATTTTCAAGTTACTACGCTTAACCATTTTCAAGTAACTAATTCACATTTCAAGTCTCTACCATTAACCATTTTCAAGTAACTAATTCACATTTCAAGTGTCTACCACTAACCATGTAACTGATTCACATTTCAATTCTCTACACTTAACCATTTTCAAGTAACTAATTCACGTTTTCAAGTTACTACACTTAACCATTTTCTAGTAACTAATTCAAGTCTCGACAACTAACCATTTTCAAGTAACTAATTCACATTTAAAGTCTCTACCATTAACCATTTTCAAATAACTAATTCAGATTTCAAGTCTCTACCATTTTCAAGTAACTAATTCACAGTTCAAGTCTCTACCATTTTCAAGTAACTAACTCACATTTTCAAGTTACTACACTTAACCATTTTCAAGTAACTAATTCTCATTTCCAATACACTTAACGAATTTCAAGTAACTAATTCACATTTCAAGTCTCTACCATTAACCATTTTCAAGTAACTAATTTACATTTTCAAGTCACTACCATTTTCAAGTAACTAATTCACATTTTAACTACACTTAACCATTTTCAAGTAACTAATTCACATTTCAAGTCTCTACCATTAACCATTTTCAAGTAACTAATTCACATTTCAAGTTTCTACCATTAACCATGTAAATAATTCACATTTTCAAGTTACTACACTTAACTATTTTCAAGTAACTAATTCACATTTTCACTACACTTAACCATTTTCAAGTAACTAATTCATATTTCAAGTCTCTACCATTAACCATTTTCAAGTAACTAATTTATATTTTCACTTGACTACCATTAACCATGTAACTAATTCACATTTCAATTCTCTACACTTAACCATTTTCAAGTAAATAATTCACATTTTCAAGTTACTACACTTAACCATTTTTAAGTAACTAATTCACATTTCAAGTCTCTACCATTAACCATTTTCAAGTAACTAATTCACGTTTTCAAGTTACTACAAACAACCATTTTCAAGTAACTAATTCACATTTTCACTACACTTAACCATTTTCAAGTAACTAATTCACATTTCAAGTCTCTACCATTAACCATTTTCAAGCAACTAATTCACATTTTCAAGTCACTACCATTTTAGAGTAACAAATACACATCTTCATGTCTCTACACTTAACCATTTTCACGTAACTAATTCACATTTCAAAGTTACTACACTTAACCATTTTCTAGTAACTAATTCACATTTTCACTACACTTAATAATTTTCAAGTAACTAATTCACATTTCAAGTCTCTACCATTAACCATTTTCAAGTAACTAATTCACACTTCAAGTCTCTACCATTAACCATGTAACTAATTTAGATTTTCAAGTTACTACATTTAACCATTTTCTAGTAACTAATTCACATTTTCACTACACTTAAATATTTTCAAGTAACTAATTCACATTTCAAGTCTCTACCATTAACCATTTTCAAGTAACTACTTCACAATTCAAGTCTCTACCATTAACCATGTAACTAATTTAGATTTTCAAGTCACTACCATTTTCAAGTAACTAATTCACATTTTCAAGTTACTACACTTAACCATTTTCAAGTAGCTAATTCACATTTTCACTACACTTAACCATTTTCAAGTAACTAATTCACATTTTCAAGTTACTACACTTAACCATTTTCAAGTAGCTAATTCACATTTTCCCTACACTTAACCATTTTCAAGTAACTAATTCACATTTCAAGTCTCTACCATTAACCATTTTCAAGTAACTAATTCACATTTTCCACTACACTTAACGATTTTCAAGTAACCAATTCACATTTCAAGTCTCTACCATTAACCATTTTCAAGTAACTAATTCACATTTTCAAGTCACTACCATTTTTAAGTAACTAATTCAAATTTTCAAGTTACTACACTTAACCATTTTCTAGTAACTAATTCACATTTTCACTACAATTAAATATTTTCAAGTAACTAATTCACATTTCAAATCTCTACCATTAACCATTTTCAAGTAACTACTTCACACTTCAAGTCTCTACCATTAACCATGTAACTAATTTAGATTTTCAAGTCACTACCATTTTCAAGTAACTAATTCACATTTTCAAGTTACTACACTTAACCATTTTCAAGTAGCTAATTCACATTTTCCCTACACTTAACCATTTTCAAGTAACTAATTCACATTTCAAATCTGTACCATTAACCATTTTCAAGCAACTAATTCACATTTTCAAGTCACTACCATTTTAAAGTAACAAATACACATCTGCATGTCTCTACACTTAACCATTTTCAAGTAACTAATTCACATTTCAAGTCTCTACCATTAACCATGTAACTAATTCACATTTCAATTCTCTACACTTAACCATTTTCAAGTAACTAATTCACATTTCAAGTCTCTACCATTAACCATTTTCAAGTAACTAATTCACATTTTCAAGTCACTATTAACCATTTTCAAGTAACTAATTCACATTTTCAAGTCACTACCACTTTCAAGTAAAAATACACATTTTCAAGTCTCTACACGTAACCATTTTCAAGTAACTAATTCACATTTCAAGTCTGTACCATTTTCAAGTAACTAATTCACATTTCAAGTCTCTACACTTAACCATTTTCAAGTAACTAATTCACATTTCAAGTCTCTACCACTAACCATGTAACTAATTTACATTTCAATTCTCTACACTTAACCATTTTCAAGTAACTAATTCACGTTTTCAAGTTACTACACATAACCATTTTCAAGTTACTAATTCACATTTTCACTACACTTAACCATTTTCAAATAACCAATTCACATTTCAAGTCTCTACAATTAACCATTTTCAAGTAACTAATTCACATTTTCAAGTCACTACAATTTTCAAGTAACAAATACACATCTTCAAGTCTCTACACTTAACCATTTTCGAATAACTAATTCACGTTTCAAGTCTCTACCATTAACCATGTAACTAATTACATTTCAATTCTCTACACTTAACCATTTTCAAGTAACTAATTCACGTTTTCAAGTTACTACACTTAACCATTTTCAAGTAACTAATTCAAGTCTCTACAATTAACCATTTTCATGGAACTAACTCACATTTCAAGTCTCTACCATTAACCATTTTCAAGTAACTAATTCACATTTTCCACTACACTTAACGATTTTCAAGTAACCAATTCACATTTCAAGTCTCTACCATTAATCATTTTCAAGTAACTAATTCATATTTCAAGTCTCTACCATTAACCATTTTCAAATAACTAATTCACATTTTCAAGTCACTACCATTTTCAAGTAACAAATACACATCTTCAAGTCCTACACTTAACCATTATCAAATAACTAATTCAGATTTCAAGTCTCTACCATTTTCAAGTAACTAATTCACAGTTCAAGTCTCTACCATTTTCAAATACTAATTCACATTTTCAAGTTACTACACTAACGATTTTCAAGTAACTAATTCACATTTCAAGTCTCTACCATTAACCATTTTCAAACAACTAATTCACATTTTCAAGTCACTACCATTTTAGAGTAACAAATACACATCTTCATGTCTCTACACTTAACCATTTTCACGTAACTAATTCACATTTCAAAGTTACTACACTTAACCATTTTCAAGTAACTAATTCACATTTTCACTACACTTAACGATTTTCAAGTAACTAATTCACATTTCAAGTCTCTACCATTAACCATTTTCAAGTAACTAATTCACACTTCAAGTCTCTACCATTAACCATGTAACTAATTTAGATTTTCAAGTTACTACATTTAACCATTTTCTAGTAACTAATTCACATTTTCACTACACTTAAATATTTTCAAGTAACTAATTCACATTTCAAGTCTCTACCATTAACCATTTTCAAGTAACTACTTCACAATTCAAGTCTCTACCATTAACCATGTAACTAATTTAGATTTTCAAGTCACTACCATTTTCAAGTAACTAATTCACATTTTCAAGTTACTACACTTAACCATTTTCAAGTAGCTAATTCACATTTTCACTACACTTAACCATTTTCAAGTAACTAATTCACATTTCAAGTCTCTACCATTAACCATTTTCAAGTAACTAATTTACACTTCAAGTCTCTACCATTAACCATGTAACTAATTCACATTTTCAAGTCACTACCATTTTCAAGTAACTAATTCACATTTTCAAGTTACTACGCTTAACCATTTTCAAGTAACTAATTCAAATTTCAAGTCTCTACCATTAACCATTTTCAAGTAACTAATTCACATTTCAAGTGTCTACCACTAACCATGTAACTGATTCACATTTCAATTCTCTACACTTAACCATTTTCAAGTAACTAATTCACGTTTTCAAGTTACTACACTTAACCATTTTCTAGTAACTAATTCAAGTCTCGACAACTAACCATTTTCAAGTAACTAATTCACATTTAAAGTCTCTACCATTAACCATTTTCAAATAACTAATTCAGATTTCAAGTCTCTACCATTTTCAAGTAACTAATTCACAGTTCAAGTCTCTACCATTTTCAAGTAACTAACTCACATTTTCAAGTTACTACACTTAACCATTTTCAAGTAACTAATTCTCATTTCCAATACACTTAACGAATTTCAAGTAACTAATTCACATTTCAAGTCTCTACCATTAACCATTTTCAAGTAACTAATTTACATTTTCAAGTCACTACCATTTTCAAGTAACTAATTCACATTTTAACTACACTTAACCATTTTCAAGTAACTAATTCACATTTCAAGTCTCTACCATTAACCATTTTCAAGTAACTAATTCACATTTCAAGTTTCTACCATTAACCATGTAAATAATTCACATTTTCAAGTTACTACACTTAACTATTTTCAAGTAACTAATTCACATTTTCACTACACTTAACCATTTTCAAGTAACTAATTCATATTTCAAGTCTCTACCATTAACCATTTTCAAGTAACTAATTTATATTTTCACTTGACTACCATTAACCATGTAACTAATTCACATTTCAATTCTCTACACTTAACCATTTTCAAGTAAATAATTCACATTTTCAAGTTACTACACTTAACCATTTTTAAGTAACTAATTCACATTTCAAGTCTCTACCATTAACCATTTTCAAGTAACTAATTCACGTTTTCAAGTTACTACAAACAACCATTTTCAAGTAACTAATTCACATTTTCACTACACTTAACCATTTTCAAGTAACTAATTCACATTTCAAGTCTCTACCATTAACCATTTTCAAGCAACTAATTCACATTTTCAAGTCACTACCATTTTAGAGTAACAAATACACATCTTCATGTCTCTACACTTAACCATTTTCACGTAACTAATTCACATTTCAAAGTTACTACACTTAACCATTTTCTAGTAACTAATTCACATTTTCACTACACTTAATAATTTTCAAGTAACTAATTCACATTTCAAGTCTCTACCATTAACCATTTTCAAGTAACTAATTCACACTTCAAGTCTCTACCATTAACCATGTAACTAATTTAGATTTTCAAGTTACTACATTTAACCATTTTCTAGTAACTAATTCACATTTTCACTACACTTAAATATTTTCAAGTAACTAATTCACATTTCAAGTCTCTACCATTAACCATTTTCAAGTAACTACTTCACAATTCAAGTCTCTACCATTAACCATGTAACTAATTTAGATTTTCAAGTCACTACCATTTTCAAGTAACTAATTCACATTTTCAAGTTACTACACTTAACCATTTTCAAGTAGCTAATTCACATTTTCACTACACTTAACCATTTTCAAGTAACTAATTCACATTTTCAAGTTACTACACTTAACCATTTTCAAGTAGCTAATTCACATTTTCCCTACACTTAACCGTTTTCAAGTAACTAATTCACATTTCAAGTCTCTACCATTAACCATTTTCAAGTAACTAATTCACATTTTCCACTACACTTAACGATTTTCAAGTAACCAATTCACATTTCAAGTCTCTACCATTAACCATTTTCAAGTAACTAATTCACATTTTCAAGTCACTACCATTTTTAAGTAACTAATTCAAATTTTCAAGTTACTACACTTAACCATTTTCTAGTAACTAATTCACATTTTCACTACAATTAAATATTTTCAAGTAACTAATTCACATTTCAAATCTCTACCATTAACCATTTTCAAGTAACTACTTCACACTTCAAGTCTCTACCATTAACCATGTAACTAATTTAGATTTTCAAGTCACTACCATTTTCAAGTAACTAATTCACATTTTCAAGTTACTACACTTAACCATTTTCAAGTAGCTAATTCACATTTTCCCTACACTTAACCATTTTCAAGTAACTAATTCACATTTCAAATCTGTACCATTAACCATTTTCAAGCAACTAATTCACATTTTCAAGTCACTACCATTTTAAAGTAACAAATACACATCTGCATGTCTCTACACTTAACCATTTTCAAGTAACTAATTCACATTTCAAGTCTCTACCATTAACCATGTAACTAATTCACATTTCAATTCTCTACACTTAACCATTTTCAAGTAACTAATTCACATTTCAAGTCTCTACCATTAACCATTTTCAAGTAACTAATTCACATTTTCAAGTCACTATTAACCATTTTCAAGTAACTAATTCACATTTTCAAGTCACTACCACTTTCAAGTAACAAATACACATTTTCAAGTCTCTACACGTAACCATTTTCAAGTAACTAATTCACATTTCAAGTCTGTACCATTTTCAAGTAACTAATTCACATTTCAAGTCTCTACACTTAACCATTTTCAAGTAACTAATTCACATTTCAAGTCTCTACCACTAACCATGTAACTAATTTACATTTCAATTCTCTACACTTAACCATTTTCAAGTAACTAATTCACGTTTTCAAGTTACTACACATAACCATTTTCAAGTTACTAATTCACATTTTCACTACACTTAACCATTTTCAAATAACCAATTCACATTTCAAGTCTCTACAATTAACCATTTTCAAGTAACTAATTCACATTTTCAAGTCACTACAATTTTCAAGTAACAAATACACATCTTCAAGTCTCTACACTTAACCATTTTCGAATAACTAATTCACGTTTCAAGTCTCTACCATTAACCATGTAACTAATTACATTTCAATTCTCTACACTTAACCATTTTCAAGTAACTAATTCACGTTTTCAAGTTACTACACTTAACCATTTTCAAGTAACTAATTCAAGTCTCTACAATTAACCATTTTCATGGAACTAACTCACATTTCAAGTCTCTACCATTAACCATTTTCAAGTAACTAATTCACATTTTCCACTACACTTAACGATTTTCAAGTAACCAATTCACATTTCAAGTCTCTACCATTAACCATTTTCAAGTAAGTAATTCACATTTTCAAGTCACTACCATTTTCAAGTAACTAATTCAAATTTCCAAGTTACTACACTTAACCATTTTCTAGTAACTAATTCATATTTTCACTACAATTAAATATTTTCAAGTAACTAATTCACATTTCAAGTCTCTACCATTAACCATTTTCAAGTAACTACTTCACACTTCTAGTCTCTACGATTAACCATGTAACTAATTTAGATTTTCAAGTCACTACCATTTTCAAGTAACTAATTCACATTTTCACGTTACTACACTTAACCATTTTCAAGTAGCTAATTCACATTTTCACTACACTTAACCATTTTCAAGTAACTAATTCACATTTCAAATCTCTACCATTAACCATTTTAAAGCAACTAATTCACATTTTCAAGTCACTACCATTTTAAAGTAACAAATACACATCTGCATGTCTCTACACTTAACCATTTTCGAGTAACTAATTCACATTTCAAGTCTCTACCATTAACCATTTTCAAGTTCCTAATTTATATTTTCAAGTCACTACCATTTTCAAGTAACAAATACACATCTTCATGTCTCTACACTTAACCATTTTCAAATAACCAATTCACATTTTCAATTTTCTACACTTAACCATTTTCAAGTAACTAATTCACATTTCAAGTCTCTACCATTAACCATTTTCAAGTAACTAATACACATTTCAAGGGTCTACCGTTAACCATGTAACTAATTCACATTTCAACCATTTTCAAGTAACTAATTCATGTTTTCAAGTTACTACACTAAACCATTTTCAAGTAACTAATCCACATTTTCACTACACTTAACCATTTTCAAGTAACTAATTCACATTTCAAGTCTCTACCATTAACCATTTTCAAGTAACTAATTCACATATTCAAGTCACTACCACTTTCAAGTAACAAATACACATTTTCAAGTCTCTACCATTATCAAGTAACTAATTCACATTTCAAGTCTCTACCATTAACCATTTTCAAGTAACTAATTCACATTTCAAGTCTCTACCACTAACAATGTAACTAATTCACATTTCAATTCTCTACACTTAACTATTTTCAAGTAACTAATTCACGTTTTCAAGTTACTACATGTAACCATTTTCAAGTTACTAATTCATATTTTCACTACACTTAACCATTTTCAAATAACTAATTCACATTTCAAGTATCTACAATTAACCATTTTCAACTAACTAATTCACATTTTCAAGTCACTACCATTTTCAAGTAACACTACTGCACATTTCAAGTCTCTACCATTAACCATTTTCAAGTTACTAATTTATATTTTCAAGTCACTATCATTTTAAAGTAACAAATACACATCTTCATGTCTCTACACTTAACCATTTTCAAATAACCAATTCACATTTTCAATTTTCTACACTTAACCATTTTCAAGTAACTAATTCACATTTCAAGTCTCTACCATTAACCATTTTCAAGTAGCTAATACACATTTCAAGTGTCTACCGTTAACCATGGAACTAATTCACATTTCAACCATTTTCAAGTAACTAATTCATGTTTTCAAGTTACTACACTTAACCATTTTCAAGTAACTAATCCACATTTTCACAACACTTAACCATTTTCAAGTAACTAATTCACATTTCAAGTCTCTACCATTAACCATTTTCAAGTAACTAATTCACATTTTCAAGTCACTACCACTTTCAAGTAACAAATACACATTTTCAAGTCTCTACACTTAACCATTTTCAAATAACTAATTCACATTTCAAGTCTCTACCATTTTCAAGTAACTAATTCACATTTCAAGTCTCTACCATTAACCATTTTCAAGTAACTAATTCACATTTCAAGTCTCTACCACTAACCATGTAACTAATTCACATTTCAATTCTCTACACTTAACCATTTTCAAGTAACTGATTCACGTTTTCAAGTTACTACACTTAACCATTTTCAAGTAACTAATTCACATTTTCACTACACTTAACCATTTTCTAGTAACTAATTCAAATTTTCACTACACTTAACCTTTTTCAAGTAACTAATTCAAGTCTCTACAAATAACCATTTTCAAGTAACTAATTCACATTTCAAGTCTCTACCATTAACCATTTTCAAGTAACTAATTCACGTTTTTAAGTTACTACACTTAACCATTTTCCAGTAACTAATTCACATTTTCACTACACTTAACCATTTTCTAGTAACTAATTCAAATTTTCACTACACTTAACCTTTTTCAAGTAACTAATTCAAGTCTCTACAAATAACCATTTTCAAGTAACTAATTCACATTTCAAGTCTCTACCATTAACCATTTTCAAGTAACTAATTTACACTTCAAGTCTCTACCATTAACCATGTAACTAATTCACATTTTCAAGTCACTACCATTTTCAAGTAACTAATTCACATTTTCAAGTTACTACACTTAACCATTTTCAAGTAACTAATTCACATTTCAAGTCTCTACCATTAACCATTTTCAAATAACTAATTCACATTTCAAGTGTCTACCACTAACCATGTAACTAATTCACATTTCAATTCTCTACACTTAACCATTTTCAAGTAACTAATTCACGTTTTCTAGTTACTACACTTAACCATTTTCTAGTAACTAATTCAAGTCTCGACAACTAACCATTTTCAAGTAACTAATTCACATTTAAAGTCTCTACCATTAACCATTTTCAAATAACTAATTCAGATTTCAAGTCTCTACCATTTTCAAGTAACTAATTCACAGTTCAAGTCTCTACCATTTTCAAGTAACTAACTCACATTTTCAAATTACTACACTTAACCATTTTCTAGTAACTAATTC
Source organism: Capsicum rhomboideum (assembly GCA_031232105.1). NCBI lineage: Eukaryota > Viridiplantae > Streptophyta > Magnoliopsida > Solanales > Solanaceae > Capsicum > Capsicum rhomboideum. The sequence continues at coordinate 45,846,749 of CP124719.1, read as the reverse complement.
AGATTTTCACTACACTTAACCATTTTCAAGTAACTAATTCACATTTCAAATCTCTACCATTAACCATTTTCAAGTAACTAATTCAGATTTTCAAGTCACTACCATTTTCAAGTAACTAATTCATATTTCCAAGTTACTACCCATAACCATTTTCTAGTAACTAATTCAAATTTTCACTACACTTAACCTTTTTCAAGTAACTAATTCAAGTCTCTACAAATAACCATTTTCAAGTAACTAATTCACATTTCAAGTCTCTACCATTAACCATTTTCAAGTAACTAATTCACACTTCAAGTCTCTACCATTAACCATGTAACTAATTCACATTTTCAAGTCACTACCATTTTCAAGTAACTAATTCACATTTTCAAGTTACTACACTTAACCATTTTCAAGTAGCTAATTCACATTTTCACTACACTTAACCATTTTCAAGTAACTAATTCACATTTCAAATCTGTACCATTAACCATTTTCAAGCAACTAATTCACATTTTCAAGTCACTACCATTTTAAAGTAACAAATACACATCTGCATGTCTCTACACTTAACCATTTTCAAGTAACTAATTCACATTTCAAGTCTCTACCATTAACCATGTAACTAATTCACATTTCAATTCTCTACACTTAACCATTTTCAATTAACTAATTCACATTTCAAGTCTCTACCATTAACCATTTTCAAGTAACTAATTCACATTTTCAAGTCACTATTAACCATTTTCAAGTAACTAATTCACATTTTCAAGTCACTACCACTTTCAAGTAACAAATACACATTTTCAAGTCTCTACACTTAACCATTTTCAAGTAACTAATTCACATTTCAAGTCTGTACCATTTTCAAGTAACTAATTCACATTTCAAGTCTCTACACTTAACCATTTTCAAGTAACTAATTCACATTTCAAGTCTCTACCACTAACCATGTAACTAATTTACATTTCAATTCTCTACACTTAACCATTTTCAAGTAACTAATTCACGTTTTCAAGTTACTACACATAACCATTTTCAAGTTACTAATTCACATTTTCACTACACTTAACCATTTTCAAATAACCAATTCACATTTCAAGTCTCTACAATTAACCATTTTCAAGTAACTAATTCACATTTTCAAGTCACTACAATTTTCATGTAACAAATACACATCTTCAAGTCTCTACACTTAACCATTTTCGAATAACTAATTCACGTTTCAAGTCTCTACCATTAACCATGTAACTAATTACATTTCAATTCTCTACACTTAACCATTTTCAAGTAACTAATTCACGTTTTCAAGTTACTACACTTAACCATTTTCAAGTAACTAATTCAAGTCTCTACAATTAACCATTTTCATGGAACTAACTCACATTTCAAGTCTCTACCATTAACCATTTTCAAGTAACTAATTCACATTTTCCACTACACTTAACGATTTTCAAGTAACCAATTCACATTTCAAGTCTCTACCATTAACCATTTTCAAGTAAGTAATTCACATTTTCAAGTCACTACCATTTTCAAGTAACTAATTCAAATTTCCAAGTTACTACACTTAACCATTTTCTAGTAACTAATTCATATTTTCACTACAATTAAATATTTTCAAGTAACTAATTCACATTTCAAGTCTCTACCATTAACCATTTTCAAGTAACTACTTCACACTTCTAGTCTCTACGATTAACCATGTAACTAATTTAGATTTTCAAGTCACTACCATTTTCAAGTAACTAATTCACATTTTCACGTTACTACACTTAACCATTTTCAAGTAGCTAATTCACATTTTCACTACACTTAACCATTTTCAAGTAACTAATTCACATTTCAAATCTCTACCATTAACCATTTTAAAGCAACTAATTCACATTTTCAAGTCACTACCATTTTAAAGTAACAAATACACATCTGCATGTCTCTACACTTAACCATTTTCGAGTAACTAATTCACATTTCAAGTCTCTACCATTAACCATTTTCAAGTTCCTAATTTATATTTTCAAGTCACTACCATTTTCAAGTAACAAATACACATCTTCATGTCTCTACACTTAACCATTTTCAAATAACCAATTCACATTTTCAATTTTCTACACTTAACCATTTTCAAGTAACTAATTCACATTTCAAGTCTCTACCATTAACCATTTTCAAGTAACTAATACACATTTCAAGGGTCTACCGTTAACCATGTAACTAATTCACATTTCAACCATTTTCAAGTAACTAATTCATGTTTTCAAGTTACTACACTAAACCATTTTCAAGTAACTAATCCACATTTTCACTACACTTAACCATTTTCAAGTAACTAATTCACATTTCAAGTCTCTACCATTAACCATTTTCAAGTAACTAATTCACATATTCAAGTCACTACCACTTTCAAGTAACAAATACACATTTTCAAGTCTCTACCATTATCAAGTAACTAATTCACATTTCAAGTCTCTACCATTAACCATTTTCAAGTAACTAATTCACATTTCAAGTCTCTACCACTAACAATGTAACTAATTCACATTTCAATTCTCTACACTTAACTATTTTCAAGTAACTAATTCACGTTTTCAAGTTACTACATGTAACCATTTTCAAGTTACTAATTCATATTTTCACTACACTTAACCATTTTCAAATAACTAATTCACATTTCAAGTATCTACAATTAACCATTTTCAACTAACTAATTCACATTTTCAAGTCACTACCATTTTCAAGTAACACTACTGCACATTTCAAGTCTCTACCATTAACCATTTTCAAGTTACTAATTTATATTTTCAAGTCACTATCATTTTAAAGTAACAAATACACATCTTCATGTCTCTACACTTAACCATTTTCAAATAACCAATTCACATTTTCAATTTTCTACACTTAACCATTTTCAAGTAACTAATTCACATTTCAAGTCTCTACCATTAACCATTTTCAAGTAACTAATACACATTTCAAGTGTCTACCGTTAACCATGGAACTAATTCACATTTCAACCATTTTCAAGTAACTAATTCATGTTTTCAAGTTACTACACTTAACCATTTTCAAGTAACTAATCCACATTTTCACAACACTTAACCATTTTCAAGTAACTAATTCACATTTCAAGTCTCTACCATTAACCATTTTCAAGTAACTAATTCACATTTTCAAGTCACTACCACTTTCAAGTAACAAATACACATTTTCAAGTCTCTACACTTAACCATTTTCAAATAACTAATTCACATTTCAAGTCTCTACCATTTTCAAGTAACTAATTCACATTTCAAGTCTCTACCATTAACCATTTTCAAGTAACTAATTCACATTTCAAGTCTCTACCACTAACCATGTAACTAATTCACATTTCAATTCTCTACACTTAACCATTTTCAAGTAACTGATTCACGTTTTCAAGTTACTACACTTAACCATTTTCAAGTAACTAATTCACATTTTCAAGTCACTACCACTTTCAAGTAACTAATTCACGTTTTTAAGTTACTACACTTAACCATTTTCCAGTAACTAATTCACATTTTCACTACACTTAACCATTTTCTAGTAACTAATTCAAATTTTCACTACACTTAACCTTTTTCAAGTAACTAATTCAAGTCTCTACAAATAACCATTTTCAAGTAACTAATTCACATTTCAAGTCTCTACCATTAACCATTTTCAAGTAACTAATTTACACTTCAAGTCTCTACCATTAACCATGTAACTAATTCACATTTTCAAGTCACTACCATTTTCAAGTAACTAATTCACATTTTCAAGTTACTACACTTAACCATTTTCAAGTAACTAATTCACATTTCAAGTCTCTACCATTAACCATTTTCAAATAACTAATTCACATTTCAAGTGTCTACCACTAACCATGTAACTAATTCACATTTCAATTCTCTACACTTAACCATTTTCAAGTAACTAATTCACGTTTTCTAGTTACTACACTTAACCATTTTCTAGTAACTAATTCAAGTCTCGACAACTAACCATTTTCAAGTAACTAATTCACATTTAAAGTCCCTACCATTAACCATTTTCAAATAACTAATTCAGATTTCAAGTCTCTACCATTTTCAAGTAACTAATTCACAGTTCAAGTCTCTACCATTTTCAAGTAACTAACTCACATTTTCAAGTTACTACACTTAACCATTTTCTAGTAACTAATTCAGATTTTCACTACACTTAACCATTTTCAAGTAACTAATTCACATTTCAAATCTCTACCATTAACCATTTTCAAGTAACTAATTCAGATTTTCAAGTCACTACCATTTTCAAGTAACTAATTCATATTTCCAAGTTACTACCCATAACCATTTTCTAGTAACTAATTCAAATTTTCACTACACTTAACCTTTTTCAAGTAACTAATTCAAGTCTCTACAAATAACCATTTTCAAGTAACTAATTCACATTTCAAGTCTCTACCATTAACCATTTTCAAGTAACTAATTCACACTTCAAGTCTCTACCATTAACCATGTAACTAATTCACATTTTCAAGTCACTACCATTTTCAAGTAACTAATTCACATTTTCAAGTTACTACACTTAACCATTTTCAAGTAGCTAATTCACATTTTCACTACACTTAACAATTTTCAAGTAACTACTTTTCACATTTCAAGTCTCTACCATTAACCATTTTCAAGTTACTAATTCACATTTTCAAGTCACTACCATTTTCAAGTAACTAATTCACATTTTCAAGTTACTACACTTAACCATTTTCAAGTAACTAATTCACATTTTCATTACACTTAACCATTTTCAAGTAACTAATTCACATTTCAAGTCTCTACCATTAACCATTTTCAAGTAACTTATTCACATTTCAAGTGTCTACCACTAACCATGTAACTAATTCACATTTCAATTCTCTACACTTAACCATTTTCAAGTAACTAATTCACGTTTTCAAGTTACTACACTTAACCATTTTCTAGTAACTAATTCAAGTCTCGACAACTGACCATTTTCAAGTAACTAATTCATATTTAAAGTCTCTACCAATAACCATTTTCAAATAACTAATTCAGATTTCAAGTCTCTACCAATTTCAAGTAACTACTTCACGTTTTCAAGTTACTACACACAACCATTTTCAAGTAACTAATTCACATTTTCACTACACTTAACCATTTTCAAATAACTAATTCACATTTCAAGTCTCTACCATTAACCATTTTCAAGCAACTAATTCACATATTCAAGTCACTACCATTTTCGAGTAACAAATACACATCTTCATGTCTCTACACTTAACCATTTTCACATAACTAATTCACATTTCAAAGTTACTACACTTAACCATTTTCTAGTAACTAATTCACATTTTCACTGCACTTAACAATTTTCAAGTAACTAATTCACATTTCAAGTCTCTACCATTAATCATTTTCAAGTAACTAATTCATATTTCTAGTCTCTACCATTAACCATTTTCAAATAACTAATTCACATTTTCAAGTCACTACCATTTTCAAGTAACAAATACACATCTTCAAGTCCTACACTTAACCATTATCAAATAACTAATTCAGATTTCAAGTCTCTACCATTTTCAAGTAACTAATTCACAGTTCAAGTCTCTACCATTTTCAAATACTAATACACATCTTCAAGTCCTACACTTAACCATTATCAAATAACTAATTCACATTTCAAGTCTCTACCATTAACCATTTTCAAGTAACTAATTCACACTTCAAGTCTCTACCATTAACCATGTAACTAATTTAGATTTTCAAGTTACTACATTTAACCATTTTCTAGTAACTAATTCACATTTTCACTACACTTAAATATTTTCAAGTAACTAATTCACATTTCAAGTCTCTACCATTAACCATTTTCAAGTAACTACTTCACAATTCAAGTCTCTACCATTAACCATGTAACTAATTTAGATTTTCAAGTCACTACCATTTTCAAGTAACTAATTCACATTTTCAAGTTACTACACTTAACCATTTTCAAGTAGCTAATTCACATTTTCACTACACTTAACCATTTTCAAGTAACTAATTCACATTTCAAATCTGTACCATTAACCATTTTCAAGCAACTAATTCACATTTTCAAGTCACTACCATTTTAAAGTAACAAATACACATCTGCATGTCTCTACACTTAACCATTTTCAAGTAACTAATTCACATTTCAAGTCTCTACCATTAACCATGTAACTAATTCACATTTCAATTCTCTACACTTAACCATTTTCAAGTAACTAATTCACATTTCAAGTCTCTACCATTAACCATTTTCAAGTAACTAATTCACATTTTCAAGTCACTATTAACCATTTTCAAGTAACTAATTCACATTTTCAAGTCACTACCACTTTCAAGTAACAAATACACATTTTCAAGTCTCTACACTTAACCATTTTCAAGTAACTAATTCACATTTCAAGTCTGTACCATTTTCAAGTAACTAATTCAAATTTCAAGTCTCTACACTTAACCATTTTCAAGTAACTAATTCACATTTCAAGTCTCTACCACTAACCATGTAACTAATTTACATTTCAATTCTCTACACTTAACCATTTTCAAGTAACTAATTCACGTTTTCAAGTTACTACACATAACCATTTTCAAGTTACTAATTCACATTTTCACTACACTTAACCATTTTCAAATAACCAATTCACATTTCAAGTCTCTACAATTAACCATTTTCAAGTAACTAATTCACATTTTCAAGTCACTACAATTTTCAAGTAACAAATACACATCTTCAAGTCTCTACACTTAACCATTTTCAAATAACTAATTCACGTTTCAAGTCTCTACCATTAACCATGTAACTAATTACATTTCAATTCTCTACACTTAACCATTTTCAAGTAACTAATTCACGTTTTCAAGTTACTACACTTAACCATTTTCAAGTAACTAATTCAAGTCTCTACAATTAACCATTTTCATGGAACTAACTCACATTTCAAGTCTCTACCATTAACCATTTTCAAGTAACTAATTCACATTTTCCACTACACTTAACGATTTTCAAGTAACCAATTCACATTTGAAGTCTCTACCATTAACCATTTTCACGTAAGTAATTCACATTTTCAAGTCACTACCATTTTCAAGTAACTAATTCAAATTTCCAAGTTACTACACTTAACCATTTTCTAGTAACTAATTCATATTTTCACTACAATTAAATATTTTCAAGTAACTAATTCACATTTCAAGTCTCTACCATTAACCATTTTCAAGTAACTACTTCACACTTCTAGTCTCTACGATTAACCATGTAACTAATTTAGATTTTCAAGTCACTACCATTTTCAAGTAACTAATTCACATTTTCACGTTACTACACTTAACCATTTTCAAGTAGCTAATTCACATTTTCACTACACTTAACCATTTTCAAGTAACTAATTCACATTTCAAATCTCTACCATTAACCATTTTCAAGCAACTAATTCACATTTTCAAGTCACTACCATTTTAAAGTAACAAATACACATCTGCATGTCTCTACACTTAACCATTTTCGAGTAACTAATTCACATTTCAAGTCTCTACCATTAACCATTTTCAAGTTCCTAATTTATATTTTCAAGTCACTACCATTTTCAAGTAACAAATACACATCTTCATGTCTCTACACTTAACCATTTTCAAATAACCAATTCACATTTTCAATTTTCTACACTTAACCATTTTCAAGTAACTAATTCACATTTCAAGTCTCTACCATTAACCATTTTCAAGTAACTAATACACATTTCAAGGGTCTACCGTTAACCATGTAACTAATTCACATTTCAACCATTTTCAAGTAACTAATTCATGTTTTCAAGTTACTACACTTAACCATTTTCAAGTAACTAATCCACATTTTCACTACACTTAACCATTTTCAAGTAACTAATTCACATTTCAAGTCTCTACCATTAACCATTTTCAAGTAACTAATTCACATATTCAAGTCACTACCACTTTCAAGTAACAAATACACATTTTCAAGTCTCTACCATTATCAAGTAACTAATTCACATTTCAAGTCTCTACAATTAACCATTTTCAAGTAACTAATTCACATTTCAAGTCTCTACCACTAACCATGTAACTAATTCACATTTCCATTCTCTACACTTAACTATTTTCAAGTAACTAATTCACGTTTTCAAGTTACTACATGTAACCATTTTCAAGTTACTAATTCATATTTTCACTACACTTAACCATTTTCAAATAACTAATTCACATTTCAAGTATCTAAAATTAACCATTTTCAAATAACTAATTCACATTTTCAAGTTACTACCATTTTCAAGTAACACTACTGCACATTTCAAGTCTCTACCATTAACCATTTTCAAGTTACTAATTTATATTTTCAAGTCACTACCATTTTCAAGTAACAAATACACATCTTCATGTCTCTACACTTAACCATTTTCAAATAACCAATTCACATTTCAATTCTCTACACTTAACCATTTTCAAGTAACTAATTCACGTTTTGAAGTTACTACACGTAACCATTTTCAAGTAACTAATACACATTTCAAGGGTCTACCGTTAACCATGTAACTAATTCACATTTCAACCATTTTCAAGTAACTAATTCATGTTTTCAAGTTACTACACTTAACCATTTTCAAGTAACTAATCCACATTTTCACTACACTTAACCATTTTCAAGTAACTAATTCACATTTTCAAGTCACTACCGTTTTCAAGTAACTAATTCACATTTTCAAGTCTCTACCATTAACCATGTAACTAATTCACATTTCAATTCTCTACACTTAACCATTTTCAAATAACTAATTCACATTTTCAATTTTCTACACTTAACCATTTTCAAGTAACTAATTCACATTTCAAGTCTCTACCATTAACCATTTTCAAGTAACTAATACACATTTCAAGTGTCTACCGTTAACCATGGAACTAATTCACATTTCAACCATTTTCAAGTAACTAATTCATGTTTTCAAGTTACTACACTTAACCATTTTCAAGTAACTAATCCACATTTTCACTACACTTAACCATTTTCAAGTAACTAATTCACATTTCAAGTCTCTACCATTAACCATTTTCAATCAACTAATTCACGTTTTCAAGTTACTACACTTAACCATTTTCAAGTAACTAATTCACATTTTCACTACACTTAACCATTTTCAAGTAACTAATTCACATTTCACGTCTCTACCATTAACCATTTTCAAGTAACTAATACACATTTCAAGTGTCTACCGTTAACCATGTAACTAATTCACATTTCAACCATTTTCAAGTAACTAATTCATGTTTTCAATTAATTACACTTAACCATTTTCAAGTAACTAATCCACATTTTCACTACACTTAACCATTTTCAAGTAACTAATTCACATTTTCAAGTCACTACCAATTACAAGTAACAAATGCACATTTTCAAGTCTCTACACTTAACCATTTTCAAATAACTAATTCATATTTCAAGTCTCTACCATTTTCAAGTAACTAATTCACATTTCAAGTCTCTACCATTAAACATTTTCAAGTAACTAATTCACATTTCAAGTCTCTACCACTAACCATGTAACTAATTCAAATTTCAATTCTCTACACTTAACCATTTTCAAGTAACTAATTCACGTTTTCAAGTTACTACACGTAACCATTTTCAAGTTACTAATTCAAATTTTCACTACACTTAACCATTTTCAAATAACTAATTCACATTTCAAGTCTCTACAATTAACCTTTTTCAAGTAGCTAATTCACATTTTCAAGTCACTACAATTTTCAAGTAACAAATACACATCTTCAAATCTCTACACTTAACCATTTTAAAATAACTAATTCACATTTCAAGTCTCTACCATTAACCATGTAACTAATTCACATTTCAAATCTCTACACTTAACCATTTTCAAGTAACTAATTCACGTTTTCAAGTTACTACATGTAACCATTTTCAAGTTACTAATTCACATTTTCACTACACTTAACCATTTTCAAATAACTAATTCACATTTCAAGTCTCTACAATTAACCATTTTCAAGTAACTAATTCACATTTTCAAGTCTCTACCATTAACCATGTAACTAATTCACATTTCAATTCTCTACACTAAACCATTTTCAAGTAAATAATTCACGTCTTCAAGTTACTACACTTAACCATTTTCAAGTAACTAATTCACATTTCAAGTGTCTACCACTAACCATGTAACTAATTCACATTTCAATTCTCTACACTTAACCATTTTCAAGTAACTAATTCACATTTCAAGTCTCTACCACTAATCATGTAACTAATTCACATTTCAATTCTCTACACTTAATCATTTTCAAGTAACTAATGCATGTTTTAAGTTACTACACGTAACCATTTTCAAGTAACTAATTCACATTTTCACTACACTTAACCATTTTCAAGTAACTAATTCAAATTTCAAGTCTCTACCATTAACCATTTTCAAGCAACTAATTCACATTTTCAAGTCACTACCATTTTAGAGTAACAAATACACATCTTCATGTCTCTACACTTAACCATTTTCACGTAACTAATTCACATTTCAAAGTTACTACACTTAACCATTTTCTAGTAACTAATTCACATTTTCACTACACTTAATAATTTTCAAGTAACTAATTCACATTTCAAGTCTCTACCATTAACCATTTTCAAGTAACTAATTCACACTTCAAGTCTCTACCATTAACCATGTAACTAATTTAGATTTTCAAGTTACTACATTTAACCATTTTCTAGTAACTAATTCACATTTTCACTACACTTAAATATTTTCAAGTAACTAATTCACATTTCAAGTCTCTACCATTAACCATTTTCAAGTAACTACTTCACAATTCAAGTCTCTACCATTAACCATGTAACTAATTTAGATTTTCAAGTCACTACCATTTTCCAGTAACTAATTCACATTTTCAAGTTACTACACTTAACCATTTTCAAGTAGCTAATTCACATTTTCACTACACTTAACCATTTTCAAGTAACTAATTCACATTTTGAAGTTACTACACTTAACCATTTTCAAGTAGCTAATTCACATTTTCCCTACACTTAACCATTTTCAAGTAACTAATTCACATTTCAAGTCTCTACCATTAACCATTTTCAAGTAACTAATTCACATTTTCCACTACACTTAACGATTTTCAAGTAACCAATTCACATTTCAAGTCTCTACCATTAACCATTTTCAAGTAACTAATTCACATTTTCAAGTCACTACCATTTTTAAGTAACTAATTCAAATTTTCAAGTTACTACACTTAACCATTTTCTAGTAACTAATTCACATTTTCACTACAATTAAATATTTTCAAGTAACTAATTCACATTTCAAATCTCTACCATTAACCATTTTCAAGTAACTACTTCACACTTCAAGTCTCTACCATTAACCATGTAACTAATTTAGATTTTCAAGTCACTACCATTTTCAAGTAACTAATTCACATTTTCAAGTTACTACACTTAACCATTTTCAAGTAGCTAATTCACATTTTCCCTACACTTAACCATTTTCAAGTAACTAATTCACATTTCAAATCTGTACCATTAACCATTTTCAAGCAACTAATTCACATTTTCAAGTCACTACCATTTTAAAGTAACAAATACACATCTGCATGTCTCTACACTTAACCATTTTCAAGTAACTAATTCACATTTCAAGTCTCTACCATTAACCATGTAACTAATTCACATTTCAATTCTCTACACTTAACCATTTTCAAGTAACTAATTCACATTTCAAGTCTCTACCATTAACCATTTTCAAGTAACTAATTCACATTTTCAAGTCACTATTAACCATTTTCAAGTAACTAATTCACATTTTCAAGTCACTACCACTTTCAAGTAACAAATACACATTTTCAAGTCTCTACACTTAACCATTTTCAAGTAACTAATTCACATTTCAAGTCTGTACCATTTTCAAGTAACTAATTCACATTTCAAGTCTCTACACTTAACCATTTTCAAGTAACTAATTCACATTTCAAGTCTCTACCACTAACCATGTAACTAATTTACATTTCAATTCTCTACACTTAACCATTTTCAAGTAACTAATTCACGTTTTCAAGTTACTACACATAACCATTTTCAAGTTACTAATTCACATTTTCACTACACTTAACCATTTTCAAATAACCAATTCACATTTCAAGTCTCTACAATTAACCATTTTCAAGTAACTAATTCACATTTTCAAGTCACTACAATTTTCAAGTAACAAATACACATCTTCAAGTCTCTACACTTAACCATTTTCAAATAACTAATTCACGTTTCAAGTCTCTACCATTAACCATGTAACTAATTACATTTCAATTCTCTACACTTAACCATTTTCAAGTAACTAATTCACGTTTTCAAGTTACTACACTTAACCATTTTCAAGTAACTAATTCAAGTCTCTACAATTAACCATTTTCATGGAACTAACTCACATTTCAAGTCTCTACCATTAACCATTTTCAAGTAACTAATTCACATTTTCCACTACACTTAACGATTTTCAAGTAACCAATTCACATTTCAAGTCTCTACCATTAACCATTTTCAAGTAAGTAATTCACATTTTCAAGTCACTACCATTTTCAAGTAACTAATTCAAATTTCCAAGTTACTACACTTAACCATTTTCTAGTAACTAATTCATATTTTCACTACAATTAAATATTTTCAAGTAACTAATTCACATTTCAAGTCTCTACCATTAACCATTTTCAAGTAACTACTTCACACTTCTAGTCTCTACGATTAACCATGTAACTAATTTAGATTTTCAAGTCACTACCATTTTCAAGTAACTAATTCACATTTTCAAGTTACTACACTTAACCATTTTCAAGTAGCTAATTCACATTTTCACTACACTTAACCATTTTCGAGTAACTAATTCACATTTCAAATCTCTACCATTAACCATTTTCAAGCAACTAATTCACATTTTCAAGTCACTACCATTTTCAAGTAACAAATACACATCTGCATGTCTCTACACTTAACCATTTTCGAGTAACTAATTCACATTTCAAGTCTCTACCATTAACCATTTTCAAGTTCCTAATTTATATTTTCAAGTCACTACCATTTTCAAGTAACAAATACACATCTTCATGTCTCTACACTTAACCATTTTCAAATAACCAATTCACATTTTCAATTTTCTACACTTAACCATTTTCAAGTAACTAATTCACATTTCAAGTCTATACCATTAACCATTTTCAAGTAACTAATACACATTTCAAGGGTCTACCGTTAACCATGTAACTAATTCACATTTCAACCATTTTCAAGTAACTAATTCACGTTTTCAAGTTACTACACTTAACCATTTTCAAGTAACTAATTCATATTTTCACTACACTTAACCATTTTCAAGTAACTAATTCACATTTTCACTACACTTAACCATTTTCAAGTAACTAATTCACATTTCAAGTCTCTACCATTAACCATTTTCAAGTAACTAATTCACATATTCAAGTCACTACCACTTTCAAGTAACAAATACACATTTTCAAGTCTCTACCATTATCAAGTAACTAATTCACATTTCAAGTCTCTACCATTAACCATTTTCAAGTAACTAATTCACATTTCAAGTATCTACAATTAACCATTTTCAACTAACTAATTCACATTTTCAAGTCACTACCATTTTCAAGTAACACTACTGCACATTTCAAGTCTCTACCATTAACCATTTTCAAGTTACTAATTTATATTTTCAAGTCACTACCATTTTCAAGTAACAAATACACATCTTCATGTCTCTACACTTAACCATTTTCAAATAACCAATTCACATTTTCAATTTTCTACACTTAACCATTTTCAAGTAACTAATTCACATTTCAAGTCTCTACCATTAACCATTTTCAAGTAACTCATACACATTTCAAGTGTCTACCGTTAACCATGGAACTAATTCACATTTCAACCATTTTCAAGTAACTAATTCATGTTTTCAAGTTACTACACTTAACCATTTTCAAGTAACTAATCCACATTTTCACTACACTTAACCATTTTCAAGTAACTAATTCACATTTCAAGTCTCTACCATTAACCATTTTCAAGTAACTAATTCACATTTTCAAGTCACTACCACTTTCAAGTAACAAATACACATTTTCAAGTCTCTACACTTAACCATTTTCAAATAACTAATTCACATTTCAAGTCTCTACCATTTTCAAGTAACTAATTCACATTTCAAGTCTCTACCATTAACCATTTTCAAGTAACTAATTCACATTTCAAGTCTCTACCACTAACCATGTAACTAATTCACATTTCAATTCTCTACACTTAACCATTTTCAAGTAACTGATTCACGTTTTCAAGTTACTACACTTAACCATTTTCAAGTAACTAATTCACATTTTCAAGTCACTACCACTTTCAAGTAACTAATTCACGTTTTTAAGTTACTACACTTAACCATTTTCCAGTAACTAATTCACGTTTTTAAGTTACTACACTTAACCATTTTCCAGTAACTAATTCACATTTTCACTACACTTAACCATTTTCAAGTAACTAATTCACATTTCAAATCTCTACAATTAACCATTTTCAAGCAACTAATTCAAGTCTCTACAATTAACCATTTTCAAGTAACTAATTCACATTTCAAGTCTCTACCATTAACCATTTTCAAGTAACTAATTCACATTTTCCACTACACTTAACGATTTTCAAGTAACCAATTCACATTTCAAGTCTCTACCATTAACCATTTTCAAGTAACTAATTCACATTTTCAAGTCACTACCATTTTTATGTAACTAATTCAAATTTTCAAGTTACTACATTTAACCATTTTCTAGTAACTAATTCACATTTTCACTACAATTAAATATTTTCAAGTAACTAATTCACATTTCAAATCTCTACCATTAACCATTTTCAAGTAACTACTTCACACTTCAAGTCTCTACCATTAACCATGTAACTAATTTAGATTTTCAAGTCACTACCAATTTCAAGTAACTAATTCAAATTTTCAAGTTACTACACTTAACCATTTTCAAGTAACTAATTCACATTTCAAGTCTCTACCATTAACCATTTTCAAGTAACTAATTCACATTTTCCACTACACTTAACGATTTTCAAGTAACCAATTCACATTTCAAGTCTCTACCATTAACCATTTTCAAGCAACTAATTCACATTTTCAAGTCACTACCATTTTAAAGTAACAAATACACATCTGCATGTCTCTACACTTAACCATTTTCAAGTAACTAATTCACATTTTCAAGTTACTACACTTAACCATTTTCAAGTAGCTAATTCACATTTTCACTACACTTAACCATTTTCAAGTAACTAATTCACATTTCAAATCTCTACCATTAACCATTTTCAAGCAACTAATTCACATTTTCAAGTCACTACCATTTTAAAGTAACAAATACACATCTGCATGTCTCTACACTTAACCATTTTCGAGTAACTAATTCACATTTCAAGTCTCTACCATTAACCATTTTCAAGTTCCTAATTTATATTTTCAAGTCACTACCATTTTCAAGTAACAAATACACATTTTCAAGTCTCTACACTTAACCATTTTCAAATAACTAATTCACATTTCAAGTCTCTACCATTTTCAAGTAACTAATTCACATTTCAAGTCTCTACCATTAACCATTTTCAAGTAACTAATTCACATTTCAAGTCTCTACCACTAACCATGTAACAAATTCACATTTCAATTCTCTACGCTTAACTATTTTCAAGTAACTAATTCACGTTTTCAAGTTACTACATGTAACCATTTTCAAGTTACTAATTCATATTTTCACTACACTTAACCATTTTCAAATAACTAATTCACATTTCAAGTATCTACAATTAACCATTTTCAACTAACTAATTCACATTTTCAAGTCACTACCATTTTCAAGTAACACTACTGCACATTTCAAGTCTCTACCATTAACCATTTTCAAGTTACTAATTTATATTTTCAAGTCACTACCATTGTCAAGTAACAAATACACATCTTCATGTCTCTACACTTAACCATTTTCAAATAACCAATTCACATTTTCAATTTTCTATACTTAACCATTTTCAAGTAATTAATTCACATTTCAAGTCTCTACCATTAACCATTTTCAAGTAACTCATACACATTTCAAGTGTCTACCGTTAACCATGGAACTAATTCACATTTCAACCATTTTCAAGTAACTAATTCATGTTTTCAAGTTACTACACTTAACCATTTTCAACTAACTAATCCACATTTTCACTACACTTAACCATTTTCAAGTAACTAATTCACATTTCAAGTCTCTACCATTAACCATTTTCAAGTAACTAATTCACATTTTCAAGTAACTACCACTTTCAAGTAACAAATACACATTTTCAAGTCTCTACACTTAACCATTTTCAAATAACTAATTCACATTTCAAGTCTCTACCATTTTCAAGTAACTAATTCACATTTCAAGTCTCTACCATTAACCATTTTCAAGTAACTAATTCACATTTCAAGCCTCTACCACTAACCATGTAACTAATTCACATTTCAATTCTCTACACTTAACCATTTTCAAGTAACTGATTCAGGTTTTCAAGTTACTACACTTAACCATTTTCAAGTAACTAATTCACATTTTCAAGTCACTACCACTTTCAAGTAACTAATTCACGTTTTTAAGTTACTACACTTAACCATTTTCCAGTAACTAATTCACATTTTCACTACACTTAACCATTTTCAAGTAACTAATTCACATTTCAAATCTCTACAATTAACCATTTTCAAGCAACTAATTCAAGTCTCTACAATTAACCATTTTCAAGTAACTAATTCACATTTCAAGTCTCTACCATTAACCATTTTCAAGTAACTAATTCACATTTTCCACTACACTTAACCATTTTCAAGTAACTAATTCACATTTTCAAGTCACTACCATTTTTAAGTAACTAATTCAAATTTTCAAGTTACTACACTTAACCATTTTCTAGTAACTAATTCACATTTTCACTACAATTAAATATTTTCAAGTAACTAATTCACATTTCAAATCTCTACCATTAACCATTTTCAAGTAACTACTTCACACTTCAAGTCTCTACCATTAACCATGTAACTAATTTAGATTTTCAAGTCACTACCAATTTCAAGTAACTAATTCACATTTTCAAGTTACTACACTTAACCATTTTCAAGTAGCTAATTCACATTTTCCCTACACTTAACCATTTTCAAGTAACTAATTCACATTTCAAATCTGTACCATTAACCATTTTCAAGCAACTAATTCACATTTTCAAGTCACTACCATTTTAAAGTAACAAATACACATCTGCATGTCTCTACACTTAACCATTTTCAAGTAACTAATTCACATTTTCAAGTTACTACACTTAACCATTTTCAAGTAGCTAATTCACATTTTCACTACACTTAACCATTTTCAAGTAACTAATTCACATTTCAAATCTCTACCATTAACCATTTTCAAGCAACTAATTCACATTTTCAAGTCACTACCATTTTAAAGTAACAAATACACATCTGCATGTCTCTACACTTAACCATTTTCGAGTAACTAATTCACATTTCAAGTCTCTACCATTAACCATTTTCAAGTTCCTAATTTATATTTTCAAGTCACTACCATTTTCAAGTAACAAATACACATTTTCAAGTCTCTACACTTAACCATTTTCAAATAACTAATTCACATTTCAAGTCTCTACCATTTTCAAGTAACTAATTCACATTTCAAGTCTCTACCATTAACCATTTTCAAGTAACTAATTCACATTTCAAGTCTCTACCACTAACCATGTAACTAATTCACATTTCAACCATTTTCAAGTAACTAATTCATGTTTTCAAGTTACTACACTTAACCATTTTCAAGTAACTAATCCACATTTTCACTACACTTAACCATTTTCAAGTAACTAATTCACATTTCAAGTCTCTACCATTAACCATTTTCAAGTAACTAATTCACATATTCAAGTCACTACCACTTTCAAGTAACAAATACACATTTTCAAGTCTCTACCATTATCAAGTAACTAATTCACATTTCAAGTCTCTACCATTAACCATTTTCAAGTAACTAATTCACATTTCAAGTCTCTACCACTAACCATGTAACTAATTCACATTTCAATTCTCTACACTTAACTATTTTCAAGTAACTAATTCACGTTTTCAAGTTACTACATGTAACCATTTTCAAGTTACTAATTCATATTTTCACTACACTTAACCATTTTCAAATAACTAATTCACATTTCAAGTATCTACAATTAACCATTTTCAAATAACTAATTCACATTTTCAAGTCACTACCATTTTCAAGTAACACTACTGCACATTTCAAGTCTCTACCATTAACCATTTTCAAGTTACTAATTTATATTTTCAAGTCACTACCATTTTCAAGTAACAAATACACATCTTCATGTCTCTACACTTAACCATTTTCAAGTAACTAATTCACATTTCAAGTCTCTACCATTAACCATTTTCAAGTAACTAATACACATTTCAAGGGTCTACCGTTAACCATGTAACTAATTCACATTTCAACCATTTTCAAGTAACTAATTCATGTTTTCAAGTTACTACACTTAACCATTTTCAAGTAACTAATCCACATTTTCACTACACTTCACCATTTTCAAGTAACTAATTCACATTTTCAATTCTGTACCATTAACCATGTAACTAATTCACATTTCAATTCTCTACACTTAACCATTTTCAAATAACCAATTCACATTTTCAATTTTCTACACTTAACCATTTTCAAGTAACTAATTCACATTTCAAGTCTCTACCATTAACCATTTTCAAGTAACTAATACACATTTCAAGTGTCTACCGTTAACCATGGAACTAATTCACATTTCAACCATTTTCAAGTAACTAATTCATGTTTTCAAGTTACTACACTTAACCATTTTCAAGTAACTAATCCACATTTTCACTACACTTAACCATTTTCAAGTAACTAATTCACATTTCAAGTCTCTACCATTAACCATTTTCAAGTAACTAATTCACGTTTTCAAGTTACTACACTTAACCATTTTCAAGTAACTAATTCACATTTTCACTACACTTAACCATTTTCAAGTAACTAATTCACATTTCACGTCTCTACCATTAACCATTTTCAAGTAACTAATACACATTTCAAGTGTCTACCGTTAACCATGGAACTAATTCACATTTCAACCATTTTCAAGTAACTAATTCATGTTTTCAATTAACTACACTTAACCATTTTCAAGTAACTAATCCACATTTTCACTACACTTAACCATTTTCAAGTAACTAATTTACATTTTCAAGTCACTACCAATTACAAGTAACAAATGCACATTTTCAAGTCTCTACACTTAACCATTTTCAAATAACTAATTCATATTTCAAGTCTCTACCATTTTCAAGTAACTAATTCACATTTCAAGTCTCTACCATTAACCATTTTCAAGTAACTAATTCACATTTCAAGTCTCTACCACTAACCATATAACTAATTCAAATTTCAATTCTCTACACTTAACCATTTTCAAGTAACTAATTCACGTTTTCAAGTTACTACACGTAACCATTTTCAAGTTACTAATTCACATTTTCACTACACTTAACCATTTTCAAATAACTAATTCACATTTCAAGTCTCTACAATTAACCATTTTCAAGTAACTAATTCACATTTTCAAGTCACTACAATTTTCAAGTAACAAATACACATCTTCAAGTCTCTACACTTAACCATTTTAAAATAACTAATTCACATTTCAAGTCTCTACCATTAACCATGTAACTAATTCACATTTCAAATCTCTATACTTAACCATTTTCAAGTAACTAATTCACGTTTTCAAGTTACTACATGTAACCATTTTCAAGTTACTAATTCACATTTTCACTACACTTAACCATTTTCAAATAACTAATTCACATTTCAAGTGTCTACCACTAACCATGTAACTAATTCACATTTCAATTCTCTACACTTAACCATTTTCAAGTAACTAATTCACGTTTTCAAGTTACTACACTTAACCATTTTCAAGTAACTAATTCAAGTCTCTACAATTAACCATTTTCAAGGAACTAATTCACGTTTTCAAGTTACTACATGTAACCATTTTCAAGTTACTAATTCACATTTTCACTACACTTAACCATTTTCAAATAACTAATTCACATTTCAAGTCTCTACAATTAACCATTTTCAAGTAAATATTCACATTTTCAAGTCTCTACCATTAACCATGTAACTAATTCACATTTCAATTCTCTACACTTAACCATTTTCAAGTAACTAATTCACGTCTTCAAGTTACTACACTTAACCATTTTCAAGTAACTAATTCACATTTCAAGTGTCTACCACTAACCATGTAACTAATTCACATTTCAATTCTCTACACTTAACCATTTTCAAGTAACTAATTCATGTTTTCAAGTTACTACACTTAACCATGTTCAAGTAACTAATTCAACTTTCTACAATTAACCATTTTCAAGGAACTAATTCACATTTCAAGTCTCTACCATTTTCAAGTAACTAATTCAAATTTTCCACTACACTTAACGATTTTCAAGTAACCAATTCACATTTCAAGTCTCTACCATTAACCATTTTCAAGTAACTAATTCACATTTTCAAGTCACTACCATTTTCAAGTAACTAATTCAAATTTCCAAGTTACTACACTTAACCATTTTCTAGTAACTAATTCACATTTTCACTACAATTAAATATCTTCAAGTAACTAATTCACATTTCAAGTCTCTACCATTAACCATTTTCAAGTAACTACTTCACACTTCAAGTTTCTACCATTAACCATGTAACTAATTTAGATTTTCAAGTCACTACCATTTTCAAGTAACTAATTCACATTTTCAAGTTACTACACTTAACCATTTTCAAGTAGCTAATTCACATTTTCACTACACTTAACCATTTTCAAGTAACTAATTCACATTTCAAATCTCTACCATTAACCATTTTCAAGCAACTAATTCACATTTTCAAGTCACTACCATTTTCAAGTAACAAATACACATCTGTATGTCTCTACACTTAACCATTTTCAAGTAACTAATTCACATTTCAAGTCTCTACCATTAACCATTTTCAAGTTCCTAATTTATATTTTCAAGTCACTACCATTTTCAAGTAACAAATACACATCTTCATGTCTCTACACTTAACCATTTTCAAATAACCAATTCACATTTTCAATTTTCTACACTTAACCATTTTCAAGTAACTAATTCATATTTCAAGTCTCTACCATTAACCATTTTCAAGTAACTAATACACATTTCAAGTGTCTACCGTTAACCATGTAACTAATTCACATTTCAACCATTTTCAAGTAACTAATTCATGTTTTCAAGTTACTACACTTAACCATTTTCAAGTAACTAATCCACATTTTCACTACACTTAACCATTTTCAAGTAACTAATTCACATTTCAAGTCTCTACCATTAACCATTTTCAAGTAACTAATTCACATATTCAAGTTACTACCACTTTCAAGTAACAAATACACATTTTCAAGTCGCTACCATTTTCAAGGAACTAATTCACATTTCAAGTCTCTACCATTAACCATTTTCAAGTAACTAATTCACATTTCAAGTCTCTACCACTAACCATGTAAATAATTCACATTTCAATTCTCTACACTAAACCATTTTCAAGTAACTAATTCACGTTTTAAAGTTACTACACGTAACCATTTTCAAGTTACTAATTCACATTTTCACTACACTTAACCATTTTCAAATAACTAATTCACATTTCAAGTCTCTACAATTAACCATTTTCAAGTAACTAATTCACATTTTCAAGTCACCACCATTTTCAAGTAACAAATACACATCTTCAAGTCTCTACACGTAACCATTTTTAAATAACTAATTCACATTTCAAGTCTCTACCATTAACCATGTAACTAATTCACATTTCAAATCTCTACACTTAACCATTTTCAAGTAACTAATTCACGTTTTCAAGTTACTACACGTAACCATTTTTAAGTTACTAATTCACATTTTCACTACACTTAACCATTTTCAAATAACTAATTCACATTTCAAGTCTCTACAATTAACCATTTTCAAGTAACTAATTCACATTTTCAAGTCACCACCATTTTCAAGTAACAAATACACATCTTCAAGTCTCTACACGTAACCATTTTCAAATAAGTAATTCACATTTCAAGTCTCTACCATTAACCATGTAACTAATTCACATTTCAAATCTCTACACTTAACCATTTTCAAGTAACTAATTCACGTTTTCAAGTTACTACACGTAACCATTTTTAAGTTACTAATTCACATTTTCACTACACTTAACCATTTTCAAATAACTAATTCACATTTCAAGTCTCTACAATTAACCATTTTCAAGTAACTAATTCACATTTTCACTACACTTAACAATTTTCAAATAACTAATTCACATTTCAAGTCTCTACAATTAACCATTTTCAAGTAACTAATTCACATTTTCAAGTCACTACCATTTTCAAGTAACAAATACAAATCTGTATGTCTCTACACTTAACCATTTTCAAGTAACTAATTCACATTTCAAGTCTCTACCATTAACCATTTTCAAATAACTAATTCACATTTTCAAGTCACTACCATTTTCAAGTAACAAATACACATCTTCAAGTCTCTACACTTAACCATTTTCAAATAACTAATTCACATTTCAAGTCTCTACCATTAACCATGTAACTAATTCACATTTCAATTCTCTACACTTAACCATTTTCAAGTAACTAATACACATTTCAAGTCTCTACCATTAACCATTTTCAAGTAACTAATTCACATTTTCAAGTCACTACCACTTTCAAGTAACAAATACACATTTTCAAGTCACTACACTTAACCATTTTCAAATAACTAATTCACATTTCAAGTCTGTACCATTTTCAAGTAACTAATTCACATTTCAAGTCTCTACCACTAACCATATAACTAATTTACATTTCAATTCTCTACACTTAACCATTTTCAAGTAACTAATTCACGTTTTCAAGTTACTACACTTAACCATTTTCAAGTTACTAATTCACATTTTCACTACACTTAACCATTTTCAAATAACCAATTCACATTTCAAGTCTCTACAATTAACCATTTTCAAGTAACTAATTCACATTTTCAAGTCACTACCATTTTCAAGTAACAAATACACATCTTCAAGTCTCTACACTTAACCATTTTCAAATAACTAATTCACGTTTCAAGTCTCTACCATTAACCATGTAACTAATTCACATTTCAATTCTCTACACTTAACCATTTTCAAGTAACTAATTCACGTTTTCAAGTTACTACAGTTAACCATTTTCAGGTAACTAATTCAAGTCTCTACAATTAACCATTTTCAAGGAACTAACTCACATTTCAAGTCTCTACCATTAACCATTTTCAAGTATTTAATTCACGTTTTCAAGTTACTGCACTTAACCATTTTCAAGTAACTAATTCACATTTTCACTACACTTAACCATTTTCAAGTAACTAATTTACATTTCAAGTCTCTATCATTAACTATTTTCAAATAACTAATTCACATTTCAAGTCTCTACAATTAACCATTTTCAAGTAACTAATTCATATTTTCAAGTCACTACCATTTTCAAGTAACAAATACACATCTTCAAGTCTCTACACTTAACCATTTTCAAATAACTAATTCACATTTCAAGTCTCTACCATTAACCATGTAACTAATTCACATTTCAATTCTCTACACTTAACCATTTTCAAGTAACTAATTCACGTTTTCAAGTTACTACACTTAACCATTTTCAAGTAACTAATTCACATTTCAAGTCTCTACCATTAACCATTTTCAAGTAACTAATACACATTTTCCACTACACTTAACGATTTTCAAGTAACCAATTCACATTTCAAGTCTCTACCATTAACCATTTTCAAGCAACTAATTCACATTTTCAAGTCACTACCATTTTAAAGTAACAAATACACATCTGTATGTCTCTACACTTAACCATTTTCAAATAACCAATTCACATTTCAAGTCTCTACCATTTTCAAGTAACTAATTCACATTTTCAAGTTACTACATTTAACCATTTTCAAGTAACTAATTCACATTTCCACTACACTTAACCATTTTCAAGTAACTAATTCACCTTTCAAGTCTCTACCATTAACCATTTTCAAGTAACTAATACACATTTCAAGTGTCTACCGTTAACCATGTAACTAATTCACATTTCAACCATTTTCAAGCAACTAATTCATGTTTTCAAGTTACTACACTTAACCATTTTCAAGTAGCTAATTCACATTTTCACTACACTTAACAATTTTCAAGTAACTAATTTCACATTTCAAGTCTCTACCATTAACCATTTTCAAGTAACTAATTCACATTTTCAAGTCACTACCACTGACAAATAAGAAATACACATTTTCAAGTCTCTACACTTAACCATTTTCAAATAACTAATTCATATTTCAAGTCTCTGCCATTTTCAAGTAACTAATTCACATTTCAAGTCTCTACCATTAACCATTTTCAAGTAACTAATTCACATTTCAAGTCTCTACCACTAACCATGTAACTAATTCAAATTTCAATTCTCTACACTTAACCATTTTCAAGTAACTAATTCACGTTTTCAAGTTATTACACGTAACCATTTTCAAGTTACTAATTCACATTTTCACTACACTTAACCATTTTCAAATAACTAATTCACATTTCAAGTCTCTACAATTAACCATTTTCAAATAACTAATTCACATTTTCAAGTCACTACAATTTTCAAGTAACAAATACACATCTTCAAGTCTCTACACTTAACCATTTTAAAATAACTAATTCACATTTCAAGTCTCTACCATTAACCATGTAACTAATTCACATTTCAAATCTCTATACTTAACCATTTTCAAGTAACTAATTCACGTTTTCAAGTTGCTACATGTAACCATTTTCAAGTTACTAATTCACATTTTCACTACACTTAACCATTTTCAAATAACTAATTCACATTTCAAGTGTCTACCACTAACCATGTAACTAATTGACATTTCAATTCTCTACACTTAACCATTTTCAAGTAACTAATTCACGTTTTCAAGTTACTACACTTAACCATTTTCAAGTAACTAATTCAAGTCTCTACAATTAACCATTTTCAAAGAACTAATTCACATTTCAAGTCTCTACCATTAACCATTTTCAAGTAACTAATTCACATTTTCCACTACACTTAACGATTTTCAAGTAACCAATTCACATTTCAAGTCTCTACCATTAACCATTTTCAAGTAACTCATTCACATTTTCAAGTCACTACCATTTTCAAGTAACTAATTCAAATTTCCAAGTTACTACACTTAACCATTTTCTAGTAACTAATTCACATTTTCACTACAATTAAATATCTTCAAGTAACTAATTCACATTTCAAGTCTCTACCATTAACCATTTTCAAGTAACTACTTCACACTTCAAGTTTCTACCATTAACCATGTAACTAATTTAGATTTTCAAATCACTACCATTTTCAAGTAACTAATTCACATTTTCAAGTTACTACACTTAACCATTTTTAAGTAGCTAATTCACATTTTCACTACACTTAACCATTTTCAAGTAACTAATTCACATTTCAAATCTCTACCATTAACCATTTTCAAGCAACTAATTCACATTTTCAAGTCACTACCATTTTCAAGTAACAAATACACATCTGTATGTCTCTACACTTAACCATTTTCAAGTAACTAATTCACATTTCAAGTCTCTACCATTAACCATTTTCAAGTTCCTAATTTATATTTTCAAGTCACTGCCATTTTCAAGTAACAAATACACATCTTCATGTCTTTACACTTAACCATTTTCAAATAACCAATTCACATTTTCAATTTTCTACCCTTAACCATTTTCAAGTAACTAATTCATATTTCAAGTCTCTACCATTAACCATTTTCAAGTAACTAATACACATTTCAAGTGTCTACCATTAACCATGTAACTAATTCACATTTCAACCATTTTCAAGTAACTAATTCATGTTTTCAAATTACTACACTTAACCATTTTCAAGTAACTAATCCACATTTTCACTACACTTAACCATTTTCAAGTAACTAATTCACATTTAAAGTCTCTACCATTAACCATTTTCAAGTAACTAATTTACATTTTCAAGTCACTACCACTTTCAAGTAACAAATACACATCTTCAAGTCTCTACACTTAACCATTTTCAAAAAACTAATTCACATTTCAAGTCTCTACCATTAACCATGTAACTAATTCACATTTCAAATCTCTACACTAAACCATTTTCAAGTAACTAATTCACGTTTTCAAGTTACTACACGTAACCATTTTCAAGTTACTAATTCACATTTTCACTACACTTAACAATTTTCAAATAACTAATTCACATTTCAAGTCTCTACAATTAACCATTTTCAAGTAACTAATTCACATTTTCAAGTCACTACCATTTTCAAGTAACAAATACAAATCTGTATGTCTCTACACTTAACCATTTTCAAGTAACTAATTCACATTTCAAGTCTCTACCATTAACCATTTTCAAATAACTAATTCACATTTTCAAGTCACTACCATTTTCAAGTAACAAATACACATCTTCAAGTCTCTACACTTAACCATTTTCAAATAACTAATTCACATTTCAAGTCTCTACCATTAACCATGTAACTAATTCACATTTCAATTCTCTACACTTAACCATTTTCAAGTAACTAATACACATTTCAAGTCTCTACCATTAACCATTTTCAAGTAACTAATTCACATTTTCAAGTCACTACCACTTTCAAGTAACAAATACACATTTTCAAGTCACTACACTTAACCATTTTCAAATAACTAATTCACATTTCAAGTCTGTACCATTTTCAAGTAACTAATTCACATTTCAAGTCTCTACCACTAACCATGTAACTAATTTACATTTCAATTCTCTACACTTAACCATTTTCAAGTAACTAATTCACGTTTTCAAGTTACTACACTTAACCATTTTCAAGTTACTAATTCACATTTTCACTACACTTAACCATTTTCAAATAACCAATTCACATTTCAAGTCTCTACAATTAACCATTTTCAAGTAACTAATTCACATTTTCAAGTCACTACCATTTTCAAGTAACAAATACACATCTTCAAGTCTCTACACTTAACCATTTTCAAATAACTAATTCACGTTTCAAGTCTCTACCATTAACCATGTAACTAATTCACATTTCAATTCTCTACACTTAACCATTTTCAAGTAACTAATTCACGTTTTCAAGTTGCTACACTTAACCATTTTCAGGTAACTAATTCAAGTCTCTACAATTAACCATTTTCAAGGAACTAACTCACATTTCAAGTCTCTACCATTAACCATTTTCAAGTAACTAATTCACATTTCCCACTACACTTAACGATTTTCAAGTAACTAATTCACATTTCAAGTCTCTACCATTAACCATTTTCAAGTAAGTAATTCACATTTTCAAGTCACTACCATTTTCAAGTAACTAATTCAAATTTCCAAATTACTACACTTAACCATTTTCTAGTAACTAATTCATATTTTCACTACAATTAAATATTTTCAAGTAACTAATTCACATTTCAAGTCTCTACCATTAACCATTTTCAAGTAACTACTTCACACTTCTAGTCTCTACGATTAACCATGTAACTAATTTAGATTTTCAAGTCACTACCATTTTCAAGTAACTAATTCACATTTTCAAGTTACTACACTTAACCATTTTCAAGTAGCTAATTCACATTTTCACTACACTTAACCATTTTCAAGTAACTAATTCACATTTCAAATCTCTACCATTAACCATTTTCAAGCAACTAATTCACATTTTCAAGTCACTACCATTTTAAAGTAACAAATACACATCTGCATGTCTCTACACTTAACCATTTTCGAGTAACTAATTCACATTTCAAGTCTCTACCATTAACCATTTTCAAGTTCCTAATTTATATTTTCAAGTCACTACCATTTTCAAGTAACAAATACACATCTTCATGTCTCTACACTTAACCATTTTCAAATAACCAATTCACACTTTCAATTTTCTACACTTAACCATTTTCAAGTAACTAATTCACATTTCAAGTCTATACCATTAACCATTTTCAAGTAACTAATTCACATTTTCAAGTCACCACCATTTTCAAGTAACAAATACACATCTTCAAGTCTCTACACTTAACCATTTTCAAATAACTAATTTACATTTCAAGTCTCTACCATTAACCATGTAACTAATTCACATTTCAAATCTCTACACTTAACCATTTTCAAGTAACTAATTCACGTTTTCAAGTTACTACACGTAACCATTTTCAAGTTACTAATTCACATTTTCACTACACTTAACCATTTTCAAATAACTAATTCACATTTCAAGTCTCTACAATTAACCATTTTCAAGTAACTAATTCACATTTTCAAGTCACTACCATTTTCAAGTAACAAATACAAATCTTCAAGTCTCTACACTTAACCATTTTCAAATAACTAATTCACATTTCAAGTCTCTACCATTAACCAAGTAACTAATTCACATTTCAATTCTCTACACTTAACCATTTTCAAGTAACTAATTCACGTTTTCAAGTTACTACACTTAACCATTTTCAATTAACTAATTCAAGTCTCTACAATAAACATTTTCAAGGAACTAACTCACATTTCAAGTCTCTACCATTAACCATTTTCAAGTAACTAATTCACATTTTCCACTACACTTAACGATTTTCAAGTAACTAATTCACATTTCAAGTCTCTACCATTAACCATTTTCAAGTAAGTAATTCACATTTTCAAGTCACTACCATTTTCAAGTAACTAATTCAAATTTCCAAGTTACTACACTTAACCATTTTCTAGTAACTAATTCATATTTTCACTACAATTAAATATTTTCAAGTAACTAATTCACATTTCAAGTCTCTACCATTAACCATTTTCAAGTAACTACTTCACACTTCTAGTCTCTACGATTAACCATGTAACTAATTTAGATTTTCAAGTCACTACCATTTTCAAGTAACTAATTCACATTTTCAAGTTACTACACTTAACCATTTTCAAGTAGCTAATTCACATTTTCACTACACTTAACCATTTTCAAGTAACTAATTCACATTTCAAATCTCTACCATTAACCATTTTCAAGCAACTAATTCACATTTTCAAGTCACTACCATTTTAAAGTAACAAATACACATCTGCATGTCTCTACACTTAACCATTTTCGAGTAACTAATTCACATTTCAAGTCTCTACCATTAACCATTTTCAAGTTCCTAATTTATATTTTCAAGTCACTACCATTTTCAAGTAACAAATACACATCTTCATGTCTCTACACTTAACCATTTTCAAATAACCAATTCACACTTTCAATTTTCTACACTTAACCATTTTCAAGTAACTAATTCACATTTCAAGTCTATACCATTAACCATTTTCAAGTAACTAATACACATTTCAAGTGTCTACCGTTAACCATGTAACTAATTCACATTTCAACCATTTTCAAATAACTAATTCATGTTTTCAAGTTACTACACTTAACCATTTTCAAGTAACTAATCCACATTTTCACTACACTTAACCATTTTCAAGTAACTAATTCACATTTCAAGTCTATACCATTAACCATTTTCAAGTTACTAATTTATATTTTCAAGTCACTACCATTTTCAAGTAACAAATACACATCTTCATGTCTCTACACTTAACCATTTTCAAATAACCAATTCACATTTTCAATTTTCTACACTTAATCATTTTCAAGTAACTAATTCACATTTCAAGTGTCTACCGTTAACCATGTAACTAATTCACATTTCAACCATTTTCAAGTAACTAATTCATGTTTTCAAGTTACTACACTTAACCATTTTCAAGTAACTAATCCACATTTTCACTACACTTAACCATTTTCAAGTAACTAATTCACATTTCAAGTCTCTACCATTAACCATTTTCAAGTAACTAATTCACATTTTCAAGTCACTACCACTTTCAAGTAACAAATACACATTTTCAAGTCTCTACCATTTTCAAGTAACTAATTCACATTTCAAGTCTCTACCATTAACCATTTTCAAGTAACTAATTCACATTTCAAGTCTCTACCACTAACCATGTAACTAATTCACATTTCAACCATTTTCAAGTAACTAATTCATGTTTTCAAGTTACTACACTTAACCATTTTCAAGTAACTAATCCACATTTTCACTACACTTAACCATTTTCAAGTAACTAATTCACATTTCAAGTCTATACCATTAACCATTTTCAAGTTCCTAATTTATATTTTCAAGTCACTACCATTTTCAAGTAACAAATACACATCTTCATGTCTCTACACTTAACCATTTTCAAATAACCAATTCACACTTTCAATTTTCTACACTTAACCATTTTCAAGTAACTAATTCACATTTCAAGTCTATACCATTAACCATTTTCAAGTAACTAATTCACATTTTCAAGTCACCACCATTTTCAAGTAACAAATACACATCTTCAAGTCTCTACACTTAACCATTTTCAAATAACTAATTCACATTTCAAGTCTCTACCATTAACCATGTAACTAATTCACATTTCAAATCTCTACACTTAACCATTTTCAAGTAACTAATTCACGTTTTCAAGTTACTACACGTAACCATTTTCAAGTTACTAATTCATATTTTCACTACACTTAACCATTTTCAAATAACTAATTCACATTTCAAGTCTCTACAATTAACCATTTTCAAGTAACTAATTCACATTTTCAAGTCACTACCATTTTCAAGTAACAAATACAAATCTTCAATGCTCTACACTTAACCATTTTCAAATAACTAATTCACATTTCAAGTCTCTACCATTAACCAAGTAACTAATTCACATTTCAATTCTCTACACTTAACCATTTTCAAGTAACTAATTCACGTTTTCAAGTTACTACACTTAACCATTTTCAATTAACTAATTCAAGTCTCTACAATAAACATTTTCAAGGAACTAACTCACATTTCAAGTCTCTACCATTAACCATTTTCAAGTAACTAATTCACATTTTCCACTACACTTAACGATTTTCAAGTAACTAATTCACATTTCAAGTCTCTACCATTAACCATTTTCAAGTAAGTAATTCACATTTTCAAGTCACTACCATTTTCAAGTAACTAATTCAAATTTCCAAGTTACTACACTTAACCATTTTCTAGTAACTAATTCATATTTTCACTACAATTAAATATTTTCAAGTAACTAATTCACATTTCAAGTCTCTACCATTAACCATTTTCAAGTAACTACTTCACACTTCTAGTCTCTACGATTAACCATGTAACTAATTTAGATTTTCAAGTCACTACCATTTTCAAGTAACTAATTCACATTTTCAAGTTACTACACTTAACCATTTTCAAGTAGCTAATTCACATTTTCACTACACTTAACCATTTTCAAGTAACTAATTCACATTTCAAATCTCTACCATTAACCATTTTCAAGCAACTAATTCACATTTTCAAGTCACTACCATTTTAAAGTAACAAATACACATCTGTATGTCTCTACACTTAACCATTTTCAAGTAACTAATTCACATTTCAAGTCTCTACCATTAACCATTTTCAAGTTCCTAATTTATATTTTCAAGTCACTACCATTTTCAAGTAACAAATACACATCTTCATGTCTCTACACTTAACCATTTTCAAATAACCAATTCACACTTTCAATTTTCTACACTTAACCATTTTCAAGTAACTAATTCACATTTCAAGTCTATACCATTAACCATTTTCAAGTAACTAATACACATTTCAAGTGTCTACCGTTAACCATGTAACTAATTCACATTTCAACCATTTTCAAATAACTAATTCATGTTTTCAAGTTACTACACTTAACCATTTTCAAGTAACTAATCCACATTTTCACTACACTTAACCATTTTCAAGTAACTAATTCACATTTCAAGTCTATACCATTAACCATTTTCAAGTTACTAATTTATATTTTCAAGTCACTACCATTTTCAAGTAACAAATACACATCTTCATGTCTCTACACTTAACCATTTTCAAATAACCAATTCACATTTTCAATTTTCTACACTTAATCATTTTCAAGTAACTAATTCACATTTCAAGTGTCTACCGTTAACCATGTAACTAATTCACATTTCAACCATTTTCAAGTAACTAATTCATGTTTTCAAGTTACTACACTTAACCATTTTCAAGTAACTAATCCACATTTTCACTACACTTAACCATTTTCAAGTAACTAATTCACATTTCAAGTCTCTACCATTAACCATTTTCAAGTAACTAATTCACATTTTCAAGTCACTACCACTTTCAAGTAACAAATACACATTTTCAAGTCTCTACCATTTTCAAGTAACTAATTCACATTTCAAGTCTCTACCATTAACCATTTTCAAGTAACTAATTCACATTTCAAGTCTCTACCACTAACCATGTAACTAATTCACATTTCAACCATTTTCAAGTAACTAATTCATGTTTTCAAGTTACTACACTTAACCATTTTCAAGTAACTAATCCACATTTTCACTACACTTAACCATTTTCAAGTAACTAATTCACATTTCAAGTCTATACCATTAACCATTTTCAAGTTCCTAATTTATATTTTCAAGTCACTACCATTTTCAAGTAACAAATACACATCTTCATGTCTCTACACTTAACCATTTTCAAATAACCAATTCACACTTTCAATTTTCTACACTTAACCATTTTCAAGTAACTAATTCACATTTCAAGTCTATACCATTAACCATTTTCAAGTAACTAATTCACATTTTCAAGTCACCACCATTTTCAAGTAACAAATACACATCTTCAAGTCTCTACACTTAACCATTTTCAAATAACTAATTCACATTTCAAGTCTCTACCATTAACCATGTAACTAATTCACATTTCAAATCTCTACACTTAACCATTTTCAAGTAACTAATTCACGTTTTCAAGTTACTACACGTAACCATTTTCAAGTTACTAATTCATATTTTCACTACACTTAACCATTTTCAAATAACTAATTCACATTTCAAGTCTCTACAATTAACCATTTTCAAGTAACTAATTCACATTTTCAAGTCACTACCATTTTCAAGTAACAAATACAAATCTTCAATGCTCTACACTTAACCATTTTCAAATAACTAATTCACATTTCAAGTCTCTACCATTAACCAAGTAACTAATTCACATTTCAATTCTCTACACTTAACCATTTTCAAGTAACTAATTCACGTTTTCAAGTTACTACACTTAACCATTTTCAATTAACTAATTCAAGTCTCTACAATAAACATTTTCAAGGAACTAACTCACATTTCAAGTCTCTACCATTAACCATTTTCAAGTAACTAATTCACATTTTCCACTACACTTAACGATTTTCAAGTAACTAATTCACATTTCAAGTCTCTACCATTAACCATTTTCAAGTAAGTAATTCACATTTTCAAGTCACTACCATTTTCAAGTAACTAATTCAAATTTCCAAGTTACTACACTTAACCATTTTCTAGTAACTAATTCATATTTTCACTACAATTAAATATTTTCAAGTAACTAATTCACATTTCAAGTCTCTACCATTAACCATTTTCAAGTAACTACTTCACACTTCTAGTCTCTACGATTAACCATGTAACTAATTTAGATTTTCAAGTCACTACCATTTTCAAGTAACTAATTCACATTTTCAAGTTACTACACTTAACCATTTTCAAGTAGCTAATTCACATTTTCACTACACTTAACCATTTTCAAGTAACTAATTCACATTTCAAATCTCTACCATTAACCATTTTCAAGCAACTAATTCACATTTTCAAGTCACTACCATTTTCAAGTAACAAATACACATCTTCATGTCTCTACACTTAACCATTTTCAAATAACCAATTCACACTTTCAATTTTCTACACTTAACCATTTTCAAGTAACTAATTCACATTTCAAGTCTATACCATTAACCATTTTCAAGTAACTAATACACATTTCAAGTGTCTACCGTTAACCATGTAACTAATTCACATTTCAACCATTTTCAAGTAACTAATTCATGTTTTCAAGTTACTACACTTAACCATTTTCAAGTAACTAATCCACATTTTCACTACACTTAACCATTTTCAAGTAACTAATTCACATTTCAAGTCTATACCATTAACCATTTTCAAGTTACTAATTTATATTTTCAAGTCACTACCATTTTCAAGTAACAAATACACATCTTCATGTCTCTACACTTAACCATTTTCAAATAACCAATTCACATTTTCAATTTTCTACACTTAATCATTTTCAAGTAACTAATTCACATTTCAAGTGTCTACCGTTAACCATGTAACTAATTCACATTTCAACCATTTTCAAGTAACTAATTCATGTTTTCAAGTTACTACACTTAACCATTTTCAAGTAACTAATCCACATTTTCACTACACTTAACCATTTTCAAGTAACTAATTCACATTTCAAGTCTCTACCATTAACCATTTTCAAGTAACTAATTCACATTTTCAAGTCACTACCACTTTCAAGTAACAAATACACATTTTCAAGTCTCTACCATTTTCAAGTAACTAATTCACATTTCAAGTCTCTACCATTAACCAT
This sequence comes from Capsicum rhomboideum, assembly GCA_031232105.1. Classification (NCBI taxonomy): domain Eukaryota; kingdom Viridiplantae; phylum Streptophyta; class Magnoliopsida; order Solanales; family Solanaceae; genus Capsicum; species Capsicum rhomboideum. Next base: position 45,811,926 of record CP124719.1, on the reverse strand, counting down.
TTTCAAGTAACTAATTCACATTTCAAGTCTCTACCACTAACCATGTAACTAATTCACATTTCAATTCTCTACACTTAACCATTTTCAAGTAACTAATTCACGTTTTCAAGTTACTACATGTAACCATTTTCAAGTTACTAATTCATATTTTCACTACACTTAACCATTTTCAAATAACTAATTCACATTTCAAGTATCTACAATTAACCATTTTCAAATAACTAATTCACATTTTCAAGTCACTACCATTTTCAAGTAACTACTGCACATTTCAAGTCTCTACCATTAACCATTTTCAAGTTACTAATTTATATTTTCAAGTCACTACCATTTTCAAGTAACAAATACACATCTTCATGTCTCTACACTTAACCATTTTCAAATAACCAATTCACATTTTCAATTTTCTACACTTAACCATTTTCAAGTAACTAATTCACATTTCAAGTCTATACCATTATCCATTTTAAAGTAACTAATACACATTTCAAGTGTCTACCGTTAACCATGGAACTAATTCACATTTCAACCATTTTCAAATAACTAATTCATGTTTTCAAGTTACTACACTTAACCATTTTCAAGTAACTAATCCACATTTTCACTACACTTAACCATTTTCAAGTAACTAATTCACATTTCAAGTCTCTACCATTAACCATTTTCAAGTAACTAATTCACATTTTCAAGTCACTACCACTTTCAAGTAACAAATACACATTTTCAAGTGTCTACACTTAACCATTTTCAAATAACTAATTCACATTTCAAGTCTCTACCATTTTCAAGTAACTAATTCACATTTCAAGTCTCTACCATTAACCATTTTCAAGTAACTAATTCACATTTCAAGTCTCTACCACTAACCATGTAACTAATTCACATTTCAATTCTCTACACTTAACCATTTTCAAGTAACTAATTCACGTTTTCAAGTTACTACATGTAACCATTTTCAAGTTACTAATTCACGTTTTCAAGTTACTACACTTAACAATTTTCAAGTAACTAATTCACATTTCAAGTGTCTACCACTAACCATGTAACTAATTCACATTTCAATTCTCTACACTTAACCATTTTCAAGTAACTAATTCACGTTTTCAAGTTACTACACTTAACCAGTTTCAAGTAACTAATTCACATTTCAAGTCTCTACCATTAACCATTTTCAAGTAACTAATTCACATTTTCCACTACACTTAACGATTTTCAAGTAACCAATTCACATTTCAAGTCTCTACCATTAACCATTTTCAAGCAACTAATTCACATTTTCAAGTCACTACCATTTTAAAGTAACAAATACACATCTGTATGTCTCTACACTTAACCATTTTCAAATAACCAATTCACATTTCAAGTCTCTACCATTTTCAAGTAAGAAATTCACAGTTCAAGTCTCTACCAATTTCAAGTAACTAATTCACATTTTCAAGTTACTACATTTAACCATTTTCAAGTAACTAATTCACATTTCCACTACACTTAACCATTTTCAAGTAACTAATTCACATTTCAAGTCTCTACCATTAACCATTTTCAAGTAACTAATACACATTTCAAGTGTCTACCGTTAACCATGTAACTAATTCACATTTCAACCATTTTCAAGTAACTAATTCATGTTTTCAAGTTACTACACTTAACCATTTTCAAGTAACTAATCCACATTTTCACTACACTTAACCATTTTCAAGTAACTAATTCACATTTTCAAGTCACTACCACTTACAAGTAACAAATACACATTTTCAAGTCTCTACACTAAACCATTTTCAAATAACTAATTCATATTTCAAGTCTCTACCATTTTCAAGTAACTAATTCACATTTCAAGTGTCTACCACTAACCATGTAACTAATTCACATTTTCAAGTTACTACACTTAACCATTTTCAAGTAACTAATTCACGTTTTCAAGTAACTAATTCAAGTCTCTACAATTAACCATTTTCAAGGAACTAATTCACATTTCAAGTCTCTACCCTTTAACCATTTTCAAGTAACTAATTCACATTTTCCACTACACTTAACGATTTTCAAGTAACCAATTCACATTTCAAGTCTCTACCATTAACCATTTTCAAGTAACTAATTCACATTTTCAAGTCACTACCATTTTCAAGTAACTAATTCAAATTTCCAAGTTACTACACTTAAACCATTTTCTAGTAACTAATTCACATTTCAAGTCTCTACCATTAACCATTTTCAAGTAACTACTTCACACTTCAAGTCTCTACCATTAACCATGTAACTAATTTAGATTTTCAAGTCACTACCATTTTCAAGTAACTAATTCACATTTTCAAGTTACTACACTTAACCATTTTCAAGTAGCTAATTCACATTTTCACTACACTTAACCATTTTCAAGTAACTAATTCACATTTCAAATCTCTACCATTAACCATTTTCAAGCAACTAATTCACATTTTCAAGTCACTACCATTTTAAAGTAACAAATACACATCTGTATGTCTCTACACTTAACCATTTTCAAGTAACTAATTCACATTTCAAGTCTCTACCACTAACCATTTTCAAGTTCCTAATTTATATTTTCAAGTCACTACCATTTTCAAGTAACAAATACACATCTTCATGTCTCTACACTTAACCATTTTCAAATAACCAATTCACATTTTCAATTTTCTACACTTAACCATTTTCAAGTAACTAATTCACATTTCAAGTCTCTACCATTAACCATTTTCAAGTAACTAATACACATTTCAAGTGTCTACAGTTAACCATGTAACTAATTCACATTTCAACCATTTTCAAGTAACTAATTCATGTTTTCAAGTTACTACACTTAACCATTTTCAAGTAACTAATCCACATTTTCACTACACTTAACCATTTTCAAGTAACTAATTCACATTTCAAGTCTCTACCATTAACCATTTTCAAGTAACTAATTCACATTTTCAAGTCTCTACCATTAACCATTTTCAAATAACTAATTCACATTTTCAAGTCACTACCATTTTCAAGTAACAAATACAAATCTTCAAGTCTCTACACTTAACCATTTTCAAATAACTAATTCACATTTCAAGTCTGTACCATTTTCAAGTAACTAATTCACATTTCAAGTCTCTACACTTAACCATTTTCAAGTAACTAATTCACATTTCAAGTCTCTACCACTAACCATGTAACTAATTTACATTTCAATTCTCTACACTTAACCATTTTCAAGTAACTAATTCACATTTTCAAGTTACTACACATAACCATTTTCAAGTTACTAATTCACGTTTTCAAGTTACTACACTTAACAATTTTCAAGTAACTAATTCACATTTCAAGTGTCTACCACTAACCATGTAACTAATTCACATTTCAATTCTCTACACTTAACCATTTTCAAGTAACTAATTCACGTTTTCAAGTTACTACACTTAACCAGTTTCAAGTAACTAATTCACATTTCAAGTCTCTACCATTAACCATTTTCAAGTAACTAATTCACATTTTCCACTACACTTAACGATTTTCAAGTAACCAATTCACATTTCAAGTCTCTACCATTAACCATTTTCAAGCAACTAATTCACATTTTCAAGTCACTACCATTTTAAAGTAACAAATACACATCTGTATGTCTCTACACTTAACCATTTTCAAATAACCAATTCACATTTCAAGTCTCTACCATTTTCAAGTAAGAAATTCACAGTTCAAGTCTCTACCATTTTCAAGTAACTAATTCACATTTTCAAGTTACTACATTTAACCATTTTCAAGTAACTAATTCACATTTCCACTACACTTAACCATTTTCAAGTAACTAATTCACATTTCAAGTCTCTACCATTAACCATTTTCAAGTAACTAATACACATTTCAAGTGTCTACCGTTAACCATGTAACTAATTCACATTTCAACCATTTTCAAGTAACTAATTCATGTTTTCAAGTTACTACACTTAACCATTTTCAAGTAACTAATCCACATTTTCACTACACTTAACCATTTTCAAGTAACTAATTCACATTTTCAAGTCACTACCACTTACAAGTAACAAATACACATTTTCAAGTCTCTACACTAAACCATTTTCAAATAACTAATTCATATTTCAAGTCTCTACCATTTTCAAGTAACTAATTCACATTTCAAGTGTCTACCACTAACCATGTAACTAATTCACATTTTCAAGTTACTACACTTAACCATTTTCAAGTAACTAATTCACGTTTTCAAGTAACTAATTCAAGTCTCTACAATTAACCATTTTCAAGGAACTAATTCACATTTCAAGTCTCTACCCTTTAACCATTTTCAAGTAACTAATTCACATTTTCCACTACACTTAACGATTTTCAAGTAACCAATTCACATTTCAAGTCTCTACCATTAACCATTTTCAAGTAACTAATTCACATTTTCAAGTCACTACCATTTTCAAGTAACTAATTCAAATTTCCAAGTTACTACACTTAAACCATTTTCTAGTAACTAATTCACATTTCAAGTCTCTACCATTAACCATTTTCAAGTAACTACTTCACACTTCAAGTCTCTACCATTAACCATGTAACTAATTTAGATTTTCAAGTCACTACCATTTTCAAGTAACTAATTCACATTTTCAAGTTACTACACTTAACCATTTTCAAGTAGCTAATTCACATTTTCACTACACTTAACCATTTTCAAGTAACTAATTCACATTTCAAATCTCTACCATTAACCATTTTCAAGCAACTAATTCACATTTTCAAGTCACTACCATTTTAAAGTAACAAATACACATCTGTATGTCTCTACACTTAACCATTTTCAAGTAACTAATTCACATTTCAAGTCTCTACCACTAACCATTTTCAAGTTCCTAATTTATATTTTCAAGTCACTACCATTTTCAAGTAACAAATACACATCTTCATGTCTCTACACTTAACCATTTTCAAATAACCAATTCACACTTTCAATTTTCTACACTTAACCATTTTCAAGTAACTAATTCACATTTCAAGTCTATACCATTAACCATTTTCAAGTAACTAATACACATTTCAAGTGTCTACCGTTTACCATGTAACTAATTCACATTTCAACCATTTTCAAGTAACTAATTCATGTTTTCAAGTTACTACACTTAACCATTTTCAAGTAACTAATCCACATTTTCACTACACTTAACCATTTTCAAGTAACTAATTCACATTTCAAGTCTCTACCATTAACCATTTTCAAGTAACTAATTCACATTTTCAAGTCACTACCACTTTCAAGTAACAAATACACATTTTCAAGTCTCTACCATTTTCAAGTAACTAATTCACATTTCAAGTCTCTACCATTAACCATTTTCAAGTAACTAATTCACATTTCAAGTCTTTACCAGTAACCATGTAACTAATTCACATTTCAATTCTCTACACTTAACCATTTTCAAGTAACTAATTCACGTTTTCAAGTTACTACATGTAACCATTTTCAAGTTACTAATTCATATTTTCACTACACTTAACCATTTTAAAATAACTAATTCACATTTCAAGTATCTACAATTAACCATTTTCAATTAACTAATTCACATTTTCAAGTCACTACCATTTTCAAGTAACTACTGCACATTTCAAGTCTCTACCATTAAACATTTTCAAGTTACTAATTTATATTGTCAAGTCACTACCATTTTCAAGTAACAAATACACATCTTCATGTCTCTACACTTAACCATTTTCAAATAACCAATTCACATTTCAATTCTCTACACTTAACCATTTACAAGTAACTAATTCACGTTTTCAAGTTACTACACGTAACCATTTTCAAGTTACTAATTCACGTTTTCAAGTTACAACACTTAACAATTTTCAAGTAACTAATTCACATTTCAAGTGTCTACCACTAACCATGTAACTAATTCACATTTCAATTCTCTACACTTAACCATTTTCAAGTTACTACACTTAACCATTTTCAAGTAACTAATTCACATTTCAAGTCTATACCATTAATCATTTTCAAGTAACTAATTCACATTTTCCACTATACTTAACGATTTTCAAGTAACCAATTCACATTTCAAGTCTCTACCATTAACCATTTTCAAGCAACTAATTCACATTTTCAAGTCACTACCATTTTAAAGTAACAAATACACATCTGTATGTCTCTACACTTAACCATTTTCAAATAATCAATTCACATTTCAAGTCTCTACCATTTTCAAGTAAGAAATTCATAGTTCAAGTCTCTACCATTTTCAAGTAACTAATTCACATTTTCAAGTTACTACACTTAACCATTTTCAAGTAACTAATTCACATTTCCACTACACTTAACCATTTTCAAGTAACTAATTCACATTTCAAGTCTCTACCATTAACCATTTTCAAGTAACTAATACACATTTCAAGTGTCTACCGTTAACCATGTAACTAATTCACATTTCAACCATTTTCAAGTAACTAATTCATGTTTTCAAGTTACTACACTTAACCATTTTCAAGTAACTAATCCACATTTTCACTACCATTAACCATTTTCAAGTAACTAATCCACATTTTCACTACCATTAACCATTTTCAAGTAACTAATTGACATTTCAAGTCTCTACCATTAACCATTTTCAAGTAACTAATTCACATTTTCAAGTCACTTCCACTTTCAAGTAACAAATACACATTTTCAAGTCTCTACCATTAACCATGTAACTAATTCACATTTCAATTCTCTACACTTAACCATTTTCAAGTAACTAATTCACGTTTTCAAGTTACTACACTTAACCATTTTCAAGTAACTAATTCACATTTTCCACTACACTTAACGATTTTCAAGTAACCAATTCACATTTCAAGTCTCTACCATTAACCATTTTCAAGTAACTAATTCACATTTTAAAGTCTCAACCATTTTCAAGTAACTAATTCACATTTTCAAGTTACTAAACTTAACCATTTTCAAGTAGCTAATTCACATTTTCACTACACTTAACCATTTTCAAGTAACTAATTCACATTTCAAATCTCTACCATTAACCATTTTCAAGCAACTAATTCACATTTTCAAGTCACTACCATTTTAAAGTAACAAATACACATCTGCATGTCTCTACACTTAACCATTTTCAAGTAACTAATTCACATTTCAAGTCTCTACCATTAACCATTTTCAAGTTACTAATTTATATTTTCAAGTCACTACCATTTTCAAGTAACAAATACACATCTTCATGTCTCTACCCTTAACCATTTTCAAATAACCAATTCACATTTTCAATTTTCTACACTTAACCATTTTCAAGTAACTAATTCACATTTAAAGTCTCTACCATTAACCATTTTCAAGTAACTAATACACATTTCAAGGGTCTACCGTTAACCATGTAACTAATTCACATTTCAACCATTTTCAAGTAACTAATTCATGTTTTCAAGTTACTACACTTAACCATTTTCAAGTAACTAATCCACATTTTCACTACACTTCACCATTTTCAAGTAACTAATTCACATTTCAAGTCTCTACCATTAACCATTTTCAAGTAACTAATTCACATTTTCAAGTCACTACCACTTTCAAGTAACAAATACACATTTTCAAGTCTCTACACTTAACCATTTTCAAATAACCAATTCACATTTCAAGTCTCTACCATTTTCAAGTAACTAATTCACATTTCAAGTCTCTACCATTAACCATTTTCAAGTAACTAATTCACATTTCAAGTCTCTACCATTAACCATGTAACTAATTCACATTTCAATTCTCTACACTTAACCATTTTCAAGTAACTAATTCACATTTTCAAGTTACTACACTTAACCATTTTCAAGTAACTAATTCACATTTCAAGTGTCTACCACTAACCATGTAACTAATTCACATTTCAATTCTCTACACTTAACCATTTTCAAGTAACTAATTCACGTTTTCAAGTTACTACACTTAACCATTTTCAAGTAACTAATTCACATTTCAAGTGTCTACCACTAACCATGTAACTAATTCACATTTCAATTCTCTACACTTAACCATTTTCAAGTAACTAATTCACGTTTTCACTACACTTAACCATTTTCAAGTAACTAATTCACATTTCAAGTCTCAACCATTAACCATTTTCAAGTAACTAATTCACATTTCAAGTCTCTACCATTAACCATTTTCAAGTAACTAATTCACATTTTCAAGTCACTACCACTTTCAAGTAACAAATACACATTTTCAAGTCTCTACACTTAACCATTTTCAAATAAGTAATTCACATTTCAAGTCTCTACCATTTTCAAGTAACTAATTCACATTTCAAGTCTCTACCATTAACCATTTTCAAGTAACTAATTCACATTTCAAGTCTCTACCACTAACCATGTAACTAATTCACATTTCAATTCTCTACACTTAACCATTTTCAAGTAACTAATTCACGTTTTCAAGTTACTACATGTAACCATTTTCAAGTTACTAATTCACGTTTTCAAGTTACTACACTTAACAATTTTCAAGTAACTAATTCACATTTCAAGTGTCTACCACTAACCATGTAACTAATTCACATTTCAATTCTCTACACTTAACCATTTTCAAGTAACTAATTCACGTTTTCAAGTTACTACACTTAACCAGTTTCAAGTAACTAATTCACATTTCAAGTCTCTACCATTAACCATTTTCAAGTAACTAATTCACATTTTCCACTACACTTAACGATTTTCAAGTAACCAATTCACATTTCAAGTCTCTACCATTAACCATTTTCAAGCAACTAATTCACATTTTCAAGTCACTACCATTTTAAAGTAACAAATACACATCTGTATGTCTCTACACTTAACCATTTTCAAATAACCAATTCACATTTCAAGTCTCTACCATTTTCAAGTAAGAAATTCACAGTTCAAGTCTCTACCATTTTCAAGTAACTAATTCACATTTTCAAGTTACTACATTTAACCATTTTCAAGTAACTAATTCACATTTCCACTACACTTAACCATTTTCAAGTAACTAATTCACATTTCAAGTCTCTACCATTAACCATTTTCAAGTAACTAATACACATTTCAAGTGTCTACCGTTAACCATGTAACTAATTCACATTTCAACCATTTTCAAGTAACTAATTCATGTTTTCAAGTTACTACACTTAACCATTTTCAAGTAACTAATCCACATTTTCACTACACTTAACCATTTTCAAGTAACTAATTCACATTTTCAAGTCACTACCACTTACAAGTAACAAATACACATTTTCAAGTCTCTACACTAAACCATTTTCAAATAACTAATTCATATTTCAAGTCTCTACCATTTTCAAGTAACTAATTCACATTTCAAGTGTCTACCACTAACCATGTAACTAATTCACATTTTCAAGTTACTACACTTAACCATTTTCAAGTAACTAATTCACGTTTTCAAGTAACTAATTCAAGTCTCTACAATTAACCATTTTCAAGGAACTAATTCACATTTCAAGTCTCTACCCTTTAACCATTTTCAAGTAACTAATTCACATTTTCCACTACACTTAACGATTTTCAAGTAACCAATTCACATTTCAAGTCTCTACCATTAACCATTTTCAAGTAACTAATTCACATTTTCAAGTCACTACCATTTTCAAGTAACTAATTCAAATTTCCAAGTTACTACACTTAAACCATTTTCTAGTAACTAATTCACATTTCAAGTCTCTACCATTAACCATTTTCAAGTAACTACTTCACACTTCAAGTCTCTACCATTAACCATGTAACTAATTTAGATTTTCAAGTCACTACCATTTTCAAGTAACTAATTCACATTTTCAAGTTACTACACTTAACCATTTTCAAGTAGCTAATTCACATTTTCACTACACTTAACCATTTTCAAGTAACTAATTCACATTTCAAATCTCTACCATTAACCATTTTCAAGCAACTAATTCACATTTTCAAGTCACTACCATTTTAAAGTAACAAATACACATCTGTATGTCTCTACACTTAACCATTTTCAAGTAACTAATTCACATTTCAAGTCTCTACCACTAACCATTTTCAAGTTCCTAATTTATATTTTCAAGTCACTACCATTTTCAAGTAACAAATACACATCTTCATGTCTCTACACTTAACCATTTTCAAATAACCAATTCACACTTTCAATTTTCTACACTTAACCATTTTCAAGTAACTAATTCACATTTCAAGTCTATACCATTAACCATTTTCAAGTAACTAATACACATTTCAAGTGTCTACCGTTAACCATGTAACTAATTCACATTTCAACCATTTTCAAGTAACTAATTCATGTTTTCAAGTTACTACACTTAACCATTTTCAAGTAACTAATCCACATTTTCACTACACTTAACCATTTTCAAGTAACTAATTCACATTTCAAGTCTCTACCATTAACCATTTTCAAGTAACTAATTCACATTTTCAAGTCACTACCACTTTCAAGTAACAAATACACATTTTCAAGTCTCTACCATTTTCAAGTAACTAATTCACATTTCAAGTCTCTACCATTAACCATTTTCAAGTAACTAATTCACATTTCAAGTCTTTACCAGTAACCATGTAACTAATTCACATTTCAATTCTCTACACTTAACCATTTTCAAGTAACTAATTCATGTTTTCAAGTTACTACATGTAACCATTTTCAAGTTACTAATTCATATTTTCACTACACTTAACCATTTTAAAATAACTAATTCACATTTCAAGTATCTACAATTAACCATTTTCAATTAACTAATTCACATTTTCAAGTCACTACCATTTTCAAGTAACTACTGCACATTTCAAGTCTCTACCATTAAACATTTTCAAGTTACTAATTTATATTGTCAAGTCACTACCATTTTCAAGTAACAAATACACATCTTCATGTCTCTACACTTAACCATTTTCAAATAACCAATTCACATTTCAATTCTCTACACTTAACCATTTTCAAGTAACTAATTCACGTTTTCAAGTTACTACACGTAACCATTTTCAAGTTACTAATTCACGTTTTCAAGTTACAACACTTAACAATTTTCAAGTAACTAATTCACATTTCAAGTGTCTACCACTAACCATGTAACTAATTCACATTTCAATTCTCTACACTTAACCATTTTCAAGTAAATAATTCACGTTTTCAAGTTACTACACTTAACCATTTTCAAGTAACTAATTCACATTTCAAGTCTATACCATTAACCATTTTCAAGTAACTAATTCACATTTTCCACTATACTTAATGATTTTCAAGTAACCAATTCACATTTCAAGTCTCTACCATTAACCATTTTCAAGCAACTAATTCACATTTTCAAGTCACTACCATTTTAAAGTAACAAATACACATCTGTATGTCTCTACACTTAACCATTTTCAAATAACCAATTCACATTTCAAGTCTCTACCATTTTCAAGTAAGAAATTCACAGTTCAAGTCTCTACCATTTTCAAGTAACTAATTCACATTTTCAAGTTACTACACTTAACCATTTTCAAGTAACTAATTCACATTTCCACTACACTTAACCATTTTCAAGTAACTAATTCACATTTCAAGTCTCTACCATTAACCATTTTCAAGTAACTAATACACATTTCAAGTGTCTACCGTTAACCATGTAACTAATTCACATTTCAACCATTTTCAAGTAACTAATTCATGTTTTCAAGTTACTACACTTAACCATTTTCAAGTAACTAATCCACATTTTCACTACCATTAACCATTTTCAAGTAACTAATTGACATTTCAAGTCTCTACCATTAACCATTTTCAAGTAACTAATTCACATTTTCACTACCATTAACCATTTTCAAGTAACTAATTGACATTTCAAGTCTCTACCATTAACCATTTTCAAGTAACTAATACACATTTCAAGTGTCTACCGTTAACCATGTAACTAATTCACATTTCAACCATTTTCAAGTAACTAATTCATGTTTTCAAGTTACTACACTTAACCATTTTCAAGTAACTAATCCACATTTTCACTACCATTAACCATTTTCAAGTAACTAATTGACATTTCAAGTCTCTACCATTAACCATTTTCAAGTAACTAATTCACATTTTCAAGTCACTTCCACTTTCAAGTAACAAATACACATTTTCAAGTCTCTACCATTAACCATGTAACTAATTCACATTTCAATTATCTACACTTAACCATTTTCAAGTAACTAATTCACGTTTTCAAGTTACTACACTTAACCATTTTCAAGTAACTAATTCACATTTTCCACTACACTTAACGATTTTCAAGTAACCAATTCACATTTCAAGTCTCTACCATTAACCATTTTCAAGTAACTAATTCACATTTCAAGTCTATACCATTAACCATTTTCAAGTAACTAATTCACATTTTCCACTATACTTAATGATTTTCAAGTAACCAATTCACATTTCAAGTCTCTACCATTAACCATTTTCAAGCAACTAATTCACATTTTCAAGTCACTACCATTTTAAAGTAACAAATACACATCTGTATGTCTCTACACTTAACCATTTTCAAATAACCAATTCACATTTCAAGTCTCTACCATTTTCAAGTAAGAAATTCACAGTTCAAGTCTCTACCATTTTCAAGTAACTAATTCACATTTTCAAGTTACTACACTTAACCATTTTCAAGTAACTAATTCACATTTCCACTACACTTAACCATTTTCAAGTAACTAATTCACATTTCAAGTCTCTACCATTAACCATTTTCAAGTAACTAATACACATTTCAAGTGTCTACCGTTAACCATGTAACTAATTCACATTTCAACCATTTTCAAGTAACTAATTCATGTTTTCAAGTTACTACACTTAACCATTTTCAAGTAACTAATCCACATTTTCACTACCATTAACCATTTTCAAGTAACTAATTGACATTTCAAGTCTCTACCATTAACCATTTTCAAGTAACTAATTCACATTTTCACTACCATTAACCATTTTCAAGTAACTAATTGACATTTCAAGTCTCTACCATTAACCATTTTCAAGTAACTAATACACATTTCAAGTGTCTACCGTTAACCATGTAACTAATTCACATTTCAACCATTTTCAAGTAACTAATTCATGTTTTCAAGTTACTACACTTAACCATTTTCAAGTAACTAATCCACATTTTCACTACCATTAACCATTTTCAAGTAACTAATTGACATTTCAAGTCTCTACCATTAACCATTTTCAAGTAACTAATTCACATTTTCAAGTCACTTCCACTTTCAAGTAACAAATACACATTTTCAAGTCTCTACCATTAACCATGTAACTAATTCACATTTCAATTATCTACACTTAACCATTTTCAAGTAACTAATTCACGTTTTCAAGTTACTACACTTAACCATTTTCAAGTAACTAATTCACATTTTCCACTACACTTAACGATTTTCAAGTAACCAATTCACATTTCAAGTCTCTACCATTAACCATTTTCAAGTAACTAATTCACATTTTAAAGTCTCAACCATTTTCAAGTAACTAATTCACATTTTCAAGTTACTAAACTTAACCATTTTCAAGTAGCTAATTCACATTTTCACTACACTTAACCATTTTCAAGTAACTAATTCACATTTCAAATCTCTACCATTAACCATTTTCAAGCAACTAATTCACATTTTCAAGTCACTACCATTTTAAAGTAACAAATACACATCTGCATGTCTCTACACTTAACCATTTTCAAGTAACTAATTCACATTTCAAGTCTCTACCATTAACCATTTTCAAGTTACTAATTTATATTTTCAAGTCACTACCATTTTCAAGTAACAAATACACATCTTCATGTCTCTACCCTTAACCATTTTCAAATAACCAATTCACATTTTCAATTTTCTACACTTAACCATTTTCAAGTAACTAATTCACATTTAAAGTCTCTACCATTAACCATTTTCAAGTAACTAATACACATTTCAAGGGTCTACCGTTTACCATGTAACTAATTCATGTTTTCAAGTTACTACACTTAACCATTTTCAAGTAACTAATCCACATTTTCACTACACTTCACCATTTTCAAGTAACTAATTCACATTTCAAGTCTCTACCATTAACCATTTTCAAGTAACTAATTCACATTTTCAAGTCACTACCACTTTCAAGTAACAAATACACATTTTCAAGTCTCTACACTTAACCATTTTCAAATAACCAATTCACATTTCAAGTCTCTACCATTTTCAAGTAACTAATTCACATTTCAAGTCTCTACCATTAACCATTTTCAAGTAACTAATTCACATTTCAAGTCTCTACCATTAACCATGTAACTAATTCACATTTCAATTCTCTACACTTAACCATTTTCAAGTAACTAATTCACATTTTCAAGTTACTACACTTAACCATTTTCAAGTAACTAATTCACATTTCAAGTGTCTACCACTAACCATGTAACTAATTCACATTTTAATTCTCTACACTTAACCATTTTCAAGTAACTAATTCACGTTTTCAAGTTACTACACTTAACCATTTTCAAGTAACTAATTCACATTTCAAGTGTCTACCACTAACCATGTAACTAATTCACATTTCAATTCTCTACACTTAACCATTTTCAAGTAACTAATTCACGTTTTCACTACACTTAACCATTTTCAAGTAACTAATTCACATTTCAAGTCTCAACCATTAACCATTTTCAAGTAACTAATTCACATTTCAAGTCTCTACCATTAACCATTTTCAAGTAACTAATTCACATTTTCAAGTCACTACCACTTTCAAGTAACAAATACACATTTTCAAGTCTCTACACTTAACCATTTTCAAATAACTAATTCACATTTCAAGTCTCTACCATTTTCAAGTAACTAATTCACATTTCAAGTCTCAACCATTAACCATTTTCAAGTTACTAATTCACATTTCAAGTCTCTACCATTAACCATGTAACTAATTCACATTTCAATTCTCTACACTTAACCATTTTCAAGTAACTAATTCACGTTTTCAAGTTACTACACTTAACCATTTTCAAGTAACTAATTCACATTTCAAGTGACTACCACTAACCATGTAACTAATTGACATTTCAATTCTCTACACTTAACCATTTTCAAGTAACTAATTCACGTTTTCAAGTTACTACACTTAACCATTTTTAAGTAACTAATTCACATTTCAAGTGTCTACCACTAACCATGTAACTAATTCACATTTCAATTCTCTACACTTAACCATTTTCAAGTAACTAATTCACGTTTTCAAGTTACTACACTTAACCATTTTCAAGTAACTAATTCAACTCTCTACAATTAACCATTTTCAAGGAACTAATTCACATTTCAAGTCTCTACCATTAACCATTTTCAAGTAACTAATTCACATTTTCCACTACACTTAACGATTTTCAAGTAACCAATTCACATTTCAAGGCTCTACCATTAACCATTTTCAAGTAACAAATTCACATTTTCAAGTCTCTACCATTTTCAAGTAACTAATTCAAATTTTCAAGTTACTACACTTAACCATTTTCTAGTAACTAATTCACATTTCAAGTCTCTACCTTTAACCATTTTCAAGTTACTAATTTATATTTTCAAGTCACTACCATTTTCAAGTAACAAATACACATCTTCATGTCTCTACACTTAACCATTTTCAAATAACCAATTCACATTTTCAATTTTCTACACTTCACCATTTTCAAGTAACTAATTCACATTTCAAGTCTCTATCATTAACCATTTTCAAGTAACTAATACACATTTCAAGTGTCTACCGTTAACCATGTAACTAATTCACATTTCAACCATTTTCAAGTAACTAATTCATGTTTTCAAGTTACTACACTTAACCATTTTCAAGTAACTAATCCACATTTTCACTACACTTAACCATTTTCAAGTAACTAATTCACATTTCAAGTCTCTACCATTAACCATTTTCAAGTAACTAATTCACATTTCAAGTCTCTATCATTAACCATGTAAATAATTCACATTTCAATTCTCTACACTTAACCATTTTCAAGTAACTAATTCACGTTTTCAAGTTACTACACATAACCATTTTCAAGTAACTAATTCACATTTCAAGTGTCTACCACTAACCATGTAACTAATTCACATTTCAAGTCTCTACCATTAACCATTTTCAAGTAACTAATTCACATTTCAAGTCTCTACCATTAACCATTTTCAAGTAACTAATTCACATTTTCAAGTCACTACCACTTTCAAGTAACAAATACACATTTTCAAGTCTCTACACTTAACCATTTTCAAATAACTAATTCACATTTCAAGTCTCTACCATTTTCAAGTAACTAATTCACATTTCAAGTCTCTACCATTAACCATTTTCAAGTAACTAATTCACATTTTCCACTACACTTAACGATTTTCAAGTAACCAATTCACATTTCAAGTCTCTACCATTAACCATTTTCAAGCAACTAATTCACATTTTCAAGTCACTACCATTTTAAAGTAACAAATACACATCTGTATGTCTCTACACTTAACCATTTTCAAATAACCAATTCACATTTCAAGTCTCTACCATTTTCAAGTAAGAAATTCACAGTTCAAGTCTCTACCATTTTCAAGTAACTAATTCACATTTTCAAGTTACTACATTTAACCATTTTCAAGTAACTAATTCACATTTCCACTACACTTAACCATTTTCAAGTAACTAATTCACATTTCAAGTCTCTACCATTAACCATTTTCAAGTAACTAATACACATTTCAAGTGTCTACCGTTAACCATGTAACTAATTCACATTTCAACCATTTTCAAGTAACTAATTCATGTTTTCAAGTTACTACACTTAACCATTTTCAAGTAACTAATCCACATTTTCACTACACTTAACCATTTTCAAGTAACTAATTCACATTTTCAAGTCACTACCACTTACAAGTAACAAATACACATTTTCAAGTCTCTACACTAAACCATTTTCAAATAACTAATTCATATTTCAAGTCTCTACCATTTTCAAGTAACTAATTCACATTTCAAGTGTCTACCACTAACCATGTAACTAATTCACATTTTCAAGTTACTACACTTAACCATTTTCAAGTAACTAATTCACGTTTTCAAGTAACTAATTCAAGTCTCTACAATTAACCATTTTCAAGGAACTAATTCACATTTCAAGTCTCTACCCTTTAACCATTTTCAAGTAACTAATTCACATTTTCCACTACACTTAACGATTTTCAAGTAACCAATTCACATTTCAAGTCTCTACCATTAACCATTTTCAAGTAACTAATTCACATTTTCAAGTCACTACCATTTTCAAGTAACTAATTCAAATTTCCAAGTTACTACACTTAAACCATTTTCTAGTAACTAATTCACATTTCAAGTCTCTACCATTAACCATTTTCAAGTAACTACTTCACACTTCAAGTCTCTACCATTAACCATGTAACTAATTTAGATTTTCAAGTCACTACCATTTTCAAGTAACTAATTCACATTTTCAAGTTACTACACTTAACCATTTTCAAGTAGCTAATTCACATTTTCACTACACTTAACCATTTTCAAGTAACTAATTCACATTTCAAATCTCTACCATTAACCATTTTCAAGCAACTAATTCACATTTTCAAGTCACTACCATTTTAAAGTAACAAATACACATCTGTATGTCTCTACACTTAACCATTTTCAAGTAACTAATTCACATTTCAAGTCTCTACCACTAACCATTTTCAAGTTCCTAATTTATATTTTCAAGTCACTACCATTTTCAAGTAACAAATACACATCTTCATGTCTCTACACTTAACCATTTTCAAATAACCAATTCACACTTTCAATTTTCTACACTTAACCATTTTCAAGTAACTAATTCACATTTCAAGTCTATACCATTAACCATTTTCAAGTAACTAATACACATTTCAAGTGTCTACCGTTAACCATGTAACTAATTCACATTTCAACCATTTTCAAGTAACTAATTCATGTTTTCAAGTTACTACACTTAACCATTTTCAAGTAACTAATCCACATTTTCACTACACTTAACCATTTTCAAGTAACTAATTCACATTTCAAGTCTCTACCATTAACCATTTTCAAGTAACTAATTCACATTTTCAAGTCACTACCACTTTCAAGTAACAAATACACATTTTCAAGTCTCTACCATTTTCAAGTAACTAATTCACATTTCAAGTCTCTACCATTAACCATTTTCAAGTAACTAATTCACATTTCAAGTCTTTACCAGTAACCATGTAACTAATTCACATTTCAATTCTCTACACTTAACCATTTTCAAGTAACTAATTCATGTTTTCAAGTTACTACATGTAACCATTTTCAAGTTACTAATTCATATTTTCACTACACTTAACCATTTTAAAATAACTAATTCACATTTCAAGTATCTACAATTAACCATTTTCAATTAACTAATTCACATTTTCAAGTCACTACCATTTTCAAGTAACTACTGCACATTTCAAGTCTCTACCATTAAACATTTTCAAGTTACTAATTTATATTGTCAAGTCACTACCATTTTCAAGTAACAAATACACATCTTCATGTCTCTACACTTAACCATTTTCAAATAACCAATTCACATTTCAATTCTCTACACTTAACCATTTTCAAGTAACTAATTCACGTTTTCAAGTTACTACACGTAACCATTTTCAAGTTACTAATTCACGTTTTCAAGTTACAACACTTAACAATTTTCAAGTAACTAATTCACATTTCAAGTGTCTACCACTAACCATGTAACTAATTCACATTTCAATTCTCTACACTTAACCATTTTCAAGTAAATAATTCACGTTTTCAAGTTACTACACTTAACCATTTTCAAGTAACTAATTCACATTTCAAGTCTATACCATTAACCATTTTCAAGTAACTAATTCACATTTTCCACTATACTTAATGATTTTCAAGTAACCAATTCACATTTCAAGTCTCTACCATTAACCATTTTCAAGCAACTAATTCACATTTTCAAGTCACTACCATTTTAAAGTAACAAATACACATCTGTATGTCTCTACACTTAACCATTTTCAAATAACCAATTCACATTTCAAGTCTCTACCATTTTCAAGTAAGAAATTCACAGTTCAAGTCTCTACCATTTTCAAGTAACTAATTCACATTTTCAAGTTACTACACTTAACCATTTTCAAGTAACTAATTCACATTTCCACTACACTTAACCATTTTCAAGTAACTAATTCACATTTCAAGTCTCTACCATTAACCATTTTCAAGTAACTAATACACATTTCAAGTGTCTACCGTTAACCATGTAACTAATTCACATTTCAACCATTTTCAAGTAACTAATTCATGTTTTCAAGTTACTACACTTAACCATTTTCAAGTAACTAATCCACATTTTCACTACCATTAACCATTTTCAAGTAACTAATTGACATTTCAAGTCTCTACCATTAACCATTTTCAAGTAACTAATTCACATTTTCACTACCATTAACCATTTTCAAGTAACTAATTGACATTTCAAGTCTCTACCATTAACCATTTTCAAGTAACTAATACACATTTCAAGTGTCTACCGTTAACCATGTAACTAATTCACATTTCAACCATTTTCAAGTAACTAATTCATGTTTTCAAGTTACTACACTTAACCATTTTCAAGTAACTAATCCACATTTTCACTACCATTAACCATTTTCAAGTAACTAATTGACATTTCAAGTCTCTACCATTAACCATTTTCAAGTAACTAATTCACATTTTCAAGTCACTTCCACTTTCAAGTAACAAATACACATTTTCAAGTCTCTACCATTAACCATGTAACTAATTCACATTTCAATTATCTACACTTAACCATTTTCAAGTAACTAATTCACGTTTTCAAGTTACTACACTTAACCATTTTCAAGTAACTAATTCACATTTTCCACTACACTTAACGATTTTCAAGTAACCAATTCACATTTCAAGTCTCTACCATTAACCATTTTCAAGTAACTAATTCACATTTTAAAGTCTCAACCATTTTCAAGTAACTAATTCACATTTTCAAGTTACTAAACTTAACCATTTTCAAGTAGCTAATTCACATTTTCACTACACTTAACCATTTTCAAGTAACTAATTCACATTTCAAATCTCTACCATTAACCATTTTCAAGCAACTAATTCACATTTTCAAGTCACTACCATTTTAAAGTAACAAATACACATCTGCATGTCTCTACACTTAACCATTTTCAAGTAACTAATTCACATTTCAAGTCTCTACCATTAACCATTTTCAAGTTACTAATTTATATTTTCAAGTCACTACCATTTTCAAGTAACAAATACACATCTTCATGTCTCTACCCTTAACCATTTTCAAATAACCAATTCACATTTTCAATTTTCTACACTTAACCATTTTCAAGTAACTAATTCACATTTAAAGTCTCTACCATTAACCATTTTCAAGTAACTAATACACATTTCAAGGGTCTACCGTTAACCATGTAACTAATTCATGTTTTCAAGTTACTACACTTAACCATTTTCAAGTAACTAATCCACATTTTCACTACACTTCACCATTTTCAAGTAACTAATTCACATTTCAAGTCTCTACCATTAACCATTTTCAAGTAACTAATTCACATTTTCAAGTCACTACCACTTTCAAGTAACAAATACACATTTTCAAGTCTCTACACTTAACCATTTTCAAATAACCAATTCACATTTCAAGTCTCTACCATTTTCAAGTAACTAATTCACATTTCAAGTCTCTACCATTAACCATTTTCAAGTAACTAATTCACATTTCAAGTCTCTACCATTAACCATGTAACTAATTCACATTTCAATTCTCTACACTTAACCATTTTCAAGTAACTAATTCACATTTTCAAGTTACTACACTTAACCATTTTCAAGTAACTAATTCACATTTCAAGTGTCTACCACTAACCATGTAACTAATTCACATTTTAATTCTCTACACTTAACCATTTTCAAGTAACTAATTCACGTTTTCAAGTTACTACACTTAACCATTTTCAAGTAACTAATTCACATTTCAAGTGTCTACCACTAACCATGTAACTAATTCACATTTCAATTCTCTACACTTAACCATTTTCAAGTAACTAATTCACGTTTTCACTACACTTAACCATTTTCAAGTAACTAATTCACATTTCAAGTCTCAACCATTAACCATTTTCAAGTAACTAATTCACATTTCAAGTCTCTACCATTAACCATTTTCAAGTAACTAATTCACATTTTCAAGTCACTACCACTTTCAAGTAACAAATACACATTTTCAAGTCTCTACACTTAACCATTTTCAAATAACTAATTCACATTTCAAGTCTCTACCATTTTCAAGTAACTAATTCACATTTCAAGTCTCAACCATTAACCATTTTCAAGTTACTAATTCACATTTCAAGTCTCTACCATTAACCATGTAACTAATTCACATTTCAATTCTCTACACTTAACCATTTTCAAGTAACTAATTCACGTTTTCAAGTTACTACACTTAACCATTTTCAAGTAACTAATTCACATTTCAAGTGACTACCACTAACCATGTAACTAATTGACATTTCAATTCTCTACACTTAACCATTTTCAAGTAACTAATTCACGTTTTCAAGTTACTACACTTAACCATTTTTAAGTAACTAATTCACATTTCAAGTGTCTACCACTAACCATGTAACTAATTCACATTTCAATTCTCTACACTTAACCATTTTCAAGTAACTAATTCACGTTTTCAAGTTACTACACTTAACCATTTTCAAGTAACTAATTCAACTCTCTACAATTAACCATTTTCAAGGAACTAATTCACATTTCAAGTCTCTACCATTAACCATTTTCAAGTAACTAATTCACATTTTCCACTACACTTAACGATTTTCAAGTAACCAATTCACATTTCAAGGCTCTACCATTAACCATTTTCAAGTAACAAATTCACATTTTCAAGTCTCTACCATTTTCAAGTAACTAATTCAAATTTTCAAGTTACTACACTTAACCATTTTCTAGTAACTAATTCACATTTCAAGTCTCTACCTTTAACCATTTTCAAGTTACTAATTTATATTTTCAAGTCACTACCATTTTCAAGTAACAAATACACATCTTCATGTCTCTACACTTAACCATTTTCAAATAACCAATTCACATTTTCAATTTTCTACACTTCACCATTTTCAAGTAACTAATTCACATTTCAAGTCTCTATCATTAACCATTTTCAAGTAACTAATACACATTTCAAGTGTCTACCGTTAACCATGTAACTAATTCACATTTCAACCATTTTCAAGTAACTAATTCATGTTTTCAAGTTACTACACTTAACCATTTTCAAGTAACTAATCCACATTTTCACTACACTTAACCATTTTCAAGTAACTAATTCACATTTCAAGTCTCTACCATTAACCATTTTCAAGTAACTAATTCACATTTCAAGTCTCTATCATTAACCATGTAAATAATTCACATTTCAATTCTCTACACTTAACCATTTTCAAGTAACTAATTCACGTTTTCAAGTTACTACACATAACCATTTTCAAGTAACTAATTCACATTTCAAGTGTCTACCACTAACCATGTAACTAATTCACATTTCAAGTCTCTACCATTAACCATTTTCAAGTAACTAATTCACATTTCAAGTCTCTACCATTAACCATTTTCAAGTAACTAATTCACATTTTCAAGTCACTACCACTTTCAAGTAACAAATACACATTTTCAAGTCTCTACACTTAACCATTTTCAAATAACTAATTCACATTTCAAGTCTCTACCATTTTCAAGTAACTAATTCACATTTCAAGTCTCAACCATTAACCATTTTCAAGTTACTAATTCACATTTCAAGTCTCTACCATTAACCATGTAACTAATTCACATTTCAATTCTCTACACTTAACCATTTTCAAGTAACTAATTCACGTTTTCAAGTTACTACGCTTAACCATTTTCAAGTAACTAATTCACATTTCAAGTGTCTACCACTAACCATGTAACTAATTCACATTTCAAGTGTCTACCACTAACCATGTAAATAATTCACATTTCAATTCTCTACACTTAACCATTTTCAAGTAACTAATTCACGTTTTCAAGTTACTACACATAACCATTTTCAAGTAACTAATTCACATTTCAAGTGTCTACCACTAACCATGTAACTAATTCACATTTCAAGTCTCTACCATTAACCATTTTCAAGTAACTAATTCACATTTCAAGTCTCTACCATTAACCATTTTCAAGTAACTAATTCACATTTTCAAGTCACTACCACTTTCAAGTAACAAATACACATTTTCAAGTCTCTACACTTAACCATTTTCAAATAACTAATTCACATTTCAAGTCTCTACCATTTTCAAGTAACTAATTCACATTTCAAGTCTCAACCATTAACCATTTTCAAGTTACTAATTCACATTTCAAGTCTCTACCACTAACCATGTAACTAATTCACATTTCAAGTGTCTACCACTAACCATGTAAATAATTCACATTTCAATTCTCTACACTTAACCATTTTCAAGTAACTAATTCACGTTTTCAAGTTACTACACATAACCATTTTCAAGTAACTAATTCACATTTCAAGTGTCTACCACTAACCATGTAACTAATTCACATTTCAAGTCTCTACCATTAACCATTTTCAAGTAACTAATTCACATTTCAAGTCTCTACCATTAACCATTTTCAAGTAACTAATTCACATTTTCAAGTCACTACCACTTTCAAGTAACAAATACACATTTTCAAGTCTCTACACTTAACCATTTTCAAATAACTAATTCACATTTCAAGTCTCTACCATTTTCAAGTAACTAATTCACATTTCAAGTCTCAACCATTAACCATTTTCAAGTTACTAATTCACATTTCAAGTCTCTACCATTAACCATGTAACTAATTCACATTTCAATTCTCTACACTTAACCATTTTCAAGTAACTAATTCACGTTTTCAAGTTACTACGCTTAACCATTTTCAAGTAACTAATTCACATTTCAAGTGTCTACCACTAACCATGTAACTAATTCACATTTCAATTCTCTACACTTAACCATTTTCAAGTAACTAATTCACGTTTTCAAGTTACTAAACTTAACCATTTTCAAGTAGCTAATTCACATTTTCACTACAGTTAACCATTTTCAAGTAACTAATTCACATTTCAAATCTCTACCATTAACCATTTTCAAGCAACTAATTCACATTTTCAAGTCACTACCATTTTAAAGTAACAAATACACATCTGCATGTCTCTACACTTAACCATTTTCAAGTTCCTAATTTATATTTTCAAGTCACTACCATTTTCAAGTAACAAATACACATCTTCATGTCTCTACACTTAACCATTTTCAAATAACTAATTCACATTTTCAATTTTCTACACTTAACCATTTTCAAGTAACTAATTCACATTTCAAGTCTCTACCATTAACCATTTTCAAGTTACTAATACACATTTCAAGTGTCTACCGTTAACCATGTAACTAATTCACATTTCAACCATTTTCAAGTAACTAATTCACGTTTTCAAGTTACTACACTTAACCATTTTCAAGTAACTAATTCACATTTCAAGTCTCTACCATTAACCATTTTCAAGTAACTAATTCACGTTTTCAAGTTACTACACTTAACCATTTTCAAGTAACTAATTCAAGTCTCTACAATTAACCATTTTCAAGGAACTAATTCACATTTTCCACTACACT
Organism: Capsicum rhomboideum; assembly: GCA_031232105.1. Taxonomy (NCBI): domain Eukaryota; kingdom Viridiplantae; phylum Streptophyta; class Magnoliopsida; order Solanales; family Solanaceae; genus Capsicum; species Capsicum rhomboideum. Next base: position 45,787,173 of record CP124719.1, on the reverse strand, counting down.
TAACGATTTTCAAGTAACCAATTCACATTTCAAGTCTCTACCATCAACCATTTTCAAGTGACTAATTCACATTTTCGAGTCACTACCATTTCCAAATAACTAATTCACATTTCCAAGTTACTACACGTAACCATTTTCAAGTAACTAATTCACATTTTCACTACACTTAACCATTTTCAAGTAACTAATTCACATTTCAAGTCTCTACCATTAACCATTTTCAAGTAACTACTTCACACTTCAAGTCTCTATCATTAACCATGTAAATAATTCACATTTTCAAGTCACTACCATTTTCAATTAACTAATTCACATTTTCAAGTTACTACACTTAACCATTTTCAAGTAGCTAATTCACATTTTCACTACACTTAACCATTTTCAAGTAACTAATTTCACATTTCAAGTCTCTACCATTAACCATTTTCAAAAAACTAATTCACATTTCAAGTCTCTGCCATTTACCATGTAACTAATTCACATTTCAATTCTCTACACTTAACCATTTTCAAGTAACTAATTCACGTTTTCAAGCTACTACACTTAACCATTTTCACGTAACTTATTCACATTTTCCACTACACTTAACGATTTTCAAGTAACCAATTCACATTTCAAGTCTCTACCATTAACCATTTTCAAGTAACTAATTCACATTTTCACTACAATTAAATATTTTCAAGTAACTAATTCACATTTCAAGTCTCTACCATTAACCTTTTTCAAGTAACTACTTCACACTTCAAGTCTCTACCATTAACCATGTAACTAGTTTAGATTTTCAAGTCACTACCATATTCAAGTAACTAATTCACATTTTCAAGTTACTACACTTAACCATTTTCAAGTAGCTAATTCACATTTTCACTACACTTAACCATTTTCAAGTAACTAATTCACATTTCAAATCTCTACCATTAACCATTTTCAAGCAACTAATTCACATTTTCAATTCACTACCATTTTAAAGTAACAAATACACATCTGCATGTCTCTACACTTAACCATTTTCAAGTAACTAATTCACATTTCAAATCTCTACCATTAACCATTTTCAAGTTCCTAATTTATATTTTCAAGTCACTACCATTTTCAAGTAACAAATACACATCTTCATGTCTCTACACTTAACCATTTTCAAATAACTAATTCACATTTTCAATTTTCTACACTTAACCATTTTCAAGTAACTAATTCACATTTCAAGTCTCTACCATTAACCATTTTCAAGTTACTAATACACATTTCAAGTGTCTACCATTAACCATTTTCAAGTAACTAATTCACATTTTCAAGTCACTACCACTTTCAAGTAACAAATACACATTTTCAAGTCTCTACACTTAACCATTTTCAAATAACTAATTCACATTTCAAGTCTCTACCATTTTCAAGTAACTAATTCACATTTCAAGTCTCTACCATTAACCATTTTCAAGTAACTAATTCACATTTCAAGTCTGTACCATTAACCATTTTCATGTTACTAATTCACATTTTAATGTCACTACCATTTTCAAGTAACAAATACACATCATCAAGTCTCTACACTTAACCATTTTCAAATAACTAATTCACATTTCAAGTCTCTACCATTAACCATGTAACAAATTAACATTTCAATTATCTACACTTAACCATTTTCAAGTAACTAATTCACGTTTTCAAGTTACTACACTTAACCATTTTCAAGTAACTAATTCACATTTCAAGTCTCTACCATTAACCATTTTCAAGTAACTAATTCACGTTTTCAAGTTACTACACTTAACCATTTTCAAGTAACTAATTCAAGTCTCTACAATTAACCATTTTCAAGGAACTAATTCACATTTTCCACTACACTTAACGAATTTCAAGTAACCAATTCACATTTCAAGTCTCTACCATCAACCATTTTCAAGTAACTAATTCACATTTTCAAGTCACTACCATTTTCAAGTAACTAATTCACATTTCCAAGTTACTACACGTAATCATTTTCTAGTAACTAATTCACATTTTCACTACACTTAACCATTTTCAAGTAACTAATTCACATTTCAAGTCTCTACCATTAACCATTTTCAAGTAACTACTTCACACTTCAAGTCTCTATCATTAACCATGTAAATAATTCACATTTTCAAGTCACTACCATTTTCAATTAACTAATTCACATTTTCAAGTTACTACACTTAACCATTTTCAAGTAGCTAATTCACATTTTCACTACACTTAACCATTTTCAAGTAACTAATTTCACATTTCAAGTCTCTACCATTAACCATTTTCAAATAACTAATTCACATTTCAAGTCTCTACCATTTACCATGTAACTAATTCACATTTCAATTCTCTACACTTAACCATTTTCAAGTAACTAATTCACGTTTTCAAGCTACTACACTTAACCATTTTCACGTAACTTATTCACATTTTCCACTACACTTAACGATTTTCAAGTAACCAATTCACATTTCAAGTCTCTACCATTAACCATTTTCAAGTAACTAATTCACATTTTCACTACACTTAACCATTTTCAAGTAACTAATTCACATTTCAAGTCTCTACCATTAACCATTTTCAAGTAACTAATTCACATTTTCAAGTCACTACCATTTTCTAGTAACTAATTCAAATTTCCAAGTTACTAAACTTAACCATTTTCTAGTAACTAATTCACATTTTCACTACAATTAAATATTTTCAAGTAACTAATTCACATTTCAAGTCTCTACCATTAACCTTTTTCAAGTAACTACTTCACACTTCAAGTCTCTACCATTAACCATGTAACTAGTTTAGATTTTCAAGTCACTACCATATTCAAGTTACTACACATAACCATTTTCAAGTAGCTAATACACATTTTCACTACACTTAACCATTTTCAAGTAACTAATTCACATTTCAAATCTCTACCATTAACCATTTTCAAGCAACTAATTCACATTTTCAATTCACTACCATTTTAAAGTAACAAATACACATCTGCATATCTCTACACTTAACCATTTTCAAGTAACTAATTCACATTTCAAGTCTATACCATTAACCATTTTTAAGTTACTAATTTACATTTTCAAGTCACTACCATTTTCAAGTAACAAATACACATCTTCATGTCTCTACACTTAACCATTTTCAAATAACCAATTCACATTTTCAATTTTCTACACTTAATCATTTTCAAGTAACTAATTCACATTTCAAGTGTCTACCGTTAACCATGTAACTAATTCACATTTCAACCATTTTCAAGTAACTAATTCATGTTTTCAAGTTACTACACTTAACCATTTTCAAGTAACTAATCCACATTTTCACTACACTTAACCATTTACAAGTAACTAATTCACATTTCAAGTATCAACCATTAACCATTTTCAAGTAACTAATTCACATTTTGAAGTCACTACCACTTTCAAGTAACAAATACACATTTTCAAGTCTCTACACTTAACCATTTTCAAATAACTAATTCACATTTCAAGTCTCTACCATTTTCAAGTAACTAATTCACATTTCAACTCTCTACCATTAACCATTTTCAAGTAACTAATTCACATTTCAAGTCTCTACCATTAACCATTTTCATGTTACTAATTCACATTTTAAAGTCACTACCATTTTCAAGTAACAAATACACATCATCAAGTCTCTACACTTAACCATTTTCAAATAACTAATTCACATTTCAAGTCTCTACCATTTTCAAGTAACTAATTCACATTTCAAGTCTCTACCATTAACCATTTTCATGTTACTAATTCACATTTTAAAGTAACTACCATTTTCAAGTAACAAATACACATCATCAAGTCTCTACACTTAACCAATTTCAAATAACTAATTCACATTTCAAGTCTCTACCATTAACCATGTAACAAATTCACATTTCAATTCTCTACACTTAACCATTTTCAAGTAACTAATTCACGTTTTCAAGTTACTACACGTAACCATTTTCAAGTTACTAATCCACATTTTCACTACACAACCATTTTCAAGTAACTAATTCACATTTCAAGTCTCTACCATTAACTATTTTCAAGTAACTAATTCACGTTTTTAAGCTACTACACTTAACCATTTTCACGTAACTTATTTACATTTTCACTACACTTAACCATTTTCAAGTAACTAATTCACATTTCAAGTCTCTACCATTTTCAAGTAACTAATTCACATTTTTACTACACTTAACCATTTTCAAAGAACTAATTCACAATTTCAAGTAACTACACTTAACAAGTTTCAAATAACTAATTCACATTTCAAGTAAGTAGTTCACATTACAACAAACTACACTTAACCATTTTCAAGTAACTAATTCACATTTTCAATACACTTAACCATTTTCAAGGTAGTAATTCACATTTCAAGTCTCTACCATTAACCATTTTCAAGTAACTAATTCACATTTCAAGTCTCTACCATTAACCATTTTCAAGTTACTAATTTATATTTTCAAGTCACTACCATTTTCAAGTAACAAATACACATCTTCATGTCTCTACACTTAACCATTTTCAAATAACCAATTCACATTTTCAATTTTCTACACTTAACCATTTTCAAGTAACTAATTCACATTTCAAGTCTCTACCATTAACCATTTTCAAATAACTAATTCACATTTCAAGTGTCTACCATTAACCATGTAACTAATTCACATTTCAATTCTCTACACTTAACCATTTTCAAGTAACTAATTCACATTTTCAAGTTACTACACTTAACCATTTTTAAGTAACTAATCCACATTTTCACTACACTTAACCATTTTCAAGTAACTAATTCACATCTCAAGTCTCCACCATTAACCATTTTCAAGTAACTACTTCACACTTCAAGTCTCTACCATTAACCATGTAACTAATTTAGATTTTCAAGTCACTACCATTTTCAAGTAACTAATTCATGTTTTCAAGTTACTACACTTAACCATTTTCAAGTAACTAATCCACATTTTCACTACACAACCATTTTCAAGTAACTAATTCACATTTCAAGTCTCTACCATTAACCATTTTCAAGTAACTAATTCACGTTTTCAAGTCACTACCATTTTAAGTAACAAATACACATCTTCAAGTCTCTACACTTAACCATTTTCAAATAACTAATTCACATTTCAAGTCTCTACCTTTAACCATTTTCAAGTAACTAATTCACATTTTCAAGTCACTACCATTTTCAAGTAACAAATACACATCTTTAAGTCTCTACGCTTAACCATTTTCAAATAACTAATTCACATTTTAAGTCTCTACCATTAACCATGTAACTAATTCACATTTCAATTCTCTACACATAACCATTTTCAAGTAACTAATTCACGTTTTCAAGATACTACACTTAACATTTTTAAGTAACTAATTCACATTTCAAGTGTCTACCACTAACCATGTAACTAATTCACATTTCAATTCTCTACACTTAACCATTTTCAAGTAACTAAATCACGTTTTCAAGTTACTACACTTAACCATTTTCAAGTAACTAATTCACATTTTCACTACACTTAACCATTTTCAAATAACTAATTCACATTTCAAGTCTCTACCATTAACCATTTTCAAGTAACTACTTCACACTTCAAGTCTCTATCATTAACCATGTAAATAATTCACATTTTCAAGTCACTACAATTTTCAAGTAACTAATTCACATTTTCACTACACTTAACCATTTTCAAATAACTAATTCACATTTCAAGTCTCTACCATTAACCATTTTCAAGTAACTACTTCACACTTCAAGTCTCTATCATTAACCATGTAAATAATTCACATTTTCAAGTCACTACCATTTTCAAGTAACTAATTCACATTTTCACTACACTTAACCATTTTCAAGTAACTAATTTCACATTTCAAGTCTCTACCATTAACCATTTTCAAATAACTAATTCACATTTCAAGTCTCTACCATTTACCATGTAACTAATTCACATTTCAATTCTCTACACTTAACCATTTTCAAGTAACTAATTCACGTTTTCAAGCTACTACACTTAACCATTTTCACGTAACTTATTCACATTTTCCACTACACTTAATCATTTTCAAGTAACCAATTCACATTTCAAGTCTCTACCATTAACCATTTTCAAGTAACTAATTCACATTTTCAAGTCACTACCATTTTCAAGTAACTAATTCAAATTTCCAAGTTACTACACTTAACCATTTTCTAGTAACTAATTCAAATTTTCACTACACTTAACCATTTTCAAGTAACTAATTCACATTTCAAATCTCTACCATTAACCATTTTCAAGCAACTAATTCACATTTTCAATTCACTACCATTTTAAAGTAACAAATACACATCTGCATGTCTCTACACTTAACCATTTTCAAGTAACTAATTCACATTTCAAGTCTATACCATTAACCATTTTCAAGTTACTAATTTATATTTTCAAGTCACTACCATTTTCAAGTAACAAATACACATCTTCATGTCTCTACACTTAACCATTTTCAAATAACCAATTCACATTTTCAATTTTCTACACTTAATCATTTTCAAGTAACTAATTCACATTTCAAGTGTCTACCGTTAACCATGTAACTAATTCACATTTCAACCATTTTCAAGTAACTAATTCATGTTTTCAAGTTACTACACTTAACCATTTTCAAGTAACTAATCCACATTTTCACTACACTTAACCATTTTCAACTAACTAATTCACATTTTCAAGTTACTACACTTAACCATTTTAAAGTAACTTATTTACATTTTCACTACACTTAACCATTTTCAAATAACTAATTCACATTTCAAGTCTCTACAATTAACCATTTTCAAGTAACTAATTCACATTTTCAAGTCACTACCATTTTCAAGTAACAAATACATATCTTCATTTCTCTACACTTAACCATTTTCAAGTAACTAATTCACATTTCAAGTCTCTACCATTAACCATTTTCATGTTACAAATTCACATTTTAAAGTCACTACCATTTTCAAGTAACAAATACACATCATCAAGTCTCTACACTTAACCATTTTCAAATAACTAATTCACATTTCAAGTCTCTACCATTTTCAAGTAACTAATTCACATTTCAAGTCTCTACCATTAACCATTTTCAAGTAACTAATTCACATTTCAAGTCTCTACCATTAACCATTTTCATGTTACTAATTCACATTTTAAAGTCACTACCATTTTCAAGTAACAAATACACATCATCAAGTCTCTACACTTAACCATTTTCAAATAACTAATTCACATTTCAAGTCTCTACCATTAACCATGTAACAAATTCACATTTCAATTCTCTACACTTAACCATTTTCAAGTAACTAATTCACGTTTTCAAGTTACTACACGTAACCATTTTCAAGTTACTAATCCACATTTTCACTACACAACCATTTTCAAGTAACTAATTCACATTTCAAGTCTCTACCATTAACCATTTTCAAGTAACTAATTCGCATTTTTAAGCTACTACACTTAACCATTTTCACGTAACTTATTTACATTTTCACTACACTTAACCATTTTCAAGTAACTAATTCACATTTCAAGTCTCTACCATTTTCAAGTAACTAATTCACATTTTTACTACACTTAACCATTTTCAAAGAACTAATTCACAATTTCAAGTAACTACACTTAACAAGTTTCAAATAACTAATTCACATTTCAAGTAAGTAGTTCACATTACAACAAACTACACTTAACCATTTTCAAGTAACTAATTCACATTTTCAATACACTTAACCATTTTCAAGGTAGTAATTCACATTTCAAGTCTCTACCATTAACCATTTTCAAGTAACTAATTCACATTTCAAGTCTCTACCATTAACCATTTTCAAGTTACTAATTTATATTTTCAAGTCACTACCATTTTCAAGTAACAAATACACATCTTCATGTCTCTACACTTAACCATTTTCAAATAACCAATTCACATTTTCAATTTTCTACACTTAACCATTTTCAAGTAACTAATTCACATTTCAAGTCTCTACCATTAACCATTTTCAAGTAACTAATTCACATTTCAAGTGTCCACCATTAACCATGTAACTAATTCACATTTCAATTCTCTACACTTAACCATTTTCAAGTAACTAATTCACATTTTCAAGTTACTACACTTAACCATTTTTAAGTAACTAATCCACATTTTCACTACACTTAACCATTTTCAAGTAACTAATTCACATTTCAAGTCTCCACCATTAACCATTTTCAAGTAACTACTTCACACTTCAAGTCTCTGCCATTAAACATGTAACTAATTTAGATTTTCAAGTCACTACCATTTTCAAGTAACTAATTCACGTTTTCAAGTTACTACACTTAACCATTTTCAAGTAACTAATCCACATTTTCACTACACAACCATTTTCAAGTAACTAATTCACATTTCAAGTCTCTACCATTAACCATTTTCAAGTAACTAATTCACGTTTTCAAGTCACTACCATTTTAAGTAACAAATACACATCTTCAAGTCTCTACACTTAACCATTTTCAAATAACTAATTCACATTTCAAGTCTCTACCTTTAACCATTTTCAAGTAACTAATTCACATTTTCAAGTCACTACCATTTTCAAGTAACAAATACACATCTTTAAGTCTCTACGCTTAACCATTTTCAAATAACTAATTCACATTTTAAGTCTCTACCATTAACCATGTAACTAATTCACATTTCAATTCTCTACACATAACCATTTTCAAGTAACTAATTCACGTTTTCAAGATACTACACTTAACATTTTTAAGTAACTAATTCACATTTCAAGTGTCTACCACTAACCATGTAACTAATTCACATTTCAATTCTCTACACTTAACCATTTTCAAGTAACTAAATCACGTTTTCAAGTTACTACACTTAACCATTTTCAAATAACTAATTCACATTTCAAGTCTCTACCATTAACCATTTTCAAGTAACTACTTCACACTTCAAGTCTCTATCATTAACCATGTAAATAATTCACATTTTCAAGTCACTACAATTTTCAAGTAACTAATTCACATTTTCACTACACTTAACCATTTTCAAATAACTAATTCACATTTCAAGTCTCTACCATTAACCATTTTCAAGTAACTACTTCACACTTCAAGTCTCTATCATTAACCATGTAAATAATTCACATTTTCAAGTCACTACCATTTTCAAGTAACTAATTCACATTTTCACTACACTTAACCATTTTCAAGTAACTAATTTCACATTTCAAGTCTCTACCATTAACCATTTTCAAATAACTAATTCACATTTCAAGTCTCTACCATTTACCATGTAACTAATTCACATTTCAATTCTCTACACTTAACCATTTTCAAGTAACTAATTCACGTTTTCAAGCTACTACACTTAACCATTTTCACGTAACTTATTCACATTTTCCACTACACTTAACCATTTTCAAGTAACCAATTCACATTTCAAGTCTCTACCATTAACCATTTTCAAGTAACTAATTCACATTTTCAAGTCACTACCATTTTCAAGTAACTAATTCAAATTTCCAAGTTACTACACTTAACCATTTTCTAGTAACTAATTCAAATTTTCACTACACTTAACCATTTTCAAGTAACTAATTCACATTTCAAATCTCTACCATTAACCATTTTCAAGCAACTAATTCACATTTTCAATTCACTACCATTTTAAAGTAACAAATACACATCTGCATGTCTCTACACTTAACCATTTTCAAGTAACTAATTCACATTTCAAGTCTATACCATTAACCATTTTCAAGTTACTAATTTATATTTTCAAGTCACTACCATTTTCAAGTAACAAATACACATCTTCATGTCTCTACACTTAACCATTTTCAAATAACCAATTCACATTTTCAATTTACTACACTTAATCATTTTCAAGTAACTAATTCACATTTCAAGTGTCTACCGTTAACCATGTAACTAATTCACATTTCAACCATTTTCAAGTAACTAATTCATGTTTTCAAGTTACTACACTTAACCATTTTCAAGTAACTAATCCACATTTTCACTACACTTAACCATTTTCAACTAACTAATTCACATTTTCAAGTTACTACACTTAACCATTTTAAAGTAACTTATTTACATTTTCACTACACTTAACCATTTTCAAATAACTAATTCACATTTCAAGTCTCTACAATTAACCATTTTCAAGTAACTAATTCACATTTTCAAGTCACTACCATTTTCAAGTAACAAATACACATCTTCATTTCTCTACACTTAACCATTTTCAAGTAACTAATTCACATTTCAAGTCTCTACCATTTTCAAGTAACTAATTCACATTTCAAGTCTCTACCATTAACCATTTTCAAGTAACTAATTCACGTTTTCAAGTCACTACCACTTTCAAGTAACCAATACACATTTTCAAGTCTCTACACTTAACCATTTTCAAATAACTAATTCACATTTCAAGTCTCTACCATTTTCAAGTAACTAATTCACATTTCAAGTCTCTACCATTAACCATTTCCAAGTAACTAATTCACATTTCAAGTCTCTACCACTAACCATGTAACTAATTCACATTTCAATTCTCTACACTTAACCATTTTCAAGTAACTAATTCACGTTTTCAAGTTACTACACTTAACCATTTTCAAGTTACTAATTCACATTTTCACTACACTTAACCATTTTCAAATAACTAATTCACATTTCAAGTCTCTACCATTTTCAAATAACTAATTAACATTTCAAGTCTCAACCATTAACCATTTTCAAATAACTAATTCACATTTGAAGTCTCTACCACTAACCATGTAACTAATTCACATTTCAATTCTCTACACTTAACCATTTTCAAGTAACTAATTCACGTTTTGAAGTTACTACACTTAACCATTTTCAAGTAACTAATCCACATTTCAAGTGTCTACCATTAACGATGTTACTAATTCACATTTCAATTCTCTACACTTAACCATTTTCAAGTAACTAATTCACGTTTTCAAGTTACTACACTTAACCATTTTCAAGTTACTAATTCACATTTCAAGTGTCTATCATTAACCATTTTCTAGTAACTAATTCACATTTTCAAGTCACTACCATTTTCAAGTAAAAAATACACATCTTCAAGTCTCTACACTTAACCATTTTCAAATAACTAATTCACATTTCAAGTAAGTAATTCACATTTCAAGTGTCTACCATTAACCATGTAACTAATTCAAATTTCAACCATTTTCAAGTAACTAAATCATGTTTTCAAGTTACTACCATTAACCATGTAACTAATTCACATTTCAATTCTCTACACTTAACCATTTTCAAATAACTAATTCACATTTTCAAGTTACTACACTTAACCATTTTTAAGTAACTAATCCACATTTTCACTACACAACCATTTTCAAGTAACTAATTCACATTTCAAGTCTCTACCATTAACCATTTTCAAGTAACTAATTCACATTTCAAGTCTCTATCATTAACCATGTAACTAATTCATGTTTCAATTCTCTACACTTAACCATTTTCAAGTAACTAATTCACGTTTTCAAGTTACTACACTTAACCATTTTCAAGTAACTAATCCACATTTTCACTACACAACCATTTTCAAGTAACTAATTCACATTTCAAGTCTCTACCATTAACCATTTTCAAGTAACTAATTCACGTTTTCAAGTCACTACCATTTTAAGTAACAAATACACATCTTCAAGTCTCTACACTTAACCATTTTCAAATAACTAATTCACATTTCAAGTCTCTACCATTAACCATGTAACTAATTCACATTTCAATTCTCTACACTTAACCATTTTCAAGTAACTAATTCACATTTTCAAGTTACTACACTTAACCATTTTCAAGTAACTAATTCACATTTTCACTACACAACAATTTTCAAGTAACTAATTCACATTTCAAGTCTCTACCATTAACCATTTTCAAGTAACTAATTCACGTTTTCAAGCTATTACACTTAACCATTTTCACGTAACTTATTTACATTTTCACTACACTTAACCATTTTCAAGTAACTAATTCACATTTCAAGTCTCTACCATTTTCAAGTAACTAATTCACATTTTTACTACACTTAACCATTTTCAAATAACTAATTCACAATTTCAAGTAACTACACTTAACAATTTTCAAATAACTAATTCACATTTCAAGTAAGTAGTTCACATTACAACAAACTACACTTAACCATTTTCAAGTAACTAATTCACATTTTCACTTCACTTAACCATTTTCAAGGTAGTAATTCACATTTCAAGTCTCTACCATTAACCATTTTCAAGTAACTAATTCACATTTCAAGTCTCTACCATTAACAATTTTCAAGTTACTAATTTATATTTTCAAGTCACTACCATTTTCAAGTAACAAATACACATCTTCATGTCTCTACACTTAACCATTTTCAAATAACCAATTCACATTTTCAATTTTCTACACTTAACCATTTTCAAGTAACTAATTCACATTTCAAGTCTCTACCATTAACCATTTTCAAGTAACTAATTCACGTTTTCAAGTCACTACCATTTTAAGTAACAAATACACATCTTCAAGTCTCTACACTTAACCATTTTCAAATAACTAATTCACATTTCAAGTCTCTACCATTAACCATGTAACTAATTCACATTTCAATTCTCTACACTTAACCATTTTCAAGTAACTAATTCACATTTTCAAGTTACTACACTTAACCATTTTCAAGTAACTAATTCACATTTTCACTACACAACCATTTTCAAGTAACTAATTCACATTTCAAGTCTCTACCATTAACTATTTTCAAGTAACTAATTCACGTTTTCAAGCTATTACACTTAACCATTTTCATGTAACTTATTTACATTTTCACTACACTTAACCATTTTCAAGTAACTAATTCACATTTCAAGTCTCTACCATTTTCAAGTAACTAATTCACATTTTTACTACACTTAACCATTTTCAAATATCTAATTCACAATTTCAAGTAACTACACTTAACAATTTTCAAATAACTAATTCACATTTCAAGTAAGTAGTTCACATTACAACAAACTACACTTAACCATTTTCAAGTAACTAATTCACATTTTCACTACACTTAACCATTTTCAAGGTAGTAATTCACATTTCAAGTATCTACCATTAACCATTTTCAAGTAACTAATTTACATTTCAAGTCTCTACCATTAACAATTTTCAAGTTACTAATTTATATTTTCAATCACTACCGTTTTCAAGTAACAAATTCACATTTTCAAATTACTACACTTAACCATTTTCAAGTAACTAATTCACATTTTCACTACACTTAACCATTTTCAAGTAACTAATTCACATTTCAAGTCTCTACCATTAACCATTTTCAAGTAACTAATTCACATTTCAAGTGTCTACCATTAACCATGTAACTAATTCACATTTCAACCATTTTAAAGTAACTAATTCATGTTTTCAATTTACTACACTTAACCATTTTCAAGTAACTAATCCACATTTTCACTACACTTAACTATTTTCAAGTAACTAATTCACATTTCAAGTATCTACCATTAACCATTTTCAAGTAACTAATTCACATTTTCAAGTCACTACCACTTTCAAGTAACAAATACACATTTTCAAGTCACTTTCAAGTCTCTACCATTTTCAAGTAACTAATTCACATTTCAAGTCTCTACCATTTTCAAGTAACTATTTCACATTTCAAGTCTCTACCATTAACCATTTTCAAGTAACTAATTCATATTTCAAGTCTCTACCACTAACCATGTAACTAATTCACATTTCAATTCTCTACACTTAACCATTTTCAAATAACTAATTCACGTTTTCAAGTTACTACATGTAACCATTTTCAAGTAACTTATTTACATTTTCACTACACTTAACCATTTTCAAATAACTAATTAACATTTCAAGTCTCTACAATTAACCATTTTCAAGTAACTAATTCACATTTTCAAGTCTCTACCATTTTCAAGTAACTAATTCACATTTCAAGTCTCTACCATTAACCATTTTCAAGTTACTAATTTATATTTTCAAGTCACTACCATTTTCAAGTAACAAATACACATCTTCATGTCCCTACACTTAACCATTTTCAAATAACCAATTCACATTTTCAATTTTCTACACTTAACCATTTTCAAGTAACTAATTCACATTTCAAGTCTCTACCATTAACCATTTTCAAGTAACTAATTCACATTTCAAGTGTCTACCATTAACCATGTAACTAATTCACATTTCAACCATTTTCAAGTAACTAATTCATGTTTTCAAGTTACTACACTTAACCATTTTCAAGTAACTAATCCACATTTTCACTACACTTAACCATTTTCAAGTAACTAATTCACATTTCAAGTATCTACCATTAACCATTTTCAAGTAACTAATTCACATTTTCAAGTCACTACCACTTTCAAGTAACAAATACACATTTTCAAGTCTCTACCATTAACCATTTTCAAGTAACTAATTCACATTTCAATTCTCTACCATTTTCAAGTAACTAATTCACATTTCAAGTCTCTATCATTAACCATTTTCAAGTAACTAATTCACATTTCAAGTCTCTACCACTAACAATGTAACTAATTCACATTTCAATTCTCTACACTTAACCATTTTCAAATAACTAATTCACGTTTTCAAGTTACTATACGTAACCATTTTCAAGTTACTAATTCACATTTTCACTACACTTAACCATTTTCAAGTAACTAATTCACATTTCCAAGTTAGTACACTTAGCCATTTTCTAGTAACTAATTCACATTTTCACTACCCTTAACCATTTTCAAATAACTAATTCACATTTCAAGTCTCTACCATTAACCATTTTCAAGTAACTAATTCACATTTTCAATTCACTACCATTTTCAAGTAACAAATACACATATTCATGTCTCTATACATAACCATTTTCAAGTAACAAATTCACATTTTCAAGTTACTACACTTAACCATTTTCAAGTAACTAATCCACATTTTCACTACACAACCATTTTCAAGTAACTAATTCACATTTCAAGTCTCTACCATTAACCATTTTCAAATAACTAATTCACATTTCAAGTCTCTATCATTAACCATGTAACTAATTCATGTTTCAATTCTCTACACTTAACCATTTTCAAGTAACTAATTCATGTTTTCAAGTTACTACACTTAACCATTTTCAAGTAACTTATTTACATTTTCACTACACTTAACCATTTTCAAGTAACTAATTAACATTTCAAGTGTATACCATTAACCATGTAACTAATTCACATTTCAACCATTTTCAAGTAATTAATTCACATTTCAAGTCTGTACCATTTTCAAGTAACTATTTCACATTTCAAGTCTCTACCATTAACCATTTTCAAGTAACTAATTCACATTTCAAGTCTCTACCACTAACCATGTAACTAATTCACATTTCAATTATCTACACTTAACCATTTTCAAATAACTAATTCACGTTTTCAAGTTACTACACGTAACCATTTTCAAGTTACTAATTCAGATTTTCACTACACTTAACCATTTTCAAATAACTAATTCACATTTCAAGTCTCTACAATTAACCATTTTCAAGTAACTAATTCACATTTTCAAGTCACTACCATTTTCAAGTAACAAATACACATCTTCAAGTCTCTACACTTAACCATTTTCAAATAACTAATTCACATTTCAAATCTCTACCATTAACCATGTAACTAATTCACATTTCAATTCTCTACACCTAACCATTTTCAAGTAACTAATTCACATTTTCAAGTTACTACACTTAACCATTTTCAAGTAACTTATTTACATTTTCACTACACTTAACCATTTTCAAATAACTAATTCACATTTCAAGTCTCTACAATTAACCATTTTCAAGTAACTACTTCACACTTCAAGTCTCTATCATTAACCATGTAAATAATTCACATTTTCAAGTCACTACAATTTTCAAGTAACTAATTCACATTTTCACTACACTTAACCATTTTCAAATAACTAATTCACATTTCAAGTCTCTACCATTAACCATTTTCAAGTAACTACTTCACACTTCAAGTCTCTATCATTAACCATGTAAATAATTCACATTTTCAAGTCACTACCATTTTCAAGTAACTAATTCACATTTTCACTACACTTAACCATTTTCAAGTAACTAATTTCACATTTCAAGTCTCTACCATTAACCATTTTCAAATAACTAATTCACATTTCAAGTCTCTACCATTTACCATGTAACTAATTCACATTTCAATTCTCTACACTTAACCATTTTCAAGTAACTAATTCACGTTTTCAAGCTACTACACTTAACCATTTTCACGTAACTTATTCACATTTTCCACTACACTTAACCATTTTCAAGTAACCAATTCACATTTCAAGTCTCTACCATTAACCATTTTCAAGTAACTAATTCACATTTTCAAGTCACTACCATTTTCAAGTAACTAATTCAAATTTCCAAGTTACTACACTTAACCATTTTCTAGTAACTAATTCAAATTTTCACTACACTTAACCATTTTCAAGTAACTAATTCACATTTCAAATCTCTACCATTAACCATTTTCAAGCAACTAATTCACATTTTCAATTCACTACCATTTTAAAGTAACAAATACACATCTGCATGTCTCTACACTTAACCATTTTCAAGTAACTAATTCACATTTCAAGTCTATACCATTAACCATTTTCAAGTTACTAATTTATATTTTCAAGTCACTACCATTTTCAAGTAACAAATACACATCTTCATGTCTCTACACTTAACCATTTTCAAATAACCAATTCACATTTTCAATTTACTACACTTAATCATTTTCAAGTAACTAATTCACATTTCAAGTGTCTACCGTTAACCATGTAACTAATTCACATTTCAACCATTTTCAAGTAACTAATTCATGTTTTCAAGTTACTACACTTAACCATTTTCAAGTAACTAATCCACATTTTCACTACACTTAACCATTTTCAACTAACTAATTCACATTTTCAAGTTACTACACTTAACCATTTTAAAGTAACTTATTTACATTTTCACTACACTTAACCATTTTCAAATAACTAATTCACATTTCAAGTCTCTACAATTAACCATTTTCAAGTAACTAATTCACATTTTCAAGTCACTACCATTTTCAAGTAACAAATACACATCTTCATTTCTCTACACTTAACCATTTTCAAGTAACTAATTCACATTTCAAGTCTCTACCATTTTCAAGTAACTAATTCACATTTCAAGTCTCTACCATTAACCATTTTCAAGTAACTAATTCACGTTTTCAAGTCACTACCACTTTCAAGTAACCAATACACATTTTCAAGTCTCTACACTTAACCATTTTCAAATAACTAATTCACATTTCAAGTCTCTACCATTTTCAAGTAACTAATTCACATTTCAAGTCTCTACCATTAACCATTTCCAAGTAACTAATTCACATTTCAAGTCTCTACCACTAACAATGTAACTAATTCACATTTCAATTCTCTACACTTAACCATTTTCAAGTAACTAATTCACGTTTTCAAGTTACTACACTTAACCATTTTCAAGTTACTAATTCACATTTTCACTACACTTAACCATTTTCAAATAACTAATTCACATTTCAAGTCTCTACCATTTTCAAATAACTAATTAACATTTCAAGTCTCAACCATTAACCATTTTCAAATAACTAATTCACATTTGAAGTCTCTACCACTAACCATGTAACTAATTCACATTTCAATTCTCTACACTTAACCATTTTCAAGTAACTAATTCACGTTTTGAAGTTACTACACTTAACCATTTTCAAGTAACTAATCCACATTTCAAGTGTCTACCATTAACGATGTTACTAATTCACATTTCAATTCTCTACACTTAACCATTTTCAAGTAACTAATTCACGTTTTCAAGTTACTACACTTAACCATTTTCAAGTTACTAATTCACATTTCAAGTGTCTATCATTAACCATTTTCTAGTAACTAATTCACATTTTCAAGTCACTACCATTTTCAAGTAAAAAATACACATCTTCAAGTCTCTACACTTAACCATTTTCAAATAACTAATTCACATTTCAAGTAACTAATTCACATTTCAAGTGTCTACCATTAACCATGTAACTAATTCAAATTTCAACCATTTTCAAGTAACTAAATCATGTTTTCAAGTTACTACCATTAACCATGTAACTAATTCACATTTCAATTCTCTACACTTAACCATTTTCAAATAACTAATTCACATTTTCAAGTTACTACACTTAACCATTTTTAAGTAACTAATCCACATTTTCACTACACAACCATTTTCAAGTAACTAATTCACATTTCAAGTCTCTACCATTAACCATTTTCAAGTAACTAATTCACATTTCAAGTCTCTATCATTAACCATGTAACTAATTCATGTTTCAATTCTCTACACTTAACCATTTTCAAGTAACTAATTCACGTTTTCAAGTTACTACACTTAACCATTTTCAAGTAACTAATCCACATTTTCACTACACAACCATTTTCAAGTAACTAATTCACATTTCAAGTCTCTACCATTAACCATTTTCAAGTAACTAATTCACGTTTTCAAGTCACTACCATTTTAAGTAACAAATACACATCTTCAAGTCTCTACACTTAACCATTTTCAAATAACTAATTCACATTTCAAGTCTCTACCATTAACCATGTAACTAATTCACATTTCAATTCTCTACACTTAACCATTTTCAAGTAACTAATTCACATTTTCAAGTTACTACACTTAACCATTTTCAAGTAACTAATCCACATTTTCACTACACAACAATTTTCAAGTAACTAATTCACATTTCAAGTCTCTACCATTAACCATTTTCAAGTAACTAATTCACGTTTTCAAGCTATTACACTTAACCATTTTCACGTAACTTATTTACATTTTCACTACACTTAACCATTTTCAAGTAACTAATTCACATTTCAAGTCTCTACCATTTTCAAGTAACTAATTCACATTTTTACTACACTTAACCATTTTCAAATAACTAATTCACAATTTCAAGTAACTACACTTAACAATTTTCAAATAACTAATTCACATTTCAAGTAAGTAGTTCACATTACAACAAACTACACTTAACCATTTTCAAGTAACTAATTCACATTTTCACTTCACTTAACCATTTTCAAGGTAGTAATTCACATTTCAAGTCTCTACCATTAACCATTTTCAAGTAACTAATTCACATTTCAAGTCTCTACCATTAACAATTTTCAAGTTACTAATTTATATTTTCAAGTCACTACCATTTTCAAGTAACAAATACACATCTTCATGTCTCTACACTTAACCATTTTCAAATAACCAATTCACATTTTCAATTTTCTACACTTAACCATTTTCAAGTAACTAATTCACATTTCAAGTCTCTACCATTAACCATTTTCAAGTAACTAATTCACGTTTTCAAGTCACTACCATTTTAAGTAACAAATACACATCTTCAAGTCTCTACACTTAACCATTTTCAAATAACTAATTCACATTTCAAGTCTCTACCATTAACCATGTAACTAATTCACATTTCAATTCTCTACACTTAACCATTTTCAAGTAACTAATTCACATTTTCAAGTTACTACACTTAACCATTTTCAAGTAACTAATTCACATTTTCACTACACAACCATTTTCAAGTAACTAATTCACATTTCAAGTCTCTACCATTAACTATTTTCAAGTAACTAATTCACGTTTTCAAGCTATTACACTTAACCATTTTCATGTAACTTATTTACATTTTCACTACACTTAACCATTTTCAAGTAACTAATTCACATTTCAAGTCTCTACCATTTTCAAGTAACTAATTCACATTTTTACTAAACTTAACCATTTTCAAATATCTAATTCACAATTTCAAGTAACTACACTTAACAATTTTCAAATAACTAATTCACATTTCAAGTAAGTAGTTCACATTACAACAAACTACACTTAACCATTTTCAAGTAACTAATTCACATTTTCACTACACTTAACCATTTTCAAGGTAGTAATTCACATTTCAAGTATCTACCATTAACCATTTTCAAGTAACTAATTTACATTTCAAGTCTCTACCATTAACAATTTTCAAGTTACTAATTTATATTTTCAATCACTACCGTTTTCAAGTAACAAATTCACATTTTCAAATTACTACACTTAACCATTTTCAAGTAACTAATTCACATTTTCACTACACTTAACCATTTTCAAGTAACTAATTCACATTTCAAGTCTCTACCATTAACCATTTTCAAGTAACTAATTCACATTTCAAGTGTCTACCATTAACCATGTAACTAATTCACATTTCAACCATTTTAAAGTAACTAATTCATGTTTTCAATTTACTACACTTAACCATTTTCAAGTAACTAATCCACATTTTCACTACACTTAACTATTTTCAAGTAACTAATTCACATTTCAAGTATCTACCATTAACCATTTTCAAGTAACTAATTCACATTTTCAAGTCACTACCACTTTCAAGTAACAAATACACATTTTCAAGTCACTTTCAAGTCTCTACCATTTTCAAGTAACTAATTCACATTTCAAGTCTCTACCATTTTCAAGTAACTATTTCACATTTCAAGTCTCTACCATTAACCATTTTCAAGTAACTAATTCATATTTCAAGTCTCTACCACTAACCATGTAACTAATTCACATTTCAATTCTCTACACTTAACCATTTTCAAATAACTAATTCACGTTTTCAAGTTACTACATGTAACCATTTTCAAGTAACTTATTTACATTTTCACTACACTTAACCATTTTCAAATAACTAATTAACATTTCAAGTCTCTACAATTAACCATTTTCAAGTAACTAATTCACATTTTCAAGTTTCTACCATTTTCAAGTAACTAATTCACATTTCAAGTCTATACCATTAACCATTTTCAAGTTACTAATTTATATTTTCAAGTCACTACCATTTTCAAGTAACAAATACACATCTTCATGTCCCTACACTTAACCATTTTCAAATAACCAATTCACATTTTCAATTTTCTACACTTAACCATTTTCAAGTAACTAATTCACATTTCAAGTCTCTACCATTAACCATTTTCAAGTAACTAATTCACATTTCAAGTGTCTACCATTAACCATGTAACTAATTCACATTTCAACCATTTTCAAGTAACTAATTCA
Organism: Capsicum rhomboideum; assembly: GCA_031232105.1. Classification (NCBI taxonomy): domain Eukaryota; kingdom Viridiplantae; phylum Streptophyta; class Magnoliopsida; order Solanales; family Solanaceae; genus Capsicum; species Capsicum rhomboideum. The sequence continues at coordinate 45,765,982 of CP124719.1, read as the reverse complement.
TGTTTTCAAGTTACTACACTTAACCATTTTCAAGTAACTAATCCACATTTTCACTACACTTAACCATTTTCAAGTAACTAATTCACATTTCAAGTATCTACCATTAACCATTTTCAAGTAACTAATTCACATTTTCAAGTCACTACCACTTTCAAATAACAAATACACATTTTCAAGTCTCTACCATTAACCATTTTCAAGTAACTAATTCACATTTCAATTCTCTACCATTTTCAAGTAACTAATTCACATTTCAAGTCTCTATCATTAACCATTTTCAAGTAACTAATTCACATTTCAAGTCTCTACCACTAACAATGTAACTAATTCACATTTCAATTCTCTACACTTAACCATTTTCAAATAACTAATTCACGTTTTCAAGTTACTATACGTAACCATTTTCAAGTTACTAATTCACATTTTCACTACACTTAACCATTTTCAAGTAACTAATTCACATTTCCAAGTTAGTACACTTAGCCATTTTCTAGTAACTAATTCACATTTTCACTACCCTTAACCATTTTCAAATAACTAATTCACATTTCAAGTCTCTACCATTAACCATTTTCAAGTAACTAATTCACATTTTCAATTCACTACCATTTTCAAGTAACAAATACACATATTCATGTCTCTATACATAACCATTTTCAAGTAACAAATTCACATTTTCAAGTTACTACACTTAACCATTTTCAAGTAACTAATCCACATTTTCACTACACAACCATTTTCAAGTAACTAATTCACATTTCAAGTCTCTACCATTAACCATTTTCAAATAACTAATTCACATTTCAAGTCTCTATCATTAACCATGTAACTAATTCATGTTTCAATTCTCTACACTTAACCATTTTCAAGTAACTAATTCATGTTTTCAAGTTACTACACTTAACCATTTTCAAGTAACTTATTTACATTTTCACTACACTTAACCATTTTCAAGTAACTAATTAACATTTCAAGTGTATACCATTAACCATGTAACTAATTCACATTTCAACCATTTTCAAGTAATTAATTCACATTTCAAGTCTGTACCATTTTCAAGTAACTATTTCACATTTCAAGTCTCTACCATTAACCATTTTCAAGTAACTAATTCACATTTCAAGTCTCTACCACTAACCATGTAACTAATTCACATTTCAATTATCTACACTTAACCATTTTCAAATAACTAATTCACGTTTTCAAGTTACTACACGTAACCATTTTCAAGTTACTAATTCAGATTTTCACTACACTTAACCATTTTCAAATAACTAATTCACATTTCAAGTCTCTACAATTAACCATTTTCAAGTAACTAATTCACATTTTCAAGTCACTACCATTTTCAAGTAACAAATACACATCTTCAAGTCTCTACACTTAACCATTTTCAAATAACTAATTCACATTTCAAATCTCTACCATTAACCATGTAACTAATTCACATTTCAATTCTCTACACCTAACCATTTTCAAGTAACTAATTCACATTTTCAAGTTACTACACTTAACCATTTTCAAGTAACTTATTTACATTTTCACTACACTTAACCATTTTCAAATAACTAATTCACATTTCAAGTCTCTACAATTAACCATTTTCAAGTAACTAATTCACATTTTCAAGTCTCTACCATTTTCAAGTAACTAATTCACATTTCAAGTCTCTACCATTAACCATTTTCAAGTAACTAATTCACATTTCAAGTCTCTATCATTAACCATGTAACTAATTCATGTTTCAATTCTATACACTTAACCATTTTCAAGTAACTAATTCATGTTTCAATTCTATACACTTAACCATTTTCAAGTAACTAATCCACATTTTCACTACACTTAACCATTTTCAAGTAACTAATTCACATTTCAAGTATCTACCATTAACCATTTTCAAGTAACTAATTCACATTTTCAAGTCACTACCACTTTCAAGTAACAAATACACATTTTCAAGTCTCTACCATTAACCATTTTCAAGTAACTAATTCATATTTCAAGTCTCTACCATTTTCAAGTAACTAATTCACAGTTCAAGTCTCTACCATTTTCAAGTAACTTATTCACAGTTCAAGTCTCTACCATTTTCAAGTAACTAATCCACATTTTCACTACACAACCATTTTCAAGTAACTAATTCACATTTCAAGTCTTTACCATTAACCATTTTCAAGTAACTAATTCACGTTTTCAAGTTACTACACTTAACCATTTTCAAGTAACTAATTCACATTTTCACAACACTTAACCATTTTCAAATAAATAATTCACATTTCAAGTCTCTACAATTAACCATTTTCAAGTAACTAATTCACATTTTCAAGTCACTACCTTTTTCAAGTAACAAATACACATCTTCAAGTCTCTACACTTAACCATTTTCAAATAACTAATTCACATTTCAAGTCTCTACCATTTTCAAGTAACAAATTCACATTTCAAGTCTCTACCATTTTCAAGTAACTAATTCACATTTTCAAGTTACTAGCACTTTCAAGTAACAAATTCACATTTTCAAGTTACTACACTTAACCATTTTCAAGTAACTAATTACCATTTTCAAGTAACTAATTCACATTTCAAGTCTCTACCATTTTCAAGTAACTAATTCACATTTTCAAGTTACTACCACTTTCAAGTAACAAATTCACATTTTCAAGTTACTACACTTAACCATTTTCAAGTAACTAATTCACATTTTCACTACACTTAACCATTTTCAAGTAACTAATTCACATTTTCAAGTTACTACACATAACTATTTTCAAGTAACTAATTCACATTTCCACTACACTTAACGATTTTCAAGTAACTAATTCACATTTCAAGTCTCTACAATTAACCATTTTCAAGTAACTAATTTACATTTTCAAGTCACTACCGTTTTCAAGTAACAAATTCACATTTTCAAGTTACTACACTTAACCATTTTAAGTAACTAATTCACATTTTCACTACACTTAACCATTTTCAAGTAACTAATTCACATTTCAAGTCTCTACCATTAACCATTTTCAAGTTACTAATTTACATTTTCAAGTCACTACCATTTTCAAGTAACAAATTCACATTTTCAAGTTACTACACTTAACCATTTTCAAGTAACTAATTCACATTTTCACTACACTTAACCATTTTCAAGTAACTTATTCACATTTCAATTCTCTACCATTAACAATTTTCAAGTAACTAATTCACATTTCAAGTGTCTACCATTAACCATGTAACTAATTCACATTTCAATTCTCTACACTTAACCATTTTCAAGTAACTAATCCTTATTTTCACTACACAACCATTTTCAAGTAACTAATTCACATTTCAAGTCATTACCATTAACCACTTTCAAGTAACTAATTCATGTTTTCAAGTTACTACCGTTTTCAAGTAACTAATTCACGTTTTCAAGTTACTACACTTAACCATTTTCAAGTAACTAATCCACATTTTCACTACACAACCATTTTCAAGTAACTAATTCACATTTCAATTCTCTACACTTAACCATTTTCAAGTAACTAATCCACATTTTCACTAGACAACCATTTTCAAGTAACTAATTCACATTTCAAGTCTTTACCATTAACCATTTTCAAGTAACTAATTCACGTTTTCAAGTTACTACACTTAACCATTTTCAATTAACTAATTCACATTTTCACTACACTTAACCATTTTCAAGTAACTAATTCACATTTCAAGTCTCTACCACTAACTATTTTGAAGTAACTAATTTACATTTTCAAGTCACTACCATTTTCAAGTAACAAATACACATCTTCAAGTCTCTACAATTAACCATTTTCAAATAACTAATTCACATTTTAAGTCTCTACCATTTTCAAGTAAGTAATTCACAGTTCAAGTCTCTACCATTTTCAAGTAACTAATTCACATTTTCAAGTTACTACACATAACTATTTTCAAGTAACTAATTCACATTTCCACTACACTTAACGATTTTCAAGTAACTAATTCACATTTCAAGTCTCTACAATTAACCATTTTCAAGTAACTAATTTACATTTTCAAGTCACTACCGTTTTCAAGTAACAAATTCACATTTTCAAGTTACTACACTTAACCATTTTAAGTAACTAATTCACATTTTCACTACACTTAACCATTTTCAAGTAACTAATTCACATTTCAAGTCTCTACCATTAACCATTTTCAAGTTACTAATTTACATTTTCAAGTCACTACCATTTTCAAGTAACAAATTCACATTTTCAAGTTACTACACTTAACCATTTTCAAGTAACTAATTCACATTTTCACTACACTTAACCATTTTCAAGTAACTTATTCACATTTCAATTCTCTACCATTAACAATTTTCAAGTAACTAATTCACATTTCAAGTGTCTACCATTAACCATGTAACTAATTCACATTTCAATTCTCTACACTTAACCATTTTCAAGTAACTAATCCTTATTTTCACTACACAACCATTTTCAAGTAACTAATTCACATTTCAAGTCATTACCATTAACCACTTTCAAGTAACTAATTCATGTTTTCAAGTTACTACCGTTTTCAAGTAACAAATTCACATTTTCAAGTTACTACACTTAACCATTTTCAAGTAACTAATTCACATTTTCACTACACTTAACCATTTTCAAGTAACTAATTCACATTTCAAGTCTCTACCATTAACCATTTTCAAGTTACTAATTTACATTTTCAAGTCACTACCATTTTCAAGTAACAAATTCACGTTTTCAAGTTACTACACTTAACCATTTTCAATTAACTAATTCACATTTTCACTACACTTAACCATTTTCAAGTAACTAATTCACATTTCAAGTCTCTACCACTAACTATTTTGAAGTAACTAATTTACATTTTCAAGTCACTACCATTTTCAAGTAACAAATACACATCTTCAAGTCTCTACAATTAACCATTTTCAAATAACTAATTCACATTTTAAGTCTCTACCATTTTCAAGTAAGTAATTCACAGTTCAAGTCTCTACCATTTTCAAGTAACTAATTCACATTTTCAAGTTACTACACATAACTATTTTCAAGTAACTAATTCACATTTCCACTACACTTAACGATTTTCAAGTAACTAATTCACATTTCAAGTCTCTACCATTAACCATTTTCAAGTAACTAATTTACATTTTCAAGTCACTACCGTTTTCAAGTAACAAATTCACATTTTCAAGTTACTACACTTAACCATTTTAAGTAACTAATTCACATTTTCACTACACTTAACCATTTTCAACTAACTAATTCACATTTCAAGTCTCTACCATTAACCATTTTCAAGTTACTAATTTACATTTTCAAGTCACTACCATTTTCAAGTAACAAATTCACATTTTCAAATTACTACACTTAACCATTTTCAAGTAACTAATTCACATTTTCACTACACTTAACCATTTTCAAGTAACTTATTCACATTTCAATTCTCTACCATTAACAATTTTCAAGTAACTAATTCACATTTCAAGTGTCTACCATTAACCATGTAACTAATTCACATTTCAATTCTCTACACTTAACCATTTTCAAATAACTAATCCTTATTTTCACTACACAACCATTTTCAAGTAACTAATTCACATTTCAAGTCATTACCATTAACCACTTTCAAGTAACTAATTCATGTTTTCAAGTTACTACCGTTTTCAAGTAACAAATTCACATTTTCAAGTTACTACACTTAACCATTTTCAAGTAACTAATTCACATTTTCACTACACTTAACCATTTTCAAGTAACTAATTCACATTTCAAGTCTCTACCATTAACCATTTTCAAGTTACTAATTTACATTTTCAAGTCACTACCATTTTCAAGTAACAAATTCACATTTTCAAGTTACTACACTTAACCATTTTCAATTAACTAATTCACATTTTCACTACACTTAACCATTTTCAAGTAACTAATTCACATTTCAAGTCTCTACCATTAACCATTTTCAAGTAAATAATTCACATTTCAAGTGTCTACCATTAACCATTTAACTAATTCACATTTCAATTCTCTACACTTAACCATTTTCAAGGTACTAATTCATGTTTTCAAGTTACTACACTTAACCATTTTCAAGTAACTAATCCACATTTTCACTACACTTAACCATTTTCAAGTAACTAATTCACGTTTTCAAGTTACTACACTTAACCATTTTCAAGTAACTAATTCACATTTCAAGTTTCTACCATTAACCATTTTCAAGTAACTAATTCACATTTTCAAGTCACTACCATTTTCAAGTAACAAATTCACATCTTCAAGTCTCTACACTTAACCATTTTGAAATAACTAATTCACATTTCAAGTCTCTACCATTAACCATTTTCAAGTAACTAATTCACATTTTCAAGTCACTACCATTTTCAAGTAACAAATTCACATCTTCAAGTCTCTACACTTAACCATTTTGAAATAACTAATTCACATTTCAAGTCTCTACCATTTTCAAGTAACTAATTCACAGTTCAAGTCTCTACTATTTTCACGTAACTAATTCACATTTCAAGTCTCTACCATTAACCATTTTCAAGTAACTAATTCACATTTTCAAATCACTACCATTTTCAAGTAACAAATACACATCTTCAAGTCTCTACAATTAACCATTTTCAAATAACTAATTCACATTTTAAGTCTCTACCATTTTCAAGTAACTAATTCACAGTTTAAGTCTCTACCATTTTCAAGTAACTAATTCACATTTTCAAGTTGCTACGCTTGACCATTTTCAAGTAACTAATTCACATTTCCACTACACTTAACGATTTTCAAGTAACTAATTCACATTTCAAGTCTCTACCATTAACCATTTTCAAGTAACAAATTCACATTTTCAAATTACTACACTTAACCATTTTCAAGTAACTAATTCACATTTTCACTACACTTAACCATTTTCAAGTAACTAATTCACATTTCAAGTCTCTACCATTAACCATTTTCAAGTAACTAATTCACATTTCAAGTCTCTACCATTAACCATGTAACTAATTCACATTTCAATTCTCTACACTTAACCATTTTCAAGTAACTAATCCACATTTTCACTACACAACCATTTTCAAGTAACTAATTCACATTTCAAATCTTTACCATTAACCATTTTCAAGTAACTAATTCACGTTTTCAAGTTACTACACTTAACCATTTTCAAGTAACTAATTCACATTTCAAGTCTCTACCATTAACCATTTTCAAGTAACTAATTCACATTTCAAGTGTCTACCATTAACCATGTAACTAATTCACATTTCAACCATTTTCAAGTAACTAATTCATGTTTTCAAGTTACTACACTTAACCATTTTCAAGTAACTAATCCACATTTTCACTACACTTAACCATTTTCAAGTAACTAATTCACATTTCAAGTATCTACCATTAACCATTTTCAAGTAACTAATTCACATTTTCAAGTCACTACCACTTTCAAGTAACAAATACACATTTTCAAGTCTCTACCATTAACCATTTTCAAGTAACTAATTCACATTTCAATTCTCTACCATTTTCAAGTAACTAATTCACATTTCAAGTCTCTATCATTAACCATTTTCAAGTAACTAATTCACATTTCAAGTCTCTACCACTAACAATGTAACTAATTCACATTTCAATTCTCTACACTTAACCATTTTCAAATAACTAATTCACGTTTTCAAGTTACTATACGTAACCATTTTCAAGTTACTAATTCACATTTTCACTACACTTAACCATTTTCAAGTAACTAATTCACATTTCCAAGTTAGTACACTTAGCCATTTTCTAGTAACTAATTCACATTTTCACTACCCTTAACCATTTTCAAATAACTAATTCACATTTCAAGTCTCTACCATTAACCATTTTCAAGTAACTAATTCACATTTTCAATTCACTACCATTTTCAAGTAACAAATACACATATTCATGTCTCTATACATAACCATTTTCAAGTAACAAATTCACATTTTCAAGTTACTACACTTAACCATTTTCAAGTAACTAATCCACATTTTCACTACACAACCATTTTCAAGTAACTAATTCACATTTCAAGTCTCTACCATTAACCATTTTCAAATAACTAATTCACATTTCAAGTCTCTATCATTAACCATGTAACTAATTCATGTTTCAATTCTCTACACTTAACCATTTTCAAGTAACTAATTCATGTTTTCAAGTTACTACACTTAACCATTTTCAAGTAACTTATTTACATTTTCACTACACTTAACCATTTTCAAGTAACTAATTAACATTTCAAGTGTATACCATTAACCATGTAACTAATTCACATTTCAACCATTTTCAAGTAATTAATTCACATTTCAAGTCTGTACCATTTTCAAGTAACTATTTCACATTTCAAGTCTCTACCATTAACCATTTTCAAGTAACTAATTCACATTTCAAGTCTCTACCACTAACCATGTAACTAATTCACATTTCAATTATCTACACTTAACCATTTTCAAATAACTAATTCACGTTTTCAAGTTACTACACGTAACCATTTTCAAGTTACTAATTCAGATTTTCACTACACTTAACCATTTTCAAATAACTAATTCACATTTCAAGTCTCTACAATTAACCATTTTCAAGTAACTAATTCACATTTTCAAGTCACTACCATTTTCAAGTAACAAATACACATCTTCAAGTCTCTACACTTAACCATTTTCAAATAACTAATTCACATTTCAAATCTCTACCATTAACCATGTAACTAATTCACATTTCAATTCTCTACACCTAACCATTTTCAAGTAACTAATTCACATTTTCAAGTTACTACACTTAACCATTTTCAAGTAACTTATTTACATTTTCACTACACTTAACCATTTTCAAATAACTAATTCACATTTCAAGTCTCTACAATTAACCATTTTCAAGTAACTAATTCACATTTTCAAGTCTCTACCATTTTCAAGTAACTAATTCACATTTCAAGTCTCTACCATTAACCATTTTCAAGTAACTAATTCACATTTCAAGTCTCTATCATTAACCATGTAACTAATTCATGTTTCAATTCTATACACTTAACCATTTTCAAGTAACTAATTCATGTTTCAATTCTATACACTTAACCATTTTCAAGTAACTAATCCACATTTTCACTACACTTAACCATTTTCAAGTAACTAATTCACATTTCAAGTATCTACCATTAACCATTTTCAAGTAACTAATTCACATTTTCAAGTCACTACCACTTTCAAGTAACAAATACACATTTTCAAGTCTCTACCATTAACCATTTTCAAGTAACTAATTCATATTTCAAGTCTCTACCATTTTCAAGTAACTAATTCACAGTTCAAGTCTCTACCATTTTCAAGTAACTTATTCACAGTTCAAGTCTCTACCATTTTCAAGTAACTAATCCACATTTTCACTACACAACCATTTTCAAGTAACTAATTCACATTTCAAGTCTTTACCATTAACCATTTTCAAGTAACTAATTCACGTTTTCAAGTTACTACACTTAACCATTTTCAAGTAACTAATTCACATTTTCACAACACTTAACCATTTTCAAATAAATAATTCACATTTCAAGTCTCTACAATTAACCATTTTCAAGTAACTAATTCACATTTTCAAGTCACTACCTTTTTCAAGTAACAAATACACATCTTCAAGTCTCTACACTTAACCATTTTCAAATAACTAATTCACATTTCAAGTCTCTACCATTTTCAAGTAACAAATTCACATTTCAAGTCTCTACCATTTTCAAGTAACTAATTCACATTTTCAAGTTACTAGCACTTTCAAGTAACAAATTCACATTTTCAAGTTACTACACTTAACCATTTTCAAGTAACTAATTACCATTTTCAAGTAACTAATTCACATTTCAAGTCTCTACCATTTTCAAGTAACTAATTCACATTTTCAAGTTACTACCACTTTCAAGTAACAAATTCACATTTTCAAGTTACTACACTTAACCATTTTCAAGTAACTAATTCACATTTTCACTACACTTAACCATTTTCAAGTAACTAATTCACATTTTCAAGTTACTACACATAACTATTTTCAAGTAACTAATTCACATTTCCACTACACTTAACGATTTTCAAGTAACTAATTCACATTTCAAGTCTCTACAATTAACCATTTTCAAGTAACTAATTTACATTTTCAAGTCACTACCGTTTTCAAGTAACAAATTCACATTTTCAAGTTACTACACTTAACCATTTTAAGTAACTAATTCACATTTTCACTACACTTAACCATTTTCAAGTAACTAATTCACATTTCAAGTCTCTACCATTAACCATTTTCAAGTTACTAATTTACATTTTCAAGTCACTACCATTTTCAAGTAACAAATTCACATTTTCAAGTTACTACACTTAACCATTTTCAAGTAACTAATTCACATTTTCACTACACTTAACCATTTTCAAGTAACTTATTCACATTTCAATTCTCTACCATTAACAATTTTCAAGTAACTAATTCACATTTCAAGTGTCTACCATTAACCATGTAACTAATTCACATTTCAATTCTCTACACTTAACCATTTTCAAGTAACTAATCCTTATTTTCACTACACAACCATTTTCAAGTAACTAATTCACATTTCAAGTCATTACCATTAACCACTTTCAAGTAACTAATTCATGTTTTCAAGTTACTACCGTTTTCAAGTAACTAATTCACGTTTTCAAGTTACTACACTTAACCATTTTCAAGTAACTAATCCACATTTTCACTACACAACCATTTTCAAGTAACTAATTCACATTTCAATTCTCTACACTTAACCATTTTCAAGTAACTAATCCACATTTTCACTAGACAACCATTTTCAAGTAACTAATTCACATTTCAAGTCTTTACCATTAACCATTTTCAAGTAACTAATTCACGTTTTCAAGTTACTACACTTAACCATTTTCAATTAACTAATTCACATTTTCACTACACTTAACCATTTTCAAGTAACTAATTCACATTTCAAGTCTCTACCACTAACTATTTTGAAGTAACTAATTTACATTTTCAAGTCACTACCATTTTCAAGTAACAAATACACATCTTCAAGTCTCTACAATTAACCATTTTCAAATAACTAATTCACATTTTAAGTCTCTACCATTTTCAAGTAAGTAATTCACAGTTCAAGTCTCTACCATTTTCAAGTAACTAATTCACATTTTCAAGTTACTACACATAACTATTTTCAAGTAACTAATTCACATTTCCACTACACTTAACGATTTTCAAGTAACTAATTCACATTTCAAGTCTCTACAATTAACCATTTTCAAGTAACTAATTTACATTTTCAAGTCACTACCGTTTTCAAGTAACAAATTCACATTTTCAAGTTACTACACTTAACCATTTTAAGTAACTAATTCACATTTTCACTACACTTAACCATTTTCAAGTAACTAATTCACATTTCAAGTCTCTACCATTAACCATTTTCAAGTTACTAATTTACATTTTCAAGTCACTACCATTTTCAAGTAACAAATTCACATTTTCAAGTTACTACACTTAACCATTTTCAAGTAACTAATTCACATTTTCACTACACTTAACCATTTTCAAGTAACTTATTCACATTTCAATTCTCTACCATTAACAATTTTCAAGTAACTAATTCACATTTCAAGTGTCTACCATTAACCATGTAACTAATTCACATTTCAATTCTCTACACTTAACCATTTTCAAGTAACTAATCCTTATTTTCACTACACAACCATTTTCAAGTAACTAATTCACATTTCAAGTCATTACCATTAACCACTTTCAAGTAACTAATTCATGTTTTCAAGTTACTACCGTTTTCAAGTAACAAATTCACATTTTCAAGTTACTACACTTAACCATTTTCAAGTAACTAATTCACATTTTCACTACACTTAACCATTTTCAAGTAACTAATTCACATTTCAAGTCTCTACCATTAACCATTTTCAAGTTACTAATTTACATTTTCAAGTCACTACCATTTTCAAGTAACAAATTCACGTTTTCAAGTTACTACACTTAACCATTTTCAATTAACTAATTCACATTTTCACTACACTTAACCATTTTCAAGTAACTAATTCACATTTCAAGTCTCTACCACTAACTATTTTGAAGTAACTAATTTACATTTTCAAGTCACTACCATTTTCAAGTAACAAATACACATCTTCAAGTCTCTACAATTAACCATTTTCAAATAACTAATTCACATTTTAAGTCTCTACCATTTTCAAGTAAGTAATTCACAGTTCAAGTCTCTACCATTTTCAAGTAACTAATTCACATTTTCAAGTTACTACACATAACTATTTTCAAGTAACTAATTCACATTTCCACTACACTTAACGATTTTCAAGTAACTAATTCACATTTCAAGTCTCTACCATTAACCATTTTCAAGTAACTAATTTACATTTTCAAGTCACTACCGTTTTCAAGTAACAAATTCACATTTTCAAGTTACTACACTTAACCATTTTAAGTAACTAATTCACATTTTCACTACACTTAACCATTTTCAACTAACTAATTCACATTTCAAGTCTCTACCATTAACCATTTTCAAGTTACTAATTTACATTTTCAAGTCACTACCATTTTCAAGTAACAAATTCACATTTTCAAATTACTACACTTAACCATTTTCAAGTAACTAATTCACATTTTCACTACACTTAACCATTTTCAAGTAACTTATTCACATTTCAATTCTCTACCATTAACAATTTTCAAGTAACTAATTCACATTTCAAGTGTCTACCATTAACCATGTAACTAATTCACATTTCAATTCTCTACACTTAACCATTTTCAAATAACTAATCCTTATTTTCACTACACAACCATTTTCAAGTAACTAATTCACATTTCAAGTCATTACCATTAACCACTTTCAAGTAACTAATTCATGTTTTCAAGTTACTACCGTTTTCAAGTAACAAATTCACATTTTCAAGTTACTACACTTAACCATTTTCAAGTAACTAATTCACATTTTCACTACACTTAACCATTTTCAAGTAACTAATTCACATTTCAAGTCTCTACCATTAACCATTTTCAAGTTACTAATTTACATTTTCAAGTCACTACCATTTTCAAGTAACAAATTCACATTTTCAAGTTACTACACTTAACCATTTTCAATTAACTAATTCACATTTTCACTACACTTAACCATTTTCAAGTAACTAATTCACATTTCAAGTCTCTACCATTAACCATTTTCAAGTAAATAATTCACATTTCAAGTGTCTACCATTAACCATTTAACTAATTCACATTTCAATTCTCTACACTTAACCATTTTCAAGGTACTAATTCATGTTTTCAAGTTACTACACTTAACCATTTTCAAGTAACTAATCCACATTTTCACTACACTTAACCATTTTCAAGTAACTAATTCACGTTTTCAAGTTACTACACTTAACCATTTTCAAGTAACTAATTCACATTTCAAGTTTCTACCATTAACCATTTTCAAGTAACTAATTCACATTTTCAAGTCACTACCATTTTCAAGTAACAAATTCACATCTTCAAGTCTCTACACTTAACCATTTTGAAATAACTAATTCACATTTCAAGTCTCTACCATTAACCATTTTCAAGTAACTAATTCACATTTTCAAGTCACTACCATTTTCAAGTAACAAATTCACATCTTCAAGTCTCTACACTTAACCATTTTGAAATAACTAATTCACATTTCAAGTCTCTACCATTTTCAAGTAACTAATTCACAGTTCAAGTCTCTACTATTTTCACGTAACTAATTCACATTTCAAGTCTCTACCATTAACCATTTTCAAGTAACTAATTCACATTTTCAAATCACTACCATTTTCAAGTAACAAATACACATCTTCAAGTCTCTACAATTAACCATTTTCAAATAACTAATTCACATTTTAAGTCTCTACCATTTTCAAGTAACTAATTCACAGTTTAAGTCTCTACCATTTTCAAGTAACTAATTCACATTTTCAAGTTGCTACGCTTGACCATTTTCAAGTAACTAATTCACATTTCCACTACACTTAACGATTTTCAAGTAACTAATTCACATTTCAAGTCTCTACCATTAACCATTTTCAAGTAACAAATTCACATTTTCAAATTACTACACTTAACCATTTTCAAGTAACTAATTCACATTTTCACTACACTTAACCATTTTCAAGTAACTAATTCACATTTCAAGTCTCTACCATTAACCATTTTCAAGTAACTAATTCACATTTCAAGTCTCTACCATTAACCATGTAACTAATTCACATTTCAATTCTCTACACTTAACCATTTTCAAGTAACTAATCCACATTTTCACTACACAACCATTTTCAAGTAACTAATTCACATTTCAAATCTTTACCATTAACCATTTTCAAGTAACTAATTCACGTTTTCAAGTTACTACACTTAACCATTTTCAAGTAACTAATTCACATTTCAAGTCTCTACCATTAACCATTTTCAAGTAACTAATTCACATTTCAAGTGTCTACCATTAACCATGTAACTAATTCACATTTCAACCATTTTCAAGTAACTAATTCATGTTTTCAAGTTACTACACTTAACCATTTTCAAGTAACTAATCCACATTTTCACTACACTTAACCATTTTCAAGTAACTAATTCACATTTCAAGTATCTACCATTAACCATTTTCAAGTAACTAATTCACATTTTCAAGTCACTACCACTTTCAAGTAACAAATACACATTTTCAAGTCTCTACCATTAACCATTTTCAAGTAACTAATTCACATTTCAATTCTCTACCATTTTCAAGTAACTAATTCACATTTCAAGTCTCTATCATTAACCATTTTCAAGTAACTAATTCACATTTCAAGTCTCTACCACTAACAATGTAACTAATTCACATTTCAATTCTCTACACTTAACCATTTTCAAATAACTAATTCACGTTTTCAAGTTACTATACGTAACCATTTTCAAGTTACTAATTCACATTTTCACTACACTTAACCATTTTCAAGTAACTAATTCACATTTCCAAGTTAGTACACTTAGCCATTTTCTAGTAACTAATTCACATTTTCACTACCCTTAACCATTTTCAAATAACTAATTCACATTTCAAGTCTCTACCATTAACCATTTTCAAGTAACTAATTCACATTTTCAATTCACTACCATTTTCAAGTAACAAATACACATATTCATGTCTCTATACATAACCATTTTCAAGTAACAAATTCACATTTTCAAGTTACTACACTTAACCATTTTCAAGTAACTAATCCACATTTTCACTACACAACCATTTTCAAGTAACTAATTCACATTTCAAGTCTCTACCATTAACCATTTTCAAATAACTAATTCACATTTCAAGTCTCTATCATTAACCATGTAACTAATTCATGTTTCAATTCTCTACACTTAACCATTTTCAAGTAACTAATTCATGTTTTCAAGTTACTACACTTAACCATTTTCAAGTAACTTATTTACATTTTCACTACACTTAACCATTTTCAAGTAACTAATTAACATTTCAAGTGTATACCATTAACCATGTAACTAATTCACATTTCAACCATTTTCAAGTAATTAATTCACATTTCAAGTCTGTACCATTTTCAAGTAACTATTTCACATTTCAAGTCTCTACCATTAACCATTTTCAAGTAACTAATTCACATTTCAAGTCTCTACCACTAACCATGTAACTAATTCACATTTCAATTATCTACACTTAACCATTTTCAAATAACTAATTCACGTTTTCAAGTTACTACACGTAACCATTTTCAAGTTACTAATTCAGATTTTCACTACACTTAACCATTTTCAAATAACTAATTCACATTTCAAGTCTCTACAATTAACCATTTTCAAGTAACTAATTCACATTTTCAAGTCACTACCATTTTCAAGTAACAAATACACATCTTCAAGTCTCTATACTTAACCATTTTCAAATAACTAATTCACATTTCAAATCTCTACCATTAACCATGTAACTAATTCACATTTCAATTCTCTACACCTAACCATTTTCAAGTAACTAATTCACATTTTCAAGTTACTACACTTAACCATTTTCAAGTAACTTATTTACATTTTCACTACACTTAACCATTTTCAAATAACTAATTCACATTTCAAGTCTCTACAATTAACCATTTTCAAGTAACTAATTCACATTTTCAAGTCTCTACCATTTTCAAGTAACTAATTCACATTTCAAGTCTCTACCATTAACCATTTTCAAGTAACTAATTCACATTTCAAGTCTCTATCATTAACCATGTAACTAATTCATGTTTCAATTCTATACACTTAACCATTTTCAAGTAACTAATTCATGTTTCAATTCTATACACTTAACCATTTTCAAGTAACTAATCCACATTTTCACTACACTTAACCATTTTCAAGTAACTAATTCACATTTCAAGTATCTACCATTAACCATTTTCAAGTAACTAATTCACATTTTCAAGTCACTACCACTTTCAAGTAACAAATACACATTTTCAAGTCTCTACCATTAACCATTTTCAAGTAACTAATTCATATTTCAAGTCTCTACCATTTTCAAGTAACTAATTCACAGTTCAAGTCTCTACCATTTTCAAGTAACTTATTCACAGTTCAAGTCTCTACCATTTTCAAGTAACTAATCCACATTTTCACTACACAACCATTTTCAAGTAACTAATTCACATTTCAAGTCTTTACCATTAACCATTTTCAAGTAACTAATTCACGTTTTCAAGTTACTACACTTAACCATTTTCAAGTAACTAATTCACATTTTCACAACACTTAACCATTTTCAAATAAATAATTCACATTTCAAGTCTCTACAATTAACCATTTTCAAGTAACTAATTCACATTTTCAAGTCACTACCTTTTTCAAGTAACAAATACACATCTTCAAGTCTCTACACTTAACCATTTTCAAATAACTAATTCACATTTCAAGTCTCTACCATTTTCAAGTAACAAATTCACATTTCAAGTCTCTACCATTTTCAAGTAACTAATTCACATTTTCAAGTTACTAGCACTTTCAAGTAACAAATTCACATTTTCAAGTTACTACACTTAACCATTTTCAAGTAACTAATTACCATTTTCAAGTAACTAATTCACATTTCAAGTCTCTACCATTTTCAAGTAACTAATTCACATTTTCAAGTTACTACCACTTTCAAGTAACAAATTCACATTTTCAAGTTACTACACTTAACCATTTTCAAGTAACTAATTCACATTTTCACTACACTTAACCATTTTCAAGTAACTAATTCACATTTTCAAGTTACTACACATAACTATTTTCAAGTAACTAATTCACATTTCCACTACACTTAACGATTTTCAAGTAACTAATTCACATTTCAAGTCTCTACAATTAACCATTTTCAAGTAACTAATTTACATTTTCAAGTCACTACCGTTTTCAAGTAACAAATTCACATTTTCAAGTTACTACACTTAACCATTTTAAGTAACTAATTCACATTTTCACTACACTTAACCATTTTCAAGTAACTAATTCACATTTCAAGTCTCTACCATTAACCATTTTCAAGTTACTAATTTACATTTTCAAGTCACTACCATTTTCAAGTAACAAATTCACATTTTCAAGTTACTACACTTAACCATTTTCAAGTAACTAATTCACATTTTCACTACACTTAACCATTTTCAAGTAACTTATTCACATTTCAATTCTCTACCATTAACAATTTTCAAGTAACTAATTCACATTTCAAGTGTCTACCATTAACCATGTAACTAATTCACATTTCAATTCTCTACACTTAACCATTTTCAAGTAACTAATCCTTATTTTCACTACACAACCATTTTCAAGTAACTAATTCACATTTCAAGTCATTACCATTAACCACTTTCAAGTAACTAATTCATGTTTTCAAGTTACTACCGTTTTCAAGTAACTAATTCACGTTTTCAAGTTACTACACTTAACCATTTTCAAGTAACTAATCCACATTTTCACTACACAACCATTTTCAAGTAACTAATTCACATTTCAATTCTCTACACTTAACCATTTTCAAGTAACTAATCCACATTTTCACTAGACAACCATTTTCAAGTAACTAATTCACATTTCAAGTCTTTACCATTAACCATTTTCAAGTAACTAATTCACGTTTTCAAGTTACTACACTTAACCATTTTCAATTAACTAATTCACATTTTCACTACACTTAACCATTTTCAAGTAACTAATTCACATTTCAAGTCTCTACCACTAACTATTTTGAAGTAACTAATTTACATTTTCAAGTCACTACCATTTTCAAGTAACAAATACACATCTTCAAGTCTCTACAATTAACCATTTTCAAATAACTAATTCACATTTTAAGTCTCTACCATTTTCAAGTAAGTAATTCACAGTTCAAGTCTCTACCATTTTCAAGTAACTAATTCACATTTTCAAGTTACTACACATAACTATTTTCAAGTAACTAATTCACATTTCCACTACACTTAACGATTTTCAAGTAACTAATTCACATTTCAAGTCTCTACAATTAACCATTTTCAAGTAACTAATTTACATTTTCAAGTCACTACCGTTTTCAAGTAACAAATTCACATTTTCAAGTTACTACACTTAACCATTTTAAGTAACTAATTCACATTTTCACTACACTTAACCATTTTCAAGTAACTAATTCACATTTCAAGTCTCTACCATTAACCATTTTCAAGTTACTAATTTACATTTTCAAGTCACTACCATTTTCAAGTAACAAATTCACATTTTCAAGTTACTACACTTAACCATTTTCAAGTAACTAATTCACATTTTCACTACACTTAACCATTTTCAAGTAACTTATTCACATTTCAATTCTCTACCATTAACAATTTTCAAGTAACTAATTCACATTTCAAGTGTCTACCATTAACCATGTAACTAATTCACATTTCAATTCTCTACACTTAACCATTTTCAAGTAACTAATCCTTATTTTCACTACACAACCATTTTCAAGTAACTAATTCACATTTCAAGTCATTACCATTAACCACTTTCAAGTAACTAATTCATGTTTTCAAGTTACTACCGTTTTCAAGTAACAAATTCACATTTTCAAGTTACTACACTTAACCATTTTCAAGTAACTAATTCACATTTTCACTACACTTAACCATTTTCAAGTAACTAATTCACATTTCAAGTCTCTACCATTAACCATTTTCAAGTTACTAATTTACATTTTCAAGTCACTACCATTTTCAAGTAACAAATTCACGTTTTCAAGTTACTACACTTAACCATTTTCAATTAACTAATTCACATTTTCACTACACTTAACCATTTTCAAGTAACTAATTCACATTTCAAGTCTCTACCACTAACTATTTTGAAGTAACTAATTTACATTTTCAAGTCACTACCATTTTCAAGTAACAAATACACATCTTCAAGTCTCTACAATTAACCATTTTCAAATAACTAATTCACATTTTAAGTCTCTACCATTTTCAAGTAAGTAATTCACAGTTCAAGTCTCTACCATTTTCAAGTAACTAATTCACATTTTCAAGTTACTACACATAACTATTTTCAAGTAACTAATTCACATTTCCACTACACTTAACGATTTTCAAGTAACTAATTCACATTTCAAGTCTCTACCATTAACCATTTTCAAGTAACTAATTTACATTTTCAAGTCACTACCGTTTTCAAGTAACAAATTCACATTTTCAAGTTACTACACTTAACCATTTTAAGTAACTAATTCACATTTTCACTACACTTAACCATTTTCAACTAACTAATTCACATTTCAAGTCTCTACCATTAACCATTTTCAAGTTACTAATTTACATTTTCAAGTCACTACCATTTTCAAGTAACAAATTCACATTTTCAAATTACTACACTTAACCATTTTCAAGTAACTAATTCACATTTTCACTACACTTAACCATTTTCAAGTAACTTATTCACATTTCAATTCTCTACCATTAACAATTTTCAAGTAACTAATTCACATTTCAAGTGTCTACCATTAACCATGTAACTAATTCACATTTCAATTCTCTACACTTAACCATTTTCAAATAACTAATCCTTATTTTCACTACACAACCATTTTCAAGTAACTAATTCACATTTCAAGTCATTACCATTAACCACTTTCAAGTAACTAATTCATGTTTTCAAGTTACTACCGTTTTCAAGTAACAAATTCACATTTTCAAGTTACTACACTTAACCATTTTCAAGTAACTAATTCACATTTTCACTACACTTAACCATTTTCAAGTAACTAATTCACATTTCAAGTCTCTACCATTAACCATTTTCAAGTTACTAATTTACATTTTCAAGTCACTACCATTTTCAAGTAACAAATTCACATTTTCAAGTTACTACACTTAACCATTTTCAATTAACTAATTCACATTTTCACTACACTTAACCATTTTCAAGTAACTAATTCACATTTCAAGTCTCTACCATTAACCATTTTCAAGTAAATAATTCACATTTCAAGTGTCTACCATTAACCATTTAACTAATTCACATTTCAATTCTCTACACTTAACCATTTTCAAGGTACTAATTCATGTTTTCAAGTTACTACACTTAACCATTTTCAAGTAACTAATCCACATTTTCACTACACTTAACCATTTTCAAGTAACTAATTCACGTTTTCAAGTTACTACACTTAACCATTTTCAAGTAACTAATTCACATTTCAAGTTTCTACCATTAACCATTTTCAAGTAACTAATTCACATTTTCAAGTCACTACCATTTTCAAGTAACAAATTCACATCTTCAAGTCTCTACACTTAACCATTTTGAAATAACTAATTCACATTTCAAGTCTCTACCATTAACCATTTTCAAGTAACTAATTCACATTTTCAAGTCACTACCATTTTCAAGTAACAAATTCACATCTTCAAGTCTCTACACTTAACCATTTTGAAATAACTAATTCACATTTCAAGTCTCTACCATTTTCAAGTAACTAATTCACAGTTCAAGTCTCTACTATTTTCACGTAACTAATTCACATTTCAAGTCTCTACCATTAACCATTTTCAAGTAACTAATTCACATTTTCAAATCACTACCATTTTCAAGTAACAAATACACATCTTCAAGTCTCTACAATTAACCATTTTCAAATAACTAATTCACATTTTAAGTCTCTACCATTTTCAAGTAACTAATTCACAGTTTAAGTCTCTACCATTTTCAAGTAACTAATTCACATTTTCAAGTTGCTACGCTTGACCATTTTCAAGTAACTAATTCACATTTCCACTACACTTAACGATTTTCAAGTAACTAATTCACATTTCAAGTCTCTACCATTAACCATTTTCAAGTAACAAATTCACATTTTCAAATTACTACACTTAACCATTTTCAAGTAACTAATTCACATTTTCACTACACTTAACCATTTTCAAGTAACTAATTCACATTTCAAGTCTCTACCATTAACCATTTTCAAGTAACTAATTCACATTTCAAGTCTCTACCATTAACCATGTAACTAATTCACATTTCAATTCTCTACACTTAACCATTTTCAAGTAACTAATCCACATTTTCACTACACAACCATTTTCAAGTAACTAATTCACATTTCAAATCTTTACCATTAACCATTTTCAAGTAACTAATTCACGTTTTCAAGTTACTACACTTAACCATTTTCAAGTAACTAATTCACATTTTCACTACACTTAACCATTTTCAAGTAACTAATTCACATTTCAAGTCTCTACCATTAACCATTTTGAAGTAACTAATTCACATTTTCAAGTCACTACCATTTTCAAGTAACAAATACACATCTTCAAGTCTCTACAATTAACCATTTTCAAATAACTAATTCACATTTTAAGTCTCTACCATTTTCAAGTAACTAATTCACAGTTCAAGTCTCTACCATTTTCAAGTAACTAATTCACATTTTCAAGTTACTACACTTAACCATTTTCAAGTAACTAATTCACATTTTCACTACACTTAACCATTTTCAAATAACTAATTCACATTTCAAGTCTCTAAAATTAACCATTTTCACGTAACTAATTCACATTTTCAAGTCACTACCATTTTCAAGTAACAAATACACATCTTCAAGTCTCTACAATTAACCATTTTCAAATAACTAATTCACATTTTAAGTCTCTACCATTTTCAAGTAACTAATTCACAGTTCAAGTCTCAACCATTTTCAAGTAACTAATTCACATTTTCAAGTTACTACACTTAACCATTTTCAAGTAACTAATTCACATTTTCACTACACTTAACCATTTTCAAATAACTAATTCACATTTCAAGTCTCTACAATTAACCATTTTCACGTAACTAATTCACATTTTCAAGTCACTACCATTTTCAATGTAACGACCCATTTTGTCGTTACTAAATTAACCATTCCTCAATATTAACTTGAGTCCAAAATAGCCATCATTTTGTTCATTGTGTGACCTCAAGCTTTTCGGCGAAGATTTTAGCCTTTCGATGAATTTAATTATTCATGAATACTAATATCAATCCTTTAATTTGGAAGTTCTTTAGATATTAATTAAGGTCGTACAATATCCTAGCACAAAGTTAAGTTGAAAATATTTTTTAACCAATAGAGTTTCGATATGGGTTTCTGTTAGGGCCAAATTCAAACGATCATATCTCCTAGAATATAAGGATTTAGGGGTCCCAATACCCACCAAATCAAAGATCTATGAGTCTTCTTTCCAACGCAATAAACCGTTCGTCAATCCGAGTTTAGAATAAAAAGTTATGACCATTTTACTGAACACTGTCCGGGCTGAAACGGGAATTCGCTGTAGCAAAAATTCTGGTGGTATTTAAATCATATTTAGCCGATTTTCAGGTCCAAAACTCCAAAACTTCATTCCCCAACCCTAGAGAGGTGATTTCCCAAGGTTTAGAGTGAAATTTCTTCATTGAGGTAAGTTTTTCCATCATCTTCTTTGTCTTTTAATCCATTAACATCTTAGAATCCTTAGAAAGACCTTCAATGGTGAAATTTTGGGTTAGAGCCTTTAATGGTGGATTTTTGGGAAAAACTTATGGGCGTTCTTAATATCACCTAGAACTAATTCTAGATTATAAATTAATGATTTCTAGTATGAACTTGGTAAACTAGATTATGTATTTTGTTGGTTGGAAATCTTGAATTCCATAAAGATGAGACCTTTAGCATAAAAACTCCATTAATGGAGATGGGTTAAGTTTGAAAGAACTAGTTAATAGTTAATTGACCTTGGAGAATGATATAAACCTGGAATTAGGGTAGAATTAGTGGGTTTTGAATTTCCAAAGATATTTATTTAAAGAGTAATTGATTAATTACTCTTATAATTGTTTGACATTTAGATGATTGATCATTCCGAAGCATGAAGAAAGGGAATGAGCATCCTTGACATGACTTGTTGATTCAAAAAGCTTGGCGTCCAGGTAGGCTAGGTTAATGAGTAGAAGACTGTGTTATTTCATATTTTCATAATTTATAATTGATGGGAGAAAGCATGTCTAGGCCTGCAGACATGGAGTTGAGGTGAATAAAGACATAAGAACTTTACTTTAATCCCGAAAACTATGTTATTGATTGATTATGTGATATTTATGATATTATGTGTTATGTGCCCGAAAGGGGATTGTTGTGAATGAAGTATGTGGACATGATGTTTCTTAGTTGTTCTAGTGATGAACCTAATTGAGTTATAAAGGTTTAAGTTGCATATTGTGCCATGATAATGGTGAGGCCTAAGGGATAGATGACTTGAATCATTGTGTGCATTGTATTATGCGGAGAGAGGTAAAGAATAATGATAAGGTTGAATGTGCTAGTTATGGGTGGTGATGTTAGAACCCAAGTTGTGGTATTTGAGTAGGTTATAATTTAATTGGAGTTTAGACTCGATTTAATTATGTGTATGCTCCTAAATTGGATGTTGGTGGATTGGTCTTCGGACACACTTGAATTTGATGATATTTGAATTGTTGACACTTGTATGAATAACTATTGAGAGTTGAACTTGATTGAATTGCCTTATGATTATAAGTGTACTTGAAAATTTAGTATGTCGAGTTGTATCCTGAGAGATAGTGTGAATTTGATAAAATATACATAATATGGTTATGGAGGATCGGGTACCACGCCGGTACGGATATGAATATTGATATTACTTATTTATGGAGGATCGGGTACCACGCCGGTACGGTACATGGACTTAGATTGTCCCCTGCAGGTCATGACTAGTTGGGCAGAAATAAGTCCCTTAGCATGTGTGTACAGACTATTGTTGATAAATGAAAAATCTTGATTCATAATGATAATGTGATTGAAAAGAATGCCTTGAGTAAAGAAGGCTTGTGATATACCTTCATACAGGTTGAAAAGTGAATGATGAATATTTATTAAGAACAGAAAAGTGGAAAGATTGTTAGTAGCAATGTGGCCGACGTTAAATTTCGGTATTGCTATAAGACGTGATTGGATCGGGTGCCACGAGCCGACATGGTAATATTAATAATAAAGGAATTGATAATGAAGTGATCTAAAGTGATGAATCCAATGAATAATCTCAAAGAAACAATCCCAAAGTTTCAATAATTGAATTAATCTTTCTCCAAGAGTATCTATAAGGTTTGCTAATGAAACTTGAGTTCTCTTGTGTGTTTTACTGAGATGTGGGTTGATTTGTATTCCCTGTTTGATTGTATCCTTGAGATTGATTGTGTGACATGTACTTGGAAAAGTGAAACTCTGTGCTTACTTGCTATATGTTGGTCGACTTACTTTATTTATACTTGGTGTGATCTTGGCTTATCCGATTGGCTAGTTATTATTCTTTAATATTATAAGAGAGTGTTTGGTTGTTAGCCCGAGAGTTTAGTGTGAGTTATCTATGATTATTGGGTTGATCCTATAGATGTGGATAATGGAAACGGCAACGTGAATAAAAGGGTGATAGTGATGGTTTAGTGTTAGATTGTGGTGGATGGTGTGAATTAGTGAGGCTAGACTATGCTAGTGGTGAATATAATCTCATTAATAGAGTTGGAAAATTGTAAATTATATTGGCAAAGTGTTATAATGATATTACAGCCTTAGTAGAATTATACTCTATTAAGATGTCATGATTTCTTTTCTTTGATTCTATTTTATGATTATGTGGACTAACACTGGTCGGCCGATGATGCCTACCAGTACGTGTGTTTGTACTGACCCTACTCTTCTACATCCCTTATTGGGATGTAGACTGGATGCAGGTTAGTTTGCAGTTACTAGATCAATGGCGATATTCAGCACTAACTTCTGCACTTCCTTCCTGGCAGATGTTAGAGTCTTTGTGTTATTTATTTTATTGTCAATCTATTCTGTAATAGGTAGCTCTTGTACATGTCTGACCAGGTCTTGGGGTAGTGAAGGACAGTTGTAAGAAGTTTTTTTTTGAAAAGTTTATTTATTGGTGTTTAATTTACTTTGTTATATTTAATTCAGTATTCTCTAAAAAAAACAGAAGTCGTCCGCATATTTTTGGTTGGGTAATAAGGGTTCTCCTAGCTACTTAGGATAGCATAGGTGCCCGCACGGTCCGTTTGTTTGGGTCGTGACATTCAAGTAACAAATACACATCGCCAAGTCTCTACACTTAACCATTTTCAAATAACTAATTCACATTTCAAGTCTCTACCATTAACCATTTTCAAGTAACTAATTTACATTTTCAAGTCACTACCGTTTTCAAGTAACAAATTCACATTTTCAAGTTACTACACTTAACCATTTTCAAGTAACTAATTCACATTTTCACTACACTTAACCATTTTCAAGTAACTAATTCACATTTCAAGTCTCTACCATTAACCATTTTCAAGTTACTAATTTACATTTTCAAGTCACGACCATTTTCAAGTAACAAATTCACATTTTCAAGTTACTACACTTAACCATTTTCAAGTAACTAATTCACATTTTAACTACACTTAACCATTTTCAAGTAACTAATTCACATTTCAAGTCTCTACCATTAACCATTTTCAAGTAACTAATTCATGTTTTCAAGTTACTACCATTAACCATGTAACTAATTCACATTTCAATTCTCTACACTTAACCATTTTCAAGTAACTAATCCTTATTTTCACTACACAACCATTTTCAAGTAACTAATTCACATTTCAAGTCATTACCATTAACCACTTTCAAGTAACTAATTCACGTTTTCAAGTTACTACCGTTTTCAAGTAACAAATTCACATTTTCACTACACTTAACCATTTTCAAGTAACTAATTCACATTTCAAGTCTCTACCATTAACCATTTTCAAGTTACTAATTTACATTTTCAAGTCACTACCATTTTCAAGTAACAAATTCACATTTTCAAGTTACTACACTTAACCATTTCCAAATAACTAATTCACATTTTCACTACACTTAACCATTTTCAAGTAACTAATTCACATTTCAAGTCTCTACCATTAACCATTTTCAAGTAACTAATTCACATTTCAAGTCTCTACCATTAACCATGTAACTAATTCACATTTCAATTCTCTACACTTAACCATTTTCAAGTAACTAATCCTTATTTTCACTACACAACCATTTTCAAGTAACTAATTAACATTTCAAGTCATTACCATTAACCACTTTCAAGTAACTAATTCACGTTTTCAAGTTACTACCGTTTTCAAGTAACAAATTCACATTTTCAAGTTACTACACTTAACCATTTTCAAGTAACTAATTCACATTTTCACTACACTTAACCATTTTCAAGTAACTAATTCACATTTCAAGTCTCTACCATTAACCATTTTCAAGTAACTAATTCACATTTCAAGTGTCTACCATTAACCATGTAACTAATTCACATTTCAATTCTCTACACTTAACCATTTTCAAGGTACTAATTCATGTTTTCAAGTTACTACACTTAACCATTTTCAAGTAACTGATCCACATTTTCACTACACTTAACCATTTTCAAGTAACTAATTCACGTTTTCAAGTTACTACACTTAACCATTTTCAAGTAACTAATTCACATTTCAAGTTTCTACCATTAACCATTTTCAAGTAACTAATTCACATTTTCAAGTCACTACCATTTTCAAGTAACAAATTCACATCTTCAAGTCTCTACACTTAACCATTTTTAAATAACTAATTCACATTTCAAGTCTCTACCATTAACCATTTTCAAGTAACTAATTCACATTTTCAAGTCACTACCATTTTCAAGTAACAAATTCACATCTTCAAGTCTCTACACTTAACCATTTTGAAATAACTAATTCACATTTCAAGTCTCTACCATTTTCAAGTAACTAATTCACATTTTCAAATCACTACCATTTTCAAATTACTACACTTAACCATTTTCAAGTAACTAATTCACATTTTCACTACACTTAACCATTTTCAAGTAACTAATTCACATTTCAAGTCTCTACCATTAACCATTTTCAAGTAACTAATTCACATTTCAAGTGTCTACCATTAACCATGTAACTAATTCACATTTCAATTCTCTACACTTAACCATTTTCAAGGTACTAATTCATGTTTTCAAGTTACTACACTTAACCATTTTCAAGTAACTAATCCACATTTTCACCACACTTAACCATTTTCAAGTAACTAATTCACGTTTTCAAGTTACTACACTTAACCATTTTCAAGTAACTAATTCACATTTCAAGTTTCTACCATTAACCATTTTCAAGTAACTAATTCACATTTTCAAGTCACTACCATTTTCAAGTAACAAATTCACATCTTCAAGTCTCTACACTTAACCATTTTGAAATAACTAATTCACATTTCAAGTCTCTACCATTTTCAAGTAACTAATTCACAGTTCAAGTCTCTACTATTTTCAAGTAACTAATTCACATTTTCAAGTTACTACACTTAACCATTTTCAAGTAACTAATTCACATTTCAAGTCTCTACCATTAACCATTTTCAAGTAACTAATTCACATTTTCAAATCACTACCATTTTCAAATTACTACACTTAACCATTTTCAAGTAACTAATTCACATTTTCACTACACTTAACCATTTTCAAGTAACTAATTCACATTTCAAGTCTCTACCATTAACCATTTTCAAGTAACTAATTCACATTTCAAGTCTCTACCATTAACCATGTAACTAATTCACATTTCAATTCTCTACACTTAACCATTTTCAAGTAACTAATTAACATTTCAAGTCATTACCATTAACCACTTTCAAGTAACTAATTCACGTTTTCAAGTTACTACCGTTTTCAAGTAACAAATTCACATTTTCAAGTTACTACACTTAACCATTTTCAAGTAACTAATTCACATTTTCACTACACTTAACCATTTTCAAGTAACTAATTCACATTTCAAGTCTCTACCATTAACCATTTTCAAGTAACTAATTCACATTTCAAGTGTCTACCATTAACCATGTAACTAATTCACATTTCAATTCTCTACACTTAACCATTTTCAAGGTACTAATTCATGTTTTCAAGTTACTACACTTAACCATTTTCAAGTAACTAATCCACATTTTCACTACACTTAACCATTTTCAAGTAACTAATTCACGTTTTCAAGTTACTACACTTAACCATTTTCAAGTAACTAATTCACATTTCAAGTTTCTACCATTAACCATTTTCAAGTAACTAATTCACATTTTTAAGTCACTACCATTTTCAAGTAACAAATTCACATCTTCAAGTCTCTACAATTAACCATTTTCAAATAACTAATTCACATTTTAAGTGTCTACCATTTTCAAGTAAGTAATTCACATTTCAAGTCTCTACCTTTTTCAAGTAACTAATTCACATTTTCACTACACTTAACCATTTTCAAGTAACTAATTCATATTTCAAGTCTCTACCATTAACCATTTACAAGTAACTAATTTACATTTTCAAGTCACTACCATTTTCAAATAACAAATTCACATTTTCAAGTTACTACACTTAACCATTTTCAAGTAACTAATTCACATTTTCACTACACTTAACCATTTTCAAGTAACTTATTCAAATTTCAAGTCTTTACCATTAACCATTTTCAAGTAACTAATTCACGTTTTCAAGTTACTACACTTAACCATTTTCAAGTAACTAATTCACATTTTCACTACACTTAACCATTTTCAAGTAACTAATTCACATTTCACGTCTCTACCATTAACCATTTTCAAGTAACTAATTCACATTTCAAGTGTCTACCATTAACCATGTAACTAATTCACATTTCAATTCTCTACACTTAACCATTTTCAAGTAACTAATCCACATTTTCACTACACAACCATTTTCAAGTAACTAATTCACATTTCAAGTCTTTACCATTAACCATTTTCAAGTAACAAATTCATGTTTTCAAGTTACTACACTTAACCATTTTCAAGTAACTAATTCACATTTTCACTACACTTAACCATTTTCAAGTAACTAATTCATATTTCAAGTCTCTACCATTAACCATTTTCAAGTAACTAATTCACATTTCAAGTGTCTACCATTAACCGTGTAACTAATTCACATTTCAATTCTCTACACTTAACCATTTTCAAGTAACTAATTCACGTTTTCAAGTTACTACACGTAACCATTTTCAAGTTACTAATTCACATTTTCACTACACTTAACCATTTTCAAATAACCAATTCACATTTCAAGTCGCTACAATTAACCATTTTCAAGTAACTAATTCACATTTTTAAGTCACTACCATTTTCAAGTAACAAATACACATCTTCAAGTCTCTACACTTAACCATTTTCAAATAACTAATTCACATTTCAAGTCTCTACCATTTTCAAGTAACTAATTCACATTTCAAGTCTCTACCATTTTCAAGTAACTAATTCACATTTCAAGTCTCTACCATTTTCAAGTAACTAATTCACATTTTCAAGTTACTACACTTAACCATTTTCAAGTAACTAATTCACATTTTCACTACACTTAACCATTTTCAAGTAACTAATTCACATTTCAAGTCTCTACCATTAACCATTTTCAAGTTACTAATTTACATTTTCAAGTCACTACCATTTTCAAGTAACAAATTCAAATTTTCAAGTTGCTACACTTAACCATTTTCAAGTAACTAATTCACATTTTCACTACACTTAACCATTTTCAAGTAACTAATTCACATTTCAAGTCTCTACCATTAACCATTTTCAAGTAACTAATTCACATTTCAAGTGTCTACCATTAACCATGTAACTATTTCACATTTCAATTCTCTAGACTTAACCATTTTCAAGTAACTAATCCTTATTTTCACTACACAACCATTTTCAAGCAACTAATTCACATTTCAAGTCATTACCATTAACCACTTTCAAGTAACTAATTCACGTTTTCAAGTTACTACCGTTTTCAAGTAACAAATTCACATTTTCAAGTTACTACACTTAACCATTTTCAAGTAACTAATTCACATTTTCACTACACTTAACCATTTTCAAGTAACTAATTCACATTTCAAGTCTCTACCATTAACCATTTTCAAGTTACTAATTTACATTTTCAAGTCACTACCATTTTCAAGTAACAAATTCACATTTTCAAGTTACTACACTTAACCATTTTCAAGTAACTAATTCACATTTTCACTACACTTAACCATTTTCAAGTAACTAATTCACATTTCAAGTCTCTACCATTAACCATTTTCAAGTAACTAATTCACATTTCAAGTCTCTACCATTAACCATGTAACTAATTCACATTTCAATTCTCTACACTTAACCATTTTCAAGTAACTAATCCACATTTTCACTACACAACCATTTTCAAGTAACTAATTCACATTTCAAGTCTTTACCATTAACCATTTTCAAGTAACTACTTCACGTTTTCAAGTTACTACACTTAACCATTTTCAAGTAACTAATTCACATTTTCACTACACTTAACAATTTTCAAGTAACTAATTCACATTTTCACTACACTTAACCATTTTCAAGTAACTAATTCACATTTCAAGTCTCTACCATTAACCATTTTCAAGTTACTAATTTACATTTTCAAGTCACTACCATTTTCAAATAACAAATTCACATTTTCAAGTTACTACACTTAACCATTTTCAAGTAACTAATTCACATTTTCACTACACTTAACCATTTTCAAGTAACTTATTCAAATTTCAAGTCTTTACCATTAACCATTTTCAAGTAACTAATTCACGTTTTCAAGTTACTACACTTAACCATTTTCAAGTAACTAATTCACATTTTCACTACACTTAACCATTTTCAAGTAACTAATTCACATTTCACGTCTCTACCATTAACCATTTTCAAGTAACTAATTCACATTTCAAGTGTCTACCATTAACCATGTAACTAATTCACATTTCAATTCTCTACACTTAACCATTTTCAAGTAACTAATTCACGTTTTCAAGTTACTACACGTAACCATTTTCAAGTTACTAATTCACATTTTCACTACACTTAACCATTTTCAAATAACCAATTCACATTTCAAGTCTCTACAATTAACCATTTTCAAGTAACTAATTCACATTTTTAAGTCACTACCATTTTCAAGTAACAAATACACATCTTCAAGTCTCTACACTTAACCATTTTCAAATAACTAATTCACATTTCAAGTCTCTACCATTTTCAAGTAACTAATTCACATTTTCAAGTCACTACCACTTTCAAGTAACAAATACACATTTTCAAGTCTCTACACTTAACCATTTTCAAGTAACTAATTCACATTTCAAGTCTGTACCATTTTCAAGTAACTAATTCACATTTCAAGTCTCTACCATTTTCAAGTAACTAATTCACATTTCAAGTCTCTACCATTTTCAAGTAACTAATTCACATTTTCAAGTTACTACACTTAACCATTTTCAAGTAACTAATTCACATTTTCACTACACTTAACCATTTTCAAGTAACTAATTCACATTTCAAGTCTCTACCATTAACCATTTTCAAGTTACTAATTTACATTTTCAAGTCACTACCATTTTCAAGTAACAAATTCAAATTTTCAAGTTACTACACTTAACCATTTTCAAGTAACTAATTCACATTTTCACTACACTTAACCATTTTCAAGTAACTAATTCACATTTCAAGTCTCTACCATTAACCATTTTCAAGTAACTAATTCATGTTTTCAAGTTACTACCATTAACCATGTAACTAATTCACATTTCAATTCTCTACACTTAACCATTTTCAAGTAACTAATTCACATTTTCACTACACTTAACCATTTTCAAGTAACTAATTCACATTTCAAGTCTCTACCATTAACCATTTTCAAGTAACTAATTCACATTTCAAGTGTCTACCATTAACCATGTAACTAATTCACATTTCAATTCTCTACACTTAACCATTTTCAAGGTACTAATTCATGTTTTCAAGTTACTACACTTAACCATTTTCAAGTAACTAATCCACATTTTCACTACACTTAACCATTTTCAAGTAACTAATTCACGTTTTCAAGTTACTACACTTAACCATTTTCAAGTAACTAATTCACATTTCAAGTTTCTACCATTAACCATTTTCAAGTAACTAATTCACATTTTTAAGTCACTACCATTTTCAAGTAACAAATTCACATCTTCAAGTCTCTACAATTAACCATTTTCAAATAACTAATTCACATTTTAAGTGTCTACCATTTTCAAGTAAGTAATTCACATTTCAAGTCTCTACCTTTTTCAAGTAACTAATTCACATTTTCACTACACTTAACCATTTTCAAGTAACTAATTCATATTTCAAGTCTCTACCATTAACCATTTACAAGTAACTAATTTACATTTTCAAGTCACTACCATTTTCAAATAACAAATTCACATTTTCAAGTTACTACACTTAACCATTTTCAAGTAACTAATTCACATTTTCACTACACTTAACCATTTTCAAGTAACTTATTCAAATTTCAAGTCTTTACCATTAACCATTTTCAAGTAACTAATTCACGTTTTCAAGTTACTACACTTAACCATTTTCAAGTAACTAATTCACATTTTCACTACACTTAACCATTTTCAAGTAACTAATTCACATTTCACGTCTCTACCATTAACCATTTTCAAGTAACTAATTCACATTTCAAGTGTCTACCATTAACCATGTAACTAATTCACATTTCAATTCTCTACACTTAACCATTTTCAAGTAACTAATCCACATTTTCACTACACAACCATTTTCAAGTAACTAATTCACATTTCAAGTCTTTACCATTAACCATTTTCAAGTAACAAATTCATGTTTTCAAGTTACTACACTTAACCATTTTCAAGTAACTAATTCACATTTTCACTACACTTAACCATTTTCAAGTAACTAATTCATATTTCAAGTCTCTACCATTAACCATTATCAAGTAACTAATTCACATTTCAAGTGTCTACCATTAACCGTGTAACTAATTCACATTTCAATTCTCTACACTTAACCATTTTCAAGTAACTAATTCACGTTTTCAAGTTACTACACGTAACCATTTTCAAGTTACTAATTCACATTTTCACTACACTTAACCATTTTCAAATAACCAATTCACATTTCAAGTCGCTACAATTAACCATTTTCAAGTAACTAATTCACATTTTTAAGTCACTACCATTTTCAAGTAACAAATACACATCTTCAAGTCTCTACACTTAACCATTTTCAAATAACTAATTCACATTTCAAGTCTCTACCATTTTCAAGTAACTAATTCACATTTCAAGTCTCTACCATTTTCAAGTAACTAATTCACATTTCAAGTCTCTACCATTTTCAAGTAACTAATTCACATTTTCAAGTTACTACACTTAACCATTTTCAAGTAACTAATTCACATTTTCACTACACTTAACCATTTTCAAGTAACTAATTCACATTTCAAGTCTCTACCATTAACCATTTTCAAGTTACTAATTTACATTTTCAAGTCACTACCATTTTCAAGTAACAAATTCAAATTTTCAAGTTGCTACACTTAACCATTTTCAAGTAACTAATTCACATTTTCACTACACTTAACCATTTTCAAGTAACTAATTCACATTTCAAGTCTCTACCATTAACCATTTTCAAGTAACTAATTCACATTTCAAGTGTCTACCATTAACCATGTAACTATTTCACATTTCAATTCTCTACACTTAACCATTTTCAAGTAACTAATCCTTATTTTCACTACACAACCATTTTCAAGCAACTAATTCACATTTCAAGTCATTACCATTAACCACTTTCAAGTAACTAATTCACGTTTTCAAGTTACTACCGTTTTCAAGTAACAAATTCACATTTTAAAGTTACTACACTTAACCATTTTCAAGTAACTAATTCACATTTTCACTACACTTAACCATTTTCAAGTAACTAATTCACATTTCAAGTCTCTACCATTAACCATTTTCAAGTTACTAATTTACATTTTCAAGTCACTACCATTTTCAAGTAACAAATTCACATTTTCAAGTTACTACACTTAACCATTTTCAAGTAACTAATTCACATTTTCACTACACTTAACCATTTTCAAGTAACTAATTCACATTTCAAGTCTCTACCATTAACCATTTTCAAGTAACTAATTCACATTTCAAGTCTCTACCATTAACCATGTAACTAATTCACATTTCAATTCTCTACACTTAACCATTTTCAAGTAACTAATCCACATTTTCACTACACAACCATTTTCAAGTAACTAATTCACATTTCAAGTCTTTACCATTAACCATTTTCAAGTAACTACTTCACGTTTTCAAGTTACTACACTTAACCATTTTCAAGTAACTAATTCACATTTTCACTACACTTAACAATTTTCAAGTAACTAATTCACATTTTCACTACACTTAACCATTTTCAAGTAACTAATTCACATTTCAAGTCTCTACCATTAACCATTTTCAAGTTACTAATTTACATTTTCAAGTCACTACCATTTTCAAATAACAAATTCACATTTTCAAGTTACTACACTTAACCATTTTCAAGTAACTAATTCACATTTTCACTACACTTAACCATTTTCAAGTAACTTATTCAAATTTCAAGTCTTTACCATTAACCATTTTCAAGTAACTAATTCACGTTTTCAAGTTACTACACTTAACCATTTTCAAGTAACTAATTCACATTTTCACTACACTTAACCATTTTCAAGTAACTAATTCACATTTCACGTCTCTACCATTAACCATTTTCA
Source organism: Capsicum rhomboideum (assembly GCA_031232105.1). Taxonomy (NCBI): domain Eukaryota; kingdom Viridiplantae; phylum Streptophyta; class Magnoliopsida; order Solanales; family Solanaceae; genus Capsicum; species Capsicum rhomboideum. Next base: position 45,730,665 of record CP124719.1, on the reverse strand, counting down.
AGTAACTAATTCACATTTCAAGTGTCTACCATTAACCATGTAACTAATTCACATTTCAATTCTCTACACTTAACCATTTTCAAGTAACTAATCCACATTTTCACTACACAACCATTTTCAAGTAACTAATTCACATTTCAAGTCTTTACCATTAACCATTTTCAAGTAACAAATTCATGTTTTCAAGTTACTACACTTAACCATTTTCAAGTAACTAATTCACATTTTCACTACACTTAACCATTTTCAAGTAACTAATTCATATTTCAAGTCTCTACCATTAACCATTTTCAAGTAACTAATTCACATTTCAAGTGTCTACCATTAACCATGTAACTAATTCACATTTCAATTCTCTACACTTAACCATTTTCAAGTAACTAATTCACGTTTTCAAGTTACTACACGTAACCATTTTCAAGTTACTAATTCACATTTTCACTACACTTAACCATTTTCAAATAACCAATTCACATTTCAAGTCTCTACAATTAACCATTTTCAAGTAACTAATTCACATTTTTAAGTCACTACCATTTTCAAGTAACAAATACACATCTTCAAGTCTCTACACTTAACCATTTTCAAATAACTAATTCACATTTCAAGTCTCTACCATTTTCAAGTAACTAATTCACATTTCAAGTCTCTACCATTTTCAAGTAACTAATTCACATTTCAAGTCTCTACCATTTTCAAGTAACTAATTCACATTTTCAAGTTACTACACTTAACCATTTTCAAGTAACTAATTCACATTTTCACTACACTTAACCATTTTCAAGTAACTAATTCACATTTCAAGTCTCTACCATTAACCATTTTCAAGTTACTAATTTACATTTTCAAGTCACTACCATTTTCAAGTAACAAATTCAAATTTTCAAGTTACTACACTTAACCATTTTCAAGTAACTAATTCACATTTTCACTACACTTAACCATTTTCAAGTAACTAATTCACATTTCAAGTCTCTACCATTAACCATTTTCAAGTAACTAATTCATGTTTTCAAGTTACTACCATTAACCATGTAACTATTTCACATTTCAATTCTCTACACTTAACCATTTTCAAGTAACTAATCCTTATTTTCACTACACAACCATTTTCAAGCAACTAATTCACATTTCAAGTCATTACCATTAACCACTTTCAAGTAACTAATTCACGTTTTCAAGTTACTACCATTTTCAAGTAACAAATTCACATTTTCAAGTTACTACACTTAACCATTTTCAAGTAACTAATTCACATTTTCACTACACTTAACCATTTTCAAGTAACTAATTCACATTTCAAGTCTCTACCATTAACCATTTTCAAGTTACTAATTTACATTTTCAAGTCACTACCATTTTCAAGTAACAAATTCACATTTTCAAGTTACTACACTTAACCATTTTCAAGTAACTAATTCACATTTTCACTACACTTAACCATTTTCAAGTAACTAATTCACATTTCAAGTCTCTACCATTAACCATTTTCAAGTAACTAATTCACATTTCAAGTCTCTACCATTAACCATGTAACTAATTCACATTTCAATTCTCTACACTTAACCATTTTCAAGTAACTAATCCACATTTTCACTACACAACCATTTTCAAGTAACTAATTCACATTTCAAGTCTTTACCATTAACCATTTTCAAGTAACTACTTCACGTTTTCAAGTTACTACACTTAACCATTTTCAAGTAGCTAATTCACATTTTCACTACACTTAACCATTTTCAAGTAACTAATTCACATTTCAAGTCTCTACCATTAACCATTTTGAAGTAACTAATTCACATTTTCAAGTCACTACCATTTTCAAGTAACAAATACACATCTTCAAGTCTCTACAATTAACCATTTTCAAAAAACTAATTCACATTTTAAGTCTCTACCATTTTCAAGTAACTAATTCACGTTTTCAAGTTACTACACTTAACCATTTTCAAGTAACTAATTCACATTTTCACTACACTTAACCATTTTCAAGTAACTAATTCACATTTCACGTCTCTACCATTAACCATTTTCAAGTAACTAATTCACATTTCAAGTGTCTACCATTAACCATGTAACTAATTCACATTTCAATTCTCTACACTTAACCATTTTCAAGTAACTAATCCACATTTTCACTACACAACCATTTTCAAGTAACTAATTCACATTTCAAGTCTTTACCATTAACCATTTTCAAGTAACAAATTCATGTTTTCAAGTTACTACACTTAACCATTTTCAAGTAACTAATTCACATTTTCACTACACTTAACCATTTTCAAGTAACTAATTCATATTTCAAGTCTCTACCATTAACCATTTTCAAGTAACTAATTCACATTTCAAGTGTCTACCATTAACCATGTAACTAATTCACATTTCAATTCTCTACACTTAACCATTTTCAAGTAACTAATTCACGTTTTCAAGTTACTACACGTAACCATTTTCAAGTTACTAATTCACATTTTCACTACACTTAACCATTTTCAAATAACCAATTCACATTTCAAGTCTCTACAATTAACCATTTTCAAGTAACTAATTCACATTTTTAAGTCACTACCATTTTCAAGTAACAAATACACATCTTCAAGTCTCTACACTTAACCATTTTCAAATAACTAATTCACATTTCAAGTCTCTACCATTTTCAAGTAACTAATTCACATTTCAAGTCTCTACCATTTTCAAGTAACTAATTCACATTTCAAGTCTCTACCATTTTCAAGTAACTAATTCACATTTTCAAGTTACTACACTTAACCATTTTCAAGTAACTAATTCACATTTTCACTACACTTAACCATTTTCAAGTAACTAATTCACATTTCAAGTCTCTACCATTAACCATTTTCAAGTTACTAATTTACATTTTCAAGTCACTACCATTTTCAAGTAACAAATTCAAATTTTCAAGTTACTACACTTAACCATTTTCAAGTAACTAATTCACATTTTCACTACACTTAACCATTTTCAAGTAACTAATTCACATTTCAAGTCTCTACCATTAACCATTTTCAAGTAACTAATTCACATTTCAAGTGTCTACCATTAACCATGTAACTATTTCACATTTCAATTCTCTACACTTAACCATTTTCAAGTAACTAATCCTTATTTTCACTACACAACCATTTTCAAGCAACTAATTCACATTTCAAGTCATTACCATTAACCACTTTCAAGTAACTAATTCACGTTTTCAAGTTACTACCATTTTCAAGTAACAAATTCACATTTTCAAGTTACTACACTTAACCATTTTCAAGTAACTAATTCACATTTTCACTACACTTAACCATTTTCAAGTAACTAATTCACATTTCAAGTCTCTACCATTAACCATTTTCAAGTTACTAATTTACATTTTCAAGTCACTACCATTTTCAAGTAACTAATTCACATTTTCAAGTTACTACACTTAACCATTTTCAAGTAACTAATTCACATTTTCACTACACTTAACCATTTTCAAGTAACTAATTCACATTTCAAGTCTCTACCATTAACCATTTTCAAGTAACTAATTCACATTTCAAGTCTCTACCATTAACCATGTAACTAATTCACATTTCAATTCTCTACACTTAACCATTTTCAAGTAACTAATCCACATTTTCACTACACAACCATTTTCAAGTAACTAATTCACATTTCAAGTCTTTACCATTAACCATTTTCAAGTAACTACTTCACGTTTTCAAGTTACTACACTTAACCATTTTCAAGTAACTAATTCACATTTTCACTACACTTAACCATTTTCAAGTAACTAATTCACATTTTCACTACACTTAACCATTTTCAAGTAACTAATTCACATTTCAAGTCTCTACCATTAACCATTTTCAAGTTACTAATTTACATTTTCAAGTCACTACCATTTTCAAGTAACAAATTCAAATTTTCAAGTTACTACACTTAACCATTTTCAAGTAACTAATTCACATTTTCACTACACTTAACCATTTTCAAGTAACTAATTCACATTTCAAGTCTCTACCATTAACCATTTTCAAGTAACTAATTCACATTTCAAGTGTCTACCATTAACCATGTAACTATTTCACATTTCAATTCTCTACACTTAACCATTTTCAAGTAACTAATCCTTATTTTCACTACACAACCATTTTCAAGCAACTAATTCACATTTCAAGTCATTACCATTAACCACTTTCAAGTAACTAATTCACGTTTTCAAGTTACTACCATTTTCAAGTAACAAATTCACATTTTCAAGTTACTACACTTAACCATTTTCAAGTAACTAATTCACATTTTCACTACACTTAACCATTTTCAAGTAACTAATTCACATTTCAAGTCTCTACCATTAACCATTTTCAAGTTACTAATTTACATTTTCAAGTCACTACCATTTTCAAGTAACAAATTCACATTTTCAAGTTACTACACTTAACCATTTTCAAGTAACTAATTCACATTTTCACTACACTTAACCATTTTCAAGTAACTAATTCACATTTCAAGTCTCTACCATTAACCATTTTCAAGTAACTAATTCACATTTCAAGTCTCTACCATTAACCATGTAACTAATTCACATTTCAATTCTCTACACTTAACCATTTTCAAGTAACTAATCCACATTTTCACTACACAACCATTTTCAAGTAACTAATTCACATTTCAAGTCTTTACCATTAACCATTTTCAAGTAACTACTTCACGTTTTCAAGTTACTACACTTAACCATTTTCAAGTAGCTAATTCACATTTTCACTACACTTAACCATTTTCAAGTAACTAATTCACATTTCAAGTCTCTACCATTAACCATTTTGAAGTAACTAATTCACATTTTCAAGTCACTACCATTTTCAAGTAACAAATACACATCTTCAAGTCTCTACAATTAACCATTTTCAAAAAACTAATTCACATTTTAAGTCTCTACCATTTTCAAGTAACTAATTCACGTTTTCAAGTTACTACACTTAACCATTTTCAAGTAACTAATTCACATTTTCACTACACTTAACCATTTTCAAGTAACTAATTCACATTTCACGTCTCTACCATTAACCATTTTCAAGTAACTAATTCACATTTCAAGTGTCTACCATTAACCATGTAACTAATTCACATTTCAATTCTCTACACTTAACCATTTTCAAGTAACTAATCCACATTTTCACTACACAACCATTTTCAAGTAACTAATTCACATTTCAAGTCTTTACCATTAACCATTTTCAAGTAACAAATTCATGTTTTCAAGTTACTACACTTAACCATTTTCAAGTAACTAATTCACATTTTCACTACACTTAACCATTTTCAAGTAACTAATTCATATTTCAAGTCTCTACCATTAACCATTTTCAAATAACTAATTCACATTTCAAGTGTCTACCATTAACCATGTAACTAATTCACATTTCAATTCTCTACACTTAACCATTTTCAAGTAACTAATTCACGTTTTCAAGTTACTACACGTAACCATTTTCAAGTTACTAATTCACATTTTCACTACACTTAACCATTTTCAAATAACCAATTCACATTTCAAGTCTCTACAATTAACCATTTTCAAGTAACTAATTCACATTTTTAAGTCACTACCATTTTCAAGTAACAAATACACATCTTCAAGTCTCTACACTTAACCATTTTCAAATAACTAATTCACATTTCAAGTCTCTACCATTTTCAAGTAACTAATTCACATTTCAAGTCTCTACCATTTTCAAGTAACTAATTCACATTTCAAGTCTCTACCATTTTCAAGTAACTAATTCACATTTTCAAGTTACTACACTTAACCATTTTCAAGTAACTAATTCACATTTTCACTACACTTAACCATTTTCAAGTAACTAATTCACATTTCAAGTCTCTACCATTAACCATTTTCAAGTTACTAATTTACATTTTCAAGTCACTACCATTTTCAAGTAACAAATTCAAATTTTCAAGTTACTACACTTAACCATTTTCAAGTAACTAATTCACATTTTCACTACACTTAACCATTTTCAAGTAACTAATTCACATTTCAAGTCTCTACCATTAACCATTTTCAAGTAACTAATTCACATTTCAAGTGTCTACCATTAACCATGTAACTATTTCACATTTCAATTCTCTACACTTAACCATTTTCAAGTAACTAATCCTTATTTTCACTACACAACCATTTTCAAGCAACTAATTCACATTTCAAGTCATTACCATTAACCACTTTCAAGTAACTAATTCACGTTTTCAAGTTACTACCATTTTCAAGTAACAAATTCACATTTTCAAGTTACTACACTTAACCATTTTCAAGTAACTAATTCACATTTTCACTACACTTAACCATTTTCAAGTAACTAATTCACATTTCAAGTCTCTACCATTAACCATTTTCAAGTTACTAATTTACATTTTCAAGTCACTACCATTTTCAAGTAACTAATTCACATTTTCAAGTTACTACACTTAACCATTTTCAAGTAACTAATTCACATTTTCACTACACTTAACCATTTTCAAGTAACTAATTCACATTTCAAGTCTCTACCATTAACCATTTTCAAGTAACTAATTCACATTTCAAGTCTCTACCATTAACCATGTAACTAATTCACATTTCAATTCTCTACACTTAACCATTTTCAAGTAACTAATCCACATTTTCACTACACAACCATTTTCAAGTAACTAATTCACATTTCAAGTCTTTACCATTAACCATTTTCAAGTAACTACTTCACGTTTTCAAGTTACTACACTTAACCATTTTCAAGTAACTAATTCACATTTTCACTACACTTAACCATTTTCAAGTAACTAATTCACATTTTCACTACACTTAACCATTTTCAAGTAACTAATTCACATTTCAAGTCTCTACCATTAACCATTTTCAAGTTACTAATTTACATTTTCAAGTCACTACCATTTTCAAGTAACAAATTCAAATTTTCAAGTTACTACACTTAACCATTTTCAAGTAACTAATTCACATTTTCACTACACTTAACCATTTTCAAGTAACTAATTCACATTTCAAGTCTCTACCATTAACCATTTTCAAGTAACTAATTCACATTTCAAGTGTCTACCATTAACCATGTAACTATTTCACATTTCAATTCTCTACACTTAACCATTTTCAAGTAACTAATCCTTATTTTCACTACACAACCATTTTCAAGCAACTAATTCACATTTCAAGTCATTACCATTAACCACTTTCAAGTAACTAATTCACGTTTTCAAGTTACTACCATTTTCAAGTAACAAATTCACATTTTCAAGTTACTACACTTAACCATTTTCAAGTAACTAATTCACATTTTCACTACACTTAACCATTTTCAAGTAACTAATTCACATTTCAAGTCTCTACCATTAACCATTTTCAAGTTACTAATTTACATTTTCAAGTCACTACCATTTTCAAGTAACAAATTCACATTTTCAAGTTACTACACTTAACCATTTTCAAGTAACTAATTCACATTTTCACTACACTTAACCATTTTCAAGTAACTAATTCACATTTCAAGTCTCTACCATTAACCATTTTCAAGTAACTAATTCACATTTCAAGTCTCTACCATTAACCATGTAACTAATTCACATTTCAATTCTCTACACTTAACCATTTTCAAGTAACTAATCCACATTTTCACTACACAACCATTTTCAAGTAACTAATTCACATTTCAAGTCTTTACCATTAACCATTTTCAAGTAACTACTTCACGTTTTCAAGTTACTACACTTAACCATTTTCAAGTAGCTAATTCACATTTTCACTACACTTAACCATTTTCAAGTAACTAATTCACATTTCAAGTCTCTACCATTAACCATTTTGAAGTAACTAATTCACATTTTCAAGTCACTACCATTTTCAAGTAACAAATACACATCTTCAAGTCTCTACAATTAACCATTTTCAAAAAACTAATTCACATTTTAAGTCTCTACCATTTTCAAGTAACTAATTCACGTTTTCAAGTTACTACACTTAACCATTTTCAAGTAACTAATTCACATTTTCACTACACTTAACCATTTTCAAGTAACTAATTCACATTTCACGTCTCTACCATTAACCATTTTCAAGTAACTAATTCACATTTCAAGTGTCTACCATTAACCATGTAACTAATTCACATTTCAATTCTCTACACTTAACCATTTTCAAGTAACTAATCCACATTTTCACTACACAACCATTTTCAAGTAACTAATTCACATTTCAAGTCTTTACCATTAACCATTTTCAAGTAACAAATTCATGTTTTCAAGTTACTACACTTAACCATTTTCAAGTAACTAATTCACATTTTCACTACACTTAACCATTTTCAAGTAACTAATTCATATTTCAAGTCTCTACCATTAACCATTTTCAAATAACTAATTCACATTTCAAGTGTCTACCATTAACCATGTAACTAATTCACATTTCAATTCTCTACACTTAACCATTTTCAAGTAACTAATTCACGTTTTCAAGTTACTACACGTAACCATTTTCAAGTTACTAATTCACATTTTCACTACACTTAACCATTTTCAAATAACCAATTCACATTTCAAGTCTCTACAATTAACCATTTTCAAGTAACTAATTCACATTTTTAAGTCACTACCATTTTCAAGTAACAAATACACATCTTCAAGTCTCTACACTTAACCATTTTCAAATAACTAATTCACATTTCAAGTCTCTACCATTTTCAAGTAACTAATTCACATTTCAAGTCTCTACCATTTTCAAGTAACTAATTCACATTTCAAGTCTCTACCATTTTCAAGTAACTAATTCACATTTTCAAGTTACTACACTTAACCATTTTCAAGTAACTAATTCACATTTTCACTACACTTAACCATTTTCAAGTAACTAATTCACATTTCAAGTCTCTACCATTAACCATTTTCAAGTTACTAATTTACATTTTCAAGTCACTACCATTTTCAAGTAACAAATTCAAATTTTCAAGTTACTACACTTAACCATTTTCAAGTAACTAATTCACATTTTCACTACACTTAACCATTTTCAAGTAACTAATTCACATTTCAAGTCTCTACCTTTAACCATTTTCAAGTAATTAATTCATATTTCAAGTGTCTACCATTAACCATGTAACTATTTCACATTTCAATTCTCTACACTTAACCATTTTCAAGTAACTAATCCTTATTTTCACTACACAACCATTTTCAAGCAACTAATTCACATTTCAAGTCATTACCATTAACCACTTTCAAGTAACTAATTCACGTTTTCAAGTTACTACCATTTTCAAGTAACAAATTCACATTTTCAAGTTACTACACTTAACCATTTTCAAGTAACTAATTCACATTTTCACTACACTTAACCATTTTCAAGTAACTAATTCACATTTCAAGTCTCTACCATTAACCATTTTCAAGTTACTAATTTACATTTTCAAGTCACTACCATTTTCAAGTAACTAATTCACATTTTCAAGTTACTACACTTAACCATTTTCAAGTAACTAATTCACATTTTCACTACACTTAACCATTTTCAAGTAACTAATTCACATTTCAAGTCTCTACCATTAACCATTTTCAAGTAACTAATTCACATTTCAAGTCTCTACCATTAACCATGTAACTAATTCACATTTCAATTCTCTACACTTAACCATTTTCAAGTAACTAATCCACATTTTCACTACACAACCATTTTCAAGTAACTAATTCACATTTCAAGTCTTTACCATTAACCATTTTCAAGTAACTACTTCACGTTTTCAAGTTACTACACTTAACCATTTTCAAGTAACTAATTCACATTTTCACTACACTTAACCATTTTCAAGTAACTAATTCACATTTTCACTACACTTAACCATTTTCAAGTAACTAATTCACATTTCAAGTCTCTACCATTAACCATTTTGAAGTAACTAATTCACATTTTCAAGTCACTACCATTTTCAAGTAACAAATACACATCTTCAAGTCTCTACAATTAACCATTTTCAAAAAACTAATTCACATTTTAAGTCTCTACCATTTTCAAGTAACTAATTCACGTTTTCAAGTTACTACACTTAAACATTTTCAAGTAACTAATTCACATTTTCACTACACTTAACCATTTTCAAGTAACTAATTCACATTTCACGTCTCTACCATTAACCATTTTCAAGTAACTAATTCACATTTCAAGTGTCTACCATTAACCATGTAACTAATTCACATTTCAATTCTCTACACTTAACCATTTTCAAGTAACTAATCCACATTTTCACTACACAACCATTTTCAAGTAACTAATTCACATTTCAAGTCTTTACCATTAACCATTTTCAAGTAACAAATTCATGTTTTCAAGTTACTACACTTAACCATTTTCAAGTAACTAATTCACATTTTCACTACACTTAACCATTTTCAAGTAACTAATTCATATTTCAAGTCTCTACCATTAACCATTTTCAAGTAACTAATTCACATTTCAAGTGTCTACCATTAACCATGTAACTAATTCACATTTCAATTCTCTACACTTAACCATTTTCAAGTAACTAATTCACATTTTCACTACACTTAACCATTTTCAAGTAACTAATTCACATTTCAAGTCTCTACCATTAACCATTTTCAAGTTACTAATTTACATTTTCAAGTCACTACCATTTTCAAATAACAAATTCACATTTTCAAGTTACTACACTTAACCATTTTCAAGTAACTAATTCACATTTTCACCACACTTAACCATTTTCAAGTAACTAATTCACATTTCAAGTCTCTACCATTAACCATTTTCAAGTAACTAATTCACATTTCAAGTCTCTACCATTAACCATGTAACTAATTCACATTTCAATTCTCTACACTTAACCATTTTCAAGTAACTAATCCACATTTTCACTACACAACCATTTTCAAGTAACTAATTCACATTTCAAGTCTTTACCATTAACCATTTTCAAGTAACTACTTCACGTTTTCAAGTTACTACACTTAACCATTTTCAAGTAACTAATTCACATTTTCACTACACTTAACCATTTTCAAGTAACTAATTCACATTTCAAGTCTCTACCATTAACCATTTTGAAGTAACTAATTCACATTTTCAAGTCACTACCATTTTCAAGTAACAAATACACATCTTCAAGTCTCTACAATTAACCATTTTCAAAAAACTAATTCACATTTTAAGTCTCTACCATTTTCAAGTAACTAATTCACGTTTTCAAGTTACTACACTTAACCATTTTCAAGTAACTAATTCACATTTTCACTACACTTAACCATTTTCAAGTAACTAATTCACATTTCACGTCTCTACCATTAACCATTTTCAAGTAACTAATTCACATTTCAAGTGTCTACCATTAACCATGTAACTAATTCACATTTCAATTCTCTACATTTAACCATTTTCAAGTAACTAATCCACATTTTCACTACACAACCATTTTCAAGTAACTAATTCACATTTCAAGTCTTTACCATTAACCATTTTGAAGTAACAAATTCATGTTTTCAAGTTACTACACTTAACCATTTTCAAGTAACTAATTCACATTTTCACTACACTTAACCATTTTCAAGTAACTAATTCATATTTCAAGTCTCTACCATTAACCATTTTCAAGTAACTAATTCACATTTCAAGTGTCTACCATTAACCATGTAACTAATTCACATTTCAATTCTCTACACTTAACCATTTTCAAGTAACTAATTCACGTTTTCAAGTTACTACACGTAACCATTTTCAAGTTACTAATTCACATTTTCACTACACTTAACCATTTTCAAATAACCAATTCACATTTCAAGTCTCTACAATTAACCATTTTCAAGTAACTAATTCACATTTTTAAGTCACTACCATTTTCAAGTAACAAATACACATCTTCAAGTCTCTACACTTAACCATTTTCAAATAACTAATTCACATTTCAAGTCTCTACCATTTTCAAGTAACTAATTCACATTTCAAGTCTCTACCATTTTCAAGTAACTAATTCACATTTCAAGTCTCTACCATTTTCAAGTAACTAATTCACATTTTCAAGTTACTACACTTAACCATTTTCAAGTAACTAATTCACATTTTCACTACACTTAACCATTTTCAAGTAACTAATTCACATTTCAAGTCTCTACCATTAACCATTTTCAAGTTACTAATTTACATTTTCAAGTCACTACCATTTTCAAGTAACAAATTCAAATTTTCAAGTTACTACACTTAACCATTTTCAAGTAACTAATTCACATTTTCACTACACTTAACCATTTTCAAGTAACTAATTCACATTTCAAGTCTCTACCATTAACCATTTTCAAGTAACTAATTCACATTTCAAGTGTCTACCATTAACCATGTAACTATTTCACATTTCAATTCTCTACACTTAACCATTTTCAAGTAACTAATTCACATTTTCACTACACTTAACCATTTTCAAGTAACTAATTCACATTTCAAGTCTCTACCATTAACCATTTTCAAGTAACTAATTCACATTTCAAGTGTCTACCATTAACCATGTAACTATTTCACATTTCAATTCTCTACACTTAACCATTTTCAAGTAACTAATCCTTATTTTCACTACACAACCATTTTCAAGCAACTAATTCACATTTCAAGTCATTACCATTAACCACTTTCAAGTAACTAATTCACGTTTTCAAGTTACTACCGTTTTCAAGTAACAAATTCACATTTTCAAGTTACTACACTTAACCATTTTCAAGTAACTAATTCACATTTTCACTACACTTAACCATTTTCAAGTAACTAATTCACATTTCAAGTCTCTACCATTAACCATTTTCAAGTTACTAATTTACATTTTCAAGTCACTACCATTTTCAAGTAACAAATTCACATTTTCAAGTTACTACACTTAACCATTTTCAAGTAACTAATTCACATTTTCACTACACTTAACCATTTTCAAGTAACTAATTCACATTTCAAGTCTCTACCATTAACCATTTTCAAGTAACTAATTCACATTTCAAGTCTCTACCATTAACCATGTAACTAATTCACATTTCAATTCTCTACACTTAACCATTTTCAAGTAACTAATCCACATTTTCACTACACAACCATTTTCAAGTAACTAATTCACATTTCAAGTGTCTACCATTAACCATGTAACTATTTCACATTTCAATTCTCTACACTTAACCATTTTCAAGTAACTAATCCTTATTTTCACTACACAACCATTTTCAAGTAACTAATTCACATTTCAAGTCTCTACCATTAACCATTTTCAAGTAACTAATTCACATTTCAAGTCTCTACCATTAACCATGTAACTAATTCACATTTCAATTCTCTACACTTAACCATTTTCAAGTAACTAATCCACATTTTCACTACACAACCATTTTCAAGTAACTAATTCACATTTCAAGTGTCTACCATTAACCATGTAACTATTTCACATTTCAATTCTCTACACTTAACCATTTTCAAGTAACTAATCCTTATTTTCACTACACAACCATTTTCAAGCAACTAATTCACATTTCAAGTCATTACCATTAACCACTTTCAAGTAACTAATTCACGTTTTCAAGTTACTACCGTTTTCAAGTAACAAATTCACATTTTCAAGTTACTACACTTAACCATTTTCAAGTAACTAATTCACATTTTCACTACACTTAACCATTTTCAAGTAACTAATTCACATTTCAAGTCTATACCATTAACCATTTTCAAGTTACTAATTTACATTTTCAAGTCACTACCATTTTCAAGTAACAAATTCACATTTTCAAGTTACTACACTTAACCATTTTCAAGTAACTAATTCACATTTTCACTACACTTAACCATTTTCAAGTAACTAATTCACATTTCAAGTCTCTACCATTAACCATTTTCAAGTAACTAATTCACATTTCAAGTCTCTACCATTAACCATGTAACTAATTCACATTTCAATTCTCTACACTTAACCATTTTCAAGTAACTAATCCACATTTTCACTACACAACCATTTTCAAGTAACTAATTCACATTTCAAGTCTTTACCATTAACCATTTTCAAGTAACTACTTCACGTTTTCAAGTTACTACACTTAACCATTTTTAAGTAACTAATTCACATTTTCACTACACTTAACCATTTTCAAGTAACTAATTCACATTTCAAGTCTCTACCATTAACCATTTTGAAGTAACTAATTCACATTTTCAAGTCACTACCATTTTCAAGTAACAAATACACGTCTTCAAGTCTCTACAATTAACCATTTTCAAAAAACTAATTCACATTTTAAGTCTCTACCATTTTCAAGTAACTAATTCACAGTTCAAGTCTCTACCATTTTCAAGTAACTAATTCACATTTTCAAGTTACTACACTTAACCATTTTCAAGTAACTAATTCACATTTTCACTACACTTAACCATTTCAAATAACTAATTCACATTTCAAGTCTCTACAATTAACCATTTTCACGTAACAAATTCACATTTTCAAGTCACTACCATTTTCAAGTAACAAATACACATCTTCAAGTCTCTACACTTAACCATTTTCAAATAACTAATTCACATTTCAAGTCTCTACCACTAACCATGTAACTAATTCACATTTCAATTCTCTACACTTAACCATTCTCAAGTAACTAATTCACGTTTTCAAGTTACTACACGTAACCATTTTCAAGTTACTAATTCACATTTTCACTACACTTAACCATTTTCAAATAACTAATTCACATTTTCAAGTCACTACCATTTTCAAATAACAAATACACATCTTCAAGTCTCTACACTTAACCATTTTCAAATAACTAATTCACATTTCAAGTCTCTACCATTTTCAAGTAACTAATTCACATTTCAAGTCTCTACCATTTTCAAGTAACTAATTCACATTTCAAGTCTCTACCACTAACCATGTAACTAATTCACATTTCAATTCTCTACACGTAACCATTCTCAAGTAACTAATTCACATTTTCAAGTTACTACACTTAACCATTTTCAAGTAACTAATTCACATTTTCACTACTCTTAACCATTTTCAAGTAACTAATTCACATTTCAAGTCTCTACCATTAACTATTTTGAAGTAACTAATTCACATTTTCAAGTCACTACCATTTTCAAGTAACAAATAAACATCTTCAAGTCTCTACAATTAACCATTTTCAAATAACTAATTCACATTTTAAGTCTCTACCATTTTCAAGAAAGTAATTCACAGTTCAAGTCTCTACCATTTTCAAGTAACTAATTCACATTTTCAAGTTACTACACTTAACCATTTTCAAGTAACTAATTCACATTTTCACTACACTTAACGATTTTCAAGTAACTAATTCACATTTCAAGTCTATACCATTAACCATTTTCAAGTAACTAATTTACATTTTCAAGTCACAACCATTTTCAAGTAACAAATTCACATTTTCAAGTTACTACACTTAACCATTTTCAAGTAACTAATTCACATTTTCACTACACTTAACCATTTTCAAGTAACTAATTCACATTTCAAGTCTCTACAATTAACCATTTTCAAGTAACTAATTCACATTTCAAGTCTCTACCATTAACCATGTAACTAATTCACATTTCAATTCTCTACACTTAACCATTTTCAAGTAACTAATTCACATTTTAAGTCACTACCATTTTCAAGTAACAAATACACATTTTCAAGTCTCTACCATTTTCATGTAACTAATTCACATTTCAAGTCTCTACCATTTTCAAGTAACTACTTCACGTTTTCAAGTTACTACACTTAACCATTTTCAAGTAACTAATTCACATTTTCACTACACTTAACCATTTTCAAGTAACAAATACACATCTTCAAGTCTCTACAATTAACCATTTTCAAATAACTAATTCACATTTTAAGTCTCTACCATTTTCAAGTAAGTAATTCACAATTCAAGTCTCTACCATTTTCAAGTAACTAATTCACATTTTCAAGTTACTACACTTAACCATTTTCAAGTAACTAATTCACATTTCCACTACACTTAACGATTTTCAAGTAACTAATTCACATTTCAAGTCTATACCATTAACCATTTTCAAGCAACTAATTTACATTTTCAAGTCACTACCGTTTTCAAGTAACAAATTCACATTTTCAAGTTACTACACTTAACCATTTTCAAGTAACTAATTCACATTTTCACTACACTTAACCATTTTCAAGTAACTAATTCACATTTCAAGTCTCTACCATTAACCATTTTCAAGTAACTAATTCACATTTCAAGTCTCTACCATTAACCATGTAACTAATTCACATTTCAATTCTCTACACTTAACCATTTTCAAGTAACTAATTCACATTTTAAGTCACTACCATTTTCAAGTAACAAATACACATCTTCAAGTCTCTACCATTTTCATGTAACTAATTCACATTTCAAGTCTCTACCATTTTCAAGTAACTACTTCACGTTTTCAAGTTACTACACTTAACCATTTTCAAGTAACTAATTCACATTTTCACTACACTTAACCATTTTCAAGTAACTAATTCACATTTCAAGTCTGTACCATAAACCATTTTCAAGTTACTAATTTACATTTTCAAGTCACTACCATTTTCAAGTAACAAATTCACATTTTCAAGTTACTACAATTAACCATTTTCAAATAACTAATTCACATTTTAAGTCTCTACCATTTTCAAGTAACTAATTCACAGTTCAAGTCTCTACAATTAACCATTTTCACGTAACTAATTCACATTTTCATGTCACTACCATTTTCAAGTAACAAATACACATCTTCAAGTATCTACACTTAACCATTTTCAAATAACTAATTCACATTTCAAGTCTCTACCACTAACCATGTAACTAATTCACATTTCAATTTTCTACACTTAACCATTTTCAAGTAACTAATTCACGTTTTCAAGTTACTACACGTAACCATTTTCAAGTTACTAATTCACATTTTCACTACACTTAACCATTTTAAAATAACTTATTCACATTTCAAGTCTCTACAATTAACCATTTTCAAGTAACTAATTCACATTTTAAGTCACTACCATTTTCAAGTAACAAATACACATCTTCAAGTCTCTACACTTAACCATTTTCAAATAACTAATTCACATTTCAAGTCTCTACCATTTTCAAGTAACTAATTTACATTTCAAGTCTCTACCATTTTCAAGTAACTAATTCACATTTCAAGTCTCTACCATTTTCAAGTAACTAATTCACGTTTTCAAGTTACTACACGTAACCATTTTCAAGTAACTAATTCACATTTTCACTACACTTAACCATTTTCAAGTAACTAATTCACATTTCAAGTCTCTACCATTAACCATTTTAAAGTAACTAATTCACATTTCAATTCTCTACACTTAACCATTTACAAGTAACTAATCCACATTTTCACTACACAACCATTTTCAAGTAACTATTTCACATTTCAAGTCTTTACCATTAACCATTTTCAAGTAACTACTTCACGTTTTCAAATTACTACACTTAACCATTTTCAAGTAACTAATTCACATTTTCACTACACTTAACCATTTTCAAGTAACTAATTCACATTTCAAATCTCTACCATTAACCATTTTGAAGTAACTAATTCACATTTTCAAGTCACTACCATTTTCAAGTAACAAATACACATCTTCAATTCTCTGCAATTAACCATTTTCAAATAACTAATTCACATTTTAAGTCTCTACCATTTTCAAGTAACTAATTCACATTTTCAAGTTACTACACTTAACCATTTTCAAGTAACTAATTCACATTTTCACTACACTTAACCATTTCAAATAACTAATTCACATTTCAAGTCTCTACAATTAACCATTTTCACGTAACTAATTCACATTTTCAAGTCACTACCATTTTCAAGTAACAAATACACATCTTCAAGTCTCTACACTTAACCATTTTCAAATAACTAATTCACATTTCAAGTCTCTACCACTAACCATGTAACTAATTCACATTTCAATTCTCTACACTTAACCATTCTCAAGTAACTAATTCACGTTTTCAAGTTACTACACGTAACCATTTTCAAGTTACTAATTCACATTTTTACTACACTTAACCATTTTCAAATAACTAATTCACATTTCAAGTCTCAACAATTAACCATTTTCAAGTAACTAATTCACAGTTTCAAGTCACTACCATTTTCAAATAACAAATACACATCTTCAAGTCTCTACACTTAACCATTTTCAAATAACTAATTCACCTTTCAAGTCTCTACCATTTTCAAGTAACTAATTCACATTTCAAGTCTCTACCATTTTCAAGTAACTAATTCACATTTTCAAGTTACTACACTTAACCATTTTCAAGTAACTAATTCACATTTTCACTACACTTAACCATTTTCAAGTAACTAATTCACATTTCAAGTCTCTACCATTAACTATTTTGAAGTAACTAATTCACATTTTCAAGTCACTACCATTTTCAAGTAACAAATACACATCTTCAAGTCTCTACAATTAACCATTTTCAAATAACTAATTCACATTTTAAGTCTCTACCATTTTCAAATAAGTAATTCACAGTTCAAGTCTCTACCATTTTCAAGTAACTAATTCACGTTTTCAAGTTACTACACTTAACCATTTTCAAGTAACTAATTCACATTTCAAGTCTCTACCATTAACCATTTTCAAGTAACTAATTCACATTTCAAGTCTCCACCATTAACCATGTAACTAATTCACATTTCAATTCTCTACACTTAACCATTTTCAAGTAACTAATCCACATTTTCACTACACAACCATTTTCAAGTAACTAATTCACATTTCAAGTCTTTACCATTAACCATTTTCAAGTAACTACTTCACATTTCAAGTCTCTACCATTTTCAAGTAACTAATTCACATTTCAAGTCACTACCATTTTCAAGTAACTAATTCACATTTTCACTACACTTAACCATTTCAAATAACTAATTCACATTTCAAGTCTCTACAATTAACCATTTTCACGTAACTAATTCACATTTTCAAGTCACTACCATTTTCAAGTAACAAATACACATCTTCAAGTCTCTACACTTAACCATTTTCAAATAACTAATTCACATTTCAAGTCTCTACCACTAACCATGTAACTAATTCACATTTCAATTTTCTACACTTAACCATTTTCAAGTAACTAATTCACGTTTTCAAGTTACTACACGTAACCATTTTCAAGTTACTAATTCACATTTTCACTACACTTAACCATTTTAAAATAACTAATTCACATTTCAAGTCTCTACAATTAACCATTTTCAAGTAACTAATTCACATTTTAAGTCACTACCATTTTCAAGTAACAAATACACATCTTCAAGTCTCTACACTTAACCATTTTAGAATAACTAATTCACATTTCAAGTCTCTACCATTTTCAAGTAACTAATTTACATTTCAAGTCTCTACCATTTTCAAGTAACTAATTCACATTTCAAGTCTCTACCATTTTCAAGTAACTAATTCACATTTTCAAGTTACTACACTTAACCATTTTCAAGTAACTAATTCACATTTCAAGTCTCTACCATTTTCAAGTAACTAATTCACATTTTCAAGTTACTACACTTAACCATTTTCAAGTAACTAATTCACATTTTCACTACACTTAACCATTTTCAAGTAACTAATTCACATTTCAAGTCTCTACCATTAACCATTTTCAAGTAACTAATTCACATTTCAATTCTCTACACTTAACCATTTTCAAGTAACTAATCCACATTTTCACTACACAACCATTTTCAAGTAATTAATTCACATTTCAAGTCTTTACCATTAACCATTTTCAAGTAACTAATTCACGTTTTCAAGTTACTACACTTAACCATTTTCAAGTAACTAATTCACATTTTCACTACACTTAACCATTTTCAAGTAACTAATTCACATTTCAAGTCTCTACCATTAACCATTTTGAAGTAACTAATTCACATTTTCAAGTCACTACCATTTTCAAGTAACAAATACACATCTTCAAGTCTCTACAATTAACCATTTTCAAATAACTAATTCACATTTTAAGTCTCTACCATTTTCAAGTAACTAATTCACAGTTCAAGTCTCTACCATTTTCAAGTAACTAATTCACATTTTCAAGTTACTACACTTAACCATTTTCAAGTAACTAATTCACATTTTCACTACACTTAACCATTTCAAATAACTAATTCACATTTCAAGTCTCAACAATTAACCATTTTCAAGTAACTAATTCACATTTTCAAGTCACTACCATTTTCAAATAACAAATACACATCTTCAAGTCTCTACACTTAACCATTTTCAAATAACTAATTCACCTTTCAAGTCTCTACCATTTTCAAGTAACTAATTCACATTTCAAGTCTCTACCATTTTCAAGTAACTAATTCACATTTTCAAGTTACTACACTTAACCATTTTCAAGTAACTAATTCACATTTTCACTACACTTAACCATTTTCAAGTAACTAATTCACATTTCAAGTCTCTACCATTAACTATTTTGAAGTAACTAATTCACATTTTCAAGTCACTACCATTTTCAAGTAACAAATACACATCTTCAAGTCTCTACAATTAACCATTTTCAAATAACTAATTCACATTTTAAGTCTCTACCATTTTCAAATAAGTAATTCACAGTTCAAGTCTCTACCATTTTCAAGTAACTAATTCACGTTTTCAAGTTACTACACTTAACCATTTTCAAGTAACTAATTCACATTTCAAGTCTCTACCATTAACCATTTTCAAGTAACTAATTCACATTTCAAGTCTCCACCATTAACCATGTAACTAATTCACATTTCAATTCTCTACACTTAACCATTTTCAAGTAACTAATCCACATTTTCACTACACAACCATTTTCAAGTAACTAATTCACATTTCAAGTCTTTACCATTAACCATTTTCAAGTAACTACTTCACATTTCAAGTCTCTACCATTTTCAAGTAACTAATTCACATTTCAAGTCACTACAATTTTCAAGTAACTAATTCACATTTTCACTACACTTAACCATTTCAAATAACTAATTCACATTTCAAGTCTCTACAATTAACCATTTTCACGTAACTAATTCACATTTTCAAGTCACTACCATTTTCAAGTAACAAATACACATCTTCAAGTCTCTACACTTAACCATTTTCAAATAACTAATTCACATTTCAAGTCTCTACCACTAACCATGTAACTAATTCACATTTCAATTTTCTACACTTAACCATTTTCAAGTAACTAATTCACGTTTTCAAGTTACTACACGTAACCATTTTCAAGTTACTAATTCACATTTTCACTACACTTAACCATTTTAAAATAACTAATTCACATTTCAAGTCTCTACAATTAACCATTTTCAAGTAACTAATTCACTTTTTAAGTCACTACCATTTTCAAGTAACAAATACACATCTTCAAGTCTCTACACTTAACCATTTTCAAATAACTAATTCACATTTCAAGTCTCTACCATTTTCAAGTAACTAATTTACATTTCAAGTCTCTACCATTTTCAAGTAACTAATTCACATTTCAAGTCTCTACCATTTTCAAGTAACTAATTCACATTTTCAAGTTACTACACTTAACCATTTTCAAGTAACTAATTCACATTTTCACTACACTTAACCATTTTCAAGTAACTAATTCACATTTCAAGTCTCTACCATTAACCATTTTCAAGTAACTAATTCACATTTCAATTCTCTACACTTAACCATTTTCAAGTAACTAATCCACATTTTCACTACACAACCATTTTCAAGTAACTAATTCACATTTCAAGTCTTTACCATTAACCATTTTCAAGTAACTAATTCACGTTTTCAAGTTACTATACTTAACCATTTTCAAGTAACTAATTCACATTTTCACTACACTTAACCATTTTCAAGTAACTAATTCACATTTCAAGTCTCTACCATTAACCATTTTGAAGTAACTAATTCACATTTTCAAGTCACTACCATTTTCAAGTAACAAATACACATCTTCAAGTCTCTACAATTAACCATTTTCAAATAACTAATTCACATTTTAAGTCTCTACCATTTTCAAGTAACTAATTCACAGTTCAAGTCTCTACCATTTTCAAGTAACTAATTCACATTTTCAAGTTACTACACTTAACCATTTTCAAGTAACTAATTCACATTTTCACTACACTTAACCATTTCAAATAACTAATTCACATTTCAAGTCTCAACAATTAACCATTTTCAAGTAACTAATTCACATTTTCAAGTCACTACCATTTTCAAATAACAAATACACATCTTCAAGTCTCTACACTTAACCATTTTCAAATACTAATTCACCTTTCAAGTCTCTACCATTTTCAAGTAACTAATTCACATTTCAAGTCTCTACCATTTTCAAGTAACTAATTCACATTTTCAAGTTACTACACTTAACCATTTTCAAGTAACTAATTCACATTTTCACTACACTTAACCATTTTCAAGTAACTAATTCGCATTTCAAGTCTCTACCATTAACTATTTTGAAGTAACTAATTCACATTTTCAAGTCACTACCATTTTCAAGTAACAAATACACATCTTCAAGTCTCTACAATTAACCATTTTCAAATAACTAATTCACATTTTAAGTCTCTACCATTTTCAAATAAGTAATTCACAGTTCAAGTCTCTACCATTTTCAAATAACTAATTCACGTTTTCAAGTTACTACACTTAACCATTTTCAAGTAACTAATTCACATTTCAAGTCTCTACCATTAACCATTTTCAAGTAACTAATTCACATTTCAAGTCTCCACCATTAACCATGTAACTAATTCACATTTCAATTCTCTACACTTAACCATTTTCAAGTAACTAATCCACATTTTCACTACACAACCATTTTCAAGTAACTAATTCACATTTCAAGTCTTTACCATTAACCATTTTCAAGTAACTACTTCACATTTCAAGTCTCTACCATTTTCAAGTAACTAATTCACATTTCAAGTCTCCACCATTAACCATGTAACTAATTCACATTTCAATTCTCTACACTTAACCATTTTCAAGTAACTAATCCACATTTTCACTACACAACCATTTTCAAGTAACTAATTCACATTTCAAGTCTCTACCATTAACCATTTTCAAGTAACTAATTCACATTTCAAGTCTCCACCATTAACCATGTAACTAATTCACATTTCAATTCTCTACACTTAACCATTTTCAAGTAACTAATCCACATTTTCACTACACAACCATTTTCAAGTAACTAATTCACATTTCAAGTCTTTACCATTAACCATTTTCAAGTAACTACTTCACATTTCAAGTCTCTACCATTTTCAAGTAACTAATTCACATTTCAAGTCACTACCATTTTCAAGTAACTAATTCACATTTTCACTACACTTAACCATTTCAAATAACTAATTCACATTTCAAGTCTCTACAATTAACCATTTTCACGTAACTAATTCACATTTTCAAGTCACTACCATTTTCAAGTAACAAATACACATCTTCAAGTCTCTACAATTAACCATTTTCAAATAACTAATTCACATTTTAAGTCTCTACCATTTTCAAATAAGTAATTCACAGTTCAAGTCTCTACCATTTTCAAGTAACTAATTCACGTTTTCAAGTTACTACACTTAACCATTTTCAAGTAACTAATTCACATTTCAAGTCTCTACCATTAACCATTTTCAAGTAACTAATTCACATTTCAAGTCTCCACCATTAACCATGTAACTAATTCACATTTCAATTCTCTACACTTAACCATTTTCAAGTAACTAATCCACATTTTCACTACACAACCATTTTCAAGTAACTAATTCACATTTCAAGTCTTTACCATTAACCATTTTCAAGTAACTACTTCACATTTCAAGTCTCTACCATTTTCAAGTAACTAATTCACATTTCAAGTCACTACCATTTTCAAGTAACTAATTCACATTTTCACTACACTTAACCATTTCAAATAACTAATTCACATTTCAAGTCTCTACAATTAACCATTTTCACGTAACTAATTCACATTTTCAAGTCACTACCATTTTCAAGTAACAAATACACATCTTCAAGTCTCTACACTTAACCATTTTCAAATAACTAATTCACATTTCAAGTCTCTACCACTAACCATGTAACTAATTCACATTTCAATTTTCTACACTTAACCATTTTCAAGTAACTAATTCATGTTTTCAAGTTACTACACGTAACCATTTTCAAGTTACTAATTCACATTTTCACTACACTTAACCATTTTAAAATAACTAATTCACATTTCAAGTCTCTACAATTAACCATTTTCAAATAACTAATTCACATTTTAAGTCTCTACCATTTTCAAGTAACTAATTCACAGTTCAAGTCTCTACCATTTTCAAGTAACTAATTCACATTTTCAAGTTACTACACTTAACCATTTTCAAGTAACTAATTCACATTTTCACTACACTTAACCATTTCAAATAACTAATTCACATTTCAAGTCTCAACAATTAACCATTTTCAAGTAACTAATTCACATTTTCAAGTCACTACCATTTTCAAATAACAAATACACATCTTCAAGTCTCTACACTTAACCATTTTCAAATAACTAATTCACCTTTCAAGTCTCTACCATTTTCAAGTAACTAATTCACATTTCAAGTCTCTACCATTTTCAAGTAACTAATTCACATTTTCAAGTTACTACACTTAACCATTTTCAAGTAACTAATTCACATTTTCACTACACTTAACCATTTTCAAGTAACTAATTCGCATTTCAAGTCTCTACCATTAACTATTTTGAAGTAACTAATTCACATTTTCAAGTCACTACCATTTTCAAGTAACAAATACACATCTTCAAGTCTCTACAATTAACCATTTTCAAATAACTAATTCACATTTTAAGTCTCTACCATTTTCAAATAAGTAATTCACAGTTCAAGTCTCTACCATTTTCAAGTAACTAATTCACGTTTTCAAGTTACTACACTTAACCATTTTCAAGTAACTAATTCACATTTCAAGTCTCTACCATTAACCATTTTCAAGTAACTAATTCACATTTCAAGTCTCCACCATTAACCATGTAACTAATTCACATTTCAATTCTCTACACTTAACCATTTTCAAGTAACTAATCCACATTTTCACTACACAACCATTTTCAAGTAACTAATTCACATTTCAAGTCTTTACCATTAACCATTTTCAAGTAACTACTTCACATTTCAAGTCTCTACCATTTTCAAGTAACTAATTCACATTTCAAGTCACTACCATTTTCAAGTAACTAATTCACATTTTCACTACACTTAACCATTTCAAATAACTAATTCACATTTCAAGTCTCTACAATTAACCATTTTCACGTAACTAATTCACATTTTCAAGTCACTACCATTTTCAAGTAACAAATACACATCTTCAAGTCTCTACACTTAACCATTTTCAAATAACTAATTCACATTTCAAGTCTCTACCACTAACCATGTAACTAATTCACATTTCAATTTTCTACACTTAACCATTTTCAAGTAACTAATTCATGTTTTCAAGTTACTACACGTAACCATTTTCAAGTTACTAATTCACATTTTCACTACACTTAACCATTTTAAAATAACTAATTCACATTTCAAGTCTCTACAATTAACCATTTTCAAGTAACTAATTCACATTTTAAGTCACTACCATTTTCAAGTAACAAATACACATCTTCAAGTCTCTACACTTAACCATTTTCAAATAACTAATTCACATTTCAAGTCTCTACCATTTTCAAGTAACTAATTTACATTTCAAGTCTCTACCATTTTCAAGTAACTAATTCACATTTCAAGTCTCTACCATTTTCAAGTAACTAATTCACATTTTCAAGTTACTACACTTAACCATTTTCAAGTAACTAATTCACATTATCTCTACACTTAACCATTTTCAAGTAACTAATTCACATTTCAAGTCTCTACCATTAACCATTTTCAAGTAACTAATTCACATTTCAATTCTCTACACTTAACCATTTTCAAGTAACTAATCCACATTTTCACTACACAACCATTTTCAAGTAACTAATTCACATTTCAAGTCTTTACCATTAACCATTTTCAAGTAACTAATTCACGTTTTCAAGTTACTACACTTAACCATTTTCAAGTAACTAATTCACATTTTCACTACACTTAGCCATTTTCAAGTAACTAATTCGCATTTCAAGTCTCTACCATTAACCATTTTGAAGTAACTAATTCACATTTTCAAGTCACTACCATTTTCAAGTAACAAATACACATCTTCAAGTCTCTACAATTAACCATTTTCAAATAACTAATTCACATTTTAAGTCTCTACCATTTTCAAGTAACTAATTCACAGTTCAAGTCTCTACCATTTTCAAGTAACTAATTCACATTTTCAAGTTACTACACTTAACCATTTTCAAGTAACTAATTCACATTTTCACTACACTTAACCATTTTCAAGTAACTAATTCACATTTCAAGTCTCTACCATTAACTATTTTGAAGTAACTAATTCACATTTTCAAGTCACTACCATTTTCAAGTAACAAATACACATCTTCAAGTCTCTACAATTAACCATTTTCAAATAACTAATTCACATTTTAAGTCTCTACCATTTTCAAATAAGTAATTCACAGTTCAAGTCTCTACCATTTTCAAGTAACTAATTCACGTTTTCAAGTTACTACACTTAACCATTTTCAAGTAACTAATTCACATTTCAAGTCTCTACCATTAACCATTTTCAAGTAACTAATTCACATTTCAAGTCTCCACCATTAACCATGTAACTAATTCACATTTCAATTCTCTACACTTAACCATTTTCAAGTAACTAATCCACATTTTCACTACACAACCATTTTCAAGTAACTAATTCACATTTCAAGTCTTTACCATTAACCATTTTCAAGTAACTACTTCACATTTCAAGTCTCTACCATTTTCAAGTAACTAATTCACATTTCAAGTCACTACAATTTTCAAGTAACTAATTCACATTTTCACTACACTTAACCATTTCAAATAACTAATTCACATTTCAAGTCTCTACAATTAACCATTTTCACGTAACTAATTCACATTTTCAAGTCACTACCATTTTCAAGTAACAAATACACATCTTCAAGTCTCTACACTTAACCATTTTCAAATAACTAATTCACATTTCAAGTCTCTACCACTAACCATGTAACTAATTCACATTTCAATTTTCTACACTTAACCATTTTCAAGTAACTAATTCACGTTTTCAAGTTACTACACGTAACCATTTTCAAGTTACTAATTCACATTTTCACTACACTTAACCATTTTAAAATAACTAATTCACATTTCAAGTCTCTACAATTAACCATTTTCAAGTAACTAATTCACTTTTTAAGTCACTACCATTTTCAAGTAACAAATACACATCTTCAAGTCTCTACACTTAACCATTTTCAAATAACTAATTCACATTTCAAGTCTCTACCATTTTCAAGTAACTAATTTACATTTCAAGTCTCTACCATTTTCAAGTAACTAATTCACATTTCAAGTCTCTACCATTTTCAAGTAACTAATACACATTTTCAAGTTACTACACTTAACCATTTTCAAGTAACTAATTCACATTTTCACTACACTTAACCATTTTCAAGTAACTAATTCACATTTCAAGTCTCTACCATTAACCATTTTCAAGTAACTAATTCACATTTCAATTCTCTACACTTAACCATTTTCAAGTAACTAATCCACATTTTCACTACACAACCATTTTCAAGTAACTAATTCACATTTCAAGTCTTTACCATTAACCATTTTCAAGTAACTAATTCACGTTTTCAAGTTACTATACTTAACCATTTTCAAGTAACTAATTCACATTTTCACTACACTTAACCATTTTCAAGTAACTAATTCACATTTCAAGTCTCTACCATTAACCATTTTGAAGTAACTAATTCACATTTTCAAGTCACTACCATTTTCAAGTAACAAATACACATCTTCAAGTCTCTACAATTAACCATTTTCAAATAACTAATTCACATTTTAAGTCTCTACCATTTTCAAGTAACTAATTCACAGTTCAAGTCTCTACCATTTTCAAGTAACTAATTCACATTTTCAAGTTACTACACTTAACCATTTTCAAGTAACTAATTCACATTTTCACTACACTTAACCATTTCAAATAACTAATTCACATTTCAAGTCTCAACAATTAACCATTTTCAAGTAACTAATTCACATTTTCAAGTCACTACCATTTTCAAATAACAAATACACATCTTCAAGTCTCTACACTTAACCATTTTCAAATACTAATTCACCTTTCAAGTCTCTACCATTTTCAAGTAACTAATTCACATTTCAAGTCTCTACCATTTTCAAGTAACTAATTCACATTTTCAAGTTACTACACTTAACCATTTTCAAGTAACTAATTCACATTTTCACTACACTTAACCATTTTCAAGTAACTAATTCGCATTTCAAGTCTCTACCATTAACTATTTTGAAGTAACTAATTCACATTTTCAAGTCACTACCATTTTCAAGTAACAAATACACATCTTCAAGTCTCTACAATTAACCATTTTCAAATAACTAATTCACATTTTAAGTCTCTACCATTTTCAAATAAGTAATTCACAGTTCAAGTCTCTACCATTTTCAAGTAACTAATTCACGTTTTCAAGTTACTACACTTAACCATTTTCAAGTAACTAATTCACATTTCAAGTCTCTACCATTAACCATTTTCAAGTAACTAATTCACATTTCAAGTCTCCACCATTAACCATGTAACTAATTCACATTTCAATTCTCTACACTTAACCATTTTCAAGTAACTAATCCACATTTTCACTACACAACCATTTTCAAGTAACTAATTCACATTTCAAGTCTTTACCATTAACCATTTTCAAGTAACTACTTCACATTTCAAGTCTCTACCATTTTCAAGTAACTAATTCACATTTCAAGTCACTACCATTTTCAAGTAACTAATTCACATTTTCACTACACTTAACCATTTCAAATAACTAATTCACATTTCAAGTCTCTACAATTAACCATTTTCACGTAACTAATTCACATTTTCAAGTCACTACCATTTTCAAGTAACAAATACACATCTTCAAGTCTCTACACTTAACCATTTTCAAATAACTAATTCACATTTCAAGTCTCTACCACTAACCATGTAACTAATTCACATTTCAATTTTCTACACTTAACCATTTTCAAGTAACTAATTCATGTTTTCAAGTTACTACACGTAACCATTTTCAAGTTACTAATTCACATTTTCACTACACTTAACCATTTTAAAATAACTAATTCACATTTCAAGTCTCTACAATTAACCATTTTCAAATAACTAATTCACATTTTAAGTCTCTACCATTTTCAAGTAACTAATTCACAGTTCAAGTCTCTACCATTTTCAAGTAACTAATTCACATTTTCAAGTTACTACACTTAACCATTTTCAAGTAACTAATTCACATTTTCACTACACTTAACCATTTCAAATAACTAATTCACATTTCAAGTCTCAACAATTAACCATTTTCAAGTAACTAATTCACATTTTCAAGTCACTACCATTTTCAAATAACAAATACACATCTTCAAGTCTCTACACTTAACCATTTTCAAATAACTAATTCACCTTTCAAGTCTCTACCATTTTCAAGTAACTAATTCACATTTCAAGTCTCTACCATTTTCAAGTAACTAATTCACATTTTCAAGTTACTACACTTAACCATTTTCAAGTAACTAATTCACATTTTCACTACACTTAACCATTTTCAAGTAACTAATTCGCATTTCAAGTCTCTACCATTAACTATTTTGAAGTAACTAATTCACATTTTCAAGTCACTACCATTTTCAAGTAACAAATACACATCTTCAAGTCTCTACAATTAACCATTTTCAAATAACTAATTCACATTTTAAGTCTCTACCATTTTCAAATAAGTAATTCACAGTTCAAGTCTCTACCATTTTCAAGTAACTAATTCACGTTTTCAACTTACTACACTTAACCATTTTCAAGTAACTAATTCACATTTCAAGTCTCTACCATTAACCATTTTCAAGTAACTAATTCACATTTCAAGTCTCCACCATTAACCATGTAACTAATTCACATTTCAATTCTCTACACTTAACCATTTTCAAGTAACTAATCCACATTTTCACTACACAACCATTTTCAAGTAACTAATTCACATTTCAAGTCTTTACCATTAACCATTTTCAAGTAACTACTTCACATTTCAAGTCTCTACCATTTTCAAGTAACTAATTCACATTTCAAGTCACTACCATTTTCAAGTAACTAATTCACATTTTCACTACACTTAACCATTTCAAATAACTAATTCACATTTCAAGTCTCTACAATTAACCATTTTCACGTAACTAATTCACATTTTCAAGTCACTACCATTTTCAAGTAACAAATACACATCTTCAAGTCTCTACACTTAACCATTTTCAAATAACTAATTCACATTTCAAGTCTCTACCACTAACCATGTAACTAATTCACATTTCAATTTTCTACACTTAACCATTTTCAAGTAACTAATTCATGTTTTCAAGTTACTACACGTAACCATTTTCAAGTTACTAATTCACATTTTCACTACACTTAACCATTTTAAAATAACTAATTCACATTTCAAGTCTCTACAATTAACCATTTTCAAGTAACTAATTCACATTTTAAGTCACTACCATTTTCAAGTAACAAATACACATCTTCAAGTCTCTACACTTAACCATTTTCAAATAACTAATTCACATTTCAAGTCTCTACCATTTTCAAGTAACTAATTTACATTTCAAGTCTCTACCATTTTCAAGTAACTAATTCACATTTCAAGTCTCTACCATTTTCAAGTAACTAATTCACATTTTCAAGTTACTACACTTAACCATTTTCAAGTAACTAATTCACATTATCTCTACACTTAACCATTTTCAAGTAACTAATTCACATTTCAAGTCTCTACCATTAACCATTTTCAAGTAACTAATTCACATTTCAATTCTCTACACTTAACCATTTTCAAGTAACTAATCCACATTTTCACTACACAACCATTTTCAAGTAACTAATTCACATTTCAAGTCTTTACCATTAACCATTTTCAAGTAACTAATTCACGTTTTCAAGTTACTACACTTAACCATTTTCAAGTAACTAATTCACATTTTCACTACACTTAGCCATTTTCAAGTAACTAATTCACATTTCAAGTCTCTACCATTAACCATTTTGAAGTAACTAATTCACATTTTCAAGTCACTACCATTTTCAAGTAACAAATACACATCTTCAAGTCTCTACAATTAACCATTTTCAAATAACTAATTCACATTTTAAGTCTCTACCATTTTCAAGTAACTAATTCACAGTTCAAGTCTCTACCATTTTCAAGTAACTAATTCACATTTTCAAGTTACTACACTTAACCATTTTCAAGTAACTAATTCACATTTTCACTACACTTAACCATTTCAAATAACTAATTCACATTTCAAGTCTCTACAATTAACCATTTTCACGTAACTAATTCACATTTTCAAGTCACTACCATTTTCAAGTAACAAATACACATCTTCAAGTCTCTACACTTAACCATTTTCAAATAACAAATTCACATTTCAAGTCTCTACCACTAACCATGTAACTAATTCACATTTCAATTTTCTACACTTAACCATTTTCAAGTAACTAATTCATGTTTTCAAGTTACTACACGTAACCATTTTCAAGTTACTAATTCACATTTTCACTACACTTAACCATTTTAAAATAACTAATTCACATTTCAAGTCTCTACAATTAACCATTTTCAAGTAACTAATTCACATTTTAAGTCACTACCATTTTCAAGTAACAAATACACATCTTCAAGTCTCTACACTTAACCATTTTCAAATAACTAATTCACATTTCAAGTCTCTACCATTTTCAAGTAACTAATTTACATTTCAAGTCTCTACCATTTTCAAGTAACTAATTCACATTTCAAGTCTCTACCATTTTCAAGTAACTAATTCACATTTTCAAGTTACTACACTTAACCATTTTCAAGTAACTAATTCACATTATCTCTACACTTAACCATTTTCAAGTAACTAATTCACATTTCAAGTCTCTACCATTAACCATTTTCAAGTAACTAATTCACATTTCAATTCTCTACACTTAACCATTTTCAAGTAACTAATCCACATTTTCACTACACAACCATTTTCAAGTAACTAATTCACATTTCAAGTCTTTACCATTAACCATTTTCAAGTAACTAATTCACGTTTTCAAGTTACTACACTTAACCATTTTCAAGTAACTAATTCACATTTTCACTACACTTAGCCATTTTCAAGTAACTAATTCACATTTCAAGTCTCTACCATTAACCATTTTGAAGTAACTAATTCACATTTTCAAGTCACTACCATTTTCAAGTAACAAATACACATCTTCAAGTCTCTACAATTAACCATTTTCAAATAACTAATTCACATTTTAAGTCTCTACCATTTTCAAGTAACTAATTCACAGTTCAAGTCTCTACCAT
The DNA here is from genome assembly GCA_031232105.1 of Capsicum rhomboideum. Classification (NCBI taxonomy): domain Eukaryota; kingdom Viridiplantae; phylum Streptophyta; class Magnoliopsida; order Solanales; family Solanaceae; genus Capsicum; species Capsicum rhomboideum. Next base: position 45,698,028 of record CP124719.1, on the reverse strand, counting down.
TTTCAAGTAACTAATTCACATTTTCAAGTTACTACACTTAACCATTTTCAAGTAACTAATTCACATTTTCACTACACTTAACCATTTCAAATAACTAATTCACATTTCAAGTCTCTACAATTAACCATTTTCACGTAACTAATTCACATTTTCAAGTCACTACCATTTTCAAGTAACAAACACACATCTTCAAGTCTCTACACTTAACCATTTTCAAATAACTAATTCACATTTCAAGTCTCTACCACTAACCATGTAACTAATTCACATTTCAATTCTCTACACTTAACCATTCTCAAGTAACTAATTCACGTTTTCAAGTTACTACACGTAACCATTTTCAAGTTACTAATTCACATTTTCACTACACTTAACCATTTTCAAATAACTAATTCACATTTCAAGTCTCAACAATTAACCATTTTCAAGTAACTAATTCACATTTTTAAGTCACTACCATTTTCAAATAACAAATACACATCTTCAAGTCTCTACACTTAACCATTTTCAAATAACTAATTCACATTTCAAGTCTCTACCATTTTCAAGTAACTAATTCACATTTCAAGTCTCTACCATTTTCAAGTAACTAATTCACATTTTCAAGTTACTACACTTAACCATTTTCAAGTAACTAATTCACATTTTCACTACACTTAACCATTTTCAAGTAACTAATTCACATTTCAAGTCTCTACCATTAACTATTTTGAAGTAACTAATTCACATTTTCAAGTCACTACCATTTTCAAGTAACAAATACACATCTTCAAGTCTCTACAATTAACCATTTTCAAATAACTAATTCACATTTTAAGTCTCTACCATTTTCAAGTAAGTAATTCACAGTTCAAGTCTCTACCATTTTCAAGTAACTAATTCACGTTTTCAAGTTACTACACTTAACCATTTTCAAGTAACTAATTCACATTTCAAGTCTCTACCATTAACCATTTTCAAGTAACTAATTCACATTTCAAGTCTCTACCATTAACCATGTAACTAATTCACATTTCAATTCTCTACACTTAACCATTTTCAAGTAACTAATCCACATTTTCACTACACAACCATTTTCAAGTAAGTAATTCACATTTCAAGTCTTTACCATTAACCATTTTCAAGTAACTACTTCACATTTCAAGTCTCTACCATTTTCAAGTAACTAATTCACATTTCAAGTCACTACCATTTTCAAGTAACTAATTCACGTTTTCAAGTTACTACACGTAACCATTTTCAAGTTACTAATTCACATTTTCACTACACTTAACCATTTTCAAATAACTAATTCACATTTCAAGTCTCAACAATTAACCATTTTCAAGTAACTAATTCACATTTTCAAGTCACTACCATTTTCAAGTAACAAATACACATCTTCAAGTCTCTACACTTAACCATTTTCAAATAACTAATTCACATTTTAAGTCTCTACCATTTTCAAGTAAGTAATTCACAGTTCAAGTCTCTACCATTTTCAAGTAACTAATTCACGTTTTCAAGTTACTACACTTAACCATTTTCAAGTAACTAATTCACATTTCAAGTCTCTACCATTAACCTACCATTTTCAAGTAACTAATTCACGTTTTCAAGTTACTACACGTAACCATTTTCAAGTTACTAATTCACATTTTCACTACACTTAACCATTTTCAAATAACTAATTCACATTTCAAGTCTCAACAATTAACCTTTTTCAAGTAACTAATTCACATTTTCAAGTTACTACCATTTTCAAATAACAAATACACATCTTCAAGTCTCTACACATAACCATTTTCAAATAACTAATTCACATTTCAAGTCTCTACCATTTTCAAGTAACTAATTCACATTTCAAGTCTCTACCATTTTCAAGTAACTAATTCACATTTTCAAGTTACTACACTTAACCATTTTCAAGTAACTAATTCACATTTTCACTACACTTAACCATTTTCAAGTAACTAATTCACATTTCAAGTCTCTACCATTAACTATTTTGAAGTAACTAATTCACATTTTCAAGTCACTACCATTTTCAAGTAACAAATACAAATCTTCAAGTCTCTACAATTAACCATTTTCAAATAACTAATTCACATTTTAAGTCTCTACCATTTTCAAGTAAGTAATTCACAGTTCAAGTCTCTACCATTTTCAAGTAACTAATTCACATTTTCAAGTTACTACAGTTAACCATTTTCAAGTAACTAATTCACATTTCCACTACACTTAACGATTTTCAAGTAACTAATTCACATTTCAAGTCTATACCATTAACCATTTTCAAGTAACTAATTTACATTTTCAAGTCACTACCGTTTTCAAGTAACAAATTCACATTTTCAAGTTACTACACTTAACCATTTTCAAGTAACTAATTCACATTTTCACTACACTTAACCATTTTCAAGTAACTAATTAACATTTCAAGTCTCTACAATTAACCATTTTCAAGTAACTAATTCACATTTCAAGTCTCTACCATTAACCATTTTCAAGTCTCTACCATTTTCAAGTATCTAATTCACATTTCAAGTCTCTATCATTTTCAAGTAACTAATTCACATTTCAAGTCACTACCATTTTCAAGTAACTAATTCACATTTTCACTACACTTAACCATTTCAAATAACTAATTCACATTTCAAGTCTCTACAATTAACCATTTTCAAGTAACAAATACACATCTTCAAGTCTCTACACTTAACCATTTTCAAATAACTAATTCACATTTCAAGTCTCTACCATTTTCAAGTAACTAATTTACATTTCAAGTCTCTACCATTTTCAAGTAACTAATTCACATTTCAAGTCTCTACCATTTTCAAGTAACTAATTCACATTTTCAATTTACTACACTTAACCATTTTCAAGTAACTAATTCACATTTTCACTACCCTTAACCATTTTCAAGTAACTAATTCACATTTCAAGTCTCTACCATTAACCATTTTCAAGTAACTAATTCACATTTCAATTCTCTACACTTAACCATTTTCAAGTAACTAATCCACATTTTCACTACACAACCATTTTCAAGTAACTAATTCACATTTCAAGTCTTTACCATTAACCATTTTCAAGTAACTAATTCACGTTTTCAAGTTACTACACTTAACCATTTTCAAGTAACTAATTCACATTTTCACTACACTTAACCATTTTCAAGTAACTAATTCACATTTCAAGTCTCTACCATTAACCATTTTGAAGTAACCAATTCACATTTTCAAGTCACTACCATTTTCAAGTAACAAATACACATCTTCAAGTCTCTACAATTAACCATTTTCAAATAACTAATTCACATTTTAAGTCTGTACCATTTTCAAGTAACTAATTCACAGTTCAAGTCTCTACCATTTTCAAGTAACTAATTCACATTTTCAAGTTACTACACTTAACCATTTTCAAGTAACTAATTCACATTTTCACTACACTTAACCATTTCAAATAACTAATTCACATTTCAAGTCTCTACAATTAACCATTTTCACGTAACTAATTCACATTTTCAAGTCACTACCATTTTCAAGTAACAAACACACATCTTCAAGTCTCTACACTTAACCATTTTCAAATAACTAATTCACATTTCAAGTCTCTACCACTAACCATTTAACTAATTCACATTTCAATTCTCTACACTTAACCATTCTCAAGTAACTAATTCACGTTTTCAAGTTACTACACGTAACCATTTTCAAGTTACTTATTCACATTTTCACTACACTTAACCATTTTCAAATAACTAATTCACATGTCAAGTCTCAACAATTAACCATTTTAAAGTAACTAATTCACATTTTTAAGTCACTACCATTTTCAAATAACTAATTCACATTTCAAGTCTCTACCATTTTCAAGTAACTAATTCACATTTCAAGTCTCTACCATTTTCAAGTAACTAATTCACATTTTCAAGTTACTACACTTAACCATTTTCAAGTAACTAATTCACATTTTCACTACACTTAACCATTTTCAAGTAACTAACTCACATTTCAAGTCTCTACCATTAACTATTTTGAAGTAACTAATTCACATTTTCAAGTCACTACCATTTTCAAGTAACAAATACACATCTTCAAGTTTCTACAATTAACCATTTTCAAATAACTAATTCACATTTTAAGTCTCTACCATTTTCAAGTAAGTAATTCACAGTTCAAGTCTCTACCATTTTCAAGTAACTAATTCACGTTTTCAAGTTACTACACTTAACCATTTTCAAGTAACTAATTCACATTTCAAGTCTCTACCATTAACCATTTTCAAGTAACTAATTCACATTTCAAGTCTCTACCATTAACCATGTAACTAATTCACATTTCAATTCTCTACACTTAACCATTTTCAAGTAACTAATCCACATTTTCACTACACAACCATTTTCAAGTAACTAATTCACATTTCAAGTCTTTACCATTAACCATTTTCAAGTAACTACTTCACATTTCAAGTCTCTACCATTTTCAAGTAACTAATTCACATTTCAAGTCACTACCATTTTCAAGTAACTAATTCACGTTTTCAAGTTACTACACGTAACCATTTTTAAGTTACTAATTCACATTTTCACTACACATAACCATTTTCAAGTAACTAATTCACATTTCAAGTCTCTACCATTAACTATTTTGAAGTAACTAATTCACATTTTCAAGTCACTACCATTTTCAAGTAACAAATACACATCTTCAAGTCTCTACAATTAAACATTTTCAAATAACTAATTCACATTTTAAGTCTCTACCATTTTCAAGTAAGTAATTCACAGTTCAAGTCTCTACCATTTTCAAGTAACTAATTCACGTTTTCAAGTTACTACACTTAACCATTTTCAAGTAACTAATTCACATTTCAAGTCTCTACCATTAACCATTTTCAAGTAACTAATTCACATTTCAAGTCTCTACCATTAACCATGTAACTAATTCACATTTCAATTCTCTACACTTAACCATTTTCAAGTAACTAATCCACATTTTCACTACACAACCATTTTCAAGTAACTAATTCACATTTCAAGTCTTTACCATTAACCATTTTCAAGTAACTACTTCACATTTCAAGTCTCTACCATTTTCAAGTAACTAATTCACATTTCAAGTCACTACCATTTTCAAGTAACTAATTCACGTTTTCAAGTTACTACACGTAACCATTTTTAAGTTACTAATTCACATTTTCACTACACTTAACCATTTTCAAATAACTAATTCACATTTCAAGTCTCAACAATTAACCATTTTCAAGTAACTAATTCACATTTTCAAGTTACTACCATTTTCAAATAACAAATACACATCTTCAAGTCTCTACACTTAACCATTTTGAAATAACTAATTCACATTTCAAGTCTCTACCATTTTCAAGTAACTAATTCACATTTCAAGTCTCTACCATTTTCAAGTAACTAATTCACATTTTCAAGTTACTACACTTAACCATTTTCAAGTAACTAATTCACATTTTCACTACACTTAACCATTTTCAAGTAACTAATTCACATTTCAAGTCTCTACCATTAACTATTTTGAAGTAACTAATTCACATTTTCAAGTCACTACCATTTTCAAGTAACAAATACAAATCTTCAAGTCTCTACAATTAACCATTTTCAAATAACTAATTCAAATTTTAAGTCTCTACCATTTTCAAGTAAGTAATTCACAGTTCAAGTCTCTACCATTTTCAAGTAACTAATTCACATTTTCAAGTTACTACAGTTAACCATTTTCAAGTAACTAATTCACATTTCCACTACACTTAACCATTTTCAAATAACTAATTCACATTTCAAGTCTCAACAATTAACCATTTTCAAGTAACTAATTCACATTTTCAAGTTACTACCATTTTCAAATAACAAATACACATCTTCAAGTCTCTACACTTAACCATTTTCAAATAACTAATTCACATTTCAAGTCTCTACCATTTTCAAGTAACTAATTCACATTTCAAGTCTCTACCATTTTCAAGTAACTAATTCACATTTTCAAGTTACTACACTTAACCATTTTCAAGTAACTAATTCACATTTTCACTACACTTAACCATTTTCAAGTAACTAATTCACATTTCAAGTCTCTACCATTAACTATTTTGAAGTAACTAATTCACATTTTCAAGTCACTACCATTTTCAAGTAACAAATACAAATCTTCAAGTCTCTACAATTAACCATTTTCAAATAACTAATTCAAATTTTAAGTCTCTACCATTTTCAAGTAAGTAATTCACAGTTCAAGTCTCTACCATTTTCAAGTAACTAATTCACATTTTCAAGTTACTACAGTTAACCATTTTCAAGTAACTAATTCACATTTCCACTACACTTAACGATTTTCAAGTAACTAATTCACATTTCAAGTCTATACCATTAACCATTTTCAAGTAACTAATTTACATTTTCAAGTCACTACCGTTTTCAAGTAACAAATTCACATTTTCAAGTTACTACACTTAACCATTTTCAAGTAACTAATTCACATTTTCACTACACTTAACCATTTTCAAGTAACTAATTAACATTTCAAGTCTCTACAATTAACCATTTTCAAGTAACAAATTCACATTTCAAGTCTCTACCATTAACCATTTTCAAGTCTCAACCATTAACCTACCATTTTCAAGTAACTAATTCACGTTTTCAAGTTACTACACGTAACCATTTTCAAGTTACTAATTCACATTTTCACTACACTTAACCATTTTCAAATAACTAATTCACATTTCAAGTCTCAACAATTAACCATTTTCAAGTAACTAATTCACATTTTCAAGTTACTACCATTTTCAAATAACAAATACACATCTTCAAGTCTCTACACTTAACCATTTTCAAATAACTAATTCACATTTCAAGTCTCTACCATTTTCAAGTAACTAATTCACATTTCAAGTCTCTACCATTTTCAAGTAACTAATTCACATTTTCAAGTTACTACACTTAACCATTTTCAAGTAACTAATTCACATTTTCACTACACTTAACCATTTTCAAGTAACTAATTCACATTTCAAGTCTCTACCATTAACTATTTTGAAGTAACTAATTCACATTTTCAAGTCACTACCATTTTCAAGTAACAAATACAAATCTTCAAGTCTCTACAATTAACCATTTTCAAATAACTAATTCAAATTTTAAGTCTCTACCATTTTCAAGTAAGTAATTCACAGTTCAAGTCTCTACCATTTTCAAGTAACTAATTCACATTTTCAAGTTACTACAGTTAACCATTTTCAAGTAACTAATTCACATTTCCACTACACTTAACGATTTTCAAGTAACTAATTCACATTTCAAGTCTATACCATTAACCATTTTCAAGTAACTAATTTACATTTTCAAGTCACTACCGTTTTCAAGTAACAAATTCACATTTTCAAGTTACTACACTTAACCATTTTCAAGTAACTAATTCACATTTTCACTACACTTAACCATTTTCAAGTAACTAATTAACATTTCAAGTCTCTACAATTAACCATTTTCAAGTAACTAATTCACATTTCAAGTCTCTACCATTAACCATTTTCAAGTCTCTACCATTTTCAAGTATCTAATTCACATTTCAAGTCTCTATCATTAACCATGTAACTAATTCACATTTCAATTCTCTACACTTAACCATTTTCAAGTAACTAATTCACGTTTTCAAGTTACCACACTTAACCATTTTCAAGTAACTAATTCACATTTCAAGTCTCTTCCATTAACCATTTTCAAGTCACTACCATTTTGAAGTATCTAATTCACATTTCAAGTCTCTACCATTAACCATGTAACTAATTCACATTTTAATTCTCTACACTTAACCATTTTCAAGTAACTAATTCACGTTTTCAAACTACTACACTTAACCATTTTCAAGTAACTAATTCACATTTTCACTACACTTAACCATTTTCAAGTAACTAATTCACATTTCAAGTCTCTACCAATAATCATTTTCAAGTAACTAATTCACGTTTTCAAACTACTACACTTAACCATTTTCAAGTAACTAATTCTCATTTTCACTACACTTAACCATTTTCAAGTAACTAATTCACATTTCAAGTCTCTACCATTAACCATTTTCAAGTAACTAATTCGCATTTTCAAGTCACTACCATTTTCAAGTAACAAATACACATCTTCATTTCTCTACAGTTAACCATTTTCACATGACTAATTCACATTTTCAAGTTACTACTCTTAACCATTTTCAAGTAACTAATTCACATTTTCACTACACTTAACCATTTTCAAGTAACTAATTCACATTTCAAGTCTCTACCATTAACCATTTTCAAGTCACTAACATTTTCAAGTAACTAATTTACATTTTCACACACTTAACCATTTTCAAGTAACTAATTCACATTTCAAATCTCTACCATTAACCATTTTCAAGTTAATAATTCACATTTCAAGTCTCTACAATTAACCATGTAACTAATTCACATTTCAATTCTCTACACTTAACCATTTTCAAGTAACTAATTTACGTTTTCAAGTTACTACACTTAACCTTTTTCACGTAACTTAATCACATTTTTACTACACTTAACCATTTTCAAGTAACTAATTCACATTTCAAGTCTCTACCATTAACCATTTTCAAGTAACTAATTCACGTTTTCAAGTTACTACACTTAACCATTTTCAAGTAACTAATTCATATTTTCACTACACTTAACCATTTTCAAGTAACTAATTCACATTTTCACTACACTTAACAATTTTCAAGTAACTAATTCACATTTCAAGTCTCTACCGTTAACCATTTTCAAGTAACTAATTCACATTTTCAAGTCACTACCATTTTCAAGCAACAAATACACATCTTCATGTCTCTACACTTAACCATTTCCAAATAACTAATTCACATTTTCAAGTTACTACACTTAACCATTTTCAAGTAACTAATTCATATTTTCACTACACTTAACCATTTTACAGGAACTAATTCACATTTCAAGTCTCTACCATTAACCATTTTCAAGTAACTAATTTACATTTTAAAGTCACTTCCATTTTCAAGTAACAAATTCAATTTTCAAGTTACTACACTTAACCATTTTCAAGTAACTAATTCACATTTTCACTACACTTAACCATTTTCAAGCAACTAATTCACGTTTTCAAGTTACTACACTTAACCATTTTCATGTAATAATCCACATTTTCACAACACTTAACCATTTTCAAGTAAATAATTCACATTTCAAGTCTCTACCATTAATCATTTTCAAGTAACTAATTCACGTTTTCAAACTACTACACTTAACCATTTTCAAGTAACTAATTCACATTTCAAGTCTCTACCATTAACCATTTTCAAGTAACAAATACACATCTTCATTTCTCTACAGTTAACCATTTTCACATGACAAATTCAATTTTCAAGTTACTACACTTAACCATTTTCAAGTAACTAATTCACATTTTCACTACACTTAACCATTTTCAAGTAACTAATTCACATTTCAAGTCTCTACCATTAACCATTTTCAAGTAACTAATTCACATTTCAAGTCTCTACCATTAACCATGTAACTAATTCACATTTCAATTCTCTACACTTAACCATTTTCAAGTAACTAATTCACATTTCAAGTCTCTACCGTTAACCATTTTCAAATAACTAATTCACATTTTCAAGTCACTACCATTTTCAAGTAACAAATACACATCTTCATGTCTCTACACTTAACCATTTTCAAGTAACTAATTCATATTTTCACTACACTTAAGCATTTTCAAGTAACTAATTTACATTTCAAGTCTCTACCATTAACCATTTTCAAGTAACTAATTCACATTTCAAGTCTCTACCATTAACCATGTAACTAATTCACATTTCAATTCTCTACACTTAACCATTTTCAAGCAACTAATTCACGTTTTCAAGTTACTACACTTAACCATTTTAAAGTAAGTAATTCACATTTCAAGTCTCTACCATTAATCATTTTCAAATAACTAATTCACGTTTTCAAGTTACTACACTTGACCATTTTCAAGTAACTAATTTACATTTTAAAGTCACTACCATTTTCAAGTAACAAATTCACATTTTCAAGTAACTAATTCACATTTTCACTACACTTAACCATTTTCAAGTAACTAATTCACATTTCAAGTCTCTACCATTAACCATTTTCAAGTAACTAATTCGCATTTTCAAGTCACTACCATTTTCAAGTAACAAATACACATCTTCATTTCTCTACACTTAACCATTTTCACATGACTAATTCACATTTTCAAGTTCCTACACTTAACCATTTTCAAGTAACTAATTCACATTTTCACTACACTTAACCATTTTCAAGTAACTAATTCACATTTCAAGTCTCTACCATTAACCATTTTCAAGTCACTACCATTTTCAAGTAACTAATTCACATATTCACACACTTAACCATTTTCAAGCAACTAATTCACATTTCAAGTCTCTTTAACCATTTTCAAGTAAATAATTCACATTTCAAGTCTCTACCATTAACCATGTAACTAATTCACATTTCAATTCTCTACACTTAACCATTTTCAAGTAACTAATTCACGTTTTCAAGTTACTACACTTAACCTTTTTCACGTAACTTATTCACATTTTCACTACACTTAACCATTTTCAAGTAACTAATTCACATTTCAAGTCTCTACCATTAACCATTTTCAAGTAACTAATTCACGTTTTCAAGTTACTACACTTAACCATTTTCAAGTAACTAATTCATATTTTCACTACACTTAACCATTTTCAAGTAACTAATTCACATTTTCACTACACTTAATAATTTTCAAGTAACTAATTCACATTTCAAGTCTCTACCGTTAACCATTTTCAAGTAACTAATTCACATTTTCAAGTCACTACCATTTTCAAGTAACAAATACACATCTTCATGTCTCTACACTTAACCATTTTCAAGTAACTAATTCACATTTTCAAGTTACTACACTTAACCATTTTCAAGTAACTAATTTACATTTTAAAGTCACTTCCATTTTCAAGTAACAAATTCAATTTTCAAGTTACTACACTTAACCATTTTCAAGTAACTAATTCACATTTTCACTAAACTTAACAATTTTCAAGTAATTAATTCACATTTCAAGTCTCTACCATTAACCATTTTCAAGTAACTAATTCATATTTCAAGTCTCTACCATTAACCATGTAACTAATTCACATTTCAATTCTCTACACTTAACCATTTTCAAGTAACTAATTCACGTTTTCAAGTTACTACACTTAACCTTTTTCACGTAACTAATTCACATTTTCACACACTTAACCATTTTCAAGTAACTAATTCACATTTCAAGTCTCTACCATTAACCATTTTCAAGTAACTAATTCACATTTCAAGTCTCTACCATTAACCATGTAACTAATTCACATTTCAATTCTCTACACTTAACCATTTTCAAGTAACTAATTCACGTTTTCAAGTTACTACACTTAACCTTTTTCACGTAACTTATTCACATTTTCATTACACTTAACCATTTTCAAGTAACTAATTCACATTTCAAGTCTCTACCGTTAACCATTTTCAAGTAACTAATTCACATTTTCAAGTCACTACCATTTTCAAGTAACAAATACACATCTTCATTCTCTACACTTAACCATTTTCAAGTAACAAATTCAATTTTCAAGTTACTACACTTAACCATTTTCAAGTAACTAATTCACATTTCAAGTCTCTACCATTAACCATTTTCAAGTCACTACCATTTTCAAGTAACTAATTCACATTTTCACTACCCTTAACCATTTTCAAGTAACTAATTCATATTGTCACTACACTTAACCATTTTACAGAAACTAATTCACATTTCAAGTCTCTACCATTAACCATTTTCAAGTAACTAATTTACATTTTAAAGTCACGACCATTTTCAAGTAACAAATTCAATTTTCAAGTTACTACACTTAACCATTTTCAAGTAACTAATTCACATTTTCACTACACTTAACCATTTTCAAGTAACTAATTCACATTTCAAGTCTCTACCATTAACCATTTTCAAGTCACTACCATTTTCAAGTAACTAATTCACATTTTCACTACCCTTAACCATTTTCAAGTAACTAATTCACATTTCAAGTCTCTACCATTCACCATTTTCAAGTAACTAATTCACATTTCAAGTCTCTACCATTAACCATGTAACTAATTCATATTTCAATTCTCTACACTTAACCATTTTCAAGTAACTAATTAACATTTCAAGTCTCTACCATTAACCATTTTTAAGTAACTAATTCACGTTTTCAAGTTACTACACTTAACCATTTTCAAGTAACTAACTCATATTTTCACTACACTTAACCATTTTCAAGTAACTAATTCACATTTTCACTACACTTAACCATTTTCAAGTAACTAATTCACATTTCAAGTCTCTACCGTTAACCATTTTCGAGTAACTAATTCACATTTTCAAGTCACTACCATTTTCAAGTAACCAATACACATCTTCATTTCTCTACACTTAACCATTTTCATATGACTAATTCACATTTTCAAGTTACTACACTTAACCATTTGCAAGTAACTAATTCACATTTTCACTACACTTAACCATTTTCAAGTAACTAATTCACATTTCAAGTCTCTACCATTAACCATTTTCAAGTCACTACCGTTTTCAAGTAACTAATTCACATTTTCACACACTTAACCATTTTCAAGCAACTAATTCACATTTCAAGTCTCTACCATTAACCATTTTCAAGTAAATAATTCACATTTCAAGTCTCTACCATTAACCATGTAACTAATTCACATTTCAATTCTCTACACTTAACCATTTTCAAGTAACTAATTCACGTTTTCAAGTTACTACACTTAACCTTTTTCACATAACTTATTCACATTTTCACTACACTTAACCATTTTCAAGTAACTAATTCACATTTCAAGTCTCTACAATTAACCATTTTCAAGTAACTAATTCACGTTTTCAAGTTACTACACTTAACCATTTTCAAGTAACTAATTCACATTTTCACTACACTTAACCATTTTCAAGTAACTAATTCACATTTCAAGTCTCTACCATTAACCATGTAACTAATTCACATTTCAATTCTCTACACTTAACCATTTTCAAGTAACTAATTCACATTTTCAAGTTACTACACTTAACCATTTTCAAGTAACTAATTCACATTTTCACTACACTTAACCATTTTCAAGTAACTAATTCGCATTTTCAAGTCACTACCATTTTCAAGTAACAAATACACATCTTCATTTCTCTACAGTTAACCATTTTCAAGTAACTAATTCATATTTTCACTACACTTAACCATTTTACAGGAACTAATTCACATTTCAAGTCTCTACCATTAACCATTTTCAAGTAACTAATTTACATTTTAAAGTCACGACCATTTTCAAGTAACAAATTCAATTTTCAAGTTACTACACTTAACCATTTTCAAGTAACTAATTCACATTTTCACTACACTTAACCATTTTCAAGTAACTAATTCACATTTCAAGTCTCTACCATTAACCATTTTCAAGTCTCTACCATTTTCAAGTATCTAATTCACATTTCAAGTCTCTACCATTAACCATGTAACAAATTCACATTTCAATTCTCTACACTTAACCATTTTCAAGTAACTAATTCACGTTTTCAAGTTACCACACTTAACCATTTTCAAGTAACTAATTCACATTTCAAGTCTCTTCCATAAACCATTTTCAAGTCACTACCATTTTGAAGTATCTAATTCACATTTCAAGTCTCTACCATTAACCATGTAACTAATTCACATTTCAATTCTCTACACTTAACCATTTTCAAGTAACTAATTCACGTTTTCAAGTTACTACACTTAACCGTTTTCAAGTAACGAATTCACATTTCAAGTCTCTACCAATAATCATTTTTAAGTAACTAATTCACGTTTTCAAACTACTACACTTAACCATTTTCAAGTAACTAATTCACATTTTCACTACACTTAACCATTTTCAAGTAACTAATTCACATTTCAAGTCTCTACCATTAACCATTTTCAAGTAACTAATTCGCATTTTCAAGTCACTACCATTTTCAAGTAACAAATACACATCTTCATTTCTCTACAGTTAACCATTTTCACATGACTAATTCACATGTTCAAGTTACTACTCTTAACCATTTTCAAGTAACTAATTCACATTTTCACTACACTTAACCATTTTCAAGTAACTAATTCACATTTCAAGTCTCTACCATTAACCATTTTCAAGTCACTAACATTTTCAAGTAACTAATTTACATTTTCACACACTTAACCATTTTCAAGTAACTAATTCACATTTCAAGTCTCTACCATTAACCATTTTCAAGTAAATAATTCACATTTCAAGTCTCTACAATTAACCATGTAACTAATTCACATTTCAATTCTCTACACTTAACCATTTTCAAGTAACTAATTTACGTTTTCAAGTTACTACACTTAACCTTTTTCACGTAACTTATTCACATTTTCACTACACTTAACCTTTTTCAAGTAACTAATTCACATTTCAAGTCTCTACCATTAACCATTTTCAAGTAACTAATTCACGTTTTCATGTTACTACACTTATCCATTTTCAAGTAACTAATTCATATTTTCACTACACTTAATCATTTTACAGGAACTAATTCACATTTCAAATCTCTACCATTAACCATTTTCAAGTAACTAATTCACATTTTCACTACACTTAACCATTTTCAAGTAACTAATTAACATTTCAAGTCTCTACCATTAACCATTTTTAAGTAACTAATTCACGTTTTCAAGTTACTACACTTAACCATTTTCAAGTAACTAACTCATATTTTCACTACACTTAACCATTTTCAAGTAACTAATTCACATTTTCACTACACTTAACCATTTTCAAGTAACTAATTCACATTTCAAGTCTCTACCGTTAACCATTTTCAAGTAACTAATTCACATTTTCAAGTCACTACCATTTTCAAGTAACAAAAACACATCTTCATTTCTCTACACTTAACCATTTTCACATGACTAATTCACATTTTCAAGTTACTACACTTAACCATTTGCAAGTAGCTAATTCACATTTTCACTACACTTAACCATTTTCAAGTAACTAATTCACATTTCAAGTCTCTACCATTAACCATTTTCAAGGCACTACCGTTTTCAAGTAACTAATTCACATTTTCACTACCCTTAACCATTTTCAAGTAACTAATTCATATTGTCACTACACTTAACCATTTTACAGAAACTAATTCACATTTCAAGTCTCTACCATTAACCATTTTCAAGTAACTAATTTACATTTTAAAGTCACGACCATTTTCAAGTAACAAATTCAATTTTCAAGTTACTACACTTAACCATTTTCAAGTAACTAATTCACATTTTCACTACACTTAACCATTTTCAAGTAACTAATTCACATTTCAAGTCTCTACCATTAACCATTTTCAAGTCACTACCATTTTCAAGTAACTAATTCACATTTTCACTACCCTTAACCATTTTCAAGTAACTAATTCACATTTCAAGTCTCTACCATTCACCATTTTCAAGTAACTAATTCACATTTCAAGTCTCTACCATTAACCATGTAACTAATTCATATTTCAATTCTCTACACTTAACCATTTTCAAGTAACTAATTAACATTTCAAGTCTCTACCATTAACCATTTTTAAGTAACTAATTCACGTTTTCAAGTTACTACACTTAACCATTTTCAAGTAACTAACTCATATTTTCACTACACTTAACCATTTTCAAGTAACTAATTCACATTTTCACTACACTTAACCATTTTCAAGTAACTAATTCACATTTCAAGTCTCTACCGTTAACCATTTTCGAGTAACTAATTCACATTTTCAAGTCACTACCATTTTCAAGTAACCAATACACATCTTCATTTCTCTACACTTAACCATTTTCATATGACTAATTCACATTTTCAAGTTACTACACTTAACCATTTGCAAGTAACTAATTCACATTTTCACTACACTTAACCATTTTCAAGTAACTAATTCACATTTCAAGTCTCTACCATTAACCATTTTCAAGTCACTACCGTTTTCAAGTAACTAATTCACATTTTCACACACTTAACCATTTTCAAGCAACTAATTCACATTTCAAGTCTCTACCATTAACCATTTTCAAGTAAATAATTCACATTTCAAGTCTCTACCATTAACCATGTAACTAATTCACATTTCAATTCTCTACACTTAACCATTTTCAAGTAACTAATTCACGTTTTCAAGTTACTACACTTAACCTTTTTCACATAACTTATTCACATTTTCACTACACTTAACCATTTTCAAGTA
This sequence comes from Capsicum rhomboideum, assembly GCA_031232105.1. Lineage (NCBI taxonomy): Eukaryota > Viridiplantae > Streptophyta > Magnoliopsida > Solanales > Solanaceae > Capsicum > Capsicum rhomboideum. The sequence goes on along the minus strand of CP124719.1, from coordinate 45,681,680 downwards.
ACTAATTCACATTTCAAGTCTCTACAATTAACCATTTTCAAGTAACTAATTCACGTTTTCAAGTTACTACACTTAACCATTTTCAAGTAACTAATTCACATTTTCACTACACTTAACCATTTTCAAGTAACTAATTCACATTTCAAGTCTCTACCATTAACCATGTAACTAATTCACATTTCAATTCTCTACACTTAACCATTTTCAAGTAACTAATTCACATTTTCAAGTTACTACACTTAACCATTTTCAAGTAACTAATTCACATTTTCACTACACTTAACCATTTTCAAGTAACTAATTCGCATTTTCAAGTCACTACCATTTTCAAGTAACAAATACACATCTTCATTTCTCTACAGTTAACCATTTTCAAGTAACTAATTCATATTTTCACTACACTTAACCATTTTACAGGAACTAATTCACATTTCAAGTCTCTACCATTAACCATTTTCAAGTAACTAATTTACATTTTAAAGTCACGACCATTTTCAAGTAACAAATTCAATTTTCAAGTTACTACACTTAACCATTTTCAAGTAACTAATTCACATTTTCACTACACTTAACCATTTTCAAGTAACTAATTCACATTTCAAGTCTCTACCATTAACCATTTTCAAGTCTCTACCATTTTCAAGTATCTAATTCACATTTCAAGTCTCTACCATTAACCATGTAACAAATTCACATTTCAATTCTCTACACTTAACCATTTTCAAGTAACTAATTCACGTTTTCAAGTTACCACACTTAACCATTTTCAAGTAACTAATTCACATTTCAAGTCTCTTCCATAAACCATTTTCAAGTCACTACCATTTTGAAGTATCTAATTCACATTTCAAGTCTCTACCATTAACCATGTAACTAATTCACATTTCAATTCTCTACACTTAACCATTTTCAAGTAACTAATTCACGTTTTCAAGTTACTACACTTAACCGTTTTCAAGTAACGAATTCACATTTCAAGTCTCTACCAATAATCATTTTTAAGTAACTAATTCACGTTTTCAAACTACTACACTTAACCATTTTCAAGTAACTAATTCACATTTTCACTACACTTAACCATTTTCAAGTAACTAATTCACATTTCAAGTCTCTACCATTAACCATTTTCAAGTAACTAATTCGCATTTTCAAGTCACTACCATTTTCAAGTAACAAATACACATCTTCATTTCTCTACAGTTAACCATTTTCACATGACTAATTCACATGTTCAAGTTACTACTCTTAACCATTTTCAAGTAACTAATTCACATTTTCACTACACTTAACCATTTTCAAGTAACTAATTCACATTTCAAGTCTCTACCATTAACCATTTTCAAGTCACTAACATTTTCAAGTAACTAATTTACATTTTCACACACTTAACCATTTTCAAGTAACTAATTCACATTTCAAGTCTCTACCATTAACCATTTTCAAGTAAATAATTCACATTTCAAGTCTCTACAATTAACCATGTAACTAATTCACATTTCAATTCTCTACACTTAACCATTTTCAAGTAACTAATTTACGTTTTCAAGTTACTACACTTAACCTTTTTCACGTAACTTATTCACATTTTCACTACACTTAACCTTTTTCAAGTAACTAATTCACATTTCAAGTCTCTACCATTAACCATTTTCAAGTAACTAATTCACGTTTTCATGTTACTACACTTATCCATTTTCAAGTAACTAATTCATATTTTCACTACACTTAATCATTTTACAGGAACTAATTCACATTTCAAGTCTCTACCATTAACCATTTTCAAGTAACTAATTCACATTTTCACTACACTTAACCATTTTCAAGTAACTAATTAACATTTCAAGTCTCTACCATTAACCATTTTTAAGTAACTAATTCACGTTTTCAAGTTACTACACTTAACCATTTTCAAGTAACTAACTCATATTTTCACTACACTTAACCATTTTCAAGTAACTAATTCACATTTTCACTACACTTAACCATTTTCAAGTAACTAATTCACATTTCAAGTCTCTACCGTTAACCATTTTCAAGTAACTAATTCACATTTTCAAGTCACTACCATTTTCAAGTAACAAAAACACATCTTCATTTCTCTACACTTAACCATTTTCACATGACTAATTCACATTTTCAAGTTACTACACTTAACCATTTGCAAGTAGCTAATTCACATTTTCACTACACTTAACCATTTTCAAGTAACTAATTCACATTTCAAGTCTCTACCATTAACCATTTTCAAGGCACTACCGTTTTCAAGTAACTAATTCACATTTTCACACACTTAACCATTTTCAAGCAACTAATTCATATTTCAAGTCTCTACCATTAACCATTTTCAAGTAAATAATTCACATTTCAAGTCTCTACCATTAACCATGTAACTAATTCACATTTCAATTCTCTACACTTAACCATTTTCAAGTAACTAATTCACGTTTTCAAGTTACTACACTTAACCTTTTTCACATAACTTATTCACATTTTCACTACACTTAACCATTTTCAAGTAACTAATTCACATTTCAAGTCTCTACAATTAACCATTTTCAAGTAACTAATTCACGTTTTCAAGTTACTACACTTAACCATTTTCAAGTAACTAATTCACATTTTCACTACACTTAACCATTTTCAAGTAACTAATTCACATTTCAAGTCTCTACCATTAACCATGTAACTAATTCACATTTCAATTCTCTACACTTAACCATTTTCAAGTAACTAATTCACATTTCAAGTCTCTACCATTAACCATGTAACTAATTCACATTTCAATTCTCTACACTTAACCATTTTCAAGTAACTAATTCACGTTTTCAAGTTACTACACTTAACCATTTTCACGTAACTTATTCACATTTTCACTACACTTAACCATTTTCAAGTAACTAATTCACATTTCAAGTCTCTACCATTAACCATTTTCAAGTAACTAATTCACATTTCAAGTCTCTACCATTAACCATTTTCAAGTAACTAATTCACGTTTTCATGTTACTACACTTATCCATTTTCAAGTAACTAATTCATATTTTCACTACACTTAACCATTTTCAAGTAACTAATTCACATTTTCACTACACTTAACAATTTTCAAGTAACTAATTCACATTTCAAGTCTCTACCGTTAACCATTTTCAAGTAACTAATTCACATTTTCAAGTCACTACCATTTTCAAGTAACAAATACACATCTTCATGTCTCTACACTTAACCATTTCCAAATAACTAATTCACATTTTCAAGTTACTACACTTAACCATTTTCAAGTAACTAATTCATATTTTCACTACACTTAATCATTTTACAGGAACTAATTCACATTTCAAGTCTCTACCATTAACCATTTTCAAGTAACTAATTCACATTTTCACTACACTTAACCATTTTCAAGTAACTAATTCACATTTCAAGTCTCTACCATTAACCATTTTCAAATAACTAATTCACGTTTTCAAGTTACTACACTTAACCATTTTCAAGTAACTAATTCATATTTTCACTACACTTAACCATTTTCAAGTAACTAATTCACATTTTCACTACACTTAACCATTTTCAAGTAACTAATTCACATTTCAAGTCTCTACCGTTAACCATTTTCAAGTAACTAATTCACATTTTCAAGTCACTACCATTTTCAAGTAACAAATACACATCTTCATGTCTCTACACTTAACCATTTCCAAATAGCTAATTCACATTTCAATTCTCTACACTTAACCATTTTCAAGTAACTAATTCATATTTTCACTACACTTAACCATTTTACAGGAACTAATTCACATTTCAAGTCTGTACCATTAACCATTTTCAAGTAACTAATTCGCATTTTCAAGTCACTACCATTTTCAAGTAACAAATACACATCTTCATTTCTCTACAGTTAACCATTTTCACATGACTAATTCACATTTTCAAGTTACTACTCTTAACCATTTTCAAGTAACTAATTCACATTTTCACTACACTTAACCATTTTCAAGTAACTAATTCACATTTCAAGTCTCTACCATTAACCATTTTCAAGTCACTAACATTTTCAAGTAACTAATTTACATTTTCACACACTTAACCATTTTCAAGTAACTAATTCACATTTCAAGTCTCTACCATTAACCATTTTCAAGTAACTAATTCACATTTCAAGTCTCTACCATTAACCATGTAACTAATTGACATTTCAATTCTCTACACTTAACCATTTTCAAGTAACTAATTCACGTTTTCAAGTTACTACACTTAACCTTTTTCACGTAACTAATTCACATTTTCACACACTTAACCATTTTCAAGTAACTAATTCACATTTCAAGTCTCTACCATTAACCATTTTCAAGTAACTAATTCACATTTCAAGTCTCTACCATTAACCATGTAACTAATTCACATTTCAATTCTCTACATTTAACCATTTTCAAGTAACTAATTCACGTTTTCAAGTTACTACACTTAACCTTTTTCACGTAACTTATTCACATTTTCACTACACTTAACAATTTTCAAGTAACTAATTCACATTTCAAGTCTCTACCGTTAACCATTTTCAAGTAACTAATTCACATTTTCAAGTCACTACCATTTTCAAGTAACAAATACACATCTTCATGTCTCTACACTTAACCATTTCCAAATAACTAATTCACATTTTCAAGTTACTACACTTAACCATTTTCAAGTAACTAATTCATATTTTCACTACACTTAACCATTTTACAGGAACTAATTCACATTTCAAGTCTGTACCATTAACCATTTTCAAGTAACTAATTCGCATTTTCAAGTCACTACCATTTTCAAGTAACAAATACACATCTTCATTTCTCTACAGTTAACCATTTTCAAGTAACTAATTCATATTTTCACTACACTTAACCATTTTACAGGAACTAATTCACATTTCAAGTCTCTACCATTAACCATTTTCAAGTAACTAATTTACATTTTAAAGTCACGACCATTTTCAAGTAACAAATTCAATTTTCAAGTTACTACACTTAACCATTTTCAAGTAACTAATTCACATTTTCACTACACTTAACCATTTTCAAGTAACTAATTCACATTTCAAGTCTCTACCATTAACCATTTTCAAGTCACTACCATTTTCAAGTAACTAATTCACATTTTCACTACCCTTAACCATTTTCAAGTAACTAATTCACATTTCAAGTCTCTACCATTAACCATTTTCAAGTAACTAATTCACATTTCAAGTCTCTACCATTAACCATGTAACTAATTCATATTTCAATTCTCTACACTTAACCATTTTCAAGTAACTAATTAACATTTCAAGTCTCTACCATTAACCATTTTCAAGTAACTAATTCACGTTTTCAAGTTACTACACTTAACCATTTTCAAGTAACTAATTCATATTTTCACTACACTTAATCATTTTACAGGAACTAATTCACATTTCAAGTCTCTACCATTAACCATTTTCAAGTAACTAATTCACATTTTCACTACACTTAACCATTTTCAAGTAACTAATTCACATTTCAAGTCTCTACCATTAACCATTTTCAAGTCACTACCATTTTCAAGTAACTAATTCACATTTTCACTACCCTTAACCATTTTCAAGTAACTAATTCACATTTCAAGTCTCTACCATTAACCATTTTCAAGTAACTAATTCACATTTCAAGTCTCTACCATTAACCATGTAACTAATTCATATTTAAATTCTCTACACTTAACCATTTTCAAGTAACTAATTAACATTTCAAGTCTCTACCATTAACCATTTTCAAGTAACTAATTCACGTTTTCAAGTTACTACACTTAACCATTTTCAGGTAACTAACTCATATTTTCACTACACTTAACCATTTTCAAGTAACTAATTCACATTTTCACTACACTTAACCATTTTCAAGTAACTAATTCACATTTCAAGTCTCTACCGTTAACCATTTTCAAGTAACTAATTCACATTTTCAAGTCACTACCATTTTCAAGTAACAAATACACATCTTCATTTCTCTACACTTAACCATTTTCACATGACTAATTCACATTTTCAAGTTACTACACTTAACCATTTTCAAGTAACTAATTCACATTTTCACTACACTTAACCATTTTCAACTAACTAATTCACATTTCAAGTCTCTACCATTAACCATTTTCAAGTCACTACCGTTTTCAAGTAACTAATTCACATTTTCACACACTTAGCATTTTCAAGCAACTAATTCACATTTCAAGTCTCTACCATTAACCATTTTCAAGTAAATAAATCACATTTCAAGTCTCTACCATTAACCATGTAACTAATTCACATTTCAATTCTCTACACTTAACCATTTTCAAGTAACTAATTCACGTTTTCAAGTTACTACACTTAACCTTTTTCACGTAACTTATTCACATTTTCACTACACTTAACCATTTTCAAGTAACTAATTCACATTTCAAGTCTCTACAATTAACCATTTTCAAGTAACTAATTCACGTTTTCAAGTTACTACACTTAACCATTTTCAAGTAAGTAATTGACATTTCAAGTCTCTACCATTAATCATTTTCAAATAACTAATTCACGTTTTCAAGTTACTACACTTAACCATTTTCAAGTAACTAATTCACATTTTCACTACACTTAACCATTTTCAAGTAACTAATTCACATTTCAAGTCTCTACCATTAACCATTTTCAAGTCTCTACCATTTTCAAGTATCTAATTCACATTTTAAGTCTCTACCATTAACCATGTAACTAATTCACATTTCAATTCTCTACACTTAACCATTTTCAAGTAACTAATTCACGTTTTCAAGTTACCACACTTAACCATTTTCAAGTAACTAATTCACATTTCAAGTCTCTTCCATTAACCATTTTCAAGTCACTACCATTTTGAAGTATCTAATTCACATTTCAAGTCTCTACACTTAACCATTTTCAAGTAACTAATTCACGTTTCCAAGTTACTACACTTAACCATTTTCAAGTAACGAATACACATTTTCACTACACTTAACCATTCTCAAGTAACTAATTCACATTTCAAGTCTCCACCATTAACCATTTTCAAGTAACTAATTCACATTTCAAGTCTCTACCATTAACCATGTAACTAATTCACATTTCAATTCTCTACACTTAACCATTTTCAAGCAATTAATTCACATTTCAAGTCTCTACCATTAATCATTTTCAAATAACTAATTCACGTTTTCAACTTACTACACTTAACCATTTTCAAGTAACTAATTCATATTTTCACTACACTTAACCATTTTCAAGTAACTAATTCACATTTCAAGTCTCTACCATTAACCATTTTCAAGTAACTAATTCGCATTTTCAAGTCACTACCATTTTCAAGTAACAAATACACATCTTCATTTCTCTACACTTAACCATTTTCACATGACTAATTCACATTTTCAAGTTACTACACTTAACCATTTTCAAGTAACTAATTCACATTTTCACTACACTTAACCATTTTCAAGTAACTAATTCACATTTCAAGTCTCTACCATTAACCATTTAACTAATTCACATTTCAATTCTCTACACTTAACCATTTTCAAGTAACTAATTCACGTTTTCTAGTTACTACACTTAACCTTTTTCACGTAACTAATTCACATTTTCACACACTTAACCATTTTCAAGTAACTAATTCACATTTCAAGTCTCTACCATTAACCATTTTCAAGTAACTAATTCACATTTCAAGTCTCTACCATTAACCATGTAACTAATTCACATTTCAATTCTCTACACTTAACCATTTTCAAGTAACTAATTCACGTTTTCAAGTTACTACACTTAACCTTTTTCACGTAACTTATTCACATTTTCACTACAGTTAAACATTTTCAAGTAACTAATTCACATTTCAAGTCTCTACCGTTAACCATTATCAAGTAACTAATTCACATTTTCAAGTCACTACCATTTTCAAGTAACAAATACACATCTTCATGTCTCTACACTTAACCATTTTCAAGTAACTAATTCATATTTTCACTACACTTAACCATTTTACAGAAACTAATTCACATTTCAAGTCTCTACCATTAACCATTTTCAAGTAACTAATTTACATTTTAAAGTCACGACCATTTTAAAGTAACAAATTCAATTTTCAAGTTACTACACTTAACCATTTTCAAGTAACTAATTCACATTTTCACTACACTTAACCATTTTCAAGTAACTAATTCACATTTCAAGTCTCTACCATTAACCATTTTCAAGTCACTACCATTTTCAAGTAACTAATTCACATTTTCACTACCCTTAACCATTTTCAAGTAACTAATTCACATTTCAAGTCTCTACCATTAACCATTTTCAAGTAACTAATTCACATTTCAAGTCTCTACCATTAACCATGTAACTAATTCATATTTCAATTCTCTACACTTAACCATTTTCAAGTAACTAATTAACATTTCAAGTCTCTACCATTAACCATTTTCAAGTAACTAATTCACGTTTTCAAGTTACTACACTTAACCATTTTCAAGTAACTAACTCATATTTTCACTACACTTAACCATTTTCAAGTAACTAATTCACATTTTCACTACACTTAACCATTTTCAAGTAACTAATTCACATTTCAAGTCTCTACCGTTAACCATTTTCAAGTAACTAATTCACATTTTCAAGTCACTACCACTTTCAAGTAACAAATACACATCTTCATTTCTCTACACCTAACCATTTTCACATGACTAATTCACATTTTCAAGTTACTACACTTAACCATTTTCAAGTAACTAATTCACATTTTCACTACACTTAACCATTTTCAAGTAACTAATTCACATTTCAAGTCTCTACCATTAACCATTTTCAAGTCACTACCGTTTTCAAGTAACTAATTCACATTTTCACACACTTAACCATTTTCAAGCAACTAATTCACATTTCAAGTCTCTACCATTAACCATTTTCAAGTAAATAATACACATTTCAAGTCTCTACCATTAACCATGTAACTAATTCACATTTCAATTCTCTACACTTAACCATTTTCAAGTAACTAATTCACGTTTTCAAGTTACTACACTTAACCTTTTTCACGTAACTTATTCACATTTTCACTACACTTAACCATTTTCAAGTAACTAATTCACATTTCAAGTCTCTACAATTAACCATTTTCAAGTAACTAATTCACGTTTTCAAGTTACTACACTTAACCATTTTCAAGTAAGTAATTGACATTTCAAGTCTCTACCATTAATCATTTTCAAATAACTAATTCACGTTTTCAAGTTACTATACTTAACCATTTTCAAGTAACTAATTCACATTTTCACTACACTTAACCATTTTCAAGTAACCAATTCACATTTCAAGTCTCTACCATTAATCATTTTCAAATAACTAATTAACGTTTTCAAGTTACTACACTTAACCATTTTCAAGTAACTAATTCACATTTTCACTACACTTAACCATTTTCAAGTAACTAATTCACGCTTTCAAGTTACCACACTTAACCATTTTCAAGTAACTAATTCACATTTCAAGTCTCTTCCATTAACCATTTTCAAGTAACTAATTCACATTTCAAGTCTCTACCATTAACCATGTAACTAATTCACATTTCAATTCTCTACACTTAACCATTTTCAAGCAACTAATTCACACTTCAAGTCTCTACCATTAATCATTTTCAAGTAACTAATTCACGTTTTCAACTTACTACACTTAACCATTTTCAAGTAACTAATTCACATTTTCACTACACTTAACCATTTTACAGAAACTAATTCACATTTCAAGTCTCTACCATTAACCATTTTCAAGTAACTAATTCACATTTCAAGTCTCTACCATTAACCATGTAACTAATTCACATTTCAATTCTCTACACTTAACCATTTTCAAGCAACTAATTCACATTTCAAGTCTCTACCATTAATCATTTTCAAGTAACTAATTCACGTTTTCAACTTACTACACTTAGCCATTTTCAAGTAACTAATTCACATTTTCACTACACTTAACCATTTTACAGAAACTAATTCACATTTCAAGTCTCTACCATTAACCATTTTCAAGTAACTAATTCACATTTCAAGTCTCTACCATTAACCATTTTCAAGTCACTACCGTTTTCAAGTAACTAATTCACATTTTCACACACTTAACCATTTTCAAGCAACTAATTCACATTTCAAGTCTCTACCATTAACCATTTTCAAGTAAATAATTCACATTTCAAGTCTCTACCATTAACCATGTAACTAATTCACATTTCAATTCTCTACACTTAACCATTTTCAAGTAACTAATTTACGTTTTCAAGTTACTACACTTAACCTTTTTCACGTAACTTATTCACATTTTCACTACACTTAACCATTTTCAAGTAACTAATTCACATTTCAAGTCTCTACAATTAACCATTTTCAAGTAACTAATTCACGTTTTCAAGTTACTACACTTAACCATTTTCAAGTAACTAATTCACATTTTCACTACACTTAACCATTTTCAAGTAACTAATTCACGTTTTCAAGTTACCACACTTAACCATTTTCAAATAACTAATTCACATTTCAAGTCTCTTCCATTAACCATTTTCAAGTCACTACCATTTTGAAGTATCTAATTCACATTTCAAGTCTCTACCATTAACCATGTAACTAATTCAAATTTCAATTCTCTACACTTAACCATTTACAAGTAACTAATTCACGTTTTCAAGTTACTACACTTAACCATTTTCAAGTAACGAATTCACATTTTCACTACACTTAACCATTTTCAAGTAACTAATTCACATTTCAAGTCTCCACCATTAACCATTTTCAAGTAACTAATTCACATTTCAAGTCTCTACCATTAACCATGTAACTAATTCACATTTCAATTCTCTACACTTAACCATTTTCAAGCAACTAATTCACATTTCAAGTCTCTACCATTAATCATTTTCAAGTAACTAATTCACGTTTTCAACTTACTACACTTAACCATTTTCAAGTAACTAATTCACATTTTCACTACACTTAACCATTTTCAAGTAACTAATTCACATTTCAAGTCTCTACCATTAACCATTTTCAAGTAACTAATTCGCATTTTCAAGTCACTACCATTTTCAAGTAACAAATACACATCTTCATTTCTCTACACTTAACCATTTTCACATGACTAATTCACATTTTCAAGTTACTACACTTAACCATTTTCAAGTAACTAATTCACATTTTCACTACACTTAACCATTTTCAAGTAACTAATTCACATTTCAAGTCTCTACCATTAACCATTTAACTAATTCACATTTCAATTCTCTACACTTAACCATTTTCAAGTAACTAATTCACGTTTTCTAGTTACTACACTTAACCTTTTTCACGTAACTAATTCACATTTTCACACACTTAACCATTTTCAAGTAACTAATTCACATTTCAAGTCTCTACCATTAACCATTTTCAAGTAACTAATTCACATTTCAAGTCTCTACCATTAACCATGTAACTAATTCACATTTCAATTCTCTACACTTAACCATTTTCAAGTAACTAATTCACATTTCAAGTCTCTACCATTAACCATGTAACTAATTCATATTTCAATTCTCTACACTTAACCATTTTCAAGTAACTAATTAACATTTCAAGTCTCTACCATTAACCATTTTCAAGTAACTAATTCATGTTTTCAAGTTACTACACTTAACCATTTTCAAGTAACTAACTCATATTTTCACTACACTTAACCATTTTCAAGTAACTAATTCACATTTTCACTACACTTAACCATTTTCAAGTAACTAATTCACATTTCAAGTCTCTACCGTTAACCATTTTCAAGTAACTAATTCACATTTTCAAGTCGCTACCATTTTCAAGTAACAAATACACATCTTCATTTCTCTACACTTAACCATTTTCACATGACTAATTCACATTTTCAAGTGACTACACTTAACCATTTTCAAGTAACTAATTCACATTTTCACTACACTTAACCATTTTCAAGTAACTAATTCACATTTCAAGTCTCTACCATTAACCATTTTCAAGTCACTACCGTTTTCAAGTAACTAATTCACATTTTCACACACTTAACCATTTTCAAGCAACTAATTCACATTTCAAGTCTCTACCATTAACCATTTTCAAGTAAATAATACACATTTCAAGTCTCTACCATTAACCATGTAACTAATTCACATTTCAATTCTCTACACTTAACCATTTTCAAGTAACTAATTCACGTTTTCAAGTTACTACACTTAACCTTTTTCACGTAACTTATTCACATTTTCACTACACTTAACCATTTTCAAGTAACTAATTCACATTTCAAGTCTCTACAATTAACCATTTTCAAGTAACTAATTCACGTTTTCAAGTTACTACACTTAACCATTTTCAAGTAAGTAATTGACATTTCAAGTCTCTACCATTAATCATTTTCAAATAACTAATTCACGTTTTCAAGTTACTATACTTAACCATTTTCAAGTAACTAATTCACATTTTCACTACACTTAACCATTTTCAAGTAACTAATTCACATTTCAAGTCTCTACCATTAATCATTTTCAAATAACTAATTAACGTTTTCAAGTTACTACACTTAACCATTTTCAAGTAACTAATTCACATTTTCACTACACTTAACCATTTTCAAGTAACTAATTCACGCTTTCAAGTTACCACACTTAACCATTTTCAAGTAACTAATTCACATTTCAAGTCTCTTCCATCAACCATTTTCAAGTAACTAATTCACATTTCAAGTCTCTACCATTAACCATGTAACTAATTCACATTTCAATTCTCTACACTTAACCATTTTCAAGCAACTAATTCACATTTCAAGTCTCTACCATTAATCATTTTCAAGTAACTAATTCACGTTTTCAACTTACTACACTTAACCATTTTCAAGTAACTAATTCACATTTTCACTACACTTAACCATTTTACAGAAACTAATTCACATTTCAAGTCTCTACCATTAACCATTTTCAAGTAACTAATTCACATTTCAAGTCTCTACCATTAACCATGTAACTAATTCACATTTCAATTCTCTACACTTAACCATTTTCAAGCAACTAATTCACATTTCAAGTCTCTACCATTAATCATTTTCAAGTAACTAATTCACGTTTTCAACTTACTACACTTAACCATTTTCAAGTAACTAATTCACATTTTCACTACACTTAACCATTTTACAGAAACTAATTCACATTTCAAGTCTCTACCATTAACCATTTTCAAGTAACTAATTACCATTTTCAAGTCACGACCATTTTCAAGTAACAAATTCAATTTTCAAGTTACTACACTTAACCATTTTCAAGTAACTAATTCACATTTTCACTACACTTAACCATTTTCAAGTAACTAATTCACATTTCAAGTCTCTACCATTAACCATTTTCAAGTCACTACCATTTTCAAGTAACTAATTCACATTTTCACTACCCTTAACCATTTTCAAGTAACTAATTCACATTTCAAGTCTCTACCATTAACCATTTTCAAGTAACTAATTCACATTTCAAGTCTCTACCATTAACCATGTAACTAATTCATATTTCAATTCTCTACACTTAACCATTTTCAAGTAACTAATTAACATTTCAAGTCTCTACCATTAACCATTTTCAAGTAACTAATTCACGTTTTCAAGTTACTACACTTAACCATTTTCAAGTAACTAACTCATATTTTCACTACACTTAACCATTTTCAAGTAACTAATTAACATTTTCACTACACTTAACCATTTTCAAGTAACTAATTCAAATTTCAAGTCTCTACCGTTAACCATTTTCAAGTAACTAATTCACATTTTCAAGTCACTACCATTTTCAAGTAACAAATACACATCTTCATTTCTCTACACTTAACCATTTTCACATGACTAATTCACATTTTCAAGTTACTACACTTAACCATTTTCAAGTAACTAATTCACATTTTCACTACACTTAACCATTTTCAAGTAACTAATTCACATTTCAAGTCTCTACCATTAACCATTTTCAAGTCACTACCGTTTTCAAGTAACTAATTCACATTTTCACACACTTAACCATTTTCAAGCAACTAATTCACATTTCAAGTCTCTACCATTAACCATTTTCAAGTAAATAATTCACATTTCAAGTCTCTACCATTAACCATGTAACTAATTCACATTTCAATTCTCTACACTTAACCATTTTCAAGTAACTAATTTACGTTTTCAAGTTACTACACTTAACCTTTTTCACGTAACTTATTCACATTTTCACTACACTTAACCATTTTCAAGTAACTAATTCACATTTCAAGTCTCTACAATTAACCATTTTCAAGTAACTTATTCACGTTTTCAAGTTACTACACTTAACCATTTTCAAGTAAGTAATTGACATTTCAAGTCTCTACCATTAATCATTTTCAAATAACTAATTCACGTTTTCAAGTTACTACACTTAAACATTTTCAAGTAACTAATTCACATTTTCACTACACTTAAACATTTTCAAGTAACTAATTCACATTTCAAGTCTCTACCATTAATCATTTTCAAATAACTAATTCACGTTTTCAAGTTACTACACTTAACCATTTTCAAGTAACTAATTCACATTTTCACTACACTTAACCATTTTCAAGTAACTAATTCACGTTTTCAAGTTACCACACTTAACCATTTTCAAGTAACTAATTCACATTTCAAGTCTCTTCCATTAACCATTTTCAAGTCACTACCATTTTGAAGTATCTAATTCACATTTCAAGTCTCTACCATTAACCATGTAACTAATTCAAATTTCAATTCTCTACACTTAACCATTTACAAGTAACTAATTCACGTTTTCAAGTTACTACACTTAACCATTTTCAAGTAACGAATTCACATTTTCACTACACTTAACCATTTTCAAGTAACTAATTCACATTTCAAGTCTCCACCATTAACCATTTTCAAGTAACTAATTCACATTTCAAGTCTCTACCATTAACCATGTAACTAATTCACATTTCAATTCTCTACACTTAACCATTTTCAAGCAACTAATTCACATTTCAAGTCTCTACCATTAATCATTTTCAAGTAACTAATTCACGTTTTCAACTTACTACACTTAACCATTTTCAAGTAACTAATTCACATTTTCACTACACTTAACCATTTTCAAGTAACTAATTCACATTTCAAGTCTCTACCATTAACCATTTTCAAGTAACTAATTCGCATTTTCAAGTCACTACCATTTTCAAGTAACAAATACACATCTTCATTTCTCTACACTTAACCATTTTCACATGACTAATTCACATTTTCAAGTTACTACACTTAACCATTTTCAAGTAACTAATTCACATTTTCACTACACTTAACCATTTTCAAGTAACTAATTCACATTTCAAGTCTCTACCATTAACCATGTAACTAATTCACATTTCAATTCTCTACACTTAACCATTTTCAAGTAACTAATTCACATTTCAAGTCTCTACAGTTAACCATTTTCAAGTAACTAATTCACATTTTCAAGTCACTACCATTTTCAAGTAACAAATACACATCTTCATTTCTCTACACTTAACCATTTTCACATGACTAATTCACATTTTCAAGTTACTACACTTAACCATTTTCAAGTAACTAATTCACATTTTCACTACACTTAACCATTTTCAAGTAACTAGTTCACATTTCAAGTCTCTACCATTAACCATTTTCAAGTCACTGCCATTTTCAAGTAGCTAATTCACATTTTCACTACACTTAACCATTTTCAAGTAACTAATTCATATTTCAAGTCTCTACCATTAACCATTTTCAAGTAACTAATTCACATTTCAAGTCTCTACCATTAACCATGTAACTAATTCACATTTCAATTCTCTACACTTAACCATTTTCAAGTAACTAATTCACGTTTTCAAGTTACTACACTTAACCATTTTCACGTAACTTATTCACATTTTCACTACACTTAACCATTTTCAAGTAACTAATTCACATTTCAAGTCTCTACCATTAACCATTTTCAAGTATCTAATTCACGTTTTCAAGTTACTGCACTTAACCATTTTCAAGTAACTAATTCACATTTTTACTACACTTAACCATTTTCAAATAACTAATTCACATTTTCAAGTTACTACACTTAACAATTTTCAAATAACTAATTCACTTTTTCTAGTTACTACACTTAACCTTTTTCACGTAACTAATTCACATTTTCACACACTTAACCATTTTCAAGTAACTAATTCACATTTCAAGTCTCTACCATTAACCATTTTCAAGTAACTAATTCACGTTTTCAAGTTACTACACTTAACCATTTTCAAGTAACTAATTCATATTTTCACTACACTTAACCATTTTCAAGTAACTAATTCACATTTTCACTACACTTAACCATTTTCAAGTAACTAATTCACATTTCAAGTCTCTACAGTTAACCATTTTCAAGTAACTAATTCACATTTTCAAGTCACTACCATTTTCAAGTAACAAATACACATCTTCATTTCTCTACACTTAACCATTTTCACATGACTAATTCACATTTTCAAGTTACTACACTTAACCATTTTCAAGTAACTAATTCACATTTTCACTACACTTAACCATTTTCAAGTAACTAGTTCACATTTCAAGTCTCTACCATTAACCATTTTCAAGTCACTGCCATTTTCAAGTAGCTAATTCACATTTTCACTACACTTAACCATTTTCAAGTAACTAATTCATATTTCAAGTCTCTACCATTAACCATTTTCAAGTAACTAATTCACATTTCAAGTCTCTACATTAACCATGTAACTAATTCACATTTCAATTCTCTACACTTAACCATTTTCAAGTAACTAATTCACGTTTTCAAGTTACTACACTTAACCATTTTCACGTAACTTATTCACATTTTCACTACACTTAACCATTTTCAAGTAACTAATTCACATTTCAAGTCTCTACCATTAACCATTTTCAAGTAACTAATTCGCATTTTCAAGTCACTACCATTTTCAAGTAACAAATACACATCTTCATTTCTCTACACTTAACCATTTTCACATGACTAATTCACATTTTCAAGTTACTACACTTAACCATTTTCAAGTAACTAATTCACATTTTCACTACACTTAACCATTTTCAAGTAACTAATTCACATTTCAAGTCTCTACCATTAACCATTTAACTAATTCACATTTCAATTCTCTACACTTAACCATTTTCAAGTAACTAATTCACGTTTTCTAGTTACTACACTTAACCTTTTTCACGTAACTAATTCACATTTTCACACACTTAACCATTTTCAAGTAACTAATTCACATTTCAAGTCTCTACCATTAACCATTTTCAAGTAACTAATTCACATTTCAAGTCTCTACCATTAACCATGTAACTAATTCACATTTCAATTCTCTACACTTAACCATTTTCAAGTAACTAATTCACATTTCAAGTCTCTACCATTAACCATGTAACTAATTCATATTTCAATTCTCTACACTTAACCATTTTCAAGTAACTAATTAACATTTCAAGTCTCTACCATTAACCATTTTCAAGTAACTAATTCATGTTTTCAAGTTACTACACTTAACCATTTTCAAGTAACTAACTCATATTTTCACTACACTTAACCATTTTCAAGTAACTAATTCACATTTTCACTACACTTAACCATTTTCAAGTAACTAATTCACATTTCAAGTCTCTACCGTTAACCATTTTCAAGTAACTAATTCACATTTTCAAGTCGCTACCATTTTCAAGTAACAAATACACATCTTCATTTCTCTACACTTAACCATTTTCACATGACTAATTCACATTTTCAAGTGACTACACTTAACCATTTTCAAGTAACTAATTCACATTTTCACTACACTTAACCATTTTCAAGTAACTAATTCACATTTCAAGTCTCTACCATTAACCATTTTCAAGTCACTACCGTTTTCAAGTAACTAATTCACATTTTCACACACTTAACCATTTTCAAGCAACTAATTCACATTTCAAGTCTCTACCATTAACCATTTTCAAGTAAATAATACACATTTCAAGTCTCTACCATTAACCATGTAACTAATTCACATTTCAATTCTCTACACTTAACCATTTTCAAGTAACTAATTCACGTTTTCAAGTTACTACACTTAACCTTTTTCACGTAACTTATTCACATTTTCACTACACTTAACCATTTTCAAGTAACTAATTCACATTTCAAGTCTCTACAATTAACCATTTTCAAGTAACTAATTCACGTTTTCAAGTTACTACACTTAACCATTTTCAAGTAAGTAATTGACATTTCAAGTCTCTACCATTAATCATTTTCAAATAACTAATTCACGTTTTCAAGTTACTATACTTAACCATTTTCAAGTAACTAATTCACATTTTCACTACACTTAACCATTTTCAAGTAACTAATTCACATTTCAAGTCTCTACCATTAATCATTTTCAAATAACTAATTAACGTTTTCAAGTTACTACACTTAACCATTTTCAAGTAACTAATTCACATTTTCACTACACTTAACCATTTTCAAGTAACTAATTCACGCTTTCAAGTTACCACACTTAACCATTTTCAAGTAACTAATTCACATTTCAAGTCTCTTCCATCAACCATTTTCAAGTAACTAATTCACATTTCAAGTCTCTACCATTAACCATGTAACTAATTCACATTTCAATTCTCTACACTTAACCATTTTCAAGCAACTAATTCACATTTCAAGTCTCTACCATTAATCATTTTCAAGTAACTAATTCACGTTTTCAACTTACTACACTTAACCATTTTCAAGTAACTAATTCACATTTTCACTACACTTAACCATTTTACAGAAACTAATTCACATTTCAAGTCTCTACCATTAACCATTTTCAAGTAACTAATTCACATTTCAAGTCTCTACCATTAACCATGTAACTAATTCACATTTCAATTCTCTACACTTAACCATTTTCAAGCAACTAATTCACATTTCAAGTCTCTACCATTAATCATTTTCAAGTAACTAATTCACGTTTTCAACTTACTACACTTAACCATTTTCAAGTAACTAATTCACATTTTCACTACACTTAACCATTTTACAGAAACTAATTCACATTTCAAGTCTCTACCATTAACCATTTTCAAGTAACTAATTACCATTTTCAAGTCACGACCATTTTCAAGTAACAAATTCAATTTTCAAGTTACTACACTTAACCATTTTCAAGTAACTAATTCACATTTTCACTACACTTAACCATTTTCAAGTAACTAATTCACATTTCAAGTCTCTACCATTAACCATTTTCAAGTCACTACCATTTTCAAGTAACTAATTCACATTTTCACTACCCTTAACCATTTTCAAGTAACTAATTCACATTTCAAGTCTCTACCATTAACCATTTTCAAGTAACTAATTCACATTTCAAGTCTCTACCATTAACCATGTAACTAATTCATATTTCAATTCTCTACACTTAACCATTTTCAAGTAACTAATTAACATTTCAAGTCTCTACCATTAACCATTTTCAAGTAACTAATTCACGTTTTCAAGTTACTACACTTAACCATTTTCAAGTAACTAACTCATATTTTCACTACACTTAACCATTTTCAAGTAACTAATTAACATTTTCACTACACTTAACCATTTTCAAGTAACTAATTCAAATTTCAAGTCTCTACCGTTAACCATTTTCAAGTAACTAATTCACATTTTCAAGTCACTACCATTTTCAAGTAACAAATACACATCTTCATTTCTCTACACTTAACCATTTTCACATGACTAATTCACATTTTCAAGTTACTACACTTAACCATTTTCAAGTAACTAATTCACATTTTCACTACACTTAACCATTTTCAAGTAACTAATTCACATTTCAAGTCTCTACCATTAACCATTTTCAAGTCACTACCGTTTTCAAGTAACTAATTCACATTTTCACACACTTAACCATTTTCAAGCAACTAATTCACATTTCAAGTCTCTACCATTAACCATTTTCAAGTAAATAATTCACATTTCAAGTCTCTACCATTAACCATGTAACTAATTCACATTTCAATTCTCTACACTTAACCATTTTCAAGTAACTAATTTACGTTTTCAAGTTACTACACTTAACCTTTTTCACGTAACTTATTCACATTTTCACTACACTTAACCATTTTCAAGTAACTAATTCACATTTCAAGTCTCTACAATTAACCATTTTCAAGTAACTTATTCACGTTTTCAAGTTACTACACTTAACCATTTTCAAGTAAGTAATTGACATTTCAAGTCTCTACCATTAATCATTTTCAAATAACTAATTCACGTTTTCAAGTTACTACACTTAAACATTTTCAAGTAACTAATTCACATTTTCACTACACTTAAACATTTTCAAGTAACTAATTCACATTTCAAGTCTCTACCATTAATCATTTTCAAATAACTAATTCACGTTTTCAAGTTACTACACTTAACCATTTTCAAGTAACTAATTCACATTTTCACTACACTTAACCATTTTCAAGTAACTAATTCACGTTTTCAAGTTACCACACTTAACCATTTTCAAGTAACTAATTCACATTTCAAGTCTCTTCCATTAACCATTTTCAAGTCACTACCATTTTGAAGTATCTAATTCACATTTCAAGTCTCTACCATTAACCATGTAACTAATTCAAATTTCAATTCTCTACACTTAACCATTTACAAGTAACTAATTCACGTTTTCAAGTTACTACACTTAACCATTTTCAAGTAACGAATTCACATTTTCACTACACTTAACCATTTTCAAGTAACTAATTCACATTTCAAGTCTCCACCATTAACCATTTTCAAGTAACTAATTCACATTTCAAGTCTCTACCATTAACCATGTAACTAATTCACATTTCAATTCTCTACACTTAACCATTTTCAAGCAACTAATTCACATTTCAAGTCTCTACCATTAATCATTTTCAAGTAACTAATTCACGTTTTCAACTTACTACACTTAACCATTTTCAAGTAACTAATTCACATTTTCACTACACTTAACCATTTTCAAGTAACTAATTCACATTTCAAGTCTCTACCATTAACCATTTTCAAGTAACTAATTCGCATTTTCAAGTCACTACCATTTTCAAGTAACAAATACACATCTTCATTTCTCTACACTTAACCATTTTCACATGACTAATTCACATTTTCAAGTTACTACACTTAACCATTTTCAAGTAACTAATTCACATTTTCACTACACTTAACCATTTTCAAGTAACTAATTCACATTTCAAGTCTCTACCATTAACCATGTAACTAATTCACATTTCAATTCTCTACACTTAACCATTTTCAAGTAACTAATTCACATTTCAAGTCTCTACAGTTAACCATTTTCAAGTAACTAATTCACATTTTCAAGTCACTACCATTTTCAAGTAACAAATACACATCTTCATTTCTCTACACTTAACCATTTTCACATGACTAATTCACATTTTCAAGTTACTACACTTAACCATTTTCAAGTAACTAATTCACATTTTCACTACACTTAACCATTTTCAAGTAACTAGTTCACATTTCAAGTCTCTACCATTAACCATTTTCAAGTCACTGCCATTTTCAAGTAGCTAATTCACATTTTCACTACACTTAACCATTTTCAAGTAACTAATTCATATTTCAAGTCTCTACCATTAACCATTTTCAAGTAACTAATTCACATTTCAAGTCTCTACCATTAACCATGTAACTAATTCACATTTCAATTCTCTACACTTAACCATTTTCAAGTAACTAATTCACGTTTTCAAGTTACTACACTTAACCATTTTCACGTAACTTATTCACATTTTCACTACACTTAACCATTTTCAAGTAACTAATTCACATTTCAAGTCTCTACCATTAACCATTTTCAAGTATCTAATTCACGTTTTCAAGTTACTGCACTTAACCATTTTCAAGTAACTAATTCACATTTTTACTACACTTAACCATTTTCAAATAACTAATTCACATTTTCAAGTTACTACACTTAACAATTTTCAAATAACTAATTCACTTTTTCTAGTTACTACACTTAACCTTTTTCACGTAACTAATTCACATTTTCACACACTTAACCATTTTCAAGTAACTAATTCACATTTCAAGTCTCTACCATTAACCATTTTCAAGTAACTAATTCACATTTCAAGTCTCTACCATTAACCATTTTCAAGTAACTAATTCACGTTTTCAAGTTACTACACTTAACCATTTTCAAGTAACTAATTCATATTTTCACTACACTTAACCATTTTCAAGTAACTAATTCACATTTTCACTACACTTAACCATTTTCAAGTAACTAATTCACATTTCAAGTCTCTACAGTTAACCATTTTCAAGTAACTAATTCACATTTTCAAGTCACTACCATTTTCAAGTAACAAATACACATCTTCATTTCTCTACACTTAACCATTTTCACATGACTAATTCACATTTTCAAGTTACTACACTTAACCATTTTCAAGTAACTAATTCACATTTTCACTACACTTAACCATTTTCAAGTAACTAGTTCACATTTCAAGTCTCTACCATTAACCATTTTCAAGTCACTGCCATTTTCAAGTAGCTAATTCACATTTTCACTACACTTAACCATTTTCAAGTAACTAATTCATATTTCAAGTCTCTACCATTAACCATTTTCAAGTAACTAATTCACATTTCAAGTCTCTACATTAACCATGTAACTAATTCACATTTCAATTCTCTACACTTAACCATTTTCAAGTAACTAATTCACGTTTTCAAGTTACTACACTTAACCATTTTCACGTAACTTATTCACATTTTCACTACACTTAACCATTTTCAAGTAACTAATTCACATTTCAAGTCTCTACCATTAACCATTTTCAAGTATCTAATTCACGTTTTCAAGTTACTGCACTTAACCATTTTCAAGTAACTAATTCACATTTTTACTACACTTAACCATTTTCAAATAACTAATTCACATTTTCAAGTTACTACACTTAACAATTTTCAAATAACTAATTCACATTTCAAGTAAATAGTTCACATTACAACAAACTACACTTAACCATTTTCAAGTAACTAATTCACATTTTCAACCCACTACCATTTTCAAGCAACTAATACAAATGCCCAAGTCTCTATACTTAACAATTTTCAAGTAACAAATACACATTTTCAAGACACTACAATTTTTAAGTAACTAATTCAAATGACCAAGACTCTACACTTAACCATTTTCAAATAACTAATACACATTTTCAAGTAACTACACTAGAGCATTTTCAAGCAACAAATACACATTTTCAAGTAAGTAGTTCACATTACAACTTACTACACTTAACCATTTTATGTAACTAATTCACATTTTCAAGTAACTAATTTACATTTTAAAGTCACTACCATTTTCAAGTAACAAATTCACATTTTCAAGTTACTACACTTGACCATTTTCAAGTAACTAATTCACATTTTCAAGCCACTACCATTTTCAAGCAACTAATACAAATGCCCAAGTCTCTATACTCAACAATTTTCAAGTAACAAATACACATTTTCAAGCCACTACAATTTTTAAGTAACTAATTCAAATGACCAAGTCTCTACACTTAACCATTTTCAAATAACTAATACACATTTTCAAGTCACTACCATTTTCAAGTAACAAATACACATTTTCAAGTAACTACACTAGAGCATTTTCAAGCAACAAATACTCATTTTCAAGTAAGTAGTTCACATTACAACTTACTACACTTAACCATTTTATGTAACTAATTCACATTTTCAATTAACTAATTTACATTTTAAAGTCACTACCATTTTCAAGTAACAAATTCACATTTTCAAGTTACTACACTTAACCATTTTCAAGTAACTAATTCACATTTTCACTACACTTAACAATTTTCAAGTAACTAATTCACATTTCAAGTCTCTACCATTAACCATTTTCAAGTGACTAATTCACATTTCAAGTCTCTACCATTAACCATGTAACTAATTCACATTTCAATTCTCTACACTTAACCATTTTCAAGTAACTAATTCACGTTTTCAAGTTACTACACTTAACCATTTTCAAGTAACTAATTCACATTTTCACTACACTTAACCATTTTCAATTAACTAATTCACATTTCAAGTCTCTACCATTAACCATTTTCAAGTAAATAATTCACATTTCAAGTCTCTACCATTAACCATGTAACTAATTCACATTTCAATTCTCTACACTTAACCATTTTCAAGCAACTAATTCACGTTTTCAAGTTACTACACTTAACCATTTTTCATGTAATAATCCACATTTTCACAACACTTAACCATTTTCAAGTAACTAATTCACATTTCAAGTCTCTACCATTAACCATTTTCAGGTAACTAATTAGCATTTTCAAGTCACTACCATTTTCAAGTAACAAATACACATCTTCATTTCTCTACACTTAACCATTTTCACATGACTAATTCACATTTTCAAGTTACTACACTTAACCATTTTCAAGTAACTAATTCACATTTTCACTACACTTAACCATTTTCAAGTAACTAGTTCACATTTCAAGTCTCTACCATTAACCATTTTCAAGTCACTACCATTTTCAAGTAGCTAATTCACATTTTCACTACACTTAACCATTTTCAAGTAACTAATTCATATTTCAAGTCTCTACCATTAACCATTTTCAAGTAACTAATTCACATTTCAAGTCTCTACCATTAACCATTTTCAGGTAACTAATTAGCATTTTCAAGTCACTACCCTTTTCAAGTAACAAATACACATCTTCATTTCTCTACACTTAACCATTTTCACATGACTAATTCACATTTTCAAGTTACTACACTTAACCATTTTCAAGTAACTAATTCACATTTTCACTACACTTAACCATTTTCAAGTAACTAGTTCACATTTCAAGTCTCTACCATTAACCATTTTCAAGTCACTACCATTTTCAAGTAGCTAATTCACATTTTCACTACACTTAACCATTTTCAAGTAACTAATTCATATTTCAAGTCTCTACCATTAACCATTTTCAAGTAACTAATTCACATTTCAAGTCTCTACCATTAACCATGTAACTAATTCACATTTCAATTCTCTACACTTAACCATTTTCAAGTAACTAATTCACGTTTTCAAGTTACTACACTTAACCATTTTCACGTAACTTATTCACATTTTCACTACACTTAACCATTTTCAAGTAACTAATTCACATTTCAAGTCTCTACCATTAACCATTTTCAAGTATCTAATTCACGTTTTCAAGTTACTGCACTTAACCATTTTCAAGTAACTAATTCACATTTTTACTACACTTAACCATTTTCAAATAACTAATTCACATTTTCAAGTTACTACACTTAACAATTTTCAAATAACTAATTCACATTTCAAGTAAATAGTTCACATTACAACAAACTACACTTAACCATTTTCAAGTAACTAATTCACATTTTCAACCCACTACCATTTTCAAGCAACTAATACAAATGCCCAAGTCTCTATACTTAACAATTTTCAAGTAACAAATACACATTTTCAAGACACTACAATTTTTAAGTAACTAATTCAAATGACCAAGACTCTACACTTAACCATTTTCAAATAACTAATACACATTTTCAAGTAACTACACTAGAGCATTTTCAAGCAACAAATACACATTTTCAAGTAAGTAGTTCTCATTACAACTTACTACACTTAACCATTTTATGTAACTAATTCACATTTTCAAGTAACTAATTTACATTTTAAAGTCACTACCATTTTCAAGTAACAAATTCACATTTTCAAGTTACTACACTTGACCATTTTCAAGTAACTAATTCACATTTTCAAGCCACTACCATTTTCAAGCAACTAATACAAATGCCCAAGTCTCTATACTCAACAATTTTCAAGTAACAAATACACATTTTCAAGCCACTACAATTTTTAAGTAACTAATTCAAATGACCAAGTCTCTACACTTAACCATTTTCAAATAACTAATACACATTTTCAAGTCACTACCATTTTCAAGTAACAAATACACATTTTCAAGTAACTACACTAGAGCATTTTCAAGCAACAAATACTCATTTTCAAGTAAGTAGTTCACATTACAACTTACTACACTTAACCATTTTATGTAACTAATTCACATTTTCAATTAACTAATTTACATTTTAAAGTCACTACCATTTTCAAGTAACAAATTCACATTTTCAAGTTACTACACTTAACCATTTTCAAGTAACTAATTCACATTTTCACTACACTTAACAATTTTCAAGTAACTAATTCACATTTCAAGTCTCTACCATTAACCATTTTCAAGTGACTAATTCACATTTCAAGTCTCTACCATTAACCATGTAACTAATTCACATTTCAATTCTCTACACTTAACCATTTTCAAGTAACTAATTCACGTTTTCAAGTTACTACACTTAACCATTTTCAAGTAACTAATTCACATTTTCACTACACTTAACCATTTTCAATTAACTAATTCACATTTCAAGTCTCTACCATTAACCATTTTCAAGTAAATAATTCACATTTCAAGTCTCTACCATTAACCATGTAACTAATTCACATTTCAATTCTCTACACTTAACCATTTTCAAGCAACTAATTCACGTTTTCAAGTTACTACACTTAACCATTTTTCATGTAATAATCCACATTTTCACAACACTTAACCATTTTCAAGTAACTAATTCACATTTCAAGTCTCTACCATTAACCATTTTCAGGTAACTAATTAGCATTTTCAAGTCACTACCATTTTCAAGTAACAAATACACATCTTCATTTCTCTACACTTAACCATTTTCACATGACTAATTCACATTTTCAAGTTACTACACTTAACCATTTTCAAGTAACTAATTCACATTTTCACTACACTTAACAATTTTCAAGTAACTAGTTCACATTTCAAGTCTCTACCATTAACCATTTTCAAGTCACTACCATTTTCAAGTAGCTAATTCACATTTTCACTACACTTAACCATTTTCAAGTAACTAATTCATATTTCAAGTCTCTACCATTAACCATTTTCAAGTAACTAATTCACATTTCAAGTCTCTACCATTAACCATGTAACTAATTCACATTTCAATTCTCTACACTTAACCATTTTCAAGTAACTAATTCACGTTTTCAAGTTACTACACTTAACCATTTTCACGTAACTTATCCACATTTTCACTACACTTAACCATTTTCAAGTAACTAATTCACATTTCAAGTCTCTACCATTAACCATTTTCAAGTATCTAATTCACGTTTTCAAGTTACTGCACTTAACCATTTTCAAGTAACTAATTCACATTTTTACTACACTTAACCATTTTCAAATAACTAATTCACATTTTCAAGTTACTACACTTAACAATTTTCAAATAACTAATTCACATTTCAAGTAAATAGTTCACATTACAACAAACTACACTTAACCATTTTCAAGTAACTAATTCACATTTTCAATCCACTACCATTTTCAAGCAACTAATACAAATGCCCAAGTCTCTATACTTAACAATTTTCAAGGAACAAATACACATTTTCAAGACACTACAATTTTTAAGTAACTAATTCAAATGACCAAGTCTTTACACTTAACCATTTTCAAATAACTAATACACATTTTCAAGTAACTACACTAGAGCATTTTCAAGCAACAAATACACATTTTCAAGTAAGTAGTTCACATTACAACTTACTACACTTAACCATTTTATGTAACTAATTCATATTTTCAAGTAACTAATTTACATTTTAAAGTCACTACCATTTTCAAGTAACAAATTCACATTTTCAAGTTACTACACTTAACCATTTTGAAGTAACTAATTCACATTTTCACTACACTTAACCATTTTCAAGTAACTAATTCACATTTCAAGTCTCTACCATTAACCATTTTCAGGTAACTAATTTTCATTTTCAAGTCTTTATCATTTTCAAATAACAAATTCACATTTTCAAGTTACTACACTTAACCATTTTCAAGTAACTAATTCACATTTTCACTACACTTAACCATTTTCAAGTAACTAATTCACATTTTCACTACACTTAACCATTTTCATGTAACTAATTCACATTTCAAGTCTCTACCATTAACCATTTTCAAGTAACTAATTCACATTTCAAGTCTCTACCATTAACCATGTAACTAATTCACATTTCAATTCTCTACACTTAACCATTTTCAAGCAACTAATTCACGTTTTCAAGTAACTACACTTAACCATTTTCATGTAATAATCCACATTTTCACAACACTTAACCATTTTCAAGTAACTAATTCACATTTCAAGTCTCTACCATTAATCATTTTCAAGTAACTAATTCACGTTTTCAAGTTACTACACTTAACCATTTTCAAGTAACTAATTCACATTTTCACTACACTTAACCATTTTCAAGTAACTAATTCACATTTCAAGTCTACCATTAACCATTTTCAAGTAACTAATTCGCATTTTCAAGTAACAAATACACATCTTCATTTCTCTACACTTAACCATTTTCACATGACTAATTCACATTTTCAAGTTACTACACTTAACCATTTTCAAGTAACTAATTCACATTTTCACTACACTTAACCATTTTCAAGTAACTAATTCACATTTTCACTACACTTAACCATTTTCAAGTAACTAATTCACATTTCAAGTCTCTACCATTAACCATTTTCAGGTAACTAATTCACATTTTCAAGTCACTACCATTTTCAAGTAACAAATACACATCTTCATTTCTCTACACCTAACCATTTTCACATGACTAATTCACATTTTCAAGTTACTACACTTAACCATTTTCAAGTAACTAATTCACATTTTCACTACACTTAACCATTTTCAAGTAACTAGTTCACATTTCAAGTCTCTACCATTAACCATTTTCAAGTCACTACCATTTTCAAGTAGCTAATTCACATTTTCACTACACTTAACCATTTTCAAGTAACTAATTCATATTTCAAGTCTCTACCATTAACCATTTTCAAGTAACTAATTCACATTTCAAGTCTCTACCATTAACCATGCAACTAATTCACATTTCAATTCTCTACACTTAACCATTTTCAAGTAACTTATTCACATTTTCACTACACTTAACCATTTTCAAGTAACTAATTCACATTTCAAGTCTCTACCATTAACCATTTTCAAGTATCTAATTCACATTTTCAAGTTACTGCACTTAACCATTTTCAAGTAACTAATTCACATTTTTACTACTTAACCATTTTCAAATAACTAATTCACATTTTCAAGTTACTACACTTAACAATTTTCAAATAACTAATTCACATTTTCAACCCACTACCATTTTTAAGCAACTAATACAAATGCCCAAGTCTCTATACTTAACAATTTTCAAGTAACAAATACACATTTTCAAGACACTACAATTTTTAAGTAACTAATTCAAATGACCAAGTCTCTACACTTAACCATTTTCAAATAACTAATACACATTTTCAAGTCACTACCATTTTCAAGTAACAAATACACATTTTCAAGTAACTACACTAGAGCATTTTCAAGCAACAAATACACATTTTCAAGTAAGTAGTTCACATTACAACTTACTACACTTAACCATTTTATGTAACTAATTCACATTTTCAAGTAACTAATTTACATTTTAAAGTCACTACCATTTTCAAGTAACAAATTCACATTTTCAAGTTACTACACTTAACCATTTTCAAGTAACTAATTCACATTTTCACTACACTTAACCATTTTCAAGTAACTAATTCACATTTCAAGTCTCTACCATTAACCATTTTCAGGTAACTAATTTACATTTTCAAGTCTTTACCATTTTCAAATAACAAATTCACATTTTCAAGTTACTACACTTAACCATTTTCAAGTAACTAATTCACATTTTCACTACACTTAACCATTTTCAAGTAACTAATTCACATTTTCACTACACTTAACCATTTTAATGTAACTAATTCACATTTCAAGTCTCTACCATTAACCATTTTCAAGTAACTAATTCACATTTCAAGTCTCTACCATTAACCATGTAACTAATTCACATTTCAATTCTCTACACTTAACCATTTTCAAGCAACTAATTCACATTTTCAAGTCACTACCATTTTCAAGTAACAAATACACATCTTCATGTCTCTACACTTAACCATTTTCAAGTAACTAATTCATATTTTCACTACACTTAACCATTTTACAGAAACTAATTCACATTTCAAGTCTCTACCATTAACCATTTTCAAGTAACTAATTTATATTTTAAAGTCACGACCATTTTCAAGTAACAAATTCAATTTTCAAGTTACTACACTTAACCATTTTCAAGTAACTAATTCACATTTTCACTACACTTAACCATTTTCAAGTAACTAATTCACATTTCAAGTCTCTACCATTAACCATTTTCAAGTCACTACCATTTTCAAGTAACTAATTCACATTTTCACTACCCTTAACCATTTTCAAGTAACTAATTCACATTTCAAGTCTCTACCATTAACCATTTTCAAGTAACTAATTCACATTTCAAGTCTCTACCACTAACCATGTAACTAATTCATATTTCAATTCTCTACACTTAACCATTTTCAAGTAACTAATTAACATTTCAAGTCTCTACCATTAACCATTTTCAAGTAACTAATTCACGTTTTCAAGTTACTACACTTAACCATTTTCAAGTAACTAATTCATATTTTCACTACACTTAACCATTTTCAAGTAACTAATTCACATTTTCACTACACTTAACCATTTTCAAGTAACTAATTCACATTTTAAGTCTCTACAGTTAACCATTTTCAAGTAACTAATTCACATTTTCAAGTCACTAACATTTTCAAGTAACAAATACACATCTTCATTTCTCTACACTTAACAATTTTCACATGACTAATTCACATTTTCAAGTTACTACACTTAACCATTTTCAAGTAACTAATTCACATTTTCACTACACTTAACCATTTTCAAGTAACTAGTTCACATTTCAAGTCTCTACCATTAACCATTTTCAAGTCACTGCCATTTTCAAGTAGCTAATTCACATTTTCACTACACTTAACCATTTTCAAGTAACTAATTCATATTTCAAGTCTCTACCATTAACCATTTTCAAGTAACTAATTCACATTTCAAGTCTCTACCATTAACCATGTGACTAATTCACATTTCAATTCTCTACACTTAACCATTTTCAAGTAACTAATTCACGTTTTCAAGTTACTACACTTAACCATTTTCACGTAACTTATTCACATTTTCACTACACTTAACCATTTTCAAGTAACTAATTCACATTTCAAGTCTCTACCATTAACCATTTTCAAGTATCTAATTCACGTTTTCAAGTTACTGCACTTAACCATTTTCAAGTAACTAATTCACATTTTTACTACACTTAACCATTTTCAAATAACTAATTCACATTTTCAAGTTACTACACTTAACAATTTTCAAATAACTAATTCACATTTCAAGTAAATAGTTCACATTACAACAAACTACACTTAACCATTTTCAAGTAACTAATTCACATTTTCAACCCACTACCATTTTCAAGCAACTAATACAAATGCCCAAGTCTCTATACTTAACAATTTTCAAGGAACAAATACACATTTTCAAGACACTACAATTTTTAAGTAACTAATTCAAATGACCAAGTCTTTACACTTAACCATTTTCAAATAACTAATACACATTTTCAAGTAACTACACTAGAGAATTTTCAAGCAACAAATACACATTTTCAAGTAAGTAGTTCACATTACAACTTACTACACTTAACCATTTTATGTAACTAATTCATATTTTCAAGTAACTAATTTACATTTTAAAGTCACTACCATTTTCAAGTAACAAATTCACATTTTCAAGTTACTACACTTAACCATTTTCAAGTAACTAATTCACATTTTCACTACACTTAACCATTTTCAAGTAACTAATTCACATTTCAAGTCTCTACCATTAACCATTTTCAGGTAACTAATTTTCATTTTCAAGTCTTTACCATTTTCAAATAACAAATTCACATTTTCAAGTTACTACACTTAACCATTTTCAAGTAACTAATTCACATTTTCACTACACTTAACCATTTTAATGTAACTAATTCACATTTCAAGTCTC
The DNA here is from genome assembly GCA_031232105.1 of Capsicum rhomboideum. Classification (NCBI taxonomy): domain Eukaryota; kingdom Viridiplantae; phylum Streptophyta; class Magnoliopsida; order Solanales; family Solanaceae; genus Capsicum; species Capsicum rhomboideum. Next base: position 45,649,464 of record CP124719.1, on the reverse strand, counting down.
TACCATTAACCATTTTCAAGTAACTAATTCACATTTCAAGTCTCTACCATTAACCATGTAACTAATTCACATTTCAATTCTCTACACTTAACCATTTTCAAGCAACTAATTCACGTTTTCAAGTAACTACACTTAACCATTTTCATGTAATAATCCACATTTTCACAACACTTAACCATTTTCAAGTAACTAATTCACATTTCAAGTCTCTACCATTAATCATTTTCAAGTAACTAATTCACGTTTTCAAGTTACTAAACTTAACCATTTTCAAGTAACTAATTCACATTTTCACTACACTTAACCATTTTCAAGTAACTAATTCACATTTCAAGTCTCTACCATTAACCATTTTCAAGTAACTAATTCGCATTTTCAAGTAACAAATACACATCTTCATTTCTCTACACTTAACCATTTTCACATGACTAATTCACATTTTCAAGTTACTACACTTAACCATTTTCAAGTAACTAATTCACATTTTCACTACACTTAACCATTTTCAAGTAACTAGTTCACATTTTCACTACACTTAACCATTTTCAAGTAACTAATTCACATTTCAAGTCTCTACCATTAACCATTTTCAGGTAACTAATTCGCATTTTCAAGTCACTACCATTTTCAAGTAACAAATACACATCTTCATTTCTCTACACCTAACCATTTTCACATGACTAATTCACATTTTCAAGTTACTACACTTAACCATTTTCAAGTAACTAATTCACATTTTCACTACACTTAACCATTTTCAAGTAACTAGTTCACATTTTCACTACACTTAACCATTTTCAAGTAACTAATTCACATTTCAAGTCTCTACCATTAACCATTTTCAGGTAACTAATCCGCATTTTCAAGTCACTACCATTTTCAAGTAACAAATACACATCTTCATTTCTCTACACCTAACCATTTTCACATGACTAATTCACATTTTCAAGTTACTACACTTAACCATTTTCAAGTAACTAATTCACATTTTCACTACACTTAACCATTTTCAAGTAACTAGTTCACATTTCAAGTCTCTACCATTAACCATTTTCAAGTCACTACCATTTTCAAGTAGCTAATTCACATTTTCACTACACTTAACCATTTTCAAGTAACTAATTCATATTTCAAGTCTCTACCATTAACCATTTTCAAGTAACTAATTCACATTTCAAGTCTCTACCATTAACCATGTAACTAATTCACATTTCAATTCTCTACACTTAACCATTTTCAAGTAACTAATTCACGTTTTCAAGTTACTACACTTAACCATTTTCACGTAACTTATTCACATTTTCACTACACTTAACCATTTTCAAGTAACTAATTCACATTTCAAGTCTCTACCATTAACCATTTTCAAGTATCTAATTCACATTTTCAAGTTACTGCACTTAACCATTTTCAAGTAACTAATTCACATTTTTACTACTTAACCATTTTCAAATAACTAATTCACATTTTCAAGTTACTACACTTAACAATTTTCAAATAACTAATTCACATTTCAAGTAAATAGTTCACATTACAACAAACTACACTTAACCATTTTCAAGTAACTAATTCACATTTTCAACCCACTACCATTTTTAAGCAACTAATACAAATGCCCAAGTCTCTATACTTAACAATTTTCAAGTAACAAATACACATTTTCAAGACACTACAATTTTTAAGTAACTAATTCAAATGACCAAGTCTCTACACTTAACCATTTTCAAATAACTAATACACATTTTCAAGTCACTGCCATTTTCAAGTAACAAATACACATTTTCAAGTAACTACACTAGAGCATTTTCAAGCAACAAATACACATTTTCAAGTAAGTAGTTCACATTACAACTTACTACACTTAACCATTTTATGTAACTAATTCACATTTTCAAGTAACTAATTTACATTTTAAAGTCACTACCATTTTCAAGTAACAAATTCACATTTTCAAGTTACTACACTTAACCATTTTCAAGTAACTAATTCACATTTTCACTACACTTAACCATTTTCAAGTAACTAATTCACATTTCAAGTCTCTACCATTAACCATTTTCAGGTAACTAATTTACATTTTCAAGTCTTTACCATTTTCAAATAACTAATTCACATTTCAATTCTCTACACTTAACCATTTTCAAGTAACTAATTCACATTTTCACTACACTTAACCATTTTCAAGTAACTAATTCACATTTTCACTACACTTAACCATTTTAATGTAACTAATTCACATTTCAAGTCTCTACCATTAACCATTTTCAAGTAACTAATTCACATTTCAAGTCTCTACCATTAACCATGTAACTAATTCACATTTCAATTCTCTACACTTAACCATTTTCAAGCAACTAATTCACATTTTCAAGTCACTACCATTTTCAAGTAACAAATACACATCTTCATGTCTCTACACTTAACCATTTTCAAGTAACTAATTCATATTTTCACTACACTTAACCATTTTACAGAAACTAATTCACATTTCAAGTCTCTACCATTAACCATTTTCAAGTAACTAATTTATATTTTAAAGTCACGACCATTTTCAAGTAACAAATTCAATTTTCAAATTACTACACTTAACCATTTTCACGTAACTTATTCACATTTTCACTACACTTAACCATTTTCAAGTAACTAATTCACATTTCAAGTCTCTACCATTAACCATTTTCAAGTATCTAATTCACATTTTCAAGTTACTGCACTTAACCATTTTCAAGTAACTAATTCACATTTTTACTACTTAACCATTTTCAAATAACTAATTCACATTTTCAAGTTACTACACTTAACAATTTTCAAATAACTAATTCACATTTCAAGTAAATAGTTCACATTACAACAAACTACACTTAACCATTTTCAAGTAACTAATTCACATTTTCAACCCACTACCATTTTTAAGCAACTAATACAAATGCCCAAGTCTCTATACTTAACAATTTTCAAGTAACAAATACACATTTTCAAGACACTACAATTTTTAAGTAACTAATTCAAATGACCAAGTCTCTACACTTAACCATTTTCAAATAACTAATACACATTTTCAAGTCACTGCCATTTTCAAGTAACAAATACACATTTTCAAGTAACTACACTAGAGCATTTTCAAGCAACAAATACACATTTTCAAGTAAGTAGTTCACATTACAACTTACTACACTTAACCATTTTATGTAACTAATTCACATTTTCAAGTAACTAATTTACATTTTAAAGTCACTACCATTTTCAAGTAACAAATTCACATTTTCAAGTAACTACACTTAACCATTTTCAAGTAACTAATTCACATTTTCACTACACTTAACCATTTTCAAGTAACTAATTCACATTTCAAGTCTCTACCATTAACCATTTTCAGGTAACTAATTTACATTTTCAAGTCTTTACCATTTTCAAATAACTAATTCACATTTCAATTCTCTACACTTAACCATTTTCAAGTAACTAATTCACATTTTCACTACACTTAACCATTTTCAAGTAACTAATTCACATTTTCACTACACTTAACCATTTTAATGTAACTAATTCACATTTCAAGTCTCTACCATTAACCATTTTCAAGTAACTAATTCACATTTCAAGTCTCTACCATTAACCATGTAACTAATTCACATTTCAATTCTCTACACTTAACCATTTTCAAGCAACTAATTCACATTTTCAAGTCACTACCATTTTCAAGTAACAAATACACATCTTCATGTCTCTACACTTAACCATTTTCAAGTAACTAATTCATATTTTCACTACACTTAACCATTTTACAGAAACTAATTCACATTTCAAGTCTCTACCATTAACCATTTTCAAGTAACTAATTTATATTTTAAAGTCACGACCATTTTCAAGTAACAAATTCAATTTTCAAATTACTACACTTAACCATTTTCAAGTAACTAATTCACATTTTCACTACACTTAACCATTTTCAAGTAACTAATTCACATTTCAAGTCTCTACCATTAACCATTTTCAAGTCACTACCATTTTCAAGTAACTAATTCACATTTTCACTACCCTTAACCATTTTCAAGTAACTAATTCACATTTCAAGTCTCTACCATTAACCATTTTCAAGTAACTAATTCACATTTCAAGTCTCTACCACTAACCATGTAACTAATTCATATTTCAATTCTCTACACTTAACCATTTTCAAGTAACTAATTAACATTTCAAGTCTCTACCATTAACCATTTTCAAGTAACTAATTCACGTTTTCAAGTTACTACACTTAACCATTTTCAAGTAACTAATTCATATTTTCACTACACTTAACCATTTTCAAGTAACTAATTCACATTTTCACTACACTTAACCATTTTCAAGTAACTAATTCACATTTCAAGTCTCTACAGTTAACCATTTTCAAGTAACTAATTCACATTTTCAAGTCACTACCATTTTCAAGTAACAAATACACATCTTCATTTCTCTACACTTAACAATTTTCACATGACTAATTCACATTTTCAAGTTACTACACTTAACCATTTTCAAGTAACTAATTCACATTTTCACTACACTTAACCATTTTCAAGTAACTAGTTCACATTTCAAGTCTCTACCATTAACCATTTTCAAGTCACTGCCATTTTCAAGTAGCTAATTCACATTTTCACTACACTTAACCATTTTCAAGTAACTAATTCATATTTCAAGTCTCTACCATTAACCATTTTCAAGTAACTAATTCACATTTCAAGTCTCTACCATTAACCATGTGACTAATTCACATTTCAATTCTCTACACTTAACCATTTTCAAGTAACTAATTCACGTTTTCAAGTTACTACACTTAACCATTTTCACGTAACTTATTCACATTTTCACTACACTTAACCATTTTCAAGTAACTAATTCACATTTCAAGTCTCTACCATTAACCATTTTCAAGTATCTAATTCACGTTTTCAAGTTACTGCACTTAACCATTTTCAAGTAACTAATTCACATTTTTACTACACTTAACCATTTTCAAATAACTAATTCACATTTTCAAGTTACTACACTTAACAATTTTCAAATAACTAATTCACATTTCAAGTAAATAGTTCACATTACAACAAACTACACTTAACCATTTTCAAGTAACTAATTCACATTTTCAACCCACTACCATTTTCAAGCAACTAATACAAATGCCCAAGTCTCTATACTTAACAATTTTCAAGTAACAAATACACATTTTCAAGACACTACAATTTTTAAGTAACTAATTCAAATGACCAAGACTCTACACTTAACCATTTTCAAATAACTAATACACATTTTCAAGTAACTACACTAGAGCATTTTCAAGCAACAAATACACATTTTCAAGTAAGTAGTTCACATTACAACTTACTACACTTAACCATTTTATGTAACTAATTCACATTTTCAAGTAACTAATTTACATTTTAAAGTCACTACCATTTTCAAGTAACAAATTCACATTTTCAAGTTACTACACTTGACCATTTTCAAGTAACTAATTCACATTTTCAAGCCACTACCATTTTCAAGCAACTAATACAAATGCCCAAGTCTCTATACTCAACAATTTTCAAGTAACAAATACACATTTTCAAGCCACTACAATTTTTAAGTAACTAATTCAAATGACCAAGTCTCTACACTTAACCATTTTCAAATAACTAATACACATTTTCAAGTCACTACCATTTTCAAGTAACAAATACACATTTTCAAGTAACTACACTAGAGCATTTTCAAGCAACAAATACTCATTTTCAAGTAAGTAGTTCACATTACAACTTACTACACTTAACCATTTTATGTAACTAATTCACATTTTCAATTAACTAATTTACATTTTAAAGTCACTACCATTTTCAAGTAACAAATTCACATTTTCAAGTTACTACACTAAACCATTTTCAAGTAACTAATTCACATTTTCACTACACTTAACAATTTTCAAGTAACTAATTCACATTTCAAGTCTCTACCATTAACCATTTTGAAGTGACTAATTCACATTTCAAGTCTCTACCATTAACCATGTAACTAATTCACATTTCAATTCTCTACACTTAACCATTTTCAAGTAACTAATTCACGTTTTCAAGTTATTACACTTAACCATTTTCAAGTAACTAATTCACATTTTCACTACACTTAACCATTTTCAATTAACTAATTCACATTTCAAGTCTCTACCATTAACCATTTTCAAGTAAATAATTCACATTTCAAGTCTCTACCATTAACCATGTAACTAATTCACATTTCAATTCTCTACACTTAACCATTTTCAAGCAACTAATTCACGTTTTCAAGTTACTACACTTAACCATTTTTCATGTAATAATCCACATTTTCACAACACTTAACCATTTTCAAGTAACTAATTCACATTTCAAGTCTCTACCATTAACCATTTTCAGGTAACTAATTAGCATTTTCAAGTCACTACCATTTTCAAGTAACAAATACACATCTTCATTTCTCTACACTTAACCATTTTCACATGACTAATTCACATTTTCAAGTTACTACACTTAACCATTTTCAAGTAACTAATTCACATTTTCACTACACTTAACCATTTTCAAGTAACTAGTTCACATTTCAAGTCTCTACCATTAACCATTTTCAAGTCACTACCATTTTCAAGTAGCTAATTCACATTTTCACTACACTTAACCATTTTCAAGTAACTAATTCATATTTCAAGTCTCTACCATTAACCATTTTCAAGTAACTAATTCACATTTCAAGTCTCTACCATTAACCATGTAACTAATTCACATTTCAATTCTCTACACTTAACCATTTTCAAGTAACTAATTCACGTTTTCAAGTTACTACACTTAACCATTTTCACGTAACTTATTCACATTTTCACTACACTTAACCATTTTCAAGTAACTAATTCACATTTCAAGTCTCTACCATTAACCATTTTCAAGTATCTAATTCACGTTTTCAAGTTACTGCACTTAACCATTTTCAAGTAACTAATTCACATTTTTACTACACTTAACCATTTTCAAATAACTAATTCACATTTTCAAGTTACTACACTTAACAATTTTCAAATAACTAATTCACATTTCAAGTAAATAGTTCACATTACAACAAACTACACTTAACCATTTTCAAGTAACTAATTCACATTTTCAACCCACTACCATTTTCAAGCAACTAATACAAATGCCCAAGTCTCTATACTTAACAATTTTCAAGGAACAAATACACATTTTCAAGACACTACAATTTTTAAGTAACTAATTCAAATGACCAAGTCTTTACACTTAACCATTTTCAAATAACTAATACACATTTTCAAGTAACTACACTAGAGCATTTTCAAGCAACAAATACACATTTTCAAGTAAGTAGTTCACATTACAACTTACTACACTTAACCATTTTATGTAACTAATTCATATTTTCAAGTAACTAATTTACATTTTAAAGTCACTACCATTTTCAAGTAACAAATTCACATTTTCAAGTTACTACACTTAACCATTTTCAAGTAACTAATTCACATTTTCACTACACTTAACCATTTTCAAGTAACTAATTCACATTTCAAGTCTCTACCATTAACCATTTTCAGGTAACTAATTTTCATTTTCAAGTCTTTACCATTTTCAAATAACAAATTCACATTTTCAAGTTACTACACTTAACCATTTTCAAGTAACTAATTCACATTTTCACTACACTTAACCATTTTCAAGTAACTAATTCACATTTTCACTACACTTAACCATTTTCATGTAACTAATTCACATTTCAAGTCTCTACCATTAACCATTTTCAAGTAACTAATTCACATTTCAAGTCTCTACCATTAACCATGTAACTAATTCACATTTCAATTCTCTACACTTAACCATTTTCAAGCAACTAATTCACGTTTTCAAGTAACTACACTTAACCATTTTCATGTAATAATCCACATTTTCACAACACTTAACCATTTTCAAGTAACTAATTCACATTTCAAGTCTCTACCATTAATCATTTTCAAGTAACTAATTCACGTTTTCAAGTTACTACACTTAACCATTTTCAAGTAACTAATTCACATTTTCACTACACTTAACCATTTTCAAGTAACTAATTCACATTTCAAGTCTCTACCATTAACCATTTTCAAGTAACTAATTCGCATTTTCAAGTAACAAATACACATCTTCATTTCTCTACACTTAACCATTTTCACATGACTAATTCACATTTTCAAGTTATTACACTTAACCATTTTCAAGTAACTAATTCACATTTTCACTACACTTAACCATTTTCAAGTAACTAATTCACATTTTCACTACACTTAACCATTTTCAAGTAACTAATTCACATTTCAAGTCTCTACCATTAACCATTTTCAGGTAACTAATTCGCATTTTCAAGTCACTACCATTTTCAAGTAACAAATACACATCTTCATTTCTCTACACCTAATCATTTTCACATGACTAATTCACATTTTCAAGTTACTACACTTAACCATTTTCAAGTAACTAATTCACATTTTCACTACACTTAACCATTTTCAAGTAACTAGTTCACATTTCAAGTCTCTACCATTAACCATTTTCAAGTCACTACCATTTTCAAGTAGCTAATTCACATTTTCACTACACTTAACCATTTTCAAGTAACTAATTCATATTTCAAGTCTCTACCATTAACCATTTTCAAGTAACTAATTCACATTTCAAGTCTCTACCATTAACCATGTAACTAATTCACATTTCAATTCTCTACACTTAACCATTTTCAAGTAACTAATTCACGTTTTCAAGTTACTACACTTAACCATTTTCACGTAACTTATTCACATTTTCACTACACTTAACCATTTTCAAGTAACTAATTCACATTTCAAGTCTCTACCATTAACCATTTTCAAGTATCTAATTCACATTTTCAAGTTACTGCACTTAACCATTTTCAAGTAACTAATTCACATTTTTACTACTTAACCATTTTCAAATAACTAATTCACATTTTCAAGTTACTACACTTAACAATTTTCAAATAACTAATTCACATTTCAAGTAAATAGTTCACATTACAACAAACTACACTTAACCATTTTCAAGTAACTAATTCACATTTTCAACCCACTACCATTTTTAAGCAACTAATACAAATGCCCAAGTCTCTATACTTAACAATTTTCAAGTAACAAATACACATTTTCAAGACACTACAATTTTTAAGTAACTAATTCAAATGACCAAGTCTCTACACTTAACCATTTTCAAATAACTAATACACATTTTCAAGTCACTACCATTTTCAAGTAACAAATACACATTTTCAAGTAACTACACTAGAGCATTTTCAAGCAACAAATACACATTTTCAAGTAAGTAGTTCACATTACAACTTACTACACTTAACCATTTTATGTAACTAATTCACATTTTCAAGTAACTAATTTACATTTTAAAGTTACTACCATTTTCAAGTAACAAATTCACATTTTCAAGTTACTACACTTAACCATTTTCAAGTAACTAATTCACATTTTCACTACACTTAACCATTTTCAAGTAACTAATTCACATTTCAAGTCTCTACCATTAACCATTTTCAGGTAACTAATTTACATTTTCAAGTCTTTACCATTTTCAAATAACAAATTCACATTTTCAAGTTACTACACTTAACCATTTTCAAGTAACTAATTCACATTTTCACTACACTTAACCATTTTCAAGTAACTAATTCACATTTTCACTACACTTAACCATTTTCATGTAACTAATTCACATTTCAAGTCTCTACCATTAACAATTTTCAAGTAACTAATTCACATTTCAAGTCTCTACCATTAACCATGTAACTAATTCACATTTCAATTCTCTACACTTAACCATTTTCAAGCAACTAATTCACGTTTTCAAGTAACTACACTTAACCATTTTCATGTAATAATCCACATTTTCACAACACTTAACCATTTTCAAGTAACTAATTCACATTTCAAGTCTCTACCATTAATCATTTTCAAGTAACTAATTCACGTTTTCAAGTTACTACACTTAACCATTTTCAAGTAACTAATTCACATTTTCACTACACTTAACCATTTTCAAGTAACTAATTCACATTTCAAGTCTCTACCATTAACCATTTTCAAGTAACTAATTCGCATTTTCAAGCAACTAATTCACATTTCAAGTCTCTACCATTAACCATGTAACTAATTCACATTTCAATTCTCTACACTTAACCATTTTCAAGTAGCTAATTCACGTTTTCAAGTTACTACACTTAACCATTTTCAAGTAACTAATCCACATTTTCACTACACTTAACCATTTTCAAGTAACTAATTCACATTTTCACTACACTTAACCATTTTCAAGTAACTAATTCGCATTTCAAGTCTCTACCATTAATCATTTTCAAGTAACTAATTCACGTTTTCAAGTTACTACACTTAACCATTTTTAAGTAACTAATTCACATTTCAAGTATCTACCATTAACCATATTCAAGTAACTAATTTACATTTTCAAGTTACTACCATTTTCAAGTAACAAATTCACATTTTCAAGTTACTACACTTAACCATTTTCAAGTAACTAATTCACATTTTCACTACACTTAACCATTTTCAAGTAACTAATTCACATTTTCACTACACTTAACCATTTTCATGTAACTAATTCACATTTCAAGTCTCTACCATTAACCATTTTCAAGTAACTAATTCACATTTCAAGTCTCTACCATTAACCATGTAACTAATTCACATTTCAATTCTCTACACTTAACCATTTCAGGCAACTAATTCACGTTTTCAAGTTACTACACTTAACCATTTTCATGTAAAAATCCACATTTTCAAAACACTTAACCATTTTCAAGTAACTAATTCACATTTTAAGTCTCTACCATTAATCATTTTCAAGTAACTAATTCACGTTTTCAAGTTACTACACTTAACCATTTTCAAGTAACTAATTCACATTTTCACTACACTTAACCATTTTCAAGTAACTAATTCACATTTCAAGTCTCTACCATTAACCATTTTCAAGTCACTACCATTTTCAATTAACTAATTCACATTTTCTCTACACTTAACCATTTTCAAGTAACTAATTCACATTTCAAGTCTCTACCATTAACCATTTTCAAGTACCTAATTCGCATTTTCAAGTAACAAATACACATCTTCATTTCTCTACACTTAACCATTTTCACATGACTAATTCACATTTTCAAGTTACTACACTTAACCATTTTCAAGTAACTAATTCACATTTTCACTACACTTAACCATTTTCAAGTAACTAATTCACATTTCAAGTCTCTACCATTAACCATTTTCAAGTAACTAATTCACATTTTCACTACACTTAACCATTTTCAAGTAACTAATTCACATTTCAAGTATCTACCATTAACCATTTTCAAGTATCTAATTCACGTTTTCAAGTTACTGCACTTAACCATTTTCAAGTAACTAATTCACATTTTTACTACACTTAACCATTTTCAAGTAACTAATTCACATTTCAATTCTCTACACTTAACCATTTTCAAGTAACTAATTCACGTTTTCAAGTTACTACACTTAACCATTTTCAAGTAACTAATTCACATTTCAAGTCTCTACCATTAACCATTTTCATGTAATAATGCACATTTTCACAACACTTAACCATTTTCAAGTAACTAATTCACATTTCAAGTCTCTACCATTAATCATTTTCAAGTAACTAATTCACGTTTTCAAGTTACTACACTTAACCATTTTCAAGTAACTAATTCACATTTTCACTACACTTAACCATTTTCAAGTAACTAATTCACATTTCAAGTCTCCACCATTAACCATTTTCAAGTAACTAATTCGCATTTTCAAGTCACTACCATTTTCAAGTAACAAATACACATCTTCATTTCTCTACACTTAACCATTTTCACATGACTAATTCACATTTTCAAGTTACTACACTTAACCATTTTCAAGTAACTAATTCACATTTTCACTACACTTAACCATTTTCAAGTAACTAATTCACATTTCAAGTCTCTACCAATAACCATTTTCAAGTATCTAATTCACATTTTCAAGTTACTGCACTTAACCATTTTCAAGTAACTAATTCACATTTTTACTACTTAACCATTTTCAAATAACTAATTCACATTTTCAAGTTACTACACTTAACAATTTTCAAATAACTAATTCACATTTCAAGTAAATAGTTCACATTACAACAAACTACACTTAACCATTTTCAAGTAACTAATTCACATTTTCACTACACTTAACCATTTTCATGTAACTAATTCACATTTCAAGTCTCTACCATTAACCATTTTCAAGTAACTAATTCACATTTCAAGTCTCTACCATTAACCATGTAACTAATTCACATTTCAATTCTCTACACTTAACCATTTTCAAGCAACTAATTCACGTTTTCAAGTAACTACACTTAACCATTTTCATGTAATAATCCACATTTTCACAACACTTAACCATTTTCAAGTAACTAATTCACATTTCAAGTCTCTACCATTAATCATTTTCAAGTAACTAATTCACGTTTTCAAGTTACTACACTTAACCATTTTCAAGTAACTAATTCACATTTTCACTACACTTAACCATTTTCAAGTAACTAATTCACATTTCAAGTCTCTACCATTAACCATTTTCAAGTAACTAATTCGCATTTTCAAGCAACTAATTCACATTTCAAGTCTCTACCATTAACCATGTAACTAATTCACATTTCAATTCTCTACACTTAACCATTTTCAAGTAGCTAATTCACGTTTTCAAGTTACTACACTTAACCATTTTCAAGTAACTAATCCACATTTTCACTACACTTAACCATTTTCAAGTAACTAATTCACATTTTCACTACACTTAACCATTTTCAAGTAACTAATTCACATTTCAATTCTCTACACTTAACCATTTTCAAGTAACTAATTCACGTTTTCAAGTTACTACACTTAACCATTTTTAAGTAACTAATTCACATTTCAAGTCTCTACCATTAACCATATTCAAGTAACTAATTTACATTTTCAAGTTACTACCATTTTCAAGTAACAAATTCACATTTTCAAGTTACTACACTTAACCATTTTCAAGTAACTAATTCACATTTTCACTACACTTAACCATTTTCAAGTAACTAATTCACATTTTCACTACACTTAACCATTTTCATGTAACTAATTCACATTTCAAGTCTCTACCATTAACCATTTTCAAGTAACTAATTCACATTTCAAGTCTCTACCATTAACCATGTAACTAATTCACATTTCAATTCTCTACACTTAACCATTTCAAGCAACTAATTCACGTTTTCAAGTTACTACACTTAACCATTTTCATGTAAAAATCCACATTTTCAAAACACTTAACCATTTTCAAGTAACTAATTCACATTTCAAGTCTCTACCATTAATCATTTTCAAGTAACTAATTCACGTTTTCAAGTTACTACACTTAACCATTTTCAAGTAACTAATTCACATTTTCACTACACTTAACCATTTTCAAGTAACTAATTCACATTTCAAGTCTCTACCATTAACCATTTTCAAGTCACTACCATTTTCAATTAACTAATTCACATTTTCTCTACACTTAACTATTTTCAAGTAACTAATTCACATTTCAAGTCTCTACCATTAACCATTTTCAAGTAACTAATTCGCATTTTCAAGTAACAAATACACATCTTCATTTCTCTACACTTAACCATTTTCACATGACTAATTCACATTTTCAAGTTACTACACTTAACCATTTTCAAGTAACTAATTCACATTTTCACTACACTTAACCATTTTCAAGTAACTAATTCACATTTCAAGTCTCTACCATTAACCATTTTCAAGTAACTAATTCACATTTTCACTACACTTAACCATTTTCAAGTAACTAATTCACATTTCAAGTATCTACCATTAACCATTTTCAAGTATCTAATTCACGTTTTCAAGTTACTGCACTTAACCATTTTCAAGTAACTAATTCACATTTTTACTACACTTAACCATTTTCAAGTAACTAATTCACGTTTTCAAGTTACTACACTTAACCATTTTCAAGTAACTAATTCACATTTCAAGTCTCTACCATTAACCATTTTCATGTAAAAATGCACATTTTCACAACACTTAACCATTTTCAAGTAACTAATTCACATTTCAAGTCTCTACCATTAATCATTTTCAAGTAACTAATTCACGTTTTCAAGTTACTACACTTAACCATTTTCAAGTAACTAATTCACATTTTCACTACACTTAACCATTTTCAAGTAACTAATTCACATTTCAAGTCTCCACCATTAACCATTTTCAAGTAACTAATTCGCATTTTCAAGTCACTACCATTTTCAAGTAACAAATACACATCTTCATTTCTCTACACTTAACCATTTTCACATGACTAATTCACATTTTCAAGTTACTACACTTAACCATTTTCAAGTAACTAATTCACATTTTCACTACACTTAACCATTTTCATGTAACTAATTCACATTTCAAGTCTCTACCATTAACCATTTTCAAGTAACTAATTCACATTTCAAGTCTCTACCATTAACCATGTAACTAATTCACATTTCAATTCTCTACACTTAACCATTTTCAAGTAACTAATTCACATTTCAAGTCTCTACCATTAACCATTTTCAAGTATCTAATTCACGTTTTCAAGTTACTGCACTTAACCATTTTCAAGTAACTAATTCACATTTTTACTACACTTAACCATTTTCAAGTAACTAATTCACATTTTCAAGTTACTACACTTAACAATTTTCAAATAACTAATTCACATTTCAAGTAAGTAGTTCACATTACAACAAACTACACTTAACCATTTTCAAGTAAGTAATTCACATTTTCAACCCACTACCATTTTCAAGCAACCAATACAAATGCCCAAGTCTCTATACTTAACCATTTTCAAGTAACAAATACACATTTTCAAGCCACTACAATTTTCAAGTAGCTAATTCTAATGACCAAGTCTCTACACTTAACCAATTTCAAATAACTAATACACATTTTCAAGTCACTACCATTTTCAAGTAACAAATACACATTTTCAAGTAACTACACTAGAGCATTTTCAAGCAACAAATACACATTTTCAAGTAAGTAGTTCACATTACAACTTACTACACTTAACCATTTTATGTAACTAATTCACATTTTCAAGTAACTAATTTACATTTTAAAGTCACTACCATTTTCAAGTAACAAATTCACATTTTCAAGTTACTACACTTAACCATTTTCAAGTAACTAATTCACATTTTCACTACACTTAACCATTTTCAAATAACTAATTCACATTTCAAGTCTCTACCATTAACCATTTTCAAGCAACTAATTCACATTTCAAGTCTCTACCATTAACCATGTAACTAATTCACATTTCAATTCTCTACACTTAACCATTTTCAAGTAACTAATTCACGTTTTCAAGTTACTACACTTAACCATTTTCAAGTAACTAATTCACATTTTCACTACACTTAACCATTTTCATGTAACTAATTCACATTTCAAGTCTCTACTGTTAACCATTTTCAAGTAACTAATTCACATTTTCAAGTCACTACCATTTTCAAGTAACAAATACACATCTTCATGTCTCTACACTTAACCATTTTCAAGTAACTAATTCACATTTCAAGTAAGTAGTTCACATTACAACAAACTACACTTAACCATTTTCAAGTAAGTAATTCACATTTTCAACCCACTACCATTTTCAAGCAACCAATACAAATGCCCAAGTCTCTATACTTAACCATTTTCAAGTAACAAATACACATTTTCAAGCCACTACAATTTTCAAGTAACTAATTCTAATGACCAAGTCTCTACACTTAACCAATTTCAAATAACTAATACACATTTTCAAGTCACTACCATTTTCAAGTAACAAATACACATTTTCAAGTAACTACACTAGAGCATTTTCAAGCAACAAATACACATTTTCAAGTAAGTAGTTCACATTACAACTTACTACACTTAACCATTTTATGTAACTAATTCACATTTTCAAGTAACTAATTTACATTTTAAAGTCACTACCATTTTCAAGTAACAAATTCACATTTTCAAGTTACTACACTTAACCATTTTCAAGTAACTAATTCACATTTTCACTACACTTAACCATTTTCAAATAACTAATTCACATTTCAAGTCTCTACCATTAACCATTTTCAAGCAACTAATTCACATTTCAAGTCTCTACCATTAACCATGTAACTAATTCACATTTCAATTCTCTACACTTAACCATTTTCAAGTAACTAATTCACGTTTTCAAGTTACTACACTTAACCATTTTCAAGTAACTAATTCACATTTTCACTACACTTAGCCATTTTCATGTAACTAATTCACATTTCAAGTCTCTACCGTTAACCATTTTCAAGTAACTAATTCACATTTTCAAGTCACTACCATTTTCAAGTAACAAATACACATCTTCATGTCTCTACACTTAACAATTTTCAAGTAACTAATTCAAATTTTCAAGTTACTCCACCTAACCATTTTCAAGTAACTAATTCACATTTCAATTCTCTACACTTAACCATTTTCGAGTAACTAATTCACGTTTTCAAGTTACTACACTTAATCATTTTCAAGTAACTAATTCACATTTCAAGTCTCTACCATTAACCATTTTCAAGTCACTACCATTTTCAAGAAACTAATTCACATTTTCACTACACTTAACCATTTTCAAGTAACTATTTCATATTTCAAGTCTCTACCATTAACCATTTTCAAGTAACTAATTAACATTTCAAGTCTCTACCATTAACCATGTAACTAGTTCACATTTCAATTCTCTACACTTAACCATTTTCAAGTAGCTAATTCACGTTTTCAAGTTACTACACTTAACCATTTTCAAGTAACTAATCCACATTTTCACTACACTTAACCATTTTCAAGTAACTAATTCACATTTTCACTACACTTAACCATTTTCAAGTAACTAATTCACATTTCAATTCTCTACACTTAACCATTTTCAAGTAACTAATTTACGTTTTCAAGTTACTACACTTAACCATTTTCAAGTAACTAATTCACATTTCAAGTCTCTACCATTAACCATATTCAAGTAACTAATTTACATTTTCAAGTTACTACCATTTTCGGGTAACTAATTCACGTTTTCAAGTTACTACACTTAACCATTTTCAAGTAACTCACATTTTCACTACACTTAACCATTTTCATGTAACTAATTCACATTTCAAGTCTCGACCATTAACCATTTTCAAGTAACTAATTCACATTTCAAGTCTCTACCATTAACCATGTAACTAATTCACATTTCAATTCTCTACACTTAACCATTTTCAAGTAACTAATTCACGTTTTCAAGTTACTACACTTAACCATTTTCAAGTAACTAATTCACATTTTCACTACACTTAACCATTTTCAAGTAACTAATTCACATTTCAAGTCTCTACCATTAACCATTTTCAAGTAACTAATTCGCATTTTCAAGTTACTGCACTTAACCATTTTCAAGTAACTAATTCACATTTTTACTACACTTAACAATTTTCAAGTAACTAATTCACATTTCAAGTCTCTACCATTAACCATTTTCAAGTCACTACCATTTTCAAGTAACTAATTCACATCCTCACTACACTTAACCATTTTCAAGTAACTAATTTACATTTCAACTCTCTACACTTAACCATTTTCAAGCAACTAATTCATGTTTTCAAGTTAGTACCATTTTCAATTAACTAATTCACATTTTCTCTACACTTAACCATTTTCAAGTAACTAATTCATATTTCAAGTCTCTACCATTAACCATTTTCATGTAACTAATTCACATTTCAAGTCTCTACCATTAACCATGTAACTAATTCACATTTCAATTCTCTACACTTAACCATTTTCAAGTAACTAATTCACGTTTTCAAGTTACTACACTTAACCATTTTCACGTAACTTATTAACATTTTCACTACACTTAACCATTTTCAAGTAACTAATTCACATTTCAATTCTCTACACTTAACCATTTTCAAGTAACTAATTCACGTTTTCAAGTTACTACACTTAACCATTTTCAAGTAACTAATTCACGTTTTCAAGTTACTACTCTTAAACATTTTCATGTAATAATCCACATTTTCACAACACTTAACCATTTTCAAGTAACTAATTCACATTTCAATTCTCTACACTTAACCATTTTCAAGTAACTAATTCACATTTCAAGTCTCTACCATTAACAATTTTCACGTAATAATGCACATTTTCACAACACTTAACCATTTTCAAGTAACTAATTCACATTTCAAGTCTCTACCATTAATCATTTTCAAGTAACTAATTCACGTTTTCAAGTTACTACACTTAACCATTTTCAAGTAACTAAATCACATTTTCACTACACTTAACCATTTTCAAGTAACTAATTCACATTTCAAGTCTCTACCATTAACCATTTTCAAGTAACTAATTCGCATTTTCAAGTCACTACCATTTTCAAGTAACAAATACACATCTTCATTTCTCTACACTTAACCATTTTCACATGACTAATTCACATTTTCAAGTTACTACACTTAACCATTTTCAAGTAACTAATTCACATTTTCACTACACTTAACCATTTTCAAGTAACTAATTCACATTTCAAGTCTCTACCATTAACCATTTTCAAGTCACTACCATTTTCAATTAACTAATTCACATTTTCTCTACACTTAACCATTTTCAAGTTACTACACTTAACCATTTTCAAGTAACTAATTCACATTTCAAGTCTCTACCATTAACCATTTTCATGTAATAATGCACATTTTCAAACACTTAACCATTTTCAAGTAACTAATTCACATTTCAAGTCTCTACCATTAATCATTTTCAAGTAACTAATTCACGTTTTCCAGTTACTACACTTAACCATTTTCAAGTAACTAATTCACATTTTCACTACACTTAACCATTTTCAAGTAACTAATTCACATTTCAAGTCTCTACCATTAACCATTTTCAAGTAACTAATTCGAATTTTCAAGTCAATACCATTTTCAAGTAACAAATACACATCTTCATTTCTCTACACTTAACCATTTTCACATGACTAATTCACATTTTCAAGTTACTACACTTAACCATTTTCAAGTAACTAATTCACATTTTCACTACACTTAACCATTTTCAAGTAACTAATTCACATTTCAAGTCTCTACCATTAACCATTTTCAAGTAACTAATTCACATTTCAAGTCTCTACCATTAACCATTTAACTAATTTACATTTCAATTCTCTAGACTTAACCATTTTCAAGCAACTCATTCATGTTTTCAAGTTAGTACACATAACCATTTTCATGTAATAATCCATATTTTCACAACACTTAACCATTTTCAAGTAACTAATTCACATTTCAAGTCTCTACCATTAACCATTTTCAAGTAACTAATTCGCATTTTCAAGTCACTACCATTTTCAAGTAACAAATACACATCTTCATTTCTCTACACTTAACCATTTTCACATGACTAATTCACATTTTCAAGTTACTACACTTAACCATGTTCAAGTAACTAATTCACATTTTCACTGCACTTAACCATTTTCAAGTAACTAATTCACATTTCAAGTCTCTACCATTAACCATTTTCAAGTCACTACCATTTTCAATTAACTAATTCACATTTCAAGTCTCTACCATTAACCATGTAACTAATTCACATTTCAATTCTCTACACTTAACCATTTTCAAGTAACTAATTCACGTTTTCAAGTTACTACACTTAACCATTTTCACGTAACTTATTCACATTTTCACTACACTTAACCATTTTCAAGTAACTAATTCACATTTCAAGTATCTACCATTAACCATTTTCAAGTATCTAATTCACGTTTTCAAGTTACTGCACTTAACCATTTTCAAGTAACTAATTCACATTTCAAGTCTCTACCATTAACCATTTTCAAATAACTAATTCACATTTCAAGTCTCTACCATTAACCATGTAACTAATTCACATTTCAATTCTCTACACTTAACCATATTCAAGTAACTAATTCACGTTTTCAAGTTACTACACTTAACCATTTTCATGTAATAATCCACATTTTCACAACACTTAACCATTTTCAAGTAACTAATTGACATTTCAATTCTCTACCATTAATCATTTTCAAGTAACTAATTCACGTTTTCAAGTTACTACACTTAACCATTTTCAAGTAACTAATTCACATTTTCACTACACTTAACCATTTTCAAGTAACTAATTCACATTTCAAGTCTCTACCATTAACCATTTTCAAGCAACTAATTCACATTTCAAGTCTCTACCATTAACCAAGTAACTAATTCACATTTCAAGTCTCTACCATTAATCATTTTCAAGTAACTAATTCACGTTTTCAAGTTACTACACTTAACAATTTTCAAGTAACTAATTCACATTTTCACTACACTTAACCATTTTCAAGTAACTAATTCACATTTCAAGTCTCTACCATTAACCATTTTCAAGCAACTAATTCACATTTCAAGTCTCTACCATTAACCATGTAACTAATTCACATTTCAATTCTCTGCACTTAACCATTTTAAAGTAACTAATTCACGTTTTAAAGTTACTACACTTAACCATTTTCAAGTAACTAATTCACATTTTCACTACACTTAACCATTTTCATGTAACTAATTCACATTTCAAGTCTCTACCGTTAACCATTTTCAAGTAACTAATTCACATTTTCAAGTCACTACCATTTTCAAGTAACAAATACACATCTTCATGTCTCTACACTTAACCATTTTCAAGTAACTAATTCACATTTTCAAGTTACTACACTTAACCATTTTCAAGTAACTAATTCAAATTTTCACTACACTTAACCATTTTCAAGTAACTAATTCACATTTCAAGTCTCTACCATTAACCATTTTCAAGTCACTATCATTTTCAAGAAACTAATTCACATTTTCACTACACTTAACCATTTTCAAGTAACTAATTCATATTTCAAGTCTCTACAATTAACCATTTTCAAGTAACTAATTAACATTTCAAGTCTCTACCATTAACCATTTAACTAATTTACATTTCAATTCTCTAGACTTAACCATTTTCAAGCAACTAATTCATGTTTTCAAGTTAGTACACATAACCATTTTCATTTAATAATCCACATTTTCACAACACTTAACCATTTTCAAGTAACTAATTCACATTTCAAGTCTCTACCATTAACCATTTTCAAGTAACTAATTCGCATTTTCAAGTCACTACCATTTTCAAGTAACAAATACACATCTTCATTTCTCTACACTTAACCATTTTCACATGACTAATTCACATTTTCAAGTTACTACACTTAACCATGTTCAAGTATCTAATTCACATTTTCACTACACTTAACCATTTTCAAGTAACTAATTCACATTTCAAGTCTCTACCATTAACCATTTTCAAGTCACTACCATTTTCAATTAACTAATTCACATTTCAAGTCTCTACCATTAACCATGTAACTAATTCACATTTCAATTCTCTACACTTAACCATTTTCAAGTAACTAATTCACGTTTTCAAGTTACTACACTTAACCATTTTCACGTAACTTATTCACATTTTCACTACACTTAACCATTTTCAAGTAACTAATTCACATTTCAAGTATCTACCATTAACCATTTTCAAGTATCTAATTCACGTTTTCAAGTTACTGCACTTAACCATTTTCAAGTAACTATTTCACATTTCAAGTCTCTACCATTAACAATTTTCAAGTAACTAATTCACATTTCAAGTCTCTACCATTAACCATGTAACTAATTCACATTTCAATTCTCTACACTTAACCATATTCAAGTAACTAATTCACGTTTTCAAGTTACTACACTTAACCATTTTCATGTAATAATCCACATTTTCACAACACTTAACCATTTTCAAGTAACTAATTCACATTTCAATTCTCTACCATTAATCATTTTCAAGTAACTAATTTACGTTTTCAAGTTACTACACTTAACCATTTTCAAGTAACTAATTCACATTTTCACTACACTTAACCATTTTCAAGTAACTAATTCACATTTCAAGTCTCTACCATTAACCATTTTCAAGCAACTAATTCACATTTCAAGTCTCTACCATTAACCAAGTAACTAATTCACATTTCAAGTCTCTACCATTAATCATTTTCAAGTAACTAATTCACGTTTTCAAGTTACTACACTTAACAATTTTCAAGTAACTAATTCACATTTTCACTACACTTAACCATTTTCAAGTAACTAATTCACATTTCAAGTCTCTACCATTAACCATTTTCAAGCAACTAATTCACATTTCAAGTCTCTACCATTAACCATGTAACTAATTCACATTTCAATTCTCTGCACTTAACCATTTTAAAGTAACTAATTCACGTTTTAAAGTTACTACACTTAACCATTTTCAAGTAACTAATTCACATTTTCACTACACTTAACCATTTTCATGTAACTAATTCACATTTCAAGTCTCTACCGTTAACCATTTTCAAGTAACTAATTCACATTTTCAAGTCACTACCATTTTCAAGTAACAAATACACATCTTCATGTCTCTACACTTAACCATTTTCAAGTAACTAATTCACATTTTCAAGTTACTACACTTAACCATTTTCAAGTAACTAATTCAAATTTTCACTACACTTAACCATTTTCAAGTAACTAATTCACATTTCAAGTCTCTACCATTAACCATTTTCAAGTCACTACCATTTTCAAGAAACTAATTCACATTTTCACTACACTTAACCATTTTCAAGTAACTAATTCATATTTCAAGTCTCTACAATTAACCATTTTCAAGTAACTAATTAACATTTCAAGTCTCTACCATTAACCATTTAACTAATTTACATTTCAATTCTCTAGACTTAACCATTTTCAAGCAACTAATTCATGTTTTCAAGTTAGTACACATAACCATTTTCATGTAATAATCCACATTTTCACAACACTTAACCATTTTCAAGTAACTAATTCACATTTCAAGTCTCTACCATTAACCATTTTCAAGTAACTAATTCGCATTTTCAAGTCACTACCATTTTCAAGTAACAAATACACATCTTCATTTCTCTACACTTAACCATTTTCACATGACTAATTCACATTTTCAAGTTACTACACTTAACCATGTTCAAGTATCTAATTCACATTTTCACTACACTTAACCATTTTCAAGTAACTAATTCACATTTCAAGTCTCTACCATTAACCATTTTCAAGTCACTACCATTTTCAATTAACTAATTCACATTTCAAGTCTCTACCATTAACCATGTAACTAATTCACATTTCAATTCTCTACACTTAACCATTTTCAAGTAACTAATTCACGTTTTCAAGTTACTACACTTAACCATTTTCACGTAACTTATTCACATTTTCACTACACTTAACCATTTTCAAGTAACTAATTCACATTTCAAGTATCTACCATTAACCATTTTCAAGTATCTAATTCACGTTTTCAAGTTACTGCACTTAACCATTTTCAAGTAACTATTTCACATTTCAAGTCTCTACCATTAACAATTTTCAAGTAACTAATTCACATTTCAAGTCTCTACCATTAACCATGTAACTAATTCACATTTCAATTCTCTACACTTAACCATATTCAAGTAACTAATTCACGTTTTCAAGTTACTACACTTAACCATTTTCATGTAATAATCCACATTTTCACAACACTTAACCATTTTCAAGTAACTAATTCACATTTCAATTCTCTACCATTAATCATTTTCAAGTAACTAATTCACGTTTTCAAGTTACTACACTTAACCATTTTCAAGTAACTAATTCACATTTTCACTACACTTAACCATTTTCAAGTAACTAATTCACATTTCAAGTCTCTACCATTAACCATTTTCAAGCAACTAATTCACATTTCAAGTCTCTACCATTAACCAAGTAACTAATTCACATTTCAAGTCTCTACCATTAATCATTTTCAAGTAACTAATTCACGTTTTCAAGTTACTACACTTAACAATTTTCAAGTAACTAATTCACATTTTCACTACACTTAACCATTTTCAAGTAACTAATTCACATTTCAAGTCTCTACCATTAACCATTTTCAAGCAACTAATTCACATTTCAAGTCTCTACCATTAACCATGTAACTAATTCACATTTCAATTCTCTACACTTAACCATTTTAAAGTAACTAATTCACGTTTTAAAGTTACTACACTTAACCATTTTCAAGTAACTAATTTACATTTTCACTACACTTAACCATTTTCATGTAACTAATTCACATTTCAAGTCTCTACCGTTAACCATTTTCAAGTAACTAATTCACATTTTCAAGTCACTACCATTTTCAAGTAACAAATACACATCTTCATGTCTCTACACTTAACCATTTTCAAGTAACTAATTCACATTTTCAAGTTACTACACTTAACCATTTTCAAGTAACTAATTCACATTTTCACTACACTTAACCATTTTCAAGTAACTAA
Source organism: Capsicum rhomboideum (assembly GCA_031232105.1). Lineage (NCBI taxonomy): Eukaryota > Viridiplantae > Streptophyta > Magnoliopsida > Solanales > Solanaceae > Capsicum > Capsicum rhomboideum. The sequence continues at coordinate 45,624,878 of CP124719.1, read as the reverse complement.
TTCACATTTTCACTACACTTAACCATTTTCAAGTAACTAATTCACATTTCAAGTCTCTACCATTAACCATTTTCAAGTCACTACCATTTTCAAGAAACTAATTCACATTTTCACTACACTTAACCATTTTCAAGTAACTAATTCATATTTCAAGTCTCTACATTTAACCATTTTCAAGTAACTAATTAACATTTCAAGTCTCTACCATTAACCATTTAACTAATTTACATTTCAATTCTCTAGACTTAACCATTTTCAAGCAACTAATTCATGTTTTCAAGTTAGTACACATAACCATTTTCATGTAATAATCCACATTTTCACAACACTTAACCATTTTCAAGTAACTAATTCACATTTCAAGTCTCTACCATTAACCATTTTCAAGTAACTAATTCGCATTTTCAAGTCACTACCATTTTCAAGTAACAAATACACATCTTCATTTCTCTACACTTAACCATTTTCAAGTAACTAATTCACATTTCAAGTCTCTACCATTAACCATTTTCAAGTCACTACCATTTTCAATTAACTAATTCACATTTCAAGTCTCTACCATTAACCATGTAACTAATTCACATTTCAATTCTCTACACTTAACCATTTTCACATGACTAATTCACATTTTCAAGTTACTACACTTAACCATGTTCAAGTATCTAATTCACATTTTCACTACACTTAACCATTTTCAAGTAACTAATTCACATTTCAAGTCTCTACCATTAACCATTTTCAAGTCACTACCATTTTCAATTAACTAATTCACATTTCAAGTCTCTACCATTAACCATGTAACTAATTCACATTTCAATTCTCTACACTTAACCATTTTCAAGTAACTAATTCACGTTTTCAAGTTACTACACTTAACCATTTTCACGTAATTTATTCACATTTTCACTACACTTAACCATTTTCAAGTAACTAATTCACATTTCAAGTATCTACCATTAACCATTTTCAAGTATCTAATTCACGTTTTCAAGTTACTGCACTTAACCATTTTCAAGTAACTAATTCACATTTTTACTACACTTAACCATTTTCAAGTAACTAATTCACATTTTCAAGTTACTACACTTAACAATTTTCAAATAACTAATTCACATTTCAAGTAAGTAGTTCACATTACAACAAACTACACTTAACCATTTTCAAGTAACTAATTCACATTTTCAAGCCACTACCATTTTCAAGCAACTAATACAAATGCCCAAGTCTCTATACTTAACAATTTTCAAGTAACAAATACACATTTTCAAGCCACTACAATTTTTAAGTAACTAATTCAAATGACCAAGTCTCTACACTTAACCATTTTCAAATAACTAATACACATTTTCAAGTCACTACCATTTTCAAGTAACAAATACACATTTTCAAGTAACTACACTAGAGCATTTTCAAGCAACAAATACACATTTTCAAGTAAGTAGTTCACATTACAACTTACTACACTAACCATTTTATGTAACTAATTCACATTTTCAAGTAACTAATTTACATTTTAAAGTCACTACCATTTTCAAGTAACAAATTCACATTTTCAAGTTACTACACTTAACCATTTTCAAGTAACTAATTCACATTTTCACTACACTTAACCATTTTCAAGTAACTAATTGACATTTCAAGTCTCTACCATTAACCATTTTCAAGCAACTAATTCACATTTCAAGTCTCTACCATTAACCATGTAACTAATTCACATTTCAAGTCTCTACCATTAATCATTTTCAAGTAACTAATTCACGTTTTCCAGTTACTACACTTAACCATTTTCAAGTAACTAATTCACATTTTCACTACACTTAACCATTTTCAAGTAACTAATTCACATTTCAAGTCTCTACCATTAACCATTTTCAAGTAACTAATTCGAATTTTCAAGTCACTACCATTTTCAAGTAACAAATACACATCTTCATTTCTCTACACTTAACCATTTTCACATGACTAATTCACATTTTCAAGTTACTACACTTAACCATTTTCAAGTAACTAATTCACATTTTCACTACACTTAACCATTTTCAAGTAACTAATTCACATTTCAAGTCTCTACCATTAACCATTTTCAAGTAACTAATTCACATTTCAAGTCTCTACCATTAACCATTTAACTAATTTACATTTCAATTCTCTAGACTTAACCATTTTCAAGCAACTAATTCATGTTTTCAAGTTAGTACACATAACCATTTTCATGTAATAATCCACATTTTCACAACACTTAACCATTTTCAAGTAACTAATTCACATTTCAAGTCTCTACCATTAATCATTTTCAAGTAACTAATTCACGTTTTCAAGTTACTACACTTAACCATTTTCAAGTAACTAATTCACATTTTCACTACACTTAACCATTTTCAAGGAACTAATTCACATTTCAAGTCTCTACCATTAACCATTTTCAAGTAACTAATTCGCATTTTCAAGCAACTAATTCACATTTCAAGTCTCTACCATTAACCATGTAACTAATTCACATTTCAATTCTCTACACTTAACCATTTTCAAGTAGCTAATTCACGTTTTCAAGTTACTACACTTAACCATTTTCAAGTAACTAATCCACATTTTCACTACACTTAACCATTTTCAAGTAACTAATTCACATTTTCACTACACTTAACCATTTTCAAGTAACTAATTCACATTTCAATTCTCTACACTTAACCATTTTCAAGTAACTAATTCACGTTTTCAAGTTACTACACTTAACCATTTTTAAGTAACTAATTCACATTTCAAGTCTCTACCATTAACCATATTCAAGTAACTAATTTACATTTTCAAGTTACTACCATTTTCAAGTAACAAATTCACATTTTCAAGTTACTACACTTAACCATTTTCAAGTAACTAATTCACATTTTCACTACACTTAACCATTTTCAAGTAACTAATTCACATTTTCACTACACTTAACCATTTTCATGTAACTAATTCACATTTCAAGTCTCTACCATTAACCATTTTCAAGTAACTAATTCACATTTCAAGTCTCTACCATTAACCATGTAACTAATTCACATTTCAATTCTCTACACTTAACCATTTCAAGCAACTAATTCACGTTTTCAAGTTACTACACTTAACCATTTTCATGTAAAAATCCACATTTTCAAAACACTTAACCATTTTCAAGTAACTAATTCACATTTCAAGTCTCTACCATTAATCATTTTCAAGTAACTAATTCACGTTTTCAAGTTACTACACTTAACCATTTTCAAGTAACTAATTCACATTTTCACTACACTTAACCATTTTCAAGTAACTAATTCACATTTCAAGTCTCTACCATTAACCATTTTCAAGTCACTACCATTTTCAATTAACTAATTCACATTTTCTCTACACTTAACCATTTTCAAGTAACTAATTCACATTTCAAGTCTCTACCATTAACCATTTTCAAGTAACTAATTCACATTTTCAAGTAACAAATACACATCTTCATTTCTCTACACTTAACCATTTTCACATGACTAATTCACATTTTCAAGTTACTACACTTAACCATTTTCAAGTAACTAATTCACATTTTCACTACACTTAACCATTTTCAAGTAACTAATTCACATTTCAAGTCTCTACCATTAACCATTTTCAAGTAACTAATTCACATTTTCACTACACTTAACCATTTTCAAGTAACTAATTCACATTTCAAGTATCTACCATTAACCATTTTCAAGTATCTAATTCACGTTTTCAAGTTACTGCACTTAACCATTTTCAAGTAACTAATTCACATTTTTACTACACTTAACCATTTTCAAGTAACTAATTCACATTTTTACTACACTTAACCATTTTCAAGTAACTAATTCACATTTCAATTCTCTACACTTAACCATTTTCAAGTAACTAATTCACGTTTTCAAGTTACTACACTTAACCATTTTCAAGTAACTAATTCACATTTCAAGTCTCTACCATTAATCATTTTCAAGTAACTAATTCACGTTTTCAAGTTACTACACTTAACCATTTTCAAGTAACTAATTCACATTTTCACTACACTTAACCATTTTCAAGTAACTAATTCACATTTCAAGTCTCCATCATTAACCATTTTCAAGTAACTAATTCGCATTTTCAAGTCACTACCATTTTCAAGTAACAAATACACATCTTCATTTCTCTACACTTAACCATTTTCACATGACTAATTCACATTTTCAAGTTACTACACTTAACCATTTTCAAGTAACTAATTCACATTTTCACTACACTTAACCATTTTCAAGTAACTAATTCACATTTCAAGTCTCTACCATTAACCATTTTCAAGTAACTAATTCACATTTCAAGTCTCTACCATTAACCATGTAACTAATTCACATTTCAATTCTCTACACTTAACCATTTTCAAGTAACTAATTCACATTTCAAGTCTCTACCATTAACCATTTTCAAGTATCTAATTCACGTTTTCAAGTTACTGCACTTAACCATTTTCAAGTAACTAATTCACATTTTTACTACACTTAACCATTTTCAAGTAACTAATTCACATTTTCAAGTTACTACACTTAACAATTTTCAAATAACTAATTCACATTTCAAGTAAGTAGTTCACATTACAACAAACTACACTTAACCATTTTCAAGTAAGTAATTCACATTTTCAACCCACTACCATTTTCAAGCAACCAATACAAATGCCCAAGTCTCTATACTTAACCATTTTCAAGTAACAAATACACATTTTCAAGCCACTACAATTTTCAAGTAACTAATTCTAATGACCAAGTCTCTACACTTAACCAATTTCAAATAACTAATACACATTTTCAAGTCACTACCATTTTCAAGTAACAAATACACATTTTCAAGTAACTACACTAGGGCATTTTCAAGCAACAAATACACATTTTCAAGTAAGTAGTTCACATTACAACTTACTACACTTAACCATTTTATGTAACTAATTCACATTTTCAAGTAACTAATTTACATTTTAAAGTCACTACCATTTTCAAGTAACAAATTCACATTTTCAAGTTACTACACTTAACCATTTTCAAGTAACTAATTCACATTTTCACTACACTTAACCATTTTCAAATAACTAATTCACATTTCAAGTCTCTACCATTAACCATTTTCAAGCAACTAATTCACATTTCAAGTCTCTACCATTAACCATGTAACTAATTCACATTTCAATTCTCTACACTTAACCATTTCAAGCAACTAATTCACGTTTTCAAGTTACTACACTTAACCATTTTCATGTAAAAATCCACATTTTCAAAACACTTAACCATTTTCAAGTAACTAATTCACATTTCAAGTCTCTACCATTAATCATTTTCAAGTAACTAATTCACGTTTTCAAGTTACTACACTTAACCATTTTCAAGTAACTAATTCACATTTTCACTACACTTAACCATTTTCAAGTAACTAATTCACATTTCAAGTCTCTACCATTAACCATTTTCAAGTCACTACCATTTTCAATTAACTAATTCACATTTTCTCTACACTTAACCATTTTCAAGTAACTAATTCACATTTCAAGTCTCTACCATTAACCATTTTCAAGTAACTAATTCACATTTTCAAGTAACAAATACACATCTTCATTTCTCTACACTTAACCATTTTCACATGACTAATTCACATTTTCAAGTTACTACACTTAACCATTTTCAAGTAACTAATTCACATTTTCACTACACTTAACCATTTTCAAGTAACTAATTCACATTTCAAGTCTCTACCATTAACCATTTTCAAGTAACTAATTCACATTTTCACTACACTTAACCATTTTCAAGTAACTAATTCACATTTCAAGTATCTACCATTAACCATTTTCAAGTATCTAATTCACGTTTTCAAGTTACTGCACTTAACCATTTTCAAGTAACTAATTCACATTTTTACTACACTTAACCATTTTCAAGTAACTAATTCACATTTTTACTACACTTAACCATTTTCAAGTAACTAATTCACATTTCAATTCTCTACACTTAACCATTTTCAAGTAACTAATTCACGTTTTCAAGTTACTACACTTAACCATTTTCAAGTAACTAATTCACATTTCAAGTCTCTACCATTAATCATTTTCAAGTAACTAATTCACGTTTTCAAGTTACTACACTTAACCATTTTCAAGTAACTAATTCACATTTTCACTACACTTAACCATTTTCAAGTAACTAATTCACATTTCAAGTCTCCACCATTAACCATTTTCAAGTAACTAATTCGCATTTTCAAGTCACTACCATTTTCAAGTAACAAATACACATCTTCATTTCTCTACACTTAACCATTTTCACATGACTAATTCACATTTTCAAGTTACTACACTTAACCATTTTCAAGTAACTAATTCACATTTTCACTACACTTAACCATTTTCAAGTAACTAATTCACATTTCAAGTCTCTACCATTAACCATTTTCAAGTAACTAATTCACATTTCAAGTCTCTACCATTAACCATGTAACTAATTCACATTTCAATTCTCTACACTTAACCATTTTCAAGTAACTAATTCACATTTCAAGTCTCTACCATTAACCATTTTCAAGTATCTAATTCACGTTTTCAAGTTACTGCACTTAACCATTTTCAAGTAACTAATTCACATTTTTACTACACTTAACCATTTTCAAGTAACTAATTCACATTTTCAAGTTACTACACTTAACAATTTTCAAATAACTAATTCACATTTCAAGTAAGTAGTTCACATTACAACAAACTACACTTAACCATTTTCAAGTAAGTAATTCACATTTTCAACCCACTACCATTTTCAAGCAACCAATACAAATGCCCAAGTCTCTATACTTAACCATTTTCAAGTAACAAATACACATTTTCAAGCCACTACAATTTTCAAGTAACTAATTCTAATGACCAAGTCTCTACACTTAACCAATTTCAAATAACTAATACACATTTTCAAGTCACTACCATTTTCAAGTAACAAATACACATTTTCAAGTAACTACACTAGGGCATTTTCAAGCAACAAATACACATTTTCAAGTAAGTAGTTCACATTACAACTTACTACACTTAACCATTTTATGTAACTAATTCACATTTTCAAGTAACTAATTTACATTTTAAAGTCACTACCATTTTCAAGTAACAAATTCACATTTTCAAGTTACTACACTTAACCATTTTCAAGTAACTAATTCACATTTTCACTACACTTAACCATTTTCAAATAACTAATTCACATTTCAAGTCTCTACCATTAACCATTTTCAAGCAACTAATTCACATTTCAAGTCTCTACCATTAACCATGTAACTAATTCACATTTCAATTCTCTACACTTAACCATTTTCAAGTAACTAATTCACGTTTTCAAGTTACTACACTTAACCATTTTCAAGTAACTAATTCACATTTCAAGTCTCTACCATTAACCATTTTCAAGTCACTACCATTTTCAAGAAACTAATTCACATTTTCACTACACTTAACCATTTTCAAGTAACTAATTCATATTTCAAGTCTCTACAATTAACCATTTTCAAGTAACTAATTAACATTTCAAGTCTCTACCATTAACCATTTAACTAATTTACATTTCAATTCTCTAGACTTAACCATTTTCAAGCAACTAATTCATGTTTTCAAGTTAGTACACATAACCATTTTCATGTAATAATCCACATTTTCACAACACTTAACCATTTTCAAGTAACTAATTCACATTTCAAGTCTCTACCATTAACCATTTTCAAGTAACTAATTCGCATTTTCAAGTCACTACCATTTTCAAGTAACAAATACACATCTTCATTTCTCTACACTTAACCATTTTCACATGACTAATTCACATTTTCAAGTTACTACACTTAACCATGTTCAAGTATCTAATTCACATTTTCACTACACTTAACCATTTTCAAGTAACTAATTCACATTTCAAGTCTCTACCATTAACCATTTTCAAGTCACTACCATTTTCAATTAACTAATTCACAATTCAAGTCTCTACCATTAACCATGTAACTAATTCACATTTCAATTCTCTACACTTAACCATTTTCAAGTAACTAATTCACGTTTTCAAGTTACTACACTTAACCATTTTCACGTAACTTATTCACATTTTCACTACACTTAACCATTTTCAAGTAACTAATTCACATTTCAAGTATCTACCATTAACCATTTTCAAGTATCTAATTCACGTTTTCAAGTTACTGCACTTAACCATTTTCAAGTAACTATTTCACATTTCAAGTCTCTACCATTAACAATTTTCAAGTAACTAATTCACATTTCAAGTCTCTACCATTAACCATGTAACTAATTCACATTTCAATTCTCTACACTTAACCATATTCAAGTAACTAATTCACGTTTTCAAGTTACTACACTTAACCATTTTCATGTAATAATCCACATTTTCACAACACTTAACCATTTTCAAGTAACTAATTCACATTTCAATTCTCTACCATTAATCATTTTCAAGTAACTAATTCACGTTTTCAAGTTACTACACTTAACCATTTTCAAGTAACTAATTCACATTTTCACTACACTTAACCATTTTCAAGTAACTAATTCACATTTCAAGTCTCTACCATTAACCATTTTCAAGCAACTAATTCACATTTCAAGTCTCTACCATTAACCAAGTAACTAATTCACATTTCAAGTCTCTACCATTAATCATTTTCAAGTAACTAATTCACGTTTTCAAGTTACTACACTTAACAATTTTCAAGTAACTAATTCACATTTTCACTACACTTAACCATTTTCAAGTAACTAATTCACATTTCAAGTCTCTACCATTAACCATTTTCAAGCAACTAATTCACATTTCAAGTCTCTACCATTAACCATGTAACTAATTCACATTTCAATTCTCTACACTTAACCATTTTAAAGTAACTAATTCACGTTTTAAAGTTACTACACTTAACCATTTTCAAGTAACTAATTTACATTTTCACTACACTTAACCATTTTCATGTAACTAATTCACATTTCAAGTCTCTACCGTTAACCATTTTCAAGTAACTAATTCACATTTTCAAGTCACTACCATTTTCAAGTAACAAATACACATCTTCATGTCTCTACACTTAACCATTTTCAAGTAACTAATTCACATTTTCAAGTTACTACACTTAACCATTTTCAAGTAACTAATTCACATTTTCACTACACTTAACCATTTTCAAGTAACTAATTCACATTTTCACTACACTTAACCATTTTCAAGTAACTAATTCACATTTCAAGTCTCTACCATTAACCATTTTCAAGTCACTACCATTTTCAAGAAACTAATTCACATTTTCACTACACTTAACCATTTTCAAGTAACTAATTCATATTTCAAGTCTCTACATTTAACCATTTTCAAGTAACTAATTAACATTTCAAGTCTCTACCATTAACCATTTAACTAATTTACATTTCAATTCTCTAGACTTAACCATTTTCAAGCAACTAATTCATGTTTTCAAGTTAGTACACATAACCATTTTCATGTAATAATCCACATTTTCACAACACTTAACCATTTTCAAGTAACTAATTCACATTTCAAGTCTCTACCATTAACCATTTTCAAGTAACTAATTCGCATTTTCAAGTCACTACCATTTTCAAGTAACAAATACACATCTTCATTTCTCTACACTTAACCATTTTCAAGTAACTAATTTACATTTTAAAGTCACTACCATTTTCAAGTAACAAATTCACATTTTCAAGTTACTACACTTAACCATTTTCAAGTAACTAATTCACATTTTCACTACACTTAACCATTTTCAAATAACTAATTCACATTTCAAGTCTCTACCATTAACCATTTTCAAGCAACTAATTCACATTTCAAGTCTCTACCATTAACCATGTAACTAATTCACATTTCAATTCTCTACACTTAACCATTTTCAAGTAACTAATTCACGTTTTCAAGTTACTACACTTAACCATTTTCAAGTAACTAATTCACATTTCAAGTCTCTACCATTAACCATTTTCAAGTCACTACCATTTTCAAGAAACTAATTCACATTTTCACTACACTTAACCATTTTCAAGTAACTAATTCATATTTCAAGTCTCTACAATTAACCATTTTCAAGTAACTAATTAACATTTCAAGTCTCTACCATTAACCATTTAACTAATTTACATTTCAATTCTCTAGACTTAACCATTTTCAAGCAACTAATTCATGTTTTCAAGTTAGTACACATAACCATTTTCATGTAATAATCCACATTTTCACAACACTTAACCATTTTCAAGTAACTAATTCACATTTCAAGTCTCTACCATTAACCATTTTCAAGTAACTAATTCGCATTTTCAAGTCACTACCATTTTCAAGTAACAAATACACATCTTCATTTCTCTACACTTAACCATTTTCACATGACTAATTCACATTTTCAAGTTACTACACTTAACCATGTTCAAGTATCTAATTCACATTTTCACTACACTTAACCATTTTCAAGTAACTAATTCACATTTCAAGTCTCTACCATTAACCATTTTCAAGTCACTACCATTTTCAATTAACTAATTCACAATTCAAGTCTCTACCATTAACCATGTAACTAATTCACATTTCAATTCTCTACACTTAACCATTTTCAAGTAACTAATTCACGTTTTCAAGTTACTACACTTAACCATTTTCACGTAACTTATTCACATTTTCACTACACTTAACCATTTTCAAGTAACTAATTCACATTTCAAGTATCTACCATTAACCATTTTCAAGTATCTAATTCACGTTTTCAAGTTACTGCACTTAACCATTTTCAAGTAACTATTTCACATTTCAAGTCTCTACCATTAACAATTTTCAAGTAACTAATTCACATTTCAAGTCTCTACCATTAACCATGTAACTAATTCACATTTCAATTCTCTACACTTAACCATATTCAAGTAACTAATTCACGTTTTCAAGTTACTACACTTAACCATTTTCATGTAATAATCCACATTTTCACAACACTTAACCATTTTCAAGTAACTAATTCACATTTCAATTCTCTACCATTAATCATTTTCAAGTAACTAATTCACGTTTTCAAGTTACTACACTTAACCATTTTCAAGTAACTAATTCACATTTTCACTACACTTAACCATTTTCAAGTAACTAATTCACATTTCAAGTCTCTACCATTAACCATTTTCAAGCAACTAATTCACATTTCAAGTCTCTACCATTAACCAAGTAACTAATTCACATTTCAAGTCTCTACCATTAATCATTTTCAAGTAACTAATTCACGTTTTCAAGTTACTACACTTAACAATTTTCAAGTAACTAATTCACATTTTCACTACACTTAACCATTTTCAAGTAACTAATTCACATTTCAAGTCTCTACCATTAACCATTTTCAAGCAACTAATTCACATTTCAAGTCTCTACCATTAACCATGTAACTAATTCACATTTCAATTCTCTACACTTAACCATTTTAAAGTAACTAATTCACGTTTTAAAGTTACTACACTTAACCATTTTCAAGTAACTAATTTACATTTTCACTACACTTAACCATTTTCATGTAACTAATTCACATTTCAAGTCTCTACCGTTAACCATTTTCAAGTAACTAATTCACATTTTCAAGTCACTACCATTTTCAAGTAACAAATACACATCTTCATGTCTCTACACTTAACCATTTTCAAGTAACTAATTCACATTTTCAAGTTACTACACTTAACCATTTTCAAGTAACTAATTCACATTTTCACTACACTTAACCATTTTCAAGTAACTAATTCACATTTTCACTACACTTAACCATTTTCAAGTAACTAATTCACATTTCAAGTCTCTACCATTAACCATTTTCAAGTCACTACCATTTTCAAGAAACTAATTCACATTTTCACTACACTTAACCATTTTCAAGTAACTAATTCATATTTCAAGTCTCTACATTTAACCATTTTCAAGTAACTAATTAACATTTCAAGTCTCTACCATTAACCATTTAACTAATTTACATTTCAATTCTCTAGACTTAACCATTTTCAAGCAACTAATTCATGTTTTCAAGTTAGTACACATAACCATTTTCATGTAATAATCCACATTTTCACAACACTTAACCATTTTCAAGTAACTAATTCACATTTCAAGTCTCTACCATTAACCATTTTCAAGTAACTAATTCGCATTTTCAAGTCACTACCATTTTCAAGTAACAAATACACATCTTCATTTCTCTACACTTAACCATTTTCAAGTAACTAATTCACATTTCAAGTCTCTACCATTAACCATTTTCAAGTCACTACCATTTTCAATTAACTAATTCACATTTCAAGTCTCTACCATTAACCATGTAACTAATTCACATTTCAATTCTCTACACTTAACCATTTTCACATGACTAATTCACATTTTCAAGTTACTACACTTAACCATGTTCAAGTATCTAATTCACATTTTCACTACACTTAACCATTTTCAAGTAACTAATTCACATTTCAAGTCTCTACCATTAACCATTTTCAAGTCACTACCATTTTCAATTAACTAATTCACATTTCAAGTCTCTACCATTAACCATGTAACTAATTCACATTTCAATTCTCTACACTTAACCATTTTCAAGTAACTAATTCACGTTTTCAAGTTACTACACTTAACCATTTTCACGTAATTTATTCACATTTTCACTACACTTAACCATTTTCAAGTAACTAATTCACATTTCAAGTATCTACCATTAACCATTTTCAAGTATCTAATTCACGTTTTCAAGTTACTGCACTTAACCATTTTCAAGTAACTAATTCACATTTTTACTACACTTAACCATTTTCAAGTAACTAATTCACATTTTCAAGTTACTACACTTAACAATTTTCAAATAACTAATTCACATTTCAAGTAAGTAGTTCACATTACAACAAACTACACTTAACCATTTTCAAGTAACTAATTCACATTTTCAAGCCACTACCATTTTCAAGCAACTAATACAAATGCCCAAGTCTCTATACTTAACAATTTTCAAGTAACAAATACACATTTTCAAGCCACTACAATTTTTAAGTAACTAATTCAAATGACCAAGTCTCTACACTTAACCATTTTCAAATAACTAATACACATTTTCAAGTCACTACCATTTTCAAGTAACAAATACACATTTTCAAGTAACTACACTAGAGCATTTTCAAGCAACAAATACACATTTTCAAGTAAGTAGTTCACATTACAACTTACTACACTAACCATTTTATGTAACTAATTCACATTTTCAAGTAACTAATTTACATTTTAAAGTCACTACCATTTTCAAGTAACAAATTCACATTTTCAAGTTACTACACTTAACCATTTTCAAGTAACTAATTCACATTTTCACTACACTTAACCATTTTCAAGTAACTAATTGACATTTCAAGTCTCTACCATTAACCATTTTCAAGCAACTAATTCACATTTCAAGTCTCTACCATTAACCATGTAACTAATTCACATTTCAAGTCTCTACCATTAATCATTTTCAAGTAACTAATTCACGTTTTCCAGTTACTACACTTAACCATTTTCAAGTAACTAATTCACATTTTCACTACACTTAACCATTTTCAAGTAACTAATTCACATTTCAAGTCTCTACCATTAACCATTTTCAAGTAACTAATTCGAATTTTCAAGTCACTACCATTTTCAAGTAACAAATACACATCTTCATTTCTCTACACTTAACCATTTTCACATGACTAATTCACATTTTCAAGTTACTACACTTAACCATTTTCAAGTAACTAATTCACATTTTCACTACACTTAACCATTTTCAAGTAACTAATTCACATTTCAAGTCTCTACCATTAACCATTTTCAAGTAACTAATTCACATTTCAAGTCTCTACCATTAACCATTTAACTAATTTACATTTCAATTCTCTAGACTTAACCATTTTCAAGCAACTAATTCATGTTTTCAAGTTAGTACACATAACCATTTTCATGTAATAATCCACATTTTCACAACACTTAACCATTTTCAAGTAACTAATTCACATTTCAAGTCTCTACCATTAATCATTTTCAAGTAACTAATTCACGTTTTCAAGTTACTACACTTAACCATTTTCAAGTAACTAATTCACATTTTCACTACACTTAACCATTTTCAAGGAACTAATTCACATTTCAAGTCTCTACCATTAACCATTTTCAAGTAACTAATTCGCATTTTCAAGCAACTAATTCACATTTCAAGTCTCTACCATTAACCATGTAACTAATTCACATTTCAATTCTCTACACTTAACCATTTTCAAGTAGCTAATTCACGTTTTCAAGTTACTACACTTAACCATTTTCAAGTAACTAATCCACATTTTCACTACACTTAACCATTTTCAAGTAACTAATTCACATTTTCACTACACTTAACCATTTTCAAGTAACTAATTCACATTTCAATTCTCTACACTTAACCATTTTCAAGTAACTAATTCACGTTTTCAAGTTACTACACTTAACCATTTTTAAGTAACTAATTCACATTTCAAGTCTCTACCATTAACCATATTCAAGTAACTAATTTACATTTTCAAGTTACTACCATTTTCAAGTAACAAATTCACATTTTCAAGTTACTACACTTAACCATTTTCAAGTAACTAATTCACATTTTCACTACACTTAACCATTTTCAAGTAACTAATTCACATTTTCACTACACTTAACCATTTTCATGTAACTAATTCACATTTCAAGTCTCTACCATTAACCATTTTCAAGTAACTAATTCACATTTCAAGTCTCTACCATTAACCATGTAACTAATTCACATTTCAATTCTCTACACTTAACCATTTCAAGCAACTAATTCACGTTTTCAAGTTACTACACTTAACCATTTTCATGTAAAAATCCACATTTTCAAAACACTTAACCATTTTCAAGTAACTAATTCACATTTCAAGTCTCTACCATTAATCATTTTCAAGTAACTAATTCACGTTTTCAAGTTACTACACTTAACCATTTTCAAGTAACTAATTCACATTTTCACTACACTTAACCATTTTCAAGTAACTAATTCACATTTCAAGTCTCTACCATTAACCATTTTCAAGTCACTACCATTTTCAATTAACTAATTCACATTTTCTCTACACTTAACCATTTTCAAGTAACTAATTCACATTTCAAGTCTCTACCATTAACCATTTTCAAGTAACTAATTCACATTTTCAAGTAACAAATACACATCTTCATTTCTCTACACTTAACCATTTTCACATGACTAATTCACATTTTCAAGTTACTACACTTAACCATTTTCAAGTAACTAATTCACATTTTCACTACACTTAACCATTTTCAAGTAACTAATTCACATTTCAAGTCTCTACCATTAACCATTTTCAAGTAACTAATTCACATTTTCACTACACTTAACCATTTTCAAGTAACTAATTCACATTTCAAGTATCTACCATTAACCATTTTCAAGTATCTAATTCACGTTTTCAAGTTACTGCACTTAACCATTTTCAAGTAACTAATTCACATTTTTACTACACTTAACCATTTTCAAGTAACTAATTCACATTTTTACTACACTTAACCATTTTCAAGTAACTAATTCACATTTCAATTCTCTACACTTAACCATTTTCAAGTAACTAATTCACGTTTTCAAGTTACTACACTTAACCATTTTCAAGTAACTAATTCACATTTCAAGTCTCTACCATTAATCATTTTCAAGTAACTAATTCACGTTTTCAAGTTACTACACTTAACCATTTTCAAGTAACTAATTCACATTTTCACTACACTTAACCATTTTCAAGTAACTAATTCACATTTCAAGTCTCCACCATTAACCATTTTCAAGTAACTAATTCGCATTTTCAAGTCACTACCATTTTCAAGTAACAAATACACATCTTCATTTCTCTACACTTAACCATTTTCACATGACTAATTCACATTTTCAAGTTACTACACTTAACCATTTTCAAGTAACTAATTCACATTTTCACTACACTTAACCATTTTCAAGTAACTAATTCACATTTCAAGTCTCTACCATTAACCATTTTCAAGTAACTAATTCACATTTCAAGTCTCTACCATTAACCATGTAACTAATTCACATTTCAATTCTCTACACTTAACCATTTTCAAGTAACTAATTCACATTTCAAGTCTCTACCATTAACCATTTTCAAGTATCTAATTCACGTTTTCAAGTTACTGCACTTAACCATTTTCAAGTAACTAATTCACATTTTTACTACACTTAACCATTTTCAAGTAACTAATTCACATTTTCAAGTTACTACACTTAACAATTTTCAAATAACTAATTCACATTTCAAGTAAGTAGTTCACATTACAACAAACTACACTTAACCATTTTCAAGTAAGTAATTCACATTTTCAACCCACTACCATTTTCAAGCAACCAATACAAATGCCCAAGTCTCTATACTTAACCATTTTCAAGTAACAAATACACATTTTCAAGCCACTACAATTTTCAAGTAACTAATTCTAATGACCAAGTCTCTACACTTAACCAATTTCAAATAACTAATACACATTTTCAAGTCACTACCATTTTCAAGTAACAAATACACATTTTCAAGTAACTACACTAGGGCATTTTCAAGCAACAAATACACATTTTCAAGTAAGTAGTTCACATTACAACTTACTACACTTAACCATTTTATGTAACTAATTCACATTTTCAAGTAACTAATTTACATTTTAAAGTCACTACCATTTTCAAGTAACAAATTCACATTTTCAAGTTACTACACTTAACCATTTTCAAGTAACTAATTCACATTTTCACTACACTTAACCATTTTCAAATAACTAATTCACATTTCAAGTCTCTACCATTAACCATTTTCAAGCAACTAATTCACATTTCAAGTCTCTACCATTAACCATGTAACTAATTCACATTTCAATTCTCTACACTTAACCATTTTCAAGTAACTAATTCACGTTTCCAAGTTACTACACTTAACCATTTTCAAGTAACTAATTCACATTTTCACTACACTTAACCATTTTCATGTAACTAATTCACATTTCAAGTCTCTACCGTTAACCATTTTCAAGTAACTAATTCACATTTTCAAGTCACTACCATTTTCAAGTAACAAATACACATCTTCATGTCTCTACACTTAACCATTTTCAAGTAACTAATTCACATTTTCAAGTTACTACACCTAACCATTTTCAAGTAACTAATTCACATTTCAATTCTCTACACTTAACCATTTTCGAGTAACTAATTCACGTTTTCAAGTTACTACACTTAACCATTTTCAAGTAACTAATTCACATTTCAAGTCTCTACCATTAACCATTTTCAAGTCACTACCATTTTCAAGAAACTAATTCACATTTTCACTACACTTAACCATTTTCAAGTAACTATTTCATATTTCAAGTCTCTACCATTAACCATTTTCAAGTAACTAATTAACATTTCAAGTCTCTACCATTAACCATGTAACTAGTTCACATTTCAATTCTCTACACTTAACCATTTTCAAGTAGCTAATTCACGTTTTCAATTTACTACACTTAACCATTTTCAAGTAACTAATCCACATTTTCACTACACTTAACCATTTTCAAGTAACTAATTCACATTTTCACTACACTCAACCATTTTCAAGTAACTAATTCACATTTCAATTCTCTACACTTAACCATTTTCAAGTAACTAATTTACGTTTTCAAGTTACTACACTTAACCATTTTCAAGTAACTAATTCACATTTCAAGTCTCTACCATTAACCATATTCAAGTAACTAATTTACATTTTCAAGTTACTACCATTTTCGGGTAACTAATTCACGTTTTCAAGTTACTACACTTAACCATTTTCAAGTAACTAATTCACATTTTCACTACACTTAACCATTTTCATGTAACTAATTCACATTTCAAGTCTCGACCATTAACCATTTTCAAGTAACTAATTCACATTTCAAGTCTCTACCATTAACCATGTAACTAATTCACATTTCAATTCTCTACACTTAACCATTTTCAAGTAACTAATTCACGTTTTCAAGTTACTACCATTTTCGGGTAACTAATTCACGTTTTCAAGTTACTACACTTAACCATTTTCAAGTAACTAATTCACATTTTCACTACACTTAACCATTTTCATGTAACTAATTCACATTTCAAGTCTCGACCATTAACCATTTTCAAGTAACTAATTCACATTTCAAGTCTCTACCATTAACCATGTAACTAATTCACATTTCAATTCTCTACACTTAACCATTTTCAAGTAACTAATTCACGTTTTCAAGTTACTACACTTAACCATTTTCAAGTAACTAATTCACATTTTCACTACACTTAACCATTTTCAAGTAACTAATTCACATTTCAAGTCTCTACCATTAACCATTTTCAAGTAACTAATTCGCATTTTCAAGTTACTGCACTTAACCATTTTCAAGTAACTAATTCACATTTTTACTACACTTAACAATTTTCAAGTAACTAATTCACATTTCAAGTCTCTACCATTAACCATTTTCAAGTCACTACCATTTTCAAGTAACTAATTCACATCCTCACTACACTTAACCATTTTCAAGTAACTAATTTACATTTCAATTCTCTACACTTAACCATTTTCAAGCAACTAATTCATGTTTTCAAGTTAGTACACATAACCATTTTCATGTAATAATCCACATTTTCACAACACTTAACCATTTTCAAGTAACTAATTCACATTTCAAGTCTCTACCATTAACCATTTTCAAGTAACTAATTCGCATTTTCAAGTCACTACCATTTTCAAATAACAAATACACATCTTCATTTCTCTACACTTAACCATTTTCACATGACTAATTCACATTTTCAAGTTACTACACTTAACCATGTTCAAGTAACTAATTCACATTTCAAGTCTCTACCATTAACCATTTTCAAGTCACTACCATTTTCAATTAACTAATTCACATTTTCTCTACACTTAACCATTTTCAAGTAACTAATTCATATTTCAAGTCTCTACCATTAACCATTTTCATGTAACTAATTCACATTTCAAGTCTCTACCATTAACCATGTAACTAATTCACATTTCAATTCTCTACACTTAACCATTTTCAAGTAACTAATTCAAGTTTTCAAGTTACTACACTTAACCATTTTCACGTAACTTATTCACATTTTCACTACACTTAACCATTTTCAAGTAACTAATTCACATTTCAAGTATCTACCATTAACCATTTTCAAGTATCTAATTCACGTTTTCAAGTTACTGCACTTAACCATTTTCAAGTAACTATTTCACATTTCAAGTCTCTACCATTAACAATTTTCAAGTAACTAATTCACATTTCAAGTCTCTACCATTAACCATGTAACTAATTCACATTTCAATTCTCTACACTTAACCATATTCAAGTAACTAATTCACGTTTTCAAGTTACTACACTTAACCATTTTCATGTAATAATCCACATTTTCACAACACTTAACCATTTTCAAGTAACTAATTCACATTTCAATTCTCTACCATTAATCATTTTCAAGTAACTAATTCACGTTTTCAAGTTACTACACTTAACCATTTTCAAGTAACTAATTCACATTTTCACTACACTTAACCATTTTCAAGTAACTAATTCACATTTCAAGTCTCTACCATTAACCATTTTCAAGCAACTAATTCACATTTCAAGTCTCTACCATTAACCAAGTAACTAATTCACATTTCAAGTCTCTACCATTAATCATTTTCAAGTAACTAATTCACGTTTTCAAGTTACTACACTTAACAATTTTCAAGTAACTAATTCACATTTTCACTACACTTAACCATTTTCAAGTAACTAATTCACATTTCAAGTCTCTACCATTAACCATTTTCAAGCAACTAATTCACATTTCAAGTCTCTACCATTAACCATGTAACTAATTCACATTTCAATTCTCTACACTTAACCATTTTCAAGTAACTAATTCACGTTTTCAAGTTACTACACTTAACCATTTTCAAGTAACTAATTCACATTTTCACTACACTTAACCATTTTCATGTAACTAATTCACATTTCAAGTCTCTACCGTTAACCATTTTCAAGTAACTAATTCACATTTTCAAGTCACTACCATTTTCAAGTAACAAATACACATCTTCATGTCTCTACACTTAACCATTTTCAAGTAACTAATTCACATTTTCAAGTTACTACACTTAACCATTTTCAAGTAACTAATTCACATTTTCACTACACTTAACCATTTTCAAGTAACTAATTCACATTTTCACTACACTTAACCATTTTCAAGTAACTAATTCACATTTCAAGTCTCTACCATTAACCATTTTCAAGTCACTACCATTTTCAAGAAACTAATTCACATTTTCACTACACTTAACCATTTTCAAGTAACTAATTCATATTTCAAGTCTCTACAATTAACCATTTTCAAGTAACTAATTAACATTTCAAGTCTCTACCATTAACCATTTAACTAATTTACATTTCAATTCTCTAGACTTAACCATTTTCAAGCAACTAATTCATGTTTTCAAGTTAGTACACATAACCATTTTCATGTAATAATCCACATTTTCACAACACTTAACCATTTTCAAGTAACTAATTCACATTTCAAGTCTCTACCATTAACCATTTTCAAGTAACTAATTCGCATTTTCAAGTCACTACCATTTTCAAGTAACAAATACACATCTTCATTTCTCTACACTTAACCATTTTCACATGACTAATTCACATTTTCAAGTTACTACACTTAACCATGTTCAAGTATCTAATTCACATTTTCACTACACTTAACCATTTTCAAGTAACTAATTCACATTTCAAGTCTCTACCATTAACCATTTTCAAGTCACTACCATTTTCAATTAACTAATTCACATTTCAAGTCTCTACCATTAACCATGTAACTAATTCACATTTCAATTCTCTACACTTAACCATTTTCAAGTAACTAATTCACGTTTTCAAGTTACTACACTTAACCATTTTCACGTAATTTATTCACATTTTCACTACACTTAACCATTTTCAAGTAACTAATTCACATTTCAAGTATCTACCATTAACCATTTTCAAGTATCTAATTCACGTTTTCAAGTTACTGCACTTAACCATTTTCAAGTAACTAATTCACATTTTTACTACACTTAACCATTTTCAAGTAACTAATTCACATTTTCAAGTTACTACACTTAACAATTTTCAAATAACTAATTCACATTTCAAGTAAGTAGTTCACATTACAACAAACTACACTTAACCATTTTCAAGTAACTAATTCACATTTTCAAGCCACTACCATTTTCAAGCAACTAATACAAATGCCCAAGTCTCTATACTTAACAATTTTCAAGTAACAAATACACATTTTCAAGCCACTACAATTTTTAAGTAACTAATTCAAATGACCAAGTCTCTACACTTAACCATTTTCAAATAACTAATACACATTTTCAAGTCACTACCATTTTCAAGTAACAAATACACATTTTCAAGTAACTACACTAGAGCATTTTCAAGCAACAAATACACATTTTCAAGTAAGTAGTTCACATTACAACTTACTACACTAACCATTTTATGTAACTAATTCACATTTTCAAGTAACTAATTTACATTTTAAAGTCACTACCATTTTCAAGTAACAAATTCACATTTTCAAGTTACTACACTTAACCATTTTCAAGTAACTAATTCACATTTTCACTACACTTAACCATTTTCAAGTAACTAATTGACATTTCAAGTCTCTACCATTAACCATTTTCAAGCAACTAATTCACATTTCAAGTCTCTACCATTAACCATGTAACTAATTCACATTTCAAGTCTCTACCATTAATCATTTTCAAGTAACTAATTCACGTTTTCCAGTTACTACACTTAACCATTTTCAAGTAACTAATTCACATTTTCACTACACTTAACCATTTTCAAGTAACTAATTCACATTTCAAGTCTCTACCATTAACCATTTTCAAGTAACTAATTCGAATTTTCAAGTCACTACCATTTTCAAGTAACAAATACACATCTTCATTTCTCTACACTTAACCATTTTCACATGACTAATTCACATTTTCAAGTTACTACACTTAACCATTTTCAAGTAACTAATTCACATTTTCACTACACTTAACCATTTTCAAGTAACTAATTCACATTTAAAGTCTCTACCATTAACCATTTTCAAGTAACTAATTCACATTTCAAGTCTCTACCATTAACCATTTAACTAATTTACATTTCAATTCTCTAGACTTAACCATTTTCAAGCAACTAATTCATGTTTTCAAGTTAGTACACATAACCATTTTCATGTAATAATCCACATTTTCACAACACTTAACCATTTTCAAGTAACTAATTCACATTTCAAGTCTCTACCATTAATCATTTTCAAGTAACTAATTCACGTTTTCAAGTTACTACACTTAACCATTTTCAAGTAACTAATTCACATTTTCACTACACTTAACCATTTTCAAGTAACTAATTCACATTTCAAGTCTCTACCATTAACCATTTTCAAGTAACTAATTCGCATTTTCAAGCAACTAATTCACATTTCAAGTCTCTACCATTAACCATGTAACTAATTCACATTTCAATTCTCTACACTTAACCATTTTCAAGTAGCTAATTCACGTTTTCAAGTTACTACACTTAACCATTTTCAAGTAACTAATCCACATTTTCACTACACTTAACGATTTTCAAGTAACTAATTTACATTTCAAGTCTCTACCATTAACCATTTTCAAGTAACTAATTCGCATTTTCAAGTAACAAATACACATCTTCATTTCTCTACACTTAACCATTTTCACATGACTAATTCACATTTTCAAGTTACTACACTTAACCATTTTCAAGTAACTAATTCACATTTTCACTACACTTAACCATTTTCAAGTAACTAATTCACATTTCAAGTCTCTACCATTAACCATTTTCAAGTAACTAATTCACATTTTCACTACACTTAACCATTTTCAAGTAACTAATTCACATTTCAAGTATCTACCATTAACCATTTTCAAGTATCTAATTCACGTTTTCAAGTTACTGCACTTAACCATTTTCAAGTAACTAATTCACATTTTTACTACACTTAACCATTTTCAAGTAACTAATTCACATTTCAATTCTCTACACTTAACCATTTTCAAGTAACTAATTCACGTTTTCAAGTTACTACACTTAACCATTTTCAAGTAACTAATTCACATTTCAAGTCTCTACCATTAACCATTTTCATGTAATAATGCACATTTTCACAACACTTAACCATTTTCAAGTGACTAATTCACATTTCAAGTCTCTACCATTAATCATTTTCAAGTAACTAATTCACGTTTTCAAGTTACTACACTTAACCATTTTCAAGTAACTAATTCACATTTTCACTACACTTAACCATTTTCAAGTAACTAATTCACATTTCAAGTCTCCACCATTAACCATTTTCAAGTAACTAATTCGCATTTTCAAGTCACTACCATTTTCAAGTGACAAATACACATCTTCATTTCTCTACACTTAACCATTTTCACATGACTAATTCACATTTTCAAGTTACTACACTTAACCATTTTCAAGTAACTAATTCACATTTTCACTACACTTAACCATTTTCAAGTAACTAATTCACATTTCAAGTCTCTACCATTAACCATTTTCAAGTAACTTATTCACATTTCAAGTCTCTACCATTAACCATGTAACTAATTCACATTTCAAATCTCTACACTTAACCATTTTCAAGTAACTAATTCACATTTCAAGTCTCTACCATTAACCATTTTCAAGTATCTAATTCACGTTTTCAAGTTACTGCACTTAACCATTTTCAAGTAACTAATTCACATTTTTACTACACTTAACCATTTTCAAGTAACTAATTCACATTTTCAAGTTACTACACTTAACAATTTTCAAATAACTAATTCACATTTCAAGTAAGTAGTTCACATTACAACAAACTACACTTAACCATTTTCAAGTAAGTAATTCACATTTTCAACCCACTACCATTTTCAAGCAACCAATACAAATGCCCAAGTCTCTATACTTAACCATTTTCAAGTAACAAATACACATTTTCAAGCCACTACAATTTTCAAGTAACTAATTCTAATGACCAAGTCTCTACACTTAACCAATTTCAAATAACTAATACACATTTTCAAGTCACTACCATTTTCAAGTAACAAATACACATTTTCAAGTAACTACACTAGGGCATTTTCAAGCAACAAATACACATTTTCAAGTAAGTAGTTCACATTACAACTTACTACACTTAACCATTTTATGTAACTAATTCACATTTTCAAGTAACTAATTTACATTTTAAAGTCACTACCATTTTCAAGTAACAAATTCACATTTTCAAGTTACTACACTTAACCATTTTCAAGTAACTAATTCACATTTTCACTACACTTAACCATTTTCAAATAACTAATTCACATTTCAAGTCTCTACCATTAACCATTTTCAAGCAACTAATTCACATTTCAAGTCTCTACCATTAACCATGTAACTAATTCACATTTCAATTCTCTACACTTAACCATTTTCAAGTAACTAATTCACGTTTTCAAGTTACTACACTTAACCATTTTCAAGTAACTAATTCACATTTTCACTACACTTAGCCATTTTCATGTAACTAATTCACATTTCAAGTCTCTACCGTTAACCATTTTCAAGTAACTAATTCACATTTTCAAGTCACTACCATTTTCAAGTAACAAATACACATCTTCATGTCTCTACACTTAACAATTTTCAAGTAACTAATTCAAATTTTCAAGTTACTCCACCTAACCATTTTCAAGTAACTAATTCACATTTCAATTCTCTACACTTAACCATTTTCGAGTAACTAATTCACGTTTTCAAGTTACTACACTTAACCATTTTCAAGTAACTAATTCACATTTCAAGTCTCTACCATTAACCATTTTCAAGTCACTACCATTTTCAAGAAACTAATTCACATTTTCACTACACTTAACCATTTTCAAGTAACTATTTCATATTTCAAGTCTCTACCATTAACCATTTTCAAGTAACTAATTAACATTTCAAGTCTCTACCATTAACCATGTAACTAGTTCACATTTCAATTCTCTACACTTAACCATTTTCAAGTAGCTAATTCACGTTTTCAAGTTACTACACTTAACCATTTTCAAGTAACTAATCCACATTTTCACTACACTTAGCCATTTTCAAGTAACTAATTCACATTTTCACTACACTTTACCATTTTCAAGTAACTAATTCACATTTCAATTCTCTACACTTAACCATTTTCAAGTAACTAATTTACGTTTTCAAGTTACTACACTTAACCATTGTCAAGTAACTAATTCACATTTCAAGTCTCTACCATTAACCATATTCAAGTAACTAATTTACATTTTCAAGTTACTACCATTTTTGGGTAACTAATTCACGTTTTCAAGTTACTACACTTAACCATTTTCAAGTAACTAATTCACATTTTCACTACACTTAACCATTTTCATGTAACTAATTCACATTTCAAGTCTCGACCATTAACCATTTTCAAGTAACTAATTCACATTTCAAGTCTCTACCATTAACCATGTAACTAATTCACATTTCAATTCTCTACACTTAACCATTTTCAAGTAACTAATTCACGTTTTCAAGTTACTACCATTTTCGGGTAACTAATTCACGTTTTCAAGTTACTACACTTAACCATTTTCAAGTAACTAATTCACATTTTCACTACACTTAACCATTTTCATGTAACTAATTCACATTTCAAGTGTCGACCATTAACCATTTTCAAGTAACTAATTCACATTTCAAGTCTCTACCATTAACCATGTAACTAATTCACATTTCAATTCTCTACACTTAACCATTTTCAAGTAACTAATTCACGTTTTCAAGTTACTACACTTAACCATTTTCAAGTAACTAATTCACATTTTCACTACACTTAACCATTTTCAAGTAACTAATTCACATTTCAAGTCTCTACCATTAACCATTTTCAAGTAACTAATTCGCATTTTCAAGTTACTGCACTTAACCATTTTCAAGTAACTAATTCACATTTTTACTACACTTAACAATTTTCAAGTAACTAATTCACATTTCAAGTCTCTACCATTAACCATTTTCAAGTCACTACCATTTTCAAGTAACTAATTCACATCCTCACTACACTTAACCATTTTCAAGTAACTAATTTACATTTCAATTCTCTACACTTAACCATTTTCAAGCAACTAATTCATGTTTTCAAGTTAGTACACATAACCATTTTCATGTAATAATCCACATTTTCACAACACTTAACCATTTTCAAGTAACTAATTCACATTTCAAGTCTCTACCATTAACCATTTTCAAGTAACTAATTCGCATTTTCAAGTCACTACCATTTTCAAATAACAAATACACATCTTCATTTCTCTACACTTAACCATTTTCACATGACTAATTCACATTTTCAAGTTACTACACTTAACCATGTTCAAGTAACTAATTCACATTTCAAGTCTCTACCATTAACCATTTTCAAGTCACTACCATTTTCAATTAACTAATTCACATTTTCTCTACACTTAACCATTTTCAAGTAACTAATTCATATTTCAAGTCTCTACCATTAACCATTTTCATGTAACTAATTCACATTTCAAGTCTCTACCATTAACCATGTAACTAATTCACATTTCAATTCTCTACACTTAACCATTTTCAAGTAACTAATTCACGTTTTCAAGTTACTACACTTAACCATTTTCACGTAACTTATTCACATTTTCACTACACTTAACCATTTTCAAGTAACTAATTCACATTTCAAGTATCTACCATTAACCATTTTCAAGTATCTAATTCACGTTTTCAAGTTACTGCACTTAACCATTTTCAAGTAACTATTTCACATTTCAAGTCTCTACCATTAACAATTTTCAAGTAACTAATTCACATTTCAAGTCTCTACCATTAACCATGTAACTAATTCACATTTCAATTCTCTACACTTAACCATATTCAAGTAACTAATTCACGTTTTCAAGTTACTACACTTAACCATTTTCATGTAATAATCCACATTTTCACAACACTTAACCATTTTCAAGTAACTAATTCACATTTCAATTCTCTACCATTAATCATTTTCAAGTAACTAATTCACGTTTTCAAGTTACTACACTTAACCATTTTCAAGTAACTAATTCACATTTTCACTACACTTAACCATTTTCAAGTAACTAATTCACATTTCAAGTCTCTACCATTAACCATTTTCAAGCAACTAATTCACATTTCAAGTCTCTACCATTAACCAAGTAACTAATTCACATTTCAAGTCTCTACCATTAATCATTTTCAAGTAACTAATTCACGTTTTCAAGTTACTACACTTAACAATTTTCAAGTAACTAATTCACATTTTCACTACACTTAACCATTTTCAAGTAACTAATTCACATTTCAAGTCTCTACCATTAACCATTTTCAAGCAACTAATTCACATTTCAAGTCTCTACCATTAACCATGTAACTAATTCACATTTCAATTCTCTACACAAAACCATTTTAAAGTAACTAATTCACGTTTTAAAGTTACTACACTTAACCATTTTCAAGTAACTAATTCACATTTTCACTACACTTAACCATTTTCATGTAACTAATTCACATTTCAAGTCTCTACCGTTAACCATTTTCAAGTAACTAATTCACATTTTCAAGTCACTACCATTTTCAAGTAACAAATACACATCTTCATGTCTCTACACTTAACCATTTTCAAGTAACTAATTCACATTTTCAAGTTACTACACTTAACCATTTTCAAGTAACTAATTCACATTTTCACTACACTTAACCATTTTCAAGTAACTAATTCACATTTTCACTACACTTAACCATTTTCAAGTAACTAATTCACATTTCAAGTCTCTACCATTAACCATTTTCAAGTCACTACCATTTTCAAGAAACTAATTCACATTTTCACTACACTTAACCATTTTCAAGTAACTAATTCATATTTCAAGTCTCTACAATTAACCATTTTCAAGTAACTAATTAACATTTCAAGTCTCTACCATTAACCATTTAACTAATTTACATTTCAATTCTCTAGACTTAACCATTTTCAAGCAACTAATTCATGTTTTCAAGTTAGTACACATAACCATTTTCATGTAATAATCCACATTTTCACAACACTTAACCATTTTCAAGTAACTAATTCACATTTCAAGTCTCTACCATTAACCATTTTCAAGTAACTAATTCGCATTTTCAAGTCACTACCATTTTCAAGTAACAAATACACATCTTCATTTCTCTACACTTAACCATTTTCACATGACTAATTCACATTTTCAAGTTACTACACTTAACCATGTTCAAGTATCTAATTCACATTTTCACTACACTTAACCATTTTCAAGTAACTAATTCACATTTCAAGTCTCTACCATTAACCATTTTCAAGTCACTACCATTTTCAATTAACTAATTCACATTTCAAGTCTCTACCATTAACCATGTAACTAATTCACATTTCAATTCTCTACACTTAACCATTTTCAAGTAACTAATTCACGTTTTCAAGTTACTACACTTAACCATTTTCACGTAATTTATTCACATTTTCACTACACTTAACCATTTTCAAGTAACTAATTCACATTTCAAGTATCTACCATTAACCATTTTCAAGTATCTAATTCACGTTTTCAAGTTACTGCACTTAACCATTTTCAAGTAACTAATTCACATTTTTACTACACTTAACCATTTTCAAGTAACTAATTCACATTTTCAAGTTACTACACTTAACAATTTTCAAATAACTAATTCACATTTCAAGTAAGTAGTTCACATTACAACAAACTACACTTAACCATTTTCAAGTAACTAATTCACATTTTCAAGCCACTACCATTTTCAAGCAACTAATACAAATGCCCAAGTCTCTATACTTAACAATTTTCAAGTAACAAATACACATTTTCAAGCCACTACAATTTTTAAGTAACTAATTCAAATGACCAAGTCTCTACACTTAACCATTTTCAAATAACTAATACACATTTTCAAGTCACTACCATTTTCAAGTAACAAATACACATTTTCAAGTAACTACACTAGAGCATTTTCAAGCAACAAATACACATTTTCAAGTAAGTAGTTCACATTACAACTTACTACACTAACCATTTTATGTAACTAATTCACATTTTCAAGTAACTAATTTACATTTTAAAGTCACTACCATTTTCAAGTAACAAATTCACATTTTCAAGTTACTACACTTAACCATTTTCAAGTAACTAATTCACATTTTCACTACACTTAACCATTTTCAAGTAACTAATTGACATTTCAAGTCTCTACCATTAACCATTTTCAAGCAACTAATTCACATTTCAAGTCTCTACCATTAACCATGTAACTAATTCACATTTCAAGTCTCTACCATTAATCATTTTCAAGTAACTAATTCACGTTTTCCAGTTACTACACTTAACCATTTTCAAGTAACTAATTCACATTTTCACTACACTTAACCATTTTCAAGTAACTAATTCACATTTCAAGTCTCTACCATTAACCATTTTCAAGTAACTAATTCGAATTTTCAAGTCACTACCATTTTCAAGTAACAAATACACATCTTCATTTCTCTACACTTAACCATTTTCACATGACTAATTCACATTTTCAAGTTACTACACTTAACCATTTTCAAGTAACTAATTCACATTTTCACTACACTTGACCATTTTCAAGTAACTAATTCACATTTCAAGTCTCTACCATTAACCATTTTCAAGTAACTAATTCACATTTCAAGTCTCTACCATTAACCATTTAACTAATTTACATTTCAATTCTCTAGACTTAACCATTTTCAAGCAACTAATTCATGTTTTCAAGTTAGTACACATAACCATTTTCATGTAATAATCCACATTTTCACAACACTTAACCATTTTCAAGTAACTAATTCACATTTCAAGTCTCTACCATTAATCATTTTCAAGTAACTAATTCACGTTTTCAAGTTACTACACTTAACCATTTTCAAGTAACTAATTCACATTTTCACTACACTTAACCATTTTCAAGTAACTAATTCACATTTCAAGTCTCTACCATTAACCATTTTCAAGTAACTAATTCGCATTTTCAAGCAACTAATTCACATTTCAAGTCTCTACCATTAACCATGTAACTAATTCACATTTCAATTCTCTACACTTAACCATTTTCAAGTAGCTAATTCACGTTTTCAAGTTACTACACTTAACCATTTTCAAGTAACTAATCCACATTTTCACTACACTTAACCATTTTCAAGTAACTAATTCACATTTTCACTACACTTAACCGTTTCAAGTAACTAATTCAAATTTTCAAGTTACTCCACCTAACCATTTTCAAGTAACTAATTCACATTTCAATTCTCTACACTTAACCATTTTCGAGTAACTAATTCACGTTTTCAAGTTACTACACTTAACCATTTTCAAGTAACTAATTCACATTTCAAGTCTCTACCATTAACCATTTTCAAGTCACTACCATTTTCAAGAAACTAATTCACATTTTCACTACACTTAACCATTTTCAAGTAACTATTTCATATTTCAAGTCTCTACCATTAACCATTTTCAAGTAACTAATTAACATTTCAAGTCTCTACCATTAACCATGTAACTAGTTCACATTTCAATTCTCTACACTTAACCATTTTCAAGTAGCTAATTCACGTTTTCAAGTTACTACACTTAACCATTTTCAAGTAACTAATCCACATTTTCACTACACTTAACCATTTTCAAGTAACTAATTCACATTTTCACTACACTTAACCATTTTCAAGTAACTAATTCACATTTCAATTCTCTACACTTAACCATTTTCAAGTAACTAATTTACGTTTTCAAGTTACTACACTTAACCATTTTCAAGTAACTAATTCACATTTCAAGTCTCTACCATTAACCATATTCAAGTAACTAATTTACATTTTCAAGTTACTACCATTTTCGGGTAACTAATTCACGTTTTCAAGTTACTACACTTAACCATTTTCAAGTAACTAATTCACATTTTCACTACACTTAACCATTTTCAAGTAACTAATTCACATTTCAAGTCTCTACCATTAATCATTTTCAAGTAACTAATTCACGTTTTCAAGTTACTACACTTAACAATTTTCAAGTAACTAATTCACATTTTCACTACACTTAACCATTTTCAAGTAACTAATTCACATTTCAAGTCTCTACCATTAACCATTTTCAAGCAACTAATTCACATTTCAAGTCTCTACCATTAACCATGTAACTAATTCACATTTCAATTCTCTACACTTAACCATTTTAAAGTAACTAATTCACGTTTTAAAGTTACTACACTTAACCAATTTCAAGTAACTAATTCACATTTTCACTACACTTAACCATTTTCATGTAACTAATTCACATTTCAAGTCTCTACCGTTAACCATTTTCAAGTAACTAATTCACATTTTCAAGTCACTACCATTTTCAAGTAACAAATACACATCTTCATGTCTCTACACTTAACCATTTTCAAGTAACTAATTCACATTTTCAAGTTACTACACTTAACCATTTTCAAGTAACTAATTCACATTTTCACTACACTTAACCATTTTCAAGTAACTAATTCAAGTTTTCACTACACTTAACCATTTTCAAGTAACTAATTCACATTTCAAGTCTCTACCATTAACCATTTTCAAGTCACTACCATTTTCAAGAAACTAATTCACATTTTCACTACACTTAACCATTTTCAAGTAACTAATTCATATTTCAAGTCTCTACAATTAACCATTTTCAAGTAACTAATTAACATTTCAAGTCTCTACCATTAACCATTTAACTAATTTACATTTCAATTCTCTAGACTTAACCATTTTCAAGCAACTAATTCATGTTTTCAAGTTAGTACACATAACCATTTTCATGTAATAATCCACATTTTCACAACACTTAACCATTTTCAAGTAACTAATTCACATTTCAAGTCTCTACCATTAACCATTTTCAAGTAACTAATTCGCATTTTCAAGTCACTACCATTTTCAAGTAACAAATACACATCTTCATTTCTCTACACTTAACCATTTTCACATGACTAATTCACATTTTCAAGTTACTACACTTAACCATGTTCAAGTATCTAATTCACATTTTCACTACACTTAACCATTTTCAAGTAACTAATTCACATTTCAAGTCTCTACCATTAACCATTTTCAAGTCACTACCATTTTCAATTAACTAATTCACATTTCAAGTCTCTACCATTAACCATTTTCAAGTCACAACTATTTTCAATTAACTAATTCACATTTCAAGTCTCTACCATTAACCATGTAACTAATTCACATTTCAATTCTCTACACTTAACCATTTTCAAGTAACTAATTCACGTTTTCAAGTTACTACACTTAACCATTTTCACGTAATTTATTCACATTATCACTACACTTAACCATTTTCAAGTAACTAATTCACATTTCAAGTATCTACCATTAACCATTTTCAAGTATCTAATTCACGTTTTCAAGTTACTGCACTTAACCATTTTCAAGTAACTAATTCACATTTTTACTACACTTAACCATTTTCAAGTAACTAATTCACATTTTCAAGTTACTACACTTAACAATTTTCAAATAACTAATTCACATTTCAAGTAAGTAGTTCACATTACAACAAACTACACTTAACCATTTTCAAGTAACTAATTCACATTTTCAAGTCACTACCATTTTCAAATAACAAATACACATCTTCATTTCTCTACACTTAACCATTTTCACATGACTAATTCACATTTTCAAGTTACTACACTTAACCATGTTCAAGTAACTAATTCACATTTCAAGTCTCTACCATTAACCATTTTCAAGTCACTACCATTTTCAATTAACTAATTCACATTTTCTCTACACTTAACCATTTTCAAGTAACTAATTCATATTTCAAGTCTCTACCATTAACCATTTTCATGTAACTAATTCACATTTCAAGTCTCTACCATTAACCATGTAATAATCCACATTTTCACAACACTTAACCATTTTCAAGTAACTAATTCACATTTCAATTCTCTACACTTAACCATTTTCAAATAACTAATTCACGTTTTCAAGTTACTACACTTAACCATTTTCAAGTAACTAATTCACATTTCAAGTCTCTACCATTAACCATTTTCATGTAATAATGCACATTTTCACAACACTTAACCATTTTCAAGTAACTAATTCACATTTCAAGTCTCTACCATTAATCATTTTCAAGTAACTAATTCACGTTTTCAAGTTACTACACTTAACCATTTTCAAGTAACTAAATCACATTTTCACTACACTTAACCATTTTCAAGTAACTAATTCACATTTCAAGTCTCTACCATTAACCATTTTCAAGTAACTAATTCGCATTTTCAAGTCACTACCATTTTCAAGTAACAAATACACATCTTCATTTCTCTACACTTAACCATTTTCACATGACTATTTCACATTTTCAAGTTACTACACTTAACCATTTTCAAGTAACTAATTCACATTTTCACTACACTTAACCATTTTCAAGTAACTAATTCACATTTCAAGTCTCTACCATTAACCATTTTCAAGTCACTACCATTTTCAATTAACTAATTCACATTTTCTCTACACTTAACCATTTTCAAGTTACTACACTTAACCATTTTCAAGTAACTAATTCTCATTTCAAGTCTCTACCATTAACCATTTTCATGTAATAATGCACATTTTCAAACACTTAACCATTTTCAAGTAACTAATTCACATTTCAAGTCTCTACCATTAATCATTTTCAAGTAACTAATTCACGTTTTCCAGTTACTACACTTAACCATTTTCAAGTAACTAATTCACATTTTCACTACACTTAACCATTTTCAAGTAACTAATTCACATTTCAAGTCTCTACCATTAACCATTTTCAAGTAACTAATTCACACTTCAAGTCTCTACCATTAACCATTTAACTAATTTACATTTCAATTCCCTAGACTTAACCATTTTCAAGCAACTAATTCATGTTTTCAAGTTAGTACACATAACCATTTTCATGTAATAATCCACATTTTCACAACACTTAACCATTTTCAAGTAACTAATTCACATTTCAAGTCTCTACCATTAACCATTTTCAAGTAACTAATTCGCATTTTCAAGTCACTACCATTTTCAAGTAACAAATACACATCTTCATTTCTCTACACTTAACCATTTTCACATGACTAATTCACATTTTCAAGTTACTACACTTAACCATGTTCAAGTAACTAATTCACATTTTCACTGCACTTAACCATTTTCAAGTAACTAATTCACATTTCAAGTCTCTACCATTAACCATTTTCAAGTCACTACCATTTTCAATTAACTAATTCACATTTCAAGTCTCTACCATTAACCATGTAACTAATTCACATTTCAATTCTCTACACTTAACCATTTTCAAGTAACTAATTCACGTTTTCAAGTTACTACACTTAACCATTTTCACGTAACTTATTCACATTTTCACTACACTTAACCATTTTCAAGTAACTAATTCACATTTCAAGTATCTACCATTAACCATTTTCAAGTATCTAATTCACGTTTTCAAGTTACTGCACTTAACCATTTTCAAGTAACTAATTCACATTTCAAGTCTCTACCATTAACCATTTTCAAGTAACTAATTCACATTTCAAGTCTCTACCATTAACCATGTAACTAATTCACATTTCAATTCTCTACACTTAACCATATTCAAGTAACTAATTCACGTTTTCAAGTTACTACACTTAACCATTTTCATGTAATAATCCACATTTTCACAACACTTAACCATTTTCAAGTAACTAATTCACATTTCAATTCTCTACCATTAATCATTTTCAAGTAACTAATTCACGTTTTCAAGTTACTACACTTAACCATTTTCAAGTAACTAATTCACATTTTCACTACACTTAACCATTTTCAAGTAACTAATTCACATTTCAAGTCTCTACCATTAACCATTTTCAAGCAACTAATTCACATTTCAAGTCTCTACCATTAACCAAGTAACTAATTCACATTTCAAGTCTCTACCACTAATCATTTTCAAGTAACTAATTCACGTTTTCAAGTTACTACACTTAACAATTTTCAAGTAACTAATTCACATTTTCACTACACTTAACCATTTTCAAGTAACTAATTCACATTTCAAGTCTCTACCATTAACCAGTTTCAAGCAACTAATTCACATTTCAAGTCTCTACCATTAACCATGTAACTAATTCACATTTCAATTCTCTCCACTTAACCATTTTAAAGTAACTAATTCACGTTTTAAAGTTACTACACTTAACCATTTTCAAGTAACTAATTCACATTTTCACTACACTTAACCATTTTCATGTAACTAATTCACATTTCAAGTCTCTACCGTTAACCATTTTCAAGTAACTAATTCACATTTTCAAGTCACTACCATTTTCAAGTAACAAATACACATCTTCATGTCTCTACACTTAACCATTTTCAAGTAACTAATTCACATTTTCAAGTTACTACACTTAACCATTTTCAAGTAACTAATTCACATTTTCACTACACTTAACCATTTTCAAGTAACTAATTCACATTTTCACTACACTTAACCATTTTCAAGTAACTAATTCACATTTCAAGTCTCTACCATTAACCATTTTCAAGTCACTACCATTTTCAAGAAACTAATTCACATTTTCACTACACTTAACCATTTTCAAGTAACTAATTCATATTTCAAGTCTCTACAATTAACCATTTTCAAGTAACTAATTAACATTTCAAGTGTCTACCATTAACCATTTAACTAATTTACATTTCAATTCTCTAGACTTAACCATTTTCAAGCAACTAATTCATGTTTTCAAGTTAGTACACATAACCATTTTCATGTAATAATCCACATTTTCACAACACTTAACCATTTTCAAGTAACTAATTCACATTTCAAGTCTCTACCATTAACCATTTTCAAGTAACTAATTCGCATTTTCAAGTCACTACCATTTTCAAGTAACAAATACACATCTTCATTTCTCTACACTTAACCATTTTCAAATGACTAATTCACATTTTCAAGTTACTACACTTAACAATGTTCAAGTATCTAATTCACATTTTCACTACACTTAACCATTTTCAAGTAACTAATTCACATTTCAAGTCTCTACCATTAACCATTTTCAAGTCACTACCATTTTCAATTAACTAATTCACATTTCAAGTCTCTACCATTAACCATGTAACTAATTCACATTTCAATTCTCTACACTTAACCATTTTCAAGTAACTAATTCACGTTTTCAAGTTACTACACTTAACCATTTTCACGTAACTTATTCACATTTTCACTACACTTAACCATTTTCAAGTAACTAATTCACATTTCAAGTATCTACCATTAACCATTTTCAAGTATCTAATTCACGTTTTCAAGTTACTGCACTTAACCATTTTCAAGTAACTAATTCACATTTCAAGTCTCTACCATTAACCATTTTCAAGTAACTAATTCACATTTCAAGTCTCTACCATTAACCATGTAACTAATTCACATTTCAATTCTCTACACTTAACCATATTCAAGTAACTAATTCACGTTTTCAAGTTACTACACTTAACCATTTTCATGTAATAATCCACATTTTCACAACACTTAACCATTTTCAAGTAACTAATTCACATTTCAATTCTCTACCATTAATCATTTTCAAGTAACTAATTCACGTTTTCAAGTTACTACACTTAACCATTTTCAAGTAACTAATTCACATTTTCACTACACTTAACCATTTTCAAGTAACTAATTCACATTTCAAGTCTCTACCATTAACCATTTTCAAGCAACTAATTCACATTTCAAGTCTCTACCATTAACCAAGTAACTAATTCACATTTCAAGTCTCTACCACTAATCATTTTCAAGTAACTAATTCACGTTTTCAAGTTACTACACTTAACAATTTTCAAGTAACTAATTCACATTTTCACTACACTTAACCATTTTCAAGTAACTAATTCACATTTCAAGTCTCTACCATTAA
This sequence comes from Capsicum rhomboideum, assembly GCA_031232105.1. Classification (NCBI taxonomy): domain Eukaryota; kingdom Viridiplantae; phylum Streptophyta; class Magnoliopsida; order Solanales; family Solanaceae; genus Capsicum; species Capsicum rhomboideum. The sequence goes on along the minus strand of CP124719.1, from coordinate 45,587,601 downwards.
CCAGTTTCAAGCAACTAATTCACATTTCAAGTCTCTACCATTAACCATGTAACTAATTCACATTTCAATTCTCTCCACTTAACCATTTTAAAGTAACTAATTCACGTTTTAAAGTTACTACACTTAACCATTTTCAAGTAACTAATTCACATTTTCACTACACTTAACCATTTTCATGTAACTAATTCACATTTCAAGTCTCTACCGTTAACCATTTTCAAGTAACTAATTCACATTTTCAAGTCACTACCATTTTCAAGTAACAAATACACATCTTCATGTCTCTACACTTAACCATTTTCAAGTAACTAATTCACATTTTCAAGTTACTACACTTAACCATTTTCAAGTAACTAATTCACATTTTCACTACACTTAACCATTTTCAAGTAACTAATTCACATTTTCACTACACTTAACCATTTTCAAGTAACTAATTCACATTTCAAGTCTCTACCATTAACCATTTTCAAGTCACTACCATTTTCAAGAAACTAATTCACATTTTCACTACACTTAACCATTTTCAAGTAACTAATTCATATTTCAAGTCTCTACAATTAACCATTTTCAAGTAACTAATTAACATTTCAAGTGTCTACCATTAACCATTTAACTAATTTACATTTCAATTCTCTAGACTTAACCATTTTCAAGCAACTAATTCATGTTTTCAAGTTAGTACACATAACCATTTTCATGTAATAATCCACATTTTCACAACACTTAACCATTTTCAAGTAACTAATTCACATTTCAAGTCTCTACCATTAACCATTTTCAAGTAACTAATTCGCATTTTCAAGTCACTACCATTTTCAAGTAACAAATACACATCTTCATTTCTCTACACTTAACCATTTTCAAATGACTAATTCACATTTTCAAGTTACTACACTTAACAATGTTCAAGTATCTAATTCACATTTTCACTACACTTAACCATTTTCAAGTAACTAATTCACATTTCAAGTCTCTACCATTAACCATTTTCAAGTCACTACCATTTTCAATTAACTAATTCACATTTCAAGTCTCTACCATTAACCATGTAACTAATTCACATTTCAATTCTCTACACTTAACCATTTTCAAGTAACTAATTCACGTTTTCAAGTTACTACACTTAACCATTTTCACGTAACTTATTCACATTTTCACTACACTTAACCATTTTCAAGTAACTAATTCACATTTCAAGTATCTACCATTAACCATTTTCAAGTATCTAATTCACGTTTTCAAGTTACTGCACTTAACCATTTTCAAGTAACTAATTCACATTTCAAGTCTCTACCATTAACAATTTTCAAGTAACTAATTCACATTTCAAGTCTCTACCATTAACCATGTAACTAATTCACATTTCAATTCTCTACACTTAACCATATTCAAGTAACTAATTCACGTTTTCAAGTTACTACACTTAACCATTTTCATGTAATAATCCACATTTTCACAACACTTAACCATTTTCAAGTAACTAATTCACATTTCAATTCTCTACCATTAATCATTTTCAAGTAACTAATTCACGTTTTCAAGTTACTACACTTAACCATTTTCAAGTAACTAATTCACATTTTCACTACACTTAACCATTTTCAAGTAACTAATTCACATTTCAAGTCTCTACCATTAACCATTTTCAAGCAACTAATTCACATTTCAAGTCTCTACCATTAACCAAGTAACTAATTCATATTTCAAGTCTCTACCATTAATCATTTTCAAGTAACTAATTCACGTTTTCAAGTTACTACACTTAACAATTTTCAAGTAACTAATTCATATTTTCACTACACTTAACCATTTTCAAGTAACTAATTCACATTTCAAGTCTCTACCATTAACCATTTTCAAGCAACTAATTCACATTTCAAGTCTCTACCATTAACCATGTAACTAATTCACATTTCAATTCTCTACACTTAACCATTTTAAAGTAACTAATTCACGTTTTAAAGTTACTACACTTAACCATTTTCAAGTAACTAATTCACATTTTCACTACACTTAACCATTTTCATGTAACTAATTCACATTTTCAAGTCACTACCATTTTCAAGTAACAAATACACATCTTCATTTCTCTACACTTAACCATTTTCACATGACTAATTCACATTTTCAAGTTACTACACTTAACCATGTTCAAGTATCTAATTCACATTTTCACTACACCTAACCATTTTCAAGTAACTAATTCACATTTCAAGTCTCTACCATTAACCATTTTCAAGTCACTACCATTTTCAATTAACTAATTCACATTTCAAGTCTCTACCATTAACCATGTAACTAATTCACATTTCAATTCTCTACACTTAACCATTTTCAAGTAACTAATTCACGTTTTCAAGTTACTACACTTAACCATTTTCACGTAATTTATTCACATTTTCACTACACTTAACCATTTTCAAGTAACTAATTCACATTTCAAGTATCTACCATTAACCATTTTCAAGTATCTAATTCACGTTTTCAAGTTACTGCACTTAACCATTTTCAAGTAACTAATTCACATTTTTACTACACTTAACCATTTTCAAGTAACTAATTCACATTTTCAAGTTACTACACTTAACAATTTTCAAATAACTAATTCACATTTCAAGTAAGTAGTTCACATTACAACAAACTACACTTAACCATTTTCAAGTAACTAATTCACATTTTCAAGCCACTACCATTTTCAAGCAACTAATACAAATGCCCAAGTCTCTATACTTAACAATTTTCAAGTAACAAATACACATTTTCAAGCCACTACAATTTTTAAGTAACTAATTCAAATGACCAAGTCTCTACACTTAACCATTTTCAAATAACTAATACACATTTTCAAGTCACTACCATTTTCAAGTAACAAATACACATTTTCAAGTAACTACACTAGAGCATTTTCAAGCAACAAATACACATTTTCAAGTAAGTAGTTCACATTACAACTTACTACACTAACCATTTTATGTAACTAATTCACATTTTCAAGTAACTAATTTACATTTTAAAGTCACTACCATTTTCAAGTAACAAATTCACATTTTCAAGTTACTACACTTAACCATTTTCAAGTAACTAATTCACATTTTCACTACACTTAACCATTTTCAAGTAACTAATTGACATTTCAAGTCTCTACCATTAACCATTTTCAAGCAACTAATTCACATTTCAAGTCTCTACCATTAACCATGTAACTAATTCACATTTCAATTCTCTACACTTAACCATTTTAAAGTAACTAATTCACGTTTTAAAGTTACTACACTTAACCATTTTCAAGTAACTAATTCACATTTTCACTACACTTAACCATTTTCAAGTAACTAATTCACATTTCAAGTCTCTACCATTAACCATTTTCAGGTAACTAATTTACATTTTCAAGTCTTTACCATTTTCAAATAACAAATTCACATTTTCAAGTTACTACACTTAACCATTTTCAAGTAACTAATTCACATTTTCACTACACTTAACCATTTTCAAGTAACTAATTCACATTTTCACTACACTTAACCATTTTCATGTAACTAATTCACATTTCAAGTCTCTACCATTAACCATTTTCAAGTAACTAATTCACATTTCAAGTCTCTACCATTAACCATGTAACTAATTCACATTTCAATTCTCTACACTTAACCATTTTCAAGCAACTAATTCACGTTTTCAAGTAACTACACTTAACCATTTTCATGTAATAATCCACATTTTCACAACACTTAACCATTTTCAAGTAACTAATTCACATTTCAAGTCTCTACCATTAATCATTTTCAAGTAACTAATTCACGTTTTCAAGTTACTACACTTAACCATTTTCAAGTAACTAATTCACATTTTCACTACACTTAACCATTTTCAAGTAACTAATTCACATTTCAAGTCTCTACCATTAACCATTTTCAAGTAACTAATTCGCATTTTCAAGCAACTAATTCACATTTCAAGTCTCTACCATTAACCATGTAACTAATTCACATTTCAATTCTCTACACTTAACCATTTTCAAGTAGCTAATTCACGTTTTCAAGTTACTACACTTAACCATTTTCAAGTAACTAATCCACATTTTCACTACACTTAACCATTTTTAAGTAACTAATTCACATTTTCACTACACTTAACCATTTTCAAGTAACTAATTCACATTTCAATTCTCTACACTTAACCATTTTCAAGTAACTAATTCACGTTTTCAAGTTACTACACTTAACCATTTTTAAGTAACTAATTCACATTTCAAGTCTCTACTATTAACCATATTCAAGTAACTAATTTACATTTTCAAGTTACTACCATTTTCAAGTAACAAATTCACATTTTCAAGTTACTACACTTAACCATTTTCAAGTAACTAATTCACATTTTCACTACGCTTAACCATTTTCAAGTAACTAATTCACATTTTCACTACACTTAACCATTTTCATGTAACTAATTCACATTTCAAGTCTCTACCATTAACCATTTTCAAGTAACTAATTCACATTTCAAGTCTCTACCATTAACCATGTAACTAATTCACATTTCAATTCTCTACACTTAACCATTTTCAAGTAACTAATTCACGTTTTCAAGTTACTACACTTAACCATTTTCACGTAACTTATTCACATTTTCACTACACTTAACCATTTTCAAGTAACTAATTCACATTTCAAGTATCTACCATTAACCATTTTCAAGTATCTAATTCACGTTTTCAAGTTACTGCACTTAACCATTTTCAAGTAACTAATTCACATTTCAAGTCTCTACCATTAACAATTTTCAAGTAACTAATTCACATTTCAAGTCTCTACCATTAACCATGTAACTAATTCACATTTCAATTCTCTACACTTAACCATATTCAAGTCACTACCATTTTCAATTAACTAATTCACATTTTCTCTACACTTAACCATTTTCAAGTAACTTATTCACATTTCAAGTCTCTACCATTAACCATTTTCAAGTAACTAATTCGCATTTTCAAGTAACAAATACACATCTTCATTTCTCTACACTTAACCATTTTCACATGACTAATTCACATTTTCAAGTTACTACACTTAACCATTTTCAAGTAACTAATTCACATTTTCACTACACTTAACCATTTTCAAGTAACTAATTCACATTTCAAGTCTCTACCATTAACCATTTTCAAGTAACTAATTCACATTTTCACTACACTTAACCATTTTCAAGTAACTAATTCACATTTCAATTCTCTACACTTAACCATTTTCAAGTAACTAATTTACGTTTTCAAGTTACTACACTTAACCATTTTCAAGTAACTAATTCACATTTCAAGTCTCTACCATTAACCATATTCAAGTAACTAAGTTACATTTTCAAGTTACTACCATTTTCGGGTAACTAATTCACGTTTTCAAGTTACTACACTTAACCATTTTCAAGTAACTAATTCACATTTTCACTACACTTAACCATTTTCATGTAACTAATTCACATTTCAAGTCTCGACCATTAACCATTTTCAAGTAACTAATTCACATTTCAAGTCTCTACCATTAACCATGTAACTAATTCACATTTCAATTCTCTACACTTAACCATTTTCAAGTAACTAATTCACGTTTTCAAGTTACTACACTTAACCATTTTCAAGTAACTAATTCACATTTTCACTACACTTAACCATTTTCAAGTAACTAATTCACATTTCAAGTCTCTACCATTAACCATTTTCAAGTAACTAATTCGCATTTTCAAGTTACTGCACTTAACCATTTCCAAGTAACTAATTCACATTTTTACTACACTTAACAATTTTCAAGTAACTAATTCACATTTCAAGTCTCTACCATTAACCATTTTCAAGTCACTACCATTTTCAAGTAACTAATTCACATCCTCACTACACTTAACCATTTTCAAGTAACTAATTCACGTTTTCAAGTTACTACACTTAACCATTTTCACGTAACTTATTAACATTTTCACTACACTTAACCATTTTCAAGTAACTAATTCACATTTCAATTCTCTACACTTAACCATTTTCAAGTAACTAATTCACGTTTTCAAGTTACTACACTTAACCATTTTCAAGTAACTAATTCACGTTTTCAAGTTACTACACTTAAACATTTTCATGTAATAATCCACATTTTCACAACACTTAACCATTTTCAAGTAACTAATTCACATTTCAATTCTCTACACTTAACCATTTTCAAGTAACTAACTCACGTTTTCAAGTCACTACACTTAACCATTTTCAAGTAACTAATTCACATTTCAAGTCTCTACCATTAACCATTTTCAAGTCACTACCATTTTCAATTAACTAATTCACATTTTCTCTACACTTAACCATTTTCAAGTTACTACACTTAACCATTTTCAAGTAACTAATTCACATTTCAAGTCTCTACCATTAACCATTTTCAAGTAAATAATTCACATTTCAAGTCTCTACCATTAACCATGTAACTAATTCACATTTCAATTCTCTACACTTAACCATTTTCAAGTAACTAATTCACGTTTTCAAGTTACTACACTTAACCTTTTTCACGTAACTTATTCACATTTTCACTACACTTAACCATTTTCAAGTAACTAATTCACATTTCAAGTCTCTACCATTAACCATTTTCAAGTAACTAATTCGAATTTTCAAGTCACTACCATTTTCAAGTAACAAATACACATCTTCATTTCTCTACACTTAACCATTTTCACATGACTAATTCACATTTTAAAGTTACTACACTTAACCATTTTCAAGTAACTAATTCACATTTTCACTACACTTAACCATTTTCATGTAACTAATTCACATTTCAAGTCTCTACCGTTAACCATTTTCAAGTAACTAATTCACATTTTCAAGTCACTACCATTTTCAAGTAACAAATACACATCTTCATGTCTCTACACTTAACAATTTTAAAGTAACTAATTCACGTTTTAAAGTTACTACACTTAACCATTTTCAAGTAACTAATTCACATTTTCACTACACTTAACCATTTTCAAGTAACTAATTCACATTTCAAGTCTCTACCATTAACCATTTTCAGGTAACTAATTTACATTTTCAAGTCTTTACCATTTTCAAATAACAAATTCACATTTTCAAGTTACTACACTTAACCATTTTCAAGTAACTAATTCACATTTTCACTACACTTAACCATTTTCAAGTAACTAATTCACATTTTCACTACACTTAACCATTTTCATGTAACTAATTCACATTTCAAGTCTCTACCATTAACCATTTTCAAGTAACTAATTCACATTTCAAGTCTCTACCATTAACCATGTAACTAATTCACATTTCAATTCTCTACACTTAACCATTTTCAAGTAACTAATTCACGTTTTCAAGTTACTACACTTAACCATTTTCACGTAACTTATTAACATTTTCACTACACTTAACCATTTTCAAGTAACTAATTCACATTTCAATTCTCTACACTTAACCATTTTCAAGTAACTAATTCACGTTTTCAAGTTACTACACTTAACCATTTTCAAGTAACTAATTCACGTTTTCAAGTTACTACACTTAAACATTTTCATGTAATAATCCACATTTTCACAACAATTAACCATTTTCAAGTAACTAATTCACATTTCAATTCTCTACACTTAACCATTTTCAAGTAACTAACTCACGTTTTCAAGTTACTACACTTAACCATTTTCAAGTAACTAATTCACATTTCAAGTCTCTACCATTAACCATTTTCATGTAATAATGCACATTTTCACAACACTTAACCATTTTCAAGTAACTAATTCATATTTCAAGTCTCTACCATTAATCATTTTCAAGTAACTAATTCACGTTTTCAAGTTACTACACTTAACCATTTTCAAGTAACTAAATCACATTTTCACTACACTTAACCATTTTCAAGTAACTAATTCACATTTCAAGTCTCTACCATTAACCATTTTCAAGTAACTAATTCGCATTTTCAAGTCACTACCATTTTCAAGTAACAAATACACATCTTCATTTCTCTACACTTAACCATTTTCACATGACTAATTCACATTTTCAAGTTACTACACTTAACCATTTTCAAGTAACTAATTCACATTTTCACTACACTTAACCATTTTCAAGTAACTAATTCACATTTCAAGTCTCTACTATTAACCATATTCAAGTAACTAATTTACATTTTCAAGTTACTACCATTTTCAAGTAACAAATTCACATTTTCAAGTTACTACACTTAACCATTTTCAAGTAACTAATTCACATTTTCACTACACTTAACCATTTTCAAGTAACTAATTCACATTTTCACTACACTTAACCATTTTCATGTAACTAATTCACATTTCAAGTCTCTACCATTAACCATTTTCAAGTAACTAATTCACATTTCAAGTCTCTACCATTAACCATGTAACTAATTCACATTTCAATTCTCTACACTTAACCATTTCAAGCAACTAATTCACGTTTTCAAGTTACTACACTTAACCATTTTCAAGTAACTAATTCACATTTCAAGTCTCTACCATTAACCATTTTCAAGTAACTAATTCGAATTTTCAAGTCACTACCATTTTCAAGTAACAAATACACATCTTCATTTCTCTACACTTAACCATTTTCACATGACTAATTCACATTTTAAAGTTACTACACTTAACCATTTTCAAGTAACTAATTCACATTTTCACTACACTTAACCATTTTCATGTAACTAATTCACATTTCAAGTCTCTACCGTTAACCATTTTCAAGTAACTAATTCACATTTTCAAGTCACTACCATTTTCAAGTAACAAATACACATCTTCATGTCTCTACACTTAACCATTTTAAAGTAACTAATTCACGTTTTAAAGTTACTACACTTAACCATTTTCAAGTAACTAATTCACATTTTCACTACACTTAACCATTTTCAAGTAACTAATTCACATTTCAAGTCTCTACCATTAACCATGTAACTAATTCACATTTCAATTCTCTACACTTAACCATTTTAAAGTAACTAATTCACGTTTTAAAGTTACTACACTTAACCATTTTCAAGTAACTAATTCACATTTTCACTACACTTAACCATTTTCAAGTAACTAATTCACATTTCAAGTCTCTACCATTAACCATTTTCAGGTAACTAATTTACATTTTCAAGTCTTTACCATTTTCAAATAACAAATTCACATTTTCAAGTTACTACACTTAACCATTTTCAAGTAACTAATTCACATTTTCACTACACTTAACCATTTTCAAGTAACTAATTCACATTTTCACTACACTTAACCATTTTCATGTAACTAATTCACATTTCAAGTCTCTACCATTAACCATTTTCAAGTAACTAATTCACATTTCAAGTCTCTACCATTAACCATGTAACTAATTCACATTTCAATTCTCTACACTTAACCATTTTCAAGCAACTAATTCACGTTTTCAAGTAACTACACTTAACCATTTTCATGTAATAATTCACATTTTCAAGTTACTACACTTAACCATTTTCAAGTAACTAATTCACATTTTCACTACGCTTAACCATTTTCAAGTAACTAATTCACATTTTCACTACACTTAACCATTTTCAAGTAACTAATCCACATTTTCACTACACTTAACCATTTTCAAGTAACTAATTCACATTTTCACTACACTTAACCATTTTCAAGTAACTAATTCACATTTCAATTCTCTACACTTAACCATTTTCAAGTAACTAATTCACGTTTTCAAGTTACTACACTTAACCATTTTTAAGTAACTAATTCACATTTCAAGTCTCTACTATTAACCATATTCAAGTAACTAATTTACATTTTCAAGTTACTACCATTTTCAAGTAACAAATTCACATTTTCAAGTTACTACACTTAACCATTTTCAAGTAACTAATTCACATTTTCACTACACTTAACCATTTTCAAGTAACTAATTCACATTTTCACTACACTTAACCATTTTCATGTAACTAATTCACATTTCAAGTCTCTACCATTAACCATTTTCAAGTAACTAATTCACATTTCAAGTCTCTACCATTAACCATGTAACTAATTCACATTTCAATTCTCTACACTTAACCATTTCAAGCAACTAATTCACGTTTTCAAGTTACTACACTTAACCATTTTCAAGTAACTAATTCACATTTCAAGTCTCTACCATTAACCATTTTCAAGTAACTAATTCGAATTTTCAAGTCACTACCATTTTCAAGTAACAAATACACATCTTCATTTCTCTACACTTAACCATTTTCACATGACTAATTCACATTTTAAAGTTACTACACTTAACCATTTTCAAGTAACTAATTCACATTTTCACTACACTTAACCATTTTCATGTAACTAATTCACATTTCAAGTCTCTACCGTTAACCATTTTCAAGTAACTAATTCACATTTTCAAGTCACTACCATTTTCAAGTAACAAATACACATCTTCATGTCTCTACACTTAACCATTTTAAAGTAACTAATTCACGTTTTAAAGTTACTACACTTAACCATTTTCAAGTAACTAATTCACATTTCAAGTCTCTACCATTAACCATTTTCAGGTAACTAATTTACATTTTCAAGTCTTTACCATTTTCAAATAACAAATTCACATTTTCAAGTTACTACACTTAACCATTTTCAAGTAACTAATTCACATTTTCACTACACTTAACCATTTTCAAGTAACTAATTCACATTTTCACTACACTTAACCATTTTCATGTAACTAATTCACATTTCAAGTCTCTACCATTAACCATTTTCAAGTAACTAATTCACATTTCAAGTCTCTACCATTAACCATGTAACTAATTCACATTTCAATTCTCTACACTTAACCATTTTCAAGCAACTAATTCACGTTTTCAAGTAACTACACTTAACCATTTTCATGTAATAATCCACATTTTCACAACACTTCACCATTTTCAAGTAACTAATTCATATTTCAAGTCTCTACCATTAACCATTTTCAAGTAACTAATTCACATTTCAAGTCTCTACCATTAACCATTTTCAAGTAACTAATTCGCATTTTCAAGCAGCTAATTCACATTTCAAGTCTCTACCATTAACCATGTAACTAATTCACATTTCAATTCTCTACACTTAACCATTTTCAAGTAGCTAATTCACGTTTTCAAGTTACTACACTTAACCATTTTCAAGTAACTAATCCACATTTTCACTACACTTAACCATTTTCAAGTAACTAATTCACATTTTCACTACACTTAACCATTTTCAAGTAACTAATTCACATTTCAATTCTCTACACTTAACCATTTTCAAGTAACTAATTCACGTTTTCAAGTTACTACACTTAACCATTTTTAAGTAACTAATTCACATTTCAAGTCTCTACTATTAACCATATTCAAGTAACTAATTTACATTTTCAAGTTACTACCATTTTCAAGTAACAAATTCACATTTTCAAGTTACTACACTTAACCATTTTCAAGTAACTAATTCACATTTTCACTACACTTAACCATTTTCAAGTAACTAATTCACATTTTCACTACACTTAACCATTTTCATGTAACTAATTCACATTTCAAGTCTCTACCATTAACCATTTTCAAGTAACTAATTCACATTTCAAGTCTCTACCATTAACCATGTAACTAATTCACATTTCAATTCTCTACACTTAACCATTTCAAGCAACTAATTCACGTTTTCAAGTTACTACACTTAACCATTTTCATGTAAAAATCCACATTTTCAAAACACTTAACCATTTTCAAGTAACTAATTCACATTTCAAGTCTCTACCATTAATCATTTTCAAGTAACTAATTCACGTTTTCAAGTTACTACACTTAACCATTTTCAAGTAACTAATTCACATTTTCACTACACTTAACCATTTTCAAGTAACTAATTCACATTTCAAGTCTCTACCATTAACCATTTTCAAGTCACTACCATTTTCAATTAACTAATTCACATTTTCTCTACACTTAACCATTTTCAAGTAACTTATTCACATTTCAAGTCTCTACCATTAACCATTTTCAAGTAACTAATTCGCATTTTCAAGTAACAAATACACATCTTCATTTCTCTACACTTAACCATTTTCAAATGACTAATTCACATTTTCAAGTTACTACACTTAACCATTTTCAAGTAACTAATTCACATTTTCACTACACTTAACCATTTTCAAGTAACTAATTCACATTTCAAGTCTCTACCATTAACCATTTTCAAGTAACTAATTCACATTTTCACTACACTTAACCATTTTCAAGTAACTAATTCACATTTCAATTCTCTACACTTAACCATTTTCAAGTAACTAATTTACGTTTTCAAGTTACTACACTTAACCATTTTCAAGTAACTAATTCACATTTCAAGTCTCTACCATTAACCATATTCAAGTAACTAAGTTACATTTTCAAGTTACTACCATTTTCGGGTAACTAATTCACGTTTTCAAGTTACTACACTTAACCATTTTCAAGTAACTAATTCACATTTTCACTACACTTAACCATTTTCATGTAACTAATTCACATTTCAAGTCTCGACCATTAACCATTTTCAAGTAACTAATTCACATTTCAAGTCTCTACCATTAACCATGTAACTAATTCACATTTCAATTCTCTACACTTAACCATTTTCAAGTAACTAATTCACGTTTTCAAGTTACTACACTTAACCATTTTCAAGTAACTAATTCACATTTTCACTACACTTAACCATTTTCAAGTAACTAATTCACATTTCAAGTCTCTACCATTAACCATTTTCAAGTAACTAATTCGCATTTTCAAGTTACTGCACTTAACCATTTCCAAGTAACTAATTCACATTTTTACTACACTTAACAATTTTCAAGTAACTAATTCACATTTCAAGTCTCTACCATTAACCATTTTCAAGTCACTACCATTTTCAAGTCACTAATTCACATCCTCACTACACTTAACCATTTTCAAGTAACTAATTGACATTTCAATTCTCTACACTTAACCATTTTCAAGCAACTAATTCATGTTTTCAAGTTAGTACACATAACCATTTTCATGTAATAATCCACATTTTCACAACACTTAACCATTTTCAAGTAACTAATTCACATTTCAAGTCTCTACCATTAACCATTTTCAAGTAACTAATTCGCATTTTCAAGTCACTACCATTTTCAAATAACAAATACAAATCTTCATTTCTCTACCCTTAACCATTTTCACATGACTAATTCACATTTTCAAGTTACTACACTTAACCATGTTCAAGTAACTAATTCACATTTCAAGTCTCTACCATTAACCATTTTCAAGTCACTACCATTTTCAATTAACTAATTCACATTTTCTCTACACTTAACCATTTTCAAGTAACTAATTCATATTTCAAGTCTCTACCATTAACCATTTTCATGTAACTAATTCACCTTTCAAGTCTCTACCATTAACCATGTAACTAATTCACATTTCAATTCTCTACACTTAACCATTTTCAAGTAACTAATTCACGTTTTCAAGTTACTACACTTAACCATTTTCACGTAACTTATTAACATTTTCACTACACTTAACCATTTTCAAGTAACTAATTCACATTTCAATTCTCTACACTTAACCATTTTCAAGTAACTAATTCACGTTTTCAAGTTACTACACTTAACCATTTTCAAGTAACTAATTCACATTTCAAGTCTCTACCATTAACCATTTTCATGTAATAATGCACATTTTCACAACACTTAACCATTTTCAAGTAACTAATTCACATTTCAATTCTCTACACTTAACCATTTTCAAGTAACTAACTCACGTTTTCAAGTTACTACACTTAACCATTTTCAAGTAACTAATTCACATTTCAAGTCTCTACCATTAACCATTTTCATGTAATAATGCACATTTTCACAACACTTAACCATTTTCAAGTAACTAATTCATATTTCAAGTCTCTACCATTAATCATTTTCAAGTAACTAATTCACGTTTTCAAGTTACTACACTTAACCATTTTCAAGTAACTAAATCACATTTTCACTACACTTAACCATTTTCAAGTAACTAATTCACATTTCAAGTCTCTACCATTAACCATTTTCAAGTAACTAATTCGCATTTTCAAGTCACTACCATTTTCAAGTAACAAATACACATCTTCATTTCTCTACACTTAACCATTTTCACATGACTAATTCACATTTTCAAGTTACTACACTTAACCATTTTCAAGTAACTAATTCACATTTTCACTACACTTAACCATTTTCAAGTAACTAATTCACATTTCAAGTCTCTACCATTAACCATTTTCAAGTCACTACCATTTTCAATTAACTAATTCACATTTTCTCTACACTTAACCATTTTCAAGTTACTACACTTAACCATTTTCAAGTAACTAATTCACATTTCAAGTCTCTACCATTAACCATTTTCATGTAATAATGCACATTTTCAAACACTTAACCATTTTCAAGTAACTAATTCACATTTCAAGTCTCTACCATTAATCATTTTCAAGTAACTAATTCACGTTTTCCAGTTACTACACTTAACCATTTTCAAGTAACTAATTCACATTTTCACTACACTTAACCATTTTCAAGTAACTAATTCACATTTCAAGTCTCTACCATTAACCATTTTCAAGTAACTAATTCGAATTTTCAAGTCACTACCATTTTCAAGTAACAAATACACATCTTCATTTCTCTACACTTAACCATTTTCACATGACTAATTCACATTTTAAAGTTACTACACTTAACCATTTTCAAGTAACTAATTCACATTTTCACTACACTTAACCATTTTCATGTAACTAATTCACATTTCAAGTCTCTACCGTTAACCATTTTCAAGTAACTAATTCACATTTTCAAGTCACTACCATTTTCAAGTAACAAATACACATCTTCATGTCTCTACACTTAACCATTTTAAAGTAACTAATTCACGTTTTAAAGTTACTACACTTAACCATTTTCAAGTAACTAATTCACATTTTCACTACACTTAACCATTTTCAAGTAACTAATTCACATTTCAAGTCTCTACCATTAACCATTTTCAGGTAACTAATTTACATTTTCAAGTCTTTACCATTTTCAAATAACAAATTCACATTTTCAAGTTACTACACTTAACCATTTTCAAGTAACTAATTCACATTTTCACTACACTTAACCATTTTCAAGTAACTAATTCACATTTTCACTACACTTAACCATTTTCATGTAACTAATTCACATTTCAAGTCTCTACCATTAACCATTTTCAAGTAACTAATTCACATTTCAAGTCTCTACCATTAACCATGTAACTAATTCACATTTCAATTCTCTACACTTAACCATTTTCAAGCAACTAATTCACGTTTTCAAGTAACTACACTTAACCATTTTCATGTAATAATCCACATTTTCACAACACTTAACCATTTTCAAGTAACTAATTCATATTTCAAGTCTCTACCATTAATCATTTTCAAGTAACTAATTCACGTTTTCAAGTTACTACACTTAACCATTTTCAAGTAACTAATTCACATTTTCACTACACTTAACCATTTTCAAGTAACTAATTCACATTTCAAGTCTCTACCATTAACCATTTTCAAGTAACTAATTCGCATTTTCAAGCAACTAATTCACATTTCAAGTCTCTACCATTAACCATGTAACTAATTCACATTTCAATTCTCTACACTTAACCATTTTCAAGTAGCTAATTCACGTTTTCAAGTTACTACACTTAACCATTTTCAAGTAACTAATCCACATTTTCACTACACTTAACCATTTTCAAGTAACTAATTCACATTTTCACTACACTTAACCATTTTCAAGTAACTAATTCACATTTCAATTCTCTACACTTAACCATTTTCAAGTAACTAATTCACGTTTTCAAGTTACTACACTTAACCATTTTTAAGTAACTAATTCACATTTCAAGTCTCTACTATTAACCATATTCAAGTAACTAATTTACATTTTCAAGTTACTACCATTTTCAAGTAACAAATTCACATTTTCAAGTTACTACACTTAACCATTTTCAAGTAACTAATTCACATTTTCACTACACTTAACCATTTTCAAGTAACTAATTCACATTTTCACTACACTTAACCATTTTCATGTAACTAATTCACATTTCAAGTCTCTACCATTAACCATTTTCAAGTAACTAATTCACATTTCAAGTCTCTACCATTAACCATGTAACTAATTCACATTTCAATTCTCTACACTTAACCATTTCAAGCAACTAATTCACGTTTTCAAGTTACTACACTTAACCATTTTCAAGTAACTAATTCACATTTCAAGTCTCTACCATTAACCATTTTCAAGTAACTAATTCGAATTTTCAAGTCACTACCATTTTCAAGTAACAAATACACATCTTCATTTCTCTACACTTAACCATTTTCACATGACTAATTCACATTTTAAAGTTACTACACTTAACCATTTTCAAGTAACTAATTCACATTTTCACTACACTTAACCATTTTCATGTAACTAATTCACATTTCAAGTCTCTACCGTTAACCATTTTCAAGTAACTAATTCACATTTTCAAGTCACTACCATTTTCAAGTAACAAATACACATCTTCATGTCTCTACACTTAACCATTTTAAAGTAACTAATTCACGTTTTAAAGTTACTACACTTAACCATTTTCAAGTAACTAATTCACATTTTCACTACACTTAACCATTTTCAAGTAACTAATTCACATTTCAAGTCTCTACCATTAACCATTTTCAGGTAACTAATTTACATTTTCAAGTCTTTACCATTTTCAAATAACAAATTCACATTTTCAAGTTACTACACTTAACCATTTTCAAGTAACTAATTCACATTTTCACTACACTTAACCATTTTCAAGTAACTAATTCACATTTTCACTACACTTAACCATTTTCATGTAACTAATTCACATTTCAAGTCTCTACCATTAACCATTTTCAAGTAACTAATTCACATTTCAAGTCTCTACCATTAACCATGTAACTAATTCACATTTCAATTCTCTACACTTAACCATTTTCAAGCAACTAATTCACGTTTTCAAGTAACTACACTTAACCATTTTCATGTAATAATCCACATTTTCACAACACTTAACCATTTTCAAGTAACTAATTCATATTTCAAGTCTCTACCATTAATCATTTTCAAGTAACTAATTCACGTTTTCAAGTTACTACACTTAACCATTTTCAAGTAACTAATTCACATTTTCACTACACTTAACCATTTTCAAGTAACTAATTCACATTTCAAGTCTCTACCATTAACCATTTTCAAGTAACTAATTCACATTTTCACTACACTTAACCATTTTCAAGTAACTAATTCACATTTCAATTCTCTACACTTAACCATTTTCAAGTAACTAATTTACGTTTTCAAGTTACTACACTTAACCATTTTCAAGTAACTAATTCACATTTCAAGTCTCTACCATTAACCATATTCAAGTAACTAAGTTACATTTTCAAGTTACTACCATTTTCGGGTAACTAATTCACGTTTTCAAGTTACTACACTTAACCATTTTCAAGTAACTAATTCACATTTTCACTACACTTAACCATTTTCATGTAACTAATTCACATTTCAAGTCTCGACCATTAACCATTTTCAAGTAACTAATTCACATTTCAAGTCTCTACCATTAACCATGTAACTAATTCACATTTCAATTCTCTACACTTAACCATTTTCAAGTAACTAATTCACGTTTTCAAGTTACTACACTTAACCATTTTCAAGTAACTAATTCACATTTTCACTACACTTAACCATTTTCAAGTAACTAATTCACATTTCAAGTCTCTACCATTAACCATTTTCAAGTAACTAATTCGCATTTTCAAGTTACTGCACTTAACCATTTCCAAGTAACTAATTCACATTTTTACTACACTTAACAATTTTCAAGTAACTAATTCACATTTCAAGTCTCTACCATTAACCATTTTCAAGTCACTACCATTTTCAAGTCACTAATTCACATCCTCACTACACTTAACCATTTTCAAGTAACTAATTGACATTTCAATTCTCTACACTTAACCATTTTCAAGCAACTAATTCATGTTTTCAAGTTAGTACACATAACCATTTTCATGTAATAATCCACATTTTCACAACACTTAACCATTTTCAAGTAACTAATTCACATTTCAAGTCTCTACCATTAACCATTTTCAAGTAACTAATTCGCATTTTCAAGTCACTACCATTTTCAAATAACAAATACAAATCTTCATTTCTCTACCCTTAACCATTTTCACATGACTAATTCACATTTTCAAGTTACTACACTTAACCATGTTCAAGTAACTAATTCACATTTCAAGTCTCTACCATTAACCATTTTCAAGTCACTACCATTTTCAATTAACTAATTCACATTTTCTCTACACTTAACCATTTTCAAGTAACTAATTCATATTTCAAGTCTCTACCATTAACCATTTTCATGTAACTAATTCACCTTTCAAGTCTCTACCATTAACCATGTAACTAATTCACATTTCAATTCTCTACACTTAACCATTTTCAAGTAACTAATTCACGTTTTCAAGTTACTACACTTAACCATTTTCACGTAACTTATTAACATTTTCACTACACTTAACCATTTTCAAGTAACTAATTCACATTTCAATTCTCTACACTTAACCATTTTCAAGTAACTAATTCACGTTTTCAAGTTACTACACTTAACCATTTTCAAGTAACTAATTCACATTTCAAGTCTCTACCATTAACCATTTTCATGTAATAATGCACATTTTCACAACACTTAACCATTTTCAAGTAACTAATTCACATTTCAATTCTCTACACTTAACCATTTTCAAGTAACTAACTCACGTTTTCAAGTTACTACACTTAACCATTTTCAAGTAACTAATTCACATTTCAAGTCTCTACCATTAACCATTTTCATGTAATAATGCACATTTTCACAACACTTAACCATTTTCAAGTAACTAATTCATATTTCAAGTCTCTACCATTAATCATTTTCAAGTAACTAATTCACGTTTTCAAGTTACTACACTTAACCATTTTCAAGTAACTAAATCACATTTTCACTACACTTAACCATTTTCAAGTAACTAATTCACATTTCAAGTCTCTACCATTAACCATTTTCAAGTAACTAATTCGCATTTTCAAGTCACTACCATTTTCAAGTAACAAATACACATCTTCATTTCTCTACACTTAACCATTTTCACATGACTAATTCACATTTTCAAGTTACTACACTTAACCATTTTCAAGTAACTAATTCACATTTTCACTACACTTAACCATTTTCAAGTAACTAATTCACATTTCAAGTCTCTACCATTAACCATTTTCAAGTCACTACCATTTTCAATTAACTAATTCACATTTTCTCTACACTTAACCATTTTCAAGTTACTACACTTAACCATTTTCAAGTAACTAATTCACATTTCAAGTCTCTACCATTAACCATTTTCATGTAATAATGCACATTTTCAAACACTTAACCATTTTCAAGTAACTAATTCACATTTCAAGTCTCTACCATTAATCATTTTCAAGTAACTAATTCACGTTTTCCAGTTACTACACTTAACCATTTTCAAGTAACTAATTCACATTTTCACTACACTTAACCATTTTCAAGTAACTAATTCACATTTCAAGTCTCTACCATTAACCATTTTCAAGTAACTAATTCGAATTTTCAAGTCACTACCATTTTCAAGTAACAAATACACATCTTCATTTCTCTACACTTAACCATTTTCACATGACTAATTCACATTTTAAAGTTACTACACTTAACCATTTTCAAGTAACTAATTCACATTTTCACTACACTTAACCATTTTCATGTAACTAATTCACATTTCAAGTCTCTACCGTTAACCATTTTCAAGTAACTAATTCACATTTTCAAGTCACTACCATTTTCAAGTAACAAATACACATCTTCATGTCTCTACACTTAACCATTTTAAAGTAACTAATTCACGTTTTAAAGTTACTACACTTAACCATTTTCAAGTAACTAATTCACATTTTCACTACACTTAACCATTTTCAAGTAACTAATTCACATTTCAAGTCTCTACCATTAACCATTTTCAGGTAACTAATTTACATTTTCAAGTCTTTACCATTTTCAAATAACAAATTCACATTTTCAAGTTACTACACTTAACCATTTTCAAGTAACTAATTCACATTTTCACTACACTTAACCATTTTCAAGTAACTAATTCACATTTTCACTACACTTAACCATTTTCATGTAACTAATTCACATTTCAAGTCTCTACCATTAACCATTTTCAAGTAACTAATTCACATTTCAAGTCTCTACCATTAACCATGTAACTAATTCACATTTCAATTCTCTACACTTAACCATTTTCAAGCAACTAATTCACGTTTTCAAGTAACTACACTTAACCATTTTCATGTAATAATCCACATTTTCACAACACTTAACCATTTTCAAGTAACTAATTCATATTTCAAGTCTCTACCATTAATCATTTTCAAGTAACTAATTCACGTTTTCAAGTTACTACACTTAACCATTTTCAAGTAACTAATTCACATTTTCACTACACTTAACCATTTTCAAGTAACTAATTCACATTTCAAGTCTCTACCATTAACCATTTTCAAGTAACTAATTCGCATTTTCAAGCAACTAATTCACATTTCAAGTCTCTACCATTAACCATGTAACTAATTCACATTTCAATTCTCTACACTTAACCATTTTCAAGTAGCTAATTCACGTTTTCAAGTTACTACACTTAACCATTTTCAAGTAACTAATCCACATTTTCACTACACTTAACCATTTTCAAGTAACTAATTCACATTTTCACTACACTTAACCATTTTCAAGTAACTAATTCACATTTCAATTCTCTACACTTAACCATTTTCAAGTAACTAATTCACGTTTTCAAGTTACTACACTTAACCATTTTTAAGTAACTAATTCACATTTCAAGTCTCTACTATTAACCATATTCAAGTAACTAATTTACATTTTCAAGTTACTACCATTTTCAAGTAACAAATTCACATTTTCAAGTTACTACACTTAACCATTTTCAAGTAACTAATTCACATTTTCACTACACTTAACCATTTTCAAGTAACTAATTCACATTTTCACTACACTTAACCATTTTCATGTAACTAATTCACATTTCAAGTCTCTACCATTAACCATTTTCAAGTAACTAATTCACATTTCAAGTCTCTACCATTAACCATGTAACTAATTCACATTTCAATTCTCTACACTTAACCATTTCAAGCAACTAATTCACGTTTTCAAGTTACTACACTTAACCATTTTCAAGTAACTAATTCACATTTCAAGTCTCTACCATTAACCATTTTCAAGTAACTAATTCGAATTTTCAAGTCACTACCATTTTCAAGTAACAAATACACATCTTCATTTCTCTACACTTAACCATTTTCACATGACTAATTCACATTTTAAAGTTACTACACTTAACCATTTTCAAGTAACTAATTCACATTTTCACTACACTTAACCATTTTCATGTAACTAATTCACATTTCAAGTCTCTACCGTTAACCATTTTCAAGTAACTAATTCACATTTTCAAGTCACTACCATTTTCAAGTAACAAATACACATCTTCATGTCTCTACACTTAACCATTTTAAAGTAACTAATTCACGTTTTAAAGTTACTACACTTAACCATTTTCAAGTAACTAATTCACATTTTCACTACACTTAACCATTTTCAAGTAACTAATTCACATTTCAAGTCTCTACCATTAACCATTTTCAGGTAACTAATTTACATTTTCAAGTCTTTACCATTTTCAAATAACAAATTCACATTTTCAAGTTACTACACTTAACCATTTTCAAGTAACTAATTCACATTTTCACTACACTTAACCATTTTCAAGTAACTAATTCACATTTTCACTACACTTAACCATTTTCATGTAACTAATTCACATTTCAAGTCTCTACCATTAACCATTTTCAAGTAACTAATTCACATTTCAAGTCTCTACCATTAACCATGTAACTAATTCACATTTCAATTCTCTACACTTAACCATTTTCAAGCAACTAATTCACGTTTTCAAGTAACTACACTTAACCATTTTCATGTAATAATCCACATTTTCACAACACTTAACCATTTTCAAGTAACTAATTCATATTTCAAGTCTCTACCATTAATCATTTTCAAGTAACTAATTCACGTTTTCAAGTTACTACACTTAACCATTTTCAAGTAACTAATTCACATTTTCACTACACTTAACCATTTTCAAGTAACTAATTCACATTTCAAGTCTCTACCATTAACCATTTTCAAGTAACTAATTCGCATTTTCAAGCAACTAATTCACATTTCAAGTCTCTACCATAAACCATGTAACTAATTCACATTTCAATTCTCTACACTTAACCATTTTCAAGTAGCTAATTCACGTTTTCAAGTTACTACACTTAACCATTTTCAAGTAACTAATCCACATTTTCACTACACTTAACCATTTTCAAGTAACTAATTCACATTTCAATTCTCTACACTTAACCATTTTCAAGTAACTAATTCACGTTTTCAAGTTACTACACTTAACCATTTTTAAGTAACTAATTCACATTTCAAGTCTCTACTATTAACCATATTCAAGTAACTAATTTACATTTTCAAGTTACTACCATTTTCAAGTAACAAATTCACATTTTCAAGTTACTACACTTAACCATTTTCAAGTAACTAATTCACATTTTCACTACACTTAACCATTTTCAAGTAACTAATTCACATTTTCACTACACTTAACCATTTTCATGTAACTAATTCACATTTCAAGTCTCTACCATTAACCATTTTCAAGTAACTAATTCACATTTCAAGTCTCTACCATTAACCATGTAACTAATTCACATTTCAATTCTCTACACTTAACCATTTCAAGCAACTAATTCACGTTTTCAAGTTACTACACTTAACCATTTTCATGTAAAAATCCACATTTTCAAAACACTTAACCATTTTCAAGTAACTAATTCACATTTCAAGTCTCTACCATTAATCATTTTCAAGTAACTAATTCACGTTTTCAAGTTACTACACTTAACCATTTTCAAGTAACTAATTCACATTTTCACTACACTTAACCATTTTCAAGTAACTAATTCACATTTCAAGTCTCTGCCATTAACCATTTTCAAGTCACTACCATTTTCAATTAACTAATTCACATTTTCTCTACACTTAACCATTTTCAAGTAACTTATTCACATTTCAAGTCTCTACCATTAACCATTTTCAAGTAACTAATTCGCATTTTCAAGTAACAAATACACATCTTCATTTCTCTACACTTAACCATTTTCACATGACTAATTCACATTTTCAAGTTACTACACTTAACCATTTTCAAGTAACTAATTCACATTTTCACTACACTTAACCATTTTCAAGTAACTAATTCACATTTCAAGTCTCTACCATTAACCATTTTCAAGTAACTAATTCACATTTTCACTACACTTTACCATTTTCAAGTAACTAATTCACATTTCAATTCTCTACACTTAACCATTTTCAAGTAACTAATTTACGTTTTCAAGTTACTACACTTAACCATTTTCAAGTAACTAATTCACATTTCAAGTCTCTACCATTAACCATATTCAAGTAACTAAGTTACATTTTCAAGTTACTACCATTTTCGGGTAACTAATTCACGTTTTCAAGTTACTACACTTAACCATTTTCAAGTAACTAATTCACATTTTCACTACACTTAACCATTTTCATGTAACTAATTCACATTTCAAGTCTCGACCATTAACCATTTTCAAGTAACTAATTCACATTTCAAGTCTCTACCATTAACCATGTAACTAATTCACATTTCAATTCTCTACACTTAACCATTTTCAAGTAACTAATTCACGTTTTCAAGTTACTACACTTAACCATTTTCAAGTAACTAATTCACATTTTCACTACACTTAACCATTTTCAAGTAACTAATTCACATTTCAAGTCTCTACCATTAACCATTTTCAAGTAACTAATTCGCATTTTCAAGTTACTGCACTTAACCATTTCCAAGTAACTAATTCACATTTTTACTACACTTAACAATTTTCAAGTAACTAATTCACATTTCAAGTCTCTACCATTAACCATTTTCAAGTCACTACCATTTTCAAGTCACTAATTCACATCCTCACTACACTTAACCATTTTCAAGTAACTAATTTACATTTCAATTCTCTACACTTAACCATTTTCAAGCAACTAATTCATGTTTTCAAGTTAGTACACATAACCATTTTCATGTAATAATCCACATTTTCACAACACTTAACCATTTTCAAGTAACTAATTCACATTTCAAGTCTCTACCATTAACCATTTTCAAGTAACTAATTCGCATTTTCAAGTCACTACCATTTTCAAATAACAAATACAAATCTTCATTTCTCTACCCTTAACCATTTTCACATGACTAATTCACATTTTCAAGTTACTACACTTAACCATGTTGAAGTAACTAATTCACATTTCAAGTCTCTACCATTAACCATTTTCAAGTCACTACCATTTTCAATTAACTAATTCACATTTTCTCTACACTTAACCATTTTCAAGTAACTAATTCATATTTCAAGTCTCTACCATTAACCATTTTCATGTAACTAATTCACATTTCAAGTCTCTACCATTAACCATGTAACTAATTCACATTTCAATTCTCTACACTTAACCATTTTCAAGTAACTAATTCACGTTTTCAAGTTACTACACTTAACCATTTTCACGTAACTTATTAACATTTTCACTACACTTAACCATTTTCAAGTAACTAATTCACATTTCAATTCTCTACACTTAACCATTTTCAAGTAACTAATTCACGTTTTCAAGTTACTACACTTAACCATTTTCAAGTAACTAATTCACATTTCAAGTCTCTACCATTAACCATTTTCATGTAATAATGCACATTTTCACAACACTTAACCATTTTCAAGTAACTAATTCACATTTCAATTCTCTACACTTAACCATTTTCAAGTAACTAACTCACGTTTTCAAGTTACTACACTTAACCATTTTCAAGTAACTAATTCACATTTCAAGTCTCTACCATTAACCATTTTCATGTAATAATGCACATTTTCACAACACTTAACCATTTTCAAGTAACTAATTCATATTTCAAGTCTCTACCATTAATCATTTTCAAGTAACTAATTCACGTTTTCAAGTTACTACACTTAACCATTTTCAAGTAACTAAATCACATTTTCACTACACTTAACCATTTTCAAGTAACTAATTCACATTTCAAGTCTCTACCATTAACCATTTTCAAGTAACTAATTCGCATTTTCAAGTCACTACCATTTTCAAGTAACAAATACACATCTTCATTTCTCTACACTTAACCATTTTCACATGACTAATTCACATTTTCAAGTTACTACACTTAACCATTTTCAAGTAACTAATTCACATTTTCACTACACTTAACCATTTTCAAGTAACTAATTCACATTTCAAGTCTCTACCATTAACCATTTTCAAGTCACTACCATTTTCAATTAACTAATTCACATTTTCTCTACACTTAACCATTTTCAAGTTACTACACTTAACCATTTTCAAGTAACTAATTCACATTTCAAGTCTCTACCATTAACCATTTTCATGTAATAATGCACATTTTCAAACACTTAACCATTTTCAAGTAACTAATTCACATTTCAAGTCTCTACCATTAATCATTTTCAAGTAACTAATTCACGTTTTCCAGTTACTACACTTAACCATTTTCAAGTAACTAATTCACATTTTCACTACACTTAACCATTTTCAAGTAACTAATTCACATTTCAAGTCTCTACCATTAACCATTTTCAAGTAACTAATTCGAATTTTCAAGTCACTACCATTTTCAAGTAACAAATACACATCTTCATTTCTCTACACTTAACCATTTTCACATGACTAATTCACATTTTAAAGTTACTACACTTAACCATTTTCAAGTAACTAATTCACATTTTCACTACACTTAACCATTTTCATGTAACTAATTCACATTTCAAGTCTCTACCGTTAACCATTTTCAAGTAACTAATTCACATTTTCAAGTCACTACCATTTTCAAGTAACAAATACACATCTTCATGTCTCTACACTTAACCATTTTAAAGTAACTAATTCACGTTTTAAAGTTACTACACTTAACCATTTTCAAGTAACTAATTCACATTTTCACTACACTTAACCATTTTCAAGTAACTAATTCACATTTCAAGTCTCTACCATTAACCATTTTCAGGTAACTAATTTACATTTTCAAGTCTTTACCATTTTCAAATAACAAATTCACATTTTCAAGTTACTACACTTAACCATTTTCAAGTAACTAATTCACATTTTCACTACACTTAACCATTTTCAAGTAACTAATTCACATTTTCACTACACTTAACCATTTTCATGTAACTAATTCACATTTCAAGTCTCTACCATTAACCATTTTCAAGTAACTAATTCACATTTCAAGTCTCTACCATTAACCATGTAACTAATTCACATTTCAATTCTCTACACTTAACCATTTTCAAGCAACTAATTCACGTTTTCAAGTAACTACACTTAACCATTTTCATGTAATAATCCACATTTTCACAACACTTAACCATTTTCAAGTAACTAATTCATATTTCAAGTCTCTACCATTAATCATTTTCAAGTAACTAATTCACGTTTTCAAGTTACTACACTTAACCATTTTCAAGTAACTAATTCACATTTTCACTACACTTAACCATTTTCAAGTAACTAATTCACATTTCAAGTCTCTACCATTAACCATTTTCAAGTAACTAATTCGCATTTTCAAGCAACTAATTCACATTTCAAGTCTCTACCATTAACCATGTAACTAATTCACATTTCAATTCTCTACACTTAACCATTTTCAAGTAGCTAATTCACGTTTTCAAGTTACTACACTTAACCATTTTCAAGTAACTAATCCACATTTTCACTACACTTAACCATTTTCAAGTAACTAATTCACATTTTCACTACACTTAACCATTTTCAAGTAACTAATTCACATTTCAATTCTCTACACTTAACCATTTTCAAGTAACTAATTCACGTTTTCAAGTTACTACACTTAACCATTTTTAAGTAACTAATTCACATTTCAAGTCTCTACTATTAACCATATTCAAGTAACTAATTTACATTTTCAAGTTACTACCATTTTCAAGTAACAAATTCACATTTTCAAGTTACTACACTTAACCATTTTCAAGTAACTAATTCACATTTTCACTACACTTAACCATTTTCAAGTAACTAATTCACATTTTCACTACACTTAACCATTTTCATGTAACTAATTCACATTTCAAGTCTCTACCATTAACCATTTTCAAGTAACTAATTCACATTTCAAGTCTCTACCATTAACCATGTAACTAATTCACATTTCAATTCTCTACACTTAACCATTTCAAGCAACTAATTCACGTTTTCAAGTTACTACACTTAACCATTTTCAAGTAACTAATTCACATTTCAAGTCTCTACCATTAACCATTTTCAAGTAACTAATTCGAATTTTCAAGTCACTACCATTTTCAAGTAACAAATACACATCTTCATTTCTCTACACTTAACCATTTTCACATGACTAATTCACATTTTAAAGTTACTACACTTAACCATTTTCAAGTAACTAATTCACATTTTCACTACACTTAACCATTTTCATGTAACTAATTCACATTTCAAGTCTCTACCGTTAACCATTTTCAAGTAACTAATTCACATTTTCAAGTCACTACCATTTTCAAGTAACAAATACACATCTTCATGTCTCTACACTTAACCATTTTAAAGTAACTAATTCACGTTTTAAAGTTACTACACTTAACCATTTTCAAGTAACTAATTCACATTTTCACTACACTTAACCATTTTCAAGTAACTAATTCACATTTCAAGTCTCTACCATTAACCATTTTCAGGTAACTAATTTACATTTTCAAGTCTTTACCATTTTCAAATAACAAATTCACATTTTCAAGTTACTACACTTAACCATTTTCAAGTAACTAATTCACATTTTCACTACACTTAACCATTTTCAAGTAACTAATTCACATTTTCACTACACTTAACCATTTTCATGTAACTAATTCACATTTCAAGTCTCTACCATTAACCATTTTCAAGTAACTAATTCACATTTCAAGTCTCTACCATTAACCATGTAACTAATTCACATTTCAATTCTCTACACTTAACCATTTTCAAGCAACTAATTCACGTTTTCAAGTAACTACACTTAACCATTTTCATGTAATAATCCACATTTTCACAACACTTCACCATTTTCAAGTAACTAATTCATATTTCAAGTCTCTACCATTAATCATTTTCAAGTAACTAATTCACGTTTTCAAGTTACTACACTTAACCATTTTCAAGTAACTAATTCACATTTTCACTACACTTAACCATTTTCAAGTAACTAATTCACATTTCAAGTCTCTACCATTAACCATTTTCAAGTAACTAATTCGCATTTTCAAGCAGCTAATTCACATTTCAAGTCTCTACCATTAACCATGTAACTAATTCACATTTCAATTCTCTACACTTAACCATTTTCAAGTAGCTAATTCACGTTTTCAAGTTACTACACTTAACCATTTTCAAGTAACTAATCCACATTTTCACTACACTTAACCATTTTCAAGTAACTAATTCACATTTTCACTACACTTAACCATTTTCAAGTAACTAATTCACATTTCAATTCTCTACACTTAACCATTTTCAAGTAACTAATTCACGTTTTCAAGTTACTACACTTAACCATTTTTAAGTAACTAATTCACATTTCAAGTCTCTACTATTAACCATATTCAAGTAACTAATTTACATTTTCAAGTTACTACCATTTTCAAGTAACAAATTCACATTTTCAAGTTACTACACTTAACCATTTTCAAGTAACTAATTCACATTTTCACTACACTTAACCATTTTCAAGTAACTAATTCACATTTTCACTACACTTAACCATTTTCATGTAACTAATTCACATTTCAAGTCTCTACCATTAACCATTTTCAAGTAACTAATTCACATTTCAAGTCTCTACCATTAACCATGTAACTAATTCACATTTCAATTCTCTACACTTAACCATTTCAAGCAACTAATTCACGTTTTCAAGTTACTACACTTAACCATTTTCATGTAAAAATCCACATTTTCAAAACACTTAACCATTTTCAAGTAACTAATTCACATTTCAAGTCTCTACCATTAATCATTTTCAAGTAACTAATTCACGTTTTCAAGTTACTACACTTAACCATTTTCAAGTAACTAATTCACATTTTCACTACACTTAACCATTTTCAAGTAACTAATTCACATTTCAAGTCTCTACCATTAACCATTTTCAAGTCACTACCATTTTCAATTAACTAATTCACATTTTCTCTACACTTAACCATTTTCAAGTAACTTATTCACATTTCAAGTCTCTACCATTAACCATTTTCAAGTAACTAATTCGCATTTTCAAGTAACAAATACACATCTTCATTTCTCTACACTTAACCATTTTCAAATGACTAATTCACATTTTCAAGTTACTACACTTAACCATTTTCAAGTAACTAATTCACATTTTCACTACACTTAACCATTTTCAAGTAACTAATTCACATTTCAAGTCTCTACCATTAACCATTTTCAAGTAACTAATTCACATTTTCACTACACTTAACCATTTTCAAGTAACTAATTCACATTTCAATTCTCTACACTTAACCATTTTCAAGTAACTAATTTACGTTTTCAAGTTACTACACTTAACCATTTTCAAGTAACTAATTCACATTTCAAGTCTCTACCATTAACCATATTCAAGTAACTAAGTTACATTTTCAAGTTACTACCATTTTCGGGTAACTAATTCACGTTTTCAAGTTACTACACTTAACCATTTTCAAGTAACTAATTCACATTTTCACTACACTTAACCATTTTCATGTAACTAATTCACATTTCAAGTCTCGACCATTAACCATTTTCAAGTAACTAATTCACATTTCAAGTCTCTACCATTAACCATGTAACTAATTCACATTTCAATTCTCTACACTTAACCATTTTCAAGTAACTAATTCACGTTTTCAAGTTACTACACTTAACCATTTTCAAGTAACTAATTCACATTTTCACTACACTTAACCATTTTCAAGTAACTAATTCACATTTCAAGTCTCTACCATTAACCATTTTCAAGTAACTAATTCGCATTTTCAAGTTACTGCACTTAACCATTTCCAAGTAACTAATTCACATTTTTACTACACTTAACAATTTTCAAGTAACTAATTCACATTTCAAGTCTCTACCATTAACCATTTTCAAGTCACTACCATTTTCAAGTCACTAATTCACATCCTCACTACACTTAACCATTTTCAAGTAACTAATTTACATTTCAATTCTCTACACTTAACCATTTTCAAGCAACTAATTCATGTTTTCAAGTTAGTACACATAACCATTTTCATGTAATAATCCACATTTTCACAACACTTAACCATTTTCAAGTAACTAATTCACATTTCAAGTCTCTACCATTAACCATTTTCAAGTAACTAATTCGCATTTTCAAGTCACTACCATTTTCAAATAACAAATACAAATCTTCATTTCTCTACCCTTAACCATTTTCACATGACTAATTCACATTTTCAAGTTACTACACTTAACCATGTTCAAGTAACTAATTCACATTTCAAGTCTCTACCATTAACCATTTTCAAGTCACTACCATTTTCAATTAACTAATTCACATTTTCTCTACACTTAACCATTTTCAAGTAACTAATTCATATTTCAAGTCTCTACCATTAACCATTTTCATGTAACTAATTCACATTTCAAGTCTCTACCATTAACCATGTAACTAATTCACATTTCAATTCTCTACACTTAACCATTTTCAAGTAACTAATTCACGTTTTCAAGTTACTACACTTAACCATTTTCACGTAACTTAGTAACATTTTCACTACACTTAACCATTTTCAAGTAACTAATTCACATTTCAATTCTCTACACTTAACCATTTTCAAGTAACTAATTCACGTTTTCAAGTTACTACACTTAACCATTTTCAAGTAACTAATTCACGTTTTCAAGTTACTACACTTAAACATTTTCATGTAATAATCCACATTTTCACAACACTTAACCATTTTCAAGTAACTAATTCACATTTCAATTCTCTACACTTAACCATTTTCAAGTAACTAATTCACGTTTTCAAGTTACTACACTTAACCATTTTCAAGTAACTAATTCACATTTCAAGTCTCTACCATTAACCATTTTCATGTAATAATGCACATTTTCACAACACTTAACCATTTTCAAGTAACTAATTCATATTTCAAGTCTCTACCATTAATCATTTTCAAGTAACTAATTCACGTTTTCAAGTTACTACAGTTAACCATTTTCTAGTAACTAATTCACATTTTCACTACACTTAACCATTTTCAAGTAACTAATTCACATTTCAAGTCTCTACCATTAACCATTTTCAAGTCACTACCATTTTCAATTAACTAATTCACATTTTCTCTACACTTAACCATTTTCAAGTTACTACACTTAACCATTTTCAAGTAACTAATTCACATTTCAAGTCTCTACCATTAACCATTTTCATGTAATAATGCACATTTTCAAACACTTAACCATTTTCAAGTAACTAATTCACATTTCAAGTCTCTACCATTAATCATTTTCAAGTAACTAATTCACGTTTTCCAGTTACTACACTTAACCATTTTCAAGTAACTAATTCACATTTTCACTACACTTAACCATTTTCAAGTAACTAATTCACATTTCAAGTCTCTACCATTAACCATTTTCAAGTAACTAATTCGAATTTTCAAGTCACTACCATTTTCAAGTAACAAATACACATCTTCATTTCTCTACACTTAACCATTTTCACATGACTAATTCACATTTTAAAGTTACTACACTTAACCATTTTCAAGTAACTAATTCACATTTTCACTACACTTAACCATTTTCAAGTAACTAATTCACATTTCAAGTCTCTACCATTAACCATTTTCAAGTAACTAATTCACATTTCAAGTCTCTACCATTAACCATTTAACTAATTTACATTTCAATTCTCTAGACTTAACCATTTTCAAGCAACTAATTCATGTTTTCAAGTTAGTACACATAACCATTTTCATGTAATAATCCACATTTTCACAACACTTAACCATTTTCAAGTAACTAATTCACATTTCAAGTCTCTACCATTAACCATTTTCAAGTAACTAATTCGCATTTTCAAGTCACTACCATTTTCAAGTAACAAATACACATCTTCATTTCTCTACACTTAACCATTTTCACATGACTAATTCACATTTTCAAGTTACTACACTTAACCATGTTCAAGTAACTAATTCACATTTTCACTGCACTTAACCATTTTCAAGTAACTAATTCACATTTCAAGTCTCTACCATTAACCATTTTCAAGTCACTACCATTTTCAATTAACTAATTCACATTTCAAGTCTCTACCATTAACCATGTAACTAATTCACATTTCAATTCTCTACACTTAACCATTTTCAAGTAACTAATTCACGTTTTCAAGTTACTACACTTAACCATTTTCACGTAACTTATTCACATTTTCACTACACTTAACCATTTTCAAGTAACAAATTCACATTTCAAGTATCTACCATTAACCATTTTCAAGTATCTAATTCACGTTTTCAAGTTACTGCACTTAACCATTTTCAAGTAACTAATTCACATTTCAAGTCTCTACCATTAACCATTTTCAAGTAACTAATTCACATTTCAAGTCTCTACCATTAACCATGTAACTAATTCACATTTCAATTCTCTACACTTAACCATATTCAAGTAACTAATTCACGTTTTCAAGTTACTACACTTAACCATTTTCATGTAATAATCCACATTTTCACAACACTTAACCATTTTCAAGTAACTAATTCACATTTCAATTCTCTACCATTAATCATTTTCAAGTAACTAATTCACGTTTTCAAGTTACTACACTTAACCATTTTCAAGTAACTAATTCACATTTTCACTACACTTAACCATTTTCAAGTAACTAATTCACATTTCAAGTCTCTACCATTAACCATTTTCAAGTAACTACCATTTTCAATTAACTAATTCACATTTTCTCTACACTTAACCATTTTCAAGTAACTTATTCACATTTCAAGTCTCTACCATTAACCATTTTCAAGTAACTAATTCGCATTTTCAAGTAACAAATACACATCTTCATTTCTCTACACTTAACCATTTTCAAATGACTAATTCACATTTTCAAGTTACTACACTTAACAATTTTCAAGTAACTAATTCACATTTTCACTACACTTAACCATTTTCAAGTAACTAATTCACATTTCAAGTCTCTACCATTAACCATTTTCAAGTAACTAATTCACATTTTCACTACACTTAACCATTTTCAAGTAACTAATTCACATTTTCACTACACTTAACCATTTTCAAGTAACTAATTCACATTTCAAGTCTCTACCATTAACCATTTTCAAGTAACTAATTCGAATTTTCAAGTCACTACCATTTTCAAGTAACAAATACACATCTTCATTTCTCTACACTTAACCATTTTCACATGACTAATTCACATTTTAAAGTTACTACACTTAACCATTTTCAAGTAACTAATTCACATTTTCACTACACTTAACCATTTTCATGTAACTAATTCACATTTCAAGTCTCTACCGTTAACCATTTTCAAGTAACTAATTCACATTTTCAAGTCACTACCATTTTCAAGTAACAAATACACATCTTCATGTCTCTACACTTAACCATTTTAAAGTAACTAATTCACGTTTTAAAGTTACTACACTTAACCATTTTCAAGTAACTAATTCACATTTTCACTACACTTAACCATTTTCAAGTAACTAATTCACATTTCAAGTCTCTACCATTAACCATTTTCAGGTAACTAATTTACATTTTCAAGTCTTTACCATTTTCAAATAACAAATTCACATTTTCAAGTTACTACACTTAACCATTTTCAAGTAACTAATTCACATTTTCACTACACTTAACCATTTTCAAGTAACTAATTCACATTTTCACTACACTTAACCATTTTCATGTAACTAATTCACATTTCAAGTCTCTACCATTAACCATTTTCAAGTAACTAATTCACATTTCAAGTCTCTACCATTAACCATGTAACTAATTCACATTTCAATTCTCTACACTTAACCATTTTCAAGCAACTAATTCACGTTTTCAAGTAACTACACTTAACCATTTTCATGTAATAATCCACATTTTCACAACACTTAACCATTTTCAAGTAACTAATTCATATTTCAAGTCTCTACCATTAATCATTTTCAAGTAACTAATTCACGTTTTCAAGTTACTACACTTAACCATTTTCAAGTAACTAATTCACATTTTCACTACACTTAACCATTTTCAAGTAACTAATTCACATTTCAAGTCTCTACCATTAACCATTTTCAAGTAACTAATTCGCATTTTCAAGCAACTAATTCACATTTCAAGTCTCTACCATTAACCATGTAACTAATTCACATTTCAATTCTCTACACTTAACCATTTTCAAGTAGCTAATTCACGTTTTCAAGTTACTACACTTAACCATTTTCAAGTAACTAATCCACATTTTCACTACACTTAACCATTTTCAAGTAACTAATTCACATTTTCACTACACTTAACCATTTTCAAGTAACTAATTCACATTTCAATTCTCTACACTTAACCATTTTCAAGTAACTAATTCACGTTTTCAAGTTACTACACTTAACCATTTTTAAGTAACTAATTCACATTTCAAGTCTCTACTATTAACCATATTCAAGTAACTAATTTACATTTTCAAGTTACTACCATTTTCAAGTAACAAATTCACATTTTCAAGTTACTACACTTAACCATTTTCAAGTAACTAATTCACATTTTCACTACACTTAACCATTTTCAAGTAACTAATTCACATTTTCACTACACTTAACCATTTTCATGTAACTAATTCACATTTCAAGTCTCTACCATTAACCATTTTCAAGTAACTAATTCACATTTCAAGTCTCTACCATTAACCATGTAACTAATTCACATTTCAATTCTCTACACTTAACCATTTCAAGCAACTAATTCACGTTTTCAAGTTACTACACTTAACCATTTTCATGTAAAAATCCACATTTTCAAAACACTTAACCATTTTCAAGTAACTAATTCACATTTCAAGTCTCTACCATTAATCATTTTCAAGTAACTAATTCACGTTTTCAAGTTACTACACTTAACCATTTTCAAGTAACTAATTCACATTTTCACTACACTTAACCATTTTCAAGTAACTAATTCACATTTCAAGTCTCTACCATTAACCATTTTCAAGTCACTACCATTTTCAATTAACTAATTCACATTTTCTCTACACTTAACCATTTTCAAGTAACTTATTCACATTTCAAGTCTCTACCATTAACCATTTTCAAGTAACTAATTCGCATTTTCAAGTAACAAATACACATCTTCATTTCTCTACACTTAACCATTTTCAAATGACTAATTCACATTTTCAAGTTACTACACTTAACCATTTTCAAGTAACTAATTCACATTTTCACTACACTTAACCATTTTCAAGTAACTAATTCACATTTCAAGTCTCTACCATTAACCATTTTCAAGTAACTAATTCACATTTTCACTACACTTAACCATTTTCAAGTAACTAATTCACATTTCAATTCTCTACACTTAACCATTTTCAAGTAACTAATTTACGTTTTCAAGTTACTACACTTAACCATTTTCAAGTAACTAATTCACATTTCAAGTCTCTACCATTAACCATATTCAAGTAACTAAGTTACATTTTCAAGTTACTACCATTTTCGGGTAACTAATTCACGTTTTCAAGTTACTACACTTAACCATTTTCAAGTAACTAATTCACATTTTCACTACACTTAACCATTTTCATGTAACTAATTCACATTTCAAGTCTCGACCATTAACCATTTTCAAGTAACTAATTCACATTTCAAGTCTCTACCATTAACCATGTAACTAATTCACATTTCAATTCTCTACACTTAACCATTTTCAAGTAACTAATTCACGTTTTCAAGTTACTACACTTAACCATTTTCAAGTAACTAATTCACATTTTCACTACACTTAACCATTTTCAAGTAACTAATTCACATTTCAAGTCTCTACCATTAACCATTTTCAAGTAACTAATTCGCATTTTCAAGTTACTGCACTTAACCATTTCCAAGTAACTAATTCACATTTTTACTACACTTAACAATTTTCAAGTAACTAATTCACATTTCAAGTCTCTACCATTAACCATTTTCAAGTCACTACCATTTTCAAGTCACTAATTCACATCCTCACTACACTTAACCATTTTCAAGTAACTAATTTACATTTCAATTCTCTACACTTAACCATTTTCAAGCAACTAATTCATGTTTTCAAGTTAGTACACATAACCATTTTCATGTAATAATCCACATTTTCACAACACTTAACCATTTTCAAGTAACTAATTCACATTTCAAGTCTCTACCATTAACCATTTTCAAGTAACTAATTCGCATTTTCAAGTCACTACCATTTTCAAATAACAAATACAAATCTTCATTTCTCTACCCTTAACCATTTTCACATGACTAATTCACATTTTCAAGTTACTACACTTAACCATGTTCAAGTAACTAATTCACATTTCAAGTCTCTACCATTAACCATTTTCAAGTCACTACCATTTTCAATTAACTAATTCACATTTTCTCTACACTTAACCATTTTCAAGTAACTAATTCATATTTCAAGTCTCTACCATTAACCATTTTCATGTAACTAATTCACATTTCAAGTCTCTACCATTAACCATGTAACTAATTCACATTTCAATTCTCTACACTTAACCATTTTCAAGTAACTAATTCACGTTTTCAAGTTACTACACTTAACCATTTTCACGTAACTTAGTAACATTTTCACTACACTTAACCATTTTCAAGTAACTAATTCACATTTCAATTCTCTACACTTAACCATTTTCAAGTAACTAATTCACGTTTTCAAGTTACTACACTTAACCATTTTCAAGTAACTAATTCACGTTTTCAAGTTACTACACTTAAACATTTTCATGTAATAATCCACATTTTCACAACACTTAACCATTTTCAAGTAACTAATTCACATTTCAATTCTCTACACTTAACCATTTTCAAGTAACTAATTCACGTTTTCAAGTTACTACACTTAACCATTTTCAAGTAACTAATTCACATTTCAAGTCTCTACCATTAACCATTTTCATGTAATAATGCACATTTTCACAACACTTAACCATTTTCAAGTAACTAATTCATATTTCAAGTCTCTACCATTAATCATTTTCAAGTAACTAATTCACGTTTTCAAGTTACTACAGTTAACCATTTTCTAGTAACTAATTCACATTTTCACTACACTTAACCATTTTCAAGTAACTAATTCACATTTCAAGTCTCTACCATTAACCATTTTCAAGTCACTACCATTTTCAATTAACTAATTCACATTTTCTCTACACTTAACCATTTTCAAGTTACTACACTTAACCATTTTCAAGTAACTAATTCACATTTCAAGTCTCTACCATTAACCATTTTCATGTAATAATGCACATTTTCAAACACTTAACCATTTTCAAGTAACTAATTCACATTTCAAGTCTCTACCATTAATCATTTTCAAGTAACTAATTCACGTTTTCCAGTTACTACACTTAACCATTTTCAAGTAACTAATTCACATTTTCACTACACTTAACCATTTTCAAGTAACTAATTCACATTTCAAGTCTCTACCATTAACCATTTTCAAGTAACTAATTCGAATTTTCAAGTCACTACCATTTTCAAGTAACAAATACACATCTTCATTTCTCTACACTTAACCATTTTCACATGACTAATTCACATTTTAAAGTTACTACACTTAACCATTTTCAAGTAACTAATTCACATTTTCACTACACTTAACCATTTTCAAGTAACTAATTCACATTTCAAGTCTCTACCATTAACCATTTTCAAGTAACTAATTCACATTTCAAGTCTCTACCATTAACCATTTAACTAATTTACATTTCAATTCTCTAGACTTAACCATTTTCAAGCAACTAATTCATGTTTTCAAGTTAGTACACATAACCATTTTCATGTAATAATCCACATTTTCACAACACTTAACCATTTTCAAGTAACTAATTCACATTTCAAGTCTCTACCATTAACCATTTTCAAGTAACTAATTCGCATTTTCAAGTCACTACCATTTTCAAGTAACAAATACACATCTTCATTTCTCTACACTTAACCATTTTCACATGACTAATTCACATTTTCAAGTTACTACACTTAACCATGTTCAAGTAACTAATTCACATTTTCACTGCACTTAACCATTTTCAAGTAACTAATTCACATTTCAAGTCTCTACCATTAACCATTTTCAAGTCACTACCATTTTCAATTAACTAATTCACATTTCAAGTCTCTACCATTAACCATGTAACTAATTCACATTTCAATTCTCTACACTTAACCATTTTCAAGTAACTAATTCACGTTTTCAAGTTACTACACTTAACCATTTTCACGTAACTTATTCACATTTTCACTACACTTAACCATTTTCAAGTAACAAATTCACATTTCAAGTATCTACCATTAACCATTTTCAAGTATCTAATTCACGTTTTCAAGTTACTGCACTTAACCATTTTCAAGTAACTAATTCACATTTCAAGTCTCTACCATTAACCATTTTCAAGTAACTAATTCACATTTCAAGTCTCTACCATTAACCATGTAACTAATTCACATTTCAATTCTCTACACTTAACCATATTCAAGTAACTAATTCACGTTTTCAAGTTACTACACTTAACCATTTTCATGTAATAATCCACATTTTCACAACACTTAACCATTTTCAAGTAACTAATTCACATTTCAATTCTCTACCATTAATCATTTTCAAGTAACTAATTCACGTTTTCAAGTTACTACACTTAACCATTTTCAAGTAACTAATTCACATTTTCACTACACTTAACCATTTTCAAGTAACTAATTCACATTTCAAGTCTCTACCATTAACCATTTTCAAGTAACTAATTCGCATTTTCAAGCAGCTAATTCACATTTCAAGTCTCTACCATTAACCATGTAACTAATTCACATTTCAATTCTCTACACTTAACCATTTTCAAGTAGCTAATTCACGTTTTCAAGTTACTACACTTAACCATTTTCAAGTAACTAATCCACATTTTCACTACACTTAACCATTTTCAAGTAACTAATTCACATTTTCACTACACTTAACCATTTTCAAGTAACTAATTCACATTTCAATTCTCTACACTTAACCATTTTCAAGTAACTAATTCACGTTTTCAAGTTACTACACTTAACCATTTTTAAGTAACTAATTCACATTTCAAGTCTCTACTATTAACCATATTCAAGTAACTAATTTACATTTTCAAGTTACTACCATTTTCAAGTAACAAATTCACATTTTCAAGTTACTACACTTAACCATTTTCAAGTAACTAATTCACATTTTCACTACACTTAACCATTTTCAAGTAACTAATTCACATTTTCACTACACTTAACCATTTTCATATAACTAATTCACATTTCAAGTCTCTACCATTAACCATTTTCAAGTAACTAATTCACATTTCAAGTCTCTACCATTAACCATGTAACTAATTCACATTTCAATTCTCTACACTTAACCATTTCAAGCAACTAATTCACGTTTTCAAGTTACTACACTTAACCATTTTCATGTAAAAATCCACATTTTCAAAACACTTAACCATTTTCAAGTAACTAATTCACATTTCAAGTCTCTACCATTAATCATTTTCAAGTAACTAATTCACGTTTTCAAGTTACTACACTTAACCATTTTCAATTAACTAATTCACATTTTCACTACACTTAACCATTTTCAAGTAACTAATTCACATTTCAAGTCTCTACCATTAACCATTTTCAAGTCACTACCATTTTCAATTAACTAATTCACATTTTCTCTACACTTAACCATTTTCAAGTAACTTATTCACATTTCAAGTCTCTACCATTAACCATTTTCAAGTAACTAATTCGCATTTTCAAGTAACAAATACACATCTTCATTTCTCTACACTTAACCATTTTCAAATGACTAATTCACATTTTCAAGTTACTACACTTAACCATTTTCAAGTAACTAATTCACATTTTCACTACACTTAACCATTTTCAAGTAACTAATTCACATTTCAAGTCTCTACCATTAACCATTTTCAAGTAACTAATTCACATTTTCACTACACTTAACCATTTTCAAGTAACTAATTCACATTTCAATTCTCTACACTTAACCATTTTCAAGTAACTAATTTACGTTTTCAAGTTACTACACTTAACCATTTTCAAGTAACTAATTCACATTTCAAGTCTCTACCATTAACCATATTCAAGTAACTAAGTTACATTTTCAAGTTACTACCATTTTCGGGTAACTAATTCACGTTTTCAAGTTACTACACTTAACCATTTTCAAGTAACTAATTCACATTTTCACTACACTTAACCATTTTCATGTAACTAATTCACATTTCAAGTCTCGACCATTAACCATTTTCAAGTAACTAATTCACATTTCAAGTCTCTACCATTAACCATGTAACTAATTCACATTTCAATTCTCTACACTTAACCATTTTCAAGTAACTAATTCACGTTTTCAAGTTACTACACTTAACCATTTTCAAGTAACTAATTCACATTTTCACTACACTTAACCATTTTCAAGTAACTAATTCACATTTCAAGTCTCTACCATTAACCATTTTCAAGTAACTAATTCGCATTTTCAAGTTACTGCACTTAACCATTTCCAAGTAACTAATTCACATTTTTACTACACTTAACAATTTTCAAGTAACTAATTCACATTTCAAGTCTCTACCATTAACCATTTTCAAGT
Organism: Capsicum rhomboideum; assembly: GCA_031232105.1. Lineage (NCBI taxonomy): Eukaryota > Viridiplantae > Streptophyta > Magnoliopsida > Solanales > Solanaceae > Capsicum > Capsicum rhomboideum. Next base: position 45,546,277 of record CP124719.1, on the reverse strand, counting down.
CACTACCATTTTCAAGTCACTAATTCACATCCTCACTACACTTAACCATTTTCAAGTAACTAATTTACATTTCAATTCTCTACACTTAACCATTTTCAAGCAACTAATTCATGTTTTCAAGTTAGTACACATAACCATTTTCATGTAATAATCCACATTTTCACAACACTTAACCATTTTCAAGTAACTAATTCACATTTCAAGTCTCTACCATTAACCATTTTCAAGTAACTAATTCGCATTTTCAAGTCACTACCATTTTCAAATAACAAATACAAATCTTCATTTCTCTACCCTTAACCATTTTCACATGACTAATTCACATTTTCAAGTTACTACACTTAACCATGTTCAAGTAACTAATTCACATTTCAAGTCTCTACCATTAACCATTTTCAAGTCACTACCATTTTCAATTAACTAATTCACATTTTCTCTACACTTAACCATTTTCAAGTAACTAATTCATATTTCAAGTCTCTACCATTAACCATTTTCATGTAACTAATTCACATTTCAAGTCTCTACCATTAACCATGTAACTAATTCACATTTCAATTCTCTACACTTAACCATTTTCAAGTAACTAATTCACGTTTTCAAGTTACTACACTTAACCATTTTCACGTAACTTAGTAACATTTTCACTACACTTAACCATTTTCAAGTAACTAATTCACATTTCAATTCTCTACACTTAACCATTTTCAAGTAACTAATTCACGTTTTCAAGTTACTACACTTAACCATTTTCAAGTAACTAATTCACGTTTTCAAGTTACTACACTTAAACATTTTCATGTAATAATCCACATTTTCACAACACTTAACCATTTTCAAGTAACTAATTCACATTTCAATTCTCTACACTTAACCATTTTCAAGTAACTAATTCACGTTTTCAAGTTACTACACTTAACCATTTTCAAGTAACTAATTCACATTTCAAGTCTCTACCATTAACCATTTTCATGTAATAATGCACATTTTCACAACACTTAACCATTTTCAAGTAACTAATTCATATTTCAAGTCTCTACCATTAATCATTTTCAAGTAACTAATTCACGTTTTCAAGTTACTACAGTTAACCATTTTCTAGTAACTAATTCACATTTTCACTACACTTAACCATTTTCAAGTAACTAATTCACATTTCAAGTCTCTACCATTAACCATTTTCAAGTCACTACCATTTTCAATTAACTAATTCACATTTTCTCTACACTTAACCATTTTCAAGTTACTACACTTAACCATTTTCAAGTAACTAATTCACATTTCAAGTCTCTACCATTAACCATTTTCATGTAATAATGCACATTTTCAAACACTTAACCATTTTCAAGTAACTAATTCACATTTCAAGTCTCTACCATTAATCATTTTCAAGTAACTAATTCACGTTTTCCAGTTACTACACTTAACCATTTTCAAGTAACTAATTCACATTTTCACTACACTTAACCATTTTCAAGTAACTAATTCACATTTCAAGTCTCTACCATTAACCATTTTCAAGTAACTAATTCGAATTTTCAAGTCACTACCATTTTCAAGTAACAAATACACATCTTCATTTCTCTACACTTAACCATTTTCACATGACTAATTCACATTTTAAAGTTACTACACTTAACCATTTTCAAGTAACTAATTCACATTTTCACTACACTTAACCATTTTCAAGTAACTAATTCACATTTCAAGTCTCTACCATTAACCATTTTCAAGTAACTAATTCACATTTCAAGTCTCTACCATTAACCATTTAACTAATTTACATTTCAATTCTCTAGACTTAACCATTTTCAAGCAACTAATTCATGTTTTCAAGTTAGTACACATAACCATTTTCATGTAATAATCCACATTTTCACAACACTTAACCATTTTCAAGTAACTAATTCACATTTCAAGTCTCTACCATTAACCATTTTCAAGTAACTAATTCGCATTTTCAAGTCACTACCATTTTCAAGTAACAAATACACATCTTCATTTCTCTACACTTAACCATTTTCACATGACTAATTCACATTTTCAAGTTACTACACTTAACCATGTTCAAGTAACTAATTCACATTTTCACTGCACTTAACCATTTTCAAGTAACTAATTCACATTTCAAGTCTCTACCATTAACCATTTTCAAGTCACTACCATTTTCAATTAACTAATTCACATTTCAAGTCTCTACCATTAACCATGTAACTAATTCACATTTCAATTCTCTACACTTAACCATTTTCAAGTAACTAATTCACGTTTTCAAGTTACTACACTTAACCATTTTCACGTAACTTATTCACATTTTCACTACACTTAACCATTTTCAAGTAACAAATTCACATTTCAAGTATCTACCATTAACCATTTTCAAGTATCTAATTCACGTTTTCAAGTTACTGCACTTAACCATTTTCAAGTAACTAATTCACATTTCAAGTCTCTACCATTAACCATTTTCAAGTAACTAATTCACATTTCAAGTCTCTACCATTAACCATGTAACTAATTCACATTTCAATTCTCTACACTTAACCATATTCAAGTAACTAATTCACGTTTTCAAGTTACTACACTTAACCATTTTCATGTAATAATCCACATTTTCACAACACTTAACCATTTTCAAGTAACAAATTCACATTTCAAGTATCTACCATTAACCATTTTCAAGTATCTAATTCACGTTTTCAAGTTACTGCACTTAACCATTTTCAAGTAACTAATTCACATTTCAAGTCTCTACCATTAACCATTTTCAAGTAACTAATTCACATTTCAAGTCTCTACCATTAACCATGTAACTAATTCACATTTCAATTCTCTACACTTAACCATATTCAAGTAACTAATTCACGTTTTCAAGTTACTACACTTAACCATTTTCATGTAATAATCCACATTTTCACAACACTTAACCATTTTCAAGTAACTAATTCACATTTCAATTCTCTACCATTAATCATTTTCAAGTAACTAATTCACGTTTTCAAGTTACTACACTTAACCATTTTCAAGTAACTAATTCACATTTTCACTGCACTTAACCATTTTCAAGTAACTAATTCACATTTCAAGTCTCTACCATTAACCATTTTCAAGTAACTAATTCACATTTCAAGTCTCTACCATTAACCATGTAACTAATTCACATTTCAATTCTCTACACTTAACCATTTTAAAGTAACTAATTCACGTTTTAAAGTTACTACACTTAACCATTTTCAAGTAACTAATTCACATTTTCACTACACTTAACCATTTTCATGTAACTAATTCACATTTCAAGTCTCTACCGTTAACCATTTTCAAGTAACTAATTCACATTTTCAAGTCACTACCATTTTCAAGTAACAAATACACATCTTCATGTCTCTACACTTAACCATTTTCAAGTAACTAATTCACATTTTCAAGTTACTACACTTAACCATTTTCAAGTAACTAATTCACATTTTCACTACACTTAACCATTTTCAAGTAACTAATTCACATTTCAAGTCTCTACCATTAACCATTTTCAAGTCACTACCATTTTCAAGAAACTAATTCACATTTTCACTACACTTAACCATTTTCAAGTAATTAATTCATATTTCAAGTCTCTACCATTAACCATTTTCAAGTAACTAATTAACATTTCAAGTCTCTACCATTAACCATTTAACTAATTTACATTTCAATTCTCTAGACTTAACCATTTTCAAGCAACTAATTCATGTTTTCAAGTTAGTACACATAACCATTTTCATGTAATAATCCACATTTTCACAACACTTAACCATTTTCAAGTAACTAATTCACATTTCAAGTCTCTACCATTAACCATTTTCAAGTAACTAATTCGCATTTTCAAGTCACTACCATTTTCAAGTAACAAATACACATCTTCATTTCTCTACACTTAACCATTTTCACATGACTAATTCACATTTTCAAGTTACTACACTTAACCATTTTCAAGTATCTAATTCACATTTTCACTACACTTAACCATTTTCAAGTAACTAATTCACATTTCAAGTCTCTACCATTAACCATTTTCAAGTCACTACCATTTTCAATTAACTAATTCACATTTCAAGTCTCTACCATTAACCATGTAACTAATTCACATTTCAATTCTCTACACTTAACCATTTTCAAGTAACTAATTCACGTTTTCAAGTTACTACACTTAACCATTTTCACGTAATTTATTCACATTTTCTCTACACTTAACCATTTTCAAGTAACTAATTCATATTTCAAGTCTCTACCATTAACCATTTTCATGTAACTAATTCACATTTCAAGTCTCTACCATTAACCATGTAACTAATTCACATTTCAATTCTCTACACTTAACCATTTTCAAGTAACTAATTCACGTTTTCAAGTTACTACACTTAACCATTTTCACGTAACTTAGTAACATTTTCACTACACTTAACCATTTTCAAGTAACTAATTCACATTTCAATTCTCTACACTTAACCATTTTCAAGTAACTAATTCACGTTTTCAAGTTACTACACTTAACCATTTTCAAGTAACTAATTCACGTTTTCAAGTTACTACACTTAACCATTTTCAAGTAACTAATTCACATTTCAAGTCTCTACCATTAACCATTTTCAAGTAACTAATTCACATTTCAAGTCTCTACCATTAACCATGTAACTAATTCACATTTCAATTCTCTACACTTAACCATTTTAAAGTAACTAATTCACGTTTTAAAGTTACTACACTTAACCATTTTCAAGTAACTAATTCACATTTTCACTACACTTAACCATTTTCATGTAACTAATTCACATTTCAAGTCTCTACCGTTAACCATTTTCAAGTAACTAATTCACATTTTCAAGTCACTACCATTTTCAAGTAACAAATACACATCTTCATGTCTCTACACTTAACCATTTTCAAGTAACTAATTCACATTTTCAAGTTACTACACTTAACCATTTTCAAGTAACTAATTCACATTTTCACTACACTTAACCATTTTCAAGTAACTAATTCACATTTCAAGTCTCTACCATTAACCATTTTCAAGTCACTACCATTTTCAAGAAACTAATTCACATTTTCACTACACTTAACCATTTTCAAGTAACTAATTCATATTTCAAGTCTCTACCATTAACCATTTTCAAGTAACTAATTAACATTTCAAGTCTCTACCATTAACCATTTAACTAATTTACATTTCAATTCTCTAGACTTAACCATTTTCAAGCAACTAATTCATGTTTTCAAGTTAGTACACATAACCATTTTCATGTAATAATCCACATTTTCACAACACTTAACCATTTTCAAGTAACTAATTCACATTTCAAGTCTCTACCATTAACCATTTTCAAGTAACTAATTCGCATTTTCAAGTCACTACCATTTTCAAGTAACAAATACACATCTTCATTTCTCTACACTTAACCATTTTCACATGACTAATTCACATTTTCAAGTTACTACACTTAACCATTTTCAAGTATCTAATTCACATTTTCACTACACTTAACCATTTTCAAGTAACTAATTCACATTTCAAGTCTCTACCATTAACCATTTTCAAGTCACTACCATTTTCAATTAACTAATTCACATTTCAAGTCTCTACCATTAACCATGTAACTAATTCACATTTCAATTCTCTACACTTAACCATTTTCAAGTAACTAATTCACGTTTTCAAGTTACTACACTTAACCATTTTCACGTAATTTATTCACATTTTCTCTACACTTAACCATTTTCAAGTAACTAATTCATATTTCAAGTATCTACCATTAACCATTTTCATGTAACTAATTCACATTTCAAGTCTCTACCATTAACCATGTAACTAATTCACATTTCAATTCTCTACACTTAACCATTTTCATGTAACTAATTCACGTTTTCAAGTTACTACACTTAACCATTTTCACGTAACTTAGTAACATTTTCACTACACTTAACCATTTTCAAGTAACTAATTCACATTTCAATTCTCTACACTTAACCATTTTCAAGTAACTAATTCACGTTTTCAAGTTACTACACTTAACCATTTTCAAGTAACTAATTCACGTTTTCAAGTTACTACACTTAACCATTTTCAAGTAACTAATTCACATTTCAAGTCTCTACCATTAACCATTTTCATGTAATAATGCACATTTTCACAACACTTAACCATTTTCAAGTAACTAATTCATATTTCAAGTCTCTACCATTAATCATTTTCAAGTAACTAATTCACGTTTTCAAGTTACTACACTTAACCATTTTCAAGTAACTAATTCACATTTCAAGTCTCTACCATTAACCATTTTCATGTAATAATGCACATTTTCACAACACTTAACCATTTTCAAGTAACTAATTCATATTTCAAGTCTCTACCATTAATCATTTTCAAGTAACTAATTCACGTTTTCAAGTTACTACACTTAACCATTTTCAAGTAACTAAATCACATTTTCACTACACTTAACCATTTTCAAGTAACTAATTCACATTTCAAGTCTCTACCATTAACCATTTTCAAGTAACTAATTCGCATTTTCAAGTCACTACCATTTTCAAGTAACAAATACACATCTTCATTTCTCTACACTTAACCATTTTCACATGACTAATTCACATTTTCAAGTTACTACACTTAACCATTTTCAAGTAACTAATTCACATTTTCACTACACTTAACCATTTTCAAGTAACTAATTCACATTTCAAGTCTCTACCATTAACCATTTTCAAGTCACTACCATTTTCAATTAACTAATTCACATTTTCTCTACACTTAACCATTTTCAAGTTACTACACTTAACCATTTTCAAGTAACTAATTCACATTTCAAGTCTCTACCATTAACCATTTTCATGTAATAATGCACATTTTCAAACACTTAACCATTTTCAAGTAACTAATTCACATTTCAAGTCTCTACCATTAATCATTTTCAAGTAACTAATTCACGTTTTCCAGTTACTACACTTAACCATTTTCAAGTAACTAATTCACATTTTCACTACACTTAACCATTTTCAAGTAACTAATTCACATTTCAAGTCTCTACCATTAACCATTTTCAAGTAACTAATTCGAATTTTCAAGTCACTACCATTTTCAAGTAACAAATACACATCTTCATTTCTCTACACTTAACCATTTTCACATGACTAATTCACATTTTAAAGTTACTACACTTAACCATTTTCAAGTAACTAATTCACATTTTCACTACACTTAACCATTTTCAAGTAACTAATTCACATTTCAAGTCTCTACCATTAACCATTTTCAAGTAACTAATTCACATTTCAAGTCTCTACCATTAACCATTTAACTAATTTACATTTCAATTCTCTAGACTTAACCATTTTCAAGCAACTAATTCATGTTTTCAAGTTAGTACACATAACCATTTTCATGTAATAATCCACATTTTCACAACACTTAACCATTTTCAAGTAACTAATTCACATTTCAAGTCTCTACCATTAACCATTTTCAAGTAACTAATTCGCATTTTCAAGTCACTACCATTTTCAAGTAACAAATACACATCTTCATTTCTCTACACTTAACCATTTTCACATGACTAATTCACATTTTCAAGTTACTACACTTAACCATGTTCAAGTAACTAATTCACATTTTCACTGCACTTAACCATTTTCAAGTAACTAATTCACATTTCAAGTCTCTACCATTAACCATTTTCAAGTCACTACCATTTTCAATTAACTAATTCACATTTCAAGTCTCTACCATTAACCATGTAACTAATTCACATTTCAATTCTCTACACTTAACCATTTTCAAGTAACTAATTCACGTTTTCAAGTTACTACACTTAACCATTTTCACGTAACTTATTCACATTTTCACTACACTTAACCATTTTCAAGTAACAAATTCACATTTCAAGTATCTACCATTAACCATTTTCAAGTATCTAATTCACGTTTTCAAGTTACTGCACTTAACCATTTTCAAGTAACTAATTCACATTTCAAGTCTCTACCATTAACCATTTTCAAGTAACTAATTCACATTTCAAGTCTCTACCATTAACCATGTAACTAATTCACATTTCAATTCTCTACACTTAACCATATTCAAGTAACTAATTCACGTTTTCAAGTTACTACACTTAACCATTTTCATGTAATAATCCACATTTTCACAACACTTAACCATTTTCAAGTAACAAATTCACATTTCAAGTATCTACCATTAACCATTTTCAAGTATCTAATTCACGTTTTCAAGTTACTGCACTTAACCATTTTCAAGTAACTAATTCACATTTCAAGTCTCTACCATTAACCATTTTCAAGTAACTAATTCACATTTCAAGTCTCTACCATTAACCATGTAACTAATTCACATTTCAATTCTCTACACTTAACCATTTTCATGTAACTAATTCACGTTTTCAAGTTACTACACTTAACCATTTTCACGTAACTTAGTAACATTTTCACTACACTTAACCATTTTCAAGTAACTAATTCACATTTCAATTCTCTACACTTAACCATTTTCAAGTAACTAATTCACGTTTTCAAGTTACTACACTTAACCATTTTCAAGTAACTAATTCACATTTTCACTACACTTAACCATTTTCAAGTAACTAATTCACATTTCAAGTCTCTACCATTAACCATTTTCAAGTAACTAATTCGCATTTTCAAGTCACTACCATTTTCAAGTAACAAATACACATCTTCATTTCTCTACACTTAACCATTTTCACATGACTAATTCACATTTTCAAGTTACTACACTTAACCATTTTCAAGTAACTAATTCACATTTTCACTACACTTAACCATTTTCAAGTAACTAATTCACATTTCAAGTCTCTACCATTAACCATTTTCAAGTCACTACCATTTTCAATTAACTAATTCACATTTTCTCTACACTTAACCATTTTCAAGTTACTACACTTAACCATTTTCAAGTAACTAATTCACATTTCAAGTCTCTACCATTAACCATTTTCATGTAATAATGCACATTTTCAAACACTTAACCATTTTCAAGTAACTAATTCACATTTCAAGTCTCTACCATTAATCATTTTCAAGTAACTAATTCACGTTTTCCAGTTACTACACTTAACCATTTTCAAGTAACTAATTCACATTTTCACTACACTTAACCATTTTCAAGTAACTAATTCACATTTCAAGTCTCTACCATTAACCATTTTCAAGTAACTAATTCGAATTTTCAAGTCACTACCATTTTCAAGTAACAAATACACATCTTCATTTCTCTACACTTAACCATTTTCACATGACTAATTCACATTTTAAAGTTACTACACTTAACCATTTTCAAGTAACTAATTCACATTTTCACTACACTTAACCATTTTCAAGTAACTAATTCACATTTCAAGTCTCTACCATTAACCATTTTCAAGTAACTAATTCACATTTCAAGTCTCTACCATTAACCATTTAACTAATTTACATTTCAATTCTCTAGACTTAACCATTTTCAAGCAACTAATTCATGTTTTCAAGTTAGTACACATAACCATTTTCATGTAATAATCCACATTTTCACAACACTTAACCATTTTCAAGTAACTAATTCACATTTCAAGTCTCTACCATTAACCATTTTCAAGTAACTAATTCGCATTTTCAAGTCACTACCATTTTCAAGTAACAAATACACATCTTCATTTCTCTACACTTAACCATTTTCACATGACTAATTCACATTTTCAAGTTACTACACTTAACCATGTTCAAGTAACTAATTCACATTTTCACTGCACTTAACCATTTTCAAGTAACTAATTCACATTTCAAGTCTCTACCATTAACCATTTTCAAGTCACTACCATTTTCAATTAACTAATTCACATTTCAAGTCTCTACCATTAACCATGTAACTAATTCACATTTCAATTCTCTACACTTAACCATTTTCAAGTAACTAATTCACGTTTTCAAGTTACTACACTTAACCATTTTCACGTAACTTATTCACATTTTCACTACACTTAACCATTTTCAAGTAACAAATTCACATTTCAAGTATCTACCATTAACCATTTTCAAGTATCTAATTCACGTTTTCAAGTTACTGCACTTAACCATTTTCAAGTAACTAATTCACATTTCAAGTCTCTACCATTAACCATTTTCAAGTAACTAATTCACATTTCAAGTCTCTACCATTAACCATGTAACTAATTCACATTTCAATTCTCTACACTTAACCATATTCAAGTAACTAATTCACGTTTTCAAGTTACTACACTTAACCATTTTCATGTAATAATCCACATTTTCACAACACTTAACCATTTTCAAGTAACAAATTCACATTTCAAGTATCTACCATTAACCATTTTCAAGTATCTAATTCACGTTTTCAAGTTACTGCACTTAACCATTTTCAAGTAACTAATTCACATTTCAAGTCTCTATCATTAACCATTTTCAAGTAACTAATTCACATTTCAAGTCTCTACCATTAACCATGTAACTAATTCACATTTCAATTCTCTACACTTAACCATATTCAAGTAACTAATTCACGTTTTCAAGTTACTACACTTAACCATTTTCATGTAATAATCCACATTTTCACAACACTTAACCATTTTCAAGTAACTAATTCACATTTCAATTCTCTACCATTAATCATTTTCAAGTAACTAATTCACGTTTTCAAGTTACTACACTTAACCATTTTCAAGTAACTAATTCACATTTTCACTGCACTTAACCATTTTCAAGTAACTAATTCACATTTCAAGTCTCTACCATTAACCATTTTCAAGTAACTAATTCACATTTCAAGTCTCTACCATTAACCATGTAACTAATTCACATTTCAATTCTCTACACTTAACCATTTTAAAGTAACTAATTCACGTTTTAAAGTTACTACACTTAACCATTTTCAAGTAACTAATTCACATTTTCACTGCACTTAACCATTTTCAAGTAACTAATTCACATTTCAAGTCTCTACCATTAACCATTTTCAAGTCACTACCATTTTCAATTAACTAATTCACATTTCAAGTCTCTACCATTAACCATGTAACTAATTCACATTTCAATTCTCTACACTTAACCATTTTCAAGTAACTAATTCACGTTTTCAAGTTACTACACTTAACCATTTTCACGTAACTTATTCACATTTTCACTACACTTAACCATTTTCAAGTAACAAATTCACATTTCAAGTATCTACCATTAACCATTTTCAAGTATCTAATTCACGTTTTCAAGTTACTGCACTTAACCATTTTCAAGTAACTAATTCACATTTCAAGTCTCTACCATTAACCATTTTCAAGTAACTAATTCACATTTCAAGTCTCTACCATTAACCATGTAACTAATTCACATTTCAATTCTCTACACTTAACCATATTCAAGTAACTAATTCACGTTTTCAAGTTACTACACTTAACCATTTTCATGTAATAATCCACATTTTCACAACACTTAACCATTTTCAAGTAACTAATTCACATTTCAATTCTCTACCATTAATCATTTTCAAGTAACTAATTCACGTTTTCAAGTTACTACACTTAACCATTTTCAAGTAACTAATTCACATTTTCACTGCACTTAACCATTTTCAAGTAACTAATTCACATTTCAAGTCTCTACCATTAACCATTTTCAAGTAACTAATTCACATTTCAAGTCTCTACCATTAACCATGTAACTAATTCACATTTCAATTCTCTACACTTAACCATTTTAAAGTAACTAATTCACGTTTTAAAGTTACTACACTTAACCATTTTCAAGTAACTAATTCACATTTTCACTACACTTAACCATTTTCATGTAACTAATTCACATTTCAAGTCTCTACCGTTAACCATTTTCAAGTAACTAATTCACATTTTCAAGTCACTACCATTTTCAAGTAACAAATACACATCTTCATGTCTCTACACTTAACCATTTTCAAGTAACTAATTCACATTTTCAAGTTACTACACTTAACCATTTTCAAGTAACTAATTCACATTTTCACTACACTTAACCATTTTCAAGTAACTAATTCACATTTCAAGTCTCTACCATTAACCATTTTCAAGTCACTACCATTTTCAAGAAACTAATTCACATTTTCACTACACTTAACCATTTTCAAGTAACTAATTCATATTTCAAGTCTCTACCATTAACCATTTTCAAGTAACTAATTAACATTTCAAGTCTCTACCATTAACCATTTAACTAATTTACATTTCAATTCTCTAGACTTAACCATTTTCAAGCAACTAATTCATGTTTTCAAGTTAGTACACATAACCATTTTCATGTAATAATCCACATTTTCACAACACTTAACCATTTTCAAGTAACTAATTCACATTTCAAGTCTCTACCATTAACCATTTTCAAGTAACTAATTCGCATTTTCAAGTCACTACCATTTTCAAGTAACAAATACACATCTTCATTTCTCTACACTTAACCATTTTCACATGACTAATTCACATTTTCAAGTTACTACACTTAACCATTTTCAAGTATCTAATTCACATTTTCACTACACTTAACCATTTTCAAGTAACTAATTCACATTTCAAGTCTCTACCATTAACCATTTTCAAGTCACTACCATTTTCAATTAACTAATTCACATTTCAAGTCTCTACCATTAACCATGTAACTAATTCACATTTCAATTCTCTACACTTAACCATTTTCAAGTAACTAATTCACGTTTTCAAGTTACTACACTTAACCATTTTCACGTAATTTATTCACATTTTCACTACACTTAACCATTTACAAGTAACTAATTCACATTTCAAGTATCTACCATTAACCATTTTCAAGTATCTAATTCACGTTTTCAAGTTACTGCACTTAACCATTTTCAAGTAACTAATTCACATTTTTACTACACTTAACCATTTTCAAGTAACTAATTCACATTTCAAGTATCTACCATTAACCATTTTCAAGTATCTAATTCACGTTTTCAAGTTACTGCACTTAACCATTTTCAAGTAACTAATTCACATTTTTACTACACTTAACCATTTTCAAGTAACTAATTCACATTTTCAAGTTACTACACTTAACAATTTTCAAATAACTAATTCACATTTCAAGTAAGTAGTTCACATTACAACAAACTACACTTAACCATTTTCAAGTAACTAATTCACATTTTCAAGCCACTACCATTTTCAAGCAACTAATACAAATGCCCAAGTCTCTATACTTAACAATTTTCAAGTAACAAATACACATTTTCAAGCCACTACAATTTTTAAGTAACTAATTCAAATGACCAAGTCTCTACACTTAACCATTTTCAAATAACTAATACACATTTTCAAGTCACTACCATTTTCAAGTAACAAATACACATTTTCAAGTAACTACACTAGAGCATTTTCAAGCAACAAATACACATTTTCAAGTAAGTAGTTCACATTACAACTTACTACACTAACCATTTTATGTAACTAATTCACATTTTCAAGTAACTAATTTACATTTTAAAGTCACTACCATTTTCAAGTAACAAATTCACATTTTCAAGTTACTACACTTAACCATTTTCAAGTAACTAATTCACATTTTCACTACACTTAACCATTTTCAAGTAACTAATTGACATTTCAAGTCTCTACCATTAACCATTTTCAAGCAACTAATTCACATTTCAAGTCTCTACCATTAACCATGTAACTAATTCACATTTCAATTCTCTACACTTAACCATTTTAAAGTAACTAATTCACGTTTTAAAGTTACTACACTTAACCATTTTCAAGTAACTAATTCACATTTTCACTACACTTAACCATTTTCATGTAACTAATTCACATTTTCAAGTTACTACACTTAACCATTTTCAAGTAACTAATTCACATTTTCACTACACTTAACCATTTTCAAGTAACTAATTCACATTTCAAGTCTCTACCATTAACCATTTTCATGTAATAATGCACATTTTCACAACACTTAACCATTTTCAAGTAACTAATTCATATTTCAAGTCTCTACCATTAATCATTTTCAAGTAACTAATTCACGTTTTCAAGTTACTACACTTAACCATTTTCAAGTAACTAAATCACATTTTCACTACACTTAACCATTTTCAAATAACTAATTCACATTTCAAGTCTCTACCATTAACCATTTTCAAGTAACTAATTCGCATTTTCAAGTCACTACCATTTTCAAGTAACAAATACACATCTTCATTTCTCTACACTTAACCATTTTCACATGACTAATTCACATTTTCAAGTTACTACACTTAACCATTTTCAAGTAACTAATTCACATTTTCACTACACTTAACCATTTTCAAGTAACTAATTCACATTTCAAGTCTCTACCATTAACCATTTTCAAGTCACTACCATTTTCAATTAACTAATTCACATTTTCTCTACACTTAACCATTTTCAAGTTACTACACTTAACCATTTTCAAGTAACTAATTCACATTTCAAGTCTCTACCATTAACCATTTTCATGTAATAATGCACATTTTCAAACACTTAACCATTTTCAAGTAACTAATTCACATTTCAAGTCTCTACCATTAATCATTTTCAAGTAACTAATTCACGTTTTCCAGTTACTACACTTAACCATTTTCAAGTAACTAATTCACATTTTCACTACACTTAACCATTTTCAAGTAACTAATTCACATTTCAAGTCTCTACCATTAACCATTTTCAAGTAACTAATTCGAATTTTCAAGTCACTACCATTTTCAAGTAACAAATACACATCTTCATTTCTCTACACTTAACCATTTTCACATGACTAATTCACATTTTAAAGTTACTACACTTAACCATTTTCAAGTAACTAATTCACATTTTCACTACACTTAACCATTTTCAAGTAACTAATTCACATTTCAAGTCTCTACCATTAACCATTTTCAAGTAACTAATTCACATTTCAATTCTCTACCATTAACCATTTAACTAATTTACATTTCAATTCTCTAGACTTAACCATTTTCAAGCAACTAATTCATGTTTTCAAGTTAGTACACATAACCATTTTCATGTAATAATCCACATTTTCACAACACTTAACCATTTTCAAGTAACTAATTCACATTTCAAGTCTCTACCATTAACCATTTTCAAGTAACTAATTCGCATTTTCAAGTCACTACCATTTTCAAGTAACAAATACACATCTTCATTTCTCTACACTTAACCATTTTCACATGACTAATTCACATTTTCAAGTTACTACACTTAACCATGTTCAAGTAACTAATTCACATTTTCACTGCACTTAACCATTTTCAAGTAACTAATTCACATTTCAAGTCTCTACCATTAACCATTTTCAAGTCACTACCATTTTCAATTAACTAATTCACATTTCAAGTCTCTACCATTAACCATGTAACTAATTCACATTTCAATTCTCTACACTTAACCATTTTCAAGTAACTAATTCACGTTTTCAAGTTACTACACTTAACCATTTTCACGTAACTTATTCACATTTTCACTACACTTAACCATTTTCAAGTAACAAATTCACATTTCAAGTATCTACCATTAACCATTTTCAAGTATCTAATTCACGTTTTCAAGTTACTGCACTTAACCATTTTCAAGTAACTAATTCACATTTCAAGTCTCTACCATTAACCATTTTCAAGTAACTAATTCACATTTCAAGTCTCTACCATTAACCATGTAACTAATTCACATTTCAATTCTCTACACTTAACCATATTCAAGTAACTAATTCACGTTTTCAAGTTACTACACTTAACCATTTTCATGTAATAATCCACATTTTCACAACACTTAACCATTTTCAAGTAACTAATTCACATTTCAATTCTCTACCATTAATCATTTTCAAGTAACTAATTCACGTTTTCAAGTTACTACACTTAACCATTTTCAAGTAACTAATTCACATTTTCAAGTTACTACACTTAACCATTTTCAAGTAACTAATTCACATTTTCACTACACTTAACCATTTTCAAGTAACTAATTCACATTTCAAGTCTCTACCATTAACCATTTTCAAGTCACTACCATTTTCAAGAAACTAATTCACATTTTCACTACACTTAACCATTTTCAAGTAACTAATTCATATTTCAAGTCTCTACCATTAACCATTTTCAAGTAACTAATTAACATTTCAAGTCTCTACCATTAACCATTTAACTAATTTACATTTCAATTCTCTAGACTTAACCATTTTCAAGCAACTAATTCATGTTTTCAAGTTAGTACACATAACCATTTTCATGTAATAATCCACATTTTCACAACACTTAACCATTTTCAAGTAACTAATTCACATTTCAAGTCTCTACCATTAACCATTTTCAAGTAACTAATTCGCATTTTCAAGTCACTACCATTTTCAAGTAACAAATACACATCTTCATTTCTCTACACTTAACCATTTTCACATGACTAATTCACATTTTCAAGTTACTACACTTAACCATTTTCAAGTATCTAATTCACATTTTCACTACACTTAACCATTTTCAAGTAACTAATTCACATTTCAAGTCTCTACCATTAACCATTTTCAAGTCACTACCATTTTCAATTAACTAATTCACATTTCAAGTCTCTACCATTAACCATGTAACTAATTCACATTTCAATTCTCTACACTTAACCATTTTCAAGTAACTAATTCACGTTTTCAAGTTACTACACTTAACCATTTTCACGTAATTTATTCACATTTTCACTACACTTAACCATTTACAAGTAACTAATTCACATTTCAAGTATCTACCATTAACCATTTTCAAGTATCTAATTCACGTTTTCAAGTTACTGCACTTAACCATTTTCAAGTAACTAATTCACATTTTTACTACACTTAACCATTTTCAAGTAACTAATTCACATTTCAAGTATCTACCATTAACCATTTTCAAGTATCTAATTCACGTTTTCAAGTTACTGCACTTAACCATTTTCAAGTAACTAATTCACATTTTTACTACACTTAACCATTTTCAAGTAACTAATTCACATTTTCAAGTTACTACACTTAACAATTTTCAAATAACTAATTCACATTTCAAGTAAGTAGTTCACATTACAACAAACTACACTTAACCATTTTCAAGTAACTAATTCACATTTTCAAGCCACTACCATTTTCAAGCAACTAATACAAATGCCCAAGTCTCTATACTTAACAATTTTCAAGTAACAAATACACATTTTCAAGCCACTACAATTTTTAAGTAACTAATTCAAATGACCAAGTCTCTACACTTAACCATTTTCAAATAACTAATACACATTTTCAAGTCACTACCATTTTCAAGTAACAAATACACATTTTCAAGTAACTACACTAGAGCATTTTCAAGCAACAAATACACATTTTCAAGTAAGTAGTTCACATTACAACTTACTACACTAACCATTTTATGTAACTAATTCACATTTTCAAGTAACTAATTTACATTTTAAAGTCACTACCATTTTCAAGTAACAAATTCACATTTTCAAGTTACTACACTTAACCATTTTCAAGTAACTAATTCACATTTTCACTACACTTAACCATTTTCAAGTAACTAATTGACATTTCAAGTCTCTACCATTAACCATTTTCAAGCAACTAATTCACATTTCAAGTCTCTACCATTAACCATGTAACTAATTCACATTTCAATTCTCTACACTTAACCATTTTAAAGTAACTAATTCACGTTTTAAAGTTACTACACTTAACCATTTTCAAGTAACTAATTCACATTTTCACTACACTTAACCATTTTCATGTAACTAATTCACATTTTCAAGTTACTACACTTAACCATTTTCAAGTAACTAATTCACATTTTCACTACACTTAACCATTTTCAAGTAACTAATTCACATTTCAAGTCTCTACCATTAACCATTTTCATGTAATAATGCACATTTTCACAACACTTAACCATTTTCAAGTAACTAATTCATATTTCAAGTCTCTACCATTAATCATTTTCAAGTAACTAATTCACGTTTTCAAGTTACTACACTTAACCATTTTCAAGTAACTAAATCACATTTTCACTACACTTAACCATTTTCAAGTAACTAATTCACATTTCAAGTCTCTACCATTAACCATTTTCAAGTAACTAATTCGCATTTTCAAGTCACTACCATTTTCAAGTAACAAATACACATCTTCATTTCTCTACACTTAACCATTTTCACATGACTAATTCACATTTTCAAGTTACTACACTTAACCATTTTCAAGTAACTAATTCACATTTTCACTACACTTAACCATTTTCAAGTAACTAATTCACATTTCAAGTCTCTACCATTAACCATTTTCAAGTCACTACCATTTTCAATTAACTAATTCACATTTTCTCTACACTTAACCATTTTCAAGTTACTACACTTAACCATTTTCAAGTAACTAATTCACATTTCAAGTCTCTACCATTAACCATTTTCATGTAATAATGCACATTTTCAAACACTTAACCATTTTCAAGTAACTAATTCACATTTCAAGTCTCTACCATTAATCATTTTCAAGTAACTAATTCACGTTTTCCAGTTACTACACTTAACCATTTTCAAGTAACTAATTCACATTTTCACTACACTTAACCATTTTCAAGTAACTAATTCACATTTCAAGTCTCTACCATTAACCATTTTCAAGTAACTAATTCGAATTTTCAAGTCACTACCATTTTCAAGTAACAAATACACATCTTCATTTCTCTACACTTAACCATTTTCACATGACTAATTCACATTTTAAAGTTACTACACTTAACCATTTTCAAGTAACTAATTCACATTTTCACTACACTTAACCATTTTCAAGTAACTAATTCACATTTCAAGTCTCTACCATTAACCATTTTCAAGTAACTAATTCACATTTCAAGTCTCTACCATTAACCATTTAACTAATTTACATTTCAATTCTCTAGACTTAACCATTTTCAAGCAACTAATTCATGTTTTCAAGTTAGTACACATAACCATTTTCATGTAATAATCCACATTTTCACAACACTTAACCATTTTCAAGTAACTAATTCACATTTCAAGTCTCTATCATTAACCATTTTCAAGTAACTAATTCGCATTTTCAAGTCACTACCATTTTCAAGTAACAAATACACATCTTCATTTCTCTACACTTAACCATTTTCACATGACTAATTCACATTTTCAAGTTACTACACTTAACCATGTTCAAGTAACTAATTCACATTTTCACTGCACTTAACCATTTTCAAGTAACTAATTCACATTTCAAGTCTCTACCATTAACCATTTTCAAGTCACTACCATTTTCAATTAACTAATTCACATTTCAAGTCTCTACCATTAACCATGTAACTAATTCACATTTCAATTCTCTACACTTAACCATTTTCAAGTAACTAATTCACGTTTTCAAGTTACTACACTTAACCATTTTCACGTAACTTATTCACATTTTCACTACACTTAACCATTTTCAAGTAACAAATTCACATTTCAAGTATCTACCATTAACCATTTTCAAGTATCTAATTCACGTTTTCAAGTTACTGCACTTAACCATTTTCAAGTAACTAATTCACATTTCAAGTCTCTACCATTAACCATTTTCAAGTAACTAATTCACATTTCAAGTCTCTACCATTAACCATGTAACTAATTCACATTTCAATTCTCTACACTTAACCATATTCAAGTAACTAATTCACGTTTTCAAGTTACTACACTTAACCATTTTCATGTAATAATCCACATTTTCACAACACTTAACCATTTTCAAGTAACTAATTCACATTTCAATTCTCTACCATTAATCATTTTCAAGTAACTAATTCACGTTTTCAAGTTACTACACTTAACCATTTTCAAGTAACTAATTCACATTTGCACTGCACTTAACCATTTTCAAGTAACTAATTCACATTTCAAGTCTCTACCATTAACCATTTTCAAGTAACTAATTCACATTTCAAGTCTCTACCATTAACCATGTAACTAATTCACATTTCAATTCTCTACACTTAACCATTTTAAAGTAACTAATTCACGTTTTAAAGTTACTACACTTAACCATTTTCAAGTAACTACTTCACATTTTCACTACACTTAACCATTTTCATGTAACTAATTCACATTTCAAGTCTCTACCGTTAACCATTTTCAAGTAACTAATTCACATTTTCAAGTCACTACCATTTTCAAGTAACAAATACACATCTTCATGTCTCTACACTTAACCATTTTCAAGTAACTAATTCACATTTCAAGTCTCTACCATTAACCATGTAACTAATTCACATTTCAATTCTCTACACTTAACCATTTTAAAGTAACTAATTCACGTTTTAAAGTTACTACACTTAACCATTTTCAAGTAACTAATTCACATTTTCACTACACTTAACCATTTTCATGTAACTAATTCACATTTCAAGTCTCTACCGTTAACCATTTTCAAGTAACTAATTCACATTTTCAAGTCACTACCATTTTCAAGTAACAAATACACATCTTCATGTCTCTACACTTAACCATTTTCAAGTAACTAATTCACATTTCAAGTCTCTACCATTAACCATTTTCATGTAATAATGCACATTTTCAAACACTTAACCATTTTCAAGTAACTAATTCACATTTCAAGTCTCTACCATTAATCATTTTCAAGTAACTAATTCACGTTTTCCAGTTACTACACTTAACCATTTTCAAGTAACTAATTCACATTTTCACTACACTTAACCATTTTCAAGTAACTAATTCACATTTCAAGTCTCTACCATTAACCATTTTCAAGTAACTAATTCGAATTTTCAAGTCACTACCATTTTCAAGTAACAAATACACATCTTCATTTCTCTACACTTAACCATTTTCACATGACTAATTCACATTTTAAAGTTACTACACTTAACCATTTTCAAGTAACTAATTCACATTTTCACTACACTTAACCATTTTCAAGTAACTAATTCACATTTCAAGTCTCTACCATTAACCATTTTCAAGTAACTAATTCACATTTCAAGTCTCTACCATTAACCATTTAACTAATTTACATTTCAATTCTCTAGACTTAACCATTTTCAAGCAACTAATTCATGTTTTCAAGTTAGTACACATAACCATTTTCATGTAATAATCCACATTTTCACAACACTTAACCATTTTCAAGTAACTAATTCACATTTCAAGTCTCTATCATTAACCATTTTCAAGTAACTAATTCGCATTTTCAAGTCACTACCATTTTCAAGTAACAAATACACATCTTCATTTCTCTACACTTAACCATTTTCACATGACTAATTCACATTTTCAAGTTACTACACTTAACCATGTTCAAGTAACTAATTCACATTTTCACTGCACTTAACCATTTTCAAGTAACTAATTCACATTTCAAGTCTCTACCATTAACCATTTTCAAGTCACTACCATTTTCAATTAACTAATTCACATTTCAAGTCTCTACCATTAACCATGTAACTAATTCACATTTCAATTCTCTACACTTAACCATTTTCAAGTAACTAATTCACGTTTTCAAGTTACTACACTTAACCATTTTCACGTAACTTATTCACATTTTCACTACACTTAACCATTTTCAAGTAACAAATTCACATTTCAAGTATCTACCATTAACCATTTTCAAGTATCTAATTCACGTTTTCAAGTTACTGCACTTAACCATTTTCAAGTAACTAATTCACATTTCAAGTCTCTACCATTAACCATTTTCAAGTAACTAATTCACATTTCAAGTCTCTACCATTAACCATGTAACTAATTCACATTTCAATTCTCTACACTTAACCATATTCAAGTAACTAATTCACGTTTTCAAGTTACTACACTTAACCATTTTCATGTAATAATCCACATTTTCACAACACTTAACCATTTTCAAGTAACTAATTCACATTTCAATTCTCTACCATTAATCATTTTCAAGTAACTAATTCACGTTTTCAAGTTACTACACTTAACCATTTTCAAGTAACTAATTCACATTTGCACTGCACTTAACCATTTTCAAGTAACTAATTCACATTTCAAGTCTCTACCATTAACCATTTTCAAGTAACTAATTCACATTTCAAGTCTCTACCATTAACCATGTAACTAATTCACATTTCAATTCTCTACACTTAACCATTTTAAAGTAACTAATTCACGTTTTAAAGTTACTACACTTAACCATTTTCAAGTAACTAATTCACATTTTCACTACACTTAACCATTTTCATGTAACTAATTCACATTTCAAGTCTCTACCGTTAACCATTTTCAAGTAACTAATTCACATTTTCAAGTCACTACCATTTTCAAGTAACAAATACACATCTTCATGTCTCTACACTTAACCATTTTCAAGTAACTAATTCACATTTTCAAGTTACTACACTTAACCATTTTCAAGTAACTAATTCACATTTTCACTACACTTAACCATTTTCAAGTAACTAATTCACATTTCAAGTCTCTACCATTAACCATTTTCAAGTCACTACCATTTTCAAGAAACTAATTCACATTTTCACTACACTTAACCATTTTCAAGTAACTAATTCATATTTCAAGTCTCTACCATTAACCATTTTCAAGTAACTAATTAACATTTCAAGTCTCTACCATTAACCATTTAACTAATTTACATTTCAATTCTCTAGACTTAACCATTTTCAAGCAACTAATTCATGTTTTCAAGTTAGTACACATAACCATTTTCATGTAATAATCCACATTTTCACAACACTTAACCATTTTCAAGTAACTAATTCACATTTCAAGTCTCTACCATTAACCATTTTCAAGTAACTAATTCGCATTTTCAAGTCACTACCATTTTCAAGTAACAAATACACATCTTCATTTCTCTACACTTAACCATTTTCACATGACTAATTCACATTTTCAAGTTACTACACTTAACCATTTTCAAGTATCTAATTCACATTTTCACTACACTTAAACCATTTTCAAGTAACTAATTCACATTTCAAGTCTCTACCATTAACCATTTTCAAGTCACTACCATTTTCAATTAACTAATTCACATTTCAAGTCTCTACCATTAACCATGTAACTAATTCACATTTCAATTCTCTACACTTAACCATTTTCAAGTAACTAATTCACGTTTTCAAGTTACTACACTTAACCATTTTCACGTAATTTATTCACATTTTCACTACACTTAACCATTTACAAGTAACTAATTCACATTTCAAGTATCTACCATTAACCATTTTCAAGTATCTAATTCACGTTTTCAAGTTACTGCACTTAACCATTTTCAAGTAACTAATTCACATTTTTACTACACTTAACCATTTTCAAGTAACTAATTCACATTTCAAGTATCTACCATTAACCATTTTCAAGTATCTAATTCACGTTTTCAAGTTACTGCACTTAACCATTTTCAAGTAACTAATTCACATTTTCAAGTTACTACACTTAACCATTTTCAAGTAACTAATTCACATTTTCAAGTTACTACACTTAACAATTTTCAAATAACTAATTCACATTTCAAGTAAGTAGTTCACATTACAACAAACTACACTTAACCATTTTCAAGTAACTAATTCACATTTTCAAGCCACTACCATTTTCAAGCAACTAATACAAATGCCCAAGTCTCTATACTTAACAATTTTCAAGTAACAAATACACATTTTCAAGCCACTACAATTTTTAAGTAACTAATTCAAATGACCAAGTCTCTACACTTAACCATTTTCAAATAACTAATACACATTTTCAAGTCACTACCATTTTCAAGTAACAAATACACATTTTCAAGTAACTACACTAGAGCATTTTCAAGCAACAAATACACATTTTCAAGTAAGTAGTTCACATTACAACTTACTACACTAACCATTTTATGTAACTAATTCACATTTTCAAGTAACTAATTTACATTTTAAAGTCACTACCATTTTCAAGTAACAAATTCACATTTTCAAGTTACTACACTTAACCATTTTCAAGTAACTAATTCACATTTTCACTACACTTAACCATTTTCAAGTAACTAATTGACATTTCAAGTCTCTACCATTAACCATTTTCAAGCAACTAATTCACATTTCAAGTCTCTACCATTAACCATGTAACTAATTCACATTTCAATTCTCTACACTTAACCATTTTAAAGTAACTAATTCACGTTTTAAAGTTACTACACTTAACCATTTTCAAGTAACTAATTCACATTTTCACTACACTTAACCATTTTCATGTAACTAATTCACATTTTCAAGTTACTACACTTAACCATTTTCAAGTAACTAATTCACATTTTCACTACACTTAACCATTTTCAAGTAACTAATTCACTTTTCAAGTCTCTACCATTAACCATTTTCAAGTCACTACCATTTTCAAGAAACTAATTCACATTTTCACTACACTTAACCATTTTCAAGTAACTAATTCATATTTCAAGTCTCTACCATTAACCATTTTCAAGTAACTAATTCATATTTCAAGTCTCTACCATTAACCATTTTCAAGTAACTAATTCACATTTCAAGTCTCTACCATTAACCATGTAACTAATTCACATTTCAATTCTCTACACTTAACCATTTTCAAGTAACTAATTCACGTTTTCAAGTTACTACACTTAACCATTTTCACGTAACTTATTCACATTTTGACTACACTTAACCATTTTCAAGTAACTAATTCATATTTCAAGTCTCTACCATTAACCATTTTCAAGTAACTAATTCACATTTCAATTCTCTACACTTAACCATTTTCAAGTAACTAATTCACGTTTTCAAGTTACTACACTTAACCATTTTAAAGTAACTAATTCACGTTTTCAAGTTACTACACTTAAAACATTTTCATGTAATAATCCACATTTTCACAACACTTAACCATTTTCAAGTAACTAATTCATATTTCAATTCTCTACACTTAACCATTTTCAAGTAACTAATTCACGTTTTCAAGTTACTACACTTAACCATTTTCAAGTAACTAATTCACATTTCAAGTCTCTATCAGTCTGATTAATTCCTATAACATTTTTGGAAATCATAAAACATGAGAACTTTGATGATTTTTGCATTTAAAAAATTTTGGGCTAGTTATTGGGCCTTAAATAGAACCCACAAATAAAGAGAAGACATGGCCCAACACAAGATTTTGACCCATTCTTTCATTTATGACCCATTTGACCCATTCAACATAATAATTAATGTTGATAAAAGGATAAGAAAGACTTGGGGGCCTATATAAGAGAGAAAATCAGATTTTTCTCTCATTTGGACACCCATGCCATTTCTAGAAATTTCTCCAACATTTTTGCTCTCAACTCAAACTCTAGGCTTTCATATTTTGGCCAAAGGCATCATCTTGCACACTTTGGTAAGTGTTCATACTTATGATTTAATATATTATGTGTATGAGAGACTACTCATATCATGTTGGTTATGTTGGTGAAGAGGGAGAAGTTCCCTATGTGCAAAACAATTTGTGTTTGCTAAATCGGAGGATGATTTATGGCTTGAAAACTTGAACATGGGTTTGTGATCTTGATGGAAATGAACTTGATGGATTCAATATTGATATATGAGATGTGATTATAGTCTTGAATTGTTTTATACTTGTGTATAGTGTTTGGAAATTCCATTGATAAATTGGTTATGGCTTTGGTGGCATGTTGGCCGTAAAGTGTCGTTTTGGTGATGTTATGTGTGTTGTGAAATCATGGATGGTGGTTGGCATGTTGAATGATCAAAAATATGTTAAAATGAAGTTGGTTGTGATCATGGAACATTCATGGCATCAAAAGACCCAAAACGAAGCCATTTCGGACCAAAACGGGCATCCGCCCCGCAGACGAGGGCATCTGCGGGCGCAGATGCCAACGCAGATGGCACTGGCTGCTGCCAATGGCCATATGCGTGCGCATGTGACTGACCTGCGTGCGCAGGTGGCTGCGCAGGTCAGTCCAGAAATGTGTTTTGGTTGCTCTCGTATTCCTTTGATCCCCGAAAGCCCCGATACCCTTTTGGGATGTAATTATCAACTTGTAATGTCATTCGAATGACTTTGAAGTGTCGTATGGAGGTGTTTTGGATTATGTGAAGTATGTATGGTTGTTTATATGTTGTTATAACGGCATATTTCCGACGGAATGATAACGGGAAATGCGTAAAGGGTAAATATGGTGTGAAATGCTATCTATGTGTGATGTTTTGGTCAATGTGTGTAATGTCATGGTGTTGTTGGTATGGAAATGCAGTGGATTGTATTGGGAGGGGATGACATGACCTTATATGGTAGCCACATAGTTCATTGTCGTCTTGTACGCTTATATAGTGACTAGTTGCTAATGTAAGTCCGGTATGACCGTGTATTGTAGACTAAGAAGTAAAGAAGGAGCTGGACCATTGTATTCATACATAGATTCGTGTATTCATACTTGGAAGTGCAGGTATGTAAGGTTACTCTTCTCTTTCCTTCTGCAACATATGATGTTCACATGGTCATGGTACTCATTTGATTTTGAAATACATTAAGGTATTCCATATCCGGTTAGCGATGGTCATTGTTATAAATTTCCTACTCTTTGGTCACTTGTGAATCTCATGTCTCATATTCATGGTTAATGTTCCAAAGGTCCAATAAGGTATTGTCCCAAAGTTCCAATAGTAGTTATACTCATGTCCCTTGTTCATTGCTTATTGTTCCAATGATACCTATTGATTTCCAATGATACCATTGGTGTTATGGTTATAATGATATTACGTTTCCAACAATGTTATATCCCAAGTTCAAAGTGAAGTTATAGCTATCAAAGTAACAATCTCCAAGTAAAGATCAAAGTAATGCAAATGTGGTCAATGATCAAGTATGGGTGGCAAGTCTAGGGGCATAAGCCTAGCTCGACTCGATCCCAATATGACGAATGATGATTTACTTATCTCATATCCATTGGCTATTCATTGACTGAAATCCCAAAGATGTCAGAATGTCGTGAGTCCTAAAAGGGCGATCTTAAGAGAGAGTAAGGTATAACGAGAATCTATTAATGCTTGCTTAGCATGTCCAAAATATGTCATGATCCCAAAGTCTCATAGTTTGATGATTGTTGTTCTTGTACCCATCTTTCATAGGTAGAAGTCTCATAAAAACAATGAAGGAAGTAGGATGTGAGCTAATTTAACCCTCCCTCATAAGTTAAGGTATCAATCTCATGACGTAGAGAAGTGAGGTAATAGATATAGGTGTGTTTCAAATAGTGTGTTGATTCTTAGTATGTAAATTCTCAATAGATAAAGTATGTATCTCTCTCATAAGAAGATGTGTGCTAGTGATCTCATGAAGTGAAGAACTGGAGTGAAATGTGTATATTCTCATAACCTAGTGAAGGGCATAAGATTGTAAAGGAGTAATGCGCGTGGTTGTTATATGTTTCATTAAGTATGGATCACATTCTGAAGGGGTAGAAGTTTAATATAAAACATCCCTATATTGTGCTATGTTAGTTCTTGTTATAGAAGACCTTATAAGAAGTAGTAAAGGGGTTAATCTCTTGGGAGTAGAGAAACAAGGCATAGAATATACATATGTGTTTCCAATAGCATTGTGATCCTCGATAGGTCATACAAGTGTGTATATATTCTAACTCCAAGTTCCGAGAATGTGATGTTCTAAAGTCTAGTAAGGTTATGATTAGGTTGTACCAATCTAGTAAGAGTTGAGGTTCTCTATTATATCATCCATGGGGTGCAATGAACACCTGCATGACGGTTCACTATATATCATCCATGGGGTGACATGTACACCTGCATGACGGTTCTCTATTATATCATCCATGGGGTGCAATGAACACCTGCATGACGGTTCTCTATTATATCATCCATGGGGTGCAATGAACACCTGCATGACGGTTCTCTATTATATCATCCATGGGGTGCAATGAACACCTGCATGACGGTTCTCTATATATCATCCATGGGGTGACATGTACATCTGCATGACGGTTCACTATATATCATCCATGGGGTGACATGTACACCTGCATGACGGTTCTCTATGTTATTTTCCACTGATCAGTTGGGCACGGGTAGTATATGATTAATACGTTATTGAGTGAAGTAAGCTAAGGTAGAGAAGCAAGTAGAGTGGATGTATGATACCCCTACCATAGAGTGGTTGTAGGTTATATTATTCATCCACCAAGAGAGTGGATGTGTATGAATGAATGTTATTCTTTTGAAATTTACTCACCAAGTAGTAGAACCATAGTGATAATGAACATAGAAGCTGGAAAGAATCTCTTGAGTGTAAATACGTATGAAAGATATTCTATGATTGGTAAGGATATAAAATGAATGTCCGAAATTGTTCATAACAAAAGTAACATGCAAGTTCCAATTACAACGATGGTTTACCCATATTAAATAATCTCTCCTATTTATTTCATTGACATTATCCTATTTATTTCATTGACATTCTCATGTATGATGTAATTTCTCTAGCCTTACATATTCAGTACATTCTCGTGCTGACCCCCTCGGGGGAATTACCTTACATGTGCAGGTGCAGGTATTAGTAGACCTCATCTGTAGACTGGGGATCATTTGCAGAGTTTTGGTGAGCTCCACTTGGTTCGGGGCTTTTCGAGTCATAGTGTACATTATTTTGATATTGTACATATTGTATAGCCATGGTCATGTATTTGTTAGAGGCTTTCGTAGACCTATGTGGGTATGTGAATGAAAGAAGTGTACGTTCAGTTCTACGTAATGGCTCCAACGGCCAAGTTTTATATATATGTTTATGGCATAAGTTTCCATATTTATAATTCCTACATAGTTGCATAAGAAAGAATAAGACGCATATGAGGGCATGCATGTGAAAGGTTCATGAGCAAAGATTGGTTCTCTCGGGCCATATCGGCTTCGGGTGCCAATCACGTCCCGATGGGATTCGGGGCGTGACACTACCATTAACCATTTTCATGTAATAATGCACATTTTCACAACACTTAACCATTTTCAAGTAACTAATTCACATTTCAAGTCTCTACCATTAATCATTTTCAAGTAACTAATTCACGTTTTCAAGTTACTACACTTAACCATTTTCAAGTAACTAATTCACATTTTCACTACACTTAAACCATTTTCAAGTAACTAATTCACATTTTAAGTCTCTACCATTAACCATTTTCAAGTAACTAATTCACATTTCAAGTCTCTACCATTAACCATGTAACTAATTCACATTTCAATTCTCTACACTTAACCATTTTCAAGTAACTAATTCACGTTTGCAAGTTACTACACTTAACCATTTTCATGTAATAATCCACATTTTCACAACACTTAACCATTTTCAAGTAACTAATTCACATTTCAATTCTCTACCATTAATCATTTTCAAGTAACTAATTCACGTTTTCAAGTTACTACACTTAACCATTTTCAAGTAACTAATTCACATTTTCACTACACTTAACCATTTTCAAGTAACTAATTCACATTTCAAGTCTCTACCATTAACCAATTTCAAGCAACTAATTCACATTTCAAGTCTCTACCATTAACCAAGTAACTAATTCACATTTCAAGTCTCTACCATTAATCATTTTCAAGTAACTAATTCACGTTTTCAAGTTACTACACTTAACCATTTTCAAGTAACTAATTCACATTTTCACTACACTTAACCATTTTCAAGTAACTAATTCACATTTCAAGTCTCTACCATTAACCATTTTCAAGCAACTAATTCACATTTCAAGTCTCTACCATTAACCATGTAACTAATTCACATTTCAATTCTCTACACTTAACCATTTTAAAGTAACTAATTCACGTTTTAAAGTTACTACACTTAACCATTTTCAAGTAACTAATTCACATTTTCACTACACTTAACCATTTTCATGTAACTAATTCACATTTCAAGTCTCTACCGTTAACCATTTTCAAGTAACTAATTCACATTTTCAAGTCACTACCATTTTCAAGTAACAAATACACATCTTCATGTCTCTACACTTAACCATTTTCAAGTAACTAATTCACATTTTCAAGTTACTACACTTAACCATTTTCAAGTAACTAATTCACATTTTCACTACACTTAACCATTTTCAAGTAACTAATTCACTTTTCAAGTCTCTACCATTAACCATTTTCAAGTCACTACCATTTTCAAGAAACTAATTCACATTTTCACTACACTTAACCATTTTCAAGTAACTAATTCATATTTCAAGTCTCTACCATTAACCATTTTCAAGTAACTAATTCATATTTCAAGTCTCTACCATTAACCATTTTCAAGTAACTAATTCACATTTCAAGTCTCTACCATTAACCATGTAACTAATTCACATTTCAATTCTCTACACTTAACCATTTTCAAGTAACTAATTCACGTTTTCAAGTTACTACACTTAACCATTTTCACGTAACTTATTCACATTTTCACTACACTTAACCATTTTCAAGTAACTAATTCACATTTCAAGTCTCTACCATTAACCATTTTCAAGTAACTAATTCACATTTCAATTCTCTACACTTAACCATTTTCAAGTAACTAATTCACGTTTTCAAGTTACTACACTTAACCATTTTCAAGTAACTAATTCACGTTTTCAAGTTACTACACTTAAACATTTTCATGTAATAATCCACATTTTCACAACACTTAACCATTTTCAAGTAACTAATTCACATTTCAATTCTCTACACTTAACCATTTTCAAGTAACTAATTCACGTTTTCAAGTTACTACACTTAACCATTTTCAAATAACTAATTCACATTTCAAGTCTCTACCATTAATCATTTTCAAGTAACTAATTCACGTTTTCAAGTTACTACACTTAACCATTTTCAAGTAACTAATTCACATTTTCACTACACTTAACCATTTTCAAGTAACTAATTCACATTTCAAGTCTCTACCATTAACCATTTTCAAGTAACTAATTCACATTTCAAGTCTCTACCATTAACCATTTTCAAGTAACTAATTCACATTTCAAGTCTCTACCATTAACCATGTAACTAATTCACATTTCAATTCTCTACACTTAACCATTTTCAAGTAACTAATTCACGTTTTCAAGTTACTACACTTAACCATTTTCATGTAATAATCCACATTTTCACAACACTTAACCATTTTCAAGTAACTAATTCACATTTCAATTCTCTACCATTAATCATTTTCAAGTAACTAATTCACGTTTTCAAGTTACTACACTTAACCATTTTCAAGTAACTAATTCACATTTTCACTACACTTAACCATTTTCAAGTAACTAATTCACATTTCAAGTCTCTACCATTAACCAATTTCAAGCAACTAATTCACATTTCAAATCTCTACCATTAACCAAGTAACTAATTCACATTTCAATTCTCTACACTTAACTATTTTAAAGTAACTAATTCACGTTTTAAAGTTACTACACTTAACCATTTTCAAGTAACTAATTCACATTTTCACTACACTTAACCATTTTCATGTAACTAATTCACATTTCAAGTCTCTACCGTTAACCATTTTCAAGTAACTAATTCACATTTTCAAGCCACTACCATTTTCAAGTAACAAATACACATCTTCATGTCTCTACACTTAACCATTTTCAAGTAACTAATTCACATTTTCAAGTTACTACACTTAACCATTTTCAAGTAACTAATTCACATTTTCACTACACTTAACCATTTTCAAGTAACTAATTCACATTTCAAGTCTCTACCATTAACCATTTTAAAGTCACTACCATTTTCAAGAACTAATTCACATTTTCACTACACTTAACCATTTTCATGTAACTAATTCACATTTCAAGTCTCTACCGTTAACCATTTTCAAGTAACTAATTCGCATTTTCAAGTCACTACCATTTTCAAGTAACAAATACACATCTTCATTTCTCTACACTTAACCATTTTCACATGACTAATTCACATTTTCAAGTTACTACACTTAACCATTTTCAAGTAACTAATTCACATTTTCACTACACTTAACCATTTTCAAGTAACTAATTCACATTTCAAGTCTCTACCATTAACCATTTAACTAATTTACATTTCAATTCTCTAGACTTAACCATTTTCACGCAACTAATTCATGTTTTCAAGTTAGTACACATAACCATTTTCATGTAATAATCCACATTTTCACAACACTTAACCATTTTCAAGTAACTAATTCACATTTCAAGTCTCTACCATTAACCATTTTCAAGTAACTAATTCACATTTCAATTCTCTACACTTAACCATTTTCAAGTAACTAATTCACGTTTTCAAGTTACTACACTTAACCATTTTCAAGTAACTAATTCACGTTTTCAAGTTACTACACTTAACTATTTTCATGTAATAATCCACATTTTCACAACACTTAACCATTTTCAAGTAACTAATTCACATTTCAAGTCTCTACCATTAACCATTTTCAAGTCACTACCATTTTCAATTAACTAATTCACATTTCAAGTCTCTACCATTAACCATGTAACTAATTCACATTTCAATTCTCTACACTTAACCATTTTCAAGTAACTAATTCACGTTTTCAAGTTACTACACTTAACCATTTTCACGTAACTTATTCACATTTTCACTACACTTAACCATTTTCAAGTAACTAATTTACATTTCAAGTATCTACCATTAACCATTTTCAAGTATCTAATTCACGTTTTCAAGTTACTGCACTTAACCATTTTCAAGTAACTAATTCACATTTCAATTCTCTACACTTAACCATTTTCAAGTAACTAATTCACGTTTTCAAGTTACTACACTTAACCATTTTCAAGTAACTAATTCACATTTCAAGTCTCTACCATTAATCATCTTCAAGTAACTAATTCACGTTTTCAAGTTACTACACTTAACCATTTTCAAGTAACTAATTCACATTTTCACTACACTTAACCATTTTCAAGTAACTAATTCACATTTCAAGTCTCTACCATTAACCATTTTCAAGTAACTAATTCACATTTCAAGTCTCTACCATTAACCATGTAACTAATTCACATTTCAATTCTCTACACTTAACCATTTTCAAGTAACTAATTCACGTTTTCAAGTTACTACACTTAACCATTTTCATGTAATAATCCACATTTTCACAACACTTAACCATTTTCAAGTAACTAATTCACATTTCAATTCTCTACCATTAATCATTTTCAAGTAACTAATTCATGTTTTCAAGTTACTACACTTAACCATTTTCAAGTAACTAATTCACATTTTCACTACACTTAACCATTTTCAAGTAACTAATTAACATTTCAAGTCTCTACCATTAACCAATTTCAAGCAACTAATTCACATTTCAAATCTCTACCATTAACCAAGTAACTAATTCACATTTCAAGTCTCTACCATTAATCATTTTCAAGTAACTAATTCACGTTTTCAAGTTACTACACTTAACCATTTTCAAGTAACTAATTCACATTTTCACTACACTTAACCATTTTCACGTAACTTATTCACATTTTCACTACACTTAACCATTTTCAAGTAACTAATTCACATTTCAAGTCTCTACCATTAACCATTTTCAAGTAACTAATTCACATTTCAATTCTCTACACTTAACCATTTTCAAGTAACTAATTCACGTTTTCAAGTTACTACACTTAACCATTTTCAAGTAACTAATCCACATTTTCACTACACGTAACCATTTTCAAGTAACTAATTCATATTTCAAGTCTCTACCATTAACCATTTTCAAGTAACTAATTAACATTTCAAGTCTCTACACTTAACCATTTTCGAGTAACTAATTCACGTTTTCAAGTTACTACACTTAACCATTTTCAAGTAACTAACTCACATTTCAAGTCTCTAGCATTAACCATTTTCAAGTCACTACCATTTTCAAGTAACTAATTCACATTTTCACTACACTTAACCATTTTCAAGTAACTAATTCATATTTCAAGTCTCTACCATTAACCATTTTCAAGTAACTAATTCACATTTTCACTACACTTAACCATTTTCAAGTAACTAATTCACATTTCAAGTCTCTACCATTAACCATTTTCAAGCAACTAATTCACATTTCAAGTCTCTACCATTAACCATGTAACTAATTCACATTTCAATTCTCTACACTTAACCATTTTAAAGTAACTAATTCACGTTTTAAAGTTACTACACTTAACCATTTTCAAGTAACTAATTCACATTTTCACTACACTTAACCATTTTCATGTAACTAATTCACATTTCAAGTCTCTACCGTTAACCATTTTCAAGTAACAAATACACATCTTCATGTCTCTACCATTTTCAAGTAACAAATACACATCTTCATGTCTCTACACTTAACCATTTTCAAGTAACTAATTCACATTTTCAAGTTACTACACTTAACCATTTTCAAGTAACTAATTCACATTTTCACTACACTTAACCATTTTCAAGTAACTAATTCACATTTCAAGTCTCTACCATTAACCATTTTCAAGTCACTACCATTTTCAAGAACTAATTCACATTTTCACTACACTTAATCATTTTCAAGTAACTAATTCATATTTCAAGTCTCTACCATTAACCATTTTCAAGTAACTAATTAACATTTCAAGTCTCTACCATTAACCATGTAACTAATTCACATTTCAATTCTCTACACTTAACCATTTTCAAGTAACTAATTCACGTTTTCAAGTTACTACACTTAACCATTTTCAAGTAACTAATCCACATTTTCACTACACTTAACCATTTTCAAGTAACTAATTCACATTTTCACTACACTTAACCATTTTCAAGTAACTAATTCACATTTTAATTCTCTACACTTAACCATTTTCAAGTAATTAATTCACGTTTTCAAGTTACTACACTTAACCATTTTCATGTAATAATCCACATTTTCACAACACTTAACCATTTTCAAGTAACTAATTCACATTTCAAGTCTCTACCATTAGTCATTTTCAAGTAACTAATTCATGTTTTCAAGTTACTACACTTAACCATTTTCAAGTAACTAATTCACATTTTCACTACACTTAACCATTTTCAAGTAACTAATTCACATTTCAAGTCTCTACCATTAACCATTTTCAAGTAACTAATTCGCATTTTCAAGTTACTGCACTTAACCATTTTCAAGTAACTAATTCACATTTTTACTACACTTAACAATTTTCAAGTAACTAATTCACATTTCAAGTCTCTACCATTAACCATTTTCAAGTCACTACCATTTTCAAGTAACTAATTCACATTTTCACTACACTTAACCATTTTCAAGTAACTAATTCACATTTCAAGTCTCTACCATTAACCATTTTCAAGTAACTAATTCACATTTCAAGTCTCTACCATTAACCATTTAACTAATTTACATTTCAATTCTCTACACTTAACCATTTTCAAGCAACTAATTCATGTTTTCAAGTTAGTACACATAACCATTTTCATGTAATAATCCACATTTTCACTACACTTAACCATTTTCATGTAACTAATTCACATTTCAAGTCTCTACCGTTAACCATTTTCAAGTAACAAATACACATCTTCATGTCTCTACCATTTTCAAGTAACAAATACACATCTTCATGTCTCTACACTTAACCATTTTCAAGTAACTAATTCACATTTTCAAGTTACTACACTTAACCATTTTCAAGTAACTAATTCACATTTTCACTACACTTAACCATTTTCAAGTAACTAATTCACATTTCAAGTCTCTACCATTAACCATTTTCAAGTCACTACCATTTTCAAGAACTAATTCACATTTTCACTACACTTAATCATTTTCAAGTAACTAATTCATATTTCAAGTCTCTACCATTAACCATTTTCAAGTAACTAATTAACATTTCAAGTCTCTACCATTAACCATGTAACTAATTCACATTTCAATTCTCTACACTTAACCATTTTCAAGTAACTAATTCACGTTTTCAAGTTACTACACTTAACCATTTTCAAGTAACTAATCCACATTTTCACTACACTTAACCATTTTCAAGTAACTAATTCACATTTTCACTACACTTAACCATTTTCAAGTAACTAATTCACATTTTAATTCTCTACACTTAACCATTTTCAAGTAATTAATTCACGTTTTCAAGTTACTACACTTAACCATTTTCATGTAATAATCCACATTTTCACAACACTTAACCATTTTCAAGTAACTAATTCACATTTCAAGTCTCTACCATTAGTCATTTTCAAGTAACTAATTCATGTTTTCAAGTTACTACACTTAACCATTTTCAAGTAACTAATTCACATTTTCACTACACTTAACCATTTTCAAGTAACTAATTCACATTTCAAGTCTCTACCATTAACCATTTTCAAGTAACTAATTCGCATTTTCAAATTACTACACTTAACCACGTTCAAGTAACTAATTCACATTTTCACTACACTTAACCATTTTCAAGTAACTAATTCACATTTAGAGTCTCTACCATTAACCATTTTCAAGTCACTACCATTTTCAATTAACTAATTCACATTTTCTCTACACTTAACCATTTTCAAGTAACTAATTCATATTTCAAGTCTATACAATTAACCATTTTCAAGTAACTAATTCACATTTCAAGTCTCTACCATTAACCATGTAACTA
Organism: Capsicum rhomboideum; assembly: GCA_031232105.1. Taxonomy (NCBI): domain Eukaryota; kingdom Viridiplantae; phylum Streptophyta; class Magnoliopsida; order Solanales; family Solanaceae; genus Capsicum; species Capsicum rhomboideum. Next base: position 45,509,584 of record CP124719.1, on the reverse strand, counting down.
ATTCACATTTCAATTCTCTACACTTAACCATTTTCAAGTAACTAATTCACGTTTTCAAGTTACTACACTTAACCATTTTCACGTAACTTATTCACATTTTCACTACACTTAACCATTTTCAAGTAACTAATTCACATTTCAAGTCTCTACCATTAACCATTTTCAAGTAACTAATTCACATTTTCACTACACTTAACCATTTTCAAGTAACTAATTCACATTTCAAGTCTCTACCATTAACAATTTTCAAGTAACTAATTCACATGTCAAGTCTCTACCATTAACCATGTAACTAATTCACATTTCAATTCTCTACACTTAACCATTTTCAAGCAACTAATTCACGTTTTCAAGTTACTACACTTAACCATTTTCATGTAATAATCCACATTTTCACAACACTTAACCATTTTCAAGTAACTAATTCACATTTCAAGTCTCTACCATTAATCATTTTCAAGTAACTAATTCACGTTTTCAAGTTACTACACTTACCATTTTCAAGTAACTAATTCACATTTTCACTACACCTAACCATTTTCAAGTAACTAATTCACATTTCAAGTCTCTACCATTAACCATTTTCAAGTAACTAATTCGCATTTTCAAGTTACTGCACTTAACCATTTTCAAGTAACTAATTCACATTTTTACTACACTTAACAATTTTCAAGTAACTAATTCACATTTCAAGTCTCTACCATTAACCATTTTCAAGTAACTAATTCACATTTCAAGTCTCTACCATTAACCATTTAACTAATTTACATTTCAATTCTCTACACTTAACCATTTTCAAGCAACTAATTCATGTTTTCAAGTTAGTACACATAACCATTTTCATGTAATAATCCACATTTTCACAACACTTAACCATTTTCAAGTAACTAATTCACATTTCAAGTCTCTACCATTAACCATTTTCAAGTAACTAATTCGCATTTTCAAGTCACTACCATTTTCAAGTAACAAATACACATCTTCATTTCTCTACACTTAACCATTTTCACATGACTAATTCACATTTTCAAATTACTACACTTAACCATGTTCAAGTAACTAATTCACATTTTCACTACACTTAACCATTTTCAAGTAACTAATTCACATTTAGAGTCTCTACCATTAACCATTTTCAAGTCACTACCATTTTCAATTAACTAATTCACATTTTCTCTACACTGAACCATTTTCAAGTAACTAATTCATATTTCAAGTCTCTACCATTAACCATTTTCAAGTAACTAATTCACATTTCAAGTCTCTACCATTAACCATGTAACTAATTCACATTTCAATTCTCTACACTTAACCATTTTCAAGTAACTAATTCACGTTTTCAAGTTACTACACTTAACCATTTTCACATAACTTATTCACATTTTCACTACACTTAACCATTTTCAAGTAACTAATTCACATTTCAAGTCTCTACCATTAACCATTTTCAAGTAACTAATTCACATTTTCAAGTAACTAATTCACATTTCAAGTCTCTACCATTAACCATTTTCAAGTAACTAATTCACATTTCAAGTCTCTACCATTAACCATGTAACTAATTCACATTTCAATTCTCTACACTTAACCATTTTCAAGCAACTAATTCACGTTTTCAAGTTACTACACTTAACCATTTTCATGTAATAATCCACATTTTCACAACACTTAACCATTTTCAAGTAACTAATTCACATTTCAAGTCTCTACCATTAATCATTTTCAAGTAACTAATTCACGTTTTCAAGTTACTACACTTAACCATTTTCAAGTAACTAATTCACATTTTCACTACACTTAACCATTTTCAAGTAACTAATTCACATTTCAAGTCTCTACCATTAACCATTTTCAAGTAACTAATTCGCATTTTCAAGTTACTGCACTTAACCATTTTCAAGTAACTAATTCATATTTCAAGTCTCTACCATTAACTATTTTCAAGTAACTAATTCACATTTCAAGTCTCTACCATTAACCATGTAACTAATTCACATTTCAATTCTCTACACTTAACCATTTTCAAGTAACTAATTCACGTTTTCAAGTTACTACACTTAACAATTTTCAAGTAACTAATTCACATTTCAAGTCTCTACCATTAACCATTTTCAAGTAACTAATTCACATTTCAAGTCTCTACCATTAACCATTTAACTAATTTACATTTCAATTCTCTACACTTAACCATTTTCAAGCAACTAATTCATGTTTTCAAGTTAGTACACATAACCATTTTCATGTAATAATCCACATTTTCACAACACTTAACCATTTTCAAATAACTAATTCACATTTCAAGTCTCTACCATTAACCATTTTCAAGTAACTAATTCGCATTTTCAAGTCACTACCATTTTCAAGTAACAAATACACATCTTCATTTCTCTACACTTAACCATTTTCACATGACTAATTCACATTTTCAAATTACTACACTTAACCATGTTCAAGTAACTAATTCACATTTTCACTACACTTAACCATTTTCAAGTAACTAATTCACATTTAGAGTCTCTACCATTAACCATTTTCAAGTCACTACCATTTTCAATTAACTAATTCACATTTTCTCTACACTGAACCATTTTCAAGTAACTAATTCATATTTCAAGTCTCTACCATTAACCATTTTCAAGTAACTAATTCACATTTCAAGTCTCTACCATTAACCATGTAACTAATTCACATTTCAATTCTCTACACTTAACCATTTTCAAGTAACTAATTCACGTTTTCAAGTTACTACACTTAACCATTTTCACGTAACTTATTCACATTTTCACTACACTTAACCATTTTCAAGTAACTAATTCACATTTCAAGTCTCTACCATTAACCATTTTCAAGTAACTAATTCACATTTTCAAGTAACTAATTCACATTTCAAGTCTCTACCATTAACCATTTTCAAGTAACTAATTCACATTTCAAGTCTCTACCATTAACCATGTAACTAATTCACATTTCAATTCTCTACACTTAACCATTTTCAAGCAACTAATTCACGTTTTCAAGTTACTACACTTAACCATTTTCATGTAATAATCCACATTTTCACAACACTTAACCATTTTCAAGTAACTAATTCACATTTCAAGTCTCTACCATTAATCATTTTCAAGTAACTAATTCACGTTTTCAAGTTACTACACTTAACCATTTTCAAGTAACTAATTCACATTTTCACTACACTTAACCATTTTCAAGTAACTAATTCACATTTCAAGTCTCTACCATTAACCATTTTCAAGTAACTAATTCGCATTTTCAAGTTACTGCACTTAACCATTTTCAAGTAACTAATTCATATTTCAAGTCTCTACCATTAACTATTTTCAAGTAACTAATTCACATTTCAAGTCTCTACCATTAACCATGTAACTAATTCACATTTCAATTCTCTACACTTAACCATTTTCAAGTAACTAATTCACGTTTTCAAGTTACTACACTTAACCATTTTCAAGTAACTAATTCACATTTCAAGTCTCTACCATTAACCATTTTCATGTAATAATCCACATTTTCACAACACTTAACCATTTTCAAGTAACTAATTCACATTTCAAGTCTCTACCATTAATCATTTTCAAGTAACTAATTCACGTTTTCAAGTTACTACACTTAACCATTTTCAAGTAACTAATTCACATTTTCACTACACTTAACCATTTTCAAGTAACTAATTCACATTTTCACTACTCTTAACCATTTTCATGTAACTAATTCTTATTTCAAGTCTCTACCATTAACCATTTTCAAGTAACTAATTCACATTTAAAGTAACTAATTCACATTTCAAGTCTCTACCATTAATCATTTTCAAGTAACTAATTCACGTTTTCAAGTTACTACACTTAACCATTTTCATGTAATAATCCACATTTTCACAACACTTAACCATTTTCAAGTAACTAATTCACATTTCAAGTCTCTACCATTAATCATTTTCAAGTAACTAATTCACGTTTTCAAGTTACTACACTTAACCATTTTCAAGTAACTAATTCACATTTTCACTACACTTAACCATTTTCAAGTAACTAATTCACATTTTCACTACACTTAACAATTTTCAAGTAACTAATTCACATTTCAAGTCTCTACCATTAACCATTTTCAAGTCACTACCATTTTCAAGTAACTAATTCACATTTTAACTACACTTAACCATTTTCAAGTAACTAATTCACATTTCAAGTCTCTACCATTAACCATTTTCAAGTAACTAATTCACATTACAAGTCTCTACCATTAACCATTTAACTAATTTACATTTCAATTCTCTACACTTAACCATTTTCAAGCAACTAATTCATGTTTTCAAGTTAGTACACATAACCATTTTCATGTAATAATCCACATTTTCACAACACTTAACCATTTTCAAGTAACTAATTCACATTTCAAGTCTCTACCATTAACCATTTTCAAGTAACTAATTCGCATTTTCAAGTCACTACCATTTTCAAGTAACAAATACACATCTTCATTTCTCTACACTTAACCATTTTCACATGACTAATTCACATTTTCAAATTACTACACTTAACCATGTTCAAGTAACTAATTCACATTTTCACTACACTTAACCATTTTCAAGTAACTAATTCACATTTAGAGTCTCTACCATTAACCATTTTCAAGTCACTACCATTTTCAATTAACTAATTCACATTTTCTCTACACTTAACCATTTTCAAGTAACTAATTCATATTTCAAGTCTCTACCATTAACCATTTTCAAGTAACTAATTCACATTTTCTCTACACTTAACCATTTTCAAGTAACTAATTCATATTTCAAGTCTCTACCATTAACCATTTTCAAGTAACTAATTCACATTTCAAGTCTCTACCATTAACCATGTAACTAATTCACATTTCAATTCTCTACACTTAACCATTTTCAAGTAACTAATTCACGTTTTCAAGTTACTACACTTAACCATTTTCACGTAACTTATTCACATTTTCACTACACTTAACCATTTTCAAGTAACTAATTCACATTTCAAGTCTCTACCATTAACCATTTTCAAGTAACTAATTCACATTTTCACTACACTTAACCATTTTCAAGTAACTAATTCACATTTCAAGTCTCTACCATTAACCATTTTCAAGTAACTAATTCACATTTCAAGTCTCTACCATTAACCATGTAACTAATTCACATTTCAATTCTCTACACTTAACCATTTTCAAGCAACTAATTCACGTTTTCAAGTTACTACACTTAACCATTTTCAAGTAACTAATTCACATTTAGAGTCTCTACCATTAACCATTTTCAAGTCACTACCATTTTCAATTAACTAATTCACATTTTCTCTACACTTAACCATTTTCAAGTAACTAATTCATATTTCAAGTCTATACAATTAACCATTTTCAAGTAACTAATTCACATTTCAAGTCTCTACCATTAACCATGTAACTAATTCACATTTCAATTCTCTACACTTAACCATTTTCAAGTAACTAATTCACGTTTTCAAGTTACTACACTTAACCATTTTCACGTAACTTATTCACATTTTCACTACACTTAACCATTTTCAAGTAACTAATTCACATTTCAAGTCTCTACCATTAACCATTTTCAAGTAACTAATTCACATTTTCACTACACTTAACCATTTTCAAGTAACTAATTCACATTTCAAGTCTCTACCATTAACCATTTTCAAGTAACTAATTCACATTTCAAGTCTCTACCATTAACCATGTAACTAATTCACATTTCAATTCTCTACACTTAACCATTTTCAAGCAACTAATTCACGTTTTCAAGTTACTACACTTAACCATTTTCATGTAATAATCCACATTTTCACAACACTTAACCATTTTCAAGTAACTAATTCACATTTCAAGTCTCTACCATTAATCATTTTCAAGTAACTAATTCACGTTTTCAAGTTACTACAACCATTTTCAAGTAACTAATTCACATTTTCACTACACCTAACCATTTTCAAGTAACTAATTCACATTTCAAGTTTCTACCATTAACCATTTTCAAGTAACTAATTCGCATTTTCAAGTTACTGCACTTAACCATTTTCAAGTAACTAATTCACATTTTTACTACACTTAACAATTTTCAAGTAACTAATTCACATTTTCACTACACTTAACCATTTTCAAGTAACTAATTCACATTTTTACTACACTTAACAATTTTCAAGTAACTAATTCACATTTCAAGTCTCTACCATTAACCATTTTCAAGTCACTACCATTTTCAAGTAACTAATTCACATTTTAACTACACTTAACCATTTTCAAGTAACTAATTCACATTTCAAGTCTCTACCATTAACCATTTTCAAGTAACTAATTCACATTACAAGTCTCTACCATTAACCATTTAACTAATTTACATTTCAATTCTCTACACTTAACCATTTTCAAGCAACTAATTCATGTTTTCAAGTTAGTACACATAACCATTTTCATGTAATAATCCACATTTTCACAACACTTAACCATTTTCAAGTAACTAATTCACATTTCAAGTCTCTACCATTAACCATTTTCAAGTAACTAATTCGCATTTTCAAGTCACTACCATTTTCAAGTAACAAATACACATCTTCATTTCTCTACACTTAACCATTTTCACATGACTAATTCACATTTTCAAATTACTACACTTAACCATGTTCAAGTAACTAATTCACATTTTCACTACACTTAACCATTTTCAAGTAACTAATTCACATTTAGAGTCTCTACCATTAACCATTTTCAAGTCACTACCATTTTCAATTAACTAATTCACATTTTCTCTACACTTAATCATTTTCAAGTAACTAATTCATATTTCAAGTCTCTACCATTAACCATTTAACTAATTTACATTTCAATTCTCTAGACTTAACCATTTTCACGCAACTAATTCATGTTTTCAAGTTAGTACACATAACCATTTTCATGTAATAATCCACATTTTCACAACACTTAACCATTTTCAAGTAACTAATTCACATTTCAAGTCTCTACCATTAACCATTTTCAAGTAACTAATTCACATTTCAATTCTCTACACTTAACCATTTTCAAGTAACTAATTCACGTTTTCAAGTTACTACACTTAACCATTTTCAAGTAACTAATTCACGTTTTCAAGTTACTACACTTAACTATTTTCATGTAATAATCCACATTTTCACAACACTTAACCATTTTCAAGTAACTAATTCACATTTCAAGTCTCTACCATTAACCATTTTCAAGTCACTACCATTTTCAATTAACTAATTCACATTTCAAGTCTCTACCATTAACCATGTAACTAATTCACATTTCAATTCTCTACACTTAACCATTTTCAAGTAACTAATTCACGTTTTCAAGTTACTACACTTAACCATTTTCACGTAACTTATTCACATTTTCACTACACTTAACCATTTTCAAGTAACTAATTTACATTTCAAGTATCTACCATTAACCATTTTCAAGTATCTAATTCACGTTTTCAAGTTACTGCACTTAACCATTTTCAAGTAACTAATTCACATTTCAATTCTCTACACTTAACCATTTTCAAGTAACTAATTCACGTTTTCAAGTTACTACACTTAACCATTTTCAAGTAACTAATTCACATTTCAAGTCTCTACCATTAATCATCTTCAAGTAACTAATTCACGTTTTCAAGTTACTACACTTAACCATTTTCAAGTAACTAATTCACATTTTCACTACACTTAACCATTTTCAAGTAACTAATTCACATTTCAAGTCTCTACCATTAACCATTTTCAAGTAACTAATTCACATTTCAAGTCTCTACCATTAACCATGTAACTAATTCACATTTCAATTCTCTACACTTAACCATTTTCAAGTAACTAATTCACGTTTTCAAGTTACTACACTTAACCATTTTCATGTAATAATCCACATTTTCACAACACTTAACCATTTTCAAGTAACTAATTCACATTTCAATTCTCTACCATTAATCATTTTCAAGTAACTAATTCATGTTTTCAAGTTACTACACTTAACCATTTTCAAGTAACTAATTCACATTTTCACTACACTTAACCATTTTCAAGTAACTAATTAACATTTCAAGTCTCTACCATTAACCAATTTCAAGCAACTAATTCACATTTCAAATCTCTACCATTAACCAAGTAACTAATTCACATTTCAAGTCTCTACCATTAATCATTTTCAAGTAACTAATTCACGTTTTCAAGTTACTACACTTAACCATTTTCAAGTAACTAATTCACATTTTCACTACACTTAACCATTTTCACGTAACTTATTCACATTTTCACTACACTTAACCATTTTCAAGTAACTAATTCACATTTCAAGTCTCTACCATTAACCATTTTCAAGTAACTAATTCACATTTCAATTCTCTACACTTAACCATTTTCAAGTAACTAATTCACGTTTTCAAGTTACTACACTTAACCATTTTCAAGTAACTAATCCACATTTTCACTACACGTAACCATTTTCAAGTAACTAATTCATATTTCAAGTCTCTACCATTAACCATTTTCAAGTAACTAATTAACATTTCAAGTCTCTACACTTAACCATTTTCGAGTAACTAATTCACGTTTTCAAGTTACTACACTTAACCATTTTCAAGTAACTAACTCACATTTCAAGTCTCTAGCATTAACCATTTTCAAGTCACTACCATTTTCAAGTAACTAATTCACATTTTCACTACACTTAACCATTTTCAAGTAACTAATTCATATTTCAAGTCTCTACCATTAACCATTTTCAAGTAACTAATTCACATTTTCACTACACTTAACCATTTTCAAGTAACTAATTCACATTTCAAGTCTCTACCATTAACCATTTTCAAGCAACTAATTCACATTTCAAGTCTCTACCATTAACCATGTAACTAATTCACATTTCAATTCTCTACACTTAACCATTTTAAAGTAACTAATTCACGTTTTAAAGTTACTACACTTAACCATTTTCAAGTAACTAATTCACATTTTCACTACACTTAACCATTTTCATGTAACTAATTCACATTTCAAGTCTCTACCGTTAACCATTTTCAAGTAACAAATACACATCTTCATGTCTCTACCATTTTCAAGTAACAAATACACATCTTCATGTCTCTACACTTAACCATTTTCAAGTAACTAATTCACATTTTCAAGTTACTACACTTAACCATTTTCAAGTAACTAATTCACATTTTCACTACACTTAACCATTTTCAAGTAACTAATTCACATTTCAAGTCTCTACCATTAACCATTTTCAAGTCACTACCATTTTCAAGAACTAATTCACATTTTCACTACACTTAATCATTTTCAAGTAACTAATTCATATTTCAAGTCTCTACCATTAACCATTTTCAAGTAACTAATTAACATTTCAAGTCTCTACCATTAACCATGTAACTAATTCACATTTCAATTCTCTACACTTAACCATTTTCAAGTAACTAATTCACGTTTTCAAGTTACTACACTTAACCATTTTCAAGTAACTAATCCACATTTTCACTACACTTAACCATTTTCAAGTAACTAATTCACATTTTCACTACACTTAACCATTTTCAAGTAACTAATTCACATTTTAATTCTCTACACTTAACCATTTTCAAGTAATTAATTCACGTTTTCAAGTTACTACACTTAACCATTTTCATGTAATAATCCACATTTTCACAACACTTAACCATTTTCAAGTAACTAATTCACATTTCAAGTCTCTACCATTAGTCATTTTCAAGTAACTAATTCATGTTTTCAAGTTACTACACTTAACCATTTTCAAGTAACTAATTCACATTTTCACTACACTTAACCATTTTCAAGTAACTAATTCACATTTCAAGTCTCTACCATTAACCATTTTCAAGTAACTAATTCGCATTTTCAAGTTACTGCACTTAACCATTTTCAAGTAACTAATTCACATTTTTACTACACTTAACAATTTTCAAGTAACTAATTCACATTTCAAGTCTCTACCATTAACCATTTTCAAGTCACTACCATTTTCAAGTAACTAATTCACATTTTCACTACACTTAACCATTTTCAAGTAACTAATTCACATTTCAAGTCTCTACCATTAACCATTTTCAAGTAACTAATTCACATTTCAAGTCTCTACCATTAACCATTTAACTAATTTACATTTCAATTCTCTACACTTAACCATTTTCAAGCAACTAATTCATGTTTTCAAGTTAGTACACATAACCATTTTCATGTAATAATCCACATTTTCACTACACTTAACCATTTTCATGTAACTAATTCACATTTCAAGTCTCTACCGTTAACCATTTTCAAGTAACAAATACACATCTTCATGTCTCTACCATTTTCAAGTAACAAATACACATCTTCATGTCTCTACACTTAACCATTTTCAAGTAACTAATTCACATTTTCAAGTTACTACACTTAACCATTTTCAAGTAACTAATTCACATTTTCACTACACTTAACCATTTTCAAGTAACTAATTCACATTTCAAGTCTCTACCATTAACCATTTTCAAGTCACTACCATTTTCAAGAACTAATTCACATTTTCACTACACTTAATCATTTTCAAGTAACTAATTCATATTTCAAGTCTCTACCATTAACCATTTTCAAGTAACTAATTAACATTTCAAGTCTCTACCATTAACCATGTAACTAATTCACATTTCAATTCTCTACACTTAACCATTTTCAAGTAACTAATTCACGTTTTCAAGTTACTACACTTAACCATTTTCAAGTAACTAATCCACATTTTCACTACACTTAACCATTTTCAAGTAACTAATTCACATTTTCACTACACTTAACCATTTTCAAGTAACTAATTCACATTTTAATTCTCTACACTTAACCATTTTCAAGTAATTAATTCACGTTTTCAAGTTACTACACTTAACCATTTTCATGTAATAATCCACATTTTCACAACACTTAACCATTTTCAAGTAACTAATTCACATTTCAAGTCTCTACCATTAGTCATTTTCAAGTAACTAATTCATGTTTTCAAGTTACTACACTTAACCATTTTCAAGTAACTAATTCACATTTTCACTACACTTAACCATTTTCAAGTAACTAATTCACATTTCAAGTCTCTACCATTAACCATTTTCAAGTAACTAATTCGCATTTTCAAATTACTACACTTAACCACGTTCAAGTAACTAATTCACATTTTCACTACACTTAACCATTTTCAAGTAACTAATTCACATTTAGAGTCTCTACCATTAACCATTTTCAAGTCACTACCATTTTCAATTAACTAATTCACATTTTCTCTACACTTAACCATTTTCAAGTAACTAATTCATATTTCAAGTCTATACAATTAACCATTTTCAAGTAACTAATTCACATTTCAAGTCTCTACCATTAACCATGTAACTAATTCACATTTCAATTCTCTACACTTAACCATTTTCAAGTAACTAATTCACGTTTTCAAGTTACTACACTTAACCATTTTCACGTAACTTATTCACATTTTCACTACACTTAACCATTTTCAAGTAACTAATTCACATTTCAAGTCTCTACCATTAACCATTTTCAAGTAACTAATTCACATTTTCACTACACTTAACCATTTTCAAGTAACTAATTCACATTTCAAGTCTCTACCATTAACAATTTTCAAGTAACTAATTCACATGTCAAGTCTCTACCATTAACCATGTAACTAATTCACATTTCAATTCTCTACACTTAACCATTTTCAAGCAACTAATTCACGTTTTCAAGTTACTACACTTAACCATTTTCATGTAATAATCCACATTTTCACAACACTTAACCATTTTCAAGTAACTAATTCACATTTCAAGTCTCTACCATTAATCATTTTCAAGTAACTAATTCACGTTTTCAAGTTACTACACTTACCATTTTCAAGTAACTAATTCACATTTTCACTACACCTAACCATTTTCAAGTAACTAATTCACATTTCAAGTCTCTACCATTAACCATTTTCAAGTAACTAATTCGCATTTTCAAGTTACTGCACTTAACCATTTTCAAGTAACTAATTCACATTTTTACTACACTTAACAATTTTCAAGTAACTAATTCACATTTCAAGTCTCTACCATTAACCATTTTCAAGTAACTAATTCACATTTCAAGTCTCTACCATTAACCATTTAACTAATTTACATTTCAATTCTCTACACTTAACCATTTTCAAGCAACTAATTCATGTTTTCAAGTTAGTACACATAACCATTTTCATGTAATAATCCACATTTTCACAACACTTAACCATTTTCAAGTAACTAATTCACATTTCAAGTCTCTACCATTAACCATTTTCAAGTAACTAATTCGCATTTTCAAGTCACTACCATTTTCAAGTAACAAATACACATCTTCATTTCTCTACACTTAACCATTTTCACATGACTAATTCACATTTTCAAATTACTACACTTAACCATGTTCAAGTAACTAATTCACATTTTCACTACACTTAACCATTTTCAAGTAACTAATTCACATTTAGAGTCTCTACCATTAACCATTTTCAAGTCACTACCATTTTCAATTAACTAATTCACATTTTCTCTACACTGAACCATTTTCAAGTAACTAATTCATATTTCAAGTCTCTACCATTAACCATTTTCAAGTAACTAATTCACATTTCAAGTCTCTACCATTAACCATGTAACTAATTCACATTTCAATTCTCTACACTTAACCATTTTCAAGTAACTAATTCACGTTTTCAAGTTACTACACTTAACCATTTTCACATAACTTATTCACATTTTCACTACACTTAACCATTTTCAAGTAACTAATTCACATTTCAAGTCTCTACCATTAACCATTTTCAAGTAACTAATTCACATTTTCAAGTAACTAATTCACATTTCAAGTCTCTACCATTAACCATTTTCAAGTAACTAATTCACATTTCAAGTCTCTACCATTAACCATGTAACTAATTCACATTTCAATTCTCTACACTTAACCATTTTCAAGCAACTAATTCACGTTTTCAAGTTACTACACTTAACCATTTTCATGTAATAATCCACATTTTCACAACACTTAACCATTTTCAAGTAACTAATTCACATTTCAAGTCTCTACCATTAATCATTTTCAAGTAACTAATTCACGTTTTCAAGTTACTACACTTAACCATTTTCAAGTAACTAATTCACATTTTCACTACACTTAACCATTTTCAAGTAACTAATTCACATTTCAAGTCTCTACCATTAACCATTTTCAAGTAACTAATTCGCATTTTCAAGTTACTGCACTTAACCATTTTCAAGTAACTAATTCATATTTCAAGTCTCTACCATTAACTATTTTCAAGTAACTAATTCACATTTCAAGTCTCTACCATTAACCATGTAACTAATTCACATTTCAATTCTCTACACTTAACCATTTTCAAGTAACTAATTCACGTTTTCAAGTTACTACACTTAACAATTTTCAAGTAACTAATTCACATTTCAAGTCTCTACCATTAACCATTTTCAAGTAACTAATTCACATTTCAAGTCTCTACCATTAACCATTTAACTAATTTACATTTCAATTCTCTACACTTAACCATTTTCAAGCAACTAATTCATGTTTTCAAGTTAGTACACATAACCATTTTCATGTAATAATCCACATTTTCACAACACTTAACCATTTTCAAGTAACTAATTCACATTTCAAGTCTCTACCATTAACCATTTTCAAGTAACTAATTCGCATTTTCAAGTCACTACCATTTTCAAGTAACAAATACACATCTTCATTTCTCTACACTTAACCATTTTCACATGACTAATTCACATTTTCAAATTACTACACTTAACCATGTTCAAGTAACTAATTCACATTTTCACTACACTTAACCATTTTCAAGTAACTAATTCACATTTAGAGTCTCTACCATTAACCATTTTCAAGTCACTACCATTTTCAATTAACTAATTCACATTTTCTCTACACTGAACCATTTTCAAGTAACTAATTCATATTTCAAGTCTCTACCATTAACCATTTTCAAGTAACTAATTCACATTTCAAGTCTCTACCATTAACCATGTAACTAATTCACATTTCAATTCTCTACACTTAACCATTTTCAAGTAACTAATTCACGTTTTCAAGTTACTACACTTAACCATTTTCACGTAACTTATTCACATTTTCACTACACTTAACCATTTTCAAGTAACTAATTCACATTTCAAGTCTCTACCATTAACCATTTTCAAGTAACTAATTCACATTTTCAAGTAACTAATTCACATTTCAAGTCTCTACCATTAACCATTTTCAAGTAACTAATTCACATTTCAAGTCTCTACCATTAACCATGTAACTAATTCACATTTCAATTCTCTACACTTAACCATTTTCAAGCAACTAATTCACGTTTTCAAGTTACTACACTTAACCATTTTCATGTAATAATCCACATTTTCACAACACTTAACCATTTTCAAGTAACTAATTCACATTTCAAGTCTCTACCATTAATCATTTTCAAGTAACTAATTCACGTTTTCAAGTTACTACACTTAACCATTTTCAAGTAACTAATTCACATTTTCACTACACTTAACCATTTTCAAGTAACTAATTCACATTTCAAGTCTCTACCATTAACCATTTTCAAGTAACTAATTCGCATTTTCAAGTTACTGCACTTAACCATTTTCAAGTAACTAATTCATATTTCAAGTCTCTACCATTAACTATTTTCAAGTAACTAATTCACATTTCAAGTCTCTACCATTAACCATGTAACTAATTCACATTTCAATTCTCTACACTTAACCATTTTCAAGTAACTAATTCACGTTTTCAAGTTACTACACTTAACCATTTTCAAGTAACTAATTCACATTTCAAGTCTCTACCATTAACCATTTTCATGTAATAATCCACATTTTCACAACACTTAACCATTTTCAAGTAACTAATTCACATTTCAAGTCTCTACCATTAATCATTTTCAAGTAACTAATTCACGTTTTCAAGTTACTACACTTAACCATTTTCAAGTAACTAATTCACATTTTCACTACACTTAACCATTTTCAAGTAACTAATTCACATTTTCACTACTCTTAACCATTTTCATGTAACTAATTCTTATTTCAAGTCTCTACCATTAACCATTTTCAAGTAACTAATTCACATTTAAAGTAACTAATTCACATTTCAAGTCTCTACCATTAATCATTTTCAAGTAACTAATTCACGTTTTCAAGTTACTACACTTAACCATTTTCATGTAATAATCCACATTTTCACAACACTTAACCATTTTCAAGTAACTAATTCACATTTCAAGTCTCTACCATTAATCATTTTCAAGTAACTAATTCACGTTTTCAAGTTACTACACTTAACCATTTTCAAGTAACTAATTCACATTTTCACTACACTTAACCATTTTCAAGTAACTAATTCACATTTTCACTACACTTAACAATTTTCAAGTAACTAATTCACATTTCAAGTCTCTACCATTAACCATTTTCAAGTCACTACCATTTTCAAGTAACTAATTCACATTTTAACTACACTTAACCATTTTCAAGTAACTAATTCACATTTCAAGTCTCTACCATTAACCATTTTCAAGTAACTAATTCACATTACAAGTCTCTACCATTAACCATTTAACTAATTTACATTTCAATTCTCTACACTTAACCATTTTCAAGCAACTAATTCATGTTTTCAAGTTAGTACACATAACCATTTTCATGTAATAATCCACATTTTCACAACACTTAACCATTTTCAAGTAACTAATTCACATTTCAAGTCTCTACCATTAACCATTTTCAAGTAACTAATTCGCATTTTCAAGTCACTACCATTTTCAAGTAACAAATACACATCTTCATTTCTCTACACTTAACCATTTTCACATGACTAATTCACATTTTCAAATTACTACACTTAACCATGTTCAAGTAACTAATTCACATTTTCACTACACTTAACCATTTTCAAGTAACTAATTCACATTTAGAGTCTCTACCATTAACCATTTTCAAGTCACTACCATTTTCAATTAACTAATTCACATTTTCTCTACACTTAACCATTTTCAAGTAACTAATTCATATTTCAAGTCTCTACCATTAACCATTTTCAAGTAACTAATTCACATTTCAAGTCTCTACCATTAACCATGTAACTAATTCACATTTCAATTCTCTACACTTAACCATTTTCAAGTAACTAATTCACGTTTTCAAGTTACTACACTTAACCATTTTCACGTAACTTATTCACATTTTCACTACACTTAACCATTTTCAAGTAACTAATTCACATTTCAAGTCTCTACCATTAACCATTTTCAAGTAACTAATTCACATTTTCACTACACTTAACCATTTTCAAGTAACTAATTCACATTTCAAGTCTCTACCATTAACCATTTTCAAGTAACTAATTCACATTTCAAGTCTCTACCATTAACCATGTAACTAATTCACATTTCAATTCTCTACACTTAACCATTTTCAAGCAACTAATTCACGTTTTCAAGTTACTACACTTAACCATTTTCATGTAATAATCCACATTTTCACAACACTTAACCATTTTCAAGTAACTAATTCACATTTCAAGTCTCTACCATTAATCATTTTCAAGTAACTAATTCACGTTTTCAAGTTACTACACTTAAGTGCCCGTTTGGATGGGCTTTTGACTTTTAGCTTAAAAGCCAAAAGCCATAAGTTAGAAATCCTAACTTATGGCTTTTGGCATATTTTTTAACATTTTAAGCCAAAAGTCATAAGTTAGGATTCCTAACTTATGGCTTTTGGCTTATTTTAAGCATTTTAGTCAAAAACCAAGTGCTTATAAGCACTTTTTAAATTTATCCAAACACTTCAAAAATGCTTAAAAGCTATTTTTAGCTTAAAAGCACCTAAAATAAGCCAATCCAAACGGGCCCTTAACCATTTTCAAGTAACTAATTCACATTTTCACTACACCTAACCATTTTCAAGTAACTAATTCACATTTCAAGTTTCTACCATTAACCATTTTCAAGTAACTAATTCGCATTTTCAAGTTACTGCACTTAACCATTTTCAAGTAACTAATTCACATTTTTACTACACTTAACAATTTTCAAGTAACTAATTCACATTTCAAGTCTCTACCATTAACCATTTTCAAGTAACTAATTCACATTTCAAGTCTCTACCATTAACCATTTAACTAATTTACATTTCAATTCTCTACACTTAACCATTTTCAAGCAACTAATTCATGTTTTCAAGTTAGTACACATAACCATTTTCATGTAATTATCCACATTTTCACAACACTTAACCATTTTCAAGTAACTAATTCACATTTCAAGTCTCTACCATTAACCATTTTCAAGTAACTAATTCGCATTTTCAAGTCACTACCATTTTCAAGTAACAAATACACATCTTCATTTCTCTACACTTAACCATTTTCACATGACTAATTCACATTTTCAAATTACTACACTTAACCATGTTCAAGTAACTAATTCACATTTTCACTACACTTAACCATTTTCAAGTAACTAATTCACATTTAGAGTCTCTACCATTAACCATTTTCAAGTCACTACCATTTTCAATTAACTAATTCACATTTTCTCTACACTGAACCATTTTCAAGTAACTAATTCATATTTCAAGTCTCTACCATTAACCATTTTCAAGTAACTAATTCACATTTCAAGTCTCTACCATTAACCATGTAACTAATTCACATTTCAATTCTCTACACTTAACCATTTTCAAGTAACTAATTCACGTTTTCAAGTTACTACACTTAACCATTTTCACGTAACTTATTCACATTTTCACTACACTTAACCATTTTCAAGTAACTAATTCACATTTCAAGTCTCTACCATTAACCATTTTCAAGTAACTAATTCACATTTTCAAGTAACTAATTCACATTTCAAGTCTCTACCATTAACCATTTTCAAGTAACTAATTCACATTTCAAGTCTCTACCATTAACCATGTAACTAATTCACATTTCAATTCTCTACACTTAACCATTTTCAAGCAACTAATTCACGTTTTCAAGTTACTACACTTAACCATTTTCATGTAATAATCCACATTTTCACAACACTTAACCATTTTCAAGTAACTAATTCACATTTCAAGTCTCTACCATTAATCATTTTCAAGTAACTAATTCACGTTTTCAAGTTACTACACTTAACCATTTTCAAGTAACTAATTCACATTTTCACTACACTTAACCATTTTCAAGTAACTAATTCACATTTCAAGTCTCTACCATTAACCATTTTCAAGTAACTAATTCGCATTTTCAAGTTACTGCACTTAACCATTTTCAAGTAACTAATTCATATTTCAAGTCTCTACCATTAACTATTTTCAAGTAACTAATTCACATTTCAAGTCTCTACCATTAACCATGTAACTAATTCACATTTCAATTCTCTACACTTAACCATTTTCAAGTAACTAATTCACGTTTTCAAGTTACTACACTTAACCATTTTCAAGTAACTAATTCACATTTCAAGTCTCTACCATTAACCATTTTCATGTAATAATCCACATTTTCACAACACTTAACCATTTTCAAGTAACTAATTCACATTTCAAGTCTCTACCATTAATCATTTTCAAGTAACTAATTCACGTTTTCAAGTTACTACACTTAACCATTTTCAAGTAACTAATTCACATTTTCACTACACTTAACCATTTTCAAGTAACTAATTCACATTTTCACTACTCTTAACCATTTTCATGTAACTAATTCTTATTTCAAGTCTCTACCATTAACCATTTTCAAGTAACTAATTCACATTTAAAGTAACTAATTCACATTTCAAGTCTCTACCATTAATCATTTTCAAGTAACTAATTCACGTTTTCAAGTTACTACACTTAACCATTTTCATGTAATAATCCACATTTTCACAACACTTAACCATTTTCAAGTAACTAATTCACATTTCAAGTCTCTACCATTAATCATTTTCAAGTAACTAATTCACGTTTTCAAGTTACTACACTTACCATTTTCAAGTAACTAATTCACATTTTCACTACACCTAACCATTTTCAAGTAACTAATTCACATTTCAAGTCTCTACCATTAACCATTTTCAAGTAACTAATTCGCATTTTCAAGTTACTGCACTTAACCATTTTCAAGTAACTAATTCACATTTTTACTACACTTAACAATTTTCAAGTAACTAATTCACATTTCAAGTCTCTACCATTAACCATTTTCAAGTAACTAATTCACATTTCAAGTCTCTACCATTAACCATTTAACTAATTTACATTTCAATTCTCTACACTTAACCATTTTCAAGCAACTAATTCATGTTTTCAAGTTAGTACACATAACCATTTTCATGTAATAATCCACATTTTCACAACACTTAACCATTTTCAAGTAACTAATTCACATTTCAAGTCTCTACCATTAACCATTTTCAAGTAACTAATTCGCATTTTCAAGTCACTACCATTTTCAAGTAACAAATACACATCTTCATTTCCCTACACTTAACCATTTTCACATGACTAATTCACATTTTCAAATTACTACACTTAACCATGTTCAAGTAACTAATTCACATTTTCACTACACTTAACCATTTTCAAGCAACTAATTCACGTTTTCAAGTTACTACACTTAACCATTTTCATGTAATAATCCACATTTTCACAACACTTAACCATTTTCAAGTAACTAATTCACATTTCAAGTCTCTACCATTAATCATTTTCAAGTAACTAATTCACGTTTTCAAGTTACTACACTTAAGTGCCCGTTTGGATGGGCTTTTGACTTTTAGCTTAAAAGCCAAAAGCCATAAGTTAGAAATCCTAACTTATGGCTTTTGGCATATTTTTTAACATTTTAAGCCAAAAGTCATAAGTTAGGATTCCTAACTTATGGCTTTTGGCTTATTTTAAGCATTTTAGTCAAAAACCAAGTGCTTATAAGCACTTTTTAAATTTATCCAAACACTTCAAAAATGCTTAAAAGCTATTTTTAGCTTAAAAGCACCTAAAATAAGCCAATCCAAACGGGCCCTTAACCATTTTCAAGTAACTAATTCACATTTTCACTACACCTAACCATTTTCAAGTAACTAATTCACATTTCAAGTTTCTACCATTAACCATTTTCAAGTAACTAATTCGCATTTTCAAGTTACTGCACTTAACCATTTTCAAGTAACTAATTCACATTTTTACTACACTTAACAATTTTCAAGTAACTAATTCACATTTCAAGTCTCTACCATTAACCATTTTCAAGTAACTAATTCACATTTCAAGTCTCTACCATTAACCATTTAACTAATTTACATTTCAATTCTCTACACTTAACCATTTTCAAGCAACTAATTCATGTTTTCAAGTTAGTACACATAACCATTTTCATGTAATTATCCACATTTTCACAACACTTAACCATTTTCAAGTAACTAATTCACATTTCAAGTCTCTACCATTAACCATTTTCAAGTAACTAATTCGCATTTTCAAGTCACTACCATTTTCAAGTAACAAATACACATCTTCATTTCTCTACACTTAACCATTTTCACATGACTAATTCACATTTTCAAATTACTACACTTAACCATGTTCAAGTAACTAATTCACATTTTCACTACACTTAACCATTTTCAAGTAACTAATTCACATTTAGAGTCTCTACCATTAACCATTTTCAAGTCACTACCATTTTCAATTAACTAATTCACATTTTCTCTACACTGAACCATTTTCAAGTAACTAATTCATATTTCAAGTCTCTACCATTAACCATTTTCAAGTAACTAATTCACATTTCAAGTCTCTACCATTAACCATGTAACTAATTCACATTTCAATTCTCTACACTTAACCATTTTCAAGTAACTAATTCACGTTTTCAAGTTACTACACTTAACCATTTTCACGTAACTTATTCACATTTTCACTACACTTAACCATTTTCAAGTAACTAATTCACATTTCAAGTCTCTACCATTAACCATTTTCAAGTAACTAATTCACATTTTCAAGTAACTAATTCACATTTCAAGTCTCTACCATTAACCATTTTCAAGTAACTAATTCACATTTCAAGTCTCTACCATTAACCATGTAACTAATTCACATTTCAATTCTCTACACTTAACCATTTTCAAGCAACTAATTCACGTTTTCAAGTTACTACACTTAACCATTTTCATGTAATAATCCACATTTTCACAACACTTAACCATTTTCAAGTAACTAATTCACATTTCAAGTCTCTACCATTAATCATTTTCAAGTAACTAATTCACGTTTTCAAGTTACTACACTTAACCATTTTCAAGTAACTAATTCACATTTTCACTACACTTAACCATTTTCAAGTAACTAATTCACATTTCAAGTCTCTACCATTAACCATTTTCAAGTAACTAATTCGCATTTTCAAGTTACTGCACTTAACCATTTTCAAGTAACTAATTCATATTTCAAGTCTCTACCATTAACTATTTTCAAGTAACTAATTCACATTTCAAGTCTCTACCATTAACCATGTAACTAATTCACATTTCAATTCTCTACACTTAACCATTTTCAAGTAACTAATTCACGTTTTCAAGTTACTACACTTAACCATTTTCAAGTAACTAATTCACATTTCAAGTCTCTACCATTAACCATTTTCATGTAATAATCCACATTTTCACAACACTTAACCATTTTCAAGTAACTAATTCACATTTCAAGTCTCTACCATTAATCATTTTCAAGTAACTAATTCACGTTTTCAAGTTACTACACTTAACCATTTTCAAGTAACTAATTCACATTTTCACTACACTTAACCATTTTCAAGTAACTAATTCACATTTTCACTACTCTTAACCATTTTCATGTAACTAATTCTTATTTCAAGTCTCTACCATTAACCATTTTCAAGTAACTAATTCACATTTAAAGTAACTAATTCACATTTCAAGTCTCTACCATTAATCATTTTCAAGTAACTAATTCACGTTTTCAAGTTACTACACTTAACCATTTTCATGTAATAATCCACATTTTCACAACACTTAACCATTTTCAAGTAACTAATTCACATTTCAAGTCTCTACCATTAATCATTTTCAAGTAACTAATTCACGTTTTCAAGTTACTACACTTACCATTTTCAAGTAACTAATTCACATTTTCACTACACCTAACCATTTTCAAGTAACTAATTCACATTTCAAGTCTCTACCATTAACCATTTTCAAGTAACTAATTCGCATTTTCAAGTTACTGCACTTAACCATTTTCAAGTAACTAATTCACATTTTTACTACACTTAACAATTTTCAAGTAACTAATTCACATTTCAAGTCTCTACCATTAACCATTTTCAAGTAACTAATTCACATTTCAAGTCTCTACCATTAACCATTTAACTAATTTACATTTCAATTCTCTACACTTAACCATTTTCAAGCAACTAATTCATGTTTTCAAGTTAGTACACATAACCATTTTCATGTAATAATCCACATTTTCACAACACTTAACCATTTTCAAGTAACTAATTCACATTTCAAGTCTCTACCATTAACCATTTTCAAGTAACTAATTCGCATTTTCAAGTCACTACCATTTTCAAGTAACAAATACACATCTTCATTTCCCTACACTTAACCATTTTCACATGACTAATTCACATTTTCAAATTACTACACTTAACCATGTTCAAGTAACTAATTCACATTTTCACTACACTTAACCATTTTCAAGTAACTAATTCACATTTAGAGTCTCTACCATTAACCATTTTCAAGTCACTACCATTTTCAATTAACTAATTCACATTTTCTCTACACTGAACCATTTTCAAGTAACTAATTCATATTTCAAGTCTCTACCATTAACCATTTTCAAGTAACTAATTCACATTTCAAGTCTCTACCATTAACCATGTAACTAATTCACATTTCAATTCTCTACACTTAACCATTTTCAAGTAACTAATTCACGTTTTCAAGTTACTACACTTAACCATTTTCACATAACTTATTCACATTTTCACTACACTTAACCATTTTCAAGTAACTAATTCACATTTCAAGTCTCTACCATTAACCATTTTCAAGTAACTAATTCACATTTTCAAGTAACTAATTCACATTTCAAGTCTCTACCATTAACCATTTTCAAGTAACTAATTCACATTTCAAGTCTCTACCATTAACCATGTAACTAATTCACATTTCAATTCTCTACACTTAACCATTTTCAAGCAACTAATTCACGTTTTCAAGTTACTACACTTAACCATTTTCATGTAATAATCCACATTTTCACAACACTTAACCATTTTCAAGTAACTAATTCACATTTCAAGTCTCTACCATTAATCATTTTCAAGTAACTAATTCACGTTTTCAAGTTACTACACTTAACCATTTTCAAGTAACTAATTCACATTTTCACTACACTTAACCATTTTCAAGTAACTAATTCACATTTCAAGTCTCTACCATTAACCATTTTCAAGTAACTAATTCGCATTTTCAAGTTACTGCACTTAACCATTTTCAAGTAACTAATTCATATTTCAAGTCTCTACCATTAACTATTTTCAAGTAACTAATTCACATTTCAAGTCTCTACCATTAACCATGTAACTAATTCACATTTCAATTCTCTACACTTAACCATTTTCAAGTAACTAATTCACGTTTTCAAGTTACTACACTTAACAATTTTCAAGTAACTAATTCACATTTCAAGTCTCTACCATTAACCATTTTCAAGTAACTAATTCACATTTCAAGTCTCTACCATTAACCATTTAACTAATTTACATTTCAATTCTCTACACTTAACCATTTTCAAGCAACTAATTCATGTTTTCAAGTTAGTACACATAACCATTTTCATGTAATAATCCACATTTTCACAACACTTAACCATTTTCAAATAACTAATTCACATTTCAAGTCTCTACCATTAACCATTTTCAAGTAACTAATTCGCATTTTCAAGTCACTACCATTTTCAAGTAACAAATACACATCTTCATTTCTCTACACTTAACCATTTTCACATGACTAATTCACATTTTCAAATTACTACACTTAACCATGTTCAAGTAACTAATTCACATTTTCACTACACTTAACCATTTTCAAGTAACTAATTCACATTTAGAGTCTCTACCATTAACCATTTTCAAGTCACTACCATTTTCAATTAACTAATTCACATTTTCTCTACACTGAACCATTTTCAAGTAACTAATTCATATTTCAAGTCTCTACCATTAACCATTTTCAAGTAACTAATTCACATTTCAAGTCTCTACCATTAACCATGTAACTAATTCACATTTCAATTCTCTACACTTAACCATTTTCAAGTAACTAATTCACGTTTTCAAGTTACTACACTTAACCATTTTCACGTAACTTATTCACATTTTCACTACACTTAACCATTTTCAAGTAACTAATTCACATTTCAAGTCTCTACCATTAACCATTTTCAAGTAACTAATTCACATTTTCAAGTAACTAATTCACATTTCAAGTCTCTACCATTAACCATTTTCAAGTAACTAATTCACATTTCAAGTCTCTACCATTAACCATGTAACTAATTCACATTTCAATTCTCTACACTTAACCATTTTCAAGCAACTAATTCACGTTTTCAAGTTACTACACTTAACCATTTTCATGTAATAATCCACATTTTCACAACACTTAACCATTTTCAAGTAACTAATTCACATTTCAAGTCTCTACCATTAATCATTTTCAAGTAACTAATTCACGTTTTCAAGTTACTACACTTAACCATTTTCAAGTAACTAATTCACATTTTCACTACACTTAACCATTTTCAAGTAACTAATTCACATTTCAAGTCTCTACCATTAACCATTTTCAAGTAACTAATTCGCATTTTCAAGTTACTGCACTTAACCATTTTCAAGTAACTAATTCATATTTCAAGTCTCTACCATTAACTATTTTCAAGTAACTAATTCACATTTCAAGTCTCTACCATTAACCATGTAACTAATTCACATTTCAATTCTCTACACTTAACCATTTTCAAGTAACTAATTCACGTTTTCAAGTTACTACACTTAACCATTTTCAAGTAACTAATTCACATTTCAAGTCTCTACCATTAACCATTTTCATGTAATAATCCACATTTTCACAACACTTAACCATTTTCAAGTAACTAATTCACATTTCAAGTCTCTACCATTAATCATTTTCAAGTAACTAATTCACGTTTTCAAGTTACTACACTTAACCATTTTCAAGTAACTAATTCACATTTTCACTACACTTAACCATTTTCAAGTAACTAATTCACATTTCAAGTCTCTACCATTAACCATTTTCAAGTAACTAATTCGCATTTTCAAGTTACTGCACTTAACCATTTTCAAGTAACTAATTCATATTTCAAGTCTCTACCATTAACTATTTTCAAGTAACTAATTCACATTTCAAGTCTCTACCATTAACCATGTAACTAATTCACATTTCAATTCTCTACACTTAACCATTTTCAAGTAACTAATTCACGTTTTCAAGTTACTACACTTAACCATTTTCAAGTAACTAATTCACATTTCAAGTCTCTACCATTAACCATTTTCATGTAATAATCCACATTTTCACAACACTTAACCATTTTCAAGTAACTAATTCACATTTCAAGTCTCTACCATTAATCATTTTCAAGTAACTAATTCACGTTTTCAAGTTACTACACTTAACCATTTTCAAGTAACTAATTCACATTTTCACTACACTTAACCATTTTCAAGTAACTAATTCACATTTTCACTACTCTTAACCATTTTCATGTAACTAATTCTTATTTCAAGTCTCTACCATTAACCATTTTCAAGTAACTAATTCACATTTAAAGTAACTAATTCACATTTCAAGTCTCTACCATTAATCATTTTCAAGTAACTAATTCACGTTTTCAAGTTACTACACTTAACCATTTTCATGTAATAATCCACATTTTCACAACACTTAACCATTTTCAAGTAACTAATTCACATTTCAAGTCTCTACCATTAATCATTTTCAAGTAACTAATTCACGTTTTCAAGTTACTACACTTAACCATTTTCAAGTAACTAATTCACATTTTCACTACACTTAACCATTTTCAAGTAACTAATTCACATTTTCACTACACTTAACAATTTTCAAGTAACTAATTCACATTTCAAGTCTCTACCATTAACCATTTTCAAGTCACTACCATTTTCAAGTAACTAATTCACATTTTAACTACACTTAACCATTTTCAAGTAACTAATTCACATTTCAAGTCTCTACCATTAACCATTTTCAAGTAACTAATTCACATTACAAGTCTCTACCATTAACCATTTAACTAATTTACATTTCAATTCTCTACACTTAACCATTTTCAAGCAACTAATTCATGTTTTCAAGTTAGTACACATAACCATTTTCATGTAATAATCCACATTTTCACAACACTTAACCATTTTCAAGTAACTAATTCACATTTCAAGTCTCTACCATTAACCATTTTCAAGTAACTAATTCGCATTTTCAAGTCACTACCATTTTCAAGTAACAAATACACATCTTCATTTCTCTACACTTAACCATTTTCACATGACTAATTCACATTTTCAAATTACTACACTTAACCATGTTCAAGTAACTAATTCACATTTTCACTACACTTAACCATTTTCAAGTAACTAATTCACATTTAGAGTCTCTACCATTAACCATTTTCAAGTCACTACCATTTTCAATTAACTAATTCACATTTTCTCTACACTTAACCATTTTCAAGTAACTAATTCATATTTCAAGTCTCTACCATTAACCATTTTCAAGTAACTAATTCACATTTCAAGTCTCTACCATTAACCATGTAACTAATTCACATTTCAATTCTCTACACTTAACCATTTTCAAGTAACTAATTCACGTTTTCAAGTTACTACACTTAACCATTTTCACGTAACTTATTCACATTTTCACTACACTTAACCATTTTCAAGTAACTAATTCACATTTCAAGTCTCTACCATTAACCATTTTCAAGTAACTAATTCACATTTTCACTACACTTAACCCTTTTCAAGTAACTAATTCACATTTCAAGTCTCTACCATTAACCATTTTCAAGTAACTAATTCACATTTCAAGTCTCTACCATTAACCATGTAACTAATTCACATTTCAATTCTCTACACTTAACCATTTTCAAGCAACTAATTCACGTTTTCAAGTTACTACACTTAACCATTTTCAAGTAACTAATTCACATTTAGAGTCTCTACCATTAACCATTTTCAAGTCACTACCATTTTCAATTAACTAATTCACATTTTCTCTACACTTAACCATTTTCAAGTAACTAATTCATATTTCAAGTCTATACAATTAACCATTTTCAAGTAACTAATTCACATTTCAAGTCTCTACCATTAACCATGTAACTAATTCACATTTCAATTCTCTACACTTAACCATTTTCAAGTAACTAATTCACGTTTTCAAGTTACTACACTTAACCATTTTCACGTAACTTATTCACATTTTCACTACACTTAACCATTTTCAAGTAACTAATTCACATTTCAAGTCTCTACCATTAACCATTTTCAAGTAACTAATTCACATTTTCACTACACTTAACCATTTTCAAGTAACTAATTCACATTTCAAGTCTCTACCATTAACCATTTTCAAGTAACTAATTCACATTTCAAGTCTCTACCATTAACCATGTAACTAATTCACATTTCAATTCTCTACACTTAACCATTTTCAAGCAACTAATTCACGTTTTCAAGTTACTACACTTAACCATTTTCATGTAATAATCCACATTTTCACAACACTTAACCATTTTCAAGTAACTAATTCACATTTCAAGTCTCTACCATTAATCATTTTCAAGTAACTAATTCACGTTTTCAAGTTACTACAACCATTTTCAAGTAACTAATTCACATTTTCACTACACCTAACCATTTTCAAGTAACTAATTCACATTTCAAGTTTCTACCATTAACCATTTTCAAGTAACTAATTCGCATTTTCAAGTTACTGCACTTAACCATTTTCAAGTAACTAATTCACATTTTTACTACACTTAACAATTTTCAAGTAACTAATTCACATTTTCACTACACTTAACAATTTTCAAGTAACTAATTCACATTTTTACTACACTTAACAATTTTCAAGTAACTAATTCACATTTCAAGTCTCTACCATTAACCATTTTCAAGTCACTACCATTTTCAAGTAACTAATTCACATTTTAACTACACTTAACCATTTTCAAGTAACTAATTCACATTTCAAGTCTCTACCATTAACCATTTTCAAGTAACTAATTCACATTACAAGTCTCTACCATTAACCATTTAACTAATTTACATTTCAATTCTCTACACTTAACCATTTTCAAGCAACTAATTCATGTTTTCAAGTTAGTACACATAACCATTTTCATGTAATAATCCACATTTTCACAACACTTAACCATTTTCAAGTAACTAATTCACATTTCAAGTCTCTACCATTAACCATTTTCAAGTAACTAATTCGCATTTTCAAGTCACTACCATTTTCAAGTAACAAATACACATCTTCATTTCTCTACACTTAACCATTTTCACATGACTAATTCACATTTTCAAATTACTACACTTAACCATGTTCAAGTAACTAATTCACATTTTCACTACACTTAACCATTTTCAAGTAACTAATTCACATTTAGAGTCTCTACCATTAACCATTTTCAAGTCACTACCATTTTCAATTAACTAATTCACATTTTCTCTACACTTAACCATTTTCAAGTAACTAATTCATATTTCAAGTCTCTACCATTAACCATTTTCAAGTAACTAATTCACATTTCAAGTCTCTACCATTAACCATGTAACTAATTCACATTTCAATTCTCTACACTTAACCATTTTCAAGTAACTAATTCACGTTTTCAAGTTACTACACTTAACCATTTTCACGTAACTTATTCACATTTTCACTACACTTAACCATTTTCAAGTAACTAATTCACATTTCAAGTCTCTACCATTAACCATTTTCAAGTAACTAATTCACATTTTCACTACACTTAACCATTTTCAAGTAACTAATTCACATTTCAAGTCTCTACCATTAACCATTTTCAAGTAACTAATTCACATTTCAAGTCTCTACCATTAACCATGTAACTAATTCACATTTCAATTCTCTACACTTAACCATTTTCAAGCAACTAATTCACGTTTTCAAGTTACTACACTTAACCATTTTCAAGTAACTAATTCACATTTAGAGTCTCTACCATTAACCATTTTCAAGTCACTACCATTTTCAATTAACTAATTCACATTTTCTCTACACTTAACCATTTTCAAGTAACTAATTCATATTTCAAGTCTATACAATTAACCATTTTCAAGTAACTAATTCACATTTCAAGTCTCTACCATTAACCATGTAACTAATTCACATTTCAATTCTCTACACTTAACCATTTTCAAGTAACTAATTCACGTTTTCAAGTTACTACACTTAACCATTTTCACGTAACTTATTCACATTTTCACTACACTTAACCATTTTCAAGTAACTAATTCACATTTCAAGTCTCTACCATTAACCATTTTCAAGTAACTAATTCACATTTTCACTACACTTAACCATTTTCAAGTAACTAATTCACATTTCAAGTCTCTACCATTAACCATTTTCAAGTAACTAATTCACATTTCAAGTCTCTACCATTAACCATGTAACTAATTCACATTTCAATTCTCTACACTTAACCATTTTCAAGCAACTAATTCACGTTTTCAAGTTACTACACTTAACCATTTTCATGTAATAATCCACATTTTCACAACACTTAACCATTTTCAAGTAACTAATTCACATTTCAAGTCTCTACCATTAATCATTTTCAAGTAACTAATTCACGTTTTCAAGTTACTACAACCATTTTCAAGTAACTAATTCACATTTTCACTACACCTAACCATTTTCAAGTAACTAATTCACATTTCAAGTTTCTACCATTAACCATTTTCAAGTAACTAATTCGCATTTTCAAGTTACTGCACTTAACCATTTTCAAGTAACTAATTCACATTTTTACTACACTTAACCATTTTCAAGTAACTAATTCACATTTTCACTACACTTAACAATTTTCAAGTAACTAATTCACATTTTTACTACACTTAACAATTTTCAAGTAACTAATTCACATTTCAAGTCTCTACCATTAACCATTTTCAAGTCACTACCATTTTCAAGTAACTAATTCACATTTTAACTACACTTAACCATTTTCAAGTAACTAATTCACATTTCAAGTCTCTACCATTAACCATTTTCAAGTAACTAATTCACATTACAAGTCTCTACCATTAACCATTTAACTAATTTACATTTCAATTCTCTACACTTAACCATTTTCAAGCAACTAATTCATGTTTTCAAGTTAGTACACATAACCATTTTCATGTAATAATCCACATTTTCACAACACTTAACCATTTTCAAGTAACTAATTCACATTTCAAGTCTCTACCATTAACCATTTTCAAGTAACTAATTCGCATTTTCAAGTCACTACCATTTTCAAGTAACAAATACACATCTTCATTTCTCTACACTTAACCATTTTCACATGACTAATTCACATTTTCAAATTACTACACTTAACCATGTTCAAGTAACTAATTCACATTTTCACTACACTTAACCATTTTCAAGTAACTAATTCACATTTAGAGTCTCTACCATTAACCATTTTCAAGTCACTACCATTTTCAATTAACTAATTCACATTTTCTCTACACTTAACCATTTTCAAGTAACTAATTCATATTTCAAGTCTCTACCATTAACCATTTTCAAGTAACTAATTCACATTTCAAGTCTCTACCATTAACCATGTAACTAATTCACATTTCAATTCTCTACACTTAACCATTTTCAAGTAACTAATTCACGTTTTCAAGTTACTACACTTAACCATTTTCACGTAACTTATTCACATTTTCACTACACTTAACCATTTTCAAGTAACTAATTCACATTTCAAGTCTCTACCATTAACCATTTTCAAGTAACTAATTCACATTTTCACTACACTTAACCATTTTCAAGTAACTAATTCACATTTCAAGTCTCTACCATTAACCATTTTCAAGTAACTAATTCACATTTCAAGTCTCTACCATTAACCATGTAACTAATTCACATTTCAATTCTCTACACTTAACCATTTTCAAGCAACTAATTCACGTTTTCAAGTTACTACACTTAACCATTTTCAAGTAACTAATTCACATTTAGAGTCTCTACCATTAACCATTTTCAAGTCACTACCATTTTCAATTAACTAATTCACATTTTCTCTACACTTAACCATTTTCAAGTAACTAATTCATATTTCAAGTCTATACAATTAACCATTTTCAAGTAACTAATTCACATTTCAAGTCTCTACCATTAACCATGTAACTAATTCACATTTCAATTCTCTACACTTAACCATTTTCAAGTAACTAATTCACGTTTTCAAGTTACTACACTTAACCATTTTCACGTAACTTATTCACATTTTCACTACACTTAACCATTTTCAAGTAACTAATTCACATTTCAAGTCTCTACCATTAACCATTTTCAAGTAACTAATTCACATTTTCACTACACTTAACCATTTTCAAGTAACTAATTCACATTTCAAGTCTCTACCATTAACCATTTTCAAGTAACTAATTCACATTTCAAGTCTCTACCATTAACCATGTAACTAATTCACATTTCAATTCTCTACACTTAACCATTTTCAAGCAACTAATTCACGTTTTCAAGTTACTACACTTAACCATTTTCATGTAATAATCCACATTTTCACAACACTTAACCATTTTCAAGTAACTAATTCACATTTCAAGTCTCTACCATTAATCATTTTCAAGTAACTAATTCACGTTTTCAAGTTACTACAACCATTTTCAAGTAACTAATTCACATTTTCACTACACCTAACCATTTTCAAGTAACTAATTCACATTTCAAGTTTCTACCATTAACCATTTTCAAGTAACTAATTCGCATTTTCAAGTTACTGCACTTAACCATTTTCAAGTAACTAATTCACATTTTTACTACACTTAACAATTTTCAAGTAACTAATTCACATTTTCACTACACTTAACAATTTTCAAGTAACTAATTCACATTTTTACTACACTTAACAATTTTCAAGTAACTAATTCACATTTCAAGTCTCTACCATTAACCATTTTCAAGTCACTACCATTTTCAAGTAACTAATTCACATTTTAACTACACTTAACCATTTTCAAGTAACTAATTCACATTTCAAGTCTCTACCATTAACCATTTTCAAGTAACTAATTCACATTACAAGTCTCTACCATTAACCATTTAACTAATTTACATTTCAATTCTCTACACTTAACCATTTTCAAGCAACTAATTCATGTTTTCAAGTTAGTACACATAACCATTTTCATGTAATAATCCACATTTTCACAACACTTAACCATTTTCAAGTAACTAATTCACATTTCAAGTCTCTACCATTAACCATTTTCAAGTAACTAATTCGCATTTTCAAGTCACTACCATTTTCAAGTAACAAATACACATCTTCATTTCTCTACACTTAACCATTTTCACATGACTAATTCACATTTTCAAATTACTACACTTAACCATGTTCAAGTAACTAATTCACATTTTCACTACACTTAACCATTTTCAAGTAACTAATTCACATTTAGAGTCTCTACCATTAACCATTTTCAAGTCACTACCATTTTCAATTAACTAATTCACATTTTCTCTACACTTAACCATTTTCAAGTAACTAATTCATATTTCAAGTCTCTACCATTAACCATTTTCAAGTAACTAATTCACATTTCAAGTCTCTACCATTAACCATGTAACTAATTCACATTTCAATTCTCTACACTTAACCATTTTCAAGTAACTAATTCACGTTTTCAAGTTACTACACTTAACCATTTTCACGTAACTTATTCACATTTTCACTACACTTAACCATTTTCAAGTAACTAATTCACATTTCAAGTCTCTACCATTAACCATTTTCAAGTAACTAATTCACATTTTCACTACACTTAACCATTTTCAAGTAACTAATTCACATTTCAAGTCTCTACCATTAACCATTTTCAAGTAACTAATTCACATTTCAAGTCTCTACCATTAACCATGTAACTAATTCACATTTCAATTCTCTACACTTAACCATTTTCAAGCAACTAATTCACGTTTTCAAGTTACTACACTTAACCATTTTCAAGTAACTAATTCACATTTAGAGTCTCTACCATTAACCATTTTCAAGTCACTACCATTTTCAATTAACTAATTCACATTTTCTCTACACTTAACCATTTTCAAGTAACTAATTCATATTTCAAGTCTATACAATTAACCATTTTCAAGTAACTAATTCACATTTCAAGTCTCTACCATTAACCATGTAACTAATTCACATTTCAATTCTCTACACTTAACCATTTTCAAGTAACTAATTCACGTTTTCAAGTTACTACACTTAACCATTTTCACGTAACTTATTCACATTTTCACTACACTTAACCATTTTCAAGTAACTAATTCACATTTCAAGTCTCTACCATTAACCATTTTCAAGTAACTAATTCACATTTTCACTACACTTAACCATTTTCAAGTAACTAATTCACATTTCAAGTCTCTACCATTAACCATTTTCAAGTAACTAATTCACATTTCAAGTCTCTACCATTAACCATGTAACTAATTCACATTTCAATTCTCTACACTTAACCATTTTCAAGCAACTAATTCACGTTTTCAAGTTACTACACTTAACCATTTTCATGTAATAATCCACATTTTCACAACACTTAACCATTTTCAAGTAACTAATTCACATTTCAAGTCTCTACCATTAATCATTTTCAAGTAACTAATTCACGTTTTCAAGTTACTACAACCATTTTCAAGTAACTAATTCACATTTTCACTACACCTAACCATTTTCAAGTAACTAATTCACATTTCAAGTTTCTACCATTAACCATTTTCAAGTAACTAATTCGCATTTTCAAGTTACTGCACTTAACCATTTTCAAGTAACTAATTCACATTTTTACTACACTTAACCATTTTCAAGTAACTAATTCACATTTTCACTACACTTAACAATTTTCAAGTAACTAATTCACATTTTTACTACACTTAACAATTTTCAAGTAACTAATTCACATTTCAAGTCTCTACCATTAACCATTTTCAAGTCACTACCATTTTCAAGTAACTAATTCACATTTTAACTACACTTAACCATTTTCAAGTAACTAATTCACATTTCAAGTCTCTACCATTAACCATTTTCAAGTAACTAATTCACATTACAAGTCTCTACCATTAACCATTTAACTAATTTACATTTCAATTCTCTACACTTAACCATTTTCAAGCAACTAATTCATGTTTTCAAGTTAGTACACATAACCATTTTCATGTAATAATCCACATTTTCACAACACTTAACCATTTTCAAGTAACTAATTCACATTTCAAGTCTCTACCATTAACCATTTTCAAGTAACTAATTCGCATTTTCAAGTCACTACCATTTTCAAGTAACAAATACACATCTTCATTTCTCTACACTTAACCATTTTCACATGACTAATTCACATTTTCAAATTACTACACTTAACCATGTTCAAGTAACTAATTCACATTTTCACTACACTTAACCATTTTCAAGTAACTAATTCACATTTAGAGTCTCTACCATTAACCATTTTCAAGTCACTACCATTTTCAATTAACTAATTCACATTTTCTCTACACTTAACCATTTTCAAGTAACTAATTCATATTTCAAGTCTCTACCATTAACCATTTTCAAGTAACTAATTCACATTTCAAGTCTCTACCATTAACCATGTAACTAATTCACATTTCAATTCTCTACACTTAACCATTTTCAAGTAACTAATTCACGTTTTCAAGTTACTACACTTAACCATTTTCACGTAACTTATTCACATTTTCACTACACTTAACCATTTTCAAGTAACTAATTCACATTTCAAGTCTCTACCATTAACCATTTTCAAGTAACTAATTCACATTTTCACTACACTTAACCATTTTCAAGTAACTAATTCACATTTCAAGTCTCTACCATTAACCATTTTCAAGTAACTAATTCACATTTCAAGTCTCTACCATTAACCATGTAACTAATTCACATTTCAATTCTCTACACTTAACCATTTTCAAGCAACTAATTCACGTTTTCAAGTTACTACACTTAACCATTTTCAAGTAACTAATTCACATTTAGAGTCTCTACCATTAACCATTTTCAAGTCACTACCATTTTCAATTAACTAATTCACATTTTCTCTACACTTAACCATTTTCAAGTAACTAATTCATATTTCAAGTCTATACAATTAACCATTTTCAAGTAACTAATTCACATTTCAAGTCTCTACCATTAACCATGTAACTAATTCACATTTCAATTCTCTACACTTAACCATTTTCAAGTAACTAATTCACGTTTTCAAGTTACTACACTTAACCATTTTCACGTAACTTATTCACATTTTCACTACACTTAACCATTTTCAAGTAACTAATTCACATTTCAAGTCTCTACCATTAACCATTTTCAAGTAACTAATTCACATTTTCACTACACTTAACCATTTTCAAGTAACTAATTCACATTTCAAGTCTCTACCATTAACCATTTTCAAGTAACTAATTCACATTTCAAGTCTCTACCATTAACCATGTAACTAATTCACATTTCAATTCTCTACACTTAACCATTTTCAAGCAACTAATTCACGTTTTCAAGTTACTACACTTAACCATTTTCATGTAATAATCCACATTTTCACAACACTTAACCATTTTCAAGTAACTAATTCACATTTCAAGTCTCTACCATTAATCATTTTCAAGTAACTAATTCACGTTTTCAAGTTACTACAACCATTTTCAAGTAACTAATTCACATTTTCACTACACCTAACCATTTTCAAGTAACTAATTCACATTTCAAGTTTCTACCATTAACCATTTTCAAGTAACTAATTCGCATTTTCAAGTTACTGCACTTAACCATTTTCAAGTAACTAATTCACATTTTTACTACACTTAACAATTTTCAAGTAACTAATTCACATTTTCACTACACTTAACAATTTTCAAGTAACTAATTCACATTTTTACTACACTTAACAATTTTCAAGTAACTAATTCACATTTCAAGTCTCTACCATTAACCATTTTCAAGTCACTACCATTTTCAAGTAACTAATTCACATTTTAACTACACTTAACCATTTTCAAGTAACTAATTCACATTTCAAGTCTCTACCATTAACCATTTTCAAGTAACTAATTCACATTACAAGTCTCTACCATTAACCATTTAACTAATTTACATTTCAATTCTCTACACTTAACCATTTTCAAGCAACTAATTCATGTTTTCAAGTTAGTACACATAACCATTTTCATGTAATAATCCACATTTTCACAACACTTAACCATTTTCAAGTAACTAATTCACATTTCAAGTCTCTACCATTAACCATTTTCAAGTAACTAATTCGCATTTTCAAGTCACTACCATTTTCAAGTAACAAATACACATCTTCATTTCTCTACACTTAACCATTTTCACATGACTAATTCACATTTTCAAATTACTACACTTAACCATGTTCAAGTAACTAATTCACATTTTCACTACACTTAACCATTTTCAAGTAACTAATTCACATTTAGAGTCTCTACCATTAACCATTTTCAAGTCACTACCATTTTCAATTAACTAATTCACATTTTCTCTACACTTAACCATTTTCAAGTAACTAATTCATATTTCAAGTCTCTACCATTAACCATTTTCAAGTAACTAATTCACATTTCAAGTCTCTACCATTAACCATGTAACTAATTCACATTTCAATTCTCTACACTTAACCATTTTCAAGTAACTAATTCACGTTTTCAAGTTACTACACTTAACCATTTTCACGTAACTTATTCACATTTTCACTACACTTAACCATTTTCAAGTAACTAATTCACATTTCAAGTCTCTACCATTAACCATTTTCAAGTAACTAATTCACATTTTCACTACACTTAACCATTTTCAAGTAACTAATTCACATTTCAAGTCTCTACCATTAACCATTTTCAAGTAACTAATTCACATTTCAAGTCTCTACCATTAACCATGTAACTAATTCACATTTCAATTCTCTACACTTAACCATTTTCAAGCAACTAATTCACGTTTTCAAGTTACTACACTTAACCATTTTCATGTAATAATCCACATTTAGAGTCTCTACCATTAACCATTTTCAAGTCACTACCATTTTCAATTAACTAATTCACATTCTCTCTACACTTAACCATTTTCAAGTAACTAATTCATATTTCAAGTCTATACAATTAACCATTTTCAAGTAACTAATTCACATTTCAAGTCTCTACCATTAACCATGTAACTAATTCACATTTCAATTCTCTACACTTAACCATTTTCAAGTAACTAATTCACGTTTTCAAGTTACTACACTTAACCATTTTCACGTAACTTATTCACATTTTCACTACACTTAACCATTTTCAAGAAACTAATTCACATTTCAAGTCTCTACCATTAACCATTTTCAAGTAACTAATTCACATTTTCACTACACTTAACCATTTTCAAGTAACTAATTCACATTTCAAGTCTCTACCATTAACCATTTTCAAGTAACTAATTCACATGTCAAGTCTCTACCATTAACCATGTAACTAATTCACATTTCAATTCTCTACACTTAACCATTTTCAAGCAACTAATTCACGTTTTCAAGTTACTACACTTAACCATTTTCATGTAATAATCCACATTTTCACAACACTTAACCATTTTCAAGTAACTAATTCACATTTCAAGTCTCTACCATTAATCATTTTCAAGTAACTAATTCACGTTTTCAAGTTACTACACTAACCATTTTCAAGTAACTAATTCACATTTTCACTACACCTAACCATTTTCAAGTAACTAATTCACATTTCAAGTTTCTACCATTAACCATTTTCAAGTAACTAATTCGCATTTTCAAGTTACTGCACTTAACCATTTTCAAGTAACTAATTCACATTTTTACTACACTTAACAATTTTCAAGTAACTAATTCACATTTCAAGTCTCTACCATTAACCATTTTCAAGTAACTAATTCACATTTCAAGTTTCTACCATTAACCATTTTCAAGTAACTAATTCGCATTTTCAAGTTACTGCACTTAACCATTTTCAAGTAACTAATTCACATTTTTACTACACTTAACAATTTTCAAGTAACTAATTCACATTTCAAGTCTCTACCATTAACCATTTTCAAGTAACTAATTCACATTTCAAGTCTCTACCATTAACCATTTAACTAATTTACATTTCAATTCTCTACACTTAACCATTTTCAAGCAACTAATTCATGTTTTCAAGTTAGTACACATAACCATTTTCATGTAATAATCCACATTTTCACAACACTTAACCATTTTCAAGTAACTAATTCACATTTCAAGTCTCTACCATTAACCATTTTCAAGTAACTAATTCGCATTTTCAAGTCACTACCATTTTCAAGTAACAAATACATATCTTCATTTCTCTACACTTAACCATTTTCACATGACTAATTCACATTTTCAAATTACTACACTTAACCATGTTCAAGTAACTAATTCACATTTTCACTACACTTAACCATTTTCAAGTAACTAATTCACATTTAGAGTCTCTACCATTAACCATTTTCAAGTCACTACCATTTTCAATTAACTAATTCACATTTTCTCTACACTGAACCATTTTCAAGTAACTAATTCATATTTCAAGTCTCTACCATTAACCATTTTCAAGTAACTAATTCACATTTCAAGTCTCTACCATTAACCATGTAACTAATTCACATTTCAATTCTCTACACTTAATCATTTTCAAGTAACTAATTCACGTTTTCAAGTTACTACACTTAACCATTTTCACGTAACTTATTCACATTTTCACTACACTTAACCATTTTCAAGTAACTAATTCACATTTCAAGTCTCTACCATTAACCATTTTCAAGTAACTAATTCACATTTTCAAGTAACTAATTCACATTTCAAGTCTCTACCATTAACCATTTTCAAGTAACTAATTCACATTTCAAGTCTCTACCATTAACCATGTAACTAATTCACATTTCAATTCTCTACACTTAACCATTTTCAAGCAACTAATTCACGTTTTCAAGTTACTACACTTAACCATTTTCATGTAATAATCCACATTTTCACAACACTTAACCATTTTCAAGTAACTAATTCACATTTCAAGTCTCTACCATTAATCATTTTCAAGTAACTAATTCACGTTTTCAAGTTACTACAACCATTTTCAAGTAACTAATTCACATTTTCACTACACCTAACCATTTTCAAGTAACTAATTCACATTTCAAGTTTCTACCATTAACCATTTTCAAGTAACTAATTCACATTTCAAGTCTCTACCATTAACCATTTTCAAGTAACTAATTCGCATTTTCAAGTTACTGCACTTAACCATTTTCAAGTAACTAATTCATATTTCAAGTCTCTACCATTAACTATTTTCAAGTAACTAATTCACATTTCAAGTCTCTACCATTAACCATGTAACTAATTCACATTTCAATTCTCTACACTTAACCATTTTCAAGTAACTAATTCACGTTTTCAAGTTACTACACTTAACCATTTTCAAGTAACTAATTCACATTTCAAGTCTCTACCATTAACCATTTTCATGTAATAATCCACATTTTCACAACACTTAACCATTTTCAAGTAACTAATTCACATTTCAAGTCTCTACCATTAATCATTTTCAAGTAACTAATTCACGTTTTCAAGTTACTGCACTTAACCATTTTCAAGTAACTAATTCACATTTTCACTACACTTAACCATTTTCAAGTAACTAATTCACATTTTCACTACTCTTAACCATTTTCATGTAACTAATTCTTATTTCAAGTCTCTACCATTAACCATTTTCAAGTAACTAATTCACATTTAAAGTAACTAATTCACATTTCAAGTCTCTACCATTAATCATTTTCAAGTAACTAATTCACGTTTTCAAGTTACTACACTTAACCATTTTCATGTAATAATCCACATTTTCACAACACTTAACCATTTTCAAGTAACTAATTCACATTTCAAGTCTCTACCATTAATCATTTTCAAGTAACTAATTCACGTTTTCAAGTTACTACACTTAACCATTTTCAAGTAACTAATTCACATTTTCACTACACTTAACCATTTTCAAGTAACTAATTCACATTTTTACTACACTTAACAATTTTCAAGTAACTAATTCACATTTCAAGTCTCTACCATTAACCATTTTCAAGTCACTACCATTTTCAAGTAACTAATTCACATTTTAACTACACTTAACCATTTTCAAGTAACTAATTCACATTTCAAGTCTCTACCATTAACCATTTTCAAGTAACTAATTCACATTACAAGTCTCTACCATTAACCATTTAACTAATTTACATTTCAATTCTCTACACTTAACCATTTTCAAGCAACTAATTCATGTTTTCAAGTTAGTACACATAACCATTTTCATGTAATAATCCACATTTTCACAACACTTAACCATTTTCAAGTAACTAATTCACATTTCAAATCTCTACCATTAACTATTTTCAAGTAACTAATTCGCATTTTCAAGTCACTACCATTTTCAAGTAACAATTACACATCTTCATTTCTCTACACTTAACCATTTTCACATGACTAATTCACATTTTCAAATTACTACACTTAACCATGTTCAAGTAACTAATTCACATTTTCACTACACTTAACCATTTTCAAGTAACTAATTCACATTTAGAGTCTCTACCATTAACCATTTTCAAGTCACTACCATTTTCAATTAACTAATTCACATTTTCTCTACACTTAACCATTTTCAAGTAACTAATTCATATTTCAAGTCTCTACCATTAACCATTTTCAAGTAACTAATTCACATTTCAAGTCTCTACCATTAACCATGTAACTAATTCACATTTCAATTCTCTACACTTAACCATTTTCAAGTAACTAATTCACGTTTTCAAGTTACTACACTTAACCATTTTCACGTAACTTATTCACATTTTCACTACACTTAACCATTTTCAAGTAACTAATTCACATTTCAAGTCTCTACCATTAACCATTTTCAAGTAACTAATTCACATTTTCACTACACTTAACCATTTTCAAGTAACTAATTCACATTTCAAGTCTCTACCATTAACCATTTTCAAGTAACTAATTCACATTTCAAGTCTCTACCATTAACCATGTAACTAATTCACATTTCAATTCTCTACACTTAACCATTTTCAAGCAACTAATTCACGTTTTCAAGTTACTACACTTAACCATTTTCATGTAATAATCCACATTTACCATTTTCAAGTCACTAATTCACATTTCAAGTCAGTACACTTAACCATTTTCAAGAAACAAGTTCACAATTGCAAGACACTACACCAAGTCATTTCAAGAAACAAGTTCACATTTCAAGTCACAACACTTAACTATTGTAAAGAAACAAGTTCACAATTTCAAGTCACTACACTTAGTCAATTCAAGAAACAAGTTCACATTTCAAGTCACTATACTTAACCATTTTCAAGAAACAAGTTCACAATTTCAAGTCACTACACTTAAAAATTTTCAAGAATTAAGTTCACAATTTCAAGTCACAACACTTATCCATTTTTAAATCACTAATTCACATTTCAAGTCACTACACTGAACAATTTTCAAGAATTAAGTTCACAATTTCAAGTCACAACACTTATCCATTTTTAACTCACTAATTCACATTTCAAGCCACTACACTGAACCATTTCAAGAAACAAGTTCACAATTTCAAGTCTCTACACTTTACCATTTTCAAGTCACTAATTCACAATTCAAACCACTACACAACCATTTTCAAGAAAAAAGTTCACAATTTCAAGTCTCTACACTTTACCATTTTCAAGTCACTAATTCACATTTAAAGTCAGTACACTTAACCATTTTCAAGAAACAAGTTCACAATTTCAAGTCACTACACTTACCAATTTTCAAGAATTAAGTTCACAATTTCATGTCACTACACTTAACAATTTTCAAAAATTAAGTTCACAATTTCAAGTCACAACACTTATCCATTTTTAACTCACTAATTCATATTTCAAGTCACTACACTGAACCATTTCAAGAACCTGGAAGGAGACGTTGAGAAACTCCTAAAAACTCATAACAAAGTTAATTATACAGCTGCAGGAGCAGGAACTAGCACAGGAACTAAAGCAGGACCAAGCAGTTCAACTACCCCACCTACAAAAAGACCAAATACCAATTTAAATAGTCATTTCACAAAACCATTTATACAAAAATTCCAGTCAACAAATTATCCAAGTCCTCAAACTTCATCATACGCAGCCAGTCTAAATAATACCAAAAATATTTATGACCATATATCCACAGCT
The DNA here is from genome assembly GCA_031232105.1 of Capsicum rhomboideum. Classification (NCBI taxonomy): domain Eukaryota; kingdom Viridiplantae; phylum Streptophyta; class Magnoliopsida; order Solanales; family Solanaceae; genus Capsicum; species Capsicum rhomboideum. Next base: position 45,466,779 of record CP124719.1, on the reverse strand, counting down.
TATATCTATAATATCCACAAAACCCAAACGCATCTAAATCAAAATCCAAGATCCACAACAACCACTGACCCTACAAGAGATTATTTAACCCAAAAATTGCAAGGATATAACAAGCTTATTGCACAACCAGGAACAAACGCAAATCTAGTACGAACATGCTATGATTTTGGACTATTATCAACCGTATATACAGCAGATGGACAAGAAATCCAAAAAATACCAGAACTATATACCGTATTTTCAACATATCGTCCTATGCTCTTCTCTATTTATGTTTTCTATGTCAGGTATATTTTTATTCCTATGCTCTGATACCAATTGAGGGGGGGTCCCTTGATCTTTCTCTTCTTTGTTCATTATCTAAATGCGGAATTATAATATATATCTCTCTGTTTAATTAATCTAAGGATTTGGTTAATATCTTGGACTATTAAATCTAGATAGTCAGGATTTTGGGTCTGTATATATTTATCTAAGTTATATTGCATAAGTGTTTCTCTTTCTCTTAGTTCATCTATAGTTTTTTGCCATTGTTCTAGGTTTTGTTGGTCCATTTTTAGTTAAAATCTAAATATCCATCGGAATCTATGTCATAGTATATATCATTGTTTTTATAATCATCATCTTCCTCTGTGCTATTAAGTATATTTTCTAACCATGATTCTTTCATTAGATCTATAATTTCATGGGTTAGTAATAGATTATAGATTATCTGCAGTGAATCTTTATTTAATTTTCTGAGTGTATATAAGAGTAATATTTTATAGTTGTTGTCTTCATTGATTAGATATTTAGGTGTTTTAATTTTGTATTTTTCTATGTTTTCACTGGCTTGAGGTATATCTATGGAAATTTCTTTAGGTTCTGTCATTCTTTTCATTTTGTGTTTTTAATCATTATTCCCTCTAACCTCTACTTGTATTATTATCTCTATCACTTAGTAATTCAGTATGTTTAATTATCCGTTTGGTCACTACTATGGGTTTTAGCACCAATCAGTTTACCCTAACACTGCTTTCGTCACTTGGTTTACTACCCTATTCACGGCATTCCTCGCCTTTTCTGGGTTCAACCATTTGGTCAGCTTAGTCTGGGCCTAACTTACTCTTAGCTTATTAACCATAGTAAACTAATAAGGATAATACAACATAATCAAATTACTACATGATAAATAATAATAATATACTAGAGATTATTGGGAATTAAAAGATTAGTTACACATAGTTGAATGAAAATGTACCGTAGTTTTTATTTTCTCAGTAGTATGTGATATGGATGCTGTTATGTTGGATTCCTCCATAGCTATCATATATTTTCTTAAAAGATTTTTTTTTTTATTTATGGTTCTCAGCACATGAGAGTTATAGGTAAGCAAGGTTGCTTGCCTTCTCCTCTCTGCCTTCATCTATATATATTACATTACAAACGTGTCCAAATAGTGGAAAACGCATTAAAATAAAAGTAAAACGCGTGAACAGTGCTAGTCACTGTGCACTTTACGACTTTTTACATATTTTTACATATTTTTCAAAAAGTAAACAGTATTGCTACTGTGCACTTTCTGACTTATTCTAAAAGAAAGAAAAGATAGAAAACGTGTGGGGTTATATTATTCCCACTTTAATAAAGCAAAGATGCTTATAATAATTTACATACTGAAATAAAATATGTGGGTCTTCAGTATCTTGTCTTGTCCGTAGTTTGTCTGATGTGCTGCTGTTGTTCATCATTCTAATTGAACTTCTGGTATATGAGTGATATTTCCTCCATTACACTGTGAACAGTGATGATCTGGATATTTCTTTCCTATAAGCTGACAATATCTTGTTAATAGATTTTCTGAAATAAAATCCTTCTTGAGTGCCTTTGTCGTTGGTATATCTTCTGGTTTGAGTAAAGAGAGTATCCATTGTCGTATTTCTTCCATATCTCCTGGTCTTAGTTCTCTCGAATTTGCATATATCATATTTTGATTTCTACAGTGGTAACACCATAGTGCTTGTCCAGTAGTATAATTATGTTCTAATTCTTGTAAGATAACTTGTAGTCCTACTATTCTTTTATTTGCATAAAATGCTGGCATGTCCTCTCTGGGTATTTCCGGTTGTGGTCCTATGTCATCTGGTATTAACATATCTCGGGTCAATCCTATTTTTACAACTTGTATAATAGGTTTTATTTCATTGAAAAGTATTTCTGCTGGGGCTGCATAAAATCTGATATAAAAGAAAGTTCCTTTGGTAATTCTTTGGTATGTTGAAAATGCGGTATATAGTTCTGGTATTTTTTGGATTTCTTGTCCATCTGTCGTATATACAGTTGATACTAATCCAAAGTCGTAGCATGTTCGTACTAGATTTGCATTTGTTCCTGGTTGTGCAATCAGCTTGTTATATCCTTGCAGTTTTTGGGTTAAATAATCTCTTTTTGGATCTATAGTTGTTGTAGATCTTGGATTTTGGTTTAGATGCATTTGGGTTTTGTGGATATTATAGATATAAGCTGTGGATATATGGTCATAAATATTTTTGGTATTATTTAGACTGGCTGCGTATGATGAAGTTTGAGGACTTGGATAATTTGTTGACTGGAATTTTTGTATAAATGGTTTTGTGAAATGACTATTTAAATTGGTATTTGGTCTTTTTGTAGGTGGGGTAGTTGAACTGCTTGGTCCTGCTTTAGTTCCTGTGCTAGTTCCTGCTCCTGCAGCTGTATAAATAACTTTGTTATGAGTTTTTAGGAGTTTCTCAACGTCTCCTTCTAGTTCTGGATGTTTAACGTCTTCCGATTGACGTAGATCAGCATATTTTGAGTCATGCGGCTGACTTGTAGCTTTTTCCTTCTTTAGCTGTTTTAGTTCTAGCTCAAAACTGTCCACTTTGAGACAAAGTGTAGCCATAGCTTTTAATAATTCGTCCATTGGACTATCCTGATCTGTCTGTGTAGCTTTGTCTTGATAAGTAGTCTGCAACAATGTTCTTGTTAGTACTAATAACTTCTATTGTAAAAGTAAAATTTTGTATATTTAATACAAGCCTTCGTATTTCCTTTGTTGTTACTGAATTTTCTAAATTTCTTGTTAGCCACCATTTTACTTGTGTGTTGTCTGTTCTAACTATAAATTTATTATATACAATATATGGTTCAAATGCTAATAAACATTTATATAAAGCAAATAGTTCTTTTCTATTTATTTCCCATTTTGCTTGTGGTTCCGTATATGATCCTGAATAATATCGACAATGATGTTCTATATTTGTATCTAAATATTTATATTTTAAAATTCCACCATAACTATGATTACTTGCGTCTGATTCTACTATATATATAAACTCTTTTGTCGTGTCTGGAAAATATAATTTTGGTAACTTTTGACATATTTCTTTTATTTTTTGTATATGTTTTTTATCTGTCTGATCAAAATGATATTCGACATTCTTTTTTAATTTTTTATGTAATGGTTTTAGATGTTCTGCTAATTTTGGTATATACTCTCGTACTTGATTTACTAATCCTAAAAAGGATTGTAATTTTTTCTTTGTATCTAAAATTTCTTCTGAATTTATAATTTTCTGGACTATATGTGTTTGCATTTTTATTCCATCTTTATCGATTTGTATGCCTAAAAATTCTATTTGATTTTTCATTATTTCTGCCTTACTTTTACTTTGACTAATTCCTATTGTATCTATAATGTTTATGAATTTAGTTAGTAATTGTATATGTTCTTCTTCTGTTCTTGAATATAATAAGATATCATCAATATATATAATGCAATTTTCTAGTTGTGTAAAATGTGTATCCATAAAATGTTGAAATCTACCTGGTGCATTTTTATATCCGAATGGTAATACATTCCATTCATAAAATCCTTGGGGTACTGTGAATGCTGTAAGTTTTTTAGAGTTATCTTCTAGTTTTAAGTGGTAAAAGCCTGATTTGCAGTCAAATTTACTAAAATAGTTATATCCTTGGATTTGTCTAATTTTTAGTATTTTGTTTGGTATTGGGTAGTTGTAAGTTTTAGTTTTGGCATTTAGGTTTCTATAATCAATAACCATCCTACTTTTCCCTCGTTTTTGTTCACTATGTTTATTGACGATAAATGCTGGGCTGGTGTGTTTACTATTGCTTTCTTGAATATATTTGTTAGTGAGTAATTCATTGATATGTAAACTAAATTCCTTTAAATCGTCGAAGTTATATTTTAATGGTTTTTGGGTAATTATACTATTGTCATCTATGAGTTCTATAGTAACTGTTGTTTTATGTTTATCCCATCCTTTAAGTGGATTGTCGCTGTATAAGTGTTCTAACTTGTCATAAATTGGTTTTAATATATTGATATTAAAAGTTATTATTTCTATTGTTTTTTCTGTGTTGGGTTGAGTTTCTAATTTTTGTGTTATGGTTTCTGATCCTTTTATCCATGGTGTTGTTTTTCTCATTTTATTTTGTACTCTTTTTGCTCCTACTTTTTGTTTACAAGGTGTGGTAAACCAGCAATGTGTTTTTGTTAGTATATGTGGGTATAAATTATCTATAAAGGGCATTCCTAATATCATATCGCGGGTTGTGAAGTCATAATTGTACATTGTTTGTATTGTTAGTATTTTATCCCATATTTGTATTTTTACATCTTTTGCGTAATATTTTACCATGCTTCCTTCGTCATTAAATCCGGTAAATACGGTTGGATGTTTTATTTGTTTCCATTTTGATTCTGGCAAACAATTATATCTGCATAGATTTGCTTCTGAGCTTGTATCTATCATTGGTGTGTAGTATCTACTATTATATCCTTCTACTATTATTTTTGCTAGTATATATACTTTTGTCATGTTACTTCAGATTATTGTTCGTGCTCTACTTATGATTACATTCTTGTTTTGGTAATGAATTATCATTCTTGTATCTTCGATTTTATATGGTTTTACTTGTTCTAGCCAATTTAAGCCTAATACAATATTTGGATTTATTTGTCCTATTGTGAATTGTATAGTTATAGGTATTCCTCCTATGATTAATTCTTGGATAGTTATTTCTTTTGTCTGTTTTAATTCTTTTGGTAAGCCGGGTATTTCTTGGTCTTGTAGTATAATATCGTTTTCTGTTATTAATTCTTGGGTTATCCAATTATGTTGTTCTCCTGTATTTATAAGGATTAAGTATTTTCGTTGGTTTAGTATTCCTGTTATATAATAGGGATGTAATGGTATTTCTCTTATTTCAGTAGGTTGTTCATATTCTAGTCTTCTAGATGTACTTACTCTAGATGAGGATGACGGGATATCTATTTGCCTTTTTGTTGTCGTTCCTATTCTTTCTTTAACTATATCTAATTCTTGATTTATGTCTAATTCATCATAACTATAATCATTATTATCTATTGCTGTTAATATATTGTCAAATGGGGATTCTATCTTAATTTTATCAATTTTACTAGTTGCTTGTACCATATGTTTAGTAGTTAGTATATATAGGTTTTTACATCTTGCGGTAAATATTTTACTACCTGGAGTTAATTCTATTCCTGATAATTTCCAATATAATACTAATGATTTATCTATATTCTTATCTTTTATTGCTACTGAATAGTTTGGGTTAACTGTAAATTTAAATTTTTGGTATATTAGATTTCCTTTTACTGCACTTATTATACTTTTTTCAATTGGATATTTAATTCTATCATCTGCTAGGTATAATTCTATCGGTGTATCTATTCCTTCCTTGAAACATGCTTTTATGAGTATCTGTATTGCTCCTAAATGTACATGAGTTATTTCTTGCTTAGGTTTTGGTTTTAATGCTTGTATTTCTTTATTTAGTTCTTTTTTACTTATTATAGGTACCATTGCTCTACCTATTGCATATTTGCAGTCTACTGTATGTTCTTTTTGGTTTATTATGTAATATTCTTCTTTTGGTTTTCTAAACCAATTTTTTACCATTGGTACGTCTAATACATTATCTATTTTTAAGGTAATTTCTTGTTTTAGGATTTGGTTATATATGTTTGAGTAAAATATTATTTTTTGATTACTAATTTCTTCAGTTTGGTAATTTTCTTTTTCTATTATTCCTGCTTCAGTCATTAAGTATTATCTTCTTCTACTTCTATATTTTGCAAGTCTATATTATCAGTATTTTTGTCATCATAGTCAGTCTCATAGTCACTTTCTGAGTTGTTTATTTCTATATCTGATAAGTCATTTAATTCATAAATACTATCATTACTTTCTAGGTCATAATCTATATAAGGTAATTCTGTATAAAGATTATCTTCTATTCTTATTTCTGTTATTTGTTTTTTCTTTATATCTTTCGGTATTTTACAGTCTTTAGCTATATGTCCTAATTTGCCACAGTTATAGCATTTACATTCTGATAGTTTTTTCTTAGGTCGGTATGGTCTTTTTCTTTTATAATTCTTAACATAATATCTTTTTCTTGGGTTTTTATTTTTATATTTTGCTTTAAAGGGTTTGTATTTCTTAAAGCGTTTTTTATATCTATACTTAGTTTTCTTATTTTTGCAACCAAATTGTGGTGCTGTTTTTTGTGTACAACATGACAGGTTTTGATTTAATACTTTATCGAGTTTTTGTTTATCTTTATATGTATCACATAATCCTACAAACCAAGTTTGTAAATATTTAATTCTAGATCCTAAGGTATCTGTCAAACTAGCTGTTTCCCAATCAGTTATTATTTTTGTACTAAATGGTTCAGGTAATTTGGTAAAATATGTTCGTCTTACTGCTATAGCTTCTTCTTGATTATATATGCTTTTATAATAATAGTCTTTAAAAGCACATGTATATTCGTCTATGTAACACATATTACATATTGATAGTTTATTCATTAATTGTCTATTTAGATTTTTATCTTTTTCTTGTTCTGCTAGCTCTGTTGTCATACTACCGAATTCGTTTCTAATTCCATATTCATATTTGTCTAAAATTGCCGTACTTGATGTTGTAATTGTTCCACTACTATCTTTATTACTTCTTAATGTTGCTCTTCCTTCAGCTGTTATATTATGTAGCCATAGTTTTACTGTTCCTATTAGTGTTCTTTCTATGTATCCTGGTGTATCTGCTACTGATATTTTATTGTCTACTAGTTGTTTAGCAAGCTGTCCTATCCATACTTGTATTGTTTTATTTACGTCTGTAACACAATCTAAGTCTAAGAATAGTGAGGATTCTGGGGTTTTATTTGGTGTCCATTTATTTAATCTACTTTGCCATAATGCTTCATATCTATTATCATCTGTAACTGTGTAATAAGATGGTCTTGTTGTTCTAGGATTTTCATATCTTCTTTTATCATAGGTTCTACTTGTACTGGGTTGTTCATTTTTAATTGTATTTATATCTGGTTTAGCATTTGTTGTATTTATATTTAAATCTGTTATTTGGTTCATGATTTGCGTATATGTTTCACTATTTTCACTATTGTCTTCTTTTTCTGAATTTGTTTCGGAATTTTCTGTTTCTCCTATGGTTATATTATCGATTTTTAGTTCATTTATTTCTTCAGAATGGGTTACTGTGATATTATCAATACTTAGGGTTGTAAATTCTTCTGTTACTACTCCTGGTTGAGCTGATTCTTCTAAGTGTATTTGTTCTTTTAACTTTTCTAATTCCATAGCTAACTTTTTTTCTTTTTCTTTTTTTATTTTTTCGTTTTGTTTTGCTAGTCGTTCCTTTACTTTTTGTGCATATATTTGTTTTAGTATTGCTAATTCTCTTTCCATTTCTTGTATTTTTGTAGATGATTCGGATGTCTCAGGTTCTGAATATTCTGGGATTGGATCTGGGAGTGGTTCAGTTTTTATTTGTGTGTGTGTGTGTTCGTCTTTTACTTGTTGTTTATATTTTAGTTGTTCGATTTCTTTTTTGGCTTCTAATCTTATTTTTTCAATTTCTAATTATTGGTCTATTTCTGTATTTTCTTTTTGTAATCGTATCATTTCTGTTATACTGTCTTCTAATTTAGCTGATGTTGGATCTGGCATTAAGTATAATTTTGTACCTATTTTTCTATATCTTCTTCCTAGATTTGAATGTATTATCATTATCTGTGTTCCTTCTGTACTAATAAAGGTTTTTTCTTCTACAGGGTATTCTTCTTTATTCATCTGTATACTTTTGTTTTAAGTCATAATGTTTTAATTTTAATTTGGTTATTTCATGTTTTTGGGCTTCCAGTGATTGTTTACATACTCCTGCAAATATATTATAAGTCAGTCTTTCTTGCCTATATTTGATTTCTTCTTGTATATCTATTATTTCTTTAAATAATTCTACCTTTCTAAGAATTTTTTCTGTTTCTGGATATATATATGTTTGGTTACTTGATTCTGGTTTATCCATCAATGGTTTGTTTAATTGCTATAGTTAGTTTATCTAATGCTATCACTAAATTATTCATCGCTTTAGTTAGGTTATGTATTTCTTTTATTATATTGATAATTTCTTTAAGTTTTTGTTTTCTTTGGATTTTAAGTTTATATTTTTTCTGGATCTTTGTTGTTAATTGATTTATTTTGATTCGTTTTACCATTCGTATAGGAGTTTGTTTATATGTCATATTTTTGTTTTCGCAAGGTTTTAATGTATTTATATTCTATATAAGAGATTACATCTATTTTGGTAGGTTCATAGTTATTATATAATTTTCTTAATTCTTTTCTGAGTTTCTGTATTTTTTCACTTCTATTTATTTGTGACATAATTTTTTGATATCGTGGATCATCGTAAGTTAAATCTTCGCCGTATTCGAGTGGTGTATTTAGTAGTCTAGCCTCTTTTTTATGGTAGTTTTCTACTGTTATTTTATCTCTATGTTCTATCATTTTATGCTTATTTTTCTTATGCTCATCTTTGTGACTGTGTCTTTTCGTCCTATGCTCATCTCTATTTATGTTTTCTATGTCAGGTATACCATTACATCCCTATTATAAAACAGGAATACTAGGAATAAGAAAATTATATAATAACTATGAACCTACCAGTTTTTGTTTATCTTTATATGTATCACATAATCCTCTACCATTAACCATGTAACTAATTCACATTTCAATTCTCTACACTTAACCATTTTCAAGCAACTAATTCATGTTTTCAAGTTAGTACACATAACCATTTTCATGTAATAATCCACATTTTCACAACACTTAACCATTTTCAAGTAACTAATTCACATTTCAAGTCTCTACCATTAACCATTTTCAAGTAACTAATTCGCATTTTCAAGTCACTACCATTTTCAAGTAACAAATACACATCTTCATTTCTCTACACTTAACCATTTTCACATGACTAATTCACATTTTCAAGTTACTATACTTAACCATGTTCAAGTAACTAATTCACATTTTCACTACACTTAACCATTTTCAAGTAACTAATTCACATTTCAAGTCTCTACCATTAACCATTTTCAAGTCACTACCATTTTCAAGTATCTAATTCACATTTCAAGTCTCTACCATTAACCATGTAACTAATTCACATTTCAATTCTCTACACTTAACCATTTTCAAGTAACTAATTCACGTTTTCAAGTTACTACACTTAACCATTTTCACGTAACTTATTCACATTTTCACTACACTTAACCATTTTCAAGTAACTAATTCACATTTCAAGTATCTACCATTAACCATTTTCAAGTATCTAATTCACGTTTTCAAGTTACTACACTTAACCATTTTCAAGTAACTAATTCACATTTTTACTACACTTAACCATTTTCAAGTAACTAATTCACATTTCAAATCTCTACCATTAACCATTTTCAAGTAACTAATTCGCATTTTCAAGTCACTACCATTTTCAAGTAACAAATACACATCTTCATTTCTCTACACTTAACCATTTTCACATGACTAATTCACATTTTCAAGTTACTACACTTAACCATGTTCAAGTAACTAATTCACATTTTCACTACACTTAACCATTTTCAAGTAACTAATTCACATTTCAAGTCTCTACCATTAACCATTTTCAAGTCACTACCATTTTCAATTAACTAATTAACATTTTCTCTGCACTTAACCATTTTCAAGTAACTAATTCATATTTCAAGTCTCTACCATTAACCATTTTCAAGTAACTAATTCACATTTCAAGTCTCTACCATTAACCATGTAACTAATTCACATTTCAATTCTCTACACTTAACCATTTTCAAGTAACTAATTCACGTTTTCAAGTTACTACACTTAACCATTTTCACGTAACTTATTCACATTTTCACTACACTTAACCATTTTCAAGTAACTAATTCACATTTCAAGTCTCTACCATTAACCATTTTCAAGTATTTAATTCACGTTTTCAAGTTACTGCACTTAACCATTTTCAAGTAACTAATTCACATTTTTACTACACTTAACAATTTTCAAGTAACTAATTCACATTTCAAGTCTCTACCATTAACCATTTTCAAGTCACTACCATTTTCAAGTAACTAATTCACATTTTCACTACACTTAACCATTTTCAAGTAACTAATTCACATTTCAAGTCTCTACCATTAACCATTTTCAAGTAACTAATTCACATTTCAAGTCTCTACCATTAACCATTTAACTAATTTACATTTCAATTCTCTACACTTAACCATTTTCAAGCAACTAATTCATGTTTTCAAGTTAGTACACATAACCATTTTCATGTAATAATCCACATTTTCACAACACTTAACCATTTTCAAGTAACTAATTCACATTTCAAGTCTCTACCATTAACCATTTTCAAGTAACTAATTCGCATTTTCAAGTCACTACCATTTTCAAGTAACAAATACACATCTTCATTTCTCTACACTTAACCATTTTCACTTGACTAATTCACATCTTCAAGTTACTATACTTAACCATGTTCAAGTAACTAATTCACATTTTCACTACACTTAACCATTTTCAAGTAACTAATTCACATTTCAAGTCTCTACCATTAACCATTTTCAAGTCACTACCATTTTCAAGTATCTAATTCACATTTCAAGTCTCTACCATTAACCATGTAACTAATTCACATTTCAATTCTCTACACTTAACCATTTTCAAGTAACTAATTCACGTTTTCAAGTTACTACACTTAACCATTTTCACGTAACTTATTCACATTTTCACTACACTTAACCATTTTCAAGTAACTAATTCACATTTCAAGTATCTACCATTAACCATTTTCAAGTATCTAATTCACGTTTTCAAGTTACTACACTTAACCATTTTCAAGTAACTAATTCACATTTTTACTACACTTAACCATTTTCAAGTAACTAATTCACATTTCAAATCTCTACCATTAACCATTTTCAAGTAACTAATTCGCATTTTCAAGTCACTACCATTTTCAAGTAACAAATACACATCTTCATTTCTCTACACTTAACCATTTTCACATGACTAATTCACATTTTCAAGTTACTACACTTAACCATGTTCAAGTAACTAATTCACATTTTCACTACACTTAACCATTTTCAAGTAACTAATTCACATTTCAAGTCTCTACCATTAACCATTTTCAAGTCACTACCATTTTCAATTAACTAATTAACATTTTCTCTGCACTTAACCATTTTCAAGTAACTAATTCATATTTCAAGTCTCTACCATTAACCATTTTCAAGTAACTAATTCACATTTCAAGTCTCTACCATTAACCATGTAACTAATTCACATTTCAATTCTCTACACTTAACCATTTTCAAGTAACTAATTCACGTTTTCAAGTTACTACACTTAACCATTTTCACGTAACTTATTCACATTTTCACTACACTTAACCATTTTCAAGTAACTAATTCACATTTCAAGTCTCTACCATTAACCATTTTCAAGTATTTAATTCACGTTTTCAAGTTACTGCACTTAACCATTTTCAAGTAACTAATTCACATTTTTACTACACTTAACAATTTTCAAGTAACTAATTCACATTTCAAGTCTCTACCATTAACCATTTTCAAGTCACTACCATTTTCAAGTAACTAATTCACATTTTCACTACACTTAACCATTTTCAAGTAACTAATTCACATTTCAAGTCTCTACCATTAACCATTTTCAAGTAACTAATTCACATTTCAAGTCTCTACCATTAACCATTTAACTAATTTACATTTCAATTCTCTACACTTAACCATTTTCAAGCAACTAATTCATGTTTTCAAGTTAGTACACATAACCATTTTCATGTAATAATCCACATTTTCACAACACTTAACCATTTTCAAGTAACTAATTCACATTTCAAGTCTCTACCATTAACCATTTTCAAGTAACTAATTCGCATTTTCAAGTCACTACCATTTTCAAGTAACAAATACACATCTTCATTTCTCTAACTTAACCATTTTCACTTGACTAATTCACATCTTCAAGTTACTATACTTAACCATGTTCAAGTAACTAATTCACATTTTCACTACACTTAACCATTTTCAAGTAACTAATTCACATTTCAAGTCTCTACCATTAACCATTTTCAAGTCACTACCATTTTCAAGTATCTAATTCACATTTCAAGTCTCTACCATTAACCATGTAACTAATTCACATTTCAATTCTCTACACTTAACCATTTTCAAGTAACTAATTCACGTTTTCAAGTTACTACACTTAACCATTTTCACGTAACTTATTCACATTTTCACTATACTTAACCATTTTCAAATAACTAATTCACTTCAAGTATCTACCATTAACCATTTTCAAGTATCTAATTCACGTTTTCAAGTTACTACACTTAACCATTTTCAAGTAACTAATTCACATTTTTACTACACTTAACCATTTTCAAGTAACTAATTCACATTTCAAATCTCTACCATTAACCATTTTCAAATAACTAATTCGCATTTTCAAGTCACTACCATTTTCAAGTAACAAATACACATCTTCATTTCTCTACACTTAACCATTTTCACATGACTAATTCACATTTTCAAGTTACTACACTTAACCATGTTCAAGTAACTAATTCACATTTTCACTACACTTAACCATTTTCAAGTAACTAATTCACATTTCAAGTCTCTACCATTAACCATTTTCAAGTCACTACCATTTTCAATTAACTAATTCACATTTTCTCTACACTTAACCATTTTCAAGTAACTAATTCATATCTCAAGTCTCTACCATTAACCATTTTCAAATAACTAATTCACATTTCAAGTCTCTACCATTAACCATTTTCAAGTCACTACCATTTTCAATTAACTAATTCACATTTCAAATCTCTACCATTAACCAAGTAACTAATTCACATTTCAAGTCTCTACCATTAACCATTTTCAAGTAACTAATTCACATTTCAAGTCTCTACCATTAACCATTTAACTAATTTACATTTCAATTCTCTACACTTAACCATTTTCAAGCAACTAATTCATGTTTTCAAGTTAGTACACTTAACCATTTTCAAGTAACTAATTCACATTTCAAGTCTCTACCATTAACCATTTTCATGTAATAATGCACATTTTCACAACACTTAACATTTTCAAGTAACTAATTCACATTTCAAGTCTCTACCATTAACCATTTTCAAGTAACTAATTCACGTTTTCAAGTTACTACACTTAACTATTTTCAAGTAACTAATTCACATTTTCACTACACTTAACCATTTTCAAGTAACTAATTCACATTTCAAGTCTCTACCATTAATCATTTTCAAGTAACTAATTCACGTTTTCAAGTTACTACACTTAACCATATTCAAGTAACTAATTCACATTTTCACTACACTTAACCATTTTCAAGTAACTAATTCACATTTCAAGTCTCTACCATTAACCATTTTCAAGTCACTACCATTTTCAATTAACTAATTCACATTTTCTCTACACTTAACCATTTTCAAGTAACTAATTCATATTTCAAGTCTCTACCATTAACCATTTTCAAGTAACTAATTCACATTTCAAGTCTCTACCATTAACCATTTTCAAGTCACTACCATTTTCAATTAACTAATTCACATTTTCTCTACACTTAACCATTTTCAAGTAACTAATTCACATTTCAAATCTCTACCATTAACCATTTTCAAGTAACTAATTCGCATTTTCAAGTCACTACCATTTTCAAGTAACAAATACACATCTTCATTTCTCTACACTTAACCATTTTCACATGACTAATTCACATTTTCAAGTTACTACACTTAACCATGTTCAAGTAACTAATTCACATTTTCACTACACTTAACCATTTTCAAGTAACTAATTCACATTTCAAGTCTCTACCATTAACCATTTTCAAGTCACTACCATTTTCAATTAACTAATTAACATTTTCTCTGCACTTAACCATTTTCAAGTAACTAATTCATATTTCAAGTCTCTACCATTAACCATTTTCAAGTAACTAATTCACATTTCAAGTCTCTACCATTAACCATGTAACTAATTCACATTTCAATTCTCTACACTTAACCATTTTCAAGTAACTAATTCACGTTTTCAAGTTACTACACTTAACCATTTTCACGTAACTTATTCACATTTTCACTACACTTAACCATTTTCAAGTAACTAATTCACATTTCAAGTCTCTACCATTAACCATTTTCAAGTATTTAATTCACGTTTTCAAGTTACTGCACTTAACCATTTTCAAGTAACTAATTCACATTTTTACTACACTTAACAATTTTCAAGTAACTAATTCACATTTCAAGTCTCTACCATTAACCATTTTCAAGTCACTACCATTTTCAAGTAACTAATTCACATTTTCACTACACTTAACCATTTTCAAGTAACTAATTCACATTTCAAGTCTCTACCATTAACCATTTTCAAGTAACTAATTCACATTTCAAGTCTCTACCATTAACCATTTAACTAATTTACATTTCAATTCTCTACACTTAACCATTTTCAAGCAACTAATTCATGTTTTCAAGTTAGTACACATAACCATTTTCATGTAATAATCCACATTTTCACAACACTTAACCATTTTCAAGTAACTAATTCACATTTCAAGTCTCTACCATTAACCATTTTCAAGTAACTAATTCGCATTTTCAAGTCACTACCATTTTCAAGTAACAAATACACATCTTCATTTCTCTACACTTAACCATTTTCACTTGACTAATTCACATCTTCAAGTTACTATACTTAACCATGTTCAAGTAACTAATTCACATTTTCACTACACTTAACCATTTTCAAGTAACTAATTCACATTTCAAGTCTCTACCATTAACCATTTTCAAGTCACTACCATTTTCAAGTATCTAATTCACATTTCAAGTCTCTACCATTAACCATGTAACTAATTCACATTTCAATTCTCTACACTTAACCATTTTCAAGTAACTAATTCACGTTTTCAAGTTACTACACTTAACCATTTTCACGTAACTTATTCACATTTTCACTACACTTAACCATTTTCAAGTAACTAATTCACATTTCAAGTATCTACCATTAACCATTTTCAAGTATCTAATTCACGTTTTCAAGTTACTACACTTAACCATTTTCAAGTAACTAATTCACATTTTTACTACACTTAACCATTTTCAAGTAACTAATTCACATTTCAAATCTCTACCATTAACCATTTTCAAGTAACTAATTCGCATTTTCAAGTCACTACCATTTTCAAGTAACAAATACACATCTTCATTTCTCTACACTTAACCATTTTCACATGACTAATTCACATTTTCAAGTTACTACACTTAACCATGTTCAAGTAACTAATTCACATTTTCACTACACTTAACCATTTTCAAGTAACTAATTCACATTTCAAGTCTCTACCATTAACCATTTTCAAGTCACTACCATTTTCAATTAACTAATTAACATTTTCTCTGCACTTAACCATTTTCAAGTAACTAATTCATATTTCAAGTCTCTACCATTAACCATTTTCAAGTAACTAATTCACATTTCAAGTCTCTACCATTAACCATGTAACTAATTCACATTTCAATTCTCTACACTTAACCATTTTCAAGTAACTAATTCACGTTTTCAAGTTACTACACTTAACCATTTTCACGTAACTTATTCACATTTTCACTACACTTAACCATTTTCAAGTAACTAATTCACATTTCAAGTCTCTACCATTAACCATTTTCAAGTATTTAATTCACGTTTTCAAGTTACTGCACTTAACCATTTTCAAGTAACTAATTCACATTTTTACTACACTTAACAATTTTCAAGTAACTAATTCACATTTCAAGTCTCTACCATTAACCATTTTCAAGTCACTACCATTTTCAAGTAACTAATTCACATTTTCACTACACTTAACCATTTTCAAGTAACTAATTCACATTTCAAGTCTCTACCATTAACCATTTTCAAGTAACTAATTCACATTTCAAGTCTCTACCATTAACCATTTAACTAATTTACATTTCAATTCTCTACACTTAACCATTTTCAAGCAACTAATTCATGTTTTCAAGTTAGTACACATAACCATTTTCATGTAATAATCCACATTTTCACAACACTTAACCATTTTCAAGTAACTAATTCACATTTCAAGTCTCTACCATTAACCATTTTCAAGTAACTAATTCGCATTTTCAAGTCACTACCATTTTCAAGTAACAAATACACATCTTCATTTCTCTAACTTAACCATTTTCACTTGACTAATTCACATCTTCAAGTTACTATACTTAACCATGTTCAAGTAACTAATTCACATTTTCACTACACTTAACCATTTTCAAGTAACTAATTCACATTTCAAGTCTCTACCATTAACCATTTTCAAGTCACTACCATTTTCAAGTATCTAATTCACATTTCAAGTCTCTACCATTAACCATGTAACTAATTCACATTTCAATTCTCTACACTTAACCATTTTCAAGTAACTAATTCACGTTTTCAAGTTACTACACTTAACCATTTTCACGTAACTTATTCACATTTTCACTATACTTAACCATTTTCAAATAACTAATTCACTTCAAGTATCTACCATTAACCATTTTCAAGTATCTAATTCACGTTTTCAAGTTACTACACTTAACCATTTTCAAGTAACTAATTCACATTTTTACTACACTTAACCATTTTCAAGTAACTAATTCACATTTCAAATCTCTACCATTAACCATTTTCAAATAACTAATTCGCATTTTCAAGTCACTACCATTTTCAAGTAACAAATACACATCTTCATTTCTCTACACTTAACCATTTTCACATGACTAATTCACATTTTCAAGTTACTACACTTAACCATGTTCAAGTAACTAATTCACATTTTCACTACACTTAACCATTTTCAAGTAACTAATTCACATTTCAAGTCTCTACCATTAACCATTTTCAAGTCACTACCATTTTCAATTAACTAATTCACATTTTCTCTACACTTAACCATTTTCAAGTAACTAATTCATATCTCAAGTCTCTACCATTAACCATTTTCAAATAACTAATTCACATTTCAAGTCTCTACCATTAACCATTTTCAAGTCACTACCATTTTCAATTAACTAATTCACATTTCAAATCTCTACCATTAACCAAGTAACTAATTCACATTTCAAGTCTCTACCATTAACCATTTTCAAGTAACTAATTCACATTTCAAGTCTCTACCATTAACCATTTAACTAATTTACATTTCAATTCTCTACACTTAACCATTTTCAAGCAACTAATTCATGTTTTCAAGTTAGTACACTTAACCATTTTCAAGTAACTAATTCACATTTCAAGTCTCTACCATTAACCATTTTCATGTAATAATGCACATTTTCACAACACTTAACATTTTCAAGTAACTAATTCACATTTCAAGTCTCTACCATTAACCATTTTCAAGTAACTAATTCACGTTTTCAAGTTACTACACTTAACTATTTTCAAGTAACTAATTCACATTTTCACTACACTTAACCATTTTCAAGTAACTAATTCACATTTCAAGTCTCTACCATTAATCATTTTCAAGTAACTAATTCACGTTTTCAAGTTACTACACTTAACCATATTCAAGTAACTAATTCACATTTTCACTACACTTAACCATTTTCAAGTAACTAATTCACATTTCAAGTCTCTACCATTAACCATTTTCAAGTCACTACCATTTTCAATTAACTAATTCACATTTTCTCTACACTTAACCATTTTCAAGTAACTAATTCATATTTCAAGTCTCTACCATTAACCATTTTCAAGTAACTAATTCACATTTCAAGTCTCTACCATTAACCATGTAACTAATTCACATTTCAATTCTCTACACTTAACCATTTTCAAGCAACTAATTCATGTTTTCAAGTTAGTACTAATCCACATTTTCACAACACTTAACCATTTTTAAGTAACTAATTCACATTTCAAGTCTCCACCATTAACCATTTTCAAGTAACTAATTCGCATTTTCAAGTCACTACCATTTTCAAGTAACAAATACACATCTTCATTTCTCTACACTTAACCATTTTCACATGACTAATTCACATTTTCAAGTTACTATACTTAACCATGTTCAAGTAACTAATTCACATTTTCACTACACTTAACCATTTTCAAGTAACTAATTCACATTTCAAGTCTCTACCATTAACCATTTTCAAGTCACTACCATTTTCAAGTATCTAATTCACATTTCAAGTCTCTACCATTAACCATGTAACTAATTCACATTTCAATTCTCTACACTTAACCATTTTCAAGTATCTAATTCACGTTTTCAAGTTACTACACTTAACCATTTTCAAGTAACTAATTCACATTTCAAATCTCTACCATTAACCATTTTCAAGTAACTAATTCACATTTCAAGTCTCTACCATTAACCATGTAACTAATTCACATTTCAATTCTCTACACTTAACCATTTTCAAGTAACTAATTCACGTTTTCAAGTTACTACACTTAACCATTTTCACGTAACTTATTCACATTTTCACTACACTTAACCATTTTCAAGTAACTAATTCACATTTCAAGTATCTACCATTAACCATTTTCAAGTATTTAATTCACGTTTTCAAGTTACTGCACTTAACCATTTTCAAGTAACTAATTCACATTTTTACTACACTTAACAATTTTCAAGTAACTAATTCACATTTCAAGTCTCTACCATTAACCATTTTCAAGTCACTACCATTTTCAAGTAACTAATTCACATTTTCCCTACACTTAACCATTTTCAAGTAACTAATTCACATTTCAAGTCTCTACCATTAACCATTTTCAAGTAACTAATTCACATTTCAAGTCTCTACCATTAACCATTTAACTAATTTACATTTCAATTCTCTACACTTAACCATTTTCAAGCAACTAATTCATGTTTTCAAGTTAGTACACATAACCATTTTCATGTAATAATCCACATTTTCACAACACTTAACCATTTTCAAGTAACTAATTCACATTTCAAGTCTCCACCATTAACCATTTTCAAGTAACTAATTCGCATTTTCAAGTCACTACCATTTTCAAGTAAGAAATACACATATTCATTTCTCTACACTTAACCATTTTCACATGACTAATTCACATTTTCAAGTTACTACACTTAACCATGTTCAAGTAACTAATTCACATTTTCACTACACTTAACCATTTTCAAGTAACGAATTCACATTTCAAGTCTCTACCATTAACCATTTTCAAGTCACTACCATTTTCAATTAACTAATTCACATTTCAAGTCTCTACCATTAACCAAGTAACTAATTCACATTTCAAGTCTCTACCATTAACCATTTAACTAATTTACATTTCAATTCTCTACACTTAACCATTTTCAAGCAACTAATTCATGTTTTCAAGTTAGTACACTTAACCATTTTCAAGTAACTAATTCACATTTCAATTCTCTACACTTAACCATTTTCAAGTAACTAATTCACGTTTTCAAGTTACTACACTTAACCATTTTCAAGTAACTAATTCACATTTCAAGTCTCTACCATTAACCATTTTCATGTAATAATGCACATTTTCACAACACTTAACATTTTCAAGTAACTAATTCACATTTCAAGTCTCTACCATTAATCATTTTCAAGTAACTAATTCACGTTTTCAAGTTACTACACTTAACTATTTTCAAGTAACTAATTCACATTTTCACTACACTTAACCATTTTCAAGTAACTAATTCACATTTCAAGTCTCTACCATTAATCATTTTCAAGTAACTAATTCACGTTTTCAAGTTACTACACTTAACCATATTCAAGTAACTAATTCACATTTTCACAACACTTAACCATTTTCAAGTAACTAATTCACATTTCAAGTCTCTACCATTAACCATTTTCAAGTCACTATCATTTTCAATTAACTAATTCACATTTTCTCTACACTTAACCATTTTCAAGTAACTAATTCATATTTCAAGTCTCTACCATTAACCATTTTCAAGTAACTAATTCACATTTCAAGTCTCTACCATTAACCATGTAACTAATTCACATTTCAATTCTCTACACTAAACCATTTTCAAGTAACTAATTCACGTTTTCAAGTTACTACACTTAACCATTTTCACGTAACTTATTCACATTTTCACTACACTTAACCATTTTCAAGTAACTAATTTACATTTCAAGTATCTACCATTAACCATTTTCAAGTATTTAATTCACGTTTTCAAGTTACTGCACTTAACCATTTTCAAGTAACTAATTTACATTTTTACTACACTTAACAATTTTCAAGTAACTAATTCACATTTCAAGTCTCTACCATTAACCATTTTCAAGTCACTACCATTTTCAAGTAACTAATTCACATTTTCACTACACTTAACCATTTTCAAGTATCTAATTCACATTTCAAGTTTCTACCATTAACCATTTTCAAGTAACTAATTCACATTTCAAGTCTCTACCATTAACCATTTAACTAATTTACATTTCAATTCTCTACACTTAACCATTTTCAAGAAACTAATTCATGTTTTCAAGTTAGTACACATAACCATTTTCATGTAATAATCCACATTTTCACAACACTTAACCATTTTCAAGTAACTAATTCACATTTCAAGTCTCCACCATTAACCATTTTCAAGTAACTAATTCGCATTTTCAAGTCACTACCATTTTCAAGTAACAAATACACATCTTCATTTCTCTACACTTAACCATTTTCACATGACTAATTCACATTTTCAAGTTACTACACTTAACCATGTTCAAGTAACTAATTCACATTTTCACTACACTTAACCATTTTCAAGTAACGAATTCACATTTCAAGTCTCTACCATTAACCATTTTCAAGTCACTACCATTTTCAATTAACTAATTCACATTTCAAGTCTCTACCATTAACCAAGTAACTAATTCACATTTCAAGTCTCTACCATTAACCATTTAACTAATTTACATTTCAATTCTCTACACTTAACCATTTTCAAGCAACTAATTCATGTTTTCAAGTTAGTACACTTAACCATTTTCAAGTAACTAATTCACATTTCAATTCTCTACACTTAACCATTTTCAAGTAACTAATTCACGTTTTCAAGTTACTACACTTAACCATTTTCAAGTAACTAATTCACATTTCAAGTCTCTACCATTAACCATTTTCATGTAATAATGCACATTTTCACAACACTTAACATTTTCAAGTAACTAATTCACATTTCAAGTCTCTACCATTAACCATTTTCAAGTAACTAATTCACGTTTTCAAGTTACTACACTTAACTATTTTCAAGTAACTAATTCACATTTTCACTACACTTAACCATTTTCAAGTAACTAATTCACATTTCAAGTCTCTACCATTAATCATTTTCAAGTAACTAATTCACGTTTTCAAGTTACTGCACTTAACCATATTCAAGTAACTAATTCACATTTTCACTACACTTAACCATTTTCAAGTAACTAATTCACATTTCAAGTCTCTACCATTAACCATTTTCAAGTCACTACCATTTTCAATTAACTAATTCACATTTTCTCTACACTTAACCATTTTCAAGTAACTAATTCATATTTCAAGTCTCTACCATTAACCATTTTCAAGTAACTAATTCACATTTCAAGTCTCTACCATTAAGCATGTAACTAATTCACATTTCAATTCTCTACACTTAACCATTTTCAAGTAACTAATTCACGTTTTCAAGTTACTACACTTAACCATATTCAAGTAACTAATTCACATTTTCACAACACTTAACCATTTTCAAGTAACTAATTCACATTTCAAGTCTCTACCATTAACCATTTTCAAGTCACTATCATTTTCAATTAACTAATTCACATTTTCTCTACACTTAACCATTTTCAAGTAACTAATTCATATTTCAAGTCTCTACCATTAACCATTTTCAAGTAACTAATTCACATTTCAAGTCTCTACCATTAACCATGTAACTAATTCACATTTCAATTCTCTACACTTATCCATTTTCAAGTAACTAATTCACGTTTTCAAGTTACTACACTTAACCATTTTCACGTAACTTATTCACATTTTCACTACACTTAACCATTTTCAAGTAACTAATTCACATTTCAAGTATCTACCATTAACCATTTTCAAGTATCTAATTCACGTTTTCAAGTTACTACACTTAACCATTTTCAAGTAACTAATTCACATTTTTACTACACTTAACCATTTTCAAGTAACTAATTCACATTTCAAATCTCTACCATTAACCATTTTCAAGTAACTAATTCACATTTCAAGTCTCTACCACTAACCATTTAACTAATTTACATTTCAATTCTCTACACTTAACCATTTTCAAGTAACTAATTCACGTTTTCAAGTTACTACACTAAACCATTTTCACGTAACTTATTCACATTTTTACTACACTTAACAATTTTCAAGTAACTAATTCACATTTCAAGTCTCTACCATTAACCATTTTCAAGTCACTACCATTTTCAAGTAACTAATTCACATTTTCACTACCATTAACCATTTTCAAGTAACTAATTCACATTTCAAGTCTCTACCATTAACCATTTTCAAGTAACTAATTCACATTTCAAGTCTCTACCATTAACCATTTAACTAATTTACATTTCAATTCTCTACACTTAACCATTTTCAAGCAACTAATTCATGTTTTCAAGTTAGTACACATAACCATTTTCATGTAATAATCCACATTTTCACAACACTTAACCATTTTCAAGTAACTAATTCACATTTCAAGTCTCTACCATTAACCATTTTCAAGTAACTAATTCGCATTTTCAAGTCACTACCATTTTCAAGTAACATATACACATCTTCATTTCTCTACACTTAACCATTTTCACATGACTAATTCACATTTTCAAGTTAATACACTTAACCATGTTCAAGTAACTAATTCACATTTTCACTACACTTAACCATTTTCAAGTAACTAATTCATATTTCAATTCTCTACCATTAACCATTTTCAAGTAACTAATTCACATTTCAAGTCTCTACCATTAACCATGTAACTAATTCACATTTCAATTCTCTACACTTAACCATTTTCAAGTAACTAATTCACGTTTTCAAGTTACTACACTTAACCATTTTCAAGTAACTAATTCACATTTTCACTACACTTAACCATTTTCAAGTAACTAATTCATATTTCAAGTATCTACCATTAACCATTTTCAAGTATCTAATTCACGTTTTCAAGTTACTACACTTAACCATTTTCAAGTAACTAATTCACATTTTCACTACACTTAACCATTTTCAAGTAACTAATTCACATTTCAAGTATCTACCATTAACCATTTTCAAGTATCTAATTCACGTTTTCAAGTTACTACACTTAACCATTTTCAAGTAACTAATTCACATTTTCACTACACTTAACCATTTTCAAGTAACTAATTCACATTTCAAGTCTCTACCATTAACCATTTTCAAGTAACTAATTCACATTTCAAATCTCTACCATTAACCATTTAACTAATTTACATTTCAATTCTCTACACTTAACCATTTTCAAGCAACTAATTCATGTTTTCAAGTTAGTACACATAACCATTTTCATGTAATAATCCACATTTTCACAACACTTAACCATTTTCAAGTAACTAATTCACATTTCAAGTCTCTACCATTAACCATTTTCAAGTAACTAATTCGCATTTTCAAGTCACTACCATTTTCAAGTAACAAATACACATCTTCATTTCTCTACACTTAACCATTTTCACATGACTAATTCACATTTTCAAGTTACTACACTTAACCATGTTCAAGTAACTAATTCACATTTTCACTACACTTAACCATTTTCAAGTAACTAATTCACATTTCAAGTCTCTACCATTAACCATTTTCAAGTCACTACCATTTTCAATTAACTAATTCACATTTTCACTACACTTAACCATTTTCAAGTAACGAATTCACATTTCAAGTCTCTACCATTAACCATTTTCAAGTCACTACCATTTTCAAGTAACTAATTCACATTTTCAAGTTACTACACTTAACCATGTTCAAGTAACTAATTCACATTTTCACTACACTTAACCATTTTCAAGTAACTAATTCACATTTCAAGTCTCTACCATTAACCATTTTCAAGTCACTACCATTTTCAATTAACTAATTCACATTTTCTCTACACTTAACCATTTTCAAGTAACTAATTCACATTTCAAGTCTCTACCATTAACCATTTTCAAGTCACTACCATTTTCAATTAACTAATTAACATTTTCTCTGCACTTAACCATTTTCAAGTAACTAATTCATATTTCAAGTCTCTACCATTAACCATTTTCAAGTAACTAATTCACATTTCAAGTCTCTACCATTAACCATGTAACTAATTCACATTTCAATTCTCTACACTTAACCATTTTCAAGTAACTAATTCACGTTTTCAAGTTACTACACTTAACCATTTTCACGTAACTTATTCACATTTTCACTACACTTAACCATTTTCAAGTAACTAATTCACATTTCAAGTCTCTACCATTAACCATTTTCAAGTATTTAATTCACGTTTTCAAGTTACTGCACTTAACCATTTTCAAGTAACTAATTCACATTTTTACTACACTTAACAATTTTCAAGTAACTAATTCACATTTCAAGTCTCTACCATTAACCATTTTCAAGTCACTACCATTTTCAAGTAACTAATTCACATTTTCACTACACTTAACCATTTTCAAGTAACTAATTCACATTTCAAGTCTCTACCATTAACCATTTTCAAGTAACTAATTCACATTTCAAGTCTCTACCATTAACCATTTAACTAATTTACATTTCAATTCTCTACACTTAACCATTTTCAAGCAACTAATTCATGTTTTCAAGTTAGTACACATAACCATTTTCATGTAATAATCCACATTTTCACAACACTTAACCATTTTCAAGTAACTAATTCACATTTCAAGTCTCTACCATTAACCATTTTCAAGTAACTAATTCGCATTTTCAAGTCACTACCATTTTCAAGTAACAAATACACATCTTCATTTCTCTACACTTAACCATTTTCACTTGACTAATTCACATCTTCAAGTTACTATACTTAACCATGTTCAAGTAACTAATTCACATTTTCACTACACTTAACCATTTTCAAGTAACTAATTCACATTTCAAGTCTCTACCATTAACCATTTTCAAGTCACTACCATTTTCAAGTATCTAATTCACATTTCAAGTCTCTACCATTAACCATGTAACTAATTCACATTTCAATTCTCTACACTTAACCATTTTCAAGTAACTAATTCACGTTTTCAAGTTACTACACTTAACCATTTTCACGTAACTTATTCACATTTTCACTACACTTAACCATTTTCAAGTAACTAATTCACATTTCAAGTATCTACCATTAACCATTTTCAAGTATCTAATTCACGTTTTCAAGTTACTACACTTAACCATTTTCAAGTAACTAATTCACATTTTTACTACACTTAACCATTTTCAAGTAACTAATTCACATTTCAAATCTCTACCATTAACCATTTTCAAGTAACTAATTCGCATTTTCAAGTCACTACCATTTTCAAGTAACAAATACACATCTTCATTTCTCTACACTTAACCATTTTCACATGACTAATTCACATTTTCAAGTTACTACACTTAACCATGTTCAAGTAACTAATTCACATTTTCACTACACTTAACCATTTTCAAGTAACTAATTCACATTTCAAGTCTCTACCATTAACCATTTTCAAGTCACTACCATTTTCAATTAACTAATTAACATTTTCTCTGCACTTAACCATTTTCAAGTAACTAATTCATATTTCAAGTCTCTACCATTAACCATTTTCAAGTAACTAATTCACATTTCAAGTCTCTACCATTAACCATGTAACTAATTCACATTTCAATTCTCTACACTTAACCATTTTCAAGTAACTAATTCACGTTTTCAAGTTACTACACTTAACCATTTTCACGTAACTTATTCACATTTTCACTACACTTAACCATTTTCAAGTAACTAATTCACATTTCAAGTCTCTACCATTAACCATTTTCAAGTATTTAATTCACGTTTTCAAGTTACTGCACTTAACCATTTTCAAGTAACTAATTCACATTTTTACTACACTTAACAATTTTCAAGTAACTAATTCACATTTCAAGTCTCTACCATTAACCATTTTCAAGTCACTACCATTTTCAAGTAACTAATTCACATTTTCACTACACTTAACCATTTTCAAGTAACTAATTCACATTTCAAGTCTCTACCATTAACCATTTTCAAGTAACTAATTCACATTTCAAGTCTCTACCATTAACCATTTAACTAATTTACATTTCAATTCTCTACACTTAACCATTTTCAAGCAACTAATTCATGTTTTCAAGTTAGTACACATAACCATTTTCATGTAATAATCCACATTTTCACAACACTTAACCATTTTCAAGTAACTAATTCACATTTCAAGTCTCTACCATTAACCATTTTCAAGTAACTAATTCGCATTTTCAAGTCACTACCATTTTCAAGTAACAAATACACATCTTCATTTCTCTAACTTAACCATTTTCACTTGACTAATTCACATCTTCAAGTTACTATACTTAACCATGTTCAAGTAACTAATTCACATTTTCACTACACTTAACCATTTTCAAGTAACTAATTCACATTTCAAGTCTCTACCATTAACCATTTTCAAGTCACTACCATTTTCAAGTATCTAATTCACATTTCAAGTCTCTACCATTAACCATGTAACTAATTCACATTTCAATTCTCTACACTTAACCATTTTCAAGTAACTAATTCACGTTTTCAAGTTACTACACTTAACCATTTTCACGTAACTTATTCACATTTTCACTATACTTAACCATTTTCAAATAACTAATTCACTTCAAGTATCTACCATTAACCATTTTCAAGTATCTAATTCACGTTTTCAAGTTACTACACTTAACCATTTTCAAGTAACTAATTCACATTTTTACTACACTTAACCATTTTCAAGTAACTAATTCACATTTCAAATCTCTACCATTAACCATTTTCAAATAACTAATTCGCATTTTCAAGTCACTACCATTTTCAAGTAACAAATACACATCTTCATTTCTCTACACTTAACCATTTTCACATGACTAATTCACATTTTCAAGTTACTACACTTAACCATGTTCAAGTAACTAATTCACATTTTCACTACACTTAACCATTTTCAAGTAACTAATTCACATTTCAAGTCTCTACCATTAACCATTTTCAAGTCACTACCATTTTCAATTAACTAATTCACATTTTCTCTACACTTAACCATTTTCAAGTAACTAATTCATATCTCAAGTCTCTACCATTAACCATTTTCAAATAACTAATTCACATTTCAAGTCTCTACCATTAACCATTTTCAAGTCACTACCATTTTCAATTAACTAATTCACATTTCAAATCTCTACCATTAACCAAGTAACTAATTCACATTTCAAGTCTCTACCATTAACCATTTTCAAGTAACTAATTCACATTTCAAGTCTCTACCATTAACCATTTAACTAATTTACATTTCAATTCTCTACACTTAACCATTTTCAAGCAACTAATTCATGTTTTCAAGTTAGTACACTTAACCATTTTCAAGTAACTAATTCACATTTCAAGTCTCTACCATTAACCATTTTCATGTAATAATGCACATTTTCACAACACTTAACATTTTCAAGTAACTAATTCACATTTCAAGTCTCTACCATTAACCATTTTCAAGTAACTAATTCACGTTTTCAAGTTACTACACTTAACTATTTTCAAGTAACTAATTCACATTTTCACTACACTTAACCATTTTCAAGTAACTAATTCACATTTCAAGTCTCTACCATTAATCATTTTCAAGTAACTAATTCACGTTTTCAAGTTACTACACTTAACCATATTCAAGTAACTAATTCACATTTTCACTACACTTAACCATTTTCAAGTAACTAATTCACATTTCAAGTCTCTACCATTAACCATTTTCAAGTCACTACCATTTTCAATTAACTAATTCACATTTTCTCTACACTTAACCATTTTCAAGTAACTAATTCATATTTCAAGTCTCTACCATTAACCATTTTCAAGTAACTAATTCACATTTCAAGTCTCTACCATTAACCATGTAACTAATTCACATTTCAATTCTCTACACTTAACCATTTTCAAGCAACTAATTCATGTTTTCAAGTTAGTACTAATCCACATTTTCACAACACTTAACCATTTTTAAGTAACTAATTCACATTTCAAGTCTCCACCATTAACCATTTTCAAGTAACTAATTCGCATTTTCAAGTCACTACCATTTTCAAGTAACAAATACACATCTTCATTTCTCTACACTTAACCATTTTCACATGACTAATTCACATTTTCAAGTTACTATACTTAACCATGTTCAAGTAACTAATTCACATTTTCACTACACTTAACCATTTTCAAGTAACTAATTCACATTTCAAGTCTCTACCATTAACCATTTTCAAGTCACTACCATTTTCAAGTATCTAATTCACATTTCAAGTCTCTACCATTAACCATGTAACTAATTCACATTTCAATTCTCTACACTTAACCATTTTCAAGTATCTAATTCACGTTTTCAAGTTACTACACTTAACCATTTTCAAGTAACTAATTCACATTTCAAATCTCTACCATTAACCATTTTCAAGTAACTAATTCACATTTCAAGTCTCTACCATTAACCATGTAACTAATTCACATTTCAATTCTCTACACTTAACCATTTTCAAGTAACTAATTCACGTTTTCAAGTTACTACACTTAACCATTTTCACGTAACTTATTCACATTTTCACTACACTTAACCATTTTCAAGTAACTAATTCACATTTCAAGTATCTACCATTAACCATTTTCAAGTATTTAATTCACGTTTTCAAGTTACTGCACTTAACCATTTTCAAGTAACTAATTCACATTTTTACTACACTTAACAATTTTCAAGTAACTAATTCACATTTCAAGTCTCTACCATTAACCATTTTCAAGTCACTACCATTTTCAAGTAACTAATTCACATTTTCACTACACTTAACCATTTTCAAGTAACTAATTCACATTTCAAGTCTCTACCATTAACCATTTTCAAGTAACTAATTCACATTTCAAGTCTCTACCATTAACCATTTAACTAATTTACATTTCAATTCTCTACACTTAACCATTTTCAAGCAACTAATTCATGTTTTCAAGTTAGTACACATAACCATTTTCATGTAATAATCCACATTTTCACAACACTTAACCATTTTCAAGTAACTAATTCACATTTCAAGTCTCCACCATTAACCATTTTCAAGTAACTAATTCGCATTTTCAAGTCACTACCATTTTCAAGTAAGAAATACACATATTCATTTCTCTACACTTAACCATTTTCACATGACTAATTCACATTTTCAAGTTACTACACTTAACCATGTTCAAGTAACTAATTCACATTTTCACTACACTTAACCATTTTCAAGTAACGAATTCACATTTCAAGTCTCTACCATTAACCATTTTCAAGTCACTACCATTTTCAATTAACTAATTCACATTTCAAGTCTCTACCATTAACCAAGTAACTAATTCACATTTCAAGTCTCTACCATTAACCATTTAACTAATTTACATTTCAATTCTCTACACTTAACCATTTTCAAGCAACTAATTCATGTTTTCAAGTTAGTACACTTAACCATTTTCAAGTAACTAATTCACATTTCAATTCTCTACACTTAACCATTTTCAAGTAACTAATTCACGTTTTCAAGTTACTACACTTAACCATTTTCAAGTAACTAATTCACATTTCAAGTCTCTACCATTAACCATTTTCATGTAATAATGCACATTTTCACAACACTTAACATTTTCAAGTAACTAATTCACATTTCAAGTCTCTACCATTAATCATTTTCAAGTAACTAATTCACGTTTTCAAGTTACTACACTTAACTATTTTCAAGTAACTAATTCACATTTTCACTACACTTAACCATTTTCAAGTAACTAATTCACATTTCAAGTCTCTACCATTAATCATTTTCAAGTAACTAATTCACGTTTTCAAGTTACTACACTTAACCATATTCAAGTAACTAATTCACATTTTCACAACACTTAACCATTTTCAAGTAACTAATTCACATTTCAAGTCTCTACCATTAACCATTTTCAAGTCACTATCATTTTCAATTAACTAATTCACATTTTCTCTACACTTAACCATTTTCAAGTAACTAATTCATATTTCAAGTCTCTACCATTAACCATTTTCAAGTAACTAATTCACATTTCAAGTCTCTACCATTAACCATGTAACTAATTCACATTTCAATTCTCTACACTAAACCATTTTCAAGTAACTAATTCACGTTTTCAAGTTACTACACTTAACCATTTTCACGTAACTTATTCACATTTTCACTACACTTAACCA
Source organism: Capsicum rhomboideum (assembly GCA_031232105.1). Taxonomy (NCBI): domain Eukaryota; kingdom Viridiplantae; phylum Streptophyta; class Magnoliopsida; order Solanales; family Solanaceae; genus Capsicum; species Capsicum rhomboideum. Next base: position 45,435,814 of record CP124719.1, on the reverse strand, counting down.
TTTTCAAGTAACTAATTTACATTTCAAGTATCTACCATTAACCATTTTCAAGTATTTAATTCACGTTTTCAAGTTACTGCACTTAACCATTTTCAAGTAACTAATTTACATTTTTACTACACTTAACAATTTTCAAGTAACTAATTCACATTTCAAGTCTCTACCATTAACCATTTTCAAGTCACTACCATTTTCAAGTAACTAATTCACATTTTCACTACACTTAACCATTTTCAAGTATCTAATTCACATTTCAAGTCTCTACCATTAACCATTTTCAAGTAACTAATTCACATTTCAAGTCTCTACCATTAACCATTTAACTAATTTACATTTCAATTCTCTACACTTAACCATTTTCAAGCAACTAATTCATGTTTTCAAGTTAGTACACATAACCATTTTCATGTAATAATCCACATTTTCACAACACTTAACCATTTTCAAGTAACTAATTCACATTTCAAGTCTCCACCATTAACCATTTTCAAGTAACTAATTCGCATTTTCAAGTCACTACCATTTTCAAGTAACAAATACACATCTTCATTTCTCTACACTTAACCATTTTCACATGACTAATTCACATTTTCAAGTTACTACACTTAACCATGTTCAAGTAACTAATTCACATTTTCACTACACTTAACCATTTTCAAGTAACGAATTCACATTTCAAGTCTCTACCATTAACCATTTTCAAGTCACTACCATTTTCAATTAACTAATTCACATTTCAAGTCTCTACCATTAACCAAGTAACTAATTCACATTTCAAGTCTCTACCATTAACCATTTAACTAATTTACATTTCAATTCTCTACACTTAACCATTTTCAAGCAACTAATTCATGTTTTCAAGTTAGTACACTTAACCATTTTCAAGTAACTAATTCACATTTCAATTCTCTACACTTAACCATTTTCAAGTAACTAATTCACGTTTTCAAGTTACTACACTTAACCATTTTCAAGTAACTAATTCACATTTCAAGTCTCTACCATTAACCATTTTCATGTAATAATGCACATTTTCACAACACTTAACATTTTCAAGTAACTAATTCACATTTCAAGTCTCTACCATTAACCATTTTCAAGTAACTAATTCACGTTTTCAAGTTACTACACTTAACTATTTTCAAGTAACTAATTCACATTTTCACTACACTTAACCATTTTCAAGTAACTAATTCACATTTCAAGTCTCTACCATTAATCATTTTCAAGTAACTAATTCACGTTTTCAAGTTACTGCACTTAACCATATTCAAGTAACTAATTCACATTTTCACTACACTTAACCATTTTCAAGTAACTAATTCACATTTCAAGTCTCTACCATTAACCATTTTCAAGTCACTACCATTTTCAATTAACTAATTCACATTTTCTCTACACTTAACCATTTTCAAGTAACTAATTCATATTTCAAGTCTCTACCATTAACCATTTTCAAGTAACTAATTCACATTTCAAGTCTCTACCATTAACCATGTAACTAATTCACATTTCAATTCTCTACACTTAACCATTTTCAAGTAACTAATTCACGTTTTCAAGTTACTACACTTAACCATATTCAAGTAACTAATTCACATTTTCACAACACTTAACCATTTTCAAGTAACTAATTCACATTTCAAGTCTCTACCATTAACCATTTTCAAGTCACTATCATTTTCAATTAACTAATTCACATTTTCTCTACACTTAACCATTTTCAAGTAACTAATTCATATTTCAAGTCTCTACCATTAACCATTTTCAAGTAACTAATTCACATTTCAAGTCTCTACCATTAACCATGTAACTAATTCACATTTCAATTCTCTACACTTATCCATTTTCAAGTAACTAATTCACGTTTTCAAGTTACTACACTTAACCATTTTCACGTAACTTATTCACATTTTCACTACACTTAACCATTTTCAAGTAACTAATTCACATTTCAAGTATCTACCATTAACCATTTTCAAGTATCTAATTCACGTTTTCAAGTTACTACACTTAACCATTTTCAAGTAACTAATTCACATTTTTACTACACTTAACCATTTTCAAGTAACTAATTCACATTTCAAATCTCTACCATTAACCATTTTCAAGTAACTAATTCACATTTCAAGTCTCTACCATTAACCATTTAACTAATTTACATTTCAATTCTCTACACTTAACCATTTTCAAGTAACTAATTCACGTTTTCAAGTTACTACACTAAACCATTTTCACGTAACTTATTCACATTTTTACTACACTTAACAATTTTCAAGTAACTAATTCACATTTCAAGTCTCTACCATTAACCATTTTCAAGTCACTACCATTTTCAAGTAACTAATTCACATTTTCACTACACTTAACCATTTTCAAGTAACTAATTCACATTTCAAGTCTCTACCATTAACCATTTTCAAGTAACTAATTCACATTTCAAGTCTCTACCATTAACCATTTAACTAATTTACATTTCAATTCTCTACACTTAACCATTTTCAAGCAACTAATTCATGTTTTCAAGTTAGTACACATAACCATTTTCATGTAATAATCCACATTTTCACAACACTTAACCATTTTCAAGTAACTAATTCACATTTCAAGTCTCTACCATTAACCATTTTCAAGTAACTAATTCGCATTTTCAAGTCACTACCATTTTCAAGTAACATATACACATCTTCATTTCTCTACACTTAACCATTTTCACATGACTAATTCACATTTTCAAGTTAATACACTTAACCATGTTCAAGTAACTAATTCACATTTTCACTACACTTAACCATTTTCAAGTAACTAATTCATATTTCAATTCTCTACCATTAACCATTTTCAAGTAACTAATTCATATTTCAAGTCTCTACCATTAACCATGTAACTAATTCACATTTCAATTCTCTACACTTAACTATTTTCAAGTAACTAATTCACGTTTTCAAGTTACTACACTTAACCATTTTCAAGTAACTAATTCACATTTTCACTACACTTAACCATTTTCAAGTAACTAATTCACATTTCAAGTATCTACCATTAACCATTTTCAAGTATCTAATTCACGTTTTCAAGTTATTACACTTAACCATTTTCAAGTAACTAATTCACATTTTCACTACACTTAACCATTTTCAAGTAACTAATTCACATTTCAAGTATCTACCATTAACCATTTTCAAGTATCTAATTCACGTTTTCAAGTTACTACACTTAACCATTTTCAAGTAACTAATTCACATTTTCACTACACTTAACCATTTTCAAGTAACTAATTCACATTTCAAGTCTCTACCATTAACCATTTTCAAGTAACTAATTCACATTTCAAATCTCTACCATTAACCATTTAACTAATTTACATTTCAATTCTCTACACTTAACCATTTTCAAGAAACTAATTCATGTTTTCAAGTTAGTACACATAACCATTTTCATGTAATAATCCACATTTTCACAACACTTAACCATTTTCAAGTAACTAATTCACATTTCAAGTCTCTACCATTAACCATTTTCAAGTAACTAATTCGCATTTTCAAGTCACTACCATTTTCAAGTAACAAATACACATCTTCATTTCTCTACACTTAACCATTTTCACATGACTAATTCACATTTTCAAGTTACTACACTTAACCATGTTCAAGTAACTAATTCACATTTTCACTACACTTAACCATTTTCAAGTAACTAATTCACATTTCAAGTCTCTACCATTAACCATTTTCAAGTCACTACCATTTTCAATTAACTAATTCACATTTTCTCTACACTTAACCATTTTCAAGTAACTAATTCATATTTCAAGTCTCTACCATTAACCATTTTCAAGTAACTAATTCACATTTCAAGTCTCTACCATTAACCATGTAACTAATTCACATTTCAATTCTCTACACTTATCCATTTTCAAGTAACTAATTCACGTTTTCAAGTTACTACACTTAACCATTTTCACGTAACTTATTCACATTTTCACTACACTTAACCATTTTCAAGTAACTAATTCACATTTCAAGTATCTACCATTAACCATTTTCAAGTATCTAATTCACGTTTTCAAGTTACTACACTTAACCATTTTCAAGTAACTAATTCACATTTTTACTACACTTAACCATTTTCAAGTAACTAATTCACATTTCAAATCTCTACCATTAACCATTTTCAAGTAACTAATTCACATTTCAAGTCTCTACCATTAACCATTTAACTAATTTACATTTCAATTCTCTACACTTAACCATTTTCAAGTAACTAATTCACGTTTTCAAGTTACTACACTAAACCATTTTCACGTAACTTATTCACATTTTTACTACACTTAACAATTTTCAAGTAACTAATTCACATTTCAAGTCTCTACCATTAACCATTTTCAAGTCACTACCATTTTCAAGTAACTAATTCACATTTTCACTACACTTAACCATTTTCAAGTAACTAATTCACATTTCAAGTCTCTACCATTAACCATTTTCAAGTAACTAATTCACATTTCAAGTCTCTACCATTAACCATTTAACTAATTTACATTTCAATTCTCTACACTTAACCATTTTCAAGCAACTAATTCATGTTTTCAAGTTAGTACACATAACCATTTTCATGTAATAATCCACATTTTCACAACACTTAACCATTTTCAAGTAACTAATTCACATTTCAAGTCTCTACCATTAACCATTTTCAAGTAACTAATTCGCATTTTCAAGTCACTACCATTTTCAAGTAACATATACACATCTTCATTTCTCTACACTTAACCATTTTCACATGACTAATTCACATTTTCAAGTTACTACACTTAACCATGTTCAAGTAACTAATTCACATTTTCACTACACTTAACCATTTTCAAGTAACTAATTCATATTTCAATTCTCTACCATTAACCATTTTCAAGTAACTAATTCACATTTCAAGTCTCTACCATTAACCATGTAACTAATTCACATTTCAATTCTCTACACTTAACCATTTTCAAGTAACTAATTCACGTTTTCAAGTTACTACACTTAACCATTTTCACGTAACTTATTCACATTTTCACTACACTTAACCATTTTCAAGTAACTAATTCACATTTCAAGTATCTACCATTAACCATTTTCAAGTATCTAATTCACGTTTTCAAGTTACTACACTTAACCATTTTCAAGTAACTAATTCACATTTTTACTACACTTAACCATTTTCAAGTAACTAATTCACATTTCAAATCTCTACCATTAACTATTTTCAAGTAACTAATTCGCATTTTCAAGTCACTACCATTTTCAAGTAACAAATACACATCTTCATTTCTCTACACTTAACCATTTTCACATGACTAATTCACATTTTCAAGTTACTACACTTAACCATGTTCAAGTAACTAATTCACATTTTCACTACACTTAACCATTTTCAAGTAACTAATTCACATTTCAAGTCTCTACCATTAACCATTTTCAAGTCACTACCATTTTCAATTAACTAATTCACATTTTCTCTACACTTAACCATTTTCAAGTAACTAATTCATATTTCAAGTCTCTACCATTAACCATTTTCAAGTAACTAATTCACATTTCAAGTCTCTACCATTAACCCTGTAACTAATTCACATTTCAATTCTCTACACTTAACCATTTTCAAGTAACTAATTCACGTTTTCAAGTTACTACACTTAACCATTTTCACGTAACTTATTCACATTTTCACTACACTTAACCATTTTCAAGTAACTAATTCACATTTTTACTACACTTAACAATTTTCAAGTAACTAATTTACATTTTAAGTCTATACCATTAACCATTTTCAAGTCACTACCATTTTCAAGTAACTAATTCACATTTTCACTACACTTAACCATTTTCAAGTAACTAATTCACATTTCAAGTCTCTACCATTAACCATTTTCATGTAATAATGCACATTTTCACAACACTTAACATTTTCAAGTAACTAATTCACATTTCAAGTCTCTACCATTAATCATTTTCAAGTAACTAATTCACGTTTTCAAGTTACTACACTTATCTATTTTCAAGTAACTAATTCACATTTTCACTACACTTAACCATTTTCAAGTAACTAATTCACATTTCAAGTCTCTACCATTAATCATTTTCAAGTAACTAATTCACGTTTTCAAGTTACTGCACTTAACCATATTCAAGTAACTAATTCACATTTTCACTACACTTAACCATTTTCAAGTAACTAATTCACATTTCAAGTCTCTACCATTAACCATTTTCAAGTCACTACCATTTTCAATTAACTAATTCACATTTTCTCTACACTTAACCATTTTCAAGTAACTAATTCATATTTCAAGTCTCTACCATTAACCATTTTCAAGTAACTAATTCACATTTCAAGTCTCTACCATTAACCATGTAACTAATTCACATTTCAATTCTCTACACTTAACCATTTTCAAGTAACTAATTCACGTTTTCAAGTTACTACACTTAACCATATTCAAGTAACTAATTCACATTTTCACAACACTTAACCATTTTCAAGTAACTAATTCACATTTCAAGTCTCTACCATTAACCATTTTCAAGTCACTATCATTTTCAATTAACTAATTCACATTTTCTCTACACTTAACCATTTTCAAGTAACTAATTCATATTTCAAGTCTCTACCATTAACCATTTTCAAGTAACTAATTCACATTTCAAGTCTCTACCATTAACCATGTAACTAATTCACATTTCAATTCTCTACACTTATCCATTTTCAAGTAACTAATTCACGTTTTCAAGTTACTACACTTAACCATTTTCACGTAACTTATTCACATTTTCACTACACTTAACCATTTTCAAGTAACTAATTCACATTTCAAGTATCTACCATTAACCATTTTCAAGTATCTAATTCACGTTTTCAAGTTACTACACTTAACCATTTTCAAGTAACTAATTCACATTTTTACTACACTTAACCATTTTCAAGTAACTAATTCACATTTCAAATCTCTACCATTAACCATTTTCAAGTAACTAATTCACATTTCAAGTCTCTACCATTAACCATTTAACTAATTTACATTTCAATTCTCTACACTTAACCATTTTCAAGTAACTAATTCACGTTTTCAAGTTACTACACTAAACCATTTTCACGTAACTTATTCACATTTTTACTACACTTAACAATTTTCAAGTAACTAATTCACATTTCAAGTCTCTACCATTAACCATTTTCAAGTCACTACCATTTTCAAGTAACTAATTCACATTTTCACTACACTTAACCATTTTCAAGTAACTAATTCACATTTCAAGTCTCTACCATTAACCATTTTCAAGTAACTAATTCACATTTCAAGTCTCTACCATTAACCATTTAACTAATTTACATTTCAATTCTCTACACTTAACCATTTTCAAGCAACTAATTCATGTTTTCAAGTTAGTACACATAACCATTTTCATGTAATAATCCACATTTTCACAACACTTAACCATTTTCAAGTAACTAATTCACATTTCAAGTCTCTACCATTAACCATTTTCAAGTAACTAATTCGCATTTTCAAGTCACTACCATTTTCAAGTAACATATACACATCTTCATTTCTCTACACTTAACCATTTTCACATGACTAATTCACATTTTCAAGTTAATACACTTAACCATGTTCAAGTAACTAATTCACATTTTCACTACACTTAACCATTTTCAAGTAACTAATTCATATTTCAATTCTCTACCATTAACCATTTTCAAGTAACTAATTCACATTTCAAGTCTCTACCATTAACCATGTAACTAATTCACATTTCAATTCTCTACACTTAACCATTTTCAAGTAACTAATTCACGTTTTCAAGTTACTACACTTAACCATTTTCAAGTAACTAATTCACATTTTCACTACACTTAACCATTTTCAAGTAACTAATTCACATTTCAAGTATCTACCATTAACCATTTTCAAGTATCTAATTCACGTTTTCAAGTTACTACACTTAACCATTTTCAAGTAACTAATTCACATTTTCACTACACTTAACCATTTTCAAGTAACTAATTCACATTTCAAGTATCTACCATTAACCATTTTCAAGTATCTAATTCACGTTTTCAAGTTACTACACTTAACCATTTTCAAGTAACTAATTCACATTTTCACTACACTTAACCATTTTCAAGTAACTAATTCACATTTCAAGTCTCTACCATTAACCATTTTCAAGTAACTAATTCACATTTCAAATCTCTACCATTAACCATTTAACTAATTTACATTTCAATTCTCTACACTTAACCATTTTCAAGCAACTAATTCATGTTTTCAAGTTAGTACACATAACCATTTTCATGTAATAATCCACATTTTCACAACACTTAACCATTTTCAAGTAACTAATTCACATTTCAAGTCTCTACCATTAACCATTTTCAAGTAACTAATTCGCATTTTCAAGTCACTACCATTTTCAAGTAACAAATACACATCTTCATTTCTCTACACTTAACCATTTTCACATGACTAATTCACATTTTCAAGTTACTACACTTAACCATGTTCAAGTAACTAATTCACATTTTCACTACACTTAACCATTTTCAAGTAACTAATTCACATTTCAAGTCTCTACCATTAACCATTTTCAAGTCACTACCATTTTCAATTAACTAATTCACATTTTCTCTACACTTAACCATTTTCAAGTAACTAATTCATATTTCAAGTCTCTACCATTAACCATTTTCAAGTAACTAATTCACATTTCAAGTCTCTACCATTAACCATGTAACTAATTCACATTTCAATTCTCTACACTTAACCATTTTCAAGTAACTAATTCACGTTTTCAAGTTACTACACTTAACCATTTTCACGTAACTTATTCACATTTTCACTACACTTAACCATTTTCAAGTAACTAATTCACATTTTTACTACACTTAACAATTTTCAAGTAACTAATTTACATTTTAAGTCTATACAATTAACCATTTTCAAGTCACTACCATTTTCAAGTAACTAATTCACATTTTCACTACACTTAACCATTTTCAAGTAACTAATTCACATTTCAAGTCTCTACCATTAACCATTTTCATGTAATAATGCACATTTTCACAACACTTAACATTTTCAAGTAACTAATTCACATTTCAAGTCTCTACCATTAATCATTTTCAAGTAACTAATTCACGTTTTCAAGTTACTACACTTAACTATTTTCAAGTAACTAATTCACATTTTCACTACACTTAACCATTTTCAAGTAACTAATTCACATTTCAAGTCTCTACCATTAATCATTTTCAAGTAACTAATTCACGTTTTCAAGTTACTGCACTTAACCATATTCAAGTAACTAATTCACATTTTCACTACACTTAACCATTTTCAAGTAACTAATTCACATTTCAAGTCTCTACCATTAACCATTTTCAAGTCACTACCATTTTCAATTAACTAATTCACATTTTCTCTACACTTAACCATTTTCAAGTAACTAATTCATATTTCAAGTCTCTACCATTAACCATTTTCAAGTAACTAATTCACATTTCAAGTCTCTACCATTAACCATGTAACTAATTCACATTTCAATTCTCTACACTTAACCATTTTCAAGTAAATAATTCACGTTTTTAAGTTACTACACTTAACCATTTTCGCGTAACTTATTCACATTTTCACTACACTTAACCATTTTCAAGTAACTAATTCACATTTCAAGTATCTACCATTAACCATTTTCAAGTATCTAATTCACGTTTTCAAGTTACTATACTTAACCATTTTCAAGTAACTAATTCACATTTTTACTACACTTAACCATTTTCAAGTAACTAATTCACATTTCAAATCTCTACCATTAACCATTTTCAAGTAACTAATTCGCATTTTCAAGTCACTACCATTTTCAAGTAACAAATACACATCTTCATTTCTCTACACTTAACCATTTTCACATGACTAATTCACATTTTCAAGTTACTACACTTAACCATGTTCAAGTAACTAATTCACATTTTCACTACACTTAACCATTTTCAAGTAACTAATTCACATTTCAAGTCTCTACCATTAACCATTTTCAAGTCACTACCATTTTCAATTAACTAATTCACATTTTCTCTACACTTAACCATTTTCAAGTAACTAATTCATATTTCAAGTCTCTACCATTAACCATTTTCAAGTAACTAATTCACATTTCAAGTCTCTACCATTAACCATGTAACTAATTCACATTTCAATTCTCTACACTTAACCATTTTCAAGTAACTAATTCACGTTTTCAAGTTACTACACTTAACCATTTTCACGTAACTTATTCACATTTTCACTACACTTAACCATTTTCAAGTAACTAATTCACATTTCAAGTCTCTACCATTAACCATTTTCAAGTATTTAATTCACGTTTTCAAGTTACTGCACTTAACCATTTTCAAGTAACTAATTCACATTTCAAGTCTCTACCATTAACCATTTTCAAGTCACTACCATTTTCAATTAACTAATTCACATTTCAAGTCTCGACCATTAACCAAGTAACTAATTCACATTTCAAGTCTCTACCATTAACCATTTTCAAGTAACTAATTCACATTTCAAGTCTCTACCATTAACCATTTAACTAATTTACATTTCAATTCTCTACACTTAACTATTTTCAAGCAACTAATTCATGTTTTCAAGTTAGTACACTTAACCATTTTCAAGTAACTAATTCACATTTCAATTCTCTACACTTAACCATTTTCAAGTAACTAATTCACGTTTTCAAGTTACTACACTTAACCATTTTCAAGTAACTAATTCACATTTCAAGTCTCTACCATTAACCATTTTCATGTAATAATGCACATTTTCACAACACTTAACATTTTCAAGTAACTAATTCACATTTCAAGTCTCTACCATTAATCATTTTCAAGTAACTAATTCACGTTTTCAAGTTACTACACTTAACTATTTTCAAGTAACTAATTCACATTTCACTACACTTAACCATTTTCAAGTAACTAATTCACATTTCAAGTCTCTACCATTAATCATTTTCAAGTAACTAATTCACGTTTTCAAGTTACTGCACTTAACCATATTCAAGTAACTAATTCACATTTTCACTACACTTAACCATTTTCAAGTAACTAATTCACATTTCAAGTCTCTACCATTAACCATTTTCAAGTCACTATCATTTTCAATTAACTAATTCACATTTTCTCTACACTTAACCATTTTCAAGTAACTAATTCATATTTCAAGTCTCTACCATTAACCATTTTCAAGTAACTAATTCACATTTCAAGTCTCTACCATTAACCATGTAACTAATTCACATTTCAATTCTCTACACTTATCCATTTTCAAGTAACTAATTCACGTTTTCAAGTTACTACACTTAACCATTTTCACGTAACTTATTCACATTTTCACTACACTTAACCATTTTCAAGTAACTAATTCACATTTCAAGTATCTACCATTAACCATTTTCAAGTATCTAATTCACGTTTTCAAGTTACTACACTTAACCATTTTCAAGTAACTAATTCACATTTTTACTACACTTAACCATTTTCAAGTAACTAATTCACATTTCAAATCTCTACCATTAACCATTTTCAAGTAACTAATTCACATTTCAAGTCTCTACCATTAACCATTTAACTAATTTACATTTCAATTCTCTACACTTAACCATTTTCAAGTAACTAATTCACGTTTTCAAGTTACTACACTAAACCATTTTCACGTAACTTATTCACATTTTTACTACACTTAACAATTTTCAAGTAACTAATTCACATTTCAAGTCTCTACCATTAACCATTTTCAAGTCACTACCATTTTCAAGTAACTAATTCACATTTTCACTACACTTAACCATTTTCAAGTAACTAATTCACATTTCAAGTCTCTACCATTAACCATTTTCAAGTAACTAATTCACATTTCAAGTCTCTACCATTAACCATTTAACTAATTTACATTTCAATTCTCTACACTTAACCATTTTCAAGCAACTAATTCATGTTTTCAAGTTAGTACACATAACCATTTTCATGTAATAATCCACATTTTCACAACACTTAACCATTTTCAAGTAACTAATTCACATTTCAAGTCTCTACCATTAACCATTTTCAAGTAACTAATTCGCATTTTCAAGTCACTACCATTTTCAAGTAACATATACACATCTTCATTTCTCTACACTTAACCATTTTCACATGACTAATTCACATTTTCAAGTTACTACACTTAACCATGTTCAAGTAACTAATTCACATTTTCACTACACTTAACCATTTTCAAGTAACTAATTCATATTTCAATTCTCTACCATTAACCATTTTCAAGTAACTAATTCACATTTCAAGTCTCTACCATTAACCATGTAACTAATTCACATTTCAATTCTCTACACTTAACCATTTTCAAGTAACTAATTCACGTTTTCAAGTTACTACACTTAACCATTTTCACGTAACTTATTCACATTTTCACTACACTTAACCATTTTCAAGTAACTAATTCACATTTCAAGTATCTACCATTAACCATTTTCAAGTATCTAATTCACGTTTTCAAGTTACTACACTTAACCATTTTCAAGTAACTAATTCACATTTTTACTACACTTAACCATTTTCAAGTAACTAATTCACATTTCAAATCTCTACCATTAACCATTTTCAAGTAACTAATTCGCATTTTCAAGTCACTACCATTTTCAAGTAACAAATACACATCTTCATTTCTCTACACTTAACCATTTTCACATGACTAATTCACATTTTCAAGTTACTACACTTAACCATGTTCAAGTAACTAATTCACATTTTCACTACACTTAACCATTTTCAAGTAACTAATTCACATTTCAAGTCTCTACCATTAACCATTTTCAAGTCACTACCATTTTCAATTAACTAATTCACATTTTCTCTACACTTAACCATTTTCAAGTAACTAATTCATATTTCAAGTCTCTACCATTAACCATTTTCAAGTAACTAATTCACATTTCAAGTCTCTACCATTAACCCTGTAACTAATTCACATTTCAATTCTCTACACTTAACCATTTTCAAGTAACTAATTCACGTTTTCAAGTTACTACACTTAACCATTTTCACGTAACTTATTCACATTTTCACTACACTTAACCATTTTCAAGTAACTAATTCACATTTTTACTACACTTAACAATTTTCAAGTAACTAATTTACATTTTAAGTCTATACCATTAACCATTTTCAAGTCACTACCATTTTCAAGTAACTAATTCACATTTTCACTACACTTAACCATTTTCAAGTAACTAATTCACATTTCAAGTCTCTACCATTAACCATTTTCATGTAATAATGCACATTTTCACAACACTTAACATTTTCAAGTAACTAATTCACATTTCAAGTCTCTACCATTAATCATTTTCAAGTAACTAATTCACGTTTTCAAGTTACTACACTTATCTATTTTCAAGTAACTAATTCACATTTTCACTACACTTAACCATTTTCAAGTAACTAATTCACATTTCAAGTCTCTACCATTAATCATTTTCAAGTAACTAATTCACGTTTTCAAGTTACTGCACTTAACCATATTCAAGTAACTAATTCACATTTTCACTACACTTAACCATTTTCAAGTAACTAATTCACATTTCAAGTCTCTACCATTAACCATTTTCAAGTCACTACCATTTTCAATTAACTAATTCACATTTTCTCTACACTTAACCATTTTCAAGTAACTAATTCATATTTCAAGTCTCTACCATTAACCATTTTCAAGTAACTAATTCACATTTCAAGTCTCTACCATTAACCATGTAACTAATTCACATTTCAATTCTCTACACTTAACCATTTTCAAGTAACTAATTCACGTTTTCAAGTTACTACACTTAACCATATTCAAGTAACTAATTCACATTTTCACAACACTTAACCATTTTCAAGTAACTAATTCACATTTCAAGTCTCTACCATTAACCATTTTCAAGTCACTATCATTTTCAATTAACTAATTCACATTTTCTCTACACTTAACCATTTTCAAGTAACTAATTCATATTTCAAGTCTCTACCATTAACCATTTTCAAGTAACTAATTCACATTTCAAGTCTCTACCATTAACCATGTAACTAATTCACATTTCAATTCTCTACACTTATCCATTTTCAAGTAACTAATTCACGTTTTCAAGTTACTACACTTAACCATTTTCACGTAACTTATTCACATTTTCACTACACTTAACCATTTTCAAGTAACTAATTCACATTTCAAGTATCTACCATTAACCATTTTCAAGTATCTAATTCACGTTTTCAAGTTACTACACTTAACCATTTTCAAGTAACTAATTCACATTTTTACTACACTTAACCATTTTCAAGTAACTAATTCACATTTCAAATCTCTACCATTAACCAATTTCAAGTAACTAATTCACATTTCAAGTCTCTACCATTAACCATTTAACTAATTTACATTTCAATTCTCTACACTTAACCATTTTCAAGTAACTAATTCACGTTTTCAAGTTACTACACTAAACCATTTTCACGTAACTTATTCACATTTTTACTACACTTAACCATTTTCAAGTAACTAATTCACATTTCAAGTCTCTACCATTAACCATGTAACTAATTCACATTTCAATTCTCTACACTTATCCATTTTCAAGTAACTAATTCACGTTTTCAAGTTACTACACTTAACCATTTTCACGTAACTTATTCACATTTTCACTACACTTAACCATTTTCAAGTAACTAATTCACATTTCAAGTATCTACCATTAACCATTTTCAAGTATCTAATTCACGTTTTCAAGTTACTACACTTAACCATTTTCAAGTAACTAATTCACATTTTTACTACACTTAACCATTTTCAAGTAACTAATTCACATTTCAAATCTCTACCATTAACCATTTTCAAGTAACTAATTCACATTTCAAGTCTCTACCATTAACCATTTAACTAATTTACATTTCAATTCTCTACACTTAACCATTTTCAAGTAACTAATTCACGTTTTCAAGTTACTACACTAAACCATTTTCACGTAACTAATTCACATTTTCACTACACTTAACCATTTTCAAGTAACTAATTCACATTTCAAGTCTCTACCATTAACCATTTTCAAGTAACTAATTCACATTTCAAGTCTCTACCATTAACCATTTAACTAATTTACATTTCAATTCTCTACACTTAACCATTTTCAAGCAACTAATTCATGTTTTCAAGTTAGTACACATAACCATTTTCATGTAATAATCCACATTTTCACAACACTTAACCATTTTCAAGTAACTAATTCACATTTCAAGTCTCTACCATTAACCATTTTCAAGTAACTAATTCGCATTTTCAAGTCACTACCATTTTCAAGTAACATATACACATCTTCATTTCTCTACACTTAACCATTTTCACATGACTAATTCACATTTTCAAGTTACTACACTTAACCATGTTCAAGTAACTAATTCACATTTTCACTACACTTAACCATTTTCAAGTAACTAATTCATATTTCAATTCTCTACCATTAACCATTTTCAAGTAACTAATTCACATTTCAAGTCTCTACCATTAACCATGTAACTAATTCACATTTCAATTCTCTACACTTAACCATTTTCAAGTAACTAATTCACGTTTTCAAGTTACTACACTTAACCATTTTCACGTAACTTATTCACATTTTCACTACACTTAACCATTTTCAAGTAACTAATTCACATTTCAAGTATCTACCATTAACCATTTTCAAGTATCTAATTCACGTTTTCAAGTTACTACACTTAACCATTTTCAAGTAACTAATTCACATTTTCACTACACTTAACCATTTTCAAGTAACTAATTCACATTTCAAGTATCTACCATTAACCATTTTCAAGTATCTAATTCACGTTTTCAAGTTACTACACTTAACCATTTTCAAGTAACTAATTCACATTTTCACTACACTTAACCATTTTCAAGTAACTAATTCACATTTCAAGTCTCTACCATTAACCATTTTCAAGTAACTAATTCACATTTCAAATCTCTACCATTAACCATTTAACTAATTTACATTTCAATTCTCTACACTTAACCATTTTCAAGCAACTAAGTCATGTTTTCAAGTTAGTACACATAACCATTTTCATGTAATAATCCACATTTTCACAACACTTAACCATTTTCAAGTAACTAATTCACATTTCAAGTCTCTACCATTAACCATTTTCAAGTAACTAATTCGCATTTTCAAGTCACTACCATTTTCAAGTAACAAATACACATCTTCATTTCTCTACACTTAACCATTTTCACATGACTAATTCACATTTTCAAGTTACTACACTTAACCATGTTCAAGTAACTAATTCACATTTTCACTACACTTAACCATTTTCAAGTAACTAATTCACATTTCAAGTCTCTACCATTAACCATTTTCAAGTCACTACCATTTTCAATTAACTAATTCACATTTTCTCTACACTTAACCATTTTCAAGTAACTAATTCATATTTCAAGTCTCTACCATTAACCATTTTCAAGTAACTAATTCACATTTCAAGTCTCTACCATTAACCATGTAACTAATTCACATTTCAATTCTCTACACTTAACCATTTTCAAGTAACTAATTCACGTTTTCAAGTTACTACACTTAACCATTTTCACGTAACTTATTCACATTTTCACTACACTTAACCATTTTCAAGTAACTAATTCACATTTTTACTACACTTAACAATTTTCAAGTAACTAATTTACATTTTAAGTCTATACAATTAACCATTTTCAAGTCACTACCATTTTCAAGTAACTAATTCACATTTTCACTACACTTAACCATTTTCAAGTAACTAATTCACATTTCAAGTCTCTACCATTAACCATTTTCATGTAATAATGCACATTTTCACAACACTTAACATTTTCAAGTAACTAATTCACATTTCAAGTCTCTACCATTAATCATTTTCAAGTAACTAATTCACGTTTTCAAGTTACTACACTTATCTATTTTCAAGTAACTAATTCACATTTTCACTACACTTAACCATTTTCAAGTAACTAATTCACATTTCAAGTCTCTACCATTAATCATTTTCAAGTAACTAATTCACGTTTTCAAGTTACTGCACTTAACCATATTCAAGTAACTAATTCACATTTTCACTACACTTAACCATTTTCAAGTAACTAATTCACATTTCAAGTCTCTACCATTAACCATTTTCAAGTCACTACCATTTTCAATTAACTAATTCACATTTTCTCTACACTTAACCATTTTCAAGTAACTAATTCATATTTCAAGTCTCTACCATTAACCATTTTCAAGTAACTAATTCACATTTCAAGTCTCTACCATTAACCATGTAACTAATTCACATTTCAATTCTCTACACTTAACCATTTTCAAGTAACTAATTCACGTTTTCAAGTTACTACACTTAACCATATTCAAGTAACTAATTCACATTTTCACAACACTTAACCATTTTCAAGTAACTAATTCACATTTCAAGTCTCTACCATTAACCATTTTCAAGTCACTATCATTTTCAATTAACTAATTCACATTTTCTCTACACTTAACCATTTTCAAGTAACTAATTCATATTTCAAGTCTCTACCATTAACCATTTTCAAGTAACTAATTCACATTTCAAGTCTCTACCATTAACCATGTAACTAATTCACATTTCAATTCTCTACACTTATCCATTTTCAAGTAACTAATTCACGTTTTCAAGTTACTACACTTAACCATTTTCACGTAACTTATTCACATTTTCACTACACTTAACCATTTTCAAGTAACTAATTCACATTTCAAGTATCTACCATTAACCATTTTCAAGTATCTAATTCACGTTTTCAAGTTACTACACTTAACCATTTTCAAGTAACTAATTCACATTTTTACTACACTTAACCATTTTCAAGTAACTAATTCACATTTCAAATCTCTACCATTAACCAATTTCAAGTAACTAATTCACATTTCAAGTCTCTACCATTAACCATTTAACTAATTTACATTTCAATTCTCTACACTTAACCATTTTCAAGTAACTAATTCACGTTTTCAAGTTACTACACTAAACCATTTTCACGTAACTTATTCACATTTTTACTACACTTAACCATTTTCAAGTAACTAATTCACATTTCAAGTCTCTACCATTAACCATGTAACTAATTCACATTTCAATTCTCTACACTTATCCATTTTCAAGTAACTAATTCACGTTTTCAAGTTACTACACTTAACCATTTTCACGTAACTTATTCACATTTTCACTACACTTAACCATTTTCAAGTAACTAATTCACATTTCAAGTATCTACCATTAACCATTTTCAAGTATCTAATTCACGTTTTCAAGTTACTACACTTAACCATTTTCAAGTAACTAATTCACATTTTTACTACACTTAACCATTTTCAAGTAACTAATTCACATTTCAAATCTCTACCATTAACCATTTTCAAGTAACTAATTCACATTTCAAGTCTCTACCATTAACCATTTAACTAATTTACATTTCAATTCTCTACACTTAACCATTTTCAAGTAACTAATTCACGTTTTCAAGTTACTACACTAAACCATTTTCACGTAACTAATTCACATTTTCACTACACTTAACCATTTTCAAGTAACTAATTCACATTTCAAGTCTCTACCATTAACCATTTTCAAGTAACTAATTCACATTTCAAGTCTCTACCATTAACCATTTAACTAATTTACATTTCAATTCTCTACACTTAACCATTTTCAAGCAACTAATTCATGTTTTCAAGTTAGTACACATAACCATTTTCATGTAATAATCCACATTTTCACAACACTTAACCATTTTCAAGTAACTAATTCACATTTCAAGTCTCTACCATTAACCATTTTCAAGTAACTAATTCGCATTTTCAAGTCACTACCATTTTCAAGTAACATATACACATCTTCATTTCTCTACACTTAACCATTTTCACATGACTAATTCACATTTTCAAGTTACTACACTTAACCATGTTCAAGTAACTAATTCACATTTTCACTACACTTAACCATTTTCAAGTAACTAATTCATATTTCAATTCTCTACCATTAACCATTTTCAAGTAACTAATTCACATTTCAAGTCTCTACCATTAACCATGTAACTAATTCACATTTCAATTCTCTACACTTAACCATTTTCAAGTAACTAATTCACGTTTTCAAGTTACTACACTTAACCATTTTCACGTAACTTATTCACATTTTCACTACACTTAACCATTTTCAAGTAACTAATTCACATTTCAAGTATCTACCATTAACCATTTTCAAGTATCTAATTCACGTTTTCAAGTTACTACACTTAACCATTTTCAAGTAACTAATTCACATTTTCACTACACTTAACCATTTTCAAGTAACTAATTCACATTTCAAGTATCTACCATTAACCATTTTCAAGTATCTAATTCACGTTTTCAAGTTACTACACTTAACCATTTTCAAGTAACTAATTCACATTTTCACTACACTTAACCATTTTCAAGTAACTAATTCACATTTCAAGTCTCTACCATTAACCATTTTCAAGTAACTAATTCACATTTCAAATCTCTACCATTAACCATTTAACTAATTTACATTTCAATTCTCTACACTTAACCATTTTCAAGCAACTAATTCATGTTTTCAAGTTAGTACACATAACCATTTTCATGTAATAATCCACATTTTCACAACACTTAACCATTTTCAAGTAACTAATTCACATTTCAAGTCTCTACCATTAACCATTTTCAAGTAACTAATTCGCATTTTCAAGTCACTACCATTTTCAAGTAACAAATACACATCTTCATTTCTCTACACTTAACCATTTTCACATGACTAATTCACATTTTCAAGTTACTACACTTAACCATGTTCAAGTAACTAATTCACATTTTCACTACACTTAACCATTTTCAAGTAACTAATTCACATTTCAAGTCTCTACCATTAACCATTTTCAAGTCACTACCATTTTCAATTAACTAATTCACATTTTCTCTACACTTAACCATTTTCAAGTAACTAATTCATATTTCAAGTCTCTACCATTAACCATTTTCAAGTAACTAATTCACATTTCAAGTCTCTACCATTAACCATGTAACTAATTCACATTTCAATTCTCTACACTTAACCATTTTCAAGTAACTAATTCACGTTTTCAAGTTACTACACTTAACCATTTTCACGTAACTTATTCACATTTTCACTACACTTAACCATTTTCAAGTAACTAATTCACATTTTTACTACACTTAACAATTTTCAAGTAACTAATTTACATTTTAAGTCTATACAATTAACCATTTTCAAGTCACTACCATTTTCAAGTAACTAATTCACATTTTCACTACACTTAACCATTTTCAAGTAACTAATTCACATTTCAAGTCTCTACCATTAACCATTTTCATGTAATAATGCACATTTTCACAACACTTAACATTTTCAAGTAACTAATTCACATTTCAAGTCTCTACCATTAATCATTTTCAAGTAACTAATTCACGTTTTCAAGTTACTACACTTAACTATTTTCAAGTAACTAATTCACATTTTCACTACACTTAACCATTTTCAAGTAACTAATTCACATTTCAAGTCTCTACCATTAATCATTTTCAAGTAACTAATTCACGTTTTCAAGTTACTGCACTTAACCATATTCAAGTAACTAATTCACATTTTCACTACACTTAACCATTTTCAAGTAACTAATTCACATTTCAAGTCTCTACCATTAACCATTTTCAAGTCACTACCATTTTCAATTAACTAATTCACATTTTCTCTACACTTAACCATTTTCAAGTAACTAATTCATATTTCAAGTCTCTACCATTAACCATTTTCAAGTAACTAATTCACATTTCAAGTCTCTACCATTAACCATGTAACTAATTCACATTTCAATTCTCTACACTTAACCATTTTCAAGTAAATAATTCACGTTTTTAAGTTACTACACTTAACCATTTTCGCGTAACTTATTCACATTTTCACTACACTTAACCATTTTCAAGTAACTAATTCACATTTCAAGTATCTACCATTAACCATTTTCAAGTATCTAATTCACGTTTTCAAGTTACTACACTTAACCATTTTCAAGTAACTAATTCACATTTTTACTACACTTAACCATTTTCAAGTAACTAATTCACATTTCAAATCTCTACCATTAACCATTTTCAAGTAACTAATTCACATTTCAAGTCTCTACCATTAACCATTTAACTAATTTACATTTCAATTCTCTACACTTAACCATTTTCAAGTAACTAATTCACGTTTTCAAGTTACTACACTAAACCATTTTCACGTAACTTATTCACATTTTTACTACACTTAACAATTTTCAAGTAACTAATTCACATTTCAAGTCTCTACCATTAACCATTTTCAAGTCACTACCATTTTCAAGTAACTAATTCACATTTTCACTACACTTAACCATTTTCAAGTAACTAATTCACATTTCAAGTCTCTACCATTAACCATTTTCAAGTAACTAATTCACATTTCAAGTCTCTACCATTAACCATTTAACTAATTTACATTTCAATTCTCTACACTTAACCATTTTCAAGCAACTAATTCATGTTTTCAAGTTAGTACACATAACCATTTTCATGTAATAATCCACATTTTCACAACACTTAACCATTTTCAAGTAACTAATTCACATTTCAAGTCTCTACCATTAACCATTTTCAAGTAACTAATTCGCATTTTCAAGTCACTACCATTTTCAAGTAACATATACACATCTTCATTTCTCTACACTTAACCATTTTCACATGACTAATTCACATTTTCAAGTTACTACACTTAACCATGTTCAAGTAACTAATTCACATTTTCACTACACTTAACCATTTTCAAGTAACTAATTCATATTTCAATTCTCTACCATTAACCATTTTCAAGTAACTAATTCACATTTCAAGTCTCTACCATTAACCATGTAACTAATTCACATTTCAATTCTCTACACTTAACCATTTTCAAGTAACTAATTCACGTTTTCAAGTTACTACACTTAACCATTTTCACGTAACTTATTCACATTTTCACTACACTTAACCATTTTCAAGTAACTAATTCACATTTCAAGTATCTACCATTAACCATTTTCAAGTATCTAATTCACGTTTTCAAGTTACTACACTTAACCATTTTCAAGTAACTAATTCACATTTTTACTACACTTAACCATTTTCAAGTAACTAATTCACATTTCAAATCTCTACCATTAACCATTTTCAAGTAACTAATTCGCATTTTCAAGTCACTACCATTTTCAAGTAACAAATACACATCTTCATTTCTCTACACTTAACCATTTTCACATGACTAATTCACATTTTCAAGTTACTACACTTAACCATGTTCAAGTAACTAATTCACATTTTCACTACACTTAACCATTTTCAAGTAACTAATTCACATTTCAAGTCTCTACCATTAACCATTTTCAAGTCACTACCATTTTCAATTAACTAATTCACATTTTCTCTACACTTAACCATTTTCAAGTAACTAATTCATATTTCAAGTCTCTACCATTAACCATTTTCAAGTAACTAATTCACATTTCAAGTCTCTACCATTAACCCTGTAACTAATTCACATTTCAATTCTCTACACTTAACCATTTTCAAGTAACTAATTCACGTTTTCAAGTTACTACACTTAACCATTTTCACGTAACTTATTCACATTTTCACTACACTTAACCATTTTCAAGTAACTAATTCACATTTTTACTACACTTAACAATTTTCAAGTAACTAATTTACATTTTAAGTCTATACCATTAACCATTTTCAAGTCACTACCATTTTCAAGTAACTAATTCACATTTTCACTACACTTAACCATTTTCAAGTAACTAATTCACATTTCAAGTCTCTACCATTAACCATTTTCATGTAATAATGCACATTTTCACAACACTTAACATTTTCAAGTAACTAATTCACATTTCAAGTCTCTACCATTAATCATTTTCAAGTAACTAATTCACGTTTTCAAGTTACTACACTTATCTATTTTCAAGTAACTAATTCACATTTTCACTACACTTAACCATTTTCAAGTAACTAATTCACATTTCAAGTCTCTACCATTAATCATTTTCAAGTAACTAATTCACGTTTTCAAGTTACTGCACTTAACCATATTCAAGTAACTAATTCACATTTTCACTACACTTAACCATTTTCAAGTAACTAATTCACATTTCAAGTCTCTACCATTAACCATTTTCAAGTCACTACCATTTTCAATTAACTAATTCACATTTTCTCTACACTTAACCATTTTCAAGTAACTAATTCATATTTCAAGTCTCTACCATTAACCATTTTCAAGTAACTAATTCACATTTCAAGTCTCTACCATTAACCATGTAACTAATTCACATTTCAATTCTCTACACTTAACCATTTTCAAGTAACTAATTCACGTTTTCAAGTTACTACACTTAACCATATTCAAGTAACTAATTCACATTTTCACAACACTTAACCATTTTCAAGTAACTAATTCACATTTCAAGTCTCTACCATTAACCATTTTCAAGTCACTATCATTTTCAATTAACTAATTCACATTTTCTCTACACTTAACCATTTTCAAGTAACTAATTCATATTTCAAGTCTCTACCATTAACCATTTTCAAGTAACTAATTCACATTTCAAGTCTCTACCATTAACCATGTAACTAATTCACATTTCAATTCTCTACACTTATCCATTTTCAAGTAACTAATTCACGTTTTCAAGTTACTACACTTAACCATTTTCACGTAACTTATTCACATTTTCACTACACTTAACCATTTTCAAGTAACTAATTCACATTTCAAGTATCTACCATTAACCATTTTCAAGTATCTAATTCACGTTTTCAAGTTACTACACTTAACCATTTTCAAGTAACTAATTCACATTTTTACTACACTTAACCATTTTCAAGTAACTAATTCACATTTCAAATCTCTACCATTAACCATTTTCAAGTAACTAATTCACATTTCAAGTCTCTACCATTAACCATTTAACTAATTTACATTTCAATTCTCTACACTTAACCATTTTCAAGTAACTAATTCACGTTTTCAAGTTACTACACTAAACCATTTTCACGTAACTTATTCACATTTTTACTACACTTAACAATTTTCAAGTAACTAATTCACATTTCAAGTCTCTACCATTAACCATTTTCAAGTCACTACCATTTTCAAGTAACTAATTCACATTTTCACTACACTTAACCATTTTCAAGTAACTAATTCACATTTCAAGTCTCTACCATTAACCATTTTCAAGTAACTAATTCACATTTCAAGTCTCTACCATTAACCATTTAACTAATTTACATTTCAATTCTCTACACTTAACCATTTTCAAGCAACTAATTCATGTTTTCAAGTTAGTACACATAACCATTTTCATGTAATAATCCACATTTTCACAACACTTAACCATTTTCAAGTAACTAATTCACATTTCAAGTCTCTACCATTAACCATTTTCAAGTAACTAATTCGCATTTTCAAGTCACTACCATTTTCAAGTAACATATACACATCTTCATTTCTCTACACTTAACCATTTTCACATGACTAATTCACATTTTCAAGTTACTACACTTAACCATGTTCAAGTAACTAATTCACATTTTCACTACACTTAACCATTTTCAAGTAACTAATTCATATTTCAATTCTCTACCATTAACCATTTTCAAGTAACTAATTCACATTTCAAGTCTCTACCATTAACCATGTAACTAATTCACATTTCAATTCTCTACACTTAACCATTTTCAAGTAACTAATTCACGTTTTCAAGTTACTACACTTAACCATTTTCACGTAACTTATTCACATTTTCACTACACTTAACCATTTTCAAGTAACTAATTCACATTTCAAGTATCTACCATTAACCATTTTCAAGTATCTAATTCACGTTTTCAAGTTACTACACTTAACCATTTTCAAGTAACTAATTCACATTTTCACTACACTTAACCATTTTCAAGTAACTAATTCACATTTCAAGTATCTACCATTAACCATTTTCAAGTATCTAATTCACGTTTTCAAGTTACTACACTTAACCATTTTCAAGTAACTAATTCACATTTTCACTACACTTAACCATTTTCAAGTAACTAATTCACATTTCAAGTCTCTACCATTAACCATTTTCAAGTAACTAATTCACATTTCAAATCTCTACCATTAACCATTTAACTAATTTACATTTCAATTCTCTACACTTAACCATTTTCAAGCAACTAATTCATGTTTTCAAGTTAGTACACATAACCATTTTCATGTAATAATCCACATTTTCACAACACTTAACCATTTTCAAGTAACTAATTCACATTTCAAGTCTCTACCATTAACCATTTTCAAGTAACTAATTCGCATTTTCAAGTCACTACCATTTTCAAGTAACAAATACACATCTTCATTTCTCTACACTTAACCATTTTCACATGACTAATTCACATTTTCAAGTTACTACACTTAACCATGTTCAAGTAACTAATTCACATTTTCACTACACTTAACCATTTTCAAGTAACTAATTCACATTTCAAGTCTCTACCATTAACCATTTTCAAGTCACTACCATTTTCAATTAACTAATTCACATTTTCTCTACACTTAACCATTTTCAAGTAACTAATTCATATTTCAAGTCTCTACCATTAACCATTTTCAAAGTAACTAATTCACATTTCAAGTCTCTACCATTAACCATGTAACTAATTCACATTTCAATTCTCTACACTTAACCATTTTCAAGTAACTAATTCACGTTTTCAAGTTACTACACTTAACCATTTTCACGTAACTTATTCACATTTTCACTACACTTAACCATTTTCAAGTAACTAATTCACATTTTTACTACACTTAACAATTTTCAAGTAACTAATTTACATTTTAAGTCTATACAATTAACCATTTTCAAGTCACTACCATTTTCAAGTAACTAATTCACATTTTCACTACACTTAACCATTTTCAAGTAACTAATTCACATTTCAAGTCTCTACCATTAACCATTTTCATGTAATAATGCACATTTTCACAACACTTAACATTTTCAAGTAACTAATTCACATTTCAAGTCTCTACCATTAATCATTTTCAAGTAACTAATTCACGTTTTCAAGTTACTACACTTAACTATTTTCAAGTAACTAATTCACATTTTCACTACACTTAACCATTTTCAAGTAACTAATTCACATTTCAAGTCTCTACCATTAATCATTTTCAAGTAACTAATTCACGTTTTCAAGTTACTGCACTTAACCATATTCAAGTAACTAATTCACATTTTCACTACACTTAACCATTTTCAAGTAACTAATTCACATTTCAAGTCTCTACCATTAACCATTTTCAAGTCACTACCATTTTCAATTAACTAATTCACATTTTCTCTACACTTAACCATTTTCAAGTAACTAATTCATATTTCAAGTCTCTACCATTAACCATTTTCAAGTAACTAATTCACATTTCAAGTCTCTACCATTAACCATGTAACTAATTCACATTTCAATTCTCTACACTTAACCATTTTCAAGTAACTAATTCACGTTTTTAAGTTACTACACTTAACCATTTTCGCGTAACTTATTCACATTTTCACTACACTTAACCATTTTCAAGTAACTAATTCACATTTCAAGTATCTACCATTAACCATTTTCAAGTATCTAATTCACGTTTTCAAGTTACTATACTTAACCATTTTCAAGTAACTAATTCACATTTTTACTACACTTAACCATTTTCAAGTAACTAATTCACATTTCAAATCTCTACCATTAACCATTTTCAAGTAACTAATTCGTATTTTCAAGTCACTACCATTTTCAAGTAACAAATACACATCTTCATTTCTCTACACTTAACCATTTTCACATGACTAATTCACATTTTCAAGTTACTACACTTAACCATGTTCAAGTAACTAATTCACATTTTCACTACACTTAACCATTTTCAAGTAACTAATTCACATTTCAAGTCTCTACCATTAACCATTTTCAAGTCACTACCATTTTCAATTAACTAATTCACATTTTCTCTACACTTAACCATTTTCAAGTAACTAATTCATATTTCAAGTCTCTACCATTAACCATTTTCAAGTAACTAATTCACATTTCAAGTCTCTACCATTAACCATGTAACTAATTCACATTTCAATTCTCTACACTTAACCATTTTCAAGTAACTAATTCACGTTTTCAAGTTACTACACTTAACCATTTTCACGTAACTTATTCACATTTTCACTACACTTAACCATTTTCAAGTAACTAATTCACATTTCAAGTCTCTACCATTAACCATTTTCAAGTATTTAATTCACGTTTTCAAGTTACTGCACTTAACCATTTTCAAGTAACTAATTCACATTTCAAGTCTCTACCATTAACCATTTTCAAGTCACTACCATTTTCAATTAACTAATTCACATTTCAAGTCTCGACCATTAACCAAGTAACTAATTCACATTTCAAGTCTCTACCATTAACCATTTTCAAGTAACTAATTCACATTTCAAGTCTCTACCATTAACCATTTAACTAATTTACATTTCAATTCTCTACACTTAACTATTTTCAAGCAACTAATTCATGTTTTCAAGTTAGTACACTTAACCATTTTCAAGTAACTAATTCACATTTCAATTCTCTACACTTAACCATTTTCAAGTAACTAATTCACGTTTTCAAGTTACTACACTTAACCATTTTCAAGTAACTAATTCACATTTCAAGTCTCTACCATTAACCATTTTCATGTAATAATGCACATTTTCACAACACTTAACATTTTCAAGTAACTAATTCACATTTCAAGTCTCTACCATTAATCATTTTCAAGTAACTAATTCACGTTTTCAAGTTACTACACTTAACTATTTTCAAGTAACTAATTCACATTTCACTACACTTAACCATTTTCAAGTAACTAATTCACATTTCAAGTCTCTACCATTAATCATTTTCAAGTAACTAATTCACGTTTTCAAGTTACTGCACTTAACCATATTCAAGTAACTAATTCACATTTTCACTACACTTAACCATTTTCAAGTAACTAATTCACATTTCAAGTCTCTACCATTAACCATTTTCAAGTCACTACCATTTTCAATTAACTAATTCACATTTTCTCTACACTTAACCATTTTCAAGTAACTAATTCATATTTCAAGTCTCTACCATTAACCATTTTCAAGTAACTAATTCACATTTCAAGTCTCTACCATTAACCATGTAACTAATTCACATTTCAATTCTCTACACTTAACCATTTTCAAGTAACTAATTCACGTTTTCAAGTTACTACACTTAACCATTTTCACGTAACTTATTCACATTTTCACTACACTTAACCATTTTCAAGTAACTAATTCACGTTTCAAGTCTCTACCATTAACCATTTTCAAGTATTTAATTCACGTTTTCAAGTTACTGCACTTAACCATTTTCAAGTAACTAATTTACATTTCAAGTCTCTACCATTAACCATTTTCAAGTCACTACCATTTTCAAGTAACTAATTCACATTTTCACTACACGTAACCATTTTCAAGTAACTAATTCACATTTCAAGTCTCTACCATTAACCATTTAACTAATTTACATTTCAATTCTCTACACTTAACCATTTTCAAGCAACTAATTCATGTTTTCAAGTTAGTACACATAACCATTTTCATGTAATAATCCACATTTTCACAACACTTAACCATTTTCAAGTAACTAATTCACATTTCAAGTCTCTACCATTAACCATTTTCAAGTAACTAATTCGCATTTTCAAGTCACTACCATTTTCAAGTAACAAATACACATCTTCATTTCTCTACACTTAACCATTTTCACATGACTAATTCACATTTTCAAGTTACTATACTTAACCATGTTCAAGTAACTAATTCACATTTTCACTACACTTAACCATTTTCAAGTAACTAATTCACATTTCAAGTCTCTACCATTAACCATTTTCAAGTCACTACCATTTTCAAGTATCTAATTCACATTTCAAGTCTCTACCATTAACCATGTAACTAATTCATATTTCAATTCTCTACACTTAACCATTTTCAAGTAACTAATTCACGTTTTCAAGTTACTACACTTAACCATTTTCACGTAACTTATTCACATTTTCACTACACTTAACCATTTTCAAGTAACTAATTCACATTTCAAGTCTCTACCATTAACCATTTTCAAGTATTTAATTCACGTTTTCAAGTTACTGCACTTAACCATTTTCAAGTAACTAATTCACATTTTTACTACACTTAACAATTTTCAAGTAACTAATTCACATTTCAAGTCTCTACCATTAACCATTTTCAAGTCACTACCATTTTCAATTAACTAATTCACATTTCAAGTCTCGACCATTAACCAAGTAACTAATTCACATTTCAAGTCTCTACCATTAACCATTTTCAAGTAACTAATTCACATTTCAAGTCTCTACCATTAACCATTTAACTAATTTACATTTCAATTCTCTACACTTAACCATTTTCAAGCAACTAATTCATGTTTTCAAGTTAGTACACATAACCATTTTCATGTAATAATCCACATTTTCACAACACTTAACCATTTTCAAGTAACTAATTCACATTTCAAGTCTCTACCATTAACCATTTTCAAGTAACTAATTCGCATTTTCAAGTCACTACCATTTTCAAGTAAAAAATACACATCTTCATTTCTCTACACTTAACCATTTTCACATGACTAATTCACATTTTCAAGTTACTATACTTAACCATGTTCAAGTAACTAATTCACATTTTCACTACACTTAACCATTTTCAAGTAACTAATTCACATTTCAAGTCTCTACCATTAACCATTTTCAAATCACTACCATTTTCAAGTATCTAATTCACATTTCAAGTCTCTACCATTAACCATGTAACTAATTCACATTTCAATTCTCTACACTTAACCATTTTCAAGTAACTAATTCACGTTTTCAAGTTACTACACTTAACCATTTTCACGTAACTTATTCACATTTTCACTACACTTAACCATTTTCAAGTAACTAATTCACATTTCAAGTATCTACCATTAACCATTTTCAAGTATCTAATTCACGTTTTCAAGTTACTACACTTAACCATTTTCATGTAACTAATTCACATTTTTACTACACTTAACCATTTTCAAGTAACTAATTCACATTTTTACTACACTTAACAATTTTCAAGTAACTAATTCACATTTCAAGTCTCTACCATTAACCATTTTCAAGTCACTACCATTTTCAATTAACTAATTCACATTTCAAGTCTCGACCATTAACCAAGTAACTAATTCACATTTCAAGTCTCTACCATTAACCATTTTCAAGTAACTAATTCACATTTCAAGTCTCTACCATTAACCATTTAACTAATTTACATTTCAATTCTCTACACTTAACCATTTTCAAGCAACTAATTCATGTTTTCAAGTTAGTACACATAACCATTTTCATGTAATAATCCACATTTTCACAACACTTAACCATTTTCAAGTAACTAATTCACATTTCAAGTCTCTACCATTAACCATTTTCAAGTAACTAATTCGCATTTTCAAGTCACTACCATTTTCAAGTAAAAAATACACATCTTCATTTCTCTACACTTAACCATTTTCACATGACTAATTCACATTTTCAAGTTACTATACTTAACCATGTTCAAGTAACTAATTCACATTTTCACTACACTTAACCATTTTCAAGTAACTAATTCACATTTCAAGTCTCTACCATTAACCATTTTCAAATCACTACCATTTTCAAGTATCTAATTCACATTTCAAGTCTCTACCATTAACCATGTAACTAATTCACATTTCAATTCTCTACACTTAACCATTTTCAAGTAACTAATTCACGTTTTCAAGTTACTACACTTAACCATTTTCACGTAACTTATTCACATTTTCACTACACTTAACCATTTTCAAGTAACTAATTCACATTTCAAGTATCTACCATTAACCATTTTCAAGTATCTAATTCACGTTTTCAAGTTACTACACTTAACCATTTTCATGTAACTAATTCACATTTTTACTACACTTAACCATTTTCAAGTAACTAATTCACATTTCAAATCTCTACCATTAACCATTTTCAAGTAACTAATTCGCATTTTCAAGTCACTACCATTTTCAAGTAACAAATACACATCTTCATTTCTCTACACTTAACCATTTTCACATGACTAATTCACATTTTCAAGTTACTACACTTAACCATGTTCAAGTAACTAATTCACATTTTCTCTACACTTAACAATTTTCAAGTAACTAATTTACATTTCAAGTCTCTACCATTAACCATTTTCAAGTCACTACCATTTTCAAGTAACTAATTCACATTTTCACTACACTTAACCATTTTCAAGTAACTAATTCACATTTCAAGTCTCTACCATTAACCATTTTCAAGTAACTAATTCACATTTCAAGTCTCTACCATTAACCATTTAACTAATTTACATTTCAATTCTCTACACTTAACCATTTTCAAGCAACTAATTCATGTTTTCAAGTTAGTACACATAACCATTTTCATGTAATAATCCACATTTTCACAACACTTAACCATTTTCAAGTAACTAATTCACATTTCAAGTCTCTACCATTAACCATTTTCAAGTAACTAATTCGCATTTTCAAGTCACTACCATTTTCAAGTAAAAAATACACATCTTCATTTCTCTACACTTAACCATTTTCACATGACTAATTCACATTTTCAAGTTACTATACTTAACCATGTTCAAGTAACTAATTCACATTTTCACTACACTTAACCATTTTCAAGTAACTAATTCACATTTCAAGTCTCTACCATTAACCATTTTCAAATCACTACCATTTTCAAGTATCTAATTCACATTTCAAGTCTCTACCATTAACCATGTAACTAATTCACATTTCAATTCTCTACACTTAACCATTTTCAAGTAACTAATTCACGTTTTCAAGTTACTACACTTAACCATTTTCACGTAACTTATTCACATTTTCACTACACTTAACCATTTTCAAGTAACTAATTCACATTTCAAGTATCTACCATTAACCATTTTCAAGTATCTAATTCACGTTTTCAAGTTACTACACTTAACCATTTTCATGTAACTAATTCACATTTTTACTACACTTAACCATTTTCAAGTAACTAATTCACATTTCAAATCTCTACCATTAACCATTTTCAAGTAACTAATTCGCATTTTCAAGTCACTACCATTTTCAAGTAACAAATACACATCTTCATTTCTCTACACTTAACCATTTTCACATGACTAATTCACATTTTCAAGTTACTACACTTAACCATGTTCAAGTAACTAATTCACATTTTCACTACACTTAACCATTTTCAAGTAACTAATTCACATTTCAAGTCTCTACCATTAACCATTTTCAAGTCACTACCATTTTCAATTAACTAATTCACATTTTCTCTACACTTAACCATTTTCAAATAACTAATTCATATTTCAAGTTTCTACCATTAACCATTTTCAAGTAACTAATTCACATTTCAAGTGTCTACCATTAACCATGTAACTAATTCACATTTCAATTCTCTACACTTATCCATTTTCAAGTAACTAATTCACGTTTTCAAGTTACTACACTTAACCATTTTCACGTAACTTATTCACATTTTCACTACACTTAACCATTTTCAAGTAACTAATTCACATTTCAAGTCTCTACCATTAACCATTTTCAAGTATTTAATTAACGTTTTCAAGTTACTGCACTTAACCATTTTCAAGTAACTAATTCACATTTTTACTACACTTAACAATTTTCAAGTAACTAATTCACATTTCAAGTCTCTACCATTAACCATTTTCAAGTCACTACCATTTTCAAGTAACTAATTCACATTTTTACTACACTTAACCATTTTCAAGTAACTAATTCACATTTCAAATCTTTACCATTAACCATTTTCAAGTAACTAATTCGCATTTTCAAGTCACTACCATTTTCAAGTAACGAATACACATCTTCATTTCTCTACACTTAACCATTTTCACATGACTAATTCACATTTTCAAGTTACTACACTTAACCATGTTCAAGTAACTAATTCACATTTTCACTACACTTAACCATTTTCAAGTAACTAATTCACATTTCAAGTCTCTACCATTAACCATTTTCAAGTCACTACCATTTTCAATTAACTAATTCACATTTTCTCTACACTTAACCATTTTCAAATAACTAATTCATATTTCAAGTTTCTACCATTAACCATTTTCAAGTAACTAATTCACATTTCAAGTCTCTACCATTAACCATGTAACTAATTCACATTTCAATTCTCTACACTTATCCATTTTCAAGTAACTAATTCACGTTTTCAAGTTTCTACACTTAACCATTTTCACGTAACTTATTCACATTTTCACTACACTTAACCATTTTCAAGTAACTAATTCACATTTCAAGTCTCTACCATTAACCATTTTCAAGTATTTAATTAACGTTTTCAAGTTACTGCACTTAACCATTTTCAAGTAACTAATTCACATTTTTACTACACTTAACAATTTTCCAGTAACTAATTCACATTTCAAGTCTCTACCATTAACCATTTTCAAGTCACTACCATTTTCAAGTAACTAATTCACATTTTTACTACACTTAACCATTTTCAAGTAACTAATTCACATTTCAAATCTCTACCATTAACCATTTTCAAGTAACTAATTCGCATTTTCAAGTCACTACCATTTTCAAGTAACAAATACACATCTTCATTTCTCTACACTTAACCATTTTCACATGACTAATTCACATTTTCAAGTTACTATACTTAACCATGTTCAAGTAACTAATTCACATTTTCACTACACTTAACCATTTTCAAGTAACTAATTCACATTTCAAGTCTCTACCATTAACCATTTTCAAGTCACTACCATTTTCAAGTATCTAATTCACATTTCAAGTCTCTACCATTAACCATGTAACTAATTCACATTTCAATTCTCTACACTTAACCATTTTTCAAGTAACTAATTCACGTTTTCAAATTACTACACTTAACCATTTTCACGTAACTTATTCACATTTTCACTACACTTAACCATTTTCAAGTAACTAATTCACATTTCAAGTATCTACCATTAACCATTTTCAAGTATCTAATTCACGTTTTCAAGTTACTACACTTAACCATTTTCAAGTAACTAATTCAAATTTTTACTACACTTAACCATTTTCAAGTAACTAATTCACATTTCAAATCTCTACCATTAACAATTTTCAAGTAACTAATTCGCATTTTCAAGTCACTACCATTTTCAAGTAACAAATACACATCTTCATTTCTCTACACTTAACCATTTTCACATGACTAATTCACATTTTCAAGTTACTACACTTAACCATTTTCAAGTAACTAATTCACATTTTCACTACACTTAACCATTTTCAAGTAACTAATTCACATTTCAAGTCTCTACCATTAACCATTTTCAAGTCACTACCATTTTCAATTAACTAATTCACATTTTCTCTACACTTAACCATTTTCAAATAACTAATTCATATTTCAAGTTTCTACCATTAACCATTTTCAAGTAACTAATTCACATTTCAAGTGTCTACCATTAACCATGTAACTAATTCACATTTCAATTCTCTACACTTATCCATTTTCAAGTAACTAATTCACGTTTTCAAGTTACTACACTTAACCATTTTCACGTAACTTATTCACATTTTCACTACACTTAACCATTTTCACATTACTAATTCACATTTTCAAGTTACTACACTTAACCATGTTCAAGTAACTAATTCACATTTTCACTACACTTAACCATTTTCAAGTAACTAATTCATATTTCAAGTCTCTACCATTAACCATTTTCAAGTAACTAATTCACATTTCAAGTCTCTACCATTAACCATGTAACTAATTCACATTTCAATTCTCTACACTTAACCATTTTCAAGTAACTAATTCACGTTTTCAAGTTACTACACTTAACCATTTTCACGTAACTTATTCACATTTTCACTACACTTAACCATTTTCAAGTAACTAATTCACATTTCAAGTCTCTACCATTAACCATTTTCAAGTATTTAATTCACGTTTTCAAGTTACTGCACTTAACCATTTTCAAGTAACTAATTCACATTTTTACTACACTTAACAATTTTCAAGTAACTAATTCACATTTCAAGTCTCTACCATTAACCATTTTCAAGTCACTACCATTTTCAATTAACTAATTCACATTTCAAGTCTCGACCATTAACCAAGTAACTAATTCACATTTCAAGTCTCTACCATTAACCATTTTCAAGTAACTAATTCACATTTCAAGTCTCTACCATTAACCATTTAACTAATTTACATTTCAATTCTCTACACTTAACCATTTTCAAGCAACTAATTCATGTTTTCAAGTTAGTACACATAACCATTTTCATGTAATAATCCACATTTTCACAACACTTAACCATTTTCAAGTAACTAATTCACATTTCAAGTCTCTACCATTAACCATTTTCAAGTAACTAATTCGCATTTTCAAGTCACTACCATTTTCAAGTAAAAAATACACATCTTCATTTCTCTACACTTAACCATTTTCACATGACTAATTCACATTTTCAAGTTACTATACTTAACCATGTTCAAGTAACTAATTCACATTTTCACTACACTTAACCATTTTCAAGTAACTAATTCACATTTCAAGTCTCTACCATTAACCATTTTCAAATCACTACCATTTTCAAGTATCTAATTCACATTTCAAGTCTCTACCATTAACCATGTAACTAATTCACATTTCAATTCTCTACACTTAACCATTTTCAAGTAACTAATTCACGTTTTCAAGTTACTACACTTAACCATTTTCACGTAACTTATTCACATTTTCACTACACTTAACCATTTTCAAGTAACTAATTCACATTTCAAGTATCTACCATTAACCATTTTCAAGTATCTAATTCACGTTTTCAAGTTACTACACTTAACCATTTTCATGTAACTAATTCACATTTTTACTACACTTAACCATTTTCAAGTAACTAATTCACATTTTTACTACACTTAACAATTTTCAAGTAACTAATTCACATTTCAAGTCTCTACCATTAACCATTTTCAAGTCACTACCATTTTCAATTAACTAATTCACATTTCAAGTCTCGACCATTAACCAAGTAACTAATTCACATTTCAAGTCTCTACCATTAACCATTTTCAAGTAACTAATTCACATTTCAAGTCTCTACCATTAACCATTTAACTAATTTACATTTCAATTCTCTACACTTAACCATTTTCAAGCAACTAATTCATGTTTTCAAGTTAGTACACATAACCATTTTCATGTAATAATCCACATTTTCACAACACTTAACCATTTTCAAGTAACTAATTCACATTTCAAGTCTCTACCATTAACCATTTTCAAGTAACTAATTCGCATTTTCAAGTCACTACCATTTTCAAGTAAAAAATACACATCTTCATTTCTCTACACTTAACCATTTTCACATGACTAATTCACATTTTCAAGTTACTATACTTAACCATGTTCAAGTAACTAATTCACATTTTCACTACACTTAACCATTTTCAAGTAACTAATTCACATTTCAAGTCTCTACCATTAACCATTTTCAAATCACTACCATTTTCAAGTATCTAATTCACATTTCAAGTCTCTACCATTAACCATGTAACTAATTCACATTTCAATTCTCTACACTTAACCATTTTCAAGTAACTAATTCACGTTTTCAAGTTACTACACTTAACCATTTTCACGTAACTTATTCACATTTTCACTACACTTAACCATTTTCAAGTAACTAATTCACATTTCAAGTATCTACCATTAACCATTTTCAAGTATCTAATTCACGTTTTCAAGTTACTACACTTAACCATTTTCATGTAACTAATTCACATTTTTACTACACTTAACCATTTTCAAGTAACTAATTCACATTTCAAATCTCTACCATTAACCATTTTCAAGTAACTAATTCGCATTTTCAAGTCACTACCATTTTCAAGTAACAAATACACATCTTCATTTCTCTACACTTAACCATTTTCACATGACTAATTCACATTTTCAAGTTACTACACTTAACCATGTTCAAGTAACTAATTCACATTTTCACTACACTTAACCATTTTCAAGTAACTAATTCACATTTCAAGTCTCTACCATTAACCATTTTCAAGTCACTACCATTTTCAATTAACTAATTCACATTTTCTCTACACTTAACCATTTTCAAATAACTAATTCATATTTCAAGTTTCTACCATTAACCATTTTCAAGTAACTAATTCACATTTCAAGTGTCTACCATTAACCATGTAACTAATTCACATTTCAATTCTCTACACTTATCCATTTTCAAGTAACTAATTCACGTTTTCAAGTTACTACACTTAACCATTTTCACGTAACTTATTCACATTTTCACTACACTTAACCATTTTCAAGTAACTAATTCACATTTCAAGTCTCTACCATTAACCATTTTCAAGTATTTAATTAACGTTTTCAAGTTACTGCACTTAACCATTTTCAAGTAACTAATTCACATTTTTACTACACTTAACAATTTTCAAGTAACTAATTCACATTTCAAGTCTCTACCATTAACCATTTTCAAGTCACTACCATTTTCAAGTAACTAATTCACATTTTTACTACACTTAACCATTTTCAAGTAACTAATTCACATTTCAAATCTTTACCATTAACCATTTTCAAGTAACTAATTCGCATTTTCAAGTCACTACCATTTTCAAGTAACGAATACACATCTTCATTTCTCTACACTTAACCATTTTCACATGACTAATTCACATTTTCAAGTTACTACACTTAACCATGTTCAAGTAACTAATTCACATTTTCACTACACTTAACCATTTTCAAGTAACTAATTCACATTTCAAGTCTCTACCATTAACCATTTTCAAGTCACTACCATTTTCAATTAACTAATTCACATTTTCTCTACACTTAACCATTTTCAAATAACTAATTCATATTTCAAGTTTCTACCATTAACCATTTTCAAGTAACTAATTCACATTTCAAGTCTCTACCATTAACCATGTAACTAATTCACATTTCAATTCTCTACACTTATCCATTTTCAAGTAACTAATTCACGTTTTCAAGTTTCTACACTTAACCATTTTCACGTAACTTATTCACATTTTCACTACACTTAACCATTTTCAAGTAACTAATTCACATTTCAAGTCTCTACCATTAACCATTTTCAAGTATTTAATTAACGTTTTCAAGTTACTGCACTTAACCATTTTCAAGTAACTAATTCACATTTTTACTACACTTAACAATTTTCCAGTAACTAATTCACATTTCAAGTCTCTACCATTAACCATTTTCAAGTCACTACCATTTTCAAGTAACTAATTCACATTTTTACTACACTTAACCATTTTCAAGTAACTAATTCACATTTCAAATCTCTACCATTAACCATTTTCAAGTAACTAATTCGCATTTTCAAGTCACTACCATTTTCAAGTAACAAATACACATCTTCATTTCTCTACACTTAACCATTTTCACATGACTAATTCACATTTTCAAGTTACTACACTTAACCATGTTCAAGTAACTAATTCACATTTTCACTACACTTAACCATTTTCAAGTAACTAATTCACATTTCAAGTCTCTACCATTAACCATTTTCAAGTCACTACCATTTTCAATTAACTAATTCACATTTTCTCTACACTTAACCATTTTCAAATAACTAATTCATATTTCAAGTTTCTACCATTAACCATTTTCAAGTAACTAATTCACATTTCAAGTCTCTACCATTAACCATGTAACTAATTCACATTTCAATTCTCTACACTTATCCATTTTCAAGTAACTAATTCACGTTTTCAAGTTACTACACTTAACCATTTTCACGTAACTTATTCACATTTTCACTACACTTAACCATTTTCAAGTAACTAATTCACATTTCAAGTCTCTACCATTAACCATTTTCAAGTATTTAATTAATGTTTTCAAGTTACTGCACTTAACCATTTTCAAGTAACTAATTCACATTTTTACTACACTTAACAATTTTCAAGTAACTAATCCACATTTCAAGTCTCTACCATTAACCATTTTCAAGTCACTACCATTTTCAAGTAACTAATTCACATTTTTACTACACTTAACCATTTTCAAGTAACTAATTCACATTTCAAATCTCTACCATTAACCATTTTCAAGTAACTAATTCGCATTTTCAAGTCACTACCATTTTCAAGTAACAAATACACATCTTCATTTCTCTACACTTAACCATTTTCACATGACTAATTCACATTTTCAAGTTACTATACTTAACCATGTTCAAGTAACTAATTCACATTTTCACTACACTTAACCATTTTCAAGTAACTAATTCACATTTCAAGTCTCTACCATTAACCATTTTCAAGTCACTACCATTTTCAAGTATCTAATTCACATTTCAAGTCTCTACCATTAACCATGTAACTAATTCACATTTCAATTCTCTACACTTAACCATTTTTCAAGTAACTAATTCACGTTTTCAAATTACTACACTTAACCATTTTCACGTAACTTATTCACATTTTCACTACACTTAACCATTTTCAAGTAACTAATTCACATTTCAAGTATCTACCATTAACCATTTTCAAGTATCTAATTCACGTTTTCAAGTTACTACACTTAACCATTTTCAAGTAACTAATTCAAATTTTTACTACACTTAACCATTTTCAAGTAACTAATTCACATTTCAAATCTCTACCATTAACCATTTTCAATTAACTAATTCACATTTTCAAGTCACTACCATTTTCAAGTAACAAATACACATCTTCATTTCTCTACACTTAACCATTTTCACATGACTAATTCACATTTTCAAGTTACTACACTTAACCATGTTCAAGTAACTAATTCACATTTTCACTACACTTAACCATTTTCAAGTAACTAATTCACATTTCAAGTCTCTACCATTAACCATTTTCAAGTCACTACCATTTTCAATTAACTAATTCACATTTTCTCTACACTTAACCATTTTCAAGTAACTAATTCATATTTCAAGTCTCTACCATTAACCATTTTCAAGTAACTAATTCACATTTCAAGTCTCTACCATTAACCATGTAACTAATTCACATTTCAATTCTCTACACTTAACCATTTTCAAGTAACTAATTCACGTTTTCAAGTTACTACACTTAACCATTTTCACGTAACTTATTCACATTTTCACTACACTTAACCATTTTCAAGTAACTAATTCACATTTCAAGTCTCTACCATTAACCATTTTCAAGTATTTAATTCACGTTTTCAAGTTACTGCACTTAACCATTTTCAAGTAACTAATTCACATTTTTACTACACTTAACAATTTTAAAGTAACTAATTCACATTTCAAGTCTCTACCATTAACCATTTTCAAGTCACTACCATTTTCAAGTAACTAATTCACATTTTCACTACACTTAACCATTTTCAAATAACTAATTCACATTTCAAGTCTCTACCATTAACCATTTTCAAGTAACTAATTCACATTTCAAGTCTCTACCATTAACCATTTAACTAATTTACATTTCAATTCTCTACACTTAACCATTTTCAAGCAACTAATTCATGTTTTCAAGTTAGTACACATAACCATTTTCATGTAATAATCCACATTTTCACAACACTTAACCATTTTCAAGTAACTAATTCACATTTCAAGTCTCTACCATTAACCATTTTCAAGTAACTAATTCGCATTTTCAAGTCACTACCATTTTCAAGTAATAAATACACATATTCATTTCTCTACACTTAACCATTTTCACATGACTAATTCACATTTTCAAGTTACTACACTTAACCATGCTCAAGTAACTAATTCACATTTTCACTACACTTAACCATTTTCAAGTAACTAATTCACATTTCAAGTCTCTACCATTAACCATTTTCAAGTCACTACCATTTTCAATTAACTAATTCACATTTCAAGTCTCGACCATTAACCAAGTAACTAATTCACATTACAAGTCT
The DNA here is from genome assembly GCA_031232105.1 of Capsicum rhomboideum. Lineage (NCBI taxonomy): Eukaryota > Viridiplantae > Streptophyta > Magnoliopsida > Solanales > Solanaceae > Capsicum > Capsicum rhomboideum. The sequence continues at coordinate 45,394,482 of CP124719.1, read as the reverse complement.
CTACCATTAACCATTTTCAAGTAACTAATTCACATTTCAAGTCTCTACCATTAACCATTTAACTAATTTACATTTCAATTCTCTACACTTAACTATTTTCAAGCAACTAATTCATGTTTTCAAGTTAGTACACTTAACCATTTTCAAGTAACTAATTCACATTTCAATTCTCTACACTTAACCATTTTCAAGTAACTAATTCACGTTTTCAAGTTACTACACTTAACCATTTTCAAGTAACTAATTGACATTTCAAGTCTCTACCATTAACCATTTTCATGTAATAATGCACATTTTCACAACACTTAACATTTTCAAGTAACTAATTCACATTTCAAGTCTCTACCATTAATCATTTTCAAATAACTAATTCACGTTTTCAAGTTACTACACTTAACTATTTTCAAGTAACTAATTCACATTTTCACTACACTTAACCATTTTCAAGTAACTAATTCACATTTCAAGTCTCTTCCATTAATCATTTTCAAGTAACTAATTCACGTTTTCAAGTTACTGCACTTAACCATATTCAAGTAACTAATTCACATTTTCACTACACTTAACCATTTTCAAGTAACTAATTCACATTTCAAGTCTCTACCATTAACCATTTTCTAGTCACTACCATTTTCAATAAACTAATTCACATTTTCTCTACACTTAACCATTTTCAAGTAACTAATTCATATTTCAAGTCTCTACCATTAACCATTTTCAAGTAACTAATTCACATTTCAAGTCTCTACCATTAACCATTTAACTAATTTAAATTTCAATTCTCTACACTTAACCATTTTCAAGCAACTAATTCATGTTTTCAAGTTAGTACACATAACCATTTTCATGTAATAATCCACATTTTCACAACACTTAACCATTTTCAAGTAACTAATTCACATTTCAAGTCTCTACCATTAACCATTTTCAAGTAACTAATTCGCATTTTCAAGTCACTACCATTTTCAAGTAACAAATACACATCTTGATTTCTCTACACTTAACCATTTTCACATGACTAATTCACATTTTCAAGTTACTATACTTAACCATGTTCAAGTAACTAATTCACATTTTCACTACACTTAACCATTTTCAAGTAACTAATTCACATTTCAAGTCTCTACCATTAACCAATTTCAAGTCACTACCATTTTCAAGTAACTAATTCACATTTCAAGTCTCTACCATTAACCAAGTAACTAATTCACATTTCAAGTCTCTACCATTAACCATTTTCAAGTAACTAATTCACATTTCAAGTCTCTACCATTAACCATTTAACTAATTTACATTTCAATTCTCTACACTTAACCATTTTCAAGCAACTAATTCATGTTTTCAAGTTAGTACACATAACCATTTTCATGTAATAATCCACATTTTCACAACACTTAACCATTTTCAAGTAACTAATTCACATTTCAAGTCTCTACCATTAACCATTTTCAAGTAACTAATTCGCATTTTCAAGTCACTACCATTTTCAAGTAACATATACACATCTTCATTTCTCTACACTTAACCATTTTCACATGACTAATTCACATTTTCAAGTTACTACACTTAACCATGTTCAAGTAACTAATTCACATTTTCACTACACTTAACCATTTTCAAGTAACTAATTCATATTTCAATTCTCTACCATTAACCATTTTCAAGTAACTAATTCACATTTCAAGTCTCTACCATTAACCATGTAACTAATTCACATTTCAATTCTCTACACTTAACTATTTTCAAGTAACTAATTCACGTTTTCAAGTTACTACACTTAACCATTTTCACGTAACTTATTCACATTTTCACTACACTTAACCATTTTCAAGTAACTAATTCACATTTCAAGTATCTACCATTAACCATTTTCAAGTATCTAATTCACGTTTTCAAGTTACTACACTTAACCATTTTCAAGTAACTAATTCACATTTTTACTACACTTAACCATTTTCAAGTAACTAATTCACATTTCAAATCTCTACCATTAACCATTTTCAAGTAACTAATTCGCATTTTCAAGTCACTACCATTTTCAAGTAACAAAAACACATCTTCATTTCTCTACACTTAACCATTTTCACATGACTAATTCACATTTTAAGTTACTACACTTAACCATTTTCAAGTAACTAATTCACATTTTCACTACACTTAACCATTTTCAAGTAACTAATTCACATTTCAAGTCTCTACCATTAACCATTTTCAAGTCACTACCATTTTCAATTAACTAATTCACATTTTCTCTACACTTAACCATTTTCAAGTAACTAATTCATATTTCAAGTCTCTACCATTAACCATTTTCAAGTAACTAATTTACATTTCAAGTCTCTACCATTAACCATGTAACTAATTCACATTTCAATTCTCTACACTTAACCATTTTCAAGTAACTAATTCACGTTTTCAAGTTACTACACTTAACCATTTTCACGTAACTTATTCACATTTTCACTACACTTAACCATTTTCAAGTAACTAATTCACATTTCAAGTCTCTACCATTAACCATTTTCAAGTATTTAATTCATGTTTTCAAGTTACTGCATTTAACCATTTTCAAGTAACTAATTCACATTTTTACTACACTTAACAATTTTCAAGTAACTAATTCACATTTCAAGTCTCTACCATTAACCATTTTCAAGTCACTACCATTTTCAAGTAACTAATTCACATTTTCACTACACTTAACCATTTTCAAGTAACTAATTCACATTTCAAGTCTCTACCATTAACCATTTTCAAGTATTTAATTCACGTTTTCAAGTTACTGCACTAAACCATTTTCAAGTAACTAATTCACATTTTTACTACACTTAACAATTTTCAAGTAACTAATTCACATTTCAAGTCTCTACCATTAGCCATTTTCAAGTCACTACCATTTTCAAGTAACTAATTCACATTTTCACTACACTTAACCATTTTCAAGTAACTAATTCACATTTCAAGTCTCTACCATTAACCATTTTCAAGTAACTAATTCACATTTCAAATCTCTACCATTAACCATTTAACTAATTTACATTTCAATTCTCTAAACTTAACCATTTTCAAGCAACTAATTCATGTTTTCAAGTTAGTACACATAACCATTTTCATGTAATAATCCACATTTTCACAACACTTAACCATTTTCAAGTAACTAATTCACATTTCAAGTCTCTACCATTAACCATTTTCAAGTAACTAATTCGCATTTTCAAGTCACTACCATTTTCAAGTAACAAATACACATCTTCATTTCTCTACACTTAACCATTTTCACATGACTAATTCACATTTTCAAGTTACTATACTTAACCATGTTCAAGTAACTAATTCACATTTTCACTACACTTAACCATTTTCAAGTAACTAATTCATATTTCAATTCTCTACCATTAACCATTTTCAAGTAACTAATTCACATTTCAAGTCTCTACCATTAACCATGTAACTAATTCACATTTCAATTCTCTACACTTAACTATTTTCAAGTAACTAATTCACGTTTTCAAGTTACTACACTTAACCATTTTCACGTAACTTATTCACATTTTCACTACACTTAACCATTTTCAAGTAACTAATTCACATTTCAAGTATCTACCATTAACCATTTTCAAGTATCTAATTCACGTTTTCAAGTTACTACACTTAACCATTTTCAAGTAACTAATTGACATTTCAAGTCTCTACCATTAACCATTTTCATGTAATAATGCACATTTTCACAACACTTAACATTTTCAAGTAACTAATTCACATTTCAAGTCTCTACCATTAATCATTTTCAAGTAACTAATTCACGTTTTCAAGTTACTACACTTAACTATTTTCAAGTAACTAATTCACATTTTCACTACACTTAACCATTTTCAAGTAACTAATTCACATTTCAAGTCTCTACCATTAATCATTTTCAAGTAACTAATTCACGTTTTCAAGTTACTGCACTTAACCATATTCAAGTAACTAATTCACATTTTCACTACACTTAACCATTTTCAAGTAACTAATTCACATTTCAAGTCTCTACCATTAACCATTTTCTAGTCACTACCATTTTCAATAAACTAATTCACATTTTCTCTACACTTAACCATTTTCAAGTAACTAATTCATATTTCAAGTCTCTACCATTAACCATTTTCAAGTAACTAATTCACATTTCAAGTCTCTACCATTAACCATTTAACTAATTTAAATTTCAATTCTCTACACTTAACCATTTTCAAGCAACTAATTCATGTTTTCAAGTTAGTACACATAACCATTTTCATGTAATAATCCACATTTTCACAACACTTAACCATTTTCAAGTAACTAATTCACATTTCAAGTCTCTACCATTAACCATTTTCAAGTAACTAATTCGCATTTTCAAGTCACTACCATTTTCAAGTAACAAATACACATCTTGATTTCTCTACACTTAACCATTTTCACATGACTAATTCACATTTTCAAGTTACTATACTTAACCATGTTCAAGTAACTAATTCACATTTTCACTACACTTAACCATTTTCAAGTAACTAATTCACATTTCAAGTCTCTATCATTAACCAATTTCAAGTCACTACCATTTTCAAGTAACTAATTCACATTTCAAGTCTCTACCATTAACCAAGTAACTAATTCACATTTCAAGTCTCTACCATTAACCATTTTCAAGTAACTAATTCACATTTCAAGTCTCTACCATTAACCATTTAACTAATTTACATTTCAATTCTCTACACTTAACCATTTTCAAGCAACTAATTCATGTTTTCAAGTTAGTACACATAACCATTTTCATGTAATAATCCACATTTTCACAACACTTAACCATTTTCAAGTAACTAATTCACATTTCAAGTCTCTACCATTAACCATTTTCAAGTAACTAATTCGCATTTTCAAGTCACTACCATTTTCAAGTAACATATACACATCTTCATTTCTCTACACTTAACCATTTTCACATGACTAATTCACATTTTCAAGTTACTACACTTAACCATGTTCAAGTAACTAATTCACATTTTCACTACACTTAACCATTTTCAAGTAACTAATTCATATTTCAATTCTCTACCATTAACCATTTTCAAGTAACTAATTCACATTTCAAGTCTCTACCATTAACCATGTAACTAATTCACATTTCAATTCTCTACACTTAACTATTTTCAAGTAACTAATTCACGTTTTCAAGTTACTACACTTAACCATTTTCACGTAACTTATTCACATTTTCACTACACTTAACCATTTTCAAGTAACTAATTCACATTTCAAGTATCTACCATTAACCATTTTCAAGTATCTAATTCACGTTTTCAAGTTACTACACTTAACCATTTTCAAGTAACTAATTCACATTTTTACTACACTTAACCATTTTCAAGTAACTAATTCACATTTCAAATCTCTACCATTAACCATTTTCAAGTAACTAATTCGCATTTTCAAGTCACTACCATTTTCAAGTAACAAAAACACATATTCATTTCTCTACACTTAACCATTTTCACATGACTAATTCACATTTTAAGTTACTACACTTAACCATTTTCAAGTAACTAATTCACATTTTCACTACACTTAACCATTTTCAAGTAACTAATTCACATTTCAAGTCTCTACCATTAACCATTTTCAAGTCACTACCATTTTCAATTAACTAATTCACATTTTCTCTACACTTAACCATTTTCAAGTAACTAATTCATATTTCAAGTCTCTACCATTAACCATTTTCAAGTAACTAATTTACATTTCAAGTCTCTACCATTAACCATGTAACTAATTCACATTTCAATTCTCTACACTTAACCATTTTCAAGTAACTAATTCACGTTTTCAAGTTACTACACTTAACCATTTTCACGTAACTTATTCACATTTTCACTACACTTAACCATTTTCAAGTAACTAATTCACATTTCAAGTCTCTACCATTAACCATTTTCAAGTATTTAATTCATGTTTTCAAGTTACTGCATTTAACCATTTTCAAGTAACTAATTCACATTTTTACTACACTTAACAATTTTCAAGTAACTAATTCACATTTCAAGTCTCTACCATTAACCATTTTCAAGTCACTACCATTTTCAAGTAACTAATTCACATTTTCACTACACTTAACCATTTTCAAGTAACTAATTCACATTTCAAGTCTCTACCATTAACCATTTTCAAGTATTTAATTCACGTTTTCAAGTTACTGCACTTAACCATTTTCAAGTAACTAATTCACATTTTTACTACACTTAACAATTTTCAAGTAACTAATTCACATTTCAAGTCTCTACCATTAGCCATTTTCAAGTCACTACCATTTTCAAGTAACTAATTCACATTTTCACTACACTTAACCATTTTCAAGTAACTAATTCACATTTCAAGTCTCTACCATTAACCATTTTCAAGTAACTAATTCACATTTCAAATCTCTACCATTAACCATTTAACTAATTTACATTTCAATTCTCTAAACTTAACCATTTTCAAGCAACTAATTCATGTTTTCAAGTTAGTACACATAACCATTTTCATGTAATAATCCACATTTTCACAACACTTAACCATTTTCAAGTAACTAATTCACATTTCAAGTCTCTACCATTAACCATTTTCAAGTAACTAATTCGCATTTTCAAGTCACTACCATTTTCAAGTAACAAATACACATCTTGATTTCTCTACACTTAACCATTTTCACATGACTAATTCACATTTTCAAGTTACTATACTTAACCATGTTCAAGTAACTAATTCACATTTTCACTACACTTAACCATTTTCAAGTAACTAATTCACATTTCAAGTCTCTACCATTAACCAATTTCAAGTCACTACCATTTTCAAGTAACTAATTCACATTTCAAGTCTCTACCATTAACCAAGTAACTAATTCACATTTCAAGTCTCTACCATTAACCATTTTCAAGTAACTAATTCACATTTCAAGTCTCTACCATTAACCATTTAACTAATTTACATTTCAATTCTCTACACTTAACCATTTTCAAGCAACTAATTCATGTTTTCAAGTTAGTACACATAACCATTTTCATGTAATAATCCACATTTTCACAACACTTAACCATTTTCAAGTAACTAATTCACATTTCAAGTCTCTACCATTAACCATTTTCAAGTAACTAATTCGCATTTTCAAGTCACTACCATTTTCAAGTAACATATACACATCTTCATTTCTCTACACTTAACCATTTTCACATGACTAATTCACATTTTCAAGTTACTACACTTAACCATGTTCAAGTAACTAATTCACATTTTCACTACACTTAACCATTTTCAAGTAACTAATTCATATTTCAATTCTCTACCATTAACCATTTTCAAGTAACTAATTCACATTTCAAGTCTCTACCATTAACCATGTAACTAATTCACATTTCAATTCTCTACACTTAACTATTTTCAAGTAACTAATTCACGTTTTCAAGTTACTACACTTAACCATTTTCACGTAACTTATTCACATTTTCACTACACTTAACCATTTTCAAGTAACTAATTCACATTTCAAGTATCTACCATTAACCATTTTCAAGTATCTAATTCACGTTTTCAAGTTACTACACTTAACCATTTTCAAGTAACTAATTCACATTTTTACTACACTTAACCATTTTCAAGTAACTAATTCACATTTCAAATCTCTACCATTAACCATTTTCAAGTAACTAATTCGCATTTTCAAGTCACTACCATTTTCAAGTAACAAAAACACATCTTCATTTCTCTACACTTAACCATTTTCACATGACTAATTCACATTTTAAGTTACTACACTTAACCATTTTCAAGTAACTAATTCACATTTTCACTACACTTAACCATTTTCAAGTAACTAATTCACATTTCAAGTCTCTACCATTAACCATTTTCAAGTCACTACCATTTTCAATTAACTAATTCACATTTTCTCTACACTTAACCATTTTCAAGTAACTAATTCATATTTCAAGTCTCTACCATTAACCATTTTCAAGTAACTAATTTACATTTCAAGTCTCTACCATTAACCATGTAACTAATTCACATTTCAATTCTCTACACTTAACCATTTTCAAGTAACTAATTCACGTTTTCAAGTTACTACACTTAACCATTTTCACGTAACTTATTCACATTTTCACTACACTTAACCATTTTCAAGTAACTAATTCACATTTCAAGTCTCTACCATTAACCATTTTCAAGTATTTAATTCATGTTTTCAAGTTACTGCATTTAACCATTTTCAAGTAACTAATTCACATTTTTACTACACTTAACAATTTTCAAGTAACTAATTCACATTTCAAGTCTCTACCATTAACCATTTTCAAGTCACTACCATTTTCAAGTAACTAATTCACATTTTCACTACACTTAACCATTTTCAAGTAACTAATTCACATTTCAAGTCTCTACCATTAACCATTTTCAAGTATTTAATTCACGTTTTCAAGTTACTGCACTTAACCATTTTCAAGTAACTAATTCACATTTTTACTACACTTAACAATTTTCAAGTAACTAATTCACATTTCAAGTCTCTACCATTAGCCATTTTCAAGTCACTACCATTTTCAAGTAACTAATTCACATTTTCACTACACTTAACCATTTTCAAGTAACTAATTCACATTTCAAGTCTCTACCATTAACCATTTTCAAGTAACTAATTCACATTTCAAATCTCTACCATTAACCATTTAACTAATTTACATTTCAATTCTCTAAACTTAACCATTTTCAAGCAACTAATTCATGTTTTCAAGTTAGTACACATAACCATTTTCATGTAATAATCCACATTTTCACAACACTTAACCATTTTCAAGTAACTAATTCACATTTCAAGTCTCTACCATTAACCATTTTCAAGTAACTAATTCGCATTTTCAAGTCACTACCATTTTCAAGTAACAAATACACATCTTCATTTCTCTACACTTAACCATTTTCACATGACTAATTCACATTTTCAAGTTACTATACTTAACCATGTTCAAGTAACTAATTCACATTTTCACTACACTTAACCATTTTCAAGTAACTAATTCACATTTCAAGTCTCTACCATTAACCATTTTCAAGTAACTAATTCACATTTCAAGTCTCTACCATTAACCATGTAACTAATTCACATTTCAATTCTCTACACTTAACTATTTTCAAGTAACTAATTCACGTTTTCAAGTTACTACACTTAACCATTTTCACGTAACTTATTCACATTTTCACTACACTTAACCATTTTCAAGTAACTAATTCACATTTCAAGTATCTACCATTAACCATTTTCAAGTATCTAATTCACGTTTTCAAGTTACTACACTTAACCATTTTCAAGTAACTAATTCACATTTTTACTACACTTAACCATTTTCAAGTAACTAATTCACATTTCAAATCTCTACCATTAACCATTTTCAAGTAACTAATTCGCATTTTCAAGTCACTACCATTTTCAAGTAACAAAAACACATCTTCATTTCTCTACACTTAACCATTTTCACATGACTAATTCACATTTTAAGTTACTACACTTAACCATTTTCAAGTAACTAATTCACATTTTCACTACACTTAACCATTTTCAAGTAACTAATTCACATTTCAAGTCTCTACCATTAACCATTTTCAAGTCACTACCATTTTCAATTAACTAATTCACATTTTCTCTACACTTAACCATTTTCAAGTAACTAATTCATATTTCAAGTCTCTACCATTAACCATTTTCAAGTAACTAATTTACATTTCAAGTCTCTACCATTAACCATGTAACTAATTCACATTTCAATTCTCTACACTTAACCATTTTCAAGTAACTAATTCACGTTTTCAAGTTACTACACTTAACCATTTTCACGTAACTTATTCACATTTTCACTACACTTAACCATTTTCAAGTAACTAATTCACATTTCAAGTCTCTACCATTAACCATTTTCAAGTATTTAATTCATGTTTTCAAGTTACTGCATTTAACCATTTTCAAGTAACTAATTCACATTTTTACTACACTTAACAATTTTCAAGTAACTAATTCACATTTCAAGTCTCTACCATTAACCATTTTCAAGTCACTACCATTTTCAAGTAACTAATTCACATTTTCACTACACTTAACCATTTTCAAGTAACTAATTCACATTTCAAGTCTCTACCATTAACCATTTTCAAGTATTTAATTCACGTTTTCAAGTTACTGCACTTAACCATTTTCAAGTAACTAATTCACATTTTTACTACACTTAACAATTTTCAAGTAACTAATTCACATTTCAAGTCTCTACCATTAGCCATTTTCAAGTCACTACCATTTTCAAGTAACTAATTCACATTTTCACTACACTTAACCATTTTCAAGTAACTAATTCACATTTCAAGTCTCTACCATTAACCATTTTCAAGTAACTAATTCACATTTCAAATCTCTACCATTAACCATTTAACTAATTTACATTTCAATTCTCTAAACTTAACCATTTTCAAGCAACTAATTCATGTTTTCAAGTTAGTACACATAACCATTTTCATGTAATAATCCACATTTTCACAACACTTAACCATTTTCAAGTAACTAATTCACATTTCAAGTCTCTACCATTAACCATTTTCAAGTAACTAATTCGCATTTTCAAGTCACTACCATTTTCAAGTAACAAATACACATCTTCATTTCTCTACACTTAACCATTTTCACATGACTAATTCACATTTTCAAGTTACTATACTTAACCATGTTCAAGTAACTAATTCACATTTTCACTACACTTAACCATTTTCAAGTAACTAATTCACATTTCAAGTCTCTACCATTAACCATTTTCAAGTCACTACCTTTTTCAAGTAACTAATTCACATTTCAAGTCTCTACCATTAACCAAGTAACTAATTCACATTTCAAGTCTCTACCATTAACCATTTTCAAGTAACTAATTCACATTTCAAGTCTCTACCATTAACCATTTAACTAATTTACATTTCAATTCTCTACACTTAACCATTTTCAAGCAACTAATTCATGTTTTCAAGTTAGTACACATAACCATTTTCATGTAATAATCCACATTTTCACAACACTTAACCATTTTCAAGTAACTAATTCACATTTCAAGTCTCTACCATTAACCATTTTCAAGTAACTAATTCGCATTTTCAAGTCACTACCATTTTCAAGTAACAAATACACATCTTCATTTCTCTACACTTAACCATTTTCACATTACTAATTCACATTTTCAAGTTACTACACTTAACCATGTTCAAGTAACTAATTCACATTTTCACTACACTTAACCATTTTCAAGTAACTAATTCACATTTCAAGTCTCTACCATTAACCATTTTCAAGTCACTACCATTTTCAATTAACTAATTCACATTTCAAGTCTCTACCATTAACCATGTAACTAATTCACATTTCAATTCTCTACACTTAACCATTTTCAAGTAACTAATTCACGTTTTCAAGTTACTACACTTAACCATTGTCACGTAACTTATTCACATTTTCACTACACTTAACCATTTTCAAGTAACTAATTCACATTTCAAGTATCTACCATTAACCATTTTCAAGTATCTAATTCACGTTTTCAAGTTACTGCACTTAACCATTTTCAAGTAACTAATTCACATTTTTACTACACTTAACCATTTTCAAGTAACTAATTCACATTTTCAAGTTACTACACTTAACAATTTTCAAATAACTAATTCACATTTCAAGTAAGTAGTTCACATTACAACAAACTACACTTAACCATTTTCAAGTAACTAATTCACATTTTCAAGCCACTACCATTTTCAAGCTACTAATACAAATGCCCAAGTCTCTATACTTAACAATTTTCAAGTAACAAATACACATTTTCAAGCCACTACAATTTTTAAGTAACTAATTCAAATGACCAAGTCTCTACACTTAACCATTTTCAAATAACTAATACACATTTTCAAGTCACTACCATTTTCAAGTAACAAATACACATTTTCAAGTAACTACACTAGAGCATTTTCAAGCAACAAATACACATTTTAAAGTAAGTAGTTCACATTACAACTTACTACACTTAACAATTTTATGTAACTAATTCACATTTTCAAGTAACTAATTTACATTTTAAAGTCACTACCATTTTCAAGTAACAAATTCACATTTTCAAGTTACTACACTTAACCATTTTCAAGTAACTAATTCACATTTTCACTACACTTAACCATTTTCAAGTAACTAATTCACAATTCAAGTCTCTACCATTAACCATTTTGAAGTAACTAATTCACATTTTCAAGTCACTACCATTTTCAAGTAACAAATACACATCTTCAAGTCTCTACAATTAACCATTTTCAAATAACTAATTCACATTTTAAGTCTCTACCATTAACCATTTTCACGTAATAATCCACATTTTCACAACACTTAACCATTTTCAAGTAACTAATTCACATTTCAATTCTCTACACTTAACCATTTTCAAGTAACTAATTCACGTTTTCAAGTTACTACACTTAACCATTTTCACGTAACTTATTCACATTTTCACTACACTTAACCATTTTCAAGTAACTAATTCACATTTCAAGTCTCTACCATTAACCATTTTCAAGTCACTACCATTTTCAAGTAACTACCATTTTCAAGTAACTAATTCACATTTTCACTACACTTAACCATTTTCAAGTAACTAATTCATATTTCAAGTCTCTACCATTAACCATTTTCAAGTAACTAATTCACATTTCAAGTCTCTACCATTAACCATGTAACTAATTCACATTTCAATTCTCTACACTTAACCATTTTCAAGTAACTAATTCACGTTTTCAAGTTACTACACTTAACCATTTTCAGGTAACTTATTCACATTTTCACTACACTTAACCATTTTCAAGTAACTAATTCACATTTCAAGTCTCTACCATTAACCATTTTCAAGTATCTAATTCACGTTTTCAAGTTACTGCACTTAACCATTTTCAAGTAACTAATTTACATTTTTACTACACTTAACCATTTTCAAGTAACTAATTCACATTTTCAAGTTACTACACTTAACAATTTTCAAATAACTAATTCACAGTTCAAGTAAGTAGTTCACATTACAACAAACTACACTTAACCATTTTCAACCCACTAATTCACATTTTCAACCCACTACCATTTTCAAGCAACTAATACAAATGCCCAAGTCTCTATACTTAACCATTTTCAAGTAACAAATACACATTTTCAAGCTACTACAATTTTCAAGTAACTAATTCAAATGACCAAGTCTCTACACTTAACCATTTTCAAATAACTAATACACATTTTCAAGTCACTACCATTTTCAAGTAACAAATACACATTTTCAAGTAACTACACTAGAGCATTTTCAAGCAACAAATACACATTTTAAAGTAAGTAGTTCACATTACAACTTACTACACTTAACAATTTTATGTAACTAATTCACATTTTCAAGTAACTAATTTACATTTTAAAGTCACTACCATTTTCAAGTAACAAATTCACATTTTCAAGTTACTACACTTAACCATTTTCAAGTAACTAATTCACATTTTCACTACACTTAACCATTTTCAAGTAACTAATTCACAATTCAAGTCTCTACCATTAACCATTTTGAAGTAACTAATTCACATTTTCAAGTCACTACCATTTTCAAGTAACAAATACACATCTTCAAGTCTCTACAATTAACCATTTTCAAATAACTAATTCACATTTTAAGTCTCTACCATTAACCATTTTCACGTAATAATCCACATTTTCACAACACTTAACCATTTTCAAGTAACTAATTCACATTTCAATTCTCTACACTTAACCATTTTCAAGTAACTAATTCACGTTTTCAAGTTACTACACTTAACCATTTTCACGTAACTTATTCACATTTTCACTACACTTAACCATTTTCAAGTAACTAATTCACATTTCAAGTCTCTACCATTAACCATTTTCAAGTATTTAATTCACGTTTTGAAGTTACTGCACTTAACCATTTTCAAGTAACTAATTCACATTTTTACTACACTTAACAATTTTAAAGTAACTAATTCACATTTCAAGTCTCTACCATTAACCATTTTCAAGTCACTACCATTTTCAAGTAACTAATTCACATTTTCACTACACTTAACCATTTTCAAGTAACTAATTCACATTTCAAGTCTCTACCATTAACCATTTTCAAGTAACTAATTCACATTTCAAGTCTCTACCATTAACCATTTAACTAATTTACATTTCAATTCTCTACACTTAACCATTTTCAAGCAACTAATTCATGTTTTCAAGTTAGTACACATAACCATTTTCATGTAATAATCCACATTTTCACAACACTTAACCATTTTCAAGTAACTAATTCACATTTCAAGTCTCTACCATTAACCATTTTAAAGTAACTAATTCGCATTTTCAAGTCACTACCATTTTCAAGTAACAAATACACATCTTCATTTCTCTACACTTAACCATTTTCACATGACTAATTCACATTTTCAAGTTACTACACTTAACCATGTTCAAGTAACTAATTCACATTTTCACTACACTTAACCATTTTCAAGTAACTAATTCACATTTCAAGTCTCTACCATTAACCATTTTCAAGTATTTAATTCACGTTTTCAAGTTACTGCACTTAACCATTTTCAAGTAACTAATTCACATTTTTACTACACTTAACAATTTTAAAGTAACTAATTCACATTTCAAGTCTCTACCATTAACCATTTTCAAGTCACTACCATTTTCAAGTAACTAATTCACATTTTCACTACACTTAACCATTTTCAAGTAACTAATTCACATTTCAAGTCTCTACCATTAACCATTTTCAAGTAACTAATTCACATTTCAAGTCTCTACCATTAACCATTTAACTAATTTACATTTCAATTCTCTACACTTAACCATTTTCAAGCAACTAATTCATGTTTTCAAGTTAGTACACATAACCATTTTCATGTAATAATCCACATTTTCACAACACTTAACCATTTTCAAGTAACTAATTCACATTTCAAGTCTCTACCATTAACCATTTTCAAGTAACTAATTCGCATTTTCAAGTCACTACCATTTTCAAGTAACAAATACACATCTTCATTTCTCTACACTTAACCATTTTCACATGACTAATTCACATTTTCAAGTTACTACACTTAACCATGTTCAAGTAACTAATTCACATTTTCACTACACTTAACCATTTTCAAGTAACTAATTCACATTTCAAGTCTCTACCATTAACCATTTTCAAGTCACTACCATTTTCAAGTAACTAATTCACATTTCAAGTCTCGACCATTAACCAAGTAACTAATTCACATTTCAAGTCTCTACCATTAACCATTTTCAAGTAACTAATTCACATTTCAAGTCTCTTCCATTAACCATTTTCATGTAATAATCCACATTTTCACAACACTTAACCATTTTCAAGTAACTAATTCACATTTCAAGTCTATACCATTAATCATTTTCAAGTAACTAATTCACGTTTTTAAGTTACTACACTTAACCATTTTCCAGTAACTAATTCACATTTTCACTACACTTAACCATTTTCAAGTAACTAAATCACATTTCAAGTCTCTACCATTAACCATTTTCAAGTCACTACCATTTTCAAGTAACTAATTCACATTTTCACTACACTTAACCATTTTCAAGTAACTAATTCATATTTCAAGTCTCTACCATTAACCATTTTCAAGTAACTAATTCACATTTCAAGTCTCTACCATTAACCATGTAACTAATTTACATTTCAATTCTCTACACTTAACCATTTTCAAGCAACTAATTCATGTTTTCTAGTTACTACACTTAACCATTTTCATGTAATAATCCACATTTTCACAACACTTAACCATTTTCAAGTAACTAATTCACATTTCAATTCTCTACACTTAACCATTTTCAAGTAACTAATTCACGTTTTCAAGTGACTACACTTAACCATTTTCAAGTAACTAATTCACATTTCAAGTCTCTACCATTAACCATTTTCATGTAATAATCCACATTTTCACAACACTTAACCATTTTCAAGTAACTAATTCACATTTCAATTCTCTACACTTAACCATTTTCAAGTAACTAATTCACGTTTTCAAGTTACTACACTTAACCATTTTCACGTAACTTATTCACATTTTCACTACACTTAACCATTTTCAAGTAACTAATTCACATTTCAAGTCTCTACCATTAACCATTTTCAAGTCACTACCATTTTCAAGTAACTACCATTTTCAAGTAACTAATTCACATTTTCACTACACTTAACCATTTTCAAGTAACTAATTCATATTTCAAGTCTCTACCATTAACCATTTTCAAGTAACTAATTCACATTTCAAGTCTCTACCATTAACCATGTAACTAATTCACATTTCAATTCTCTACACTTAACCATTTTCAAGTAACTAATTCACGTTTTCAAGTTACTACACTTAACCATTTTCAGGTAACTTATTCACATTTTCACTACACTTAACCATTTTCAAGTAACTAATTCACATTTCAAGTCTCTACCATTAACCATTTTCAAGTATCTAATTCACGTTTTCAAGTTACTGCACTTAACCATTTTCAAGTAACTAATTTACATTTTTACTACACTTAACCATTTTCAAGTAACTAATTCACATTTTCAAGTTACTACACTTAACAATTTTCAAATAACTAATTCACAGTTCAAGTAAGTAGTTCACATTACAACAAACTACACTTAACCATTTTCAACCCACTAATTCACATTTTCAACCCACTACCATTTTCAAGCAACTAATACAAATGCCCAAGTCTCTATACTTAACCATTTTCAAGTAACAAATACACATTTTCAAGCTACTACAATTTTCAAGTAACTAATTCAAATGACCAAGTCTCTACACTTAACCATTTTCAAATAACTAATACACATTTTCAAGTCACTACCATTTTCAAGTAACAAATACACATTTTCAAGTAACTACACTAGAGCATTTTCAAGCAACAAATACACATTTTAAAGTAAGTAGTTCACATTACAACTTACTACACTTAACAATTTTATGTAACTAATTCACATTTTCAAGTAACTAATTTACATTTTAAAGTCACTACCATTTTCAAGTAACAAATTCACATTTTCAAGTTACTACACTTAACCATTTTCAAGTAACTAATTCACATTTTCACTACACTTAACCATTTTCAAGTAACTAATTCACAATTCAAGTCTCTACCATTAACCATTTTGAAGTAACTAATTCACATTTTCAAGTCACTACCATTTTCAAGTAACAAATACACATCTTCAAGTCTCTACAATTAACCATTTTCAAATAACTAATTCACATTTTAAGTCTCTACCATTAACCATTTTCACGTAATAATCCACATTTTCACAACACTTAACCATTTTCAAGTAACTAATTCACATTTCAATTCTCTACACTTAACCATTTTCAAGTAACTAATTCACGTTTTCAAGTTACTACACTTAACCATTTTCACGTAACTTATTCACATTTTCACTACACTTAACCATTTTCAAGTAACTAATTCACATTTCAAGTCTCTACCATTAACCATTTTCAAGTATTTAATTCACGTTTTCAAGTTACTGCACTTAACCATTTTCAAGTAACTAATTCACATTTTTACTACACTTAACAATTTTAAAGTAACTAATTCACATTTCAAGTCTCTACCATTAACCATTTTCAAGTCACTACCATTTTCAAGTAACTAATTCACATTTTCACTACACTTAACCATTTTCAAGTAACTAATTCACATTTCAAGTCTCTACCATTAACCATTTTCAAGTAACTAATTCACATTTCAAGTCTCTACCATTAACCATTTAACTAATTTACATTTCAATTCTCTACACTTAACCATTTTCAAGCAACTAATTCATGTTTTCAAGTTAGTACACATAACCATTTTCATGTAATAATCCACATTTTCACAACACTTAACCATTTTCAAGTAACTAATTCACATTTCAAGTCTCTACCATTAACCATTTTAAAGTAACTAATTCGCATTTTCAAGTCACTACCATTTTCAAGTAACAAATACACATCTTCATTTCTCTACACTTAACCATTTTCACATGACTAATTCACATTTTCAAGTTACTACACTTAACCATGTTCAAGTAACTAATTCACATTTTCACTACACTTAACCATTTTCAAGTAACTAATTCACATTTCAAGTCTCTACCATTAACCATTTTCAAGTCACTACCATTTTCAAGTAACTAATTCACATTTCAAGTCTCGACCATTAACCAAGTAACTAATTCACATTTCAAGTCTCTACCATTAACCATTTTCAAGTAACTAATTCACATTTCAAGTCTCTTCCATTAACCATTTTCATGTAATAATCCACATTTTCACAACACTTAACCATTTTCAAGTAACTAATTCACATTTCAAGTCTATACCATTAATCATTTTCAAGTAACTAATTCACGTTTTTAAGTTACTACACTTAACCATTTTCCAGTAACTAATTCACATTTTCACTACACTTAACCATTTTCAAGTAACTAAATCACATTTCAAGTCTCTACCATTAACCATTTTCAAGTCACTACCATTTTCAAGTAACTAATTCACATTTTCACTACACTTAACCATTTTCAAGTAACTAATTCATATTTCAAGTCTCTACCATTAACCATTTTCAAGTAACTAATTCACATTTCAAGTCTCTACCATTAACCATGTAACTAATTTACATTTCAATTCTCTACACTTAACCATTTTCAAGCAACTAATTCATGTTTTCTAGTTACTACACTTAACCATTTTCATGTAATAATCCACATTTTCACAACACTTAACCATTTTCAAGTAACTAATTCACATTTCAATTCTCTACACTTAACCATTTTCAAGTAACTAATTCACGTTTTCAAGTGACTACACTTAACCATTTTCAAGTAACTAATTCACATTTCAAGTCTCTACCATTAACCATTTTCATGTAATAATCCACATTTTCACAACACTTAACCATTTTCAAGTAACTAATTCACATTTCAAGTCTCTACCATTAATCATTTTCAAGTAACTAATTCACGTTTTCAAGTTACTACACTTAACCATTTTCAAGTAACTAATTCACATTTTCACTACACTTAACCATTTTCAAGTAACTAACTCACATTTCAAGTCTCTACCATTAACCATTTTCAAGTAACTAATTCACATTTTCACTACACTTAACCATTTTCAAGTAACTAATTCATATTTCAAGTCTCTACCATTAACCATTTTCAAGTAACTAATTAACATTTCAAGTCTCTACCATTAACCATGTAACTAATTCACATTTCAATTCTCTACACTTAACCATTTTCAAGTAACTAATTCACGTTTTCAAGTTACTACACTTAACCATTTTCAAGTAACTAATCCACATTTTCACTACACGTAACCATTTTCAAGTAACTAATTCACATTTCAAGTCTCTACCATTAACCATTTTCAAGTAACTAATTCACATTTCAATTCTCTACACTTAACCATTTTCGAGTAACTAATTCACGTTTTCAAGTTACTACACTTAACCATTTTCAAGTAACTAATTCACATTTCAAGTCTCTATCATTAACCATTTTCATGTAATAATCCACATTTTCACAACACTTAACCATTTTCAAGTAACTAATTCACATTTCAAGTCTTTACCATTAATCATTTTCAAGTAACTAATTCACGTTTTTAAGTTACTACACTTAACCATTTTCCAGTAACTAATTCACATTTTCACTACACTTAACCATTTTCAAGTAACTAATTCACATTTCAAGTCTCTACCATTAACCATTTTCAAGTAACTAATTCACATTTTCACTACACTTCATTTTCAAGTAACTAATTCATATTTCAAGTCTCTACCATTAACCATTTTCAAGTAACTAATTAACATTTCAAGTCTCTACCACTAACCATGTAACTAATTCACATTTCAATTCTCTACACTTAACCATTTTCAAGTAACTAATTCACGTTTTCAAGTTACTACACTTAACCATTTTCAAGTAACTAATCCACATTTTCACTACACGTAACCATTTTCAAGTAACTAATTCACATTCCAAGTCTCTACCATTAACCATTTTCAAGTAACTAATTCACATTTCAATTCTCTACACTTAACCATTTTCGAGTAACTAATTCACATTTCAAGTCTCTACCATTAACCATTTTCATGTAATAATCCACATTTTCACAACACTTAACCATTTTCAAGTGACTAATTCACATTTCAAGTCTCTACCATTAATCATTTTCAAGTAACTAATTCTCGTTTTCAAGTTACTACACTTAACCATTTTCAAGTAACTAATTCACATTTTCACTACACTTAACCATTTTCAAGTAACTAATTCACATTTCAAGTCACTACCATTAACCATTTTCAAGTCACTACCATTTTCAAGTAACTATCATTTTCAAGTAACTAATTCACATTTGCACTACACTTAACCATTTTCAAGTAACTAATTCATATTTCAAGTCTCTACCATTAACCATTTTCAAGTAACTAATTCACATTTCAAGTCTCTACCATTAACCATGTAACTAATTCACATTTCAATTCTCTACACTTAACCATTTTCAAGTAACTAATTCACGTTTCAAGTTACTACACTTAACCATTTTCAAGTAACTAATTCCGGTTTTCAAGTTACTACACTTAACCATTTTCACGTAACTTATTCACATTTTCACTACACTTAACCATTTTCAAGTAACTAATTCACATTTCAAGTATCTACCATTGACCATTTTCAAGTATCTAATTCACGTTTTCAAGTTACTGCACTTAACCATTTTCAAGTAACTAATTCACATTTTTACTACACTTAACCATTTTCAAGTAACTAATTCACATTTTCACTACACTTAACCATTTTCAAGTAACTAATTCACATTTCAAGTCTCTACCATTAACCATTTTCAAGTAACTAATTCACATTTCAAGTCTCTACCATTAACCATGTAACTAATTTACATTTCAATTCTCTACACTTAATCATTTTCAAGTAACTAATTCACGTTTTCAAGTTACTACACTTAACCATTTTCAAGTAAATAATTCACATTTTCACTACACTTAACCATTTTCAAGTAACTAATTCACATTTCAAGTCTCTATCATTAACCATTTTCATGTAATAATCCACATTTTCACAACACTTAACCATTTTCAAGTAACTAATTCACATTTCAAGTCTTTACCATTAATCATTTTCAAGTAACTAATTCACGTTTTTAAGTTACTACACTTAACCATTTTCCAGTAACTAATTCACATTTTCACTACACTTAACCATTTTCAAGTAACTAATTCACATTTCAAGTCTCTACCATTAACCATTTTCAAGTAACTAATTCACATTTTCACTACACTTCATTTTCAAGTAACTAATTCATATTTCAAGTCTCTACCATTAACCATTTTCAAGTAACTAATTAACATTTCAAGTCTCTACCACTAACCATGTAACTAATTCACATTTCAATTCTCTACACTTAACCATTTTCAAGTAACTAATTCACGTTTTCAAGTTACTACACTTAACCATTTTCAAGTAACTAATCCACATTTTCACTACACGTAACCATTTTCAAGTAACTAATTCACATTCCAAGTCTCTACCATTAACCATTTTCAAGTAACTAATTCACATTTCAATTCTCTACACTTAACCATTTTCGAGTAACTAATTCACATTTCAAGTCTCTACCATTAACCATTTTCATGTAATAATCCACATTTTCACAACACTTAACCATTTTCAAGTAACTAATTCACATTTCAAGTCTCTACCATTAATCATTTTCAAGTAACTAATTCTCGTTTTCAAGTTACTACACTTAACCATTTTCAAGTAACTAATTCACATTTTCACTACACTTAACCATTTTCAAGTAACTAATTCACATTTCAAGTCACTACCATTAACCATTTTCAAGTCACTACCATTTTCAAGTAACTATCATTTTCAAGTAACTAATTCACATTTGCACTACACTTAACCATTTTCAAGTAACTAATTCATATTTCAAGTCTCTACCATTAACCATTTTCAAGTAACTAATTCACATTTCAAGTCTCTACCATTAACCATGTAACTAATTCACATTTCAATTCTCTACACTTAACCATTTTCAAGTAACTAATTCACGTTTCAAGTTACTACACTTAACCATTTTCAAGTAACTAATTCCGGTTTTCAAGTTACTACACTTAACCATTTTCACGTAACTTATTCACATTTTCACTACACTTAACCATTTTCAAGTAACTAATTCACATTTCAAGTATCTACCATTGACCATTTTCAAGTATCTAATTCACGTTTTCAAGTTACTGCACTTAACCATTTTCAAGTAACTAATTCACATTTTTACTACACTTAACCATTTTCAAGTAACTAATTCACATTTTCACTACACTTAACCATTTTCAAGTAACTAATTCACATTTCAAGTCTCTACCATTAACCATTTTCAAGTAACTAATTCACATTTCAAGTCTCTACCATTAACCATGTAACTAATTTACATTTCAATTCTCTACACTTAATCATTTTCAAGTAACTAATTCACGTTTTCAAGTTACTACACTTAACCATTTTCAAGTAAATAATTCACATTTTCACTACACTTAACCATTTTCAAGTAACTAATTCATATTTCAAGTCTCTACCATTAACCATTTTCAAGTAACTAATTAACATTTCAAGTCTCTACCATTAACCATGTAACTAATTCACATTTCAATTCTCTACACTTAACAATTTTCAAGTAACTAATTCACGTTTTCAAGTTACTACACTTAACCATTTTCAAGTAACTAATTCACGTTTTTAAGTTACTACACTTAACCATTTTCCAGTAACTAATTCACATTTTCACTACACTTAACCATTTTCAAGTAACTAATTCACATTTCAAGTCTCTACCATTAACCATTTTCAAGTAACTAATTCACATTTTCACTACACTTCATTTTCAAGTAACTAATTCATATTTCAAGTCTCTACCATTAACCATTTTCAAGTAACTAATTAACATTTCAAGTCTCTACCACTAACCATGTAACTAATTCACATTTCAATTCTCTACACTTAACCATTTTCAAGTAACTAATTCACGTTTTCAAGTTACTACACTTAACCATTTTCAAGTAACTAATCCACATTTTCACTACACGTAACCATTTTCAAGTAACTAATTCACATTCCAAGTCTCTACCATTAACCATTTTCAAGTAACTAATTCACATTTCAATTCTCTACACTTAACCATTTTCGAGTAACTAATTCACATTTCAATTCTCTACCATTAACCATTTTCATGTAATAATCCACATTTTCACAACACTTAACCATTTTCAAGTAACTAATTCACATTTCAAGTCTCTACCATTAATCATTTTCAAGTAACTAATTCTCGTTTTCAAGTTACTACACTTAACCATTTTCAAGTAACTAATTCACGTTTTCAAGTGACTACACTTAACCATTTTCAAGTAACTAATTCACATTTCAAGTCTCTACCATTAACCATTTTCATGTAATAATCCACATTTTCACAACACTTAACCATTTTCAAGTAACTAATTCACATTTCAAGTCTCTACCATTAATCATTTTCAAGTAACTAATTCACGTTTTCAAGTTACTACACTTAACCATTTTCAAGTAACTAATTCACATTTTCACTACACTTAACCATTTTCAAGTAACTAACTCACATTTCAAGTCTCTACCATTAACCATTTTCAAGTAACTAATTCACATTTTCACTACACTTAACCATTTTCAAGTAACTAATTCATATTTCAAGTCTCTACCATTAACCATTTTCAAGTAACTAATTAACATTTCAAGTCTCTACCATTAACCATGTAACTAATTCACATTTCAATTCTCTACACTTAACCATTTTCAAGTAACTAATTCACGTTTTCAAGTTACTACACTTAACCATTTTCAAGTAACTAATCCACATTTTCACTACACGTAACCATTTTCAAGTAACTAATTCACATTTCAAGTCTCTACCATTAACCATTTTCAAGTAACTAATTCACATTTCAATTCTCTACACTTAACCATTTTCGAGTAACTAATTCACGTTTTCAAGTTACTACACTTAACCATTTTCAAGTAACTAATTCACATTTCAAGTCTCTATCATTAACCATTTTCATGTAATAATCCACATTTTCACAACACTTAACCATTTTCAAGTAACTAATTCACATTTCAAGTCTTTACCATTAATCATTTTCAAGTAACTAATTCACGTTTTTAAGTTACTACACTTAACCATTTTCCAGTAACTAATTCACATTTTCACTACACTTAACCATTTTCAAGTAACTAATTCACATTTCAAGTCTCTACCATTAACCATTTTCAAGTAACTAATTCACATTTTCACTACACTTCATTTTCAAGTAACTAATTCATATTTCAAGTCTCTACCATTAACCATTTTCAAGTAACTAATTAACATTTCAAGTCTCTACCACTAACCATGTAACTAATTCACATTTCAATTCTCTACACTTAACCATTTTCAAGTAACTAATTCACGTTTTCAAGTTACTACACTTAACCATTTTCAAGTAACTAATCCACATTTTCACTACACGTAACCATTTTCAAGTAACTAATTCACATTCCAAGTCTCTACCATTAACCATTTTCAAGTAACTAATTCACATTTCAATTCTCTACACTTAACCATTTTCGAGTAACTAATTCACATTTCAAGTCTCTACCATTAACCATTTTCATGTAATAATCCACATTTTCACAACACTTAACCATTTTCAAGTGACTAATTCACATTTCAAGTCTCTACCATTAATCATTTTCAAGTAACTAATTCTCGTTTTCAAGTTACTACACTTAACCATTTTCAAGTAACTAATTCACATTTTCACTACACTTAACCATTTTCAAGTAACTAATTCACATTTCAAGTCACTACCATTAACCATTTTCAAGTCACTACCATTTTCAAGTAACTATCATTTTCAAGTAACTAATTCACATTTGCACTACACTTAACCATTTTCAAGTAACTAATTCATATTTCAAGTCTCTACCATTAACCATTTTCAAGTAACTAATTCACATTTCAAGTCTCTACCATTAACCATGTAACTAATTCACATTTCAATTCTCTACACTTAACCATTTTCAAGTAACTAATTCACGTTTCAAGTTACTACACTTAACCATTTTCAAGTAACTAATTCCGGTTTTCAAGTTACTACACTTAACCATTTTCACGTAACTTATTCACATTTTCACTACACTTAACCATTTTCAAGTAACTAATTCACATTTCAAGTATCTACCATTGACCATTTTCAAGTATCTAATTCACGTTTTCAAGTTACTGCACTTAACCATTTTCAAGTAACTAATTCACATTTTTACTACACTTAACCATTTTCAAGTAACTAATTCACATTTTCACTACACTTAACCATTTTCAAGTAACTAATTCACATTTCAAGTCTCTACCATTAACCATTTTCAAGTAACTAATTCACATTTCAAGTCTCTACCATTAACCATGTAACTAATTTACATTTCAATTCTCTACACTTAATCATTTTCAAGTAACTAATTCACGTTTTCAAGTTACTACACTTAACCATTTTCAAGTAAATAATTCACATTTTCACTACACTTAACCATTTTCAAGTAACTAATTCACATTTCAAGTCTCTATCATTAACCATTTTCATGTAATAATCCACATTTTCACAACACTTAACCATTTTCAAGTAACTAATTCACATTTCAAGTCTTTACCATTAATCATTTTCAAGTAACTAATTCACGTTTTTAAGTTACTACACTTAACCATTTTCCAGTAACTAATTCACATTTTCACTACACTTAACCATTTTCAAGTAACTAATTCACATTTCAAGTCTCTACCATTAACCATTTTCAAGTAACTAATTCACATTTTCACTACACTTCATTTTCAAGTAACTAATTCATATTTCAAGTCTCTACCATTAACCATTTTCAAGTAACTAATTAACATTTCAAGTCTCTACCACTAACCATGTAACTAATTCACATTTCAATTCTCTACACTTAACCATTTTCAAGTAACTAATTCACGTTTTCAAGTTACTACACTTAACCATTTTCAAGTAACTAATCCACATTTTCACTACACGTAACCATTTTCAAGTAACTAATTCACATTCCAAGTCTCTACCATTAACCATTTTCAAGTAACTAATTCACATTTCAATTCTCTACACTTAACCATTTTCGAGTAACTAATTCACATTTCAAGTCTCTACCATTAACCATTTTCATGTAATAATCCACATTTTCACAACACTTAACCATTTTCAAGTAACTAATTCACATTTCAAGTCTCTACCATTAATCATTTTCAAGTAACTAATTCTCGTTTTCAAGTTACTACACTTAACCATTTTCAAGTAACTAATTCACATTTTCACTACACTTAACCATTTTCAAGTAACTAATTCACATTTCAAGTCACTACCATTAACCATTTTCAAGTCACTACCATTTTCAAGTAACTATCATTTTCAAGTAACTAATTCACATTTGCACTACACTTAACCATTTTCAAGTAACTAATTCATATTTCAAGTCTCTACCATTAACCATTTTCAAGTAACTAATTCACATTTCAAGTCTCTACCATTAACCATGTAACTAATTCACATTTCAATTCTCTACACTTAACCATTTTCAAGTAACTAATTCACGTTTCAAGTTACTACACTTAACCATTTTCAAGTAACTAATTCCGGTTTTCAAGTTACTACACTTAACCATTTTCACGTAACTTATTCACATTTTCACTACACTTAACCATTTTCAAGTAACTAATTCACATTTCAAGTATCTACCATTGACCATTTTCAAGTATCTAATTCACGTTTTCAAGTTACTGCACTTAACCATTTTCAAGTAACTAATTCACATTTTTACTACACTTAACCATTTTCAAGTAACTAATTCACATTTTCACTACACTTAACCATTTTCAAGTAACTAATTCACATTTCAAGTCTCTACCATTAACCATTTTCAAGTAACTAATTCACATTTCAAGTCTCTACCATTAACCATGTAACTAATTTACATTTCAATTCTCTACACTTAATCATTTTCAAGTAACTAATTCACGTTTTCAAGTTACTACACTTAACCATTTTCAAGTAAATAATTCACATTTTCACTACACTTAACCATTTTCAAGTAACTAATTCATATTTCAAGTCTCTACCATTAACCATTTTCAAGTAACTAATTAACATTTCAAGTCTCTACCATTAACCATGTAACTAATTCACATTTCAATTCTCTACACTTAACAATTTTCAAGTAACTAATTCACGTTTTCAAGTTACTACACTTAACCATTTTCAAGTAACTAATTCACGTTTTTAAGTTACTACACTTAACCATTTTCCAGTAACTAATTCACATTTTCACTACACTTAACCATTTTCAAGTAACTAATTCACATTTCAAGTCTCTACCATTAACCATTTTCAAGTAACTAATTCACATTTTCACTACACTTCATTTTCAAGTAACTAATTCATATTTCAAGTCTCTACCATTAACCATTTTCAAGTAACTAATTAACATTTCAAGTCTCTACCACTAACCATGTAACTAATTCACATTTCAATTCTCTACACTTAACCATTTTCAAGTAACTAATTCACGTTTTCAAGTTACTACACTTAACCATTTTCAAGTAACTAATCCACATTTTCACTACACGTAACCATTTTCAAGTAACTAATTCACATTCCAAGTCTCTACCATTAACCATTTTCAAGTAACTAATTCACATTTCAATTCTCTACACTTAACCATTTTCGAGTAACTAATTCACATTTCAATTCTCTACCATTAACCATTTTCATGTAATAATCCACATTTTCACAACACTTAACCATTTTCAAGTAACTAATTCACATTTCAAGTCTCTACCATTAATCATTTTCAAGTAACTAATTCTCGTTTTCAAGTTACTACACTTAACCATTTTCAAGTAACTAATTCACATTTTCACTACACTTAACCATTTTCAAGTAACTAATTCACATTTCAAGTCACTACCATTAACCATTTTCAAGTCACTACCATTTTCAAGTAACTATCATTTTCAAGTAACTAATTCACATTTGCACTACACTTAACCATTTTCAAGTAACTAATTCATATTTCAAGTCTCTACCATTAACCATTTTCAAGTAACTAATTCACATTTCAAGTCTCTACCATTAACCATGTAACTAATTCACATTTCAATTCTCTACACTTAACCATTTTCAAGTAACTAATTCACGTTTCAAGTTACTACACTTAACCATTTTCAAGTAACTAATTCCGGTTTTCAAGTTACTACACTTAACCATTTTCACGTAACTTATTCACATTTTCACTACACTTAACCATTTTCAAGTAACTAATTCACATTTCAAGTATCTACCATTGACCATTTTCAAGTATCTAATTCACGTTTTCAAGTTACTGCACTTAACCATTTTCAAGTAACTAATTCACATTTTTACTACACTTAACCATTTTCAAGTAACTAATTCACATTTTCACTACACTTAACCATTTTCAAGTAACTAATTCACATTTCAAGTCTCTACCATTAACCATTTTCAAGTAACTAATTCACATTTCAAGTCTCTACCATTAACCATGTAACTAATTTACATTTCAATTCTCTACACTTAATCATTTTCAAGTAACTAATTCACGTTTTCAAGTTACTACACTTAACCATTTTCAAGTAAATAATTCACATTTTCACTACACTTAACCATTTTCAAGTAACTAATTCACATTTCAAGTCTCTACCATTAACCATTTTCAAGTAACTAATTCACATTTCAATTCTCTACACTTAACCATTTTCAAGTAACTAATTCACGTTTTCAAGTTACTACACTTAACCATTTTCAAGTAACTAATTCACATTTCAAGTCTCTACCATTAACCATTTTCATGTAATAATCCACATTTCACAACACTTAACCATTTTCAAGTAACTAATTCACATTTCAAGTCTCTACCATTAATCATTTTCAAGTAACTAATTCACGTTTTCAAGTTACAACACTTAACCATTTTCAAGTAACTAATTCACATTTTCACTACACTTAACCATTTTCAAGTAACTAATTCACATTTCAAGTCTCTACCATTAACCATTTTCAAGTCACTACCATTTTCAAGTAACTACCATTTTCAAGTAACTAATTCACATTTTCACTACACTTAACCATTTTCAAGTAACTAATTCATATTTCAAGTCTCTACCATTAACCATTTTCAAGTAACTAATTCACATTTCAAGTCTCTACCATTAACCATGTAACTAATTCACATTTCAATTCTCTACACTTAACCATTTTCAAGTAACTAATTCACGTTTTCAAGTTACTACACTTAACCATTTTCAGGTAACTTATTCACATTTTCACTACACTTAACCATTTTCAAGTAACTAATTCACATTTCAAGTCTCTACCATTAACCATTTTCAAGTATCTAATTCACGTTTTCAAGTTACTGCACTTAACCATTTTCAAGTAACTAATTTACATTTTTACTACACTTAACCATTTTCAAGTAACTAATTCACATTTTCAAGTTACTACACTTAACAATTTTCAAATAACTAATTCACAGTTCAAGTAAGTAGTTCACATTACAACAAACTACACTTAACCATTTTCAACCCACTAATTCACATTTTCAACCCACTACCATTTTCAAGCAACTAATACAAATGCCCAAGTCTCTATACTTAACCATTTTCAAGTAACAAATACACATTTTCAAGCTACTACAATTTTCAAGTAACTAATTCAAATGACCAAGTCTCTACGCTTAACCAATTTCAAATAACTAATACACATTTTCAAGTCACTACCATTTTCAAGTAACAAATACACATTTTCAAGTAACTACACTAGAGCATTTTCAAGCAACAAATACACATTTTCAAGTAATTAGTTCACATTACAACTTACTACACTTAACCATTTTATGTAAATAATTCACATTTTCAAGTAACTAATTTACATTTTAAAGTCACTACCATTTTCAAGTAACAAATTCACATTTTCAAGTTACTACACTTAACCATTTTCAAGTAACTAATTCACATTTTCACTACACTTAACCATTTTCAAGTAACTAATTCACATTTCAAGTCTCTACCATTAACCATTTAACTAATTTACATTTCAATTCTCTACACTTAACCATTTTCAAGCAACTAATTCATGTTTTCAAGTTACTACACATAACCATTTTCATGTAATAATCCACATTGTCACAACACTTAACCATTTTCAAGTAACTAATTCACATTTCAAGTCTCTACCATTAACCATTTTCAAGTAACTAATTCGCATTTTCAAGTCACTACCATTTTCAAGTAACAAATACACATCTTCATTTCTCTACACTTAACCATTTTCACATGACTAATTCACATTTTCAAGTTACTACACTTAACCATGTTCAAGTAACTAATTCACATTTTCACTACACTTAACCATTTTCAAGTAACTAATTCACATTTCAAGTTTCTACCATTAACCATTTTCAAGTCACTACCATTTTCAAGTATCTAATTCATATTTCAAGTCTCTACCATTAACCATGTAACTAATTCACATTTCAATTCTCTACACTTAACCATTTTCACATGACTAATTCACATTTTCAAGTTACTACACTTAACCATTTTCACCTTATTTATTCACATTTTCACTACACTTAACCATTTTCAAGTAACTAATTCACATTTCAAGTCTCTACCATTAACCATTTTCAAGTCACTACCATTTTCAATTAACTAATTCACATTTCAAGTCTCTACCATTAACCAAGTAACTAATTCACATTTCAAGTCTCTACCATTAACCATTTTCAAGTAACTAATTCACATTTCAAGTCTCTACCATTAACCATTTAACTAATTTACATTTCAATTCTCTACACTTAACCATTTTCAAGCAACTAATTCATGGTTTCAAGTTAGTACACATAACCATTTTCATGTAATAATCCACATTTTCACAACACTTAACCATTTTCAAGTAACTAATTCACATTTCAAGTCTCTACCATTAACCATTTTCAAGTAACTAATTCGCATTTTCAAGTCACTACCATTTTCAAGTAACAAATACACATCTTCATTTCTCTACACTTAACCATTTTCACATGACTAATTCACATTTTCAAGTTACTACACTTAACCATGTTCAAGTAACTAATTCACATTTTCACTACACTTAACCATTTTCAAGTAACTAATTCACATTTCAAGTCTCTGCCATTAACCATTTTCAAGTCACTACCATTTTCAATTAACTAATTGACATTTCAAGTCTCTACCATTAACCATGTAACTAATTCACATTTCAATTCTCTACACTTAACCATTTTCAAGTAACTAATTCGCATTTTCAAGTCACTACCATTTTCAAGTAAAAAATACACATCTTCATTTCTCTACACTTAACCATTTTCACATGACTAATTCACATTTTCAAGTTACTACACTTAACCATTTTCACGTAACTTATTCACATTTTCACTACACTTAACCATTTTCAAGTAACTAATTCACATTTCAAGTCTCTACCATTAACCATTTTCAAGTATCTAATTCACGTTTTCAAGTTACTGCACTTAACCATTTTCAAGTAACTAATTTACATTTTTACTACACTTAACCATTTTCAAGTAACTAATTCACATTTTCAAGTTACTACACTTAACAATTTTCAAATAACTAATTCACATTTCAAGTAAGTAGTTCACATTACAACAAACTACACTTAACCATTTTCAAGTAACTAATTCACATTTTCAACCCACTACCATTTTCAAGCAACTAATAAAATTCCCAAGTCTCTATACTTAACCATTTTCAAGTAAAAAATACACATTTTCAAGACACTACAATTTTTAAGTAACTAATTCAAATGACCAAGTCTCTACACTTAACCATTTTCAAATAACTAATACACATTTTCAAGTCACTACCATTTTCAAGTAACTAATTCAAATGACCAAGTCTCTACGCTTAAGCAATTTCAAATAACTAATACACATTTTCAAGTCACTACTATTTTCAAGTAACAAATACACATTTTCAAGTAACTACACTAGAGCATTTTCAAGCAACATATACACATTTTCAAGTAAGTAGTTCACATTACAACTTACTACACTTAACCATTTTATGTAACTAATTCACATTTTCAAGTAACTAATTTACAGTTTAAAGACACTACCATTTTCAAGTAACAAATTCACATTTTCAAGTTACTACACTTAACCATTTTCAAGTAACTAATTCACATTTTCACTATACTTAACCATTTTCAAGTAACTAATTCACATTTCAAGTCTCTACCATTAACCATTTTCAAGTAACTAATTCACATTTCAAGTCTCTACAATTAACCATGTAACTAATTCACATTTCAAGTCTCTACCATTAACCATTTTCAAGTCACTACCATTTTCAAGTAACTAATTCACATTTTCACTACACTTAACCATTTTCAAGTAACTAATTCACATTTCAAGTCTCTACCATTAACCATTTTCAAGTAACTAATTCACATTTCAAGTCTCTACCATTAACCATTTTCAAGTAACTAATTCACATTTTCAAGTTACTACACTTAACCATTTTCACAACACTTAACCATTTTCAAGTAACTAATTCACATTTCAAGTCTCTACCATTAATCATTTTCAAGTAAGTAATTCACGTTTTCAAGTTACTACACTTAACCATTTTCAAGTAACTAATTCACATTTTCACTACACTTAACCATTTTCAAGTAACTAACTCACATGTCAAGTCACTACCATTTTCAAGTAACTAATTCACATATTCACTACACTTAACCATTTTCAAGTAACTAATTCATATTTCAAGTCTCTACCATTAACCATTTTCAAGTAACTAATTAACATTTCAAGTCTCTACCATTAACCATGTAACTAATTCACATTTCAATTCTCTACACTTAACAATTTTCAAGTAACTAATTCACGTTTTCAAGTTACTACACTTAACCATTTTCAAGTAACTAATTCACGTTTTTAAGTTACTACACTTAACCATTTTCCAGTAACTAATTCACATTTTCACTACACTTAACCATTTTCAAGTAACTAATTCACATTTCAAGTCTCTACCATTAACCATTTTCAAGTAACTAATTCACATTTTCACTACACTTCATTTTCAAGTAACTAATTCATATTTCAAGTCTCTACCATTAACCATTTTCAAGTAACTAATTAACATTTCAAGTCTCTACCACTAACCATGTAACTAATTCACATTTCAATTCTCTACACTTAACCATTTTCAAGTAACTAATTCACGTTTTCAAGTTACTACACTTAACCATTTTCAAGTAACTAATCCACATTTTCACTACACGTAACCATTTTCAAGTAACTAATTCACATTCCAAGTCTCTACCATTAACCATTTTCAAGTAACTAATTCACATTTCAATTCTCTACACTTAACCATTTTCGAGTAACTAATTCACATTTCAAGTCTCTACCATTAACCATTTTCATGTAATAATCCACATTTTCACAACACTTAACCATTTTCAAGTAACTAATTCACATTTCAAGTCTCTACCATTAATCATTTTCAAGTAACTAATTCTCGTTTTCAAGTTACTACACTTAACCATTTTCAAGTAACTAATTCACATTTTCACTACACTTAACCATTTTCAAGTAACTAATTCACATTTCAAGTCACTACCATTAACCATTTTCAAGTCACTACCATTTTCAAGTAACTATCATTTTCAAGTAACTAATTCACATTTGCACTACACTTAACCATTTTCAAGTAACTAATTCATATTTCAAGTCTCTACCATTAACCATTTTCAAGTAACTAATTCACATTTCAAGTCTCTACCATTAACCATGTAACTAATTCACATTTCAATTCTCTACACTTAACCATTTTCAAGTAACTAATTCACGTTTCAAGTTACTACACTTAACCATTTTCAAGTAACTAATTCCGGTTTTCAAGTTACTACACTTAACCATTTTCACGTAACTTATTCACATTTTCACTACACTTAACCATTTTCAAGTAACTAATTCACATTTCAAGTATCTACCATTGACCATTTTCAAGTATCTAATTCACGTTTTCAAGTTACTGCACTTAACCATTTTCAAGTAACTAATTCACATTTTTACTACACTTAACCATTTTCAAGTAACTAATTCACATTTTCACTACACTTAACCATTTTCAAGTAACTAATTCACATTTCAAGTCTCTACCATTAACCATTTTCAAGTAACTAATTCACATTTCAAGTCTCTACCATTAACCATGTAACTAATTTACATTTCAATTCTCTACACTTAATCATTTTCAAGTAACTAATTCACGTTTTCAAGTTACTACACTTAACCATTTTCAAGTAAATAATTCACATTTTCACTACACTTAACCATTTTCAAGTAACTAATTCACATTTCAAGTCTCTACCATTAACCATTTTCAAGTAACTAATTCACATTTCAATTCTCTACACTTAACCATTTTCAAGTAACTAATTCACGTTTTCAAGTTACTACACTTAACCATTTTCAAGTAACTAATTCACATTTCAAGTCTCTACCATTAACCATTTTCATGTAATAATCCACATTTCACAACACTTAACCATTTTCAAGTAACTAATTCACATTTCAAGTCTCTACCATTAATCATTTTCAAGTAACTAATTCACGTTTTCAAGTTACTACACTTAACCATTTTCAAGTAACTAATTCACATTTTCACTACACTTAACCATTTTCAAGTAACTAATTCACATTTCAAGTCTCTACCATTAACCATTTTCAAGTCACTACCATTTTCAAGTAACTACCATTTTCAAGTAACTAATTCACATTTTCACTACACTTAACCATTTTCAAGTAACTAATTCATATTTCAAGTCTCTACCATTAACCATTTTCAAGTAACTAATTCACATTTCAAGTCTCTACCATTAACCATGTAACTAATTCACATTTCAATTCTCTACACTTAACCATTTTCAAGTAACTAATTCACGTTTTCAAGTTACTACACTTAACCATTTTCAGGTAACTTATTCACATTTTCACTACACTTAACCATTTTCAAGTAACTAATTCACATTTCAAGTCTCTACCATTAACCATTTTCAAGTATCTAATTCACGTTTTCAAGTTACTGCACTTAACCATTTTCAAGTAACTAATTTACATTTTTACTACACTTAACCATTTTCAAGTAACTAATTCACATTTTCAAGTTACTACACTTAACAATTTTCAAATAACTAATTCACAGTTCAAGTAAGTAGTTCACATTACAACAAACTACACTTAACCATTTTCAACCCACTAATTCACATTTTCAACCCACTACCATTTTCAAGCAACTAATACAAATGCCCAAGTCTCTATACTTAACCATTTTCAAGTAACAAATACACATTTTCAAGCTACTACAATTTTCAAGTAACTAATTCAAATGACCAAGTCTCTACGCTTAACCAATTTCAAATAACTAATACACATTTTCAAGTCACTACCATTTTCAAGTAACAAATACACATTTTCAAGTAACTACACTAGAGCATTTTCAAGCAACAAATACACATTTTCAAGTAATTAGTTCACATTACAACTTACTACACTTAACCATTTTATGTAACTAATTCACATTTTCAAGTAACTAATTTACATTTTAAAGTCACTACCATTTTCAAGTAACAAATACACATTTTCAAGTAACTACACTAGAGCATTTTCAAGCAACAAATACACATTTTCAAGTAATTAGTTCACATTACAACTTACTACACTTAACCATTTTATGTAAATAATTCACATTTTCAAGTAACTAATTTACATTTTAAAGTCACTACCATTTTCAAGTAACAAATTCACATTTTCAAGTTACTACACTTAACCATTTTCAAGTAACTAATTCACATTTTCACTACACTTAACCATTTTCAAGTAACTAATTCACATTTCAAGTCTCTACCATTAACCATTTTCAAGTAACTAATTCACATTTCAAGTCTCTACCATTAACCATTTAACTAATTTACATTTCAATTCTCTACACTTAACCATTTTCAAGCAACTAATTCATGTTTTCAAGTTACTACACATAACCATTTTCATGTAATAATCCACATTGTCACAACACTTAACCATTTTCAAGTAACTAATTCACATTTCAAGTCTCTACCATTAACCATTTTCAAGTAACTAATTCGCATTTTCAAGTCACTACCATTTTCAAGTAACAAATACACATCTTCATTTCTCTACACTTAACCATTTTCACATGACTAATTCACATTTTCAAGTTACTACACTTAACCATGTTCAAGTAACTAATTCACATTTTCACTACACTTAACCATTTTCAAGTAACTAATTCACATTTCAAGTTTCTACCATTAACCATTTTCAAGTCACTACCATTTTCAAGTATCTAATTCATATTTCAAGTCTCTACCATTAACCATGTAACTAATTCACATTTCAATTCTCTACACTTAACCATTTTCACATGACTAATTCACATTTTCAAGTTACTACACTTAACCATTTTCACGTAACTTATTCACATTTTCACTACACTTAACCATTTTCAAGTAACTAATTCACATTTCAAGTCTCTACCATTAACCATTTTCAAGTCACTACCATTTTCAATTAACTAATTCACATTTCAAGTCTCTACCATTAACCAAGTAACTAATTCACATTTCAAGTCTCTACCATTAACCATTTTCAAGTAACTAATTCACATTTCAAGTCTCTACCATTAACCATTTAACTAATTTACATTTCAATTCTCTACACTTAACCATTTTCAAGCAACTAATTCATGGTTTCAAGTTAGTACACATAACCATTTTCATGTAATAATCCACATTTTCACAACACTTAACCATTTTCAAGTAACTAATTCACATTTCAAGTCTCTACCATTAACCATTTTCAAGTAACTAATTCGCATTTTCAAGTCACTACCATTTTCAAGTAACAAATACACATCTTCATTTCTCTACACTTAACCATTTTCACATGACTAATTCACATTTTCAAGTTACTACACTTAACCATGTTCAAGTAACTAATTCACATTTTCACTACACTTAACCATTTTCAAGTAACTAATTCACATTTCAAGTCTCTGCCATTAACCATTTTCAAGTCACTACCATTTTCAATTAACTAATTGACATTTCAAGTCTCTACCATTAACCATGTAACTAATTCACATTTCAATTCTCTACACTTAACCATTTTCAAGTAACTAATTCGCATTTTCAAGTCACTACCATTTTCAAGTAAAAAATACACATCTTCATTTCTCTACACTTAACCATTTTCACATGACTAATTCACATTTTCAAGTCTCTACCATTAACCATTTTCAAGTAACTAATTCACATTTCAAGTCTCTACCATTAACCATTTAACTAATTTACATTTCAATTCTCTACACTTAACCATTTTCAAGCAACTAATTCATGTTTTCAAGTTACTACACATAACCATTTTCATGTAATAATCCACATTGTCACAACACTTAACCATTTTCAAGTAACTAATTCACATTTCAAGTCTCTACCATTAACCATTTTCAAGTAACTAATTCGCATTTTCAAGTCACTACCATTTTCAAGTAACAAATACACATCTTCATTTCTCTACACTTAACCATTTTCACATGACTAATTCACATTTTCAAGTTACTACACTTAACCATGTTCAAGTAACTAATTCACATTTTCACTACACTTAACCATTTTCAAGTAACTAATTCACATTTCAAGTTTCTACCATTAACCATTTTCAAGTCACTACCATTTTCAAGTATCTAATTCATATTTCAAGTCTCTACCATTAACCATGTAACTAATTCACATTTCAATTCTCTACACTTAACCATTTTCACATGACTAATTCACATTTTCAAGTTACTACACTTAACCATTTTCACGTAACTTATTCACATTTTCACTACACTTAACCATTTTCAAGTAACTAATTCACATTTCAAGTCTCTACCATTAACCATTTTCAAGTCACTACCATTTTCAATTAACTAATTCACATTTCAAGTCTCTACCATTAACCAAGTAACTAATTCACATTTCAAGTCTCTACCATTAACCATTTTCAAGTAACTAATTCACATTTCAAGTCTCTACCATTAACCATTTAACTAATTTACATTTCAATTCTCTACACTTAACCATTTTCAAGCAACTAATTCATGGTTTCAAGTTAGTACACATAACCATTTTCATGTAATAATCCACATTTTCACAACACTTAACCATTTTCAAGTAACTAATTCACATTTCAAGTCTCTACCATTAACCATTTTCAAGTAACTAATTCGCATTTTCAAGTCACTACCATTTTCAAGTAACAAATACACATCTTCATTTCTCTACACTTAACCATTTTCACATGACTAATTCACATTTTCAAGTTACTACACTTAACCATGTTCAAGTAACTAATTCACATTTTCACTACACTTAACCATTTTCAAGTAACTAATTCACATTTCAAGTCTCTGCCATTAACCATTTTCAAGTCACTACCATTTTCAATTAACTAATTGACATTTCAAGTCTCTACCATTAACCATGTAACTAATTCACATTTCAATTCTCTACACTTAACCATTTTCAAGTAACTAATTCGCATTTTCAAGTCACTACCATTTTCAAGTAAAAAATACACATCTTCATTTCTCTACACTTAACCATTTTCACATGACTAATTCACATTTTCAAGTTACTACACTTAACCATTTTCACGTAACTTATTCACATTTTCACTACACTTAACCATTTTCAAGTAACTAATTCACATTTCAAGTCTCTACCATTAACCATTTTCAAGTATCTAATTCACGTTTTCAAGTTACTGCACTTAACCATTTTCAAGTAACTAATTTACATTTTTACTACACTTAACCATTTTCAAGTAACTAATTCACATTTTCAAGTTACTACACTTAACAATTTTCAAATAACTAATTCACATTTCAAGTAAGTAGTTCACATTACAACAAACTACACTTAACCATTTTAAAGTAACTAATTCACATTTTCAACCCACTACCATTTTCAAGCAACTAATAAAATGCCCAAGTCTCTATACTTAACCATTTTCAAGTAAAAAATACACATTTTCAAGACACTACAATTTTTAAGTAACTAATTCAAATGACCAAGTCTCTACACTTAACCATTTTCAAATAACTAATACACATTTTCAAGTCACTACCATTTTCAAGTAACTAATTCAAATGACCAAGTCTCTACGCTTAAGCAATTTCAAATAACTAATACACATTTTCAAGTCACTACTATTTTCAAGTAACAAATACACATTTTCAAGTAACTACACTAGAGCATTTTCAAGCAACATATACACATTTTCAAGTAAGTAGTTCACATTACAACTTACTACACTTAACCATTTTATGTAACTAATTCACATTTTCAAGTAACTAATTTACAGTTTAAAGACACTACCATTTTCAAGTAACAAATTCACATTTTCAAGTTACTACACTTAACCATTTTCAAGTAACTAATTCACATTTTCACTATACTTAACCATTTTCAAGTAACTAATTCACATTTCAAGTCTCTACCATTAACCATTTTCAAGTAACTAATTCACATTTCAAGTCTCTACAATTAACCATGTAACTAATTCACATTTCAAGTCTCTACCATTAACCATTTTCAAGTCACTACCATTTTCAAGTAACTAATTCACATTTTCACTACACTTAACCATTTTCAAGTAACTAATTCACATTTTCAAGTTACTACACTTAACCATTTTCACAACACTTAACCATTTTCAAGTAACTAATTCACATTTCAAGTCTCTACCATTAATCATTTTCAAGTAAGTAATTCACGTTTTCAAGTTACTACACTTAACCATTTTCAAGTAACTAATTCACATTTTCACTACACTTAACCATTTTCAAGTAACTAACTCACATTTCAAGTCACTACCATTTTCAAGTAACTAATTCACATATTCACTACACTTAACCATTTTCAAGTAACTAATTCATATTTCAAGTCTCTACCATTAACCATTTTCAAGTAACTAATTAACATTTCAAGTCTCTACCATTAACCATGTAACTAATTCACATTTCAATTCTCTACACTTAACAATTTTCAAGTAACTAATTCACGTTTTCAAGTTACTACACTTAACCATTTTCAAGTAACTAATCCACATTTTCACTACACTTAACCATTTTCAAGTAACTAATTCACATTTCAAGTCTCTACCATTAACCATTTTCAAGTAACTAATTCACATTTCAATTCTCTACACTTAACCATTTTAAAGTAACTAATTCACGTTTTCAAGTTACTACACTTAACCATTTTCAAGTAACTAATTCACATTTCAAGTCTCTACCATTAACCATTTTCATGTAATAATCCACATTTTCACAACACTTAACCATTTTCAAGTAACTAATTCACGTTTTCAAGTTACTACACTTAACCATTTTCAAGTAACTAATTCACATTTCAAGTCTCTACCATTAACCATTTTCACGTAATAATCCACATTTTCACAACACTTAACCATTTTCAAGTAACTAATTCAAATTTCAAGTCTCTACCATTAACCATTTTCAAGTATCTAATTCACGTTTTAAAGTTACTGCACTTAACCATTTTCAAGTAACTAATTCACATTTTCACTACACTTAACCATTTTCATGTAACTAATTCACATTTCAAGTCTCTACCATTAACCATTTTCAAGTAACTAATTTACATTTTAAAGTCACTACCATTTTCAAGTAACAAATTCACATTTTCAAGTTACTACACTTAACCATTTTCAAGTAACTAATTCACATTTTCACTACACTTAACCATTTTCAAGTAACTAATTCACATTTCAAGTCTCTACCATTAACCATTTTCAAGTAACTAATTCACAGTTCAAGTCTCTACCATTAACCATGTAACTAATTTACATTTCAATTCTCTACACTTAACCATTTTCAAGCAACTAATTCATGTTTTCAAGTTACTACACTTAACCATTTTCATGTAATAATCCACATTTTCACAACACTTAACCATTTTCAAGTAACTAATTCACATTTCAATTCTCTACACTTAACCATTTTCAAGTAACTAATTCACGTTTTCAAATTACTACACTTAACCATTTTCAAGTAACTAATTCACATTTCAAGTCTCTACCATTAATCATTTTCAAGTAACTAATTCACGTTTTCAAGTTACTACACTTAACCATTTTCAAGTAACTAATTCACATTTTCACTACACTTAACCATTTTCAAGTAACTAACTCACATTTCAAGTCTCTACCATTAACCATTTTCAAGTCACTACCATTTTCAAGTAACTAATTCACATTTTCACTACACTTAACCATTTTCAAGTAACTAATTCATATTTCAAGTATCTACCATTAACCATTTTCAAGTAACTAATTAACATTTCAAGTCTCTACCATTAACCAAGTAACTAATTCACATTTCAATTCTCTACACTTAACCATTTTCAAGTAACTAATTCACGTTTTCAAGTTACTACACTTAATCATTTTCAAGTAACTAATCCACATTTTCACTACACGTAACCATTTTCAAGTAACTAATTCACATTTCAAGTGTCTACCATTAACCATTTTCAAGTAACTAATTCACATTTCAATTCTTTACACTTAACCATTTTCGAGTAACTAATTCACGTTTTCAAGTTACTACACTTAACCATTTTCAAGTAACTAATTCACATTTCAAGTCTCTACCATTAACCATTTTCATGTAATAATCCACATTTTCACAACACTTAACCATTTTCAAGTAACTAATTCACATTTCAAGTCTCTACCATTAATCATTTTCAAGTAACTAATTCACGTTTTAAAGTTACTACACTTAACCATTTTCAAGTAACTAATTCACATTTTCACTACACTTAACCATTTTCAAGTAACTAACTCACATTTCAAGTCTCTACCATTAACCATTTTCAAGTCACTACCATTTTCAAGTAACTAATTTACATTTTTACTACACTTAACCATTTTCAAGTAACTAATTCATATTTCAAGTCTCTACCATTAACCATTTTCAAGTAACTAATTAACATTTCAAGTCTCTACCATTAACCATGTAACTAATTCACATTTCAATTCTCTACACTTAACCATTTTCAAGTAACTAATTCACGTTTTCAAGTTACTACACTTAACCATTTTCAAGTAACTAATCCACATTTTCACTACACGTAACCATTTTCAAGTAACTAATTCACATTTCAAGTCTCTACCATTAACCATTTTCGAGTAACTAATTCACGTTTTCAAGTTACTACACTTAACCATTTTCAAGTAACTAATTCACATTTCAAGTCTCTACCATTAACCATTTTCATGTAATAATCCACATTTTCACAACACTTAACCATTTTCAAGTAACTAATTCACATTTCAAGTCTCTACCATTAACCATTTTCAAGTATCTAATTCACGTTTTCAAGTTACTGCACTTAACCATTTTCAAGTAACTAATTTACATTTTTACTACACTTAACCATTTTCAAGTAACTAATTCA
The DNA here is from genome assembly GCA_031232105.1 of Capsicum rhomboideum. Classification (NCBI taxonomy): domain Eukaryota; kingdom Viridiplantae; phylum Streptophyta; class Magnoliopsida; order Solanales; family Solanaceae; genus Capsicum; species Capsicum rhomboideum. Next base: position 45,351,596 of record CP124719.1, on the reverse strand, counting down.
CATTTTCAAGTTACTACACTTAACAATTTTCAAATAACTAATTCACATTTCAAGTAAGTAGTTCACATTACAACAAACTACACTTAACCATTTTAAAGTAACTAATTCACATTTTCAACCCACTACCATTTTCAAGCAACTAATACAAATGCCCAAGTCTCTATACTTAACCATTTTCAAGTAACAAATACACATTTTCAAGCTACTACAATTTTCAAGTAACTAATTCAAATGACCAAGTCTCTACGCTTAACCAATTTCAAATAACTAATACACATTTTCAAGTCACTACCATTTTCAAGTAACAAATACACATTTTCAAGTAACTACACGAGAGCATTTTCAAGCAACAAATACACATTTTCAAGTAAGTAGTTCACATTACAACTTACTACACTTAACCATTTTATGTAACTAATTCACATTTTCAAGTAACTAATTTACAGTTTAAAGTCACTACCATTTTCAAGTAACAAATTCACATTTTCAAGTTACTACACTTAACCATTTTCAAGTAACTAATTCACATTTTCACTATACTTAACCATTTTCAAGTAACTAATTCACATTTCAAGTCTCTACCATTAACCATTTTCAAGTAACTAATTCACATTTCAAGTCTCTACCATTAACCATGTAACTAATTCAGATTTCAATTCTCTACACTTAACCATTTTCAAATAACTAATTCACATTTCAAGTCTCTACCATTAACCATTTTCAAGTCACTACCATTTTCAAGTAACTAATTCACATTTTCACTACACTTAACCATTTTCAAGTAACTAATTCACATTTCATGTCTCTACCATTAACCATTTTCAAGTAACTAATTCACATTTCAAGTCTCTACCATTAACCATGTAACTAATTTACATTTCAATTCTCTACACTTAACCATTTTCAAGCAACTAATTCATGTTTTCAAGTTACTACACTTAACCATTTTCATGTAATAATCCACATTTTCACAACACTGAACCATTTTCAAGTAACTAATTCACATTTCAATTCTCTACACTTAACCATTTTCAAGTAACTAATTCACGTTTTCAAGTTACTACACTTAACCATTTTCAAGTAACTAATTCACATTTAAAGTCTCTACCATTAACCATTTTCATGTAATAATTCACATTTTCACAACACTTAACCATTTTCAAGTAACTAATTCACATTTCAAGTCTCTACCATTAATCATTTTCAAGTAAGTAATTCACGTTTTCAAGTTACTACACTTAACCATTTTCAAGTAACTAATTCACATTTTCACTACACTTAACCATTTTCAAGTAACTAACTCACATTTCAAGTCACTACCATTTTCAAGTAACTAATTCACATTTTCACTACACTTAACCATTTTCAAGTAACTAATTCATATTTCAAGTCTCTACCATTAACCATTTTCAAGTAACTAATTAACATTTCAAGTCTCTACCATTAACCATGTAACTAATTCACATTTCAATTCTCTACACTTAACCATTTTCAAGTAACTAATTCACGTTTTCAAGTTACTACACTTAACCATTTTCAAGTAACTAATTCACATTTCAAGTCTCTACCATTAACCATTTTCATGTAATAATCCACATTTTCACAACACTTAACCATTTTCAAGTAACTAATTCACATTTCAAGTCTCTACCATTAATCATTTTCAAGTAACTAATTCACGTTTTCAAGTTACTACACTTAACCATTTTCACGTAACTTATTCACATTTTCACTACACTTAACCATTTTCAAGTAACTAATTCACATTTCAAGTCTCTACCATTAACCATTTTCAAGTATCTAATTCACGTTTTCAAGTTACTGCACTTAACCATTTTCAAGTAACTAATTCACATTTTCAAGTTACTACACTTAACAATTTTCAAATAACTAATTCACATTTCAAGTAAGTAGTTCACATTACAACAAACTACACTTAACCATTTTCAAGTAACTAATTCACATTTTCAACCCACTACCATTTTCAAGCAACTTATACAAATGCCCAAGTCTCTATATTTAACCATTTTCAAGTAACAAATACACATTTTCAAGCCACTACAATTTTCAAGTAACTAATTCAAATGACCAAGTCTCTACGCTTAACCAATTTCAAATAACTAATACACATTTTCAAGTCACTACCATTTTCAAGTAACAAATACACATTTTCAAGTAACTACACTAGAGCATTTTCAAGCAACAAATACACATTTTCAAGTAAGTAGTTCACATTACAACTTACTACACTTAACCATTTTATGTAACTAATTCACATTTTCAAGTAACTAATTTACAGTTTAAAGTCACTACCATTTTCAAGTAACTAATTCACGTTTTCAAGTTACTACACTTAACCATTTTCAAGTAACTAATTCACATTTTCACTACACTTAACCATTTTCAAGTAACTTATTCACATTTCAAGTCTCTACCATTAACCATTTTCAAGTAACTAATTCACATTTCAAGTGTCTACCATTAACCAGGTAACTAATTCACATTTCAATTCTCTACACTTAACCATTTTCAAGTGACTAATTCACATTTTCAAGTTACTACACTTAACCATTTTCATGTAATAATCCACATTTTCACAACACTTAACCATTTTCAAGTAACTAATTCACATTTCAATTCTCTACACTTAACCATTTTCAAGTAACTAATTCACATTTCAAGTCTCTACCATTAACCATTTTCAAGTCACTACCATTTTCAAGTATCTAATTCATATTTCAAGTCTCTACCATTAACCATGTAACTAATTCACATTTCAATTCTCTACACTTAACCATTTTCAAGTAACTAATTCCGGTTTTCAAGTTACTACACTTAACCATTTTCACGTAACTTATTCACATTTTCACTACACTTAACCATTTTCAAGTAACTAATTCACATTTCAAGTCTCTACCATTAACCATTTTCAAGTCACTACCATTTTCAAGTAACTAATTCACATTTCAAGTCTCTACTATTAACCAAGTAACTAATTCACATTTCAAGTCTCTACCATTAACCATTTTCTAGTAACTAATTCACATTTCAAGTCTCTACCATTAACCATTTAACTAATTTACATTTCAATTCTCTACACTTAACCATTTTCAAGCAACTAATTCATGGTTTCAAGTTAGTACACATAACCATTTTCATGTAATAATCCACATTTTCACAACACTTAACCATTTTCAAGTAACTAATTCACAATACAAGTCTCTACCATTAACCATTTTCAAGTAACTAATTCGCATTTTCAAGTCACTACCATTTCCAAGTAACAAATACACATCTTCATTTCTCTACACTTAACCATTTTCACATGACTAATTCACATTTTCAAGTTACTACACTTAACCATGTTCAAGTAACTAATTCACATTTTCACTACACTTAACCATTTTCAAGTAACGAATTCACATTTCAAGTCTCTACCATTAACCATTTTCAAGTCACTACCATTTTCAATTAACTAATTCACATTTCAAGTCTCTACCATTAACCATGTAACTAATTCACATTTCAATTCTCTACACTTAACCATTTTCAAGTAACTAATTCACGTTTTCAAGTTACTACACTTAACCATTTTCACGTAACTTATTCACATTTTCACTACACTTATCCATTTTCAAGTAACTAATTCACATTTCAAGTCTCTACCATTAACCATTTTCAAGTATCTAATTCACGTTTTCAAGTTACTGCACTTAACCATTTTCAAGTAACTAATTTACATTTTTACTACACTTAACCATTTTCAAGTAACTAATTCACATTTTCAAGTTACTACACTTAACAATTTTCAAATAACTAATTCACATTTCAAGTAAGTAGTTCACATTACAACAAACTACACTTAACCATTTTCAAGTAACTAATTCACATTTTCAACCCACTACCATTTTCAAGCAACTAATAAAATGCCCAAGTCTCTATACTTAACCATTTTCAAGTAACAAATACACATTTTCAAGCTACTACAATTTTCAAGTAACTAATTCAAATGACCAAGTCTCTACGCTTAAGCAATTTCAAATAACTAATACACATTTTCAAGTCACTACTATTTTCAAGTAACAAATACACATTTTCAAGTAACTACACTAGATCATTTTCAAGCAACAAATACACACTTTCAAGTAAGTAGTTCACATTACAACTTACTACACTTAACCATTTTATGTAACTAATTCACATTTTCAAGTAACTAATTTACAGTTTAAAGACACTACCATTTTCAAGTAACAAATTCACATTTTCAAGTTACTACACTTAACCATTTTCAAGTAACTAATTCACATTTTCACTATACTTAACCATTTTCAAGTAACTAATTCACATTTCAAGTCTCTACCATTAACCATTTTCAAGTAACTAATTCACATTTCAAGTCTCTACCATTAACCATGTAACTAATTCAGATTTCAATTCTCTACACTTAACCATTTTCAAATAACTAATTCACATTTCAAGTCTCTACCATTAACCATTTTCAAGTCACTACCATTTTCAAGTAACTAATTCACATTTTCACTACACTTAACCATTTTCAAGTAACTAATTCACATTTCAAGTCTCTACCATTAACCATTTTCAAGTAACTAATTCACATTTCAAGTCTCTACCATTAACCATTTTCAAGTAACTAATTCACATTTTCAAGTTACTACACTTAACCATTTTCACAACACTTAACCATTTTCAAGTAACTAATTCACATTTCAAGTCTCTACCATTAATCATTTTCAAGTAAGTAATTCACGTTTTCAAGTTACTACACTTAACCATTTTCAAGTAACTAATTCACATTTTCACTACACTTAACCATTTTCAAGTAACTAACTCACATTTCAAGTCACTACCATTTTCAAGTAACTAATTCACATATTCACTACACTTAACCATTTTCAAGTAACTAATTCATATTTCAAGTCTCTACCATTAACCATTTTCAAGTAACTAATTAACATTTCAAGTCTCTACCATTAACCATGTAACTAATTCACATTTCAATTCTCTACACTTAACCATTTTCAAGTAACTAATTCACGTTTTCAAGTTACTACACTTAACCATTTTCAAGTAACTAATCCACATTTTCACTACACTTAATCATTTTCAAGTAACTAATTCACATTTCAAGTCTCTACCATTAACCATTTTCAAGTAACTAATTCACATTTCAATTCTCTACACTTAACCATTTTAAAGTAACTAATTCACGTTTTCAAGTTACTACACTTAACCATTTTCAAGTAACTAATTCACATTTCAAGTCTCTACCATTAACCATTTTCATGTAATAATCCACATTTTCACAACACTTAACCATTTTCAAGTAACTAATTCACGTTTTCAAGTTACTACACTTAACCATTTTCAAGTAACTAATTCACATTTCAAGTCTCTACCATTAACCATTTTCATGTAATAATCCACATTTTCACAACACTTAACCATTTTCAAGTAACTAATTCAAATTTCAAGTCTCTACCATTAACCATTTTCAAGTAACTAATTCACGTTTTCAAATTGCTACACTTAACCATTTTCAAGTAACTAATTCACATTTCAAGTCTCTACCATTAATCATTTTCAAGTAACTAATTCACGTTTTCAAGTTACTACACTTAACCATTTTCAAGTAACTAATTCACATTTTCACTACACTTAACCATTTTCAAGTAACTAACTCACATTTCAAGTCTCTACCATTAACCATTTTCAAGTCACTACCATTTTCAAGTAACTAATTCACATTTTCACTACACTTAACCATTTTCAAGTAACTAATTCATATTTCAAGTATCTACCATTAACCATTTTCAAGTAACTAATTAACATTTCAAGTCTCTACCATTAACCAAGTAACTAATTCACATTTCAATTCTCTACACTTAACCATTTTCAAGTAACTAATTCACGTTTTCAAGTTACTACACTTAATCATTTTCAAGTAACTAATCCACATTTTCACTACACGTAACCATTTTCAAGTAACTAATTCACATTTCAAGTGTCTACCATTAACCATTTTCAAGTAACTAATTCACATTTCAATTCTTTACACTTAACCATTTTCGAGTAACTAATTCACGTTTTCAAGTTACTACACTTAACCATTTTCAAGTAACTAATTCACATTTCAAGTCTCTACCATTAACCATTTTCATGTAATAATCCACATTTTCACAACACTTAACCATTTTCAAGTAACTAATTCACATTTCAAGTCTCTACCATTAATCATTTTCAAGTAACTAATTCACGTTTTAAAGTTACTACACTTAACCATTTTCAAGTAACTAATTCACATTTTCACTACACTTAACCATTTTCAAGTAACTAACTCACATTTCAAGTCTCTACCATTAACCATTTTCAAGTCACTACCATTTTCAAGTAACTAATTTACATTTTTACTACACTTAACCATTTTCAAGTAACTAATTCATATTTCAAGTCTCTACCATTAACCATTTTCAAGTAACTAATTAACATTTCAAGTCTCTACCATTAACCATGTAACTAATTCACATTTCAATTCTCTACACTTAACCATTTTCAAGTAACTAATTCACGTTTTCAAGTTACTACACTTAACCATTTTCAAGTAACTAATCCACATTTTCACTACACGTAACCATTTTCAAGTAACTAATTCACATTTCAAGTCTCTACCATTAACCATTTTCGAGTAACTAATTCACGTTTTCAAGTTACTACACTTAACCATTTTCAAGTAACTAATTCACATTTCAAGTCTCTACCATTAACCATTTTCATGTAATAATCCACATTTTCACAACACTTAACCATTTTCAAGTAACTAATTCACATTTCAAGTCTCTACCATTAACCATTTTCAAGTATCTAATTCACGTTTTCAAGTTACTGCACTTAACCATTTTCAAGTAACTAATTTACATTTTTACTACACTTAACCATTTTCAAGTAACTAATTCACATTTTCAAGTTACTACACTTAACAATTTTCAAATAACTAATTCACATTTCAAGTAAGTAGTTCACATTACAGCAAACTACACTTAACCATTTTAAAGTAACTAATTCACATTTTCAACCCACTACCATTTTCAAGCAACTAATACAAATGCCCAAGTCTCTATACTTAACCATTTTCAAGTAACAAATACACATTTTCAAGCTACTACAATTTTCAAGTAACTAATTCAAATGACCAAGTCTCTACGCTTAACCAATTTCAAATAACTAATACACATTTTAAAGTCACTACCATTTTCAAGTAACAAATACACATTTTCAAGTAACTACACGAGAGCATTTTCAAGCAACAAATACACATTTTCAAGTAAGTAGTTCACATTACAACTTACTACACTTAACCATTTTATGTAACTAATTCACATTTTCAAGTAACTAATTTACAGTTTAAAGTCACTACCATTTTGAGGTAACAAATTCACATTTTCAAGTTACTACACTTAACCATTTTCAAGTAACTAATTCACATTTTCACTATACTTAACCATTTTCAAGTAACTAATTCACATTTCAAGTCTCTACCATTAACCATTTTCAAGTAACTAATTCACATTTCAAGTCTCTACCATTAACCATGTAACTAATTCAGATTTCAATTCTCTACACTTAACCATTTTCAAATAACTAATTCACATTTCAAGTCTCTACCATTAACCATTTTCAAGTAACTAATTCACATTTTCACTACACTTAACCATTTTCAAGTAACTAATTCACATTTCATGTCTCTACCATTAACCATTTTCAAGTAACTAATTCACATTTCAAGTCTCTACCATTAACCATGTAACTAATTTACATTTCAATTCTCTACACTTAACCATTTTCAAGCAACTAATTCATGTTTTCAAGTTACTACACTTAACCATTTTCATGTAATAATCCACATTTTCACAACACTGAACCATTTTCAAGTAACTAATTCACATTTCAATTCTCTACACTTAACCATTTTCAAGTAACTAATTCACGTTTTCAAGTTACTACACTTAACCATTTTCAAGTAACTAATTCACATTTAAAGTCTCTACCATTAACCATTTTCATGTAATAATTCACATTTTCACAACACTTAACCATTTTCAAGTAACTAATTCACATTTCAAGTCTCTACCATTAATCATTTTCAAGTAAGTAATTCACGTTTTCAAGTTACTACACTTAACCATTTTCAAGTAACTAATTCACATTTTCACTACACTTAACCATTTTCAAGTAACTAACTCACATTTCAAGTCACTACCATTTTCAAGTAACTAATTCACATTTTCACTACACTTAACCATTTTCAAGTAACTAATTCATATTTCAAGTCTCTACCATTAACCATTTTCAAGTAACTAATTAACATTTCAAGTCTCTACCATTAACCATGTAACTAATTCACATTTCAATTCTCTACACTTAACCATTTTCAAGTAACTAATTCACGTTTTCAAGTTACTACACTTAACCATTTTCAAGTAACTAATCCACATTTTCACTACACTTAACCATTTTCAAGTAACTAATTCACATTTCAAGTCTCTACCATTAACCATTTTCAAGTAACTAATTCATATTTCAATTCTCTACACTTAACCATTTTCAAGTAACTAATTCACGTTTTCAAGTTACTACACTTAACCATTTTCAAGTAACTAATTCACATTTCAAGTCTCTACCATTAACCATTTTCATGTAATAATCCACATTTTCACAACACTTAACCATTTTCAAGTAACTAATTCACATTTCAAGTCTCTACCATTAATCATTTTCAAGTAACTAATTCACGTTTTCAAGTTACTACACTTAACCATTTTCACGTAACTTATTCACATTTTCACTACACTTAACCATTTTCAAGTAACTAATTCACATTTCAAGTCTCTACCATTAACCATTTTCAAGTATCTAATTCACGTTTTCAAGTTACTGCACTTAACCATTTTCAAGTAACTAATTCACATTTTCAAGTTACTACACTTAACAATTTTCAAATAACTAATTCACATTTCAAGTAAGTAGTTCACATTACAACAAACTACACTTAACCATTTTCAAGTAACTAATTCACATTTTCAACCCACTACCATTTTCAAGCAACTTATACAAATGCCCAAGTCTCTATACTTAACCATTTTCAAGTAACAAATACACATTTTCAAGCCACTACAATTTTCAAGTAACTAATTCAAATGACCAAGTCTCTACGCTTAACCAATTTCAAATAACTAATACACATTTTCAAGTCACTACCATTTTCAAGTAACAAATACACATTTTCAAGTAACTACACTAGAGCATTTTCAAGCAACAAATACACATTTTCAAGTAAGTAGTTCACATTACAACTTACTACACTTAACCATTTTATGTAACTAATTCACATTTTCAAGTAACTAATTTACAGTTTAAAGTCACTACCATTTTCAAGTAACTAATTCACGTTTTCAAGTTACTACACTTAACCATTTTCAAGTAACTAATTCACATTTTCACTACACTTAACCATTTTCAAGTAACTTATTCACATTTCAAGTCTCTACCATTAACCATTTTCAAGTAACTAATTCACATTTCAAGTGTCTACCATTAACCATGTAACTAATTCACATTTCAATTCTCTACACTTAACCATTTTCAAGTGACTAATTCACATTTTCAAGTTACTACACTTAACCATTTTCATGTAATAATCCACATTTTCACAACACTTAACCATTTTCAAGTAACTAATTCACATTTCAATTCTCTACACTTAACCATTTTCAAGTAACTAATTCACATTTCAAGTCTCTACCATTAACCATTTTCAAATCACTACCATTTTCAAGTATCTAATTCATATTTCAAGTCTCTACCATTAACCATGTAACTAATTCACATTTCAATTCTCTACACTTAACCATTTTCAAGTAACTAATTCCGGTTTTAAAGTTACTACACTTAACCATTTTCACGTAACTTATTCACATTTTCACTACACTTAACCATTTTCAAGTAACTAATTCACATTTCAAGTCTCTACCATTAACCATTTTCAAGTCACTACCATTTTCAAGTAACTAATTCACATTTCAAGTCTCTACTATTAACCAAGTAACTAATTCACATTTCAAGTCTCTACCATTAACCATTTTCAAGTAACTAATTCACATTTCAAGTCTCTACCATTAACCATTTAACTAATTTACATTTCAATTCTCTACACTTAATCATTTTCAAGCAACTAATTCATGGTTTCAAGTTAGTACACATAACCATTTTCATGTAATAATCCACATTTTCACAACACTTAACCATTTTCAAGTAACTAATTCACAATACAAGTCTCTACCATTAACCATTTTCAAGTAACTAATTCGCATTTTCAAGTCACTACCATTTTCAAGTAACAAATACACATCTTCATTTCTCTACACTTAACCATTTTCACATGACTAATTCACATTTTCAAGTTACTACACTTAACCATGTTCAAGTAACTAATTCACATTTTCACTACACTTAACCATTTTCAAGTAACGAATTCACATTTCAAGTCTCTACCATTAACCATTTTCAAGTCACTACCATTTTCAATTAACTAATTCACATTTCAAGTCTCTACCATTAACCATGTAACTAATTCACATTTCAATTCTCTACACTTAACCATTTTCAAGTAACTAATTCACGTTTTCAAGTTACTACACTTAACCATTTTCACGTAACTTATTCACATTTTCACTACACTTATCCATTTTCAAGTAACTAATTCACATTTCAAGTCTCTACCATTAACCATTTTCAAGTATCTAATTCACGTTTTCAAGTTACTGCACTTAACCATTTTCAAGTAACTAATTTACATTTTTACTACACTTAACCATTTTCAAGTAACTAATTCACATTTTCAAGTTACTACACTTAACAATTTTCAAATAACTAATTCACATTTCAAGTAAGTAGTTCACATTACAACAAACTACACTTAACCATTTTCAAGTAACTAATTCACATTTTCAACCCACTACCATTTTCAAGCAACTAATAAAATGCCCAAGTCTCTATACTTAACCATTTTCAAGTAACAAATACACATTTTCAAGCTACTACAATTTTCAAGTAACTAATTCAAATGACCAAGTCTCTACGCTTAAGCAATTTCAAATAACTAATACACATTTTCAAGTCACTACTATTTTCAAGTAACAAATACACATTTTCAAGTAACTACACTAGATCATTTTCAAGCAACAAATACACATTTTCAAGTAAGTAGTTCACATTACAACTTACTACACTTAACCATTTTATGTAACTAATTCACATTTTCAAGTAACTAATTTACAGTTTAAAGACACTACCATTTTCAAGTAACAAATTCACATTTTCAAGTTACTACACTTAACCATTTTCAAGTAACTAATTCACATTTTCACTATACTTAACCATTTTCAAGTAACTAATTCACATTTCAAGTCTCTACCATTAACCATTTTCAAGTAACTAATTCACATTTCAAGTCTCTACCATTAACCATGTAACTAATTCAGATTTCAATTCTCTACACTTAACCATTTTCAAATAACTAATTCACATTTCAAGTCTCTACCATTAACCATTTTCAAGTCACTACCATTTTCAAGTAACTAATTCACATTTTCACTACACTTAACCATTTTCAAGTAACTAATTCACATTTCAAGTCTCTACCATTAACCATTTTCAAGTAACTAATTCACATTTCAAGTCTCTACCATTAACCATTTTCAAGTAACTAATTCACATTTTCAAGTTACTACACTTAACCATTTTCACAACACTTAACCATTTTCAAGTAACTAATTCACATTTCAAGTCTCTACCATTAATCATTTTCAAGTAAGTAATTCACGTTTTCAAGTTACTACACTAAACCATTTTCAAGTAACTAATTCACATTTTCACTACACTTAACCATTTTCAAGTAACTAACTCACATTTCAAGTCACTACCATTTTCAAGTAACTAATTCACATATTCACTACACTTAACCATTTTCAAGTAACTAATTCATATTTCAAGTCTCTACCATTAACCATTTTCAAGTAACTAATTAACATTTCAAGTCTCTACCATTAACCATGTAACTAATTCACATTTCAATTCTCTACACTTAACCATTTTCAAGTAACTAATTCACGTTTTCAAGTTACTACACTTAACCATTTTCAAGTAACTAATCCACATTTTCACTACACTTAATCATTTTCAAGTAACTAATTCACATTTCAAGTCTCTACCATTAACCATTTTCAAGTAACTAATTCACATTTCAATTCTCTACACTTAACCATTTTAAAGTAACTAATTCACGTTTTCAAGTTACTACACTTAACCATTTTCAAGTAACTAATTCACATTTCAAGTCTCTACCATTAACCATTTTCATGTAATAATCCACATTTTCACAACACTTAACCATTTTCAAGTAACTAATTCACGTTTTCAAGTTACTACACTTAACCATTTTCAAGTAACTAATTCACATTTCAAGTCTCTACCATTAACCATTTTCATGTAATAATCCACATTTTCACAACACTTAACCATTTTCAAGTAACTAATTCAAATTTCAAGTCTCTACCATTAACCATTTTCAAGTATCTAATTCACGTTTTCAAGTTACTGCACTTAACCATTTTCAAGTAACTAATTTACATTTTTACTACACTTAACCATTTTCAAGTAACTAATTCACATTTTCAAGTTACTACACTTAACAATTTTCAAATAACTAATTCACATTTCAAGTAAGTAGTTCACATTACAACAAACTACACTTAACCATTTTAAAGTAACTAATTCACATTTTCAACCCACTACCATTTTCAAGCAACTAATACAAATGCCCAAGTCTCTATACTTAACCATTTTCAAGTAAAAAATACACATTTTCAAGCTACTACAATTTTCAAGTAACTAATTCAAATGACCAAGTCTCTACGCTTAACCAATTTCAAATAACTAATACACATTTTCAAGTCACTACCATTTTCAAGTAACAAATACACATTTTCAAGTAACTACACTAGAGCATTTTCAAGCAACAAATACACATTTTCAAGTAAGTAGTTCACATTACAACTTACTACACTTAACCATTTTATGTAACTAATTCACATTTTCAAGTAACTAATTTACAGTTTAAAGTCACTACCATTTTCAAGTAACAAATTCACATTTTCAAGTTACTACACTTAACCATTTTCAAGTAACTAATTCACATTTTCACTACACTTAACCATTTTCATGTAACTAAGTCACATTTCAAGTCTCTACCATTAACCATTTTCAAGTAACTAATTTACATTTTAAAGTCACTACCATTTTCAAGTAACAAATTCACATTTTCAAGTTACTACACTTAACCATTTTCAAGTAACTAATTCACATTTTCACTACACTTAACCATTTTCAAGTAACTAATTCACATTTCAAGTCTCTACCATTAACCATTTTCAAGTAACTAATTCACATTTCAAGTCTCTACCATTAACCATGTAACTAATTTACATTTCAATTCTCTACACTTAACCATTTTCAAGCAACTAATTCATGTTTTCAAGTTACTACACTTAACCATTTTCATGTAATAATCCACATTTTCACAACACTTAACCATTTTCAAATAACTAATTCACATTTCAAGTAAGTAGTTCACATTACAACAAACTACACTTAACCATTTTCAAGTAACTAATTCACATTTTCAACCCACTACCATTTTCAAGCAACTAATAAAATGCCCAAGTCTCTATACTTAACCATTTTCAAGTAACAAATACACATTTTCAAGCTACTACAATTTTCAAGTAACTAATTCAAATGACCAAGTCTCTACGCTTAAGCAATTTCAAATAACTAATACACATTTTCAAGTCACTACTATTTTCAAGTAACAAATACACATTTTCAAGTAACTACACTAGATCATTTTCAAGCAACAAATACACATTTTCAAGTAAGTAGTTCACATTACAACTTACTACACTTAACCATTTTATGTAACTAATTCACATTTTCAAGTAACTAATTTACAGTTTAAAGACACTACCATTTTCAAGTAACAAATTCACATTTTCAAGTTACTACACTTAACCATTTTCAAGTAACTAATTCACATTTTCACTATACTTAACCATTTTCAAGTAACTAATTCACATTTCAAGTCTCTACCATTAACCATTTTCAAGTAACTAATTCACATTTCAAGTCTCTACCATTAACCATGTAACTAATTCAGATTTCAATTCTCTACACTTAACCATTTTCAAATAACTAATTCACATTTCAAGTCTCTACCATTAACCATTTTCAAGTCACTACCATTTTCAAGTAACTAATTCACATTTTCACTACACTTAACCATTTTCAAGTAACTAATTCACATTTCAAGTCTCTACCATTAACCATTTTCAAGTAACTAATTCACATTTCAAGTCTCTACCATTAACCATTTTCAAGTAACTAATTCACATTTTCAAGTTACTACACTTAACCATTTTCACAACACTTAACCATTTTCAAGTAACTAATTCACATTTCAAGTCTCTACCATTAATCATTTTCAAGTAAGTAATTCACGTTTTCAAGTTACTACACTAAACCATTTTCAAGTAACTTATTCACATTTTCACTACACTTATCCATTTTCAAGTAACTAATTCACATTTCAAGTCTCTACCATTAACCATTTTCAAGTATCTAATTCACGTTTTCAAGTTACTGCACTTAACCATTTTCAAGTAACTAATTTACATTTTTACTACACTTAACCATTTTCAAGTAACTAATTCACATTTTCAAGTTACTACACTTAACAATTTTCAAATAACTAATTCACATTTCAAGTAAGTAGTTCACATTACAACAAACTACACTTAACCATTTTCAAGTAACTAATTCACATTTTCAACCCACTACCATTTTCAAGCAACTAATAAAATGCCCAAGTCTCTATACTTAACCATTTTCAAGTAACAAATACACATTTTCAAGCTACTACAATTTTCAAGTAACTAATTCAAATGACCAAGTCTCTACGCTTAAGCAATTTCAAATAACTAATACACATTTTCAAGTCACTACTATTTTCAAGTAACAAATACACATTTTCAAGTAACTACACTAGATCATTTTCAAGCAACAAATACACATTTTCAAGTAAGTAGTTCACATTACAACTTACTACACTTAACCATTTTATGTAACTAATTCACATTTTCAAGTAACTAATTTACAGTTTAAAGACACTACCATTTTCAAGTAACAAATTCACATTTTCAAGTTACTACACTTAACCATTTTCAAGTAACTAATTCACATTTTCACTATACTTAACCATTTTCAAGTAACTAATTCACATTTCAAGTCTCTACCATTAACCATTTTCAAGTAACTAATTCACATTTCAAGTCTCTACCATTAACCATGTAACTAATTCAGATTTCAATTCTCTACACTTAACCATTTTCAAATAACTAATTCACATTTCAAGTCTCTACCATTAACCATTTTCAAGTCACTACCATTTTCAAGTAACTAATTCACATTTTCACTACACTTAACCATTTTCAAGTAACTAATTCACATTTCAAGTCTCTACCATTAACCATTTTCAAGTAACTAATTCACATTTCAAGTCTCTACCATTAACCATTTTCAAGTAACTAATTCACATTTTCAAGTTACTACACTTAACCATTTTCACAACACTTAACCATTTTCAAGTAACTAATTCACATTTCAAGTCTCTACCATTAATCATTTTCAAGTAAGTAATTCACGTTTTCAAGTTACTACACTAAACCATTTTCAAGTAACTAATTCACATTTTCACTACACTTAACCATTTTCAAGTAACTAACTCACATTTCAAGTCACTACCATTTTCAAGTAACTAATTCACATATTCACTACACTTAACCATTTTCAAGTAACTAATTCATATTTCAAGTCTCTACCATTAACCATTTTCAAGTAACTAATTAACATTTCAAGTCTCTACCATTAACCATGTAACTAATTCACATTTCAATTCTCTACACTTAACCATTTTCAAGTAACTAATTCACGTTTTCAAGTTACTACACTTAACCATTTTCAAGTAACTAATCCACATTTTCACTACACTTAATCATTTTCAAGTAACTAATTCACATTTCAAGTCTCTACCATTAACCATTTTCAAGTAACTAATTCACATTTCAATTCTCTACACTTAACCATTTTAAAGTAACTAATTCACGTTTTCAAGTTACTACACTTAACCATTTTCAAGTAACTAATTCACATTTCAAGTCTCTACCATTAACCATTTTCATGTAATAATCCACATTTTCACAACACTTAACCATTTTCAAGTAACTAATTCACGTTTTCAAGTTACTACACTTAACCATTTTCAAGTAACTAATTCACATTTCAAGTCTCTACCATTAACCATTTTCATGTAATAATCCACATTTTCACAACACTTAACCATTTTCAAGTAACTAATTCAAATTTCAAGTCTCTACCATTAACCATTTTCAAGTATCTAATTCACGTTTTCAAGTTACTGCACTTAACCATTTTCAAGTAACTAATTTACATTTTTACTACACTTAACCATTTTCAAGTAACTAATTCACATTTTCAAGTTACTACACTTAACAATTTTCAAATAACTAATTCACATTTCAAGTAAGTAGTTCACATTACAACAAACTACACTTAACCATTTTAAAGTAACTAATTCACATTTTCAACCCACTACCATTTTCAAGCAACTAATACAAATGCCCAAGTCTCTATACTTAACCATTTTCAAGTAAAAAATACACATTTTCAAGCTACTACAATTTTCAAGTAACTAATTCAAATGACCAAGTCTCTACGCTTAACCAATTTCAAATAACTAATACACATTTTCAAGTCACTACCATTTTCAAGTAACAAATACACATTTTCAAGTAACTACACTAGAGCATTTTCAAGCAACAAATACACATTTTCAAGTAAGTAGTTCACATTACAACTTACTACACTTAACCATTTTATGTAACTAATTCACATTTTCAAGTAACTAATTTACAGTTTAAAGTCACTACCATTTTCAAGTAACAAATTCACATTTTCAAGTTACTACACTTAACCATTTTCAAGTAACTAATTCACATTTTCACTACACTTAACCATTTTCATGTAACTAAGTCACATTTCAAGTCTCTACCATTAACCATTTTCAAGTAACTAATTTACATTTTAAAGTCACTACCATTTTCAAGTAACAAATTCACATTTTCAAGTTACTACACTTAACCATTTTCAAGTAACTAATTCACATTTTCACTACACTTAACCATTTTCAAGTAACTAATTCACATTTCAAGTCTCTACCATTAACCATTTTCAAGTAACTAATTCACATTTCAAGTCTCTACCATTAACCATGTAACTAATTTACATTTCAATTCTCTACACTTAACCATTTTCAAGCAACTAATTCATGTTTTCAAGTTACTACACTTAACCATTTTCATGTAATAATCCACATTTTCACAACACTTAACCATTTTCAAATAACTAATTCACATTTCAAGTAAGTAGTTCACATTACAACAAACTACACTTAACCATTTTCAAGTAACTAATTCACATTTTCAACCCACTACCATTTTCAAGCAACTAATAAAATGCCCAAGTCTCTATACTTAACCATTTTCAAGTAACAAATACACATTTTCAAGCTACTACAATTTTCAAGTAACTAATTCAAATGACCAAGTCTCTACGCTTAAGCAATTTCAAATAACTAATACACATTTTCAAGTCACTACTATTTTCAAGTAACAAATACACATTTTCAAGTAACTACACTAGATCATTTTCAAGCAACAAATACACATTTTCAAGTAAGTAGTTCACATTACAACTTACTACACTTAACCATTTTATGTAACTAATTCACATTTTCAAGTAACTAATTTACAGTTTAAAGACACTACCATTTTCAAGTAACAAATTCACATTTTCAAGTTACTACACTTAACCATTTTCAAGTAACTAATTCACATTTTCACTATACTTAACCATTTTCAAGTAACTAATTCACATTTCAAGTCTCTACCATTAACCATTTTCAAGTAACTAATTCACATTTCAAGTCTCTACCATTAACCATGTAACTAATTCAGATTTCAATTCTCTACACTTAACCATTTTCAAATAACTAATTCACATTTCAAGTCTCTACCATTAACCATTTTCAAGTCACTACCATTTTCAAGTAACTAATTCACATTTTCACTACACTTAACCATTTTCAAGTAACTAATTCACATTTCAAGTCTCTACCATTAACCATTTTCAAGTAACTAATTCACATTTCAAGTCTCTACCATTAACCATTTTCAAGTAACTAATTCACATTTTCAAGTTACTACACTTAACCATTTTCACAACACTTAACCATTTTCAAGTAACTAATTCACATTTCAAGTCTCTACCATTAATCATTTTCAAGTAAGTAATTCACGTTTTCAAGTTACTACACTAAACCATTTTCAAGTAACTAATTCACATTTTCACTACACTTAACCATTTTCAAGTAACTAACTCACATTTCAAGTCACTACCATTTTCAAGTAACTAATTCACATATTCACTACACTTAACCATTTTCAAGTAACTAATTCATATTTCAAGTCTCTACCATTAACCATTTTCAAGTAACTAATTAACATTTCAAGTCTCTACCATTAACCATGTAACTAATTCACATTTCAATTCTCTACACTTAACCATTTTCAAGTAACTAATTCACGTTTTCAAGTTACTACACTTAACCATTTTCAAGTAACTAATCCACATTTTCACTACACTTAATCATTTTCAAGTAACTAATTCACATTTCAAGTCTCTACCATTAACCATTTTCAAGTAACTAATTCACATTTCAATTCTCTACACTTAACCATTTTAAAGTAACTAATTCACGTTTTCAAGTTACTACACTTAACCATTTTCAAGTAACTAATTCACATTTCAAGTCTCTACCATTAACCATTTTCATGTAATAATCCACATTTTCACAACACTTAACCATTTTCAAGTAACTAATTCACGTTTTCAAGTTACTACACTTAACCATTTTCAAGTAACTAATTCACATTTCAAGTCTCTACCATTAACCATTTTCATGTAATAATCCACATTTTCACAACACTTAACCATTTTCAAGTAACTAATTCAAATTTCAAGTCTCTACCATTAACCATTTTCAAGTATCTAATTCACGTTTTCAAGTTACTGCACTTAACCATTTTCAAGTAACTAATTTACATTTTTACTACACTTAACCATTTTCAAGTAACTAATTCACATTTTCAAGTTACTACACTTAACAATTTTCAAATAACTAATTCACATTTCAAGTAAGTAGTTCACATTACAACAAACTACACTTAACCATTTTAAAGTAACTAATTCACATTTTCAACCCACTACCATTTTCAAGCAACTAATACAAATGCCCAAGTCTCTATACTTAACCATTTTCAAGTAAAAAATACACATTTTCAAGCTACTACAATTTTCAAGTAACTAATTCAAATGACCAAGTCTCTACGCTTAACCAATTTCAAATAACTAATACACATTTTCAAGTCACTACCATTTTCAAGTAACAAATACACATTTTCAAGTAACTACACTAGAGCATTTTCAAGCAACAAATACACATTTTCAAGTAAGTAGTTCACATTACAACTTACTACACTTAACCATTTTATGTAACTAATTCACATTTTCAAGTAACTAATTTACAGTTTAAAGTCACTACCATTTTCAAGTAACAAATTCACATTTTCAAGTTACTACACTTAACCATTTTCAAGTAACTAATTCACATTTTCACTACACTTAACCATTTTCATGTAACTAAGTCACATTTCAAGTCTCTACCATTAACCATTTTCAAGTAACTAATTTACATTTTAAAGTCACTACCATTTTCAAGTAACAAATTCACATTTTCAAGTTACTACACTTAACCATTTTCAAGTAACTAATTCACATTTTCACTACACTTAACCATTTTCAAGTAACTAATTCACATTTCAAGTCTCTACCATTAACCATTTTCAAGTAACTAATTCACATTTCAAGTCTCTACCATTAACCATGTAACTAATTTACATTTCAATTCTCTACACTTAACCATTTTCAAGCAACTAATTCATGTTTTCAAGTTACTACACTTAACCATTTTCATGTAATAATCCACATTTTCACAACACTTAACCATTTTCAAATAACTAATTCACATTTCAAGTAAGTAGTTCACATTACAACAAACTACACTTAACCATTTTCAAGTAACTAATTCACATTTTCAACCCACTACCATTTTCAAGCAACTAATAAAATGCCCAAGTCTCTATACTTAACCATTTTCAAGTAACAAATACACATTTTCAAGCTACTACAATTTTCAAGTAACTAATTCAAATGACCAAGTCTCTACGCTTAAGCAATTTCAAATAACTAATACACATTTTCAAGTCACTACTATTTTCAAGTAACAAATACACATTTTCAAGTAACTACACTAGATCATTTTCAAGCAACAAATACACATTTTCAAGTAAGTAGTTCACATTACAACTTACTACACTTAACCATTTTATGTAACTAATTCACATTTTCAAGTAACTAATTTACAGTTTAAAGACACTACCATTTTCAAGTAACAAATTCACATTTTCAAGTTACTACACTTAACCATTTTCAAGTAACTAATTCACATTTTCACTATACTTAACCATTTTCAAGTAACTAATTCACATTTCAAGTCTCTACCATTAACCATTTTCAAGTAACTAATTCACATTTCAAGTCTCTACCATTAACCATGTAACTAATTCAGATTTCAATTCTCTACACTTAACCATTTTCAAATAACTAATTCACATTTCAAGTCTCTACCATTAACCATTTTCAAGTCACTACCATTTTCAAGTAACTAATTCACATTTTCACTACACTTAACCATTTTCAAGTAACTAATTCACATTTCAAGTCTCTACCATTAACCATTTTCAAGTAACTAATTCACATTTCAAGTCTCTACCATTAACCATTTTCAAGTAACTAATTCACATTTTCAAGTTACTACACTTAACCATTTTCACAACACTTAACCATTTTCAAGTAACTAATTCACATTTCAAGTCTCTACCATTAATCATTTTCAAGTAAGTAATTCACGTTTTCAAGTTACTACACTAAACCATTTTCAAGTAACTAATTCACATTTTCACTACACTTAACCATTTTCAAGTAACTAACTCACATTTCAAGTCACTACCATTTTCAAGTAACTAATTCACATATTCACTACACTTAACCATTTTCAAGTAACTAATTCATATTTCAAGTCTCTACCATTAACCATTTTCAAGTAACTAATTAACATTTCAAGTCTCTACCATTAACCATGTAACTAATTCACATTTCAATTCTCTACACTTAACCATTTTCAAGTAACTAATTCACGTTTTCAAGTTACTACACTTAACCATTTTCAAGTAACTAATCCACATTTTCACTACACTTAATCATTTTCAAGTAACTAATTCACATTTCAAGTCTCTACCATTAACCATTTTCAAGTAACTAATTCACATTTCAATTCTCTACACTTAACCATTTTAAAGTAACTAATTCACGTTTTCAAGTTACTACACTTAACCATTTTCAAGTAACTAATTCACATTTCAAGTCTCTACCATTAACCATTTTCATGTAATAATCCACATTTTCACAACACTTAACCATTTTCAAGTAACTAATTCACGTTTTCAAGTTACTACACTTAACCATTTTCAAGTAACTAATTCACATTTCAAGTCTCTACCATTAACCATTTTCATGTAATAATCCACATTTTCACAACACTTAACCATTTTCAAGTAACTAATTCAAATTTCAAGTCTCTACCATTAACCATTTTCAAGTATCTAATTCACGTTTTCAAGTTACTGCACTTAACCATTTTCAAGTAACTAATTTACATTTTTACTACACTTAACCATTTTCAAGTAACTAATTCACATTTTCAAGTTACTACACTTAACAATTTTCAAATAACTAATTCACATTTCAAGTAAGTAGTTCACATTACAACAAACTACACTTAACCATTTTAAAGTAACTAATTCACATTTTCAACCCACTACCATTTTCAAGCAACTAATACAAATGCCCAAGTCTCTATACTTAACCATTTTCAAGTAAAAAATACACATTTTCAAGCTACTACAATTTTCAAGTAACTAATTCAAATGACCAAGTCTCTACGCTTAACCAATTTCAAATAACTAATACACATTTTCAAGTCACTACCATTTTCAAGTAACAAATACACATTTTCAAGTAACTACACTAGAGCATTTTCAAGCAACAAATACACATTTTCAAGTAAGTAGTTCACATTACAACTTACTACACTTAACCATTTTATGTAACTAATTCACATTTTCAAGTAACTAATTTACAGTTTAAAGTCACTACCATTTTCAAGTAACAAATTCACATTTTCAAGTTACTACACTTAACCATTTTCAAGTAACTAATTCACATTTTCACTACACTTAACCATTTTCATGTAACTAAGTCACATTTCAAGTCTCTACCATTAACCATTTTCAAGTAACTAATTTACATTTTAAAGTCACTACCATTTTCAAGTAACAAATTCACATTTTCAAGTTACTACACTTAACCATTTTCAAGTAACTAATTCACATTTT
Organism: Capsicum rhomboideum; assembly: GCA_031232105.1. Taxonomy (NCBI): domain Eukaryota; kingdom Viridiplantae; phylum Streptophyta; class Magnoliopsida; order Solanales; family Solanaceae; genus Capsicum; species Capsicum rhomboideum. Next base: position 45,328,758 of record CP124719.1, on the reverse strand, counting down.
CACTACACTTAACCATTTTCAAGTAACTAATTCACATTTCAAGTCTCTACCATTAACCATTTTCAAGTAACTAATTCACATTTCAAGTCTCTACCATTAACCATGTAACTAATTTACATTTCAATTCTCTACACTTAACCATTTTCAAGCAACTAATTCATGTTTTCAAGTTACTACACTTAACCATTTTCATGTAATAATCCACATTTTCACAACACTTAACCATTTTCAAGTAACTAATTCACATTTCAATTCTCTACACTTAACCATTTTCAAGTAACTAATTCACGTTTTCAAATTACTACACTTAACCATTTTCAAGTAACTAATTCACGTTTTCAAGTTACTACACTTAACCATTTTCAAGTAACTAATTCACATTTTCACTACACTTAACCATTTTCAAGTAACTAACTCACATTTCAAGTCTCTACCATTAACCATTTTCAAGTCACTACCATTTTCAAGTAACTAATTCACATTTTCACTACACTTAACCATTTTCAAGTAACTAATTCATATTTCAAGTCTCTACCATTAACCATTTTCAAGTAACTAATTAACATTTCAAGTCTCTACCATTAACCAAGTAACTAATTCACATTTCAATTCTCTACACTTAACCATTTTCAAGTAACTAATTCACGTTTTCAAGTTACTACACTTAACCATTTTCAAGTAACTAATCCACATTTTCACTACACGTAACCATTTTCAAGTAACTAATTCACATTTCAAGTCTCTACCATTAACCATTTTCAAGTAACTAATTCACATTTCAATTCTTTACACTTAACCATTTTCGAGTAACTAATTCACGTTTTCAAGTTACTACACTTAACCATTTTCAAGTAACTAATTCACATTTCAAGTCTCTACCATTAACCATTTTCATGTAATAATCCATATTTTCACAACACTTAACCATTTTCAAGTAACTAATTCACATTTCAAGTCTCTACCATTAATCATTTTCAAGTAACTAATTCACATTTTTAAGTTACTACACTTAACCATTTTCCAGTAACTAATTCACATTTTCACTACACTTAACCATTTTCAAGTAACTAATTCACATTTCAAGTCTCTACCATTAACCATTTTCAAGGCACTACCATTTTCAAGTAACTAATTCACATTTTCACTACACTTAACCATTTTCAAGTAACTAATTCATATTTCAAGTCTCTACCATTAACCATTTTCAAGTAACTAATTAACATTTCAAGTCTCTACCATTAACCATGTAACTAATTCACATTTCAATTCTCTACACTTAACCATTTTCAAGTAACTAATTCACGTTTTCAAGTTACTACACTTAACCATTTTCAAGTAAATAATCCACATTTTCACTACACGTAACCATTTTCAAGTAACTAATTCACATTTCAAGTCTCTACCATTAACCATTTTCAAGTAACTAATTCACATTTCAATTCTTTACACTTAACCATTTTCGAGTAACTAATTCACGTTTTCAAGTTACTACACTTAACCATTTTCAAGTAACTAATTCACATTTCAAGTCTCTACCATTAACCATTTTCATGTAATAATCCATATTTTCACAACACTTAACCATTTTCAAGTAACTAATTCACATTTCAAGTCTCTACCATTAATCATTTTCAAGTAACTAATTCACATTTTTAAGTTACTACACTTAACCATTTTCCAGTAACTAATTCACATTTTCACTACACTTAACCATTTTCAAGTAACTAATTCACATTTCAAGTCTCTACCATTAACCATTTTCAAGGCACTACCATTTTCAAGTAACTAATTCACATTTTCACTACACTTAACCGTTTTCAAGTAACTAATTCATATTTCAAGTCTCTACCATTAACCATTTTCAAGTAACTAATTCACATTTCAAGTCTCTACCATTAACCATGTAACTAATTTACATTTCAATTCTCTACACTTAACCATTTTCAAGCAACTAATTCATGTTTTCAAGTTACTACACTTAACCATTTTCATGTAATAATCCACATTTTCACAACACTTAACCATTTTCAAGTAACTAATTCACATTTCAATTCTCTACACTTAACCATTTTCAAGTAACTAATTCACATTTTCAAGTTACTACACTTAACCATTTTCAAGTAACTAATTCACATTTCAAGTCTCTACCATTAACCATTTTCATGTAATAATCCACATTTTCACAACACTTAACCATTTTCAAGTAACTAATTCACATTTCAAGTCTCTACCATTAATCATTTTCAAGTAACTAATTCACGTTTTCAAGTTACTACACTTAACCATTTTCAAGTAACTAATTCACATTTTCACTACACTTAACCATTTTCAAGTAACTAACTCACATTTCAAGTCTCTACCATTAACCATTTTCAAGTCACTACCATTTTCAAGTAACTAATTCACATTTTCACTACACTTAACCATTTTCAAGTAACTAATTCATATTTCAAGTCTCTACCATTAACCATTTTCAAGTAACTAATTAACATTTCAAGTCTCTACCATTAACCATGTAACTAATTCACATTTCAATTCTCTACACTTAACCATTTTCAAGTAACTAATTCACGTTTTCAAGTTACTACACTTAACCATTTTCAAGTAACTAATCCACATTTTCACTACACGTAACCATTTTCAAGTAACTAATTCATATTTCAAGTCTCTACCATTAACCATTTTCAAGTAACTAATTAACATTTCAAGTCTCTACACTTAACCATTTTCGAGTAACTAATTCACGTTTTCAAGTTACTACACTTAACCATTTTCAAGTAACTAACTCACATTTCAAGTCTCTACCATTAACCATTTTCAAGTCACTACCATTTTCAAGTAACTAATTCACATTTTCACTACACTTAACCATTTTCAAGTAACTAATTCATATTTCAAGTCTCTACCATTAACCATTTTCAAGTAACTAATTCACATTTTCACTACACTTAACCATTTTCAAGTAACTAATTCATATTTCAAGTCTCTACCATTAACCATTTTCAAGTAACTAATTAACATTTCAAGTCTCTACCATTAACCATGTAACTAATTCACATTTCAATTCTCTACACTTAACCATTTTCAAGTAACTAATTCACGTTTTCAAGTTACTACACTTAACCATTTTCAAGTAACTAATTCACATTTTCACTACACTTAACCATTTTCAAGTAACTAATTCATATTTCAAGTCTCTACCATTAACCATTTTCAAGTAACTAATTAACATTTCAAGTCTCTACCATTAACCATGTAACTAATTCACATTTCAATTCTCTACACTTAACCATTTTCAAGTAACTAATTCACGTTTTCAAATTACTACACTTAACCATTTTCAAGTAACTAATCCACATTTTCACTACACTTAACCATTTTCAAGTAACTAACTCACATTTCAAGTCTCTACCATTAACCATTTTCAAGTCACTACCATTTTCAAGTAACTAATTCACATTTTCACTACACTTAACCATTTTCAAGTAACTAATTCATATTTCAAGTCTCTACCATTAACCATTTTCAAGTAACTAATTCACATTTTCACTACACTTAACCATTTTCAAGTAACTAATTCATATTTCAAGTCTCTACCATTAACCATTTTCAAGTAACTAATTAACATTTCAAGTCTCTACCATTAACTAAGTAACTAATTCACATTTCAATTCTCTACACTTAACCATTTTCAAGTAACTAATTCACGTTTTCAAGTTACTACACTTAACCATTTTCAAGTAACTAATCCACATTTTCACTACACGTAACCATTTTCAAGTAACTAATTCACATTTCAAGTCTCTACCATTAACCATTTTCAAGTAACTAATTCACATTTCAATTCTTTACACTTAACCATTTTCGAGTAACTAATTCACGTTTTCAAGTTACTACACTTAACCATTTTCAAGTAACTAATTCACATTTCAAGTCTCTACCATTAACCATTTTCATGTAATAATCCATATTTTCACAACACTTAACCATTTTCAAGTAACTAATTCACATTTCAAGTCTCTACCATTAATCATTTTCAAGTAACTAATTCACATTTTTAAGTTTCTACACTTAACCATTTTCCAGTAACTAATTCACATTTTCACTACACTTAACCATTTTCAAGTAACTAATTCACATTTCAAGTCTCTACCATTAACCATTTTCAAGGCACTACCATTTTCAAGTAACTAATTCACATTTTCACTACACTTAACCATTTTCAAGTAACTAATTCATATTTCAAGTCTCTACCATTAACCATTTTCAAGTAACTAATTAACATTTCAAGTCTCTACCATTAACCATGTAACTAATTCACATTTCAATTCTCTACACTTAACCATTTTCAAGTAAGTAATTCACGTTTTCAAGTTACTACACTTAACCATTTTCAAGTAACTAATTCACATTTTCACTACACTTAACCATTTTCAAGTAACTAATTCACATTTCAAGTCTCTACCATTAACCATTTTCAAGTAACTAATTAACATTTCAAGTCTCTACCATTAACCATGTAACTAATTCACATTTCAATTCTCTACACTTAACCATTTTCAAGTAACTAATTCACGTTTTCAAGTTACTACACTTAACCATTTTCAAGTAACTAATCCACATTTTCACTACACGTAACCATTTTCAAGTAACTAATTCATATTTCAAGTCTCTACCATTAACCATTTTCAAGTAACTAATTAACATTTCAAGTCTCTACACTTAACCATTTTCGAGTAACTAATTCACGTTTTCAAGTTACTACACTTAACCATTTTCAAGTAACTAACTCACATTTCAAGTCTCTAGCATTAACCATTTTCAAGTCACTACCATTTTCAAGTAACTAATTCACATTTTCACTACACTTAACCATTTTCAAGTAACTAATTCATATTTCAAGTCTCTACCATTAACCATTTTCAAGTAACTAATTCACATTTTCACTACACTTAACCATTTTCAAGTAACTAATTCATATTTCAAGTCTCTACCATTAACCATTTTCAAGTAACTAATTAACATTTCAAGTCTCTACCATTAACCATTTTCAAGTAACTAATTAACATTTCAAGTCTCTACCATTAACCATGTAACTAATTCACATTTCAATTCTCTACACTTAACCATTTTCAAGTAACTAATTCACGTTTTCAAGTTACTACACTTAACCATTTTCAAGTAACTAATCCACATTTTCACTACACGTAACCATTTTCAAGTAACTAATTCATATTTCAAGTCTCTACCATTAACCATTTTCAAGTAACTAATTAACATTTCAAGTCTCTACACTTAACCATTTTCGAGTAACTAATTCACGTTTTCAAGTTACTACACTTAACCATTTTCAAGTAACTAACTCACATTTCAAGTCTCTACCATTAACCATTTTCAAGTCACTACCATTTTCAAGTAACTAATTCACATTTTCACTACACTTAACCATTTTCAAGTAACTAATTCATATTTCAAGTCTCTACCATTAACCATTTTCAAGTAACTAATTCACATTTTCACTACACTTAACCATTTTCAAGTAACTAATTCATATTTCAAGTCTCTACCATTAACCATTTTCAAGTAACTAATTAACATTTCAAGTCTCTACCATTAACCATGTAACTAATTCACATTTCAATTCTCTACACTTAACCATTTTCAAGTAACTAATTCACGTTTTCAAGTTACTACACTTAACCATTTTCAAGTAACTAATCCACATTTTCACTACACGTAACCATTTTCAAGTAACTAATTCACATTTCAAGTCTCTACCATTAACCATTTTCAAGTAACTAATTCACATTTCAATTCTTTACACTTAACCATTTTCGAGTAACTAATTCACGTTTTCAAGTTACTACACTTAACCATTTTCAAGTAACTAATTCACATTTCAAGTCTCTACCATTAACCATTTTCATGTAATAATCCATATTTTCACAACACTTAACCATTTTCAAGTAACTAATTCACATTTCAAGTCTCTACCATTAATCATTTTCAAGTAACTAATTCACATTTTTAAGTTTCTACACTTAACCATTTTCCAGTAACTAATTCACATTTTCACTACACTTAACCATTTTCAAGTAACTAATTCACATTTCAAGTCTCTACCATTAACCATTTTCAAGGCACTACCATTTTCAAGTAACTAATTCACATTTTCACTACACTTAACCATTTTCAAGTAACTAATTCATATTTCAAGTCTCTACCATTAACCATTTTCAAGTAACTAATTAACATTTCAAGTCTCTACCATTAACCATGTAACTAATTCACATTTCAATTCTCTACACTTAACCATTTTCAAGTAACTAATTCACGTTTTCAAGTTACTACACTTAACCATTTTCAAGTAACTAATTCACATTTTCACTACACTTAACCATTTTCAAGTAACTAATTCACATTTCAAGTCTCTACCATTAACCATTTTCAAGTAACTAATTAACATTTCAAGTCTCTACCATTAACCATGTAACTAATTCACATTTCAATTCTCTACACTTAACCATTTTCAAGTAACTAATTCACGTTTTCAAGTTACTACACTTAACCATTTTCAAGTAACTAATCCACATTTTCACTACACGTAACCATTTTCAAGTAACTAATTCATATTTCAAGTCTCTACCATTAACCATTTTCAAGTAACTAATTAACATTTCAAGTCTCTACACTTAACCATTTTCGAGTAACTAATTCACGTTTTCAAGTTACAACACTTAACCATTTTCAAGTAACTAACTCACATTTCAAGTCTCTAGCATTAACCATTTTCAAGTCACTACCATTTTCAAGTAACTAATTCACATTTTCACTACACTTAACCATTTTCAAGTAACTAATTCATATTTCAAGTCTCTACCATTAACCATTTTCAAGTAACTAATTCACATTTTCACTACACTTAACCATTTTCAAGTAACTAATTCATATTTCAAGTCTCTACCATTAACCATTTTCAAGTAACTAATTAACATTTCAAGTCTCTACCATTAACCATTTTCAAGTAACTAATTAACATTTCAAGTCTCTACCATTAACCATGTAACTAATTCACATTTCAATTCTCTACACTTAACCATTTTCAAGTAACTAATTCACGTTTTCAAGTTACTACACTTAACCATTTTCAAGTAACTAATCCACATTTTCACTACACGTAACCATTTTCAAGTAACTAATTCATATTTCAAGTCTCTACCATTAACCATTTTCAAGTAACTAATTAACATTTCAAGTCTCTACACTTAACCATTTTCGAGTAACTAATTCACGTTTTCAAGTTACTACACTTAACCATTTTCAAGTAACTAACTCACATTTCAAGTCTCTACCATTAACCATTTTCAAGTCACTACCATTTTCAAGTAACTAATTCACATTTTCACTACACTTAACCATTTTCAAGTAACTAATTCATATTTCAAGTCTCTACCATTAACCATTTTCAAGTAACTAATTCACATTTTCACTACACTTAACCATTTTCAAGTAACTAATTCATATTTCAAGTCTCTACCATTAACCATTTTCAAGTAACTAATTAACATTTCAAGTCTCTACCATTAACCATGTAACTAATTCACATTTCAATTCTCTACACTTAACCATTTTCAAGTAACTAATTCACGTTTTCAAGTTACTACACTTAACCATTTTCAAGTAACTAATTCACATTTTCACTACACTTAACCATTTTCAAGTAACTAATTCATATTTCAAGTCTCTACCATTAACCATTTTCAAGTAACTAATTAACATTTCAAGTCTCTACCATTAACCATGTAACTAATTCACATTTCAATTCTCTACACTTAACCATTTTCAAGTAACTAATTCACGTTTTCAAATTACTACACTTAACCATTTTCAAGTAACTAATCCACATTTTCACTACACTTAACCATTTTCAAGTAACTAACTCACATTTCAAGTCTCTACCATTAACCATTTTCAAATCACTACCATTTTCAAGTAACTAATTCACATTTTCACTACACTTAACCATTTTCAAGTAACTAATTCATATTTCAAGTCTCTACCATTAACCATTTTCAAGTAACTAATTCACATTTTCACTACACTTAACCATTTTCAAGTAACTAATTCATATTTCAAGTCTCTACCATTAACCATTTTCAAGTAACTAATTAACATTTCAAGTCTCTACCATTAACTAAGTAACTAATTCACATTTCAATTCTCTACACTTAACCATTTTCAAGTAACTAATTCACGTTTTCAAGTTACTACACTTAACCATTTTCAAGTAACTAATCCACATTTTCACTACACGTAACCATTTTCAAGTAACTAATTCACATTTCAAGTCTCTACCATTAACCATTTTCAAGTAACTAATTCACATTTCAATTCTTTACACTTAACCATTTTCGAGTAACTAATTCACGTTTTCAAGTTACTACACTTAACCATTTTCAAGTAACTAATTCACATTTCAAGTCTCTACCATTAACCATTTTCATGTAATAATCCATATTTTCACAACACTTAACCATTTTCAAGTAACTAATTCACATTTCAAGTCTCTACCATTAATCATTTTCAAGTAACTAATTCACATTTTTAAGTTACTACACTTAACCATTTTCCAGTAACTAATTCACATTTTCACTACACTTAACCATTTTCAAGTAACTAATTCACATTTCAAGTCTCTACCATTAACCATTTTCAAGGCACTACCATTTTCAAGTAACTAATTCACATTTTCACTACACTTAACCATTTTCAAGTAACTAATTCATATTTCAAGTCTCTACCATTAACCATTTTCAAGTAACTAATTAACATTTCAAGTCTCTACCATTAACCATGTAACTAATTCACATTTCAATTCTCTACACTTAACCATTTTCAAGTAACTAATTCACGTTTTCAAGTTACTACACTTAACCATTTTCAAGTAACTAATCCACATTTTCACTACACGTAACCATTTTCAAGTAACTAATTCATATTTCAAGTCTCTACCATTAACCATTTTCAAGTAACTAATTAACATTTCAAGTCTCTACACTTAACCATTTTCGAGTAACTAATTCACGTTTTCAAGTTACTACACTTAACCATTTTCAAGTAACTAACTCACATTTCAAGTCTCTACCATTAACCATTTTCAAGTCACTACCATTTTCAAGTAACTAATTCACATTTTCACTACACTTAACCATTTTCAAGTAACTAATTCATATTTCAAGTCTCTACCATTAACCATTTTCAAGTAACTAATTCACATTTTCACTACACTTAACCATTTTCAAGTAACTAATTCATATTTCAAGTCTCTACCATTAACCATTTTCAAGTAACTAATTAACATTTCAAGTCTCTACCATTAACCATGTAACTAATTCACATTTCAATTCTCTACACTTAACCATTTTCAAGTAACTAATTCACGTTTTCAAGTTACTACACTTAACCATTTTCAAGTAACTAATTCACATTTTCACTACACTTAACCATTTTCAAGTAACTAATTCACATTTCAAGTCTCTACCATTAACCATTTTCAAGTAACTAATTAACATTTCAAGTCTCTACCATTAACCATGTAACTAATTCACATTTCAATTCTCTACACTTAACCATTTTCAAGTAACTAATTCACGTTTTCAAGTTACTACACTTAACCATTTTCAAGTAACTAATCCACATTTTCACTACACGTAACCATTTTCAAGTAACTAATTCATATTTCAAGTCTCTACCATTAACCATTTTCAAGTAACTAATTAACATTTCAAGTCTCTACACTTAACCATTTTCGAGTAACTAATTCACTTTTTCAAGTTACTACACTTAACCATTTTCAAGTAACTAACTCACATTTCAAGTCTCTACCATTAACCATTTTCAAGTCACTACCATTTTCAAGTAACTAATTCACATTTTCACTACACTTAACCATTTTCAAGTAACTAATTCATATTTCAAGTCTCTACCATTAACCATTTTCAAGTAACTAATTCACATTTTCACTACACTTAACCATTTTCAAGTAACTAATTCATATTTCAAGTCTCTACCATTAACCATTTTCAAGTAACTAATTAACATTTCAAGTCTCTACCATTAACCATGTAACTAATTCACATTTCAATTCTCTACACTTAACCATTTTCAAGTAACTAATTCACGTTTTCAAGTTACTACACTTAACCATTTTCCAGTAACTAATTCACATTTTCACTACACTTAACCATTTTCAAGTAACTAATTCACATTTCAAGTCTCTACCATTAACCATTTTGAAGGCACTACCATTTTCAAGTAACTAATTCACATTTTCACTACACTTAACCATTTTCAAGTAACTAATTCATATTTCAAGTCTCTACCATTAACCATTTTCAAGTAACTAATTCACATTTCAAGTCTCTACCATTAACCATGTAACTAATTTACATTTCAATTCTCTACACTTAACCATTTTCAAGCAACTAATTCATGTTTTCAAGTTACTACACTTAACCATTTTCATGTAATAATCCACATTTTCACAACACTTAACCATTTTCAAGTAACTAATTCACATTTCAATTCTCTACACTTAACCATTTTCAAGTAACTAATTCACGTTTTCAAGTTACTACACTTAACCATTTTCAAGTAACTAATTCACATTTCAAGTCTCTACCATTAACCATTTTCATGTAATAATCCACATTTTCACAACACTTAACCATTTTCAAGTAACTAATTCACATTTCAAGTCTCTACCATTAATCATTTTCAAGTAACTAATTCACGTTTTCAAGTTACTACACTTAACCATTTTCAAGTAACTAATTCACATTTTCACTACACTTAACCATTTTCAAGTAACTAACTCACATTTCAAGTCTCTACCATTAACCATTTTCAAGTCACTACCATTTTCAAGTAACTAATTCACATTTTCACTACACTTAACCATTTTCAAGTAACTAATTCATATTTCAAGTCTCTACCATTAACCATTTTCAAGTAACTAATTCACATTTTCACTACACTTAACCATTTTCAAGTAACTAATTCATATTTCAAGTCTCTACCATTAACCATTTTCAAGTAACTAATTAACATTTCAAGTCTCTACCATTAACCATGTAACTAATTCACATTTCAATTCTCTACACTTAACCATTTTCAAGTAACTAATTCACGTTTTCAAGTTACTACACTTAACCATTTTCAAGTAACTAATCCACATTTTCACTACACGTAACCATTTTCAAGTAACTAATTCATATTTCAAGTCTCTACCATTAACCATTTTCAAGTAACTAATTAACATTTCAAGTCTCTACACTTAACCATTTTCGAGTAACTAATTCACTTTTTCAAGTTACTACACTTAACCATTTTCAAGTAACTAACTCACATTTCAAGTCTCTACCATTAACCATTTTCAAGTCACTACCATTTTCAAGTAACTAATTCACATTTTCACTACACTTAACCATTTTCAAGTAACTAATTCATATTTCAAGTCTCTACCATTAACCATTTTCAAGTAACTAATTCACATTTTCACTACACTTAACCATTTTCAAGTAACTAATTCATATTTCAAGTCTCTACCATTAACCATTTTCAAGTAACTAATTAACATTTCAAGTCTCTACCATTAACCATGTAACTAATTCACATTTCAATTCTCTACACTTAACCATTTTCAAGTAACTAATTCACGTTTTCAAGTTACTACACTTAACCATTTTCAAGTAACTAATTCACATTTTCACTACACTTAACCATTTTCAAGTAACTAATTCATATTTCAAGTCTCTACCATTAACCATTTTCAAGTAACTAATTAACATTTCAAGTCTCTACCATTAACCATGTAACTAATTCACATTTCAATTCTCTACACTTAACCATTTTCAAGTAACTAATTCACGTTTTCAAGTTACTACACTTAACCATTTTCAAGTAACTAATCCACATTTTCACTACACGTAACCATTTTCAAGTAACTAATTCACATTTCAAGTCTCTACCATTAACCATTTTCAAGTAACTAATTCACATTTCAATTCTTTACACTTAACCATTTTCGAGTAACTAATTCACGTTTTCAAGTTACTACACTTAACCATTTTCAAGTAACTAATTCACATTTCAAGTCTCTACCATTAACCATTTTCATGTAATAATCCATATTTTCACAACACTTAACCATTTTCAAGTAACTAATTCACATTTCAAGTCTCTACCATTAATCATTTTCAAATAACTAATTCACATTTTTAAGTTACTACACTTAACCATTTTCAAGTAAATAATCCACATTTTCACTACACGTAACCATTTTCAAGTAACTAATTCACATTTCAAGTCTCTACCATTAACCATTTTCAAGTAACTAATTCACATTTCAATTCTTTACACTTAACCATTTTCGGGTAACTAATTCACGTTTTCAAGTTACTACACTTAACCATTTTCAAGTAACTAATTCACATTTCAAGTCTCTACCATTAACCATTTTCATGTAATAATCCATATTTTCACAACACTTAACCATTTTCAAGTAACTAATTCACATTTCAAGTCTCTACCATTAATCATTTTCAAGTAACTAATTCACATTTTTAAGTTACTACACTTAACCATTTTCCAGTAACTAATTCACATTTTCACTACACTTAACCATTTTCAAGTAACTAATTCACATTTCAAGTCTCTACCATTAACCATTTTCAAGGCACTACCATTTTCAAGTAACTAATTCACATTTTCACTACACTTAACCATTTTCAAGTAACTAATTCATATTTCAAGTCTCTACCATTAACCATTTTCAAGTAACTAATTCACATTTCAAGTCTCTACCATTAACCATGTAACTAATTTACATTTCAATTCTCTACACTTAACCATTTTCAAGCAACTAATTCATGTTTTCAAGTTACTACACTTAACCATTTTCATGTAATAATCCACATTTTCACAACACTTAACCATTTTCAAGTAACTAATTCACATTTCAATTCTCTACACTTAACCATTTTCAAGTAACTAATTCACGTTTTCAAGTTACTACACTTAACCATTTTCAAGTAACTAATTCACATTTCAAGTCTCTACCATTAACCATTTTCATGTAATAATCCACATTTTCACAACACTTAACCATTTTCAAGTAACTAATTCACATTTCAAGTCTCTACCATTAATCATTTTCAAGTAACTAATTCACGTTTTCAAGTTACTACACTTAACCATTTTCAAGTAACTAATTCACATTTTCACTACACTTAACCATTTTCAAGTAACTAACTCACATTTCAAGTCTCTACCATTAACCATTTTCAAGTCACTACCATTTTCAAGTAACTAATTCACATTTTCACTACACTTAACCATTTTCAAGTAACTAATTCATATTTCAAGTCTCTACCATTAACCATTTTCAAGTAACTAATTAACATTTCAAGTCTCTACCATTAACCATGTAACTAATTCACATTTCAATTCTCTACACTTAACCATTTTCAAGTAACTAATTCACGTTTTCAAGTTACTACACTTAACCATTTTCAAGTAACTAATCCACATTTTCACTACACGTAACCATTTTCAAGTAACTAATTCATATTTCAAGTCTCTACCATTAACCATTTTCAAGTAACTAATTAACATTTCAAGTCTCTACACTTAACCATTTTCGAGTAACTAATTCACTTTTTCAAGTTACTACACTTAACCATTTTCAAGTAACTAACTCACATTTCAAGTCTCTACCATTAACCATTTTCAAGTCACTACCATTTTCAAGTAACTAATTCACATTTTCACTACACTTAACCATTTTCAAGTAACTAATTCATATTTCAAGTCTCTACCATTAACCATTTTCAAGTAACTAATTCACATTTTCACTACACTTAACCATTTTCAAGTAACTAATTCATATTTCAAGTCTCTACCATTAACCATTTTCAAGTAACTAATTAACATTTCAAGTCTCTACCATTAACCATGTAACTAATTCACATTTCAATTCTCTACACTTAACCATTTTCAAGTAACTAATTCACGTTTTCAAGTTACTACACTTAACCATTTTCAAGTAACTAATTCACATTTTCACTACACTTAACCATTTTCAAGTAACTAATTCATATTTCAAGTCTCTACCATTAACCATTTTCAAGTAACTAATTAACATTTCAAGTCTCTACCATTAACCATGTAACTAATTCACATTTCAATTCTCTACACTTAACCATTTTCAAGTAACTAATTCACGTTTTCAAATTACTACACTTAACCATTTTCAAGTAACTAATCCACATTTTCACTACACTTAACCATTTTCAAGTAACTAACTCACATTTCAAGTCTCTACCATTAACCATTTTCAAGTCACTACCATTTTCAAGTAACTAATTCACATTTTCACTACACTTAACCATTTTCAAGTAACTAATTCATATTTCAAGTCTCTACCATTAACCATTTTCAAGTAACTAATTCACATTTTCACTACACTTAACCATTTTCAAGTAACTAATTCATATTTCAAGTCTCTACCATTAACCATGTAACTAATTTACATTTCAATTCTCTACACTTAACCATTTTCAAGCAACTAATTCATGTTTTCAAGTTACTACACTTAACCATTTTCATGTAATAATCCACATTTTCACAACACTTAACCATTTTCAAGTAACTAATTCACATTTCAATTCTCTACACTTAACCATTTTCAAGTAACTAATTCACGTTTTCAAATTACTACACTTAACCATTTTCAAGTAACTAATTCACGTTTTCAAGTTACTACACTTAACCATTTTCAAGTAACTAATTCACATTTTCACTACACTTAACCATTTTCAAGTAACTAACTCACATTTCAAGTCTCTACCATTAACCATTTTCAAGTCACTACCATTTTCAAGTAACTAATTCACATTTTCACTACACTTAACCATTTTCAAGTAACTAATTCATATTTCAAGTCTCTACCATTAACCATTTTCAAGTAACTAATTAACATTTCAAGTCTCTACCATTAACCAAGTAACTAATTCACATTTCAATTCTCTACACTTAACCATTTTCAAGTAACTAATTCACGTTTTCAAGTTACTACACTTAACCATTTTCAAGTAACTAATCCACATTTTCACTACACGTAACCATTTTCAAGTAACTAATTCACATTTCAAGTCTCTACCATTAACCATTTTCAAGTAACTAATTCACATTTCAATTCTTTACACTTAACCATTTTCGAGTAACTAATTCACGTTTTCAAGTTACTACACTTAACCATTTTCAAGTAACTAATTCACATTTCAAGTCTCTACCATTAACCATTTTCATGTAATAATCCATATTTTCACAACACTTAACCATTTTCAAGTAACTAATTCACATTTCAAGTCTCTACCATTAATCATTTTCAAGTAACTAATTCACATTTTTAAGTTACTACACTTAACCATTTTCCAGTAACTAATTCACATTTTCACTACACTTAACCATTTTCAAGTAACTAATTCACATTTCAAGTCTCTACCATTAACCATTTTCAAGGCACTACCATTTTCAAGTAACTAATTCACATTTTCACTACACTTAACCATTTTCAAGTAACTAATTCATATTTCAAGTCTCTACCATTAACCATTTTCAAGTAACTAATTCACATTTCAAGTCTCTACCATTAACCATGTAACTAATTTACATTTCAATTCTCTACACTTAACCATTTTCAAGCAACTAATTCATGTTTTCAAGTTACTACACTTAACCATTTTCATGTAATAATCCACATTTTCACAACACTTAACCATTTTCAAGTAACTAATTCACATTTCAATTCTCTACACTTAACCATTTTCAAGTAACTAATTCACGTTTTCAAGTTACTACACTTAACCATTTTCAAGTAACTAATTCACATTTCAAGTCTCTACCATTAACCATTTTCATGTAATAATCCACATTTTCACAACACTTAACCATTTTCAAGTAACTAATTCACATTTCAAGTCTCTACCATTAACCATTTTCAAGTAACTAATTAACATTTCAAGTCTCTACCATTAACCATGTAACTAATTCACATTTCAATTCTCTACACTTAACCATTTTCAAGTAACTAATTCACGTTTTCAAGTTACTACACTTAACCATTTTCAAGTAACTAATCCACATTTTCACTACACGTAACCATTTTCAAGTAACTAATTCATATTTCAAGTCTCTACCATTAACCATTTTCAAGTAACTAATTAACATTTCAAGTCTCTACACTTAACCATTTTCGAGTAACTAATTCACTTTTTCAAGTTACTACACTTAACCATTTTCAAGTAACTAACTCACATTTCAAGTCTCTACCATTAACCATTTTCAAGTCACTACCATTTTCAAGTAACTAATTCACATTTTCACTACACTTAACCATTTTCAAGTAACTAATTCATATTTCAAGTCTCTACCATTAACCATTTTCAAGTAACTAATTCACATTTTCACTACACTTAACCATTTTCAAGTAACTAATTCATATTTCAAGTCTCTACCATTAACCATTTTCAAGTAACTAATTAACATTTCAAGTCTCTACCATTAACCATGTAACTAATTCACATTTCAATTCTCTACACTTAACCATTTTCAAGTAACTAATTCACGTTTTCAAGTTACTACACTTAACCATTTTCAAGTAACTAATCCACATTTTCACTACACAACCATTTTCAAGTAACTAATTCACATTTCAAGTCTCTACCATTAACCATTTTCAAGTAACTAATTCACGTTTTCAAGTTACTACACTTAACCATTATCAAGTAACTAATTCACATTTTCACTACACTTAACCATTTTCAAGTAACTAATTCATATTTCAAGTCTCTACCATTAACCATTTTCAAGTAACTAATTTACATTTCAAGTCTCTACCATTAACCATGTAACTAATTCACATTTCAATTCTCTACACTTAACCATTTTCAAGTAACTAATTCACGTTTTCAAATTACTACACTTAACCATTTTCAAGTAACTAATCCACATTTTCACTACACTTAACCATTTTCAAGTAACTAACTCACATTTCAAGTCTCTACCATTAACCATTTTCAAGTCACTACCATTTTCAAGTAACTAATTCACATTTTCACTACACTTAACCATTTTCAAGTAACTAATTCATATTTCAAGTCTCTACCATTAACCATTTTCAAGTAACTAATTCACATTTTCACTACACTTAACCATTTTCAAGTAACTAATTCATATTTCAAGTCTCTACCATTAACCATGTAACTAATTTACATTTCAATTCTCTACACTTAACCATTTTCAAGCAACTAATTCATGTTTTCAAGTTACTACACTTAACCATTTTCATGTAATAATCCACATTTTCACAACACTTAACCATTTTCAAGTAACTAATTCACATTTCAATTCTCTACACTTAACCATTTTCAAGTAACTAATTCACGTTTTCAAATTACTACACTTAACCATTTTCAAGTAACTAATTCACGTTTTCAAGTTACTACACTTAACCATTTTCAAGTAACTAATTCACATTTTCACTACACTTAACCATTTTCAAGTAACTAACTCACATTTCAAGTCTCTACCATTAACCATTTTTAAGTCACTACCATTTTCAAGTAACTAATTCACATTTTCACTACACTTAACCATTTTCAAGTAACTAATTCATATTTCAAGTCTCTACCATTAACCATTTTCAAGTAACTAATTAACATTTCAAGTCTCTACCATTAACCAAGTAACTAATTCACATTTCAATTCTCTACACTTAACCATTTTCAAGTAACTAATTCACGTTTTCAAGTTACTACACTTAACCATTTTCAAGTAACTAATCCACATTTTCACTACACGTAACCATTTTCAAGTAACTAATTCACATTTCAAGTCTCTACCATTAACCATTTTCAAGTAACTAATTCACATTTCAATTCTTTACACTTAACCATTTTCGAGTAACTAATTCACGTTTTCAAGTTACTACACTTAACCATTTTCAAGTAACTAATTCACATTTCAAGTCTCTACCATTAACCATTTTCATGTAATAATCCATATTTTCACAACACTTAACCATTTTCAAGTAACTAATTCACATTTCAAGTCTCTACCATTAATCATTTTCAAGTAACTAATTCACATTTTTAAGTTACTACACTTAACCATTTTCCAGTAACTAATTCACATTTTCACTACACTTAACCATTTTCAAGTAACTAATTCACATTTCAAGTCTCTACCATTAACCATTTTCAAGGCACTACCATTTTCAAGTAACTAATTCACATTTTCACAACACTTAACCATTTTCAAGTAACTAATTCATATTTCAAGTCTCTACCATTAACCATTTTCAAGTAACTAATTCACATTTCAAGTCTCTACCATTAACCATGTAACTAATTTACATTTCAATTCTCTACACTTAACCATTTTCAAGCAACTAATTCATGTTTTCAAGTTACTACACTTAACCATTTTCATGTAATAATCCACATTTTCACAACACTTAACCATTTTCAAGTAACTAATTCACATTTCAAGTCTCTACCATTAATCATTTTCAAGTAACTAATTCACGTTTTCAAGTTACTACCGTTAACCATTTTCAAGTAACTAATTCACATTTTCACTACACTTAACCATTTTCAAGTAACTAACTCACATTTCAAGTCTCTACCATTAACCATTTTCAAGTCACTAACATTTTCAAGTAACTAATTCACATTTTCACTACACTTAACCATTTTCAAGTAACTAATTCATATTTCAAGTCTCTACCATTAACCATTTTCAAGTAACTAATTAACATTTCAAGTCTCTACCATTAACCATGTAACTAATTCACATTTCAATTCTCTACACTTAACCATTTTCAAGTAACTAATTCACGTTTTCAAGTTACTACACTTAACCATTTTCAAGTAACTAATCCACATTTTCACTACACAACCATTTTCAAGTAACTAATTCACATTTCAAGTCTCTACCATTAACCATTTTCAAGTAACTAATTCACGTTTTCAAGTTACTACACTTAACCATTTTCAAGTAACTAATCCACATTTTCACCACACAACCATTTTCAAGTAACTAATTCACATTTCAAGTCTTTACCATTAACCATTTTCAAGTAACTAATTCATATTTCAAGTCTCTACCATTAACCATTTTCAAGTAACTAATTAACATTTCAAGTCTCTACACTTAACCATTTTCGAGTAACTAATTCACGTTTTCAAGTTACTACACTTAACCATTTTCAAGTAACTAACTCACATTTCAAGTCTCTACCATTAACCATTTTCAAGTCACTACCATTTTCAAGTAACTAATTCACATTTTCACTACACTTAACCATTTTCAAGTAACTAATTCATATTTCAAGTCTCTACCATTAACCATTTTCAAGTAACTAATTCACATTTTCACTACACTTAACCATTTTCAAGTAACTAATTCATATTTCAAGTCTCTACCATTAACCATTTTCAAGTAACTAATTAACATTTCAAGTCTCTACCATTAACCATGTAACTAATTCACATTTCAATTCTCTACACTTAACCATTTTCAAGTAACTAATTCACGTTTTCAAGTCACTACCATTTTCAAGTAACT
The DNA here is from genome assembly GCA_031232105.1 of Capsicum rhomboideum. Taxonomy (NCBI): domain Eukaryota; kingdom Viridiplantae; phylum Streptophyta; class Magnoliopsida; order Solanales; family Solanaceae; genus Capsicum; species Capsicum rhomboideum. The sequence continues at coordinate 45,309,069 of CP124719.1, read as the reverse complement.
AATTCACATTTTCACTACACTTAGCCATTTTCAAGTAACTAATTCATATTTCAAGTCTCTACCATTAACCATTTTCAAGTAACTAATTAACATTTCAAGTCTCTACCATTAACCAAGTAACTAATTCACATTTCAATTCTCTACACTTAACCATTTTCAAGTAACTAATTCACGTTTTCAAGTTACTACACTTAACCATTTTCAAGTAACTAATCCACATTTTCACTACACGTAACCATTTTCAAGTAACTAATTCACATTTCAAGTCTCTACCATTAACCATTTTCAAGTAACTAATTCACATTTCAATTCTTTACACTTAACCATTTTCGAGTAACTAATTCACGTTTTCAAGTTACTACACTTAACCATTTTCAAGTAACTAATTCACATTTCAAGTCTCTACCATTAACCATTTTCATGTAATAATCCATATTTTCACAACACTTAACCATTTTCAAGTAACTAATTCACATTTCAAGTCTCTACCATTAATCATTTCAAGTAACTAATTCACATTTTTAAGTTACTACACTTAACCATTTTCCAGTAACTAATTCACATTTTCACTACACTTAACCATTTTCAAGTAACTAATTCACATTTCAAGTCTCTACCATTAACCATTTTCAAGGCACTACCATTTTCAAGTAACTAATTCACATTTTCACTACACTTAACCATTTTCAAGTAACTAATTCATATTTCAAGTCTCTACCATTAACCATTTTCAAGTAACTAATTCACATTTCAAGTCTCTACCATTAACCATGTAACTAATTTACATTTCAATTCTCTACACTTAACCATTTTCAAGCAACTAATTCATGTTTTCAAGTTACTACACTTAACCATTTTCATGTAATAATCCACATTTTCACAACACTTAACCATTTTCAAGTAACTAATTCACATTTCAATTCTCTACACTTAACCATTTTCAAGTAACTAATTCACGTTTTCAAGTTACTACACTTAACCATTTTCAAGTAACTAATTCACATTTCAAGTCTCTACCATTAATCATTTTCAAGTAACTAATTCACATTTTTAAGTTACTACACTTAACCATTTTCCAGTAACTAATTCACATTTTCACTACACTTAACCATTTTCAAGTAACTAATTCACATTTCAAGTCTCTACCATTAACCATTTTCAAGGCACTACCATTTTCAAGTAACTAATTCACATTTTCACAACACTTAACCATTTTCAAGTAACTAATTCATATTTCAAGTCTCTACCATTAACCATTTTCAAGTAACTAATTCACATTTCAAGTCTCTACCATTAACCATGTAACTAATTTACATTTCAATTCTCTACACTTAACCATTTTCAAGCAACTAATTCATGTTTTCAAGTTACTACACTTAACCATTTTCATGTAATAATCCACATTTTCACAACACTTAACCATTTTCAAGTAACTAATTCACATTTCAAGTCTCTACCATTAATCATTTTCAAGTAACTAATTCACGTTTTCAAGTTACTACCGTTAACCATTTTCAAGTAACTAATTCACATTTTCACTACACTTAACCATTTTCAAGTAACTAACTCACATTTCAAGTCTCTACCATTAACCATTTTCAAGTCACTAACATTTTCAAGTAACTAATTCACATTTTCACTACACTTAACCATTTTCAAGTAACTAATTCATATTTCAAGTCTCTACCATTAACCATTTTCAAGTAACTAATTAACATTTCAAGTCTCTACCATTAACCATGTAACTAATTCACATTTCAATTCTCTACACTTAACCATTTTCAAGTAACTAATTCACGTTTTCAAGTTACTACACTTAACCATTTTCAAGTAACTAATCCACATTTTCACTACACAACCATTTTCAAGTAACTAATTCACATTTCAAGTCTCTACCATTAACCATTTTCAAGTAACTAATTCACGTTTTCAAGTTACTACACTTAACCATTTTCAAGTAACTAATCCACATTTTCACCACACAACCATTTTCAAGTAACTAATTCACATTTCAAGTCTTTACCATTAACCATTTTCAAGTAACTAATTCATATTTCAAGTCTCTACCATTAACCATTTTCAAGTAACTAATTAACATTTCAAGTCTCTACACTTAACCATTTTCGAGTAACTAATTCACGTTTTCAAGTTACTACACTTAACCATTTTCAAGTAACTAACTCACATTTCAAGTCTCTACCATTAACCATTTTCAAGTCACTACCATTTTCAAGTAACTAATTCACATTTTCACTACACTTAACCATTTTCAAGTAACTAATTCATATTTCAAGTCTCTACCATTAACCATTTTCAAGTAACTAATTCACATTTTCACTACACTTAACCATTTTCAAGTAACTAATTCATATTTCAAGTCTCTACCATTAACCATTTTCAAGTAACTAATTAACATTTCAAGTCTCTACCATTAACCATGTAACTAATTCACATTTCAATTCTCTACACTTAACCATTTTCAAGTAACTAATTCACGTTTTCAAGTCACTACCATTTTCAAGTAACTAATTCACATTTTCACTACACTTAGCCATTTTCAAGTAACTAATTCATATTTCAAGTCTCTACCATTAACCATTTTCAAGTAACTAATTAACATTTCAAGTCTCTACCATTAACCAAGTAACTAATTCACATTTCAATTCTCTACACTTAACCATTTTCAAGTAACTAATTCACGTTTTCAAGTTACTACACTTAACCATTTTCAAGTAACTAATCCACATTTTCACTACACGTAACCATTTTCAAGTAACTAATTCACATTTCAAGTCTCTACCATTAACCATTTTCAAGTAACTAATTCACATTTCAATTCTTTACACTTAACCATTTTCGAGTAACTAATTCACGTTTTCAAGTTACTACACTTAACCATTTTCAAGTAACTAATTCACATTTCAAGTCTCTACCATTAACCATTTTCATGTAATAATCCATATTTTCACAACACTTAACCATTTTCAAGTAACTAATTCACATTTCAAGTCTCTACCATTAATCATTTCAAGTAACTAATTCACATTTTTAAGTTACTACACTTAACCATTTTCCAGTAACTAATTCACATTTTCACTACACTTAACCATTTTCAAGTAACTAATTCACATTTCAAGTCTCTACCATTAACCATTTTCAAGGCACTACCATTTTCAAGTAACTAATTCACATTTTCACTACACTTAACCATTTTCAAGTAACTAATTCATATTTCAAGTCTCTACCATTAACCATTTTCAAGTAACTAATTCACATTTCAAGTCTCTACCATTAACCATGTAACTAATTTACATTTCAATTCTCTACACTTAACCATTTTCAAGCAACTAATTCATGTTTTCAAGTTACTACACTTAACCATTTTCATGTAATAATCCACATTTTCACAACACTTAACCATTTTCAAGTAACTAATTCACATTTCAATTCTCTACACTTAACCATTTTCAAGTAACTAATTCACGTTTTCAAGTTACTACACTTAACCATTTTCAAGTAACTAATTCACATTTCAAGTCTCTACCATTAACCATTTTCATGTAATAATCCACATTTTCACAACACTTAACCATTTTCAAGTAACTAATTCACATTTCAAGTCTCTACCATTAATCATTTTCAAGTAACTAATTCACGTTTTCAAGTTACTACACTTAACCATTTTCAAGTAACTAATTCACATTTTCACTACACTTAACCATTTTCAAGTAACTAACTCACATTTCAAGTCTCTACCATTAACCAATTTTAAGTCACTACCATTTTCAAGTAACTAATTCACATTTTCACTACACTTAACCATTTTCAAGTAACTAATTCATATTTCAAGTCTCTACCATTAACCATTTTCAAGTAACTAATTAACATTTCAAGTCTCTACCATTAACCATGTAACTAATTCACATTTCAATTCTCTACACTTAACCATTTTCAAGTAACTAATTCACGTTTTCAAGTTACTACACTTAACCATTTTCAAGTAACTAATCCACATTTTCACTACACGTAACCATTTTCAAGTAACTAATTCATATTTCAAGTCTCTACCATTAACCATTTTCAAGTAACTAATTAACATTTCAAGTCTCTACACTTAACCATTTTCGAGTAACTAATTCACGTTTTCAAGTTACTACACTTAACCATTTTCAAGTAACTAACTCACATTTCAAGTCTCTACCATTAACCATTTTCAAGTCACTACCATTTTCAAGTAACTAATTCACATTTTCACTACACTTAACAGTTTTCAAGTAACTAATTCATATTTCAAGTCTCTACCATTAACCATTTTCAAGTAACTAATTAACATTTCAAGTCTCTACCATTAACCATGTAACTAATTCAAATTTAAATTCTCTACACTTAACCATTTTCAAGTAACTAATTCACGTTTTCAAATTACTACACTTAACCATTTTCAAGCAACTAATCCACATTTTCACTACACTTAACCATTTTCAAGTAACTAACTCACATTTCAAGTCTCTACCATTAACCATTTTCAAGTCACTACCATTTTCAAGTAACTAATTCACATTTTCACTACACTTAACCATTTTCAAGTAACTAATTCATATTTCAAGTCTCTACCATTAACCATTTTCAAGTAACTAATTCACATTTTCACTACACTTAACCATTTTCAAGTAACTAATTCATATTTCAAGTCTCTACCATTAACCATTTTCAAGTAACTAATTAACATTTCAAGTCTCTACCATTAACCATGTAACTAATTCACATTTCAATTCTCTACACTTAACCATTTTCAAGTAACTAATTCACGTTTTCAAGTTACTACACTTAACCATTTTCAAGTAACTAATTCACATTTTCACTACACTTAACCATTTTCAAGTAACTAATTCATATTTCAAGTCTCTACCATTAACCATTTTCAAGTAACTAATTAACATTTCAAGTCTCTACCATTAACCATGTAACTAATTTACATTTCAATTCTCTACACTTAACCATTTTCGAGCAACTAATTCATGTTTTCAAATTACTACACTTAACCATTTTCATGTAATAATCCACATTTTCACAACACTTAACCATTTTCAAGTAACTAATTCACATTTCAATTCTCTACACTTAACCATTTTCAAGTAACTAATTCACGTTTTCAAATTACTACACTTAACCATTTTCAAGTAACTAATTCACGTTTTCAAGTTACTACACTTAACCATTTTCAAGTAACTAATTCACATTTTCACTACACTTAACCATTTTCAAGTAACTAACTCACATTTCAAGTCTCTACCATTAACCATTTTCAAGTCACTACCATTTTCAAGTAACTAATTCACATTTTCACTACACTTAACCATTTTCAAGTAACTAATTCATATTTCAAGTCTCTACCATTAACCATTTTCAAGTAACTAATTAACATTTCAAGTCTCTACCATTAACCAAGTAACTAATTCACATTTCAATTCTCTACACTTAACCATTTTCAAGTAACTAATTCACGTTTTCAAGTTACTACACTTAACCATTTTCAAGTAACTAATCCACATTTTCACTACACGTAACCATTTTCAAGTAACTAATTCACATTTCAAGTCTCTACCATTAACCATTTTCAAGTAACTAATTCACATTTCAATTCTTTACACTTAACCATTTTCGAGTAACTAATTCACGTTTTCAAGTTACTACACTTAACCATTTTCAAGTAACTAATTCACATTTCAAGTCTCTACCATTAACCATTTTCATGTAATAATCCATATTTTCACAACACTTAACCATTTTCAAGTAACTAATTCACATTTCAAGTCTCTACCATTAATCATTTTCAAGTAACTAATTCACATTTTTAAGTTACTACACTTAACCATTTTCCAGTAACTAATTCACATTTTCACTACACTTAACCATTTTCAAGTAACTAATTCACATTTCAAGTCTCTACCATTAACCATTTTCAAGGCACTACCATTCTCAAGTAACTAATTCACATTTTCACTACACTTAACCATTTTCAAGTAACTAATTCATATTTCAAGTCTCTACCATTAACCATTTTCAAGTAACTAATTAACATTTCAAGTCTCTACCATTAACCATGTAACTAATTCACATTTCAATTCTCTACACTTAACCATTTTCAAGTAACTAATTCACGTTTTCAAGTTACTACACTTAACCATTTTCAAGTAACTAATCCACATTTTCACTACACGTAACCATTTTCAAGTAACTAATTCACATTTCAAGTCTCTACCATTAACCATTTTCAAGTAACTAATTCACATTTCAATTCTTTACACTTAACCATTTTCGAGTAACTAATTCATATTTCAAGTCTCTACCATTAACCATTTTCAAGTAACTAATTAACATTTCAAGTCTCTACCATTAACCATGTAACTAATTCACATTTCAATTCTCTACACTTAACCATTTTCAAGTAACTAATTCACGTTTTCAAGTTACTACACTTAACCATTTTCAAGTAACTAATTCACATTTTCACTACACTTAACCATTTTCAAGTAACTAATTCACATTTCAAGTCTCTACCATTAACCATTTTCAAGTAACTAATTAACATTTCAAGTCTCTACCATTAACCATGTAACTAATTCACATTTCAATTCTCTACACTTAACCATTTTCAAGTAACTAATTCACGTTTTCATGTTACTACACTTAACCATTTTCAAGTAACTAATCCACATTTTCACTACACGTAACCATTTTCAAGTAACTAATTCATATTTCAAGTCTCTACCATTAACCATTTTCAAGTAACTAATTAACATTTCAAGTCTCTACACTTAACCATTTTCAAGTAACTAACTCACATTTCAAGTCTCTACCATTAACCATTTTCAAGTCACTACCATTTTCAAGTAACTAATTCACATTTTCACTACACTTAACCATTTTCAAGTAACTAATTCATATTTCAAGTCTCTACCATTAACCATTTTCAAGTAACTAATTCACATTTTCACTACACTTAACCATTTTCAAGTAACTAATTCATATTTCAAGTCTCTACCATTAACCATTTTCAAGTAACTAATTAACATTTCAAGTCTTTACCATTAACCATGTAACTAATTCACATTTCAATTCTCTACACTTAACCATTTTCAAGTAACTAATTCACGTTTTCAAGTTACTACACTTAACCATTTTCAAGTAACTAATTCACATTTTCACTACACTTAACCATTTTCAAGTAACTAATTCATATTTCAAGTCTCTACCATTAACCATTTTCAAGTAACTAATTAACATTTCAAGTCTCTACCATTAACCATGTAACTAATTCACATTTCAATTCTCTACACTTAACCATTTTCAAGTAACTAATTCACGTTTTCAAGTTACTACACTTAACCATTTTCAAGTAACTAATCCACATTTTCACTACACGTAACCATTTTCAAGTAACTAATTCACATTTCAAGTCTCTACCATTAACCATTTTCAAGTAACTAATTCACATTTCAATTCTTTACACTTAACCATTTTCGAGTAACTAATTCACGTTTTCAAGTTACTACACTTAACCATTTTCAAGTAACTAATTCACATTTCAAGTCTCTACCATTAACCATTTTCATGTAATAATCCATATTTTCACAACACTTAACCATTTTCAAGTAACTAATTCACATTTCAAGTCTCTACCATTAATCATTTTCAAGTAACTAATTCACATTTTTAAGTTACTACACTTAACCATTTTCCAGTAACTAATTCACATTTTCACTACACTTAACCATTTTCAAGTAACTAATTCACATTTCAAGTCTCTACCATTAACCATTTTCAAGGCACTACCATTTTCAAGTAACTAATTCACATTTTCACTACACTTAACCATTTTCAAGTAACTAATTCATATTTCAAGTCTCTACCATTAACCATTTTCAAGTAACTAATTCACATTTCAAGTCTCTACCATTAACCATGTAACTAATTTACATTTCAATTCTCTACACTTAACCATTTTCAAGCAACTAATTCATGTTTTCAAGTTACTACACTTAACCATTTTCATGTAATAATCCACATTTTCACAACACTTAACCATTTTCAAGTAACTAATTCACATTTCAATTCTCTACACTTAACCATTTTCAAGTAACTAATTCACGTTTTCAAGTTACTACACTTAACCATTTTCAAGTAACTAATTCACATTTCAAGTCTCTACCATTAACTATTTTCATGTAATAATCCACATTTTCACAACACTTAACCATTTTCAAGTAACTAATTCACATTTCAAGTCTCTACCATTAATCATTTTCAAGTAACTAATTCACGTTTTCAAGTTACTATACTTAACCATTTTCAAGTAACTAATTAACATTTCAAGTCTCTACACTTAACCATTTTCGAGTAACTAATTCACTTTTTCAAGTTACTACACTTAACCATTTTCAAGTAACTAACTCACATTTCAAGTCTCTACCATTAACCATTTTCAAGTCACTACCATTTTCAAGTAACTAATTCACATTTTCACTACACTTAACCATTTTCAAGTAACTAATTCATATTTCAAGTCTCTACCATTAACCATTTTCAAGTAACTAATTCACGTTTTCAAATTACTACACTTAACCATTTTCAAGTAACTAATCCACATTTTCACTACACTTAACCATTTTCAAGTAACTAACTCACATTTCAAGTCTCTACCATTAACCATTTTCAAGTCACTACCATTTTCAAGTAACTAATTCACATTTTCACTACACTTAACCATTTTCAAGTAACTAATTCATATTTCAAGTCTCTGCCATTAACCATTTTCAAGTAACTAATTCACATTTTCACTACACTTAACCATTTTCAAGTAACTAATTCATATTTCAAGTCTCTACCATTAACCATTTTCAAGTAACTAATTAACATTTCAAGTCTCTACCATTAACCATGTAACTAATTCACATTTCAATTCTCTACACTTAACCATTTTCAAGTAACTAATTCACGTTTTCAAGTTACTACACTTAACCATTTTCAAGTAACTAATTCACATTTTCACTACACTTAACCATTTTCAAGTAACTAATTCACATTTCAAGTCTCTACCATTAATCATTTTCAAGTAAGTAATTCACGTTTTCAAGTTACTACACTAAACCATTTTCAAGTAACTAATTCACATTTTCACTACACTTAACCATTTTCAAGTAACTAACTCACATTTCAAGTCACTACCATTTTCAAGTAACTAATTCACATATTCACTACACTTAACCATTTTCAAGTAACTAATTCATATTTCAAGTCTCTACCATTAACCATTTTCAAGTAACTAATTAACATTTCAAGTCTCTACCATTAACCATGTAACTAATTCACATTTCAATTCTCTACACTTAACCATTTTCAAGTAACTAATTCACGTTTTCAAGTCACTACCATTTTCAAGTAACTAATTCACATTTTCACTACACTTAGCCATTTTCAAGTAACTAATTCATATTTCAAGTCTCTACCATTAACCATTTTCAAGTAACTAATTAACATTTCAAGTCTCTACCATTAACCAAGTAACTAATTCACATTTCAATTCTCTACACTTAACCATTTTCAAGTAACTAATTCACGTTTTCAAGTTACTACACTTAACCATTTTCAAGTAACTAATCCACATTTTCACTACACGTAACCATTTTCAAGTAACTAATTCACATTTCAAGTCTCTACCATTAACCATTTTCAAGTAACTAATTCACATTTCAATTCTTTACACTTAACCATTTTCGAGTAACTAATTCACGTTTTCAAGTTACTACACTTAACCATTTTCAAGTAACTAATTCACATTTCAAGTCTCTACCATTAACCATTTTCATGTAATAATCCATATTTTCACAACACTTAACCATTTTCAAGTAACTAATTCACATTTCAAGTCTCTACCATTAATCATTTCAAGTAACTAATTCACATTTTTAAGTTACTACACTTAACCATTTTCCAGTAACTAATTCACATTTTCACTACACTTAACCATTTTCAAGTAACTAATTCACATTTCAAGTCTCTACCATTAACCATTTTCAAGACACTACCATTTTCAAGTAACTAATTCACATTTTCACTACACTTAACCATTTTCAAGTAACTAATTCATATTTCAAGTCTCTACCATTAACCATTTTCAAGTAACTAATTCACATTTCAAGTCTCTACCATTAACCATTTTCAAGTAACTAATTCACATTTTCACTACACTTAACCATTTTCAAGTAACTAATTCATATTTCAAGTCTCTGCCATTAACCATTTTCAAGTAACTAATTCACATTTTCACTACACTTAACCATTTTCAAGTAACTAATTCATATTTCAAGTCTCTACCATTAACCATTTTCAAGTAACTAATTAACATTTCAAGTCTCTACCATTAACCATGTAACTAATTCACATTTCAATTCTCTACACTTAACCATTTTCAAGTAACTAATTCACGTTTTCAAGTTACTACACTTAACCATTTTCAAGTAACTAATTCACATTTTCACTACACTTAACCATTTTCAAGTAACTAATTCACATTTCAAGTCTCTACCATTAATCATTTTCAAGTAAGTAATTCACGTTTTCAAGTTACTACACTAAACCATTTTCAAGTAACTAATTCACATTTTCACTACACTTAACCATTTTCAAGTAACTAACTCACATTTCAAGTCACTACCATTTTCAAGTAACTAATTCACATATTCACTACACTTAACCATTTTCAAGTAACTAATTCATATTTCAAGTCTCTACCATTAACCATTTTCAAGTAACTAATTAACATTTCAAGTCTCTACCATTAACCATGTAACTAATTCACATTTCAATTCTCTACACTTAACCATTTTCAAGTAACTAATTCACGTTTTCAAGTCACTACCATTTTCAAGTAACTAATTCACATTTTCACTACACTTAGCCATTTTCAAGTAACTAATTCATATTTCAAGTCTCTACCATTAACCATTTTCAAGTAACTAATTAACATTTCAAGTCTCTACCATTAACCAAGTAACTAATTCACATTTCAATTCTCTACACTTAACCATTTTCAAGTAACTAATTCACGTTTTCAAGTTACTACACTTAACCATTTTCAAGTAACTAATCCACATTTTCACTACACGTAACCATTTTCAAGTAACTAATTCACATTTCAAGTCTCTACCATTAACCATTTTCAAGTAACTAATTCACATTTCAATTCTTTACACTTAACCATTTTCGAGTAACTAATTCACGTTTTCAAGTTACTACACTTAACCATTTTCAAGTAACTAATTCACATTTCAAGTCTCTACCATTAACCATTTTCATGTAATAATCCATATTTTCACAACACTTAACCATTTTCAAGTAACTAATTCACATTTCAAGTCTCTACCATTAATCATTTCAAGTAACTAATTCACATTTTTAAGTTACTACACTTAACCATTTTCCAGTAACTAATTCACATTTTCACTACACTTAACCATTTTCAAGTAACTAATTCACATTTCAAGTCTCTACCATTAACCATTTTCAAGACACTACCATTTTCAAGTAACTAATTCACATTTTCACTACACTTAACCATTTTCAAGTAACTAATTCATATTTCAAGTCTCTACCATTAACCATTTTCAAGTAACTAATTCACATTTCAAGTCTCTACCATTAACCATGTAACTAATTTACATTTCAATTCTCTACACTTAACCATTTTCAAGCAACTAATTCATGTTTTCAAGTTACTACACTTAACCATTTTCATGTAATAATCCACATTTTCACAACACTTAACCATTTTCAAGTAACTAATTCACATTTCAATTCTCCTCACTTAACCATTTTCAAGTAACTAATTCACGTTTTCAAGTTACTACACTTAACCATTTTCAAGTAACTAATTCACATTTCAAGTCTCTACCATTAACCATTTTCATGTAATAATCCACATTTTCACAACACTTAACCATTTTCAAGTAACTAATTCACATTTCAAGTCTCTACCATTAATCATTTTCAAGTAACTAATTCACGTTTTCAAGTTACTACACTTAACCATTTTCAAGTAACTAATTCACATTTTCACTACACTTAACCATTTTCAAGTAACTAACTCACATTTCAAGTCTCTACCATTAACCATTTTCAAGTCACTACCATTTTCAAGTAACTAATTCACATTTTCACTACACTTAACAGTTTTCAAGTAACTAATTCATATTTCAAGTCTCTACCATTAACCATTTTCAAGTAACTAATTAACATTTCAAGTCTCTACCATTAACCATGTAACTAATTCACATGTCAATTCTCTACACTTAACCATTTTCAAGTAACTAATTCACGTTTTCAAATTACTACACTTAACCATTTTCAAGCAACTAATCCACATTTTCACTACACTTAACCATTTTCAAGTAACTAACTCACATTTCAAGTCTCTACCATTAACCATTTTCAAGTCACTACCATTTTCAAGTAACTAATTCACATTTTCACTACACTTAACCATTTTCAAGTAACTAATTCATATTTCAAGTCTCTACCATTAACCATTTTCAAGTAACTAATTCACATTTTCACTACACTTAACCATTTTCAAGTAACTAATTCATATTTCAAGTCTCTACCATTAACCATTTTCAAGTAACTAATTAACATTTCAAGTCTCTACCATTAACCATGTAACTAATTCACATTTCAATTCTCTACACTTAACCATTTTCAAGTAACTAATTCACGTTTTCAAGTTACTACACTTAACCATTTTCAAGTAACTAATTCACATTTTCACTACACTTAACCATTTTCAAGTAACTAATTCATATTTCAAGTCTCTACCATTAACCATTTTCAAGTAACTAATTAACATTTCAAGTCTCTACCATTAACCATGTAACTAATTTACATTTCAATTCTCTACACTTAACCATTTTCGAGCAACTAATTCATGTTTTCAAATTACTACACTTAACCATTTTCATGTAATAATCCACATTTTCACAACACTTAACCATTTTCAAGTAACTAATTCACATTTCAATTCTCTACACTTAACCATTTTCAAGTAACTAATTCACGTTTTCAAATTACTACACTTAACCATTTTCAAGTAACTAATTCACGTTTTCAAGTTACTACACTTAACCATTTTCAAGTAACTAATTCACATTTTCACTACACTTAACCATTTTCAAGTAACTAACTCACATTTCAAGTCTCTACCATTAACCATTTTCAAGTCACTACCATTTTCAAGTAACTAATTCACATTTTCACTACACTTAACCATTTTCAAGTAACTAATTCATATTTCAAGTCTCTACCATTAACCATTTTCAAGTAACTAATTAACATTTCAAGTCTCTACCATTAACCAAGTAACTAATTCACATTTCAATTCTCTACACTTAACCATTTTCAAGTAACTAATTCACGTTTTCAAGTTACTACACTTAACCATTTTCAAGTAACTAATCCACATTTTCACTACACGTAACCATTTTCAAGTAACTAATTCACATTTCAAGTCTCTACCATTAACCATTTTCAAGTAACTAATTCACATTTCAATTCTTTACACTTAACCATTTTCGAGTAACTAATTCACGTTTTCAAGTTACTACACTTAACCATTTTCAAGTAACTAATTCACATTTCAAGTCTCTACCATTAACCATTTTCATGTAATAATCCATATTTTCACAACACTTAACCATTTTCAAGTAACTAATTCACATTTCAAGTCTCTACCATTAATCATTTTCAAGTAACTAATTCACATTTTTAAGTTACTACACTTAACCATTTTCCAGTAACTAATTCACATTTTCACTACACTTAACCATTTTCAAGTAACTAATTCACATTTCAAGTCTCTACCATTAACCATTTTCAAGGCACTACCATTCTCAAGTAACTAATTCACATTTTCACTACACTTAACCATTTTCAAGTAACTAATTCATATTTCAAGTCTCTACCATTAACCATTTTCAAGTAACTAATTAACATTTCAAGTCTCTACCATTAACCATGTAACTAATTCACATTTCAATTCTCTACACTTAACCATTTTCAAGTAACTAATTCACGTTTTCAAGTTACTACACTTAACCATTTTCAAGTAACTAATCCACATTTTCACTACACGTAACCATTTTCAAGTAACTAATTCACATTTCAAGTCTCTACCATTAACCATTTTCAAGTAACTAATTCACATTTCAATTCTTTACACTTAACCATTTTCGAGTAACTAATTCATATTTCAAGTCTCTACCATTAACCATTTTCAAGTAACTAATTAACATTTCAAGTCTCTACCATTAACCATGTAACTAATTCACATTTCAATTCTCTACACTTAACCATTTTCAAGTAACTAATTCACGTTTTCAAGTTACTACACTTAACCATTTTCAAGTAACTAATTCACATTTTCACTACACTTAACCATTTTCAAGTAACTAATTCACATTTCAAGTCTCTACCATTAACCATTTTCAAGTAACTAATTAACATTTCAAGTCTCTACCATTAACCATGTAACTAATTCACATTTCAATTCTCTACACTTAACCATTTTCAAGTAACTAATTCACGTTTTCATGTTACTACACTTAACCATTTTCAAGTAACTAATCCACATTTTCACTACACGTAACCATTTTCAAGTAACTAATTCATATTTCAAGTCTCTACCATTAACCATTTTCAAGTAACTAATTAACATTTCAAGTCTCTACACTTAACCATTTTCAAGTAACTAACTCACATTTCAAGTCTCTACCATTAACCATTTTCAAGTCACTACCATTTTCAAGTAACTAATTCACATTTTCACTACACTTAACCATTTTCAAGTAACTAATTCATATTTCAAGTCTCTACCATTAACCATTTTCAAGTAACTAATTCACATTTTCACTACACTTAACCATTTTCAAGTAACTAATTCATATTTCAAGTCTCTACCATTAACCATTTTCAAGTAACTAATTAACATTTCAAGTCTCTACCATTAACCATGTAACTAATTCACATTTCAATTCTCTACGCTTAACCATTTTCAAGTAACTAATTCACGTTTTCAAGTTACTACACTTAACCATTTTCAAGTAACTAATTCACATTTTCACTACACTTAACCATTTTCAAGTAACTAATTCATATTTCAAGTCTCTACCATTAACCATTTTCAAGTAACTAATTAACATTTCAAGTCTCTACCATTAACCATGTAACTAATTCACATTTCAATTCTCTACACTTAACCATTTTCAAGTAACTAATTCACGTTTTCAAGTTACTACACTTAACCATTTTCAAGTAACTAATCCACATTTTCACTACACGTAACCATTTTCAAGTAACTAATTCACATTTCAAGTCTCTACCATTAACCATTTTCAAGTAACTAATTCACATTTCAATTCTTTACACTTAACCATTTTCGAGTAACTAATTCACGTTTTCAAGTTACTACACTTAACCATTTTCAAGTAACTAATTCACATTTCAAGTCTCTACCATTAACCATTTTCATGTAATAATCCATATTTTCACAACACTTAACCATTTTCAAGTAACTAATTCACATTTCAAGTCTCTACCATTAATCATTTTCAAGTAACTAATTCACATTTTTAAGTTACTACACTTAACCATTTTCCAGTAACTAATTCACATTTTCACTACACTTAACCATTTTCAAGTAACTAATTCACATTTCAAGTCTCTACCATTAACCATTTTCAAGGCACTACCATTTTCAAGTAACTAATTCACATTTTCACTACACTTAACCATTTTCAAGTAACTAATTCATATTTCAAGTCTCTACCATTAACCATTTTCAAGTAACTAATTCACATTTCAAGTCTCTACCATTAACCATGTAACTAATTTACATTTCAATTCTCTACACTTAACCATTTTCAAGCAACTAATTCATGTTTTCAAGTTACTACACTTAACCATTTTCATGTAATAATCCACATTTTCACAACACTTAACCATTTTCAAGTAACTAATTCACATTTCAATTCTCTACACTTAACCATTTTCAAGTAACTAATTCACGTTTTCAAGTTACTACACTTAACCATTTTCAAGTAACTAATTCACATTTCAAGTCTCTACCATTAACTATTTTCATGTAATAATCCACATTTTCACAACACTTAACCATTTTCAAGTAACTAATTCACATTTCAAGTCTCTACCATTAATCATTTTCAAGTAACTAATTCACGTTTTCAAGTTACTA
The DNA here is from genome assembly GCA_031232105.1 of Capsicum rhomboideum. Lineage (NCBI taxonomy): Eukaryota > Viridiplantae > Streptophyta > Magnoliopsida > Solanales > Solanaceae > Capsicum > Capsicum rhomboideum. The sequence continues at coordinate 45,292,766 of CP124719.1, read as the reverse complement.
TACTTAACCATTTTCAAGTAACTAATTAACATTTCAAGTCTCTACACTTAACCATTTTCGAGTAACTAATTCACTTTTTCAAGTTACTACACTTAACCATTTTCAAGTAACTAACTCACATTTCAAGTCTCTACCATTAACCATTTTCAAGTCACTACCATTTTCAAGTAACTAATTCACATTTTCACTACACTTAACCATTTTCAAGTAACTAATTCATATTTCAAGTCTCTACCATTAACCATTTTCAAGTAACTAATTCACGTTTTCAAATTACTACACTTAACCATTTTCAAGTAACTAATCCACATTTTCACTACACTTAACCATTTTCAAGTAACTAACTCACATTTCAAGTCTCTACCATTAACCATTTTCAAGTCACTACCATTTTCAAGTAACTAATTCACATTTTCACTACACTTAACCATTTTCAAGTAACTAATTCATATTTCAAGTCTCTACCATTAACCATTTTCAAGTAACTAATTCACATTTTCACTACACTTAACCATTTTCAAGTAACTAATTCATATTTCAAGTCTCTACCATTAACCATTTTCAAGTAACTAATTAACATTTCAAGTCTCTACCATTAACCATGTAACTAATTCACATTTCAATTCTCTACACTTAACCATTTTCAAGTAACTAATTCACGTTTTCAAGTTACTACACTTAACCATTTTCAAGTAACTAATTCACATTTTCACTACACTTAACCATTTTCAAGTAACTAATTCACATTTCAAGTCTCTACCATTAATCATTTTCAAGTAAGTAATTCACGTTTTCAAGTTACTACACTAAACCATTTTCAAGTAACTAATTCACATTTTCACTACACTTAACCATTTTCAAGTAACTAACTCACATTTCAAGTCACTACCATTTTCAAGTAACTAATTCACATATTCACTACACTTAACCATTTTCAAGTAACTAATTCATATTTCAAGTCTCTACCATTAACCATTTTCAAGTAACTAATTAACATTTCAAGTCTCTACCATTAACCATGTAACTAATTCACATTTCAATTCTCTACACTTAACCATTTTCAAGTAACTAATTCACGTTTTCAAGTCACTACCATTTTCAAGTAACTAATTCACATTTTCACTACACTTAGCCATTTTCAAGTAACTAATTCATATTTCAAGTCTCTACCATTAACCATTTTCAAGTAACTAATTAACATTTCAAGTCTCTACCATTAACCAAGTAACTAATTCACATTTCAATTCTCTACACTTAACCATTTTCAAGTAACTAATTCACGTTTTCAAGTTACTACACTTAACCATTTTCAAGTAACTAATCCACATTTTCACTACACGTAACCATTTTCAAGTAACTAATTCACATTTCAAGTCTCTACCATTAACCATTTTCAAGTAACTAATTCACATTTCAATTCTTTACACTTAACCATTTTCGAGTAACTAATTCACGTTTTCAAGTTACTACACTTAACCATTTTCAAGTAACTAATTCACATTTCAAGTCTCTACCATTAACCATTTTCATGTAATAATCCATATTTTCACAACACTTAACCATTTTCAAGTAACTAATTCACATTTCAAGTCTCTACCATTAATCATTTCAAGTAACTAATTCACATTTTTAAGTTACTACACTTAACCATTTTCCAGTAACTAATTCACATTTTCACTACACTTAACCATTTTCAAGTAACTAATTCACATTTCAAGTCTCTACCATTAACCATTTTCAAGGCACTACCATTTTCAAGTAACTAATTCACATTTTCACTACACTTAACCATTTTCAAGTAACTAATTCATATTTCAAGTCTCTACCATTAACCATTTTCAAGTAACTAATTCACATTTCAAGTCTCTACCATTAACCATGTAACTAATTTACATTTCAATTCTCTACACTTAACCATTTTCAAGCAACTAATTCATGTTTTCAAGTTACTACACTTAACCATTTTCATGTAATAATCCACATTTTCACAACACTTAACCATTTTCAAGTAACTAATTCACATTTCAATTCTCCTCACTTAACCATTTTCAAGTAACTAATTCACGTTTTCAAGTTACTACACTTAACCATTTTCAAGTAACTAATTCACATTTCAAGTCTCTACCATTAACCATTTTCATGTAATAATCCACATTTTCACAACACTTAACCATTTTCAAGTAACTAATTCACATTTCAAGTCTCTACCATTAATCATTTTCAAGTAACTAATTCACGTTTTCAAGTTACTACACTTAACCATTTTCAAGTAACTAATTCACATTTTCACTACACTTAACCATTTTCAAGTAACTAACTCACATTTCAAGTCTCTACCATTAACCAATTTTAAGTCACTACCATTTTCAAGTAACTAATTCACATTTTCACTACACTTAACCATTTTCAAGTAACTAATTCATATTTCAAGTCTCTACCATTAACCATTTTCAAGTAACTAATTAACATTTCAAGTCTCTACCATTAACCATGTAACTAATTCACATTTCAATTCTCTACACTTAACCATTTTCAAGTAACTAATTCACGTTTTCAAGTTACTACACTTAACCATTTTCAAGTAACTAATCCACATTTTCACTACACGTAACCATTTTCAAGTAACTAATTCATATTTCAAGTCTCTACCATTAACCATTTTCAAGTAACTAATTAACATTTCAAGTCTCTACACTTAACCATTTTCGAGTAACTAATTCACGTTTTCAAGTTACTACACTTAACCATTTTCAAGTAACTAACTCACATTTCAAGTCTCTACCATTAACCATTTTCAAGTCACTACCATTTTCAAGTAACTAATTCACATTTTCACTACACTTAACAGTTTTCAAGTAACTAATTCATATTTCAAGTCTCTACCATTAACCATTTTCAAGTAACTAATTAACATTTCAAGTCTCTACCATTAACCATGTAACTAATTCACATTTCAATTCTCTACACTTAACCATTTTCAAGTAACTAATTCACGTTTTCAAATTACTACACTTAACCATTTTCAAGCAACTAATCCACATTTTCACTACACTTAACCATTTTCAAGTAACTAACTCACATTTCAAGTCTCTACCATTAACCATTTTCAAGTCACTACCATTTTCAAGTAACTAATTCACATTTTCACTACACTTAACCATTTTCAAGTAACTAATTCATATTTCAAGTCTCTACCATTAACCATTTTCAAGTAACTAATTCACATTTTCACTACACTTAACCATTTTCAAGTAACTAATTCATATTTCAAGTCTCTACCATTAACCATTTTCAAGTAACTAATTAACATTTCAAGTCTCTACCATTAACCATGTAACTAATTCACATTTCAATTCTCTACACTTAACCATTTTCAAGTAACTAATTCACGTTTTCAAGTTACTACACTTAACCATTTTCAAGTAACTAATTCACATTTTCACTACACTTAACCATTTTCAAGTAACTAATTCATATTTCAAGTCTCTACCATTAACCATTTTCAAGTAACTAATTAACATTTCAAGTCTCTACCATTAACCATGTAACTAATTTACATTTCAATTCTCTACACTTAACCATTTTCGAGCAACTAATTCATGTTTTCAAGTTACTACACTTAACCATTTTCATGTAATAATCCACATTTTCACAACACTTAACCATTTTCAAGTAACTAATTCACATTTCAATTCTCTACACTTAACCATTTTCAAGTAACTAATTCACGTTTTCAAATTACTACACTTAACCATTTTCAAGTAACTAATTCACGTTTTCAAGTTACTACACTTAACCATTTTCAAGTAACTAATTCACATTTTCACTACACTTAACCATTTTCAAGTAACTAACTCACATTTCAAGTCTCTACCATTAACCATTTTCAAGTCACTACCATTTTCAAGTAACTAATTCACATTTTCACTACACTTAACCATTTTCAAGTAACTAATTCATATTTCAAGTCTCTACCATTAACCATTTTCAAGTAACTAATTAACATTTCAAGTCTCTACCATTAACCAAGTAACTAATTCACATTTCAATTCTCTACACTTAACCATTTTCAAGTAACTAATTCACGTTTTCAAGTTACTACACTTAACCATTTTCAAGTAACTAATCCACATTTTCACTACACGTAACCATTTTCAAGTAACTAATTCACATTTCAAGTCTCTACCATTAACCATTTTCAAGTAACTAATTCACATTTCAATTCTTTACACTTAACCATTTTCGAGTAACTAATTCACGTTTTCAAGTTACTACACTTAACCATTTTCAAGTAACTAATTCACATTTCAAGTCTCTACCATTAACCATTTTCATGTAATAATCCATATTTTCACAACACTTAACCATTTTCAAGTAACTAATTCACATTTCAAGTCTCTACCATTAATCATTTTCAAGTAACTAATTCACATTTTTAAGTTACTACACTTAACCATTTTCCAGTAACTAATTCACATTTTCACTACACTTAACCATTTTCAAGTAACTAATTCACATTTCAAGTCTCTACCATTAACCATTTTCAAGGCACTACCATTCTCAAGTAACTAATTCACATTTTCACTACACTTAACCATTTTCAAGTAACTAATTCATATTTCAAGTCTCTACCATTAACCATTTTCAAGTAACTAATTAACATTTCAAGTCTCTACCATTAACCATGTAACTAATTCACATTTCAATTCACTACACTTAACCATTTTCAAGTAACTAATTCACGTTTTCAAGTTACTACACTTAACCATTTTCAAGTAACTAATCCACATTTTCACTACACGTAACCATTTTCAAGTAACTAATTCACATTTCAAGTCTCTACCATTAACCATTTTCAAGTAACTAATTCACATTTCAATTCTTTACACTTAACCATTTTCGAGTAACTAATTCATATTTCAAGTCTCTACCATTAACCATTTTCAAGTAACTAATTAACATTTCAAGTCTCTACCATTAACCATGTAACTAATTCACATTTCAATTCTCTACACTTAACCATTTTCAAGTAACTAATTCACGTTTTCAAGTTACTACACTTAACCATTTTCAAGTAACTAATTCACATTTTCACTACACTTAACCATTTTCAAGTAACTAATTCATATTTCAAGTCTCTACCATTAACCATTTTCAAGTAACTAATTAACATTTCAAGTCTCTACCATTAACCATGTAACTAATTTACATTTCAATTCTCTACACTTAATCATTTTCGAGCAACTAATTCATGTTTTCAAGTTACTACACTTAACCATTTTCATGTAATAATCCACATTTTCACAACACTTAACCATTTTCAAGTAACTAATTCACATTTCAATTCTCTACAGTTAACCATTTTCAAGTAACTAATTCACGTTTTCAAATTACTACACTTAACCATTTTCAAGTAACTAATTCACGTTTTCAAGTTACTACACTTAACCATTTTCAAGTCACTACCATTTTCAAGTAACTAATTCACATTTTCACTACACTTAACCATTTTCAAGTAACTAATTCATATTTCAAGTCTCTACCATTAACCATTTTCAAGTAACTAATTCACATTTTCACTACACTTAACCATTTTCAAGTAACTAATTCATATTTCAAGTCTCTACCATTAACCATTTTCAAGTAACTAATTAACATTTCAAGTCTCTACCATTAACCATGTAACTAATTCACATTTCAATTCTCTACACTTAACCATTTTCAAGTAACTAATTCACGTTTTCAAGTTACTACACTTAACCATTTTCAAGTAACTAATTCACATTTTCACTACACTTAACCATTTTCAAGTAACTAATTCATATTTCAAGTCTCTACCATTAACCATTTTCAAGTAACTAATTAACATTTCAAGTCTCTACCATTAACCATGTAACTAATTCACATTTCAATTCTCTACACTTAACCATTTTCAAGTAACTAATTCACGTTTTCAAGTTACTACACTTAACCATTTTCAAGTAACTAATCCACATTTTCACTACACGTAACCATTTTCAAGTAACTAATTCACATTTCAAGTCTCTACCATTAACCATTTTCAAGTAACTAATTCACATTTCAATTCTTTACACTTAACCATTTTCGAGTAACTAATTCACGTTTTCAAGTTACTACACTTAACCATTTTCAAGTAACTAATTCACATTTCAAGTCTCTACCATTAACCATTTTCATGTAATAATCCATATTTTCACAACACTTAACCATTTTCAAGTAACTAATTCACATTTCAAGTCTCTACCATTAATCATTTTCAAGTAACTAATTCACATTTTTAAGTTACTACACTTAACCATTTTCCAGTAACTAATTCACATTTTCACTACACTTAACCATTTTCAAGTAACTAATTCACATTTCAAGTCTCTACCATTAACCATTTTCAAGGCACTACCATTTTCAAGTAACTAATTCACATTTTCACTACACTTAACCATTTTCAAGTAACTAATTCATATTTCAAGTCTCTACCATTAACCATTTTCAAGTAACTAATTCACATTTCAAGTCTCTACCATTAACCATGTAACTAATTTACATTTCAATTCTCTACACTTAACCATTTTCAAGCAACTAATTCATGTTTTCAAGTTACTACACTTAACCATTTTCATGTAATAATCCACATTTTCACAACACTTAACCATTTTCAAGTAACTAATTCACATTTCAATTCTCTACACTTAACCATTTTCAAGTAACAAATTCACGTTTTCAAGTTACTACACTTAACCATTTTCAAGTAACTAATTCACATTTCAAGTCTCTACCATTAACTATTTTCATGTAATAATCCACATTTTCACAACACTTAACCATTTTCAAGTAACTAATTCACATTTCAAGTCTCTACCATTAATCATTTTCAAGTAACTAATTCACGTTTTCAAGTTACTATACTTAACCATTTTCAAGTAACTAATTAACATTTCAAGTCTCTACACTTAACCATTTTCGAGTAACTAATTCACTTTTTCAAGTTACTACACTTAACCATTTTCAAGTAACTAACTCACATTTCAAGTCTCTACCATTAACCATTTTCAAGTCACTACCATTTTCAAGTAACTAATTCACATTTTCACTACACTTAACCATTTTCAAGTAACTAATTCATATTTCAAGTCTCTACCATTAACCATTTTCAAGTAACTAATTCACGTTTTCAAATTACTACACTTAACCATTTTCAAGTAACTAATCCACATTTTCACTACACTTAACCATTTTCAAGTAACTAACTCACATTTCAAGTCTCTACCATTAACCATTTTCAAGTCACTACCATTTTCAAGTAACTAATTCACATTTTCACTACACTTAACCATTTTCAAGTAACTAATTCATATTTCAAGTCTCTACCATTAACCATTTTCAAGTAACTAATTCACATTTTCACTACACTTAACCATTTTCAAGTAACTAATTCATATTTCAAGTCTCTACCATTAACCATTTTCAAGTAACTAATTAACATTTCAAGTCTCTACCATTAACCATGTAACTAATTCACATTTCAATTCTCTACACTTAACCATTTTCAAGTAACTAATTCACGTTTTCAAGTTACTACACTTAACCATTTTCAAGTAACTAATTCACATTTTCACTACACTTAACCATTTTCAAGTAACTAATTCATATTTCAAGTCTCTACCATTAACCATTTTCAAGTAACTAATTAACATTTCAAGTCTCTACCATTAACCATGTAACTAATTCACATTTCAATTCTCTACACTTAACCATTTTCAAGTAACTAATTCACGTTTTCAAATTACTACACTTAACCATTTTCAAGTAACTAATCCACATTTTCACTACACGTAACCATTTTCAAGTAACTAATTCACATTTCAAGTCTCTACCATTAACCATTTTCAAGTAACTAATTCACATTTCAATTCTCTACACTTAACCATTTTCGAGTAACTAATTCACGTTTTCAAGTTACTACACTTAACCATTTTCAAGTAACTAATTCACATTTCAAGTCTCTACCATTAATCATTTTCAAGTAACTAATTCACATTTTTAAGTTACTACACTTAACCATTTTCCAGTAACTAATTCACATTTTCACTACACTTAACCATTTTCAAGTAACTAATTCACATTTCAAGTCTCTACCATTAACCATTTTTCAAGGCACTACCATTTTCAAGTAACTAATTCACATTTTCACTACACTTAACCATTTTCAAGTAACTAATTCATATTTCAAGTCTCTACCATTAACCATTTTCAAGTAACTAATTCACATTTCAAGTCTCTACCATTAACCATGTAACTAATTTACATTTCAATTCTCTACACTTAACCATTTTCAAGCAACTAATTCATGTTTTCAAGTTACTACACTTAACCATTTTCAAGTAACTAATTCACATTTTCACTACACTTAACCATTTTCAAGTAACTAATTCATATTTCAAGTCTCTACCATTAACCATTTTCAAGTAACTAATTAACATTTCAAGTCTCTACCATTAACCATGTAACTAATTCACATTTCAATTCTCTACACTTAACCATTTTCAAGTAACTAATTCACGTTTTCAAATTACTACACTTAACCATTTTCAAGTAACTAATCCACATTTTCACTACACGTAACCATTTTCAAGTAACTAATTCACATTTCAAGTCTCTACCATTAACCATTTTCAAGTAACTAATTCACATTTCAATTCTTTACACTTAACCATTTTCGAGTAACTAATTCACGTTTTCAAGTTACTACACTTAACCATTTTCAAGTAACTAATTCACATTTCAAGTCTCTACCATTAATCATTTTCAAGTAACTAATTCAAATTTTTAAGTTACTACACTTAACCATTTTCCAGTAACTAATTCACATTTTCACTACACTTAACCATTTTCAAGTAACTAATTCACATTTCAAGTCTCTACCATTAACCATTTTTCAAGGCACTACCATTTTCAAGTAACTAATTCACATTTTCACTACACTTAACCATTTTCAAGTAACTAATTCATATTTCAAGTCTCTACCATTAACCATTTTCAAGTAACTAATTCACATTTCAAGTCTCTACCATTAACCATGTAACTAATTTACATTTCAATTCTCTACACTTAACCATTTTCAAGCAACTAATTCATGTTTTCAAGTTACTACACTTAACCATTTTCATGTAATAATCCACATTTTCACAACACTTAACCATTTTCAAGTAACTAATTCACATTTCAATTCTCTACACTTAACCATTTTCAAGTAACTAATTCACGTTTTCAAGTTACTACACTTAACCATTTTCAAGTAACTAATTCACATTTCAAGTCTCTACCATTAACCATTTTCAAGTCACTACCATTTTCAAGTAACTAATTCACATTTTCACTACACTTAACCATTTTCAAGTAACTAATTCATATTTCAAGTCTCTACCATTAACCATTTTCAAGTAACTAATTAACATTTCAAGTCTCTACCATTAACCATGTAACTAATACACATTTCAATTCTCTACACTTAACCATTTTCAAGTAACTAATTCACGTTTTCAAGTTACTACACTTAACCATTTTCAAGTAACTAATCCACATTTTCACTACACGTAACCATTTTCAAGTAACTAATTCATATTTCAAGTCTCTACCATTAACCATTTTCAAGTAACTAATTAACATTTCAAGTCTCTACACTTAACCATTTTCGAGTAACTAATTCACTTTTTCAAGTTACTACACTTAACCATTTTCAAGTAACTAACTCACATTTCAAGTCTCTACCATTAACCATTTTCAAATCACTACCATTTTCAAGTAACTAATTCACATTTTCACTACACTTAACCATTTTCAAGTAACTAATTCATATTTCAAGTCTCTACCATTAACCATTTTCAAGTAACTAATTCACGTTTTCAAATTACTGCACTTAACCATTTTCAAGTAACTAATCCACATTTTCACTACACTTAACCATTTTCAAGTAACTAACTCACATTTCAAGTCTCTACCATTAACCATTTTCAAGTCACTACCATTTTCAAGTAACTAATTCACATTTTCACTACACTTAACCATTTTCAAGTAACTAATTCATATTTCAAGTCTCTACCATTAACCATTTTCAAGTAACTAATTCACATTTTCACTACACTTAACCATTTTCAAGTAACTAATTCATATTTCAAGTCTCTACCATTAACCATTTTCAAGTAACTAATTAACATTTCAAGTCTCTACCATTAACCATGTAACTAATTCACATTTCAATTCTCTACACTTAACCATTTTCAAGTAACTAATTCACGTTTTCAAGTTACTACACTTAACCATTTTCAAGTAACTAATTCACATTTTCACTACACTTAACCATTTTCAAGTAACTAATTCATATTTCAAGTCTCTACCATTAACCATTTTCAAGTAACTAATTAACATTTCAAGTCTCTACCATTAACCATGTAACTAATTCACATTTCAATTCTCTACACTTAACCATTTTCAAGTAACTAATTCACGTTTTCAAATTACTACACTTAACCATTTTCAAGTAACTAATCCACATTTTCACTACACGTAACCATTTTCAAGTAACTAATTCACATTTCAAGTCTCTACCATTAACCATTTTCAAGTAACTAATTCACATTTCAATTCTCTACACTTAACCATTTTCGAGTAACTAATTCACGTTTTCAAGTTACTACACTTAACCATTTTCAAGTAACTAATTCACATTTCAAGTCTCTACCATTAATCATTTTCAAGTAACTAATTCACATTTTTAAGTTACTACACTTAACCATTTTCCAGTAACTAATTCACATTTTCACTACACTTAACCATTTTCAAGTAACTAATTCACATTTCAAGTCTCTACCATTAACCATTTTTCAAGGCACTACCATTTTCAAGTAACTAATTCACATTTTCACTACACTTAACCATTTTCAAGTAACTAATTCATATTTCAAGTCTCTACCATTAACCATTTTCAAGTAACTAATTCACATTTCAAGTCTCTACCATTAACCATGTAACTAATTTACATTTCAATTCTCTACACTTAACCATTTTCAAGCAACTAATTCATGTTTTCAAGTTACTACACTTAACCATTTTCAAGTAACTAATTCACATTTTCACTACACTTAACCATTTTCAAGTAACTAATTCATATTTCAAGTCTCTACCATTAACCATTTTCAAGTAACTAATTAACATTTCAAGTCTCTACCATTAACCATGTAACTAATTCACATTTCAATTCTCTACACTTAACCATTTTCAAGTAACTAATTTACGTTTTCAAATTACTATACTTAACCATTTTCAAGTAACTAATCCACATTTTCACTACACGTAACCATTTTCAAGTAACTAATTCACATTTCAAGTCTCTACCATTAACCATTTTCAAGTAACTAATTCACATTTCAATTCTTTACACTTAACCATTTTCGAGTAACTAATTCACGTTTTCAAGTTACTACACTTAACCATTTTCAAGTAACTAATTCACATTTCAAGTCTCTACCATTAATCATTTTCAAGTAACTAATTCAAATTTTTAAGTTACTACACTTAACCATTTTCCAGTAACTAATTCACATTTTCACTACACTTAACCATTTTCAAGTAACTAATTCACATTTCAAGTCTCTACCATTAACCATTTTTCAAGGCACTACCATTTTCAAGTAACTAATTCACATTTTCACTACACTTAACCATTTTCAAGTAACTAATTCATATTTCAAGTCTCTACCATTAACCATTTTCAAGTAACTAATTCACATTTCAAGTCTCTACCATTAACCATGTAACTAATTTACATTTCAATTCTCTACACTTAACCATTTTCAAGCAACTAATTCATGTTTTCAAGTTACTACACTTAACCATTTTCATGTAATAATCCACATTTTCACAACACTTAACCATTTTCAAGTAACTAATTCACATTTCAATTCTCTACACTTAACCATTTTCAAGTAACTAATTCACGTTTTCAAGTTACTACACTTAACCATTTTCAAGTAACTAATTCACATTTCAAGTCTCTACCATTAACCATTTTCATGTAATAATCCACATTTTCACAACACTTAACCATTTTCAAGTAACTAATTCACATTTCAAGTCTCTACCATTAATCATTTTCAAGTAACTAATTCACGTTTTCAAGTTACTACACTTAACCATTTTCAAGTAACTAATTCACATTTTCACTACACTTAACCATTTTCAAGTAACTAACTCACATTTCAAGTCTCTACCATTAACCATTTTCAAGTCACTACCATTTTCAAGTAACTAATTCACACTTTCACTACACTTAACCATTTTCAAGTAACTAATTCATATTTCAAGTCTCTACCATTAACCATTTTCAAGTAACTAATTCACATTTTCACTACACTTAACCATTTTCAAGTAACTAATTCATATTTCAAGTCTCTACCATTAACCATTTTCAAGTAACTAATTAACATTTCAAGTCTCTACCATTAACCATGTAACTAATTCACATTTCAATTCTCTACACTTAACCATTTTCAAGTAACTAATTCACGTTTTCAAATTACTACACTTAACCATTTTCAAGTAACTAATCCACATTTTCACTACACTTAACCATTTTCAAGTAACTAACTCACATTTCAAGTCTCTACCATTAACCATTTTCAAGTCACTACCATTTTCAAGTAATTAATTCACATTTTCAGTACACTTAACCATTTTCAAGTAACTAATTCATATTTCAAGTCTCTACCATTAACCATTTTCAAGTAACTAATTCACATTTTCACTACACTTAACCATTTTCAAGTAACTAATTCATATTTCAAGTCTCTACCATTAACCATTTTCAAGTAACTAATTAACATTTCAAGTCTCTACCATTAACCATGTAACTAATTCACATTTCAATTCTCTACACTTAACCATTTTCAAGTAACTAATTCACGTTTTCAAGTTACTACACTTAACCATTTTCAAGTAACTAATTCACATTTTCACTACACTTAACCATTTTCAAGTAACTAATTCATATTTCAAGTCTCTACCATTAACCATTTTCAAGTAACTAATTCACATTTCAAGTCTCTACCATTAACCATGTAACTAATTTACATTTCAATTCTCTACACTTAACCATTTTCAAGCAACTAATTCATGTTTTCAAGTTACTACACTTAACCATTTTCATGTAATAATCCACATTTTCACAACACTTAACCGTTTTCAAGTAACTAATTCACATTTCAATTCTCTACACTTAACCATTTTCAAGTAACTAATTCACATTTCAATTCTCTACCCTTAATCATTTTCAAGTAACTAATTCACATTTTTAAGTTACTACACTTAACCATTTTCCAGTAACTAATTCACATTTTCACTACACTTAACCATTTTCAAGTAACTAATTCACATTTCAAGTCTCTACCATTAACCATTTTCAAGGCACTTCCATTTTCAAGTAACTAATTCACATTTTCACTACACTTAACCATTTTCAAGTAACTAATTCATATTTCAAGTCTCTACCATTAACCATTTTCAAGTAACTAATTCACATTTCAAGTCTCTACCATTAACCATGTAACTAATTTACATTTCAATTCTCTACACTTAACCATTTTCAAGCAACTAATTCATGTTTTCAAGTTACTACACTTAACCATTTTCAAGTAACTAATTCACATTTTCACTACACTTAAACCATTTTCAAGTAACTAACTCACATTTCAAGTCTCTACCATTAACCATTTTCAAGTCACTACCATTTTCAAGTAACTAATTCACATTTTCACTACACTTAACCATTTTCAAGTAACTAATTCATATTTCAAGTCTCTACCATTAACCATTTTCAAGTAACTAATTCACATTTTCACTACACTTAACCATTTTCAAGTAACTAATTCACATTTTCACTACACTTAACAGTTTTCAAGTAACTAATTCATATTTCAAGTCTCTACCATTAACCATTTTCAAGTAACTAATTAACATTTCAAGTCTCTACCATTAACCATGTAACTAATTCACATTTCAATTCTCTACACTTAACCATTTTCAAGTAACTAATTCACGTTTTCAAATTACTATACTTAACCATTTTCAAGTAACTAATCCACATTTTCACTACACGTAACCATTTTCAAGTAACTAATTCACATTTCAAGTCTCTACCATTAACCATTTTCAAGTAACTAATTCACATTTCAATTCTTTACACTTAACCATTTTCGAGTAACTAATTCACGTTTTCAAGTTACTACACTTAACCATTTTCAAGTAACTAATTCACATTTCAAGTCTCTACCATTAATCATTTTCAAGTAACTAATTCAAATTTTTAAGTTACTACACTTAACCATTTTCCAGTAACTAATTCACATTTTCACTACACTTAACCATTTTCAAGTAACTAATTCACATTTCAAGTCTCTACCATTAACCATTTTTCAAGGCACTACCATTTTCAAGTAACTAATTCACATTTTCACTACACTTAACCATTTTCAAGTAACTAATTCATATTTCAAGTCTCTACCATTAACCATTTTCAAGGCACTTCCATTTTCAAGTAACTAATTCACATTTTCACTACACTTAACCATTTTCAAGTAACTAATTCATATTTCAAGTCTCTACCATTAACCATTTTCAAGTAACTAATTCACATTTCAAGTCTCTACCATTAACCATTTTCAAGTAACTAATTCACATTTCAATTCTTTACACTTAACCATTTTCGAGTAACTAATTCACGTTTTCAAGTTACTACACTTAACCATTTTCAAGTAACTAATTCACATTTCAAGTCTCTACCATTAATCATTTTCAAGTAACTAATTCACATTTTTAAGTTACTACACTTAACCATTTTCCAGTAACTAATTCACATTTTCACTACACTTAACCATTTTCAAGTAACTAATTCACATTTCAAGTCTCTACCATTAACCATTTTCAAGGCACTTCCATTTTCAAGTAACTAATTCACATTTTCACTACACTTAACCATTTTCAAGTAACTAATTCATATTTCAAGTCTCTACCATTAACCATTTTCAAGTAACTAATTCACATTTCAAGTCTCTACCATTAACCATGTAACTAATTTACATTTCAATTCTCTACACTTAACCATTTTCAAGCAACTAATTCATGTTTTCAAGTTACTACACTTAACCATTTTCATGTAATAATCCACATTTTCACAACACTTAACCGTTTTCAAGTAACTAATTCACATTTCAATTCTCTACACTTAACCATTTTCAAGTAACTAATTCACATTTCAATTCTCTACCCTTAATCATTTTCAAGTAACTAATTCACATTTTTAAGTTACTACACTTAACCATTTTCCAGTAACTAATTCACATTTTCACTACACTTAACCATTTTCAAGTAACTAATTCACATTTCAAGTCTCTACCATTAACCATTTTCAAGGCACTTCCATTTTCAAGTAACTAATTCACATTTTCACTACACTTAACCATTTTCAAGTAACTAATTCATATTTCAAGTCTCTACCATTAACCATTTTCAAGTAACTAATTCACATTTCAAGTCTCTACCATTAACCATGTAACTAATTTACATTTCAATTCTCTACACTTAACCATTTTCAAGCAACTAATTCATGTTTTCAAGTTACTACACTTAACCATTTTCAAGTAACTAATTCACATTTTCACTACACTTAAACCATTTTCAAGTAACTAACTCACATTTCAAGTCTCTACCATTAACCATTTTCAAGTCACTACCATTTTCAAGTAACTAATTCACATTTTCACTACACTTAACCATTTTCAAGTAACTAATTCATATTTCAAGTCTCTACCATTAACCATTTTCAAGTAACTAATTCACATTTTCACTACACTTAACCATTTTCAAGTAACTAATTCACATTTTCACTACACTTAACAGTTTTCAAGTAACTAATTCATATTTCAAGTCTCTACCATTAACCATTTTCAAGTAACTAATTAACATTTCAAGTCTCTACCATTAACCATGTAACTAATTCACATTTCAATTCTCTACACTTAACCATTTTCAAGTAACTAATTCACGTTTTCAAATTACTATACTTAACCATTTTCAAGTAACTAATCCACATTTTCACTACACGTAACCATTTTCAAGTAACTAATTCACATTTCAAGTCTCTACCATTAACCATTTTCAAGTAACTAATTCACATTTCAATTCTTTACACTTAACCATTTTCGAGTAACTAATTCACGTTTTCAAGTTACTACACTTAACCATTTTCAAGTAACTAATTCACATTTCAAGTCTCTACCATTAATCATTTTCAAGTAACTAATTCAAATTTTTAAGTTACTACACTTAACCATTTTCCAGTAACTAATTCACATTTTCACTACACTTAACCATTTTCAAGTAACTAATTCACATTTCAAGTCTCTACCATTAACCATTTTTCAAGGCACTACCATTTTCAAGTAACTAATTCACATTTTCACTACACTTAACCATTTTCAAGTAACTAATTCATATTTCAAGTCTCTACCATTAACCATTTTCAAGTAACTAATTCACATTTCAAGTCTCTACCATTAACCATGTAACTAATTTACATTTCAATTCTCTACACTTAACCATTTTCAAGCAACTAATTCATGTTTTCAAGTTACTACACTTAACCATTTTCATGTAATAATCCACATTTTCACAACACTTAACCATTTTCAAGTAACTAATTCACATTTCAATTCTCTACACTTAACCATTTTCAAGTAACTAATTCACGTTTTCAAGTTACTACACTTAACCATTTTCAAGTAACTAATTCACATTTCAAGTCTCTACCATTAACCATTTTCATGTAATAATCCACATTTTCACAACACTTAACCATTTTCAAGTAACTAATTCACATTTCAAGTCTCTACCATTAATCATTTTCAAGTAACTAATTCACGTTTTCAAGTTACTACACTTAACCATTTTCAAGTAACTAATTCACATTTTCACTACACTTAACCATTTTCAAGTAACTAACTCACATTTCAAGTCTCTACCATTAACCATTTTCAAGTCACTACCATTTTCAAGTAACTAATTCACACTTTCACTACACTTAACCATTTTCAAGTAACTAATTCATATTTCAAGTCTCTACCATTAACCATTTTCAAGTAACTAATTCACATTTTCACTACACTTAACCATTTTCAAGTAACTAATTCATATTTCAAGTCTCTACCATTAACCATTTTCAAGTAACTAATTAACATTTCAAGTCTCTACCATTAACCATGTAACTAATTCACATTTCAATTCTCTACACTTAACCATTTTCAAGTAACTAATTCACGTTTTCAAATTACTACACTTAACCATTTTCAAGTAACTAATCCACATTTTCACTACACTTAACCATTTTCAAGTAACTAACTCACATTTCAAGTCTCTACCATTAACCATTTTCAAGTCACTACCATTTTCAAGTAATTAATTCACATTTTCAGTACACTTAACCATTTTCAAGTAACTAATTCATATTTCAAGTCTCTACCATTAACCATTTTCAAGTAACTAATTCACATTTTCACTACACTTAACCATTTTCAAGTAACTAATTCATATTTCAAGTCTCTACCATTAACCATTTTCAAGTAACTAATTAACATTTCAAGTCTCTACCATTAACCATGTAACTAATTCACATTTCAATTCTCTACACTTAACCATTTTAAAGTAACTAATTCACGTTTTCAAGTTACTACACTTAACCATTTTCAAGTAACTAATTCACATTTTCACTACACTTAACCATTTTCAAGTAACTAATTCATATTTCAAGTCTCTACCATTAACCATTTTCAAGTAACTAATTCACATTTCAAGTCTCTACCATTAACCATGTAACTAATTTACATTTCAATTCTCTACACTTAACCATTTTCAAGCAACTAATTCATGTTTTCAAGTTACTACACTTAACCATTTTCATGTAATAATCCACATTTTCACAACACTTAACCGTTTTCAAGTAACTAATTCACATTTCAATTCTCTACACTTAACCATTTTCAAGTAACTAATTCACATTTCAATTCTCTACACTTAATCATTTTCAAGTAACTAATTCACATTTTTAAGTTACTACACTTAACCATTTTCCAGTAACTAATTCACATTTTCACTACACTTAACCATTTTCAAGTAACTAATTCACATTTCAAGTCTCTACCATTAACCATTTTCAAGGCACTTCCATTTTCAAGTAACTAATTCACATTTTCACTACACTTAACCATTTTCAAGTAACTAATTCATATTTCAAGTCTCTACCATTAACCATTTTCAAGTAACTAATTCACATTTCAAGTCTCTACCATTAACCATGTAACTAATTTACATTTCAATTCTCTACACTTAACCATTTTCAAGCAACTAATTCATGTTTTCAAGTTACTACACTTAACCATTTTCAAGTAACTAATTCACATTTTCACTACACTTAAACCATTTTCAAGTAACTAACTCACATTTCAAGTCTCTACCATTAACCATTTTCAAGTCACTACCATTTTCAAGTAACTAATTCACATTTTCACTACACTTAACCATTTTCAAGTAACTAATTCATATTTCAAGTCTCTACCATTAACCATTTTCAAGTAACTAATTCACATTTTCACTACACTTAACCATTTTCAAGTAACTAATTCACATTTTCACTACACTTAACAGTTTTCAAGTAACTAATTCATATTTCAAGTCTCTACCATTAACCATTTTCAAGTAACTAATTAACATTTCAAGTCTCTACCATTAACCATGTAACTAATTCACATTTCAATTCTCTACACTTAACCATTTTCAAGTAACTAATTCACGTTTTCAAATTACTATACTTAACCATTTTCAAGTAACTAATCCACATTTTCACTACACGTAACCATTTTCAAGTAACTAATTCACATTTCAAGTCTCTACCATTAACCATTTTCAAGTAACTAATTCACATTTCAATTCTTTACACTTAACCATTTTCGAGTAACTAATTCACGTTTTCAAGTTACTACACTTAACCATTTTCAAGTAACTAATTCACATTTCAAGTCTCTACCATTAATCATTTTCAAGTAACTAATTCAAATTTTTAAGTTACTACACTTAACCATTTTCCAGTAACTAATTCACATTTTCACTACACTTAACCATTTTCAAGTAACTAATTCACATTTCAAGTCTCTACCATTAACCATTTTTCAAGGCACTACCATTTTCAAGTAACTAATTCACATTTTCACTACACTTAACCATTTTCAAGTAACTAATTCATATTTCAAGTCTCTACCATTAACCATTTTCAAGTAACTAATTCACATTTCAAGTCTCTACCATTAACCATGTAACTAATTTACATTTCAATTCTCTACACTTAACCATTTTCAAGCAACTAATTCATGTTTTCAAGTTACTACACTTAACCATTTTCATGTAATAATCCACATTTTCACAACACTTAACCATTTTCAAGTAACTAATTCACATTTCAATTCTCTACACTTAACCATTTTCAAGTAACTAATTCACGTTTTCAAGTTACTACACTTAACCATTTTCAAGTAACTAATTCACATTTCAAGTCTCTACCATTAACCATTTTCATGTAATAATCCACATTTTCACAACACTTAACCATTTTCAAGTAACTAATTCACATTTCAAGTCTCTACCATTAATCATTTTCAAGTAACTAATTCACGTTTTCAAGTTACTACACTTAACCATTTTCAAGTAACTAATTCACATTTTCACTACACTTAACCATTTTCAAGTAACTAACTCACATTTCAAGTCTCTACCATTAACCATTTTCAAGTCACTACCATTTTCAAGTAACTAATTCACACTTTCACTACACTTAACCATTTTCAAGTAACTAATTCATATTTCAAGTCTCTACCATTAACCATTTTCAAGTAACTAATTCACATTTTCACTACACTTAACCATTTTCAAGTAACTAATTCATATTTCAAGTCTCTACCATTAACCATTTTCAAGTAACTAATTAACATTTCAAGTCTCTACCATTAACCATGTAACTAATTCACATTTCAATTCTCTACACTTAACCATTTTCAAGTAACTAATTCACGTTTTCAAATTACTACACTTAACCATTTTCAAGTAACTAATCCACATTTTCACTACACTTAACCATTTTCAAGTAACTAACTCACATTTCAAGTCTCTACCATTAACCATTTTCAAGTCACTACCATTTTCAAGTAACTAATTCACATTTTCAGTACACTTAACCATTTTCAAGTAACTAATTCATATTTCAAGTCTCTACCATTAACCATTTTCAAGTAACTAATTCACATTTTCACTACACTTAACCATTTTCAAGTAACTAATTCATATTTCAAGTCTCTACCATTAACCATTTTCAAGTAACTAATTAACATTTCAAGTCTCTACCATTAACCATGTAACTAATTCACATTTCAATTCTCTACACTTAACCATTTTCAAGTAACTAATTCACGTTTTCAAGTTACTACACTTAACCATTTTCAAGTAACTAATTCACATTTTCACTACACTTAACCATTTTCAAGTAACTAATTCATATTTCAAGTCTCTACCATTAACCATTTTCAAGTAACTAATTCACATTTCAAGTCTCTACCATTAACCATGTAACTAATTTACATTTCAATTCTCTACACTTAACCATTTTCAAGCAACTAATTCATGTTTTCAAGTTACTACACTTAACCATTTTCATGTAATAACCCACATTTTCACAACACTTAACCGTTTTCAAGTAACTAATTCACATTTCAATTCTCTACACTTAACCATTTTCAAGTAACTAATTCACATTTCAATTCTCTACACTTAATCATTTTCAAGTAACTAATTCACATTTTTAAGTTACTACACTTAACCATTTTCCAGTAACTAATTCACATTTTCACTACACTTAACCATTTTCAAGTAACTAATTCACATTTCAAGTCTCTACCATTAACCATTTTCAAGGCACTTCCATTTTCAAGTAACTAATTCACATTTTCACTACACTTAACCATTTTCAAGTAACTAATTCATATTTCAAGTCTCTACCATTAACCATTTTCAAGTAACTAATTCACATTTCAAGTCTCTACCATTAACCATGTAACTAATTTACATTTCAATTCTCTACACTTAACCATTTTCAAGCAACTAATTCATGTTTTCAAGTTACTACACTTAACCATTTTCAAGTAACTAATTCACATTTTCACTACACTTAAACCATTTTCAAGTAACTAACTCACATTTCAAGTCTCTACCATTAACCATTTTCAAGTCACTACCATTTTCAAGTAACTAATTCACATTTTCACTACACTTAACCATTTTCAAGTAACTAATTCATATTTCAAGTCTCTACCATTAACCATTTTCAAGTAACTAATTCACATTTTCACTACACTTAACCATTTTCAAGTAACTAATTCATATTTCAAGTCTCTACCATTAACCATTTTCAAGTAACTAATTAACATTTCAAGTCTCTACCATTAACCATGTAACTAATTCACATTTCAATTCTCTACACTTAACCATTTTCAAGTAACTAATTCACGTTTTCAAATTACTACACTTAACCATTTTCAAGTAACTAATCCACATTTTCACTACACTTAACCATTTTCAAGTAACTAACTCACATTTCAAGTCTCTACCATTAACCATTTTCAAGTCACTACCATTTTCAAGTAACTAATTCACATTTTCACTACACTTAACCATTTTCAAGTAACTAATTCATATTTCAAGTCTCTACCATTAACCATTTTCAAGTAACTAATTCACATTTTCACTACACTTAACCATTTTCAAGTAACTAATTCATATTTCAAGTCTCTACCATTAACCATTTTCAAGTAACTAATTAACATTTCAAGTCTCTACCATTAACCATGTAACTAATTCACATTTCAATTCTCTACACTTAACCATTTTCAAGTAACTAATTCACGTTTTCAAATTACTACACTTAACCATTTTCAAGTAACTAATCCACATTTTCACTACACTTAACCATTTTCAAGTAACTAACTCACATTTCAAGTCTCTACCATTAACCATTTTCAAGTCACTACCATTTTCAAGTAACTAATTCACATTTTCACTACACTTAACCATTTTCAAGTAACTAATTCATATTTCAAGTCTCTACCATTAACCATTTTCAAGTAACTAATTCACATTTTCACTACACTTAACCATTTTCAAGTAACTAATTCATATTTCAAGTCTCTACCATTAACCATTTTCAAGTAACTAATTAACATTTCAAGTCTCTACCATTAACCATGTAACTAATTCACATTTCAATTCTCTACACTTAACCATTTTCAAGTAACTAATTCACGTTTTCAAGTTACTACACTTAACCATTTTCAAGTAACTAATTCACATTTTCACTACACTTAACCATTTTCAAGTAACTAATTCATATTTCAAGTCTCTACCATTAACCATTTTCAAGTAACTAATTCACATTTCAAGTCTCTACCATTAACCATGTAACTAATTTACATTTCAATTCTCTACACTTAACCATTTTCAAGCAACTAATTCATGTTTTCAAGTTACTACACTTAACCATTTTCAAGTAATAATCCACATTTTCACAACACTTAACCGTTTTCAAGTAACTAATTCACATTTCAATTCTCTACACTTAACCATTTTCAAGTAACTAATTCACATTTCAATTCTCTACACTTAATCATTTTCAAGTAACTAATTCACATTTTTAAGTTACTACACTTAACCATTTTCCAGTAACTAATTCACATTTTCACTACACTTAACCATTTTCAAGTAACTAATTCACATTTCAAGTCTCTACCATTAACCATTTTCAAGGCACTACCATTTTCAAGTAACTAATTCACATTTTCACTACACTTAACCATTTTCAAGTAACTAATTCATATTTCAAGTCTCTACCATTAACCATTTTCAAGTAACTAATTAACATTTCAAGTCTCTACACTTAACCATTTTCGAGTAACTAATTCACTTTTTCAAGTTACTACACTTAACCATTTTCAAGTAACTAACTCACATTTCAAGTCTCTACCATTAACCATTTTCAAGTCACTACCATTTTCAAGTAACTAATTCACATTTTCACTACACTTAACCATTTTCAAGTAACTAATTCATATTTCAAGTCTCTACCATTAACCATTTTCAAGTAACTAATTCACATTTTCACTACACTTAACCATTTTCAAGTAACTAATTCATATTTCAAGTCTCTACCATTAACCATTTTCAAGTAACTAATTAACATTTCAAGTCTCTACCATTAACCATGTAACTAATTCACATTTCAATTCTCTACACTTAACCATTTTCAAGTAACTAATTCACGTTTTCAAATTACTACACTTAACCATTTTCAAGTAACTAATCCACATTTTCACTACACTTAACCATTTTCAAGTAACTAACTCACATTTCAAGTCTCTACCATTAACCATTTTCAAGTCACTACCATTTTCAAGTAACTAATTCACATTTTCACTACACTTAACCATTTTCAAGTAACTAATTCATATTTCAAGTCTCTACCATTAACCATTTTCAAGTAACTAATTCACATTTTCACTACACTTAACCATTTTCAAGTAACTAATTCATATTTCAAGTCTCTACCATTAACCATTTTCAAGTAACTAATTAACATTTCAAGTCTCTACCATTAACCATGTAACTAATTCACATTTCAATTCTCTACACTTAACCATTTTCAAGTAACTAATTCACGTTTTCAAATTACTACACTTAACCATTTTCAAGTAACTAATCCACATTTTCACTACACTTAACCATTTTCAAGTAACTAACTCACATTTCAAGTCTCTACCATTAACCATTTTCAAGTCACTACCATTTTCAAGTAACTAATTCACATTTTCACTACACTTAACCATTTTCAAGTAACTAATTCATATTTCAAGTCTCTACCATTAACCATTTTCAAGTAACTAATTCACGTTTTCAAATTACTACACTTAACCATTTTCAAGTAACTAATCCACATTTTCACTACACTTAACCATTTTCAAGTAACTAACTCACATTTCAAGTCTCTACCATTAACCATTTTCAAGTCACTACCATTTTCAAGTAACTAATTCACATTTTCACTACACTTAACCATTTTCAAGTAACTAATTCATATTTCAAGTCTCTACCATTAACCATTTTCAAGTAACTAATTCACATTTTCACTACACTTAACCATTTTCAAGTAACTAATTCATATTTCAAGTCTCTACCATTAACCATTTTCAAGTAACTAATTAACATTTCAAGTCTCTACCATTAACCATGTAACTAATTCACATTTCAATTCTCTACACTTAACCATTTTCAAGTAACTAATTCACGTTTTCAAGTTACTACACTTAACCATTTTCAAGTAACTAATTCACATTTTCACTACACTTAACCATTTTCAAGTAACTAATTCATATTTCAAGTCTCTACCATTAACCATTTTCAAGTAACTAATTCACATTTCAAGTCTCTACCATTAACCATGTAACTAATTCACATTTCAATTCTCTACACTTAACCATTTTCAAGTAACTAATTCACGTTTTCAAATTACTACACTTAACCATTTTCAAGTAACTAATCCACATTTTCACTACACTTAACCATTTTCAAGTAACTAATTCACATTTCAAGTCTCTACCATTAATCATTTTCAAGTAACTAATTCACATTTTTAAGTTACTACACTTAACCATTTTCCAGTAACTAATTCACATTTTCACTACACTTAACCATTTTCAAGTAACTAATTCACATTTCAAGTCTCTACCATTAACCATTTTTCAAGGCACTACCATTTTCAAGTAACTAATTCACATTTTCACTACACTTAACCATTTTCAAGTAACTAATTCATATTTCAAGTCTCTACCATTAACCATTTTCAAGTAACTAATTCACATTTCAAGTCTCTACCATTAACCATGTAACTAATTTACATTTCAATTCTCTACACTTAACCATTTTCAAGCAACTAATTCATGTTTTCAAGTTACTACACTTAACCATTTTCATGTAATAATCCACATTTTCACAACACTTAACCATTTTCAAGTAACTAATTCACATTTCAATTCTCTACACTTAACCATTTTCAAGTAACTAATTCACGTTTTCAAGTTACTACACTTAACCATTTTCAAGTAACTAATTCACATTTCAAGTCTCTACCATTAACCATTTTCATGTAATAATCCACATTTTCACAACACTTAACCATTTTCAAGTAACTAATTCACATTTCAAGTCTCTACCATTAATCATTTTCAAGTAACTAATTCACGTTTTCAAGTTACTACACTTAACCATTTTCAAGTAACTAATTCACATTTTCACTACACTTAACCATTTTCAAGTAACTAACTCACATTTCAAGTCTCTACCATTAACCATTTTCAAGTAACTAATTCACATTTTCACTACACTTAACCATTTTCAAGTAACTAATTCATATTTCAAGTCTCTACCATTAACCATTTTCAAGTAACTAATTCACATTTTCACTACACTTAACCATTTTCAAGTAACTAATTCATATTTCAAGTCTCTACCATTAACCATTTTCAAGTAACTAATTAACATTTCAAGTCTCTACCATTAACCATGTAACTAATTCACATTTCAATTCTCTACACTTAACCATTTTCAAGTAACTAATTCACGTTTTCAAATTACTACACTTAACCATTTTCAAGTAACTAATCCACATTTTCACTACACTTAACCATTTTCAAGTAACTAACTCACATTTCAAGTCTCTACCATTAACCATTTTCAAGTCACTACCATTTTCAAGTAACTAATTCACATTTTCACTACACTTAACCATTTTCAAGTAACTAATTCATATTTCAAGTCTCTACCATTAACCATTTTCAAGTAACTAATTCACATTTTCACTACACTTAACCATTTTCAAGTAACTAATTCATATTTCAAGTCTCTACCATTAACCATTTTCAAGTAACTAATTAACATTTCAAGTCTCTACCATTAACCATGTAACTAATTCACATTTCAATTCTCTACACTTAACCATTTTCAAGTAACTAATTCACGTTTTCAAGTTACTACACTTAACCATTTTCAAGTAACTAATTCACATTTTCACTACACTTAACCATTTTCAAGTAACTAATTCATATTTCAAGTCTCTACCATTAACCATTTTCAAGTAACTAATTCACATTTCAAGTCTCTACCATTAACCATGTAACTAATTTACATTTCAATTCTCTACACTTAACCATTTTCAAGCAACTAATTCATGTTTTCAAGTTACTACACTTAACCATTTTCATGTAATAATCCACATTTTCACAACACTTAACCGTTTTCAAGTAACTAATTCACATTTCAATTCTCTACACTTAACCATTTTCAAGTAACTAATTCACATTTCAATTCTCTACACTTAATCATTTTCAAGTAACTAATTCACATTTTTAAGTTACTACACTTAACCATTTTCCAGTAACTAATTCACATTTTCACTACACTTAACCATTTTCAAGTAACTAATTCACATTTCAAGTCTCTACCATTAACCATTTTCAAGTCACTACCATTTTCAAGTAACTAATTTACATTTTCACTACACTTAACCATTTTCAAGTAACTAATTCATATTTCAAGTCTCTACCATTAACCATTTTCAAGTAACTAATTCACGTTTTCAAATTACTACACTTAACCATTTTCAAGTAACTAATCCACATTTTCACTACACTTAACCATTTTCAAGTAACTAACTCACATTTCAAGTCTCTACCATTAACCATTTTCAAGTCACTACCATTTTCAAGTAACTAATTCACATTTTCACTACACTTAACCATTTTCAAGTAACTAATTCATATTTCAAGTCTCTACCATTAACCATTTTCAAGTAACTAATTCACATTTTCACTACACTTAACCATTTTCAAGTAACTAATTCATATTTCAAGTCTCTACCATTAACCATTTTCAAGTAACTAATTAACATTTCAAGTCTCTACCATTAACCATGTAACTAATTCACATTTCAATTCTCTACACTTAACCATTTTCAAGTAACTAATTCACGTTTTCAAGTTACTACACTTAACCATTTTCAAGTAACTAATTCACATTTTCACTACACTTAACCATTTTCAAGTAACTAATTCATATTTCAAGTCTCTACCATTAACCATTTTCAAGTAACTAATTAACATTTCAAGTCTCTACCATTAACCATGTAACTAATTCACATTTCAATTCTCTACACTTAACCATTTTCAAGTAACTAATTCACGTTTTCAAATTACTACACTTAACCATTTTCAAGTAACTAATCCACATTTTCACTACACGTAACCATTTTCAAGTAACTAATTCACATTTCAAGTCTCTACCATTAACCATTTTCAAGTAACTAATTCACATTTCAATTCTCTACACTTAACCATTTTCGAGTAACTAATTCACGTTTTCAAGTTACTACACTTAACCATTTTCAAGTAACTAATTCACATTTCAAGTCTCTACCATTAATCATTTTCAAGTAACTAATTCACATTTTTAAGTTACTACACTTAACCATTTTCCAGTAACTAATTCACATTTTCACTACACTTAACCATTTTCAAGTAACTAATTCACATTTCAAGTCTGTACCATTAACCATTTTTCAAGGCACTACCATTTTCAAGTAACTAATTCACATTTTCACTACACTTAACCATTTTCAAGTAACTAATTCATATTTCAAGTCTCTACCATTAACCATTTTCAAGTAACTAATTCACATTTCAAGTCTCTACCATTAACCATGTAACTAATTTACATTTCAATTCTCTACACTTAACCATTTTCAAGCAACTAATTCATGTTTTCAAGTTACTACACTTAACCATTTTCATGTAATAATCCACATTTTCACAACACTTAACCATTTTCAAGTAACTAATTCTCATTTCAATTCTCCTCACTTAACCATTTTCAAGTAACTAATTCACGTTTTCAAGTTACTACACTTAACCATTTTCAAGTAACTAATTCACATTTCAAGTCTCTACCATTAACCATTTTCATGTAATAATCCACATTTTCACAACACTTAACCATTTTCAAGTAACTAATTCACATTTCAAGTCTCTACCATTAATCATTTTCAAGTAACTAATTCACGTTTTCAAGTTACTACACTTAACCATTTTCAAGTAACTAATTCACATTTTCACTACACTTAACCATTTTCAAGTAACTAACTCACATTTCAAGTCTCTACCATTAACCATTTTCAAGTCACTACCATTTTCAAGTAACTAATTCACATTTTCACTACACTTAACCATTTTCAAGTAACTAATTCATATTTCAAGTCTCTACCATTAACCATTTTCAAGTAACTAATTCACATTTTCACTACACTTAACCATTTTCAAGTAACTAATTCATATTTCAAGTCTCTACCATTAACCATTTTCAAGTAACTAATTAACATTTCAAGTCTCTACCATTAACCATGTAACTAATTCACATTTCAATTCTCTACACTTAACCATTTTCAAGTAACTAATTCACGTTTTCAAATTACTACACTTAACCATTTTCAAGTAACTAATCCACATTTTCACTACACTTAACCATTTTCAAGTAACTAACTCACATTTCAAGTCTCTACCATTAACCATTTTCAAGTCACTACCATTTTCAAGTAACTAATTCACATTTTCACTACACTTAACCATTTTCAAGTAACTAATTCATATTTCAAGTCTCTACCATTAACCATTTTCAAGTAACTAATTCACATTTTCACTACACTTAACCATTTTCAAGTAACTAATTCATATTTCAAGTCTCTACCATTAACCATTTTCAAGTAACTAATTAACATTTCAAGTCTCTACCATTAACCATGTAACTAATTCACATTTCAATTCTCTACACTTAACCATTTTCAAGTAACTAATTCACGTTTTCAAGTTACTACACTTAACCATTTTCTAGTAACTAATTCACATTTTCACTACACTTAACCATTTTCAAGTAACTAATTCATATTTCAAGTCTCTACCATTAACCATTTTCAAGTAACTAATTCACATTTCAAGTCTCTACCATTAACCATGTAACTAATTTACATTTCAATTCTCTACACTTAACCATTTTCAAGCAACTAATTCATGTTTTCAAGTTACTACACTTAACCATTTTCATGTAATAATCCACATTTTCACAACACTTAACCGTTTTCAAGTAACTAATTCACATTTCAATTCTCTACACTTAACCGTTTTCAAGTAACTAATTCACATTTCAATTCTCTACACTTAACCATTTTCGAGTAACTAATTCACGTTTTCAAGTTACTACACTTAACCATTTTCAAGTAACTAATTCACATTTCAAGTCTCTACCATTAACCATTTTCATGTAATAATCCATATTTTCACAACACTTAACCATTTTCAAGTAACTAATTCACATTTCAAGTCTCTACCATTAATCATTTTCAAGTAACTAATTCACATTTTTAAGTTACTACACTTAACCATTTTCCAGTAACTAATTCACATTTTCACTACACTTAACCATTTTCAAGTAACTAATTCACATTTCAAGTCTCTACCATTAACCATTTTCAAGGCACTACCATTTTCAAGTAACTAATTCACATTTTCACTACACTTAACCATTTTCAAGTAACTAATTCATATTTCAAGTCTCTACCATTAACCATTTTCAAGTAACTAATTAACATTTCAAGTCTCTACCATTAACCATGTAACTAATTCACATTTCAATTCTCTACACTTAACCATTTTCAAGTAACTAATTCACGTTTTCAAGTTACTACACTTAACCATTTTCAAGTAACTAATCCACATTTTCACTACACGTAACCATTTTTAAGTAACTAATTCATATTTCAAGTCTCTACCATTAACCATTTTCAAGTAACTAATTAACATTTCAAGTCTCTACACTTAACCATTTTCGAGTAACTAATTCACGTTTTCAAGTTACTACACTTAACCATTTTCAAGTAACTAACTCACATTTCAAGTCTCTACCATTAACCATTTTCAAGTCACTACCATTTTCAAGTAACTAATTCACATTTTCACTACACTTAACCATTTTCAAGTAACTAATTCATATTTCAAGTCTCTACCATTAACCATTTTCAAGTAACTAATTAACATTTCAAGTCTCTACCATTAACCATGTAACTAATTCACATTTCAATTCTCTACACTTAACCATTTTCAAGTAACTAATTCACGTTTTCAAGTTACTACACTTAACCATTTTCAAGTAACTAATTCACATTTTCACTATACTTAACCATTTTCAAGTAACTAATTCACATTTCAAGTCTCTACCATTAACCATTTTCAAGTAACTAATTCACATTTCAAGTCACTACCATTTTCAAGTAACTAATTCACATTTTCACTACACTTAACCATTTTCAAGTAACTAATTCATATTTCAAGTCTCTACCATTAACCATTTTCAAGTAACTAATTCACATTTTCACTACACTTAACCATTTTCAAGTAACTAATTCATATTTCAAGTCTCTACCATTAACCATTTTCAAGTAACTAATTAACATTTCAAGTCTCTACCATTAACCATGTAACTAATTCACATTTCAATTCTCTACACTTAACCATTTTCAAGTAACTAATTCACGTTTTCAAGTTACTACACTTAACCATTTTCAAGTAACTAATCCACATTTTCACTACACGTAACCATTTTCAAGTAACTAATTCACATTTCAAGTCTCTACCATTAACCATTTTCAAGTAACTAATTCACATTTCAAGTCACTACCATTTTCAAGTAACTAATTCACATTTTCACTACACTTAACCATTTTCAAGTAACTAATTCATATTTCAAGTCTCTACCATTAACCATTTTCAAGTAACTAATTCACATTTTCACTACACTTAACCATTTTCAAGTAACTAATTCATATTTCAAGTCTCTACCATTAACCATTTTCAAGTAACTAATTAACATTTCAAGTCTCTACCATTAACCATGTAACTAATTCACATTTCAATTCTCTACACTTAACCATTTTCAAGTAACTAATTCACGTTTTCAAGTTACTACACTTAACCATTTTCAAGTAACTAATTCACATTTTCACTATACTTAACCATTTTCAAGTAACTAATTCACATTTCAAGTCTCTACCATTAACCATTTTCAAGTAACTAATTAACATTTCAAGTCTCTACCATTAACCATGTAACTAATTCACATTTCAATTCTCTACACTCAACCATTTTCAAGTAACTAATTCACGTTTTCAAGTTACTACACTTAACCATTTTCAAGTAACTAATCCACATTTTCACTACACGTAACCATTTTCAAGTAACTAATTCATATTTCAAGTCTCTACCATTAACCATTTTCAAGTAACTAATTAACATTTCAAGTCTCTACACTTAACCATTTTCGAGTAACTAATTCACGTTTTCAAGTTACTACACTTAACCATTTTCAAGTAACTAACTCACATTTCAAGTCTCTACCATTAACCATTTTCAAGTCACTACCATTTTCAAGTAACTAATTCACATTTTCACAACACTTAACCATTTTCAAGTAACTAATTCATATTTCAAGTCTCTACCATTAACCATTTTCAAGTAACTAATTCACATTTTCACTACACTTAACCATTTTCAAGTAACTAATTCATATTTCAAGTCTCTACCATTAACCATTTTCAAGTAACTAATTAACATTTCAAGTCTCTACCATTAACCATGTAACTAATTCACATTTCAATTCTCTACACTTAACCATTTTCAAGTAACTAATTCACGTTTTCAAGTTACTACACTTAACCATTTTCAAGTAACTAATTCACATTTTCACTATACTTAACCATTTTCAAGTAACTAATTCACATTTCAAGTCTCTACCATTAACCATTTTCAAGTAACTAATTAACATTTCAAGTCTCTACCATTAACCATGTAACTAATTCACATTTCAATTCTCTACACTCAACCATTTTCAAGTAACTAATTCACGTTTTCAAGTTACTACACTTAACCATTTTCAAGTAACTAATCCACATTTTCACTACACGTAACCATTTTCAAGTAACTAATTCATATTTCAAGTCTCTACCATTAACCATTTTCAAGTAACTAATTAACATTTCAAGTCTCTACCATTAACCATGTAACTAATTCACATTTCAATTCTCTACACTTAACCATTTTCAAGTAACTAATTCACGTTTTCAAGTTACTACACTTAACCATTTTCAAGTAACTAACTCACATTTCAAGTCTCTACCATTAACCATTTTCAAGTCACTACCATTTTCAAGTAACTAATTCACATTTTCACTACACTTAACCATTTTCAAGTAACTAATTCATATTTCAAGTCTCTACCATTAACCATTTTCAAGTAACTAATTCACATTTTCACTACACTTAACCATTTTCAAGTAACTAATTCATATTTCAAGTCTCTACCATTAACCATTTTCAAGTAACTAATTAACATTTCAAGTCTCTACCATTAACCATGTAACTAATTCACATTTCAATTCTCTACACTTAACCATTTTCAAGTAACTAATTCACGTTTTCAAGTTACTACACTTAACCATTTTCAAGTAACTAATTCACATTTTCACTACACTTAACCATTTTCAAGTAACTAATTCATATTTCAAGTCTCTACCATTAACCATTTTCAAGTAACTAATTCACATTTCAAGTCTCTACCATTAACCATGTAACTAATTTACATTTCAATTCTCTACACTTAACCATTTTCAAGCAACTAATTCATGTTTTCAAGTTACTACACTTAACCATTTTCATGTAATAATCCACATTTTCACAACACTTAACCATTTTCAAGTAACTAATTCACATTTCAATTCTCTACACTTAACCATTTTCAAGTAACTAATTCACGTTTTCAAATTACTACACTTAACCATTTTCAAGTAACTAATTCACGTTTTCAAGTTACTACACTTAACCATTTTCAAGTAACTAATTCACATTTTCACTACACTTAACCATTTTCAAGTAACTAACTCACATTTCAAGTCTCTACCATTAACCATTTTCAAGTCACTACCATTTTCAAGTAACTAATTCACATTTTCACTACACTTAACCATTTTCAAGTAACTAATTCATATTTCAAGTCTCTACCATTAACCATTTTCAAGTAACTAATTAACATTTCAAGTCTCTACCATTAACCAAGTAACTAATTCACATTTCAATTCTCTACACTTAACCATTTTCAAGTAACTAATTCACGTTTTCAAGTTACTACACTTAACCATTTTCAAGTAACTAATCCACATTTTCACTACACGTAACCATTTTCAAGTAACTAATTCACATTTCAAGTCTCTACCATTAACCATTTTCAAGTAACTAATTCACATTTCAATTCTTTACACTTAACCATTTTCGAGTAACTAATTCACGTTTTCAAGTTACTACACTTAACCATTTTCAAGTAACTAATTCACATTTCAAGTCTCTACCATTAACCATTTTCATGTAATAATCCATATTTTCACAACACTTAACCATTTTCAAGTAACTAATTCACATTTCAAGTCTCTACCATTAATCATTTTCAAGTAACTAATTCACATTTTTAAGTTACTACACTTAACCATTTTCCAGTAACTAATTCACATTTTCACTACACTTAACCATTTTCAAGTAACTAATTCACATTTCAAGTCTCTACCATTAACCATTTTCAAGGCACTACCATTTTCAAGTAACTAATTCACATTTTCACTACACTTAACCATTTTCAAGTAACTAATTCATATTTCAAGTCTCTACCATTAACCATTTTCAAGTAACTAATTAACATTTCAAGTCTCTACCATTAACCATGTAACTAATTCACATTTCAATTCTCTACACTTAACCATTTTCAAGTAACTAATTCACGTTTTCAAGTTACTACACTTAACCATTTTCAAGTAACTAATCCACATTTTCACTACACGTAACCATTTTCAAGTAACTAATTCATATTTCAAGTCTCTACCATTAACCATTTTCAAGTAACTAATTAACATTTCAAGTCTCTACACTTAACCATTTTCGAGTAACTAATTCACGTTTTCAAGTTACTACACTTAACCATTTTCAAGTAACTAACTCACATTTCAAGTCTCTACCATTAACCATTTTCAAGTCACTACCATTTTCAAGTAACTAATTCACATTTTCACTACACTTAACCATTTTCAAGTAACTAATTCATATTTCAAGTCTCTACCATTAACCATTTTCAAGTAACTAATTCACATTTTCACTACACTTAACCATTTTCAAGTAACTAATTCATATTTCAAGTCTCTACCATTAACCATTTTCAAGTAACTAATTAACATTTCAAGTCTCTACCATTAACCATGTAACTAATTCACATTTCAATTCTCTACACTTAACCATTTTCAAGTAACTAATTCACGTTTTCAAGTTACTACACTTAACCATTTTCAAGTAACTAATTCACATTTTCACTACACTTAACCATTTTCAAGTAACTAATTCACATTTCAAGTCTCTACCATTAACCATTTTCAAGTAACTAATTAACATTTCAAGTCTCTACCATTAACCATATAACTAATTCACATTTCAATTCTCTACACTTAACCATTTTCAAGTAACTAATTCACGTTTTCAAGTTACTACACTTAACCATTTTCAAGTAACTAATCCACATTTTCACTACACGTAACCATTTTCAAGTAACTAATTCATATTTCAAGTCTCTACCATTAACCATTTTCAAGTAACTAATTAACATTTCAAGTCTCTACACTTAACCATTTTCGAGTAACTAATTCACGTTTTCAAGTTACTACACTTAACCATTTTCAAGTAACTAACTCACATTTCAAGTCTCTACCATTAACCATTTTCAAGTCACTACCATTTTCAAGTAACTAATTCACATTTTCACTACACTTAACCATTTTCAAGTAACTAATTCATATTTCAAGTCTCTACCATTAACCATTTTCAAGTAACTAATTCACATTTTCACTACACTTAACCATTTTCAAGTAACTAATTCATATTTCAAGTCTCTACCATTAACCATTTTCAAGTAACTAATTAACATTTCAAGTCTCTACCATTAACCATGTAACTAATTCACATTTCAATTCTCTACACTTAACCATTTTCAAGTAACTAATTCACGTTTTCAAGTTACTACACTTAACCATTTTCAAGTAACTAATTCACATTTTCACTACACTTAACCATTTTCAAGTAACTAATTCATATTTCAAGTCTCTACCATTAACCATTTTCAAGTAACTAATTAACATTTCAAGTCTCTACCATTAACCATGTAAGTAATTCACATTTCAATTCTCTACACTTAACCATTTTCAAGTAACTAATTCACGTTTTCAAGTTACTACACTTAACCATTTTCAAGTAACTAATCCACATTTTCACTACACGTAACCATTTTCAAGTAACTAATTCACATTTCAAGTCTCTACCATTAACCATTTTCAAGTAACTAATTCACATTTCAATTCTTTACACTTAACCATTTTCGAGTAACTAATTCACGTTTTCAAGTTACTACACTTAACCATTTTCAAGTAACTAATTCACATTTCAAGTCTCTACCATTAACCATTTTCATGTAATAATCCATATTTTCACAACACTTAACCATTTTCAAGTAACTAATTCACATTTCAAGTCTGTACCATTAATCATTTTCAAGTAACTAATTCACATTTTTAAGTTACTACACTTAACCATTTTCCAGTAACTAATTCACATTTTCACTACACTTAACCATTTTCAAGTAACTAATTCACATTTCAAGTCTCTACCATTAACCATTTTCAAGGCACTACCATTTTCAAGTAACTAATTCACATTTTCACTACACTTAACCATTTTCAAGTAACTAATTCATATTTCAAGTCTCTACCATTAACCATTTTCAAGTAACTAATTCACATTTCAAGTCTCTACTATTAACCATGTAACTAATTTACATTTCAATTCTCTACACTTAACCATTTTCAAGCAACTAATTCATGTTTTCAAGTTACTACACTTAACCATTTTCATGTAATAATCCACATTTTCACAACACTTAACCATTTTCAAGTAACTAATTCACATTTCAATTCTCTACACTTAACCATTTTCAAGTAACTAATTCACGTTTTCAAGTTACTACACTTAACCATTTTCAAGTAACTAATTCACATTTCAAGTCTCTACCATTAACCATTTTCATGTAATAATCCACATTTTCACAACACTTAACCATTTTCAAGTAACTAATTCACATTTAAAGTCTCTACCAGTAATCATTTTCAAGTAACTAATTCACGTTTTCAAGTTACTACACTTAACCATTTTCAAGTAACTAATTCACATTTTCACTACACTTAACCATTTTCAAGTAACTAACTCACATTTCAAGTCTCTACCATTAACCATTTTCAAGTCACTACCATTTTCAAGTAACTAATTCACATTTTCACTACACTTAACCATTTTCAAGTAACTAATTCATATTTCAAGTCTCTACCATTAACCATTTTCAAGTAACTAATTAACATTTCAAGTCTCTACCATTAACCATGTAACTAATTCACATTTCAATTCTCTACACTTAACCATTTTCAAGTAACTAATTCACGTTTTCAAGTTACTACACTTAACCATTTTCAAGTAACTAATCCACATTTTCACTACACGTAACCATTTTCAAGTAACTAATTCATATTTCAAGTCTCTACCATTAACCATTTTCAAGTAACTAATTAACATTTCAAGTCTCTACACTTAACCATTTTCGAGTAACTAATTCACTTTTTCAAGTTACTACACTTAACCATTTTCAAGTAACTAACTCACATTTCAAGTCTCTACCATTAACCATTTTCAAGTCACTACCATTTTCAAGTAACTAATTCACATTTTCACTACACTTAACCATTTTCAAGTAACTAATTCATATTTCAAGTCTCTACCATTAACCATTTTCAAGTAACTAATTCACATTTTCACTACACTTAACCATTTTCAAGTAACTAATTCATATTTCAAGTCTCTACCATTAACCATTTTCAAGTAACTAATTCACATTTTCACTACACTTAACCATTTTCAAGTAACTAATTCATATTTCAAGTCTCTACACTTAACCATTTTCAAGTAACTAATTCACGTTTTCAAGTTACTACACTTAACCATTTTCAAGTAACTAATTCACATTTTCACTACACTTAACCATTTTCAAGTAACTAATTCATATTTCAAGTCTCTACCATTAACCATTTTCAAGTAACTAATTAACATTTCAAGTCTCTACCATTAACCATGTAACTAATTCACATTTCAATTCTCTACACTTAACCATTTTCAAGTAACTAATTCACGTTTTCAAATTACTACACTTAACCATTTTCAAGTAACTAATCCACATTTTCACTACACTTAACCATTTTCAAGTAACTAATCACATTTCAAGTCTCTACCATTAACCATTTTCAAGTCACTACCATTTTCAAGTAACTAATTCACATTTTCACTACACTTAACCATTTTCAAGTAACTAATTCATATTTCAAGTCTCTACCATTAACCATTTTCAAGTAACTAATTCACATTTTCACTACACTTAACCATTTTCAAGTAACTAATTCGTATTTCAAGTCTCTACCATTAACCATTTTCAAGTAACTAATTAACATTTCAAGTCTCTACCATTAACCATGTAACTAATTCACATTTCAATTCTCTACACTTAACCATTTTCAAGTAACTAATTCACGTTTTCAAGTTACTACACTTAACCATTTTCAAGTAACTAATTCACATTTTCACTACACTTAACCATTTTCAAGTAACTAATTCATATTTCAAGTCTCTACCATTAACCATTTTCAAGTAACTAATTAACATTTCAAGTCTCTACCATTAACCATGTAACTAATTCACATTTCAATTCTCTACACTTAACCATTTTCAAGTAACTAATCCACATTTTCACTACACTTAACCATTTTCAAGTAACTAACTCACATTTCAAGTCTCTACCATTAACCATTTTCAAGTCACTACCATTTTCAAGTAACTAATTCACATTTATACTACACTTAACCATTTTCAAGTAACTAATCCACATTTTCACTACACTTAACCATTTTCAAGTAACTAACTCACATTTCAAGTCTCTACCATTAACCATTTTCAAGTCACTACCATTTTCAAGTAACTAATTCACATTTATACTACACTTAACCATTTTCAAGTAACTAATTCATATTTCAAGTCTCTACCATTAACCATTTTCAAGTAACTAATTCACATTTTCACTACACTTAACCATTTTCAAGTAACTAATTCATATTTCAAGTCTCTACCATTAACCATTTTCAAGTAACTAATTAACATTTCAAGTCTCTACCATTAACCATGTAACTAATTCACATTTCAATTCTCTACACTTAACCATTTTCAAGTAACTAATTCACGTTTTCAAGTTACTACACTTAACCATTTTCAAGTAACTAATTCACATTTTCACTACACTTAACCATTTTCAAGTAACTAATTCATATTTCAAGTCTCTACCATTAACCATTTTCAAGTAACTAATTAACATTTCAAGTCTCTACCATTAACCATGTAACTAATTCACATTTCAATTCTCTACACTTAACCATTTTCAAGTAACTAATTCATATTTCAAGTCTCTACCATTAACCATTTTCAAGTAACTAATTAACATTTCAAGTCGCTACCATTAACCATGTAACTAATTCACATTTCAATTCTCTACACTTAACCATTTTCAAGTAACTAATTCACGTTTTCAAGTTACTACACTTAACCATTTTCAAGTAACTAATTCACATTTTCACTACACTTAACCATTTTCAAGTAACTAATTCATATTTCAAGTCTCTACCATTAACCATTTTCAAGTAACTAATTAACATTTCAAGTCTCTACCATTAACCATGTAACTAATTCACATTTCAATTCTCTACACTTAACCATTTTCAAGTAACTAATTCACGTTTTCAAATTACTACACTTAACCATTTTCAAGTAACTAATCCACATTTTCACTACACGTAACCATTTTCAAGTAACTAATTCACATTTCAAGTCTCTACCATTAACCATTTTCAAGTAACTAATTCACATTTCAATTCTCTACACTTAACCATTTTCGAGTAACTAATTCACGTTTTCAAGTTACTACACTTAACCATTTTCAAGTAACTAATTCACATTTCAAGTCTCTACCATTAATCATTTTCAAGTAACTAATTCACATTTTTAAGTTTCTACACTTAACCATTTTCCAGTAACTAATTCACATTTTCACTACACTTAACCATTTTCAAGTAACTAATTCACATTTCAAGTCTCTACCATTAACCATTTTCAAGGCACTACCATTTTCAAGTAACTAATTCACATTTTCACTACACTTAACCATTTTCAAGTAACTAATTCATATTTCAAGTCTCTACCATTAACCATTTTCAAGTAACTAATTCACATTTCAAGTCTCTACCATTAACCATGTAACTAATTTACATTTCAATTCTCTACACTTAACCATTTTCAAGCAACTAATTCATGTTTTCAAGTTACTACACTTAACCATTTTCATGTAATAATCCACATTTTCACAACACTTAACCATTTTCAAGTAACTAATTCACATTTCAATTCTCTACACTTAACCATTTTCAAGTAACTAATTCACGTTTTCAAGTTACTACACTTAACCATTTTCAAGTAACTAATTCACATTTCAAGTCTCTACCATTAACCATTTTCATGTAATAATCCACATTTTCCCAACACTTAACCATTTACAAGTAACTAATTCACATTTCAAGTCTCTACCATTAATCATTTTCAAGTAACTAATTCACGTTTTCAAGTTACTACACTTAACCATTTTCAAGTAACTAATTCACATTTTCACTACACTTAACCATTTTCAAGTAACTAACTCACATTTCAAGTCTCTACCATTAACCATTTTCAAGTCACTACCATTTTCAAGTAACTAATTCACATTTTCACTACACTTAACCATTTTCAAGTAACTAATTCATATTTCAAGTCTCTACCATTAACCATTTTCAAGTAACTAATTCACATTTTCACTACACTTAACCATTTTCAAGTAACTAATTCATATTTCAAGTCTCTACCATTAACCATTTTCAAGTAACTAATTAACATTTCAAGTCTCTACCATTAACCATGTAACTAATTCACATTTCAATTCTCTACACTTAACCATTTTCAAGTAACTAATTCACGTTTTCAAGTTACTACACTTAACCATTTTCAAGTAACTAATTCACATTTTGACTACACTTAACCATTTTCAAGTAACTAATTCATATTTCAAGTCTCTACCATTAACCATTTTCAAGTAACTAATTAACATTTCAAGTCTCTACCATTAACCATGTAACTAATTCACATTTCAATTCTCTACACTTAACCATTTTCAAGTAACTAATTCACGTTTTCAAATTACTACACTTAACCATTTTCAAGTAACTAATCCACATTTTCACTACACTTAACCATTTTCAAGTAACTAATTCACATTTCAAGTCTCTACCATTAACCATTTTCAAGTCACTACCATTTTCAAGTAACTAATTCACATTTTCACTACACTTAACCATTTTCAAGTAACTAATTCATATTTCAAGTCTCTACCATTAACCATTTTCAAGTAACTAATTCACATTTTCACTACACTTAACCATTTTCAAGTAACTAATTCATATTTCAAGTCTCTACCATTAACCATTTTCAAGTAACTAATTAACATTTCAAGTCTCTACCATTAACCATGTAACTAATTCACATTTCAATTCTCTACACTTAACCATTTTCAAGTAACTAATTCACGTTTTCAAGTTACTACACTTAACCATTTTCAAGTAACTAATTCACATTTTCACTACACTTAACCATTTTCAAGTAACTAATTCACATTTCAAGTCTCTACCATTAACCATGTAACTAATTTACATTTCAATTCTCTACACTTAACCATTTTCAAGCAACTAATTCATGTTTTCAAGTTACTACACTTAACCATTTTCATGTAATAATCCACATTTTCACAACACTTAACCGTTTTCAAGTAACTAATTCACATTTCAATTCTCTACACTTAACCATTTTCAAGTAACTAATTCACGTTTTCAAATTACTACACTTAACCATTTTCAAGTAACTAATTCACGTTTTCAAGTTACTACACTTAACCATTTTCAAGTAACTAATTCACATTTTCACTACACTTAACCATTTTCAAGTAACTAATTCATATTTCAAGTCTCTACCATTAACCATTTTCAAGTAACTAATTACCATTTCAAGTCTCTACCATTAACCATGTAACTAATTCACATTTCAATTCTCTACACTTAACCATTTTCAAGTAACTAATCCACATTTTCACTACACTTAACCATTTTCAAGTAACTAACTCACATTTCAAGTCTCTACCATTAACCATTTTCAAGTCACTACCATTTTCAAGTAACTAATTCACATTTTCACTACACTTAACCATTTTCAAGTAACTAATTCATATTTCAAGTCTCTACCATTAACCATTTTCAAGTAACTAATTCACATTTTCACTACACTTAACCATTTTCAAGTAACTAATTCATATTTCAAGTCTCTACCATTAACCATTTTCAAGTAACTAATTAACATTTCAAGTCTCTACCATTAACCATGTAACTAATTCACATTTCAATTCTCTACACTTAACCATTTTCAAGTAACTAATTCATGTTTTCAAGTTACTACACTTAACCATTTTCAAGTAACTAATTCACATTTTCACTACACTTAACCATTTTCAAGTAACTAATTCATATTTCAAGTCTCTACCATTAACCATTTTCAAGTAACTAATTAACATTTCAAGTCTCTACCATTAACCATGTAACTAATTCACATTTCAATTCTCTACACTTAACCATTTTCAAGTAACTAATTCACGTTTTCAAATTACTACACTTAACCATTTTCAAGTAACTAATCCACATTTTCACTACACGTAACCATTTTCAAGTAACTAATTCACATTTCAAGTCTCTACCATTAACCATTTTCAAGTAACTAATTCACATTTCAATTCTCTACACTTAACCATTTTCGAGTAACTAATTCACGTTTTCAAGTTACTACACTTAACCATTTTCAAGTAACTAATTCACATTTCAAGTCTCTACCATTAATCATTTTCAAGTAACTAATTCACATTTTTAAGTTTCTACACTTAACCATTTTCCAGTAACTAATTCACATTTTCACTACACTTAACCATTTTCAAGTAACTAATTCACATTTCAAGTCTCTACCATTAACCATTTTCAAGGCACTACCATTTTCAAGTAACTAATTCACATTTTCACTACACTTAACCATTTTCAAGTAACTAATTCATATTTCAAGTCTCTACCATTAACCATTTTCAAGTAACTAATTCACATTTCAAGTCTCTACCATTAACCATGTAACTAATTTACATTTCAATTCTCTACACTTAACCATTTTCAAGCAACTAATTCATGTTTTCAAGTTACTACACTTAACCATTTTCATGTAATAATCCACATTTTCACAACACTTAACCATTTTCAAGTAACTAATTCACATTTCAATTCTCTACACTTAACCATTTTCAAGTAACTAATTCACGTTTTCAAGTTACTACACTTAACCATTTTCAAGTAACTAATTCACATTTCAAGTCTCTACCATTAACCATTTTCATGTAATAATCCACATTTTCACAACACTTAACCATTTTCAAGTAACTAATTCACATTTCAAGTCTCTACCATTAATCATTTTCAAGTAACTAATTCACGTTTTTAAGTTACTACACTTAACCATTTTCAAGTAACTAATCCACATTTTCACTACACGTAACCATTTTCAAGTCACTAATTCATATTTCAAGTCTCTACCATTAACCATTTTCAAGTAACTAATTAACATTTCAAGTCTCTACCATTAACCATGTAACTAATTCACATTTCAATTCTCTACACTTAACCATTTTCAAGTAACTAATTCACGTTTTCAAGTTACTACACTTAACCATTTTCAAGTAACTAATTCACATTTTCACTACACTTAACCATTTTCAAGTAACTAATTCACATTTCAAGTCTCTACCATTAACCATGTAACTAATTTACATTTCAATTCTCTACACTTAACCATTTTCAAGCAACTAATTCATGTTTTCAAGTTACTACACTTAACCATTTTCATGTAATAATCCACATTTTCACAACACTTAACCGTTTTCAAGTAACTAATTCACATTTCAATTCTCTACACTTAACCATTTTCAAGTAACTAATTCACGTTTTCAAATTACTACACTTAACCATTTTCAAGTAACTAATTCACGTTTTCAAGTTACTACACTTAACCATTTTCAAGTAACTAATTCACATTTTCACTACACTTAACCATTTTCAAGTAACTAATTCATATTTCAAGTCTCTACCATTAACCATTTTCAAGTAACTAATTACCATTTCAAGTCTCTACCATTAACCATGTAACTAATTCACATTTCAATTCTCTACACTTAACCATTTTCAAGTAACTAATCCACATTTTCACTACACTTAACCATTTTCAAGTAACTAACTCACATTTCAAGTCTCTACCATTAACCATTTTCAAGTCACTACCATTTTCAAGTAACTAATTCACATTTTCACTACACTTAACCATTTTCAAGTAACTAATTCATATTTCAAGTCTCTACCATTAACCATTTTCAAGTAACTAATTCACATTTTCACTACACTTAACCATTTTCAAGTAACTAATTCATATTTCAAGTCTCTACCATTAACCATTTTCAAGTAACTAATTAACATTTCAAGTCTCTACCATTAACCATGTAACTAATTCACATTTCAATTCTCTACACTTAACCATTTTCAAGTAACTAATTCACGTTTTCAAGTTACTACA
Organism: Capsicum rhomboideum; assembly: GCA_031232105.1. Lineage (NCBI taxonomy): Eukaryota > Viridiplantae > Streptophyta > Magnoliopsida > Solanales > Solanaceae > Capsicum > Capsicum rhomboideum. The sequence goes on along the minus strand of CP124719.1, from coordinate 45,248,508 downwards.
CTTAACCATTTTCAAGTAACTAATTCACATTTTCACTACACTTAACCATTTTCAAGTAACTAATTCATATTTCAAGTCTCTACCATTAACCATTTTCAAGTAACTAATTAACATTTCAAGTCTCTACCATTAACCATGTAACTAATTCACATTTCAATTCTCTACACTTAACCATTTTCAAGTAACTAATTCACGTTTTCAAATTACTACACTTAACCATTTTCAAGTAACTAATCCACATTTTCACTACACGTAACCATTTTCAAGTAACTAATTCACATTTCAAGTCTCTACCATTAACCATTTTCAAGTAACTAATTCACATTTCAATTCTCTACACTTAACCATTTTCGAGTAACTAATTCACGTTTTCAAGTTACTACACTTAACCATTTTCAAGTAACTAATTCACATTTCAAGTCTCTACCATTAATCATTTTCAAGTAACTAATTCACATTTTTAAGTTTCTACACTTAACCATTTTCCAGTAACTAATTCACATTTTCACTACACTTAACCATTTTCAAGTAACTAATTCACATTTCAAGTCTCTACCATTAACCATTTTCAAGGCACTACCATTTTCAAGTAACTAATTCACATTTTCACTACACTTAACCATTTTCAAGTAACTAATTCATATTTCAAGTCTCTACCATTAACCATTTTCAAGTAACTAATTCACATTTCAAGTCTCTACCATTAACCATGTAACTAATTTACATTTCAATTCTCTACACTTAACCATTTTCAAGCAACTAATTCATGTTTTCAAGTTACTACACTTAACCATTTTCATGTAATAATCCACATTTTCACAACACTTAACCATTTTCAAGTAACTAATTCACATTTCAATTCTCTACACTTAACCATTTTCAAGTAACTAATTCACGTTTTCAAGTTACTACACTTAACCATTTTCAAGTAACTAATTCACATTTCAAGTCTCTACCATTAACCATTTTCATGTAATAATCCACATTTTCACAACACTTAACCATTTTCAAGTAACTAATTCACATTTCAAGTCTCTACCATTAATCATTTTCAAGTAACTAATTCACGTTTTCAAGTTACTACACTTAACCATTTTCAAGTAACTAATTCACATTTTCACTACACTTAACCATTTTCAAGTAACTAACTCACATTTCAAGTCTCTACCATTAACCATTTTCAAGTCACTACCATTTTCAAGTAACTAATTCACATTTTCACTACACTTAACCATTTTCAAGTAACTAATTCATATTTCAAGTCTCTACCATTAACCATTTTCAAGTAACTAATTCACATTTTCACTACACTTAACCATTTTCAAGTAACTAATTCATATTTCAAGTCTCTACCATTAACCATTTTCAAGTAACTAATTAACATTTCAAGTCTCTACAATTAACCATGTAACTAATTCACATTTCAATTCTCTACACTTAACCATTTTCAAGTAACTAATTCACGTTTTCAAGTTACTACACTTAACCATTTTCAAGTAACTAATTCACATTTTCACTACACTTAACCATTTTCAAGTAACTAATTCATATTTCAAGTCTCTACCATTAACCATTTTCAAGTAACTAATTAACATTTCAAGTCTCTACCATTAACCATGTAACTAATTCACATTTCAATTCTCTACACTTAACCATTTTCAAGTAACTAATTCACGTTTTCAAATTACTACACTTAACCATTTTCAAGTAACTAATCCACATTTTCACTACACTTAACCATTTTCAAGTAACTAACTCACATTTCAAGTCTCTACCATTAACCATTTTCAAGTCACTACCATTTTCAAGTAACTAATTCACATTTTCACTACACTTAACCATTTTCAAGTAACTAATTCACATTTTCACTACACTTAACCATTTTCAAGTAACTAATTCATATTTCAAGTCTCTACCATTAACCATTTTCAAGTAACTAATTAACATTTCAAGTCTCTACCATTAACCATGTAACTAATTCACATTTCAATTCTCTACACTTAACCATTTTCAAGTAACTAATTCACGTTTTCAAGTTACTACACTTAACCATTTTCAAGTAACTAATTCACATTTTCACTACACTTAACCATTTTCAAGTAACTAATTCATATTTCAAGTCTCTACCATTAACCATTTTCAAGTAACTAATTCACATTTCAAGTCTCTACCATTAACCATGTAACTAATTTACATTTCAATTCTCTACACTTAACCATTTTCAAGCAACTAATTCATGTTTTCAAGTTACTACACTTAACCATTTTCATGTAATAATCCACATTTTCACAACACTTAACCGTTTTCAAGTAACTAATTCACATTTCAATTCTCTACACTTAACCATTTTCAAGTAACTAATTCACGTTTTCAAATTACTACACTTAACCATTTTCAAGTAACTAATTCACGTTTTCAAGTTACTACACTTAACCATTTTCAAGTAACTAATTCACATTTTCACTACACTTAACCATTTTCAAGTAACTAACTCACATTTCAAGTCTCTACCATTAACCATTTTCAAGTCACTACCATTTTCAAGTAACTAATTCACATTTTCACTACACTTAACCATTTTCAAGTAACTAATTCATATTTCAAGTCTCTACCATTAACCATTTTCAAGTAACTAATTAACATTTCAAGTCTCTACCATTAACCAAGTAACTAATTCACATTTCAATTCTCTACACTTAACCATTTTCAAGTAACTAATTCACGTTTTCAAGTTACTACACTTAACCATTTTCAAGTAACTAATCCACATTTTCACTACACGTAACCATTTTCAAGTAACTAATTCACATTTCAAGTCTCTACCGTTAACCATTTTCAAGTAACTAATTCACATTTCAATTCTTTACACTTAACCATTTTCGAGTAACTAATTCACGTTTTCAAGTTACTACACTTAACCATTTTCAAGTAACTAATTCACATTTCAAGTCTCTACCATTAACCATTTTCATGTAATAATCCATATTTTCACAACACTTAACCATTTTCAAGTAACTAATTCACATTTCAAGTCTCTACCATTAATCATTTTCAAGTAACTAATTCACATTTTTAAGTTACTACACTTAACCATTTTCCAGTAACTAATTCACATTTTCACTACACTTAACCATTTTCAAGTAACTAATTCACATTTCAAGTCTCTACCATTAACCATTTTCAAGGCACTACCATTTTCAAGTAACTAATTCACATTTTCACTACACTTAACCATTTTCAAGTAACTAATTCATATATCAAGTCTCTACCATTAACCATTTTCAAGTAACTAATTAACATTTCAAGTCTCTACACTTAACCATTTTCGAGTAACTAATTCACGTTTTCAAGTTACTACACTTAACCATATTCAAGTAACTAACTCACATTTCAAGTCTCTACCATTAACCATTTTCAAGTCACTACCATTTTCAAGTAACTAATTCACATTTTCACTACACTTAACCATTTTCAAGTAACTAATTCATATTTCAAGTCTCTACCATTAACCATTTTCAAGTAACTAATTCACATTTTCACTACACTTAACCATTTTCAAGTAACTAATTCATATTTCAAGTCTCTACCATTAACCATTTTCAAGTAACTAATTAACATTTCAAGTCTCTACCATTAACCATGTAACTAATTCACATTTCAATTCTCTACACTTAACCATTTTCAAGTAACTAATTCACGTTTTCAAGTTACTACACTTAACCATTTTCAAGTAACTAATTCACATTTTCACTATACTTAACCATTTTCAAGTAACTAATTCACATTTCAAGTCTCTACCATTAACCATTTTCAAGTAACTAATTAACATTTCAAGTCTCTACCATTAACCATGTAACTAATTCACATTTCAATTCTCTACACTTAACCATTTTCAAGTAACTAATTCACGTTTTCAAGTTACTACACTTAACCATTTTCAAGTAACTAATCCACATTTTCACTACACGTAACCATTTTCAAGTAACTAATTCATATTTCAAGTCTCTACCATTAACCATTTTCAAGTAACTAATTAACATTTCAAGTCTCTACACTTAACCATTTTCGAGTAACTAATTCACGTTTTCAAGTTACTACACTTAACCATTTTCAAGTAACTAACTCACATTTCAAGTCTCTACCATTAACCATTTTCAAGTCACTACCATTTTCAAGTAACTAATTCACATTTTCACTACACTTAACCATTTTCAAGTAACTAATTCATATTTCAAGTCTCTACCATTAACCATTTTCTAGTAACTAATTCACATTTTCACTACACTTAACCATTTTCAAGTAACTAATTCATATTTCAAGTCTCTACCATTAACCATTTTCAAGTAACTAATTAACATTTCAAGTCTCTACCATTAACCATGTAACTAATTCACATTTCAATTCTCTACACTTAACCATTTTCAAGTAACTAATTCACGTTTTCAAGTTACTACACTTAACCATTTTCAAGTAACTAATTCACATTTTCACTACACTTAACCATTTTCAAGTAACTAATTCATATTTCAAGTCTCTACCATTAACCATTTTCAAGTAACTAATTCACATTTCAAGTCTCTACCATTAACCATGTAACTAATTTACATTTCAATTCTCTACACTTAACCATTTTCAAGCAACTAATTCATGTTTTCAAGTTACTACACTTAACCATTTTCATGTAATAATCCACATTTTCACAACACTTAACCATTTTCAAGTAACTAATTCACATTTCAATTCTCTACACTTAACCATTTTCAAGTAACTAATTCACGTTTTCAAATTACTACACTTAACCATTTTCAAGTAACTAATTCACGTTTGCAAGTTACTACACTTAACCATTTTCAAGTAACTAATTCACATTTTCACTACACTTAACCATTTTCAAGTAACTAACTCACATTTCAAGTCTCTACCATTAACCATTTTCAAGTCACTACCATTTTCAAGTAACTAATTCACATTTTCACTACACTTAACCATTTTCAAGTAACTAATTCATATTTCAAGTCTCTACCATTAACCATTTTCAAGTAACTAATTAACATTTCAAGTCTCTACCATTAACCAGGTAACTAATTCACATTTCAATTCTCTACACTTAACCATTTTCAAGTAACTAATTCACGTTTTCAAGTTACTACACTTAACCATTTTCAAGTAACTAATCCACATTTTCACTACACGTAACCATTTTCAAGTAACTAATTCACATTTCAAGTCTCTACCATTAACCATTTTCAAGTAACTAATTCACATTTCAATTCTTTACACTTAACCATTTTCGAGTAACTAATTCACGTTTTCAAGTTACTACACTTAACCATTTTCAAGTAACTAATTCACATTTCAAGTCTCTACCATTAACCATTTTCATGTAATAATCCATATTTTCACAACACTTAACCATTTTCAAGTAACTAATTCACATTTCAAGTCTCTACCATTAATCATTTTCAAGTAACTAATTCACATTTTTAAGTTACTACACTTAACCATTTTCCAGTAACTAATTCACATTTTCACTACACTTAACCATTTTCAAGTAACTAATTCACATTTCAAGTCTCTACCATTAACCATTTTCAAGGCACTACCATTTTCAAGTAACTAATTCACATTTTCACTACACTTAACCATTTTCAAGTAACTAATTCATATTTCAAGTCTCTACCATTAACCATTTTCAAGTAACTAATTAACATTTCAAGTCTCTACCATTAACCATGTAACTAATTCACATTTCAATTCTCTACACTTAACCATTTTCAAGTAACTAATTCACGTTTTCAAGTTACTACACTTAACCATTTTCAAGTAACTAATCCACATTTTCACTACACGTAACCATTTTCAAGTAACTAATTCATATTTCAAGTCTCTACCATTAACCATTTTCAAGTAACTAATTAACATTTCAAGTCTCTACACTTAACCATTTTCGAGTAACTAATTCACGTTTTCAAGTTACTACACTTAACCATTTTCAAGTAACTAACTCACATTTCAAGTCTCTACCATTAACCATTTTCAAGTCACTACCATTTTCAAGTAACTAATTCACATTTTCACTACACTTAACCATTTTCAAGTAACTAATTCATATTTCAAGTCTCTACCATTAACCATTTTCAAGTAACTAATTCACATTTTCACTACACTTAACCATTTTCAAGTAACTAATTCATATTTCAAGTCTCTACCATTAACCATTTTCAAGTAACTAATTAACATTTCAAGTCTCTACCATTAACCATGTAACTAATTCACATTTCAATTCTCTACACTTAACCATTTTCAAGTAACTAATTCACGTTTTCAAGTTACTACACTTAACCATTTTCAAGTAACTAATTCACATTTTCACTACACTTAACCATTTTCAAGTAACTAATTCACATTTCAAGTCTCTACCATTAACCATTTTCAAGTAACTAATTAACATTTCAAGTCTCTACCATTAACCATGCAACTAATTCACATTTCAATTCTCTACACTTAACCATTTTCAAGTAACTAATTCACGTTTTCAAGTTACTACACTTAACCATTTTCAAGTAACTAATCCACATTTTCACTACACGTAACCATTTTCAAGTAACTAATTCATATTTCAAGTCTCTACCATTAACCATTTTCAAGTAACTAATTAACATTTCAAGTCTCTACACTTAACCATTTTCGAGTAACTAATTCACGTTTTCAAGTTACTACAATTAACCATTTTCAAGTAACTAACTCACATTTCAAGTCTCTACCATTAACCATTTTCAAGTCACTACCATTTTCAAGTAACTAATTCACATTTATACTACACTTAACCATTTTCAAGTAACTAATTCATATTTCAAGTCTCTACCATTAACCATTTTCAAGTAACTAATTCACATTTTCACTACACTTAACCATTTTCAAGTAACTAATTCATATTTCAAGTCTCTACCATTAACCATTTTCAAGTAACTAATTAACATTTCAAGTCTCTACCATTAACCATGTAACTAATTCACATTTCAATTCTCTACACTTAACCATTTTCAAGTAACTAATTCACGTTTTCAAGTTACTACACTTAACCATTTTCAAGTAACTAATCCACATTTTCACTACACGTAACCATTTTCAAGTAACTAATTCATATTTCAAGTCTCTACCATTAACCATTTTCAAGTAACTAATTAACATTTCAAGTCTCTACACTTAACCATTTTCGAGTAACTAATTCACGTTTTCAAGTTACTACACTTAACCATTTTCAAGTAACTAACTCACATTTCAAGTCTCTACCATTAACCATTTTCAAGTCACTACCATTTTCAAGTAACTAATTCACATTTTCACTACACTTAACCATTTTCAAGTAACTAATTCATATTTCAAGTCTCTACCATTAACCATTTTCAAGTAACTAATTCACATTTTCACTACACTTAACCATTTTCAAGTAACTAATTCATATTTCAAGTCTCTACCATTAACCATTTTCAAGTAACTAATTAACATTTCAAGTCTCTACCATTAACCATGTAACTAATTCACATTTCAATTCTCTACACTTAACCATTTTCAAGTAACTAATTCACGTTTTCAAGTTACTACACTTAACCATTTTCAAGTAACTAATTCACATTTTCACTACACTTAACCATTTTCAAGTAACTAATTCACATTTCAAGTCTCTACCATTAACCATTTTCAAGTAACTAATTAACATTTCAAGTCTCTACCATTAACCATGCAACTAATTCACATTTCAATTCTCTACACTTAACCATTTTCAAGTAACTAATTCACGTTTTCAAGTTACTACACTTAACCATTTTCAAGTAACTAATCCACATTTTCACTACACGTAACCATTTTCAAGTAACTAATTCATATTTCAAGTCTCTACCATTAACCATTTTCAAGTAACTAATTAACATTTCAAGTCTCTACACTTAACCATTTTCGAGTAACTAATTCACGTTTTCAAGTTACTACAATTAACCATTTTCAAGTAACTAACTCACATTTCAAGTCTCTACCATTAACCATTTTCAAGTCACTACCATTTTCAAGTAACTAATTCACATTTATACTACACTTAACCATTTTCAAGTAACTAATTCATATTTCAAGTCTCTACCATTAACCATTTTCAAGTAACTAATTCACATTTTCACTACACTTAACCATTTTCAAGTAACTAATTCATATTTCAAGTCTCTACCATTAACCATTTTCAAGTAACTAATTAACATTTCAAGTCTCTACCATTAACCATGTAACTAATTCACATTTCAATTCTCTACACTTAACCATTTTCAAGTAACTAATTCACGTTTTCAAGTTACTACACTTAACCATTTTCAAGTAACTAATTCACATTTTCACTACACTTAACCATTTTCAAGTAACTAATTCATATTTCAAGTCTCTACCATTAACCATTTTCAAGTAACTAATTAACATTTCAAGTCTCTACCATTAACCATGTAACTAATTCACATTTCAATTCTCTACACTTAACCATTTTCAAGTAACTAATTCACGTTTTCAAGTTACTACACTTAACCATTTTCAAGTAACTAATCCACATTTTCACTACACGTAACCATTTTCAAGTAACTAATTCACATTTCAAGTCTCTACCATTAACCATTTTCAAGTAACTAATTCACATTTCAATTCTTTACACTTAACCATTTTCGAGTAACTAATTCACGTTTTCAAGTTACTACACTTAACCATTTTCAAGTAACTAATTCACATTTCAAGTCTCTACCATTAACCATTTTCATGTAATAATCCATATTTTCACAACACTTAACCATTTTCAAGTAACTAATTCACATTTCAAGTCTCTACCATTAATCATTTTCAAGTAACTAATTCACATTTTTAAGTTACTACACTTAACCATTTTCCAGTAACTAATTCACATTTTCACTACACTTAACCATTTTCAAGTAACTAATTCACATTTCAAGTCTCTACCATTAACCATTTTCAAGGCACTACCATTTTCAAGTAACTAATTCACATTTTCACTACACTTAACCATTTTCAAGTAACTAATTCATATTTCAAGTCTCTACCATTAACCATTTTCAAGTAACTAATTCACATTTCAAGTATCTACCATTAACCATGTAACTAATTTACATTTCAATTCTCTACACTTAACCATTTTCAAGCAACTAATTCATGTTTTCAAGTTACTACACTTAACCATTTTCATGTAATAATCCACATTTTCACAACACTTAACCATTTTCAAGTAACTAATTCACATTTCAATTCTCTACACTTAACCATTTTCAAGTAATTAATTCACGTTTTCAAGTTACTACACTTAACCATTTTCAAGTAACTAATTCACATTTCAAGTCTCTACCATTAACCATTTTCATGTAATAATCCACATTTTCACAACACTTAACCATTTTCAAGTAACTAATTCACATTTCAAGTCTCTACCATTAATCATTTTCAAGTAACTAATTCACGTTTTCAAGTTACTACACTTAACCATTTTCAAGTAACTAATTCACATTTTCACTACACTTAACCATTTTCAAGTAACTAACTCACATTTCAAGTCTCTACCATTAACCATTTTCAAGTCACTACCATTTTCAAGTAACTAATTCACATTTTCACTACACTTAACCATTTTCAAGTAACTAATTCATATTTCAAGTCTCTACCATTAACCATTTTCAAGTAACTAATTAACATTTCAAGTCTCTACCATTAACCATGTAACTAATTCACATTTCAATTCTCTACACTTAACCATTTTCAAGTAACTAATTCACGTTTTCAAGTTACTACACTTAACCATTTTCAAGTAACTAATCCACATTTTCACTACACGTAACCATTTTCAAGTAACTAATTCATATTTCAAGTCTCTACCATTAACCATTTTCAAGTAACTAATTAACATTTCAAGTCTCTACACTTAACCATTTTCGAGTAACTAATTCACGTTTTCAAGTTACTACACTTAACCATTTTCAAGTAACTAACTCACATTTCAAGTCTCTACCATTAACCATTTTCAAGTCACTACCATTTTCAAGTAACTAATTCACATTTTCACTACACTTAACCATTTTCAAGTAACTAATTCATATTTCAAGTCTCTACCATTAACCATTTTCAAGTAACTAATTCACATTTTCACTACACTTAACCATTTTCAAGTAACTAATTCATATTTCAAGTCTCTACCATTAACCATTTTCAAGTAACTAATTAACATTTCAAGTCTCTACCATTAACCATGTAACTAATTCACATTTCAATTCTCTACACTTAACCATTTTCAAGTAACTAATTCACGTTTTCAAGTTACTACACTTAACCATTTTCAAGTAACTAATTCACATTTTCACTACACTTAACCATTTTCAAGTAACTAATTCATATTTCAAGTCTCTACCATTAACCATTTTCAAGTAACTAATTAACATTTCAAGTCTCTACCATTAACCATGTAACTAATTCACATTTCAATTCTCTACACTTAACCATTTTCAAGTAACTAATTCACGTTTTCAAATTACTACACTTAACCATTTTCAAGTAACTAATCCACATTTTCACTACACTTAACCATTTTAAAGTAACTAACTCACATTTCAAGTCTCTACCATTAACCATTTTCAAGTCACTACCATTTTCAAGTAACTAATTCACATTTTCACTACACTTAACCATTTTCAAGTAACTAATTCATATTTCAAGTCTCTACCATTAACCATTTTCAAGTAACTAATTCACATTTTCACTACACTTAACCATTTTCAAGTAACTAATTCATATTTCAAGTCTCTACCATTAACCATTTTCAAGTAACTAATTAACATTTCAAGTCTCTACCATTAACCATGTAACTAATTCACATTTCAATTCTCTACACTTAACCATTTTCAAGTAACTAATTCACGTTTTCAAGTTACTACACTTAACCATTTTCAAGTAACTAATTCACATTTTCACTACACTTAACCATTTTCAAGTAACTAATTCATATTTCAAGTCTCTACCATTAACCATTTTCAAGTAACTAATTAACATTTCAAGTCTCTACCATTAACCATGTAACTAATTCACATTTCAATTCTCTACACTTAACCATTTTCAAGTAACTAATTCACGTTTTCAAATTACTACACTTAACCATTTTCAAGTAACTAATCCACATTTTCACTACACGTAACCATTTTCAAGTAACTAATTCACATTTCAAGTCTCTACCATTAACCATTTTCAAGTAACTAATTCACATTTCAATTCTCTACACTTAACCATTTTCGAGTAACTAATTCACGTTTTCAAGTTACTATACTTAACCATTTTCAAGTAACTAATTCACATTTCAAGTCTCTACCATTAATCATTTTCAAGTAACTAATTCACGTTTTTAAGTTACTACACTTAACAATTTTCCAGTAACTAATTCACATTTTCACTACACTTAACCATTTTCAAGTAACTAATTCACATTTCAAGTCTCTACCATTAACCATTTTCAAGTAACTAATTCACATTTTTACTACACTTAATCATTTTCAAGTAACTAATTCGTATTTCAAGTCTCTACCATTAACCATTTTCAAGTAACTAATTCACATTTCAAGTCTCTACCATTAACCATGTAACTAATTTACATTTCAATTCTCTACGCTTAACCATTTTCAAGCAACTAATTCATGTTTTCAAGTTACTACACTTAACCATTTTCATGTAATAATCCACATTTTCACAACACTTAACCATTTTCAAGTAACTAATTCACATTTCAATTCTCTACACTTAACCATTTTCAAGTAACTAATTAACATTTCAAGTCTCTACCATTAACCATGTAACTAATTAACATTTCAATTCTCTACACTTAACCATTTTCAAGTAACTAATTCACGTTTTCAAGTTACTACACTTAACCATTTTCAAGTAACTAATTCACATTTCAAGTCTCTACCATTAACCATTTTCATGTAATAATCCACATTTTCACAACACTTAACCATTTTAAGTAACTAATTCACATTTCAAGTCTCTACCATTAACCATTTTCAAGTAACTAATTCACGTTTTCAAGTTACTACACTTAACCATTTTCAAGTAACTAATTCACATTTCAAGTCTCTACCATTAACCATTTTCATGTAATAATCCACATTTTCACAACACTTAACCATTTTCAAGTAACTAATTCACATTTCAAGTCTCTACCATTGATCATTTTCAAGTAACTAATTCACGTTTTCAAGTTACTACACTTAACCATTTTCAAGTAACTAATTCACATTTTCACTACACTTAACCATTTTCAAGTAACTAACTCACATTTCAAGTCTCTACCATTAACCATTTTCAAGTCACTACCATTTTCAAGTAACTAATTCACATTTTCACTACACTTAACCATTTTCAAGTAACTAATTCATATTTCAAGTCTCTACCATTAACCATTTTCAAGTAACTAATTAACATTTCAAGTCTCTACCATTAACCATGTAACTAATTCACATTTCAATTCTCTACACTTAACCATTTTCAAGTAACTAATTCACGTTTTCAAGTTACTACACTTAACCATTTTCAAGTAACTAATCCACATTTTCACTACACGTAACCATTTTCAAGTAACTAATTCATATTTCAAGTCTCTACCATTAACCATTTTCAAGTAACTAATTAACATTTCAAGTCTCTACACTTAACCATTTTCGAGTAACTAATTCACGTTTTCAAGTTACTACACTTAACCATTTTCAAGTAACTAACTCACATTTCAAGTCTCTACCATTAACCATTTTCAAGTCACTACCATTTTCAAGTAACTAATTCACATTTTCACTACACTTAACCATTTTCAAGTAACTAATTCATATTTCAAGTCTCTACCATTAACCATTTTCAAGTAACTAATTCACATTTTCACTACACTTAACCATTTTCAAGTAACTAATTCATATTTCAAGTCTCTACCATTAACCATTTTCAAGTAACTAATTAACATTTCAAGTCTCTACCATTAACCATGTAACTAATTCACATTTCAATTCTCTACACTTAACCATTTTCAAGTAACTAATTCACGTTTTCAAGTTACTACACTTAACCATTTTCAAGTAACTAATTCACATTTTCACTACACTTAACCATTTTCAAGTAACTAATTCATATTTCAAGTCTCTACCATTAACCATTTTCAAGTAACTAATTAACATTTCAAGTCTCTACCATTAACCATGTAACTAATTCACATTTCAATTCTCTACACTTAACCATTTTCAAGTAACTAATTCACGTTTTCAAATTACTACACTTAACCATTTTCAAGTAACTAATCCACATTTTCACTACACTTAACCATTTTCAAGTAACTAACTCACATTTCAAGTCTCTACCATTAACCATTTTCAAGTCACTACCATTTTCAAGTAACTAATTCACATTTTCACTACACTTAACCATTTTCAAGTAACTAATTCATATTTCAAGTCTCTACCATTAACCATTTTCAAGTAACTAATTCACATTTTCACTACACTTAACCATTTTCAAGTAACTAATTCATATTTCAAGTCTCTACCATTAACCATTTTCAAGTAACTAATTAACATTTCAAGTCTCTACCATTAACCATGTAACTAATTCACATTTCAATTCTCTACACTTAACCATTTTCAAGTAACTAATTCACGTTTTCAAGTTACTACACTTAACCATTTTCAAGTAACTAATTCACATTTTCACTACACTTAACCATTTTCAAGTAACTAATTCATTTTTCAAGTCTCTACCATTAACCATTTTCAAGTAACTAATTAACATTTCAAGTCTCTACACTTAACCATTTTCAAGTAACTAATTCACGTTTTCAAATTACTACACTTAACCATTTTCAAGTAACTAATCCACATTTTCACTACACGTAACCATTTTCAAGTAACTAATTCACATTTCAAGTCTCTACCATTAACCATTTTCAAGTAACTAATTCACATTTCAATTCTCTACACTTAACCATTTTCGAGTAACTAATTCACGTTTTCAAGTTACTACACTTAACTATTTTCAAGTAACTAATTCACATTTCAAGTCTCTACCATTAATCATTTTCAAGTAACTAATTCACGTTTTTAAGTTACTACACTTAACAATTTTCCAGTAACTAATTCACATTTTCACTACACTTAACCATTTTCAAGTAACTAATTCACATTTCAAGTCTCTACCATTAACCATTTTCAAGTAACTAATTCACATTTTTACTACACTTAATCATTTTCAAGTAACTAATTCGTATTTCAAGTCTCTACCATTAACCATTTTCAAGTAACTAATTCACATTTCAAGTCTCTACCATTAACCATGTAACTAATTTACATTTCAATTCTCTACGCTTAACCATTTTCAAGCAACTAATTCATGTTTTCAAGTTACTACACTTAACCATTTTCATGTAATAATCCACATTTTCACAACACTTAACCATTTTCAAGTAACTAATTCACATTTCAATTCTCTACACTTAACCATTTTCAAGTAACTAATTAACATTTCAAGTCTCTACCATTAACCATGTAACTAATTAACATTTCAATTCTCTACACTTAACCATTTTCAAGTAACTAATTCACGTTTTCAAGTTACTACACTTAACCATTTTCAAGTAACTAATTCACATTTCAAGTCTCTACCATTAACCATTTTCATGTAATAATCCACATTTTCACAACACTTAACCATTTTAAGTAACTAATTCACATTTCAAGTCTCTACCATTAACCATTTTCAAGTAACTAATTCACGTTTTCAAGTTACTACACTTAACCATTTTCAAGTAACTAATTCACATTTCAAGTCTCTACCATTAACCATTTTCATGTAATAATCCACATTTTCACAACACTTAACCATTTTCAAGTAACTAATTCACATTTCAAGTCTCTACCATTGATCATTTTCAAGTAACTAATTCACGTTTTCAATTCTCTACACTTAACCATTTTCAAGTAACTAATTCACATTTCAAGTCTCTACCATTAACCATTTTCAAGTAACTAACTCACATTTCAAGTCTCTACCATTAACCATTTTCAAGTCACTACCATTTTCAAGTAACTAATTCACATTTTCACTACACTTAACCATTTTCAAGTAAAAAATTCATATTTCAAGTCTCTACCATTAACCATTTTCAAGTAACTAATTAACATTTCAAGTCTCTACCATTAACCATGTAACTAATTCACATTTCAATTCTCTACACTTAACCATTTTCAAGTAACTAATTCACGTTTTCAAGTTACTACACTTAACCATTTTCAAGTAACTAATCCACATTTTCACTACACGTAACCATTTTCAAGTAACTAATTCACATTTCAAGTCTCTACCATTAACCATTTTCAAGTAACTAATTCACATTTCAATTCTCTACACTTAACCATTTTCGAGTAACTAATTCACGTTTTCAAGTTACTACACTTAACCATTTTCAAGTAACTAATTCACATTTCAAGTCTCTACCATTAACCATTTTCATGTAATAATCCACATTTTCACAACACTTAACCATTTTCAAGTAACTAATTCACATTTCAATTCTCTACACTTAACCATTTTCAAGTAACTAATTAACATTTCAAGTCTCTACCATTAACCATGTAACTAATTAACATTTCAATTCTCTACACTTAACCATTTTCAAGTAACTAATTCACGTTTTCAAGTTACTACACTTAACCATTTTCAAGTAACTAATTCACATTTCAAGTCTCTACCATTAACCATTTTCATGTAATAATCCACATTTTCACAACACTTAACCATTTTAAGTAACTAATTCACATTTCAATTCTCTACACTTAACCATTTTCAAGTAACTAATTCACGTTTTCAAGTTACTACACTTAACCATTTTCAAGTAACTAATTCACATTTTCACTACACTTAACCATTTTCAAGTAACTAATTCATATTTCAAGTCTCTACCATTAACCATTTTCAAGTAACTAATTAACATTTCAAGTCTCTACCATTAACCATGTAACTAATTCACATTTCAATTCTCTACACTTAACCATTTTCAAGTAACTAATTCACGTTTTCAAATTACTACACTTAACCATTTTCAAGTAACTAATCCACATTTTCACTACACGTAACCATTTTCAAGTAACTAATTCACATTTCAAGTCTCTACCATTAACCATTTTCAAGTAACTAATTCACATTTCAATTCTCTACACTTAACCATTTTCGAGTAACTAATTCACGTTTTCAAGTTACTACACTTAACCATTTTCAAGTAACTAATTCACATTTCAAGTCTCTACCATTAATCATTTTCAAGTAACTAATTCACGTTTTTAAGTTACTACACTTAACAATTTTCCAGTAACTAATTCACATTTTCACTACACTTAACCATTTTCAAGTAACTAATTCACATTTCAAGTCTCTACCATTAACCATTTTCAAGTAACTAATTCACATTTTTACTACACTTAATCATTTTCAAGTAACTAATTCGTATTTCAAGTCTCTACCATTAACCATTTTCAAGTAACTAATTCACATTTCAAGTCTCTACCATTAACCATGTAACTAATTTACATTTCAATTCTCTACGCTTAACCATTTTCAAGCAACTAATTCATGTTTTCAAGTTACTACACTTAACCATTTTCATGTAATAATCCACATTTTCACAACACTTAACCATTTTCAAGTAACTAATTCACATTTCAATTCTCTACACTTAACCATTTTCAAGTAACTAATTAACATTTCAAGTCTCTACCATTAACCATGTAACTAATTAACATTTCAATTCTCTACACTTAACCATTTTCAAGTAACTAATTCACGTTTTCAAGTTACTACACTTAACCATTTTCAAGTAACTAATTCACATTTCAAGTCTCTACCATTAACCATTTTCATGTAATAATCCACATTTTCACAACACTTAACCATTTTAAGTAACTAATTCACATTTCAAGTCTCTACCATTAACCATTTTCAAGTAACTAATTCACGTTTTCAAGTTACTACACTTAACCATTTTCAAGTAACTAATTCACATTTCAAGTCTCTACCATTAACCATTTTCATGTAATAATCCACATTTTCACAACACTTAACCATTTTCAAGTAACTAATTCACATTTCAAGTCTCTACCATTGATCATTTTCAAGTAACTAATTCACGTTTTCAAGTTACTACACTTAACCATTTTCAAGTAACTAATTCACATTTTCACTACACTTAACCATTTTCAAGTAACTAATTCATATTTCAAGTCTCTACCATTAACCATTTTCAAGTAACTAATTAACATTTCAAGTCTCTACCATTAACCATGTAACTAATTCACATTTCAATTCTCTACACTTAACCATTTTCAAGTAACTAATTCACGTTTTCAAGTTACTACACTTAACCATTTTCAAGTAACTAATCCACATTTTCACTACACGTAACCATTTTCAAGTAACTAATTCATATTTCAAGTCTCTACCATTAACCATTTTCAAGTAACTAATTAACATTTCAAGTCTCTACACTTAACCATTTTCGAGTAACTAATTCACGTTTTCAAGTTACTACACTTAACCATTTTCAAGTAACTAACTCACATTTCAAGTCTCTACCATTAACCATTTTCAAGTCACTACCATTTTCAAGTAACTAATTCACATTTTCACTACACTTAACCATTTTCAAGTAACTAATTCATATTTCAAGTCTCTACCATTAACCATTTTCAAGTAACTAATTCACATTTTCACTACACTTAACCATTTTCAAGTAACTAATTCATATTTCAAGTCTCTACCATTAACCATTTTCAAGTAACTAATTAACATTTCAAGTCTCTACCATTAACCATGTAACTAATTCACATTTCAATTCTCTACACTTAACCATTTTCAAGTAACTAATTCACGTTTTCAAGTTACTACACTTAACCATTTTCAAGTAACTAATTCACATTTTCACTACACTTAACCATTTTCAAGTAACTAATTCATATTTCAAGTCTCTACCATTAACCATTTTCAAGTAACTAATTAACATTTCAAGTCTCTACCATTAACCATGTAACTAATTCACATTTCAATTCTCTACACTTAACCATTTTCAAGTAACTAATTCACGTTTTCAAATTACTACACTTAACCATTTTCAAGTAACTAATCCACATTTTCACTACACTTAACCATTTTCAAGTAACTAACTCACATTTCAAGTCTCTACCATTAACCATTTTCAAGTCACTACCATTTTCAAGTAACTAATTCACATTTTCACTACACTTAACCATTTTCAAGTAACTAATTCATATTTCAAGTCTCTACCATTAACCATTTTCAAGTAACTAATTCACATTTCAAGTCTCTACCATTAACCATTTTCATGTAATAATCCACATTTTCACAACACTTAACCATTTTAAGTAACTAATTCACATTTCAAGTCTCTACCATTAACCATTTTCAAGTAACTAATTCACGTTTTCAAGTTACTACACTTAACCATTTTCAAGTAACTAATTCACATTTCAAGTCTCTACCATTAACCATTTTCATGTAATAATCCACATTTTCACAACACTTAACCATTTTCAAGTAACTAATTCACATTTCAAGTCTCTACCATTGATCATTTTCAAGTAACTAATTCACGTTTTCAATTCTCTACACTTAACCATTTTCAAGTAACTAATTCACATTTCAAGTCTCTACCATTAACCATTTTCAAGTAACTAACTCACATTTCAAGTCTCTACCATTAACCATTTTCAAGTCACTACCATTTTCAAGTAACTAATTCACATTTTCACTACACTTAACCATTTTCAAGTAACTAATTCATATTTCAAGTCTCTACCATTAACCATTTTCAAGTAACTAATTAACATTTCAAGTCTCTACCATTAACCATGTAACTAATTCACATTTCAATTCTCTACACTTAACCATTTTCAAGTAACTAATTCACGTTTTCAAGTTACTACACTTAACCATTTTCAAGTAACTAATCCACATTTTCACTACACGTAACCATTTTCAAGTAACTAATTCATATTTCAAGTCTCTACCATTAACCATTTTCAAGTAACTAATTAACATTTCAAGTCTCTACACTTAACCATTTTCGAGTAACTAATTCACGTTTTCAAGTTACTACACTTAACCATTTTCAAGTAACTAACTCACATTTCAAGTCTCTACCATTAACCATTTTCAAGTCACTACCATTTTCAAGTAACTAATTCACATTTTCACTACACTTAACCATTTTCAAGTAACTAATTCATATTTCAAGTCTCTACCATTAACCATTTTCAAGTAACTAATTCACATTTTCACTACACTTAACCATTTTCAAGTAACTAATTCATATTTCAAGTCTCTACCATTAACCATTTTCAAGTAACTAATTAACATTTCAAGTCTCTACCATTAACCATGTAACTAATTCACATTTCAATTCTCTACACTTAACCATTTTCAAGTAACTAATTCACGTTTTCAAGTTACTACACTTAACCATTTTCAAGTAACTAATTCACATTTTCACTACACTTAACCATTTTCAAGTAACTAATTCATATTTCAAGTCTCTACCATTAACCATTTTCAAGTAACTAATTAACATTTCAAGTCTCTACCATTAACCATGTAACTAATTCACATTTCAATTCTCTACACTTAACCATTTTCAAGTAACTAATTCACGTTTTCAAATTACTACACTTAACCATTTTCAAGTAACTAATCCACATTTTCACTACACTTAACCATTTTCAAGTAACTAACTCACATTTCAAGTCTCTACCATTAACCATTTTCAAGTCACTACCATTTTCAAGTAACTAATTCACATTTTCACTACACTTAACCATTTTCAAGTAACTAATTCATATTTCAAGTCTCTACCATTAACCATTTTCAAGTAACTAATTCACATTTTCACTACACTTAACCATTTTCAAGTAACTAATTCATATTTCAAGTCTCTACCATTAACCATTTTCAAGTAACTAATTAACATTTCAAGTCTCTACCATTAACCATGTAACTAATTCACATTTCAATTCTCTACACTTAACCATTTTCAAGTAACTAATTCACGTTTTCAAGTTACTACACTTAACCATTTTCAAGTAACTAATTCACATTTTCACTACACTTAACCATTTTCAAGTAACTAATTC
This sequence comes from Capsicum rhomboideum, assembly GCA_031232105.1. Lineage (NCBI taxonomy): Eukaryota > Viridiplantae > Streptophyta > Magnoliopsida > Solanales > Solanaceae > Capsicum > Capsicum rhomboideum. The sequence continues at coordinate 45,228,262 of CP124719.1, read as the reverse complement.
ATATTTCAAGTCTCTACCATTAACCATTTTCAAGTAACTAATTAACATTTCAAGTCTCTACCATTAACCATGTAACTAATTCACATTTCAATTCTCTACACTTAACCATTTTCAAGTAACTAATTCACGTTTTCAAATTACTACACTTAACCATTTTCAAGTAACTAATCCACATTTTCACTACACGTAACCATTTTCAAGTAACTAATTCACATTTCAAGTCTCTACCATTAACCATTTTCAAGTAACTAATTCACATTTCAATTCTCTACACTTAACCATTTTCGAGTAACTAATTCACGTTTTCAAGTTACTACACTTAACCATTTTCAAGTAACTAATTCACATTTCAAGTCTCTACCATTAATCATTTTCAAGTAACTAATTCACGTTTTTAAGTTACTACACTTAACAATTTTCCAGTAACTAATTCACATTTTCACTACACTTAACCATTTTCAAGTAACTAATTCACATTTCAAGTCTCTACCATTAACCATTTTCAAGTAACTAATTCACATTTTTACTACACTTAATCATTTTCAAGTAACTAATTCGTATTTCAAGTCTCTACCATTAACCATTTTCAAGTAACTAATTCACATTTCAAGTCTCTACCATTAACCATGTAACTAATTTACATTTCAATTCTCTACGCTTAACCATTTTCAAGCAACTAATTCATGTTTTCAAGTTACTACACTTAACCATTTTCATGTAATAATCCACATTTTCACAACACTTAACCATTTTCAAGTAACTAATTCACATTTCAATTCTCTACACTTAACCATTTTCAAGTAACTAATTAACATTTCAAGTCTCTACCATTAACCATGTAACTAATTAACATTTCAATTCTCTACACTTAACCATTTTCAAGTAACTAATTCACGTTTTCAAGTTACTACACTTAACCATTTTCAAGTAACTAATTCACATTTCATGTCTCTACCATTAACCATTTTCATGTAATAATCCACATTTTCACAACACTTAACCATTTTAAGTAACTAATTCACATTTCAAGTCTCTACCATTAACCATTTTCAAGTAACTAATTCACGTTTTCAAGTTACTACACTTAACCATTTTCAAGTAACTAATTCACATTTCAAGTCTCTACCATTAACCATTTTCATGTAATAATCCACATTTTCACAACACTTAACCATTTTCAAGTAACTAATTCACATTTCAAGTCTCTACCATTGATCATTTTCAAGTAACTAATTCACGTTTTCAATTCTCTACACTTAACCATTTTCAAGTAACTAATTCACATTTCAAGTCTCTACCATTAACCATTTTCAAGTAACTAACTCACATTTCAAGTCTCTACCATTAACCATTTTCAAGTCACTACCATTTTCAAGTAACTAATTCACATTTTCACTACACTTAACCATTTTCAAGTAACTAATTCATATTTCAAGTCTCTACCATTAACCATTTTCAAGTAACTAATTAACATTTCAAGTCTCTACCATTAACCATGTAACTAATTCACATTTCAATTCTCTACACTTAACCATTTTCAAGTAACTAATCCACATTTTCACTACACGTAACCATTTTCAAGTAACTAATTCACATTTCAAGTCTCTACCATTAACCATTTTCAAGTAACTAATTCACATTTCAATTCTCTACACTTAACCATTTTCGAGTAACTAATTCACGTTTTCAAGTTACTACACTTAACCATTTTCAAGTAACTAATTCACATTTCAAGTCTCTACCATTAACCATTTTCATGTAATAATCCACATTTTCACAACACTTAACCATTTTCAAGTAACTAATTCACATTTCAATTCTCTACACTTAACCATTTTCAAGTAACTAATTAACATTTCAAGTCTCTACCATTAACCATGTAACTAATTAACATTTCAATTCTCTACACTTAACCATTTTCAAGTAACTAATTCACGTTTTCAAGTTACTACACTTAACCATTTTCAAGTAACTAATTCACATTTCAAGTCTCTACCATTAACCATTTTCATGTAATAATCCACATTTTCACAACACTTAACCATTTTAAGTAACTAATTCACATTTCAAGTCTCTACCATTAACCATTTTCAAGTAACTAATTCACGTTTTCAAGTTACTACACTTAACCATTTTCAAGTAACTAATTCACATTTCAAGTCTCTACCATTAACCATTTTCATGTAATAATCCACATTTTCACAACACTTAACCATTTTCAAGTAACTAATTCACATTTCAAGTCTCTACCATTGATCATTTTCAAGTAACTAATTCACGTTTTCAATTCTCTACACTTAACCATTTTCAAGTAACTAATTCACATTTCAAGTCTCTACCATTAACCATTTTCAAGTAACTAACTCACATTTCAAGTCTCTACCATTAACCATTTTCAAGTCACTACCATTTTCAAGTAACTAATTCACATTTTCACTACACTTAACCATTTTCAAGTAACTAATTCATATTTCAAGTCTCTACCATTAACCATTTTCAAGTAACTAATTAACATTTCAAGTCTCTACCATTAACCATGTAACTAATTCACATTTCAATTCTCTACACTTAACCATTTTCAAGTAACTAATTCACGTTTTCAAGTTACTACACTTAACCATTTTCAAGTAACTAATCCACATTTTCACTACACGTAACCATTTTCAAGTAACTAATTCACATTTCAAGTCTCTACCATTAACCATTTTCAAGAAACTAATTCACATTTCAATTCTCTACACTTAACCATTTTCGAGTAACTAATTCACGTTTTCAAGTTACTACACTTAACCATTTTCAAGTAACTAATTCACATTTCAAGTCTCTACCATTAACCATTTTCATGTAATAATCCACATTTTCACAACACTTAACCATTTTCAAGTAACTAATTCACATTTCAAGTCTCTACCATTAATCATTTTCAAGTAACTAATTCACGTTTTTAAGTTACTACACTTAACCATTTTCCAGTAACTAATTCACATTTTCACTACACTTAACCATTTTCAAGTAACTAATTCACATTTCAAGTCTCTACCATTAACCATTTTCAAGTAACTAATTCACATTTTCACTACACTTAACCATTTTCAAGTAACTAATTCATATTTCAAGTCTCTACCATTAACCATTTTCAAGTAACTAATTCACATTTCAAGTCTCTACCATTAACCATGTAACTAATTTACATTTCAATTCTCTACACTTAACCATTTTCAAGCAACTAATTCATGTTTTCAAGTTACTGCACTTAACCATTTTCATGTAATAATCCACATTTTCACAACACTTAACCATTTTCAAGTAACTAATTCACATTTCAATTCTCTACACTTAACCATTTTCAAGTAACTAAATAACATTTCAAGTCTCTACCATTAACCATGTAACTAATTCACATTTCAATTCTCTACACTTAACCATTTTCAAGTAACTAATTCACGTTTTCAAGTTACTACACTTAACCATTTTCAAGTAACTAATTCACATTTCAAGTCTCTACCATTAACCATTTTCATGTAATAATCCACATTTTCACAACACTTAACCATTTTCAAGTAACTAATTCACATTTCAAGTCTCTACCATTAATCATTTTAAAGTAACTAATTCACGTTTTCAAGTTACTACACTTAACCATTTTCAAGTAACTAATTCACATTTTCACTACACTTAACCATTTTCAAGTAACTAACTCACATTTCAAGTCTCTACCATTAACCATTTTCAAGTCACTACCATTTTCAAGTAACTAATTCACATTTTCACTACACTTAACCATTTTCAAGTAACTAATTCATATTTCAAGTCTCTACCATTAACCATTTTCAAGTAACTAATTAACATTTCAAGTGTCTACCATTAACCATGTAACTAATTCACATTTCAATTCTCTACACTTAACCATTTTCAAGTAACTAATTCACGTTTTCAAGTTACTACACTTAACCATTTTCAAGTAACTAATCCACATTTTCACTACACGTAACCATTTTCAAGTAACTAATTCACATTTCAAGTCTCTACCATTAACCATTTTCAAGTAACTAATTCACATTTCAATTCTCTACACTTAACCATTTTCGAGTAACTAATTCACGTTTTCAAGTTACTACACTTAACCATTTTCAAGTAACTAATTCACATTTCAAGTCTCTACCATTAACCATTTTCATGTAATAATCCACATTTTCACAACACTTAACCATTTTCAAGTAACTAATTCACATTTCAAGTCTCTACCATTAACCATTTTCAAGTATCTAATTCACGTTTTCAAGTTACTGCACTTAACCATTTTCAAGTATCTAATTCACGTTTTCAAGTTACTGCACTTAACCATTTTCAAGTAACTAATTTACATTTTTACTACACTTAACAATTTTCAAGTAACTAATTCACATTTTCAAGTTACTACACTTAACAATTTTCAAATAACTAATTCACATTTCAAGTAAGTAGTTCACATTACAACAAACTACACTTAACCATTTTCAAGTAACTAATTCACATTTTCAACCCACTACCATTTTCAAGCAACTAATACAAATGCCCAAGTCTCTATACTTAACCATTTGCAAGTAACAAATACACATTTTCAAGCTACTACAATTTTCAAGTAACTAATTGAAATGACCAAGTCTCTACGCTTAACCAATTTCAAATAACTAATACACATTTTCAAGTCACTACCATTTTCAAGTAACAAATACACATTTTCAAGTAACTACACTAGAGCATTTTCAAGCAACAAATACACATTTTCAAGTAAGTAGTTCACATTACAACTTACTACACTTAACCATTTTATGTAACTAATTCACATTTTCAAGTAACTAATTTACAGTTTAAAGTTACTACCATTTTCAAGTAACAAATTCACATTTTCAAGTTACTACACTTAACCATTTTCAAGTAACTAATTCACATTTTCACTATACTTAACCATTTTCAAGTAACTAATTCACATTTCAAGTCTCTACCATTAACCATTTTCAAGTAACTAATTCACATTTCAAGTCTCTACCATTAACCATGTAACTAATTCACATTTCAAGTCTCTACCATTAACCATGTAACTAATTCAGATTTCAATTCTCTACACTTAACCATTTTCAAATAACTAATTCACATTTCAAGTCTCTACCATTAACCATTTTCAAGTCACTACCATTTTCAAGTAACTAATTCACATTTTCACTACACTTAACCATTTTCAAGTAACTAATTCACATTTCAAGTCTCTACCATTAACCATTTTCAAGTAACTAATTCACATTTCAAGTCTCTACCATTAACCATGTAACTAATTTACATTTCAATTCTCTACACTTAACCATTTTCAAGTAACTAATTCATGTTTTCAAGTTACTACACTTAACCATTTTCATGTAATAATCCACATTTTCACAACACTGAACCATTTTCAAGTAACTAATTCACATTTCAATTCTCTACACTTAACCATTTTCAAGTAACTAATTCACGTTTTCAAGTTACTACACTTAACCATTTTCAAGTAACTAATTCACATTTCAAGTCTCTACCATTAACCATTTTCATGTAATAATCCACATTTTCACAACACTTAACCATTTTCAAGTAACTAATTCACATTTCAAGTCTCTACCATTAATCATTTTCAAGTAACTAATTCACGTTTTTAAGTTACTACACTTAACCATTTTCCAGTAACTAATTCACATTTTCACTACACTTAACCATTTTCAAGTAACTAATTCACATTTCAAGTCTCTACCATTAACCATTTTCAAGTAACTAATTCACATTTTCACTACACTTAACCATTTTCAAGTAACTAATTCATATTTCAAGTCTCTACCATTAACCATTTTCAAGTAACTAATTCACATTTCAAGTCTCTACCATTAACCATGTAACTAATTTACATTTCAATTCTCTACACTTAACCATTTTCAAGCAACTAATTCATGTTTTCAAGTTACTACACTTAACCATTTTCATGTAATAATCCACATTTTCACAACACTTAACCATTTTCAAGTAACTAATTCACATTTCAATTCTCTACACTTAACCATTTTCAAGTAACTAAATAACATTTCAAGTCTCTACCATTAACCATGTAACTAATTCACATTTCAATTCTCTACACTTAACCATTTTCAAGTAACTAATTCACGTTTTCAAGTTACTACACTTAACCATTTTCAAGTAACTAATTCACATTTCAAGTCTCTACCATTAACCATTTTCATGTAATAATCCACATTTTCACAACACTTAACCATTTTCAAGTAACTAATTCACATTTCAAGTCTCTACCATTAATCATTTTAAAGTAACTAATTCACGTTTTCAAGTTACTACACTTAACCATTTTCAAGTAACTAATTCACATTTTCACTACACTTAACCATTTTCAAGTAACTAACTCACATTTCAAGTCTCTACCATTAACCATTTTCAAGTCACTACCATTTTCAAGTAACTAATTCACATTTTCACTACACTTAACCATTTTCAAGTAACTAATTCATATTTCAAGTCTCTACCATTAACCATTTTCAAGTAACTAATTAACATTTCAAGTGTCTACCATTAACCATGTAACTAATTCACATTTCAATTCTCTACACTTAACCATTTTCAAGTAACTAATTCACGTTTTCAAGTTACTACACTTAACCATTTTCAAGTAACTAATCCATATTTTCACTACACGTAACCATTTTCAAGTAACTAATTCACATTTCAAGTCTCTACCATTAACCATTTTCAAGTAACTAATTCACATTTCAATTCTCTACACTTAACCATTTTCGAGTAACTAATTCACGTTTTCAAGTTACTACACTTAACCATTTTCAAGTAACTAATTCACATTTCAAGTCTCTACCATTAACCATTTTCATGTAATAATCCACATTTTCACAACACTTAACCATTTTCAAGTAACTAATTCACATTTCAAGTCTCTACCATTAACCATTTTCAAGTATCTAATTCACGTTTTCAAGTTACTGCACTTAACCATTTTCAAGTATCTAATTCACGTTTTCAAGTTACTGCACTTAACCATTTTCAAGTAACTAATTTACATTTTTACTACACTTAACAATTTTCAAGTAACTAATTCACATTTTCAAGTTACTACACTTAACAATTTTCAAATAACTAATTCACATTTCAAGTAAGTAGTTCACATTACAACAAACTACACTTAACCATTTTCAAGTAACTAATTCACATTTTCAACCCACTACCATTTTCAAGCAACTAATACAAATGCCCAAGTCTCTATACTTAACCATTTGCAAGTAACAAATACACATTTTCAAGCTACTACAATTTTCAAGTAACTAATTGAAATGACCAAGTCTCTACGCTTAACCAATTTCAAATAACTAATACACATTTTCAAGTCACTACCATTTTCAAGTAACAAATACACATTTTCAAGTAACTACACTAGAGCATTTTCAAGCAACAAATACACATTTTCAAGTAAGTAGTTCACATTACAACTTACTACACTTAACCATTTTATGTAACTAATTCACATTTTCAAGTAACTAATTTACAGTTTAAAGTCACTACCATTTTCAAGTAACAAATTCACATTTTCAAGTTACTACACTTAACCATTTTCAAGTAACTAATTCACATTTTCACTATACTTAACCATTTTCAAGTAACTAATTCACATTTCAAGTCTCTACCATTAACCATTTTCAAGTAACTAATTCACATTTCAAGTCTCTACCATTAACCATGTAACTAATTCACATTTCAAGTCTCTACCATTAACCATGTAACTAATTCAGATTTCAATTCTCTACACTTAACCATTTTCAAATAACTAATTCACATTTCAAGTCTCTACCATTAACCATTTTCAAGTAACTAATTCACATTTTCACTACACTTAACCATTTTCAAGTAACTAATTCACATTTCAAGTCTCTACCATTAACCATTTTCAAGTAACTAATTCACATTTCAAGTCTCTACCATTAACCATGTAACTAATTTACATTTCAATTCTCTACACTTAACCATTTTCAAGTAACTAATTCATGTTTTCAAGTTACTACACTTAACCATTTTCATGTAATAATCCACATTTTCACAACACTGAACCATTTTCAAGTAACTAATTCACATTTCAATTCTCTACACTTAACCATTTTCAAGTAACTAATTCACGTTTTCAAGTTACTACACTTAACCATTTTCAAGTAACTAATTCACATTTCAAGTCTCTACCATTAACCATTTTCATGTAATAATCCACATTTTCACAACACTTAACCATTTTCAAGTAACTAATTCACATTTCAAGTCTCTACCATTAATCATTTTCAAGTAACAAATTCACGTTTTTAAGTTACTACACTTAACCATTTTCCAGTAACTAATTCACATTTTCACTACACTTAACCATTTTCAAGTAACTAATTCACATTTCAAGTCTCTACCATTAACCATTTTCAAGTAACTAATTCACATTTTCACTACACTTAACCATTTTCAAGTAACTAATTCATATTTCAAGTCTCTACCATTAACCATTTTCAAGTAACTAATTCACATTTCAAGTCTCTACCATTAACCATGTAACTAATTTACATTTCAATTCTCTACACTTAACCATTTTCAAGCAACTAATTCATGTTTTCAAGTTACTACACTTAACCATTTTCATGTAATAATCCACATTTTCACAACACTTAACCATTTTCAAGTAACTAATTCACATTTCAATTCTCTACACTTAACCATTTTCAAGTAACTAAATAACATTTCAAGTCTCTACCATTAACCATGTAACTAATTCACATTTCAATTCTCTACACTTAACCATTTTCAAGTAACTAATTCACGTTTTCAAGTTACTACACTTAACCATTTTCAAGTAACTAATTCACATTTCAAGTCTCTACCATTAATCATTTTAAAGTAACTAATTCACGTTTTCAAGTTACTACACTTAACCATTTTCAAGTAACTAATTCACATTTTCACTACACTTAACCATTTTCAAGTAACTAACTCACATTTCAAGTCTCTACCATTAACCATTTTCAAGTCACTACCATTTTCAAGTAACTAATTCACATTTTCACTACACTTAACCATTTTCAAGTAACTAATTCATATTTCAAGTCTCTACCATTAACCATTTTCAAGTAACTAATTAACATTTCAAGTGTCTACCATTAACCATGTAACTAATTCACATTTCAATTCTCTACACTTAACCATTTTCAAGTAACTAATTCACGTTTTCAAGTTACTACACTTAACCATTTTCAAGTAACTAATCCACATTTTCACTACACGTAACCATTTTCAAGTAACTAATTCACATTTCAAGTCTCTACCATTAACCATTTTCAAGTAACTAATTCACATTTCAATTCTCTACACTTAACCATTTTCGAGTAACTAATTCACGTTTTCAAGTTACTACACTTAACCATTTTCAAGTAACTAATTCACATTTCAAGTCTCTACCATTAACCATTTTCATGTAATAATCCACATTTTCACAACACTTAACCATTTTCAAGTAACTAATTCACATTTCAAGTCTCTACCATTAACCATTTTCAAGTATCTAATTCACGTTTTCAAGTTACTGCACTTAACCATTTTCAAGTATCTAATTCACGTTTTCAAGTTACTGCACTTAACCATTTTCAAGTAACTAATTTACATTTTTACTACACTTAACAATTTTCAAGTAACTAATTCACATTTTCAAGTTACTACACTTAACAATTTTCAAATAACTAATTCACATTTCAAGTAAGTAGTTCACATTACAACAAACTACACTTAACCATTTTCAAGTAACTAATTCACATTTTCAACCCACTACCATTTTCAAGCAACTAATACAAATGCCCAAGTCTCTATACTTAACCATTTGCAAGTAACAAATACACATTTTCAAGCTACTACAATTTTCAAGTAACTAATTGAAATGACCAAGTCTCTACGCTTAACCAATTTCAAATAACTAATACACATTTTCAAGTCACTACCATTTTCAAGTAACAAATACACATTTTCAAGTAACTACACTAGAGCATTTTCAAGCAACAAATACACATTTTCAAGTAAGTAGTTCACATTACAACTTACTACACTTAACCATTTTATGTAACTAATTCACATTTTCAAGTAACTAATTTACAGTTTAAAGTCACTACCATTTTCAAGTAACAAATTCACATTTTCAAGTTACTACACTTAACCATTTTCAAGTAACTAATTCACATTTTCACTATACTTAACCATTTTCAAGTAACTAATTCACATTTCAAGTCTCTACCATTAACCATTTTCAAGTAACTAATTCACATTTCAAGTCTCTACCATTAACCATGTAACTAATTCAGATTTCAATTCTCTACACTTAACCATTTTCAAATAACTAATTCACATTTCAAGTCTCTACCATTAACCATTTTCAAGTCACTACCATTTTCAAGTAACTAATTCACATTTTCACTACACTTAACCATTTTCAAGTAACTAATTCAAATTTCAAGTCTCTACCATTAACCATTTTCAAGTAACTAATTCACATTTCAAGTCTCTACCATTAACCATGTAACTAAATCACATTTCAAGTCTCTACCATTAACCATTTAACTAATTCAGATTTCAATTCTCTACACTTAACCATTTTCAAATAACTAATTCACATTTCAAGTCTCTACCATTAACCATTTTCAAGTCACTACCATTTTCAAGTAACTAATTCACATTTTCACTACACTTAACCATTTTCAAGTAACTAATTCACATTTCAAGTCTCTACCATTAACCATTTTCAAGTAACTAATTCACATTTCAAGTCTCTACCATTAACCATGTAACTAATTTACATTTCAATTCTCTACACTTAACCATTTTCAAGCAACTAATTCATGTTTTCAAGTTACTACACTTAACCATTTTCATGTAATAATCCACATTTTCACAACACTGAACCATTTTCAAGTAACTAATTCACATTTCAATTCTCTACACTTAACCATTTTCAAGTAACTAATTCACGTTTTCAAGTTACTACACTTAACCATTTTCAAGTAACTAATTCACATTTAAAGTCTCTACCATTAACCATTTTCATGTAATAATTCACATTTTCACAACACTTAACCATTTTCAAGTAACTAATTCACATTTCAAGTCTCTACCATTAATCATTTTCAAGTAAGTAATTCACGTTTTCAAGTTACTACACTTAACCATTTTCAACTAAACTAATTCACATTTTCACTACACTTAACCATTTTCAAGTAACTAACTCACATTTCAAGTCACTACCATTTTCAAGTAACTAATTCACATTTTCACTACACTTAACCATTTTCAAGTAACTAATTCATATTTCAAGTCTCTACCATTAACCATTTTCAAGTAACTAATTAACATTTCAAGTCTCTACCATTAACCATGTAACTAATTCACATTTCAATTCTCTACACTTAACCATTTTCAAGTAACTAATTCACGTTTTCAAGTTACTACACTTAACCATTTTCAAGTAACTAATTCACATTTCAATTCTCTACAGTTATCCATTTTCAAGTAACTAATTCACGTTTTCAAGTTACTACACTTAACCATTTTCAAGTAACTAATTCACATTTCAAGTCTCTACCATTAACCATTTTCATGTAATAATCCACATTTTCACAACACTTAACCATTTTCAAGTAACTAATTCACATTTCAAGTCTCTACCATTAATCATTTTCAAGTAACTAATTCACGTTTTCAAGTTACTACACTTAACCATTTTCACGTAACTTATTCACATTTTCACTACACTTAACCATTTTCAAGTAACTAATTCAAATTTCAAGTCTCTACCATTAACCATTTTCAAGTATCTAATTCACGTTTTCAAGTTACTGCACTTAACCATTTTCAAGTAACTAATTCACATTTTTACTACACTTAACCATTTTCAAGTAACTAATTCACATTTTCAAGTTACTACACTTAACAATTTTCAAATAACTAATTCACATTTCAAGTAAGTAGTTCACATTACAACAAACTACACTTAACCATTTTCAAGTAACTAATTCACATTTTCAACCCACTACCATTTTCAAGCAACTTATACAAATGCCCAAGTCTCTATACTTAACCATTTTCAAGTAACAAATACACATTTTCAAGCCACTACAATTTTCAAGTAACTAATTCAAATGACCAAGTCTCTACGCTTAACCAATTTCAAATAACTAATACACATTTTCAAGTCACTACCATTATCAAGTAACAAATACACATTTTCAAGTAACTACACTAGAGCATTTTCAAGCAACAAATACACATTTTCAAGTAAGTAGTTCACATTACAACTTACAACACTTAACCATTTTATGTAACTAATTCACATTTTCAAGTAACTAATTTACAGTTTAAAGTCACTACCATTTTCAAGTAACTAATTCACGTTTTCAAGTTACTACACTTAACCATTTTCAAGTAACTAATTCACATTTTCACTACACTTAACCATTTTCATGTAACTAATTCACATTTCAAGTCTCTACCATTAACCATTTTCAAGTAACTAATTTACATTTTAAAGTCACTACCATTTTCAAGTAACAAATTCACATTTTCAAGTTACTACACTTAACCATTTTCAAGTAACTAATTCACATTTTCACTACACTTAACCATTTTCAAGTAACTAATTCACATTTCAAATCTCTACCATTAACCATTTTCAAGTAACTAATTCGCATTTTCAAGTCACTACCATTTTCAAGTAACAAATACACATCTTCATTTCTCTACACTTAACCATTTTCACATGACTAATTCACATTTTCAAGTTACTACACATAACCATGTTCAAATAACTAATTCACATTTTCACTACACTTAACCATTTTCAAGTAACTAATTCACATTTCAAGTCTCTACCATTAACCATTTTCATGTAATAATCCACATTTTCACAACACTTAACCATTTTCAAGTAACTAATTCACATTTCAATTCTCTACACTTAACCATTTTCAAGTATCTAATTCACGTTTTCAAATTACTACACTTAACCATTTTCAAGTAACTAATTCACATTTCAAGTCTCTACCATTAACCATTTTCAAGTAACTAATTCACATTTCAATTCTCTACACTTAACCATTTTCGAGTAACTAATTCACGTTTTCAAGTTACTACACTTAACCATTTTCAAGTAACTAATTCACATTTCAAGTCTCTACCATTAACCATTTTCATGTAATAATCCACATTTTCACAACACTTAACCATTTTCAAGTAACTAATTCACATTTCAAGTCTCTACCATTAACCATTTTCAAGTATCTAATTCACGTTTTCAAGTTACTGCACTTAACCATTTTCAAGTATCTAATTCACGTTTTCAAGTTACTGCACTTAACCATTTTCAAGTAACTAATTTACATTTTTACTACACTTAACAATTTTCAAGTAACTAATTCACATTTTCAAGTTACTACACTTAACAATTTTCAAATAACTAATTCACATTTCAAGTAAGTAGTTCACATTACAACAAACTACACTTAACCATTTTCAAGTAACTAATTCACATTTTCAACCCACTACCATTTTCAAGCAACTAATACAAATGCCCAAGTCTCTATACTTAACCATTTTCAAGTAACAAATACACATTTTCAAGCTACTACAATTTTCAAGTAACTAATTGAAATGACCAAGTCTCTACGCTTAACCAATTTCAAATAACTAATACACATTTTCAAGTCACTACCATTTTCAAGTAACAAATACACATTTTCAAGTAACTACACTAGAGCATTTTGAAGCAACAAATACACATTTTCAAGTAAGTAGTTCACATTACAACTTACTACACTTAACCATTTTATGTAACTAATTCACATTTTCAAGTAACTAATTTACAGTTTAAAGTCACTACCATTTTCAAGTAACAAATTCACATTTTCAAGTTACTACACTTAACCATTTTCAAGTAACTAATTCACATTTTCACTATACTTAACCATTTTCAAGTAACTAATTCACATTTCAAGTCTCTACCATTAACCATTTTCAAGTAACTAATTCACATTTCAAGTCTCTACCATTAACCATGTAACTAATTCAGATTTCAATTCTCTACACTTAACCATTTTCAAATAACTAATTCACATTTCAAGTCTCTACCATTAACCATTTTCAAGTCACTACCATTTTCAAGTAACTAATTCACATTTTCACTACACTTAACCATTTTCAAGTAACTAATTCACATTTCAAGTCTCTACCATTAACCATTTTCAAGTAACTAATTCACATTTCAAGTCTCTACCATTAACCATGTAACTAATTCACATTTCAAGTCTCTACCATTAACCATGTAACTAATTCAGATTTCAATTCTCTACACTTAACCATTTTCAAATAACTAATTCACATTTCAAGTCTCTACCATTAACCATTTTCAAGTCACTACCATTTTCAAGTAACTAATTCACATTTTCACTACACTTAACCATTTTCAAGTAACTAATTCACATTTCAAGTCTCTACCATTAACCATTTTCAAGTAACTAATTCACATTTCAAGTCTCTACCATTAACCATGTAACTAATTTACATTTCAATTCTCTACACTTAACCATTTTCAAGCAACTAATTCATGTTTTCAAGTTACTACACTTAACCATTTTCATGTAATAATCCACATTTTCACAACACTGAACCATTTTCAAGTAACTAATTCACATTTCAATTCTCTACACTTAACCATTTTCAAGTAACTAATTCACGTTTTCAAGTTACTACACTTAACCATTTTCAAGTAACTAATTCACATTTAAAGTCTCTACCATTAACCATTTTCATGTAATAATTCACATTTTCACAACACTTAACCATTTTCAAGTAACTAATTCACATTTCAAGTCTCTACCATTAATCATTTTCAAGTAAGTAATTCACGTTTTCAAGTTACTACACTTAACCATTTTCAAGTAACTAATTCACATTTTCACTACACTTAACCATTTTCAAGTAACTAACTCACATTTCAAGTCACTACCATTTTCAAGTAACTAATTCACATTTTCACTACACTTAACCATTTTCAAGTAACTAATTCATATTTCAAGTCTCTACCATTAACCATTTTCAAGTAACTAATTAACATTTCAAGTCTCTACCATTAACCATGTAACTAATTCACATTTCAATTCTCTACACTTAACCATTTTCAAGTAACTAATTCACGTTTTCAAGTTACTACACTTAACCATTTTCAAGTAACTAATCCACATTTTCACTACACTTAACCATTTTCAAGTAACTAATTCACATTTCAAGTCTCTACCATTAACCATTTTCAAGTAACTAATTCACATTTCAATTCTCTACAGTTATCCATTTTCAAGTAACTAATTCACGTTTTCAAGTTACTACACTTAACCATTTTCAAGTAACTAATTCACATTTCAAGTCTCTACCATTAACCATTTTCATGTAATAATCCACATTTTCACAACACTTAACCATTTTCAAGTAACTAATTCACATTTCAAGTCTCTACCATTAATCATTTTCAAGTAACTAATTCACGTTTTCAAGTTACTACACTTAACCATTTTCACGTAACTTATTCACATTTTCACTACACTTAACCATTTTCAAGTAACTAATTCAAATTTCAAGTCTCTACCATTAACCATTTTCAAGTATCTAATTCACGTTTTCAAGTTACTGTACTTAACCATTTTCAAGTAACTAATTCACATTTTTACTACACTTAACCATTTTCAAGTAACTAATTCACATTTTCAAGTTACTACACTTAACAATTTTCAAATAACTAATTCACATTTCAAGTAAGTAGTTCACATTACAACAAACTACACTTAACCATTTTCAAGTAACTAATTCACATTTTCAACCCACTACCATTTTCAAGCAACTTATACAAATGCCCAAGTCTCTATACTTAACCATTTTCAAGTAACAAATACACATTTTCAAGCCACTACAATTTTCAAGTAACTAATTCAAATGACCAAGTCTCTACGCTTAACCAATTTCAAATAACTAATACACATTTTCAAGTCACTACCATTTTCAAGTAACAAATACACATTTTCAAGTAACTACACTAGAGCATTTTCAAGCAACAAATACACATTTTCAAGTAAGTAGTTCACATTACAACTTACAACACTTAACCATTTTATGTAACTAATTCACATTTTCAACTAACTAATTTACAGTTTAAAGTCACTACCATTTTCAAGTAACTAATTCACGTTTTCATGTTACTACACTTAACCATTTTCAAGTAACTAATTCACATTTTCACTACACTTAACCATTTTCATGTAACTAATTCACATTTCAAGTCTCTACCATTAACCATTTTCAAGTAACTAATTTACATTTTAAAGTCACTACCATTTTCAAGTAACAAATTCACATTTTCAAGTTACTACACTTAACCATTTTCAAGTAACTAATTCACATTTTCACTACACTTAACCATTTTCAAGTAACTAATTCACATTTCAAATCTCTACCATTAACCATTTTCAAGTAACTAATTCGCATTTTCAAGTCACTACCATTTTCAAGTAACAAATACACATCTTCATTTCTCTACACTTAACCATTTTCACATGACTAATTCACATTTTCAAGTTACTACACATAACCATGTTCAAATAACTAATTCACATTTTCACTACACTTAACCATTTTCAAGTAACTAATTCACATTTCAAGTCTCTACCATTAACCATTTTCATGTAATAATCCACATTTTCACAACACTTAACCATTTTCAAGTAACTAATTCACATTTCAATTCTCTACACTTAACCATTTTCAAGTAACTAATTCACGTTTTCAAATTACTACACTTAACCATTTTCAAGTAACTAATTCACATTTCAAGTCTCTACCATTAACCATTTTCATGTAATAATCCACATTTTCACAACACTTAACCATTTTCAAGTAACTAATTCACATTTCAAGTCTCTACCATTAATCATTTTCAAGTAACTAATTCACGTTTTCAAGTTACTACACTTAACCATTTTCAAGTAACTAATTCACATTTTCACTACACTTAACCATTTTCAAGTAACTAACTCACATTTCAAGTCTCTACCATTAACCATTTTCATGTAATAATCCACATTTTCACAACACTTAACCATTTTCAAGTAACTAATTCACATTTCAAGTCTCTACCATTAACCATTTTCAAGTATCTAATTCACGTTTTCAAGTTACTGCACTTAACCATTTTCAAGTATCTAATTCACGTTTTCAAGTTACTGCACTTAACCATTTTCAAGTAACTAATCCACATTTTCACTACACGTAACCATTTTCAAGTAACTAATTCACATTTCAAGTCTCTACCATTAACCATTTTCAAGTAACTAATTCACATTTCAATTCTCTACACTTAACCATTTTCGAGTAACTAATTCACGTTTTCAAGTTACTACACTTAACCATTTTCAAGTAACTAATTCACATTTCAAGTCTCTACCATTAACCATTTTCATGTAATAATCCACATTTTCACAACACTTAACCATTTTCAAGTAACTAATTCACATTTCAAGTCTCTACCATTAACCATTTTCAAGTAACTAATTCACATTTCAATTCTCTACACTTAACCATTTTAAAGTAACTAATTCACGTTTTCAAGTTACTACACTCAACCATTTTCAAGTAACTAATTCACATTTCAAGTCTCTACCATTAACCATTTTCATGTAATAATCCACATTTTCACAACACTTAACCATTTTCAAGTAACTAATTCACATTTCAAGTCTCTACCATTAATCATTTTCAAGTAACTAATTCACGTTTTCAAGTTACTACACTTAACCATTTTCACGTAACTTATTCACATTTTCACTACACTTAACCATTTTCAAGTAACTAATTCACATTTCAAGTCTCTACCATTAACCATTTTCAAGTATCTAATTCACGTTTTCAAGTTACTGCACTTAACCATTTTCAAGTAACTAATTCACATTTTTACTACACTTAACCATTTTCAAGTAACTAATTCACATTTTCAAGTTACTACACTTAACAATTTTCAAATAACTAATTCACATTTCAAGTAAGTAGTTCACATTACAACAAACTACACTTAACCATTTTCAAGTAACTAATTCACATTTTCAACCCACTACCATTTTCAAGCAACTTATACAAATGCCCAAGTCTCTATACTTAACCATTTTCAAGTAACAAATACACATTTTCAAGCCACTACAATTTTCAAGTAACTAATTCAAATGACCAAGTCTCTACGCTTAACCAATTTCAAATAACTAATACACATTTTCAAGTCACTACCATTTTCAAGTAACAAATACACATTTTCAAGTAACTACACTAGAGCATTTTCAAGCAACAAATACACATTTTCAAGTAAGTAGTTCACATTACAACTTACTACACTTAACCATTTTATGTAACTAATTCACATTTTCAAGTAACTAATTTACAGTTTAAAGTCACTACCATTTTCAAGTAACAAATTCACATTTTCAAGTTACTATACTTAACCATTTTCAAGTAACTAATTCACATTTTCTCTACACTTAACCATTTTCATGTAACTAATTCACATTTCAAGTCTCTACCATTAACCATTTTCAAGTAACTAATTTACATTTTAAAGTCACTACCATTTTCAAGTAACAAATCCACATTTTCAAGTTACTACACTTAACCATTTTCAAGTAACTAATTCACATTTTCACTACACTTAACCATTTTCAAGTAACTAATTCACATTTCAAGTCTCTACCATTAACCATTTTCAAGTAACTAATTCGCATTTTCAAGTCACTACCATTTTCAAGTAACAAATACACATCTTCATTTCTCTACACTTAACCATTTTCACAAGACTAATTCACATTTTCAAGTTACTACACTTAACCATGTTCAAATAACTAATTCACATTTTCACTACACTTAACCATTTTCAAGTAACTAATTCACATTTCAAGTCTCTACCATTAACCATTTTCATGTAATAATCCACATTTTCACAACACTTAACCATTTTCAAGTAACTAATTCACATTTCAATTCTCTACACTTAACCATTTTCAAGTAACTAATTCACGTTTTCAAATTACTACACTTAACCATTTTCAAGTAACTAATTCACATTTCAAGTCTCTACCATTAATCATTTTCAAGTAACTAATTCACATTTTTAAGTTACTACACTTAACCATTTTCCAGTAACTAATTCACATTTTCACTACACTTAACCATTTTCAAGTAACTAATTCACATTTCAAGGCTCTACCATTAACCATTTTCAAGTCACTACCATTTTCAAGTAACTAATTCACATTTTCACTACACTTAACCATTTTCAAGTAACTAATTCATATTTCAAGTCTCTACCATTAACCATTTTCAAGTAACTAATTCACATTTCAAGTCTCTACCATTAACCATGTAACTAATTTACATTTCAATTCTCTACACTTAACCATTTTCAAGCAACTAATTCACGTTTTCAAGTCTCTACCATTAACCATTTTCATGTAATAATCCACATTTTCACAACACTTAACCATTTTCAAGTAACTAATTCACATTTCAAGTCTCTACCATTAACCATTTTCAAGTATCTAATTCACGTTTTCAAGTTACTGCACTTAACCATTTTCAAGTATCTAATTCACGTTTTCAAGTTACTGCACTTAACCATTTTCAAGTAACTAATCCACATTTTCACTACACGTAACCATTTTCAAGTAACTAATTCACATTTCAAGTCTCTACCATTAACCATTTTCAAGTAACTAATTCACATTTCAATTCTCTACACTTAACCATTTTCGAGTAACTAATTCACGTTTTCAAGTTACTACACTTAACCATTTTCAAGTAACTAATTCACATTTCAAGTCTCTACCATTAACCATTTTCATGTAATAATCCACATTTTCACAACACTTAACCATTTTCAAGTAACTAATTCACATTTCAAGTCTCTACCATTAACCATTTTCAAGTAACTAATTCACATTTCAATTCTCTACACTTAACCATTTTAAAGTAACTAATTCACGTTTTCAAGTTACTACACTCAACCATTTTCAAGTAACTAATTCACATTTCAAGTCTCTACCATTAACCATTTTCATGTAATAATCCACATTTTCACAACACTTAACCATTTTCAAGTAACTAATTCACATTTCAAGTCTCTACCATTAATCATTTTCAAGTAACTAATTCACGTTTTCAAGTTACTACACTTAACCATTTTCACGTAACTTATTCACATTTTCACTACACTTAACCATTTTCAAGTAACTAATTCACATTTCAAGTCTCTACCATTAACCATTTTCAAGTATCTAATTCACGTTTTCAAGTTACTGCACTTAACCATTTTCAAGTAACTAATTCACATTTTTACTACACTTAACCATTTTCAAGTAACTAATTCACATTTTCAAGTTACTACACTTAACAATTTTCAAATAACTAATTCACATTTCAAGTAAGTAGTTCACATTACAACAAACTACACTTAACCATTTTCAAGTAACTAATTCACATTTTCAACCCACTACCATTTTCAAGCAACTTATACAAATGCCCAAGTCTCTATACTTAACCATTTTCAAGTAACAAATACACATTTTCAAGCCACTACAATTTTCAAGTAACTAATTCAAATGACCAAGTCTCTACGCTTAACCAATTTCAAATAACTAATACACATTTTCAAGTCACTACCATTTTCAAGTAACAAATACACATTTTCAAGTAACTACACTAGAGCATTTTCAAGCAACAAATACACATTTTCAAGTAAGTAGTTCACATTACAACTTACTACACTTAACCATTTTATGTAACTAATTCACATTTTCAAGTAACTAATTTACAGTTTAAAGTCACTACCATTTTCAAGTAACAAATTCACATTTTCAAGTTACTATACTTAACCATTTTCAAGTAACTAATTCACATTTTCTCTACACTTAACCATTTTCATGTAACTAATTCACATTTCAAGTCTCTACCATTAACCATTTTCAAGTAACTAATTTACATTTTAAAGTCACTACCATTTTCAAGTAACAAATCCACATTTTCAAGTTACTACACTTAACCATTTTCAAGTAACTAATTCACATTTTCACTACACTTAACCATTTTCAAGTAACTAATTCACATTTCAAGTCTCTACCATTAACCATTTTCAAGTAACTAATTCGCATTTTCAAGTCACTACCATTTTCAAGTAACAAATACACATCTTCATTTCTCTACACTTAACCATTTTCACAAGACTAATTCACATTTTCAAGTTACTACACTTAACCATGTTCAAATAACTAATTCACATTTTCACTACACTTAACCATTTTCAAGTAACTAATTCACATTTCAAGTCTCTACCATTAACCATTTTCATGTAATAATCCACATTTTCACAACACTTAACCATTTTCAAGTAACTAATTCACATTTCAATTCTCTACACTTAACCATTTTCAAGTAACTAATTCACGTTTTCAAATTACTACACTTAACCATTTTCAAGTAACTAATTCACATTTCAAGTCTCTACCATTAATCATTTTCAAGTAACTAATTCACATTTTTAAGTTACTACACTTAACCATTTTCCAGTAACTAATTCACATTTTCACTACACTTAACCATTTTCAAGTAACTAATTCACATTTCAAGGCTCTACCATTAACCATTTTCAAGTCACTACCATTTTCAAGTAACTAATTCACATTTTCACTACACTTAACCATTTTCAAGTAACTAATTCATATTTCAAGTCTCTACCATTAACCATTTTCAAGTAACTAATTCACATTTCAAGTCTCTACCATTAACCATGTAACTAATTTACATTTCAATTCTCTACACTTAACCATTTTCAAGCAACTAATTCACGTTTTCAAGTTACGACACTTAACCATTTTCATGTAATAATTCACATTTTCACAACACTTAACCATTTTCAAGTAACTAATTCACGTTTTCAAATTACTACACTTAACCATTTTCAAGTAACTAATTCACATTTCAAGTCTCTACCATTAACCATTTTCATGTAATAATCCACATTTTCACAACACTTAACCATTTTCATGTAACTAATTCACATTTCAAGTCTCTACCATTAATCATTTTCAAGTAACTAATTCACGTTTTCAAGTTACTACACTTAACCATTTTCAAGTAACTAATTCACATTTCAAGTCTCTACCATTAACCATTTTCAAGTAACTAATTCACATTTCAATTCTCTACACTTAACCATTTTAAAGTAACTAATTCACGTTTTCAAGTTACTACACTTAACCATTTTCAAGTAACTAATTCACATTTCAAGTCTCTACCATTAACCATTTTCATGTAATAATCCACATTTTCACAACACTTAACCATTTTCAAGTAACTAATTCACATTTCAAGTCTCTACCATTAATCATTTTCAAGTAACTAATTCACGTTTTCAAGTTACTACACTTAACCATTTTCACGTAACTTATTCACATTTTCACTACACTTAACCATTTTCAAGTAACTAATTCACATTTCAAGTCTCTACCATTAACCATTTTCAAGTATCTAATTCACGTTTTCAAGTTACTGCACTTAACCATTTTCAAGTAACTAATTCACATTTTTACTACACTTAACCATTTTCAAGTAACTAATTCACATTTTCAAGTTACTACACTTAACAATTTTCAAATAACTAATTCACATTTCAAGTAAGTAGTTCACATTACAACAAACTACACTTAACCATTTTCAAGTAACTAATTCACATTTTCAACCCACTACCATTTTCAAGCAACTTATACAAATGCCCAAGTCTCTATACTTAACCATTTTCAAGTAACAAATACACATTTTCAAGCCACTACAATTTTCAAGTAACTAATTCAAATGACCAAGTCTCTACGCTTAACCAATTTCAAATAACTAATACACATTTTCAAGTCACTACCATTTTCAAGTAACAAATACACATTTTCAAGTAACTACACTAGAGCATTTTCAAGCAACAAATACACATTTTCAAGTAAGTAGTTCACATTACAACTTACTACACTTAACCATTTTATGTAACTAATTCACATTTTCAAGTAACTAATTTATAGTTTAAAGTCACTACCATTTTCAAGTAACTAATTCACGTTTTCAAGTTACTACACTTAACCATTTTCAAGTAACTAATTCACATTTCAAGTCACTACCATTAACCATTTTCATGTAATAATCCACATTTTCACAACACTTAACCATTTTCAAGTAACTAATTCAAATTTCAAGTCTCTACCATTAACCATTTTCAAGTATCTAATTCACGTTTTCAAGTTACTGCACTTAACCATTTTCAAGTAACTAATTTACATTTTTACTACACTTAACCATTTTCAAGTAACTAATTCACATTCTCAAGTTACTACACTTAACAATTTTCAAATAACTAATTCACATTTCAAGTAAGTAGTTCAGATTACAACAAACTACACTTAACCATTTTCAAGTAACTAATTCACATTTTCACTACACTTAACCATTTTCAAGTAACTAATTCACATTTCAAGGCTCTACCATTAACCATTTTCAAGTAACTAATTCACATTTCAAATCTCTACACTTAACCATTTTCAAGTAACTAATTCACATTTCAAGTCTCTACCATTAACCATTTTCAAGTAACTAATTCACATTTCAAGTCTCTACCATTAACCATGTAACTAATTTACATTTCAATTCTCTACACTTAACCATTTTCAAGCAACTAATTCACGTTTTCAAGTTACGACACTTAACCATTTTCATGTAATAATCCACATTTTCACAACACTTAACCATTTTCAAGTAACTAATTCACATTTCAATTCTCTACACTTAACCATTTTCAAGTAACTAATTCACGTTTTCAAATTACTACACTTAACCATTTTCAAGTAACTAATTCACATTTCAAGTCTCTACCATTAACCATTTTCATGTAATAATCCACATTTTCACAACACTTAACCATTTTCATGTAACTAATTCACATTTCAAGTCTCTACCATTAATCATTTTCAAGTAACTAATTCACGTTTTCAAGTTACTACACTTAACCATTTTCAAGTAACTAATTCACATTTCAAGTCTCTACCATTAACCATTTTCAAGTAACTAATTCACATTTCAATTCTCTACACTTAACCATTTTAAAGTAACTAATTCACGTTTTCAAGTTACTACACTTAACCATTTTCAAGTAACTAATTCACATTTCAAGTCTCTACCATTAACCATTTTCATGTAATAATCCACATTTTCACAACACTTAACCATTTTCAAGTAACTAATTCACATTTCAAGTCTCTACCATTAATCATTTTCAAGTAACTAATTCACGTTTTCAAGTTACTACACTTAACCATTTTCACGTAACTTATTCACATTTTCACTACACTTAACCATTTTCAAGTAACTAATTCACATTTCAAGTCTCTACCATTAACCATTTTCAAGTATCTAATTCACGTTTTCAAGTTACTGCACTTAACCATTTTCAAGTAACTAATTCACATTTTTACTACACTTAACCATTTTCAAGTAACTAATTCACATTTTCAAGTTACTACACTTAACAATTTTCAAATAACTAATTCACATTTCAAGTAAGTAGTTCACATTACAACAAACTACACTTAACCATTTTCAAGTAACTAATTCACATTTTCAACCCACTACCATTTTCAAGCAACTTATACAAATGCCCAAGTCTCTATACTTAACCATTTTCAAGTAACAAATACACATTTTCAAGCCACTACAATTTTCAAGTAACTAATTCAAATGACCAAGTCTCTACGCTTAACCAATTTCAAATAACTAATACACATTTTCAAGTCACTACCATTTTCAAGTAACAAATACACATTTTCAAGTAACTACACTAGAGCATTTTCAAGCAACAAATACACATTTTCAAGTAAGTAGTTCACATTACAACTTACTACACTTAACCATTTTATGTAACTAATTCACATTTTCAAGTAACTAATTTATAGTTTAAAGTCACTACCATTTTCAAGTAACTAATTCACGTTTTCAAGTTACTACACTTAACCATTTTCAAGTAACTAATTCACATTTCAAGTCTCTACCATTAACCATTTTCATGTAATAATCCACATTTTCACAACACTTAACCATTTTCAAGTAACTAATTCAAATTTCAAGTCTCTACCATTAACCATTTTCAAGTATCTAATTCACGTTTTCAAGTTACTGCACTTAACCATTTTCAAGTAACTAATTTACATTTTTACTACACTTAACCATTTTCAAGTAACTAATTCACATTTTCAAGTTACTACACTTAACAATTTTCAAATAACTAATTCACATTTCAAGTAAGTAGTTCAGATTACAACAAACTACACTTAACCATTTTCAAGTAACTAATTCACATTTTCACTACACTTAACCATTTTCAAGTAGCTAATTCACATTTTCACTACACTTAACCATTTTCAAGTAACTAATTCACATTTCAAATCTCTACACTTAACCATTTTCAAGTAACTAATTCACATTTCAAGTCTCTACCATTAACCATTTTCAAGTAACTAATTCACATTTCAAGTCTCTACCATTAACCATGTAACTAATTTACATTTCAATTCTCTACACTTAACCATTTTCAAGCAACTAATTCACGTTTTCAAGTTACGACACTTAACCATTTTCATGTAATAATCCACATTTTCACAACACTTAACCATTTTCAAGTAACTAATTCACATTTCAATTCTCTACACTTAACCATTTTCAAGTAACTAATTCACGTTTTCAAATTACTACACTTAACCATTTTCAAGTAACTAATTCACATTTCAAGTCTCTACCATTAACCATTTTCATGTAATAATCCACATTTTCACAACACTTAACCATTTTCAAGTAACTAATTCACATTTCAAGTCTCTACCATTAATCATTTTCAAGTAACTAATTCACGTTTTCAAGTTACTACACTTAACCATTTTCAAGTAACTAATTCACATTTTCACTACACTTAACCATTTTCAAGTAACTAACTCACATTTCAAGTCTCTACCATTAACCATTTTCAAGTCACTACCATTTTCAAGTAACTAATTCACATTTTCACTACACTTAACAATTTTCAAGTAACTAATTCATATTTCAAGTCTCTACCATTAACCATTTTCAAGTAACTAATTAACATTTCAAGTCTCTACCATTAACCATGTAACTAATTCACATTTCAATTCTCTACACTTAACCATTTTCAAGTAACTAATTCACGTTTTCAAGTTACTACACTTAACCATTTTCAAGTAACTAATCCACATTTTCACTACACGTAACCATTTTCAAGTAACTAATTCACATTTCAAGTCTCTACCATTAACCATTTTCAAGTAAATAATTCACATTTCAATTCTTTACACTTAACCATTTTCGAGTAACTAATTCACGTTTTCAAGTTACTACACTTAACCATTTTCAAGTAACTAATTCACATTTCAAGTCTCTACCATTAACCATTTTCATGTAATAATCCACATTTTCACAAAACTTAACCATTTTCAAGTAACTAATTCACATTTCAAGTCTCTACCATTAATCATTTTCAAGTAACTAATTCACATTTTTAAGTTACTACACTTAACCATTTTCCAGAAACTAATTCACATTTTCACTACACTTAACCATTTTCAAGTAACTAATTCACATTTCAAGTCTCTACCATTAACCATTTCCAAGTCACTACCATTTTCAAGTAACTAATTCACATTTTCACTACACTTAACCATTTTCAAGTAACTAATTCATATTTCTAGTCTCTACCATTAACCATTTTCAAGTAACTAATTCACATTTCAAGTCTCTACCATTAACCATGTAACTAATTTACATTTCAATTCTCTACACTTAACAATTTTCAAGCAACTAATTCATGTTTTGAAGTTACTACACTTAACCATTTTCATGTAATAATCCACATTTTCACAACACTTAACCATTTTCAAGTAACTAATTCACGTTTTCAAGTCACTACACTTAACCATTTTCAAGTAACTAATTCACATTTCAAGTCTCTACCATTAACCATTTTCATGTAATAATCCACATTTTCACAACACTTAACCATTTTCAAGTAACTAATTCACATTTCAAGTCTCTACCATTAATCATTTTCAAGTAACTAATTCACGTTTTCAAGTTACTACACTTAACCATTTTCAAGTAACTAATTCACATTTTCACTACACTTAACCATTTTCAAGTAACTAACTCACATTTCAAGTCTCTACCATTAACCATTTTCAGGTCACTACCATTTTCAAGTAACTAATTCACATTTTCACTACACTTAACCATTTTCAAGTAACTAATTCATATTTCAAGTCTCTACCATTAACCATTTTCAAGTAACTAATTAACATTTCAAGTCTCTACCATTAACCATGTAACTAATTCACATTTCAATTCTCTACACTTAACCATTTTCAAGTAACTAATTCACATTTCAAGTCTCTACCATTAACCATTTTCAAGTAACTAATCCACATTTTCACTACACGTAACCATTTTCAAGTAACTAATTCATATTTCAAGTCTCTACCATTAACCATTTTCAAGTAACTAATTAACATTTCAAGTCTCTACCATTAACCATGTAACTAATTCACATTTCAATTCTCTACACTTAACCATTTTCAAGTAACTAATTCACGTTTTCAAGTTACTACACTTAACCATTTTCAAGTAACTAATCCACATTTTCACTACACGTAACCATTTTCAAGTAACTAATTCACATTTCAAGTCTCTACCATTAATCATTTTCAAGTAACTAATTCACATTTTTAAGTTACTACACTTAACCATTTTCCAGTAACTAATTCACATTTTCACTACACTTAACCATTTTCAAGTAACTAATTCACATTTCAAGTCTCTACCATTAACCATTTTCAAGTCACTACCATTTTCAAGTAACTAATTCACATTTTCACTACACTTAACCATTTTCAAGTAACTAATTCATATTTCTAGTCTCTACCATTAACCATTTTCAAGTAACTAATTCACGTTTTCAAGTTACTACACTTAACCATTTTCAAGTAACTAATTCACATTTCAAGTCTCTACCATTAACCATTTTCATGTAATAATCCACATTTTCACAACACTTAACCATTTTCAAGTAACTAATTCACATTTCAAGTCTCTACCATTAACCATTTTCAAGTAACTAATTCACATTTCAAGTCTCTACCATTAATCATTTTCAAGTAACTAATTCACGTTTTCAAGTTACTACACTTAACCATTTTCAAGTAACTAATTCACATTTTCACTATACTTAACCATTTTCAAATAACTAACTCACATTTCAAGTCTCTACCATTAACCATTTTCAAGTCACTACCATTTTCAAGTAACTAATTCACATTTTCACTACACTTAACCATTTTCAAGTAACTAATTCATATTTCAAGTCTCTACCATTAACCATTTTCAAGTAACTAATTAACATTTCAAGTCTCTACCATTAACCATGTAACTAATTCACATTTCAATTCTCTACACTTAACCATTTTCAAGTAACTAATTCACGTTTTCAAGTTACTACACTTAACCATTTTCAAGTAACTAATCCACATTTTCACTACACGTAACCATTTTCAAGTAACTAATTCACATTTCAAGTCTCTACCATTAATCATTTTCAAGTAACTAATTCACATTTTTAAGTTACTACACTTAACCATTTTCCAGTAACTAATTCACATTTTCACTACACTTAACCATTTTCAAGTAACTAATTCACATTTCAAGTCTCTACCATTAACCATTTTCAAGTCACTACCATTTTCAAGTAACTAATTCACATTTTCACTACACTTAACCATTTTCAAGTAACTAATTCATATTTCTAGTCTCTACCATTAACCATTTTCAAGTAACTAATTCACATTTCAAGTCTCTACCATTAACCATGTAACTAATTTACATTTCAATTCTCTACACTTAACAATTTTCAAGCAACTAATTCATGTTTTAAAGTTACTACACTTAACCATTTTCAAGTAACTAATTCACATTTCAAGTCTCTACCATTAACCATTTTCATGTAATAATCCACATTTTCACAACACTTAACCATTTTCAAGTAACTAATTCACATTTCAAGTCTCTACCATTAATCATTTTCAAGTAACTAATTCACATTTTTAAGTTACTACACTTAACCATTTTCCAGTAACTAATTCACATTTTCACTACACTTAACCATTTTCAAGTAACTAATTCACATTTCAAGTCTCTACCATTAACCATTTCCAAGTCACTACCATTTTCAAGTAACTAATTCACATTTTCACTACACTTAACCATTTTCAAGTAACTAATTCACATTTCAAGTCTCTACCATTAACCATTATCAAGTCACTACCATTTTCAAGTAACTAATTCACATTTTCACTACACTTAACCATTTTCAAGTAACTAATTCATATTTCTAGTCTCTACCATTAACCATTTTCAAGTAACTAATTCACGTTTTCAAGTTACTACACTTAACCATTTTCAAGTAACTAATTCATATTTCTAGTCTCTACCATTAACCATTTTCAAGTAACTAATTCACATTTCAAGTCTCTACCATTAACCATTTTCAAGTCACTACCATTTTCAAGTAACTAATTCACATTTTCACTACACTTAACCATTTTCAAGTAACTAATTCATATTTCTAGTCTCTACCATTAACCATTTTCAAGTAACTAATTCACATTTCAAGTCTCTACCATTAACCATGTAACTAATTTACATTTCAATTCTCTACACTTAACAATTTTCAAGCAACTAATTCATGTTTTAAAGTTACTACACTTAACCATTTTCATGTAATAATCCACATTTTCACAACACTTAACCATTTTCAAGTAACTAATTCACATTTCAAGTCTCTACCATTAATCATTTTCAAGTAACTAATTCACGTTTTCAAGTTACTACACTTAACCATTTTCAAGTAACTAATTCACATTTTCACTACACTTAACCATTTTCAAGTAACTAACTCACATTTCAAGTCTCTACCATTAACCATTTTCAAGTCACTACCATTTTCAAGTAACTAATTCACATTTTCACTACACTTAACCATTTTCAAGTAACTAATTCATATTTCAAGTATCTACCATTAACCATTTTCAAGTAACTAATTAACATTTCAAGTCTCTACCATTAACCATGTAACTAATTCACATTTCAATTCTCTACACTTAACCATTTTCAAGTAACTAATTCACGTTTTTAAGCTACTACACTTAACCATTTTCAAGTAACTAATCCACATTTTCACTACACGTAACCATTTTCAAGTAACTAATTCATATTTCAAGTCTCTACCATTAACCATTTTCAAGTAACTAATTAACATTTCAAGTCTCTACCATTAACCATGTAACTAATTCACATTTCAATTCTCTACACTTAACCATTTTCAAGTAACTAATTCACGTTTTCAAGTTACTACACTTAACCATTTTCAAGTAACTAATCCACATTTTCACTACACGTAACCATTTTCAAGTAACTAATTCACATTTCAAGTCTCTACCATTAACCATTTTGATGTAACTAATTCACATTTTCATTACACTTAACCATTTTCAAGTAACTAATTCACATTTCAAGTCTCTACCATTAACCATTTTCAAGTAACTAATTCACATTTCAAGTCTCTACCACTAACCATGTAACTAATTCACATTTCAATTCTCTACACTTAACCATTTTCAAGTAACTAATGCACGTTTTCAAGTAACTAATTCACGTTTTCAGGTTACTACACTTAATCATTTTCAAGTAACTAATTCACATTTTCACTACACTTAACCATTTTCAAGTAACTAATTCACATTTCAAGTCTCTACCATTAACCATTTCAAGTAACTAATTCACATTTTCAAGTCACTACCATTTTCAAGTAACAAATACACATCTTCATATCTCTACACTTAAACATTTTCAAGTAACTAATTCACATTTCAAGTCTCTGCCATTTTCAAGTAACTAATTCACATTTCAAGTCTCTACCATTGTCAAGTAACTAATTCACATTTTCAAGTTACTACCCTTAACCATTTTCAAGTAACTAATTCACATTTTCACTACACTTAATGATTTTCAAATAACTAATTCACATTTCAAGTCTCTACCATTAACCATTTTCAAGTAACTAATTTACATTTTCAAGTCACCACCATTTTCAAGTAACAAATTCACATTTTCAAGTTACTACACTTAACCATTTTCAATTAATTGATTCACATTTTCACTACACTTAACCATTTTCAAATAACTAATTCACATTTCAAGTCTCTACCATTAACCATTTTCAAGTAACTACTTCACACTTCAAGTGTCTACCATTAACCATTTTCAAGTAACTACTTCACACTTCAAGTCTCTACTATTAACCATTTAACTAATTCACATTTTCAAGTCACTACCATTTTCAAGTAACTAATTCACGTTTTCAAGTTACTACACTTAACCATTTTCAAGTAACTAATTCACATTTTCACTACACTTAACCTTTTTCAAGTAACTAACTCACATTTCTAGTCTCTACCATTAACCATTTTCAAGTAACTAATTCACATTTCAAGTCTCTACCATTAACCATGTAACTAATTTACATTTCAATTCTCTACACTTAACAATTTTCAAGCAACTAATTCATGTTTTAAATTTACTACACTTAACCATTTTCATGTAATAATCCACATTTTCACAACACTTAACCATTTTCAAGTAACTAATTCACATTTCAATTCTCTACACTTAACCATTTTCAAGTAACTAATTCACGTTTTCAAGTTACTACACTTAACCATTTTCAAGTAACTAATTCACATTTCAAGTCTCTACCATTAACCATTTTCATGTAATAATCCACATTTTCACAACACTTAACCATTTTCAAGTAACTAATTCACATTTCAAGTCTCTACCATTAATCATTTTCAAGTAACTAATTCACGTTTTCAAGTTACTACACTTAACCATTTTCAAGTAACTAATTCACATTTTCACTACACTTAACCATTTTCAAGTAACTAACTCACATTTCAAGTCTCTACCATTAACCATTTTCAAGTCACTACCATTTTCAAGTAACTAATTCACATTTTCACTACACTTAACCATTTTCAAGTAACTAATTCATATTTCAAGTCTCTACCATTAACCATTTTCAAGTAACTAATTAACATTTCAAGTCTCTACCATTAACCATGTAACTAATTCACATTTCAATTCTCTACACTTAACCATTTTCAAGTAACTAATTCACGTTTTTAAGTTACTACACTTAACCATTTTCAAGTAACTAATCCACATTTTCACTACACGTAACCATTTTCAAGTAACTAATTCATATTTCAAGTCTCTACCATTAACCATTTTCAAGTAACTAATTAACATTTCAAGTCTCTACCATTAACCATGTAACTAATTCACATTTCAATTCTCTACACGTAACCATTTTCAAGTAACTAATTCACGTTTTCAAGTTACTACACTTAACCATTTTCAAGTAACTAATCCACATTTTCACAACACTTAACCATTTTCAAGTAACTAATTCACATTTCAAGTCTCTACCATTAACCATTTTCAAGTAACTAATTCACGTTTTCAAGTTACTACACTTAACCATTTTCAAGTAACTAATTCACATTTCAAGTCTCTACCATTAACCATTTTCATGTAATAATCCACATTTTCACAACACTTAACCATTTTCAAGTAACTAATTCACATTTCAAGTCTCTACCATTAATCATTTTCAAGTAACTAATTCACGTTTTCAAGTTACTACACTTAACCATTTTCAAGTAACTAATTCACATTTTCACTATACTTAACCATTTTCAAATAACTAACTCACATTTTAAGTCTCTACCATTAACCATTTTCAAGTCACTACCATTTTCAAGTAACTAATTCACATTTTCACTACACTTAACCATTTTCAAGTAACTAATTCATATTTCAAGTCTCTACCATTAACCATTTTCAAGTAACTAATTAACATTTCAAGTCTCTACCATTAACCATGTAACTAATTTACATTTCAATTCTCTACACTTAACAATTTTCAAGCAACTAATTCATGTTTTAAAGTTACTACACTTAACCATTTTCATGTAATAATCCACATTTTCACAACACTTAACCATTTTCAAGTAACTAATTCACATTTCAAGTCTCTACCATTAATCATTTTCAAGTAACTAATTCACGTTTTCAAGTTACTACACTTAACCATTTTCAAGTAACTAATTCACATTTTCACTACACTTAACCATTTTCAAGTAACTAACTCACATTTCAAGTCTCTACCATTAACCATTTTCAAGTCACTACCATTTTCAAGTAACTAATTCACATTTTCACTACACTTAACCATTTTCAAGTAACTAATTCATATTTCAAGTATCTACCATTAACCATTTTCAAGTAACTAATTAACATTTCAAGTCTCTACCATTAACCATGTAACTAATTCACATTTCAATTCTCTACACTTAACCATTTTCAAGTAACTAATTCACGTTTTTAAGCTACTACACTTAACCATTTTCAAGTAACTAATCCACATTTTCACTACACGTAACCATTTTCAAGTAACTAATTCATATTTCAAGTCTCTACCATTAACCATTTTCAAGTAACTAATTAACATTTCAAGTCTCTACCATTAACCATGTAACTAATTCACATTTCAATTCTCTACACTTAACCATTTTCAAGTAACTAATTCACGTTTTCAAGTTACTACACTTAACCATTTTCAAGTAACTAATCCACATTTTCACTACACGTAACCATTTTCAAGTAACTAATTCACATTTCAAGTCTCTACCATTAACCATTTTCATGTAACTAATTCACATTTTCATTACACTTAACCATTTTCAAGTAACTAATTCACATTTCAAGTCTCTACCATTAACCATTTTCAAGTAACTAATTCACATTTCAAGTCTCTACCACTAACCATGTAACTAATTCACATTTCAATTCTCTACACTTAACCATTTTCAAGTAACTAATGCACGTTTTCAAGTAACTAATTCACGTTTTCAGGTTACTACACTTAATCATTTTCAAGTAACTAATTCACATTTTCACTACACTTAACCATTTTCAAGTAACTAATTCACATTTCAAACTCTACCATTAACCATTTCAAGTAACTAATTCACATTTTCAAGTCACTACCATTTTCAAGTAACAAATACACATCTTCATATCTCTACACTTAAACATTTTCAAGTAACTAATTCACATTTCAAGTCTCTGCCATTTTCAAGTAACTAATTCACATTTCAAGTCTCTACCATTGTCAAGTAACTAATTCACATTTTCAAGTTACTACCCTTAACCATTTTCAAGTAACTAATTCACATTTTCACTACACTTAATGATTTTCAAATAACTAATTCACATTTCAAGTCTCTACCATTAACCATTTTCAAGTAACTAATTTACATTTTCAAGTCACCACCATTTTCAAGTAACAAATTCACATTTTCAAGTTACTACACTTAACCATTTTCAATTAATTGATTCACATTTTCACTACACTTAACCATTTTCAAATAACTAATTCACATTTCAAGTCTCTACCATTAACCATTTTCAAGTAACTACTTCACACTTCAAGTGTCTACCATTAACCATTTTCAAGTAACTACTTCACACTTCAAGTCTCTACTATTAACCATTTAACTAATTCACATTTTCAAGTCACTACCATTTTCAAGTAACTAATTCACGTTTTCAAGTTACTACACTTAACCATTTTCAAGTAACTAATTCACATTTTCACTACACTTAACCTTTTTCAAGTAACTAACTCACATTTCTAGTCTCTACCATTAACCATTTTCAAGTAACTAATTCACATTTCAAGTCTCTACCATTAACCATGTAACTAATTTACATTTCAATTCTCTACACTTAACAATTTTCAAGCAACTAATTCATGTTTTAAATTTACTACACTTAACCATTTTCATGTAATAATCCACATTTTCACAACACTTAACCATTTTCAAGTAACTAATTCACATTTCAATTCTCTACACTTAACCATTTTCAAGTAACTAATTCACGTTTTCAAGTTACTACACTTAACCATTTTCAAGTAACTAATTCACATTTCAAGTCTCTACCATTAACCATTTTCATGTAATAATCCACATTTTCACAACACTTAACCATTTTCAAGTAACTAATTCACATTTCAAGTCTCTACCATTAATCATTTTCAAGTAACTAATTCACGTTTTCAAGTTACTACACTTAACCATTTTCAAGTAACTAATTCACATTTTCACTACACTTAACCATTTTCAAGTAACTAACTCACATTTCAAGTCTCTACCATTAACCATTTTCAAGTCACTACCATTTTCAAGTAACTAATTCACATTTTCACTACACTTAACCATTTTCAAGTAACTAATTCATATTTCAAGTCTCTACCATTAACCATTTTCAAGTAACTAATTAACATTTCAAGTCTCTACCATTAACCATGTAACTAATTCACATTTCAATTCTCTACACTTAACCATTTTCAAGTAACTAATTCACGTTTTTAAGTTACTACACTTAACCATTTTCAAGTAACTAATCCACATTTTCACTACACGTAACCATTTTCAAGTAACTAATTCATATTTCAAGTCTCTACCATTAACCATTTTCAAGTAACTAATTAACATTTCAAGTCTCTACCATTAACCATGTAACTAATTCACATTTCAATTCTCTACACTTAACCATTTTCAAGTAACTAATTCACACTTCAAGTCTCTACCATTAATCATTTTCAAGTAACTAATTCACGTTTTCAAGTTACTACACTTAACCATTTTCAAGTAACTAATTCACATTTTCACTACACTTAACCATTTTCAAGTAACTAACTCACATTTCAAGTCTCTACCATTAACCATTTTCAAGTCACTACCATTTTCAAGTAACTAATTCACATTTTCACTACACTTAACCATTTTCAAGTAACTAATTCATATTTCAAGTCTCTACCATTAACCATTTTCAAGTAACTAATTAACATTTCAAGTCTCTACCATTAACCATGTAACTAATTCACATTTCAATTCTCTACACGTAACCATTTTCAAGTAACTAATTCACGTTTTCAAGTTACTACACTTAACCATTTTCAAGTAACTAATCCACATTTTCACAACACTTAACCATTTTCAAGTAACTAATTCACATTTCAAGTCTCTACCATTAACCATTTTCAAGTAACTAATTCACGTTTTCAAGTTACTACACTTAACCATTTTCAAGTAACTAATTCACATTTCAAGTCTCTACCATTAACCATTTTCATGTAATAATCCACATTTTCACAACACTTAACCATTTTCAAGTAACTAATTCACATTTCAAGTCTCTACCATTAATCATTTTCAAGTAACTAATTCACGTTTTCAAGTTACTACACTTAACCATTTTCAAGTAACTAATTCACATTTTCACTATACTTAACCATTTTCAAATAACTAACTCACATTTTAAGTCTCTACCATTAACCATTTTCAAGTCACTACCATTTTCAAGTAACTAATTCACATTTTCACTACACTTAACCATTTTCAAGTAACTAATTCATATTTCAAGTCTCTACCATTAACCATTTTCAAGTAACTAATTAACATTTCAAGTCTCTACCATTAACCATGTAACTAATTCACATTTCAATTCTCTACACTTAACCATTTTCAAGTAACTAATTCACGTTTTCAAGTTACTACACTTAACCATTTTCAAGTAACTAATCCACATTTTCACTACACGTAACCATTTTCAAGTAACTAATTCACATTTCAAGTCTCTACCATTAACCATTTTCAAATAACTAATTCACATTTAAATTCTCTACACTTAACCATTTTCGAGTAACTAATTCACGTTTTCAAGTTACTACACTTAACCATTTTCAAGTAACTAATTCACATTTCAAGTCTCTACCATTAACCATTTTCATGTAATAATCCACATTTTCACAACACTTAACCATTTTCAAGTAACTAATTCACATTTCAAGTCTCTACCATTAACCATTTTCAAGTAACTAATTCACGTTTTCAAGTTACTACACTTAACCATTTTCAAGTAACTAATTCACATTTCAAGTCTCTACCATTAACCATTTTCATGTAATAATCCACATTTTCACAACACTTAACCATTTTCAAGTAACTAATTCACATTTCAAGTCTCTACCATTAATCATTTTCAAGTAACTAATTCACATTTTTAAGTTACTACACTTAACCATTTTCCAGTAACTAATTCACATTTTCACTACACTTAACCATTTTCAAGTAACTAATTCACATTTCAAGTCTCTACCATTAACCATTTTCAAGTCACAACCATTTTCAAGTAACTAATTCACATTTTCACTACACTTAACCATTTTCAAGTAACTAATTCATATTTCAAGTCTCTACCATTAACCATTTTCAAGTAACTAATTCACATTTCAAGTCTCTACCATTAACCATGTAACTAATTTACATTTCAATTCTCTACACTTAACCATTTTCAAGCAACTAATTCACGTTTTCAAGTTACTACACTTAACCATTTTCATGTAATAATCCACATTTTCACAACACTTAACCATTTTCAAGTAACTAATTCACATTTCAATTCTCTACACTTAACCATTTTCAAGTAACTAATTCGCATTTTCACTACACTTAACCATTTTCAAGTAACTAATTCACATTTCAAGTCTCTACCATTAACCATTTTCAAGTCACTACCATTTTCAAGTAACTAATTCACATTTTCACTACACTTAACCATTTTCAAGTAACTAATTCATATTTCTAGTCTCTACCATTAACCATTTTCAAGTAACTAATTCACATTTCAAGTCTCTACCATTAACCATGTAACTAATTTACATTTCAATTCTCTACACTTAACAATTTTCAAGCAACTATTTCATGTTTTAAAGTTACTACACTTAACCATTTTCATGTAATAATCCACATTTTCACAACACTTAACCATTTTCAAGTAACTAATTCACATTTCAATTCTCTACACTTAACCATTTTCAAGTAACTAATTCACGTTTTCAAGTTACTACACTTAACCATTTTCAAGTAACTAATTCACATTTCAAGTCTCTACCATTAACCATTTTCATGTAATAATCCACATTTTCACAACACTTAACCATTTTCAAGTAACTAATTCACATTTCAAGTCTCTACCATTAACCATTTTCAAGTAACTAATTCACATTTCAAGTCTCTACCATTAATCATTTTCAAGTAACTAATTCACGTTTTCAAGTTACTACACTTAACCATTTTCAAGTAACTAATTCACATTTTCACTATACTTAACCATTTTCAAATAACTAACTCACATTTCAAGTCTCTACCATTAACCATTTTCAAGTCACTACCATTTTCAAGTAACTAATTCACATTTTCACTACACTTAACCATTTTCAAGTAACTAATTCATATTTCAAGTCTCTACCATTAACCATTTTCAAGTAACTAATTAACATTTCAAGTCTCTACCATTAACCATGTAACTAATTCACATTTCAATTCTCTACACTTAACCATTTTCAAGTAACTAATTCACGTTTTCAAGTTACTACACTTAACCATTTTCAAGTAACTAATCCACATTTTCACTACACGTAACCATTTTCAAGTAACTAATTCACATTTCAAGTCTCTACCATTAATCATTTTCAAGTAACTAATTCACATTTTTAAGTTACTACACTTAACCATTTTCAAGTAACTAATTCACATTTCAAGTCTCTACCATTAACCATTTTCATGTAATAATCCACATTTTCACAACACTTAACCATTTTCAAGTAACTAATTCACATTTCAAGTCTCTACCATTAATCATTTTCAAGTAACTAATTCACGTTTTCAAGTTACTACACTTAACCATTTTCAAGTAACTAATTCACATTTTCACTATACTTAACCATTTTCAAATAACTAACTCACATTTCAAGTCTCTACCATTAACCATTTTCAAGTCACTACCATTTTCAAGTAACTAATTCACATTTTCACTACACTTAACCATTTTCAAGTAACTAATTCATATTTCAAGTCTCTACCATTAACCATTTTCAAGTAACTAATTAACATTTCAAGTCTCTACCATTAACCATGTAACTAATTCACATTTCAATTCTCTACACTTAACCATTTTCAAGTAACTAATTCACGTTTTCAAGTTACTACACTTAACCATTTTCAAGTAACTAATCCACATTTTCACTACACGTAACCATTTTCAAGTAACTAATTCACATTTCAAGTCTCTACCATTAACCATTTTCAAATAACTAATTCACATTTAAATTCTCTACACTTAACCATTTTCGAGTAACTAATTCACGTTTTCAAGTTACTACACTTAACCATTTTCAAGTAACTAATTCACATTTCAAGTCTCTACCATTAACCATTTTCATGTAATAATCCACATTTTCACAACACTTAACCATTTTCAAGTAACTAATTCACATTTCAAGTCTCTACCATTAACCATTTTCAAGTAACTAATTCACGTTTTCAAGTTACTACACTTAACCATTTTCAAGTAACTAATTCACATTTCAAGTCTCTACCATTAACCATTTTCATGTAATAATCCACATTTTCACAACACTTAACCATTTTCAAGTAACTAATTCACATTTCAAGTCTCTACCATTAATCATTTTCAAGTAACTAATTCACATTTTTAAGTTACTACACTTAACCATTTTCCAGTAACTAATTCACATTTTCACTACACTTAACCATTTTCAAGTAACTAATTCACATTTCAAGTCTCTACCATTAACCATTTTCAAGTCACTACCATTTTCAAGTAACTAATTCACATTTTCACTACACTTAACCATTTTCAAGTAACTAATTCATATTTCAAGTCTCTACCATTAACCATTTTCAAGTAACTAATTCACATTTCAAGTCTCTACCATTAACCATGTAACTAATTTACATTTCAATTCTCTACACTTAACCATTTTCAAGCAACTAATTCACGTTTTCAAGTTACTACACTTAACCATTTTCATGTAATAATCCACATTTTCACAACACTTAACCATTTTCAAGTAACTAATTCACATTTCAATTCTCTACACTTAACCATTTTCAAGTAACTAATTCACATTTTCACTACACTTAACCATTTTCAAGTAACTAATTCACATTTCAAGTCTCTACCATTAACCATTTTCAAGTCACTACCATTTTCAAGTAACTAATTCACATTTTCACTACACTTAACCATTTTCAAGTAACTAATTCATATTTCTAGTCTCTACCATTAACCATTTTCAAGTAACTAATTCACATTTCAAGTCTCTACCATTAACCATGTAACTAATTTACATTTCAATTCTCTACACTTAACAATTTTCAAGCAACTAATTCATGTTTTAAAGTTACTACACTTAACCATTTTCATGTAATAATCCACATTTTCACAACACTTAACCATTTTCAAGTAACTAATTCACATTTCAATTATCTACACTTAACCATTTTCAAGTAACTAATTCACGTTTTCAAGTTACTACACTTAACCATTTTCAAGTAACTAATTCACATTTCAAGTCTCTACCATTAACCATTTTCATGTAATAATCCACATTTTCACAACACTTAACCATTTTCAAGTAACTAATTCACATTTCAAGTCTCTACCATTAACCATTTTCAAGTAACTAATTCACATTTCAAGTCTCTACCATTAATCATTTTCAAGTAACTAATTCACGTTTTCAAGTTACTACACTTAACCATTTTCAAGTAACTAATTCACATTTTCACTATACTTAACCATTTTCAAATAACTAACTCACATTTCAAGTCTCTACCATTAACCATTTTCAAGTCACTACCATTTTCAAGTAACTAATTCACATTTTCACTACACTTAACCATTTTCAAGTAACTAATTCATATTTCAAGTCTCTACCATTAACCATTTTCAAGTAACTAATTAACATTTCAAGTCTCTACCATTAACCATGTAACTAATTCACATTTCAATTCTCTACACTTAACCATTTTCAAGTAACTAATTCACGTTTTCAAGTTACTACACTTAACCATTTTCAAGTAACTAATCCACATTTTCACTACACGTAACCATTTTCAAGTAACTAATTCACATTTCAAGTCTCTACAATTAATCATTTTTAAGTAACTAATTCACATTTTTAAGTTACTACACTTAACCATTTTCCAGTAACTAATTCACATTTTCACTACACTTAACCATTTTCAAGTAACTAATTCACATTTCAAGTCTCTACCATTAACCATTTTCAAGTCACTACCATTTTCAAGTAACTAATTCACATTTTCACTACACTTAACCATTTTCAAGTAACTAATTCATATTTCTAGTCTCTACCATTAACCAT
The DNA here is from genome assembly GCA_031232105.1 of Capsicum rhomboideum. Taxonomy (NCBI): domain Eukaryota; kingdom Viridiplantae; phylum Streptophyta; class Magnoliopsida; order Solanales; family Solanaceae; genus Capsicum; species Capsicum rhomboideum. Next base: position 45,186,576 of record CP124719.1, on the reverse strand, counting down.
TTTCAAGTAACTAATTCACATTTCAAGTCTCTACCATTAACCATGTAACTAATTTACATTTCAATTCTCTACACTTAACAATTTTCAAGCAACTAATTCATGTTTTAAAGTTACTACACTTAACCATTTTCATGTAATAATCCACATTTTCACAACACTTAACCATTTTCAAGTAACTAATTCACATTTCAATTCTCTACACTTAACCATTTTCAAGTAACTAATTCACGTTTTCAAGTTACTACACTTAACCATTTTCAAGTAACTAATTCACATTTCAAGTCTCTACCATTAACCATTTTCATGTAATAATCCACATTTTCACAACACTTAACCATTTTCAAGTAACTAATTCACATTTCAAGTCTCTACCATTAACCATTTTCAAGTAACTAATTCACATTTCAAGTCTCTACCATTAATCATTTTCAAGTAACTAATTCACGTTTTCAAGTTACTACACTTAACCATTTTCAAGTAACTAATTCACATTTTCACTATACTTAACCATTTTCAAATAACTAACTCACATTTCAAGTCTCTACCATTAACCATTTTCAAGTCACTACCATTTTCAAGTAACTAATTCACATTTTCACTACACTTAACCATTTTCAAGTAACTAATTCATATTTCAAGTCTCTACCATTAACCATTTTCAAGTAACTAATTAACATTTCAAGTCTCTACCATTAACCATGTAACTAATTCACATTTCAATTCTCTACACTTAACCATTTTCAAGTAACTAATTCACGTTTTCAAGTTACTACACTTAACCATTTTCAAGTAACTAATCCACATTTTCACTACACGTAACCATTTTCAAGTAACTAATTCACATTTCAAGTCTCTACCATTAATCATTTTCAAGTAACTAATTCACATTTTTAAGTTACTACACTTAACCATTTTCAAGTAACTAATTCACATTTCAAGTCTCTACCATTAACCATTTTCATGTAATAATCCACATTTTCACAACACTTAACCATTTTCAAGTAACTAATTCACATTTCAAGTCTCTACCATTAATCATTTTCAAGTAACTAATTCACGTTTTCAAGTTACTACACTTAACCATTTTCAAGTAACTAATTCACATTTTCACTATACTTAACCATTTTCAAATAACTAACTCACATTTCAAGTCTCTACCATTAACCATTTTCAAGTCACTACCATTTTCAAGTAACTAATTCACATTTTCACTACACTTAACCATTTTCAAGTAACTAATTCATATTTCAAGTCTCTACCATTAACCATTTTCAAGTAACTAATTAACATTTCAAGTCTCTACCATTAACCATGTAACTAATTCACATTTCAATTCTCTACACTTAACCATTTTCAAGTAACTAATTCACGTTTTCAAGTTACTACACTTAACCATTTTCAAGTAACTAATCCACATTTTCACTACACGTAACCATTTTCAAGTAACTAATTCACATTTCAAGTCTCTACCATTAACCATTTTCAAATAACTAATTCACATTTAAATTCTCTACCATTAACCATGTAACTAATTCACATTTCAATTCTCTACACTTAACCATTTTCAAGTAACTAATTCACATTTCAAGTCTCTACCATTAATCATTTTCAAGTAACTAATTCACGTTTTCAAGTTACTACACTTAACCATTTTCAAGTAACTAATTCACATTTTCACTATACTTAACCATTTTCAAATAACTAACTCACATTTCAAGTCTCTACCATTAACCATTTTCAAGTCACTACCATTTTCAAGTAACTAATTCACATTTTCACTACACTTAACCATTTTCAAGTAACTAATTCATATTTCAAGTCTCTACCATTAACCATTTTCAAGTAACTAATTAACATTTCAAGTCTCTACCATTAACCATGTAACTAATTCACATTTCAATTCTCTACACTTAACCATTTTCAAGTAACTAATTCACGTTTTCAAGTTACTACACTTAACCATTTTCAAGTAACTAATCCACATTTTCACTACACGTAACCATTTTCAAGTAACTAATTCACATTTCAAGTCTCTACAATTAATCATTTTTAAGTAACTAATTCACATTTTTAAGTTACTACACTTAACCATTTTCCAGTAACTAATTCACATTTTCACTACACTTAACCATTTTCAAGTAACTAATTCACATTTCAAGTCTCTACCATTAACCATTTTCAAGTCACTACCATTTTCAAGTAACTAATTCACATTTTCACTACACTTAACCATTTTCAAGTAACTAATTCATATTTCTAGTCTCTACCATTAACCATTTTCAAGTAACTAATTCACATTTCAAGTCTCTACCATTAACCATGTAACTAATTTACATTTCAATTCTCTACACTTAACAATTTTCAAGCAACTAATTCATGTTTTAAAGTTACTACACTTAACCATTTTCATGTAATAATCCACATTTTCACAACACTTAACCATTTTCAAGTAACTAATTCACATTTCAATTCTCTACACTTAACCATTTTCAAGTAACTAATTCACGTTTTCAAGTTACTACACTTAACCATTTTCAAGTAACTAATTCACATTTCAAGTCTCTACCATTAACCATTTTCATGTAATAATCCACATTTTCACAACACTTAACCATTTTCAAGTAACTAATTCACATTTCAAGTCTCTACCATTAACCATTTTCAAGTAACTAATTCACATTTCAAGTCTCTACCATTAATCATTTTCAAGTAACTAATTCACGTTTTCAAGTTACTACACTTAACCATTTTCAAGTAACTAATTCACATTTTCACTATACTTAACCATTTTCAAATAACTAACTCACATTTCAAGTCTCTACCATTAACCATTTTCAAGTCACTACCATTTTCAAGTAACTAATTCACATTTTCACTACACTTAACCATTTTCAAGTAACTAATTCATATTTCAAGTCTCTACCATTAACCATTTTCAAGTAACTAATTAACATTTCAAGTCTCTACCATTAACCATGTAACTAATTCACATTTCAATTCTCTACACTTAACCATTTTCAAGTAACTAATTCACGTTTTCAAGTTACTACACTTAACCATTTTCAAGTAACTAATCCACATTTTCACTACACGTAACCATTTTCAAGTAACTAATTCACATTTCAAGTCTCTACCATTAATCATTTTCAAGTAACTAATTCACATTTTTAAGTTACTACACTTAACCATTTTCAAGTAACTAATTCACATTTCAAGTCTCTACCATTAACCATTTTCATGTAATAATCCACATTTTCACAACACTTAACCATTTTCAAGTAACTAATTCACATTTCAAGTCTCTACCATTAATCATTTTCAAGTAACTAATTCACGTTTTCAAGTTACTACACTTAACCATTTTCAAGTAACTAATTCACATTTTCACTATACTTAACCATTTTCAAATAACTAACTCACATTTCAAGTCTCTACCATTAACCATTTTCAAGTCACTACCATTTTCAAGTAACTAATTCACATTTTCACTACACTTAACCATTTTCAAGTAACTAATTCATATTTCAAGTCTCTACCATTAACCATTTTCAAGTAACTAATTAACATTTCAAGTCTCTACCATTAACCATGTAACTAATTCACATTTCAATTCTCTACACTTAACCATTTTCAAGTAACTAATTCACGTTTTCAAGTTACTACACTTAACCATTTTCAAGTAACTAATCCACATTTTCACTACACGTAACCATTTTCAAGTAACTAATTCACATTTCAAGTCTCTACCATTAACCATTTTCAAATAACTAATTCACATTTAAATTCTCTACCATTAACCATGTAACTAATTCACATTTCAATTCTCTACACTTAACCATTTTCAAGTAACTAATTCACATTTCAAGTCTCTACCATTAATCATTTTCAAGTAACTAATTCACGTTTTCAAGTTACTACACTTAACCATTTTCAAGTAGCTAATTCACATTTTCACTACACTTAACCATTTTCAAGTAACTAACTCACATTTCAAGTCTCTACCATTAACCATTTTCAAGTCACTACCATTTTCAAGTAACTAATTCACATTTTCACTACACTTAACCATTTTCAAGTAACTAATTCATATTTCAAGTCTCTACCATTAACCATTTTCAAGTAACTAATTAACATTTCAAGTCTCTACCATTAACCATGTAACTAATTCACATTTCAATTCTCTACACGTAACCATTTTCAAGTAACTAATTCACGTTTTCAAGTTACTACACTTAACCATTTTCAAGTAACTAATCCACATTTTCACAACACTTAACCATTTTCAAGTAACTAATTCACATTTCAAGTCTCTACCATTAACCATTTTCAAGTAACTAATTCACGTTTTCAAGTTACTACACTTAACCATTTTCAAGTAACTAATTCACATTTCAAGTCTCTACCATTAACCATTTTCATGTAATAATCCACATTTTCACAACACTTAACCATTTTCAAGTAACTAATTCACATTTCAAGTCTCTACCATTAATCATTTTCAAGTAACTAATTCACATTTTCAAGTTACTACACTTAACCATTTTCAAGTAACTAATTCACATTTTCACTATACTTAACCATTTTCAAATAACTAACTCACATTTCAAGTCTCTACCATTAACCATTTTCAAGTCACTACCATTTTCAAGTAACTAATTCATATTTCAAGTCTCTACCATTAACCATTTTCAAGTAACTAATTAACATTTCAAGTCTCTACCATTAACCATGTAACTAATTCACATTTCAATTCTCTACACTTAACCATTTTCAAGTAACTAATTCACGTTTTCAAGTTACTACACTTAACCATTTTCAAGTAACTAATCCACATTTTCACTACACGTAACCATTTTCAAGTAACTAATTCACATTTCAAGTCTCTACCATTAACCATTTTCAAGTAACTAATTCACATTTAAATTCTCTACACTTAACCATTTTCGAGTAACTAATTCACGTTTTCAAGTTACTACACTTAACCATTTTCAAGTAACTAATTCACATTTCAAGTCTCTACCATTAACCATTTTCATGTAATAATCCACATTTTCACAACACTTAACCATTTTCAAGTAACTAATTCACATTTCAAGTCTCTACCATTAATCATTTTCAAGTAACTAATTCACATTTTTAAGTTACTACACTTAACCATTTTCCAGTAACTAATTCACATTTTCACTACACTTAACCATTTTCAAGTAACTAATTCACATTTCAAGTCTCTACCATTAACCATTTTCATGTAATAATCCACATTTTCACAACACTTAACCATTTTCAAGTAACTAATTCACATTTCAAGTCTCTACCATTAATCATTTTCAAGTAACTAATTCACGTTTTCAAGTTACTACACTTAACCATTTTCAAGTAACTAATTCACATTTTCACTACACTTAACCATTTTCAAGTAACTAACTCACATTTCAAGTCTCTACCATTAACCATTTTCAAGTCACTACCATTTTCAAGTAACTAATTCACATTTTCACGACACTTAACCATTTTCAAGTAACTAATTCATATTTCAAGTCTCTACCATTAACCATTTTCAAGTAACTAATTAACATTTCAAGTCTCTACCATTAACCATGTAACTAATTCACATTTCAATTCTCTACACTTAACCATTTTCAAGTAACTAATTCACGTTTTTAAGTTACTACACTTAACCATTTTCAAGTAACTAATCCACATTTTCACTACACGTAACCATTTTCAAGTAACTAATTCATATTTCAAGTCTCTACCATTAACCATTTTCAAGTAACTAATTAACATTTCAAGTCTCTACCATTAACCATGTAACTAATTCACATTTCAATTCTCTACACTTAACCATTTTCAAGTAACTAATTCACATTTCAAGTCTCTACCATTAATCATTTTCAAGTAACTAATTCACGTTTTCAAGTTACTACACTTAACCATTTTCAAGTAACTAATTCACATTTTCACTACACTTAACCATTTTCAAGTAACTAACTCACATTTCAAGTCTCTACCATTAACCATTTTCAAGTCACTACCATTTTCAAGTAACTAATTCACATTTTCACTACACTTAACCATTTTCAAGTAACTAATTCATATTTCAAGTCTCTACCATTAACCATTTTCAAGTAACTAATTAACATTTCAAGTCTCTACCATTAACCATGTAACTAATTCACATTTCAATTCTCTACACGTAACCATTTTCAAGTAACTAATTCACGTTTTCAAGTTACTACACTTAACCATTTTCAAGTAACTAATCCACATTTTCACAACACTTAACCATTTTCAAGTAACTAATTCACATTTCAAGTCTCTACCATTAACCATTTTCAAGTAACTAATTCACGTTTTCAAGTTACTACACTTAACCATTTTCAAGTAACTAATTCACATTTCAAGTCTCTACCATTAACCATTTTCATGTAATAATCCACATTTTCACAACACTTAACCATTTTCAAGTAACTAATTCACATTTCAAGTCTCTACCATTAATCATTTTCAAGTAACTAATTCACATTTTCAAGTTACTACACTTAACCATTTTCAAGTAACTAATTCACATTTTCACTATACTTAACCATTTTCAAATAACTAACTCACATTTCAAGTCTCTACCATTAACCATTTTCAAGTCACTACCATTTTCAAGTAACTAATTCACATTTTCACTACACTTAACCATTTTCAAGTAACTAATTCATATTTCAAGTCTCTACCATTAACCATTTTCAAGTAACTAATTAACATTTCAAGTCTCTACCATTAACCATGTAACTAATTCACATTTCAATTCTCTACACTTAACCATTTTCAAGTAACTAATTCACGTTTTCAAGTTACTACACTTAACCATTTTCAAGTAACTAATCCACATTTTCACTACACGTAACCATTTTCAAGTAACTAATTCACATTTCAAGTCTCTACCATTAACCATTTTCAAGTAACTAATTCACATTTAAATTCTCTACACTTAACCATTTTCGAGTAACTAATTCACGTTTTCAAGTTACTACACTTAACCATTTTCAAGTAACTAATTCACATTTCAAGTCTCTACCATTAACCATTTTCATGTAATAATCCACATTTTCACAACACTTAACCATTTTCAAGTAACTAATTCACATTTCAAGTCTCTACCATTAATCATTTTCAAGTAACTAATTCACATTTTTAAGTTACTACACTTAACCATTTTCCAGTAACTAATTCACATTTTCACTACACTTAACCATTTTCAAGTAACTAATTCACATTTCAAGTCTCTACCATTAACCATTTTCATGTAATAATCCACATTTTCACAACACTTAACCATTTTCAAGTAACTAATTCACATTTCAAGTCTCTACCATTAATCATTTTCAAGTAACTAATTCACATTTTTAAGTTACTCCACTTAACCATTTTCCAGTAACTAATTCACATTTTCACTACACTTAACCATTTTCAAGTAACTAATTCACATTTCAAGTCTCTACCATTAACCATTTTCAAGTCACTACCATTTTCAAGTAACTAATTCACATTTTCACTACACTTAACCATTTTCAAGTAACTAATTCATATTTCAAGTCTCTACCATTAACCATTTTCAAGTAACTAATTCACATTTCAAGTCTCTACCATTAACCATGTAACTAATTTACATTTCAATTCTCTACACTTAACCATTTTCAAGCAACTAATTCACGTTTTCAAGTTACTACACTTAACCATTTTCATGTAATAATCCACATTTTCACAACACTTAACCATTTTCAAGTAACTAATTCACATTTCAATTCTCTACACTTAACCATTTTCAAGTAACTAATTCACGTTTTCAAATTACTACACTTAACCATTTTCAAGTAACTAGTTCACATTTCAAGTCTCTACCATTAACCATTTTCATGTAATAATCCACATTTTCACAACACTTAACCATTTTCAAGTAACTAATTCACATTTCAAGTCTCTACCATTAATCATTTTCAAGTAACTAATTCACGTTTTCAAGTTACTACACTTAACCATTTTCAAGTAACTAATTCACATTTTCACTACACTTAACCATTTTCAAGTAACTAACTCACATTTCAAGTCTCTACCATTAACCATTTTCAAGTCACTACCATTTTCAAGTAACTAATTCACATTTTCACTACACTTAACCATTTTCAAGTAACTAATTCATATTTCAAGTCTCTACCATTAACCATTTTCAAGTAACTAATTAACATTTCAAGTCTCTACCATTAACCATGTAACTAATTCACATTTCAATTCTCTACACTTAACCGTTTTCAAGTAACTAATTCACGTTTTTAAGTTACTACACTTAACCATTTTCAAGTAACTAATCCACATTTTCACTACACGTAACCATTTTCAAGTAACTAATTCATATTTCAAGTCTCTACCATTAACCATTTTCAAGTAACTAATTAACATTTCAAGTCTCTACCATTAACCATGTAACTAATTCACATTTCAATTCTCTACACTTAACCATTTTCAAGTAACTAATTCACATTTCAAGTCTCTACCATTAATCATTTTCAAGTAACTAATTCACGTTTTCAAGTTACTACACTTAACCATTTTCAAGTAACTAATTCACATTTTCACTACACTTAACCATTTTCAAGTAACTAACTCACATTTCAAGTCTCTACCATTAACCATTTTCAAGTCACTACCATTTTCAAGTAACTAATTCACATTTTCACTACACTTAACCATTTTCAAGTAACTAATTCATATTTCAAGTCTCTACCATTAACCATTTTCAAGTAACTAATTAACATTTCAAGTCTCTACCATTAACCATGTAACTAATTCACATTTCAATTCTCTACACGTAACCATTTTCAAGTAACTAATTCACGTTTTCAAGTTACTACACTTAACCATTTTCAAGTAACTAATCCACATTTTCACAACACTTAACCATTTTCAAGTAACTAATTCACATTTCAAGTCTCTACCATTAACCATTTTCAAGTAACTAATTCACGTTTTCAAGTTACTACACTTAACCATTTTCAAGTAACTAATTCACATTTCAAGTCTCTACCATTAACCATTTTCATGTAATAATCCACATTTTCACAACACTTAACCATTTTCAAGTAACTAATTCACATTTCAAGTCTCTACCATTAATCATTTTCAAGTAACTAATTCACGTTTTCAAGTTACTACACTTAACCATTTTCAAGTAACTAATTCACATTTTCACTATACTTAACCATTTTCAAATAACTAACTCACATTTCAAGTCTCTACCATTAACCATTTTCAAGTCACTACCATTTTCAAGTAACTAATTCACATTTTCACTACACTTAACCATTTTCAAGTAACTAATTCATATTTCAAGTCTCTACCATTAACCATTTTCAAGTAACTAATTAACATTTCAAGTCTCTACCATTAACCATGTAACTAATTCACATTTCAATTCTCTACACTTAACCATTTTCAAGTAACTAATTCACGTTTTCAAGTTACTACACTTAACCATTTTCAAGTAACTAATCCACATTTTCACTACACGTAACCATTTTCAAGTAACTAATTCACATTTCAAGTCTCTACCATTAACCATTTTCAAGTCACTACCATTTTCAAGTAACTAATTCACATTTTCACTACACTTAACCATTTTCAAGTAACTAATTCATATTTCAAGTCTCTACCATTAACCATTTTCAAGTAACTAATTAACATTTCAAGTCTCTACCATTAACCATGTAACTAATTCACATTTCAATTCTCTACACTTAACCATTTTCAAGTAACTAATTCACGTTTTTAAGTTACTACACTTAACCATTTTCAAGTAACTAATCCACATTTTCACTACACGTAACCATTTTCAAGTAACTAATTCATATTTCAAGTCTCTACCATTAACCATTTTCAAGTAACTAATTAACATTTCAAGTCTCTACCATTAACCATGTAACTAATTCACATTTCAATTCTCTACACTTAACCATTTTCAAGTAACTAATTCACATTTCAAGTCTCTACCATTAATCATTTTCAAGTAACTAATTCACGTTTTCAAGTTACTACACTTAACCATTTTCAAGTAACTAATTCACATTTTCACTACACTTAACCATTTTCAAGTAACTAACTCACATTTCAAGTCTCTACCATTAACCATTTTCAAGTCACTACCATTTTCAAGTAACTAATTCACATTTTCACTACACTTAACCATTTTCAAGTAACTAATTCATATTTCAAGTCTCTACCATTAACCATTTTCAAGTAACTAATTAACATTTCAAGTCTCTACCATTAACCATGTAACTAATTCACATTTCAATTCTCTACACGTATCCATTTTCAAGTAACTAATTCACGTTTTCAATTTCAAGTAACTAATTCACGTTTTCAAGTTACTACACTTAACCATTTTCAAGTAACTAATCCACATTTTCACAACACTTAACCATTTTCAAGTAACTAATTCACATTTCAAGTCTCTACCATTAACCATTTTCAAGTAACTAATTCACGTTTTCAAGTTACTACACTTAACCATTTTCAAGTAACTAATTCATATTTCAAGTCTCTACCATTAACCATTTTCATGTAATAATCCACATTTTCACAACACTTAACCATTTTCAAGTAACTAATTCACATTTCAAGTCTCTACCATTAATCATTTTCAAGTAACTAATTCACGTTTTCAAGTTACTACACTTAACCATTTTCAAGTAACTAATTCACATTTTCACTATACTTAACCATTTTCAAATAACTAACTCACATTTCAAGTCTCTACCATTAACCATTTTCAAGTCACTACCATTTTCAAGTAACTAATTCACATTTTCACTACACTTAACCATTTTCAAGTAACTAATTCATATTTCAAGTCTCTACCATTAACCATTTTCAAGTAACTAATTAACATTTCAAGTCTCTACCATTAACCATGTAACTAATTCACATTTCAATTCTCTACACTTAACCATTTTCAAGTAACTAATTCACGTTTTCAAGTTACTACACTTAACCATTTTCAAGTAACTAATCCACATTTTCACTACACGTAACCATTTTCAAGTAACTAATTCACATTTCAAGTCTCTACCATTAACCATTTTCAAGTAACTAATTCACATTTAAATTCTCTACACTTAACCATTTTCGAGTAACTAATTCACGTTTTCAAGTTACTACACTTAACCATTTTCAAGTAACTAATTCACATTTCAAGTCTCTACCATTAACCATTTTCATGTAATAATCCACATTTTCACAACACTTAACCATTTTCAAGTAACTAATTCACATTTCAAGTCTCTACCATTAATCATTTTCAAGTAACTAATTCACATTTTTAAGTTACTACACTTAACCATTTTCCAGTAACTAATTCACATTTTCACTACACTTAACCATTTTCAAGTAACTAATTCACATTTCAAGTCTCTACCATTAACCATTTTCAAGTCACTACCATTTTCAAGTAACTAATTCACATTTTCACTACACTTAACCATTTTCAAGTAACTAATTCATATTTCAAGTCTCTACCATTAACCATTTTCAAGTAACTAATTCACATTTCAAGTCTCTACCATTAACCATGTAACTAATTTACATTTCAATTCTCTACACTTAACCATTTTCAAGCAACTAATTCACGTTTTCAAGTTACTACACTTAACCATTTTCATGTAATAATCCACATTTTCACAACACTTAACCATTTTCAAGTAACTAATTCACATTTCAATTCTCTACACTTAACCATTTTCAAGTAACTAATTCACGTTTTCAAATTACTACACTTAACCATTTTCAAGTAACTAATTCACATTTCAAGTCTCTACCATTAACCATTTTCATGTAATAATCCACATTTTCACAACACTTAACCATTTTCAAGTAACTAATTCACATTTCAAGTCTCTACCATTAATCATTTTCAAGTAACTAATTCACATTTTTAAGTTACTACACTTAACCATTTTCCAGTAACTAATTCACATTTTCACTACACTTAACCATTTTCAAGTAACTAATTCACATTTCAAGTCTCTACCATTAACCATTTTCATGTAATAATCCACATTTTCACAACACTTAACCATTTTCAAGTAACTAATTCACATTTCAATTCTCTACACTTAACCATTTTCAAGTAACTAATTCACGTTTTCAAATTACTACACTTAACCATTTTCAAGTAACTAATTCACATTTCAAGTCTCTACCATTAACCATTTTCATGTAATAATCCACATTTTCACAACACTTAACCATTTTCAAGTAACTAATTCACATTTCAAGTCTCTACCATTAATCATTTTCAAGTAACTAATTCACATTTTTAAGTTACTACACTTAACCATTTTCCAGTAACTAATTCACATTTTCACTACACTTAACCATTTTCAAGTAACTAATTCACATTTCAAGTCTCTACCATTAACCATTTTCATGTAATAATCCACATTTTCACAACACTTAACCATTTTCAAGTAACTAATTCACATTTCAAGTCTCTACCATTAATCATTTTCAAGTAACTAATTCACATTTTTAAGTTACTCCACTTAACCATTTTCCAGTAACTAATTCACATTTTCACTACACTTAACCATTTTCAAGTAACTAATTCATATTTCAAGTCTCTACCATTAACCATTTTCAAGTAACTAATTAACATTTCAAGTCTCTACCATTAACCATGTAACTAATTCACATTTCAATTCTCTACACGTAACCATTTTCAAGTAACTAATTCACGTTTTCAAGTTACTACACTTAACCATTTTCAAGTAACTAATCCACATTTTCACAACACTTAACCATTTTCAAGTAACTAATTCACATTTCAAGTCTCTACCATTAACCATTTTCAAGTAACTAATTCACGTTTTCAAGTTACTACACTTAACCATTTTCAAGTAACTAATTCACATTTCAAGTCTCTACCATTAACCATTTTCATGTAATAATCCACATTTTCACAACACTTAACCATTTTCAAGTAACTAATTCACATTTCAAGTCTCTACCATTAATCATTTTCAAGTAACTAATTCACGTTTTCAAGTTACTACACTTAACCATTTTCAAGTAACTAATTCACATTTTCACTATACTTAACCATTTTCAAATAACTAACTCACATTTCAAGTCTCTACCATTAACCATTTTCAAGTCACTACCATTTTCAAGTAACTAATTCACATTTTCACTACACTTAACCATTTTCAAGTAACTAATTCATATTTCAAGTCTCTACCATTAACCATTTTCAAGTAACTAATTAACATTTCAAGTCTCTACCATTAACCATGTAACTAATTCACATTTCAATTCTCTACACTTAACCATTTTCAAGTAACTAATTCACGTTTTCAAGTTACTACACTTAACCATTTTCAAGTAACTAATCCACATTTTCACTACACGTAACCATTTTCAAGTAACTAATTCACATTTCAAGTCTCTACCATTAACCATTTTCAAGTCACTACCATTTTCAAGTAACTAATTCACATTTTCACTACACTTAACCATTTTCAAGTAACTAATTCATATTTCAAGTCTCTACCATTAACCATTTTCAAGTAACTAATTAACATTTCAAGTCTCTACCATTAACCATGTAACTAATTCACATTTCAATTCTCTACACTTAACCATTTTCAAGTAACTAATTCACGTTTTTAAGTTACTACACTTAACCATTTTCAAGTAACTAATCCACATTTTCACTACACGTAACCATTTTCAAGTAACTAATTCATATTTCAAGTCTCTACCATTAACCATTTTCAAGTAACTAATTAACATTTCAAGTCTCTACCATTAACCATGTAACTAATTCACATTTCAATTCTCTACACTTAACCATTTTCAAGTAACTAATTCACATTTCAAGTCTCTACCATTAATCATTTTCAAGTAACTAATTCACGTTTTCAAGTTACTACACTTAACCATTTTCAAGTAACTAATTCACATTTTCACTACACTTAACCATTTTCAAGTAACTAACTCACATTTCAAGTCTCTACCATTAACCATTTTCAAGTCACTACCATTTTCAAGTAACTAATTCACATTTTCACTACACTTAACCATTTTCAAGTAACTAATTCATATTTCAAGTCTCTACCATTAACCATTTTCAAGTAACTAATTAACATTTCAAGTCTCTACCATTAACCATGTAACTAATTCACATTTCAATTCTCTACACGTATCCATTTTCAAGTAACTAATTCACGTTTTCAAGTTACTACACTTAACCATTTTCAAGTAACTAATCCACATTTTCACAACACTTAACCATTTTCAAGTAACTAATTCACATTTCAAGTCTCTACCATTAACCATTTTCAAGTAACTAATTCACGTTTTCAAGTTACTACACTTAACCATTTTCAAGTAACTAATTCATATTTCAAGTCTCTACCATTAACCATTTTCATGTAATAATCCACATTTTCACAACACTTAACCATTTTCAAGTAACTAATTCACATTTCAAGTCTCTACCATTAATCATTTTCAAGTAACTAATTCACGTTTTCAAGTTACTACACTTAACCATTTTCAAGTAACTAATTCACATTTTCACTATACTTAACCATTTTCAAATAACTAACTCACATTTCAAGTCTCTACCATTAACCATTTTCAAGTCACTACCATTTTCAAGTAACTAATTCACATTTTCACTACACTTAACCATTTTCAAGTAACTAATTCATATTTCAAGTCTCTACCATTAACCATTTTCAAGTAACTAATTAACATTTCAAGTCTCTACCATTAACCATGTAACTAATTCACATTTCAATTCTCTACACTTAACCATTTTCAAGTAACTAATTCACGTTTTCAAGTTACTACACTTAACCATTTTCAAGTAACTAATCCACATTTTCACTACACGTAACCATTTTCAAGTAACTAATTCACATTTCAAGTCTCTACCATTAACCATTTTCAAGTAACTAATTCACATTTAAATTCTCTACACTTAACCATTTTCGAGTAACTAATTCACGTTTTCAAGTTACTACACTTAACCATTTTCAAGTAACTAATTCACATTTCAAGTCTCTACCATTAACCATTTTCATGTAATAATCCACATTTTCACAACACTTAACCATTTTCAAGTAACTAATTCACATTTCAAGTCTCTACCATTAATCATTTTCAAGTAACTAATTCACATTTTTAAGTTACTACACTTAACCATTTTCCAGTAACTAATTCACATTTTCACTACACTTAACCATTTTCAAGTAACTAATTCACATTTCAAGTCTCTACCATTAACCATTTTCAAGTCACTACCATTTTCAAGTAACTAATTCACATTTTCACTACACTTAACCATTTTCAAGTAACTAATTCATATTTCAAGTCTCTACCATTAACCATTTTCAAGTAACTAATTCACATTTCAAGTCTCTACCATTAACCATGTAACTAATTTACATTTCAATTCTCTACACTTAACCATTTTCAAGCAACTAATTCACGTTTTCAAGTTACTACACTTAACCATTTTCATGTAATAATCCACATTTTCACAACACTTAACCATTTTCAAGTAACTAATTCACATTTCAATTCTCTACACTTAACCATTTTCAAGTAACTAATTCACGTTTTCAAATTACTACACTTAACCATTTTCAAGTAACTAATTCACATTTCAAGTCTCTACCATTAACCATTTTCATGTAATAATCCACATTTTCACAACACTTAACCATTTTCAAGTAACTAATTCACATTTCAAGTCTCTACCATTAATCATTTTCAAGTAACTAATTCACATTTTTAAGTTACTACACTTAACCATTTTCCAGTAACTAATTCACATTTTCACTACACTTAACCATTTTCAAGTAACTAATTCACATTTCAAGTCTCTACCATTAACCATTTTCATGTAATAATCCACATTTTCACAACACTTAACCATTTTCAAGTAACTAATTCACATTTCAATTCTCTACACTTAACCATTTTCAAGTAACTAATTCACGTTTTCAAATTACTACACTTAACCATTTTCAAGTAACTAATTCACATTTCAAGTCTCTACCATTAACCATTTTCATGTAATAATCCACATTTTCACAACACTTAACCATTTTCAAGTAACTAATTCACATTTCAAGTCTCTACCATTAATCATTTTCAAGTAACTAATTCACATTTTTAAGTTACTACACTTAACCATTTTCCAGTAACTAATTCACATTTTCACTACACTTAACCATTTTCAAGTAACTAATTCACATTTCAAGTCTCTACCATTAACCATTTTCATGTAATAATCCACATTTTCACAACACTTAACCATTTTCAAGTAACTAATTCACATTTCAAGTCTCTACCATTAATCATTTTCAAGTAACTAATTCACATTTTTAAGTTACTCCACTTAACCATTTTCCAGTAACTAATTCACATTTTCACTACACTTAACCATTTTCAAGTAACTAATTCACATTTCAAGTCTCTACCATTAACCATTTTCAAGTCACTACCATTTTCAAGTCACTACCATTTTCAAGTAACTAATTCACATTTTCACTACACTTAACCATTTTCAAGTAACTAATTCATATTTCAAGTCTCTACCATTAACCATTTTCAAGTAACTAATTCACATTTCAAGTCTCTACCATTAACCATGTAACTAATTTACATTTCAATTCTCTACACTTAACCATTTTCAAGCAACTAATTCACGTTTTCAAGTTACTACACTTAACCATTTTCATGTAATAATCCACATTTTCACAACACTTAACCATTTTCAAGTAACTAATTCACATTTCAATTCTCTACACTTAACCATTTTCAAGTAACTAATTCACGTTTTCAAATTACTACACTTAACCATTTTCAAGTAACTAATTCACATTTCAAGTCTCTACCATTAACCATTTTCATGTAATAATCCACATTTTCACAACACTTAACCATTTTCAAGTAACTAATTCACATTTCAAGTCTCTACCATTAACCATTTTCAAGTAACTAATTCACGTTTTCAAGTTACTACACTTAACCATTTTCAAGTAACTAATTCATATTTCAAGTCTCTACCATTAACCATTTTCATGTAATAATCCACATTTTCACAACACTTAACCATTTTCAAGTAACTAATTCACATTTCAAGTCTCTACCATTAATCATTTTCAAGTAACTAATTCACGTTTTCAAGTTACTACACTTAACCATTTTCAAGTAACTAATTCACATTTTCACTATACTTAACCATTTTCAAATAACTAACTCACATTTCAAGTCTCTACCATTAACCATTTTCAAGTCACTACCATTTTCAAGTAACTAATTCACATTTTCACTACACTTAACCATTTTCAAGTAACTAATTCATATTTCAAGTCTCTACCATTAACCATTTTCAAGTAACTAATTAACATTTCAAGTCTCTACCATTAACCATGTAACTAATTCACATTTCAATTCTCTACACTTAACCATTTTCAAGTAACTAATTCACGTTTTCAAGTTACTACACTTAACCATTTTCAAGTAACTAATCCACATTTTCACTACACGTAACCATTTTCAAGTAACTAATTCACATTTCAAGTCTCTACCATTAACCATTTTCAAGTAACTAATTCACATTTAAATTCTCTACACTTAACCATTTTCGAGTAACTAATTCACGTTTTCAAGTTACTACACTTAACCATTTTCAAGTAACTAATTCACATTTCAAGTCTCTACCATTAACCATTTTCATGTAATAATCCACATTTTCACAACACTTAACCATTTTCAAGTAACTAATTCACATTTCAAGTCTCTACCATTAATCATTTTCAAGTAACTAATTCACATTTTTAAGTTACTACACTTAACCATTTTCCAGTAACTAATTCACATTTTCACTACACTTAACCATTTTCAAGTAACTAATTCACATTTCAAGTCTCTACCATTAACCATTTTCAAGTCACTACCATTTTCAAGTAACTAATTCACATTTTCACTACACTTAACCATTTTCAAGTAACTAATTCATATTTCAAGTCTCTACCATTAACCATTTTCAAGTAACTAATTCACATTTCAAGTCTCTACCATTAACCATGTAACTAATTTACATTTCAATTCTCTACACTTAACCATTTTCAAGCAACTAATTCACGTTTTCAAGTTACTACACTTAACCATTTTCATGTAATAATCCACATTTTCACAACACTTAACCATTTTCAAGTAACTAATTCACATTTCAATTCTCTACACTTAACCATTTTCAAGTAACTAATTCACGTTTTCAAATTACTACACTTAACCATTTTCAAGTAACTAATTCACATTTCAAGTCTCTACCATTAACCATTTTCATGTAATAATCCACATTTTCACAACACTTAACCATTTTCAAGTAACTAATTCACATTTCAAGTCTCTACCATTAATCATTTTCAAGTAACTAATTCACATTTTTAAGTTACTACACTTAACCATTTTCCAGTAACTAATTCACATTTTCACTACACTTAACCATTTTCAAGTAACTAATTCACATTTCAAGTCTCTACCATTAACCATTTTCATGTAATAATCCACATTTTCACAACACTTAACCATTTTCAAGTAACTAATTCACATTTCAATTCTCTACACTTAACCATTTTCAAGTAACTAATTCACGTTTTCAAATTACTACACTTAACCATTTTCAAGTAACTAATTCACATTTCAAGTCTCTACCATTAACCATTTTCATGTAATAATCCACATTTTCACAACACTTAACCATTTTCAAGTAACTAATTCACATTTCAAGTCTCTACCATTAATCATTTTCAAGTAACTAATTCACATTTTTAAGTTACTACACTTAACCATTTTCCAGTAACTAATTCACATTTTCACTACACTTAACCATTTTCAAGTAACTAATTCACATTTCAAGTCTCTACCATTAACCATTTTCATGTAATAATCCACATTTTCACAACACTTAACCATTTTCAAGTAACTAATTCACATTTCAAGTCTCTACCATTAATCATTTTCAAGTAACTAATTCACATTTTTAAGTTACTCCACTTAACCATTTTCCAGTAACTAATTCACATTTTCACTACACTTAACCATTTTCAAGTAACTAATTCATATTTCAAGTCTCTACCATTAACCATTTTCAAGTAACTAATTAACATTTCAAGTCTCTACCATTAACCATGTAACTAATTCACATTTCAATTCTCTACACGTAACCATTTTCAAGTAACTAATTCACGTTTTCAAGTTACTACACTTAACCATTTTCAAGTAACTAATCCACATTTTCACAACACTTAACCATTTTCAAGTAACTAATTCACATTTCAAGTCTCTACCATTAACCATTTTCAAGTAACTAATTCACGTTTTCAAGTTACTACACTTAACCATTTTCAAGTAACTAATTCACATTTCAAGTCTCTACCATTAACCATTTTCATGTAATAATCCACATTTTCACAACACTTAACCATTTTCAAGTAACTAATTCACATTTCAAGTCTCTACCATTAATCATTTTCAAGTAACTAATTCACGTTTTCAAGTTACTACACTTAACCATTTTCAAGTAACTAATTCACATTTTCACTATACTTAACCATTTTCAAATAACTAACTCACATTTCAAGTCTCTACCATTAACCATTTTCAAGTCACTACCATTTTCAAGTAACTAATTCACATTTTCACTACACTTAACCATTTTCAAGTAACTAATTCATATTTCAAGTCTCTACCATTAACCATTTTCAAGTAACTAATTAACATTTCAAGTCTCTACCATTAACCATGTAACTAATTCACATTTCAATTCTCTACACTTAACCATTTTCAAGTAACTAATTCACGTTTTCAAGTTACTACACTTAACCATTTTCAAGTAACTAATCCACATTTTCACTACACGTAACCATTTTCAAGTAACTAATTCACATTTCAAGTCTCTACCATTAACCATTTTCAAGTCACTACCATTTTCAAGTAACTAATTCACATTTTCACTACACTTAACCATTTTCAAGTAACTAATTCATATTTCAAGTCTCTACCATTAACCATTTTCAAGTAACTAATTAACATTTCAAGTCTCTACCATTAACCATGTAACTAATTCACATTTCAATTCTCTACACTTAACCATTTTCAAGTAACTAATTCACGTTTTTAAGTTACTACACTTAACCATTTTCAAGTAACTAATCCACATTTTCACTACACGTAACCATTTTCAAGTAACTAATTCATATTTCAAGTCTCTACCATTAACCATTTTCAAGTAACTAATTAACATTTCAAGTCTCTACCATTAACCATGTAACTAATTCACATTTCAATTCTCTACACTTAACCATTTTCAAGTAACTAATTCACATTTCAAGTCTCTACCATTAATCATTTTCAAGTAACTAATTCACGTTTTCAAGTTACTACACTTAACCATTTTCAAGTAACTAATTCACATTTTCACTACACTTAACCATTTTCAAGTAACTAACTCACATTTCAAGTCTCTACCATTAACCATTTTCAAGTCACTACCATTTTCAAGTAACTAATTCACATTTTCACTACACTTAACCATTTTCAAGTAACTAATTCATATTTCAAGTCTCTACCATTAACCATTTTCAAGTAACTAATTAACATTTCAAGTCTCTACCATTAACCATGTAACTAATTCACATTTCAATTCTCTACACGTATCCATTTTCAAGTAACTAATTCACGTTTTCAAGTTACTACACTTAACCATTTTCAAGTAACTAATCCACATTTTCACAACACTTAACCATTTTCAAGTAACTAATTCACATTTCAAGTCTCTACCATTAACCATTTTCAAGTAACTAATTCACGTTTTCAAGTTACTACACTTAACCATTTTCAAGTAACTAATTCATATTTCAAGTCTCTACCATTAACCATTTTCATGTAATAATCCACATTTTCACAACACTTAACCATTTTCAAGTAACTAATTCACATTTCAAGTCTCTACCATTAATCATTTTCAAGTAACTAATTCACGTTTTCAAGTTACTACACTTAACCATTTTCAAGTAACTAATTCACATTTTCACTATACTTAACCATTTTCAAATAACTAACTCACATTTCAAGTCTCTACCATTAACCATTTTCAAGTCACTACCATTTTCAAGTAACTAATTCACATTTTCACTACACTTAACCATTTTCAAGTAACTAATTCATATTTCAAGTCTCTACCATTAACCATTTTCAAGTAACTAATTAACATTTCAAGTCTCTACCATTAACCATGTAACTAATTCACATTTCAATTCTCTACACTTAACCATTTTCAAGTAACTAATTCACGTTTTCAAGTTACTACACTTAACCATTTTCAAGTAACTAATCCACATTTTCACTACACGTAACCATTTTCAAGTAACTAATTCACATTTCAAGTCTCTACCATTAACCATTTTCAAGTAACTAATTCACATTTAAATTCTCTACACTTAACCATTTTCGAGTAACTAATTCACGTTTTCAAGTTACTACACTTAACCATTTTCAAGTAACTAATTCACATTTCAAGTCTCTACCATTAACCATTTTCATGTAATAATCCACATTTTCACAACACTTAACCATTTTCAAGTAACTAATTCACATTTCAAGTCTCTACCATTAATCATTTTCAAGTAACTAATTCACATTTTTAAGTTACTACACTTAACCATTTTCCAGTAACTAATTCACATTTTCACTACACTTAACCATTTTCAAGTAACTAATTCACATTTCAAGTCTCTACCATTAACCATTTTCAAGTCACTACCATTTTCAAGTAACTAATTCACATTTTCACTACACTTAACCATTTTCAAGTAACTAATTCATATTTCAAGTCTCTACCATTAACCATTTTCAAGTAACTAATTCACATTTCAAGTCTCTACCATTAACCATGTAACTAATTTACATTTCAATTCTCTACACTTAACCATTTTCAAGCAACTAATTCACGTTTTCAAGTTACTACACTTAACCATTTTCATGTAATAATCCACATTTTCACAACACTTAACCATTTTCAAGTAACTAATTCACATTTCAATTCTCTACACTTAACCATTTTCAAGTAACTAATTCACGTTTTCAAATTACTACACTTAACCATTTTCAAGTAACTAATTCACATTTCAAGTCTCTACCATTAACCATTTTCATGTAATAATCCACATTTTCACAACACTTAACCATTTTCAAGTAACTAATTCACATTTCAAGTCTCTACCATTAATCATTTTCAAGTAACTAATTCACATTTTTAAGTTACTACACTTAACCATTTTCCAGTAACTAATTCACATTTTCACTACACTTAACCATTTTCAAGTAACTAATTCACATTTCAAGTCTCTACCATTAACCATTTTCATGTAATAATCCACATTTTCACAACACTTAACCATTTTCAAGTAACTAATTCACATTTCAATTCTCTACACTTAACCATTTTCAAGTAACTAATTCACGTTTTCAAATTACTACACTTAACCATTTTCAAGTAACTAATTCACATTTCAAGTCTCTACCATTAACCATTTTCATGTAATAATCCACATTTTCACAACACTTAACCATTTTCAAGTAACTAATTCACATTTCAAGTCTCTACCATTAATCATTTTCAAGTAACTAATTCACATTTTTAAGTTACTACACTTAACCATTTTCCAGTAACTAATTCACATTTTCACTACACTTAACCATTTTCAAGTAACTAATTCACATTTCAAGTCTCTACCATTAACCATTTTCATGTAATAATCCACATTTTCACAACACTTAACCATTTTCAAGTAACTAATTCACATTTCAAGTCTCTACCATTAATCATTTTCAAGTAACTAATTCACATTTTTAAGTTACTCCACTTAACCATTTTCCAGTAACTAATTCACATTTTCACTACACTTAACCATTTTCAAGTAACTAATTCACATTTCAAGTCTCTACCATTAACCATTTTCAAGTCACTACCATTTTCAAGTCACTACCATTTTCAAGTAACTAATTCACATTTTCACTACACTTAACCATTTTCAAGTAACTAATTCATATTTCAAGTCTCTACCATTAACCATTTTCAAGTAACTAATTCACATTTCAAGTCTCTACCATTAACCATGTAACTAATTTACATTTCAATTCTCTACACTTAACCATTTTCAAGCAACTAATTCACGTTTTCAAGTTACTACACTTAACCATTTTCATGTAATAATCCACATTTTCACAACACTTAACCATTTTCAAGTAACTAATTCACATTTCAATTCTCTACACTTAACCATTTTCAAGTAACTAATTCACGTTTTCAAATTACTACACTTAACCATTTTCAAGTAACTAATTCACATTTCAAGTCTCTACCATTAACCATTTTCATGTAATAATCCACATTTTCACAACACTTAACCATTTTCAAGTAACTAATTCACATTTCAAGTCTCTACCATTAATCATTTTCAAGTAACTAATTCACGTTTTCAAGTTACTACACTTAACCATTTTCAAGTAACTAATTCACATTTTCACTACACTTAACCATTTTCAAGTAACTAACTCACATTTCAAGTCTCTACCATTAACCATTTTCAAGTCACTACCATTTTCAAGTAACTAATTCACATTTTCACTACACTTAACCATTTTCAAGTAACTAATTCATATTTCAAGTCTCTACCATTAACCATTTTCAAGTAACTAATTAACATTTCAAGTCTCTACCATTAACCATGTAACTAATTCACATTTCAATTCTCTACACTTAACCATTTTCAAGTAACTAATTCACGTTTTCAAGTTACTACACTTAACCATTTTCAAGTAACTAATCCACATTTTCACTACACGTAACCATTTTCAAGTAACTAATTCACATTTCAAGTCTCTACCATTAACCATTTTCAAGTAAATAATTCACATTTCAATTCTTTACACTTAACCATTTTCGAGTAACTAATTCACGTTTTCAAGTTACTACACTTAACCATTTTCAAGTAACTAATTCACATTTCAAGTCTCTACCATTAACCATTTTCATGTAATAATCCACATTTTCACAACACTTAACCATTTTCAAGTAACTAATTCACATTTCAAGTCTCTACCATTAATCATTTTCAAGTAACTAATTTACATTTTTAAGTTACTACACTTAACCATTTTCTAGTAACTAATTCACATTTTCACTACACTTAACCATTTTCAAGTAACTAATTCACATTTCAAGTCTCTACCATTAACCATTTTCAAGTCACTACCATTTTCAAGTAACTAATTCACATTTTCACTACACTTAACCATTTTCAAGTAACTAATTCATATTTCTAGTCTCTACCATTAACCATTTTCAAGTAACTAATTCACATTTCAAGTCTCTACCATTAACCATGTAACTAATTTACATTTCAATTCTCTACACTTAACAATTTTCAAGCAACTAATTCATGTTTTCAAGTTACTACACTTAACCATTTTCATGTAATAATCCACATTTTCACAAGACTTAACCATTTTCAAGTAACTAATTCACATTTCAATTCTCTACACTTAACCATTTTCAAGTAACTAATTCACGTTTTCAAGTTACTACACTTAACCATTTTCAAGTAACTAATTCACATTTCAAGTCTCTACCATTAACCATTTTCATGTAATAATCCACATTTTCACAACACTTAACCATTTTCAAGTAACTAATTCACATTTCAAGTCTCTACCATTAATCATTTTCAAGTAACTAATTCACGTTTTCAAGTTACTACACTTAACCATTTTCAAGTAACTAATTCACATTTTCACTACACTTAACCATTTTCAAGTAACTAACTCACATTTCAAGTCTCTACCATTAACCATTTTCAAGTCACTACCATTTTCAAGTAACTAATTCACATTTTCACTACACTTAACCATTTTCAAGTAACTAATTCACATTTCAAGTCTCTACCATTAACCATTTTCATGTAATAATCCACATTTTCACAACACTTAACCATTTTCAAGTAACTAATTCACATTTCAAGTCTCTACCATTAATCATTTTCAAGTAACTAATTCACATTTTTAAGTTACTACACTTAACCATTTTCCAGTAACTAATTCACATTTTCACTACACTTAACCATTTTCAAGTAACTAATTCACATTTCAAGTCTCTACCATTAACCATTTTCATGTAATAATCCACATTTTCACAACACTTAACCATTTTCAAGTAACTAATTCACATTTCAATTCTCTACACTTAACCATTTTCAAGTAACTAATTCACGTTTTCAAATTACTACACTTAACCATTTTCAAGTAACTAATTCACATTTCAAGTCTCTACCATTAACCATTTTCATGTAATAATCCACATTTTCACAACACTTAACCATTTTCAAGTAACTAATTCACATTTCAAGTCTCTACCATTAATCATTTTCAAGTAACTAATTCACATTTTTAAGTTACTACACTTAACCATTTTCCAGTAACTAATTCACATTTTCACTACACTTAACCATTTTCAAGTAACTAATTCACATTTCAAGTCTCTACCATTAACCATTTTCAAGTCACTACCATTTTCAAGTAACTAATTCACATTTTCACTACACTTAACCATTTTCAAGTAACTAATTCATATTTCAAGTCTCTACCATTAACCATTTTCAAGTAACTAATTCACATTTCAAGTCTCTACCATTAACCATGTAACTAATTTACATTTCAATTCTCTACACTTAACCATTTTCAAGCAACTAATTCACGTTTTCAAGTTACTACACTTAACCATTTTCATGTAATAATCCACATTTTCACAACACTTAACCATTTTCAAGTAACTAATTCACATTTCAATTCTCTACACCTAACCATTTTCAAGTAACTAATTCACGTTTTCAAATTACTACACTTAACCATTTTCAAGTAACTAATTCACATTTCAAGTCTCTACCATTAACCATTTTCATGTAATAATCCACATTTTCACAACACTTAACCATTTTCAAGTAACTAATTCACATTTCAATTCTCTACACTTAACCATTTTCAAGTAACTAATTCACGTTTTCAAATTACTACACTTAACCATTTTCAAGTAACTAATTCACATTTCAAGTCTCTACCATTAACCATTTTCATGTAATAATCCACATTTTCACAACACTTAACCATTTTCAAGTAACTAATTCACATTTCAAGTCTCTACCATTAATCATTTTCAAGTAACTAATTCACATTTTTAAGTTACTACACTTAACCATTTTCCAGTAACTAATTCACATTTTCACTATACTTAACCATTTTCAAGTAACTAATTCACATTTCAAGTCTCTACCATTAACCATTTTCATGTAATAATCCACATTTTCACAACACTTAACCATTTTCAAGTAACTAATTCACATTTCAAGTCTCTACCATAAATCATTTTCAAGTAACTAATTCACATTTTTAAGTTACTACACTTAACCATTTTCCAGTAACTAATTCACATTTTCACTACACTTAACCATTTTCAAGTAACTAATTCACATTTCAAGTCTCTACCATTAACCATTTTCAAGTCACTACCATTTTCAAGTAACTAATTCACATTTTCACTACACTTAACCATTTTCAAGTAACTAATTCATATTTCAAGTCTCTACCATTAACCATTTTCAAGTAACTAATTCACATTTCAAGTCTCTACCATTAACCATGTAACTAATTTACATTTCAATTCTCTACACTTAACCATTTTCAAGCAACTAATTCACGTTTTCAAGTTACTACACTTAACCATTTTCATGTAATAATCCACATTTTCACAACACTTAACCATTTTCAAGTAACTAATTCACATTTCAATTCTCTACACCTAACCATTTTCAAGTAACTAATTCACGTTTTCAAATTACTACACTTAACCATTTTCAAGTAACTAATTCACATTTCAAGTCTCTACCATTAACCATTTTCATGTAATAATCCACATTTTCACAACACTTAACCATTTTCAAGTAACTAATTCACATTTCAAGTCTCTACCATTAATCATTTTCAAGTAACTAATTCACGTTTTCAAGTTACTACACTTAACCATTTTCAAGTAACTAATTCACATTTTCACTACACTTAACCATTTTCAAGTAACTAACTCACATTTCAAGTCTCTACCATTAACCATTTTCAAGTCACTACCATTTTCAAGTAACTAATTCACATTTTCACTACACTTAACCATTTTCAAGTAACTAATTCATATTTCAAGTCTCTACCATTAACCATTTTCAAGTAACTAATTAACATTTCAAGTCTCTACCATTAACCATGTAACTAATTCACATTTCAATTCTCTACACTTAACCATTTTCAAGTAACTAATTCACGTTTTCAAGTTACTACACTTAACCATTTTCAAGTAACTAATCCACATTTTCACTACACGTAACCATTTTCAAGTAACTAATTCACATTTCAAGTCTCTACCATTAACCATTTTCAAGTAAATAATTCACATTTCAATTCTTTACACTTAACCATTTTCGAGTAACTAATTCACGTTTTCAAGTTACTACACTTAACCATTTTCAAGTAACTAATTCACATTTCAAGTCTCTACCATTAACCATTTTCATGTAATAATCCACATTTTCACAACACTTAACCATTTTCAAGTAACTAATTCACATTTCAAGTCTCTACCATTAATCATTTTCAAGTAACTAATTTACATTTTTAAGTTACTACACTTAACCATTTTCTAGTAACTAATTCACATTTTCACTACACTTAACCATTTTCAAGTAACTAATTCACATTTCAAGTCTCTACCATTAACCATTTTCAAGTCACTACCATTTTCAAGTAACTAATTCACATTTTCACTACACTTAACCATTTTCAAGTAACTAATTCATATTTCTAGTCTCTACCATTAACCATTTTCAAGTAACTAATTCACATTTCAAGTCTCTACCATTAACCATGTAACTAATTTACATTTCAATTCTCTACACTTAACAATTTTCAAGCAACTAATTCATGTTTTCAAGTTACTACACTTAACCATTTTCATGTAATAATCCACATTTTCACAACACTTAACCATTTTCAAGTAACTAATTCACATTTCAATTCTCTACACTTAACCATTTTCAAGTAACTAATTCACGTTTTCAAGTTACTACACTTAACCATTTTCAAGTAACTAATTCACATTTCAAGTCTCTACCATTAACCATTTTCATGTAATAATCCACATTTTCACAACACTTAACCATTTTCAAGTAACTAATTCACATTTCAAGTCTCTACCATTAATCATTTTCAAGTAACTAATTCACGTTTTCAAGTTACTACACTTAACCATTTTCAAGTAACTAATTCACATTTTCACTACACTTAACCATTTTCAAGTAACTAACTCACATTTCAAGTCTCTACCATTAACCATTTTCAAGTCACTACCATTTTCAAGTAACTAATTCACATTTTCACTACACTTAACCATTTTCAAGTAACTAATTCACATTTCAAGTCTCTACCATTAACCATTTTCATGTAATAATCCACATTTTCACAACACTTAACCATTTTCAAGTAACTAATTCACATTTCAAGTCTCTACCATTAATCATTTTCAAGTAACTAATTCACGTTTTCAAGTTACTACACTTAACCATTTTCAAGTAACTAATTCACATTTTCACTACAGTTAACCATTTTCAAGTAACTAATTCACATTTTCACAACAGTTAACCATTTTCAAGTAACTAATTCATATTTCAAGTCTCTACCATTAACCATTTTCAAGTAACTAATTAACATTTCAAGTCTCTACCATTAACCATGTAACTAATTCACATTTCAATTCTCTACACTTAACCATTTTCAAGTAACTAATTCACGTTTTCAAGTTACTACACTTAACCATTTTCAAGTAACTAATCCACATTTTCACTACACGTAACCATTTTCAAGTAACTAATTCACATTTCAAGTCTCTACCATTAACCATTTTCAAGTAACTAATTCACATTTAAATTCTCTACACTTAACCATTTTCGAGTAACTAATTCACGTTTTCAAGTTACTACACTTAACCATTTTCAAGTAACTAATTCACATTTCAAGTCTCTACCATTAACCATTTTCATGTAATAATCCACATTTTCACAACACTTAACCATTTTCAAGTAACTAATTCACATTTCAAGTCTCTACCATTAATCATTTTCAAGTAACTAATTCACATTTTTAAGTTACTACACTTAACCATTTTCCAGTAACTAATTCACATTTTCACTACACTTAACCATTTTCAAGTAACTAATTCACATTTCAAGTCTCTACCATTAACCATTTTCAAGTCACTACCATTTTCAAGTAACTAATTCACATTTTCACTACACTTAACCATTTTCAAGTAACTAATTCATATTTCAAGTCTCTACCATTAACCATTTTCAAGTAACTAATTCACATTTCAAGTCTCTACCATTAACCATGTAACTAATTTACATTTCAATTCTCTACACTTAACCATTTTCAAGCAACTAATTCACGTTTTCAAGTTACTACACTTAACCATTTTCATGTAATAATCCACATTTTCACAACACTTAACCATTTTCAAGTAACTAATTCACATTTCAATTCTCTACACTTAACCATTTTCAAGTAACTAATTCACATTTCAAGTCTCTACCATTAACCATTTTCAAGTCACTACCATTTTCAAGTAACTAATTCACATTTTCACTACACTTAACCATTTTCAAGTAACTAATTCATATTTCAAGTCTCTACCATTAACCATTTTCAAGTAACTAATTAACATTTCAAGTCTCTACCATTAACCATGTAACTAATTCACATTTCAATTCTCTACACTTAACCATTTTCAAGTAACTAATTCACGTTTTCAAGTTACTACACTTAACCATTTTCAAGTAACTAATCCACATTTTCACTACACGTAACCATTTTCAAGTAACTAATTCACATTTCAAGTCTCTACCATTAACCATTTTCAAGTAAATAATTCACATTTCAATTCTTTACACTTAACCATTTTCGAGTAACTAATTCACGTTTTCAAGTTACTACACTTAACCATTTTCAAGTAACTAATTCACATTTCAAGTCTCTACCATTAACCATTTTCATGTAATAATCCACATTTTCACAACACTTAACCATTTTCAAGTAACTAATTCACATTTCAAGTCTCTACCATTAATCATTTTCAAGTAACTAATTCACATTTTTAAGTTACTACACTTAACCATTTTCTAGTAACTAATTCACATTTTCACTACACTTAACCATTTTCAAGTAACTAATTCACATTTCAAGTCTCTACCATTAACCATTTTCAAGTCACTACCATTTTCAAGTAACTAATTCACATTTTCACTACACTTAACCATTTTCAAGTAACTAATTCATATTTCTAGTCTCTACCATTAACCATTTTCAAGTAACTAATTCACATTTCAAGTCTCTACCATTAACCATGTAACTAATTTACATTTCAATTCTCTACACTTAACAATTTTCAAGCAACTAATTCATGTTTTCAAGTTACTACACTTAACCATTTTCATGTAATAATCCACATTTTCACAACACTTAACCATTTTCAAGTAACTAATTCACATTTCAATTCTCTACACTTAACCATTTTCAAGTAACTAATTCACGTTTTCAAGTTACTACACTTAACCATTTTCAAGTAACTAATTCACATTTCAAGTCTCTACCATTAACCATTTTCATGTAATAATCCACATTTTCACAACACTTAACCATTTTCAAGTAACTAATTCACATTTCAAGTCTCTACCATTAATCATTTTCAAGTAACTAATTCACGTTTTCAAGTTACTACACTTAACCATTTTCAAGTAACTAATTCACATTTTCACTACACTTAACCATTTTCAAGTAACTAACTTACATTTCAAGTCTCTACCATTAACCATTTTCAAGTCACTACCATTTTCAAGTAACTAATTCACATTTTCACTACACTTAACCATTTTCAAGTAACTAATTCACATTTCAAGTCTCTACCATTAACCATTTTCATGTAATAATCCACATTTTCACAACACTTAACCATTTTCAAGTAACTAATTCACATTTCAAGTCTCTACCATTAATCATTTTCAAGTAACTAATTCACGTTTTCAAGTTACTACACTTAACCATTTTCAAGTAACTAATTCACATTTTCACTACAGTTAACCATTTTCAAGTAACTAATTCACATTTTCACTACAGTTAACCATTTTCAAGTAACTAATTCATATTTCAAGTCTCTACCATTAACCATTTTCAAGTAACAAATTAACATTTCAAGTCTCTACCATTAACCATGTAACTAATTCACATTTCAATTCTCTACACGTAACCATTTTCAAGTAACTAATTCACGTTTTCAAGTTACTACACTTAACCATTTTCAAGTAAGTAATCCACATTTTCACAACAATTAACCATTTTCAAGTAACTAATTCACATTTCAAGTCTCTACCATTAACCATTTTCAAGTAACTAATTCACGTTTTCAAGTTACTACACTTAACCATTTTCAAGTAACTAATTCACATTTCAAGTCTCTACCATTAACCATTTTCATGTAATAATCCACATTTTCACAACACTTAACCATTTTCAAGTCTCTACCATTAATCATTTTCAAGTAACTAATTCACATTTTTAAGTTACTACACTTAACCATTTTCCAGTAACTAATTCACATTTTCACTACACTTAACCATTTTCAAGTAACTAATTCACATTTCAAGTCTCTACCATTAACCATTTTCAAGTCACTACCATTTTCAAGTAACTAATTCACATTTTCACTACACTTAACCATTTTCAAGTAACTAAGTCATATTTCAAGTCTCTACCATTAACCATTTTCAAGTAACTAATTCACATTTCAAGTCTCTAACATTAACCATGTAACTAATTTACATTTCAATTCTCTACACTTAACCATTTTCAAGCAACTAATTCACGTTTTCAAGTTACTACACTTAACCATTTTCATGTAATAATCCACATTGTCACAACACTTAACCATTTTCAAGTAACTAATTCACATTTCAATTCTCTACACTTAACCATTTTCAAGTAACTAATTCACGTTTTCAAATTACTACACTTAACCATTTTCAAGTAACTAATTCACATTTCAAGTCTCTACCATTAACCATTTTCATGTAATAATCCACATTTTCACAACACTTAACCATTTTCAAGTAACTAATTCACATTTCAAGTCTCTACCATTAATCATTTTCAAGTAACTAATTCACGTTTTCAAGTTACTACACTTAACCATTTTCAAGTAACTAATTCACATTTTCACTACACTTAACCATTTTCAAGTAACTAATTCATATTTCAAGTCTCTACCATTAACCATTTTCAAGTAACTAATTAACGTTTCAAGTCTCTACCATTAACCATGTAACTAATTCACATTTCAATTCTCTACACTTAACCATTTTCAAGTAACTAATTCACGTTTTCAAGTTACTACACTTAACCATTTTCAAGTAACTAATCCACATTTTCACTACACGTAACCATTTTCAAGTAACTAATTCACATTTCAAGTCTCTACCATTAACCATTTTCAAGTAACTAATTCACATTTAAATTCTCTACACTTAACCATTTTCGAGTAACTAATTCACGTTTTCAAGTTACTACACTTAACCATTTTCAAGTAACTAATTCACATTTCAAGTCTCTACCATTAACCATTCTCATGTAATAATCCACATTTTCACAACACTTAACCATTTTCAAGTAACTAATTCACATTTCAAGTCTCTACCATTAATCATTTTCAAGTAACTAATTCACATTTTTAAGTTACTACACTTAACCATTTTCCAGTAACTAATTCACATTTTCACTACACTTAACCATTTTCAAGTAACTAATTCACATTTCAAGTCTCTACCATTAACCATTTTCAAGTCACTACCATTTTCAAGTAACTAATTCACATTTTCACTACACTTAACCATTTTCAAGTAACTAATTCATATTTCAAGTCTCTACCATTAACCATTTTCAAGTAACTAATTCACATTTCAAGTCTCTAACATTAACCATGTAACTAATTTACATTTCAATTCTCTACACTTAACCATTTTCAAGCAACTAATTCACGTTTTCAAGTTACTACACTTAACCATTTTCATGTAATAATCCACATTTTCACAACACTTAACCATTTTCAAGTAACTAATTCACATTTCAATTCTCTACACTTAACCATTTTCAAGTAACTAATTCACGTTTTCAAATTACTACACTTAACCATTTTCAAGTAACTAATTCACATTTCAAGTCTCTACCATTAACCATTTTCATGTAATAATCCACATTTTCACAACACTTAACCATTTTCAAGTAACTAATTCACATTTCAAGTCTCTACCATTAATCATTTTCAAGTAACTAATTCACGTTTTCAAGTTACTACACTTAACCATTTTCAAGTAACTAATTCACATTTTCACTACACTTAACCATTTTCAAGTAACTAACTCACATTTCAAGTCTCTACCATTAACCATTTTCAAGTCACTACCATTTTCAAGTAACTAATTCACATTTTCACTACACTTAACCATTTTCAAGTAACTAATTCATATTTCAAGTCTCTACCATTAACCATTTTCAAGTAACTAATTAACGTTTCAAGTCTCTACCATTAACCATGTAACTAATTCACATTTCAATTCTCTACACTTAACCATTTTCAAGTAACTAATTCACGTTTTCAAGTTACTACACTTAACCATTTTCAAGTAACTAATCCACATTTTCACTACACGTAACCATTTTCAAGTAACTAATTCACATTTCAAGTCTCTACCATTAACCATTTTAAAGTAACTAATTCACATTTAAATTTTCTACACTTAACCATTTTCGAGTAACTAATTCACGTTTTCAAGTTACTACACTTAACCATTTTCAAGTAACTAATTCACATTTCAAGTCTCTACCATTAACCATTTTCATGTAATAATCCACATTTTCACAACACTTAACCATTTTCAAGTAACTAATTCACATTTCAAGTCTCTACCATTAATCATTTTCAAGTAACTAATTCACATTTTTAAGTTACTACACTTAACCATTTTCCAGTAACTAATTCACATTTTCACTACACTTAACCATTTTCAAGTAACTAATTCACATTTCAAGTCTCTACCATTAACCATTTTCAAGTCAATACCATTTTCAAGTAACTAATTCACATTTTCACTACACTTAACCATTTTCAAGTAACTAATTCATATTTCAAGTCTCTACCATTAACCATTTTCAAGTAACTAATTCACATTTCAAGTCTCTACCATTAACCATGTAACTAATTTACATTTCAATTCTCTACACTTAACCATTTTCAAGCAACTAATTCACGTTTTCAAGTTACTACACTTAACCATTTTCATGTAATAATCCACATTTTCACAACACTTAACCATTTTCAAGTAACTAATTCACATTTCAATTCTCTACACTTAACCATTTTCAAGTAACTAATTCACGTTTTCAAATTACTACACTTAACCATTTTCAAGTAACTAATTCACATTTTCACTACACTTAACCATTTTCAAGTAACTAATTCACATTTCAAGTTTCTACCATTAACCATTTTCATGTAATAATCCACATTTTCACAACACTTAACCATTTTCAAGTAACTAATTCACATTTCAAGTCTCTACCATTAATCATTTTCAAGTAACTAATTCACATTTTTAAGTTACTACACTTAACCATTTTCCAGTAACTAATTCACATTTTCACTACACTTAACCATTTTCAAGTAACTAATTCACATTTCAAGTCTCTACCATTAACCATTTTCAAGTCACTACCATTTTCAAGTAACTAATTCACATTTTCACTACACTTAACCATTTTCAAGTAACTAATTCATATTTCAAGTCTCTACCATTAACCATTTTCAAGTAACTAATTCACATTTCAAGTCTCTACCATTAACCATGTAACTAATTTACATTTCAATTCTCTACACTTAACCATTTTCAAGCAACTAATTCACGTTTTCAAGTTACTACACTTAACCATTTTCATGTAATAATCCACATTTTCACAACACTTAACCATTTTCAAGTAACTAATTCACATTTCAATTCTCTACACTTAACCATTTTCAAGTAACTAATTCACGTTTTCAAATTACTACACTTAACCATTTTCAAGTAACTAATTCACATTTCAAGTCTCTACCATTAACCATTTTCATGTAATAATCCACATTTTCACAACACTTAACCATTTTCAAGTAACTAATTCACATTTCAAGTCTCTACCATTAATCATTTTCAAGTAACTAATTCACGTTTTCAAGTTACTACACTTAACCATTTTCAAGTAACTAATTCACATTTTCACTACACTTAACCATTTTCAAGTAACTAACTCACATTTCAAGTCTCTACCATTAACCATTTTCAAGTCACTACCATTTTCAAGTAACTAATTCACATTTTCACTACACTTAACCATTTTCAAGTAACTAATTCATATTTCAAGTCTCTACCATTAACCATTTTCAAGTAACTAATTAACATTTCAAGTCTCTACCATTAACCATGTAACTAATTTACATTTCAATTCTCTACACTTAACAATTTTCAAGCAACTAATTCATGTTTTCAAGTTACTACACTTAACCATTTTCATGTAATAATCCACATTTTCACAACACTTAACCATTTTCAAGTAACTAATTCACATTTCAATTCTCTACACTTAACCATTTTCAAGTAACTAATTCACGTTTTCAAGTTACTACACTTAACCATTTTCAAGTAACTAATTCACATTTCAAGTCTCTACCATTAACCATTTTCATGTAATAATCCACATTTTCACAACACTTAACCATTTTCAAGTAACTAATTCACATTTCAAGTCTCTACCATTAATCATTTTCAAGTAACTAATTCACGTTTTCAAGTTACTACACTTAACCATTTTCAAGTAACTAATTCACATTTCAAGTCTCTACCATTAACCATTTTCAAGTCACTACCATTTTCAAGTAACTAATTCACATTTTCACTACACTTAACCATTTTCAAGTAACTAATTCATATTTCAAGTCTCTACCATTAACCATTTTCAAGTAACTAATTCACATTTCAAGTCTCTACCATTAACCATGTAACTAATTTACATTTCAATTCTCTACACTTAACCATTTTCAAGCAACTAATTCACGTTTTCAAGTTACTACACTTAACCATTTTCATGTAATAATCCACATTTTCACAACACTTACCATTTTCAAGTAACTAATTCACATTTCAATTCTCTACACTTAACCATTTTCAAGTAACTAATTCACGTTTTCAAATTACTACACTTAACCATTTTCAAGTAACTAATTCACATTTCAAGTCTCTACCATTAACCATTTTCATGTAATAATCCACATTTTCACAACACTTAACCATTTTCAAGTAACTAATTCACATTTCAAGTCTCTACCATTAATCATTTTCAAGTAACTAATTCAGGTTTTCAAGTTACTACACTTAACCATTTTCAAGTAACTAATTCACATTTTCACTACACTTAACCATTTTCAAGTAACTAACTCACATTTCAAGTCTCTACCATTAACCATTTTCAAGTCACTACCATTTTCAAGTAACTAATTCACATTTTCACTACACTTAACCATTTTCAAGTAACTAATTCATATTTCAAGTCTCTACCATTAACCATTTTCAAGTAACTAATTAACATTTCAAGTCTCTACCATTAACCATGTAACTAATTCACATTTCAATTCTCTACACTTAACCATTTTCAAGTAACTAATTCACGTTTTCAAGTTACTACACTTAACCATTTTCAAGTAACTAATCCACATTTTCACTACACGTAACCATTTTCAAGTAACTAATTCACATTTCAAGTCTCTACCATTAACCATTTTCAAGTAACTAATTCACATTTAAATTCTCTACACTTAACCATTTTCGAGTAACTAATTCACGTTTTCAAGTTACTACACTTAACCATTTTCAAGTAACTAATTCACATTTCAAGTCTCTACCATTAACCATTTTCATGTAATAATCCACATTTTCACAACACTTAACCATTTTCAAGTAACTAATTCACATTTCAAGTCTCTACCATTAATCATTTTCAAGTAACTAATTCACATTTTTAAGTTACTACACTTAACCATTTTCCAGTAACTAATTCACATTTTCACTACACTTAACCATTTTCAAGTAACTAATTCACATTTCAAGTCTCTACCATTAACCATTTTCAAGTCACTACCATTTTCAAGTAACTAATTCACATTTTCACTACACTTAACCATTTTCAAGTAACTAATTCATATTTCAAGTCTCTACCATTAACCATTTTCAAGTAACTAATTAACATTTCAAGTCTCTACCATTAACCATGTAACTAATTTACATTTCAATTCTCTACACTTAACAATTTCAAGCAACTAATTCATGTTTTCAAGTTACTACACTTAACCATTTTCATGTAATAATCCACATTTTCACAACACTTAACCATTTTCAAGTAACTAATTCACATTTCAATTCTCTACACTTAACCATTTTCAAGTAACTAATTCACGTTTTCAAGTTACTACACTTAACCATTTTCAAGTAACTAATTCACATTTCAAGTCTCTACCATTAACCATTTTCATGTAATAATCCACATTTTCACAACACTTCACCATTTTCAAGTAACTAATTCACATTTCAAGTCTCTACCATTAATCATTTTCAAGTAACTAATTCACGTTTTCAAGTTACTACACTTAACCATTTTCAAGTAACTAATTCACATTTCAAGTCTCTACCATTAACCATTTTCAAGTCACTGCCATTTTCAAGTAACTAATTCACATTTTCACTACACTTAACCATTTTCAAGTAACTAATTCATATTTCAAGTCACTACCATTAACCATTTTCAAGTAACTAATTCACATTTCAAGTCTCTAGCATTAACCATGTAACTAATTCACATTTCAATTCTCAACACTTAACCATTTTCAAGTAACTAATTCACGTTTTCAAGTAACTACACTTAACCATTTTCACGTAACTTATTCACATTTTCACTACACTTAACCATTTTCAAGTAACTAATTCACATTTTCAAGTCTCTACCATTAACCATATTCAATTATCTAATTCACATTTCAAGTCTCTACAATTAACCATGTAACTAATTCACATTTCAATTCTCTACACTTAACCATTTTCAAGTAAGTAATTCACATTTCAAAGCTCTACCATTATCCATTTTCAAGTAACTAATTCACATTTTCAAGTCACTACCATTTTCGAGTAACAACTACACATCTTCATGCCTCTACACTTAACCATTTTCAAGTAACCAATTCACATTTTCAACATACTACACTTAACCATTTTCAAGTAACTTATTCACATTTTCACTACATTTAACCATTTTCAAGTAACTAATTCACACTTCAAGTCTCTACCATTAACCATTTTCAAGTAACTAATTCACGTTTTCAAGTAACTAATTCACGTTTTCAAGTTACTACACTTAACCATTTTCAAGTAACTAATTCACATTTTCGCTACACTTAACCATTTTCAAGTAACTAATTCACATTTTCACTAAACTTAACCATTTTCAAGTAACTAATTCACATTTCAAGTCTCTACCATTAACCATGTAACTAATTCACATTTCAATTCTCTACACTTAACCATTTTCAAGTAACTAGTTCACGTTTTCAAGTTACTACAATTAACCATTTAATGGGAAACTAATTCACATTTTCACTACACTTAACCATTTTCAAGTAACTAATTCACATTTTCAAGTCTCTACCATTATCCATTTTCAAGTAACTAATTCACATTTTCAAGTTACTACACTTAACCATTTTCAAGTAACTAATTCTTATTTTCACTACACTTAACCATTTTCAAGTAAATAATTCACATTTCAAGTCTCTACCATTATCCATTTTCAAGTAACTAATTCACATTTTCAAGTTACTACACATAACCATTTTCAAGTAACTAATTCTTATTTTCACTACACTTAACCATTTTCAAGTAAATAATTCACCTTTCAAGTCTCTACCATTAACCATTTTCAAGTAACTAATTCACATTTCAAGTCTCGACCATTAACCATGTAACTAATTCACATTTTAATTCTCTACACTTAACCATTTTCAAGTAACTAGTTCACGTTTTCAAGTTACTACATTTAACAATTTTATGGGAAACTAATTCACATTTTCACTACACTTAACCATTTTCAAGTAACTAATTTACATTTTAAAGTCATTACCATTTTCAAGTAACAAATTCACATTTTCAAGTTACTACACTTAACCATTTTCAAGTAACTAATTCACATTTTCACTACACTTAACCATTTTCAAGGAACTAATTCACATTTCAAGTCTCTACCATTAACCATTTTCAAGTAACTAATTCACATTTCAAGTCTCTACCATTAACCATTTTCAAGTAACTAATTCACATTTTCGCTACACTTAACCATTTTCAAGTAACTATTTCGCATTCCAAGTCTCTACCATTAACCATTTTCAAGTAACTAATTCACATTTCAAGTCTCTACCATTAACCATTTTCAAGTAACTAATTCACATTTTCGCTACACTTAACCATTTTCAAGTAACTAATTCGCATTCCAAGTCTCTACCATTAACCATTTTCAAGTAACTGATTCACATTTCAAGTCTCTACCATTAACCATGTAACTAATTCACATTTCAATTCTCTACACTTAACAATTTTCAAGTAACAAGTTAGCGTTTTCAAGTTACTACAATTAACCATTTTATGGGAAACTAATTCACATTTTCACTACAGTTAACCATTTTCAAGTAAGTAATTCACATTTCAAGTCTCTACCATTAACCATTTTCAAGTAACTAATTCACATTTTCAAGTCACTACCATTTTCAAGTAACAAATACACATCTTCATGCCTCTACACTTAACCATTTTCAAGTAACCAATTCACATTTTCAACTTACTACACTTAACCATTTTCAAGTAACTTATTCACATTTTCACTACATTTAACCATTTTCAAGTAACTAATTCACATTTTCAAGTCTCTACCATTAACCATTTTCAAGTAACTAATTCACGTTTTCAAGTAACTAATTCATGTTTTCAAGTTACTACACTTAACCATTTTCAAATAACTAATTCACATTTTCGCTACACTTAACCATTTTCAAGTAACTAATTCACATTTTCACTAAACTTAACCATTTTCAAGTAACTAATTCACATTTCAAGTCTCTATCATAAACCATGTAACTAATTCACATTTTCACTAAACTTAACCATTTTCAAGTAATTAATTCACATTTCAAGTCTCTACCATTAACCATGTAACTAATTCACATTTCAATTCTCTACACTTAACCATTTTCAAGTAACTAATTCACATTTCAAGTCTCTACCATTAACCATGTAACTAATTCACATTTCAATTCTCTACACTTAACCATTTTCAAGTAACTAATTCATGTTTTCAAGTTACTATACTTAACCATTTTCAAGTAACTAATTCACATTTTCACTACACTTAACCTTTTTCAAGTAACTAATTCACATTTCAAGTGTCTACAATTAAACATTTTCAAGTAACTAATTCACATTTCAAATCTCTACCATTAACCATTTTCAAGTAACTAATTCACATTTCAAGTCTCTAACACTAACCATGTAACTAATTCACATTTCAATTCTCTACACTTAACCATTTTCAAGTAAATAATTCACGTTTTCAAGTTACTACACTTAACCATTTTCAAGTAACTAATTCACATTTTCACTACACTTAACCATTTTCAAGTAACTAATTCACATTTCAAGTCTCTACCATTAACCATTTCAAGTAACTAATTCACATTTTCAAGTCACTACCATTTTCAAGTAACAAATACACATCTTCATGTCTCTACACTTAACCATTTTCAAGTAACCAATTCACATTTTCAAGTTACTACACTTAACCATTTTCAAGTAACTAATTCACATTTTCACTACACTTAACCATTTTTCAAGTAACTAATTCATATTTCAAGTCTCTACCATTAACCATTTTCATGTAACTAATTCACATTTTCATTACACTTAACCATTTTTAAGTAACTAATTCACATTTCAAGTCTCTACCATTAACCATTTTCAAGTAACTAATTCACATTTCAAGTCTCTACCACTAACCATGTAACTAATTCACATTTCAATTCTCTACACTTAACCATTTATCAAGTAACTAATTCATATTTCAAGTCTCTATCATTAACCATTTTCATGTAACTAATTCACATTTTCATTACACTTAACCATTTTCAAGTAACTAATTCACATTTCAAGTCTCTACCATTAACCATTTTCAAGTAACTAATTCACATTTCAAGTCTCTACCATTAACAATTTTCAAGTAACTAATTCACATTTTCAAGTCACTACCATTTTCAAGTAACAAATACACATCTTCAAGTCTCTAAACTTAACCATTTTCAAATAACTAATTCACATTTCAAGTCTCTACCATTTTCAAATAACTAATTCAAGTCTCTACCATTTTCAAGTAACTAATTCACATTTTCAAGTTACTACACTTAACCATTTTCAAGTAACTAATTCACATTTTCACTACACTTAACCATTTTCAAATAACTAATTCACATTTCAAGTCTCTACCATTAACCATTTTCAAGTAACTAATTTACTTTTTCAAGTCACCACCATTTTCAAGTAACAAATTCACATTTTCAAGTTACTACACTTAACCATTTTCAATTAACTGATTCACATTTTCACTACACTTAGCCATTTTCAAATAACTAATTCACATTTCAAGTCTCTACCATTAACCATTTTCAAGTAACTACTTCACACTTCAAGTGTCTACCATTAACCATTTTCAAGTAACTACTTCACACTTCAAGTCTCTACTATTAACCATTTAACTAATTCACATTTTCAAGTCACTTCCATTTTCAAGTAACTAATTCACGTTTTCAAGTTACTACACTTAACCATTTTCAAGTAACTAATTCACATTTTCACTACACTTAACCTTTTTCAAGTAACTAATTCACATTTCAAGTGTCTACAATTAACCATTTTCAAGTAACTAATTCACATTTCAAGTCTCTACCATTAACCATTTTCAAGTAACTAATTCACATTTCAAGTCTCTAACTCTAACCATGTAACTAATTCACATTTCAATTCTCTACACTTAACCATTTTCAAGTAACTAATTCACGTTTTCAGGTTACTACACTTAACCATTTTCAAGTAAGTAATTCACATTTTCACTACACTTAACCATTTTCAAGTAACTAATTCACATTTCAAGTCTCTACCATTAACCATTTCAAGTAACTAATTCACATTTTCATGTCACTACCATTTTCAAGTAACAAATACACATCTTCATGTCTCTACACTTAACCATTTTCAAGTAACCAATTCACATTTTCAAGTTACTACACTTAACCATTTTCAAGTAACTAATTCACATTTTCACTACACTTAACTATTTTTCAAATAACTAATTCAATTTTCAAGTCTCTACCATTAACCATTTTCATGTAACTAATTCACATTTTCATTACACTTAACCATTTTCAAGTAACTAATTCACATTTCAAGTCTCTACCATTAACCATTTTCAAGTAACTAATTCACATTTCAAGTCTCTACCACAAACCATGTAACTAATTCACATTTCAATTCTCTACACTTAACCATTTTCAAGTAACTAATGCACGTTTTCAAGTAACTAATTCACGTTTTCAGGTTACTACACTTAACCATTTTCAAGTAACTAATTCACATTTTCACTACACTTAACTATTTTCAAGTAACTAATTCACATTTCAATTCTCTACCATTAACCATTTCACGTAACTAATTCACATTTTCAAGTCACTACCATTTTCAAGTAACAAATACACATCTTCATGTCTCTACACTTAACCATTTTCAAGTAACCAATTCACATTTTCAAGTTACTACACTTAACCATTTTCAAGTAACTAATTCACATTTTCACTACACTTAACCATTTTTCAAATAACTAATTCACTTTTCAAGTCTCTACCATTAACCATTTTCATGTAACTAATTCACATTTTTATTACACTTAACCATTTTCAAGTAACTAATTCACATTTCAAGTCTCTACCATTAACCATTTTCAAGTAACTAATTCACATTTCAAGTCTTTACCACTAACCATGTAACTAATTCACATTTCAATTCTCTACACATAACCATTTTCAAGTAACTAATGCACGTTTTCAAGTAATTAATTCACGTTTTCAGGTTACTACACTTAACCATTTTCAAGTAACTAATTCACATTTTCACTACACTTAACCATTTTCAAGTAACTAATTCACATTTCAAGTCTCTACCATTAACCATTTCAAGTAACTAATTCACATTTTCAAGTCACTACCATTTTCAAGTAACAAATACACATCTTCATATCTCTACACTTAACCATTTTCAAGTAACTAATTCAGGTTTTCAAGTTACTACACTTAACCATTTACAAGTAACTAATTCACATTTTCATTACACTTAACCATTTTCAAGTAACTAATTCACATTTCAAGTCTCTACAATTAACCATTTTCAAGTAACTAATTCACATTTCAAGTCTCTACCATTAACTATTTTCAAGTAACTAATTCACATTTTCAAGTCACTACCATTTTCAAGTAACAAATACATATCTTCAAGTCTCTACACTTAACCATTTTCAAATAACTAATTCACATTTCAAGTCTCTGCCATTTTCAAGTAACTAATTCACATTTCAAGTCTCTACCATTATCAAGTAACTAATTCACATTTTCAAGTTACTACCCTTAACCATTTTCAAGTAACTAATTCACATTTTCACTACACTTAACGATTTTCAAATAACTAATTCACATTTCAAGTCTCTACCATTAACCATTATCAACTAACTAATTTACTTTTTCAAGTCACCACCATTTTCAAGTAACAAATTCACGTTTTCAGGTTACAACACTTAACCATTTTCAAGTAACTAATTCACATTTTC
The DNA here is from genome assembly GCA_031232105.1 of Capsicum rhomboideum. NCBI lineage: Eukaryota > Viridiplantae > Streptophyta > Magnoliopsida > Solanales > Solanaceae > Capsicum > Capsicum rhomboideum. The sequence goes on along the minus strand of CP124719.1, from coordinate 45,142,269 downwards.
ACTACACTTAACCATTTTCAAATAACTAATTCACATTTCAAGTCTCTACCATTAACCATTTCAAGTAACTAATTCACATTTTCAAGTCACTACCATTTTCAAGTAACAAATACACATCTTCATGTGTCTACACTTAACCATTTTCAAGTAACCAATTCACATTTTCAAGTTACTACACTTAACCATTTTCAAGTAACTAATTCACATTTTCACTACACTTAACCATTTTTCAAATAACTAATTCACTTTTCAAGTCTCTACCATTAACCATTTTCATGTAACTAATTCACATTTTCATTACACTTAACCATTTTCAAGTAACTAATTCACATTTCAAGTCTCTACCATTAACCATTTTCAAGTAACTAATTCACATTTCAAGTCTCTACCACTAACCATGTAACTAATTCACATTTCAATTCTCTACACTTAACCATTTTCAAGTAACTAATGCACGTTTTCAAGTAACTAATTCACGTTTTCAGGTTACTACACTTAATCATTTTCAAGTAACTAATTCACATTTTCACTACACTTAACCATTTTCAAGTAACTAATTCACATTTCAAGTCTCTACCATTAACCATTTCAAGTAACTAATTCACATTTTCAAGTCACTACCATTTTCAAGTAACAAATACACATCTTCATATCTCTACACTTAAACATTTTCAAGTAACTAATTCACATTTCAAGTCTCTGCCATTTTCAAGTAACTAATTCACATTTCAAGTCTCTACCATTGTCAAGTAACTAATTCACATTTTCAAGTTACTACCCTTAACCATTTTCAAGTAACTAATTCACATTTTCACTACACTTAATGATTTTCAAATAACTAATTCACATTTCAAGTCTCTACCATGAACCATTTTCAAGTAACTAATTTACATTTTCAAGTCACCACCATTTTCAAGTAACAAATTCACATTTTCAAGTTACTACACTTAACCATTTTCAATTAATTGATTCACATTTTCACTACACTTAACCATTTTCAAATAACTAATTCACATTTCAAGTCTCTACCATTAACCATTTTCAAGTAACTACTTCACACTTCAAGTGTCTACCATTAACCATTTTCAAGTAACTACTTCACACTTCAAGTCTCTACTATTAACCATTTAACTAATTCACATTTTCAAGTCACTACCATTTTCAAGTAACTAATTCACGTTTTCAAGTTACTACACTTAACCATTTTCAAGTAACTAATTCACATTTTCACTACACTTAACCTTTTTCAAGTAACTAATTCACATTTCAAGTGTCTACAATTAACCATTTTCAAGTAACTAATTCACATTTCAAGTCTCTACCATTAACCATTTTCAAGTAACTAATTCACATTTCAAGTCTCTAACTCTAACCATGTAACTAATTCACATTTCAATTCTCTACACTTAACCATTTTCAAGTAACTAATTCACGTTTTCAGGTTACTACACTTAACCATTTTCAAGTAACTAATTCACATTTTCACTACACTTAACTATTTTCAAGTAACTAATTCACATTTCAATTCTCTACCATTAACCATTTCAAGTAACTAATTCACATTTTCAAGTCACTACCATTTTCAAGTAACAAATACACATCTTCATGTCTCTACACTTAACCATTTTCAAGTAACCAATTCACATTTTCAAGTTACTACACTTAACCATTTTCAAGTAACTAATTCACATTTTCACTACACTTAACCATTTTTCAAATAACTAATTCACTTTTCAAGTCTCTACCATTAACCATTTTCATGTAACTAATTCAAATTTTTATTACACTTAACCATTTTCAAGTAACTAATTCACATTTCAAGTCTCTACCATTAACCATTTTCAAGTAACTAATTCACATTTCAAGTCTTTACCACTAACCATGTAACTAATTCACATTTCAATTCTCTACACATAACCATTTTCAAGTAACTAATGCACGTTTTCAAGTAATTAATTCACGTTTTCAGGTTACTACACTTAACCATTTTCAAGTAACTAATTCACATTTTCACTACACTTAACCATTTTCAAGTAACTAATTCACATTTCAAGTCTCTACCATTAACCATTTCAAGTAACTAATTCACATTTTCAAGTCACTACCATTTTCAAGTAACAAATACACATCTTCATATCTCTACACTTAACCATTTTCAAGTAACTAATTCAGGTTTTCAAGTTACTACACTTAACCATTTACAAGTAACTAATTCACATTTTCATTACACTTAACCATTTTCAAGTAACTAATTCACATTTCAAGTCTCTACAATTAACCATTTTCAAGTAACTAATTCACATTTCAAGTATCTACCATTAACTATTTTCAAGTAACTAATTCACATTTTCAAGTCACTACCATTTTCAAGTAACAAATACATATCTTCAAGTCTCTACACTTAACCATTTTCAAATAACTAATTCACATTTCAAGTCTCTGCCATTTTCAAGTAACTAATTCACATTTCAAGTCTCTACCATTATCAAGTAACTAATTCACATTTTCAAGTTACTACCCTTAACCATTTTCAAGTAACTAATTCACATTTTCAAGTAACTAATTCACATTTCAAGTCTCTACCATTAACCATTTCAAGTAACTAATTCACATTTTCAAGTCACTACCATTTTCAAGTAACAAATACACATCTTCATATCTCTACACTTAAACATTTTCAAGTAACTAATTCACATTTCAAGTCTCTGCCATTTTCAAGTAACTAATTCACATTTCAAGTCTCTACCATTGTCAAGTAACTAATTCACATTTTCAAGTTACTACCCTTAACCATTTTCAAGTAACTAATTCACATTTTCACTACACTTAATGATTTTCAAATAACTAATTCACATTTCAAGTCTCTACCATGAACCATTTTCAAGTAACTAATTTACATTTTCAAGTCACCACCATTTTCAAGTAACAAATTCACATTTTCAAGTTACTACACTTAACCATTTTCAATTAATTGATTCACATTTTCACTACACTTAACGATTTTCAAATAACTAATTCACATTTCAAGTCTCTACCATTAACCATTATCAACTAACTAATTTACTTTTTCAAGTCACCACCATTTTCAAGTAACAAATTCACGTTTTCAGGTTACAACACTTAACCATTTTCAAGTAACTAATTCACATTTTCACTACACTTAACCATTTTCAAATAACTAATTCACATTTCAAGTCTCTACCATTAACCATTTCAAGTAACTAATTCACATTTTCAAGTCACTACCATTTTCAAGTAACAAATACACATCTTCATGTGTCTACACTTAACCATTTTCAAGTAACCAATTCACATTTTCAAGTTACTACACTTAACCATTTTCAAGTAACTAATTCACATTTTCACTACACTTAACCATTTTTCAAATAACTAATTCACTTTTCAAGTCTCTACCATTAACCATTTTCATGTAACTAATTCACATTTTCATTACACTTAACCATTTTCAAGTAACTAATTCACATTTCAAGTCTCTACCATTAACCATTTTCAAGTAACTAATTCACATTTCAAGTCTCTACCACTAACCATGTAACTAATTCACATTTCAATTCTCTACACTTAACCATTTTCAAGTAACTAATGCACGTTTTCAAGTAACTAATTCACGTTTTCAGGTTACTACACTTAATCATTTTCAAGTAACTAATTCACATTTTCACTACACTTAACCATTTTCAAGTAACTAATTCACATTTCAAGTCTCTACCATTAACCATTTCAAGTAACTAATTCACATTTTCAAGTCACTACCATTTTCAAGTAACAAATACACATCTTCATATCTCTACACTTAAACATTTTCAAGTAACTAATTCACATTTCAAGTCTCTGCCATTTTCAAGTAACTAATTCACATTTCAAGTCTCTACCATTGTCAAGTAACTAATTCACATTTTCAAGTTACTACCCTTAACCATTTTCAAGTAACTAATTCACATTTTCACTACACTTAATGATTTTCAAATAACTAATTCACATTTCAAGTCTCTACCATGAACCATTTTCAAGTAACTAATTTACATTTTCAAGTCACCACCATTTTCAAGTAACAAATTCACATTTTCAAGTTACTACACTTAACCATTTTCAATTAATTGATTCACATTTTCACTACACTTAACCATTTTCAAATAACTAATTCACATTTCAAGTCTCTACCATTAACCATTTTCAAGTAACTACTTCACACTTCAAGTGTCTACCATTAACCATTTTCAAGTAACTACTTCACACTTCAAGTCTCTACTATTAACCATTTAACTAATTCACATTTTCAAGTCACTACCATTTTCAAGTAACTAATTCACGTTTTCAAGTTACTACACTTAACCATTTTCAAGTAACTAATTCACATTTTCACTACACTTAACCTTTTTCAAGTAACTAATTCACATTTCAAGTGTCTACAATTAACCATTTTCAAGTAACTAATTCACATTTCAAGTCTCTACCATTAACCATTTTCAAGTAACTAATTCACATTTCAAGTCTCTAACTCTAACCATGTAACTAATTCACATTTCAATTCTCTACACTTAACCATTTTCAAGTAACTAATTCACGTTTTCAGGTTACTACACTTAACCATTTTCAAGTAACTAATTCACATTTTCACTACACTTAACTATTTTCAAGTAACTAATTCACATTTCAATTCTCTACCATTAACCATTTCAAGTAACTAATTCACATTTTCAAGTCACTACCATTTTCAAGTAACAAATACACATCTTCATGTCTCTACACTTAACCATTTTCAAGTAACCAATTCACATTTTCAAGTTACTACACTTAACCATTTTCAAGTAACTAATTCACATTTTCACTACACTTAACCATTTTTCAAATAACTAATTCACTTTTCAAGTCTCTACCATTAACCATTTTCATGTAACTAATTCAAATTTTTATTACACTTAACCATTTTCAAGTAACTAATTCACATTTCAAGTCTCTACCATTAACCATTTTCAAGTAACTAATTCACATTTCAAGTCTTTACCACTAACCATGTAACTAATTCACATTTCAATTCTCTACACATAACCATTTTCAAGTAACTAATGCACGTTTTCAAGTAATTAATTCACGTTTTCAGGTTACTACACTTAACCATTTTCAAGTAACTAATTCACATTTTCACTACACTTAACCATTTTCAAGTAACTAATTCACATTTCAAGTCTCTACCATTAACCATTTCAAGTAACTAATTCACATTTTCAAGTCACTACCATTTTCAAGTAACAAATACACATCTTCATATCTCTACACTTAACCATTTTCAAGTAACTAATTCAGGTTTTCAAGTTACTACACTTAACCATTTACAAGTAACTAATTCACATTTTCATTACACTTAACCATTTTCAAGTAACTAATTCACATTTCAAGTCTCTACAATTAACCATTTTCAAGTAACTAATTCACATTTCAAGTATCTACCATTAACTATTTTCAAGTAACTAATTCACATTTTCAAGTCACTACCATTTTCAAGTAACAAATACATATCTTCAAGTCTCTACACTTAACCATTTTCAAATAACTAATTCACATTTCAAGTCTCTGCCATTTTCAAGTAACTAATTCACATTTCAAGTCTCTACCATTATCAAGTAACTAATTCACATTTTCAAGTTACTACCCTTAACCATTTTCAAGTAACTAATTCACATTTTCAAGTAACTAATTCACATTTCAAGTCTCTACCATTAACCATTTCAAGTAACTAATTCACATTTTCAAGTCACTACCATTTTCAAGTAACAAATACACATCTTCATATCTCTACACTTAAACATTTTCAAGTAACTAATTCACATTTCAAGTCTCTGCCATTTTCAAGTAACTAATTCACATTTCAAGTCTCTACCATTGTCAAGTAACTAATTCACATTTTCAAGTTACTACCCTTAACCATTTTCAAGTAACTAATTCACATTTTCACTACACTTAATGATTTTCAAATAACTAATTCACATTTCAAGTCTCTACCATGAACCATTTTCAAGTAACTAATTTACATTTTCAAGTCACCACCATTTTCAAGTAACAAATTCACATTTTCAAGTTACTACACTTAACCATTTTCAATTAATTGATTCACATTTTCACTACACTTAACCATTTTCAAATAACTAATTCACATTTCAAGTCTCTACCATTAACCATTTTCAAGTAACTACTTCACACTTCAAGTGTCTACCATTAACCATTTTCAAGTAACTACTTCACACTTCAAGTGTCTACCATTAACCATTTAACTAATTCACATTTTCAAGTCACTACCATTTTCAAGTAACTAATTCACGTTTTCAAGTTACTACACTTAACCATTTTCAAGTAACTAATTCACATTTTCACTACACTTAACCTTTTTCAAGTAACTAATTCACATTTCAAGTGTCTACAATTAACCATTTTCAAGTAACTAATTCACATTTCAAGTCTCTACCATTAACCATTTTCAAGTAACTAATTCACATTTCAAGTCTCTAACTCTAACCATGTAACTAATTCACATTTCAATTCTCTACACTTAACCATTTTCAAGTAACTAATTCACGTTTTCAGGTTACTACACTTAACCATTTTCAAGTAACTAATTCACATTTTCACTACACTTAACTATTTTCAAGTAACTAATTCACATTTCAATTCTCTACCATTAACCATTTCAAGTAACTAATTCACATTTTCAAGTCACTACCATTTTCAAGTAACAAATACACATCTTCATGTCTCTACACTTAACCATTTTCAAGTAACCAATTCACATTTTCAAGTTACTACACTTAACCATTTTCAAGTAACTAATTCACATTTTCACTACACTTAACCATTTTTCAAATAACTAATTCACTTTTCAAGTCTCTACCATTAACCATTTTCATGTAACTAATTCACATTTTTATTACACTTAACCATCTTCAAATAACTAATTCACATTTCAAGTGTCTACACTTAACCATTTTCAAGTAACTAATTCACATTTCAAGTCTCTACCATTAACCATTTTCAAGTAACTAATTCACATTTCAAGTCTTTACCACTAACCATGTAACTAATTCACATTTCAATTCTCTACACATAACCATTTTCAAGTAACTAATGCACGTTTTCAAGTAATTAATTCACGTTTTCAGGTTACTACACTTAACCATTTTCAAGTAACTAATTCACATTTTCACTACACTTAACCATTTTCAAGTAACTAATTCACATTTCAAGTCTCTACCATTAACCATTTCAAGTAACTAATTCACATTTTCAAGTCACTACCATTTTCAAGTAACAAATACACATCTTCATATCTCTACACTTAACCATTTTCAAGTAACTAATTCAGGTTTTCAAGTTACTACACTTAACCATTTACAAGTAACTAATTCACATTTTCATTACACTTAACCATTTTCAAGTAACTAATTCACATTTCAAGTCTCTACAATTAACCATTTTCAAGTAACTAATTCACATTTCAAGTCTCTACCATTAACTATTTTCAAATAACTAATTCACATTTTCAAGTCACTACCATTTTCAAGTAACAAATACATATCTTCAAGTCTCTACACTTAACCATTTTCAAATAACTAATTCACATTTCAAGTCTCTGCCATTTTCAAGTAACTAATTCACATTTCAAGTCTCTACCATTATCAAGTAACTAATTCACATTTTCAAGTTACTACCCTTAACCATTTTCAAGTAACTAATTCACATTTTCACTACACTTAACGTTTTTCAAATAACTAATTCACATTTCAAGTCTCTACCATTAACCATTATCAACTAACTAATTTACTTTTTCAAGTCACCACCATTTTCAAGTAACAAATTCACGTTTTCAGGTTACAACACTTAACCATTTTCAAGTAACTAATTCACATTTTCACTACACTCAACCATTTTCAAATAACTAATTCACATTTCAAGTCTCTACCATTAACCATTTCAAGTAACTAATTCACATTTTCAAGTCACTACCATTTTCAAGTAACAAATACACATCTTCATGTCTCTACACTTAACCATTTTCAAGTAACCAATTCATATTTTCAAGTTACTACACTTAACCATTTTCAAGTAACTAATTCACATTTTCACTACACTTAACCATTTTTCAAATAACTAATTCACTTTTCAAGTCTCTACCATTAACCATTTTCATGTAACTAATTCACATTTTCATTACACTTAACCATTTTCAAGTAACTAATTCACATTTCAAGTCTCTACCATTAACCATTTTCAAGTAACTAATTCACATTTCAAGTCTCTACCACTAACCATGTAACTAATTCACATTTCAATTCTCTACACTTAACCATTTTCAAGTAACTAATGCACGTTTTCAAGTAACTAATTCACGTTTTCAGGTTACTACACTTAATCATTTTCAAGTAACTAATTCACATTTTCACTACACTTAACCATTTTCAAGTAACTAATTCACATTTCAAGTCTCTACCATTAACCATTTCAAGTAACTAATTCACATTTTCAAGTCACTACCATTTTCAAGTAACAAATACACATCTTCATATCTCTACACTTAAACATTTTCAAGTAACTAATTCACATTTCAAGTCTCTGCCATTTTCAAGTAACTAATTCACATTTCAAGTCTCTACCATTGTCAAGTAACTAATTCACATTTTCAAGTTACTACCCTTAACCATTTTCAAGTAACTAATTCACATTTTCACTACACTTAATGATTTTCAAATAACTAATTCACATTTCAAGTCTCTACCATGAACCATTTTCAAGTAACTAATTTACATTTTCAAGTCACCACCATTTTCAAGTAACAAATTCACATTTTCAAGTTACTACACTTAACCATTTTCAATTAATTGATTCACATTTTCACTACACTTAACCATTTTCAAATAAATAATTCACATTTCAAGTCTCTACCATTAACCATTTTCAAGTAACTACTTCACACTTCAAGTGTCTACCATTAACCATTTTCAAGTAACTACTTCACACTTCAAGTCTCTACTATTAACCATTTAACTAATTCACATTTTCAAGTCACTACCATTTTCAAGTAACTAATTCACGTTTTCAAGTTACTACACTTAACCATTTTCAAGTAACTAATTCACATTTTCACTACACTTAACCTTTTTCAAGTAACTAATTCACATTTCAAGTGTCTACAATTAACCATTTTCAAGTAACTAATTCACATTTCAAGTCTCTACCATTAACCATTTTCAAGTAACTAATTCACATTTCAAGTCTCTAACTCTAACCATGTAACTAATTCACATTTCAATTCTCTACACTTAACCATTTTCAAGTAACTAATTCACGTTTTCAGGTTACTACACTTAACCATTTTCAAGTAACTAATTCACATTTTCACTACACTTAACCATTTTCAAGTAACTAATTCACATTTCAAGTCTCTACCATTAACCATTTCAAGTAACTAATTCACATTTTCAAGTCACTACCATTTTCAAGTAACAAATACACATCTACATGTCTCTACACTTAACCATTTTCAAGTAACCAATTCACATTTTCAAGTTACTACACTTAACCATTTTTCAAATAACTAATTCACTTTTCAAGTCTCTACCATTAACCATTTTCATGTAACTAATTCACATTTTCATTACACTTAACCATCTTCAAATAACTAATTCACATTTCAAGTGTCTACACTTAACCATTTTCAAGTAACTAATTCACATTTCAAGTCTCTACCATTAACCATTTTCAAGTAACTAATTCACGTTTTCAAGTTACTACACTTAACCATTTTCGGGTAACTAATTCTCATTTTTATTCCACTTAACCATTTTCAAGTAACTAATTCAAGTTACTGCACTTAATAATTTTCAAATAACTAATTCACATTTCAAGTAAATAGTTCACATTACAACAAACTACACTTAACCATTTTCAAATAAATAATTTACATTTTCACTACACTTAACCATTTTCATGTAAGTAATTCACATTTCAAGTCTCTACCATTAACCATTTTCAAGTAACTAATTCACATTTTCAAGTCATTACCATTTTCAAGTAACAAATACACATCTTTATGTCTCTACACTAAACCATTTTCAAGTAACCAATTCACATTTTCAAGTTACTACACTTAACCATTTTCAAGTAACTAATTCACATTTTCACTACACTTAACCATTTTCAAGTAACTAATTCACATTTCAAGTCTCTACCATTAGCCATTTTCAAGTAACTAATTCACATTTTCAAGTCACTACCATTTTCAAGTAACAAATACACATCTTCATTTCTCTACCATTAACCATTTTCAAGTCACTACCATTTTCAAGTAACTAATTCACATTTCAAGTCTCTACCATTAACCATTTTCAAGTAACTAATTCACATTTAAAGTCTCTACCATTAACCATGTAACTAATTCACATTTTAATTATCTACACATAACCATTTTCAAGTAACTAATTCACGTTTTCAAGTTACTACACTTAACCATTTTCAAGTAACTAATTCACATTTTCACTACACTTAATCATTTTCAAGTAACTAATTCACATTTCAAGTCTCTACCTTTAACCATTTTCAAGTAACTAATTCACGTTTTCAAGTAACTAATTCACGTTTTCAAGTAACTAATTCATATTTTCACTACACTTAACCATTTTCAAGTAACTAATTCACATTTTCAAGTCACTACCATTTTCAAGTAACAAATACTCATCTACATGTCTCTACACTTAACCATTTTCAAGTAACCAATTCACATTTTCAAGTTACTACACTTAACCATTTTTCAAATAACTAATTCACTTTTCAAGTCTCTACCATTAACCATTTTCATGTAACTAATTCACATTTTCATTACACTTAACCATCTTCAAATAACTAATTCACATTTCAAGTGTCTACACTTAACCATTTTCAAGTAACTAATTCACATTTCAAGTCTCTACCATTAACCATTTTCAAGTTACTAATTCACGTTTTCAAGTTACTACACTTAACCATTTTCGGGTAACTAATTCACATTTTTATTCCACTTAACCATTTTCAAGTAACTAATTCAAGTTACTGCACTTAATAATTTTCAAATAACTAATTCACATTTCAAGTAAATAGTTCACATTACAACAAACTACACTTAACCATTTTCAAGTAAATAATTTACATTTTCACTACACTTAACCATTTTCATGTAAGTAATTCACATTTCAAGTCTCTACCATTAACCATTTTCAAGTAACTAATTCACATTTTCAAGTCATTACCATTTTCAAGTAACAAATACACATCTTTATGTCTCTACACTAAACCATTTTCAAGTAACCAATTCACATTTTCAAGTTACTACACTTAACCATTTTCAAGTAACTAATTCACATTTTCACTACACTTAACCATTTTCAAGTAACTAATTCACATTTCAAGTCTCTACCATTAGCCATTTTCAAGTAACTAATTCACATTTTCAAGTCACTACCATTTTCAAGTAACTAATTCACATTACAAGTCTCTACCATTAACCATTTTCAAGTAACTAATTCACATTTAAAGTCTCTACCATTAACCATATAACTAATTCACATTTTAATTATCTACACATAACCATTTTCAAGTAACTAATTCACGTTTTCAAGTTACTACACTTAACCATTTTCAAGTAACTAATTCACATTTTCACTACACTTAATCATTTTCAAGTAACTAATTCACATTTCAAGTCTCTACCTTTAACCATTTTCAAGTAACTAATTCACGTTTTCAAGTAACTAATTCATATTTTCACTACACTTAACCATTTTCAAGTAACTAATTCACATTTCCAGGCTCTACCATTAACCATTTTCAAGTAACTAATTCACGTTTTCAAGTTACTACACTCAACCATTTTGAAGTAACTAATTCACATTTTCATTACACCTAACCATTTTCAAGTAACTAATTCACTTTTCAAGTCTCTACCATTAACCATTTTCAAGTAACTAATTCACATTTTCAAGTTACTACCCTTAACCATTTTAAAGTAACTAATTCACATTTTCACATCACTTAACCGTTTTCAAGTAACTAATTCACATTTCAAGTCTCTACCATTAACCATTTTCAAGTAACTAATTCACATTTTCAAGTCACTACCATTTTCAAGTAACAAATACACATCTTCATGTCTCTACACTTAACCATTTTCAAGTAACTAATTCACATTTTCAAGTAACTACACTTAACAATTTTCTAGTAACTAGTTCACATTTTCACTACACTTAACCATTTTCAAGTAACTAATTCACATTTCAAGTAGCTAATTCACACTTCAAGTCTCTCCCATTAACCATGTTACTAATTCACATTTTCAAGTCACTACCATTTTCAAGTAACTAATTCACATTTTCAAGTTACTACACTTAACCATTTTCAAATAACTAATTCATATTTTCACTACACTTAACCATTTTCATGTAACTAATTCACATTTCAAGTCTCTACTATTAACCATGTAACTAATTCACATTTCAATTCTCTACACTTAACTATTTTCAAGTAACTAATACACGTTTTCAAGCTACTACACTTAACCATTTTCAAGTAACTAATTCACATTTCAAGTGTCTACACTTAACCATTTTCAAGTAACTAATTCACATTTCAAGTCTCTACCATTAACCATTTTCAAGTAGCTAATTCACGTTTTCAAGTTACTACACTTAACCATTTTCGGGTAACTAATTCACATTTTTATTCCACTTAACCATTTTCAAGTAACTAATTCAAGTTACTGCACTTAATAATTTTCAAATAACTTATTCACATTTCAAGTAAATAGTTCACATTACAACAAACTACACTTAACCATTTTCAAGTAAATAATTTACATTTTCACTACACTTAACCATTTTCATGTAAGTAATTCACATTCCAAGTCTCTACCATTAACCATTTTCAAGTAACTAATTCACATTTTCAAGTCATTACCATTTTCAAGTAACAAATACACATCTTTATGTCTCTACACTAAACCATTTTCAAGTAACCAATTCACATTTTCAAGTTACTACACTTAACCATTTTCAAGTAACTAATTCACATTTTCACTACACTTAACCATTTTCAAGTAACTAATTCACATTTCAAGTCTCTACCATTAGCCATTTTCAAGTAACTAATTCACATTTTCAAGTCACTACCATTTTCAAGTAACAAATACACATCTTCATTTCTCTACCATTAACCATTTTCAAGTCACAACCATTTTCAAGTAACTAATTCACATTTCAAGTCTCTACCATTAACCATTTTCAAGTAACTAATTCACATTTAAAGTATCTACCATTAACCATGTAACTAATTCGCATTTTAATTATCTACACTTAACCATTTTCAAGTAACTAATTCACGTTTTCAAGTTACTACACTTAACCATTTTCAAGTAACTAATTCACATTTTCACTACACTTAACCATTTTCAAGTAAGTAATTCACATTTCAAGTCTCTACCATTAACCATTTTCAAGTAACTAATTTACATTTTCAAGTAACAAATACACATCTTTATGTCTCTACACTAAACCATTTTCAAGTAACCAATTCACATTTTCAAGTTACTACACTTAACCATTTTCAAGTAACTAATTCACATTTTCACTACACTTGACCATTTTCAAGTAACTAATTCACATTTCAAGTCTCTACCATTAGCCATTTTCAAGTAACTAATTCACATTTTCAAGTCACTACCATTTTCAAGTAACAAATACACATCTTCATTTCTCTACCATTAACCATTTTCAAGTCACTACCATTTTCAAGTAACTAATTCACATTTCAAGTCTCTACCATTAACCATTTTCAAGTAACTAATTCACATTTAAAATCTCTACCATTAACCATGTAACTAATTCACATTTCAATTCTCTACACTTAACAATTTTCAAGTAACTAATTCACGTTTTCAAGTTACTACACTTAACCATTTTCAAGTAACTAATTCACATTTTCACTACACTTAACCATTTTCAAGTAACTAATTCACATTTCATGTCTCTACCATTAAACATTTTCAAGTCACTACCATTTTCGAGTAACTAATTCACATTTTCACTACACTTAACCATTTTCAAGTAACTAATTCACATTTCAAGTCTCTACCATTAACCATTTTCAAGTAACTAATTCACGTTTTCAAGTAACTAATTCACGTTTTCAAGTAACTAATTCATATTTTCACTACACTTAACCATTTTCAAGTAACTAATTCACATTTTCACTACACTTAACCATTTTCAAGTAACTAATTCACATTTTCAAGTCACTACCATTTTCACGTAACTTATTCACATTTTCACTACACTTAACCATTTTCAAGTAACTAATTCACATTTCAAGTCTCTACCATTAACCATTTTCAAGTAACTAATTCACGTTTTCAAGTAACTAATTCACGTTTTCAAGTAACTAATTCATATTTTCACTACACTTAACCATTTTCAAGTAACTAATTCACATTTTCACTACACTTAACCATTTTCAAGTAACTAATTCACATTTTCACTACACTTAACCATTTTCAAGTGACTAATTCACATTTCCAGGCTCTACCATTAACCATTTTCAAGTAACTAATTCACATTTTCAAGTTACTACACTCAACCATTTTGAAGTAACTAATTCACATTTTCATTACACTTAACCATTTTCAAGTAACTAATTCACTTTTCAAGTCTCTACCATTAACCATTTTCAAGTAACTAATTCACATTTTCAAGTTACTACCCTTAACCATTTTCAAGTAACTAATTCACATTTTCACATCACTTAACCGTTTTCAAGTAACTAATTCACATTTCAAGTCTCTACCATTAACCATTTTCAAGTAACTAATTCACATTTTCAAGTCACTACCATTTTCAAGTAACAAATACACATCTTCATGTCTCTACACTTAACCATTTTCAAGTAACTACACTTAACAATTTTCTAGTAACCAGTTCACATTTTCACTACACTTAACCATTTTCAAGTAACTAATTCACATTTCAAGTAGCTAATTCACACTTCAAGTCTCTCCCATTAACCATGTAACTAATTCACATTTTCAAGTCACTACCATTTTCAAGTAACTAATTCACATTTTCAAGTTACTACACTTAACCATATTCAAATAACTAATTCATATTTTCACTACACTTAACCATTTTCATGTAACTAATTCACCTTTCAAGTCTCTACTATTAACCATGTAACTAATTCACATTTCAATTCTCTACACTTAACTATTTTCAAGTAACTAATTCACGTTTTCAAGCTACTACACTTAACCATTTTCAAGTAACTAATTCACATTTCAAGTGTCTACACTTAACCATTTTCAAGTAACTAATTCACATTTCAAGTCTCTACCATTAACCATTTTCAAGTAACTAATTCACGTTTTCAAGTTACTACACTTAACCATTTTCGGGTAACTAATTCACATTTTTATTCCACTTAACCATTTTCAAGTAACTAATTCAAGTTACTGCACTTAATAATTTTCAAATAACTAATTCAAGTTACTGCACTTAATAACTAATTCACATTTCAAGTAAATAGTTCACATTACAACAAACTACACTTAACCATTTTCAAGTAAATAATTTACATTTTCACTACACTTAACCATTTTCATGTAAGTAATTCACATTTCAAGTCTCTACCATTAACCATTTTCAAGTAACTAATTCACATTTTCAAGTCATTACCATTTTCAAGTAACAAATACACATCTTTATGTCTCTACACTAAACCATTTTCAAGTAACCAATTCACATTTTCAAGTTACTACACTTAACCATTTTCAAGTAACTAATTCACATTTTCACTACACTTAACCATTTTCAAGTAACTAATTCACATTTCAAGTCTCTACCATTAGCCATTTTCAAGTAACTAATTCACATTTTCAAGTCACTACCATTTTCAAGTAACAAATACACATCTTCATTTCTCTACCATTAACCATTTTCAAGTCACTACCATTTTCAAGTAACTAATTCACATTTCAGGTCTCTACCATTAACCAATTTCAAGTAACTAATTCACATTTAAAGTCTCTACCATTAACCATGTAACTAATTCACATTTCAATTCTCTACACTTAACCATTTTCAAGTAACTAATTCACGTTTTCAAGTTACTACACTTAACCATTTTCAAGTAAGTAATTCACATTTTCACTACACTTAACCATTTTCAAGTAACTAATTCACATTTCAAGTCTCTACCATTAGCCATTTTCAAGTAACTAATTCACATTTTCAAGTCACTACCATTTTCAAGTAACAAATACACATCTTCATTTCTCTACCATTAACCATTTTCAAGTCGCTACCATTTTCAAGTAACTAATTCACATTTCAAGTCTCTACCATTAACCATTTTCAAGTAACTAATTCACATTTAAAGTCTCTACCATTAACCATGTAACTAATTCACATTTTAATTATCTACACATAACCATTTTCAAGTAACTAATTCACGTTTTCAAGTTACTACACTTAACCATTTTCAAGTAACTAATTCACATTTTCACTACACTTAACCATTTTCAAGTAACTAATTCACATTTCAAGTCTCTACCTTTAACCATTTTCAAGTAACTAATTCACGTTTTCAAGTAACTAATTCACGTTTTCAAGTAACTAATTCATATTTTCACTACACTTAACCATTTTCAAGTAACTAATTCACATTTTCACTACACTTAACCATTTTCAAGTAACTAATTCACATTTTCACTACACTTAACCATTTTCAAGTAACTAATTCACATTTCAAGTCTCTACCATTAAACATTTTCAAGTCACTACCATTTTCACGTAACTTATTCACATTTTCACTACACTTAACCATTTTCAAGTAACTAATTCACATTTCAAGTCTCTACCATTAACCATTTTCAAGTAACTAATTCACGTTTTCAAGTAACTAATTCACGTTTTCAAGTAACTAATTCATATTTTCACTACACTTAACCATTTTCAAGTAACTAATTCACATTTTCACTACACTTAACCATTTTCAAGTAACTAATTCACATTTTCACTACACTTAACCATTTTCAAGTGACTAATTCACATTTCCAGGCTCTACCATTAACCATTTTCAAGTAACTAATTCACATTTTCAAGTTACTACACTCAACCATTTTGAAGTAACTAATTCACATTTTCATTACACTTAACCATTTTCAAGTAACTAATTCACTTTTCAAGTCTCTACCATTAACCATTTTCAAGTAACTAATTCACATTTTCAAGTTACTACCCTTAACCATTTTCAAGTAACTAATTCACATTTTCACATCACTTAACCGTTTTCAAGTAACTAATTCACATTTCAAGTCTCTACCATTAACCATTTTCAAGTAACTAATTCACATTTTCAAGTCACTACCATTTTCAAGTAACAAATACACATCTTCATGTCTCTACACTTAACCATTTTCAAGTAACTAATTCACATTTTCAAGTAACTACACTTAACAATTTTCTAGTAACTAGTTCACATTTTCACTACACTTAACCATTTTCAAGTAACTAATTCACATTTCAAGTAGCTAATTCACACTTCAAGTCTCTCCCATTAACCATGTAACTAATTCACATTTTCAAGTCACTACCATTTTCAAGTAACTAATTCACATTTTCAAGTTACTACACTTAACCATTTTCAAATAACTAATTCATATTTTCACTACACTTAACCATTTTCATGTAACTAATTCACATTTCAAGTCTCTACTATTAACCATGTAACTAATTCACATTTCAATTCTCTACACTTAACTATTTTCAAGTAACTAATACACGTTTTCAAGCTACTACACTTAACCATTTTCAAGTAACTAATTCACATTTCAAGTGTCTACACTTAACCATTTTCAAGTAACTAATTCACATTTCAAGTCTCTACCATTAACCATTTTCAAGTAGCTAATTCACGTTTTCAAGTTACTACACTTAACCATTTTCGGGTAACTAATTCACATTTTTATTCCACTTAACCATTTTCAAGTAACTAATTCAAGTTACTGCACTTAATAATTTTCAAATAACTAATTCACATTTCAAGTAAATAGTTCACATTACAACAAACTACACTTAACCATTTTCAAGTAAATAATTTACATTTTCAAGTCACCACCATTTTCAAGTAACAAATTCACATTTTCAAGTTACTACACTTAACCATTTTCAATTAATTGATTCACATTTTCACTACACTTAACCATTTTCAAATAACTAATTCACATTTCAAGTCTCTACCATTAACCATTTTCAAGTAACTACTTCACACTTCAAGTGTCTACCATTAACCATTTTCAAGTAACTACTTCACACTTCAAGTCTCTACTATTAACCATTTAACTAATTCACATTTTCAAGTCACTACCATTTTCAAGTAACTAATTCACGTTTTCAAGTTACTACACTTAACCATTTTCAAGTAACTAATTCACATTTTCACTACACTTAACCTTTTTCAAGTAACTAATTCACATTTCAAGTGTCTACAATTAACCATTTTCAAGTAACTAATTCACATTTCAAGTCTCTACCATTAACCATTTTCAAGTAACTAATTCACATTTCAAGTCTCTAACTCTAACCATGTAACTAATTCACATTTCAATTCTCTACCATTAACCATTTCAAGTAACTAATTCACATTTTCAAGTCACTACCATTTTCAAGTAACAAATACACATCTTCATGTCTCTACACTTAACCATTTTCAAGTAACCAATTCACATTTTCAAGTTACTACACTTAACCATTTTCAAGTAACTAATTCACATTTTCACTACACTTAACCATTTTTCAAATAAATAATTCACTTTTCAAGTCTCTACCATTAACCATTTTCATGTAACTAATTCACATTTTCATTACACTTAACCATCTTCAAATAACTAATTCACATTTCAAGTGTCTACACTTAACCATTTTCAAGTAACTAATTCACATTTCAATTCTCTACCATTAACCATTTCAAGTAACTAATTCACATTTTCAAGTCACTACCATTTTCAAGTAACAAATACACATCTTCATGTCTCTACACTTAACCATTTTCAAGTAACTAATTCACATTTTCACTACACTTAACCTTTTTCAAGTAACTAATTCACATTTCAAGTGTCTACAATTAACCATTTTCAAGTAACTAATTCACATTTCAAGTCTCTACCATTAACCATTTTCAAGTAACTAATTCACATTTCAAGTCTCTAACTCTAACCATGTAACTAATTCACATTTCAATTCTCTACCATTAACCATTTCAAGTAACTAATTCACATTTTCAAGTCACTACCATTTTCAAGTAACAAATACACATCTTCATGTCTCTACACTTAACCATTTTCAAGTAACCAATTCACATTTTCAAGTTACTACACTTAACCATTTTCAAGTAACTAATTCACATTTTCACTACACTTAACCATTTTTCAAATAAATAATTCACTTTTCAAGTCTCTACCATTAACCATTTTCATGTAACTAATTCACATTTTCATTACACTTAACCATCTTCAAATAACTAATTCACATTTCAAGTGTCTACACTTAACCATTTTCAAGTAACTAATTCACATTTCAAGTCTCTACCATTAACCATTTTCAAGTAACTAATTCACGTTTTCAAGTTACTACACTTAACCATTTTCGGGTAACTAATTCACATTTTTATTCCACTTAACCATTTTCAAGTAACTAATTCAAGTTACTGCACTTAATAATTTTCAAATAACTAATTCACATTTCAAGTAAATAGTTCACATTACAACAAACTACACTTAACCATTTTCAAGTAAATAATTTACATTTTCACTACACTTAACCATTTTCATGTAAGTAATTCACATTTCAAGTCTCTACCATTAACCATTTTCAAGTAACTAATTCACATTTTCAAGTCATTACCATTTTCAAGTAACAAATACACATCTTTATGTCTCTACACTAAACCATTTTCAAGTAACCAATTCACATTTTCAAGTTACTACACTTAACCATTTTCAAGTAACTAATTCACATTTCAAGTCTCTACCATTAGCCATTTTCAAGTAACTAATTCACATTTTCAAGTCACTACCATTTTCAAGTAACAAATACACATCTTCATTTCTCTACCATTAACCATTTTCAAGTCACTATCATTTTCAAGTAACTAATTCACATTTCAAGTCTCTACCATTAACCATTTTCAAGTAACTAATTCACATTTAAAGTCTCTACCATTAACCATGTAACTAATTCACATTTTAATTATCTACACATAACCATTTTCAAGTAACTAATTCACGTTTTCAAGTTACTACACTTAACCATTTTCAAGTAACTAATTCACATTTTCACTACACTTAACCATTTTCAAGTAACTAATTCACATTTCAAGTCTCTACCTTTAACCATTTTCAAGTAACTAATTCACGTTTTCAAGTAACTAATTCACGTTTTCAAGTAACTACTTCATGTTTTCACTACACTTAACCATTTTCAAGTAACTAATTCACATTTTCACTACACTTAACCATTTTCAAGTAACTAATTCACATTTCAAGTCTCTACCATTAAACATTTTCAAGTCACTACCATTTTCACGTAACTTATTCACATTTTCACTACACTTAACCATTTTCAAGTAACTAATTCACATTTCAAGTCTCTACCATTAACCATTTTCAAGTAACTAATTCACGTTTTCAAGTAACTAATTCACGTTTTCAAGTAACTAATTCATATTTTCACTACACTTAACCATTTTCAAGTAACTAATTCACATTTTCACTACACTTAACCATTTTCAAGTAACTAATTCACATTTTCACTACACTTAACCATTTTCAAGTGACTAATTCACATTTCCAGGCTCTACCATTAACCATTTTCAAGTAACTAATTCACATTTTCAAGTTACTACACTCAACCATTTTGAAGTAACTAATTCACATTTTCATTACACTTAACCATTTTCAAGTAACTAATTCACTTTTCAAGTCTCTACCATTAACCATTTTCAAGTAACTAATTCACATTTTCAAGTTACTACCCTTAACCATTTTCAAGTAACTAATTCACATTTTCACATCACTTAACCGTTTTCAAGTAACTAATTCACATTTCAAGTCTCTACCATTAACCATTTTCAAGTAACTAATTCACATTTTCAAGTCACTACCATTTTCAAGTAACAAATACACATCTTCATGTCTCTACACTTAACCATTTTCAAGTAACTAATTCACATTTTCAAGTAACTACACTTAACAATTTTCTAGTAACTAGTTCACATTTTCACTACACTTAACCATTTTCAAGTAACTAATTCACATTTCAAGTAGCTAATTCACACTTCAAGTCTCTCCCATTAACCATGTAACTAATTCACATTTTCAAGTCACTACCATTTTCAAGTAACTAATTCACATTTTCAAGTTACTACACTTAACCATTTTCAAATAACTAATTCATATTTTCACTACACTTAACCATTTTCATGTAACTAATTCACATTTCAAGTCTCTACTATTAACCATGTAACTAATTCACATTTCAATTCTCTACACTTAACTATTTTCAAGTAACTAATACACGTTTTCAAGCTACTACACTTAACCATTTTCAAGTAACTAATTCACATTTCAAGTGTCTACACTTAACCATTTTCAAGTAACTAATTCACATTTCAAGTCTCTACCATTAACCATTTTCAAGTAGCTAATTCACGTTTTCAAGTTACTACACTTAACCATTTTCGGGTAACTAATTCACATTTTTATTCCACTTAACCATTTTCAAGTAACTAATTCAAGTTACTGCACTTAATAATTTTCAAATAACTAATTCACATTTCAAGTAAATAGTTCACATTACAACAAACTACACTTAACCATTTTCAAGTAAATAATTTACATTTTCAAGTCACCACCATTTTCAAGTAACAAATTCACATTTTCAAGTTACTACACTTAACCATTTTCAATTAATTGATTCACATTTTCACTACACTTAACCATTTTCAAATAACTAATTCACATTTCAAGTCTCTACCATTAACCATTTTCAAGTAACTACTTCACACTTCAAGTGTCTACCATTAACCATTTTCAAGTAACTACTTCACACTTCAAGTCTCTACTATTAACCATTTAACTAATTCACATTTTCAAGTCACTACCATTTTCAAGTAACTAATTCACGTTTTCAAGTTACTACACTTAACCATTTTCAAGTAACTAATTCACATTTTCACTACACTTAACCTTTTTCAAGTAACTAATTCACATTTCAAGTGTCTACAATTAACCATTTTCAAGTAACTAATTCACATTTCAAGTCTCTACCATTAACCATTTTCAAGTAACTAATTCACATTTCAAGTCTCTAACTCTAACCATGTAACTAATTCACATTTCAATTCTCTACCATTAACCATTTCAAGTAACTAATTCACATTTTCAAGTCACTACCATTTTCAAGTAACAAATACACATCTTCATGTCTCTACACTTAACCATTTTCAAGTAACCAATTCACATTTTCAAGTTACTACACTTAACCATTTTCAAGTAACTAATTCACATTTTCACTACACTTAACCATTTTTCAAATAAATAATTCACTTTTCAAGTCTCTACCATTAACCATTTTCATGTAACTAATTCACATTTTCATTACACTTAACCATCTTCAAATAACTAATTCACATTTCAAGTGTCTACACTTAACCATTTTCAAGTAACTAATTCACATTTCAAGTCTCTACCATTAACCATTTTCAAGTAACTAATTCACGTTTTCAAGTTACTACACTTAACCATTTTCGGGTAACTAATTCACATTTTTATTCCACTTAACCATTTTCAAGTAACTAATTCAAGTTACTGCACTTAATAATTTTCAAATAACTAATTCACATTTCAAGTAAATAGTTCACATTACAACAAACTACACTTAACCATTTTCAAGTAAATAATTT
This sequence comes from Capsicum rhomboideum, assembly GCA_031232105.1. Classification (NCBI taxonomy): domain Eukaryota; kingdom Viridiplantae; phylum Streptophyta; class Magnoliopsida; order Solanales; family Solanaceae; genus Capsicum; species Capsicum rhomboideum. The sequence goes on along the minus strand of CP124719.1, from coordinate 45,119,226 downwards.
ACATTTTCACTACACTTAACCATTTTCATGTAAGTAATTCACATTTCAAGTCTCTACCATTAACCATTTTCAAGTAACTAATTCACATTTTCAAGTCATTACCATTTTCAAGTAACAAATACACATCTTTATGTCTTTACACTAAACCATTTTCAAGTAACCAATTCACATTTTCAAGTTACTACACTTAACCATTTTCAAGTAACTAATTCACATTTCAAGTCTCTACCATTAGCCATTTTCAAGTAACTAATTCACATTTTCAAGTCACTACCATTTTCAAGTAACAAATACACATCTTCATTTCTCTACCATTAACCATTTTCAAGTCACTATCATTTTCAAGTAACTAATTCACATTTCAAGTCTCTACCATTAACCATTTTCAAGTAACTAATTCACATTTAAAGTCTCTACCATTAACCATGTAACTAATTCACATTTTAATTATCTACACATAACCATTTTCAAGTAACTAATTCACGTTTTCAAGTTACTACACTTAACCATTTTCAAGTAACTAATTCACATTTTCACTACACTTAACCATTTTCAAGTAACTAATTCACATTTCAAGTCTCTACCTTTAACCATTTTCAAGTAACTAATTCACGTTTTCAAGTAACTAATTCACGTTTTCAAGTAACTAATTCATATTTTCACTACACTTAACCATTTTCAAGTAACTAATTCACATTTTCACTACACTTAACCATTTTCAAGTAACTAATTCACATTTCAAGTCTCTACCATTAAACATTTTCAAGTCACTACCATTTTCACGTAACTTATTCACATTTTCACTACACTTAACCATTTTCAAGTAACTAATTCACATTTCAAGTCTCTACCATTAACCATTTTCAAGTAACTAATTCACGTTTTCAAGTAACTAATTCACGTTTTCAAGTAACTAATTCATATTTTCACTACACTTAACCATTTTCAAGTAACTAATTCACATTTTCACTACACTTAACCATTTTCAAGTAACTAATTCACATTTTCACTACACTTAACCATTTTCAAGTGACTAATTCACATTTCCAGGCTCTACCATTAACCATTTTCAAGTAACTAATTCACATTTTCAAGTTACTACACTCAACCATTTTGAAGTAACTAATTCACATTTTCATTACACTTAACCATTTTCAAGTAACTAATTCACTTTTCAAGTCTCTACCATTAACCATTTTCAAGTAACTAATTCACATTTTCAAGTTACTACCCTTAACCATTTTCAAGTAACTAATTCACATTTTCACATCACTTAACCGTTTTCAAGTAACTAATTCACATTTCAAGTCTCTACCATTAACCATTTTCAAGTAACTAATTCACATTTTCAAGTCACTACCATTTTCAAGTAACAAATACACATCTTCATGTCTCTACACTTAACCATTTTCAAGTAACTAATTCACATTTTCAAGTAACTACACTTAACAATTTTCTAGTAACTAGTTCACATTTTCACTACACTTAACCATTTTCAAGTAACTAATTCACATTTCAAGTAGCTAATTCACACTTCAAGTCTCTCCCATTAACCATGTAACTAATTCACATTTTCAAGTCACTACCATTTTCAAGTAACTAATTCACATTTTCAAGTTACTACACTTAACCATTTTCAAATAACTAATTCATATTTTCACTACACTTAACCATTTTCATGTAACTAATTCACATTTCAAGTCTCTACTATTAACCATGTAACTAATTCACATTTCAATTCTCTACACTTAACTATTTTCAAGTAACTAATACACGTTTTCAAGCTACTACACTTAACCATTTTCAAGTAACTAATTCACATTTCAAGTGTCTACACTTAACCATTTTCAAGTAACTAATTCACATTTCAAGTCTCTACCATTAACCATTTTCAAGTAGCTAATTCACGTTTTCAAGTTACTACACTTAACCATTTTCGGGTAACCAATTCACATTTTTATTCCACTTAACCATTTTCAAGTAACTAATTCAAGTTACTGCACTTAATAATTTTCAAATAACTAATTCACATTTCAAGTAAATAGTTCACATTACAACAAACTACACTTAACCATTTTCAAGTAAATAATTTACATTTTCAAGTCACCACCATTTTCAAGTAACAAATTCACATTTTCAAGTTACTACACTTAACCATTTTCAATTAATTGATTCACATTTTCACTACACTTAACCATTTTCAAATAACTAATTCACATTTCAAGTCTCTACCATTAACCATTTTCAAGTAACTACTTCACACTTCAAGTGTCTACCATTAACCATTTTCAAGTAACTACTTCACACTTCAAGTCTCTACTATTAACCATTTAACTAATTCACATTTTCAAGTCACTACCATTTTCAAGTAACTAATTCACGTTTTCAAGTTACTACACTTAACCATTTTCAAGTAACTAATTCACATTTTCACTACACTTAACCTTTTTCAAGTAACTAATTCACATTTCAAGTGTCTACAATTAACCATTTTCAAGTAACTAATTCACATTTCAAGTCTCTACCATTAACCATTTTCAAGTAACTAATTCACATTTCAAGTCTGTAACTCTAACCATGTAACTAATTCACATTTCAATTCTCTACACTTAACCATTTTCAAGTAACTAATTCACGTTTTCAGGTTACTACACTTAACCATTTTCAAGTAACTAATTCACATTTTCACTACACTTAACCATTTTCAAGTAACTAATTCACATTTCAAGTCTCTACCATTAACCATTTCAAGTAACTAATTCACATTTTCAAGTCACTACCATTTTCAAGTAACAAATACACATCTTCATGTCTCTACACTTAACCATTTTCAAGTAACCAATTCACATTTTCAAGTTACTACACTTAACCATTTTCAAGTAACTAATTCACATTTTCACTACACTTAACCATTTTTCAAATAAATAATTCACTTTTCAAGTCTCTACCATTAACCATTTTCATGTAACTAATTCACATTTTCATTACACTTAACCATCTTCAAATAACTAATTCACATTTCAAGTGTCTACACTTAACCATTTTCAAGTAACTAATTCACATTTCAAGTCTCTACCATTAACCATTTTCAAGTAACTAATTCACGTTTTCAAGTTACTACACTTAACCATTTTCGGGTAACTAATTCACATTTTTATTCCACTTAACCATTTTCAAGTAACTAATTCAAGTTACTGCACTTAATAATTTTCAAATAACTAATTCACATTTCAAGTAAATAGTTCACATTACAACAAACTACACTTAACCATTTTCAAGTAAATAATTTACATTTTCACTACACTTAACCATTTTCATGTAAGTAATTCACATTTCAAGTCTCTACCATTAACCATTTTCAAGTAACTAATTCACATTTTCAAGTCATTACCATTTTCAAGTAACAAATACACATCTTTATGTCTCTACACTAAACCATTTTCAAGTAACCAATTCACATTTTCAAGTTACTACACTTAACCATTTTCAAGTAACTAATTCACATTTCAAGTCTCTACCATTAGCCATTTTCAAGTAACTAATTCACATTTTCAAGTCACTACCATTTTCAAGTAACAAATACACATCTTCATTTCTCTACCATTAACCATTTTCAAGTCACTATCATTTTCAAGTAACTAATTCACATTTCAAGTCTCTACCATTAACCATTTTCAAGTAACTAATTCACATTTAAAGTCTCTACCATTAACCATGTAACTAATTCACATTTTAATTATCTACACATAACCATTTTCAAGTAACTAATTCACGTTTTCAAGTTACTACACTTAACCATTTTCAAGTAACTAATTCACATTTTCACTACACTTAACCATTTTCAAGTAACTAATTCACATTTCAAGTCTCTACCTTTAACCATTTTCAAGTAATTAATTCACGTTTTCAAGTAACTAATTCACGTTTTCAAGTAACTAATTCATATTTTCACTACACTTAACCATTTTCAAGTAACTAATTCACATTTTCACTACACTTAACCATTTTCAAGTAACTAATTCACATTTCAAGTCTCTACCATTAAACATTTTCAAGTCACTACCATTTTCACGTAACTTATTCACATTTTCACTACACTTAACCATTTTCAAGTAACTAATTCACATTTCAAGTCTCTACCATTAACCATTTTCAAGTAACTAATTCCCGTTTTCAAGTAACTAATTCATATTTTCACTACACTTAACCATTTTCAAGTAACTAATTCACATTTTCACTACACTTAACCATTTTCAAGTGACTAATTCACATTTCCAGGCTCTACCATTAACTATTTTCAAGTAACTAATTCACATTTTCAAGTTACTACACTCAACCATTTTGAAGTAACTAATTCACATTTTCATTACACTTAACCATTTTCAAGTAACTAATTCACTTTTCAAGTCTCTACCATTAACCATTTTCAAGTAACTAATTCACATTTTCAAGTTACTACCCTTAACCATTTTAAAGTAACTAATTCACATTTTCACATCAGTTAACCGTTTTCAAGTAACTAATTCACATTTCAAGTCTCTACCATTAACCATTTTCAAGTAACTAATTCACATTTTCAAGTAACTACCATTTTCAAGTAACAAATACACATCTTCATGTCTCTACACTTAACCATTTTCAAGTAACTAATTCACATTTTCAAATAACTACACTTAACAATTTTCTAGTAACTAGTTCACATTTTCACTACACTTAACCATTTTCAAGTAACTAATTCACATTTCAAGTAGCTAATTCACACTTCAAGTCTCTCCCATTAACCATGTAACTAATTCACATTTTCAAGTCACTACCATTTTCAAGTAACTAATTCACATTTTCAAGTTACTACACTTAACCATTTTCAAATAACTAATTCATATTTTCACTACACTTAACCATTTTCATGTAACTAATTCACATTTCAAGTCTCTACTATTAACCATGTAACTAATTCACATTTCAATTCTCTACACTTAACTATTTTCAAGTAACTAATACACGTTTTCAAGCTACTACACTTAACCATTTTCAAGTAACTAATTCACATATCAAGTGTCTACACTTAACCATTTTCAAGTAACTAATTCACATTTCAAGTCTCTACCATTAACCATTTTCAAGTAGCTAATTCACGTTTTCAAGTTACTACACTTAACCATTTTCGGGTAACTAATTCACATTTTTATTCCACTTAACCATTTTCAAGTAACTAATTCACATTTTCAAGTCATTACCATTTTCAAGTAACAAATACACATCTTTATGTCTCTACACTAAACCATTTTCAAGTAACCAATTCACATTTTCAAGTTACTACACTTAACCATTTTCAAGTAACTAATTCACATTTTCACTACACTTGACCATTTTCAAGTAACTAATTCACATTTCAAATCTCTACCATTAGCCATTTTCAAGTAACTAATTCACATTTTCAAGTCACTACCATTTTCAAGTAACAAATACACATCTTCATTTCTCTACCATTAACCATTTTCAAGTCACTACCATTTTCAAGTAACTAATTCACATTTCAAGTCTCTACCATTAACCATTTTCAAGTAACTAATTCACATTTAAAATCTCTACCATTAACCATGTAACTAATTCACATTTCAATTCTCTACACTTAACAATTTTCAAGTAACTAATTCACGTTTTCAAGTTACTACACTTAACCATTTTCAAGTAACTAATTCACATTTTCACTACACTTAACCATTTTCAAGTAACTAATTCACATTTCATGTCTCTACCATTAAACATTTTCAAGTCACTATCATTTTCGAGTAACTAATTCACATTTTCACTACACTTAACCATTTTCAAGTAACTAATTCACATTTCAAGTCTCTACCATTAACCATTTTCAAGTAACTAATTCACGTTTTCAAGTAACTAATTCACGTTTTCAAGTAACTAATTCATATTTTCACTACACTTAACCATTTTCAAGTAACTAATTCACATTTTCACTACACTTAACCATTTTCAAGTAACTAATTCACATTTCAAGTCTCTACCATTAAACATTTTCAAGTCACTACCATTTTCACGTAACTTATTAACATTTTCACTACACTTAAACATTTTCAAGTAACTAATTCACATTTCAAGTCTCTACCATTAACCATTTTCAAGTAACTAATTCACGTTTTCAAGTAACTAATTCATATTTTCACTACACTTAACCATTTTCAAGTAACTAATTCACATTTTCACTACACTTAACCATTTTCAAGTAACTAATTCGCATTTTCACTACACTTAACCATTTTCAAGTGACTAATTCACATTTCCAGGCTCTACCATTAACCATTTTCAAGTAACTAATTCACATTTTCAAGTTACTACACTCAACCATTTTGAAGTAACTAATTCACATTTTCATTACACTTAACCATTTTCAAGTAACTAATTCACTTTTCAAGTCTCTACCATTAACCATTTTCAAGTAACTAATTCACATTTTCAAGTTACTACCCTTAACCATTTTCAAGTAACTAATTCACATTTTCACATCACTTAACCGTTTTCAAGTAACTAATTCACATTTCAAGTCTCTACCATTAACCATTTTCAAGTAACTAATTCACATTTTCAAGTCACTACCATTTTCAAGTAACAAATACACATCTTCATGTCTCTACACTTAACCATTTTCAAGTAACTAATTCACATTTTCAAGTAACTACACTTAACAATTTTCTAGTAACTAGTTCACATTTTCACTACACTTAACCATTTTCAAGTAACTAATTCACATTTCAAGTAGCTAATTCACACTTCAAGTCTCTCCCATTAACCATGTAACTAATTCACATTTTCAAGTCACTACCATTTTCAAGTAACTAATTCACATTTTGAAGTTACTACACTTAACCATATTCAAATAACTAATTCATATTTTCACTACACTTAACCATTTTCATGTAACTAATTCACATTTCAAGTCTCTACTATTAACCATGTAACTAATTCACATTTCAATTCTCTACACTTAACAATTTTCAAGTAACTAATTCACATTTTCAAGTTACTACACTTAACCATTTTCAAGTAACTAATTCACATTTTCACTACACTTGACCATTTTCAAGTAACTAATTCACATTTCAAGTCTCTACCATTAGCCATTTTCAAGTAACTAATTCACATTTTCAAGTCACTACCATTTTCAAGTAACAAATACACATCTTCATTTCTCTACCATTAACCATTTTCAAGTAACTAATTCACATTTTCAAGTCACTACCATTTTCAAGTAACAAATACACATCTTCATTTCTCTACCATTAACCATTTTCAAGTCACTACCATTTTCAAGTAACTAATTCACATTTCAAGTCTCTACCATTAACCATTTTCAAGTAACTAATTCACATTTAAAATCTCTACCATTAACCATGTAACTAATTCACATTTCAATTCTCTACACTTAACAATTTTCAAGTAACTAATTCACGTTTTCAAGTTACTACACTTAACCATTTTCAAGTAACTAATTCACATTTTCACTACACTTAACCATTTTCAAGTAACTAATTCACATTTCAAGTAGCTAATTCACACTTCAAGTCTCTCCCATTAACCATGTAACTAATTCACATTTTCAAGTCACTACCATTTTCAAGTAATTAATTCACATTTTCAAGTTACTACACTTAACCATTTTCAAATAACTAATTCATATTTTCACTACACTTAACCATTTTCATGTAACTAATTCACATTTCAAGTCTCTACTATTAACCATGTAACTAATTCACATTTCAATTCTCTACACTTAACTATTTTCAAGTAACTAATACACGTTTTCAAGCTACTACACTTAACCATTTTCAAGTAACTAATTCACATTTCAAGTGTCTACACTTAACCATTTTCAAGTAACTAATTCACATTTCAAGTCTCTACCATTAACCATTTTCAAGTAGCTAATTCACGTTTTCAAGTTACTACACTTAACCATTTTCGGGTAACTAATTCACATTTTTATTCCACTTAACCATTTTCAAGTAACTAATTCAAGTTACTGCACTTAATAATTTTCAAATAACTAATTCACATTTCAAGTAAATAGTTCACATTACAACAAACTACACTTAACCATTTTCAAGTAAATAATTTACATTTTCAAGTCACCACCATTTTCAAGTAACAAATTCACATTTTCAAGTTACTACACTTAACCATTTTCAATTAATTGATTCACATTTTCACTACACTTAACCATTTTCAAATAACTAATTCACATTTCAAGTCTCTACCATTAACCATTTTCAAGTAACTACTTCACACTTCAAGTGTCTACCATTAACCATTTTCAAGTAACTACTTCACACTTCAAGTCTCTACTATTAACCATTTAACTAATTCACATTTTCAAGTCACTACCATTTTCAAGTAACTAATTCACGTTTTCAAGTTACTACACTTAACCATTTTCAAGTAACTAATTCACATTTTCACTACACTTAACCTTTTTCAAGTAACTAATTCACATTTCAAGTGTCTACAATTAACCATTTTCAAGTAACTAATTCACATTTCAAGTCTCCACCATTAACCATTTTCAAGTAACTAATTCACATTTCAAGTCTCTAACTCTAACCATGTAACTAATTCACATTTCAATTCTCTACCATTAACCATTTCAAGTAACTAATTCACATTTTCAAGTCACTACCATTTTCAAGTAACAAATACACATCTTCATGTCTCTACACTTAACCATTTTCAAGTAACCAATTCACATTTTCAAGTTACTACACTTAACCATTTTCAAGTAACTAATTCACATTTTCACTACACTTAACCATTTTTCAAATAAATAATTCACTTTTCAAGTCTCTACCATTAACCATTTTCATGTAACTAATTCACATTTTCATTACACTTAACCATCTTCAAATAACTAATTCACATTTCAAGTGTCTACACTTAACCATTTTCAAGTAACTAATTCACATTTCAAGTCTCTACCATTAACCATTTTCAAGTAACTAATTCACGTTTTCAAGTTACTACACTTAACCATTTTCGGGTAACTAATTCACATTTTTATTCCACTTAACCATTTTCAAGTAACTAATTCAAGTTACTGCACTTAATAATTTTCAAATAACTAATTCACATTTCAAGTAAATAGTTCACATTACAACAAACTACACTTAACCATTTTCAAGTAAATAATTTACATTTTCACTACACTTAACCATTTTCATGTAAGTAATTCACATTTCAAGTCTCTACCATTAACCATTTTCAAGTAACTAATTCACATTTTCAAGTCATTACCATTTTCAAGTAACAAATACACATCTTTATGTCTCTACACTAAACCATTTTCAAGTAACCAATTCACATTTTCAAGTTACTACACTTAACCATTTTCAAGTAACTAATTCACATTTCAAGTCTCTACCATTAGCCATTTTCAAGTAACTAATTCACATTTTCAAGTCACTACCATTTTCAAGTAACAAATACACATCTTCATTTCTCTACCATTAACCATTTTCAAGTCACTATCATTTTCAAGTAACTAATTCACATTTCAAGTCTCTACCATTAACCATTTTCAAGTAACTAATTCACATTTAAAGTCTCTACCATTAACCATGTAACTAATTCACATTTTAATTATCTACACATAACCATTTTCAAGTAACTAATTCACGTTTTCAAGTTACTACACTTAACCATTTTCAAGTAACTAATTCACATTTTCACTACACTTAACCATTTTCAAGTAACTAATTCACATTTCAAGTCTCTACCTTTAACCATTTTCAAGTAACTAATTCACGTTTTCAAGTAACTAATTCACGTTTTCAAGTAACTAATTCATATTTTCACTACACTTAACCATTTTCAAGTAACTAATTCACATTTTCACTACACTTAACCATTTTCAAGTAACTAATTCACATTTCAAGTCTCTACCATTAAACATTTTCAAGTCACTACCATTTTCACGTAACTTATTCACATTTTCACTACACTTAACCATTTTCAAGTAACTAATTCACATTTCAAGTCTCTACCATTAACCATTTTCAAGTAACTAATTCCCGTTTTCAAGTAACTAATTCATATTTTCACTACACTTAACCATTTTCAAGTAACTAATTCACATTTTCACTACACTTAACCATTTTCAAGTGACTAATTCACATTTCCAGGCTCTACCATTAACCATTTTCAAGTAACTAATTCACATTTTCAAGTTACTACACTCAACCATTTTGAAGTAACTAATTCACATTTTCATTACACTTAACCATTTTCAAGTAACTAATTCACTTTTCAAGTCTCTACCATTAACCATTTTCAAGTAACTAATTCACATTTTCAAGTTACTACCCTTAACCATTTTAAAGTAACTAATTCACATTTTCACATCAGTTAACCGTTTTCAAGTAACTAATTCACATTTCAAGTCTCTACCATTAACCATTTTCAAGTAACTAATTCACATTTTCAAGTAACTACCATTTTCAAGTAACAAATACACATCTTCATGTCTCTACACTTAACCATTTTCAAGTAACTAATTCACATTTTCAAATAACTACACTTAACAATTTTCTAGTAACTAGTTCACATTTTCACTACACTTAACCATTTTCAAGTAACTAATTCACATTTCAAGTAGCTAATTCACACTTCAAGTCTCTCCCATTAACCATGTAACTAATTCACATTTTCAAGTCACTACCATTTTCAAGTAACTAATTCACATTTTCAAGTTACTACACTTAACCATTTTCAAATAACTAATTCATATTTTCACTACACTTAACCATTTTCATGTAACTAATTCACATTTCAAGTCTCTACTATTAACCATGTAACTAATTCACATTTCAATTCTCTACACTTAACTATTTTCAAGTAACTAATACACGTTTTCAAGCTACTACACTTAACCATTTTCAAGTAACTAATTCACATTTCAAGTGTCTACACTTAACCATTTTCAAGTAACTAATTCACATTTCAAGTCTCTACCATTAACCATTTTCAAGTAGCTAATTCACGTTTTCAAGTTACTACACTTAACCATTTTCGGGTAACTAATTCACATTTTTATTCCACTTAACCATTTTCAAGTAACTAATTCAAGTTACTGCACTTAATAATTTTCAAATAACTTATTCACATTTCAAGTAAATAGTTCACATTACAACAAACTACACTTAACCATTTTCAAGTAAATAATTTACATTTTCACTACACTTAACCATTTTCATGTAACTAATTCACATTTTCACTACACTTAACCATTTTCAAGTAACTAATTCACATTTCAAGTCTCTACCATTAACCATTTTCAAGTAACTAATTCACGTTTTCAAGTAACTAATTCACGTTTTCAAGTAACTAATTCATATTTTCACTACACTTAACCATTTTCAAGTAACTAATTCACATTTTCACTACACTTAACCATTTTCAAGTAACTAATTCACATTTCAAGTCTCTACCATTAAACATTTTCAAGTCACTACCATTTTCACGTAACTTATTAACATTTTCACTACACTTAAACATTTTCAAGTAACTAATTCACATTTCAAGTCTCTACCATTAACCATTTTCAAGTAACTAATTCACGTTTTCAAGTAACTAATTCATATTTTCACTACACTTAACCATTTTCAAGTAACTAATTCACATTTTCACTACACTTAACCATTTTCAAGTAACTAATTCGCATTTTCACTACACTTAACCATTTTCAAGTGACTAATTCACATTTCCAGGCTCTACCATTAACCATTTTCAAGTAACTAATTCACATTTTCAAGTTACTACACTCAACCATTTTGAAGTAACTAATTCACATTTTCATTACACTTAACCATTTTCAAGTAACTAATTCACTTTTCAAGTCTCTACCATTAACCATTTTCAAGTAACTAATTCACATTTTCAAGTTACTACCCTTAACCATTTTCAAGTAACTAATTCACATTTTCACATCACTTAACCGTTTTCAAGTAACTAATTCACATTTCAAGTCTCTACCATTAACCATTTTCAAGTAACTAATTCACATTTTCAAGTCACTACCATTTTCAAGTAACAAATACACATCTTCATGTCTCTACACTTAACCATTTTCAAGTAACTAATTCACATTTTCAAGTAACTACACTTAACAATTTTCTAGTAACTAGTTCACATTTTCACTACACTTAACCATTTTCAAGTAACTAATTCACATTTCAAGTAGCTAATTCACACTTCAAGTCTCTCCCATTAACCATGTAACTAATTCACATTTTCAAGTCACTACCATTTTCAAGTAACTAATTCACATTTTGAAGTTACTACACTTAACCATATTCAAATAACTAATTCATATTTTCACTACACTTAACCATTTTCATGTAACTAATTCACATTTCAAGTCTCTACTATTAACCATGTAACTAATTCACATTTCAATTCTCTACACTTAACAATTTTCAAGTAACTAATTCACATTTTCAAGTTACTACACTTAACCATTTTCAAGTAACTAATTCACATTTTCACTACACTTGACCATTTTCAAGTAACTAATTCACATTTCAAGTCTCTACCATTAGCCATTTTCAAGTAACTAATTCACATTTTCAAGTCACTACCATTTTCAAGTAACAAATACACATCTTCATTTCTCTACCATTAACCATTTTCAAGTAACTAATTCACATTTTCAAGTCACTACCATTTTCAAGTAACAAATACACATCTTCATTTCTCTACCATTAACCATTTTCAAGTCACTACCATTTTCAAGTAACTAATTCACATTTCAAGTCTCTACCATTAACCATTTTCAAGTAACTAATTCACATTTAAAATCTCTACCATTAACCATGTAACTAATTCACATTTCAATTCTCTACACTTAACAATTTTCAAGTAACTAATTCACGTTTTCAAGTTACTACACTTAACCATTTTCAAGTAACTAATTCACATTTTCACTACACTTAACCATTTTCAAGTAACTAATTCACATTTCAAGTAGCTAATTCACACTTCAAGTCTCTCCCATTAACCATGTAACTAATTCACATTTTCAAGTCACTACCATTTTCAAGTAACTAATTCACATTTTCAAGTTACTACACTTAACCATTTTCAAATAACTAATTCATATTTTCACTACACTTAACCATTTTCATGTAACTAATTCACATTTCAAGTCTCTACTATTAACCATGTAACTAATTCACATTTCAATTCTCTACACTTAACTATTTTCAAGTAACTAATACACGTTTTCAAGCTACTACACTTAACCATTTTCAAGTAACTAATTCACATTTCAAGTGTCTACACTTAACCATTTTCAAGTAACTAATTCACATTTCAAGTCTCTACCATTAACCATTTTCAAGTAGCTAATTCACGTTTTCAAGTTACTACACTTAACCATTTTCGGGTAACTAATTCACATTTTTATTCCACTTAACCATTTTCAAGTAACTAATTCAAGTTACTGCACTTAATAATTTTCAAATAACTAATTCACATTTCAAGTAAATAGTTCACATTACAACAAACTACACTTAACCATTTTCAAGTAACTAATTTACATTTTCAAGTCACCACCATTTTCAAGTAACAAATTCACATTTTCAAGTTACTACACTTAACCATTTTCAATTAATTGATTCACATTTTCACTACACTTAACCATTTTCAAATAACTAATTCACATTTCAAGTCTCTACCATTAACCATTTTCAAGTAACTACTTCACACTTCAAGTGTCTACCATTAACCATTTTCAAGTAACTACTTCACACTTCAAGTCTCTACTATTAACCATTTAACTAATTCACATTTTCAAGTCACTACCATTTTCAAGTAACTAATTCACGTTTTCAAGTTACTACACTTAACCATTTTCAAGTAACTAATTCACATTTTCACTACACTTAACCTTTTTCAAGTAACTAATTCACATTTCAAGTGTCTACAATTAACCATTTTCAAGTAACTAATTCACATTTCAAGTCTCTACCATTAACCATTTTCAAGTAACTAATTCACATTTCAAGTCTGTAACTCTAACCATGTAACTAATTCACATTTCAATTCTCTACACTTAACCATTTTCAAGTAACTAATTCACGTTTTCAGGTTACTACACTTAACCATTTTCAAGTAACTAATTCACATTTTCACTACACTTAACCATTTTCAAGTAACTAATTCACATTTCAATTCTCTACCATTAACCATTTCAAGTAACTAATTCACATTTTCAAGTCACTACCATTTTCAAGTAACAAATACACATCTTCATGTCTCTACACTTAACCATTTTCAAGTAACCAATTCACATTTTCAAGTTACTACACTTAACCATTTTCAAGTAACTAATTCACATTTTCACTACACTTAACCATTTTTCAAATAAATAATTCACTTTTCAAGTCTCTACCATTAACCATTTTCATGTAACTAATTCACATTTTCATTACACTTAACCATCTTCAAATAACTAATTCACATTTCAAGTGTCTACACTTAACCATTTTCAAGTAACTAATTCACATTTCAAGTCTCTACCATTAACCATTTTCAAGTAACTAATTCACGTTTTCAAGTTACTACACTTAACCATTTTCGGGTAACTAATTCACATTTTTATTCCACTTAACCATTTTCAAGTAACTAATTCAAGTTACTGCACTTAATAATTTTCAAATAACTAATTCACATTTCAAGTAAATAGTTCACATTACAACAAACTACACTTAACCATTTTCAAGTAAATAATTTACATTTTCACTACACTTAACCATTTTCATGTAAGTAATTCACATTTCAAGTCTCTACCATTAACCATTTTCAAGTAACTAATTCACATTTTCAAGTCATTACCATTTTCAAGTAACAAATACACATCTTTATGTCTCTACACTAAACCATTTTCAAGTAACCAATTCACATTTTCAAGTTACTACACTTAACCATTTTCAAGTAACTAATTCACATTTCAAGTCTCTACCATTAGCCATTTTCAAGTAACTAATTCACATTTTCAAGTCACTACCATTTTCAAGTAACAAATACACATCTTCATTTCTCTACCATTAACCATTTTCAAGTCACTATCATTTTCAAGTAACTAATTCACATTTCAAGTCTCTACCATTAACCATTTTCAAGTAACTAATTCACATTTAAAGTCTCTACCATTAACCATGTAACTAATTCACATTTTAATTATCTACACATAACCATTTTCAAGTAACTAATTCACGTTTTCAAGTTACTACACTTAACCATTTTCAAGTAACTAATTCACATTTTCACTACACTTAACCATTTTCAAGTAACTAATTCACATTTCAAGTCTCTACCTTTAACCATTTTCAAGTAACTAATTCACGTTTTCAAGTAACTAATTCACGTTTTCAAGTAACTAATTCATATTTTCACTACACTTAACCATTTTCAAGTAACTAATTCACATTTTCACTACACTTAACCATTTTCAAGTAACTAATTCACATTTCAAGTCTCTACCATTAAACATTTTCAAGTCACTACCATTTTCACGTAACTTATTCACATTTTCACTACACTTAACCATTTTCAAGTAACTAATTCACATTTCAAGTCTCTACCATTAACCATTTTCAAGTAACTAATTCCCGTTTTCAAGTAACTAATTCATATTTTCACTACACTTAACCATTTTCAAGTAACTAATTCACATTTTCACTACACTTAACCATTTTCAAGTGACTAATTCACATTTCCAGGCTCTACCATTAACCATTTTCAAGTAACTAATTCACATTTTCAAGTTACTACACTCAACCATTTTGAAGTAACTAATTCACATTTTCATTACACTTAACCATTTTCAAGTAACTAATTCACTTTTCAAGTCTCTACCATTAACCATTTTCAAGTAACTAATTCACATTTTCAAGTTACTACCCTTAACCATTTTAAAGTAACTAATTCACATTTTCACATCAGTTAACCGTTTTCAAGTAACTAATTCACATTTCAAGTCTCTACCATTAACCATTTTCAAGTAACTAATTCACATTTTCAAGTAACTACCATTTTCAAGTAACAAATACACATCTTCATGTCTCTACACTTAACCATTTTCAAGTAACTAATTCACATTTTCAAATAACTACACTTAACAATTTTCTAGTAACTAGTTCACATTTTCACTACACTTAACCATTTTCAAGTAACTAATTCACATTTCAAGTAGCTAATTCACACTTCAAGTCTCTCCCATTAACCATGTAACTAATTCACATTTTCAAGTCACTACCATTTTCAAGTAACTAATTCACATTTTCAAGTTACTACACTTAACCATTTTCAAATAACTAATTCATATTTTCACTACACTTAACCATTTTCATGTAACTAATTCACATTTCAAGTCTCTACTATTAACCATGTAACTAATTCACATTTCAATTCTCTACACTTAACTATTTTCAAGTAACTAATTCACGTTTTCAAGTTACTACACTTAACCATTTTCGGGTAACTAATTCACATTTTTATTCCACTTAACCATTTTCAAGTAACTAATTCACATTTTCAAGTCATTACCATTTTCAAGTAACAAATACACATCTTTATGTCTCTACACTAAACCATTTTCAAGTAACCAATTCACATTTTCAAGTTACTACACTTAACCATTTTCAAGTAACTAATTCACATTTTCACTACACTTGACCATTTTCAAGTAACTAATTCACATTTCAAGTCTCTACCATTAGCCATTTTCAAGTAACTAATTCACATTTTCAAGTCACTACCATTTTCAAGTAACAAATACACATCTTCATTTCTCTACCATTAACCATTTTCAAGTCACTACCATTTTCAAGTAACTAATTCACATTTCAAGTCTCTACCATTAACCATTTTCAAGTAACTAATTCACATTTAAAATCTCTACCATTAACCATGTAACTAATTCACATTTCAATTCTCTACACTTAACAATTTTCAAGTAACTAATTCACGTTTTCAAGTTACTACACTTAACCATTTTCAAGTAACTAATTCACATTTTCACTACACTTAACCATTTTCAAGTAACTAATTCACATTTCATGTCTCTACCATTAAACATTTTCAAGTCACTACCATTTTCGAGTAACTAATTCACATTTTCACTACACTTAACCATTTTCAAGTAACTAATTCACATTTCAAGTCTCTACCATTAACCATTTTCAAGTAACTAATTCACGTTTTCAAGTAACTAATTCACGTTTTCAAGTAACTAATTCATATTTTCACTACACTTAACCATTTTCAAGTAACTAATTCACATTTTCACTACACTTAACCATTTTCAAGTAACTAATTCACATTTCAAGTCTCTACCATTAAACATTTTCAAGTCACTACCATTTTCACGTAACTTATTAACATTTTCACTACACTTAAACATTTTCAAGTAACTAATTCACATTTCAAGTCTCTACCATTAACCATTTTCAAGTAACTAATTCACGTTTTCAAGTAACTAATTCATATTTTCACTACACTTAACCATTTTCAAGTAACTAATTCACATTTTCACTACACTTAACCATTTTCAAGTAACTAATTCGCATTTTCACTACACTTAACCATTTTCAAGTGACTAATTCACATTTCCAGGCTCTACCATTAACCATTTTCAAGTAACTAATTCACATTTTCAAGTTACTACACTCAACCATTTTGAAGTAACTAATTCACATTTTCATTACACTTAACCATTTTCAAGTAACTAATTCACTTTTCAAGTCTCTACCATTAACCATTTTCAAGTAACTAATTCACATTTTCAAGTTACTACCCTTAACCATTTTCAAGTAACTAATTCACATTTTCACATCACTTAACCGTTTTCAAGTAACTAATTCACATTTCAAGTCTCTACCATTAACCATTTTCAAGTAACTAATTCACATTTTCAAGTCACTACCATTTTCAAGTAACAAATACACATCTTCATGTCTCTACACTTAACCATTTTCAAGTAACTAATTCACATTTTCAAGTAACTACACTTAACAATTTTCTAGTAACTAGTTCACATTTTCACTACACTTAACCATTTTCAAGTAACTAATTCACATTTCAAGTAGCTAATTCACACTTCAAGTCTCTCCCATTAACCATGTAACTAATTCACATTTTCAAGTCACTACCATTTTCAAGTAACTAATTCACATTTTCAAGTTACTACACTTAACCATATTCAAATAACTAATTCATATTTTCACTACACTTAACCATTTTCATGTAACTAATTCACATTTCAAGTCTCTACTATTAACCATGTAACTAATTCACATTTCAATTCTCTACACTTAACAATTTTCAAGTAACTAATTCACATTTTCAAGTTACTACACTTAACCATTTTCAAGTAACTAATTCACATTTTCACTACACTTGACCATTTTCAAGTAACTAATTCACATTTCAAGTCTCTACCATTAGCCATTTTCAAGTAACTAATTCACATTTTCAAGTCACTACCATTTTCAAGTAACAAATACACATCTTCATTTCTCTACCATTAACCATTTTCAAGTAACTAATTCACATTTTCAAGTCACTACCATTTTCAAGTAACAAATACACATCTTCATTTCTCTACCATTAACCATTTTCAAGTCACTACCATTTTCAAGTAACTAATTCACATTTCAAGTCTCTACCATTAACCATTTTCAAGTAACTAATTCACATTTAAAATCTCTACCATTAACCATGTAACTAATTCACATTTCAATTCTCTAAACTTAACAATTTTCAAGTAACTAATTCACGTTTTCAAGTTACTACACTTAACCATTTTCAAGTAACTAATTCACATTTTCACTACACTTAACCATTTTCAAGTAACTAATTCACATTTCAAGTAGCTAATTCACACTTCAAGTCTCTCCCATTAACCATGTAACTAATTCACATTTTCAAGTCACTACCATTTTCAAGTAACTAATTCACATTTTCAAGTTACTACACTTAACCATTTTCAAATAACTAATTCATATTTTCACTACACTTAACCATTTTCATGTAACTAATTCACATTTCAAGTCTCTACTATTAACCATGTAACTAATTCACATTTCAATTCTCTACACTTAACTATTTTCAAGTAACTAATACACGTTTTCAAGCTACTACACTTAACCATTTTCAAGTAACTAATTCACATTTCAAGTGTCTACACTTAACCATTTTCAAGTAACTAATTCACATTTCAAGTCTCTACCATTAACCATTTTCAAGTAGCTAATTCACGTTTTCAAGTTACTACACTTAACCATTTTCGGGTAACTAATTCACATTTTTATTCCACTTAACCATTTTCAAGTAACTAATTCAAGTTACTGCACTTAATAATTTTCAAATAACTTATTCACATTTCAAGTAAATAGTTCACATTACAACAAACTACACTTAACCATTTTCAAGTAAATAATTTACATTTTCACTACACTTAACCATTTTCATGTAAGTAATTCACATTTCAAGTCTCTACCATTAACCATTTTCAAGTAACTAATTCACATTTTCAAGTCATTACCATTTTCAAGTAACAAATACACATCTTTATGTCTCTACACTAAACCATTTTCAAGTAACCAATTCACATTTTCAAGTTACTACACTTAACCATTTTCAAGTAACTAATTCACATTTTCACTACACTTAACCATTTTCAAGTAACTAATTCACATTTCAAGTCTCTACCATTAGCCATTTTCAAGTAACTAATTCACATTTTCAAGTCACTACCATTTTCAAGTAACAAATACACATCTTCATTTCTCTACCATTAACCATTTTCAAGTCACTACCATTTTCAAGTAACTAATTCACATTTCAGGTCTCTACCATTAACCATTTTCAAGTAACTAATTCACATTTAAAGTCTCTACCATTAACCATGTAACTAATTCTCATTTCAATTCTCTACACTTAACCATTTTCAAGTAACTAATTCACGTTTTCAAGTTACTACACTTAACCATTTTCAAGTAAGTAATTCACATTTTCACTACCCTTAACCATTTTCAAGTAACTAATTCACATTTCAAGTCTCTACCATTAGCCATTTTCAAGTAACTAATTCACATTTTCAAGTCACTACCATTTTCAAGTAACAAATACACATCTTCATTTCTCTACCATTAACCATTTTCAAGTCGCTACCATTTTCAAGTAACTAATTCACATTTCAAGTCTCTACCATTAACCATTTTCAAGTAACTAATTCACATTTAAAGTCTCTACCATTAACCATGTAACTAATTCACATTTTAATTATCTACACATAACCATTTTCAAGTAACTAATTCACGTTTTCAAGTTACTACACTTAACCATTTTCAAGTAACTAATTCACATTTTCACTACACTTAACCATTTTCAAGTAACTAATTCACATTTCAAGTCTCTACCTTTAACCATTTTCAAGTAACTAATTCACGTTTTCAAGTAACTAATTCACGTTTTCAAGTAACTAATTCATATTTTCACTACACTTAACCATTTTCAAGTAACTAATTCACATTTTCACTACACTTAACCATTTTCAAGTAACTAATTCACATTTCAAGTCTCTACCATTAAACATTTTCAAGTCACTACCATTTTCACGTAACTTATTCACATTTTCACTACACTTAACCATTTTCAAGTAACTAATTCACATTTCAAGTCTCTACCATTAACCATTTTCAAGTAACTAATTCACGTTTTCAAGTAACTAATTCACGTTTTCAAGTAACTAATTCATATTTTCACTACACTTAACCATTTTCAAGTAACTAATTCACATTTTCACTACACTTAACCATTTTCAAGTAACTAATTCACATTTTCACTACACTTAACCATTTTCAAGTGACTAATTCACATTTCCAGGCTCTACCATTAACCATTTTCAAGTAACTAATTCACATTTTCAAGTTACTACACTCAACCATTTTGAAGTAACTAATTCACATTTTCATTACACTTAACCATTTTCAAGTAACTAATTCACTTTTCAAGTCTCTACCATTAACCATTTTCAAGTAACTAATTCACATTTTCAAGTTACTACCCTTAACCATTTAAAAGTAACTAATTCACATTTTCACATCAGTTAACCGTTTTCAAGTAACTAATTCACATTTCAAGTCTCTACCATTAACCATTTTCAAGTAACTAATTCACATTTTCAAGTAACTACCATTTTCAAGTAACAAATACACATCTTCATGTCTCTACACTTAACCATTTTCAAGTAACTAATTCACATTTTCAAATAACTACACTTAACAATTTTCTAGTAACTAGTTCACATTTTCACTACACTTAACCATTTTCAAGTAACTAATTCACATTTCAAGTAGCTAATTCACACTTCAAGTCTCTCCCATTAACCATGTAACTAATTCACATTTTCAAGTCACTACCATTTTCAAGTAACTAATTCACATTTTCAAGTTACTACACTTAACCATTTTCAAATAACTAATTCATATTTTCACTACACTTAACCATTTTCATTTAACTAATTCACATTTCAAGTCTCTACTATTAACCATGTAACTAATTCACATTTCAATTCTCTACACTTAACTATTTTCAAGTAACTAATTCACGTTTTCAAGTTACTACACTTAACCATTTTCGGGTAACTAATTCACATTTTTATTCCACTTAACCATTTTAAAGTAACTAATTCACATTTTCAAGTCATTACCATTTTCAAGTAACAAATACACATCTTTATGTCTCTACACTAAACCATTTTCAAGTAACCAATTCACATTTTCAAGTTACTACACTTAACCATTTTCAAGTAACTAATTCACATTTTCACTACACTTGACCATTTTCAAGTAACTAATTCACATTTCAAGTCTCTACCATTAGCCATTTTCAAGTAACTAATTCACATTTTCAAGTCACTACCATTTTCAAGTAACAAATACACATCTTCATTTCTCTACCATTAACCATTTTCAAGTCACTACCATTTTCAAGTAACTAATTCACATTTCAAGTCTCTACCATTAACCATTTTCAAGTAACTAATTCACATTTAAAATCTCTACCATTAACCATGTAACTAATTCACATTTCAATTCTCTACACTTAACAATTTTCAAGTAACTAATTCACGTTTTCAAGTTACTACACTTAACCATTTTCAAGTAACTAATTCACATTTTCACTACACTTAACCATTTTCAAGTAACTAATTCACATTTCATGTCTCTACCATTAAACATTTTCAAGTCACTACCATTTTCGAGTAACTAATTCACATTTTCACTACACTTAACCATTTTCAAGTAACTAATTCACATTTCAAGTCTCTACCATTAACCATTTTCAAGTAACTAATTCACGTTTTCAAGTAACTAATTCACGTTTTCAAGTAACTAATTCATATTTTCACTACACTTAACCATTTTCAAGTAACTAATTCACATTTTCACTACACTTAACCATTTTCAAGTAACTAATTCACATTTCAAGTCTCTACCATTAAACATTTTCAAGTCACTACCATTTTCACGTAACTTATTAACATTTTCACTACACTTAAACATTTTCAAGTAACTAATTCACATTTCAAGTCTCTACCTTTAACCATTTTCAAGTAACTAATTCACGTTTTCAAGTAACTAATTCACGTTTTCAAGTAACTAATTCATATTTTCACTACACTTAACCATTTTCAAGTAACTAATTCGCATTTTCACTACACTTAACCATTTTCAAGTGACTAATTCACATTTCCAGGCTCTACCATTAACCATTTTCAAGTAACTAATTCACATTTTCAAGTTACTACACTCAACCATTTTGAAGTAACTAATTCACATTTTCATTACACTTAACCATTTTCAAGTAACTAATTCACTTTTCAAGTCTCTACCATTAACCATTTTCAAGTAACTAATTCACATTTTCAAGTTACTACCCTTAACCATTTTCAAGTAACTAATTCACATTTTCACATCACTTAACCGTTTTCAAGTAACTAATTCACATTTCAAGTCTCTACCATTAACCATTTTCAAGTAACTAATTCACATTTTCAAGTCACTACCATTTTCAAGTAATAAATACACATCTTCATGTCTCTACACTTAACCATTTTCAAGTAACTAATTCACATTTTCAAGTAACTACACTTAACAATTTTCTAGTAACTAGTTCACATTTTCACTACACTTAACCATTTTCAAGTAACTAATTCACATTTCAAGTAGCTAATTCACACTTCAAGTCTCTCCCATTAACCATGTAACTAATTCACATTTTCAAGTCACTACCATTTTCAAGTAACTAATTCACATTTTCAAGTTACTACACTTAACCATATTCAAATAACTAATTCATATTTTCACTACACTTAACCATTTTCATGTAACTAATTCACATTTCAAGTCTCTACTATTAACCATGTAACTAATTCACATTTCAATTCTCTACACTTAACAATTTTCAAGTAACTAATTCACATTTTCAAGTTACTACACTTAACCATTTTCAAGTAACTAATTCACATTTTCACTACACTTGACCATTTTCAAGTAACTAATTCACATTTCAAGTCTCTACCATTAGCCATTTTCAAGTAACTAATTCACATTTTCAAGTCACTACCATTTTCAAGTAACAAATACACATCTTCATTTCTCTACCATTAACCATTTTCAAGTAACTAATTCACATTTTCAAGTCACTACCATTTTCAAGTAACAAATACACATCTTCATTTCTCTACCATTAACCATTTTCAAGTCACTACCATTTTCAAGTAACTAATTCACATTTCAAGTCTCTACCATTAACCATTTTCAAGTAACTAATTCACATTTAAAATCTCTACCATTAACCATGTAACTAATTCACATTTCAATTCTCTAAACTTAACAATTTTCAAGTAACTAATTCACGTTTTCAAGTTACTACACTTAACCATTTTCAAGTAACTAATTCACATTTTCACTACACTTAACCATTTTCAAGTAACTAATTCACATTTCAAGTAGCTAATTCACACTTCAAGTCTCTCCCATTAACCATGTAACTAATTCACATTTTCAAGTCACTACCATTTTCAAGTAACTAATTCACATTTTCAAGTTACTACACTTAACCATTTTCAAATAACTAATTCATATTTTCACTACACTTAACCATTTTCATGTAACTAATTCACATTTCAAGTCTCTACTATTAACCATGTAACTAATTCACATTTCAATTCTCTACACTTAACTATTTTCAAGTAACTAATACACGTTTTCAAGCTACTACACTTAACCATTTTCAAGTAACTAATTCACATTTCAAGTGTCTACACTTAACCATTTTCAAGTAACTAATTCACATTTCAAGTCTCTACCATTAACCATTTTCAAGTAGCTAATTCACGTTTTCAAGTTACTACACTTAACCATTTTCGGGTAACTAATTCACATTTTTATTCCACTTAACCATTTTCAAGTAACTAATTCAAGTTACTGCACTTAATAATTTTCAAATAACTTATTCACATTTCAAGTAAATAGTTCACATTACAACAAACTACACTTAACCATTTTCAAGTAAATAATTTACATTTTCACTACACTTAACCATTTTCATGTAAGTAATTCACATTTCAAGTCTCTACCATTAACCATTTTCAAGTAACTAATTCACATTTTCAAGTCATTACCATTTTCAAGTAACAAATACACATCTTTATGTCTCTACACTAAACCATTTTCAAGTAACCAATTCACATTTTCAAGTTACTACACTTAACCATTTTCAAGTAACTAATTCACATTTTCACTACACTTAACCATTTTCAAGTAACTAATTCACATTTCAAGTCTCTACCATTAGCCATTTTCAAGTAACTAATTCACATTTTCAAGTCACTACCATTTTCAAGTAACAAATACACATCTTCATTTCTCTACCATTAACCATTTTCAAGTCACTACCATTTTCAAGTAACTAATTCACATTTCAGGTCTCTACCATTAACCATTTTCAAGTAACTAATTCACATTTAAAGTCTCTACCATTAACCATGTAACTAATTCACATTTCAATTCTCTACACTTAACCATTTTCAAGTAACTAATTCACGTTTTCAAGTTACTACACTTAACCATTTTCAAGTAAGTAATTCACATTTTCACTACCCTTAACCATTTTCAAGTAACTAATTCACATTTCAAGTCTCTACCATTAGCCATTTTCAAGTAACTAATTCACATTTTCAAGTCACTACCATTTTCAAGTAACAAATACACATCTTCATTTCTCTACCATTAACCATTTTCAAGTCGCTACCATTTTCAAGTAACTAATTCACATTTCAAGTCTCTACCATTAACCATTTTCAAGTAACTAATTCACATTTAAAGTCTCTACCATTAACCATGTAACTAATTCACATTTTAATTATCTACACATAACCATTTTCAAGTAACTAATTCACGTTTTCAAGTTACTACACTTAACCATTTTCAAGTAACTAATTCACATTTTCACTACACTTAACCATTTTCAAGTAACTAATTCACATTTCAAGTCTCTACCTTTAACCATTTTCAAGTAACTAATTCACGTTTTCAAGTAACTAATTCACGTTTTCAAGTAACTAATTCATATTTTCACTACACTTAACCATTTTCAAGTAACTAATTCACATTTTCACTACACTTAACCATTTTCAAGTAACTAATTCACATTTCAAGTCTCTACCATTAAACATTTTCAAGTCACTACCATTTTCACGTAACTTATTCACATTTTCACTACACTTAACCATTTTCAAGTAACTAATTCACATTTCAAGTCTCTACCATTAACCATTTTCAAGTAACTAATTCACGTTTTCAAGTAACTAATTCACGTTTTCAAGTAACTAATTCATATTTTCACTACACTTAACCATTTTCAAGTAACTAATTCACATTTTCACTACACTTAACCATTTTCAAGTAACTAATTCACATTTTCACTACACTTAACCATTTTCAAGTGACTAATTCACATTTCCAGGCTCTACCATTAACCATTTTCAAGTAACTAATTCACATTTTCAAGTTACTACACTCAACCATTTTGAAGTAACTAATTCACATTTTCATTACACTTAACCATTTTCAAGTAACTAATTCACTTTTCAAGTCTCTACCATTAACCATTTTCAAGTAACTAATTCACATTTTCAAGTTACTACCCTTAACCATTTTAAAGTAACTAATTCACATTTTCACATCAGTTAACCGTTTTCAAGTAACTAATTCACATTTCAAGTCTCTACCATTAACCATTTTCAAGTAACTAATTCACATTTTCAAGTAACTACCATTTTCAAGTAACAAATACACATCTTCATGTCTCTACACTTAACCATTTTCAAGTAACTAATTCACATTTTCAAATAACTACACTTAACAATTTTCTAGTAACTAGTTCACATTTTCACTACACTTAACCATTTTCAAGTAACTAATTCACATTTCAAGTAGCTAATTCACACTTCAAGTCTCTCCCATTAACCATGTAACTAATTCACATTTTCAAGTCACTACCATTTTCAAGTAACTAATTCACATTTTCAAGTTACTACACTTAACCATTTTCAAATAACTAATTCATATTTTCACTACACTTAACCATTTTCATGTAACTAATTCACATTTCAAGTCTCTACTATTAACCATGTAACTAATTCACATTTCAATTCTCTACACTTAACTATTTTCAAGTAACTAATTCACGTTTTCAAGTTACTACACTTAACCATTTTCGGGTAACTAATTCACATTTTTATTCCACTTAACCATTTTCAAGTAACTAATTCACATTTTCAAGTCATTACCATTTTCAAGTAACAAATACACATCTTTATGTCTCTACACTAAACCATTTTCAAGTAACCAATTCACATTTTCAAGTTACTACACTTAACCATTTTCAAGTAACTAATTCACATTTTCACTACACTTGACCATTTTCAAGTAACTAATTCACATTTCAAGTCTCTACCATTAGCCATTTTCAAGTAACTAATTCACATTTTCAAGTCACTACCATTTTCAAGTAACAAATACACATCTTCATTTCTCTACCATTAACCATTTTCAAGTCACTACCATTTTCAAGTAACTAATTCACATTTCAAGTCTCTACCATTAACCATTTTCAAGTAACTAATTCACATTTAAAATCTCTACCATTAACCATGTAACTAATTCACATTTCAATTCTCTACACTTAACAATTTTCAAGTAACTAATTCACGTTTTCAAGTTACTACACTTAACCATTTTCAAGTAACTAATTCACATTTTCACTACACTTAACCATTTTCAAGTAACTAATTCACATTTCATGTCTCTACCATTAAACATTTTCAAGTCACTACCATTTTCGAGTAACTAATTCACATTTTCACTACACTTAACCATTTTCAAGTAACTAATTCACATTTCAAGTCTCTACCATTAACCATTTTCAAGTAACTAATTCACGTTTTCAAGTAACTAATTCACGTTTTCAAGTAACTAATTCATATTTTCACTACACTTAACCATTTTCAAGTAACTAATTCACATTTTCACTACACTTAACCATTTTCAAGTAACTAATTCACATTTCAAGTCTCTACCATTAAACATTTTCAAGTCACTACCATTTTCACGTAACTTATTAACATTTTCACTACACTTAACCATTTTCAAGTAACTAATTCACATTTCAAGTCTCTACCTTTAACCATTTTCAAGTAACTAATTCACGTTTTCAAGTAACTAATTCACGTTTTCAAGTAACTAATTCATATTTTCACTACACTTAACCATTTTCAAGTAACTAATTCACATTTTCACTACACTTAACCATTTTCAAGTAACTAATTCACATTTCAAGTCTCTACCATTAAACATTTTCAAGTCACTACCATTTTCACGTAACTTATTCACATTTTCACTACACTTAACCATTTTCAAGTAACTAATTCACATTTCAAGTCTCTACCATTAACCATTTTCAAGTAACTAATTCACGTTTTCAAGTAACTAATTCACGTTTTCAAGTAACTAATTCATATTTTCACTACACTTAACCATTTTCAAGTAACTAATTCACATATTCACTACACTTAACCATTTTCAAGTAACTAATTCACATTTTCACTACACTTAACCATTTTCAAGTGACTAATTCACATTTCCAGGCTCTACCATTAACCATTTTCAAGTAACTAATTCACATTTTCAAGTTACTACACTCAACCATTTTGAAGTAACTAATTCACATTTTCATTACACTTAACCATTTTCAAGTAACTAATTCACTTTTCAAGTCTCTACCATTAACCATTTTCAAGTAACTAATTCACATTTTCAAGTTACTACCCTTAACCATTTTCAAGTAACTAATTCACATTTTCACATCACTTAACCGTTTTCAAGTAACTAATTCACATTTCAAGTCTCTACCATTAACCATTTTCAAGTAACTAATTTACATTTTCAAGTCATTACCATTTTCAAGTAACAAATACACATCTTTATGTCTCTACACTAAACCATTTTCAAGTAACCAATTCACATTTTCAAGTTACTACACTTAACCATTTTCAAGTAACTAATTCACATTTTCACTACACTTGACCATTTTCAAGTAACTAATTCACATTTCAAGTCTCTACCATTAGCCATTTTCAAGTAACTAATTCACATTTTCAAGTCACTACCATTTTCAAGTAACAAATACACATCTTCATTTCTCTACCATTAACCATTTTCAAGTCACTACCATTTTCAAGTAACTAATTCACATTTCAAGTCTCTACCATTAACCATTTTCAAGTAACTAATTCACATTTAAAATCTCTACCATTAACCATGTAACTAATTCACATTTCAATTCTCTACACTTAACAATTTTCAAGTAACTAATTCACGTTTTCAAGTTACTACACTTAACCATTTTCAAGTAACTAATTCACATTTTCACTACACTTAACCATTTTCAAGTAACTAATTCACATTTCATGTCTCTACCATTAAACATTTTCAAGTCACTACCATTTTCGAGTAACTAATTCACATTTTCACTACACTTAACCATTTTCAAGTAACTAATTCACATTTCAAGTCTCTACCATTAACCATTTTCAAGTAACTAATTCACGTTTTCAAGTAACTAATTCATATTTTCACTACACTTAACCATTTTCAAGTAACTAATTCACATTTTCACTACACTTAACCATTTTCAAGTAACTAATTCACATTTCAAGTCTCTACCATTAAACATTTTCAAGTCACTACCATTTTCACGTAACTTATTCACATTTTCACTACACTTAACCATTTTCAAGTAACTAATTCACATTTCAAGTCTCTACCATTAACCATTTTCAAGTAACTAATTCACGTTTTCAAGTAACTAATTCATATTTTCACTACACTTAACCATTTTCAAGTAACTAATTCACATTTTCACTACACTTAACCATTTTCAAGTAACTAATTCGCATTTTCACTACACTTAACCATTTTCAAGTGACTAATTCACATTTCCAGGCTCTACCATTAACCATTTTGAAGTAACTAATTCACATTTTCATTACACTTAACCATTTTCAAGTAACTAATTCACTTTTCAAGTCTCTACCATTAACCATTTTCAAGTAACTAATTCACATTTTCAAGTTACTACCCTTAACCATTTTCAAGTAACTAATTCGCATTTTCACATCACTTAACCGTTTTCAAGTAACTAATTCACATTTCAAGTCTCTACCATTAACCATTTTCAAGTAACTAATTCACATTTTCAAGTCACTACCATTTTCAAGTAACAAATACACATCTTCATGTCTCTACACTTAACCATTTTCAAGTAACTAATTCACATTTTCAAGTTACTACACTTAACCATTTTCAAGTAACTAATTCACATTTTCACTACACTTGACCATTTTCAAGTAACTAATTCACATTTCAAGTCTCTACCATTAGCCATTTTCAAGTAACTAATTCACATTTTCAAGTCACTACCATTTTCAAGTAACAAATACACATCTTCATTTCTCTACCATTAACCATTTTCAAGTCACTACCATTTTCAAGTAACTAATTCACATTTCAAGTCTCTACCATTAACCATTTTCAAGTAACTAATTCACATTTAAAATCTCTACCATTAACCATGTAACTAATTCACATTTCAATTCTCTACACTTAACAATTTTCAAGTAACTAATTCACGTTTTCAAGTTACTACACTTAACCATTTTCAAGTAACTAATTCACATTTTCACTACACTTAACCATTTTCAAGTAACTAATTCACATTTCATGTCTCTACCATTAAACATTTTCAAGTCACTACCATTTTCGAGTAACTAATTCACATTTTCACTACACTTAACCATTTTCAAGTAACTAATTCACATTTCAAGTCTCTACCATTAACCATTTTCAAGTAACTAATTCACGTTTTCAAGTAACTAATTCACGTTTTCAAGTAACTAATTCATATTTTCACTACACTTAACCATTTTCAAGTAACTAATTCACATTTTCACTACACTTAACCATTTTCAAGTAACTAATTCACATTTCAAGTCTCTACCATTAAACATTTTCAAGTCACTACCATTTACACGTAACTTATTCACATTTTCACTACACTTAAACATTTTCAAGTAACTAATTCACATTTCAAGTCTCTACCATTAACCATTTTCAAGTAACTAATTCACGTTTTCAAGTAACTAATTCATATTTTCACTACACTTAACCATTTTCAAGTAACTAATTCACATTTTCACTACACTTAACCATTTTCAAGTAACTAATTCGCATTTTCACTACACTTAACCA
The DNA here is from genome assembly GCA_031232105.1 of Capsicum rhomboideum. Taxonomy (NCBI): domain Eukaryota; kingdom Viridiplantae; phylum Streptophyta; class Magnoliopsida; order Solanales; family Solanaceae; genus Capsicum; species Capsicum rhomboideum. The sequence goes on along the minus strand of CP124719.1, from coordinate 45,088,279 downwards.
TTTTCAAGTGACTAATTCACATTTCCAGGCTCTACCATTAACCATTTTCAAGTAACTAATTCACATTTTCAAGTTACTACACTCAACCATTTTGAAGTAACTAATTCACATTTTCATTACACTTAACCATTTTCAAGTAACTAATTCACTTTTCAAGTCTCTACCATTAACCATTTTCAAGTAACTAATTCACATTTTCAAGTTACTACCCTTAACCATTTTCAAGTAACTAATTCGCATTTTCACATCACTTAACCGTTTTCAAGTAACTAATTCACATTTCAAGTCTCTACCATTAACCATTTTCAAGTAACTAATTCACATTTTCAAGTCACTACCATTTTCAAGTAACAAATACACATCTTCATGTCTCTACACTTAACCATTTTCAAGTAACTAATTCACATTTTCAAGTAACTACACTTAACAATTTTCTAGTAACTAGTTCACATTTTCACTACACTTAACCATTTTCAAGTAACTAATTCACATTTCAAGTAGCTAATTCACACTTCAAGTCTCTCCCATTAACCATGTAACTAATTCACATTTTCTAGTCACTACCATTTTCAAGTAACTAATTCACATTTTCAAGTTACTACACTTAACCATATTCAAATAACTAATTCATATTTTCACTACACTTAACCATTTTCATGTAACTAATTCACATTTCAAGTCTCTACTATTAACCATGTAACTAATTCACATTTCAATTCTCTACACTTAACAATTTTCAAGTAACTAATTCACATTTTCAAGTTACTACACTTAACCATTTTCAAGTAACTAATTCACATTTTCACTACACTTAACCATTTTCAAGTAACTAATTCACATTTCATGTCTCTACCATTAAACATTTTCAAGTCATTACCATTTTCGAGTAACTAATTCACATTTTCATTACACTTAACCATTTTCAAGTAACTAATTCACTTTTCAAGTCTCTACCATTAACCATTTTCAAGTAACTAATTCACATTTTCAAGTTACTACCCTTAACCATTTTCAAGTAACTAATTCGCATTTTCACATCACTTAACCGTTTTCAAGTAACTAATTCACATTTCAAGTCTCTACCATTAACCATTTTCAAGTAACTAATTCACATTTTCAAGTCACTACCATTTTCAAGTAACAAATACACATCTTCATGTCTCTACACTTAACCATTTTCAAGTAACTAATTCACATTTTCAAGTAACTACACTTAACAATTTTCTAGTAACTAGTTCACATTTTCACTACACTTAACCATTTTCAAGTAACTAATTCACATTTCAAGTAGCTAATTCACACTTCAAGTCTCTCCCATTAACCATGTAACTAATTCACATTTTCTAGTCACTACCATTTTCAAGTAACTAATTCACATTTTCAAGTTACTACACTTAACCATATTCAAATAACTAATTCATATTTTCACTACACTTAACCATTTTCATGTAACTAATTCACATTTCAAGTCTCTACTATTAACCATGTAACTAATTCACATTTCAATTCTCTACACTTAACAATTTTCAAGTAACTAATTCACGTTTTCAAGCTACTACACTTAACCATTTTCACGTAACTTATTCACATTTTCTCTACACTTAACCATTTTCAAGTAACTAATTCACATTTCAAGTCTCTACCATTAACCATTTTCAAGTAACTAATTCACGTTTTCAAGTAACTAATTCATATTTTCACTACACTTAACCATTTTCAAGTAACTAATTCACATTTTCACTACACTTAACCATTTTCAAGTAACTAATTCACATTTCAAGTCTCTACCATTAAACATTTTCAAGTCACTACCATTTTCACGTAACTTATTCACATTTTCACTACACTTAACCATTTTCAAGTAACTAATTCACATTTCAAGTCTCTACCATTAACCATTTTCAAGTAACTAATTCACGTTTTCAAGTAACTAATTCACGTTTTCAAGTAACTAATTCATATTTTCACTACACTTAACCATTTTCAAGTAACTAATTCACATTTTCACTACACTTAACCATTTTCAAGTAACTAATTCGCATTTTCACTACACTTAACCATTTTCAAGTGACTAATTCACATTTCCAGGCTCTACCATTAACCATTTTCAAGTAACTAATTCACATTTTCAAGTTACTACACTCAACCATTTTGAAGTAACTAATTCACATTTTCATTACACTTAACCATTTTCAAGTAACTAATTCACTTTTCAAGTCTCTACCATTAACCATTTTCAAGTAACTAATTCACATTTTCAAGTTACTACCCTTAACCATTTTCAAGTAACTAATTCACATTTTCACATCACTTAACCGTTTTCAAGTAACTAATTCACATTTCAAGTCTCTACCATTAACCATTTTCAAGTAACTAATTCACATTTTCAAGTCACTACCATTTTCAAGTAACAAATACACATCTTCATGTCTCTACACTTAACCATTTTCAAGTAACTAATTCACATTTTCAAGTAACTACACTTAACAATTTTCTAGTAACTAGTTCACATTTTCACTACACTTAACCATTTTCAAATAACTAATTCACATTTCAAGTAGCTAATTCACACTTCAAGTCTCTCCCATTAACCATGTAACTAATTCACATTTTCAAGTCACTACCATTTTCAAGTAACTAATTCACATTTTCAAGTTACTACACTTAACCATATTCAAATAACTAATTCATATTTTCACTACACTTAACCATTTTCATGTAACTAATTCACATTTCAAGTCTCTACTATTAACCATGTAACTAATTCACATTTCAATTCTCTACACTTAACTATTTTCAAGTAACTAATTCACGTTTTCAAGCTACTACACTTAACCATTTTCAAGTAACTAATTCACATTTCAAGTGTCTACACTTAACCATTTTCAAGTAACTAATTCACATTTCAAGTCTCTACCATTAACCATTTTCAAGTAACTAATTCACGTTTTCAAGTTACTACACTTAACCATTTTCGGGTAACTAATTCACATTTTTATTCCACTTAACCATTTTCAAGTAACTAATTCAAGTTACTGCACTTAATAATTTTCAAATAACTAATTCAAGTTACTGCACTTAATAACTAATTCACATTTCAAGTAAATAGTTCACATTACAACAAACTACACTTAACCATTTTCAAGTAAATAATTTACATTTTCACTACACTTAACCATTTTCATGTAAGTAATTCACATTTCAAGTCTCTACCATTAACCATTTTCAAGTAACTAATTTACATTTTCAAGTCATTACCATTTTCAAGTAACAAATACACATCTTTATGTCTCTACACTAAACCATTTTCAAGTAACCAATTCACATTTTCAAGTTACTACACTTAACCATTTTCAAGTAACTAATTCACATTTTCACTACACTTGACCATTTTCAAGTAACTAATTCACATTTCAAGTCTCTACCATTAGCCATTTTCAAGTAACTAATTCACATTTTCAAGTCACTACCATTTTCAAGTAACAAATACACATCTTCATTTCTCTACCATTAACCATTTTCAAGTCACTACCATTTTCAAGTAACTAATTCACATTTCAAGTCTCTACCATTAACCATTTTCAAGTAACTAATTCACATTTAAAATCTCTACCATTAACCATGTAACTAATTCACATTTCAATTCACTACACTTAACAATTTTCAAGTAACTAATTCACGTTTTCAAGTTACTACACTTAACCATTTTCAAGTAACTAATTCACATTTTCACTACACTTAACCATTTTCAAGTAACTAATTCACATTTCAAGTCTCCACCATTAACCATCTTCAAGTAACTAATTCACATTTTCAAGTCACTACCATTTTCAAGTAACAAATACACATCTTCAAGTCTCTACAATTATCCATTTTCACATAACTAATTCACATTTCAAATCTCTACCATTTTCAAGTAACTAATTCACGTTTTCAAGTTACTACACTTAACCATTTTCAAGTAACTAATTCACATTTTTACTACACTTAACCATTTTCAAGTAACTAATTCACAATTTCAAGTTACTACACTTAACAATTTTCAAATAACTAATTCACATTTCAAGTAAGTAGTTCACATTAGAACAAACTACCCTTAACCATTTTCAAGTAAGTAATTCACATTTTCACCACACTTAACCATTTTCAAGTAAGTAATTCACATTTCAAGTCTCTACCATTAACCATTTTCAAGTAACTAATTCACATTTTCAAGTCACTACCATTTTCAAGTAACAAATACACATCTTCATGCCTCTACACTTAACCATTTTCAAGTAACCAATTCACATTTTCAAGTTACTACACTTAACCATTTTCAAGTAACTAATTCACATTTTCACTACACTTAACCATTTTCAAGTAACTAATTCACATTTCAAGTCTCTACCATTAGCCATTTTCAAGTAACTAATTCACATTTTCAAGTCACTACCATTTTCAAGTAACAAATACACATCTTCATTTCTCTACCATTAACCATTTTCAAGTCACTACCATTTTCAAGTAACTAATTCACATTTCAAGTCTCTACCATTAACCATTTTCAAGTAACTAATTCACATTTAAAGTCTCTACCATTAACCATGTAACTAATTCACATTTTAATTATCTACACTTAACCATTTTCAAGTAACTAATTCACGTTTTCAAGTTACTACACTTAACCATTTTCAAGTAACTAATTCACATTTTCACTACACTTAACCATTTTCATGTAAGTGATTCACATTTCAAGTCTCTACCATTAACCATTTTCAAGTAACTAATTTACATTTTCAAGTCATTACCATTTTCAAGTAACAAATACACATCTTTATGTCTCTACACTAAACCATTTTCAAATAACCAATTCACATTTTCAAGTTACTACACTTAACCATTTTCAAGTAACTAATTCACATTTTCACTACACTTGACCATTTTCAAGTAACTAATTCACATTTCAAGTCTCTACCATTAGCCATTTTCAAGTAACTAATTCACATTTTCAAGTCACTACCATTTTCAAGTAACAAATACACATCTTCATTTCTCTACCATTAACCATTTTCAAGTCACTACCATTTTCAAGTAACTAATTCACATTTCAAGTCTCTACCATTAACCATTTTCAAGTAACTAATTCACATTTAAAATCTCTACCATTAACCATGTAACTAATTCACATTTCAATTCACTACACTTAACAATTTTCAAGTAACTAATTCACGTTTTCAAGTTACTACACTTAACCATTTTCAAGTAACTAATTCACATTTTCACTACACTTAACCATTTTCAAGTAACTAATTCACATTTCATGTCTCTACCATTAAACATTTTCAAGTTACTCATATTTTCACGTAACTTATTCACATTTTCACTACACTTAACCATTTTCAAGTAACTAATTCACATTTCAAGTCTCTACCATTAACCATTTTCAAGTAACTAATTCACGTTTTCAAGTAACTAATTCATATTTTCTACACTTAACCATTTTCAAGTAACTAATTCACATTTTCACTACACTTAACCATTTTCAAGTAACTAATTCGCATTTTCACTACACTTAACCATTTTCAAGTGACTAATTCACATTTCCAGGCTCTACCATTAACCATTTTCAAGTAACTAATTCACATTTTCAAGTTACTACACTCAACCATTTTGAAGTAACTAATTCACATTTTCATTACACTTAACCATTTTCAAGTAACTAATTCACTTTTCAAGTCTCTACCATTAACCATTTTCAAGTAACTAATTCACATTTTCAAGTCACTACCATTTTCAAGTAACGAATACACATCTTCATGTCTCTACACTTAACCATTTTCAAGTAACTAATTCACATTTTCAAGTAACTACACTTAACAATTTTCTAGTAACTAGTTCACATTTTCACTACACTTAACCATTTTCAAGTAACTAATTCACATTTCAAGTAGCTAATTCACACTTCAAGTCTCTCCCATTAACCATGTAACTAATTCACATTTTCTAGTCACTACCATTTTCAAGTAACTAATTCACATTTTCAAGTTACTACACTTAACCATATTCAAATAACTAATTCATATTTTCACTACACTTAACCATTTTCATGTAACTAATTCACATTTCAAGTCTCTACTATTAACCATGTAACTAATTCACATTTCAATTCTCTACACTTAACAATTTTCAAGTAACTAATTCACATTTTCAAGTTACTACACTTAACCATTTTCAAGTAACTAATTCACATTTTCACTACACTTAACCATTTTCAAGTAACTAATTCACATTTCATGTCTCTACCATTAAATATTTTCAAGTCACTACCATTTTCGAGTAACTAATTCACATTTTCATTACACTTAACCATTTTCAAGTAACTAATTCACTTTTCAAGTCTCTACCATTAACCATTTTCAAGTAACTAATTCACATTTTCAAGTTACTACCCTTAACCATTTTCAAGTAACTAATTCGCATTTTCACATCACTTAACCGTTTTCAAGTAACTAATTCACATTTCAAGTCTCTACCATTAACCATTTTCAAGTAACTAATTCACATTTTCAAGTCACTACCATTTTCAAGTAACAAATACACATCTTCATGTCTCTACACTTAACCATTTTCAAGTAACTAATTCACATTTTCAAGTAACTACACTTAACAATTTTCTAGTAACTAGTTCACATTTTCACTACACTTAACCATTTTCAAGTAACTAATTCACATTTCAAGTAGCTAATTCACACTTCAAGTCTCTCCCATTAACCATGTAACTAATTCACATTTTCTAGTCACTACCATTTTCAAGTAACTAATTCACATTTTCAAGTTACTACACTTAACCATATTCAAATAACTAATTCATATTTTCACTACACTTAACCATTTTCATGTAACTAATTCACATTTCAAGTCTCTACTATTAACCATGTAACTAATTCACATTTCAATTCTCTACACTTAACAATTTTCAAGTAACTAATTCACGTTTTCAAGCTACTACACTTAACCATTTTCACGTAACTTATTCACATTTTCTCTACACTTAACCATTTTCAAGTAACTAATTCACATTTCAAGTCTCTACCATTAACCATTTTCAAGTAACTAATTCACGTTTTCAAGTAACTAATTCACGTTTTCAAGTAACTAATTCATATTTTCACTACACTTAACCATTTTCAAGTAACTAATTCACATTTTCACTACACTTAACCATTTTCAAGTAACTAATTCACATTTCAAGTCTCTACCATTAAACATTTTCAAGTCACTACCATTTTCACGTAACTTATTCACATTTTCACTACACTTAACCATTTTCAAGTAACTAATTCACATTTCAAGTCTCTACCATTAACCATTTTCAAGTAACTAATTCACGTTTTCAAGTAACTAATTCACGTTTTCAAGTAACTAATTCATATTTTCACTACACTTAACCATTTTCAAGTAACTAATTCACATTTTCACTACACTTAACCATTTTCAAGTAACTAATTCGCATTTTCACTACACTTAACCATTTTCAAGTGACTAATTCACATTTCCAGGCTCTACCATTAACCATTTTCAAGTAACTAATTCACATTTTCAAGTTACTACACTCAACCATTTTGAAGTAACTAATTCACATTTTCATTACACTTAACCATTTTCAAGTAACTAATTCACTTTTCAAGTCTCTACCATTAACCATTTTCAAGTAACTAATTCACATTTTCAAGTTACTACCCTTAACCATTTTCAAGTAACTAATTCACATTTTCACATCACTTAACCGTTTTCAAGTAACTAATTCACATTTCAAGTCTCTACCATTAACCATTTTCAAGTAACTAATTCACATTTTCAAGTCACTACCATTTTCAAGTAACAAATACACATCTTCATGTCTCTACACTTAACCATTTTCAAGTAACTAATTCACATTTTCAAGTAACTACACTTAACAATTTTCTAGTAACTAGTTCACATTTTCACTACACTTAACCATTTTCAAATAACTAATTCACATTTCAAGTAGCTAATTCACACTTCAAGTCTCTCCCATTAACCATGTAACTAATTCACATTTTCAAGTCACTACCATTTTCAAGTAACTAATTCACATTTTCAAGTTACTACACTTAACCATATTCAAATAACTAATTCATATTTTCACTACACTTAACCATTTTCATGTAACTAATTCACATTTCAAGTCTCTACTATTAACCATGTAACTAATTCACATTTCAATTCTCTACACTTAACTATTTTCAAGTAACTAATTCACGTTTTCAAGCTACTACACTTAACCATTTTCAAGTAACTAATTCACATTTCAAGTGTCTACACTTAACCATTTTCAAGTAACTAATTCACATTTCAAGTCTCTACCATTAACCATTTTCAAGTAACTAATTCACGTTTTCAAGTTACTACACTTAACCATTTTCGGGTAACTAATTCACATTTTTATTCCACTTAACCATTTTCAAGTAACTAATTCAAGTTACTGCACTTAATAATTTTCAAATAACTAATTCAAGTTACTGCACTTAATAACTAATTCACATTTCAAGTAAATAGTTCACATTACAACAAACTACACTTAACCATTTTCAAGTAAATAATTTACATTTTCACTACACTTAACCATTTTCATGTAAGTAATTCACATTTCAAGTCTCTACCATTAACCATTTTCAAGTAACTAATTTACATTTTCAAGTCATTACCATTTTCAAGTAACAAATACACATCTTTATGTCTCTACACTAAACCATTTTCAAGTAACCAATTCACATTTTCAAGTTACTACACTTAACCATTTTCAAGTAACTAATTCACATTTTCACTACACTTGACCATTTTCAAGTAACTAATTCACATTTCAAGTCTCTACCATTAGCCATTTTCAAGTAACTAATTCACATTTTCAAGTCACTACCATTTTCAAGTAACAAATACACATCTTCATTTCTCTACCATTAACCATTTTCAAGTCACTACCATTTTCAAGTAACTAATTCACATTTCAAGTCTCTACCATTAACCATTTTCAAGTAACTAATTCACATTTAAAATCTCTACCATTAACCATGTAACTAATTCACATTTCAATTCACTACACTTAACAATTTTCAAGTAACTAATTCACGTTTTCAAGTTACTACACTTAACCATTTTCAAGTAACTAATTCACATTTTCACTACACTTAACCATTTTCAAGTAACTAATTCACATTTCAAGTCTCCACCATTAACCATCTTCAAGTAACTAATTCACATTTTCAAGTCACTACCATTTTCAAGTAACAAATACACATCTTCAAGTCTCTACAATTATCCATTTTCACATAACTAATTCACATTTCAAATCTCTACCATTTTCAAGTAACTAATTCACGTTTTCAAGTTACTACACTTAACCATTTTCAAGTAACTAATTCACATTTTTACTACACTTAACCATTTTCAAGTAACTAATTCACAATTTCAAGTTACTACACTTAACAATTTTCAAATAACTAATTCACATTTCAAGTAAGTAGTTCACATTAGAACAAACTACCCTTAACCATTTTCAAGTAAGTAATTCACATTTTCACCACACTTAACCATTTTCAAGTAAGTAATTCACATTTCAAGTCTCTACCATTAACCATTTTCAAGTAACTAATTCACATTTTCAAGTCACTACCATTTTCAAGTAACAAATACACATCTTCATGCCTCTACACTTAACCATTTTCAAGTAACCAATTCACATTTTCAAGTTACTACACTTAACCATTTTCAAGTAACTAATTCACATTTTCACTACACTTAACCATTTTCAAGTAACTAATTCACATTTCAAGTCTCTACCATTAGCCATTTTCAAGTAACTAATTCACATTTTCAAGTCACTACCATTTTCAAGTAACAAATACACATCTTCATTTCTCTACCATTAACCATTTTCAAGTCACTACCATTTTCAAGTAACTAATTCACATTTCAAGTCTCTACCATTAACCATTTTCAAGTAACTAATTCACATTTAAAGTCTCTACCATTAACCATGTAACTAATTCACATTTTAATTATCTACACTTAACCATTTTCAAGTAACTAATTCACGTTTTCAAGTTACTACACTTAACCATTTTCAAGTAACTAATTCACATTTTCACTACACTTAACCATTTTCATGTAAGTGATTCACATTTCAAGTCTCTACCATTAACCATTTTCAAGTAACTAATTTACATTTTCAAGTCATTACCATTTTCAAGTAACAAATACACATCTTTATGTCTCTACACTAAACCATTTTCAAATAACCAATTCACATTTTCAAGTTACTACACTTAACCATTTTCAAGTAACTAATTCACATTTTCACTACACTTGACCATTTTCAAGTAACTAATTCACATTTCAAGTCTCTACCATTAGCCATTTTCAAGTAACTAATTCACATTTTCAAGTCACTACCATTTTCAAGTAACAAATACACATCTTCATTTCTCTACCATTAACCATTTTCAAGTCACTACCATTTTCAAGTAACTAATTCACATTTCAAGTCTCTACCATTAACCATTTTCAAGTAACTAATTCACATTTAAAATCTCTACCATTAACCATGTAACTAATTCACATTTCAATTCACTACACTTAACAATTTTCAAGTAACTAATTCACGTTTTCAAGTTACTACACTTAACCATTTTCAAGTAACTAATTCACATTTTCACTACACTTAACCATTTTCAAGTAACTAATTCACATTTCATGTCTCTACCATTAAACATTTTCAAGTTACTCATATTTTCACGTAACTTATTCACATTTTCACTACACTTAACCATTTTCAAGTAACTAATTCACATTTCAAGTCTCTACCATTAACCATTTTCAAGTAACTAATTCACGTTTTCAAGTAACTAATTCATATTTTCTACACTTAACCATTTTCAAGTAACTAATTCACATTTTCACTACACTTAACCATTTTCAAGTAACTAATTCGCATTTTCACTACACTTAACCATTTTCAAGTGACTAATTCACATTTCCAGGCTCTACCATTAACCATTTTCAAGTAACTAATTCACATTTTCAAGTTACTACACTCAACCATTTTGAAGTAACTAATTCACATTTTCATTACACTTAACCATTTTCAAGTAACTAATTCACTTTTCAAGTCTCTACCATTAACCATTTTCAAGTAACTAATTCACATTTTCAAGTTACTACCCTTAACCATTTTCAAGTAACTAATTCACATTTTCACATCACTTAACCGTTTTCAAGTAACTAATTCACATTTCAAGTCTCTACCATTAACCATTTTCAAGTAACTAATTCACATTTTCAAGTCACTACCATTTTCAAGTAACGAATACACATCTTCATGTCTCTACACTTAACCATTTTCAAGTAACTAATTCACATTTTCAAGTAACTACACTTAACAATTTTCTAGTAACTAGTTCACATTTTCACTACACTTAACCATTTTCAAGTAACTAATTCACATTTCAAGTAGCTAATTCACACTTCAAGTCTCTCCCATTAACCATGTAACTAATTCACATTTTCAAGTCACTACCATTTTCAAGTAACTAATTCACATTTTCAAGTTACTACACTTAACCATATTCAAATAACTAATTCATATTTTCACTACACTTAACCATTTTCATGTAACTAATTCACATTTCAAGTCTCTACTATTAACCATGTAACTAATTCACATTTCAATTCTCTACACTTAACAATTTTCAAGTAACTAATTCACATTTTCAAGTTACTACACTTAACCATTTTCAAGTAACTAATTCACATTTTAACTACACTTAACCATTTTCAAGTAACTAATTCACATTTCATGTCTCTACCATTAAACATTTTCAAGTCACTACCATTTTCGAGTAACTAATTCACATTTTCACTACACTTAACCATTTTCAAGTAACTAATTCACATTTCAAGTCTCTACCATTAACCATTTTCAAGTAACTAATTCACGTTTTCAAGTAACTAATTCACGTTTTCAAGTAACTAATTCATATTTTCACTACACTTAACCATTTTCAAGTAACTAATTCACATTTTCACTACACTTAACCATTTTCAAGTAACTAATTCACATTTCAAGTCTCTACCATTAAACATTTTCAAGTCACTACCATTTTCACGTAACTTATTCACATTTTCACTACACTTAACCATTTTCAAGTAACTAATTCACATTTCAAGTCTCTACCATTAACCATTTTCAAGTAACTAATTCACGTTTTCAAGTAACTAATTCATATTTTCACTACACTTAACCATTTTCAAGTAACTAATTCACATTTTCACTACACTTAACCATTTTCAAGTAACTAATTCGCATTTTCACTACACTTAACCATTTTCAAGTGACTAATTCACATTTCCAGGCTCTACCATTAACCATTTTCAAGTAACTAATTCACATTTTCAAGTTACTACACTCAACCATTTTGAAGTAACTAATTTACATTTTCATTACACTTAACCATTTTCAAGTAACTAATTCCCTTTTCAAGTCTCTACCATTAACCATTTTCAAGTAACTAATTCACATTTTCAAGTTACTACCCTTAACCATTTTCAAGTAACTAATTCACATTTTCACATCACTTAACCGTTTTCAAGTAACTAATTCACATTTCAAGTCTCTACCATTAACCATTTTCAAGTAACTAATTCATATTTTCAAGTCACTACCATTTTCAAGTAACAAATACACATCTTCATGTCTCTACACTTAACCATTTTCAAGTAACTAATTCACATTTTCAAGTAACTACACTTAACAATTTTCTAGTAACTAGTTCACATTTTCACTACACTTAACCATTTTCAAATAACTAATTCACATTTCAAGTAGCTAATTCACACTTCAAGTCTCTCCCATTAACCATGTAACTAATTCACATTTTCAAGTCACTACCATTTTCAAGTAACTAATTCACATTTTCAAGTTACTACACTTAACCATATTCAAATAACTAATTCATATTTTCACTACACTTAACCATTTTCATGTAACTAATTCACATTTCAAGTCTCTACTATTAACCATGTAACTAATTCACATTTCAATTCTCTACACTTAACTATTTTCAAGTAACTAATTCACGTTTTCAAGCTACTACACTTAACCATTTTCAAGTAACTAATTCACATTTCAAGTGTCTACACTTAACCATTTTCAAGTAACTAATTCACATTTCAAGTCTCTACCATTAACCATTTTCAAGTAACTAATTCACGTTTTCAAGTTACTACACTTAACCATTTTCGGGTAACTAATTCACATTTTTATTCCACTTAACCATTTTCAAGTAACTAATTCAAGTTACTGCACTTAATAATTTTCAAATAACTAATTCAAGTTACTGCACTTAATAACTAATTCACATTTCAAGTAAATAGTTCACATTACAACAAACTACACTTAACCATTTTCAAGTAAATAATTTACATTTTCACTACACTTAACCATTTTCATGTAAGTAATTCACATTTCAAGTCTCTACCATTAACCATTTTCAAGTAACTAATTCACATTTTCAAGTCATTACCATTTTCAAGTAACAAATACACATCTTTATGTCTCTACACTAAACCATTTTCAAGTAACCAATTCACATTTTCAAGTTACTACACTTAACCATTTTCAAGTAACTAATTCACATTTTCACTACACTTAACCATTTTCAAGTAACTAATTCACATTTCAAGTCTCTACCATTAGCCATTTTCAAGTAACTAATTCACATTTTCAAGTCACTACCATTTTCAAGTAACAAATACACATCTTCATTTCTCTACCATTAACCATTTTCAAGTCACTACCATTTTAAAGTAAATAATTCACATTTCAGGTCTCTACCATTAACCATTTTCAAGTAACTAATTCACATTTAAAGTCTCTACCATTAACCATGTAACTAATTCACATTTCAATTCTCTACACTTAACCATTTTCAAGTAACTAATTCACGTTTTCAAGTTACTACACTTAACCATTTTCAAGTAAGTAATTCACATTTTCACTACACTTAACCATTTTCAAGTAACTAATTCACATTTCAAGTCTCTACCATTAAACATTTTCAAGTCACTACCATTTTCAAGTAACTAATTCACATTTTCACTGCACTTAACCATTTTCAAGTAACTAATTCACATTTCAAGTCTCTACCATTAACCATCTTCAAGTAACTAATTCACATTTTCAAGTCACTACCATTTTCAAGTAACAAATACACATCTTCAAGTCTCTACAATTATCCATTTTCAAATAACTAATTCACATTTCAAATCTCTACCATTTTCAAGTAACTAATTCACGTTTTCAAGTTACTACACTTAACCATTTTCAAGTAACTAATTCACATTTTTACTACACTTAACCATTTTCAAGTAACTAATTCACAATTTCAAGTTAATACACTTAACAATTTTCAAATAACTAATTCACATTTCAAGTAAGTAGTTCACATTACAACAAACTACCCTTAACCATTTTCAAGTAACTAATTCACATTTTCACTACACTTAACCATTTTCAAGTAAGTAATTAACATTTCAAGTCTCTACCATTAACCATTTTCAAGTAACTAATTCACATTTTCAAGTCACTACCATTTTCAAGTAACAAATACACATCTTCATGCCTCTACACTTAACCATTTTCAAGTAACCAATTCACATTTTCAAGTTACTACACTTAACCATTTTCAAGTAACTAAAATACATTTTCACTACACTTAACCATTTTCAAGTAACTAATTCACATTTCAAGTCTCTACCATTAACCATTTCAAGTAACTAATTCACATTTTCGCTACACTTAACCATTTTCAAGTAACTAATATACTTTTTCACTAAACTTAACCATTTTCAAGTAACTAATTCACATTTCAAGTCTCTATCATTAACCATTTTCAAGTAAATAATTCACATTTCAAGTCTCTACCATTAACCATGTAACTAATTCACATTTCAATTCTCTACACTTAACCATTTTCAAGTAACTAATTCACGTTTTCAAGCTACTACACTTAACCATTTTCACGTAACTTATTCACATTTTCACTACACTTAACCATTTTCAAGTAACTAATTCACATTTCAAGTCTCTACCATTAACCATTTTCAAGTAACTAATTCACGTTTTCAAGTAACTAATTCACGTTTTCAAGTAACTAATTCATATTTTCACTACACTTAACCATTTTCAAGTAACTAATTCACATTTTCACTACACTTAACCATTTTCAAGTAACTAATTCACATTTTCACTACACTTAACCATTTTCAAGTGACTAATTCACATTTCCAGGCTCTACCATTAACCATTTTCAAGTAACTAATTCACATTTTCAAGTTACTACACTCAACCATTTTGAAGTAACTAATTCACATTTTCATTACACTTAACCATTTTCAAGTAACTAATTCACTTTTCAAGTCTCTACCATTAACCATTTTCAAGTAACTAATTCACATTTTCAAGTTACTACCCTTAACCATTTTCAAGTAACTAATTCACATTTTCACATCACTTAACCATTTTCAAGTAACTAATTCACATTTCAAGTCTCTACCATTAACCATTTTCAAGTAACTAATTCACATTTTCAAGTCACTACCATTTTCAAGTAACAAATACACATCTTCATGTCTCTACACTTAACCATTTTCAAGTAACTAATTCACATTTTCAAGTAACTACACTTAACAATTTTCTAGTAACTTGTTCACATTTTCACTACACTTAACCATTTTCAAGTAACTAATTCACATTTCAAGTAGCTAATTCACACTTCAAGTCTCTCCCATTAACCATGTAACTAATTCACATTTTCAAGTCACTACCATTTTCAAGTAACTAATTCACATTTTCAAGTTACTACACTTAACCATTTTCAAATAACTAATTTATATTTTCACTACACTTAACCATTTTCATGTAACTAATTCACATTTCAAGTCTCTACTATTAACCATGTAACTAATTCACATTTCAATTCTCTACACTTAACTATTTTCAAGTAACTAATACACGTTTTCAAGCTACTACACTTAACTATTTTCAAGTAACTAATTCACGTTTTCAAGTCACTACCATTTTCAAGTAACTAATTCACGTTTTCAAGTTACTACACTTAACCATTTTCAAGTAACTAATTCACATTTTCACTACACTTAACCTTTTTCAAGTAACTAATTCACATTTCAAGTGTCTACACTTAACCATTTTCAAGTAACTAATTCACATTTCAAGTCTCTACCATTAACCATTTTCAAGTAACTAATTCACGTTTTCAAGTTACTAATCTTAACCATTTTCGGGTAACTAATTCACATTTTTATTCCACTTAACCATTTTCAAGTAACTAATTCAAGTTACTGCACTTAACAATTTTCAAATAACTAATTCACATTTCAAGTAAATAGTTCACATTACAACAAACTACACTTAACCATTTTCAAGTAAATAATTCACATTTTCACTAAACTTAACCATTTTCATGTAAGTAATTCACATTTCAAGTCTCTACCATTAACCATTTTCAAGTAACTAATTCACATTTTCAAGTCATTACCATTTTCAAGTAACAAATACACATCTTTATGTCTCTACACTAAACCATTTTCAAGTAACCAATTCACATTTTCAAGTTACTACACTTAACCATTTTCAAGTAACTAATTCACATTTTCACTACACTTAACCATTTTCAAGTAACTAATTCACATTTTCAAGTCACTACCATTTTCAAGTAACAAATACACATCTTCATTTCTCTACCATTAACCATTTTCAAGTAACTAATTCACATTTCAAGTCTCTACCATTAACCATTTTCAAGTAACTAATTCACATTTAAAGTCTCTACCATTAACCATGTAACTAATTCACATTTCAATTCTCTACACTTAACAATTTTCAAGTAACTAATTCACGTTTTCAAGTTACTACACTTAACCATTTTCAAGTAACTAATTCACATTTTCACTACACTTAACCATTTTCAAGTAACTAATTCACATTTCAAGTCTCTACCATTAAACATTTTCAAGTCACTACCATTTTCAAATAACTAATTCACATTTTCACTACACTTAACCATTTTCAAGTAACTAATTCACATTTCAAGTCTCTACCATTAACCATTTTCAAGTAACTAATTCACATTTTGAAGTCACTACCATTTTCAAGTAACAAATACACATCTTCATGCCTCTACACTTAACCATTTTCAAGTAACCAATTCACATTTTCAAGTTACTACACTTAACCATTTTCAAGTAACTAATATACATTTTCACTACACTTAACCATTTTCAAGTAACTAATTCACATTTCAAGTCTCTACCATTAACCATTTCAAGTAACTAATTCACATTTTCGCTACACTTAACCATTTTCAAGTAACTAATATACTTTTTCACTAAACTTAACCATTTTCAAGTAACTAATTCACATTTCAAGTCTCTACCATTAACCATTTTAAAGTAACTAATTCACATTTCAAGTCTCTACCATTAACCATGTAACTAATTCACATTTCAATTCTCTACACTTAACCATTTTCAAGTAACTAATTCACGTTTTCAAACTACTACACTTAACCATTTTCACGTAACTTATTCACATTTTCACTATACTTAACCATTTTCAAGTAACTAATTCACATTTCAAGTCTCTACCATTAACCATTTTCAAGTAACTAATTCACGTTTTCAAGTAACTAATTCACGTTTTCAAGTAACTAATTCATATTTTCACTACACTTAACCATTTTCAAGTAACTAATTCACATTTTCACTACATTTAACCATTTTCAAGTAACTAATTCACATTTTCACTACACTTAACCATTTTCAAGTAACTAATTCACATTTCAAGTCTCTACCATTAACCATTTTCAAGTAACTAATTCACATTTCAAGTCTCTACCATTAACCATGTAACTAATTCACATTTCAATTCTCTACACTTAACCATTTTCAAGTAACTAATTCACGTTTTCAAACTACTACACTTAACCATTTTCACGTAACTTATTCACATTTTCACTACACTTAACCATTTTCAAGTAACTAATTCACATTTCAAGTCTCTACCATTAACCATTTTCAAGTAACTAATTCACGTTTTCAAGTAACTAATTCACGTTTTCAAGTAACTAATTCATATTTTCACTACACTTAACCATTTTCAAGTAACTAATTCACATTTTCACTACACTTAACCATTTTCAAGTAACTAATTCGCATTTTCACTACACTTAACCATTTTCAAGTGACTAATTCACATTTCCAGGCTCTACCATTAACCATTTTCAAGTAACTAATTCACATTTTCAAGTTACTACACTCAACCATTTTGAAGTAACTAATTCACATTTTCATTACACTTAACCATTTTCAAGTAACTAATTCACTTTTCAAGTCTCTACCATTAACCATTTTCAAGTAACTAATTCACATTTTCAAGTTACTACCCTTAACCATTTTCAAGTAACTAATTCGCATTTTCACATCACTTAACCGTTTTCAAGTAACTAATTCACATTTCAAGTCTCTACCATTAAACATTTTCAAGTCACTACCATTTTCAAGTAACTAATTCACATTTTCACTGCACTTAACCATTTTCAAGTAACTAATTCACATTTCAAGTCTCTACCATTAACCAGCTTCAAGTAACTAATTCACATTTTCAAGTCACTACCATTTTCAAGTAACAAATACACATCTTCAAGTCTCTACAATTATCCATTTTCAAATAACTAATTCACATTTCAAATCTCTACCATTTTCAAGTAACTAATTCATATTTTCACTACACTTAACCATTTTCAAGTAACTAATTCACATTTTCACTACATTTAACCATTTTCAAGTAACTAATTCACATTTTCACTACACTTAACCATTTTCAAGTAACTAATTCACAATTTCAAGTTACTACACTTAACAATTTTCAAATAACTAATTCACATTTCAAGTAAGTAGTTCACATTACAACAAACTACCCTTAACCATTTTCAAGTAACTAATTCACATTTTCACTACACTTAACCATTTTCAAGTAAGTAATTAACATTTCAAGTCTCTACCATTAACCATTTTCAAGTAACTAATTCACATTTTCAAGTCACTACCATTTTCAAGTAACAAATACACATCTTCATGCCTCTACACTTAACCATTTTCAAGTAACCAATTCACATTTTCAAGTTACTACACTTAACCATTTTCAAGTAACTAAAATACATTTTCACTACACTTAACCATTTTCAAGTAACTAATTCACATTTCAAGTCTCTACCATTAACCATTTCAAGTAACTAATTCACATTTTCGCTACACTTAACCATTTTCAAGTAACTAATATACTTTTTCACTAAACTTAACCATTTTCAAGTAACTAATTCACATTTCAAGTCTCTATCATTAACCATTTTCAAGTAAATAATTCACATTTCAAGTCTCTACCATTAACCATGTAACTAATTCACATTTCAATTCTCTACACTTAACCATTTTCAAGTAACTAATTCACGTTTTCAAGCTACTACACTTAACCATTTTCACGTAACTTATTCACATTTTCACTACACTTAACCATTTTCAAGTAACTAATTCACATTTCAAGTCTCTACCATTAACCATTTTCAAGTAACTAATTCACGTTTTCAAGTAACTAATTCACGTTTTCAAGTAACTAATTCATATTTTCACTACACTTAACCATTTTCAAGTAACTAATTCACATTTTCACTACACTTAACCATTTTCAAGTAACTAATTCACATTTTCACTACACTTAACCATTTTCAAGTGACTAATTCACATTTCCAGGCTCTACCATTAACCATTTTCAAGTAACTAATTCACATTTTCAAGTTACTACACTCAACCATTTTGAAGTAACTAATTCACATTTTCATTACACTTAACCATTTTCAAGTAACTAATTCACTTTTCAAGTCTCTACCATTAACCATTTTCAAGTAACTAATTCACATTTTCAAGTTACTACCCTTAACCATTTTCAAGTAACTAATTCACATTTTCACATCACTTAACCATTTTCAAGTAACTAATTCACATTTCAAGTCTCTACCATTAACCATTTTCAAGTAACTAATTCACATTTTCAAGTCACTACCATTTTCAAGTAACAAATACACATCTTCATGTCTCTACACTTAACCATTTTCAAGTAACTAATTCACATTTTCAAGTAACTACACTTAACAATTTTCTAGTAACTTGTTCACATTTTCACTACACTTAACCATTTTCAAGTAACTAATTCACATTTCAAGTAGCTAATTCACACTTCAAGTCTCTCCCATTAACCATGTAACTAATTCACATTTTCACTACACTTAACCATTTTCATGTAACTAATTCACATTTCAAGTCTCTACTATTAACCATGTAACTAATTCACATTTCAATTCTCTACACTTAACTATTTTCAAGTAACTAATACACGTTTTCAAGCTACTACACTTAACTATTTTCAAGTAACTAATTCACGTTTTCAAGTCACTACCATTTTCAAGTAACTAATTCACGTTTTCAAGTTACTACACTTAACCATTTTCAAGTAACTAATTCACATTTTCACTACACTTAACCTTTTTCAAGTAACTAATTCACATTTCAAGTGTCTACACTTAACCATTTTCAAGTAACTAATTCACATTTCAAGTCTCTACCATTAACCATTTTCAAGTAACTAATTCACGTTTTCAAGTTACTAATCTTAACCATTTTCGGGTAACTAATTCACATTTTTATTCCACTTAACCATTTTCAAGTAACTAATTCAAGTTACTGCACTTAACAATTTTCAAATAACTAATTCACATTTCAAGTAAATAGTTCACATTACAACAAACTACACTTAACCATTTTCAAGTAAATAATTCACATTTTCACTAAACTTAACCATTTTCATGTAAGTAATTCACATTTCAAGTCTCTACCATTAACCATTTTCAAGTAACTAATTCACATTTTCAAGTCATTACCATTTTCAAGTAACAAATACACATCTTTATGTCTCTACACTAAACCATTTTCAAGTAACCAATTCACATTTTCAAGTTACTACACTTAACCATTTTCAAGTAACTAATTCACATTTTCACTACACTTAACCATTTTCAAGTAACTAATTCACATTTTCAAGTCACTACCATTTTCAAGTAACAAATACACATCTTCATTTCTCTACCATTAACCATTTTCAAGTAACTAATTCACATTTCAAGTCTCTACCATTAACCATTTTCAAGTAACTAATTCACATTTAAAGTCTCTACCATTAACCATGTAACTAATTCACATTTCAATTCTCTACACTTAACAATTTTCAAGTAACTAATTCACGTTTTCAAGTTACTACACTTAACCATTTTCAAGTAACTAATTCACATTTTCACTACACTTAACCATTTTCAAGTAACTAATTCACATTTCAAGTCTCTACCATTAAACATTTTCAAGTCACTACCATTTTCAAATAACTAATTCACATTTTCACTACACTTAACCATTTTCAAGTAACTAATTCACATTTCAAGTCTCTACCATTAACCATTTTCAAGTAACTAATTCACATTTTGAAGTCACTACCATTTTCAAGTAACAAATACACATCTTCATGCCTCTACACTTAACCATTTTCAAGTAACCAATTCACATTTTCAAGTTACTACACTTAACCATTTTCAAGTAACTAATATACATTTTCACTACACTTAACCATTTTCAAGTAACTAATTCACATTTCAAGTCTCTACCATTAACCATTTCAAGTAACTAATTCACATTTTCGCTACACTTAACCATTTTCAAGTAACTAATATACTTTTTCACTAAACTTAACCATTTTCAAGTAACTAATTCACATTTCAAGTCTCTACCATTAACCATTTTAAAGTAACTAATTCACATTTCAAGTCTCTACCATTAACCATGTAACTAATTCACATTTCAATTCTCTACACTTAACCATTTTCAAGTAACTAATTCACGTTTTCAAACTACTACACTTAACCATTTTCACGTAACTTATTCACATTTTCACTATACTTAACCATTTTCAAGTAACTAATTCACATTTCAAGTCTCTACCATTAACCATTTTCAAGTAACTAATTCACGTTTTCAAGTAACTAATTCACGTTTTCAAGTAACTAATTCATATTTTCACTACACTTAACCATTTTCAAGTAACTAATTCACATTTTCACTACATTTAACCATTTTCAAGTAACTAATTCACATTTTCACTACACTTAACCATTTTCAAGTAACTAATTCACATTTCAAGTCTCTACCATTAACCATTTTCAAGTAACTAATTCACATTTCAAGTCTCTACCATTAACCATGTAACTAATTCACATTTCAATTCTCTACACTTAACCATTTTCAAGTAACTAATTCACGTTTTCAAACTACTACACTTAACCATTTTCACGTAACTTATTCACATTTTCACTACACTTAACCATTTTCAAGTAACTAATTCACATTTCAAGTCTCTACCATTAACCATTTTCAAGTAACTAATTCACGTTTTCAAGTAACTAATTCACGTTTTCAAGTAACTAATTCATATTTTCACTACACTTAACCATTTTCAAGTAACTAATTCACATTTTCACTACACTTAACCATTTTCAAGTAACTAATTCACATTTTCACTACACTTAACCATTTTCAAGTGACTAATTCACATTTCCAGGCTCTACCATTAACCATTTTCAAGTAACTAATTCACATTTTCAAGTTACTACACTCAACCATTTTGAAGTAACTAATTCACATTTTCATTACACTTAACCATTTGCAAGTAACTAATTCACATTTCAATTCACTACACTTAACCATTTTCAAGTAACTAATTCACGTTTTCAAGTTACTACACTTAACCATTTTCAAGTAACTAATTCACATTTTCACTACACTTAACCATTTTCAAATAACTAATTCACATTTCAAGTCTCTACCATTAAACATTTTCAAGTTACTACCATTTTCAAGTAACTAATTCACATTTTCACTACATTTAACCATTTTCAAGTAACTAATTCACATTTCAAGTCTCTATCATTAACCATTTTCAAGTAACTAATTCACATTTTCAAGTCACTACCATTTTCAAGTAACAAATACACATCTTCAAGTCTCTACAATTATCCATTTTCAAATAACTAATTCACATTTCAAATCTCTACCATTTTCAAGTAACTAATTCACGTTTTCAAGTTATTACACTTAACCATTTTCTAGTAACTAATTCACATTTTCACTACACTTAACCATTTTCAAGTAAATAATTCACATTTCAAGTCTCTACCATTAACCATTTTCAAGTAACTACTTCACACTTCAAGTCTCTACCATTAACCATGTAACTAATTCACATTTTCAAGTCACTACCATTTTCAAGTAACTAATTCACATTTTCACTACATTTAACCATTTTCAAGTAACTAATTCACATTTCAAGTCTCTATCATTAACCATTTTCAAGTAACTAATTCACATTTTCAAGTCACTACCATTAACCATGTAACTAATTCACATTTCAATTCTCTACCATTAACCATTTTCAAGTAACTAATTCACGTTTTCAAGTAACTAATTCACGTTTTCAAGTAACTAATTCATATTTTCACTACACTTAACCATTTTCAAGTAACTAATTCACATTTTCACTACATTTAACCATTTTCAAGTAACTAATTCACATTTTCACTACACTTAACCATTTTCAAGTAACTAATTCACATTTCAAGTCTCTACCATTAACCATTTTCAAGTAACTAATTCACATTTCAAGTCTCTACCATTAACCATGTAACTAATTCACATTTCAATTCTCTACACTTAACCATTTTCAAGTAACTAATTCACGTTTTCAAACTACTACACTTAACCATTTTCACGTAACTTATTCACATTTTCACTACACTTAACCATTTTCAAGTAACTAATTCACATTTCAAGTCTCTACCATTAACCATTTTCAAGTAACTAATTCACGTTTTCAAGTAACTAATTCACGTTTTCAAGTAACTAATTCATATTTTCACTACACTTAACCATTTTCAAGTAACTAATTCACATTTTCACTACACTTAACCATTTTCAAGTAACTAATTCACATTTTCACTACACTTAACCATTTTCAAGTGACTAATTCACATTTCCAGGCTCTACCATTAACCATTTTCAAGTAACTAATTCACATTTTCAAGTTACTACACTCAACCATTTTGAAGTAACTAATTCACATTTTCATTACACTTAACCATTTTCAAGTAACTAATTCACATTTCAATTCACTACACTTAACCATTTTCAAGTAACTAATTCACGTTTTCAAGTTACTACACTTAACCATTTTCAAGTAACTAATTCACATTTTCACTACACTTAACCATTTTCAAATAACTAATTCACATTTCAAGTCTCTACCATTAAACATTTTCAAGTTACTACCATTTTCAAGTAACTAATTCACATTTTCACTACATTTAACCATTTTCAAGTAACTAATTCACATTTCAAGTCTCTATCATTAACCATTTTCAAGTAACTAATTCACATTTTCAAGTCACTACCATTTTCAAGTAACAAATACACATCTTCAAGTCTCTACAATTATCCATTTTCAAATAACTAATTCACATTTCAAATCTCTACCATTTTCAAGTAACTAATTCACGTTTTCAAGTTATTACACTTAACCATTTTCTAGTAACTAATTCACATTTTCACTACACTTAACCATTTTCAAGTAAATAATTCACATTTCAAGTCTCTACCATTAACCATTTTCAAGTAACTACTTCACACTTCAAGTCTCTACCATTAACCATGTAACTAATTCACATTTTCAAGTCACTACCATTTTCAAGTAACTAATTCACATTTTCACTACATTTAACCATTTTCAAGTAACTAATTCACATTTCAAGTCTCTATCATTAACCATTTTCAAGTAACTAATTCACATTTTCAAGTCACTACCATTTTCAAGTAACAAATACACATCTTCAAGTCTCTACAATTATCCATTTTCAAATAACTAATTCACATTTCAAATCTCTACCATTTTCAAGTAACTAATTCACGTTTTCAAGTTACTACACTTAACCATTTTCTAGTAACTAATTCACATTTTCACTACACTTAACCATTTTCAAGTAAATAATTCACATTTCAAGTCTCTACCATTAACCATTTTCAAGTAACTACTTCACACTTCAAGTCTCTACCATTAACCATGTAACTAATTCACATTTTCAAGTCACTACCATTTTCAAGTAACTAATTCACATTTTCACTACACTTAAACCATTTTCAAGTAAGTAATTCACATTTCAAGTCTCTACCATTAACCATTTTCAAATCACTACCATTTTCAAGTAACAAATACACATATTCATGTCTCTACGCTTAACCATTTTCAAGTAACCAATTCACATTTTCAATTTACTACACTTAACCATTTTCAAGTAACTAATTCACATTTTCACTACACTTAAACCATTTTCAAGTAAGTAATTCACATTTCAAGTCTCTACCATTAACCATTTTCAAATCACTACCATTTTCAAGTAACAAATACACATATTCATGTCTCTACGCTTAACCATTTTCAAGTAACCAATTCACATTTTCAATTTACTACACTTAACCATTTTCGAGTAACTAATTCACATTTTCATTACACTTAACCATTTTCAAGTAACTAATTCACATTTTAAGTCTCTACCATTAACCATTTTCAAGTAACTAATTCACATTTCAAGTCTCTACCACTAACCATGAAAATAATTCACATTTCAATTCTCTACACTTAACCATTTTCAAGTAACTAATTCACGTTTTCATGTTACTACACTTAACCATTTTCAAGTTACAAATTCACATTTTCACTACACTTAACCATTTTCAAATAACTAATTCACATTTCAAGTGTCTACAATTAACCATTTTCAAGTAATTAATTCACATTTTCAAGTCACTACCATTTTCAAGTAACAAATACACATCTTCAAGTCTCTACACATAACCATTTTCAAATAACTAATTCACATTTCAAGTCTCTACCATTTTCAAGTAACTAATTCACATTTCAAGTCTCTACCATTAACCATTTTCAAGTAACTAATTCACATTTCAAGTCTCCACCACTAACCATGTAACTAATTCACATTTCAATTCTCTACACTTAATCATTTTCAAGTAACTAATGCACGTTTTAAGTTACTACACGTAACTATTTTCAAGTAACTAATTCACATTTTCACTACACTTAACCATTTTCAAATAAATAATTCACATTTCAAGTCTCTACAATTAACCATTTTCAAGTAACTAATTCACATTTTCAGGTCACTACCATTTTCAAGTAACAAATACACATCTTCAAGTCTCTACTCTTAACCATGTTAAAATATCTAATTCACATTTCAAGTCTCTACCATTTTCAAGTAACTAATTCACATTTCAAGTCTCTACCATTTTCAAGTAACTAATTCACGTTTTCAAGTTCCTACACTTAACCATTTTCAAGTAACTAATTCACATTTTCACTACACTTAACCATTTTCAAGTGACTAATTCACATTTCCAGGCTCTACCATTAACCATTTTCAAGTAACTAATTCACATTTTCAAGTTACTACACTCAACCATTTTGAAGTAACTAATTCACATTTTCATTACACTTAACCATTTGCAAGTAACTAATTCACATTTCAATTCACTACACTTAACCATTTTCAAGTAACTAATTCACGTTTTCAAGTTACTACACTTAACCATTTTCAAGTAACTAATTCACATTTTCACTACACTTAACCATTTTCAAATAACTAATTCACATTTCAAGTCTCTACCATTAAACATTTTCAAGTCACTACCATTTTCAAGTAACTAATTCACATTTTCACTACATTTAACCATTTTCAAGTAACTAATTCACATTTCAAGTCTCTATCATTAACCATTTTCAAGTAACTAATTCACATTTTCAAGTCACTACCATTTTCAAGTAACAAATACACATCTTCAAGTCTCTACAATTATCCATTTTCAAATAACTAATTCACATTTCAAATCTCTACCATTTTCAAGTAACTAATTCACGTTTTCAAGTTACTACACTTAACCATTTTCTAGTAACTAATTCACATTTTCACTACACTTAACCATTTTCAAGTAAATAATTCACATTTCAAGTCTCTACCATTAACCATTTTCAAGTAACTACTTCACACTTCAAGTCTCTACCATTAACCATGTAACTAATTCACATTTTCAAGTCACTACCATTTTCAAGTAACTAATTCACATTTTCACTACACTTAAACCATTTTCAAGTAAGTAATTCACATTTCAAGTCTCTACCATTAACCATTTTCAAATCACTACCATTTTCAAGTAACAAATACACATATTCATGTCTCTACGCTTAACCATTTTCAAGTAACCAATTCACATTTTCAATTTACTACACTTAACCATTTTCAAGTAACTAATTCACATTTTCACTACACTTAAACCATTTTCAAGTAAGTAATTCACATTTCAAGTCTCTACCATTAACCATTTTCAAATCACTACCATTTTCAAGTAACAAATACACATATTCATGTCTCTACGCTTAACCATTTTCAAGTAACCAATTCACATTTTCAATTTACTACACTTAACCATTTTCGAGTAACTAATTCACATTTTCATTACACTTAACCATTTTCAAGTAACTAATTCACATTTTAAGTCTCTACCATTAACCATTTTCAAGTAACTAATTCACATTTCAAGTCTCTACCACTAACCATGAAAATAATTCACATTTCAATTCTCTACACTTAACCATTTTCAAGTAACTAATTCACGTTTTCATGTTACTACACTTAACCATTTTCAAGTTACAAATTCACATTTTCACTACACTTAACCATTTTCAAATAACTAATTCACATTTCAAGTGTCTACAATTAACCATTTTCAAGTAATTAATTCACATTTTCAAGTCACTACCATTTTCAAGTAACAAATACACATCTTCAAGTCTCTACACATAACCATTTTCAAATAACTAATTCACATTTCAAGTCTCTACCATTTTCAAGTAACTAATTCACATTTCAAGTCTCTACCATTAACCATTTTCAAGTAACTAATTCACATTTCAAGTCTCCACCACTAACCATGTAACTAATTCACATTTCAATTCTCTACACTTAATCATTTTCAAGTAACTAATGCACGTTTTAAGTTACTACACGTAACTATTTTCAAGTAACTAATTCACATTTTCACTACACTTAACCATTTTCAAATAAATAATTCACATTTCAAGTCTCTACAATTAACCATTTTCAAGTAACTAATTCACATTTTCAGGTCACTACCATTTTCAAGTAACAAATACACATCTTCAAGTCTCTACTCTTAACCATGTTAAAATATCTAATTCACATTTCAAGTCTCTACCATTATCAAGTAACTAATTCACATTTCAAGTCTCTACCATTTTCAAGTAACTAATTCACGTTTTCAAGTTCCTACACTTAACCATTTTCAAGTAACTAATTCACATTTTTGCTACACTTAACCATTTTCAAGTAACTAATTCACAATTTCAAGTTACTACACTTAACGATTTTCAAATAACTAATTCACATTTCAAGTAAGTAGTTCACATTACAACAAACTACCCTTAACCATTTTCAAGTAACTAATTCACATTTTCACTACACTTAACCATTTTCAAGTAAGTAATTCACATTTCAAGTCTCTACCATTAACCATTTTCAAGTAACTACTTCACACTTCAAGTCTCTACCATTAACCATGTAACTAATTCACATTTTCAAGTCACTACCATTTTCAAGTAACTAATTCACATTTTCACTACACTTAAACCATTTTCAAGTAAGTAATTCACATTTCAAGTCTCTACCATTAACCATTTTCAAGTCACTACCATTTTCAAGTAACAAATACACATATTCATGTCTCTACGCTTAACCATTTTCAAGTAACCAATTCACATTTTCAATTTACTACACTTAACCATTTTCAAATAACTAATTCACATTTCAAGTCTCTACCATTAACCATTTTCAAGTAACTAATTCACATTTTCAAGTCACTACCATTTTCAAGTAACTAATTCACATTTCCAAGTTACTACACTTAACCATTTTCTAGTAACTAATTCACATTTTCACTACACTTAACCATTTTCAAGTAAATAATTCACATTTCAAGTCTCTACCATTAACCATTTTCAAGTAACTACTTCACACTTCAAGTCTCTACCATTAACCATGTAACTAATTCACATTTTCAAGTCACTACCATTTTCAAGTAACTAATTCACATTTTCACTACACTTAAACCATTTTCAAGTAAGTAATTCACATTTCAAGTCTCTACCATTAACCATTTTCAAATCACTACCATTTTCAAGTAACAAATACACATATTCATGTCTCTACGCTTAACCATTTTCAAGTAACCAATTCACATTTTCAATTTACTACACTTAACCATTTTCAAGTAACTAATTCACATTTTCACTACACTTAAACCATTTTCAAGTAAGTAATTCACATTTCAAGTCTCTACCATTAACCATTTTCAAATCACTACCATTTTCAAGTAACAAATACACATATTCATGTCTCTACGCTTAACCATTTTCAAGTAACCAATTCACATTTTCAATTTACTACACTTAACCATTTTCGAGTAACTAATTCACATTTTCATTACACTTAACCATTTTCAAGTAACTAATTCACATTTTAAGTCTCTACCATTAACCATTTTCAAGTAACTAATTCACATTTCAAGTCTCTACCACTAACCATGAAAATAATTCACATTTCAATTCTCTACACTTAACCATTTTCAAGTAACTAATTCACGTTTTCATGTTACTACACTTAACCATTTTCAAGTTACAAATTCACATTTTCACTACACTTAACCATTTTCAAATAACTAATTCACATTTCAAGTGTCTACAATTAACCATTTTCAAGTAATTAATTCACATTTTCAAGTCACTACCATTTTCAAGTAACAAATACACATCTTCAAGTCTCTACACATAACCATTTTCAAATAACTAATTCACATTTCAAGTCTCTACCATTTTCAAGTAACTAATTCACATTTGAAGTCTCTACCATTAACCATTTTCAAGTAACTAATTCACATTTCAAGTCTCCACCACTAACCATGTAACTAATTCACATTTCAATTCTCTACACTTAATCATTTTCAAGTAACTAATGCACGTTTTAAGTTACTACACGTAACTATTTTCAAGTAACTAATTCACATTTTCACTACACTCAACCATTTTCAAATAAATAATTCACATTTCAAGTCTCTACAATTAACCATTTTCAAGTAACTAATTCACATTTTCAGGTCACTACCATTTTCAAGTAACAAATACACATCTTCAAGTCTCTACTCTTAACCATGTTAAAATATCTAATTCACATTTCAAGTCTCTACCATTTTCAAGTAACTAATTCACATTTCAAGTCTCTACCATTTTCAAGTAACTAATTCACGTTTTCAAGTTCCTACACTTAACCATTTTCAAGTAACTAATTCACATTTTTGCTACACTTAACCATTTTCAAGTAACTAATTCACAATTTCAAGTTACTACACTTAACGATTTTCAAATAACTAATTCACATTTCAAGTAAGTAGTTCACATTACAACAAACTACCCTTAACCATTTTCAAGTAACTAATTCACATTTTCACTACACTTAACCATTTTCAAGTAAGTAATTCACATTTCAAGTCTCTACCATTAACCATTTTCAAGTAACTACTTCAGACTTCAAGTCTCTACCATTAACCATGTAACTAATTCACATTTTCAAGTCACTACCATTTTCAAGTAACTAATTCACATTTTCACTACACTTAAACCATTTTCAAGTAAGTAATTCACATTTCAAGTCTCTACCATTAACCATTTTCAAGTCACTACCATTTTCAAGTAACAAATACACATATTCATGTCTCTACGCTTAACCATTTTCAAGTAACCAATTCACATTTTCAATTTACTACACTTAACCATTTTCAAATAACTAATTCACATTTCAAGTCTCTACCATTAACCATTTTCAAGTAACTAATTCACATTTTCAAGTCACTACCATTTTCAAGTAACTAATTCACATTTCCAAGTTACTACACTTAACCATTTTCTAGTAACTAATTCACATTTTCACTACACTTAACCATTTTCAAGTAAATAATTCACATTTCAAGTCTCTACCATTAACCATTTTCAAGTAACTACTTCACACTTCAAGTCTCTACCATTAACCATGTAACTAATTCACATTTTCAAGTCACTACCATTTTCAAGTAACTAATTCACATTTTCACTACACTTAAACCATTTTCAAGTAAGTAATTCACATTTCAAGTCTCTACCATTAACCATTTTCAAATCACTACCATTTTCAAGTAACAAATACACATATTCATGTCTCTACGCTTAACCATTTTCAAGTAACCAATTCACATTTTCAATTTACTACACTTAACCATTTTCAAGTAACTAATTCACATTTTCACTACACTTAAACCATTTTCAAGTAAGTAATTCACATTTCAAGTCTCTACCATTAACCATTTTCAAATCACTACCATTTTCAAGTAACAAATACACATATTCATGTCTCTACGCTTAACCATTTTCAAGTAACCAATTCACATTTTCAATTTACTACACTTAACCATTTTCGAGTAACTAATTCACATTTTCATTACACTTAACCATTTTCAAGTAACTAATTCACATTTTAAGTCTCTACCATTAACCATTTTCAAGTAACTAATTCACATTTCAAGTCTCTACCACTAACCATGAAAATAATTCACATTTCAATTCTCTACACTTAACCATTTTCAAGTAACTAATCCACGTTTTCATGTTACTACACTTAACCATTTTCAAGTTACAAATTCACATTTTCACTACACTTAACCATTTTCAAATAACTAATTCACATTTCAAGTGTCTACAATTAACCATTTTCAAGTAATTAATTCACATTTTCAAGTCACTACCATTTTCAAGTAACAAATACACATCTTCAAGTCTCTACACATAACCATTTTCAAATAACTAATTCACATTTCAAGTCTCTACCATTTTCAAGTAACTAATTCACATTTCAAGTCTCTACCATTAACCATTTTCAAGTAACTAATTCACATTTCAAGTCTCCACCACTAACCATGTAACTAATTCACATTTCAATTCTCTACACTTAATCATTTTCAAGTAACTAATGCACGTTTTAAGTTACTACACGTAACTATTTTCAAGTAACTAATTCACATTTTCACTACACTTAACCATTTTCAAATAAATAATTCACATTTCAAGTCTCTACAATTAACCATTTTCAAGTAACTAATTCACATTTTCAGGTCACTACCATTTTCAAGTAACAAATACACATCTTCAAGTCTCTACTCTTAACCATGTTAAAATATCTAATTCACATTTCAAGTCTCTACCATTTTCAAGTAACTAATTCACATTTCAAGTCTCTACCATTTTCAAGTAACTAATTCACGTTTTCAAGTTCCTACACTTAACCATTTTCAAGTAACTAATTCACATTTTTGCTACACTTAACCATTTTCAAGTAACTAATTCACAATTTCAAGTTACTACACTTAACGATTTTCAAATAACTAATTCACATTTCAAGTAAGTAGTTCACATTACAACAAACTACCCTTAACCATTTTCAAGTAACTAATTCACATTTTCACTACACTTAACCATTTTCAAGTAAGTAATTCACATTTCAAGTCTCTACCATTAACCATTTTCAAGTAACTACTTCACACTTCAAGTCTCTACCATTAACCATGTAACTAATTCACATTTTCAAGTCACTACCATTTTCAAGTAACTAATTCACATTTTCACTACACTTAAACCATTTTCAAGTAAGTAATTCACATTTCAAGTCTCTACCATTAACCATTTTCAAGTAACTACTTCACACTTCAAGTCTCTACCATTAACCATGTAACTAATTCACATTTTCAAGTCACTACCATTTTCAAGTAACTAATTCACATTTTCACTACACTTAAACCATTTTCAAGTAAGTAATTCACATTTCAAGTCTCTACCATTAACCATTTTCAAGTCACTACCATTTTCAAGTAACAAATACACATATTCATGTCTCTACGCTTAACCATTTTCAAGTAACCAATTCACATTTTCAATTTACTACACTTAACCATTTTCAAATAACTAATTCACATTTCAAGTCTCTACCATTAACCATTTTCAAGTAACTAATTCACATTTTCAAGTCACTACCATTTTCAAGTAACTAATTCACATTTCCAAGTTACTACACTTAACCATTTTCTAGTAACTAATTCACATTTTCACTACACTTAACCATTTTCAAGTAAATAATTCACATTTCAAGTCTCTACCATTAACCATTTTCAAGTAACTACTTCACACTTCAAGTCTCTACCATTAACCATGTAACTAATTCACATTTTCAAGTCACTACCATTTTCAAGTAACTAATTCACATTTTCACTACACTTAAACCATTTTCAAGTAAGTAATTCACATTTCAAGTCTCTACCATTAACCATTTTCAAATCACTACCATTTTCAAGTAACAAATACACATATTCATGTCTCTACGCTTAACCATTTTCAAGTAACCAATTCACATTTTCAATTTACTACACTTAACCATTTTCAAGTAACTAATTCACATTTTCACTACACTTAAACCATTTTCAAGTAAGTAATTCACATTTCAAGTCTCTACCATTAACCATTTTCAAATCACTACCATTTTCAAGTAACAAATACACATATTCATGTCTCTACGCTTAACCATTTTCAAGTAACCAATTCACATTTTCAATTTACTACACTTAACCATTTTCGAGTAACTAATTCACATTTTCATTACATTTAACCATTTTCAAGTAACTAATTCACATTTTAAGTCTCTACCATTAACCATTTTCAAGTAAGTAATTCACATTTCAAGTCTCTACCACTAACCATGAAAATAATTCACATTTCAATTCTCTACACTTAACCATTTTCAAGTAACTAATTCACGTTTTCATGTTACTACACTTAACCATTTTCAAGTTACAAATTCACATTTTCACTACACTTAACCATTTTCAAATAACTAATTCACATTTCAAGTGTCTACAATTAACCATTTTCAAGTAATTAATTCACATTTTCAAGTCACTACCATTTTCAAGTAACAAATACACATCTTCAAGTCTCTACACATAACCATTTTCAAATAACTAATTCACATTTCAAGTCTCTACCATTTTCAAGTAACTAATTCACATTTCAAGTCTCTACCATTAACCATTTTCAAGTAACTAATTCACATTTCAAGTCTCCACCACTAACCATGTAACTAATTCACATTTCAATTCTCTACACTTAATCATTTTCAAGTAACTAATGCACGTTTTAAGTTACTACACGTAACTATTTTCAAGTAACTAATTCACATTTTCACTACACTCAACCATTTTCAAATAAATAATTCACATTTCAAGTCTCTACAATTAACCATTTTCAAGTAACTAATTCACATTTTCAGGTCACTACCATTTTCAAGTAACAAATACACATCTTCAAGTCTCTACTCTTAACCATGTTAAAATATCTAATTCACATTTCAAGTCTCTACCATTTTCAAGTAACTAATTCACATTTCAAGTCTCTACCATTTTCAAGTAACTAATTCACGTTTTCAAGTTCCTACACTTAACCATTTTCAAGTAACTAATTCACATTTTTGCTACACTTAACCATTTTCAAGTAACTAATTCACAATTTCAAGTTACTACACTTAACGATTTTCAAATAACTAATTCACATTTCAAGTAAGTAGTTCACATTACAACAAACTACCCTTAACCATTTTCAAGTAACTAATTCACATTTTCACTACACTTAACCATTTTCAAGTAAGTAATTCACATTTCAAGTCTCTACCATTAACCATTTTCAAGTAACTACTTCAGACTTCAAGTCTCTACCATTAACCATGTAACTAATTCACATTTTCAAGTCACTACCATTTTCAAGTAACTAATTCACATTTTCACTACACTTAAACCATTTTCAAGTAAGTAATTCACATTTCAAGTCTCTACCATTAACCATTTTCAAGTCACTACCATTTTCAAGTAACAAATACACATATTCATGTCTCTACGCTTAACCATTTTCAAGTAACCAATTCACATTTTCAATTTACTACACTTAACCATTTTCAAATAACTAATTCACATTTCAAGTCTCTACCATTAACCATTTTCAAGTAACTAATTCACATTTTCAAGTCACTACCATTTTCAAGTAACTAATTCACATTTCCAAGTTACTACACTTAACCATTTTCTAGTAACTAATTCACATTTTCACTACACTTAACCATTTTCAAGTAAATAATTCACATTTCAAGTCTCTACCATTAACCATTTTCAAGTAACTACTTCACACTTCAAGTCTCTACCATTAACCATGTAACTAATTCACATTTTCAAGTCACTACCATTTTCAAGTAACTAATTCACATTTTCACTACACTTAAACCATTTTCAAGTAAGTAATTCACATTTCAAGTCTCTACCATTAACCATTTTCAAATCACTACCATTTTCAAGTAACAAATACACATATTCATGTCTCTACGCTTAACCATTTTCAAGTAACCAATTCACATTTTCAATTTACTACACTTAACCATTTTCAAGTAACTAATTCACATTTTCACTACACTTAAACCATTTTCAAGTAAGTAATTCACATTTCAAGTCTCTACCATTAACCATTTTCAAATCACTACCATTTTCAAGTAACAAATACACATATTCATGTCTCTACGCTTAACCATTTTCAAGTAACCAATTCACATTTTCAATTTACTACACTTAACCATTTTCGAGTAACTAATTCACATTTTCATTACACTTAACCATTTTCAAGTAACTAATTCACATTTTAAGTCTCTACCATTAACCATTTTCAAGTAACTAATTCACATTTCAAGTCTCTACCACTAACCATGAAAATAATTCACATTTCAATTCTCTACACTTAACCATTTTCAAGTAACTAATTCACGTTTTCATGTTACTACACTTAACCATTTTCAAGTTACAAATTCACATTTTCACTACACTTAACCATTTTCAAATAACTAATTCACATTTCAAGTGTCTACAATTAACCATTTTCAAGTAATTAATTCACATTTTCAAGTCACTACCATTTTCAAGTAACAAATACACATCTTCAAGTCTCTACACATAACCATTTTCAAATAACTAATTCACATTTCAAGTCTCTACCATTTTCAAGTAACTAATTCACATTTCAAGTCTCTACCATTAACCATTTTCAAGTAACTAATTCACATTTCAAGTCTCCACCACTAACCATGTAACTAATTCACATTTCAATTCTCTACACTTAATCATTTTCAAGTAACTAATGCACGTTTTAAGTTACTACACGTAACTATTTTCAAGTAACTAATTCACATTTTCACTACACTTAACCATTTTCAAATAAATAATTCACATTTCAAGTCTCTACAATTAACCATTTTCAAGTAACTAATTCACATTTTCAGGTCACTACCATTTTCAAGTAACAAATACACATCTTCAAGTCTCTACTCTTAACCATGTTAAAATATCTAATTCACATTTCAAGTCTCTACCATTTTCAAGTAACTAATTCACATTTCAAGTCTCTACCATTTTCAAGTAACTAATTCACGTTTTCAAGTTCCTACACTTAACCATTTTCAAGTAACTAATTCACATTTTTGCTACACTTAACCATTTTCAAGTAACTAATTCACAATTTCAAGTTACTACACTTAACGATTTTCAAATAACTAATTCACATTTCAAGTAAGTAGTTCACATTACAACAAACTACCCTTAACCATTTTCAAGTAACTAATTCACATTTTCACTACACTTAACCATTTTCAAGTAAGTAATTCACATTTCAAGTCTCTACCATTAACCATTTTCAAGTAACTACTTCACACTTCAAGTCTCTACCATTAACCATGTAACTAATTCACATTTTCAAGTCACTACCATTTTCAAGTAACTAATTCACATTTTCACTACACTTAAACCATTTTCAAGTAAGTAATTCACATTTCAAGTCTCTACCATTAACCATTTTCAAGTAACTACTTCACACTTCAAGTCTCTACCATTAACCATGTAACTAATTCACATTTTCAAGTCACTACCATTTTCAAGTAACTAATTCACATTTTCACTACACTTAAACCATTTTCAAGTAAGTAATTCACATTTCAAGTCTCTACCATTAACCATTTTCAAGTCACTACCATTTTCAAGTAACAAATACACATATTCATGTCTCTACGCTTAACCATTTTCAAGTAACCAATTCACATTTTCAATTTACTACACTTAACCATTTTCAAATAACTAATTCACATTTCAAGTCTCTACCATTAACCATTTTCAAGTAACTAATTCACATTTTCAAGTCACTACCATTTTCAAGTAACTAATTCACATTTCCAAGTTACTACACTTAACCATTTTCTAGTAACTAATTCACATTTTCACTACACTTAACCATTTTCAAGTAAATAATTCACATTTCAAGTCTCTACCATTAACCATTTTCAAGTAACTACTTCACACTTCAAGTCTCTACCATTAACCATGTAACTAATTCACATTTTCAAGTCACTACCATTTTCAAGTAACTAATTCACATTTTCACTACACTTAAACCATTTTCAAGTAAGTAATTCACATTTCAAGTCTCTACCATTAACCATTTTCAAATCACTACCATTTTCAAGTAACAAATACACATATTCATGTCTCTACGCTTAACCATTTTCAAGTAACCAATTCACATTTTCAATTTACTACACTTAACCATTTTCAAGTAACTAATTCACATTTTCACTACACTTAAACCATTTTCAAGTAAGTAATTCACATTTCAAGTCTCTACCATTAACCATTTTCAAATCACTACCATTTTCAAGTAACAAATACACATATTCATGTCTCTACGCTTAACCATTTTCAAGTAACCAATTCACATTTTCAATTTACTACACTTAACCATTTTCGAGTAACTAATTCACATTTTCATTACATTTAACCATTTTCAAGTAACTAATTCACATTTTAAGTCTCTACCATTAACCATTTTCAAGTAAGTAATTCACATTTCAAGTCTCTACCACTAACCATGAAAATAATTCACATTTCAATTCTCTACACTTAACCATTTTCAAGTAACTAATTCACGTTTTCATGTTACTACACTTAACCATTTTCAAGTTACAAATTCACATTTTCACTACACTTAACCATTTTCAAATAACTAATTCACATTTCAAGTGTCTACAATTAACCATTTTCAAGTAATTAATTCACATTTTCAAGTCACTACCATTTTCAAGTAACAAATACACATCTTCAAGTCTCTACACATAACCATTTTCAAATAACTAATTCACATTTCAAGTCTCTACCATTTTCAAGTAACTAATTCACATTTCAAGTCTCTACCATTAACCATTTTCAAGTAACTAATTCACATTTCAAGTCTCCACCACTAACCATGTAACTAATTCACAT
Organism: Capsicum rhomboideum; assembly: GCA_031232105.1. Classification (NCBI taxonomy): domain Eukaryota; kingdom Viridiplantae; phylum Streptophyta; class Magnoliopsida; order Solanales; family Solanaceae; genus Capsicum; species Capsicum rhomboideum. Next base: position 45,049,441 of record CP124719.1, on the reverse strand, counting down.
TTCAATTCTCTACACTTAATCATTTTCAAGTAACTAATGCACGTTTTAAGTTACTACACGTAACTATTTTCAAGTAACTAATTCACATTTTCACTACACTTAACCATTTTCAAATAAATAATTCACATTCCAAGTCTCTACAATTAACCATTTTCAAGTAACTAATTCACATTTTCAGGTCACTACCATTTTCAAGTAACAAATACACATCTTCAAGTCTCTACTCTTAACCATGTTAAAATATCTAATTCACATTTCAAGTCTCTACCATTTTCAAGTAACTAATTCACATTTCAAGTCTCTACCATTTTCAAGTAACTAATTCACGTTTTCAAGTTCCTACACTTAACCATTTTCAAGTAACTAATTCACAATTTCAAGTTACTACACTTAACGATTTTCAAATAACTAATTCACATTTCAAGTAAGTAGTTCACATTACAACAAACTACCCTTAACCATTTTCAAGTAACTAATTCATATTTTCACTACACTTAACCATTTTCAAGTAAGTAATTCACATTTCAAGTCTCTACCATTAACCATTTTCAAGTAACTACTTCACACTTCAAGTCTCTACCATTAACCATGTAACTAATTCACATTTTCAAGTCACTACCATTTTCAAGTAACTAATTCACATTTTCACTACACTTAAACCATTTTCAAGTAAGTAATTCACATTTCAAGTCTCTACCATTAACCATTTTCAAGTCACTACCATTTTCAAGTAACAAATACACATATTCATGTCTCTACGCTTAACCATTTTCAAGTAACCAATTCACATTTTCAATTTACTACACTTAACCATTTTCAAATAACTAATTCACATTTCAAGTCTCTACCATTAACCATTTTCAAGTAACTAATTCACATTTTCAAGTCACTACCATTTTCAAGTAACTAATTCACATTTCCAAGTTACTACACTTAACCATTTTCTAGTAACTAATTCACATTTTCACTACACTTAACCATTTTCAAGTAAATAATTCACATTTCAAGTCTCTACCATTAACCATTTTCAAGTAACTACTTCACACTTCAAGTCTCTACCATTAACCATGTAACTAATTCACATTTTCAAGTCACTACCATTTTCAAGTAACTAATTCACATTTTCACTACACTTAAACCATTTTCAAGTAAGTAATTCACATTTCAAGTCTCTACCATTAACCATTTTCAAATCACTACCATTTTCAAGTAACAAATACACATATTCATGTCTCTACGCTTAACCATTTTCAAGTAACCAATTCACATTTTCAATTTACTACACTTAACCATTTTCAAGTAACTAATTCACATTTTCACTACACTTAAACCATTTTCAAGTAAGTAATTCACATTTCAAGTCTCTACCATTAACCATTTTCAAATCACTACCATTTTCAAGTAACAAATACACATATTCATGTCTCTACGCTTAACCATTTTCAAGTAACCAATTCACATTTTCAATTTACTACACTTAACCATTTTCGAGTAACTAATTCACATTTTCATTACACTTAACCATTTTCAAGTAACTAATTCACATTTTAAGTCTCTACCATTAACCATTTTCAAGTAACTAATTCACATTTCAAGTCTCTACCACTAACCATGAAAATAATTCACATTTCAATTCTCTACACTTAACCATTTTCAAGTAACTAATTCACGTTTTCATGTTACTACACTTAACCATTTTCAAGTTACAAATTCACATTTTCACTACACTTAACCATTTTCAAATAACTAATTCACATTTCATGTGTCTACAATTAACCATTTTCAAGTAATTAATTCACATTTTCAAGTCACTACCATTTTCAAGTAACAAATACACATCTTCAAGTCTCTACACATAACCATTTTCAAATAACTAATTCACATTTCAAGTCTCTACCATTTTCAAGTAACTAATTCACATTTCAAGTCTCTACCATTAACCATTTTCAAGTAACTAATTCACATTTCAAGTCTCCACCACTAACCATGTAACTAATTCACATTTCAATTCTCTACACTTAATCATTTTCAAGTAACTAATGCACGTTTTAAGTTACTACACGTAACTATTTTCAAGTAACTAATTCACATTTTCACTACACTTAACCATTTTCAAATAAATAATTCACATTTCAAGTCTCTACAATTAACCATTTTCAAGTAACTAATTCACATTTTCAGGTCACTACCATTTTCAAGTAACAAATACACATCTTCAAGTCTCTACTCTTAACCATGTTAAAATATCTAATTCACATTTCAAGTCTCTACCATTTTCAAGTAACTAATTCACATTTCAAGTCTCTACCATTTTCAAGTAACTAATTCACGTTTTCAAGTTCCTACACTTAACCATTTTCAAGTAACTAATTCACATTTTTGCTACACTTAACCATTTTCAAGTAACTAATTCACAATTTCAAGTTACTACACTTAACGATTTTCAAATAACTAATTCACATTTCAAGTAAGTAGTTCACATTACAACAAACTACCCTTAACCATTTTCAAGTAACTAATTCACATTTTCACTACACTTAACCATTTTCAAGTAAGTAATTCACATTTCAAGTCTCTACCATTAACCATTTTCAAGTAACTAATTCACATTTTCAAGTCACTAACATTTTCAAGTAACAAATACACATCTTCATGCCTCTACACTTAACCATTTTCAAGTAACCAATTCACATTTTCAAGTTACTACACTAACCATTTTCAAGTAACAAATACACATATTCATGTCTCTACGCTTAACCATTTTCAAGTAACCAATTCACATTTTCAATTTACTACACTTAACCATTTTCAAATAACTAATTCACATTTCAAGTCTCTACCATTAACCATTTTCAAGTAACTAATTCACATTTTCAAGTCACTACCATTTTCAAGTAACTAATTCACATTTCCAAGTTACTACACCTAACCATTTTCTAGTAACTAATTCACATTTTCACTACACTTAACCATTTTCAAGTAAATAATTCACATTTCAAGTCTCTACCATTAACCATTTTCAAGTAACTACTTCACACTTCAAGTCTCTACCATTAACCATGTAACTAATTCACATTTTCAAGTCACTACCATTTTCAAGTAACTAATTCACATTTTCACTACACTTAAACCATTTTCAAGTAAGTAATTCACATTTCAAGTCTCTACCATTAACCATTTTCAAATCACTACCATTTTCAAGTAACAAATACACATATTCATGTCTCTACGCTTAACCATTTTCAAGTAACCAATTCACATTTTCAATTTACTACACTTAACCATTTTCAAGTAACTAATTCACATTTTCACTACACTTAAACCATTTTCAAGTAAGTAATTCACATTTCAAGTCTCTACCATTAACCATTTTCAAATCACTACCATTTTCAAGTAACAAATACACATATTCATGTCTCTACGCTTAACCATTTTCAAGTAACCAATTCACATTTTCAATTTACTACACTTAACCATTTTCGAGTAACTAATTCACATTTTCATTACACTTAACCATTTTCAAGTAACTAATTCACATTTTAAGTCTCTACCATTAACCATTTTCAAGTAACTAATTCACATTTCAAGTCTCTACCACTAACCATGAAAATAATTCACATTTCAATTCTCTACACTTAACCATTTTCAAGTAACTAATTCACGTTTTCATGTTACTACACTTAACCATTTTCAAGTTACAAATTCACATTTTCACTACACTTAACCATTTTCAAATAACTAATTCACATTTCAAGTGTCTACAATTAACCATTTTCAAGTAATTAATTCACATTTTCAAGTCACTACCATTTTCAAGTAACAAATACACATCTTCAAGTCTCTACACATAACCATTTTCAAATAACTAATTCACATTTCAAGTCTCTACCATTTTCAAGTAACTAATTCACATTTCAAGTCTCTACCATTAACCATTTTCAAGTAACTAATTCACATTTCAAGTCTCCACCACTAACCATGTAACTAATTCACATTTCAATTCTCTACACTTAATCATTTTCAAGTAACTAATGCACGTTTTAAGTTACTACACGTAACTATTTTCAAGTAACTAATTCACATTTTCACTACACTTAACCATTTTCAAATAAATAATTCACATTTCAAGTCTCTACAATTAACCATTTTCAAGTAACTAATTCACATTTTCAGGTCACTACCATTTTCAAGTAACAAATACACATCTTCAAGTCTCTACTCTTAACCATGTTAAAATATCTAATTCACATTTCAAGTCTCTACCATTTTCAAGTAACTAATTCACATTTCAAGTCTCTACCATTTTCAAGTAAGTAATTCACGTTTTCAAGTTCCTACACTTAACCATTTTCAAGTAACTAATTCACATTTTTGCTACACTTAACCATTTTCAAGTAACTAATTCACAATTTCAAGTTACTACACTTAACGATTTTCAAATAACTAATTCACATTTCAAGTAAGTAGTTCACATTACAACAAACTACCCTTAACCATTTTCAAGTAACTAATTCACATTTTCACTACACTTAACCATTTTCAAGTAAGTAATTCACATTTCAAGTCTCTACCATTAACCATTTTCAAGTAACTAATTCACATTTTCAAGTCACTAACATTTTCAAGTAACAAATACACATCTTCATGCCTCTACACTTAACCATTTTCAAGTAACCAATTCACATTTTCAAGTTACTACACTAACCATTTTCAAGTAACTAATATACATTTTCACAACACTTAACCATTTTCAAGTAACTAATTCACATTTCAAGTCTCTACCAGTAACCATTTTCAAGTAACTAATTCACATTTTCGCTACCCTTAACCATTTTCAAGTAACTAATTCACATTTTCACTAAACTTAACCATTTTCAAGTAACTAATTCACATTTCAAGTCTCTACCATTAACCATTTTCAAGTAAATAATTCACATTTCAAGTCTCTACCATTAACCATGTAACTAATTCACATTTCAATTCTCTACTCTTAACCATTTTCAAGTAACTAATTCACGTTTTCAAGCTACTACACTTAACCATTTTCACGTAACTTATTCACATTTTCACTACACTTAACCATTTTCAAGTAACTAATTCACATTTCAAGTCTCTACCATTAACCATTTTCCAGTAACTAATTCACGTTTTCAAGTAACTAATTCACGTTTTCAAGTAACTAATTCATATTTTCACTACACTTAACCATTTTCAAGTAACTAATTCACATTTTCACTACACTTAACCATTTTCAACTGACTAATTCACATTTCCAGGCTCTACCATTAACCATTTTCAAGTAACTAATTCACTTTTTAAAGTTACTACACTTAACAATTTTCAAGTAACTAATTCACATTTCAAGTCTCTACCATTAACCATTTTCAAGTAACTAATTCACATTTTCAAGTCACTACCATTTTCAAGTAAGTAATTCACATTTCCAAGTTACTACACTTAACCATTTTCTAGTAACTAATTTACATTTTCACTACACTTGACCATTTTCAAGTAAATAATTCACATTTCAAGTCTCTACCATTAACCATTTTCAAGTAACTACTTCACACTTCAAGTCTCTACCATTAACCATGTAACTAATTCACATTTTGAAGTCACTACCATTTTCAAGTAACTAATTCACATTTTCACTACACTTAAACCATTTTCAAGTAACTAATTCACATTTTCACTACACTTAACCATTTTCAAGTAACTAATTCACATTTCAAGTCTCTACCATTAAACATTTTCAAGTAACTACCATTTTCAAGTAACTAATTCACATTTTCACTACACTTAACCATTTTCAAGTAACTAATTCACATTTCAAGTCTCCACCATTAACCATTTTCAAGTAACTGATTCACATTTCAAGTCTCTACCATTAACCATGTAACTAATTCACATTTCAATTCTCTACACTTAACCATTTTCAAGTAACTAATCCACATTTTCACTACACTTAACCATTTTCAAATAACTAATCCACATTTTCACTACACTTAACCATTTTCAAGTAACTAATTCACATTTCAAGTCTCTACCATTAACCATTTTCAAGTAACTAATTCACGTTTTCAAGTTACTACACTTAACCATTTTCAAGTAACTAATTCACATTTTCACTACACTTAACCATTTTCAAGTAACTAATTCACATTTCAAGTCTCTACCGTTAACCATTTTCAAGTAACTAATTCACATTTTCAAGTCACCACCATTTTCAAGTAACAAATACTCATCTTCATGTCTCTACACTTAACCATTTTCAAGTAAGTAATTCACATTTCAAGTCTCTACCATTAACCATTTTCAAGTAACTAATTCACATTTTCATTACACTTAACCATTTTCAAGTGACTAATTCACATTTTAAAGTTACTACAATTAACAATTTTCAAGTAACTAATTCACATTTCAAGTCTCTACCATTAACCATTTTCAAGTAACTAATTCTAATTTTCAAGTCACTACCTTTTTCAAGTAACTAATTCACATTTCCAAGTTACTACACTTAACCATTTTCTAGTAACTAATTCACATTTTCACTACACTTAACCATTTTCAAGTAAATAATTCACATTTCAAGTCTCTACCATTAACCATTTTCAAGTAACTACTTCACACTTCAAGTCTCTACCATTAACCATGCAACTAATTCACATTTTCAAGTCACTACCATTTTCAAGTAACTAATTCACATTTTCACTACACTTAAACCATTTTCAAGTAACTAATTCACATTTCAAGTCTCTACCATTAACCATTTTCAAGTAACTAATTCACATTTTCGCTACCCTTAACCATTTTCAAGTAACTAATTCACATTTTCACTAAACTTAACCATTTTCAAGTAACTAATTCACATTTCAAGTCTCTACCATTAACCATTTTCAAGTAAACAATTCACATTTCAAGTCTCTACCATTATCCATGTAACTAATTCACATTTCAACTCTCTACACTTAACCATTTTCAAGTAACTAATTCACGTTTTCAAGCAACTACACTTAACCATTTTCACGTAACTTATTCACATTTTCTCAACACTTAACCATTTTCAAGTAACTAATTCACATTTCAAGTCTCTACCATTAACCATTTTCAAGTAACTAATTCACGTTTTCAAGTTACTACACACAACCATTTTCAAGTAACTAATTCACATTTCAAGTCTCTACCATTAACCATTTTCAAGTAACTAATTCACATTTTCAAGTCACTACCTTTTTCAAGTAACTAATTCACATTTCCAAGTTACTACACTTAACCATTTTCTAGTAACTAATTCACATTTTAACTACACTTAACCATTTTCAAGTAAATAATTCACATTTCAAGTCTCTACCATTAACCATTTTCAAGTAACTACTTCACACTTCAAGTCTCTACCATTAACCATGTAACTAAGTCACATTTTCAAGTCACTACCATTTTCAAGTAACTAATTCACATTTTCACTACACTTAAACCATTTTCAAGTAACTAATTCACATTTCAAGTCTCTACCATTAACCATTTTCAAGTAACTAATTCACATTTTCGCTACCCTTAACCATTTTCAAGTAACTAATTCACATTTTCACTAAACTTAACCATTTTCAAGTAACTAATTCACATTTCAAGTCTCTACCATTAACCATTTTCAAGTAAATAATTCACATTTCAAGTCTCTACCATTATCCATGTAACTAATTCACATTTCAATTCTCTACACTTAACCATTTTCAAGTAACTAATTCACGTTTTCAAGCTACTACACTTAACCATTTTCACGTAACTTATTCACATTTTCTCTACACTTAACCATTTTCAAGTAACTAATTCACATTTCAAGTCTCTACCATTAACCATTTTCAAGTAACTAATTCACGTTTTCAAGTAACTAATTCACGTTTTCAAGTAACTAATTCATATTTTCACTACACTTAACCATTTTCAAGTAACTAATTCACATTTACACTACATTTAACCATTTTCAAGTAACTAATTCACATTTTCACTACAGTTAACCATTTTCAAGTGACTAATTCACATTTTCAGGCTCTACCATTAACCATTTTCAAGTAACTAATTCACATTTTAAAGTTACTACACTTAACAATTTTCAAGTAACTAATTCACATTTCAAGTCTCTACCATTAACCATTTTCAAGTAACTAATTCACATTTTCAAGTCACTACCATTTTCAAGTAACTAATTCACATTTCCAAGTTACTACACTTAACCATTTTCTAGTAACTAATTTACATTTTCACTACACTTAACCATTTTCAAGTAAATAATTCACATTTCAAGTCTCTACCATTAACCATTTTCAAGTAACTACTTCACACTTCAAGTCTCTACCATTAACCATGTAACCAATTCACATTTTGAAGTCACTACCATTTTCAAGTAACTAATTCACATTTTCACTACACTTAAACCATTTTCAAGTAAGTAATTCACATTTCAAGTCTCTACCATTAACCATTTTCAGGTCACTACCATTTTCAAGTAACAAATACACATATTCATGTCTCTACGCTTAACCATTTTCAAGTAACCAATTCACATTTTCAATTTACTACACTTAACCATTTTCAAGTAACTAATTCACATTTTCATTACACTTAACCATTTTCAAGTAACTAATTCACATTTCAAGTCTCTACCATTAACCATTTTCAAGTAACTAATTCACATTTCAAGTCTCTACCATTAACCATTTTCAAGTAACTAATTCACATTACAAGTGTCTACAATTAACCATTTTCGAGTAATTAATTCACATTTTCAAGTCACTACCATTTTCAAGTAACAAATACACATCTTCATTTCTCTACCATTAACCATTTTCAAGTCACTACCATTTTCATGTAACTAATTCACATTTCAAGTCTCTACCATTAACCATTTTCAAGTAACTAATTCACATTTAAAGTCTCTACCATTAACCATGTAACTAATTCACATTTCAATTCTCTACACTTAACCATTTTCAAGTAACTAATTCACGTTTTCAAGTTACTACACTTAACCATTTTCAAGTAACTAATTCACATTTTCACTACACTTAACCATTTTCAAGTAACTAATTCACATTTCAAGTCTCTACCATTAAACATTTTCAAGTCACTACCATTTTCAAGTAACTAATTCACATTTTCACTACACAACCATTTTCAAGTGACTAATTCACATTTTCACTACACTTAACCATTTTCAAGTAACTAATTCACATTTCAAGTCTCTACCATTAAACATTTTCAAGTAACTACCATTTTCAAGTAACTAATTCACATTTTCACTACACTTAACCATTTTCAAGTAACTAATTCACATTTCAAGTCTCCACCATTAACCATTTTCAAGTAACTGATTCACATTTCAAGTCTCTACCATTAACCATGTAACTAATTCACATTTCAATTCTCTACACTTAACCATTTTCAAGTAACTAATTCACGTTTTCAAGTTACTACACTTAACCATTTTCAAGTAACTAATCCACATTTTCACTACGCTTAACCATTTTCAAGTAACTAATCCACATTTTCACTACACTTAACCATTTTCAAGTAACTAATTCACATTTCAAGTCTCTACCATTAACCATTTTCAAGTAACTAATTCACATTTTCACTACACTTAACCATTTTCAAGTAACTAATTCACATTTCAAGTCTCTACCGTTAACCATTTTCAAGTAACTAATTCACATTTTCAAGTCACCACAATTTTCAAGTAACAAATACTCATCTTCATGTCTCTACACTTAACCATTTTCAAGTAAGCAATTCACATTTCAAGTCTCTACCATTAACCATTTTCAAGTAACTAATTCACATTTTCAAGTCACTACCATTTTCAAGTAACTAATTCACATTTCCAAGTTACTACACTTTCACATTTTCTAGTAACTAATTCACATTTTCACTACACTTAACCATTTTCAAGTAAATAATTCACATTTCAAGTCTCTACCATTAACCATTTTCAAGTAACTACTTCACACTTCAAGTCTCTACCATTAACCATGTAACTAATTCACATTTTCAAGTCACTACCATTTTCAAGTAACTAATTCACATTTTCACTACACTTAAACCATTTTCAAGTAACTAATTCACATTTCAAGTCTCTACCATTAACCATTTTCAAGTAACTACTTCACACTTCAAGTCTCTTAACCATTTTCAAGTAAGTAATTCACATTTCAAGTCTCTACCATTAACCATTTTCAAGTAACTAATTCTCATTTTCATTACACTTAACCATTTTCAAGTAACTAATTCACATTTTAAAGTTACTACACTTAACAATTTTCAAGTAACTAATTCACATTTTCACTACACTTAACCATTTTCAAGTAACCAATTCACATTTTCAATTTACTACACTTAACCATTTTCAAGTAACAAATTCACATTTTCACTACAGTTAACCATTTTCAAGTAACTACTTCACATTTCAAGTCTCTACCATTAACCATTTTCAAGTAACTAATTCACATTTTCATTACACTTAACCATTTTCAAGTAACTAGTTCACATTTTAAGTCTCTACCATTAACCATTTTCAAGTAACAAATTCACATTTCAAGTCTCTACCACTAACCATGAAAATAATTCACATTTCAATTCTCTACATTTAACCATTTTCAAGTAACTAATTCACGTTTTCATGTTACTACACTTAACCATTTTCAAGTTACAAATTCACATTTTCACTACACTTAACCATTTTCAAGTAACTAATTCACATTTCAAGTGTCTACAATTAACCATTTTCAAGTAATTAATTCACATTTTCAAGTCACTACCATTTTCAAGTAACAAATACACATCTTCAAGTCTCTACACTTAACCATTTTCAAATAACTAATTCACATTTCAAGTCTCTACCTTTTTCAAGTAACTAATTCACATTTCAAGTCTCTACCATTAACCATTTTCAAGTAACTAATTCACATTTCAAGTCTCTACCACTAACCATGTAACTAATTCACATTTCAATTCTCTACACTTAATCATTTTCAAGTAACTAATGCACGTTTTAAGTTACTACACGTAACCATTTTCAAGTAACTAATTCACATTTTCACTACACTTAACCATTTTCAAATAAATAATTCACATTTCAAGTCTCTACAATTAACCATTTTCAAGTAACTAATTCACATTTTCAGGTCACTACCATTTTCAAGTAACAAATACACATCTTCAAGTCTCTACTCTTAACCATTTTAAAATATCTAATTCACATTTCAAGTCTCTACCATTTTCAAGTAACTAATTCACATTTCAAGTCTCTACCATTTTCAAGTAACTAATTCACGTTTTCAAGTTACTACACTTAACCATTTTCAAGTAACTAATCCACATTTTCACTACACTTAACCATTTTTAAGTAACTAATTCACATTTTTACTACACTTAACCATTTTCAAGTAACTAATTCACAATTTCAAGTTACTACACTTAACAATTAGCAAATAACTAATTCACATTTCAAGTAAGTAGTTCACGTTACAACAAACTACCCTTAACCATTTTCAAGTAACTAATTCACATTTTCACTACACTTAACCATTTTCAAGTAAGTAATTCACATTTCAAGTCTCTACCATTAACCATTTTCGAGTAACTACTTCACACTTCAAGTCTCTACCATTAACCATGTAACTAATTCACATTTTCAAGTCACTACCATTTTCAAGTAACTAATTCACATTTTCACTACACTTAAACCATTTTCAAGTAAGTAATTCACATTTAAGTCTCTACCATTAACCATTTTTAAGTCACTACCATTTTCAAGTAACAAATACACATATTCATGTCTCTACGCTTAACCATTTTCAAGTAACCAATTCACATTTTCAATTTACTACACTTAACCATTTTCAAATAGCTAATTCACATTTCAAGTCTCTACCACTAACCATGAAAATAATTCACATTTCAATTCTCTACACTTAACCATTTTCAAGTAACTAATTCACGTTTTCATGTTACTACACTTAACTATTTTCAAGTTACAAATTCACATTTTCACTACACTTAACCATTTTCAAGTAACTAATTCAAATTTCCAAGTTACTACACTTAACCATTTTCTAGTAACTAATTCACATTTTCACTACAATTAAATATTTTCAAGTAACTAATTCACATTTCAAGTCTCTACCATTAACCATTTTCAAGTAACTAATTCACATTTAAAGTCTCTACCATTAACCATTTTCAAGTAACTAATTCACGTTTTCAAGTTACTACACTCAACCATTTTCAAGTTACAAATTCAAATTTTCACTACACTTAACCATTTTCAAGTAACTAATTCACATTTCAAGTCTCCACCATTAACCATTTTCAAGTAACTGATTCACATTTCAAGTCTCTACCACTAACCATGTAACTAATTCACATTTCAATTCTCTACACTTAACCATTTTCAAGTAACTAATTCACGTTTTCAAGTTACTACACTTAACCATTTTCAAGTAACTAATCCACATTTTCACTACACTTAACCATTTTCAAGTAACTAATCCACATTTTCACTACACTTAACCATTTTCTAGTAACTAATTCACATTTTCACTACAATTAAATATTTTCAAGTAACTAATTCACATTTCAAGTCTCTACCATTAACCATTTTCAAGTAACTAATTCACATTTAAAGTCTCTACCATTAACCATTTTCAAGTAACTAATTCACGTTTTCAAGTTACTACACTCAACCATTTTCAAGTTACAAATTCAAATTTTCACTACACTTAACCATTTTCAAGTAACTAATTCACATTTCAAGTCTCCACCATTAACCATTTTCAAGTAACTGATTCACATTTCAAGTCTCTACCACTAACCATGTAACTAATTCACATTTCAATTCTCTACACTTAACCATTTTCAAGTAACTAATTCACGTTTTCATGTTACTACACTTAACCATTTTCAAGTTACAAATTCACATTTTCACTACACTTAACCATTTTCAAGTAACTAATTCAAATTTCCAAGTTACTACACTTAACCATTTTCTAGTAACTAATTCACATTTTCACTACAATTAAATATTTTCAAGTAACTAATTCACATTTCAAGTCTCTACCATTAACCATTTTCAAGTAACTAATTCACATTTAAAGTCTCTACCATTAACCATGTAACTAATTCACATTTCAATTCTCTACACTTAACCATTTTCAAGTAAGTAATTCACGTTTTCAAGTTACTACACTTAACCATTTTCAAGTAACTAATTCACATTTTCACTACACTTAACCATTTTCAAGTAACTAATTCACATTTCAAGTCTCTTAACCATTTTCAAGTAAGTAATTCACATTTCAAGTCTCTACCATTAACCATTTTCAAGTAACTAATTCTCATTTTCATTACACTTAACCATTTTCAAGTAACTAATTCACATTTTAAAGTTACTACACTTAACAATTTTCAAGTAACTAATTCACATTTTCACTACACTTAACCATTTTCAAGTAACCAATTCACATTTTCAATTTACTACACTTAACCATTTTCAAGTAACAAATTCACATTTTCACTACAGTTAACCATTTTCAAGTAACTACTTCACATTTCAAGTCTCTACCATTAACCATTTTCAAGTAACTAATTCACATTTTCATTACACTTAACCATTTTCAAGTAACTAGTTCACATTTTAAGTCTCTACCATTAACCATTTTCAAGTAACAAATTCACATTTCAAGTCTCTACCACTAACCATGAAAATAATTCACATTTCAATTCTCTACATTTAACCATTTTCAAGTAACTAATTCACGTTTTCATGTTACTACACTTAACCATTTTCAAGTTACAAATTCACATTTTCACTACACTTAACCATTTTCAAGTAACTAATTCACATTTCAAGTGTCTACAATTAACCATTTTCAAGTAATTAATTCACATTTTCAAGTCACTACCATTTTCAAGTAACAAATACACATCTTCAAGTCTCTACACATAACCATTTTCAAATAACTAATTCACATTTCAAGTCTCTACCATTTTCAAGTAACTAATTCACATTTCAAGTCTCTACCATTAACCATTTTCAAGTAACTAATTCACATTTCAAGTCTCTACCACTAACCATGTAACTAATTCACATTTCAATTCTCTACACTTAATCATTTTCAAGTAACTAATGCACGTTTTAAGTTACTACACGTAACCATTTTCAAGTAACTAATTCACATTTTCACTACACTTAACCATTTTCAAATAAATAATTCACATTTCAAGTCTCTACAATTAACCATTTTCAAGTAACTAATTCACATTTTCAGGTCACTACCATTTTCAAGTAACAAATACACATCTTCAAGTCTCTACTCTTAACCATTTTAAAATATCTAATTCACATTTCAAGTCTCTACCATTTTCAAGTAACTAATTCACATTTCAAGTCTCTACCATTTTCAAGTAACTAATTCACGTTTTCAAGTTACTACACTTAACCATTTTCAAGTAACTAATCCACATTTTCACTACACTTAACCATTTTTAAGTAACTAATTCACATTTTTACTACACTTAACCATTTTCAAGTAACTAATTCACAATTTCAAGTTACTACACTTAACAATTTGCAAATAACTAATTCACATTTCAAGTAAGTAGTTCACGTTACAACAAACTACCCTTAACCATTTTCAAGTAACTAATTCACATTTTCACTACACTTAACCATTTTCAAGTAAGTAATTCACATTTCAAGTCTCTACCATTAACCATTTTCGAGTAACTACTTCACACTTCAAGTCTCTACCATTAACCATGTAACTAATTCACATTTTCAAGTCACTACCATTTTCAAGTAACTAATTCACATTTTCACTACACTTAAACCATTTTCAAGTAAGTAATTCACATTTAAGTCTCTACCATTAACCATTTTTAAGTCACTACCATTTTCAAGTAACAAATACACATATTCATGTCTCTACGCTTAACCATTTTCAAGTAACCAATTCACATTTTCAATTTACTACACTTAACCATTTTCAAATAGCTAATTCACATTTCAAGTCTCTACCACTAACCATGAAAATAATTCACATTTCAATTCTCTACACTTAACCATTTTCAAGTAACTAATTCACGTTTTCATGTTACTACACTTAACCATTTTCAAGTTACAAATTCACATTTTCACTACACTTAACCATTTTCAAGTAACTAATTCAAATTTCCAAGTTACTACACTTAACCATTTTCTAGTAACTAATTCACATTTTCACTACAATTAAATATTTTCAAGTAACTAATTCACATTTCAAGTCTCTACCATTAACCATTTTCAAGTAACTAATTCACATTTAAAGTCTCTACCATTAACCATTTTCAAGTAACTAATTCACGTTTTCAAGTTACTACACTCAACCATTTTCAAGTTACAAATTCAAATTTTCACTACACTTAACCATTTTCAAGTAACTAATTCACATTTCAAGTCTCCACCATTAACCATTTTCAAGTAACTGATTCACATTTCAAGTCTCTACCACTAACCATGTAACTAATTCACATTTCAATTCTCTACACTTAACCATTTTCAAGTAACTAATTCACGTTTTCAAGTTACTACACTTAACCATTTTCAAGTAACTAATCCACATTTTCACTACACTTAACCATTTTCAAGTAACTAATCCACATTTTCACTACACTTAACCATTTTCTAGTAACTAATTCACATTTTCACTACAATTAAATATTTTCAAGTAACTAATTCACATTTCAAGTCTCTACCATTAACCATTTTCAAGTAACTAATTCACATTTAAAGTCTCTACCATTAACCATTTTCAAGTAACTAATTCACGTTTTCAAGTTACTACACTCAACCATTTTCAAGTTACAAATTCAAATTTTCACTACACTTAACCATTTTCAAGTAACTAATTCACATTTCAAGTCTCCACCATTAACCATTTTCAAGTAACTGATTCACATTTCAAGTCTCTACCACTAACCATGTAACTAATTCACATTTCAATTCTCTACACTTAACCATTTTCAAGTAACTAATTCACGTTTTCAAGTTACTACACTTAACCATTTTCAAGTAACTAATCCACATTTTCACTACACTTAACCATTTTCAAGTAACTAATCCACATTTTCACTACACTTAACCATTTTCAAGTAACTAATTCACATTTCAAGTCTCTACCATTAACCATTTTCAAGTAACTAATTCACGTTTTCAAGTTACTACACTTAACCATTTTCAAGTAACTAATTCACATTTCAAGTCTCTACCATTAACCATTTTCAAGTAACTAATTCACGTTTTCAAGTTACTACACTCAACCATTTTCAAGTTACAAATTCAAATTTTCACTACACTTAACCATTTTCAAGTAACTAATTCACATTTCAAGTCTCCACCATTAACCATTTTCAAGTAACTGATTCACATTTCAAGTCTCTACCACTAACCATGTAACTAATTCACATTTCAATTCTCTACACTTAACCATTTTCAAGTAACTAATTCACGTTTTCAAGTTACTACACTTAACCATTTTCAAGTAACTAATCCACATTTTCACTACACTTAACCATTTTCAAGTAACTAATTCACATTTCAAGTCTCTACCATTAACCATTTTTAAGTAACTAATTCACATTTTTACTACACTTAACCATTTTCAAGTAACTAATTCACAATTTCAAGTTACTACACTTAACAATTTGCAAATAACTAATTCACATTTCAAGTAAGTAGTTCACGTTACAACAAACTACCCTTAACCATTTTCAAGTAACTAATTCACATTTTCACTACACTTAACCATTTTCAAGTAAGTAATTCACATTTCAAGTCTCTACCATTAACCATTTTCGAGTAACTACTTCACACTTCAAGTCTCTACCATTAACCATGTAACTAATTCACATTTTCAAGTCACTACCATTTTCAAGTAACTAATTCACATTTTCACTACACTTAAACCATTTTCAAGTAAGTAATTCACATTTAAGTCTCTACCATTAACCATTTTTAAGTCACTACCATTTTCAAGTAACAAATACACATATTCATGTCTCTACGCTTAACCATTTTCAAGTAACCAATTCACATTTTCAATTTACTACACTTAACCATTTTCAAATAGCTAATTCACATTTCAAGTCTCTACCACTAACCATGAAAATAATTCACATTTCAATTCTCTACACTTAACCATTTTCAAGTAACTAATTCACGTTTTCATGTTACTACACTTAACCATTTTCAAGTTACAAATTCACATTTTCACTACACTTAACCATTTTCAAGTAACTAATTCAAATTTCCAAGTTACTACACTTAACCATTTTCTAGTAACTAATTCACATTTTCACTACAATTAAATATTTTCAAGTAACTAATTCACATTTCAAGTCTCTACCATTAACCATTTTCAAGTAACTAATTCACATTTAAAGTCTCTACCATTAACCATTTTCAAGTAACTAATTCACGTTTTCAAGTTACTACACTCAACCATTTTCAAGTTACAAATTCAAATTTTCACTACACTTAACCATTTTCAAGTAACTAATTCACATTTCAAGTCTCCACCATTAACCATTTTCAAGTAACTGATTCACATTTCAAGTCTCTACCACTAACCATGTAACTAATTCACATTTCAATTCTCTACACTTAACCATTTTCAAGTAACTAATTCACGTTTTCAAGTTACTACACTTAACCATTTTCAAGTAACTAATCCACATTTTCACTACACTTAACCATTTTCAAGTAACTAATCCACATTTTCACTACACTTAACCATTTTCAAGTAACTAATTCACATTTCAAGTCTCTACCATTAACCATTTTTAAGTAACTAATTCACATTTTTACTACACTTAACCATTTTCAAGTAACTAATTCACAATTTCAAGTTACTACACTTAACAATTTGCAAATAACTAATTCACATTTCAAGTAAGTAGTTCACGTTACAACAAACTACCCTTAACCATTTTCAAGTAACTAATTCACATTTTCACTACACTTAACCATTTTCAAGTAAGTAATTCACATTTCAAGTCTCTACCATTAACCATTTTCGAGTAACTACTTCACACTTCAAGTCTCTACCATTAACCATGTAACTAATTCACATTTTCAAGTCACTACCATTTTCAAGTAACTAATTCACATTTTCACTACACTTAAACCATTTTCAAGTAAGTAATTCACATTTAAGTCTCTACCATTAACCATTTTTAAGTCACTACCATTTTCAAGTAACAAATACACATATTCATGTCTCTACGCTTAACCATTTTCAAGTAACCAATTCACATTTTCAATTTACTACACTTAACCATGTTCAAATAGCTAATTCACATTTCAAGTCTCTACCACTAACCATGAAAATAATTCACATTTCAATTCTCTACACTTAACCATTTTCAAGTAACTAATTCACGTTTTCATGTTACTACACTTAACCATTTTCAAGTTACAAATTCACATTTTCACTACACTTAACCATTTTCAAGTAACTAATTCAAATTTCCAAGTTACTACACTTAACCATTTTCTAGTAACTAATTCACATTTTCACTACAATTAAATATTTTCAAGTAACTAATTCACATTTCAAGTCTCTACCATTAACCATTTTCAAGTAACTAATTCACATTTAAAGTCTCTACCATTAACCATTTTCAAGTAACTAATTCACGTTTTCAAGTTACTACACTCAACCATTTTCAAGTTACAAATTCAAATTTTCACTACACTTAACCATTTTCAAGTAACTAATTCACATTTCAAGTCTCCACCATTAACCATTTTCAAGTAACTGATTCACATTTCAAGTCTCTACCACTAACCATGTAACTAATTCACATTTCAATTCTCTACACTTAACCATTTTCAAGTAACTAATTCACGTTTTCAAGTTACTACACTTAACCATTTTCAAGTAACTAATCCACATTTTCACTACACTTAACCATTTTCAAGTAACTAATCCACATTTTCACTACACTTAACCATTTTCTAGTAACTAATTCACATTTTCACTACAATTAAATATTTTCAAGTAACTAATTCACATTTCAAGTCTCTACCATTAACCATTTTCAAGTAACTAATTCACATTTAAAGTCTCTACCATTAACCATTTTCAAGTAACTAATTCACGTTTTCAAGTTACTACACTCAACCATTTTCAAGTTACAAATTCAAATTTTCACTACACTTAACTATTTTCAAGTAACTAATTCACATTTCAAGTCTCCACCATTAACCATTTTCAAGTAACTGATTCACATTTCAAGTCTCTACCACTAACCATGTAACTAATTCACATTTCAATTCTCTACACTTAACCATTTTCAAGTAACTAATTCACGTTTTCAAGTTACTACACTTAACCATTTTCAAGTAACTAATCCACATTTTCACTACACTTAACCATTTTCAAGTAACTAATCCACATTTTCACTACACTTAACCATTTTCAAGTAACTAATTCACATTTCAAGTCTCTACCATTAACCATTTTCAAGTAACTAATTCACGTTTTCAAGTTACTACACTTAACCATTTTCAAGTAACTAATTCACATTTCAAGTCTCTACCATTAACCATTTTCAAGTAACTAATTCACGTTTTCAAGTTACTACACTCAACCATTTTCAAGTTACAAATTCAAATTTTCACTACACTTAACCATTTTCAAGTAACTAATTCACATTTCAAGTCTCCACCATTAACCATTTTCAAGTAACTGATTCACATTTCAAGTCTCTACCACTAACCATGTAACTAATTCACATTTCAATTCTCTACACTTAACCATTTTCAAGTAACTAATTCACGTTTTCAAGTTACTACACTTAACCATTTTCAAGTAACTAATCCACATTTTCACTACACTTAACCATTTTCAAGTAACTAATCCACATTTTCACTACACTTAACCATTTTCAAGTAACTAATTCACATTTCAAGTCTCTACCATTAACCATTTTCAAGTAACTAATTCACGTTTTCAAGTTACTACACTTAACCATTTTCAAGTAACTAATTCACATTTCAAGTCTCTACCATTAACCATTTTCAAGTAACAAATACACATATTTATGTCTCTACGCTTAACCATTTTCAAGTAACTAATTCACATTTTCACTAAACTTAACCATTTTCAAGTAACTAATTCACATTTCAAGTCTCTACCATTAACCATTTTCAAGTAAATAATTCACATTTCAAGTCTCTACCATTAACCATGTAACTAATTCACATTTCAATTCTCTACACTTAACCATTTTCAAGTAACTAATTCACGTTTTCAAGCTACTACACTTAACCATTTTCACGTAACTTATTCACATTTTCACTACACTTAACCATTTTCAAGTAACTAATTCACATTTCAAGTCTCTACCATTAACCATTTTCAAGTAACTAATTCACGTTTTCAAGTAACTAATTCACGTTTTCAAGTAACTAATTCATATTTTCACTACACTTAACCATTTTCAAGTAACTAATTCACATTTTCACTACATTTAACCATTTTCAAGTAACTAATTCACATTTTCACTAAACTTAACCATTTTCAAGTGACTAATTCACATTTCCAGGCTCTACCATTAACCATTTTCAAGTAACTAATTCACATTTTAAAGTTACTACACTTAACAATTTTCAAGTAACTAATTCACATTTCAAGTCTCTACCATTAACCATTTTCAAGTAACTAATTCACATTTTCAAGTCACTACCATTCTCAAGTAACTAATTCACATTTCCAAGTTACTACACTTAACCATTTTCTAGTAACTAATTTACATTTTCACTACACTTAACCATTTTCAAGTAAATAATTCACATTTCAAGTCTCCACCATTAACCATTTTCAAGTAACTACTTCACACTTCAAGTCTCTACCATTAACCATGTAACTAATTCACATTTTGAAGTCACTACCATTTTCAAGTAACTAATTCATATTTTCACTACACTTAAACCATTTTCAAGTAAGTAATTCACATTTCAAGTCTCTACCATTAACCATTTTCAGGTCACTACCATTTTCAAGTAACAAATACACATATTCATGTCTCTACGCTTAACCATTTTCAAGTAATTCACATTTTCAATTTACTACACTTAACCATTTTCAAATAACTAATTCACATTTCAAATCTCTACCACTATCCATGAAAATAATTCACATTTCAATTCTCTACACTTAACCATTTTCAAGTAACTAATTCACGTTTTCAAGTTACTACACTTAACCATTTTCAAGTAAATAATTCACATTTCAAGTCTCTACCATTAACCAATTTCAAGTAACTACTTCACACTTCAAGTATCTACCATTAACCATGTAACTAATTCACATTTTCAAGTCACTACCATTTTCAAGTAACTAATTCACATTTTCACTACACTTAAACCATTTTCAAGTAAGTAATTCATATTTCAAGTCTCTACCATTAACCATTTTCAAGTCACTACCATTTTCAAGTAACAAATACACATATTCATGTCTCTACGCTTAACCATTTTCAAGTAACCAATTCACATTTTCAATTTACTACACTTAACCATTTTCAAGTAACTAATTCACATTTTCATTACACTTAACCATTTTCAAGTAACTAATTCACATTTCAAGTCTCTACCATTAACCATTTTCAAGTATCTAATTCATGTTTTCAAGTTACTACACTTAACCATTTTCAAGTAACTAATTCACATTTTCACTACACTTAACCATTTTCATGTAAGTAATTCACATTTCAAGTCTCTACCATTAACCATTTTCAAGTAACTAATTCACGTTTTCAAGTTACTACACTCAACCATTTTCAAGTTACAAATTCACATTTTCACTACACTTAACCATTTTCAATTAACTAATTCACATTTCAAGTGTCTACAATTAACCATTTTCAAGTAATTAATTCACATTTTCAAGTCACTACCATTTTCAAGTAACAAATACACATCTTCATTTCTCTACCATTAACCATTTTCAAGTCACTACCATTTTCATGTAACTAATTCACATTTCAAGTCTCTACCATTAACCATTTTCAAGTAACTAATTCACATTTAAAGTCTCTACCATTAACCATGTAACTAATTCACATTTCAATTCTCTACACTTAACCATTTTCAAGAAACTAATTCACGTTTTCAAGTTACTACACTTAACCATTTTCAAGTAACTAATTCACATTTTCACTACACTTAACCATTTTCAAGTAACTAATTCACATTTCAAGTCTCTACCATTAAACATTTTCAAGTCACTACCATTTTCAAGTAACTAATTCACATTTTCACTACACTTAACCATTTTCAAGTAACTAATTCACATTTCAAGTCTCCACCATTAACCATTTTCAAGTAACTGATTCACATTTCAAGTCTCCACCATTAACCATGTAACTAATTCACATTTCAATTCTCTACACTTAACCATTTTCAAGTAACTAATTCACGTTTTCAAGTTATTACACTTAACCATTTTCAAGTAACTAATCCACATTTTCACTACACTTAACCATTTTCAAGTAACTAATCCACATTTTCACTACACTTAACCATTTTCAAGTAACTAATTCACATTTCAAGTCTCTACCATTAACCATTTTCAAGTAACTAATTCACGTTTTCAAGTTACTACACTTAACCATTTTCAAGTAACTAATTCACATTTTCACTACACTTAACTATTTTCAAGTAACTAATTCACATTTCAAGTCTCTACCGTTAACCATTTTCAAATAACTAATTCACATTTTCAAGTCACCACCATTTTCAAGTAACAAATACTCATCTTCATGTCTCTACACTTAACCATTTTCAAGTAAGTAATTCACATTTCAAGTCTCTACCATTAACCATTTTCAAGTAACTAATTCACATTTTCATTACACTTAACCATTTTCAAGTAACTAATTCACATTTTAAAGTTACTACAATTAACAATTTTCAAGTAACTAATTCACATTTCAAGTCTCTACCATTAACCATTTTCAAGTAACTAATTCACATTTTCAAGTCACTACCATTAACCATTTTCAAGTAACTAATTCACGTTTTCAAGTTACTACACTTAACCATTTTCAAGTAACTAATTCACATTTTCACTACACTTAACTATTTTCAAGTAACTAATTCACATTTCAAGTCTCTACCGTTAACCATTTTCAAGTAACTAATTCACATTTTCAAGTCACCACCATTTTCAAGTAACAAATACTCATCTTCATGTCTCTACACTTAACCATTTTCAAGTAAGTAATTCACATTTCAAGTCTCTACCATTAACCATTTTCAAGTAACTAATTCACATTTTCATTACACTTAACCATTTTCAAGTAACTAATTCACATTTTAAAGTTACTACAATTAACAATTTTCAAGTAACTAATTCACATTTCAAGTCTCTACCATTAACCATTTTCAAGTAAATAATTCACATTTTCAAGTCACTACCATTTTCAAATAACTAATTCACATTTCCAAGTTACTACACTTAACCATTTTCTAGTAACTAATTCACATTTTCACTACACTTAACCATTTTCAAGTAAATAATTCACATTTCAAGTCTCTACCATTAACCATTTTCAAGTAACTACTTCACACTTCAAGTCTCTACCATTAACTATGTAACTAATTCACATTTTCAAGTCACTACCATTTTCAAGTAACTAATTCACATTTTCACTACACTTAAACCATTTTCAAGTAAGTAATTCACATTTCAAGTCTCTACCATTAACCATTTTGAAGTCACTACCATTTTCAAGTAACAAATACACATATTCATGTCTCTACGCTTAACCATTTTCAAGTAACCAATTCACATTTTCAATTTACTACACTTAACCATTTTCAAATAACTGATTCACATTTCAAGTCTCTACCATTAACCATTTTCAAGTAACTAATTCACATTTTCAAGTCACTACCATTTTCAAGTAACTAATTCACACTTCCAAGTTACTACACTTAACCATTTTCTAGTAACTAATTCACATTTTCACTACACTTAACCATTTTCAAGTAACTAATTCACATTTCAAGTCTCTACCATTAACCATTTTCATGTATCTAATTCACGTTTTCAAGTTACTACACTTA
Source organism: Capsicum rhomboideum (assembly GCA_031232105.1). NCBI lineage: Eukaryota > Viridiplantae > Streptophyta > Magnoliopsida > Solanales > Solanaceae > Capsicum > Capsicum rhomboideum. Next base: position 45,025,275 of record CP124719.1, on the reverse strand, counting down.
ACCATTTTCAAGTAACTAATTCACATTTTCACTACACTTAACCATTTTCATGTAAGTAATTCACATTTCAAGTCTCTACCATTAACCATTTTCAAGTAACTAATTCACGTTTTCAAGTTACTACACTCAACCATTTTCAAGTTACAAATTCACATTTTCACTTCACTTAACCATTTTCAATTAACTAATTCACATTTCAAGTGTCTACAATTAACCATTTTAAAGTAATTAATTCACATTTTCAAGTCACTACCATTTTCAAGTAACAAATACACATCTTCATTTCTCTACCATTAACCATTTTCAAGTCACTACCATTTTCATGTAACTAATTCACATTTCAAGTCTCTACCATTAACCATTTTCAAGTGACTAATTCACATTTAAAGTCTCTACCATTAACCATGTAACTAATTCACATTTCAATTCTCTACACTTAACCATTTTCAAGTAACTAATTCACGTTTTCAAGTTACTACACTTAACCATTTTCAAGTAACTAATTCACATTTTCACTACACTTAACCATTTTCAAGTAACTAATTCACATTTCAAGTCTCTACCATTAAACATTTTCAAGTCACTACCATTTTCAAGTAACTAATTCACATTTTCACTACACTTAACCATTTTCAAGTAACTAATTCACATTTCAAGTCTCCACCATTAACCATTTTCAAGTAACTGATTCACATTTCAAGTCTCCACCATTAACCATGTAACTAATTCACATTTCAATTCTCTACACTTAACCATTTTCAAGTAACTAATTCACGTTTTCAAGTTATTACACTTAACCATTTTCAAGTAACTAATCCACATTTTCACTACACTTAACCATTTTCAAGTAACTAATTCACATTTCAAGTCTCTACCGTTAACCATTTTCAAGTAACTAATTCACATTTTCAAGTCACCACCATTTTCAAGTAACAAATACTCATCTTCATGTCTCTACACTTAACCATTTTCAAGTAAGTAATTCACATTTCAAGTCTCTACCATTAACCATTTTCAAGTAACTAATTCACATTTTCATTACACTTAACCATTTTCAAGTAACTAATTCACATTTTAAAGTTACTACAATTAACAATTTTCAAGTAACTAATTCACATTTCAAGTATCTACCATTAACCATTTTCAAGTAACTAATTCACATTTTCAAGTCACTACCATTAACCATTTTCAAGTAACTAATTCACGTTTTCAAGTTACTACACTTAACCATTTTCAAGTAACTAATTCACATTTTCACTACACTTAACTATTTTCAAGTAACTAATTCACATTTCAAGTCTCTACCGTTAACCATTTTCAAGTAACTAATTCACATTTTCAAGTCACCACCATTTTCAAGTAACAAATACTCATCTTCATGTCTCTACACTTAACCATTTTCAAGTAAGTAATTCACATTTCAAGTCTCTACCATTAACCATTTTCAAGTAACTAATTCACATTTTCATTACACTTAACCATTTTCAAGTAACTAATTCACATTTTAAAGTTACTACAATTAACAATTTTCAAGTAACTAATTCACATTTCAAGTCTCTACCATTAACCATTTTCAAGTAACTAATTCACATTTTCAAGTCACTACCATTTTCAAGTAACTAATTCACATTTCCAAGTTACTACACTTAACCATTTTCTAGTAACTAATTCACATTTTCACTACACTTAACCATTTTCAAGTAAATAATTCACATTTCAAGTCTCTACCATTAACCATTTTCAAGTAACTACTTCACACTTCAAGTCTCTACCATTAACTATGTAACTAATTCACATTTTCAAGTCACTACCATTTTCAAGTAACTAATTCACATTTTCACTACACTTAAACCATTTTCAAGTAAGTAATTCACATTTCAAGTCTCTACCATTAACCATTTTGAAGTCACTACCATTTTCAAGTAACAAATACACATATTCATGTCTCTACGCTTAACCATTTTCAAGTAACCAATTCACATTTTCAATTTACTACACTTAACCATTTTCAAATAACTAATTCACATTTCAAGTCTCTACCATTAACCATTTTCAAGTAACTAATTCACATTTTCAAGTCACTACCATTTTCAAGTAACTAATTCACACTTCCAAGTTACTACACTTAACCATTTTCTAGTAACTAATTCACATTTTCACTACACTTAACCATTTTCAAGTAAATAATTCACATTTCAAGTCTCTACCATTAACCATTTTCAAGTAACTACTTCACACTTCAAGTCTCTACCATTAACCATGTAACTAATTCACATTTTTAAGTCACTACCATTTTCAAGTAACTAATTTACATTTTCACTACACTTAAACCATTTTTAAGTAAGTAATTCACATTTCAAGTCTCTACCATTAACCATTTTCAAATCACTACCATTTTAAAGTAACAAATACACATATTCATGTCTCTACGCTTAACCATTTTCAAGTAACCAATTCACATTTTCAATTTACTACACTTAACCATTTTCAAGTAACTAATTCACATTTTCATTACACTTAACCATTTTCAAGTAACTAATTCACATTTTAAGTCTCTACCATTAACCATTTTCAAGTAACTAATTCACATTTCAAGTCTCTACCACTAACCATGAAAATAATTCACATTTCAATTCTCTACACTTAACCATTTTCAAGTAACTAATTCACGTTTTCAAGTTACTACACTTAACCATTTTCAAGTAACTAATCCACATTTTCACTACACTTAACCATTTTTAAGTAACTAATTCACATTTTTACTACACTTAACCATTTTCAAGTAACTAATTCACAATTTCAAGTTACTACACTTAACAATTTGCAAATAACTAATTCACATTTCAAGTAAGTAGTTCACGTTACAACAAACTACCCTTAACCATTTTCAAGTAACTAATTCACATTTTCACTACACTTAACCATTTTCAAGTAAGTAATTCACATTTCAAGTCTCTACCATTAACCATTTTCAAGTAACTAATTCACACTTCAAGTCTCTACCATTAACCATGTAACTAATTCACATTTTCAAGTCACTACCATTTTCAAGTAACTAATTCACATTTTCACTACACTTAAACCATTTTCAAGTAAGTAATTCACATTTAAGTCTCTACCATTAACCATTTTTAAGTCACTACCATTTTCAAGTAACAAATACACATATTCATGTCTCTACGCTTAACCATTTTCAAGTAACCAATTCACATTTTCAATTTACTACACTTAACCATTTTCAAATAGCTAATTCACATTTCAAGTCTCTACCACTAACCATGAAAATAATTCACATTTCAATTCTCTACACTTAACCATTTTCAAGTAACTAATTCACTTTTTCATGTTACTACACTTAACCATTTTCAAGTTACAAATTCACATTTTCACTACACTTAACCATTTTCAAGTAACTAATTCAAATTTCCAAGTTACTACACTTAACCATTTTCTAGTAACTAATTCACATTTTCACTACAATTAAATATTTTCAAGTAACTAATTCACATTTCAAGTCTCTACCATTAACCATTTTCAAGTAACTAATTCACATTTAAAGTCTCTACCATTAACCATGTAACTAATTCACATTTCAATTCTCTACACTTAACCATTTTCAAGTAACTAATTCACGTTTTCAAGTTACTACACTTAACCATTTTCAAGTAACTAATTCACATTTTCACTACACTTAACCATTTTCAAGTAACTAATTCACATTTCAAGTCTCTTAACCATTTTCAAGTAAGTAATTCACATTTCAAGTCTCTACCATTAACCATTTTCAAGTAACTAATTCTCATTTTCATTACACTTAACCATTTTCAAGTAACTAATTCACATTTTAAAGTTACTACACTTAACAATTTTCAAGTAACTAATTCACATTTTCACTACACTTAACCATTTTCAAGTAACCAATTCACATTTTCAATTTACTACACTTAACCATTTTCAAGTAACAAATTCACATTTTCACTACAGTTAACCATTTTCAAGTAACTACTTCACATTTCAAGTCTCTACCATTAACCATTTTCAAGTAACTAATTCACATTTTCATTACACTTAACCATTTTCAAGTAACTAGTTCACATTTTAAGTCTCTACCATTAACCATTTTCAAGTAACAAATTCACATTTCAAGTCTCTACCACTAACCATGAAAATAATTCACATTTCAATTCTCTACATTTAACCATTTTCAAGTAACTAATTCACGTTTTCATGTTACTACACTTAACCATTTTCAAGTTACAAATTCACATTTTCACTACACTTAACCATTTTCAAGTAACTAATTCACATTTCAAGTGTCTACAATTAACCATTTTCAAGTAATTAATTCACATTTTCAAGTCACTACCATTTTCAAGTAACAAATACACATCTTCAAGTCTCTACACATAACCATTTTCAAATAACTAATTCACATTTCAAGTCTCTACCATTTTCAAGTAACTAATTCACATTTCAAGTCTCTACCATTAACCATTTTCAAGTAACTAATTCACATTTCAAGTCTCTACCACTAACCATGTAACTAATTCACATTTCAATTCTCTACACTTAATCATTTTCAAGTAACTAATGCACGTTTTAAGTTACTACACGTAACCATTTTCAAGTAACTAATTCACATTTTCACTACACTTAACCATTTTCAAATAAATAATTCACATTTCAAGTCTCTACAATTAACCATTTTCAAGTAACTAATTCACATTTTCAGGTCACTACCATTTTCAAGTAACAAATACACATCTTCAAGTCTCTACTCTTAACCATTTTAAAATATCTAATTCACATTTCAAGTCTCTACCATTTTCAAGTAACTAATTCACATTTCAAGTCTCTACCATTTTCAAGTAACTAATTCACGTTTTCAAGTTACTACACTTAACCATTTTCAAGTAACTAATCCACATTTTCACTACACTTAACCATTTTTAAGTAACTAATTCACATTTTTACTACACTTAACCATTTTCAAGTAACTAATTCACAATTTCAAGTTACTACACTTAACAATTTGCAAATAACTAATTCACATTTCAAGTAAGTAGTTCACGTTACAACAAACTACCCTTAACCATTTTCAAGTAACTAATTCACATTTTCACTACACTTAACCATTTTCAAGTAAGTAATTCACATTTCAAGTCTCTACCATTAACCATTTTCGAGTAACTACTTCACACTTCAAGTCTCTACCATTAACCATGTAACTAATTCACATTTTCAAGTCACTACCATTTTCAAGTAACTAATTCACATTTTCACTACACTTAAACCATTTTCAAGTAAGTAATTCACATTTAAGTCTCTACCATTAACCATTTTTAAGTCACTACCATTTTCAAGTAACAAATACACATATTCATGTCTCTACGCTTAACCATTTTCAAGTAACCAATTCACATTTTCAATTTACTACACTTAACCATTTTCAAATAGCTAATTCACATTTCAAGTCTCTACCACTAACCATGAAAATAATTCACATTTCAATTCTCTACACTTAACCATTTTCAAGTAACTAATTCACGTTTTCATGTTACTACACTTAACCATTTTCAAGTTACAAATTCACATTTTCACTACACTTAACCATTTTCAAGTAACTAATTCAAATTTCCAAGTTACTACACTTAACCATTTTCTAGTAACTAATTCACATTTTCACTACAATTAAATATTTTCAAGTAACTAATTCACCTTTCAAGTCTCTACCATTAACCATTTTCAAGTAACTAATTCACATTTAAAGTCTCTACCATTAACCATTTTCAAGTAACTAATTCACGTTTTCAAGTTACTACACTCAACCATTTTCAAGTTACAAATTCAAATTTTCACTACACTTAACCATTTTCAAGTAACTAATTCACATTTTCACTACACTTAACCATTTTCAAGTAACTAATTCACATTTCAAGTCTCTTAACCATTTTCAAGTAAGTAATTCACATTTCAAGTCTCTACCATTAACCATTTTCAAGTAACTAATTCTCATTTTCATTACACTTAACCATTTTCAAGTAACTAATTCACATTTTAAAGTTACTACACTTAACAATTTTCAAGTAACTAATTCACATTTTCACTACACTTAACCATTTTCAAGTAACCAATTCACATTTTCAATTTACTACACTTAACCATTTTCAAGTAACAAATTCACATTTTCACTACAGTTAACCATTTTCAAGCAACTACTTCACATTTCAAGTCTCTACCATTAACCATTTTCAAGTAACTAATTCACATTTTCATTACACTTAACCATTTTCAAGTAACTAGTTCACATTTTAAGTCTCTACCATTAACCATTTTCAAGTAACTAATTCACATTTCAAGTCTCTACCACTAACCATGAAAATAATTCACATTTCAATTCTCTACATTTAACCATTTTCAAGTAACTAATTCACGTTTTCATGTTACTACACTTAACCATTTTCAAGTTACAAATTCACATTTTCACTACACTTAACCATTTTCAAGTAACTAATTCACATTTCAAGTGTCTACAATTAACCATTTTCAAGTAATTAATTCACATTTTCAAGTCACTACCATTTTCAAGTAACAAATACACATCTTCAAGTCTCTACACTTAACCATTTTAAAATAACTAATTCACATTTCAAGTCTCTACCATTTTCAAGTAACTAATTCACATTTCAAGTCTCTACCATTAACCATTTTCAAGTAACTAATTCACATTTCAAGTCTCTACCACTAACCATGTAACTAATTCACATTTCAAGTCTCTACACTTAATCATTTTCAAGTAACTAATGCACGTTTTAAGTTACTACACGTAACCATTTTCAAGTAACTAATTCACATTTTCACTACACTTAACCATTTTCAAATAAATAATTCACATTTCAAGTCTCTACAATTAACCATTTTCAAGTAACTAATTCACATTTTCAGGTCACTACCATTTTCAAGTAACAAATACACATCTTCAAGTCTCTACTCTTAACCATGTTAAAATATCTAATTCACATTTCAAGTCTCTACCATTTTCAAGTAACTAATTCACATTTCAAGTCTCTACCATTTTCAAGTAACTAATTCACGTTTTCAACAAACTACCCTTAACCATTTTCAAGTAACTAATTCACATTTTCACTACACTTAACCATTCTCAAGTAAGTAATTCACATTTCAAGTCTCTACCATTAACCATTTTCAAGTAACTAATTCACATTTTCAAGTCACTACCATTTTCAAGTAAGAAATACACATCTTCATGCCTCTACACTTAACCATTTGCAAGTAACCAATTCACATTTTCAAGTTACTACACTTAACCATTTTCAAGTAACTAATATACATTTTCACTACACTTAACCATTTTCAAGTAACTAATTCACATTTCAAGTCTCTACCATTAACCATTTCAAGTAACTAATTCACATTTTCGCTACACTTAACCATTTTCAAGTAACTAATATACTTTTTCACTAAACTTAACCATTTTCAAGTAACTAATTCACATTTCAAGTCTCTACCATTAACCATTTTCAAGTAAATAATTCACATTTCATGTCTCTACCATTAACCATGTAACTAATTCACATTTCAATTCTCTACACTTAACCATTTTCAAGTAACTAATTCACGTTTTCAAGCTACTACACTTAACCATTTTCACGTAACCTATTCACATTTTCACTACATTTAACCATTTTCAAGTAACTAATTCACATTTCAAGTCTCTACCATTAACCATTTTCAAGTAACTAATTCATATTTTCACTACACTTAACCATTTTCAAATAACTAATTCACATTTTCACTACACTTAACCATTTTCAAGTAACTAATTCACATTTTCACTACACTTAACCATTTTCAAGTGACTAATTCACATTTCCAGGCTCTACCATTAACCATTTTCAAGTAACTAATTCACATTTTCAAGTTACTTCACTCAACCATTTTGAAGTAACTAATTCACATTTTCATTACACTTAACCATTTTCAAGTAACTAATTCACATTTTAAAGTTACTACACTTAACAATTTTCAAGTAACTAATTCACATTTCAAGTCTCTACCATTAACCATTTTCAAGTTACTAATTCACATTTTCAAGTCACTACCATTTTCAAGTAACTAATTCACGTTTCCAAGTTACTACACTTAACCATTTTCTAGTAACTAATTCACATTTTCACTACACTTAACCATTTTCAAGTAAATAATTCACATTTCAAGTCTCTACCATTAACCATTTTCAAGTAACTACTTCACACTTCAAGTCTCTACCATTAACCATGTAACTAATTCACATTTTCAAGTCACTACCATTTTCAAGTAACTAATTCACATTTCCAAGTTACTACACTTAACCATTTTCTAGTAACTAATTCACATTTTCACTACACTTAACCATTTTCAAGTAAATAATTCACATTTCAAGTCTCTACCATTAACCATTTTCAAGTAACTAATTCACATTTTCAAGTCACTACCATTTTCAAGTAACTAATTCACATTTCCAAGTTACTACACTTAACCATTTTCTAGTAACTAATTCACATTTTCACTACACTTAATCATTTTCAAGTAAATAATTCACATTTCAAGTCTCTACCATTAACCATTTTCAAGTAACTACTTCACACTTCAAGTCTCTACCATTAACCATGTAACTAATTCACATTTTCAAGTCGCTACCATTTTCAAGTAACTAATTCACATTTTCACTACACTTAAACCATTTTCAAGTAAGTAATTCACATTTCAAGTCTCTACCATTAACCATTTTCAAGTCACTACCATTTTCAAGTAACAAATACACATATTCATGTCTCTACGCTTAACCATTTTCAAGTAACCAATTCACATTTTCAATTTACTACACTTAACCATTTTCAAATAGCTAATTCACATTTCAAGTCTCTACCACTAACCATGAAAATAATTCACATTTCAATTCTCTACACTTAACCATTTTCAAGTAACTAATTCACGTTTTCAAGTTACTACACTTAACCATTTTCAAGTAAATAATTCACATTTCAAGTATCTACCATTAACCAATTTCAAGTAACTACTTCACACTTCAAGTATCTACCATTAACCATGTAACTAATTCACATTTTCAAGTCACTACCATTTTCAAGTAACTAATTCACATTTTCACTACACTTAAACCATTTTCAAGTAAGTAATTCACATTTCAAGTCTCTACCATTAACCATTTTCAAGTCACTACCATTTTCAAGTAACAAATACACATATTCATGTCTCTACGCTTAACCATTTTCAAGTAACCAATTCACATTTTCAATTTACTACACTTAACCATTTTCAAGTAACTAATTCACATTTTCATTACACTTAACCATTTTCAAGTAACTAATTCACATTTTAAGTCTCTACCATTAACCATTTTCAAGTAACTAATTCACATTTCAAGTCTCTACCACTAACCATGAAAATAATTCACATTTCAATTCTCTACACTTAACCATTTTCAAGTAACTAATTCACGTTTTCAAGTTACTACACTTAACCATTTTCAAGTAACTAATCCATATTTTCACTACACTTAACCATTTTCAAGTAACTAATTCACATTTTTACTACACTTAACCATTTTCAAGTAACTAATTCACAATTTCAAGTTACTACACTTAACAATTTGCAAATAACTAATTCACATTTCAAGTAAGTAGTTCACGTTACAACAAACTACCCTTAACCATTTTCAAGTAACTAATTCACATTTTCATTACACTTAACCATTTTCAAGTAACTAATTCACATTTCAAGTCTCTACCATTAACCATTTTCAAGTAACTAATTCACATTTCAAGTCTCTACCATTAACCATTTTCAAGTAACTAATTCACGTTTTCAAGTTACTACACTCAACCATTTTCAAGTTACAAATTCACATTTTCACTACACTTAACCATTTTCAAGTAACTAATTCACATTTCAAGTGTCTACAATTAACCATTTTCAAGTAATTAATTCACATTTTCAAGTCACTACCATTTTCAAGTAACAAATACACATCTTCATTTCTCTACCATTAACCATTTTCAAGTCACTACCATTTTCAAGTAACTAATTCACATTTCAAGTCTCTACCATTAACCATTTTCAAGTAACTAATTCACATTTAAAGTCTCTACCATTAACCATGTAACTAATTCACATTTCAATTCTCTACACTTAACCATTTTCAAGTAACTAATTCACGTTTTCAAGTTACTACACTTAACCATTTTCAAGTAACTAATTCACATTTTCACTACACTTAACCATTTTCAAGTAACTAATTCACATTTCAAATCTCTACCATTAAACATTTTCAAGTCACTACCATTTTCAAGTAACTAATTCACATTTTCACTACACTTAACCATTTTCAAGTAACTAATTCACATTTCAAGTCTCCACCATTAACCATTTTCAAGTAACTGATTCACATTTCAAGTCTCTACCATTAACCATGTAACTAATTCACATTTCAATTCTCTACACTTAACCATTTTCAAGTAACTAATTCACGTTTTCAAGTTACTACACTTAACCATTTTCAAGTAACTAATCCACATTTTCACTACACTTAACCATTTTCAAGTAACTAATCCACATTTTCACTACACTTAACCATTTTCAAGTAACTAATTCACATTTCAAGTCTCTACCATTAACCATTTTCAAGTAACTAATTCACATTTTCAAGTCACTACACTTAACCATTTTCAAGTAACTAATTCACATTTTCACTACACTTAACCATTTTCAAGTAACTAATTCACATTTCAAGTCTCCACCATTAACCATTTTCAAGTAACTGATTCACATTTCAAGTCTCTACCATTAACCATGTAACTAATTCACATTTCAATTCTCTACACTTAACCATTTTCAAGTAACTAATTCACGTTTTCAAGTTACTACACTTAACCATTTTCAAGTAACTAATCCACATTTTCACTACCCTTAACAATTTTCAAGTAACTAATCCACATTTTCACTACACTTAACCATTTTCAAGTAACTAATTCACATTTCAAGTCTCTACCATTAACCATTTTCAAGTAACTAATTCACGTTTTCAAGTCACTACACTTAACCATTTTCAAGTAACTAATTCACATTTTCACTACACTTAACCATTTTCAAGTAACTAATTCACATTTCAAGTCTCTACCGTTAACCATTTTCAAGTAACTAATTCACATTTTCAAGTCACCACCGTTTTCAAGTAACAAATACTCATCTTCATGTCTCTACACTTAACCATTTTCAAGTAACTAATTCACATTTTTAGTACACTTAACCATTTTCAAGTAACAAATACTCATCTTCATGTCTCTACACTTAACCATTTTCAAGTAAGTAATTCACATTTTAAAGTTACTACACTTAACAATTTTCAAGTAACTAATTCACATTTCAAGTCTCTACCATTAACCATTTTCAAGTAACTAATTCACATTTTCATTACACTTAACCATTTTCAAGTAACTAATTCACATTTTAAAGTTACTACACTTAACAATTTTCAAGTAACTAATTCACATTTCAAGTCTCTACCATTAACCATTTTCAAGTAACTAATTCACATTTTCAAGTCACTACCATTTTCAAGTAACTAATTCACATTTCCAAGTTACTACACTTAACCATTTTCTAGTAACTAATTCACATTTTCACTACACTTAACCATTTTCAAGCAAATAATTCACATTTCAAGTCTCTACCATTAACCATTTTCAAGTAACTACTTCACACTTCAAGTCTCTACCATTAACCATGTAACTAATTCACATTTTCAAGTCACTACCATTTTCAAGTAACTAATTCACATTTTCACTACACTCAAACCATTTTCAAGTAAGTAATTCACATTTCAAGTCTCTACCATTAACCATTTTCAAGTCACTACCATTTTCAAGTAACAAATACACATATTCATGTCTCTACGCTTAACCATTTTCAAGTAACCAATTCACATTTTCAATTTACTAAACTTAACCATTTTCAAATAACTAATTCACATTTTCACTACACTTAACCATTTTCAAATAACCAATTCACATTTTCAATTTACTACACTTAACCATTTTCAAGTAACAAATTCACATTTTCACTACACTTAACCATTTTCAAGTAACTACTTCACATTTCAAGTCTCTACCATTAACCATTTTCAAGTAACTAATTCACATTTTCATTACACTTAACCATTTTCAAGTAACTAATTCACATTTTAAGTCTCTACCATTAACCATTTTCAAGTAACTAATTCACATTTCAAGTCTCTACCACTAACCATGAAAATAATTCACATTTCAATTCTCTACACTTAACCATTTTCAAGTAACTAATTCACGTTTTCATGTTACTACACTTAACCATTTTCAAGTTACAAATTCACATTTTCACTACACTTAACCATTTTCAAGTAACTAATTCACATTTCAAGTGTCTACAATTAACCATTTTCAAGTAATTAATTCACCTTTTCAAGTCACTACCATTTTCAAGTAACAAATACACATCTTCAAGTCTCTACACATAACCATTTTCAAATAACTAATTCACATTTCAAGTCTCTACCATTTTCAAGTAACTAATTCACATTTCAAGTCTCTACCATTAACCATTTTCAAGTAACTAATTCACATTTCAAGTCTCTACCACTAACCATGTAACTAATTCACATTTCAATTCTCTACACTTAATCATTTTCAAGTAACTAATGCACGTTTTAAGTTACTACACGTACCCATTTTCAAGTAACTAATTCACATTTTCACTACACTTAACCATTTTCAAATAAATAATTCACATTTCAAGTCTCTACAATTAACCATTTTCAAGTAAATAATTCACATTTCAAGTCTCTACAATTAACCATTTTCAAATAACTAATTCACATTTTCACTACACTTAACCATTTTCAAGTAACTACTTCACATTTCAAGTCTCTACCATTAACCATTTTCAAGTAACTAATTCACATTTTCATTACACTTAACCATTTTCAAGTAACTAATTCACATTTTAAGTCTCTACCATTAACCATTTTCAAGTAACTAATTCACATTTCAAGTCTCTACCACTAACCATGAAAATAATTCACATTTCAATTCTCTACACTTAACCATTTTCAAGTAACTAATTCACGTTTTCATGTTACTACACTTAACCATTTTCAAGTTACAAATTCACATTTTCACTACACTTAACCATTTTCAAGTAACTAATTCACATTTCAAGTGTCTACAATTAACCATTTTCAAGTAATTAATTCACATTTTCAAGTCACTACCATTTTCAAGTAACAAATACACATCTTCAAGTCTCTACACATAACCATTTTCAAATAACTAATTCACATTTCAAGTCTCTACCATTTTCAAGTAACTAATTCACATTTCAAGTCTCTACCATTAACCATTTTCAAGTAACTAATTCACATTTCAAGTCTCTACCACTAACCATGTAACTAATTCACATTTCAATTCTCTACACTTAATCATTTTCAAGTAACTAATGCACGTTTTAAGTTACTACACGTAACCATTTTCAAGTAACTAATTCACATTTTCACTACACTTAACCATTTTCAAATAAATAATTCACATTTCAAGTCTCTACAATTAACCATTTTCAAGTAACTAATTCACATTTTCAGGTCACTACCATTTTCAAGTAACAAATACACATCTTCAAGTCTCTACTCTTAACCATGTTAAAATATCTAATTCACATTTCAAATCTCTACCATTTTCAAGTAACTAATTCACATTTCAAGTCTCTACCATTTTCAAGTAACTAATTCACGTTTTCAAGTTACTACACTTAACCATTTTCAAGTAACTAATTCACATTTTTGCTACACTTAACCATTTTCAAGTAACTAATTCACAATTTCAAGTTACTACACTTAACAATTTTCAAATAACTAATTCACATTTCAAGTAAGTAGTTCACATTACAACAAACTACCCTTAACCATTTTCAAGTAACTAATTCACATTTTCACTACACTTAACCATTTTAAGTAAGTAATTCACATTTCAAGTCTCTACCATTAACCATTTTCAAGTAACTAATTCACATTTTCAAGTCACTACCATTTTCAAGTAACAAATACACATCTTCATGCCTCTACACTTAACCATTTTCAAGTAACCAATTCACATTTTCAAGTTACTACACTTAACCATTTTCAAGTAACTAATATACATTTTCACTACACTTAACCATTTTCAAGTAACTAATTCACATTTCAAGTCTCTACCATTAACCAGTTCAAGTAACTAATTCACATTTTCGCTACACTTAACCATTTTCAAGTAACTAATATACTTTTTCACTAAACTTAACCATTTTCAAGTAACTAATTCACATTTCAAGTCTCTACCATTAACCATTTTCAAGTAAATAATTCACATTTCAAGTCACTACCATTTTCAAGTAACAAATACACATATTCATGTCTCTAGGCTTAACCATTACCAAGTAACCAATTCACATTTTCAATTTACTACACTTAAACATTTTCACGTAACCTATTCACATTTTCACTACACTTAACCATTTTCAAGTAACTAATTCACATTTCAAGTCTCTACCATTAACCATTTTCAAGTAACTAATTCACGTTTTCAAGTAACTAATTCATATTTTCACTACACTTAACCATTTTCAAGTAACTAATTCACATTTTCACTACACTTAACCATTTTCAAGTAACTAATTCACATTTTCACTACACTTAACCATTTTCAAGTGACTAATTCACATTTCCAGGCTCTACCATTAACCATTTTCAAGTAACTAATTCACATTTTCAAGTTACTTCACTCAACCATTTTGAAGTAACTAATTCACATTTTCATTACACTTAACCATTTTCAAGTAACTAATTCACATTTCAAGTCACTACCATTTTCAAGTAACAAATACACATATTCATGTCTCTACGCTTAACCATTTTCAAGTAACCAATTCACATTTTCAATTTACTACACTTAACCATTTTCAAATAGCTAATTCACATTTCAAGTCTCTACCACTAACCATGAAAATAATTCACATTTCAATTCTCTACACTTAACCATTTTCAAGTAACTAATTCACGTTTTCAAGTTACTACACTTAACCATTTTCAAGTAAATAATTCACATTTCAAGTCTCTACCATTAACCAATTTCAAGTAACTACTTCACACTTCAAGTATCTACCATTAACCATGTAACTAATTCACATTTTCAAGTCACTACCATTTTCAAGTAACTAATTCACATTTTCACTACACTTAAACCATTTTCAAGTAAGTAATTCACATTTCAAGTCTCTACCATTAACCATTTTCAAGTCACTACCATTTTCAAGTAACAAATACACATATTCATGTCTCTACGCTTAACCATTTTCAAGTAACCAATTCACATTTTCAATTTACTACACTTAACCATTTTCAAGTAACTAATTCACATTTTCATTACACTTAACCATTTTCAAGTAACTAATTCATATTTTAAGTCTCTACCATTAACCATTTTCAAGTAACTAATTCACATTTCAAGTCTCTACCACTAACCATGAAAATAATTCACATTTCAATTCTCTACACTTAACCATTTTCAAGTAACTAATTCACGTTTTCAAGTTACTACACTTAACCATTTTCAAGTAACTAATCCATATTTTCTCTACACTTAACCATTTTCAAGTAACTAATTCACATTTTTACTACACTTAACCATTTTCAAGTAACTTATTCACAATTTCAAGTTACTACACTTAACAATTTGCAAATAACTAATTCACATTTCAAGTAAGTAGTTCACGTTACAACAAACTACCCTTAACCATTTTCAAGTAACTAATTCACATTTTCACTACACTTAACCATTTTCAAGTAAGTAATTCACATTTCAAGTCTCTACCATTAACCATTTTCAAGTAACTAATTCTCATTTTCATTACACTTAACCATTTTCAAGTAACTAATATACATTTTCACTACACTTAACCATTTTCAAGTAACTAATTCACATTTCAAGTCTCTACCATTAACCATTTCAAGTAACTAATTCACATTTTCGCTACACTTAACCATTTTCAAGTAACTAATATACTTTTTCACTAAACTTAACCATTTTCAAGTAACTAATTCACATTTCAAGTCTCTACCATTAACCATTTTCAAGTAAATAATTCACATTTCATGTCTCTACCATTAACCATGTAACTAATTCACATTTCAATTCTCTACACTTAACCATTTTCAAGTAACTAATTCACGTTTTCAAGCTACTACACTTAACCATTTTCACGTAACCTATTCACATTTTCACTACACTTAACCATTTTCAAGTAACTAATTCACATTTCAAGTCTCTACCATTAACCATTTTCAAGTAACTAATTCACGTTTTCAAGTAACTAATTCATATTTTCACTACACTTAACCATTTTCAAGTAACTAATTCACATTTTCACTACACTTAACCATTTTCAAGTAACTAATTTACATTTTCACTACACTTAACCATTTTCAAGTGACTAATTCACATTTCCAGGCTCTACCATTAACCATTTTCAAATAACTAATTCACATTTTCAAGTTACTTTACTCAACCATTTTGAAGTAACTAATTCACATTTTCATTACACTTAACCATTTTCAAGTAACTAATTCACATTTTAAAGTTACTACACTTAACAATTTTCAAGTAACTAATTCACATTTCAAGTCTCTACCATTAACCATTTTCAAGTAACTAATTCACATTTTCAAGTCACTACCATTTTCAAGTAACTAATTCACATTTCCAAGTTACTACACTTAACCATTTTCTAGTAACTAATTCACATTTTCACTACACTTAACCATTTTCAAGTAAATAATTCACATTTCAAGTCTCTACCATTAACCATTTTCAAGTAACTACTTCACACTTCAAGTCTCTACCATTAACCATGTAACTAATTCACATTTTCAAGTCACTACCATTTTCAAGTAACTAATTCACATTTTCACTACACTTAAACCATTTTCAAGTAAGTAATTCACATTTCAAGTCTCTACCATTAACCATTTTCAAGTCACTACCATTTTCAAGTAACAAATACACATATTCATGTCTCTACGCTTAACCATTTTCAAGTAACCAATTCACATTTTCAATTTACTACACTTAACCATTTTCAAATAGCTAATTCACATTTCAAGTCTCTACCACTAACCATGAAAATAATTCACATTTCAATTCTCTACACTTAACCATTTTCAAGTAACTAATTCACGTTTTCAAGTTACTACACTTTACCATTTTCAAGTAAATAATTCACATTTCAAGTATCTACCATTAACCAATTTCAAGTAACTACTTCACACTTCAAGTATCTACCATTAACCATGTAACTAATTCACATTTTCAAGTCACTACCATTTTCAAGTAACTAATTCACATTTTCACTACACTTAAACCATTTTCAATTAAGTAATTCACATTTCAAGTCTCTACCATTAACCATTTTCAAGTCACTACCATTTTCAAGTAACAAATACACATATTCATGTCTCTACGCTTAACCATTTTCAAGTAACTAATTGACGTTTTCATGTTACTACACTTAACCAATTTCAAGTTACAAATATACATTTTCACTACACTTAACCATTTTCAAGTAACTAATTCACATTTCAAGTCTCTACCATTAACCATTTCAAGTAACTAATTCACATTTTCGCTACACTTAACCATTTTTAAGTAACTAATATACTTTTTCACTAAACTTAACCATTTTCAAGTAACTAATTCACATTTCAAGTCTCTACCATTAACCATTTTCAAGTAAATAATTCACATTTCATGTCTCTACCATTAACCATGTAACTAATTCACATTTCAATTCTCTACACTTAACCATTTTCAAGTAACTAATTCACGTTTTCAAGCTACTACACTTAACCATTTTCACGTAACCTATTCACATTTTCACTACACTTAACCATTTTCAAGTAACTAATTCACATTTCAAATCTCTACCATTAACCATTTTCAAGTAACTAATTCACGTTTTCAAGTAACTAATTCATATTTTCACTACACTTAACCATTTTCAAGTAACTAATTCACATTTTCACTACACTTAACCATTTTCAAGTAACTAATTTACATTTTCACTACACTTAACCATTTTCAAGTGACTAATTCACATTTCCAGGCTCTACCATTAACCATTTTCAAGTAACTAATTCACATTTTCAAGTTACTTTACTCAACCATTTTGAAGTAACTAATTCACATTTTCATTACACTTAACCATTTTCAAGTAACTAATTCACATTTTAAAGTTACTACACTTAACAATTTTCAAGTAACTAATTCACATTTCAAGTCTCTACCATTAACCATTTTCAAGTAACTAATTCACATTTTCAAGTCACTACCATTTTCAAGTAACTAATTCACATTTCCAAGTTACTACACTTAACCATTTTCTAGTAACTAATTCACATTTTCACTACACTTAACCATTTTCAAGTAAATAATTCACATTTCAAGTCTCTACCATTAACCATTTTCAAGTAACTACTTCACACTTCAAGTCTCTACCATTAACCATGTAACTAATTCACATTTTCAAGTCACTACCATTTTCAAGTAACTAATTCACATTTTCACTACACTTAAACCATTTTCAAGTAAGTAATTCACATTTCAAGTCTCTACCATTAACCATTTTCAAGTCACTACCATTTTCAAGTAACAAATACACATATTCATGTCTCTACGCTTAACCATTTTCAAGTAACCAATTCACATTTTCAATTTACTACACTTAACCATTTTCAAATAGCTAATTCACATTTCAAGTCTCTACCACTAACCATGAAAATAATTCACATTTCAATTCTCTACACTTAACCATTTTCAAGTAACTAATTCACGTTTTCAAGTTACTACACTTAACCATTTTCAAGTAAATAATTCACATTTCAAGTATCTACCATTAACCAATTTCAAGTAACTACTTCACACTTCAAGTATCTACCATTAACCATGTAACTAATTCACATTTTCAAGTCACTACCATTTTCAAGTAACTAATTCACATTTTCACTACACTTAAACCATTTTCAAGTAAGTAATTCACATTTCAAGTCTCTACCATTAACCATTTTCAAGTCACTACCATTTTCAAGTAACAAATACACATATTCATGTCTCTACGCTTAACCATTTTCAAGTAACCAATTCACATTTTCAATTTACTACACTTAACCATTTTCAAGTAACTAATTCACATTTTCATTACACTTAACCATTTTCAAGTAACTAATTCACATTTTAAGTCTCTACCATTAACCATTTTCAAGTAACTAATTCACATTTCAAGTCTCTACCACTAACCATGAAAATAATTCACATTTCAATTCTCTACACTTAACCATTTTCAAGTAACTAATTCACGTTTTCAAGTTACTACACTTAACCATTTTCAAGTAACTAATCCATATTTTCACTACACTTAACCATTTTCAAGTAACTAATTCACATTTTTACTACACTTAACCATTTTCAAGTAACTAATTCACAATTTCAAGTTACTACACTTAACAATTTGCAAATAACTAATTCACATTTCAAGTAAGTAGTTCACGTTACAACAAACTACCCTTAACCATTTTCAAGTAACTAATTCACATTTTCATTACACTTAACCATTTTCAAGTAACTAATTCACATTTCAAGTCTCTACCATTAACCATTTTCAAGTAACTAATTCACATTTCAAGTCTCTACCATTAACCATTTTCAAGTAACTAATTCACGTTTTCAAGTTACTACACTCAACCATTTTCAAGTTACAAATTCACATTTTCACTACACTTAACCATTTTCAAGTAACTAATTCACATTTCAAGTGTCTACAATTAACCATTTTCAAGTAATTAATTCACATTTTCAAGTCACTACCATTTTCAAGTAACAAATACACATCTTCATTTCTCTACCATTAACCATTTTCAAGTCACTACCATTTTCAAGTAACTAATTCACATTTCAAGTCTCTACCATTAACCATTTTCAAGTAACTAATTCACATTTAAAGTCTCTACCATTAACCATGTAACTAATTCACATTTCAATTCTCTACACTTAACCATTTTCAAGTAACTAATTCACGTTTTCAAGTTACTACACTTAACCATTTTCAAGTAACTAATTCACATTTTCACTACACTTAACCATTTTCAAGTAACTAATTCACATTTCAAGTCTCTACCATTAAACATTTTCAAGTCACTACCATTTTCAAGTAACTAATTCACATTTTCACTACACTTAACCATTTTCAAGTAACTAATTCACATTTCAAGTCTCCACCATTAACCATTTTCAAGTAACTGATTCACATTTCAAGTCTCTACCATTAACCATGTAACTAATTCACATTTCAATTCTCTACACTTAACCATTTTCAAGTAACTAATTCACGTTTTCAAGTTACTACACTTAACCATTTTCAAGTAACTAATCCACATTTTCACTACACTTAACCATTTTCAAGTAACTAATCCACATTTTCACTACACTTAACCATTTTCAAGTAACTAATTCACATTTCAAGTCTCTACCATTAACCATTTTCAAGTAACTAATTCACATTTTCAAGTCACTACACTTAACCATTTTCAAGTAACTAATTCACATTTTCACTACACTTAACCATTTTCAAGTAACTAATTCACATTTCAAGTCTCCACCATTAACCATTTTCAAGTAACTGATTCACATTTCAAGTCTCTACCATTAACCATGTAACTAATTCACATTTCAATTCTCTACACTTAACCATTTTCAAGTAACTAATTCACGTTTTCAAGTTACTACACTTAACCATTTTCAAGTAACTAATCCACATTTTCACTACCCTTAACAATTTTCAAGTAACTAATCCACATTTTCACTACACTTAACCATTTTCAAGTAACTAATTCACATTTCAAGTCTCTACCATTAACCATTTTCAAGTAACTAATTCACGTTTTCAAGTCACTACACTTAACCATTTTCAAGTAACTAATTCACATTTTCACTACACTTAACCATTTTCAAGTAACTAATTCACATTTCAAGTCTCTACCGTTAACCATTTTCAAGTAACTAATTCACATTTTCAAGTCACCACCGTTTTCAAGTAACAAATACTCATCTTCATGTCTCTACACTTAACCATTTTCAAGTAACTAATTCACATTTTTAGTACACTTAACCATTTTCAAGTAACAAATACTCATCTTCATGTCTCTACACTTAACCATTTTCAAGTAAGTAATTCACATTTTAAAGTTACTACACTTAACAATTTTCAAGTAACTAATTCACATTTCAAGTCTCTACCATTAACCATTTTCAAGTAACTAATTCACATTTTCATTACACTTAACCATTTTCAAGTAACTAATTCACATTTTAAAGTTACTACACTTAACAATTTTCAAGTAACTAATTCACATTTCAAGTCTCTACCATTAACCATTTTCAAGTAACTAATTCACATTTTCAAGTCACTACCATTTTCAAGTAACTAATTCACATTTCCAAGTTACTACACTTAACCATTTTCTAGTAACTAATTCACATTTTCACTACACTTAACCATTTTCAAGCAAATAATTCACATTTCAAGTCTCTACCATTAACCATTTTCAAGTAACTACTTCACACTTCAAGTCTCTACCATTAACCATGTAACTAATTCACATTTTCAAGTCACTACCATTTTCAAGTAACTAATTCACATTTTCACTACACTCAAACCATTTTCAAGTAAGTAATTCACATTTCAAGTCTCTACCATTAACCATTTTCAAGTCACTACCATTTTCAAGTAACAAATACACATATTCATGTCTCTACGCTTAACCATTTTCAAGTAACCAATTCACATTTTCAATTTACTAAACTTAACCATTTTCAAATAACTAATTCACATTTTCACTACACTTAACCATTTTCAAATAACCAATTCACATTTTCAATTTACTACACTTAACCATTTTCAAGTAACAAATTCACATTTTCACTACACTTAACCATTTTCAAGTAACTACTTCACATTTCAAGTCTCTACCATTAACCATTTTCAAGTAACTAATTCACATTTTCATTACACTTAACCATTTTCAAGTAACTAATTCACATTTTAAGTCTCTACCATTAACCATTTTCAAGTAACTAATTCACATTTCAAGTCTCTACCACTAACCATGAAAATAATTCACATTTCAATTCTCTACACTTAACCATTTTCAAGTAACTAATTCACGTTTTCATGTTACTACACTTAACCATTTTCAAGTTACAAATTCACATTTTCACTACACTTAACCATTTTCAAGTAACTAATTCACATTTCAAGTGTCTACAATTAACCATTTTCAAGTAATTAATTCACCTTTTCAAGTCACTACCATTTTCAAGTAACAAATACACATCTTCAAGTCTCTACACATAACCATTTTCAAATAACTAATTCACATTTCAAGTCTCTACCATTTTCAAGTAACTAATTCACATTTCAAGTCTCTACCATTAACCATTTTCAAGTAACTAATTCACATTTCAAGTCTCTACCACTAACCATGTAACTAATTCACATTTCAATTCTCTACACTTAATCATTTTCAAGTAACTAATGCACGTTTTAAGTTACTACACGTACCCATTTTCAAGTAACTAATTCACATTTTCACTACACTTAACCATTTTCAAATAAATAATTCACATTTCAAGTCTCTACAATTAACCATTTTCAAGTAAATAATTCACATTTCAAGTCTCTACAATTAACCATTTTCAAATAACTAATTCACATTTTCACTACACTTAACCATTTTCAAGTAACTACTTCACATTTCAAGTCTCTACCATTAACCATTTTCAAGTAACTAATTCACATTTTCATTACACTTAACCATTTTCAAGTAACTAATTCACATTTTAAGTCTCTACCATTAACCATTTTCAAGTAACTAATTCACATTTCAAGTCTCTACCACTAACCATGAAAATAATTCACATTTCAATTCTCTACACTTAACCATTTTCAAGTAACTAATTCACGTTTTCATGTTACTACACTTAACCATTTTCAAGTTACAAATTCACATTTTCACTACACTTAACCATTTTCAAGTAACTAATTCACATTTCAAGTGTCTACAATTAACCATTTTCAAGTAATTAATTCACATTTTCAAGTCACTACCATTTTCAAGTAACAAATACACATCTTCAAGTCTCTACACATAACCATTTTCAAATAACTAATTCACATTTCAAGTCTCTACCATTTTCAAGTAACTAATTCACATTTCAAGTCTCTACCATTAACCATTTTCAAGTAACTAATTCACATTTCAAGTCTCTACCACTAACCATGTAACTAATTCACATTTCAATTCTCTACACTTAATCATTTTCAAGTAACTAATGCACGTTTTAAGTTACTACACGTAACCATTTTCAAGTAACTAATTCACATTTTCACTACACTTAACCATTTTCAAATAAATAATTCACATTTCAAGTCTCTACAATTAACCATTTTCAAGTAACTAATTCACATTTTCAGGTCACTACCATTTTCAAGTAACAAATACACATCTTCAAGTCTCTACTCTTAACCATGTTAAAATATCTAATTCACATTTCAAATCTCTACCATTTTCAAGTAACTAATTCACATTTCAAGTCTCTACCATTTTCAAGTAACTAATTCACGTTTTCAAGTTACTACACTTAACCATTTTCAAGTAACTAATTCACATTTTTGCTACACTTAACCATTTTCAAGTAACTAATTCACAATTTCAAGTTACTACACTAAACAATTTTCAAATAACTAATTCACATTTCAAGTAAGTAGTTCACATTACAACAAACTACCCTTAACCATTTTCAAGTAACTAATTCACATTTTCACTACACTTAACCATTTTAAGTAAGTAATTCACATTTCAAGTCTCTACCATTAACCATTTTCAAGTAACTAATTCACATTTTCAAGTCACTACCATTTTCAAGTAACAAATACACATCTTCATGCCTCTACACTTAACCATTTTCAAGTAACCAATTCACATTTTCAAGTTACTACACTTAACCATTTTCAAGTAACTAATATACATTTTCACTACACTTAACCATTTTCAAGTAACTAATTCACATTTCAAGTCTCTACCATTAACCAGTTCAAGTAACTAATTCACATTTTCGCTACACTTAACCATTTTCAAGTAACTAATATACTTTTTCACTAAACTTAACCATTTTCAAGTAACTAATTCACATTTCAAGTCTCTACCATTAACCATTTTCAAGTAAATAATTCACATTTCAAGTCACTACCATTTTCAAGTAACAAATACACATATTCATGTCTCTAGGCTTAACCATTACCAAGTAACCAATTCACATTTTCAATTTACTACACTTAAACATTTTCACGTAACCTATTCACATTTTCACTACACTTAACCATTTTCAAGTAACTAATTCACATTTCAAGTCTCTACCATTAACCATTTTCAAGTAACTAATTCACGTTTTCAAGTAACTAATTCATATTTTCACTACACTTAACCATTTTCAAGTAACTAATTCACATTTTCACTACACTTAACCATTTTCAAGTAACTAATTCACATTTTCACTACACTTAACCATTTTCAAGTGACTAATTCACATTTCCAGGCTCTACCATTAACCATTTTCAAGTAACTAATTCACATTTTCAAGTTACTTCACTCAACCATTTTGAAGTAACTAATTCACATTTTCATTACACTTAACCATTTTCAAGTAACTAATTCACATTTCAAGTCACTACCATTTTCAAGTAACAAATACACATATTCATGTCTCTACGCTTAACCATTTTCAAGTAACCAATTCACATTTTCAATTTACTACACTTAACCATTTTCAAATAGCTAATTCACATTTCAAGTCTCTACCACTAACCATGAAAATAATTCACATTTCAATTCTCTACACTTAACCATTTTCAAGTAACTAATTCACGTTTTCAAGTTACTACACTTAACCATTTTCAAGTAAATAATTCACATTTCAAGTCTCTACCATTAACCAATTTCAAGTAACTACTTCACACTTCAAGTATCTACCATTAACCATGTAACTAATTCACATTTTCAAGTCACTACCATTTTCAAGTAACTAATTCACATTTTCACTACACTTAAACCATTTTCAAGTAAGTAATTCACATTTCAAGTCTCTACCATTAACCATTTTCAAGTCACTACCATTTTCAAGTAACAAATACACATATTCATGTCTCTACGCTTAACCATTTTCAAGTAACCAATTCACATTTTCAATTTACTACACTTAACCATTTTCAAGTAACTAATTCACATTTTCATTACACTTAACCATTTTCAAGTAACTAATTCATATTTTAAGTCTCTACCATTAACCATTTTCAAGTAACTAATTCACATTTCAAGTCTCTACCACTAACCATGAAAATAATTCACATTTCAATTCTCTACACTTAACCATTTTCAAGTAACTAATTCACGTTTTCAAGTTACTACACTTAACCATTTTCAAGTAACTAATCCATATTTTCTCTACACTTAACCATTTTCAAGTAACTAATTCACATTTTTACTACACTTAACCATTTTCAAGTAACTTATTCACAATTTCAAGTTACTACACTTAACAATTTGCAAATAACTAATTCACATTTCAAGTAAGTAGTTCACGTTACAACAAACTACCCTTAACCATTTTCAAGTAACTAATTCACATTTTCACTACACTTAACCATTTTCAAGTAAGTAATTCACATTTCAAGTCTCTACCATTAACCATTTTCAAGTAACTAATTCTCATTTTCATTACACTTAACCATTTTCAAGTAACTAATATACATTTTCACTACACTTAACCATTTTCAAGTAACTAATTCACATTTCAAGTCTCTACCATTAACCATTTCAAGTAACTAATTCACATTTTCGCTACACTTAACCATTTTCAAGTAACTAATATACTTTTTCACTAAACTTAACCATTTTCAAGTAACTAATTCACATTTCAAGTCTCTACCATTAACCATTTTCAAGTAAATAATTCACATTTCATGTCTCTACCATTAACCATGTAACTAATTCACATTTCAATTCTCTACACTTAACCATTTTCAAGTAACTAATTCACGTTTTCAAGCTACTACACTTAACCATTTTCACGTAACCTATTCACATTTTCACTACACTTAACCATTTTCAAGTAACTAATTCACATTTCAAGTCTCTACCATTAACCATTTTCAAGTAACTAATTCACGTTTTCAAGTAACTAATTCATATTTTCACTACACTTAACCATTTTCAAGTAACTAATTCACATTTTCACTACACTTAACCATTTTCAAGTAACTAATTTACATTTTCACTACACTTAACCATTTTCAAGTGACTAATTCACATTTCCAGGCTCTACCATTAACCATTTTTAAATAACTAATTCACATTTTCAAGTTACTTTACTCAACCATTTTGAAGTAACTAATTCACATTTTCATTACACTTAACCATTTTCAAGTAACTAATTCACATTTTAAAGTTACTACACTTAACAATTTTCAAGTAACTAATTCACATTTCAAGTCTCTACCATTAACCATTTTCAAGTAACTAATTCACATTTTCAAGTCACTACCATTTTCAAGTAACTAATTCACATTTCCAAGTTACTACACTTAACCATTTTCTAGTAACTAATTCACATTTTCACTACACTTAACCATTTTCAAGTAAATAATTCACATTTCAAGTCTCTACCATTAACCATTTTCAAGTAACTACTTCACACTTCAAGTCTCTACCATTAACCATGTAACTAATTCACATTTTCAAGTCACTACCATTTTCAAGTAACTAATTCACATTTTCACTACACTTAAACCATTTTCAAGTAAGTAATTCACATTTCAAGTCTCTACCATTAACCATTTTCAAGTCACTACCATTTTCAAGTAACAAATACACATATTCATGTCTCTACGCTTAACCATTTTCAAGTAACCAATTCACATTTTCAATTTACTACACTTAACCATTTTCAAATAGCTAATTCACATTTCAAGTCTCTACCACTAACCATGAAAATAATTCACATTTCAATTCTCTACACTTAACCATTTTCAAGTAACTAATTCACGTTTTCAAGTTACTACACTTTACCATTTTCAAGTAAATAATTCACATTTCAAGTATCTACCATTAACCAATTTCAAGTAACTACTTCACACTTCAAGTATCTACCATTAACCATGTAACTAATTCACATTTTCAAGTCACTACCATTTTCAAGTAACTAATTCACATTTTCACTACACTTAAACCATTTTCAATTAAGTAATTCACATTTCAAGTCTCTACCATTAACCATTTTCAAGTCACTACCATTTTCAAGTAACAAATACACATATTCATGTCTCTACGCTTAACCATTTTCAAGTAACTAATTGACGTTTTCATGTTACTACACTTAACCAATTTCAAGTTACAAATATACATTTTCACTACACTTAACCATTTTCAAGTAACTAATTCACATTTCAAGTCTCTACCATTAACCATTTCAAGTAACTAATTCACATTTTCGCTACACTTAACCATTTTCAAGTAACTAATATACTTTTTCACTAAACTTAACCATTTTCAAGTAACTAATTCACATTTCAAGTCTCTACCATTAACCATTTTCAAGTAAATAATTCACATTTCATGTCTCTACCATTAACCATGTAACTAATTCACATTTCAATTCTCTACACTTAACCATTTTCAAGTAACTAATTCACGTTTTCAAGCTACTACACTTAACCATTTTCACGTAACCTATTCACATTTTCACTACACTTAACCATTTTCAAGTAACTAATTCACATTTCAAATCTCTACCATTAACCATTTTCAAGTAACTAATTCACGTTTTCAAGTAACTAATTCATATTTTCACTACACTTAACCATTTTCAAGTAACTAATTCACATTTTCACTACACTTAACCATTTTCAAGTAACTAATTTACATTTTCACTACACTTAACCATTTTCAAGTGACTAATTCACATTTCCAGGCTCTACCATTAACCATTTTCAAGTAACTAATTCACATTTTCAAGTTACTTTACTCAACCATTTTGAAGTAACTAATTCACATTTTCATTACACTTAACCATTTTCAAGTAACTAATTCACATTTTAAAGTTACTACACTTAACAATTTTCAAGTAACTAATTCACATTTCAAGTCTCTACCATTAACCATTTTCAAGTAACTAATTCACATTTTCAAGTCACTACCATTTTCAAGTAACTAATTCACATTTCCAAGTTACTACACTTAACCATTTTCTAGTAACTAATTCACATTTTCACTACACTTAACCATTTTCAAGTAAATAATTCACATTTCAAGTCTCTACCATTAACCATTTTCAAGTAACTACTTCACACTTCAAGTCTCTACCATTAACCATGTAACTAATTCACATTTTCAAGTCACTACCATTTTCAAGTAACTAATTCACATTTTCACTACACTTAAACCATTTTCAAGTAAGTAATTCACATTTCAAGTCTCTACCATTAACCATTTTCAAGTCACTACCATTTTCAAGTAACAAATACACATATTCATGTCTCTACGCTTAACCATTTTCAAGTAACCAATTCACATTTTCAATTTACTACACTTAACCATTTTCAAATAGCTAATTCACATTTCAAGTCTCTACCACTAACCATGAAAATAATTCACATTTCAATTCTCTACACTTAACCATTTTCAAGTAACTAATTCACGTTTTCAAGTTACTACACTTTACCATTTTCAAGTAAATAATTCACATTTCAAGTATCTACCATTAACCAATTTCAAGTAACTACTTCACACTTCAAGTATCTACCATTAACCATGTAACTAATTCACATTTTCAAGTCACTACCATTTTCAAGTAACTAATTCACATTTTCACTACACTTAAACCATTTTCAATTAAGCAATTCACATTTCAAGTCTCTACCATTAACCATTTTCAAGTCACTACCATTTTCAAGTAACAAATACACATATTCATGTCTCTACGCTTAACCATTTTCAAGTAACTAATTGACGTTTTCATGTTACTACACTTAACCAATTTCAAGTTACAAATTCACATTTTCACTACACTTAACCATTTTCAAGTAACTAATTCACATTTCAATTGACTACAATTAACCATTTTCAAGTAATTAATTCACATTTTCAAGTCACTACCATTTTCAAGTAACAAATATACATCTTCAAGTCTCTACACATAACCATTTTCAAATAACTAATTCACATTTCAAGTCTCTACCATTTTCAAGTAACTAATTCACATTTCAAGTCTCTACCATTAACCATTTTCAAGTAACTAATTCACATTTCAAGTCTCTACCACTAACCATGTAACAAATTCACATTTCAATTCTCTACACTTAATCATTTTTAAGTAACTAATGCACGTTTTAAGTTACTACACGTAACCATTTTCAAGTAACTAATTCACATTTTCACTACACTTAACCATTTTCAAATAAATAATTCACATTTCAATTCTCTACAATTAACCATTTTCAAGTAACTAATTCACATTTCAAGTCTCTACCATTTTCAAGTAACTAATTCACGTTTTCAAGTTACTACACTTAACCATTTTCAAGTAACTAATTCACATTTTTGCTACACTTAACAATTTTCAAGTAACTAATTCACAATTTCAAGTTACTACACTTAACAATTTTCAAATAACTAATTCACATTTCAAGTAAGTAGTTCACATTACAACAAACTACCCTTAACCATTTTCAAGTAACTAATTCACATTTTCACTACACTTAACCATTCTCAAGTAAGTAATTCACATTTCAAGTCACTACCATTAACCATTTTCAAGTAACTAATTCACATTTTCAAGTCACTACCATTTTCAAGTAACAAATACACATCTTCATGCCTCTACACTTAACCATTTTCAAGTAACCAATTCACATTTTCAAGTTACTACACTTAACCATTTTCAAGTAACTAATATACATTTTCACTACACTTAACCATTTTCAAGTAACTAATTCACATTTCAAGTCTCTACCATTAACCATTTCAAGTAACTAATTCACATTTTCGCTACACTTAACCATTTTCAAGTAACTAATATACTTTTTCACTAAACTTAACCATTTTCAAGTAACTAATTCACATTTCAAGTCTCTACCATTAACCATTTTCAAGTAAATAATTCACATTTCATGTCTCTACCATTAACCATGTAACTAATTCACATTTCAATTCTCTACACTTAACCATTTTCAAGTAACTAATTAACGTTTTCAAGCTACTACACTTAACCATTTTCACGTAACCTATTCACATTTTCACTACACTTAACCATTTTCAAGTAACTAATTCACATTTCAAGTCTCTACCATTAACCATTTTCAAGTAACTAATTCACGTTTTCAAGTAACTAATTCATAGTTTCACTACACTTAACCATTTTCAAGTAACTAATTCACATTTTCACTACACTTAACCATTTTCAAGTAACTAATTCACATTTTCACTACACTTAACCATTTTCAAGTGACTAATTCACATTTCCAGGCTCTACCATTAACCATTTTCAAGTAACTAATTCACATTTTCAAGTTACTTCACTCAACCATTTTGAAGTAACTAATTCACATTTTCATTACACTTAACCATTTTCAAATAACTAATTCACATTTTAAAGTTACTACACTTAACAATTTTCAAGTAACTAATTCACATTTCAAGTCTCTACCATTAACCATTTTCAAGTAACTAATTCACATTTTCAAGTCACTACCATTTTCAAGTAACTAATTCACATTTCCAAGTTACTACACTTAACCATTTTCTAGTAACTAATTCACATTTTCACTACACTTAACCATTTTCAAGTAAATAATTCACATTTCAAGTCTCTACCATTAACCATTTTCAAGTAACTACTTCACACTTCAAGTCTCTACCATTAACCATGTAACTAATTCACATTTTCAAGTCACTACCATTTTCAAGTAACTAATTCACATTTTCACTACACTTAAACCATTTTCAAGTAAGTAATTCACATTTCAAGTCTCTACCATTAACCATTTTCAAGTCACTACCATTTTCAAGTAACAAATACACATCTTCATGTCTCTACGCTTAACCATTTTCAAGTAACCAATTCACATTTTCAAATTACTACACTTAACCATTTTCAAATAGCTAATTCACATTTCAAGTCTCTACCACTAACCATGAAAATAATTCACATTTCAATTCTCTACACTTAACCATTTTCAAGTAACTAATTCACGTTTTCAAGTTACTACACTTAACCATTTTCAAGTAAATAATTCACATTTCAAGTCTCTACCATTAACCAATTTCAAGTAACTACTTCACACTTCAAGTATCTACCATTAACCATGTAACTAATTCACATTTTCAAGTCACTACCATTTTCAATTAAGTAATTCACATTTCAAGTCTCTACCATTAACCATTTTCAAGTCACTACCATTTTCAAGTAACAAATACACATCTTCATGCCTCTACACTTAACCATTTTCAAGTAACCAATTCACATTTTCAAGTTACTACACTTAACCATTTTCAAGTAACTAATATACATTTTCACTACACTTAACCATTTTCAAGTAACTAATTCACATTTCAAGTCTCTACCATTAACCATTTCAAGTAACTAATTCACATTTTCGCTACACTTAACCATTTTCAAGTAACTAATATACTTTTTCACTAAACTTAACCATTTTCAAGTAACTAATTCACATTTCAAGTCTCTACCATTAACCATTTTCAAGTAAATAATTCACATTTCATGTCTCTACCATTAACCATGTAACTAATTCACATTTCAATTCTCTACACTTAACCATTTTCAAGTAACTAATTAACGTTTTCAAGCTACTACACTTAACCATTTTCACGTAACCTATTCACATTTTCACTACACTTAACCATTTTCAAGTAACTAATTCACATTTCAAGTCTCTACCATTAACCATTTTCAAGTAACTAATTCACGTTTTCAAGTAACTAATTCATAGTTTCACTACACTTAACCATTTTCAAGTAACTAATTCACATTTTCACTACACTTAACCATTTTCAAGTAACTAATTCACATTTTCACTACACTTAACCATTTTCAAGTGACTAATTCACATTTCCAGGCTCTACCATTAACCATTTTCAAGTAACTAATTCACATTTTCAAGTTACTTCACTCAACCATTTTGAAGTAACTAATTCACATTTTCATTACACTTAACCATTTTCAAATAACTAATTCACATTTTAAAGTTACTACACTTAACAATTTTCAAGTAACTAATTCACATTTCAAGTCTCTACCATTAACCATTTTCAAGTAACTAATTCACATTTTCAAGTCACTACCATTTTCAAGTAACTAATTCACATTTCCAAGTTACTACACTTAACCATTTTCTAGTAACTAATTCACATTTTCACTACACTTAACCATTTTCAAGTAAATAATTCACATTTCAAGTCTCTACCATTAACCATTTTCAAGTAACTACTTCACACTTCAAGTCTCTACCATTAACCATGTAACTAATTCACATTTTCAAGTCACTACCATTTTCAAGTAACTAATTCACATTTTCACTACACTTAAACCATTTTCAAGTAAGTAATTCACATTTCAAGTCTCTACCATTAACCATTTTCAAGTCACTACCATTTTCAAGTAACAAATACACATCTTCATGTCTCTACGCTTAACCATTTTCAAGTAACCAATTCACATTTTCAAATTACTACACTTAACCATTTTCAAATAGCTAATTCACATTTCAAGTCTCTACCACTAACCATGAAAATAATTCACATTTCAATTCTCTACACTTAACCATTTTCAAGTAACTAATTCACGTTTTCAAGTTACTACACTTAACCATTTTCAAGTAAATAATTCACATTTCAAGTCTCTACCATTAACCAATTTCAAGTAACTACTTCACACTTCAAGTATCTACCATTAACCATGTAACTAATTCACATTTTCAAGTCACTACCATTTTCAATTAAGTAATTCACATTTCAAGTCTCTACCATTAACCATTTTCAAGTCACTACCATTTTCAAGTAACAAATACACATATTCATGTCTCTACGCTTAACCATTTTCAAGTAACCAATTCACATTTTCAATTTACTACACTTAACCATTTTCAAGTAACAAATTCACATTTTCACTACACTTAACCATTTTCAAATAACTAATTCACATTTCAAGTCTCTACCATTAACCATTTTCAAGTAACTAATTCACATTTTCAAGTCACTACCATTTTCAAGTAACAAATACACATCTTCATGCCTCTACACTTAACCATTTTCAAGTAACCAATTCACATTTTCAAGTTACTACACTTAACCATTTTCAAGTAACTAATATACATTTTCACTACACTTAACCATTTTCAAGTAACTACTTCACATTTCAAGTCTCTACCATTAACCATTTTCAAGTAACTAATTCACATTTTCATTACACTTAACCATTTTCAAGTAACTAATTCACATTTCAAGTCTCTACCATTAACCATTTTCAAGTAACTAATTCACATTTCAAGTCTCTACCATTAACCATTTTCAAATAACTAATTCACATTTTCAAGTCACTACCATTTTCAAGTAACAAATACACATCTTCATTTCTCTACCATTAACCATTTTCAAGTCACTACAATTTTCAAGTAACTAATTCACATTTCAAGTCTCTACCATTAACCATTTTCAAGCAACTAATTCACATTTAAAGTCTCTACCATTAACCATGTAACTAATTCACATTTCAATTCTCTACACTTAACCATTATCAAGTAACTAATTCACGTTTTCAAGTTACTACACTTAACCATTTTCAAGTAACTAATTCACATTTTCACTACACTTAACCATTTTCAAGTAACTAATTCACATTTCAAGTCTCTACCATTAAACATTTTCAAGTCACTACCATTTTCAAGTAACTAATTCACATTTTCACTACACTTAACCATTTTCAAGTAACTAATTCACATTTCAAGTCTCCACCATTAACCATTTTCAAGTAACTGATTCACATTTCAAGTCTCTACCATTAACCATTTTCAAGTAACTAATTCACGTTTTCAAGTTACTACACTTAACAATTTTCAAGTAACTAATTCACATTTCAAGTCTCTACCGTTAACCATTTTCAAGTAACTAATTCACATTTTCAAGTCACCACCATTTTCAAGTAACAAATACTCATCTTCATGTCTCTACACTTAACCATTTTCAAGTAACTAATTCACATTTTCAAGTTACTACACTTAACCATTTTCAAGTAACTAATTCATATTTTCACTACACTTAACCATTTTCAAGTAACTAATTCACATTTCAATTCTCTACAATTTAACCATTTTTAAGTAACTAATTCACATTTTCAAGTCACTACCATTTTCAAGTAACAAATACACATCTTCAAGTCTCTACACTTAACCATTTTCAAATATCTAATTCACATTTCAAGTCTCTACCACTTTTAAGTAACTAATTTACATTTCAAGTCTCTACCATTTTCAAGTAACTAATTCACGTTTTCAAGTTACTACACTTAACCATTTTCAAGTAACTAATTCACATTTTTACTACACTTAACCATTTTCAAGTAATTAATTCACAATTTCAAGTTACTACACTTAACAATTTTCAAATAACTAATTCACACTTCAAGTAAGTAGTTCACATTAGAACAAACTACCCTTAACCATTTTCAAGTAACTAATTCACATTTCAAGTCTCTACAATAAACCATTTTCAAGTAACTAATTCACATTTTCAAGTCACTACCATTTTCAAATATCTAATTCACATTTCAAGTCTCTACCATTATCAAGTAACTAATTTACATTTCAAGTCTCTACCATTTTCAAGTAACTAATTCACGTTTTCAAGTTACTACACTTAACCATTTTCAAGTAACTAATTCACATTTTTACTACACTTAACCATTTTCAAGTAACTAATTCACTATTTCAAGTTACTACACTTAACAATTTGCAAATAACTAATTCACATTTCAAGTAAGTAGTTCACGTTACAACAAACTACCCTTAACCATTTTCAAGTAACAAATTCACATTTTCACTACACTTAACCATTTTCAAGTAAGTAATTCACATTTCAAGTCTCTACCATTAACCATTTTCAAGTAACTAATTCACATTTTCATTACACTTAACCATTTTCAAGTAACTAATTCACATTTTAAAGTTACTACACTTAACAATTTTCAAGTAACAAATTCACATTTTCACTACACTTAACCATTTTCAAGTAACTACTTCACATTTCAAGTCTCTACCATTAACCATTTTCAAGTAACTAATTCACATTTTCACTACACTTAACCATTTTCAAGTAACTAATTCACATTTCAAGTCTCTACCATTAAACATTTTCAAGTCACTACCATTTTCAAGTAACTAATTCACATTTTCACTACACTTAACCATTTTCAAGTAACTAATTCACATTTCAAGTCTCCACCATTAACCATTTTCAAGTAACTGATTCACATTTCAAGTCTCTACCATTAACCATGTAACTAATTCACATTTCAATTCTCTACACTTAACCATTTTCAAGTAACTAATTCACGTTTTCAAGTTACTACACTTAACCATTTTCAAGTAACTAATCCACATTTTCACTACACTTAACCATTTTCAAGTAACTAATCCACATTTTCACTACACTTAACCATTTTCAAGTAACTAATTCACATTTCAAGTCTCTACCATTAACCATTTTCAAGTAACTAATTCACGTTTTCAAGTTACTAATTCACATTTTCACTACACTTAACCATTTTCAAGTAACTAATTCACATTTCAAGTCTCTACCGTTAACCATTTTCAAGTAACTAATTCACATTTTCAAGTCACCACCATTTTCAAGTAACAAATACTCATCTTCATGCCTCTACACTTAACCATTTTCAAGTAACTAATTCACATTTTCAAGTTACTACACTTAACCATTTTCAAGTAACTAATTCATATTTTCACTACACTTAACCATTTTCAAGTAACTAATTCACATTTCAAGTCTCTACAATTTAACCATTTTTAAGTAACTAATTCACATTTTCAAGTCACTACCATTTTCAAGTAACAAATACACATCTTCAAGTCTCTACACTTAACCATTTTCAAATATCTAATTCACATTTCAAGTCTCTACCACTTTTAAGTAACTAATTTACATTTCAAGTCTCTACCATTTTCAAGTAACTAATTCACGTTTTCAAGTTACTACACTTAACCATTTTCAAGTAACTAATTCACATTTTTACTACACTTAACCATTTTCAAGTAATTAATTCACAATTTCAAGTTACTACACTTAACAATTTTCAAATAACTAATTCACATTTCAAGTAAGTAGTTCACATTACAACAAACTACCCTTAACCATTTTCAAGTAACTAATTCACATTTCAAGTCTCTACAATCAACCATTTTCAAGTAACTAATTCACATTTTCAAGTCACTACCATTTTCAAATATCTAATTCACATTTCAAGTCTCTACCATTATCAAGTAACTAATTTACATTTCAAGTCTCTACCATTTTCAAGTAACTAATTCACGTTTTCAAGTTACTACACTTAACCATTTTCAAGTAACTAATTCACATTTTTACTACACTTAACCATTTTCAAGTAACTAATTCACAATTTCAAGTTACTACACTTAACAATTTGCAAATAACTAATTCACATTTCAAGTAAGTAGTTCACGTTACAACAAACTACCCTTAACCATTTTCAAGTAACTAATTCACATTTTCACTACACTTAACCATTTTCAAGTAAGTAATTCACATTTCAAGTCTCTACCATTAACCATTTTCAAGTAACTAATTCACATTTTCATTACACTTAACCATTTTCAAGTAACTAATTCACATTTTAAAGTTACTACACTTAACAATTTTCAAGTAACTAATTCACATTTCAAGTCTCTACCATTAACCATTTTCAAGTAACTAATTCACATTTTCAAGTCACTACCATTTTCAAGTAACTAATTCACATTTCCAAGTTACTACACTTAACCATTTTCTAGTAACTAATTCACATTTTCACTACACTTAACCATTTTCAAGTAAATAATTCACATTTCAAGTCTCTACCATTAACCATTTTCAAGTAACTACTTCACACTTCAAGTCTCTACCATTAACCATGTAACTAATTCACATTTTCAAGTCACTACCATTTTCAAGTAACTAATTCACATTTTCACTACACTTACACCATTTTCAAGTAAGTAATTCACATTTCAAGTCTCTACCATTAACCATTTTCAAGTCACTACCATTTTCAAGTAACTAATTCACATTTCAAGTCTCTACCGTTAACCATTTTCAAGTAACCAATTCACATTTTCAATTTACTACACTTAACCATTATCAAATAACTAATTCACATTTCAAGTCTCTACCATTAACCATTTTCAAGTAACTAATTCACATTTTCAAGTCACTACCATTTTCAAGTAACTAATTCACATTTCCAAGTTACTACACTTAACCATTTTCTAGTAACTAATTCACATTTTCACTACACTTAACCATTTTCAAGTAAATAATTCACATTTCAAGTCTCTACCATTAACCATTTTCAAGTAACTACTTCACACTTCAAGTCTCTACCATTAACCATTTTCAAGTACCTAATTCACATTTCAAGTCTCTACCACTTTTAAGTAACTAATTTACATTTCAAGTCTCTACCATTTTCAAGTAACTAATTCACGTTTTTAAGTTACTACACTTAACCATTTTCAAGTAACTAATTCACATTTTTACTACACTTAACCATTTTCAAGTAATTAATTCACAATTTCAAGTTACTACACTTAACAATTTTCAAATAACTAATTCACATTTCAAGTAAGTAGTTCACATTACAACAAACTACCCTTAACCATTTTCAAGTAACTAATTCACATTTCAAGTCTCTACAATCAACCATTTTCAAGTAACTAATTCACATTTTCAAGTCACTACCATTTTCAAATATCTAATTCACATTTCAAGTCTCTACCATTATCAAGTAACTAATTTACATTTCAAGTCTCT
The DNA here is from genome assembly GCA_031232105.1 of Capsicum rhomboideum. Classification (NCBI taxonomy): domain Eukaryota; kingdom Viridiplantae; phylum Streptophyta; class Magnoliopsida; order Solanales; family Solanaceae; genus Capsicum; species Capsicum rhomboideum. The sequence goes on along the minus strand of CP124719.1, from coordinate 44,986,922 downwards.
ACCATTTTCAAGTAACTAATTCACGTTTTCAAGTTACTACACTTAACCATTTTCAAGTAACTAATTCACATTTTTACTACACTTAACCATTTTCAAGTAACTAATTCACAATTTCAAGTTACTACACTTAACAATTTGCAAATAACTAATTCACATTTCAAGTAAGTAGTTCACGTTACAACAAACTACCCTTAACCATTTTCAAGTAACTAATTCACATTTTCACTACACTTAACCATTTTCAAGTAAGTAATTCACATTTCAAGTCTCTACCATTAACCATTTTCAAGTAACTAATTCACATTTTCATTACACTTAACCATTTTCAAGTAACTAATTCACATTTTAAAGTTACTACACTTAACAATTTTCAAGTAACTAATTCACATTTCAAGTCTCTACCATTAACCATTTTCAAGTAACTAATTCACATTTTCAAGTCACTACCATTTTCAAGTAACTAATTCACATTTCCAAGTTACTACACTTAACCATTTTCTAGTAACTAATTCACATTTTCACTACACTTAACCATTTTCAAGTAAATAATTCACATTTCAAGTCTCTGCCATTAACCATTTTCAAGTAACTACTTCACACTTCAAGTCTCTACCATTAACCATGTAACTAATTCACATTTTCAAGTCACTACCATTTTCAAGTAACTAATTCACATTTTCACTACACTTAAACCATTTTCAAGTAAGTAATTCACAATTCAAGTCTCTACCATTAACCATTTTCAAGTCACTACCATTTTCAAGTAACTAATTCACATTTCAAGTCTCTACCGTTAACCATTTTCAAGTAACCAATTCACATTTTCAATTTACTACACTTAACCATTTTCAAATAACTAATTCACATTTCAAGTCTCTACCATTAACCATTTTCAAGTAACTAATTCACATTTTCAAGTCACTGCCATTTTCAAGTAACTAATTCACATTTCCAAGTTACTACACTAAACCATTTTCTAGTAACTAATTCACATTTTCACTACACTTAACCATTTTCAAGTAAATAATTCACATTTCAAGTCTCTACCATTAACCATTTTCAAGTAACTACTTCACACTTCAAGTCTCTACCATTAACCATGTAACTAATTCACATTTTCAAGTCACTACCATTTTCAAGTAACTAATTCACATTTTCACTACACTTAAACCATTTTCAAGTAAGTAATTCACATTTCAAGTCTCTACCATTAACCATTTTCAAGTCACTACCATTTTCAAGTAACAAATACACATATTCATGTCTCTACGCTTAACCATTTTCAAGTAACCAATTCACATTTTCAAATTACTACACTTAACCATTTTCAAATAGCTAATTCACATTTCAAGTCTCTACCACTAACCATGAAAATAATTCACATTTCAATTCTCTACACTTAACCATTTTCAAGTAACTAATTCACGTTTTCAAGTTACTACACTTAACCATTTTCAAGTAAATAATTCACATTTCAAGTCTCTACCATTAACCAATTTCAAGTAACTACTTCACACTTCAAGTATCTACCATTAACCATGTAACTAATTCACATTTTCAAGTCACTACCATTTTCAATTAAGTAATTCACATTTCAAGTCTCTACCATTAACCATTTTCAAGTCACTACCATTTTCAAGTAACAAATACACATATTCATGTCTCTACGCTTAACCATTTTCAAGTAACCAATTCACATTTTCAATTTACTACACTTAACCATTTTCAAGTAACAAATTCACATTTTCACTACACTTAACCATTTTCAAATAACTAATTCACATTTCAAGTCTCTACCATTAACCATTTTCAAGTAACTAATTCACATTTTCAAGTCACTACCATTTTCAAGTAACAAATACACATCTTCATGCCTCTACACTTAACCATTTTCAAGTAACCAATTCACATTTTCAAGTTACTACACTTAACCATTTTCAAGTAACTAATATACATTTTCACTACACTTAACCATTTTCAAGTAACTACTTCACATTTCAAGTCTCTACCATTAACCATTTTCAAGTAACTAATTCACATTTTCATTACACTTAACCATTTTCAAGTAACTAATTCACATTTCAAGTCTCTACCATTAACCATTTTCAAGTAACTAATTCACATTTCAAGTCTCTACCATTAACCATTTTCAAATAACTAATTCACATTTTCAAGTCACTACCATTTTCAAGTAACAAATAAACATCTTCATTTCTCTACCATTAACCATTTTCAAGTCACTACAATTTTCAAGTAACTAATTCACATTTCAAGTCTCTACCATTAACCATTTTCAAGCAACTAATTCACATTTAAAGTCTCTACCATTAACCATGTAACTAATTCACATTTCAATTCTCTACACTTAACCATTATCAAGTAACTAATTCACGTTTTCAAGTTACTACACTTAACCATTTTCAAGTAACTAATTCACATTTTCACTACACTTAACCATTTTCAAGTAACTAATTCACATTTCAAGTCTCTACCATTAAACATTTTCAAGTCACTACCATTTTCAAGTAACTAATTCACATTTTCACTACACTTAACCATTTTCAAGTAACTAATTCACATTTCAAGTCTCCACCATTAACCATTTTCAAGTAACTGATTCACATTTCAAGTCTCTACCATTAACCATTTTCAAGTAACTAATTCACGTTTTCAAGTTACTACACTTAACAATTTTCAAGTAACTAATTCACATTTCAAGTCTCTACCGTTAACCATTTTCAAGTAACTAATTCACATTTTCAAGTCACCACCATTTTCAAGTAACAAATACTCATCTTCATGTCTCTACACTTAACCATTTTCAAGTAACTAATTCACATTTTCAAGTTACTACACTTAACCATTTTCAAGTAACTAATTCATATTTTCACTACACTTAACCATTTTCAAGTAACTAATTCACATTTCAATTCTCTACAATTTAACCATTTTTAAGTAACTAATTCACATTTTCAAGTCACTACCATTTTCAAGTAACAAATACACATCTTCAAGTCTCTACACTTAACCATTTTCAAATATCTAATTCACATTTCAAGTCTCTACCACTTTTAAGTAACTAATTTACATTTCAAGTCTCTACCATTTTCAAGTAACTAATTCACGTTTTCAAGTTACTACACTTAACCATTTTCAAGTAACTAATTCACATTTTTACTACACTTAACCATTTTCAAGTAATTAATTCACAATTTCAAGTTACTACACTTAACAATTTTCAAATAACTAATTCACACTTCAAGTAAGTAGTTCACATTACAACAAACTACCCTTAACCATTTTCAAGTAACTAATTCACATTTCAAGTCTCTACAATAAACCATTTTCAAGTAACTAATTCACATTTTCAAGTCACTACCATTTTCAAATATCTAATTCACATTTCAAGTCTCTACCATTATCAAGTAACTAATTTACATTTCAAGTCTCTACCATTTTCAAGTAACTAATTCACGTTTTCAAGTTACTACACTTAACCATTTTCAAGTAACTAATTCACATTTTTACTACACTTAACCATTTTCAAGTAACTAATTCACTATTTCAAGTTACTACACTTAACAATTTGCAAATAACTAATTCACATTTCAAGTAAGTAGTTCACGTTACAACAAACTACCCTTAACCATTTTCAAGTAACAAATTCACATTTTCACTACACTTAACCATTTTCAAGTAAGTAATTCACATTTCAAGTCTCTACCATTAACCATTTTCAAGTAACTAATTCACATTTTCATTACACTTAACCATTTTCAAGTAACTAATTCACATTTTAAAGTTACTACACTTAACAATTTTCAAGTAACAAATTCACATTTTCACTACACTTAACCATTTTCAAGTAACTACTTCACATTTCAAGTCTCTACCATTAACCATTTTCAAGTAACTAATTCACATTTTCACTACACTTAACCATTTTCAAGTAACTAATTCACATTTCAAGTCTCTACCATTAAACATTTTCAAGTCACTACCATTTTCAAGTAACTAATTCACATTTTCACTACACTTAACCATTTTCAAGTAACTAATTCACATTTCAAGTCTCCACCATTAACCATTTTCAAGTAACTGATTCACATTTCAAGTCTCTACCATTAACCATGTAACTAATTCACATTTCAATTCTCTACACTTAACCATTTTCAAGTAACTAATTCACGTTTTCAAGTTACTACACTTAACCATTTTCAAGTAACTAATCCACATTTTCACTACACTTAACCATTTTCAAGTAACTAATCCACATTTTCACTACACTTAACCATTTTCAAGTAACTAATTCACATTTCAAGTCTCTACCATTAACCATTTTCAAGTAACTAATTCACGTTTTCAAGTTACTAATTCACATTTTCACTACACTTAACCATTTTCAAGTAACTAATTCACATTTCAAGTCTCTACCGTTAACCATTTTCAAGTAACTAATTCACATTTTCAAGTCACCACCATTTTCAAGTAACAAATACTCATCTTCATGCCTCTACACTTAACCATTTTCAAGTAACTAATTCACATTTTCAAGTTACTACACTTAACCATTTTCAAGTAACTAATTCATATTTTCACTACACTTAACCATTTTCAAGTAACTAATTCACATTTCAAGTCTCTACAATTTAACCATTTTTAAGTAACTAATTCACATTTTCAAGTCACTACCATTTTCAAGTAACAAATACACATCTTCAAGTCTCTACACTTAACCATTTTCAAATATCTAATTCACATTTCAAGTCTCTACCACTTTTAAGTAACTAATTTACATTTCAAGTCTCTACCATTTTCAAGTAACTAATTCACGTTTTCAAGTTACTACACTTAACCATTTTCAAGTAACTAATTCACATTTTTACTACACTTAACCATTTTCAAGTAATTAATTCACAATTTCAAGTTACTACACTTAACAATTTTCAAATAACTAATTCACATTTCAAGTAAGTAGTTCACATTACAACAAACTACCCTTAACCATTTTCAAGTAACTAATTCACATTTCAAGTCTCTACAATCAACCATTTTCAAGTAACTAATTCACATTTTCAAGTCACTACCATTTTCAAATATCTAATTCACATTTCAAGTCTCTACCATTATCAAGTAACTAATTTACATTTCAAGTCTCTACCATTTTCAAGTAACTAATTCACGTTTTCAAGTTACTACACTTAACCATTTTCAAGTAACTAATTCACATTTTTACTACACTTAACCATTTTCAAGTAACTAATTCACAATTTCAAGTTACTACACTTAACAATTTGCAAATAACTAATTCACATTTCAAGTAAGTAGTTCACGTTACAACAAACTACCCTTAACCATTTTCAAGTAACTAATTCACATTTTCACTACACTTAACCATTTTCAAGTAAGTAATTCACATTTCAAGTCTCTACCATTAACCATTTTCAAGTAACTAATTCACATTTTCATTACACTTAACCATTTTCAAGTAACTAATTCACATTTTAAAGTTACTACACTTAACAATTTTCAAGTAACTAATTCACATTTCAAGTCTCTACCATTAACCATTTTCAAGTAACTAATTCACATTTTCAAGTCACTACCATTTTCAAGTAACTAATTCACATTTCCAAGTTACTACACTTAACCATTTTCTGGTAACTAATTCACATTTTCACTACACTTAACCATTTTCAAGTAAATAATTCACATTTCAAGTCTCTGCCATTAACCATTTTCAAGTAACTACTTCACACTTCAAGTCTCTACCATTAACCATGTAACTAATTCACATTTTCAAGTCACTACCATTTTCAAGTAACTAATTCACATTTTCACTACACTTAAACCATTTTCAAGTAAGTAATTCACAATTCAAGTCTCTACCATTAACCATTTTCAAGTCACTACCATTTTCAAGTAACTAATTCACATTTCAAGTCTCTACCGTTAACCATTTTCAAGTAACCAATTCACATTTTCAATTTACTACACTTAACCATTTTCAAATAACTAATTCACATTTCAAGTCTCTACCATTAACCATTTTCAAGTAACTAATTCACATTTTCAAGTCACTACCATTTTCAAGTAACTAATTCACATTTCCAAGTTACTACACTTAACCATTTTCTAGTAACTAATTCACATTTTCACTACACTTAACCATTTTCAAGTAAATAATTCACATTTCAAGTCTCTACCATTAACCATTTTCAAGTAACTACTTCACACTTCAAGTCTCTACCATTAACCATTTTCAAGTATCTAATTCACATTTCAAGTCTCTACCACTTTTAAGTAACTAATTTACATTTCAAGTCTCTACCATTTTCAAGTAACTAATTCACGTTTTCAAGTTACTACACTTAACCATTTTCAAGTAACTAATTCACATTTTTACTACACTTAACCATTTTCAAGTAATTAATTCACAATTTCAAGTTACTACACTTAACAATTTTCAAATAAGTAATTCACATTTCAAGTAAGTAGTTCACATTACAACAAACTACCCTTAACCATTTTCAAGTAACTAATTCACATTTCAAGTCTCTACAATAAACCATTTTCAAGTAACTAATTCACATTTTCAAGTCACTACCATTTTCAAATATCTAATTCACATTTCAAGTCTCTACCATTATCAAGTAACTAATTTACATTTCAAGTCTCTACCATTTTCAAGTAACTAATTCACGTTTTCAAGTTACTACACTTAACCATTTTCAAGTAACTAATTCACATTTTTACTACACTTAACCATTTTCAAGTAACTAATTCACAATTTCAAGTTACTACACTTAACAATTTGCAAATAACTAATTCACATTTCAAGTAAGTAGTTCACGTTACAACAAACTACCCTTAACCATTTTCAAGTAACTAATTCACATTTTCACTACACTTAACCATTTTCAAGTAAGTAATTCACATTTCAAGTCTCTACCATTAACCATTTTCAAGTAACTAATTCACATTTTCATTACACTTAACCATTTTCAAGTAACTAATTCACATTTTAAAGTTACTACACTTAACAATTTTCAAGTAACTAATTCACATTTCAAGTCTCTACCATTAACCATTTTCAAGTAACTAATTCACATTTTCAAGTCACTACCATTTTCAAGTAACTAATTCACATTTCCAAGTTACTACACTTAACCATTTTCTAGTAACTAATTCACATTTTCACTACACTTAACCATTTTCAAGTAAATAATTCACATTTCAAGTCTCTACCATTAACCATTTTCAAGTAACTACTTCACACTTCAAGTCTCTACCATTAACCATGTAACTAATTCACATTTTCAAGTCACTACCATTTTCAAGTAACTAATTCACATTTTCACTACACTTACACCATTTTCAAGTAAGTAATTCACATTTCAAGTCTCTACCATTAACCATTTTCAAGTCACTACCATTTTCAAGTAACTAATTCACATTTCAAGTCTCTACCGTTAACCATTTTCAAGTAACCAATTCACATTTTCAATTTACTACACTTAACCATTTTCAAATAACTAATTCACATTTCAAGTCTCTACCATTAACCATTTTCAAGTAACTAATTCACATTTTCAAGTCACTACCATTTTCAAGTAACTAATTCACATTTCCAAGTTACTACACTTAACCATTTTCTAGTAACTAATTCACATTTTCACTACACTTAACCATTTTCAAGTAAATAATTCACATTTCAAGTCTCTACCATTAACCATTTTCAAGTAACTACTTCACACTTCAAGTCTCTACCATTAACCATTTTCAAGTACCTAATTCACATTTCAAGTCTCTACCACTTTTAAGTAACTAATTTACATTTCAAGTCTCTACCATTTTCAAGTAACTAATTCACGTTTTTAAGTTACTACACTTAACCATTTTCAAGTAACTAATTCACATTTTTACTACACTTAACCATTTTCAAGTAATTAATTCACAATTTCAAGTTACTACACTTAACAATTTTCAAATAACTAATTCACATTTCAAGTAAGTAGTTCACATTACAACAAACTACCCTTAACCATTTTCAAGTAACTAATTCACATTTCAAGTCTCTACAATCAACCATTTTCAAGTAACTAATTCACATTTTCAAGTCACTACCATTTTCAAATATCTAATTCACATTTCAAGTCTCTACCATTATCAAGTAACTAATTTACATTTCAAGTCTCTACCATTTTCAAGTAACTAATTCACGTTTTCAAGTTACTACACTTAACCATTTTCAAGTAACTAATTCACATTTTTACTACACTTAACCATTTTCAAGTAACTAATTCACAATTTCAAGTTACTACACTTAACAATTTGCAAATAACTAATTCACATTTCAAGTAAGTAGTTCACGTTACAACAAACTACCCTTAACCATTTTCAAGTAACTAATTCACATTTTCACTACACTTAACCATTTTCAAGTAAGTAATTCACATTTCAAGTCTCTACCATTAACCATTTTCAAGTAACTAATTCACATTTTCATTACACTTAACCATTTTCAAGTAACTAATTCACATTTTAAAGTTACTACACTTAACAATTTTCAAGTAACTAATTCACATTTCAAGTCTCTACCATTAACCATTTTCAAGTAACTAATTCACATTTTCAAGTCACTACCATTTTCAAGTAACTAATTCACATTTCCAAGTTACTACACTTAACCATTTTCTAGTAACTAATTCACATTTTCACTACACTTAACCATTTTCAAGTAAATAATTCACATTTCAAGTCTCTACCATTAACCATTTTCAAGTAACTACTTCACACTTCAAGTCTCTACCATTAACCATGTAACTAATTCACATTTTCAAGTCACTACCATTTTCAAGTAACTAATTCACATTTTCACTACACTTACACCATTTTCAAGTAAGTAATTCACATTTCAAGTCTCTACCATTAACCATTTTCAAGTAACTAATTCACATTTTCAAGTCACTACCATTTTCAAGTAACTAATTCACATTTTCAAGTCACTACCATTTTCAAGTAACTAATTCACATTTCCAAGTTACTACACTTAACCATTTTCTAGTAACTAATTCACATTTTCACTACACTTAACCATTTTCAAGTAAATAATTCACATTTCAAGTCTCTGCCATTAACCATTTTCAAGTAACTACTTCACACTTCAAGTCTCTACCATTAACCATGTAACTAATTCACATTTTCAAGTCACTACCATTTTCAAGTAACTAATTCACATTTTCACTACACTTAAACCATTTTCAAGTAAGTAATTCACAATTCAAGTCTCTACCATTAACCATTTTCAAGTCACTACCATTTTCAAGTAACTAATTCACATTTCAAGTCTCTACCGTTAACCATTTTCAAGTAACCAATTCACATTTTCAATTTACTACACTTAACCATTTTCAAATAACTAATTCACATTTCAAGTCTCTACCATTAACCATTTTCAAGTAACTAATTCACATTTTCAAGTCACTACCATTTTCAAGTAACTAATTCACATTTCCAAGTTACTACACTTAACCATTTTCTAGTAACTAATTCACATTTTCACTACACTTAACCATTTTCAAGTAAATAATTCACATTTCAAGTCTCTACCATTAACCATTTTCAAGTAACTACTTCACACTTCAAGTCTCTACCATTAACCATTTTCAAGTACCTAATTCACATTTCAAGTCTCTACCACTTTTAAGTAACTAATTTACATTTCAAGTCTCTACCATTTTCAAGTAACTAATTCACGTTTTCAAGTTACTACACTTAACCATTTTCAAGTAACTAATTCACATTTTTACTACACTTAACCATTTTCAAGTAATTAATTCACAATTTCAAGTTACTACACTTAACAATTTTCAAATAACTAATTCACATTTCAAGTAAGTAGTTCACATTACAACAAACTACCCTTAACCATTTTCAAGTAACTAATTCACATTTCAAGTCTCTACAATCAACCATTTTCAAGTAACTAATTCACATTTTCAAGTCACTACCATTTTCAAATATCTAATTCACATTTCAAGTCTCTACCATTATCAAGTAACTAATTTACATTTCAAGTCTCTACCATTTTCAAGTAACTAATTCACGTTTTCAAGTTACTACACTTAACCATTTTCAAGTAACTAATTCACATTTTTACTACACTTAACCATTTTCAAGTAACTAATTCACAATTTCAAGTTACTACACTTAACAATTTGCAAATAACTAATTCACATTTCAAGTAAGTAGTTCACGTTACAACAAACTACCCTTAACCATTTTCAAGTAACTAATTCACATTTTCACTACACTTAACCATTTTCAAGTAAGTAATTCACATTTCAAGTCTCTACCATTAACCATTTTCAAGTAACTAATTCACATTTTCATTACACTTAACCATTTTCAAGTAACTAATTCACATTTTAAAGTTACTACACTTAACAATTTTCAAGTAACTAATTCACATTTCAAGTCTCTACCATTAACCATTTTCAAGTAACTAATTCACATTTTCAAGTCACTACCATTTTCAAGTAACTAATTCACATTTCCAAGTTACTACACTTAACCATTTTCTAGTAACTAATTCACATTTTCACTACACTTAACCATTTTCAAGTAAATAATTCACATTTCAAGTCTCTACCATTAACCATTTTCAAGTAACTACTTCACACTTCAAGTCTCTACCATTAACCATGTAACTAATTCACATTTTCAAGTCACTACCATTTTCAAGTAACTAATTCACATTTTCACTACACTTAAACCATTTTCAAGTAAGTAATTCACAATTCAAGTCTCTACCATTAACCATTTTCAAGTCACTACCATTTTCAAGTAACTAATTCACATTTCAAGTCTCTACCGTTAACCATTTTCAAGTAACCTATTCACATTTTCAATTTACTACACTTAACCATTTTCAAATAACTAATTCACATTTCAAGACTCTACCATTAACCATTTTCAAGTAACTAATTCACATTTTCAAGTCACTGCCATTTTCAAGTAACTAATTCACATTTCCAAGTTACTACACTAAACCATTTTCTAGTAACTAATTCACATTTTCACTACACTTAACCATTTTCAAGTAAATAATTCACATTTCAAGTCTCTACCATTAACCATTTTCAAGTAACTACTTCACACTTCAAGTCTCTACCATTAACCATTTTCAAGTATCTAATTCACATTTCAAGTCTCTACCACTTTTAAGTAACTAATTTACATTTCAAGTCTCTACCATTTTCAAGTAACTAATTCACGTTTTCAAGTTACTACACTTAACCATTTTCAAGTAACTAATTCACATTTTTACTACACTTAACCATTTTCAAGTAATTAATTCACAATTTCAAGTTACTACACTTAACAATTTTCAAATAACTAATTCACATTTCAAGTAAGTAGTTCACATTACAACAAACTACCCTTAACCATTTTCAAGTAACTAATTCACATTTCAAGTCTCTACAATCAACCATTTTCAAGTAACTAATTCACATTTTCAAGTCACTACCATTTTCAAATATCTAATTCACATTTCAAGTCTCTACCATTATCAAGTAACTAATTTACATTTCAAGTCTCTACCATTTTCAAGTAACTAATTCACGTTTTCAAGTTACTACACTTAACCATTTTCAAGTAACTAATTCACATTTTTACTACACTTAACCATTTTCAAGTAACTAATTCACAATTTCAAGTTACTACACTTAACAATTTGCAAATAACTAATTCACATTTCAAGTAAGTAGTTCACGTTACAACAAACTACCCTTAACCATTTTCAAGTAACTAATTCACATTTTCACTACACTTAACCATTTTCAAGTAAGTAATTCACATTTCAAGTCTCTACCATTAACCATTTTCAAGTAACTAATTCACATTTTCATTACACTTAACCATTTTCAAGTAACTAATTCACATTTTAAAGTTACTACACTTAACAATTTTCAAGTAACTAATTCACATTTCAAGTCTCTACCATTAACCATTTTCAAGTAACTAATTCACATTTTCAAGTCACTACCATTTTCAAGTAACTAATTCACATTTCCAAGTTACTACACTTAACCATTTTCTAGTAACTAATTCACATTTTCACTACACTTAACCATTTTCAAGTAAATAATTCACATTTCAAGTCTCTACCATTAACCATTTTCAAGTAACTACTTCACACTTCAAGTCTCTACCATTAACCATGTAACTAATTCACATTTTCAAGTCACTACCATTTTCAAGTAACTAATTCACATTTTCACTACACTTAAACCATTTTCAAGTAAGTAATTCACAATTCAAGTCTCTACCATTAACCATTTTCAAGTCACTACCATTTTCAAGTCACTACCATTTTCAAGTAACTAATTCACATTTCAAGTCTCTACCGTTAACCATTTTCAAGTAACCAATTCACATTTTCAATTTACTACACTTAACCATTTTCAAATAACTAATTCACATTTCAAGTCTCTACCATTAACCATTTTCAAGTAACTAATTCACATTTTCAAGTCACTACCATTTTCAAGTAACTAATTCACATTTCCAAGTTACTACACTTAACCATTTTCTAGTAACTAATTCACATTTTCACTACACTTAACCATTTTCAAGTAAATAATTCACATTTCAAGTCTCTACCATTAACCATTTTCAAGTAACTACTTCACACTTCAAGTCTCTACCATTAACCATTTTCAAGTACCTAATTCACATTTCAAGTCTCTACCACTTTTAAGTAACTAATTTACATTTCAAGTCTCTACCATTTTCAAGTAACTAATTCACGTTTTCAAGTTACTACACTTAACCATTTTCAAGTAACTAATTCACATTTTTACTACACTTAACCATTTTCAAGTAATTAATTCACAATTTCAAGTTACTACACTTAACAATTTTCAAATAACTAATTCACATTTCAAGTAAGTAGTTCACATTACAACAAACTACCCTTAACCATTTTCAAGTAACTAATTCACATTTCAAGTCTCTACAATCAACCATTTTCAAGTAACTAATTCACATTTTCAAGTCACTACCATTTTCAAATATCTAATTCACATTTCAAGTCTCTACCATTATCAAGTAACTAATTTACATTTCAAGTCTCTACCATTTTCAAGTAACTAATTCACGTTTTCAAGTTACTACACTTAACCATTTTCAAGTAACTAATTCACATTTTTACTACACTTAACCATTTTCAAGTAACTAATTCACAATTTCAAGTTACTACACTTAACAATTTGCAAATAACTAATTCACATTTCAAGTAAGTAGTTCACGTTACAACAAACTACCCTTAACCATTTTCAAGTAACTAATTCACATTTTCACTACACTTAACCATTTTCAAGTAAGTAATTCACATTTCAAGTCTCTACCATTAACCATTTTCAAGTAACTAATTCACATTTTCATTACACTTAACCATTTTCAAGTAACTAATTCACATTTTAAAGTTACTACACTTAACAATTTTCAAGTAACTAATTCACATTTCAAGTCTCTACCATTAACCATTTTCAAGTAACTAATTCACATTTTCAAGTCACTACCATTTTCAAGTAACTAATTCACATTTCCAAGTTACTACACTTAACCATTTTCTAGTAACTAATTCACATTTTCACTACACTTAACCATTTTCAAGTAAATAATTCACATTTCAAGTCTCTACCATTAACCATTTTCAAGTAACTACTTCACACTTCAAGTCTCTACCATTAACCATGTAACTAATTCACATTTTCAAGTCACTACCATTTTCAAGTAACTAATTCACATTTTCACTACACTTAAACCATTTTCAAGTAAGTAATTCACAATTCAAGTCTCTACCATTAACCATTTTCAAGTCACTACCATTTTCAAGTAACTAATTCACATTTCAAGTCTCTACCGTTAACCATTTTCAAGTAACCTATTCACATTTTCAATTTACTACACTTAACCATTTTCAAATAACTAATTCACATTTCAAGACTCTACCATTAACCATTTTCAAGTAACTAATTCACATTTTCAAGTCACTGCCATTTTCAAGTAACTAATTCACATTTCCAAGTTACTACACTAAACCATTTTCTAGTAACTAATTCACATTTTCACTACACTTAACCATTTTCAAGTAAATAATTCACATTTCAAGTCTCTACCATTAACCATTTTCAAGTAACTACTTCACACTTCAAGTCTCTACCATTAACCATTTTCAAGTATCTAATTCACATTTCAAGTCTCTACCACTTTTAAGTAACTAATTTACATTTCAAGTCTCTACCATTTTCAAGTAACTAATTCACGTTTTCAAGTTACTACACTTAACCATTTTCAAGTAACTAATTCACATTTTTACTACACTTAACCATTTTCAAGTAATTAATTCACAATTTCAAGTTACTACACTTAACAATTTTCAAATAACTAATTCACATTTCAAGTAAGTAGTTCACATTACAACAAACTACCCTTAACCATTTTCAAGTAACTAATTCACATTTCAAGTCTCTACAATCAACCATTTTCAAGTAACTAATTCACATTTTCAAGTCACTACCATTTTCAAATATCTAATTCACATTTCAAGTCTCTACCATTATCAAGTAACTAATTTACATTTCAAGTCTCTACCATTTTCAAGTAACTAATTCACGTTTTCAAGTTACTACACTTAACCATTTTCAAGTAACTAATTCACATTTTTACTACACTTAACCATTTTCAAGTAACTAATTCACAATTTCAAGTTACTACACTTAACAATTTGCAAATAACTAATTCACATTTCAAGTAAGTAGTTCACGTTACAACAAACTACCCTTAACCATTTTCAAGTAACTAATTCACATTTTCACTACACTTAACCATTTTCAAGTAAGTAATTCACATTTCAAGTCTCTACCATTAACCATTTTCAAGTAACTAATTCACATTTTCATTACACTTAACCATTTTCAAGTAACTAATTCACATTTTAAAGTTACTACACTTAACAATTTTCAAGTAACTAATTCACATTTCAAGTCTCTACCATTAACCATTTTCAAGTAACTAATTCACATTTTCAAGTCACTACCATTTTCAAGTAACTAATTCACATTTCCAAGTTACTACACTTAACCATTTTCTAGTAACTAATTCACATTTTCACTACACTTAACCATTTTCAAGTAAATAATTCACATTTCAAGTCTCTACCATTAACCATTTTCAAGTAACTACTTCACACTTCAAGTCTCTACCATTAACCATGTAACTAATTCACATTTTCAAGTCACTACCATTTTCAAGTAACTAATTCACATTTTCACTACACTTAAACCATTTTCAAGTAAGTAATTCACAATTCAAGTCTCTACCATTAACCATTTTCAAGTCACTACCATTTTCAAGTAACTAATTCACATTTCAAGTCTCTACCGTTAACCATTTTCAAGTAACCAATTCACATTTTCAATTTACTACACTTAACCATTTTCAAATAACTAATTCACATTTCAAGTCTCTACCATTAACCATTTTCAAGTAACTAATTCACATTTTCAAGTCACTGCCATTTTCAAGTAACTAATTCACATTTCCAAGTTACTACACTTAACCATTTTCTAGTAACTAATTCACATTTTCACTACACTTAACCATTTTCAAGTAACTACTTCACACTTCAAGTCTCTACCATTAACCATTTTCAAGTACCTAATTCACATTTCAAGTCTCTACCACTTTTAAGTAACTAATTTACATTTCAAGTCTCTACCATTTTCAAGTAACTAATTCACGTTTTCAAGTTACTACACTTAACCATTTTCAAGTAACTAATTCACATTTTTACTACACTTAACCATTTTCAAGTAATTAATTCACAATTTCAAGTTACTACACTTAACAATTTTCAAATAACTAATTCACATTTCAAGTAAGTAGTTCACATTACAACAAACTACCCTTAACCATTTTCAAGTAACTAATTCACATTTCAAGTCTCTACAATCAACCATTTTCAAGTAACTAATTCACATTTTCAAGTCACTACCATTTTCAAATATCTAATTCACATTTCAAGTCTCTACCATTATCAAGTAACTAATTTACATTTCAAGTCTCTACCATTTTCAAGTAACTAATTCACGTTTTCAAGTTACTACACTTAACCATTTTCAAGTAACTAATTCACATTTTTACTACACTTAACCATTTTCAAGTAACTAATTCACAATTTCAAGTTACTACACTTAACAATTTGCAAATAACTAATTCACATTTCAAGTAAGTAGTTCACGTTACAACAAACTACCCTTAACCATTTTCAAGTAACTAATTCACATTTTCACTACACTTAACCATTTTCAAGTAAGTAATTCACATTTCAAGTCTCTACAATCAACCATTTTCAAGTAACTAATTCACATTTTCAAGTCACTACCATTTTCAAATATCTAATTCACATTTCAAGTCTCTACCATTATCAAGTAACTAATTTACATTTCAAGTCTCTACCATTTTCAAGTAACTAATTCACGTTTTCAAGTTACTACACTTAACCATTTTCAAGTAACTAATTCACATTTTTACTACACTTAACCATTTTCAAGTAACTAATTCACAATTTCAAGTTACTACACTTAACAATTTGCAAATAACTAATTCACATTTCAAGTAAGTAGTTCACGTTACAACAAACTACCCTTAACCATTTTCAAGTAACTAATTCACATTTTCACTACACTTAACCATTTTCAAGTAAGTAATTCACATTTCAAGTCTCTACCATTAACCATTTTCAAGTAACTAATTCACATTTTCATTACACTTAACCATTTTCAAGTAACTAATTCACATTTTAAAGTTACTACACTTAACAATTTTCAAGTAACTAATTCACATTTCAAGTCTCTACCATTAACCATTTTCAAGTAACTAATTCACATTTTCAAGTCACTACCATTTTCAAGTAACTAATTCACATTTCCAAGTTACTACACTTAACCATTTTCTAGTAACTAATTCACATTTTCACTACACTTAACCATTTTCAAGTAAATAATTCACATTTCAAGTCTCTGCCATTAACCATTTTCAAGTAACTACTTCACACTTCAAGTCTCTACCGTTAACCATGTAACTAATTCACATTTTCAAGTCACTACCATTTTCAAGTAACTAATTCACATTTTCACTACACTTAAACCATTTTCAAGTAAGTAATTCACATTTCAAGTCTCTACCATTAACCATTTTCAAGTCACTACCATTTTCAAGTAACTAATACACATATTCATGTCTCTACGCTTAACCATTTTCAAGTAACCAATTCACATTTTCAATTTACTACACTTAACCATTTTCAAATAACTAATTCACATTTCAAGTCTCTACCATTAACCATTTTCAAGTAACTAAGTCACATTTTCAAGTCACTACCATTTTCAAGTAACTAATTCACATTTCCAAGTTACTACACTTAACCATTTTCTAGTAACTAATTCACATTTTCACTACACTTAACCATTTTCAGGTAAATAATTCACATTTCAAGTCTCTACCATTAACCATTTTCAAGTAACTACTTCACACTTCAAGTCTCTACCATTAACCATTTTCAAGTATCTAATTCACATTTCAAGTCTCTACCACTTTTAAGTAACTAATTTACATTTCAAGTCTCTACCATTTTCAAGTAACTAATTCACGTTTTCAAGTTACTACACTTAACCATTTTCAAGTAACTAATTCACATTTTTACTACACTTAACCATTTTCAAGTAATTAATTCACAATTTCAAGTTACTACACTTAACAATTTTCAAATAACTAATTCACATTTCAAGTAAGTAGTTCACATTACAACAAACTACCCTTAACCATTTTCAAGTAACTAATTCACATTTCAAGTCTCTACAATCAACCATTTTCAAGTAACTAATTCACATTTTCAAGTCACTACCATTTTCAAATATCTAATTCACATTTCAAGTCTCTACCATTATCAAGTAACTAATTTACATTTCAAGTCTCTACCATTTTCAAGTAACTAATTCACGTTTTCAAGTTACTACACTTAACCATTTTCAAGTAACTAATTCACATTTTTACTACACTTAACCATTTTCAAGTAACTAATTCACAATTTCAAGTTACTACACTTAACAATTTGCAAATAACTAATTCACATTTCAAGTAAGTAGTTCACGTTACAACAAACTACCCTTAACCATTTTCAAGTAACTAATTCACATTTTCACTACACTTAACCATTTTCAAGTAAGTAATTCACATTTCAAGTCTCTACCATTAACCATTTTCAAGTAACTAATTCACATTTTCATTACACTTAACCATTTTCAAGTAACTAATTCACATTTTAAAGTTACTACACTTAACAATTTTCAAGTAACTAATTCACATTTCAAGTCTCTACCATTAACCATTTTCAAGTAACTAATTCACATTTTCAAGTCACTACCATTTTCAAGTAACTAATTCACATTTCCAAGTTACTACACTTAACCATTTTCTAGTAACTAATTCACATTTTCACTACACTTAACCATTTTCAAGTAAATAATTCACATTTCAAGTCTCTGCCATTAACCATTTTCAAGTAACTACTTCACACTTCAAGTCTCTACCGTTAACCATGTAACTAATTCACATTTTCAAGTCACTACCATTTTCAAGTAACTAATTCACATTTTCACTACACTTAAACCATTTTCAAGTAAGTAATTCACATTTCAAGTCTCTACCATTAACCATTTTCAAGTCACTACCATTTTCAATAACTAATACACATATTCATGTCTCTACGCTTAACCATTTTCAAGTAACCAATTCACATTTTCAATTTACTACACTTAACCATTTTCAAATAACTAATTCACATTTCAAGTCTCTACCATTAACCATTTTCAAGTAACTAAGTCACATTTTCAAGTCACTACCATTTTCAAGTAACTAATTCACATTTCCAAGTTACTACACTTAACCATTTTCTAGTAACTAATTCACATTTTCACTACACTTAACCATTTTCAAGTAAATAATTCACATTTCAAGTCTCTACCATTAACCATTTTCAAGTAACTACTTCACACTTCAAGTCTCTACCATTAACCATTTTCAAGTATCTAATTCACATTTCAAGTCTCTACCACTTTTAAGTAACTAATTTACATTTCAAGTCTCTACCATTTTCAAGTAACTAATTCACGTTTTCAAGTTACTACACTTAACCATTTTCAAGTAACTAATTCACATTTTTACTACACTTAACCATTTTCAAGTAATTAATTCACAATTTCAAGTTACTACACTTAACAATTTTCAAATAACTAATTCACATTTCAAGTAAGTAGTTCACATTACAACAAACTACCCTTAACCATTTTCAAGTAACTAATTCACATTTCAAGTCTCTACAATCAACCATTTTCAAGTAACTAATTCACATTTTCAAGTCACTACTATTTTCAAATATCTAATTCACATTTCAAGTCTCTACCATTATCAAGTAACTAATTTACATTTCAAGTCTCTACCATTTTCAAGTAACTAATTCACGTTTTCAAGTTACTACACTTAACCATTTTCAAGTAACTAATTCACATTTTTACTACACTTAACCATTTTCAAGTAACTAATTCACAATTTCAAGTTACTACACTTAACAATTTGCAAATAACTAATTCACATTTCAAGTAAGTAGTTCACGTTACAACAAACTACCCTTAACCATTTTCAAGTAACTAATTCACATTTTCACTACACTTAACCATTTTCAAGTAAGTAATTCACATTTCAAGTCTCTACCATTAACCATTTTCAAGTAACTAATTCACATTTTCATTACACTTAACCATTTTCAAGTAACTAATTCACATTTTAAAGTTACTACACTTAACAATTTTCAAGTAACTAATTCACACTTCAAGTCTCTACCATTAACCATGTAACTAATTCACATTTTCAAGTCACTACCATTTTCAAGTAACTAATTCACATTTCCAAGTTACTACACTTAACCATTTTCTAGTAACTAATTCACATTTTCACTACACTTAACCATTTTCAAGTAAATAATTCACATTTCAAGTCTCTGCCATTAACCATTTTCAAGTAACTACTTCACACTTCAAGTCTCTACCATTAACCATGTAACTAATTCACATTTTCAAGTCACTACCATTTTCAAGTAACTAATTCACATTTTCACTACACTTAAACCATTTTCAAGTAAGTAATTCACATTTCAAGTCTCTACCATTAACCATTTTCAAGTCACTACCATTTTCAAGTAACAAATACACATATTCATGTCTCTACGCTTAACCATTTTGAAGTAACCAATTCACATTTTCAATTTACTACACTTAACCATTTTCAAATAACTAATTCACATTTCAAGTCTCTACCATTAACCATTTTCAAGTAACTAAGTCACATTTTCAAGTCACTACCATTTTCAAGTAACTAATTCACATTTCCAAGTTACTACACTTAACCATTTTCTAGTAACTAATTCACATTTTCACTACACTTAACCATTTTCAAGTAAATAATTCACATTTCAAGTCTCTACCATTAACCATTTTCAAGTAACTACTTCACACTTCAAGTCTCTACCATTAACCATGTAACTAATTCACATTTTCAAGTCACTACCATTTTCAAGTAACTAATTCACATTTTCACTACATTTAAACCATTTTCAAGTAAGTAATTCACATTTCAAGTCTCTACCATTAACCATTTTCAAGTCACTACCATTTTCAAGTAACAAATACACATATTCATGTCTCTACGCTTAACCATTTTCAAGTAACCAATTCACATTTTCAATTTACTACACTTAACCATTTTCAAATAACTAATTCACATTTCAAGTCTCTACCATTAACCATTTTCAAGTAACTAATTCACATTTTCAAGTCACTACCATTTTCAAGTAACTAATTCACATTTTCATTACACTTAACCATTTTCAAGTAACTAATTCACATTTTAAAGTTACTACACTTAACAATTTTCAAGTAACTAATTCACATTTCAAGTCTCTACCATTAACCATTTTCAAGTAACTAATTCACATTTTCAAGTCACTACCATTTTCAAGTAACTAATTCACATTTCCAAGTTACTACACTTAACCATTTTCTAGTAACTAATTCACATTTTCACTACACTTAACCATTTTCAAGTAAATAATTCACATTTCAAGTCTCTGCCATTAACCATTTTCAAGTAACTACTTCACACTTCAAGTCTCTACCGTTAACCATGTAACTAATTCACATTTTCAAGTCACTACCATTTTCAAGTAACTAATTCACATTTTCACTACACTTAAACCATTTTCAAGTAAGTAATTCACATTTCAAGTCTCTACCATTAACCATTTTCAAGTCACTACCATTTTCAAGTAACTAATACACATATTCATGTCTCTACGCTTAACCATTTTCAAGTAACCAATTCACATTTTCAATTTACTACACTTAACCATTTTCAAATAACTAATTCACATTTCAAGTCTCTACCATTAACCATTTTCAAGTAACTAAGTCACATTTTCAAGTCACTACCATTTTCAAGTAACTAATTCACATTTCCAAGTTACTACACTTAACCATTTTCTAGTAACTAATTCACATTTTCACTACACTTAACCATTTTCAAGTAAATAATTCACATTTCAAGTCTCTACCATTAACCATTTTCAAGTAACTACTTCACACTTCAAGTCTCTACCATTAACCATTTTCAAGTATCTAATTCACATTTCAAGTCTCTACCACTTTTAAGTAACTAATTTACATTTCAAGTCTCTACCATTTTCAAGTAACTAATTCACGTTTTCAAGTTACTACACTTAACCATTTTCAAGTAACTAATTCACATTTTTACTACACTTAACCATTTTCAAGTAATTAATTCACAATTTCAAGTTACTACACTTAACAATTTTCAAATAACTAATTCACATTTCAAGTAAGTAGTTCACATTACAACAAACTACCCTTAACCATTTTCAAGTAACTAATTCACATTTCAAGTCTCTACAATCAACCATTTTCAAGTAACTAATTCACATTTTCAAGTCACTACTATTTTCAAATATCTAATTCACATTTCAAGTCTCTACCATTATCAAGTAACTAATTTACATTTCAAGTCTCTACCATTTTCAAGTAACTAATTCACGTTTTCAAGTTACTACACTTAACCATTTTCAAGTAACTAATTCACATTTTTACTACACTTAACCATTTTCAAGTAACTAATTCACAATTTCAAGTTACTACACTTAACAATTTGCAAATAACTAATTCACATTTCAAGTAAGTAGTTCACGTTACAACAAACTACCCTTAACCATTTTCAAGTAACTAATTCACATTTTCACTACACTTAACCATTTTCAAGTAAGTAATTCACATTTCAAGTCTCTACCATTAACCATTTTCAAGTAACTAATTCACATTTTCATTACACTTAACCATTTTCAAGTAACTAATTCACATTTTAAAGTTACTACACTTAACAATTTTCAAGTAACTAATTCACATTTCAAGTCTCTACCATTAACCATTTTCAAGTAACTAATTCACATTTTCAAGTCACTACCATTTTCAAGTAACTAATTCACATTTCCAAGTTACTACACTTAACCATTTTCTAGTAACTAATTCACATTTTCACTACACTTAACCATTTTCAAGTAAATAATTCACATTTCAAGTCTCTACCATTAACCATTTTCAAGTAACTACTTCACACTTCAAGTCTCTACCATTAACCATGTAACTAATTCACATTTTCAAGTCACTACCATTTTCAAGTAACTAATTCACATTTTCACTACATTTAAACCATTTTCAAGTAAGTAATTCACATTTCAAGTCTCTACCATTAACCATTTTCAAGTCACTACCATTTTCAAGTAACAAATACACATATTCATGTCTCTACGCTTAACCATTTTCAAGTAACCAATTCACATTTTCAATTTACTACACTTAACCATTTTCAAATAACTAATTCACATTTCAAGTCTCTACCATTAACCATTTTCAAGTAACTAATTCACATTTTCAAGTCACTACCATTTTCAAGTAACTAATTCACATTTCCAAGTTACTACACTTAACCATTTTCTAGTAACTAATTCACATTTTCACTACACTTAACCATTTTCAAGTAAATAATTCACATTTCAAGTCTCTACCATTAACCATTTTCAAGTAACTACTTCACACTTCAAGTCTCTACCATTAACCATGTAACTAATTCACATTTTCAAGTCACTACCATTTTCAAGTAACTAATTCACATTTTCACTACACTTAAACCATTTTCAAGTAAGTAATTCACATTTCAAGTCTCTACCATTAACCATTTTCAAGTCACTACCATTTTCAAGTAACAAATACACATATTCATGTCTCTACGCTTAACCATTTTCAAGTAACCAATTCACATTTTCAATTTACTACACTTAACCATTTTCAAATAACTAATTCACATTTTCATTACACTTAACCATTTTCAAGTAACTAATTCACATTTTAAGCCTCTACCATTAACCATTTTCAAGTAACTAATTCACATTTCAAGTCTCTACCACTAACCATGAAAATAATTCACATTTCAATTCTCTACACTTAACCATTTTCAAGTAACTAATTCACGTTTTCAAGTTACTCCACTCAACCATTTTGAAGTAACTAATTCACATTTTCATTACACTTAACCATTTTCAAGTAACTAATCCACATTTTAAAGTTACTACACTTAACAATTTTCAAGTAACTAATTCACATTTCAAGTCTCTACCATTAACCATTTTCAAGTAACTAATTCACATTTTCAAGTCACTACCATTTTCAAGTAACTAATTCACATTTCCAAGTTACTACACTTAACCATTTTCTAGTAACTAATTCACATTTTCACTACACTTAACCATTTTCTAGTAACTAATCCACATTTTCACTACACTTAACCATTTTCAAGTAACTAATTCACATTTTTACTACACTTAACCATTTTCAAGTAACTAATTCACAATTTCAAGTTACTACACTTAACAATTTGCAAATAACTAATTCACATTTCAAGTAAGTAGTTCACGTTACAACAAACTACCCTTAACCATTTTCAAGTGACTAATTCACATTTTCATTACACTTAACCATTTTCAAGTAAGTAATTCACATTTCAAATCTCTACCATTAACCATTTTCAAGTAACTAATTCACATTTTCATTACACTTAACCATTTTCAAGTAACTAATTCACATTTTAAAGTTACTACACTTAACAATTTTCAAGTAACTAATTCACATTTTCACTACACTTAACCATTTTCAAGTAACCAATTCACATTTTCAATTTACTACACTTAACCATTTTCAAGTAACAAATTCACATTTTCACTACACTTAACCATTTTCAGGTAACTACTTCACATTTCAAGTCTCTACCATTAACCATTTTCAAGTAACTAATTCACATTTTCATTACACTTAACCATTTTCAAGTAACTAATTCACATTTTAAGTCTCTACCATTAACCATTTTCAAGTAACTAATTCACATTTCAAGTCTCTACCACTAACCATGAAAATAATTCACATTTCAATTCTCTACACTTAACCATTTTCAAGTAACTAATTCACGTTTTATGTTACTA
Source organism: Capsicum rhomboideum (assembly GCA_031232105.1). NCBI lineage: Eukaryota > Viridiplantae > Streptophyta > Magnoliopsida > Solanales > Solanaceae > Capsicum > Capsicum rhomboideum. The sequence continues at coordinate 44,962,198 of CP124719.1, read as the reverse complement.
CACTTAACCATTTTCAAGTTACAAATTCACATTTTCACTACACTTAACCATTTTCAAGTAACTAATTCACATTTCAAGTGTCTACAATTAACCATTTTCAAGTAATTAATTCACATTTTCAAGTCACTACCATTTTCAAGTAACAAATACACATCTTCAAGTCGCTACACATAACCATTTTCAAATAACTAATTCACATTTCAAGTCTCTACCATTTTCAAGTAACTAATTCACATTTCAAGTCTCTAACATTAACCATTTTCAAGTAACTAATTCACATTTCAAGTCTCTACCACTAATCATGTAACTAATTCACATTTCAATTCTCTACACTTAATCATTTTCAAGTAACTAATGCATGTTTTAAGTTACTACACGTAACCATTTTCAAGTAACTAATTCACATTTTCACTACACTTAACCATTTTCAAATAAATAATTAACATTTCAAGTCTCTACAATTAACCATTTTCAAGTAACTAATTCACATTTTCAGGTCACTACCATTTTCAAGTAACAAATACACATCTTCAAGTCTCTACTCTTAACCATGTTAAAATATCTAATTCACATTTCAAGTCTCTACCATTTTCAAGTAACTAATTCACGTTTTCAAGTTACTACACTTAACCATTTTCAAGTAACTAATTCACATTTTTACTACACTCAACCATTTTCAAGTAACTAATTCAAAATTTCAAGTTACTACACTTAACAATTTTCAAATAACTAATTCACATTTCAAGTAAGTAGTTCACATTACAACAAACTACCCTTAACCATTTTCAAATAACTAATTCACATTTTCACTACACTTAACAATTTTCAAGTAAGTAGGAGGTGTGTTGTGATTTCGTGGAGCATTTGGGCAAGAACTCGTATACATTATAACCTCATTTGGTGACTTTAAGTCATGTTTACTTGATGGTTAAGATCACTAAGTAAGTATTTGGTAGTGTTTTGATAAGGGATTGGACAATACGTAAACGTTGGATTAGTGGCCGGAAATTTCAGCAAAATGCTGAAACTTGGGCCACTACCCTGTTTCAGGGGTGTGGCGCAAGCCACCAGCCTGCATAAACTTCAGAGAAGGCTGCATTCTTGCGCCACTACCCTGTTTCAGGGGTGTGGCGCAAGGCACAAAAATTTTGCCCTTTCCGGCGTCGTTTCGTAACGCAATTCTACAACGATTTCTCGATGGTTTCTTTTGGTTCTTTGGAGTTATTTGAGCATTGTTAAAGCTTCAAACACTTCAATATACTCCTACATACTCCTACATGATCAAATCATGAAATGTGAACAGTGATCCAAAATGTTCAATGAAGCCAAGGGCGACTAGAATTCCAATTTTTGCGATCGAAAGGACGAATGAGAAATGTTTAAAAGAATATTGTCGTGACATTATGGAATTATGTAAACACGAGAGATATGGTGAATAATGCATGAAACTTGTTGGGTTAAATGGATATGTCTTCTTGGGCCAAATTAAGGCCCAAAAGTGGAAGAAATCCATGGCCCAAATGGGTCAAAAGACCCATTCTTCCATTTGACCTTCTAGACACATTATTAAATGCCAAGAATTGGCTACGGACAACATGAGAGGCCTATATAAAGGGGCAAATCAGATTTTTATTGTACAAAACCTCTCATGCCTTTAAAACATTTTTCTCAACATTTCTCATTTCCAAACCCTAAAGCAAAATAATTCCTTGGGACTCCTTGGACAAGATCAACATATTCCAAGCCTTGGTAAGTATTTATTTTCATGGATTAATATCTTATATGCATAAAAGAATATGTATATCATGTTGGTTGTGCTTGGAAAAGTTGGTCATGGTACTTGGTGATTTTGTATGAGATTTGTGGTATATGGAATTCAAGTGTGAATTAGGCCTTGTGCCTTTGATGAAAAAGCATGGTATGGACCAAATATGAACATGTATGGTGTTATTTTTGGTATAAAACTTGTTCTTGTCTAAAAGTGGAAATTATGGGATTTTGGCCGATATGTGTTATGAGTTGAATTAAGGTGCTTTGATGGGTTATTTGTGATATGTGATGAATAAGAAAGTGTAAAGGAGAAGTATTGTGGTGGAATGTATTAATTTTCATGTATTGGTCAATGTTTGGAATATTATGGAATTTTTGGAATAATAGTATAATCAATGGTTTTGTCAAGGGGAAATGACATGTTTAAAGGCAAACATGTGACTCATTGACATGGTATGCATTTGTAAAGTAATTGGTGGTTAATGTGACTTTCGGTATGTATTTGTAGAGTGACACATAAAGAAGGAGAGGGATTATTATCTACGCATCTAAGGTTGTATATTCGTATTGCGAATCCAAGGTATGTAAGGTTACTTTGTCCGTATCTTTCTACGGCCAATAGTGTTCACATTGACATTTCTCTAGTTCTATTCCGAAATGTACAAAGGTATCCCATATGCAATTATCTATGGTCATTGTCATATATTTCCTACTCATTGATCAATTGTGAATCTCATTTCTCATATTCATGGTTAATGTTCCGGAAGTTCAAATAAGGCTATGTTCCAATGTTTCAATAGTGACTATACTTATGTCTCTTGTTCATGGATTATTGTCCAATGGTTCCAATGGTATCATGGTGCTAGTAATGTTATATTTCTCATTGATATTTATTCATATGTCCTTCACTCATTGGTCAATGATTCAAAGTTTCCAACAATGTTGTGTTCCAAAGTTCCAAAGTGATGGTATGATTATCAAAGTATCAATCTCAAAGTAATGAACAAAGTAATACAAATGTGGTCAATGATCAAGTACGGATGGCAAGTCTAGGGGCGTAAGCCTAGCTCGACTCGATCCCGAGGTTTGGATTTATGGGTGGCAAGTCTAGGGGCGTAAGCCTAGCTCGACTCGATCCCGATGCATTGATGTATAGGTGGCAAGTCTAGGGGCATAAGCCTAGCTCGACTCGATCCCTACACAATGATATGATATGAAAGACCCACTGATCAGTCGGGGCCCGGGTACATTGTGATATGTGATAACAAGTGAGTATTGAGATAAAGAAAGTAATGAAAATAATGAAAGCAATCCACATGGTTTCCAAAGAGTAACATGGTGACTTATTCACATTGAGTATTCATATGTTTTGAGTTCATTGACATATTCATTGAAATATTCATGTGTTGTATAGTTTCATCTGAGCCTTGCATACTCAGTACTTATTTCGTACTGACCCCTCTCGGGGAATTTACCTTACTTGCTGCAGGCGCAGGTCCCAGTAGGCCTCCTCAATAGACTGCCAGTGTTAGCGGTTCTTTGGTGAGCTCCAGCTCATTCGGGGCTTCTCCGAGTCAAAGTGTATATATGTTTTGCTATTGTACATGTTGTATAAAGCGGGGACTTGTCCCGACTTATGGTTCATTTTGGTCAATGCTCTTGTTAGAGGCTTTTGTAGACCGATGTGGGTGTAATAGTGTAAAAGACACATGTTGTTTTGACTGGATGGCCTCAACGGCCAAGTTTCATAGGTATGCCTAAATATGTCCCTTGTTCTCCTTTATTCGTATTTCATAATATTATGCAATGGTGGTTATGAATATTATATGCATATGATTGAGCATAGGCAAAGGTTGGTTCTCTCGGGCCTTATCGGCTACGGGTGCCAATCATGTCTCGATGGGATTCGGGGCGTGACAAAAGTGGTATCAGAGCAGTCGGTCTAAGGATGTCTACAAAGCCGTGTCTGAGTAGAGTCTTACGTATCGATGTGTTGTGCACCACATTTATACGTAGGAGGCTACGAGACATTTAGGATGTTGTTTCTTTCTTTCATTCTAGATCGTGCAATAGAGCCAATGTTGTCAATTACATTGTATCTGATCTCGGTAATTGTTTTTCTTTGGTATAGTCAAAATGCCGAACACTAGAAGAGGAAGAGGAAAAGGTAAAAGTAAGCTGATAGATAGAATTGCTGGTGAAGGAGCAAGTAGACCACCACCTGAGCAAGTTGATCAAGGTGGGGCTGAAACTGAGTTCGCAACGCGAGCTTCTTCTACTTCTTCAGCTCCAGAAGAGCCGAGAAGAAGGGAAGTACCCGCGGAACCACCGACAAATGCCACAGATCAGGATCTTAGGAATGCTGTACAGATGTTGACACAGTTAGTGGCGGCACAAAGCCAGGGAAGAGCTGGTGCAATGGCACATGATGATGATGCGGCTAGAATGGCAAGTCGCAGAACACAGGATTTCTTGAAACTGGACCCTCCTATATTCACAGGGGCAGATCCAAAAGCAGATCTACAGGACTTCGTGGATCAAATTCAGAGGGCCTTGGAAGTTATGCAAGTCACTACCATTTTCAAGTAACCAATTCACATTTTCAAGTTACTACACTTAACCATTTTCAAGTAACTAATTCACATTTTCACTACACTTAACCATTTTCAAGTAAGTAATTCACATTTCAAGTCTCTGCCATTAACCATTTTCAAGTAACTAATTCACATTTTCAAGTCACTACCATTTTCAAGTAACAAATACACATCTTCATGCCTCTACACTTAACCATTTTCAATTACCCAATTCACATTTTCAAGTTACTACACTAACCATTTTCAAGTAACTAATATACATTTTCACTAAACTTAACCATTTTCAAGTAACTAATTCACATTTCAAGTCTCTACCATTAACCATTTTCAAGTAAATAATTCACATTTCAAATCTCTACCATTAACCATGTAACTAATTCACATTTCAATTCTCTACACTTAACCATTTTCAAGTAACTAATTCACGTTTTCAAGCTACTACACTTAACCATTTTCACGTAACTAATTCATATTTTCACTACACTTAACCATTTTCAAGTAACGAATTCACATTTCAAGTCTCTACCATTAACCATTTTCAAGTAACTAATTCACGTTTTCAAGTAACTAATTCACGTTTTCAAGTAACTAATTCATATTTTCACTACACTTAACCATTTTCAAGTAACTAATTCACATTTTCACTACACTTAACCATTTTCAAGTAACTAATTCACATTTTCACTACACTTAACCATTTTCAAGTGACTAATTCACATTTTCAGGCTCTACCATTAACCATTTTCAAGTAACTAATTCACATTTTCAAGTTACTACACTCAACCATTTTGAAGTAACTAATTCACATTTTCATTATTTTCGTTACACTTAACCATTTTCAAGTAACTAATTCACATTTTAAAGTTACTACACTTAACAATTTTCAAGTAACTAATTCACATTTCAAGTCTCTACCACTAACCATTTTCAAGTAACTAATTCACATTTTCAAGTTACTACACTTAACAATTTTCAAATAACTAATTCACATTTCAAGTCTCTACCATTAACCATTTTAAAGTAACTAATTCACATTTTTAAGTTACTACCCTTAACCATTTTCAAGTAACTACTTCACATTTCAAGTCTCTACCATTAACCATTTTCAAGTAACTAATTCACATTTTCATTACACTTAACCATTTTCAAGTAACTAATTCACATTTCAAGTCTCTACCATTAACCATTTTCAAGTAACTAATTCACATTTCAAGTCTCTACCACTAACCATGAAAATAATTCACATTTCAATTCTCTACACTTAACCATTTTCAAGTAACTAATTCACGTTTTCAAGTTACTACACTTAACCATTTTCAAGTTACAAATTCACATTTTCACTACACTTAACCATTTTCAAGTAACTAATTCACATTTCAAGTGTCTACAATTAACCATTTTCAAGTAATTAATTAACATTTTCAAGTCACTACCATTTTCAAGTAACAAATACACATCTTCAAGTCTCTACACTTAACCATTTTCAAATAACTAATTCACATTTCAAGTCTCTACCATTTTCAAGTAACTAATTCACATTTCAAGCCTCTACCATTAACCATTTTCAAGTAACTAATTCACATTTCAAGTCTCTACCACTAACCATGTAACTAATTCACATTTCAATTCTCTACACTTAAGCATTTTCAAGTAACTAATGCACGTTTTCAAGTTACTACACGTAACCATTTTCAAGTAACTAATTCACATTTTCACTACACTTAACCATTTTCAAATAAATAATTCAGATTTCAAGTCTCTACAATTAACCATTTTCAAGTAACTAATTCACATTTTCAAGTCACTACCATTTTCAAGTAACAAATACAGATCTTCAAGTCTCTACTCTTAACCATTTTAAAATATCTAATTCACATTTCAAGTCTCTACCATTTTCAAGTAACTAATTCACGTTTTCAAGTTACTACACTTAACCATTTTCAAGTAACTAATTCACATTTTTACTACACTTAACCATTTTCAAGTAACTAATTCAAAATTTCAAGTTACTACACTTAACAATTTTCAAATAACTAATTCACATTTCAAGTAAGTAGTTCACATTACAACAAACTACCCTTAACCATTTTCAAGTAACTAATTCACATTTTCACTACACTTAACCATTTTCAAGTAAGTAATTCACATTTCAAGTCTCTACCATTAACCATTTTCAAGTAACTAATTCACATTTTCAAGTCACTACCATTTTCAAGTAACAAATACACATCTTCATGCCTCTACACTTAACCATTTTCAAGTAACCAATTCACATTTTCAAGTTACTACACTAACCATTTTCAAGTAACTAATATACATTTTCACTAAACTTAACCATTTTCAAGTAACTAATTCACATTTCAAGTCTCTACCATTAACCATTTTCAAGTAAATAATTCACATTTCAAGTCTCTACCATTAACCATTTTCAAGTAACTAATTCACGTTTTCAAGTAACTAATTCATATTTTCACTACACTTAACCATTTTCAAGTAACTAATTCACATTTTCACTACACTTAACCATTTTCAAGTAACTAATTCACATTTTCACTACACTTAACCATTTTCAAATGACTAATTCACATTTCCAGGCTCTACCATTAACCATTTTCAAGTAACTAATTCACATTTTAATTCTCTACACTTAACCATTTTCAAGTAACTAATTCACATTTCAAGTCTCTACCATTAACCATTTTCAAGTAACTAATTCACATTTCAAGTCTCTACCACTAACCATGAAAATAATTCACATTTCAATTCTCTACACTTAACCATTTTCAAGTAACTAATTCACGTTTTCAAGTTACTACACTTAACCATTTTCAAGTTACAAATGCACATTTTCACTACACTTAACCATTTTCAAGTAACTAATTCACATTTCAAGTGTCTACAATTAACCATTTTCAAGTAATTAATTCACATTTTCAAGTCACTACCATTTTCAAGTAACAAATACACATCTTCAAGTCTCTACTCTTAACCATTTTAAAATATCTAATTCACATTTCAAGTCTCTACCATTTTCAAGTAACTAATTCACATTTCAAGTCTCTACCATTTTCAAGTAACTAATTCACGTTTTCAAGTTACTACACTTAACCATTTTCAAGTAACTAATTCACATTTTTACTACACTTAACCATTTTCAAGTAACTAATTCAAAATTTCAAGTTACTACACTTAACAATTTTCAAATAACTAATTCACATTTCAAGTAAGTAGTTCACATTACAACAAACTACCCTTAACCATTTTCAAGTAACTAATTCACATTTTCACTACACTTAACCATTTTCAAGTAAGTAATTCACATTTCAAGTCTCTACCATTAACCATTTTCAAGTAACTAATTCACATTTTCAAGTCACTACCATTTTCAAGTAACAAATACACATCTTCATGCCTCTACACTTAACCATTTTCAAGTAACCAATTCACATTTTCAAGTTACTACACTAACCATTTTCAAGTAACTAATATACATTTTCACTAAACTTAACCATTTTCAAGTAACTAATTCACATTTCAAGTCTCTACCATTAACCATTTTCAAGTAAATAATTCACATTTCAAGTCTCTACCATTAACCATTTTCAAGTAACTAATTCACGTTTTCAAGTAACTAATTCATATTTTCACTACACTTAACCATTTTCACTACACTTAACCATTTTCAAGTAACTAATTCACATTTTCACTACACTTAACCATTTTCAAATGACTAATTCACATTTCCAGGCTCTACCATTAACCATTTTCAAGTAACTAATTCACATTTTAATTCTCTACACTTAACCATTTTCAAGTAACTAATTCACATTTCAAGTCTCTACCATTAACCATTTTCAAGTAACTAATTCACATTTCAAGTCTCTACCACTAACCATGAAAATAATTCACATTTCAATTCTCTACACTTAACCATTTTCAAGTAACTAATTCACGTTTTCAAGTTACTACACTTAACCATTTTCAAGTTACAAATTCACATTTTCACTACACTTAACCATTTTCAAGTAACTAATTCACATTTCAAGTGTCTACAATTAACCATTTTCAAGTAATTAATTCACATTTTCAAGTCACTACCATTTTCAAGTAACAAATACACATCTTCAAGTCTCTACTCTTAACCATTTTAAAATATCTAATTCACATTTCAAGTCTCTACCATTTTCAAGTAACTAATTCACATTTCAAGTCTCTACCATTTTCAAGTAACTAATTCACGTTTTCAAGTTACTACACTTAACCATTTTCAAGTAACTAATTCACATTTTTACTACACTTAACCATTTTCAAGTAACTAATTCAAAATTTCAAGTTACTACACTTAACAATTTTCAAATAACTAATTCACATTTCAAGTAAGTAGTTCACATTACAACAAACTATCCTTAACCATTTTCAAGTAACTAATTCACATTTTCACTACACTTAACCATTTTCAAGTAAGTAATTCACATTTCAAGTCTCTACCATTAACCATTTTCAAGTAACTAATTCACATTTTCAAGTCACTACCATTTTCAAGTAACAAATACACATCTTCATGCCTCTACACTTAACCATTTTCAAGTAACCAATTCACATTTTCAAGTTACTACACTAACCATTTTCAAGTAACTAATATACATTTTCACTAAACTTAACCATTTTCAAGTAACTAATTCACATTTCAAGTCTCTACCATTAACCATTTTCAAGTAAATAATTCACATTTCAAGTCTCTACCATTAACCATTTTCAAGTAACTAATTCACGTTTTCAAGTAACTAATTCACGTTTTCAAGTAACTAATTCATATTTTCACTACACTTAACCATTTTCAAGTAACTAATTCACATTTTCACTACACTTAACCATTTTCAAGTAACTAATTCACATTTTCACTACACTTAACCATTTTCAAGTGACTAATTCACATTTCCAGGCTCTACCATTAACCATTTTCAAGTAACTAATTCACATTTTCAAGTTACTACACTCAACCATTTTGAAGTAACTAATTCACATTTTCATTATTTTCATTACACTTAACCATTTTCAAGTAACTAATTCACATTTTAAAGTTACTACACTTAACAATTTTCAAGTAACTAATTCACATTTCAAGTCTCTACCATTAACCATTTTCAAGTAACTAATTCACATTTTCAAGTTACTACACTTAACAATTTTCAAATAACTAATTCAAATTTCAAGTCTCTACCATTAACCATTTTAAAGTAACTAATTCACCTTTTTAAGTTACTACCCTTAGCCATTTTCAAGTAACTACTTCACATTTCAAGTCTCTACTATTAACCATTTTCAAGTAACTAATTCACATTTTCATTACACTTAACCATTTTCAAGTAACTAATTCACATTTCAAGTCTCTACCATTAACCATTTTCAAGTAACTAATTCACATTTCAAGTCTCTACCACTAACCATGAAAATAATTCACATTTCAATTCTCTACACTTAACCATTTTCAAGTAACTAATTCACGTTTTCAAGTTACTACACTTAACCATTTTCAAGTTACAAATTCACATTTTCACTACACTTAACCATTTTCAAGTAACTAATTCACATTTCAAGTGTCTACAATTAACCATTTTCAAGTAATTAATTCACATTTTCAAGTCACTACCATTTTCAAGTAACAAATACACATCTTCAAGTCTCTACACTTAACCATTTTCAAATAACTAATTTACATTTCAAGTCTCTACCATTTTCAAGTAACTAATTCACATTTCAAGCCTCTACCATTAACCATTTTCAAGTAACTAATTCACATTTCAAGTCTCTACCACTAACCATGTAACTAATTCACATTTCAATTCTCTACACTTAACCATTTTCAAGTAACTAATGCACGTTTTCAAGTTACTACACGTAACCATTTTCAAGTAACTAATTCACATTTTCACTACACTTAACCATTTTCAAATAAATAATTCACATTTCAAGTCTCTACAATTAACCATTTTCAAGTAACTAATTCACATTTTCAAGTCACTACCATTTTAAAGTAAAAAATACACATCTTCAAGTCTCTACTCTTAACCATTTTAAAATATCTAATTCACATTTCAAGTCTCTACCATTTTCAAGTAACTAATTCACATTTCAAGTCTCTACCATTTTCAAGTAACTAATTCACGTTTTCAAGTTACTACACTTAACCATTTTCAAGTAACTAATTCACATTTTTACTACACTTAACCATTTTCAAGTAACTAATTCAAAATTTCAAGTTACTACACTTAACAATTTTCAAATAACTAATTCACATTTCAAGTAAGTAGTTCACATTACAACAAACTACCCTTAACCATTTTCAAGTAACTAATTCACATTTTCACTACACTTAACCATTTTCAAGTAAGTAATTCACATTTCAAGTCTCTACCATTAACCATTTTCAAGTAACTAATTCACATTTTCAAGTCACTACCATTTTCAAGTAACAAATACACATCTTCATGCCTCTACACTTAACCATTTTCAAGTAACCAATTCACATTTTCAAGTTACTACACTAACCATTTTCAAGTAACTAATATACATTTTCACTAAACTTAACCATTTTCAAGTAACTAATTCACATTTCAAGTCTCTACCATTAACCATTTTCAAGTAAATAATTCACATTTCAAGTCTCTACCATTAACCATTTTCAAGTAACTAATTCACGTTTTCAAGTAACTAATTCACGTTTTCAAGTAACTAATTCATATTTTCACTACACTTAACCATTTTCAAGTAACTAATTCACATTTTCACTACACTTAACCATTTTCAAGTAACTAATTCACATTTTCACTACACTTAACCATTTTCAAGTGACTAATTCACATTTCCAGGCTCTACCATTAACCATTTTCAAGTAACTAATTCACATTTTCAAGTTACTACACTCAACCATTTTGAAGTAACTAATTCACATTTTCATTATTTTCATTACACTTAACCATTTTCAAGTAACTAATTCACATTTTAAAGTTACTACACTTAACAATTTTCAAGTAACTAATTCACATTTCAAGTCTCTACCATTAACCATTTTCAAGTAACTAATTCACATTTTCAAGTTACTACACTTAACAATTTTCAAATAACTAATTCAAATTTCAAGTCTCTACCATTAACCATTTTAAAGTAACTAATTCACCTTTTTAAGTTACTACCCTTAGCCATTTTCAAGTAACTACTTCACATTTCAAGTCTCTACTATTAACCATTTTCAAGTAACTAATTCACATTTTCATTACACTTAACCATTTTCAAGTAACTAATTCACATTTCAAGTCTCTACCATTAACCATTTTCAAGTAACTAATTCACATTTCAAGTCTCTACCACTAACCATGAAAATAATTCACATTTCAATTCTCTACACTTAACCATTTTCAAGTAACTAATTCACGTTTTCAAGTTACTACACTTAACCATTTTCAAGTTACAAATTCACATTTTCACTACACTTAACCATTTTCAAGTAACTAATTCACATTTCAAGTGTCTACAATTAACCATTTTCAAGTAATTAATTCACATTTTCAAGTCACTACCATTTTCAAGTAACAAATACACATCTTCAAGTCTCTACACTTAACCATTTTCAAATAACTAATTTACATTTCAAGTCTCTACCATTTTCAAGTAACTAATTCACATTTCAAGCCTCTACCATTAACCATTTTCAAGTAACTAATTCACATTTCAAGTCTCTACCACTAACCATGTAACTAATTCACATTTCAATTCTCTACACTTAACCATTTTCAAGTAACTAATGCACGTTTTCAAGTTACTACACGTAACCATTTTCAAGTAACTAATTCACATTTTCACTACACTTAACCATTTTCAAATAAATAATTCACATTTCAAGTCTCTACAATTAACCATTTTCAAGTAACTAATTCACATTTTCAAGTCACTACCATTTTAAAGTAACAAATACACATCTTCAAGTCTCTACTCTTAACCATTTTAAAATATCTAATTCACATTTCAAGTCTCTACCATTTTCAAGTAACTAATTCACATTTCAAGTCTCTACCATTTTCAAGTAACTAATTCACGTTTTCAAGTTACTACACTTAACCATTTTCAAGTAACTAATTCACATTTTTACTACACTTAACCATTTTCAAGTAACTAATTCAAAATTTCAAGTTACTACACTTAACAATTTTCAAATAACTAATTCACATTTCAAGTAAGTAATTCACATTACAACAAACTACCCTTAACCATTTTCAAGTAACTAATTCACATTTTCACTACACTTAACCATTTTCAAGTAAGTAATTCACATTTCAAGTCTCTACCATTAACCATTTTCAAGTAACTAATTCACATTTTCAAGTCACTACCATTTTCAAGTAACAAATATACATCTTTATGCCTCTACACTTAACCATTTTCAAGTAACCAATTCACATTTTCAAGTTACTACACTAACCATTTTCAAGTAACTAATATACATTTTCACAACACTTAACCATTTTCAAGTAACTAATTCACATTTCAAGTCTCTACCATTAACCATTTTCAAGTAACTAATTCACATTTTCGCTACCCTTAACCATTTTCAAGTAACTAATTCACATTTTCACTAAACTTAACCATTTTCAAGTAACTAATTCACATTTCAAGTCTCTACCATTAACCATTTTCAAGTAAATAATTCACATTTCAAGTCTCTACCATTAACCATGTAACTAATTCACATTTCAAGTCTCTACCATTAACCATGTAACTAATTCACATTTCAATTCTCTACACTTAACCATTTTCAAGTAACTAATTCACGTTTTCAAGCTACTACACTTAACCATTTTCACGTAACTTATTCACATTTTCTCTACACTTAACCATTTTCAAGTTACTAATTCATATTTTCACTACACTTAACCATTTTCAAGTAACGAATTCACATTTCAAGTCTCTACCATTAACCATTTTCAAGTAACTAATTCACGTTTTCAAGTAACTAATTCACGTTTTCAAGTAACTAATTCATATTTTCACTACACTTAACCATTTTCAAGTAACTAATTCACATTTTCACTACACTTAACCATTTTCAAGTAACTAATTCACATTTTCACTAGACTTAACCATTTTCAAGTGTCTAATTCACATTTCCAGGCTCTACCATTAACCATTTTCAAGTAACTAATTCACATTTTCAAGTTACTACACTCATCCATTTTCAAGTAACTAATTCACATTTTCATTGCACTTAACCATTTTCAAGTAACTAATTCACATTTTAAAGTCACTACACTTAACCATTTTCAAATAACTAATTCACATTTCAAGTCTCTAATATTAACCATTTTCAAATAACTAATTCACATTTCAAGTCTCTACCATTTTCAAGTAACTAATTCACATTTCAAGCCTCTACCATTAACCATTTTCAAGTAACTAATTCACATTTCAAGTCTCTACCACTAACCATGTAACTAATTCACATTTCAATTCTCTACACTTACCATTTTCAAGTAACTAATGCACGTTTTCAAGTTACTACACGTAACCATTTTCAAGTAACTAATTCACATTTTCACTATACTTAACCATTTTCCAATAAATAATTCACATTTCAAGTCTCTACAATTAACCATTTTCAAGTAACTAATTCACATTTTCAAGTCACTACCATTTTCAAGTAACAAATACACATCTTCAAGTCTCTACTCTTAACCATTTTAAAATATCTAATTCACATTTCAAGTCTCTACCATTTTCAAGTAACTAATTCACATTTCAAGTCTCTACCATTTTCAAGTAACTAATTCACGTTTTCAAGTTACTACACTTAACCATTTTCAAGTAACTAATTCACATTTTTACTACACTCAACCATTTTCAAGTAACTAATTCAAAATTTCAAGTTACTACACTTAACTATTTTCAAATAACTAATTCACATTTCAAGTAAGTAGTTCACATTACAACAAACTACCCTTAACCATTTTCAAGTAACTAATTCACATTTTCACTACACTTAACCATTTTCAAGTAAGTAATTCACATTTCAAGTCTCTACCATTAACCATTTTCAAGTAACTAATTCACATTTTCAAGTCACTACCATTTTCAAGTAACAAATACACATCTTCATGCCTCTACACTTAACCATTTTCAAGTAACCAATTCACATTTTCAAGTTACTACACTAACCATTTTCATGTAACTAATATACATTTTCACAACACTTAACCATTTTCAAGTAACTAATTCACATTTCAAGTCTCTACCACTAACCATGTAACTAATTCACATTTCAATTCTCTACACTTAACCATTTTCAAGTAACTAATGCACGTTTTCAAGTTACTACACGTAACCATTTTCAAGTAACTAATTCACATTTTCACTACACTTAACCATTTTCAAATAAATAATTCACATTTCAAGTCTCTACAATTAACCATTTTCAAGTAACTTATTCACATTTTCAAGTCACTACCATTTTCAAGTAACAAATACACATCTTCAAGTCTCTACTCTTAACCATTTTAAAATATCTAATTCACATTTCAAGTCTCTACCATTTTCAAGTAACTAATTCACATTTCAAGTCTCTACCATTTTCAAGTAACTAATTCACGTTTTCAAGTTACTACACTTAACCATTTTCAAGTAACTAATTCACATTTGTACTACACTTAACCATTTTCAAGTAACTAATTAAAAATTTCAAGTTACTACACTTAACAATTTTCAAATAACTAATTCACATTTCAAGTAAGTAGTTCACATTAGAACAAACTACCCTTAACCATTTTTAAGTAACTAATTCACATTTTCACTACACTTAACCATTTTCAAGTAAGTAATTCACATTTCAAGTCTCTACCATTAACCATTTTCAAGTAACTAATTCACATTTTCAAGTCACTACCATTTTAAAGTAACAAATACACATCTTCAAGTCTCTACTCTTAACCATTTTAAAATATCTAATTCACATTTCAAGTCTCTACCATTTTCAAGTAACTAATTCACATTTCAAGTCTCTACCATTTTCAAGTTACTAATTCACGTTTTCAAGTTACTACACTTAACCATTTTCAAGTAACTAATTCACATTTTTACTACACTTAACCATTTTCAAGTAACTAATTCAAAATTTCAAGTTACTACACTTAACAATTTTCAAATAACTAATTCACATTTCAAGTAAGTAGTTCACATTACAACAAACTACCCTTAACCATTTTCAAGTAACTAATTCACATTTTCACTACACTTAACCATTTTCAAGTAAGTAATTCACATTTCAAGTCTCTACCATTAACCATTTTCAAGTAACTAATTCACATTTTCAAGTCACTACCATTTTCAAGTAACAAATACACATATTCATGCCTCTACACTTAACCATTTTCAAGTAACCAATTCACAATTTCAAGTTACTACACTAACCATTTTCAAGTAACTAATATACATTTTCACAACACTTAACCATTTTCAAGTAACTAATTCACATTTCAAGTCTCTACCATTAACCATTTTCAAGTAACTAATTCACATTTCAAGTCTCTACCACTAATCATGAAAATAATTCACATTTCAATTCTCTACACTTAACCATTTTCAAGTAACTAATTCACGTTTTCAAGTTACTACACTTAACCATTTTCAAGTTACAAATTCACATTTTCACTACACTTAACCATTTTCAAGTAACTAATTCACATTTCAAGTGTCTACAATTAACCATTTTCAAGTAATTAATTCACATTTTCAAGTCACTACCATTTTCAAGTAACAAATACACATCTTCAAGTCTCTACACTTAACCATTTTCAAATAACTAATTCACATTTCAAGTCTCTACCATTTTCAAGTAACTAATTCACATTTCAAGCCTCTACCATTAACCATTTTCAAGTTACTAATTCACATTTCAAGTCTCTACCACTAACCATGTAACTAATTCACATTTCAATTCTCTACACTTACCATTTTCAAGTAACTAATGCACGTTTTCAAGTTACTACACGTAACCATTTTCAAGTAACTAATTCACATTTTCACTATACTTAACCATTTTCAAATAAATAATTCACATTTCAAGTCTCTACAATTAACCATTTTCAAGTAACTAATTCACATTTTCAAGTCACTACCATTTTCAAGTAACAAATACACATCTTCAAGTCTCTACTCTTAACCATTTTAAAATATCTAATTCACATTTCAAGTCTCTACCATTTTCAAGTAACTAATTCACATTTCAAGTCTCTACCATTTTCAAGTTACTAATTCACGTTTTCAAGTTACTACACTTAACCATTTTCAAGTAACTAATTCACATTTTTACTACACTTAACCATTTTCAAGTAACTAATTCAAAATTTCAAGTTACTACACTTAACAATTTTCAAATAACTAATTCACATTTCAAGTAAGTAGTTCACATTACAACAAACTACCCTTAACCATTTTCAAGTAACTAATTCACATTTTCACTACACTTAACCATTTTCAAGTAAGTAATTCACATTTCAAGTCTCTACCATTAACCATTTTCAAGTAACTAATTCACATTTTCAAGTCACTACCATTTTCAAGTAACAAATACACATATTCATGCCTCTACACTTAACCATTTTCAAGTAACCAATTCACAATTTCAAGTTACTACACTAACCATTTTCAAGTAACTAATATACATTTTCACAACACTTAACCATTTTCAAGTAACTAATTCACATTTCAAGTCTCTACCATTAACCATTTTCAAGTAACTAATTCACATTTCAAGTCTCTACCACTAATCATGAAAATAATTCACATTTCAATTCTCTACACTTAACCATTTTCAAGTAACTAATTCACGTTTTCAAGTTACTACACTTAACCATTTTCAAGTTACAAATTCACATTTTCACTACACTTAACCATTTTCAAGTAACTAATTCACATTTCAAGTGTCTACAATTAACCATTTTCAAGTAATTAATTCACATTTTCAAGTCACTACCATTTTCAAGTAACAAATACACATCTTCATGTCTCTACACTTAACCATTTTCAAATAACTAATTCACATTTCAAGTCTCTACCATTTTCAAGTGACTAATTCACATTTCAAGCCTCTACCATTAACCATTTTCAAGTTACTAATTCACATTTCAAGTCTCTACCACTAACCATGTAACTAATTCACATTTCAATTCTCTACACTTACCATTTTCAAGTAACTAATGCACGTTTTCAAGTTACTACACGTAACCATTTTCAAGTAACTAATTCACATTTTCACTATACTTAACCATTTTCAAATAAATAATTCACATTTCAAGTCTCTACAATTAACCATTTTCAAGTAACTAATTCACATTTTCAAGTCACTACCATTTTCAAGTAACAAATACACATCTTCAAGTCTCTACTCTTAACCATTTTAAAATATCTAATTCACATTTCAAGTCTCTACCATTTTCAAGTAACTAATTCACATTTCAAGTCTCTACCATTTTCAAGTAACTAATTCACGTTTTCAAGTTACTACACTTAACCATTTTCAAGTAACTAATTCACATTTTTACTACACTCAACCATTTTCAAGTAACTAATTCAAAATTTCAAGTTACTACACTTAACAATTTTCAAATAACTAATTCACATTTCAAGTGAGTAGTTCACATTACAACAAACTACCCTTAACCATTTTCAAATAACTAATTCACATTTTCACTACACTTAACCATTTTCAAGTAAGTAATTCACATTTCAAGTCTCTACCATTAACCATTTTCAAGTAACTAATTCACATTTCAAGTCTCTACCATTTTCAAGTAACTAATTCACATTTCAAGCCTCTACCATTAACCATTTTCAAGTTACTAATTCACATTTCAAGTCTCTACCACTAACCATGTAACTAATTCACATTTCAATTCTCTACACTTACCATTTTCAAGTAACTAATGCACGTTTTCAAGTTACTACACGTAACCATTTTCAAGTAACTAATTCACATTTTCACTATACTTAACCATTTTCAAATAAATAATTCACATTTCAAGTCTCTACAATTAACCATTTTCAAGTAACTAATTCACATTTTCAAGTCACTACCATTTTAAAGTAACAAATACACATCTTCAAGTCTCTACTCTTAACCATTTTAAAATATCTAATTCACATTTCAAGTCTCTACCATTTTCAAGTAACTAATTCACATTTCAAGTCTCTACCATTTTCAAGTAACTAATTCACGTTTTCAAGTTACTACACTTAACCATTTTCAAGTAACTAATTCACATTTTTACTACACTTAACCATTTTCAAGTAACTAATTCAAAATTTCAAGTTACTACACTTAACAATTTTCAAATAACTAATTCACATTTCAAGTAAGTAATTCACATTACAACAAACTACCCTTAACCATTTTCAAGTAACTAATTCACATTTTCACTACACTTAACCAATTTCAAGTAAGTAATTCACATTTCAAGTCTCTACCATTAACCATTTTCAAGTAACTAATTTACATTTTCAAGTCACTACCATTTTCAAGTAACAAATATACATCTTTAGGCCTCTACACTTAACCATTTTCAAGTAACCAATTCACATTTTCAAGTTACTACACTAACCATTTTCAAGTAACTAATATACATTTTCACAACACTTAACCATTTTCAAGTAACTAATTCACATTTCAAGTCTCTACCATTAACCATTTTCAAGTAACTAATTCTCATTTTCGCTACCCTTAACCATTTTCAAGTAACTAATTCACATTTTCACTAAACTTAACCATTTTCAAGTAAGTAATTCACATTTCAAGTCTCTACCATTAACCATTTTCAAGTAACTAATTCACATTTTCATTACACTTAACCATTTTCAAGTAACTAATTCACATTTTAAAGTTACTACACTTAACAATTTTCAAGTAACTAATTCACGTTTTCAAGCTACTACACTTAACCATTTTCACGTAACTAATTCATATTTTCACTACACTTAACCATTTTCAAGTAACGAATTCACATTTCAAGTCTCTAACATTAACCATTTTCAAGTAACTAATTCACGTTTTCAAGTAACTAATTCACGTTTTCAAGTAACTAATTCATATTTTCACTACACTTAACCATTTTCAAGTAACTAATTCACATTTTCACTACACTTAACCATTTTCAAGTAACTAATTCACATTTTCACTAGACTTAACCATTTTCAAGTGTCTAATTCACATTTCCAGGCTCTACCATTAACCATTTTCAAGTAACTAATTCACATTTTCAAGTTACTACACTCATCCATTTTCAAGTAACTAATTCACATTTTCATTACACTTAACCATTTTCAAGTAACTAATTCACATTTTAAAGTTACTACACTTAACAATTTTCAAATAACTAATTCACATTTCAAGTCTCTACCATTAACCATTTTAAAGTAACTAATTCACATTTTTAAGTTACTACCCTTAACCATTTTCAAGTAACTACTTCACATTTCAAGTCTCTACCATTAACCATTTTCAAGTAACTAATTCACATTTTCATTACACTAAACCATTTTCAAGTAACTAATTCACATTTCAAGTCTCTACCATTAACCATTTTCAAGTAACTAATTCACATTTCAAGTCTCTACCACTAACCATGAAAATAATTCACATTTCAATTCTCTACACTTAACCATTTTCAAGTAACTAATTCACGTTTTCAAGTTACTACACTTAACCATTTTCAAGTTACAAATTCACATTTTCACTACACTTAACCATTTTCAAGTAACTAATTCACATTTCAAGTGTCTACAATTAACCATTTTCAAGTAACTAATTCACATTTCAAGTCTCTACCACTAACCATGTAACTAATTCACATTTCAATTCTCTACACTTAACCATTTTCAAGTAACTAATGCACGTTTTCAAGTTACTACACGTAACCATTTTCAAGTAACTAATTCACATTTTCACGACACTTAACCATTTTCAAATAAATAATTCACATTTCAAGTCTCTACAATTAACCATTTTCAAGTAACTAATTCACATTTTCAAGTCACTACCATTTTCAAGTAACAAATACACATCTTCAAGTCTCTACTCTTAACCATTTTAAAATATCTAATTCACATTTCAAGTCTCTACCATTTTCAAGTAACTAATTTACATTTCAAGTCTCTACCATTTTCAAGTAACTAATTCACGTTTTCAAGTTACCACACTTAACCATTTTCAAGTAACTAATTCACATTTTTACTACACTTAACCATTTTCAAGTAACTAATTCAAAATTTCAAGTTACTACACTTAACAATTTTCAAATAACTAATTCACATTTCAAGTAAGTAGTTCACATTACAACAAACTACCCTTAACCATTTTCAAGTAACTAATTCACATTTTCACTACACTTAACCATTTTCAAGTAAGTAATTCACATTTCAAGTCTCTACCATTAACCATTTTCAAGTAACTAATTCACATTTTCAAGTCACTACCATTTCAAGTAACAAATACACATCTTCATGCCTCTACACTTAACCATTTTCAAGTAACCAATTCACATTTTCAAGTTACTACACTAACCATTTTCAAGTAACTAATATACATTTTCACAACACTTAACCATATTCAAGTAACTAATTCACATTTCAAGTCTCTACCATTAACCATTTTCAAGTAACTAATTCACATTTTCGCTACCCTTAACCATTTTAAAGTAACTAATTCACATTTTCACTAAACTTAACCATTTTCAAGTAACTAATTCACATTTCAAGTCTCTACCATTAACCATTTTCAAGTAACTAATTCACATTTCAAGTCTCTACCATTTTCAAGTAACTAATTCACATTTCAAGCCTCTACCATTAACCATTTTCAAGTTACTAATTCACATTTCAAGTCTCTACCACTAACCATGTAACTAATTCACATTTCAATTCTCTACACTTACCATTTTCAAGTAACTAATGCACGTTTTCAAGTTACTACACGTAACCATTTTCAAGTAACTAATTCACATTTTCACTATACTTAACCATTTTCAAATAAATAATTCACATTTCAAGTCTCTACAATTAACCATTTTCAAGTAACTAATTCACATTTTCAAGTCACTACCATTTTAAAGTAACAAATACACATCTTCAAGTCTCTACTCTTAACCATTTTAAAATATCTAATTCACATTTCAAGTCTCTACCATTTTCAAGTAACTAATTCACATTTTCAAGTCTCTACCATTTTCAAGTAACTAATTCACGTTTTCAAGTTACTACACTTAACCATTTTCAAGTAACTAATTCACATTTTTACTACACTTAACCATTTTCAAGTAACTAATTCAAAATTTCAAGTTACTACACTTAACAATTTTCAAATAACTAATTCACATTTCAAGTAAGTAATTCACATTACAACAAACTACCCTTAACCATTTTCAAGTAACTAATTCACATTTTCACTACACTTAACCAATTTCAAGTTAGTAATTCACATTTCAAGTCTCTACCATTAACCATTTTCAAGTAACTAATTTACATTTTCAAGTCACTACCATTTTCAAGTAACAAATATACATCTTTAGGCCTCTACACTTAACCATTTTCAAGTAACCAATTCACATTTTCAAGTTACTACACTAACCATTTTCAAGTAACTAATATACATTTTCACAACACTTAACCATTTTCAAGTAACTAATTCACATTTCAAGTCTCTACCATTAACCATTTTCAAGTAACTAATTCTCATTTTCGCTACCCTTAACCATTTTCAAGTAACTAATTCACATTTCAAGTCTCTACCACTAACCATGAAAATAATTCACATTTCAATTCTCTACACTTAACAATTTTCAAGTAACTAATTCACGTTTTCAAGCTACTACACTTAACCATTTTCACGTAACTAATTCATATTTTCACTACACTTAACCATTTTCAAGTAACGAATTCACATTTCAAGTCTCTAACATTAACCATTTTCAAGTAACTAATTCACGTTTTCAAGTAACTAATTCACGTTTTCAAGTAACTAATTCATATTTTCACTACACTTAACCATTTTCAAGTAACTAATTCACATTTTCACTACACTTAACCATTTTCAAGTAACTAATTCACATTTTCACTAGACTTAACCATTTTCAAGTGTCTAATTCACATTTCCAGGCTCTACCATTAACCATTTTCAAGTAACTAATTCACATTTTCAAGTTACTACACTCATCCATTTTCAAGTAACTAATTCACATTTTCATTACACTTAACCATTTTCAAGTAACTAATTCACATTTTAAAGTTACTACACTTAACAATTTTCAAATAACTAATTCACATTTCAAGTCTCTACCATTAACCATTTTAAAGTAACTAATTCACATTTTTAAGTTACTACCCTTAACCATTTTCAAGTAACTACTTCACATTTCAAGTCTCTACCATTAACCATTTTCAAGTAACTAATTCACATTTTCATTACACTTAACCATTTTCAAGTAACTAATTCACATTTCAAGTCTCTACCATTAACCATTTTCAAGTAACTAATTCACATTTCAAGTCTCTACCACTAACCATGAAAATAATTCACATTTCAATTCTCTACACTTAACCATTTTCAAGTAACTAATTCACGTTTTCAAGTTACTACACTTAACCATTTTCAAGTTACAAATTCACATTTTCACTACACTTAACCATTTTCAAGTAACTAATTCACATTTCAAGTGTCTACAATTAACCATTTTCAAGTAACTAATTCACATTTCAAGTCTCTACCACTAACCATGTAACTAATTCACATTTCAATTCTCTACACTTAACCATTTTCAAGTAACTAATGCACGTTTTCAAGTTACTACACGTAACCATTTTCAAGTAACTAATTCACATTTTCACGACACTTAACCATTTTCAAATAAATAATTCACATTTCAAGTCTCTACAATTAACCATTTTCAAGTAACTAATTCACATTTTCAAGTCACTACCATTTTCAAGTAACAAATACACATCTTCAAGTCTCTACTCTTAACCATTTTAAAATATCTAATTCACATTTCAAGTCTCTACCATTTTCAAGTAACTAATTTACATTTCAAGTCTCTACCATTTTCAAGTAACTAATTCACGTTTTCAAGTTACCACACTTAACCATTTTCAAGTAACTAATTCACATTTTTACTACACTCAACCATTTTCAAGTAACTAATTCAAAATTTCAAGTTACTACACTTAACAATTTTCAAATAACTAATTCACATTTCAAGTAAGTAGTTCACATTACAACAAACTACCCTTAACCATTTTCAAGTAACTAATTCACATTTTCACTACACTTAACCATTTTCAAGTAAGTAATTCACATTTCAAGTCTCTACCATTAACCATTTTCAAGTAACTAATTCACATTTCAAGTCTCTACCATTTTCAAGTAACAAATACACATCTTCATGCCTCTACCATTAACCATTTTCAAGTTACTAATTCACATTTCAAGTCTCTACCACTAACCATGTAACTAATTCACATTTCAATTCTCTACACTTACCATTTTCAAGTAACTAATGCACGTTTTCAAGTTACTACACGTAACCATTTTCAAGTAACTAATTCACATTTTCACTATACTTAACCATTTTCAAATAAATAATTCACATTTCAAGTCTCTACAATTAACCATTTTCAAGTAACTAATTCACATTTTCAAGTCACTACCATTTTAAAGTAACAAATACACATCTTCAAGTCTCTACTCTTAACCATTTTAAAATATCTAATTCACATTTCAAGTCTCTACCATTTTCAAGTAACTAATTTACATTTTCAAGTCTCTACCATTTTCAAGTAACTAATTCACGTTTTCAAGTTACTACACTTAACCATTTTCAAGTAACTAATTCACATTTTTACTACACTTAACCATTTTCAAGTAACTAATTCAAAATTTCAAGTTACTACACTTAACAATTTTCAAATAACTAATTCACATTTCAAGTAAGTAATTCACATTACAACAAACTACCCTTAACCATTTTCAAGTAACTAATTCACATTTTCACTACACTTAACCAATTTCAAGTTAGTAATTCACATTTCAAGTCTCTACCATTAACCATTTTCAAGTAACTAATTTACATTTTCAAGTCACTACCATTTTCAAGTAACAAATATACATCTTTAGGCCTCTACACTTAACCATTTTCAAGTAACCAATTCACATTTTCAAGTTACTACACTAACCATTTTCAAGTAACTAATATACATTTTCACAACACTTAACCATTTTCAAGTAACTAATTCACATTTCAAGTCTCTACCATTAACCATTTTCAAGTAACTAATTCTCATTTTCGCTACCCTTAACCATTTTCAAGTAACTAATTCACATTTTCACTAAACTTAACCATTTTCAAGTAAGTAATTCACATTTCAAGTCTCTACCATTAACCATTTTCAAGTAACTAATTCACATTTTCATTACACTTAACCATTTTCAAGTAACTAATTCACATTTTAAAGTTACTACACTTAACAATTTTCAAGTAACTAATTCACGTTTTCAAGCTACTACACTTAACCATTTTCACGTAACTAATTCATATTTTCACTACACTTAACCATTTTCAAGTAACGAATTCACATTTCAAGTCTCTAACATTAACCATTTTCAAGTAACTAATTCACGTTTTCAAGTAACTAATTCACGTTTTCAAGTAACTAATTCACGTTTTCAAGTAACTAATTCATATTTTCACTACACTTAACCATTTTCAAGTAACTAATTCACATTTTCACTACACTTAACCATTTTCAAGTAACTAATTCACATTTTCACTAGACTTAACCATTTTCAAGTGTCTAATTCACATTTCCAGGCTCTACCATTAACCATTTTCAAGTAACTAATTCACATTTTCAAGTTACTACACTCATCCATTTTCAAGTAACTAATTCACATTTTCATTACACTTAACCATTTTCAAGTAACTAATTCACATTTTAAAGTTACTACACTTAACAATTTTCAAATAACTAATTCACATTTCAAGTCTCTACCATTAACCATTTTAAAGTAACTAATTCACATTTTTAAGTTACTACCCTTAACCATTTTCAAGTAACTACTTCACATTTCAAGTCTCTACCATTAACCATTTTCAAGTAACTAATTCACATTTTCATTACACTTAACCATTTTCAAGTAACTAATTCACATTTCAAGTCTCTACCATTAACCATTTTCAAGTAACTAATTCACATTTCAAGTCTCTACCACTAACCATGAAAATAATTCACATTTCAATTCTCTACACTTAACCATTTTCAAGTAACTAATTCACGTTTTCAAGTTACTACACTTAACCATTTTCAAGTTACAAATTCACATTTTCACTACACTTAACCATTTTCAAGTAACTAATTCACATTTCAAGTGTCTACAATTAACCATTTTCAAGTAACTAATTCACATTTCAAGTCTCTACCACTAACCATGTAACTAATTCACATTTCAATTCTCTACACTTAACCATTTTCAAGTAACTAATGCACGTTTTCAAGTTACTACACGTAACCATTTTCAAGTAACTAATTCACATTTTCACCACACTTAACCATTTTCAAATAAATAATTCACATTTCAAGTCTCTACAATTAACCATTTTCAAGTAACTAATTCACATTTTCAAGTCACTACCATTTTCAAGTAACAAATACACATCTTCAAGTCTCTACTCTTAACCATTTTAAAATATCTAATTCACATTTCAAGTCTCTACCATTTTCAAGTAACTAATTCACATTTCAAGTCTCTACCATTTTCAAGTAACTAATTCACGTTTTCAAGTTACTACACTTAACCATTTTCAAGTAACTAATTCACATTTTTACTACACTCAACCATTTTCAAGTAACTAATTCAAAATTTCAAGTTACTACACTTAACAATTTTCAAATAACTAATTCACATTTCAAGTAAGTAGTTCACATTACAACAAACTACCCTTAACCATTTTCAAGTAACTAATTCACATTTTCACTACACTTAACCATTTTCAAGTAAGTAATTCACATTTCAAGTCTCTACCATTAACCATTTTCAAGTAACTAATTCACATTTTCAAGTCACTACCATTTTCAAGTAACAAATACACATCTTCATGCCTCTACACTTAACCATTTTCAAGTAACCAATTCACATTTTCAAGTTACTACACTAACCATTTTCAAGTAACTAATATACATTTTCACAACACTTAACCATATTCAAGTAACTAATTCACATTTCAAGTCTCTACCATTAACCATTTTCAAGTAACTAATTCACATTTTCGCTACCCTTAACCATTTTCAAGTAACTAATTCACATTTTCACTAAACTTAACCATTTTCAAGTAACTAATTCACATTTCAAATCTCTACCATTAACCATTTTCAAGTAACTAATTCACATTTTCAAGTCTCTACCACTTTCAAGTAACAAATACACATCTTCAAGTCTCTACACTTAACAATTTTTAAATAACTAATTCACATTTTCGCTACCCTTAAACATTTTCAAGTAACTAATTCACATTTCAAGTCTCTACCATTAACCATTTTCAAGTAACTAATTCACATTTTCGCTACCCTTAACCATTTTCAAGTAACTAATTTACATTTTCACTAAACTTAACCATTTTCAAGTAACTAATTCACATTTCAAGTCTCTACCATTAACCATTTTCAAGTAAATAATTCACATTTCAAGTCTCTACCATTAACCATGTAACTAATTCACATTTCAATTCTCTACACTTAACCATTTTCAAGTAACTAATTCACGTTTTCAAGCTACTACACTTAACCATTTTCACGTAACTAATTCACATTTTCACTACACTTAACCATTTTCAAGTAACGAATTCACATTTCAAGTCTCTACCATTAACCATTTTCAAGTAACTAATTCACGTTTTCAAGTAACTAATTGATATTTTCACTACACTTAACCATTTTCAAGTAACTAATTCACATTTTCACTACACTTAACCATTTTCAAGTAACTAATTCACATTTTCACTAGACTTAACCATTTTCAAGTGTCTAATTCACATTTCCAGGCTCTACCATTAACCATTTTCAAGTAACTAATTCACATTTTCAAGTTACTACACTCATCCATTTTCAAGTAACTAATTCACATTTTCATTACACTTAACAATTTTCAAATAACTAATTCACATTTCAAGTCTCTACCATTAACCATTTTCAAGTAACTAAATCACATTTCAAGTCTCTACCACTAATCATGAAAATAATTCACATTTCAATTCTCTACACTTAACCATTTTCAAGTAACTAATTCACGTTTTCAAGTTACTACACTTAACCATTTTCAAGTTACAAATTCACATTTTCACTACACTTATCCATTTTCAAGTATCTAATTCACATTTCAAGTGTCTACAATTAACCATTTTCAAGTAATTAATTCACATTTTCAAGTCACTACCATTTTCAAGTAACAAATACACATCTTCATGCCTCTACACTTAACCATTTTCAAGTAACCAATTCACATTTTCTAGTTACTACACTAACCATTTTCAAGTAACTAATATACATTTTCACAAAACTTAACCATTTTCAAGTAACTAATTCACATTTCAAGTCTCTACCATTAACCATTTTCATGTAACTAATTCACATTTTCGCTACCCTTAACCATTTTCAAGTAACTAATTCACATTTTCACTAAACTTAACCATTTTCAAGTAACTAATTCACATTTCAAGTCTCTACCATTAACCATTTTCAAGTAAATAATTCACATTTCAAGTCTCTACCATTAACCATGTAACTAATTCACATTTCAATTCTCTACACTTAACCATTTTCAAGTAACTAATTCACGTTTTCAAGCTACTACACTTAACCATTTTCACGTAACTAATTCACATTTTCACTACACTCAACCATTTTCAAATAACGAATTCACATTTCAAGTCTCTACCATTAACCATTTTCAAGTAACTAATTCACGTTTTCAAGTAACTAATTCATATTTTCACTACACTTAACCATTTTCAAGTAAATAATTCACATTTTCACTACACTTAACCATTTTCAAGTAACTAATTCACATTTTCACTAGACTTAACCATTTTCAAGTAAGTAATTCACATTTCAAGTCTCTACCATTAACCATTTTCAAGTAACTAATTCACATTTTCAAGTCACTACCATTTTCAAGTAACAAATACACATCTTCATGCCTCTACACTTAACCATTTTCAAGTAACCAATTCACATTTTCAAGTTACTACACTAACCATTTTCAAGTAACTAATATACATTTTCACAACACTTAACCATTTTCAAGTAACTAATTCACATTTCAAGTCTCTACCATTAACCATTTTCATGTAACTAATTCACATTTTCGCTACCCTTAACCATTTTCAAGTAACTAATTCACATTTTCACTAAACTTAACCATTTTCAAGTAACTAATTCACATTTCAAGTCTCTACCATTAACCATTTTCAAGTAAATAATTCACATTTCAAGTCTCTACCATTAACCATGTAACTAATTCACATTTCAATTCTCTACACTTAACCATTTTCAAGTAACTAATTCACGTTTTCAAGCTACTACACTTAACCATTTTCACGTAACTAATTCACATTTTCACTACACTCAACCATTTTCAAATAACGAATTCACATTTCAAGTCTCTACCATTAACCATTTTCAAGTAACTAATTCACGTTTTCAAGTAACTAATTCATATTTTCACTACACTTAACCATTTTCAAGTAAATAATTCACATTTTCACTACACTTAACCATTTTCAAGTAACTAATTCACATTTTCACTAGACTTAACCATTTTCAAGTAAGTAATTCACATTTCAAGTCTCTACCATTAACCATTTTCAAGTAACTAATTCACATTTTCAAGTCACTACCATTTTCAAGTAACAAATACACATCTTCATGCCTCTACACTTAACCATTTTCAAGTAACCAATTCACATTTTCAAGTTACTACACTAACCATTTTCAAGTAACTAATATACATTTTCACAACACTTAACCATTTTCAAGTAACTAATTCACATTTCAAGTCTCTACCATTAACCATTTTCATGTAACTAATTCACATTTTCGCTACCCTTAACCATTTTCAAGTAACTAATTCACATTTTCACTAAACTTAACCATTTTCAAGTAACTAATTCACATTTCAAGTCTCTACCATTAACCATTTTCAAGTAAATAATTCACATTTCAAGTCTCTACCATTAACCATGTA
Source organism: Capsicum rhomboideum (assembly GCA_031232105.1). Taxonomy (NCBI): domain Eukaryota; kingdom Viridiplantae; phylum Streptophyta; class Magnoliopsida; order Solanales; family Solanaceae; genus Capsicum; species Capsicum rhomboideum. The sequence continues at coordinate 44,932,510 of CP124719.1, read as the reverse complement.
ACTAATTCACATTTCAATTCTCTACACTTAACCATTTTCAAGTAACTAATTCACGTTTTCAAGCTACTACACTTAACCATTTTCACGTAACTAATTCACATTTTCACTACACTTAACCATTTTCAAATAACGAATTCACATTTCAAGTCTCTACCATTAACCATTTTCAAGTAACTAATTCACGTTTTCAAGTAACTAATTCATATTTTCACTACACTTAACCATTTTCAAGTAACTAATTCACATTTTCACTACACTTAACCATTTTCAAGTAACTAATTCACATTTTCATTACACTTAACCATTTTCAAGTAAGTAATTCACATTTCAAGTCTCTACCATTAACCATTTTCAAGTAACTAATTCACATTTTCAAGTCACTACCATTTTCAAGTAACAAATACACATCTTCATGCCTCTACACTTAACCATTTTCAAGTAACCAATTCACATTTTCAAGTTACTGCACTAACCATTTTCAAGTAACTAATTCACATTTCAAGTCTCTACCATTAACCATTTTCAAGTAACTAATTCACATTTTCAAGTTACTACACTTAACAATTTTCAAATAACTAATTCACATTTCAAGTCTCTACCATTAACCATTTTCAAGTAACTAATTCACATTTTTAAGTTACTACCCTTAACCATTTTCAAGTAACTACTTCACATTTCAAGTCTCTACCATTAACCATTTTCAAGTAACTAATTCACATTTCAAGTCTCTACCACTAACCATGAAAATAATTCACATTTCAATTCTCTACACTTAACCATTTTCAAGTAACTAATTCACGTTTTCAAGTTACTACACTTAACCATTTTCAAGTAACTAATTCACATTTTCACTACACTTAACCATTTTCAAGTAACTAATTCACATTTCAAGTGTCTACAATTAACCATTTTCAAGTAATTAATTCACATTTTCAAGTCTCTACCATTAACCATGTAACTAATTCACATTTCAATTCTCTACACTTAACCATTTTCAAATAACTAATTCACATTTCAAGTCTCTACCATTTTCAAGTAACTAATTCACATTTCAAGTCTCTACCATTAACCATGTAACTAATTCATATTTCAATTCTCTACACTTAACCATTTTCAAGTAACTAATTCACGTTTTCAAGTTACTACACTTAACCATTTTCACGTAACTAATTCACATTTTCACTACACTTAACCATTTTCAAGTAACGAATTCACATTTCAAGTCTCTACCATTAACCATTTTAAAGTAAATAATTCACATTTCAAGTCTCTACCATTAACCATGTAACTAATTCACATTTCAATTCTCTACACTTAACCATTTTCAAGTAACTAATTCACATTTTCACTAGACTTAACCATTTTCAAGTGTCTAATTCACATTTCCAGGCTCTACCATTAACCATTTTCAAGTAACTAATTCACATTTTCAAGTTACTACACTCATCCATTTTCAAGTAACTAATTCACATTTTCATTACACTTAACAATTTTCAAATAACTAATTCACATTTCAAGTCTCTACCATTAACCATTTTCAAGTAACTAAATCACATTTCAAGTCTCTACCACTAATCATGAAAATAATTCACATTTCAATTCTCTACACTTAACCATTTTCAAGTAACTAATTCACGTTTTCAAGTTACTACACTTAACCATTTTCAAGTTACAAATTCACATTTTCACTACACTTATCCATTTTCAAGTATCTAATTCACATTTCAAGTGTCTACAATTAACCATTTTCAAGTAATTAATTCACATTTTCAAGTCACTACCATTTTCAAGTAACAAATACACATCTTCATGCCTCTACACTTAACCATTTTCAAGTAACCAATTCACATTTTCTAGTTACTACACTAACCATTTTCAAGTAACTAATATACATTTTCACAAAACTTAACCATTTTCAAGTAACTAATTCACATTTCAAGTCTCTACCATTAACCATTTTCATTTAACTAATTCACATTTTCGCTACCCTTAACCATTTTCAAGTAACTAATTCACATTTTCACTAAACTTAACCATTTTCAAGTAACTAATTCACATTTCAAGTCTCTACCATTAACCATTTTCAAGTAAATAATTCACATTTCAAGTCTCTACCATTAACCATGTAACTAATTCACATTTCAATTCTCTACACTTAACCATTTTCAAGTAACTAATTCACGTTTTCAAGCTACTACACTTAACCATTTTCACGTAACTAATTCACATTTTCACTACACTCAACCATTTTCAAATAACGAATTCACATTTCAAGTCTCTACCATTAACCATTTTCAAGTAACTAATTCACGTTTTCAAGTAACTAATTCATATTTTCACTACACTTAACCATTTTCAAGTAAATAATTCACATTTTCACTACACTTAACCATTTTCAAGTAACTAATTCACATTTTCACTAGACTTAACCATTTTCAAGTAAGTAATTCACATTTCAAGTCTCTACCATTAACCATTTTCAAGTAACTAATTCACATTTTCAAGTCACTACCATTTTCAAGTAACAAATACACATCTTCATGCCTCTACACTTAACCATTTTCAAGTAACCAATTCACATTTTCAAGTTACTACACTAACCATTTTCAAGTAACTAATATACATTTTCACAACACTTAACCATTTTCAAGTAACTAATTCACATTTCAAGTCTCTACCATTAACCATTTTCATGTAACTAATTCACATTTTCGCTACCCTTAACCATTTTCAAGTAACTAATTCACATTTTCACTAAACTTAACCATTTTCAAGTAACTAATTCACATTTCAAGTCTCTACCATTAACCATTTTCAAGTAAATAATTCACATTTCAAGTCTCTACCATTAACCATGTAACTAATTCACATTTCAATTCTCTACACTTAACCATTTTCAAGTAACTAATTCACGTTTTCAAGCTACTACACTTAACCATTTTCACGTAACTAATTCACATTTTCACTACACTCAACCATTTTCAAATAACGAATTCACATTTCAAGTCTCTACCATTAACCATTTTCAAGTAACTAATTCACGTTTTCAAGTAACTAATTCATATTTTCACTACACTTAACCATTTTCAAGTAAATAATTCACATTTTCACTACACTTAACCATTTTCAAGTAACTAATTCACATTTTCACTAGACTTAACCATTTTCAAGTAAGTAATTCACATTTCAAGTCTCTACCATTAACCATTTTCAAGTAACTAATTCACATTTTCAAGTCACTACCATTTTCAAGTAACAAATACACATCTTCATGCCTCTACACTTAACCATTTTCAAGTAACCAATTCACATTTTCAAGTTACTACACTAACCATTTTCAAGTAACTAATATACATTTTGACAACACTTAACCATTTTCAAGTAACTAATTCACATTTCAAGTCTCTACCATTAACCATTTTCATGTAACTAATTCACATTTTCGCTACCCTTAACCATTTTCAAGTAACTAATTCACATTTTCACTAAACTTAACCATTTTCAAGTAACTAATTCACATTTCAAGTCTCTACCATTAACCATTTTCAAGTAAATAATTCACATTTCAAGTCTCTACCATTAACCATGTAACTAATTCACATTTCAATTCTCTACACTTAACCATTTTCAAGTAACTAATTCACGTTTTCAAGCTACTACACTTAACCATTTTCACGTAACTAATTCACATTTTCACTACACTTAACCATTTTCAAATAACGAATTCACATTTCAAGTCTCTACCATTAACCATTTTCAAGTAACTAATTCACGTTTTCAAGTAACTAATTCATATTTTCACTACACTTAACCATTTTCAAGTAACTAATTCACATTTTCACTACACTTAACCATTTTCAAGTAACTAATTCACATTTTCATTACACTTAACCATTTTCAAGTAAGTAATTCACATTTCAAGTCTCTACCATTAACCATTTTCAAGTAACTAATTCACATTTTCAAGTCACTACCATTTTCAAGTAACAAATACACATCTTCATGCCTCTACACTTAACCATTTTCAAGTAACCAATTCACATTTTCAAGTTACTGCACTAACCATTTTCAAGTAACTAATTCACATTTCAAGTCTCTACCATTAACCATTTTCAAGTAACTAATTCACATTTTCAAGTTACTACACTTAACAATTTTCAAATAACTAATTCACATTTCAAGTCTCTACCATTAACCATTTTCAAGTAACTAATTCACATTTTTAAGTTACTACCCTTAACCATTTTCAAGTAACTACTTCACATTTCAAGTCTCTACCATTAACCATTTTCAAGTAACTAATTCACATTTCAAGTCTCTACCACTAACCATGAAAATAATTCACATTTCAATTCTCTACACTTAACCATTTTCAAGTAACTAATTCACGTTTTCAAGTTACTACACTTAACCATTTTCAAGTAACTAATTCACATTTTCACTACACTTAACCATTTTCAAGTAACTAATTCACATTTCAAGTGTCTACAATTAACCATTTTCAAGTAATTAATTCACATTTTCAAGTCTCTACCATTAACCATGTAACTAATTCACATTTCAATTCTCTACACTTAACCATTTTCAAATAACTAATTCACATTTCAAGTCTCTACCATTTTCAAGTAACTAATTCACATTTCAAGTCTCTACCATTAACCATGTAACTAATTCATATTTCAATTCTCTACACTTAACCATTTTCAAGTAACTAATTCACGTTTTCAAGTTACTACACTTAACCATTTTCACGTAACTAATTCACATTTTCACTACACTTAACCATTTTCTAGTAACGAATTCACATTTCAAGTCTCTACCATTAACCATTTTAAAGTAAATAATTCACATTTCAAGTCTCTACCATTAACCATGTAACTAATTCACATTTCAATTCTCTACACTTAACCATTTTCAAGTAACTAATTCACGTTTTCAAGCTACTACACTTAACCATTTTCACGTAACTAATTCACATTTTCACTACACTTAACCATTTTCAAGTAACGAATTCACATTTCAAGTCTCTACCATTAACCATTTTCAAGTAACTAATTCACGTTTTCAAGTAACTAATTGATATTTTCACTACACTTAACCATTTTCAAGTAACTAATTCACATTTTCACTACACTTAACCATTTTCAAGTAACTAATTCACATTTTCACTAGACTTAACCATTTTCAAGTGTCTAATTCACATTTCCAGGCTCTACCATTAACCATTTTCAAGTAACTAATTCACATTTTCAAATTACTACACTCATCCATTTTCAAGTAACTAATTCACATTTTCATTACACTTAACCATTTTCAAGTAACTAATTCACATTTTAAAGTTACTACACTTAACAATTTTCAAGTAACTAATTCACATTTCAAGTCTCTACCATTAACCATTTTCAATTAACTAATTCATATTTTCAAGTTACTACACTTAACAATTTTCAAATAACTAATTCACATTTCAAGTCTCTACCATTAACCATTTTCAAGTAACTAAATCACATTTCAAGTCTCTACCACTAATCATGAAAATAATTCACATTTCAATTCTCTACACTTAACCATTTTCAAGTAACTAATTCACGTTTTCAAGTTACTACACTTAACCATTTTCAAGTTATAAATTCACATTTTCACTACACTTATCCATTTTCAAGTATCTAATTCACATTTCAAGTGTCTACAATTAACCATTTTCAAGTAATTAATTCACATTTTCAAGTCACTACCATTTTCAAGTAACAAATACACATCTTCAAGTCTCTACACTTAACCATTTTCAAATAACTAATTCACATTTCAAGTCTCTACCATTTTCAAGTAACTAATTCACATTTCAAGCCTCTACCATTAACCATTTTCAAGTAACTAATTCACATTTCAAGTCTCTACCACTAACCATGTAACTAATTCACATTTCAATTCTCTACACTTAACCATTTTCAAGTAACTAATGCACGTTTTCAAGTTACTACACGTAACCATTTTCAAGTAACTAATTCACATTTTCACTACACTTAACCATTTTCAAATAAATAATTCACATTTCAAGTCTCTACAATTAACCATTTTCAAGTAACTAATTCACATTTACAAGTCACTACCATTTTCAAGTAACAAATACACATCTTCAAGTCTCTACTCTTAACCATTTTAAAATATCTAATTCACATTTCAAGTCTCTACCATTTTCAAGTAACTAATTCACATTTCAAGTCTCTACCATTTTCAAGTAACTAATTCACGTTTTCAAGTTACTACACTTAACCATTTTCAAGTAACTAATTCACATTTTTACTACACTCAACCATTTTCAAGTAACTAATTCAAAATTTCAAGTTACTACACTTAACAATTTTCAAATAACTAATTCACATTTCAAGTAAGTAGTTCACATTACAACAAACTACCCTTAACCATTTTCAAGTAACTAATTCACATTTTCACTACACTTAACCATTTTCAAGTAAGTAATTCACATTTCAAGTCTCTACCATTAACCATTTTCAAGTAACTAATTCACATTTTCAAGTCACTACCATTTTCAAGTAACAAATACACATCTTCATGCCTCTACATTTAACCATTTTCAAGTAACCAATTCACATTTTCAAGTTACTACACTAACCATTTTCAAGTAACTAATATACATTTTCACAACACTTAACCATTTTCAAGTAACTAATTCACATTTCAAGTCTCTACCATTAACCATTTTCAAGTAACTAATTCACATTTTCGCTACCCTTAACCATTTTCAAGTAACTAATTCACATTTTCACTAAACTTAACCATTTTCAAGTAACTAATTCACATTTCAAGTCTCTACCATTAACCATTTTCAAGTAAATAATTCACATTTCAAGTCTCTACCATTAACCATGTAACTAATTCACATTTCAATTCTCTACACTTAACCATTTTCAAGTAACTAATTCACGTTTTCAAACTACTACACTTAACCATTTTCACGTAACTAATTCACATTTTCACTACACTTAACCATTTTCAAGTAACGAATTCACATTTCAAGTCTCTACCATTAACCATTTTCAAGTAACTAATTCACGTTTTCAAGTAACTAATTCATATTTTCACTACACTTAACCATTTCCAAGTAACTAATTCACATTTTCACTACACTTAACCATTTTCAAGTAACTAATTCACATTTTCACTAGACTTAACCATTTTCAAGTGACTAATTCACATTTCCAGGCTCTACCATTAACCATTTTCAAGTAACTAATTCACATTTTAAAGTTACTACACTTAACAATTTTCAAGTACTAATTCACATTTCAAGTCTCTACCATTAACCATTTTCAAGTAACTAATTCACATTTTCAAGTTACTACACTTAACAATTTTCAAATAACTAATTCACATTTCAAGTCTCTACCATTAACCATTTTCAAGTAACTAATTCACATTTTCAAGTTACTACACTTAACAATTTTCAAATAACTAATTCACATTTCAAGTCTCTACCATTAACCATTTTAAAGTAACTAATTCACATTTTTAAGTTACTACCCTTAACCATTTTCAAGTAACTACTTCACATTTCAAATCTCTACCATTAACCATTTTCAAGTAACTAATTCACATTTTCATTACACTTAACCATTTTCAAGTAACTAATTCACATTTCAAGTCTCTACCATTAACCATGTAACTAATTCATATTTCAATTCTCTACACTTAACCATTTTCAAGTAACTAATTCACGTTTTCAAGTTACTACACTTAACCATTTTCACGTAACTAATTCACATTTTCACTACACTTAACCATTTTCAAGTAACGAATTCACATTTCAAGTCTCTACCATTAACCATTTTAAAGTAAATAATTCACATTTCAAGTCTCTACCATTAACCATGTAACTAATTCACATTTCAATTCTCTACACTTAACCATTTTCAAGTAACTAATTCACGTTTTCAAGCTACTACACTTAACCATTTTCACGTAACTAATTCACATTTTCACTACACTTAACCATTTTCAAGTAACGAATTCACATTTCAAGTCTCTACCATTAACCATTTTCAAGTAACTAATTCACGTTTTCAAGTAACTAATTGATATTTTCACTACACTTAACCATTTTCAAGTAACTAATTCACATTTTCACTACACTTAACCATTTTCAAGTAACTAATTCACATTTTCACTAGACTTAACCATTTTCAAGTGTCTAATTCACATTTCCAGGCTCTACCATTAACCATTTTCAAGTAACTAATTCACATTTTCAAATTACTACACTCATCCATTTTCAAGTAACTAATTCACATTTTCATTACACTTAACCATTTTCAAGTAACTAATTCACATTTTAAAGTTACTACAGTTAACAATTTTCAAGTAACTAATTCACATTTCAAGTCTCTACCATTAACCATTTTCAATTAACTAATTCACATTTTCAAGTTACTACACTTAACAATTTTCAAATAACTAATTCACATTTCAAGTCTCTACCATTAACCATTTTCAAGTAACTAAATCACATTTCAAGTCTCTACCACTAATCATGAAAATAATTCACATTTCAATTCTCTACACTTAACCATTTTCAAGTAACTAATTCACGTTTTCAAGTTACTACACTTAACCATTTTCAAGTTATAAATTCACATTTTCACTACACTTATCCATTTTCAAGTATCTAATTCACATTTCAAGTGTCTACAATTAACCATTTTCAAGTAATTAATTCACATTTTCAAGTCACTACCATTTTCAAGTAACAAATACACATCTTCAAGTCTCTACACTTAACCATTTTCAAATAACTAATTCACATTTCAAGTCTCTACCATTTTCAAGTAACTAATTCACATTTCAAGCCTCTACCATTAACCATTTTCAAGTAACTAATTCACATTTCAAGTCTCTACCACTAACCATGTAACTAATTCACATTTCAATTCTCTACACTTAACCATTTTCAAGTAACTAATGCACGTTTTCAAGTTACTACACGTAACCATTTTCAAGTAACTAATTCACATTTTCACTACACTTAACCATTTTCAAATAAATAATTCACATTTCAAGTCTCTACAATTAACCATTTTCAAGTAACTAATTCACATTTTCAAGTCACTACCATTTTCAAGTAACAAATACACATCTTCAAGTCTCTACTCTTAACCATTTTAAAATATCTAATTCACATTTCAAGTCTCTACCATTTTCAAGTAACTAATTCACATTTCAAGTCTCTACCATTTTCAAGTAACTAATTCACGTTTTCAAGTTACTACACTTAACCATTTTCAAGTAACTAATTCACATTTTTACTACACTCAACCATTTTCAAGTAACTAATTCAAAATTTCAAGTTACTACACTTAACAATTTTCAAATAACTAATTCACATTTCAAGTAAGTAGTTCACATTACAACAAACTACCCTTAACCATTTTCAAGTAACTAATTCACATTTTCACTACACTTAACCATTTTCAAGTAAGTAATTCACATTTCAAGTCTCTACCATTAACCATTTTCAAGTAACTAATTCACATTTTCAAGTCACTACCATTTTCAAGTAACAAATACACATCTTCATGCCTCTACATTTAACCATTTTCAAGTAACCAATTCACATTTTCAAGTTACTACACTAACCATTTTCAAGTAACTAATATACATTTTCACAACACTTAACCATTTTCAAGTAACTAATTCACATTTCAAGTCTCTACCATTAACCATTTTCAAGTAACTAATTCACATTTTCGCTACCCTTAACCATTTTCAAGTAACTAATTCACATTTTCACTAAACTTAACCATTTTCAAGTAACTAATTCACATTTCAAGTCTCTACCATTAACCATTTTCAAGTAAATAATTCACATTTCAAGTCTCTACCATTAACCATGTAACTAATTCACATTTCAATTCTCTACACTTAACCATTTTCAAGTAACTAATTCACGTTTTCAAGCTACTACACTTAACCATTTTCACGTAACTAATTCACATTTTCACTACACTTAACCATTTTCAAGTAACGAATTCACATTTCAAGTCTCTACCATTAACCATTTTCAAGTAACTAATTCACGTTTTCAAGTAACTAATTCATATTTTCACTACACTTAACCATTTCCAAGTAACTAATTCACATTTTCACTACACTTAACCATTTTCAAGTAACTAATTCACATTTTCACTAGACTTAACCATTTTCAAGTGACTAATTCACATTTCCAGGCTCTACCATTAACCATTTTCAAGTAACTAATTCACATTTTAAAGTTACTACACTTAACAATTTTCAAGTACTAATTCACATTTCAAGTCTCTACCATTAACCATTTTCAAGTAACTAATTCACATTTTCAAGTTACTACACTTAACAATTTTCAAATAACTAATTCACATTTCAAGTCTCTACCATTAACCATTTTCAAGTAACTAATTCACATTTTCAAGTTACTACACTTAACAATTTTCAAATAACTAATTCACATTTCAAGTCTCTACCATTAACCATTTTAAAGTAACTAATTCACATTTTTAAGTTACTACCCTTAACCATTTTCAAGTAACTACTTCACATTTCAAATCTCTACCATTAACCATTTTCAAGTAACTAATTCACATTTTCATTACACTTAACCATTTTCAAGTAACTAATTCACATTTCAAGTCTCTACCATTAACCATTTTCAAGTAACTAATTCACATTTCAAGTCTCTACCACTAACCATGAAAATAATTCACATTTCAATTCTCTACACTTAACCATTTTCAAATAACTAATTCACGTTTTCAAGTTACTACACTTAACCATTTTCAAGTTACAAATTCACATTTTCACTACACTTAACCATTTTCAAGTAACTAATTCACATTTCAAGTGTCTACAATTAACCATTTTCAAGTAATTAATTCACATTTTCAAGTCACTACCATTTTCAAATAACAAATACACATCTTCAAGTCTCTACTCTTAACCATTTTAAAATATCTAATTCACATTTCAAGTCTCTACCATTTTCAAGTAACTAATTCACATTTCAAGTCTCTACCATTTTCAAGTAACTAATTCACGTTTTCAAGTTACTACACTTAACCATTTTCAAGTAACTAATTCACATTTTTACTACACTTAACCATTTTCACGTAACTAATTCAAAATTTCAAGTTACTACACTTAACAATTTTCAAATAACTAATTCACATTTCAAGTAAGTAGTTCACATTACAACAAACTACCCTTAACCATTTTCAAGTAACTAATTCACATTTTCACTACACTTAACCATTTTCATGTAAGTAATTCACATTTCAAGTCTCTACCATTAACCATTTTCAAGTAACTAATTCACATTTTCAAGTCACTACCATTTTCAAGTAACAAATACACATCTTCATGCCTCTACACTTAACCATTTTCAAGTAACCAATTCACATTTTCAAGTTACTACACTAACCATTTTCAAGTAACTAATATACATTTTCACAACACTTAACCATTTTCTAGTAACTAATTCACATTTCAAGTATCTACCATTAACCATTTTCAAGTAACTAATTCACATTTTCGCTACCCTTAACCATTTTCAAGTAACTAATTCACATTTTCACTAAACTTAACCATTTTCAAGTAACTAATTCACATTTCAAGTCTCTACCATTAACCATTTTCAAGTAAATAATTCACATTTCAAGTCTCTACCATTAACCATGTAACTAATTCACATTTCAATTCTCTACACTTAACCATTTTCAAGTAACTAATTCACGTTTTCAAGCTACTACACTTAACCATTTTCACGTAACTAATTCACATTTTCACTACACTTAACCATTTTTAAGTAACGAATTCACATTTCAAGTCTCTACCATTAACCATTTTCAAGTAACTAATTCACGTTTTCAAGTAACTAATTCACGTTTTCAAGTAACTAATTCATATTTTCACTACACTTAACCATTTTCAAGTAACTAATTCACATTTTCACTACACTTAACCATTTTCAAGTAACTAATTCACATTTTCACTAGACTTAACCATTTTCAAGTGACTAATTCACATTTCCAGGCTCTACCATTAACCATTTTCAAGTAACTAATTCACATTTTCAAGTTACTACACTCAACCATTTTCAAGTAACTAATTCAAATTTTCATTACACTTAACCATTTTCAAGTAACTAATTCACATTTTTACTACACTTAACCATTTTCAAGTAACTAATTCAAAATTTCAAGTTACTACACTTAACAATTTTCAAATAACTAATTCACATTTCAAATAAGTAGTTCACATTACAACAAACTACCCTTAACCATTTTCAAGTAACTAATTCACATTTTCATTACACTTAACCATTTTCAAGTAAGTAATTCAAATTTCAAGTCTCTACCATTAACCATTTTCAAGTAACTAATTCACATTTTCAAGTCACTACCATTTTCAAGTAACAAATACACATCTTCATGCCTCTACACTTAACCATTTTCAAGTAACCAATTCACATTTTCAAGTTACTACACTAACCATTTTCAAGTAACTAATTCACATTTCAAGTCTCTACCATTAACCATTTTCAAGTAACTAATTCACATTTTCAAGTTACTACACTTAACAATTTTCAAATAACTAATTCACATTTCAAGTCTCTACCATTAACCATTTTAAAGTAACTAATTCACATTTTTAAGTTACTACCCTTAACCATTTTCAAGTAACTACTTCACATTTCAAGTCTCGACCATTAACCATTTTCAAGTAACTAATTCGCATTTTCATTACACTTAACCATTTTCAAGTAACTAATTCACATTTCAAGCCTCTACCATTAACCATTTTCAAGTAACTAATTCACATTTCAAGTCTCTACCACTAACCATGTAACTAATTCACATTTCAATTCTCTACACTTAACCATTTTCAAGTAACTAATGCACGTTTTCAAGTTACTACACGTAACCATTTTCGAGTAACTAATTCACATTTTCACTACACTTAACCATTTTCAAATAAATAATTCACGTTTCAAGTCTCTACAATTAACCATTTTCAAGTAACTTATTCACATTTTCAAGTCACTACCATTTTCAAGTAACAAATACACATCTTCAAGTCTCTACTCTTAACCATTTTAAAATATCTAATTCACATTTCAAGTCTCTACCATTTTCAAGTAACTAATTCACATTTCAAGTCTCTACCATTTTCAAGTAACTAATTCACGTTTTCAAGTTACTACACTTAACCATTTTCAAGTAACTAATTCACATTTTTACTACACTTAACCATTTTCAAGTAACTAATTCAAAATTTCAAGTTACTACACTTAACAATTTTCAAATAACTAATTCACATTTCAAGTAAGTAGTTCACATTACAACAAACTACCCTTAACCATTTCCAAGTAACTAATTCACATTTTCACTACACTTAACCATTTTCAAGTAAGTAATTCACATTTCAAGTCTCTACCATTAACCATTTTCAAGTAACTAATTCACATTTTCAAGTCACTACCATTTTCAAGTAACAAATACACATCTTCATGCCTCTACACTTAACCATTTTCAAGTAACCAATTCACATTTTCAAGTTACTACACTAACCATTTTCAAGTAACTAATATACATTATCACAACACTTAACCATTTTCTAGTAACTAATTCACATTTCAAGTATCTACCATTAACCATTTTCAAGTAACTAATTCACATTTTCGCTACCCTTATCCATTTTCAAGTAACTAATTCACATTTTCACTAAACTTAACCATTTTCAAGTAACTAATTCACATTTCAAGTCTCTACCATTAACCATTTTCAAATAAATAATTCACATTTCAAGTCTCCATTAACCATGTAACTAATTCACATTTCAATTCTCTACACTTAACCATTTTCAAGTAACTAATTCACGTTTTCAAGCTACTACACTTAACCATTTTCACGTAACTAATTCACATTTTCACTACACTTAACCATTTTCAAGTAACGAATTCACATTTCAAGTCTCTACCATTAACCATTTTCAAGTAACTAATTCACGTTTTCAAGTAACTAATTCACGTTTTCAAGTAACTAATTCATATTTTCACTACACTTAACCATTTTCAAGTAACTAATTCACATTTTCACTACACTTAACCATTTTCAAGTAACTAATTCACATTTTCACTAGACTTAACCATTTTCAAGTGACTAATTCACATTTCCAGGTTCTACCATTAACCATTTTCAAGTAACTAATTCACATTTTCAAGTTACTACACTCAACCATTTTCAAGTAACTAATTCAAATTTTCATTACACTTAACCATTTTCAAGTAACTAATTCACATTTTTACTACACTTAACCATTTTCAAGTAACTAATTCAAAATTTCAAGTTACTACACTTAACAATTTTCAAATAACTAATTCACATTTCAAGTAAGTAGTTCACATTACAACAAACTACCCTTAACCATTTTCAAGTAACTAATTCACATTTCAAGTCTCTACCATTAACCATTTTCAAGTAACTAATTCACATTTTCAAGTTACTACACTTAACAATTTTCAAATAACTAATTCACATTTCAAGTCTCTACCATTAACCATTTTAAAGTAACTAATTCACATTTTTAAGTTACTACCCTTAACCATTTTCAAGTAACTACTTCACATTTCAAGTCTCTACCATTAACCATTTTCAAGTAACTAATTCACATTTCAAGTCTCTACCACTAACCATGAAAATAATTCACATTTCAATTCTCTACACTTAACCATTTTCAAGTAACTAATTCACGTTTTCAAGTTACTACACTTAACCATTTTCAAGTAACTAATTCACATTTTCACTACACTTAACCATTTTCAAGTAACTAATTCACATTTCAAGTCTCTACCATTAACCATTTTCAAGTAACTAATTCACATTTTCAAGTCACTACCATTTTCAAGTAACAAATACACATCTTCATGCCTCTACACTTAACCATTTTCAAGTAACCAATTCACATTTTCTAGTTACTACACTAACCATTTTCAAGTAACTAATATACATTTTCACAAAACTTAACCATTTTCAAGTAACTAATTCACATTTCAAGTCTCTACCATTAACCATTTTCATGTAACTAATTCACATTTTCGCTACCCTTAACCATTTTCAAGTAACTAATTCACATTTTCACTAAACTTAACCATTTTCAAGTAACTAATTCACATTTCAAGTCTCTACCATTAACCATTTTCAAGTAAATAATTCACATTTCAAGTCTCTACCATTAACCATGTAACTAATTCACATTTCAATTCTCTACACTTAACCATTTTCAAGTAACTAATTCACGTTTTCAAGCTACTACACTTAACCATTTTCACGTAACTAATTCACATTTTCACTACACTTAACCATTTTCAAATAACGAATTCACATTTCAAGTCTCTACCATTAACCATTTTCAAGTAACTAATTCACGTTTTCAAGTAACTAATTCATATTTTCACTACACTTAACCATTTTCAAGTAAATAATTCACATTTTCACTACACTTAACCATTTTCAAGTAACTAATTCACATTTTCATTACACTTAACCATTTTCAAGTAAGTAATTCACATTTCAAGTCTCTACCATTAACCATTTTCAAGTAACTAATTCACATTTTCAAGTCACTACCATTTTCAAGTAACAAATACACATCTTCATGCCTCTACACTTAACCATTTTCAAGTAACCAATTCACATTTTCAAGTTACTGCACTAACCATTTTCAAGTAACTAATTCACATTTCAAGTCTCTACCATTAACCATTTTCAAGTAACTAATTCACATTTTCAAGTTACTACACTTAACAATTTTCAAATAACTAATTCACATTTCAAGTCTCTACCATTAACCATTTTAAAGTAACTAATTCACATTTTTAAGTTACTACCCTTAACCATTTTCAAGTAACTACTTCACATTTCAAGTCTCTACCATTAACCATTATCAAGTAACTAATTCACATTTCAAGTCTCTACCACTAACCATGAAAATAATTCACATTTCAATTCTCTACACTTAACCATTTTCAAGTAACTAATTCACATTTTCACTACACTTAACCATTTTCAAGTAACTAATTCACATTTCAAGTCTCTACCATTAACCATTTTCAAGTAACTAATTCACATTTCAAGTCTCTACCATTAACCATTTTCAAGTAACTAATTCACGTTTTCAAGTAACTAATTCATATTTTCACTACACTTAACCATTTTCAAGTAAATAATTCACATTTTCACTACACTTAACCATTTTCAAGTAACTAATTCACATTTTCACTAGACTTAACCATTTTCAAGTAAGTAATTCACATTTCAAGTCTCTACCATTAACCATTTTCAAGTAACTAATTCACATTTTCAAGTCACTACCATTTTCAAGTAACAAATACACATCTTCATGCCTCTACACTTAACCATTTTCAAGTAACCAATTCACATTTTCAAGTTACTACACTAACCATTTTCAAGTAACTAATATACATTTTCACAACACTTAACCATTTTCAAGTAACTAATTCACATTTCAAGTCTCTACCATTAACCATTTTCATGTAACTAATTCACATTTTCGCTACCCTTAACCATTTTCAAGTAACTAATTCACATTTTCACTAAACTTAACCATTTTCAAGTAACTAATTCACATTTCAAGTCTCTACCATTAACCATTTTCAAGTAACTAATTCACATTTCAAGTGTCTACAATTAACCATTTTCAAGTAATTAATTCACATTTTCAAGTCACTACCATTTTCAAGTAACAAATACGCATCTTCAAGTCTCTACACTTAACCATTTTCAAATAACTAATTCACATTTCAAGTCTCTACCATTTTCAAGTAACTAATTCACATTTCAAGTCTCTACCATTAACCATGTAACTAATTCACATTTCAATTCTCTACACTTAACCATTTTCAAGTAACTAATTCACGTTTTCAAGTTACTACACTTAACCATTTTCACGTAACTAATTCACATTTTCACTACACTTAACCATTTTCAAGTAACGAATTCACATTTCAAGTCTCTACCATTAACCATTTTAAAGTAAATAATTCACATTTCAAGTCTCTACCATTAACCATGTAACTAATTCACATTTCAATTCTCTACACTTAACCATTTTCAAGTAACTAATTCACGTTTTCAAGCTACTACACTTAACCATTTTCACGTAACTAATTCACATTTTCACTACACTTAACCATTTTCAAGTAACGAATTCACATTTCAAGTCTCTACCATTAACCATTTTCAAGTAACTAATTCACGTTTTCAAGTAACTAATTGATATTTTCACTACACTTAACCATTTTCAAGTAACTAATTCACATTTTCACTACACTTAACCATTTTCAAGTAACTAATTCACATTTTCACTAGACTTAACCATTTTCAAGTGTCTAATTCACATTTCCAGGCTCTACCATTAACCATTTTCAAGTAACTAATTCACATTTTCAAATTACTACACTCATCCATTTTCAAGTAACTAATTCACATTTTCATTACACTTAACCATTTTCAAGTAACTAATTCACATTTTAAAGTTACTACACTTAACAATTTTCAAGTAACTAATTCACATTTCAAGTCTCTACCATTAACCATTTTCAATTAACTAATTCACATTTTCAAGTTACTACACTTAACAATTTTCAAATAACTAATTCACATTTCAAGTCTCTACCATTAACCATTTTCAAGTAACTAAATCACATTTCAAGTCTCTACCACTAATCATGAAAATAATTCACATTTCAATTCTCTACACTTAACAATTTTCAAGTAACTAATTCACGTTTTCAAGTTACTACACTTAACCATTTTCAAGTTACAAATTCACATTTTCACTACACTTATCCATTTTCAAGTATCTAATTCACATTTCAAGTGTCTACAATTAACCATTTTCAAGTAATTAATTCACATTTTCAAGTCACTACCATTTTCAAGTAACAAATACACATCTTCAAGTCTCTACACTTAACCATTTTCAAATAACTAATTCACATTTCAAGTCTCTACTATTTTCAAGTAACTAATTCACATTTCAAGCCTCTACCATTAACCATTTTCAAGTAACTAATTCACATTTCAAGTCTCTACCACTAACCATGTAACTAATTCACATTTCAATTCTCTACACTTAACCATTTTCAAGTAACTAATGCACGTTTTCAAGTTACTACACGTAACCATTTTCAAGTAACTAATTCACATTTTCACTACACTTAACCATTTTCAAATAAATAATTCACATTTCAAGTCTCTACAATTAACCATTTTCAAGTAACTAATTCACATTTTCAAGTCACTACCATTTTCAAGTAACAAATACACATCTTCAAGTCTCTACTCTTAACCATTTTAAAATATCTAATTCACATTTCAAGTCTCTACCATTTTCAAGTAACTAATTCACATTTCAAGTCTCTACCATTTTCAAGTAACTAATTCACGTTTTCAAGTTACTACACTTAACCATTTTCAAGTAACTAATTCACATTTTTACTACACTCAACCATTTTCAAGTAACTAATTCAAAATTTCAAGTTAGTACACTTAACAATTTTCAAATAACTAATTCACATTTCAAGTAAGTAGTTCACATTACAACAAACTACCCTTAACCATTTTCAAGTAACTAATTCACATTTTCACTACACTTAACCATTTTCAAGTAAGTAATTCACATTTCAAGTCTCTACCATTAACCATTTTCAAGTAACTAATTCACATTTTCAAGTCACTACCATTTTCAAGTAACAAATACACATCTTCATGCCTCTACACTTAACCATTTTCAAGTAACCAATTCACATTTTCAAGTTACTACACTAACCATTTTCAAGTAACTAATATACATTTTCGCAACACTTAACCATTTTCAAGTAACTAATTCACATTTCAAGTCTCTACCATTAACCATTTTCAAGTAACTAATTCACATTTTCGCTACCCTTAACCATTTTCAAGTAACTAATTCACATTTTCACTAAACTTAACCATTTTCAAGTAACTAATTCACATTTCAAGTCTCTACCATTAACCATTTTCAAGTAAATAATTCACATTTCAAGTCTCTACCATTAACCATGTAACTAATTCACATTTCAATTCTCTACACTTAACCATTTTCAAGTAACTAATTCACGTTTTCAAGCTACTACACTTAACCATTTTCACGTTACTAATTCACATTTTCACTACACTTAACCATTTTCAAGTAACGAATTCACATTTCAAGTCTCTACCATTAACCATTTTCAAGTAACTAATTCACGTTTTCAAGTAACTAATTCATATTTTCACTACACTTAACCATTTTCAAGTAACTAATTCACATTTTCACTACACTTATCCATTTTCAAGTAACTAATTCACATTTTCACTAGACTTAACCATTTTCAAGTGACTAATTCACATTTCCAGGCTCTACCATTAACCATTTTCAAGTAACTAATTCACATTTTAAAGTTACTACACTTAACAATTTTCAAGTACTAATTCACATTTCAAGTCTCTACCATTAACCATTTTCAAGTAACTAATTCACATTTTCAAGTTACTACACTTAACAATTTTCAAATAACTAATTCACATTTCAAGTCTCTACCATTAACCATTTTCAAGTAACTAATTCACATTTTCAAGTTACTACACTTAACAATTTTCAAATAACTAATTCACATTTCAAGTCTCTACCATTAACCATTTTAAAGTAACTAATTCACATTTTTAAGTTACTACCCTTAACCATTTTCAAGTAACTACTTCACATTTCAAATCTCTACCATTAACCATTTTCAAGTAACTAATTCACATTTTCATTACACTTAACCATTTTCAAGTAACTAATTCACATTTCAAGTCTCTACCATTAACCATTTTCAAGTAACTAATTCACATTTCAAGTCTCTACCACTAACCATGAAAATAATTCACATTTCAATTCTCTACATTTAACCATTTTCAAGTAACTAATTCACGTTTTCAAGTTACTACACTTAACCATTTTCAAGTTACAAATTCACATTTTCACTACACTTAACCATTTTCAAGTAACTAATTCACATTTCAAGTGTCTACAATTAACCATTTTCAAGTAATTAATTCACATTTTCAAGTCACTACCATTTTCAAGTAACAAATACACATCTTCAAGTCTCTACTCTTAACCATTTTAAAATATCTAATTCACATTTCAAGTCTCTACCATTTTCAAGTAACTAATTCACATTTCAAGTCTCTACCATTTTCAAGTAACTAATTCACGTTTTCAAGTTACGACACTTAACCATTTTCAAGTAACTAATTCACATTTTTACTACACTTAACCATTTTCAAGTAACTAATTCAAAATTTCAAGTTACTACACTTAACAATTTTCAAATAACTAATTCACATTTCAAGTAAGTAGTTCACATTACAACAAACTACCCTTAACCATTTTCAAGTAACTAATTCACATTTTCACTACACTTAACCATTTTCATGTAAGTAATTCACATTTCAAGTCTCTACCATTAACCATTTTCAAGTAACTAATTCACATTTTCAAGTCACTACCATTTTCAAGTAACAAATACACATCTTCATGCCTCTACACTTAACCATTTTCAAGTAACCAATTCACATTTTCAAGTTTCTACACTAACCATTTTCAAGTAACTAATATACATTTTCACAACACTTAACCATTTTCTAGTAACTAATTCACATTTCAAGTATCTACCATTAACCATTTTCAAATAACTAATTCACATTTTCGCTACCCTTAACCATTTTCAAGTAACTAATTCACATTTTCACTAAACTTAACCATTTTCAAGTAACTAATTCACATTTCAAGTCTCTACCATTAACCATTTTCAAATAAATAATTCACATTTCAAGTCTCCATTAACCATGTAACTAATTCACATTTCAATTCTCTACACTTAACCATTTTCAAGTAACTAATTCACGTTTTCAAGCTACTACACTTAACCATTTTCACGTAACTAATTCACATTTTCACTACACTTAACCATTTTCAAGTAACGAATTCACATTTCAAGTCTCTACCAATAACCATTTTCAAGTAACTAATTCACGTTTTCAAGTAACTAATTCACGTTTTCAAGTAACTAATTCATATTTTCACTACACTTAACCATTTTCAAGTAACTAATTCACATTTTCACTACACTTAACCATTTTCAAGTAACTAATTCACATTTTCACTAGACTTAACCATTTTCAAGTGACTAATTCACATTTCCAGGCTCTACCATTAACCATTTTCAAGTAACTAATTCACATTTTCAAGTTACTACACTCAACCATTTTCAAGTAACTAATTCAAATTTTCATTACACTTAACCATTTTCAAGTAACTAATTCACATTTTTACTACACTTAACCATTTTCAAGTAACTAATTCAAAATTTCAAGTTACTACACTTAACAATTTTCAAATAACTAATTCACATTTCAAGTAAGTAGTTCACATTACAACAAACTACCCTTAACCATTTTCAAGTAACTAATTCACATTTTCATTACACTTAACCATTTTCAAGTAAGTAATTCACATTTCAAGTCTCTACCATTAACCATTTTCAAGTAACTAATTCACATTTTCAAGTCACTACCATTTTCAAGTAACAAATACACATCTTCATGCCTCTACACTTAACCATTTTCAAGTAACCAATTCACATTTTCAAGTTACTGCACTAACCATTTTCAAGTAACTAATTCACATTTCAAGTCTCTACCATTAACCATTTTCAAGTAACTAATTCACATTTTCAAGTTACTACACTTAACAATTTTCAAATAACTAATTCACATTTCAAGTCTCTACCATTAACCATTTTAAAGTAACTAATTCACATTTTTAAGTTACTACCCTTAACCATTTTCAAGTAACTACTTCACATTTCAAGTCTCTACCATTAACCATTTTCAAGTAACTAATTCACATTTCAAGTCTCTACCACTAACCATGAAGATAATTCACATTTCAATTCTCTACACTTAACCATTTTCAAGTAACTAATTCACGTTTTCAAGTTACTACACTTAACCATTTTCAAGTAACTAATTCACATTTTCACTACACTTAACCATTTTCAAGTAACTAATTCACATTTCAAGTCTCTACCATTAACCATTTTAAAGTAACTAATTCACATTTTTAAGTTACTACCCTTAACCATTTTCAAGTAACTACTTCACATTTCAAGTCTCTACCATTAACCATTTTCAAATAACTAATTCACATTTCAAGTCTCTACCACTAACCATGAAAATAATTCACATTTCAATTCTCTACACTTAACCATTTTCAAGTAACTAATTCACATTTTCACTACACTTAACCATTTTCAAGTAACTAATTCACATTTCAAGTCTCTACCATTAACCATTTTCAAGTAACTAATTCACATTTCAAGTCTCTACCATTAACCATTTTCAAGTAACTAATTCACGTTTTCAAGTAACTAATTCATATTTTCACTACACTTAACCATTTTCAAGTAAATAATTCACATTTTCACTACACTTAACCATTTTCAAGTAACTAATTCACATTTTCACTAGACTTAACCACTTTCAAGTAAGTAATTCACATTTCAAGTCTCTACCATTAACCATTTTCAAGTAACTAATTCACATTTTCAAGTCACTACCATTTTCAAGTAACAAATACACATCTTCATGCCTCTACACTTAACCATTTTCAAGTAACCAATTCACATTTTCAAGTTACTACACTTACCATTTTCAAGTAACTAATATACATTTTCACAACACTTAACCATTTTCAAGTAACTAATTCACATTTTAAGTCTCTACCATTAACCATTTTCATGTAACTAATTCACATTTTCGCTACCCTTAACCATTTTCAAGTAACTAATTCACATTTTCACTAAACTTAACCATTTTCAAGTAACTAATTCACATTTCAAGTCTCTACCATTAACCATTTTCAAGTAAATAATTCACATTTCAAGTCTCTACCATTAACCATGTAACTAATTCACATTTCAATTCTCTACACTTAACCATTTTCAAGTAACTAATTCACGTTTTCAAGCTACTACACTTAACCATTTTCACGTAACTAATTCACATTTTCACTACACTTAACCATTTTCAAATAACGAATTCACATTTCAAGTCTCTACCATTAACCATTTTCAAGTAACTAATTCACGTTTTCAAGTAACTAATTCATATTTTCACTACACTTAACCATTTTCAAGTAACTAATTCACATTTTCACTACACTTAACCATTTTCAAGTAACTAATTCACATCTTCACTAGACTTAACCATTTTCAAGTGACTAATTCACATTTCCAGGCTCTACCGTAAACCATTTTCAAGTAACTAATTCACATTTTCATGTTACTACACTCAACCATTTTCAAGTAACTAATTCACATTTTCATTACACTTAACCATTTTCAAGTAACTAATTCACATTTTAAAGTTACTACACTTAACAATTTTCAAGTAACTAATTCACATTTCAAGTCTCTACCATTAACTATTTTCAAGTAACTAATTCACATTTTCAAGTTACTACACTTAACAATTTTCAAATAACTAATTCACATTTCAAGTCTCTACCATTAACCATTTTAAAGTAACTAATTCACATTTTTAAGTTACTACCCTTAACCATTTTCAAGTAACTACTTCACATTTCAAGTCTCTACCATTAACCATTTTCAAGTAACTAATTCACATTTTCATTACACTTAACCATTTTCAAGTAACTAATTCACATTTCAAGTCTCTACCATTAACCATTTTCAAGTAACTAATTCACATTTCAAGTCTCTACCACTAACCATGAAAATAATTCACATTTCAATTCTCTACACTTAACCATTTTCAAGTAACTAATTCACGTTTTCAAGTTACTACACTTAACCATTTTCAAGTTACAAATTCACATTTTCACTACACTTAACCATTTTCAAGTATCTAATTCACATTTCAAGTGTCTACAATTAACCATTTTCAAGTAATTAATTCACATTTTCAAGTCACTACCATTTTCAAGTAACAAATACACATCTTCAAGTCTCTACTCTTAACCATTTTAAAATATCTAATTCACATTTCAAGTCTCTACCATTTTCAAGTAACTAATTCACATTTCAAGTCTCTACCATTTTCAAGTAACTAATTCACGTTTTCAAGTTACTACACTCAACCATTTTCAAGTAACTAATTCACATTTTTACTACACTTAACCATTTTCAAGTAACTAATTCAAAATTTCAAGTTACTACACTTAACAATTTTCAAATAACTAATTCACATTTCAAGTTAGTAGTTCACATTACAACAAACTACCCTTAACCATTTTCAAGTAACTAATTCACATTTTCACTACACTTAACCATTTTCAAGTAAGTAATTCACATTTCAAGTCTCTACCATTAACCATTTTCAAGTAACTAATTCACATTTTCAAGTCACTACCATTTTCAAGTAACAAATACACATCTTCATGCCTCTGCACTTAACCATTTTCAAGTAACCAATTCACATTTTCAAGTTACTACACTAGCCATTTTCAAGTAACTAATATACATTTTCACAACACTTAACCATTTTCTAGTAACTAATTCACATTTCAAGTATCTACCATTAACCATTTTCAAGTAACTAATTCACATTTTCGCTACCCTTAACCATTTTCAAGTAACTAATTCACATTTTCACTAAACTTAACCATTTTCAAGTAACTAATTCACATTTCAAGTCTCTACCATTTTCAAGTAACTAATTCACATTTCAAGCCTCTACCATTAACCATTTTCAAGTAACTAATTCACATTTCAAGTCTCTACCATTAACCATTTTCAAGTAACTAATTCACATTTTCAAGTCATTACCATTTTCAAGTAACAAATACACATCTTCATGCCTCTACACTTAACCATTTTCAAGTAACCAATTCACATTTTCAAGTTACTGCACTAACCATTTTCAAGTAACTAATATACATTTTCACAACACTTAACCATTTTCTAGTAACTAATTCACATTTCAAGTATCTACCACTAACCATTTTCAAGTAACTAATTCACATTTCAAGTCTCTACCATTAACCATTTTCAAGTAAATAATTCACATTTCAAGTCTCTACCATTAACCATGTAACTAATTCACATTTCAATTCTCTACACTTGACCATTTTCAAGTAACTAATTCACGTTTTCAAGCTACTACACTTAACCATTTTCACGTAACTAATTCACATTTTCACTACACTTAACCATTTTCAAGTAACAAATTCACATTTCAAGTCTCTACCATTAACCATTTTCAAGTAACTAATTCACATTTCAAGTCTCTACCATTAACCATTTTCAAGTAACTAATTCACGTTTTCAAGTAACTAATTCACGTTTTCAAGTAACTAATTCATATTTTCACTACACTTAACCATTTTCAAGTAACTAATTCACATTTTCACTACACTTAACCATTTTCAAGTAACTAATTCACATTTTCACTAGACTTAACCATTTTCAAGTGACTAATTCACATTTCCAGGCTCTACCATTAACCATTTTCAAGTAACTAATTCACATTTTCAAGTTACTACACTCAACCATTTTCAAGTAACTAATTCAAATTTTCATTACACTTAACCATTTTCAAGTAACTAATTCACATTTTTACTACACTTAACCATTTTCAAGTAACTAATTCAAAATTTCAAGTTACTACACTGAATAATTTTCAAATAACTAATTCACATTTCAAGTAAGTAGTTCACATTACAACAAACTACCCTTAACCATTTTCAAGTAACTAATTCACATTTTCATTACACTTAACCATTTTCAAGTAACTAATTCACATTTTTACTACACTTAACCATTTTCAAGTAACTAATTCAAAATTTCAAGTTACTACACTTAACAATTTTCAAATAACTAATTCACATTTCAAATAAGTAGTTCACATTACAACAAACTACCCTTAACCATTTTCAAGTAACTAATTCATATTTTCATTACACTTAACCATTTTCAAGTAAGTAATTCAAATTTCAAGTCTCTACCATTAACCATTTTCAAGTAACTAATTCACATTTTCAAGTCACTACCATTTTCAAGTAACAAATACACATCTTCATGCCTCTACACTTAACCATTTTCAAGTAACCAATTCACATTTTCAAGTTACTACACTAACCATTTTCAAGTAACTAATTCACATTTCAAGTCTCTAGCATTAACCATTTTCAAGTAACTAATTCACATTTTCAAGTTACTACACTTAACAATTTTCAAATAACTAATTCACATTTCAAGTCTCTACCATTAACCATTTTAAAGTAACTAATTCACATTTTTAAGTTACTACCCTTAACCATTTTCAAGTAACTACTTCACATTTCAAGTCTCTACCATTAACCATTTTCAAGTAACTAATTCGCATTTTCATTACACTTAACCATTTTCAAGTAACTAATTCACATTTCAAGCCTCTACCATTAACCATTTTCAAGTAACTAATTCACATTTCAAGTCTCTACCACTAACCATGTAACTAATTCACATTTCAATTCTCTACACTTAACCATTTTCAAGTAACTAATGCACGTTTTCAAGTTACTACACGTAACCATTTTCGAGTAACTAATTCACATTTTCACTACACTTAACCATTTTCAAATAAATAATTCACGTTTCAAGTCTCTACAATTAACCATTTTCAAGTAACTTATTCACATTTTCAAGTCACTACCATTTTCAAGTAACAAATACACATCTTCAAGTCTATACTCTTAACCATTTTAAAATATCTAATTCACATTTCAAGTCTCTACCATTTTCAAGTAACTAATTCACATTTCAAGTCTCTACCATTTTCAAGTAACTAATTCACGTTTTCAAGTTACTACACTTAACCATTTTCAAGTAACTAATTCACATTTTTACTACACTTAACCATTTTCAAGTAACTAATTCAAAATTTCAAGTTACTACACTTAACAATTTTCAAATAACTAATTCACATTTCAAGTAAGTAGTTCACATTACAACAAACTACCCTTAACCATTTTCAAGTAACTAATTCACATTTTCACTACACTTAACCATTTTCAAGTAAGTAATTCACATTTCAAGTCTCTACCATTAACCATTTTCAAGTAACTAATTCACATTTTCAAGTCACTACCATTTTCAAGTAACAAATACACATCTTCATGCCTCTACACTTAACCATTTTCAAGTAACCAATTCACATTTTCAAGTTACTACACTAACCATTTTCAAGTAACTAATATACATTATCACAACACTTAACCATTTTCTAGTAACTAATTCACATTTCAAGTATCTACCATTAACCATTTTCAAGTAACTAATTCACATTTTCGCTACCCTTAACCATTTTCAAGTAACTAATTCACATTTTCACTAAACTTAACCATTTTCAAGTAACTAATTCACATTTCAAGTCTCTACCATTAACCATTTTCAAATAAATAATTCACATTTCAAGTCTCCATTAACCATGTAACTAATTCACATTTCAATTCTCTACACTTAACCATTTTCAAGTAACTAATTCACGTTTTCAAGCTACTACACTTAACCATTTTCACGTAACTAATTCACATTTTCACTACACTTAACCATTTTCAAGTAACGAATTCACATTTCAAGTCTCTACCATTAACCATTTTCAAGTAACTAATTCACGTTTTCAAGTAACTAATTCACGTTTTCAAGTAACTAATTCATATTTTCACTACACTTAACCATTTTCAAGTAACTAATTCACATTTTCACTACACTTAACCATTTTCAAGTAACTAATTCACATTTTCACTAGACTTAACCATTTTCAAGTGACTAATTCACATTTCCAGGTTCTACCATTAACCATTTTCAAGTAACTAATTCACATTTTCAAGTTACTACACTCAACCATTTTCAAGTAACTAATTCAAATTTTCATTACACTTAACCATTTTCAAGTAACTAATTCACATTTTTACTACACTTAACCATTTTCAAGTAACTAATTCAAAATTTCAAGTTACTACACTTAACAATTTTCAAATAACTAATTCACATTTCAAGTAAGTAGTTCACATTACAACAAACTACCCTTAACCATTTTCAAGTAACTAATTCACATTTTCATTACACTTAACCATTTTCAAGTAAGTAATTCACATTTCAAGTCTCTACCATTAACCATTTTCAAGTAACTAATTCACATTTTCAAGTCACTACCATTTTCAAGTAACAAATACACATCTTCATGCCTCTACACTTAACCATTTTCAAGTAACCAATTCACATTTTCAAGTTACTGCACTAACCATTTTCAAGTAACTAATTCACATTTCAAGTCTCTACCATTAACCATTTTCAAGTAACTAATTCACATTTTCAAGTTACTACACTTAACAATTTTCAAATAACTAATTCACATTTCAAGTCTCTACCATTAACCATTTTAAAGTAACTAATTCACATTTTTAAGTTACTACCCTTAACCATTTTCAAGTAACTACTTCACATTTCAAGTCTCTACCATTAACCATTTTCAAGTAACTAATTCACATTTCAAGTCTCTACCACTAACCATGAAAATAATTCACATTTCAATTCTCTACACTTAACCATTTTCAAGTAACTAATTCACGTTTTCAAGTTACTACACTTAACCATTTTCAAGTAACTAATTCACATTTTCACTACACTTAACCATTTTCAAGTAACTAATTCACATTTCAAGTCTCTACCATTAACCATTTTCAAGTAACTAATTCACATTTTCAAGTCACTACCATTTTCAAGTAACAAATACACATCTTCATGCCTCTACACTTAACCATTTTCAAGTAACCAATTCACATTTTCTAGTTACTACACTAACCATTTTCAAGTAACTAATATACATTTTCACAAAACTTAACCATTTTCAAGTAACTAATTCACATTTCAAGTCTCTACCATTAACCATTTTCATGTAACTAATTCACATTTTCGCTACCCTTAACCATTTTCAAGTAACTAATTCACATTTTCACTAAACTTAACCATTTTCAAGTAACTAATTCACATTTCAAGTCTCTACCATTAACCATTTTCAAGTAAATAATTCACATTTCAAGTCTCTACCATTAACCATGTAACTAATTCACATTTCAATTCTCTACACTTAACCATTTTCAAGTAACTAATTCACGTTTTCAAGCTACTACACTTAACCATTTTCACGTAACTAATTCACATTTTCACTACACTTAACCATTTTCAAATAACGAATTCACATTTCAAGTCTCTACCATTAACCATTTTCAAGTAACTAATTCACGTTTTCAAGTAACTAATTCATATTTTCACTACACTTAACCATTTTCAAGTAAATAATTCACATTTTCACTACACTTAACCATTTTCAAGTAACTAATTCACATTTTCACTAGACTTAACCATTTTCAAGTAAGTAATTCACATTTCAAGTCTCTACCATTAACCATTTTCAAGTAACTAATTCACATTTTCAAGTCACTACCATTTTCAAGTAACAAATACACATCTTCATGCCTCTACACTTAACCATTTTCAAGTAACCAATTCACATTTTCAAGTTACTACACTAACCATTTTCAAGTAACTAATATACATTTTCACAACACTTAACCATTTTCAAGTAACTAATTCACATTTTAAGTCTCTACCATTAACCATTTTCATGTAACTAATTCACATTTTCGCTACCCTTAACCATTTTCAAGTAACTAATTCACATTTTCACTAAACTTAACCATTTTCAAGTAACTAATTCACATTTCAAGTCTCTACCATTAACCATTTTCAAGTAAATAATTCACATTTCAAGTCTCTACCATTAACCATGTAACTAATTCACATTTCAATTCTCTACACTTAACCATTTTCAAGTAACTAATTCACGTTTTCAAGCTACTACACTTAACCATTTTCACGTAACTAATTCACATTTTCACTACACTTAACCATTTTCAAATAACGAATTCACATTTCAAGTCTCTACCATTAACCATTTTCAAGTAACTAATTCACGTTTTCAAGTAACTAATTCATATTTTCACTACACTTAACCATTTTCAAGTAACTAATTCACATTTTCACTACACTTAACCATTTTCAAGTAACTAATTCACATTTTCATTACACTTAACCATTTTCAAGTAAGTAATTCACATTTCAAGTCTCTACCATTAACCATTTTCAAGTAACTAATTCACATTTTCAAGTCACTACCATTTTCAAGTAACAAATACACATCTTCATGCCTCTACACTTAACCATTTTCAAGTAACCAATTCACATTTTCAAGTTACTGCACTAACCATTTTCAAGTAACTAATTCACATTTCAAGTCTCTACCATTAACCATTTTCAAGTAACTAATTCACATTTTCAAGTTACTACACTTAACAATTTTCAAATAACTAATTCACATTTCAAGTCTCTACCATTAACCATTTTAAAGTAACTAATTCACATTTTTAAGTTACTACCCTTAACCATTTTCAAGTAACTACTTCACATTTCAAGTCTCTACCATTAACCATTTTCAAGTAACTAATTCACATTTCAAGTCTCTACCACTAACCATGAAAATAATTCACATTTCAATTCTCTACACTTAACCATTTTCAAGTAACTAATTCACATTTTCACTACACTTAACCATTTTCAAGTAACTAATTCACATTTCAAGTCTCTACCATTAACCATTTTCAAGTAACTAATTCACATTTCAAGTCTCTACCATTAACCATTTTCAAGTAACTAATTCACGTTTTCAAGTAACTAATTCATATTTTCACTACACTTAACCATTTTCAAGTAAATAATTCACATTTTCACTACACTTAACCATTTTCAAGTAACTAATTCACATTTTCACTAGACTTAACCATTTTCAAGTAAGTAATTCACATTTCAAGTCTCTACCATTAACCATTTTCAAGTAACTAATTCACATTTTCAAGTCACTACCATTTTCAAGTAACAAATACACATCTTCATGCCTCTACACTTAACCATTTTCAAGTAACCAATTCACATTTTCAAGTTACTACACTAACCATTTTCAAGTAACTAATATACATTTTCACAACACTTAACCATTTTCAAGTAACTAATTCACATTTTAAGTCTCTACCATTAACCATTTTCATGTAACTAATTCACATTTTCGCTACCCTTAACCATTTTCAAGTAACTAATTCACATTTTCACTAAACTTAACCATTTTCAAGTAACTAATTCACATTTCAAGTCTCTACCATTAACCATTTTCAAGTAAATAATTCACATTTCAAGTCTCTACCATTAACCATGTAACTAATTCACATTTCAATTCTCTACACTTAACCATTTTCAAGTAACTAATTCACATTTTCAAGCTACTACACTTAACCATTTTCACGTAACTAATTCACATTTTCACTACACTTAACCATTTTCAAATAACGAATTCACATTTCAAGTCTCTACCATTAACCATTTTCAAGTAACTAATTCACGTTTTCAAGTAACTAATTCATATTTTCACTACACTTAACCATTTTCAAGTAACTAATTCACATTTTTACTACACTTAACCATTTTCAAGTAACTAATTCACATCTTCACTAGACTTAACCATTTTCAAGTGACTAATTCACATTTCCAGGCTCTACCATAAACCATTTTCAAGTAACTAATTCACATTTTCATGTTACTACACTCAACCATTTTCAAGTAACTAATTCACATTTTCATTACACTTAACCATTTTCAAGTAACTAATTCACATTTTAAAGTTACTACACTTAACAATTTTCAAGTAACTAATTCACAATTCAAGTCTCTACCATTAACCATTTTCACGTAACTAATTCACATTTTCACTACACTTAACCATTTTCAAATAACGAATTCACATTTCAAGTCTCTACCATTAACCATTTTCAAGTAACTAATTCACGTTTTCAAGTAACTAATTCATATTTTCACTACACTTAACCATTTTCAAGTAAATAATTCACATTTTCACTACACTTAACCATTTTCAAGTAACTAATTCACATTTTCACTAGACTTAACCATTTTCAAGTAAGTAATTCACATTTCAAGTCTCTACCATTAACCATTTTCAAGTAACTAATTCACATTTTCAAGTCACTACCATTTTCAAGTAACAAATACACATCTTCATGCCTCTACACTTAACCATTTTCAAGTAACCAATTCACATTTTCAAGTTACTACACTAACCATTTTCAAGTAACTAATATACATTTTCACAACACTTAACCATTTTCAAGTAACTAATTCACATTTTAAGTCTCTACCATTAACCATTTTCATGTAACTAATTCACATTTTCGCTACCCTTAACCATTTTCAAGTAACTAATTCACATTTTCACTAAACTTAACCATTTTCAAGTAACTAATTCACATTTCAAGTCTCTACCATTAACCATTTTCAAGTAAATAATTCACATTTCAAGTCTCTACCATTAACCATGTAACTAATTCACATTTCAATTCTCTACACTTAACCATTTTCAAGTAACTAATTCACGTTTTCAAGCTACTACACTTAACCATTTTCACGTAACTAATTCACATTTTCACTACACTTAACCATTTTCAAATAACGAATTCACATTTCAAGTCTCTACCATTAACCATTTTCAAGTAACTAATTCACGTTTTCAAGTAACTAATTCATATTTTCACTACACTTAACCTTTTTCAAGTAACTAATTCACATTTTCACTACACTTAACCATTTTCAAGTAACTAATTCACATTTTCATTACACTTAACCATTTTCAAGTAAGTAATTCACATTTCAAGTCTCTACCATTAACCATTTTCAAATAACTAATTCACATTTTCAAGTCACTACCATTTTCAAGTAACAAATACACATCTTCATGCCTCTACACTTAACCATTTTCAAGTAACCAATTCACATTTTCAAGTTACTGCACTAACCATTTTCAAGTAACTAATTCACATTTCAAGTCTCTACCATTAACCATTTTCAAGTAACTAATTCACATTTTCAAGTTACTACACTTAACAATTTTCAAATAACTAATTCACATTTCAAGTCTCTACCATTAACCATTTTAAAGTAACTAATTCACATTTTTAAGTTACTACCCTTAACCATTTTCAAGTAACTACTTCACATTTCAAGTCTCTACCATTAACCATTTTCAAGTAACTAATTCACATTTCAAGTCTCTACCACTAACCATGAAAATAATTCACATTTCAATTCTCTACACTTAACCATTTTCAAGTAACTAATTCACATTTTCACTACACTTAACCATTTTCAAGTAACTAATTCACATTTCAAGTCTCTACCATTAACCATTTTCAAGTAACTAATTCACATTTCAAGTCTCTACCATTAACCATTTTCAAGTAACTAATTCACGTTTTCAAGTAACTAATTCATATTTTCACTACACTTAACCATTTTCAAGTAAATAATTCACATTTTCACTACACTTAACCATTTTCAAGTAACTAATTCACATTTTCACTAGACTTAACCATTTTCAAGTAAGTAATTCACATTTCAAGTTTCTACCATTAACCATTTTCAAGTAACTAATTCACATTTTCAAGTCACTACCATTTTCAAGTAACAAATACACATCTTCATGCCTCTACACTTAACCATTTTCAAGTAACCAATTCACATTTTCAAGTTACTACACTAACCATTTTCAAGTAACTAATATACATTTTCACAACACTTAACCATTTTCAAGTAACTAATTCACATTTTAAGTCTCTACCATTAACCATTTTCATGTAACTAATTCACATTTTCGCTACTCTTAACCATTTTCAAGTAACTAATTCACATTTTCACTAAACTTAACCATTTTCAAGTAACTAATTCACATTTCAAGTTTCTACCATTAACCATTTTCAAGTAACTAATTCACATTTTCAAGTCACTACCATTTTCAAGTAACAAATACACATCTTCATGCCTCTACACTTAACCATTTTCAAGAAACCAATTCACATTTTCAAGTTACTACACTAACCATTTTCAAGTAACTAATATACATTTTCACAACACTTAACCATTTTCTAGTAACTAATTCACATTTCAAGTATCTACCATTAACCATTTTCAAGTAACTAATTCACATTTCAAGTCTCTACCATTAACCATTTTCAAGTAAATAATTCACATTTCAAGTCTCTACGATTAACCATGTAACTAATTCACATTTCAATTCTCTACACTTAACCATTTTCAAGTAACTAATTCACGTTTTCAAGCTACTACACTTAACCATTTTCACGTAACTAATTCACATTTTCACTACACTTAACCATTTTCAAGTAACAAATTCACATTTCAAGTCTCTACCATTAACCATTTTCAAGTAACTAATTCACGTTTTCAAGTAACTAATTCACGTTTTCAAGTAACTAATTCATATTTTCACTACACTTAACCATTTTCAAGTAACTAATTCACATTTCAAGTCTCTACCATTAACCATTTTCAAGTAACTAATTCACATTTCAAGTCTCTACCATTAACCATTTTCAAGTAACTAATTCACGTTTTCAAGTAACTAATTCATATTTTCACTACACTTAACCATTTTCAAGTAAATAATTCACATTTTCACTACACTTAACCATTTTCAAGTAACTAATTCACATTTTCACTAGACTTAACCATTTTCAAGTAAGTAATTCACATTTCAAGTCTCTACCATTAACCATTTTCAAGTAACTAATTCACATTTTCAAGTCACTATCATTTTCAAGTAACAAATACACATCTTCATGCCTCTACACTTAACCATTTTCAAGTAACCAATTCACATTTTCAAGTTACTACACTAACCATTTTCAAGTAACTAATATACATTTTCACAACACTTAACCATTTTCAAGTAACTAATTCACATTTTAAGTCTCTACCATTAACCATTTTCATGTAACTAATTCACATTTTCGCTACTCTTAACCATTTTCAAGTAACTAATTCACATTTTCACTAAACTTAACCATTTTCAAGTAACTAATTCACATTTCAAGTTTTTACCATTAACCATTTTCAAGTAACTAATTCACATTTTCAAGTCACTACCATTTTCAAGTAACAAATACACATCTTCATGCCTCTACACTTAACCATTTTCAAGTAACCAATTCACATTTTCAAGTTACTACACTAACCATTTTCAAGTAACTAATATACATTTTCACAACACTTAACCATTTTCTAGTAACTAATTCACATTTCAAGTATCTACCATTAACCATTTTCAAGTAACTAATTCACATTTCAAGTCTCTACCATTAACCATTTTCAAGTAAATAATTCACATTTCAAGTCTCTACGATTAACCATGTAACTAATTCACACATCAATTCTCTACACTTAACCATTTTCAAGTAACTAATTCACGTTTTCAAGCTACTACACTTAACCATTTTCACGTAACTAATTCACATTTTCACTACACTTAACCATTTTCAAGTAACAAATTCACATTTCAAGTCTCTACCATTAACCATTTTCAAGTAACTAATTCACGTTTTCAAATAACTAATTCACGTTTTCAAGTAACTAATTCATATTTTCACTACACTTAACCATTTTCAAGTAACTAATTCACATTTTCACTACACTTAACCATTTTCAAGTAACTAATTCACATTTTCACTAGACTTAACCATTTTCAAGTGACTAATTCACATTTCCAGGCTCTACCATTAACCATTTTCAAGTAACTAATTCACATTTTCAAGTTACTACACTCAACCATTTTCAAGTAACTAATTCAAATTTTCATTACACTTAACCATTTTCAAGTAACTAATTCACATTTTCAAGTTACTACACTCAACCATTTTCAAGTAACTAATTCAAATTTTCATTACACTTAACCATTTTCAAGTAACTAATTCACATTTTTACTACACTTAACCATTTTCAAGTAACTAATTCAAAATTTCAAGTTACTACACTTAACAATTTTCAAATAACTAATTCACATTTCAAGTAAGTAGTTCACATTACAACAAACTACCCTTAACCATTTTCAAGTAACTAATTCACATTTTCATTACACTTAACCATTTTCAAGTAAGTAGTTCAAATTTCAAGTCTCTACCATTAACCATTTTCAAGTAACTAATTCACATTTTCAAGTCACTACCATTTTCAAGTAACAAATACACATCTTCATGCCTCTACACTTAACCATTTTCAAGTAACCAATTCACATTTTTAAGTTACTACACTAACCATTTTCAAGTAACTAATTCACATTACAAGTCTCTACCATTAACCATTTTCAAGTAACTAATTCACATTTTCAAGTTACTACACTTAAAAATTTTCAAATAACTAATTCACATTTCAAGTCTCTACCATTAACCATTTTAAAGTAACTAATTCACATTTTTAAGTTACTACCCTTAACCATTTTCAAGTAACTACTTCACATTTCAAGTCTCTACCATTAACCATTTTCAAGTAACTAATTCGCATTTTCATTACACTTAACCATTTTCAAGTAACTAATTCACATTTCAAGTCTCTACCATTAACCATTTTCAAGTAACTAATTCACATTTCAAGTCTCTACCACTAACCATGAAAACAATTCACATTTCAATTCTCTACCATTAACCATTTTCAAGTAACTAATTCACGTTTTCAAGTTACTACACTTAACCATTTTCAAGTTACAAATTCACATTTTCACTACACTTAACCATTTTCAAGTATCTAATTCACATTTCAAGTGTCTACAATTAACCTTTTTCAAGTAATTAATTCACATTTTCAAGTCACTACCATTTTCAAGTAACAAATACACATCTTCAAGTCTCTACTCTTAACCATTTTAAAATATCTAATTCACATTTCAAGTCTCTACCATTTTCAAGTAACTAATTCACATTTCAAGTCTCTACCATTTTCAAGTAACTAATTCACGTTTTCAAGTTACTACACTTAACCATTTTCAAGTAACTAATTCACATTTTTACTACACTTAACCATTTTCAAGTAACTAATTCAAAATTTCAAGTTACTACACTTAACAATTTTCAAATAACTAATTCACATTTCAAGTTAGTAGTTCACATTACAACAAACTACCCTTAACCATTTTCAAGTAACTAATTCACATTTTCACTACACTTAACCATTTTCAAGTAAGTAATTCACATTTCAAGTCTCTACCATTAACCATTTTCAAGTAACCAATTCACATTTTCAAGTCACTACCATTTTCAAGTAACAAATACACATCTTCATGCCTCTACACTTAACCATTTTCAAGTAACCAATTCACATTTTCAAGTTACTACACTAACCATTTTCAAGTAACTAATATACATTTTCACAACACTTAACCATTTTCTAGTAACTAATTCACATTTCAAGTATCTACCATTAACCATTTTCAAGTAATTAATTCACATTTTCGCTACCCTTAACCATTTTCAAGTAACTAATTCACATTTTCACTAAACTTAACCATTTTCAAATAACTAATTCACATTTCAAGTCTCTACCATTTTCAAGTAACTAATTCACATTTCAAGCCTCTACCATTAACCATTTTCAAGTAACTAATTCACATTTCAAGTCTCTACCATTAACCATTTTCAAGTAACTAATTCACATTTTCAAGTCACTACCATTTTCAAGTAACAAATACACATCTTCATGCCTCTACACTTAACCATTTTCAAGTAACCAATTCACATTTTCAAGTTACTGCACTAACCATTTTCAAGTAACTAATATACATTTTCACAACACTTAACCATTTTCTAGTAACTAATTCACATTTCAAGTATCTACCACTAACCATTTTCAAGTAACTAATTCACATTTCAAGTCTCTACCATTAACCATTTTCAAGTAAATAATTCACATTTCAAGTCTCTACCATTAACCATGTAACTAATTCACATTTCAATTCTCTACACTTGACCATTTTCAAGTAACTAATTCACGTTTTCAAGCTACTACACTTAACCATTTTCACGTAACTAATTCACATTTTCACTACACTTAACCATTTTCAAGTAACAAATTCACATTTCAAGTCTCTACCATTAACCATTTTCAAGTAACTAATTCACATTTCAAGTCTCTACCATTAACCATTTTCAAGTAACTAATTCACGTTTTCAAGTAACTAATTCATATTTTCACTACACTTAACCATTTTCAAGTAACTAATTCACATTTTCACTACACTTAACCATTTTCAAGTAACTAATTCACATTTTCACTAGACTTAACCATTTTCAAGTGACTAATTCACATTTCCAGGCTCTACCATTAACCATTTTCAAGTAACTAATTCACATTTTCAAGTTACTACACTCAACCATTTTCAAGTAACTAATTCAAATTTTCATTACACTTAACCATTTTCAAGTAACTAATTCACATTTTTACTACACTTAACCATTTTCAAGTAACTAATTCAAAATTTCAAGTTACTACACTGAATAATTTTCAAATAACTAATTCACATTTCAAGTAAGTAGTTCACATTACAACAAACTACCCTTAACCATTTTCAAGTAACTAATTCACATTTTCATTACACTTAACCATTTTCAAGTAACTAATTCACATTTCAAGTCTCTACCATTAACCATTTTCAAGTAACTAATTCACATTTCAAGTCTCTACCACTAACCATGAAAATAATTCACATTTCAATTCTCTACACTTAACCATTTTCAAGTAACTAATTCACGTTTTCAAGTTACTACACTTAACCATTTTCAAGTTACAAATTCACATTTTCACTACACTTAACCATTTTCAAGTAACTAATTCACATTTCAAGTGTCTACAATTAACCATTTTCAAGTAATTAATTCACATTTTCAAGTCACTACCATTTTCAAGTAACAAATACACATCTTCAAGTCTCTAGTCTTAACCATTTTAAAATATCCAATTCACATTTCAAGTCTCTACCATTTTCAAGTAACTAATTCGCATTTCAAGTCTCCACCATTTTCAAGTAACTAATTCACGTTTTCAAGTTACTACACTTAACCATTTTCAAGTAACTAATTCACATTTTTACTACACTTAACCATTTTCAAGTAACTAATTCAAAATTTCAAGTTACTACACTTAACAATTTTCAAATAACTAATTCACATTTCAAGTAAGTAGTTCACATTACAACAAACTACCCTTAACCATTTTCAAGTAACTAATTCACATTTTCACTACACTTAACCATTTTCAAGTAAGTAATTCACATTTCAAGTCTCTACCATTAACCATTTTCAAGTAACTAATTCACATTTTCAAGTCACTACCATTTTCAAGTAACAAATACACATCTTCATGCCTCTACACTTAACCATTTTCAAGTAACTAATTCAAAATTTCAAGTTACTACACTTAACAATTTTCAAATAACTAATTCACATTTCAAGTAAGTAGTTCACATTACAACAAACTACCCTTAACCATTTTCAAGTAACTAATTCACATTTTCACTACACTTAACCATTTTCAAGTAAGTAATTCACATTTCAAGTCTCTACCATTAACCATTTTCAAGTAACTAATTCACATTTTCAAGTCACTACCATTTTCAAGTAACAAATACACATCTTCATGCCTCTACACTTAACCATTTTCAAGTAACTAATTCACATTTTCAAGTCACTACCATTTTCAAGTAACAAATACACATCTTCATGCCTCTACACTTAACCATTTTCAAGTAAGTAGTTCAAATTTCAAGTCTCTACCATTAACCATTTTCAAGTAACTAATTCACATTTTCAAGTCACTACCATTTTCAAGTAACAAATACACATCTTCATGCCTCTACACTTAACCATTTTCAAGTAACCAATTCACATTTTCAAGTTACTACACTAACCATTTTCAAGTAACTAATTCACATTACAAGTCTCTACCATTAACCATTTTCAAGTAACTAATTCACATTTTCAAGTTACTACACTTAAAAATTTTCAAATAACTAATTCACATTTCAAGTCTCTACCATTAACCATTTTAAAGTAACTAATTCACATTTTTAAGTTACTACCCTTAACCATTTTCAAGTAACTACTTCACATTTCAAGTCTCTACCATTAACCATTTTCAAGTAACTAATTCGCATTTTCATTACACTTAACCATTTTCAAGTAACTAATTCACATTTCAAGTCTCTACCATTAACCATTTTCAAGTAACTAATTCACATTTCAAGTCTCTACCACTAACCATGAAAACAATTCACATTTCAATTCTCTACACTTAACCATTTTCAAGTAACTAATTCACGTTTTCAAGTTACTACACTTAACCATTTTCAAGTTACAAATTCACATTTTCACTACACTTAACCATTTTCAAGTAACTAATTCACATTTCAAGTGTCTACAATTAACCCTTTTCAAGTAACTAATTCACATTTCAAGTCTCTACCACTAACCATGTAACTAATTCACATTTCAATTCTCTACACTTAACCATTTTCAAGTAACTAATGCACGTTTTCAAGTTACTACACGTAACCATTTTCAAGTAACTAATTCACATTTTCACTACACTTAACCATTTTCAAATAAATAATTCACATTTCAAGTCTCTACAATTAACCATTTTCAAGTAACTAATTCACATTTTCAAGTCACTACCATTTTCAAGTAACAAATACAAATCTTCAAGTCTCTACTCTTAACCATTTTAAAATATCTAATTCACATTTCAAGTCTCTACCATTTTCAAGTAACTAATTCACGTTTTCAAGTTACTACACTTAACCATTTTCAAGTAACTAATTCACATTTTTACTACACTTAACCATTTTCAAGTAACTAATTCAAAATTTCAAGTTACTACACTTAACAATTTTCAAATAACTAATTCACATTTCAAGTAAGTAGTTCACATTACAACAAACTACCCTTAACCATTTTCAAGTAACTAATTCACATTTTCACTACACTTAACCATTTTCAAGTAAGTAATTCACATTTCAAGTCTCTACCATTAACCATTTTCAAGTAACTAATTCACATTTCAAGTCTCTACCATTAACCATTTTCAAGTAACTAATTCACATTTTCAAGTCACTACCATTTTCAAGTAACAAATACACATCTTCATGCCTCTACACTTAACCATTTTCAAGTAACCAATTCACATTTTCAAGTTACTGCACTAACCATTTTCAAGTAACTAATATACATTTTCACAACACTTAACCATTTTCTAGTAACTAATTCACATTTAAAGTATCTACCATTAACCATTTTCAAGTAACTAATTCACATTTCAAGTCTCTACCATTAACCATTTTCAAGTAAATAATTCACATTTCAAGTCTCTACCATTAACCATGTAACTAATTCACATTTCAATTCTCTACACTTGACCATTTTCAAGTAACTAATTCACGTTTTCAAGCTACTACACTTAACCATTTTCACGTAACTAATTCACATTTTCACTACACTTAACCATTTTCAAGTAACAAATTCACATTTCAAGTCTCTACCATTAACCATTTTCAAGTAACTAATTCACGTTTTCAAGTAACTAATTCACGTTTTCAAGTAACTAATTCATATTTTCACTACACTTAACCATTTTCAAGTAACTAATTCACATTTTCACTACACTTAACCATTTTCAAGTAACTAATTCACATTGTCACTAGACTTAACCATTTTCAAGTGACTAATTCACATTTCCAGGCTCTACCATTAACCATTTTCAAGTAACTAATTCACATTTTCAAGTTACTACACTCAACCATTTTCAAGTAACTAATTCAAATTTTCATTACACTTAACCATTTTCAAGTAACTAATTCACATTTTTACTACACTTAACCATTTTCAAGTAACTAATTCAAAATTTCAAGTTACTACCATTAACCATTTTAAAGTAACTAATTCACATTTTTAAGTTACTACCCTTAACCATTTTCAAGTAACTACTTCACATTTCAAGTCTCTACCATTAACCATTTTCAAGTAACTAATTCGCATTTTCATTACACTTAACCATTTTCAAGTAACTAATTCACATTTCAAGTCTCTACCATTAACCATTTTCAAGTAACTAATTCACATTTCAAGTCTCTACCACTAACCATGAAAATAATTCACATTTCAATTCTCTACACTTAACCATTTTCAAGTAACTAATTCACGTTTTCAAGTTACTACACTTAACCATTTTCAAGTTACAAATTCACATTTTCACTACACTTAACCATTTTCAAGTAACTAATTCACATTTCAAGTGTCTACAATTAACCATTTTCAAGTAATTAATTCACATTTTCAAGTCACTACCATTTTCAAGTAACAAATACACATCTTCAAGTCTCTACTCTTAACCATTTTAAAATATCTAATTCACATTTCAAGTCTCTACCATTTTCAAGTAACTAATTCACATTTCAAGTCTCTACCATTTTCAAGTAACTAATTCACGTTTTCAAGTTACTACACTTAACCATTTTCAAGTAACTAATTCACATTTTTACTACACTTAACCATTTTCAAGTAACTAATTCAAAATTTCAAGTTACTACACTTAACAATTTTCAAATAACTAATTCACATTTCAAGTTAGTAGTTCACATTACAACAAACTACCATTAACCATTTTCAAGTAACTAATTCACATTTTCAAGTCACTACCATTTTCAAGTAACAAATACACATCTTCATGCCTCTACACTTAACCATTTTCAAGTAACCAATTCACATTTTCAAGTTACTACACTAACCATTTTCAAGTAACTAATATACATTTTCACAACACTTAACCATTTTCTAGTAACTAATTCACATTTCAAGTATCTACCATTAACCATTTTCAAGTAACTAATTCACATTTCAAGTCTCTACCATTAACCATTTTCAAGTACATAATTCACATTTCAAGTCTCTACCATTAACCATGTAACTAATTCACATTTCAATTCTCTACACTTAACCATTTTTGAAGTAACTAATTCACGTTTTCAAGCTACTACACTTAACCATTTTCACGTAACTAATTCACATTTTCACTACACTTAACCATTTTCAAGTAACAAATTCACATTTCAAGTCTCTACCATTAACCATTTTCAAGTAACTAATTCACGTTTTCAAGTAACTAATTCACGTTTTCAAGTAACTAATTCATATTTTCACTACACTTAACCATTTTCAAGTAACTAATTCACATTTTCACTACACTTAACCATTTTCAAGTAACTAATTCACATTTTCACTAGACTTAACCATTTTCAAGTGACTAATTCACATTTCCAGGCTCTACCATTAACCATTTTCAAGTAACTAATTCACATTTTCAAGTTACTACACTCAACCATTTTCAAGTAACTAATTCAAATTTTCATTACACTTAACCATTTTCAAGTAACTAATTCACATTTTCAAGTTACTACACTCAACCATTTTCAAGTAACTAATTCAAATTTTCATTACACTTAACCATTTTCAAGTAACTAATTCACATTTTTACTACACTTAACCATTTTCAAGTAACTAATTCAAAATTTCAAGTTACTACACTTAACAATTTTCAAATAACTAATTCACATTTCAAGTAAGTAGTTCACATTACAACAAACTACCCTTAACCATTTTCAAGTAACTAATTCACATTTTCATTACACTTAACCATTTTCAAGTAAGTAGTTCAAATTTCAAGTCTCTACCATTAACCATTTTCAAGTAACTAATTCACATTTTCAAGTCACTACCATTTTCAAGTAACAAATACACATCTTCATGCCTCTACACTTAACCATTTTCAAGTAACCAATTCACATTTTCAAGTTACTACACTAACCATTTTCAAGTAACTAATTCACATTACAAGTCTCTACCATTAACCATTTTCAAGTAACTAATTCACATTTTCAAGTTACTACACTTAAAAATTTTCAAATAACTAATTCACATTTCAAGTCTCTACCGTTAACCATTTTAAAGTAACTAATTCACATT
This sequence comes from Capsicum rhomboideum, assembly GCA_031232105.1. Lineage (NCBI taxonomy): Eukaryota > Viridiplantae > Streptophyta > Magnoliopsida > Solanales > Solanaceae > Capsicum > Capsicum rhomboideum. The sequence goes on along the minus strand of CP124719.1, from coordinate 44,888,359 downwards.
TTTAAGTTACTACCCTTAACCATTTTCAAGTAACTACTTCACATTTCAAGTCTCTACCATTAACCATTTTCAAGTAACTAATTCGCATTTTCATTACACTTAACCATTTTCAAGTAACTAATTCACATTTCAAGTCTCTACCATTAACCATTTTCAAGTAACTAATTCACATTTCAAGTCTCTACCACTAACCATGAAAACAATTCACATTTCAATTCTCTACACTTAACCATTTTCAAGTAACTAATTCACGTTTTCAAGTTACTACACTTAACCATTTTCAAGTTACAAATTCACATTTTCACTACACTTAACCATTTTCAAGTAACTAATTCACATTTCAAGTGTCTACAATTAACCATTTTCAAGTAACTAATTCACATTTCAAGTCTCTACCACTAACCATGTAACTAATTCACATTTCAATTCTCTACACTTAACCATTTTCAAGTAACTAATGCACGTTTTCAAGTTACTACACGTAACCATTTTCAAGTAACTAATTCACATTTTCACTACACTTAACCATTTTCAAATAAATAATTCACATTTCAAGTCTCTACAATTAACCATTTTCAAGTAACTAATTCACATTTTCAAGTCACTACCATTTTCAAGTAACAAATACAAATCTTCAAGTCTCTACTCTTAACCATTTTAAAATATCTAATTCACATTTCAAGTCTCTACCATTTTCAAGTAACTAATTCACGTTTTCAAGTTACTACACTTAACCATTTTCAAGTAACTAATTCACATTTTTACTACACTTAACCATTTTCAAGTAACTAATTCAAAATTTCAAGTTACTACACTTAACAATTTTCAAATAACTAATTCACATTTCAAGTAAGTAGTTCACATTACAACAAACTACCCTTAACCATTTTCAAGTAACTAATTCACATTTTCACTACACTTAACCATTTTCAAGTAAGTAATTCACATTTCAAGTCTCTACCATTAACCATTTTCAAGTAACTAATTCACATTTCAAGTCTCTACCATTAACCATTTTCAAGTAGCTAATTCACATTTTCAAGTCACTACCATTTTCAAGTAACAAATACACATCTTCATGCCTCTACACTTAACCATTTTCAAGTAACCAATTCACATTTTCAAGTTACTGCACTAACCATTTTCAAGTAACTAATATACATTTTCACAACACTTAACCATTTTCTAGTAACTAATTCACATTTCAAGTATCTACCATTAACCATTTTCAAGTAACTAATTCACATTTCAAGTCTCTACCATTAACCATTTTCAAGTAAATAATTCACATTTCAAGTCTCTACCATTAACCATGTAACTAATTCACATTTCAAGTCTCTACACTTGACCATTTTCAAGTAACTAATTCACGTTTTCAAGCTACTACACTTAACCATTTTCACGTAACTAATTCACATTTTCACTACACTTAACCATTTTCAAGTAACAAATTCACATTTCAAGTCTCTACCATTAACCATTTTCAAGTAACTAATTCACGTTTTCAAGTAACTAATTCACGTTTTCAAGTAACTAATTCATATTTTCACTACACTTAACCATTTTCAAGTAACTAATTCACATTTTCACTACACTTAACCATTTTCAAGTAACTAATTCACATTTTCACTAGACTTAACCATTTTCAAGTGACTAATTCACATTTCCAGGCTCTACCATTAACCATTTTCAAGTAACTAATTCACATTTTCAAGTTACTACACTCAACCATTTTCAAGTAACTAATTCAAATTTTCATTACACTTAACCATTTTCAAGTAACTAATTCACATTTTTACTACACTTAACCATTTTCAAGTAACTAATTCAAAATTTCAAGTTACTACCATTAACCATTTTAAAGTAACTAATTCACATTTTTAAGTTACTACCCTTAACCATTTTCAAGTAACTACTTCACATTTCAAGTCTCTACCATTAACCATTTTCAAGTAACTAATTCGCATTTTCATTACACTTAACCATTTTCAAGTAACTAATTCACATTTCAAGTCTCTACCATTAACCATTTTCAAGTAACTAATTCACATTTCAAGTCTCTACCACTAACCATGAAAATAATTCACATTTCAATTCTCTACACTTAACTATTTTCAAGTAACTAATTCACGTTTTCAAGTTACTACACTTAACCATTTTCAAGTTACAAATTCACATTTTCACTACACTTAACCATTTTCAAGTAACTAATTCACATTTCAAGTGTCTACAATTAACCATTTTCAAGTAATTAATTCACATTTTCAAGTCACTACCATTTTCAAGTAACAAATACACATCTTCAAGTCTCTACTCTTAACCATTTTAAAATATCTAATTCACATTTCAAGTCTCTACCATTTTCAAGTAACTAATTCACATTTCAAGTCTCTACCATTTTCAAGTAACTAATTCACGTTTTCAAGTTACTACACTTAACCATTTTCAAGTAAGTAATTCACATTTCAAGTCTCTACCATTAACCATTTTCAAGTAACTAATTCACATTTTCAAGTCACTACCATTTTCAAGTAACAAATACACATCTTCATGCCTCTACACTTAACCATTTTCAAGTAACCAATTCACATTTTCAAGTTACTACACTAACCATTTTCAAGTAACTAATATACATTTTCACAACACTTAACCATTTTCTAGTAACTAATTCACATTTCAAGTATCTACCATTAACCATTTTCAAGTAACTAATTCACATTTCAAGTCTCTACCATTAACCATTTTCAAGTAAATAATTCACATTTCAAGTCTCTACCATTAACCATGTAACTAATTCACATTTCAATTCTCTACACTTAACCATTTTCAAGTAACTAATTCACGTTTTCAAGCTACTACACTTAACCATTTTCACGTAACTAATTCACATTTTCACTACACTTAACCATTTTCAAGTAACAAATTCACATTTCAAGTCTCTACCATTAACCATTTTCAAGTAACTAATTCACGTTTTCAAGTAACTAATTCACGTTTTCAAGTAACTAATTCATATTTTCACTACACTTAACCATTTTCAAGTAACTAATTCACATTTTCACTACACTTAACCATTTTCAAGTAACTAATTCACATTTTCACTAGACTTAACCATTTTCAAGTGACTAATTCACATTTCCAGGCTCTACCATTAACCATTTTCAAGTAACTAATTCACATTTTCAAGTTACTACACGCAACCATTTTCAAGTAACTAATTCAAATTTTCATTACACTTAACCATTTTCAAGTAACTAATTCACATTTTTACTACACTTAACCATTTTCAAGTAACTAATTCAAAATTTCAAGTTACTACCATTAACCATTTTAAAGTAACTAATTCACATTTTTAAGTTACTACCCTTAACCATTTTCAAGTAACTACTTCACATTTCAAGTCTCTACCATTAACCATTTTCAAGTAACTAATTCGCATTTTCATTACACTTAACCATTTTCAAGTAACTAATTCACATTTCAAGTCTCTACCATTAACCATTTTCAAGTAACTAATTCACATTTCAAGTCTCTACCACTAACCATGAAAATAATTCACATTTCAATTCTCTACACTTAACCATTTTCAAGTAACTAATTCACGTTTTCAAGTTACTACACTTAACCATTTTCAAGTTACAAATTCACATTTTCACTACACTTAACCATTTTCAAGTAACTAATTCACATTTCAAGTGTCTACAATTAACCATTTTCAAGTAATTAATTCACATTTTCAAGTCACTACCATTTTCAAGTAACAAATACACATCTTCAAGTCTCTACTCTTAACCATTTTAAAATATCTAATTCACATTTCAAGTCTCTACCATTTTCAAGTAACTAATTCACATTTCAAGTCTCTACCATTTTCAAGTAACTAATTCACGTTTTCAAGTTACTACACTTAACCATTTTCAAGTAACTAATTCACATTTTTACTACACTTAACCATTTTCAAGTAACTAATTCAAAATTTCAAGTTACTACACTTAACAATTTTCAAATAACTAATTCACATTTCAAGTAAGTAGTTCACATTACAACAAACTACCCTTAACCATTTTCAAGTAACTAATTCACATTTTCATTACACTTAACCATTTTCAAGTAAGTAGTTCAAATTTCAAGACTCTACCATTAACCATTTTCAAGTAACTAATTCACATTTTCAAGTCACTACCATTTTCAAGTAACAAATACACATCTTCATGCCTCTACACTTAACCATTTTCAAGTAACCAATTCACATTTTCAAGTTACTACACTAACCATTTTCAAGTAACTAATATACATTTTCACAACACTTAACCATTTTCTAGTAACTAATTCACATTTCAAGTATCTACCATTAACCATTTTCAAGTAACTAATTCACATTTCAAGTCTCTACCATTAACCATTTTCAAGTAAATAATTCACATTTCAAGTCTCTACCATTAACCATGTAACTAATTCACATTTCAATTCTCTACACTTAACCATTTTCAAGTAACTAATTCACGTTTTCAAGCTACTACACTTAACCATTTTCACGTAACTAATTCACATTTTCACTACACTTAACCATTTTCAAGTAACAAATTCACATTTCAAGTCTCTACCATTAACCATTTTCAAGTAACTAATTCACGTTTTCAAGTAACTAATTCACGTTTTCAAGTAACTAATTCATATTTTCACTACACTTAACCATTTTCAAGTAACTAATCCACATTTTCACTACACTTAACCATTTTCAAGTAACTAATTCACATTGTCACTAGACTTAACCATTTTCAAGTGACTAATTCACATTTCCAGGCTCTACCATTAACCATTTTCAAGTAACTAATTCACATTTTCAAGTTACTACACTCAACCATTTTCAAGTAACTAATTCAAATTTTCATTACACTTAACCATTTTCAAGTAACTAATTCACATTTTCAAGTTACTACACTCAACCATTTTCAAGTAACTAATTCAAATTTTCATTACACTTAACCATTTTCAAGTAACTAATTCACATTTTTACTACACTTAACCATTTTCAAGTAACTAATTCAAAATTTCAAGTTACTACACTTAACAATTTTCAAATAACTAATTCACATTTCAAGTAAGTAGTTCACATTACAACAAACTACCCTTAACCATTTTCAAGTAACTAATTCACATTTTCATTACACTTAACCATTTTCAAGTAAGTAGTTCAAATTTCAAGTCTCTACCATTAACCATTTTCAAGTAACTAATTCACATTTTCAAGTCACTACCATTTTCAAGTAACAAATACACATCTTCATGCCTCTACACTTAACCATTTTCAAGTAACCAATTCACATTTTCAAGTTACTACACTAACCATTTTCAAGTAACTAATTCACATTTCAAGTCTCTACCATTAACCATTTTCAAGTAACTAATTCACATTTTCAAGTTACTACACTTAAAAATTTTCAAATAACTAATTCACATTTCAAGTCTCTACCATTAACCATTTTAAAGTAACTAATTCACATTTTTAAGTTACTACCCTTAACCATTTTCAAGTAACTACTTCACATTTCAAGTCTCTACCATTAACCATTTTCAAGTAACTAATTCGCATTTTCATTACACTTAACCATTTTCAAGTAACTAATTCACATTTCAAGTCTCTACCATTAACCATTTTCAAGTAACTAATTCACATTTCAAGTCTCTACCACTAACCATGAAAATAATTCACATTTCAATTCTCTACACTTAACCATTTTCAAGTAACTAATTCACGTTTTCAAGTTACTACACTTAACCATTTTCAAGTTACAAATTCACATTTTCACTACACTTAACCATTTTCAAGTAACTAATTCACATTTCAAGTGTCTACAATTAACCATTTTCAAGTAACTAATTCACATTTCAAGTCTCTACCACTAACCATGTAACTAATTCACATTTCAATTCTCTACACTTAACCATTTTCAAGTAACTAATGCACGTTTTCAAGTTACTACACGTAACCATTTTCAAGTAACTAATTCACATTTTCACTACACTTAACCATTTTCAAATAAATAATTCACATTTCAAGTCTCTACAATTAACTATTTTCAAGTAACTAATTCACATTTTCAAGTCACTACCATTTTCAAGTAACTAATACAAATCTTCAAGTCTCTACTCTTAACCATTTTAAAATATCTAATTCACATTTCAAGTCTCTACCATTTTCAAGTAACTAATTCACGTTTTCAAGTTACTACACTTAACCATTTTCAAGTAACTAATTCACATTTTTACTACACTTAACCATTTTCAAGTAACTAATTCAAAATTTCAAGTTACTACACTTAACAATTTTCAAATAACTAATTCACATTTCAAGTAAGTAGTTCACATTACAACAAACTACCCTTAACCATTTTCAAGGAACTAATTCACATTTTCACTACACTTAACCATTTTCAAGTAAGTAATTCACATTTCAAGTCTCTACCATTAACCATTTTCAAGTAACTAATTCACATTTTCAAGTCACTACCATTTTCAAGTAACAAATACACATCTTCATGCCTCTACACTTAACCATTTTCAAGTAACCAATTCACATTTTCAAGTTACTACACTAACCATTTTCAAGTAACTAATATACATTTTCACAACACTTAACCATTTTCTAGTAACTAATTCATATTTCAAGTATCTACCATTAACCATTTTCAAGTAACTAATTCACATTTTCGCTACCCTTAACCATTTTCAAGTAACTAATTCACATTTTCACTAAACTTAACCATTTTCAAGTAACTAATTCACATTTCAAGTCTCTACCATTAACCATGTAACTAATTCACATTTCAATTCTCTACACTTAACCATTTTCAAGTAACTAATTCACGTTTTCAAGCTACTACACTTAACCATTTTCACGTAACTAATTCACATTTTCACTACACTTAACCATTTTCAAGCAACGAATTCACATTTCAAGTCTCTACCATTAACCATTTTCAAGTAACTAATTCACGTTTTCAAGTAACTAATTCATATTTTCACTACACTTAACCATTTTCAAGTAACTAATTCACATTTTCACTACACTTAACCATTTTCAAGTAACTAATTCACATTTTCACTAGACTTAACCATTTTCAAGTGACTAATTCACATTTCCAGGCTCTACCATTAACCATTTTCAAGTAACTAATTCACATTTTCAAGTTACTACACTCAACCATTTTCAAGTAACTAATTCAAATTTTCATTACACTTAACCATTTTCAAGTAACTAATTCACATTTTTACTACACTTAACCATTTTCAAGTAACTAATTCAAAATTTCAAGTTACTACACTTAACAATTTTCAAATAACTAATTCACATTTCAAGTAAGTAGTTCACATTACAACAAACTACCGTTAACCATTTTCAAGTAACTAATTCACATTTTCATTACACTTAACCATTATCAAGTAAGTAATTCAAATTTCAAGTCTCTACCATTAACCATTTTCAAGTAACTAATTCACATTTTCAAGTCACTACCATTTTCATGTAACAAATACACATCTTCATGCCTCTACACTTAACCATTTTCAAGTAACCAATTCACATTTTCAAGTTACTACACTAACCATTTTCAAGTAACTAATTCACATTTCAAGTCTCTACCATTAACCATTTTCAAGTAACTAATTCACATTTTCAAGTTACTACACTTAAAAATTTTCAAATAACTAATTCACATTTCAAGTCTCTACCATTAACCATTTTAAAGTAACTAATTCACATTTTTAAGTTACTACCCTTAACCATTTTCAAGTAACTACTTCACATTTCAAATCTCTACCATTAACCATTTTCAAGTAACTAATTCGCATTTTCATTACACTTAACCATTTTCAAGTAACTAATTCACATTTCAAGTCTCTACCATTAACCATTTTCAAGTAACTAATTCACATTTCAAGTCTCTACCACTAACCATGAAAATAATTCACATTTCAATTCTCTACACTTAACCATTTTCAAGTAACTAATTCACGTTTTCAAGTTACTACACTTAACCATTTTCAAGTTACAAATTCACATTTTCACTACACTTAACCATTTTCAAGTAACTAATTCACATTTCAAGTGTCTACAATTAACCATTTTCAAGTAACTAATTCACATTTCAAGTCTCTACCACTAACCATGTAACTAATTCACATTTCAATTCTCTACACTTAACCATTTTCAAGTAACTAATGCACGTTTTCAAGTTACTACACGTAACCATTTTCAAGTAACTAATTCACATTTTCACCACACTTAACCATTTTCAAATAAATAATTCACATTTCAAGTCTCTACAATTAACCATTTTCAAGTAACTAATTCACATTTTCAAGTCACTACCATTTTCAAGTAACAAATACACATCTTCAAGTCTCTACTCTTAACCATTTTAAAATATCTAATTCACATTTCAAGTCTCTACCATTTTCAAGTAACTAATTCACGTTTTCAAGTTACTACACTTAACCATTTTCAAGTAACTAATTCACATTTTTACTACACTTAACCATTTTCAAGTAACTAATTCAAAATTTCAAGTTACTACACTTAACAATTTTCAAATAACTAATTCACATTTCAAGTAAGTAGTTCACATTACAACAAACTACCCTTAACCATTTTCAAGTAACTAATTCACATTTTCACTACACTTAACCATTTTCAAGTAAGTAATTCACATTTCAAGTCTCTACCATTAACCATTTTCAAGTAACTAATTCACAATTTCAAGTCACTACCATTTTCAAGTAACAAATACACATCTTCATGCCTCTACACTTAACCATTTTCAAGTAACTAATTCACATTTTCGCTACCCTTAACCATTTTCAAGTAACTAATTCACATTTTCACTAAACTTAACCATTTTCAAGTAACTAATTCACATTTCAAGTCTCTACCATTAACCATTTTCAAGTAAATAATTCACATTTCAAGTCTCTACCATTAACCATGTAACTAATTCACATTTCAATTCATTACACTTAACCATTTTCAAGTAACTAATTCACATTTTAAAGTTACTACACGTAACCATTTTCAAGTAACTAATTCACATTTTCACTACACTTAACCATTTTCAAATAAATAATTCACATTTCAAGTCTCTACAATTAACCATTTTCAAGTAACTTATTCACATTTTCAAGTCACTACCATTTTCAAGTAACAAATACACATCTTCAAGTCTCTACTCTTAACCATTTTAAAATATCTAATTCACATTTCAAGTCTCTACCATTTTCAAGTAACTAATTCACATTTCAAGTCTCTACCATTTTCAAGTAACTAATTCACGTTTTCAAGTTACTACACTTAACCATTTTCAAGTAACTAATTCACATTTGTACTACACTTAACCATTTTCAAGTAACTAATTCAAAATTTCAAGTTACTACACTTAACAATTTTCAAATAACAAATTCACATTTCAAGTAAGTAGTTCACATTACAACAAACTACCCTTAACCATTTTTAAGTAACTAATTCACATTTTCACTACACTTAACCATTTTCAAGTAAGTAATTCACATTTAAAGTCTCTACCATTAACCATTTTCAAGTAACTAATTCACATTTTCAAGTCACTACCATTTTCAAGTAACAAATACACATCTTCAAGTCTCTACTCTTAACCATTTTAAAATATCTAATTCACATTTCAAGTCTCTACCATTTTCAAGTAACTAATTCACGTTTTCAAGTTACTACACTTAACCATTTTCAAGTAACTAATTCACATATTTACTACACTTAACCATTTTCAAGTAACTAATTCAAAATTTCAAGTTACTACACTTAACAATTTTCAAATAACTAATTCACATTTAAAGTAAGTAGTTCACATTACAACAAACTACCCTTAACCATTTTCAAGTAACTAATTCACATTTTCATTACACTTAACCATTATCAAGTAAGTAATTCAAATTTCAAGTCTCTACCATTAACCATTTTCAAGTAACTAATTCACATTTTCAAGTCACTACCATTTTCATGTAACAAATACACATCTTCATGCCTCTACACTTAACCATTTTCAAGTAACCAATTCACATTTTCAAGTTACTACACTAACCATTTTCAAGTAACTAATTCACATTTCAAGTCTCTACCATTTTCAAGTAACTAATTCACGTTTTCAAGTTACTACACTTAACCATTTTCAAGTAACTAATTCACATTTTTACTACACTTAACCATTTTCAAGTAACTAATTCAAAATTTCAAGTTACTACACTTAACAATTTTCAAATAACTAATTCACATTTCAAGTAAGTAGTTCACATTACAACAAACTACCCTTAACCATTTTCAAGTAACTAATTCACATTTTCACTACACTTAACCATTTTCAAGTAAGTAATTCACATTTCAAGTCTCTACCATTAACCATTTTCAAGTAACTAATTCACATTTTCAAGTCACTACCATTTTCAAGTAACAAATACACATCTTCATGCCTCTACACTTAACCATTTTCAAGTAACTAATTCACATTTTCGCTACCCTTAACCATTTTCAAGTAACTAATTCACATTTTCACTAAACTTAACCATTTTCAAGTAACTAATTCACATTTCAAGTCTCTACCATTAACCATTTTCAAGTAAATAATTCACATTTCAAGTCTCTACCATTAACCATGTAACTAATTCACATTTCAATTCATTACACTTAACCATTTTCAAGTAACTAATTCACATTTTAAAGTTACTACACTTAACAATTTTCAAGTAACTAATTCACATTTCAAGTCTCTACCATTAACCATTTTCAAGTAACTAATTCACATTTTCAAGTTACTACACTTAACAATTTTCAAATAACTAATTCACATTTCAAGTCTCTACCATTAACCATTTTAAAGTAACTAATTCACATTTTTAAGTTACTACCCTTAACCATTTTCAAGTAACTACTTCACATTTCAAGTCTCTACCATTAACCATTTTCAAGTAACTAATTCACATTTTCATTACACTTAACCATTTTCAAGTAACTAATTCACATTTCAAGTCTCTACCATTAACCATTTTCAAGTAACTAATTCACATTTCAAGTCTCTACCACTAACCATGAAAATAATTCACATTTCAATTCTCTACACTTAACCATTTTCAAGTAACTAATTCACGTTTTCAAGTTACTACACTTAACCATTTTCAAGTAACTAATTCACATTTCAAGTGTCTACAATTAACCATTTTCAAGTAATTAATTCACATTTTCAAGTCACTACCATTTTCAAGTAACAAATACACATCTTCAAGTCTCTACACTTAACCATTTTCAAATAACTAATTCACATTTCAAGTCTCTACCATTTTCAAGTAACTAATTCACATTTCAAGCCTCTACCATTAACCATTTTCAAGTAACTAATTCACATTTCAAGTCTCTACCACTAACCATGTAACTAATTCACATTTCAATTCTCTACACTTAACCATTTTCAAGTAACTAATTCACGTTTTCAAGCTACTACACTTAACCATTTTCACGTAACTAATTCACATTTTCACTACACTTAACCATTTTCAAGTAACGAATTCACATTTCAAGTCTCTACCATTAACCATTTTCAAGTAACTAATTCACGTTTTCAAGTAACTAATTCATATTTTCACTACACTTAACCATTTTCAAGTAACTAATTCACATTTTCACTACACTTAACCATTTTCAAGTAACTAATTCACATTTTCACTAGACTTAACCATTTTCAAGTGACTAATTCACATTTCCAGGCTCTACCATTAACCATTTTCAAGTAACTAATTCACATTTTCAAGTTACTACACTCAACCATTTTCAAGTAACTAATTCAAATTTTCATTACACTAAACCATTTTCAAGTAACTAATTCACATTTTTACTACACTTAACCATTTTCAAGTAACTAATTCAAAATTTCAAGTTACTACACTTAACAATTTTCAAATAACTAATTCACATTTCAAGTAAGTAGTTCACATTACAACAAACTACCCTTAACCATTTTCAAGTAACTAATTCACATTTTCATTACACTTAACCATTTTCAAGTAAGTAATTCACATTTCAAGTCTCTACCATTAACCATTTTCAAGTAACTAATTCACATTTTCAAGTCACTACCATTTTCAAGTAACAAATACACATCTTCATGCCTCTACACTTAACCATTTTCAAGTAACCAATTCACATTTTCAAGTTACTACACTAACCATTTTCAAGTAACTAATTCACATTTCAAGTCTCTACCATTAACCATTTTCAAGTAACTAATTCACATTTTCAAGTTACTACACTTAACAATTTTCAAATAACTAATTCACATTTCAAGTCTCTACCATTAACCATTTTAAAGTAACTAATTCACATTTTTAAGTTACTACCCTTAACCATTTTCAAGTAACTACTTCACATTTCAAGTCTCTACCATTAACCATTTTCAAGTAACTAATTCGCATTTTCATTACACTTAACCATTTTCAAGTAACTAATTCACATTTCAAGTCTCTACCATTAACCATTTTCAAGTAACTAATTCACATTTCAAGTCTCTACCACTAACCATGAAAATAATTCACATTTCAATTCTCTACACTTAACCATTTTCAAGTAACTAATTCACGTTTTCAAGTTACTACACTTAACCATTTTCAAGTTACAAATTCACATTTTCACTACACTTAACCATTTTCAAGTAACTAATTCACATTTCAAGTGTCTACAATTAACCATTTTCAAGTAATTAATTCACATTTTCAAGTCACTACCATTTTCAAGTAACAAATACACATCTTCAAGTCTCTACACTTAACCATTTTCAAATAACTAATTCACATTTCAAGTCTCTACCATTTTCAAGTAACTAATTCACATTTCAAGCCTCTACCATTAACCATTTTCAAGTAACTAATTCACATTTTCACTACACTTAACCATTTTCAAATAAATAATTCACATTTCAAGTCTCTACAATTAACCATTTTCAAGTAACTAATTCACATTTCAAGTGTCTACAATTAACCATTTTCAAGTAATTAATTCACATTTTCAAGTCACTACCATTTTCAAGTAACAAATACACATCTTCAAGTCTCTACTCTTAACCATTTTAAAATATCTAATTCACATTTCAAGTCTCTACCATTTTCAAGTAACTAATTCACATTTCAAGTCTCTACCATTTTCAAGTAACTAATTCACGTTTTCAAGTTACTACACTTAACCATTTTCAAGTAACTAATTCACATTTTTACTACACTTAACCATTTTCAAGTAACTAATTCAAAATTTCAAGTTACTACACTTAACAATTTTCAAATAACTAATTCACATTTCAAGTAAGTAGTTCACATTACAACAAACTACCCTTAACCATTTTCAAGTAACTAATTCACATTTTCACTACACTTAACCATTTTCAAGTAAGTAATTCACATTTCAAGTCTCTACCATTAACCATTTTCAAGTAACTAATTCACATTTTCAAGTCACTACCATTTTCAAGTAACAAATACACATCTTCATGCCTCTACACTTAACCATTTTCAAGTAACCAATTCACATTTTCAAGTTACTACACTAACCATTTTCAAGTAACTAATATACATTTTCACAACACTTAACCATTTTCTAGTAACTAATTCACATTTCAAGTATCTACCATTAACCATTTTCAAGTAACTAATTCACATTTTCGCTACCCTTAACCATTTTCAAGTAACTAATTCACATTTTCACTAAACTTAACCATTTTCAAGTAAGTAATTCACATTTCAAGTCTCTACCATTAACCATGTAACTAATTCACATTTCAATTCTCTACACTTAACCATTTTCAAGTAACTAATTCACGTTTTCAAGCTACTACACTTAACCATTTTCACGTAACTAATTCACATTTTCACTACACTTAACCATTTTCAAGTAACGAATTCACATTTCAAGTCTCTACCATTAACCATTTTCAAGTAACTAATTCACGTTTTCAAGTAACTAATTCATATTTTCACTACACTTAACCATTTTCAAGTAACTAATTCACATTTTCACTACACTTAACCATTTTCAAGTAACTAATTCACATTTTCACTAGACTTAACCATTTTCAAGTGACTAATTCACATTTCCAGGCTCTACCATTAACCATTTTCAAGTAACTAATTCACATTTTCAAGTTACTACACTCAACCATTTTCAAGTAACTAATTCAAATTTTCATTACACTTAACCATTTTCAAGTAACTAATTCACATTTTTACTACACTTAACCATTTTCAAGTAACTAATTCAAAATTTCAAGTTACTACACTTAACAATTTTCAAATAACTAATTCACATTTCAAGTAAGTAGTTCACATTACAACAAACTACCCTTAACCATTTTCAAGTAACTAATTCACATTTTCATTACACTTAACCATTTTCAAGTAAGTAATTCACATTTCAAGTCTCTACCATTAACCATTTTCAAGTAACTAATTCACATTTTCAAGTCACTACCATTTTCAAGTAACAAATACACATCTTCATGCCTCTACACTTAACCATTTTCAAGTAACCAATTCACATTTTCAAGTTACTACACTAACCATTTTCAAGTAACTAATTCACATTTCAAGTCTCTACCATTAACCATTTTCAAGTAACTAATTCACATTTTCAAGTTACTACACTTAACAATTTTCAAATAACTAATTCACATTTCAAGTCTCTACCATTAACCATTTTAAAGTAACTAATTCACATTTTTAAGTTACTACCCTTAACTATTTTCAAGTAACTACTTCACATTTCAAGTCTCTACCATTAACCATTTTCAAGTAACTAATTCGCATTTTCATTACACTTAACCATTTTCAAGTAACTAATTCACATTTCAAGTCTCTACCATTAACCATTTTCAAGTAACTAATTCACATTTCAAGTCTCTACCACTAACCATGAAAATAATTCACATTTCAATTCTCTACACTTAACCATTTTCAAGTAACTAATTCACGTTTTCAAGTTACTACACTTAACCATTTTCAAGTTACAAATTCACGTTTTCACTACACTTAACCATTTTCAAGTAACTAATTCACATTTCAAGTGTCTACAATTAACCATTTTCAAGTAATTAATTCACATTTTCAAGTCACTACCATTTTCAAGTAACAAATACACATCTTCAAGTCTCTACACTTAACCATTTTCAAATAACTAATTCACATTTCAAGTCTCTACCATTTTCAAGTAACTAATTCACATTTTCACTACACTTAACCATTTTCAAATAAATAATTCACATTTCTAGTCTCTACAATTAACCATTTTCAAGTAACTAATTCACATTTCAAGTGTCTACAATTAACCATTTTCAAGTAATTAATTCACATTTTCAAGTCACTACCATTTTCAAGTAACAAATACACATCTTCAAGTCTCTACTCTTAACCATTTTAAAATATCTAATTCACATTTCAAGTCTCTACCATTTTCAAGTAACTAATTCACATTTCAAGTCTCTACCATTTTCAAGTAACTAATTCACGTTTTCAAGTTACTACACTTAACCATTTTCAAGTAACTAATTCACATTTTTACTACACTTAACCATTTTCAAGTAACTAATTCAAAATTTCAAGTTACTACACTTAACAATTTTCAAATAACTAATTCACATTTCAAGTAAGTAGTTCACATTACAACAAACTACCCTTAACCATTTTCAAGTAACTAATTCACATTTTCACTACACTTAACCATTTTCAAGTAAGTAATTCACATTTCAAGTCTCTACCATTAACCATTTTCAAGTAACTAATTCACATTTTCAAGTCACTACCATTTTCAAGTAACAAATACACATCTTCATGCCTCTACACTTAACCATTTTCAAGTAACCAATTCACATTTTCAAGTTACTACACTAACCATTTTCAAGTAACTAATTCACATTTCAAGTCTCTACCATTAACCATTTTCAAGTAACTAATTCACATTTTCAAGTTACTACACTTAACAATTTTCAAATAACTAATTCACATTTCAAGTCTCTACCATTAACCATTTTCAAGTAACTAATTCGCATTTTCATTACACTTAACCATTTTCAAGTAACTAATTCACATTTCAAGTCTCTACCATTAACCATTTTCAAGTAACTAATTCACATTTCAAGTCTCTACCACTAACCATGAAAATAATTCACATTTCAATTCTCTACACTTAACCATTTTCAAGTAACTAATTCACGTTTTCAAGTTACTACACTTAACCATTTTCAAGTTATAAATTCACATTTTCACTACACTTAACCATTTTCAAGTAACTAATTCACATTTCAAGTGTCTACAATTAACCATTTTCAAGTAATTAATTCACATTTTCAAGTCACTACCATTTTCAAGTAACAAATACACATCTTCAAGTCTCTACACTTAACCATTTTCAAATAACTAATTCACATTTCAAGTCTCTACCATTTTCAAGTAACTAATTCACATTTCAAGCCTCTACCATTAACCATTTTCAAGTAACTAATTCACATTTTCACTACACTTAACCATTTTCAAATAAATAATTCACATTTCAAGTCTCTACAATTAACCATTTTCAAGTAACTAATTCACATTTCAAGTGTCTACAATTAACCATTTTCAAGTAATTAATTCACATTTTCAAGTCACTACCATTTTCAAGTAACAAATACACATCTTCAAGTCTCTACTCTTAACCATTTTAAAATATCTAATTCACATTTCAAGTCTCTACCATTTTCAAGTAACTAATTCACATTTCAAGTCTCTACCATTTTCAAGTAACTAATTCACGTTTTCAAGTTACTACACTTAACCATTTTCAAGTAACTAATTCACATTTTTACTACACTTAACCATTTTCAAGTAACTAATTCAAAATTTCAAGTTACTACACTTAACAATTTTCAAATAACTAATTCACATTTCAAGTAAGTAGTTCACATTACAACAAACTACCCTTAACCATTTTCAAGTAACTAATTCACATTTTCACTACACTTAACCATTTTCAAGTAAGTAATTCACATTTCAAGTCTCTACCATTAACCATTTTCAAGTAACTAATTCACATTTTCAAGTCACTACCATTTTCAAGTAACAAATACACATCTTCATGCCTCTACACTTAACCATTTTCAAGTAACCAATTCAAATTTTCAAGTTACTACACTAACCATTTTCAAGTAACTAATATACATTTTCACAACACTTAACCATTTTCAAGTAACTAATTCACATTTCAGGTCTCTACCATTAACCATTTTCAAGTAACTAATTCACATTTTCGCTACCCTTAACCATTTTCAAGTAACTAATTCACATTTTCACTAAACTTAACCATTTTCAAGTAACTAATTCACATTTCAAGTCTCTACCATTAACCATTTTCAAGTAAATAATTCACATTTCAAGTCTCTACCATTAACCATGTAACTAATTCACATTTCAATTCTCTACACTTAACCATTTTCAAGTAACTAATTCACGTTTTCAAGCTACTACACTTAACCATTTTCACGTAACTAATTCACATTTTCACTACACTTAACCATTTTCAAGTAACGAATTCACATTTCAAGTCTCTCCCATTAACCATTTTCAAGTAACTAATTCACGTTTTCAAGTAACTAATTCACGTTTTCAAGTAACTAATTCATATTTTCACTACACTTAACCATTTTCAAGTAACTAATTCACATTTTCAATACACTTAACCATTTTCAAGTAACTAATTCACATTTTCACTAGACTTAACCATTTTCAAGTGACTAATTCACATTTCCAGGCTCTACCATTAACCATTTTCAAGTAACTAATTCACATTTTCAAGTTACTACACTCAACCATTTTCAAGTAACTAATTCAAATTTTCATTACACTAAACCATTTTCAAGTAACTAATTCACATTTTTACTACACTTAACCATTTTCAAGTAACTAATTCAAAATTTCAAGTTACTACACTTAACAATTTTCAAATAACTAATTCACATTTCAAGTAAGTAGTTCACATTACAACAAACTACCCTTAACCATTTTCAAGTAACTAATTCACATTTTCATTACACTTAACCATTTTCAAGTAAGTAATTCACATTTCAAGTCTCTACCATTAACCATTTTCAAGTAACTAATTCACATTTTCAAGTCACTACCATTTTCAAGTAACAAATACACATCTTCATGCCTCTACACTTAACCATTTTCAAGTAACCAATTCACATTTTCAAGTTACTACACTAACCATTTTCAAGTAACTAATTCACATTTCAAGTCTCTACCATTAACCATTTTCAAGTAACTAATTCACATTTTCAAGTTACTACACTTAACAATTTTCAAATAACTAATTCACATTTCAAGTCTCTACCATTAACCATTTTAAAGTAACTAATTCACAATTTTAAGTTACTACCCTTAACCATTTTCAAGTAACTACTTCACATTTCAAGTCTCTACCATTAACCATTTTCAAGTAACTAATTCGCATTTTCATTACACTTAACCATTTTCAAGTAACTAATTCACATTTCAAGTCTCTACCATTAACCATTTTCAAGTAACTAATTCACATTTCAAGTCTCTACCACTAACCATGAAAATAATTCACATTTCAATTCTCTACACTTAACCATTTTCAAGTAACTAATTCACGTTTTCAAGTTACTACACTTAACCATTTTCAAGTTACAAATTCACATTTTCACTACACTTAACCATTTTCAAGTAACTAATTCACATTTCAAGTGTCTACAATTAACCATTTTCAAGTAATTAATTCAAATTTTCAAGTCACTACCATTTTCAAGTAACAAATACACATCTTCAAGTCTCTACACTTAACCATTTTCAAATAACTAATTCACATTTCAAGTCTCTACCATTTTCAAGTAACTAATTCACATTTCAAGCCTCTACCATTAACCATTTTCAAGTAACTAATTCACCTTTTCACTACACTTAACCATTTTCAAATAAATAATTCACATTTCAAGTCTCTACAATTAACCATTTTCAAGTAACTAATTCACATTTCAAGTGTCTACAATTAACCATTTTCAAGTAATTAATTCACATTTTCAAGTCACTACCATTTTCAAGTAACAAATACACATCTTCAAGTCTCTACTCTTAACCATTTTAAAATATCTAATTCACATTTCAAGTCTCTACCATTTTCAAGTAACTAATTCACATTTCAAGTCTCTACCATTTTCAAGTAACTAATTCACGTTTTCAAGTTACTACACTTAACCATTTTCAAGTAACTAATTCACATTTGTACTACACTTAACCATTTTCAAGTAACTAATTCAAAATTTCAAGTTACTACACTTAACAATTTTCAAATAACTAATTCACATTTCAAGTAAGTAGTTCACATTACAACAAACTACCCTTAACCATTTTTAAGTAACTAATTCACATTTTCACTACACTTAACCATTTTCAAGTAAGTAATTCACATTTCAAGTCTCTACCATTAACCATTTTCAAGTAACTAATTCACATTTTCAAGTCACTACCATTTTCAAGTAACAAATACACATCTTCAAGTCTCTACTCTTAACCATTTTAAAATATCTAATTCACATTTCAAGTCTCTACCATTTTCAAGTAACTAATTCACGTTTTCAAGTTACTACACTTAACCATTTTCAAGTAACTAATTCACATTTTTACTACACTTAACCATTTTCAAGTAACTAATTCAAAATTTCAAGTTACTACACTTAACAATTTTCAAATAACTAATTCACATTTCAAGTAAGTAGTTCACATTACAACAAACTACCCTTAACCATTTTCAAGTAACTAATTCACATTTTCACTACACTTAACCATTTTCAAGTAAGTAATTCACATTTCAAGTCTCTACCATTAACCATTTTCAAGTAACTAATTCACATTTTCAAGTCACTACCATTTTCAAGTAACAAATACACATCTTCATGCCTCTACACTTAACCATTTTCAAGTAACTAATTCACATTTTCGCTACCCTTAACCATTTTCAAGTAACTAATTCACATTTTCACTAAACTTAACCATTTTCAAGTAACTAATTCACATTTCAAGTCTATACCATTAACCATGTAACTAATTCACATTTTAAAGTTACTACACTTAACAATTTTCAAGTAACTAATTCACATTTCAATTCTCTACCATTAACCATTTTCAAGTAACTAATTCACATTTTCAAGTTACTACACTTAACAATTTTCAAATAACTAATTCACATTTCAAGTCTCTACCATTAACCATTTTAAAGTAACTAATTCACATTTTTAAGTTACTACCCTTAACCATTTTCAAGTAACTACTTCACATTTCAAGTCTCTACCATTAACCATTTTCAAGTAACTAATTCACATTTTCATTACACTTAACCATTTTCAAGTAACTAATTCACATTTCAAGTCTCTACCATTAACCATTTTCAAGTAACTAATTCACATTTCAAGTCTCTACCACTAACCATGAAAATAATTCACATTTCAATTCTCTACACTTAACCATTTTCAAGTAACTAATTCACGTTTTCAAGTTACTACACTTAACCATTTTCAAGTTACAAATTCACATTTTCACTACACTTAACCATTTTCAAGTAACTAATTCACATTTCAAGTGTCTACAATTAACCATTTTCAAGTAATTAATTCACATTTTCAAGTCACTACCATTTTCAAGTAACAAATACACATCTTCAAGTCTCTACACTTAACCATTTTCAAATAACTAATTCACATTTCAAGTCTCTACCATTTTCAAGTAACTAATTCACATTTCAAGCCTCTACCATTAACCATTTTCAAGTAACTAATTCACATTTCAAGTCTCTACCACTAACCATGTAACTAATTCACATTTCAATTCTCTACACTTAACCATTTTCAAGTAACTAATGCACGTTTTCAAGTTACTACACGTAACCATTTTCAAGTAACTAATTCACATTTTCACTACACTTAACCATTTTCAAATAAATAATTCACATTTCAAGTCTCTACAATTAACCATTTTCAAGTAACTTATTCACATTTTCAAGTCACTACCATTTTCAAGTAACAAATACACATCTTCAAGTCTCTACTCTTAACCATTTTAAAATATCTAATTCACATTTCAAGTCTCTACCATTTTCAAGTGACTAATTCACATTTCAAGTCTCTACCATTTTCAAGTAACTAATTCACGTTTTCAAGTTACTACACTTAACCATTGTCAAGTAACTAATTCACATTTGTACTACACTTAACCATTTTCAAGTAACTAATTCAAAATTTCAAGTTACTACACTTAACAATTTTCAAATAACTAATTCACATTTCAAGTAAGTAGTTCACATTACAACAAACTACCCTTAACCATTTTTAAGTAACTAATTCACATTTTCACAACACTTAACCATTTTCAAGTAAGTAATTCACATTTCAAGTCTCTACCATTAACCATTTTCAAGTAACTAATTCACATTTTCAAGTCACTACCATTTTCAAGTAACAAATACACATCTTCAAGTCTCTACTCTTAACCATTTTAAAATATCTAATTCACATTTCAAGTCTCTACCATTTTCAAGTAACTAATTCACGTTTTCAAGTTACTACACTTAACCATTTTCAAGTAACTAATTCAAATTTTCATTACACTAAACCATTTTCAAGTAACTAATTCACATTTTTACTACACTTAACCATTTTCAAGTAACTAATTCAAAATTTCAAGTTACTACACTTAACAATTTTCAAAAAACTAATTCACATTTCAAGTAAGTAGTTCACATTACAACAAACTACCCTTAACCATTTTCAAGTAACTAATTCACATTTTCATTACACTTAACCATTTTCAAGTAAGTAATTCACATTTCAAGTCTCTACCATTAACAATTTTCAAGTAACTAATTCACATTTTCAAGTCACTACCATTTTCAAGTAACAAATACACATCTTCATGCCTCTACACTTAACCATTTTCAAGTAACCAATTCACATTTTCAAGTTACTACACTAACCATTTTCAAGTAACTAATTCACATTTCAAGTCTCTACCATTAACCCTTTTCAAGTAACTAATTCACATTTTCAAGTTACTACACTTAACAATTTTCAAATAACTAATTCACATTTCAAGTCTCTACCATTAACCATTTTAAAGTAACTAATTCACATTTTTAAGTTACTACCCTTAACCATTTTCAAGTAACTACTTCACATTTCAAGTCTCTACCATTAACCATTTTCAAGTAACTAATTCGCATTTTCATTACACTTAACCATTTTCAAGTAACTAATTCACATTTCAAGTCTCTACCATTAACCATTTTCAAGTAACTAATTCACATTTCAAGTCTCTACCACTAACCATGAAAATAATTCACATTTCAATTCTCTACACTTAACCATTTTCAAGTAACTAATTCACGTTTTCAAGTTACTACACTTAACCATTTTCAAGTTACAAATTCACATTTTCACTACACTTAACCATTTTCAAGTAACTAATTCACATTTCAAGTGTCTACAATTAACCATTTTCAAGTAATTAATTCACATTTTCAAGTCACTACCATTTTCAAGTAACAAATACACATCTTCAAGTCTCTACACTTAACCATTTTCAAATAACTAATTCACATTTCAAGTCTCTACCATTTTCAAGTAACTAATTCACATTTTCACTACACTTAACCATTTTCAAATAAATAATTCACATTTCAAGTCTCTACAATTAACCATTTTCAAGTAACTAATTCACATTTCAAGTGTCTACAATTAACCATTTTCAAGTAATTAATTCACATTTTCAAGTCACTACCATTTTCAAGTAACAAATACACATCTTCAAGTGTCTACACTTAACCATTTTCAAGTAAGTAATTCACATTTCAAGTCTCTACCATTAACCATTTTCAAGTAACTAATTCACATTTTCAAGTCACTACCATTTTCAAGTAACAAATACACATCTTCATGCCTCTACACTTAACCATTTTCAAGTAACCAATTCACATTTTCAAGTTACTACACTAACCATTTTCAAGTAACTAATATACATTTTCACAACACTTAACCATTTTCAAGTAACTAATTCAAAATTTCAAGTTACTACACTTAACAATTTTCAAATAACTAATTCACATTTCAAGTAAGTAGTTCACATTACAACAAACTACCCTTAACCATTTTCAAGTAACTAATTCACATTTTCATTACACTTAACCATTTTCAAGTAAGTAATTCACATTTCAAGTCTCTACCATTAACCATTTTCAAGTAACTAATTCACATTTTCAAGTCACTACCATTTTCAAGTAACAAATACACATCTTCATGCCTCTACACTTAACCATTTTCAAGTAACCAATTCACATTTTCAAGTTACTGCACTAACCATTTTCAAGTAACTAATTCACATTTCAAGTCTCTACCATTAACCATTTTCAAGTAACTAATTCAAATTTTCAAGTTACTACACTTAACAATTTTCAAATAACTAATTCACATTTCAAGTCTCTACCATTAACCATTTTAAAGTAACTAATTCACATTTTTAAGTTACTACCCTTAACCATTTTCAAGTAACTACTTCACATTTCAAGTCTCTACCATTAACCATTTTCAAGTAACTAATTCACATTTCAAGTCTCTGCCATTAACCATTTTCAAGTAACTAATTCACATTTTCAAGTCACTACCATTTTCAAGTAACAAATACACATCTTCATGCCTCTACACTTAACCATTTTCAAGTAACCAATTCACATTTTCAAGTTACTACACTAACCATTTTCAAGTAACTAATATACATTTTCACTAAACTTAACCATTTTCAAGTAACTAATTCACATTTCAAGTCTCTACCATTAACCATTTTCAAGTAAATAATTCACATTTCAAGTCTCTACCATTAACCATGTAACTAATTCACATTTCAATTCTCTACACTTAACCATTTTCAAGTAACTAATTCACGTTTTCAAGCTACTACACTTAACCATTTTCACGTAACTAATTCACATTTTCACTACACTTAACCATTTTCAAGTAACGAATTCACATTTCAAGTCTCTACCATTAACCATTTTCAAGTAACTAATTCACGTTTTCAAGTAACTAATTCACGTTTTCAAGTAACTAATTCATATTTTCACTACACTTAACCATTTTCAAGTAACTAATTCACATTTTCCCTACACTTAACCATTTTCAAGTAACTAATTCATATTTTCACTAGACTTAACCATTTTCAAGTGACTAATTCACATTTCCAGGCTCTACCATTAACCATTTTCAAGTAACTAATTCACATTTTCAAGTTACTACACTTAACAATTTTCAAATAACTAATTCACATTTCAAGTCTCTACCATTAACCATTTTAAAGTAACTAATTCACATTTTTAAGTTACTACCCTTAACCATTTTCAAGTAACTACTTCACATTTCAAGTCTCTACCATTAACCATTTTCAAGTAACTAATTCGCATTTTCATTACACTTAACCATTTTCAAGTAACTAATTCACATTTCAAGTCTCTACCATTAACCATTTTCAAGTAACTAATTCACATTTCAAGTCTCTACCACTAACCATGAAAATAATTCACATTTCAATTCTCTACACTTAACCATTTTCAAGTAACTAATTCACGTTTTCAAGTTACTACACTTAACCATTTTCAAGTTACAAATTCACATTTTCACTACACTTAACCATTTTCAAGTAACTAATTGACATGTCAAGTGTCTACAATTAACCATTTTAAAGTAATTAATTCACATTTTCAAGTCACTACCATTTTCAAGTAACAAATACACATCTTCAAGTCTCTACACTTAACCATTTTCAAATAACTAATTCACATTTCAAGTCTCTACCATTTTCAAGTAACTAATTCACATTTCAAGCCTCTACCATTAACCATTTTCAAGTAACTAATTCACATTTTCACTACACTTAACCATTTTCAAATAAATAATTCACATTTCAAGTCTCTACAATTAACCATTTTCAAGTAACTAATTCACATTTTCAAGTCACTACCATTTTCAAGTAACAAATACACATCTTCAAGTCTCTACTCTTAACCATTTTAAAATATCTAATTCACATTTCAAGTCTCTACCATTTTCAAGTAACTAATTCACATTTCAAGTCTCTACCATTTTCAAGTAACTAATTCACGTTTTCAATTACTACACTTAACCATTTTCAAGTAACTAATCCACATTTTTACTACACTTAACCATTTTCAAGTAACTAATTCAAAATTTCAAGTAACTACACTTAACAATTTTCAAATAACTAATTCACATTTCAAGTAAGTAGTTCACATTACAACAAACTACCCTTAACCATTTTCAAGTAACTAATTCACATTTTCACTACACTTAACCATTTTCAAGTAAGTAATTCACATTTCAAGTCTCTACCATTAACCATTTTCAAGTAACTAATTCACATTTTCAAGTCACTACCATTTTCAAGTAACAAATACACATCTTCATGCCTCTACACTTAACCATTTTCCAGTAACCAATTCACATTTTCAAGTTACTACACTAACCATTTTCAAGTAACTAATATACATTTTCACAACACTTAACCATTTTCAAGTAACTAATTCACATTTCAGGTCTCTACCATTAACCATTTTCAAGTAACTAATTCACATTTTCGCTACCCTTAACCATTTTCAAATAACTAATTCACATTTTCACTAAACTTAACCATTTTCAAGTAACTAATTCACATTTCAAGTCTCTACCATTAACCATTTTCAAGTAAATAATTCACATTTCAAGTCTCTACCATTAACCATGTAACTAATTCACATTTCAATTCTCTACACTTAACAATTTTCAAGTAACTAATTCACGTTTTCAAGCTACTACACTTAACCATTTTCACGTAACTAATTCACATTTTCACTACACTTAACCATTTTCAAGTAACGAATTCACATTTCAAGTCTCTACCATTAACCATTTTCAAGTAACTAATTCACGTTTTCAAGTAACTAATTCACGTTTTCAAGTAACTAATTCATATTTTCACTACACTTAACCATTTTCAAGTAACTAATTCACATTTTCCCTACACTTAACCATTTTCAAGTAACTAATTCATATTTTCACTAGACTTAACCATTTTCAAGTGACTAATTCACATTTCCAGGCTCTACCATTAACCATTTTCAAGTAACTAATTCACATTTTCAAGTTACTACACTTAACAATTTTCAAATAACTAATTCACATTTCAAGTCTCTACCATTAACCATTTTAAAGTAACTAATTCACATTTTTAAGTTACTACCCTTAACCATTTTCAAGTAACTACTTCACATTTCAAGTCTCTACCATTAACCATTTTCAAGTAACTAATTCACATTTTCATTACACTTAACCATTTTCAAGTAACTAATTCACATTTCAAGTCTCTACCATTAACCATTTTCAAGTAACTAATTCACATTTCAAGTCTCTACCACTAACCATGAAAATAATTCACATTTCAATTCTCTACACTTAACCATTTTCAAGTAACTAATTCACGTTTTCAAGTTACTACACTTAACCATTTTCAAGTTACAAATTCACATTTTCACTACACTTAACCATTTTCAAGTAACTAATTGACATTTCAAGTGTCTACAATTAACCATTTTAAAGTAATTAATTCACATTTTCAAGTCACTACCATTTTCAAGTAACAAATACACATCTTCAAGTCTCTACACTTAACCATTTTCAAATAACTAATTCACATTTCAAGTCTCTACCATTTTCAAGTAACTAATTCACATTTCAAGCCTCTACCATTAACCATTTTCAAGTAACTAATTCGCATTTTCACTACACTTAACCATTTTCAAATAAATAATTCACATTTCAAGTCTCTACAATTAACCATTTTCAAGTAACTAATTCACATTTTCAAGTCACTACCATTTTCAAGTAACAAATACACATCTTCAAGTCTCTACTCTTAACCATTTTAAAATATCTAATTCACATTTCAAGTCTCTACCATTTTCAAGTAACTAATTCACATTTCAAGTCTCTACCATTTTCAAGTAACTAATTCACGTTTTCAAGTTACTACACTTAACCATTTTCAAGTAACTAATTCACATTTTTACTACACTTAACCATTTTCAAGTAACTAATTCACAATTTCAAGTTACTACACTTAACAATTTGCAAATAACTAATTCACATTTCAAGTTAGTAGTTCACATTACAACAAACTACCCTTAACCATTTTCAAGTCTCTACAATTAACCATTTTCAAGTAACTAATTCACATTTTCAAGTCACTACCATTTTCAAGTAACAAATACACATCTTCAAGTCTCTACTCTTAACCATTTTAAAATATCTAATTCACATTTCAAGTCTCTACCATTTTCAAGTAACTAATTCACATTTCAAGTCTCTACCATTTTCAAGTAACTAATTCACGTTTTCAAGTTACTACACTTAACCATTTTCAAGTAACTAATCCACATTTTTACTACACTTAACCATTTTCAAGTAACTAATTCAAAATTTCAAGTAACTACACTTAACAATTTTCAAATAACTAATTCACATTTCAAGTAAGTAGTTCACATTACAACAAACTACCCTTAACCATTTTCAAGTAACTAATTCACATTTTCACTACACTTAACCATTTTCAAGTAATTAATTCACATTTCAAGTCTCTACCATTAACCATTTTCAAGTAACTAATTCACATTTTCAAGTCACTACCATTTTCAAGTAACAAATACACATCTTCATGCCTCTACACTTAACCATTTTCAAGTAACCAATTCACATTTTCAAGTTACTACACTAACCATTTTCAAGTAACTAATATACATTTTCACAACACTTAACCATTTTCAAGTAACTAATTCACATTTCAGGTCTCTACCATTAACCATTTTCAAGTAACTAATTCACATTTTCGCTACCCTTAACCATTTTCAAGTAACTAATTCACATTTTCACTAAACTTAACCATTTTCAAGTAACTAATTCACATTTCAAGTCTCTACCATTAACCATTTTCAAGTAAATAATTCACATTTCAAGTCTCTACCATTAACCATGTAACTAATTCACATTTCAATTCTCTACACTTAACCATTTTCAAGTAACTAATTCACGTTTTCAAGCTACTACACTTAACCATTTTCACGTAACTAATTCACATTTTCACTACACTTAACCATTTTCAAGTAACGAATTCACATTTCAAGTCTCTACCATTAACCATTTTCAAGTAACTAATTCACGTTTTCAAGTAACTAATTCACGTTTTCAAGTAACTAATTCATATTTTCACTACACTTAACCATTTTCAAGTAACTAATTCACATTTTCCCTACACTTAACCATTTTCAAATAACTAATTCATATTTTCACTAGACTTAACCATTTTCAAGTGACTAATTCACATTTCCAGGCTCTACCATTAACCATTTTCATGTAACTAATTCACATTTTCAAGTTACTACACTTAACAATTTTCAAATAACTAATTCACATTTCAAGTCTCTACCATTAACCATTTTAAAGTAACTAATTCACATTTTTAAGTTACTACCCTTAACCATTTTCAAGTAACTACTTCACATTTCAAGTCTCTACCATTAACCATTTTCAAGTAACTAATTCGCATTTTCATTACACTTAACCATTTTCAAGTAACTAATTCACATTTCAAGTCTCTACCATTAACCATTTTCAAGTAACTAATTCACATTTCAAGTCTCTACCACTAACCATGAAAATAATTCACATTTCAATTCTCTACACTTAACCATTTTCAAGTAACTAATTCACGTTTTCAAGTTACTACACTTAACCATTTTCAAGTTACAAATTCACATTTTCACTACACTTAACCATTTTCAAGTAACTAATTGACATTTCAAGTGTCTACAATTAACCATTTTAAAGTAATTAATTCACATTTTAAAGTTACTACACTTAACAATTTTCAAGTAACTAATTCACATTTCAAGTCTCTACCATTAACCATTTTCAAGTAACTAATTCACATTTTCAAGTTACTACACTTAACAATTTTCAAATAACTAATTCACATTTCAAGTCTCTACCATTAACCATTTTAAAGTAACTAATTCACATTTTTAAGTTACTACCCTTAACCATTTTCAAGTAACTACTTCGCATTTCAAGTCTCTACCATTAACCATTTTCAAGTAACTAATTCGCATTTTCATTACACTTAACCATTTTCAAGTAACTAATTCACATTTCAAGTCTCTACCATTAACCATTTTCAAGTAACTAATTCACATTTCAAGTCTCTACCACTAACCATGAAAATAATTCACATTTCAATTCTCTACACTTAACCATTTTCAAGTAACTAATTCACGTTTTCAAGTTACTACACTTAACCATTTTCTAGTTACAAATTCACATTTTCACTACACTTAACCATTTTCAAGTAACTAATTGACATTTCAAGTGTCTACAATTAACCATTTTCAAGTAATTAATTCACATTTTCAAGTCACTACCATTTTCAAGTAACAAATACACATCTTCAAGTCTCTACACTTAACCATTTTCAAATAACTAATTCACATTTCAAGTCTCTACCATTTTCAAGTAACTAATTCACATTTCAAGCCTCTACCATTAACCATTTTCAAGTAACTAATTCACATTTTCACTACACTTAACCATTTTCAAATAAATAATTCACATTTCAAGTCTCTACAATTAACCATTTTCAAGTAACTAATTCACATTTTCAAGTCACTACCATTTTCAAGTAACAAATACACATCTTCAAGTCTCTACTCTTAACCATTTTAAAATATCTAATTCACATTTCAAGTCTCTACCATTTTCAAGTAACTAATTCACATTTCAAGTCTCTACCATTTTCAAGTAACTAATTCACGTTTTCAAGTTACTACACTTAACCATTTTCAAGTAACTAATTCACATTTTTACTACACTTAACCATTTTCAAGTAACTAATTCAAAATTTCAAGTAACTACACTTAACAATTTTCAAATAACTAATTCACATTTCAAGTAAGTAGTTCACATTACAACAAACTACCCTTAACCATTTTCAAGTAACTAATTCACATTTTCACTACACTTAACCATTTTCAAGTAAGTAATTCACATTTCAAGTCTCTACCATTAACCATTTTCAAGTAACTAATTCACATTTTCAAGTCACTACCATTTTCAAGTAACAAATACACATCTTCATGCCTCTACACTTAACCATTTTCAAGTAACCAATTCACATTTTAAAGTTACTACACTAACCATTTTCAAGTAACTAATATACATTTTCACAACACTTAACCATTTTCAAGTAACTAATTCACATTTCAGGTCTCTACCATTAACCATTTTCAAGTAACTAATTCACATTTTCACTAAACTTAACCATTTTCAAGTAACTAATTCACATTTCAAGTCTCTACCATTAACCATTTTCAAGTAAATAATTCACATTTCAAGTCTCTACCATTAACCATGTAACTAATTCACATTTCAATTCTCTACACTTAACCATTTTCAAGTAACTAATTCACGTTTTCAAGCTACTACACTTAACCATTTTCACGTAACTAATTCACATTTTCACTACACTTAACCATTTTCAAGTAACGAATTCACATTTCAAGTCTCTACCATTAACCATTTTCAAGTAACTAATTCACGTTTTCAAGTAACTAATTCACGTTTTCAAGTAACTAATTCATATTTTCACTACACCTAACCATTTTCAAGTAACTAATTCACATTTTCACTAGACTTAACCATTTTCAAGTGACTAATTCACATTTCCAGGCTCTACCATTAACCATTTTCAAGTAACTAATTCACATTTTCAAGTTACTACACTCAACCATTTTCAAGTAACTAATTCAAATTTTCATTGCACTTAACCATTTTCAAGTAACTAATTCACATTTTTACTACACTTAACCATTTTCAAGTAACTAATTCACATTTTTACTACACTTAACAATTTTCAAATAACTAATTCACATTTCAAGTAAGTAGTTCACATTACAACAAACTACCCTTAACCATTTTCAAGTAACTAATTCACATTTTCATTACACTTAACCATTTTCAAGTAAGTAATTCACATTTCAAGTCTCTACCATTAACCATTTTCAAGTAACTAATTCACATTTTCAAGTCACTACCATTTTCAAGTAACAAATACACATCTTCATGCCTCTACACTTAACCATTTTCAAGTAACCAATTCACATTTTCAAGTTACTACACTAACCATTTTCAAGTAACTAATATACATTTTCACAACACTTAACCATTTTCAAGTAACTAATTCACATTTCAAGTCTCTACCATTAACCATTTTCAAGTAACTAATTCACATTTTCGCTACCCTTAACCATTTTCAAGTAACTAATTCACATTTTCACTAAACTTAACCATTTTCAAGTAACTAATTCACATTTCAAGTCTCTACCATTAACCATTTTCAAGTAAATAATTCACATTTCAAGTCTCTACCATTAACCATGTAACTAATTCACATTTCAATTCTCTACACTTAACCATTTTCAAGTAACTAATTCACGTTTTCAAGCTACTACACTTAACCATTTTCACGTAACTAATTCACATTTTCACTACACTTAACCATTTTCAAGTAAAGAATTCACATTTCAAGTCTCTACCATTAACCATTTTCAAGTAACTAATTCACGTTTTCAAGTAACTAATTCACGTTTTCAAGTAACTAATTCATATTTTCACTACACTTAACCATTTTCAAGTAACTAATTCACATTTTCACTACACTTAACCATTTTCAAGTAACTAATTCTTATTTTAACTAGACTTAACCATTTTCAAGTGACTAATTCACATTTCCAGGCTCTACCATTAACCATTTTCAAGTAACTAATTCACATTTTCAAGTTACTACACTCAAGCATTTTCAAGTAACTAATTCACATTTTCATTACACTTAACCATTTTCAAGTAACTAATTCACATTTTAAAGTTACTACACTTAACAATTTTCAAGTAACTAATTCACATTTCAAGTCTCTACCATTAACCATTTTCAAGTAACTAATTCACATTTTCAAGTTACTACACTTAACAATTTTCAAATAACTAATTCACATTTCCAATCTCTACCATTAACCATTTTAAAGTAACTAATTCACATTTTTAAGTTACTACCCTTAACCATTTTCAAGTAACTACTTCACATTTCAAGTCTCTACCATTAACCATTTTCAAGTAACTAATTCACATTTTCATTACACTTAACCATTTTCAAGTAACTAATTCACATTTCAAGTCTCTACCATTAACCATTTTCAAGTAACTAATTCACATTTCAAGTCTCTACCACTAACCATGAAAATAATTCACATTTCAATTCTCTACACTTAACCATTTTCAAGTAACTAATTCACGTTTTCAAGTTACTACACTTAACCATTTTCAAGTTACAAATTCACATTTTCACTACACTTAACCATTTTCAAGTAACTAATTCACATTTCAAGTGTCTACAATTAACCATTTTCAAGTAATTAATTCACATTTTCAAGTCACTACCATTTTCAAGTAACAAATACACATCTTCATGTCTCTACACTTAACCATTTTTAAATAACTAATTCACATTTCAAGTCTCTACCATTTTCAAGTAACTAATTCACATTTCAAGTCTCTACCATTAACCATTTTCAAGTAACTAATTCACATTTCAAGTGTCTACCATTAACCATGTAACTAATTCACATTTCAATTCTCTACACTTAACCATTTTCAAGTAACTAATGCACGTTTTCAAGTTACTACACGTAACCATTTTCAAATAACTAATTCACATTTCAAGTCTCTACAATTAACCATTTTCAAGTAACTAATTCACATTTTCTAGTCACTACCATTTTCAAGTAACAAATACACATCTTCAAGTCTCTACTCTTAACCATTTTAAAATATCTAATTCACATTTCAAGTCTCTACCATTTTCAAGTAACTAATTCACATTTCAAGTCTCTACCATTTTCAAGTAACTAATTCACGTTTTCAAGTTACTACACTTAACCATTTTCAAGTAACTAATTCACATTTTTACTACACTCAACCATTTTCAAGTAACTAATTCAAAATTTCAAGTTACTACACTTAACCATTTTCAAATAACTAATTCACATTTCAAGTCTCTACCATTAACCATTTTCAAGTAACTAATTCAAATTTTCGCTATCCTTAACCATTTTCAAGTAAGTAATTCACATTTTCACTAAACTTAACCATTTTCAAGTAACTAATTCACATTTCAAGTCTCTACCATTAACCATTTTCAAGTAAATAATTCACATTTCAAGTCTCTACCATTAACCATGTAACTAATTCACATTTCAATTCTCTACACTTAACCATTTTCAAGTAACTAATTCACGTTTTCAAGCTACTACACTTAACCATTTTCACGTAACTAATTCACATTTTCACTACACTTAACCATTTTCAAGTAACGAATTCACATTTCAAGTCTCTACCATTAACCATTTTCAAGTAACTAATTCACGTTTTCAAGTAACTAATTCACGTTTTCAAGTAACTAATTCATATTTTCACTACACCTAACCATTTTCAAGTAACTAATTCACATTTTCACTAGACTTAACCATTTTCAAGTGACTAATTCACATTTCCAGGCTCTACCATTAACCATTTTCAAGTAACTAATTCACATTTTCAAGTTACTACACTCAACCATTTTCAAGTAACTAATTCAAATTTTCATTGCACTTAACCATTTTCAAGTAACTAATTCACATTTTTACTACACTTAACCATTTTCAAGTAACTAATTAACATTTTTACTACACTTAACAATTTTCAAATAACTAATTCACATTTCAAGTAAGTAGTTCACATTACAACAAACTACCCTTAACCATTTTCAAGTAACTAATTCACATTTTCATTACACTTAACCATTTTCAAGTAAGTAATTCACATTTCAAGTCTCTACCATTAACCATTTTCAAGTAACTAATTCACATTTTCAAGTCACTACCATTTTCAAGTAACAAATACACATCTTCATGCCTCTACACTTAACCATTTTCAAGTAACCAATTCACATTTTCAAGTTACTACACTAACCATTTTCAAGTAACTAATATACATTTTCACAACACTTAACCATTTTCAAGTAACTAATTCACATTTCAAGTCTCTACCATTAACCATTTTCAAGTAACTAATTCACATTTCAAGTCTCTACCATTAACCATGTAACTAATTCACATTTCAATTCTCTACACTTAACCATTTTCAAGTAACTAATTCACGTTTTCAAGCTACTACACTTAACCATTTTCACGTAACTAATTCACATTTTCACTACACTTAACCATTTTCAAGTAACGAATTCACATTTCAAGTCTCTACCATTAACCATTTTCAAGTAACTAATTCACGTTTTCAAGTAACTAATTCACGTTTTCAAGTAACTAATTCATATTTTCACTACACTTAACCATTTTCAAGTAACTAATTCACATTTTCCCTACACTTAACCATTTTCAAGTAACTAATTCATATTTTCACTAGACTTAACCATTTTCAAGTGACTAATTCACATTTCCAGGCTCTACCATTAACCATTTTCAAGTAACTAATTCACATTTTCAAGTTACTACACTTAACAATTTTCAAATAACTAATTCACATTTCAAGTCTCTACCATTAACCATTTTAAAGTAACTAATTCACATTTTTAAATTACTACCCTTAACCATTTTCAAGTAACTACTTCACATTTCAAGTCTCTACCATTAACCATTTTCAAGTAACTAATTCGCATTTTCATTACACTTAACCATTTTCAAGTAACTAATTCACATTTCAAGTCTCTACCATTAACCATTTTCAAGTAACTAATTCACATTTCAAGTCTCTACCACTAACCATGAAAATAATTCACATTTCAATTCTCGACACTTAACCATTTTCAAGTAACTAATTCACGTTTTCAAGTTACTACACTTAACCATTTTCAAGTTACAAATTCACATTTTCACTACACTTAACCATTTTCAAGTAACTAATTGACATGTCAAGTGTCTACAATTAACCATTTTAAAGTAATTAATTCACATTTTCAAGTCACTACCATTTTCAAGTAACAAATACACATCTTCAAGTCTCTACACTTAACCATTTTCAAATAACTAATTCACATTTCAAGTCTCTACCATTTTCAAGTAACTAATTCACATTTCAAGCCTCTACCATTAACCATTTTCAAGTAACTAATTCACATTTTCACTACACTTAACCATTTTCAAATAAATAATTCACATTTCAAGTCTCTACAATTAACCATTTTCAAGTAACTAATTCACATTTTCAAGTCACTACCATTTTCAAGTAACAAATACACATCTTCAAGTCTCTACTCTTAACCATTTTAAAATATCTAATTCACATTTCAAGTCTCTACCATTTTCAAGTAACTAATTCACATTTCAAGTCTCTACCATTTTCAAGTAACTAATTCACGTTTTCAATTACTACACTTAACCATTTTCAAGTAACTAATCCACATTTTTACTACACTTAACCATTTTCAAGTAACTAATTCAAAATTTCAAGTAACTACACTTAACAATTTTCAAATAACTAATTCACATTTCAAGTAAGTAGTTCACATTACAACAAACTACCCTTAACCATTTTCAAGTAACTAATTCACATTTTCACTACACTTAACCATTTTCAAGTAAGTAATTCACATTTCAAGTCTCTACCATTAACCATTTTCAAGTAACTAATTCACATTTTCAAGTCACTACCATTTTCAAGTAACAAATACACATCTTCATGCCTCTACACTTAACCATTTTCCAGTAACCAATTCACATTTTCAAGTTACTACACTAACCATTTTCAAGTAACTAATATACATTTTCACAACACTTAACCATTTTCAAGTAACTAATTCACATTTCAGGTCTCTACCATTAACCATTTTCAAGTAACTAATTCACATTTTCGCTACCCTTAACCATTTTCAAGTAACTAATTCACATTTTCACTAAACTTAACCATTTTCAAGTAACTAATTCACATTTCAAGTCTCTACCATTAACCATTTTCAAGTAAATAATTCACATTTCAAGTCTCTACCATTAACCATGTAACTAATTCACATTTCAATTCTCTACACTTAACAATTTTCAAGTAACTAATTCACGTTTTCAAGCTACTACACTTAACCATTTTCACGTAACTAATTCACATTTTCACTACACTTAACCATTTTCAAGTTACAAATTCACATTTTCACTACACTTAACCATTTTCAAGTAACTAATTGACATTTCAAGTGTCTACAATTAACCATTTTCAAGTAATTAATTCACATTTTCAAGTCACTACCATTTTCAAGTAACAAATACACATCTTCAAGTCTCTACACTTAACCATTTTCAAATAACTAATTCACATTTCAAGTCTCTACCATTTTCAAGTAACTAATTCACATTTCAAGCCTCTACCATTAACCATTTTCAAGTAACTAATTCACATTTTCACTACACTTAACCATTTTCAAATAAATAATTCACATTTCAAGTCTCTACAATTAACCATTTTCAAGTAACTAATTCACATTTTCAAGTCACTACCATTTTCAAGTAACAAATACACATCTTCAAGTCTCTACTCTTAACCATTTTAAAATATCTAATTCACATTTCAAGTCTCTACCATTTTCAAGTAACTAATTCACATTTCAAGTCTCTACCATTTTCAAGTAACTAATTCACGTTTTCAAGTTACTACACTTAACCATTTTCAAGTAACTAATTCACATTTTTACTACACTTAACCATTTTCAAGTAACTAATTCAAAATTTCAAGTAACTACACTTAACAATTTTCAAATAACTAATTCACATTTCAAGTAAGTAGTTCACATTACAACAAACTACCCTTAACCATTTTCAAGTAACTAATTCACATTTTCACTACACTTAACCATTTTCAAGTAAGTAATTCACATTTCAAGTCTCTACCATTAACCATTTTCAAGTAACTAATTCACATTTTCAAGTCACTACCATTTTCAAGTAACAAATACACATCTTCATGCCTCTACACTTAACCATTTTCAAGTAACCAATTCACATTTTAAAGTTACTACACTAACCATTTTCAAGTAACTAATATACATTTTCACAACACTTAACCATTTTCAAGTAACTAATTCACATTTCAGGTCTCTACCATTAACCATTTTCAAGTAACTAATTCACATTTTCACTAAACTTAACCATTTTCAAGTAGCTAATTCACATTTCAAGTCTCTACCATTAACCATTTTCAAGTAAATAATTCACATTTCAAGTCTCTACCATTAACCATGTAACTAATTCACATTTCAATTCTCTACACTTAACCATTTTCAAGTAACTAATTCACGTTTTCAAGCTACTACACTTAACCATTTTCACGTAACTAATTCACATTTTCACTACACTTAACCATTTTCAAGTAACGAATTCACATTTCAAGTCTCTACCATTAACCATTTTCAAGTAACTAATTCACGTTTTCAAGTAACTAATTCACGTTTTCAAGTAACTAATTCATATTTTCACTACACCTAACCATTTTCAAGTAACTAATTCACATTTTCACTAGACTTAACCATTTTCAAGTGACTAATTCACATTTCCAGGCTCTACCATTAACCATTTTCAAGTAACTAATTCACATTTTCAAGTTACTACACTCAACCATTTTCAAGTAACTAATTCAAATTTTCATTGCACTTAACCATTTTCAAGTAACTAATTCACATTTTTACTACACTTAACCATTTTCAAGTAACTAATTCACATTTTTACTACACTTAACAATTTTCAAATAACTAATTCACATTTCAAGTAAGTAGTTCACATTACAACAAACTACCCTTAACCATTTTCAAGTAACTAATTCACATTTTCATTACACTTAACCATTTTCAAGTAAGTAATTCACATTTCAAGTCTCTACCATTAACCATTTTCAAGTAACTAATTCACATTTTCAAGTCACTACCATTTTCAAGTAACAAATACACATCTTCATGCCTCTACACTTAACCATTTTCAAGTAACCAATTCACATTTTCAAGTTACTACACTAACCATTTTCAAGTAACTAATATACATTTTCACAACACTTAACCATTTTCAAGTAACTAATTCACATTTCAAGTCTCTACCATTAACCATTTTCAAGTAACTAATTCACATTTTCGCTACCCTTAACCATTTTCAAGTAACTAATTCACATTTTCACTAAACTTAACCATTTTCAAGTAACTAATTCACATTTCAAGTCTCTACCATTAACCATTTTCAAGTAAATAATTCACATTTCAAGTATCTACCATTAACCATGTAACTAATTCACATTTCAATTCTCTACACTTAACCATTTTCAAGTAACTAATTCACGTTTTCAAGCTACTACACTTAACCATTTTCACGTAACTAATTCACATTTTCACTACACTTAACCATTTTCAAGTAAAGAATTCACATTTCAAGTCTCTACCATTAACCATTTTCAAGTAACTAATTCACGTTTTCAAGTAACTAATTCACGTTTTCAAGTAACTAATTCATATTTTCACTACACTTAACCATTTTCAAGTAACTAATTCACATTTTCACTACACTTAACCATTTTCAAGTAACTAATTCTTATTTTAACTAGACTTAACCATTTTCAAGTGACTAATTCACATTTCCAGGCTCTACCATTAACCATTTTCAAGTAACTAATTCACATTTTCAAGTTACTACACTCAAGCATTTTCAAGTAACTAATTCACATTTTCATTACACTTAACCATTTTCAAGTAACTAATTCACATTTTAAAGTTACTACACTTAACAATTTTCAAGTAACTAATTCACATTTCAAGTCTCTACCATTAACCATTTTCAAGTAACTAATTCACATTTTCAAGTTACTACACTTAACAATTTTCAAATAACTAATTCACATTTCCAATCTCTACCATTAACCATTTTAAAGTAACTAATTCACATTTTTAAGTTACTACCCTTAACCATTTTCAAGTAACTACTTCACATTTCAAGTCTCTACCATTAACCATTTTCAAGTAACTAATTCACATTTTCATTACACTTAACCATTTTCAAGTAACTAATTCACATTTCAAGTCTCTACCATTAACCATTTTCAAGTAACTAATTCACATTTCAAGTCTCTACCACTAACCATGAAAATAATTCACATTTCAATTCTCTACACTTAACCATTTTCAAGTAACTAATTCACGTTTTCAAGTTACTACACTTAACCATTTTCAAGTTACAAATTCACATTTTCACTACACTTAACCATTTTCAAGTAACTAATTCACATTTCAAGTGTCTACAATTAACCATTTTCAAGTAATTAATTCACATTTTCAAGTCACTACCATTTTCAAGTAACAAATACACATCTTCATGTCTCTACACTTAACCATTTTTAAATAACTAATTCACATTTCAAGTCTCTACCATTTTCAAGTAACTAATTCACATTTCAAGTCTCTACCATTAACCATTTTCAAGTAACTAATTCACATTTCAAGTGTCTACCATTAACCATGTAACTAATTCACATTTCAATTCTCTACACTTAACCATTTTCAAGTAACTAATGCACGTTTTCAAGTTACTACACGTAACCATTTTCAAATAACTAATTCACATTTCAAGTCTCTACAATTAACCATTTTCAAGTAACTAATTCACATTTTCTAGTCACTACCATTTTCAAGTAACAAATACACATCTTCAAGTCTCTACTCTTAACCATTTTAAAATATCTAATTCACATTTCAAGTCTCTACCATTTTCAAGTAACTAATTCACATTTCAAGTCTCTACCATTTTCAAGTAACTAATTCACGTTTTCAAGTTACTACACTTAACCATTTTCAAGTAACTAATTCACATTTTTACTACACTCAACCATTTTCAAGTAACTAATTCAAAATTTCAAGTTACTACACTTAACCATTTTCAAATAACTAATTCACATTTCAAGTCTCTACCATTAACCATTTTCAAGTAACTAATTCAAATTTTCGCTATCCTTAACCATTTTCAAGTAAGTAATTCACATTTTCACTAAACTTAACCATTTTCAAGTAACTAATTCACATTTCAAGTCTCTACCATTAACCATTTTCAAGTAAATAATTCACATTTCAAGTCTCTACCATTAACCATGTAACTAATTCACATTTCAATTCTCTACACTTAACCATTTTCAAGTAACTAATTCACGTTTTCAAGCTACTACACTTAACCATTTTCACGTAACTAATTCACATTTTCACTACACTTAACCATTTTCAAGTAACGAATTCACATTTCAAGTCTCTACCATTAACCATTTTCAAGTAACTAATTCACGTTTTCAAGTAACTAATTCACGTTTTCAAGTAACTAATTCATATTTTCACTACACCTAACCATTTTCAAGTAACTAATTCACATTTTCACTAGACTTAACCATTTTCAAGTGACTAATTCACATTTCCAGGCTCTACCATTAACCATTTTCAAGTAACTAATTCACATTTTCAAGTTACTACACTCAACCATTTTCAAGTAACTAATTCAAATTTTCATTGCACTTAACCATTTTCAAGTAACTAATTCACATTTTTACTACACTTAACCATTTTCAAGTAACTAATTAACATTTTTACTACACTTAACAATTTTCAAATAACTAATTCACATTTCAAGTAAGTAGTTCACATTACAACAAACTACCCTTAACCATTTTCAAGTAACTAATTCACATTTTCATTACACTTAACCATTTTCAAGTAAGTAATTCACATTTCAAGTCTCTACCATTAACCATTTTCAAGTAACTAATTCACATTTTCAAGTCACTACCATTTTCAAGTAACAAATACACATCTTCATGCCTCTACACTTAACCATTTTCAAGTAACCAATTCACATTTTCAAGTTACTACACTAACCATTTTCAAGTAACTAATATACATTTTCACAACACTTAACCATTTTCAAGTAACTAATTCACATTTCAAGTCTCTACCATTAACCATTTTCAAGTAACTAATTCACATTTTCGCTACCCTTAACCATTTTCAAGTAACTAATTCACATTTTCACTAAACTTAACCATTTTCAAGTAACTAATTCACATTTCAAGTCTCTACCATTAACCATTTTCAAGTAAATAATTCACATTTCAAGTCTCTACCATTAACCATGTAACTAATTCACATTTCAATTCTCTACACTTAACCATTTTCAAGTAACTAATTCACGTTTTCAAGCTACTACACTTAACCATTTTCACGTAACTAATTCACATTTTCACTACACTTAACCATTTTCAAGTAAAGAATTCACATTTCAAGTCTCTACCATTAACCATTTTCAAGTAACTAATTCACGTTTTCAAGTAACTAATTCACGTTTTCAAGTAACTAATTCATATTTTCACTACACTTAACCATTTTCAAGTAACTAATTCACATTTTCACTACACTTAACCATTTTCAAGTAACTAATTCTTATTTTAACTAGACTTAACCATTTTCAAGTGACTAATTCACATTTCCAGGCTCTACCATTAACCATTTTCAAGTAACTAATTCACATTTTCAAGTTACTACACTCAAGCATTTTCAAGTAACTAATTCACATTTTCATTACACTTAACCATTTTCAAGTAACTAATTCACATTTTAAAGTTACTACACTTAACAATTTTCAAGTAACTAATTCACATTTCAAGTCTCTACCATTAACCATTTTCAAGTAACTAATTCACATTTTCAAGTTACTACACTTAACAATTTTCAAATAACTAATTCACATTTCCAATCTCTACCATTAACCATTTTAAAGTAACTAATTCACATTTTTAAGTTACTACCCTTAACCATTTTCAAGTAACTACTTCACATTTCAAGTCTCTACCATTAACCATTTTCAAGTAACTAATTCACATTTTCATTACACTTAACCATTTTCAAGTAACTAATTCACATTTCAAGTCTCTACCATTAACCATTTTCAAGTAACTAATTCACGTTTCAAGTCTCTACCACTAACCATGAAAATAATTCACATTTCAATTCTCTACACTTAACCATTTTCAAGTAACTAATTCACGTTTTCAAGTTACTACACTTAACCATTTTCAAGTTACAAATTCACATTTTCACTACACTTAACCATTTTCAAGTAACTAATTCACATTTCAAGTGTCTACAATTAACCATTTTCAAGTAATTAATTCACATTTTCAAGTCACTACCATTTTCAAGTAACAAATACACATCTTCAAGTCTCTACACTTAACCATTTTTAAATAACTAATTCACATTTCAAGTCTCTACCATTTTCAAGTAACTAATTCACATTTCAAGTCTCTACCATTAACCATTTTCAAGTAACTAATTCACATTTCAAGTGTCTACCATTAACCATGTAACTAATT
Source organism: Capsicum rhomboideum (assembly GCA_031232105.1). Lineage (NCBI taxonomy): Eukaryota > Viridiplantae > Streptophyta > Magnoliopsida > Solanales > Solanaceae > Capsicum > Capsicum rhomboideum. The sequence goes on along the minus strand of CP124719.1, from coordinate 44,845,703 downwards.
CACATTTCAATTCTCTACACTTAACCATTTTCAAGTAACTAATGCACGTTTTCAAGTTACTACACGTAACCATTTTCAAATAACTAATTCACATTTCAAGTCTCTACAATTAACCATTTTCAAGTAACTAATTCACATTTTCTAGTCACTACCATTTTCAAGTAACAAATACACATCTTCAAGTCTCTACTCTTAACCATTTTAAAATATCTAATTCACATTTCAAGTCTCTACCATTTTCAAGTAACTAATTCACATTTCAATTCTCTACACTTAACCATTTTCAAGTAACTAATTCACGTTTTCAAGCTACTACACTTAACCATTTTCACGTAACTAATTCACATTTTCACTACACTTAACCATTTTCAAGTAAAGAATTCACATTTCAAGTCTCTACCATTAACCATTTTCAAGTAACTAATTCACGTTTTCAAGTAACTAATTCACGTTTTCAAGTAACTAATTCATATTTTCACTACACTTAACCATTTTCAAGTAACTAATTCACATTTTCACTACACTTAACCATTTTCAAGTAACTAATTCTTATTTTAACTAGACTTAACCATTTTCAAGTGACTAATTCACATTTCCAGGCTCTACCATTAACCATTTTCAAGTAACTAATTCACATTTTCAAGTTACTACACTCAAGCATTTTCAAGTAACTAATTCACATTTTCATTACACTTAACCATTTTCAAGTAACTAATTCACATTTTAAAGTTACTACACTTAACAATTTTCAAGTAACTAATTCACATTTCAAGTCTCTACCATTAACCATTTTCAAGTAACTAATTCACATTTTCAAGTTACTACACTTAACAATTTTCAAATAACTAATTCACATTTCCAATCTCTACCATTAACCATTTTAAAGTAACTAATTCACATTTTTAAGTTACTACCCTTAACCATTTTCAAGTAACTACTTCACATTTCAAGTCTCTACCATTAACCATTTTCAAGTAACTAATTCACATTTTCATTACACTTAACCATTTTCAAGTAACTAATTCACATTTCAAGTCTCTACCATTAACCATTTTCAAGTAACTAATTCACGTTTCAAGTCTCTACCACTAACCAGGAAAATAATTCACATTTCAATTCTCTACACTTAACCATTTTCAAGTAACTAATTCACGTTTTCAAGTTACTACACTTAACCATTTTCAAGTTACAAATTCACATTTTCACTACACTTAACCATTTTCAAGTAACTAATTCACATTTCAAGTGTCTACAATTAACCATTTTCAAGTAATTAATTCACATTTTCAAGTCACTACCATTTTCAAGTAACAAATACACATCTTCAAGTCTCTACACTTAACCATTTTTAAATAACTAATTCACATTTCAAGTCTCTACCATTTTCAAGTAACTAATTCACATTTCAAGTCTCTACCATTAACCATTTTCAAGTAACTAATTCACATTTCAAGTGTCTACCATTAACCATGTAACTAATTCACATTTCAATTCTCTACACTTAACCATTTTCAAGTAACTAATGCACGTTTTCAAGTTACTACACGTAACCATTTTCAAATAACTAATTCACATTTCAAGTCTCTACAATTAACCATTTTCAAGTAACTAATTCACATTTTCTAGTCACTACCATTTTCAAGTAACAAATACACATCTTCAAGTCTCTACTCTTAACCATTTTAAAATATCTAATTCACATTTCAAGTCTCTACCATTTTCAAGTAACTAATTCACATTTCAATTCTCTACACTTAACCATTTTCAAGTAACTAATTCACGTTTTCAAGTTACTACACTTAACCATTTTCACGTAACTAATTCACATTTTCACTACACTTAACCATTTTCAAGTAACGAATTCACATTTCAAGTCTCTACCATTAACCATTTTCAAGTAACTAATTCACGTTTTCAAGTAACTAATTCACGTTTTCAAGTAACTAATTCATATTTTCACTACACTTAACCATTTTCAAGTAACTAATTCACATTTTCACTACACTTAACCATTTTCAAATAACTAATTCACATTTTCACTAGACTTAACCATTTTCAAGTGACTAATTCACATTTCCAGGCTCTACCATTAACCATTTTCAAGTAACTAATTCACATTTTCAACTTACTACACTCAACCATTTTCAAGTAACTAATTCACATTTTCATTACACTTAACCATTTTCAAGTAACTAATTCACATTTTAAAGTTACTACACTTAACAATTTTCAAGTAACTAATTCACATTTCAAGTCTCTACCATTAACCATTTTCAAGTAACTAATTCACATTTTCGCTACCCTTAACCATTTTCAAGTAACTAATTCACATTTTCACTAAACTTAACCATTTTCAAGTAACTAATTCACATTTCAAGTCTCTACCATTAACCATTTTCAAGTAAATAATTCACATTTCAAGTATCTACCATTAACCATGTAACTAATTCACATTTCAATTCTCTACACTTAACCATTTTCAAGTAACTAATTCACGTTTTCAAGCTACTACACTTAACCATTTTCACGTAACTAATTCACATTTTCACTACACTTAACCATTTTCAAGTAAAGAATTCACATTTCAAGTCTCTACCATTAACCATTTTCAAGTAACTAATTCACGTTTTCAAGTAACTAATTCACGTTTTCAAGTAACTAATTCATATTTTCACTACACTTAACCATTTTCAAGTAACTAATTCACATTTTCACTACACTTAACCATTTTCAAGTAACTAATTCTTATTTTAACTAGACTTAACCATTTTCAAGTGACTAATTCACATTTCCAGGCTCTACCATTAACCATTTTCAAGTAACTAATTCACATTTTCAAGTTACTACACTCAAGCATTTTCAAGTAACTAATTCACATTTTCATTACACTTAACCATTTTCAAGTAACTAATTCACATTTTAAAGTTACTACACTTAACAATTTTCAAGTAACTAATTCACATTTCAAGTCTCTACCATTAACCATTTTCAAGTAACTAATTCACATTTTCAAGTTACTACACTTAACAATTTTCAAATAACTAATTCACATTTCCAATCTCTACCATTAACCATTTTAAAGTAACTAATTCACATTTTTAAGTTACTACCCTTAACCATTTTCAAGTAACTACTTCACATTTCAAGTCTCTACCATTAACCATTTTCAAGTAACTAATTCACATTTTCATTACACTTAACCATTTTCAAGTAACTAATTCACATTTCAAGTCTCTACCATTAACCATTTTCAAGTAACTAATTCACATTTCAAGTCTCTACCACTAACCATGAAAATAATTCACATTTCAATTCTCTACACTTAACCATTTTCAAGTAACTAATTCACGTTTTCAAGTTACTACACTTAACCATTTTCAAGTTACAAATTCACATTTTCACTACACTTAACCATTTTCAAGTAACTAATTCACATTTCAAGTGTCTACAATTAACCATTTTCAAGTAATTAATTCACATTTTCAAGTCACTACCATTTTCAAGTAACAAATACACATCTTCAAGTCTCTACACTTAACCATTTTTAAATAACTAATTCACATTTCAAGTCTCTACCATTTTCAAGTAACTAATTCACATTTCAAGTCTCTACCATTAACCATTTTAAAGTAACTAATTCACATTTTTAAGTTACTACCCTTAACCATTTTCAAGTAACTACTTCACATTTCAAGTCTCTACCATTAACCATTTTCAAGTAACTAATTCACATTTTCATTACACTTAACCATTTTCAAGTAACTAATTCACATTTCAAGTCTCTACCATTAACCATTTTCAAGTAACTAATTCACGTTTCAAGTCTCTACCACTAACCATGAAAATAATTCACATTTTCAAGTAACTACTTCACATTTCAAGTCTCTACACTTAACCATTTTCAAGTTACAAATTCACATTTTCACTACACTTAACCATTTTCAAGTAACTAATTCACATTTCAAGTGTCTACAATTAACCATTTTCAAGTAATTAATTCACATTTTCAAGTCACTACCATTTTCAAGTAACAAATACACATCTTCAAGTCTCTACACTTAACCATTTTCAAGTAACTAATTCTTATTTTAACTAGACTTAACCATTTTCAAGTGACTAATTCACATTTCCAGGCTCTACCATTAACCATTTTCAAGTAACTAATTCACATTTTCAAGTTACTACACTCAACCATTTTCAAGTAACTAATTCAAATTTTCATTGCACTTAACCATTTTCAAGTAACTAATTCACATTTTTACTACACTTAACCATTTTCAAGTAACTAATTCACATTTTTACTACACTTAACAATTTTCAAATAACTAATTCACATTTCAAGTAAGTAGTTCACATTACAACAAACTACCCTTAACCATTTTCAAGTAACTAATTCACATTTTCATTACACTTAACCATTTTCAAGTAAGTAATTCACATTTCAAGTCTCTACCATTAACCATTTTCAAGTAACTAATTCACATTTTCAAGTCACTACCATTTTCAAGTAACAAATACACATCTTCATGCCTCTACACTTAACCATTTTCAAGTAACCAATTCACATTTTCAAGTTACTACACTAACCATTTTCAAGTAACTAATATACATTTTCACAACACTTAACCATTTTCAAGTAACTAATTCACATTTCAAGTCTCTACCATTAACCATTTTCAAGTAACTAATTCACATTTTCGCTACCCTTAACCATTTTCAAGTAACTAATTCACATTTTCACTAAACTTAACCATTTTCAAGTAACTAATTCACATTTCAAGTCTCTACCATTAACCATTTTCAAGTAAATAATTCACATTTCAAGTATCTACCATTAACCATGTAACTAATTCACATTTCAATTCTCTACACTTAACCATTTTCAAGTAACTAATTCACGTTTTCAAGCTACTACACTTAACCATTTTCACGTAACTAATTCACATTTTCACTACACTTAACCATTTTCAAGTAAAGAATTCACATTTCAAGTCTCTACCATTAACCATTTTCAAGTAAATAATTCACATTTCAAGTCTCTACCATTAACCATGTAACTAATTCACATTTCAATTCTCTACACTTAACCATTTTCAAGTAACTAATTCACGTTTTCAAGCTACTACACTTAACCATTTTCACGTAACTAATTCACATTTTCACTACACTTAACCATTTTCAAGTAACGAATTCACATTTCAAGTCTCTACCATTAACCATTTTCAAGTAACTAATTCACGTTTTCAAGTAACTAATTCACGTTTTCAAGTAACTAATTCATATTTTCACTACACCTAACCATTTTCAAGTAACTAATTCACATTTTCACTAGACTTAACCATTTTCAAGTGACTAATTCACATTTCCAGGCTCTACCATTAACCATTTTCAAGTAACTAATTCACATTTTCAAGTTACTACACTCAACCATTTTCAAGTAACTAATTCAAATTTTCATTGCACTTAACCATTTTCAAGTAACTAATTCACATTTTTACTACACTTAACCATTTTCAAGTAACTAATTCACATTTTTACTACACTTAACAATTTTCAAATAACTAATTCACATTTCAAGTAAGTAGTTCACATTACAACAAACTACCCTTAACCATTTTCAAGTAACTAATTCACATTTTCATTACACTTAACCATTTTCAAGTAAGTAATTCACATTTCAAGTCTCTACCATTAACCATTTTCAAGTAACTAATTCACATTTTCAAGTCACTACCATTTTCAAGTAACAAATACACATCTTCATGCCTCTACACTTAACCATTTTCAAGTAACCAATTCACATTTTCAAGTTACTACACTAACCATTTTCAAGTAACTAATATACATTTTCACAACACTTAACCATTTTCAAGTAACTAATTCACATTTCAAGTCTCTACCATTAACCATTTTCAAGTAACTAATTCACATTTTCGCTACCCTTAACCATTTTCAAGTAACTAATTCACATTTTCACTAAACTTAACCATTTTCAAGTAACTAATTCACATTTCAAGTCTCTACCATTAACCATTTTCAAGTAAATAATTCACATTTCAAGTATCTACCATTAACCATGTAACTAATTCACATTTCAATTCTCTACACTTAACCATTTTCAAGTAACTAATTCACGTTTTCAAGCTACTACACTTAACCATTTTCACGTAACTAATTCACATTTTCACTACACTTAACCATTTTCAAGTAAAGAATTCACATTTCAAGTCTCTACCATTAACCATTTTCAAGTAACTAATTCACGTTTTCAAGTAACTAATTCACGTTTTCAAGTAACTAATTCATATTTTCACTACACTTAACCATTTTCAAGTAACTAATTCACATTTTCACTACACTTAACCATTTTCAAGTAACTAATTCTTATTTTAACTAGACTTAACCATTTTCAAGTGACTAATTCACATTTCCAAGCTCTACCATTAACCATTTTCAAGTAACTAATTCACATTTTCAAGTTACTACACTCAAGCATTTTCAAGTAACTAATTCACATTTTCATTACACTTAACCATTTTCAAGTAACTAATTCACATTTTAAAGTTACTACACTTAACAATTTTCAAGTAACTAATTCACATTTCAAGTCTCTACCATTAACCATTTTCAAGTAACTAATTCACATTTTCAAGTTACTACACTTAACAATTTTCAAATAACTAATTCACATTTCCAATCTCTACCATTAACCATTTTAAAGTAACTAATTCACATTTTTAAGTTACTACCCTTAACCATTTTCAAGTAACTACTTCACATTTCAAGTCTCTACCATTAACCATTTTCAAGTAACTAATTCACATTTTCATTACACTTAACCATTTTCAAGTAACTAATTCACATTTCAAGTCTCTACCATTAACCATTTTCAAGTAACTAATTCACATTTCAAGTCTCTACCACTAACCATGAAAATAATTCACATTTCAATTCTCTACACTTAACCATTTTCAAGTAACTAATTCACGTTTTCAAGTTACTACACTTAACCATTTTCAAGTTACAAATTCACATTTTCACTACACTTAACCATTTTCAAGTAACTAATTCACATTTCAAGTGTCTACAATTAACCATTTTCAAGTAATTAATTCACATTTTCAAGTCACTACCATTTTCAAGTAACAAATACACATCTTCAAGTCTCTACACTTAACCATTTTTAAATAACTAATTCACATTTCAAGTCTCTACCATTTTCAAGTAACTAATTCACATTTCAAGTCTCTACCATTAACCATTTTCAAGTAACTAATTCACATTTTCGCTACCCTTAACCATTTTCAAGTAACTAATTCACATTTTCACTAAACTTAACCATTTTCAAGTAACTAATTCACATTTCAAGTCTCTACCATTAACCATTTTCAAGTAAATAATTCACATTTCAAGTATCTACCATTAACCATGTAACTAATTCACATTTCAATTCTCTACACTTAACCATTTTCAAGTAACTAATTCACGTTTTCAAGCTACTACACTTAACCATTTTCACGTAACTAATTCACATTTTCACTACACTTAACCATTTTCAAGTAAAGAATTCACATTTCAAGTCTCTACCATTAACCATTTTCAAGTAACTAATTCACGTTTTCAAGTAACTAATTCACGTTTTCAAGTAACTAATTCATATTTTCACTACACTTAACCATTTTTAAGTAACTAATTCACATTTTCACTACACTTAACCATTTTCAAGTAACTAATTCTTATTTTAACTAGACTTAACCATTTTCAAGTGACTAATTCACATTTCCAAGCTCTACCATTAACCATTTTCAAGTAACTAATTCACATTTTCAAGTTACTACACTCAAGCATTTTCAAGTAACTAATTCACATTTTCATTACACTTAACCATTTTCAAGTAACTAATTCACATTTTAAAGTTACTACACTTAACAATTTTCAAGTAACTAATTCACATTTCAAGTCTCTACCATTAACCATTTTCAAGTAACTAATTCACATTTTCAAGTTACTACACTTAACAATTTTCAAATAACTAATTCACATTTCCAATCTCTACCATTAACCATTTTAAAGTAACTAATTCACATTTTTAAGTTACTACCCTTAACCATTTTCAAGTAACTACTTCACATTTCAAGTCTCTACCATTAACCATTTTCAAGTAACTAATTCACATTTTCATTACACTTAACCATTTTCAAGTAACTAATTCACATTTCAAGTCTCTACCATTAACCATTTTCAAGTAACTAATTCACATTTCAAGTCTCTACCACTAACCATGAAAATAATTCACATTTCAATTCTCTACACTTAACCATTTTCAAGTAACTAATTCACGTTTTCAAGTTACTACACTTAACCATTTTCAAGTTACAAATTCACATTTTCACTACACTTAACCATTTTCAAGTAACTAATTCACATTTCAAGTGTCTACAATTAACCATTTTCAAGTAATTAATTCACATTTTCAAGTCACTACCATTTTCAAGTAACAAATACACATCTTCAAGTCTCTACACTTAACCATTTTTAAATAACTAATTCACATTTCAAGTCTCTACCATTTTCAAGTAACTAATTCACATTTCAAGTCTCTACCATTAACCATTTTCAAGTAACTAATTCACATTTTCATTACACTTAACCATTTTCAAGTAACTACTTCACATTTCAAGTCTCTACCATTAACCATTTTCAAGTAACTAATTCACATTTCAAGTCTCTACCACTAACCATTAAAATAATTCACATTTCAATTCTCTACACTTAACCATTTTCAAGTAACTAATTCACGTTTTCAAGTTACTACACTTAACCATTTTCAAGTTACAAATTCACATTTTCACTACACTTAACCATTTTCAAGTAACTAATTCATATTTCAAGTGTCTACAATTAACCATTTTCAAGTAATTAATTCACATTTTCAAGTCACTACCATTTTCAAGTAACAAATACGCATCTTCAAGTCTCTACACTTAACCATTTTCAAATAACTAATTCACATTTCAAGTCTCTACCATTTTCAAGTAACTAATTCACATTTCAAGTCTCTACCATTAACCATTTTCAAGTAACTAATTCACATTTCAAGTGTCTATCATTAACCATGTAACTAATTCACATTTCAATTCTCTACACTTAACCATTTTCAAGTAACTAATGCACGTTTTCAAGTTACTACACGTAACCATTTTCAAGTAACTAATTCACATTTTCACTACACTTAACCATTTTCAAATAAATAATTCACATTTCAAGTCTCTACAATTAACCATTTTCAAGTAACTAATTCACATTTTCTAGTCACTACCATTTTCAAGTAACAAATACACATCTTCAAGTCTCTACTCTTAACCATTTTAAAATATCTAATTCACATTTCAAGTCTCTACCATTTTCAAGTAACTAATTCACATTTCAAGTCTCTACCATTTTCAAGTAACTAATTCACGTTTTCAAGTTACTACACTTAACCATTTTCAAGTAACTAATTCACATTTTTACTACACTTAACCATTTTCAAGTAACTAATTCAAAATTTCAAGTTACTACACTTAACAATTTTCAAATAACTAATTCACATTTCAAGTAAGTAGTTCACATTACAACAAACTACCCTTAACCATTTTCAAGTAACTAATTCACATTTTCACTACACTTAACCATTTTCAAGTAAGTAATTCACATTTCAAGTCTCTACCATTAACCATTTTCAAGTAACTAATTCACATTTTCAAGTCACTACCATTTTCAAGTAACAAATACACATCTTCATGCCTCTACACTTAACCATTTTCAAGTAACTAATTCACATTTCAATTCTCTACACTTAACCATTTTCAAGTAACTAATTCACGTTTTCAAGTTACTACACTTAACCATTTTCACGTAACTAATTCACATTTTCACTACACTTAACCATTTTCAAGTAACGAATTCACATTTCAAGTCTCTACCATTAACCATTTTCAAGTAACTAATTCACGTTTTCAAGTAACTAATTCACGTTTTCAAGTAACTAATTCATATTTTCACTACACTTAACCATTTTCAAGTAACTAATTCACATTTTCCCTACACTTAACCATTTTCAAGTAACTAATTCATATTTTCACTAGACTTAACCATTTTCAAGTGACTAATTCACATTTCCAGGCTCTACCATTAACCATTTTCAAGTAACTAATTCACATTTTCAAGTTACTACACTTAACAATTTTCAAATAACTAATTCACATTTCAAGTCTCTACCATTAACCATTTTAAAGTAACTAATTCACATTTTTAAGTTACTACCCTTAACCATTTTCAAGTAACTACTTCACATTTCAAGTCTCTACCATTAACCATTTTCAAGTAACTAATTCGCATTTTCATTACACTTAACCATTTTCAAGTAACTAATTCACATTTCAAGTCTCTACCATTAACCATTTTCAAGTAACTAATTCACATTTCAAGTCTCTACCACTAACCATGAAAATAATTCACATTTCAATTCTCTACACTTAACCATTTTCAAGTAACTAATTCACGTTTTCAAGTTACTACACTTAACCATTTTCAAGTTACAAATTCACATTTTCACTACACTTAACCATTTTCAAGTAACTAATTGACATTTCAAGTGTCTACAATTAACCATTTTAAAGTAATTAATTCACATTTTCAAGTCACTACCATTTTCAAGTAACAAATACACATCTTCAAGTCTCTACACTTAACCATTTTCAAATAACTAATTCACATTTCAAGTCTCTACCATTTTCAAGTAACTAATTCACATTTCAAGCCTCTACCATTAACCATTTTCAAGTAACTAATTCACATTTTCACTACACTTAACCATTTTCAAATAAATAATTCACATTTCAAGTCTCTACAATTAACCATTTTCAAGTAACTAATTCACATTTTCAAGTCACTACCATTTTCAAGTAACAAATACACATCTTCAAGTCTCTACTCTTAACCATTTTAAAATATCTAATTCACATTTCAAGTCTCTACCATTTTCAAGTAACTAATTCACATTTCAAGTCTCTACCATTTTCAAGTAACTAATTCACGTTTTCAAGTTACTACACTTAACCATTTTCAAGTAACTAATTCACATTTTTACTACACTTAACCATTTTCAAGTAACTAATTCACAATTTCAAGTTACTACACTTAACAATTTGCAAATAACTAATTCACATTTCAAGTTAGTAGTTCACATTACAACAAACTACCCTTAACCATTTTCAAGTCTCTACAATTAACCATTTTCAAGTAACTAATTCACATTTTCAAGTCACTACCATTTTCAAGTAACAAATACACATCTTCAAGTCTCTACTCTTAACCATTTTAAAATATCTAATTCACATTTCAAGTCTCTACCATTTTCAAGTAACTAATTCACATTTCAAGTCTCTACCATTTTCAAGTAACTAATTCACGTTTTCAAGTTACTACACTTAACCATTTTCAAGTAACTAATCCACATTTTTACTACACTTAACCATTTTCAAGTAACTAATTCAAAATTTCAAGTAACTACACTTAACAATTTTCAAATAACTAATTCACATTTCAAGTAAGTAGTTCACATTACAACAAACTACCCTTAACCATTTTCAAGTAACTAATTCACATTTTCACTACACTTAACCATTTTCAAGTAAGTAATTCACATTTCAAGTCTCTACCATTAACCATTTTCAAGTAACTAATTCACATTTTCAAGTCACTACCATTTTCAAGTAACAAATACACATCTTCATGCCTCTACACTTAACCATTTTCAAGTAACCAATTCACATTTTCAAGTTACTACACTAACCATTTTCAAGTAACTAATATACATTTTCACAACACTTAACCATTTTCAAGTAACTAATTCACATTTCAGGTCTCTACCATTAACCATTTTCAAGTAACTAATTCACATTTTCGCTACCCTTAACCATTTTCAAGTAACTAATTCACATTTTCACTAAACTTAACCATTTTCAAGTAACTAATTCACATTTCAAGTCTCTACCATTAACCATTTTCAAGTAAATAATTCACATTTCAAGTCTCTACCATTAACCATGTAACTAATTCACATTTCAATTCTCTACACTTAACCATTTTCAAGTAACTAATTCACGTTTTCAAGCTACTACACTTAACCATTTTCACGTAACTAATTCACATTTTCACTACACTTAACCATTTTCAAGTAACGAATTCACATTTCAAGTCTCTACCATTAACCATTTTCAAGTAACTAATTCACGTTTTCAAGTAACTAATTCACGTTTTCAAGTAACTAATTCATATTTTCACTACACTTAACCATTTTCAAGTAACTAATTCACATTTTCCCTACACTTAACCATTTTCAAGTAACTAATTCATATTTTCACTAGACTTAACCATTTTCAAGTGACTAATTCACATTTCCAGGCTCTACCATTAACCATTTTCAAGTAACTAATTCACATTTTCAAGTTACTACACTTAACAATTTTCAAATAACTAATTCACATTTCAAGTCTCTACCATTAACCATTTTAAAGTAACTAATTCACATTTTTAAGTTACTACCCTTAACCATTTTCAAGTAACTACTTCACATTTCAAGTCTCTACCATTAACCATTTTCAAGTAACTAATTCGCATTTTCATTACACTTAACCATTTTCAAGTAACTAATTCACATTTCAAGTCTCTACCATTAACCATTTTCAAGTAACTAATTCACATTTCAAGTCTCTACCACTAACCATGAAAATAATTCACATTTCAATTCTCTACACTTAACAATTTTCAAGTAACTAATTCACGTTTTCAAGTTACTACACTTAACCATTTTCAAGTTACAAATTCACATTTTCACTACACTTAACCATTTTCAAGTAACTAATTGACATTTCAAGTGTCTACAATTAACCATTTTAAAGTAATTAATTCACATTTTCAAGTCACTACCATTTTCAAGTAACAAATACACATCTTCAAGTCTCTACACATAACCATTTTCAAATAACTAATTCACATTTCAAGTCTCTACCATTTTCAAGTAACTAATTCACATTTCAAGCCTCTACCATTAACCATTTTCAAGTAACTAATTCGCATTTTCATTACACTTAACCATTTTCAAGTAACTAATTCACATTTCAAGTCTCTACCATTAACCATTTTCAAGTAACTAATTCACATTTCAAGTCTCTACCACTAACCATGAAAATAATTCACATTTCAATTCTCTACACTTAACCATTTTCAAGTAACTAATTCACGTTTTCAAGTTACTACACTTAACCATTTTCAAGTTACAAATTCACATTTTCACTACACTTAACCATTTTCAAGTAACTAATTGACATTTCAAGTGTCTACAATTAACCATTTTAAAGTAATTAATTCACATTTTCAAGTCACTACCATTTTCAAGTAACAAATACACATCTTCAAGTCTCTACACTTAACCATTTTCAAATAACTAATTCACATTTCAAGTCTCTACCATTTTCAAGTAACTAATTCACATTTCAAGCCTCTACCATTAACCATTTTCAAGTAACTAATTCACATTTTCACTACACTTAACCATTTTCAAATAAATAATTCACATTTCAAGTCTCTACAATTAACCATTTTCAAGTAACTAATTCACATTTTCAAGTCACTACCATTTTCAAGTAACAAATACACATCTTCAAGTCTCTACTCTTAACCATTTTAAAATATCTAATTCACATTTCAAGTCTCTACCATTTTCAAGTAACTAATTCACATTTCAAGTCTCTACCATTTTCAAGTAACTAATTCACGTTTTCAAGTTACTACACTTAACCATTTTCAAGTAACTAATTCACATTTTTACTACACTTAACCATTTTCAAGTAACTAATTCACAATTTCAAGTTACTACACTTAACAATTTGCAAATAACTAATTCACATTTCAAGTTAGTAGTTCACATTACAACAAACTACCCTTAACCATTTTCAAGTCTCTACAATTAACCATTTTCAAGTAACTAATTCACATTTTCAAGTCACTACCATTTTCAAGTAACAAATACACATCTTCAAGTCTCTACTCTTAACCATTTTAAAATATCTAATTCACATTTCAAGTCTCTACCATTTTCAAGTAACTAATTCACATTTCAAGTCTCTACCATTTTCAAGTAACTAATTCACGTTTTCAAGTTACTACACTTAACCATTTTCAAGTAACTAATCCACATTTTTACTACACTTAACCATTTTCAAGTAACTAATTCAAAATTTCAAGTAACTACACTTAACAATTTTCAAATAACTAATTCACATTTCAAGTAAGTAGTTCACATTACAACAAACTACCCTTAACCATTTTCAAGTAACTAATTCACATTTTCACTACACTTAACCATTTTCAAGTAAGTAATTCACATTTCAAGTCTCTACCATTAACCATTTTCAAGTAACTAATTCACATTTTCAAGTCACTACCATTTTCAAGTAACAAATACACATCTTCATGCCTCTACACTTAACCATTTTCAAGTAACCAATTCACATTTTCAAGTTACTACACTAACCATTTTCAAGTAACTAATATACATTTTCACAACACTTAACCATTTTCAAGTAACTAATTCACATTTCAGGTCTCTACCATTAACCATTTTCAAGTAACTAATTCACATTTTCGCTACCCTTAACCATTTTCAAGTAACTAATTCACATTTTCACTAAACTTAACCATTTTCAAGTAACTAATTCACATTTCAAGTCTCTACCATTAACCATTTTCAAGTAAATAATTCACATTTCAAGTCTCTACCATTAACCATGTAACTAATTCACATTTCAATTCTCTAAACTTAACCATTTTCAAGTAACTAATTCATGTTTTCAAGCTACTACACTTAACCATTTTCACGTAACTAATTCACATTTTCACTACACTTAACCATTTTCAAGTAACGAATTCACATTTCAAGTCTCTACCATTAACCATTTTCAAGTAACTAATTCACGTTTTCAAGTAACTAATTCACGTTTTCAAGTAACTAATTCATATTTTCACTACACTTAACCATTTTCAAGTAACTAATTCACATTTTCCCTACACTTAACCATTTTCAAGTAACTAATTCATATTTTCACTAGACTTAACCATTTTCAAGTGACTAATTCACATTTCCAGGCTCTACCATTAACCATTTTCAAGTAACTAATTCACATTTTCAAGTTACTACACTTAACAATTTTCAAATAACTAATTCACATTTCAAGTCTCTACCATTAACCATTTTAAAGTAACTAATTCACATTTTTAAGTTACTACCCTTAACCATTTTCAAGTAACTACTTCACATTTCAAGTCTCTACCATTAACCATTTTCAAGTAACTAATTCACATTTCAAGTCTCTACCATTAACCATTTTCAAGTAACTAATTCACATTTCAAGTCTCTACCACTAACCATGAAAATAATTCACATTTCAATTCTCTACACTTAACCATTTTCAAGTAACTAATTCACGTTTTCAAGTTACTACACTTAACCATTTTCAAGTTACAAATTCACATTTTCACTACACTTAACCATTTTCAAGTAACTAATTGACATTTCAAGTGTCTACAATTAACCATTTTAAAGTAATTAATTCACATTTTCAAGTCACTACCATTTTCAAGTAACAAATACACATCTTCAAGTCTCTACACTTAACCATTTTCAAATAACTAATTCACATTTCAAGTCTCTACCATTTTCAAGTAACTAATTCACATTTCAAGCCTCTACCATTAACCATTTTCAAGTAACTAATTCACATTTTCACTACACTTAACCATTTTCAAATAAATAATTCACATTTCAAGTCTCTACAATTAACCATTTTCAAGTAACTAATTCACATTTTCAAGTCACTACCATTTTCAAGTAACAAATACACATCTTCAAGTCTCTACTCTTAACCATTTTAAAATATCTAATTCACATTTCAAGTCTCTACCATTTTCAAGTAACTAATTCACATTTCAAGTCTCTACCATTTTCAAGTAACTAATTCACGTTTTCAAGTTACTACACTTAACCATTTTCAAGTAACTAATTCATATTTTCACTACACCTAACCATTTTCAAGTAACTAATTCACATTTTCACTAGACTTAACCATTTTCAAGTGACTAATTCACATTTCCAGGCTCTACCATTAACCATTTTCAAGTAACTAATTCACATTTTCAAGTTACTACACTCAACCATTTTCAAGTAACTAATTCAAATTTTCATTGCACTTAACCATTTTCAAGTAACTAATTCACATTTTTACTACACTTAACCATTTTCAAGTAACTAATTCACATTTTTACTACACTTAAGAATTTTCAAATAACTAATTCACATTTCAAGTAAGTAGTTCACATTACAACAAACTACCCTTAACCATTTTCAAGTAACTAATTCACATTTTCATTACACTTAACCATTTTCAAGTAAGTAATTCACATTTCAAGTCTCTACCATTAACCATTTTCAAGTAACTAATTCACATTTCAAATCTCTACCACTAACCATTAAAATAATTCACATTTCAATTCTCTACACTTAACCATTTTCAAGTAACTAATTCACGTTTTCAAGTTACTACACTTAACCATTTTCAAGTTACAAATTCACATTTTCACTACACTTAACCATTTTCAAGTAACTAATTCATATTTCAAGTCTCTACCATTAACCATTTTCAAGTAACTAATTCACGTTTTCAAGTAACTAATTCACGTTTTCAAGTAACTAATTCATATTTTCACTACACCTAACCATTTTCAAGTAACTAATTCACATTTTCACTAGACTTAACCATTTTCAAGTGACTAATTCACATTTCCAGGCTCTACCATTAACCATTTTCAAGTAACTAATTCACATTTTCAAGTTACTACACTCAACCATTTTCAAGTAACTAATTCAAATTTTCATTGCACTTAACCATTTTCAAGTAACTAATTCACATTTTTACTACACTTAACCATTTTCAAGTAACTAATTCACATTTTTACTACACTTAACAATTTTCAAATAACTAATTCACATTTCAAGTAAGTAGTTCACATTACAACAAACTACCCTTAACCATTTTCAAGTAACTAATTCACATTTTCATTACACTTAACCATTTTCAAGTAAGTAATTCACATTTCAAGTCTCTACCATTAACCATTTTCAAGTAACTAATTCACATTTCAAGTCTCTACCACTAACCATTAAAATAATTCACATTTCAATTCTCTACACTTAACCATTTTCAAGTAACTAATTCACGTTTTCAAGTTACTACACTTAACCATTTTCAAGTTACAAATTCACATTTTCACTACACTTAACCATTTTCAAGTAACTAATTCACATTTCAAGTCTCTACCATTTTCAAATAACTAATTCACATTTCAAGTCTCTACCATTAACCATTTTCAAGTAACTAATTCACATTTCAAGTGTCTACCATTAACCATGTAACTAGTTCACATTTCAATTCTCTACACTTAACCATTTTCAAGTAACTAATGCACGTTTTCAAGTTACTACACGTAACCATTTTCAAGTAACTAATTCACATTTTCACTACACTTAACCATTTTCAAGTAACTAATTCACATTTCAAGTCTCTACCATTAACCATTTTCAAGTAACTAATTCACATTTCAAGTCTCTACCACTAACCATTAAAATAATTCACATTTCAATTCTCTACACTTAACCATTTTCAAGTAACTAATTCACGTTTTCAAGTTACTACACTTAACCATTTTCAAGTTACAAATTCACATTTTCACTACACTTAACCATTTTCAAGTAACTAATTCATATTTCAAGTGTCTACAATTAACCATTTTCAAGTAATTAATTCACATTTTCAAGTCACTACCATTTTCAAGTAACAAATACGCATCTTCAAGTCTCTACACTTAACCATTTTCAAATAACTAATTCACATTTCAAGTCTCTACCATTTTCAAGTAACTAATTCACATTTCAAGTCTCTACCATTAACCATTTTCAAGTAACTAATTCACATTTCAAGTGTCTACCATTAACCATGTAACTAATTCACATTTCAATTCTCTACACTTAACCATTTTCAAGTAACTAATGCACGTTTTCAAGTTACTACACGTAACCATTTTCAAGTAACTAATTCACATTTTCACTACACTTAACCATTTTCAAATAAATAATTCACATTTCAAGTCTCTACAATTAACCATTTTCAAGTAACTAATTCACATTTTCTAGTCACTACCATTTTCAAGTAACAAATACACATCTTCAAGTCTCTACTCTTAACCATTTTAAAATATCTAATTCACATTTCAAGTCTCTACCATTTTCAAGTAACTAATTCACATTTCAAGTCTCTACCATTTTCAAGTAACTAATTCACGTTTTCAAGTTACTACACTTAACCATTTTCAAGTAACTAATTCACATTTTTACTACACTTAACCATTTTCAAGTAACTAATTCAAAATTTCAAGTTACTACACTTAACAATTTTCAAATAACTAATTCACATTTCAAGTAAGTAGTTCACATTACAACAAACTACCCTTAACCATTTTCAAGTAACTAATTCACATTTTTACTACACTTAACCATTTTCAAGTAACTAATTCAAAATTTCAAGTAACTACACTTAACAATTTTCAAATAACTAATTCACATTTCAAGTAAGTAGTTCACATTACAACAAACTACCCTTAACCATTTTCAAGTAACTAATTCACATTTTCACTACACTTAACCATTTTCAAGTAAGTAATTCACATTTCAAGTCTCTACCATTAACCATTTTCAAGTAACTAATTCACATTTTCAAGTCACTACCATTTTCAAGTAACAAATACACATCTTCATGCCTCTACACTTAACCATTTTCAAGTAACCAATTCACATTTTCAAGTTACTACACTAACCATTTTCAAGTAACTAATATACATTTTCACAACACTTAACCATTTTCAAGTAACTAATTCACATTTCAGGTCTCTACCATTAACCATTTTCAAGTAACTAATTCACATTTTCGCTACCCTTAACCATTTTCAAGTAACTAATTCACATTTTCACTAAACTTAACCATTTTCAAGTAACTAATTCACATTTCAAGTCTCTACCATTAACCATTTTCAAGTAAATAATTCACATTTCAAGTCTCTACCATTAACCATGTAACTAATTCACATTTCAATTCTCTACACTTAACCATTTTCAAGTAACTAATTCACGTTTTCAAGCTACTACACTTAACCATTTTCACGTAACTAATTCACATTTTCACTACACTTAACCATTTTCAAGTAACGAATTCACATTTCAAGTCTCTACCATTAACCATTTTCAAGTAACTAATTCACGTTTTCAAGTAACTAATTCACGTTTTCAAGTAACTAATTCATATTTTCACTACACCTAACCATTTTCAAGTAACTAATTCACATTTTCACTAGACTTAACCATTTTCAAGTGACTAATTCACATTTCCAGGCTCTACCATTAACCATTTTCAAGTAACTAATTCACATTTTCAAGTTACTACACTCAACCATTTTCAAGTAACTAATTCAAATTTTCATTGCACTTAACCATTTTCAAGTAACTAATTCACATTTTTACTACACTTAACCATTTTCAAGTAACTAATTCACATTTTTACTACACTTAACAATTTTCAAATAACTAATTCACATTTCAAGTAAGTAGTTCACATTACAACAAACTACCCTTAACCATTTTCAAGTAACTAATTCACATTTTCATTACACTTAACCATTTTCAAGTAAGTAATTCACATTTCAAGTCTCTACCATTAACCATTTTCAAGTAACTAATTCACATTTCAAGTCTCTACCACTAACCATTAAAATAATTCACATTTCAATTCTCTACACTTAACCATTTTCAAGTAACTAATTCACGTTTTCAAGTTACTACACTTAACCATTTTCAAGTTACAAATTCACATTTTCACTACACTTAACCATTTTCAAGTAACTAATTCATATTTCAAGTCTCTACCATTAACCATTTTCAAGTAACTAATTCACGTTTTCAAGTAACTAATTCACGTTTTCAAGTAACTAATTCATATTTTCACTACACCTAACCATTTTCAAGTAACTAATTCACATTTTCACTAGACTTAACCATTTTCAAGTGACTAATTCACATTTCCAGGCTCTACCATTAACCATTTTCAAGTAACTAATTCACATTTTCAAGTTACTACACTCAACCATTTTCAAGTAACTAATTCAAATTTTCATTGCACTTAACCATTTTCAAGTAACTAATTCACATTTTTACTACACTTAACCATTTTCAAGTAACTAATTCACATTTTTACTACACTTAACAATTTTCAAATAACTAATTCACATTTCAAGTAAGTAGTTCACATTACAACAAACTACCCTTAACCATTTTCAAGTAACTAATTCACATTTTCACTACACTTAACCATTTTCAAGTAAGTAATTCACATTTCAAGTCTCTACCATTAACCATTTTCAAGTAACTAATTCACATTTTCAAGTCACTACCATTTTCAAGTAACAAATACACATCTTCATGCCTCTACACTTAACCATTTTCAAGTAACTAATTCACATTTCAATTCTCTACACTTAACCATTTTCAAGTAACTAATTCACGTTTTCAAGTTACTACACTTAACCATTTTCACGTAACTAATTCACATTTTCACTACACTTAACCATTTTCAAGTAACGAATTCACATTTCAAGTCTCTACCATTAACCATTTTCAAGTAACTAATTCACGTTTTCAAGTAACTAATTCACGTTTTCAAGTAACTAATTCATATTTTCACTACACTTAACCATTTTCAAGTAACTAATTCACATTTTCCCTACACTTAACCATTTTCAAGTAACTAATTCATATTTTCACTAGACTTAACCATTTTCAAGTGACTAATTCACATTTCCAGGCTCTACCATTAACCATTTTCAAGTAACTAATTCACATTTTCAAGTTACTACACTTAACAATTTTCAAATAACTAATTCACATTTCAAGTCTCTACCATTAACCATTTTAAAGTAACTAATTCACATTTTTAAGTTACTACCCTTAACCATTTTCAAGTAACTACTTCACATTTCAAGTCTCTACCATTAACCATTTTCAAGTAACTAATTCGCATTTTCATTACACTTAACCATTTT
This sequence comes from Capsicum rhomboideum, assembly GCA_031232105.1. Classification (NCBI taxonomy): domain Eukaryota; kingdom Viridiplantae; phylum Streptophyta; class Magnoliopsida; order Solanales; family Solanaceae; genus Capsicum; species Capsicum rhomboideum. The sequence continues at coordinate 44,824,460 of CP124719.1, read as the reverse complement.
CAAGTAACTAATTCACATTTCAAGTCTCTACCATTAACCATTTTCAAGTAACTAATTCACATTTCAAGTCTCTACCACTAACCATGAAAATAATTCACATTTCAATTCTCTACACTTAACCATTTTCAAGTAACTAATTCACATTTTCAAGTTACTACACTTAACCATTTTCAAGTTACAAATTCACATTTTCACTACACTTAACCATTTTCAAGTAACTAATTGACATTTCAAGTGTCTACAATTAACCATTTTAAAGTAATTAATTCACATTTTCAAGTCACTACCATTTTCAAGTAACAAATACACATCTTCAAGTCTCTACACTTAACCATTTTCAAATAACTAATTCACATTTCAAGTCTCTACCATTTTCAAGTAACTAATTCACATTTCAAGCCTCTACCATTAACCATTTTCAAGTAACTAATTCACATTTTCACTACACTTAACCATTTTCAAATAAATAATTCACATTTCAAGTCTCTACAATTAACCATTTTCAAGTAACTAATTCACATTTTCAAGTCACTACCATTTTCAAGTAACAAATACACATCTTCAAGTCTCTACTCTTAACCATTTTAAAATATCTAATTCACATTTCAAGTCTCTACCATTTTCAAGTAACTAATTCACATTTCAAGTCTCTACCATTTTCAAGTAACTAATTCACGTTTTCAAGTTACTACACTTAACCATTTTCAAGTAACTAATTCACATTTTTACTACACTTAACCATTTTCAAGTAACTAATTCACAATTTCAAGTTACTACACTTAACAATTTGCAAATAACTAATTCACATTTCAAGTTAGTAGTTCACATTACAACAAACTACCCTTAACCATTTTCAAGTCTCTACAATTAACCATTTTCAAGTAACTAATTCACATTTTCAAGTCACTACCATTTTCAAGTAACAAATACACATCTTCAAGTCTCTACTCTTAACCATTTTAAAATATCTAATTCACATTTCAAGTCTCTACCATTTTCAAGTAACTAATTCACATTTCAAGTCTCTACCATTTTCAAGTAACTAATTCACGTTTTCAAGTTACTACACTTAAGCATTTTCAAGTAACTAATCCACATTTTTACTACACTTAACCATTTTCAAGTAACTAATTCAAAATTTCAAGTAACTACACTTAACAATTTTCAAATAACTAATTCACATTTCAAGTAAGTAGTTCACATTACAACAAACTACCCTTAACCATTTTCAAGTAACTAATTCACATTTTCACTACACTTAACCATTTTCAAGTAAGTAATTCACATTTCAAGTCTCTACCATTAACCATTTTCAAGTAACTAATTCACATTTTCAAGTCACTACCATTTTCAAGTAACAAATACACATCTTCATGCCTCTACACTTAACCATTTTCAAGTAACCAATTCACATTTTCAAGTTACTACACTAACCATTTTCAAGTAACTAATATACATTTTCACAACACTTAACCATTTTCAAGTAACTAATTCACATTTCAGGTCTCTACCATTAACCATTTTCAAGTAACTAATTCACATTTTCGCTACCCTTAACCATTTTCAAGTAACTAATTCACATTTTCACTAAACTTAACCATTTTCAAGTAACTAATTCACATTTCAAGTCTCTACCATTAACCATTTTCAAGTAAATAATTCACATTTCAAGTCTCTACCATTAACCATGTAACTAATTCACATTTCAATTCTCTACACTTAACCATTTTCAAGTAACTAATTCACGTTTTCAAGCTACTACACTTAACCATTTTCACGTAACTAATTCACATTTTCACTACACTTAACCATTTTCAAGTAACGAATTCACATTTCAAGTCTCTACCATTAACCATTTTCAAGTAACTAATTCACGTTTTCAAGTAACTAATTCACGTTTTCAAGTAACTAATTCATATTTTCACTACACTTAACCATTTTCAAGTAACTAATTCACATTTTCCCTACACTTAACCATTTTCAAGTAACTAATTCATATTTTCACTAGACTTAACCATTTTCAAGTGACTAATTCACATTTCCAGGCTCTACCATTAACCATTTTCAAGTAACTAATTCACATTTTCAAGTTACTACACTTAACAATTTTCAAATAACTAATTCACATTTCAAGTCTCTACCATTAACCATTTTAAAGTAACTAATTCACATTTTTAAGTTACTACCCTTAACCATTTTCAAGTAACTACTTCACATTTCAAGTCTCTACCATTAACCATTTTCAAGTAACTAATTCGCATTTTCATTACACTTAACCATTTTCAAGTAACTAATTCACATTTCAAGTCTCTACCATTAACCATTTTCAAGTAACTAATTCACATTTCAAGTCTCTACCACTAACCATGAAAATAATTCACATTTCAATTCTCTACACTTAACCATTTTCAAGTAACTAATTCACGTTTTCAAGTTACTACACTTAACCATTTTCAAGTTACAAATTCACATTTTCACTACACTTAACCATTTTCAAGTAACTAATTGACATTTCAAGTGTCTACAATTAACCATTTTAAAGTAATTAATTCACATTTTCAAGTCACTACCATTTTCAAGTAACAAATACACATCTTCAAGTCTCTACACTTAACCATTTTCAAATAACTAATTCACATTTCAAGTCTCTACCATTTTCAAGTAACTAATTCACATTTCAAGCCTCTACCATTAACCATTTTCAAGTAACTAATTCACATTTTCACTACACTTAACCATTTTCAAATAAATAATTCACATTTCAAGTCTCTACAATTAACCATTTTCAAGTAACTAATTCAAATTTTCAAGTCACTACCATTTTCAAGTAACAAATACACATCTTCAAGTCTCTACTCTTAACCATTTTAAAATATCTAATTCACATTTCAAGTCTCTACCATTTTCAAGTAACTAATTCACATTTCAAGTCTCTACCATTTTCAAGTAACTAATTCACGTTTTCAAGTTACTACACTTAACCATTTTCAAGTAACTAATTCACATTTTTACTACACTTAACCATTTTCAAGTAACTAATTCAAAATTTCAAGTAACTACACTTAACAATTTTCAAATAACTAATTCACATTTCAAGTAAGTAGTTCACATTACAACAAACTACCCTTAACCATTTTCAAGTAACTAATTCACATTTTCACTACACTTAACCATTTTCAAGTAAGTAATTCACATTTCAAGTCTCTACCATTAACCATTTTCAAGTAACTAATTCACATTTTCAAGTCACTACCATTTTCAAGTAACAAATACACATCTTCATGCCTCTACACTTAACCATTTTCAAGTAACCAATTCACATTTTAAAGTTACTACACTAACCATTTTCAAGTAACTAATATACATTTTCACAACACTTAACCATTTTCAAGTAACTAATTCACATTTCAGGTCTCTACCATTAACCATTTTCAAGTAACTAATTCACATTTTCGCTACCCTTAACCATTTTCAAGTAACTAATTCACATTTTCACTAAACTTAACCATTTTCAAGTAACTAATTCACATTTCAAGTCTCTACCATTAACCATTTTCAAGTAAATAATTCACATTTCAAGTCTCTACCATTAACCATGTAACTAATTCACATTTCAATTCTCTACACTTAACCATTTTCAAGTAACTAATTCACGTTTTCAAGCTACTACAGTTAACCATTTTCACGTAACTAATTCACATTTTCACTACACTTAACCATTTTCAAGTAACGAATTCACATTTCAAGTCTCTACCATTAACCATTTTCAAGTAACTAATTCACGTTTTCAAGTAACTAATTCATATTTTCACTACACCTAACCATTTTCAAGTAACTAATTCACATTTTCACTAGACTTAACCATTTTCAAGTGACTAATTCACATTTCCAGGCTCTACCATTAACCATTTTCAAGTAACTAATTCACATTTTCAAGTTACTACACTCAACCATTTTCAAGTAACTAATTCAAATTTTCATTGCACTTAACCATTTTCAAGTAACTAATTCACATTTTTACTACACTTAACCATTTTCAAGTAACTAATTCACATTTTTACTACACTTAACAATTTTCAAATAACTAATTCACATTTCAAGTAAGTAGTTCACATTACAACAAACTACCCTTAACCATTTTCAAGTAACTAATTCACATTTTCATTACACTTAACCATTTTCAAGTAAGTAATTCACATTTCAAGTCTCTACCATTAACCATTTTCAAGTAACTAATTCACATTTTCAAGTCACTACCATTTTCAAGTAACAAATACACATCTTCATGCCTCTACACTTAACCATTTTCAAGTAACCAATTCACATTTTCAAGTTACTACACTAACCATTTTCAAGTAACTAATATACATTTTCACAACACTTAACCATTTTCAAGTAACTAATTCACATTTCAAGTCTCTACCATTAACCATTTTCAAGTAACTAATTCACATTTTCGCTACCCTTAACCATTTTCAAGTAACTAATTCACATTTTCACTAAACTTGACCATTTTCAAGTAACTAATTCACATTTCAAGTCTCTACCATTAACCATTTTCAAGTAAATAATTCACATTTCAAGTCTCTACCATTAACCATGTAACTAATTCACATTTCAATTCTCTACACTTAACCATTTTCAAGTAACTAATTCACGTTTTCAAGCTACTACACTTAACCATTTTCACGTAACTAATTCACATTTTCACTACACTTAACCATTTTCAAGTAAAGAATTCACATTTCAAGTCTCTACCATTAACCATTTTCAAGTAACTAATTCACGTTTTCAAGTAACTAATTCACGTTTTCAAGTAACTAATTCATATTTTCACTACACTTAACCATTTTCAAGTAACTAATTCACATTTTCACTACACTTAACCATTTTCAAGTAACTAATTCTTATTTTAACTAGACTTAACCATTTTCAAGTGACTAATTCACATTTCCAGGCTCTACCATTAACCATTTTCAACTAACTAATTCACATTTTCAAGTTACTACACTCAAGCACTTTCAAGTAACTAATTCACATTTTCATTACACTTAACCATTTTCAAGTAATTAATTCACATTTTAAAGTTACTACACTTAACAATTTTCAAGTAACTAATTCACATTTCAAGTCTCTACCATTAACCATTTTCAAGTAACTAATTCACATTTTCAAGTTACTACACTTAACAATTTTCAAATAACTAATTCACATTTCCAATCTCTACCATTAACCATTTTAAAGTAACTAATTCACATTTTTAAGTTACTACCCTTAACCATTTTCAAGTAACTACTTCACATTTCAAGTCTCTACCATTAACCATTTTCAATTAACTAATTCACATTTTCATTACACTTAACCATTTTCAAGTAACTAATTCACATTTCAAGTCTCTACCATTAACCATTTTCAAGTAACTAATTCACATTTCAAGTCTCTACCACTAACCATGAAAATAATTCACATTTCAATTCTCTACACTTAACCATTTTCAAGTAACTAATTCACGTTTTCAAGTTACTACACTTAACCATTTTCAAGTTACAAATTCACATTTTCACTACACTTAACCATTTTCAAGTAACTAATTCACATTTCAAGTGTCTACAATTAACCATTTTCAAGTAATTAATTCACATTTTCAAGTCACTACCATTTTCAAGTAACAAATACGCATCTTCAAGTCTCTACACTTAACCATTTTTAAATAACTAATTCACATTTCAAGTCTCTACCATTTTCAAGTAACTAATTCACATTTCAAGTCTCTACCATTAACCATTTTCAAGTAACTAATTCACATTTCAAGTGTCTACCATTAACCATGTAACTAATTCACATTTCAATTCTCTACACTTAACCATTTTCAAGTAACTAATGCACGTTTTCAAGTTACTACACGTAACCATTTTCAAATAACTAATTCACATTTTCACTACACTTAACCATTTTCAAATAAATAATTCACATTTCAAGTCTCTACAATTAACCATTTTCAAGTAACTAATTCACATTTTCAAGTCACTACCATTTTCAAGTAACAAATACACATCTTCAAGTCTCTACTCTTAACCATTTTAAAATATCTAATTCACATTTCAAGTCTCTACCATTTTCAAGTAACTAATTCACATTTCAAGTCTCTACCATTTTCAAGTAACTAATTCACGTTTTCAAGTTACTACACTTAACCATTTTCAAGTAACTAATTCACATTTTTACTACACTCAACCATTTTCAAGTAACTAATTCAAAATTTCAAGTTACTACACTTAACAATTTTCAAATAACTAATTCACATTTCAAGTAAGTAGTTCACATTACAACAAACTACCCTTAACCATTTTCAAGTAACTAATTCACATTTTCACTACACTTAACCATTTTCAAGTAAGTAATTCACATTTCAAGTCTCTACCATTAACCATTTTCAAGTAACTAATTCACATTTTCAAGTCACTACCATTTTCAAGTAACAAATACACATCTTCATGCCTCTACACTTAACCATTTTCAAGTAACCAATTCACATTTTCAAGTTACTACACTAACCATTTTCAAGTAACTAATATACATTTTCACAACACTTAACCATTTTCAAATAACTAATTCACATTTCAAGTCTCTACCATTAACCATTTTCAAGTAACTAATTCAAATTTTCGCTATCCTTAACCATTTTCAAGTAAGTAATTCACATTTTCACTAAACTTAACCATTTTCAAGTAACTAATTCACATTTCAAGTCTCTACCATTAACCATTTTCAAGTAAATAATTCACATTTCAAGTCTCTACCATTAACCATGTAACTAATTCACATTTCAATTCTCTACACTTAACCATTTTCAAGTAACTAATTCACGTTTTCAAGCTACTACACTTAACCATTTTCACGTAACTAATTCACATTTTCACTACACTTAACCATTTTCAAGTAACGAATTCACATTTCAAGTCTCTACCATTAACCATTTTCAAGTAACTAATTCACGTTTTCAAGTAACTAATTCACGTTTTCAAGTAACTAATTCATATTTTCACTACACTTAACCATTTTCAAGTAACTAATTCACATTTTCACTACACTTAACCATTTTCAAATAACTAATTCACATTTTCACTAGACTTAACCATTTTCAAGTGACTAATTCACATTTCCAGGCTCTACCATTAACCATTTTCAAGTAACTAATTCACATTTTCAAGTTACTACACTCAACCATTTTCAAGTAACTAATTCACATTTTCATTACACTTAACCATTTTCAAGTAACTAATTCACATTTTAAAGTTACTACACTTAACAATTTTCAAGTAACTAATTCACATTTCAAGTCTCTACCATTAACCATTTTCTAGTAACTAATTCACATTTTCAAGTTACTACACTTAACAATTTTCAAATAACTAATTCACATTTCAAGTCTCTACCATTAACCATTTTAAAGTAACTAATTCACATTTTTAAGTTACTACCCTTAACCATTTTCAAGTAACTACTTCACATTTCAAGCCTCTACCATTAACCATTTTCAAGTAACTAATTCACATTTTCATTACACTTAACCATTTTCAAGTAACTAATTCACATTTCAAGTCTCTACCATTAACCATTTTCAAGTAACTAATTCACATTTCAAGTCTCTACCACTAACCATTAAAATAATTCACATTTCAATTCTCTACACTTAACCATTTTCAAGTAACTAATTCACGTTTTCAAGTTACTACACTTAACCATTTTCAAGTTACAAATTCACATTTTCACTACACTTAACCATTTTCAAGTAACTAATTCATATTTCAAGTGTCTACAATTAACCATTTTCAAGTAATTAATTCACATTTTCAAGTCACTACCATTTTCAAGTAACAAATACGCATCTTCAAGTCTCTACACTTAACCATTTTCAAATAACTAATTCACATTTCAAGTCTCTACCATTTTCAAGTAACTAATTCACATTTCAAGTCTCTACCATTAACCATTTTCAAGTAACTAATTCACATTTCAAGTGTCTACCATTAACCATGTAACTAATTCACATTTCAATTCTCTACACTTAACCATTTTCAAGTAACTAATGCACGTTTTCAAGTTACTACACGTAACCATTTTCAAGTAACTAATTCACATTTTCACTACACTTAACCATTTTCAAATAAATAATTCACATTTCAAGTCTCTACAATTAACCATTTTCAAGTAACTAATTCACATTTTCTAGTCACTACCATTTTCAAGTAACAAATACACATCTTCAAGTCTCTACTCTTAACCATTTTAAAATATCTAATTCACATTTCAAGTCTCTACCATTTTCAAGTAACTAATTCACATTTCAAGTCTCTACCATTTTCAAGTAACTAATTCACGTTTTCAAGTTACTACACTTAACCATTTTCAAGTAACTAATTCACATTTTTACTACACTTAACCATTTTCAAGTAACTAATTCAAAATTTCAAGTTACTACACTTAACAATTTTCAAATAACTAATTCACATTTCAAGTAAGTAGTTCACATTACAACAAACTACCCTTAACCATTTTCAAGTAACTAATTCACATTTTCACTACACTTAACCATTTTCAAGTAAGTAATTCACATTTCAAGTCTCTACCATTAACCATTTTCAAGTAACTAATTCACATTTTCAAGTCACTACCATTTTCAAGTAACAAATACACATCTTCATGCCTCTACACTTAACCATTTTCAAGTAACCAATTCACATTTTCAAGTTACTACACTAACCATTTTCAAGTAACTAATATACATTTTCACAACACTTAACCATTTTCAAGTAACTAATTCACATTTCAAGTCTCTACCATTAACCATTTTCAAGTAACTAATTCACATTTTCGCTACCTTTAACCATTTTCAAGTAACTAATTCACATTTTCACTAAACTTAACCATTTTCAAGTAACTAATTCACATTTCAAGTCTCTACCATTAACCATTTTCAAGTAAATAATTCACATTTCAAGTCTCTACCATTAACCATGTAACTAATTCATATTTCAATTCTCTACACTTAACCATTTTCAAGTAACTAATTCACGTTTTCAAGCTACTACACTTAACCATTTTCACGTAACTTATTCACATTTTCACTACACTTAACCATTTTCAAGTAACTAATTCACATTTCAAGTCTCTACGATTAACCATTTTCAAGTAACTAATTCACGTTTTCAAGTAACTAATTCATATTTTCACTACACTTAACCATTTTCAAGTAACTAATTCACATTTTCACTACACTTAACCATTTTCAAGTAAGTAATTCACATTTCAAGTGTCTACAATTAACCATTTTCAAGTAATTAATTCACATTTTCAAGTCACTACCATTTTCAAGTAACAAATACGCATCTTCAAGTCTCTACACTTAACCATTTTTAAATAACTAATTCACATTTCAAGTCTCTACCATTTTCAAGTAACTAATTCACATTTCAAGTCTCTACCATTAACCATTTTCAAGTAACTAATTCACATTTCAAGTGTCTACCATTAACCATGTAACTAATTCACATTTCAATTCTCTACACTTAACCATTTTCAAGTAACTAATGCACGTTTTCAAGTTACTACACGTAACCATTTTCAAATAACTAATTCACATTTTCACTACACTTAACCATTTTCAAATAAATAATTCACATTTCAAGTCTCTACAATTAACCATTTTCAAGTAACTAATTCACATTTTCAAGTCACTACCATTTTCAAGTAACAAATACACATCTTCAAGTCTCTACTCTTAACCATTTTAAAATATCTAATTCACATTTCAAGTCTCTACCATTTTCAAGTAACTAATTCACATTTCAAGTCTCTACCATTTTCAAGTAACTAATTCACGTTTTCAAGTTACTACACTTAACCATTTTCAAGTAACTAATTCACATTTTTACTACACTCAACCATTTTCAAGTAACTAATTCAAAATTTCAAGTTACTACACTTAACAATTTTCAAATAACTAATTCACATTTCAAGTAAGTAGTTCACATTACAACAAACTACCCTTAACCATTTTCAAGTAACTAATTCACATTTTCACTACACTTAACCATTTTCAAGTAAGTAATTCACATTTCAAGTCTCTACCATTAACCATTTTCAAGTAACTAATTCACATTTTCAAGTCACTACCATTTTCAAGTAACAAATACACATCTTCATGCCTCTACACTTAACCATTTTCAAGTAACCAATTCACATTTTCAAGTTACTACACTAACCATTTTCAAGTAACTAATATACATTTTCACAACACTTAACCATTTTCAAATAACTAATTCACATTTCAAGTCTCTACCATTAACCATTTTCAAGTAACTAATTCAAATTTTCGCTATCCTTAACCATTTTCAAGTAAGTAATTCACATTTTCACTAAACTTAACCATTTTCAAGTAACTAATTCACATTTCAAGTCTCTACCATTAACCATTTTCAAGTAAATAATTCACATTTCAAGTCTCTACCATTAACCATGTAACTAATTCACATTTCAATTCTCTACACTTAACCATTTTCAAGTAACTAATTCACGTTTTCAAGCTACTACACTTAACCATTTTCACGTAACTAATTCACATTTTCACTACACTTAACCATTTTCAAGTAACGAATTCACATTTCAAGTCTCTACCATTAACCATTTTCAAGTAACTAATTCACGTTTTCAAGTAACTAATTCACGTTTTCAAGTAACTAATTCATATTTTCACTACACTTAACCATTTTCAAGTAACTAATTCACATTTTCACTACACTTAACCATTTTCAAATAACTAATTCACATTTTCACTAGACTTAACCATTTTCAAGTGACTAATTCACATTTCCAGGCTCTACCATTAACCATTTTCAAGTAACTAATTCACATTTTCAAGTTACTACACTCAACCATTTTCAAGTAACTAATTCACATTTTCATTACACTTAACCATTTTCAAGTAACTAATTCACATTTTAAAGTTACTACACTTAACAATTTTCAAGTAACTAATTCACATTTCAAGTCTCTACCATTAACCATTTTCTAGTAACTAATTCACATTTTCAAGTTACTACACTTAACAATTTTCAAATAACTAATTCACATTTCAAGTCTCTACCATTAACCATTTTAAAGTAACTAATTCACATTTTTAAGTTACTACCCTTAACCATTTTCAAGTAACTACTTCACATTTCAAGCCTCTACCATTAACCATTTTCAAGTAACTAATTCACATTTTCATTACACTTAACCATTTTCAAGTAACTAATTCACATTTCAAGTCTCTACCATTAACCATTTTCAAGTAACTAATTCACATTTCAAGTCTCTACCACTAACCATTAAAATAATTCACATTTCAATTCTCTACACTTAACCATTTTCAAGTAACTAATTCACGTTTTCAAGTTACTACACTTAACCATTTTCAAGTTACAAATTCACATTTTCACTACACTTAACCATTTTCAAGTAACTAATTCATATTTCAAGTGTCTACAATTAACCATTTTCAAGTAATTAATTCACATTTTCAAGTCACTACCATTTTCAAGTAACAAATACGCATCTTCAAGTCTCTACACTTAACCATTTTCAAATAACTAATTCACATTTCAAGTCTCTACCATTTTCAAGTAACTAATTCACATTTCAAGTCTCTACCATTAACCATTTTCAAGTAACTAATTCACATTTCAAGTGTCTACCATTAACCATGTAACTAATTCACATTTCAATTCTCTACACTTAACCATTTTCAAGTAACTAATGCACGTTTTCAAGTTACTACACGTAACCATTTTCAAGTAACTAATTCACATTTTCACTACACTTAACCATTTTCAAATAAATAATTCACATTTCAAGTCTCTACAATTAACCATTTTCAAGTAACTAATTCACATTTTCTAGTCACTACCATTTTCAAGTAACAAATACACATCTTCAAGTCTCTACTCTTAACCATTTTAAAATATCTAATTCACATTTCAAGTCTCTACCATTTTCAAGTAACTAATTCACATTTCAAGTCTCTACCATTTTCAAGTAACTAATTCACGTTTTCAAGTTACTACACTTAACCATTTTCAAGTAACTAATTCACATTTTTACTACACTTAACCATTTTCAAGTAACTAATTCAAAATTTCAAGTTACTACACTTAACAATTTTCAAATAACTAATTCACATTTCAAGTAAGTAGTTCACATTACAACAAACTACCCTTAACCATTTTCAAGTAACTAATTCACATTTTCACTACACTTAACCATTTTCAAGTAAGTAATTCACATTTCAAGTCTCTACCATTAACCATTTTCAAGTAACTAATTCACATTTTCAAGTCACTACCATTTTCAAGTAACAAATACACATCTTCATGCCTCTACACTTAACCATTTTCAAGTAACCAATTCACATTTTCAAGTTACTACACTAACCATTTTCAAGTAACTAATATACATTTTCACAACACTTAACCATTTTCAAGTAACTAATTCACATTTCAAGTCTCTACCATTAACCATTTTCAAGTAACTAATTCACATTTTCGCTACCTTTAACCATTTTCAAGTAACTAATTCACATTTTCACTAAACTTAACCATTTTCAAGTAACTAATTCACATTTCAAGTCTCTACCATTAACCATTTTCAAGTAAATAATTCACATTTCAAGTCTCTACCATTAACCATGTAACTAATTCATATTTCAATTCTCTACACTTAACCATTTTCAAGTAACTAATTCACGTTTTCAAGCTACTACACTTAACCATTTTCACGTAACTTATTCACATTTTCACTACACTTAACCATTTTCAAGTAACTAATTCACATTTCAAGTCTCTACGATTAACCATTTTCAAGTAACTAATTCACGTTTTCAAGTAACTAATTCATATTTTCACTACACTTAACCATTTTCAAGTAACTAATTCACATTTTCACTACACTTAACCATTTTCAAGTAACTAATTCATATTTCAAGTCTCTGCCATTAACCATTTTCAAGTAACTAATTCACATTTCAAGTCTCTACCATTAACCATGTAACTAATTCACATTTCAATTCTCTACACTTAACCATTTTCAAGTAACTAATTCACGTTTTCAAGTTACTACACTTAACCATTTTCACGTAACTTATTCACATTTTCACTACACTTAACCATTTTCAGGTAACTAATTCACATTTCAAGTCTCTACCACTAACCATTTTCAAGTAACTAATTCACGTTTTCAAGTTACTGCACTTAACCATTTTCAAGTAACTAATTCACATTTTTACTACACTTAACCATTTTCAATTAACTAATTCACATTTTCAAGTTACTACACTTAACAATTTTCAAATAACTAATTCACATTTCAAGTAAGTAGTTCACATTACAACAAACTACACTTAACCATTTTCAAGTAACTAATTCACATTTTCAAGCCACTACCATTTTCAAGCAACTAATACAAATGCTCAAGTCTCTATACTTAACCATTTTCAAGTAACAAATACACATTTTCAAGCCACTACAATTTTCAAGTAACTAATTCAAATGACCAAGTCTCTACACTTAACCATTTTCAAATAACTAATACACATTTTCAAGTCACTACCATTTTCAAGTAACAAATACACATTTTCAAGTAACTACACTAGAGCATTTTCAAGCAACAAATACACATTTTCAAGTAAGTAGTTCACATTACAATTTACTACACTTAACCATTTTCATGTAACTAATTCACATTTTCAAGCTACTACCATTTTCAAGCAACTAATTCAAATGCCCAAGTCTCTACACTTAACCATTTTCAAGTAACAAATACACATTTTTAAGCCACTACAATTTTCAAGTAACTAATTCAAATGACCAAGTCTCTACACTTAACCATTTTCAAAGAACTAATACACATTTTCAAGTCACTACCATTTTCAAGTAACAAATACACATTTTCAAGTAACTACATTTAAGCCATAACTTTCAACAAAAAATCCTACGGCCTTCATAGCCTTCTACAGCAAATAATCCCAGCATTCTCACCTAATGTGAGATTCCGACAGCTACAAAATAACTATACCTACACGACGAAAGAAAATCTACACTTCAAAAACGAAATCCTAAAGGTTGCTAAAAATAAAAGAAGGGGGGTGTTTACCTTTCTTAGAGCACCAAAACAGAACTACGAGCTTCGTCGAAATCCTTGACACCACGAAATCCTTGAATGAGCTTGAATCGTACCCAAAAAAATTGAAATTCGAATTTGAGAATTTTTGTATTTTTTGATTTGTGAGGAAATTGGAGTTTCTAGGGAATTTCACACTTCTCATAGTACGTGTCTCGTGTATTTGTACGAAATCCATGAGGAAATCGATTTGGGGTTTTCGGGTTTGTGGGTTTTTCGATTTTGGTGTGGTTTTTGGGTTTTTGGGGTGTTTTTCGGTTTTGGGTGTGTTTTTTGAGTTTATGGGGTGTGTTGGGGTAAAGAAGAAAAGGGGATATAAGGGTGGGCTGGACCGGGTTAGCAGTTTTGGGCCCCTTAAGGGATTGGGCCCAAAACATTAGGATATTAAAATAAAAAAGGGAGAGGGTAAACATTAGGCCATTTAAAGAATGACCAATTAGATTATTTAGCCATTGTCATTTAAATTATAGACCAAATCAAAAATCAATTGGTCAATTGCATTGCAATTATGACCAATTTGATTTTGATTACGACCCAAATTTAATAGACCGGCCAAATTAAATCAAAATTCAAAACAAATGAATAATCGATTTAACCCTGAGCTTCTTGGTTTAATAAAATAAAATAAATATTTCCTGAATAAATCGTATTATATTCATAACAAGTACAAAAAAAATTAATACGATGTATATAAATCGGATAATTAATTAATTCATCGTCATACACAAGTAGTCTATTTCCTCAATTGTATAATAATATCAATGTATTTCGTATATTAGGATGAATTTTTGGTTAGTTAGCTTTTGAATATAAATTATATACCTCGTAATACAACGTATTTTATATATAATCTGATGAATTATCCACTAATTAGCTTATTTTATTATAGCTTCAAAAGTATATTATTACGTCGATCGTATGATATCAACGTGTTATTCAAAATACTTAGATAGATTCGGTTAGTTTGCTTTTGACTACTACGTATATATATATCACTACACGAGATATACGTATATATACATATCGAGTGACTAGATGAAGTTCAACATACGTACTGTATACATTACATAAACGAGTATATATACTCTGATGAATTATCGATTAATTTAGCTTAATTACGTTATTATAACTTCAACAGTATATATATTATTACACCGAACTTGTGATATCAACGTGTTATTCAAAATACTTGGATAGATTCACTTACATTGCTTTTGACTACTGCGTATATGAATACACGAGATATACATATATACACACACACTCTATCGACTATCAGGTTCTAAATGCATACTATATATACATCACATACACGAGTATATGACCCCGTAATACAACATATTTCATATATACTCTGATGAATTATCGGTTAGTTTAGCTTACGTTATTATAAGTTCAACATTATATTATTACCTTGGTCGTATGATATCAACGTATTCAATATACTTAGAAAGATTCAGTTAGCTTTTGACTACTACATACATCACTACACGAAATATACATATAGATCACATGCACAAGTATATTACCCCATAATACAACGTATTTCTTATACTCTAATGAATTATCGATTATTTACCTTACATTATTATAACTCCAACAATATATTATAATTACCTCAATCGTGTGATATCAACGTATTCAATATAATTGTATACATTTAATTAGCTTTTGACTGCTACGTAAATAACTACACGCAATAGATGCGTATACATATATACATACATACATACATATATATATATATATATATAAATACTCGACGGAAAATATATTTATTTGATTGAAACATACGTAAAAAATAAAGATTATTTTTTATGTTATTTATTAATTTTATTTAATATATTTCATATTTCTTAATTTATTTTTAATATTTTTTATAAAAAACAACCACAAGTGGTAGGTTTTTCTTAAATCATTTTACAAAAACCGACCACTTGTGGTAGGTTTTTTAACATTAATTAATTTTTATTATTATTTAAAAATAAACCGACCACACGTGGTCTCTAAATTTTAAGAAATATATTTAATATATTTTATCAATTTACATTTTTCATTTATTTTATTTATATTAGTTTTTTGGGGAACCAAAAGCAACCACAAGTAGTCAGCTTTGTATAAAAATATTTTTTTATTTTTTAAATCTAAAACCGACCATAAGTGGTCGCTTTTTATAAAATATTTTATATTTTTTAAATCTTAAACCAACCACAAGTGGTCGGTTTTTTATAAAAGAAAAATTGATTTTTTTTTAAATCTAAAACCGATCACAAGTGGTCGGTTTTTGTAAAATAATTTTCACAAAAATTAAATATATTTTGTATAAAAAATTAAAAAGAATTTTTAAATAATAATTTTATTTATTTATTGTTATTACCGACCACAAGTGGTCGGCTTTAAGGAATTATATTTTCCCGGGTTAATTTATTTACTTTTCCGCAATTTTAAAATATAAAAACCGACCACTTGTGGTCGGTTTTTGATTAAAAAATTTTTAAAAATAAATTTAATGAAAAACCGACCACACGTGGTCGCTTTTTTGGTTTTTTTTTGTAGTGTATTTACCTTACATTTATAACTCCAACAGTATATTAGTACCTCGATCATATAATATCAACGTATTCAATATACTTGTATACATTCAATTAGCTTTTGACTATTACGTAAATAACTACACGAGATATACATGTATAAAAATATATACTCGATGGACAATATATTTATTTTATTGAAACGTAAGTATATACTCATTTTCATAAACTTATTTTTAATTTTTTTTAACGAAACCGACTCTGTCCGTCGCTTTTAGTAAAAAATAAAGAAAAATTAAAAATAAATTAAAAAAGCGACGGACAGTGTCGTTTTCATAAAAAAAAAATTTATTTAAAGAAACCGACTCTGTCCGTCGATTTTAGTAAATAAATAAATAAAAATTAAAAATAAATTAAAAAAGCGACGGACAGTGTCGTTTTCATAAACTTATTTATGATTTTTTTTAACGAAATCGATTCTGTCCGTCGCTTTTAGTAAAAATAAAAAAAAATTAAAAATAAATTAAAAAAGCGACGGACAGTGTTATTTTCATAAACTTATTTTTTATTTTTATTAACGAAACCGACTCTGTCCGTTTCTTTTAGTAAAAAATAAAGAAAAATTTAAAATAAATTAAAAAAGCGACGGACAGTGTCGTTTTCAGAAACTTATTTTTTATTTTTTTAACGAAACCGACTCTGTCCGTTGCTTTTAGTAAAAATAAAGAAAAATTAAAAATAAATTTAAAAAGCGACGGACAGTGTCGTTTTTTCTAAAAATTAATTTTCTTTTTTTAAAAAATAATAGCGACGCTGTCCGTTGATGTTTGTAAATATAAAAAAAAATTAATTTAAATTAAAAAAGCGACGGACATCGTCGATTTTCTAATTTTATTTTTTTTAACAAAAAATTAATAGCGACGCTATCCGTCGCTTTTATTTAAAAAAAAAAAACTATAAATTATTTATTAATTGTTTGGCACAATAATCCGCGAAAATAAGCGACGGACATTGAGACGTTGTCCGTCGATTTTAATAAAAAATAAATAAAAATTTAAAATAAATTAAAAAAACGACGGACAGCGTCGCTTTTCTGGAGCGATGGACAGCGTCGCTTTTCTGGAGCGACGCAGTGCGTCGCTTTTTTATCCGTCGTTTTTTTTGCCTTTTTTAGTAGTGAGTACCTCAAATTCTACCGAACAACGAACTCACTCAATGATTTGATGATCACACTTGAGTTTTTCAAGGAGAAGAGAGTGTTTTTTCTTTCATAAAATTCGTCTTAATACCTCAGGAAAAATTTAGGTATTTATAGCCAAAAGGTGGTGCTTCAGAAGAGAAGCAATGGTTCCAGAAAAATGTACTGTTTTAGACTGTCGCGGCCACCTGCGCCCGCAGGTGGTTCACTTGCGTCCGCAGGTGATGTTTGACCCGAACCAGAAGCATCTGTGTTGGCCACCTGGGCCCGCAGGTGACCACCTGCGCAAATAGGTCGGTTTTTCCGCCTTCAAACAGTGCCTCGAAGGGTCACGTCCCTTCGAGGTGCGTTGTGACATACGTCCGCACATGCCATATGCGTCCACAAATGGAGAAAATTTTCGTATCGGATTTCTGGATTAAAAACATCACTATTTTTCAAGTTCCAAATGAATTTTGTCCAAAAAGATAGTCTCTCGATCATTTTCCAAATCCAAATCCAAATCCGAAGCCGACCGAGCAACGACGACGGCGCGAGGCTTGTCTTGTTCTTGCCCCACTATCCACATGAAGGAATGCATCTCAATATATGCATAAGAATGTTTCTATCTCCCACCAATGTGGGAGAACTTTACTTCTTAAAAGTGAACTACACATTTCATTTTCCCTCCATTTTTCATTCACAATACTTAGGATCCAACAAAATATACAAAGAAAGATGAAATCAATATTATTTTGGTCTTTTTGTTGTTTATTCAATATTAAAGAGTACTAGAATTACCAACATGGGTTGTGGTGCACTGGTGGGACTGCTCCACCCTTAACTAGAGGTTCGGGTTCGAGCCTTGGGAATGAAGAAAATCCTGTTGGGAGCGTCGCCCCCAGAATGGGCCCTGCAGTGCACGATCCGGATTAGTCGGGGCTCTAATGCGGGTACTGGACACCGGGTGGGAAACCAAAAAAAAGAAAGAAAAAAAAAGTACTAGAATTATGGTATAAATCATACCGATATTACTTATACTTCTAAAAAAATAATGCCAACCAAATATAATGATTTCAGATTTTATATTAGAATTATATTGAAATAATTTCGGATTTTATATTAGAATTATATTAAAATAATTTCGGATTTATATTAGGATTATTTTTCTAATCCACGAGCCCTAACAAGTTTGAATCAATCAATTAGCCGACATAAAACTTTTGTGCTCGAATTAATGCATAGAAAACTAAGTTTGCAGCCGTTTGTTGGGAATAAATTTTATAAAAAATGCTGAAATTCCATATTTATTGATAAATTCATGAACTTACCCAACACCCACAAACATTAAGGACCTGTTTGGAAAGTCATCCTGGAAATTAGATTTGGTGTAATTGGATGTCATTAGACCGTTTGGCATGTTTGATTGGTTGGTCAGGTAATTACTTGATCAGCATGTAATTGGGTGTAATTGGCTAATTACACTCTCCAATTCATAGGAGGGAGTTGTGAATTGCTGGTAATTACATGGTGTAATTACAAGCTGGTTACCTTTTAATTTCTTCCTTTTATTTCTATTTTTTTTATTTTTTTTGTTTTAATTTATTTTTTATTTCTATTATTTTAAATTCATTTTTTTATTATTCTAATATTTTTTAAAAATATTTTTTTATTTTATATTATTTATATTACATTTCCTTCTCATTTCTCAATCTTTCCTTCTTGTGATTACATGCAATTGTTCGTATTAACTATTTTTTTTTTTATTTTATGTTTATTTTTTTCATTTAGCATAATTTTATTAGTATTCTAATTTTTAAATTAAAGTAGAATTCATTGTTGAATAAGGTTATAGACTTACATTTTCCTTTTCTTTTTAATCATATTTATGTACGTTATGTTGAAATTTCACATAAGAGTATTATGTTAACTTTTTTTTATTTGAATTTTGAACTTATGTTATATTTTCAGTTTCAATTTATTTGTTTTACTAGTATTGACTTGATATTTTACATTGCAAGCCATTCATTTTTAGTTAGAATTGATAGATTATCTTTTTGTCAAATGTGTTAATAATTTTATGACATTATATTTATAATATATTTTTTTTCTAACATGCATTTCATGATGTTCTTAAAAGTCATGTACTTTTAGTTTTTATGATTAATTTAATTAAACTATATTAATTTGAAAAATATAAATAAATTTTTTTAACAATATTAGTTAAGAACATATGTTTATTAATTAATATATTTTCAAAAGACAATATATACATCTTAAATATTTAATTTAATATCATTTATAAAGGCCCTATTTGTCTAATATAAATTTTTTAGTTTTTTGATAATTAACTTTTATTTTAAAAATTTAATATAACCATGTAATTACACTTGTACAACCAAACAGTACACTCGTAATTATAATTTAATTACATTATTCTAAACAAACAGGTCATTGTAATTACTAGGCAGTGTAATTACTAGGCTGATAATTACTACCCTAGTAATTACACTAATTCCAATTATTAGGTGACTTTCCAAACAGACCCTAAGGTCGATAATTTTGCAGAAAATATTCCTTCATTTTTTTCAGCTCTTTTCTGTATTTCCAACTATCCCTTGTTTTGTATCTTAAAGACATTAACAATTGGCTTTAGAAATAGTTCAAATTCTAATCCAACATAAGGCCGTTATACTATCTTACATCTTAAGACTGGGGGTGTGTTTGGCACGAAGAAAAATGTTTTGTATGGATAATGTTTTTATAGAAAATAAGTTATTTTTAAACTTATAAAGTTTGTAATGTTTAATGAATAATTAAGCAAAAAATATTGGCAAGAATTTTTATATATAATATTCTAGACAAACACTTTTGGGTATGGGTAAGGCTGGCAATGGATTGGGTTCGGGTAGACCAGACCGGTTTTATCGGTATCGGGTTCGAAATCGAATCCCTTTTGGCCGGTGATTGGTCCGGGACCGATACTATCAATACCGGATCTACCGGAATATTCTTGTGTTCCGATCCGATCCAATCCGATAGTAACAGGTGTGGAACCGAGCCGGACCGCAATGAAATTCGGGTCCAACGTTGTATTTTTTTTTAAATTATATTTATTTAAAAACAGTTTTTAAAATACATTTTAAAAAGTTTTAAAAACATTTTAAAACTTATAAAAACTTTTTTATGTTCTTAAAGTTTTACAAAACTTATGAAAACTTTTTTATGTTCTTAAAGTTTTACAAAACTTATTATAGTTAATAAAAACTTATAAATGTTTTCACAAAACTATTTAAAGTTAAAAAAACTTTATAAAGGTATTAAAGTTGATTTTGTTTCCAAAACCTATAAAAACTTTAAAGTTACAAAACATACAAAACTTGTTTATGTTCTTAAAGTTTTTACAAAAGTTATTAAAATAACTTATTAAAGTTTTTACAAAACTTGTTAAGTTAATAACTTATTAAAGTTTTGTAAACTATTAAATAGTAATAAATTTATGAAGTAAGTTAGCTAAGTAATAAATATAAATTAAATTTTAACTAAGTTTTTAATAATTAATTGCATTAAATAAAAGACAAATTATAAAATAAAATTAAGGCGAATAGCCTATTAATTTATTCAAATTTCTTACGTTGTACATGTATTAGAAATACTAGAAAAGTACCTAATCTACGCAGTCACCTTCTAGGAAGGGTTCTGTTTGAATTAGATCTCTGTTATCGTACTAATATCTATAATGTTCAAAATATTCTTGTTGTAACTGAGATATCACTTCGGTGGACATATTTTTCGGAATTGTTCTTCGTTCTTGATCATCCATTGCTGTCACACCCCGAATACCAACGAGGCGTGATTGGCACCCGAAGCCGATATGGCCCGAGAGAACCAATTTTTGCTCATGAACACTCGTACGCATAACCTCAAATGAATAACACACTGTTGCATGTAATTGATGAAATATAAAATGCCATACATATACATATATACATATATAACACTTGGCCTTTGGGGCCATTACATCGCACTGTACGTACATATCTTACATCCATATACCCACGTATGTCTACAAAAGCCTCTAACAGACGCATTGACCATAACAAACTAGAAGTCGGGACAAGTCCCCGCTTTATACAACATTAAACACTGTACCACTATGACTCGAAAAGTCCCGAAGCAACTGGGGCTCACCAACAGTCTGCAAATACCGTGAACCTACTGTGGAGGTCTACTAATGCCTGCACCTGCAACATGTAAAGTAAGTCCCCAAGAGGGGTCAGTACGAAGAATGTACTGAGTATGTAAGGCCAGATGAAATTGTACAATGCATGAATACTTCAATGAACTCAAATACAAATGAATAGTCAATGTGAATAAGTTACCATGTTGCCTTCTGAAACCCATGAGTATTGCTTTCATTACCTTCGTTTATTGCTTTACTCCAATGGAAATAATTATAAGGGAACTCTATATATGGAACCATGTACCTTTCTTTCATTGTTATAATCTCCCATGATTTGTACATAATAAAAATAACCATGAAATCAATATAAGGGAAATAGCAGTGTGAATATACTTTCTTTCTGTATGTGGGATACCATGTACATTACGTTCTTTCTCTTCCTTGCCTTTACTTTACCTTACTTTACTTTTACACTGCTTATACACTGTTAGGGCCCTCATCATGCAGGTGTTCATTTCACCCCATGGATACATCATGCAGGTGTGTTCTTTCACCCCATGGATAAAATATCATCATCATGCAGGTATTCTTTTTACCCCATGGATAAGATCATGTCATCATGCAGGTGTCCTTGCACCCCATGGATAAATGGCCATCATCATGCAGGTACTTGTACCCCATGGATAAATAAATATCACCATCATACATTACTTTGCTCTTACTTTATTTCATTACTTTGAGATAGATACTTCAACTTGTGAGAAATTGGTACTTTGATAGTCATAATATCATTTTGAACTTTGGAACAAACATTGATGGAACCATGAATTATTTAGAACATTACCCCAAAGCATATGAAACATGTGAATGACAATTGATTAATGCATAAAGAACATATGATGAACCATAATTGATACCCGGAATTAGGGTACCCTTGGCTTATGAGGGATTGATACTTTTGTAGTCATGACATTGTTGGAAGCTTGGAACAATAACCAATGAGCTAGAGACATGTATATAAACATTCTTGGAAACATAGCCTTCATGGAAACATAATACTGTCGGAACCGTTGAACAATGATCAATGAACAAGATACATGAGTATAATCACTATTGAACCCTTGGAACATAACCTCATTAGACTTTTGGAACATTACTAATGGATATGAGACATGTGTATAACTCTATTGGAATTTTTGGATCATGACACTAAAGCACACACTTATATGCTTTACTTTACTCTTGTACTTCATGGGATTAACACCTTAGTCACACACGTACTTACATGCACATCTCACTTCACTCCTTTATCTCATGAGATTGACAATTTCACTTATGAAGTATAATTATATCAACTTGCACATCACCTCTCTTATTACTCTTATGAGATTGATACTCTTACAATTGGCACAAGGATAGTCATCATACCATAGGACTCATAACATGATTGGAACAATGATATTCAACTAAGCAAGCTCTCTTTACCCCATTGCTCTTATTGGGATAACTCTCTTAGGATCTACAACATATGACTATCAATTTATCAACCTGAGTTGGAATACTATAGAACCCCTTTGGTATAGTACACTTTTGATACCTTAACATAATGATCACTAAATACGATACATGTGGATATTAACTATTCACCACCCTGCGATGCAATACCTTAGACCATTTGGAACTTTTGACATATTAGCCAATGAACGTGAGTCAACCAATGGACATGAGTCAATCAATAAACACGAGTCATACGATTCACCATTGACCAATGAATAAGGAACATATGAGTAACTCTAGCCAACTATCGAATATGAAATACCTTAGAGTATTTCGGAATCAAGTGAGTGCTATGACAGTGTGAACATCATATATTGCAGAAGGATATAGAAGTAACCTTACATACCTTTACTTCCAAGTACGAGTACACAAGACTATTTATGAACACAACAGTCCAGCTTCTTCTTTGTGTTTCACTCTACAATATAAGTCCACAATGAAACTCTTGTTAACGATCATTTATCATACAAGCGTACAAAACGACAATGAACTATATGACCGTCATATAAATTCATTTCACTCCTTACAATACAACTCACTGCATTATCATACCAACAACACCTTAACATTACACACATTGACCAAGATTTCGTATAACAATAGCATTTCGCATCACACCTATCCTTTATGCCTTCTCATTTCCATTCCGTCACATTTCCGCTTATCGATTTGCCTCACAACAACATATGAACAACCATCCACATTTAATACAGTCCAATACGCCTTCATACGACACTTTAAAGTCATTAAAACGACATCACAAGTTCATAATTCCATCCAAAAAGGGTATCGGGGCTTTCGGGGATCAACTAGAGTCGAGAACACACAAAACGAGTTCTGGACCTGACCTGCGCTGCCACCTGCGCACGCAGGTGGCTGACATGCGCGCGCAGGTGCCCTACAGCAGCAGCCAGAGGCATCTGCGATGGCATCTGCGCACGCAGGTGCCTCCGTCTGCGGGGGCGGATGCCCGTTTGGTCCGAAATGGCTCCGTTTTGGGTCTTTTAATGCCATGAATGGTACATGATCATAACCAACCTCATTTTAACATATTTTTGATCATTTAACATGCCAACATGCAGTCATAACTTCACAACACACATAACGACACCCAAAACCACATTTCACGGCCAATACGACACCAAAACCATAACCGATTTCACAATACCAATTCCAAATGTTATGCACAAGAATGGAACAAAGTAAGACCATAATCACATCTCACATGTCAACATTTACTCCACCAAATTCACTTCTTTCACAACCACAAGTTCATCACCAAGTTTACAAGACAAAGCAACCTCCGATTTAAGCAAACATGTAACCTTGCACTTATTGTACATTTCTCAACATTCCACCAACATAACCAACATAATATAAACCATGTGTTATGCATAAAATATATTAACTCATCATAATACACACTTACCAATTGATGATCTTGGTCAAAAGAGTGGCTTAGGGTTCTTTGAGAGCAAAGGGGAAAATATTGGAAAATTCTAGAAATGGGATGAGAGTTCAAGTGATAAAAATCTGATTTTTCTCTCTATCTCTCTCTATATATAGTCCCTCAAAGTCTCTCTTATCTCTTCCTTGCATTAAATGCAATGGTTGAGTTGATCAAATGGACAAATTGGAAGAATGGGTCAAAATTATGTGTTTGGGCCATGTCTTCTTATGGATTTGGGCTTCACTTATGGCCCAAATGATGTAAGATTTTTTTACATGTCCAATATTTACTACATCAAGCCCACAATTTAATACATAATTAATCACATCTCTCATGTTGTCATTTTTCCATAAACGTACATGTAGTCGTACTCATCAATAACATTATATAATACATACCTTTGGCTCTCAACACTCAAGTATACCTTATCCAACATTGTCGCGTAGGTTTTGGTAAGTACGAGGTGTTACAATTGCGTCCATCCCATCATCACTATTTTCCTCAAATACTTCATTTATTTCTTGTTCGATTTATGTCGGTAATTTTAGGAGCTCAAAATTTCTTCATTCGGCATTGATCCAATCTCTGAATAATATCAAAACCTCCAAACTATCCTTTGCTAATGAATAACGATATAATAAATCTCTCTAAGCTAAAAGTTTGCTCCGAAGCAACTGAAAATGCTTGACTTGTTAGCACATTTCGAACCACCTTTGAAAGTTTTGAAAATTGTTTGACACGGATCTTCCACCACGCTAAAAGTTGAAGTTGTCCATTTGCATCTCTAATATTATCCAGATCCTGAGAAAGGTATGAATCAAAATCATTGCTGCTAGAACATTGAAAACCAAGTTCTTCACCCATCTCATCATCTAAATCATCATATCTAGGCCTAGAAGTAGCAGGTTCCGACGATGGAATATTCTGTTCCAAAACTTGATATAAGTTATACAAGCTCATGGCTTTAGGTACTATGCTACCAAGAAAAGTTTCAAGTGATGGCTCTTCATGAGATTGAATTTCTAAATCTTTGTAAATTTTTTGAACCATCATCATTACACCAATTTTTTTGAAAAATGGGTTGAATAAAATAGCGGTCAAATAAATTTGCGGAATAGAAAAAGAATATTTTTAAAATTTTCCAATCATAGCTACAATTGACTCTTTAAACAAAGTAATTTTTTTATATTCATCATGTACTTTAGAAATAGCCGTAATATTTACTAAAATAGAAGAAATACTTGGAGTATATTGAGCAGATACTGTATGCTTAGCTTCATAAAAAGTTTTTAAAAATTTATAAAGTTTTTTTACTTCATCCCAATCATTATCACATAGTCTTAAATCAAAGTTCACATTATGAGCATTATAATAGGTTCGCAATAATTATAAGCAATATCAAACATTTCATATAAAGAATTTCATTTAGTAGAGACTTCTTTTGGAACTTTTCTATATGCAATTTGACATTCCTCACAACGACGTTGAAAATCTCTAATTATTTTCTTTGTTTTTGCTTTAAAAATAAAACTACAAGCAAGTCGAATTTTTATAACAACTATTTCCATATAGTTCAATACCATCTTTTACTACCAAATTATAAATATGTGCAATACATTTAACATGAAAATAATCATAATTTAGTGGATAAAATTTGGCATGTAAACACTCAACAACTTTTATATTGTTAGAAGCATTATTTAGTGTGCATGCCATTACATTATCAACAAGTTGAAAATATTGCAAGCATTCCGCTATTGTAACGAGCTATGTAGGCACCAGTTTTAGTCTCATCAATATATTTACAAGCTATAATTCTTTTTTGCATGTTCAATGATGATCAATCCAATGAGTTGTAAGAGTAAAATAATCATTACCATTAACACTACGATTAATATCAAAAGTAATAAATACTCTACCATCAAATTTATCAAATAGGCAAACGAAGAAAATGACAATGTTCAGCTTAATATTTGAAAACATCACTTTTGATTGTATTTCATGAAAAAACTTTAAAAAAAGAATTATATACTCTTCGAATATAATGAATAAAATCGGGGTGTGAAGGAAAACTAAAAGACAAACCCATAACAACAATCATTTTTGCTTATTTTTGTCTATCTACATCTTCAATATATGTAGATGATGAGCTTGGGCCAGCCAGGTTAGACAAGGTTAAACGAGTCTGAACCATATTAGAACCTTCTACAAATTCTTCCAGCAATGGTATACCATTTTTTTGGTCTTAGCCTTTATTTCTGGACGAATAAATCCTTTACTACATTGTTTCAAATGCTTAGCAACCCTGTCTCGACATTGTTTCCTCCAGTCAAATATTTCAAACTTTCTTGCATTTATGTATTGCAAGTAGCGATATTTTTTACCCTATCATGCTTTATAAATTTCCAAACTAAATACCTTTTCGGACTTTTGGTATTTTTGACCCTAGTAAACGTAGAAGAGGGAACTTTATCATCTTCTTTTGATAATCGGGCTAGTAGGGGTAGGGGTCTCACCTAACTCTTGTTCTTCTATATCATCTTCTTCCTCTAAGTCTTCCTCAAAATTATCATAACGCCTACTTAGGTTCTCATGGTCTAATTATGTACCAAACTGAATATCATAACCATTAGACTGTGATAATGAAGTTTCTTGAACATTGCTAAATCTAGGAGGCAATGAACTAGTAGTAGCACTATTTTTTTGAAAAAGTTACATCATACCACAATTTAACTTACCATAACTACTTAAAATTCCAAACCTTTTAAATAATTACATAAATCCCTGATTTTACTTAAAAGCTCGGATAGATCACAGAAGAATGTGATGTATCCGTGTAAAATTAAGTGATGTATCCAGAAGAATGTGATATATCAGTGTAAAATTAAGTGATATATCTGAAAAAATATGATGTAACCATGTAAAATTAAGTGATGTATCCGAAAGAATGTGATGTATCCGTGGGGACTAAATCAGAAATTTTTAGTAATTTTGAAAAAAGCTGGGATAGGAAAACTTTTAGTTTTCTTTGTAACCCTTATGAAAAATCTTTGCAAACATGTCTTTTGACTACTACTTTTTTTTACAGGCATTCATAATTAAATTTAAATATAGCTAAAATATAAAAAACAAGCAATATAAATATTATAACCAAAAAATCAATGTAAGTAAACAAATATATACATTAAAGTACAAAAATATAGAGATTAAAGTAAATAAACAGAGAGACTAAAGTTGAAACGAATGTACCAAACGTCTGCGTAAAAGCAGACATATACTAATTGTCGGAATTGAGAGATGATAATTAAAGCGTGCAATATCTTCAAAAAAAATCTCCAACTCCAATTAGCTAATACCACAACTATATAATATTAAGAGAATAATAAAGAGATTTTTAGAGAGTATACTATATTAGAGAGAGTATGTGAATATTTGTGAGAAAAAAGAATGGGGTTAGGGGGGTATTTATAGGGAAAAATGGTTGGGGGGTGGGGGGTGGGGGGTGGATGGAGGGTAGGGTAGGGGTATTTTGTGCGGGTAGGGAAGAAAAAGAGTCATTGGTGGGACCCCTTCAACGACTCTTAATGTTCAATTTTTTTTTTAAATAAAAATAAAAATTTTAAAAAACGACCATTGATCAGAACAGGGTCAACGGGTAATATCCGGCGTTTTGCACCAATCCAAATTTCGGTACCCATAAGGACCGGTCTTACTTGGTCTAACCGGTACCGGTGCGAACAAAACCGAATCCATTACCAAAATCGGACCGGAATAGTTCAGACCCGGTCGACTGCCACCCTTAGTATGGGGTGAAGTGGAGTGGTAGGGGAGGGGGTGTTTAGGGTGGGAGGAAGGATTAAATTAGAGGCGTAACCAGGATTTCGAGAAGATGGGTGCACTGTTAAAATAATTCTTCAAGCGTAGGTTTATACATCTATATTTAAATATATTTTTAAAAAATTTAACACTACTACATATGATCTAGGTAAGGGAGCATGGGTTCATGTGAACCCGGTGACCCCCACCTAGATACTCCCCTAGATTAAATCCCGCTTTTATTGGTGATTATGTTGTCTACAGTTGTGCTGGTGCATTATGTTACTCTTTTTTGCCTAAACAAGAAAACGTGAAATTAACTAATTGAATAAAAGGAAAACTGTAAATTCACAAAAAAAGAAATAAGGAAAGAAGAAGAAAAAGAGAGAATAGAGAACAAAACTATATTTCTTCAACAAAATAATCTAGAGGTGAGGGTGTGGCGTGAGATGTCTAGGGTAAAGAAGACATAATCAATGAGGAATGTTACGTTTATGAAATTTGGTTTTTTTGCTCTAACTATTGAAATCATTTTTCTGAATTAAGAAACTTATTTTTCTGAACAAAATATATTTTTTTTCAAAATATTTTGAGCAACAAAACATGGGGAAAATGTTCCACCGTACTAACACGCCCCTACTAGGTTCCACTTATTTTCAAGTCTCAACATTCACCAACTAGATTTTCCTTTGTAGGTCAAAACCAACATCATCATCCATAGCTTTGATGACCAAAACACTAATATAAAGTATTATTTGTGATGTGCATCTTGAGAGGTTATCATGTGCCTACCAATGTGTCTTTCTTGTTGGGAATCAATAAGCACCAATTGTTCCCTATAAATTAGAAGTACATTTCTGTTGACTTGTATGCGTCCATTACAATACCAGGGACCAGGTCCCTTACCAGTTTCTTCAGCAAATAACAGAAGGAGGTTCTATACGAGTTTACCGCAGTAATGAGAACCTGGACCCTCACTAGGTTCTATGATTAAGAACAGAAAATGAAGAACACAAGTAAAGAACTGAAAGTAAAGAAGAAAAGATATTTTACATGGAAACCTCCTTGCTCAAGGGAGTAAAACCATGACCTACCTCGTAGGATTTTCACCAACAACTTCACTAAAACAAGAGCAATGTCGGATTACAGATTTCAATAATCCTAGGATTAACCTCTTAACCCTAATCCCTTGTAATAGCTTTATCACAAGCCACACTACAATAACTCGATTGTATCCTATAATGTCAACTAACTCTAGCCGACTACCACCGAGCTAACTCTAGCCCACTTTATCAACTAACTCTAGTTGATACTCCTAGGTAACTCTATCCAAGACTTGTGTAGCAACTCTACCACACACAACAGATCAACTAACTCTAGTTGACCCTCCTAGGTAACTCTACCCAAGAGAAACACCAAGTAATGGTGAAAACAAACTTGACTAAATAATAAATGATTCGACTAACTAACTCTAGTTAATGCGACTCAGCCTAAAGACATAGACAAGCGAAATATCTACTATCCTTTATAACATAGGAGTAGATTTATAATTTAAGAACGAAAGACACAAGACTCAAAAATTCAACAAAGACGAAAGCATCAACTCGATCAGGTCCCTTTATTGAAATGAGCAATGTTCTTTGAATAATGGACTTTTCTTTGAAAGTTGAATATTTTTGTGATTGCAAAGGCTAGGTTTTCCTCCCATAGAATGATCTATATATATGGAGCAAATGGGAGGGAAAACCTAGAAATTTTCTCATTGGTCGAGATAACAACTATTGCTCCTCTGCTACTGTGCACCAACTTTTCTGAAAAATGTACAGCTGCCAGTTGTACTGTTGACTGCCAGAAAATTCAACGTCTGATGGACCTGGTCGGTCCTTTATCTGGTCCCTTTGAAATAAGACCCATATGAGGAATAGTTACAACTTGTTCCCCCTGAGATCTTTATTCCCTTGTTCCTTCTGAGATCATCCTGGTGTCGATACCTGGTTCTTCATCTGGTCCCTCAGCAGGTTTGTCAAATCATCAAAACAAAATATAGTACCGTAGTAACTATGCATCATCAATTTCCCCCTTTTTGATATTGGCAAACACATGAAAAAAGTTCCTTCTTTGAGGACCAAATTTACCCAAAAATATCTGCACATACTCAACTTCATGAACCAGTTCCAATTCTCTGCTACAACGCTGTCAAACACTAGTTGACTATGTACTCAAGCATCTCAGGTACTAGGTCCCTCCGTTAGGTTTGTCATTCATCAAAACTACATTTACATTAATTTCCCCCTTTTTGATGATGACAAACTATCCCCCCTGTCTACCAGGTCCCTCCAATTTTATTCCCCCTTTCGACTAGATCCCTTAGAGCACACACACATCTTCTGTTACATTCCCCCTGTCAGCTACCAAGTCCCTTCACTTCTAGGCCTTAATCATGAATCAGCTACCTGTCATCAACACACATCTTCCCCCTTTTGGCATCATAAAAAAGTTAGAACAGTAAACCAAGTGAAGTACAGTGCACACTAGGTTAATTCATGGCCATGGGGCAACACTAACACGAATGAACAAAGCCAAAACAAAGGAGGAAAAGATAATAGACAAAGCAAACATATCATTCATAATTCATAGGAACAACATCATAAACATTGCAGTAACTAAAAATGCATAAAGAACTCTTCATATTAGCCATAGAGCCAAAAAGAAAGGAGAACATAACGAGGTAAGAATCAAAGAGGGTTAGAAGGTAGGAGATAGGAGGCTTAGAGGTAAGGGAGCGAAGAACCAAGTTTAGATGCTCAGCAGCATGAGCGGAGAGAAGTTGCTTGGTCAAGTCTTTAACTTTAGCATTCGATGCAGTGACATGTGCTCTCAGTCCTTCACTCTTCACACAGAGTATCAATAGTATCAGGTCCCTCAATAGAGCTTTGCTACACTCCATTCTTTAACTTACTCAATGACTCCATGAGGAATAGGTCTGTTGCAGAAGCAATAGTGCTTTTTTCAATACGAGGCAGCACCAGTTAAACCATCCAGTCATCTAATGTGTGTCACAAACTTAGGAGTGGCAGTTAATTTTGTCATGGACCTGATCCCCTCCGTAGGAACATCTAGAATCTGCCCAAATATCGTCTCGTTAATATAAATCTCTGCCCTACGCATAGTTATAGTTAGACTCAGGATATCCTCAGAAACCACCATACTATAGTAAAAGTCTCGTACCTCTCTTTCATGAACTTCAGAAACCTGCACATCAAAAAAATAAAGTCATTCTTGGATTTTAACAATCTCAACTGGTTCAGTCATCTCAAGAAGTTTAAAACTCTTAGGTTCGAACACTCTACCCTTGAGGACCTTCTATTTTCTCAGAATTTTAATTTGATCTTCCCTTGTGAGAACCTTGGTAACCTTTTGAATTTCTCTCCTCTTGGACGTAGTACCTGGTCTCTTAGTGGGCTTAGCTACCAATGCTGAAGTGGTAGAAACAGATTCAGTACCTGGTCCCTCAGACTGATCAACTCTTTTCCTCTTCTCAGCAAGAATCTTCTTCCTTATAGGTTTCTTGGGTTTACCCACTAGTAGGGTGGTGGATTTAGCAGAACCAAAGGCAGCTCTTTTCTTTGTCGTTCCAATGGAAACATCAAAATCAATTTCCTTATCTTCCTCAACCTCTGCTTATGTGTAGCACAACCTTTTACCATTTCTTTCATTTTTGAGCCTCTTTGTCCAACCTTTTTCCACGTCAAACGCTCTTTAGCAGGACCATCAACCTACTCACCTCCATGGGAGGTAGATTTATTTTCTTTTGAATGCCTTTTTTTTGGATTATTTGCCATTTGAGTCAAGCTTTGAGCGACCCAATCAACCCCTGCTGCTAAAATATTTGATGGATTTCCCTTTTCATCTGAAAAATAACCATCAAACATATGCTCCTCAGTTGGTAGGGATTCAGAGGATTTTTTGGTACCTGGTGCCTCAAAAAATGCATCAGTGAATTTTGCTTGGATGGGACCAGGTTGAAGGTTTTGACCCATTTTTGCAAGAGACTCAGAATCCTTTGATGCAGAGAAATGAGATGCATCAAGACCTTCAAAAGTCATTTCTGAGGGGAGAGTAGGGTTCTTTTCTGGGGTAAGGGAGACGAATAGAGTATCTTTTTTTTTAGGATGGGGATAATAGAGATAGAGACAAAGAAGCGGGAGAAGACATATGGCATTTTTAAATACTTCTTCAAACATCTTTAAAAAGACAATATTTATGGTACTGACCTTTGAGGGAAGACCTGTTCCCTCTCTTGAATTTCTGAAAGATGGTTGACTATAGTCTCTCCCATCTACCTCCTTGCTTCAACTTGCTCACTATGCGTGTATACCTATAAAAGGTAAATTTCTGATTTACCACAAGGATACCTGCTCCCTAATCACAGCCATTTAAAGAGAGATGCGCTCAACACGGGCAACTCAATTCAGCTTGATTATCCCTAGCTTCAACCTGTTCTTTTCAAAATGGCCCTTGTTAAGAGATTTAGTAAAGATATCAACCACTTGATCTTCAG
The DNA here is from genome assembly GCA_031232105.1 of Capsicum rhomboideum. Lineage (NCBI taxonomy): Eukaryota > Viridiplantae > Streptophyta > Magnoliopsida > Solanales > Solanaceae > Capsicum > Capsicum rhomboideum. Next base: position 44,790,968 of record CP124719.1, on the reverse strand, counting down.
TCTTATAGAATGGTATACAGATGGTCCCCTTCTTCATATTGTCCCTCAAGAAGTGATGTTTCACATCAACGTGCTTGGTCTTCTTGTGCTGCTTTGGATATTTAGTCATGTTGAGAGCAATGAAGCAGCTGCTACATACGAAGCTTCCTGCATAATCTGCATCAGCAAAGCCAATTTTAGTCAAAAGTATCACCATTTGGATAAAATAGGACCAGGTCCCCTATTTCTTTCAGATATCTCAAAATACTCTTGGCAGTCTTTATATGTGATTTCTTTGGACATGCTTGAAATCTTGTACACATTTCCATGCTGAAGACAATATCAGGTCTGTTGGTTGTCAAGCAAAGCAGAGATCTAATGATTCTCGTGCATATGGTCTTATTAATCAGAAGACCAGGTTCATCAGCATCTAGTTTTGAGATGAATGTGTCAATGGGCTTGGCCTCATTCATGTGAAATTTTAGCAAAAGCTCCATGATATATTTCTTATGACTGACCATTGTGCCACTGGCAATCTGCAACCCAAGGAAAAAGTTAAATTCACCCATCATGCACATTTTAAACTCACTTCTCATAAACTTGGCAAGTTCTTCACATAGTGAGTTTGAGGTTGCTCCAAAAATGATATCATCTCCATAGCCCAGCACAATCAACAAATTCTTCCCTTTATATTTTAAGAAAAGGGTGTAGTCAATTTTCCCCCCTCTTAAAACCATTCTCAAGAAGAAACTTTGATAACCTTTCATCTCATGCTCTAGAAACTTGCTTCAAACCATACAGGCCCTTGTCTGAGACCTGTTCTGTATCTCAAAATTTAGAGGAGAAATGAGGTTGTCGAATAGATGTGATGAATTATGCTTCCAGTTTAACCCCTTCGTGATATACTGTGGCTGACAGGTACCAAGTCCCTCTGTAACTTGGTTCTGAGATATAAAAGACTGAGAATCATCAGTTTCTAAAGTATCCTGCTGAGGACCTTGTATTTTGACCTCTTCAGTTACATCATTTTCATCATCTTGATTGACTTGATCTACACTATATTCCTTATCAAGACTGTTTCTCTGAATTTGTAGAAGCTCTTCTATCTCAGCATTATCTTTATCCTTTGGGTTGCTTAAGTCCCCTGATTCATCAATGATAACATGAATACTTTCTTCAATACAGAGAGTCCTTTTGTTATAGATTTTGTAAGCCTTGCTACTTGATGAGTAACCTACAAAGATTCCTTCATCACTCTTAGGACCCATTTTCCTAAGATCATCCTTGTCATTGTTCAACACAAAACACTTACCCCCAAAAGCCCTCAAGTAGCTAAGCTTGGGTTTTCTCTTGTTCAACAACTTCATAGGGTTTTTTATCTATTATGGACCTGGTCCCTGCAATTTTGCTGTCAACCTTCACTTGAATTTGCTTGGCAAAGATTACTAATACTTCAAAGGTTTCATCCTTAGACTTCAAGAACACAGTCTAAGTAAACCTTACAAAATCATCAACGATAACCAGAATACACTTCTTTCCACCTCTACTTGGAATATTTATGGGTCCATACAGGTCCATGTGAGGAAGTTCAAGCAAACTGGAGATGCCAATTTGCTTTTTCTGCTCGAATAAGGACCAGATCTATTTGCCCATGGTGCATGCATTGTAAATTTTGTTGTCTGCAAATATTATCTTGGGAACGCCATGGACCAGGTCCTTGGTGACCAACCTATTTAGAATAAAGGAACTGAGATGACCCAATCTTTTATGCCACAAATTAGCATTGTCATTTTGAGCTCCAAGCCAGGCAAGACCATCACCAGGAATTGAATCTAAATCCGTAACATACATATTCTTCCACCTCCTTGCTGTAAGCATAAATATTACGCAATCCCGATTACATGATTGAGAGATTTCCTAATCTTTCCAACGCCTCAAATATACCTCTTCTTTCCATTTTCAAAAGATACACATCTGTCTTGAAGTGCCTTGAGTGAGAGGAAGTCTTCTGTTCTTCCAATCATGTGCTTGGAACATCCACTATCCATGAACCAACATTGATTGATTCCTCTTCCTCTCACCTCCACATAGAATCACTTGTTAGACTTGGGAACCCACTTAAGTCTGAGTTCCCAAAAAGGGGATAGAGGAGTAATCAACACTTTCTTGGTCCATCCAGGTAACCTAGATGACCTTGCTTTAACAAAGGGACCTGGTCTCTTTTTTACATGACCTGGTCCCTTCTTACCATGTTTCTCCTCCTCAATATATTTTGAAAAACTCTGCTCAACCCTTTTTCTAGCCTCACAATCCTTCTTGAGATGATCGTTTCTGCCATAATGTGTACACAGTAGATTGTTAGCCACAAACACATACTTATTGTGGGGATTGTATAGAGGATTGACCTTTCTACTCCTAGACTTTTCCCTGTGTTAGACCTTTGGCTTGTCAAGTTGGCCAAGATCTGAGATGAGGTAGTCCACTTAAGTGATTTCTTAATCTCTTCTTTAACACCGCCCAGGTCCCTCTCTAGTTGAGCGTTTCTTTCTAGAGAGGCTGCAAGGTTTTCTTTAGACTTGCTCAAGCTTTCTTCAAGTTCAATTTGGAGATGACTTGCTTCATTCTTACCCCTAGAATCATACAAAGACGGTTTCTCCAAATTTTCTTTTAGATTAACATTTTCAAATGACATTTGACATAATTTTTCTCCCAACTCAGAGATTTGGGCAGTTAAAGTAATTTTTTCACTCTCAAACATATCAAGGTTCTCATCCCAGAGATCCTTCTCATTTGTGAGCTCACACAAGGAGTCTATCAAGACATTAGCTAAACCTTTCAGTTTCTTCAACGAATAGTTATTGATGTTTTGTTTAATATCAAGAAGGGTTACCTCCCCATCTTCATCATCTGAGGAAGCCATGAGAGTAAATAGAGAATCAAAAGTTGAAGATTCGTTCTCAACCACCATCATAGAAGTCTCCCTTGCTCTTCTTTCACATTTTAAATCACTTGAGGAATCTCTCCACATGGCTATGGCTTATTTGACAATCGTGTTTGCAACTGTCCTTTGTTTGAACTTATCAGGGACCAAGACCTTGTTCCTTCCTTTCTCAGGTTTGTTCTTGCTATACTCTTTGTAGTCAAGCTTATAGATTGAACAATCCTTGATAACATGTTCATGTTTCCCACACTTGTGGTAGCAGTCATTTCCATTAGGAAACCTACTCGACTTCTCTTTTTTAGTAAAACTTCCATTTCTTCTAACCATCTTTTGGAATCTTTTAGTAGTTGATTGACTTTGTTCGATATTTGGTGGAACAACCATTTTAGCAGGATCTCTCCTATGTGTTAACGTTTTAGGAGAAACTTGCTCTGATACCAATTGTTGACTTGTATGTGTCCACCACAATACCAGGTACCAGGTACCTTACCAATTTCTTCAGCAAATAACAAAAGGAGGTTCTATGCGAGTTCACCGCAGTAATGAGAACCTGGTCCCTCACCAGGTCCTATAATTAAGAACAGAAACTGAAGAACACAAGTAAAGAACTAAATGTAAAGAATACAAGATATTTTACGTGGAAACCTCCTTGCTCAAGGGAGTAAAACCACTACCTACCTTGTAGGATTTTCACCAACAACTTCACTAAAACAAGAGCAATGTCGGATTACAGGTTCCAATAATCCTAGGATTAACAACCCTAATCCCTTGTAATAGCTTTATCACGAGCCACACTACAATAACTCTATTATAGTCTACAATGTCAACTAACTCTAGTTGACCACCACCGAGCTAATTCTAGCCTACTCTATTAACTAACTCTAGTTGATGCTCCTAGGTAACTCTACCCAAGACTTGTATAGCAACTCTACTACACACAATAGATCAACTAACTCTAGTTGACCCTCCTAGGTAACTCTACCCAAGAGAAACATCAAGTAATGGTGAAAACAAACTTGACTAAACAATAGATGATTCGACTAACTAACTCTAGTTAATGCGACTCAGCCTAAAGACTTAGATAAGCAAAATATCTACTATCCTTTATAACATAGGAGTAGATTTACAATTTAAGAACGAAATACACAAGACTCAAAAATTCAACAAAGACTAAAGCTGCAACTCGATCAGGTCCCTTTGTTGAAATGAGCAATGTTCTTTGAATGATGGCTTTTTCTTTGAGAGTTGAGTCTTTTTGTGATTACAAAGGCTAGGTTTTCCTCCCACATAATGATCTATATATATGGAGCAAATGGGAGGAAAAACCTAGAAAGTTTCTCATTGGTCCCTCATCTGGTCCCTTTGAAATAAGAACCATTTGAGGAATAGTTACAACTTGTTCCCCCTAAGATCTTGATTCCCTTGTTCCTTCTGAGATCATCCTGGTGTGGATACCTGGTTCTTCATCTGGTCCCTTAGCAGGCTTGTCAAATCATCAAAACAAAGTATAGTACCGTAGTAACTATGCATCATCAATTTTCCCCTTTTTGGTGTTGGCAAACACAGGAAACAAGTTCCTTCTTTGAGGACCAAATTTACCCAAAAATATCTGCATATACTCAACTTCATGAACCAGTTCCAATTCTCTGCTACAATGCTGCTAAACACTTGTTGACCATGTACTCAAGCATCTCAGATACCAGGTCCCTCCATTAGGTTTGTCATTCAACAAAACTACATTTAAATTAATTTCAATGATTAAGATTTAATTAATTGATTAGTTCTAAGTAGCTATGCATTGCATCAGTCTTTTTCAGACTACCTGTGATGTTTACATGATTACATCCAGCAGGTGATATTGTCAAAAACCTGATACTCCTAGGTTCTAAGTCAATGTATCCTTTCTACTCTGCTCCTTCCCCCTGAATGAAGATGTAATAGTGGTCACTTTTTGTATGCACCTTCATTTAACTTTTCAAAAAAGTCGCTCTGTTACATTTTTTTTCCTTTTTATAACCGTGGTATCTGGGTCAGCTTGCGCGTACCTAGACTAATTCAGAAATCACCTAGCGTTTGTCTCTGTTGGAAATTAAACATGAGACTTCATGGTGCCCAACTCACGTCATCAAACACTAGGGTACACCTTTGTGTGCACCTTGTTTTTCTCTTTTCAAGTAGCATTTCTTAAAAATAATAATTTTTTCTTGTCTGAAGCAACATTCATAAGTACGTATCTTATATAGGAATCTGCGTAAGCATTTAGTAGACATACATGCCAGTATTTGTTCATTTTAGTGTATGTATTTTGAAAACATTATACAAAATAACTATACATTCGTTTGAGACGAGTACGTCAAGGCATGTACTGATACTATATTCTAATTTCGATGGGACATTCAAGATTTACATCAAAGACGCAAAGTTTAACAAGTTTCCGACATTTAAATCTCTATTTTATAACTAAATGATCAGACAGAATTCTGGGGGAAATATGAAATCGGGCAGTCAAAGACGGTTTAATTCGATCTTAGCCGATCTAAGGTTTAGATCCTAGTCAATATACTGGTTACTCATTCATTAGGACCTAGAGTATATGCAGTGAAAAAGTTTATCAACCCGGTACTTGCACATCTTTACACAAATAACCGGCTGGATTTACTGGTTACTTTTCCTAGTCGATATATATAAATTATACACTGTTACACATATATTATACATGGATTATATATCCACCGACTAATTTTAGTTTAAGGGAATGGATGGACAGCTATTTATGTTAAATCTTCAACAAAACAAATCTAATAGGAAGGAGTACTGGATATATGCCTCTTTGTTTCTTTTTTGTCAATATTGCCAAAGTGCAGGCCTGCAGCTCTATATCATCTTCTCAAGCGGAAATTTTCAGCCAAAAGGAAACTTTGATGAAAGTAAAATTTCTTCTTTTTATTTCTTATTTCTTTCTTTTTCCAACTACAATGTACTGGGACGTGCAAAGTTTTACAATGTGCTCCTGCTTTCTGATATTAAGAACAAGAACTGTATACAAAATTGAATGGATCTAAAAAAAACTGTCACAGAATTCCTAGAAAGAATGTGAAAGAATTCGTATGTCATTTTTGCTATACACAATGAATGAATATATGAGAACTAATCCTATGTCATGAGTATGATGTTCGGTGATCGAATGAAGTTAAGAGTCCTTTACAAAATGGAGAGAAATGTGTTCTAGACAAGTCACTAGATAGAACCGGGCACTTGCATTTTCCTTCTAAAGCTCGTCGAGCTTGATGCTCTTGAATAAAACTTGAGATGACATGCACTTCTTGGGGACAAGTTAGCTTCTTCTAATGCATGGGATTGCAGTTGCGAGGGGTAATCTCTCAAGCATCCGATTCGAGGTCCAGCTCCAGTACTCCATTTACAAGACAGTTGCTTTCCCAATTGAAATGACTTCATTCCCTTGTGTGAATTTATCCTCTTGAGTATAGATTCTTGTGGAATTGTATTTTCTTTACTTTCTTGTTCAAAAGCAATTAAGTCTTCTGTTGATTCATATCCATCTGTTGGCGACTCTAGTGGGAATGAGTTGGAAATAGATTTGACAGCTGCACTTTCATCCGTCAATCTCTCTAGTAAATCATCGTTGCTAGGAATTTGTAGATTAGCCAATTTGGAAAGTGGTGTAGCAGCAAGAGTTGCTTGTTCTTTCAATTCATTTTTATCTGAAACTGAGCCTTCTAAATCATTCTCTCCTGTCTCCAGACCATCATTTTGAGCTATGTCATCATCAGAAGCATTACCTCTATGGTATACACCACTCTTCTTTCCAATAGAATCTTCTTCGTCATCAGAAGAATCGAGCTGCATATTTTGATACTAATCAGCATTGGAATTTACAATGTTAGAGAAAATCATGACTTAGCCGTAAAGTGCAATTCTGTACCTTAACATCATTTAGGTCCACGTTGCTCTCCCTGAGAAACGAAATGAAGTCTTGAAAGTTTTCTGGAGTAGGTCGATAATGTCCACTGTGAGGCCAGACAGACTGCTTGAAACAGCAAAAACAAGAAAAGAGTTGGCATCGAGAGGATGTTCATCGATAAGCTGCTAATTCAACATTGAAAGAAAGATTTCTAGCAATTCAATACCTTTAAAACTCCTTGTTCCACAACGATCCTCCCAGCAGCTAAAGTAGCGCCCCCGGCCAAGAAACTGGAATGCTGAAATGTTCCTTTCTTTTTCTTTCCAACGTACAAGGTTTTAGAGGTGCTGAGGACAAATATCCATTTAGCACCTTTTGGTTCACCAGTGGTGTCAAGGAGCTTCCTATTTTCTCTGTAGAAGAGCTTCCCCTCATCCACTACGACTTCATAAGCCTTTCTTTCCATCTATGTTCAAAGAAAAGAAACCAATCATGGTAAGTAAATCTTAAAAATATCGAATATGAAAGAATTATTTATGAAAGACCGATAGAAGAGCTTAAGACATACCGGACCAAGGTACTTGATGCATTGCTGCTGAAATTTCCATCGCGGGCATTTGTCGACAAGATTAACTTCTTTGCCTTCGCCAATATCCAACCTGCTACAGGGAAAAATGATTAGCAAATGAAGAAAATTTTTATGTTCTATGATCATAAAACATTGTATAAATTTATCCAGATAATTACCAGTAGAAGAAGGGCTCTTTACTTTGAGAATGCAACCATTGAACATAATAGAAATGCAAGTTGTGTCCATAACGGTGTCGTGGATCAATCTATTACACATAAAACCACCTCGAGTTAGTGTCAGATGATACATAATTGACCAAATAGACAAAATCAAGATAGCGTAAATAATTTACTTACAGCTTCAAGCCAATGCTGTAAAGCAAGTTTTTGGGCTTTGCCATTCTTAGATAAGCCTTTGCCCACCTGCATGAAAAAATTAAAAAGTCAGTGAAACCCATAGACTAGTATTGAAAATTTTAAGAATAGCCTACAGAAGTGATGTGATCCAAATTAATTTACCTTGGCAGCTCTAGTTCTTGCTCTTGACCAACGCGAAATTGCAGTTTCATGCTTCTCAAGATCAAAAAATGAAATAGAACTGTGTTTGAGTTCTGCAAAATCTAATAATTTCCACCTGTAACAAATTGAAAAAGGTGTAAGGAAAATGTGAAATCTTTAAATAGAAAGAAAATCTTTTCTATGGAGAAAACACATACCAACTTTGCTCAATGAGTACTGCACAATCTGCTAATTTTCGTCTTGTTCGAAAGCTCTTGTATACTTTCTGCAACTTTACAGCTGCTTCATGTTTTGGGCTGCTGCTACTATCTACCAAAGGCGATTTCGGACTTTCTTGATTCATGCTATCTGAAGATGAAGGTTTCATATAGCCAATTATATTTTCCTTTGTCCTTAAGCTGACAGATTTTTCTATCAGCATATTTCCAGAACCGTCTGATTGCATTACAATAGGTTCAGAATCTTGGATTTTGAAGCTAACATATCGTAATGGCATCTTGTTCTCATTATCACCAAAGTTGATAGATTTCACAATGACAGATTCAAGACTGTTTTCCAAATCAGTATGAGAAGCAAGTGGGCACGAAAACGATATCCCCATACGACGTTCAGGATGGATCTTATTCTTATTAGACCTTAGACCTTAAATCCTGCCAAAAGAACCTACATTCTTAGTTGAATAATTCAGATTTGGAAACATGAATACCATATTATGTAGAAATATTGAATACCAAATGAGATCAACTTTTGTAAAAATTGACCAAGAAGAGAAATTTACAAATTTGGACTGGTCAAAAAAGCTGTTGGTCACGAGCAAAGGAAGAGAATGTTCCAAAGCAGATTTTCTTTATTCCAAAAAGGATAAAAGTAACAAACAAGAAAGGAAAAAACATACTATAAACTCAGCAGCTCAAGCACGTTAGTGGTATACGGTCAAAATCAAGTGGAGGCTTAAGTTTTTTAGAAAAAATTATTTGTTTTAATAAAGTCTATTTTAAAAACTATATAATTATTTTCTTCTAATAATTCTTTTTTACTTAGTAATATAATCAATATATTTAATCTTTTTTGAGATATACTACTCCAATATATCTAACTTCTTCTAATAATTCTTTTATTTTATATATAAAATATATTTTTTCTATAAATAATATCTATTATTATTAAAAAATAAGGTCCTCAAATTTGAAAGCATAAGGCGGGGCCTTTTTTTTTGTAAAGTATAGAGCCGCCCTATATAGACTTATATGACCCCATGGCCCATTGATAAAATCACAAAAAAAGATCCAAAGTTAGAGAAACAAAATTTTCATAAACTAGGATTTGTCCATTAAATATGCTCTCAATCTCACAAGAACATCAAGACACCCCATTTCCACTTTTCAGAAAATGATGTTATAAAAAGAAAAGCAATATATATGTCTGCGAATCCACATTTGACAGATCATATTCAACTATAATGGAAAGAATCAGCTAGAAAACATCCCCTCAAAAACCAAGAAATGAATAGAGGAAGTAGAAGTTTACCTTAATGCAAGAAAATGGAGATGCAAAACAGAGTACTGTTTTCAAGAGAATTCAAAGAGCTTTAATTTTCTGAGCATTTCTTGATGTTAATTATAGGAGAAAAGAGTAACAGGCCAGGGTTGTTTTCTTCACACTCATTTCGTATGTGCTGATTTATATATATTCTTATCTTAAGAGAGAGAGAGAGAGAGAGAGAGGGGAATAGTTGGGTAAGCACGTGGAATAGACTTTTGGGACGAAGACGCTATAAATTTGGAATTCATTTTAACCATTTTTACCCATTCAAAGTAAACTCCTTTTTCCCCTTCTTTTAAGACCGTATCTTGCACTACATAAATCGTTGACCTGTTTGATTTGTATGCAGTTAGGAGTAGTTAAACAAATTAAATTTTACTAATTTATTGTTTATTATATATCTAAACTATGTAAAAATATGGTTATGCACTCGTCGCCTTACTAGTACTACCTTTGTAGCTTCTTATTATTCGATTTGTGCTACACTGCTACTATTTGTGTAGTTAGTCTGTAGTGGTATTTTGTTGTAGCACTGTTCTGATACTAGCTATTGTTTTTGTTACTAGTTATATTTTCATTATATTTTTTTTAGAATGTTCTTTTTTTAGCCGGGGTCTATCAGAAACAACTTCTCTAACTCACCTCTGAGGTAGTGATATGGTCTACGTACACTCTATCCTCTCCAGACCCCACTATGTGGGACTACACTAAGTAGAATTTAACTAGTATCCACCGTTGGTGGAAACTATTTTTTACACAAGCAAGTATTTTAAAAAATATTATAGGTAAGTTTCAATTATTTTAACTTTTTAATCTTCAATTTATAAATAAGGAAAATAGTTGTAGAAGACAACTTGGACTCTAAATTTACTCTACCAATTTTTTTAATTTTTTTTTTGCATTGTGACATTTAATTCCCTTAATTCTATAATATAGTACTCTCAATGTCTCAATTTTTATGATATTTTTCACTTTTTGAGATTCAGACTTTTTAATTTTGATCATACAATTGAACGACATTGAATCTTTTAGTTTTTTTTTTTTTTGAAATTAAATTTGTATATTGTAAAATTATAAAACAAATATTATAGTATAAGCTATACTAATAATTAATAAATTAAAATATTTAACAGACATGTAAAAATAGTACTATAATAAAAAGTTAACTTATTTAGCTCTTAAAATCTAAACATCATTAAATAAATTGGGACTAAAATTTTTTGTAAGTATGATTCTAATTCATTGTAGAATTACTATTAGTAATTTTTGAGACAAAAACAGGTGCAACAATTATCTTTTTTGGGCTGATGAAAAGTTTAGGGAGAAAACGTTCAGGAAATTAGCAAGTCCTGGAATTAGGAAATGGAGAGAGAGAGAAAAACTAAGTAATCAAGGAAATGAATTTATGAAAATAATGTGGGGATTATTTATTACCAATTAAAAGTACTGCTGGTGTAAAATAAAGCTTTCACTGACGATGGAAGAAATAAGTTAAACTCCACTAAATATTATATTGTTGTTTGTACTTGTCGCCTTACCATATATACGCACACAATTTACTTGGACTACTTAAAATATTCTCCATCTGTATCAAATTATCTTTTTAGCTCATAAAAAAAAACAATAAATATTCTACTCGTCACATTTTGACTTGACACATTCATTAAGAAAAAAATAATTGGCATGACTATTTTACCACACGCTACTCCTATTTATTGATGTTTCGTAGTACTAGGTGTTGAAAAATGATTTATTCTAATGCTAAGGATAAAATATGGACAAAAAGTAATTATTTTTTCTTGATATATCAAAGTGACAAGTAAAAATGAATTTTTTTTTTTAGAAATAAGTGACAAGTAAAAACGAACGGAGGGAGTATATAAGGTAAAGTTTATTAAGTTACACCTATTTATTAGATATTGTTTTAAAAATTGAGCACTATTAAGAGAAATAAATATAAGAGTATAGTTGAAACTAGAAAATAGTTACTCCGTACTACTTATTTTTGTGTTGAATTCTTAAAGCAATATGTATTTTGAATTTTTTTTTGGCTAAAGGATACTTATTTTGGAATGAGGAAGTACTTCCTTCCTCGGCTAGGTGTTTTTAGTTATTCTATATTTTATTGTTTTAAATTCTACTATGTTTACTTTGAAAGTACTTATTTTGAACCTTAATTTAATCTTTAAATTATTTGTTTTAACCAAAATAATAGATTCTAAGTTGAGAGCAAAAGATATGCAGTTTGATACTTTAAATCATTCATCCTTTTTTACTTGAAGGGAGTAAAATCTTCTTTATACCGTTTGGACTCGAAAAATTCTGCCTTGTTGGGGAAAAGAAAAGAAAAAAAGGACTAGATATCTTACAAGTTACTGTTACAACAATAATATGGGATTAAACGAAAAGGCGGAAAAGATCAAAAATCAAATCAATTTAGCAATTTCATTAGCAGTTTAAACATCTTTGTTTATAAAATCTTTTACCAAAATGCTAGAATTTTCGAGAATCCAATTTCTTAATTTTGATTGTGAATTCATCTTTAAAATTTTTAATTTTTTAAAAATAAAATTTACATTTTAGAAAGGGAAACTAATTGCAGTAACAAGTTCTTCATAGGTAAATTATATCTTTAGTGAAGTGAAGATCAATGGTGTAGAAAGGGAAGTGAAATGTATATATTGGGAAATGCTTTTGCCGCGTGTTTCTGATAGCTAGAGTGTAATAAAATAATTGATTATTATATAATAGTAATAAGATATACCGTAAATACCCCTGACAATAGTGACTTGTCCGGTTAAATTTGTAACTACCATTAGTAGGAGGATAAAAATCACCCACTTTAATTCATTAAAGGTCAAATATGAAGGATCAAATATCACAAGGATTAAAATCATAATAGGGTTATAATTGGTGAAAATCATAATATCACAAGTGAAATATTTTTTGACTTGACGCAAAATTTAAGAAAATAAGATAAAGATTTGTGTTATAATTTAGATTAAAGAAATGTACAATCTACCAAAATATCCGTTAATCTTATGAGCTTAAATATGTCAATGAAAAATTAGAATTAAGGAACAGCCAAAAAAGGAAAACGATATTCACTTAAAACAGATTAAAAAGAATTCTTAAAAAAAAAATTAGATTTGTGTTATAATTTTAAAATAAAGAAATGTACAATCTATCAAAATATCAGTTAATCTTATGGGCTTAAATATATCAATGAAAAATTAGAATTAAGGAGCAGCCAAAAAAGGAAAACAATATTTATTTAAAAGAGATTAAAAAAAATTCTAAAAAAAAAACAAAAAACAAATTGAAACAGAGGAACTAGAAGATTTAACACTAATGATGTTGACCTTTTAGATGGAGTATTAGAAATCACTATCTCCAAGTAAACGCCAAACGTAGCTTAACCTCCAAGATTCTTTTTTTTAATAGGAAAAATCAAGATAAGTCTAATCACAATGACTATTTTAGTCGCATGAAACTACAACCAATTAGTAAATCATAAAAGTATACAATAATTAGAAGATTATAAAGAAGTTTTTATTTTAGAAAGTTATTACGCCACCATACAAGAAAATAATGACTGTTTTAATTAATTAAAAGGCTCAAGTAAAGAATAAAAGGCAGTAATGAAGTTTTTGAAAATTAACTATATTTACAATTATTTTATCCAATATAGAATTCACCTATATGAGTAAAAAAGTCGATCAAATGTTTTCCTGTTGGAGTTTTGTACTCCCTCCATCTCAATATAGTTGCTACATTTTGCTTCTCAAGAATTAATTTTGATTAATACTTAAAATTAAATTATATTAGATTAATTTAATATTTTCAAATTAAAATTTAGACATTCAAACAAGAGTTAGTATCCCAAATAGTCACTCAACTTATGACTTTTCTATCACAAAGTCACTCAACTTTGATTTTTACTCCAAAAGTCACTCAATTAGGTGTTTTAGTTACAAAGTCGCTCAACCTATTTACTCCCTTCGTTTCAAAAAGAATGATCTACTTTTCTTTTTAGTCCGTTTTACAAAGAATGACCTCTTTCCTTTTTTGGCATCACTTTAATTCCAACTTTCTACGTGTCATATTTGAGACCACAAGATTAAAGGGTATTTTGGTACATTTGACATAACTTTAATTTAAGACCACAACATTCAAAAGTCTTCTTTATTTTCTTCAACTCCATGCCAAGTTAAAATAAGTCATTCTTTTTTAAACGGAGGGAGTAATTGATTTTTTCATTCAATTTCGCTAACTTGGAATTTTTAATTAAAACCAAAAATCTAGGAAATAAAAAAGATATTCATTTAAGAAGTTGAATGGCAAAAAAGATTGGTGATAACATAAACAAGAATTAGGGGACTCCATAAGCTTATTAAGATAGTCCAGATTAAGGGCAATTATAGTAATAGATTAAAATATATTAGACTGTTAGTATATAAAAATTAAATATTTTTGTAGAGATATATTTTAACTTGTAGATTAGAGAGTCACATTATAAATCCCGACAGTTTGGAGCTTGATTATAAAAAATTTCGGTATTTTGCATAATTATTGAAAATCCCAATTCTGAATCTGCCGAGATACATCCTGATACATTTTTTCCTTTGTAAAGATACATAATTAGCTCCGATACATTTTTTCAGATTTTAGGTCTGTTGAGATATATAATTAGCTCCCGATACATCCAACGAGGATACATAATTAGCTGAGATTTTTATAATTACTTTGTAAGGGTGGGAATTTGTGTATATATGATAAGTTAAGGTGTATTTTTATGTTATTTTTCCTTATAAATTTGAGTTTGGGTCTAAATTAAATGAATATCTTTTTAATTTCTTAGAATTTTGGTTTTAAATAAATATTCCATGTTAGCAAATTGTAATGACAAAAATTAATTAAATAGGTTGAGTGACTTTATAAGTAAAACACTCATAGTTGAGTGACTTTTAGATTAGAAAAGTCAAAGTTGGGTGACTTTCTAAGACTAAAATCATAAGTTGAGTGACCATTTGCGATATTAAGTCTTTAAAAAACTATTGAGAAAATACTATAGGTTGCAATTAGCATTTATGGGACGTGGGAGTACGTTTTTATAGCATAAATAAAGCATATATATATATATATATTTTTTTTTTTTTTTTTTTGGTAAACAATAAAGCCATATATTTAACAGCATTGATTGTGGAGATATGGAAGAAAATTAAACTACTATTACTTGGAAGTTCAGTTGCCTTGTTGAAGTCAAATTCTAGTATGTTCAATAGCAATTTCAACACAATGACGTTGAACAAAAATATAAAGTACATTTTAGAAATCGCCATTACTGACGTAAACTGATAGCTACTAACTCCAAGTAAACGCTAAACGTAACTTTACCTCCAAGCCTATTAAAAAAAATCACGGCAAGACTAATAACAATATTGACTAGTTTAATTAATCGAATGGCCTACGGGTACATAAATAAATTAGTATTAAGAGAATAGAAATGTTACAAAAAGTTACGCGGTTTTCTTCTTCATCTTCTTCCTTTTTTTTTTTTTTTTTTAAAAAGAAATAAATCACTATCGGCCAAAGAATAATATATATGGAATGTTGTCTAGTAATTACCTACATAATTAGGACATTTTATTTTATATATATTTTAATCTCCGTATTAATAATACACTTTATTTTTTCATTTTCTCACCTTCTACCTTGTATAAAAGAGTACATATATTCCCATATAATTTAAAGACTTGCATATATATATATATATATATATAGATCGTCATAATGTACAGAGCATCACTAATTACGTTTCAGCATTTTAATGAAGCGTGATATATATATATATGACGATCTAATATATACCATTTAGAACTTTTAAGTGTTCATTAGTTTGATGATGCATTTGCTTAGGTTTCTTGTGTTCTGATAGGTACTTTTGAGTAGGGTGTGAATCGGTCGGTTCGATTCGGTTTTATGTATTATCGGTTCGGTTTATCGATTTCAATTTTTAAATATGCTAAACCAATAACCAATCAATAAGATATTTTTTATCGGTTTTCGGTTTGTTGGTTTTTGGTCCTTAACGGTTCGATTTTCGGTTTAACCGATAAGAAAATGCTCATAAAATAAATATCAATTTGACGCAATATAATGATTTTCAATGTTGTATAACAGTAACAATTAACATGACATCAATAAGAATGCTCACAAAATAAAAACAGTAGCAGCTAACATGACATATGTCTTGCAGTGCCAAATTCCATAAAATAAGAAGTTCACCATCCTGTCCACAAACTATGCAACCGTCATTGTTGCAAACTCTCACCGTCGATTTACCAGAGAAGAAATTAAAAAGGTTTAACTTTATCGGGTTATAGGTTTTCAGGAAATTGAATAGGTTTGCAGAAATTAAAGAGAGAGTAAAGTAGTAATTTAGTATATTCTTATTGGGTTATCGATTTACCCAATAACCCAATAAGAAAAAACCAAAACCGAATCAATAACACAATAATTTTTTTATAAAACCAATAAAAAACTGTTAACCCAATAACCCAATAATAATAAACCAATAATATTTTTATCGGTTTGATTTATTGGTCAGTTCGATTTTTGCACACTCCTACTTTTGAGATGGTAAACGTTGGAATATAGAATATATATTAGATAAAGCAAAACCTCTAAGCTATTTGAAACTTCCTTACATACTTCTGAATGAGCCACTATTTGACTAGAAAATCCCATAAAGGGGAACAAAAAGAAAGGTTTGATGGGTTAAGACCAACAAAAATGTTTAGATGAGTTGAAAAGGACAGACTAATTACTCAATGCAAAGAAACATTCAAACCTTTACGCATATACTGCCACTTTGACACACTCATATGACCTGTCTAAGAAATTATTCTATACGTTTAATAATATTTACATATTTGCAGAAATTATTGGAGGCTGCACATTCAATTTTTTGGTTGACAAAACAGTGCTTTTACCAATTCTTTTTCTTATTAATGTGGTGTACCAAATCTCGAAGTTCTTTCCAAGACCTAATGGAAAACTAAGAAGGTCTTGCTAGTTGCTAATAACCAAATGTTACGATTCAAATTTACCGAAACAAGAAGATGAATAAAAATGCAAGAAAATTCTTCTTCTTAGCATATATAAAGGTTGAATGGTTCCTCACTTTGTGGTTGAATTCAAGTAAAATTAGCTTGAGTGTACTCCTTAAACATTACTCACTCGTATTCTAATTTAAAAAAACAAGAGATATTTTCACTAATTGATCCTCAATTAAATTATAATACCTATTTAATATAGTTTCTTGGGTATTAAAAAACTCACTTATCTAGATAAGGATAAATTCGATAAAAAATAATTAATATTTTCTTAAAAATATAAAAAAATATTTATTTTGAATTTTGATGTGTGCTCGGCACTTATCTGATGAATATATATAGATACATATATGATAATCTAGAGGGGTGGAATGAATTGAAATTCTTCTTCTCAAAGTCGACTAAATTGATCAGTTAGTCGACTCTCCTGCACTGAAAGATTAGTACCAAAAAATAGTAATAGCGGAATGTAAGTAAACAGAGGAAGTAAGTAAAAGACACAAGAGATTTTATCCTAATTCGGAACACCCTTGTGACGCCTACTTTCAGTCTCCTTAGGTTACAAGGGTTCCCTTTACAGCAAGTTGAATAATTACAGAAGATTTCCCTAATAGCTTATGGCGAAACTTTTGGAGAAAGGTAGCAGCCTCTACTCGTATAGCTTCTAGTTCCTTTTTTCTTTTCTTTTTACTATGATGTATTACAATGAATTGTATAAGACTATAGAAGTAACTAGAATATTGCTCAAGTGAAGATGTATAGAAATAAACCTAGGCTGCTATGCTCTATTTATACAATGATTTGAGTTAATGTGACCGTCGGTCTCAGAATATTGACCAATCTTCTCTTGCCATAGTGAATTGATTTGCCTTGATTTGGGGGAATTAGAATTTCCTTTCTTCTGATTCCATGATCAACCATTTCGGAGAATTCAAGGAATTTGCGGGGTCATCTAGGTTGAATTTGGATAACTAGACGACATTATATGTCCATATCAGATACAATCATATTTCCTTCTTTATTCTTGAAGTGCCTTTTGCTGAATATACTCTTTCCTTCCACAGGCTTTGCCTCTTTATTGACTTGAGATCTTGATTGATGCTTTTCTTTTGAGTTTGACTTTTTTTTTTTTTTTTTTGAATTAATGCTCTGCCAATTGCTTCCTTATTTAATCTTCACAAAAGTAGGAATTAGTTTGTCAACATTGAAATCATATTTTGAGACTAACAATCTCCCTCTTTTTGATGATGACAGTTGTAAAAACCTCTAATAATTAAACTTTCCTGATTTTTGCATTTTCTGCCCCTTAGACTGTGTTGGCTCCTTCTCAAGTTGTGCTGTAGTTTTTACCTGTACTTTCTCCCCCTTTGGCATAATCAAAAAGAAAAGATAGACACATGTACAGAGAATTCGAATAGGCACAGACCCCTGAAGAAGGAGAAGAGTCAAGGAGAGTAGTGCAAAAAGATACAAAAAAGTTGTTTGATAGGGACACACCCCTATTGAATCAAGGACTAGAGAAATCATTTCTTTATCAAGAAATAAGTTAAGGTGTTGACCGCATTCCTGCAGAAGGTGTCATAGGATTTGTACACATTCTTTCAGAAGTTGGAGTAGGACGTCTGAAATGTGATAGCAAGTTCATTCTGGGAGGAGCTGACTCCCGCCGTTATAGAGTCGACTTTCTTGATCAATTTATTCACAGTTTGGTCTCTTTCATACCTCAAACTGTCCACTGCTAGCTGCAATTTTCCTGCATCAGCATCTGTATCCTTTGTTACCTGACAAATTTTCCCAACTGTTTCCTGCAGAGAAAACATGCCTTCTTCCAAAATCATTAAACGCTCCTGCATACCTTCAATTTCCTTGAGAAGTACAACCACATAGTCAACTGGGGCCTTCCCAATTTTTGGTTCCACTACATGATCTTGGACAGAGTCCTTCTTATACCTTTGAAAATCAACAAGCACTTAACCCATGCTTTTAAAAGTTCGGGTGTCATAGGTACCAGCAATATCCACAAGAGGAAAATCAGAGAGATCAATCATGAATCAAGTCAGGATGCAAGTGATAAGAGCTCCATAAAGGCAGACTGGTGGAGGGACTAGAATCCTGAGCATATTCCAACATGTATTCTATAAACCACATACTCCAATTCAGGTAATATTTCTTAATTAAACAGCACAGAACAAATAAATCCTTAGTGGATATGCTACTAAGGTAGCTTTTCTGGGGGACCAGGGTAGTAGAAATTATGTAGGCTAAGATTCTGTTTTTAAAGCATAAGAACATAGGTCCAAAATCAGAGAAGTCAGTTCCAAATTTGGCAACTGCCTCTTTAGCCCCTTCATAAGAGACTTCAAAATCATCAGGCCAGGCACCATTCATGTAAGGAATACCACCAAAAGAGTCAATGTCAAAGATTTTATCAAATAATAAATCATTTATCACAATCTTAGTTCCCAAAATTATGGGTTTCAAGTTCTCCACTATCTTGAGAAACATGAAGGTTAGCATAGAATAAAAAATCAGGGTCCTCATAAACTTTAACACTACAGGCTTTAAGAAATATCTTTAAATTTTGGGCCTTGAGAATATCACTTACCGGACAATGTGACTCCTTGAGTTGTTTCAGATTTATCACTCTTCCAGAAACCATAGAGCGACTCTTAAACTTCTTGAATTTTTCCTTTTGTTCAATCCCCCAAAACTTTTGCATATCTTCTTTAGTGAATGAACTATGGAGATCTGAACGAGATTTCTTGCAAGAGGAACCTTTATCACCATTAGATCGTATTTTATAGATCTTTTCTGCAGAAACATGAGATTCTCCCTCAGAAGAATCTGAAGAGAGATTGAGAATATTGGTAGATGAGTTTTTGGACAAGTCGGCTTGAGTTAGAGGAAGAGAAGTCATATATCTAGTTTTAGGCATTGCAGAAGAGAATGAATAAAAGAGAGGTTGAGGGAGAGGATTTTACTGAGAGAAGAGAGAGGTAGATAAAAAGTCAATTCGATGAACAAACTGAAGAGATGTAAAAAGAAGGGGGGGGGGGTAGTAACAATGAGAAGTGAGAAGTTTTTTTATTAACCAGAGTGAAACACTAATGGAAGTTGGTTTCGTAAATACATGATCTCTAATAAAGTATTCTTAATATCAATATGCTTAGCTTTCAAATGATGAATAATATGTTTGGAAAGACTAATAAAACTAGTATTATCACACATAATAGGAATGCATTCATATGATAGATCATAATTAAGTAATTGATGCATAATTCAAAGTAATTGAGTACCACAACTGTCAACAACAATATATTTTAGATTCAGTGGTGGATAATGCAACAAAAATTTACTTTTTTCTATGCCATAAAATTAATGCATCACCAAGCAATTGACATGTCCCACTGGTGATTTTTCGATCATTTTTGTCATCTACAAAGTCAGCGTCTGAATAACTAATTAGATTAAAATTTGAGCAATGAGGATACCATATTCCAAGATCTTGAGTCCCGATAAGATATCACATTATCCTCTTTACTGCTGTGAGAGGTGAGATTCCTTAGGAGACAATTAGAACCTCACATATTTGCATACACTGAACATAATGTCTGGACGACTCACAGTTAAGTATAGTAGTGATCCAATCATTTCTCCATAGTTCTTTTCATCCACATCTTTTCCTTGAGCATCAGACTCCAGACAGGTTAAGGGAATCATGGGTGTTTTGAATGCCTTACCCTTTTTCATACCAAATTTCTTGATCAGCTCTTTTGTGTATTTGCTTTGATTTATAAAAGTTCCAAAAGCCGACTTCTTTATTTGAAGTCCTAAGAAGTAAGTCAGCTCTCCCATTAGACTCATCTCAAATTCACCTTTCATAAGATTACAAAAATTCTCACACAGAGAAGTGTTAGGAATTCTAAAAATAATATCATCTACATAAATTTGTACGATGACAATGCTTGAATCTAACTTTTGAATAAAAAGGGTGGTATTAATTTTTCCTCTTTGAAAATTATTGTTTAATAAAAAGGTACTTAGCTGCTCATACCAAGCCTTTAGGGCTTGTTTGAGACTATAAAATGCCTTTGAGAGTTTAAAAATATAGCCAGGACAAGATGGATTTTTGAAACCTAGGGGTTGTTTGACGAAGACTTCTTCGTTAATAAAACCATTTAAGAAAGCACTTTTTACGTCCATGTAAAATAGTTTAAAATGCTTGAAAGAGGCATAAGCTAAAAGAACGCGAATAGATTCCAACCTTGCTACAGGAGCGAAGGTTTCATCATAGTCAATGCCTTCTTGTTGAGAATAGCCTTGAGCAACTAACCTGGCTTTGTTTCTAATGACCTTACCTTCCTCATTTATTTTATTTCTATAGACCCATCTTTTACTGATTACTGAACAATTCTTTGGATGTTTTACCAAGGTCCAGACTTAATGTCTTTTGAATTGGTCTAGTTTGTCCTTTATGGCTTAAATCCATGATTCATCCTCTAACGCTCCGTCAATTTGTTGGGCTCAAATTGTGATACTAGAGCTATAGATACTTGCTTTCTCAATGATGCTCTCATCTGCATTTTATCATTTGGGTTACCAATGATGAAATTATTTGGAAAGCTTGCACTGTGTCTCCATTCCCTTGGAATATTTGCTTTCGCAGGTTTAGGGGAGGTAGTCAACTTTTGTATTGTCGTAGTTGACTTAGTATCAATTTGTGTTGCTATTTTTATGAAGGTCTCGATTGGAGAATTATTTACTTGTTCCTCATAAAAACTCATGCTCATAGGAATTAGATTAGATTCATCAAAAACCACATGCATAGATTCTTTAACACATAAGGTTATTTTATTAAAAGCCCTATATGCATGACTAGTGGGAAAGTACCCAAGAAAAGTTCCTTCATCACTCCAAGAATCAAATTTTGCAAGAGTATTCTTACCATTATTGTGAATGAAACACTTACAGCTAAATAGATGGAAATAGCTGATGTTTGGCTTCTTTCCTTTCCAGAGTTCAGAGGGGGTCTTTTTCAAAATTGGTCTGATTAAACACCTGTTGAGAATGTGACATGCTGTGCTTACTGCTTCTGCTCAGAAGTGGTCAGGAAGGCTTTATTCTAGTAAGATGATTTTGTCTGTTTCTTGAAGAGATCTATTCTTTCGTTCAACTACTCTGTCTTGTTGGGGAGAACGAGGTGATGAGAAATTTGGAGTATAGCCATTTTGTGCACAGAAGTCCTCAAAAGGTTTGTTTTCAAACTCTTCTCCATGATCACTATGAATATTAGATATGAATATCCTACTTCTCTTTGAACTCCTCTACAAAAGATCTCAAAATTAGTGAATAATTCATGCTTTTGGGCAAGAAACATTACCCAAGTAAAACGTGAGAAATCATCAAGAATAACAAAAACATATCTTTTTCCACCAATACTGGCTGCTTTGGTGGGTCCAAATAGATCCATGTGGATAGTTTGAAGCGGCTTGGACGTACTTACTTTGTCTTTGACTTTGAAGGAGGTTCGAGTCTATTTACCAAGTTGACAAACATAAAAAAAATGATTCTTCTCAAACTTTAGTTTGGGCATACTGTTGACTAATTCAAATCTAGATAACTTTTCAATTGCATGCATACTTGCATGTCCAAGCTTTCTATGCCACGACCATGGATCACAGGTTTGAGTAGTAAGACAAGTTAGAGTAGGCAAATTAATATTTTTCAAAACATAAATATTTTTAATTCGATCACCAATGAGGGTGATATTTTTTGCAATGTTGCTGATAGTGAATTTGATGGCATTGAATAGTATATCAAATCCTGCATTAAATAGTTGGCTGATGCTCAACAGGTTGTGTTTGAGTACATCAACTAGGTAAACTTCGATTAGATCATAAGAGGGACTAATCTTTATTGAACCGACTCCCACAACTTCTCCTTTTGCATTATCTCCAAATCTAACTAATCCGCCATCAATTTTCTTTGCAGAACTGAATTTTTTTTTCTTTCTATCATGACCCAACTAGTAATAATTGGCACTTACCCTAACCTATGGCGGGAGAACTATACTAATCTCACCCTTACTAATGTAAGTGTTACTCTGATATTCACCTTAACCAGTGCAAAATAAGTTTATTCAATAATTTAAATCACCCATCCAAACCAACGTCAGTATCCAAAACTAATAGAGTACGAAAACCTCTATTTATTACATCCCCGAAACATGAAGTCACCATACCAGAATATCTAAGAATAAACTAAGTCTCGAACAAGTAGAAATATCTAAAAACTTAATTAATGAAGAATCGTGATAGTCTCGAAACAAGGGACATCAACATCAACAGGAAGATCTGAAGGTTGCCCGGTCATGGTGCTCACCCTCAAAATCAAGTCTGGACAGCTAACTAGAGCAGAGGTCGCGTATCTGATATTCCAGCTTGTGACGACACATTTTGCATCTTTAACTAAGGATAATCACGAGTTTTCAAGCAACCTTTGGTGTTTTTAATGTGTTTTATGTTTGCTCTCAGGTAATAAGCCCAACCATATGAAATAAAGGAGATTTTGTTGAAAAGAGATTGTGAGGAGATTTTGCTGAAAAGAGATTATGATGGAGAGTTTGATGAACCGTTATGTAACACCCCGTACCTTCCCAACCCTACTTGACGATGTTGAACAATGTATACTTGAGTGTCGAGAGCCACACGAATGTATTTTGTAATGTTATTGACAAGAAAAATTGAAATTTGGCCTTGTACATATGCTTAACCTTGCGTAGGAGGTGTTTTGCGATCTTCATGGAGAATTTGTCGGGTTCAAAACGAGTCTAAGAGAACCTCTAAAAAAAGGATATTAAGATTAAGAAGTAAGTTCAAGAATAGGATTTGAAGTATCTAACCAAACCCGCGAAGAAAAGTCGAAAAATGAAATTTTTGAAAAATTTAAGGGAAGGGCGCGTTGGGTAGCGTGCCATGACGCTCTGGACTAAAATTTTTAGTCTAGAGTCAGTGAGTTGGCGCGCCCAAGGGAGTGCCACCTTGGGTTTTCCACTTTTTAAAAATTGGAATTTTTCTTAAGTCTCAAGGGTATCCGGGGGCGTACCGAGCCGATTTTTGCTACG
The DNA here is from genome assembly GCA_031232105.1 of Capsicum rhomboideum. NCBI lineage: Eukaryota > Viridiplantae > Streptophyta > Magnoliopsida > Solanales > Solanaceae > Capsicum > Capsicum rhomboideum. Next base: position 44,767,254 of record CP124719.1, on the reverse strand, counting down.
TTTCTTCTACAACCAATATTATATACATGAAATGAATGAGATATTACATTGGTATGATAAAATTACTCGAGAACGGAATTGGGGTCAAAATGACAGTTTTACCCTTAAGGTCAAAATAAGCCAAAAGTGGCTAGAATCACTTGGTTTTGGGAATGAGACTACGGATATGAATAGCATGAGTGGGAATATTATTGTAATACATATAATACAACTTAAACACGAGAAATTATTGATTTTATCGGGTTAAGTGAATTGGGCCCAAAAAGGGCCCCAAAATAAAAAGAATGCATGGCCCAAAAATGGGTCAAAAGACCCATTCTTGCTTGGACCTTCTAGAACCTATAATTAAATGATAAAGAGTGGCTAAGGATGGAATTGGGGGCCTATATAAAGTGCAATAAAGTTGATTTTTATTGCTTCAAAGTCTCATGCCTTTTAGTTATTTTCTCAAGCATTTTCTCTAGTTCCAAAACCCTAAAGCCAATATTTCCTTTGGACTCTTTGGTGAAGATCATACTATTCCAAGCCTTAGTAAGTATTTATTCTCATGGATTAATATATTATATGCATGAAAGAGTATGTAAATCATGTTGGTTGTGCTTGGAAATGTTGGACATGGTCCTTTGTGCTTTTGTATAAGATTTGTGATCCATGGGATTTGAACTTGAATTAGGACTTGTGCCTTTGATGAAAGATCATGGTATGGATAAAATATGAACGTATATGGTGTTATTTTTGTTGTTAAACTTGTTCTTGTCTATAAGTGTAAATTGTGGGATTTTGGCCGATATGTGCTAGAAGTGTATTAAGGTGAATTGATGGATTATTTGTGATGTGGTGTGGATAAGAAAGTGTAAAGGAGGAGTGTTGTGGTGAAATGCAATGATTATTATGTATTGGTAAATTTTGGGAATATTGGAGGATTTTTGGAATAATGATGCTATCAATGGTTTTGTCAAGGGGAAATGACATGTTTCAAAGCAAACATGTACCCCATTGATGTTATATGCATTTGTGAAGTAGTTGTGGTTAATGTGAATTCCGTTATGTATTTGTGTTGTAGAGTAACACATAAATAAGGAGCGGGACTATTGTATGCACATCTAGGATTGTATATCCGTATTGAGAGTACAAGGTATGTAAGGTTACTCTGTCCGTATCTTTCTGCGGCAAATAGTATCCACATTGCTATTTCACTAGTCCTATCCCGAAATGTGCTAAGGTATCCTATATCCGTTTATCAATAGTCATTGTCATATCTTTCCTACTCATGGATCATTTGTGAGTCTCATGTCTCATTATCATGGTTAATGTTCCGAAAGCTCAAACAAGGTTATGGTCCAATGTTCCAATAGTGGTTATGCTCATGTATCTTGTTATGAATGATTGTCCAATGGTGTCATGTTTCCAATAATGTTTATTCACATGTCTTCTATTTTGATTATGGTTCCAAGTTTCCAAACATGCTATGTCATATGAATATGTCAATCTCTCACAAGTGAATGTACCAATCTCATATGTCTCTCACTCATTGGCTAATGATCCAAAGCTTCAAGTGATGTTATGACTATCAAAATACCAATCTCAAAGTAAAGAACAAAGTAATGCAAATGTGGTCAATGATCAAGTATGGGTGGCAAGTCTAGGGGCATAAGCCTAGCTCGACTCGATCTCGATGTGTTAATTTATGGGTGGCAAGTCGAGGGGCATAAGCCTAGCTCGACTCGATCCCGATGTGTTGATTTATGGGTGGCAAGTCTAGGGGCATAAGCCTAGCTCGACTCGATCCCGATGTATGATTTATGGGTGGCAGGTCTAGGGGCATAAACCTAGCTCGACCCTATCCCTGGGTGGCAGGTCTAGGGGCACAAGCCTAGCTCGAACCGATCCCAACATAACGATATGTTATGTAAATACCCACTGATCAGTAGGGGCCCGGGTACATTATGACATATGTAATGACATTGAAGTAAAGAAGCATGAAAGCGATGAAATCAATGAAAATAATACACATGGTTTCCAAAGTGCAAAATGGTTACTTATTCATCTGATTATGCATATGCATTTGAGTTCCATTGAGTTCATTGAACTATTCATGTGTTGTATAGTTTCATTTGAGCCTTACATATTCAGTACATTCTTCGTACTGACCCCTTTTGGGAAACTTACCTTACATGTTGCAGGTGCAGGCACTAGTAGACCTCCACCATAGGATGACAGTAATTGCAGATCATTGGTGAGCTCCAGTTAGTTTGGGGCTTCTCCGAGTCATAGTTGTTCAAATGTTTTGATAGTATAAATAGTGTATAAAACGGGGACTTGTCCCGACTTTCAGTTAGTTTTGATCAATGCATCTGTTAGAGGCTTTTGTAGACGTATGTGGGTATACAAATGTAAGATGGTATATGACATTTTGACTTGATGGCCTCAACGGCCGAGTTTCTCATATGTATATACATCACATGTTCTCTGATTTCTGATTTTAGCATTTCCTGTTCCTATGGGATAGTAGTGTTTCCTAAGACATGTATATGAAGGAATAAAAGCAAAGCTTGGTTCTCTCGGGCCTTATCGGCTTCGGGTGCCAATCACGCCTCTTTAGGATTCAGGGTGTGACAAAAGTTGTATCAGAGCGGGTCGTTCTAAGGGTGTCTACAAAGCCGTGTCTGAGTAGAGTCTTGCTTATGGATGTGTTGCGCGCCACATTGATAAGCAGGAGGCTACGGGACATTTAGGAGTTGTTTCTTTTCTTCACTTCTAGATCGTGCAGTACAGCCAAAGTTGTAGGTGGACACATATGTACGTATTGACATTGGTTTTCTTTTGTATAGTCAACTGCTGAGTCTTAGACAAGATAAAGACAAAGGTGAGCAGTTTGATATGCCTGCCATAGTAGAAATGAGTAAATCACCACTTGACCAAGTGAGTCAAGGTAAAGCTGATATGGAAATTGTTATACGGGTCTCTCGTAGCCAAAAGATAGAGGAGTACCTTCAGAACCATCTATAAATGTCACTGAACAGGATTTACGAAATGTAGTGCATATGTTGCCTCAGATAGTTGTTGTACAATGTCACGGGCCAGATGGCCTGATGACGAGTAATGATGGTACGGCTAGGGTAGCTAGTCATCAAACACAGGCGTTTTAGAAATCATACCCTCCCACGTTCACCGGGTCGGATTTGAATGAAGACCCATAGGACATTATGAACTAAGTTAAAAAGGGTTCTAGATGTTATGCATATGACTGATCTACTGATGTATTCTCAGATAGTTGGGAGGAATGTAAAATGGCATTCTGTGACTGTACCTCCCAAATGAGGTCAGAAAAGCTTATGTGGACCAATTGTTAAAAAAAAAAAAAAAAAAAATTTCCCAAAGGACTATAAGTGTCAGGAAGTGCAGTTTTTAGTGTCCTAATTTGACTAGATATGCTCCAAACGTGATAACTGTTATGACCGATAGAGTACATCAGTATAGAGATAGATGGATTGTACAATGGATATAGGCATTTTGCACACAATAATGAAAGACCAGAGGTAACAGAAAAGGACACAACTATTTGACAAAGGGTCGTTAAAGATGGCTAGATCTTTGGGGACAGTTCATGGCGTCCCAAGGAGAATTGAGGACCGCTTAAATCATTATTTATTTAATCTATAGTAAATGTTCTACCTCGATCCCAAGGGTTTAGAGACAGTCGGTTTGGCAAAGAAGTGAGATTCATGATTCATGGGCAATGGGGTATCAAGCATAAGAATGGAGAAGGTAGAGACCAAATGTCGGTTGGGGCCAAATATTGTTATTGGTGTGATATGTCGGGTCACAAAATGAGGCTTCTCCTGGTGAAGCTACATGTACCGTACACGTATTGATTGACCCATAGAGCATATGGTATTTTGTTAATTGCTGAAAAGTTAAAAGAACACCAAAATGACTAGTTATGTCACAGGAAGCCTACACATCAGTTGGTGAACCTATTGTAAGTAAAAGAGTATATCATAAGTGCATAGTCATTAATTGTGGTCATGAGATACGGGTTGATCTTATTGAGTTATAAAGGGGTTATGCCATAGTAGATGGCCGAACTAAGAAGTTATATTGTCATTATCCCCAAAGGAATATTTTGAATGGCCAGGAAAATGTATTCCCCATCTCACGGCAAAGAAAAGGATACTCTAAGGGATACATATGCCACTTAGTAAGAGTGAACGATATTAATGCGAAGCCCCCACCTCTTTAATTAGTCCGTGTGGTAAATGAATTCCTAGATGTATGAGTTGGTATGAATGTGACGTCAGGTACTCGACCTATTTTTATTTTCATCATATAGCATGGCCTGGTCGAGTTACGAGAATGACAGGAGAAAGTAAAAGACGTGTTGAATAAGGGATTCATAAGGCCTAGTACTACCCCTTGGGGTGCATCAGTGTCACTAGTACAAAAAAAAATAACATGGCCTATTGAGAATGTGTGTTTACTATTGGCAATTGGATAAGAATAGTTTCCCCCCAGAGTTGACGATTTGTTTGATCAGTTACGGGATAAATGATAATGAATGATGATGAAATAAAAAGGAAAATATATATGAACGATGATGATATACCCAAGGCAGCATTACATGGTATGCTTATAAGTCTTAGTATGTCAATTGGGCTAGAGAATGCACTTGTAGTTTTATAGATTAATGAACAGGGCATTCAGGACACTTGCAAATGTGTGTGTGACCATATTCGGTGATGGTATTCAAAAAAAATCACAAGAGGACTATGCATTGTATAGGATGAAGAGATGAAAGTTGTCACACAAAAGATAGAAATGGTGAACAATTGGCTAAGGCCTACGATGCTTACGGAGATCCATCGATTTCTTGGGTTGATTGATCATATAATGAGAATTGTGGAAGGATCTTCTTCTATCCCTACACCCTTAACAAAGCTTATACACAAGGCAATCAAGTTCCAGTAAAATGATGCATGTGAGAAAAGTTTTCAAGAGTTGAAAGATAAAGTAACTTCCACATCCGTTGTAAGTGCCTTCTGAAGGCATAAGAATGTTATGCAATGTATGGTAATGCTTCCGGGGTTGGCCTCAGATGTATATTGATGTAGCATGATAAGGTAATAGCATATGCATCACGACAGTTGCGGCCACATGAGAATATAAATTATTACTAAACACATGACCCTGAAGTAGCAGCAGTGATATTTGCTTTAATGTTATGGTGTCACTATTTGTAAGGGATTCATGTTGATATATATATTCTGGATGTGAGACAATGTAATATATTGTTAAGCCAAAAGACTTAATCTGAGGTAGCGAAGGTGGCTTGAAATCTTAAAAGGTGAGGACATTGGTATCCTATATCATTTGGGAAAAGCAAATGGGGTAGTTGACACATTAAGCTCCAAGGCAGTAGGAAGTATGAATGGCCAGCTCACAGAAAAGAAAGATATAATCAAGAAATCTATATCAATGAAGCAATATGGGGTTTTGTTCTCTTGAAACCCCAGGTGAAAGAATGATAGTGTAAAAGGCGGCAAAATCTTTCTGGGTAGCCGAGAGGAGAAACAGTATGTAAAGACTATCTTATTCCAACTGGAAAAGAATGTACAATAAAAAAAAAAATCCGACAAAGGTACTTGAGCTATCACAAGGGGGAAGTACTTTAGCACCAATGTAGATTGTGTGTACCGGGTATAGATGAGTTAAGACACGGAAATGTGACAGAAGAACATCGTTCATGGTAGTTGTTTGTTCGAAAACAACCAAAATACACCATGGTGTAGCAGAGATGTGTTGGTAAGAATATATGAGAGGCACATTGTAGAACTTGTAGTTCAATGTCCAAGCGGTCACTGACGAACAGTATGGCATCAGAAGTCTGTATGTTTTATGCAATATATTACCCTCCCAGTTTGGAAGTGGAACATGAATAACATGGAATTAATTAAAGGGTTGTCTCGTACATTGCGAAAGTTGATTCCATATAAGTAATCATGAACTGGCTTACCGAGTCAACATATTTCCTACCAGTTAGGACCACCGATACAGATGAACAGTACGCAAAATTGTATGTTACAGAGATAGTATGATTACATGAGACTCCACTCACTATTATATCACACAGGGGGGCTCACTTTATTGCACAGTGTGGATAAGTCTTTCCAGTAAAGCATGAGTACACAAATAAATGTAAGTATGGCTGGTCATCCTTAAATGGATGGACGAACAGAATGTATTATAAGAACATGTGAAGATATGTCACGAGTTTGTACATTGGACTTTAAAGGTAGTGGGGATGAATATCAATCGTCTAATGAAATTGCTTACAATAAAGATATCAAAAGGTACCTTACGAAGGTTTATATAAAAGGACATATAGATCATCCATTAGATGGGTTACGACTGATGAAATTTTGCGTTGCCCAGGTCAAATTTTGTTCATCAAGCTATAGAGAAAGTGAAGGTGATATAACAGTAGCTACAAATGGCCCAAATTCGGTATAAATCATATGCCGATATTAGAAGTTGATAGTGTCACCAATGGAAAAAGATAATGAGATTCGGAAAGAAAGAGGAGTTGTCCAAAGATTTGGGCAACTTGCGTATCTATTAGCACTAGTCCAGGAATTCTTCACAGTCCATTTAGTATTTTATATTCGATGCTCCAAAAGTGTATCGGAGGGTATACAGTATTGTTGCCAGTGGAAAGGTACAAATTACAGAGGATCTCACACGTAAAAAGGTATATCGAGAAGTGAAAGAATCAAGAAATGCAAAAGTAGCTTCCGTAGGGGCACTCTTGGAGAACTTAGTACATCGAAGAAATCACAAGGGAAATCGAAGCATTAATGAAATCTAATTACTGGTACTTGTGATACATGGAAGGAAAAAGTTATAAGTCTTTACAAGTGTTAAGTGTGTATATTATGATATAGAGAATTCACTTTGACTTAAGTGTTGCAATGAGACAGTGTTACTAACATTCGAGGACGAATATTCCTAAGAGGGGAAGAATATAACACCCCGTACCTTCCCAACCCTACTTGATGACGTTGAACAATGTATACTTGAGTGTCGAGAGCCACACGAATGTATTTTGTAATGTTATTGACAAGAAAAATTGAAATTTGGCCTTGTACATATGCTTAACCTTGCGTAGGAGGTGTTTTGCGATATTCATGGAGCATTTGTCGGGTTCAAAACGAGGCTAAGATAACCTCTAAACAAAGGATATTAAGGTTAAGAAGTAAGTTCAAGAATAGGATTTGAAGTATCTAACCAAACCCGCGAAGAAAAGTCGAAAAATGAAATTTTTGAAAAATTTAAGGGAAGGGCGCATTGGGTAGCGTGCCAAGCCACTCTGGACTAAAATTTTTAGTACAGAGTCATTGAGTTGGCGCTCCCATGGGATTTCCACCTTGGGTTTTCTACTTTTTAAAAATTGGAATTTTTCTTAAGTCTCAAGGGTATCCGGGGGCGTACCGAGCCGATTTTTGCTACGTTTCTTCTACAACCAATATTATATACATGAAATGAATGACATATTACATTGGTATGATTAAATTACTCGAGAACGGAATTGGGGTCAAAATGACAGTTTTACCCTTAAGGTCAAAATAAGCCAAAAGTGGCTAGAATCACTTGGTTTTGGGAATGAGACTACGGATATGAATAGCATGAGTGGGAATATTATTGTAATACATATAAGACAACTTAAACACGATAAATTATTGATTTTATCGGGTTAAGTGAATTGGGCCCAAAAATAAAAAGAATGCATGGCCCAAAAATGGGTCAAAAAATGGGTCAAAAGACCCATTCTTGCTTGGACCTTCTAGAACCTATCATTAAATGATAAAGAGTGGCTAAGGATGGAATTGGGGGCCTATATAAAGTGCAATAAATCTGATTTTTATTGCTTCAAAGTCTTATGCCTTTTAGTTATTTTCTCAAGCATTTTCTCTAGTTCCAAAACCCTAAAGCCAATATTTCCTTTGGACTCTTTGGTGAAGATCATCCTATTCCAAGCCTTGGTAAGTATTTATTCTCATGGATTAATATATTATATGCATGAAAGAGTATGTAAATCATGTTGGTTGTGCTTGAAAATGTTGGACATGGTCTTTTGTGCTTTTGTATAAGATTTGTGATCCATGGGATTTGAACTTGAATTAGGACTTGTGCCTTTGATGAAAGATCATGGTATGGATAAAATATGAACGTCTATGGTGTTATTTTTGTTGTTAAACTTGTTCTTGTCTATAAGTGTAAATTGTGGGATTTTGGCCGATATGTGCTAGAAGTGTATTAAGGTGAATTGATGGATTATTTGTGATGTGGTGTGGATAAGAAAGTGTAAAGGAGGAATGTTGTGGTGAAATGCAATGATTATTATGTATTGGTAAATTTTGGGAATATTGGAGGATTTTTGGAATAATGATGCTATCAATGGTTTTGTCAAGGGAAAATGACATGTTTCAAAGCAAACATGTACCCCATTGATGTTATATGCATTTGTGAAGTAGTTGTGGTTAATGTGAATTCCGTTATGTATTTTTGTTGTAGAGTGACACATAAAGAAGGAGCAGGACTATTGTATGCACATCTAGGATTGTATATCCGTATTGAGAGTACAAGGTATGTAAGGTTACTCTGTCCGTATCTTTCTGCGGCAAATAGTATCCACATTGTTATTTCACTAGTCCTATCCCGAAATGTGCTATGGTATCCTATATCCGTTTATCAATAGTCATTGTCATATCTTTCCTACTCATGGATCATTTGTGAGTCTCATGTCTCATTATCATGGTTAATGTTCCAAAAGCTCAAACAAGGTTATGGTCCAATGTTCCAATAGTGGTTATGCTCATGTATCTTGTTATAAATGATTGTCCAATGGTGTCATGTTTCCAATAATGTTTATTCACATGTCTTCTATTTTGATTATGGTTCCAAGTTTCCAAACATGCTATGTCACATGAATATGTCAATCTCTCACAAGTGAATGTACCAATCTCATAAGTCTCTCACTCATTGGCTAATGATCCAAAGTTTCAAGTGATGTTATGACTATCAAAATACCAATCTCAAAGTAAAGAACAAAGTAATGCAAATGTGGTCAATGATCAAGTATGGGTGGCAAGTCTAGGGGCATAAGCCTAGCTCGACTCGATCCCGATGTGTTGATTTATGGGTGGCAAGTCTAGGGGCATAAGCCTAGCTCGACTCGATCCCAATGTATGATTTATGGGTGGCAGGTCTAGGGGCATAAGCCTAGCTCGACCCGATCCCTGGGTGGCAGGTCTAGGGGCACAAGCCTAGCTCGAACCGATCCCAACATAACGATATGTTATGTAAATACCCACTGATCAGTAGGGGCCCGGGTACATTATGACATATGTAATGACATTGAAGTAAAGAAGCATGAAAGCGATGAAATCAATGAAAATAATACACATGGTTTCCAAAGTGCAAAATGGTTACTTATTCATCTGATTATGCATATGCATTTGAGTTCCATTGAGTTCATTGAACTATTCATGTGTTGTATAGTTTCATTTGAGCCTTACATATTCAGTACATTCTTCGTACTGACCCCTTTTGGGGAGCTTACCTTACATGTTGCAGGTGCAGGCACTAGTAGACCTCCACCATAGGATGACAGTAATTGCAGATCATTGGTGAGCTCCAGTTAGTTCGGGGCTTCTCCGAGTCACAGTTGTTCAAATGTTTTGATAGTATACATAGTGTATAAAGCGGGGACTTATCCCGACTTTCAGTTAGTTTTGGTCAATGCATCTGTTAGAGGCTTTTGTAGACGTATGTGGGTATACAAATGTAAGATGGTATATGACATTTTGACTTGATGGCCTCAACGGCCGAGTTTCTCATATGTATATACGTCACATGTTCTCTGATTTCTGATTTTAGCATTTCCTGTTCCTATGGGATAGTAGTGTTTCCTAAGACATGTATATGAAGGAATAAAAGCAAAGCTTGGTTCTCTCGGGCCTTATCGGCTTTGGGTGCCAATCACGCCTCGTTGGGATTTGGGGTGTGACACGTTAGTTGCTTGACGGGCTACGTGGTAGCCCGTCAGCCCTTATCTAGAATCCAGCGCATAATAGAGTTGTGTGACGGTTTGATCAACTGGCCGTTAAGCCTTTACTGGACCGTCAATCTTCTCATCAGGCCTTATCCAGAATCCAATATAGAAGGAAGTAGTGTGATGGAGCTGCTGATGGACCGTTAGGTATTTGGCGGACCATCACTCAGGCCGTCAGTTCTTAAGCAGAAGATGGAGAAATTGGGGATCTAGAGACGGTCCCAGTGGCGGACTGTCACCATTATGATGGGCCGTCAAGGTGAACCGTTAAGAGCAACGCAACATTCCAATTCAAATTTTAAATCTTGATTTATTTAGAGCCTATAAATACCCAGTCAAGGGTTTAGAATAGACATCTTTTATACTTGACAATTTTTATACGCATTATTTTCTCTAGAGACTTAATTGTGTTAGGGAAAAAAGCACAATATTCTTGATTTAATTCAAAGATTGAGATTGTTGATTTCTCTTGTGTAAGGATTATACTTTATTCTATGAAAATTATCTTTTTCATCTTGATTCTTATCATGAGTGTCTAAAACCCTTTATCTAGGGTTGTGGGATCATTGATAGAAAATCACATCTAGGGTTTATGGGTATTGAATTTGTATTGATTTTGTGAGTATATTACGAATCCTTTTGGTTTAATAAATTTCTAATGGTTGCAAACATTAGGAAATTCCCTTAGGTTAAATTGCTTGAATAAAGATTTTAACTATAGGATAAGGGATTTGTAGCAAGAGTTGAAGTTCCTAACCTACAACTAACGATTAATGCTTTAACAAGATTAGTTTATTGAGGTGCAAGTCGAGTTACAAGCTTGTCACTTTAAGTTTGAGAGAATTAAAGTGTAAACTAATCTATTTAGGTTGGAAAACACTTAGATGAACTGTTGAAATCGATTACCTTATAACCACCTATATTGATACAAGTTCAAATTGATCATACCCCGGATGTGATTGGAAACTAAGGTGAACACAGTCATAGTTTATCTCTCTCCATTGGTTTAAGTGTTATAAAAATCAATGTTACTTTACTAAAATTGATATTGGTGAACAAATATTCAGCAAACCCCCCCTTTCACGGAAGTTGCTAACTAATTGTCGTTGAAGCCGGATACTACTTGTTTTACACTTTATTCCTTATGGATTCGACCCCAATATTTGTTGGGTTCTATATATGACAATGATCGTTTACACTCTTCAAAAAGGAGTTGTAGTTTGGGCTTATTAGTATCAGCCCCTAAAAGATGTTTTGCACTCAACAAAAGAAGAGTACAGGTAACTTCAGTACAACAACAAGTACTGGTAAACATCATAGGCCAACTAACCCAACAATATACAAATAAGTAAGCCAGACAAGTATAAAAGCGATCATAACTGAACTCATAATCAAAGACTTCAACAACTAAATACATCATATAAGTGTAATTACAAGTTTGCTTTTGTAAGCTTTTACACTTGGTCACTTTCATCAACAACTAATTACCACATATAATTATCATAAAGACACCCAATGAATATGAATAAGTGCATGTATATTGGATGTGTGCATCATCTCTTACTCATCTCATCATCATCAACAACTTATATCATACCGGCGTGGTACCCGACCCTCTATCACAACCAACAACATCATGAACATCATGATTTCAATATTAACATCAAGATCTCCTTCATCACACCTCCGCAACACCACAATGTATGAACATGCAATGCATTCAATAAATCATAAGTCATGCTAGAAGGCAATCATAGATGTTTGGTTTATAAACGAGCACAAAGCTAAGAAAGTCTAAGTACTACAACAAAACCATAGCCTACCTCAGTTCCTTGCTCAAGTCACCTTTAAGCCACACTTTTGTCCTTTCGTTCTCGTTCAACTCGTTCTTGGTCTATAACAACAAGAATATATACCCATTTCAATAATTTACATCCCTTTTAACTAATAGGGATAAAAAACCATTGATTTTAATCATAAATTCACCCTATTCCATCATTTTAGGGTTTCCTATCTCTTAAACCACAAGGATTCTACTTGAATTAGCATGAACAACCGTAATTTCATCCCCATTAATGTATTCTAACACCTTAAAATCATTCTTTACTGAATTTATTTACATTCCCACCGCTTTTCCATCAATTTTTATAACTAAGGCTAAACTATAATTTTCTACCATGAATTCATTTCTAATGATTTTCTAAGGTTATAAGAAGTAATTTCAAGTGTAGAATGTAATGACTTACCTCCAAAGATGAAAAACCTCAAATTGCCTTTCCCAAAGCTCTCTTGTATTTTTCAGAAAAGTGAAGAATGAAAACATTTTCTGGTTTTTTAAACTATCAAATCCTTCTTGTTACCATTGCAGCGATTAAATTACTACTGCAGCGGTTCACACCTTAAAACAGAGGTTCGCTGCAGCAGTACAGATTTCCGCTGTAGTTGTACCGCTATAGTGATTACTTTTTCCGCTGCAGTGACCCAAGGTAGAAACTCGAGACCTCTCATTAGTTTTGCTTATTTTTCAACACACACCACAAATTATATTATCGTGAACTAACCCCTCTATAGTAAACTCTATAACCGGAGTTCTATAACTCCATTTCAGGTGCCAAAAGTTGCTTCGGCTCTCTAAACTCATTGTCTACCTAAATATCACGTCCAACAACACTACCAACCATAACATTAGTACCATATTTTGTTTGAATAACACACCCTCAAAAATCATCCAATCCTAGACTAGCCCTGAATTTCTCAAAAATCAGCTAGGGAAAGACTAAGTGTAAATTTTACCCCCTTTCATCGTAACGACAATTTGGGTTATTACATTAGATCCTAATTTATCACTATTTCATCCCCAAATAACAATTGGCCCCCAAAAGATATATCTAAGCAATAAAAATACCTGAATCAATGAACAGGTGCGGATATCGCTTGCGTATGTCCTCCTTCGTCTCCCAAGTAGCCTCTTGAATGGTGCAGTTCCTCCATTAAACTTTCACACAAGGAATGACTCGGGTACTCAACTTTATGAAATTCTATTTGCAATTGGTTCCTCTTCATAAGACAACTCCTTATCAAATAATTTAGGGTCTCAATAAATTATGTAATCACCATCCCCTTGATGCTTCTTTAGCATAAACACGTGGAATACTGGGTGAACCCCTAAAATACTAGGGGGTAAGGCCAGTCTATATGCTACCGACCCCATTCCCTTCAATACCTTAAAGGGTGCAGTGTATATGGGTCTCAACTTGCCCTTCTTTCCAAACGATATCACACCTTTTATAGGTGACACCTTTAGGAGTACCTTTTCTCCTTCTGCGAACTTCACATCTCTCACGTTGTTGTCTGTGTACTCTTTCTGCCTACTCTGGGCTGCTATGAGATTTTCCTGAATGAACCTCACCTTTTTCATCAAATCCTTGAGTATGTTAGTACCCTAAGGTCTCACCTCAAATGCATCAAACCATATAATTAGAGACCTGCACTTCGTACCATATAAGGCCTCAAAAGGGTCCATGTCAATACTAGAGTGATAGCTATTGTTGTAGGCAAATTCACACATCAGTAAGTATTGGTCCTACTGACCCCCAAAGTCAATAACACAACCCCGAAGCATGTCCTCAAGCACTTGGATAGTTTACTCTGACTGACCGTCAGTTTGTGGATGGAAAGCTGTACTTAGGTCCAATCTATACCCCAAATCTGACTGGAATTTCTCCCAAAAATTAATGGTGAACTGAGTACCTCTGTCTGACACAATAGAAACAAGTACCCCGTGTAACTTTATAATCTCCTTCACATAAATCTTGGCCATCTTAGCCGCATTATAGTCTACTCTTACCAAGATAAAATGAGTTGACTTAGTCAACTAATCTATAATGACCGATATAGAGTCGTACTTCTTCAATGTTTTTGGAAGGCCAACTACTAAATCCATTATTATCAATTCCCACTTTCATTTCAGAATGGACATTCTTTGAAATATACCACCAGGCTTTTGGTGTTCGTACTTCACCTGTTGGCAATTTTGACACTTGGTTACACAATACATAATATCCCATTTCATCCTTTGCTTCTCTGTAACACCTTTTCTCTGAGGTTGCTTAGCTTCATATCCTCGAACTGCCTGCATGTGCTAACACCTTTCCTTCACTAGTCTTCTGCAATATCAGAAAACCGTTAACCAAAGACTGTACCTCTCTCGCCAATGGGTGTCTGGACACCTTCAGCAATGCTAGAATTCCCATGCTTAATGGTTTTCGGCTCAATGCATCTTCCATCATATTGGCTTTACCTAGGTGATATAGGATTGAGATGTCATAGTCTTTAATCATCTCCATCCATCTTCTCTGTCATATATTCAGATCCTTATGGGTGAATACGTGTTGTAGGCTGGTGATCCCTGAACACCTTACACTTCACCCTATATAGATAGTGCCTCCAAATTTTTAAAGCAAACACCACAACTGCCAATTTTAAGTCATGCGTGAAAGTTCTAAGAAAGATAAGTTTCGCAAATGATCTAGTCGACATGATATTTTGTACCTCATTTTAACCAAGGTCAAAAGGTGTACAACATATTGTGATTCTTATGCTATTTTAAAGAGTCGCCAACTAAATTTTTTAAGGTGAATTAGGACACCTATTTTTGCTAAGGTGATGCAATTAAGGTCTGCTTAATTATATGATTCTTATTAAGAATTCCAATTATCCTAAAGGGAAGGTGTAAGACACCCTTTAAGATCTGTTAAAAATGGTTAACTGGCCAACTTAAGTTAATTAACTAAAACTAAAAGTGAATGCTAAGAAATTTGAAAAGTCGAGTAATTAAGTGAGAACATTTTTCAAACTTGAAATTAGTGGGCAAATTTTGGACTTGAAAACTCTATTGTATTTGGAATGACAAAGACTTGAGAAAATGATTTTTGACTGAGCAATTTTAATGCCCCAAAAATCTATGCCTCAAGAGAAATTGAAAACTCTTATTTTCTGCACATAGGTTACTAAGCACGTTTGAAACCATTTTTGAATCATTTGAATTTAAAACCAAAATCTAATTCATCTAAAAATTCTTTTGAACGAAAAAGGTTACTGGTAAATAAGGTAAGTAATTTATTAAGCCTATGAAACAGATAACTAAGTGATTGAACCAAACTTAAACATCTATCATGTGTTAATTTCGGGTTAAATATTAAACATATCTAAAACCACACAAAAAAATTGCAATGTAAAGAAAAATCAAAGAGCAAATAAATCTTAAAGTATGAGTTGCCAAAGACGATCTCAAGCGAGTTCGACTTGTTTGTTGTGCTATTCAGGTAGTCTAAAATGTCACAACGACTCCATGTGCGAATATGATGATGTTGAGTCTATGAGTCTCTAATTTGGCAAGAGTCCCGAATTGAGACTCCATTTTGCTCCCAAAGTGTTCATGCAAATAAAGAGAGTAAAGAAATTAGTAAGACAATTAAACTTATATAGAACCGAATAAAATTTGCACAAAGAATATAATATTTGAAAGATGAGACGTGAAAATGCCGATTGAAAACTTTTAAACCTAACTCTAATCTTCAAACAAGTCTTTAAGCATAAAAATAATACTCAAGTCTATCCGACTTAAATTATAAAGATGGTACTTTTCTAGAACACAAATGAAATCAAACCAGGACATTTAGAGATTTTATCATGTCAACTATTTAAAACTTAGAAGAGAAGTTAAATATATATATATATATATATATCTGCTAACATGATAGGAAAAAGGCTTAGAACTCATATTTTATAAAATATAGTAAAGCTATAGAGCGCGGACACAAACTATCATACAAAGACACTAATCTGCACATTTATTTCTGATATGCACAATTGTTTCTAACTAAACAAAATGATAAAATCACCTCCATTAAACAAGTTCCTCCATGAGCAGCAAATTTATTAGCATATAATGACACCAAATGAGCACATATCTTGGAATGAACACGGAGAAGCTGACCTCATCTTTTATCCCAAAAACAAATCATTTTTGAATTCATTAATGTCTAAACGCTAGGCGAGATTAGATACAGATCTGTACAAGTCTCAAAGAAGACCCAAATACATCTCTTAAACATCCTCTTTCATGATAGATGAACTAAACAAAGATGACTTTTGATAAAAACTTCTAAGAACACACTTAACATCTTATAATAGATACAAAACAAACAGAGAAAAAGGAGGCGGATTTACCCGTTGCTGGGTAGTGAACTGGGGTGCTTTGGTCACCAATTGTAATGACTCTCACGATCATTTCTCTCATTTTTGTGCGTTCTCGACGTTTAGTGCTTTCCTATAACTGCCCCAAGTTATTTATGACTTGCTGGGACGGACAGTTCGATTTTCGGGCAGTTCGTTGAGAATTTTATTAAAATCGAACGTGCTGTGAAACATTTAAATTAAATTAGAATTTGATATAAACATATAGTTAACTACCTTTCTAAAATGTTTTTGATATTTATAAAAATTCTTTAGTTATGATATATCTACCTTCCTCTATAATAATTTTATAACCTATTAATATTTTAAGCGGAGATAGTAATTAAACTTGTGGCAGTATCACCTTTTAACATATGTTGCCATGTAATTAACTACCTATCACTATTAATTAATGCAAGTCATCCAATATAACTAGATTCTCTGTGAATAGTATAGGAAGAATGTACAGGAGTTATGACATTTACTATTTCATTACAATATAGGCAAGGATTGGCGGATAAAAAATAACAACCACCCTTAATCTCAATTGCTTCCTATACGTATACATACATATATATGCTACTGTATAATGGTTCCTTTTGCTCACTTATTCCCTTCACCAAGTTATTCAAGCTCAGTTCTAGTGGGGAAGTATTTGTGTACGTGTAATCGTCGTTATTTCGGTAAGTTTCATCATTTTTGCGGTGTAGTTTTGTATATAGTTGGTGGTGATGATATTTGGGGCTTTTTAGAACTGAATTAGAGCTCGGATTGGATGATATCTCTTGTGACTATAGGTCACTGAGCTATTTGGGATGCTGTGACGGTTTTGATTTTGCGATTCCGCAAGCGGGCCCCACGTGGGATGTTCGGTCGTTTTATGACCTAGGAAAATATGGGCATCAATTTTCATGTTGCGATGTATAGTTTACTATTTTGATAGCATGACAGCAGTCGGAGGCCTCTCGGAAGGGGAAGACTCCTATTTAGCAGGCTTTGGCAGGGCATTCGGCGGCGTCCAGGTAGGCTAGGCTTACCCTATACATAGACTGAGCTTACTTATAGTATTTGCATGCTATTGTGCTAGTGTTTGGGCTGGTAGTTGTAGTTTTTTGATGGCTTGCTATAATTAGGCATGTTGGGCCGGTTAGGGCCTTGTTTGGGTATGTTTCGGGCCCGTTATCCTTGTGGTATGCCATAAATGCCTTTCTAAATTGGTTAATGATGTGACTGCTATTAGTTGGGGACTAGGGAATCTTAGTCCTGACTCAGATAGGTTTAGCCAGACTTGGTTTTGGGACCCCGTAGTGAGCCCCGCTACTCTTCACAATCGACGTAGTTAACCTTAGACATTATTGGGATTAGTTAAGCCTTGAGTTACCCTTTTAGGATAGTATTTGGGTTAGTTTACCCCAGTTATGACCCTTTAAACCCATTTGGCCTTGTTGACCTCAGATAGCATAGAACCTGACCTAGATTGTTAGCCTTGACCTAGTATTGGGACCCACATTGCCATGATACACTCGAGATACCCAATTTGGTATGTATGTCAACTATTAGTACGCTGTAAACCTCGGAGGACCTAGGGATTGGCCTTGTAGTACATTGTGGGTTAGCTCCTTTCTTTATATTTTGAGTTTGGTCTGGGGCCGCTATGTCCCCGTTACCTGTATTTTTATGGATTCTGTCACTATTTTTGCACTTGGATGTGATGGTTACTGACTATTATGAGTTTCGATTTGAGTCTAGCCACTGATTCAGATATGATGATTCAAGTTAGTGATTATTATAAGTTTTGATTCTAGTACAATATCTAGTTATGATGTGATTTGAGAGTTCTAGTACTGGGTACCGTAGTTATGATGCTGTTATACTTTGAGTTCTGGTTCGAGTCTGACGGATATTATATATATGTGGCCTTTTGTTATTACCCACTATGACTGGTTCGAGCCCGACGTATGGCCTCTTGTTATTATCCATTGGTGCCGGTTCAATCCCGGTGCACCCCTGTTGGGTACGGTGATCACTGGATACTGGTACAGCTACGAGACATTGGTAGTTATGCATTTACTTTTCCTATGTGTCCCGCCGGTTTAAAGGGGGCCAGGTTGGGTTACTATTTTTTTCTTGTGCCTAGCGGGCATATGAGGGCCCATTTAGGTTATGTTTGACTTGTGTATTTATTTATGCATTTATTTACTCAATATTTGGTATTGCCTTTATTTACCTCCTGGTCATATTTATACAGCTCAATAATCATTTATCTAGTTATTTATCATTTATACCCCAGACTTAGCATGCATCCTCGCATTTTAGCCTACTTATATTACATTGAGCTCAGTTGGCCGATAATGTCTACTGAGTACCCGTTACCCGGTACTCATACTGAACTTATGTATTTTGCTCTCGAGACTGTGTATATGCTGTATATATTTGGTTCCTGTCTTGTACTTTGGATATGTCTAGTAGTGGCTCTTGTACCGACCTTATCAGGTCTTGGGAGGGGTTCTTAGCTATACATACTATCCTCTTACTTTTTGGGTCTCTATATGTATGTACTTTATGCTATCTTTTACATTTGATCATGTTTACTATTTCAGTTGCTTCTGCTTTATCTCCCTTCTTTTGGGTTTCCACCTGGTAGCCCGTCGCTTGCTGCTCTAAGCTAGAGCTTGGCTTGCCTATTGGTGGGTTACGGTAGGTGCCATCATGACTCAAAAATTGGGTCATGACAGCTTGGTATCATAGCCTATACTGGTATTATTGGTACATGAGATAATGTTTAGTAGAGTCCCGCGGATCGGTACAAAGATGTTTGTATCCTATCTTAGGGAGGCTACAGAGCATTTTTAGGGAAAATCTCATTTCTTTGATTCGCTTTCGTGCCTCGGTGTCTATGTTGGTTTCTGATCTCTATTTGGTTCACTCTTTATACAGATGACTAGGACCCATGGTGCCAAAGCCGGGATCGGGACCCTAAGCCCACAACGAGAGCTTCAGTTAGGGGCCAAGGTTGACCTAGAGGTCAGGGGCAGCACCAAACAGCAGCCCCAGATCGAGATCAGACCAAAGATCCATCACTTGATCCCGTTATAGCTCCAAAGATGGATATAACCCCGGGTGTTCCACCACCGCAGCAACAGGTGGTCCAGGGAGCAGCCTAGGCCCCACCTCCGCTCATAGCTACTTCAGTTCTCCGGGATGCTTTGGTACAGTTGCTGGGATTAGTTGGAGGTCCGCCATATAAGAGAACTCAGCCAGCTATGTAGGGAGTTGGTGTTGGGGCGCAGTCTGCAGCTACAACACCTAGAGTAGAGTTTTCGCCAGTATCGATTGTCCCACAACCAGTAGTAGCCCCGCCAGTTATGTCTGCCGAGGAGCAAAAAATGTTGGGCCATTTTTTGAGACTGACTCTGCCCAGATTTGCGAGGACTCAATGTCACACCCCAAATTCCAACGGGGCGGACTGGCACCCGAAGTCGTTGAGGCCCGAGAGAACCAATCTTTACTCATGTACACTCATATGCATGTCTCTGTGTGAATATCATTATATCTCATGCAACTATGCGGAAGTCATGAAAACATATGCTATATATATATATGAAACTTAGCCGTTAGGGCCATCACGTCAAAATGGACACACATCTCTTACAATCATTCTCCCACATAAGTCTACAAAGACTCTACAGATACATAACCATAACAAACCTAGAGTCGGGACAACACCCCGCTCTATACACATATACAATATCAAACAAATGTGCATAATGACTCGAAAAGACCCGAATCAACTGGAGTTCACCAACGATCCGCAAATGATCTGCAACCTATTGTGGAGGTCTACTAGCACCTGTACCTGCAGCAAGTAAGGTAAGGCCCCCCCCCCCTCCCCCAAGGGAGGTCAGTACGAAGAATGTACTGAGTATGTAAGGCTATAAGAAACTGTATGAACCATAGGATCTCAAATGGCATCAAATACATGTAAAATTTTTTTTAGATCAGTCACCATTCTGTATGTGGAGCCATGTACATTACTTTCATTGTTTGATCATTCCTTCTTATCGTTATCTTTCGTGAAATAACTTTCCTTCATACTTTCAATTACGACATGCTTCCTTTGGCTTTACGCTCATCATTATTATTATTCATCCACTTATTAGTAGGCCATAATATAATAACAGTTATCCACCTAGTGGTGGGCTATAATATAATAACAGTCATCCACCATTGGTGGGCTATAATATAATAACAGTCATCCACCATTGGTGGGCTATAATATAATAACAGTCATCCACCATTGGTGGGATATAATATAATAACAGTCATCCACCATTGGTGGGCTATAATATAACATAGCATAATATTGGGATTGCTCTATCCGAGCTTATGCCCTTTAGATTTGCGATCTATCCGAGCTTATGCCCTTTAGATTTGCGATCCATACTCAATGAAACATAAAGTAACCATGTGTGCATTACTTCTTTGCATACTTCTTTCCTTTACATTAGTTAGGAGAGTGATACATTGGTGATTGAAACATTATTGGGAACATATATATACATTACTTCATTCCTTTACTTTCATGAGATTGATACTTTGGTGGTTACAACATTATTGTAAATTTGGAACGTAATATTATTGGAACTTTGGGACAATGTCCGCAATTATGCGACTCATGAATAACAATGGATCATGGAATAAGAACATGATGATAACCATATACGACAACCTGAAATGAGATACCTTTGAACATTTTGGAATGGAACAAGTACAGTGACAATGTGAACATACATGCTGCAGAAGGATACGGAAAGAGTAACCTTACATACCTTATCTTCCCAATATGAATACACAAGCCAATATGTGAATACAATAATTCAGATCCTTCCTTATGTTTCACTCTACAACACAAGTGCATAATGGAATTCACGTCAACAACCAACTACATGGCAAGTGCATAAGACGTCAATGAGTTACATACTAGCCCTATAACGTCATTCCACCCCTTTACAATATAATTTACGGCATTGAAACACCACCAATACTACAAAATTCTACACATTCACCACAACATCATGACCAATAGCATTTCACATCAAGTTCACCCTTTACGCCTCTTTATTAACACCACGTCACCATTAATTCACTAAGTCACTTCAATACATTTCAGAACCAAAATTCCACAATTTACACATATAGAAAAATAAAAAATTAAGGACATAACCACACCATACATGTTGAGATCTCATCCACACCATTCACTTTCATCAAAACATCAAGTCCTCTTTCAAGTTCAAATCACATGGATGATGCATCTTTTATCAAAAAGCAAAAGTGCACTACTCAACACTTGCAAGCATAACCAACATGATATACATAATCTCTCATGCATATAATATATTAAATCACAAGAATAATCACTTACCCAATCCTGTAAAGTGATGATCTTGTCTCCAAGAGATGGTTGCCTTAGGGTTTGAGTGTAGAGAGAAAAGCCCTTTTTTTGTAGAAAAAAATCTAGAAATGTTATGAGAGTTGTAAATGATAAAAATCTGATTTTTTTTCCACATTATATAGTCCCTTAATTATCCTTCTTAACCAAACACTTGGTCCAATAATAAATGTCTACTTGGCCAAGATGAATGAGTCAAATTTTCCATTTAGGCCATGTCTTTTTGGCTTAAGTTGGGCCTTAAGTGAGCCCAATTCATTTAGCCCAATAGAATCAATGCATAATCCACCAAATTTCTCATGTTTAGATCATCTCATAAGTGTTACTATAATATTCTAATTCACGAGATTCATATTCGTAGCCTCAATCCCAAGAACAAACGATTCTAGCCACTCATGGCTTACTTTAACATAAAAGGGAAAACATAGTTTGGATGCCAACATTGTCCAAGCGTAGTCCTACCAAGATGTAATAATTATATAATAACCCAAGAATCACATTTATAGGCTCGTGGTTGGAGAAGAAATGCGGCAAAAAGCATCTCGGTACGGCCCCGGGCGCCCTCAGGACTTAGAAAAATTTTCAGCATTTGAAAGGTGTGCAGGGGCGGCCTGGCACGCTGCCTGGCACCCCCCCTTTCTGCCTGTGGCCTGAAAATTTTAGGCCAGAGCGGCCTGGCACACCCCTGGGCGCGCCTGGCCCAAAAAATTTAAAAAAATTCCTTTCTTCGACTTTTCATTGCGGATTTGGTTAGATACTTCAAGTTCTAATCTTTAGCTTGCCTCTTGTCTTTAAGAACCTTTATTTAGGAGTCATTCAAGCTTCATTTATCACTCCTAAAATGTTTCAAAAAGTTTCCAACTCCTCATACAAGAGTCTAAACACATTGACTAGTACGATATCAAATGTTCCATCCAAAACCACTACAACATACGTACTTAGTGCTCTCGAAGCTAAGGTTTATAACTA
Organism: Capsicum rhomboideum; assembly: GCA_031232105.1. Lineage (NCBI taxonomy): Eukaryota > Viridiplantae > Streptophyta > Magnoliopsida > Solanales > Solanaceae > Capsicum > Capsicum rhomboideum. Next base: position 44,744,485 of record CP124719.1, on the reverse strand, counting down.
CACCCTAGGTCACCAATCAATCAAATTAGGGTCGGGAATGTACGGGGTGTTACATCCTTCCCCCCTTAGAAACATTCGTCCTCGAATGTTAGTAACATTATCTTATTGAAACAAATTTAAGTCGAAGTGAATCCTCCATGTTATCATATACACTTATACGTATAAAAACTTACTTATTATTACTCCAATTCCATACCTTGAACTTTTTCTTCCATCTACAACAAATACGAGTGCTTTAGATTGCATTATTTATTCGGTTTCCCATGTCATTTCCTCTACTTGCTGATCCTCCAATAGTACCTTTACGAAAGCTACTCCTTCATTTCTTAATCCCTTCACTTATCGATCTAGAATAATAATAGGTAACAATAAGTACCTTTTCATATGTAAGATCCTCCATAATTTGTACATCTCTACTGGCAACAATACGAGATGGATCCCCCTATATACTTTCAAAGCATCGAACATGGAATATCGAATGAACTGTGGAGAGTTCTTGGGGTAGTTCTAATTTATATGCCACCTACCCAAATCTTCGGGTAACCTCGTTTGGCACGTTATGTTGGCCAACTTCCCTATAAGGCTTCGTAGGACGCCTTTTTGATACTTAATTGATAGCCATTCTTGTAGGAAAATTCAACAAGAAGTAAATCTGTGATGGAATCCATGTTAATCATGTCCCATTTCCAAACTGGAAGGTTGATACATTGCATATAACTTTCAGGTTTCTGATGCTCTACTTTTACTTGTTGACCATTTGGACACTGAGCTACAAGTTTTGCAATGTGCTTTTCATGTAACCTTACCAATACATCTCTTATAAACCATGGTACATTTGGTTGCTTTTGAATAAATACAATACCGTGATTGATGTGCTCTTGTCATAATTCATTTACTTAACTCATGTATAACCGGTGCACACAATCTACCTTGACGTTAAGGTCCTCCCTCTTGCGTAAGATCAACTATCTTTGTTGAACGCTACTGTACACCCTTTTTCAAAATAAAATAGAATTTGCGCATTGCTTTTTTTTTTCCACCTCTACTACAAGTAAAGTCTCTGCCGCATTTTACGTTATAATTCTTTCATCTGGAGTTTCAAAAAAAAAATGAACTCCCATACAAATAGTGGCACCATACACTACAAGCAATTATCATGACTGCTAACTTAAAATCATATATGGGATAATTTCCTTTATGTGGACGCAACTGTCGTGAGGCATACCCTTTTGTGCCTCTGGGAAGCACTAATACACATTCAGTTCTTGTAAATCCTTCTCACACGCATCATTCCACGAAAACTTGGTTGCTTTGTGTGTTAACATTGTCAAAGATGCTGAAATAGAAGAAAACCCTTTAATAAATTTTCTGCAATAACCTGTTAACCCAAGGAAGCTACAAATTTCCGTAGGCGTCGTAGGCCTTGGCCAATTCTTCACCGCTTCTATCCTTTGTGTATCAATCTTTATTCCTTCATCTGTTACCATATAACCCAAGAATGCTACCGCTTTTAACCAACCTCACATTTAGAGAACTTAGCATATCGCTTATGGTCACAAAGAATCCGTAACACTTGTCGCAAGTGATTAGCATGGCTCTCTTGTGATATTGAATATCATCTCTAAACATGGTCTCAAACACACCTAACAATGACTTGAACACCCTATTCATTAAACCCATAAAATCTACAGGTGCATTCGCTAGCCCAATTGACATACTAAGAATTTGTAATAACCATACCGTGTTCGTAATGCTGTCTTGGGTATATCATCATCATTCATTTTTCATTTCATCATTATTCATTTCGTCATTTCATCATTCACTCATTCATTCATTTCATTCATTCATTTTTTTTCTAACCCCGTCACTGATCAAACAAATCATCAACTCTGGGGAGGGAATATTTATTCTTATTTGTCACCTTATTCAGTTGTCGATAGTCGACACACATTCTCAACGTACTGTCTTTCTTTCATACAATTAACACTAGTGCACCCCAAGAAGACGTACTAGGTCTTATGAATCCCTTGTTCATCACGTCTTTTAATTTCTCCTTTAAATTCTGGTGTTCTTTAAAAAATTTTCCACAATCAATGGGGTAAGTTGGATCATGTGTAAACATTTACTTGATGCGTAGATACAAATGTATTGCATAGTGTTTTTCAAATCAATATTACCATATAGTTTCTTAGGTATCCTAAATATTATTTTGTGAAACATATGCTTAAAAATTATTAAACTTTTCTGACACTCCAACTGTCTCTTTGGGACCGCCGCCGTTCACCAGTCAAACCCGGCGCCGATGATCCCTTCCCGGTGGTAGGTAAGTTCATCCCTTATCTTCTCAGCTGCTGTACCCTCCACCCAGATCTATCTACCTGCTTCTCGCTGCTCGCTATTTCTTGGTCTCTGCCATATTTTCCGACTGGTCACTACTGTTACTACTGGTACTTCGTACTTGCCGGTGGAACTCTGACCAGCCCCATAGTAGGGAAAGACGGTCCGGAGACGACCAAGAAGCGGCTGTTGCTTCAAGATTTTAAGGGTGAACAGGTACTACAGAGAAGGGCCAGCTTCTCCGGTGACGACCAGCTAATCTGACACTCTTCTGGAAAGGCTTGGGAGGTGTTGGATGAGGCAGTGAGAGGCGTGCCAAACAGGAAAGGCTTTTCATATGTGGGGATTTCAATGGGCACATCGGATCTTTACCGAGAGGTTATGATGATGTGCATGGAGGCTTCAGTTTTGGGGAGAGGAATGAAGGAGGAGCCTCCTTTTTAGATTTTGAGAGGGTTTTTGGGTTGGTGGTAGTGAATTCGAGCTTCCCGAAGAAGGAGCAGCACCTTATCACTTTTCGTAGTGCAGTGGCCAAGACCCAGATTGACTTTTTGCTCCTTAGGAAGGGAGATAGAGCGCTATGTAAAGACTGTAAGGTCATCCCTAGTGAGAACCTGTCGACCCAGCACAAGCTCCTGGTGATGGACTTGGAAATCAAGAAGGGCAGAAAGAAGAGGGGGGTGGAGGATCGACCCAGAATTAAGTGGGGTAGCTTGACGTTGACCAGTGCTCTAGAGATAAGGGAGAACTTAAGGACTTTGGGGGCTTGGGAGAGTAGAGGGGATGTGGACAGTATGTGGGAGTCGACTGCCAGTTGCATCAGGGAGACAGCTAAAGAGGTATTGGGGGTCTCGAGAGGCCGTCCTGGCAGACATAGGGGGGACTGGTGGTGGGACGAAGAAGTGAAAAGGAAGGTGGAGACGAAGAAGGTGACTTATGCTAAGTTGGTTGATAGCAAGGATGAAGAGGAGAAGCGGACGAATAGGGAGGAGTATAAGGTATCCAGGAGAGAGGCTAAGTTAGCAGTTACGGCGGCTAAAACAGCAGCTTTGGAGAGCTTATATGTGGCTTTGGAGGAGAAAGGCGGGGATAAAAAGTTATATAGGCTTTCTCAGGCTAGGGAGTGGAGGGCCCGTGACCTTGACCAGGTGAAGTGAATCAGAGGAGAGGATGGTGAAGTATTGATGGAGGACGCCCATATTAGAAAGATGTGGCAGTCGTATTTTCATAAACTCTTGAATGACGGGTGGGGGTGGGGGTGGGGACAAAGGCTTGGAGCTGGGGGACTTGGAGTACTCAGAGAGGTGTCGTGACTACGGTTATTGTAGACGCATAAAGGTCAAGGAGGTTAAGGGTGCTATTCGTAGGGTGCGTAGGGGTAGGGCGACTGGGCCAGATGAGATTCCGGTAGATTTTTGGAAGAGCACTGGCGGGGCGGGTATAGTGTGGCTGACCTAGTTGTTTAACATCATTTTTAGGACGGATAGGATGCCTGAAGCATGGAGATGGAGTACAATGATCCCTTTATACAAAAATAATGGCGATGTTCAGAGTTGTACTAATTATAAGGGCATCAAGTTGTTGAGCTACACTATGAAGTTGTGGGAAAGGGTGATAGAGTTGAGGTTGAGGAGGATCGTGACTATTTCTGAAAACCAGTTTGGTTTCATGCCTGGGCGCTCGACTACTTAGGCCATTCATCTTGTGCGGAGACTAGTGGAGCAGTATAGGGAGAGAAGGAAGGATTTGCACATGGTATTTATCGATCTTGAGAAGGCATACGACAGAGTCCCCAGGGAGGTGATGTGGAGGTGCTTGGAGGCTAGAGGGGTTCCCATGGCGTACACTAGTTCGATCCAGGACATGAACGATGGGGCAAAGACTCGGGTGAGGACGGTAGGAGGAGATTCAGAGCACTTTCCTTTGATAGGGTTGCACCAGGGATCGACGCTTAGTCCATTTTTATTTGCCTTGGTGATGGATATTTTGACACGACATATTCAAGGGGAGGTACCCTGGTGTATGTTTTTTACTGATGATGTAGTTCTAATTGACGAGACTCGGGAAGGAGTTAATGATAAGTTGGAGGTTTGGCAACAAACCCTAGAGGCTAAAGGGTTTCGATTGAGCAGGACAAAGACAGAATACTTGGAGTGCAAATTCAGTGACTTGACTCTTGAGGACAACATGGCAGTGGAGCTGGGTTCCCAGGCTATTCGGAAGAGAGATAGTTTCAAGTACCTTGGATCTATGATTCAGGGGAATGGGGAGATTAATGAGGATATCACACACCGTATTAGTGCAGGGTAGTTGAAATGGAGGCTCGCTTCGGGAGTCTTATGCGATAAGAAGGTGCCTCCTAAATTGAAAGGCAAATTCTACAGAGTGGCAGTTCATCCGGCTATGTTGTATGGCGCGGAGTGTTGGCTAGTCAAGGCATCCCACATACAGAGGTTGAAGGTGGCGGAGATGAAGATGTTGCGTTGGATGTGTGGACTTACTAAGAAAGATAGTATTCGGAATGAGAGTATTCAAGAGAAGGTGGGAGTGGCCTCGGTAGTTGAAAAGATGCGGGAAGTGCGGTTGAGGTGGTTCGGACATGTGAGGAGGCAGTGTGCAGATGCCCCGGTACGGAGGTGTGAGAGATTGGTTATGGATGGCTTCTGACGAGGTAGAGGTAGGCCGAAGAAATATTGGAGGGAGGTGATTAGAAAGGACATGAAGCAGTTACAGCTTACTGAGGACATGACCCTTGATAGGAAGGTGTGGAGGGAGCGGATTAGGGTAGAGGGTTAGTGGGTAGGAGTTCGTTTTGGCTAGTAGGAAGGTGTGCTTTGTCTGCTTCTGTGCGGATAACGGTAGTGTTATGCGTTTGTTTTGTAGTTCCCTGTTCTTGGTATTGTGGTGGTGTTTGGGGATGTATGGATAGATTGTATACTGCATGACTCTTTGGGCGTCCCATTTATTTTATTTTCTATTGGTGTGTTATCCCTTTTTGTTTTTTGTTGTTATGTTTTCTACTGTTATTTGCCCTGAGCCGGGGGTCTATCGAAAACAGCCTCTCTACTTCGTTCGAGGTAGTGGTATGGACTGCGTACATCTTACCCTCCCCAGACCCCACTTGGTGGGATTACACTGGGTTTGTTATTGTTGTTGTTGTTGTAATGGGGTAATATGTCACAACCCGAATTCCAATGGGGTGGACTGGTACCCAAAGCCGATAAGGCCAGAGAGAACCAATCTTTGCTCATGTACACTCATATGCATGCCATAAGAAACATTACCATCACGTAAGGACATAAAATGCTAATAGCGGAAATCATGGAACATGTGACACATATATACATGAGACTTGGCCGTCAGGGCCATCAAGTCAAAATGGACATACATCTCTTACATTCATATACCCACATATGTATACCAAGCCTCTAATAGATGCACATTCTCAACGTGCCATCTTTCTTCCGTACAAATAATATCGGTGCACCCCACGGGGACATACTAGGCCTGATGAAGCCCTTGTCTAGCAAATCCTTCAACTACTCCTTCAATTCACGTAATTCTGCTGGAGCCATTCTAGACGGGGGAATAGAGATAGGCTGAGTGCCTGGAATCACATCAATACTAAATTTTATTTCCCGTTCTGGGGGCAAACCTGTAAGATCTTCTGGAAATACATCAAGATATTCATTGACCACTGGAACCGACTGAGGAGTTAGTGGTTCCGTATCAGTATCTTTCACTCGTACTAAGTGACATATATAACCCTTAGCAATCATTTTCCTTGCTTTCAGATAGAAAATAAATTTTCCTCTTGGTGCCCCTACATCACCCTTCCATTCAAGAACATTCGTTTGTGGAAAATGAAAATGTACTTTCTTAGCTCGGCAATCTATCGTGACATAACAAGACTCCAACCAATCCATGCCCATTATGAAATCAAAATCCACCATGTCCAATTCAATAAGATCAGCCAGTATATCATGACCACACACCGTTACCGCACAATTATGATATACTATTTTTGCAACAATATAGTCACCAACTGGTGTAGATACTTCGATTGACTTAGCTAATAGCTCCGGTGTTCTTTCAAATTTTGCAGCGATCAATGGAGTAACATATGACAATGTAGAACCCGGATCAATCAATGCGTATACATTATATGAAAATATGGATAATGTACCTGTGACGACATCAGGAGAAGCCTCTTAATTCTGCCGGTCCACTAGAGCTTAAGTACGATTCTGGGTTCCACTGGAACTGGCTGCTTCTCTGGCACCTCTACCACGACTCGCAGGCTGTACACCTCTGCCTAGGGGAGGAACCAATAATGATGATGCAACGGTTGATCCCGTAGGTCGCGCCATATTACCCAAACCTCTTCGTGGGCAGTCTCTCATCATATGCCCCGTTATACCGCACCAAAAGCAAACATTTGTCCCAAGACGGCATTGACCTAAATTAAACCATCCACAGTGCTGACATGGTTGACGAGAAAATCCAGCGGTCTGCGAACCTCGAATCGCACTGCTCTGTCTAACATTGCTACCTCTAAACCTTCGAAATTGAGATTGAGTGCCTGCTTTGGAATATGAGAATGACGGTCTAGGCGGTCTAGGAAACATCCGAGGTCTAGATTGTCCTTGGGATGCCATAGACTGTCCCATAGGTCTAGCTCTTTTGGACTGTCCTCTTTCAGATTCATGTACCCTTCTTCTCTGTCTTTGATCCTCCATTTTTTGTGCGAAGACCTGAATTCTAGCTATATCCATATCTCTATTTAAAGTGGCAATAGTGCAGTCTCTTACCAATTATGGCTCCAATCTGTCCACATATTGATGTACTCTGTCTGTCATTGTGGCCACTACATTCGGAGCATATCGAGCCAAAGAATTAAATTGCAGACTGTATTCTCTAACACTCAGATTCCCTTGACGAAGATTCAAGAATTAATCCGTACGAGCCTCTCGAATCTCATAAGGAAGGTAGTGATCAAGGAAAGACTCTTTAAATTCTTCCTAATTAGGAGGGTTTGCACCAATACCACGAGCTTTCTTCCAATCTTCATACCACAATATAGCCTCGCCCTTCAATCTATAGGCCGCAAACTCCACCGTTTCTACTCCCAATATATTCATAACCTCTAGAGCCCTTTGGATTTGATCTATAAAATATTGCGGGTCTTCATTTGGATCTGATCCAGTGAATGTGGAAGGATTTTGTTTCAAAAAATCCTGCGCCCACCGACTAGCTGCTCTAGCTGCACTATCATCACTTGTAATTGGACCACCTTGTCCCTGAACTTGTGCAGGAACTATTCGGGTCAGCATTTGCACTGCATTCTGTAAGTCCTGGTCAGTAGTATTTACTGGTGGTTCTGCAGGTACTTCTCTTCCTCTTGACTCTTCTGAAAATAGAAGAGTAGAAGAAGCCTGTGATGCCATCTCTGGTTTAGCGCCGCCTTGATTAACTGGTTCAAGCGGGGCCCTACTAGTTCCTTCTCCAGCAATTCTGTCTATTCTCTTACTTTTACCTCGACCTCTTCTTGTCATCAGCATTTTGCTATAATATACAAGAACCACAATTTTTATAGTCAGAAACAAGTCCACCTATAACTTCGGCTCTAATGCACGAACTAGAAATGAAGGAATGAAACAACTCCTAAATATCCCATAGCCTCCTACTTATAAATATGGTGCACAACACATCCATAAGAAAACTCTACTCAGACACGGATTTGTAGACACCCTTAGGACGACCTGCTCTGATACCACTCTTGTTACTACCCGAATTCCAACGGGGCGGACTGGCACCCGAAAGCTGATAAGGCCCGAGAGAACCACTATTTGCTCATGTCCACTCATATGCATGCCATAAGAAACATTACCATCACGTAAGGACATAAAATGCTAATAGCAGAAATCATGGAACATGTGACACATATATACGTGAGACTTGGCCGTCAGGGCCATCAAGTCAAAATGGACATACATATCTTACATTCATATACCCACATATGTATACCAAGCCTCTAATAGATGCACATACATAACCATCCTAAAGTCGGGAATGTACCCGGTTTATACAACATTTATAATACCAAAATCCATGTACAACTGTGACTCGGAAAGCCCAAACCAACTGGAGCTCACCAAAGATCAGTAGATGACCCGCAACTTACTGTGGAGGTCTACTAGTACCTGTACCTGCAGCAAGTAAGGTAAGTCCCACAAAGGACGTCAGTACGAAGAATGTACTGAGTATGTAAGGCCATAATAAATAGTGTGATACATAAATACTTCAATGGAAACAAATATACTTGAATAACCAATATGGGTAAGTTACCATTCTATATGTATGGACATATGTACATTACGTGGATTACTTGCTTTACTTTTACGTTCATTTGTTCGTTCATCACTCACTTCTCCATTTACTTCTTCATTCACTACTCATCCTTCCATTCTTACAATGCCCGGGCCCCAAGCTGATCAGTGGATAATCAATAATTTTCGGGATCGACCCATGCTAGGCTTTTCTTTTGCCCCTGGGATACCACCCGTAGTAGCGGGATTGACCCATGCTAGGTTTTCTTTTCACCCCTGGGATACCACCCGAGATATTAGGTTCGACCCATGCTAGGTATTTTAACCCTTGGGATACCACCCAAGAATAAAGACTTTATTACCTCACTTCCTCAATCTTAGAATTAGTTCATTCGATGATTATGTCATTATTGGAACTTTTGAATGTAAAATTTTTGGAACTTGGAACCATGTTCATAGTTATGTGACACATGAGTGGAAATAGATCAGGAATAAGGTATATATGATCAACAATAGATGATAACCCGAAATGAGATACCTTAGAACATTTCAGAAATGAGTAAGTACCATAACAAGGTGAATACTCTATGCTGCAGAAGGATACGGAAAGAGTAACCTTACATACCTTATACTTCCAATAAGAATACACAATCCTATATGTGAAAACAATAGTCCAACTCCTTCTTTACATTTCACTCTACAACATAAGTATATAACAGAACTTACGTCAACAACTAGTTACCGTACAAGCGTACAAGACGACAATGAGTTACATGATTGCCCTATAACGTCATTTCCCCCTTTACAATACCATTCACGGCATTGTCATACCAACAATACCACAACACTTCATACATTGACCAAATATCACAAACCAATAGCATCTCACACCAAGTTGCTCTTTTACACTTCCTCATTAACACCAAATCACAATTAATCCATCAAGTTACTTCAATACACTTCATAACAACATATCGACAACAATCCCACAATTTACACTTATAGAAAAATAACAAGTTAAGGATCATAATCACACCATACATGTTGATGTCTCATCCTTACCATTCACTTTTATTCAAACCTCAAGTCTCTTTTTAATTTTATATCACATAGATGGCACATCTCTTAGCAAAAAGCAAAAGAGCACTATTCAACACCTTGCCAACATAACCATCATGATATACACACCATATTAAGCGTATAATAAATTAATCCATGAGAGTAGACACTTACCAAGGCTTGCAAAGTGATGATCTTTACCAAAAAGAAGGGTTGCCTTAGGGTTTGAGTTGAGAGAAATGTGTTTGGAAATATCTAGAAATGGCATGAGAGTTGTAATGAATAAAAAATCTGATATGTGCCTTTATATAGGACCTCAATTCATCCTTAGCCACTTCTTGGCATTTAATGTCATGTTTACTTGGTCAATATTGGAAGAATGGGTCATTTGCCCTTTGGGCCTTGCATTTTGGCCTCTCTTTGGGCCTCAAATTGAGCCTAATTGCACATATTATCTTTTCAATGTGTAATCTCCAATTATCTCATGTTTAAATGATTCCATATATGTTACAACAATGTTCGACTCACGCGATTCATGTTCGTAGCCTCAATCTCAAAAATAAGGAATTCTAGCCACTCATGGCCTATTTGAACAGATTTTGTTAAAATACTTGTGACGAGGAATTAACTCCAACTCGGATGCTAAACGCTCTCAAGATTAGTCCTACTAAGATGGAGTAATGATACCATGACTCAAAAGTCTTATATATATCATAATAGTCGGAGAAAAAGTTTTGCGAAAAGCACCCTGGCACGCCCCTTGGCGCGCCCCAATGCTGCCTGGCGCGCCCTAGGGCTACCTGTGCCAGGCCGCTTCTGGCCAAATTTTTTTTGGCACAAGCAGCCCTGGGGTACTCTAGGCAGCGTTCCAGGCCACCTATGCCAGAAATTTTCTGGCATAGGCAGCATTGGGGCGCGCCAAGCGGCGTGCCAGGGTGCTTTTCGCAAAGCTTTTTCTCCAACTATTATGATATATATAAGACTTTTAAGTCTTGGTATCATTAATACATATTAGTAGGACTACTCTTGAGCGAGTTTAGCATCCGAGTTGGAGTTAATTCCTCGTCACAAGTATTTTAACAAATTATGTTCAAATAGGCCATTAGTGGCTAGAATTCCTTATTTTTGAGATTGAGGCTACGAACATGAATCACGTGAGTCGAACATTGTTGTAACATATATGGAATTATTTAAACATGAGAGAATTGGAGATTACATATTGAAAAGATAATATGTGCAATTGGGCTCAATTTGAGGCCCAAAGAGAGGCCAAAATGCAAGGCCCAAAGGGCAAATGACCCATTCTTCCAATATTGACTAAGTAAACATGACATTAAATGCCAAGAAGTGGCTAAGGATGAATTGAGGTCCTATATAAAGTCACATATCAGATTTTTTATTCATTACAACTCTCATGCCATTTCTAGATATTTCCAAACACATTTCTCTCAACTCAAACCCTAAGGTAACCCTTCTCTTTGGTAAAGATCATCACTTTGCAAGCCTTGGTAAGTGTCTACTCTCATGGATTAATTTATTATACACTTAATATGGTGTGTATATCATGATGGTTATGTTGGCAAGGTGTTGAATAGTGCTCTTTTGCTTTTTGCTAAGAGATCTGCCATCTATGTGATTTAAAATTAAAAAGAGACTTGAGGTTTGAATAAAAGTGAATGGTACGGATGAGACATCAACATGTATGGTGTGATTATGATCCTTAACTTGTTATTTTTCTATAAGTGTAAATTGTGGGATTGTTGTCGATATGTTGTTATAAAGTGTAGTGAAGTGACTTGATGGATTAATTGTGATTTGGTGTTAATGAGGAAGTGTAAAGGAGAAACTTGGTGTGAGATGCTATTGGTTTGTGATATTTGGTCAATGTATGGCATGTTGTGGTATTATTGGTATGACAATGCCGTGAATGGTATTATCAAAGGGGAAATGACATTATAGGGCAATCATGTAACTCATTGTCGTCTTGTACGCTTGTACGGTAGCTAGTTGTTGATGTAAGTTCCGTTATATACTTGTGTTGTAGAGTGAAACGTAAAGAAAAAGCTGGACTATTGTGTTCACGTATAGGATTGTTTATTCTTATTGGAAGTATAAGGTAAGTAAGGTTACTCTTTCTGTATCCTTCTGCAGCATATAGTATTCACCTTGTTACTCATTTCCGAAATGTTCTAAGGTATCTCATTTCAGGTTATCATCTATTGTTAATCATATATACCTTATTCCTGATCTATTGTCACTCATGTGTCACATAACTATGAACATGGTTCCAAGTTCCAAAAATGTTACATTCAAAAGTTCCAATAATGACATAATCATCAAATGAACTATTTCTAAGATTGAGGAAGTGACGTAATGAAGTCTCTATTCTTGGGTGGTATCCCAGGGGTTAAAATACCTAGCATGGGTCGATCCCAATATCTCGGGTGGTATCCCAGGGGTGAAAAAAACATCTAGCATGGGTCAATCCCGCTACTACGGGTGGTATCCCAGGGGCAAAAGAAAAGCCTAGCATGGGTCGATCCCGAAAACTGTTGATTACCCACTGATCAGCTTGGGGCCCGGGCATTGTAAGAATGGAAGGATGAGTAGTGAATGAAGAAGTAAATGGAGAAGTGAGTGATGAACGAACAAATGAACGTAAAAGTAAAGCAAGTAATCCACGTAATGTACATATGTCCATACATATAGAATGGTAACTTACCCATATTGGTTATTCAAGTATATTTGTTTCCATTGAAGTATTTATGTATCACACTATTTATTATGGCCTTACATACTCAGTACATTCTTCGTACTGACGTCCTTTGTGGGACTTACCTTACTTGCTACAGGTACAGGTACTAGTAGACCTCCACAGTAAGCTGCGGGTCATCTACTGATCTTTGGTGAGCTCCAGTTGGTTTGGGCTTTCCGAGTCACAGTTGTACATGGATTTTGGTATTATAAATGTTGTATAAAGCGGGTACTTGTCCCGACTTTAGGATGGTTATGTATGTGCATCTATTAGAGGCTTGGTAGACATATGTGGGTATATGAATGTAAGAGATGTATGTCCATTTTGACTTGATGGCCCTGACGCCAAGTCTCACGTATATATGTGTCACATGTTCCATGATTTCTGCTATTAGCATTTTATGTCCTTACGTGATGGTAATGTTTCTTATGGCATGCATATGAGTGGACATGAGCAAAGATTGGTTCTCTTGGGCCTTATCGGCTTTGGGTGCCAGTCCGGCCCGTTGGAATTTGGGTCGTGACATAATTTATGATAACGTGGACTATGGTACAATCAATGCTTATACCTTATGTAAAAATATGAATACTGTACCTGTGTCTACATCAGGAGAAGCCTCCAAATTCTATTGATCCGCTAAGGCATAGGTACTGTCCTATATTCCACTAGAACCAGCTGCTCCTCTAGCACCTCTGCCACGACCAGCAAGTTGTACACCTGACAATGATAAAGCAACGGTTGATCCCGTGGGTCGTATCATACTACCCGTTGTCCTCTGTGGGAACTCTCTCATCATGTGCCCTGTATTACCACACCAAAAACAAACATTCATTCCAAACCAACATTCACCTGAATGAAACTTCGTGCAGTGCTGGCACAGCTGAAGAAAAGATCCCGCTATCTGCGAACCCCATATTCCACTACTCTTCCCAGCTTGAATGCCTCTAAACCCTCAAAATTAAGATGGAGTACCTACTGTAGGGTAGGAAAATGATGGTCTAGGCGGTTTAGAGAAAACCCGAGGCCTAAATCCTCCTTGGGACGCCATGAACTGTCTCATGGGTCTATCCCGCTTTGACGGCCCTTATTCAGATTCTTGTGTCCTTCTCCTTTGCCTCTGATCCTCCATTTTCTGTGCGAAGGCTTGTATTCTTGCTATATCCATATCTCTATTCAAAGCAGTAATGGTACAATCTCGAACCAAATATGGATCCAATCTATCCACGTATCGATGAACTCTGTCGGCCATAGTGGCTACTATATTTGGAGCATATCTAGCCAAAGAGTTAACTCGAGATTGTACTCCCTGACACTCATATTTCCTTGATGAAGATTTAAAAACTGATCCGCCCGAGCCTCTCGGATCTCATATGGGAGATAATGATCAAGGAATGCCATTTTGAATTCCTCCCAACTAACTGGAAGTGCACCTATACCCCTAGATCGTCTCCAATATTTGTACCATAGTATGGCCTCTCCTTTTAGTCTATAGGCTGCAAGCTCCATTGTTTCTATACCAGTTACGTGCATAACCTCTAGGGCCCTTTGAATTTGGTCCACGAAGTCCTGTGGATCTTCATTCAAATTTGATCCGATAAAGGTGGTAGGATCCAATTTCAGAAAACCCTGTGAGCCCTATATGTATCATCATTCCTTACAGTTGGACCAATTTTTCCTTGAGTCCATGCAACAACTATACGAGTCAACATTTGTACCGCATTGCTTAGATCTCGCACAGTATCATTAACAAGTGTTTCGGCAGGTTCTTCTCTCCCTCCCATCTCTTCTGGAGATGGAAAAGTAGGGGAAGCCTGCATCGCAAACTCAGTTTCAGCCCCACCCTGACTAGCTTGGTTAGGTGGTGATTTACTCATTCCTTCTCCGGCAGGCATATCTACCTGATTATCTTTACCCCTATCTTGTCTTGTCATCGGCATTTTACTATATCAAAAAAAGCCAATTACAATGGTCAGATATAATTCCACCTACCACATTAACTCTACTGCACGATCTAGAAATGAAGAAAAGAAACAACCACTAAATGTCCCGTAGCCTCCTACTTATAAATGTGGCGTGCAACACATCGATAAGCAAGAATCTACTCAGACACGGCTTTGTAGACGCCCTTAAGATGACCTGCTCTGATACCACTTTTGTCACACCCCAAATTCCAACGGGGCGGACTGGCACCCGAAGCCGTTGAGGCCCGAGAGAACCAATCTTTACTCATGTACACTCATATGCATGTCTCTTTGTGAATATCATTATATCTCATGCAACTATGCGGAAGTCATGCAAACATATGCTATATATATATATGAAACTTGGCTGTTAGGGCCACACATCAAAATGGACACACATCTCTTACAATCATTCTCCCACTTAAGTCTACAAAGCCTCTACAAATACATAACCATAACCAACCTAGAGTCGGGACAACACCCCTCTCTATACACATATACAATATCAAAAAAATATGCATAATGACTCGAAAAGCCCCGAATCAACTGGAGTTCACCAACGATCCGCAAATGATCTGCAACCTACTGTGGAGGTCTACTAGCACCTATGCCTACAGCAAGTAAGGTAAGCACCCCCCCCCCCCCCCCAAGAAGGCCAGTACGAAAAATGTACTGAGTATGTAAGGCTATAAGAAACTGTATGAACCATAGGATCTCAAATGGGATTAAATACATGTGAATAAACATTTTAGATCAGTCACCATTCTGTATGTGGAGCTATGTACATTACTTTCATTGTTTGATCATTCCTTCTTATCATTATCTTTCGTGAAATAAATTTCCTTCATACTTTCAATTATGACATGCTTCCTTTGGCTTTATGCTCATCATTATTATCATTCATCCACTTATTAGTATGCCATAATATAATAACAGTCATCCACCTATTGGTGGGCTATAATATAATAACAGTCATCCACCATTGGTGGGCTGTAATATAATAACAGTCATCCACCATTAGTGGGCTATAATATAATAATAGTCATCCACCATTGGTGGGCTATAATATAATAACAGTCATCCACCATTGGTGGGCTATAATATAACATAGCATAATATTGGGATTGCTCCAGCCGAGCTTATGCCCTTTAGATTTGCGATCCATACTCAATGAAACATAAAGTAACCATGTGTGCATTACTTCTTTGCATACTTATTTCCTTTACATTAGTTAGGAGAGTGATACATTGGTGATTGAAACATTATTGGGAACACATATATACATTACTTCATTCCTTTACTTTCATGAGATTGATACTTTGGTGGTTACAACATTATTGGAACTTTGGAACGTAATATTATTGGAACTTTGGGACAATGTCTACAATTATGCGACTGATGAATAACAATGGATCATGGAATAAGAACATGAGGATAACCATATACGACAACCTGAAATGAGATACCTTTGAACATTTTGGAATGGAACAAGTACAGTGACAATGTGAACGTACATGCTGCAGAAGGATACGGAAAGAGTAACCTTACATACCTTATCTTCCCACTATGAATACACAAGCCAATATGTGAATACAACAATTCATCTCCTTCCTTACGTTTCACTTTACAACACTAGTGCATAACGAAACTCACGTCAACAACCAACTACATGGCAAGTGCATAAGACGTCAATGAGTTACATACTCGCCCTATAACGTCATTTCACCCCTTTACAATACAATTCACGGCATTGACATACCACCAATATTACAAAATTCTACATATTCACCACAACATCATGAACCAATAGCATTTCACATCAAGTTCACCCTTTACGCCTCTTCATTAACACCACGTCACCATTAATTCACCAAATCACTTCAATACATTTCATAACCAAAATTCCACAATTTACACATATAGAAAAATAAAAAGTTAAGGAGATAACCACACCATACATGTTGAGATCTCATCCACACCATTCACTTTCATCAAAACATCAAGTCCTCTTTCAAGTTCAAATCACATGGATGATGCATCTTTTATCAAAAAGCAAAAGTGCACTACTCAACACTTGCAAGCATAACCAACATGATATACATAATCTCTCATGCATATAATATATTAAATCACAAGAATAATCACTTACCCAATCCTGCAAAGTGATGATCTTGTCTCCAAGAGATGGTTGCCTTAGGGTTTAAGTGTAGAGAGAAAAGCCCCTTTTTTGTAGAAAAAAATCTAGAAATGTTATGAGAGTTGTAAATGATAAAAATCTGATTTTTTCCACCTTATATATTCCCTTAATTATATTTATTAACCAAACACTTGGTCCAATAATAAATGTCTACTTGGCCAAGATGAATGGGTCAAATTTTCCATTTGGGCCATGTCTTTTTGGCTTAAGTTGGGCCTTAAGTGAGCCCAATTCATTTAGCCCAATAGAATCAATGCATAATCCACCAAATTTCTCATGTTTAGATCATCTCATAAGTGTTACGATAATATTCCAATTCACGAGATTCATATTCGTAGCCTCAATCCCAAGAACAAGCGATTCTAGCCACGCATGGCTTACTTTAACATAAAAGGGTAAAAACGTAATTTGGATGCCAACATCGTCCAAGCGTAGTCCTAAAAAGATGTAATAATTATATAATAAACCAATAATCACATTTATAGGCTCGTGGTTGGAGAAGAAATGCGGCAAAAAGCAGCTCGGCACGGCCCCGGGTGCCCTTAGGACTTAGAAAAAATTTCAGCATTTGAAAGGTGTGCAGGGGCGGCCTGGCACGCTGCCTGGCATGCCCCCTTGCTGACTGTGGCCTGAAAATTTTAGGCCAGAGCAGCCTGTCACTCCCCTGGGCGCGCCTGGCACAAAAATTTTGAAAAAATTCTTTTCTTTGACTTTTCGTTGCGGATTTGGTTAGATACTTCAAGTTCTAATCTTTAGCTTGCCTCTTGTCTTTAATAACCTTTATTTAGGAGTCATTCAAGCTTCATTTATCACTCCTAAAATGTTTCAAAAAGTTTCCAACTCCTCGTACAAGAGTCTAAACACATTGACTAGTACGATATCAAATGTTCCATCCAAAACCACCACAACATATGCACTTAGTGCTCTCGAAGCTAAGGTTTATAACTACACCCTAGGTCACCAATAAATCAAATTAGGTTCGGGAATGTACGGGGTGTTACACTCAAGGAGAGGATGCCTATGAGTTTCTATCCATTTGTGAGGACAAGGTAAGGATTTTGGGATTGGTTGAGACTCGTGGTGTAGACTTTGTTGCACACAGCTCGACACAACAGCAAAGTGATGGTGGAGGGGTTATCTTGATACCAGGCCAGTTGGATCTCCACCGCTTACTTAATCTCAGTTCTCTGAGGTTTTCTTGGGGACATATACACCTCGCAGTATATGAGCGTCTCCAGGATGAGTTCTCTGGATTGAGACAGGTTTTGATGTCAGTAGCCGATTATGAGTCGAGATTCCATGAATTAGTTAGACATGCTACTACAATCCTACCTGATGAGTATGATAGAATAAAATATTTTGTCAGAGGATTGCGGTTGTCACTTCGTAGAGCCACATAGAGTTTAGTGACATCAGGAAAGTTTTTTGCTGAGATTACTGAGCATTTATACTCTATTGAGGAGATGGATCGTGAGGCCCAAGGGGGCAGCGATAAGAGATCTCATGTTTAGGGAAGTTACAGTGGGAGCTATAACAGTTCACAGTCTAGAGGCTTCATATACCAGGGAAGGGCCCCCACCAGCAAGAGCAGTCTTATCAGCGTCAAGGTCAGCCCAGTAGACCCGTTCAGTCAGTATTGCAGATATCAGACAAGGGTCAGCCTGCTTATAGTGGTTCTTGTGGTCATGCTAGTAGCCAGCCTTAGAGTGGTAGTCAGTCCGGTTTATAGAGCAGACGTGGTCATACTAGATCAGCCAGACCTTCCGGATAGAATAAAGCGCCAGGAGCATACTATGAGCGTGGGATTGTTGGTCACTTCGCCTGTGAGTGTCGCCGGCATGGGATGATTGCCGCCTCCAGCTATAGGTGGTGCACAAGGTCATAGGGGTAGTCTGCAGTGTTCCATAGAAGGTCCGTAGGGAGGTAGGACCTGTGGTCTGGTCGATTGCCAGTCCGATAGTGGGCAAAATCAGTTGTATGTCATGCTGGCTAGGTCGGGGGCTGAAGCTTCGAATGCTGTGATCACAGGTATAATTTCCATATGCCGTCAGCTAGCTTCTAATTTGTTTGATCTCGGATCCACGTTTTCCTTATATTTTTTCTTATTATTCACCGCGGTTGGGTTTATGTTCGGAGTCTTTATCTGTGTCATTGCGTGTAGCTACCCCGTAGGTGATTCTTTAGTAGTGGATCGGGTATGTAGATCTTGTTTGGTGACTGTTCATGGGTTTGATAGTCGGGTTGATCTTAGTGTGTTAAATATAGTAGATTTTGGTGTTATTCTGGGCTTATGTGGATCCAGTATCCCTACCCGTTCGAGCCTTCAGATACTTCCTTATCCTTTACTTTCGTGGACAAAAGTCCTTTTGTAGTGGATGTTGTAATGACCCTCCCGGTCATTTCTCTCATTTTCATGCATTCTTGATGTTTAGAGATTTCCTATAATTGCCCCAAGTTATTTATGACTTGTTGGGATTGATAGTTCGTTTGAGAATTTTATTAAAACTGAACATGTTGTGAAAAATTTAAATTAAATTAGAATTTGATAAAAAGATATAGTTAACTACCTTTCTAAAATATTTTTGATAGTTATAAAAATTCTTTAGTTATAATATATCTATATTTATAATAGTTTTATAACTTATTAATATTTTAAGCGGAGATAGTAAATCTAAATATGTTAAAATAATATTATTATTTTTATAGAGGTTTTATTCAAAATAATTTTTTATTAATTATCGTATATTCAAAATGTGATATTTATTTTACCACAAACTTATGCAATATCTGAGTACCTATATAATGGGAAGAAAATAAATATATTTTTGGCATTGCCACCTCTACCTCCACGTGGAGGTGAAGTAAAGGAACAACATAACTATAATTAAACTTGTGGCAGTATCACTTTTAACATATGTTGCCATGTAATTCACTACCTATCACTATTAATTAATGCAAGTCATCCAATATAACTATATTCTATGTGAACAGTATAGGAAGAATGTACAGGAGTTATGACATTTACTATTTCATTACAATATAAGCAAGGATCGTATAGTGTTAGGCGGATAAAAAATAACAACCCTTAATCTCAATTGCTTACTATACGTATACATATATATATATGCTACTGCATAATAGTTCCTTTTGCTCACTTATTCCCTTCACCAAGTTATTCAAGCTCGGGTTCTAGTGTGGAAGTATTTGTGTACGTGTAATCGTCTTTATTTCAGTAAGTTTCATCGTTTTTGCAGTGTAGTTTTGTATATAGTTGGTGGTCTTTTCAGAGATGAATTTGAGCTCGAATTGGATGATTTCTCTTGTGACTATGGGTGGGTTACTGAGCTATTTGGGATGCTGTGACGATTTTGATTTTGCGATTCTGCAAGCGGGCCCCACGTGGGATGTTCGGTTGTTTTTCGACCTAGGGCAATATAGGTATCAATTTTCATTTTGTGATGTATAGTTTATTGTTTTGATAGCATGGAAGCAATCTTAGGCCTCTTGGAAGGGGAAGGCTCCTATTTAACAGGCTTTGGAAGGGCATTCCGCGACGTCTAGGTAGGCTAGGCAGGCTAGGCTTACCCTATACCTAGACTGAGCTTACTTATAGTATTTGCATGCTATTGTGCTAGTGTTTGGGCTAGTAGTTGTAGTTTGTCCTAGGCTTGCTATATTTAGGCCTGTTAGGCTGGTTAGGGCCTTGTTTGGGTAGGTTCCAGGCCCGTTATCCTTTTTGTATGCCATAAATGCCTTTCTGAATTGGTTAGTACTGCGGCTGCTATTAGTTGGGGACTGAGGAACCTTAGTTCAGACTCAGATGGGTTTAGCCAGACTTTGTTTTAGGAGTAGTGGGCCCTGCTACTCTTTACAGTCGGCATAGTTAACGTTAGTTATTAAAGGGCTTAGTTAATCCCTGAGATATGCTTTAAAGATAGTATTTATGCTGGTTTACCCCAGTTATGACCCTTTAAACCCGTTTGGCCCTGTTGACCTCAGATAGTGTAGCACCTGATCGAGATTGTTAGCCTTGACCTAGTGTTTGGACCCGCCTTACCATGATACACTCGAGATAGCTGATTTGGTATGTATGTTGCCTAGTAGTAGGCTGTTGACCTTGGAGGACCCATGAATTGGCATTGTAGTACATTGTGGGTTAGCTCCTTTCTTTATGTTTCGGGTTCAGTCTAGGGACGGTATGTCAGAAGAACAAAGACAAAGTGGAAGAAACCATACTAATAAACATATTAGAAATGTAAAAACAGAACCAACGTACATACATATCGGACTAAGAAGGAAGAGGACATCATATAAAGTCAAGAACCCCTCCCAAGACCTGCTGAGGTCGGTACAAGAGCCACTACTAGACATACCCTAAATACAAGATAGAAACAAAATATATACAACAAGTACTACAGTCTCGAGAGTAAAAGACTATACACAAGAGATGGAGTAGGATCTGCCTCAGACGTTAATAAGCTCACCCTGCTCCGGAGTCAATACTGAGAAGAGAGTCACGTCAAAGCCATCGACTAGTGCTCAGATCTGCATCGAGAAAAAAAATATAGAAGTGCAGTATGAGTATTGGGACACGGGTACTCAGTAGGCATCCTCGACAGACTGAGCTCAATGTAATATAAGTAGGCTAAAATGCGAGGGGACATGCTAAGTCTGAGGTATAATTAATAAATACATAAGTAACTATCGAGGCGTAGAGATAAACTTAGGAGATAAATAAATGTAATACAGAATAATGTGTAGATAAATGCGCAAGTAAACACACAAGTCAAACATAACCTATTTGGGCCTCCATAAACCCGATAGGCACACGAAAGAAGATAATAACCCAGCCTGGCCCCCATAAATCGACGGGACACACAAGAAAAGTAAAAGAAAGCATAAATAATCTGTAACTGATCCAATGCTAAGTAACCATAGTAACCATCCAGATGTGCACCGGGCTTTATCCGACACCAATGGGTAGTAACGAGAGGCCAGACGCCGGGTTTGAACCGGTCACAGTGGTTAATAACGAGAGGCCACATATATAGTATATCTCAGAACTCATAGCCAGATGTCGAACTCGAATTGGAACTCAGTGAATCACAATATTAAAGCCACGGTACCCAGTACCAGAACTCTTAAATAGTATCACAATCAGTAGTCGGACTCAAACCGAAACTCAGAATAATCAGTAACCATCATATATGAATCATTGGCCAGACTCAAACTGGAACTCATAATAGTCCGTAACCATCATATCTAAATCAATGGCTGGACTTGAATCTAAACTCATAATATTCAGTCTCCTAGAGTCATCATAACTAAGTTCCATAATAGTGCCAGAATCCACACAAATACAAGTAAACGAGGACATAACAGCCCAGACCGAACCCAAAACATAAATAAATGAGCTAACCCACAATGTACTACAAGGCCAATCCTTGGGTCCTCCAAGGTCAACTGCCTACTACTAGGCAATATACATATGCCAAATTGGGTGTTTCAAGTGTACCATAGCAAGACATGTCCCAATACAAGGTCAAGGCTAATAATTCTAGTCAAGTGTTATGTTATCTGAGGTCGATTGGGCCAAACGGGTTAAAGGATCATAACAGGGTATACCAACCCAAAGGTTATCCTAAAAGAGTACCTCAGGGCTTAACTAAGCCCAATAATGTCTAAGGTTAACTATGCCGACTGTGAAGAGTAGCGGGGCCCACTACGGGGTCTCAAAACTAGATCTGAGCTAAATCTGTCTGAGTTTGGACTAAAGTTCCCAAACCCCCTACAAACAGTAGTACAACATTAACCAACCCTATAAAGGTCATATTTGGCACACCACGAGGATAACAGGCCCGAAACATACTCGAACAGGGCCCTAAACGGCCCAAAAAATCTAATCATAGCAAGCCAACACCAATCTACAACCACCTGCCCAAAAACTAGCACAATAGCATGCAAATACTATAAATAAACTCATTGTAGGTATAAGGTAAGCCTAGCCTACCTGGATGCCGCTGAACACTTGCCAAAGTTTGCTAAACAGGAGCTTTCCCCTTCCGAAGGCCTTCGACTACTGCCATGCTATCAAAACAATAAAATACATCTCAAAATATGAAGATTGATACCCATATTACCTGGGTCAGAAAATGATCAAACATGGGGCCCACTTATGAACTTGCAAAATTAAAACTGTCACAGCGTCCCTAACAGCTCTGTGACCAATAGTCATAAGAGATATCTTCGAATCTGAGATCAATATTAGCTCTAAAATAGTCCCAACAACAATACACCAAATAAAAATTTAATTACGCGACTTTATTCTAAAATTTGATCGGAAACTTACGATATAAATACGCTATACTATCAACCACGAGATCCCCGAGCTTGAATAACTCAGATAATTGATGTAGATGATATATTTCTTTTCGATTTGCTGCAATTTATTTCACGTTAATAAAACAATTTACTACAGCCAAAATGATGAATTGTTAATGCAAAGTATTCAAGTGGTAGATGCTTTTATTACATATAGATTTGTATATAAAGAGAGACATTAAATAAGAATATTTGCCTAACTTTCATAAATATGACCTTGTAAATATTGTCATGCTACTAATTGATGTGGCAGTGTTTAGTAAACATGGCATTGTAATATTGCCATGCTACTAATGATGTGGCAGTATTTAATAAATGATAAAGAGACCTTGTTGTCCCCTTCCTCCACTTCCACATGGAGTGGAGGTGGAAACACTGACTTTTACTTGTCTTGGTACGTATGTATTCGGGTATTGCATAGGTTGGTGGTAAAATAAATATCATATTTTTAATATACCATTATTAATAGAAGATTATTTCGGATAAAATATCAATAATTAACATATTTAGATTCACTATCTTCGTTTAAAAATTAATAGATTATAAAACTATTATAAAGTAGTATCGATATATCATAACTAAAGAATTTTATAAATATCAAAAAAAATTTTGAAAGGTAACTAACTATATCTTTTTACCAAATTCTAATTTAACTTAAATATTTTGCAACACGCTCGGTATAAATAATATTCTCAAACGAACTGCCCAAAAACTGAATTGTCAATCCCATCAAGTCATAATTAACTTGGGGGAGTTATAGAAAAGCTCTAAACGCCAAGAACGCACAAAAATGAGGGAAATGACCAGGAGGGTCATTACAGGAGTCCCCTTCCATAGACTCAGTTCCGGTGGTTTCCAAATTTTAGAAAGTGTTTCCTTCACATTTACTGGGTATGACTCTAGATAGAGATATTGATTTCTACATCAAGTTAGAGCTGGGCACTCGCCCTATTTCTATTCCTCCCTTTCGAATAGCTTCAACAGAGTTGACGAAACTCAAAACTCAATTGCAGGATCTACTATACAAGGGGTTTATTCACCCAACTGCTTCACCTTGGGGTGCTCCAGTCTTGTTTGTTAAGAATAAGGATGATAGCATGAGGATGTGTATTGATTATAGATAGCTGAACAAGGTGACTAGCAAAAATAAATATCCCTCGCCTCGCATAGACGATCTGTTTGACCAGTTACAGGGTATGACAATATTTTCCAAAATTGACTTGCGGTAAGGTTATCATCTACAAAAAATTAGATCAGAGGCCATATCAAAGAAAACTTTTAGAACTCAATATGGCCATTACAAGTTTCTGGTGATGTTCTTTAGGCTAACTAATGCGCCTGCAGCCTTTATGAGCTTGATGAATGGTGTCTTTAGGTCATTCTTAGATTTCTTTGTTATTGCCTTTATTGATGGCATTCTAGTTTACTCCAAGAGTAAGGAGGAGCATACAGGTCATCTTTGCATAGTGTTAGGGATTCTAAAGGAGAAGCGGTTATATGCCACGTTTTCAAAGTATGAGTTCTGGTTGTCTTCAATTGCCTTTTTGGGGCAACTTGTTTCAGAAAATGGGCTGGTGGTGGATCCCCAGAAGATTGAGGCAGTTAAGAGTTGGGTCAGGCCTAGTTCAGTGATCGAGGTATGGAGCTATGTAGGTCTTGCCAGTTATTATCGCAGGTTTGTCAAGAACTTTGCATCCCATTTCAATGCACTTGACAAGGTTAACTCAGAAGAAAGTGCCTTTTGTTGGTCAAACCAATGTGAGGAGAGCTTTTAAAAGCTCAAGACACTTTTGACTACCGCTCCTATCCTTTCTCTGTATGTTCAAGGTAAGGACTTTATTGTATTTTGTGATGCTTCACTTTTGGGCTTGGGTGTTGTGTTAATGCAGGATAGGAATTTCATTGCCTATGCTTCGAGGAAGTTGAAGCCTCATGAGATGAACTATCCAACTCATGATTTGGAGCTGGCAATGGTAGTGTTTACACTAAATATTTGGAGGTACTATCTTTATGGTGTCAAGTGTGAGGTCTTCATAGACCACCGTAGTCTGCAACATATGTTTACCCAAAGATATTTGAATCTAAGGCAGCAGAGATGGATGGAATTATTAAAGGATTATGATGTGACTATTCGGTATCATCCGAGAAAGGCCAATATGGTGGCAGATGTATTATGCCGAAAGGCTGTAAGTATAGGTAGTTTGTACTTCTTGAGGGTGTCGAAGTGTCCTTTAGCTAGACAATTTCAAACTCTAGTATTTTAGCATATGCAATTTGGTGTTTCAGTTATGGGTAGAGTGTTGTCTAGTGTTGAGGTAAAGTCAACATTTCTAGATTAGATTAAGGCCAAACATTTTGAGGAAAAAAAGTTGAATGCACTCCAAAATAAGGTGGTACATAGAAAGGTGGTGGACTCCACTCTTGACGTGAATAGGGTGCTGTGGTTTAAGCAAAGGATATGTGTTCCTCGAGTTGGTGATTTGATTCGTGATATACTTTTTGAAGCCCATGATTCACGTTATTCTATTCATCCGGGTGCAACCAAAATCTATCGTGACTTAAGGCAGCTTTACTGGTGGCCTGGGATGAAGAGAGACATAGTAGAGTATGTGTCCAAGTGTCTCAACTATCAGTAAGTGAAGTATAAACATCAAATGCCTGCGGGATTACTTTAGAGAATACCTATACCTTTATGGAAATGGAAGAATATTGCTATGGATTTCGTGGTGGGTCTTCGTACGACCTTGGGAAAGTATTATTCCATTTAGGTTATAGTGGATCGGTTGACAAAATCAAGTTCAGGTAGACTACAGCTCCAAGAAACTAGCTAAAATCTACATCAAGAAAATAGTGAGGCTTCATGAGGTGCCCCTTATCATCATTTCTGATAGGGATGCAAAATATACTTCTAAATTTTGGGATAGGTTGCACGAGGAGTTGGGTACTAATCTCACCTTTAGCACAACCTTCCATCCTCAAACTGATGTGCAGTCAGAGAGGATGATTCAGGTGCTAGAGGATAGAGCATGTGTTATTGACTTTGGTGGTCATTAGGACTAATTTCTACTGTTGTGTGAGTTTTCATACAACAACAATTATCACTCCAGTATCGGTATGACACTATTTGAGGCACTCTACGGAGGAAGTGTAGGTCACCTATTAGTGGGTTTAATGGGTTGAACCATTGGGCACTGACTTGATAAGAGATGCTTATGAAAAGGTAAGGATTATTCAAACAAGTTGTTGGCTGCTCAAAGTAGACAGAAGAAGTATGTGAATCGTAAGGTAAGAGACATGGATTTCAAGGTTGGTGAACAAGTGTTGCTCAAGGTGTCTCTTATGAAGGAAGTCATGAGGTTCAATAAGAAGGGCAAGCTCATCCCTCGGTATATTGGCCCCTTTGAGATTCTTGAGGATGTGGGTCTGGATACGTACTGACTAGCATTGCTATCGAGATTGTCAGGAGTTCATCTGGTGTTTCTTGTGTCCATGCTTAAACGGTACCATGGGGATGGATATTACATTATTAAAAGGGACTCAGTTCAATTAGATAAGGATTTGGCTTACGAGTAGGAATCGATAGCGATTCTAGATCGGGATGTTCACAAGTTGAGGACAAAGGAAATTTGTTCAGTCAAGGTTTAATGGAAACACTGCCTGATTGAAGAATCCACTTGGGAAACTGCGAAGGATATGTGGGACAAGTACCCTCACTTGCTTGAGGATATAGGTACTATCTTCTTTCCTTATTTCAACCAATTTTTCTCATTTGATATTTCAGAGATGAATTATGTGTAAATTGGTATTTGATGTAACGATCCTTTTCATCATTACGTATAAGTCTCTCATTTAAAAATTTGAGCTAAGATTTTTTCCAAATTGGAAGTTAAAAATTTCAGGCTAGGCTAGTTTTGAACGAAATCTGAGTGAGATGTGGTCTAGGGAAATTCGGGAATGAATTGAGAAAGTTTGGTAGTGTTTGACTTATTTTTTAGTTAGCTAAGATAATAAGGAACCCTTAGGATTTTACAAAATTGAATTCAAGTTAGTAGAACTCCCGAAATTAATCTTAGCGTAAAAGGTATTGTTTAGGATGTCTTGGATTTAAGGTGTGTTGTGAAAAAGGGGAATTTTGGAGGAAACTAGACATTATGTCCCATCGATGTCGCTATAGCGACGTGTAAGTCGCTATAATAACATGCCCAAAAGTGGAGAAAGTCCTGCTATAGCCACCGGTCGATGCGGTTAAAGGCCGCTATAGCGACATGTGTCGCTATAGTGACATAAATTGGTGTTTTATCCCAAAACCCCACAAAAATGGTTTATTTTTCTAAACGACATTTTTAGGCAAAGGAGAGGCAATTTTGGGTGAAAATCATCAGTTTTTCATCGTTCTCCTTCACTAAGGTAAGGAATTCATCCCCGTTAAGGTAAGTAATTCATCCCCGTTAACTAGTAAATTAACCAAAACCCAACAGTTTTCTCCTTCATAGTTTAGGGAGGGTTAATGGATGGTTTTAATTGATTTTATGGTGTAAGGAAGTAATTTAGGTAGAAAACTATTGGTTTTTGGTTAATGATAGTTAAATTACTCTTGCATGCTGTTAATTCACTAAATTATCCATGAAATTGGTAGTTTTAGGTGAATTATGGTAGAAAAGCCCTAGAACGGGGAGGGAATGACATTGAACTTGACCTTAGGGGTTGGAAATGAGTTATAATCACCGGGGTAGGTCATTTCTTTGATAATGTGTTTTGTATTTATCTCTAGACCGAAAGCAAGAGGAGATTGCACGAAAGGGAAAGGCTCAGGCTTAGTCGAGTTGTTCAAGCTTGGATTGAGGTAGGTGATGGTTACGTAGTTTAATCCTATTTGGGTTATATGTGCACGGTAAATTTTTCTTAGTATTGCTTGTTAGTGCATCTTGATTAGTGTGGTCACTTTCAAATGAACTTTTATGTAAAGCTTGTGCATGTTACAAGTGCTGGTTGATAGCTTCAACTCCTCTTACAAACTTCTCTCTCAAAATTAGTTTGAAGCATTGCTTGAAAGCCTTTAAATCCAGCAATTTTTTCTTTCTTTGCCATGTCATTGTTCCTATTAAACTCAAAAGTACAACTACAAAATTCATTAGAACTTGGGGAGGGGGAAAATCATTATCACAATCATCACAATGTCCACCTTAACCACCATGTTTACAACAAGTAGACCCAACATAAGATTGAGATAGTGCATACACCTCTCTCTTCATTTTTTTATAATTTTGTCAAAAGTGGAGTCCTCCACAATACATACATGGGTCATCATAATATGAATTGGAACCATCTATCTCATTTTCATCCCAAGATGACATAGTAACAAGAATAGCAAATATAAAATCTAAGTAACACAAGAAACACAAAAAAATCACAAATACATATTCACAAGTTTAAACCAATGCAAGTAAACTCAAATTCTAAACTAACTCAATACGCCAAATTTTTTCCTGACAACAGTGATATTTTTTATAATGTTCAATTACACCTTTAAAACCAATTAGAAAGTGTACTTAGTCACTAGCAATATATTTACCCAACTCAAGAGTTGGGGTCGATCCCACGAAAAACAATTTGAGAAAATAAGGAATTAAATCATTCACTCGAGTCCAAACAAATAAAACAAGTATTTTTGGTTTTTTTTTTTATATGAAACAAAACAAACAAATATAGAAGAAATAATAAGAAAAAGGATAGGGTGATCAGTGACCTACAAAACTAGGAAAACAAGGAATAAGGAATGGGAAATTAATTTATATCAATGTTCCATTATATTTAAATAATTACTCACTAATTAATTATAGATTTAGCAAATTAGTTTTGGAACCTCAAGTATCCGCTAATGTGTCTAGACTAAAATCAAATAGTACTTGGCTAAATTATCTCGAATCTTAGCCAAGTGACAACATAAATAGTTCTAATTTTAGGCTACACAAGAAATTTCCCTATCTCTAGTTAAACTCCATTAGATGGGACATACACCCTAAATCATGCTTATTAACCTTTCCCAACCTCGATTATCTCTTTCAAGCTTAATCAAAGTAAATGGGCAAGTCCTAAAATTAGCTACTCCTTTTGGAAATCATTAGAGCATGAGATTAATTAGATAAACAAATGTCATTGGGAAAAGAGTCAAAAATACCCCTCTACTTTAGTTTATTGGTTAAGTTTGACCCTAGTCATACTTTGGGCTAAATATACCACTGTCGTTATCAAAATTAATAAAAATACCCCTACTTTTAACACCTTTACATGTGGCCTAATATTTGGGTGAGGTGGATCTACATGTAATGCCACCCCACCACCAGATTTTAATTCTTTTTCTTTTTCCTTTTCTCTTTATCTATTTACAAAACCTATAATCCAAAAATAAATTCAATTCATTCTTTTATCTATCTCCTTAACTTCATTCTCAAAGGTAAAGAATGTGAGTGCTTAGTAATATTGACCATGTTTTGAGGGATTTCTTAACTGGGTATTCCATGGGGTAGCAATAGTAGTAGTAAAGTTTGTAGGTTTGGCGAAAATGGTGGGTTTGCACTCTTTCTTTACCTTCAAATGCTCGATCTGTAAAATGGTGAGTTTGCACCAAATCTGGATGCCATTTTTTTTTGGTGACACAAGGAGTATTGTTTGATTTGTTTCTTGAATTTGTATGTTGTAGTTTTAGAGTATAAGCTTATTGAGTATCAATTTGCAGTCGTATTGAAAAGTAAATGAATGACAAATATTGCATCAAATTAATTGAATCAAGTCTAAGAATGACATAAATGAAAAGGAAATTCACTGAATCACACATAAGAATAAGAAATATCAAAAGTTGAACAAACAAAATTTGCATGAAATAAGTTATTACTAATCCTTCCATCTCAATTTGAGGAGAAAAATTAAGAGAATGAAGTTGAATTCATTTTTTGGATTATAGCTTTTGTAAATGGATAAAGAAAAAAGGAAAAGAATTAAAATTTGATGGTGAGGTGGCATGCTATGTGGTGTCCACCTCACCCAAATGTTAGGCCACACGGCATTTTAAATAGCCATAGTGGAAAGGTGTTAAAAATAGGGATATTTTTGTTAACTTTATTAACGGCAGGGGTATATTTAGTCCCAAAGTATGACTAGGGGCAAACTTAGCCAATAAACTGAAGTAGAGGGGTATTTTTGACCCTTTTCCCAACATTATTCATAAACTAGTAAGAATTTAATAATACAAAAATATAAGACAAAATCAAAATCTAAGTTTCAAACCTAAATAATGAATTACCTCTAACTATAATATTCAAGTTTGAAATAAACAACTAAACGCAAATATAATCACTACAAAATAAGGAGATGAAGAAAGGGTAAAGAATTTATCGCTACAAATCATCCAAATCTCCACTCCAAGAGTGTGGGTATTGTTCTTTGCTCTCTAAGTTGATGAAAATGGCCAAAGATGTATTTGAGGGATCTTGAAACGAGTTTTATGTGGATTGGGATTGGAAAAATGTAAAATTTCACTTCTGCCCTGCATAGTGCCCCAACAACCAATTTTACAGTCAAAGTGCCTCTTAAGTGGCTGGGTTGACTTTGACCTGGGCGCTTTTGAGGTAAAAATGACGACTTTTGCAATCTCTGACTATTTCTTTGTCTGTCGCTTTTACGGTCTTAGTTCCACTTTAGCGGTAGTTGACCTCGTCAGTTGACTCTACTTTTGTGATCATCTAGCCGCTTTTGCAGCATCTGAGAGCATGCAACTCCTTGATCCTTTTTAGGTCCTTTTTAGCTCCTTTTCAACCACTTTTCCTTTTGATTTCACTTCAATTGCTCAAATCTCCTTCTTAATCTTAAAATACCTGAAATAAGTATAATTCAAATGAAAATTAGCCTTATAACCCCCTCCGAACTAGAAGTATTCTTTCATGCTAAATTTGGTACACCCGGAGTCACTAAGGTCACAAAATAATCCAAAACTGCATGATAAGGAGCTAACCAATCCATACCCAAGATAACATCAAAATCAACCATATCGAGGATAATCAATTTTACCCAAGTCTCACACCCCAAAAATGTTACCATATATGATTGGTACACCCGATCCACAACTAAAGAATCACCTACGGGGGTAGAAACACAAATGGGTATGGAAAGAGGCTCACATGCAACATCAAAACCAGTAGCAAAATATATGGGCACATAGGAGAATGTAGACCCAGGTTAAACAACACAGAAGTAGGAGGATGGCAAATCGAGATGATACCTGTGATAACTGGATCATAGGTCTATGCCTCAGGTCTCCCCGAAATAACATAATACTAACCAAACTCGCTACTAGACTAACCGACCATGTACACATCCATGAGATCCCTGAGCTCTACCTCGGCTACCTTTGGAACCACCTCTACTGCCCTATGTATGTCACGCCCCGAATCCCATTCGGGCCGGACTGACACCCGAAGCCGATATGGCCCAAGAGAACTAATCTTTACTTCTGTACATTCGTATGCGTATCCTCGTATGAATCTTATTACACCTCATGCAACTATGCAGAAGTCATGAACATGGAAATATATACCATATCTATATATATGAAACTTGGCCGTTAGGGCCGTCAAGTCAAAATGGACATTCATCTCTTACATTCACATACCCACATACGTCTACAAAAGCCTCTAACTGATGTATTTACAAGACCAACTAAAAGTCAGGATAAGTCCCCGCTTTATACACCCTTTACAACATCAAAACAACTGTACAACTGTGACTCAAAAAGTCCCGAAGCAACTGGGGCTCACCAAAAATCTGCAAATACTGTCAACCTACAGTGGAGGTCTACTAGTGCCTGCACCTGCAACATGTAAGGTAAGTCCCCCGAGGGGGTCAGTACGAAGAATGTACGGAGTATGTAAGGCTCATAAGAAACTACATCATACATGGGAATGTCAATGGAATAAAATATAAGAGAATATTCAATGTGGATAAACCATCATTTTAAATGTGGAAACCTGTATATTGCTTTTGGTATTGTTATTTTAGAACACTCATTTTATATCCTTACTATTCACAGAATATCTTTCATACGCATCTTCACTCAAGAGACTCTTCCTTTAGTCAAGAGATTCTTCTCTTCTATTCAAGAGATTCTTCTATTCACGTGATCCTTCTATTCAAACGATTCTTCTATTCAAGAGTTTTGGATTAATACTATAACGTACATCCACTCTATTGGTGGGAGAACATACATCCACTCTATGGTGGAAGAACTTACATCCACTCTATGGTGGGAGAACTTACATCCATCTATGGTGGGGGAACATACATCCACTCTATAGTGGGAGAACATACATCCACTCTATAGTGGAGGAACATACATCCACTCTATGGTGGGGGAACATACATCTACTCCATGGATGGGTTATCATACATCCACTCCATGGGTAGGGAGAGACAGGATCGACCCATGCTAGGTGTTCTTTTCACCCCTGGGATACCACCCGAGAATTCTTATCAATTAAATCTCTTCTTATTCTTATCCTTCTTGGAAGAGGTTGATTTATTCACTTATGAGAGATTGATATACTCACTTATGAGAGATTTATACATTGAGGATCATGACACTATTTGAACCACACAAATATTACTTCACTCCTTGACTTCATGAGATTAACACCTTAACTAGAGAGGGATAGATATATTAGCTCGTACTTTACCCCTTCACTACTCTTATGAGATCTTATGAGATTGGTACTTCTACACTTGTGAGAGATTGGTACAAACATAATCATAATAATATTATTGGATTTGGAAACATAACATGATTGGAAATACTACTCAAGCATAAATGGATTCTCTTTATATCTTTCTCTCTTTGAGACAGTTCTTTTAGAGATTACAACGTTATGACAGCTTTAGAACTTCAGTCAATGAATAAGAGATAAGTGAATCATAATCTGTCTAAGAATAGAACATCTATGAGTAAGAATATATCTCAACCTGAACTGGGATACTTCAGAACACCCCGAACATGAGTAAGTACCATAACAAGGTGAATACTCTATGCTGCAGAAAGATACGGAAAGAGTAACCTTACATACCTTGTCGTCTTACTACGAATACACAAGCCTATATGAAGATACAATAGTCCAGCATCCTCTTTATGTTTCACTCTACAATACAAGCACATGCCAAAGCTTACATTAGCAACTAGTTACTATACAAGCGTACAAAACGATAATGAGCTATATGACTGCCGTATAACGTCATGTCACCCCACACAATACAATCCATTGCATTCTTATACCAACGACACCATAACATTCCACACATTGACCAAGATATCATACATCAATAACATTTTACACCAAGTTTACCATTTATACTTCCTCATTAACACTACATTGCCTTTTTTTCGTCAAGTCACTCGATAGCTTTCACAATAACACTTTAACATCAATCCATATTTTATACCATTCAAAATACCTCCGGGATACTCCTTTATAGTCATTTAAAAGGTACCATTAGTTTCTAATTGCATCCATGAAGGGTATAGGGGTTTCGGGGGGCCAAATGGATGCAAAAACAAGCAATTCGGAGTTCTGGGCCGACCTTCTAAGCCACCTATGTCCGAAGGTGACCTTTGGAAGTATCCATAGGCACCTGTGTTGGCACCTGCGCCCGCAGGTGCTTCGTCTGCGAGGGCGGGTGCCCGTTTCGGCCAAAAAGGGTCTCTTTTGGGTCTTTTTATGAAATGAATGGTCCATGATCATAACTAAACTTCTTTTAACATATTTTTGATCATATTACATGCCAAAAAGTAGCCATGGTCTCACAACACACATATACATCACCAAAACCTCACTTTCTTTTCAATCCGTCACCAAATCCATAACCAAATTTACAACAACAATTCCAAACATTATACACAAGGATAAAACAAGGCAAGACTATAATCACATCTCACATGTCAATATTGAATCCATAAAGTTCACTTACTTCAAGACCACATGTTTATGTTCAAGTTTACAAGGCAAAACCATCCTCCGATTTAGCACACACAAGTTGTTTTACACATAGTGAACTTCTCACTCTTCACCAACATAACCAACATGATATAAACCATCTTCCATGCATAAAATATATTAAACCATGATAATATACACTTACCAAGTCGTTCAAGATAATGATCTTTGTCCAAGGGATGAAGGATTAGGGTTTGTATGAGATAAGGATGTGTTGAGAAAATTCTAGAAAAGGCATGGGTGTAACAAATGAATAAAATCTGATTTTCCCTCATATATATAGTCCCCTAATGGTCCTTGATTCACCAAACACTTGTTCCAATCATGATATAGCAACTTGGTCTTGCAAGAATGGGTCATTCCTTCATTTGGGCCATGTATTTATATGATTTTTGGGCCTCCATTGAGCCCAATGTCTCAAGATTTATTTAGCCCACCAAAGTTTTTGTATAATTCCTTATATATATATATAGGTCCCTCAAGTCACTCATATCCATCTCTTGGCAATAAATGCATGGTTGATTAATCAAATGGAAGATTGGATCATGTTTTGCCCCATTGGGCCAAGTCTTTCTTATGATCCTTGGGCCTCATTTAGCCCATTAACAAAATATTAATTGAGCCCCCTAATTTAAAGCATAACCCACCAACACTCTCATGTCCAAATAATTCCATAAATGTATACGTAGTGGTATAGGTTCGGAAACGTACGGGGTGTTACATTCTCCCCCCTTAGGAACATTCGTCCTCGAATGTTAGTAACATCGTCTCATGTACATACCATGCATCTCTCTATTAACAGATTTCATACATATACACATAATACTTATGGATACTTCCTTGTTATTTCTCCAAGTCCGCACCTTGAACTTTCTCTCCCGTTTGAAACCATTACGGGTACTTTGACTTTATCATTTCTTTGGCTCCCCACTTGCCTTCTTCTACTTGTCGATTCCTACACCGTACCTTTATGGAATTACATTCTTTATTTCCTAATATTTTCATTTACTCCTCCATAACAACAATATATATTTCTTCGTAAGTGAGATTCTCCATAACTTGCACATTTTGAATAAAAGCAATGGATCTCGGCGTATGACTCGTGTTAGCTTGTAGCTACTATTGTACAACCTTACCCTTTCATTCAAGAACATTCTTTTATGGAAGATGGAAATGTAACTCCTTAGCTCAGTAATCTACTATGGCACAACCCCTTTATAACCTCAAAATCCATCATTTCCCTCTCAATATGATCAAACAGTGTGTCATGACCATAAACAATTATTCTAGTAGGATACAATTTAACTTACCACACTGGCTCTATTGCACGATCTAGGAGTGAAGAAGAGAAACAACATCCTAAATGTCCCGTAGCCTCCTACTTATAAATGTGGTGCACAACACATCGATAAGTAAGTCTCTACTCAGACACGGCTCTGTAGACACCCTTAGAACGACCTGCTCTGATACCACTTTTGTCACGCCCCGAATCCCATTCGGGTCGAACTGGCACCCGAAGCCGATATGGCCCGAGAGAACCAATCTTTACTCTGTACATTCGTATGCATATCCTCGTATGAATCTTATTACACCTCATGCAACTATGCGGAAGTCATGAACATGAAAACATATACCATATCTATATATATGAAACTTGGTCGTTAGGGCCGTCAAATCAAAATGGACATTCATCTCTTACATTCACATACCCACATACGTCTACAAAAGCCTCTAACCGATGCATTTACAAGACCAACTAAAAGTCGGGAAAAGTCCTCGCTTTATACAACCTTTACAACATCAAAACAACTGTACAACTGTGACTCGAAAAGTCCCAAAGCAACTGGGCCTCACCAAAAATCTGCAAATACTGTCAACCTACAGTGGAGGTCTACTAGTGCCTGCGCCTGCAACATGTAAGGTAAGTCCCCCGAGGGGGTCAGTACGAAGAATGTACTGAGTATGTAAACCTCATAAGAAACTACATCATACATGAGAATGTCAATGGAATAAAATATAAGAGAATATTCAATGTGGATAAACCATCATTTTAAATGTGGAAACCTGTATATTACTTTTGGTATTGTTATTTTAGAACACTCATTTTATATCCTTGCTATTCACAGAATATCTTTCATACGCATGTTCACTCAAGAGACTCTTCCTTTAGTCAAGAGATTCTTCTCTTCTATTCAAGAGATTTTTCTATTCACGAGATCCTTCTATTCAAGAGATTCTTCTATTCAAGAGTTTTCGATTAATACTATAACGTACATCTACTCTATTGGTGGGGGAACATACATCTACTCCATGGGTGGGTTATCATACATCCACTCCATGGGTAGGGAGAGACAGGATCGACCCATGATAGGTGTTCTTTTCACCCCTGGGATACCACCCGAGAATTCTTATCAATTAAATCTCTTCTTATTCTTATTCTTCTTGGAAGAGGTTGATTTATTCACTTATGAGAGATTGATATACTCACTTATGAGAGATTTATACATTGAGGATCATGACACTATTTGAACCACACAAATATTACTTCACTCCTTGACTTCATGAGATTAACACCTTAACTAGAGAGGGATAGATATATTAGCTCGCACTTTACCCCTTCACTACTCTTATGAGATCTTATAAGATTGGTACTTCTACACTTGTGAGAGATTGGAACAAACATAATCATAATAATATTATTGGATTTGGAAACATAACATGATTGGAAATACTACTCAAGCATAAATGGATTCTTTTTATATCTTTCTCTCTTTGAGACAGTTCTTTTAGAGATTACAACGTTATGACAGCTTTAGAACTTCAGTCAATGAATAAGAGATAAGTGAATCATAATCCGTCTAAGAATAGGACATCTATGAGTAAGAATATATCTCAATCTGAACTAGGATACTTCAAAACACTCCGGACATGAGTAAGTACCATAACAAGGTGAATACTCTATGCTGCAGAAAGATACGAAAAGAGTAACCTTACATACCTTGTCGTCTTACTACGAATACACAAGCCTATATGAAGATACAATAGTCCAGCTTCCTCTTTATGTTTCACTCTATAATACAATCATATGCCAAAGCTTACATTAGCAACTAGTTACTATACAAGCGTACAAAACGATAATGAGCTATATGACTGCCGTATAACGTCATGTCATCCCACACAATACAATCCATTGCATTCTCATACCAACGACACCATAACATTCCACACATTGACCAAGATATCATACATCAATAACATTTTACACCAAGTTTACCCTTTACACTTCCTCATTAACACTACATTGCCTTTTCTTCGTCAAAGTCACTCGATAGCTTTCACAATAACACTTTAACATCAATCCATATTTTATACCATTCAAAATACCTCCGGGATACTCCTTTATAGTCATTTAAAAGGTACCATAAGTTGCTAATTGCATCCATGAAGGGTATAAGGGTTTCGGGGGGCCAAAGGGATGCAAAAACAAGCAATTCGGAGTTCTGTGCCAACCTGCTAATCCACATGCACCCGCAGGTGGATGACCTGCATCCTCAGGTGACCTTTGACAGTAGCCAGAGGCACCTGCGCCGACAGGTGCTTCGTCTGCGACGACGGGTGCTCGTTTCGGCCAAAAAGGGTCTCTTTTGGGTATTTTTATGCAATGAATGGTCCATGATCATAACTAAACATCTTTTAACATATTTTTGATCATATTACATGCCAAAAAGAATCCATGGTCTCACAACACACATATACATCACCAAAACCTCACTTTCTTTTCAATCCGTCACCAAATCCATAACCAAATTTACAACAACAATTCCAAACATTATACACAAGGATAAAACAAGGAAAGAATATAATCACATATCACATGTTAATATTTAATCCATAAAGTTCACTTCCTTCAAGACCACAAGTCTATGTTCAAGTTTGCAAGGCAAAACCATCCTCCGATTTAGCACACACAAGTTGTTTTACGCATAGTGAACTTCTCACTCTTCACCAACATAACCAACATGATATAAACCATCTTCCATGCATAAAATATATTAAACCATGATAATATACACTTACCAAGTCGTTCAAGATAATGATCTTTGTCCAAGGGATGAAGGATTAGGGTTTGTATGAGATAAGGATGTGTTGAGAAAATTCTAGAAAAGGCATGGGTGTAACAAATGAATAAAATCTGATTTTCCCTCATATATATAGTCCCCTAATGGTCCTTGATTCACCAAACACTTGTTCCAATCATGATATAGCAACTTGGTCTTGCAAGAATGGGTCATTCCTTCATTTGGGCCATGTATTTATATGATTTTTGGGCCTCCATTGAGCCCAATGTCTCAAGATTTATTTAGCCCACCAAAGTTTTTGTATAATTCCTTATATATATATATAGGTCCCTCAAGTTACTCATATCCATCTCTTGGCAATAAATGCATGGTTGATTAATCAAATGGAAGATTGGATCATGTTTTGCCCCATTGGGCCAAGTCTTTCTTATGATCCTTGGGCCTCATTTAGCCCATTAACAAAATATTAATTGAGCCCCCTAATTTAAAGCATAACCCACCAACACTCTCATGTCCAAATAATTCCATAAATGTATACGTAGTGGTATAGGTTCGGAAACGTACGGGGTGTTACATTCTCCCCCCTTAGGAACATTCGTCCTCGAATGTTAGTAACATCGTCTCATGTACATACCATGCATCTCTCTATTAACAGATTTCATACATATACACATAATACTTATGGATACTTCCTTGTTATTTCTCCAAGTCCGCACCTTGAACTTTCTCTCCCGTTTGAAACCATTACGGGTACTTTGACTTTATCATTTCTTTGGCTCCCCACTTGCCTTCTTCTACTTGTCGATTCCTACACCGTACCTTTATGGAATTACATTCTTTATTTCCTAATATTTTCATTTACTCCTCCATAACAACAATATATATTTCTTCGTAAGTGAGATTCTCCATAACTTGCACATTTTGAATAAAAGCAATGGATCTCGGCGTATGACTCGTGTTAGCTTGTAGCTACTATTGTACAACCTTACCCTTTCATTCAAGAACATTCTTTTATGGAAGATGGAAATGTAACTCCTTAGCTCAGTAATCTACTATGGCACAACCCCTTTATAACCTCAAAATCCATCATTTCCCTCTCAATATGATCAAACAGTGTGTCATGACCATAAACAATTATTCTAGTAGGATACAATTTAACTTACCACACTGGCTCTATTGCACGATCTAGGAGTGAAGAAGAGAAACAACATCCTAAATGTCCCGTAGCCTCCTACTTATAAATGTGGTGCACAACACATCGATAAGTAAGTCTCTACTCAGACACGGCTCTGTAGACACCCTTAGAACGACCTGCTCTGATACCACTTTTGTCACGCCCCGAATCCCATTCGGGTCGAACTGGCACCCGAAGCCGATATGGCCCGAGAGAACCAATCTTTACTCTGTACATTCGTATGCATATCCTCGTATGAATCTTATTACACCTCATGCAACTATGCGGAAGTCATGAACATGAAAACATATACCATATCTATATATATGAAACTTGGTCGTTAGGGCCGTCAAATCAAAATGGACATTCATCTCTTACATTCACATACCCACATACGTCTACAAAAGCCTCTAACCGATGCATTTACAAGACCAACTAAAAGTCGGGAAAAGTCCTCACTTTATATAACCTTTACAACATCAAAACAACTGTACAACTGTGACTCGGAAAGTCCCAAAGCAACTGGGCCTCACCAAAAATCTGCAAATACTGTCAACCTACAGTGGAGGTCTACTAGTGCCTGCGCCTGCAACATGTAAGGTAAGTCCCCCGAGGGGGTCAGTACGAAGAATGTACTGAGTATGTAAGCCTCATAAGAAACTACATCATACATGAGAATGTCAATGGAATAAAATATAAGAGAATATTCAATGTGGATAAACCATCATTTTAAATGTGGAAACCTGTATATTACTTTTGGTATTGTTATTTTAGAACACTCATTTTATATCCTTGCTATTCACAGAATATCTTTCATACGCATGTTCACTCAAGAGACTCTTCCTTTAGCCAAGAGATTCTTCTCTTCTATTCAAGAGATTTTTCTATTCACGAGATCCTTCTATTCAAGAGATTCTTCTATTCAAGAGTTTTCGATTAATACTATAACGTACATCTACTCTATTGGTGGGAGAACATACATCCACTCTATGGTGGGAGAACTTACATCCACTCTATGGTGGGAGAACTTACATCCACTCTATGGTGGGGGAACATACATCCACTCTATGGTGGGAGAACTTACATCCACTCTATGGTGGGAGAACTTACATCCACTCTATGGTGGGGGAACATACATCCACTCTATGGTGGGGAACATACAATCACTCTATGGTGGGGGAACATACATCTACTCCATGGGTGGGTTATCATACATCCACTCCATGGGTAGGGAGAGACAGGATCGACCCATGTTAGGTGTTCTTTTCACCCCTGGATACCACCCGAGAATTCTTATCAATTAAACCTCTTCTTATTCTTATTCTTCTTGGAAGAGGTTGATTTATTCACTTATGAGAGATTGATATACTCACTTATGAGAGATTTATACATTGAGAATCATGACACTATTTGAACCACACAAATATTACTTCACTCCTTGACTTAATGAGATTAACACCTTAACTAGAGAGGGATAGATATATTAGCTCGCACTTTACCCCTTCACTACTCTTATGAGAACTTATGAGATTGGTACTTCTACACTTGTGAGAGATTGGTACAAACATAATCATAATAATATTATTGGATTTGGAAACATAACATGATTGGAAATACTACTCAAGCATAAATGGATTCTCTTTATATCTTTCTCTCTTTGAGACAGTTCTTTTAGAGATTACAACGTTATGACAGCTTTAGAACTTCAGTCAATGAATAAGAGATAAGTGAATCATAATCTGTCTAAGAATAGGACATCTATGAGTAAGAATATATCTCAACCTGAACTAGGATACTTCAAAACACTCCGGACATGAGTAAGTACCATAACAAGGTGAATACTCTATGCTGCAGAAAGATACGGAAAGAGTAACCTTACATACCTTGTCGTCTTACTACGAATACACAAGCCTATATGAAGATACAATAGTCCAGCATCCTCTTTATGTTTCACTCTACAATACAAGCACATGCCAAAGCTTACATTAGCAACTAGTTACTATACAAGCGTACAAAACGATAATGAGCTATATGACTGTCGTATAACGTCATGTCACCCCACACAATACAATCCATTGCATTCTCATACCAACGACACCATAACATTCCACACATTGACCAAGATATCATACATCAATAACATTTTACACCAAGTTTACCCTTTACACTTCCTCCTTAACACTACGTTACGTTTTCCTCGTCAAGTCACTCGATAGCTTTCACAATAACACTTTAACATCAATCCATATTTTATACCATTCAAAATACCTCTGGGATACTCCTTTATAGTCATTTAAAAGGTACCATAAGTTGCTAATTGCATCCATGAAGGGTATAGGGGTTTCGGGGGGCCAAATGGATGCAAAAACAAGCAATTCGGAGTTCTGGGCCGACCTGCTAAGCCAACTACGTCTGCAGGTGACCTTTGGAAGTAGCCATCGGCACCTGTGTTGGCACCTGCGCCCGCAGGTGCTTCGTCTGCGAGGGCGGGTGCCCGTTTCGGCCAAAAAGGGTCTCTTTTGGGTCTTTTTATGAAATGAATGGTCCATGATCATAAATAAACTTCTTTTAACATATTTTTGATCATATTACATGCCAAAAAGTAGCCATGGTCTTACAACACACATATACATCACCAAAACCTCACTTTCTTTTCAATCCATAACCAAATTTACAACAACAATTCCAAACATTATACACAAGGATAAAACAAGGCAAGACTATAATCACATCTCACATGTCAATATTGAATCCATAAAGTTCACTTACTTCAAGACCACATGTTTATGTTCAAGTTTACAAGGCAAAACCATCCTCCGATTTAGCACACACAAGTTGTTTTACACATAGTGAACTTCTCACACTTCACCAACATAACCAACATGATATAAACCATCTTCCATGCATAAAATATATTAAACCATGATAATATACACTTACAAAGTCTTGCAAGATTATGATCTTAGTCCAAGGGATGAAGGATTATGGTTTGTACGAGATAAGGATGTGTTGAGAAAATTCTAGAAAAGGCATGGGTGTAACAAATGAATAAAATCTGATTTTCCCTCATATATATAGTCCCCTAATGGTACTTGATTCACCAAACACTTGTTCCAATCATGATATAGCAACTTGGTCTTGTAAGAATGGGTCAAGAATGGGCCATTCCTTCATTTGGGCCATGTATTTATATGATTTTTGGGCCTCCATTGAGCCCAATGGCTCAAGACTTCTTTAGCCCACCAAAGATTATGTATAATTCCTTATATATATATATAGGTCCCTCAATTCACTCTTATCCATCTCTTGGCATTAAATGCATGGTTGATTAATCAAATGGAAGATTGGATCATGTTTTACCCCATTGGGCCAAGTCTTTCTTATGATCCTTGGGCCTCATTTAGCCCATTAACAAAATATTAATTGAGCCCCCTAATTTAATGCATAACCCACCAACACTCTCATGTCCAAATAATTCCATAAATGTATACGTAGTCGTATAGGTTCGAAAATGTATGGGGTGTTACAGTGTACCACCTCTGACTACACACACTAGAGTCAGACAAAGCTGAAGCTGAGCATTCAGCTAGGGAGGACTCATAACACACTGGGGAAAATCCCTCGCCAAGTGACTGAACTCATCACACACATAACAACTTTCACTAGTTGAATCACACTGAGAAGGCCCCAAAAAACCAGAACGTCCTCCATAACCTGATGAACCATAATGGGACGTACGACCTATATATCTTGATCTCTGCTAGCTCGAAGCCTTAGAAACTATGGACCTACTATCCAAACTCTGAAAAGATACCTGCACCAGCCTAGATGATAACCATGTGAACCTCTACCAGAGAAATCCCTACCTCAGGATGGATGACCATAAAACTCACCATGACGACGTATCCTCTTGGCACCACCACTATGGCGTGTCGGGACAATATATGAAAACGAGCCTCATACTTTCCAATAGTCATGGAGCCCAGCTCCAAATGATCAAACTCATCCTCAACTGGTTCTCAAGCTATAAGGCATAAATCCCTCTAGAAAAGCCTCAAAAAACTGAGTCCATGTCATTTGAGGAGAACCCAACGGTCTACAACTGACAAGAGATCTTTACCACTGCCTAGCCACATTAGTCAACTAGTAGGTAGTGTAAGCAATACCATAGGACTCAAGGGAACCAAGGTTATGCAGCCTCTCCTGGTAATCAATCATAAACTAATAAGCATCCTTGGCAATGACATCACTGAACTTGGGAGGAGCCAATCGAATAAATCTCTCAAATCTCTTCTGTGCTTTGATAGATATCTCAGGACTAGGTATAATAGAAAGAACAATGATTCTAGTAGGTAACATCTCAATAGTAGCTGGCTGACTTGGGAGTCTGAAAATCGATAATAGGAACCTGCCCTGGCGGCTGAACACCTCTTGTAGTTTGGGATCCATCCAGTGTACCGGATAGAATACTTGCCTGGGGAATCCAATCAATTGACTCAAAAGTCAAATTAGAAAATCCTGTAGCACCACCGTAACAAGTAAATCCTGAAGGGCCTGAGTTGGTCCCACCTTCTTAATCTGATACGCTGTCTCATTATGCTTAATCTTGGGCTTGGGGGAGGCCGCTCTAGCTTATCCTCTAGCCAGAGTTGCTCTTTATGCCCAACCTCTACCTTTGACTTGACCACAACCCATGCCTTTC
Source organism: Capsicum rhomboideum (assembly GCA_031232105.1). Taxonomy (NCBI): domain Eukaryota; kingdom Viridiplantae; phylum Streptophyta; class Magnoliopsida; order Solanales; family Solanaceae; genus Capsicum; species Capsicum rhomboideum. The sequence goes on along the minus strand of CP124719.1, from coordinate 44,700,478 downwards.
CCTCTGATTGGGGATTCAATGATGGGTGCTAGCTCATCATCCTCAAAAACTCTGGCTCTAGTCCTCATCATCTGCGCAGAAAAGAATGGAATACAAGTTTAGAATATTGGGTATGAACAACACACATGAAAAGGAATAAAATCAAAGGAGTTTTTATAGAAGATGTCATATAGCCTCTCGAAGATAGATATGGACGTCAATGTATAAATCTATGAGACTCCATTAGACACCCTACTCTTTTACTTATGAGACCGGTGAATCTAGTGCTCTAATACCAATTTGTCACTACCCAAAAGTTAAGGTCATGATGACACCTACTAGCACCAGTCTTGGTAGGTAAGATGAAAATCCATAACCGATGAAAAGCAACAAATAGAAAATAGAAGAAGCAAATATGAGACTTCTAGAACAACGTCAGGCCATAATCATAAATCTAGAATATATAAAGGAAAATACAACCAACTCTCAAAACCTGGTGTCATAAGTATAAAAAGCATCTAAGACAGTACTGAATCTGATAATACATATCTATCTCCAAAAATGAATAAAGACATAAAAGATAGATGGAGGTTAGAACAAGGCTCCAACAAGAAGCTCACCAGTACTCAGAATCAGCTCTCAATAGCACAAATCAGCCACTGTAGGTCGTACTCATACTGGGATCTATATAGAAAGGGCATAAAAGTAGGAGTGAGTATGGTACACTTGTACTCAGTAGGAATCATAGGCCGACTGAGCCAAGTAGAAAACAAAACAAGTAAAGAATACTATGAGCACTCCTCTACCTGCATATAGAAAAGTTCCCAAATGGTAGCTCACACTATACCTCCTAATAGTTTCTATTATTATAATATCAATTTAACTACGCACGATAATATGTAATAAAGAAGGCTATATACACGAAATCAAACACATAAAAGGATGCAAATGATGCAATGAAATGCAATGACTATAATGTAATGTCTCAATATCAACTCGTATATACCTTTCGAGCAAAAGCTTCTAGGATAGGACACCATGGGTGGGGGGTTTGAAACCCATATACGTTCACAATCTCATATCTCAATCAACCTTATCAGTACATTCGTCGGTCAAGGGTTTTATAAAGTGTCTCATTTTCTTTCAAAGTCAGTGTCTCTCTGTGGTTCCAATACCATGTATATAGATATTTACAATGAGGATGCATGCTCATAACCAAAATAATATTATATAATGAATTAATTCAATGATGGTATTAAATGAGCTCAAATCTCCTTAATATGTCAATAATTCATGATATAAACCTTTGCATGACACCAGAGTAATGAATAATCATGTAAGACACCAAAATATATGTCAATCCAAGACCCCACTCGAGCATCACAATATTAATGAAGTCAATTAATGCTCAAATACAACAATAATTTTCTTTCAAGTCAAATATAATATGAACGTAAGCCCCCACACGGGCATCGCAAAAAATATAGTATCTCAAGTTAACCATAATACTCATATAGGCCCCCACACAGGCAACACGATAAAGTAACTAACTCAAAGTATAATCCTCACAATGAAATCCCCAACTAATAGCATACTTTACAAGAATATTTAACTACCTAGTCCATTCTAAAGAAAGTTAAGTCATAACCTACCTCGAATCATCAAATCTTTAGCCTGGACATTCAACACAGAGCCTTTCCTTTATGAGCTGCTTTGTATTGGACCAAATCTAATAAAAATGTAATCTGCACATCAAAAGGAGTCTAACAATACTCATATTAGCTACTTTCTTTCTGAGTTCAAAAATAATTTAAAAATCGGCTCAGAATAAAAAAAAAGGGATAAATCTAGAATTTTATTTAAGAATCATATTCTCCATATAAAAATAAGGCTAAATCTGAAAATCCAACTAAAAATTAGTTAAAATAGGACTTTAAATCGAAGAAAAAGCAATTTTGTTGTTTACCAGGAAAATGCCCCAAAATCCAAGTTTGAAATCATAGTTTAAAAGATATTTTGAAGATACAATCCATAGAAAAAGATGAAAATAGGAATTTGGAACTTACCCACATGAGTTTGATAAAAATCTCCTTTGAAATTGCCACACACCGAGGTCTCAAAGATGAAAAATGGTGAAAATGGAGTCTTAAATAAGAAGGAATTTAAAAATCTGCCCAGGTGTAATTTACCTTTCACAAACATGGGTCCCAGCCTGCAAAAGTGAAACCCAATCCAATTCTTGCAATTGTAGTCAGGCCATCAAGATTGCAATGAAGGCCAACCTAAACCCCATTACATCTTTGCAAATGCAATTGCTACCCCACGAATGCGAAGAACCAAACAGGTGAACCTGCGTGAACAAGGTCCTATCATCGCATTTACGATGAAAAAATAATTCCTTCCACGAATACGACCAGTGGCCCGAACGCAAAGAAGGACTAAATGTTGCACCAAAAACAAATAAAAGAGCAGTTGGGCATAAAAAAATAGTCCCGATTGGATCCTTGGAATTTGTTCGGGACCCCATAAAAATAATCTTAATATGCTAGTAGGATAATTTTGATGTTCTAGACTCAATAAAACCATTAGATTTAAGAAATGAGGTCATTTTCAAAAAGTTAACCCCCGAGACTCTTTTTTAAGCTATTTTAACATTTTCTCATCTAAGAGGTCAAAAAGACATATAAAGGATCGAAACCCAAACTAACCATGCTACTAACCCAAAATCGGCACTTTGAATCTAACAAAACTGACAAAATCACTATCCGACCATCAGATCATAAAATATTGACCAAAGTCAAACTAATCACTTTTAAAGCCTCTAAAAACCTCAAACCACTCTGGAATGCTTTGGGGACCGTAACAACCATCCCCACAACTTATAAATAGAATAAAAAAACTATGAGAAAGGATAAAATAGTCAAAACATAACAAAAGCTAAAAATATTACAACTATGGTTGTTACAAAAACATCAAGAATTGTATCTACAAAGCTAACTGTTGATACGACTCTTTAAAAAATGTTCTACAACATAAATCATAAATAGAATCCAAGCTAAAGCATAAAAAAATACTACAGAATAAAGCATGCATCCAAGATATCTCTAGCCCTTACTTTAAATCATGCACTTTTTTCAGTGCTATAATTATCTAAAGAATCGAAATACAGAGGTTTAAGGGACTTCTTGGATGGCTGCAATCAAAAGAAATCACTTGCTATTTTTGGGACTACTCAGATTTCATTCCAAATATTATTTTTTTATGTGGTACCTCATACTTATTTTCAATCATAAAGCTCCTAGTTTCCTACAACTTAGATTTTTTCATCATGTTTATGTTCCTAAAAATAAAAAACAACGAATAATATAATAAAGTATAATCTAAATAAGACAGTAAACTTGGGTTGCCTCCTAATAATCTCTTGATTTAATATTGTGGTACGATGATACCTCATGATCAATTACTCATCACTTAGACAAATAGATGTCTTCTCTTTATCCGTCTTATCAACCTAGTAGTGTTTAGCTCTATGGCCATTCACAATTAATTTCTTAGCATCATCTAGTTGTTTCTAGACTACCACTCCATATGATGTGATTTGGAAAACTTTAAATGGACTACACCATTTAGACTTGAGCTTTCCTGGGAAAAACCTTAGTCTAATGTTGAACACCAAATTTTTTCTCCAGCTTTCCTAGGAAAAGACTTAATCTAATGTCGAACACCAAAAGCTTTTCTCTTCTCTTAAACGTCCATGGTAGAATGTGTTAGTCATGTCACTTCTTTGGTTTTTCTTTATATAGCTTGACATTTTCATGGGCTTGAAACCTAAACTCTTCAGGTTCATGAACCTGATGATTTTGTTTTTTATTATCAGCTAGTTTCAGGTTTAGGTAAGTCTCCTAATGGCCCAATATGCATTGTGTTCTAATTTAGTAGGTAAGTGAAAGTATTTATCATAATCTAAACAATAATGGGACGTACCTATGGGGGTTTTGTAAGCAATTGTTTTTAGAACCAGAGAGCGTTATCAATCTTAATGGTGCAATTCTTTCTTTATGCATTCATTACCTTCTTCAAGATCTGTTTGATTTTCCTATTTAATACCTCCACTTATCCACTCATTTAAGGATGGTAAGGAGTTGCTTCCCTGTGATGTACCCTATATTTTATCAATACAATCTTTACCAAGTATAGCAAAGTGACTACGGATGATTTTGCACATGAAATGTACAATAGTTTTTACATCATTGTAGGGTAGGGAAATAACTTCAACCCACTTGGACACATAATCAATAGCCACCAAAATGTATTTATTACTGAATGATGGCAGAATGGATCCCATAAAATCAATGCCCCATACATAAAAAATTTCCACTTCTATGATATTTTGTAGCTACATCTCATGTCTCCTCAAAATAACATGGAACCTATCAAAAATTTTAACAAAACCAAGTGCATCTTTAAAAAGAGTTGACCAAAACAAATCAGATTGAAGTACTTTTGCATCATTTTGAACACCACTATGATGTCCTCCATATAGAGAAGCATGAAAACTTTCTAATATCTATCTTACCTCATTTTACAGAATGCATTATCTGATCATTTGATTGGGTCCTTTCTTGAACAAGTATGACTCATACCATAATTATCATAGAAGCATTATGATTTAAAAACTTTCTTTGCTGGAAGCTTCCGTCAGGAGGATATAGTCTGCTCAATAACATTTATTATATCTGCATACCATGACAATTCATATACAACTAGAGAAAAAAGTTGGTCATAAGGAGATTTTTTCCTTATTGCTTCTCCAACCTTCATAGGACTTCTGCATTCTAAACGTGATCTATGGTTTGCAATTTGATCTTCATATCCCCTTCAATCAAGGATTTATAGATCAAACTCTTAAGTAACAAGATCTACCTTGTCAACTTGGGTTTGACATCCTTCTTTGCAAAGTATTTTATTGTTGTATGGTCAGTATTTACCACAACTTTAGTTCCAAAAAAATAACATCTAAATTTGTTAAATACAAAAACAACTGCAAGCAACTCCTTTCTTGTCACAGTGTAATTGGTCTGGCCCTATCCAATAGTTTTCTAGCATAGTATATTGAGTGAAAAAATTTCTAAAACTGTGCCCACTGCTGAGTCACTTGTATAACACATCAGTTTGATGGTAGTGACCTATCAAGTGCAATCATGACTAGTGTCAATACCAGTCTATTTTTCATCTCCTCAAATGTAGATACATAACCTACATCAAAATAAATTTGACATATTTTTTCTAATAACTTACAAAGGGTTCTTGATACATTGAAGAAATCATTGATGAATCTTGGGTAGATACATACATGTCCCAAAAAGCTACAAAGAGACAAAACAAAATTAGTGGGGAATTTTTTTTTATTACCTCTATTTTTGCAGGATCTACCTCTAATCCTGCTTTGGAGACTTTATGCCCCAATACTATATCTTCTCACTAAAAGTGGAACTTTTTTCATTAAGAACCAAATTGGTCTCTTCACATCATGGCAATACTTCATCAAGATTTTCAAAACATGCAATAAATAAACTCCCAAGGACTGAGAAATCATCCATGAACACTTCAACATAATCTTCTACCATCTCTACAAAGATTGCCATCATACATCTTTGGAATGTAACTAGTGTATTACACAATCTAAAGGGCATATGTCTGAATGCGTACATCCCATATGGACAAGTGAATATGGTTTTCTCTTGATGTTATAGTGCAATCGAAATTTGTTTATATCGTGAGTACCCATTTAAAAAGCAATAATATTCCTGTCAAGCATACGATCGATGAAAGGAATAGGGTAGTGGTCTTTTCTTATGGAAGCATTGAGTTTTCTATAATCCATGCAAATTCATTAATCACTCATTGTTCTTATCATAATAAGTTCATTTTTAATCATTTGTGACAATTAAGCACTTGGATAGGAATTATCCATTGTCTATCTAAACTTGGGTATATAATGCCTACATCTAACCACTTAATTAGTTTCTTTTTAACGACCTCTTTTATTATTAGGTTAAACATATACTGATGCTTAGTAGTTTGCTTGTGTGCTTCCTAAATGAAGCTCTTGTGCATGTAAAAAGTTATACTAATACCATGAATGTCAGCTATCTGCCACCCAATTTCTTTCTTTTTATTTCATGATATTTTGGTTGCTTTATCTCTCTCTTTATTAGTTAATGCAACAGCCATAATAGCTGGTAATGTTTTGCCTTCACCCACAAATATATATTTGAGGTGGGTCCATAATTATTTCAACTTTAGTTACAACAACTCTTCGATAGAAGTCTTGGGTGGTGGCTCAAGTGGTCTATCAAGATCTTCAAAAATTATAGGTCTAGAGTGAACAGTCAAAAGGTATAATAATTGTCCCTTATCTTGAGCTGCAGCATCTCCGAAGATATCCTCTCCAACTAGAGCCTCTCAAGTGGATCATTAGTTGGAATTTGAGACTACTCCAAATTAATATACATTACCATAATTGTCGAGAGTTTTTTGTAAATTTCTTGAAACTTCAATGCTCTGTGTACATTAACACTTCTTCTTAATCATTGATGTGTCGTGAACTTACAAAACTTTTGATGCTTAAAACTATAAATATTTTCAAGTACGAGGGTATTTCTATGTGTATATAATGTGTTTTTGGATATTTGTAGGTCCAACAGGTCTGAAGAAGAAAAGTGCTAAATTTTTGGACTTAAGGGCATCATATGACCAATTTCACGATTGTGGGATCTGACCACAATCGTGCCATGTCATCATGGATTGATTCAGAGGAATAACTATCAGGTGCTAATCAGACAGCATCTTTCCAAGATCGTGTCTTGAAAATACGATCGTACAATATGATCGTGGGAAGTAGACATGAAATCATTACTGTAGAAGCAAAGTATGATGAAGATAAGAAGAAGACTTCCCATGAACGTACTTTGAAGTCACGATCATACCAAGATGTCATGGGAAGGAAGTCCAGATTTAGAGTTTGCAGAAGTTAAAGTGTAACACCCCATACCTTCCAAACCCTACTTGACGACGTTAAACAGTGTATACTTAGGTGTCGAGAGCTATAAGTATGCATTTGGTAATGTTAATGTTGAGGAAATTGAAATTTGGCCTCGTACATGTGATTAACCTTGCGTAGGAGGTGTTTTGCGATTTTCATGGAGCATTTGTGGGGTTCAAAATGAGGCTAAGAGGACCCCTAAAAAAAGTATGTTAAGGGTAAGAAGTAAGTTAAAGAATAGGATTTGAAGTATCTAACCAAACCCGCGAAGAAAAGTCGAAAAACTAAATTTTCAAAAAAATTAAGTCTGGGGAGCGCTAGGGAGCGTGCCACGTTGGTTTGGTCTGAAATTTTCAGTCCATAGGCAGTAAAGGGGCGCCCCAGGCAGAGTGCCACGCCGCCCCTGCGCACCTTTCAAAAGTTGGAAATTTTGTTTAAGTCCCAAGGGTTCCCGGGGACGTATCGAGCTGATTTTTGCCATGATTCTTATAAAAATAGGAGAATATACATGAAATTAGTGAAATATTATATTGCCATGATAAAATTACTCGAGAACGAATTTGGGGTCAAAATGACGATTTTACCCATTTGGCAAAATAGGTCATACGTGGCTAGAATCGCTTGTTCTTGGGATCGAGGCTACGGATATGAATAACATGAGTGGGAATATTGTTGTAACATGGATGAAATGGATGAAACATGAGAAATTATTGATTTTATTGGGTTAAGAGATTTGGGCTCAATAAAGCCCAAAAAGGAAGAAAAAAGTCATGGGCCAAACATGGGTCAAATGACCCATTCTTCCATAGACCAAGTGTATATATTATTATTGGAACAAGTGGCTAAAGATAACCATGGAATGGAGACTATATAAGGCCAAAAATCTGATTTTTATTCATAAAAGTCTCTCATAACATTTCTAGAATTATCTCAAGTTTTCTCTCAAGCTCTTCAAACCCTAAGTCATCTATGGAGCAAGACCATCATCTTACAAGCTTAGGTAAGTGATTATTCTTATGGATTAATATATTATATGCATGGAGATTATGTAGATCATGTTGGTTATGCTTGAAAGTGTTGAATATGACACTTTGTGTTTTTGTGAAAGATGTGCCATCTATGGAATTTAAACTTGGAATATGCTTTGTGGTTTTGATAAAAGAGCATGATATGGGTAAAATGCCAACATGTATGGTGTGATTATGGTCCTAAACTTGTTATTTTTCCATAAGTGTAAATTATGGGATTTTGGCCGATTTGTTGTTGTGAGGTGTATTGAAGTGAATTGATGGAACCATTGTGATGTTGTGGTGATGTGGAAGTGTAAAGTATGAATTTGGGGTGACATGCTAGTAGTGTATGAAATTGGTCAATGTTGAGAATATTGTGGGATTCTTGGTATGATAGCTTTGTAAATGGTTTGTTGGTGGTTAATGTAAACTCCCTTGTATATTTATGTGTTGTAGAGTGAAACATAAGGAAGGAGAGGGACGATTGTATTCACGTATAGAATTGAGTGTTCATATTGAGACGATAAGGTATGTAAGGTTACTCTGTCCGTATTTTTCTGCAGCACATATTGTTCATGTTGTCATTGTCCTTGTTCCATTCCGAAATGTTAAAAGGTATCTCATTTCAAGTTGTCATATGTTATTATTCTCATGTATCACATAATTATGGACATGATCCCAAGTTCCAATAATATTATGTTCCAAGGCTTCCAACAATGTTACAACTTCATAAGTATCAATCTCATGAACATAAAAGATTGAAGTAATGCACTTATGTGTTTCCAAAATGGTTATGATCCCCCAATGTTTCAATCTCAGAAAAATAAAAGGGAGAAGTAATGCAATGAAGTAATGGAAGAAGAAATCCCCTCATGGTTACTTTAAATATATTCCCTCATGGTTACTATATATATATTCCCTCATGGTTACTTTATAATTTTCCTTATGGTTCCTTTAACATTATTTTTTTGTAAGTACTTTATAATTACTTTATCACTACTTTATGGTTCTTTGAGTGCGGGTGATAGCTTTGGAGGAAAAGGCCAAACTTGATGCCGAACCTGTTTCCTTGTTTTCCGGGTGGTAGCAGGGGGAAAGCTCAGTGGGGCAAAAGCCAAGCTTGACGCCGAACTTTATTATATTCACTGGATCAAGGGGGAAGCTCAGTGAGGTAAAACCAAACTTGATGCCGAACCTGCTTCCTTATTTTCCGGGTGGTAGCAGGGGGGAAGCTCAGTGGGGCAAAAGCCTAGCTTGATGCCGAACTTGAGACAGTTGCATATTGACGGATGCATTGCATATTGACGGTTGCATATTGACGGTTGCATATTGACGAATGCATTGCATATTGACGGTTGCATATTGACGGTTGCATATTGACGGATGCATTGCATATTGACGGTTATACATTATTGACGGTTCTAACTGTTAACGGTAATGGGCAAAAAGGCAAATGAAGTAATGAACATAAAGTACCTATTTCCACACATACTAAAATATGATTGATCCACATTGACTATTCTCTTGAAATCAAGTTCATTGAGGTGTTTAAGTTTCATGAAGTTTCTTATAGCCTTGCATACTCAGTACATTCTTCGTACTGACCCCTTTGGGGGACTTACTTTATCTGCTGCAGGCACAGGCGTTAGTAGACCTCCATAATAGGCTACGGGTTATCCGCGGATCATTGGTAAGCTCCCAGTTGGTTCGGGGCTTTCCGAGTCACATGTGTATATTGTTTTGGTTTTGTAATTATTGTATAAAGTAAGGACTTGTCCCGACTATAGGTTGTTGTATTTATAGATCGGTTAGAGGCTTTGTAGACATATTATGTGGGTTATGGATGTAAGAGACAAATGTCCATTTTAACTTGATGGCTCCAACGGCCAAATTTCCTAAGTATATTTATATAGCGTAAGTTTCCATGTTCATGTTTTCTGCATAGTTGCATAATGTATCCTAAGATTCATACGAGGATATGCATACGAAGGTTCATAAGCAAAGATTGGTTCTCTCGGGCCATATCGGCTTCGGGTGCCAGTCCGACCCGGATGGGATTTTGGGTCGTGACATAAAGTGTAAGAAGATCAGACGAGCATATTACACAATCATACCTAGAAGTTATGAGGTCATACTAAGGGTCGTGTCTACCTTGTTTCGAAGATAAAAAAGTCCAATACCAACCTAATAGCACAAAACCCATGACACATGAACCTTTTTACTTGGGGATAGTCATCTACAAGGGGTGTAACATAGTCGGTTAGATGATGAATAACCTATTGATTCTGTATGCCAAAGAGCACAAGAGATCACTAAGTACGAAGAACCTACAGAGTTATAAAGTTATTGGGGAACATAGTCCTAGTGCCTTTTTCATACTGATTACAATTCCAACAAATAAACAGTTGTTACTACTAATTCTTTATTTACAAAACCCCTTTCTTTTACTAGAAATTGTTATTGATTACCTAGACATACACTTTGATTGATATTTATACTTATTCCCTATGAAATCGACCCCAACCTAGTTGGGTTCTTTATTTGATCAGCGACCGCTTTATGCTTTGTTTAGAGGTGTAATTTGGTAACATTAAATTTTGATGCCATTGCCGAGGAATACGGTTATGGAGTTGATTGATTGAGTTTGTCGGGCTGTTAGTTTCTATTTCCTAATTTACTTTTTTGTTGTTTCTAGGGTGCACACCGGTGTATTCCCAATATGTGGAGTCAAGGAGATCCCCTAATTCCACTTAATATAGAACTTGAGAGAACTCTGAGAGCTAATTGAAGGATGGTGAATGAAGGAGTTAATAATCAAAGAGTCCTTATTGAGGGCATTCATGATGATGAGACAATCTTGAATCAACCAGCACATCAACATGATGGTCAGAAGACTGTAGAGTAGATCACTGCTCGACTGATGGCTGAGGAGAATGCTAGGCAAAAGCTACTAAGGGGGTAGCTAGGGAAGAAAGGGGTTAGACAAGATGAAGTAAATTATCTAGCTGCACTTGATAAGTGGGAAAGGTAGGGAAGGCATAAGGGGAAAAAACCTCTACAACAGTATCTCCTCACTATGAGAATCCGAAAGAAGATTTGAATTATTTGGAGCCAGTTGAAATAGGTGCTATTATCTTACCAAAATTGCCTTTAGGAACTAAGCTTGACATCGCCAGTGCTATGATACACATGTTGACATCGCCAGTGCTATGATAAGAAGGTGCTATTATCTCCCTTGAGTCTACATTGGAAGCATGCTTCAAAGAGTCTAGATCAGATCACAAAAACCAACCAAGGTTGGAATACTCGAGATACTTACAGACCTGCAGGCACTTATGCGATTAAAGCATCCGCCAAACAAAGAGCATTATATGAGTCAGTAGCTCAAGAAGTGGTGCATCTGAGGACTGATATTAGTTTGTTCTGTAAGTAATTTGCAGCAGTAGGAGCAGAAAAAGTGAATGTGGCTGGTTCGCAAAGTAAGGAACCAAGGCATGATGAGTCTGATTCTGATGAGAAGGTGAAATTCTAGATAGAGAAGTGGTGGGTTTTTGAGCCAAGGGCCAAGGGTCTACCCAAGACAATTGAAACTCTAGGCAAGGGAATTTAGGTCAGAACTACTATGGAGATAACAAATACAACAGGTCTGGGTATAGAGATAGAAGTAGGGATCGAGATGGTGATTGGAGGAGAAAGGATAACTACAAGGATAAGAGTGGCCTTTATGTTCCAACTGGGAATCGTGATGTTGGTTCAAGCAATTCAAGGATGGAAGACAGACTTGCAAAGGTTGCTAAAGGGATATATAAAATGGAAGACTGCCTTAAGAAGATTAGGGCAAATATTTTAGAAATGAGCCAGAAAGTTAAATCACATACTACCACCATAAAATATCTTGAGCAACACTTCGTTCAGATATCCACCACATTAAATTAGCATCAACAAGGTACACTTCCGAGCAACACTATCTAAAATTCAAAAAATAATGGTCATTGCTTGGATATTACTACTAGGAGTGGGAAGATAACCACAGATCCACCTATGCCCGTGATTGTCAAAAATAAGGTAGAACTGGTAGTAGTCGATAATGAAAAGGTGTCCAAATCTGAAGACTTGGAGGTGGATGATAATGCACTTGAAAAGCCTCTAGTTAATGAATATGAGGTCACAGTGAGAAAGGGGAAAGAAAAGAAGGTCCCAAAAGTATTGACTCCCATTCCCTGACCTCCTCTCCTTTTTTAAAAAGACTGAAAAGAAAGATAAAGAGGGAAGGTACCAAAAGTTTATCTCTATACTGAAAGAATTGTCAGTGAATTTCCCTCTAGTTGAGGCCCTTAAACTAATGTCAGGTTATGAAAAGTTTATGAAAGATTTGGTGACTAAAAAGAGGAGTGTGAACTTTGAGCCGACTAAAATGTACATTATTATAGTGCAATCGCCTCTCGATCATTAGTTGAGAAAAAGGAAGATCCTGAAGCATTCATAATTCGATGCACTATTGGGTCTTTTAGATTCGCAAAAGATTTGTGTGATATGGGTACAAACATTAATTTGATGCCTCTAGTAGTTAATAGATAGTTGGGATTTGGGCGAGGCAGTTTATAGATAGTTGGGATTGGGGTCACCCAAATCGACTTTGATGAGATTTCTCATGAAGGACTGCACTGTAAAAAAGCTCGTGGGAATCTTGTGTGATATTTTGGTAAGGGTTGCATCCTTTATATTTCTAGATGGCTTCATCATCCTTGACTGTGAGGTTGACTTTGAGGTTCTCATTATTTTTGGGAGACCATTCCTTGTGACTGTATGTGTGTTAGTTGATATAGAGACTGGGCAGATGAAGTTTTGATTGAATAATAAATAGGTTAACTTTAATGTATGCCTATTCCATGAAGTAGCTGAAGGATATGCGTGTGATTTTGGTGATTAATATAGTCGACGAGGATACATTGGTAACTCCTATTAAGGAGAGGCTTGGAGTTGAGACACTTGCAGTGGTAATTATAAATTTTGAGGGTGATGATATAGAGAATTATGATGAGATGGTGATCCCACTTGATGGTAGGGGTTCATACAGTTAAGCACAAAGAAGTTATATCTTGATTTGAAGAATAGAGTAACCCCGCTTGCTAGTCCTTCTATTGAGAAGCCTCTAGTCTTGGAGCTTAAAGGTCTTCCATCTCATCTTTGTTATGCATTTCTTGGAGCCAACAATACCTTGCCAGTGACTAGCTGATTTAGTATATTGGCAAGTCGAGGCTTTGGTGTCTATGTTGAAGTGGTTCAAGAGAGCCATTGGATGGTCCATTGCTGACATCATTAGGATTACACCTAGAATATGCACATAAAGTCCAACTTGAGTTGGATTGTTTGTCGAGTATTGAGCATCAACGAATACTAAATCCACTTATGAAAGCGGTGGTAAATAAGGAGATTATCAAGTGGTTGGATGTGGGGGTGGTTTATCCTATTGCAGATAGAAAATGGGTGAGCCTGGTCCAATGTGTGCATAAGAAGGGTGGAATCACTATTGTTCCAAATGAGAAGAATGAGCTTATTTTTATAAGGTTGGTCACTGTTTAGCATGTTTGCATAGACTAAAAGAAGATGAATGCATGGATGTAAAAGGATCACTTTTCGAGGCCTTTCATGGATCAGATGTTAGACCATCTTACTAGTAGAGGATGGTATTACTTTCTTGATGGTTGATGTGTCATAGTTTCATGACACTTTCGATTCTTCAAACAAGGAAAATATGCCATAACTTGGGTGTGTTTGGTTTGTATGACGTGTTTTCTGTTCTATATTGTAGGAGAATAGGTTTTGGAGGCAAAATGGACAAAAAGGAAGAAATCAGGCTCGGGAACGAAGTATCTGAAGACGAAAGAGCTGAGTCCAGTACCATAGGAGTGACTCACAACAGGAATCACATGCCTTGAATTCCACTTACGTGACGTGAGTGGCTATCGTGATCCATCTTCAGAGATATTGAATGTTGTCTGATTCCCACTGCAGACATCCATGTGGCATGAATCTACCCACATGACGTGAGTGGGTTCCATGAATAGACTTCAGAGATTGTGTGGTGCTACCTGATTCTCATGACAGGGACCCAAGTGACGTGGCTTGGTGTCATGCCTCGAGTTCCGACGGGGTGGACTGGCACCCGAAGCCGTTAAGGCCCGAGAGAACCAATCTTAATTCATGTACATTCATGTGACTATCCCCGAGTGAACAATATGTCATCTCATGCCAATAAAAAATACCAATGGAGGAAATCATGGAGAACATATGATATATATATATATATATGAAACTTGGCCGTTGGAGCCATCAAGTCAAAAACATACGTTTCCTACATCCCTTTCTTTGTCCCACAACATCTACAAAGCCTCTACAGATGCATAGACATAACCAGCCTAAAGTCGGGACAAGTCCCCGCTTTATACAAAATTTACAATACCAAAATAATGTACATAGTGACTCGAAAAGCCCCAAACCAACTGGAGCTCACCAATGATCCGCGACCTACTGTGGAGGTCTACTAGCACCTGTGCCTGCAGCAAGTAAGGTAAGTCCCCCAAGGGTCGTCAGTACGAAGAATGTACTGAGTATGCAAGGCTATATGAAACTATATGATATATAAGTACTTCCATGGAATCAAATATAAGAAAATAGTCAGTACAGATAAACCACCGGTCTGCATATGTGGAACCATGTACATTAAATTCTTTACTTATTTTGCCTTTACGTTTATTCATATTTATCATTCTACCCAACTAGGCTTTTCTGTCACCCCTGGGATGAGATTAACCCATGCTAGGTATTTTAACCCCTGGGATGTGATTAACCCATGCTAGGCTTTTCTGTCGCACCTGGGATGTTACTGTGATAACCCATGCTAGGTTTTTACATCGCCCCTGGGATGTTACGGTGATAACCCATGCTAGGCTCTTATTTCGCCCCTGGGATGTTACTCAAGAATATACAAACAATTATACATTACTTTATTTCTTTACTTCTATGAGATTGATACATTGGTGATTGTACATTATTGGAACTTTGAAATATAACATTATTGGGAACGTAACATTATTGGAACTTTGGAACCATGTACACAATTATGTGTCACATGAATAACAATTGATCAAAAAATAAGGAACATGTGAATAACAATAGATGACAACCTGAAATGAGATACCTTTGAACAATTCGAAATTGGACAAGTACAATGACAATGTGAACAATATGTGCTGCGAAAGGATACGGAAAGAGTAACCTTACATACCTTATCTTCCCAATATGAATACACAGTCCTATATGTGAATAGAATAATCCAGCTTCTTCCTTACGTTTTACATTTAACAACTAACTACCTTACTAGTGCATAATGACAATGAGTTACATAATTGCCCTATAACGTCATTTCACCCTTTACAATACCATTCACGGAATTATTATACCAACAATACCACAACATTACAAACATTGACCAAGGCATCATAAACCAATAGTATTTCACACCAAGTTTATACTTTACACTTCCCTTTCAACACAACATCACATTACTCCATCAAGTCACCTCAATACGTTGCATCACAAAAATCTCACAAGTTATGCACATACATAGAAAAAGCAAGGTAAGTACATAAACACACCATACATGTTTATATTTCACCCACACCATTCACTTCCATCAAAACCTCAAGTCTCCTTTCAAGTTCAAGTCACATAGATGACACATCTTTTAGCAAAACGCAAAAGTGCACTACTTAGCACTTTTAGACACCACCATCATGATCTACACAATCTCTCATGCATATAATATATTAAATCACAATAACAAACACTTACCCAAGCTTGCAAATGAGTGATCTTGTCCAAAGAGTTAGTAGCTTAGGGTTTGAGAGCTCAAGAAATATCTTGGAATTGTCTAGAATGGCATGTGTGTCTTGTGGATTAAAAGCTGATTTTTGTGACTTTATATAGGCCGTTGAAGTCATACTTATCCACTTTTGATCAATAATTATCATGTTTACTTGGTCAAAGAAAGAATGGATCATTTCCTTCTTTTGGGCCATGCCTTTTGAATCAATTTGGGCCTTAATTGAGCCCAATGATACAAAATTAATTTATCCCAACAAAATTAATATGTATCCACCATCCATCTTATGTTTAAATACTTCCATAAATGTTAAGACAATATGCAACTCACGAGATTCATGTTCGTAGCCTTATCGCCAAGAATAAGCGATTCTAGCCACTCATGGCTCAATTTATCATAAATTGATAAAAATTATAAAAATAAAAAGGAATAAGAATTCACTCTAATTTGGATGCCAAAATAGTCCAAGATTAGTCCTACCAAGATGGAATAATGATACATAACCCAAGAGCCCTATTTAGAGACTAGTGGTCGGAGAAGAAATTTGGCAAAAAGCGGCCTGGCACGCTACCTGGTGCACCCCTATGCTGCCTGTGCCAAAAAATGTTTTTTCAAAAGCGGCTCGGCATGCCCCTGGGCGCGCCTGACACCAAAATTTTGATTTTCTTCCTTTCTTCGACTTTTCTTTGCGGACATTGGCACAATATCAATAGTCCATCAAAACCAATACAAAATACGCACTTATCGCTCTCAAAACTAAGGTAAACATGGTTCAAATAAGGCATATAAATACACCCTAGATCACCAATCAAGTAGGGTCAGAAATGTACGGGGTGTTACATCCTTCCCCCCTTAGAAACATTCGTCCTCGGATGTTAATAACATCTTCCCATTTACAACAAATGCACCTTTATGTTAGCATATATACATATACATATAATTCTTATAGATACTTACTTGTTATTGCTCTTCTTCCGCACTTTGAACTTTTTCTTCCGTGTGAAACAAATACAGGTACTTTGACTTCATCATTTCTTCGGCTTCCCATGTGATTTCTTCTACTTGTTGATTTCTCCAAAGTACTTTTATGGAAGCCACTTCTTTATTCCTTAACCTCTTCACTTGTCTATCCAGAATAGCAATAGGTATCTCTTCATAGGTGTAATCCTCCATAACTTGTACATCTTCCATGGGTGCAATACGAGATGGATCTCCTATACACTTTTGAAGCATCGAAACATGAAATACTGGATGAACTGTGGAGAGTTCTTGGGGTAATGCTAATTCATACGTAACTTGCCCAAATCTTCGAATAATTTCATATGGTCCTATATAACGTGGACTCAACTTCCCTTTCTTTCTAACTCTCATCACCCCTTTCATCGGTGACACCTTCAAGAATACCCCATCACCTATGGCAAATTCTAGCCCTCTTCTTCTAACATCAGCATATGACTTGTGTCGACTTTGGGCTGTTTGTAGCCGCTGTTGGATCACTTTAACTTTTTCCATAGCTTGATGAACAAGATCTGGCCCAAGTAAAGCAGTTTCACCCGCTTCAAACCATCCAATTGGTGATCTACACTTCCTTCCGTATAAAGCTTCATAAGGTGTCATTTTGATGCTTGAATGATAGCTATTATTGTAGGCAAATTGAATAAGAGATAGATGATTATCCCAACTACCTTTAAAGTCCAATGTGCAAGCTCGTAGCATATCTTCAAGTGCTTGGATAGTACATTCTGCTTGTCCATCTGTCTGAGGATGAAAAGCCGAGCCGTACTCAAATTCACTTGTGTACCCAAGATCCTCTGAAAAGATCTCCAAAAATGTGCCATAAATTGAGCTCCCCTGTCTGATATAATGGAAATTGGAATCCCATGTAATCACACTATTTTTTTAACATACAACCTCGTATAATCCTCAGCTGTATAGGTGGTCTTGACTGGTAGGAAATGTGCTGACTTGGTAAGCCTGTCAACTATTACCCACATGGAATCAAATTTCTGCAGTGTACGAGGAAAACCTGTGATGAAATCTATGTTAATCATGTCCCATTTCCAGACTGGAAGATTGATACATTGCATATAACCTCCAGGTTTCTGATGCTCTACTTTTACTTGTTGACAATTCGGGCATTGAGCTACAAATTTTGTAATGTTCTTCTTCATGTTTCCCCACCAATACATTTCTTTCAAATCATGGTACATTTTGGTAGCTCCCGGATGAATAGAATATCGTGAATGATGTGCCTCTGTCATAATTCGTCTCCTCAGCTCATCTATATCCGGTACACATAATCTACCTTGGCATTGAAGTACTCCCTCTTGCATAAGATCAAATGCCTTTGCCATACCCTGTTGTACATTTTCTTTCAGCTGCAATAACATAGGATCCGCATACTGTTTCTCTTTCACCTCAGCTACTAATGAAGATTTTGCTGCATTTTGCACAATAACCCCTTCATCTGGAGATTTAAGAAGACGAACGCCCAAGCTGGCTAATTGGTGTAAATCCTTGACTAGGTATTGTTTTTCCGTCAACTGGCTACTAGTGCTTCCTACTGCTTTGCGGCTTAATGCATCGGCCACCACATTCTCTTTCCCTGGATGATATAGAATATCGATATCATAGTCTTTTAAGAGTTCCAGCCACCTCCGCTGCCTCAGATTTAAGTCTTTCTGCTTAAAGATATATTGCAAACTTTTGTGATCAGTGTACATGTTCACATGAACTCCATACAAATAATGGCGCCATATCTTTAAAGCAAATACCACGGCTGCTAACTCAAGATCATGTGTAGGATAATTTATCTCATATGGTCACAACTGTCGTGAGGCATAGGCTATTACGTTACCGTGCTGCATCAATACACATCCTAGGCCAACTCCGGATGCATCACAATATACTGCATACCCTTCTGCGCCTTCCGAAAGTACTAATACGGGTGTGGAAGTTAATTTATCTTTCAACTCTTGGGAACTTTTCTCACATGCATCATTCCACTGAAACTTGATTACCTTGTGTGTTAGCTTCGTTAAAGGTGTAGCAATGGAAGAAAACCCTTCAACAAATCTTTAATAATAACCTGCCAACCCAAGAAAACTACGAATCTCTGTAGGCGTCGTAGGTCTTGGCCAATTTTTCACCGCTTCTATCTTTTGTGTATCAACCCTCATTCCTTTATCTGATACCATGTGACCCAAGAATGATATAGATTTTAACCAAAATTCACACTTAAAGAGCGTTGCATATAACTTACGATCACAAAGAATTTGTAACACTTGTCATAAGTGATTAGCTTGGTCCTCTTGTGATCTTGACTAACCCAGAATGCCATCTATAAACATGGTCACGAATATATCTAAAAATGGTGTGAACACCCTATTCATCAAATCCCTAATGGTGCATTGGTTAGCCCAAATGGCATAACTAGAAAGTCATAGTGATACTGTGTTCGAAAATATGTCTTGGGTATATATATATATATATATATATATTTTTTAACCCTTACCTGGTGATATCCCGATTCCAAGTCAATCTTTGAAAAATATTTGGCACCCTGCAATTGGTCAATTAAATCATCAATTCTAGGGAGGGGATACTTATTCTTAATTGTCACCTTATTCAATTGCCAATAGTCAATACACATTCTCAACGTGCCATCTTTCCCTTGTACAAATAATACTGGTGCACCCCAAAGGGACGTACTAGGTCTTATGTATCCCTTTTTCCAGCAAGTCTTTTTAAGTGCTCCTTTAATTCCTGTAACTCTGCTAGGACATTTTATACTGAGGAATAGAGATAGGCTGAGTGCCTGGAATCACGTCAATACCAAACTCTACTTCCTTTTTCGGAGGCAAACCCGAAAGATCTTCGAAAAATACATCAAGGAATTTATTTACCACTGGAACCGATTGAAGAGTTGGTGACTCCACATCAATATCTTTCACCCTTACTAAGTGACATATGTACTCTTTTGGGTATCGTTTTCTTTGCCTTAAGATGAGAAATAACTTTACCTCTCGGTGCTCCAATATTACCCTTCCATTCAAGAACATCCTATAACTTCTTAGCTCAGCAATCTACTGTGGCACAATACATAAAATCCACCATTTCTAGCTCAATAAGATCAACCAGTGTATCATGACCACAAACAATTACTATACAATTTTGATATACTCTTTTAGCTACAATAGATTCACCTTTTGGTGTAGATACCTCAAATGACTTAACTAATAATTCTGGTGTCCTTTCACAATTTTTTTTTTAACAATCAATGGAGTAAAATATGATAGGGTAAAACTCGGATCAATCAACGCATATACCTTATGTAAAAAAAATATGAATAGTGTACCTGTATCTACATCGGGAGAAGCCTCCGAATTCTGTCGATCCGCTAAGGCATGGGTGCGGTTCTGGGTCCCACTAGCACCAACTGTCCCTCTAGAACCTATACCACGCCCCGTAGGCTGTACAACTGATGAGGAGGATACAACGGCTAATCCCGTAGGTCGTGCCCTACTACCCGTGCCCTTCTGTGGACACTATCTCATTTTGTACCCCGTCATACCACACCAAAAGCAAACATTTGTTCCCAACCGACATTCACCTAGATGAAACCTTCTGCAGCGCTGACACGGCTGACGAGAAGACTTCGGTTGGCTCCTACTTTCTTGTGCTTGATACCCCACTATTCTTGAATCCTGAATCTCACTTCTTTTCCCAAACTGATTGCCTATAAGCCCTTGGGATCGAGGTAGAGCATTTACTGTAGAATGAGGAAATAATGGTCTAGGCGGTCTGTTAAACACCCAAGACCTAAATTCTCCTTGGGACACCATAAACTGTCCCATAGGTCTAGCCCTCTTTGACGGCCCTTTTTCAAATTCTTGTGCCATTCTCCTTTGCCTTTGATTACCCCTCTTTTGTGCAAAGGCTGGACTAACCTGTCCTTGATTTTGTGCAATGACTATCTGAGTCAACAGGTGCACCGCATCCTTATATCCTGCTCAGTAGCATTAACAGGTGTTTCGATAGGGTCTTCTTTTCTTCTCGGCTCTTCTGGAGCTGGAAAAGTAGAAGAAGCCCGTGATGCAAATTCAGTTCCATCCCCACCCTGACTAGCGTGGTCAGGTGGTGATTTACTAGTTCCTTCTCTGGAAAGCATCTCTACCTTCTTATCTTTGCCCCTATCTTGTCTTGTAATCGGCATTTTACTATAACAAAGAAAACCAACTTCAATGGTCAGATATAATTCCACCTACCATATTGGCTCTATTGCATGATCTAGAAATGAAGAAAAGAAACAACTCTTAAATGTCCCATAGCCTCCTACTTATAAATGTGGCGCGCAACACATCCATAAGCAAGACTCTACTCAGACACAGCTTTGTAGACACCCTTAGGACGACCTGCTCTGATACCACTTTTGTCACGCCTCAAGTTCCAACGGGGCGGACTGGCACCCGAAGCCGTTAAGGCCCGAGAGAACCAATCTTCATTCATGTACATTCATTTGACTATCCCCGAGTGAACAATATGTCATCTCATGCCAATACACAATACCAATGGCGGAAATCATGGAGAACATATGATATATATATATATATATATATATGAAACTTGGCCGTTGGAGCCATCAAGTAAAAAACATACGTTTCCTACATCCCTTTCTTTGTCCCACAACATCTACAAAGCCTCTACAGATGCATAGAATTAACCAACCTAAAGTCGGGACAAGTCCCCACTTTATACAAAATTTACAATACCAAAACAATGTACATAGTGACTCAGAAAGCCCCAAACCAAATCGAGCTCACCAATGATCCGAAAATGACCCGTGACCTACTGTGGAGGTCTACTAGCACCTGTGCCAGCAACAAGTAAGGTAAGTCCCCCAAGGGTCGTCAGTACGAAGAATGTACTGAGTATGCAAGGCTATATGAAACTGTATGATATATAAGTACTTCCATGGAATCAAATATAAGAAAATAGTCAGTACAGATAAACCACCGGTCTGCATATGTGGAACCATGTACATTAAATTCTTTACTTCTTTTGCCTTTACGTTTATTCATATTTATCGTTCTACCCATGCTAGGCTTTTTTGTCACCCCTGGGATGAGATTAACCCATGCTAGGTATTTTAACCCCTGGGATGTGATTAACCCATGCTAGGCTTTTCTGTCGCCCCCTAGGATGTTACTATGATAACCCATGCTAGGCTTTTATGTTGCCCCTGGGATGTTACTGTGATAGCCCATACTAGGCTTTTATATCGCCCCTGGGATGTTACTGTGATAACCCATGCTAGGCTTTTATTTTTCCCCTGGGATGTTACTCAAGAATATAAAAACAATTATACATTACTTCATTTCTTTACTTCTATAAGATTGATACATTGGTGATTGTACATTATTGGAACTTTGAAATATAACATTATTGGAACTTTGGAACGTAACATTATTGGAACTTTGGAACCATGTCCACAATTATGTGTCACATGAATAACAATTGATCAATTAATAAGGAACATGTGAATAACAATATATGACAACCTGAAATGAGATACCTTTGAACAATTCGGAATGGGACAAGTACAATGACAATGTGAACAATTTGTGCTGCAGAAGGATACAGAAAGAGTAAACTTATGTAATTCATGGAATTAATTAAGTTGTGATAGATGGTATATTATTCATGGAAGTTATTGGGCTAAACAAACCTTGTGCAAATGGGCTCAATTTAAGGCCCAAAATTAGGTAAAAGACATGGCCCAACAAGAAGGAAATGACCCATTCATCTTTTGACCAAGTAAACATGATATTTATTGGTCAAAAGTGGATAAGTATGATCATTAAGGGGTTATAAAAGGCAACCAAAAATCAGATTTTATTCACAAAGGCACACTTGCCATTCTAGACTTTTCCACAAAAAGGTATTTTCTCTCTACTCACAAACCCTAAGGTAACTACACTTGTTTGGACAATATCATCCTTTTTCAAGCCTTGGTAAGTGTTTAATCGCATGATTTAATATATTATATGCATGAGAGATTGTGTAGATCATGATGGTTATGTCTAAAAGTGTTGAGTAGTGTACTTTTGCTTCCTTGTTAAAAGATTTGTCATCTATGAGACTTGAACTTGAAAGGAGACTTGTGGTATTGAAGGAAGTGAATTTGATGGATTAAATACCAATATGTAAGATGTGTTTATTTCCTTAACTTTCCTTCTCTTTGTGTTTGACATTTGGAATTGTTGTTACGAAATTGTACATAGAACCGGTGGTCTATTGAAGGGAAAAATGTAGTTTTGTGATGTTTATGTGCGATATGAAACTATGGATGTTATGTTTCATCCATGATAACTTAAAATATGAAAATAGAAGTGTAATTATGATCATGGACCATTCATTACAAAAAAGGACCCAAAAGAGACCCATTTTGGCCGAAACGGGCACCCGCCCTCGCAGACGAAGCACCTGCGAGCGCAGGTGACTTCGTAGGTGACCCTGTACACTGCCGAGAGGAACATGTGGCCGTACCTCAACCACCTAAAGGTGCAGGTGGCTTCTCAGGTCAGTCCAGGACCTCATTTTGCATGTTTTTGTCTCTCTATGATCCCCCAAAACCCCTATACCCTACATGGATGCAATTATCAACTTATGGTACCTTTTGAATGACTTTAAAGGAGTATCCCGGAGGTATTTTGAATGGTATTAATTATGGATTGTTGTTCATATGTTATTATGAAAGGTATTGAGATGACCTGATGGAGTAATTGTGACGTAGTGTTAATGAAGAAGTGTAAAGGATAAACTTGGTGTGAAATGTTATTGGTTTATGATGTCTTGGTCAATGTGTGGAATGTTATGGTATTGTTGGTATGGTGATGCAATAAATGGTATTGTAAGAGGGCGAAACGACGTTATATGGCATTCACGTAATTCATTGTCGTCTTATGCACTTGTAATGTAGTGAGTCATTAACGTGAGCTCCGTGATGTACTTGTGTTGTAGAGTAAAATGTAAGGAAGGAGCTGGATTATTGTAATCACATATAGGACTGTATATTCATAATGAGAATATAAGGTATGTAAGGTTACTCTTTCCGTATCCTTCTGCAGAACATATTATTCTCATTGACATCTTCACTTGTTCCATATCGAAATGTTTCAAAGTATATCATTTCAGGTTGTCATATATTGTTATTCACATGTTTCTTATTCACTGACCAATTGTGATTCACATGTATTTTATTCAATGACTAATGTTTCAAAGCTCCAATAATATTATAACCATCAATGTATCAATCTCTCAAAAGTAAAGGAATAAAGTAATACACATATGGTTTATTGGTTGAGAACCAGGACGGTTCAAAGGGGCACATAAGTCTAGCTAGAACCTATTCCGAGATTATTGGATTGAGGGATAGCATCAAAGGGGCACATAAGCCTAGCTCGAGCTGATCCTAATATTATGTTGTAACCCACTGATAAGGTGGATGATTATGTTATGACCCACCGATAAGGTGGATGACTATGCTATGACCCGCTGATCAGCTGGATGAATAATAAAGATGATGAACGTACAAGCAAAGAAAGTAATGAACGTAATGTACATGGTTCCACACATACAGAATGGTGACTTATCTATATTGATTATTCACTTGTATTTGATTTCATTGTAGTATTTATGTATCATACAGTTTCTTATGGCCTTACATACTCAGTACATTCTTCGTACTGACGTCCCTTGGGGGACTTACCTTACTTGTTGCAGGCACAGGTTCTAGTAGACCTCCACAGTAGGCTACGGGTCATCCGCATACTATTGGTGAGCTCCAGATTGGTTCGGGGATTCTCTGAGTCACTTGTGTACATTTGTTGTGGTACTATGTAAATGTTGTTTAAAGCGAGGACTTGTCCCGACTTTAGGTTGGTCATGTCTATGTATCTGTAGAGGCTTTGTAGACGTTGTGGGACGAATGAAGGAATGTATGTCTATTTTGACGTGGTGGCCCTAACGACCAAGTTTCATATATATATATATATCACATGTTTTCCATGACTTTCGCCATTAGCATATTGTATCTATACGAGATAGTGATGTTTATTGAGTGAAATGCATATGAGTGTACCTGAATGAAGATTGGTTCTCTCGGGCCTTAACGGCTTCGGGTGCCAGTACGCCCCGTTGAAATTTGAGGTGTGACAAAAGTGGTATCAGAGCAGGTCCTCCTAAGGGTGTCTACAAAGCTGTGTCTGAGTAGAGTCTTGCTTATGGGTGTGTTGCGCGCCACATTTATAAGTAGGAGGCTACGAGACATTTAGGAGTTGTTTCTTTTCTTCATTTCTTAGATCGTGCACTAGAGCTAAAGTTGTAGGTGGAATAATATCTAACCATTGAAATTGGTTTTCTTCTATATAGTAAAAATGCCGATTACAAGACAAGGTAGGGACAAAGTTAAGAAGGTAGATATGCTTGCCGGAGAAGGAACTAGTAAATCACCACCTGACCAAGCTAGTCAGGGTGGGGTTGAAACTGAATTTGCATCGCGTGTTTCTTCTACTTTTCCAGCTCCAGAAGAGCCGAGAAGGAGAGAAGAACCTGCTGAACCACTTGTTAATGCTACTGAGCAGAATCTAAGAAATCCAGTGCAAAATGTTGACTCGTATAGTTACTGGTATATTTGATGCACTGAATCAAGGACAAGTAGGTCCAATGACAAGTAGTGATGGTACGGATAGGGCAGCTAGTCGGCATTCACAGGATTTTCTGAAATTAGACCCTTCCACGTTCACCGGGTCAGATCTGAATGAAGACCCACAGGACTTCGTGGACCAAATCAAAAGGGCTCTAGATGTTATCCATGTGACTGGTATAGAAACAGTGAAGCTTGCAGCATATAGATTAAAAGGCGAGGCTATATTATAGTACGAAGATTGAAAAAGATCTAGGGGTATGGGTGCACTCCCAGCTAGTTGGAAGGAATTCAAAACTGTATTCCTTGATCATTATCTTCCCTATGAGATACAAGAGGCTCGTGCGGATCAGTTTTTAAATATTCTTCAAGGGAATATGAGAGTCAGAGAGTACAGTCTCCAATTTAACTCTTTGGCTAGATATGCTCCTAATGTAGTAGCCACGATGGAGGACAGAGTCCATCGATATGTGGACAGGTTGGATCCATATTTTGTGAGGGACTGTACTATTGCTGCTTCGAACGAGGATATGGATATAGCAAGAATACAAGCCTTTGCACAGAAAATGGAGAATCAGATACAAAGGAGAAGGGCGCAAAACTTTGAAAGAGGGTCGTCTAAGAGGACTAGACCTATGGGATATTTCACAGTGTCCCAAGGAGAATTTAGGCCTCGAGTTTTTAATAGTCCACCGAGACCTCATTTTCTTACCCTATAGCAAGTACGTCATCCCAATTCCGAGGGTTTAGAGGTGGTCAAGTAGGACAGAGTAGTGGAATATGGGGTTCGCATACAGGGGGATTTTGTCATCGGCTGTGCCAGCATTGCAGGAAGTTTTACTCAGGTGAATGCTGGTTTGGAACAAATATTTACTTTCAGTGCGGTATGTCGGGGCACCTGATAAAAGAGTATCTACAAGGGGTCATGGGCAGTATGGCGTTACCTACGGGATCAACCATTGCACCATCATCATTGGTTCCTTCCTTAGGTCGAGATGTACAGCCTGCTAGTCGTGGTAGGGGTGCCAGAGGTGTAGCCAGTTCTGGTGGAGTTCAGGACCATACCTATGCCAGAGCGGATTGGCAGAATTTGGAGGCTTCTCCTGATGTGGTGACAGGTACATTATCTGTATTTTCATATAATGTATGTATTGATTGATCCGGGGTATACCCTATCATATATTACTCCATTGATTGTGGAAAAAGTTTGAAAGAACACCAGAATTACTAGATAAGCCATTTGAAGTATCTACACTAGTTGTGAATCTATTATAGCTAACAGAGTATATCATAATTGTATAGTAATTGTTTGTGGTTATGACACACTGGTCGATCTTATTGAACTGGAAATGGTAGATTTTAATGTTATAATGGGTATGGATTGGTTGACTTCTTGTTATGCCACAGTAGATTGCCGAGCTAAAAAGTTACATTTTCATTTTCCACAAAGAATGTTCTTGAATGGAAGGGTAATATGGGAGCACCGAGAGGAACATTTATTTCCTATCTTAGGGCAAAGAAAATGATACTCTAAGAGGTACATATGCCACCTAGTGATGGTGTAGGATACCGATGTGAAGCCACCAACTCTTCAATCGGTTTTGATGGTAAATGCAATTCTTGAGGTATTTCCTGAAGAGCTTCCAGGTTTACCTCTAGGATGGAAAGTAACGGAGCAACTAAAAGACTTGTAGGACAAGGGATACATAAGACCTAGTAGGTCCCCTTGGGGTGCACCAGTGTTAATTGTAGGATAGAGAGATGGTACACTGAGAATGTGTATGAAATATTGGAAACTAAATAAGGCGACAGTCCAAAATAAATATTCCCTTCCCAGAATTGGTGCTTTATTTGAACAGGTACAAGGTGCCAAAGGTTTCTCAAAGATTAACTTAAGATCGGATTATCATCAAGTAAGGGTTAGAAAAAAAAATATACCCACGATAGCTTTCCGAACACGGTATGGTCATTATTAATTTTTAGTTATGTCAATTGGGCTAACGAATGCACCAGTAGTTTTTTAGGATTTGATGAATAGGGTGTTCAAGTCATTTCTATACATGGTCGCGACGGTGTTTATAGATGACATCCTGGTTTATTCAAGACCACAAGAGGATCATGCTAATCACTTGCGACAGGTATACGAATTCTTCGTGACCGTAAGAAATATGCAAAGTTCTCTAAGTGTGAATTTCGGTTAAAATCTGTGGCATTGTTGGGTCACATGGTATCAGATAAAGGAATAAGGGTTGATACACAAAAGATAGAAGCCGTGAAGAATTGACCAAAACCTACGATGTTTACAGAGATTTATAGTTTTCTTGGATTGGTTGGTTATTATAGGAGATTTGTTGAAGAATTTTCTTCTATCTCTGCACCCTTGACAAAGCTAAAACACAAGGCAATCAAGTTTCAGTGGAAGGATGCATGTGAGAAGAGTTTCAAAGAGCTGAATGATAAATGGACTTCTACACCTGTATTAGTACTTCCCGAAGGCACAGGAGGGTATGCAGTATATTGTTATGCTTCAGGAGTTGGCTTAGGATGTATAGTGATGCAACACGGGAATGTAATAGTGTATGCCTCACGACAGTTGCGACCACATGAGAGAAATTATCTCACACATGATCTTGAGTTAGCAGTCGTGAGATTTGCTTGAAAATTATGATGCCACTATTTTTATGGGGTTCACGTTGATATATATACTGATTATGAAGGTTTGTAGTATATTTTCAAGCAAAAGGACCCACACTGAAGACAACAAAGATGGCTGGAATTACTAAAAGAAGATGATAGTTATATCTTATACCATCCGGGAAAAGAAAACGTGGTAGCTGATGCATTAAGCCAATTAGACAGCTTGGGAGTTCGTCTTCTTGAAACTCCAGATGAAAGAATTATAGTGTAAAATGCGGCAGAGTCTTCACTTGTAGCTGAGGTGAAGGAAAACCAATATGCAAATCCTATTTTATTTCAGTTGAAAAGAATGTACAACAAAATTCGACAAAGGTATTTGAGCTTATGCAAGAGGGAGTACTTTACTACTCAATTAACGGTATTCTATTCATTCAGACACTACCAAAATGTGCCATGATTTGAATGGAAGGTGTTAGTAAGGTTACATGAAAAGAACATTGCAGAATTTATAGCTCAATGTCCAAGTTGTCAATAAGTAAAAGTAGGGCATCAGACATCTAGAGGTTATATGCAATGTATAAATCTTCCAATATGGAAGTGGGACATGATTGATATGGATTTCAACACAGGTTTGGCTCATACATCGCGAAAATTTGATTCCATACGGGTAATAGTTGACAAGCTTACATGGGATAGTGGGATTACATGGGATTCTAATTTCTAATATATCAGACAGGAGAGCTCAATGTACTGCCCACTTTTGAAACCCAAGTGAGTTTGAGTACGGCTTTTCCACCTCAAACAGATGAACAAGCAGAACGTACTATCCAAACACTTGAAGGTATGCTACGAGCTTGCACATTGGACTTAAAAGGTAGTTGAGACGATCATTTACTTCTTGTTGAATTTTCCTACAGTGATAGCTATCATTCAATGATTAAAATGACACCTTATGAAGCTTCATATGGAAGAAAGTGTAGATCACCAATTGGGTGGTTGGAAGCAGGTGAAACTGCTTTACTCGAGTCAGATCTTATTCATCAAGATATAAAGAAAGTTAAGGTGATACAACAGCGGCCACAAACGGCCCAAAGTCGACACAAGTCATATGCCGATATTATAATAAGGGAATTAAAATTTTCCATAGGTGATTAGGTATCTTGGAAAGTGTCACCAAGGAAAGGGGTAATGAGATTCAGAAAGAAAGGAAAGTTGGCCCAATACAACGTGCCATATGAGATTACCCGAAGATTTGGGTAAGTTGCATATAAATTAGCACTACCCCAAGAACTCTCCACAGTTAATTTAGTATTTCATGTTTGATGCTTTGAAAGTGTATAAGAGATCCATCTCGTATTGCTCCCATTGGATATGTACAAGTTACGGAGGATCTCACATATAAAGAGGTACCTATTTATATTCTAGATTGATGATAAGTAAACAGATTAAGAAATAAAGAAGTAGCTTCCGTAAATATACTATTAGAGAAATCAGCAATTAGAGGAAATCACATGGGAAATCGAAGAAATAAAATGGAAGAAAAAGTTCAAAGTGTGGAATCAGAGCAATAAAAAGTAAGTATCTATGAGAATTATGTGTATATATGATAACATGAAGGATAAACTTAGACCTAAATTTGTTGTAAATGGAATAATGTTACTAACATTTGAGGATGAATGTTCCTAAGGGGGGAAGGATGTAACACCCTGCACCTTTCTGAAATCACGCAACCACCCTAATGTTTATGGAATTAATTAAGTTGTGATAAATGGTATATTATTCATGAAAGTTATTGGGCTAAACAAACCTTGTGCAAATGGGCTCAATTTAAGGCCCAAAATTAGGTAAAAGACATGGCCCAACAAGAAGGAAATGACCCATTCATCTTTTGACCAAGTAAACATGATATTTATTGGTCAAAAGTGGATAAGGATGACCATTAAGGGGCTATAAAAGGCAACCAAAAATCAAATTTTATTCACAAAGGCACACATGCCATTCTAGACTTTTCCACAAAAAGGTATTTTCTCTCTACTCTCAAACCCTAAGATAACTACACTTGTTGGGACAAGATCATCCTTTTTCAAGCCTTGGTAAGTGTTTACTCTCATGATTTAATATATTATATGAATGAGATATTGTGTAGATCATGATGGTTATGTCTAAAAGTGTTGAGTAGTGTACTTTTGCTTCCCTGTTAAAAGATTTGTCATCTATGAGACTTGAACTTGAAAGGAGACTTGTGGTCTTAAAGGAAGTGAATTTGATGGATTAAATACCAACATGAAAGATGTGTTTATTTCCTTAACTTGCCTTCTCTTTATGTTTGACATTTGGAATTGTTGTTGCGAAATTGTACATGGAACCGATGGCGTATTGAAGGGAAAACTGTAGTTTTGTGATGTTTATGTGCGATGAGAAACCATGGATGTTCCTTGGCATCCATGATAACTTAAAATATGAAAATAGAAGTTTAATTATGATCATGGACCATTCATTACAAAAAAGGACCCAAAAGAGACCCATTTTGGCCGAAACGGGCACCCGCCCTCGCAGATGAAGCACCTGCCGGCGTATGTGACTTTGCAGGTGACCCTGGACACTACCAAGAGGCACCTGCAGCCGTACCTCAACCACCTAAAGGTGCAGGTGGCTTCACAGGTCAGTACAGGACCCCATTTTGCATTTTTTGTCTCTCTATGATCCCCCAAAACCCCTATACCCTTCATGGATGCAATTATCAACTTATGGTACCTTTTGAATGACTTTAAAGGAGTATACAGGAGGTATTTTGAATGGTATCAATTATGGATTGTTGTTCATGTGTTAATATGAAAGGTATTGAGATGAGCTGATGGAGTAATTGTGACGTAGTGTTAATGAAGAAGTGTAAAGGATAAACTTGGTGTGAAATGTTATTGGTTTATGATGTCTTGGTCAATGTGTGGAATGTTATGGTATTGTTGGTATGGTGATGCAATAAATGGTATTGTAAGAGGGAGAAATGACGTTATATGGTAGTTACGTAATTCATTGTCATCTTATGCTCTTGTAATGTAGTGAGTTGTTAACGTGAGCTCCGTGATGTACTTGTGTTGTAGAGTAAAACGTAAGGAAGGAGCTGGATTATTGTAATCACATATAGGACTGTATATTCATATTGAGAAGATAATGTAAGTAAGGTTACTCTTTCCGTATCCTTCTGCAACACATATTGTTCTCATTGACATTTTTACTTGTTCCATATCGAAATGTTTCAAATTATCTCGTTTCAGGTTGTCATATATTGTTATTCACATGTTTCTTATTCATTGACCAATTGTGATTCACATGTATTTTATTTAATGACTAATGTCTCAAAGCTCCAATAATGTTATAACTACCAATGTATCAATCTCTCAAAAATAAAGGAATAAAGTAATGCATATATGGTTTATTGGTTGAGAACCGGGACGGTTCAAAGGGGCACTAAGTCTAGCTAGAACCGATCCCGAGATTATTGGATTGAGGGACAACATCAAAGGGGCACATAAGCCTAGCTCGAGCTGATCCTAATATTATATTGTGACCCACCGATAAGGTGGATGATTATGTTATGACCCACCAATAAGGTGGATGATTATGTTATGACCCACCAATCAGGTGGATGATTATGTTATGACCCACCGATAAGGTGGATGACTATGCTATGACCCGCTGATCAGCTGGATGAATAATAAAGATGATGAACGTACAAGCAAAGAAAGTAATGAACGTAATGTACATGGTTCCACACATACAGAATGGTGACTTATCAATATTGATTATTCACTTGTATTTGATTTCATTGTAGTATTTATGTATCATACAGTTTCTTATGGCCTTACATACTCTGTACATTCTTCGTACTAGCGTCCCTTGGGGGACTTACCTTACTTGCTGCAGGCACAGGTTCTAGTAGACCTCCACATTAGGCTACGGGTCATCCGCATACTATTGGTGAGCTCCAGATTGGTTCGGGGATTCTCTGAGTCACTTGTGTACATTTGTTGTGGTACTATGTAAATGTTGTTTAAAGCGGGGACTTGTCCCGACTTTATGTTGGTCATTTCTATGTATCTGTAGAGACTTTGTAGATGTTGTGGGATGAATGACGGAATGTAAGGAATGTATGTCCATTTTGACGTGGTGGACCTAACGACCAAGTTTAATATATATGTATATATATCACATATTTTTCATGACTTCCGCCATTAGCATATTGTATCTATACAAGATAGTGATGTTTATTGAGTAACACGCATATGAGTGTACCTGAATGAATATTGGTTCTCTCAGGCCTTAACGGCTTCGGGTGCCAGTCCGCCCCGTTGGAATTCAAGGCGTGACACCTTACATACCTTATCTTCCCAACATGAATACACAGTCCTATATGTGAATAGAATAATCCAGCTCCTTCCTTACATTTTACTCTACAACACAAGTACATAACAATGTTCATGTTAACAACTAACTACCTTACAAGTGCATAATGACAATGAGTTACATAATTGCCCTATAACGTTATTTCACCCTTTAGAATACCATTCACGACATTATCATACCAACAATACCACAACATTCCAAACATTTACCAAGGCATCATAAACCAATAGTAATTCACAACAAGTTTATACTTTGCACTTCCCCTTCAACACAACATCACAATTGCTCCATCAAGTCTTGCATCACAACAATCTCACAAGTTATACACATACATAGAAAAATCAAGGTAAGGACATAATCACACCATAAATGTTGATATTTCATCCACACCATTCACTTTCATCAAAACCTCAAGTCTCCTTTCAAGTTCAAGTCACATAGATGACACATCTTTTAGCAAAAAGCAAAAGTGCACTACTTAACACTTTTAGACACCACCATCATGATCTACACAATATCTCATGCATATAATATATTAAATCACAAGAATAAACACTTACCCAAGCTTGCAAATGAGTGATCTTGTCCAAAGAGTTAGTAGTTTAGGGTTTGAGAGCTCAAGAAATATCTTGGAATTGTCTAGAATGGCATGTGTATCTTGTGGATTAAAAGCTGATTTTTGTGCCTTTATATATGCCCTTGAAGTCATCCTTAGCCACTTTTGATCAATAATTATCATATTTACTTGGTCAAAGAAAGAATGGATCATTTCCTTCTTTTGGGCCATGCCTTTTGCATCAATTTAAGCCTCAATTGAGCCCAATGGCACAAAATTAATTTATCCCAACAAAATTAATATATATCCACCATCCATATCATGTTTAAAAGCTTCCATAAATGTTAAGACAATATTCAACTCACGAGATTCATGTTCGTAGTCTTATCCCCAAGAATAAGCGATTCTAACCACTCATGGTTTAATTTATCATAAATTGATAAAAATTATAAAAATAAAAAGGAATAAGAATTCACCCTCATTTGGATGTCAAAATAGTCCAAGATTAGTCCTACCGAGATGGAATAATGATACCATAACCCAAGAGCCCTATTTAGAGACTAGTGGTCGGAGAATAAATTTGGCAAAAAATGGCCTGGCACGCTACCTGGCGCGCCCCTATGCTGCCTGTGCCAAAAGAAATTCTGTCAAAAGCGGCCCGGCACGCCCTGGGCGCGCTTGACACCAAAATTTTGATCTTCTTCGACTTTTCTTTGTGGACATTAGCACAATATCAATAGTCCATCAAAACCAATACAAAATACGCACTTATTGCTCTCAAAACTAAGGTAAACATGGTTCAAATAAGGCATATAAATACTCCTCCCTAGATCACCAATCAAGTAGGGTCGGAAATGTATGGGGTGTTACACTTGGTTCCACGATACCAAGTCACGATACCCTGGAAAATTACCGACTTTAGTCTCCTACTTTGTTTAGAATAAGATTCATCTTGTATCTATAAATACCCCTGTATTGTTCTATGTGCAAGAGTTAGTCATTACATTGTTTTGAGTGACTTTTCATTATTTTGAGTTCAAAAACACATTATTATTTTGTAATCATGGAACACCGATTCTAGGGTTTTGTTCATGATTGAGATTTCAGAGTTTCTTCATTATTGTGAGTTTACAATTATGTCTTCATCTTCGAATTATTATTGTGCTCTTGCGAACATGAGTAGCTAAACTCATTAACTAGGGTTGTGTGAACCATGAGGATTTAACGAAATGGGTTAAGTGCAAAGCAATTTTGAATCGGTGTGAATGCATGTATTGTTATTTCCTTCATTGTGATTGATCTTCTAAGGGTTGCAAATCTTAGAAACTCGCTTATATTATAGACTTGCTCGAGAGAGAGGTAGAGATTAGGAAAAGGAAATACCAACAGAGATTTGAAGCTATCAACCTTTATCTAATAACTTGAGCCTTAAGAGGAATAGTTATCTGAGATCCAGGACAAGGGTTAGTAGTGCGACACTCGGAAACCAAGAGGAGAAGCGTGAAATTAGTCTAACCAAGGTCGAGAGATGTTTAGATGAACATAACTTGTCAGATTTTGCATGCAACGCAGCAGGAAAGTTTTGCCAGCACCAATAACTGGTAGAGTTAAGGAATCATTGGGGATCACAGTCCTAGTGTATTTCTCATATTGAAAACAACTTCAAAGAATCAACAATTGTTACTATCACTACTTGTTACAAATATTTACCCCTTTTTACCTATTTGCCAACTACCCGAACAAGAACTCAACCTACTTTCGTCCTATTCCCTGTGGGATCGACCCCAACCTAGTTGGGTTCTATATTTGATTCAGCGATCGCTTTATACTTCTTAGGAGTCATATTTTGGGCGACATCAAATTTTGGGTTCGGATTCTCGTCTGTGAAAGGTTTAGGTGATGAGGATTTGTTGGATTTGAATTTGATCTTAGGGAATGTAGAGAAATATGGATATAAGGTATGCTAATTTGGTGATTTGTGGGAATTAAGGTTTATGTTAAGGGTTTAAAGTGGAGAAGGTTGATTTGAAATTGAGTTTGGATCGGGTATAAAGGGGAGATGGAATTACATGAAAAGTTGGATCGGGTCGGGTTGGGTCTCGGGTACCCTGAGATTTTTGATTTTCATGATACAACCCACGTGAAGTGGGGCGTAGCTCACTTCTGCAGGTGTCAATGTCCTCTGATTTTCACGATACCACCCACGTGACGTGGGTATACCTACATCACGTGGGTACCTTGTCGTAGGTAAGATTCAGAAAGGTAAATATTTTCTTTGATTTTCACGGCACAACTCACGTGATGTGGGTCCACCTACGTCACGTGGGTACCTGATGTTGCCCAAAATATGCCTTCTAAGAAGTATAAAGCAGTCGTTGTATCAAATATAGAACCCAACTAAGTTGGGGTCGATTCCACAGGGAATAGGACGAAAGTAGGTTGAGTTCTTGTTCGAGTAGTTGGCAAATAAGTAAAAATGGGGAAATATTTGTAAACAAATAGTGCGAGTAAAAAGTGTTGATTCTTTGAAGTTGTTTTCAATATGAGAAATACACTAGGACTGTGATCCCCAATGATTCCTTAACTCTACCGGTTATTGGTGCTGGCAAAACTGTCCCGCTGCATTGCATGCAAAATCTGACAAGTTATATTCATCTAAACATCTCTCGACCTTGGTTAGACGAATTTCACTCTTCTCCTCTCGATTTCTAAGCGTCGCACTACTAACCTTTTTCCTAGATCTCAGATAACTATTCCCGCTAAGGCTCAACTTATTAGATGAAGGTTGATAGCTTCAAATCTCTGTTGATATTTCCTTTTTCCCAATCTCTACCTCTCTCTTGAGCAAGTCTAGAATATAGACAGGTTTCTAACGTTTGCAACTGTTAGAAGATCAATCACAGCGAAGAAAATAACAATACATGCATTCACACCGGTTCAGAATTGCTTTGCAATTAACCCATTTCGTTAATTCCTCATGGTTCACACAACCCTAGTTAATGAGTTTAGCTACTCATGTTTGCAAGAGCACAATAAGAATTCGAAGATGAAGACATCATTGTAAACTCACAATAATGAAGAAAAACTGAAATCTCAATGATGAATAAAACTCTAGAATCATTATCCCAAGATTACAAAACCAATAATGTGTTTCTAAACTTAAAATAATGAAAAACTATCTCAAAACAATGTAATGACTAACTCCTGAACATAGGACAATATAGGGGTATTTATAGATACAAGACTAATCCTATCCTAATTAAAATAGGAGAACAGAGTCGATAATTTTCCACGGTCTCGTGACTTGGTGTCGTGGAACCAAGTCATGCCACGTAGGTTAGATCCATGGAAATCAGGCTCAAGTAGACATCTTCAGAAGTTGACTCATGCCACCCAGTCACGCCACGTAGGTTAGATTCACTGTACGTGAGTCCTGTCTTGGAAATCAGGGTCTTGTCCAGGTTGCAGGAGGTGTCCCAAGGCAGCCACCCACGTCACGTGGGTGGACTCCACGGCACGTGATTCTCTGCCGTGGGTCACTCCTTCTCTTCGACTTGGCTCTTGTCTTCTTCATATGCTCCACTGTAGTGCCTGCTTCTTCACGTTTCCTCTATTTAGCCTCCAAAACCTATCTTCCTACAATATAAGATAGAAAACACATCATACCCCCAAGATATACCTAAGTTATTGCATATTTTCCTTGTTTTAAGCGTCAAAAATGTCATATGATCATGACACGTCAACACCCTCAACTTAGAACGTTTGCATGTCCTCAGGTAAACAAAACAAAACAAATATATACGATGCTTGACTAAGAGAAACCTAAGGGACCTACGACAGTCGACTCATTGCTTTTGATTTCAAAACTTTTCTAACCCCTCCTATTTGAAAATCAAAAACCACTGTGTGTATACATGCAACATATTATTGTGACACAGAAGGGATCAAGTGATGGCATCAGATTATGAACAAACAACTGAGCCTATATGCAAATGACATTATCCGAACAAATAGCAGTTAATGGCGCAACCCATGTACTCTCACAATCAAAGAAGTACCATACTCACAGTATACCAATGAATCTCAAATTAGGGACTTGGTCAAAACACTCTCTCTCACAAAGAAGTTCGAACAGTGTGCATAAGATACCATAGGCTTGCCCTTATTTTCTACTCCTTAGTTTTTCGGACAGTTGGACTAGGATCACTATAGGACTTTAATCGGCTTGTAATGTAGGCTTGGGGATAGGTATGGTACATATGGGTATGGTGACTCAACCCTCCTCGATACTACACTATGTTTGGCTCCACTTTTCAACCATGCATATTTATTCTCCCTTATTCTCCTTCATTTATTTTCAGATTTTATTCTCCCTTATTCTCCTTCATTTATTTTCAGATTTTGAGTGTGATTTCCTTCCTACTTTCAAGACACAATTTATTCATATTTTTTTTCTCTTTTCTCTTTTTTCTTCTTCTATTCATTTCACTTATTTTTTTTTCTTTTTCTTTTCTTCACACCCAAATCTGTTTTCTCTCTTTTCTTTTACTAACCCCTTTTTCATACCCAAATCAATCTACGCACTCCTATAATAGCCACCCTCAAGTCAGGCAATTTGCTTGATTTGAGGTACACAATGTCCAAGAAGGGATCAGGTCCAAGACCAGTTCATTATAACTCACAATGGGAAGGTGAATAAGCTAATTAAAGAAACAGGTCAATTAAGGCTCAAAATCGGGAACGAGGGATACTGAATTTATTTGGTCAGGCATTTAGGCTAAATATGGACTTAGTCAAAGAACGGTCGATGATTCCTAACCACTATCCTCTAACCTAGGCAAGACTAACAGGGAAAGTTCTGGATCGCACACACAAAGTCAACTAAGTAATGACCTCACACACACATAGCACAGGGTTGTATTATCAACTACTACCTATCTGGGTTCATGCAATGCTAGCTACAGTTATTTTTTCTATAATTCTCATTCCATAATAAGATCCAATAGTTGTCACAAACTAACATACTACACACATAATTCAAAAATCAAAAATTTTCAGGAGGGGTATCCTTTAGATTATCAAAAAGCATTCTTAACATTCAAACTACGTTCACAATTGGATTGCAATAAGGTTCCCCTATTTTTCTCCTAATTAAACATAAAAACACATAAATAATATAAATAACAACCTAAATATGCCGGTTCTACTATGATAGCACACTCGGGGGAAAAGAAACACGGCAACAAAAAATCCCAAGTGGTGGTACACCCCCATCCCCAACTAACAATGGTGCACTGCCCTCAGTGCACAACTATAAATATAATAAATGCAAGGGAGTGAAGTCATACCTGTGGCACCCTAAGCACCGTAAGTGGGCCCACCCATAGCGGGATCATCAGTCTGCCCTTTGGGCTCTCCGGTAGGTCCATTTGATGGAGGGGGTGCCTGACTAGAGGAAGCACCTCATGCCTTCTGCTCCTCCGCTATCTGGCTAGTATGGTACTCCCTCCTAGAGGTCTTAACCGATCTCTGGAGATCACCCTCAAACTCATCACCACTATCCACCTGCTCCTCCGAACTGCATGGAGGTTTGCCTCTATCAATCGGAGGCTCCTCATCAGCAAACAAATCCACCTCAAAAATTGGCCGCATCGGAGCCTGAACAAGCATAGGTGGAATAACAGGGGTACTGCTCGATGACAAAGCTTGGACATCCTATCTCAATGAAGCTACCTCCTGTGTCAATGCTACTATACCAGGAGGCTGTGCCGAACCCAATCGGTTAGCCATCCGCACCTCAAAGCTATCAATCCGGCCATGCTGCTCTCGCATGAATGTATCCATAGATGCAGACATACGGGCTTCCACCCTAGCCTCGGCAACCTCAACTGTAGTCCTAACCCATTACTTAAGTTGGGGTACCAACTTAGCCATCTGTGCCTCGATGTAGGCCTGACTCTCAAACATCTGCGTCTTCCTATCAACCAGCTGCTGCATGAAGTCACTCAAAGCCGAAACCATACCAGAGGGAGGTGGTGGTGCTGTAGTGCTGGGTACCTCATCATCAGTTGGACCTGTGCCCTCAGCAGGTGCATAGGCAGTATCAGGAACACTCACCGGTACAGGAATAGGCATAGGTGTGCTCACCAGCTCGTCTATATCTCCAAGCCCCTCAAAAAAGACTGTTGCTGATGACCCGAAAGGCTGAGACCTTAGTGGAACAATGGGGTTAGGACCCCGCTGCTGCATCAACCCAATATCTTCTATACGGGTCAGCTCGATATAGTGATCAATGGTAGGTAGCCTAACCACACCCGCCCTATCACACAGGCCCTAAATCAAACAGAGGAAAGGGATACTAGTATGGTCTCGAAAGGCCCGCTCATGAATCTCCCTAAGAATGTACCTGGCGATATGAATATCATAACCTACAAGGATGCTTGCTACCACCACAACTCGGTCCAAGGTGAGTGAATTATCAGCATTAGTGGGCCCCAACCTATGCCTAATAACCAACCACCAAAACCTACCGGCAAAATAGAATGTGGACTTCTTGATATCCAGCTTCCCAGTCACCCAACTAGCATCAACCCCATCCTCTGCGATATAACCAGCAATCCACCTCAGTGACTCCAACTTCTGATCAGCATCCCTCATTTTAATCCAATTTCTGACAGTCTCCATGCGGTGATCAAACTCAGCAGTCGTGGCTGGCAATGGACGGTCTGCACCAAATAAGAATTGATGGATGGTCTGCTCAGATATATAGACTTGGGTCGCTCGAACCAAAGTATGAGTCACTAATGGATGTTCCCGATACCGCTGCCCAATAGGTGTAATCAAATCAACGAACGTAGCATAGGATGCATAAAATTCTCGGACCAATTTTGAGCTGTAGCGACCAAGCGGCTCCGCCATCCATCCAAACCCACACTGCTCAAACACATGCCAAATATCAGACAATGCCTTTAACTCTTCTATCTGATATTGAGGCTCCTCCATAATACTTCTCCGACACACACCCCTCTCAGTAAGCTCGGCATCCCTATCATAAAATACCCGCATGCCCTGAACACACCATCATTGGACATCCCTTCTCTGTGAGGGAGGCGGGGCACTCTACTCACCAGTACCTGAAATAGAGGTTGTAGCCTCTGCCACAGAGGTACCTTGTCCTGTAGTATCATCCGCAGAGCCTGATACTAACTCATCCTCCTCTCTTCAGACTGGGTAGTGGACTCGAAAGACTGATCAGAAACAACCGTCTCGACAGGCTGTGAAATGGGCTAAAGTGCAGCTCGAGCAGCAGCTTAAGCCAGAGCCTGTAACCTCGTAGTACGAGGCACTAGTGCAGTATCATCAGTGCCAATAGCAAAAACCTCCTCAGACCCACTTTTTTTTTATTTTGTTGGTTCATCACGTAATTGAGTCTGAAATTCTAGATTTTTGGTTTAAATTCTTGACGAAGAATCAAGGTGGTCATGTTTGGGATTTGATTTGGGAGGCATGACGCCGGGTTTGGGTTGGATTTTGGGTGTGTGGGTTGGGTTTGATTTAAAAAGGGTCGGGTGGGTGGAATTTATAGGGTGGGGGGTTTGGATTTTAGGTTAACTGGGTCAGGTGGGTCGATTTATGGGTTTGGGGATCTAATTTTTATGTAATTGGTGATTTAGGTGATGAATATATTTGAGAAATCCGAAAATTAAAAGGGAGAAGGTTATGATTTGGGAATGGGTATGTGGGAATATGGTGAATTTTAGAATTTAGGGTTTATGAGAGTATTGGAATTTGAGAGGGTGTAGGTCAAATTCAGATTTTGTTTTGGGTTAGGAAGGAGGATACTGAACTTTTTATAAAGAAAAGGGTCGGGTCGGGTCGAATTTTAGATTATTTGATGTTCTGATTTTCACAGTACCTTCCACGTGACGTGGGTTGAACTCACGTCACGTGGGTATCTGGCATAGATGGGATTCTGAAAGTTCAAAAATAATTCTGATTTTCACGGTACAACCCACGTGACGTGGGTTGACCTACGTCACGTGGGTTACTGGCATAGGTCATGTTCAGTAATGTTAAAAATTCTCTGATATTTACGACACAAATGCACATGACGTGAGTTGTTATACGACACTTGACTAAGTGTCGTGAGTTGAGCTGAACATTTTTCTTGCACTCTTTTAGATTCCAGCTAACTTATCCTCCAATGCTCAGTCTTCACCAGATCATCAGATCTTGGGTTGCCTCCCAAGTAGCGCCTGCTTTAATATAGCGACACGCCATAGATAAATTGGATACTCAGACTTCACCAACCAGCTCATGGGTTGCCTCCCATGAAGTGTCTGATTTAATATCGCGGCACGACACGGCTAACTTGGATCCTCAGACTTCACCAACCATCTCATGGGTTGCCTCCCATGAAGCGCCTGATTTAATGTCGTGGCATGACATGGCTAGCTTGACTATTTAGACTTCATCAAGATCAAGCTCCTCACATGTCCGTATTTCTTCTGTGATTCCCACATAATGCTTAACACGCTGCCCATTGACCTTTAATAGAACATTATCAGCTTTTTTTAGCTCGATTGCTCCATGTGGGAATACCCTGACCACCATGAATGGTCTGGACCATTTGGACTTTAACTTTCCAGCAAACAAACAAAACTTGGAGTTATAAAGTAGCACCAAATCTCCCGAGTGAAACTCTCATTTCTCAATTCGTCGATCATTATATAATTTCATATTTTCTTTATATATTGCTGAACTTTCATAAGCCCGGAGACAAAATTCATCCATCTCATTCATTTGCTCAAGTCTCAATTGAGCCGCTTCACTCCAGTCCAAATTCAACCTTTTCAAAGCCCATAAAGCCTTATGTTCAAGTTCGGCAGGCAAATGGCAAGATTTTCAAAAAACTAACTGCTATGGTGATGCACCAATTGGTGTCTTGAAAGTAGTTCGATATGTTTCCCATAATGCATCATCCAATCTTCGAGCCCAATCAGTCCTATTGGCATTTACAGTTTTTGCCAAAATAGACTTGATCTCACGATTTGACAGCTCAACCTGCCCGCTTGTCTGAGGATGGTAAGGTGTGGCCACCTTATGTTTAACACCATATTTTTCAAGTAGGGCCTCCATAACTAATGATAACTCGGGGTGTACCAAATCGTGAAAATATGTTCTTTTTCAAGAATGTCGTGACACTTCTTCCTTTGTTATTAGGAAGCGCAATTACCTTCATCCACTTAGAAACATAGTCGACAGCTACCAAAATGTATTTCATCCCGTGTGAGCTCACAAAAGGGACAATAAAGTCAATTCCCCACATGTCAAACAATTCAAGCTCAAGTATAGTTTTCATGGAAAGTTCGTGTTTGCGTGAGATATTCCCTTGCCTTTGACATTGGTCACAAGCGCGAGCATAATCATGAGCATCTTTGTAAATACTGGGCCAGTAGTACCCACATTGCAAAATTTTATGGGCAGTCCGTGCAGCTCCATGATGACCCCCAACTGGAGATGAATGACATGCTTCCAAAATACTCATCATCTCGACCTCTGGAATACATCTTCAAATCATGCCATCTGTACACACCCTAAATAAATACGGCTCATCCCAGAAGAATTTTCGCACCTCATGCATGAATTTCTTTCGCTGCTGATACGATATATCTTTTGAAACTAGATCACTTGCCAAAAAATTGGCAAAATCAGCAAACCAAAGGATTAAGTCTTGCTATGCTGCCAATACTTGCTCATATGGAAAAGTATCATCAATCTCAAGATCATCCCTTAATTTAAGCATGGCCTCCTCCTCATGGCGTGATA
Organism: Capsicum rhomboideum; assembly: GCA_031232105.1. NCBI lineage: Eukaryota > Viridiplantae > Streptophyta > Magnoliopsida > Solanales > Solanaceae > Capsicum > Capsicum rhomboideum. Next base: position 44,657,428 of record CP124719.1, on the reverse strand, counting down.
GATGGTCAGTGACCTGATTCTCGGTTCTCTTACGATCCTTGACTTCAAAGTCAAATTCCTGTAATAGAAGTACCCACCGAATCAACCTTGTCTTAGCATCCTTCTTCGACATAAGATATCGAAGTGCTGGATGATCTGTATGTACAATGTCCTTTGTGCCAATCAAATTAGAGCAAAATTCCTCAAAACCGAAGACCACTGCCAACAACTCTTGCTCAGTCATAATATAATTCTTTTGAGCTGGATTAAGCACTTTGCTAGAATAGTAAATCGAATGTAAGATCTTCTCACATCTTTATCCAAGGACTGCACCCAAAGCCACCCCGCTAGCATCACATATAACCTCAAAAGGCATTGTCCAATCTGGTGAAACAATGATAGGGTCTGAAATCAACTTTTCTTTCAGACACTTAAATGCTTTGAGACATGCCTCATCGAACACGAACTTCACATCTTTCTCTAAAAGTTTGCATAAAGGATGTGAAATCTTAGAGAAATCCTTGATAAATCTTCTATAAAAGCAAGCATGACCTAAGAAACTTTGAATTCCTTTTACGAAAATGGGTGGAGGTAACTTTTCAATTACCTCAATATTTGCCTTATCCACTTCAATACCTTTCTTTGAAATCTAATGCCCCAATACGATACCCTCGTTGACCATAAAGTGACATTTTTCCCAATTTAGCACTAAGTTGCACTCCTCGCATCTTTGCAGCACATTAGCAAGGTCTGCCAAGCAATCATCAAATGAGTCTCCCACAACAGAAAAATCATCCATAAAAACCTCAATAGTGTCTTCCACCATGTCGGAGAAAATAGACATCATGCAACGTTAGAAAGTGGTTGGTGCATTACATAGACCGAAGGGCATCCTTTTAAATGCAAATGTCCCGTATGGACAAGTGAAAGTAGTATTCTATTGGTCTTCGGGGGCAATGAAAATCTAATTATACACTGAATAGCCATCAAGAAAACAATACCATCCTCTACCAGCAAGACGGTCTAACATCTGATCCATGAGGGACATAGAAAAATGATCTTTTTCTGTCCAAGAATTCAGCCTTCGATGATACATGCAAACTCTCCATCCAGTAACCGGCCTCATTGGTATTAACTCATTCTTGTCGTTTGGAACCACAGTGATTCCTCCCTTCTTTGGTACACACAAAACTGGGCTCACCCACTTGCTATCAGCAATGGGGTAAACCACTCCTGCATCTAACCACTTGATGATCTCTTTCTTCACAACCTCTTTCATAGGTGGGTTTAGACGACGTTGATGCTCAATGCTCGGTATGCACTCAGGAGTAGGTTGAATTTTATGAGTGCAAATACTGGGTGGAATTCCTATAATATCAACAATGGACCAACCAATGGCCCTCTTAAATTTTCTCAATACTGAAACCAAAGCCTCTACTTGCCACTCCTCCAATTTAGTAGAAATAATAACAGGCAAGGTGTTGTTGGCTCCTACAAATGTGTAGCGAAGGTGAGCCGAAAGAGCCTTAAGCTCTAAAACTAGAGGATCCTCAATAGAAGGATGAGCTGGTGGGGTCACCCTATTCTTCAAATCGAGATCAAGTTTCTTTGGAGCATAAGTGTATGCTCCCTTACCAGTGAGTGCACCAACTATCTCATCATATTCCTCAACATCGTTGTTATCAAAATTCATAATCACGGTTGCGAGAAGACCCCCCAACCTTTCTTTAAGAGGCACGAAAATATCATTATCCTCAACGACATCTATTACCGAAATCACCAGCAAATCTTTTGGTTACTTCATGGAACGACAAACATTGAAAGTGACTTGTTCATCATTTAACCTGAATTTCATCTGCCCTGTTTCCATAACTACCAATGCATGACCAGTGGAAAGGAATGGTCTTCCCAATATGATGGGAACCTCAAAATCAACTTCACAATTGAGGATCGCAAAGTCATCTGAAAATATGAAAGATGCAACTTTTACCAAAACATCATACAAAATGCCCACCAGTTTTTTCACAGTCCTATCCGCCATGAGAAGTCTCATAGAGGTTGGTTTTGGTGCTCCCAACCCCAACTGCTTGAAAATGGCTAATGGCATTAAGTTAATGCTAGCACCCAAATCACAAAGTGCTCTAGCAAAGTTGTAGGACCCGATAGTACAAGGAATTGTAAAAGCTCCTAGATCCTCCTTCTTTTCAACTATGGAAAGCGAAGGAACTGCACTACAATGATGTAATTTATCTGCCGACTCAAAAATAACAGTTCTCTTCTTTGTCACCAAGTCTTTCATGAACTTCGCATAACCTGGCATCTGCTCCAATGCCTCAACAAGAGGGATGTTTACCGACAGCTCTTTCAATATTTTAATAAACTTTTGATATTTGCCTTCTTCAGCCTTCTTTTGCAACCTTTGAGGAAAGGGAGGAGAGGTCGTGGTATAGTCTTCAACTTTTGTGGGACCTCCTTTTCCTGCCTCTTTTTTGATTTTGCCTTTTTGCTAGTATCCTGAGGATTTGGAACTATTTTGACCTTTGAATTATCCAGCTCTATCTCAGTTTCTACATCAACAACCATCGGCTTATTGGTCTTACCATTATCCACAGGTATAGATGGATTTGTGGTGCATTTCCCGCTTCTAGTAGTAATGGCCAGACAATGGCTGTCATTCTTCGGATTTTGGATGGTGTTTCTTGGAAGGGTACCTAGATGACGTTGGTTCAATACCACTATTATTTTCCCGAACTTTTGCTCCAACTGTTTGATAGCAGTCGAATGGGATTCTACTTTCTGACTTATTCCTGAGATGTCTGACCTAATCTCCTTCAGGCATTGTTCTTGACTCTCTGACCCTTTCACCAGTTTATTGAGAAGGGATTTCATTCTTAAATTTCCAGAGTCACCATCGCGGTTTCCATGTGGAACATATACGCCATTCTTCTCTCTATAATCATCCTTTCTTCTCCAATCACCGTCATGATCTCGTTCTCTATCTCTATATCCCAATTTGTTGTAACTGTCCCCATAGTAGTTCCGACCTTGATTTCCTTGCTGCGAGTTCCAAGAGTTTTGGTTAGTCCCTTGTCCCTTGGCTCGAAAACCCGCCACTTCTCGATCCAGATACTTCGCCTCTTCATCAGATTCATAATCTTCATGTCTAGACGTTTTACCTTATGCACCTACAGCATGCACCTTTTTAGTATCTCTAGCCGCAATCTATTTAGCCAGAAGACCAATTTCTATCCTCAACTGAGTGACCTCTTGAGCTACAGATTCATCCAAAGGCCATTGTGCTGCTGAGGCTCCACTAGCATATGTGCCAGCCGACATATCTGCTTCCCGAGTATGCCATCCTCGGTTGGTCTTAGTGATACGATTTAATATTTTTGAAGCTTGTTCCCACCTCAGACTCATAAATGCTCCACCAGTGATAGTATCTTCTACAGCCTTAGTATTGACGTTTAAATCCCTCTAGAAGATTTCAAGTAAGTTTCTACCACTCATCCTATGAATTGGCACATTCTACAGCTTCTTCTTGAACCTTATCCATGTCTTATAAAGGGCTTCATAATGTAGTTGTCTGAAGTTGTAGATCTCATCCTTCAACTGTAGCATCTTGGAAGATGGGAAAAACCTCTCCAGAAATTGATTTCTCAATTCTTGCCAAATAGTGATGGATCCTCGTGGTAATTCTGCCAACCACAAAGTCGCCTCTCCTGTTAGAGAAAATGGAAACAATCTCAATCAAATAGCCTCTTGGCCAACTCCAGGCAAACCTTCAAGTTTAGCAGGTGAATCATGGCACTGGTAATGTCAAACTTAGTGCCCGGAGGTAACTCGGGTGGAATAATGGCACCAGTCTCTATTGGATCAAAGTAGGCCACGTCTTCTTCTTCAGGATTAGCATAAACTGGCACATGCGGTCTTTGAAGTGGTTGTTGAGATCTCAATCTTCTTTGTCTCTCTTCAACCTCAGCCAGTTGCTGAGCTGCCTCTTGCATAGCTCGATTATCTCTCTCTGCTTGCCTAGGAGCAGCTTGTCTAGCATGCTCTTCTCGTGTTAATCTAGCTGTAGTTTGATCCGCTGTTTCATGACCAACCGACTGAATTGGTTGATTATGAATGTCTCCCATGACGGCAGGATCCTGCACTTCGTCGGTATTCACCATCCTTCGATTAGCTCTTAGACTCCTTTCTATTTCAAGATCAAGTAGAATCAGAGGATTGCCTTGACTCCTAGTATTGGGCATACACCGGCGTGTGCCCTTAAAAATATAGAAAAACAATACCAATCAACTCCAACAAATAAACTAATCAACTCCGTAACTGTCTTCCTCGACAACGGCGCTAAAATTTGATATCGCCCAAAATATGCCTCCTAAGAAGTATAAAGCGGTCGCTGTATCAAATATAGAACCCAACTCGGTTGGGGTCGATCCCACAAGGAATAGGACGAAAATAGGGTGAGTTCTTGTTCGAGTAGTTGGAAAATAAGTAAAAAGGGGGAAATATTTGTAAACAAATAGTGCTAGTAACAAGTGTTGATTCTTTGAAGTTGTTTTCAATATGAGAAATACACTAGGACTGTGATCCCCAATGATTTCTTAACTCTACCAGTTGTTGGTGCTGGCAAAAATGTCCCGCTGTGTTGCATGCAAAATCTGACAAGTTATGTTCATCTAAACGTCTTTTGACCTTGTTTAGATGAATTTCACTCTTCTCCTCTTGGTTTCCAAGCGCCGCACTACTAACCCTTGTCCTGGATCTCAAATAACTATTCCCGCTAAGGCTCAAGTTATTAGATGAAGGTTGATAGCTTCAAATCTCTGTTGATATTTCCTTTTCCCAATCTCTACCTCTCTCTCAAGAAAGTCTAGAATACAGGCGAGTTTCTAACGTTTCCAACCATTAGAAGATCAATCACAACGAAGGAAATAACAATACATGCATTCACACCGGTTCAGAATTGCTTTGCACTTAACCCGTTTCGTTAATTCCTCATGGTTCACACAACCCTAGTTAATGAGTTTAGCTACTCATGTTTGCAAGAGCACAATAAGAATTCAAAGATGAAGACATCATTGTAAACTCACAATAATGAAGAAAAACTGAAATCTCAATGATGAATAAAACTCTAGAATCATTATCCCAAGATTACAAAACCAATAATGTATTTCTGAACTCAAAATAATGAAAAAACTATCTCAAAACAATGTAATGACTAACTCTTGAATATAGGACAATACAGGGGTATTTATAGATACAAGACTAATCCTATCCTAACTAAAATAGGAGAATAGAGTCGGCAATTTTCCACTGTATTGTGACTTGGTATCGTGGAACCAAGTCATGCCACGTAGGTTAGATCTGTGGAAATCAGGATCAAGTAGACATCTTCAGAAGTTGACTCACGCCACCCAGTCATGCCACATAGGTTAGATTCACGGCACATAATTCCTATCTTGGAAATCAGGGTCTTGTCCATGCTGCAGGAGGTGTCCCACGGCAGCCACCCACGTCACGTGGGTGGACTCCACCGCACGTGAGTCCCTATAGTGGGTCACTCCTTATCTTTGACTTAGATCTTCTCTTCTTCATATGCTCCACTCTAGTGCCTGCTTCTTCATGTTTCCTCTATTTAGCCTCCAAAACCTATCTTCCTACAATATAAGACAAAAAACACATTATACCCACAAGATATACCCAAGTTATTGCATATTTTCCTTGTTTTAAGCGTCAAACATGTCATATGATCATGACACATCAGTACCCGTGTCGTGGGTCACATTCTGTAGGTGTTATCTTTTGAATTTCAGTTAAGGTGTCTTCCAATGCTCAGATCATAAAATAATCAGATCTTGGGTTGCCTCCCAAGTAGCGCCTGATTTAATGTCACGGCACGACAAACTTGGATACTCTGACTTCGCCAACCAGCCCATGGGTTGCCTCCCATGAAGCTCTTGATTTAACGTCGTGGCACGACACAGCTAGCTTGACTACTTAGACTTCATCAAGCTCAAGCTCCTCACATGTCCTTATTTCTTCCGTGATTCCCACATAATGCTTTACGCGCTGCCCATTGACCTTGAATAGAATATTATCATCTCCTTTTAGATCAATTGCTCCATGTGGGAATACCCTAACCACCGTGGATGGTCTGGACCATTCGGACTTTAAATTTCCAGCAAACAAGCAAAGCTTAGAATTATAAAGTAGCACCAAATCTCCCGGGTGAAACTTTCGTTTCTCAATGCGTAGATCATGATATAATTTCATATTCTCTTTATATATTGTTGAACTTTCATAAGTCCGGAGACGAAATTCATCCATCTCATTCATCTGCTCAAGTCTCAATTTAGCCGCTTCACTCCAGTCCAAATTCAACCTTTTCAAAGCCCATAAAGCCTTATGTTCAAGTTCGACAGGCAAATGGCAAGATTTTCCAAAAACAAGCTGATATGGTGATAAACCAATTGGCATCTTGAAAGAAGTTCGAAATACCCATAATGCATCATCCAATCTTCGAGCCTAATCTGTCATATTGGCATTCACCTTTTTTGCCAAAATAGACTTGATCTCACGATTTGACACTTCAACTTGCCCGCTTGTCTGAGGATGGTAAGGTTTTGCCACCTTATGTTTAACACCATATTTTTCAAGCAGGGCCTTGAACAGACGATGAAAGAAGTGGGATCCTCAATCACTAATGATAACTCGGGGTGTACAGAATCGTGAAAATATATTCTTTTTCAAGAATGTCGTGACACTTCTTCCTTCATTGTTAGGAAGCGCAATTGCCTCCACAAAATTAGAAACATAGTCAACAGCTACCAAAATGTATTTCATCCCATGTGAGCTCACAAAAGGGCCCATAAAGTCAATTCCCCATACGTCAAACAATTCAAGCTCAAGTATAGTTGTCATGGGAAGTTCGTGTCTGCGTGAGATATTCCCTTGCCTTTGACATTGGTCACAAGCTCGAGCGTAATCATGAGAATCTTTGTAAATACTGGGCCAATAGTACCCACATTGCAAGATTTTATGGGCAGTCCGCGCACTTTCATGATGACCCCCAATTGGAGATGAGTGACATGCTTCCAAAATACTCATCATCTCGACCTCTGGAATACATCTTCGAATCATGACATCTGCACACACCCTAAACAAATATGGCTCATCCCAGAAGAATTTTCGCACCTCATGCATGAATTTCTTTCTCTGCTGATATGACATATCTTTCGAAACTAAATCACTTGCCAAAAAGTTTGCAAAATTAGCAAACCAAGGGATTAAGTATTGCGATGTTGCCAATAATTGCTCATCTAGAAAAGTATCATCAATCTCAAGATCATCCCTTAATTTAAGCATGGCCTCCTCCTCAAGGCGTGATAAATGGTCGGCAACTTGATTCTCGATTCCCTTTCGGTCTTTGACTTCAAACTCAAATTTTTGTAATAGAAGCACCCACTGAATCAACCTTGGCTTACATCCTTCTTCGACATAAGATATCGAAGTGCTGCATGATCTGTATGTATAATAACCTTTGTACCAATCAAGTAAGATCTGAATTTCTCAAAAGTAAAGACCACTTCCAATAATTCCTGTTCAGTCACAGTGTAATTCCTTTGAGTTGGATTAAGCACTTTGCTAGCATAGTAAATCGAATGTAAAATCTTCTCACATTTTTGGCCAAGGACTACACCCAAATCCACTCCGCTAGCATCACACATAACCTCAAAAGGCATCGTCCAATCTGGTGACACAATGATAGGGGCTGAAACCAACTTCTCTTTCAGACACTCAAATGCTTTTAGACATGCCTCATCGAACATGAACTTCACCTCTTTCTCCAAAAGTTTGCATAAAGGATGTGCAATCTTTGAGAAATCCTTGATGAATCTTCTATAAAAGCCAGCATGACCTAAGAAACTTTGAATTCCTTTCACGAAGATAGGTGGAGGTAACTTTTCAATTACCTCAATCTTTGCGTTATCCATTTCAATACCTTTCTTTGAAATTTGATGCCCCAATACGACACCCTCGTTGACCATAAAGTGACATTTTTCCCAATTTAGCACTAAGTTGCACTCCTTGCATCTTTGCAGTACATTAGCAAGGTGTACCAAGCAATCATCAAATGAGTCTCCCACAATAGAAAAATCATCCATAAAAACCTCAATAGTGTCTTCCACCATGTCGGAGAAAATAGACATCATGCAACGTTGGTCGGTGCATTACATAGACCGAAGGGCATCCTTTTAAATGCAAATGTCCCGTATGGACAAGTGAAAGTCATCTTCTCTTGGTCTTCGAGAGCAATGAAAATTTGATTATACCCCAAATAGCCTTTGAGAAAACAATGTCATCCCCTACCAGCAAGACGGTCTAACATCTTATCCATTAAGGGCAAAGGAAAATGATCTTTTTCTTTCCAAGAATTCAGCTTTCGATAATCCATGCAAACTCTCCATCCAGTAACAGGCCTCATTGGACTTAACTCATTTTTTTTGTTTGAAACCACAGTGATTCCTCCTTTCTTTGGTACACACTGAACTGGGCTCACCCACTTGCTATCAGGAATAGGGTAATTGTTGCAACCCAGCTATACACGCAAGTGTACGTGATCGTGCAAGTAATAAAGTGACTCCTTTTAAAGAGCCGGATATCGAACCCAAGGGACTTTCGTCAACAGAAATCAACTCTAGACGGCAAACTATAATTAAAAACTAGTGTTGCAAAAACGACAATAGATTTGGTGCTTAAAATTTAATGATTGCGGACTAAGAACTCCTATCTTCGCTACCGTAACTTTGGTTTTCGCAAATATGCTTGAAAAATCAATGAAAAGTAAATTCCCAGGGCTAAGGCACCCTGAACATCATCTCTTGAGCATAATTGTTGCTGGTTTAAGCATTTTGAGTAGTTTATCGTGGTTATCAATCCGAAGGTTAATTTTTTAACTATATTCGTCTCCAAATTATAATTGTCTACTAGAACTTAGAAACCTACCTACATCCGTGAGTGGTGATAAGCTTAACCAATTCTAGAGCATTCAAGTTTTCTTGTTGGAATTGACCAAGTGTGGGTGGTTATCTCGGTCCTAACCACATGTCAATCCCTTATAATTACTTCTCCGAGATAGACCACACTTCATATATTCAAGTTCTATCTCTCAGTTTCTCTCTCGAGCTCACTTTAAGACAATAAATATATTCCAATGGTGATCAAACATCAAAATAATGAATTTTAGAATATATGAATAACCACTTTATAATAAACTCCAGCAAAAACCAATACAATTAACCCAAGAGATTCATGTTCTTGGCCTTAACCCCAAGAATGAGGGATTTTAGCCACTCATAATGTTTATCAACATCCACAAGTAATAAATACTCTAAGAATTAATTAAAACTGAAAAGGAGAAGAATGGAACCTAATTTAGATGCCCAAAAATGCCCCAAAATATTCTAAGGATGATGGAATGTGATACAATAACTCAAAAGCCCTATTTATAGACTCAAGTCGAGGCAAAAAATCGGCCAAAAAGCGGCCCGGCACGCCATTGGGCGCGCCTAGCACTTAGGCAGATTTTGCCTCAGCAAAAAGGTGCTCCCAGGCGGCGTGGCACGCTGGCCAGCGCGCCTGGGCACTGCCTAGGCTAGTGGAATTTTTGCCAAACGCGGCCTGGCACACTTCTTAGCGCACCAGGCCCCCTTTTTTGTAATTTTTTGCTTTTGTCAACTTCTCTTCGCGGATTTGGATGGATTCTTCAAGATCAACTCTTTGGCTTGTCTCTTAGCTTCAATATTCTTCACTCGTAGCTCTTCCAAGCCTCACTTTCCATGCCAAACATGCTCCAAAAAGTAACAAATTCCACCTACAAGAGTCTAATCATATTAGTTAGCACACTATCCCATTTTCCATCAAAAACTTATATAATACACAAGTATTGTTCTCAAAACTAAGGTAATCATGGGTTAAAGTCGCTACTAAGGCATATAAATACTCCTTAGATCACCACCCCACACTTAAACCTTTGTTTGTCCTCGAACAATTGATCACACTCAACTCCGGGCGACTTTAAACAATAGACACAAAATGAGCATTCTTGCACAGCTTACACAACCACATTTACAACTTATGCACCACATACTAGGATATTACTCAATTAAATAACAAGTTGAAACAACCTACCCTCACAAAACAACTTACTAGTTGCAAATTCATGCGTGACACATTATTAATAGATCACCAAACTTCACTAACCATGTGCCCTCACAACAAGAGAATCACCCCTCAATTCTACAACGAAATTACTAACCTGGTGCATGCATGACAGTCACTCACTCTCAAAAAGAATTCACATGCAACACAAAGATGAACCATAGGCTTTCCCTTAGTGTCATACTTCATTAATGTTGAAATGTCAAAGGTCAAGATCAAGTAGGACTTTGTAGGGGTTGTAATGTAAGCACAAGGTCGGTTAGGAACTATTTGGTCAAGAATAGTGACTATCTTTCCTAAGCGCTTTACTCCACTACGCATTACATTCAGAGCACCTTCAACCGACCTATTTTCCACTACTTTTCTCTTCCCAACTTTTCTTTGTTTTACCCCATAACTTTAAACTAGCTTCAGCACACTAGATAAGGCATACTGTTATCACCCATTGATTCCAAAAACAATTTTTTTTTTCATGAACTCCACCAACATGCACAAACTTTTTCACACACCTATAGGTGACATGCTTGAGGCTTTAACTTAACTCTTTCCTTCTTCCAAACTCTTATACTCCTTCACCTCTTGATTTCCAAATTAAAGCGCTTAGGAGTTATTGGATCAAATTCTGGTTCACTGAAAGAAGAGGATTGAGCTACATGTAAAGCTATCAAGGAAAAGGCTAACGGCTCAACGGGGCTAACTAGGATTATGCACAGAGGGTAGGTAAAGTAGGTCTAAAATATGGCAATCAAAGAAATGCCTATATCATCTCCTAAACTTAACATCTCTTATTTCGCTTTGCACACACCCCGGGCAAGTTCTAGACATCGTTATGCACATGGAATATCAAAAAAAAATAAAACTTACTCACACATGGCACATGTTCAGCTCATCAGGTTCACCATACAACCTCTGAAATCATGCATAAATTCAATATTAAGCAACTTAGCAAGTCAACTAAGTGAGAATTAGGCATCGCAACACTTGATATTATATATTCGGGCATGTTTCACACGTGTAAGAACAATTGTATAGCAAGCAAGAACACCCGATATGACACTACATGACTAATTTGCTCTTAAGACGGTCGTCATCCATCCATCATAGAGCAAATCCCTTAGTCCTCTGACTAAGGCGACTCAAAAGTAATAAACCCCAAAAACAACGCAAAATAAGCTCAAAAATCCAAAATTTAACAATTGTTTTTTTTTTTGTACGGTTCAAAGGGACTCTCCTTAGTAAAAGAACCGAAAACAAATGCTAAGGAACCCAAAATAAAAGCATACAGCAGCACACATATACATACATACATGGGAAGTCCATCACACCCCACCCCACACTTAAAAGATTAGCACTATCCCCAATGCTACCAAAATAAACAAAGCAAGAGTAGGATGTAAGGAGCTCCCTGGTCAATCGAGGTAGTCGTCGTCCTCCGGCCCACGGACCTCTAACGGTGGATCATCTGCCTCAGCTTCCTCATCCTCAAAACCACTCTGGAGGTCCTCTTCATCTGTGGGGACATCATCGTCCACAGGCTCCACAAAGTCAGGACCAATCCTCAATAAGTCCATGGCATGCTCATTGAGAGGATAATCCCTCTCTACCTGGCTCAGCTCATTCGCCGTGGAGGGTCTACCCCTAGTTCTTTGTCGCAGCATCTCCAATCCATACATGCAGGCTAAAATCCCGTCATCTCGAGCATGACGCTCTGCTAATGTCAAAGTGGGGCCGAGTGAATCTGGCGCCTTAGTCTGGGTGAAATCCACAGGCGTCGTCGTCAAAGGAGGATGATAGTCAAAATTTTCTTCGGGCACTTCGAATGCTCGCATTAATTTGGTCAATAGTCCACCGAAAGCATATCGAAGACCTCCATGAAGGCGAGCTCGCCGCTTTGCTGACAACAAAACAGAACCTACATCAATCTCTGCATCAGTCATGAGAGCATATACCAGACAGACGTGATCTCTTGTAACTTCAGTCATGTGGCTCCCTGAAATTAAACAACAACACACAATCTTTAGCCAAATCCTAGCCTCTTTGTTGAGATGGGCAAAGGGTAGACTCTTGTGGTACCCTCGTTGGTGATGGTGAAGCCACCTCACAGTTGAACGTGGGCCGCACAGAGTGTGTCGAATTTCAGTATATGGAGGCCTAGCATTTAGCCTGAGTATGTCTTGGGGACTAGCCCGAGTGGGAACCCCCAATAATCCAGTCAAGCTCAAGGAGTCAAGTATTACATCCAAACCTCGTACCACTACCGAGCATGTAGGTGCATCCAGGTTCCAATTTGCGTACAATTCCCTCACCAGGTGGAGGTTGCAATCTGTCGGTCTGTTGAAAACAAAGCCCTTCCCAACTTGCTCAAGCCGAACCAAAATTCTTGGGTAAGCCCGATCAAGGTTTGGCCTATCAATACACTCATCGGAGAAATATTTAGCTTCCTGATGGCTTTTGTACCAACTTTTCCCCGCACTAGAGACCGCGTGTATCCCATACTTCCGTTTTTGCCCTTTTGGGACTGGGGGAGCTGCGGGCACCTTATTACCCAACCTACGTCTCTTGTGCGAGCTAGAGGCTGCTACATTAGAATCACACATAGTACCTATAGCATAGGTCCACAAACAAGTCAATAAAACATGTAAAAATAGCTAAGCAACTTGATGCGCGGTGACGTTGAGGGCCACCCCACACCTAGTCGCTTAGCACCAAGTCAAAATAAATATGGGCGGAGGGTACTCAGACTTCCCCTCATCACTTAATGCCCCAAAACCAAGTTCCCACCATAGATAAATGTACATTCCCAATAAAGAAATCCAACAATAATCATACATATTCCACACATATGAGTTGTATTCAGTGATTTCCACCACTAATTTGCTCAATTTTCACCAATAAAGATAAACCCACTTCCACTTTTTACACCAAAATAAGATTATTAAGCACAAGTGCACAGGCCTTCCAAGTTCATTGTAATGCCACCCCAGAAACCCCAATCATATGATAAGACGCAAGTCAACAAACCATGAAAATATTATGTTCATAAATAAAATCAAGAGTACCCAAAATCGCATACTTCATGGCAATTTGTAGAAAGAGAAAGTGAAGGAGACATACCTTGAGAGCTTTGAATGGAGACTTGAACACAATCCCAAAATTAGAAAGCAAAGAGTCGAACTTTGTGTGGGCAAGAGGAGAAAAGTAATAGAGAAAATTTTTGAAGATGTGGGGAGAAAATCGTGAGTTTGGGTGTGGGGTGTTGGAATATTTGTGAAGAATGAAGTAATTTGGGGATTTAAAGGAGAAGGGGTGGGGGTGGGTCGGTTCTACTTAAAGAAAAGAACTAACAAAATACCAAAAAAAATTTTAATAAGGGGTAGCGGCGTGGCACGCTGCCTAGCACGCTACCCCACTGCCAACCTGAGCCAAAAATCGTGCACAGGCGGCGTGGCACGCTGGCCAGCGCGCCTGTGCACTGCCCATGCGTGCTGGATTTTTGGGGAAGGCAACGTGGCATGCTGGCCAGCGCGCCTCCCCACTGCCTCAACAAATAATTTTTTTAGCTTTTTCATCCTGGCATGCTGGGTAGCGTACCCCACACTTATCCTCATACCTGAGCAATTTTTCACATTCTTTTCATAATCTTGGGGCTTTTACAAGTCCCAAGACTCGAAGCTTTGCTCCAAAACATGTCCTGCCTGCCCGACACCTTTAATTAATCATCCATCCTCCAAATTTACCTTTGTCTTGTGGATTCTCATACCAACATACTCCGTTCCTCTGCATGAACACAAGATCCTAGAACTACATTAGAAAACAAAAACTGTAAAAGAGATGGGTTGCCTCCCATCAAGCGCCTTAGTTTTGGTCGGGGCACGACTCTTCTTTTTGTATTTTTACTTTATAAATCTAACTATTACAACACATGCATGGGTTGCCTCCCATGTAGCGCCTGGTTTAATGTCGCGGCTCGACCAATTATAAGAGCTCAATTATCATCAAGGCAAAGCACGTCCTCCGTCTGCTTCTCTTCCTCACCAAAATAATGCTTCAATCTCTGGCCATTTACCATAAACCTTGTACCATCCGCCTTGTTTAAAAGTTCCACCGCACCATGAGGTGTCGTGCGACTTACTTCAAAAGGCCCACTCCACTTAGATCTTAGCTTGCCCGGAAACAACCTAAGTCTTGAGTTAAACAAGAGTACCAACTGACCTGGTTCAAAAGTACGGGGGAGAATATGCTTGTCATGCCATCACTTCGTTTTCTGCTTGTAGATCTTAGAATTTTCATATGCATGGGTACGAAATTCTTCCAACTCATGGAGTTGTAACAACATCTTATTACCCGCCAACCCCGAATCTAGATTTAACTTTTTTACCGCCCAATATGCTCGATGCTCAAGCTCAACTGGGAGGTGACAAGCTTTCCCAAAGACCAAATGATAGGGAGAAGTCCCTATAGGAGTCTTATACGCCGTTCGATAGGCCCAAAGAGCATCATCTAGCTTAAGTGACCAGTCTTTCCTCTGAGTATTCACCGTCTTTTGCAAGATTTGCTTTATCTCCCGATTAGACACTTCCACTTGGCCACTTGTTTGGGGATGATACGCTGTTGTGGCCTTGTGTTTTACTCCATACTTTGCCAATACATTCTTCACCAAATAATTAATGAAGTGTGATCCTCCATCGCTAATAATAGCTCTTGGAGTTCCGAAACTAGTGAAAATGCTCTTTTGAAGAAACTTTACCACAACTTTGGTGTCATTAGTAGGAAAAGTTGCAGCCTCTACCCATTTGGATACATAATCCACTGCAACGAGTATGTATAGATTGCCATTCGAATGTGGAAAAGGGCCCATGAAATCAATCCCCCATACATCAAAAATTTCAACTTCTAGGATGTTGTTAAGAGGCATCTCATGTATCTTGGTAATCGTCCCCATATGTTGACATTGATCACAATTCTTCACAAAGGCATGAGCATCTTTAAATATCGAAGGCCAGAAGAAACCTGATTGCAATATTTTTTGGGCTGTTCGTTCACCACCATGATGTCCACCATAAGGTGATGCGTGGCATCTCTCTAACACTTGTTTAACTTCCGCATCCGGAATACATCTTCGTACTATTTGATCAGGCCCTTGCTTGAATAAATACGGCTCATCCCATATATAAAAGCGTGTCTCATATGCCAGTTTCTTCTTCTGTTGAGGACTCGAATCAGGAGGAAATAATCCACTTACCAATAGGTTCACAATGTCTTCATACCATGGCAACTTATCGACCTCTAATACCAACAACTGCTCGTCTGGAAATTCCTCACAAATATGCCCATCATCCTCTATATGTGTCGAGCTCTCAAGTCTAGAAAGATGGTCAGCAATTTGATTTTCTGTCCCCTTTCTATCTTTAACCTCTAAGTCAAACTCCTGTAGTAATAGGATCCATCTAATCAAGCGCAGCTTAGCATCCTTTTTATTGAACAAATATCGTATCGCTGCATGATCCGTGTATACAATAACACTTGTGCCGACTAAATACGATCTGAATTTATCAAATGCATATACCAAAGCTAACATCTCTTTTTCAGACACCGTGTAATTCATTTGGGCTGCATCAAGGGTCTTGCTCGCATAATAAATAGAGTGAAATACCTTATTCTTCCGTTGACCTAGAACCGCACCTACTGCCACATCACTTGCGTCACACATGAGCTCAAATGGCAAAGCCCAGTCAGGAGCAATAAGAATAGGTGCCTCTACCAACTTCTTTTTCAACACCTCGAATGCCTTCACACATGATTCACAAAATACAAACTTCACATCTTTCTCCAAGAGTGCACACATGGGACGTGCAATTTTGGAAAAATCTTGAATAAACCTTCTGTAAAATCCCGCATGTGTCACTCCCCGAATCCCATCGAGACATGATTGGCACCCGTAGCCGATAAGGCCCGAGAGAACCAACCTTTGCCTATGTTCAATCATATGCATATCATAATCATAACCACCATTGCATAATAACATGAAAGACGAATAAAGGAGAACATGGGACATATTTATACATACATATGAAACTTGGTCGTTGAGGCCATCCAGTCAAACCAACATATGTCTTTTACACTGATACACCCACATCCGTCTACAAAAGCCTCTAACAAGAGCATTGACCAAAACAAACCAAAAGTCGGGACAAGTCCCCGCTTTATACAACATGTACATCATCAAAACATATATCTACTATAACTCGGAGAAACCCCGAATTAACTGGAGCTCACCAAGGAATCGCTAACACTGGCAATCTACTGGGGAGGCCTACTGGGACCTGCGCCTGCAGCAAGTAAGGTAAATTCCCCGAGAGGGGTCAGTACGAAATAAGTACTGAGTATGTAAGGCTCAAATGAAACTTTGTAACACATGAACATACTAATGAACTCAATACAAATGACTAGACAATGTGAGTAAGTCACCATTTCGCATTTTGGGAACCATGTGAATTGCTTTCATTACTTCCATTACTTTCTTTACATTCAATGCTTGCTTGTCAATACATGTGTCACAATGTACCCGGGCCCCTACTGATCAGTGGGTCTTTCCATGACTTATCGTCATGTTGGGATTGGGTCGAGCTAGGCTTATGCCCCTAAGACCTGCCACCCATAAAGCACTGCATCGGGATCGAGTCGAGCTAGGCTTATGCCCCTAGACTTGCCACCCATAAATCAACACATCGGGATCGAGTCGAGCTAGGCTTGCGCCCCTAAACTTGCCACCCATAAATCAACACATCGGGATCGAGTCGAGCTAGGCTTATGCCCCTAGACTTGCCACCCATACTTGATTATTGACCACATTTGCATTACTTTGTTCTTTACTTTGAGATTGGTATTTGATAGTCATAACATCACTTGAAACTTTGGATCATTAGCCAATGAGTGAGAGACATATGAGATTGGTACATTTACTTGTGAGAGATTGACATATTCATGTTACATAGCATGTTTGGACACTTGGAACCATAATCAAAATAGAATACAGGTGAATAAACATTATTGGAAACATGACACCATTGGGACCATTGGACAATCATTCATAACAAGATACATGAGCATAACCACTATTGGAACATTGGACCATAACCTTGTTTGAGCTTTCAGAACATTAACCATGATAATGAGACATGAGACTCACAAATGATCCATGAGTAGGAAAGATATGACAATGACTATTGATAAACGGATATAGGATACCTTAGCACATTTCGAGATAGGACTAGTGAAATAGCAATGTGGATACTATTTGCCGTAGAAAGATACGGACAGAGTAACCTTACATACCTTGTACTCTCAATACGGATATACAATCCTAGATGTGCATACAATAGTCCCGCTCCTTTTTTATGTGTCACTCTACAACACAAATACATAACGGAATTCACATTAACCACAACTACTTCACAAATGCATATAACATTAATGGGGTACATGTTTGCTTTGAAACATGTCATTTCCCCTTGACAAAATCATTGATAGCATCATTATTCCAAAAATCCTCCAATATTCCCAACATTGACCAATACATGATAATCAATACATTTCACCATAACAATTCTCTTTTACACCTCCTTATTCATACCACATCACAAACAATCCATCAATTCACCTTAATACACTTCATAGCACATATCGGCCAAATTCCCACAATTTACACTTATAGACAAGAACAAGTTTAACAACAAAAATAACTCCATAGATGTTCATATTTTGTCCATACCATGATCTTTCATAAAAGGCACAAGTCCTAATTCAAGTTCAAATCCCATGGATCACAAATCTTATATAAAAGCACAAAGTACCATATCCAACATTTCCAAGCACAACCAACATGATTTACATACTCTTTCATGCATATAATATATTAATCCATAGTAATATTCACTTACCCAAACTTGCAAAGGGATGATTTTGCTCCAAAATTGTCTTTGAGTCTTTAGGGTTCTTGAGAGAATATTGTAGAAGGTTTGAGAAAATATCTCAAAGAACATGAGAGTTTAAATGAATAAAATCTGATTTTTTGGTCCTTTATATAGTACTTTGGTCATCCTTAGCCTTTCTTGATATTTAATGCTTCAATTGACCAAGTCAATAGAAGATTGGGTCATGTGACCCATGTCTTTTATCCCATTTTGGGCTTTTATTGAGCCCAACTCACTTAACCCAATAAAATCAATAATTTCTCATCTTTATACGTATTACAATAATATTCACACTCATAATATTCATATCCGTAGCCTCAATCCCAAAAACAAGTGATTCTAGCCACGTTTGGCTTGTTTTGACCTTAGGGGCAAAACTGTCATTTTGACCCCAAATTCGTTCTCGAGTAATTTTATCATACCAATGTAATATGTAATTTATTTCATGTATATACTCTTGGTTGTAGAAGAAACGTAGCAAAAATCGGCTCGGTACGTCCCCGGATACCCTTGGGACTTAAAAATTTCCAACTTTCGAAAAAGTGGAAAACCCAAGGTGGCACGCCCCTGGGCGCGCCAACCCACTTCATATGGGCTAAAAATTTTAGCCCAGAGTGGTGTGGCACGGTCCCAAACGCGTCCCTCCTTAAATTTTTCCAAAAATTCCATTTTTCGACTTCTCTTCACGGGTTTCGTTAGACACGTCAAGTCCTACTCTTTAACTCACTTCTTAACCTTATTATACTTTGTTTAGAGGTATTCTTAGCCTCATTTTGAACCCCTCAAATGCACAATGAAAATTTCAAAACACCTTCTATGCAAGTTTAACCACATAACAAGAGCCAAATTCAATTATCTCATCAATAGCCTTACCAAATGCATACTCATAGCGCTCGATACCTACGTACATATTATTTAATGTCGTCAAGTAGGGTTGGGAACGTACGGGGTGTTACATTCTTCCCCCCTTAGGAACATTCGTCCTCGAATGTTAACAATTTCGTTTCATTTACAACAAGTGTATCTCTACATTAGCATACATATACATAAACTTTTAGGGCTCATGGAGACTTACTTGTTATTGCTCCACTCCCGCACTTTGAACTTCTTGATCCATTTGAAATAGATGGGGATATTTGGATTTCATCATCTCTTCTGCTTCCCATGTGACCTCCTCTACTTGTTGATTTCGCCAAAGGACTTTCACGGAAGCTACGTCTTTATTCCTCAATCTTTTCACTTGTCTATATAAGATAGCAATGGTACCTCTTCATAAGTAAGATCCTCTGTAACTTGAACATCTTCAATGGGAACAATACGAGATGGATCTCCTATGTATTTTCAAAGCATGGAAACATGAAATACCGGATGGACTGAAGAAAGTTCTTGAGGTAGTGCTAATTTATAAGCAACTTGCCCAAATCTTCTAATAACTTCATATGGGCCTATATAACGTGGACTCAATTTCCCTTTCTTTTCGAACCGCATTACCCCTTTCATTGGTGACACCTTTAAAAACACCCAATCACCTATGGAGAATTCAAGACTTCTTCTTCTAACGTCCGCATATGACTTATGACGACTTTGAGCCGTTTGTAACCGCTGTTGGATCACCTTAACCTTTTCCATAGCCCGATGAACCATATCTGGCCCAAGTAAAGTAGTTTCACCTGCTTCAAACCATCCTATTGGTGATCTACATTTCCTTCCGTACAAAGCTTCATAAGGTGCCATTTTAATACTTGAATGATAGCTATTGTTATACGCAAATTCAATAAGAGGCAAATGGTCATCCCAACTACCTTGAAAATCTAACGTACAAGCTCGTAGCATGTCTTCAAGTGTCTGAATAGTACGTTCTGCTTGTCCATCAGTCTGAGGATGGAAAGTTGTACTCAAATTCACCCGTGTACCCAAACTCTGCTAGAAAGACCTCCAAAAGTGCGCTGTGAACTGTGCTCCTCTGTCTGATATAATGGAAAGTGGAATACCATGCAATCGTACTATCTCCTTCACATACAACTTCGCATAATCCTCAGCTGTATAGGTCATCTTGATCGGTAGAAAATGCGCTGACTTGGTAAGCCTGTCCACTATAACCCATATAGAATCAAACTTCCGCAATGTACGAGGCAAACCCGTAATGAAATCCATGTTAATCATATCCCATTTCCAGACTGAAAGATTGATACATTGCATGTAACCTCCCGGTTTCTGATGCTCTACTTTCACTTGTTGACAGTTCGGGCATTGAGCGACAAACTCTGCAATGTTCTTTTTCATGTTGGCCCACCAATACACTTCTTTCAATTCATGGTACATTTTCGTAGCACCCGGATGAATAGAATAGCGCGAATGATGTGCCTCTGTCATAATTCGTGTCCTCAGCTCGTCTACATACGGTACGCATAGTCTTCCTTGACATTGAAGCACCCCTTCCGGTGTAATATCAAATGCCTTAGTCAAATTCTGCTGCACATTTTCCTTTAGCTGCAATAAAATAGAATCCGCAAATTGCTTCTCTTTCACTTCAGCTATTAAGGAGGATTCTGCTGCATTCTGCACCATAATTCTATCATCTGAGGTTTCAATAAGGCAAACTCCCAAGCTGGCTAATTGATTCAAATCTTTGATTATCTCAAGCTTTTCATTCAACTGACCACTAGTGCTGTCTACTGCCTTACGGCTCAATGCATCAGCTACTACATTTGCTTTGCCTGGGTGATAAAGAATATCAATGTCATAATCTTTTAAAAGCTCTAACCACCTTCGTTGCCTCAAATTGAGTTCCTTCTGCTTAAAAAGATATTGCAAGCTTTTGTGATCCGTATAGATGTCAACATGAACCCCATATAAATAATGACGCCATATCTTTAAAGCAAAAACTACCGCTGCCAATTCAAGATAATGTGTAGGATAGTTTTTCTCATGTGGCCGCAACTGTCGTGAGGCATATGCTATGACCCTACCATGCTGCATCAACACACATCCGAGACCAATCCCGAAAGCATCACAATACACTGCATAGCCCTCTGTGCCTTCAGGAAGTACTAACACTGGTGTGGAAGTCAACTTATCTTTCAATGTTTGAAACCCTCTTTCACATGCATCATTCCATTGAAACTTAATTTCCTTGTGAGTTAACTTTGTTAATGGTACTGCAATAGAAGCAAACCCTTCTACAAATCTCCGGTAATAACCTGCCAAACCCAGAAAACTGCGAATCTTTGTGGGTGTCGTAGGTCTTGGCTAGTTTTTCACTGCTTCAATATGTTCTTAGAACGACCTGCTCTGATACCACTTTTGTCACGCCCCGAATCCCATCGAGACATGATTGGCACCCGTAGCCGATAAGGCCCGAGAGAACCAACCTTTGCCTATGTTCAATCATATGCATATCATAATCATAACCACCATTGCATAATAACATGAAAGACGAATAAAGGAGAACATGGGACATATTTATACATACATATGAAACTTGGCCGTTGAGGCCATCCAGTCAAACCAGCATATGTCTTTTACACTGATACACCCACATCCGTCTACAAAAGCCTTTAACAAGAGCATTGACCAAAACAAACCAAAAGTCGGGACAAGTCCCCGCTTTATACAACATGTACATCATCAAAACATATATCTACTATGACTCGGAGAAACCCCGAATTAACTGGAGCTTACCAAGGAACCGCTAACACTGGCAATCTACTGGGGAGGCCTACTGGGACCTGCGCCTGCAGCAAGTAAGGTAAATTCCCCGAGAGGGGTCAGTACGAAATAAGTACTGAGTATGTAAGGCTCAAATGAAACTTTGTACCACATGAACATACTAATGAACTCAATACAAATGACTAGACAATGTGAGTAAGTCACCGTTTTGCATTTTGGGAACCATGTGAATTGCTTTCATTACTTCCATTACTTTCTTTACATTCAATGCTTGCTTGTCAATACATGTGTCACAATGTACCCGGGCCCCTACTGATCAGTGGGTCTTTCCATGACTTATCGTCATGTTGGGATCGGGTCGAGCTAGGCTTATGCCCCTAAGACCTGCCACCCATAAAGCACTGCATCGGGATCGAGTCGAGCTAGGCTTATGCCCCTAGACTTGCAACCCATAAATCAACACATCGGGATCGAGTCGAGCTAGGCTTGCGCCCCTAGACTTGCCACCCATAAATCAACACATCGGGATCGAGTCGAGCTAGGCTTATGCCCCTAGACTTGCCACCCATACTTGATCATTGACCACATTTGCATTACTTTGTTCTTTACTTTGAGATTGGTATTTGATAGTCATAACATCACTTGAAACTTTGGATCATTAGCCAATGAGTGAGAGATATATGAGATTGGTACATTCACTTGTGAGAGATTGACATATTCATGTTACATAGCATGTTTGGAAACTTGGAACCATAATCAAAATAGAAGACATGTGAATAAACATTATTGGAAACATGACACCATTGGGACCATTGGACAATCATTCATAACAAGATACATGAGCATAACCACTATTGGAACATTGGACCATAACCTTGTTTGAGCTTTCGGAACATTAACCATGATAATGAGACATGAGACTCACAAATGATCCATGAGTAGGAAAGATATGACAATGACTATTGATAAACGGATATAGGATACCTTAGCACATTTCGAGATAGGACTAGTGAAATAGCAATGTGGATACTATTTGCCGTAGAAAGATACGGACAGAGTAACCTTACATACCTTGTACTCTCAATACGGATATACAATCCTAGATGTGCATACAATAGTCCCGCTCCTTCTTTATGTGTCACTCTACAACACAAATACATAACGGAATTCACATTAACCACAACTACTTCACAAATGCATATAACATTAATGGGGTACATGTTTGCTTTGAAACATGTCATTTCCCCTTGACAAAATCATTGATAGCATCATTATTCCAAAAATCCTCCAATATTCCCAACATTGACCAATACATGATAATCAATACATTTCACCATAACAATTCTCTTTTACATCTCCTTATCCATACCACATCACAAACAATCCATCAATTCACCTTAATACACTTCATAGCACATATCGGCCAAATTCCCACAATTTACACTTATAGACAAGAACAAGTTTAACAACAAAAATAACTCCATAGATGTTCATATTTTGTCCATACCATGATCTTTCATAAAAGGCACAAGTCCTAATTCAAGTTCAAATCCCATGGATCACAAATCTTATATAAAAGCACAAAGTACCATATCCAACATTTCCAAGCACAACCAACATGATTTACATACTCTTTCATGCATATAATATATTAATCCATAATAATATTCACTTACCCAAACTTGCAAAGGGATGATTTTGCTCCAAAATTGCCTATGAGTCTTTAGGGTTCTTGAGAGAATATTGTAGAAGGTTTGAGAAAATATCTCAAAGAACATGAGAGTTTAAATGAATAAAATCTGATTTTTTGGTCCTTTATATAGTACTTTGGTCATCCTTAGCCTTTCTTGATATTTAATGCTTCAATTGACCAAGTCAATAGAAGATTGGGTCATGTGACCCATGTCTTTTATCCCATTTTGGGCTTTTATTGAGCCCAACTCACTTAACCCAATAAAATCAATAATTTCTTATCTTTATACGTATTACAATAATATTCCCACTCATAATATTCATATCCGTAGCCTCAATCCCAAAAACAAGTGATTCTAGCCACGTTTGGCTTATTTTGACCTTAGGGGCAAAACTGTCATTTTGATCCCAAATTCGTTCTCGAGTAATTTTATTATACCAATGTAATATGTAATTCATTTCATGTATATACTCTTGGTTGTAGAAGAAACGTAGCAAAAATCGGCTCGGTACGTCCCCGGATACCCTTGGGACTTAGAAATTTCCAACTTTCGAAAAAGTGGAAAACCCAAGGTGGCACGCCCCTGGGCGCGCCAACCCACTGCCTATGGGCTAAAAATTTTATCCCAGAGTGGCGTGGCACGGTCCCAAATGCTCCCCTCCTTAAATTTTTCCAAAAATTCCATTTTTTGACTTCTCTTCACGGGTTTGGTTAGACACTTCAAGTCCTATTCTTTAACTCACTTCTTAACCTTATTATACTTTGTTTAGAGGTCTTATTAGCCTCATTTTGAACCCCACAAATGCACAATGAAAATTTCAAAACACCTTCTATGCAAGTTTAACCACATAACAATAGCCAAATTCAATTATCTCATCAATAGCCTTACCAAATGCATACTCATAGCGCTCGATACCTACGTACATATTATTTAATGTCGTCAAGTAGGGTTGGGAACGTACAGGGTGTTACAGCATGACCCAAAAAACTTTGCACCCCTTTAACCGATACAGGTGGCGGGAGTTTTTCAATAGCTTCGATCTTTGCCCTATCAACTTCCAGCCCCTGCTTTGACACTTTATGCCCAAGAACTATACCTTCTGTCAAAAGGAAATGGCACTTCTCCCAATTGAGAACAAGATTAGTTTCTTCACACCGAGAAAGGACTTTATCCAGGTTTTGCAAACATACCTCGAAAGAGTTACCAAAGACTGAAAAATCATCCATAAAAATCTCTACGAACTCCTCAACCATGTCGTAGAAAATAGCCATCATGCAACGCTGAAAGGTAGCCGGTGCATTACATAATCCAAATGGCATACGCTTGAAAGCATATGTGTCGTAAGGACATGTAAATGTAGTCTTCTCTTGATCTTGGGGATCTATAGAAATTTGATTGTATCCGGAATACCCATCAAGAAAGCAATAATACTCCTGCCCGGCTAAACAATCCAGCATCTGATCAATAAAAGGGATTAGATAGTGGTCTTTCCTCGTAGCATCATTAAGTTTTCGGTAATCCATGCAAATACGCCATCCAGTTACAGTTCTTGTAGGAATCAATTCATTATTGTCATTTGTGATCACCGTCATACCACCTTTTTTGGAACACATTGTACTGGGCTCACCCACGTACTATCAGAGATAGGGTAAACAATGCCAGAATCTAGCCACTTAATTACCTCCTTCCTTACTACTTCTTTCATCACCGGATTTAAGCGTCGTTGGTGTTGCACACTTGTCTTGTGCCCTTCTTCCATGTAAATTTTATGCATGCATAAACCCGGATTAATACCATGGATGTCAGACATCTGCCAACCAATAGCCTTCTTTCTTCGTTTTAGAATCAACAATGTCGCATCAACTTGTTCCTGTGACAAATCTGCTGACATATTGAAGTTCCTTCAATTCAAGCTTCGGTGCTTCCTCAATTGAGGGCTTAGTTGGAGGACCGAGTGGACGATTTAATGGTTCCCATCTACCCTCTTTAGCATAGATACCCATAAGATCAAGAACTTGCACCATCTCACTAGCTTCTGCATCACCAAACACATCTTGCCCCATCAAAACTTTTTCCAACGGATCTGTAGACAAAGTGTAGATGCTTTCAACCGCTGAATCTATAGCTGTGATAGCCGACAAGTTCTCATAAATTTTTGAAAGCTTCAAAGCCCTATATACATCAAAGACTTCAACCTTATCATGAACTCGCATAGTAAGTTTCCCGGCTGCTACATCAATGATTGCACCTCTTGTAGCCAGGAACGGACGCCCCAAAATAAATGGGACTTCCGGGTCAGGCTCAAAATTCAGCACCACAAAATCAACGGGAAAGATCAATGACCCCACTTGTACCAGAACATCCTCAACAATACCATCAGGTCTAGTCACAGATCGGTCTGCCAGCTGTAAAATAATAGTAGTAGGCTTCGGACAACCCAAACCCAATTCCTTGAAAATTGAAGTGGGCATCAGATTTATACTAGCCCCCAAATCACACAATCCACGAGCGCAGACACGATCCCCCAGAGTAATCTTCACAGTGAAGCTTCCAGGATCTTTCAGCTTAGTAGGTAACCGGTTCTGAATGCGAGAACTAACCTCCTCAGTCAAAGCCACTATGGCATATTCTGTCAATCTACTCTTGTTTGCTACAATGTCTTTCACGAACTTGGCATACTTTGGAATACCCTGCAAGATATCCACAAGAGGCAAATTAATGTGCACTTGTTTAAGTAATTCAATGAACTTACCAAAGCATTCATCCTCCTTCTTCTTTTTGAACTTCTGAGGGAACGGAGGAGGCAATTTCACACTATGTATCACTTTATCATCTTTGGAGCTTTTGGTAAACTCCACTTGTTGGTCTTCAATCACCACTACTTTTGGCTCCAATTCTTTCGCTGGTGCAACTGTATCCTCTAACTGCTTACCACTATGGGTAACTATAGCATTCACCTGCTTGGGATTTGGTTCAGTATCTCCTGGAAGACCTCCTTGGGGCCTTGTATTCTGTGCATTAGCTAACTGGCCAACCTGTTTTTCCAAATTCTGAGTAGCCAACTGATTGTTCCTCACATCTGCTACCAGCTTCGCTTGTTCATCCATAATCTGTTTTAACATATCCTCCACACTCATGTCTCCAGGCTTAGCACCCACTTGATTTCCTTGGCCTTGCTGTTGGTTGTACTGAGGGGCATATCCTTGCGGCCTATATTGATTTTGATTTCCTCCCCACGATAAGTTCGGATGGTTTTTCCACCCGGCATTATAAGTGTTACCGTAGTTCTGAGCTCCACCTCCCCTTTGGGCATTACCAATAAAATTTACTGAATCCAGATTAGCACTACACAAATCGCTGGTATGATCACCATTTCCACATACACTACACATCACAGAAACCTGTTGCTGGGCTGCATTCACGAGAGCTGGTTGTTGCCCCAAATTCAAACTACTAAAGTGATTGTTCATCATGTTTTGCATAGCTGAAATTTGGGCAGATAATGCTGTGACTGCATCCACATCTAGTTTCCCAGCAACCTTCTTTGTAGAATTCCTAGAATTATCACTATGCCAGTCTGGATTTCCCTGCGAAATATGATTTAACAGATCATATAATTCATCATACGTCTTCTCTAAAGCCTGTCCACCTGCAGCTGAATCAAGTAGAATTTTAGTGTTGGGGTCGAGAGACTCTATAAACGTATGCACCAACACTTCATTAGCTTGGTGGTGGTGAGGACAATCCCTCAGCATGGATTTGAATTTGTTCCAAGCTTGGTACAAATTCTCATCATCTCTCTGTCTGAAACTTAGTATCTCACTCCTCAGCTTTGCTGTCTTTCCAGACGAAAAGAACCTTATCAAGAATTTCCGAGCAAGATCATCCCAAGTAGTGATAGAATTGGCCGGCTCTGCATCTAACCACCTTCTTGCTTCCCCCAGCAGATAAAAGGGAAACAACGTAAGTCTTACATAATCTGAAGATACACCCACAGGAATATATGTATCACTGATCTCTAGAAAATTCCAAATATGGTTTTGCGGGTCTTCATGAGCGAGACCAGTAAACTGACCACTTGAGTGCAAGAGTTGCACCATGTTCTGTTTAAGCTCAAATCTACCTCCAGCTGCCGATTTGAGAATACTGGAGGTCACATTAGTGGCGAGTGGGATTGCCACATCGTGAACTGTTCTAGCTACTATTACTTCCTCTTCACGTCTCTCTGCACCTGGTTCTTCAATTCTTACGGGATTACCCCGTAGTCCTTTGCCAGCCAGTTCGACTTATGGGATTGGGTAGTCTGCAACCTATCTCCTCAATCTATTGAAATACCTCTCAGGTTCAGACTGCGGGGCTACCAAATCTTTGTTCCTTGCCAGTATTCCGAGAAGTCAGCCTGCAAACTAGAACAGCTAAGATCAAGTTGTCAACACGTAGTTGAAAATTAAAGTACAAACGTCAATAGTTGAAATCTATCTATTTGAAAGTCCCCGGCAACGGCGCCAAAAACTTGGTGTAACCCAGCTATACACGCAAGTGTACGTGATCGTGCAAGTAATAAAGTGACTCCTTTTAAAGAGCCGGATATCGAACCCAAGGGACTTTCGTCAACAGAAATCAACTCTAGATGGCAAACTATAATTAAAAACTAGTGCTGCAAAAACGACAATAGATTTGGTGCTTAAAATTTAATGATTGTGGACTAAGAACTCCTATCTTCGCTACCGTAACTTTGGTTTTCGCAAATATACTTGAAAAATCAATGAAAAGTAAATTCCCAGGGATAAGTCACCCTGAACATCATCTCTTGAGCATAATTGTTGCTGGTTTAAGCATTTTGAGTAGTTTATCGTGGTTATCGATCCCAAGGTTAATTTTTTAACTATATTCATCTTCAAATTATAATTGTCTACTAGAACTTAGAAACCTACCTACATCCGTGAGTGGTGATAAGCTTAACCAATTCTAGAGCATTCAAGCTTTCTTCTTGGAATTGACCAAGTGTGGGTGGTTAGGTACCTCTCGTTCCTAACCACATGTCAATCCCTTAGAATTACTTCTCCAAGACAGACCACACTTCATATATTCAAGTTCTATCTCTCAGTTTCTCTCTCGAGCTCACTTCAAGACAAGAAATATATTCCAATGGTGATCAAACATCAAAATAATGAATTTTAGAATATATGAATAACCACTTTATAATAAACTCCAGCAAAAACCAATACAATTAACCCAAGAGATTCATGTTCTTGGCCTTAACCCCAAGAATGAGGGATTTTAGCCACTCATAATGTTTATCAACATCCACAAGTAATAAATACTCTAAGAATTAAGTAAAACTGAAAAGGAGAAGAATGGAACCTAATTTAGATGCCCAAAAATGCCCCAAAATATTCTAAGGATGATGGAATGTGATACAATAACTTAAAAGCCCTATTTATAAACCCAAGTCGAGGCAAAAATCGGCCAAAAAGTGACCCGGCACGCCATTAGACGCGCCTAGCACATAGGCAGATTTTACCTCAGCAAAAAGGTGCTCCCAGGCGGCGTGGCACGCTGGCCAGCGCGCCTGGGCACTGCCTAGGATAGTGGAATTTTTGCCAAACGCGGCCTGGCACACTGCCTAGCGCACCAGGCCCCCTTTTTTGTAATTTTTTGCTTTTGTCAACTTCTCTTCGCGGATTTGGATGGATTCTTCAAGATCAACTCTTTGGCTTGTCTCTTAGCTTCACTATTCTTCACTCGTAGTTCTTCCAAGCCTCACTTTCCATGCCAAACATGCTCCAAAAAGTAACAAATTCCACCTACAAGAGTCTAATCATATTGGTTAGCACACTATCCCATTTTCCATCAAAAACTTATATAATACACAAGTATTGTTCTCAAAACTAAGGTAATCATGGGTTAAAGTCGCTACTAAGGCATATAAATACGCCTTAGATCAGTAACCACTCCTGCATCTAACCACTTGATGATCTCTTTCTTCACAACCAGTTGCATTGGTGGGTTTAGATGATGTTGGTGCTCAATGCTCGATATGCACTCAGGAGTAAGTTGAATTTTATGAGTGCAATGCCGAGTGGAATCCCTATAATATCAGCAATGGACCAACCAATGTCCCTCTTAAATCTTCTCAATACTGAAACCTGTGCCTCTACTTCTCACTCCACCAATTTAGTAGAAATAATCACAGGCAAGGTGTTTTTGGCTCTTAAAAATGTGTAGCGAAGGTGAGCCGGAAGAGCCTTAAGCTCTAAAACTGGAGGCTCCTCAATAGAAGGATGATCTGGTGGGGTCACTCTATTCTTCAAATCGAGATCAAGTTTCTTTGGAGCATAAGTGTATGCTCCCTTACCAGTGAGTGCACCAACCATCTCATCATATTCATCAATATAGTTGCTATCAAAATTCATAATCACGGCTGCGAGAGCTTCTACCCTCAACCTTTCTTCAAGAGGCATCACAATATCAGTATCCTCAATCGTATCTATTACTGAAATCACCCGCATATCTTTTGGTTGCTTCATGGAATGACAAACATTGAAAGTGACTTGTTCATCATTTAACCTGAAATTCATCTGCCCTATTTCCATGTCTACCAATGCATGACCAGTGGCAAGAAATGGTCTTCCCAATATGATGGGAACCTTGAAATCAACTTCGCAATCGAGGATCACAAAGTCAGCCAGAAATATGAAAGATGCAACTTTTACCAAAACATCATACAAAATTCCCACCGATTTTTTCACAGTCCTATCCGCCATGAGAAGTCTCATAGAGGTTGGTTT
Source organism: Capsicum rhomboideum (assembly GCA_031232105.1). Taxonomy (NCBI): domain Eukaryota; kingdom Viridiplantae; phylum Streptophyta; class Magnoliopsida; order Solanales; family Solanaceae; genus Capsicum; species Capsicum rhomboideum. The sequence continues at coordinate 44,627,092 of CP124719.1, read as the reverse complement.
TGGTGCTCCCAATACCAACTGCTTGAAAATGGCTAACGACATTAAGTTAATGCTAGCACCCAAATCATAAAGTGCTTTAGCAAAGTTGTAGGACCCGATAGTACAAGGAATTGTGAAAGCTCCTGGATCTTTATTCTTTTCAATTAGGGAACGCGAAGCAACTGCACTACAATGATGCAAGTTATCTGCCGACTCAAAATTGACAGTTCTCTTCTTTTTCACCAAGTCTTTCATGAACTTTGCATAACCTGGCATCTGCTCTAATGCCTCAACAAGAGGGATGTTTACTGATAGTTCTTTCAACATTGTAATAAACTTCTGATATTTACCTTCCTCATCTTCTTTTTCAACCTTTGAGAAAAGGGAGGAGGAGGTCGTGGGATAGTTTTTAGCATTTATGTGACCTTCTTTTCCTACCTCTTTTTAGATTTTGCCTTTTCAATAGTATCATAAAGATTTGGAACTGTGTTGACCTTCAAATTATTCGAATCTATCTCAGTTTCTATATCAACAACCATCAGCTTATTGTTCTTACCACTATCCACAGGTATAGATGGATCTGTAGGACATTTCTCGCTTTTAGTAGTAGTGGCCAATCAATGGCTATCATTCTTCGTATTTTGGACGGTGTTGCTTAGAAGGGTTCCTGGCTGTCGTTGGTTCAATGCCACCAATATCTTCCCGAATTATTGCTCTAACTATTTAATAACAGTTGAATGGGATTCTACTTTTTGACTTATTCCCGAGATGTCTGACCTAATCTTCTTCAGGCACTGCTCTTGACTCTCTGACCCTTTCACCAGTTTATTGAGAAGGGATTCCATTCTTGAATTTCCAGAGTCACCATCGCGGTTTCTTAGGGGAACATATACGCCACTCTTCTCTTTATAATCATCCTTCCTTCTCTAATCACCATCACGCTCTCATTCTCTATCTCTATATCTCGACTTGTTGTAACTATCACCATAGTAGTTCCGACCTTGATTCCCTTGCCGCGAGTTCCAGGAGTCTTAGTTAGACCCTTGGCTTAGAAACCCGCCACTTCTTAATCCAAATACTTAGCCTCTTTATCAGATTCATAATCATCATGTCTAGGCATTTTACCTTGTGCACCGATGGCATGCGCCTTTTCAGCATCTCTAGCAGCAATATGTTTGGCCAGCAGACAAATTTTTGTCCTTAGTTGTGCAACCTCTTGAGCTACAGATTTGTCCGAAGCCCGTTGTGCTACTGAGGCTCCAATAGCATATGTGCTAGCAGGTATTTCTACCTCCCGAGTATGCCATCCTCGGTTGGTCTTAGTGATACGATCTACTATCTCCAAAGCTTGTTCCCATCTCAAACTCATGAATGCTCCACCAGTGATAGTATTTGATACCGCCTTCGTGTTGGCATTTAAAGCCCTGTAGAAGATTTCAAGTAAGTTCCTACCATTCATCCTATGATTTGGAACATTCTGTAGCTTCTTCTTAAAACTTATCCATGTCTCGTAAAGTGATTTAGAATGTAGTTGTCTGAAGTTATAAATTTCATCCTTCAACTGTAGCATCTTGGAAGGTGGAAATTTTTTTTCCAAAAATTAATTTCTCAATTCTTGCCAAGTAGTGATGGAACCTCGTGGTAATTCTGCCAACCACAGAGTCGCTTCTCCTGTTAGAGAGAATGGGAACAATCTCAATCGAATAGCCTCTTGGTCAACTCCAGGCAAATTATATGAAGTGTAGACCCTCATAAATCTCATCACGTGCATGTTTGGATCATCAGTAGGAAGACTGGTGAACACACCCTTCAGGTTTAGCAAGTGAATCATGGCACTGGTAATGTCAAACTTAGTGCCCTGAGGTAACTTTGGTGGAATAGTAGCACCAGTCTCTATTGGCTCGAAGTAGGCCACATCTTCTTCCTCAGGATCATCACAAACTGGCACATGCGGTCTTTGAAGTGGTTGGTGAGCTCTCAGTCTTCTTTTTCACTTTTCAGCCTCAGCCAGTCATTGGGCTGCCTCTTGCATAGCTCGATTATCTCTCTCTGCTTGCCTAAGAGCATCTTGTCTAGGATGCTCTTCTCGTGTCAATCGAGCAGTAGTTTGATCTGTTGTTTCATGATCAACCAGCTAAATTGGTTGATTATGAATATCTCCCATGGCGGAAGGATCCTGAACTTCATCGGTATTCACCATTCTTCAATTAGCTCTCAGAGTCCTTTATATTTTAAGATCAAGTGGAATCAAGGGATTGCCTTGACTCCTAGTATTGGGCATACACTAGTGTGTGCCCTTAAAAGTATATAAAAATAGTACAAATCAACTCCAAAAAATAAACTAATCAACTCCGTAACCATACTCTCTGGCAACTCCACAAAGGTCTCAACCTTTCGGGTCATCAGGAGCAGCCCTTTTTGAAGGGTCTGGAGATAGAGACGAGCCGGTGAGCATACCTATGTCTATTCCTATACCAGTGAACATTCCTGATACTGTTTATGCACCTGTTGAGGGCACAGGCCTAATTGACGATGAGGTACCCAGCTCTACAGCACCACCACTTCCTTCTGGTATGGTTTAGGTTTTGAGAGACTTCCTACAACAGCTGGTTGATAGGCAGATGTAGATGTTTGATTTGCAGGCCTACACAGAGACACAGATGACTAAGTTAGTATCCCAACTTAAGTCATGGGTTAGGACCACAGTTGAGGCTGCAGAGGCTAGGGTTGAGGCCCGTATGTCTGCATCTATGGAAACATTCATGTGAGAGCTGCATGGACGGATTGATAGCTTTGAGTCACGGATGGCTACCCATTTGGGTTTGACACAGCCTTCTGGTATAGCAACATTGACACAGAAGGTAGCTTCTTTGCGAGATAAAGTCTGAGCTTTGGCACCGAAAAGTGCCCCTATTATTCCACCTATGCCAGTTAAGGCTTCGATGCGGCCATTTTTTTAGGTGGATTTATTTGCCGATGAGGAGCCTCCTATTGATAGAGGCAAACATCCACGCAGTTCAGAGAAGTAGGTGGATAGTGGTGATGAGTTTGAGGGTGATCTCCAGAGAGCGGTTAAGGCCTCTAGGGTGGAGTACCATACTATCCAGATCGCAGAGGAGCAGAGGGCGGTGGTGCATCCTCTAGTCAGGCACCCCCTCTACTGGATGCGTCTACTAGAGAGCCTACAAGGCATACTAATAATCCAGCTACAAGCGGGCCCACTTTCGGCTCTTAGGGCACTGCAGGTATGTCTTCACTCCCTTGCATTTATTATATTGATAGCTATGCACTGAGGGCAGTGCACCATTGTTAGTTGGGGTTGGGGGTGTACCACCACTTTGGGGGTTTTGTTGCCGTGTTTATTTTCCCCCGAGTGTGCTATCATAGTAGAACCGGCATATTTAGGATGTTATTTATAGTATTTATGTGTTTTCTTATTGAATTAGGAGAGAAATAAGGGAACCATAGTGCAGTCCAGTTTTGAACAAGTTATGTTGTTTGATTGTTTAAAGGATACCCTCCTGAAATTTTTGTTTTTAAATAGTGTGTGTAGTATGTTAGTTGTGACAGCTGTTGGATCTTGTTATGGCATTAGAATTATAGAAAAAATAACTGTAGCAAGCATTGCATGATCCCAGATAGGTAGTAGTTGATAATACAACCCTGTGCTATGTGTGTGAGGTCGTTACTTAGTTGACTTTGTGTGTGCGATCCAGAACTTGCCCGGTTAGTCTTGCCTAGGTTAGAGGATAGTGGTTAGGAAAGGATCATAGGCCATTTTTGAATAAGTCCACGTTTAGCCTAAATGCCTGACTAAATGAATTAAGTATCCCTTGATCCCAATTTTGAGCCTTAATTGACCTATTTCTTTCATTAGCCTATTCACCTTCCCATTTTGACTTATAATGAAACTATCTTGGCCCTGGTCCCTCCTTGGACATTGTGTACCTCAACTCAGGCAAATCGCCTGAGTTGAGGGTGGCCATTATAGGGGTGCGTAGATTGATTTGGGTATGAAGAAGGGGTTAGTAAAAGAAAAAGAGAGAAAATGGATTTGGGTGTGAAGAAAAAAGGAAAAAAAATAAAGTGAAATGAATAGAAATTGAAAAAAAAAAGAAGAGAAAATTGTGTTTTGAAAGTAAAGAAAATCACACCCAAAATCTGAAAATAGATGAAGGAGAATAAGGGAGAATAAATAAGCATGGTTGAAAAGCGGAGCCAAAAATAGTGTAGTGTCAAGGAGGGTTAAGTCACCATATCCATATGTACCATACCTGTCCCCAAGCCGGCATTATAGGCCGATTAAAGTCCTATAGTGATCTTAGTCCAACTGTCCGAAAAACTAAGGCATAGAAAATAAGGGCAAGCCTATGGTATTTCATGCACACTGTTTGAACTTCTTTGTGAGAGAGAGTGTTTTGACCGAGTCCCTAATTCGAGATTCTTTAGTATACTATGAGTGTATGGAACTTCTTTGATTGTGAGAGTACATGGGTTGAATTGTTAGCTGCTATTTGTTTGGATAATGTCATTTACATATATGCTCAGTTGTTTATTCATAATCTGATGCCATCACTTGGTCCCTTCTCTGTCATGATAATATGTTGCATGTATACACACCGTGGTTTTGAGTTGTAAATAGGAGGGGTCAGAAAAGTTTTGAAGTCAAAAGCAATGAGTCGACTACCGTAGGTCCCTTAGGTTTCTCTTAGTTAAGCTTTGTATATGTTTATTTTGTTTTGTTTGCCTGAGGACATGCAAATGTTCTAAGTTGAGGGTGTTGATGTGTCATGGTTTCATGACACTTTTGATGCTTAAAACAAGGAAAATATGCCATAACTTGGGTGTGTTTGGTTGGTATGACGTGTTTTCTGTTCTATATTGCAGGAAAATAGGTTTTGGAGGCAAAATGGACAAAAAGGAAGAAATCAGGCTCGAGAACAAAGTATCTGAAGACAAAAGAGCTGAGTCCAGTACCATAGGAGTGAATCACGACAGGACTCATGTGCCGTGAAGTCCACTCACGTGATGTGAGTGGCTGTCGTGAGCCATCTTCAGAGATGCTGAATGTTGTCTGATTCCCATGGCAGGCATCCACGTGGCGTGACTCCACTCACGTGACGTGAGTGGGTGCCGTGAATAGACTTCAGAGATTGTGTGGTGCTGCCTGATTCTCACGACAGGGACCCAAGTGACGTGGCTTGGTTCCACGATACCGTGGAAAATTGCCGACTTTAGTCTCCTACTTTGTTTAGGATAGGATTCATCTTGTATCTATAAATACCCCTGTATTGTCCTATGTGCGAGAGTTAGCCATTACATTGTTTTAAGATAGTTTTTCATTATTTTGAGTTCAAAAACACATTATTATTTTGTAATCTTGGAACACCGATTCTAGGGTTTTATTCATAATTGAGATTTCAGAGTTTCTTCATTATTGTGAGTTTACAATTATGTCATCATCTTCAAATTCTTATTGTTCTCTTGCGAACATGAGTAGATAAACTCATTAACTAGGGTTGTGTGAACCATGAGGAATTAACGAAATGGGTTAAATGCAAAGCAATTCTGAACCGGTGTAAATGTATGTATTGTTATTTCCTTCATTGTGATTGATCTTCTAATGGTTGCAAATGTTAGAAAATCTCATGTATTATAGACTTGCTTGAGAGAGAGGTAGAGATTGGGAAAAGGAAATACCAACAGAGATTTAAAGCTATCAACCTTCATCTAATAACTTGAGCCTTAGCAAGAATAGTTATCTGATATCCAGGACAAGGGTTAGTAGTACGAGGCTCGGAAACTGAGAGAAGAAGAGTGAAATTTGTCTAACCAAGGTCGAGAGACGTTTAGATGAACATAACTTGTCAGATTTTGCATGCAATGCAGCGGGACAGTTTTGCCAGCACCAATAACCGGTAGAGTTAAGGAATCATTGGGGATCATAGTCCTAGTGTATTTCTCATTTTGAAAACAACTTCAAAGAATCAGTAATTGTTACTATCACTATTTGTTACAAATATTTACCCCTTTTTACTTATTTGCCAACTACTCGAACATGAACTCAACCTACTTTCTTCCTATTCCCTGTGGGATCGACCCCAACCTAGTTGGGTTCTATATTTGATTCACCGACCACTTTATACTTCTTAGGAGTCATATTTTGGGTGACATCAATGGTTATTAGGGTTACAATCAAATTTATATTGCTCCCAAAGACAAAGAGAAGACCACTTTCACTTGTCCATATGGGAATTTTGCATTCAAGAGGATGCCTTTTGGTCTATATAATGCACTAGCAATTTTTTAGCATTGCATGATATCTATCTTTTCTGACATTGTTGAGGACTCCATTGAGGTGTTTATGGACAACTTCTCGATTGTTGGTGATTCATTTGAAGATTGTTTGGCACATCTTGATTGTAACTTAGTGCTGAACTGGGAAAAGTGCCATTTTATAGTCAAAGAAGGAATAGTGCTTAGTCATAAGATTTTGAAGAAGGGGATTGAAGTTGACAAGGTGAAGATTGAGGTGATTGAGAAATTGCCTCCACCAATTTCTCTGAAGGGTATTCATAGCTTTTTGGGGAATACAGGATTTTATCAAAGATTCATCAAAGACTTTTCTAAAATTGCTAATCCTTTGTGCAAATTATTGGAGAAATAGGTAAAGTTTGTCTTTGACGATGCATGTCTAAAGGCGTTTGAGTGCCTGAAAGAAAAGTTAATTTCAGCCCCTATTATTGTGTCTCCCGATTGGTCCATGATGTTCAAGGTTATGTGTGATGCTAGTGGTGTGGCGCTAGGTGAAGTCCTTGGTCAAAAGCAAGAGAAGATCATACATCCCATCTACTATGCTAGCAAAGAGCTTAACCATGCGCAGAAAAATTATATTATGACTGAACAAGAGTTGTTTGTTGTGGTGTTCATGTTTGAGAAATTTTGATCTTTCTTGATTGGCATGAAAGTTATTGTGCATATTGACCACGTAGCTCTTAGGTATGTTATAGAAAAGAAGGATGCAAAGTTGAGGCTGATTTGTTGGATACTTTTATTGCAGGAATTCAACTTTGAGGTTAAGGACCGAAAGGGGATAGAGAATCAAGTGGCTGACCACTTATCACGCCTTGAAGAGCATGCTAAAACTGAAGGATGAGCTTTAGATTGATAATACTTTTCTGAACGATCAGGTATTAGCCACATCGCAAGATTTGATCCAATGGTTTGTAGACTTTGCAAATTATTTGGTGAGTGATGTGGTTCCTGAAGAACTATCATTTCAGCAACATAAGAAGTTCATGCATGATGTGAGAAGTTCTTTTGGGATGACCCATACTTGTTTCGGATTTGTAAAGATAGATTGATTTAGAGATGTGTGCCTGAGGTTGAAATGATGAGCATTTTAGAGGCATGCCACTCGTCGCCAGTTGGGGGTCATCATAGTAGTGCGCGGACTATGCAAAAGATCTTGCAATATGGGTACTATTGGCCTACCATTTATAAGGATGCACATGACTACTCACGAACTTGTGACCAATGCCAGAGACAAGGAAACATCTCACGAAGGCAAGAACTTCCAATGACTGTTATTCTAGAGCTTGAGTTGTTTGATGTATGGGTATTTGACTTCATGGTCCCCTTTGTGAGTTCACATGGTATGAAGTATATTTTGGTGGCTTTTGACTATGTTTCAAAGTGGGTAGAGGTGGTTGTACTTCCAAACAATAAAGGGAAGAGTGTCATAGCATTCTTGAGAAAGAATATATTTTCCAGATTCGGTAAACCAAGGGCTATCATTAGTGATGGAGGCTTGCACTATTGCAATCATTTGTTCAAATCATTACTTGAGAAATATGGTGTGAAACATAAGGTGGAAACACCTTACCATCCACAGATAAGCGGGCAAGTTGAGGTCTCCAATCGCGAGATCAAGTCTATTTTGACGAAGACTGTGAATATCAATCGGATGGACTGGGCTAGAAAGTTGGATGATGCATTATGGGCTTACCGGACAGCTTTTAAGACCTCTATTGGTGTGTCTCTGTATCATCTTGTGTATGGTAAAGTATGTCACTTGCCTGTCGAACTCAAGGCATTGTGGGCACTGAAAAGGTTGAATCTGGAGTGGAGTGATGTGGCTAAGTTGAGACTAGAATAGTTGAATGAGATAGATGAATTCCGTCTTCACGCCTATGAGAGCTCAGCCTTGTACAAAGAAAAGGTGAAATTGTACCATGATCGCAAAATTGAGAGAAAAGAATTCACCACGAGCGATATGGTATTACTATTTGATTCAAGGCTGAAGTTGTTTCTGGGTAAGTTGAAGTCAAGATGGAAAGGGTTGTATAGAGTAGTGACAGTATTTCCCTATGGCGCAATTAAACTTAATAATAAAGAAGGTCAGAGGTTTAAAGTAAATGTCCAAAGGGTGAAACACTACCTCAGTGAGGTTGAAAAGGTATAAGTCATATGTGAAGTGGATCTAGCCGATGCTTGAGAAGTCAATCACACCCGAGTCATGCCGCAATGTTAAATCAGGCTCTTCATGGAAGTCAACCCATGGTCTAGTTGGTGAAGTCTAAGTAACTAACCCAGCCACGTCGGGCTATGATGTTAAATCTAGCCCTGCTTGGGAGGCAGCCCAAGGATTTTGTACTTTTTAATTTATAAGGTAATGTGTGTTACTTGTACAGGGACTATGCAGAAAAGAAACCAAGGAACCAAAATCAGTACTGAACCCACAAAAGGGTTGCACGATCTTGGGAAGGACCCATGATCGTGGGTCCAATCGTCTGCATGAAGTCCAGAAGAGTGTGTCTTAGGAGTTATCCTACAATTGGTCACCACGATCGAACTTAGATGTCACAATCGTGGTACCAATCGTCTGATCAAACTCTTGAAAACCAACATGCAGGTAATTGAACCTATGATTTTAAGGAACAATCGTGGCTGCATACCACGATCGTCCTTAATACTCATAGATTCCCAAGTGAGTTTTCATCCCTCTCTTAATATGACCACATAACATGATCGCGGTTTAGTTTCATGATCGTGAGTACAGGTCGTCTGTTGAGCTCTTCAGTTTTAAGTTAACCCAACCCGACTTGGTTTTAAAACCCCAATTCACTATACATAGGACCCGATAAGACCCATTTGTTATTCAAACTCAAGTTTACTTACAATCATATGATCAAAAAAGCAAAAAATCCAAAATCTGAGCTCTGATTTGTAAGAATTAGCTACTCCCTTCAGTGTTCGAACCACTTCTCTCTCCAAGCACTCAAAATTTCAAGAACAAAATCATATGTTTACTACTCATGTTTTACAATTATCTCCATATTTGAAAATTAATAAGTAAAGGGTGCTAATTTGGGTACCTAGGGAGTAGTAGTGCCGAAAAGGTCTAGAAATATGGTAATGTGTGTTGGATTTTGAATAAATGAACAACGGGGGAAGTCTGAGTACCCCTTTTAGCTAAACATATGGTCAAATAAGGTCAAATTAGATGTTTTTGAACTGATAAGTGTCAGTGCACACTCCATAACAGAACCCACGATCGTGGTATCAATGTACGATCATGAGTTGGATCGTTATGGGTGAAAAATTTTCAAGTTGCAGCTGTTCATCAAATAAACACATCCTACGATCATTCTATCTTTGTTCGATCGTGGTATGTGATCTTCTGATGTGGCAACCCCCCAGTACTTTTTGGGGACACTTCCAACGATCGAAGGAATGATCGTCCTTCATTCTACGATCATTGGAAGGATCGTCTGTTTGAATAAACTGCATACTGTTTTCATTTTTTCTCGAACTAACTCTTGTTCGTACAGGTACTATTGCTCCAAAATCACTCAAGTAGATGCAAAAAGAGGCCTTCTGCAAGAAGATAACTAAGGAACGGGCACCAAACAATGTGCCTTCTGCTTCATCTAGTGAATTTGAGGAGTCTAGTGGGTACGAGTTTGAATATTCTGAAAGTGATTCCAATGATCAACATACACTTCGGACCACTAGGGACAAGGCTAAATAACTTAATAAGGCCAAGGTGACTATATCTACTGCTTCGGTTCCCGTAGCTACCCCCATTGAACTTTTCCAGTCTAAAGAGGGAGGTCAAAAAGCAAACCCAAATAGGGGTGAGCCTGGAGATGATGTTGAAGAGATAAGTTCCTCGGAGGAGGAGGAAGAGTCCAACCCCGAACCCTCTGAGGGTCCTGCTGCAGACATACCTCAGAGGGGTGTGGTCCCGAGGTGGTGGAGTGTGCCAAATTCTCAGGACGACTACATTGATGGGGTTTACTTGAACAACTAAGGAAACAAGAAGCGGAGTATTCAGGAGGAGCCTCAAATCTTGCCTGAATCACTACAGAAAGATCCAAAGTTGAGCCGAGTGTTTGACAAGTATGAGTTGGGATGGATGATGAGATCACTCTGGAACTAGAGCCCAGAGATGGTGAGGGAGTTCTATGCTAATTATACGGCAATGATCAAGAACATGACTCCCTCCAACAAACAAAAGGACATGATGAAGAAACCTCTTTTGGACATGATACTAGTGCGAGGTAAGGAGATTGACATTTTCATCAAGGCCATATCTCAGGCATTGTTTGGAGACACTTTTGAGCCAACTAAAGAGACTCTGGAGTATGACTTTAGGATGAATCATTTGCTACTAGTGAAGAAAATTTGAGCACTGATGACAGGCTTATGCACTATAAGTGGTTGGCGGACCACATTACAGAGGCTGGGGAGCAAGTAGTTTGGGTGAACGGGTCAACCATATATAAGCACACTTTGAAATTCACTACCAAGGCTTGGTGGTCAATTTTGCGGCATCGCATTACATCAACAGCAAATAATAACATACTAGGTGCAGCCAATACAGGCCTAGTAGCATCTTTAATGGCGAAGATTGAGCTGAACATTTCTCGAATCATGTAGAAGAGATTCGAGATAGGGTTTTTCCAGTTTTGCACAAACCTGTCATTCTCATGTTTGATTACTCAACTGCTGCAGAATTCATAGGTGCCATCTATTCTGACTGTTGACAGATTCATCTGACCAACAAAGAATGTAGATATTGCATTGATTAAGAACTTGAGGAACCCAACGGATCCAATCTAGGGTCCATTGCTAGATATGCCTATACAGGATGCCGAGGAAGGTGCTATGGCTAGTGAGATATCGACTTCTAAGGCTGGTGCTACTTATTTCTCCACTCAGCAGCCTAGAGCATCCTCGGGTACCATCCAGTTAGTGCTTATGGGTTACATGCTGATTCCTACAGCCCTCTTAGAGCAGCTCATAAGAAATCAGACACTATGTGATGCACGGATAAAGAAATTAGAAGTAGGGGTGAAGCCCTATCTGGAGTACGGAGTTAAGATGGCTATATGGAGTGTTCAGACCCATTTTGATAGATTTGAGAGTCGAATGATGGCTAGACTAGCATAGGTTAAGGTTCCCAACTTGACCACGATCACAAAAGATCTGGCCGACTTGAAAGAAGCAGTAACGGAGTTGACTGAGTGGACTATGCAGGTTGTGCCTCCTCCCCCTCCTCCGATCACATCATTGGCAGACTTTTCTATAGAGGTGGATACATTGATACCAGATTTCTACACTCAGGCCTTGGTGGTTAAGGCTGTTGACACAGATATGGATGAGATGGGTGATGATATGCAGCCTCGTAAAGAGAAAGAAAAGAGACAAGAAAGAAAGGAAGAAGGATTAGGAAGGGAGAAAAAGGAAAGAGAAAATGAGTGAGCAGACCTTTGAGGCACGTATTTTGGAGGGTGTTGAGATCTCACTTACTGCTGAGGTGGTTGTTCAGAGTGGAGGGTTTATAGAGATTTCCCCCATGATATTATTGAGTGTGTCCGCCACTAATGTCGCCCAAAATATACCTCCGGAAAAGTACAATGCGGTCGCTGTATCAAATATAGAACCCAACAAGGTTGGGGTCGATCCCACAGGGAATAGGTTGAAGTTTATATAGAATGTTGGTTTGAGTAACTGGTAAGTAAGTAAAAAGGGGGGGTTTTGTGAAGAAGTAATGAAGTAACGATTGCTGATTGTATCGAGTTTGTAGACAATAAGAGAAATACACTAGGACTGTAATCCCCAATGATTCCTTAACTCCACCGGTTACTTGTGCTAACAAAACTATCCCGCTATGTCGCATACAAAATCTGACAAGATATGTTCATCCAAACGTCTCTCGACCTTAGTTAGATGAATTTCACTCTTCTCCTCTCGGTCTTCGAGTGTCGCACTACTAACCCTTGTCCTGGATCTCAGATAACTATTCCCGCTAAGGTTCAAGTTATTAGATGAAGGTTGATAGCTTCAACTCTTTGTTGTTATCTCCTTTTCCCATCTCTACCTCTCTCTCGGGAAAGTCTAGAATACATGCGAGTTTCTAACGTTTGCAACCATTAGAAAGCAATCAAAATGAAGGAAACAACAATACATGCATTCACAGCGGTTCAGAGTTACTTTGCAGTTAACCAGTTTCGTTAATTCGTCATGGTTCACACAACCCTAGTTGATGAGTTTAGCTACTCATAATTGTAAGAACACAAGAAGAATTCAAAGATGAAAACATAATTGCACACTCACAATAATGAAGAAGAACTAAAATCTCAATTATCAATAAAACTTGAATTAGGGTTTGTAACTACAAAACCAAGAATATGTTTATAAGCTCAAAAACAATATGAAATATCTCTCAAAACAATGTAATGACTAACTCTTGCACATAGGACTATACAGGGGTATTTATAGATACAAAGTCAATCCTATCCTAATCAAAATAGGAAAACAGAGTCGCCAACTTCCACGGTATCGTGACTTGGTGTCGTGGAACGAAGTCATGCCACGTAGGTTGGTGTCGTGAAATCAGGCTTAGTTAGACGTCTTCAGAAGTTGAGTCACGCCACCTAGTCACGCCACATAGGTGTACCCACACCATGTGGATGCTAGGCGTGGAAATCAGGCATTTTTTCACACTGAAAGTTGACCCACGGCACCACTCACGTCACGTGAGTGGACCTCACGGCACGTGAGTGGTGTCTTGACTTTTACTATGGTGCGGATTCTTGTTCTTTCATCTTCAGACACTTCGTTCTCGGGCTTGATTCTTCCTTTTGGATCATTTTGCCTTCAAAAACCTGTTTTCCTGTAATGTAGGACAAAAACCACATCATACCCACCAAATACACCAAAGTTATTGCATATTTCCCTTGTTTCAAGCATCGAAAGTGACATGTAACCATAGCACATCAACACTCTCAACTTAGAACATTTGCATGTCCTTAGGTGAACAAAATAAAAACACACATATACGATGTTTGATTAAGAGAAACCTAAGGGACCTATGGCAGTCGACTCATTGCCTTTGGCATAAAACTTTTTCGACCCCTCCTATTTGTAAATCAAAACCAAAGTGTGTATACAGGCAGCATATTATCATGACACAGAAGGGATCAAGTGATGGCACTAGATTACGAATAAACAACTAAGCATATATGTAAATGACATTATCCAAACAAATAGCAGCTAACAATTCAACCCATGTACTCTCACAATCAAAGAAGTTCCATACACTCATAGTATACTAAAGAATCTCGAATTAGGGACTCGGTCAAAACACTCTCTCTCACAAAGAAGTTCAAACAGTGTGCATGAAATACCATAGGCTTGCCCTTATTTTCTATGCCTTAGTTTTTCGGACAGTTGGACTAAGATCACTATAGGACTTTAATCGGCCTATAATGCCGGCTTGGGGACAGGTATGGTACATATGGATATGGTGACTTAACCCTCCTTGACACTACACTATTTTTGGCTCCGCTTTTCAACCATGCTTATTTATTCTCCCTTATTCTCCTTCATCTATTTTCAGATTTTGGGTGTGATTTTCTTTACTTTCAAAACACAATTTTCTCTTCTCTTTTTTTTTTCTTTTCCTTTGCAATTTATCTTCACTTTATTTCTTTCTTCTTTTTCTTCACACCCAAACCTATTTTCTCTTTTTCTTTTATTAACCTCTTCTTCATAGCCAATTCAATCTACGCACCCCTATAATAGCCACCCTCAACTTAGGAGATTTGCCTGAGTTGAGGTACACTGTGTCCAAGGAGGAACCAGGGTCAATACAGGTTCATTGTAATTAAATGGGAAGGTGAATAGGCTACTGAAAGAAATAGGTCAATTAAGGCTCAAAATCGGGATCAAGGGATACTTATTCATTTGGTCTGGCATTTAGGCTAAAAGTGGACTTATCCAAAAGCGGCCTATGATCCTTTCCTAACCACTATCCTCTAACCTAGGCAAGACTAACCAAGCAAGTTCTGGATCGCACACACAAAGTTAACTAAGTAATGACCTCACACACACATAGCACAGGGTTGTATTATCAACTATTATCTATCCGATTCACGCAACGCTAGCTATAGTTATTTTGTCTATAATCCTAGTGCCATAACAAGATCTAACAGCGGTCACATATAAACATGCTACACACACATACTTCAAAATAAAAAAATTCATGAGGGGTATCCTTAACATTCAAAAAGCATAAATTTTTTTCAAAACTAGACTGCACTACAGTTCCCTTATTTTTCTCCTAATTAAACAAAAAAAAAACATAACTAATATAAATAAAAACCTAAACATGCCTATTCTACTATAATAGCACTTGAGGGAAAAGAAACACGGCAACAAAAACCCCTAAGAGGACATATAGACCCATAAGTACCTCTGCCCCCACCAAATAAGCATGCATTGTCCCCAATGCAGTAGATTAAAACAAAACAAGGGAGTTAGGAACATACCTGTGGCACCTTAGGTGCGTGGGTCTAATGTCGATCAAACTCAAAAATCAAAGCAAATGTAGGAATAGTAAGACACCCTGGGTTGCCTCCTAAGCATCGCTTGATTTAACGTCGCGGCACGACACGAGTATCTTGATTACTCAGACTTCGTCAAGATATCCCCTGGGTTGGCCTCCAGGTTCATATAAAATATTTATTTCTGAAATCACCCTCATGTCCTTTGGCTGTTTCATAGTTCTGCAAATATTGAATGAGACTTCCTTATTATCCAGCCTGAATTTTAGCTCACCTCGCTCCATATATACCAATACTCTGTCGGTGGCCAAAAATGGTCTCCCCAAAATTATAGGCATATCAAAATCGACCTCACAATCCAAGACCACAAAGTCAGCGGGGAAGTTGAAGTTTTCAACCTTGACCAAAATGTCATATACTATGCCCAAAGGTTTCTTGAACGTATGATCTGCCATCAATAACCGCATCTTTGTTGGCTTGAGGGTTCCCAAACCTAATTTTTTGAATACTGCCAGTGGCATCAAGTTAATGCTTGCACCTAGGTCACACAAAGCTCTGGCAAAGTTAACTAACCTAATTGTGCATGGAACTGTGAAGGCACCGGGGTCATAGGAAATTTCACTACAATGGTGCAAATCACCAACAGCCTCATTGGTGACAGTTCTCTTCTTCATCACCAAGTCTTTCATGAACTTTGTATATCCTGGCATTTGTTCCAAAGCTTCAATAAGAGGGATGCTTATAGAAAGTTGCTTCAATATGGACATGAACTTATGAAATTTTCCATCCTCCTTCTTTTTCTTCAAACGCTAAAGGAATGGAGGTGGCGGCCTAGGATTGGGGGTTAGCACTTGCGGGGCTTCCTTCTCTTTCTCAGTTTTAGCATTTACCTTGTTTTCATCAGTTTGAGGCTTTTCCACCTCTTTCGTGATCTCCCGACTAACAATTTTGTTTTAATCCATCTTTTTCTTGAGACGTTGAGGGAAAGATGGAGGAGGTATTGGAAATGGCACATACTTCTTTAGAGCTTTCTTTACTTTTTTCGTGGCCTTAGTCTGCCCTTCCAGTGGAGCATGAACACCCTCAACTTGATTAGGTGCCTTAATGAGAGTCATTCCACTTCTTGTTGTGATAGCCATAAAATGAGCATCAGTTTTTGGATTCTGGACGGTATTGCTTGGAAGTGTACCTGGCTGACGTTGGTTCAATACCACAGATATCTGCCCGAACTGTTGCTCTAACTGTTTAATGGCAGTTAAATAGGAATCTACTTTCTGACTTATTCCCGAAATGTCTGCCCTAATCTCTTTAAGACAGTTTTCTTGGCTTTCTGACCTCGTAACCAGTTTATTCAGAAGGTCTTCAATCTTTGAATTTCCAGACTCAGCATCGTGGCTACCTGGTGGTACGTAAATACCATTCTTCTCTCTATAATCATCCTTTTGCCTCCAATCACCATCACGCTCTCATTCTCTATTTCTATACCCTGATTTGCTGTAATTGTATCCATAGTAGTTCCGACCTTGATTCCCTTGCCTCGAGTTCCAAGAGTCTTGATTAGACCCTTGGCCCTTGGCTCGAAAACCCGCCACTTGTTGATCTAGGTACTTAGCCTCTTCATCAGACTCACTATCATCGTGTCTAGAAGATTTACCTTGTACACCTATAGCATATACCTTTTTAGCATCTCTGGCCGCAATTTGTTTAACCAGAAGACCAATTTTTGTCCTTAGCTAAGAGACTTCTTGAGCTACAGATTCGTCCAAATCCCTTTGAGCTGCTGAAGCTCCAATAGCATATGTGCCAGCAGGCATTTCTTCCTCCCAAGTATGCCATCCTCGATTGGTCTTAGTGACACAATCTAATATCTCCGAAGCTCATTCCCATCTCAAACTCATGAATGCTCCACCAGTGATAGTATCTGCTATCGCCTTTGTGTTGACATTCAAAGCCCTGTAGAAGATTTCAAGTAAATTCCTACCACTCATCCTGCGATTTGGCACATTCTGCAGCTTCTTTTTGAACCTCAGCCATGTCTCATAGAGTGCTTCAGAATGAAGTTGTCTAAAATTATAAATCTCATCCCTCAACTGCAGTATCTTGGAAGGTGGGAAAAATCTTTCCAAAAATTAATTTCTCAATTCTTGCCAAGTAGTGATGGAACCTCATGGCAACTCGGCCAACCACAAAGTCGCTTCTCCTGTTAGGGAGAATGGGAACAATCTTAATCGAATCGCCTCCTGGTTAACTCCAGGTAGATTATAGGAAGTGCAGACCCCCACAAAATTCATCACGTGCATGTTTGGATCATCAGTAGAAAGACCGGCGAACACACCCTTCAAGTTTAGTAAATGAATCATGGCACTGGTAATGTCAAACTTAGTGCCCGGAGGTAACTCTGGTGGAATGATGGCACCAGTCTCTATTAGCTCGAAGTAGGCCCCATTTTTTTCTTCAGGATCATCATAAATAGGCACATATGGTCTCGGTTGTTCTCTCAGTCTTCTTTGTCGCTCTTCAGCATCAGACAGATGCTTTGCTGCTTCTTGCATTGCTAGATTATCTCTTTCTGCTTGTATAAGAGCATCTTCCCGTGTCAATCGAGCGGTAATTTGATTCGTTGTTTCATGAATGTCTCCCACAGCTGCGGGATCCTGAACTCCGTTAGTATTTGTCACATCTAGAATTCCAATGGGGCAGACTGGCACCCGAAGCCGTTAAGGCTCGAGAGAACGAATCTTCATTCATATACACTCATACGCATGTCACTCAATAAGCATCACCAACACATAGAGATGTAAAATTCCAATAGCGAAAGTCATGGAAAATATATGATATATATACGAAACTTGGTCGTTAGGGCCATCAATTCAAAAGCATACACTACTTACATTTCCTTCATTTGTCCCACAACACCTATAAACCCTCTACAGATACATGGACATAACCAACCTAAAGTCGAGACAAGTCCCCGCTTTACACAATATTTACAATACCAAAACAAATGTACACATTAACTTGGAAAGCCCCGAACCAACTAGAGCTCACCAATAATCGACAAATGATCCGCAGCCTACTGTGGAGGCCTACTAGCACCTGTGCCTGCAGCAAGTAAGGTAAGTCCCCCAAGGGACGTCAGTACCAAGAATGTACTGAGTATGTAAGGCTATAAGAAACTGCATCATACATAAGAACATCAATGGAATCAAATATAAGAGAATAGTCAATATGGATAAACCATCGTTCTGTATGTGAGGAACCATGTACGCTATATTCATTTCTTTCTTTGATATTACGTTCATTCATCATTCTATGACCAACTGATTAGTGGTAAAAGCGGATAACCCATGCTAGGTATTTTAACCCCTGGGATGTGATTAACCCATGCTAGGCTTTTCTGTCGCCCCTGGGATGTTACTGTGATAACCCATGCTAGGATTTTCTGTCGCCCCTGGGATGTTACTGTGATAACCTATGCTAGGCTTTTCTGTCGCCCCTGGGATGTTACTATGATATTGGGGTCGACCCATGCTAGGTATTTTAACCCCTGGGATACCACCCATGATATTAGGATTGACCCATGCTAGGTGTTTCTTCTACCCCTGGGATGCCACCCAAGAATACTCAAACAATTATACATTATTTTGTTCTTTACTTCTATGGGGTTAATACATTGGTGATTGTACATTATTGGAACTTTGAAATATAGATGACACATCTTTTAGCAAAAACCAAAAGTACACCACTCAACACCTTTAGACCTAACCATCATGATCTACACAATCCCTCATGCACATAATATATTAAATCACAAGGTTAAACACTTACCAATACTTTCAAGGAGATGATCTTGTCCCAAGAGATGGTTGCCTTAGGGTTTGAGAGTAGAGAGAAAAGTGTAGAAAAATCTAGAAATGGCATGTGTGCTTTGTGGAATAAAAATCTATTTTTTGTGCCTTTATATAGGCCCTCATGGTCATCCTTAGCCACTTACTTAGTCATAAATGTTGTGTTTACTTGATCAACACAAGAATGGGTCATTTGCCCCATTTGGGCCATGTCTTTTGACTTAAGTTTGGGCCTTAAATTGAGCCAATTAACACAAGATGGATTTACCCCAACAAATTTAATATATAATACCCCAAAAATCTCATGCTTAAAGAATTCCATAATTGTGAAGACAATATTCAACTCACGAGATTCATGTTCGTAGCCTCAACCCCAATAATAAGCGATTTTAGCCACTCATGGCTTAATTTATCATAAATTGATAAAAATTATAAAAAAAAGAAATAAAAATAAAAAGGAAGAAGAATTAACCCCCCTTTGGATGCCAAAATCATCCAAGAGTAGTCCCACCAAGATGGAATACTGATACAATAACCCAAGAGCCCTATTTAGAGACTAGTGGTCGGAGAAGAAATTTGGCAAAAAGCGGCCTGGCACGCTGCCTGGAGCGCCCCTATGCTGTCCATGCCAAAAATATTTCTATCAAAAGTGGCTCAGCATGCCTCTGGGGGCTCCTGACACTTAAATTCTGATTTTCTTCCTTTCTTTGACTTTTCTTTGCTGACATGAGCACAATATCAATAGTCCATCAAACACAATACAAAATCCACACTTATTGCTCTCAAAACTAAGGTAAACATGGTTCAAAGTTGGCAATAAGGCATATAAATACTCCCTAGATCACCAATCAAGTAGGGTCAGAAATGTACGGGGTGTTACAGTATTTACCATTCTTCGATTAGCTGGCAGAGTTCTTTCAATTTCAAGATCAAGTGGAATCAAGGGATTTCCTTGACTCCTAGTATTGGGCATACACCGGCGTATACCCTCAAAAGTATGCAAAACCAATCAACTCCAAGCAGTACTAATCAACTCTATAACCGTACTCCCCGGTAACAACGCCAAAATTTGATGTCGCCCAAAATATACCTTCGAAAAAGTACAATGCGGTCGCTGTATCAAACATAGAACCCAACTAGGTTAGGGTCGATCCCACAGGGAATAGGTTGAAGTTTATATAGAATGTTGGTTTGACTAACTGGTAAATAAGTAAAAAGGGGCGGTTTTGTGAAGAAGTAATGAAGTAACGATTGCTGATTGTATCGAGTTTGTAGACAATAAGAGAAATACACTAGGACTGTGATCCCCAATGATTCCTTAACTCCACCGGTTACTTGTGCTAACAAAACTGTCCCGCTATGTGGCATGCAAAATCTAACAAGATACGTTCATCCAAATGTCTCTCGACCTTGGTTAGATGAATTTCACTCTTCTCCTCTCGATCTTCGAGTGTCGCACTACTAACCCTTGTCCTGGATCTCAGATAACTATTCCTGCTAAGGCTCAAGTTATTAGATGAAAGTTGACAGCTTCAAATATCTGTTGTTATCTCCTTTTCCCAATCTCTACCTCTCTCTCGAGCAAGTCTAGAATACATGCGAGTTTCTAACGTTTGTAATCGTTAGAAAGCAATCAAAACGAAGGAAACAACAATACATGCATTCACAGCGGTTCAGAGCTGCTTTGCACTTAACCAGTTTCGTTAATTCCTCATGGTTCACACAACCCTAGTTGATGAGTTTAGCTACTCATAATTGTAAGAACACAAGAAGAATTCAAAGATGAAAACATAATTGCACACTCACAATAACAAAGAAAAACTGAAATCTCAATTATCAATAAAACTTGAATTAGGGTTTGTAACTACAAAACCAAGAATATGCTTATAAGCTCAAAAACAATATGAAATATCTCTCAAAACAATGTAATGATTAACTCCCGCACATAGGACTATACAGGTATATTTATAGATACAAAGCCAATCCTATCCTAATCAAAATAGGAGAACAGAGAAGGCAACTTCCACGGTATTGTGACTTGGTGTCGTGGAACCAAGTCACGCCATAAAGGTTGGTGTCGTGAAAATCAGGCTAAATTAGACGTCTTAAGAAGTTGACTCACGCCACCTAGTCACGCCACATAGGTGTACCCATGCCACGTGGATGCCTAGCGTGGAAATCAGGCATTTTTTTACACTGGAAGTTGACTCACGGCACCACTCACGTCACGTGAGTGGACCTCACGGCACGTGAGTGGTGTCTTGACTTCCACTCTGGTGCGGATTCTTGTTCTTTCATCTTCAGACACTTCGTTCTCGGGCTTGATTCTTTCTTTTTGATCAGTTTGCCTTCAAAAATCTGTTTTCCTTCAATGTAGGACAAAAACCACATCATACCCACCAAATACACCCAAGTTATTGCATATTTCCCTTGTTTCAAGCATCGAAAGTGCCATGTAACCATAGCGCATCAGCCACCACTGGTACTCACTTGACCGAGAGCCAAAGCCATGAGAGCTGAGAAGATTAGAAGGGTCCCATCTATAACCCCAGCTGATCAGAGTACTTTCGGCATCTAGTGCGCCATAGGTGATACCGAACAAAATATGAAACGATGAAACAAACACGAAAACTAAAGAAACAAAAGAATCAAAATAAGAAAAGATAAAGGACAAAGATAAATATAGATAGATAGATACAAGAAGATAAGAAAAAGGACAACCGAAGGATATGTTAAACCCAACGACCTTCCTTAAGATTATCAACAAGCACCTAACTCTTACGATGACCAAAAAGAAATCGTAATGCCCTTACAACCACCGTTTCTAAACAAAAGTCAACATAAGCTTTTCCAAGCTTTCATTCTCTCTCAAGAGTCATAATTTCAATATTCATCAAAAACTTAGGAAATGAAATGTCTAAGGCACCTATTTATAGTATTTACCTTTGAACAAATAGCCTATTACAAAAACAGCCCAAAATTAGCTATTTCAAAAATAACCCACAAGGGCTCTCTTTATTCCTTATGCCATGCTTCCCTCGTCTCCAAGCTATCATCCATATGTGGTATTGCTCTAGTTGGAGCTCAAAAAGGGTCCTATAAACACGTCCTTGTGGGCTTAATATCTTCATGGCTTGAATTCCTTGGTGTTGTCCTTAAAATATAGGCCAAGAAAGTTTGACGCAATTTGACTTGTATCATCATCCCCTTCTTGTAAAGGATTCGTCCTCGAGTCTAAACCTTACAAAACCATAAAAAAACAAGCAACCATAATGTCCTCAAGGCATGAGGGTTAATGTTAACAAAATCAATCCTATCACCTTGCCAAGGTTGCACACACTTAACATACAACCAAGTATCAAAATGATCAACTAAAGGGTCGTAACCCCTCAAAGTAAAAGCTACTTGGCTACTCAAGTGATTGTGACAAAGGGGTAAATCAAAAGAACCATGGTAATTAGTCAACCACATATGTAAGCCCACATTGGTTCTACATTTCAACAAGCATAAAACCCCTTTTAGGTCAAGAATCACATGATAATTCCCATATCAAAGTGCAATGTCATAAATAAGGTTATCCCAAGTTAAAACTCCACTCAATGCACTAGCTATCTTCAAAACCTTTGGTTGGAGTTCTTTCCCTTACACAAATTTGGTCCATCAAATGGATTATAAATCCTTAAGAAAGACTTTGTATTGTAGGGAAGGAGGCCAACAACCTCAACCAAATTTTGCTTGTCATTTTGATCAAGCATCAAGTTAGGTGTATAAAAACCACCACAATCCAAATGGACACCAGGGTCAAATGGAAGAATTATCCATGAACATAGGTCGATGCATACCCGTTTTCCCTAAAGGTGCTACTATTACCAAAAGGCATACTCTCTATACTACCATAGGTAATATCAAAAGCAAAGAGAGAATAGAGAAAGGTATCATGCAAATTAACTTCAAATAAGATGTCCACATGCATATACTCACTATTAGATTCAAGATCATCACCATGAGTATTCTCAATAATGGAAGAACACAAAGAAGAAGTAGAAGCAATTTCTAAACAAATAACACCTTCTTTTTCAAGGGAAGAATCCTTAAGTAGACACAAACCACCATCAACATCACGGTGATCAAGACTCAAGTTACCACAAGAATCAAGTAATTCATCCTCATACTCATCAAACAAGGGTGGGGTGTCATACAAAGGATCACAACCTAAATAATTTTCAGAAGAACAATCACTAGTTGGATTTCTCAAATATTCAAGCAAATCAAATTTATTATCACCCAATTGATCATTCTTTTTCAAAAGTGAGAGATCACTATCAAAATTGGGATAGTTATCACAATATTCACTCAATCCTAAATTCTTAATGGATTTTAAGAAATAGGATAACACGTGAATCTTAAGTATACCACCCTTCCCTTTAAGCACACCAAAATGCGCATCTTTATGTGTCAAGCAATGAGTGATCTCACTAGTTTCAAACAAGACATCATTCTTTGAGAGAGGATTAACAACCAAACATAAGTAGTTGAAGCATGAAAGTTCACTCTGAAAAAGATACATGTCATCTTTCACATCATCTTCATTCACATGATATCTAAGAGCAAAACTAATAATAGGATCTTCATAACATGATATGCTCAAAGAATCATTTCCATTCACATGATCAACTCTATCAACATCATCACTAACTTGAGATTCACTAATAGCATCACAATATTCTCAAGTAGTGGACTAGATTCACACACAAGTTGATCAACACAATTTTCACAAGACAATATACTATCATTCATCACAAAGGCTTCAACACTAGGTGGACTCAAATCGATCTTACAAGAAGAGTCAATTCGGTCATCAATAGGATCAACTAGTGTATCCATACTCTCAACTTGTACATTATCAACATGAGGTAATCATTAAGCTCATAGAAATATAAGCTATCACTCACACTCAATTAGATACTAGCCACATAATGTTCTTTCACATTTACTAAAGTGCAAGAGTTAGCTTTGTCACCTTGAAGCTCATGAGAAGATTCTTCTTTCAAGTTGGAAACTCCCCTTTTTATGGATCCCAAATGGTTGCTTATTGATCCAATTTTGTTTTCCATATCATTAAGCTTCTCCATGATGGAAGCCAAAGAAATTTGAAAGGTAGAATTGGGTATTTCACCTTCCTCGACTATTGTACCTAAAAAGAAGACACTCAAAAAAAAAAAACATTAGTGTTAGCAAAACGAAATCTCACTAGCACTCGAGTTCACACTATTTTGATTGCCTCATAATTGGATCGGCTAGTGTTGAAGATTGCTTATACTTCGGTGGTACACAAGGTATCGATTGCTACTCTTGGCCGGAGTAGATTCTTGTTTATAGAAGAATGGACGACTCAATTTAAACTAAAGGACTTGAACCAAGAAGTTAACTATGAAGTTAAACTAGAAAAGCACAAAAAGAAAAAGGATGAAGAAAGAAATAGGACTCAAGAACTAATCAACAACTAAGAAGGATAATTACTAGTTGAAAATTAGTTTAGCAATCAGAGAAAGTGATTAGGAATCAAAGAAATGAAACTAAGATGTTAGAACCTGAGCAAAATAGGTTTTGGCATTGTTGAGGTGCGTCCGAGTGACCAGACCACGCAGGTGGTAACCTGCCCTTACAGGTGGTGGGTGCATGTCAAAGCAGAATGACCTATTTAAGTCACCTGCTCCCACAGATGGCCATCCTTCCATGCAGATGGGGGCACAGGCTGCCAGACAGCCAGCTATAACCTCCAAATTTTAAGCTTTTATGGGCCTTTTTTGTACTTCTTTCCTTTGGATTTTTCTCCTTTGGAATATTCCTTTAGCATAAACAAGTATACCCTCTTTTCACCTATACTTTTTGGATCAAAACATCTTTTCCAAAGATTCTTCTTCAACAAGACATGAATTTCATGAAGAACACCAAGAACATGAATGAACTTCAAATATTCATAACTTCTTCGTTTTAGCTCGGAATTCAATGAAATTTTAAACATGAACTCCTTTCAACCTCCCGAACACAAATCAAGTGATTTTAAACCTCAAATCCACTCCAAAATTTTCAAATTTTAAACCCATTTGCATATTTCTTCAAGCTTCAAACCCAAAAATAATGGATCTTCCAAAATCTCTCCAAACAACACCAAATTTCAGATCTAGCGTTCTTTTGAATTGGGAAATGCTTTCCAACTAATTTCAACCTTCAAATACACACCAAAATCACAAGATGTAGAAACCCATTTTCAAGTTTCTTCAAACTCAAGAACACAACAATGGTGTTTCTTCGAATCCACTCAAATCAAGCCCAAAACTCAAGATTTCGACTATAATAACACTAAAGGAAACAAATTTAGTGTTGAAACTACAACAACACTCAAAAACAAAACTTGAAATTTTTGGAAATTTCCAAAAACGAAAATTTTAGATTTTTTTTTATTTTTTTTATTTTCTAGATAACAAAACCCAAGATTGAATTCATGCGAACGAACTCAAGATTAGCTCTGATACTAAATGATACCAGATAAAATATAAAACAATGAAACAAACACCAAAACGAAAGAAACGAAAGAATCAAAATACGAAAAGATAAAGGATAGAGATAAAGATAGATAGATAGACACAAGAAGATAAGAAAAAGGATAACCAAAGGATATATCAAATCCAACGACCTTTCTTAATCTTACTAACAAGCACCTAACTCTAATGATGACCGAAAGGAAATCGTAACGCCCTTACAACCACCGTTTCTAAACAAAAGTCAACATAAGCTTTTCTATGCTCTCTCAAGAGTCATAATTTCAATATTCATCAAAAACTTAGAAAATGAGATGGCTAAGGCACCTATTTATAGTATTTGTCTTTGCATAAATAACCTATTACAAAAATAGCCCAAAAGTGGCTATTTCAAAAATAACCCACAAGGACTCTCTTTATTCTTTATGTCATGCTTCCCTTGGCTCCAAGCTATCATCCATATGTAGTATTACTCGAGTTGGATCTCAACAAGGGTCCTCCAAACACGTACTTGTAGCCTTAATATCTTCATGGCTTTAATTTCTTGGCATTGCCCCTGAAATATAGGCCAAGAAAGGTTGACGCCAATTTGGCTTGTATCAATTGGTGTGTCCTTTACCCTTGTTTTACATTTTTTTTGTGTTTTTATGCAATGGGGACATTTCATGATGTCTAAGTTAGGGGTGGGAGTGTACCACAATCGAGTTTTTTTTTTCCATATTTCTTTTTTCTCGGTTGTGCTATCTAGTTAGAACCAATATGTTTAGGTGTTTCTTATGTTATGTTTTTGTGTTATGTGTATAACTAAGAGAATAATAGGATAACTTGGTACAATTAAGATAAAATATGCATGTAAAGTGTTTTAAATATTTTAAATGATACCCCTCCTTAAAAATTTGATGTTTGATGTTGTGATGTGTGCTTACCTGAACTGTTACCAATGTTTGGATCTCGCAATGGCATTAGGATTATTAGTGTGATAACCATAGAGTAATTTTTCATGAACCGGATAGGTAGTAACTGAAAATGTAGCCCTGAGCCGCGTGTGTGTAAGATTTTACCTAGTCGGCATATGTGTACAATCTAGAACTTTCTCTGTTAGTCTCACTAAAGTCATAGGATAGGAGGTTAGTCTCACTAAAAAGTCTACCAAAGAAACATGATATCCCTTGATCCCAAAATTTGAGCCTAATAGACCTTTTCTTTGAACTAACCTATTCACCTTCCCAAGCATTTACAATGAACCTGCTTTCGACTTGATCCCTTCTTGGACATTGTGCACCTCAACTTAGGCAAATCACCTAAGTTGAGGGGGGCTATCGTAAGGGTGTGTAAAAAAAGTGGATATGAAGAACAAGTTAGTAAAATGAAAAAGGATTCAGGTTCGGTAAAGTTTGAAAAGAAAATTAAAAAAAGTGAAAAAGAAAGATTTTTTTAAAAAAAAAGAGAAAAAAAAAAAGAAAAAGAGGAAGTTGTGAAAATAAGACTGTACCCAGGGTCCAAAAATTTGAAAGAAGGGAGAAGAGTAAAGAAAGTAGAAAAGTGGACCTAAAAGTAGTGTAGTGCCAAAGAGGAATAAGTCACTTTAACCATATGTACCATACCAAGTTCCTGACCCTACATTACAAGTCAATATAAGTCCTATAGTGATCCTAAACTGACTATCTGAGAACTAAGGTGTAGAAAATAATTGCAAGCCTATGGTATCAAACGCACACTGCCTGACTTCTTTGTAAGAATGAGTGATTCTTTTTAGTCCCAGACTTGATATTTATGCACATGCTGAGTGTTAGGGACTTTGTTGATGTGAGGGCATAGAGGTTGTATTGTAGGTTGTTGCTTATTCAAGTAGTGTCATCGATTTGAGTGCTTGGTTATCTGTTGATATTGTAATGCCATTGTCTGATCCCTTTGTGCTATAATGAGTGGTTTGTATACACATAACATTTGTTTTGATGGTCTTGGGGGTGTTGAACATGTTTTTGGGTAATGCATGCTTAAAATGGTTTTGTGTAAATTCGACTATAGTAGTACTCTTGGTTAAGCGTCGTGGTAGTTTAGTTGATTTTGTTTACCTTAGGACATGCAAATGGTCTAAGTTGAGGGTGTTGATGTTTCATGAACTTATGGCACTTTCAATGCTTAAAACTGTGAATATTAAGTGTGAGAAAGATAAGTCGATGACTAACCATGACCGTACTTTAAAATCAGGATTGTACCAAGATGTCTTAGGAAGGAAGTCCAGATTGAGAGTTTGTAGAAGTTAAAGTGTAACAGGATCAGACGAACATATTGCACAATTGTACCTAGAAGGTATGAGCTCGTATTGAGGGTCATTCCTACCTTGTTATGAAGATGACAAAGTCCAGTACCAACCTACAAGCATCAAGGATGATTGTGGGATCTAACCAAGATCGTACCTTCCTTTCGTCCGAAGCGACCGACTTAGCAAATACTTTTTTGTTTAGGATAGGTTTTATTTTATATATAAATTCTCCTATTGGGTCTTTTGTATTAGTTTACATTCTATTACATTATTATAAGGTTCTAAGTCATATTCTTAGTCATTACATATATTGATTTTGAGGGTTTTAATTCAAAGTGAGATTTTGGTGTTTTTCATCTTGTTATTGTAAGTTCATGATTATGCTTTCTTATCAGAATTCTTCTTGTGTTCTTACAATTATGAGTAGCTAAACACCACAACTAGGGTTATGGGAACCATGATGAATTAGTGAAGTAGTGTTTGTAGTACAAAGTGATCTCAATGGGTGATTAGGCATGTATTGTTAATTCTCTTCAGATTGATTGCTTTTTGACGGTGCACAATACTAGGACTTGCCTTATCTCTACCATGGACTTTAGTAAGGGTAATCAGATGGGAAAGAGAATCAACAACAAGACTTGAAGCTAACAACCTCCATTTAATTAGACTTGAACCGTAAATGAGAGAGACTAAATTGGAATCATAGATAGGCGTGAGTAATGCTAAACCCATGACATATGAACCTTTGTGCTTGGGGATAGTCATCTACAAGGGGCATAACATAGTCGGTTAGATGATACATAACCTATCGATTCATCATGCCAATACCACAAGAGATCACTAAGCACGAAGAACCTACGAAGTTACGAAGTTACGAAGTTATTGGAGAGCACAATCCTAGTGCCTTTCTCATACTGATTACAAATCTAACAAATAAACAATTCTTACTACTAATTCTTTATTTACAAAACCCCCCTCTTTTACTAGAAATTGTCATTGAATTCCTGGACAAACACCTTGATTGATATTTTGACCTATTCCCAAAGGGATCTACCCCAACCTAGTTGGGTTCTGTATTTGATCAGCGACTGCTTTATGCTTTATTTAAAGGTGTAATTTGGGCGACATTAATCATGCACACATATTGTGAGCTACCCTACTGCTACAGCTATTAGTGATTTACCAGTATCCAAAAAAAGGGGTGCTCCAAAATAAATGTGACCTTCAGGTCTAACTAAAAATCAAGAACAAAGTCCAATAAAATACGAAGGAGCCAATTTGAACCAACAAATCTCCACAATTCTTTTAGATGTGGTAACAAGCTTGTCAACTAGTTGTAAAATAAATATCGTGGGTCAAAGAATTCCCAAGACAAATCTAATATTTATGTGGGTGCCCCTAGAAATACTCAAGACAAGTCACAAGTGTAGCATCAACCAAATACTTCAATACAATATTAGATTGACGAAATTCAAGCAGAATTGATAAAATTTATGGAAGGACATGGAAATCTAGAAGAAACTATAAAATACCATGAAACTGAAACTCAAGGGGTCCAAAATTGCATAGGTCATATGGGTGAAGCACAAAAAGAAAGCCAAACTCAAGGAAGTTGAATGCAGTCATCACTAGAAGTAGTAAAGGATGAGTAAGGATGTTCCAGGGACAACGGTTGAAACATCTGACAACAAATATAATTTTAGTATGGGTGCTACTCATGGTCATTTGGATTGTGACAAAGTGGGCATCAGAGGTTTAGGTTCTTCGATCATATCGTAAAAGGATATGTCTAGTAGAGTCTTCCAAAATGGTATGGAGATGTCTATACTTTTATTTGAGAGGCTACAAGTCACTAGGTAAACTTAATTCTTTTATTCTTTCGCGCTATTACTTGAGTGCAATTTGTATCCGAAGATCCAAATTAGTATCTAACCTCTTTCATTTTTTCTCTCATAGATGGTGAGCAAATATGTAGTAGAGGCATCCGAGTTAGCCACTGGGGCTATGTCTCATGGTAGAGGATGAATGAAAAGAGCTGGTAGGGACAGGGGACGAGAAATAGTGCTCACAAAAAATAGGGCTCAGGCTACTGGGTAGGTTCATAAAAGATCCAAATCCCCTTCCCACTAGTGGATATCACCGGGTAGTAGCACCAAACTAGGAGGGTGTTGTGCCTGCTCTAGCTACTTCAGATATGATATAATAGGTTTTGACTTTATTGAGTGGTTTGGCTGAACTTGGGGTTGAAACAAAACCAAGGAGGATTCTAGGGTTAAGACATACTCACAATCATGCATAACTATGATTTCTAGCTGGTTAAGTTGTTTATCGTGATTATTGATTTACGGGGTTGATATTATAACTTGGGAATAGTCATCCTCTACGTCATATACCCAAAATAATCTCACAACTACATCTTTGAACGGGGATGTGAGTCTTTAATTTGGATGCATTAAACTATCTTCCCATTTCATTAACCAAGTGGGGCGTTTAGGTATATCTCTATCCTAACCGCAAATCATACTTTAACAATTAGGCCCCAAATGATTAAAGATATGAGCCACACTCCCTACATTCTTTTTTCCATCCCTCAACTCCTATGGTCAATTCTTTCTGAGACTAGGATTTATCCTAAAGTTTGCAATTCTTTAGAATAGTTAAAAAAAGAACGCAAGAACAACCACATGACTTGATAAAGAAATAAACCAACTATAAAACCATAATTAAGCAATCATGTTATAGACTCAGCAATATAAATAAGGTTTTTATCTACTCATATTCATACAACGAATCACCATATATGAGTTCATAAAGTAAAACTACAAGAAAGTAAAGTTAAAGAACAAAGAACACTAGTTTTAGCTCTTTGATGTCTTGTCTCATCTCCCAATCATGTATGATCCAAAAGATGTGAGTAAATGTTGATAATTAATCCTTTTATATTTATTTAGGTCTTCCATGAGGTTACCCAAACGAATCATATGCATTTACAATATTTCCCCACTTAAACAAATTAAAAACCCACTTTGAGGTTGTTTAGGGGGAGGGTGTGTCGTATGGTCCATCACATGCCCAAGGAGGTGAATTTAATGGAAATAACACACCCAAACATTATATAGGTTCTCTAGGGGTCACTATGAATTTCCTCCCACACGCTTTGGAGGGTGTGTTGCACGGTCCCCTCCAAAGTGTGGGGGGTGCATCCGTTTCTTCTCGTACTTTTGTTCCTTGTACCCATACATCTTGTGTCTTGTTTGTAGGATTGATTTAGCTTCCATAGATCCTAAATTGGTCTCCTAAAACATATCACAACAACCATAAGTCCATACAACACAATACAACAAATCAAAGTATACTAGAACAAGCATAGCTCAAGCTAGCGACACTAGTTTTCTCATCTAAGTTCTATTTGATCCTTTTGACTCTAGACTTGTTTCAAATGCACCTTAAACACCATAAACATGTAATTTAACACACAAATACATGTATACACACTTTATTACTCATTAATCACTTCAATTTATTCTCAAAACTAAGCTAAAAGTGCATAGATAATGACACTTACGAGTATAAATATGCCTACGATCACCACCCCACACTTAAAGCCTTGTTCATCCTTGAACAACTCTTTAAATTAATCATCATAAAGGAAAACTCTAACAACATTCCTACAGCTAATACACTCAAGCTAGAACTACACAGACCACGTGAATATCAAGTTCTATACTCAGCATGTTATCTTACAACTTGAAACTCATGAAGACTACTTCGAAACTTCCTAACCTTAAGACTTGACTCTACCAAGTTGGAAAAATCATGCATATTACTCAACAAAGAGATCATATAAATTACTTGTATATCATCAAACATGATCCCTCACCATAAGAGAGTCACCCGCATTCACTCACAAATATGCAATTTATCACAAGAATTGGTGTAAGAATAAAATTCCGCTTACTCTCACAAAGAATTCACATGCAATATTAGATGAACCATACGATTTCCCTTAGTGTAGTACTCCACTAATATAAAAATGTCAAAGATCAAGATCAAGTAGGATTTTAAGGGTTGTAATGTAGGCTAAGGGATGGGTAGGAACTATTTGGTCAAGAATAGTGACTATCTTCCCTAAGCGCTTTAATACATCACAATCTATATTAAAAATATCTCCAACCAACCTATTTCACACCACCTTTATCCTCTTATCTCTCTTTTGTTTTGTCCCATCTCTTTAAGATAGCTTACAAATCTTTAGCAAGAAGTATTTGCTATCAACCCAAGATTCACTTCTTGGGATCAATTTCTCTTTTCATTACATTACTCCCTACCAAAAATACATAAACTTTTTCAACACACCAAAAGTTATTTACTTGGGACTTTAAATTCACTTTTTCCTTCTTCAATTTTTACACTCCTTAACATCCTAATTTCTCAACTAAATCTCTTAGGAATTTTAGATCAAATTGTAGGCAATTGAAAGAAAAGGAATAAGCTACATATAAGGCTACCAAAATAAAATACTCAACGGGGCTATCTAAGATCATGCAAAAAGGGTAGATAAGGTGGGTACAAAACATGGCTATCAAAGAAATGCCCATATCATCTCCTAAACTCAACATTCTTTATTTCATTTTACAAACACACCAGACAAATTCTAGACATTACTATGCAACATGGAATATAACAAAATCTCACTCACACATGGCACATGTTTAAGTCAATAAGGATCCCTATAGACTCCCAACCAAGCAATAACAAGAATTGAATATTAAGCCAACATCACACAAGAGTCAAACAAATGAGCCTAAGTGTTTCACGGTAGTCATTCAATTCACTACACATGCTTCGAAATTCAAAACCCACTTGTATCATGCAATCATACATAGCATCTAACTAGAGCATCTCTAAAATTTTAAAATTACTCCTAAAAATCAAAAACGATACTGGGTTCAAAGGGCTCCCCCTCGAAAAAGTACCGAAAAGAAAAACTGAGGGGTGGATGAAGTGTGCTCCTAAATAAAACTAAAAATTACTAAAAGAAAATCTTTTTGTATTTTTCAAATTTTCAGCAACATAAGCAAAAAGCAAATAACCAAGTAACCAAAAGACTCCTATAGCACACCCTTTTTTTCAAATTTTTAGCAACATAAGCAAGAAGCAAATAACCAACTAACCAAAATAGTCCTATAGCACACTTTACCCTATCCAAATTAGAAGATTTCCCACCTGACACTTAAAATCGCACTTTGTCCCCAAAGTATAAATTAAAGGCCTTTAGGCCTAGCCAGTAGCATCATATTCATCAAGGAGGTCCGGGGGACTCCACACTCAGTTTTTTCCATGCTCCTTAGCTAAGATCTTGGGTACTCAAACTTCTCCTCAACCTGTCACTCAAAACAAAAAAATAAAAACAAAGGTGATACTAAAGAAAACTAAAAAAAAATAAAACAACTACCTTAACTTGGATTGCCTCCCAAGCATCACCTGATTTATTGTCGTAACATGACCCACTCACATCACAACTTCATCATCCATATTCTCCTATCCTCTTTCTCCTAATTGGAGCCCATCCTCTCTTTCTTTTGTGACCTCTCGAATGCTCATGATCGAGGTATGCCACTCTTCTTACACCTACTTTTTCAGCACGTCATTCAAATAGTGCAGGTTTAGGCTTATTGGTGGATTTAGAAAACTTTATGAGAGTGTCTGAAGAAGTAATTTGTGGGTTACACTCTTCCACCCCACACTCACCCACTTAGCTGTGATCATGCATAGATCTCTATAGTGTAAGGGTGTGTTGAGTGCTTTGTACACCCTCAAGACCACCTCTTCATCATTCCATCTCATCTTGAGTGTGCCCTCTCTCACGTCTATTAATACTCCAACAATAGCTAAGAATGGACATCCCAATATGATTGGTACCCTATCATCTTCATCATAATCAAGAATGATAAAGTCAGCAGGAATAATGAACTTACAAACCTTAATGAGAACATCCTCTATGATTCTTTTGAGGACCACTCTCGTTTCATCCGCCATTTGTAACACCACTGAGGAGGGCCTTGGCTTTCCCAAACCAAGAGAATTAAAAACTAAAAGGGGCATCAAGTTTATGCTTGCCCCTAAATCACTCAAAGCATGGACAACATCACTTTCACCAATTTGTATGGGGAGGGTGAAACTCCTAGGGTCCTTGATCTTTTTGGGAATCTTGCTCATGACCACAGAACTGGACTTTTCAGTAAGTGCCACAGTCTCAATATCACTAAGACTTTTTTTATTTGTGACCACATCCTTTAAGCGCTTTGCATACTTTGGCATTCCCTGCAAAACATCGATAAGATGAAAGTTAATGTGAAGTTCTCTAAATGTGTCCAAGAACTTCTTAAAATAAGTATCTTCTTTTGCTTTATTGAGCCTTTGAGGGACAAGAGGTGGTAGTCTATTTTGAGGTTGTTCAACTGGCTTTTCATTAGGGTACTCAGACTTTCCTTTTTTGTCAGCTTCTTTAGACTCAAATTGTTTTTCTACTTGCTCAGGTGCGGTCAACTCTACTTACACCTCATGATTTTTCTTTTGAGTTGCATCAATCAAATATCTACCACTCCTCAAGTTGATTGCCATAACCTATTTTGGATTTTGATCTGTATCACTAGGCAAACCCCCTAGAGGTCTTGTGTTTTATGCCTGAGCTGATTGACCCATTTGTATCTCTAGATTATTCTAAGTTAGTTGCTGATTTTTGATTTTCGTAGCCATTTGTTCTTGCTTGGCTAGTATATTTTTTGAAGTCTCCTCTATAGTACTGGTCTGAGTGTCGTTCTGAATGCCTTACTGCTGCTGAAACTACTGAGATTGAGCCTGATTATTACCCCATGAGTAATTGGGCTGACTCTGCCAGTTGTGGTTATAGGCAGTACCATAGTTTTGATTACCTCTCTGCACATTGCCTACAAAATTCACAAACTTTGAATTTGCTGCACATAAGTCTAAAGAATGAACACTATTACCACAAGTTTCACACTAAGTCTGAACTTGCTGAACTGCATTAACCAGTGCCTGAGGTTGAGCCACACTCAAATTTTTGAATTATGTCATCATCTGGTTTTGAAAATGGGCCAACTGTGTGACCAATGTTGTGACACTATCCACCTTAATCATACCTACTGGATTCTTCACCATGCTTTTAGATATATCATCATTCCAATCTGGATTACCTTGTGCAATTCTACTTAAGAGAATGTACAGCTCATCATAAGTTTTCTCCAAAGCTTGACCACCTGCCGCTGAATCTAACAAAATTTTTTATATTATGGTCAAGACCTTCAATAAAAGTATGAGCTAATACCTCATTGTTCTATTAGTGATGTGGACAATCTCTGAGAAATGACTTGAATATCTCCCATGCATGATAGAGATTATCATCTAGCTTTTCCTTGAAACTCAAAATATCACTCCTCAACCTTGCAGTTTTGCCAGAAGGAAAGAATCAGATGAGGAACGTTTTTTCCAAATTGTCCCAAGTTGTAATTGAGTTTGAAGGTTCTGTCTTCAACTATTTCATCACTTCTCCCAATAGTGAGAATGGGAAAAGTGTGAGCCTTACATAGTCTGTGAAGACTCATGTGGGGATGAATGTGTCACTAATATCCAAGAAGTTTTGAAGATAGACCTGTGGATCTAAATGTGACAAGCCTGTGAACTGCCCGATCGTGTGCAACAATTGTGCCATGTTCTGTTTCAGCTCAAATCTACCTCTTGCGTTCTGCTTTTGAATATAGAAGGTCATATTAGTTGTGAGTTGGATTGCCACATTTTGCACTATCCTGTGAGGTGGTTGTTCATCACCCATTGCTGCAAGAATAGTCTCGTCCTCATGAACTTGCGAGATTGGATAGAAAAGTGCTACTCTCTCCTTAATTGGTGTAAGTGTCACTCAGGTTCGGGATGTGGTTCAACCAATTCCCTCTCCCTTGCCAGCTTGCTTAAAATTCACTTAGACTAAACTTGTCTTATTATTCACTTAGACTAAACTTGTCTTATTATTTATTCAAGCGATAGAACCAAAGATGTATAAAGTTTAGATGATAAAATTAAGCAGTAAACTATATTAAAAATGATAAACTTGGGGTTGAAACAATAGCAAGTAGGGTTCTAGGGTTAAGACATACTCTATGCATAACTATGATTTCTAGTAGGTTAAGTTGTTTATCGTGATTACTGATTTACGGGGTTGATATTATAACTTGGGAATGGTCATCCTCTATGTCATCTACCCAAATTAATCTCACAACTACATCATTGAGCAGGGATGTGAGTCTTTAATTTGGATGCATTAAACTATCCTCCTATTTCATTAATCAAGCGGCGTGTTTAGGTACATCTCTATCCTTACCACAAATCATCCTTTAACAATTAGGCCCTAACTGATTAAAGATATGACCCACACTCCCTACGTTCTTCATTTTGTCCCTTAACTCCTATGGTCAATTCATTTTGAGACTAGGATTTATCCTAAAGTTTGCAATATTTTGGAATGGTTAAACAAGAATGCAAGAACAACCACACACGACTTGATAAATAAATAAACCAACTATAAAACCATAATTAAGAAATTATGTTATATCCTCAACCCTTGAAATAGGGTGTTTATCTACTCATATTCATACAAATAATCACCATAGATGAGTTCATAAAGTAAAACTACAAGAAATTAAAGTTAAACAACAAATAACCCTAGTTTTAGCTCCTTGATGTCTTGTCTCCTCTCCCAATCATGTATGATCCAAAAGATGTGAGTAAATGTGGCTAATTACTCATTTTATAGTACTTTAGGTCATCCATAGGGTTCCCCAAATGAATCATACGCATTTGCAACTTTGCCCCCACTTAAAACAAGTTAAAAACCCACTTTGAGGTGGTTTAGGGGGAGGGTGCTTCACATGGTCCATCGTACGCCCAATAAGGTGTGTCACATGGACATCGCTAACCCAAACCAGTAGCTATATGTGCTATGGTGTCATGATGCATGCCCTCCCATACGCTTTGGAGGGTGCGGTGCATTGCCCCCTCCCTTGCTTTGGGAGGTACGGCGCATGGCCCCCTCCAAAGTATGGGGGGTGCATCCATTTCTTCTCGTGCTTTCGTTCCTTGTTCCCATACATCTTATGGCTTGTTTGTAGGCTTGATTTATCTTCCATATCTCCTCTATTGTTCTCCTACAACATCTCACAACAATCATAAGTCCATGTAAGATAATAGAACAAATCAAAGTACATTAGAACAATCATAGCTCAAGCTACGGACATTAGTTTTCTCTTCTATCTTCTATTTGATCCTTTTAACTCTAGAATTGTTTCAAATACACCTTAAATATCATAAACATGCACTTTAACACACAAATACACGTATACACACTTTATTACTCATTAAGCACCTCAAGTTATTCTCAAAATTAAGCTAAAAGCGCATATATAATGACATTTAGGAGTATAAATACGCCTAAGATCATAATGCAGGGCAATTCTTCTATTGCATCCTATATGGCCCGATTTCACCCACTCTTCAGGTAATTATTACAATTGTTGTACACAAAGAAGAAAAGTATCTATTGGTTTGTCGAAGGGTTGAACACGGGACTTCTAGCTATCAGCGCTTCAAATGGTGTCTTCTGGAAAGTCTTTTCAGGAAATGGTTGAGTATGTTAGGAATGTGGCGGGGTAAAATAGGATAGTTAAGCAAGTTGGTATAAGAATAGGTCTACAAGAGTGGTAGCTACAGTGGCTCTTTTTTTAGGGGTCCGTTAGGGGTATATCACTTCTTTGGCTTTGACTGAGAGGCCCACTTTGGAAAAGGCATGTTATAAGTGTAGTGAGGAATATTTGGAAATAGTGTCCTAGATTTAGACAGATAGGTCAGAAAGCTTAGCAGCAAGCTTCCCGAGCTCCATCTCTAGCAGGTAGGAAAGGTGGTGCATATGGTAGAGATAGTCCTTAGGGGGGCAAGGTGGCCACATGATAGGTAGAGGTGACACCTAGACTAAATAAGGTAGTGTACATATTGGAAGAGGTGGTACTAAGCCTAACAGAAGCAGCATGTAGGCAGGTGGTCAGACTCATTTCTGTGCTTTCCCAAGCAGACCCGAGGTAGAGGCATCTGATGTAGTGATCACAAGTACTATTCTAGTCTGTGACCGGATGTATACAACCTTATTCAATTTTGGATCTACATTTTCTTATATGTAGCTACCTATTTTGCTGTGGGATTAGATATGATGTGTGATTTTCCTAATATTTCTATCAATATTTCCACCCATATTGGTGATTCTAAGATTGTATATAGGGTATACCATTACTGTCTTATTACATTTATGAGGTATAATACCTGGGTAGACTTAGTGATTCTTAGCATGGTTGATTTTGATGTTATTTGGGGATGAGTTGGTTATGTCCTTACCAACAATATTAGATTGTCATGCTACGACAGTAACTATAGTGATGCCAGATATGTCTAGGCTTGAGTAGAAGGGTGATTGTAGCCCTTCTCCTAAAATGACTATATCCTTTATTCATGCTAAGAAGTTGATAAAGAGGGGGTGTTTGGCATTTTTAATGCATCTTCAGGACACTAGTGCAGAGGTTCCACCTATTAGGTCAGTTCCCATGGTCTGTGATTTCTTAAAGGTGTTTCTCATAGATTTACCTAGCATGCCACCAGACCATGATATCAATTTCTGCATTGATTTATAGCCTGGTACTCATTCTTTTTCTATTCCTTTATATAGGATGGAACCAACTGAGT
Source organism: Capsicum rhomboideum (assembly GCA_031232105.1). Taxonomy (NCBI): domain Eukaryota; kingdom Viridiplantae; phylum Streptophyta; class Magnoliopsida; order Solanales; family Solanaceae; genus Capsicum; species Capsicum rhomboideum. Next base: position 44,588,802 of record CP124719.1, on the reverse strand, counting down.
TGCAAGAGTTGAAAGTTTAGTTGCAGGACCTGCTTAGTAAGGGGTTTATTCATCTAAGTGCCTCTCTATAGGGTGATCCTGTATTGTTTATGAAGAAGAAAGATGGTAGTATGCATATGTGTATTGGATGCCATTAGCTAAACAAGGTCACTATCCAAAATAAATACCCTCTTCCCTATATAGATGACTTGTTCAACTAGTTTTAGGTGCACTAATCTTCTCTCAGATTGACTTGGAGTTTATGTAACATCAGCTAAAGACTCGGGCTGAAGATGTTCCTAAGATTGCCTTTTAGACCAGGTATAGGTATTATGAGTTTTTGGTGATGTCTTTTGGGCTTACTAATGCCCCAGCTACTTTTATAAGCTTAATGAATGGAATTTTTAAGACCTAATTAGATTCTTTTATAATTGTGTTTATTAATGACATTCTAGTGTATTCAAAGAGTAAGGAAAAGCACGAGAACCACTTGAGAGTTATGTTGGGTTGTTGAAAAAGAAGCAATTGTATGCTAAATTTTCTAAGTGTGAGTTTTTTGGCTTCTGTATCCTTCTTGGGGCATGTGGTTTCAAAGGAGGGAATCATTGTCGATCTATAGAAAATAAAGCTAGTTAAGAGTTGGTATAGGCCTACTTCAGTGACTAAGATTCATAGCCTATAGGGTTGGCTAGTTACTATCACTAATTTGTGAAGGGGTTTGCCTTTATTGCTTCCCAGCTAACCCATTTGACTCAGAATCCTGTGCTATTTTAGTGGTCTGATGAGTGTGAGGAGAGCTTTCAAAATCTCAAGACTTTATTGACTACAACTCTCATCCTTGCATTGCCTGTCAAGGGTAAGGACTTTGTTATTTATTATGGTGCCTCACATTTTTGTTTGGGTGAAATTGTGATGCAGGATAAGAAAGTTGTTGCATATGCTTCTAGGCAGTTAAAGGTGCATGAAAAGAACTATCATGTACATGACTTGGAGTTGGCAGCGGCAGTGTTCGCTCTTAAGATTTGGAGGTACTCTCTTTATGGTGTTCGTTGTGAGGTGTTTACTGATCACCATAGTGTACTTCATGTTTTCACATAGAGAGATCTAAATCTGAGGCAGCATAGATAGATGGAGCTGCTCAAGGAATATGATATTACTATCTTATATCGTCTGGATAAGGTGAATATGGTAGTTGATGCTTTGAGTAGGAATCCTAGAAGTATAGGTAGCTAGATTATTAAAGGGCTACAAGGCATCCGTTGGCTAGATAGATTCAAAACTCTAGCTAATAATTTTATGTGGTTTCAAGTGTCTGAAAAAGGTGGAGTGTTAGCTTATGTTAAGGCAAGGTCTTCCTTTCTAGAGAAGATCAAGGTCAGACAGTTTGAGGATGCTAAGTTAAGCAAGATTCATGATACAGTCTTTCTGTAAAGGACAAAGAGGTTGTGATCGATGATGAGGGGGTCCTGAGGATTAAGGGACGTGTATGTGTTCTTCGTGTTGATGATATGATTAAGACTATCCTTACAGATGCTTATTGTTTGAGGTACTTTATACATTCTGGGGGTGACTAAGATGTACCATGATCTGAGACACTATTATTGGTGGGGTAGGATAAAGCGTGATATTGTTGATTTTATTGTCCAGTGTTCAAATTGTCAGCAAGTAAATTATGAGCACCAGAGGCCTAGAGGGACACTTCAGAGGATACACATTCCTGAATGGAAGTGGGAAAGGATTGCCATGGATTTTGTGGTAGGTTTTCCAAAGACCTTAGGAAAGTTTGATTTGATATTGGTGATTGAGGATAGGTTGACTAAGTCTGCACACTTTATTCTGGATCAGGTAAATTATAATGCAAAGAAGTTAGACAATATTTATATATGCGAGAATGTTTGATTGCATGTAGTTCCGATATCCATCATCTTAGATAGAGGTATGCAATTTTCTTCTAACTTTTGGAATAAATTTCATGATGAGTTTGGTGCTAAGTTGGACCTTAGTATAATGTTTCATCCTCAAATTGATAGATAGTCTAAGCGTATGACTCAGGTTTTGGAAGATATACACCGCGCGTATGTAATAGACTTTAGTGGTTATTGGGATCAATTTTGGTCACTGCAAAGTTTTCATATAGCAATAGCTATCAATCAGGATTTGATATAGCTCTACTTAAGGCGTTGTATAGTAGGAGGTGTAGACCCTCCATTGGTTGGTTTAATGCTTTTAAGGTAAGACCATAGGGTACTGATCTTTTGAGGGAATTATTAGAGAAGGTGAAATTCATTCAAGTAAAGCTCCTAGCAGCCTAGAGTAGGCAGAAAGTATATGTAGATCGGAAGGTAAGGGATATGGAATTTATGATAGAGAGAAAGTTTTTCTCAAGGTTTCACCCTAAAAGGGTGTGATGAGGTTTGGTAAGCGAAGTGAGCTCAGTCTGAGGTTCATTAGGCCATCTGAAATTCTTGATCATGTGGTGAAGGTAGTCTATAAATTAGTTTTGCCTCCAGGTTTGTCGGGAGATCATGTACTATTCTTTCTTTCATGTATCTATGTTGAAGAAATATCATGGTGATGGGATTATATTATTCGCTAGGATTCAGTCCTGTTTGATGAGAATCTGTTATACAAAGAGGTACCTATGGCTATCTTAGATAGTGAGACTCAAAAATTGAGTCTACAAAGATTGTGTCTGCGAAGGTCCAGTAGAAAAATTATCCTATTAAGGAATTCACTTAGGAGACTACGAGAGAAGTTGTAGGATGTGATTTTAGTGGCTACCACGTTAGAATTACTTCATGATGTCTTAAGTATAAATATTGTGTTGTGAAATGGTGCTAGAACTCAGTTCTTCCTAAGCTATTGATTAAGGACAACTACAACTATAAGGTTCCTGCTGTAGTGAGACCGTCATAGCGGTTAGAGTTCTTGTAGAAAAGTTAGGCAATTAGTCAGGGCTCATCATAGCGAGCCCAATTTCACTATAGCAGTCGCTACAGCGAGAAAAAGTCCCCTACAATGGATGACATGAGGCAAAATGTCTGTTTAAGTGACTTATTCTGAGTTTCACCTCATAAACTCTAAAACCTCATAACAGAGCTCTAGAGAGGCGATTTTCTCAAGGCTAATTTGAATTATCTTATTGAGGTAAGTCATTCTATCAATTCCTTCATCTAGTAGCTGTTACTATTGTAGAATCACTAGGAATATTATAATGGGGGAATTATGAGTTAGAACCTTAGGTTATGAAAAGTGTGGGAAAGCCTATGGGTAGATGTAATAATCATGTAGAGCGCTTATGCCTATGAGTAGATGTAATAATCATGTAGATGCTTCTAAGTTGTAAATTAACACTTCCTAGCATGAAGTAGTTGTTCTTGAACATGAATTGTAGTGATTGGGAATCTTGAGTTTGATAAAAATGGAATCTTTAGCATAAAAACTACTTTAAAGGGGGTAATTGGTGTAGAAACTCCATGAATTGAGATAATGTAGGAATTGTGGAACTAGATAATGACTAATTGACCCTTGTGTATTATTATAGACTATGAATAAGGGTAAAATTAGTGGGTTTGAGTTCCTCAAAGCGTATAAAGAGTAGATGATTAGTTACTCTTGTAATTATTTGCTTTAGACTTTGAACGTTCTGAGGCATTGAGGAAAGGAAAATCCTCTGTGGTTTAGCTTTCTTGATTCAGTTTCTTTGATTGAGATATGTTACAGTTTATATGGAGTTAGAATTAAAATAATCTCTTGCATGTGTTCTGAATTGATATGCTTGTTGATTGGTCTTCGGACATAATATGTGGTTGATTGATTTGTTTGGATTGACATTGCTTGTATGAATAAGCTTTTAATTATTTGAGGCCTGTCTTTAAATGACTTATGAGTATAAAGTGCACTTGTTATATTTTGTGTAATTGTTATAATATCCTGAGAGATAGTTGAATATGAGAACATACTGAGATATGTTGAAAGAGGTTGCGAATATACATACTATTTTGTTGTTTAGTGGATCAAGTATGATGTGAGATTACATACAAGCAGTTATACTATTGAGCGGGTACCATGTCGGTATGGTGCGTGGACCTTAGGTTGTCCCCTGCAGGTCATGACTAGTTAGGCAGAAATAAGACCCTTTAGAATGTGTGTACAGATGAGTGATTCTTGTGATTTTTGATATAATACAGAGTGAGACTGATGAGATATAGAAATTATACAATTGTAAGATTAGTATGGATACGAATCCATTTTTGTGATGTGACTGCACTATATTTGCAGAGTTTGTAATGATTTATAATTATCCATTAGGTGGCTTATATGTCCTTAATTTATTGACATTGATGTGTATGGATTTGGGTGAATTACCTGGCTGATGTAACTACTTGATTATGTGATAATTTATCGGTCTACTTGCCTTATTTGATTCATGAGATATACTTACTACTCCCTCCGTTTCAAAAAGAATGATCTACTTTCTTTTTTAGTCTGTTTCAAAATGAATGACCCTTTTCTTTTTTGACAATACTTTAATTCCAACTTTCCACATGGTATGTTTAAGACCACAAGATTAAAGGGCATTTTGGTACATTTGATATAACTTTAATTTAAGACCACAAGTTTCAAAAGTCTTCTTTATTTTCTTAAACTACGTAAAAAGTCAAAACAAGTCATTCTTTTTGGAATGGAGGGAGTAATATTTTAAGTCGGCCTATGATTCCGTCTAGTACGTAGTATTTGTACTGATACTACTCCTGCACTTTTTTTTCTTTTTCTGAGTTCAGACTGTGTTCCAGAGACTTCAATGCGACATCACATCTAGCATTTTCAGTTGACCAATTCGAGGGTGAGCTACTCTCATTCAGGCTGCTATGGATCTTCCTAGTTTCATATGTCCCTTTCATTGGGTAATATTATTTATTAGTAATTTTGAACTACTATAGACATTGTTTTAACAGAGTCCTTTGTATGATGACTTTTGGATATTGGGGATGTAAAATTTCCACACATTGGTTATTTAGCATATTTGAGATTATTATCATTATTGTGTCTTGCAATTGTTTCTTTTTCTAAATGAATTGGTTAAGGTTTGGGTAAGGGGATAATGTTTGGTTCTCCCACTGGAGGGTTAGTGTGGGTGCCACTCACGACCATTTAGGTCGTGGACATAAAGTGATTAAATTTAGTGTCTCAGTTTTACGCCATCTTTTCACTTCCCCTAGTAATGAGAATAGGCATAAGGTGAGCCTTACATAGCCTGATGAGACTTCCTCTATGATATAAGTATCTGCAATTTCTAAAGAAATTTGGCCATCCATCTGTGGGTCCTCATGAGGTAAACCAGTAAATTTCCCACTTGATTACAACAATTGCACCATATTTTGCTTTAGTACTCATCTTCCAATAATTATTGGTCTGACAATACTAAATGTAACACTACCAGTGAGTGGGACTACCACATTGCATACTGGGACATGTACATCTTGTATTGCTTCCATTGTTGTTGGGTGTTTATTTCTGATTATCACCTGCCCTAACACAGCTAAGACTAAGTTGATAACACTTTCAAAGCAAAAGTAAATACTAAGAACTTTGAAATTGTCAATACTTTAAGTCCTTGGCAAAAACTCCAAAAACTTATTGTCTCCAACAAACGCATAAATATACGTAGTCGCAAGTAATATAATGATTGTAATCAATCAGGTGTCAAATCCCACAAAGACTTGGCACTAAACATTTCTCACTAATTCTACTATAATTATTGTAAACATGTTTTCTAATTTCAAGAGAGGTATTTGTTAGTTTTAAACTACTTAATCTATCAAAGTAATAAAAATTGAAAGTTTTAGGAGTTTGTTCACATAAGTGTGAAGAGCTAGGGTTATGGCATTTGTATAATCACATCATACTTTACATATATTTGTTTAAGCATTATTAAGATATCTATTGATTTTCTGAATCACATGAGTTAATAGTATCATCATAAGCTCTTGAAATCTTTAAGCGTCTACCCAAATTAGTGTAATGACCAAAAATATTGTTAAGTGTGATATCACCCCGGAGATATTTTATGACTAATAAAATGCTCTAAATGGACCGGGAAAAACTATTCCGTGAAGAGAAAAGAGGCCCACAGTGATTGGATCAAAAGACCCAAAAATGGGATTGGACTGGTCTGCGGCCTACCGCTACAGCAGTAGGTTAACCGTTGTAGCGGTAAAATAACCACTGCAGCGAAACTTGACAGTAACCAGCCCGGGATACTTTAAAAGCCCTCTTTTATTTTAACCTTCCCCAGTCGCCCTTTCCCCTCAAAAACACCAAGAATAAACCCCACCTCTATAGTTATGAGATTTCAAAGGCCAAGCTTTATAAGGGCAGCTTCAAGGAATACCCGGCGGGAACCCAATATGGAAAAATCTTAGCACTTGCAGAATAACTCCCTTCTCTCAATAGCATCATATTTCATCTATGAGGTAGGTAATAGTTTACTTATTAAAGTAATTAGACTTGGATTAGATTCATATAACATTGATAGTAAGGTCGGGAGTTCTCATGCATTTAGCCTTCGGGCATGGTGTTTAGAAGGACAAAAATGATTAAAATTTGGTTAAGCTTAATGAATGTGTTTAATTATTGTTGTACCCCATTGATATGATATTCGAGGTTGGGGACGGGTTGAATCTTGCGAGAATCTTGATTGACTGAGTGAATATTGCGGTTTGTAAGCATGGTACGAGTTAAGTATGGTAAAAAAGGGGAGAAGAATTAAGCTATGGTGTGGTAGATGGTGCTCTTGCTAAATTGGATGGTTACGTTCAGTAACAAGGAGGGTTAACAAAACATAAAGGTGGAGTAGGGGTTAATAGTAGTCTAGAAGAGTTTTTAGGTGACCTACAGGCATAAATAAAGGGGGTAGGATTGTTTAAAAGACAACATAGTGACAGTACGTTCCATGATAGGTAGTTTATAAAATTCATATGATAACAAGGGCAAGGTTAGTAAGGTTAGTAAGGGGGTTGGAAACATGAATGAGAGTTGTGGATAGCCAAGATTAGTAACGACACCTAGGTGGAATTACTGTGGTTTGGTAAGGGGTGTAGGGCGAATGTTATAATAATGCATGCATCTAAGGACATGTATGGAAGTAAGATTGAGGTCGTTATGATTATATGTGAACAGTGTTTGTGATTACTTTAGGACAATGCTTATAAATATTGATTACATTGTATATTTTAATGTACATTGATGTTGGGAGTGAGGCTGGTAATGATGAAGATGTTGATGATACGGTGGTGATATTTTTACTGCGATCATGTTGTTTATGATGTGGATAATAAGTTTGAGGATAGAAAGTGATGGTGCACGCATCTTGCATACATACATTTATTCATATGCATTGACATTCTATTATGTTTTATATTTATTATTGTTTATTCTTGAGTGGATCAGTTTGTTGGTAGTATTGATGGAGTATAGTGGTGCACCGTGAATCTGAGGTACGTTCTAATTCAACCTTAATGTTAATTATTCAAAGTTTATGGTTATAGGGATGTATTGTATGATATTGTCCCTCCCCGCAGGATTATTAGAACTCTAAGTCTTGGTGATGATAAAAATATAGTACATTGTAGTAGTGAATTACTGAGAAGATCCGGTCTAGTGTGAGTTAGGAGTTGTGGAAACCAGGTTAATAAGTTAGTTAAGGGTAAAAAGGGTTTAAGTTAAAGTGGGTTGTCAAAGGACAAAGATGTATGAAAATTTTAAATGGCAGGTAAGTCACAGAGATGTTATAAGTGTGGTGTTAATAAATTCATAATCTCAGATTTAGAAATTGAAACCTTACTTGATGCAATGATTTCTTCCTATTTGTTATTAATGTTATCTATTTCTAACCCTGGTCGGATGATGATGCCTACCAGTATGTGTAGTTATACTAATGCTATGCTTACTATATCTCCAATCAGGGATATAGCCATGGTGCAGATTAGCTGGGGTTTCTATAGCAGCGAAGGCGATCACTCAGCATTAGCTTCTGCCCTCTCTGTTCTGCATCGATGGTGTGTCATGGATTTTCCTACTCCTTAGCTAGTGATATTGTACCGGTTTAGGCTATTTTTGGGGATTCATTATTGATTATTTTCTGCATCGCTTTTACGTATCAAATATATTAAACTAGATTCATACTTATGATGTTAACTGGATTAATAGGTTGAATGAAGGAATATTTTAATTAGTTGACTGATTTATTCCATTGAAAATGAATGGTTTAAACTTTTGCATTAAAAAATAGTTGATTAGTAAGGGTTCTCCTATCTCGGGTGGTGGTAGGTGCCCGCAAAGTCCGGGGTTTGGGTCATAACAATTAGCCTTCTAAGTACATCATTAAGAGGGGATAGGCAAACTAATTTGAATGAAAATAATCTTTCATCCTATATTTGACCCAAATAGGACGATATAGGTACGTCTCCATCCTAGCTTCTAATCCATCTGTATATGAACCCTACTCTTCTAAACCCACATTCTATTTCTAGTCTTCATGTCTTGAATCCCTCTAAAAATTATTCATTTATCCTCATTGGAGGCCAGTCTGTAGAATAGTTAGCATAAAGTTCAGAGAAAAACATGTAATAGTAGATTCTGTAAAAACAATTTATCTATAAACTATGATGTTCATAATGTGGCATAGGATTGACTTCGATCAATATTTGATTTAAGGCATAGGATTGATTTTGGTCAATGTTCATTTAAAATGGCCTATTTTTGATGATCTGATAACTCCATCGAGTTCGAAATATTATTTTCAATTGGGTAGCATTTTTGGTTTGTGTTCACGAGTTTCTAGGTGAGTTTCGAGGTTCGATGTTAGGTTTGGTTGTTGTTGGTCATTGTTATTGGTTGCTGATAGTTGGTGTAATAGTATTTATAGACCTGGCCACGCCAGCAGAGTCGTTCATTTTGTCAGTGGTCACACCTACTGAGATGGGCTAGGTAGGGGTTGCCTGCTCCTGTGAAGACTCGTCCGCACCGGCGGAGCACCAACTGCAATGCTTTGTTACTCCTGTGGGACATGGTCTGCTCCCATGATGAGTCACTTGGCAAGTGATTTTCGTTGTTGCGTAAGATTCACCGCACCTATGGCGTTGCTCCTGCGACTAGATCTCCGTACCTATGGAGATCGCTGTAGATAATAGTGGGCTTTCCTCTTTTTCTCATTTTATTTTCTATACCTTGATTTTGGAGCTTGAAAACTCAATTTTGGGAGATTCAAAATGCGATTATATAAGAATTTTTCTTTGGGATGATTGTTATACTATTTTAAACATTCACCAATGTTTTATTATGATTTCATCTTTAAATTGGGAAATTTGGAGATTTTGGAATAAAGTTATGAAATGATATTTCAATAATCTAAAAGTCGATTTTAACTCCATTTTTTATGAAATTATATGTAATGACCTTCCCGGTCATTTCCTTCGTTTTCGTGTGTTGTCAGCGCTTAGAGCTTTTCTATAACTGCCCCAAGTTATTTATGACTTGCTGGGACCGACAGTTCGGCTCCCGGGCCGGGCAGTTCGTTTGAGAATATTATTTAGACCGAACACGTTGTAAAATATTAAATTAAATTTGAATTTGGTAAAATGACATAGTTAATGACCTTTTGAAAATATTTTTGAAATTCTTTAGGTATGATATATCTATACTATTTTATAATAGTATTATAACCTATTAATCATTAAAATGGAGATAGTGAATTTAAATATGTTAAAATAATATTATTATTTTATAGAGGTTTTGTTAGAAATAATTTTCTATTAATTATGGTATGTTTATAATTTGATATTTATTTTACCACAGACCTATGCAATACCTGAATATATATAATGGGAGGAGTATATGTTGTTATAATGCCACCTCCACCCCACGTGTAGGTGGAGGGAGTGGCCAGGAAGCATGTTGGCAGCATATTAAAGTGGTATAAGTCACCACTATAGCTATCCAATTTTGCTAATGTCGGTTTCTTCATTTCTCGTGTCACATTATGCATATATATATGTATGTCTAAACGTTGTGAAGAAATAAGAGAAACAACATCAATTTTTGATAGTTCATTTAACTGAAAAAGAGATTAATTATCTATATCAAGTTATTCAAGCTCGTGTTCTAGTGGGAAAGTGTTTGTGGACGTGTAATAATCGTTATTTTGGTAAGTTTTATTTTATTTACGGTAGTTTTCTTATACGTTGGTATTGTTGGTGCTTATTTAGAGCTTAATATGAGCTCGGATTGGATAACATCTAATGTGACTATTGGTCACAGAGTTATTTGGGACACTGTGACGGTTTTGGTTTTGCGATTTCGCAAGCGGGCCCCACGTGGGATTTTCGGGTATTTTCCGAACTAATGCAATATAGGTGTCAATAGTCATGTTTTGACATGTAGTTTATTATTTTGGTAGCTTGGCAGCAGTCGGAGGCCTCTCGGAAGGGGAAGGCTCCTGAATAGTTGGTTCTTTTAGCAAGCTTGCGGCGGCGTCCAGGTAGGCTAGGTTTACCTCCCTTTTGCACTTAGATTGGGCTTATGTGTGATATATGTATGCTATTGTGCTGGTATTGCGGGCTGATATTATAGACTTGGTGGTGGTGGTTTGCTATGATTTAGGCCTTCTAGGCCGGATAGGGCTATTCGGATATATTCCAGGCCCGTTATCCTCGTGGTACCCCACGGATGACCTATTTGGGGTCGGATAGTATTGTTGTTGTTGTTGCTAGTCTGGGAATGTTATTGTTGGACCTTAGTCCAGTCTTAGACAGACTTAGCCCAGACTTAGACAAGTATAACCAGACCTGGTTTTCGGGACCCGGTAGCGGGCCCCGTTACCCTTTTTGTCGACTTGTTGAAACTTTGACATCTTTGGGCTTAGATAAGCCCTATATGACTATTAGGGTTATGACGGGATTGAGTCACCCCGATTATACCCGGTTGGCCCGTCTAGCTTTGTTCGTCCCTGATAGCACCGTATTTGATTGGGGTCGGCTAGTTTGACTTAGAATGCTGAACCGCCTTTCCATGACTTGTAATGTATACCCAGACTTTTATATACATATTTTTATAGTAGGTAGTTGACCTAGAAGTACCCCGAGATTGACTTATAGCATGTTGTAGAGTTAGCTTTTGTACCTATATAATAGTATTGACTTGGCACTAGGGCGTTCCCCGTTTATTTCATATGATATGACATTTGATTCTGTTCTGGTTACTGGCTATGATGAGTTCCGGTTCGAGTCCGGCTACTGATTCAGGTATGATGATTTTGGTTATTGACTATTGGGTGTTCCGGTTCGAGTCCGGCCCCGGATTGTGGTACACTATGAGTTTCGGTTCGAGTCCGGCCACTGATTATTATGAGTTCCGGTTCGAGTCCGGCATCTGGTTATGATATGATTGGAGAGTTTTGGTACTGGGTACCGTGATTATGATGTTGTTGTTCTATGAGTTCCGGTTCGAGTCCGGCAGATATGATATATATGTGGCCTCTTGTTATTACCCACTGCTTCCGGTTCGACTCCGGCGTCTGGCCTCTTGTTATTACCCATTGGTGCCGGTTCAAGCCCGGTGCACTCCTGTTGGTTATTGTGGTTACTGGATACTGATACAGCCTCGAGACACTGGTGACTATGCATTTACTTTTCTTGTGTGTCCCGCTGGTTTATGGGGGCCAGACTGGGTTATTGTTTTCTTCCGTGTGCCTATCGGGCTTATGGGGGCCCAGATAGGTTATGTTTGACTTGTGTGTTTACTTACGCATTTATTTACTCGTTATTATGTATCGCACTTATATTTTCCCTGAGCATATCTATACGCCTCGGCCGTTACTTATGTATCTATTACTTGTACCCCGGACTTAGCATGCCCCCTGCACTTTAGCTTGCTTATATTATATTAAGCTCAGTCGGCCGATGATGCCTACTGAGTACCCGTTGCCCTGGTACTCATACTGCACTTCTGCATCTTTTTCCCGATGCAGATCCAGGCACCAGTCGACGGTTTTGACGTGACTCTTTTCTCAGCACTGATTCTGGAGCAGGGTGAGCTTACTGACGTCCGAGGCAGATCCTACTCCATCCTCTACTGTATAGTCTTTTGCTCTCAAGACTATTGTACTTATTATACATGTTTGGTTTCTGTCTTGTATTTTGGGTATGTTAGTAGTGGCTCATGTACTGACCCCACCAGGTCTTGGGAGGGGTTCTGGACTTTATATACGTTGTCCTCTTCCTTCTCAGTCTTAGCATGTTTATAAATATGGTTATGGTTACTTCCACTTCTTCTCTGTTTTATGAGATTCCGCCCGTTAGCCCGTCGCTTGTTGCTCCGGACTAGGGTTTGGCTTGCCTATTGGTGGGTTACGATAGGCGCCATCATGACCCAAATATTGGGTCGTGACATTATATATTTGAACTCTTTAAGTTATAAGTAACATGATTTTCAAATAAAATTTCAGTTTTGTGCTTGCGGGCTCGTGGTTTACTTTTGAAATTTTTTTTTGACCAAAAATTTAAGCATAGCATTATGTGTGTCTATGATTTTGTTTCTTTATGTAAAATACGTACTTGATCATATTAGTTTCATTCGGAGACTCTTTGAAAGGGTAAGCTTCGATTTGAATTTTTGGATTTTCTCTAAGGCAAATTGAGACTTTTTCTCACTCTTTTTTAAAGCATTTACGTGCCAGTTCCTTGTATTAGAAGTAATAGATATTTGAGTGTCTTGTATAGATAATATGACGAGTGTTTATGGGGGTAGCGGTGTATCTCTAAAGGGTTAAAAGCAACTAATTAATTGTTTGAACTGAGTTTCTGAGATTCTAACTTATGCGTTGTGTTTGGTTGTTAATTGAGTTCATATTGCCACTATCTTAATTACTAGTATGCTAGGAGCGTGGAAAATGTGTTCGAATATTAGTGTCGATACTTGTGAAATTGAAGGCCTCTTTTATGATATTCATGGTATTTGACTGACATCGGTACTTTTTGTGATATTTCACCTACCCCTCCCCATATGCATATTATCATGGTATTATTGGTTCTTTTCCAAGAACCTATAGACAGATCCAGAGTTTGTGATTCACTTTACTATTGGAATATTCTTTGAGGGCCCTATGTATGGATCCAGATTGAATTGTTATATGATTATTGTCCTAGGGCTCTATAAACTGATCTAGACTGAGTACTTATATGATTATTATTCTGATGGCCTTCAAGCAAAGTTGGAGGGTGTATATGGACCTCGCAAGTCTCCCATGGATCCCTGCTATCTATACAGCATAGCGGGTGTATACAGTTAGAGTAGACATGCATTATATATCTCATGTTCATTATCCTCATTTGTTTGGTTGGTATGCATCATACTCATCATATCCATTTGATTACTTTCTCTTGGAGTGATGAGTGTTTGGTGGTTGTGAAAGTGATATATTCCTTTCTGATATGAGTTGTGGTGATTTATTGATCTACTTGAAAGTAACTATATGATTTGTTGTTGATATTGGATGTTGAAATAGGTGTCACCTTTCTGATTACATTTTTATGTGGTTGGTGTTGGGTAGTTGAGAATTAGGTAGTTCTTTACATCAGTTTGAATTAGGGTCGGTCAATGATGTTGCAAAGTACATGTGGATTAGTACTCACACTTATTTATTTCTACATTTTATGTGCAGGTACTAAGCCAGTTTTTCTTCGACATTGAGTCAGAGTCGTGTTTGGTTATCATCAAGTCAAAGGTAGTAGCCGACTAATTCCAGTGATTAGCGGATCTCTTCTATTCTTCTTTTTATGTTTATTTCAGAATTTAGAGACATCTTGGAGTCTTTGTTGTATCTATTACTCTTAGAGACTTGTATCTTGTGCTATCCAGTTCTTGGGTTGATTTTGTGATTCAATGGAGACTTATTATCATTATTACCTGTCCATGTATTTACTTTGCTTATTTTATTATTTGAAGTTTTGATTTGGCTTGCCTATCATGGGGGTACGATAGGTGTCATCACGATTGAAGTTTTGGTTTGTGATAATTCCACACATCATCATATAATGAACATCTTCTTCAAGAAGAAAATTATATAATTATGATCGTGATCATTAAAACATTATAGGCAAGACTTGTTTCTTACTTTTACCCTTTGGTAATCCATGATTAGACATGCTACTTAGCTCTAAAACCTCCCCTAGAGGTAAAATGTGGCATTTATCCAACCATATATGAGTATATTCTTATCCATAGTTTTTATCATATGATGCTTATCAGAAGTCTCATTTTCTTTAAGGAATGGACTATAATCCTATGTACATGCTTCATAAATTTTCATTAGAAGCTCATCTCATTCTCTTGCCTTGAAGTTTATCATATTTACATGACCCACCTCAAAATCACTTCTAAAGGTCAAGTGCACCACCACTTTATATTCCTTTATTTTGATGGAGGATTTATAAAATTTATCAATTAGATCTCACGATAACTGTGTGGCCAATATCTTTTATACCAAATTGAGGGTAAAAATTACACTTCGCCTTTGCAGGACCATTTGGAGAATACATAATGTTCTTCCTTTTATAATTACCACAATGATGACTATTTTATTTTGTCCCTCTATACCGATATTCATACATTCAACTACTTATCTTCTTTTTGACATATTATGCACTGCTATCACATTCACATAAGAGAATGGAGAAAATCACTTGGGCAGATTTAATGACTTTTATTCAAAGGTAAATTACTTTGCTTTAGTCATCATTATATCATCTCTATGGTGCATCATGACTTAGGCCCAATATCTTACCCATATAAAAGTATGTTAGGCTATAATAAATTTGGCTTGAACCCAATATCTTATTATCATGGTGCACCGGTACTTAAACCCGGTCTCTCACCCTCTTTGTGCGATGAAACTTTAATCCATCGTCTTACCCTCAACCAATGACATAATAAGCCAAAGTACAACATGACTCATCCTTGAGCTTTTAAAAATGTTATCACTTGATGATTATATACATAAGCAAATTAGATTTCAAGAAAATATGAAATATAATCATAGTCAGTAACCAAAACAAGTAAACCTGAGATTGGATTAAGAGTTAAATAAATTAGTTGGCTGCTTATTGTCTTTCGTTATATAGGAGCACTTTTGAAAAATCTTCAATTGATATAAATTACTTTAAGACAATTTTGCAATTATATATGAACTAGTGAAGCTTTAAAGAAACATAAACAAGCTCACAGTTTGTTATGTGCAAATAAATTGATTTCCTAAATAATTAAATATGCTGCCAATATATGCACTTTTTCTCCATTGACAATTATAAATTTAAAACCACTAGACATAATAATTTTTCTGTCAATATATATCCAACACATATTTGTGGAAATTATGTGTTGATAAACCTCGACTTTAAAACCATTAGACAAAATAATTTTTCTGTCAATATATATTCAACACATATTTGTGGAAATTATGTGTTGATAAACCTTGACTAAAGTAGCAGCAACAAAAATAATTGCATAAGTTAATCTAATGATGGATAGAGCAATATATTTTGTGCCTGAAATTTAACATGTTAAATAGAAGCCTAGTTGTTATTACTAGGATCAGAAGATGCCTTTTTCCTTTTAACAAATGCAGATATATCTTATCGCAAATAACTACACACATGACCCTTATCGCCAGGTCCAAATATAACAGAAAAAGTGAAAAATAATTCATACCTTGAATATGAGCAATGAAGAATTGCCCACTCAAACTTTCTCCTAAAATGATTTCATGAGCGATATTCTTACCTTTAATCTTTAAATCTCGTGTTAATAACGTGTTGTAAAATTAAGCTTAGAACAATATAAATATAAAAGATGAGAAGAATAATATGAGATAAGATACGTAGGAAGAGGAGAAAACTTTTCTTCTATCGAGTATATTCAAGTATATTTTATAATGGTAAATAACATCTCAGTTTATAGTATGAGAAATCACTCCAAAACTCACCAATATTAAGTGCCCAAATTAATAGATACATTTTTATTCACATTTTTATGTGAATATGTATGGAGATCCATTCAATGAAATGTTTATTTCATAACACTAAAATGAATAAACAAATAAAATATCTATTTTTAATATAACAAAATAAAGCGGTGGAAGTAAATATAAGAGATCCATTTTTATTGGTAGATGAGAAACATGAATTTCTAGTACACTTTGCCGACGTAAGGAGTCACTCATTTCTCTCAACTACCTTTATAATAGCATGAACACGAAAATCAATTCCAGTTAAAAGAAAAAATTCTATTTCTCTTGGAATAATGAGAATTTTAATGGGGACAAATATTCATGTCGGGAAGCAAGAGGCAAGAGCACACCCATTAACTTAATTTGTAGAGGTTGGCGTCAAACCGTAATTAGAGTTGTGGTCCTATAATTGGCACCTTCCAAATAATCTATGGCCTATGGAACCAACATTTTTTTAAAAAAAAAAAAAATGAGGGTAGGGGAAGGGGAATGGGGGAGGAGATTACAATGTGGAGAATTGACTCTTCACCAATAAGGTGGAATTTCATGTAACTAACCAACTAAGCTACTAAAATTTTTTATGCAATCAACATTGATGATGAAAACCCGATTATATAATTATTTAGGAAAAATACACTAAATAAATTAAAAAATTAAATTATTTTTACCTTAATATCCCTTTCCATACTAATTCTTCAAATGTCAATTCGGCACAAAATAATTACGCCATATACCCCCATGCGAGAAAACCAAGGTGCAGCCTTTTTCAATTGCTTTTCGTTTTGATTTTGGAGCCGTCAAAATGTTTGGTTACTTTTGTATTAATTTTTTTAAAAAAAATTAATTTTGTGGCCGTAATGACCATTTTATTAAATAAAATTGAAGTCCAAACAGAAGCTAAAATGTAAAACAAAATAACAGAGCAAAATAACGTTTGGTCCTTTTGTATTATTCATTTTTAAATTTTTCAATTGATTTATAATTTTTTGTACTTTCCCTTTTTCCTTTTAATTCATTTTGTTTATGTTGTTTGCCTTTTTTTTTCTTTTCTATAGTTTTATTTTCTTTTTCTTTTTGTCTTGTTTATTGTTCTTTTATTTAAATATAAAAATAAATATGTAGCTAAATATTTTTAAAATAATAAAATATAAAACATTAAATAATTATTCTATAAAAAGAAGTAACTAAAAAAATATTTAAAAATCTTTACTAGTTTATTTATTTAAATTTAAATTAATAGAAATATATATATATCTTTATTTAATTAATATTCATTTCTTTTTATTAAATATAATGATAAAAATATTATTTAACTACTTTACACAAATAAAAATATTAAAAAATAATAAATAAATCACAACAATAAATAATTAAGAATAGAACAGTCCTTTATGATATCATCACTGTGGTATCATTACAGACTGAAGCAAACATCAATGATACTATGTCAGTATATATATATTGTGATGATATCATGGAGGTCTGCTGAAGGATTTAAGAAGACATCAATGATACCATGATGGTATATAGATATACTGTGATCGTATCATAGATGTGTGGATGAAGGATTGAAGCAGACATCAATGATACCATGACGGTATATAGATATATTGTGATGGTATCATGGAGGTCTCACTAAGGATTGAAGCAGACATCAATGATACCATGACAGTATATAGATATGTTGTTATGGTATTATTACAGACTGAAGTAAACTTCAATGATACCATGTCAGTATATATGTATTGTTATGGTATCATAGAGGTCTAACTGAAGGATTGAAGAAGACATGGATGATACCATCACGGTATATAGATATACTTTGATGGTATGATGGAGGTCCCATTAAGCATTGAAGTAGACATCAATGATATCATAAAAGTATACAGATATATTGTTATGGTACCATTAAAGACTGAAGCAAACCTCAATGATACTATGTCATTATATATCTACTGTGATGGTATCATGGAGGTCTGCTGAAGGATTGAAGAAGACATCAATGATACCATGACGGAATATAGCTATACTGTGATAGTATCATGGATGTGAATGAAGGATTGAAGCAGACATCAATTATACCATGACGGTATATAGATATATTGTGATGGTATCATGGAGGTCCCAGTAAGGATTGAAGCAGACATCGATGATACCATGACAATATATAGATAGATTGTTATGGTATTATTACAGACTGAAGTAAACCTCAATGATACCATGTCATTATATAGATAATGTGATGGTATCATAGAGGTCTAACTGAAGGATTGAAGCAGACATGAATGATATCAATACAGTATATAGATATACTTTGATGGTATCATGGAGGTCCCATTGAGGATTAAAGTAGGCATCAATGATACCATGAAAGTATACAGATATATTGTTATGATATCATTAAGACTGAAGCAAACCTCACTGATACCATGTCAGTATGTAGATACATATATATATATATATATATATATATATATATATACTGTGATGGTATCATGGAGGTCTGCTGAAAGATTGAAGAAGACATCAATGATACCATGACAGTATATAGATATTCTATGATGGTATCATGGAGGTGTGAATGAAGGATTGAAACATACATCAATGATACCATGAGGTACATAGATATACTGTGATGGTAGCATGGAAGTCCTACTAAGGATTGAAGCATGCATCAATGATACCATGACAGTATATAGATAAATTGTTATGGTATCATTACAAACTAAAGTAAACCTCAATGATACCATGTCAGTAGACATATATTGTGATGGTATCATGGAGGTTAGACCGAAGGATTGAAGAAGAAAATAAAAAAAAAAAAAAGAATCAAATTAAATTTAAAAAGAAAAAATAAATAAATAAAACAAAAAAAAATAAAAAATATGAAATTAATTTGTGGTGAAAAAATAAAGAATATTATGATTTGAGAAAAAAATGAATGAAAAAAAAGAAAAACAATAAAGTATAAATAAATAAACGAAAAAAAGACATGAAAAAAAAATAGGAAAGGAACAAAAAATAAAGAAACTAAAAAAACAAAGAGAAAATTAAAAAAAAAAAAAAGCAAAAATAATAAGAATCAATAAAGAAAAAAAGAGAAAAATGAAAGCAGGAAAAAAAAAGTAATGAAAAAATATAAAGAATAAATAAATAAATGAAAAAAAAAAGAACAAGAAATAAAAAAATTAAAAAATAAGAGAAAATAAAAATAAAAAACTCAAAAATAAAAGAAACCAATAAAGAAAAAAGAAAGAGAAAAATAAAATCAGGTAAAAAAGAAGTAGAGAAAATAAATAAATGAATCCAGAAATAAACGAGAAAAAATAAAAAAACAACGAAAAGAAAGAAAGAAGAAGAAGAGAAGCAGTATATAAAATAAAAATTGAGTGTGAATTAGATTATGATGCAAAAAGAAATAAAGAATAAAATAATTTTACAAAAAAATAAAATGAACAAAGAAGCATAAAAAAGAGAAAGAAAAAAGAAAAAAAGAAGAAGCAGAAAAATAAAAAGAAAAAGAATTAAAAGGGAGATGAATAACTGAGGGAAAGGAGTATTTTATGTAATTAGTTAGGGGGACATTTTTTGTAAGGGGGCATTTAGCTGTAAAATTTTTGCTTCCATGGGGCATGGATGTACTTTCCCCTAATTATTTTAACGGAAAAGGGCCTAAAATAACTTTCAAGTATTGAAAATGGTTCAAATATACCCTTCTTCCACCTTTGGTCTCTAAAATACCCTTCCATCCATCTATTTAGCTCTATTTCACCCTTCTCCTTAAGAGAAATATGGTTTGGATCTTAACTTAACACATGGCAGCTTCTTATTGGTCGAATTTTTATTAATCAAAAAACAAAAAACAAAAACCCAACTTAACTCATATCACTAAAATCTACCGACCCACTTGACCCAATCATCTCGAGTGTAACCCCTGTCACCTCCCATAGATTCCTCGACCTCTTACTTTATAGTTCCTGTAACTAGAACCCCCTCCAGATGGAAATCTTCCTCCAAAGTTACCTGAAATGAGGAAAGATAATTAATTCACAAAGAAAGAAGGGACAGTCAATCTAGGCCAAAGGAATTAGAATATGTTCGCCGCAGGTTGTAGCAAGGTAGCACCAAAGCAATCACATGATATAAATTCTCTGTAAGAACTTACAATGTCATGGGGTGGAGTCATGGAGCATTAGTCCGTAATATTCTTTTTCCCAAATAAAGTACCAGGGCATTAATTCACTTCCCAATTTTCACAATGGCATATGAATTTAATCTGCATATAGTTTTCACGACAAGTTGTACTAAAATCTGACGGAACATATCAATCAAAAAACAAGACACAAACAAACAACAACAACAACTAACTAACTATTTTATTGGCTTCCAGTAGCATTTTCATATTAGACTAGAAATCTAGCTGGTTGTAGCTGTTAATTGACTAAAACCAGCCAT
This sequence comes from Capsicum rhomboideum, assembly GCA_031232105.1. NCBI lineage: Eukaryota > Viridiplantae > Streptophyta > Magnoliopsida > Solanales > Solanaceae > Capsicum > Capsicum rhomboideum. Next base: position 44,568,305 of record CP124719.1, on the reverse strand, counting down.
AATGAAAACATCCATTTTAACTGAACTTCACTCGAGATGATTGGGTCGGGTGGGTTGGGTAGATTTTAGTGATATGGGTTAATTTTTTAATTTTTTTTATTTTTTTTTATTTTTTAAAAAAATTTCGATTAATAAAAATTCGACCAATACGAAGCTGTCACGTGTTAAGTTAAAATTCAAATCATTTTTCTGTTAAGGAGAAGAGTAAAATAGAGCCAAATATATGGATGAAAGGGTATTTTAGAGCCCAAAGGTGGAAGGAAGGAAGATATATTTGAACTATTTCCAATACTTGAAGGGTATTTTAGGTCCTTTTCCTTTATTTTAATAAAGTATGGGTGATTTTGACAGTTTTCCACTTCTACCATTAGTTAAAATATATTCCTTCCGTTTCAATTTATGTGATACCGCTAGAATTTAAAGAGAAAAATGATTTTTTGTTTGATGGCCACATAAATTGAAACAAAGGGAGTACTCAGCAATTGTAAAGTAATTGAAAGACAACCATATTTTACAAAGTAATAAATACCAGTTTTTTTTTTTATACGCTTCCTCTGCAATTGACAACCTTAAAAATATCGCAAAGCGATGGAAATAATATACCTACACTATTTCAGCGATGTAAAGTTAGAAGATTTGAATCAGAAATAAATGAAACTCATTTGTCAATGTAGGACATGAACTCAGAAAGCAGATACAAAGGAGGCAAAAGAAAGAAAGAAGTATGTTGCAGTAAACTTCACATATACCTTTTTAACAACATATATAGAAAAAAAAATTGATTGAAACGTCAGTTTGATTACAATAACAACTATATCAAAATTTAAAAGTTGAATACTTAAATGAATTAAAAATTATGTAAATTTTATAGAATGATGTAAAAAAAGGTCCCAAATGGTAGTATCTGGACTAGTACGAGCGCATGTAGACTATTTCACACGATACCTACATGTTTAATGTCCAAAATTTTTACTTCGTCACAATTTCAAGCTAGATACAATTGTAAATCTTCAGGCTAAAAAATATCGTTTAATTGGTTCAGTGCAAACGTTATACAATATACTTCCAAACAAACTTAGTATGCTAAATGACTAACCTTAAAGCTGAAAAAAGCAAGAAATTATTTTCAGCCAGTGATGACAACTTTATTGATTCCACGGCTAATGCTCACGACCTATATGTCACGGGGAGTCAACTTTACAGTTGCTCCAAGAAATTATGCATTTCATTTTGTGCATATCACAAAAATGTTAACATAGGAACAAAATCAAGACACATAACTTCAGAAAGAACATAAAAACTGTAAGAAAGATGCAAGAGTTTTCAGAGAAATTTTACTTCGTGTCTCACATATCGACTCAACGAAATAAAAACCTTTTATAATATCATAAACCTTCCTGTTCTCTGTATAATCTATGGCCTTCAAAAGCAGATCATGGTGGAATTTTCAAGAGAAAATAGTAGAAGGAACAAGCAAAAGGAAATTCGGTTATGGGCATAGAACCATGAAACAACATATTGCTTTGTGAAATATTGTGTCTTTTCGAAAATAATGTGTATTTCAGGAATAATGTGTGTTTCCGAAAATAATGTGTCTTTTCGAAGACATTGTGTTTTTTGAAAAACAATGTGTCTTTTCGAAAATATTGTGTCTCTTTGAAAACATTGTGTCTTTTCGAAAATATTGTGTTGTTTCAGAATTAAATGGATCCTCTATAAATAGGACAACATCCTTAATATTTTTTAATCAGAAAACATGTTCAGTACCAGCATTTCTTCTTCGAAATCTGCATAAGTTTGGTAACTGCAGTACTATTTCTTGTGTGTTTAGAGACTTGTTCATTATTTCTTGGTTGTGCTTAATTCTATCCCGGGAAAATATTTGTAAGGAACAAATAATTCTCTTTGAAAAGTGATCCAAAGTAAGGCATACGGCTTGAAGCATATCCAGGATTTTCACCACAAACAAATTCTGTTTATCTAACAGATCAGTCTTGAGGGGTTTTAGCAAGTAATAATCCATTCCAGCTTGAAAAGTCCTAGCTATCACTTCCTCTCTATGTGTTGTTAAAGTTATGATGGGAATTCAAAATCCATAGTGTGCCTATTCTTTCCTACTGCATTTCGTTGCTTCAAATCCATCCATCTCTGGCATCTGCCACAAAACAAAAAAACAACAACGATATAATTAAGTTACATATATTGACAATGTAATACTGTTAGAATTATTGCTTTTGAACTGCAGTAACTTTATTTGACTACTTTAGTTTAATTTTTTGAATAAATCCTAGTTAATAGGTTGTTAGCTAGCTTTTTCTATTTCTTAGTAATTAGTTAGCTAAGATATATTTTCTAAAGATATTGTAAGCTAGTTTATTATTATCTTTTTACTATCGATTTAGTTGACATGTTAAATGAGTTGAGTTAACATTCAATAAAAATGTTAACTTCAACTGAAGTATGTTTTCGACCTATGTTTCTCAGATCCTCCAAAAGTGTTACGATCTGACATGGGTGCAACAATTACTTTGGAGGATCTAAGAAACACATTTTTCAACAAGAAGAATAAATATAAATATATGAATCATATCTTTCCGTACAATCCATCAGAATATAATCAAATGGTGGTGAAGGAGTGGATGGCCCTATTTCGGGTTGATCACTGAGGGCAATGCAAACATCATCTAGAGCTTCTTTACCATATTAATAGGAATAGGGTAAAACCTGTTCAAAATTCTGAAGTACAGAAAGAGATGAAAATAGTAAGAGGGGGGGGGGGGGGGGGGAATTACTCTTTTTTCTGTTTGTTAGTCGACTTGCTCTAATTGTCAGTCGACTTCTGAGACAGTATTGAAAAACCTATTAAATTGCTATCAAGGAAATTGTTGTAAATAAATATGACACCAAATATTTTATGCTGGTTAGGACCCCTAAAAGGTCTTACTCCAGTCCCCTTGAGTTGCAAGGGATTCTACTAGCTCTTCTTTGGCTAATCAAAGTTACAAGAATTGAGTTAAGCCTTTTGGCTTACACTCACACTCCTTTTCTTTTCTATATTTTGATACAAAGCCTCACCAACTATGTGTTTCTCTCTTCTCTTTTTGAATAAACAATAATTTTTTAGAAAATACAATGCTTAATGAAAGTAGAGCAAAGAGCTAAAGAAGGTTGAGACAAGTGTATGTCTCTTCCTTAATCTTCCATTCATAAATAGTAGAGATCGGGCTACTAGCCATTTGGAAGATTTGAAATAGAATGACAATCCAAGAGATTTGATCCTTGTAAATTGGATGTAAAATATCATCTTTTCAAGAATAAGGTTGGGACATTAAAAGGTCCTTTTAATGACCCTTGACGCGCTGCTAAGTCCCAAAAATAGGGATTCTTGAGATCCTTAAAAAATCCTTCTTTCCTTGTGCAAAAGATGCTAAATTAATAAGGAGGCCTTAACACTTGATTTGTTCATTTTAGACATCTTTGGAGAATATCGTTTTACTTAATTGATACTCCTTCCTTTTGTAACCAACCCGAGATGCCTTATTCCTTTTTCATCTTACCTGCAAGTTTTCAGACATTGAAATTAGACACTATCAATCTCCCATTTTTTGATGGATGACAACTTAAAATAAATTTAATCGACTTCCTTGTTTAGCTCCCCCTTAGCAGTTGACTAAGGTAAATGGTGCTCTCCCTGAGTTGTTGCATCTTTTACAAGGTCGATTATGTACCTGTATTAATATAACTTTCTCCCCTTTTGACATCAATCAAAAAGGAAGAGGCAAAACACATGCGAAAATAGCTACGATACACAATCATGAACAATAAAAACAAGTAATCCTTAGCTTATGCTATGATACATACCAAAGGTAGCAAAACAAAAGTCATAAAGAGTTAGTTAACACAATTTCTTAAAGGGCAGGGGCAGGAGGAGAAACAACACAACCAAGAAAGTATGCTAAGGTCTGAGCAGTAGAATCCTTCAAAGTAGTGAACTGATAATGATAATGGTTGAGATATCATTTGTAGCAATATGAATCTTTTCAGCAATTTTGATCGCTTTCTTGATTACCTGATCCAACTTGAGTCGAATTAGAGCAACATTTGTACTCATCTCCTTACTAGTGGTATGAATCTTGTCCATCTGAAAGTGAAATACTAGAAGAAGACCCTTGAGAGAATCCATCTTAATTTTAAGATCAATGATGAGATTGAGGATAATCAAGAACACAAAGGAGGGACCAACATCACTAGGAGAGGAAGGACCGAACTTGGGAGAAGGAGGAGTGCTGACAGGGAAATTTTCAATCTTTGGAACCCAAGTGTTATCAATGAGAACATATCCCATACTAATAAAATCCTTGGTGTTGTAGCATTGATTGACTGAGACTAATAGAATATCCTCAAGAGAGATACTGCTTGCTTCCGGAATAGGAGTGATAATCAAACCATAAGAAAGGCTCAAGGGATCAAGAGATGCTTCAATCATAAAATTTATAATCAATGAGGAAAGCTTAATCTTATGCTAAATGAGAAGACAGTAAGTAAACAATGTATCACATTGAGAGAGAGTAGATAGAGAGCCTGTATGAGGGAAGAGAGTAATAGCCACTATATGGCCAATAAAACGAGCCTCAAAAGAGAGATTTTTAATACCAAGGGCTAAGGGGAGAGGATCAAAGGATTCCAGAGCAATAGGTTTCTTTGCTTTCTCAAAAGGAATATCAAAATCAATAGGCCAGGGACTCTTAGAGGAAGTAGAAAAACTAGTGCAGTGAATACCGAAGATAGAATTAAACATATTGCAGTCTAGGAAGATACACTTACCCATAACAAGGGTTTCTAATTCATCAGCATGAGTGGACTGCAAGTCATCATAAAAGAGACGAATAAGGGGTTCATAAGCAGTTTTGAAAGTGGCAGAGAAGATATTCGCCCATCCCTGAACTTTAAATAAGGGCTTGATGGGACAATGTAGAGATTCTAAGAGATCCAGATCTACAATTCGACCATGCACCATAGATCATTCCTTGAGAGAGTGAAAAAGGGTTTCATTTGAGGGCCTCCAAAAATCAGTTTTGATATTTAAGGAACTATTGAAATCAAATTTTACCTTCTTCTTAGAATTGTCAGACTCATCGAGATTAGAGGGACACTTGCATAGAAGAGAATGAGAGGATTCTGAGGAATCTTGAGAAATGTTTTGGTCAGAGAGGTAAAAATTGAGAGGAATAGGGGAGGAAGTGTTCCCTTTCCCTTTGAAACAAGGGTTTTGTGGTTATCCATGGAGGAATTTTTAGGATTTTTAGCCATGGATAGAAGAGAAAATGAGAAGAGAGCTAAGGAGAAGTAAGTGAGTGAGAGAGAGAAGGGGTAAATCAGACAAATATAGGAGAGAAGAGAAGTTGAAGAGATGCTTTGAGAATGGGAAAATGTGTAATAAGTAGGTACACAATATTTATGTCAGCGGGAAAAGAGAGATGGACAAAGCAAGTACATAAATCAAATTAATTAAAAGGAAGTAAATAAGGCAAGTACATCAATCAAATCAAACATTTAATTAAGCCTACTTCTATACTTAAGTGCAGACATCAGATAAGGAAGTAAATAATTTCAAAAAGATTTTGGAATAATACCAACAGATTTTCGGAGAAAACAAAATCTTTCTTCCAACAGGGGTTTTGTAAAAATATATGCTAACTAAAATTCAGTACTGACAAAGAATAATTCAATATCACCTTTTAAAAAATGATCTCTAATAATATGATGCTTAATATCAATATGCAAAGCTCTAAAATGATGCACATGATTTTTAGACAAATATATAGTACTAGAATTATCACAGAAGATTTTCACAGGTTTAACAGAAATATCATAATCACTGAGTTGGTGAGTCATCCAAAGAATTTGTGCACAACATAACCCAATAGAGATATATTCAGACTCAGTGGTGGATAAAGAAACACAATTTTGCTTTTTGTTGTTCCAAGATATGAGAGATTTTCCCATGAGTTGGCAAGTGACACTCATGCTTTTTTCTATCATCTTTGTTACCTGCATAATCTGCACCTGAGAAACCTTTTGTCTCAAAATTATTAGATTTAGGATACCATAAACCATATTATATAGTCCCAATAAGATATATAATAATGTGCTTGACTGCAGTCTGATGAGACTCCTTGGGAGCTGACTTAAATCTTACACATTTACATACACTGAACAAAATATCTGGTCGACTAAAATTGAGGTAAAGAAGAGAACCAATCATACCACGATATCTAGTTTCGTCAATAGACTTACCATCATCATCAGATAAAAGAATATATGTAGAGCTCATTGGAGTGTTGGTGGATCTAGCATCCTTCATCCCAAAATTTTCAATGAGTTCTTTAGTATACTTACTTTGACAAATGAAGGTTGCTTCAGTAGACTGATGAATTTGTAGTCTTAAAAAAAATGTCAACTCACCCATCTACTCACTTTGCATTAACTCAGAGAAATCCTTGCATAATTCAGCATTAGTACTTCCAAAAAAATATCATCAACATAAATTTGAATAATGAAATTTTCAGAGGAAGTTCTTTTGATAAAAAGAGTTGTGTCAATTTTTCCTTGTATGAAATCATGATCCGTTAAAAAATTACTCAATCGATCATACCAAGCTCAGAGAGCTTATTTTAAACCATAAAGACCTTTTGAAAGTTTGAACACATGATAAATAAATTTAGGCTTTTCAAAACCTAGGGTTTGCTTTACCAAGACTTGTTCATCAATGAATCCATTTAAAAAGATACTTTTGACATCCATTTAAAATAGTTTGAAACCTTTGTGAGAAGCATAAGCAAGTAGGATTCGAATAGATTCTAACTTTTTCATCGGTGCAAAAGTTTCATCATAGTCGGCTCTCTCTTGTTGTGAGTAGTCTTGAGTGACTAGATGAGTTTTAGTTCAAACCAACTTACCTAATTCATCCTTTGTTTCTACATATCCATTTTGTCCTAATGATTGAGGTGTTCTCCGGTTTTGGAATCAGGGTCCATACATTGTTTTTATCAAATTGCTCAAGTTCCTCTTCCATTGCTTTAACCCAACTTTCATCTTCTAAAGCTTCATGGACTTTCTTTGGTTCAAGTTGAGATATAAGTGCGACATTTGCACTTCTTTTGCTGGAAGCTCTTGTTTTCATTCCTTCCTTGGGATCTCCAATGATGAATTTCTTTGGATACTCAGGTTCACTTCTCCATTCATTTGGAACAGTTTCTATTGTAAATTGATCACTTGTAGCAGTAGTTGACTAATCAGCTTCTATGACAGTCGACTTTGGTGAAGAGTCAACTTTAGCAGTTTTAGCAACTTTTCACTGTTCATTCTCATCATCTACATTTCTAATATCCTCAAAGTATGATTAGAATCATCAAAAATAACATACTCAAATTCTTCAATGCAGAGAGTATGTTTATTAAAAACTCTATAAGATCCTCTAGAATTAGTACCCCATAAATATACCTTCATCAGTTTGAAGATCCTCAGAATTGGTCTGATGAGACATCTGTTCAAGATATGACAAGCAGTACTTACAGCTTCTGCCCATAATTTGTGAGGCAAGGAGTTTTCACATATTATGGTTCCTGTCATGTCTTGAAGAGTTCTATTCTTCCATTTCTTGTTAAGGAGATCTTGTAGCAGAGAAATTATGAGTGTAGCCTTGGCCATTATAAAAGGCTTCAAAGTCTTTGTTCTCAAATTCTCCTCCATAATCACTTCTTATGACAGAAATATAGTAACCTTTGTCTCTTTGAACCTTTTAACAGAAAACTTCAAAATTCTTTAAGGTATCATCTTTGTTAGATAAAAAATAACTCAGGTAAAGCGAGAATAATCATCAATAATAACAAATACATACCTTTTACCTCCAATACTAGTTGTTCTAGTAGGACCAAAAAGGTCCATGTGAAGAAGTTGTATAGGTTTAGTAGTAGAGACAATGTCTTTAACAGGAAATAAATTTCTAGTTTCCTTACCAAGTTGACATGCATCACAGATATGAGTTTTCTTGTAGTCCAACTTAGGCAGTCCAGTGACTAGCTCATGTTTGGCTAATTTTTCAATAATTCTTATGCTTATATGACCAAGATTTTTGTGCCAAACCCATGGATCTTCATATATGGAGGCCAAGCAGATGTGATCTTCTGTCCTATTGATAGAGTCCAGAATATATACATTTTTGTGCTTATTTCCAGAAAGAAGAGGCTTTCCAAGCTTTTCAATGATACATCCATCCTTCTTAAATCTTACCTCAAAACCAGCATCACATAGCTGACTTATACTCAGCAGATTGTACTTCAAACTTTTGACTAGATAAATATTAGTGATATCACATGATTAATTTATAGAAATTTTACCAATACCTATTACTTTTCCTTGGGAATTGTCTCCAAAGCTAACGTCTCCTCCATCATAATAAGCAACAAATTTAAATAGACTTTTGTTCCCCCGTCGTGTGATTTAAACACGCACTATCAAGATATCATTTCTTTTTAGGTTTTGAGTGGTGTTCCTGACTGGATTCTCTAATAGCCATGAAGTATATACCTCCAATGTTGTCATTTTCATTTTCAGAGTGGTTTTCATCACCCCAGCTACTGAAAGCCTTTTGACATCCCTTGGAGGGTCCTCTTCTAGTTTCTGGACAATTATAGGCAATATGACCATATATTCCACAATTATAGCACTTACCTTTATTCCTGTTGTACTCAGTATTTTGCTTTCCTTTTAAGTAATTTGGTTTCTCTTTTCTTTGATTCCTGGATCTCTTATAGTTTTCAACAACTGTCCTGGTGATAAGAGCAAGCTCATCTTCATCTAAGGCATCATCTTCTTCTTCACTTGTAACTTTAAAAGCCACAGTCTTTTTCTTTTCATCTTGTAGTTGATCCTTCTTGTTCAGATGAGATTTTTCAAAAGCAATAAGATCTCCGCTTACTTCATCATAAGTCATCTTGTATAGATTCATACTTTCAAGAGCCATAACTTTAGAGAGCCATTGAGGAGACAAGCTTCTGAGTATCCTGGTGATCTGATCTGTTACAGGATAAGTCTTTCCTGCAGCTTTGAGTTCACTAAAGATTTTGCCAAATCTGGCAAATGTTTCTTCAATGGATTCTCCATCTTTCATCTTGAAAAGTTCATATTTATAGACCAATAGACTTACAAGAGTTTGCTTGACCTTCTCAGTTTTTTTACTTCTAGTTTGTCCTACATTTCTTTGGCAGTTTTATAACAAGAGATTTTTTAATATTCTTCACCATTGCTAGCATTGTACAAAATATTCTTTGCCTTTGAGTTGATTTGAATGATTTTCATTTGTTCATCAGTGTAGTCCTCCAAGGTTGGAGTTCCTTTAGTTGATGCTTGTCCATCATCTGAATTCTTTCCATCCTTTTTAGCTAGAACAAGTAGGAGATCACCAAGAATGATTACTTTCCATACCTTCACATCATAGGACTTTATGAAGTTTTCCATCCTTATCTTCCTATGGAAGAAATTTTTTCATTGAATTAAGGAGGTCTAGTTTGAGATGTTCCTTTTGAGAATAGTGCTCCAGCAACAGATTGGGCCATGATTTTTTCTCACTTTACTGTTAGGCAAATAAGTGTCAGTCCAGGCTCTGATACCAATTGAAAGTAGTAAGAGGGGGTAATTACTCTTTTTTCTGTTTGTCAGTCGACTTGCTCTGATTGTCAGTCGACTTCTGAGATAGTATTGAAAAACCAATTAAAGTATTGTTAAGAAAATTATTGTAAATAATATGATACCAAATATTTTATACTGGTTAGGACCCCTAATAGGTCTTACTCCAGTTCCTTTGTGTTGCAAGGGATTTTACTAGCTCTTCTTTGGCAAATTAAAATTACAAGGATTGAGTTAATCTTTTTGGCTTAAACTCACACTCTTTTTATTTTCTCACTTTTGATACAACGCCTCACCAACTATATGTTTCTCTCTACTCTCTTTTTGAATACACAGTAAACTTCTAGAGGATACAATGCTTAATAAAAGTAGAGCAAAGAGCCAGAGAAGGTTGAGATAAGTGTATGTCTCTTCCTTAATCTTTCATCCAATAAATAGTAGAGATTGGCCACCAGCCGTTTGGAAGATTTCAAATAGAATGGAAATCCAAGATATTTGATCCTTAAAAATTGGATGTAAAATATCCTCTTTCCAAGAATAAGGTTGGACCATTAAAAGGTCTCTTTAATGATCCTTGACACGCGCTGCTAAGTCCCAAAAATAGGAATTCTTGAGATCTTTGAATAGACTTTCTTTCCTTGTGCAAAAGATGTTGAATTAATGAGAAGGCCTTAACACTTGATTTTTTCCTTTTAGATATCTTTGGAGAATATCTTTCTACTTGATTGATACTCCTTCCTTTTGTAATTAACTCAAGATGCCTTTTTCCTTTTTAATCTTATCTGCAAGTTGTCAGACATTGAAATTAGACACTATCAAGAGATTGTATTTTTTTCCTTCACATGAAATGTACTCTACTCAATATAAGTATATCCATAGATTCCTATTTTTTAAAAAGGAAAAGAATATAGTAAAGGGTCCCATGCATATATTTTCTTTCCATCAGTCACAAAATTTCAAAAGATTGACTTTAAAAGATTTTTTTTCTTATCCGATACTCTGTACTCGTATTGAATATCAATTAAATTTGGATTTGTATCAAGAAGTCTCATGTAATTATTAATAGATGCATGATATGTGCGGTTTTTATTTTTCACCCGACGTTCGTCACTTGCATTAGGATCCGTCTAAATCTTAATTTACATTGAGATGTATCACGTAAAGCGCTATCTTAGAAAGGTGAGACTCTTAATTAATGATAAAATATTGATCACTCCATCACAGTCATCGTTGGTTGCATGACATGTGTTTGAACATACACTACTATCACTTAATCATAAAATTAATGTGTTTCCTCATTTATTAAATTATTTAACTGTTGAAAAACCAGAAAGAATAGAAAAACACTCGTTTCTTACGACCCTCTGCAAGAATTTCAGGCGAAATTTTTAATTTTTTGTTGCTATTTCACCAAATGACTGCAAAGCATCCACCAATTTAAAATGAAAAATGTTGGAGCAGGGTTCATGCCCTTATAGTTTATATTGATAATATATAGTAAGGATAATTTTGGTACCTTAATTATATTTAACTTATGTATCCAAAGTAAATTTTCTATCCAATCAAATATTGTGTATAAAATGAGATATATCGAATACAAAAGTTTCTTTTTCTTTTGTGAAAACAAAATTGTTGTTTTCGGGTTTAGTAAATCTGTATTTTCCAATAACAACTTCAATCACATGTTCAAAATAAATAAGAACAATCACATGAAGTTGTAACTTTGTATTTAAACAACAAGAACTTCAACTTGAAGTTCAAGAACAACAAAGAAGTTCAACAGCTTCAAACAGAAGTTCAACAACAATGAACTATCAAAAAATGAAGTTTCTACTATTTTCTGAAAAATAGCAAAACCTTAAGAAAAGCGATGAAACAGAAATGTAGAATCAAGTCCACCGAATTCACGGTGTGTCCTTAAGGAATTTATTCCCCTCAAGTACCCGAGGTTATGGAATCTTTCCTCCCAGGATAAAATGATTCACTTCGACAGAATGGCGGTACCTCAAACTCTGTCGAACAACGAACTCACTCAACGATTTGATGATCACACTTGAGTTTTTCAAGAAGAAGATGGTTTTTTTTTTTTCACAAAGTTTCGTCACCATACCTGAGGAAAAATTCAGGTATTTATAGCCAAAAGGTGGTGCTTCAGAAAAGGAAGCAATGGTTCTCAAACGGATGCACTGTTTCGGACCGTCGCCGACCTGCGTTAGCCAACTACGCCCGTAGGTGGCCCACCTGCGTCCGCAGGTGATGTTTCTGTCAAAGGCAGAATGTTTGGCTTGAGTGTGGTTTGACATGCGCCGGGTCATCTGCGTCGGCAGATTCACGTCCCTTCGAGGTGCGTTGTGACATGCGTCCGCACATGCTCGTGTGCGTACCCAAATGGAGAAATTTCAGATTGATTTTTTTTTTTTTTGGATCATTAACTCTCAAGTTTCAAATAAATTTTGACCAAAAAGATAGTCTCTCGATCATTTGCCAAATCCAAAGCCGAACCGAGCGAACGACGACGGCGCGAGGCTTAACTTGTTTTTGCATCACTATCCACATGAAGGAATGCATCTCAATATATGCACAAGAAAGTTCCTTTCTCCCACCAATGTGGGAGAAACACTCTTCTTTAAAGTGAAACCACAATTCACTTTTTCCCTCCATGTTTTCCCTCTATTTTCCATTCACATTTAGCACTAGAACACAACAAAAATTTATTCTATTAGTTCAAAGTAGGACAATTATTCATGGGAGTGTTATCAATATTACATGTCTGGAGTATTGTTTCCATTGTTTTTCTTCCTCACTCTCTGGTATGCAAAATAAAAAGTAAGAAGATTTTATTTCACTTGATACAGGTGAAGTATCATATCTTTGCAAAATCAACTGTGTCCTTACCATCATGAGCTTTCCTGAAGAAATGCTTGACGTAGTCCGAATAAAGAACTTGCTTATACACTGGCTTTTCACCACTTTCTAACACTTCATGCAAGGGACCAATAACATCATTAGGCTTTGGGTTCACAAATATTGGAACTGAAACTCTCTTGTTGTTTCCATTAGCACTAACACGATGCTCGATACTCTTGTATCGACCATTGCTTAGGATTTGAAGTGCATCGCCAATGTTAATCACAAGTGCTTCACTGATTGGTGGGACGGGAAGCCAAGTGTCACTGCCTAGTTTTTTCACGTAGAGTCCTCCAATATTGTCTTGAAGCAAGATGGTTAATGTTGAGACATCAGAGTGACGTCCTACCCCGACAGTAAGTTCAGGATTTGGACATTTAGGATAGTAGTTAAGGTTGATCCTTTTGGAACCCATTAGAAGTGATTCTCTATCTTCATCAATCTCCTTCACATTTAGTCCTTTCATTAGTGACTCCATCAGTCTTTTGATCACAAGCTCAGCCTTTTTCATAAATTGAAGTGCACCATCCCTGAAATTAAACAACAATTAGAATGGGTTTCTTTTTTTTTTTTTTTCTTTCTTTTTCTTGCATATAGTACTTGACAAAAAGTTCAAAAATACTTATGATGAGACATAATATAATTATAAGTATTAAACAGTATATTCTCTCTAACTCAAACATTTAAATGAGATAATCAGACAATTGATCAAGGAACCATTGCAGGTAAGAGATCTTGGTCCAAATTTCACTACAATCCAAAAAGCAACAATTGAACCACGATTTAATTTGAAGTTCATGGGTTCTGAAGTTGCCACTAAACTCATAGCTCGTCTTAGCTGTTGAGTTTGCAATTAATTAGTTTTCCATATTTAATGAGTTTCTGAATACAAATCTAAACAAAAGCTATTGAGTTTGTCTGAATCCATAGCTAATGATCCTGTTCCACTTCTGCCAAAAACTGAAAATATTTCTGAGTGCTTCATCAATGAGAAAAGAGCCATGCCCACATGTGAGGGGGCATGATGAGATATAATATGAAATAAAAAAAAGTATATTTTGTCCAACAACTTAAACTTTTAGATTAGATGAAGACACAATTGATCCAACATAAAATGAGAATTGAACCTGCAAGCAGGAGGCCAAAGTGCAGATGCTTCTCCATCAGAAACATAAAAGAGACTGAGGTAATCTTTCCACTCTAAAGCCTTTTCAGCTTGAGGAGTAAAGCTTGTCCCAAAACGAACATTATTTGTACAAGAATAGTCTTTTGAGTACTTCTTCTTTTCTTCAGCAGGCAAAGCAAAGAACCTATGAGTAGCATCCTTGACATTCTCCAATACTTGCATTGGAATTCCATGATTAACAATCTGGAAAAAACCCCATTTCTCTGCTGCATTGCATATCATGTTGTCCACCTTTGTATCATTCCAATTTGATATATCAATGACTGGTATAGATTGTTCTTCAGCCACCACATCACTCGAAGTTATTCGTTCTTCGAGAGGTTGAATGTATTGCTTAGGCAGCGTTTTAATGCCCATGTCTGCAAGACCTTTCACTCCGTGCCCTTCATCTACAACAAAATGTTTGACATTCCATGTGTTGGAGTTGGAGATTGTTGACAACGCTGGAGCCATTGCTTATGCTTATAATTTCAGTTGTTGAGCTTAGTATTTGAAAAGAGAAGTAGAAGAATTGATGGCTAAATTCAAGTGCTATGGAAGGCTATATATATGCTCTCTTTGAAGTATTCAAGATTGCTTTAATACTTCTTTTTAAGCTTACTGCCTACTTTGGCTACAAAACTCATGCTTTCCGTTTTATGATAATGCTCAAGTTGCATTGATTATTTGATTAATCAATTCGCAAATACTTGGTTATTAGTTACTACTGCTGCCAAAGTAATTTTCATTTTGTGAAAAAAAAAAAAATACACAATCAAATTACTTATTCCTTCTATCCCAGTTTATGTGAAGGAATTCGGAGCTCGAGGGTCAAAACTCTTAAGTTTGTCTACGAATTCGGTGTAGATTCTTCAATTTAAAAAAAATAAAATCTACATATTTGAAAACTACACGAAAAGTAATACAAGTCAACATAGTTAATGTTTCAAAATAGTTTTTAAAAAAAGTTTGAAATAACTATAGTCAAAGAAAAAAAGATTTGACTCCTCAAACAATAACACCTTCACATAAATTAGAACCGATAAAGTATAAAATAATTGCATGTATATCTCTACGAGAAAAATTGGCTGAACGGAAACTAACTATAATAGAGAAATTACAATGATAATATTTTTTTAAAAATTATGCTGTCATTATATATAATTTTATATATTTTAAAAATTATTACCCTCTCCAAGAGCAATATGAGTTTTATAGATTTTGATATTTCTGTGTTGCTCTGACAAAATAGGAGTTGCTGACGTTATGAAATCTTTAAACTATTAAAAAACAAAAGGAGAGGAGCAAAGCCTTGGCATGTTTTGTTCAAGTTTTAGTACTGGGGGCTGGTAGAGGGAGGTTGTTGAGATTTTTGTTTATGTTTCGTGAGCTGAGTATACTCTGAATGATCCTAACATAAGAGAACTACAAATATATTGTTCATGGGTGGCATTAATCAGAAATTGAATTATATGATAATTATTTTTTAATTTCTTTTTCTTTTTCTATCACTTCCTTGGTTGTGTCATTTCTCTTTGAAAATTCTTGATTTCCCGTCATTTGTGGTCTAATAGGTATTAACAACATCGAATATCTCCATAGCTAAAGCTCGCATGGTTAGGGCCATTGCAGTAGGTGACACTTGCTATTTATGGAGTTTTCTTTTTCCTTAATACGATTTGGGACCGTGAAAGTACCATTGTAACAGAGCTCTAAGTAATTGATCAGATAAAGAGACACCTACTATTGATTTAAGAAACTCTTAAGTAATTGATCACATAAAGAGACACCTACTATTGATTTAAGAAAGCATCAATTTTGACACAAATCGAAAATAACTTTTTCTTCCTCTCTAGTCTAGTTAAGTATGTGGGTGCTACAGACTCACTCACACATCACATCAAATGCCACTTTTTATATAAAGAAAAAGGATTTATCGACATGTTAAATTTTGGATGGTTGTCTTGCTTTATTGCTACTCAAGTTTAGCAGTTATCAACTCCTATGAGTGATCGCTTCTCAACGTTTGTTTACTATCTATTTTTTGTTTTATAATTGACAATAGGTAAGAAGCGTCATGTCCTAGTAATTCGTAAGCAGGGATATCAGCGTAAAGAATCATCCATTATAGTCAGAAATCACAATCCATAAATCAATGAATTGGAAAAGATAAAATCGGAAAGTTTAGCACATGATAGAACTACTTAACAAAACAAAATGAGGAAACGATGCTTTAAGTCCCTAAGTTATTGTGTTATTTCAATTTCAGTCCCTCTAATATCCGACTAAGCACTTTTAACCTTTAGTTAAGCAATGCGTGCTATTTTGATCCCTAGCTTAAGAATCTCATCAAATTAAACGGAATAATAACTATTAATAAGACACTTTTAACCTTTAATTTAACTATTTATTATTTCAAACAACTAACGTGCAAATAAGAAATAGTATGTGCTATGACCATAGTGTCTTATTAATGGTTAAATTTGATGAGATCCATTAGTCAGGGATCAAATAGCATGCATTATTTAATTGAAGGTTAAAAGTGCTTAGTCGGATATCACAGGGACTGAAATTAGAATAACGCAATAACTCAGGGACTAAAAGAGCCGTTTCCCCAAACAAAATTAAATCTTCTACTCTAGAAACTAAGATATAGTTTTTTTTTGCCAGCTGCCAAACATCAGAAAAATGATTTTTTAAAAAAAGATAATGTCAAAAAGGTCCGGTAGGCGCCAAGGCACATCATAAACTGCAAACAAACTATACTGCCAAGTTGTGTCAACACTCTTCGAGATGTCAATCTTGAGAACAGAGTACTTTACACACGTGTAAGTGAGGTTAACTGGTGTTCGCTTCATTGCACCATTCAACAAAAGATTATACAGGGACTCGTTTTCCACGGTAGCTGTCAAAGAACTGCAGAGAAAAACAATCAATCTCAGATAAAAGATACAGAACAAAAGGTTCATTGTGCAATCCTCGATACAAAAGGACTAGAAAATCAGAAGACCACTTGGAAACATTGATAAGCCCGTAACAAGTATATCACCTTGTGGTATAGCTTCTCACAACTTATCCAACTTCATATCAGTTATCTAGTAACCAGACAGAAATTTTTGATTTATTTTATTAAAATAGAAAAGTCCCCAGATAAGATGATAGTGATGAATGAAGTGTGAAACACTCATAATTCCAAGCTCGGGCAAAAACAAAGAAATTAGGCAATGTCTTGGCAAACTCTACAAGTACTGTAAACTCCACAAGTGTTGTAAAAATTTAATTTGTAAAACGGCGTTTATGCTCATATCTAATAAGGATTAGGGAAGGAATCAAGTCTCATAAACAAAACCAAGAAGTCATTCAATAGGAATCTTTTCCAAATCTCACTAAGTGGCACTGCCCGAAATAAGTTAATATCTTTTCCAAATCTCACTAAGTGGCACTGCCCGAAATAAGTTAAATTCATTTTTAGTCCTGCTGCTTAATATTTGGTCTGCTCTGTAACATTTGATAGGGTCCACACCCATTTAATGGAAAAGGAAAATAAAAATAAATAACAAAATACAAGTAGCTTGTGGGCAACAACACTTGTTTTTTGGTAGGTGACAATTTGTTAACTTGTATAAGCTTGTTGTGGGTAGATTTGCGAATTGCTAAGTTGCACTACTTGCAACAAATCCAAGCAAGATTTGCAAATTGTCAAGTTGCACAATTTGCAACAAATCCAAGCATTTTGATTGGATGATATGTTGGCCATCTTTCCTATAAATAGGAGGCATCATTTCCCCATTTGGAACACACCCAAAAACAACAACTAAGAAGTAGTTGTGGAGAGCATCTCATAGAGAGTGAGAAAATAGTGTGTGAGGAAAAATAAAGAGAGTGAGCGGTATTATAGTGATGTGGAAAAATCAAAAGAGGATTATTTCTTTTGAGTGTAGTGGTTCCTAGAGTATTTACTCAGACCTACAAAGTGTAAAATTCCTCATTATAGTGGATTATTTTGCTCCTCTTGGGCCCGTGGTTTTTTTTCCTTATTCAGAGGGTTTCCACGTTAAAATATTTGAGTCCTTGTTATTTCTTTTTGATTATCGTATCACGGTGCTACGTTATTATTCCGCTCTTATTACTGGAAATATTATTTCTGTGGCGGGGTTTATCCCCAACAACATTAAGTCCATCTCAATTGTGGAAAATAACATGTGAAATTAGTAGCATCAGCAGTCATGCGCTTGAAAAACATGTGCAGGAAACGACATTTAGGAGTCGAATGAATTTTAAGACCAGGAATGCGGTTTCTCTGAAACACTAATCCAGCGTATCACCACCCGATCTACAGAAGCCTAACCAGCTACGTGATGATCTGCATCTCAGTGTTCTCTCCGCATCCAATGCCACCCACCTCCATCAGACGAACCAAACTCTGCAGTTTAGCACCACTTCATAGCGTTTTTTCTTTTTGCCCCCTCAGCCAGCTATCTTCTTTACACCAGTTGCAATCCTCCAACTACGTGGCTTGCTCTGCTTTGTATAACTGTAACCCAGTCCTGCCTGTCTCAGTACACTCTCTTCCCCAACTCCTTATTGCAGAAGTCGGACACATACAGGTCGGATCTAAGAGTAAAGGAGTACGGCTAACACTATCTTTGAGATTACGTGGAACACGATGGTAAAGGGGGAGTAGAGTTCAAGAATGAGGAGGTGCAACAGGAGGCTTTCTGACACAACTCATAGTTAGTGGCCACTGGCCAGCCACCAAGAATTAAGGAAATATGAGGCCATCATATCTGTTTTTTTCCCTCTTTCCTTGAAAGAACTTCCTTGTTATTGGGAAAGAACTGCAAGACCTGGTTAGCCCTAATAAAAACCTTAATAGGTCTCATTTTTTCCAAATTTATTTTGGAGAAAAGGTTAACCACTTTTCTTGGGTTTAACTCTTTTATCCAAAAGAAAAAAACAGGTAGGAACACCAAATACATTTTTCTAACCTCTTCATGTATGGAAGCTAGATGTGAAAACAAGTTAACATTAATTCATACTTTGCCCAGGATTTTATATGTTTCACTCAGTCTAAGTACATCTCAAGCTCAAAAATAGTCCAATTGGTTATATAAATCCTTTTACATCCATTCCGCTAAATCCAAACAAGTTGGGTCGGCTATAAGAACCTCAAACTCCACCTATGTGAGCCTTGCAAAACTGGTCCCAGGCGCAGAGAAAAGAAGGTTAACAACAACATACCCAGTATATTCCTACAATGTGAGGTCTGGGGAGGATAAAGTGTACGTCCTTACAAAATTCTAAGTTTGATGTCAAAACACCCAACCTTCCTCTTTTTTCTTCTTAATTCCCATCAAAATCTCCCCCTCCCATCGTCGTCCCCCAACCCACCCAAATCTTTCCCCAGACTGTCTTTTCTTCTCCCTCGGAATTCCTTTCTTCTTCCTCCTAAGAGTACTTTCCTCTTCCTGCACCTTTAAAATCCTCTGCCACGCCACACCGTCGATCAACAAGTGGGGTTTAGAGAAGGTAGTGTGTACGCAAACCTTACCCCTACCTTCAGAAGGCAAAGAGGTTGTTTCCTATAGACCCTCGACTAAAAGAAAGATGAAAAAGAGTAGCAGCAAGAAAAAATAACAGCAAGATAACAGAGGCTAAAGAAACAACAGGTAATAATACAAATCTAAGAATAACATAATACTAATACTCCCGTAACGGAAAAGAAATACATGAGACTACCTACTAACCTGCTAACCTAGTTCTCAACTTACACACACTCCTATCCAGGTTCATGTCCTCCGTGAGCTGAAGTTGTCATGTCCTGCCTAATCACCTCACTCCAATATTACTTTGGCATACCTCTATCCCTTCTCAAGACCACTATGACCAAACCTTTCATACCTTCTTACTGGAGCATTTGCACATCTCTTCTTCACATACCCGAACCATCATCTTTTCTTCACATGTACGAACCATCTCAGCATCACTTCCCGCATCTTGTCCTCCATGGGATCACTCCCACCTGTTTTTTTTAGAAGAAAAAAAAAAGGTGGGAGTGAGCCCATGGAGGATAACTTCTCCTTGTCCCAAATAACTTCATTCGTAATCTTATTTCTCCTGGGTTGCTCACATATTCATCTCAGCATCCTTATCTCTTATCTTTGTTACTCTCATCTTCTGAATATGGGAGTTCTTGACAGGTCAACACTCCATCCCATATAAATATTGGTCTAACCACAACTTTGTAGAACTTACCTTTAAGTCATGGCCACGCCATTGATCCACCATTAAAATTATGGCCTATATCCTTTACAGTTTTAGCCAATACAATTCAATGATGTAGGCTAAGAATAAAAACTTAATGGAATATAAAAGTGATTCAATGGAATTTCATGGAGAAAGCTATGTAATGAAGGTGTATGATGGCTAAAAATGGTGGACACCGGTAGGCTAGAAGAAGAAAGGAAAAATATTTGAAAAGAAAAATAAATGAGAAAGAAAGGAAAAAATTTGAAAAAAATTAAAGCAATGTCATGTGCTAAATAGCAATTGTATATCACTTATTGTGTCACATCAGTGTGAGGTGTTTTAATTGGTACACATTTGTTAAAGTTAGCGTCTAATAGGAAAAAAGGATCAATTGAAGTGTCAAAATGAAAGATGCAAACAAGTTTAAGGGGACGCTTATGACTTAAGCTTGTATTAAGCATGATATGACAATTCAAATTGACAAACTGCTTCAAAATAATAACATGAGTCTATTCAATGCTTTACAAGCATGAGACTTATTAAATAATTCTCAGATGTCATGATTAATTTCCTTGCCTATCAAAGATGTTTCTTAACTTTCTAAACAAATGAGGTTTTCAATTTCATCGAGCTTTCTTGAGCTATTCTAATATTAAAATCAATATTAAGTTGAAACATTATTACTTAGCGTTTCGAAATAAAAGATCTAGCCAAGGGTCTATTGAAAACACACTCTCTACCCCATGAAAATAGGGGCAAGGTCTGGGTACACCCCACCTGTGAAACTACACCAGTATGTTGTTTTTGTCGTTGTTGCAAGTTGAAAGAACAAGTCAGCTAATGATAGCTTAAAATTTTTGGAAGTGTATGATACATAATAGATAGATTATTAGGCTGATCTAACAAGTTTAACCCTTTTAAACCATAATCAACCCTATGTACATCCATTCTTAAATTTTGGATCCAGCACCTAGCCTTATCTTATCTTACCCTATTTGTAGGTTGGTCCTAAATTTGAATTACACTTGGTCCTACCCATTTATGTACCTCTAGCAACAACAAGAATACTCAACTCATGCTTCTCGTAGTCTCACCACTATCCATTGTGGCTAAAAATTCCTGATTTTCATACATGTGAGACAGAAAGCCTATCTCAGTTTATCTTGGGGACATTGACACATTATCTAATATTCTTTTTTATAACCATGGTGTCCAGACCAGTTTGTGTGCACCTCGATTGATTCCACGAGGTACCGTGGAAGCGGTAACTTTTTCCACCAAGGCTAGAATAAATGGGCAGCAATCACCTAGTGTTGTTGTCTCTTCTGAGATTTAAACCTGAGACAACATGGTTTTCAATGCACTTCATTAACTTCCCTAGGGGTGCAAATGACACATTATCTAATATTGGAATGAAATGTACCCTAATAAGATGAAATGGATATAGAAGATGTCAATAACTAATCCCAACTAATTTTAGATTGAGGCACAACTGATTGGTTGTTTGATTAACGGTTGTAGCCAAGTACATGGTTCATATATCGTAATTATGCGAATGTAATACACTAAAAACATGGCCCATTAAGGCATTAACTAATATATTCCTATGGAAGCAATTCATGTGGCATTAGAAACAACATCTCACAAGCTTTAACTTTAAATAGCCATCGTTCATGTATATCATACCCAATAGTTATCCACTTGAGTCAGAGCCAAAGATCATTAGAACAGGACAACTTAATGGTTGTTTAATAAGGAAAAGAAGAAGCATTGGTTCCTTATTTAAAAATGGACGACTAAAAAGGAAAAACAAAAACAATTAAAGGTGCAAAGTTTTTGAACCATAGTAGCCAATTTGATAAAAGGAGGAAAATAAGTTACTTTTATATTACAAAGATGATTAAGGTAGTGTTATTAAAAGCACTCGCTTCAGCTCTTAAAGCGTGAAGCGAGGCAAAGCGTGGGTCTGGCGATTTTATGCCCTAAAGCGAGGAGAGAATAGAATAGTGCTCACTTCGGCAGAAGAAGCGAGAAGCGACTGAAGCGTCGTTTTAGTGAAAAAAGTGAACTTTGTGCTGCTACTACTCGAGTCCAGAAGTTGCTGCCCTCCTTCTTCAGTTCTTGGTTTTCAAGGTAAGTTCTTCTCTTCTCCAATTCAATGTTTCATAAAACCCTAGCCGAAAATGTTCTACTCTTCCTCTTCGATTTTCTCTTCTAATCTTCTCCTCTTTTTTCAATTTTTTTCTTTTCTGTTTCCAATTTTTTTCTCTTTCTTTTCTTATCTGTTTTCTATTCCTTTTGTCGTTTTTTTTCTCTTCCTCTTTTCTCCTCTGTTTTCTATTGCAACAGAGACTTTTGCTCAAGCTTTTTTCTAGGTTTGTTAGCTTTTTTGTGAGCTTTCCCCGTCTGTTGTAGCTTACAAATATTCATGTTGTTTATTTCTACTGATTCTTGGTAATTTATCTATGCAAAATTAATATTTTTTATTTTAGTATTAAATTGCACTTCAGTTGAAAAAAGCGTGCACTTCGCTTCACACTTCTCGCTTTCCAAAACACTAGATCAAGGAGAAGATGGAGAGGCAAGCGGTGCAAAGGCATAATTTTAAAGTACTAGAATTGATTGGAGCACATCAAAAAATTACAGGGACATCACATAAGAATATCAATTGTTCATAAAGCTTAGTTAGAAGACATTGCGTCTACACATCATTATTGACCAAATGATCAAGCAAGGAGTAATTTACAGTGAACTTATCTGCCTCTGTAAGAAGTTGTGGGAACTATAGAGTGCAAAAGATTGTGAAATGGTAGAACAATGATGAAATTGTGTGCAAAAACAGCTAGCTTGATGATTTTGCAGTGGTAGTTGAGACATATTGAAGTAAATCTATTGGGTGCAGAGGTGGATCTGGGGTTTCTAGAACATGGGTGCACTACTAAAAGGGGGTGGGGGTGGGGTGGGTGGGGGGGATGCATTAAGTGGGAACCAATCCTTGTTCCTGTGGGTAAACAACTCAGCATTCAAGAAATTAGTTAAATTCTAAATTTTTATTTTTTTTAATTACCGTGGTGTTCGGGCCAGCTTGTGCGGATAAATTCTAAAAATATGTACATAAAATATCTAATTTGATGGAAAAACCATGGGTTCACGTGCACAAAAATCTAGGCTACAAAGCCGCCCTTGATTGGATGGGAAAGGGTGAAACTTTACTGTATTATTCTTATAATTTCTTCTAGGATTTCTTTCATTTATTACATAGAATATCATTACTTAACAAAAGTTACTATGGTTAAGAGCAGTTGCTAATTTTTTGTAGTGTAATTCAAGGATGACCCACGGCAGGATGAATCAACATCACAAAAAAAATTTGGTACTTTCAAACACAAAATAGTAGGTGCCTTGCGCAACAACTCACCAACATAAAGGTATTAAGAACAAGTCCACCAAAACCCCATTCAAAAATCATAGAAACCAAGAGAAAAATAAAACCAAATCAAAGCTAAAATGGTAAAGAAGACTGCTAGCCGAAGCTACCTTAGACTTTAGACAAAAGGCTTTTCAGCATAAACTATTTAACAAACTCCTTCCGACACACACCAAATAGGGGGGAAAAAATAGTAATGCAATGAGATATATGATTTTAATAACAAACATACCGATCTGACAAAGGGCTGCTGGAAGATCCAACCTAGAATAGGTATCTTTTGCAGGAACACTGACAGTGTTGGCCAGAAACCACTGTACATAACAATTCATCAGCAACAAAAGGAATAATAAAAGAAAGTATAACATTCAAGGAAACATGTATCCAATATACCTGAAGAGTATAATGAATCCATAAGCCTCGAGAATCATTCCTAATATAGGCCAACCAATGACAACAAAGAAAAAGCCAGCACCAAATGAAGCTGTTCCCTAAGGAACAAGGAAAAGATATAAAGAATAAACAAGACTAAGCAATAGAAACACAAAAGATGTGTCAGCAAAATATCTATTTAGAATTCCCAACAGAGACAAACACAAGGTGATTTCTTCCCATCTGTTCTAGCCATGGTGGACAGAGTTACCTAGTACCTGTTGCTAGTGGGAGGTGGCAGGTATCCCGTGGAATTAGTCGAGGTGCGCGCAAGCTAGCCCGGACACCACGGTTATCAAAATATGTATATATATATATATATATTTAGAAAGAGAACAAGAGGAAGGCGGTGGAAAAAAGCAGAACGAGAAAAACACAAAAACAAAGCAAACCTTATAGTTGCTGCGCTTCATAAAGAATTGCATGGATGACTTGAGACCAATGGTTAGTGCCACCCCTGAGAAGAAGAGGATCTGATTCAGTAAAGGAACAGAGTGTCAACTGGGAGGATAAGCGGAAACCCAAAACAAAATTATGAACAAAAAGGAAAATTGAGAGATAGAGAGATAGAGTGATAGAGTGATCGAGACAGCATAATTGTACTTACATTTCCCATGGCAATTAGTCCCTTATCGAAGAAGAAAATAATCCCCAAGAATGAGAAGAATACTCCGAATCCAGTAAGCCCTAGCCCAATCTCTGTTTCAACAAGCATCCCAAGCTTAGTAGACATAATAACTTAATAGAAACAGAATAAGCTTCCTTCATTGTGTTACCTTCTTTCAACATCTAGATTTGCGTTAAGTAGCCGAATCATCATATTCCATCTATTCCAGTTCATAAGACACTTTATTTTCATTTTGGGATGTCTGAAAGTTTAACACCATTTTACAAATAATATTAAATATGCAACTCTCATAAGTTCCTACAGTCCAAAATTAAAAACTCATCTTTAAGTTTTGATCTGACGTTTTTCCCTCAAACTAACTTTTCGACTATTAATGTAATACTTTCTTCAATTCCAAATACTTCGTAGACAGTTAAATACACATAAAGTGTTTGCTAAAAGACACAGTAAAATTGCAAAGGTCGCACTGACCAAACTAGGAACTCTGCAGAATTGATCACTCTAATTAAGGAAACTTTTACCTATAAGCCTAGGATACCAGTACCAGAAAGAAAACAAAAAATCAATATAACGACTACACCAAACTGTACATACAATTAAATTGTTCTGCAACCTCAAGCTAAGAGAGGTCAGATCAAGATTTCCTATAATACTTTAAAACAAATCAGATAAAAAATATTCAAACACAAGCATATGAAACACTACGAACCAAGCGAATGAAGCAGTCTTTTCCGATACATATACCATAGCATCTACAAAAACTACAAAATCCATCAATACACCTTCTTGCATTCAACATTCTAATGTTAGTAATACTAGTCTTCAAAGCATATGAAATAGGCAGCATGAAAAACAAAGTCAATTTTGTTCACAAGCCACAACTTGTTGACTTACTTTTCCGATCATTCATTTCGAAGGAAACCATTGTCACGACAAATCAAATCCAATTTTGACACCTGCAACACTGAATCTATCAAAAAATTCAGTTATAAAAGTCGTCCAACTCGAATAACTTAAAATGAGAAAAAAGCTCTGAATAACTACAACTTCCAAAATTCAATGTCAAACAATCTTTTAGGGTTTCAAAACAGGCACTTTAACAAAGATCTAGAAACTAAAATCCATTGAACACAATAATAAAAAATGAACGATATAAGAGGAGATGGAAAGGAGGTACGAAATGGAGAGATAAATTGAAGCAGATACCTCTGAGAATAGAAGAAAAGCAGGATAAGTGAAAATTCAGAGTGGTTGTGCGGGTAGAAAATGGGGAATTTCGGATTCGTCTTCGGTACGAAGCAAGCGATTGCTATTAGCGTGATGACATGTATCAACTGCAAATTCTGAATCTCATATATTCCAAATCACTAGTTATAACACGTTTTTCAAAAAGGTTATTTTAAGCCCAAAATGATTTGGATTGAAGGTTAAAGTGCAAATAACAACTAGGGGAGTCAATCTTACGAATTGGACGATTATTTTACAAAATTTATACTATATCAATTTTTACCTCCGCTTCTCTTTTATATCGATATGATTCGGTTAATTTTTTATATTTTTACATATTATATATAAAAGTTAAAATACGCTATCATATATATTTGTGTATGACTTTGATAAAAACTCTAGAAATTTTATTGCTTAAAAGGTGATGAATCAAGAAAACAAGAATAGAGATCCATCTCATTATTTTATGGTAGTGTATAATAATATTAAGCAACAATAAAAAGAATATTATTTAGAGCACACGAGCGGGAAACAATCAATTAAGATGAAACACAAAAATCAAATCTATTTAAATTAATTATCCAATAAGAGAAATTTACATAATGAGAAAAAATATCTAATAACTTGTAGTTTATTATCCAAGACCATTAAAAATACCTTGTAGTTTACTAGTTATTAATCGAGATGCAAGAACTAATTTAGGTTAGATCAAAGTAGTATAATAAGTTAGACTTTGAGTGTTAATTATGTTGTCGTTTGTAGTCGCTTCCACCACCCCAGATCTAAGGAATTTTTTTTAATATTTTATTATTTTAAAACTTAATATGTAAAATATATTTTACAGATGTATTACTCTATTTGGTATGGCTCGGTATTTTTCGGTTAATTTTTATAAAATAAAAACCCAATTATTTGGTGCATTTATAAATTTATATAAAAATCATCGATTTTATTAAAAGAAATCTAAAAATAGGTTCAGTACGGTTCGATCTGTTAAGTCGGTTTTTAAAAAACCAGTAACACTCCTAATAACAATTATGGCCTAACTTGTTTTCATTCTGAAACTAAATACACATCTGAATAATGAAGATGTTATCTTTATATCTGAACACTAAATGATCAAGATTGTTTCTTTTTCAGTATCTGAATGTGCATAATTTATTTATTTGTAAACATAATAAATAAATAAATTTAAACAAATAAGTAATTAAATATTAAAAATATATAAATTTGATAAAAAATAAAATATTTATGTTTACTAATGATGGTGGAGATAATTTATAATGGTGGTGGTGGTAATGGTTAGTGTTAGTGACTAGTAATTATGATGGTGCTAGTTGTGATGGTAGAGGTGATCAGTGTTGTAGTAACTTGTAACGCCCTAAACTTTTGGGCTAGGTGTTGAGTGGCGCTCGCCCTCGAGCTCGCAAAGCAAGCAAGCTAGCATCCCAAAGCATTTTTGTGCGCAGAAAAACAACGAAGTATGGCTGAAAGCGTGCGCAATAGCGTGCACAGGCAAGGCAGAGCATGCTACTGGGCACGCAAAGCGTCCTCCAGTTGCGTGCGATCCCTGCAGCCTTTCTTTTAATATACTCAAGAGCAATTTCATCTAGCCCTTTCCTATACCCCTTACACGATTAAAACCCATTCTTCTCTATCAGTTGGGACGTTTTATAAGTGCACAATTGTAACACCCCGTACTTTATAACCTCACTTGATACCTTGGGATCATATCTACATAGGTGTTGAGATGCCATGCATATGTGTTTTATAGTGTCATTGGGGAAACATTTGATATCGGACGTAACATGTGCGATTAGATCGTCGTAGGAGGTGTGTTGTGATTTCGTGGAGCATTTGGGTAAGAACTCGTACACATTCTAACCTCATTTGGTGACTTTAAGTCATGTTTACTTGATGGTTAAGATCACTAAGTAAGTATTTTGTAGTGTTTTGATAAGGGATTGGACGATACGTAAACGTCGGATTAGTGGCCGAAAATTTCAGCAAAATGCTGAAACTTGCGCCACTACCCTGTTTCAGGGGTGTGGCGCAAGCCACCAGCCTGCATAAACTTCAGAGCAGGCCCAATTCTTGCGCCACTACCCTGTTTCAGGGGGTGTGGCGCAAGGAACAAAAACCTATGCCTTTCCGGAGTCGTTTCGTAACGCAATTCTACGACGATTTCTCGATGGTTTCTTTTGGTTCTTTGGAGTTATTTGAGCATTGTTAAAGCTTCAAACACTTCAATATACTCCTACATACTCCTACATGATCAAATCATGAAATGTGAATAGTGATCCAAAATGTCCAATGAAACCAAGGGCGACTAGAATTCCAATTTTTGCAATCGAGGCGACGAATGAGAATCTTTTAAGAGACTATTGTTGTGACATTATGGAAGTATGTAAACATGAGAGATATGGTGAATAATGCATGAAACTTGTTGGGCTAAATGGATATGTCTTCTTGGGCCAAATTAAGGCCCAAAAGTGGAAGAAATCCATGGCCCAAATGGGTCAAAAGACCCATTCTTCCATTTGACCTTCTAGACATATTATTAAATGCCAAGAATTGGCTAAGGACAACATGAGAGGCCTATATAAAGGGGCAAATCAGATTTTTATTATACAAAACCTCTCATGCCTTTAAAACATTTTTCTCAACATTTCTCATTTCCAAACCCTAAAGCAAAACAATTCCTTGGGACTCCTTGGACAAGATCAACATATTCCAAGCCTTGGTAAGTATTTATTTTCATGGATTAATATCTTATATGCATAAAAGAATATGTATATCATGTTGGTTGTGCTTGGAAAAGTTGGTCATGGTACTTGGTGATTTTGTATGAGATTTGTGGTATATGGAATTCAAGTGTGAATTAGGCCTTGTGCCTTTGATGAAAAAGCATGGTATGGACAAAATATGAACATGTATGGTGTTATTTTTGGCATTAAATTTGTTCTTGGCTAAAAGTGGAAATTATGGGATTTTGGCCGATATGTGTTATGAGTTGAATTAAGGTGCTTTGATGGATTATTTGGGATGTGTTATGGATAAGAAAGTGTAAAGGAGAAGTATTGTGGTGAAATGTACTGATTTTCATGTATTGGTCAATGTTGGGAATATTATGGAATTTTTGAAATACTGGTATGCTCAATGGTTTTGTCAAGGGGAATTGACATGTTTAAAGGCAAACATGTAACTCATTGACATTGTATGCATTTGTAAAGTACTTGGTGGTTAATGTGAATTTCGTTATGTATTTATGTTGTAGAGTGACACATAAAGAAGGAGCGGGATTATTGTCTACGCATCTAAGGTTATAGATTCGTATTGCGAATCCAAGGTATGTAAGGTTACTTTGTCCGTATCTTCCTACGGCAAATAGTGTTCACATTGATATGTTACTAGTCCTATCCCGAAATGTACTAAGGTATCCGATATCCGTATATCACTAGTCATTGTCATATATTTTCTACTCATGGATCAATTGTGACTCTCATGCCTCATATTCATGGTTAATGTTCCGAAAGTTCAAATAAGGTTATGTTCCAATATTTCTTGTTCATGGATTATTGTCCAATGGTTCCAATGGTATCATGGTGCTAGTAATGTTATATGTTTCATTGATATTTATTCACATGTCCTTCACTTATTGGTCAATGATTCAAAGTTGCCAACAATGTTATGTTCCAAAGTTCCAAAGCGATGTTATGATTATCAAAGTAACAATCTCAAAGTAAAGATCAAAGTAATGCAAATGTGGTCAATGATCAAGTACGGGTGGCAAGTCTAGGGGCGTAAGCCTAGCTCGACTCGATCCCGAGGTTTGGATTTATGGGTGGCAAGTCTAGGGGCGTAAGCCTAGCTCGACTCGATCCCGAGGCATTGATGTATGGGTGGCAAGTCTAGGGGCATAAGCCTAGCTCGACTCGATCCCTACACAATGATATGATATGAAAGACCCACTGATCAGTCGGGGCCCGGGTACATTGTGATATGTGATAACAAGTGAGTATTGAGATAAAGAAAGTAATGAAAATAATGAAAGCAATCCACATGGTTTCCAAAGAGTAACATGGTGACTTATTCACATTGAGTATTCATATGTTTTGAGTTCATTGACATATTCATTGAAATATTCATGTGTTGTATAGTTTCATCTGAGCCTTGCATACTCAGTACTTATTTCGTACTGACCCCTCTCGGGGAATTTACCTTACTTGCTGCAGGCGCAGGTCCCAGTAGGCCTCCTCAATAGACTGCCAGTGTTAGCGGTTCTTTGGTGAGCTCCATCTCATTCGGGGCTTCTCCGAGTCAAAGTATATATATGTTTTGCTATTGTACATGTTGTATAAAGCGGGGACTTGTCCCGACTTATAGTTCATTTTGGTCAATGCTCTTGTTAGAGGCTTTTGTAGACCGATGTGGGTGTAATAGTGTAAAAGACACATGTTGTTTTGACTGGATGGCCTCAACGGCCAAGTTTCATATGTATGCCTAAATATGTTCCTTGTTCTCCTTTATTCGTATTTCATAATATTATGCAATGGTGGTTATGAATATTATATGCATATGATTGAGCATAGGCAAAGTTTGGTTCTCTCGGGCCTTATCGGCTACGGGTGCCAATCATGTCTCGATGGGATTCGGGGCGTGACAACAATGCCCCTCCATTCTCCCTCAAACTCCCAACTTCAAGTCTCAAGGAAATCAAGCTAGGGTTCTCAATTTCAAGAATTTTCTCTATAATTATATTCTCTAAGGTATGCAGAACAATCTTTTCTCAAGTAAACTTTAAATTGATGATTTTCTAAACCCTTATATATGTATATGAATTTCGGACTAGGGTTACAAGTGTGTTCATATGGAATTTTCGAAAGAACATGAAATTACATTATGATGTTTTCTACTTGAAATTTGCTTTTAGATGTATATTGATTTAAACCTTGAGAAGATAAAATGAATTATATTTTCCCTAATTATCTTAAAGTGTATTGGTTATTTGTTGGGTCAAAGAGGAAATTTCTATTTGATGGATATAAATGTTGTATTTACGTTTCAATGGTCAAGGGGTGGTTTGACCCTTGTTAAAAAGACTTATTGTTATACTTGAGTAATAATGTGACTCCAAATCATTTAATGGCGTTTCTCAAATGGTTTTGGTTGGTTGTTAAGAACTACCTTATGCTTGATTTGTGATAAGTTGGGCATGATAAAATGACAATAGACCTTCCAGTTAAATGGTAAATGAAATATATGACTTGCAAGTCTTAGTATGACGATACCAACAATGGTCTATGCCCTAAATAGAAAGGAAATTGTTTTAATAATGTTTGATGACATAAGAATGCTAAAATCTAGGTTTAAAGAGAACTAGATGGTTAACCGAGAAGGTGCGAGTTCAATTGGCTCAACACCCGAAACATGTGTTTTGCCGACATAGGGATGGTTCGATCCTTAATTGGACAACCTTCTATTCTTTCTAAGAGGATGATTACTGGCCAAAATGTTTTAATCTCAATTCATGCGGCAAACATGGATTGGGGCTTAACAGGTCGAGTGTTGATCAAACCTACATAGCCCGTGGTGTTTAACGGAAGTCGGTGATACCATCTAGTTCAGAATTTTAAAGATAAATAGTACTGTTTTCTTTTACTTGGAATCACAACCAATATTTTATCATATTGCCTTGATCTTACTTAATGATTATTCCCTTTATAATATCTATATTGCTTTCTACTTGTTCTGTATGCCAATATATTCCACGTATTGACCATCTCCGTGTGGCTACATCGTTTCATGATGTAGGTTTGGAGGCTTATTCTCGTGGCACTGAGTAGTAGTAGGTTCGCCTGGACAGCTAGTAACAAGTGGTGAGCCCTCCATCTTTTGAAAGGCAGATATTTCTCTTATTAGACTCTAGTTAGCTATTTTTATGGTACAACCGGGGCCATGTTCTGGCTTAGGATTGTTATTCATTGTGGTAGAGGCTTGGTAAAACTGAGTCGGATAACTGTTTTTATGTCTTACTTTCAAGATTTGGATTTAATTACTATTTAAGTTGAGCGTTATACTTATGGGCCTAATTTTTTGCACTTTATCTATAACTATGCTTACAATGTAATGCTAAGGGGTCTCGGTCTAGCAACGAACTGGGATGCCTGTTACGTCCAGGTCCTCGGCTCGGGTCATGACAAATTTGGTATCAGAACACGGTTCAGGTTCCTAGGGTGTTTACGAAGCCGTGTCGAGTAGAGTCCTTTTTATGGGTGTGTAGCGCCCCACACTTATAAATGAGAGGCTATAAAACATTTAAGAATGTTTCCCTTTATTCATGTTCCAGTTCATGCTAGAGAGTCTAGTTTCAAGTGAATTCTTCTAACTCCTAAATTTTTCCGCGTTTCAGATCATGCCTCTAAAAAGGACAAACAACCAAAGGACTTCAGCTGGAACCTCCACCCCTACTAGGGCAAATGCTGAAAGTTCATCCTACTCATGAGATACGAACTCGTAATGAAGCCCGCACCTATGACACCACTGCTCCTACTGGGGTCCCACCAGCTCTGATTAGTCCTCCTCGGGCTCCCAGGTCTGGTACTACTCGAGCTCAGCCCCCACAGGGCGAAATTGCTAATGCTGAGTTCAGGCAGACCATTCAGATACTTGCCCAGATTGTGTCATCTCAGCCCCATCAGTCGAAAAGTGGTGGTTATGCTATTGGTTTATCAAATGTGACTCGGGTTGGCTCGTTTATGCGGCTAAACCCATAGATTTTTATTAGATCCAAAGCTGAAGAGGATCCTCAAGGGTTTATTGATGAAATAGAGAAGATTTTCAGGGTGATGCATGCTAGTGATACTAAAAGGGTGGAGTTTGCAGCTTACTAGCTAAAAGAGGTGGCATATCAGTGGTATGATAAATGGGAGCAGTATAGGGGTGAAGACGCTGAACCGGCAGTTTGGGAAGATTTTTTTGTGGCCTTTCTATATCACTTCTTTCCTCAGGAGTTGAGGGAAATGAAGGCTGAGGAGTTTGTGAACTTGAAATAGGGAAAGATGAGCGTCAAAGAGTATGCATTATAGTTTACTCAGTTATCTCACTATGCTCCCGAGTTGGTGTCCAATATGAGAGCTCGAATAAGAAAGTTTACTTCAGGCCTCTCTGATAATTTGATACTAGAGAGTAAAGGGGTGATGCTAAACAATGACATGGACATATCCAGGTTAGTAGTTTACATGCAGTAGGTAGAGGATGAAAAGAAAAAGCAAGTTGAGGCCAAAGAACGAAAGAATAAGAGGGCTAGGTCGGTAGATCAGGAAGCAAGCCAGCAGTATGGTGGTAAGGGAAACAGATATTAGCCCAAAAAAATCTTGGGGACCCGCACATTCATCAGCTAGTGCACCTGCCCCTAAACCTTCAGGTGACCAATGTTTTCAGCCTAGTAATGGTCTCAAGATGCAGGGTACTCAGTCCTAGGGCAGTGTGGTCCAGCCAAATCCGTCCTTTGCTCCTTGCCCCACTTGTAGTAATGTTCACCATGGTAGATGCCTCATGGGTAAAGGTGTTTGTTATGGCTGTGGATAGCCGATCATATTCATAGGGAGTGTCCAAAAGTAAGAGGGACGTTTATGGGCAGCAAGGCCCCAACTACTACTTCTTCAGCCCCAACTCAAAAGGGGACTACTTCTAGCATAGACGGGGGTCGTAAACGTCTGTATACTCTATCTACTCGCCAGGACTCAGAGGCCTCACCAGATGCTATCACGGGTATGTTACAGGTTTTCTCCCGTGATGTTTATGTGCTACTTGATACTGATTCTACTCTGTCTTATGTGATCCCTTATGTGGCTGTAAATTTTAATTTTGATCCCGAGAATATTTCTGAACCCTTCTTAGTCTCTACTCCTATTGGTGAGTCTATTATTGCTAGGAGGGTCTATAGGAATTGTATTGCGTCTATTTTTCATCGTGATACTGGGGTGGATTTGGTAGAGCTTGATATGGTAAATTTTGATCTTATTCTGGGAATAGATTGGCTACACTCTTGTTATGCCACTCTGGATTCTAGAACCAAAAAAGTCACCTTCCATTTTTCAAATGTATCGGTCTTTGAATGGGAGGGTAGCCCTGTAGTACCAAAGGGAAAGTTCATCTCTTATCTTAGGGCCCGAAAAATGATTTCTCAAGGATGTTTGTACCATTTATTTTGGGTTAAGGATTCCAGTGTTGAAAGTCCCTCACTCCAATCCGTTCCTGTGGTAAATGAATTTCCTGAAGTTTTTCCCAAAGATCTTTCCAAAATTTCTCCTGATAGGGAAATAGATTTTAGGGTTGATCTCCTTCCTAATACTCGTTCCATTTCTATCCCACCGTATAGAATAGCTCCTACGGAGCTAAAAGAGTTAAAAAAAACAGTTGAAAGACCTCCTTGATAAGGGTTTTATCCATCCTAGTGTCTTTCCTTGGGGAGCTCCTATACTTTTCGTGCGCAAGAAGGATGGGTCTCTTTGTATGTGTGTTGATTATCGCCAGTTGAATAAGGTCACAGTGAAAAATAAGTACCCTCTTTCTAGAATTGATGATCTTTTCGACCAGCTTCAGGGTGCTAAGTGTTTCTCTAAAATAGATCTTCGTTCAGGTTATCATTAGTTGAAAGTCAGTGAAGCTGATATTCCCAATACTGCATTCTGAACCTGGTATGGCCATTATGAATTTTTAGTTTTGTCCTTTGGTTTGACTAATGCACCTGCAGCCTTTATGGTTCTTATGAACAGGGTGTTTAGACAGTTTTTGGATTTGTTCGTCATAGTCTTCATTGATGATATCCTGGTGTACTCCCGGAGTAAGGAGGAGCATGCCAATCACCTTCGGATTATACTTCAGACCCTAAAGGACCAAGAGTTGTATGCCAAATTTTCTAAGTGTGAATTTTGGCTTAATGTTATGGCGTTCCTTGGGCATATTATTTCTAGTGAAGGGATTAAGGTATACCCCCAAAAGATTGAGGCAGTGAAGAAATGGCCTAGGCCGATAACTCCGACCAATATCCGAAGCTTCTTGGGTCTGGCAGGTAATTACAGGAGGTTTGTGGAAATTGTTTCTTCTATAGCTGCTCCACTAACTAAGTTGACTCAGAAAAGGTGAAGTTCCTGTGGTCCGATGCTTGTGAGGGTAGTTTTGAGAAGTTGAAGGATCGGTTGACTACTGCTCCCATTTTGACACTTTTTGAGGGTACTAAAGGATTTTTGGTTTATTGTGATGCATCCCGAGTGGGACTTGGTCGTGTACTTATACAGCATGGCAAAGTGGTGGCTTATGCATCCAGGCAACTTAAGGTTCATGAGAAAAATTATCCCACCCATGATCTTGAATTGGTGGCTATGGTATTTGCACTCAAGATTTGGCGTCACTATTTATATAGAGTGCAAGTGGACATTTACTCGGATCATAAGAGCTTGCAATATATTGTCACGCAGAAAGAGTTAAATCTCAGGCAAAGGAGATGGCTTGAGTTGTTGAAGGATTTCTTAGCAGGTTGTCCATGGGGAGTCTTTCCCATATTGAGGAGGAAAAGAGAGGTTTAGTGAAGGACATTCATAGGCTTGCTAATTTAGGAGTTCGATTTTTGGACTGCGAAGATGGAAGAGTGATTGTTCATGAAATAGCTAAGTCATCCTTAGGTGCTGAAGTTAAGGAGAAGCAGGCTAATGATCTTATACTTATGCAAATCAAGGAGGATGTTGGGTAACAAAAGGTTATGGCTTTCGAGATTGGAGGAGATGGGATTTTGCGATATCAAGAGAGATTGTGTGTTCCCGATATTGATGGGCTGCGGAAGAGGATCCTGACCAAAGCCCATATTTCTAGGTATACTGTTCATCCCGACTCTACTAAAGTGTATCATGACCTGAAAGAGATGTATTGGTGGAATAATATAAAAAAAGATGGTGCTAATTTTGTTGCTAAGTGCTCAAATTGTCAGCAAGTCAAGGTTGAACATTTGAGGCCTGGTGGTACGTCACAAGAGATAGCTATCCTAATGTGGAAGTGGGAGATGATAAATATGGATTTCATCACTGGCCTTCCTCATTCTGGAAATCTTTATAATTCCATTTGGGTCATTGTTTATAGGATGACCAAGTCTGCTCATTTTTTACTTGTGAGAATGACATATTTAGGAGAACATTATGCTAAGCTTTACATTCAGGAGATTGTTAGATTGCCTGGATCCACTGTGTCCATCATATCCGACAGAGGTGCGCAATTTTCTTCTCAATTTTGGTGGTCCTTTCAAAAAGGTTTGGGCACGCAAATGAATCTTAGCACTTTTTTCTATCCTCAAACGGATGGGAAAGAGGAGCATACTATCTAGAATTTAGAGGACATATTAAGAGCCCGTGTGATTGATTTTAAGGGTAGTTGTGTGGATCACTTGCCTCTTATAAAATTCGCTTACAATAATAGCTATCACTCTAGCATCCGGATGACACCATTCGAGGCCTTTTATGGTGGGAGGTGTAGATTGCCGATTGGGTGGTATAAAGTGGGAAAAACTAGACTGTTCGGGCCTGAACTTGTGCACCAAGCGGTGAAAAAGGTTAAAGTTATTAGAGAGAGACTAAAGACTACCCAATGTTATCACAAGTCCTATGTCGATATGAGGCGGAGAGAGTTGGAGTTCGATATTGACGATTGGGTGTTTTTGAAAGTTTCTCCTATGAAAGGAGTTATGAGGTTTGGGAAAAAGGGTAAGCTCAGTCCTCGTTACATTGGGCCATATCAGATTTTGAGAAAGATTAGAAATGTTGCTAATGAGTGTGACTTGCCCGCGAATTTGTCATCGGCTCATCCAGTATTCCACGTGTCTATGCTCAAAAAGTGTGTGTGTGATCATTCTCTTGTAGTCCCTGTAGAGAATATTGGTGTGAAAGATTCTTTGTCCTATGAAGAAGTTCCTATCAAAATTTTGGACCGACACATTCGTAAATTGAGGAAGGAGGAAATAGCTTTGGTAAAGGTGTCGTGGAGAAATCAAAAGGTAGAGGAAGCTACTTGGGAGTAGGAGGAGGACATGAGAGTTAAATATTTGTATTTGTTTACGTCTCCTGATGATGTTAGCGAAGGTAATAATCCTAATCCTATCTTTACTCTTTCCATATTCTTGGTTTATGTAGATTGAACCAAGAATTCCATAGAAATTCATGTCATGTGAAATCGTAATGTCACATAACTCATGCTTAATGGAATAGATTGATGTTGTCAAAGATCCCCTCTGGAAGCTATGACACTAGATTTTAACCCTGATATCGTACTTATAGAACCCAAAAAGGTCTCTATCTATCATTTGAGAATAAATGATCCCAAGGGGGAGATATTGTAACACCCTAAGCTTTTGGGCTAGGTGTTGAGGGGTGCTATCCCACGAGCTCGCAAAGCGAGCAAGCTACTGGGCACGCAAAGCGTCCTCCAGCCCTTTCCTATACCCCTTACACGATTAAAACCCATTCTTCTCTATCAGTTGGGACGTTTTATAAGTGCACAATACCCCTCCATTCTCCCTCAAACTCCCAACTTCAAGTCTCAAGGAAAATCAAGCTAGGGTTCTCAATTTCAAGAATTTTCTCTATAATTATATTCTCTAAGGTATGCAGAACAATCTTTTCTCAAGTAAACTTTAAATTGATGATTTTCTAAACCCTTATATATGTATATGAATTTTGGACTAGGGTTACAAGTGTGTTCATATGGAATTTTTGAAAGAACATGAAATTACATTATGATGTTTTCTACTTGAAATTTGCTTTTAGATGTATATTGATTTAAACCTTGAGAAGATAAAACAAATTATATTTTCCCCAATTATCTTAACGTGTATTAGTTATTTGTTGGGTCAAAGAGGAAATTTCTATTTGATGGATATAAATGTTGTATTTACGTTTCAATAGTTAAGGGGTGGTTTGACCCTTATTAAAAAGACTTATTGTTATACTTGAGTAATAATATGACTCCAAATCATTTAATGGCTTTTCTCAAATGGTTTTGGTTGGTTGTTAAGAACTACCTTATGCTTGATTTGTGATAAGTTGGGCATGATAAAGTGACAATAGACCTTCTAGTTAAATGGTAAATGAAATAGATGACTTGCAAGTCTTGGTATGACGATACCAACAATGGTCTATGCCCTAAATAGAAAGGAAATTGTTTTAATAATGTTTGATGACATAAGAATGCTAAAATTTGGGTTTAAAGAGAATTAGATGGTTAACCAAGAAGGTGAGAGTCTAATTGGCTCAACACCCAAAACCTGTGTTTTGCTGACATAGGGATGGTTCGATCCTAAATTGGACAACCTTATATTCTTTCTAAGAGGATGATTGCTGGCCAAAATATTTTAATCTGAATTCATGCGGCAAACATGGATTGGGGTTTAGCCGGTCGAGCATTGATCGAACCCACATAGACCGTGGTGTTTAACGAAAGTCGGTGATACCATCTAGTTCAGAATTTTAAAGATAGAAAGTACTATTTTCTTTTTCTTGGAATCACAACCGATATTTTATCAAATTGCCTTGATCTTTACTTAATGATTATTCCCTTTATAATGTCTATATTGCTTTCTACTTGTTCTGTATGCCAATACATTCCACGTATTGACCATCTCCATGCGGCTATATTATTTCATGATATAGGTTTTGAGGCTTATTCTCGTGGCACTAAGCAACAGTAGGTTCATCCGGATAACTAGTAACAAGTGGTGAGCCCTCCATCTTTCAGAAGGCAGATATTCCTCTCATTAGACTCTAGTTAGATATTTTTATGATACAGCTGGGGCCATGTTATGTCTTAGGATTGTTATTCATTATGGTAGAGGCTTCGTAAAACTGAGTCGGATAACTATTTTTATGTCTTACTTTTATGACTTGGATTTAATTACTATTTAAGTTGAACGTTATACTTATGGGCCTAATTTTCCGCAGTTTATCTATAACTATGCTTATGATGTAATGCTAAGGGGTCTTCTCGGGCTAGCAACGGTCTGAGATGCCCGTTACGTCCAGGGCCTCGACTCGGGTCGTGACATTACTGTCGTGATGGTGATGGTTGGTAGGTGTGGTGGTGAAATTGGTTGATATTAGTAGTTAGCTTTATTGATGGTAGTGGTTGGCGATGTGTTGGTGGTAGTTGGCGGCAGTGCTAAATATGATGGTGGAAGTGGTTTAAAGTAGAGATTGATCACAATAGTGGTAGTAGCTGATAGTGGTGGTGGAGGTGGCAGCGGTGGTTACAATGACAATGGTGGCAATAGATATAATTATAATGATGGAGGTGTTAAGTGTGGAAGCAACTAACAATAATTGTTGGCAGCAATGGTGGTTGTTATGGCAGAGATAGTTGATAGTAGGTGCTGGTGGTTGCCAATGAAAATAAAGGTTAACAATGATGGTGGTTGTAGTGACAGTGAATATAATTATAATGATAGAGCTGTTAGATGTGGTAGCGACTGACAATAGTGGTTGACAGTAATGGTGGTTGTAGAGGTGGTTGTAATGACAAAGGTCATTTGTGATTGACGACAGTAATGATGGTGGAAGTGGTTATGATTGTGGTGGTTGGTTATTGTGGATAGAGTGTAGTGATAAAAATTATTCACAGAATAATACCTCTTAACGATGTTAAGACTTTGTTCCAGGTCTTAAGACCTGTACAGACCAAATAAGTGCTTAAATCTTAATGAAAACAAATGCATTTAATGGACTAAGATTTTAACCATTCAGATTCTGACTTCCATTAAGTGAAAACAAATGGGGCCTAGGTATCCTTCTCTTTTAAAATCAAGCTACATTTTTAAGTTTGTAAAAATGTAACCATTTGATTTAGGTAGGGTTTGTAACCATTCTAGGTTCTTAATTATAGATTCGAACTTTTGAGGAGAATCAACATAGGCAAAGTAGAAGAGAGTAAAAATCGTGTCATCACTACAATATTTTAGGCCTTAGGCCACACTAAATCTAGAAAACGCTTGTAAAGTATTTCCTAAAATATTTTTGTGTACGCTTTCAAAGCGTAACCTTAGTTTTTAGCTTTTGGCCACGATAATGTTGGCAAAGCTTGTAAAGCGTGCTCTTTAGTGGTATAGTCTACCCTTTATAAGTGTTGCCACATCATAATATAATTGTAATGCATATTTACACATATGACTAAACTTTTAAAGTGTGTTATTTTATAATTCTAAAAACTACACTTTACAAGTGTGGCCTTATAGTTTTCCTAAAAGTTTTGCTAAAGTATTATTTTTCCTCCAATATATTTGTAACACCCTGTACATTTCTGAACAAATACAACCAACTTAGCATTGATGAAAGTATTTAAACTTGAGATAGTAAGGAGATATTTGAGCTTAAAGTTAAAGTTATGTGTTAAGTTAAAGTAGAGGAACTAAGATTTTGGAAAAATAGGATAAAATAAGTGAGGTGCTTGCTTGAATTAATTAAACTAGCAGGTGACAAGTAGGTACATCACCTACTTAGACTATTGGATCAATTTGAGGCCTAAATTAATGGACTCATTTGAGGCTCAAATTAAGTAAAAGAAAAAGGGAAGGATGACCAGCCCAATACCTAAATTTTTCTAAAGCCCAATCTAATGTGATCTAATTAGAAATAAACCAAGTAGGTGCATCACCTACTTGGATATTTTGAGAAGCTTAAAGAGCCAAGTAGGTGCATCACCTACTTGGACTATTTTTGACTAAAATGTGGCTGAGAATGGGCAAAAAAGAGGCTGTCAAGTGAGGGGTTTATAAGGTCCAAATTAGTTACTTTTCTCTTCATTCTTACTTGCAAAAATCAGATTATATCTAGCTCTCTCTCTCTCTCTCTCTTTTCTCTCAAGTTCAAAATAGTC
This sequence comes from Capsicum rhomboideum, assembly GCA_031232105.1. Classification (NCBI taxonomy): domain Eukaryota; kingdom Viridiplantae; phylum Streptophyta; class Magnoliopsida; order Solanales; family Solanaceae; genus Capsicum; species Capsicum rhomboideum. The sequence continues at coordinate 44,527,673 of CP124719.1, read as the reverse complement.
GCCTCTTTTCTCTCCTAGGGTTCTTGAAGAAACCCTCCTCCTTCCAAGCCAAGGTAAGTGAAAACACTTATGGTTTAGTTCAATTCTTACTTGAGAGATTATGAAAATCATATTCTTTATGTTTAAAAGTGTAGGACAGCCCTCTCCAAACTTGGCAGTCCAAATGTTTCTTAACTTCTAAGAGATTTATCTTCTTCTTTGGTTCAAACATGAAGAAAAGATTAAAGTCTTGGAGAATCTAAGTTAGGAGAATAAATTCCAGAATTTTGAGGTAAGGTTCTGCCCTAATTTTGTCCCTCCTTATGTATAGTTTGGTGGAGAAATTTGTATGTATTTTTGTCTAGAACTCTTGGGGTGGTGATTGGAAATATTGTCCTATTATGCTAAAATAAATTTTGAAACTGTTTTAGGTTGTTTTATGTGTGTTGTTGTGGGAAGCAGTTGGGTGACCTTATAGAATGATTATGTGGAGTTGTATTGAGGTGGATATGTAGAATGTGAACTTGGGGGGTTGTTCTAGTGGTTTATGGATATTGTGTCTATTTATGGGCTGTTTTATAGGTATTGTTATTGTGAGGCAGCAGGTCACATTATAGGATGATTGAATGGAGTTGTATGGAAGTATAAAAGGAGGGTGTGGTGATACACCATGCATTTGGGGGTTGGACGGTCTTACTGCCTGTCAAGTGTTTAGCTACTATTTTGCAGGCTTAAAATATGATTAGCTTCTAATGTTAACTTCATTATGTACTTATATTGTAGAGTAATACTTAAGGGAAAGGTTGAATCGTTGTAGTCACATTGGTCGGAAGACAAGGTATATAAGGCTATTCGATTCCATATCCTTTGGCATGAAATCTCATACTTGTGTTACTACCAACAAAGTGAGTTTCCTAAGAGTTCTTCCTAGTAAAGGATATATAGAAATGATGTGCGATTTTCAGCATCACTAATGACCTTGTTCCTACTCCCTATGATCTCACAAATGTGTCAAAGTACTTCAATATGTGTTTATTACTAGATTTGTGTGTTTACTCTTTCAAGTAAATCCCTTGTCATAAGTTTCTCTTCTATGTGTCAATAAGATCCTAGATTACACATGGTAAGTGTGCTCACATGTTAGTGTTGTGACCCATCTATACACGCAAGTGTACGTGATCATTCAGGTAATATAATGGCTCCTTTAAAAGAGCCGGATATCGAACCCAAGGGACTTTCGTCAACAGAAGTCAATTTTAGACATCAAACAGTAATTAAAAACTAGTGTTGCAAAAAGAGAAAAGGGATTTGTTTCTAAAAACTAGATGATTGCGGACTATAAACTACTATCTTCACTACCGTAACTTCAGTTTTCGCAAATATGATTTACAAGTCAATAAAAAGTAAATTCCTAGGGTTAAGGCACTCCAAACGTCATCTCTTGAGCATAATTGTTACTGGTTTAAGCAAATTGAGTCGTTTATCTTGGTTATTGATCACGAGGTTAATGTTACAATTATATTCGTCTCCAAACTATAAACCTCTAGTAGAAATTGGAAACCTAACTACATCATTGAGCGGTGATAAGTTTAACCAATTCTAATGCCTTTAAGCTATCTTCTCGTAATTTGAACAAGCGCGGCGGATTAGGTACCTCTCAGTCCTAACCGCATATCAATATCTTGGAATCCCTTCCGCGAGGAAAGATCATGCTCCTTATATTCCACGTTCTATCTCTTAGTTTCTCTCTCGAGCTCACCTCAAGACAAGGGATTTATTTCAATGGTGATCAAGCATTAAAATAGTAAAATTAAGACTATAAGAATAACCAATTCATGATAAAATTCAGAAAAAACCAATAAAATTCAACTCAAGAGATTCATGTTCATAGCCTCAACCCCAAGAAAGAGGGATTTTAGCCACTCATAACTTCCATTAACATCATAAAGTGATAAAATACCATAAAAAAAAAATAAAACTGAAAAGACGAAGAATGAAACCTAATTTCAATGCCAAAAATAATCTAGTGATGATGGAATTATGATACAATAACCCAAAAGCCCTATTTATAGACAAGAACTCGGGGCAAAAATTTGCCAAAAAGCAGCCCAGCACGCCCTTGGGCGCGCCTGGGATTTAGGTAAATTTTTGCCTCTGAACAGATGTGCCCAAGCGGCCTGGCACGCCCTTGGGCGCGCCCCTGTGTTTCCCACTTGAGTGGGAATTTTTCCAAAAGCGGCCCGGCACGCCCTTGGCGCGCCAGGCCCTTAAATTCTGATTTTCTTCCATTCATCGACTTTTCTTTGCGGATTTGGTTGGATTCTTCAAGTTCAAATCTTTGGCTTGCCTCTTATCTTCAATATCCTTCACTCGTAGCTCCTCCAAGCCTCGCTTTCCATGCCAAAAATGCTCCAAATAGTCGCAAATTCCACCTACAAGGGTCTAATCACATTTGTTAGCACAATATCACATATTCCATCAAAACAATACAAAATACATACTTATTGCTCTCAAAACTAAGGTAAACATGGGTTAAAGTTGGCAACAAGGCATATAAATACGCCTTAGATCACCACCCCACACTTGAACCTTTGTTTGTCCTCGAACAATAACCACACTCAAACCCGGGCGACTTAAGACAACCGACACACAATAGGTATTATTGCATAGCTATAAAACCACATTCATCAAATTATGCACTAACATTCTAGTATCACCAAAAAGTGCATAGCAAATCTAAGCAACCTATCCTCACAAAACAACTTTACTAGTTGCGAATTCATGCATGATACGTTACCCAAAAGAACACCACACTTCGCTAAACATGCGCCCTCACCACAAGAGAATCACCCAATATTTCACACAAAGTAATTCTTAAATGGGTGCATGAATAAAAGTTCACTCACTCTCGAAAAGAATTCACATACAACATAAGATGAACCATAAGCTTGCCCTTAGTGTAGTACTCCACTAATGTGAAAATGTTAAAGCTCAAGATCAAGTAGGACTTTAAGGGTTTTTATGTAGGCTAAGGGACGGGTAGGAACTATTTGGTCAAGAATAGTGACTATCTTCCCTAAACGCTTTAATACACTACAAATTGCATTAAGACCACCTTCACCCAACCTATTTTCCACCAGTTTTGTCTTCCCCATTCTCTTTTGTTTTGTCCCATCTTTTTAAGCTAGCTTAAGCATATTAGGCAAGGAGTAACTGCTATCAACAAACGATTCAGTTCTTTTTTTTTTTCATTACATTACTCCCTACCAACAACACATAAAATTTTTCACACACCAAAAGCTATTTACTTGGGGCTTCAACTTCACTTTTTCCTTCTTCAATTTTTATACTCCTTAACATCTTAATTTCTCAACTAAAGCACTTAGGAGTTTTGGATCAAATTACGGTTAATTGAAAGAAAAGGTTTAAGCTACATATAAGGCTACCAAAGAATAGGCTAAAGGCTTAACGGGGCTTACTAAGATCATGCAAAAAGGGTAGATAAAGTAGGTATAAAACATGGCTATCAAAGAAATGCCTATATCATCTCCTAAACTCAACACCTTTTATTTTACTTTGCAAACACACCGGGCAAGTTCTAGACATCATTATGCACATGGAATAACATAAAAACCTCACTCACATATGACACATGTTTAACTCAAGCAGGCTCACCATAAAATTTATACGAAGTCATGCACGAGTTCAATATTAAGCAACTTATCAAATCAACTAAGTGAGCACTAGATGTATCAACACTTGCTATTGTATATCTTAGCATGTTCCACCATCATACTGGACGTGTATGCACAATTTTATAACAAGCAAGAACACCCAACAATAACATGACTAATTTGCTCTTAAGACGGTCGTCATCCATCCATTATAGAGCAAAGCTCCTAATACTATGACTAAGAAAGTAAAAAAAATCTTTTTGTGTTTTTCTACGGTTCAAAGGGACTATCCTTAGTAAAAGAACCAAAAACAAAGGCTAAGGAACCCAAAATAAAACAATTAGAAACATACAAAAACACACATATACACACATAAAAAGGAGTCCCATAACACCCCACCCTACACTTAAAAGATTAGCACTGTCCCCAATGCTATAAAAATTAAACAAGGCAAGAGTAGGGTATAAGGAGCTCCCTGGCCAGTCAAGGAAATCGTCATCCTCCGGCCCGCGGACTGCTAGCGGTGTATCATCCGCCTCTACCTCATCATCATCGAAATCGGTCTGGTGGTCATTCTCATCTGTGGGGACATCATCATCCACAGGCTCAACAAAATCAAGACCAATTCGCAACAATGCCATGGCATGCTCATTAAGAGGATAATCCCTCTTAACCTGGCTCAGCTCTTCCGCTGTAGAGGGCCTACCCCCAGTCCTGTGCCGTAGCATCTCCAAACCATACATACGGGCTAAAATCCCGTCATATCGAGCGTGACGCTCTGCTAAGGTGAGAGTGGGGAAGAGTGAATCAGGTGCCTTGGTTTGGGTGACATCCACAGGTGTCGGCACCAAAGGAGAATGATAATCAAATATTTCTTTGGGCACTTCGAATGCTCTCATTAATTTAGTCAATATGCCGCCAAAAGAATATCAAAGACCTCTTTGTAGAGGAGCTCGGCACATAGCCGACAGCACCACAGAACCTACATCAATTTCAACATCGGTCATGAGAGCATACACTAAACAGACTCGGTCCCAAGTGACCTCCGTCATGTGGCTACCTGGAATCAAGCAACAACACACAATCTTCAACCAAATCCACACCTCTTTATTGAAATGAGCATAGGGTAGACTCATGTGGTACCCTTTTTTGTGATGGCGAAGCCATCTCGCTGTCGAACGTTGGCCGCAAAGAGTGTGTCGAATTTCTGCATAGGGAGGCCTAGCATTCAGCCTGAGTAGGTTATAGGGACTAGCCCGAGTGTTTGCTCCTAATAATCCATTAAGGCCCAAGGAATCAAGTATAACATCCGACCCTCGTACAACCACCGAGCTGGTAGGTGCATCCGGGTTCCAATTAGCATATAATTCCCTCACAAGATAAAGGTTACAATCCGTAGGTTTGTCAAAGATGAAATCCATACCCACTTGCACAATTTGAGCTAATATTTTAGGGTAAGTCCGAGCTAGAATGGCCCTATCTATACCCTCATCTGCAAAGTATTTGGCTTCGGGGGGGCTTTTGTACCAATTTTTGCCAGCACTAGATACAACATTTAGCCCATACTTTTGTTTCTGGCATTTCGGGACTGGGGGAGCCGCGGGGACCTTATTTCCTGACCGTCGTCACTTGTGAGAACTGGAAGCATCTACATTAGATTTTGACATTGTACCTATAACAAAGTTCCATAATAATGTCAATTTCCCATGTAAAGATAACTAACCAACTCAATGTGCGTTGGCTTTAAGGGCCACCCCACACTTAGTTGCTTAGCACCAATTCAAAATATATGGGTGTAAGGGTACTTAGACTTCCCCTCATCACTTAATGCCCAATTTCCAAGTCCAACACATATCCAAATTCAACATGCCCAACACAAATTCCAATTTCCCATAATTATCCATAGAATGACTTACTTGTTTTACTCAAGAATTCAAACAAGTTTCATGAACTTTCAACAATATGTGGGTTATAATAAGTAATTCCAACAAGCAATTGTCTCAATTACTACCATATAGGCTAAACCCACTTGCAATTTCTTCAACTAAAGACAAGATTAATAAGAACAATTGCACTTGTACTTCAAGTTCATCTTCAGGACACCCCATAATTTCCAACAATAGCATAATAATCAAGTCAAACGGGGCATCACAAATTCGAGTTGCTAGAATTCCCCAAATTTCAACATGCTCATAGTAATCTAGAGAGAGAAAGCTTAAAGAAACATACCTTGATAGCTTGAATGGATTCCTGTAATCATAACCCAAAGAGTAGAAGGGGAGAAATTGTGCTATGTGTGGGCAAGAGAAGAGAAAAATAAGAGAAATTTTTTGATGCTTTGGGAGAAAAAATCGTGCCTTTGGTGTTGACTTGGAGAAGGTTTGTGAGAGATAAAGAGAAAATTGGGGATTTAAAGGATAGGGGGTGGGGTGGGTAGGGTGGTCGAGTGACCTTTTTTTAAAAAAATTTAAGCTCCAAAGACTTAAGGCAGAACGGCCTGGCATGCTAGGTACCGCGCCTGCACACTGCCTGAAGCCACACAAAAATTTGGCAGGAGCGGCCTGGCTCGCTCCTCACTTAAAATCATACCTGGGCATTTTTCCACATTTTCCACATAATTTTTGGGCTTTTACAAGTCCCATGATGCAAAACTTCTCTCCAAAACATGTCCTACCTTCCCGGCACCTTAAAAAGATCATCTATCTCCAATTTACCTTTTTCTCTTGGATTTCCATGGCAAGATACTTCGTGTGTCTCTGCATAAAAAATAAATCCTAGAACTAAGTTAGAAAAGACAAAATTTTAAAAGAAATGGGTTGCCTCCCATCAAGCGCCTTAGTTTTGGTCGTGGCACGACTCTTCTTTTTGTATTTTTACTTAATAATTCCTAACTATTACAATACATTAATGGGTTGCCTCCCATGTAGCGCCTGGTTTAATATCGCGGTTCGACCACACTCAGCTCAATTATCATCAAGGTGAAGCACGTCCTCCTTCTGCTTCTCTTCTTCACCAAAATAGTGCTTCAATCTTTGGCCATTTACAAGAAATCTCGTACCATCATCTTTATTCAAGATTTCCACCACACCATGAGGAGTTGTGCGACTTACCTCAAAAGGCCCACTCCACTTAGATCTTAGCTTGCCCGAAAACAACCTAAGTCTCGAGTTAAACAGTAGTACCAACTGACCTGGCTCGAAAGTGCGGTGGAGAATGTGCTTGTCGTGCCATAGCTTTGTTTTCTTCTTGTAGATCTTCACATTTTCATATGCATGGAAACGAAACTCTTCCAACTCATGGAGTTGCAACAACCTCCTATTACCAGCCAACTCCGGATCTAGATTCAACTTTTTCACCGCCCAATATGCTTGGTGCTCAAGCTTAATCGGGAGGTGACATGCTTTCCCAAAGACAAGATGATATGGAGAAGGTTTTATATGCAGTTCGATAAGCCCAAAGAGCATCATTTAGCTTGAGCGATCAATCTTTTCTCTGAGTATTCACCGTCTTTTGCAAGATTTGTTTTATCTCACGATTAGACACTTTCACTTGGCCACTTGTTTGGGGATGATACGCTGTGGACACCTTGTGTCTAACACCATATTTAGCCAACACATTCTTCACCCAATAGTTTATAAAGTGTGAACCTCCATCGCTAGTAATAGCTCTTGGAGTTTCGAATCTTGTGAAGATATGTTTTTAAAGGAACTTCACCATAACCTTGGAATCATTTGTAGGAAGAGCAGCAGCCTCTACCCGCTTAGACACATAATCCACTGCTACAAGTATGTATTGATTCCCATTCGACATCGAGAAAGGGCCCATAAATCTATCCCCCATACATCAAACATTTCAACTTCTAGGATATTAGTTAACGACATCTCATGTCGCTTTGCAATCGTCCCCATACATTGGCATTGGTCACAACTCTTCACAAACGCATGAGCATCTTTAAATATAGAAGGCTAGAAAAAACCTAATTGCAGAATTTTTCGGGTTGTGCGTTCACCACCATGATGACCACCATAAGGTGATGCGTGGGCATCTCTCCAACACCTTCTTCACCTCCGCATTTGGAATACATCTTCTTTTCAGTCACCGTGTAATTCACTTGGGCTTCATCAAGAGTTTTGCTTGCATAATAAATAGAGTGAAATATCTTGTTCTTCTGCTGCCCAAGAACTGCACCCACTGCAACATCACTTGCATCACACATGAGCTCAAATGGTAAGGCCCAAACAGGAGCAATAAGGATAGGTGCCTCAGCCAACTTCTTCTTCAATACCTCAAATGCCTTCACACATGACTCACAAAATACAAACTTAACATCTTTTTCTAAGTGTGTGCACATGGGGCGTGCAATCTTGGAAAAATCTGTAATGAACCGTCTGTAAAACCCAGCATGTCCCAAGAAACTACGCACCCCTTTCACCGACACAGGTGGAGGTAATTTCTCGATAACTTCAATCTTTGCTCTATCAACTTCGAGCCCCTGCTTTGACACTTTATGTCCAAGAACTATACCTCCCGTCACAAGAAAATAACACTTTTCCCGATTGAGAACAAGATTAGTTTCTTCACACCATGCAAGGACTCTATCAAGGTTTTACAAACATACCTCGAAAGAGTTACCAAGGACTGAAAAATCAACCATAAAGATCTCTATGAACTCCTCCACCATGTCATAGAAAATAGCCATCATGCAACGCTGAAAAGTAGCCGGTGTGTTGCACAATCCAAAGGGCATACGCTTGAAACCGTAAGTGTCGTAAGGGCATGTGAATATAGTCTTCTCTTGATCTTGAAGATCTATCACAATTTGATTATACCCAGAATACCCATCAAGAAAGCAATAATATTCCTTCCCGACTAATCGATCCAGCATCTGATCAATAAAAGGGATTGGATAATGGTCTTTCCTTGTAACATCATTTAGTTTTCGGTAATCCATGCAAATACGCCACCCAGTCACAGTTCTTGTAGGAATTAACTCATTATTATCATTCGTGGTCACCTTCATAGACACACTGTACTGGACTCACCCATGTACTGTCAGAGATAAGGTAGACAATGCCCGAATCTAACCACTTAATTACCTCTTTCCTTACAACTTCTTTCATTACTGGATTCAAGCGTCGTTGGTGTTACACACTTAACTTATGCCCTTCCACCATGTAAATTTTATGCATACACAAACCCGGATTAATACCATGGATGTCAGACATCTGCCAACCAATAGCCTTCTTTCTTCTTTTGAGTATCACCAATGCTGCATCAACTTGTTCCCTTGATAAATTTGCTGCAAGAATAATAGGAAGGGTCTCATTATCACCTAGGAAAGCATATTGAAGCTGAGATGGAAGTTCTTTCAATTCAAGCTTTGGTGCCTCCTCAATTAATGGCTTGGTTGGAAGGCCAAGTGGACGATTTAAAGGTTCCATCCACCTTCTTTAGCATAGATAGCCATAAGATCAAGAACCTGCACCATATTAATAACTTCTTCATCACCTAAAATATCTTGCCCCATCAAAACTTTTTCCAAAGGATCTGTAGACAAAGTGTGGATGCTTTCAGCCGCCAAATCTATAGCCGTGATAGCTGACAAGTTCTCATAAATTTCTGGTAGCTTCAAAGCCCTATAAACATCAAAAACCTCAACTTTATCATGAGCTCGCATAGTTAGTTTCCCTGCTGCTACATCAATGATCGCACCTCCTGTGGCCAGAAATGGATGCCCCAAAATAAATGGGACTTTCGGGTCAGGCTCAGAATTCAGCACCACAAAATCAACCGGAAAGATCAACGAACCCACTTGAACCAGAACATCCTCACCAATACCATCCGGTCTAGTCATGGATCGGTCTGCAAGCTGTAAAATAATAGTAGTAGGTTTAGGATGACCCAAACCCAACCCCTTGAAAACTAAATTGGGCATCAGATTTATACTAGCCCCCAAATCACACAACCCACGAGCACAGACACGATCTCTCAAAGTAATTTTTATAGTGAAGCTTCCAGGATCCTTCAACTTGGTGGGTAATCGATTTTGAATGCGAGAGCTACACTCCTCAGTTAGTGCAACTATGGCATACTCTATCAATCTACTCTAGTTTGCCACAATATCTTTCACAAACTTAGCATACTTTGGAATACCCTGCAAGATATCCACAAGAGGCAAATTAATGTGCACTTGTTTAAGTAGTTCAATGAACTTACCAAAGCATTCGTCTTCCTTCTTCTTCTTGAAATTCTGGGGAAAAGGAGGAGGCAACTTTACACTATGGATCACTTTATCATTTATGGGGCTTTTGGCAGACTCAACTTGTTCGTCTTCAACCACAACTTCTTTCGACTCCAATTCTTTTGCTGGTGGAACTATCTCCTCTAACTGCTTACCACTACGAGTAACAATAGCATTCACCTGCTTTAGGTTAGGGTTGATATCACTTGGAAGACCTTTTTGAGGCCTTGTATTCTGGGCATTTGCTAACTGACCAATTTGCTTCTCCAAATTTTGAGTAGCCAACTAATTGTTCCTCACATCTGTTGCCAGCTTAGCTTGCTCTATCATAATCTGCTTCAACATATCTTCCACGCTCATATTTTCAGACTTATCACCCAATTGATTACCTTGACCCTGCTGTTAGTTGTATTGTGGTGCATATCCTTGAGGCCTATATTGATTCTGATTGCCTCCCCAAGATAAGTTCGGGTGATTTTTCCACCCAGCATTGTAAGTATTTCCATAATTCTGTGCTCTAACTCCTCTCTGGTCATTACCCATAAAATTTACGAAATTCAAATTTGCACTGCACAACTCGCTGGTATGGTCCCCGTTTCTGCATACTTTACACCACACAGAAACCTGTAGCTGTACTGCATTTGTAAGAGCTTGTTGCTGCCGCAAATTCAAACTGCTGAAGTGATTGTTCATCATGTTCTACATAGCTAAAATTTGGGTAGATAATACAGTGACTGCATCCACATCTAATTTCCTAGCCACCTTCTTTGTAGAATTTCTAGAGTTATCACCATGTCAATCTGGATTTCCCTGCGAAATATGATTCAACAAAGCATATAATTCATCGTAGGTCTTCTCTATAGCTTGTCCACCTGCAGCTGAATCAAGTAGAATTTTAGTGTTGGGGTCGAGAGCCTCAATAAGCGCACCAACACTTCATTAGCTTGGTGATGATGGGGACAATCTCTCAACATGGATTTGAATCTATTCCAGGCTTGGTACAGATTTTCATCATCTCTCTGTCTAAAACTCAGTATCTCACTCCTCAGCTTTGCTGTCTTTCCAGATGGAAAGAATATTATCAAGAATTTCTGAGCAAGATCATCCCAAGTAGTGATAGAATTAGCCAGCTCTGCATCTAACCACCTCCTTGCTTCCCCCAACAGAGAAAAGGGGAACAAAGTTAGTCTCATATAATTCGAAAACACCCCCGCAGGAATATATGTGTCACTGATCTCCAGAAAATTTTGGATGTGCCTCTGTGGGTCCTCATGAGCAAGACCTGTAAACTGTCCAATTGAGTGCAAGAGTTGCACCATGTTCTGTTTAAGCTCAAATCTACCTCCAGCTGCCGGTTTAGAATACTGGAGGTCACATTAGTAGCGAGTGGGATAGCCACGTCGCGAACTGTCCTAGCTGCCATCACTACCTGCTCACGTCTATCCATAACTGGGTCTTCAATTCTTACGGGATCACCCTATATGCCTTCATCAGCCAGTTCAAATTGCGGGATTAGGTAATCTGCAGCCTGTCTCCATAATCTATGGAAGTATCTTTCAGGTTTAGACTGTGGGGTCACCAAATCTTTGTTTCTTTCCAGCGTTTAGATGAAGTAAGCCTGCAAAATGGAACAACTAAGATCAAGTTATCAACACCTAGCTGAAAATTAAAGTAAAAACGTCAATAATTGAAATCTATCTATTTGAAAGTCCCCGGCAACGGCGCCAAAAACTTGTTGCCACCCAGCTATACACGCAAGTGTACGTGATCGTTCAAGTAATATAATGGCTCCTTTGAAAGAGCCGGATATCGAACCCAAGGGACTTTCGTCAACAGAAGTCAATTTTAGACGTCAAACAGTAATTAAAAACTAGTGTTGCCAAAAGAAAAAGGGATTTGTTACTAAAAATTATATGATTGTGGACTATAAACTACTATCTTCACTACCGTAACTTTAGTTTTTGCAAATATGATTTACAAATCAATAAAAAGTAAATTCCCAGGGTCAAGGCACTCCGAACGTCATCTCTTGAGCATAATTGTTACTGGTTTAAGCAAATTGAGTCGTTTATCTTGGTTATTGCTCACGAGGTTAATGTTACAATTATATTCTTCTCCAAACTATAACCCTCTACTAGAAATTGGAAACCTAACTTCATCATTGAGCGGTGATAAGTTTAACCAATTCTAATGCCTTTAAGCTATCTTCTCGTAATTTGAACAAGCACTGCGGATTAGGTACCTCTCGGTCCTAACCGTATATCAATCTCTTGAAATCCCTTCTGCGAGTAAAGATCATGCTCCTTATATTCCACGTTCTATCTCTTAGTTTCTCTCTCGAGCTCACCTCAAGACAAGGGATTTATTTCAATGGTGATCAAGCATTAAAATAGTAAAATTAAGACTATAAGAATAACCAATTCATGATAAAATTCAGAAAAAACCAATAAAATTCAACTCAAGAGATTCATGTTCATAGCCTCAACCCCAAGAAAGAGGGATTTTAGCCACTCATAACTTCCATTAACATCATAAAGTGATAAAATACCATAAAAAAAAAATAAAACTGAAAAGACGAAGAATGAAACCTAATTTCAATGCCAAAAATAATCTAGTGATGATGGAATTATGATACAATAACCCAAAAGCCCTATTTATAGACAAGAACTCGGGGCAAAAATTTGCCAAAAAGCAGCCCAGCACGCCCTTGGGCGCGCCTGGGATTTAGGTAAATTTTTGCCTCTGAACAGATGTGCCCAAGCGGCCTGGCACACCCTTGGGCGCGCCCCTGTGTTTCCCACTTGAGTGGGAATTTTGCCAAAGGAGGTCCGGCACGCCCCTTGGCGCGCCAAGCCCTTAAATTCTGATTTTCTTCCTTTCGTCGACTTTTCTTTGTGGATTTGGTTTGATTCTTCAAGTTCAAATCTTTGGCTTGCCTCTTATCTTCAATATCCTTCACTCGTAGCTCCTCCAAGCCTCGCTTTCCACGCCAAAAATGCTCCAAATAGTCGCAAATTCCACCTACAAGGGTCTAATCACATTTGTTAGCACAATACCACATATTCCATCAAAACAATACAAAATAAATACTTATTGATCTCAAAACTAAGGTAAACATGGGTTAAAGTTGACAATAAGGCATATAAATACGCCTTAGATCAGTTAGGTACTCAATCTACTTTCTGCCAACTTGCTTCAATTGTCCATTTGATAATATACTTCATTTGCTCACACATTGACATGTTCCCTTAATTATACATCACTCCCATTGTATTAGTCTATAAGGTTACCTTATAGAATCCTTACTTGTTCCATTCTACAGTTTACATCTGCTTACTTGGAATGTGTATTTGTCCCTAAATTGAATCTGTCCACAATCTTCATTAGTTCTCATGTTCATGTACCCATTTCATTTGTTATCGTTTACTAAGTATTTAGCCATGGTACCGCTGTCTAGAGTACTTATCTCTTGAATTAAGTTAGATTCCTTCACTCGATATGCACCTATACTTCCATTTGAAATGTCAAAGTGCTGATTCTGTCATTTAAGCTCCTAAGTATTACATTGCTGTTACAAATGCTTCCTACATCATTGTTATTACCTAGAGTGCATATTTATATGTTTCTTAATGCTGGTCTATAGTCCCAAAGCTCAATAATAATGTTGCCACCAAAATAACAATCTCAAAGATTAAAGAAATAAAGTAAAAAAATATGTTTATATGTGGTTGGTATCCCAGGGGTGGAAGGAACACCTAACATGGGTCGATCCCAATATTATGGGTGGTATCCCAAGGGTGAAAGGAAATCCTAGCATAGGTCAATCCCAATTTGTGCATTGATGAAGAGCGTATTCCAGTGGTATAATGCCTAGCATGGGTCATCCGCTTTTACCACTGATCAGCTGGTCATATGTTTCACGTGGCTTATAAAGATTATAAAGCATAGAAGAGTACAAAAAAGAATGTAATGCACATAATTCCATGTATTGACACCTAATTTCAATGAGCTTTTGTTTTACATATGGTTACTTCATGCCTTACATATTCAATACATTTCCGCTCACGGGGGACGTGCATTCCATGCTGCAGGTACATGTACTCAGCTAGTAGATCTCCCTAATAGAAACATATGATACTCATCGGTGGTTGGTGAGCCCCAGATTGATTCAGAACTTTGCCGAGTCTTTAGCCTATATTTTCATAGTTGTATAGTCACGAATTTTATTAGAGGCTTTGTAAACATTGTAGATTTGTCATATGTATTTACAGTTTCACTTGTCATAGGTATTGGTTTGGTCAGTTGTCTGGTTTTGTATATATGTGTAGCTTCTCCACAACAATTCAAATTGCACAATAGTCCATTTGCTCATCATAGGTCATTCATAAAGCATGTGTTCATACGGTACTTGTCCGCCTCACCCAAGGTCGGGGCGTGACAATATTTAACTCTCCTCCAATTTTTAATTGGCCAAAAAAAATTCATAAAAAACTCTCATATGAGCTTCTCTTGTCCCATATCACTACCTCGTTGGTCATCGAGTACTCCCAACTTCTCTATTTCTTCTTTCAATAATTAAAAATACAAAATACACTTTACATAGTGAAGTTTCTGTTCATGATTTTACTCAAATCACTACTCTCAGAAATTTCTGCTCACGATTTGCTCATCTGATAGAATAATCCGCTTTACATACAGAGCATTTACCCAAACCACTGAAGTAGATGTTGTCCTAAAGTTTTATCACATCGAAAGGTTGTTGGTAGAAATTTCTATCTTTTAAGCTTCATCACATCGGTAGGGTTTATTGCATGTAGATAAAATAGACTATTTTTTTAATTTCTACTTTCTTGAGTAACTGTAAAAATTCTCAACCAGCTAACATTTGAGTTTATTGCATGTCTACTTTTGTGTTCGTTTATTGGTGGAGTTACACATTTTCTTGCGTTGTTGATATGATTTGTGTTGATTTTTGCTTATTTACCAATGAATTGGTTTTTTCTTATTTACCAATTGCTTATTAGTTATTCGACATTGGAAGAATTTTATGCTATGTATGTACTGAAATGTATTTTTTCTCATGCAAAACTAGAACTTCTGTTATGCTTTTTGCTTTATTCAGTTGATGTTTACTGAAGAACCCTAAAATATTTTGAAGAAGTTTGATTTCTGTTAATAGGTAAAGTGGAGAACAAATAATTTCTCCTTAGATAAAAGCTTTAGACATGAACATTGTTCTTAGCGTTGTTGTCTTTGAGAAGAACAATAAAGATTATTATTGATATGACAAACACTAAAAGCAACTCTTTTAGCAGGAAGGCTTAGATATTTGGTCATATGTAGATTTATCTTTGTTCTATAAAAATTCATAAGACACTGCCAAGTGAGGTTGTTCCAAGGAAAAGTGTAATCACTGTTGATACCTAGAAACTAGAAATTTGGAGGACAACCTTTACCATATCAAAGAAACAAATAAATAAGACATTCAATCACACTGTATCTAATTTTACATTCATGTTACTTTTATAGATTTTTTAATTCCATATGTATATTTTCTTGACAGCTTTCTCTTTTAAACACCAATGATATGTGTTATTTTATGAGAATAGATTTTTTTACCTCTTCCACTTCCACTAGCATTATCTAAGGATGCCACAACAGATAGTGGTTTTGTCTACTGAATTTGATCACAATTCTGCTTCAATATATTCTCCTTATTTCCATGCTGGCTTAATTTCTCAAACTTGGATCTTTTGTAGAAAAAAGCCTGTGAAGCCTCTTCAATAGTGTAAAAAGTGTCCAAGTATACTTGCTTATGCTTGATTGGATTTGTAATCTTAGCTAAATATCTCTTGCTCTTTCATCTTCTGATTTCAATCAAGCTTATCTTATATTTTGGATTGGAGCTTGAAGTATTCTTATACTCATTAGATGATTCAGCGCCATAAACATTAGTCATTAAACATGATTTTTCTTTAGAAGAATCAGGTTCTTTCACTTGAGAATCTATTCTTTTATTTCTTCGACCCATACTAGTAGTATTTAAGTTTTTCAGAACAAGTGATTCAGGACAAAATTTATCAAAACTCTTCATTGGTTTATTGTTCTTATTTCCCTGCTACCTTAACTTCTCATTCACAAACTTAGACTTTCTGGAGAAATAAGCTTGTGAAGCCTCTTCAATAGTGTCAAAAGTGCCAAACCACACTTTCCTTCACTTAACTCAGTCTATAATCACAGCTCCATATATCCCATCCATTTGTCTTTTGATCCCATGATTAACATGAATGACGTTAATTTTAACTGCCTAAATAGATTATCACTTTCACGCCTATCTATACTACTGCCTAAACACTAAAGAGAAGTTGTGAGCTTGACCTGAATCTATGAGAACAAAAATACGGATTGTTGGTACATACCTTCATGCCACATTCACAAACCAAAAGACATGTGCTATGAGATTTTTAGTTCTAGTGTCCATATCTCCACATCTGTGTTTTTGAAGAATTAGAGCATCATATGGGTTAACTATAGTCACTTGGTGTTTTGGATTTTTTAATCCATCAACAAGAAGTAGGGAATGAGATGGTCTTTACCTTAGTACTTTAGCTTAAAAAAATACAGATCCTATTTTAATCCCCATGAATACATATAGCAAAAAATTCTTAGATGTATTGTCACTTGATGTAAATACATATGGCCAAATTTCTAGCTTATCATTTTCCTTTATTCTTTAGTATATCCGATTGGCTAAGAGGTGTACTTTACATAAGATAGATCTTCCTCCTTCCTATTAATATTTTCTCATCCATTTTATTATATGGTATTATTTTCTTTATAATTTGTTAAAAAGGAATAATTCAGTGTGCCTTGACATATGCTATATTTGGCCTAGGAATAATATTTTTTTCAGACTTGTCTTATGATATTTAAAGTTGATATGCTTGCTTCAGCTAAGTTGCCCCTATTTGCAGTCAGTAATTGACACTGCCTCTATTTTCTCTATGGTTATTCACAAACAGAGAGATTAGAAGAAGGCGAGAAGAATGAATCAGCCAGCAACTTTAAAGAAAAAAGTCCTGAATTCGAATAAAGCTCAAAGTTCTATGAAGAATATGAATTTTCAATTCAATACTGATCAAGTACTGATTTGGCCAAGAAATATAAGATTAAGAGAGAACAATCTGCAAAATAATTTAATAATAAAACTAGGAAAGAGCATTTACCAATGATACATAAAAGAAAGAATCTTGAGGGGCCCATTCCTATCACGACTCAAATGGCCGTGAGTGACACCGACCCTAAATCTACAGCGGGAGAACCATTCAACCCAACCCTCTCTAATCTAGTTCAAAAGTTAACATTCATTTTCTGCTAGTCTTATCATTAAATAGTTCAAAAATCCCATCATTGAATTAATACAAAAAATGTCAAACCATCATAATCATCGAATATCTAATAGAGTGCAAAATCCTCTATTTATTATATCCCCGAGACTTGAAATCACCGTACAAGAACAACTAAGAATGTATAAATAGGTAACTAGTAGATTATCCAAAATATGGAAGGAAAATACGAAAAAGTCTTAGTCTTGAAGCAAGGGACATAAACACAAGTCAGAAGATTCAATGGTTACCCATTCATGGTGCTCACCCTTGAACCTGAGTCTGGAACTGCTGGCTAAAGTTGAGGTGTTGTCTCAAATGCCAGAACATGCTCTGCACTCAACAAAAAGATGAGCACAGGTAGTATCAGTACAATAACAAGTACTTGTAGACATCATAGGTCAACTCAACCAGACACCATACAAATAAGTAAACCAAATAAATGTTAAGCTATCATCACAGAACATATAATCAAAGACAATAAGAAAATTATGAACTTCATATTAGGAGGAATTAGAGGCTCACATTACATACATTTACACTTAGCCATCTTTAATAACAAGTTGTATCACAACATATGATTATAACCAACATTTAATGCACGTGAATGAATGTATGAATTCAAGATGTGTGCATTATCTCTTTCTCTTCTCAATCTCATCAACATATTCAATATCATTATTGAGCATCATGATTTCAATAACATCATCAACATCGTCATCATCATCATCAACAATATCATGAACATCATGATTTGTATATCATCATCATCATCACCTCAACAATATCAATATGTATGAATATGCAGTGCAGTCAATAATCACAAGTAGTGCTCAAAATCTATTGCAATTACTTAATTCACATATAAGCACAGAGTCATGAAAGTCTAATTATGACAACAAATCGTAACCAACCTCAATTCCTTCCTCAAAGTCACTTCTAGGCCACAAGCTTGCTTTTCCTTTCCCTTTCAACTTATTCTTGATCTATAACACTAATATTACATATCCATTTTAATCATTTCATCCCTTTTAACCACTAGGGATTAATAACTAACAACTTTTAACCATAAATTTCCTTAATTCCTCATCTTAGGGTTTTTTATCCTTTTAAACTCATGAAACCTATCTTATATAGCATGACCAACTATGACTTTACTCTCATTAGTGTGTTTTGTAACACCCTAGAATCACTAACTACTGATTTTATACTCATTTTCATAAATTTGCATTAAATTCTTGAATTAGGGCTAAACCCCAATTTCAACCATGAACAAGGTTTCTAATGATTTTCAGTAATTTTAAGAAGTAATTCAAGTTTAAAATGTAAAAACCTTACCTCCAAAGATGAAACTTCTGAAAATATACAGAAAATCACCTTCTCCAGAGCTTTGGTTCATTTTCAAGAAGTGGGGAATGAAAAATATTTTTTGGGTTTTAAAACTGAAAGTTACTGCGTTTTATTGCTGCAGCAGTTCACGATGAAATAAAGGCTACCACTGCAGCAGTACACCACTGCAACGGTTCCACTTTCCACTGAAATGGTCCTGGGTAGAAACTTGGGACCTCTCCCTAATTTTGTCCATTTCACAACACATTCCTCGATTTATAACATTGTGAACTAAATCTTACATGGTAAACTCTAAACCCAAAGTTCTATAACTCCGTTTTATGTTTTGGAAGCAGCTACGACTTTCTAAACTCGTTATCTATCCAGAAATATAATAAAACATCCCCACCAACATTCACATTAACACTAAATTTTCTTAGAGTAATACACCCTCAAAATTCGTCGAATACTAGCCCAGCCTTGGATTTCTTAAAAATTACATAAGTAAAATTTGGTGGGGTTTTCACTTCTTATTTTTAGCGTAACAATGATTTGTGTCGTTACATTAGATACCAATTTACCCCTCATTTGTCCCTGAATGAAAATAAACTGAGATGATAAAATTAAGCAAGAATTACCTGGATCAATGAACAAGTGTGGATATCGCTTGCGCATGTCAGCCTCGATCTCCCAAATGGCTTTCTCAATAGTATGGTTCCTCCA
This sequence comes from Capsicum rhomboideum, assembly GCA_031232105.1. NCBI lineage: Eukaryota > Viridiplantae > Streptophyta > Magnoliopsida > Solanales > Solanaceae > Capsicum > Capsicum rhomboideum. The sequence goes on along the minus strand of CP124719.1, from coordinate 44,508,342 downwards.
TTAAACCTTTACACATGAAATGACTCTAGTTCTCAAATTTCTCACATCTCTACCCAATATCATAATTGGTTCCTCTTCGTATGATAACTCCTTATCAATTAACTCGAGGTCCCAATAAATGATGTAGTTCCCATCTCTATGGTATTTCTTTAACATCGATACATGGAATACCGGGTGGACCCCAGACATACTAGTAGGCAATGCCAGCTTATAAACTACTGCCCCTTTCTCTTTTAAGACCTCAAAGGGTCCGATGTACCTTGGACTCAATTTTCCCTTCTTACCAAAATACATTACACCCTTCATGGGTGACATTTTCACTAATACTTTCTCCCCCTGTTCAAACTTTACATCCCTCACCTTATTGTCCAAGTACTTTTTTTGTCAGCTCTGTGCTGTTATAAGCTTTTCTTGTATAAATGTTACCATCTCCATCGAATATTTGAGCATGTCAGTGCCCTAAGGCCTCACATCAAAAGCATCAAACCATCTAATTGGAGACCTACATCTTTTACCATATAAGGCTTCAAAAGAAGCCATGACAATGCTAGAATGGTAGCTATTGTTGTAGGAGAATTCACACAAAGGTAGATATTGGTACCACTAACCCCTGAAGTCCATTACACAAGCCTAAAGCATATCCTTAAGCAGTTGAATAGTTTGCTCTGACTGACCATCGGACTATGGATAGAAAGCTATACTCAGGTCCAATCTGGAACCTAACTCTGATCGAAATTTCTCCCAAAAATTAGAGGTGAACTGGGTACCTCTGTCTAACACAATCGAAATTGGTACCCCATGCAGCCTTACAATCTCCTTCACGTAACTTTTGGCTAACTTAGCCGCATTATAATCCACCCTTACCGGGATGAAGTGAGCTGATTTAGTCAATCGATCAACAATGACCCATATAGAGTCGCACTTCCTCAAGGTCTTAGGATGACCAACCACAAAGTCCATGGTTCTTCTTTCCTACTTCCATTATGGAATGGGCATTCTTTGAAAAGTACCACCATGTTTTCGATGTTCATACTTGACCTACTTGTAATTTTTACACTTGGTCATAAAATCTATAATATCATGATTCATTCTTCACTACCAATAATGTTGCCTCAAGTTCTTATACATCTTCGTGGCCCGGGGATGTATAGAGTACTTAGAGTTGTGAGCTTCTGCAAGAATAATTAAAATTAGACTGCCCACCCAGGGTACACACAAGCATCCTCGAATCCCCAACACTCCCTCATCATTAAAGGCAACCTCTCTAGCCCCACTTTGTAACACTTTTTCTTTGAGGTTGCTCAGCTTCTTATCCTCGAATTGCCTGCTTTTGATTTGGTCAAAGAATGTGGACCTGACTTCCACATGTGCTAATACTCTTTCTTTGCCAGTCTCATACAATCTCAGAAAATTGTTAGCTAAGGACTGTACCTCTCTTTCCAATCGGTGCCTTGATGAATCCAGACATGCTAAGCTTCCCATACTTACGGGTTTCCAACTCAGAGCGTCCACCACCATATTAGCCTTACCCGGGTGATGTAGAATTGAGATATCATAGTCTTTGATTAACTCCATCTACCTTCTTTGTCTTAGGTTTAGATCCCTCTGGGTGAACACATGCTGTAGGCTGCAGTGATCAGTGAACACTTCACCCTTCACCCCATAGAAGTAATGTCTCCAAATCTTCAAAGCGAAAACGCAGCCGCCAACTCCAAGTCATGGGTGGGGTAATTTTTCTCATAAGGCTTCAGTTGTCTTGAATAATAAGCAATCATATTCTGATCCTACATCAAAATGACACCTAAACCCAACCGTGAGGCATCACAATATATAATGAAATCTTTACCTTAATAGGCAATGTGAGAATTAGGGCTGAAGTCAATAAAGTTTTGAGCTTTTGAAAGCTCTCCTCACATTTGTCATCCCATACAAATGGAACTTCCTTCTGAGTTAGGCGGGTCATGTGCAAAGCAATGGCAGTAAACCCCTTAATGAATTGACAATAATAACTGGCCAACCCCACAAAACTATGAATTTCTATTATATTCATCGGTCTAGCCTAATTCTTAACAGCTTCCATTTTTTGCGGGTCTACCATAACCTTTTTCTTTAGAAACCATGTGCAACAAAAAGGATACTTAAGATAGCCAGATCTCACACTTGGAATATTTAACATATAGTTGCTTCTCTTTAAGCAACTCCAACGCTGTACGCAAATGAGTTTCATGCTCCTCTTTGCTCTTGGAGTAAAATAATATGTCATCAAAGGTAATTGGGATGTTCATATACCTATTATAGTGTTTACTTATAATAACAGTTTCCATTTTAGCATCCAGATGACTCTCTTTGAGGTACTTTATGGGCGGAGATATAGATCTTCTATTCGTTGGTTTGAGGTAGGTGAAGCTACTTTGATTGAGCTAGATTCAATTCATGAGGCCATGTAGAAAGTTTAGGAGATATTTAAAACAACTCAGAGTTGTCAGAAGTCTCATGCAAATTGAGAAGGAGAGAGCTTGAGTTTGTTGTTGATAATTGGGTGTTCTTAAAAGTATGGCCCGTGAAAGAGGTGATGAGATTTGGTAAGAATGGGAAGCTTAGTCCCTGGTATATTGATGTGTTGTTGTTTTATGGTATTTTTGACGCTTGAAGCATGGAACTGTTGTATGTTCTTAAGCGCTTTTTGGTAAATTTGATGTGCATTTATGTGTTGGTGCAGGAAAACATGCCCTGGAAGATAAAGCTTAAAAAGAAGCTAAAAATGGCTAAGTACATACTCATGAAGCCAAGGTATGACCCATAGAGTCAATGAATGGATCATACCAAGGCTCGTACTAAACATAAAAAGCTATGTGATGTAAAGATTAAATCACGACTCGTTCCAACGACTCATAACATAACTGTACGAGTCATAGTCCAAGCCGTATTGATGATCAGAGTGAAGTCCAAAAGAGGCGATATTATAGTCCTAAAAAAACTCCTACTTATGAGTTGTATGTTCAAACCACGAGCCAACCTAACTCGTTCTGAGAGTCGTGAAGTCAAAGAGCTGAAAAGATGCAAAGTTGAGTTAGTTTTCATGGATGGAAGCTATGACCTGTGAAGAGAAGATACGAGACCTTTTGACTCATTCTGAGAGTTCATGAAGAGAAAGAGCAGAGAAGTTACAAAGTTTGCTCAGTTAGAAAGACTAATGGTACCACTCATAGGTGGCAAACACGATTTGTAATTTGAGAGTGCAGTAGTGGTAAATGACAACTAATGAGGAACTGTGACTTCAACTTATGAGTCGTGACTACACTGTATGAATCGTAGGTACTGCTAGGCCTATAATTTTATTTTATTTAGGATAGGTTTTGTTTTGTCTATAAATACCTTTCTTAGGTTTTCTTTTAGAGGTTAAGCATTCTATAACCTAAGTAGTGAATTATATTGCTTTGATATAAATTGTTCTTTGGTTTTAGGAGATTATTCATACATTGATTCTTGATTTTTAAGCTTTCATTGATAATTCAAGATTTCATATTTCTTCTACTTATTCTTAAGTTTATGGTTAGGAATTCTTCTATAAACTCTTATTGTGATCTTATGAACATAAGTAGCTAAATATCATAAATAGGATTGTGAGAACCATGATGAATTAACAACTTAGGTTAAAGTACTCAGTGATTCTTGAATAGTGTTCATGCTTGTATTGTTCTTCCCTTCTTATTTATTTCCCTTTAATGGTGGACAATGTTAGAACTTGCTTTAATTATTACTTGCTAGATCAAAGGGGTAATGCATGGGAAAATGGATTAACAACAGAGATTTGAGGCTATCAACCTTCATTTAATAGCTTGAGCCTTGTCCAGGAATAGCTTATCTGAGTTCAAGGGTAAGGGTTAGTAAAGCAAACTCTCTTAGACTTACCAGGTAACTAAGTGATATTCGTCTAAATTGGGACCAACCGTTTAGGTAAACCTAACTTACCAATTTTGCATGCTATGCACCAGGATAGATCACTAGTACACTATATTTTCTGAGTTATGAAATCATGGGGAATACATTCGTAGTCTATTCTCACTAATCATTACAAATAACAAAAAACTGTTACTAGTTACTTGGTTACTTAAAGCTTGCTAATTGATACTTGTTACTTTAGAACCCTACTTAGTAAATAACTAATTAATAGTTGAAATACGCACATTGCCCTAGATTCTAGCCATATTACCTGTGGGGTTGACCCCAACCTTGGTTGGGTTCTACATTTGATCAAAGACCGTGTTGTACTTCATTGCAAGGTGTAATTTAGGTAACATCAAATTTTGGCGCCGTTGCCGGGGAATACGATTTAGGAATAGTTCAATTGTGTTTATTTGACTATTAGTCCTTATTTCCTAATTTACTTTTTTTCTTGTTTTGTTTCTTTCAAGGTATAGGTAGTTTATGCCAATTACTCTATGTCAAGGCAAACCCTTACTTCTAATTAATCACGAACTAGAATATATACTAACAATGGCGAATGCTCAAGATCTCGTAGAACAAGTGGCAGTTCGCCAGGCTGCTATAGACAGGCAGGCTAAAATAGAAAGGCAGGTTACACTAGATAGGCAGGTTGATCTAGATAGGTAGGCTGCTGTTGATGCAACCCTTCTGAGTCAAGACAATGTTGTGAATGCTGGTAATACTGCAATTGCTCAACATGAAAATTGGGCTAGGGGCCTTCTTCAGATAATAATTGTTGTATTTGATGATATTAGCAATGATAATGGTATTGATCTTGATGGATTGGGTGCTACTGCTGCTATTGTCCCTCCTACTTTATATCTTGGTGTCAAGTTTGACATCACTAGTACCATGATCCAGCTGCTGAATCTTAAAAGCCTGTTTAGAGGTGCTGGAAGAGACAATCCAAATCTCTACTTGATGAACTTTGTGGGAATCAACAGATCATACCATCTTCCAAGAGTGAGTCAGAATGCGATTAGGCTGTGATTGTTTCCCTTTTCACTATCTGGGGAAATAATACCATGGTTGACTCTGCTTCCAGATGACTCTCTTACAAAATGGAGGAAACTGAAAGCTACCTTTCTAGACTAATTTTTCCCACCTTCCAAGATGCTATAATTGCAAGATAAGAACAATAACTTTAGGCAGTTGCTTGGAGAAGCTTTGCACAAATCTTAGTTGAGGTTCAATAAGAAGCTGAAACAATTCCCCAACTATAAACTTGTTGGTGACCATCTCAAGGAAACATTTCATAGGTCATTGAATTATACAACAAAGCTAATTACTGACAATGTGGCTAGATGAGCTTTTATGTCATATATTTATGCAAATACTGTAGTACTACTTGATCAAGTCAGAAAGATAAACCAAGCATGGCATACTAGAGAGGCTGAGGTACCTACTGGTTCTTATTCTATGAGCATGTCAATTGAGTAGTACCAAAAAGAAGAGGAATATGATCAAGATATGGCTCACATGAAAACTCAGATAGATTTTCTCACAAAGCACTTATTGGGGACTGGCTCCAAAAAGGTTAATACGATTGGATCCCAAGGTAAAACACCAAGGCTTAACGACAGTGATTTTGATTCTGATGAGGAAGAAAACTATTAAAATAACTAGACGGGGTGTTTTCGAGCCAACACCTATGGGTCTAATCAAGAGTCTTGATGCCAAGGTTAAGAAAATCAAGGTCAAAACTATTATAAAGATATTGGAGGAATAAGAATGGTTATACGAAAGATCATAGTGGCCTTTATGTTCCTCCAAAGGTTCATGATCAAGGTGATTTAAGTCGTTCACAAATAGAAAACATGATGGATAAGATGCTTAAACAGATGAAGTCTACTAATTTTGGGATCAAGGAGCTGTGTGGTGAGTTTTCTAAGGTTTCCTGAGTCATCGACTCTCACTCTGCCGCCATCAAGAAACTTGAGTAGCAAATGGGGTAGATTTTCACTACATTGAATTCAAGGAAGAATCATACATTATCGAGTGACACAGTGCCAAATCCAGGTCATTGTATGGCAGTCACCACAAGGAGTGAAAGACAGTTGAATGAGCGCCCTGAGCTGGTTATTGTCAATGACCGTGACATAATTATTATTGATGATGGTCTTAAGAAAACAAACGTAAATGATGAATATAAGAATATAGTGGTTTATGAGAAATAAGAGGAAGCTAGTAAACCTCCAAGTATTACAAAAGAGGATAGTGTTGAAAAAGGGAAGGAAAAAGAGGTCCTAAAAATATTGACTCATATCCTAAGGCCTCCACCTCCCTTCCCACAACACTTGAAGAAGAAAGTGAAAGATGAAATAGTTGTCCGTAAAAATCCCCTTAGTTGAGGCACTTGAGCAGATGCCCGGTTACCCAAAGTTAATGAAGGATCTCGTGACGAAGAAAAGGAATGTTTGTTTTGAGCTGGTTGGCAATTCGCACCACTATAGTACCATAGCTTCCCGTTCTCTTGTGCAGAAAAAAAGAGGATCCTGGGGATTTTACTATTCCATGCACTATTGGGGCATTCAATTTTGCCACGACATTGTGTGATCTAGGAACAAGCATTAATCTGACGCCGCTTGTAGTGTTTAAATAATTAGGTTTGGGAGCTTCCAAGCCAACTTCCATGCGGCTACGTATGGTGGATTACACGGTGAAGCGTCCGGTGGGCATACTATATGCTATTTTGGTAAAGGTTGAGACCTTCATTTTTCCTACTAATTTGGTCATATTAGACTGTGAGGTTGTTTTTGAGGTCCCCATAATCTTAGGGTGACCATTTTTATCTATTAAAAGGGTATATATCAATATGGAAAGTGGAGAATTATTATTCTGGTTGAATGATAAAGAGGTGGTATTTAATATGTGTCGATTTATGAAGCAACCAAATGGCATAGGAGTCATCTCCATGATCGATGTGATTGATGAGGCAGTGCTAGAGATGCCTATTATGGAGATATTCACTATTGAGACTTTTCCCACAATCATCATGAACTTTGATGGGGGTGACAACAAGGAGTATGATAAGATAGTTAATGTATTTAACAGTATGGGTTCTTATACTTATGCACCGAGAAAGTTATATCTTGATTTGAAGAATCATACAACTCCATCGGCCAGACCTTCTATTGTGGAGCCTCCAATTTTGGAGCTTAAGGGTCTTCCATCTCCCTTTCGATATACTTTATTGGGAGCAAACAATACCCTTCCAATTATAATAGTTGTAGATTTGGTTGAATGGCAAGTGGAAGCCCTTGCGTCTGCATTGAGAAGGTTTAAAAAGGTGATTGGTTAATATATTACAGACATCATTGGTATTCTGCTTGGTATTTACACTCATAAAATCCAGTTTGAGCCTAATCGTATTCCTAGCATTGAGCATCAACATAGGTTGAATCCACCTATGCAAGAGGTAGTGAAGAAGAAAATCATCAAGTAGCTGAATGTAGGCATGGTTTACCCTATCTCCGATAGCAAATAGGTAAGCCAGTCATATGTATGCCAAAGAAGGATAGAATCACTATGTTTTTTAATGCCAATAATGGGCTTATTCCGATGAGGCTAGTCACAAGATAGTGAGTGTGCATGGACAATAGGAAGCTGAATGAGTGGACTAAAAAATCACTTTTTGATGCCATTTATAGATCAAATGTTAGACCGCGTTGCAAGTAGAGGATGGTATTGTTTTCTTGATGGTTATTTGGGATACAATGAGATTTCAATTGCTTCTGAACACCAAGAGTAGACTACTTTTGCTTGTCTATATGGTATATTTGCATTGAAGTGGATGCCTTTTGGATTGTGTAATACGCTGGTGACCTTTTAATATTATATGATGTCTATATTATTTGATATGGCGAAAGACACCATTGAGGTGTTTATAGATGATTTTTTTGTGGTAGATGATTCTTTCGAGTCATGCCTTGCTCACTTAGGTAACATGATACGATAATGTGAGGAGACCAACGATGTTGAATTAGGAAAAATGTCATTTTATGTTAAAAGAAGGTATAGTGCTTAGCCACAAGATCTCTAAAAGGCGATTGAGGTTGATCAAGTAAAGATTAAGGTGATTGAAAAATTTCCACCACCGATTTCTGTAAAGGGTGTTCAAAGCTTTTTGGGACATGCTAGATTTTATCGTAGGTTCATCAAGGATTTCTCTAAAATTGCACACCCTTTGTTCAAGTTGTTGGAGAAAGAGGTCAAGTTCATGTTTGATGATTTGAGTCTAAAGGCATTTGAGTGCCTTAGGGAGAAATTGATCTCGACTCCTATTATTGTTGTGCTCGATTGGTCTATGCCATTTGAAATTATGTGTGATGCTAGCGGAGTGGCACCTGGAACAGTCCTAGGCCAAAGGCATGAAAAGATTCTCATCCTATTTATTATGCTTGCAAAACACTTAATACAACTCATAAAATTTATACTGTGATGGAACAAGAGTTGCTTGCTGTGGTTTTTGCTTTTGAGAAGTTTAGAGTCTATTCGCCTGGTACTAAGGTGACTGTGCACACTAACCACGCAACTCTTAGGTACCTAATAAGGAAGAAAGATACAAAGCCTAAATTGATTCGATGGGTACTTCTATTACAAGAATTTGACTTTGAGGTTAAGGGTTGAAAGGGGACCAAAGATCAAGTGGCTTACTATTTATCCAGAATTAAGGAAGAGGCAATGCTGAAATTGAAAGATGAGATTAAAATTGATTATACTTTTCTAGATGAGAAAGTATTGGCTGCATCACATAATTTGATTCCATGATTCATAGATTTTGCTAATTATTTGGTGAGTGATGTGATACCTATGGATTTGTCCTTCCATCAATGAAGAATGTTTCTTTCTGATGTGTGGAAATTCTTTTAGGATGAGTCATATTTGTTTATGATTTATGCTGATAATATAATTTTAAGGTTTGTTCATAAAGCGAAGATGAAGAGTATTTTAGAGGCTTGTCACTTGTCCCCGTTGGGGATCATCAAAGTGGCATCCTGACAGCACATAAGATTCTGCAATGTAGGTACTATTGGCATGAGTTTTCTAGCGGTTATTACTAATGATGGAGCTAGTTTTTCCAAATGTGGGTATCTAGTTTCAACACTTTCCAAGTATATGCTAATATAGTAAATTTAAAATTTCATACATTTTTCTTCACAAACCAAGTTAGCGTTGATTTCTACTTCTAACACTGCAAGGTACACAAATAATGGTTCTCCTTCTTTGGGTTTGGCCAGCAATGGTGGACTAGCCAAATATTATTTCAAATCCTTCAGTGCTTGTTGGCATTCTAGAGTCCATTTGATGTCATCCTTCTTCTTTAGTAGAGAGAAAAACTTGTGACTTCTCTCTGAAGATTGGGATATAACTAATTTAATATAGATAACCTCTCCATGAGCCGCTGTACAACTTTCACATCATCAATGATCTTATGGATCTTTTTGATTGCTTTGATTTTGTTTGGGTTGACTTTGATCCCTCAGTTGGAAACAAGGAAGTCTAGAAATTTTCCTGACCCAACACCGAAGGCATATTTTTTGGTTTTCAAATTCATGTTGTATTCTTAGAGTACCTTGCAAGTTTCTTACAAATTATACAAATAATCCTCAAAATCTAGAGACTTGACCAGCATGTTATCTATATATAGATATACTTCCATCATTATCCTTATCTTTTCTTTGAACATGTCGTTAACTAACCATTGATAGGCTGCTCCAATATTCTTTAGGCTCAAAGCTATTATGTTATTACAATAGGTTGCATATTTGGTGATAAAAAGTTTTCTCTTGGTTCTTCAGATTCATCTTTATTTTATTATAATTAGATTATGTGTCTAGAAAATATAGCATGTTGTGCACAATCATTGCATCGATCATTTGATCTATATGCGCCAGAGGAAATGACTTCTTGGGGAGTGCTTTATTTAAATCATTAAAATTGACTCACATTCTTAATTTGTTATTTTAGATACGCCCATCATATTGGCTAGTTATTTGGGGCAGTCGACTTCTCGAGTAGAGCTGATGTTACATAGTTTGCCCACCTCTTCGTCTATGAACTTATTTTTATGTTATGACATCGGGCGTCTTTTCTGCCTCATTGGTGGAAAGTTGGGCTCTATGCTTAGCTTTTGAGTTGTGACCTCTAGTGAAATACCCATCATGTCTAAGTACGACCATACAAAATGATCGAAATTAGTTTTAAGAAATGTGATAAGTATAGTCTTGAGTCCTGGAGTTAATCTGATCCCCAGGTATACTTGTAACACCTCAGATTCTGAACCTGCATGTATTCACTACATAGCATAGATATAAGACCAAGATTAAAAATTTTCCAGGTTACCACGAGTAGGTTAACGATCCGTGAACCAGGTCTATGACTCATGGACCTAGTTGTGAAATCGGCACCAACTTTCTAGTCCACTACAGATGTGGTCCATGGTCCATAAACCCAACCATGGAGTAGGTCTTGAAATAATTCAACTTGCCAGGTTTACACAGATGATAGCATGGCCCGGGAATCGAACCCCACAAGACCATCTGCGCGTTCATGAAATCCTATCTGAAACATTATATTTTTCCAACGAAAACTATGATTGACAGAATGGTGTGTGAAACCTTATCTATGGCCCGTAGAATCCACCCGTGAACTAGGTTCAAAACTTAGAAAAAATCTTTTCAAGAGTCCACAGCTTAGACCGCAAACCATGGATACGATTCATGGTCCATGGAACGAATCGTAGGACGGTACCTGAAATTTTTTAGAACATTTTAAAAAGGGTATTTTTGTCCATTTCGTATTTTATTAGCCTATCCTACTATGTTTAACTTCCTTGAAGGGGGTATGTCACACAAATCAATCGATCTCTTTCATTATTCTCTCAAAACCTCCGAAAGCAAGAACAAGTCTTCAGGAAGTATGACCTAGGGTTCCTACTCTAGTCATTCAAATTCAAGCTGTTGTTCAAGAATCTTCATCCTATCAGGTACGTAAGAGTTTAGTAAGAATAACCTTTCATCCTCATGCCAAGGTTTTGAAAAATACTATAATATCCTGATTTTACCCCAAATTAGTAGATTTCCTTATTTTCAGTTTCAGTTGAGTTCAATGGTTCTTAATCATGTATAGCTATAGTAAATCATGATTTTGCAGTCTTTTCTTAACTTGGAATTTTGAAGCATGAATTCAACAGAACTGAGCATTATACTGTTCACAGTTTGAGCACAGGTTATTAGAAATATGATTTTGAGCAGAGTCTCATACCCTACTTTCAGAGAGACAAAAATTGAAAATATTAATGAGTATATGATTATAAAATATTTTTGAGAGGATTAGTTATCATCAAGAGGACACGAGTTCAGGTAACCCAAGTCCTATAACTACATTGCCACAGTAGGATTTTTGATTGTACCGCTAGTTAGGCGGCTCCTCTTAGCCCAAAGGGCAAAATAGTTGGTCTACATATAGATAGATAGGCTCTATACTATGGAAAGATTTAGGGAATCCCTCTCAACTGGTTTAGACATTGGATATAATGAGTTCACATGGTGTATGTCAGTTGTAAGAAACTCTCCACTTAAAGATTTTACCTTATTCTTTTCCCATTGAATTGACATGATCATTTATGCAGCTAGAGTTGTGATGATTTTCAAATATACAGTTTTAGATATGTCTTTAGCTCACAACCAACGATAAAGATTTGCATCATCAGATTATGATATTTTATTTTCAAAGATTCTTACCTTATGTTTTTAGCCATATCTCTTTCTTATATAACTTGAGTTATGCTTACTGGTCTTATCGAGTTTTAATCTTGTTAAATATGTAATATTTTAAATTGTTTAGATTTAATCTTACATACCAGTACATTCCCATGTATTGAAACGATCAATTACACCAAGGAAAAATATGTACGCGGTCGTTAGTAATATTTTACCTAACTATGGAGTCGAGATCAATACAACGAGGAATGAGCTAGAAAAGTTCACTTTGGATCATATATAAATCACTAAATGCTTGCTCTTGATTTTGACAATATAAGTAAACAGGGGGGTGATTTTGTGTCAACAATTTGAAACACTTTAGTATATAGTTATCAAAGAGAATAATTGCAATACTTGAAACGTAGGAGTTCTAATCAATATTAGAGTGACTTAGGGGTGTGCTTGTTTGATAGTTGATAACATGCATGGGAGATTGACCTTTGATTCAATAAGTAAAAGGTATGGGTAAGCTGGGTTTTAGATATTAGTGATAATCTTTCAATCTATCACCAAATTTCACATGGGTTTCTTTCAAACACCCATATGTTTATGGTTATAAACAACCTAATAGCTCAAATTAGCTAATCTATTTCTATCTGTAGCTATTAAATGAGAAAACTCAAGTATTTTTCAGGTAAATCTCCTTACCTTTGTTCTCTCTTTCAAACAAAACAAAGAATCTAAGGTTGAAAAGAGTTTACAACCTCACTTCATGAGTTAAATGATGGAGATTTAATTAAACCCAAAACTTATAACTCAATTTAGAAACAAATAATCAACATCCACACTAATCAACAATCATTCATCACCCACCCACCCTAAGAATTGGGGTTTAGCTATGCATAATTAAGGAAAAAAATTATACCATTATGCTCATCAAAAGCCTCCATTAGATTCAAAAACTCACCAGAAAATCTTCAAATCCAAGGTAGAAAACTAAGATGAAACCTAATCCCAATATTAGGGTTTCAATTACAACTTTCTAAATCTCAAATTCAACAAAAGATAGGGTTTGAAGTCCCAAAAATCTATTTATAGCTGAAGTAAAATGGGGCTAAAGTAACTACCGAATTACCACCGAGCTCACATTTGTGATGGACAGAGAGCATCGCCGATCTCATCGGTGATGCGCCAATGTGCACTTACATCGCTAAACTATCTTGAAGATATGGTTCAGTTGTTGGCACCTGTCACTTTAGTAATGGGAACTTCGCATCGCTAAACTCGGTGGTGATGTGCCAAACATATTCTTTTGATCACCGAACTACTTCTTCAAAACATGAATGAACAGTGACATTTGGCGATGTGCCATAGAGTTTGGCGATCCACCAAACTCCTTGATCGATGGCACTTCTATTTTTAGCTCTTTTTGTTCATATTTTTGCTTCTTTATGCTTTGTTGAACATCTCTTGGTTTCAACCCTGAAAAACAAAAAACTAACATTAAAACTAGCTCAAAATGGCACTGAGGACTTAATTTCTTACCAATTCTAGGCCAAATGAGTCGCGAAATGCCGACTCATCAACACCCCCAACTTAAATCTTTGCTTGTCCTCGAGGAAATCAATGCACACAAAACAAAAATCAACATTATCTACACATAATACTACTTGGGAGTTCAAACACATGCTTCTTTGTGAAAACTATTTTGCCCTCATGCTTTTGAAAAGCTTTGGCATAAGTATCCACTATCAAACACTCAATTCATGAACCACAAGCCTCAATTATTGACTAGTAGTTACCAAACCAAGCACATGCTTATAGACATCAACTAAGGTTGAAAAATGTGCTCGATAAATGCAATCAAGTGACCTCAGAACAAGAATATCCCTTTCCTCATGATGTGATCAAGATTTAAATAAGGGATTAATAAAAATCACTCTCGTTCTCAAAGAAGATCATGCACACAAGTACCTTACCATAGGCTTGCCCATGTGTTCCATCTTACCACAATCAAGCATGCTACGTTGGAGATCACAAAGGTTTTTAATCAGCTTGTAACATAGGCAATAGTTAAGGTAGGATAGTATAGGGTTATAGTGACTCTACGTCCTTGAAGTACTACATGAGACCTCAACTAAATTCTTTTCCCAAAGCTTACTTCTTTTGACATACTATGGACCAATTCTATTGGATTCACTTGCCAACTTCATCCTCCCATCCTTTTCAAAGCTAAACCATTATGATATTTACAAACTAAATCTACAATTGCAACTATTTTTTGTTTCTTTTCATTCTTTTTTTAATATATTTACAAGGAATACTAGGATGACTAAAGAAGGAAGTAAATGGTCCCCAATTCTACAAACTTTTGATCACAAATCTTATCTGATAGCTCTGCCACCCCCAACTTAGGATTTTGGCCTAAGTTGGTTTAAAGCTTCACCTACATGCTTCAAGATGGTTTTGGTTCAAAAGAGAGAATCGTAGGAGTATGGGTTATGGCTTGTAATGAGGCTGTCCAAGAAATAGGTTCCAAGGCACAAATTAGGGAAAATGTTGGTCACTCAACTCACAATAGGGATGTCCATATGGTTAATTTGAAGGCTCACTATCACTGTATGGCCTAAGGTCATTTCTCCAACATCACAATACTCTATGCTTAGAGATAGACTAACTAGGCAAGTTTTAGATAGACCCCATAGAACAAGATCGAATCAAAACCTCACCATTCATGGCACTCAATCACACACTTGAAGCAACACTTTCACCTACTCAATTGACCTACCACATCATAACATGTATCAATAGAGGTAATCTAGTAGTCAAGACAAGATGCAAGTATTCAAAAAAATGAGTGCCTAACTCTTTCAACTCAACCAACTAACATTTTAAAAGATGGGCATATTTTGAAAGGTAGAACATTTCACAAACCAATTTGTCATTTTTAAGAGTTTAGCATGTGAGAAATCTCCCCAAGAGTACTATTTGAGTCAAAGTGTTTTATTGCTACCACACTTTCTCTTAAGTACCAAGCCAAAAAGAGCTTTAGTTGTCAACTATGCTACGAACTACTACACTAAGAAATAAGGAAATGAAATGCAAATCACAACACACACTCAAATCAACTCCAAACACATTCACCTATAAAAATAAAAATCATCCAAAATTATTACAAACCAAATCAAAAATAGTATCTAAATCACAGCATCAGAACCATAAGTAAAATTAGAACCAAAAATCTAAAAAATCAGACATATTACAGATCCAAAAATAACACACCCCAACTCAAAAGTAAGCATTGTCCTCAATGCAATAGGACTAAGATATAAGAGAAGAATAAGTGGAAGGGTCCCCCTGAATGGATTTAAGCTTATGGCGATGACTGGCTCACAGAAGCGGCCTCAGTATGGGCATCAGTGCCCGACTCTACTCCAAATATAGTATGTGAGGCTGGATTTGGGGTGATGACAATTGTCTCTAAAGTGGCATCTGGGTCGGTGGCTTGATCGAATGTCTCCTTAATGGGTTTGGACCCACTACCACCAATTTGTGAAGTCTCCTGAGTTGACCTTACCAAATCTACCTCAACTATAACCTTCTCAGTATCTTGGACATCAACCTGCATATCAACAACTCTATTAGCAACAACCTCAATCTCATCCTCTCTTTCATTCTCGATCTCAGATGCATCCCTCTCCTCAATAGCAATCAAAACACTCTCCCTACCTACTGGGGTCTGATACGGTGCAACCCAAAGATGTAATAAATTAAGAAATCAAAGCTGATCTACACAAGTCCATAATGAAGTAAGCTTGGTCTTTATAATGTCCCACCCCCCGTCATGTGTAGTGGTCTACTGCGATGAACTTATCTAATCAAGCTTTGCAGTATAAGCTCGCAGTGTCTTATGAAAATCACACATCTCCTTACAAACAGGCACCAAAGCTACCTTAATAGCACCTTGAATCATCTGAGGCATCTGATCCTCTAATGTGGCCGACCTCACATCAACAAAATGGGTTAAGTGACCCATCTGGATCATCACAACCTGAGTTAAAAGAGCACTTTATGTGCCTGGAGTAGTGGATCATCATGGGCCAGGGGTACAAGGTTAAGGAGGCTAGGAGGTAGGATAGATGGAGAAAGTTGGAGGAGACGGGGCTAAAGCAATATGAGTGGGTTGTGTAGCACCACTATCAAATGTCTCAACAATAATCACCAGGGATGAATCCACCTAGGTTTTCTTGTTCTTCTTCTATGATTGGACAATATCAAGTCTTGTTGTGTCAACTTTTAAAGTGGGAGTATACTCAACATCTCTCTTGGGTTAAATGGAACCTTTTTCCTTCGTCACAATTCAATGATAAGGCATAGGAATGAAAGGGACGTGTACTTTTGTTGGGCCTATAATGAAATTTCTAAGGCAATTATTTGGGCAAAGTTCAGCCTTTCTTTCATGATAATTGTGCCCAACAACACTTCCTTGGGGTGCCGAATGACTGTCTCATTTTGGGAGGGCATTAGGTTTCTACAAATGAAACTCAACCAATGACGAGCTTCCAGGTGAATGTCTCTCTTCTCAATTAGGACCCTCGGTGCAATCCACGGGGTTATACCATCACTAACCAAAGCGGCTAACCAACCCCAAATATCATCAAACAATTTCAAAGACCTGATAGAAAAGTAATGTGGTACATTAGTCGTGTATCCATAAATCAAATTTATCAAAGACTCATCACACTTGACACTTACCTCGTGAACTACCACAAAATCTCTTGTTTCTTGGGGCTTATTTTTCTTTTGCTTGGCCGGTAACAATTTCCCATAAGCCTCATAAATTCTTAGAGCCAAGTCTCCATATATGGCTTTTTGGGTCGTGTAAAAATCTCAAAATCATGATACCCGATAGAAGCTAAGACTCGAGGATTTTTTCCATCCAAACCTTTTGTGCTCAACCATTGCTCCTCAATGATCATATGTTTTCTTGAAACTTTGAGTCGATTGAGAAATCGGGGAACTACCATAGGGTAAGGATCTACGGCCACCTTGGAGAATTGTTCATCCCTCTTTTTCTTAGTTTGTTCAACCACTAGAATAGGGAGTGGTTCATGGATTGGAGTATTGTTTCCCGTTTCATCACCCTCTTCAGAGGTAGTCAAGTGATAACTAAAGGAATTTGAAATATGTTTAGAGATCGACCCTTTATTATCAGAGACATGGGATTGAGTTTGGGCTTTCCCTTTTGCCTTTTCAACAGCCAACCTAGCATTTTTTTCGACATTTCTATCAGGATTGGAATGACCCAGCATGGATACCCTTTTTAATATCTTTGCTTTAGGAGAGGGAGGATTCTCTTACTTCTTAGATATGTGCTTTTCCTTAACCTTATCTGCATAAGAAAGAAACCATGTACTAAACCAAGGTTAGCAAACACAACATTGTTAGATGCTATCACAAAACTACTTCGGTGAGTCGACGAAGAGTTCGGCGAGCACTAACTTCTATCGCCAAACTAAACTGTCTCAAGAGGTAAGCTTTGCAAGACTTGCACCTCAACTTTCCATACTTCACTATCACATTCAATGATAAGGGGAGCACTTCGGTGATCTGCCACATAGTTTGGTGCAGAACCAAAGTTCTTAACCCATCACCAAATAGTATCGTCTTTCCCAAGTTAAACTTTAAATATTCTCATGGTGATTTCTTCACATAATTTACACTGGGTACTCAGACTTCCCTTATTTCAATACCAAAGACAACGAATTGACAATTTCCCTTAAGAACAATGTCACCCAATCTATCATCGAGAAAAATCGGTCAAAATTGAAGTCCAATTTGCACAACAAACTTCAAATCAACCCCCATATAAGAATTCAAGTTCAAATCAATAACAATAATAATACTAAAAACCATTTCCCCCAAATTGACTAACCCTAAGCAAAAACCATTTACAAATAAAAATGATTGAGCATGAATACCAGTACAGATCCATATTTGCAAACAAGTCCAATGATTTAAACACCATAAACGACAAGTAATGGACTCATTTTGTAGACCAGCATGCAATCTAAGAATAAACCAAGAATTTATAACATTTAAACTAAGACGATGCTCGACTAAGGCAAGAAAATGGTGAGGTGGTTCTAGGGTTTTGGTGAAGACGTATGGTGGTGACGTTGATGCATAGTGGTGGAGGTGAGTTAGGTGAATTGAGTAAGTGTGTGTATATGTGTGCATTATTGATATGGTGTAAGTGAAAGAGATAGTAGGGTTAAGGTAGTGAAAACATGGAAGTGGAAGAGATGAAGCCAAGAAGTCAAACAACTTCCTCTTTTAATTCGAACGAATTCGACGAAGGACTTGGGCGTGTCACCAAAGTGTTTGGAAATACACAAAACTGAATAGGCATCGTCAAATATAGCAGTTCTTAAGGCTTGGAGGCTTAATTTCAGCAAAGGACTTTGGTGCATCGCCAAAGTGTTTAGCGATGCACCAAAAATTGAGAGGTGTCGCTAAATATAATAGTTGTCATGACTTGGAAGACAAATTTTGGTGAAGGACTTTGGTGATGCGCTGAAGTGTTTGTTGACTTGCCAAAGTCTCTTCCCTGGATCTCAGTATAAGGCCTCCAACATTTTCTTTCTCCAACTTGTTTTGTGAAATATTTTCCACATTGTAACCCCATCATACACCTGAACCATACAACAAATGTTATCCAAAACAACAAAAAGTAAAACTTGAGTTGCTTCCCAAGAAGCACATTATTTAACATCGTGGCACGACACATGTAGAAGTCATCAAGCTTCATCAAGGTAGAGCACCTTAATGAGCTCTACCCTTGGCATAATTCAAAAGTATTGCTTCACCCTTTGACCATTCACCATAAATAGAGACCTATTCTCATCTTCCAACTCAATATATCTTCTTGGGAAGCTTTGCACCACCTTAAATGGCTTCGACCACCTTGACTTGAGTTTTCCTGGTAATAGATGGAGTCTTGAGTTAAACACTAGAACTACATCACCGCTCTTAAACTCCCCTTTTAAGATTGTGGCATCATACCACTTTTTCATACTGTCCTTGTAGAGCACGGAGTTCTCATAAGCCCTCAAATGGAATTCATCAATTTCTTGTAATTGCTCTACTCTCGACTTGGATGCATCTTTCTACTTCATGTTCAATTGATGAAAGGCCCATAATTCTTTATATTCCAACTCAATGGGTAAATGGAAAGCCTTGACAAATACTAATTAATATGGTGACATACCAATTGGAGTTCTAAAGGCAGTCCTATATGATCATAAAGCATCATCAAGTTTTCAAACCCAATTCGTTCAATTTGCATTTACGGTCTTGGCCAAAATCCTTTTAATTTCTTAGTTAGAAACCTCCGCTTGTCCACTTGCTTGAGGGTGATATGGTGAGGTCACATTATTCTTGACTCCTTACTTAGATAACAAGGAACCAAATGCACGATTGCAAAAATGGGAACCTCCATCACTAATAATAGCATGAGGTGTTCCAAACCGTGTAAAGATGTGATTCTTCAAGAATTGAGTTACACTCCTAGCCTCATTATTCTCAAATGCCACATATTTAACCCATTTAGAAATATAATCCACCGCCACCAAGATATACTGGTTCCCAAATGAGCTCACAAAGGGTCCCATGAAGTCTCTCCCTCACATATCAAACAATTCTACTTCAAGGATTGGCTTCAATGGCATTTCATGTAGTATTGTAATTCCTACTCCTTGTCTTTGGAATTATTTACTAGTACGAACCCACTCATGTGCATCATAATATAAGGAGGGATACGAGAACCCACTTTGAAAAACCTTTGCAGCTGTATGAACTCCAATGTGGTGACCACCCACCGGTGAAGAGTAACATGCTTCAATAATAGGTCTAATCTCATTTTTTGCCACACACCTACGAATCACATTGTTGGGCACTCCCTAAAAATATAAGGCTCATCCTAAAAATATCAATTGACATCATGTAAAAAGCACTTTCTTTGATAAGAGTTAAGCTCTTTGAGAAAGATACCACACATGATATAATTTGCAAAGTCGGCATACCAAGGCTTCGCCTCCCCTGAGTTGGCCATCACAATTTTATTAGGAACAGACTCATCAATGTCAATTTCCCCTAACTTCTCACCATTGTATTCACGATGGGACAAATGGTACGCTACTTGATTTTCACATCCCTTTCTATCCTTCACAACAAAATCAAATTCTTGGAGCAATAAGATCCACTGGATTAATCTAGGTTTTGCCTCTTTCTTGGCCATCAAATATAGGATGGCCACATGGTTAGTGTGAATGATAACCTTGATGCCCAACAAGTAGGCACAAAACTTCTCAAAAGCATACACCACAACCAACAACTGTTGTTCGGTGACCGTGTAGTTGTTTTGTGCTTCATTTATAAATTTACTTGCATAATACACCGGGTGGGACAACATATCTTTCCATTGTTCGAAAAATGCTCCCACTGCTATTCCTCTCGCATCACACATGAGCTCAAAGGGAAGTGACCTATTAGGGGCTACAATAATAAGGGTTGTTACAAGCTTCTCTTTTAGGAAATTAAATGTTGTTAGACAACTTCCATCGAACTTGAACTTTTTTTTTCTTTTTTCAAGAAGCTTGCATAACAGATAAGGCACCTTTGAAAAGTCTTTGATGATTCTTCAGTAAAAACCTGCATGCCCTAAAAAGCATATCACACCCTTTACGGAGATTGGAGGAGGCAATTTGACGATCACCTCAATTTTGGCTTGGTCAACTTGGGTGCCTTGCCCCGAGATTTTATGCCCAAGCATAATTTCCTCCTTTTCCATAAAGTGACATTTCTCCCAATTTAGAACAAGGTTTGTTTCAACTCACCTTTAGATTACTTTGCTCAAATGCTTAAGGCATGCTTCAAAAGAGTCTCCTACTACCAAGAAATCATCCATAAATAACTCTATCGTTTCCTCCACCATATCCAAAAATATTGACAACATGCACCTTTAGAATGTGGCAGGGGCATTGCATAACCCAAATGACATCCTCTTAAAAGCAAAAGTTTCGGAATAGCCATATAAAAAACAATACCAACCTCTCCCCCTAGTATATCTAATATTTCATCCATAAATGGCATGGGAAAGTTGTCTTTTGCAGTCCATGAATTTAGCTTTCGGAAGTCCATACACACACGCCATCCCATAACCGACCTCAAAGGGATGAGTTCAATGTTTTCATTTGGCACTATGGTGATTCCTCCTTTCTTCGACACATATTGCACCAGACTAACGCATGTACTATGGGAGATTGGGTAAACAACCCTCGCGTCAAGCCACTTCATGATCTCTTTCTGTACCACTTCTTGCATAGGAAGGTTCAACCTCCTTTGGTGCTCAATACTTGATACAAATTTAGGCTCCAATTGAATTTTATGGGTGCAAATTCTGGGAGGAATCCCAATGATATCGGTGATAGTCCACCCAATAGCCCTTATAAACTTTCTCAACACAGATTTCAAAGCTTCTACTTGCCACACCAATAAATCTATCGCTATAATGATGGGCAAAGTATTATCTTGCCCCAAGAAAACATGCCAATGATGTGGGGGAAGGGGCTTGAGATCTAGATTTGGTGGTTGTTCAATGGATGGTTTGGCAGGAGGGCTCACCTGATTTTTTAAGTCAAGATCAAGTTTGAGTGGATATTTAGTGTGCACACTAAATCCAGTCAAAGCCTCTACCACTTCATTATGCTCCTCAACATCTTCATTACCATAGTTTCATAGTACCACCGCCAATGGTTCACTAATAAAAGCAACCTCTGATGTGTTAGACACATCATCATCAATTACATCAATGACAAAATGACTTGCAAGTCCCTTGGTTGTTTCATGGACTTGCACTTATTAAATGTCACTTCTTCACCATTCACTCTAAACTTCAATTCACCATATTCCACGTCTACCAAGGCCCTCTCGGTAGAAAGGAAATACCTATCGAGAATGATTGGGACCTCATAGTCTATCTCACAATCGAGGATAATAAAGTCAATGGGAAATATGAATTTATCAACTCAAACTAAAACATTGTAAAGAATTCCCACTGGCCTTTTAATAGACCAATCCGCTAATAATAGCCTCATGGTTGTGGATTTTGGAGCTCCCAAACCTAATTTCTTGAATATAGACAACCTCATCAAATTTATGCTTGCTCCAAAATCACATAAAGTCTTGCTAAATTGATATACCCTAATAGTGCAAGGGATAGTAAAGGCCCCAGGGTCTTCCTTCTTAATCACCATATTACTAGACATGATTGCACTATAACTATGTGAAATTTCAATGGTCTCAAAGTCCATAGTTCTCTTCTTTATTACCAAGTTCTTCATGAACTTGGCATAACCAGGCATCTCAAGAAAAGCATCCACTAAAAGGATGTTGATTGATAAATTATTGAACATGGATATGAACTTCTTGAATTTAACATCCTCTTCTTTCTTCTTAAGCCTTTTAGGAATAGAGGAGGAACTTTAATTGTTGGCTTTGAAACAACCGGGCCCTCTTCTGGTTTTGAGGTCTTTTTAACCCCCATATTTAATCACTAACAGTTCCTCATTATTCAAATTTTCAGGGATTTCCTTCTCACAAATAGGATCAAGAGGATTCTCAACACACTTTCTTTTCACATTAGTTTGCTTTTCAATCATCTCCTTACTAGGATCTTCATCAATGTCAATTGTGTCATCACCAAGTATTTTCCTACTCATAGTGACAATCTCCATATAATGAGCATTATTATTTTTGGGATTCACCACCTCGTGCCTAGAAAGTCTACATTTTTGCCTTGGATTTAGGTGGGATGGGATTTGACTCAATTGTGTTTCAAGTAGCTTGATAGAAGCTGCATGAGAAGTGACTATTTGATTCAATGAATATAAGTCACTCTTTATTTCCTTGAGTATCCTTTCACTATTTGCAACCTGATTGAGAATTCTCACAAGTACATCTTCCATTTTATAACTCTCCGGATCTAAAGAGGTAGACTCTTTTGCTTTTGGTTGATCATGTTATAGGACATATCTATCACGGTCTTAATTACAATCCTTGTCCCTCCAGTTGCAATCTCTATTGTGTTCTTTGTCCCTCCAATCATAATCTCTATTATGCTCACGATCCCTTCCAATCTCGATATTTGTCTCGCCAATCGCGATCCCTATCATTCCAACATTGATTCCCACTTTGCCTTTGATAGGTAGGTCAGGAACCCCTTATTTGATTTTACAAGTAGTGAATATCCTCGTCAAGTGAGTTGACATCATCATCATTATAGGCTTAAATTCCCATAGTGTTCACTACATTCACCATCTTGGAGTTTGATCCCATAAAATGCTTATCAAAAGATCCATTTGAGTCATAATTTTGGCCATGTTCTCATCACGGTCTTCGTCCTTCTTCATTTTCTCTTAGATCACCAAAGATAAGAAGGGAACACCTATTGCCACCTAGCGTCTTGCGTGTGCCAAGCTCAATTAGTCTTTGTTATTTGATCGAGCAAACCCATAGAAATTCCAAATGTTTGGTTCATCAAAGACCCATCGGCTAAAATTTTTACTACGATCTTGTTTAAAGAGTCAAAAGATTAGTAGAAGATTTGGAGTAACATCTTGTCTGGTAGCTCGTAGGTGGGGCATTGAAGTAACTTCTTCTTAAATCTTAGCCACGACTTATGTAGAGGTTCTCCACTCAATTGGCATAAGTTTGTGATTTTATCTTGAAGTTAAAGCATTCGAGAAAGAGGAAAGAATCGATCAGGGAATTCTTCTGTGAGATCAACCCATGAAGTAATTCACCCCTCGGGCAATTCCATTAAACAAATAATTGTATCTCCCGTTAATAAGAAAGGGAACAATATCAAATGAATAGACTCTTGGGATATATTTGCTATGTTAAAGGGTGTGCAAACATCAAAAAACTTTTTAAGGTGATTGTTTGCATCTTCATGTGATTGACCTCCGAATAACCCTTTCATTTGCAGCAAGTGGAGCATAGTTCTAGTCACATGAAAAGTTGCATTGCCCACCATGGGTGGTAGATGAATAGCACTATCTCTCTCGACATCTACTAAGTGGTCATCATCCTCGAATTTCCCTTCAAAACTTGCGGTTTCACTACCATGTTGGCTCATATTTTCACCTAATCAAAAACAAAAATAATAAACAAAATAAATTTAGACTATGGCTAACACAAGTCATTTAAAACACTTCAATAAAAGAACACTATACTTTCATTCCCTAACAACGGTGCTAGCTTTTGATAACACTCAATTACACCCAAGAAACAAATGAATGCATTCATTAGCAATACTTTACCCAACTATGGAGTAGGAGTCTACCCCACGAAGAATGAACTAGAAAGGTTCACTTTAGAGCATATATAAATCAAGAAATGCTTGCTCATGTTGATTTTGACAATAAAAGTAAATGGAGGGGATTTTGTGTCAACAATTTGGAACACTTTAGAATATAGTTATCAAGAGAGAGTAATTGCAATAATTGAAACGTAGGAGTTGTAATCAATATTAGAGTGACTTAGAGGTGTGCTTGTTTGATAGTTGACAACATGCATGGGTGATTGACCATTTATTCAATAAGTTAAAGGTATGGGTAATCTGGGTTTTAGATATTAGTGATAATCTTTCAATCTATTACCAAATTTTATATGAGTTTCTTTCAAACACTCATATGTTTATCTTTCTAAACAACCCAATACCTCAAATTAGCTAATTTATTTCTAGCACTAGTTACTACTCTCTCCGTCCATCTTTACTTATCTACTATACTAAAAATATATGTACAACAATACTTGTCCAGTTTAGGAAAACCAGTGGATAATTTACTCATTTGCGCCTATTTTATGCTTAGTATTAAATGCTATTCATAATGTAATGCATTTTCTAAAATAAAAAAATTATTATATTCAAAGGGTGATATAGTAAAATTACCCCTAATACTTATTATTTCTTAAGTTGCGTGCCAAGTCAATAGTGGACAACTATTGTTGGACGGAGGGAGTAAATGAGAAAACTCAAGTATTTTTCAAGTAAATCTCTTCACCTGTGTTCTATCTTTCAAGCAAAATAAAGGATCTAAGGTTGAAAAGAGTTTGAAACCACACTTCATGAGTTAAATCATGGAGATTTAATTGAACCCAAAACTTATAACTCAATGTAGAAATAAATAATCAACACCCACACACTAATCAACAATTATTCATCACAAAACCCTAAAAATTTGGGGTTAGCTATGCATAATTAAGGAAGAGACGATTATACCATTATGCTCATCAAAAGCCTCCATTAGATTCAAATATTCAAAAGAAAATCTTCAAATCCAAGGTAGAAAACTAAGATGAAAGCTAATCCCAATCTTAGGGTTTCAATTACAACTTTCTAGATTTCAAATTCAGTAAAAGATAGGATTTGAAGTCCCAAAATTTATTTATAGTTGAAGCAAAATGGGGCCAGAAAATTACAAAATTACCATCGAGCTCACTTTGGTGATGGAAAAATAGCGTCGCCAAACTCATCAGTGATGCGTTAACGTGCACTCACATCACTGAACTATCTTGAAATTGAGCTTCAGTTGTTGGCATCTGTCAACTTTGGCGATGGGAACTTAGAATTGCCAAACTCGGTAGCGATGCTCCAAACATCTTCCTCTACTTGCTGAACTACTTCTTTAGAACTTGAGTAAACCGTGACTTTTAGAGATGCGATCAGTATTTTGGTGATGCACCATAGAGTTTAAGCAATACCACTTGTATTTTAGCTCTTTTCCTTCATATTTTTGCTTCTTTATGCTTTGTTGAAAATCTCTTAGCTTCAACCCTAAAAAACAAACAAACTAACATTAAAACTAGCTTAAAATAGCATTGAGGACTTGATTTCTTACCAATTCTAGGCCAAATGAGTCATAAAATGCCGACTCATCACTAACCGCATACTTTTTCTTGTACTAAATTTGTCCATTGATGTATATTTAGATGCTCGCCCTCAAGTTTGTGGTTAGGCATATTTGCAGTTCTACGCTCAACAGTTGGTGATTCCTTGGATTCGGGAACTTGGAATTAGCTTCTATTTCTTAGACTTTATATAAGACATTTATTCTATTTTATAGGTAGCTAGGGAACTTGTCCCGATAAACTTATTTCTTGTTGTATAGGCTTTATTCAGACATTAGTTTGTCATAGTTATATGGATTTTTAGTTGTTTCACTCCTTCAGTTTATAAAGATTAATTAATTGCCTATGGCTTTTATAGCTCAACTTTCGCTTATGTTTTAAAAGTGTTCTATTAGTAGGATGCTAGTACCAAGGATCTACTTGGGATCACTTGTGGTCCTGAGTGTTGGTCACTCCTAGGATGTAGACTCAGGTTATGACAAACTTGGTATCAGAGCATTAGGTTTAAGAGAACTAGAATGTCGTAAAAGCCACATTTAGTAGAGTCCTCTTTATGGGTGTGAAGTGTGCTACACTTATAATGGAGAGGCTATAGAGCGTTAGGAAATATTTCCCTTCATTTATTCTCTAGTTTGTGTGATAGAGTTTAACTTTATGTATCTCCTCTAACCCATGCTTTAGTGTGTTTTAGATCATGCCTATGAAGAGAACGACCAGTCAGAGAGCTACTTTAGGTGCTAGAGATAATACTGCATTGGTGCCTCTTTCTCGTGCAATGTAGACCAAGAATGGATCACATTCTACTGGTCCAAATTCTAACCTATAGGCATCATCTGTGCTAACTTTTCTACTATAGGGTTCCTATGTTTTTGCTGATCAAACACCCAGTATTGATGTCACCAATGCTGAATTCAAGAATGCCAGTCAGATATTTATGTAGGTGGTGACAGCTCAGGTCAGCCACCAGGGAGTGACCCTTGATAGTTCTTAGGGTACTTCCGACACCTCCACGTTTCGACAATTTGTTTGAATGAACCCTCTAGAGTTCTCATGGTCAAAGCTAGATAAGGACCCTCAAAATTTTATTATTGAGATTTAAAATATTATTTGGGTCATGCATGTTACTGATATTGAGGGGTTTGAGCTTGCTTCCTACCAACTAAATGATGTTTTTCACTTGTGGTGTGTTCAATGAGAAGAGGCCCGTGGAAAGAATGAAAATCTTATTGTGTAGGATGAGTTTGTTGAGGCCTTTCTTGATCACTTCATCCCAAGAGAGTTGAGGAAGGCTAAGGCAGAGGAGATCATGAATCTGAGATAGGGGTCTACGAGCATGAATGAATACAATTTGAAGTTCATCCTTCTTTCACTCTATGCCCTAGAGATGGTAGCAAAACCTAAGGCAAAAATAAGTAAGTTTATGTATGGAACTTCTGATATGGTGAAGAAAAAGTGAAATGGAGCCATATTGGTTAGGGACATAGACATAGTCAGGCTCATGACTTTTGCATAATAGTTTATGGAGGAGAAGCTGAAAGAAAGAGAGGGTAAGAGGGCTAAGATAGAAAATTATGAGTCTAGTCAGTAGAGGACAGGAAATGGAGACTGGTCATCCTTCCAACTGAGGTCATATGTACTAGCTCCATCATCATCTAGCACACCAACACCCAGACCCAGGAATGATCAAATGGGAAAAACGTCAGGCTCTTAGTCTTAGGGTTGCGTTGTAAGAGGGTTCATAGCTTACCCTACTTGGAATAAGTGTGGCCAGAATTAACTTAGTGAATGTCTTTATGATAGAGAGGGTTTCTATAAATACGGTCAGATAGGTTATATATTGAAGGATTTCATTTCTACTAGGCAGGGCAATAGAGGTAACAGAACTCAGTCCACTATGTTATCAGCTCTGGCAGGCTAAAATACACAGAAAGGCACCACTTTAGGTGCAAGTGGTAGTCAAAACTGCTTTTATGCCTTGTTTTCTAGTTAGAAGTAGGAGAGTTTCCCAGATGTTATTATCAGTACGTTAAAGGTTTTCTTACATGATGCTTATGCTCTATTAGACCATGGGGCTACATTATTTTTTGTAACCCCTTATGTTGCTGTGAAGTTTAGAATTAGTCCCAAACAACTCTTAGAACCCTTCTCTATTTCCACTCTAATTAAAGAGTTAGTTATACCTAGAAGAATCTATAAAAGTTGTATTTTTTCAGTCCATCATAAAGATATTACATCTGATATAGTTGAGTTAAATATGGTAGACTTCGATGTTATTCTAGGAATGGATTGGTTATATTCCTGTTATGCCTCAGTTGACTGTAAAACTCAAGTTTTAAAGTCTTAGTTTCCTAATGAGCTTGTCATAAAGTGGAAGGGTAGTCTTGTCGTGCCTAAGTATCATTTTCTCTCATACCTTACAGCTAGAATAATGATTTCCATGGGATGTATCTACCATCTAGTTTGGGTTAAGGATTCTAATTTTGAGACCTCATTTCTTCTGTAAGTTTTGGTCATCAATGAGTTTCCACAAGTCTTCCCTGAAGATTTTCTCAAAGTCCCTCCTGATAAGGAGATGGACTTTTGGATAGACATTCTTCTTGATACTCGACCCATCTCTATTCTTCCAAATAGGATGGTTCTGGCCAAGTTAAAAGAAATACAAGAGCAGCTAAAAAACCTTCTAGATAAAGCATTTATCTAACCAAATATTTCCATGTGGAGTGCCTCAGTCCTTTTTACGCGTAAGAAAGATTGCTCCCTTAGGATATGTACTGATTACCGCTAATTGAACAAGGTCATAATTAAGAATAAGTACCTCATTCCTAAAATCAATGATATATTTGACCAGTTTTTGGGTGCTTCTAGTTTATATAAGATTGATCTATTATTGGGGTACCATCATATGAAGATTAGGGAGTGTGACATTTCAACAACAACCTTCCATACTAGGTATGGTCACTATGAGTTTTTTGGTTGTGTCTTTTGGACTAAGAAATGCTCATGCAGCTTGTATGGACCTTATGCATAGGGTATTCAAGCAGTTTCTAGACATGTTTGTCAATGTTTTCATAGATGATATTTTGGGTTACTCTTGGAGTAAGGAGGACCATGCAGACCACCATAGAATTGAACTTCAAACACTTAAGGATCGACAGTTGATTGCAAAATTCTCTAAATGTGAATTCTTATTAAAGTCTTTTTACTGGGCATGTTATATCTAGTAAGGGGATTCAGGTTGACTCCTAAAATATCGAGGCAATTAAGAATTGGCCTAGGCCCATCACTCTAACTAATATCAGGAGTTTTTAGGATTAACCAATTTCTATAAGGGATTAATAGAGGGATTCTCTTCTATTACAGTCGCGTTGATCGAATTGACTCAAAAAAAGGTTAAATTCCAGTGGTCTGAGGCTTTTGGATAGAGCTTTCAGGAGTTGAAGGCTCGATTGAATTCTACTCTAGTGTTGACTTTGCAAGAAGGGTTAGAAAAATTATAGTTTATTGTGATGCCTCCAGAGTAGGACTTGGCTGTGTTTTAATGCAAAATAGTAAGGTCATTGCTTATTTTTCTACAAAGCTGAAGATCCATGAGAAGAGCTACCCCACTCATGATCTCGAGTTAGTAGTTATTGTGTTTGCTTAAAAACTTTAGCATCATTACCTAAATAGTGTGCATGTGGATGTTTTTGCTGATCATCAGAGTCTACAGTATGTCTTAAGTCAAAAGAAATTAAATCTTTGACCGATAAGATGGCTTGAGTTGCTCAAAGATTATGACATAAGTGTGCTTTATCATTTGGGGAAGGTGAATGTAGTTGTAGACTTGCTCAGAAGTTTGTCTATAGAGAGTACTACCCATGTTAAGAAAGGGAGGAAAGAGCTTGCATAGGATGTTCATAGACTTGAACGTCTAGTAGTCCATCTTGTAGACTCCAAAGATGGAGGTGTGATAGTTTAAAATGGTTCTGAGTTCTCATTAGTGGTTGAAGTTAAGGAGGATCAAGATCGTGATCCCATATTACTTTAGTTGAGGGATGCAATCCATAAGCAGAAAGTTAAGGTTTTCTCCTAAGAAAGAGATTTTGTTCTTCGGTATAAAGGTAGATTGTGCGTTCCTAATATAGATGGGTTGAGAGAGCAGATTATGATAGAGGCTCATAGTTTTAGATACTTTATTCATCCAGGTTCCACCAAGATGTACCGTGGTTAGAGAGAAGTTTTTTGGTGGATTGTTATGAAGAAGTACATTCCATATTTTGTATCTAAGTGCTCCAACTGTCAGCAAGTGAAGGTTGAACATCAAAGGCCTAGTAGCAAGGTTCAAAATATAAGCATTCCTACATGGAAATGGGAGATGATAAACATGAAGGATTAATGGAGTTCCCTTAGCTATCATTTCTAATAGGGGCACTCAATTCACTACTCACTTTTAGAGGTCATTTCATAAGGATTTAGGCACCTGTGTAGACCTCAGTACAAATTTCCATCCACAAACCAATGGGTAGGCATAACTCACAATTTAGACTCTTGGGTATATTTTGAGGGACTGTATAATTGAATTTAAAGGAAATTGGGATGATAACTGACCTCTTATTGAATTCTTTTATACTAATAGGTATCCTTCTAGCATTCAAATGGCCCTATTTGAGGCTCTTTATGGGTGGAGATTTAGATCTCATATTGGTTGGTTCAAGGTGTATGAAGCTGCATTAATGGGGCCAGACATATTCTATCAAGCCATAGAAATAGTTAAGTTGATTCAATAACAGTTAAAGACTGCATAAAGCTAGCAAAAATCTTATTCGAATGTGAGGGAAAAGGACTTAAAGTTTGAGGTTGATGAATGGGTATTCTTGAAGGTATCACCTATGAAAGGGATGATGCATTTTGGTAAGAAGGGGGAACTTAGTATTTAAGTCATTAGACCCTACTAGATTTTTCATGTGATTGGGAAGGCAGCTTATGGTTAGATCTATCCACGGAATTGATAACAGTACATCCTGTGTTCCATGTCTCTATGATGAAAAAATGTGCTTGTGATCCATCGCTTGTTGTTCCTTTAGAAAGTGTTGGGATAAAGAACAATCTTTCATGTGAGAAGGTATCGATTGCGATATTAGATTTATTAGATTGACATATTTGCAAGTTGAGAACCAAGGAGACATCAGTTAGTTGAGGAAGCTACGTGGAAAACCAAAGAAGATATGAGAGCCAAGTACCCATGCCTATTCACTCCTTTTGATAGAAGCATTGGAGGTAATAGCTTTCTCCTATAGTGACTCCTAGAAACTTCAATTCATGGTCTGTCACATTGTAGTCCTATGTGTTTGTTCGTTCTATATATGCTCTAATTGAATTGCAAAAATCTTAGTATGAATCAGTTCCATATATTTTAGTAGACAAATTTCAAATATCAGAAAGATAGCAAAAGTAGTTCCATTCACTATCATTCCAGCTTTAGTCATCATTCAAGGACGAGTGATCACAAGGGAGAAATCTTGTAAAACCTTGGATTTTGAAACTGCATGTATTCAATATGTAGCATAGAAATTGGACCAAGATTAAAAATCCAAGTTCCCTTAGTAGGTTCACAATCCGTGAAAAAGGTCCATGACTCATGGACCCAATTGTGAAACCTACGTTAGCTTTCCTATCCACATAGATGTGGTCCACGATCCATGAACCTAATCATTGAATGGGTCCACTAATAACTTAACATTCTAGGGTACCACAGATGCTAACATGGTCTGTGGAATAGAATAATGGGACTATTTGTACATCTATGAAATCCTATCTGAAACCTTGCATCTTTCCCATGAAAACCATGATTGACAAAAGGGTCCATGAAACCCTGTATATGTCCCATAGAATCCACCTATGAACTGGGTTCAGAACTTATCAAAAATCTCTTTAGAAGTCCACGACTCAGACTACAAATTGTAGATATGATTCAGAGTCAGTGGAACAAACTATAAGATGGTTACCTGAAATTTTTCAGAACATTTTAAAAGGGGTATTTTAGTCCATTCCCCATTTATTAGCCTATCCTGTGAAGTTTTAACTTCCTATAAAAGGGTATGTCATACAAATTAGTCGATCTTTTTCATTATTCTCTCAAAATCCCTAAAAGCAAGAACAAGTCCTTAAGAAGTAAGACCTAGGGTTCCTACACTAGTCATTCGAATTCAAGATTTCATTCCAGAATCTTCATCTTGTCAGGCATTTAAGAGCTCAGTGAGGATAACCTTTTATCCTCATGCCAAGGTTTTGAAAAATAATGTAATATCATGATTTTAAAGTTAGGGTTTTTACCCCATTAGTAGATTTCCTAATTTTCAGATTCAGTTGAGTTGAATGATTCTTAATCTTGTATAGATATAGCAAAGCATGATTTTTGAAGGCTTTTCTTAACTTGTATATTTTGAAGCATGAATTTGGTAGAACTTAGCATTATACAATTGAGAGTTTGAGCATAAATTATTAGAAAGATGATTTTGAGCAAAGTATCATGCCCTACTTTCAGAAAGATAGAAATTGAAAATACTAATGAGTTTATGATTATTAATAGTTCTGGGAGGATTATTTCACACCGAAAGGACACAGTTTCAGCTAACTCAAGTCTCATAACTACGTTTGCACCATAGAATTTTGGATCGCACTGCTCGTCGGATGACTCCTCTTAGCCCTCCCAACTGGGTTAGGCATTGGACATCATGAGATCACATGATGCATATTGGTTGTAAGAAACTCCACAATGAAACATT
Organism: Capsicum rhomboideum; assembly: GCA_031232105.1. Classification (NCBI taxonomy): domain Eukaryota; kingdom Viridiplantae; phylum Streptophyta; class Magnoliopsida; order Solanales; family Solanaceae; genus Capsicum; species Capsicum rhomboideum. The sequence goes on along the minus strand of CP124719.1, from coordinate 44,475,911 downwards.
TTACTTCATTCTTTTTAGTTTTGAATTGACATGATCATTTATGCTGCAAGAGTTGTAATGATTTTCAAATATAAAGTTTTAGATATGTCTTTAGCTCATAGACAAAGATACAAATTCACATTATCATGTTATGAAAGTTTATTTTCAAAGATTCTTACCTTATGTTTTTAGCCATTTCTATTTCTTATATATCTTGAATTATGCTTATTGGTCTTATCGACTTTCAATCTTGGTAGATATGTAATATTTTAAACTGTTTATATCATGCCCCAAAAAGAGTAGGGATAGACAAGAAGTAATATTTTAAACTGTTTATATCATGCCCCCAAAAGAGTAGGGATAGAATTTTGGATCGCACTGCTCGTCGGATGACTCCTCTTAGCCCTCCCAACTGGGTTAGGCATTGGACATCATGAGATCACATGATGCATATTGGTTGTAAGAAACTCCACAATGAAACATTTTACTTCATTCTTTTTAGTTTTGAATTGACATGATCATTTATGCTGCAAGAGTTGTAATGATTTTCAAATATAAAGTTTTAGATATGTCTTTAGCTCATAGACAAAGATACAAATTCACATTATCATGTTATGAAAGTTTATTTTCAAAGATTCTTACCTTATGTTTTTAGCCATTTCTATTTCTTATATATCTTGACTTATGCTTATTGGTCTTATCGACTTTCAATCTTGGTAGATATGTAATATTTTAAACTGTTTATATCATGCCCCCAAAAGAGTAGGGATAGACAAGAACCATATGAGTACCTCCTTTACAAATAATCTATGGCATAAATGAAGTTATAAAAAATAAACGAGTAGAATAACTGACATGATCTACATATACATACTCTAGAGTTATCTGGACAAAATGAAACTAGAAAATTATTAGGAAGCCTCTAAAGAGTTTAAGGCACTACGATAACTAGTCGGGATAGGCCCTGACATACCCAACTAGAGACATGTACATGTAACCAAAAATACTAGACATAATCTATCTCTAGATAGAGATAGAGCTCACAAAAATACCACCTGAAGGCGAAAAAAGACCCTAACATGGATGTCTGCTCTTCTACGAACATGATCCTATATTTATAAAATTACATCACCCCCAAACGTAGGGATGTCATTATGTATAAAACATGTACTGATATGTAAAGCAGATAGATTAACAGGTAAACAAGTACGAAAACTTATATGAATCAAATGTCAAAATGAAAGAATTATGAGCATACAAGTAATAAATGCACGATAAGAAATTGTAACCTATGCACCAACTTTATTAGTTCATCATATAATGTCCAAAGAAGCTTTCATTATAATATAACACCTATAATTTTCCTAGGTGATGTACTTAAACAATCTGAAGTACATATGATCATATGGTGGACTACTGAAGGTAATCTGATCCAAGTGTAAGGCATATGTTGCCTAAATACTAGGCTTGCGTATCGGTCGGTTCGGTTCGGTTATGAATGTTATCGGTTTTACTTATTCACTATCGGTTTGTATACCTGCTAAACTGTTAAAGAACCATTAAGATATCGGTTAATCTGTTATCGATTTACTGGTTTTTGATCATTATCGATTCAGTTATCAGGTTAACCGTTAACATACAAAGTATAATTTGAAGTTGAGGCAACTAACAAAAATAGAACACTCAAGTAAGTAAAAACAACAACTCATTCAAAATGACATAACCACTTTTGCACAATAGTATTATGAAAGTCCACTAGAAGCAAGTTGGCATATTATATATGCCATTTTTAACTAATAAGTTACTTTCTATTTTGTCCTTAATGGTCCAATGACTGGCAGACCAAGTGTGCATAAGAAAATTACCTTACTGTATTGCAGCAGCCTCATAGCTGCACATAGCCATAGTTGTAACAGTCTCATAAGCACACAATTTTGTACTGTGTTGCAGCAGCCTCATAGCTGCACATAGCCATGGCTGCAACAGCCTTATATAAGCACAAAAGGCAGCCTCACAACTTGTCTTTCACTAGTTGCATAAGTTGAATAAACTGAAGTTCCTAGCTGCTCATAGCCACATTAGCAAAAACAACACAAGTACAAAACCTGAAAACCACAAATAATCCCACAAAAATATAATGTCTTCATAAATCATAAGCACATAAGCAAGCACATGGTTGCAGCAGTGTGCACTTTACATCCAAAACATAGTATGAAAAATTCAATACATCACACAATTTGAAAATTAAGTTCAAACTTCAAACATAGTATTAATAACTACTCAATCCTTATAGGACAATGCTCCATCCTCTCCAAACAACGCTCAACATGCTTCATTAGCTGCCGGTCCCAATTTTTCGCATGTAATTATAAACATTACCACAATGAACACATTTTACTTTACATCGTCCATCATCATCTGCTTCAAACATTTCATAGTGACTCCAAATAGGTGATCGAGTTCTAGGTCTACGAAGTGGAGGCATGGTGAAACCTACTTAATAGAGAAATAAAGTATTAGTATTAACCTTAACATTATTGAATTAGACGAACTACATTGAGAAATAAAAGATTATATGCTAAGCAGATTCAATCCCTCTTGGTAAACAACAATATATAGATTCAAGATCGTTAGTATAACTAGATATATAAGAAAGATCAACGTACAGTAAGGTCAAGATTCTGAAAAGTTTCAACATCATATTAGTTAGCCAATTTACTAATATTGACATGTCCTAATCCAAATAGTTTTTCTGCTATATTGTCCATTTATTCAAGATATATATGTATTACCAGAAAACAAGTGAAGTTGCTGATTTGATGTTCACCACAAACCACAAATCAAGAAATTAACACAATAAAGTGACCAAAACAGCAAGTAAAATTGTAAAAATATGAAACATAATCACCAAAACAGTATAAAAACTAGACAAAACAAACATAATTAACTTACCAAAGTTTCATCTCTTAACCATCTACAATCCTACATGTCATCAATGCTAGATTCTTTTCCAAGTTTGGCCAAATCTAAAGAAATTAGAAAAACAAGTCAAGACAAAAGCAACAAAAATATTAAATAAACAATTCACCAAATGCAAGGTTCTTTTCTTACCTTGTTCAAGTTGCTCGAGAGAATCTAAATCTTCCTCGATACTTATAGGTTGTGATTCACTTCGAAGCCAATCTTGTAGACACACCAAAGCTTGTACCAATTTAGGAGTTAATGAACTCCTAAATGAATCAAGAATACGCCCTCCGGTACTAAAAGCACATTCTGATGCTACACTTGAAATAGGAATAGCTAAAATATCTCGAGCCATCTCAGAAAGAAAGGGAAATCTAGCCGAGTTATATTTCCACTAACGTAATACACTAAATTCGGGCTTTCCAACTTCAATATCTTCTAAAAGATATTTATCCAATTCCAACTTAACATTCGCGCCTCCACTTCCAGATGTATGTCTACTTAATTCCTCATAAAAGTCACCAACATCTTCTACAACCATAGAGTTTGAACTAGAAGCCTCCACTTCTGTTGAAGAAAGTTTACCACTTTTGTCTTTTGAAGCAGGATTTGAATACTCATGAAACAATGATTTCATGTACTCTCGTACATCTTTTTCTATAGTTGGCGCTTTGTCCCCAAACATCTTCTTCAGTGCAAAACCAAGAGAGACAAATTTGTGACGAGGATCCAAAACACAAGGTATGAAAAGAATCTTACTCATTTTTGTTGGATCACCCCAATATTTCTCAAATTTCTCCTTCATCTTTGTTGTCATTTCAGCCAAAACATTATCATCACTTGATATTAATTTTGTCAAGTAAATACCAACTTGAAAAATTTCAAGAAAATGAATATTTGATGTAACATATAGTGATCCAGACACCTTCAAAGTAAGCTTAAAAAACAATTCAAGAAATTTGGCAATTCTTTTCACACTATCCCAATCACTACTCAAAAGTGTACCTGCAGGCTGTTCATCCACAATATTGTCATCACACATACGAACATGACCAAACTCAAGATGATGTACCAAACCAATATCACGATCGGCATAATTTAAAATTGCACCCTCATATTCAATAGCCCTGTTCAACATCAAGTAGGTGGAATTCCACCTTGTAGGAACATCTAAGCATAAAGACTTCTTAACAAGATTTTCATCTTCACAACATTCCTGAAAGTTCTTCCATCTAGCAGGAGATTGCCTAATGTATCTCATTGCTTGCCTAACTCGTTCAATAGACACATTTGCTTCTTTTATACCATCCTGAACGACAAGATTTATAATATATGCCATACACCTAACATGAAGGTGTTTACCACCTATAATATTGGTCCCCCACTTAGTCAATTGCTTAGACAACTCAACCACACACACACTATTTGAACTAGCATTATCAAGAGTAACAGTGAAAATCCAATGCAATCCCCACTCATGCAAACACTTAATAATACCCTTTGCCATATCTTCACCTCTATGGCTAGAAATTGGACAAAAATTGATAATTCTTTTATGTAAAGTCCAATCTTTATCAATCCAATGAGCAGTAATACACATATAATTGATTCTTTGCACAGAAGTCCAAGTATCAGTGGTTATACACACTCTTTGTTGTGTTTGCTTAAAAATGGTCCTCATTTTATGTTTCTCTTCATCAAAGAGATCAAAACAATCACGGGTAATAGTGGTACGAGAAGGAATCCAAAAAAAAGGTTGTACCATTTTCATAAATTGTTTAAAACCTTCTTTTTCAACAAATCTAAAAGGAAGCTCATCAAGAATTATCATGCGACACAAAGCTTTTCTACACTCTTCTTGATCAAATTTCCATGAAACAAGTGATAAATCACCCTTGTTGGCCCCCGTAATCGGTTGAAATGTTAACTTTGATTGTCTAGTATCCATATTATGGGGCTTTTTTTTGCATTTAGTTATATGAACAAGCATTGTCGTCGTACCATGACCTTTTGTATCAGCAAAATACTCTTGTTTATAATAGTTACAAACACCTTTTTTAATTCCTTCAGAATCAACTTTAGTCGTAAAATGATCCCACACACAAGATCTTTGTTTCCTTTCTTTCTTTACATTAGACTCAACAGTTTGACTTTGATTAACTATATTTGAATCATAAGCTCCACTTTCACCAATCACTTTATCAATATTTTCTGCCATCTAATTGTGAAACTGTGACTGTGATTTTAAAAGAAGAAATAATCAAACAGCAAGCCAAGAAAACACACAAAAAAATCAAAACAAACAAACAGCAAGTCGACAAAATTCATTTTGGAGTACTATTTTAAAATACAAAATTCATATGATAATTGATACAGACTTGAGTTTTGTAACAAATTAAGTTGCAACATATTTTAAAATTTAACGTAGAAATCGAAGATGGGGCAGAAATAAAAAATGGAGCAGAAGATAAGAGTGAATACTAACTACTGAGAATAGAAGTTACCTGTTGGAATTCCATCTTCAATCTACACACTTGAGTCTTGAAGAACTAAGGTCTGCAACAACTTCGTGCCTTCCGCCTTCGTCTAATTTTGGTGAGTGAGACTGTGCGAGTACTACTGAGTGACTAGTGAAGTACTGAGGTTTGAGATAGTGAGGTTAAATTTACCCTAGTGAAGTTGAGCTTGGGCCTTTGAAGTAACGGGTAATGGGTTGTGAAATAAGTAGTTAGGCTCTATAGGTAATATAATTATCGGTTTATCGGATTACCCGATTAAAAAAGGGGCTAAATCAAGCCCCGACTCGAAAACTGAATAAAGAAAAAAATAAAACCGAGCCCCGACCCAAAAATTTAATAAACCGACCCATTAACCCGATAATTGAATTATCGATTCGGGTTAATGGTTTAACCCAAAATTTGCATAGCCCTACTAAATACCCATTTCTATGATTTTATATGTATAACTATAATTACAGTCTGATAGAGGGTACGCCTCCTATGGGATAACTAAGAGGATTTGCCCGCAGGCCATATGTGCCATATATTGGCCCAAATCAGGGGAACAAATGCCTGATGTTCAAGCTGACTCCAAATGCAAATGATTCCACAAGGGAGGGTACGCCACAATATTTGGGCTTACTATAATAATCTGGTTTCAATCCTATACATAGGATCACATCATTCAAGTTTGTCAAGTAAAACCTATGAATATCCTTTTGTCATTAATTTTTATCAAGTAATGCCTTATAGGCATATGACATATAAATTATGGTAAAGATCGTTTAGCTATTTAAGTAAAATTATCCAACTCTAGCTCTCCTTTTAGCTTCTCATATAAACAAGTGCAACTATATTATGGCCATTTACTTTCACTTATAACATGTGACATATATATAATGTGACTCCTAAGGATTTCATGTAATGGCAATTAAGATAGTATGAAATATTAGGATGATTTGACATGAGGAGAGTAAGATGAATACTCATAAGTTTTGATGGTTTAACGGGGAATGACATTTAATGCAAATGATAATCCTATCTTCATATTTCATGGAAACTCTATTGACCTTTACAAAAAGGAACACAAGATGGTTCCTTAACGGTGAAGGAAGTTTTAGCTTCCCATACCTTGGATGCCTCACTTGATAATGGTAGTACCGCGAGTTTTAAACAACTCGACACACTTAGGTGTAGTCCTTGTGCAACCAGCCAATAACTTCAACTACCCAAATGCTGAGTGATCACTCCAACCTAATCAACTACATATACAATACAAAGATATGTTCATCAATAATCTATAGGTTCATCAAATAATTTATTTTAATATTCTTCACTTATGCCCAAAATTAATCAAATTCCTTAACAATCGTTCGGAGTGAATTCTTTATTCTCCAACTTACAAAGTTCTATATTAAATCTTCCCCGCCAATGGAAATATCCAAATATTCCACCTTCAATACAATTTCATCTTTTTCCCCATTTTCAAGAACCCTAATTATAAGACCCATTTCAAGAACTAGTATGAAACTCAAATTGAATGGTGACTACCACCTTATACTATCTCTGAAATATGAATTATATAATTATATTCAAGTGTGGAGTAGAAATATTACCTTTTTGAAATCAATCCCCAATTTGAGTTCTTGAGGAGTCCTTCTAATTCTTGAATGAAGACTACTAGCAGTCTAAGATTTTTAGGATCACTGCAAGCTTCCTCTTCTTCTTGGAAATTTTTATTGCCTTAAGAACTTAATTTTTCATTGATGTAGCTACAAGTAATGCAAAAGCACTCTACTTTCTCTTTCGTTGTTTCTGGAACAAGTTTCCAGCAAAGTACTCTCTTTGTCTCATCTAAACCCAAGCCAAAAGTGACCCCTCCGAAATCAAATATTACCAACTTAATTAAAAGGGTCACTTAAGCTTCTTTTATAATTTATATACTCTTTTTTAATTGAACAACTACATGCCTACTATTAAATTTACTTAATTATGTACATATACATCCAAAATGTAATGCTACTATAAAAATATGGTAGGTGTTACACTTGACTTGGCATCGAGTAGCACTTCATTGCTCTTTCCGAATGTCATTTGTAAATCTTCGGGAGAAATTCTTAAATACCAAATTACATACACCAATAGATGGTAAACTCAAAGATCATTAGTTTGGTAGTGCACCACATAACTCTTTATGGACCAAGAGTTACACTCGTTTAAAATGTTAGCTTAAGTCGAAATCTTTTGAGGTGCTACAATCGAACCCACTTAGGATCATTCATCCCCGAATTATTCTTGTAGCTTTGTTTCCATTCCATAACTATCCAATACATTCATAAGATCACTTAATCAACTTTCATCTCACTTTACCTCATTATAAGGCCTTAAAATTTTGCAAACTCTCTAAATTTTCAAAAACTTCAACAGAGTTTCCTTTGTAAATAGGACTATTGAGAACCTATAAAATAGTCAAAATACATCCAAATACACTTCACAGAGCATCAAAATAAGTACAATACGCAACAGATAATACACAAGGCTCTATTTGGCCTTATACTCAAATGAAAGTTATAATCAATAGTTAGACTTACCTTATACTCAATATCTGGGGGTTGCATTTGTGTCACACTTTGCAATCATAGACACACATCATGTACCTAAACATATCAAGAAAGAATAAAATGGAAACTAAACAAGATACAATAGAAACTAATGATCATGAGAAAGAGAAAAATAGTTCAAGAACCTTCCGATGATTCTTGGAATAAGTATGAATATGTAGCTTTCATATACACTTCTAATTCCCATGTGGTATATTCTATGTTTTGGTTCCTCCAAAGTACTTTGACCAGAGCTATGTCTTTGATCCTTAGATTCATAACTTGTTGGTCCAATATAGCCACTTGGACATCCTCAAATGATAAGGCTCCGTAGGAATGATATGTGAAGTCTCTCCTAAGTATTTGTGTAACATAGAAACATGGATGAGTAGATGTATGGTATCTCGCTACGTAGGTAAATCTACCTCACATGCTACCTGGCCAATTCTATAAATAACTCTGTAAGGCCCAATAAACTTGGGACTCAGCTTACCCTTCTTTTCAAATTGTATAACACTTTCATAGGCAACATCTTTAAGAATACTGAATCATTAATTTGAAGATATAAATCCCAACACTGCACATCTGCATATGATTTTTATCGACTCTGGGTAGTCTTCACCGCACATGTATGAACTTAACCTTCTTAATGGCTTGATGGACTAGATCTGGTTCTAATATCTGTATCTCGCGTACTTTGAACTAACTAATAAGTGATATGTATTATCTCCTATACAGAGCTTTGAATAGAGTCATTCGTATGCTAGAATGATAACTGTTATTATAGGCAAACTCTATTAGGGGAAAATGATCATACCAATTACCTTTAAAGTCAAGCACGTATGCACTCAACATATCTTCTAGCTTCTAAATAGTACACTCAGCTTGGCCATATGTTTATGGGTGAAATATAGTGTTAAGATTCACCTGGTTCCCAAGCTTGTTTGGAATGATCCCCAAAAATAGGTTTAAACTTGTAATCTCTATCTGAAATTATAGACATTAGGGTCCTATATAAGTGAACAATTCCTTTTTTTATAACCTGGCATAATCTTCAGCTGTACTGATAGACTTAACAGGAAAGCAATGGGTTGATTTCGTTAGCTAAACAACAATACCCAAATGGAGTCATGTGGAAAGAAGAAGAAAATCTTATAAAGAAATCCATATTAATAGCATCCCATTTCCACACTGGCATACTCAAGGTCTATGTTAGGCTACCTAGCCTCTAATGCTTTGCTTTCACTTATTGACAATTGGAGCATCTTGCTACATAATCCACCATATCTTTTCTCACGTCATTCCACTATTAAACCTCTTTAAGGTCATGATACATCTTCATAGAGTGGGGATAGATTGAATAATGGAACCAATATGCCTTAGCCATAATATGTTGTCTCAACCCATCTATATTAGGTACAAATAGTCTACCTCAATACCTCAAAGTGTCATCACCTGCTAGCTCAAATGTTGTAACACAATGCTATTGAATTCCCACTATGTACTGGAGCAATAAGGGATCATTATACTACCTCTGTTTCACCAATGCCACTAATGACGACTCAGTCGTGTTCAATACATAATGCCACCATCTTCAGAATCCATGAGATTCTCCTAGGTTGGCTAATCTATGAACATCTTTTGCTACTTCATGCTAAACAGGTGAGAACTATGCTAGACTATCCATGGATAGTCTACTAAGAGCATCTGCCACAATTTTACCTTTACATAAATGGTAGAGAATATCAACATCATAGTCCTTTAGTATCTCTAGCCACCTCCTCTACCTCAAATTTAGCTCTTTATGCTTGAAGAGATATTAAAGACTCTTGTGATCTGTAAAGATGTCAACATGTACTCAATACAAGTAGTGGCTCCATATTTTATGTGTGAATACTACTGTCGTAACCTCTAAATCCTAAGTGGGATAATTCTGTTCATTCTTTTTCAACTATCGAGAAGAGTATGATATAACACTTCTATTCTGTATCAAGATGTAACCCAGGGCAACACCTGAAGTATCACAATACACATCATATCCTTTTGTGTCCTCCAGTAAAGATAATACTGGTTTTGTAGTCAATCCATTTTTCATCTCCTGGAAGCTCATTTCACAAGCATCTGACCATTGAAACTTATCTACTTTCTGTATCAATTTAGCTAATGTGGAACAAATAGAGGAAAATCCCTCTACAAATATCCCCTAGTAACCGACTAACCCTAAGAAACTACATACCTCTATGCGAGTGGTTGGCCGAGGTGAATTCTTCACAATATTAATCTTCTAAAAGTCTACTCTGATGCCTTCTCCAGATACCACATACCCAAGAAAGGATATGGAGCTTAACCAGAACTCACATTTAGAAAACTAAGCATATAACTTGTGCTCTCGGAGTATCTGAAATACTAATCTTAAATGATCTGTATGCTCTATTTTATCACGTGAATATATCAAAATGTCATCTATAAATTCAATCATATACATATAAAGGAAAATTTTGAAAACACAATTCATCATATCCATGAAGGTTGCTAGGGCATTCGTCAGTCCAAATGACATGACAAGGAACTCGAAGTGCCCATACCTTATCCAGAAGGCTATCTTGGGAATGTCAGCCTCACGAATCCTTAGCTGGTGATAAATGGACCTTAAATATATCATTGAAAAACACTCAACTCCCTATAGCTTATTAATTAAATCATCTATTTGGGGAAGAGGATACTTATTCTTTATTGTCACTTTATTCAAATGTATGTAATTTATTCACAATCGCAATGTGCCATCTTTCTTGCATACAAACAACACTTGTGCACCCTAAGGTGACATACTAGGTCGAATGAAGCCTTTATCAAGTAAACTTTTTAATAGTTCCTTTAGCTCCTTCAACTCTTATGCCATACTATAAGGTGGAATTGATATCGTCTAAGTACCAGGATCTACATCAATACCAAAGTCGATCTCTCTGATGGGAGGTAATCCAGGAGTTTATCAGGAAACACATCTAGATATTCATTCACCACTGGTACTGACTGGAGAGTCAACACTTATTTTTCAGCTTCAAGGTCTTTTACTAGGACCAAGTGATATAAAGACCTCTTTACAATAAGTATTTGTGCATTAAGATAGTAAATAAGCCTCCCTCTAGGCATCATAGTATTACCCTTCCATTCTAAGACTGGCTCTCCTGGGAAATAAAATCAGGCAATCTTGGCTCGATAATCAACTATATCATAACAACAAGACAACAAATCCATACCTATAATAGCATCAAAGTCGACCATTTCAAGTTCAATTAAATTAGCCAATGTATCATGGCCACATATTGTCATTACACAATTATAATAGACCCGTCTAGCTATGATAGACTCTTTTACTAGAGTTGATACTCTAAATGGTTTGCAAAACAAATAGAGTAACATATGATAGGATAACTCCCGTGTCTATCAAAGCATATACATCGTATGAGAAGACAAATAAGGTATATGTGACCACATCTGAAGATGTATTTGAGTCTTGTTGACCATCTAGTGCATACATATAGTTTAGGCAAGCGCTCAAATTAGACCATCTACCTCTACTTATTGGTGCTTGAGGACTATAATAGGAGGTAGGTACTGATAAAGATGAGGATGATACAGACCCTATAGGCTGTGATCTATCACTACTACATATATCTCTAAGTTGAGGACAATCTCATACTATATAACCCTCGATATCACACTAACAATAGGCATTCGATTCATGACAACACTACCCTCTATATGCTCGGCCATATTGTCTGCATGTAGAGCGATGTTGTATTATCTAACTAGTGCCCCTTTGAGGTCATGGGTTTGGTGCCCTAGACTTCTAACCTTACTCATATCTATGTATTAAAAATTGTGCTAGAGCATTAGATGTGCAATGAACTGCTAATTGGGTCTGCCTAGGTGGCCCTCTACTAGTGAAAGCTCTACTGCTTCTTGATACTAGCCAACTGTCCTGGCTCTCTTACTATGCTCCCTCTCGCTAACTATTTTATGATTACGCTAATCTTCCTCTAGATTTTGAGCATGTTCTATGATCCTTATTATATCCAAATCCTTATTCATAGAAGAAATAGAAAGAATGTCTTTCAAGTGACCCACAAAGCGATGAAATCTCGATGTCAGGGCGCTAACCAACTCTAGACAAAATCTAAACAACTGCATAAACCATAAGCTCTACTCTATGACACTAAGATCACCCTAGTTTATTAACAAAAATTCATCTACCTTACCCCACTGAGCTCTACTAGAGAGAAATAATCTATGGAAGCCCTCACAAAGTCTATCTAGACCATCCAGGGAGAATTTTGACCCCTCGAGGTTTCCCTCATCTCATACCAAGCAATAGCAATATCTTTCAGTTGATAAGACGCCAATTCCACAACATCTGTCACTAAAACATGCATCATCCTACAAGTTCTATGAGTATCATCAATCAACTATTGAGGATCCTCTACAAGACTAGAACTTGTGAATATTAGGGTACAAGTCCTGGATACATCTACCTCTCTCTGTGAAACAACAAGTACAATTGCATTCTATCTCTGAGGCTGAGTGGCTACCAACTGTATGAGCGACTTTATCACCCCTTTAAGATTCTACTCTGAGACACGTGGGGAAATATAGGAATTACTGGTGAACCACTGGAGGTGTAGAAACCCTTACAGCTCCTTCTGTCCAGTAACTAAGCACCTAGAAGCATAGGACTTTAAAAAATCTCTTGAGCCCTAGCTTGATCCCCTAATACTGGAGACTACCTAGTAATGGCTTTCTCATAAGTGGTGCTGGTAGTGGCCCTCCATATTGTTTTATCCTTATCTGTAGCAAACATGATTTGTACCATATATAGGCAAAATATGAATAAGAAGTAACTTTCTATAACTTAACTCTATCGCAAATTCTAGATCATAAAAGAAGATCAAATTCCAAAATGCCCATGTAGTCCCATAATTATAAACATGGCATGCAACACATTGATAGTAAGGTCCTACTAAACACGACTTCATAGACTCCCTGAGACAACTGAACCTAGGCTCTGATACCAAATTTGTCATGCCCCTAGAAGAGAAGAGATAGATAAGAACCATATAAGTACCTGCTTTACAAATAATCTACTCCATAAATGAAATTATAAAATAATAAATGAGTAGAATAACTAACATGAGCTGCATATACATACTATAGATTTATCTAGACAAAACTGTATAATATGAAACTAGGAAATGTCTAGGAAGCCTCTAAAGAGTTTAAGGCACTATGCTAACTATTTGGGACAACCCTCAACGTACCCAACTAGAGACATGTAACAAAAAAATACTAGACATAATCTAGCTCCAAATATAGATGAAGCTCACAAAAATACCAATTGAAGATGGCAAGAGACCCTAAAGTGGATGTCTGCTCTTCTATGAACATGATCCTATATTTGTAAAATTACATCACCCCCACACGTAGGGACGTCAGTATATATAAAACATGTACTGATATGTAAAGCAGATAGAATAACAGGTAAACAAGTGCCAAAACTCATATGAATCAAATGTCAAAATAAAAGAATTATGGGCATACAAGTAATAAATGCACGATATGAAACTGTAACATATGCACCAACTTTATTTGTTCATCATATAATGTCCAAAGAAACTTTCTTTATAATATAACACCTATAATTTTCCTAGGTGACGTACTTAAACAATCTGAAGTACATATGATCATATGATGGACTACCGAAGGTAATTTGAGCAAAGTGTAAGACATATGTTGCCTAATTACCCATTTCTATGATTTTATATGTATAACTATAATTGCAGTCTGATATAGGGTACACCCCCCATGGGCTCACTATGAGGGTCTGCCTACAAGCCATATGTGTCATATATTGGCTTGAGGCAGGGGAACAAGCACATGACATTCCAGCTTACTCCAAATGCTAATGATGCCACAAGAGTGGATACGCCACAATATTTGGGCTTGCTATAATAGTCCGGTGTCAATCATGTGCACAGGATCACGTTGCTCGGGAGTGTCAAATAAATCTATGAATAACCTCCCATTATTAATTTTTATCAATTGATTCCTTAAAGGACTATGACATGTAAATTAAAGTAAAGATCATTTAGCTATTTAAGTAAAATCTCCATCCAACACTAGCTCTCGTTTTAGCTTCTCATAGAAACAATTGTAACTATACTATGGCCATTTACTTTCATTTATAATGTGTGACATATATACCATGTGACTCCTAAGGATTTCAAGTAACGACACTTATGATAATATGAAATTTTATGATGATTTGACATGAGAAGAGTATAATGAATACTCATAAGTTTTTATTGTTAAATGGGGAACGATGCGTAAGGAAAATGATAATCCTATCTTTTATTTCATAGAAACTATATTGACCTTTGTAAAAAGGAACATGGAACATAGGGTGGTGCCTTAATGATGAAGGATGTTTTAGCTTCACATGCCTTAGATCCCTCACTAACTAACGGTAGTACCACAAGTTTCAAACAACTTAACTCACCTAGGTGTAGTGTATGCACAACCAACCAATAACTTCAACCACCCAAATAGTGAGTGATGCTCTAACCTAATCAACTACATAAACAATTGTTATGACCCAAATTATGGGATCGTACATGCACTTACTCTATTCTAACTAGCTAGGAGAACCTTTACCACCCAAGCAATTATTATGTAAAAGTTCAATAAAAGCCTTATTACAATTAAGAAAATCCAAATATATATTCGACATAATCATAAAATGGAAACTCTTACAACATTTAAGAAACGGGATCCAAAACTAACAACATTACCCAAGACCTAGTCTAAACATGTACAAGAGCTTCTAATGTAATGAAGAACAAAAAAAAAAGACACAACTCCCACCGTAGGAATAGGATGAGCAGAAGCTACTGGTGAATACTTTCAACTTCAAATAAGAAACCTCAATTGATCCTGCAACATATCTATAACCCAAAAAGGTGATATAGCAAGAGTAGTATGAGTACAATCACACGTACTGGTAGTTATCATTGGTTCACTAGGATTAGGTCACGTAAATATCATATAAAAATCACAGAAAGAAAGCATGACAATTTATATAACATCTTAACATCAAGTTCACCAAAGTCCTTCGTACACCACCTCTAAATAATTTCCTATGATATCTTATTAGCTAAATTGACTAATTTATTTAGGAATGAGCCAGCCATATTCCATTTAACCCTCTTAATTCTTCACCAAATCTGTACATTCACACTACAACATTCCTATTACTCCAAACCATGTCAATTACCCACTTTAATTTACTTAATCTATTTTAGTTACGCTAAACGTTCTATAATTCGCTAAGGATAGAGTTACTATCTTTCCACTACTACCGCCCCATAATAACAACTCAGGGGAAACGTGAGTCCAATGTCCCTTATAGCCCAATAAGGACCAGTCACAATAATAATCCCAGACATCAGCACATACAATAAACAATTGTCCAGCCAAATCAAGCAGTCCAGTCATGTAACACTCTGTACTTTTGAGCAAAGGATTAAAGTCTTCAATTACAACTAACTATAGATTAACTTTGAATATACCTTAAATTATGTATGCAATGTGAGAAAGTCTATAAATAAAAAAAGTTGAAACTATTTCAAAAGAGGTCAAATTACAAGTTTTGCCCAATAAGTACGTCATGCTGTCACACCAAGCATAATCAAATATCAAGAAAGACTGAAGCCATGTATCAAGTAGGGTCCAAACCCAATAATCAAAAGAATTAACAACCATATTAAAAAATGGCTTTCTAGTTCGTAAAGGTATTAAATTCAATATTAAAAGACCCAAGTGTCAAGGAAGCTTATAGAACTATTTCACAAGAGGTCAAATAACAAGTTTCACCGAATATGTACATCAAGGCACCACACCAAGCATAATCAAATATCAAGAACGACCAAAGCCCTACATCAAGAAAGGCCAAAACCCAATAATCAAGAGAATTAAGTATTAAAAATGACTTTCTAATTTGTACTTAAAATGGACACTTCCTGTCACGACCCGAGACTACCTCCTAGTCGTAACATGGTGCTTAGAATACTGTATAAAATAAGATTCACTAATGAAAAGCTAAAATTTGAATAATATAATAATGTTTAAAATGAATTTCAATACTGAAGTCAAAATAAAAATTATCTAATAAACTATAAAGCTAAACACATTAGTCTGTCTGTCTAAAAGCCTCTTCTAAGATGAGTTGTTGGGAAAAACCCTCAGCTAACTCTAACTGTCTGAAAACTGAATGACTAGGATAATGAAAGTAAACATAAATCTTGTCCTCAAAAAATGAGGACTCACCAAACTCTGCTGCTGAGGTGATATAGGATCATGTTAATCGTGAGTTGGATATTGAACATCTGAACATATTATGATATAATATAGCTCAAATGAAAATATACGGTTAGTACTTTGAATGTACTGAGCATGTGATATATGCACTACAATATATATGTTGAACATGAGAAAATGAACTGAACATGGAGTGAGGAACAAAAACTGATGCAACAGCCAAATAAAGTAAAAATGTAATAGAATAATAATAAAAGGTTGAGTAAACTAAATACAAGGACATTCTGAATCCCTAAAGAGATATACAAATTGACGTGCTGACGATGGAATAGTTAGATCAAAAGTAATACTGGGGTACACTAAGATGCACAGATCCATCTGGATAATCATAAATACTGAGTGCATAAATATTATGATACAATTGAGATACTCTAAACTAGACTGAGCTAAGGGTCATGTGAAAATCAAAGTCTAAGACTCTGGGAGATACTATTAACCTACATATAACCATGTGAGCTAAACAAGGATTTGATGTATAATTCCCATCAAAAAGGGCCCAATATACCTTGCCAGGGTATAAAGACTGAGCTGATATGATATGGTATAAATAAACCTATGGTGACACATAGTTATGTGACTTAGGGGCTGCTACTAAAGTTCGGTAACGATATTAACAATAGGTGCGGCCAAAGGATACAGAAAAGAGTAACCTTACATACCTTATCTTTCCAACAAGTGACTACAATAATTCAGCTCTTCCTTAAAGTGTTAATCTCCAATATGAATACATAATGGAGCTCACATTAAAAGCCAATTACATTACAAGTTCACAAGGCGATAATTAGCTACTTGACGGGAAGTAAAAACTATCCCAACATCCCAAACACATGTTATATCATTACACCTTCCTTTCTACTTCCATATAACTTCATTCCACCCTCCTATACCATAACTTACTACCTTACCAAGACAACACCACCAAAACAGTCCACAAACCAACATAAACATCAAAAACTAACAAGATTTCCCACCAAGTGCATACTTCATATTTTTACCTCAATGCAACTCCACATATTTATTCCATCAAGTCACATAAATACCTTCCACAGCAATATACCAAAAACAGTCCACACAGTTTCATAATTCACTTTAACATAACAAGAAAGTATTCTCTTTCCACTACTCCAAACGTTCCATGCACAATTACGTATAAACATTTCCACAAGTCATACACAAGGAGTAACGAATTAGGGACAGCACCACACTTAAACATACTAAAATTTCATTCATATAATTCAATTCCTTCAAGACGTTAAGTCCCCTTTCAAGTTTAAACCACATAGAGGGCAAATCCTTTAGCGATTAAGCAAAAGTGGACTGTTTTACAATAAGTGGACTGCTTAACACTTTTTAAACATAACCAACATGATATAAACAACCTCTTATGCATATAATATATTAATATATAAGGGTAAACACTTACCAAAGCTTGCAAGTGGAAGATTTGTCCAAAAATCCTTAAACAAAATTAGGGTGGCTAGGGTTTGAGAGAGGAGAAAATATTTGATTGAAAATTTGATTTTTTGCAAGTGAGATATGTTGAAAATGAGCAGAATTTTAGCCTTAAATAAGCCCTCCAAACCGACTCTCTCATGGTCCAATCTTAGCCAATTATTTGGTCAAAAAGTCCAAGTAGATAATGTGTATATGTCACGCCTCAAATTCCAACGGGGCAGACTGGCACCTGAAGCCGTTAAGGCCCGAGAGAACTAATCTTCATTCATGTACACTCATAAGCATGTCACTCAATGAACATCACTATCTCGTATAGATACAATATGTTAATGGCGTAAGTCATGGAAAACATATGATATATATATATATATATATGAAACTTGGTCATTAGGGCCACCATGTCAAAATGGATATACATTCCTTCATTCATCCCACAACGTCTACAAAGCCTCTATAGATACATATACATGACCAACCTAAATTCGGGACAAGTCCCCGCTTTATACAACATTTACATAATACCAAAACAAATGTACACATGTGACTCGAAGAAGCCCCGAACCAATCTGGAGCTCACTAATAGTATGCGGATGACCCGTAGCCTACTGTGGAGGTCTACTAGCACCTGTGCCTGCAGCAAGTAAGGTAAGTCCCCCAAGGGACGTCAGTACGAAGAATGTACTGAGTATGTAAGGCCATAAGAAACTGTATGATACATCAATACTTCAATGGAATCAAATACAAGTGAATAATCATTTTGGATAAACCATCGTACTGTATATGTGGAACCATGTGAATTACATTCATTACTTTCTTTGCTTGTACGTTCATCATCTTTATTATTCATCCAGCTGATCAGTGGGTCATAGCATAGTCATCCACCTTATCGGTGGGTAATAAAATAATCATCCACCTTATCGGTGGGTCATAAAATAATCATCCACCTTATCTGTGGGTCATAACATTAGGATCAGCTCGAGCTAGGCTTATGTGCCCCTTTGATGCTGTCCCTTGCTCTAATAATCTTGGGATCGGTTCTAGCTAGACTTATGTACCCCTTTGAACCGTCCTGGCTCTCGAACAATAAACCATATATGCATTACTTTATTCCTTTCCTTTTGAGAGATTGCTATATTGGTGGTTGAAACATTATTGGAACTTTGGAACACAACATTATTGGAACTTTGGAACCATGTCCACAATTATGTGACACGTGAATAGCGATTGATCAATAAATAAGAAACATGTGAATAACAATAGATGATACCCTGAAATGAGATACCTTCGAACATTTCGGAATGGAACAAGTACAATGCTAATGTGAACACTATGTGCTGCAGAAGGATACGGAAAGAGTAACCTTACATACCTTATCTTCTCAATATGAATATACAGTTCTATATGTGATTACAATAATCCAGCTCCTTCCTTACGTTTTACTCTACAACACAAACACATCACGGATCTCTCGTTAACAACTCACTATATCACAAGTACATAAGACGACAATGAGTTACATGACTACCATATTACGTCGTTTCACCCTTCACAATATAATAGACTGCGTCACCATACCAATCAACACCATAACATGACACACATCAACCAAGACATCATAAACCAATAGCATTTCACACCAAGTTTATACCTTACACTTCCCCTTCAATACCATGTCACAATTACCTCACTACGTCACGGAAACACCTTTCACAACAACACATAAATACAATACATAATTGATACCATTCAAAATACCTCCGGTATACTCCTTTAAAGTCATTCAAAAGGTACCATAAGTTTATAATTGCATCCAAAAAGGGTATAGGGGTTTTGGGGGGTCAAAGAGATGCAAAAACATGCAAAATGAACTTCTGGGCTTACCTGCGAAGCCACGTACCCCCGTAGGTGGTTGAGGTTTGGCCAAAGTTGCCTCTTGGTAGTGTCCAGGGGCACCTGCAAAGTCACCTGCGCCCGCAGGTGCCTTCGTCTGCGAGGACGGGTGCCCGTTTCGGCCAAAATGGGTCTCTTTTGGGTTCTTTTTGTAATGAATGGTCGGTCCATGATCATAATTAAACTTATATTTTCATATTTTAAGTTATCATGGTTGACAATGAACAGCCATGGTTTCACAACGCACATAAACATCACAAAACTATATTTTTCCTTCAATACGCCACCGGTTCCATGTACAATTTCGCAACAACAATTCCAAATGCTACACACAAAGAGGAAGCAAGTTAAGGAAATAAACACATATTACATGTTGATATTTAATCCATAAAATTCACTTCCTTCAAGACCACAAGTTCACTTCCAAGTTTACAAGGCAAAACCCTTTACCGATTAAGCAAACATAGACTATTTCACACATAGTGAACTTATCCACACTTTGTCAATATAAGCAACATGATTTATACACCCTATTATGCATATAATATATTAAATCATGAGATTAAACACTTACCAAAGCTTGCAAAGGAGTGATCTTGTCCAAAGAGAATGATAGCTTAGGGTTTGGAAGAGGAGAGAATATTGTGGAAAATTCTAGACTTTGCACATGTGTGAAATGGTGATAAAATCTGATTTTTCCACCTTATATAGTCCCACAAGGTCATCCTTAGCCACTCTTGGTCAAAGATGACATGTTTACTTGGTCCATTTTATGAATGGGTCATTTTTCCTTTTTGGGCCAATTCTTTTACTTAATCATTGGGCCTCTTTTAAGCCCATTAGCATGGAATTAATTCAGACCAAGAATTTTAGTGATTAATCCACCAACTATCTCAAGTTTAAATAATTTCATAAATGTTATGGTAATCAATTAGGTTTGGAAATGTACGGGGTGTTACAGTATACTTGGTCCACTTTTAAATGGATCTTTTCCCTTTGGGCCCATGTCTTATTTACTTAATTTTGGGCCTCAATTGAGCCCATAAACATAATATTAATTCAGCCCAATAAATTTACTAGGTAATACATCAACTATCTCAAGTTTAAATAATTCCATAAATGTTAAGGTAGTCAAATAAGTCCAAAAATGTACGGGGTGTTACAGATAAGGTAGGCACCATCATGACATGAGAAATTGGGCCATGACATATTGGTATCAGAGCCTAGGTTTCACTGGTATTATTGGTACAAGAGCCAGTGTTTAGTAGAGTCCCTTCTGTATCCTATCTTTGGGAGGCTACAGAACATTTTAAGGAAAAGTCTCATCTCTTTAATTCACTTTTGTGCATTGATCCTGAGTTGGTTTTTAATCTTTATTGGTTCACTCTTTACGCAGATGGCTAGGATGGAAGGAGCAGTAGCCTGGGATCGGGACTCTGATCCTACTGCTAGAGCTCCATTTAAGGGCAGAGGTCGACCCAGAGATCGAGGGCAGGCTAGGGCAGCAACCCTAGTTCGAGATCAGGCTAAGGAGCCATCACTGGACCCTATTATAGCTCCTGAGCCTGAGACAGCTCCAGGTATTCAACCACCACAGCAGCAGGTGGGCCAGGTAGTAGACCAGGCCCTACCTGGGTTTATATTTTCTTTGGTTCTCCGAGATACGTTGGTACAGTTGTTGGGGTTAGTTAGGGTACCATCAACCGATGGAGCTTGGTATTGATATCAAGGCGCAGCCTGTAGCTGCGGCTCCTATAGCAGAGGTTCTGCCAACACCGATAGTCCCACATTCGGTAGTAGCCCATCCAGTTATGTATGTGGAGGAGCAAAAAATATTGGGACGTTTTCTGAAATTGACTCCATCTAAGTTTGCCAGGATGCTTATGAGTTCTTGTCTATTTGTAAGGAGAAGTTACGAAACATGGGGTTGGTTGAGTCGCGCAGAGTAGATTTTGTTTCTTAATATCTAGAAACAGGAGGGAGGAGGTGGTAGAGAGGTTATCTTGATTCCAGGCTAGCTGGATCTCCCCCTGCTACTTGGGCTCAGTTCTCCGAGGTTTTCTTGGGAAAGTATATGCCTCACAGCATGAGCGAGCATCTTCGGGATGAATTTTTTGGGTTAAGACAGGGTTTTATATCTATGGCTTCATATAAGGCAAGATTCCATGAGTTAGCCAGACACGCTACTATGATTCTGCCTGATGAGTATGAGCAGATTCAATGCTTTGTTAGGGGTTTGAGACTACTGCTTTGTAGGGCTACAAAGAGTTTGGTAACTTCAAGGAAGTTATTTTCTGACATAGCAGAACATGTGTATTCGATTGAGGAGATGGATCATGAGGCCCAAGGGGGCAGCGATAAAAGACCTCCTTATCATGGCAGTTACAGTAGGAACCACAGTGGCTCACAGTTTGAAGGCCGTATATTTTAGGGTAGGGACCCCCAGTAGTAGAAGCAGCCTTATCAACGTTAGGGTCAGCCTAGTGGGCCCGTTTAGTCAGCACTTCAGATATCAGATGGGTGTCAGCCTAGGTGTAGTGGTTCGGGTGGTCAGAGTAGTAATCAGCCTCAGAAGAGTGTTTAGCCAGGATCGTCGAGTCGAGGTGGTCATTTCTAATCAGCTGACCTTTCAGACAGAGTAGAGTGCCAGGGGCACATTACGAGTGTGGGGTTGTTTGTCACTTCGCCCGTGAGTATCCCCGATGGGGGATACTCTAGTCATCAGTGCAGACTGCACAACCAATTAGAGCAGTACCACATCTATATAGGAGTGGTGCACAGGGTTTCATAGGTAGTCCTCAGGGAGGTAGGACAGGTGGTCAGGTAGGCACCTAGTCCAGTAGTGGACAGGGTCATTTGTATATTGTACTGGGTAGGCCAAAGGCTGAGGCTTCGGATGTTGTGATCATAGGTACGATTTTCGTATACCATCAGCCAGCTTCTGCTTTGTTTGATCCTGGTTCCACATTTTCATATATTTCTGCTTATTATGCACCGTTGTTGGGTTTGTGTTTGAAGTCTTTATCTATGCCATTACTTGTAGCTGCCCCCGTGGGTGATTCTTTAGTAGTGAATCTAGTATATAGATCTTGTTTGGTGATTGTTCAGGGGTTTAATACTTGTGTTTATCTCATTGTTTTAGATATGGTAGATTTCGATGTGATTTTGGGAATGGACTGGTTATCTCCTTACCACGCGGTCTTGGATTTCTTTGCTAAGACCGTCACCTTAGCCATGCCTGGCATACCCCTAGTTGAGTGGTAGGGTTCTTTTAGCCACGCGCCCACGTAGAATATTTCTTACATTGGGGCTAGGAGATTGATATCAAGGGGTTGTGAGTCATTCCTTGCTTATGTTCGGGATGTTAGTGCTGAGAGTCCTTCGCTTGACTCTGTTCCTGTCATTCATGATTTTATCGATGTTTTTCATACCAACTTACATGTCCTTCCTCTTGAGGTACTCCTTTAAATTCATTCAAAAGGTACCATAAGTTGATAATTGCATCCAAAAGGGGTATAAGGGTTTTGGGGGGTCAAAGAGATGCAAAAACATGCAGAATGAACTTCTGGGCTGACCTGCGAAGCCACCTGCGCCCGCAGGTGGTTGAGGTACGGCTGCAGGTGCCTCTTGGCAGTGTCCAGGGTCACCTGCGAAGTCACCTGCACCCGCAGGTGCCTTCATCTGCGAGGACGGGTGCCCGTTTCGGCCAAAATAGGTCTCTTTTGGGTTCTTTTTGTAATGAATGGTACATGAGCATAATTAAACTTATATTTTCATATTTTAAGTTATCATGGATGCCAACGAACATCCATGGTTTCACAACGCACATAAACATCACAAAACTACGTTTTTCCTTCAATACGCCACCGGTTCCATGTACAATTTCGCAACAACAATTCCAAATGCTACACACAAAGAGAAAGCAAGTTAAGGACATAACCAAATCTTACATATTGATATTTAATCCATAAAATTCACTTCCTTCAAGACCATAAGTCCACTTCCAAGTTTACAAGGCAAAACCCTTTACCGATTAAGCAAACATAGACTAATTCACACATAGTGAACTTATCCACACTTTGTCAATATAACCAACATGATTTATACACCCTATTATGAATATAATATATTAAACCATGAGAGTAAACACTTACCAAAGCTTTCAAAGGAGTGATCTTGTCCAAAGAGAATGATAGCTTAGGGTTTGGAAGAGGAGAGAATATTGTGGAAAATTCTAGACTTTGCACATGTGTGAAATGGTGATAAAATCTGATTTTTCCACCTTATATAGTACCAAAAGGTCATCCTTAGCCACTCTTGGTTAAAGATGACATGTTTACTTGGTCTATTTTATGAATGGGTCATTTTTCCTCTTTGGGCCAATTCTTTTACTTAATTATTGGGCCTCTTTTAAGCCCATTAGCATGGAATTAATTCAGCCCAAGAATTTTAGTGATTAATCCACCAACTATATCAATTTTAAATATTTCCATAAATGTTACGGTAATCAATTAGGTTCGAAAATGTACGGGGTGTTACATCCTCCCCCCCTTAGAAACATTCGTCCTCGAATGTGAGTAACATTATCCCATTTACATAAATTTAGGTCTCATATTATCCTTCATGCTTTCATATATACACATAATGCTCATAGATACTTACTTTTTATTGCTCTAATTCCGCACTTTGAACTTTTTCTTCTGTTTTATTTCTTCGATTTCCCATGTGATTTCTTCTAATTGCTGATTTCTCCAATAGTACCTTTATGGAAGCTACTTCTTTATTTCTCAATCTGCTTACTTATCATCGATCTAGAATAGCAATAGGTACCTCTTTATATATGAGATCCTCTGTAACTTGTACATCTCTACTGGGAGCAATGCGAGATGGATCTCCTATACACTTTTAAAGCATCGACCATGAAATACTGAATGAACTGTGGAGAGTTCTTGGGATAGTGCTAATTTATATGCAACTTACCCAAATCTTCGGGTAATCTCATATGGCACGGTATATAGGGCCAACTTTCCTTTCTTCCCGAATCTCTTTACCCCTTTCATTGGTGATACTTTCAAAGATACCTAATCACCTATGGCAAATTCTAATTCCCTTATTCTAATATCGGCATATGACTAGTGTCGACTTTGGGCCATTTGTAGCCGCTATTGTATCACCTTAACTTTCTCTATATCTTGATGAACAAGATCTGACTCGAGTAAAGTAGTTTTACCCGCTTCCAACCTCCCAACTGGTGATCTACGCTTTCTTTCATACGAAGCTTCGTAAGGTGTCATTTTGATCATTGAATGATAGCTATCATTGTAGGCAAATTCAACAAGTAAATGGTCGTCTCAACTACCTTTTAAGTCCAATGTGCAAGCTCGTAACATATCTTCGAGTGTTTGGATGGTACGTTCTGCTTGTCCATCTGTTTGAGGATGAAAAGCCGTACTCAAACTCACTTGAGTTCCCAAACTCTTCTGAAAAAGATTTCCAAAAGTGAGCAGTAAACTGAGCTCTCCTATCTAATATAATAGAAATTGGAATCCCATGTAATCGTACTATCTCTGTAACATATAACCTTGTATAAGCTTTGGCTGTATAAGTGGTCTTGATTGGTAGGAAGGGTGCTGACTTGGTAAGCCTGTCAACTATTACCTGTATGGAATCCAATTGTTGCGGTGTACGAGACAAACCTGTGATGAAATTCATGTTAATCATGTCCCACTTCCAGACTGGAAGATTTATGCATTGCATATAACCGCCAAATGTCTGATGCCCTACTTTTACTTATTGATAGCTTGGACATGGAGCTACAAATTCTGCCATGTTCTTTTCATGTAACCTTACTAATACATCTCTTCCAAACCATGGTACATATTGGTTGCTCCCCAATGGATAGAATATTGTGAATGATGTGCTTCTGTCATAATTTATTTCCTTACCTCATTTATATCCGGTACACAAAATCTACCTTCGCATTGAAGTACTCCTCCTTGCGTAAGCTCACATGCCTTTGTCGAACTTTGTTGTACATGCTTTGTCAACTGAAATAAAATAGGATTTGCTTATTGCTTTTCCTTCACCTCAGCTACAAGTGAAGATTCTGCCGCATTTTCCACTATAATTCTTTCAGCTCTTGGAAACTCTTTTCATATGTATCATCCACTAAAACTTGGTTGCTTTGTGTTTTAGCTTGTTAAGGGTGTAGAGATAGAAGAAAATTCTTCAACAAATCTCCTATAATAACCAACCAATCCAAGAAAACAATAAATCTCTGTAAACGTCGTAGGCCTTAGCCAATTTTTTTTCATCGCTTCTATCTTTTGTCTATCAACCCTGAGTCCTTCATCCTATACAATGTGACCCAAGAATGCTACGGATTTTAAGCCAAAATTTACATTTAAAGAACTTTGCATATTTCTTACGATCACGAAGAATTCGTAATACCTGTAGTAATTGATTAGCATGGTCCTCTTGTGGTTTTGCATAAACTAGGGTGTTATCTTTAAACACCGTCACGAATACATCTAAAAGTGGCTTGAACACCCTATTTATCAAACCAAAAAAAAAAACTACTAGTGCATTCGTTAGCCTAATTGACATAACTAAAAATTCATAATGACCACACCGTGTTTGGAAAGCTGTCTTGGGTATATCTTTTTCTCTAACCCTTACTTGATGATAATTCGATCTTAAGTTAATCTTTAAGAAACCTTTGGCACCTTGTACCTGCTTAAATAAAGCATTGATGTCACCCAAAGTATACCTCCAAAAAAGTACAATGCGGTCGCTGAATCAAATATAGAACCCAACTAGGTTGGGGTCGATCCCACAGGGAATAGGTCGAAGTATGAGTAGACTACTGGAAGGAATAACTGGCAAGTAACTAAAACTGGGGGGGTTTGCTAGTGAATAGTAATGATGACGATTTCTGGCTGATATCGAGTTTGTAAATAATAAGAGAAATTCACTAGGACTGTGATCTCCAATGATTCCTTAACTCCACCGGTGACTTGTGCTTAACAAGACTTCCCCACTTCATTGTATGCAAAATCTAACAAGTTAGGTTCATCTAACTGTCTCTCGACTGTCATTAAACGAATTTCACACTTCTCCTCTCGGTCTCCAAGTGTCGCACTACTAACCCTTGTCCTGGATTTCAGTTAACCTTTCCCGCTAAGGCTCCGGTTATTAGATGAAGGTTGATAGCTCCAAATCTCTGTTGTTATCTCCTTTTCCCAATCCCTACCTCTCTCTCGAGCAAGTCTAGAATACAGGCAAGATTCTAAAGTTTGCAACCGTTAGAAAAGCAATCAATACGAAGGAAACAACAATACATGCATACGCAACAGTACAAAGTTGTTTTGCACTTCACCGGTTTTGTTAATTCTTTATGGTTCACACAACCCTAGTTGATAGGTTTAGCTACTCATAATTTCAAGAACATAAGAATAATCCAAAGATGAAAGCATAATTATGATCTCACAAGAATGAAGGAAAAACCAAAATTTCAATTATCAATCAACCTCAGAATTAGGGTTTGTGAATACAAAACCAAAATATATATCTCAATCAGTGTAAAATAACTCTCAAATTAGTAAATTGTCCAACTCCCACACTTAGGACTACCTAAGGGGTATTTATAGATACAAAACTAGTCCTATCCAAAACAAAATAGGAGAACAGAGTCGGCAGCTTTCACGGTGTCGTGACTTTGTGTCGTGGAACCAAGTCACGGCACGTGACATGTATCGTGGAAATCAGGCCTCTTTCTTGGATCTCTAAAGTGGACTCACGCCATCAAGTCATGCCACGTGGATGTCAGTCACGTGGCGTGAGTCCTGTCGTGGAACTCAGGTGAAATGTTAGTCCTCTGGAAGTCAATTCACGACACAACTCACGGCTCGTGACTAATGATCATGGCTCGTGAGTGATGTCGTGGGTTACTCTCAAGTGCAGATTCATTCTTTCATCATCAGACACATCATCTTAGGGCTTGATTCTTCCTCTTTTTGGTCATTTTACCTTTAAAACTTGTTTCCCTGCAATTTAGGACAGAAACCACATCATACCGATAAAACACACCCAAGTTATTGCATATTTTCCTTGTTTTAAGCATAAAAAGTGCCATATAACCATGGCACATCAACACCCTCAACTTAGACTGTTTGCATGTCCTCAGGTGAATAACATAAGACTACACCAACACAATGCTTAACTAAGAGAAATCTAAGGGACTTATGGCAGTCAACTTGTTGCTTTTGATACAAACCTTTTCCGACCCCTCCTATTTTCAAAGTCAAAGGGTGTGTGTAAGCAATGCAGAATCATGACATAGCAGGGATCAAGTGATGGAACCAAATTATGCACAAACAACTAAGCGTATATGCAATTGATATTTCCCGAACAACTAGCAGCTAATTATGCAACCCATGTGCCCTCACAGTCAAAGAAGTCCCATCCCCTCTCAGTATACTAATGGATATCAACATAGGGACGAGTTCAAAACACTCACGCTCACAAAGAAGTTAAGACAGTGTGCGTTAAATACCATAGGCTTGCCCTTATTTTCTATGCCTTAGTTTTCAGACAGTTGGACTAGGATCACTATAGGACTTTACTTGGCTTGTAATGTAGGCTTAGGGACAGGTATGGTGCATATGGATATAGTGACTCAACCCTCCTTGACACTACACTATTTTTGGCTCCCACTTCCAACCTTTTTCATTTTTATTCTCCCTTGTTCTTCATTCTTTTATTCTCAGACTTTGGGTATGGTTTTTCTCCTCAACTTTAAACACATATACCCTTCTTTTTTTTTTCTCTTTTTCTTCACACCCAAATCTTTTTTATTTATTTATTAACCCTTCTTCATACCTAACTCAATCTACGCACCCCTATAATAGCCACCTTCAACTTAGGCGATTTGCCTGAGTTGAGGTACACAGTGTCCAAGGAGGGACCAGGGCCAAGACAGGTTCATTGTGATTAAAATGGGAAGGTGAATAGGCTAATGAAAGAAATAGGACAATTATGGCTCAAAAGTTGGGATCAAGGGATACTTATTCTTTTGGTTTGGCATTTAGGCTAATAGTGGACTTTTTTTTTCAACGACGGCCTATGATCCTTTCCTAATCTTTATCCTGTAACCTAGGCAAGACTAACCGGGCAAGTTCTGGATAGCACACACACAGCTAACTGAGTAGTGACCTCACACACACATAACACAGGGTTATATTACCTACTACTACCTATCCGTTCATGCAATGCTAGCTACGGTTGTTTGCCTATAATTCTAGTGCCATAACGAGATCCAATAGCAGTCACACATAAAGCATGTCAATTTCAAAAACCAAAATTTCAGGAGGGGTATCCTTAGCAACAAAAACACATAAGAATTTTTGCAAAACTGAACTGCACTAAAGTTCCCTCATTTTTCTCCTAATATAGCAAGAAACATAAAAACATCAATGATATCATCCTAAACATGTCGGTTCTACTATGATAGTACACTCGGGGGAAAAGAAACACGGGAACAAAACCCCCCAAGTGGTGGTACACCCCCACCCCCAACTAAATATGGTGCAATGCCCTCAATGCACCGATATCAAATCAAAAACAAGGGAGTGAAGAAATAACTGTGACGCTCTAAGCGCTGAAAGTGGGCCCGCCAGTCGCGAGATCATCAGCCTGTGTTGTAGAAGGTGCATTCGGTAGGGGAATAGCTTGACTGGCAGATGCACCACGAGCCCTATACTCTACCTCAATCTGGCTCGTGTGGTACTCTACCCGGGAGGCTTTCACAGCCCTCCTCAGATCACTATCGAACTCATCCTCACTAGCACCCCCATCCATCGGACTGTGGGGTCTCTTACCTCTATCTATCTCCGGCTCCTCATCAGCAAACAGATCCACCTCAAATACTGGTCGTACGAAGGGCGGGACAGGCATAGGTGGTATAATGGGCGTGCTAGTCGATGCCAGTGCCCGAACCTTCTCTCTCAACGCAGCAACTTCCTGGGTCAAGCCGGCCATATCAGGGCTCGGTGCAGCACTCAATCGGGAGGCCATACGTGCCTTGAAACTATCAATCCGTCCATGCAGGCCCCGCATAAATTGGTCCATAGCTGCGTTCATCCGAGCCTCCACCCTAGTCTCCGTAGCCTCGACTATAGATCGAACCCAAGGCTTAAGCTGGGATACCAACTTAGCCATCTGAGTCTCGGTGTGAGCCTAGCGCTCAAACATCTTTGTCTGCCTGTCAACTAGCTGCTACAGAAAGTCTCGAGATACTGACACCATCCCAGCAGGAGTCGGTGGGGCACTAGTACTGGGTACGCCCTCATCAATAGGGCCAGTGCCCTCAGTCGGTACCGGTAGCCTAACTGGTGCAGGAACAGGCAAAGGTACACCACTCAGCTCATCCAGGGCAATACCCGATGCCTCAGACGGCTGTGACCCTCGGGGAAGAATGGGGTGCAAACCCCTCTGCTGCATCATCGCAATATCTGCCAACCGGGTCACCTCTATAGAATTATCGATGGCAGGTATCCTGGCTACCCCTGATCTATCACACAGACCCTGAATCAAACATGGAAAAGGGATACTCGAGTGATCTCGAAAAGCTCGCTCGTGGATTTCTTGGATGATGTACCTTGCAAAATGGATCTTATAACCAGCCAAGATGCTGGCTACTACTACCGCCCTGTCCAATGTAAGTGAGTTATCAGCGTTAGTTGGACCCAACCTATGACGAACCACTGACCACCAGAATCGACCAGCAAAATAGAGCGTGGACTTTTTGATGTCCAGCTTCCCAGTCACCCAACTAGCCGCTACACCCTCCTCGACTATGTAACCTGTAATCCATTTAATCAACTCTAATTTCTGCTCTGCATCTCTTATCCAAACTCTATCTCTGACCGTGTCCATCCTGTGATCAAATTCAGCTGTCGAAACCGAAACTAGACGATCAGGCCCTAAACGGAAGTGGTGAATGGTCTCTTTCGAAATGTCTACTCGGGTACCGCGCACCATGACATGAGTTAACACTGCTGTAAAATATATCGCTACCCAAATAAGGTGCTCAAACCTACAGATGCAGCATAGGAAGCATAAAATTCTCGGACCACCTCCGAGATATACCTGCCAGAAGGCTGCGCTATCCAACCCAAGCCATATCGCTCAAAAAGAGGCCAAATATCCAGTAATGTCCTCAGTTCCTCCACTCTATACCGGGGCTCCTCCATAATGCTTCTCTGACACACACCACGCTCTGTCAGCTCAGCATCTCGATCATAAATAGCACTCATGCCCTGTACATACCACCTCTGAACCTCCCTATCCTGTGCAGTAGTCGGGGCACTCTCGGCACCAGTACCAAAAAGAAAGGCTGTAGCTTCTGCCACAGATGTATCCTGACCCGTAGCCTCATCCCCAGACAAACCCTAACCCGTAGCTTCATCCGTAGACCCTGACTCAGAAATATCCTTCCCCTCTTCAGACTGTGGGGCAGACTCAGAAGACGCAGCTGGTACCTCGGGCTCAGCAGGTGGTGGGACCGGCTGAATTGCAACTCGGGCAGCCGCTCGAGCACGCGTCTGTAACCTCTTAGCCCGTGGGACTAAGGCCGTGTCATCCTGACTAATATCAAACTCCTCCATGGAACCACTTGGTTCAGACTCAGTGGGTTCATCCCACAGACGGGTCGGTAAATCTAGATTTTTAGTCCGAATCTGGGATGACGCATCAAGGTGGTCACTTTTGGGATTGGATTTTGGAGGCATGGTAACGAGTTCGGATTAAAATTTTTAGGTATTGGGTCGAATTTGGTATGGTTGATTCAAATTTTTGGACCTTTTTGGTAATGGGGGTCGGATTTTCGAAAAGGGAACGGATGTGGTGAGTGATTGGGATTTGGTTTTCGGATTTTTGGAGTTTGGGAATGATGGGATTCGGATTTAATGGGGAGAAGTAGAGGGATTTTGAATTTTAGGGTTTAAGTTGAAAGATTTTAAAGTGGGTAAGAAATAATGGTTTTCGGGTATATATCGGGTAAGGAAGAAAGGGTTTTGGATTTATTTTGGAAAAACTGGGCTCGGGTCGGGTCGGATTTTGTTTTCTGATATTTTTAAGTTTCACGACACGACCCACGCCACGTTACTGGCACCCACGTGACATGGAGTCTGTCGTGACTGGTGTGTTGTGACTGAACTGAGTGTCTGATTTCAACGACACCAGTCACGTGGCGTGGATACCATACACGTCCCGTGAACTACTTCCGTGGAACTGATTCAGAACCTGGAAATATTTATCTGAGTTTGACGATGTCATCCATGTGGCGTAGAACCCCCTCACGTGTCGTGAGTTATGTCGTGGAGGAAATTTCACCACTTTAGGTGGATTCTATGATTTTCAACTCACTGCTACTCAATAATCTAATCTCCTCATAACAAAATATTGGGTTTCCTCCCAATCAACGCTTGATTTAACGCCGCGGCACGACATGGCTATCTTGGATACTCAGACTTTCCCAATTAGCCCATGGGTTGCCTCCCATGAAGCGCCTGATTTAACGTCGCGGCACGACATGGTTAACTTGACTACTCAGACTTCATCAACTTCAAGTTCTTCAATCATCCTTATCTCTTCCGGAACTCCTACATAATGCTTAAAATGTTGTCCATTGACTTTGAATAGGACATTATCTGCTCCTTTCAGCTCAATAGCACCATGTGAGAATACCCGAACTACCGTGAATGGGCCAGACCATTTGGACTTTAATTTTCCAGCAAACAGGCAAAGCTTGGAGTTATACAGTAGCACCAAATCTCTCGGATGAAACTCTCGATTCTCAATTCGCTGATCATGATACAATTTCATCTTTTCTTTATACAATGCTGAACTCTCATAAGCCCGGAGACGAAATTCATCCATCTCATTCATCTATTCTAGTCTTATTTTAGCCGCTTCATTCCAGTCTAAATTCAATCTCTTCAATGCCCACAATGCTTTATGTTCCAGTTCAACGGGAAAATGGCAAGCTTTTCCAAAAACCAATTGATATGGTGAAGCACCAATAGCTGTTTTGAAAGCCGTCCGATATTCCCATAACACATCATCCAATCTATGAGCCCAATCAGTCCTATTAGCATTGACTGTTTTTGCTAAGATAGACTTGATTTCACGATTTGATACCTCAACCTGCCCACTTGTCTGCGGATGGTAAGGTGTGGCCACCTTATGCTTTACACCGTATTTTTCAAGAAGAGCCTTGAACAGCCGGTTGCAAAAGTGGGATCCTCCATCACTAATAATAACTCGAGGTGTCCCAAATCGTGAGAAAATGTTCTTTTTCAAGGAAGCTGTGACACTTCTTCCTTCGTTATTAGGAAGCGCAATTGCCTCCACCCACTTAGAAACATAGTCAACAGCCACCAAGATGTACTTCATTCCATGCGATCTCACAAATGGACCCATAAAGTCAGCTCCCCACACATCAAATAATTCAAGTTCAAGAATCGTAGTCATGGGAAGTTCGTGTCTGCGTGAAATATTACCTTGCCTTTGACACCGGTCACAAGTGCGGGCATAGTCATGAACATCCTTGTAAATGCTGGGCCAATAGTACCCACACTGCAAGATTTTATGGGCAGTCCTTGTACCTTCATGATGACCCCCAACTGGAGATGAGTGACATACCTCCAAAATACTCATCATTTCGACCTCTGGGATGCATCTTCGAATAATGCCATCAGCACACACTCTGAACAAATATGGCTCATCCCAAAAGAATTTTCGTACCTCATGCATGAACTTTCTTCTCTGTTGATATGTCATATCTTCCGGGACTAGATCACTTGCCAAAAAGTTGGCGAAATCAGCAAACCAAGGGATTAAATCTTGGGATGCTGCAAGCACTTGCTCATCTGGAAAAGTATCATCAATTTCAAGATCATCTTTCACTTTCAGCATGGCCTCCTCCTCAAGGCGTGACAGATGGTCAGCCACTTGATTTTCGGTCCCCTTCCGATCCTTGACTTCAAAGTAAAATTCTTGCAATAGAAGTACCCACCGAATCAGTCTTGGCTTAGCATCCTTTTTCGACATAAGATACCGAAGAGCCACATGATCTGTGTGAACAATCACCTTCGTGCCAATCAAGTACGATCTGAATTTCTCGAAAGCAAAGACTACTGCCAACAACTCCTGCTCAGTCACAGTGTAATTCTTTTGAGTTGGATTAAGCACTTTGCTAGCGTAGTAGATCGAATGTAATATCTTCTCAAGTCTTTGGCCAAGGACTGCACCCAAAGCCACTCCACTAGCATCGCACATAACCTCAAAAGTCTTAGTCCAATCCGGTGACACAATGATAGGGGCTAACACCAACTTCTCTTTAAGACACTCAAACGCTTTAAGACATGCTTCATCAAATACGAACTTCACCTCTTTCTCTAAAAGTTTGCACAAGGGATGAGCAATCTTGGAGAAGTCTTTGATGAACCTTCTGTAAAAACCAGCATGACCCAGAAAACTCTGAATACCTTTTACAGAGATAGGTGGGGGTAGCTTCTCAATTACTTCGATTTTCGCCTTATCTACCTCCATGCCGTTCTTCGAAATCTGATGCCCCAATACGATACCTTCATTGACCATAAAGTGACACTTTTCCCAATTCAACACTAGGTTGCACTCAATGCATCTTTGCAGCACATTAGCAAGGTGTGCCAAACATCCCTCAAACGAGTCACCCACTATAAAAAAATCATCCATAAACACCTCGATAGTGTCTTCCACCATGTCGGAGAAAATAGACATCATACAGCATTGGAAGGTGGTCGGTGCATTACACAAACCGAAAGGCATCCTCTTGAATACGAACGTCCCATATGGACAAGTGAAAGTGGTCTTTTCTTGGTCTTCGGGGGCAATAAAGATCTGGTTATACCCCGAATACCCATCAAGAAAACAATACCATCCTCTACCAGCAAGACGGTCTAACATCTGGTCCATGAAGGGCATAGGAAAATGATCCTTTTCAGTCCACGAATTCAGCTTCCAATAGTCCATGCAAACTCTCCATTCAGTCACTGGTCTCATTAGAATCAACTCATTTTTGTCATTCGGAACCACTGTGATTCCTTCTTTTTTCGGCACACACTGAATCGGGCTCACCCACTTGCTATCAGCAATAGGATAAACCACTCCTGCATCCAACCACTTGATGATCTCTTTCTTTACGACCTCTTGCATAGGTGGGTTTAGACGACGCTGGTGTTCAATGCTAGGGATACTTTCTGGCACAAGCTGAATTTTATGAGTGCAAATGCCGGGTGGAATACCTATGATATCTGTAATGGACCAACCAATGGCCCTCTTGAATCTTCTCAAAACCAAAACCAAAGCCGCTACTTGCCATTCCACCAGCTTAGCAGAAATAATCACTGGCAAGGTATTGTTGGCTTCCAATAATGTGTAGCGAAGGTGGGCCGGAAGAGCCTTAAGCTCTAACACTGGAGGCTCCTATATAGATGGACGAGCTGGTGGAGTTACCCTATTCTTTAAATCAAGATCCAGTTTCTTGGGCGCATAAGTGTACGCTCCTTTACCAGCTAGTGCACCCACCATCTCATCATAGTCTTCTATACCATCATTTTCAAAGTTTATGATTACGGCAGCCAGAGGTTCTTCTCCCAACCTTTCTTCAATGGGCACGGTAACTTCAATATCATCAATCGCATCTATCACTGAAATGACTCTCTTACCTCTTGGCTGCTTTATTGACCGACAGACATTGAAAGTAACCTGCTCATCATTCAATCTAAATTGCAGCTGCCCGGTTTCCATATCAACCAATGCATGACATGTGGTAAGGAATGGTCTCCCCAGTATGATGGGAACCTCAAAGTCAACTTCACAATCGAGGATCACAAAATCAGCCGAAAATATGAAAAAAGCAACCTTCACCAAAACATCGTACAGAATACCAACCGATTTTTTTACAGTTCTATCGGCCATTAGAAGTCTCATGGAGGTTGGTTTTGGTGCACCCAACCCCAATTGCTTGAACACGGCTAATGACATTAGGTTGATGCTAGCCCCCAAATCGCACAGTGCTTTGGCAAAGTCGTAGGACCCAATAGTGCAAGGGATTGTGAACGCTCCTGGGTCCTCCTTCTTTTCAACTAAGGATCGGGAAGCAACTGCACTACAATGATGAATGCTATCTGCGGGCTCAAAACTGACCGTTCTCTTCTTAGTCACCAAGTCTTTCATGAACTTTGCATAGCCTGACATCTACTCTAATGCTTCTACAAGAGGGATGTTAACTGACAGATCCTTCAACATGGTGATGAACTTCTGATACTTTCCTTCCTCCGCCTTTTTCTTCAACCTTTGAGGATAGGATGGAGGAGGTCACGGAATAGTTTTGAGCACTTTTTGTACCTCGTTCTCCTTCTTCATCTCAGATTTGGCATTATCACTATCGTCCCGATTTGGAACCATATCACCCTTTTCATTATTCGGCTCTAACTCAGCTTCTACATCAATAATCACTGGATCAATAGGAACACCACTTTCAGCAGGCAAAGGTGGATCTGTCGTGCACTTCCCACTTCTAGTAGTGATGGCGAGGCAATGACTATCATTTTTAGGATTATGGACGGGGTTACTTGGAAGGGTGCCTGGCTGTCGTTGGTTTAGTGCCAAAGAAATCTGCCCAAACTATTGCTCCAATGTTTAATGGAAGTTGAATGGGACTCCACTTTCTGACTTATGCCCGAAATGTCAGTCTTAATTTCTTTCAAGCAATTCTCCTGACTTTCTGCTCCTTTAACCAATTTATTTAGGAGTGCCTCCATCCTTGAACTTCCAGACTCCTCCTCACGCCTTCCAGGTGGTACATAAGGGTCATTTTTTTCTGTATGATCATCTTTCTGCCTCCAATCACCATCACGGTCCCATTCACGATCTCTGTATCCCAATTTGTTGTAGTTGTCCCCATAATAGTTCCGACCTTGATTCCCTTGTCTTGAGTTCCAAGAGTCTTGATTAGACCCTTGGCCCTTGGCTCGGAAATCCGCCACTTCACGATCTAGATACTTCGCCTCTTCATCTGACTCACTATCATCATGTCTAAATGATTTGCTTTGTGCACCAACAGCATGCACCTTTTTTGCATCTCTAGCAGCTATCTATTTGGCCAGAAGACCAATCTCTGTCCTCAACTGAGCAAGCTCTTGCGCCACAGATTCATCCAACGCCCTTTGAGCTGTTGAAGCTCCAATAGCATATGTCCCAGCCGGCGTATCTGCCTCCCGAGTATGCCATCCTCGGTTGGTCTTAGTGACACGATCTAATATCTCAGAAGATTGGTCCCATCTCAAACTCATGAATGCTCCACCAGTGATAGTATCTGCTACCACTTTTGTGTTGACATTCAAAGCTCTGTAGAAGATTTCAAGTAAGTTCCTGCCGCTCATCCTATGATTTGGAACCATCTGCAGCTTCTTTTTAAATCTCAGCCAAGTCTCATATAGTGCTTCCAAATGAAGCTGTCTGAAATTATAGATCTCATCTTTCAACTGCAGTATCTTTGACGGTGAGAAATTTTTTTCCAAGAATTGGTTTCTCAATTCCTGCCAAGTAGTGATAGAACCTCGAGGAAGCTCAGCCAACCACAACGTGGCTTCTCCTGTAAGAGAAAATGGGAACAACCTCAATCGTATCGCCTCTTGGTCAACTCCAGGAAGATTGTATGACGTGCAGACCCCCACAAAATTCATTACATGCAAGTTTGGATCATCAGAAGGAAGACCCGCAAACACGCCCTTCAAGTTCAGCAGATGGATCATGGAACTAGTAATGTCAAACTTAGTGCCTGGAGGTAACTCAGGTGGAACAATAGCACCATTCTCAATTGGCTCAAAATAGGCCACATATTCATCTTCAGGATCATCATAAACAGGCACACGTTGTCTCGGTTGTACTCTTAATTGTCTTTATTGCTCTTCAGCATCAGCTAGACGCTATGCTGCTTCCTGCATAGCTCGATTATCTCTTTCTGCTTGTCTAAGAGCAGCTTGTCTAGCATACTCTTCTCGGGTCAATCGAGCAGTAGTTTGCTCCGCTGTTTCCTAACCAGCCGGATGCATTGGCTGATTATAAACATCCCCTGCAGCTGCGGGATTCTGGACTCCTTCAGTATTCACCATTCTCCGATTAGCTCTTAAAGTCCTTTCGATTTCAAGATCAAGAGGAATCAGGGGATTGCCTTGACTCCTAGTATTTGGCATACATCGGCGTATGCCCTCGAGAGTATGTAAAAACACACCCAATCAACTCCAACCAGTAATGTTCAACTTCGTAACCGTATTCCCCGGCAACGGCGCCAAAATTTGATGTCGCCCAAAGTATACCTCCAAAAAAGTACAATGTGGTCGCTAAATCAAATATAGAACCCAATTAGGTTGGGGTCGATCCCATAGGGAATAGGTAGAAGTATGAGTAGACTACTAGAAGGAATAACTGGCAAGTAACTAAAACTGGGGGGGTTTGCTAGTGAATAGTAATGATGACGATTGCTGGCTGATATCGAGTTTGTAAATAATAAGAGAAATTCACTAGGACTGTGATCCCCAATGATTCCTTAACTCCACCGGTGACTTGTGCTTAACAAGAATGCCCCACTGCACTGCATGCAAAATCTAACAAGTTAGGTTCATCTAATTGTCTTTCGACTGTCATTAGACGAATTTCACTCTTCTCCTCTCGGTCTCCAAGTGTCGCACTACTAACCCGTGTCCTGGATTTCAGTTAACGTTTCCCGCTAAGGCTCCGGTTATTAGATAAAGGTTGATAGCTCCAAATCTCTGTTGTTATCTCCTTTTCCCAATCCCTACCTCTCTCTCGAGCAAGTCTAGAATACAGGCAAGATTCTAACGTTTGCAACCGTTAGAAAAGCAATCAATATGAAGGAAATAACAATACATGCATACGCAGCAGTACGAAGTTGTTTTGCACTTCATCGATTTTGTTAATTCTTCATGGTTCACACAACCCTAGTTGATGGGTTTAGCTACTCATAATTGCAAGAACACAAGAATAATCCAAAGATGAAAGCATAATTATGATCTCATAAGAATGAAGGAAAAACCAAAATTTCAACTATCAATCAACCTCAGAATTAGGGTTTGTGAATACAAAACCAAAATATATATCTCAATCAGTGTAAAATAACTCTCAAAGTATTAAATTGTCCAACTCCCTTACTTAGGACTACCTAGGGGTATTTATAGATACAAAACTAGTCCTATCCAAAACAAAATAGGAGAACAGAGTCGGCAGCTTTCACGGTGTCGTGACTTTGTGTCGTGGAACCAAGTCACGGCACGTGACATGTATCGTGGAAATCAGGCCTCTTTCTTGGATCTCTGAAGTGGACTCACGCCATCAAGTCACACCACGTGGATGTCAGTCATGTGGCGTGAGTCCTGTCGTGGAACTCAGGTGAAATGTTAGTCCTCTGGAAGTCAATTCACGACACAACTCATGGCTCATGACTGATGATCACGGCTCGTGAGTGATGCCGTGGGTTACTCTCAAGTGCAGATTCATTCTTTCATCATCAGACACATCATCTTAGGGCTTGATTCTTCCTCTTTTTGGTCATTTTACCTTTAAAACCTGTTTCCCTGCAATTTAGGACAGAAACCACATCATACCGACAAAACACACCCAAGTTATTGCATATTTTCCTTGTTTTAAGCATAGAAAGTGTCATATAACCATGGCACATCAAGCACCAATTCTGGGAAGGGAATATTTATTTTGGATTGTCGCCTTATTTAGTTTCCAATAAGTCATACACATTCTCAGTGTACCATCTCTCTATCGTACAATTAACACTGGTGCAACCCAAGGGGACATACTAGGTCTTATGTATCCCTTGTCCTACAAGTATTTTAGTTGCTCCGTTACTTTCCGTCCTAGAGGTAAACCTGGAAGCTCTCCAGGAAATACCTCAAGAATTGTATTTTCCAACGAAACCGATTGAAGAGTTGGTGGCTTCACATCGGTATCCTGCACCATCACTAGGTGGAATATGTACCTCTTAGAGTATTATTTCTTTGCCCTAAGATAGGAAATAAATTTTCCTCTCGGTGCTCCCACATTACCCTTCCATTCAAGAACATTCTTTTGTGGAAAATGAAAATGTAACTTCTTAGCTCGGCAATCTACTATGGCATAACAAGAAGTCAATCAATCCATACCCATTATAACATCAAAATCTACCATTTTCAGTTCAATAAGATCAACCAGTATGTCATACCACAAACAATTACTATACAATTATGATATACTCTTTTAACTATAATAGATTCACAACTAGTGTAGCTACTTCAAATGGCTTATCTAGTAATGCTGGTGTTCTTTCAAACTTTTTCTGCAATAAATTGAGTAATATATGCATACATTATGTGAAAAGACAGATAATGTACCTGTCACCACATCAGGAGAAGCCTCCAAATTCAGCCGATTCGCTACGGCATAGGTACAGTCCTGAACTCCACCAGAATTGGCTACACCTCTGGCATCTCTACCATGACCAGCAGGCTGTACATCTCGGCCTAAGGAAGGGATCAATAATAATGATGCAACGGTTGATCCCATAGGTCGCACCATACTACCCATGCCCCCTTGTAGACACTTTTTCATCAAGTGCCCTGACATACCGCACTGAAAGCAAATATTCGTTCCAAACCAGCATTCACCCTAGTGAAACTTCCCGCAGTATTGGCACAGCCGATGAGAAAATCCCGCTTTCTGCGAACCCCGTAGTCCACTACTCTGCCCCACTTGACCGCCTCTAAATCCTCGAAATTGGGATGGCGTACTTGTTGTAGGGTAAGAAAATGAGGGTCTCGATGGTCTATTACAAACCCAAGGCCTAAATTCTCCTTGGGACACTGTGAACTGTCCCATAGGTCTAGTCCTCTTGGATGGCCCTCTTTCAAAGTTTTGTTCCCTTCTCCTTTGTCTCTAATTCTCCATTTTCTATGCAAAGGCTTGTATTCTTTCTATTTCCATATCCTTGTTCAAAGAAGCAATAGTACAGTCCCTCACCAAATATGGCTCCAACCTTTCCACATACCGATGGACTCTGTCCTCCATCGTGGCTACTACATTAGGAGCATATCGAGCTAAAGAGTTAAACCAGAGACTGTACTCTCTGACACTCATATTCCCTTGATGAAGATTTAAAAACTGATTTGCACGAGCCTCTCGGATCTCATAGGGAAGATAGTGATCAAGAAATGTCATTCTAAATTCCTCCCAACTAGCTGGAAGTGCGCCTATACCCCTAGATCGTTTCCAATCTTCGTACTATAATATAGCCTCGCCTTTTAATCTATATGCTGCATGCTCCACTGTTTCTATACCAGTCACATGCATAACATCTAGAGCCCTTTTGGTTTGGTCCACGACGTCCTATGGGTCTTCATTCAGATCTGACCCAGTGAACGTAGGAGGGTCTAATTTCAGAAAATCTAGTGTCCGCCGACTAGCTGCCCTATCCTTACCATCACTAATTGTCATTAGACCTACTTGCCCTTGATTTAGTGCAACAACTATACCAGTAACTATACGAGTCAACATTTGCACTGCATTTCTTAGATTCTGCTCAGTAGCATTAACAGGTGGTTCATTAGGTTCTTCTCTCCTTCTCGGCTCTTCTGGAGCTGGAAAAGTAGAAGAAGCCCGCGATGCATATTCAGTTTAAGCCCCACCCTGACTAGCTTGGTCAGGTAGTGATTTACTAGTTCCTTCTCCGGCAAGCATATCTACCTTCTTACCTTTGTCCCTACCTTGTCTTGTAATCGGCATGTTTACTATACAGAAGAAAACCAATTCCAATGGTTAGATATGATTTCCACCTACAACTTTAGCTCCAGTGCACGATCTAAGAAATGAAGAAAAGAAACAACTATTAAATGTCCCATAGCCTCCTACTTATAAATATGGCACGCAACACATCCATAAGCAAGACTCTGCTCAGACACGTCTTTGTAGACACCCTTAGGACGACCTGCTCTAATACAACTCTTGTCACGCCTCAAATTCCAATGGGGCGGACTGGCACCCGAAGCCGTTAAAGCCCGAGAGAACCAATCTTCATTCAGGTACACTCATATGCATGTCATTCAATGAACATCACTATCACTATGCTAATGGAGGAAGTCATGGAAAACATGTGATATATATATATATATATATGAAACTTGATCGTTAGGGCCACCACGTCAAAATGGACATACATTCCGTCATTCATCCCACAACATCTACAAAGCCTCTACAGATACATAGACATGACCAACCTAAAGTAGGGACAAGTCCCCGCTTTATACAACATTTACATAATACCAAAACAAATGTACACATGTGACTCGGAGAAGCCCCGAACCAATCTGGAGCTCACCAATAGTATGCGGATGACCCGTAGCCTACTGTGGAGGTCTACTAGCACATGTGCCTGAAGCAAGTAAGGTAAGTCCCCCAAGGGACGTCAATACTAAGAATGTACTGAGTATGTAAGGCCATAAGAAACTGTATGATACATAAATACTTCAATGGAATCAAATACAAGTGAATAATCATTTTGGATAAACCATCGTACTGTATGTGTGGAACCATGTGTATTACATTCATTACTTTCTTTGCTTGTACGTTCATCATCTTTATTATTCATCCAGCTGATCAGTGGGTCATAGCATAGTCATCCACCTTATCGGTGGGTAATAAAATAATCATCCACCTTATTGGTGGGTCATAAAATAATCATCCACCTTATCTGTGGGTCCTAACATTAGGATCAGCTCGAGCTAGGCTTATGTGCCCCTTTGATGCTGTCCCTTGATCTAATAATCTTGGGATCGGTTCTAGCTAGACTTAAGTGCCCCTTGAACCGTCCCGGCTCTCGAATAATAAACCATATATGCATTACTTTATTCCTTTCCTTTTGAGAGATTGCTATATTGGTGGTTGAAACATTATTGGAACTTTGAAACATAACATTTTTGGAACTTTAGAACCATGTCCACAATTATGTGACACGTGAATAGCAATTGATCAATGAATAAGAAACATGTAAATAACAATAGATGATACCCTGAAATGAGATACCTTCGAACATTTCGGAATGGAACAAGTACAATGCTAATGTGAACACTATGTGCTGCAGAAGGATACGGAAAGAGTAACCTTACATACCTTATCTTCTCAATATGAATATACAGTCCTATATGTGATTACAATAATCCAGCTCCTTCCTTATGTTTTACTCTACAACACAAACACATCACGGATCTCTCGTTAACAACTCACTATATCACAAGTACATAAGACGACAATGAGTTACATGACTACCATATTACGTCGTTTCACCCTTCACAATATAATAGACTGCGTCACCATACCAATCAACACCATAACATGCCACACATCAACCAAGACATCATAAACCAATAGCATTTCACACCAAGTTTATACCTTACACTTCCCCTTCAATACCATGTCACAATTACCTCACTACGTCACGGAAACACCTTTCACAACAACACATAAATACAATACATAATTGATACCATTCAAAATACCTCCGGTATACTCCTTTAAAGTCATTCAAAAGGTACCATAAGTTTATAATTGCATCCAAAAAGGGTATAGGGGTTTGGGGGGTCAAAGAGATGCAAAAACATGCAAAATGAACTTCTGGGCTTACCTGCGAAGCCACGTACCCCCGCAGGTGGTTGAGGTTTGGCCAAAGTTGCCTCTTGGTAGTGTCCAGGGGCACCTGCAAAGTCACCTGCGCCCGCAGGTGCCTTCGTCTGCGATGACGGGTGCCCGTTTCGGCCAAAATGGGTCTCTTTTGGGTTCTTTTTGTAATGAATGGTCGGTACATGATCATAATTAAACTTATATTTTCATATTTTAAGTTATCATGGTTGACAATGAACAGCCATGGTTTCACAACGCACATAAACATCACAAAACTATATTTTTCCTTCAATACGCCACCGGTTCCATGTACAATTTCGCAACAACAATTCCAAATACTACACACAAAGAGGAAGCAAGTTAAGGAAATAAACACATATTACATGTTGATATTTAATCCATAAAATTCACTTCCTTCAAGACCACAAGTTCACTTCCAAGTTTATAAGGCAAAACCCTTTACCGATTAAGCAAACATAGACTATTTCACACATAGTGAACTTATCCACACTTTGTCAATATAAGCAACATGATTTATACACCCTATTATGCATAT
Organism: Capsicum rhomboideum; assembly: GCA_031232105.1. Taxonomy (NCBI): domain Eukaryota; kingdom Viridiplantae; phylum Streptophyta; class Magnoliopsida; order Solanales; family Solanaceae; genus Capsicum; species Capsicum rhomboideum. The sequence continues at coordinate 44,431,755 of CP124719.1, read as the reverse complement.
AATATATTAAATCATGAGAGTAAACACTTACCAAAACTTGCAAAGGAGTGATCTTGTCCAAAGAGAATGATAGCTTAGGGTTTGGAAGAGGAGAGAATATTGTGGAAAATTCTAGACTTTGCACATGTGTGAAATGGTGATAAAATCTGATTTTTCCACCTTATATAGTCCCACAAGGTCATCCTTAGCCACTCTTGGTCAAAGATGACATGTTTACTTGGTCCATTTTATGAATGGGTCATTTTTCCTTTTTGGGCCAATTCTTTTACTTAATTATTGGGCCTCTTTTAAGCCCATTAGCATGGAATTAATTCAGACCAAGAATTTTAGTGATTAATCCACCAACTATCTCAAGTTTAAATAATTTCATAAATGTTATGGTAATCAATTAGGTTTGGAAATGTACGGGGTGTTACAGTATACTTGGTCCACTTTTAAATGGATCTTTTCCCTTTGGCCCCATGTCTTATTTACTTAATTTTGGGCCTCAATTGAGCCCATAAACATAATATTAATTCAGCCCAATAAATTTACTAGGTAATACACCAACTATCTCAAGTTTAAATAATTCCATAAATGTTAAGGTAGTCAAATAAGTCCGAAAATGTACGGGGTGTTACAGATAAGGTAGGCACCATCATGACATGAGAAATTGGGCCATGACATATTGGTATCAGAGCCTAGGTTTCACTGGTATTATTGGTATAAGAGCCAGTGTTTAGTAGAGTCCCTTCTGTATCCTATCTTTGGGAAGCTACAGAACATTTTAAGGAAAAGTCTCATCTCTTTAATTCACTTTCGTGCATTGAGCCTGAGTTGGTTTTTAATCTTTATTGGTTCACTCTTTACGCAGATGGCTACGATGGAAGGAGCAGCAGCCTGGGATCGGGACTCTGATCCTACTGCTAGAGCTCCATTTAAGGGCAGAGGTCGACCCAGAGATCGAGGGCAGGCTAGGGCAGCAACCCTAGTTCGAGATCAGGCTAAGGAGCCATCACTGGACCCTATTATAGCTCCTGAGCCTGAGACATCTCCAGGTATTCAACCACCACAGCAGCAGGTGGGCCAGGTAGTAGACCAGGCCCTACCTGGGTTTATATTTTCTTTGGTTCTCCGAGATACGTTGGTACAGTTGTTGGGGTTAGTTAGGGTACCATCGACCGATGGAGCTTGGTATTGATATCAAGGCGCAGCCTGCAGCTGCGGCTCCTATAGCAGAGTTTCTGCCAACACCGATAGTCCCACATTCGGTAGTAGCCCATCCAGTTATGTATGTGGAGGAGCAAAAAATGTTGGGACGTTTTCTAAAATTGACTCCATCTAAGTTTGCCAGGATGCTTATGAGTTCTTGTCTATTTGTAAGGAGAAGTTACGGAACATGGGGTTGGTTGAGTCGCGCAGAGTAGATTTTGTTGCTTAATAGCTAGAAACAGGAGGAAGGAGGTGGTAGAGAGGTTATCTTAATTCCAGGCTAGCTGGATCTCCCCCTGCTACTTGGGCTCAATTCTCCGAGGTTTTCCTGGGAAAGTATATGCCTCACAGCATGAGCGAGCGTCTTCGGGATGAATTTTTTGGGTTAAGACAGGGTTTTATATCTATGGCTTCATATAAGGCAAGATTCCATGAGTTAGCCAGACACGCTACTATGATTCTGCCTGATGAGTATGAGCAGATTCAATGCTTTATTAGGGGTTTGAGACTACTGCTTTGTAGGGCTACAAAGAGTTTGGTAACTTCAAGGAAGTTATTTTCTGACATAGCAGAACATGTGTATTCGATTGAGGAGATGGATCATGAGGCCCAAGGGGGCAGCGATAAAAGACCTCCTTATCATGGCAGTTACAGTAGGAACCACAGTGGCTCACAGTTTGAAGGCCGTATATTTTAGGGTAGGGACCCCCAGTAGTAGAAGCAGCCTTATCAACGTTAGGGTCAGCCTAGTGGGCCCGTTTAGTCAGCACTTCAGTTATTAGATGGGTGTCAGCCTAGGTGTAGTGGTTCGGGTGGTCAGAGTAGTAGTCAGCCTCAGAAAAGTGTTTAGCCAGGATCGTCGAGTCGAGGTGGTCATTTCTAATCAGCTGACCTTTTAGACAGAGTAGAGTTCCAAGGGCACATTACAAGTGTGGGGTTGTTGGTCACTTCGCCCGTGAGTATCCCCGGTGGGGGATACTCTAGTCATCAGTGCAGACTGCACAGCCAATTAGAGCAGTACCACATCCATCTAGGAGTGGTGCACAGGGTTCCATAGGTAGTCCTCAGGGAGGTAGGACAGGTGGTCAGGTAGGCACCTAGTCCAGTAGTGGACAGGGTCATTTGTATATTGTACTGGGTAGGCCAAAGGCTGAGGCTTCAAATGTTGTGATCATAGGTACGATTTTCGTATACCATCAGCCAGCTTCTGCTTTGTTTGATCCTGGTTCCACATTTTCATATGTTTCTGCTTATTATGCACCGTTGTTGGGTTTGTGTTTGAAGTCTTTATCTGTGCCATTACTTGTAGCTGCTCCCGTGGGTGATTCTTTAGTAGTGAATCTAGTATATAGATCTTGTTTGGTGATTGTTCAGGGGTTTAATACTTGTGTTTATCTTATTGTTTTAGATATGGTAGATTTCGATGTGATTTTGGGAATGGACTGGTTATCTCCTTACCACGCGATCTTGGATTTCTTTGCTAAGACCGTCACCTTAGCCATGCCTGGCATACCCCTAGTTGAGTGGCAGGGTTCTTTTAGCCACGCGCCCACGTAGAATATTTCTTACATTGGGGCTAGGAGATTGATATCAAGGGGTTGTGAGTCATTCCTTGCTTATGTTCGGGATGTTAGTGCTGAGAGTCCTTCGCTTGACTCTGTTCCTGTCATTCATGATTTTCTCGATGTTTTTCATACCAACTTACATGTCCTTCCTCTTGAGCGTGATAAAGAGTTTGTTATTAACCTCGAGCCGGGCACTCGACCTATTTCTATAGCCCCTTATCGCATGGCTCCTGCCGAGCTAAAGGAGCTAAATAGTCACCTTTAGGATCTTCTATGTTAGAGTTCTATCAGACCGAAAGTGTTATGCGGACCCAGTATCCCTACCTGTTCGAGCCTTTAGGTACTTCCTTATCCTTTACTTTTGTGGACAAAAGTCCTTGTAGTAGTGGATGTTGTAATGACACTCCAGGTCATTTCTCTCATTTTCGTGTGTTCTCGGTGTTTAGAACTTTTCTATAACTGCCCCAAATTATTTATGATTTGCTGGGATTGATAGCTTGGTTTTTGGGCAGTTCGTTTGAGAATTTTATTAATACAAAACATATTGCAAAATATTTAAATTAAATTAGAATTTGGTAGAGATATATTTTATTACCTTACTAAAATATGTTAGATGTCTATGAAAAACTTTTAGTTACAATACACTTATATGATTTTATAACTATTAAATATTTTAAGTGGAGATAGTGTATCTAGATGTGTTAAAATATAATTATGATATAATAGAGGCTTTATTCGAAATAATTTCCTATTAATTATAGTATATTCAAAATATGATATTTATTTTACCATGAACTTATACAATATCCGAGTACTAATATAATAGGGATATAATTCACATGGGAATGGATGGAGTTGTACAACAATTGTTGCACTAGGCTATGATTTGCCACTTGTCAACAAGGACCATTTGATTAGTGTAAATCCATGCACATAGTGGATGTTGTTCAAGATCAAAATGTATAAGCACTTATACATTCTTGGAATTCATTTTAGCATGTATTTTCTTTGTAAAGCACTTTACCAACATCTGCACATATAAATATATTTTCCTGTGCATTCACGTTAAAGAACATATAGGGTCTTATTAGGATATTTTATCATTGCAAAGAAATTAATTATCTACATCAAGTTATTCAAGCTTGGGTTCCAGCGGGGCACTATTCGGAGGCTTCTTAGAGAGGCTTTTAGCTTTGGCGTCCAGGTAGGCTAGGCTTATCCTATCCCTAGATTGAGTTTAGGTATGGTATTAGTATACTATTATGTTATTTTTGGGCAGGTAGTTGTAGACCAGGTATCATTTGAAATATTGCATATTTTATTTATCCGATTAGGGCCCCGTTCTGGTAGATTTCGATTCCATTATCCCTTGGTATGGTGTAATGTTTATGAGCTTAGGGCATGGTATTAAGCTTGGAAACCTTGAATTACTTCTTTTTAGCTAAGTTATGTGTATATTTATTTAAATGCATTTCAGTTACTGTTCAGGGCTAGCATAAACTCTTATTTTGTTATTTATTATGAGTTCTGGCACAACCTTGGCGCCGGTTACGATATGGTTTGGATATTAGTTTTACAGTTATGTTTGATTATTTATGGGTTCACTGAATTTTGGTTATGTTATGGTTACTATAGGTTCCAGTTTGAGTCCCGCATTTGGTTATGATATGATCCAGGAGTTCTGGTACTGATTACTGTTGTTCTGGGAGTTGTGGTTCCTCTGAGTTTCGGTTTGAGGTCGACATCTGGATATGAGCCCTATTGTATATCATATATATGGCCTCTCGTTATTACTCACTATATTTGGTTTGAATCCAGCGTATGGCCTCTTGTTATTATCCATTATTACCGGTTTGAGCCCGCCGTCTGGTCTCTCGTTACTACCCATTGGTGCCGGTTCAAGCCCAATGCACACTTGGATGGTTACTATGGTTACTTGGGACTGATTTAACTATAGATTATTTATGCTTAATTTTACTTATTTCTTGTGTGTCCCACAGGCTTAGGGGGACACGGTCGGGTTAATTATTTTTTTCAGTGTGTCTTCTGGCCTTATGGGGGCCCAGTTAGGTTATATTTGCCTTGCCTACTTATTACTGCATTATTTACTTTCCCTCACCACTTTTACTTATTCCTTTATCGTACTTGTATAGCTCGATGGTTATTTACTTTCCTACCCCTATCTACTGTTGACTTAAATTGCACCCTCACATTTTAGTTATACTTATGCTATATTATGCTCAGTCGGCCGATGATGCCTACTGTTTACCCGTTGTTTTGGTACTCACACTGCACTTCTGCATCTCTTTCCCTAATACAGATTAGGGTACCAGCCGATGGCATTGACGTGATCCTCCTATCCCAGTACTGATCCGGAGCAGGGTGACCTTACCAGCGTCCAAGGTTGATCCTTCTCCATCTATTCCATTATAGTCTTTTGCTTTCAAGACTGCTTGTATATATTATGTACAATTGGGTTCTGTTTAGTACTCTGGTTATGTCTTAGTGGTGGCTCTAGTACCGAACTTACCAGGTCTTGGGAGGGATTCGTTTGTATGTTTTGTCCTCTTCCCTTCCCCGTTCTGGTTTGCTGTACAGGTTATATTTCTATTTCGGCTTTCTATTATTGTTTCCTCTTGTCTTTTCTGGTTGCCCCCCGTTGGCCCGTTCCTTGCCGCTCCGGGCTATGGCTTGGCTTGCCTACTTGTGGGATAAGGTAGGCGCTATCATGACTTGAGAAATCGGGTCGTGACATATATTTTCTAAACGCCTAGATCATTATGAATTATTGGTGAATATATTCACTTTATCAGATTTTTGTTATTTATTAATATTTTAAGAAAGATATTAGTCTAGCTATGTGGAGTGATTAATATTATATTAGATAATCTTTATCAAAATTGGATTTCCACCATTTTAGTACATATGAAAGCTAATGTCTTGTATATATCCTTTCCACTGCTTTTCAATTAAACTAGTTTAGGGTACGTGCGTTGCACATGTGTTTCACTCCAACATTATTAACTTGAATATTATAAGTATTTGAAAATCTTGAATATTATTGTTAGATGAAAAGAAAATTTCTATTTTTAACATATTGGATAGCATTCCTCTAAATATTGAATAATAAATTAATAATATAAAGTGAACTTGGCTAGAGAGCTACACAATGATCTTCAACTCCCCTTCTATTCTTGGAATATGACTGATATAAAAAATAAAAAATAAAAACAATACTGGGATTATAGTTGTAAAAAAAAATAATTCTCAATTTATAAAAGTTGCAAATCTTTTCTACACTAAAGGAGTTACCTAAATATGATAAGAATATTTTTCTTCCAAAAATTATATACTAAAGTAAATAACCTAAACCCATAATTTTATCTTTTGGTTTTTTCTTCCAAACGTTTGTATTTACTTTTTTCTTAATTATGTTTTGTATATTTCGCTTTCCTTTTACTTAAATTAATGAAATAGTCTTAGTGGCCTTATTTATTTATTTTTGAAAAAAAAAAAAACCCATCAACTTAAGAATATATAAAAAAAAATACATATATATTGATTAGAGAAAATCTTAAGATATTTTTTCCACACATATATATTGATTAGAGATAATCGTAAGATTCTTATTTTTTTCTCTTACCATATATGTTAAGAATTCTTAATTTTTAAAATATATTTTATCTTACCATATATTTTAGTGCTCATTAATTATTAATTCTCTTAATACCTTTTATTATATATTTTAGAATTTCTTAATTAGTAGTTCTCCTAATACCTCTTACAATATATTGTTCTCTTGTCATATATTTTAAGACTCCTTACTTTTTAAAATTGATTTTTCACTTTAACATATTTCTTTGAGAATTATGAGAAGACTTGGCAGGTTGAACTATAGGAACTTATAGCCTTTTGTGGTCTTTATTTATAGGAAGAAGGAAAATAACTTTTGGTCCCCAAATATGTCAAGATATCACTCTTGTGGTAGTTTCTCTAGAATTAAATAAGCAAAGTTAGATAAGAAGAAGGTGATACGAGATCTCATTAAAGTCACCAGCCAATAGCCAAGGGGCATCAATAGTACTGTTATAATTAACTAAATTATCTCAAAGCTCAGTTCTTTTACTACTATAAGTACTTGCATAAAGAGCCGAAAAATACCAAGGGGGAGAATTAGGGTATATCTGAATCATAGCATGCACTTGTTGATCAGTACGACTTTTAAGAGTAACTTGGAAAATATAAGAAGACCACATCGAAACCATGCCCCCCGAATTTCTAACAATCGGGACCTCAAAGTAATCATCAAAATCAAATTCATCCTTAAGAGATATGTGACTAGACATCTTAGTTTCCAATGAGGAAACCAAACAAGGTTTATGATTCCTAATGATCTCTTTAAAATTTCTTTTGAAATTTTCATTGTTCACTCCATGGGTGTTCCACACAACAAAGCTAGTGTCTTGGTCCATGGGATTATGAGTTATGGTTGGGATTGGGACTTCCTTGTTCTTCGAGTTGTATATTGGACAAGGCCTCATTGTTTGAGCCATTATCACCACATGTTTTGCTAGATCTTGATTAACTGTGGGGAGCATTTCAGGAGATTGTTTGGACAATTGTGAATATATTTTTTGTCCTCTTTCTCTGGAAACACCATAAGGGCTGCGCACTTTAGATTTGAAATTTCGGTGAAGAAAGCTCTGGTTAGAGGAGTCTTTCCTACTCTTTCTTGAACCATAGAGGGCGGTTAAGGGGGAGCTATGTGAGTTGGGGTTCGACGAGTTGGCATAAACTGGAGGTGACCTACTTGGACTGGTTGAGGTTTCCATGGAAAGAAGATTGGGTTGTTCGATATTACTTCCTGGGGATGAAAAAAGGAGTTTAAGAGATGTTGTTCATGTTGGGTAAGGGCTCAGGTAGTGGGGAAGGTTCTAAAAACCTTGCATGGTCTGGAGAAATCCCAAAAGTGTGGATGGAGATGAAGGGTCCATATTGTTTGTCGACCACATTTGTTTGACAAAATTTTCAAATGCAATTTTCATCCCCTCTGTCACTAATTGAGCTAGTTGTTTTACGTTATGGAGTACAACAATCGATTGCACATAGTTGATCTCCATTGTGAATGTGGCTATATGGCCCCATAAACCCATTTCGATCCATGACAAGGGTTGGTAAGGGGGTTGAACAGGTGGAGTTGCAAAGATCTGAGGAGGGTGGGTAAGCAGAGTTTGAGTAGCAGTGGGTGGACTGTTCGGATTTGGATTGAGCATTATGTGAGGATGAATTTGTGAATGGATTAGTGGAGAAAGATTGATGTTTTGATGAGATGGGATTTGAGATCTTGACATCTTGAGAGCAAAGTTGAGAAGAAGAATCAAGAGTGTTTTTTGGTTGGTTTAAAGGGTGCAATGATTGTATATCTTTATAAGAAGATATACGTGTAAGAGTATTGGTTGATGGAGATATGGAAGACAAAGAGGTAGTAGGATTGATTTCTTGACAAGTAACTTTAGACACTTATCCAAAATCTTTTGTCAAGTGGGTTTGCATGTAAAGGGGATTAGTGTCAATAGTTGTAGAAATATCATTAGGAGAGTGGTTTTGTAAATAGGGTGATATAGGGGGCCTAATTATATTTATTATTGCAGAGCTAGGAGTTAAATTATTATCATTAAGGTCCTCCCTAAGGGATGAGTTGATGGAATCACAAGCATAAAAACAATGGTCTTGGACTTATTCTAGAAAGGCTGGATCGTGTTTTTTCTAATGATAAATGGCTTCAATTCCAAATTCTAGAGTTACTCATTTTCCTACGACCCACTCCGATCATACTCCCCTGCTCATTACTCTTATAAACTCTAGTTGATCTGTGGTAGTAGACCCTTTTAGGCTTGAGATGTTTTGGATTAAACACCCTATTTTAAAAATATGGTTGAGACCTGTTGGACTAACAATAACCTCCTAGAAGCTATGTCCTAATTTAGATATGTAGCTATGGAATGGAGTAAAAGAACCTTTGGAGATATATTTTGTAAGAAAAATAAAATCTTGACGAGACTTGGAGGTAGTCAAAATTCCCCCTTCTATCCGTATAGAAATTTTTTAAGAAATTTAGAACTAACCCCTACCAAGGATTATAATAGAATCCTCCAAGTTCAGGAAGACTACTGGAAGCTTCGATCTAGAATAAATTGGCTAAATGATGGAGACGTGAATACTAGATATTATCACATGTATGTAGTCAATCAGAGACGAAATAATAGAATTTCCTATTTTAAGGATGATGACGAAAATTGGACCATAAATCATGAGCATATTGTTAACCATGCTCTAATTTATTTTCAAAATTGTTTTACTTCGGAACATATTCCTACTGGTAGGACACATATTTATAACTCTTCTTGTAGCTTCTACAACATTGATCTTAAACCTCTTGACATACCTTTAACAAATCATGAGATTAATAATGCTTTATTTTCCTTCAAGCCCTTTAAAGCACCGGGCCCAAATGGAATTCACCCATATTTCTACCACCATCATTGGAAGATTGTTAGTAAGAGTATTTTAGATTGCTGCCATCAAATATTTAACACTCATTCCATGCCTGAGTCTCTTAATAGCACTTACCTCTGCCTAATCCCTAAGTTCAAAAATGCAAATCTTCTAAAAGAAATTTAGGCCTATTGGTTTGTGTAATACTATGTACAAAGTTGTAACCAAAGTTATTGATAACCGTATTAAACCCTTCCTCATTAACATTATTGACCAACAACAAACTAGTTTTATTAAAGGTAGTAGGGCTTGTGATAATGGTATATTAATCCAGGAAATTTTTAACCAGGTCAATAGGACTAAAGAAAAAAAGTCTCTCTTATGATCAAGCTAGACTTAGAAAAATCCTTTGATCGCATTGAATGGTCTTTTGTCTATCATATTCTGAGATTCTTTAAGATTCCTAAGAATATCACAACCCTTATTATGAGTTGTATCACCACTAGTAGTATCTCTATTTTGGTTAACAGTTCCCAAACTAAACTTTCCATTCCTTCCAGGGCTGTAAGATAAGGCGATCCGATGTCGCCCTACATATTTATTTTGTGCATGGAATTATTATCTACTTACATTAATCACCAAGTGGTATTCTTCAATGGGATGCTATCAAACTCTTTAAGAATGGTCCCATGTTTTCACATCTATTTTTTGCTAGCGACCAAACCCTATTTTCCAAGGCTACTCCCTCCCCTATTCAAAATATGGCCACTTGCATGCAAGTTTTTGGCCAACTCTCTGTCAAAAAATTAATGCCGCCAAATCTAAGGCTATTTTTTCCAACCAGTGTGATACAACCTCCAAGAAACTTAGTTCCAATGCTTTAAAATGACTGCTTCTTACTATTTTGGTAACTATCTAGGTATCAAATCCTTCCCTCAAAACCAAAGTCTGAAGATTTTTAATATATAATTGATAACATGCGAAAAATGTTGTCATGTTGGAAAACTAAATTACTTACTCCTATAGGTAGACTGGCTCTTGCTAAACCTACTCTTTATGCAATCCCGACATACACTATTTTCATGACCCAAATTCTCAGGTCATGATGACACCTACTTTAACCCACTAGTAGGTAAGCTAAGCCATAGCCCAAAACATCAAGTGATGGACTAACGGGTAGAAAATAAAGGAACACAAGGGGGAAACTAAAATAGGACAATAATATAAGCGGAAGCAAAGAGATAAATCTATAGAACATGTTGCACAAGAGAGGGAGAGGACAAAATGAACAAAAGAATCCCACCTAAGAACTGGTAAGGTCGGTTCTAGAGCCACTACGACCAAAAATAAGAGTACTAGACAGTATCCAAAATATACATATATATACAGTAGTCTCGGAATACAAAAGACTGTGACTGAAATAGATGGAGGAGGATCATCTTCAGACTCTAGAAAGCTCACCCCGTCTCTGAATATGTAGCAGGGCTTGAGGGAAACGTCAACGCTAGTGGCTCGTACTCAGATCTGCATTAGGTAAAAAATGCAAAAGTGCAGTATAAGTACCAAAACAATAGATACTCAGTAGATATCATCGGCCGACTGAGCTCAAATATAGTAAAAGCAAAAATATAATGCGAGGGTGTAAGCTAAGTCAACAGTAATATGGGTAAAATGTAAATACCTACTGTACCAGCAAATATAGCAATGGAAATAAATAACTCAAAAGTAAAAAGACTAGCTAACTACAACATAACTGGGCACCCATAAGCCCTAAAGGCACACATAAGAAGACAATTAACCCTACCGAGCCCTCATAAGTCGGCGAGTGCAAACAAAAGAAAACTAAGATAGAAAACATAAATATCCAGTAGATGAACCCATCTCAAGTAACCTTTTTATCCACAAATCCATGACTAAAATCCAGATATGTACCGTGCTCGAACTGGCACCAATAGGTAGTAACGAAAGGCAAGACATCCGGTTTGAACCCAAAATAATAGGTGATAACGAGAGGCCACATGAATCATGTACAACAGAACTCAATAACACTGTCAATACTCTCAGTAACAACCGTAGACAACTTCTGAACATCCACGTCATACCATAAACATATGTCAGACTCAAACTGGAACTCATAGTAACCATAGCATAACCAGAAACAAATGATCCCAAAAGTAACCAATCTCAATCATAAATTGATATCAAAACCATATCGGAGCTCGTCCATAGTAACCATAACCATAACTGTAATCGTAACTAATGCCAGTATCACACCAGGACTCATAATAATAGTAAAAATAAAGCATAGGCCGAACTGGAACCTGAACTGAGATGCATTTACGTAAATATAAGTATAAATAGCTAACACAAAGAAACTCAAGGGTTCCAAGCCTATCTCCAACTCAATAAGTCATAAATACAGATCTCATATGGAGAAGTCCACTAAGGTAAAGTGGGCCTCAGATACTAGGTTAAGGAGGTGCGGTCCAGGATCCGTTGCTACTCTACCCGAGAAAAAAAAGCTAAATTAGGCCAGCAATTAAGTCTAAGTCAACCCAGCCCAAGATAACATCCTAAACTAGTAGCTAGGAGTCTACCTAGCCTAAAGAATCTTCATGCCAAAACACACTATCTAAAAAGGATAGTGTGGCCCACTACAGGGTCCCGATAACTAAACCTAAACCGAAACTTATTCGAGTCTAGTCAAAGGCTTTCCATTCCCATATCAAGGTACTAGTAGCACTAACCTAGCCCTAAAGGATGATAATACACTATACTAGGGGAGAACTGGCCCGAAATCTACTGAAATGGGGCCTTAACTGGCTAAAGAAGGTGGAAAAGGTTCTAAAATAGTATTGGGCTAAAACTACCTTCCCAAAAATAGTACAATAGCATACTAATATCATAAGTAAGCTCAATCTAAATGTAGGGTAAGCATAGCCTACCTGGATGCCATTGAACGCTCGTTGAATTCTCTAAAATAGAGCTTTCCCCTTTCGAGAGACCTCTGAGCGCTACCACGCTATCAAAATAATGATCCATGTGTCAAGATGAGATAAACGATATCCATATTGCATATAAACGCTCCGGGTCAGAAATCAGACTAAAAATCTCACATGAGGCCCGCTTGCGGAATAACGAAATTGAAATCGTCAAAGCATCCCACACAACTCAAGGATCAATTGCTACATAAATTTGGCTAAATTTGAGCCCAAAACAGTCCTCAAAATTAGTCCCAACACCATCGATAATTTAGGGATCAAATCAAAAAATTACATGAAAATTAATGGGGAAACATACAGATTAATGATGATATAAGGCCCACAAACACATCCCCAAGCTAAACCCAGTTTAATTATACTATAATCCCGTAATTCACAAGCTCTAATGGCCTCTAATAGAGTTTACACTTAGAAAATATTGAGAGAAAAATGAAGGGGAAGGTATATATATATACTGTCAGGGGTTTCCTCATCGCGGTCGCAAGGTCCCTTGGTTGCGGTCATGACATCCAATTAGTGGGACCATCGCGATCGCGGTGGCCTAGTCACATGGTCGTCATGAACAAGCTGGCTTGGCCCCACGACCTCATTCATCGGGTTCACAAGCCATCAAGCCTCACAATCACAATGACTAAGATCATGGTCCCTTGTAATCGTGGGGGTCCTCATCGCGATCGCGATGAAGGAACTAGACCTGCACCAGGTACTGATGCACTAACAATCACACCAAGTTGCAAATATTCTGATTGGACCTTCGGCCCAATCACACCAAGTTTACCTTAGGTTTAGGCCCGAGACCCATTTCTTAACCTCAAAAGCTTCAAAACAGGGAAATGTCTCTAAACACCAAACGAACTACCCGATAACGAAACTATTAGGCTTAACAAGTCATAAATGACATAGGGCAGCTGTGGGAAAACTCTAAACATAGAAAAGCATGAAAATAGGGAAAATAACCTGAGGATCATTACAACATCCACTACTAAAAGGACTTTCATCCGTGAAAGTAAGGATTAAGATGTACCTGAAGGCTCGAATGGGTAGGGATACTGGGTCTACATATCACACTCGGTCTCCCAGTTAGCCTCCTCGACTAGACGGTGTCACCACTGAACCTTAACTACAGGGATGTCTCTGGAATGCAACCGCCTGACATCTCTAGCCAAGATAGACACAGGCTCCTCTGTAAAGGTCAACTTCTCATCCAACTGCACCGAGTCCCACCAAAGCATATGTGACTTATCTGGAATGTAACGCCACAACATAGACACATGGAAAAATGGATAGATGGCTAAAAAGGATGGAAGGAAAGCCAACTCATATGCTACCTCTCCAAGTATCCGTAGGATCTCAAATGGTCCAATATACCTGGAGCTGAGCTTGCCCTCCTCCCGAACCTCATCACACCCTTCATGGATGATACTCGTAGGAAGACCTAGTTACCAACTCTGAACCTTAAGGTAAGAAGTCTATGGTCAACATAACTCTTCTGTCTACTATGAGCTGTCTATAGCCTATCCTGAATCACCCAAACCCGGTCCAAAGACTCACAAAGCAAATCTATACCACGGGGCCTAACCTTAAAAGTCCCAAACCAACCCACTGGAGATCGACAACGCCTCAAATGGAGCCATTTGGATACTCGAATGGTAGTTGTTATTATATGCAAACTCTGCCAAAGCTAAAAACTGATCCCATTGACCTCCAAAATCCAACACACAAGCACGGAGAATATCCTTCAAAACCTGAATAGTCCGCTCTGACTGCCTGTCGGTCTGGGGATAAAAAGTCGTGCTAAGATCAACCTGGGTACCCAACTCCTCCTGAAATATCCTCTAAAAGCTAGAAGTGAACTGAGAACCTCGATCTGAAATAATGGACACGGGTACCCCATGAAGGAAAACCACCTCTCAAATATAGATACAGGCTAACTCTCAGCACTGAAGAAAGTCTGAACAGGGATGAAATGGGTAGATTTAGACAATCGATCCACGATGACCCAAATGCTATTAGAACCTTGAGAAGTTTAAGGCAAACCACCTATGAAATCCATAGTAACCTGCTCCCATTTCAACCCAGGAATGGGCAGCCACTGAAGCAATCCACCAGGTCTCTGATGCTCGGCCTTTTCCTATTGATAACAAAGGCACCGAGCCATAAACTCCATAATATCTCTCCACAGACAACTCCACCAGTAATGTTGCCTTAAATCCTTATACATCTTAGTTGTCCCAGGGTGAATAGAATACCTGGAGCTATGAGCCTCATGAAGTATCAATCAAATCAAATCTCTGACCCTCGAAACACAAATCCAGCCGTCAAATCTCAGAACACCCTTAGCATCTAAAGTAGCCCTCCAATACTCACCTCCCAATAACTTCCCTCGAATGCTACAAAGCCTGCTATCCTCAAATTGACAACCCCGAATATGCTCCAACAAAGTAGATCTGGCCTTAAAACTAGCAAGAATTCTCCTGGGGTCAAAAACATCAAGACGAACTATCATGTTGGCTAAGTACTGGATATCCAAAGCCAACGCCACTGCAAAACTAAAATAAAGGCCAAGCTACCCATACTCACCTCCTTTCAGCTCAAGGCATCCGCTACCATATTTGTCTTGCCCGGATGGTATAGAATAGAGATGTCATAGTCCTTCTGTAACTCAATCTATCTACGCTACCTCCAATTAAGTTCCCTGTTGGTCATAATGTACTAAAGACTACGATGTCCAGTGAAGATCTTGCAACAAACACCATATAAGTAATACCTCCAAATCTTAAGTGTGAAAACTACTGCAACCAACTCCAAATCATGAGTAGGGTAGTTGCGCTCATGCACTTTTAGATGCCTCGATGCATATGCAATAACACAACCCTACTAGATCAGAACGCACCACAAACCAACTCCAAAAGAATCACAGAAGATGGTGAACCCCTCACCCTCAACTGGAAGAGTCAGAATATGAGCTAAAGTGAGCAAGTCCTTGAGCTTAAGAAAGCTCGCCCCACAACTCGCAGACCACTAAAATGGAACTTCCTTCCTAGTCAACCTAGTCATAGGGGCTACAATAATAGCAAATCTCTCAAAGAACTGCCAGTAGTAGCCTGCTAACCCAACGCAACTGCGAACCTCAGTAGGAGACGTAGGCCTAGCCCAATCACGAATAGCCTCAATCTTCATTGGGTCTACCATAATACCATCCTTGGACACCACGTGTCCCAAAAAAGCTACAGACTCAAGTCAGAACTCACACTTTGAGAATTTGGCATAAAACTTATGATCTCTCAAAGTGTAGAGCACTGTCCTTAAATGCTGCTAGTTCTCCTCCCTACTTCTCGAATATACCAGAATGTCATCAATGAAAATGATCATGAAGGATTCCAAATAAGGCCTGAAAATGCGGTTCACCAAATCCATAAATGTTGTTGGGGCATTGGTCAACCCAAAAGACATCACCAGGAACTCATAATGGTCGTAACGAGTCCTGAAGGTTGTCTTAGGGATGTCCTCAGCCCTAATCCTCAATTGGTGGTAACCGGACCTCAAATCAATCTTAGAAAACACCGTTGCACCCTAAATCTGGTTAAAAAATCATCGATACGAGGCATAAAATACTTATTCTTCACTGTCACCTTATTTAACTGCCTGTAGTCAATACACATACGCATAGAACCATCTTTCTTCTTTACAAACAAAATTGGAGCACCCCAAGGTGATACACTCGGTCTGATAAAACCCTTACCCAAAAGATCCTGAAGCTGAATATTTAGCTCCTTTAGCTCCGCAGGAGCCATACAATAAAGAGCCATAGAAATAAGATGGGTGCTCGATTTGAGGTCAATAACAAACTCTATGTCATGCTCAAGAAGAAGGCCAAGTAGGTCGATAGGAAAAATATTAGGAAAATCACAAACAATAGAAACGGAGTCAAGTGAAGGACACATAGCATTAACTTCCTGAACATAAGCAAGGAATGACTCACAACCCCTAGATACCAGTCTCCTAGCCCGAACATAAGAAATAATCCTCATTGGCCCGCGGCTAAAAGAACCCTACGACATGATTGGGGGTATGCCAGGCATGGCTAAGGTAACTGTCTTGGTGAAGCAATCAAAAACCGCATGATAAGGGGATAACCAGTCCATGCCCAAAATCACGTCAAAATCCACCATATTTAACACAATAAGATCAAGTCGAGTATCAAACTCTCGAACAGTTACTAAACATGATCTATATACCTGATCCACTACTAAAGAATTATCCAGGATGGTAGCTACACACAATGGCACATATAAAAACTCTGAAGACAAACCCAACTATGGTGCATAATAAGTAAAAACATATAAAAATATGGAGTCGGGATCAAATAAAATAGAAGTTGGTTGATGGCATACTAAAATCATACCTGTAATCATAGCATCCAAAGCCTCAGCCTCTGGCCTACCAGGTACAACATACAAATAGCCCTATCTTCTACCGAACTAGGTGCCTACCCGACCACCTATCCTACATGCCTGAGGACCACCTCTAGAACCCTGGGGACCACCCTTAACTGGCGGCAACACTAATCTAATCATTTGTGCACTCTGAACTACAGGCTCAATCATCCCACGGTGGGTACACTGTCTAGCAAAGTGACCAATAACACCACACTCATAACAAGCCCCTGGCACCCTGCTCTGTCTAGAAGGTTCGGCTGACCCAGAATGGCCACCTCAGCCTGATGACCCTGACTGAACACTCCTCACTGGATGACTACTGCTCTGACTACCCAAACTATCATATCTGGGCTAACCCCCATCTAAAATCTAAAGTACTGCCTGAACGGGCCTGCTAGGCTAACCAGGGTGCTGATAAGACTAACGTTGGGGGTCCCTACCCTAAAATCCTAGGCCATTGAACTGTGAGCCGTTGTGGCTCCCGCTGTCACTACCCTAATAATGAGGCCTCTTATGATTGCCTCTTTAGGCCTTGTGATCCATCTCTTCAATAGTGTAGACATGGTCAGCAATATCAGTAAATGACTTTCCCAAAGTCACTAAACTCTGAGTAGGCCTACGAAGCGGTAGACTGAACCCTCTAATGAAACACTGAATTCTCTCGTACTCTGAAGGCAGAATCATAATAGCATGCCGAGCTAGATCATGAAATCGCGCCTCATACTCGGCCACAGTCATAGAACCCTGTCTCAATGTAGAAAACTCATCTTTGAGGTGCTCGCAAATATTGCGAGGCATGAACTTCCCCATAATAGCCTCAGAGAATTGAGTCCAAGTAACAGGTAGAGATCCAGCCGGCCTAGAATTAAGATAACCTATCCACCACTGCCTCACTACCCTGTTAAGCTGGTAAGTAGTATAATCCACACTGCGAGACTCGACCAACCCCAAATTACTTGTCCTCTCCTCATAACTGGTCAGAAACTCATAAGCATACTCTCTTGGGGCCCCAGTAAACTTGGGTGGAGTCAATCTCAGAAATCAAGCCAATATCTTCTGCTCATGAGTGAACATAATTGGCTGGAAGGCTATCGAATGCGGAACTATCGGTTCTGGTGGAACCGCTGCTCTGGGAACCATAGTTACAAGCTACGCCTATAAACCAATACCATCCTGGGCTGCTTTCTGAGCCCCGTCTATCGGCGGACCACCAACTAACCCTAATAACTGAACTAATGAATCCCGGAGAACTGCAGAAAATATAAACCAGGGTGGGGTCTGGGGCTGCCCTCTGGCTCACCTACTACTATGGCAGCTGTACCTCTGGTGATATTTCTGGCTCAGTAGCAACAATATGGCCTGGCGATAGCTCCTTAACTCGATCTCAACCTTTAGGTTTACATCAGCCCTAAACTGGCACTCTAGCAGCAGGCTCGGGGTCTTGATCCCAGGCTACCGTGCCTCGCATCCTAACCATCTGCGAAAGAGTGGAACAAAATAAGAATTTGGAAACCAACACAGACACAGTACACGTAAGTGAACCAAAAAGATGAGATTTTCCTAACAATGTCTTATAGCCTCCCGAAGATAGAATACAGACGTCTCTGTACCGATCCGCGGGACTATACTAAACATTGGCTCTTGTACCACTAATATCAGTGAACCTATGCTCTGATACCAAGCTGTCACGACCTAATTTCTCAGGTCATGATGGCACCTACTCTAACCCACCAGTACGTAAGCCAAGCCATAGCCTGAAACCTCAAGTAATGGGCTAATAGGCAGAAAATAAAGAAACACAAGGGTGAAACTAACATATGACAATAATATAAGCGGAAGCAAAGATATATATATAACACATATTGCACAAGAGATGGAGAGGATAAAATGAACAAAAGAATCTCTCCCAAGACCTGGTAAGGTCGGTACTAGAGCCACTACGACCAAAAACAAGAGTACTAGACAATATGGAAAATATACACATATATATATATATAGTAGTCTCGAAATACAAAAAACTATGACTGAAATATATAGAGGAGGATCAGCCTCGAACTCTAGAAAGCTCACCCAGTCTCTGAATCTGTAGCAGGGCCTGAGGGTAAAATCAACGTCGGTGGCTCGTACTAGGATCTACATTAGGGAAAAAAATGCAAAAGTGTAATATGAGTACCCAAAAAATGGGTACTCAGTAGACATCATCAGCCGACTGAGCTCAAATATAGTAAAAGCATAAATATAATGCGAGGGTATAAGCTAAGTCAACAGTAATATGGGTAAAATGTAAATACCTACTGTATTATCAAATATAGAAATACAAATAAATAACTTAAAAGTAAGAAAGACGAGCTAACTACAACCTAATTGGGCCCCTAAAAGTCCATAAGGCATACACAAGAAGACAATTAACCCTACCAAGCCCTCATAAGCCGGCGGGTGCAAACAAGAAAAAACTAAGATAGAAAACATAAATATCCAGGGGCTGAACCAATCTCAAGTAAACTTTTTTTCCCCAAATCCATGATGAAAAATCCAGTTATGTATTGGGCTCGAACCTGCACCAATGGGTAGTAAGGAGAGGCCAGACACTGGGTTCGAACCAAAAATAGTGGTTGATAACGAAAGGCCACATGAATCATGTATAACAAAACTCAGTAACACTGCCAATACTCTCAGTAATAACCGTAGACAACTCTTGAAAATCCACACCATACCATAAACATATATCAGACTCAAACCGAAACTCATAGTAACCATACCATAACCAGAAATAATTGATCCTATAAGTAACCAATCTCAATCGTAAACTGATACCAAAACCATATTGGAGCTCGTCCATAGTAACCATAACCATTACTGTAGCTGTAGCCGATACCAGTATCGTACCAGGACTCACAATAATAGTAGAAACAAAGCATAGGCCGGATTGGAATTAAAACTACGATACATTTACATAAATATAAGCATAAATAGCTAACAGGAAGAAACTCAAGGGTTCCAAGCTTATCTCCAGCTCAATAAGTTATAAATATGGATCTCGGGTAGAGAAGTCCACTAAGGCAAAGCGGGCCTCAGATACTAGGTCAAGAAGGTGTGGTACAAGATCCGTTTATACTCCACCAGGGTAAAATGAGCTAAATTAGCCCAACAATCAAGTCTAAGTTAACCCGACCCAAGGTAATAGCCTAAACTAGTAGCCAGGAGTCTAACTAAGCCTAAAGAATCTTCATGCCAAAATACATTATCTAAAAAGAAATAGTGAGGCCCAATACAGGGTCCCGATAACCAAACCTAAAATGAAACCTACCCAAGTCTAGTCTAAGGCTTCCCATTCTTATATCAAGGTACTAGTAGCACTAAAACTAGCCCTAAAGGATGATAATACACTATACTTGGGGAGAACGGGCCCAAAATCTATTAAAATGGGGCCCTAACCGGCTAAAGAAAGTGGAAAAGGTACTAAAATGGTACCGGGCTAAAACTATCTACCCAAAACTAGCACAATAGCATACTAATACCATTAGTAAGCTCAATCTAAAATTAGTGTAAAGCCTAGCCTACTTGGATGATGCCGAACATTCATTGAATCCTCTAAATCGGAGCTTTTCCCTTCCGAGAGGCCTCTGAGAGCTGACATACTATCAAAACAATGATCCATGTGTCAAGATGAGTAAAATGATACCCATGTTGCGTATAAATGCTCTGGGTCAGAAATCAGACTAAAAATCCCAAGAGAGGCCCGCTTGCGGAATCACAAAATTGAAACCTTGAAAGCGTCCCATGCAACTCAATGATCAATTGCCATATAAATTTGGCTAAATTCGAGCCTGAAACAGTCCTCAAAATAAGTCCCAACACCATCGAGAATTTAGGAATTAAAATGAAAAATTACATGAAAATTAATGGGGAAATTTATGGATTAATGATGATATAGGGCCCACAAACACATCCCCAAGCTAAACCCAGCTCAATTATACTATACTCTCACAATTCACGAGCTCAATTTACACTTACAAAATAATGAGAGAAAAACAAAGGGGAAGGTATATATATACTGCCAGGGGTTTCCTCATCTCGGTTACGAGGTCCCCTGGTCGCGTTGGCGACATCCCACTAATAGGACCATCGAGATCGTAGTGACCTAGCCATGCAGTCGCGATGAGCAAGCTGGCTCGGCCCCATGACCTTCTTCATCGAGGTCGTTAGCCATCAAGCCTCGCGATTACGATGAGTAAGATCATGGACCTTCACGATTGTGGGGGTCCTCATCGCGGTCTCGATGAAAGAACTGGGCCTACACCAGATGTTGATGCACCATCAATCTCACCAAGTTGCAAATATTTCGACCGAACCCTCGAAATTTGTTTGAAATCCCGTGAACGCAAATGAACTATACTACCCTACCAAATTTGATATTCCAGACTCAACGGCACTATCAACATTTCCAACCAGGGTCATTTTAATAAAAAGTGGATCCCACACCCTCAAGGGCCGTTTAAATCAAATTTCACCCAATAGCCCAAAATGAGTTTGAAAGCCTCGAGACCCAGACTAAGGGTCCCCCTAGCCTAAAATCAATGTTATGGAGCTGTTGAGACTGTCAAAAATGGAATCTAAAGCCGTTTACTTGAGGTTTAGGCCTGAGACCCATTTCTCAACCTCAAAAGCTCCAAAATAGGGAAATGGATCTAAAAACCAAACGAACTGCCCGATAATCAAATTGTCTGTCCCAACAAGTCATAAATGACTTGGGGAAATTGTGGGAAAGTCTAAATATAGAAAAGCACAAAAATGGAGAAAATAACCTAGAGGGTCATTACAACTATGCAATACTTTCAACTTCCCAAAAAAATCTGCAATTCTATTGATAAAATCCCTTGGGGATTTATGGTGGAAAAAAGGAAGATGCATTACATTTCTTGGGATAAAGTTACCCAACCTAAAGAGAATGGCGGACTTGGTATAATTGATGCTCACTCCAACAACCTTTCCCTCCTTACCGGCATCTCTTGGAGATTATTCTCCAACTGTAACTCCCTTTGGGCCCTAACCTTGATTAGTAAATATAATTATCCTAGAACCTCCACCTCTTCTTCTTTTATATGGAATAATATTCTTAAGGGTGGTCAGATCTGTACTAATAACATAGATTGAAAACCAGGTTTGAATAACGCTATTAGCCTTTGGTATGATAGATGGATGCTAGACTCTCCTCCCCTTAGAAACATTATAGAAGGGCCTTTAACTTTGGAGGAAAGTAATTATCGATTATCATACCTTTGGGAAAGTGAAAAGTGGAGTTGGACCAAGATTTCTTTCCACGTCCCAAATGATTTAATTTTTAAATCCCCTGATATTAAATTGAGTGCATCTTCATTTACTAAGGGATTGTCCGTATTAGGCCAGTACCTCTAATGGTTTGTTCTCTACGAAAGATGTGGTTTGGAATATTAAAAATCATGCCTATGTTCCTTACGACTATACTTGGATTTGGAAATTAAATACTATTAATAAGTACAAGTTTATGCTTTGACTTTGTTCTCATGATAAACTTCCTACCGTGCAACTCCTTCATCACATAGGTATCTTTGGGAATCCCATTTGCCCTGTCTGTAATACTTCCGATGAATCTACTAAGAATATCTTCTTACAATGCTACCTATCAAAAAAGATTTGGCTTGATCTTGGGCTGAATATTGACAGTATCAGCTCCTCGGATCATTGGTTAATGGATTTAAGAGATTTGCAGTTTCCCCCCACTAATATCCCTTCTTCCTTTGACTGGAACGTTTTTTCCTTTTGCCCTTTGGCATTTATGGACTAATAGAAATAATAATATTTTCAAAAATGCTAAATCTCTCTGTCAGTTGCTATGGTTAAGAGTAAAGTTTTAAAAATAATATATATATATATATATATATTACTAACTCCGAAATTCATCTTGATAGCTTCGTTTTGGCTCCCTTAAAATGGATCAAACCCCTCGCTAACTGCTTTAAATTAAACATTGATGGCTCCTTTGTTAAGGGTTCTGCTAAGGGTGGCATCGGTGGTGTAATTCGTAACTCCAACGGAGAATGGAAATTAGGCTTCATGGGGTGTTGTAATGCACAAAACTCCACATCAACAGAGCTACAGGCTCTTCTCAAGGGTCTTGAGTTAACATTAGAACATACCATTCAGACTGTTGAAGTAGAAGTAGATTCAGTTGAAATTATTGATATTATTGAATACAACACATTGCATATATAGCTACAAAATCTTAGCTACAAATTTACAAATAGTGGCTAGTGCTTAATAATAGCCACAAAAATTTTAAATTTTGTAGCTATTTATAAATTCATAAAAAAGTTTAGCAATGAAAATTGAATTGGCAAAGCTAATTTCTCTTTCTTGCTATAATTGCTATTAATTTTGGCAATAATTACGTAAATAGCTACAAATCTATTGTTACAATGAAATTTCGTAGCTAAACATAAGTTCTTTCCACGTGATAAAAAATACATAGCAATAATATCATTTTAGTCACAATAAATTATTTAGAACAAAATTTTGTAGCTAAATAAATTATTTTGCTTCAAGTAATAAAAAATCATGGCAATAGTTAAATGACCAGCCACAGATTTGATATTGTAACAAACTTTCGTAGTTAATCATAAGTTTTTGCCACATAATAAAAGTTACCGTAGCAATAATAAACCTTTTAGCCATAACAAATTATTTGGAATAAAAATTTATAGCTAAATAAATGTTCTTGCTTCAAGTAATTAAAAATTGTGACAATAATTAAATGATTAGCCACAAATTTATCGCTGTAAGGAATTTTTGTAGCTAATCATCAACATTTGCCAAGAGTAGGAACTTATTTCAAATCTTCTTTTTTCTATTTTTCAGTCGTCTCTCTTCTCTCACACACACTTTGTCACTTCTCATTTTGAGTTAGATTTGAGCTATATGTCATATTTGAGTTTTTTGAGTATGTTAGTTATTTTGATTGGGTGTTGTTTCAATTGATTCTAAACATCAAGAGCAGTTCAAAATTTAAATTTGAAGTATATTTGAGTTAAATTTCAGAAGATGCATAAGGAAAAGAAGAATAAGTCAGTTATTAATTGTATATAATATTGTATAATTGTGTGTATGAATGCATAAATACCTCTTCTATAATTTTGTATATATTTTATACTGGGTGTGTCATATTGTAAAACTTGTGTTTTAAATATTGTTGTAAAAAACTCGAAGTTTTGTATAATGATGTATACTAAGTTTTCTTAACACTGCCCAAAAAAATATAATGGGCTATGCAGCCAAAACTTAAAAATTTAACTATTTAGGGATGTACTTTATCGTTAATATCCCTTAAATAACATGTAATTGTATTTAATTAAATTTGAATATTTGCTTATATTCAAATTAAGAAAACTGTGTGCTTATATTATATATATATATATATATATTCAATTTAGTTAAGTACGTACAATCAACCCTCTCTATAATGATAGTATTTGTCTGAAAGTTTCATGGCTACTACGTTATATGTGTCTACTGACATTTGATATTTGGATTTTATTTAGTTGTTATAAGCAAAAGTATGTAAAATTATTTTTTTTGTACTCTTATGTTAGAAACAAAAACATAATATTTGTTAATCAATTTAACCAAAATAACAAAAAGAGTACGAATTTTTTTTTTTTAAAAAAAGCAAATCAGTAGCCTTTCCTCGTGAAGTTATGATCATAATTGTTGGACACTATTTAAATATAATTTTTTTTCATTTAGATGTTCGCACTTGATATTTACTGTTTTCATGACATTAATTATGGTTATCATAATTTTTTAAATATTTTATTATATAATTAACATATTTCGTACAAAATATTACTACACAATATATGAGTATGACTATTATAGAGGGGTAATTACTGCTCTAATGAATGTCATTATTATTATAGGTAGAATGTTGTTATATAGAAGTAAAATATAATTTGAAAAATCTGTTCTAAAAAAAAATCAGGTTGTTATAGTGTAATGCCGGTACAATAAAGTTTGACTGTATAAGAATTAATTATATATAGCTAATATTACTTTAATAATTCAATATTATGAAGAAAAAATATCATCACAAATTTAATAAAATACTAGTTAATGATTTCCATTTTATTTGGTGTAAATTATATATTTAATCTCTTTTTTTTAGTACGTTTTTTTAGTTCAATATATTTTGTTTTTTAACTTATTTACATTTATGATATTTTAGAACACCAAAATAATGTTACTTGTAGTAAGAAGTAAAAGAAAGCATAGGTTAAGGATAGCGTAACTTACACAAATCCCTAAGTTAAGGAGCCAATAATATTTTTTATCATACCTTTGCTCAATTACATAAAATCCCGAAAATCGTCTTTTGTGATACATAACTTAAGTCTTGATACATATTGGTTGTGATACATTTGAAACTAATCGGTTAGTTAAATAAGGAAATAACGAAATTACATTTATTTAGGGGAGTAAATCACGTGAAAACGGTTTGGGCTCCTCCATTCCACCTTCTCTCCCAATTAAAACTATTAACAATTAGCAGCACTCCCTCAATTTCAATTTTCAACAACTTACTGCCGCCATCACCCTCTAATTTTCATTTTTTTACCACTCAAAACAGAAAATTTCCACTACTGATTTCGTAATTCAATGAACTAGAATTTGGCTCAATTTCTTCCATCTCTATTAATCTTTTCTTCTTTTTTTTTCTTTAAAATTTTGATTTTTTTTTTATATTTGAATTTAAAAGACAACAATATTGACGATTTGAATTTCCCCGGAACGGTTATCCGATACATATATATATAATACATATGTTGCATGTATTTGATATATATATATCGTATAATATCAATGTCTGATATAAAGTGTCAGAATAGTTGCACCATTTAATATGTATCAAATGATTTTACTTAATACATATGTATCACTGACCCTTGGAAAAGAGTTATGCTTCTGAAATGTATATCACTGCTTAATATATTATAGCAACATTGTTATTCATACACAAGGTTTTCCAAATGCAATGAAAGAAAATATTACATATCATTCATTGAAAACATAGATTTATGTCTACACATCATTCAAGGAGCTAGTAGACTATGATACATTGACATGCAAGTACATTCATCTGTATCATGAATAAAAATTACATTCTTTTTTACTATGATACATATGCACAGAGATACATTTGCATATTTCATGAACAAATACTAAGCTTCATATTACATATGAATTAGTAGACTATGATACATTAGCATGCAAGTACATTCATATGTATTATGAATAAAAAAATACATTCTTTTTTACTATGATACATATGCATAGTGATACATTCATATGTATCATGAAATTTATTTTAATGAATTGATCTTCTTCTCCATCTTCACCACTATCAATTAACTCTCTCAACCTTCATTGAAAAGCAGCTAAATACACTAACAACTCCTCCACCATCACCGTCGCCTTTGTCGTTCTCATCGAAAACCTAGCAACATTGTTCAATTTCTCCTTTTTCTCTTAATGGTATTGGCTTAAAGGTTGAAAAAAGATTCAAAATCGATAAAAGGTTGATGAATTAATAGTGAAGGGTGGTCGACAGGTTGTTGTTTACAGTGAGTATGGTGGCCAGAATTGGTGATTATCCGAAGAGGGTTTTGGATCTGTGCAACAATCAGTGGAAGAAATCAATGGTAAAGTGAGAGTGAGGTGAAATTCAATTCTCCCCCAAAAATTCAAGGTTTATCCATGGTGTCAATGGATGGAGTATAACTGTGAAGTGATGTTCAATTCAATTGGGTCTTCATTAATGGTGTTGAGAAATGGTTATAGTATTGGGGAAAAAAATATGATTGTGGGAGAGAGATTATCAAAATTTTTGGGGTGGAGATTTTGAAAGATGAAATCCCGTGATTTTGGACTATAATGGTGAAGTTGCCTGCATTAAATATGTATCAAGAGTAATTTTCAATTTCTGAGATTTTTTGTAATTTTTTAAATGATATAAGATTTTATGTATTAATAACCATGATGTTTAGGGATTTATGTAATTTATCTTCAAGGAAATGAAAAGTGATTGTGAAGGCCCATATCAAAGCCTAATGCCTATATATCTTTACTTCATTCTCCTTTCACCGCCACACCCCTTCATCCCTCTTTCACTTTTTTCTTTTTCACTTACTGGTAAATCTGTGTGTCTTTCTCTTTCAAGTTATACTCATATTTTTATATTTTTGTGTTCCTGAATTTCCTTATACAAATTTGACTTAGATTTTGAGGTTCAATTTTGCAGGTTATTCTAATAAGTTGATAAATATAGGTTTGTTCAATCTGTCGTTGAAGTTCTATTAATATTTTACAAATTAAACTTGCATTTTGTATTAAAGTTTCTTCTACACTTTGTTTGGATGGTGATTTCACTAGATCGTAACTGATAAGTTTATTAAAATGTCCTTAATTATTATAAATGTTAAATTTATCAATAATTGTTAATAAAATAATTTAAAATAATTTTCTTCCTGCTAATTTGTCACAAATTATGCATGTAAATATATTATGTTGTTAAATTCATATAAATTCTAACATAATCAATAAAAGAGTAGATCAAAATAAATGTAATTAGATTCATTTTTTTAATAGTAACGTATTGCATTTCTTTTTGATGTTTTGAGACGTGACCACCAACGACAAGTACAAAGTTTGAATGCATCTTTTGTGTATGCTACGGTGTGTTCGGTATGGAGGAAAATGTTTTCCATTTCTAGAAAAACAATTTGTTTCTTACTTTTTTTTGTGTGTTCGTTACGCAAATAGAAAAATATTTTCTAAAAACATTTGTATATTTTTAACACAAAACAATGAGGACAAATAGAATAAGGGAAGTGGGGTAAGAAAAAATTTTTGAATTTTTTTTTAAAAAAAATTTGGGGGGGGAGGGGGGGAGGAGGGGGGGTAAGAAATTTTTTTTGAATATTTTCTTGAAAAACAAATTAAAAAAATATTTTTTTTTGTGGGGATCGGGGTAGGGGGTGGAGTTAAATAATATAGGGTAAAGAGTAAAATATGATTATGTAATATTAAGTAAGGGCATAATTGAAAAAAAAAATAAGGAAACCATGGGATACCACCAAATTGGTGGTTACATAGAGTGAGGGTTTTCATGGTTACCAAACCATGAAATCAAACCATACCATACCATACATTTTAAGAAACAATTAAAACAAACATGGTTCGCTTAGTAACCATACCATACTATGAAAAACCACCATCCAAACAAAGTGTTAGATATGCACATTAATTTTACATTAATTATTATTTCTTTTGAATTTATAGGGTGCATTTTAATCCTTGGATGGAAGAAGATGGATTCAAGCTTGATGCAAATTGAGTGAAACTACCTCGTCGTCTTTGAATGCAATAGAATCAACATCTCCAATCCTCAAATAAAATACTTAGAACTTTTTATATTTTGATGTGGATCAAAATTTTACAGATTGAAGTGAAAATATCGAATACATTGTACATAGTTTTTATTAAGTTAATTCGACAAAAATTTGGATTTGAATTTGAATTCTCTTTTATTATCTAGTCTCTCACTAGTCAATTTATGTTTTTCAAACTCCATTATGTCTCTTGCAAAATAGTTGTAGACCTTGAACTTTAAATATACAATTGTATTTTTTAGAATCAACATTTGGAATATGAAATAAGAGTATTTTGTTTCTAGTTTTCATAAAATATGAATGAACACGGAATATTTGAGAATTTTTTTTTAAAAAAAATTACTGGAAAAAATAACATATCTGATGGAAACATTTATTGTCACTAATAAAAAAGATTTGGTCAGTAAAATTAAAATCCAATAAAAGATTTAGTTACAATACAATATAATTAAAAATCTAATCACCGATATTGTGGACTATTTATAGCTCTGACAAATTAAACTTGTAACTAAACATGCAGCTACATTTTTTAAAAACAATTATATCTTTTGCCACGGATAATTTGTTTTCGTGGCTAAAGTATAAGACATAGCTATAGAGTGAATTTTCCGTGGCAAGATAATTAACTATTAGCTATAAATAGACATTTTTGTGGCAATTTTAGTTTTTCAATGTAGCCACATCACAAAAATTCTTGTAGCAATAGGTATTAGGCCTTAACCACGAAACACTAAAGTTTGTGGCTGACTTTTAGTTACGCCACTTCTAGCTACGCATGCTACGAAAGAAAATATGATAGCTAAAGTGTTTAGATACGAAAATTTTTATATTTAGCTACGACATATTTTATAGCTAGATATGCATATATATAATGTTGTAGTCCCTTATATGACATTCATGTTTTGATGTGCAGGTCATTGTTGAAGAAGTTGGGGAGTCCAGTACTCTGCCATAGCTTTCGTCAGGCTAATGGGGTTAGCAACTTTTTGTGTAAAATAGGTGTCAAACTAACATCTTCCAACCACACTATCTCTCCTTCGAGCAGATCAGCGAGGAGTCTTAACTTCTAGGCTAATATCTAGGACTTCATATAATAGGTTAGCTTGTTATGGTAACTTATTTGTATTAGCTAGTGGTCGAGACACTACTATTGTATCTACTGTAATGCCTTAATATCTATAATATAAGTCTGTGTTATCCAAAAAAAAAAAAAAGACAAGAAGAAGGTGAAAGAAGGACCAGAAAATTAAAATAAAGAACATTGCGAATTAATGGAACAGAATTGTACACATATCTCTCCTAATTATAGTTTGTATAAGAGAACATTAAATTAGTTTCATCAACCATTTATCCAGATTTTAGTTTTGCATAGGAGAACATTAAATTAGTTTCATCAATCATTTATCCAGATTTTAGTTTGCATAGGAGAACATTAAAATAGGTCTTCCATCTCTATAAATATTTTTTAAATTTTTAATATTTGACCGGTCAAATTTTTTGAAAAATATATTTATTATTTTTTGCAAAACAAATTCCTAAAAATGAGAAAAATAATATTTCTACTGGAACTATTAAAAATAAGTTCAACAAGTGTCATTTCATATTGATTGTATTTATCTCAACGATCGATCACACTAATCTTCCCCCTACTCGCTAGC
Source organism: Capsicum rhomboideum (assembly GCA_031232105.1). Lineage (NCBI taxonomy): Eukaryota > Viridiplantae > Streptophyta > Magnoliopsida > Solanales > Solanaceae > Capsicum > Capsicum rhomboideum. The sequence goes on along the minus strand of CP124719.1, from coordinate 44,401,925 downwards.
CCCCATCTCACCACCCAACACATTCACTCTCTTTCCATAGTATTTGTCTAGATTATAAATTATTTAATTTACTTACGTAACGAATATAAGAGAATAAGAAAGAAATCTACTTTTATATATGTATATATTTCTTAGTATCATAACCTAAAATTTAAATTATGTTAAAAAATTTCAGTCAAATCCTAATTGACATAGGTTCTGTGTATTTTTGAGTGAAGTATGCCCCAAGTCTAGTTTTTTTGGATGGATCTTTTCGCGCCTACTCACTCTACAACTTTTAGTTTTTTTCTTACCTGCCTTATCTATAACTTCTAACTTTTTTTTTTATTATTATTATTATTTGCCTTATTCTCGAATCTTTAATGACAATCCATTACAAAGAAGTTGGTGAGGTCTTAAAATAATAGGTTTTTAATTTCATATAAAATTTTAAAAACATTTTTTTGAAATACAAAATAGATATTTAAGTATATAAAAAGTTGGCCTAGTTATCATAATTCATATCCTTACGGCCTTCGATGATCATCCATCATGCAATAAGTATTACTTCTTTACTTATTTAGTATTGTCTATATTCTCCGGCTATAATGCCATCAACTAACATTGATGTATCCCCTGTTTTGAAATTAAGTTTGATTTTTTCACTAAAATTACAGCAAATTATATTGTGCCCACAAATTTTAATGTAAATTTTTGGGGTCTTCTTCAGTTCTGTGAGCAGCATTGTCCTAGCAAACAAAGGGAAAAGAACGAAGGTTAATATTATTTGTGTTTAGAATTTGTATTTTACCAAAATTATTTTATGTTACAAAAGGAAAAGAAGATCCAACTAATCAATATCAGTATATCACGTAGAAGTCTTCAAGTTCAATGTATGTAGGCTAAGATCTTAAAATTCAAGTTAAAAAATTAATATAAAAATACCACCATAAATAATTCGATACGTTACTTTTCGCAAATATTTTTTTTTTTTTTTTTTTTTTTTATATTTAGGTAATCTCTTTTTTGGATGACAAGGTTTTTGACTTTAAGAATTCTTTCTTTCTACAGCAACATAATAACATTCACAACATAGTCCTCGAACTAAATTTTGTTTAGGGATTCTCCAATAGTTTTATACTTTTTTATATATATTGTTTATATTAGTCATATGTAGGTCAATTGACTAAATCAATTTAACATTTTATGAGTTCTTTTTTAGAACATCTCTTTGTTATCGTTGTTCAAGATTTTTTGTTGGCTTAGGTTCAAAATTTTAGAATTTTGTATAAAAGGAAGTAATTAAATTAAATGAATGATTGAACTTTTTAACCTTCGATAAAAGACTGTACAATAGATAAAATTGTCATTTACTATTTTTCTCAAATTATTATTTAAATATTTTTATAATATTTGCAATTATCTCTATAATATTCCATATCCAATATCCAAAGTAATTCATACAATATGGATTCATTAAAATAGGGCTATATCCAAGTTAATTCATATAATTAAAGACTCATAAAGATAGGATATGACATCTTATTAAACAATACCAATACTATATATATGGATACACTTCAATAATATTCAAGTTAATTTGTACAAGGATTCATAAAAGAGAACATGACCGTTTAAAACACTACTGATATACTATATGCACGTGGAGAACATTTTGACATTGCCTCTTAACCAGCATGCTAATACTACTCTAACCATCTCATGTGAAGCATTCTTCCCATTTGTATTAGTCATCGTCATGCCAATTCTTCAATCCACTTCATAAAGGAATCATTTATGTGACTTTTGTTAAATATTAGAAAAATAATTAAGTACTATTTCTACATATAAAAACTAGTAAATGCCGATTTTATCTATTGCAAAGTATTTCAATAAAGGATAAAATATTCTAATATTTAATACTTTGAAATCAACTAAAATTTTGTTTCTAAAATCTTTCCTTTTTTTGAAATATATCAAAAGAAGAACTTCGTTTAATAAATAAACAAACTTATTTTAAATAACCTATATAGAAATTTTTTAAAAAACCAACAAAATAGAAAAGAAAACCTATTTTCTACACCCAACCAACCTTTCCCTTTCTTCTTACCATTAGAAGAATAGAAATTCAAGGCTTGGGGAACGAAAGAAAGCCATAAAGAATATAGGATAAATAATTGTAGTCTAAGGATAACCTGATTTTGCAAATGTGTTAACCGTGAGGAAGGTCACAGACAACTTGGCTGTCAGTTTGCTTCGCTGCTTTATAATAGCAGCTTAAACCCTGTATTGATGAAATTTTAGTAGTATTGCGAATCAGAAATTGAAAATACATCAATTGTAGAGTTACGTAAAACTTTTGATGTTAGACAAAGGAAGTTTTCATGTGATAGTCAAAAATTTTTTAGTTGTTTTATCCAAAAGGTTATAGAGACATGAATTCAAGTAAATTTAAACCACAGGAAAGAAATCAAAATTACTAAAAGATGAAGAATTAACGATTTTCGGTAGAAACCTAACGCTTTGAATAGAAAAATAGTTACAACGTACCTTCCAGTCCTTGTTCTATGCAGAAGTAGTATACTAATAAAAACAAATTATGACTCATTAAAAATAAGCAAATAAAAACAGTACTAGAAATTAAAGAACTTCGATTTTTGAATAAAGAAAAAACTAAGCATGAAACAAACGTTGGGTTCCAAATCAGTAGAACGTCATGCGGAAGTTTATAATTTACAAATCATAGAGGCAATAAATCAGATGACAAAGAAAATTAGACTAAAACATATTATTGAATATGGTTTGGCCAATTGACCAACATATGAAAACCTAATATTGAAATATCATAAAAAATCTATTGGGAGAAAATCTCCCCCTAAACAAGACTCTTTAAGAACTACATTGTGGATGCTATTATGTTATGATATGAGAAGGGGGGTCTTCTATTTATAGAGGTTCAAATCCTTTCCTCTAAGAAAGAGGTTAGCCAAATATGAAAGGGTTTTATATTTTCCTTTTTGGAAAAGTAAAAGTAATTATGGTATTACTTTTATTTTCCTTTCAAGAAAAATAAAACTCAAATTTGGTAAGAAAATCAGGGCAAAACCCCTAACAAATCTTCCCTTTTTGGCTGGATTTTCTTGGCAAAACTTGATCCGCCTTCTTTACTTGCATCTATGATCTTTGTTATTCACATAATCTTCATCACTGCTGCTTGCCATGGTTAAAAATAAGGTTTAAAATATCATGGTTAAAAATGGATTGAAAATTAATATTTTGTTTTTATTTTTAAAGATGCAGCAGCAGGAATGTTTAAAATATGGTTGAAACTTGTTCTCCACATATAGTTAGATAAAAATCTTCATTATAAACAAATTGGTGGCAACTTTCATCATAACGTATCCTCAATCTGAACCATAGGACCTTTGAACCATAGGCTTTGATACCACTTGTTGGGTTCGAAATGGAGAGGGCGTCATGCGGAAGCTTAAGGTTGCAAACCATAAAGGCGATAAATCAGATGACAAAGAAAATTAGACTAAAACATATTATTGAATATGGTTTGGCCAATTGGCCTACATATGAAAACCTAATATTGAAATATCATAAAAAATCTATTGGGAGAAATCTCCCCCTAAACAAGACTCTTTAAGAACTATATTGTGGATGCTATTATGTTATGATATGAGAAAGAGGGTCTTCTATTTATAGAGGTTCAAATCCTTTCCTCCAAGAAAGAGGTTAGCCAAATATGGAAGAGTTTTATATTTTTCTTTTAGGAAAAGTAAAAGTAATTATGGTATTACTTTTATTTTCCTTTCAAAATAAAATAAAACTCAAATTTGGTAAGAAAATCAGGGTAAAAATCCTAACAACAAACGCGAGGAACGGTTTTTACGTACACATGATATATATAAACATATACCTGACCAGACAAGAATTAGAAAAAAATCTAGCAAGATTTTTGCCTCGTTCATCAATATTGTTCCTACAAAATAAAAAGTAAAATGTGTCTTATAAATTAGAATGGAAAAGTAGAAAGTGTAAGAAGAGGAGTTTGGCTCGAAGAAGGGATCTTTGCGAAGACCAAATTCAAACTTGGCCTCTTTCACCTGCAAGCTCCAACTTGGCATTAGAGGAAGAATTGTAAGAAATCAATCATGCATGCTATAATATCCACCTACGTGCAAAGCCCATCCATGTTAAAACTGGCTTCAGCCAATCACAAGGATCGTTTACCTCTTCGTCAAACTATTATAGCCTATTAACATACATACTTTTCCCATAAAAAATGTACGTACCAACAAAACTTTCCGCAAAACTTATATATAGTATAGATATGGGGCTGCTAACATGTGGGCAGGCTGTGGCAACATTTGATGATACATTTAGTAACTATTAAAATTTCTCTTTAATTTTTAAGAAAAAGTTTCAGAGAAAAAAGCTACCACCGTCATTATTGTCTGTATATACCTCTACAGGTTCTCTTATAAGAGGAAAAGGAAAATCAGTACCTTCTGGCTTCCCCTATTTCTATACACAGATATATAGAAAGATGAGTTCAAGGACGATCAAGGGTAAAAATATAAATTTATACACTAACAAATACACTCTCTTCATAACTCTAAATCATTCATCTTCTTCATTCTCATTCGAAACAAACAACGCAATATATCAATTTCCCCCAATTGTCTTCCTCTTTGCTCGCTATTCTTCTGTCATTCCTTCAAAGATTAATTTCAGGTATGCTTTTCTTTCCGTCATTGTCCAAATTTCTTCCATATATCTATGGGTTTTTCAATTTATGGCTGAAATAAATGTTGATGTTATACTGTCGATTCTAAATTTTAAATGGATTGATAATTTTGCTAGCCAAATGGAGGTTTCTTCACAATTTTCCTTTGCTAATTGCGACTCCTTTCCTATTTCGATTCTGAGCTTAGATTTGACATTTGCGTAATTGATTGTTTTGCTTATTAGGATTTTTGATTGTAGGCAGCACATTGACTTCTCATCTCTTTTCCTAAAGCCAACACCAATCTCTATATAATATCCGCAACGATTTAATCAGCTCTTTCGCGTTTAAGGTGAGCTTTGACTCCGCGTAATCACTTAATTTTTTTTCCTTATTAATATGTCTGCGATTTCTTGCATATTCTTGCATCGGTGATAGCATAGTGTTTGTTGTCAAGGCTCATGAACTTTTCATGAATGGCTTTTTCTTTTCTATAGATTTTCAAATATTATAATTTAAGTTTGTTTTGAATTGGTGATATATAGTTGTTTAGTCACCCTGTAGTACACCTATTTTCATTGTATGTAATCCCACTTATCTTTAATTTTCAGATTCTTTTCTTACTGAAACAGTATTGGTCTTAAGGCAGGTGAATAAATGACAACTCATAATATCTGATTGCTCAGACAAGGCAATCTAACTAATGGTAAATGCATGAATTCTTACACCGGAGGTGATTATAAGTGTTCTAATTCGACAAAGGTGATTAATTTTTTCTACATTGTACATTACATGAAATGATAATTTGTGTATTAAAACAATTTGGTTCACAACTTATTCTAACTCTTTCTCTTTTACTTTTCTTATAGTTGTACAGAGATGATGAATGGTTTATAGAGCTTCAACTATATGAGTGTGTGAAGAGCCCACCATATAAAATTGGCAGAAATCATGGGAAAACATTTGTATGTGGCATGATATCTAACTACTTAATGGTGAGTCTTGACCACACAGTGTTTCAAAAATTTACAAGCAACATATTTAATACTACATATTATACACATCTACATGTTGTGGGGAAATTGTGACAATTTCCTACAAAGATTGATATATTTGTGTATGGAGTCTTTGTTGCTCAGTCATCTGTACGCATTGAGGGAGTTCACGACTTCAAGATCTCCATTTAAAACTTAGTCTAATTTCCATATTAATGCATATGCGCATCTAATTTAAGGTGGAGAATTGAATTGAAGATGAGAAAGGTTGGTTTAAAGTAGTGTAATAGGCAAACTTATTATTGTAGTAGTTTGAAGTGTTTTCTTTCAAGGGGATGAAGAGAAACTTGATCAAAAATATCGTTTTGTTTTTACTATGTTAGTGTTTTAGGATATGATTCCTACATCGACATGTTCTGCTAAAATTTCTATTAAAACAAGTTTGTTGCTCTATTTGTAATTTAACAGAAATTTGAAGATTCATAAATGTGGTCGGGTGAAAGTCTTTCCCAAGTACATGAAGTTGCAAATGCACGGTACACAAAAGAATATAAAAAAGACTACTATTATGAAGCAACACTAGGTAATTCAAAACTCTAGCAGTTCAAAAAGTCTTTCATGTCTTATGTGTAGAGCAATTATGAAAATAAAGGTAATTATCGCATGTCTTGCCTATATTTAATCTTTAAAGTTGTGTATGTATGGCATATTTTAAACCAATTTTATGTTTTATTTTGAGCAATTGAATAAAATCGAGTTTCTTTTATGTTGTAATATGTACAAGCTCGGTGCTTATAAAAGAAAATAACAGCTTGTTTGGACTTACGGGTTCTTCTGCTCAGTCGATTCTATTGTATTTGACAGTAGTTGAAAATTTCTGGTGACATGTTCTTTTAGAAGTATATCAAATTTGTTATACTAGATATTTTCTCGGTTGAAGCTTTTACAGTCCCATTATGTTAAATAGAAAGAGATCTTTTCAGGGAAAGATGAAAATGAAAGTTTACAACTTTTTTGAAGCATGTAGCATGTGTTCAGGTGTCAAAAATATCATTAATGAAAGTTGAAAAAATATCAACAGGTTCTAGCTAGAAGGGAATCGATTATTAAGTAATAAATTTCATTGGTCTCTCTACCTCACACAAGGTAGAGTAAGGTTTACGTACACCCCACGCTCCCCAAACTCCATTTATGGAATCACCCTGGGTATGTTATTGTTGTTGTTGTGGAGTGGGAGTTAAAAACGTTGACAAGCTTACGGAACTAAGATAAGGTAGTTATACATTTGGGTTTACGAGTTTAAAATATAACAGGTTTTCCAAAATCTTATCCTTCATTTGAGAGAGGATACCAAATGATTTGATTTTCTTGTGGAAGTCACTCAATACTGTTACAAGCCCAGAATGTAAAATATTGTCATCATCAAATTTTGCATTTTTTGACTTCTGTAATAATAGTTAATGTGAAGAATATATATGGGGAAAAAGATAAATGCTTTAACTGATGTTATTCTGGTGTCAAATTTAAAAAATGAGACACATTGTTTTTATTTAGGCTATATATTAATGTTGACTATTTGTTCCTACTTTTGCTATCACTATCAATTCAATTTCTACTACATTTGTTCCTTATTCGCGAGAGTGGCCTTGTAAAGACCTTGTTATGGAAAAGTTCAAAATTGCCTCCAAGACCTTTATTATGCCCCCAACATCTGATATTATTATCATCTCCTGTAGTAGATCAACGAAAAAGTTGAGAAATGTTGAAAGCCTGGAACTGCTTTGATATTTTTCTTTTGTTTTTATAAATATATTAGTCAGGGTACTGACCAGTATTATCTGGACTACTATGAGAATAATGAAACTCATAAATAGTATGTGAAAGCCAAACTTCATGTGTGCTCTTCAAATTTCTTCTTTTACCTTGGTCTAAACATTTTTTTTGGGGCCTGTATAGTTTATTAACTTGTGTAACCATGTTTTTGTTGACTCAAACAATTATATATATCTAAGGTAAGAGTAATTCAACTTAAGTAACCGCCTACCGTATCCGATAACACAAAAGGCTTCTTTATCTCAAAATCAAAAAGAAATCTTTTTTCCGATATGTGTTCTTAATTTAATGGCTTGCAAACCATTGTAAGATTGAGTTTCAACGGGATAAGACTTGAGTCAACATCATATACAATATTTTATTTTATAATGGATCAGTTAGCTGTGAAACATGCACTATATCTATAGCTTTATCTGCCTATGCTGAAATACAGATACAATACTACTTAATCCACTTTGTGTCTTCAGTTTTTCTTCATTACTTTGATTCAACTTTTTGGAAGATCTATCCTTTATTCTGACTTGAAAAATTATTTCCAGATTAATGTATCTGATGTTGTTATATGTGTAATAGCCGTTCAGATAACATACTTTGGCGAAAGTCTGATTGGTGATTCACTTCAAGAGAAAGAAAGATTCTGTCAATAAGTATTTTTCTAGATAAAGGTCTACGTTTACTCTGACATGTTAAGTAATTCGCTAACCTTTTTGTGTCACTTAATGTTCAGCTCAACAATGATGTTGAAAACGTCATCAACATATCCTCGGAAAATATCTTGGTCATCCTAAAGTAGCAAATAATACTCCAAGGTTAGCAAACTCAATTTATGCACTTAATTGGAGCATAAGCTTGAATTGCCAGATTTCATTCCGTACAGTGTAGAGCATATCCTCGAGACACATAAAAGATCATTAACGTGAGTTGGGGGTGGACGATACTATTCGAACCGAAAATGAAGACTTATTTAAATATTTATGTTAATTTTATAGTTGAGAAGCAATTATGATAAATCTCCCCTCAAATTTACCTAATTATATCAGTGGCAATTAATGTGTTACTTCCAGTATTATTTATAAAGTCTCATGTTTGGTTACACACCAAATAGTTTATGTAAGTTGCAATCATCAGCAATTGTAGATTAATTAGTAGATTACCAATTTGTAATGAAAGAAGTGTCAAATTCAGTACTGTAATCTTAATTAGTAACAAAGTAACATTTTGTGTCATGTAGAGTTTCCCATCAGTTGTGGATGAGGGACTTGGTGTCCTTATGATCTTGGATAATTCTCTCTAGATAAGCAATCTTTTGGGTTTGAGTTAGGTTAAAAGTTCATTTTCTTATCTGGTAATGTTTGCTATGCATTTGTCTCAATATTTCTATGGTGTATTGATATTATAAAAAGTGTTAGATGTATAATTTTATTTGACACTGACTTTAGCTTATGTTTTGGCAATTTAAACTTATGACATGACATTTACTTTGTTTTTACAAGTGTAAGATATGTAAGCACAAATACATGCAAGCTAAATTTGTTGGGCCCGTGCTAAGCACGGGCATATCATATCTAGTCTATACAGAATAGTTTAAATTTTTATAAATTTAGTTCTCAATAAAGTGATGCAACTAACCAACCAGTTCACTTTGGTAGCTATATCCGTTATTTGATAAAAATCGACTATATAGTGGTAGAGTCTGAAAAGGAACTAGTGTTGTCGGGACTGTTGGGACTCGCAAGACTTTTGGTAACATCAGATCGCGGTATGTAAAGGCTATTCTCTTCTTTTCATGGCATGATTCTTGGTTTCAAGATTTTGAATTTAGTGCACTATTGAGGAATATCTCGTAGAGCTTTCCAATTATATTGTTCTCACTCTTTTGAAATAGGTATTCCTTGTCGAAAACTCATGTTAATATAGATATAGTGCCTAATCAGAAAGTAAAGAAATGGAGAATCCCTTGTCATAAGGATAGTTCATACGCGATCAAACACTATAATTGAGGAAATATCAGGGGTTTCAATAAATGATAAGGTCTATGTAAGTAACTTAAACATGTTTGAAAGTGTACAGGGTTTAGTAAACATAACATATCCCGTTATGTAGAGCTCCATTTTTAAGTAAAAAATATATCTTGAAAATATAACACATAGCTCTACAACTTTTATTTTTATGACAAAAGCTGATTTTGCTTTCATGAACTCGAAACAGGGGACGCAAGAGAGGACAAGTTCTGTCCAGTTTTCTGATTTAGAAACCCCTATGTGCTACTATTAGTATTTTAATGATTTCATTTTGTATAAAACGTATATTTTAGTGATTCTTGACTCTTTGCAACCCCAAGAGATATACCTACAAATTTCAAGAAGGCTATCAAGCTTGTTTTTTCTTTTTACCTATTCAAAACTATGTTACAACACTAGACAGTGGGGCTGTCCAAGTTTACTGATTTGAGGATTTAGTGTAATTTACACAAACTAGGCTTACTTTTGATGCTAATCTTGATTCATATCAGCATGATTGGAGTTACTGAAAATTTAAAAGGTATTTAATTGTGTGTTCAAGTTTGTATATACTCGTGTATTAAATTCAAATTAAATGGCGACTACCATCTTATAACACCTCCCAAATATGAAGTCTATAATTATATTCAAGTGTGGAGTAAAGAAATTACCTTTTTGAAATCAATCCCCAATTTGAGTTCTGAGGAATCTTCCACAATTCTTGAATGAAGAGTACTAGTAGTCTATGATTTTTAGGATCACCGCAATCTTCTTCTTCTCCGTGGAAATTTTTCATTGATATAGCTACAAGTAATGCACAAACACTGTACTTTCTCTTTCGTTGTTTTTGGAAAAAGTTTCCACCAAAGTACTCCCTTTGTCTTTAGACCCAAGCCAAAAGTGCCTCCCCCCTCCAAATCAAATATTATCAACTTAATTAAAAGGGTCACTTAAACATTTTTTATAATTTATTTACCATTGATTAATTTAACTACTGTATGCCGACTATTAAATGTACTTAATTATGTACATATGCATATAAAATGTAATGCTACTATTAAAATATGGTAGGTGTTACACTTGACTTGGCATCGAGTAGCTCTTTGTTGCTCTTTCAGAACGTCATTTGTAACTCATCGGGAAAAATTCTTAAATAACAAACTACATATGCCACTAGATGTTAGACTCAATGATCATTAGTTTGGTAGTGCACTACATAACTCTTTATGGACTAAGAGTTACAATCATATTTAAAGTGTTAACTTAATTCAATATCTTCCGGGGTGCTAGCTCTTAGATTTAATCTTACATACCAGTACATTTTCATGATGACCGCATACTTTTCCTTGCACTACATTATTTCATTGATGTAGATTCTGGTGTCCACACTCAAGCTCGTGGTTAGGCAGTTACAGTTCTACGTTCAGCAGTTGTCACGACCTAAATGGCGGTGAGTGGCATCCACACTAACCCTCCAGTGGTTGAATCATCTAATCCAAGACTTAACCTAATCACTTAACCATTTTAAGCAATAAAAAATAATGATCTTAGTTAAAACAATTATTTAATCTCTATAATCCATATAATAGATAGTACTGCGGAAATAACTACCGATTATGATTATCCCCAGGACCTGAAAGTCATCGTACAAGAACATTCTAAAACAAAAATCAAAGTCTGAAATTAATATCTCAAAACAACTAATATAAGAGTGTCATTGTTCAAAGGAGTGGACATGATCAATGAGAAGATCCAATGACTGGATGAAGGTAGGTGCTCACCCTTGGATCGATAAGTTGTTGGTCACGAACTAAATGTGAGGTCCCGTATATCACTGGAACACTTTCTACACTCAATAAAAAGAAGAGCATAGGTAGTATCAGTACAAACACTATGTACTGGTAGGTATCATCCGCCGACTTAACTTAAAACCCATACATTAACATAAATCAAATAAGAGCAACTAGCAATTAGAGCATAATAAGTAATTGCACCCAACCACCACTATCCACAGAATAACCTCTTACGTAGCCAAATAACACAATAATACCAACCTTAGTCCCGTTAACACAATTGTACTATCACCTCAATCTAAGTTCATCCACAACAAAGTAAGAGTCTATGACCCTCTACTTATCACAAGTGTATCCTACCAAGTCACGTTCATCAAACCATCTCACAAGTAGTTTCATGCTACTTCTATTGGTCACAACACTTTTACAATGCAATTCAACAATCAATGAATTAATAATATGAAAACAATGAATCATGACCATCAACTCGATCATGAAATGTGTACACACAAACTAAGGGGTTTTATATGCCGAATAGTCATGACCTGTAGGGGACTAGCTCAGTCCATATACCATACCGGCATGGTACCCTACCCTTCAAATATCAAGTTGTAAGCAACGTTTACCGACATGGTACACGACTCTCTGAATATCACAATATGTGAGCATATCAATCAATATCAACAAGAATATGATGAAGTGCACCAAATATGCAGTTACACAATTTTTCTAGACACTTAGTCAACTTTAAGGTTTATCATTTCATGTAAAAAATCAACTTCCAAGTCAATTCACCAATCATAACTATGTCTTAAGGCTAATTCACAACTATTCAACTCATGGATAGGCACATAAATCAAATTAAGTCTATAACTACATTTATACCATAACCTACCTCAAAACACAAGCCAGGAAGCACTAATCCTTTAAAGCGTTGCCCTTTCTCGCCACTTCAAATTTTTCTTGGTCTTAAAACAACAAACAAGGACAAATCAACCACTTATTCTCCAATTCTAAGCATTAAGAACCCAAACCCACTTATTTAACCCATAATCATAGCCTAAATTATCAATCTAGGGTTTTTCACCATTTAATCCTTCAAAATTCCCTATGTTTCACATTAATCAGGAAGAATTCTATGTTAGGAAGTTAAGTCTAGCAACAGCAACCTGGAACCATTTACAATTGATTTTATGCCTACCCATAGGCAATTCCGATCAGTTAATAAATTTATGGCTTTGACCCATGAATTCTTCCTAACACTTCATTCTAGTGATTCAAGGAATTAAAAGGGATTACTCTATGTTAAATGGGGGAATGAACTCACCTCAAGAGTAGAAATCACCCAAACCAGAGAAGAATCACCCCACACAAGCCTTAGATCGAGTATTGGATGTTTTGGGAGAAAATAACATCAAAAATCAGAACTCAGCATTAAAACACTGCCCGATGACCGTGTAGTGGTCGCCTACCCACTATAGCGGTCCTGTTTTAGTAGCATAGTGGCCCGCTATGGTTGTCCCTCTCATCACACTACTGATTGCAACGACGGTCCACCTCACCGCTATAATGGTCCCACTGTAGCGACACCAGGGTCGCTACAACAGAGCTTAAACACTAAGTCAGGGGGATTTCCAGATTTTCCCCTTTTTTCCACATAGTCTTTATTTTTTAACAACATAAATTTATCCTATCGCGACAAATACTATAACCGAAGTTCTATACACCTGAATTATGTACCAAAGGTTTCTATGGATTACTAAACCTCTTGGCTAACACAATATCATCCTAAATAAATAAAATACTACACCACCAACCACCAAAAGTCTTTAGACCACAAAATACAAAAAATCCATCCAAAACCAGCCTAACCTGAGATTTCAACAACTCTTATCATAAGGCAATCTCTACCAGGGCGCTTACACCCCCATTAATGTTATAACGACGGAATAAGTCATTATATTAGATACCAATTAAATAATAATTCATCCACGAACAACAACTAAAATAGAAATAGGAAAAACAAGTGAGAATTACCTAAATTGGCAAACGACTGAGGATAACGCTTACGCATGTCCACTTCAGTGTCACGACTTGATCCTACACCCTAGACATAACATAATGCCTAGAGCCACAAGTGACCCCAAGCTAACCTATGACATAGCATAAACACTAAAACACTGAATATATATATATATATATATATATATAATACTGAGTGGAAACAGAAACATAACTTATGATGATAAGAGTTTGAAATAATACTAATACTGAAATAGAATCTAAACTGTCTGACACAAACCATAAAGCTAAAATATCTAAATGTCTGTCTGAAAGCCTCTATTAAATGATGAATTGTCAGGACAAGCCCCCAGCTAACTCAAATGTCCAAAACTAAAATGAAATACTAAATATAAAAGATAATGAAATCTCATCCTAGAAAGATGAGGACTCACCACTGTCTACTATTGATAAGGTACCAAAACGTACTAATCACATGTCTGATGCTGGGTGTCGGAACCTATATCATAAGATGATACAATGCAAAAAAGTATGCAGTCAGTACTTTAAATGTACTATCATATGAGATATGCAAATGTGACATAAGCTGAATATGCTAGTAACTACTGAAAAACCACACTGAGATGTAAAACTAAACTAAAGTACAATAATTCTGTCTGAAAAACATAAACATACATATAAATACTAATATGACATGATAAATTTGAAAAATCAGGAGTTTAAGCAAATACGAACTAAAGTAAAGGTCATGTACAATATTGAGTCTGAAATTATGGGAGGTTCTTGTAACTGACATAGACTATGTGAGCTAACATGAAATCCAACCTGTAAACTAAGTTGGGAGGTATTCTATACCTTTCCAAGGTTAAGAACCATGACTAGCGTGAATTCACTCATCAGCCTATTCAGGCTAAGGGAGACACTCTCAACTGGCAAGAACCCATTTAACCTACGATGGCACGTAGTTTGGGACTTGAGTTATCTGAACCCGTGTCTTCTTGGTGCTAAGTACTATTTCCATAATCATATACAAATGCTCATATTCATATTGAAATCTAAGTAAAATACATAAACTAGTTCAATTTACTATAATTGAAGATGACTAATATCATGGAACTAGTTATATGTAATTTATCATCTCTAAAAATTATGATAAACATGGTATACTGAATACTCATTTGTAATTAGGCTTCAATTGGGTGTTTTGTGCTAATTTTACAAAATTCTAGGATCGTGTGTTCATAACACCCCAACATATATAAAAACCCTATTTAAAATCATGCATAAAATAATATTCATGGTCATAAGATGTTCGAAAACATAAGTACTGAAAGAAATCATAAAACTGGGACATTTGGGAACTTACCCTAATTGAACTTCGGAAGCTATTTTGGGCATGAGGGTGGAAGGATACCCTCACTGATACTCACGTACGTGTAATTTGAAGAATCTTTGCTAAGAACTTGGACTTAGAGCTTTTAGAGAAGAACTCTAGATTTCTTCTGTTGGAGAGGAAAATAATCGCCTTCTGAGAGTTCCCTAAGTGTTTTGGGGTGAGAATGAGGGTAAGGATCGACTAATCCCTCTTAAGCCCTCTCAAAATCCACTTTAAACGATATAGTATAACTCTAGGAACTTAGGAAAGTACAAAATACGTCTGGGAAATCAACTGCTGAATCGTGACGGACGAGTCCTAGGATGAATCATCGTCATCGTCTGAGTCATTGTGAGGGGACTATTTATGGGCGGCCTCTTGATGATGGGTGATAACAACAACACACGATGACTCATCATCAAGGGTTGTTCTCATTGGGTTGAGTTTTCAACTTTCAGAACTTTTATTAGATTTCTTCAGAATGGGACAGACAACTCGTCATGATAGAAAATGATTCATTGTCATGAGTCGTTGCCACTGGGATTGATTTTCCATCCTTTAGGACTTATAGAAATTCACTCAGAACGAGTGCTGAGATGACTCGTTGTGACTAACAATGACTCGTCGTTACTGGGGAAAATGTTAACTTTCAGGACTTGAGGCTGGACGTTCAGGATGGATCACACAACGGGTCGTTGGTTCTGACCATGACTCATTGTGTCAGTCATTTTATGGGGTAATTTCTTATTTCCATCTATTTTTCTATGCTAAGGCTGAGACATAATCTTAGGGACTTTTGGAGTGTTACAATATCTCCCCTTTGGGAACATTCATCCTCGAATACAGACTAACTAGGCTGAAAAGATAGGGAAAGAGCTGTTATTCCAAAATTGAGTTCTAAAAGTTGATTACTAACATGATAACTGAATTTCTAACTGTAACATAAACTGAATTCATGAAATATGCATGCATACTAAGACATGAAAACAACTGAGGGACATGAAACTGAGTGGATTACTAAGGATGAAACTGTTACCTCAAGTTGGAATTGAATTTGAAGGGAACAGGTGAGGGTACTTAGCCATAATATCTTCTTCGACTTTCTAAGTAGCTCCCTCAACTAGCTGATTCCTCTAAAGAACTTTCATTAAAGCAACTTCTTTTTTCCTTAACTTACGAACTTGACTGTCAAGAATGTCAACTGGATCTCTTCGTAAGGAAGACTATCTTTCACGTCCACACTATCTAAAGGCACAACTAAAGTTGGATCACCAATGAATTTCTTCAATAAAGACACATGAAAAGTTGGATGCACCAATGCTAAATTTGTAGGCAAATCTAGCTCATAGGCCACATTGCCAATGCGCCTCTGAATCCTATAAGGACCAACATATCGGGGACTGAGTTTTCATTTCTTGCCAAACCTTATCACCTATTCATGGTGAGATCTTTAGATAAACCTAATCATCAATTGTAAACTCAAGCTCTCTTTTTCTCACATTTGCATAGGATTTTTAACGACTTTGAGTTATTTTCAACCTTTCTCTAATCAGCTGGAAGTTAATCAGCTGGAAGTTCTCTATAACCCCATAAAATGAATCATGACCTATCAAAATAGCTTCACTAACCTCAAACCAACCAATAGGAAATCTACACCCCTACCATAAAATACCTTAAATGGGGCCATCTGAATACTAGAGTGATAACTGTTATTATAAGCAAGCTCAATCAAAGGAAAAGGATCATCTCAGCTTCCCTTAAAGTCGATCATATAAGCTCTCAACATATCCTCTAAGGTCAGAATGGTCTGCTCTGCCTGACTATCTATCTGCGAGTGAAAAGTTGAGCTAAGATGAACTTGGGTACCAAGACCTTTTTGAAAGGACTTTCAAAACTGCAAGGTAAACTGAGTACTCTTATCCGAAATGGTATTTAAAGGGACTCCATTCAACCTAACCAACTCTCTCAGATAGAGTCTAGCATAATCATTGGCTGAATCTATAGTGTTAACTGGCGGGAAATATGCTGACTTAGTCATCCAATCAACATAACCCATATAGAATCATGTTGTCGGCGAGTACGAGGTAACCCTGTAATGAAGTCCATATTCACCTCTTCCCACTTCTAAGTAGGAATACAAATATTTTGAGTCATACCACCTGGTCTCTAGTACTCAACCTTAACCTGCTAGAAATTTGGACACTTAGTCATAAATTCCGAATAACTCTCTTCATGTCATTCTACTAATAGACTTTTCGTATGTCACGGTACATCTTAGTGGAACATGAGTCAATAAAATATCGAGAACTGTGAGCTTCTATCAGCATCCGCTGTCTTAAGTCATTTACATTCAGAACACACTATCGGCCCCGACAACAATGAACACCATCTCCCCCGAGAGAAAACCTCAACTTTCTGATCTTGAACTGCTTCCTTTAACTTACCGTCACCTCTGTCACTAAAGAGGATTCTGAACCATTCTGAACTATAACACTATCTTCTATTGAATCAGCTAACAAACCCCCAATCTAGCAAGTTTGTGAATATCATGAACCAACTCTTTCTTTTCATCCTCCATATGAGCAACAATGCCTATCGAAAGTCTACAAGGGCATCAACTACTACATTGAATTTACCCGAATGGTATAAGACACTCATATTATAATCTTGCAATAACTCTAGTCATATCTTCTAATGAAGATTTAGTCTTCCTGACTAAATACACTATCAAGGCTCTTGTGATCGGTGAACACATCCACATGAACTCCATAGAGGTAGTGCCTCCAAATCTTTAAGGCAAAAACAACTGCTGCCAACTCAACATCTTGAGTCGGGTAATTCTTCTCATGAGGTTTGAGCTGTCTAGAAGCATAAGCTATAACCTTACCATGCTGCATCAACCTATAACCAAGGCCAACTTCAAAAGCATCACATTATACATCAAACCCATATGGACACTCTGGTAGAGTCAAAACTGGAGCTGAAGTGAGTCGAGTCTTCAACTCTTGAAAACCCTTCATGCAAGTGTTAGGCCACTGAAACTTGACTTTTTTCTAAGTCAATCTGGAAATAGAAGAATCAATCTATGAAAATTCGTAATGCCCTATAAATTTTTTCATGGTCTTAGTATTCTATAGGCGAGTTTATGCTTCAATAATTAAGTCTTGAGTCCCTTGAATCAAGCCAAATCATTTAGGATGCCTTTCAAAGCATAAATGTGAGTTTTTAGATGAGAGGATAGGCCGTACGATGCACCCCGAGGATCCCTGGGATGAGCTTCATGCCATGGAGCAGGGGAGGAGGAACTACTAGAGGACCCCCACATTGTAGGCCCTGAGCTACAGACCCTCCTTCCCCAACGTTATATTTTCAATTTTCATTTTATTTTAGGGGTACAAAGTTCATTTACCTTTTAGAAACCGTCCTTTCCATGTAAAATACACCTCAAAATGTCAGAACCCTCACACTTTCAAATCAAAATCCTCTCTTATTCTCTCAAACTCCCAACCTTCAAGTTGTAAGAAAAATCAAGCTAGGGATCCAAATCCTAATAATTTCTCCCTATCATTCATCTACGATGTACGTAAGAGCAATACCTTTGGTTGGGAACCTTGTTCATCCCTATAATTGAGTTATAGTTCTATGTTAAGTCATGATTTCAAGTTAGGGTTTTAAGATTCAAATATACTAAGTGTTGTTCTTGAGTCTTGTTATAATTTTCTTTTATATGCTTTAAGTATGGTGAATTATTCCCTGAGTTAAGAACGTTTTTGAATTTAAATCTAATTTCCATAACCAAGGGTTAGTTTTCACATAAAGTTTATGACTTGAGAATTTGAATTGCAAGTTGATTTCATTCTTCAATGAGTTTAACTATAGTCTTGTTATAAATTATATTCAAAGGTAGTTAGTTTATAAAAAGTTTATGCAAAACCTTTATGTATTATACCTTGACTTGAAAAGTGAAAAGAAATTATCGTATCCTGAAAAGTAAAAGCAAGTTATAATGATTAGAGCCAAGGCCCGTAGAGAAATATATGTTTGTTCTAGTATGATTTTAGAAAATGTTTTTGAGACTTATGATATGAGCAACTATTATAATTTTAGAAAAGATTATTTAGCACCGAGTTGGGTATGAGTCCGAGGTCACATGCTCCATAACTACGTCACTACCGTAGGTTTTGCTTTCGGGCTAAGAGTTGGATCCATAGGTTATGTTTCATCTTATACACCCCGGCAAGGTGTAGGACAACTTTTCTCAATGTGGGAAATACATTGGACTCCATGTTGCTCACATGATTTATGTCGGTTAAGAAAAACTCCCCCAATTTAGAAAAACATAATATTGTCCAAGTTACTTATTATGTATGATATTTGTATAAAGGTTGTTTTCTACAACATTTCAAGTAATTGTTTTTGAGCTTACATTTTATGAAGTTTACCAGTTAAGTTCTTACATGCTTTTAAATAACTCATTCATTGTACTACTACAGTCCCGATAGCTTTGAATGAAAAGATCAGTAAGTCTTTGGTTCCATACCTCCTTATTCATGTCATATGTTATGTTGTAATTCCAAAGTTATGTCAGTTTTAGTTTTCATTCTGCTTTTATGTACCAATACAGTCAAAGTATTTACGCTTTTTTTGCGCTATATCATGTCATGATGTAGATATTGGCATACAGACTCAGGAACGCAACCAGTCCTTTCATTAGACCATCCAATATCAGCTCGTGGTGAGTCCTTCTTGTATCTAGAGGACTTGGTGATGATTTGCTAAATTTCCAGCTTATTAGATAGTTTCAATTTCAGTTGTTAGTTCCCAATAAAGGTAGTTTGGGGCTATGTCCTGGCAACTCTTTCAGCTCATGAGCTATAAAGGCTTCATTAGACATTAGACAGTTGGGTGTTTTATTGTCTTTCAAGTTGACATTCAGTAGTTCAAATAAAGTTTATTGTATTTCTAGTGGATTATCCCATAATTGTATTTCTAGGTTCTGCATATTTTTAAAGTTGAGTTTATGAATAGATTGCCAAGCCAAGGGTCCGCTTGGGATTATTCGTGGTTCTAGGTTCCATGTTACGTTCAAGGTATAGGCCTCGGGCATGACAAACTTGGTATCAGAGCACAAGGTTTAAGTGTCCTAGGGTGTCTATGAAGCCGTGTCTAGTAGAGTCCTAATTATGGGTGTGAAGTGCGCCACACTTATAATCAGAAGTCTACAAGGCATTTAGGAATGTTTCCCTTCTTTTTGTTTCTAGTTTGTCCAATGTAGTTAAAACTCCAAGAGAAATCTTCTAACTCCTATCCTTTCATATTTCAGATTATGCCTCTACAACAAACTTTTGGTCAGTGAGCCACAACAACTTTTAGTGCCCTAACTAGGGCTAATATCACATTCGTACGTCCTACTTATGGGTTGCAGACCCATAATGTAGTCCGCCCTTCTGGCCCGACTGTACCTATTGGGGTCCAACCTACCCAGTTAGTCCTCCAAGGGCTCCTAAAACTGGCGTTACTTATACCTAGTCCCCTCAGGGTAAAGTTTCTAATGCCAAGTTCAGGCAGACCATTCAGATACTTACTCAGATTGTGTCATCTCAGTCTCACTAGTCAGATAGTGCTGGTTCTGCTCATAATTTTGTAGACACTACTAGAGTCGGTCAGTTCATGCTATTGAACCCTTCGATTTTCACTGGGTCCAAAGTTGAGGAGGATCCCCAAGATGTTGTTGATGATATGGAGAAGATTTTAAGGGTTATGCATGTCAATGACATGGAGGGAGTTGAGTTGGCAGCTTATCAACTGAAGGGTGTGGCATATCAGTGGTATGATGAGTGGGAAGAGATTAGGGGTGAGGATGCTGAACCTGCAGTTTGGGAAGTTTTTCTGCGGCCTTTCTTGATCACTTCTTTCCTTAAGAGTTGAGGGAGGCTAAGGCTGCAGAATTTGTGAACTTGAAGAAGGGAACTATGAGTGTTAAGGAGTATGCTCTGAAGCTTACTCAGTTGTCTTGCTATGCTCCAGAGTTGGTGTTTTTTATGAGAGCCAAAATGAGGAAGTTTATGTCTGGTGTGTTTGATTATGTGAAACTAGAGTGTATAGGGGCAATGTTGACCAATGACATGGATATTTCGAGGTTGGTGGTGCATGCTCAGCAGGTAGAGGAGGAAAAGAAAAAGAAAGCAGAGGTGGTATAGCGTCAAAGCAAAAAGGCAAAATTAGCAGCCTATGAGGTAAACCTTAGTAAGAATGGTAATAGGTCTTTCTTTCCTAAGAGATCATCTGGTCCAAACCCATCATCATCTAGTGCACCTATGCTCGATTCCATGCCCTATGTTAGTGTTACTCAGAGGTCCTCTTATTATCCTTCTTGTGGAAAGTGTGGTAGGCCTCACCCTGGAGAGTGTAAGATTGGTATAGACGAGTGTTTTTGATGTGGGAAAGTGGGTCACTTATTGAAGAAATGTCCATTTACGAGGCATAATTATAAGGGTAAGGCTCATAGTTCAGCACCATCCACTCCAGTAGGCCAAATGGCTCAAAAAGGAACTAATTTAGGAGTAGGTGGAGGTCGAAACCAACTATATTCCTTGACTAGTCAGCAGAACCCAGATATCTCTCCTGATGTTGCGACTGGTATGTTGTTTGACTTTCCCAATCCATAGAAAGTTAGTGTCCCCATACCCCTATTTCTTGGCTTGAGTTTTCTTAGCCTAACACCTAGGCGAGTGAGTAGTACGAGGGCGCTAATGTTGATTTTGGGGGTCTGATTTATGTATGTTTTATATGATATTGTTTTGTGGATTTTAGTGAGGATGGTTTGGTAAATAGGAATAGTTGCAGTCCTAAGTTATTGACTTAAGTCTAAGAGGGAGATGGTGAATGGTTAAGCAAAGGCTTGTCTTAGTTTCATTGATTTTCTTTTAGAGATTTGGGCTTGTTCATGACTGTGTTTCACCTTATTTGCGTATTCCCCCTCTATGTTAGTTGAGACGTTACTTTACTCCAGCTTTTGGTGTGTTAACACTTCCTTTCCTAGTCTATGATCAGTTCGTAGGGAAAAAAGAGAAAACCTTACTTATCTTGTAAACTCATAAGGATATTCCATATCTGCCAAGTCATAGTTTTCATGCTCTAAAGACTTCGTGTCTATGTACACTTTGTAGATATCTTGATTTTAAGTTGAAGTATCTTGACACATGTTTACAGCCTAAGTGTAGGATAGGGTTGTTAATGGATTGGTTGTTCCTTAATCTTAGAGTTACCCATAATTCGAGGACGAATGATTCCAAAGGGGAGATAATGTAACGCCCCGGAAAATTTTCCATGGTCTTAGAATTCTATAGGCGAGTTTGTGCTTCAATAATCAAGTCTTGAGTCCCTTGAATCAAGCCGAATCATTTAGAATGCTTTCTAGTGCTTAAAAGTGAGTTTTTGGAAGAGAGGATAGGCCTTGAGAAGCACCCCGGGGAGCCCTGGGATGAGCTTCATACCGCGGAGCAGGGGAGGAGAAACTACTAGAGGACCCCCGCACTGGGTGGCGCACAGTGCAGCCATGGATGGTGCTGTGGGACCCACATCGCAGGACCTTTTTCCCCAATGTTATAGTTTTAAATTTTTAAATTTCATTTTATTTTAGGTGTAGAAAGGTCCTTTACCTTTTAGAAACCGTCCTTTCAATTTAAAATACACCTCAAAATGCTAGAAACCCTCACACTTTCAAATCAAAACCCTCTCATATTCTCTCAAGCTCCCAACCTTCAATTTACAAGAAAAATCAAGCTAGGGCTCCAAATCGAAAGGATTTCTCCCATCATTCATCTCCAAGGTACATAAGAGCAATACCTTTCATGAGGAACCTTGTTCATCCCCATAATTGAGTTATAGTTCTATGTTAAGTCATTATTTCAAGATAGGGTTTTAAGATTCAAATATACTAAATGTTGTTCTTGAGTCTTGTTATAATTTTTTTTTATATGCTTTAAGTATGGTGAATTATTCCCCGAGTTAAGATCATTTTTGAATTTAAATCTAATTTCCATAACTAAGGGTTAGTTTTCACATAAAGTTTATGACTTGAGAATTTGAATTGCAAGTAGATTTCATGCTTCAATGGGTTTAACTATAGTCTTGTTATAAAGTATATTCAAAGGTAGTCCATTTATGAAAAGTTTATGAAAAACCTTTATGTATTATACCTTGACTTGAAAAGTGAAAAGAAGTTATCGTATCCTGAAAAGTAAAAGCAAGTTATAATAATTAGAGCCAAAACTCGTAGAGAAAGATATGTTTCTTGATATGATATTTTAGAGACTAGTATGATTTCAGAAAATGTTTTTGAGACTTATGATATGAGCAGCTATTATAATTTTGGGGAGGATTATTTATCACCGAGTTGGGTATGAGTCCGAGGTCACATGCCCCATAACTACGTCACCACTGTAGGTTTTGCATTCGGGCTAAGAGTTGGATCCATAGGTTATGTTTTGTCTTATACCCCGACAAGGTGTAGAACAACTCTTTTAAATATGGGCTAGACAGTGGACTCTATATTGCTCACATGGTTTATGGCGGTTAAGAGAAACTCCCCCAATTTAGAAAAACTTAATATTGTCCAAGTTACTTATTATGTATGATGTTTGTATAAAGATTGTTTTCTACAGCATTTCAAGTAATTGTTTTCGAGCTTACATTTTATGAAGTTTACCAGTTAAGTTCTTACATGCTTTTAAATAACTCATTCATTGTACTACTATAGTCCCGATAGCTTTGAATGAAAAGATCAGTAAGTCTTTGGTTCCATACCTCCTTATTCATGTCATATGTTATGTGGTAATTCCAAAGTTATGTCAGTTTCAGTTTTCATTCCGCTTTTATGTACCAATACATTCAAAGTATTTATGCTCTTTTTGCGCTATATCATGTCATGATGTAGATACTGGCATACAGACTCAGGACCGCAACTAGTCCTTTCATTAGAACATCCAGTATCAGCTCGTGGTGAGTCCTCCTTGCATCCAGAGGACTTTGTGATAATTTGCTAAATTTCCAGCTTATTAGATCATTTCAGTTTTAGTTGTTAGTTCCCAATAAAGGTAACTCGGGGCCATGGCCCAGCAACTCTTTCAGCTCATGAGCTATAGAGGCTTCATTAGTCATTAGACAGTTGGTTGTTTTGTTTTCTTTCAAGTTGACATTTAGTAGTTCAAATAAAGTTTATTATATTTATAGTGGATTAGCCCATAATTATATTTCTAGCTACCGTATATTTTCAAAGTTGAGTTTATGAATAGATTGCCAGGCCAAGGGTCCTCTTGGGATCATTCGTGGTTCCAGGTGCCATGTTACGTCCAAGGTATAGGTTTGGGGTGTGAAAAAATCCTTCAACGAACTATCTATAGTAATCGGCTAAACCCAGGAAACTCCTCATTTCTGATGGAGAGATGGGTCTACGCCAGTTTCTAACTGCGCAGTCTTTTGAGGATCAACCTAAATTCCCTTACCAAAAATGATATGACCAAGGAATGCTACTGATTTCAACTAGAATTCACACTTGCTAAACTTAGCAAATAACTATCGATTTTTAAGAGTCTTTAATACAATCCTCAAATGGTTTGCATGTTCATCCTCACTCTGAGAATAAACGAGGATGTCATCAATAAAGACAATGATGAACATGTCCAAGTACTGCTTGAACACCCTATTCATAAAGTCCATAAAAGCTATAGGAGCATTCATTAGTCCAATAGACATAACAACAAATTCATAGTTACTATACCTAGTTTTGAAGGCTGTCTTTGAATGTCACATTCTCTGAATCTGAGCTGATGATAGGTAGATCTGAGCTCTATCTTTGAAAAACAACTGTCACCTTAAAGCTGGTCGAACAAGTTATTAATCCTGGGAATAGGATACTTATTCTTGACTGTGACTTTGTTCAACTTACGGTAATCGATGTACATTCTGAGGGAACAATATTTTTTACGCATGAAGAGAACTAAAGCACCCTATGAAAAGATGTTGGGTCTGATAAAACCTTTGTCTAGGAGGTCTATTAACTGTTTCTTCAATTCTTTAAGTTCAGCTAGAGCCATTTTTTGAGGAGGAATTGGGATAGGTTGGGTATCTTGAAGAAGGTCCATTCCAAAGTCTATCTCCTACTTGGGAGGGACTCTGGGAAGATCCTCAGGGAACACTTATGGAAATTCATTCACAATATGATCTGATTGGAGAGTTAGGGCTTCAGACTTGGAATCCTTGACCCAAACTAGACTTAGAGATCATTTTTCTGGCCCTAAGGTAAGAGACAAACTGACCTATAGGAACTGAAGTTCTACTCTTCCATTCTAAGTCTGGTTCATTTGGAAACTGAAACTTAATGACTCTGTTTCTATAGTCGACTAAAGAATAACAGGAATGTAACCAATCCATGTTGAGAATGACATCAAAAGTGGTCATTTCTAACTCTACTAGGTCAACTAAGGTGATTTTTTGAGAAATTATGACTAGGAAATTTCTATATACCCATCTAGCTATAACTGAGTCACCAACAGAAGTAGAGACTGAGAAGGGTTCTGAAAGGGTCTCGGGACTGACACCAAAATCTACTGCAATATAAAAAGTCACAAAATGTCATCCCTAGCCATTCCAACACATCTTTGGCATATTTCTCAACCTTGGAGGTGAGGGTTCTTGACCCAACACCCTTGGAGTGAAGATTTGGAAGCTTTGTAGTGAAAATTCTCAAACCTTTCTTCATTTCCTTTCTTTGTATAAAATATTTGGGTGTAGATAAATTCATACTTGAATATTATTGTTGGACATAATGCAATATTTATGTTTTGAATTTGGGTTTTGATTATCTCATGCTTTTGTATTGATTGAATACTCTTGATTTCTAAATGCATTTTGCTTGTTTAAATTAATCTTGTGCTCTATCAATTTCTACTCTAGTTGAGCTTGAAAGAGGAGATTAGAGTGGAAATTACCCATCTACTTTGATTAATGCTTGAAAGAGCTAATTGAGGTTGAGAATGATTAATTTAGCGTGATTTGAGGTGTATGACCCATCTAATGGATTTTGATACTAGACATAGTCAAATCCTTGTGTAGCCATGAGTTGGAACTATTCGTGTTGACACTTGGATAATATTTAAAAGAATTTAGCCAAGAAGTATTCGTCAATCGATTGAAAGACGTGATAGATAGTTGAAGTTCCATGGCTAATTTCTAATTCGTGATTTATTTTGAGTACTTGATTTAAATACTATGGATTATTGATAGAATTCATTCCCCGTTATCATCTCCCTTGTTTTTCATCATTTGTGAAAGCCATTAATCAACTTGTTCATTTTATATTTGGTTCTATCTGTATTATGTTTTTATATTAAAAAGCCCCCAAAACATTTGTATCTTATGTTCGGATTATAGTGAGTTACTTTTATTTCATACGTTCTCGATAGCTAGTCACATTGTTCCTTGTGGGATCGACCTTGACTCTAAGTTGTGAAAATATATTGCTAATGACCGCATACATTTATTTCTAGAGTGTATTTGAGCATTGTAAAAAATGGTCCCATTACCGGGGACCGATTTGGCATATTGAGTTAGTTTGGAATTTTAGCTTACATGCTTTGGTTCGAACGTGTGAATATGTGTTCGTGATTTTTTTTTTTCTTGTGTTAGTTAGATTTTTGTTTTGTTATACTCGTTACTATGGCATCATGGAATGGAAATGAGTTTAGCGATCGCAAATCTTATCTTGATGACTCATGTCTGTATTGTGCACCATCTCAATCCAATAGGGATTATGATTATTACTTGTGTAGTGGTCGAGATGGACATTGGAGTGATTGTCCCAAATATTGTGCCCCTCCCCTAGTTATGCTAACAAAAATGCTAGTTGTTTTATTGAGTTTGATAGGTATCATGATGTGGCAAAGGAAGAACAACATACCAGACACAAAGGTATTGAAGCAATGCTTCAAACTATCTTGGACCGGGTGACTAACGTGGGTGATGATATACATCTCTTACACCAATTCATGGTGGCATTTGGAAAGGAATGTGAAAAAGAAGAAGACCTTCTAAAGATACCAATCTCTCAAGTGCCATGGATTTTGTCTAATCTTCAAAATAAAGTTGTCAAAGAAGAGATTTCAAGCCTTGTGGTTGAGCCAAAAACATGTGATGACCATAATGAAAGGCCCCAAAATAAAGAAACACTTGACAAAGTTGAAATTGTGAGCTAAAAATGGCTATTTAATCAAGCCAACAACTTGAAGCCAATGGGGATCAACTTGATTGAATTTTACTAATGATGGATGAATCCCTCAAAGTGCATGTTGAGCGATGTCAAGTTTGGATTCAAATTGAAATGGCTACCCAAAAATTGGAAACTGAGTTGAATGTAAAAATTGAGGCATGTGGTGTTCAATGCTAAATGGTCATGAATAATAGTGATGAGAAGGTTTCCAACAAAGATGTGATCAAGATTGATGTTGAAGAATTCATGGTGATTTGTCAACCAACCCATCCAAAAATAATAAAGGATACCGAAATTGAAGAAGTGATACTAGAGTTGTAAGAAAAAGCCAATCAAATCCTTTGTGAAGACTCTACTTTATTTCAAGGTGAGAATGTCAAGAAAAATACAAATTCGTAAATGGAGAGGCTTAAACCTCATTTCAACCATTTTTCGACGTTGTGCTTGGTTGATGAGATGGAAATCAAAATAACCAGGCAAATGGAGAATTTTGGAGACGAGGGATAAAGTCCCTACATTTTGGAGTTTGTCATCCCAAGAGGGCAAAATGACATCCCTCACTTGAAGGCCAAGAAGTGTAAGATGGGGTGTCTCACAAGTGGCCTATTGATCTTCTCACCAATGCCCAACGAGCCTAAACAAAATTTTGATATGAAGTTAGGTAAAAGATTCAAGTCTTCTAAATGGCGAGATAGAGTTGGTCTCATTGCTTTCTTACCTTTGTCCCATGTGCCTCAATGAGATGTGGATTTAAAATTCAGCCAAATATTTAAATCCTCAAAGTGGAGAGATTAATGGTAAGGTTGCTTGCGTTGTACTACGACGTTAAATCAAGCGCTTGATGGGAGGCAACCTATCATTCCCAAAAATTTTGCATTTACTTTTGAAATTTTAATTTTTAGAATATCTTAGGATTTTATTTTTTACTAATCCACAAAGTGTTAGATTACTTCCTAAGTGATTTGAATAGGTTTGAATGCAAAAAATTGATTGGAGGAAGTTCGGGGTTGTAATACCTTGAAAATGGGAGTTTGAACACTTTTGGGGAGTGTTCGGATTGCCAAACTCAATGGCGTATCATAAAATTTGAAGTGAGCATCGCCAAAATCAATAGTAAGTTGATAAAAAATGTGCAGAGGTGTCGTCTGTGTGACTCTTTGATTGCTAAGGCGGAATCGCCTAAGCGGGCCTTTTGTCCACTAAGGCGACAAGTCACTAAGTGCAGAGGACCGCTAAAGTGGTGATTTTTTCTACCTAGGCGACGTTGCTTAGGCAAAGGTTTGTCTGCCTAGGTGACTGACGGTCAAATTTTAAGAATTAAATGGGTAAAAACCCTTCCTCTTTCATCCTCACCCATTCTATCCCCCTATATCCGACTTTCCCCATTTCTCCCTTTCCCTAAAAATTCCCCCATTATTATTTCAACCTTTTCACTTCCTACACACTGCACATAATCTATAAGTTAACAAATTTGCCTCAAAAACTTAAGGAAAGATGCCAAAGAAGAGAAAAGGACAAAAATCACCCACTTCTATTTACTCCAAATTAAGGTATGTCTTCTTTAAATCTCTCCCATATGCTTGATTATTTGAGGTAATGTTGTTGCTATCACCGAGTTGGACATGTTAGTGGTCTAATTTTGAGTAAAAAAAAAGTGAGATTCATGATAGGGTTGTCTTTTTGTGTTAAACTTGGATTGAAATTGAGTCTTACAATTGGTAGATCTATAATTTGAAAACATGTGTGCTTAATGTGTGATGGTGAATTCGAATTTCTGAAGTACGAATTTTCCAAAATCCATGTTTGAATATTTGTTTTAATTCAAAATTTTGGGGGTTGTTCTTAAAGAAAACAATGTCACTTAGGAGACACCTTTTCCGCCTTAGCAACATCGCTTAGGCGTAGTTTCATCCGCTTGAGCGAGTCTTGACCCCTGGTGACCTTTTGCTAAAGTGATATTACTACCGCTAAAGCGATGCCGCCTGAGCAATGAATTTTCCACTCAGGCGATGGTTCTGACAAATTGCCAGGTCGCTAAGGCAACACTTTTTCCGCTATAGCGAGGTTGCCTAAGTGACCATTTCTCCGCCTAGGTGACCACTGTCATATTTTTCTTAAAATAGTGAGCTTGCAACTGGTGCTTCCTTAGCATTTTTGGCTTGATTCTTTGGATTACAATGAGTTTTTTTAATTACTTAACATGAATTCATTCTCCTCCTAACTTGCTTTTGCATTTTTAGGTACTTTAAAAGATCAAAATAGCACAAAACCTTGATGGAAATTTGGGATTAGTTGATGAGATCGAAGGAGAAGGTGAGGATGAGCATTATGATCAAACCAGGTTCATGTCCCAGGATTTCCATCATTGTTACTACAATAATTTGCTTGATAAGAAGATTGAATTGGAGCGAGGGGTGTTGGAGGAGAGATTGCCGAAAAGCTCCCTAATTTTTATGGCCTGCTTGAGGCCACAGGATGAACTTGCTTTATTTCCACTCCATTTTGTGCTAATGAGGAGTAGGTGCGGGAGTTTTATGCTAATATTATGTGTTTAGATTTTGACAACCCCCGAGCTCATCATAAGGCATAAGAGGGTGAAGTTTGGTTCAGTAGAGATAAATGAGGTGTATGGGCTGCCTGATCATCCACTTGAGGAAATGTGGGCCAAGAAATATGGATCCAGTGATTAGATTATGTCTAAGATTTGTCCTCCGGGTGCACCTGTGAGATGGGCAAGAGCACTAAAGGGAATCAAGGATAGTGACTTCATGGATGAGGCAAGAACTTGGTTAAAAATCATTTGTAGCAGAGTATCACCTTCTGGGAACTTTTTTGATGTTCCTCCTCTCCGAGCTTGTATGATAGCTTGTCTTCTTGACAACATTCCTGTGAATGCTGGTCACTATATTCTGCTAGAGTTGAAGGAGTACTTGGGTTAGGATAGCAAGATCTTGATGTTTCCTTTTTTGATTACCGAATTATGCAAAAAGTCCGAGTTTGAGGTACGTCCCATTGATCATTAGATACAACCTAGTAGACCAATCCACCCATTACAAGTTCTGGGAGAAGGAGTTGTGCCAAATAAGAATTGAAAGATTAAGATTAGTATGGTGCAGGGTGCCTCTCAAGGAGCATAGACACAACTTGATGGACCCTTTGGAGCAATGACTTCTCAGCTGTACCGAATTCAAGAGTTAGTGTCCCAGCTTCTAGGATCCTCACAGTTCTCACAACCTGAACATTTCACCAGAGACGAGATGCAGACCTACCTAGCTGCCCATAAAAAATAGGCGGATGATTATGCTAAGTTGGCAGCTTCTGTGTCCATGATTGAGATGGCCTATGGTAATATGGCCAAAGCTTAGGCCATTCTCCAGGAAGATTTCTGACATAAGAAAGCAAAGAACAGAAAAAGAGCAAATTCATGATTAAGATGTGGAAAGGCATAAAGGCAATCTTCAAATGGGGTCAGCCGAACAAAAAGATACTTGTGGAGGATGGTGATGATAGAGAGGAGTATTCCTTTTTGTGTTTGGGTCTGTATTTTCATGTTTTGAGTTGGATATTTTGTGCCCTTGTCCTGCTTTATTTATGCATTTTGGAGTATTTGCCCTTGTAGGGCCTTTGGATTATGTTTTTGAGATTATTGCACCCTTGTAGGGCTTTTCTTTCTTATATGGATATCTTGTGCCCTCGCCGGGCTTGATCTATTTAGTTATGTATGTTGTGCGCCCTTGTTGGGCTTGAGCTTAATTTTTATTTTGTTGAATTAGTCATTTCTCTTGTTTTCATTTCTAGATTTTTTCTTTAGCGTGTTAGTTTTTTGTAGTTTTTCGTTTGGTAGTTGTTTTGGGTGGCCTTTTCCTAATGATAGATTGAGTGAAGACATTCTTAAGGGAAAATTGTCATTTTTGAGTGTTGGTGTCATTTGTGCAGGGAAAGTCTGAGTACCCATACCCATTATGAATTGGGGCTGTGATTGTTGTTATGGTGAAGTCTGAGTAGCCATGGCATTATTGCCCTTGTTGGAATCAAAATGTGGGATTGTAGCTTGTTTGGTACTAATAGAATTAGTCTTTCATTGTGAAATGTTGGAATGAGCTACCCCTCCGATTAAAAATTTTGTGAAAACAAGTGCATGGAAGTGAATGATGTTTGTGATAACACTTTGACTTTTTTTGTGACTTCTTACTCATTAGGTGGTGATAATGTGAAAAAAATGTCTCCTTCTGTTCTTGTTTGGGAAATGAAACTGATCTTTCTAGAATAGTTTACATGCCATGTATGGTAAGTTTTTGTTCAATAATTCTTGTGCTTACGTGTGTCGTCTAGAACTTGTCCGGTTGGTCTTTCAATGCTAGTTTTGATTGTGTTTTGAAGCCTACCTATGCACATATTCTATCACTAGTTAACCCATTTGAGCCTTTTACCCTTTCTTTGGCAACCACATTACAAGCCTTGAACCTTTTTGCAATATTCCCTCTCTTGAACCCTATCCTCCTTGAACTTGAAATTCCAACTTGAGGCTAAAATCCTAAGTTGGAGGTGGTAGAACTTAAAAGAGGTGATCATGTACCATGGTTTTGTAAGTGAGTGCCTTAAAAGCAAAACAATGATTGAATAAAATGAGAGAAAAAGAAAAATAAAAGAAAAGAAAAAGAGAAAGTTGTCAATAAGTGGGTGAACTAGAATGAAAGGAAAGGCGCTTGTGTTGTATGGAAATGAAGAGGCAAATGATCAACGTTTGATTTGTAAAGTGTTCTGTAGAGTTCAAGGAAGCTGTAGTCACTTTTCTCCCAATTGCCTATCCTGCCCTTCCCCAAACCTACATCACAAGCTAGAAAAAGTCCTTCAGAATCTCCAACCGATACTTTTGAGTTAGTTGCGATTGAAAATAAGGGTAAGCCTATCGTATGATACTTGTTTGCATTGGAAATTCCTTTTTTAGTGTGAGTGTTTGTACATTTGTACCTTGTATAAGTGTTGTAAATATTGTGCGTTTAGGGACTTTCTTTCTTATGAGGGCATGTGATCTAGGATAGATTGGTGAAGTTGATAAATTCCGAAAATAAGGAAAAGGAGCATGTTTGATTGACTATTGATTGTGAGTCACTTCTTGAGAATTGGTTGTTGTTACTTGATCATTCTTGAAACTCCATTGTGCTCTTGAAAGTGTGTTTGAAATTTAGGGAGTTGCTTGGGTAAGACTCACATGCTTGTTTACTAAATGTTAGTACCAACCAAAGTCATAGTCATGGTGCTTATTTTGAAAATAGGAAGTGAAGAAGTTGTAGTTGGTTCATGAGCTTGAATTGACAGACCTCATTGGGTTTGATTTTGTGTTTGCTTGAGGACAACCAAAATCTTTAAGTTGGGGGTGTTGATAAGTGGCGATTTTTCCTGGAGCATACCTGGAGAGCTGAGTAAACTTTAGAGAATACTCTTTCACTAACATGTCTCCCTACTTCAAGTTGATAAACTCTTCAACCTTAGTTTCCCTTAACTCACGGGGAAAGAATCTATTTAGAAAAGAAGTCTCGAACTCCTCCCAATCAACTGGGCCTGCATCGACACACCTACTCTCCTTCCACTGTTTGCACCAAGTCTGGGCCACTCCCTTTAATTTCTATGATGCCATATCTGCACTCTCAACAGGAGTAATGCCCATAATTTGAGTAATCTTCTAAACCTCATCAATAAAGTCATGTGGATCTTCATCCACCTTCGAACCATGGAACTCTAGAGTATTAATTCGAGTGAAGGCTCAGACCCTCATAGCAGCTGCATTCCCATTTGGATTAGAAGGCACAACAACTTGCTGGTTGACCTGGTTGGTCATGGATTGAGCAAGTACTTGGAAAGCAGCCCTGAATTTGGCATGAGTGAATTGCTCATTCAGCGGATCTGCTGGAACTGGTAGGGCTTGATGGTTTCTATTTCCGTTGTTGTTTCTTCATTCGTTAGCCCTTCTGTGGGGCATTTTCTGTAAATGTGTAGATCATGAATTAGAAGGATATTAAATAAAGTTCACATTCTGTCTCACATTATGAATATGTAAGAATTGAGACTTTTCTAAAACGTTTCGTAGCTTCTCCTTCATAAGTGTGGTGCACTTCACACCCATAAACGAGACTCTAATTAACACGACTTTCAGACTTCCTAGGACATTTTAAACCTGAGGCTCTAATATCAGTTTGTCATGACCCGAGCCTACACCCTGAACGTAACACGGTGCGTAGAGACAAAAGTTATCCCAAGCTAACCCATGTCATGGCATAAACACTAAAACACTGAATATATATAATACTGAGTGGAAAATGAAACAAAACTTATGATGATAAAAGTCTGAAACAATACTAATACTGCAATAGAATCTAACGTGTCTAACATAAACCCTAAAGCTGAAATATTTAACTATCTGTCTAAAATCCTCTACTAAATGATAAGTTGTCGAGACAAGCCCCCAGCTAACTCAAATGTCCAAAACTAAAATGAAATACTAAATATAAAAGATAATGAAATCTCATCCTCGAAAGATGAGGACTCACCACTGTCTACTGCTGAGAAGGTACCAAAACATACTAATCACAGGTCTGATGCTGGACGTCGGAACCTATATCATAAGATGATACAATACAAAAGAGTATGCAGTTAGTACTTTGAATATACTAAGCATGTGAGATTCAGAAATATAACATAGGCTAAATATGCTAGTAAATACTGAAAAACCATATTGAGATTTAAAACTGAACTGAAGTACAAGGGTATGAAAAGCATAAATATAGATATAAACACTAATATAACATGAAAAATCTGAAAAGTCATGAGTCTAAGCAAATACGAACTGAAGTAAGGTTCTTATACAATACTGAGTCTAAAACTGTGGGAGGTTCTCGTAACTGACATAGACCATATTAGCAAACATGGAATCCGACCAGTAATCCATGTTGGGAGGGTGTTCTAAACCTTGCCAAGGGTAAGAACCCTGATTGACGTGAATTCACTCATAAGCCCATTTGGGCTAAGGGAGACACTCTCATTTGGCGAGAACCCCTTTAACCTACGGTGGAATGTAGTTTGGAACTTGGGTTGTCTGAACCCATATCTTCTTGGTTCTACGTACTACTCCCATAATCATATACATATGTTTATATTCATACTGAAATCTGAGTAAAATATATAAACTAGTTCAATTTACTATAACTGAAGATGATTGAAATTATGGAACTAGTTATATGCAATTTACCATCTCTAAAAAACATGATAAACATGGTATACTGAATGCTCATCTGAAATTAGGCTTCAAGTTGGTGTTTAATGCTAATTTTACAAAAAATCTAGGATCATGTGTTCATTACACACCAACATATATAAATGCCTTATTTAAAATCATGTATAAAATAATATTCATGGTCATGAGATGTTCGAAAACATAAGTACTGAAAGAAATACAAAAAATTAAGATATTAGGGTATTTTCCCTAATTCATGGATTTCATAGAAACTGAACTTTCAAAGATATTTTGGGCATGAGGGTGGAAGTCGTACCTCATTGAATACCCACATACCTGGAATTAAAAGAATCTTTGCTAAGAACTTGGACTTGGAGCTTTTGGTGAAGAACCCTATCTTTCTTTTATTGGAGAGGAAAAGAATCACCTTCTGAGAGTTCTGTAAGTGTTTTGGGGTGAGAATGAAGGTAAGGATCGACTAATCCCTCTTAAGCCCTCTCAAAATACCCTTATAACAATTATAAGTCTAGAAATTTAGGAGAGTATGAAAATACCCCTGGGAAATAATTTTAAAAATTACTGAATCACGACGGACGAGTCTCATGAAGACTCACTGTCACCTACAATGACTCACCGTCTGAGTAGTTGTAAAGGGACTATTTATGGGCCTCTTGACAATGAGTGGTCACAACGGTTCATTGTGACACACTACTCATCGTCGTCAAGAATTATGGTCACTAGGCTGAGTTTTTAACTTTTAGAACTCTTATTGGATTTATTTAGGATGGGACAAACGATGACTCATCATGATAGACAATGACTCATCATCATGAGTCATTTCCACTAGGATTTATTTTACATCTTTCAAGACTTTGGGGAAATTCACTCAATATGAGTGTTGGGACGACTTGTTGTGACTGACAACAACTTGTTGTCATTGAGTCGTTGTCACTGAGGAAAATGTAAACTTTTAGGATATAAGGTTGGACGTTCAGGATTGATCATACAACGAGCTGTTGGTTCTAACCACGACTTGTTGTGTGAGTTGTTCAGTAGGGAAATTTATGATTTCCATCTATTTTTCTGTGCTAAGTCTGAGAGATCATCTTAGGGACTTTTGGGGTGTTACATTCAGTCTCCCAACTTGCCTCCTCAACAGGATGGTTCTTCCACCAGACTTTCATGGATAGAATCACTATGGTTATCAACTTCTGGACATTCCTATCAAGGATGGAAATATGTTACTCTTCATAAGATATTTCCTCATCAAGAAACACCGAATCCCAATAGATGATATAAGCTTTATCTCCATGATACTTCTTGAGCATCAAGACATGAAACACAAGATGGACTTCTGATAAACTAGGAGGTAAAGCCAATTATATACCACGAGCCCCACATCATCCAAAATATCAAATGGTGCAATGTACCTTAGACTAAGCTTACCCATCTTATCAAATTGCATCACACCCTTCATGGGTGAAACTTTGAGAAACACATGCTCGCCCTTCTTGAAATTCACATCTAGTACATTCTTATCTGCATACTCCTTCTATCGGCTTTGAGCTACCACCAGTTTCTCTTATATGAACCTTACCTTCTACATCGAATCTTTTAACAAATCGGTTCCCCAAGGTATCACCTGAAAGACATCAAACCACCCAATGGGTGATCTATACCTCCTCCCATACAAAACTTCAAAAGGAGCAATATTTATATTTAAATAATAGTTATTGTTGTAAGCAAACTCATACAAGGGTAATAAATGGTCCCAATGATGACCAAAATCCATGACACACACCCGAAGCATGTCTTCCAACACTTGGATCATCCGCTTAGACTGCCCATCAGTCTAAGGATGAAAGGTTGTACTTAGATCCAATCTAGTGCCTAATTATTCCTAAAAATTTTCCCAAAATTAGAGGTAAACTGCGTACCTCTATCTAATATAAGGGAGATGGGCATTCCATGCAGTCTAACAATCTCCTTAATATAAATCTTGGCCAGCTTGGCTGCAGTATGAGTTACTTGCACTGGAATGAAGTGTGTAGACTTAGTCAATCGGTCCACTATCACCCAAATAGAATCAACATTCTTTATGGTCTTGGAAAGACCAACAACAAAATCCATGGCTATCCGCTTCCACTTCTATTAATGAATGGGCATCCTCTGAAGAATACCACCAGGCCTTTGATGTCATCCTTCACCTGTTGACTGTTTTTCTACACAACCATAAAGTTTACGACATTCTTCATACAAAACCACCAATAGTGTTGCCTCAAGTCACGATACATCTTGGTTGCACCAGGATGTATGGAGTACCCCAAACTATGTGCCTATTTGAGAATGGTCAAAATAAAATCACCCATGCGAGGCACACAAACTCATCCTCTAATCCTCAACACACCTTCATCATCAAGAATGGAGTTCTTCGCCTTATCTTGTAACACTTTCTTGCGAATCTTACTCAATTTCTCATCTTAGAACTGTCTAGCTTTGATTTGATTAAAGAAAGTAGACCTCGCCTGTACATTAGCTAGCAACCTTGCTTCTCAAAAGCATGCAGTCTCAAAAAACTATTAGCTAAAGTCTGAACCTCCCTAGCCAACGGATGCCTAAAAACATCCAAACAAGCTAAACTACCCATACTCCCTGTCTTCCGACTCAATGCATCCACTACCACATTAGCCTTGCCGAGATGATAGGGAATCAAAATGTCATAATCCTTGAGTAGTTCCATGCACCTTCAATGTCTCAAATTTAGGTCTCTCTGGGTAAAGATATGTTGCAAGCTATGATGATCAGTTAATACTTCACACTTCAACCCATACAATTAATAACACCATATCTTGAGAGCAAAAACCAATTCTACCAACTCCAAATCATGGGTGGGATAATTCTTCTCATGAACCTTTAGTTGTCTTGAAGTATAGCAATCATATTCTTGTGCTGCATCAACACAACACCCAAACCAGAATGTGAAGTATCACAATACACAATAAAGTGTTTACATTCAATGGGAAAGGCAAGAATAGGAGCCAAAGTCAGCAAAGTCTTGAGATTTTGGAAGCTCCCTTCACACTGATCAGTCCATACAAAACATACTTCCTTCTGAGTTAATCGAGTCAAATATGATGCAATAGAAGCAAACCCTTTCATGAACCTATGATAGTAACTAGACAACCCCACAAAAATGTGAATCTCAGTGACTGAGGTAAGCCTAGTCCAATTCTTAACCGCCTCAATCTTTTGTGGGTCCACCATAACCCCTTTCTTAGAAACTACGTGCCCCAAAAAGGACACTTAAGACAACTAAAATTCACCCTTAGAATATTTAGTGAAGTGTTTCTTCTCCTTTAGAAACCCCAAAATAGTGTGTAAGTGAGCCTTATGATCCTTCCTACTCTTGGAGTACACCAAAATATCATCAATAAAAACAATGACAAAAGAATACAAGTACGATTTAAACACTCCATTTATCAAACCCATAAAAGCAGCCGGGGCATTAGTCAATCCAAAGTACATCACCAAGAACTAATAATGACTAGAACAAGTTCGAAAAGGTGTCTTTGGTATGTACTCAACCCAAATCTTAAGCTAGTGGTAACTGGACCTCAACTCAATCTTAGAAAACATGGAAGTACCTTGTAACTAATCAAATAAGTCATGTATCATGGGTAATAGGTACTTGCTACTAATTGTAACCTTGTTTAAATATCGGTAGTCTATGCACATAAATAGACTACCATCATTTTTATTAATAAACAAGACAGAAGCACCCCATAGAGAAACACTTGGATGGATAAAACCCTTACCCAAAAATTCTTGCAACTAAGCCTTTAGCTCCCTTAGCTCAGCTGGTGCCATTATATAGGAATGGATGGAAATGGGAGTGCCCGACTCTAAGTCTATAAAAAGAACTGATGTCACAATAAAATGGCATCCCAGGTAGATCATCAAGAAACACCTCCAAAAACTCACATACTACCCAAAACCGACGCAATAGAAAGGACCTCAGCACTGGTATCCCAAAGATGAGCTAAAAAAACCCAACACCCTTCCCTACTAACTTCTTGGCATGAATCAAAGATATAAGTCTTAAAAGAGCAGGCTTATAATCACCCTCCCACTCTAATCTATCCATCTCAGACATAGCTACAGTGACTGTCTTGGCATAACAGCCAAGAATCGCATGGTATAGAGATAATCAACTCATCCCCAAGATAAGGTTAAAATCCACCATGTCTAGAATTATTAAATCAACCTAAGTCTGATATGTCATGAACAATACAAAATAAGCCCAATAAAGCTAATAAAAAATTACCAAAACCCCAACTAGTATAGACATATACATATTAGTATCAAGCATTTCATAAAGCATATCCCCAAAGAATTTTTTTACAGAAACATATAAGAATGTGGAATTAGGATCAAACAAAATAGTAGCCAACAAGTCACAGACAATAATAATATCTGTGATCACCGCATCTGAAACTTCAGCCTTGGGCCAGCCTAGAAAAGCATAGAAACAGGCCTTATCACCCGTTTGAGCACCACCCCTGCCAGCCTATGCACTACTTTTATCAGCATGTCCCCCACCTCAGTTGGTCTGGTAGCCACCTCTACCCTCTTGGTGACCACCACGCCCTCTCTGTGGATTCCCTCTACCATTTTCTCTACCTCTCCTACCTTCTAGAACCAAGGCTCAGGAAGTCTGCTGCTGGCCTGACTAACCAGTATGTCTGAGATTGTGGCAATACCTCTTAATATGACCAACCACATCACACTTATATCATGCACGATCTAGAGTAGGTTATTGAGCTAACGACATCGAATGAACATAACTACCAAACTTTGAAAATGACTGTCTGACTCCTGATGGACCCCCAGCAGACAGAGGCATCACAGACTGAATATGCTGGGGCAGGGTAGCCCTTCAAACTACGACCTCAAGAATAAG
This sequence comes from Capsicum rhomboideum, assembly GCA_031232105.1. NCBI lineage: Eukaryota > Viridiplantae > Streptophyta > Magnoliopsida > Solanales > Solanaceae > Capsicum > Capsicum rhomboideum. The sequence continues at coordinate 44,362,734 of CP124719.1, read as the reverse complement.
AACCACTATAAGTTCCCACTTTATTGGACTTCTTCTCCTCCATATTGGTATAACCATCTTGTTTCACACCCTCTACCTTTTTCATAAAATCAACCATTTTCCTAGAAGGTCTTACCTGAAGAGGTCAGCTGAAGTGCAGAAACTTAAAGACCAAAATTCAACCCCTTTACAAAAAAAACAAATCCTCTCCTTCTCAATAGTCAACAACTATAATTTCTACCTAGATAAAGCATGAAATTTGGCCTCATAGGCTGCAACCGACTTATTTCCCTACTCGAGTCTAGTGAACTCATTTTTTTTTTGTCCCTCAGAGTGTGTGGCACATATTTCTCCAAGAAGATAGAATGAAACTGAGCCCAAGTCAATGATGGAGAAGCTGTAAATCTGTACTAAATGAATGCCCTCCACCAGATCTTAGCATCTCCCTACAAATGAAAAGGAAAAACTCCACACCATACTTCTCCACCACTCTCATCTTATGAAGCCTTTCATAACAATCAATAATAAATTATAGGCATCTTGCAACTCAGTACCATGAAACATAGGATTCTTCATCTAAAGAAATTTACAAACCAAGTCTTGCTCATCTTCGGTTATCACCGGACTTAATACTTGACATGGAAAAGCACCAGCCTCTAACCGTTCATCCATCTTAGGTGCCATGACAGCGGCAGGCTGCAACCCTGGATGCTGAACAATCAAAACTATCAGTGTGGAACATGTATTATCCAAAACCACTCAAAACATCCAAAGCCTGTTGAATCAGCTTTGACGACATCAGAACCTGTGTTGTATTTCCATGTACTGGCGCGACATCTTTCTTAATTGGTACCTCTCTATCCTCTAGTACTATTTTCTTATTCTGGAATATGTCTTAAATATCCTCATGTTGGGAGAAGATAGTGATCTTGACCTAGCTGGTCCTCTAGCGGGTTGAGCTCTACCCCTATCGGGTGCTACCCCACAATTGCTTTCCCTTTATTTCTCTCTGATTGTATCTCAAACTGCTGCCCTAGCAGCCATCTCAGGTGCTGCTACTACTGATTCTCTATTGGCATGTGTGTTCACCATCTTTGAGGCAAGGGTGAAAGGAGTTAGATACCAATTTGGGTTACCAGATACCAATTGGAATCAAGTACTAGCTTGAAAGAAAGAAGAAATATTGAGATTTCCTAAAGTCTTGTAGCCTCTCAAAGAAAAGTACAGACGTTTTCGTACCATTCTACAAGACTGTTTCAGACTCGTTCTTGTATGCCAGGATCAATGAACCTAGGGCTCTTATACCATCTTTGTCATGACCCAAATAGTCATGACTGGAACCCCCACTAACCCTCCGATAGGAGAATCATCTAACCCAAGACTTAAATTAATCACTTAGCCATTTTAACCAATAATAAACAATAATCTCAGCTTAAAAAGTTATTTAATCTCCATAATCCTAATGATAGATAGTAGTGCAGAAATAACTACTGATTACAATAATCCTAAAGACCAGAAAGTCACCGTACAAGAACATTATAAAACAAAAACCAATGTCTGAAATGAATGTCCCCAAACAATTAATAAAAGAATGTCATTGTCCAAAGGATTGGACATGATCAATGAGAAGATCCAGTGGCTGCTTGAAGGTAGGTGCTTGCTAGTCATGAACTAAATTTGAGGTTTTGTCTCAATCACTCGAACACTTTCTACACTTAACAAAAAGAAGAATACAGTTAGTATCAGTATAAACACTATGTATTAGTAGGTATCATCGACTGACTTAACTTAAAACTCATCATAAACATAAATCAAATAAGAGCAGCTATCAATCAGAACATAACAAGTAATTGAACCCAAACACCATTATCCATTGAATAACCTCTTACGAAACCAAATAACACAATAATACCAATCTTAGTCCTATTAAAACAATTGTACTATCACCTCAATCTAAGTTCAACCATAACAAATGAAGAGTCTATGACCCTCTACTTATCATAAGTGTATCATACCAAGATCACATTCATCTAACTATCTCACAAGTAGTGTCATGCTACTTCTATTGGTCAGAACACTTTTATAATTCAATTTTACAATTAATGAAATAATAATATGAAAATAATACATCATGACCATTAGCTCGATCATGAAATGTGTGAACATACTAAAAGGTCTTATATTCTCAATAGTCATGTCATGTAGGGAAGATCTCAGTACATATATCGTACCATCCTGGTACCTAACCCTCCGGATATCAAGCTATAAGCAACATGTACCGGCATGGTACTCAACCCTTCGAATATCACAATATCTGACCATCTCAATCAATATCAACAAGAATATGATGAGGTGCACAAAATATGTAGTTACACAATTTATCTAGACATTTAGTCAAATTCAAGGTTTATCGTTTCATCAAAATAATGAACTACCAAGTCAATTCTCCAATCACAAGTATGCCCAAAGTCCATTTCATAACTATTCAACTCATGGATAGGCACGAAAATCAAATAAAGTCTATAACTACATTTAAACCATAACCTACCTCAAAAAATAAGCCAGGAAGCACTAATCGGCTAAAGCTTTGCCCTTTCTTACCACTTCAGATTGTTCATGGTCTAAAAATAACAAACAACGAAAATCAACCACTTATTCTCCAATTTTAAGAAAAACCCAAACCCACTTATTTAACCCTTAATCATAGCCTAAATCACCATTCTAGGGATTTTCACCCATTAATCTGCCCAAATTCCCCATACATCACATTAATGAGGAAAAATTCTTATTATGAAGTTAAGTCTAGCAACCTAGAACCATTTATAATAGATTTTAAGCCTACCCATAGGTAATTCCCATCAGTTGATAAATTTTAGGGCTTGAACCCATGAATTCTTCCATACACTTGATTCTAGTGATTTAAGGAACTAAAAGGGATTCTATGTTAAATGGGTGGAATGAGCTTACCTTAGGAGTATAAATCACCCAAACCAGAGAAGAATCACCCCACATACGTCTTAGGTATAGTTTTGGATATTTTGGAAGAAAATAATGTCAAAAATTTAAACTTAGTGTTAAAACACTACTTGATGACCCTTGTAGTGGTCGCCTTCCCACTACAGCGGTCCCATTATGGCATTCTAGTGGCTCGCTATAGTGGTCCCTCATATCACACTGCTGACCGCTACGACGCTCCACCCCATTGCTATAGTGGTTCTGCTACAGCAATAATAGGGCCGCTATAGTGAAGCTTAAACAATAAGTCGAGCGAAGGAGGGGTGGGGGATTCCCAGATTTTCCCCCTCTTTCAACACAGTCTTTGTTTTAAACAACATAATTTATCCTATTAGGACAAACACTATTATCAAAGTTCTATACACCCGAATTTTATATTGAAAGTTCATATGGATTACTAAACCTCTTGGCTAACATAATATCATCTTAAATCAATCAATTACTATACCACCAACCACCAAAATTCTCTAGACCATACAACACTAAAAAATTATTTAAAACTAGCCTAGCTTGAGATTTCCATAACTCTTATCCTAAGGAAATATCTACCTGAGTGCTTACTCTCCAATCAATGCTATAACAACGAAATGGGTCATTATAGCAGTTGGTGAGTCCTTCTTGCATTCATTGTACTTGGAGTTAGCTTTGGTTTCTTAGACTTTATTTTAGATATTTATTCTGTTTTATGGGTATCTGGGGGGCTTGTCGTGATAAACTTATTTCTTTCAGTCTTAGAGGCTTTATTCAGACATTAATTATTCAGAGTTATATGGATTTTTACTTTTTTCACTCCTTTTGTTTAGAAAGATTAATTGCACATGGCTTTTATAGCTCAACTACTGCTTATGTTTTAAAATTATTCTATTAGTAGCATGCTAGTACCAAGGGTCTGCTTGGGATCGCTGTGGTCCTGAATATTAGTCACACCTAAGGTGTAGACCCAGGTCCTGACAATACCTTCCTTTCTGACTGATGGGTGAGTAGAGGCACTAGCTTAAGCTCTTCCGTATTTGATTTAGTGACATTGAAATCTTTCAGGACTATGAAGTTCCTAGTGATCCTATATATGTCTCCTTCTACTGAGTCCTTTGTGCTCAAAATACGTTATTTTTTTCTATTCTAGAATTATATCAGGTTCTAATAGGTTTTTAGCCTCGTTCTCATGGACTGCTATTGGTTATTGTGATTTCTATTTAATCTCTTTAGTTACATTCTCATCGAGAGTTCATATACCCCAAATATTTCTCTAGCTGCTGCAAATCTCTCTGATTCCCTCTTAAATGGATAATTTTATTATGAGGTATAGTATTAAATATACTGCTTTCATGTGGTGTAACTAAGGCCTTATTGAGAGTGAATTGAATCGTATATGCCTTTCTATCATATAGAACGTGGTTTCTTTGATCACCCCTCCTGCGTTGATCAAAAGTGTGATATTTTCTCTTTTCATTTTGCTACCCATGTTTAATCTAGATAGAATCCTAACAGTGGGAATGAATTTATCTAGAAATTTCATCTTCTCAACCACCTTTCAACGAATCACGTTGGGGGACCTACCTGAGTCTATAACTATATATTTAATTTGAAAATCATAAATATTTACAGTGATTACCATATTGTCATTATGGGCTATATCTTCATCATTGAAGTGTATTGCTTCCTTTTCTTACATCCTTTTCCCTCTTATGACCATCATTTTTATCTTCTTAGCTATAGTGAACTTAACACCACTTTGCTTTTTCAGTAATCATAGTGATTACATGATTGGGTTCTTCCAGTTGGATGGGTGCTTTAGCATCTCTGCTTCTACCACAATTATTCCTGGCACTTTCACTTACGAACTTTCTGAGGTAGTCTTTTTTGAGTAATCCTGCCACTTCCTCCCACAAATAGTAATAGTCCCTGGTGTAGTAATAGTTGGATCCATAGAATTCACACATAAGCCCTGGATCTCTAAGGTTGGAATCAAACCTGATGACTTTTGGTCACCTTGTATCCTTGTTTGCACAATGGTCACTACAAGATTGACTATGTCCATGTTGAAGCCATACTCAGATAACTGTAGTGCTTTTACATAATTGATTTTTGATGTCTATGACCCTGTATAATTTTTGCTCACCAGGCCTCATCAATGATTTTGGTATCTTATTTTTTTCATACCTGGCCCTCTCCAGTGTTCAGGAGTATTGGTCAAGATGTCCCTGATTTATCAGATCTCAGGGCCTTTCTGATGATAGGTAAGGCTGATATATTTCTTAATGGTTTAAGTCATAGTCCATGCTTTTTCTTTAGTAACTCTAACTTATTGACCCAACGTACACTGATGGAGCCAATTGGTAATCTTCGACTCTAATTTTGGATTCATACTTGTTATAGATGTTTTCCCAAGTTGTTGCCAAGAATTCTAGCATATTTTTTTAAGCTTTAGTGATGCACCTGAACTCCTAGGGTTGTACCCCTTGGTAAAGGCATCTGTCGCACACTCATTTAGAACTAGAGGTAATAATATTCTGTCTATTTAGAAGTGTATCACGGATGCTAGAAGCACTTTGGTGTTTCCTTGGGTTTTTTTTATTATGTCATATTTTCTCGCCTTCTCTTTTTTTTTCTCCAGTATGCTTTTGCACAAAAAAATATATAATATGCTCAAAAGATCTAATAGAATGTTTGGGTATTATAGAATACTACATCATTTCCCCTTTAGTTAGAGTTTCCTAAATTTTTTGAGTAGAACCAACTCAATTTTGTCTCATTGCATATCGTTGCCTTTTATTAAAATGTGTACGATGTCACATGCACTTGAGGGTTAATTGTCTAGCTATATTTTAGGATGTTGGGCCTCTTGATCTGTTTGGATATCATCTTTAGGCCGCACCTAGATAGAATAGTAGTTATATTTATCTCCTCGAGTTTAGGCCTTTTAGGATTTGTGGAGCCCCCAAAATTTGATCCATGCAGGCATAAAACTCTTTTTTGTTCTAATCCACCTTGTTACATAGTGTCATCAAGTACTTTATTATTTTTGATGATTCTCCATTATTGGGAGCCAAAGTATTGTTTTCTCTGAGTCCTTCAACTCTGGACTATTGAGGTGAGTCCTTGTGTGGTATCTCAAAGCCTAATGTAGCCGTATATTATAAGATAATGATGGCCTTTTAGTGAGAATCCAATATGGCAAAAGATTTTGTGATACTGGCCTCGGTAACTCGGGTTGCATTTTGCTTGTTGTTTCCTTTATCATGATGGATCTGATTCTGATGAAAACTATTCTGTCTATCCTCTACTGTGATTGGATCAACCTCTTTATTTGTAGGTTTATTCAGGACAGCGTCGGCATTAGTGTTGATCTGATTCCTAGTTCAAGCTATTGAGTTAACAAACTATTTTACTTCACAAAAATATGAATTTTATTAGTGAATACAAAGTGAGATTGAATTGATACCACAATTATCCTCAGCCCCACTATGGGTGCCAAACCATTTACACTAAAAAAGGTACAATTAAATTTTTTAGTGAGGTTTAAAATATAAGTGGTCTTGATTCAGTCATGCGTATCAAAAAAGGATATAATGTTGTAAAGTAAAGAGTACATAATTAAGAAATTGAAAATCAAAGATTGAGATTTCCTAAGCCAGCTGGAGTTGGATGATCAGTGTAGGTGGATCGCAACCATTGGAGAATGTACAGACAAATAATAATAAATAAAACTTAGAAAATAGTAAATAAATAATCTTTGATTCACATAGTGAATTGCATGTTTATGGGATGATGATTACATGGCATTATATTAGGGGTTAGCTCCCTAACAACTCAATATTGTGTATTAAATCCCCTAATAAATGACTAATTAAATCACATAAATAAAGAGGAGATAACCACCGGTGTTGTTTGTGGGTCGATTACACAATGACTACTAATATCTAGTGCATGCTTAATGACTTTCTCCCATATTAAGATGCTTTACTGACGCGGTTTATCATCCTGAATAGTGTAATGTTTACTCGATGTGTATCCTTACTTAGTCTCCTTGGTTGGTTGATGTATGACTTGTCTTTGGATCCTATCTAGCTGGTTGTGGGTTCGCGCCAGTCATTATTTCATATGTCATGCTCTACTCCATCCACTTGTCCAAGCTATATTTGCTCTATACAATCACAACCTCAATTTTTTGGTCGTGACAATTTATCTTTAAAATTGTTGTACCTTAAAAACAACATTATAATACCCACTTTGTGAAATTAATATTGTATGAGTTTTGTGTATACATAAAAATGACAATTTGATGCACTAAAGCTTTCTCTATGTGTGGGATTCATAAAATAAGTGGACCACAAGAATTTGTTGGGTATATATATATATATATATATTGTAACAATCTTATGGTTATTTTTTATTTTTTCATATTTTTAACGTCTTACCCCTTCCCATAGCTCTAGTATGATGTTTGTGACTTGCTGGGGTGGATGGCATGATTCCAGAGGTGGTTGGATGGATTTTACATGGTTGTTGGATTTTGGAAGGTTGGAAAGTTGATATGTTTGATTAAAATTAAAATTTGAGGAATATGACTCAGAATGGTATTTCGACACTTCTATTAGGTCAAGAAGGGGATTTTTAGTTTATTAGACCTTTGGTTTGAGTCCCTAGGCATTTAGATGAGTTTAGAGTCATTGATTAGAAATTTGAAAATTTAGAACTTAAGAGTTAACTTCGGTCAATATTTTTCTCAGATAAGCTCAGATAAGTGTTTTGATGGTTCCAACAAGTTTGGATTGTAGCTTCAAGTCTAGTAGCATATTTGATTTTTCTTTATAGGGTTTAGAACAAATTCTTAGGGTCCGTTTGGGACTTGCCAACTTGTTCCTCTTTGTTGGTTTTTGCTGATTTTCTAGTGCCAGTGATCCCTTCATTATATTTGTGTTTGTTGTGTTTGCAAGGAAGAAAAAAGTTGAGGATCGTGATTGCAGAGAGATAATTGCGATTGCAAAGGGTTAAGAGGTCTGGCTTGGGTATAGGTAGAGATTTGTTCCTCGTATTCGTGAAGGTGGTGTCACAATGGCTATGTATTAAGACAGGTTAGCCTTGCGATTGCGAGGGAACATCACATTCTCAAAGGGTAAATACACCTAGGCAGATTTAAATATCTAATTTCAAACATCAATCCTATAACTCGATTGGGAGTTTGAAAACTTACTTTTGGGTGATTCACAAGAGGATTTCAAGATTTATTTATTAGGAATGATTATTAAACTATATTTATGTATTTCCTGATAATTTATTGATGATTTCACCTTTGAATCAATGTTTTAAATTGGAAAAATTAGGAATTTTGAGGCTAAAATTATGAAATTGTATTTTGGGGATTTGAAGGTCGATTTGAACTCAATTTTCAATAAAATTTCATATTTGAGTTTCTTATGTTATGGGTAATATAATTTTCAAATAAAATTCCAAATGTATCCTTACAGGGTTAGGACTGACTTTTTGGATCCGAGATAGAAGTATAGCAATTATAGGTGTCAACAAATTAGTTTGCTTATGTAGAATACATATTTGACCAGATTGATCTCGTTCAGAAGCTCAACAGAAGGGAAAGACTAAGATTTGAATTTTCAGACTTTGCTTAAGGCAACTTAAGACTTTTATTGACTTTTTTTTTTTGGAAGTGTTACTCTATTAACTAATCGTATAAATGGAAAATGGGTAATTAGGATCACATGTAGTTGAGGTAACAAGCATCTATACCGATATTAGTGCCACAGTATGGGTTTAGTTGAATATTTGACTTGTTTAGATTGATTCCTTATTTTGCTAACATGATTTACGTGATTTGTGACTTATTTGATTTATGAGCGCGTTAACTAATGAATTTACTCCCCTTAATAGATCAAGAGTTAGTTTAGGGTCATATTTATGAAAGTTATGTTTTATTTATCTTTGCGGATGATATGATATGTTGAGATGGTACAAAATATGTCGAAGGGAAACTCAAATTCGTAAAGGGACTGAGCTATTATATAAATGCATTGCTTTTAAATACGTACATCATGCATTGCTTTTAAATAGATACATCATGCACTACATTCATTTTGATCAAACTGGCACACCTACCCAATTGTAAGTTATGGATCAAAGTGGTATGACTGCCACTAACATTTTATAAATCGAAGTGGAATGCCTGACAGTTGTGAAGTATATGGATCATGAGCTTCTATTACTCACTCTTACTTGATTTGGTATTGACATGGTATGGAAAGTGATTGAATATTTGTGAAAGTGTCCTTATTTTATTTATTTTTATTTGATGGTGTTTTCTTGAGATTTTTGGACTTATCCGATCTATATAAATGTTGTTGTTGACATTTGCTGCTAGACTTTATTTATATAGAGGAAATGAGTAGTTTTTTCTTATAAGTACCGAAATAGGGCATTTAGGAATGACCCTCACCATCACTTCAGATTTGGGTTAGTCAATGATGTTGCTGAGTACATGTAGATTATTATGCTTGGTGATTTTATTTCTGTACCTTGTTGTGCAGATTCAGAGCCTAGTACCTTTGGCTATTGACCGTTAGCTCTGTTTGGATCATTTTTCTCGATATTCAGAGGTAGCTATTTGGCTGATCCACAACATTACTGGATCTTTTCTATCCTTTATCTTATGTTATTTTTCCTTTCTTTAAGATTTTTGAGACTAATAGAGTTGTATTAAATTTTTTTAGAGGCTTCTACCAGTGATTCCTAGTTTTGGGATAAATTTGTATTTAAATTCCACATCTTCTTATGAGTTTCATTGAAAAGGCTATTATATGACTTAAAATTTGTTTTAAATATGTTGCTTTCACGTATTCAATACTTTGTATTAAGTTTGTGTTTTTGATGGCTTACCTAATAGTGGGATGGATAGGTGCCATCACTTCCATTGTTTTTGGGTCATGACAATTTAGTATTAGAGCACTAGGTTAAATGGTCTCATAAGTAAAAGTCTAGCCTAGTAGAGGCTTGTGTATTGATACGAAGACGTCAAATATCTATCTTCGGGAAGTAATAGGACTTGTGGAATATTTTTTTCTTCCTTTCTTATAGTGCTTACTTAATCTCACTGGTTAGTAAGACTCTTTGTTTGCTTCTCTCATAGATGGTGAGAAAACTTTCTACCATGGATAGAGATTAGGAGCCCATTCCAGCTCCCACACCTGATGCTCATGCCTTGGCATGTAGATAAGGCAAAGGGCATAGTAAAGATCGAGGTCGAGGCTGGGAGTCAACACCATTGAGAGCAAGAGACCAGAAAGTAGCTTGTGTTCCAGATAGAAAAGAGTCTCTGAGATTCAGTATGATATAGAGAATGATTAGGTTTCAAGAGGGAGGATGGGCCTAGGTTAGACATCACATGGATTTGTAGCTATCTTAATGCTTTAGGATGCTTGTGTCTATATGCTTGGATTATTAAAGGGTATGACCAAAATAGTGTTTCCCCTGGTACTCCATATGGTTTTCAGACCATAACAGAAGGACAAACTCCTGATCAACGTCCTATCTTAAGTTTTCAGGGGCTAGTCGGCCAACCAACCACAATAGTTGCTTTGAGATTTAGTGGTATGCTATAACTAGGTGTTGGTGTGATAGTTAGGGCTAGACCAATTTTGTCTGATCAGAAGTAGAAGAGATCTGGGTGCTTTAGAAAGATGGATCCACCTCAGTTTCATTTTATAGATCAGAGTGGAACGCCTGTGTCACGACCCAAAAATCGGGTCATGATGGCACTTATCGCGGCTCAGCCTTGATAAGTAAGCCGATCATCCCAAAAGAAACAATAACGATAGAAATAAGGAAAATAGAACAAGCAAGACTTCTAGAACGAAGTCGGGCCAACTCAGACACAAACATTTAGCGGAAATATGAAGAAATACATAAATCCCAAAGACTTGGTGTCATAAGTGTAGAGCATCTAAATAAACATCCGAGTACTGAATAATACCAACTCTGTCTCTGAATCCCAAAATAAAGACAATAAGGATAGAGGAGGTCACGACATTGACTCTGAAGGCCTAGAGTGTGCCAGTACCTCGAATCACTAGACTCCACGGCACGAATTATCCTCCGTGGACAACGCTCGTACTAGGATCTACACCAAAAGGGCACAGTAGGGATGAGTACAGGTCCACTGTTACTCAGTAGGTATCATAAGTCGACTGAGCAAAGTAGAAAATTATATAGATAAAAATAAACTATAAGCACGTAAACCTACAAGCAGAAAAGTTCCCAAACGGTAGCTAACACCGTCTCTACTAATAGTTCTAATATAATAATGAGATAAACAACACGAGTAAACAAAGAAATACATGAAGGCAAGTCAAGAACAAAGAAACCACAGAATATGCGAATGGAATGCAGTGGTAATGATGGGGTGGAACGTTGAAAGATATCATATGACTTTTAGGATATACCTACTGAGTTTGCAACTCCGCAATAGGACCCATGGGGGGTTCGCAACCCATATACTTTATCTCATATCTCAATCTCAATCTCAACAAAACTCACCACTCCGGCTCGTGTTCACGAAGAGGGTTTTTAAGAAAATGACTCATTTTCTTTCAAAAACAGTATTCCTCAATGGTACCAGTATCTCATACATGTATATGTATGAAATGACGGTATAATGTTCACAATCAGATCAGTATGAAGATATCCAATCAATTCAATATGATGTATATATGTAGCTGAGCTCAGAAATCAACTCAGTATGTTCATAATTCATGATTTATCAACAATAAATGGGCACCATTGGAATAAATATGCATGTAAGACATCATAAATATCATATCAACCCCCAACTTGGGTATTTCAATCATGATAAAGCAATCAATGCTTAATAAGGCATATAATAACAATTTGAGTCCCCAAACGGGCGTCATATCTAAAATAAGGCATCTCAATGCACAGATAAGGCCAGATGATGTCAAATAAGGTCTCCACAAGGGCTACACGCACTATCAAATATCTCAAGTCAATATCCACACAAAATAAGCCCCCACACGGGCACACAATAATAAATATAATCTCAAAATATAAACCCCATAGCCATTCTCCCTAACCCATAGTATGCTTTACCTATATATTAACTACCCAGCTCAATTTGAAAGAAATTAAGCCATAACCTATCTCAAAACGACAAAATCTGGGCCTAAACGTGCTTCAACACAGAGCCTTCCCTTTTCAAACGGCCTCATAATCAACTAAAACAAATAAATATAGCATCTAGGCCTTAAAAGAAAAGCAACAGTACCCATATTATCCATATCTAAATCGGGTCTAAAATGGACCTCGAAAATGGATTTTGAAAATGAAGGGGTAAAATTGGATTTTTTGTTTACCCATGATCAAAGGAACTCAAGGAAGAAAACCTAAGTGAGATCGGGTTAAAAACAAGTTATTAATTGATGAAAACCCCTTTTTAAACTTTTCGAGCGAAAACCCCCAAAATCCATTTCAAAATCACATTTTAAAAGGAGGTTAGAAGATATAGTAAAAGTAAAAAGGTGGGAAAGGGATTGTGGAGCTTACCCAAGCTTGAGAAGTGAAGAAATTGCCCTAAAACCCTTAAACCCAAAGCTCCAATACTCAAAAAAGGAAGAAAAACCGAGAATTGGGACTTATATACTGTCCAGGTGAATAGTGCCTTGTGATCGTGAGAGAAGAACCTCGCGACTGCTATGGTTTAAACCCGACCCGTCCTATTCAATTACTCAGTACGATCGCGGTCCTCCCCACACCACGTGATCATGATGAAGCGTGTTATCGAGGTCCGCGATGGCAACACATGGCCACGAGATCACGATGGAGGCCATGATGCACCAGAAAATACAGCATCAGCAGATAAGGCCAGGCTCTTAAGTCTCCGAACGCACCCTCGAGATTCGTTCGGGGTCTGAAAGAAATAACCCATAAATGCTACTAGGCTAATTTCGACGTTCCCAATTCAATGGCGACATCGAATTTTTGAAAAAAAGATTGTTTTCAACAAATTAACCCCCGAGATCCTATTTCACTAATTTCTAAAGGGTCCACGAAACTGAACCAACCCCATACTAACCCAAAATTGACTCTTCGAAGTTGCTTTCACAATCTCTTTTGCTATCCAGCATTCTGATCAAGAAGTGTTGACCGAAGTCAGCTATGAGGTTTTTCAAACCTCTAAACACCACAAACTCGCACAAAACTTTCCCTATTGCATTGGAAGGGCAAAATGGTCAAAACACATAAAAGTGGAAAATCACAAAAACAAGTCTTTACAATATCCATCAATAAGATTCTAGTTCGTTCTCAAACTAAAAGGCAAAGAAGTACCTGAATCGGTGAATAGCTGAGGGTAAGTACTACGCATGTCGGACTAGACCTCCCAAGTAGCCTCCTCAACTGAACGATGTCTCCACTGAACCTTAAGTATAAGGATATCTCTAAAACATAATCGTTTAACATCCCTGGCTAAAATGGAGACTGGCTCCTCGATGAAGGTCAACCTCTTATCCAACTGAACCGAATCCCAACTAAGCATGTGAGACTCATTCGGATTATATCGTCGGAGCATGGAAACATGGTAGACTGTATGAACGGCTAAAAAATTTGGAGGTAATTCCAACTCATACGTAACCTTCCCAACAGTCTGAAGAATCGCAAAAGGTCCGATATACCTCAGGCTAAGCTTTCCCCTCTTCCTGAACCTCATCATGTCCTTCATGGGCGACACAAGAAGGAAAACTCGATCACCAATACTAAACTTCAAGGCACGAAGTCTACGGTCTGCATAGCTCTTCTGCCTACTCTGGGTTGCTCTAAGCCTATCCTAAATCACATGAACTCTATCTAAAAACTCGCGAAGCAAGTCAGTACCACAGGGTCTAATCTCAGAAGTCTCAAACCAACCAACAGCAGATCGAAAATGCCTACCATACAATGCTATACAATGCCTCGAAAGGTGCCATCTCAATACTTGAATGGTAGCTATTATTATAGGCAAACTCTGCTAGGGCTAAATGCTACTCCCACTGACCTCCAAGGCCTAAAACACAAGCGTGCATATTCTCCTAGACCTGAATGGTTTGCTCCGACTAACCATCGATCTGAGGGTGGAAAGCTGTACTGAGATCAACCTGAGTGCCCAACTCCTCCTGAAATGCCCTCCAAAAGCTAGAAGTGAACACAAAACCTCTATCTGAAATAATAGATGTGGGCATCCCATGAAGACGAACAATGTCACTCACATAGATCCGAGCTAACCTCTCGGTACTGAAGAAAGTCTAAATATAGATAAAATAGGATGATTTGGTCAATCGATCCACGATGATCCAAATACTGTCAGAGCCATGAGAAGAACAAGGTAATCCACTCACGAAGTCCATAGTGATCCGCTCCAACTTCCACTCTGAAATAGGTAATCTCTGAAGTAACCCACCTTGTCTCTGGTGCTCGACCTTCACCTGCTGACAACACAAGCAACGAGCTACAAAATCTACCACATCCTTCTTCATACTCATCCACCAGTAAAGCTACCTCAAATCATGATACATCTTAGTCACTCCAGGATGAATGGAATATCTAGAACAATGTGCCTCCTCCAAAATTAATCTCACCCAACCACCAACTCTTGGTACACAGACTCGTCCACCAATCCTCAACACACCATCAGAATCAAGAGAGTCTTCCTTAGACTCATCACTCAACACCTTATTCTAAATCGCTCTTAGGCAATCATCATCAAACTGGTGAGAACGAATCTGCTCCATCAAGGAAGATCTAGCATCAATAAAGGCTAAAGCACATCCAAGTATCAAAATATCAAGCCTAACCATCTGTTTGGCCAAAGACTGAACCTCTAAGGATAAAAGTTGCTCCTGCGTCAAAAGATGAGCCAAACTTCCCATACTAGTCGACTTTTGACTCAAGGCATCCGCTACTACATTAGCCTTACCCGGATGATACAAAATAGTGATGTCATATTCCTTAAGCAACTCAAGCCAATGACGCTGTCTCATATTAATCTCTCTCTGGGTGACGAAATACAGAAGACTATGATAATTCGAGAAAATTTCACAACGGACTCCATACAAGTAGTGTCTCCACAACTTTAACACAAAAATGCGGCCAACTCGCAAATCATGGGTAGGGTAATTCTTCTCATGAGGCTTCAACTGACGAGAGGCATAAGAAATTACCTTACCCTTTAGCATCAACACTGCACCCAAACCAACACCTAAAGCATCACAGAACATGGTAAAACCCACTCACTCCTTGGGTAAGGTCAAGATAGGAGTTAAAGTCAATAACTTCTTGAGCTGTTGGAAGCTGTTCTCACACGCTTTCGACCACTGAGAGGTAATCTTCTTCTGAGTCAACTTGGTCAAATGAGCCACAATCAAAGAGAAACCCTCAACAAACAGATGATAGTAACCTACCAAGCCAACAAAACTCTAAATATTGATAAGACTAGTAGGTCTAGCCCAATCACGAATCACCATAATCTTGGCCGAATAGACCATAATACCATCCTTGGTCACCACATGACCTAAGAAAGAAATAGAATCCAGCCAAAACTCACACTTAGAGAACTTAGCATACAACTTTTTATCACGCAACCTCTAAAGTACAGTCCTCAAGTGTGTCACATGATCGCCCTCATTCTTGGAATAAACCAAGATATCATCTATAAATACAATCACAAAGGAGTCAAGATAAGGTCTAAACACCGGGTTCATCGACTCTATGAATGTTGTTGGGGCATATGTCGACCCAAAAGACATGGCCAAGAACTCTTAATGACCATACCGAGTTTGAAAAGCAGTCTTCGGGACATCCAAAGCTCTAATCCTCAACTTGTGATACCCGAATCTCAAATCATTATTAGAAAACACGGAAGTATCCTAAAGCTGGTGAAATAAATCATCAATGCAAGGAAGAGGATACTTGTTCTTAATCATCACCTTGTTCAATTACTGTTAGTCAATACACATACGCATAAAACCATCCTTCTTCTTCACAAATAAGATAGGCGCACCCCAAGGAGAAACACTAGGTCTTATAAAGCCTTTACTTAACAGATCTTGTAACTGTTCCTTCAACTCCTTTAACTCAGCCGGGGCTATTCTATAAGGAGGAATAGAAATGGGCTTGGTGCCCAGCTCAATATTAATAGCAAAGTCAATATCACGGTTCAGAGGCACGCTAGGTAAATTCGTAGGGAACACATCAATGAACTCATGGACTATTCAGATAGAATCCATAAAAGGTGATGAAGCAATATTCATATCATAGACATAGGCCAAATAAGATAAACAACCCCTTTCTACTATGCGACGAGCACGTAGAAAAGGTATAACCCTCTTTGGACCCGAATTAAGCGTACCCTTCCAAGCTAGTCTTGGAACACCTGGTGTAGATAAGGTCACGGTCTTGGCATACCAATCCAAAATGGTATAATAAGAGGCTAACTAATCCATACCCAAGATAACATCAAAATCAACCATATCTAGGCGAATCAAGTCTACCCAAGTCTCATGCCCCACAAAGGTAACCATACAAGATCGGTACACCTGATCCACCACTAAAGATTCTCCTACGGGGGTAGATACATGAAAAGGCATATCAAGAGGCTCACATACAACATCAAGTCCAGAAGTAAATTATGTAGACACGTAAGAGAATGTAGATCCAGGGTCACATAACATAGAAGTAGATCTGTAGAAAACTGGGATGGTACTTGTAATAACTACATCAGAAGCCTCTACCTCGGGTCTCCCAGGTATAGCATAGCACTGTCCACGTCCGTTCTTGGACTTAGTAACCCCACGACTACCACCATGAGCTCCCTTACCTCTACCATGAGCACAGCAACACCTCTACTACTCTGAGAACAACCTCTCACTACAAATATAGAAGTAGGTCTGAAAACATGCCGGGTACAATCTTTGGCCAAATGGCCAAACTCATCATATACGTAACACCCTCTACGGCCTGACTCAATCTGAGGAGGTGTGACTGAGCTAGAACGACCACCCTGACTCCAAGTCTGGCTATCCATAGTCATAGAACCTGAAGGTATACCACCTGATCCCTGTAATACGGCCTGAACTGGCCTACCATGATAACCATGGGAACCTCTACTAGAGAAATCTCTACCTCAAAAGGCGTGTCCACTGAACTCACCCTGACGACGCACCCTTGGTCAACTTGGCATGCTCAATAATACACTAAAAAAAAATCCCCTGAAACAACCATATGAGTTGTAGCCAACTGATACAAACCATCAAACCCCTTCACAAACTTTTGAATCCTCTCAGACTTGATGGAGATGCTAGCGGTAGAATATCTGGACAAGGTATAGAAATGTGCCTCATACTCAACAATAGACATAGAGCCTGCTCTAAATGATCAAACTCATCTCTCATCTGATATCTCAAGCTAAATGGCACAAACCTCTCTAAAGAAGCCTCAGAAAACTGAGTCCAAGTCATAGCAGGCTAACCCAATGGCCTATAACTAGCATACGACCTCCACCAATCCCTAGCCACATTCATCAACTAATAAGTAGTATAGGTAACACCATGAGACTCAAGGGATCCAAGGTTATGCAACTTCTCCTGACAATCAATCAAAAACTCTTAGGCATCCTCGCCTATAACTCTACTACTTGGGCGGACCCAAGTGAATGAACCTCTCAAACCTCTTCTAATCATCAAAAAACATAACTGTACCTGAAGCAACCAGAGAAATAATAAGTCTGCCATGCTGTGAATCCACCTATGGGGGTACCATAAATGATAGTTGTACCCCTAAACTTGGAATACCATAATCAGATACTGGCACAGAAGGTGGATCACCAATCGAAGTCTGCAAAATACCATGAGTAGATGCCGGTACTAATGGAGGAATCACACTTGGAGTTAGAGGAATACCATAAGCAGATGCTGACACTGACGGTAGTACAACACTCAGAACTGGAGGAACACCCGGTGCACTAAAAAAACACCCTTCAAATGGGTTAGGAAATGAATCAATAAGCCTTCCAATACTGGGTAGTAGTACCCTGTGGAACCTGAGCCGACCCCATAATCTCGGTACGCCCAACCTCGAGGTCGAGGAAGATCCCCTTAGCACTACCTCTGATCGGGGTAACTCCTCGTGCCTGTTATCTACCTCAAGATCATCCATGACCCCTACCTCACCCCTAGTCTAAAATCCATTCTCGGGTACTGGCTCAGTATCCATAGCCCCTCGAGATCTAGTTCTCACCATCTGGACAAAAAAGAATAGAACACAACTTAAAACATTGGGTAAGAACAACCGGCACTATAAGGAATAAAATTAGAGAAGTTTTTCCTAAAGATATCTTATAGCCTCTCGAATATAGATACGAACGTCTACGTACAGATCCGCAAGACTCTACTAGACATCTTGCTAATACACTTATGAGGCCGGTGAAACTTGACTTTGATACCAAATTTTCACTACCCAAAAACTGGGTCATGATGCTACATATCGCGGCTCAACCTTGATAAGTAAGCCGATCATCCCAAAAGAAATAATAACAATAGAAATAAGAAAAATAGAACAAGCAAGACTTCTAGAACGAAGTCAGGCCAACTCATACACAAACATTTAGCAGAAATCCAAAGAAATACATAAATCCCAAAGACCTGGTACTATAAGGGTAGAGTATCTAAATATACATTCGAGTACTGAATAATACAAACTCAGTATCTAAATCCCAAAATAAAGATAATAAGAATAAAATAGGTCATGACATTGACTCTGAAAGCCTAGAGTGTGCCAGTACTTTGAATTACCAGACTCCACAGCATAAATCAGCCTTCGCGCACAACGCTAGTACTAGGATCTGCACCGAAAGGGCATAGTAGGGCTGGGTACGAGTCAACTTGTACTCAGTAGGTATCATAGGCCGACTGAGCAAAGTTGAAAATAACATAGATAAAAATAAACTATGAGCACGTAATCCTACAAGCAAAACAATTCTTAAATAGTAGCTCACACCATCTCCACTAACAGTTCTAATATAATAACGAGATAAACAACATGAGTAAACATAAAAATACAAAAAGGCAAGTCAAGAACAAAGAAATCATAAAATATGCGAATGGAATGCAATGCAATGAAGTGGTAATGATGGGGTGGAATGGTGAAAGTCATCGCATGACTTTCAGTATATACCTACCGAGTTCACAACTCCGTAATAGGACTCATAGGGGATTCGCAACCCATATACTTTATCTCATATCTCAATCTTAATCTCAATCTCAACACAACTCACCTTTCTGACTCGTGTTCACGAAGAGGTTTTTTATAAAATTCTCATTTTCTTTCAAAAATAGTTTTCCTCAATGGTACCAGTATCTTATGAATGTATATGTATGAAATAGGGATATAATGCTCACAATCAGATCAGTATGAAGATATCCAATCAATTTAATATGATGTATATATGTAGGTGAGCTCAAAAATCAATTCAGTATGTCCATAATTCATGATTCATCAACTATAAATGCACACCATTGGAATAAATATGCATGTAAGCCATCATAAATATCATATCAACCCCTAACTTGGGTATTTCAATCATGATAAAGCAATCAACGCTTAATAAGGCCTATAATAACAATTTGAACCCCCACATAGGCATCATATCTAAAATAAGTCATCTCAATGCATAGATAAGACCAACTGATGTCAAATAAGGCCCCCACACAGACTACACACAATATCAAATATCTCAAGTCAATATTCACACAAAATAAGCCCCCACAAAGGCACACAACAATAAATATAATCTTGAAATATAAACCCCATAGCCATTCTTCCAAACCCATAGTATGTTTTACCTATATATTAACTATCCAGCTCAATTTGAATGAACTTAAGCCATAACCTACCTCAAAACGATGACATCCGGGCCTAAAGTACCTTAACATGGAGCCCTCCCCTTTTGAAAGTCCTCAAAATCAACTAAAACTCACAAATATAGAATCTAGGTGTTAAAATAAAGCCAACAATACTCATATTTCCCATATCTAAATTGGGTGGTCCAAAACAGACCTCGAAAATGGGTTTTGAAAATAAAGGGGTAAAATTGGAATTTTTGTTTAGAAAATCATTACCCATGATCAAAGGAACTCATAATAGAAAACCCAAGTGAGATCGGGTTAAAAACGGGTGATTAATTGATGAAAAACTCTTTTTAAACTTTTAGGGCAAACCCCCCCAAAAATCCATTTCGAAATCACAATTTAAAGGGAGTTTAAAAGATATAATCGAAGTAAAAATGTGGGAAAAGGATTATGGATCTTACCCAAGCTTGAGAAGTGAAGAAATCGGCCCAAAACCCTCAAACCCAAAGCTTCAATACTCAAAAATAGAAGAAAAATTGAGAATTAAGACTTCTATACTGTCCAGGTGAATAGTGCCTCATGATCGCTGACCTAACCTTACGATTTCAAGGTCTACATTGATCGAGACATAAGTTTGGTCATATCGATTGCAATAGAAGGGCCTCACGACTGCGATAGTTTAAACCCCACCCAACCTATTCCACTACTCAGCGCGATCGTGGTCCCCCCACCACCATGCGATCGTGATAAAGCTTGTCATCGAGGAGCATGATTATGACATGTGGCCACGTGATCACAATGGAGGCCATGATGCACCAGAAAATGTTGCATTAACAGCTAAGGCCAAGTCCCAAAGTCTCCGAATAGACTATCGAGATTCGTTTGAGATCCAACAGAAATATCCCATAAATACTACTAGGCAAATTTTGATGTTACGGATTCAATGTCGACTAAGATATTTGAAAAAAATATTGTTTTCAACAAATTAACCCCCGGGACCCTATTTCACTATTTTTCAAATGAAGGGTCGAGAAGAGAAATAAAAGCCATGAAACTAAACCAACTCCACTACTAATCCAAAATCAATGCTCTGAATCTGTTGGAGCAGTCCATTTTGCTATCCGACACTCGGATCAAGAAATGTTGACCAAAGTCAACTATGAGGCTTTTCAAACCTCTAAAAACCACAAACTCGCACAAAACTTTTCTGATCGCATTGGGAACCATGCCAACTATCCCTGAATCCTAAAATCAGTATGAAGCAACTACTGGGAAGGGTAAAATGGTCAAAAAACATAAAAATTAAAATTCACAAAAATATGTCTTTACAGCCTGCCCAATATGGATCAAAGAGACATCTTGAAAAGTATGGATCCAAATAACATGCCTGGCAGGTGTGAAGTATATGCATAATATGCTTTCATTATGTCACTCTTACTTGATTTGGTATTGACATGGTATGGAAAGTGATTTAATATTTGTGAAAGTGTCTTTGTTTTATTTATTTTTATTTGACGGTGTTTTCTTGAAATTTTTGGACTTATCCAATCTATATAAATATTGTTGAAATTTGCTACGGGAATTTATTTATGTAGAGGAAATGAGTAATATTTTCTTATTAGTATCGAAATAGGGCATTTAGGACTAACCCTCACTATCACATCATATTTGGGTTAGTCAACAATATTGTTAAGTATATGTGGATCAGTAAGCTTGATTATTTTTTTCTGAATGTTGCTGTGTAGGTTCAGAGCCTAGTACCTATGGATTTTGACCGGCTATTAACCATTATCTATATTTGGAGCATTATTTTTGAGATATAGAGGTAGCTATTTGGATTATCCACAACATTACTGGATCTTTCCTATCCCTTATCTTATGTTGTTTTTCCTTTCTTTAGGATTTTTGAGAATAATAGAGTTGTATTGGAATTTTTTAGAGGCTTGTACAAGTGATCCTAGTTTTGGGATAAGTTTGTATTTAAATTCCACATCTTTTTATGAGTTTCATTGAAAAGGCTATTTTATGACCTAAATTTGTTTTTAATTTGTTGCTTTTACATATTAAATACTTTTTATTAAGTTTTTATTTTTGTTGTCTTACCTAGTAGTGGGATGGATTGGTGCCATCACTTTCATTATTTTTGGGTCGTGACAATTTAGTATTAGAGCACTAGGTTCAATGGTCTCATAAGTACAAGGCTAGTCTAGTAGAGGCTTGTGTATTGATACAAAGATGTCTAGTTTCTATCTTTGAGAGGAAGTAGGGCTTGTGGACAATTAATTTCTTCCTTTTTTATAGTTCTTACTTAATCTCACTAGTTAGTATGACTCTTTATTTTGTTCTCTCATAGATGGTGAGGAAATTTTCTACCATGGATAGAGATTAGGATCTCATTCCAGCTCCTACACCTGATGCTCGTGCCTTGGCATATGGATAAGGCAAAGGGCATACTAAGGATCGAGGTCAAGGCTGGTAGTCAACACCAATGAGAGCAGGAGCCCAGAAAGTAGCTCATGCTCCAGATAAAGAAAAGTCCCTGAGATTCAGTATGATATAGAAAATGATTAGGTTTCAGGAGGCAAGATGGGCCTAGCTTAGACACCACATGGATTTGTAGCTACCTTAATGCTTTAGGATGCTTGTGTATATATGATTGGATTATTAAAGGGTATGACCAAAAATAGTGTTTCCCCTGGTACTCCATATGGTTCTCAAACCATAACAGAAGGACAAACTCCTTATCAACATCTTATCTTAAGTTTTTGGGGTAGTCAACCAACCAACTGTAATACTAGCTTTTAGATTTTATGGTATGATCTAACCAGGTGTTGGTGTGATAGTTAGGGCTAGATCATTTATGTCTGATGAGACACACATAGATATGGGAGCTATAGAAAGATGAATCCACCTTAATTTTATTTTGGATTGATAGAGAATGCTTATGAGTTCCTTATGAGTGGTCATAAGAAGTTCTAGAATGATTGGTTGGTGGAGTCCCATGGAGTTGACTACACTGCATTCCAAATGCATGGCCTAGTGAAGCATAAGTAGTAATCTTATGTTAATTCTAGACCAGCATGGCCTCTCCTATGACTTGGGAGTAGTTTGTACAAGCCTTCTTAGAGAGGTTTATTCCTCGTAGTTTGTAGGAAGAGCGAAGGAACCATTTGAGCACTTGACTCAAGATTGTATTTTAATGGTTGAGTATGTGACTAGGTTCCATGTATTGTCTCAACATGCTTTGGTGATTCTGCCAGATAAAATTGAGAGGATTTGCTAATTTGTAAGAGGTTTGATCCAATCTAGGGCTTACTTTCAGAGAGTAGTCAAGGCAACTAAGGATTTTCAACTTATTAATTGTGAGGAGTTTAGAGAGTTGAAGGATAAAAGGTCCCATAATTCTAGTCATTTCAATGGTATCTTAATGCGAGGTAGGGGTTATTTGAGAGAGGTTTTCATCTTGAGTTTAATGAAATAGTTTAGGCTGCTATCCAAGTGTCTGATGGAGGTTATTCCAAATGTGACTCTTATAATTTAAGTCAAACTTATCAAGCTTATTATTAGAGGACTTCAGTCCATAGTAGGTTCTCAGGTAGTTTAGATCATTCTCAATAGTTGGGTATTCCTATGTTCTGCTATGAGTGTGGAAACCTAGGTCATATTAAGAGAGAATGCCCTAGGCTTAGAGATAGAGGACGATAGTAGAGTTTACATATACCTGCTAGAGCACCAGTACCACCAGCTAGAGGTTAAGGTGGTTCTTAGTCAAGCAGAGGTACACCATCAACTGGGTGAGGTGATTGTAGTGGAATTGCTCAGACAAAGAGTGACCATTCTTATTGTTAGGCATTTTTGGGTAGACCTAAGAGACAGGCATCCAATATTGTTACCATAAATATCGTCTTAGTATGCCATCGACCTGCTTTTACATTATCT
This sequence comes from Capsicum rhomboideum, assembly GCA_031232105.1. Lineage (NCBI taxonomy): Eukaryota > Viridiplantae > Streptophyta > Magnoliopsida > Solanales > Solanaceae > Capsicum > Capsicum rhomboideum. Next base: position 44,338,903 of record CP124719.1, on the reverse strand, counting down.
GATTCTTGTTTTACTTTGTCCTATGTGTCTAAGTATTTTGCACTGGCATTAATATGATATGCGATTCTCTTTCTGTGCCTATTTATGTTACTACCCTAGTGGGTGATTCCTTAGTGGTGGATCAGACAAACCGATCATATGTTGTGACTATGTTGAGTTATGATAGTTAGGTATACTTGATTATTCTAGATATGGTAGATTTTGATGTGATTTTAGGCATGGATTAGCTCTCTCTATATCATATGATTCTAGATTTTCATGCTAAGATAATTACATTAGACACGTCAGGTACCCCGCAGATAGAGTGAAAGGTAGCTAGGGCTACCTGAAAAGGGTGATTTTATTTTTAAAGACATAACATTAGTTGAGAAAAGTTATCTCTCTTACTTGGCTTATGTTCATGACACTAGTGTTGAACCGCCCCTATTAGAGTTAGTATTGGTGGTTAGAGAGTTTCTGAATGTATTTCCAATGAACCTTCTTGGTGTTTCGCCTGACGGGATATTGATTTTGTTATTGATTTAGAGACGGACACTCAGCCGATTTCATTTCCTCCATATAGGATGGCTCTGGAAGTGTTGAAGGAAATAAAGGGCTAGCTATAGAATTTTTTGAGTAAAGGATTTATTAGACCAAGTGTTTCTCCTTGGGGTGCTCCAATATTGTTTGTGAAGAATAAGGGTAGTTCTATGTGGAAGTGTATTAATTATCGATAGTTAAATAAAGTGACCATTAAGAACAAGTATCCCATTCTACACATTGATGATTTGTTTGATTATCTTCAGAGAACTTTGATGTTTTCAAAAATTGATTTGAAATCATGCTATCAATAGTTGAGGATAAGGACTTCAGAAATCACTAACATAACCTATAGGACTCAATATGTCCATTATGAGTTTCTTATCATGTTTTTTGGGTTGACTAATGCCCAAGCATCATTGATGAAGTTGATGAATGGGGTATTTTGGACTTACTTGGATTATTTTGTTATTATGTTAATCGATGATATCTCAGTATGTACAAGGAATAAGAAGGAGCATGGCAGCATTTGAGGATTGTGCTCTAGAAGTTGAAAGATGAGCAGTTATATTCCAAATTTTCAAAGTGTGAGTTTTAGCTTAGTTTTGTGGCTTTTTTGGGATACCTGCTGTCCAAGGAGGGTATTATGGTAGATCTGACCAAGATTTAAGCAGTTTGGGGTTGGGCTACGTCTACTTCACGAATAGAGATTTGGAGTTTTATAGGATTAGTAGGCTAGTATAGGTGGTTCATGGAAGGGTTTTCTTATATTGCATATCAATTGACCAAATTCACTAAGAATGATATTGCTTTTTAGTAGTGCGATGAATGTGAAGTGATCTTCCAAAAATCAAGATTTTATTGACGTCAACTCTTATTTTGACTTTTTGGTCTTGTTTGTGTTTTAATGTATAAAGGAAAAGTTATTGCTTATGCTTCAATGTAGTTGAAGGCTCGTGAGAAGAACTACCTCACTGATGATTTACAATTGGAAGTAGTAGTATTTTCTTTGAAGATTGGAGGCATTACTAGTATGGGGCTCATTGTAAGGTTTTCACTGATCATCGATGGTTGTAGTTCATATTCAACCAGAAAGATCTGAATTAAGATAGTAAATATTGTTGGAGTTACATAAGGTTTATGACTTGACTATCATTTATAACCCGGATAAAGCCACTGTATTTGTGTATGACTTGAGTAGGAAGTCGATGAGTATGGGTAATCTATCTATATTATTAATTGAGGAGCGACCTTTGGATATGGACCTTCAGAATTTGACCAATAACTTTGTGAGACTTTATATTTCTAAGCCTGGTAGTGTTCGTGGTTGTATTAAGGCATTGTTAATTTTGATGGATCAGATTAGTAAGGCTATATTATTTGAATATGAGAAGTTGTGCATAATTTAGGACAAAGTAATGAGAGGTGAAGTCAAGGAAGCAATTGTAACACCCCGTACATTTCCGAACTTATTTGACTACCTTAACATTTATGGAAATATTTAAACTTGAGATAGTTGGTGTATTACCCACTAACTTTATTGGGCTGAATTAATATTGTGCTAATGGGCTCAATTGAGGCCCAAAAATTAAGCAAATAAGACATGGCCTAAAGGGAAATGATCCATTCAAAATTTGACCAAGTAAACACATCATCTTTGACCCAAAAGTTTGGCTAAGGATGACCATAAAGAGAGGTGGTTTGGAGGGACTGTATAAGGCTGAAAATCAGCTCTTACTCACCACAATACACTTGCAAAAAAATCAGATTTTCAATCAACATTTCTCCTCTCTTAAAAACCCTAACCACCCTAATTTTCTACAAGGATTTTTGAACAAATCTTCCACTTGAAAGCCTTGTTAAGTGTTTACCCTTATATATTAATATATTATATGCATAATAGGTTGTTTAAATCATGTTGTTTATGTTTAAAAAGTGTTGAGCAGTCCACTATTTGTAAAACAGTCCACTTTTGCTTAATCGCTAAGGATTTGCCTTCTATGTGGTTTAAACTTGAAAGGGGACTTAAAGTAATAAAGGAATTGAATTAGATGTACTAAATTTCAGTATATTTAAGTGTGGTGATGTCCCTAATTCGTTCCCCTTGTGTATGGCTTGATGGAAATGTTTATACGTATTTGTAAATGGAACGTTTGGCGTAGTGAAAAGAGAATACTTTCTTGTTATGTTAAAATGAAATCTGAAAATGTGTGGACTATTTTTGGTATATTGTTGTGGAAGGTATTTATTTCACTTTATGTAATAAATATGTGGAGTTGCATTGAGGTAAAAATGTGAAGTATGCACTTGGTGGGAAATCCTATCGGTTTGTGACGTCTATGTTTGTTTGTGGACTGTTTTGGTATTGTTGGTGTTATGAGGCAGTAAATCATATTGTAGGAGGGTGGAATGAAGTTATATGTCAGTATGAAGGAAGTTGGAATGATATACCATGTGTTTGGGATGTTGGATAGTTTTTACTTCCCGTTAAGTGACTAATTACCATCTTGTGAACTTGTAATGTAGTTAGTTATTAATGTTAGCTCCGTTATGTACTTGTGTTGTAGAGTAACACATAAGGAAGGAACAGAATTGTTGTATTCACATTTTGGAAATATAAGTTATGTAAAGTTACTCTTTTTCGTATCCTTTGGCAGCACCTATTGTTCACATCGTTACCGCACTTTTTTCCACTCTGAAAATTTTTAGAGTATCTCATTTCAGGTTTGTTAGCAATTGTTATTCACGTGTCTTTTATTCAGTGACTATTTTTCCAAATCTCTAATAATGTTATGACCACCAATGTAACAATCTCACAAAAATTAAAGGAATTAAGTAATGCATATTTGGTTGAGTACAGGGGGCAGCTCTGGGGGCGAAAGCCTAGCTCAAGCCGAACCTGATTTATTGGATACAGGGGGTAGCTCTGGGGGTGAAAACCTAGCTCGAGCTGAACCTGATTTATTGATTTATGGGTGGTAGCTCTGGGGGCATAAGCCTAGCTTGAGTCGATCCCAATGTTACTTACCACTGATCAGTTGGTCCCGGGCATTGTATGATGTATATTGATATGAAGGTAAAAGGAAAGAAATGAATGTAATGTACATGGTTCCACATATACAGTACGGTTGTATATCAATATTATCTATTCACTTGTATTTGATTCCATTTGAGTTCCTATATTTCATACAGTTACTTATAACTTTACATAATCAGTACATTCATTCGTATTGACATCCCTTGGGGGACCTACCTTACTTGCTACAGGCACAGGAGCTAGTAGACCTTAACAGTAGGGTACGGGTCATCTGCAGGCTATTGGTGAGCTCCAAGTTGCTTCGAGGCTTTTCGAGTCATTGGTATATATTTTTTTGTACTGTGTAGTAGTTGTATAAGGCGGAGACTTGTCCCGACCTTAGTCATGGTTATGCATAACTTTTAGAGGCTTTGTAGACCATTGGAAAGTGAAACGTAGTAGTGTCATAACTTTTTGACGTTGTGGCCCCAACGGCCAAGCCTCGTATCTATTTTGAACATCTTTACATGACTTCCATCAGCGATATATTATTTCTACTTGTGGTAGAATTTTAGTTCATTTAGTGACATGCATATGAATGTACATGATCATAGGTTGGTTCTCTCAGGCCTTAATTGCTTCGGGTGCCAGTCCGCCCAGTTTGGATTCGAGGCGTGACAAAAGTGGTATCAGAGCGGTTCGTCCTAGGGTGTCTACAAAGCCGTGTCTGAGTAGAGTCTTGCTTATGGATGTATTGTGCACCACATTTATAAGTAGGAGGCTATGGGACATTTAGGAGTTGTCTCTTTTCTTCATTTCCTAGATCGTGTAATAGAGCCAAAGTTGTAGGTGGAATTATATCTGACCACTGAAATTGTTTTTCTTTCGTTATAGCAAAATGTCGTTTACAAGAAAAAACAAGGGTAAAAGTAAGAAGCTAGACAGGATTGCCTGAGAAGAAACTAGTAAATCACCACCTAAACAAGCTAATAAAGGTGGCGCTGAAGATGAGTTTGCATCGTGGGTTTCTTCTACTCTTCCATTTCCAGGAGAGCCGAGAAGCAGAGGAGTACCTTTGAAACCACCTGTTAATGCTACTGAGCAGGATTTAAGGAATGCGGTGCAAATGTTGACTCGTATAGTTGCTGAACAAAATCAAGGACAAGCTGGTCCAACTACAATTAATGACGATGCGGATAGGGCAGCTAGTCGGCAGACACAAGATTTTCTTAAATTAGTCCATCCCACATTCACCGGGTCAGATCGTAATGAAGACCCACAAGACTTCATGGACAAAATTCAAAGGGATTTAGATGTTATGCATGTATCTGGTACAGAAACAGTTGAGCTTGCAGCATATAGATTAAAAGGAGAGGCTATATTATGGTACGAAGATTGGAAACGATCTAGGGGTATCGGTGCACTTCTATTTGGTTGGGAAGAATTCAAAGTGGCATTCCTTGATCATTACCTTTCATATGAGATCCGAGAGGCTCGTACAGACCAGTTCTTAAATCTTAATCAAGGTAATATGAGCGCCAGAGAATACAGTCTTCGGTTTAACTCTTTGGCCAGGTACACTCCTAATGTAGTAGCTACTATGGACGATAGAGTTCATCGGTATGTGGATAGATTGGATCCATATTTGGTTAGGGCTTGTACTATTGCTTCTTTGAATAGAGACATGGATATAGCCAGGATACAAGCTTTTACACAAAAGATGGAGGATTAGAGGTAAAAGAGAAGAACGCAAGAATTTGAAAGAGGACCGTCAAAGAGGGCTAAACCTACGGGTCAGTTCATGGTGTCCCAAAGAGAATTTAGGCCTTGAGTTTTTAATAGACCACCTAGACCATTATTTTCTTATTCTACAGTAGGTACTCTATCCCAATTTTGAGGGTTTAGAGGCAGTCAACTCGGGCAAAGAAGTGAGATTCAGGGTTCACGGACAGCGGGGTATCAAGCACAAGGAAGTATGAGTCAATCAAGGTTTTCTTGTTAGCCGTGTCAGAACTGCGGAAAGCTTCATTTAGGTGCATGTCGGGTTGGGACGAATGTTTGCTTTTGGTGTGGTATGCCGGGGCACATGATGAGAGAATGCCCACAAAGGGGCACGAGTAGTATGGCGCGACCTACTGGATCAGCCGTTGCATTATCCTCATCGGGTGTACAGCCTACTGGGCATGGTAGATGTGTTAGAGGAGCAGCTAATTCTAGTGGAGTCCAGGACCGTACCTATGCTTTAGCGGATTGACAGAATTTAGAGGCTTCTCCTGATGTGGTTACAGGTACATTATCCATCTTTTCATATAATGTATATGCATTGATTTATCTGGGCTCTACCCTATCATATGTCACTCTATTGATCGCTGAAAAATTTGAAAGAACACCGAAATTATTAGTTAAGCCATTTGAAGTATATACACCTATGGGTGAGTTTATTAAAGTTAAGAAAGTCTATCATAATTGTATGGTCACTGTTTGTGATCATAATACGTTGGCTGATCTTATTGAGCTGGAAATGGTAGATTTTGATGTTATAATGGGTATGGATTAGTTGGCTTCTTGTTATGCCACGGTATATTGCCGAGGTAAGAAGGTACATTTCCATTTTCCACAAAAGACCGTCCTTGAATGGAGGGGTAATGTTGGAGCACCAAGAGGTAAGTTTATTTCTTATCTTAAGGCAAAGAAAATGATATCCAAGGGGTACATATGCCATCTAGTAAGAGTGCAAGATACCGATGTGAAGCCACCAACTCTTCAATCTGTTCCAGTGGTAAATGAATTCCTTAATGTATTTCCTGAAGATCTTCAAGGTTTGCCTCCGAAATGGGAAATAGAGTTTGGTATTGATGTGATTCCAGGCACTCAGCCTATCTCTATTCCTTCGTATATAATGGCCCCAGCAGAGTTACGGGAATTGAAGGAGTAATTAAAAGACTTGTTGGACAAGGGATTCATAAGGCCTAGCATGTCCCCTTGGGGTGCACCAGTGTTATTTGTACGAAAGAAAGATGGCACGTTGAGAATGTGTATTGATTATCGTCAACTGAATAAGGTAACAATCAAGAAAAAATATCCCCTCCCCAGAATTGATGATTTGTTTGATCAATTACAGGGTGTCAAATACTTCTCAAAGATTGACTTGAGATCGGGTTATCATCAAGTAAGAGTTAGAGAAAAAGATATACCCAAGACAGCTTTTCGAACACGGTATGGTCATTATGAGTTTTTAGTTATGTCATTTGGGCTAACAAATGCACCAACAGTTTTTATGGATTTGATGAATAGGTTGTTCAAGCCATTCTTAGATGTGTTCGTGACAGTGTTTATAGATGATATTTTGGTTTATTCAAGATCAAAAGAAGACCATGCTAATCACTTACGGCAGGTGTTACAAATTCTTCGTGATCATAAGTTATATGCAAAGTTCTCTAAATGTGAATTTTAGTTAAAATTTGTAGCATTCTTGGGTCATATTGTGTCGGATGAAGGAATAAGGGTTGATACTCAAAAGATAGAAGTTGTGAAGAATTGGCCAAGACCTACAACGCCTATAGAGATTCATAGTTTTCTCGGGTTGGCAGGTTATTATAGAAGATTTGTTGAAGGGTTTTCTTCCATTTTGGCACCTTTAACAAAGCTAACACATAAGGCAACCAAGTTTCAGTGGAATGATGCATGTGAGAAGAGTTTCCAAGATCTGAAGGATAATTTGACTTCTGCACCTGTATTAGTACTTCCAGAAGGCACAGAAGGGTATGCGGTATATTGTGATACTTCAGGAGTCGACTTATGATGTGTATTGATGCAGCACGGTAATGTAATAGCTTATGCCTCAAGACATTTGTGGTCACATGAGAGAAATTATCCGACACATGATCTTGAGCTAGCAGCTGTGATATTTTCTTTAAAGATATGGCGCCACTACTTGTATGGGGTTCACATTGACATATATACCGATCATAAGAGTTTGCAGTATATTTTCAAGTATAAGGACCTTAATCTGAGGCAGCGGAGGTGGCTGGAACTACTAAAAGATTATGATATCGATATCTTATATCATACGGGAAAAGCAAATGTGGTAGCCGATACATTAAGTCGCAAAGCAATAGGAAGAACTGATGGCCAGCTCACGGAAAAGCAAGGAATAGTCAAGGATCTACATCAACTAGCCAGCTTGGGGGTTCGTCTTCTTGAAACTCCAAATGAAGAAATTATAGTGCAAAATGCGGCAGAATCTTCATTAGTAGCTGAAGTGAAGGAAAAATAGTATGCGGATCCTATTTTATTGTAGTTGAAGGAGAATGTACAACAAGGTTTGACAAAGGCATTTGATCTTATGCAAGAGAGAGTGCTTCAGTGCCAAAGTAGATTCTGTGTACCTGATGTAGATGAGCTAAGGAGACGGATTATGAAAGAGGCACATCATTGATGGTATTCTATTCATCCTAAAGCCACAAAAATGTATCATGATTTGAAAGAAATGTATTGGTGGGGTAACATGAAGAAGAACATTACAGAATTCATAGCCCAATGTCCAAATTGTCAGCAAGTAAAAGTAGAGCATCAGAAGCCTGGAGGTTATATGCAATGTATAAATCTTCCAATCTGGAAGTGGGACATGATCAACATGGATTTCATCATAGGTTTACCTTATGCACTTCGAAAATTTGATTCCATATGGTTAATAGTTGACAAGCTTACCAAGTCATCACACTTCCTACCTGTCAGGACCACCTACACAGCTGAAAATTATGTGAGATTGTATATTAAAGAGATAGTTCGATTGCGAAATTCCAATCTCTATTATATCGGACAGGGGAGCTCAATTTACTGCACACTTTTGGAAGTCTTTTCAGAGGAGTTTGGGTATACAAGTGAATTTAAGTACAACTTTTCACCCCCTCAGACGGATGGACAGGCAGAGCGTACCATACAAACACTTGAAGATATGCTACAAGCTTGCGTGTTGGACTTTAAAGGTAGTTGGGATGATCATTTACCTCTTATTGAATTTGCCTACAATAATAGCTGTCATTCAAGTATCAAAATGGCGCCTTATGAAGCTTTGTATGGAAGAAAGTGTAGATCACCAATTGGATGGTTTGAAGTAGGTGAAACTGCCTTATTTGAGCCAAATCTTGTTCATCAAGCTATGGAAAAGGTTAATGTGATACAACAATGGCTAGGAACAGCCCAAAGTTGACATAAATCATATGCCGTTGTTAGAAGAAGGGGGCTGGAATTTGCCATAGGTGATTGGGTATTCTTGAAAGTGTCACCAATGAAAGGGGTAATGAGATTTGGGAAGAAGGGAAAGCTGAGTCCACGTTATATAGGGCCATATAAGATTGTCCGAAGATTTGGTCAAGTTGCGTATGAATTAGAACTACCCCAAGAACTCTCCATAGTTCATCTAGTGCTTCATGTTTCAATGCTTTGAAAGTGCATAGGATATCTATCTCATATTGCTTCCACTGAAGATGTACAAGTTACAGAAGATCTCACCTATGAAGAAGTACCTATTGCTATTCTGGATTGACAAGTTAAGAGGTTAAGAAATAAAGAAGTAGCTTCTGTAAAAGTGTTATTAAAAAATCAGCAAGTAGAAGAAATCACATGGGAAGCCGAGAAAATGATGAAATCTAAGTACCCGCATTTATTTCAAACTGAAGAGAAAGTTCAAGATGCGGAATTGGAACAATAACAAGTAAGTATATATAAGTATTATGTGTATGTGATAATATGAAGAATGAACTTAGAATTGAACTTGTTTAAATTGGATAATGTTACTAACATTCGAGGACGAATGTTCCTAAGAGGGGAAGGATGTAACACCCCATACATTTCCGAACTTATTTGACTACCTTAACATTTATGAAAATATTAAGTAAACACATCTTCTTTGACCCAAAAGTGTGGCTAAGGATGACCATAAAGAGAGGTGGTTTGGAGGGACTATATAAGGCTGAAAATAATCTCTTATTCACCACAATACACTTGCAAAAAAATTAGATTTTCAATCAACATTTCTCCTCTCTCAAAAACCCTAGCCACCCTAATTTTCTACAAGGATTTTTGGACAAATCTTCCACTTGCAAGCCTTGGTAAGTGTTTACCCTTATATATTAATATATTATATGCATAAGAGGTTGTGTAAATCATGTTGTTTATGTTTAAAAAGTGTTGAGCAGTCCACTATTTGTAAAACAGTCCGCTTTTGCTTAATCGCTAAGGATTTGCCTTCTATGTGGTTTAAACTTGAAAGGGGACTTAAAGTCTTGAAGGAATTGAATTAGATGGACTAAATTTCAGTATATGTAAATGTTGTGATGTCCCTAATTCGTTACCCTTGTGTATGGATTGATGGAAATGTTTATACGTGTTTGTATATGGAATGTTTGGCGTAGTGAAAAGAGAATACTTTCTTGTTATGTTAAAATAAAATCTGAAACTGTGTGGACTGTTTTTAGTATATTGTTGTGGAAGGTATTTATGTGACTTGATGGAATAAATATGTGGAGTTGCATTGACGTAAAAATGTGAAGTATGCACTTGGTGGGAAATCCTATAGATTTGTGATGTCTATGTTGGTTTGTGGACTGTTTTGGTATTGTTGGTGTTATGAGGTAGTAAATCGTATTTTAGGAGGGTGGAATGAAGTTATATGGCAGTAGGAATGAATGTGGAATGATATATCATGTGTTTGGGATGTTGGATAGTTTTTACTTCCCGTTAAGTGACTAATTACCGTATTGTGAACTTGTAATGTAGTTAGTTGTTAATGTTAGCTCCGTTATGTACTTGTGTTGTAGAGTAACACATAAGGAAGGATCTGAATTTTTGTATTAACATTTTGGAAAGATAAGGTATGCAAGGTTACTCTTTTCCGTATCCTTTGGCAGCACCTATTGTTCACATCGTTACCGCACTTGTTTACATTCTGAAATATTTTAGAGTATCTCATTTCAGGTTTGTTAGTAATTGTTATTCACGTGTCTTTTATTCATTGACTATTGTTCCAAAGCTCCAAAAATGTTATGACCACCAATGTAACAATCTCACAAAAAGTAAAGGAATGAAGTAATGCATATTTGGTTGAGTACAGGGGGCAGCTCTGGGGGCGAAAGCCTAGCTCGAGCGAAACCTGATTTATCGAATACAGGGGGCAGCTCTGGGGGTGAAAACCTATCTCGATATGAACCTGATTTATTGATTTATGGGTGGTAGCTCTGGGTCATAAGCCTAGCTCGAGCCGATCCCAATGTTACTTACCACTGATCAGTTGGTCCCTGGCATTATATGATGTCTATTGATATAATGGTAAAAGGAAAGAAATGAATGTAATGTACATGGTTCCACATATACAGTACGGTGGTATATCAGTAGTATCTATTCACTTGTATTTGATTCCATTTGAGTTCCTATATTTCATAGAGTTACTTATAGCCTTACATAATCAGTACTTTCTTTCATACTGACGTCCCTTGGGGGACCTACCTTACTTGCTGCAGGTACAGGAGCTAGTAGACCTTCATAGTAGGGTACGGGTTATCTGCAGGCTATTGGTGAGTTTCAAGTTGATTCAGGGCTTTCCGAGTCATTGGTATATATTTTTTGTACTGTGTAGTAGTTGTATAAGGCGGGGACTTGTCCCGACCTTAGTCATGGTTATGTATATCTTTTAGAGGCTTTGTAGACCATTGTAAAGTCAAACGTAGTAGTGTCGTATCTTTTTGACGTTGTGGCCCCAATAGCCAAGCCTCGTATCTATTTTGAACGTCTTTACATGACTTCCGACACCGATATATTATTTCTGCTTGTGGCAGAATTTTAGTGCATTTAGTGACATGCATATGAATGTACATGATCATAGGTTGGTTCTGTCGGGCCTTAACGACTTCGGGTGCCAGTCCGCCCCGTTTGGATTTGAGGCGTGACAACAGTTTTTGACAAAGAAAGTATTTTGAGGATTAAGAGTCGGGTTTGTGTACCTAAAGTTGATGATTTGACTAGGTTGATCATGGAATAACTCATAATATGAGGTAATCTATTCATCTAGGTGCACCCAAGATGTATCATCATTTGATGCAAGATTATTAGTGATGTATGATCAAGAAAGACATTATGGGGTTTGTGTTAATTGTCTAAATTGTCAGCATGTAAACTATAAGCACCAAAGACTGGGTGGTATGACTCAGAGGATGCCTAAACTTGAGTTTAAGTGGGAGCTTTTTACTATGGACTTGTAGCTGGGTTACCTCAGAGTTTGGGGAAATTCAATGTTATTCAGGTCATTATGGATAGGATGACCCAATCAACACACTCTGTGCCCATTCAGACTACTTATAATGCTGGGAGGTTCATCAAGATCTACATCTGGAATATTTTCTATTTACATGGTATGCCTATTCCATCAATTCAGATCTAGGTACTCAGTTTACATCATATTTCAGGAGTTCTATATTGCAAAAGTTTGTTACTCGGTTAGAGCATAGTCTAGATTTTCATCCTCAGATTGATGGTGAGTCTGAGTGGTCTATTTACGTGATGAAGGACAAGCTTCAAGCTTGTGTTGTTAATTTTGGAGGTCATTATGACAAGTTCTTATCCTGGCAGAGTTTGCTTACAATAATAGTTATTATTCCAACATTTAGATGGCTCTATTTGAAGCTTTGTATGGTAGGAAGTGTCACTCTTATTGATTGGTTCAATGCTTTTAAAGTTAGACCATGGGGTACAACTTGTTAAGAGATTTCATGTATGAGGTGAAATTTATTCTGCACTGGCTTTTGATATCTTAAAGTAGGTAAAAAATCTTTGTAGACAGAAGGGAGGATTTGAGATTTGGAGTTCATGGTTTGAATGAATGTGTTGTTGAAGGTATCACCTATAAAGGATGTAATAAGGTTTAAAAAGAAGTCTACGTGTAACACCCCGAAGTTCTAAACTAAGATCTGAACCATTCTTCAAATATGTATAGGACCAAACCCGATGATATCTTAGTGTGAGAAGGGATTTGGATATGAATTTAGGTCACAAGAAACATTTAGCTTAAAGTTAAGTTCAAAGCTTCTTTATAGAACGAGTATTCATATAAGGTTTTATAAGGATCAAACTTAAATGAGCATAACTCCTAAAATATAAAGAGTTTTGTAGCTCAATACCCACCAAATTAAATGTCTTTGAGTCTTCTTTCCAACGCCACCGACTGTTTGTAAATCTTATTTAGGAGCAAAAAGTAGTGGCCATTTTAGTGAAGCACTATCAAGTTGTCAGATACAACAAACCATAGGATGAACCGTTGGTTCTTTGGACGAGCCATCCTATATGCTAGTATGATGAGAAGCCCAAAAAGTCCTGAAGACTGACAAAGTGCCTCAAAGGCCACGAGAGGAACCAATGACCCATCGGATGAACCAATAAGCCATTGGTTGTGACTATGGTCACTAGGCAGCAAAATTAAGGAGCCAATGATGAACAATGAACGACCGTTGGAAGAACCACTGACCGTTGGTTGGTTCGTCCGTCATGACAGACAATATTTAGTTACAATTTTAAAGGGGAAGTTTAGTCTTTTCCTATTATTTAACCCCCCACACTATGTTGTTTTAGTATCCTAAAGGGGAAATGAAAAGATTAAACTACCCTTATTCCCTCGGAAAATATTCGATACTTAAAAAATCTGAGAAAATAGAGCCACTTTTTCCTCTCCAAGAAAGGAAGCTAGGGTTCTTTCCTAAGTCCAAGATTCTCAAAGTCCTAACAAGGAATTCACTAAGCCATGTATATAGGGCTTCAATGGGAGTAGCCTTTCACACTCATGTCCAAAGTTATCTTTCAAACTATGTTTTCTAAGAACTCCATGAATTTGCCCTAATTTCTTTTATGATGAATTTCCCTCAGTTTTATAATAGAGTGTTATTGTATTTATGATTTCCATAAAAAAGGGAGTTACTTCTAAGAACTAGATGATTTACATTGAATTTATGAGTTGAACTACTTGCACTCTTCTTGCTAGATTTCCAAAATGTTCTTTATAAAAGACCACGACGTATTATGAACACACGATTCTAGACTTTAAATGAATTTAGCATGACTAGACTATGAACTTTAGAATATCTAATATTTAGCTTTTAACTCACTTCATGACAGTTTTAAATGCTAGTTTTCTTTAGTTAGATAGCTAGTTTTTCTTAATCGGGAGTACATTCAGCACCGAGCGGACAAGGGGTCTAGATAACCCATGTCACAGAACTACGTTTTCATCGTAGGTACTATTTTGGCCAGAATGGGCCTAGATAGCAGATCCACATAACCTATGCCTTTATACCCTTGGAAAGGTATATTGGGTCCTCCAATGGTGCGCATACATTGGACTCCATGTCTGGTCATATGGCTTATGTTGGTTAGAATAATCTCCCACAGATTTAGTTTTCGTATGATTTCGTACGTGACCCATAATTAGAATTACAGATTTTGAGTTTTCTCCTATGATTTTAACCATGCTCTACACTATAATTATTATTTTTATGCTTGGGCCTTGTACTTTGACTTAGTATGTTTTACTCCACTATGCATTTCAGTTACAATAACTAGTACATATTAGTATTTATATTTAATACTCCACATACTCAGTACATTCTATCGTACTAATTGCAAACTTCTTTTGCCTACATTTGTCATGTGATATAGATTCAGGTACTCAGTCTCACGCTCGTGGCTAGTTTTCACCCATTTCGAGTTCATCTTTGGTGAGTCCTCATCTACGGAGGACTAGATTTAGTTATTTCAGACTATGTTTTCTTTTTAGTATTTAGAGTTAGCTGGGGGCTTGTCCCAGTAACTCATCTTATGTTTTAGAGGCTTCCAGATAGATAGTAGTATTTCAGTTCTATGATTTTCATTAAACTTAGTTATTTCAGTAATGTTATTCAATCTCGGTTATTTATTATGATCTCAGTTAGATTCTACATTCAGTAATCTTATTGAATCAGAAAAAGTTAGAATATGCCAGACCATGGGTTAGCTTGGGGTCACTTGTTACTGTAAGCATAATGTCACATTTAGGGTGTAGACTCGGGATGTGACAAACTTGGTATCAGAGAATCAAGTTTAAAGTGTCCTAGGGTGTCTGAAAGCCGCATGAAGTAGAGTCTCGTTCATAGGTGTGAAGCGCGCCACACTTATGAGTCAGAGGCTACAATGTTTTAAGAAAGTCTCATTTTTTTTATGTTCATATCGTGTGATAAAGTCTGAACTCTATCTAACCTTTTTAAAATTTTTGCTCTATGTATTTGCAAATAATCCCTCCCAGAAGTGCCAACGAAAGAAGAAATTGAAATGGTAACTAGCAGGCTCCACTAGCTCCAGCAGACCCTTGGAATGAAAAAGTCTCTCATGCTGAGTTCATGGTTGCTTTTCAGGTGCTTGTTCAGGTGATAACCACTCAGGTCAATTAATAGGCTGTTGCACTAGTTAAACTGAATGGGAATGTGGGTTGTAATGAGAGTCCAGGACTTCACTCGAATGAATCCTTCTGAGTTCCATGGCTCTAAGGTGGGTGAGGATCGACATCAGTTAAAGGGAGTGTCCCTGACTTGGTGCAAATAGTGGAAGGAGGATAGAGGTGTAGATGCAGGGCTGATGGATTGGGAAGAGTTTGTGACTACTTTTCTGGATAGATTCTTCCCCTTTGAGTTGAGAAAAGCTAATGTTGAGGAGTTCATAAATCTGAAACAGAGCAACAAGTCAGTCAATGAGTATTCTTTAAAGTTTACTCAGCTCTCTAAGTATGCTCCAATGATGATGGCCGACTCAAGGGCCAGTATGAGTAAGTTTGTTTTGGGTTTTTCTGAGTTAGTGGTCAAAGAGTATCAGACCACTATGCTGGTTTAGGAAATGGACATATCCAGGCTTATGACTCATGCTCAGCAGATTGAGGAAGAGAAGATAAAGAAAAAAGAAAGAGAGACTCAGAGAGCGAGAATAGGGAATTTTGACTACTTTCAACAAAAGTCGGGTGGTGGTAATCATTCTCAGTATCAGCAGAAGTCTTCAGCTCCAACACCTTCTTCAACAAGTGTTCCATCTCCGGTACACAGACCTCGCCATGATTAGAATAATAAAGTGAGGGCATCAGGCTCTTGTTATTAAGGAAGTTTTATAAGCGAAAATTCCTATCCTACTTGTAACAAGTGTGGCAAGAGTTATTTAGGAGAGTGTCTCATGGGTAGAAAATGATGCTTTGGTTACTGTCAAATTGGTCATAGGCTCAAAGAATACCCCTCTACCAAACCAGAAATGGGGGAAATTGAACTCAGGGTACTTTTTCAACCGCTTCTTCAAGTCGTAGTGCCTATGGAAGACAACGCCAGAACAGGTCCTATGCACTACAAACCTAACAAGATTAGGAAAGTTCCCCTAATGTAGTCACCGGTATGCTTTGAGTCTTTAACCTTGATGTATATGCTTTATTAGATCTAGGGGCCACACTATCTTTTGTGACCCTGTATGTTACTTTTAAATTTGGATTCAACCCCAAACAACTCTTAGAACCCTTCTCTATTTCAACTCTAGTCAGGGGATCTGTCATAACAAAGTAGGTATATAGAAATTACCAGTCTCAGGTTCCCAGAAAATCACCATATTTGATCTAGTAGAGTTAGACATGACTAATTTTGATGTCATTCTCAGCATAGATTGGTTATATTCCATTTATGCCTCAATTGACTGTAGAAAAAGAGTCGTTTAGTTTTAATTCCCAAATGAACCAGTCCTAGGATTGAAGTGTAGTACTCCAATGCCTATAGGTCGGTTTGTTTCATACCTTAAGGCTAGAAAAATAATCTCAAAAGGGTGTATCTATCATTTTATTCAGGTTAAGGATTCAACTCTTCAGTCAATTTCTAGTGGTTAGTAAATTCCCTGAAGATTTTCCAAAAGATCAACTCAGAGTTCCCCCAAAGCAGAAAATTGACATCGAAATAGATTTCCTTCCAGATACTGAGATTATTTCAATTCCTCCTCACAGAATGGCTCCAGCTAAGCTTAAGGAATTAAAGGAACAATAGAAAGATCTTTTATACAAAGGTTTTATTTGGACCATCATCTCTCCATGAGATGCCCCAATTCTTTTAGTGCGTAAGAAAGACGGTTCCCTTATGATGTACATCGACTATCGTCAGTTGAATAAAGTCACAATTAAGAATAAGTATCCCATTCCTAGGATTGATGACTTGTTTGACCAGCTTCAGGGTGCTTGTTGTTTTTCAAAGGTAGACCTCAGATTCAGCTATCATCAGTTTAGAGTCAGAGAATGTGACATTCCAAAGATAGCCTTTAGAACTTGGTATAGTCACTATGAATTTATTGGTATGTCTTTTGGACTAACGAATGCTCTTGCAATTTTTATGGACTTGATAAACAGAGTGTTCAAGCAGTACTTGGATATGTTCGTCATTGTATTTATATATGACATCCTTGTTTATTCTTAGAGTGAGGATGAACATGCATGCTATTTAAGGATTGTCTTACAGACTCTCAAAGATCACCAGTTATTTGATAAGTTTAGCAACTATGAATTCTGGTTGAAAGGAGTGGCATTCCTTGGTCATATCATTTCTAGTAAGGGCTTTCAAGTTAATCCTTAGAAGACCAAAATAGTTAGGAACTGGCCTAGACCTATCTCTCCATCGTACATTAGGAGTTTCTTGAGTTTATCTGAATACTACAGATGGTTTGTTGAAAGATTTTCATCTATTACTTCTCCCATGTCCAGATTGACTCAGAAGAAAGTCAAATTCCAGTGCTCCGATGCTTGCGATAAGAGTTTTCAAGAATTAAAGACTCGACTCACTCTACTCTAGTTTTGACTCTACCAGAGGGTCCAGATGGGTTTATAGTTTACTGCGATGCTTAAGGAGTTGTCCTCGATTGTGTGTTGATGTTGTATGTTAAGGCCATAACATATGCCTCTAGATAACTCAAACCTCGTGAGAAGAATTACTCGACTCATGATCTTGAGTTGGTAGCAGTTGTATTTGCCTTCATGATTTAGAGGCATTATCTTTATGGAGTTCATGTGGATGTGTTCACGGAACACAAGAGTCTTCAGTATGTCTTTAGTTAGAAAGATCTAAATCTTTGTTAGATAATATGGCTAGAGTTGCTGAAATATTATGATATGAGTGTTTTCTACCATCCGGGTAAAGCCAATGTGGTGGATAACACTCTATGGAGGTTTTCTATGGGTAATATTGCTCATGTAGAGGAAGAGAAAAAAGAATTGGTTCCTGATGTTCACAAAATTGGTTTGTGATGTTCACAGGCTTGCTAGATTGGGAGTTCAGTTAGTTGATTCAGTCAAAGGTGGTCTCATGATTTAGAATGGTTTAGAATCTTCTTTAGTTTCAGAGGTGAATGCAAAGCAAGATAGCGATCCTATTTTTCTTAAGTTGAAGGAAGTAGTCCAAAGTCAGAAAGTTGAAGTGTTCTCCTAAGGGAGAGATGGTTTTCTTCATTCTCAGGGTAGACTATGTGTTCTAGATGTTGATGACCCGAGACAGTGGATGTTGACAGAAGCTCATAGTTCTCATTTTCTATTCACTCAGGAGCCACTAAGATGTACTATGATCTACGAGGAAGTATATTGATGGAATGGCATGTAAAAGGATATCGTGGAATTTGTGGCTAAATGTCTAAATTGTTAGTAGGTTAAGGTTGGCCACTAGAGACTAGGTGGTGTGACACGAAATATTAGTATTCCTACTTGGAAGTGGGAAGTGGTGAACATGGACTTTATTATATTGTTGCCTCATATGCATCGATAACATGATTCGATTTGGGTTATTATTGATCGGATGACTAAGTCAGCATATTTTCTGCCAATTAACACTACAGATTCACCCAAGGACTATGCTAGACTCTACCTCAAAGAGTTGGTTAAGTTGAATGAAGTCCCATTAACTATCATTCCAAATAGGGGTACTCAATTTACATCAAGTCTTTTCAGAAGGGTCTAAGTACCTAGGTTCATCTCAGCATAACTTTTCACCCATAGATTGATGGTCAGGCAGAGCGTACCATTCAGACCTTAGAGGATATGTTGTAAGGTTACCCGATTAATTTCAAGGATATTTGGTAAGATCACTTACCTTTGATTGAGTTTACCTATAATAATAGTTATCACTCCAGTATTCAAATGGCTTTGTATGAGGTGCTTTTATGGTAGGAGGTGTAGATCTCCTATTGGTTGGTTTTAGGTTAGTAAAGTTACTTTGGTAGAGCCTAATTCAGTCCATGAGGCTATGGAGAAAGTTCAACTTATTAGAGAAAAGCTGAAGACAACTCAGAGTTGTCAAAAATCCTATTCAAATGTGAGGAGGAGAGAGCTTGAGTTTGTAGTTGATGATTGGGTTTACTTGAAAATCTCACCCATGAAAGGGGTGAAGAGATTTGACAAGAAAGGAAAACTAAGTCCCCAATATGTTGGTCCTTATTGGATTTTGAAGCGCATTAGCAATGTGGCCTATGAGTTAGACTTGCCTACAAACTTAGTATCGGTGCATCCAATTTTTCACGTGTCTTTATTGAAGAAATGCATTGGTGATCCAGCTTCAGTTGTGCCTTAAAGTGTGTGGGTATGAAAGGTAGTCTCTCTTATGAAGAGGTTCCAGTTGAGATTCTTGACTGTCAGGTTCGTAAGTTAAGGAACAAGTAAGTCACTTAAGTAAAAGTCATTTAGAGGAATCATCTAGTTAAGGGATCTACTTGGGAAGCAAAAGTAGAAATGATGGACAATTACCCTCATCTTTTCCCTTCGAATTCAGTTCCAGCTTGAAGTAACAGTTACCTCCTTAGTAGTCATCTTAACCTCATGTCACTCAGTTTCTCACATATCTTAGTATGCATGCATATTTCATGAGTTAAATTAAGTCTATGTTCCAGTTAGATATTCAGTTATCATGTCAATATTTAGATTTTAGAACTCAGTGTAGGGATTGTAGCTCTTTCCCTATCTTTGCAGCCAAGTTATTCTTCATTCGGGGATGAATTATCCCAAGGGAGAGATATTATAACACCTCAAAGTTCTAAATTAAGATCTGAACCGTTCTCTAACTATGTATAGGACCAAACATAATGATTTCTAGTATAAAAAGGGCTTGAGATATTAATTAGCTCACAAGGAACTTCTATCTCAAAGTTAAGTTGAAAGCTTCTTTACAGAATGAGTTTTCATAAAAGATTTTAGTAGGTTCAAGTTTAAACAAGCATAACTCCTAAAATATGATAATTTTTGTAGCTTAAGACCCACCAAATTAAAGGTCTTTGAGTCTTCTTTCCAACTCTACCAACCGTTCGTAAATCCAATTTTGGAGCAAAAGGTTATGACCATTTTAGTGAAGAACTATCAAGCTATCAGATACGAAGAGCCATAGGATGAACCATTGGTTTTTAGGATGAGTTTTCCTATATGATGGTCTGATGAGCAGCCCAAAAAGTCCCGAAGGTTGACAAAGTACCTCAGTAGCCAAGAGAGGGACAAACGACCCACTGGATGAATCAACGAGCAGTTGGTTGTGACCATAGTCACTGGGCAGCCCAAATTAATGAACCAACGACCAACAAAGTATGACCCATTAGAAGAACCAATGAACCATTGGTAAGAACGTGCGTCAGGACAAATATTTTTTCAGTTACAATTTTAAAGGGGCAATTTGATTTTTTCCTATTATTTAACTTCCTATACTACGTCATTTTAGTATCCTAAAGGGAGAATAATAAGCTTAAACTACCCTTATTCTATCATTCAATCAAAAAACATTCGATACTTAGAAAATCAAAGGAAATAGAGCCATTCTTTTCTCTCCAATCAAGGAAGCTAAGGTTCCTTCCCAAGTCTAAGATTCTCAAAGTCCTAACAAAGAATTCACTAAGCCAGGTATGTAGGGCTTCAATGGAAGTATCCTTTCACTCTCATGCCCAAAGTTATCTTTCAAACTAAGTTTTCTAAGAACTCCATGAATTAGCCCTACTATCTTATATAATGAATTTCCCTTAGTTTTATTGATAGAGTATTCTTGTATTTATGATTTCCATTAAAAAGGGAGGTACTTCTAAGAACTAGATGATTTATATTAAATTCATGAGTTGAACTACTTGCACTCTTCTTGCTAGATTTCCAAGAAGGTCTTTAGAAAAGACCACTGCATGTTATGAATACACGATTCTAGACTTTAAACTTTAAATGAATTTAGCATGACTAGACTATGAACTTCAGAATATCTAGTATTTAGCTTTCAACTCACTTTATGCTATTTTTAAATGCTAGTTTTCTTTAGTTGGAGCAGCTAGTTTGTCTTATTCAGGATTACATTTAGTACTGAGCGAACAAGGGTTCGAGATAACCCAAGTCCCAGAACTACGTTTCCATCATAGGTACTATTTTGGCCAAAATGGGCCTAGTTAGTGGATCCACGTTAGATATGCCTTTATACCCTTGGCAAGGTATATTGGATCCTCGAATGGGGCATATACATTGGAATCCATGTTTGCTCATATGATTTATGTCAATTAGAATAGTCTCCCACAGATTTAGTTTTCGTATGATTTCGTACATGACCCAAAATTAGCTTTATAGATTTTGAGTTTGCTCCTATGATTTTAACCATGCTATAGACTTATACTTATAATTTTCATTCTTGCACCTTGTACTTTGACTTAGTATGTTTTAGTATGTTTTACTCAACTATTCATTTTAGTTAGAATAACAAATACATATTAGTAATTGTATTTAATACTCTGTATACTCAGTATATTCCATCGTATTGATTGCATACTTCTTTTTACTACATTTGTCATGTGATGTATATTCAGGCACTCAGTCTCACGCTCCTGGCTAGTTGTCACCCATTCCAAGTTCATCTTTGGTGAGTCCTCATTTTATGTTTTAGAGGCTTCCAGACATATAGTACTATTTTAGTTCTATGATTTTCATTAACATCTGTCATTTTAGTAATGTCATTTCATCTTGGTTATTTATTATGAACTCAGTTAGCTTTCACACTCAATAATCTTGTTGAAATTAGATAAAGTTAGAATATGTCAGACCATGGGTTAGCTTGGGGTCACTTGTGATTCTAAGCATCGTGTCACATTAAGGGTGTACACTCAGGTCGTGACACCAAGTTTATCCCATAGTATATTGGCCCATTTAAGATTCTTTGGTGTATTAGAGAGGTGACCTATGAGTTGGCCTTACCCCCAGGCATTTCAACTATACATCATATTTTTCATATCTTTATGTTGAAGAAATATCATTCTTATGGTTTTCATTGATTCTAAGGGATTTGATGGATCTGTATAAAAATCTATCTTTCTAGGAGGAGCCCGTCGCTATATTGGATAGACAGATTCAAAAGTTGAGGTACAAGGAGATTGCTTTGGTAAAGAGTGGAGGCTTCATCTAGTGATGGGGCTACTTGGGTGAATGAGGTGTACATGTGGACCAGATATTCCCAACTTTTCATAAGTTCAGGTAAATTCTTTCTCTTTAAGTTCGAGGATTAACACATGTTTTAGTGGTGGATGATTTAATAACCCTCATGGTTGTTTTTCTATTTTCGGGTATTTTGATTGTCTTATCCTTTCCAGTAGCCTTAGTATGATATATGTGGTGTGTAGGGGTGGATGACACAATTCTTAAGGTGGTTTGAGTGATTGTTGATCATTTTTTGAATTTTGGAAGATTGAAAAGTTGATATGCCTGACCAAACACAACATTTGATCAAGACAAGCTTAGAATAGAATTTTGATAGTTCTGTTATGTTCAAAAGGTGATTTTTAGGTAGGTTGAACCTTTGGTTCAGGTCTCGAGGCACTTGGATGGGCTTTGAGTCACTAGTTGAAAATTTGGAAATTTAGAACTTAAGAGTTGACTTCGGTCAATATTTGACCAAAATGACTCTAGATTGATGTTTTGATTGTTCCAATAGGTCCTGAATGTCATTTTCAATGTAGTATCATATTTGATTTGTATTCACAGGGTTTTGAACAAATCTCTAGGGTCCATTCAAGAATTTTGAACTTGTTCCTCTTTGTTGGTGTTTGCTAATTTTTGGTTTCAGTGATCCCTTTTTCGCATTTGCAATCTACCTGTCACATTTATGAAGAAGGATAAAGTTGAACATCGTAATCACGGAGGAAATATCACGATTGTGAAGGGATAAGGGATCCTGGTCGAGTTCAGGTGGAGATTTGTTTTTCGTGTTCCAGAAGGTGGTGTCATGATCACGATGTGTTGGGCTGGGTGAACCTCGCAATTTTGATGGACCCATTGCATTCATAAAGGGTAAATACACGCTGACATATTTAAATCTCTAATTTCAAATATAAACCTCATAACTCAATTTTAGGAGCTTGGCAACTCCTTTTTGGGTTATTCAAAAGAAAATTTTAAAGATTTTTTCATTGACTATGATTCTTAACATTATTTACATATTTTTTGATGATTTATTGATGATTTCACCTTTATGTAAATATTTTAAGTTGAGAAAATCGGGATTTGGGGGCTTAGGTTATGAAATTGTATATTGAGGTTTCACGGGTTGATTTGAACTCAATTGTTTTTATGAAATTCCATATTTGAGTTCCATATATAATGGGTAACATGATTTTTAAATAAAATTCTAGATTTGCCCTTACGAGCTTGGAGTTGACATTTTGGATCCAAAATAGAATTATAGCAATATAGGTGTCCACAAATTTGTTTACATATGTAGAATACATATTTGACATGATTTGGCACATTCAGAAGCTCTGCGGAAGGAAAAGGCTAAAATTTAACTTTTTGGGATTTGCTTAAGGCAAGTTGAGACTTTCTGTGACTCTTTTTCAAAGTGTTAGTATGTTAATTGATTGTATAAATGGAAAATGCATAATAGGGATCTCATATAGTCAAGATGACAAGCATATATGCGAGTACTGACGCCATGATATAGGTTTAGGTAATTATTTGACTTGTTTGGATTGATTCCTTATTTTGCTAGCAAGATTTATGAGGTTTATAACTTGTCTGATTTATGAGCATGATAGCTTATGAATTTACTCCCCTTTATGAATTCAGAGTCGGATTAGGATGATATTTATGAAAGTAATGTTCTATTTATCTTTTGGGATGATATGAAATGTTGAGATGGCTTAAAATATATCGAAGGCAAACTCAAATTGATAGAGGACTGGGCTATTATATGAATGCATTGCTTTTAAATACGTACATCATACATTGCTTTTAAATATGTATATCATGTATTGCATTTAATTTTAATCGAATTGGCATGCCTGCCCATTGGTATGTAATGGATTGGAGTGGCATATATGTTCACTAATGTGTCATAGATCGGAGTGACACGTCTGCCCAATATGGATCAAAGAGGTATACCTGCCCATTATGGATCAAAATAACATGTATGTCGGGTATAAAGCACATGCATTATGTTCATCTATTATATCACTTTTACTTGATTTAGTATTGACATATTGTGAAAAGTGATTAAATATCTGTTAAAGTGGCCTTATTTTTCTTGTTTTGATTAGACGGTGTTTTCTTGAGATTTTTTTGGCCTATCTGATCTATGTAAATGTTGTTCTTCACGTTAGTTGCTAGATTTTATTTGTGATGAGCAAATGGGTAGTATTACCGTATAAGTACCGGAATAGGGCATTTAGGACTGACCCTTGCCATCACTTTGGATTTGTGTCAGTCGACAATGTTGTTAACTACATATCATTTAGTACTCATGCTTGTTTTATTTCTCCACCTTGTTGTGCCGGTTTAGAGCCTATTACCACCGATCTGTAGTCATTAGTTGTGCTTGAAGCATTCTTCTTGAGATTCTAAGGTAGTTTCTTAGCTGATCCGCATCATTACTGGATCTCTCATATCCTTATCTTATGTCATTTTTCCTTTCTTAGAGATATTTGAGACTTATAAAGTTGTATTAGAATTCTTTAGAGGCATATACTAATAATTCCGAGTTTTGGGAGAAAATTATATTTAAATTCTGCAAGTTCTTATGAGTTCCATTGAAAAGGCTGCTTTATAGCTTAAGTTGGTTTTAAATATATTACTTCCACGTATTCTATACTTCATATTACATTTGTGTTTTGGTTTTGCTTACATATCTATGCGATGGATAGGTACTATTACGATAGTTATATATATGAAAATAAATAACAACAACAATAAGTATTAATAGATAGAGTTCGACTTTTATATATTGTTGGGGCCAAACACACATACACACGTGCACGAGGTCGTACAGTAGTAATTTATCTACTAATACTTCAATTTTAAATTATTTTACAATTCAAGTAATTTTTCAAGATTGTAAATACTTTGGTTAACTAATTGCGATAAATTAATAAATAAACAAGTAAATTGTGAATTCAAGTAGATCGAGCGAATAATTGAGAAGTTGAAACAATGAAATGAGAATATCTCATTCCAGGATTATGGAATTTACATCAATCCTATTGTGTCTTTTTGGTTAAAATTACTCAATATATCTAGTTTGTTAGTTGACAAGGTTAATTTTATTTTTAATTTTTAGTCGAATAACTGTGTGCCTATTCAAGTTAACCTAATTCTCTATGTCTTGAAGAATAGAATTAACAAAAATGGATGTATATCTCCAGAAAAATATTACATATATGAATAATAGACAACACATACATTTAAGTACAATATAAAAACATGCTAAAATTTAATTTGAGAAATACCTCTTGAAGTGTGAACAAGTATCTTCAAACTAGACAGACTTTAATTCCGTAGTCTTTGTAGTAATCTCAAATTAGACGCCAAACTCTTTCAATACTTGAATGGGCAAGTGTTGTGGATAAACTTTATCCTCCTTTCTCGGTTTGAAATAACATATATATAGGCACGTTTTTTCTTGTCCAAAACCTCGACAAAATTTGAGTTTCTTACCTTATCTACCAAACAATAAGATTTGTGGGCTAATTAAATTTAGACGCATCAGGAACCATAGGATTCATTGTAAAGACTCTCTATCATGGAAATATTCAAAAATCTGATTTGAATTATTTTTATCATAATATATCACGAATTATTCCACATTAAATTCACAATTGCACTTCTCTATTCATTTCAAAGTTCTCCATTAAATAATTACATAATTTCTCATGCTATGAATACAAATACAAATTGATAAATTAAATTACTAATGATTTTAATTCAATTAATTATTTTCTTAAGGACACTTTTATTAGTCATATTCATAAATCCACTTAAAAGATTTAATACAATGAAAAGTTATAAGCTTCTCAAAAGGTATATCATCAATCTCTATACTGAGACATGAGTTCCACCAACTGAGTTATTATTTTAACAATATATATTATTATCATCCAATCTATTGGGCATATTGATCCATCTCGGGATCTTATTTCTTAATAAATCAAAATGACAATTAAAATATATAACTCATAAAAGTTATATCAAGATTGACAATATAAGTACATTTAAAAATTCAGTAAATATATTTTTTTGACATTCAGTTTAAAATATCTATCTCTATTTGGTCATATTCAATACATACAAAATGCACTAGCATAAGAAGTTTTAAGTCAAAACAACGTCATTTTCATAATCAAGATAAATCATATTTAATCTCGTGCTACAAATCATATCGATGACATGTCCAATTTTCATAATAGATTATGAACAAATAAAAGTTATAATTATAAGAACCGATAATTTAATCCTTTGTCTATAAGCTAAAACTTTATACGCCAAATTATATATTATATAAGTAAACCAATACACAAAAGAATATATGATCCAGTAAATCTTTATTAAAATTGAATAAACAAATTTTCTATAATAAATACTATATCAAATGTAGCACCTTGAAAAAAATTTGAATTAAGTTAATACTTTAAACAAGTGCAACTCCTGGTCTATAAAGAATTATTAAATGGTGCATATAGTTCATGATGAATTGTACTGTGTGTTGATATATTGACATACTAGTGTACTTGATGCCACGTATGTTAAGGGAATTAAGATGACCCCCCTCATTTTTAATTGTTAAATGTTTGAAGTTATGGGGCCACTTTACTCTTTCCTATTGAATTAGAATACCAAGGACCCGTTTGACCATGAAAACCAAAAATATATTTACTTTATTTGATATTTTTGAAGTTGAAAATAGAGTTGGAGTTGTGTTTGACCATAGTATTTTAGAAATATGACATTTTTGAAGTTAAAAAATATAAAAAGAAAAAATAAATTTAAATTTTTTAGAGTTTTATGAAAATTGGGTTATTTTATGAAAATAAAAAAAATTAGATTTTTTTTGAAAAAATAAATAAATAAAAAAGTGCAAAAAGTGAATCCAAAAATAGTGAAAACACCTCTTGAGGTATTTTTCAAAAATCCAAATATTGTGAAAATATATCCCGAAATATTTATGACCAAACAAGTATTCTAGAATAAAGTGAAAACGTATTCCAGAATATTGTGAATAATATTCATGGCCAAACGCCTACCAAGTGAGTAATAAGCTACAACACTTGTTTCTTCTATTTGGGATTTTCCCAGGGAACGCGAGCAACAAGTGTTGTTACCTTTCTTCTTCAGTGAAATCAACAAGAAAAATTGGGATCATAAAGCTATGAAAAATTCTTCCGAAGGAGGGGCATACCACCATTTTAAATTGCTAGACAAGTACTGATTTTCATTCAAGAATTGTGGAAGAATCCCCAAGAACTCAAATTGGGGATTAATTTCAATAGATAATTTTGCTACTTCATACTTGGATTAAATTATGAAGTACGTATTTGGGGTATAGTATAAGGTGGTAATCAACATTTGAATGAATTTTGCACTAGTCCTTGAAATGGGTCTTGTTAATTAGGATTCTTGAATTAGGGAATAAAACAGATATTTTTGGGAATTCCTACCAATCGGGAATACTTAGTATTGATTTTTGTAAATAGGAGAATAAAGCACTCACTCTAGTTGATTATAAATTAACTTCGGGCGTAAGTGAAGAATATTGGAATGCATTGTTAGATGAACCTACAGATTATTGATGGATGTATGTATTATTTTGTAATTAATTGGTCACCTATCGGATAATGGAAGTTAGTGGTTGGCTATTTGAAGGCTACACCCACACGGGTTGAATTATTTGAGATTCGTGATACTACTATTATCTAGAAAAGCACCAAAGATATGTGAGTGTAAAACTTGCTTCGCCATTAAGGAACCACCAAAGTCACCTGTTTCTGATATAAAGGTCAAGTTAATTTACATGAAACATGGAAGTAAAACCTTCATATTCTATGTGTGCCACCCACTTGTCAATTGTCTAAGCTTAAGGGTATTTATGTCACTCCTTTCGTGTTTTGTTTCTTAATATTTTGTATTATCGTAAGTGTATTTACTTGGAATTCTTAAGAGTCATATGGTATACATGTCGTTCTCTTTAAATGGGAATAAAGAGCCACAAAATAGTTGTGTTTGTATATGTGAGACCATAGATAGCATAGCCATAAGCTAACATGTGAACTAGAATTTGGATTGTTGATACAATATTTATGAAGTTAAGTATCATATAGAGATTTTATTTAAATGGTTGAATGATCCTTATCGTAACTTATATGTATATGCCTTTAAGGCACTACTTGATAAAGTTAACGACGAGTGGGTAATAATAGGTTTTACTTGATACACTCGCGTAACGTAATTCTGTGTACATGATTGAGACCAAACCACTATATTAAGCCCGAATATTATGGTGTACCCGCCCTTATGATGTCATTTGCATTTGCAGTTAGCTGGAACATCATGCACTAGTTTCGATGATTCGAGTCAATATATGGCACATATGGCCTACGAAAAGACCCTCATGGTGAGCCCATGGGGTGGGGTGGGGGGGGTTACCCTATATGATACTGCGATTATAGTTATACATATAAAATTATAGCAATGAGTATTTGGGGAAATATATGTCTTACGGTTGACTTCGATTGCCTTCGGTAGGCCATCATATGATCATTTATACTTAATATAGTTTAAGTACATCACCTAGGAAAACTTTAGGTACTATATTATAATAAACACTTTTTTGGATGTTACATAATGAACTAGTAAGGTTGGTTCATAGGTTACAGTTTCATATTGTACATCTATTACTTATATGCTCATAATTCTTTCATTTTGACATTTGATTCGTACGAGCCACCGTACTTGTCTACTTGTTATTCTATTTGATTTACATGTACTGGTATCTATTTTGGTAGTAAGGGCCTATCCCAACTAGTTAGCATAGTGCTTTAGACTCTTTAGAGGCTTCCTCGCCATTATCTAGTGTCATGTTCTATAGTGTTTTCTAGATAACTCTATAGAGTGTGTGTGTGTGTGTATATATATATGTAGCACATGTTTGTCATTCCTCTTGTGTGTGTGTATATATATATATCTAGCACATGTTCGTTATTCCTCTCATTTATTATTTATAGCCTCGTATATGTCATATACTATTTATAAAGCAGGTGCTCATATGGTTCTTGTCCGCCCCTCTGATCTAGGGGCATGGGAAACTTGGTATCAGAGCATAGGTTCAGTTGTTTCAAGGGGTTGGCTGGTCTGCATGGACTATAAAAGGTTGAATGCATGGACCTAAAAAGACTATTTCCCAATGTCATTCATGGACCAAATGATTGTCTGATTATCATGTTGGGTTGGTATTGTTTCCTTGATGGTTACTAGGGGTACAACCAAAACTTTATTTCACCCTAGGACTAAGAGAATAGTACCTTTACTTTTCCATATGGGACCTCTTCTTTCAAGATAATTTCATTCGAATTATGTAATGCTCCTACCACTTTCCAAAGGTTTATGTTTTCTATATTCTCGAATATGATTGAGGACACTCTTGAAGTGTTCATGGTTGACTTTTTGGTGGTTGGTGACACTTTTGAGGATTGTTTGGCTCATTTGAGTGATGTGTTGAAGCGGTGTGTAGAAACTAACCTTGTTCTTAATTGGGAAAAATGTCACATCATGTTAAAGGAAGGCATGGTACTTGGACACAAAATCTCGAAAAGGGGATCCAAGTAGAGCAAGCAAGAATTGATATGATTTCAAAGTTTCCACCTCCAATATCCATCAAGGGAGTTCAGAGTTTTCTTAGGCATGTCGGTTTTTATATGCGTTTCATTAAGGACTTATCCAAATTGCCTATCCTTTATGCATGATCCTTGAGAAAGATGTGAAGTTTGATTTCAATAAAGATTGTCTGACAACTTCCAATTGTTTGAAGGAAAAGCTCACAATTTTCCTAATTATTATTACCCTTATTGGTCCTAACCATTTAAGTTAATGTGTGATGCAAGTGGTGTTGATTTAAGGGTTGTGTTTGGTCAATGGAAGAACAAAATATTCCATCCTGTGTACTACTCTAATAAGACAATGAATGAGGCCCAACGAAATTAAAAGGGTCACAGACCAAGAGCTCTTGGTTGTGGTGTATGCCTTTAAGAAGTTTTGGGCTTACCTTTTGGGTATGAAAGTGGTGGTACATACGTACAATGCTGCGATAAGGTTCTTTATGGCTAAAAAGGTTGTGAAAGTGAGATTAATCTGATGGGTTTAGTTATTGTAAGAGTTTGACTTTGAATTCAAGGATAGATAAGGTTATGAGAATCAAGTAGCCAACCACTTGTCTCGACTTGAGTTGAATGAGAAAAATTTGAAGGAAGTGGACATAGCAAAGTCATTTCCCAATGAACTTATGTTAGATGTCTAAGAGGGCATAGTGTCATGGTAAGCTGACTTGGCAAGCTACCTTGCGTGTGGTATCTTACTGGAGGACATCAGTTCACACCAATGCAATAGATTCATCCATGAGGTGCATTGATACTATTGGGATGATCCTTACCTTTTTATGGTATGTGTTGTTAATAAGATCTAAAGATGTGTGGAAGAAGGAAAGTTGAATGCAATCCTTGAATCATGCCATTCCTCACCAATTAGATGGCATTATAGCACCATGAGAACCGCCTCCAAAGTGCTTCAAAGTGATTTTTATTAGCCCACACTTAACCTAGATACACATGAGCTTGTGAAAGTATGCGATAGATGCCAAAGGTAAGGTGGGATATCTTGAATGTATGAAATGTCGTTAACACTAATCTTAGAGGTTGAGCCATTCGATAGATGGGGCATTGACTTTATGGAACCCTTTGTGAGGTGGTATGGTAGTAAATTCATTCTTGTTGATGTAGAATATGTGTCCAAATGGGTTGAAGCGATAGAATTCCCAAATAATGAGAGTCTTAGTGTGACACACTTCTTGAAGAGACACATTTTCACATATTTTGAGGCTCCAAGAGCTAATATTAGCAATGGAAGTTCTAACTTTTGTAACCATCTCTTTGGGTCTTTGATCGCCAAATATGGTGTCAAGAATAAGGTAGCCACTCCTTATCACCCTCAAGGAAAAGGTCAAATAGAGGTCTCTAACAGTGAAATAAAGGGCATTTTGACTAAATTTATCAATGCCAACAGGACTGGTTGGGCAAGAAAGCTAGGTGATGTCTTGTGGGCATACCATACTGTTAAGACCCCCATTGGAATGTCTCCTTACCAACTTTTCTTTGGTAAAACTTGTCATCTCTCGATGGAATTGGAAGGCTTTGTGGGCCTTAAGATGGTTGAATGTTAATTGGGATGACGCTTTAATAGATCAAGTGGAAAAGTTACATGAGTTTGATAAATTCCAATTAAAGGTGTATTAGAGTTTCGCTCTCTACAAAGAGCGTATGAAAAGATGGCACGATGCAAAGATATTAAAAAAGAAATTTAGAGTCGGTGACATAGTGTTATTGTTCAATTCAAGGTTCCACTTATTCCTGGGAAAGCTAAAATCAAAATGGTTGGAACCTTTTAAAGTATTACAAGCTTTCCTAAATGGTGAAATCGAATTAGAAGGTGAGATAGTTCTAGGTTCAAGATAAATGGTGAACGTTTGAAGCAATATTTAGGACTCGCCTAAAAAGGTTCTATGATTTAGATGCACCATCTCGATGATATTTGATGAATACCATATCCACATCGTGCCACGATGTTAACTAAGGCACTTCTTGGGAGGAAACCCAAGTGTTAGTTTTGTATTTCCAACCTTTAATTCAGTTATTTTTGATCAAGTGTTGAGGAATGAAGGTAAATATGGATAAACCATCAATTTTGGAGGTCACTGGAAGAGTTTTGGGTTTAGTTGTGCAAGCAGTGTGAGTTGCACATTGAGATGTGCTGATGGAAGAGAATCACATAACCCAAAAAGTAGGTTGAAGCTTTTCCAACATGAACCAATGGCTTGTGTGTTGGGCGTGCATTTTACGCATGCCTTTGTGCTATAGTAGCACTTGAAATGCATAAGCAGGTAAATCATCTATCCTTTATTTTTTACCTTTGACCGACACGACTTGACCAATAATTTTTTTACTTTTCATCTTTTCCCTTTTGCTTTTTACCCGACATACCCTAAACTGCATCGCCCCCATAACACTCGACACTCAACCACCTTCAACCCATCATCTCCATTGTTGTACCACCAATAGTCCTAGTTGCCAGCCATTTGTGCCTCCGACATCACCATAATTCCTCAACCTAACCAAGCTCCATCGTCACCTCACCTACACTTCCCAACCCATTTTGTCTTGCAGTCTTCAAGATTCATCCTCTTTGGTAAGACTTCTACTTCCAATCATGTTTGAGGAGCATATTTAATAGAGACTCATGCATTTATATGATGTCTTACCATGCCCATTTTATTTACCCTAAATCATTCAGTTTTATTGATATTTTTAGTTGAAAATTTGATTAATTGTTGTTTGCTACAATATTTCCCCATGATTTGGGTTCTTGTGGACAAATTATGCACCAATAAGGTTGAATGTATCATTGGGTTCATGGTATTGAGCTTTTGAGTGCATTATATTACCGGTTTGTCATTGAGTGGCGACTTAACTTAATTATGCATACGATTTTAGTTTGGGTGAAGTCAAAAACTTCAAAGTTGTTTGATGGTTGCTTTGAGTTTTTATGGACTAATTATTCTTCTAAATGTTGAATATCTCTGTATAACCACAATGCTAAGTTCTTATTGCATTAGAATAGTGTTTTGATAACAAATCATGAATTGGTTTAATTACTCATAAGAATGTAGTGAGGGGTAAAGTCTGAGTAACTATGCTTGATTGTGGAGTATTATTTTGCCCGATAATGGATTGGGTGACGTCTTTCTTAAGAAAAAATTGTTGTTTCAACTGAGCATAGAATGCATGATCATTTATGCCTTAAAGTGAGTCTTTACATCCTAAGGTCAAATGGCCTTATGTGATTATCATTGTTGTTATAGCATTTTAAATGATTGTCATGTGTGAATAGTTGATCATTTATTCAGAGATAATTTTGGTTTTGAGATTGTAAGGTTAATGTGCATATTTGTGTACCTAAAATGTCTTTTGTCATGATTAGTCGACATTTCATGATGATGGAATGGGTGATGTTTTTCTTAAGGAAAATTTTCATTTTCCTAATCAAATAATTATGTAACTAAATGCTTGAGTTGGTTGTATGATAGCAGGTCATCTCGGGGAAGTCTGAGTACCCGTAGGAGTGTATTTTGTGCCACTACTTGTGAAAAATGGAAATAGATTGGAAAAATTAAGGGTGTGCATAAGTTATGAGCTTTTGCAAATCTCACAGCCTATTGTACAAAAGCACAACGAAGTTCATAGCCCTAACTTACTCACTATCTCGTTGTTTCCTCCATGTGTGTTTCACACATGCCATTGTGCTACAGAACATGGACATATGCGATTCACATAAGCCCCTTTTTAGACCACGTCAGTTTCCTAATTCGATTGCATTCCTTTTACTTTTTCAATCCCTCATCTCCATTATTGTACCACAATAGTCCTAGTTGCCAACCATCTGCGACTTCAACGTCACCATCATTCCTCAACCTAACCAAGCTCCGTCGTCACCTCGCCTACACTCACCACCCTATTTTGTCATGTAGTCTTAAAGATTCATCCTCTTCGGTAAGTCTTCTACTTCCAATCATGTTTTAGAAGCATGTTTTATAATGACTCATGCATTTGTAGGTTCTCCTACCATGCCCATTTCAATCTCCCCAAATCATTCAGTTTTATTGATATTTTTAGTTGGGAATTTGATTAATTGTTGTTTGCTACAATATTTCCCCATGATTTAGGTTCTTGTG
The DNA here is from genome assembly GCA_031232105.1 of Capsicum rhomboideum. NCBI lineage: Eukaryota > Viridiplantae > Streptophyta > Magnoliopsida > Solanales > Solanaceae > Capsicum > Capsicum rhomboideum. The sequence goes on along the minus strand of CP124719.1, from coordinate 44,305,042 downwards.
GAAAAATTATGCACCAAGAAGGTTGAACATCTCATTGGGTTCATGGTATTGAGGTTTTGAGTATATTATATTGTCTGTTTGTCATTGAATGGTGACTTAACATAATTATACGTACGATTTTAGTTTGGGTGAAGTTAAAAACTCCCAAAGTCATTTGATGGTTGCTTTAAGTTTTTATGGACCAATTGTTCTCCTAAATGTTGGATATCTCTGTAGAACCACAATGCTAAGTTCTTATTGAATTAGAATAGTGTTTTTGATAGCAAAAAATGAATTAGCTTGAATGTTCATAAGAATGTAGTGAGGGGTAAAGTCTGACCAACCCCACTTGATTGTGATGTATTATTTTACACGATAATAAATTGGGTGACGTCTTTCTTAAGAGAAAATTGTTCTTTCAATTGAGCGTAGAATGCATGATCATTTATGCCTTAAAGTGAGTCTTTACATCCTAAGGTCAAATGGCCATATGTGATTATCATTGGTTGTTACAGCATTTTAAAGGGAATTCATATATGAATGGTTTGTCATTGATTCAGAGATAATTTTGGTTTTGAGATTGTGAACTTAATGTGCGTATTTGTGTACCTAAAAGGTGTTTTGTCATGATTAATCGACATTTCCTGATGATGGAATGGATGACGTTTTTTTTAAGGAAAATTGTCATTTTTCTAATCAAATAAGTGTATAACTAAATGCTTGAATTGATTGTATGATAACAGGTCATTTTGGGGAAGTCTGAGTACCCGTAGTGTTGCATTATGTCCATTACTTGTGAAAAATTAAAATAGATTACAGAAACTAAGGGTGTGGGCGAGTTATGAGCTTTTGCAAATCGCACAGCCTATTGTGCAAAAGCACAACAAGGCTCATATCCCTAACGTACTCATTGCCTCACACTTTCCTCCATGTTCGTTTTGCACACACCATTGTGCTACAGAACATGGACATATGCGATTCCCATAAGCCCCTTTTAAGAGCATGTCAGTTTCCTAATTCTATTGCAATCCTTTTACTTTGTCTACCCTTCATATCCATTGCTTCACCACCAATAGTCCTAGTTGCCAACCATCTTCACCTCTGACGTCACCATTATTCCTCAAGCTAACCAAGCTCCGTCGTCACATCGCTACACTCACCACCCCATTTTGTCTTGCAGTCTTAAAGATTCAACCTCTTCGGTAAAACTTCTACTTCCAATCATGTTTGAGGAGCATGTTTTATAGTGACTCCTGTATTTCTAGTTTTTCCTACCATGCCTATTTTATTCTCCCCAAATCATTCAGTTTTATTGATATTTTAGTTGGGAATTTTATTAATTATTAGTTGCTATAATATTTCCCCATGATTTGGGTTCTTGAGGACAAATTGTGCTCCAAGAAGGTTGAATATCTCATTGGGTTCATGGTATTGAGCTTTTGAGTGCATTATATTGTCGGTTTGTCATTGAATGGTGACTTATCTTAATTATGTATACACTCTTAGTTTGGAATAAGTCAAAAACCCCAAGTCGTTTGGTGGTTGGTTTGAGTTTTTATAGACCAATTGTTCAACTAAATGTTGAATATATCTGTAGAACCACAATGCTAAGTTCTTATTGCATTAGAATAGTGTTTTTGATAGCAAAGCATGAATTGGCTTGATTGTTTATATGGATGTAGTGAGGGATTAAGTATGAATAACCCCATTTGATCGTGAAGTATTATTTTGCCCGATAATGGATTGAGTGACGTCTTTCTTAAGAGAAAATTGTTGTTTCAATTGAGCGCAGAATGCATGGTCATTTTTGCCTTAAAGTGAGTCTTTACATCCTAAGATCAAATGGCCTTATGTGATTATCATTGGTTGGCATAGCATTTTAAAGGGATTTCATGTGTGAATTGTTGATAATTGATTTAGAGATAATTTTGGTTTTGAGATTGTGAGCTGAATGTGTGTATTTGTGTACCTAAAAGGTCTTTTGTCATGATTAATCGACATTTCTTGATGATGGAATAGGTGTCGTTATCCTTAAGGAAAATTGTCATTTTGCTAATCAAATAAGTATATAGCTAAATTCTTGAGTTGGTTTTATGATAGTAGGTCATCTCAGGGAAGTGTGAGTACCCCGTAGGGTTGTATTTTGTGCTACTACTTGTGAAAAATGAAAATAGATTGCAGAAATTAAGGGTGTGCACAAGTTATGAGCTTTTGTAAATCGCATAGCCTATTGTGCAAAAGCACAACGAGACTCATAGCGCTAACTTACTCACTACCTCACTATTTCCTCCATGTGCGTTTCGCATATGCCATTGTGTTACAGAACATGAACATATACAATTCGCATAAGCCCCTTTTCAAACCATGTTAGTTTCCTAATTCTATTGCATTCCTTTTACTTTTTTCAACCCTTAATCTTTATTGCTGCACCACCAATAGTCCTAGTTTCCAACCATCTACGCCTCTAACATCACCATCATTCCTCAACCTAAGCAAGCTCTGTCATCACCTCACCTACACTCACTGCCCTATTTTGTCTTGCAGTCTTAAAGATTCATCCTCTTCGGTAAGACTTCTACTTCCAATCATGTTTGAGGAGCATGATTTATAGTGACTTATGAATTTTGAGGTTCTCCTTCCATGCCCATTCCATTCACCTCAAATCATTCAGTTTCTTTGAAAATTTTATTTGGGAAGTTGATAAATTATTGTTTGCTATAATATTTCCCTATGGTTTAGGTTCTTGTGGACAAATTGTTCACCAAGAAGGTTGAATGTCTCATTGGTTTCATGGTATTGAGCTTTTGAGTGCATTCTATTGTCTGTTTATCATTGAATGGTGACTTAACTTAATTATGCATACGATTTTAGTTTGGGTGAAGTCAAAACCCCCAAAGTCGTTTGATGGTTGCTAAGAGTTTTTATGGACCAATTGTTCTCCTAAATGTTGAATATCTCTGTAGAACCACAATGCTAAGTTCTTATTGTATTAGAATAGTGTTCTTATAGTTAATCATATATTGGCTTGATAGTCCATAAGAATTAGTGAGGGGTTAAGTCTGAGTAACCCCGCTTGATTGTGAAGTATTATTTTGGCCGATAATGGATTGGGTGACGTCATTCTTAAGAAAAAAATTCCTTATATGCTTATCATTGGTTGTTATAGTATTTTTAAGGGATGTTGTGTGTTAATGGTTGATCATTGATTCAGAGATAATTTTGGTTTTGAGATTGTGAGCTTAATGTGCGTATTTCTACCTGAAAGGTCTTTTGTCAAGACTAATCAAAATATCTTGATGATGGAATAGGTAATGTTTTTTTTTTAGGAAAATTGTCATTTTAGTAATCAACTAACTGTGTAACTAAATGCATAAGTTGGTTGTATGATAGTAGGTCATCTTGGGGAAGTCTGACTACCCGTAGGGTTGCATTTTGTGCCAGTACTTGTGAAAAATAAAAATAGATTGCAGAAATTAAGGATGTGCGCAAGTTATGAGTGTTTGTGAATCGTACAGCCTGTTGTGCAAAAGCACAACTAGGCTCATAGCCCTAACTTACTTCCTGCCTCCCTTTTTTCTCCGTGTGCATTTCACACATGCCATTGTACTACAAAACATGGACATATGCGATTCGCATAAGCCCTTTTTCAGACCATGTCAGTTTGCTAATTCTTTTGCATTCCCTTTACTTTTTAGCCCTTCATCTCCATTGCTACACCACTAATATTCCTAGTTGCCAACCATTTGCGCCTCCAACGTCACCATCATTTCTTAACCTAAGCAAGCTCCATCGTCACCTCGCCTACACTTACTAACCCATTTTGTCTTGTAGTCTTAAAGATTCATCCTCTTCGTTAAGACTTCTACTTCCAATCTTGTTTGATGAGCATGTTTTATAGTGACTCATGCATTTCTTGGTTTTCCTACCATGCCCATTTCATTCGCCCCAAATCATTCAATTTTATTGATATTTTTAGTTTGAAATTTGATTAATTGTTGTTTGCTACAATATTTCCCTATGATTTGGGTTCTTGTGGACAAATTGGGCATCAAGAAGGTTGAATGCCTCATATGGTTAATGGTATTGAGCTTTTGAGTGCGTTATATTGTGGGTTTGTCAATGAAGGATGACTTAACATAATTATGCATACGATTTTAGTTTGGGTGAAGCTAACAACCCCAAAGTCGTTTGATGGTTGCTTTGAGTTTTTGTGGAGCAATTGTTCTCCTAAATGTTGAATATCTCTGTAGAACCACAATACTAAGTTCTTATTGCATTAGAATAGTGTTTTTGATAGTAAATCATGAATTGGCTTGATTGTTCATAAGAATATAGTGAGGGGTTAAGTTTGAGGAACCCCGTTTGATTGTGAAGTATTATTTACCCGATAATGGATTGAGTGATGTCTTTCGTAAGAGAAAATTGTTGTTTCAATTGAGCGTAGAATGCATGATCATTTATGCCTTAAGTGAGTCTTTATATTCTAAGATCAAATGTTCTTATGTGACTATCATTAGTTGTTGTAGCATTTTAAAGGGATGTCGTGTGTGAATTGTTGATCATTGATTTAGAGATAATTTTGGTTTTGAGATTGTGAGCTTAATATGCGTATTTGTGTTCCTAAAAGGTCTTTTGTCAATATTAATTGTCATTTCCTTTTGATGGAATGTGTGACGTTTTTCTTAAGGAAAGCTGTCATTTTGCTAATCAAATAAATGTGTAACTAAATGCTTGAGTTAGTTGTATGATAGTAGGTCATTTCGGGGTAGTCTGAGTACTCGTAGAGTTGCTTTTTATGCCACTACTTCTAAAAAATGGAAATAGATTGCAGAAACTAAAGGTGTCGCAAGTTATGAGCTTTTGTAAATCGCACAGCCTGTTGTGAATTAGCACAATGAGGCTCATAGCCCTAACCTACTCACTGCCTTACATGTGCATTTTTCACATGCCATTGTGCTACAGAACATGGACATATGCGATTCGCATAAGCCCCTTTTCAGGCCATGTCAGTTTCCTAATTCTATTGTATTCCTTTTACTTTTTCTTGCTTTTTATTTGTTTCTTTCCTTCCTTTATACATACCAAAACCAAAAATATTTTGTTTTGTTTTGTTCTCTTCTCACCTCTTTTTGCAGGTTTACCTTCTAATTTCTCAACCAAGGCACGTGTGGCTACGAATGCCAAATCTAAGGGCAAGAGCAAGGAGCCGAAAGGGCCCTCGTACCCAGGTAACAATTAGGAAGCAACACGGTTCTGTGTCAAGGGAATGAAAGCTATCTATCTTGAAGGGCTTGATATGAGAAAGTTTAACATTGAAAAATGTTTAACCTGAAGGGATTAAAGGATAACTTTCATGATATGTTGATCCAGGTTGATAATCGGATTTGGATTCCTTTTTGTGAGCCTCTTAAAGCATTCTTTCTAGAGGTCGTGCGAGAGTTCTACGCATCCTATCAAGAAAGGCAGAATTAGAAAAAGTGTAAAGAACGTGTCAAAGATTTTCCTTGCTTACCTAATGTCTTGGTTTGAGGGGTTGAGATGGATGTTACTCCTCCAGTAATCAATAGTCTCTACTCAAAAATCCCAATTCCTCTATCAATTATATATGAGAAAAAAATAGCTAACAAGTTGAAACAACATTCCTAGGTGGACTCCATTATTGCTAAGGGCACTTCGATTGGGGCAACTACTGGATGCCCAGTATACAGGTAAGATCTCAAGATACAGACTGAGAATTGGATCTATTTTATTTACTCTCTCTTCATGTCCTCAAACAATGAAAAAAAGAACTCAATTGAGAAGGCGATCCTCATAGCTTGCATAATGAGAGGTGTTCACGTGAATTTTGGGTAAATTGTGGCTGATCAGTTCAAAAAATAGTCTAGATAGAGGTAGACTTCTATTCCATTTTCTTTCCTAATCACCATGTTGTATGTGCTTGCCATGGTTACCTTTTACAAGGATATTGATAAGAAAATTAGCCATGGGTGAGGTGGATATTGACAGAAGTCAGGATGAGGATGCCTTAAAAGTGAACAAAAGAAAGATCGTTGAGGGTTTACATATTTCAGCCATTGATGCAGTTAGGTTAGTGGATGAGCTCGATTCTGAGGATGTTGATACTGTTACTACATTCCTTGCTATCTTAGTGAGCCTACCACTACTCCCATAGGTTCAGGCCATTTTTCGTCAGATTCTATCCTCTGAGGCCACCCCAGCATTCCCAGGTTCCCTTTAGCAATGGATTGCAAAAGTTGGCTGACATGACCAAAAAGAATAATGCAATTTTGTTCATTTAACTCGTTACATCCCTAAATACATTAAAGCCACCATTTACAAGGATTTAAGACCTGTCCTCACTCAAGTCCACAAACTTTGTGCCAATGTCTAGACTCTTGAGGATTTAGTTTCTATGATGAAGGTGGATGTAGCTAAGATGAAAGAGGACACTAAGAAATTTGAACTAGGTTTCAGTCTTTTTGACATGACTATGACACCACTCCAGGGGGATACTAACATCTGATTTCACATTGATGAGTTGCATGCTTGAGGTAATGGTTCTAGATATGATGATAAAACTATGGAGAGATCTAAGATGAATAAAGCTACTCTTGAGGTTGAGGATGGAGCTGATGTGATGCAGATACTCATAGAGTCTCAGTGGGTTTAGTTTATCACACAGATATCTATGGATATTCAGTAGTGGTGAGGAGTTGGATCTAGTTTGAGCTCCTATGTGCTCAGGACCTCCAGTTGCCTCCAGTGATCCAAATCCTAAGTGTGGGATCCCAGTCTAAGGAGGTCCACACCTCTGTTACATCTACTTCACCACATACCGTATTTGATGTTGATCGGAGCGCTTAAAGCACTACAGGGATTCCTTACCTCTTTCTCATAATTATCTTTGTATGCATTGGGGACAATGCCATTCTTTTTAGTTAGGGGTAGGGTAGATATTTTGTATGGCCTGTTGATACTATTGATTGCCCTTACCGGGCTTATTTTTGTTATGTTCAGATGACATGACTGCCCTTACCGAGCTTGGATTGTATAACTTTTGGTATTTTTTTGTGTGATTTAAATGCCCTCATGGGGCGTATATGGTACAATTTTTCTCATGTTAGAGCTAACAGTTCTATTTTAAATTGTGATTTCCTTCCACTTCTGATAAAAAAGTTACTTTTTGGAAAGGATGTGGAACACCCATTTTCCTCTATCTATTGTTAGTACCAATTGAATTATGTGCACGTGTTAAGTTAGTGTGGTAATTCTAATAGTGTTTTACTCGAGTCAATCCTTTGCTTGATAGGATTGTCTTTGTTTGCTTGAGGAAAAGCAATAGTTTAAGTTTGGGGGTTTGATAAGTTGGTATTTTGCCAACTTAATGGTTCCTTAAGGTTAAGTTATTTTCTTGTTTCCTATGATTTCAAACGATCTTCATGTTAAAATGTTCATGTTTGCAGGAATTTAAAAGACATGTAGATAAACAGGGATTTGGAGCCAAAAGAAGCCAAGAAATAAGGAAATAAGCCAAGCATAAGAGTTGAATAATGAAAGTAGCCGGTCTAATGGATATAAGAACCGCACAAGTTAGTGTGCAACCACACAATCCCAAGACTCAAGCATACAAACTAAGCTGAGGTCACTGGGAAAATTACAAGGAAGTGTGAGCCGCACAACTATGAACCACACAATCCAAACAGAAAGCTGGCAGCTTAATTCTGCCTCTCCCTCATGCGATTGTGGTCTAGTACATATATGTGTGTGGCTTGCACAAGCACAATATGGGGCATTTTTTGTCTCAATTTTTTCAACCAACTTTTGGGATCTTAAATTGATTTTTTGAGGGTTTGTGTATTCATTAATCTACTGCTAGTTTTGAGTTTTTGAAGCAAGAACCTTCCATTTTCACTTTTGATTGAATAACACACTTTTAATTCCTCTTGTAGAATTTGGATTTTTCAATTAGGTATTGAATATATGGCTAAATTTGGAGATGAATTTTGTATGTCTTCATTCCCTTTGATTATGAGTATCTAAATTTCTATATCTAGGGGTGTGGAATGATGGGTCATTAATTGTAGTTGGGTAGTATTTTTTTGCTTTGGTTAGCTATTATTCATGGGTCTAGTAGAATCTTCATGGTTTAAATGAAATTGGGGGTTGCAAATTCCAATTGTGCTTCAATTCTTACTTTGCCTGAGAAAGAGGGTAAGAATTGAGAGAACACTCTACTAGTAAGGACTTGAATTATTTCACTTAATAGTTGTTGCTAGAGATAGAATAACTAACTTGAGGTGTAGCTAAAATCTATCCTACCCATGGTAATTGTTGACTTAGAAACAAAGCATGTCTATTAACTACAATCTATTGGCCCAACCAAGCACATCCCTTGGTTCATTCTCTCATTGATTTAAGTCTACAAGTGATTTTTGTGCTGATTGACTTTGATTACATACATTTGATTGATAATATTGACTGTTACTCCAAAACCCCATTTTTATTTACATGTTTAAAAATTTCAAGCAAATAGTGAATCACTACACTAGTTGGGTTAAAGCTTTAATTACATTCTCTGGAGGATCGACCCCGACTCTTTAGTGTTATAATATTAAAAATGACTATTTACATTTCTCATTTTGAGAGGTGGATTTGGATGTTATCAATCATGACCTTAAAGAGGTCTACAGGTGGAATAACATGAAGAAAGACACAACAGAGTTGTAATAGGGTGCTCCAATTATCAACAAATGAAAGAATAACATCAGAGACCCGGTGGCTTAACTCAAACCTTGAGTATTCCAGTGTTGAAATAAGATTCTATTAATATGAATTTCATCACAGATTTGCCTTCTTCTTTCCAAAGACATGACTCCATTTGGGTAATAGTTGATCGATGGACAAAATCAGCTAATCTCTTGCCTGTTAAGTCCCCCAGCAAAACTGAAGATTATGCTAGGGTATATACAAAAGAGATTATTTGCATACATGGGACCCCAATGTCCATTATTTCAGATAAAGGTGCCTAGTTTACAACATATTTTTGGAGATCATTCCAAAAGATCTTAGGCACACAGGTGAATCTTATTACTGCATTGTCACACCCCGAATCCCATCGGGACGTGATTGGCACCCGAAGCCGATAAGGCCCGAGAGAACCAATCTTTGCTTATGATCGTTCGTATGCATGCCATAAGAAATACAATTTCCATGTAAGAACTTATTATGCTAATAACGAAATTCATAAAACATGTGCCAAATATATATATATATGTGAAACTTGGCCGACAGGGCCATCAAGTCGTCATGGACATATACCTCCTACATTTGTAGTCCCACAACTGTCTACAAAGCCTCTACATATACATGACCATGCCTCTATACAATATTTACATAATACCAAAACCTAGTATTGACGTATGACTTGGGAAACCCCGAAGCAACTGGAGCTCACCAAAGACCTGTATACAATCCGCAGCCTACTGACGAGGTCTACTAATACCTGCGCCTGCACATGTAAGGTAAGTCCCCAAGAGGGGTCAGTACGAAGTAAGTACTGAGTATATAAGGCTCAAATGAAACTATATAACACATGAACGTATCAATGAACTCAATACAAATGACCTATCAATGTGAGTGAGTCACCATTTTGCACTTTGGGAATCATGTGATTTGCTTTCATTACTTTCTTTGCTTTCTTTAATACAATGCTCAATGATCAATGCGTATGTAACAATGTACCCTGGCCCCTACTGATCAGTGGGTCTTTACATGACTTGTCGTCATGTTGGGATTGGGTCGAGCTAGGCTTATGCCCCTAGACCTGCTGGAACCATTGGAACAATGAACAATGAACAAGATACATGAGTAGAACCACTATTGAAACCTTGGAACATAACCTCCTCATACTTTTGGAACTTTACTAATGGATATAAGACATGTGATTCACAAGTGGTCAAAGAGTAAGAAATATGTGACCATTACCATTGGAACAATAGTCTATGCATAAGAGACATGTATATCACTCTATTGGAACTTTGGGTCATGACATGATTGGAATAATGCTATTCAAACTAACCAAGCTCTCTTTACCTCATTGCTCTTGTTGGGATAAGCCTCTTAGGATCTACAACATATGACAACTTAAGAACTTCCGCCCATAAATAAGAACTAAGTGGGTCATGATTCGTCTAGGAGTAAAACACATATGAATAACAATATATATCAACCTTAGTTGGAATACTATCTAACCCCTTTGGAATAGAACACTTTCGAAATCTTAGGATAATGATCACTAAACACGATACATGTGGATGTCAATTGGTCACCAACTAGAAATGTGATACCTTAGAATCTTTGGAACATTTGACATGTTAGCCAATGACCATGAGTCAACCAATGGACATGAGTCAACCAATGAACATGATTCATATAATTCACCATTGACCAATGAGTAAGGAACATATGAGTAACTCTAGCCAACTATTGGATACGGAATACCTTAGAGTATTTCGGAATCGAATGAGTACCATGACAATGTGAACACCATATGTTGCAGAAGGAAATAGAAGAATAACCTTACATACCTTTACTTCCAAGTAATAGTACACAAGTCTATATATGAACACAACGGTCCCGCTCCTTCCTTATGTTTCACTCTACAGTATAAGTCCACAATGAAACTCTTGTTAACGATCATTTACCGTACAAGCATACAAATCGACAATGAACTATATTACTACCATATAACATCATGTCACCCCCTTACCATACAATCCAATGCATTTTCATATCAACAATACCATAACATTACTCACATTGACCAAAAATCATACATCGATAGTATTTCACACCACACTTACCCTTACGCTTTTCTCTTTATCATTCCGTCACATTTACTCCTTTATCACAACATATGAACAACCTTACATACTTCATAAAGTCCCACACACCTCCATACAATACTTTAAAGTCACTAAAAGACATTACAAGTTGATAATTACATCCCAAAAGGGTATCGGGGCTTTCGGGGATCCAAGGGATACGAAAACAAACAAAACACAATTCTGGTCTGACCTGCGTTGGTACCTATGCCCGCAGGTCAGACACCTACGCCCGCAAATGGCCCTTGGTAGCAGCCAGTGCCATCTGCGTTGGCATCTGCACCCGCAGATGCCCTCGTCTGCGGGGGCGGATGCCCGTTTTGGTCCGAAATGACTTTTTTTGGGTCCTTTAATGCCATGAATGGTCCATGATCATAACCAAACATATTTGAAAATATTTGTGATCATATTAAACATCAATATTCATCCATGGTCTCACAACACACATAACGACACCAAAACAACACTTTCCTTGCATTATGCCATCATTTCCATGCTAACTTTTGCAATAATAATTTCAAACATTATACACAAGAATATAACAAGTAAAGGATGTAATAACATCTCAAATATCAATATTGAATCCATCAAGTTCATTTCCTTCAAGATCACAAGTCCACAGTCAAGTTTACAAGGCAAAACCATCCTCCGATTTAACAAACACATACACTTCACACATAGTGAACTTCTCAATACTTCACCAATGTAACCAACATATTATACATCATCTCTAATGCATAATATATATTAAATCACAATAATAAACACTTACCAAGGCTTGAAAAAGGGTGATCTTGCCCAAAGAGGATGATAGCTTAGGGTTGTGTTTAGAGAGAATTGTGGAAAATTCTAGAAAATGGCATGTGCCTTTTGATGAATAAAAATCTGATTTGGGGCCTTATATAATGCCTCATGATCCTCCTTATCCATTCAATTAATCAATAATTGAGGGTCCTCTTTGGTCAAAGCAAGAATGGACCTTTTTTTTTCCATTTTTTTGGGCCATGTTTTTCTTGATATTTTTTTTTTTTGGCCCTCATTTAGGCCCAATGACACATGACCACTTTAAGCCCAACAAAGTTAACGCATAATTCACCAATTCTCTCATGTGTAAACTATTTTCATTAATATTACGGTAATCGACTAGACTCAGAAACATATGGGGTGTTAATCAACTAGACTCAGAAACATATGGGGTGTTACATGCATTTTATCCACAAACAAATGACCAATCTGAGCGCACCATTCAGAATCTCAAAGACATGTTGAGAGCTTGCATGCTAGACTTTAAAGGTAACTGAGATGATAATTTGCTCCTAATAGACTTTGCTTATAATAATAGCTATCATTCCAGCATTGGCATGGCTCCATTTGATGCTTTATAAGGGAGACAATGTAGATTGCCTAGTGGTTGGTTTGAAGTAGATGAGAAATAGGTAATAGGGAAAGATCTTGCCCATCAAGCCATTGAGAAGGTTAAGTTGATACATGAGCAGTTGATGACTACTTAGAGTCGACAAAAGTCATATGCAGATATCTGACGTAGAGATTTAGAGTTTTATATTGATGATTTAGTATTCTTGAAGGTCTCGCCTATAAAGTATGTTATGTGATTCGAAAAGAATGTTAAGCTATGTCCTAGGTATAGTGGACCTTATAAAGTTATACATAGAATTCGCTAGTAGCCTATGAGGTAGAATTACCTCCAGAGTTAGTTGTAGTACATCCGGTCTTTTATGTGTCCATGTTATGCAAATGCTTGGGAGAACCTTTACTAGTTATTCCTACTAAGGGTATTGATCTTGCAGGAGACTTGTCATTTGAGGAAGTCTCAGTGGCTATATTGGATCGGTAGGTCAAAAATTTAAGGAATAAAGACAGAGATTCAGTAAAAGTGCTTTGGAGGAACCAGAACGTAGAAGATGCCACTTGGAAGCCAAAATGAATATGAAAGCTAAATATCCATACTTGTTCTAAGAACCATCAGAAGATTCTTTAACTACCCGTCCCTTTTATATGATTGTTAGTTTCTAATATATTTGTTTGTTTGTCATATGATTCTTACTTAATATGTCTAGGTACATGACATATGCCTATTATTCTAGAGACTTGAATGGATGAAGCTTTCTAATGAAGAGTATAAGGTAAGTTACAATATTGATTATTAATTTCATTTGAGTATAAGGCCAAATGGAGCCTCATTTATTATTTGTTGAATATTGGATTTGCTGTGACGCTCTAAGGGAGTGTATATGTATGTATTCTATCTAGCTGACAACTTCTCAATAGGCCTATTTACAGGAAAAACTCTGCCAAATTTTTTGAAAATTTTGAGAGTTAACCAAATTTTGAAGCCTTATGGTTGGTAATGTGAAGTTAAAATAGAGTATGTGATCTCATAGATATCCTGGATAATTATTCCACTCAAAGTGAATTATGACCATCATTCGCGGATGAATGATACTAAGTGGGGGACATTGTAGAACATCAAAAAATTTTTGAATCAAGCTAACACTTTAAACAAGTGGAACTCTTGGTCTATAAAGAATTATTAAATCATAGGGTTTATGAGGAATTGTACTACGTGTTGATATATTGACATAGTAGTGTACTTGCTGCCAATTATATTAAGAGAATCAAGGTGCTCTCCCTCATTTTTAATTGTTAAACATTTGGAGTGTGGGGCCACTTTACTCTTTCCTAATGAATTAGAATACAAAGTGAGTAATAAGCTACAACACTTGTTACTTCTATTTGGGATTTTCCCGGGGAACGTGACCAACCAATGCTGTTTTCTTCCTTTCTTCTTCAGTGAAATCGACAAGAAAAATTTGGATCATAAAGCTATTAAAAATTCTTACAAAGTAGGGGCATACCATGGTCTTAAATTGCTAGACAAGTACTAGTTTTCATTGAAGAATTATTGAAGAATTCTCAAGAACTCAAATCGGAGATTAATTTCAAGAATGTAATTTTCCTACTTCGTACTTAGATTAAATTATGGAATACATATTTGGGGCATAGTATAAGGTGGTGATCACCATTTGAATGGAATTTTGCACTACTTCTCAGAATGAGTCTTGCTAAGTAGGATTTTTGAAGAAGAGGATAAAGATGAATTTTTTGGGAATTCCTACCAACTGGGCATATTTAGTATTGAACTTTATAAATTGGAGAATAAAGAACTCACTCTGATAGATTGTTAAGGAATTTGATTAACTTCTGGCATAAGTGAAGAATATTAGAATAAATTATTAGATGAATCTATGGATTATTGATTGATTTTATGTATTATTTTGTAGTTAATTGGTTACCTATCGGATAGTGGAAGTTAGTGGTTGGCTATGTGATGTCTACACCCACGCGGGTGGAATTGTTTGAGATTCGTGATACTACTATTATCTAGAAAAGCACCAAAGATATGTGAGTGTAAGACTTCATTCGCCATTAAGGAACCACCAACGTCACGTGTTTCTCATATAAAGATCAAGTTTATTTACATGAAACATGGAAGTAAGCCTTCATATTCTAAGAGTGCCGCCCACTTGTCAATTGTATAAGCTTAAGGGTATTCATGTCACTCCTTTAGAGTTTTGTTTCTTAATATTTCTTATTACCATAAGTGTCTTTACTTGGAATTCTTAAGACTCATATGGTATATATGTCATTATGCTTTAAATGGGAATAAAGAGACCTAACATAGTTGTGTTTGTATATGTGAGGACATAGATAGCATAGAAATAAGCTAAAATGTGAACTAGCATTTGGATAGTTGATATAATATCCTAGAAGTTAAGTATCATAAGACATTTTACTTAAATGGTTGAATGATCTTTATCGTAATTTATATGTATAGGCCTTTAAGTCACTACTTGATAAAAGTTAACGAAGGGAGGGTAATTGTAGGTTTACTTTACACACCCACTCAACATGATTTTGTGCATATGATTGAGACTAGACCACTAGTGAGCTCAAATATTGTGGCGTAGCTGCTCTTGTGGTATCATTTGTGTTTGGAGTCAGCTGGAATGCCATGCACTAGTTCCTCTAACTAAGCCAATTTATGATACATATGGCTTGCGGATAGTCCCTCTTAGTGAGCCCGTGGAGGGCGTACCCTATATTAGACCTTGATTACAGTTATACATATAAAATCATAGCAATGAGTATATTCGACATTATATACCTTACACTTGACTTGGATCACCTTTGGTAGGCCAACATATGATCATTTATACTAAAGATGGTTATCACCTAGGCAAATTATAGGTGTTATATTATAATAAATGCTTCTTTAGACATTACATAATGAACTAGTAAGGTTGGTGCATAGGTTAAAGTTTCATATATATATATATATATATATATATATATATATATATATTGTACACTTATTACTTATATGCTTATAATTCTTTCGTTTTGACATTTGATTCATATGAGATTATGTACTTGTCTACTTGTTATTCTATCTATTTTACATACTAGTACATGTTGTAGATGTACTAACGTCCCTACATTTGGGGTGCTGCATTTTATAGATACATGACTAGGTTCACATGGGAGCAGACATCTAGGTTAGGTTCTCTTGCGGTCTTCAGCTAGTATTTTGGTGATCTTTATCTTTATCTAGAGCCAAATTATGTCTAGTATTTTCGGTTACATATACAGGTCTCTTGTTAGGTACGCCAAGGCCTGTCCTGACTAGTTAGCATAGTGCTTTAGACTCTTTAGAGGCTTACTACACATTATCCAGTGTCATGTTGTACAGTTTTGTCCAGATAACACACTTATATATATATATATATATATATATATATATATATATATATATGTATGTATATATCTCTATCATTATATGCAGCACATGTTAGTTATTTTGCTTGTTTATAATTTATAGCCTCATATATGTCATATGCTATTTGTAAGACAGGTGCTCATAAGATTCTTATTATCCGCCCCTCCGATCTGGGGGCGTGACTTCTAAACACATGACTAATACTATATATATATATATATATATATTCATGGTTAATTTATAGTATATCTCCCAACAATCTGTACTTAAAATTTTACCCATCACAGTTGTTAGGATTAATAGTATGTATCCTAATAATCTCTCTGTTAGACTTTTAACTTTGACAGATGTTAGAATACTATGTCTAAATGCACCGTTAATAGTATATATCCTAACAGTAATAGAGTGATGAGATATAAAAGTTCGTACTCACAGGTACTTAAATTCTTATACTAATTAGTTCAAATTGAAATGAATTTACGATTCAGGCAATTTTTCAAGATTGTGAATACTTTGGTTAACTAATTACAACATATTAATAAGTAAATAAGTAAATTGTGAACTCAAGTAGAGTAACCAAGCAGTTGAGAAGTTGAAACAATGAGATGGGAATATTCTAGGTTTATGGAATTCATATCAACCCTGTTGAGTTTTTTTCGAATAAACTAATTATATATTTGGTTTGTTGGTTGATAGGGTTACTTTTAATCATAATTATTTTTAGCCGAACAATTCAACATATGTTTTAGTTAACCTAATTCTCTATGTCGAGTAGAATAGAATTAGTGAAAATGCATCTATATCTCCTGTATAATGACCAAGCGAGGCGATTAGCTATGTCTAGCCTAATCGAGAATCTGCAACCCCCCCCCCCTTATTTGGGTTAAGAACTCACTTTGTCCAACTCTATATCCAATCTTTAGTATCCATTGTCATGCTCAATTATAGATGCGTTAAATATTATTTTATTATTAGCTATATATATTTAAATAATTAAGAATGTTATTGAACAAACATACCAATATGATAAAATCAAGATAATTACTTCAACCATATAACAACAATGGTCATGAACTATCCATAACCCTAGAAAAATAAGGTTTAGTTTCTCATGATTCGAGTACAACAATACAAATTCACAAATATTTCAAGACCAATTGAGTACAAGATCATATATTTATTATTTTTTAGTATATAATTTGATAATAAGAATGTTATAACATTCTTAGGGAGAAATAGATGAACTCTCCTAGGAGATATAGATTAGACAATATTGTGAAAATATGTCCATATCCTTACAAATTCTATTGTTTCCTTCCCATCATGACCTTTGTTGAAGAAGATGTTTGTGTAATCGGCATAAAGAATTTGCTGGTAAATTGGTTTCTCCCCATTCTCTAGCACTTCTTTCAAGGGACCAATAACACTTGTTGGCTTGGAGTGCAAGAAAATGGGCACAGAAACCCTATTCTTGCTCCCATTAGCAATCACACGATGTTCAATACTCTTGTACTTGTCATTGCTCATTATTTGAAGTGTATCGCCAATGTTAATTACCAGAGCCCCGTTGACCGGAGGGATATGAATCCACATATTAGTGTCGAGTTTTTTCACATAGAGCCCTCCGATATCGTTTTGAAGAAGAACAATAATTGTTGAGATATCAGAATGACATCCTACTCCAACCGAAAGCTCAGGGTTGGGACATTTTGGATAGTAACTAAAGTTGGTTCTCTTTAAACCCATCAAAAGTTCCTCTTTCTCTTCATCAATTGCTTTTACATTCAATCCCCCCATTAGAAACTTCAAAATCTTTCACATAATGGTATAACACCTCTTCAAGTAGTCAAGTGCTTCTTCCCTAAAAGAATGTTCATAGTATACTACTCGTAAGTACTCAAATGATATTTACGTATTATTTCATAAGTATTAAACTTATACACTGACGATATAGAGATCTTATTTACATTACAATGTATTGAAACTCAAGCAACCACTTTTATTTTTAAGAATACTAATTTCACTTAACTTAGATGATAATCTATATATAGTTATTTTTTAGGTCACTTGATAACATAAAAGTATTTTAAGAAGTGAATTCATATTTAAACTCATGTTTAAAAGAGAATAAACACAAAGGAAGGCAAACCTGCAAGAAGTAGGCCAATATGAAGTTGCTTCATCATCAAAAATATAGACAAGAGAGAGGTAATCTCTCCAGCCCAATGTCTTCTTAGCTTCAGGGGTAAAGCTTGTTCCATACCTCACATTACTTGAAACTAAATTCTCTTTCGTATACTTCTTCTTTTCCTCACTGGATAAACTAAACAAGTGGTGGCTCATCTCCTTTATTTTTTCAAGAACTTCAATCGGAACTCCATGATTAATAACTTGAAAGAAAACCTAGTTTTGTGCTACTTCGCAAATCTGATCAGCCACCTTTGGGTCATCCCAATTGGATGCATCGATTATTGGGATTGAATCATCAGTTATTACAGTGCTCGCAATGATTCATTCCTCAAGTGGTTGAATGTATCGCTTAGGAAGTGCTTCAATTACCATATCACAAAGGCCTTTAGCTCCATGCCCTTCATTGACAACAAAATCAAAAACTTTTTCAGAGCCTGAAAGAATTTTGGACAACTTTGTAATCATTGTTATAAGTTATATATATTAAGGAACAATAGCAAAAGAAAGACTTTGATGTATGGGAAGAAAATGAGATGATATATTTGAACTGTAGAAGTTTGTCCTGATGACTATAAAAATTATAATTAAATTGCTCAATTTATAGGCTTTAATTTGTGGGGAAGGTTTAGTCTACTACGTACATGAGATATGAAAGTCAATTTTGAACTGTGAAATATTGCTTATTGGCCTAATTAAGCAATTGCAGTCTTTCAATGACGTCTTTAGTTCTTCTGTTGGAATACTAAAAAATAAGTCCTAAGTAAACTATCTAAAACTTATTAGCAATGAGAATTACTGTTTAAATTACAATTATAATAATGATGGCTTCTGCCGTTTTAGAAAATTGGTTATACTAGTGTTGGATGGGTGGTTAGAGAACGTACCACCTTTTATTTATTTTTGTGAACTCTTTATTAAAAGAATTACTCCGTTTCATTTTTTTTTACCAAATATGGCCACATCATGCATACACTGTACAGTACAATATCTGACTTTTCTTAACATTTTCATTCTTTAATCATCTATCGGTTTTATTGGAGAGTATAATAAGGAGATAGCAAGCAGCTGAGGGGAGTTGGAAGTCAGCTATCATGAACCAGCTGTCAAGTTAGTTAAGTTGTTAGGTAGGTTCCAGTTGTCAACTTATTTAGTTTGTTAGCTTTGCAGATATTTTTCCTAGTAGTAGAGTCGGTCATACTGCTATATAAGTAGGCGCTTGGTAGTAGAAAACACACTTTGTACATTTCAGCTTTTAGTTTTTCCTTCTTCTCTGTAATTCTTCCATATGAGCATGTAATGAAGCTCACAGTTTCTTCTCCAGATTGTATTTTGTCATTCCTAGTATGATTAGTTAAACATGGTATCAGAGCGGATCGTTTGATCCTGAGCTTCGATAGGTTTTTCCAGTTTCATTTTTCTTCGATTTGCAGTTCAATTTTTCAATGACTTCGATTATTTTTTCTCTCTGTTTCGAAGCTCCAATTGCATAATTATGGTGAAGAAGATAGATCATGATCATCTATTGTTTCTTTCTCCTTTCGATGTACCAGGAGCTGTACAGATTGGGATACAACTCATTGGAATAGAGAACTACACATTATGGAGTCGTGCGATGGAGTTGAATCTCTTTACCAAGAATAAACTGGGGTTTATCGATGGAAGCATTAGTAGAGATGTTTTTAAGGATGAATTGGAGCAAAGTGGGATTGATGCAATGCCATGGTGATTTCATGGATTATGCGCAATATGAGCAAGGATTTAGTGAGTGGAATATTGTTAAAGTCCAATGCTGCACTGGTATGGTTTGATCTGAAAGAACATTTTGATAAAGTGAATATGTCTCAAATTTTTTACTTACACAAAGCAATTGTCACACATACACAAGGTGTTTTCCCTGTATCTGTATATTACTCGAGATTAAAGGATTTATGGGATGAGTATGACTCACTCATCCCTCCTCTATCTTGTGATTGTAAGAGATCCAAAGAGTATACTAAAAGCATGGCTAGACAGAAACTGCTTCAGTTCCTTATGGATTTGAATGACAATTATAACCAGGCACGAAGCCAAATTCTCATGATTAATCCTCCACCTAGTGTCAATCAGTGTTTTGCCTTAATTGTTCAAGATGAGAGTCAAAAAGCATTAGGTGGTGGACATATTGGAATCAGTGAGAATGTTGATCCTACTGCATTAGCTGTTAGTAGGCATGTTGGATCCACTTCTGGCATTACTAGTTCGAGAGGAAAGGGAGGCAGAGGATATGGGCACTTTCAAAGACAGACCCGAGGCCCTTATTATGACTATTGTGACATGAGGGGCCACACTAGAGATGATTGCAACAAACTAAAACATTCTACACATTGCAATATGCAAGGACACACTAGAGAGATTTATTTTTAACTGATTCGGTACCCACCTGATTGGAAAAGGAAGAAGAAGGTTAGTACAGTGCAAGCTTCTCAAGGTTCACCATTGGATCAAGTAAGAGATCATAATATGGTTTCAGCCCACAGATGCAAATGCAGTTTCCAAAAAATCAGAGGCTTGGTACTAACCAATTCAACTGCTATTCACATCCTGGACCTAGTAGTGGACTGGGATCTATGCCTCATTTTCTTCCTAATAAGTTCACACCTACTCAGTATAATTAAATATTACAAATGTTGCATAAGTCACAGGCTGTTGAATCTAGTGCTAATGTAGCAGGTACTTTTGCAGGTACTTCTTTTTGTAACTCTACTGGTAGCAGTAGTTCTTCTACTTGGATTATAGATAGTGGTGCAACTAACCATATGGTTATGAAGCCTTATTACATTCTGGTGTGCCAGTAAGAACCCTAGGACAAGTTCAATTAGCTACAGGTGATTCTGCAAGTGTAACACATACTGTATGTTCTCAGCTGGCTGGAGGTGATGTTATACAAAATTTGCTTTCTGTGCCTACCTTCAAACTCATTATTTTATCAATTTCTAAACTGACTAAGGAATTGAATTATTGTGCATTATTTTTTCCCGACTTCTTTATTCTTCAAGATCTCTTCACTGGGGAAGTGAAAGAGATTGGTAGAGAGGAAGAAGGATTATACATACTGAGGACATAACATTAGCAACCTCAGATAAAGGGCTTAAAGTCATTACTAGCAACAAACTATGATAGTGTTGATATTTGGCATAAAAGGCTGGGGCATGTACCCATGAGTGTGATAAAAAAGATTTACATGATTAGAAGTGATAAACATTATGTTCTTCCACAGTGTGAGATTTATCCATTAGCAAGACAAGTTAGACTTTCTTTTTCTACTAGTGGCACTAGAAGTGCTAAATGTTTTGATTAAATACATTTGGATGTATGGGGGCCATATAAAGCTACAACATACGATAATATGAACTATTTCCTTACTCTTGTCGATGATCATTCAAGATGGACTTGGATATTTTTAATGCATTTGAAGTCTGATGTTTCTACTATACTTAATAATTTATTTTGATAATTAGAACTCAGTTTGATGTACAGATTAAAGCCTTCAGATCAGATAGTAGAGGTGAATTCTTTAATTCACAATGTAGTGAGCTGTTTAAAAGTCATGAAATAGTGCACCAGAGTTCTTTTCCACACACCTCAGCAAAATGCTGTGGTGGAAAAAACACACAGATATATCCTTGAGAAAGCTAGAGCAATCAGGTTTCAAGGTTACTTGCCAATAAGATTTTGGGGTGAGTGCATATTAACAGCTGTTCACATTATTAATAGATTTCCACTGTCAGTTCTATATGATGTCTCTCCTTTTGAAGTGGTGTTTGGAAGATCACCTGATATTTCATATATGAAGGTCATAGGTTGTTTGTGTCACTCTACTATTCTCCCTAGAGTAGATAAATTTGCTCCAAGATCTACTAAGTCAATATTAATAGGATATGGAACTACACAAAAGGGGTACAAGCTGTATGATATTGAGCATCACAAAATTTTTATTAGTAGAGATGTTGTCTTTGCAGAATCTATTTTCCCTTTTCAGGTTCCATCCTCAAGTGGTTTGCAGGATAGTAGTCATGTTCATCCTACTGGGAATACCTTCTTAGTTCCATTTTTAGCAGAATCATATGTGAGATTTGATTTAGATCATACTTTTGTGCAAGATAAGGACCTACCACAAACCATCCTGCATAATGATATTGCATCAGCTGGTGCAGTAGATAAAATGTCACCTGTCATCCCAGTTGTTTCTAATGACACTGAGCATACTCAACATGTGCAAAGAAGATCTGCTAGAGCTATCAAAGCAACACTTTGGCAGAAGGATTTCATCATCTCAAAGAAGGGAAAGTAGTCCAGTTGCCTATGCTCTATTACAGATGGTCTTGACTACAATAGTCTTTCACATTCCTATCAGTGTTATATTGCTAATACTTCAATTGATATTGAACCTAGTACATACCATCAAGCCATATATGATGATAGATGGGTTAAAGCAATGAAGGAAGAGATCATTGCATCAGAGAAAATATGCTTAGAATTAATCTCTGATCTAGGCTTGGGAAGTTTAAGACCTATTGAAAAACTTGTTGAACAAAATTTGAAATTTACTACTGCTGAATTTAACAGTTTAGTTGGGGATACATCTGATACTTTCTTGGATGATTCTAGTGAATATCAAAGATTGATTAGGAGGTTGTTGTACTTGACAATTACCAGGCCTGACATAGCTTATTCTGTCCAGAGTTTGAGTCAATTCATGCAGGCTCCTAAAGTGTCTCATATAACTGCAACTATAAGGGTGGTCAAGTATGTGAAACATTCACCAAGCCTAGGTGTTCTCTTGGCAGCTAATCCTATTGGGTCTTTGCAGGCATACTGTGATGCAGATTGGGGTTCATGTATTAATCCTAGGAAGTCTGTCATTGGTTGTTTTGTTAAATATGGGAATTCCTTGTTGTCCTGGAAATAAAAAAAGTAGTCTACCATCTCAAGAAGTTCAGCTGAGGCTGGATATAGGAGTCTTGCCTCCACTGTTGCTGATATAACTTGGCTTATTAGATTGTTCAATTCCCTAGGAGTTACTTTAACTTTGCTAGTTCTTATACACTGTGATAGCAAGGCTTCTATTCAGATAGCTTCTAATCCAGTGTTTCATGAAAGGACCAAGCACATTGACATTGATTTTCATTTTATTAGGGAAGAAGTTCTCAAAGGTATGGTTCAGATTCAATACTTATGTTCTGTCGAACAACCTACTGACATTCTCACTAAAGGATTGAGCAGGGCTCAACATGGTTACCTTCTTTCCAAGCTGAGATTGAAGAACACCTTCATACCTCCTAGTTTGAGAGGGGCTATTGGAGAGTATAATAAGGAGATAGCAAGAAGCTTAGGGGAGTTCGAAGTCAGCTGTCATGAACCAGCTGTCAAGTTAGTTAAGTTGTTAGATAGGTTCCAGCTGTCAAATTAGTTAGTTTGTTAGATAGGTTGTTAGCTTAGCAGATATTTTTCCTAGTGGTAGAGTTGGTCATAATGCTATATAAGTAGGTGCTTGGTAGTACAAAACACACTTTGTACATTTCAGCTTTTAGTTTTCCTTCTTCTCTGAAATTCTTCCATCTAAGCATGTAATAAAGCTCATAGTTTCTTCTCCAGATTGTATTTTGTTGTTGCTAGTATGATGAGTTTAACAGGTTTTTCATGCTTTAGACGCCATTTAATTTCATGAAATTCTAGTCATATAGAAGTACTGTATATATAAATTTGACAAGTACACGATGGTAAACGGTCCGTGTTGGGTTAGTTTCGGGGCAAACCCTCGTAAGACTCCGAAGACTCTAACTCGTCGCGTCTTGCCTTGTGCTCTGCATTGCAAAAAATTTTGCCCAAAATTTCATAATACTTTTAGCACGAATTGCTCATTCTTTGTCAAGAATCAACGGTAGGTGCTTCTTATATATAATTAAACCAATATTTTTTTTGAAAATTTGTAGTTCCTCAATAGCTTGGGTATTCGTCACGTGCACTTTTTTTTTATGGGACAGCAACACGGATAGTTTTTTTTTTGCGCACAAGGGTTGCCAAGATGAATTATTCCTTCTTTTATCTCTCTTTACATGGGGTACAATTTGAACATACAGGAAGAACTAGAAAATGAACAAAAATATCGTAGTAGTTGGCGTGGTTTATACCTAATTCCTAATAAATGAGACGGCTGTGTTTACTTGAAAACTGTACAGTTGGATTTGTCATGAGATTAAGGACATGCAAATTGATTTGACTTATAAAATAGATATTAAATAAATACATTGTTTGGTGAACCTATTGTAACACCCCGTACCTTCCCAACCCTACTTGACGACGTTGAACAATGTATACTTGAGTGTCGAGAGCCACACGAATGTATTTTGTAATGTTATTTACAAGAAAATTGAAATTTGGCCTCGTACATGTGATTAGACCTTCGTAGGAGGTGTTTTGTGATTTTCATGGAGCATTTGTGGGGTCCAAAACGAGTCTAAGAGAACCTTTAAACAAAGGATATTAAGGTTAAGAAGTAAGTTAAAGAATAGGATTTGAAGTATCTAACCAAACCCACGAAGAAAAGTCGAAAAATGAAATTTTCAAAAAATTTAAGGGAAGGGCACGTTGGGTAGCATGCCACGCCACTCTGGACTAAAATTTTTAGTCCAGAGGCAGTGAGTTGGCGCGCCCAGGGGCGTGCCACCTTGGGTTTTCCACTTTTTCAAAGTTGGAATTTTTCTTAAGTCCCAAGGGTATCCGGGGGTGTACCGAGCCAATTTTTGCCACGTTTCTTATACAACCATGAGTATATACAAGAAATAAATGACATATTATATTGGTATGATAAATTTACTCGAGAACGAAATTGGGGTCAAAATGACGATTTTACCCTTTTGGGCAAAATAGGCCATGCGTGGCTAGAATCACTTGTTTTTGGGATTGAGGTTACGGATATGAATGACATGAGTAGGAATATTGTCGTAACACGTATGAGATGATTAAACCATGAGAAATGATTGATTTTAGTGGGTTAAGTAAATTGGGCCCAAAAAGGACCAAAAAATGAAAAAGAAAACATGGCCCAATGGGTCACAAGACCCATTCTTCCATTTGACTAAGTCATACACATTAATTATTGAATAAAAGTGGATAAGCATGGACTTGAGAGCCTATAAAAAGGGCAAGAAATCTAATTTTATTGCTTATAAAGGCTCATGCCTTTTAGACAAATATCCAAGTTATTTTGTTCAAACCCTAAGAGTTCAAAGCCAAACTTTGGAGCAAGATCAACATCTTCCAAGCCTAGGTAAGTGATTATTGTCATGGATTAATATATTATATGCATGGGAGAGCATGTGAATCTTGTTGGTTATGCTTGAAAGAGTTGAACATAGTACTTTGGGTTTTTGTACAAGATGTGCCATCCATGAGATTTGAACTTGAATTATGGCTTGTGCCTTTGATGAAATATCATGGTATGGATAAAAATATGAACATGTATGGTGTTATTTTTGGTATTAAACTTGTTATTGCCTATAAGTGGAAATTGTGGGATTTTGGCCGATATGTGTTATGAGTCGTATCAAGGGAAGTTGATGGATTATTTGTGATGTGGTATGGATAAGAAAGTGGAAAGGAGAAGTGTTGTGGTGAAATGTGTCAATTATCATATATTTGTCAATGTTGGGAATATTATGGAATTTTTGGAATATTAATTTTATCAATGGTTTTGTCAAGGGGAAATGACATGTTCAAGGCAAACATGTACCCCATTGATGTTATATGCAATTGTAAAGTAGTTGTTGGTTAACGTGAATCCCGTTATGTATTTGTGTTGTAGAATGACACATAAAGAAGGAGCGGGACTATTGTATGCACATATAGGATTGGATATCCGTATTGAGAGTACAAGGTATGTAAGGTTACTCTATCCGTATCTTTTCGCGGCAAATAGTCTATTTCACTAGTCCTATCCCGAAATGTGCTAAGGTATCCTATATCCGTTTATCAATACTCCTTGTCATATATTTCCTACTCATGGATCATTTGTGAGTCTCATGTCTCATTATCATGGTTAATGTTCCAAAAGCTCAAACAAGGATATGGTCCAATGTTCCAATAGTGGTTATGCTCAAGTATCTTGTTATGAATGATTGTCCAATGGTTCCAATGGTGTCATGTTTCCAATAATGTTTATTCACATGTTTTCTATTTTGATTATGGTTCCAAGTTTCCAAACATGCTATGTCACTTGAATATGTCAATCTCTCACAAGTGAATGTACCAATCTCATATGTCTCTTACTCTTTGGCTAATGATCAAAAGTTTCAAGTGATGTTATGACTATCAAAATACCAATCTCAAAGTAAAGAACAAAGTAATGCAAATGTGGTCAATGATCAAGTATGGGTGGCAAGTCTAGGGGCATAAGCCTAGCTCGACTCGATCACGTTGTGTTGATTTATGGGTGGCAAGTGTAGGGGCATAAGCCTAGCTCAACTCGATCCCGATGCAGTGCTTTATGGGTGGCAGGTCTAGGGGCACAACCCTAGCTCGACCCGATCCCAACATGACGATAAGTCATGTAAAGACCCACTGATCAGTAGGGACCCGGGTACATTGTGACATATGTAATGACATTGAAGTAAAGAAGCATGAAAGCGATGAAATCAATGAAAGTAATACACATGGTTTCCAAAGTGCAAAATGGTTACTTATTCATCTGATTATGCATATGCATTTGAGTTCCATTGACTTCATTGAACTATTCATGTGTTGTATAGTTTCATTTGAGCCTTACATACTCAGTACATTCTTCGTACTGACCCCTTTTGGGGAACTTACCTTACATGTTGCAGGTGCAGGCACTAGTAGACCTCCACCATAGGATGACAGTAATTACAGATCATTGGTGAGCTCCAGTTAGTTCGGGGCTTCTCCGAGTCGCAGTTGTTCAAATGTTTTGATATTATACATAGTGTATAAAGCGGGGACTTGTCCCGACTTTCAGTTAGTTTTGGTCAATGCATCTGTTAGAGGCTTTTGTAGACATATGTGGATATACAAATGTAAGATGGTATATGACATTTTGACTTGATATCCTCAACGGCCGAGTTTCTCATATGTATATACGTCACATGTTCTTTGATTTCTGATTTTAGTATTTCCTGTTCCTATGGGATAGTAGTGTTTCCTAAGACATGTATATGAAGGAATAAAAGCAAAGCTTGTTTCTCTCGGGCCTTATCGGCTTCGGGTCCCAATCACGCCAGTCTTGCTTATGGATGTGTTGCGCGCCACATTGATAAGAAGGAGGCTACGGGACATTTAGGAGTTGTTTCTTTTCTTCACTTCTAGATCGTGCAGTAGAGCCAAAGTTGTAGGTGGACACATATGTACATATTGACATTGGTTTTCTTTTGTATAGTCAACTACTGAGTCTCAGACAAGATAAAGACAAAGGTGAGCAGGTTGATATGCCTTCCGAAGTAGAAATGAGTAAATCACCACTTGACCAAGTGAGTCAAGGTAGAGCTGATATGGAAATTATTATACGGGTCTCTCGTAGCCAAAAGATAGAGGAGTACCTGCAGAACCATCTATAAATATCACTGAACAGGATTTACGAAATGTAGTGCATATGTTGCCTCAGATAGTTGTTGTACAATGTCACGGGCGAGATGGCCTGATGACGAGTAATGATGGTGCAGCTAGGGTAGCTAGTCGTCAAACACATGATTTTTAGAAATCATACCCTCCCACGTTCACCGGGTCGAATTTGAATGAAGACCCATAGGACATTATGAACTAAGTTAAAAAGGGTTCTAGATGTTATGCATATGACTGATCTACTGATGTATTTTCTGATAGTTGGGAGGAATGTAAAATGGCATTCTGTGACTGTACCTCCCAAATGAGGTCAGAAAAGCTTATGTGGACCAATTGTTAAAAAAAAAAAAAAAAAAAAAATCACAAGAGGACTATGCATTGTATAGGATGAAGAGATGAAAGTTGTCACACAAAAGATAGAAATGGTGAACAATTGGCTAAGGCCTACGATGCTTACAGAGATCCATCGATTTCTTGGGTTGATTGATCATTATATGAGAATTGTGGAAGGATCTTCTTCTATCCCTACACCCTTAAAAAAGCTTATACACAAGGCAATCAAGTTCCAGTAAAATGATGCATGCGAGAAAAGTTTTCAAGAGTTGAAAGATAAAGTAACTTCCACATCCGTTGTAAGTGCCTTCTGAAGGCATAAGAATGTTATGCAATGTATGGTAATGCTTCCAGGGTTGGCCTCGGATGTATATTGATGTAGCATGATAAGGTAATAGCATATGCGTCACGATAGTTGCGGCCACATGAGAATATAAATTATTACTAAACACATGACCCTGAAGTAGCAGCAGTGATATTTCCTTTAACGTTATGGTGTCACTTTTGTAAGGGATTCATGTTGATATATATATTCTGGATGTGAGACAATGTAATATATTGTTAAGCCGAAAGACTTAATCTGAGGTAGCGAAGGTGGCTTGAAATCTTAAAAGGTGAGGACATTGGTAGCCTATATCATTTGGGAAAAGCAAATGGGGTAGTTGACACATTAAGCTGCAAGGCAGTAGGAAGCATGAATGGCCAGCTCACAGAAAAGAAAGATATAGTCAAGAAATCTATATCAATGAAGCAATGTGGGGTTTTATTCTCTTGAAACCCCAGGTGAAAGAATGATAGTGTAAAAGGCGGCAAAATATTTCTGGGTAGCCGAGAGGAGAAACAGTATGTAAAGACTAT
Source organism: Capsicum rhomboideum (assembly GCA_031232105.1). NCBI lineage: Eukaryota > Viridiplantae > Streptophyta > Magnoliopsida > Solanales > Solanaceae > Capsicum > Capsicum rhomboideum. The sequence goes on along the minus strand of CP124719.1, from coordinate 44,276,389 downwards.
CTTATTCCAACTGGAAAAGAATGTACAATAAAAAAAAATAAAAATTCGACAAAGGTACTTGAGCTATCACAAGGGGGAAGTACTTTAGCACTAATGTAGATTGTGTGTACCGGGTATAGATGAGTTAAGACACGGAAATGTGACAGAAGAACATCGTTCACGGTAGTTTGTTTTTTTGAAAACAACCAAAATACACCATGGTGTAGCAGAGATGTGTTGGTAAGAATATATGAGAAGCACATTGTAGAACTTGTAGTTCAATGTCCAAGCGGTCACTGACGAACAGTATGGCATCAGAAGTCTGTATGTTTCATGCAATATATACCCTCCCAGTTTTGAAGTGGAACATGAATAACATGGAATTGATTAAAGGGTTGTCTCGTACATTGCGAAGGTTGATTCCATATAAGTAATCATGAACTGGCTTACTGAGTCAACATATTTCCTACCAGTTAGGACCACCGATACAGATGAACGGTATGCAAAATTGTATGTTACAGAGCTAGTATGATTACATGAGACTCCACTCACTATTATATCACACAAGGGGGCTCACTTTATTGCACAGTGTGGGTAAGTCTTTCCAGTAAAGCATGAGTATACAGATAAATGTAAGTATGGCTGGTCATCCTTAAATGGATGGACAAACAGAATGTATTATAAGAACATGTGAAGATATGTCACGAGTTTGTACATTGGACTTTAAAGGTAGTGGGGATGAATATCGATCGTCTAATGAAATTGCATACAATAAAGATATCAAAAGGTACCTTACGAAGGTTTATATAAAAGGACATATAGATCATCCATTGGATGGGTTACGGTTGATGAAATTTTGCGTTGCCCAGGTCAAATTTTGTTCATCAAGCTATAGAGAAAGTGAATGTGATATAACAGTAGCTACAAATGGCCCAAAGTCGGTATAAATCATATGCCGATAGTAGAAGTTGATAGTGTCACCAATGGAAAAAGATAATGAGATTCGGAAAGAAAGCGGAGTTGTCCAAAGATTTGGGCAACTTGCGTATCTATTAGCACTAGTCCAGGAATTCTTCACAGTCCATTTAGTATTCTATATTTGATACTCCGAAAGTGTATCGGAGGGTATACAGTATTTTTGCCAGTGGAAATGTACATATTACCGAGGATCTCACACGTAAAAAGGTACATCGAGAAATGAAAGAATTAAGAAATGCAGAAGTAGCTTCCGTAGGGGCACTATTGGAGAACTTAGTACATCGAAGAAATCACAAGGGAAATCGAAGCATTAATGAAATCTAAAGTACTTGTAATTGTGGTACATGGAAGGAAAAGTTCAAGATACAGATTTGGAGTTATAAGTCTTTACAAGTGTTAAGTGTGAATATTATGATATGGAGAATTCACTTTGACTTAAGTGTTGCAATGAGACAGTGTTACTAACATTCGAGGACGAATGTCCCTAAGGGGGGAAGAATGTAACACCCCGTACCTTCCCAACCCTACTTGATGACGTTGAACAATGTATACTTGAGTGTCGAGAGCCACACGAATGTATTTTGTAATGTTATTTACAAGAAAATTGAAATTTGGCCTCGTACATGTGATTAGCCCTTCGTAGGAGGTGTTTTGTGATTTTCATGGAGCATTTGTGGGGTCCAAAACGAGGCTAAGAGAACCTTTAAACAAAGGATATTAAGGTTAAGAAGTAAGTTAAAGAATAGGATTTGAAGTATCTGACCAAACCCGCGAAGAAAAGTCGAAAAATGAAATTTTTGAAAAATTTAAGGGAAGGGCGTGTTGGGTAGCGTGCCACGCCGCTCTGGACTAAAATTTTTAGTCCAGAGGCAGTGAGTTGGGCGTGCCACCTTGGGTTTTCCACTTTTTCAAAGTTGGAATTTTTCTTAAATCCCAAGGGTATCCGAGGGCGTACCGAGCCGATTTTTGCCACATTTCTTCTACAACCATGAGTATATACAAGAAATAAATGACATATTTAATTGGTATGATAAATTTACTCGAGAACGAAATTGGGGTCAAAATGACGATTTTACCCTTTTGGGCAAAATAGGCCATGCGTGGCTAGAATCACTTGTTTTTGGGATTGAGGTTACGGATATGAATGACATGAGTAGGAATATTGTCGTAACACGCATGAGATGATGAAACCACGAGAAATGATTGATTTTAGTGGGTTAAGTAAATTGGGCCCAAAAAGGACTAAAAAATGAAAAAGAAAACATGGCCTAATGGGTCACAAGACCCATTCTTCCATTTGACTAAGTCATACACATTAATTATTGAATAAAAGTGGATAATCATGGACTTGAGAGCCTGTAAAAAGGGCAAGAAATCTAATTTTATTGCTTATAAAGGCTCATGCCTTTTAGACAAATATCCAAGGTATTTTCTTCAAACCCTAAGAGTTCAAAGCCAAACTTTGGAGCAAGATCAACATCTTCCAAGCCTAGGTAAGTGATTATTGTCATGGATTAATATATTATATGCATGGGAGAGTATGTGAATCTTTTTGGTTATGCTTGAAAGAGTTGAACATAGTACTTTGGGTTTTTGTACAAGATGTGTCATCCATGAGATTTGAACTTGAATTATGGCTTGTGCCTTTGATGAAAGATCATGGTATGGATAAAACTATGAACATGTATGGTGTTATTTTTGGTATTAAACTTGTTATTGTCTATAAGTGAAAATTGTGGGATTTTGGCCGATATGTGTTATGAGTCGTATTAAGGGAAGTTGATGGATTATTTGTGATGTGGTATGGATAAGAAAGTGGAAAGGAGAAGTGTTGTGGTGAAATGTGTCAATTATCATATATTTGTCAATGTTGGGAATATTATGGAATTTTTGGAATAATAATTTTATCAATGGTTTTGTCAAGGGGAAATGACATGTTCAAGGCAAACATGTACCCCATTGATGTTATATGCAATTGTAAAGTAGTTGTTGGTTAACGTGAATCCCGTTATGTATTTGTGTTGTAGAATGACACATAAAGAAGGAGTGGGACTATTGTATGCACATATAGGATTGTATATCCGTATTGAGAGTACAAGGTATGTAAGGTTACTCTGTCCGTATCTTTTCGCGGCAAATAGTCTATTTCACTAGTCCTATCCCAAAATGTGCTAAGGTATCCTATATCCGTTTATCAATACTCCTTGTCATATATTTCCTACTCATGGATCATTTGTGAGTCTCATGTCTCATTATCATGGTTAATGTTCCAAAAGCTCAAACAAGGATATGGTCCAATGTTCCAATAGTGGTTATGCTCAAGTATCTTGTTATGAATGATTGTCCAATGGTTCCAATGGTGTCATGTTTCCAATAATGTTTATTCACATGTTTTCTATTTTGATTATGGTTCCAAGTTTCCAAACATGCTATGTCACATGAATATGTCAATCTCTCACAAGTGAATGTACCAATCTCATATGTCTCTTACTCTTTGGCTAATGATCAAAAGTTTCAAGTGATGTTATGACTATCAAAGTACCAATCTCAAAGTAAAGAACAAAGTAATGCAAATGTGGTCAATGATCAAGTATGGGTGGCAAGTCTAGGGGCATAGGCCTAGCTCGACTCGATCCCGATGTGTTGATTTATAGGTGGCAAGTCTAGGGGAACAAGCCTAGCTCGACTCGATCCCCATGTATTGATTTATGGGTGGCAAGTCTAGGGGCATAAGCCTAGCTCGACTCGATCCCGATGCAGTGCTTTATGGGTGGCAGGTCTAGGGGCACAACCCTAGCTCGACCCGATCCCAACATGACGATAAGTCATGTAAAGACCCACTGATCAGTAGGGGCCCGGGTACATTGTGACATATGTAATGACATTGAAGTAAAGAAGCATGAAAGCGATGAAATCAATGAAAGTAATACACATGGTTTCCAAAGTGCAAAATGGTTACTTATTCATCTGATTATGCATATGCATTTGAGTTCCATTGACTTCATTGAACTATTCATGTGTTGTATAGTTTCATTTGAGCCTTACATACTCAGTACATTCTTCGTACTGACCCCTTTTGGGGAACTTACCTTACATGTTGCAGGTGCAGGCACTAGTAGATCTCCACCGTAGGATGACAGTAATTGCAGATCATTGGTGAGCTCCAGTTAGTTTGGGGCTTCTCCGAGTCACAGTTGTTCAAATGTTTTGATATTATACATAGTGTATAAAGTGGGGACTTGTCCCGACTTTCAGTAGTTTTGGTCAATGCATCTGTTAGAGGCTTTTGTAGACGTATGTGGGTATACAAATGTAAGATGGTATATGACATTTTGACTTGATGGCCTCAACGGCCGAGTTTCTCATATGTATATACGTCACATGTTCTTTGATTTCTGATTTTAGTATTTCCTGTTCCTATGGGATAGTAGTGTTTCCTAAGACATGTATATGAAGTAATAAAAGCAAAGCTTGGTTCTCTCGGGCCTTATCGTCTTCGGGTGCCAATCACGCCTCGTTGGTTCTCATATGTATATACGTCACATGTTCTATGCTTTCCGATTTTAGCCTCTCATGTTTCTATGTGATAGTAGTGTTCCTATGACATGCATACGAATGAATAGAAGCAAAGCTTGGTTCTCTCGGGCCTTATCGGCTTCGGGTTCCAGTGACAGCTTAAGTGTTGATTCCAAAATTGGAGGTTACGGTATGAATTTTCTCTTTGAGTTTGCCTTAATCGATAACATTGAGAGAAAGCTTTGAGTTGAAAAAGTGTTAATATAATGTCTTGTATTGTCAAAATTCAAATCCTTTACAAGTTAATAATTTAGCCATTAAAGGCAATAAGTAGAATACATCTAGATAAAATAGGAAAAAATAATTTTAAAATACATTAAATTATCTAGAAAGTTCTAAAAAAACAAAAACATTTAACTATATATGCATATCAATATATATACGTACAAGATAACGTTCTTGCTTAGTTCTTTGATATAAAGAAAACATAACATTATACTTGTCAAGCCCCGAATCCTAACGAGGCGTGATTGGCACCCGAAGCCGACAAGGCCCGAGAGAACCAATCTTTGCTTCTATTCATTCGTATGCATGTCATAGGAACACTACTATCACATAGAAACATGAGAGGCTAAAATCGAAAAGCATAGAACATGTGACGTATATACATATGAGAAACTTGGCCGTTGAGGCCATCAAGTCAAGATTTCATCTATCATCTATTACACAGACACCCACATACGTCTACAAAAGCCTCTAACAGATGCATTGACCAAAACCAACTGAAAGTCGGGACAAGTCCCCGCTTTATACACAATGTACAATATCAAAACATATATACACTCTGACTAGGAGAATCCCCGAACTAACTGGAGCTCACCAATGAACCGCAAACAGCTGGCAACCTACTGTGGTGGCCTACTAGTACCTGCGCCTGCAACAAGTAAGGTAAATTCCCCAAGAGGGGTCAGTACGAAGAATGTACTGAGTATGTAAGGCCATATGAAACTTGTAAGATATGAAAATATGTCAAGAACTTAAGTTCCAATGGATAACCAATATAGATAAATCACAATGTAGATGAGTCACTATTCTGTACTTTGGAAACCATGTATATTACATTCATTCTTTCTCTTGCCTTTACTTTACTTTACATTGCTCATATGCTGTTAGGGCCCTCATCATGCAGGTGTTCTTTTCACCCCATGGATAACATATCATCATCATGAAGGTATTCGTTTTACCCCATGGATAAGATCATATCATCATGCGGGTGTTCTTGCACCCCATGGATAAATGGCCATCATCATGCAGGTATATGTACCCCATGGATAAACTAACATCATCATGCAGGTATTTGTACCCCATGGATAACACCCATGAACACAATTAATATGCATTACATTATTCTTACATCATTTCATTACCTTTGAGATTGATACAAGCACTTGTGAGAGATTAATACTTTTGCTTATGAGAGATTGATACAATGGTAGCCATAACCTTATTTAAAACTTTGGATCATTAACCAATGAGTGAGATACATATGAGTAACATTGTTGGAAACACAATATCATCAAGAACATAACACCATTGGATCCATTGGAACAATAATCAATGAACAAGAGACATGAGTATGACTAATATTGGAATATCGCAACATAACCTTATTGGGATTTTTGGAACATTAACCATGAATATGAGACATGAGATTCACCATTGCTCAATGAGTGGGAAATATATGACAATGACCATTGATAACCGGATATGGGATACCTTAGCACATTTCGGGATAGGACTAGTGAGATGTCAATGGGAATACTATTTGCCGCAGAAAATATGGACAAAGTAACCTTACGTACCTTGGATTCTCAATACGAATATATAATCCGAGAGGTGCATACAATAGTCCCGCTCCTTCTTTATGTGTCACTCTACAACACAAATACAATACGGAATTCACATTAACCACCAACTACCTTACAAATGCATACAATGTCAATGAATTACATGTTTGCCTTTAAACATGTCATTTCCCCTTGACAAAACCATTGATCATACTATTATTCCAAAAATTCCATAATATTCCCAACATTGACCAACACATGATAATTGATACATTTCACCACAACACTTCTCCTTTACACTTTCTTATCCATAACACATCACAAATAACCCATCAAATGACCTTAATACAACTCATAACACATATCGTCCAAAATCCTACGATTTTCACTTATAGACAAGAACAAGTTTAATACCAAAAATAACACCATACATGTTCATATTTTGTCCATACCATGCTTTTTCATCAAAGGCACAAGTCCTAATTCAAGTTCAAATCACCAAGATGGCACATCTTTTACCAAAAGAAAAAATATATTATTCACCACCTTGTCAACACAACTAGCATAATATACATCATATCCCATGCATATAATATGTTAATCCATGAGAATAGATACTTACCAAGGCTTGGAATATGTTGATCTTGTCCAAGGAGTCCAAAGGAATATGTTGCTTTAGGGTTTGGAGCTTAAAGAACTATTTGAGAAAATATCACAAAGGCATGAGAGATTTTGGACAATAAAAATCTGATCTTGGGGCCTTTATATATACCCCAAGTCAAGCTTAGCCATTCCTTGGCATTTATTGAGGTCAAAGTGGAAGAATGGGTCATTTGGCCCTTTGGGCCAATTCTTTTATTTCTATTTTGGGCCTAACTTTGGGCCCAATAACTCATATCCATGTAACCCATAAAATTTCATGTATTATTCACCATATATATCATGTTTACATAATTCCATAATGTCACGACAATATTCTCTTAAAAGATTCTCATTCGTTATTTCGATCGCAAAAATAGGCATTCTAGTCGCCCTTAGTTTCATTGGACATTTTGGATCACTATTCACATTTCATGATTTGATCATGTAGGAGTATGTAGGAGTGTATTGAAGTGTTTGAATCTTTAACAATGCTCAAATAACCCCAAAGAACCAAAAGAAACCATCCAAGAAGCGTCGTCGAATTGCGTTACAAAACGAGTCCGGAAAGGCACATTTTTTTTGCCTTGAGCCACTAGCTGCAAAGAAGGATGTGGCACAAGAAATGAGGCCCCTATGAATCAGGTGGCTTGTTCCACACCCCCTGAAACAGGGCAGTGGCGCAAGTTTTGGTGCTTTGCTGAATTTTTCGGCCATTTTTCCAACACTTGTGTATCGTCCAATACCTTATCAAAACACTACAAAATACTTACTTAGTGATCTTAATCATCAAGTAAACATGACTCCAAGTCACCAAATGAGGTTGGAATGTGTACAGGTATTCCACAAATGCTCCCCGAAATCACCAAACACTTCCTACGAAAGTCGAATTACCTGTATGTGGCCAAATTTCAATTTTCTCGTCGTTAGCGTTACCAAATACATACTTGTCTATCTCAACACCTAAGAAAACCTTATTCAACATCATCATGTAGGGTTTGGAAGGTACGGGGTGTTACAATACTCCTCTGTCCCAATTTATATGACCCACTTTCTTTTTTAGTCAGTCCCAAAAAGAATGACATATTTATATATTTAATAACAATTTAACTTTAAAATATCTATTTTACCCTTAATGAAATGATTTACAGTCACACAAACATCTGTAACTTATTTTAGACCACAAGTTTCAAAAGTCTTTCTTATTTTCTTAAACTTCGGATCAAGTCAAACTAATTCATATAAATTAGGACGGAGAGAGTACATCATAGTCGAACTTGAGAAAGTTCTTTGACATACAAGACTACAAAAGCATATGCCACGCCCCAAATCCCATTGAGGCGGACTGGCACCCGAAGCCGATATGGCCCAAGAGAACCAATCTTTACTCATGTACATTCGTATGTATATCCTCGAATGAATCTTATTATACCTCATGCAACTATGCGGAAGTCATGGACATGGAAACTTATGCCATATCTATACCCACATATGTGTCAACAAAAGCCTCTAACAGATTCATGTACAAGACCAACTAAAGTAGGGACAAGTCCCTGCTTTATACAACATTTTCAACATCAAAACAACTATACAACTGTGACTCGGAAAGTCCCGAACCAACTGGGGCTCACCAAAGATTCGCAAATACTGTCAACCTACTGTGGAGGTCTACTAGTTCCTGCACCTGCAACATGTAAGGTAAGTCCCCCGAGGGGGTCAGTACGAAGAATGTACTGAGTATGTAAGGCTCATAAGAAACTACATCATACATAAGAACTTCCATGGAGTCAATATAAGAGGAAAAACAAATAGTCAATGTGAATAAACTCTGTTTCTGTATGTGAGGAACCATGTATATTACGTTCTTTACTTCTCTCGTCTTCGCATATTTATTCATCTTTTTGTTCTACCCATGCTAGGCTGTTCTGTCGCCCCTGGGATGAGATTATTGTTCTACCCATGCTAGGCTGTTCTGTCGCCCCAGGGATGAGATTAACCCATGCTAGGTACTTTGACCCCTGGGATGTTATAGTAACCCATGCTAGGCTTTCGTGTCGCCCCTGGGATATATTGTGATAACCCATGCTAGGCTTTTAGATCGCCCCTGGGATGTATCGGGATCGACCCATGCTAGGCTTTCATGTCGCCCCTGGGATACCACCCATGTTATTGGGATCGACCCATGCTAGGTATTTTAACCCCTGGGATACCACCTATGAATTCTCATTAATTAAGTCTCTTATTATTCTCACTTCCGATCTAAGAGTGATACAATGAGGATCATGACATGATTTGAAGCACGCACCTATATATATTACTTCACTCCTTCACTTTATGGGATTGATACCTTTAATTGTGAGGGATAGATATATTAACTCGTACATTACCTCTTCATTACTCTAATGAGATATTATGAGATTGGTACTTATACTTGTGAGAGATTGGTATAAAGATAATCATAATATTATTAGACTTTGGGCCATGACATGATTGGCAAATGCTTTTCAAGAATAAATAGATTCTCTTTATATCTTTCTCTTTTTGAGATAGTTCTTTCAGAAATTACAACATTATGACAACTTTGGAACTTCAGTCAATGAATAAGATATAATTGAATCATAATTCGTCTAAGAATAGGACACATGTGAATAACAATATAGATCAACCTGAACTGGGATACCTTAGAACACTTCGGACATGAGTAAGTACCATAACAAGGTGAATACTCTATGCTGCAGAAAGATACGAAAAGAGTAACCTTACATACCTTGTCATCTCACTACGAATACACAAACCTATATGGGGATACAATAGTCCAGCTCCTTCGTTAAGTTTTACTCTACAACACAAGTACATAACAAAGCTCATGTTAACAACCAACTACCTTACAAGTGTATAAGTGTCACAATGAGTTATGTGACTGCTATATAGCATCATTTCATCCCTCACAGTGCAATACATTGCATTATCATACATTATCATACCAACAACACCATCACAAACCACACGTCGACCAAGACATCCTAAACCAATAACATTTCACACCACATTTACCCTTTATGCTTCCTCATTATCATTCCGTCATAATTACCCTATCAACTTGCCTCATAACAACTTATGAACAAAAATACATACTTAATATAGTCCAACATTCCTCCATAGTCCCCTTTAAATTCATTAAAACGGCATCACAAGTTGATAATTACATCCAAAAAGAGTATAGGAGCCTTCGGGGGTCAACTAGATGTGAAAACATACAAAACCGAACGTGGGGCTGACCTTCCAAGCCACCTGCACCCACAGGTGACTGAGGTGCGCCCGCAGGTGGACTTTGGCAGATGTCAAAGGAACCTGCATTGGCATCTGCGCCCGCAGGTGCCCTCGTTTGCGAGGGCGGATACCCGTTTTGGTCCAAATTGGTCTCTTTTGGGTCTTTTTATGCAATGAATGGTCCATGATCATAAATAAACTTCTTTTAAAATATTTTTGATCATATTATATGCCAACAATCATCCATGGTCTCACAACACACATAAACATCACCAAAACCTCACTTTCTTTTCAATACGTCACCAAATCCATAACCAAATTTACAACAACAATTCCAAACATGATACACAAGGATAAAACAAGGTAAGACTATAATCACATCTCACATGTCAATATTGAATCCATCAAGTTCACTTCCTTCAAGACTACAAGTCCATGTTCAAGTTTACAAGGCAAAACCCTTCACCGATTAAGCAAACATAAATTGTTTTACACATAGTGAACTTCTCACACTTCACCAATATAACCAACATGATATAAAACATATTCCATGCATAAAATATATTTAACCATAATAATATACACTTACCAAGTCTTGCAAGATGATGATCTTGGTCAAAGGGATGAAGGTCTAGGGTTTGTGTGAGATAAGGAAATGTTGGAGATAATTCTAGAAATGGCCTGGGTGTCACAATGAAATAAAAATCTGATTTGTGCCCTTTTATAGTCCCTTTAAGTCTCTCTTATCCTATTCTTGGCATTAAATGCAATGGTTGATTAGTCAAATGGAAGAATGGTTCATATTTGCCCTATTGGGCCAAGTCTTTCTTATGATCTTTGGGCCTTATTTGGCCCAATGGAACAAGACTCATGTAAGCCCCAAAAAATTAATGAATAATTCATAAAATCTCTCATGTTTAACTAATTCCATAAATATACACGTAGTCGTATAGGTTCGACAACATACGGGGTGTTACACCTCCTACGAAAGTCTAATCACATGTACTAGGCCCAATATCAATTATCTCTTCAATAACATTACAAAATACATACTTATGGCTCTCGACACCTAAGTAAATATTGTTCAACGTCGTCAAGTAGGGTTGGGAAGGTACGGGGTGTTACATTCTTCCCCCTTTAGGAACATTCATCCTCGAATGTTAATAACATCGCTTTATGTACAACATATGCATAATTATATTATCATCTCTATACATATACACTCATAGATACTTACTTAGTCTTTCTCCACTTTCGTACTTTTGAATTTTTTTCTTCTGTTTGGAACAAATATGGGTACCTTGGTTTCATCATTTTGTTTTTTCGCTTCCCAGGTAATCTCTTTGACTTGTTGATTTCCCCAAAGAACTTTTACGGAAGTTACGTCTTTCTTTACTAACCTTTTCACTTGTTGGTCTAGAATAGAAATAGGTAGCTCTTCCTTCCTAGTGAGATCCTCCATAATTTACATAGCTACAATGGGAGCAATACAAAATGGAAATCTTATGCACTTCCGGCAATTTCACATGGCATGTTGTATAGGGCAAATTCCCCTTTCTTTCCAAATCCCATTACCCCTTTCATTAGTAATGCTTTTAAAAGTACTTAATCATCTATGGTTACAAACATCTACTATACCATTACGATATGTGTCTTTCACTCTAATAGATTCACCAACAGGTGGAGATATTTCAAGTGACTTAACTAATGCCCCCGGTGTCCCATTAACTTTTATAGTAATCAATGGAGTGACATACAATAGGGTATATGTATCATTCAAAAATATGGATAATATACTTGTATCTTCATCAGGAGATGCCTCCGCATTCTGCCGGTCCACTAGAGCATAGGTACGATTTTGGGCTCCACTGGAACTAGCTGCTCCTCTAATATCTCTACCACGACCAGTAGGCTGAACGCCTCTTCCTAGGAAAGGAACTGATGCTGATGATGCAACGGCTGATCCCGTAGGTCGTGCTACACCACTCGCGCCCCTTTGTGGGTATTCTCTCATTATATTCCCTGCTGTGCCACACCAAAAACAAGCATTGGTCCCCAATCGGCATTCACCTAAATGATACCTTCCGCAATACTGACACGGAGGATGAGAAAATTCCACTGTCTGTGAACCTTACACTCCACTACTCTGTCCAGGTTGACTACCCCTATACCTTTGGAATTGGGGTTGTGTACCTGCTGTGGAATAATAAAATGAGGGTCTCGGCGGTAACATTTAAGGTCTAGATTCTCCTGGGGACACCATAGACTGCCCCATAGGTCTAGCCCTTTTTGATGGCCCTTCCTCAGATTCCTGCGTCCTTCTTCTTTTCCTTTGGTCCACCATTTTCTGTGCGAAGGCCTGAATTCTGGCGATGTCCATATCTCTGTTCAATGTTGCAATAGTACAGTCCCTCACTAGATATGGCTCTAATCTGTCCACATATTGATGGACTCTGTTTGTCATTGTAGCCACCACTTTTGGAGCATATCGAGCCAAGGAATTAAACTGCAGACTGTACTCTCTGACACTCATATTTTCTTGACGCAAATTTAGAAATTGGTTTGTACGTGCCTCCCGGATCTCATATGGGAGGTAATGATCAAGGAATGCAATTTTAAATTCTTCCCAACCAGCTGGGAGTGCCTCAATACCCCTTGATCTTTTCCAGTCCTCATACCACAAGATAGCCTGGCCTTTCAGTCTATAAGCTGCTAGCTCAACCGTTTCTACACCTGTTACGTGCATCACCTCTAGTGCTCTTTGAACTTGATCCACAAAATCCTGTGGATCTGCTTTCGGATCTGACCCTGTGAATATGGGAGGGTCTAATTTCAGGAAGTCCTGTGTTCTGTGACTCGCCACCCTAGCCGCATCATCCTTATTTATCATTGGACCAATTCGTCCCTATGTCTGTGCAGCAACTAGCTGTGTCAACATATGTACTGCATTTCTCAAATCCTGATCAGTGGTATTCATTGGTGGTTCTGCAGGTACATCTCTACCTCTTGGCTCTTCTAGAGCTGGAAAAGTAGAAGAAGACCGCGATTCAATTTCAGCATCAGCTCCACCTTGACTAGCTTGGTCAGGTGGTGATTTACTCATTCCTTCACCGGCAGACATATCTACCTTCTTACCTTTGCCTCTACCTCTTCTTGTGATTGGCATTTTACTATACCAAAAAAAAACAATTACCATGGTCAGATACAATTCAACTTACAACACTGGCTCTATGACACGATTTAAAAAATGAAGAAACGAAATGACTCCTAAATGTCCCGTAGCCTCCTACTTATAAATGTGGTGCACAACACATCGATAAGTAAGACTCTACTCAGACACAGCTTTGTAGACACCCTTAGAACAACCTGCTCTGATACCACTTTTGTCACGCCCCAAATACCATTGAGGCGGACTGGCACCCGAAGCCGATATGGCCCGAGAGAACAAATATTTGCTCATGTACATTCGTATACATATCCTCGTATGAATCTTATTATACCTCATGCAACTATGCGGAAGTCATGGACATGGAAACATATGTCATATATATATATATATAAAACTTGGCCGTTGGGGCCATCAAGTCAAAACGGACATTCATCTCTGACGTTCATATACCCACATATGTGTCTACAAAAGCCTCTAACAGATGCATGTACAAGACCAACTAAAGTCGGGAAAAGTCCCCGCTTTATACAATATTTACAACATCAAAACAACTGTACAACTGTGACTCGAAAAGTCCCAAACCAACTGGGGCTCACCAAAGATTCACAAATACTGTCAACCTACTGTGGAGGTCTACTAGGGCCTGCACCTGCAACATGTAAGATTCTCATTAATTAAGTCTCTTATTATTCTCACTTCCATTCTAAGAGTGATACAATGAGGATCATGACATGATTTGAAGCACGCACCTATATATATTACTTCACTCCTTCACTTTATGGGATTGATACCTTTAATTGTGAGGGATAGATATATTAACTCGTACATTACCTCTTCATTACTCTAATGAGATATTATGAGATTGGTACTTATACTTGTGAGAGATTGGTATAAAGATAATCATAATATTATTAGACTTTGGAACATGACATGATTGGCAAATGCTTTTCAAGAATAAATAGATTCTCTTTATATCTTTCTCTCTTTGAGATAGTTCTTTTAGAAATTACAACGTTATGACAGCTTTGGAACTTCATTCAATGAATAAGAGATAAGTGAATCATAATTCTTCTAAGAATAGGACACATGTGAATAACAATATATCTCAACCTGAACTGGGATACCTTAGAACACTTCGAACATGAGTAAGTACCATAACAAGGTGAATACTCTATGCTGCAGAAAGATACGAAAAGAGTAACCTTACATATCTTGTCATCTCACTACGAATACACAAGCCTATATGGGGATACAATAGTCCAGCTCCTTCCTTATGTTTTACTCTACAACACAAGTACATAACAAAGCTCATGTTAACAACCAACTACCTTACAAGTGTATAAGTGTCACAATGAGTTACGTGACTGCTATATAGCATCATTTCATCCCTCACAGGGCAATACATTGCATTATCATACATTATCATACCAACAACACTATCACATACCACACGTCGACCAAGACATCCTAAACCAATAACATTTCACACCACGTTTACCCTTTACGCTTCCTCATTATCATTCCGTCACAATTACCCTATCAACTTGCCTCATAACAACTTATGAAAAAAAATACATACTTAATATAGTCCAACATGCCTCCATAGTCCCCTTTAAAGTCATTAAAATGGCATCACAAGTTGATAATTACATCCAAAAAGAGTATAGGAGCCTTCGGGGGTCAACTAGATGCGAAAACATACAAAACCGAACGTGGGGCTGACCTTCCAAGCCACCTTCACCCGCAGGTGACTGAGGTGTGCCCGCAGGTGGACTTTGGCAGATGTCAAAGGCACCTGCATTGGCATATGCGCCCGCAGGTGCCCTCGTCTGCGGGGGAGGATACCCGTTTTGGTCCAAATTGGTCTCTTTTGGGTCTTTTTATGCAATGAATGGTCCATGATCATAAATAAACTTATTTTAACATATTTTTGATCATATTAGATGCCAACAATCATCCATGGTCTCACAACACACATAAACATCACCAAAACCTCACTTTCTTTTCAATACGTCACCAAATCCATAACCAAATTTACAACAACAATTCCAAACATGATACACAAGGATAAAATAAGGTAATACTATAATCACATCACACATGTCAATATTGAATCCATCAAGTTCACTTCCTTTAAGACTACAAGTCCATGTTCAAGTTTATAAGGCAAAACCCTTCACCGATTAAGCAAACACAAATTTTTTTACACATAGTGAACTTCTCTATCACGCCCCAAATCCTATTGAGGCGGACTAGAACCCGAAGCCGATGAGGCCCTAGAGAACCAATCTTTGCTCATTTCTATTCATATGCATGCCACTCAGTAAGCAGTACCACCACATAGAGATATAATATGCCAAATAGCGGAAGTCATGGAAACATGTGCTATATACATATAAAAAACTTGGCCGTTAGGGACATCGAGTCAACATGGACATACGTATCTCACATTCATCTTCCCACATATGTCTACAAAGCCTCTACAGATACATAACCATAACCAACCTAGAGTCGGGACAACACCCCGCTCTATACACAACATTTATAATGCCAAAACAAATGTACATATGAACTCAGAAAGCCCCGATTCAAATGGAGCTCACTAATAATTCGCAAATGATCCACAACCTACTGTGGAGGTCTATTTGTACCTGTGCCTGCAGCAAGTAAGGTAAATCCCCCAAGAGGGGTCAGTACGAATAATGTACTAAGTATGTAAGGCTATAAGAAACTGTATGCAACACAGGATCTCAACGGAATCAATACATGTGAATAAATATTATGGATTAATCACCGTCTTGCATGTGTGGAACCATGTTCATTACTTTCCTTACTTTCATTATTTTCATTGCTTGATCAATCGTTCATATCAATTTCATCCGTGAAATAACATTACTTCATATTTTCAATTACGACATACTTACCTTGGCTTACGTTCAGCTTTATTATCAATCATCCACTTATTAGTGGGCCATAATATTATAAGAGTCATCCACCTATTGGTGGGATATAACCGTCATCCACACTTGGTGGGCTATAATATAATAAGAGTAATCCACCTATTGGTGGGCTATAACCATCATCCACACTTAGTGGGCTATGACATAATATATAGTAGTCATAATATAACATAATATTGGCATTGATCTATCCGAGCTTGGGCCCTTTAGATTTGTGATCCATTCTCAATAATACATAAAGTAACCTGTAAGCATTACTTCTTTGCATTGCTTCTTCTCTTTACTTTTTCATGAGAGTGATACATTAGTGATTGTAACATCATTGGGATCACATATATACATTACTTCATTTTTCTTACTTTTATGAGATTGAAACCTTCACTTGTGAGAGATTGATACTTTCACTTATGAGAGATTGATACCTTTGATCATTGCAAAATTATTGGAACTTGAAACATCAACCAAAGAACATGAGTCATGTGTGTCACTACTAATCAATGAATAAGGAGCATGAGAGTAACAATGATTAAGAACCGAAAATGGAATATCTTTTAACATTTCGGAATGGAATCAATACAATACCAATGTGACTATTATATGCTGCAGAAGAATACGGATAGAATAACCTTACATACCTTATGTCCTCAATATGAACACATAATCCAATATGTGAGCACAACAATTCCTCTCTCTTGTCCAAAGAGTGCCTTAGGGTTTGAAGAGCCAAGAGAGGTTTTCTTGGAATTGTTTAGAAAAAGATAGAAAAGCATGTGCGTTTGTAATGAATAACAAATCAGATTTTTGGACCTTTATATAATCCCTCAATTCCATCCTTATCCACTCTTATAGTATTTAATGTTATATCTAGAAGGTCAAGGGAAGAATGGGTCATTTGACCCATTTTGGCCCATGTCTTCTTTTTCATTTTGGGCCTTTTATTGAGCCCAATTCACTTAACCCAATAAAATCAATAATTCCTCATGTCTAAATCATTTCATACACGTTACGATGATATTCCCACTCACGGAATTTATATTTGTAGCCTCAATCCCAAAAGCAATCGATTCTAGCCACGTATGGCTTATTTTGACTATAATGGTAAAACCGTCATTTGGATCATCCACGAATAATCTTATAAAAATGGAATGCCAATATAATACTTCAATTATTCCATGTATATTCTCGTGGTTTTAGAAGAAATGTGGAAAAAATCAGCCCTGTACGTCCCAGGGCACCCTTGGGAATTAGCAAAATTTCCAACATTTGAAGGGTGTGCACAATCAGCCTGGCACGCCCTTGGGAGCGCCACCTTGATGCCTGTGGGCTAAAAATTTTAGACCAGAGTGGCCTGGCTCACTCCTGTGCGCGCCCCACCCCTTTTTTAAAAAAAATTTCGTGTCTTCGACTTTTCTTCGTTGATTTGGTTAGATACTTCAAGTTCTACTATTTAGCTTGCCTCTTGTATTTAAGAACCTTTATTTAGGAGTCATTCAAGCGTCATTTATCGCTCCTAAAATTTTCCAAAAAGTTTCCAACTGCTCACACAAGAGTCTAGTCACATTGACTAGTACGATATCAAATGTTCTATCCAAAACCAATGCAACACACGTACTTAGTGCTTGCGTAGCTAACGTTTATAATTACACCCTAGGTCACCAATCAATCAAATTAGGGTCAGGGATGTATGGGGTGTTACATTCTCACACTTCACCAACATAACCAACATGATATAAACCATCTTCCATGCATAAAATATATTTAACCATAATAATATACACTTACCAAGTCTTGCAAGATGATGATCTTGGTCAAAGGGATGAAGGTCTAGGGTTTGTGTGAGATAAGGAAATGTTGGAGATAATTCTAGAAATGGCATGGGTGTCACAATGAAATAAAAATCTGATTTGTGCCCTTTTATAGTCCCTTTAAGTCTCTCTTATCCCATTCTTGGCATTAAATGCAATGGTTGATTAGTCAAATGAAAGAATGAGTCATATTTGCCCCATTGGGCCAAGTCTTACTTATGATCTTTGGGCCTCATTTGGCCCAATGGCCCAAGACTTATGTAATCCCCAACAAATTAATGAATAATTCATCAAATCCCTCATGTTTAACTAATTCCATAAATGTACACGTAGTCGTATAGGTTCGACAACATACGGGGTGTTACACCTCCTACGAAGGTCTAATCACATGTACTAGGCCCAATATCAATTATCTCTTCAATAACATTACAAAATACATACTTATGGCTCTCGACACCTAAGTAAACATTGTTCAACGTCATCAAGTAAGGTTGGGAAGGTACGGGGTGTTACAACATACCACAAATTTTCTTCGGGGAAAAAAAACACAAAGCATAAAGGGACTTGTTAGGTACATGGGATGGAAAACCCTATAGCACATAATGGTATGGGACATTAACTTAACGGGATTTTTATATTTCTAGTCGGTCAAATCAAACATTTGACAACCAGCTAGTCTTCTTATGAAAATGAGCATTACAGCTCAAGCATCCATTGAAGGATGAAGAAAAAACCATAGAATCAGTGAAGAAGAAAAGAGAAAAAAACTATTTATTGAATGATTTCTTAACTGCTCTGCACAATTAATCCAGCTATTTATATAGTGAGTGAGTGTGAGTGAGCTGAAAAATATCTTACCTAAGCAGCTCACATCCAGCTCATTGCCAGCTCAGCCTAACAAACTAATAACTAACTAACCGACTAGCTAATGGAATAGTGTAAACTGCAATTGTGAAAACACGGTAAAAACAATTATTACCACTACAATGCAATACACTATATGAACAAAATGTGAACTCAGTAAATTGTAACACTCCCCCTCGAGTTGAAGGGTGTAGGATATTCAGCACACCAAGCTTGCCCAACAAGTGTAGATGTTGAGGTTGAATTAACCCCTTGGTCAGTAGATCAACAATTTGCTCATGTATGGTGACATGTACTGTCTGTACTAAACCACTCTTGATCTTGGCCTTGATAAAATGGCAATTTATCTTAATGTGTTTAGTCCTTTCATGAAATACATGATTGGTAGCCAACTAAACAGTAGAACCGCTGTCATTAAACACTGAGATAGGCATTGTTTTGTGGGAAAATGACTTGACTTTAATCAAATTCGAAAATTTATGAAAATTCTCAAATTCAACCAAAAACAGAGTTTCCACTTAATTTATTAAGGAAAATTAAGAAATCCTTTGAAGAAAATCTTTAAAAATCTAAAACAAAAAAATCTTTAAAAATTCAAAAATTGGGGTAAGAGATTCTCATTAATACTCTTGGAAGGGTGTTAAGGCACCAAGAATATCCGCTAACTTGCGGTTATCCAGTCTATTTAAAACTAACTCTTATTGACAAACCTGATTGAGAAAACTTTTTGGATTTTTTGAAAGTGAAAGAAAGAACTAATTTTTGAGTTATTTGAAATTCTTAGTTTAAATAATTCAAATGTCAAAGTACCAAAATAACTCCAACTTCTATAATTTTATCTGAGTTAAGGTTTTGAGTTAAATGAGTAACCTAATTACTAAACGTGGATTCAAAGCTTTCCAATAGCTATGAAAGAACATGGGAGGTTCTTAAGTTGTTTCTTGAAATCTTCAATTTATCTAAGTGGGTTCAAATTGTAAATGAACAAATACGATAAACAAAATATAGTAACTCGATGAGGATTCACCTAAGTTAAAAAATGTTAGTGTTAGGCAACAACAAATAATAATGACATCTACCAAAGCTAAAGCAAAACTAGTGCTTTTAGGCCATTGGCCCAAATTTATCTCAAAAAAGTCTCTTGGACTGTTGTGGCTGTGTTTTCATTTTTGGGTTATGAAGTTTATCAGATCACTTGCCCACTTTTGGGTTGCTGCTGCCATCAATAGGTTTGGCCCATTTTTTTTGCATCCTTCAACACGTAATAGCTCATAACCCACTCCACATCATGAGGTTTGACTCGAGGCATTTGAATTTTTTGCAATCCTAGTAGATCATGAGGGAGGGATCGAGAGTCCATTTGGACTCTCGCAAGTCCGATATGCACAAAGAAAGAAGAAAAAAAAAATAAAGAGAAAAAGAATTAATAAGAATGGGAGATGAAAGACACAGAAAATTAGAATAGACTCTAATCATACTGAACAAGAAAGAGCATTACTTAACTATTCTTGAAAACTAATATGACAATCATAAGAAAATACTTAAATCAACCAAGAACGCAAACTGGTTACCGACTTAGAGATACTTTGCAGACATGGTTTCTGCCAAGATAATGCACAAAGGAAAGAGTTGACTATGATTGCCAACTTAGAAATGCTTTGCGAACATGGTTTCAGCCCAGATAATGCACAAAGGAAAGAGCTGACTATGATTCATATTCATGTCAAATAGAATTGAGTGAGACGTGCACACATTGGGCAAACAAGCAAATCAAGTTGTGAACAAGGAAACCTCATCCAGATTCTATTTTACATAGTCTTTTTAAATGTGTTGTGAAATACATTTCGCTAATTTTTCATGCTAAAAAAACATGGCTTTTATCTAGTCCTTAAAAGCAAACACCAAATAGGATATAGCTACTGGATGGTCATACCATGACAACCTAACCACATGTAACTTCACAGAAAAGATGATGACTAAGAGTGTAACAGTATCCATCATCCAATCCTAATACAAGCTTAGCATAAAATATGCATAACTTTAACAAACCACCAATATGAACAAAGAAACACAAGAGACTCCTAGCATAGATAGGTCACAAACAAATGACAAGGATTTCTAATAGATCAAGTGACTCAAAAAAATGAATACGAGTGCGCAAAAGCAGACAGAAAAATCTAGTAATGCACAGGACATTGATACAACTTAACACCAAACCACAACCAACAGACCTCATGCAATGATATACCACATTTCTATCCTCATCCTCTCCTTGATAAGTCTAAAGAGACTTTTTCATATCAAGAGGGTCATAGAGGGGTGGTTGGATGAAATATCCTATGTTTATAAGTCCACTCCGTTGTTTTCCTTGACATTTTAAGTCAAAGGAACTTGGGGAAGGACTGCTAGCACAGAGAAAAACAGTAAAGTAGACTTCATAAGAAAAACTAAAATAACCATGGAATGTTGAATAAACTGGAAATGCAAAAAGGAAAGACTGAGACATTTAACCCGTGATTAGCAAAAGAAGGAAGGCAAAATCAACTAAACTTCAACTAATCAAACCTTAAAATAGTTATAAGAGGTAAAATAACCAGGCTTGATAACATGATTCTAAACTAAAATAAAAAGTTTACAGTAAACATTTAGCAACAAGATAAAAACAAGAACACATAGGTTCAAACATGGCCTTCAGGAACTTATCAACACAGCATCTTTATTCTCACTTAATGAGGTTTATACCATCAAAAACATCAATAAAACATAACAAAAACTAACATTATACCCCTAACGCTACATTAATCGAAGAGGAACAAATAAAAAGATGAGGTTTTTACCTTTTTCGGGGCAGCAAACCAAGACTTGAGCTGTCATTGGAATCTTCTAGCCACCACCGGGAAAAACCACTAGTAATCAGGAATCCTAAGCTCGGAAATGAGACTCACAAGGCTTCCCGATTCAAAATTTTTAACTAGGGGGAAATCCTCTTTCAATTTAGAAATCCCCTACTTTGCTTGAGGAATTTTTTTTAACTCTCAAGGTCTCGGATTTTAGCCCTCAACAGTGAGCTATTTATAGAAAACTTTTGGAATCAATTTTTGAGCTCCCGTCGATGTGGGAGAATGGATTTAAATGGCATTTTGGGAATTTTGCTGAGGGATAAGGGATGAGCTGGGAAACGTACGAATTTAGTACTATTTTTGGATAAGAATTGAGATGGAAAATTGAAAATTTGAGAGGATAATCATTGGGAATTACCTGGAAGCTTCTACAGAATTCTAATCTCGTGCTTAGCATGCGTTGATAGTACTGTTTGAGGATAAAGTGAGGTAAATCGCAAAGTCGGCGTCGTATGCTTGATTTTCTGGGTTCTTCGTGAATTGGGATGATTTGGGGCGTTGTTGTTATTCTGTTGTGTTGTTGTGAAGGAGAAAAAGGGTGATGAAGGTTGTGGGCCGGGTTGGCATTGGTGTTGGGCATGGTTTGGGTAGCTGTTAGGAATAAAAAAGAGTAGAGGTTAGGTTATTAGTAAAAGGGAAATTAGGCTATTTGTCCAAGAATAGGGTATTTAACAAATAGCCAAATTGAAAGCCAATGGGTCAATTGAATTGCAATTGTAACCAACTTGATTTCGATTATGGGTAAATTTAATAAATTGGCTAAATTGAATCGCAATCCGATACGAATTAACAACCGATTCAATCTCGAGTTTCTTGGTTTAATAAAATCAAACAAATACTTTCCGAATAATTCATTTTTAAGAACAAATTATATTGAAATCAAGATTTACCCTATTTGAACCAATTTTCAAGACAAGTCTTGATTAAAAACCGATTTTTGATAAAATAACTGTTAAGTAACAAAGTTATACGATCTCGTATATATGAATACAGAAATGTATAATCGTCACTTAAATGCCACAATTGACCCAAATAAATATTTCAGAAAGTTCTTATCCAGATAAAACAAATGTTATGGTTTTATTTAAAAATCGAAGAAACTCAAAATCAAACCTAGTTGTGGAGGGAAAAAATTAGGTGTCAACAGGCATAGTGATGGAAACACCTAGCTCTTGTTGTAAGACAACAAGCCAAGTTACCTCTATAATAGCTGAAGCCATGATTCTATACTCAGTCTCAGTGAGCTCCTGGATACTGTCTGTTGTTTCATTGATTTCCAGCAGATTAAGGAGTCACCAAAATGAACAACATAGCATGTGACTGATCTTCTAGTATTAGTACAAGTAGCTCAATCTGAATCACACCAACACATGAAGGTAGTATATGGTTAAGCTTTCAACCAAACTCCTTGACCAACAATTCCTTTAAGATATCTGACCACCCTAGTAGTAGCATCCCAGTGAGATCCCTTAGGATGTTGCATGAACTGACTAGTTGTCTGTACAACAAAGTAGATATCAGGCCAAGTGACGGTGGCATACATGAGTTTGCCCATGAGTCTTTGATAAGATTTAATACTTATCAGTAAGTCATCTCCATGAACACCAGTGGAGTGATCATATTCAACTGAAGTCAGCCTCAAATTTGATTTTAAAGGAGTAGGTATAGGCTTGGCACTACTAAGACCTGCGTCTGATATTAACTCAAGGATACACTTCCTTTGATTCAAAATAAAATCAACACCAGATTTCAATACCTCAATGCCCAAAAAATATTTGAGGTCACCTAAATCTTTCATTCTGAATTGATGATGTAAAACTTCTTTAGCTACAGTGATTAGTGATGCCTTGCTCCCAGTGATGAGCAAGTCATCAACATATACCGGAACAACTACTATGTCTTCTTCTTTTTTCAAGGTGAACAAGGAATAATCACGTGCACTCTGAGTGAAACCAGCTGCCAGTAATGGATTAATTAGCTTAAGGTTCCATTACCTTGAAGCTTTCTTAAGGCCATATTACCTCTTTTTAAATATAACCCTTGTCCACTAGCCTTGTCTTAAACCTCTCTACTTCACCATTTGCTTGGAAATTGATCTTATAAATCCACATGGAGCCAACAGTGTTCTTACCCTTAGGCAAGTCAATAATTGTCCATGTGTTGTTATCTTTAAGAGCTAGAATCTCTAATTTCATAGCCTCCACCCATATTGTATCTTTAACAACCTACTTGAAATGTTGATGTTCAACTAAGCTAGAGAACTTAGCTAAATAAGACTGATATGTACTACTGACCCTACTATAGGAAAAATTATTAGCCAATGGATATTTACACCTTTGATATCTAGTAGGAGCTGCATATTCTTACATCTAAATAGGTGTTTTAGTAATTCTAGAGGTTCTTCTTGGTGAGGCCTCAAGTAGTGATGAAGTAGAAATGTCTTTAGTATTGCTGTGTGAACCTGCATCCATACCATCTGCATTAACATCTATAACATATGATGCATTTTTGATAGCATCAATATCTTCAACAACTGATGGTGGAACAGATAGATCACCCTCATGGGAAGTATCACAAGCATCTGAGGTCAAGAAATCAAAAATGTCTACACCTTAGCTTGACATATCTGTAGTCTGCATTTGAGTCTGTAATTGTGCAAATGGGAAAGTATGCTCTTGAAATGTGACATCTCTACTAACAAATAGTTTTTTAGTATGAATGTCTAGTAATAAGTAGCCCTTTTGTGAATCAGAATACCCCATTAGTACAACAGGTTTTTCCCTTTCAAAGAACTTGTCACCTCTTGGAATAACTGTGGCATAACAAAGGCATCCTATGACCCTCAAGTATGAGAGTTTAGGCACCTTAGAGAATAGTAATTCAAAAGAGCTTCTACCAGAAAGAAATGAAGAAGGTAGTTTATTCATTAAATATACAACAGCCTTCACATACAAACCCCAGAACCTTATAGGTAAGTGAGGCTGAAATCTGAGAGCTCTAGCTATGTTTATAATCTGCCTATGTTTCCTCTCTACAACACCATTTTATTGTGGTATATAAGGATAACTGCTTTGATGCAAGATACCTAGGAACTGGAATAATGTCTTACATTGAGAGTTGATAAACTTTGTTCCATTATTAGACTTTACTGTCTTAATCAACACACCAAACTGAGTTTTAATCATGGATATGAAAATCTTAATAGCAACTACTGCCTCAGACTTGAGTTGTAATAGATGAACCCATATATACCTACTATAATCATCTACCACAGTTAATAAATGACGCTTTTTATCAAAGGTAGGAGTTTTATAAGGTCCCTAGAGATCCATATGTACAAGCTCAAAGCATACAGATGTTTTAGAATCACTAGTAGGAAATAAGAACCTAGTTTGCATGGCTAATGGACAAACTGTACATTTATTCAAAACTTCAACATACTTATTACTTTTCAAGTGTCCCAAAAGCTTCAAAACCTAAGATGTTGGATGTCCAAGTCTCTTATACCAAAGAGTACAATCCGACAGTGACACTTCTGCAACCAACTTGTGATGATTGTGACCTGCATTTTCATTTTTTTCTTTCCATTCACTCCTAAAGATATATAAGCCTAATTATTCTCTACTAATCCTCTTCACCTTTCCACTGAAGAGGTCCTGAAAAACATAGAAGTCACGATAAATAGAAACAAAACAAGAGAGTTCCTTGGTTATCTTAGACACAAATAACAGATTGAACTTAAACTCTGGTACAAAGAGAACATCCTTTATGACTTCATCCTTAAATATGTAGGCATCTCCAGTGTGTGATATCTCAACTTCAGCACCAGTAGGTAAATACATTTTGTCTTTGTGGAATGGAATTAAATCTTTCCCATTTTTGAACACATTCTCATTTACAAATTCATGATGTGTAGCACCTGAATCCACAATCCAATTCTGTGAACAAGTATTGGACAAAAAACAAGTAGTGATACCTGTCATGTTAACCTACTTTATTTCCTTTGTGTCTTTGTTTAGCATAGTCATAATTTGATTGTATTCTACTTCTGTGAAAGCATGCCCCTTAACCATAAAAGGATGAGTCATATCATGACTGGTTGTAGCAGTGTCATTGAGATGTCCAGTAACTACATTTGTGGTGTGTTGTTGTGTAATACTGGTGTGTGTCTGTCCTCCTACACCACTAAGATACCCATGCCCAATATTGCCATTTCCACCAGTATGTGGCTTGTAATTGCCAGTGTTATAGCCTGGTTTCTTCGTTTGTGTAATGACCCTCCTGGTTATTTCCCTCATTTTCATGCATTCTAGGCGTTTAGAGCTTTCCAATAACTGCCCCCAGTTATTTATGACTTGTCAGGACTGACAGTTCAATTTTTAGGCAGTTCGTTTGAGAATTTTATTGATACCGAATGTATTATGAAATATTTAAATTATATTAGAATTTGGTAAAAAGGTATAGTTAATTACCTTTCTAAAATATTTTTGATATTTATAAAATTCTTTAGATATTTTATGATATTTCTATATTACTTTACAATAGTTTTGTAATCCATTAATAGTTTAAGTGGAGATAGTGAATCTAAATATGTTAAAATATTATTATTATATAATAGAGGCTTTATTCGAAATAATTCTATTAATTATGGTATATTCAAACTATGATATTTATTTTACTACGAAGCGATGCAATACCTGAGTATGTAATAATGTGATAAAATATTTAATAATGGAAATCTCTAATCCACGTGTGACTTAAGAAAGTAAACAACTAATGGTCTTAATGACACTTAGTGGCCACATGTCATAATTATCATACTACCTAGGTGTAACTACCATAGTTAATGTGTATATTAAATGTATTACAACTTGGTATTCATATCATATTCATATGTAAATGTTTCTGCCATCTAGAGTAAGTTTTCATTAAGTTTTTAGTATAGTGTGTTCTCTCTAAACATACTGATTCATTAATATGCTGACGTCAAAGAGGAAATTGTGGTAACAATATATTTTGATGCTATATTAAACCCCCAAAGGTAATATTTACATCAAGTTATTCAAGCTCGGGTTCTGGTGGGGCACTATTCTGAGGGTTCTCGGAGGGGCTTTTAACTTTAGCATCCAGGTAGGCTAGGCTTACCCTATCCTTAAACTGAGTTTATTTATGGTAATTGTGTGCTATTATGCTACTTTTGGACAGGTAGTTGTATCCTGGGTATCGATGAAATATTTCATGCCTTATTCATCTAGTTACGACCCCCGTTCTGGTAGATTTCGATCCCGTTATCCCTTAGTATGGTGTAGTATTTATGAGCTTAGGGTGTGGTATTAAGCTGGGAAACCTTGGATTCCTTCATTATAGCTAGTTATGTGTACGTTTATATAAACATAATTCATTTCTGGTTTGGGACTAGCATATACTTTATTTCTGTTATTTATTATGAGTTGTGGCACAGCTTTGGCATTTGGTTTTGATATGATCTGGGAGTTCTGGTTACGGTTGTTTTGGGAGTTGTGGTTCCTCTGATTTTTGGTTCAAGTCCATCCTGATAATGAGATTCTATTGTATATCATATATGTGGCCTTTCGTTATTATCCACTATTTTGGTTCGAGCCCGGCATCTGGTCGCTCGTTATTACCAATTGTTGCCAGTTCAAGCCCGGTCCATATTTGGATGGATTTATTATGTATTTGAGATCTGGAGGTTACTTGAGATCAGTTTGGCTTCGGGATGTCTATGCCTTCACTTTATTCATTTCTTGTGTGTACCCACCGGCTTATGGGGGCACGGTCGGGTTAATTGTTTTCTTCTGTATGCCTTATGGGTTTATGTGAGCCCAGTTAGGTTATGTTTGGTTTTCTTTCTTTCTACTGAGTTATTTATTTTCCTGTATCACTTTTACTTATTCCTTTATCGCATTTGCACAGTTCAATAGTTATTTACTTTTCTATCCCTATCTACTGTTGACTTAGATTATACTCTCATATTTTAGTTATACTTTTCCTATATTTGAACTCAGTCGGCCGATGATGCCTACTGATTACCCATTGCTTTGGCACTCATACTACACTTCTACATCTTTTTCCTGATACAGATCTGAGTACTAGCAGCCGGCGTTGATGTGTTTCCTCTAGTCCAGTACTAATCTGGATCAGGGTGAGCTTGCTGTCGTCCGAGGCTTATCCTCCTCCATCTGTTCTAGTTTAGTCTTTTGTATCCGAGACAGCTTTGTATATATTGTGTATATTTGGGATTCAATCTAGCACTATGGTCTTGTCTTAGTGATGGCTCTAGTACCGACCTTACCAGGTCTTGGGAGGGGTTTTATCTTGTGTATTTTGTCCTCATCCTTCTCCCATTTCTGTATATATTACACTTTACATGTTTTCTTCCTGCTTTCGCTTATTATTACTACTGTTATTATTTCTGTCTGGTCTTTTCTAGTTTTCTGCCCGTTAGCCTGTTACTTGTCGTTTCGGGCTATGGCTTGGCTTGCCTACTAGTGGGATGAGGTAGGCGCCGTCATGACTTAAGAAATCGGGTCGTGACACTTTTCTTCCAATCAGTAGGATAACCTATCAGTTTATAGGAGTTCTCTTTGGTGTGACCTGTGAAATGACAATATTCACACTTCCTTCCTTTGTAGCTTGAACTACCATGACTATAGCCTTGATTTCTATTAACTTGGATAGCTATTAGTTCTGGCTTGTCATGCACAACAACCATACATGATGAGTGTTGACTTTCATCCTTTATTATCATAGCATAAGCTTGATTTATCGTAGGAGTCACTCCTTTCAGCATTATTTATTTACGAGCTTGATAATATGACTCATTTAACCCACTGAAAAACTGAATCAATTTCAATTGATACAAATGATCTACATATTTCTTTGACTTTGGACAGTTATAGCTAGGATTTGGAACTAAAGCATCATATTCACCCCACAAATTCTTCAATTTCGTAAAGTAGACTGAGACTGAATCAGTACCTTGTGAGAGTGTGTTGATTTCACAATGTAATTGATAAATGCACATTCGATTCACCTTATCAACTACTCCTTAAGGTCCCCCCAAACTAGAAATGCACTTGTAGCGTATACAATTCCACTGAGCAAATCTTCACTACCCATATTCATTATTCAGGAAAGTACAATAGCGTTGCATGCCTCTCATTGTTCATGAAGCTCATCCCTATACAATGCTCTACTGCAAGCTCCAATAACAAAGCCATACTTCTTCTTTCCTAAATGCTCAATTCGTATCAATCGACTCCACACTCTATAGTTCTCAAATCCAACCAATTTGATAGAAGCTAGTACTGCACTTGAACTATCTGATGCACTGATGTAAAATGGATCATTTTGATCTATTTTGAGTGGCATCGTTGCTGAATTCTCAAATTCGTAATGAGATACAAATACCTAGGTTTTGTTTCTAGAAAATAGAGATAAAAAACCTCTCAAAACTACTCAAAATCTACTCGAAACTACTCCACAGTTAACATTGAGGGCTCCGATACCATGTAAAAATGAGCATTACAGCTCAAGCATCCATTGAAGGATGCAGAGAAAACCAAAGAATCAATGAAGAAGAAAAGAGGAAAAACTGTTTATTGAAAGATTTCTTAAATGCTTTGTACAATTAATCCAGCTATTTATACAGTGAGTGAGTGTGAGTGAGATGCAAAATATCTTACCTTAGCAACTCACATCCATCTCATTGCCACCTCATCCTAACAACCTAACAACTAACTAACTGACTAGCTAATGGAACAGTGAAAACTGTAATGGTGAAAACACAATAAAAATAGTTACTACCACTACAATGCAATACACAGTATGAACAGGACGTGAACTTAGTAAATTGTAACACTTCTTTACGTCATTTATATTTACGAGAATATTTTGTAAACAACACTATTTTCACCTAAATTTATGAACAATTTCGAGATTTTTCTTAATCACGAGTGGTAGTAGCAATTTTGTTTCAAAAGATAATGGAATACACTATTTTTGCGTGCATAATAAGTATACTCGCATGTATATAATATCTTTATAGCATAATACACTATATATGCATGAGTATACAATACCTCTACCTATTATATCTACACAAATAATAAGTATATTTGTGTGCATCTGCTACCATACCTCAAACTATCGTTATATACTGTAATTTGTTTTAAAAATATCACTATTTTGGATAATTAAGGGGGCTAAGTTGGCTAAATCACATAATTTTATTATTAATTATTAGTAGTTAAAAAATTATTAAACTTGCTAGCCCAGCAAATTCTAGACCCTGCCAAATTTCCTAGAAATCCTCCAAACCAAGTGAAATTTTCCATTGAAACCTACTCTTTCACCCCCAAAAATCCATCAAACTGAAGAGTTTTCTTGAGAACTACCAAACTCCTTCCTGTTGCACTATAATTTATAATTCTTTTTTATACTTTTTTTTATAAGAGCCTAAATTTTACTGTCACGATCTAAAATTTCAAGGGTTGTGATGACACCTGCAGTAGGTAAGCCTAACTCATAAACTCGAATAATCAAAAGACAAGATAAAATACAACAAAATATCACAAAACTCAAGGGATCATCAACCACAATCATAATTCAAACTATAGAAGATGGAAAGGAATAAACAAAATCCCAAATCATCTCAAGACTCAGCTGTGATGAGTATACAAGAGCGACTCTAAGTCTGACTGTCATAAATATATATACAATAACACTGTCTGTGGGAAGTAAAATAGAGAGAAAACAGAAAGATAGACTAAGCTGGGTGGACTCCAAAGATAGAAGCTCACCACAACTTCGAGACCGCTACCTCACACAATCTCTACACGTGGGTGCCACTCGAACAAGGATCTATATCGAAAAATGATTCAGAAAAGTAGGAGTGAGTACGGTCCACTTATACTCAGTTGGCATCATAGGCCGACAAAATTCAAGTATAAGCCACATCAAGTAAAGAATACTAAAATAACCTTACACGCAGAAAAGTCCCAACAGTTCAACAATAATAAATATCACAGTTTATCTTAATTTCAACCATATACAAAATAAACGATGCAAATACAAGATATGAGATGCTATGTAATGGCCATGCCTCGGGTATACATCCTACCTCAACCTCTTTCGTTGTAGGATGGAACCCATGGAAAACGTGGGAGGTCCATATACCCCGCTCGAAATTTTACCTCGGACGAGCTCGGAATCTTACATCATACTAAATTAATAGAAGTTTGTCCCTTTTCTGTAAAAAATTAGTGTTTCCAATGGTGCAACAGATGATCATTTAATTGTAACAAATAATCTTTTTATGCTTGCATTGAATTAGCTTTTTTCCTTTACAAATATATTTAATTTTTAATTAGAAAAATGAGGTAAAAAACCAAAAAATTTGACACAAAAAGATAAATGCTAATGATGAGTCATGAAAAAAATATACAATCAAACATCTCTATAATATTGTTACTTTTTTAAATAATTTTTTGTTGTTATAGTGAAATGTATTAAAAAAATATATGGTATGACATAACATGAAAATTGGTTACCAATAAAAATTAATTGTTATAATAAAGTGTTGTTATTTAGCTCGTAGGTTGTGATTGTTCTGTGTAGGCCATTTGTGTTTAGGCACAATTCGTATATTTGAATTAAGTTAGAAGACAATGTGCATGCGTTCGCTCCAGAAATGTATAAATTTTATCCACTATAATGCCTTAGCATAATATTTGAAATTCTAGTTGGTTAATTTATTTAATTAGCACTTTAATTATTTAGTTTATTTCAAGTTTTCACCTTGGTGGTAAAGGTTAATAAAAAATTCACAAAATATTAGCTTCTTTGCAAAGTCTAAGGTTGCAAGTTAACGTTATCTATCGTTACTCACTGTGAAATCACTACTAAAAAGTAGGGTTTTTTTAGAGAAGCAAATAGACTGATGATTTACTAACCACAAAATCAATAGACACGCTCGACAAAAGCAAATATCTTTTCTCAATTTTTTTGAAGTAACTGTCAACTTTATAGCGCCAAAACCCGAGGGAATTATTTTTTCTATCGTGTCTATTGATGAAAGAGCATCATAAAAAAATAAAATCCTTATACTAACAAGCACCAATAATCTAGTGGTAGAATAGTAACTTATCACGGAATAAACTTCAATTGTATTCCTAAATGGTGCATTTAGCAATTGTGCAATTAGAAAAACATGAATTTTGTCATTTATAGAAAATCGATCGAATTTGTTATTTTTAATTTTTCCCCCTCGTAAATTAGCAATGGTCGATTTGTTATGAAGCATTTGAATTTATTTTTGGTCAGTTGTCACTTATAATCACAATCATAGCCTCTTTTTTTTGTATTTAGGTATGAATTAGTTTTGGTAGAAAATAGTTGAATTATTCAACTTTAAATTTTAAGGCAATGCTATTTAACACTTTTTATATTTGGTGAAAAATTTTTGTTGTCATAAAGTCACAAGTTGATTTGAGACAATAAAGTGATTGTCACTAATTGTTTATATTATTAGTGAAGAAATATAATTTTTGTCACAAAAACGAATAACTAGTGACGAATTTTGTATCGTAGCTAATAATTTCGTAGCTAAATATCACATTTGTTGTAGTAAAGTTCAATAATTCATGAGATGAGTGAGTATGCATGATCATGATAAACACAAATCCTGATGTACGTCAATAATGTGTGGGACAACCAAATAATACAATATATGATTCAATGTTCCCAAATTACAAACAGATCATCAATATAAGCCCCACACTGACATCATAATAATAAACCATCTCACTTACTATCATAATCAATACAGGCCCCCACAAGGGCATCACTATAATAATCCATTTGAGAGAAGTGTTGAAAATACCTCAAACTTGGCGTAAATTATTACTTTAGTCCCCAAAGTATACCTAGTATTAAAAATACCCCTACACTTGACTAAATGAATTTTAAAACTCCCCTAAGATGTCACATGGCATAAGATGTGGTACATAAGCTAGTCTAAATATCTCTCTTCTCTCTCATGGCTAAACCTTAAACCTAGACACGCCTGACCAATTTCATGGCCACTCCGGCCACTGGCTAACCCCCGCCGGTGGTTGGTCAGTTTTCTCTGATGTCACCATTTCAATTCCCTAATTTTTACCACCCAAAAGACCCTAGCCAAATTTCTAACTCCCTCAAAAACACGAACCCAGAACCTAATGACACATCCATTCAACCTACAAATTTTCCTAAGGAGCCTATTGATTTGCCTAACGAAGATTCACACAATTTACGTAGCAAAAAAATTTCAGATGAAAATCATAAAGGAAGGATGAAGTATGCAGATCTAGTGAAACCTAGCACATGTAATTCACAACAGGGTAACATGGATCAGTCGGAGTAAATTCCTATTACGAGTTTGTCATTCAATAATGGTATTCCTAGAATGACTTGAACAGAAGATGAGGTACAGAAGATGAATATTATGAAAAATTTACAATATGCTGTAATTGGTAAATTTTCATATGGATGGCCAGAGTTGGAAGACCTTAGAGTACAAATTGCAAAATAATGCAACATAAAAAGAGATTGTAAAATTAGGTTGACAAGGAACATGCATATTCTAATGAGATTTATCCTCATGGAAGAATTTGTGAATATAATGACAAAAAATGCTTACTATATAGAGTCTAAAGATAGACTGGCACATCAGATGAGGTCATTAATCTATGATACTAAATTCAAAGTGGAAGAAGAGACTAAACATGCTATGGCATGAATATCTTTTCCGGATTTATTACCCATTTTCTTTATCAAAGAATCATTTTTTCTATTGCAAAAGACCTAGGGAAGCCAATACATATGGACATGGCTACAATTAACAGAACAAGGACAAGCTGTGCGTGAGTTAAGGTTCAAGTTGATTAATCAAATAAATTGCAAGAACATGTTGAAATATAGATTGTGAAAGGAAAGGATAAGGTATCAAGGTTAGAAACGATCAAAATTTAGTATGAATTTCTCCAAAATATTGCAAGAATTACAAACATCAAGGCCACAATGAAGATGAATGTAAGGGTCTTCATGCAGAATTAAGAATCTCTAAGCAAGATGAGGAAAAAGAAGAAGGGGGGGATTAAGAAGCCTTCTCTATCTAATAATAGACTTCAGGGTAATAGAGGAGGGAAGGGACAGTTGAAGAGATGGAATTCATTAAGCAGAAGATTTAGGTTGGAAAAGGATCTCTCAAAGTTGTTGAGTGATACCGCATCTACCCCTACAAATAAAGGTGTTACCATAGTTAATGCTCTTTAACCATTAGCAGTTGAAGCAGTAGATGAACAGGATAATAGCAATCAAACTGATCAGGAGGCAGGGGTCACAATAATACCCACTACCAAAGCATTGAGAAAAGAAATAACACAATTAATGGAGATACACATCAAAGTAAAGAGAAGGCAGAAATAAACACTAGCAAGGTAGACACAAAGGTTAGGCCTTCATAGCTTGATAAGGTTGTTACTCAAGCCACTAATGAAGAACTTGACATTACCATCCGGATAGAGGAGCTTCAAATAAACACAATAAATTGAGCACAAACCAAATGGATACTGACCAGGAGAAGGATCAAGATGTACCAAAGCAACAAATAAGTGATAACTTCAAGATGAACAAATTGATTGATGTACAAATAGTGCAAGATCAACCTTTTGAATTAGCCATAACAAAGTATCATGACCCTTTGCAAGTTGACAGTTTTGGGACCTTGGAGCGAGTAACAACATCTAATAAGTTGCAAGAGGTGGGAAGTAATCCAGAAGCATCAGTTAACACTAACAAAGTGCAGACCAGTCAGTTCCACCTAACAAAGGGTTAGTAGTAATGGATCGAGCAATAACAACCAGTAAAAAAGCAGCACCAGTGAGAAATCTTCATGAACTAGTATCACATCAAGTGCAGGAGACAGTGAAGCACTACAATCCTTTAAATAAAATAGAGTTAGAAGTTGAGCACTATGAGGAAGGAGAGAATCATCAGAAAGAGATAAAAGTAATGATAAATGTAGGATTAACACCTCAATCAGTAACAAATGGCAACAATCTCAAAGACAAAGCCGAAAGTATACCTACTAGGGTAAATTCTAGGAGGACATGGAAAACCAGTTCCAAATGAAGGTAAAAATATTATTTTCGAAAGTGAGGTCTATGAGAACTCAAAATTCATTCCATAGAATTCATATGATGCACATGTATCATAATTTTTCCATTATTACTTTGATGGAGCTTTTTCAAAAAATAAGATAAATTCACAAACATAGGAGAAGATTCGGGATGCAATAAGCAAATTACAATTAGAATGGAAAGATTTAGGTTTTCATACAAGAGCATATTTAGGTTGGAGTTTTGTCAGATTCATATAAAAAATTATCCCTAGAGTTGACTTTTCAACATCAATTGTATATGCAAAATGTGATGCTTCGAATAGATTGAGTCTTTGGGATGATATCTACTCAATTTCTCACAACTTGAGATTAACTTGAATTGTAGGAGGTAATTTTAATGTTATCTTGAGCGAGAAACAAAAAATTGGAGGACTTCCTGTCTACCCTCATAAATATGAAGATTTTACCTCTTGCAGTAATTCTTGTGAACTGTTTGATATTAATTCTAAGGGTAGTCCATTTACATGGTGGAATGGAAGGGTTGATAGTGAATGTATATTCAAAAAGCTGGATAGAGTGGTGATTAATCAAGCCTTTCTTGGCATCGTTGAAATGTTGAGATGGAACATTTGGCTAGGACAAGTTCTAAGACAAGTTCTAATCATGCTCCATTACTTCTTTATTATGGAGATCATAATTCGCACTATAGAAGACCTTTTAAATTCCTTAAGTTTTGGTTAGAGAAAGAGGATTTTAAGGAGGTTGTGAGGGATAATTAGTTCTCTTCACAGAATAATGACATCTTCATCAGTCTAAAATAAAAGATGAAGTAGACTAAAACAACATTGGCCTCTTGGAACAAAGATAGGTTTGGGAAAATCTTCAAACAATTGATCATTAGAGAAGAAATTGTCAGATTAAAGGAAGAGTTATTTGAAGAACATCCTACTAAAGCAAATAAAACTATTCTACAGAAAGAGCACAGGTTTAATTAAAGCAATATTTACATTATGAAGAGGAATTTTGGAGACAAAAAGGATGAAATAGAGTGGTTTTCTGAAGGAGACATAAAAACTAAATTATTTGATAGTCTAGTAAATG
Source organism: Capsicum rhomboideum (assembly GCA_031232105.1). Taxonomy (NCBI): domain Eukaryota; kingdom Viridiplantae; phylum Streptophyta; class Magnoliopsida; order Solanales; family Solanaceae; genus Capsicum; species Capsicum rhomboideum. The sequence continues at coordinate 44,240,178 of CP124719.1, read as the reverse complement.
GAAAAAGGAAGGCATTATCAATTAACAGGATTCTTAAGGAAGATGGGCAATGGATAGAAGGCAGTCATCAAGTTGCAACTAATGAAATATCTTTTTTCAAGATCAATTTACTGGAAATAATGACATTAATGATTTTTCTTTAGTGCAACATGTACCATCTTTGGATACAGAAGAGATGAACAATTTTATCAATGGAATACCTACAGAAGAAGAAGTTAAAAGGTTTTTGAATTGAATTGGGACTGCGCTAGTGGACCTAATAGGTTTACTGGAAATTTCTATCAAAGTTACTGAGACATTATTGGTAGTGATATCTTCAAAGTGAAGATAGTTGTTTTTTTTTTTGAAGGAAGTACTATTCTCAAATCAATTACTCATACAAATCTGGTCTTGCTGCCTCAAAAAAGACATTATTCTATCTTTAATAGATATGAGACCTATTAGTTTGAGTAATTTTCTAAATAAAGTGATTTGTAGGATGCTTCATGACAGATTTAAAGCTTTCTTTCCTTGCCTTATCTCAAAGAATCAGTTTGGTTATGTTAAAGGGAGGAGTATCACTAAGAATGTGTTGTTAGCTCAAGATATTATTACTGATATTAGAAAAAGAGGGAAACCTACCAATGTGGTCATAAAGCTTGATATGGCTAAAGCCTATGTTAGAGTGGATTGAAGTTTCTTGATTAAAGTACTAGAGAAGATAGGCTTTGATAATCAAGCAGTTGATAAGATTTGGAGGTTGATGGCTAAAAGTTTGTATTCTATTCTTATAAATAGAAAAGATAATGGCTTTTGCCATTCATCTTGGGGTGTACAAAGGAATACCCTTTCTCCTGCACTATTTATTTTATATGCTAAAATTTTGGCTAGAGCACTGAATTCACTATTTGATAATGATGAATTTAAGAGCTTTGGAATGCCTAAATAGAGTTATAATATTAATCATCTAGCATATGATAATGATGCTATTATATTTGTGTCAACAGACAAGAAATAACTACAGCTTATCATGGGGACATTGGGAGATTAAGAGAAACAATCAGTGTAGAAGATTAAGAAAGAGAAAAGTGCTTATTTTGTTTATCACAAGACTACTAATGTTGTTATACAGGAAGTAGAGAGGTGCACTGGATTTCCTAGAGACAGATTTCCCTTAATTTATTTAGGTTGTCCTATTGATCATGTAAGAAAGAGAAAAAAAATATTTTTCTAAGTTAATGAAGAAGGTTCACAATAAATTACAGGCATGGAAGGGGAAGATTTTATTTTTTTTTGGTGGAAAGTCAGTATTGATCAATAATGTTTAAAATAGTATTCCTATTTACTTACTTTCTGCCATAGATCTTCATAAGTGTGTTGTTCATGAGTTTTATAAAATATTTGCTAGATTTCTAAGGAATTTTATGGAGATTGGAAGAAACAAACATTGGGTGGCTTGGTATGATATTTGTAATCCTAAAGAGGAAGGGGGACCAAGATATTAGGTCATTGTTTGATGTGTCCAAAGCTCTTTTTTGCCAAGCTGTGGTGGACTTTTAAAATTCAGAAATCCATATGGACAAATTTTGTATGGATCGAATACGACAAGAAACATGGGCCTCACTAGTGGAGTGGAAAGGGGGATCATGAACATTGAAGTATATGATTGTGGCTAGAAATTGCATTGATCAAGAGATTTGGTGGGAACCTAATTATGGACACTCTAACAATTGGTATGATAACTGGACTGTAACACCCCATGCATTTTGTATGACTTTTAGAGCTTAAAAACGAACCTAAATAACCCCTAGGTTGAAAGGAAATTGTTTGGGTTGAGTTAGGGGACGTCAATGGAAGTTTTTCTATAGAAAAGAGGTGGTGTTTCACATCAAGGGAGGATGGAGTGGGGTTGCGCAATGGGCCTTGCACCGCACCCCCTGCGTTGCCTAATGGTATTTTATTTTTCTTATACTATTTTAAGGGTATTTTGGTCCTAACACTTGGAAAACCGCCTCCTATTACTCTAAAAAATTCCCATTACATTCTAATTATCCTAAAGTTGATTAAACATCTCCCCTCTCTTCCTCTCTAAATCAAGAAACAATACAAGTCCATAGGTGAATTCAAGGGTCAAGCTCTAAGGTCTTTCCCATAGTTTACCATCAAAAAGGTATGTAGAACAATCTCTTCTCAAGTAAAATTTTAAATTGATGAATTATTTCTAAACCCATATATATGCAATTGAATGTTGAGCTAGGGTTACAATCATTCTCATATGGAATCTCCGAAAGAACATAAAATCACTTTATGATGTTTCTACTTGAAATTGCTTTTTGATGCATATTGATTAAACTTTGAGAAGATGAAACGAATTATATTTTTCCCAATTACCTTAAAGTGTGTTGATTATTTACTGGGCCAAAGAGGAAATTTCAAATTGATGGATTTAAATGTGGTATGTAAGCTCTAATGGTTAAGAGGTGGTTTGACCCATGTTAACAAAAACTTATTATTGTACTTGAGAAATAATGTGACTCCAAAAAATCTAATGATTTTTCTCAAATGGTTTTCGTTGGCTATTAGGAACTACCTTATACTTGTTTTGTGATAAATGGGTATGATAAAGTGACAACTGACCTTCCAGTTAAATGGTTAATAAAATAGATGACTTACAATTTTTGGTATAACGATACCAATGTTGGTCTATGCCCTTAATGGAAATATAATTTTTTTTAAAGATGTTTGATGAGATAAAAATGCTAAAATCTAGGCTTAAAGTGAATTAGATGGTTAACCGAGAAGGTGCGAGCCTAAATAGTTCGACACCCGAAACCTATATTTTGCCTACATAGGGATGGTTTGATCCTTAATTGGACGACCTTATATTTTTCCTTTATGAGGATGATTGTACTGTCCATGATGATTGAATCTCGATTCATGTGGAAAATATGGATTGGATCTTAGCCGGTCGAGCATTGATCTGACCCACATAGCCCGTGGTGTTTAACGAAAGTCGGTGATACCATCTAGTTTAGAAATAAAGAATAGAATTTATGACTTTCCTTTACTTGGAGTCACAACTGATATTTTATCATATTACCATGACTTTTACGTGATGATTATTTTCGTTACAAAGTCTATCTTTTCTTTCATTTGCTCTATATGCTAATACATTCCACGTATTGACCGTCTTCGGCCGGCTACATCATTTCATGATTTAGGTTCAGAGGCACATCCACATGGAACTGTTCAACAGTAGATTTTTTTGGACAACAAGTTTTAAGTGGTGAGCCCTCCATCTTTCGGAAGGCATATGTTTCTTCATTTAGACTTTGGGTCATTTATTTTATGGTATTGCCGGAGCCAGGTTCCGTCTTAGGATTTCTATTCATGATGTTAGAGGCTTCATAGACTTATATAAATAGATGTCGTATTTGCAAGATTTCGTTTATGAATTTTTACTTAAGGTTAACTTTTATATTGATGGGTCTATTTTTTGCACTTTATTAATGACCATGCTTATAATGTAATGCTAAGGGGTATTCTAGGTCCTTCATTGGTCAGGGATGCCTGTTATGTCCAGGGCTATGGCTCAGGTCATGACAAACTTGGTATCAGAGCCAGGTTTAAGGTCCTAAGGTGTCTACGATCCTGTGTCGAGTAGAGTCCTTTTTATGGGTGTGTAGTGCACCTAATTTATAAGAGGGAGTCTACAAGACATTTAGGAATGTTCCCTTTTCTTCATGTTCCAAGTTTGTGCTAGAAAGTCTAGTTCTAAGAAAATTCTTCTAATTCTTACTTTTTCACACATTTCAGATCATGCCTCCACGAAGGCCTAACGGCCAAAGAACTTCAGTTGGAACCTCTGTCCCTGTCGGGGTAGATGCTGAAGAGGTCTGTCCTACTTATGAGATGCAAACTCATAATGGAGTCGGCACTTTTGGTATGACTGCTCCTATTGGGGTTCTACCGGCCCCAACTAATCCTCCATGGGCTCCCAGAACCTGTATCAACCATTCTCAATCCCCACAGGGTGAGGTTTCTAATACTAAGTTCAGAAAAACCATTTAGATGCTTACCCAGATTATGTCATCTCAGTCTCACTGGTCAGGTGATACTAGTTCTACCACAGGTTCCTCAGATATTACTCGAGTTGGTTAGTTTATACAGCTAAACCCACCGGCCTTCACGAGATCTAAAGTTGAGGAAGATCCTCAAGAGTTTATTGATGAAATAGAGAAAACTTTCAGGGTTATGCATGCCAGTGACACTAAAGGTGTGGAGTTTGAATCCTACCAGCTGAAAGAGGTAGCCTATGAGTTGTTTGATAAGTGTGAGGAAAGTAGGGGTAAAGATGTTGAGCCAACTGTTTGGGATGATTTTTTCAAAGACTTTCTTGATCACTTCTTTCCTCAAGAATTAAGAGAAGCTAAGGCTGAGGAGTTTGTGAACTTGAAGAAGGGAAAGATGAGTGTTGAGGAATATGCACTGAAGTTTACCCAGTTGTGTTGTTATGCTCCATAGTTGGTATCTAGTATGAGGTCCTGGATGAGGAAGTTTACTTCTTGACTCTCTAATAATTTGATACTAGAGTGTAAAGGGTTGATGCTGAATAATGACATGCATATATTCAAGTTAGTGATGTACATGCAGCAGGTTGAGGATGAAAAGAAAAAGCAGGCTGAGGCAGAGGAGCGACAGAATAAAAGGGCTAGGCTAGCAGATCAGGAAGTAAGCCAACAACATAGTGGTAAGGTCGGCAGACATTGGCCCAAGAAGAAATCCTAGGGTTATGCTTATTCATCAGCTAGTGCACATTCCCCTAAACCTTCGGGTGATTAACGTTTCCAGCATAATAATAGCCTCAAGATGCAAGGTACTCAGTCCCAGGGCAGAGTGGCCCAGTCGACTCCTTATTATGCTCCTTGCCCCACATGTGGTAAAGTTCACCATGGTAGGTACATTCTAGGTAAGGGTGTATGTTATGGTTGTGGATAGCCCGGGCATATCATAGAGAGTGTCTAATGGGAAGGGGGTATTTGGGGGAAGTAAAGCTCCAGCTACTACTTCTTCCGCCCTAGTTGTAAAGGGGACTATTTATGGTATAAGAAGGGGTCACAATTGTCTTTATGCTCTATCTATTCGACAGGAGTCAGAGGCCTCACCAAATGTTGTCACGGATATGTTACAGGTTTTCTCCCGTGATGTTTATGTGTTACTTGACCTCGGTTCCACTCTATCTTATGTGACCCCTTATGTGGCTGTAAATTTTGGTTTTGGTCTCAAAAATATACATGAACCCTTATCAGTCTCTATCCATGTTGCTGAGTCCATTATTTCTAGGATGATCTATAGAAATTGTGTTGTGTTTATTTTTCAATGGGATACTGTGGTGGATTTGGTAGAGATTGATATGGTAGATTTTGATATTATTCTGGGAATGGATTGACTCCACTCTTGTTATGCTTTTGTGGAATGTAGAACCAAAAAAGTCACTTTCCATTTTCCAAATGAATCGGTCCTTGAGTGGGAGGGTATCCCCGTAGTACCAAATGGAAGGTTCATCTCTTATTTATGAGCTCGAAAAATGATTTCTAAAGGTTTTTTGTACCATTTAGTTTGGGCTAAGAATTCTAGTGCTGAAAGTCCCTTACTCCAGTTCGTTCCTGTAGTTAATGAATTTCCTAAAGTCTTTCTCGAGGATCTTTCTGTAATTCCTCCTGATAGGAAAATAGATTTTGGGATTGATCTCTTACCTGATACTCATCCAATTTTCATTCCACCGTATGGAATGGCTCCTGCGGATTTAAAATAGATAAAAAAGTTGTTCAAATATCTACTTTATAAAGGATTTATCCATCCTAGTATCTCCCCTTAGGGTGCCCCTGTACTTTTTGTGTGCAAGAAAGATGGGTCTCTTCGTAGGTTCATTGATTATCGCCAGTTAAATTAGGTTACGGTGAAAAATAAGTACCCTCTCTGCAGGATTGATGATCTGTTTGACCAGCTATAGGGTGTTAAGTGTTTCTCAAAATTAGATATCTGTTCGGGTTATCATCATTTGAAGGTTAGGGAAGTTGATATTCCCAAGACTACTTTCCAAACCTGGTATGGCCATTTTGATTTTCTAGTTATGTCCTTTGGTTTAACTAATGCACCTGCAACCTTCATAGATCTGATGAATAGGGTGTTTAAACAGTTTTTGGATTTGTTCATTATAGTTTTCATTTATGACATCCTGGTGTACTCTCAGAGTGAGGAGGAGCATGCCAATCACCTCCAAATTGTACTTCAGACCCTTAAGGATCAAGAATTGTATGCCGAATTTTCCAAGTGTGAATTTTGGCTAAGTATTGTGACCTTCCTCAATAATATTATCTCTAGCGAAGGAATTAAATGGATCCCTAAAAGATCAAGGCAGTGAAGAAATGGACTAGACCCATAACTCCAACTGATATTAGGAGTTTCTTGGGTTTAGCGGGTCACTATAGGAGGTTCATGGAAAAATTTTCTTCTATAGTTGCTCTATTAAGAAAGTTGACCCAGAAAAAGGTAAAGTTCCTGTGGTCCGATGCTTGTGAGGGAAGTTTTGAGAAGTTGAAGGATCATTTGACTTCTGCCCCAGTCTTGACCTCCCCGAGAGTACTAAAGGATTTGTGGTTTATTGTGATGCATCCCGGGTAGGAATTGGGTGTGTGCTTATGCAACATGGAAAGGTTGTGGCTTATACTTCCCGACAACTTAAATTACAGAGGGAAATTACCCTATTCATGATCTTGAGTTAATGACTGTGGTTTTTGCACTCAAGATTTGGCAACGTTATTTATATGGGGTGCATGTGGATATTTTTTTTATCACAAGAGTCTGCAATATGTTTTCACCCAGAAGGAGCTGAACCTCAGGTAAAAGAGGTTGCTCGAATTGTTAAAGGATTATGACATGAGCTTGCACTATCACTCAGGTAAAGCTAATGTAGTTGCTGATGCTCTTAGCAAGTTATCCATGGGGAGTCTTTCTCATTTTGAGAAGGAAAAGAGAGGGTTGGTAAAGGACATCCACCGTTTTGCTAATTTAGGAGTTTGAATTTTGGACTCCAAGGATGGGGGAGTGATTGTTCATGAAGTAGCTAAGTCATCCGTATGTGCTGAAGTTAAGGTGAAGCAGACTAATGATTCCATACTTATGCAAATTATGAAGGATGTTGGCCAACAAAAAGTCATGTCTTTTGAGATTGGAGGAGATGGTGTTTTTCGATATCAAGGGAGGTTGAGTGTTCCTGACGTGGATGAATTGTGTGAGAGAATCTTGACCAAAGCCTATGTTTCCAGGTATACTGTTCACCTCGGCTACAAAATAATATATCATGATTTGAAGGAGATATATTGGTGGAATAATATGAAAAGGATGGCTAATTGTGTTGCCAAGTGCTCCAATTGTCAGCAAGTTAAGGTTGATTATTTGAGGCCTGGAGGCACGTCGCAAGACATAGCTATCCCCATGTGGAAATGGGAGATTATAAATATGAACTTCATCACCGGTCTCCCGCATTCTTGCAACCAATATGATTCTATCTGGGTTATTGTTGACAGAATGACCAAGTCTGCTCATTTTCTTCCTGTGAGGATGACTTATTTGGCATAGTATTATGAAAAGTTGTACATTCAGGAGACTCTTAGATTTCATGAAGCTCCCATATCCATAATATCCGATCGAGGTACTCAATTCTTTTCTTAATTTTGGTGATCTTTTCAGAAGTGTTTGGGCACATACGTGAATCTTAGCACCGCTTTCCATCCTCAAATGGACGGGCAAGCGGAGCTTACTATTTAAACCTTACAAGATATGTTAAGAGCTTGTGTTATTGATTTTAAGGGTAGTTGGATGGATCACTTGCCTCGTATACAATTCGCCTACAATAATAGCTATCACTCTAGTATCCGGATGGCACCATTCGAGGCTCTTTATAGTAGGAGGTGTAGGTCACCAATTGGGTGGTATGAAGTGGGCGAAGCTAGACTGTTTGGGCAAGACCTTGTACACCAAGCAACGGAGAAAGTTAAGGTTATTTGAGAGAGGATTAAGACTGCTTAAAGCCACCCAAAGTCCTATACGGATGTGAGGCAAAGATTGTTGGAGTTCAAAATTGACGATTGGGTGTTCCTGAAGGTCTGTCCTATGAAAGGGGTAATGAGGTTTGGAAATAAGGGAAAGCTCAGCTCTCGTTACATTGTTCCTTACTGAATCATGAGAAAGATTGGGAATATTGCATATGAATTAGAGTTACCCAAAAGTTTGGCATCGGTCCATCCCGTGTTTCATGTATCTATGCTCAAGAAGTGTATGGGTGACCATTACTTAGTGGGTCCCATAGAGGATATTGGTGTGAAATATTCTCTATCTTTTGAAGAAGTTCCGTTAGAAATCTTTTATAGACAAGTTCGAAAGATTAGAACCAAGGAGATTGCTTCAGTGAAGGTGTTGTGGAGGAATCAAAAGGTGGAAAAGGCCACTTGGGAATCGAAAGATGCCATGAGGGCTATATATCCCTCCTTATTCACATCATTGGGTGAGTTTATTGAACGTACAAATCCTAAGCTTATCTTAAATTCTGTTTTATGTATTCCTAAATGTTCTATGTGAATCCTTATATCATGCTAAAGGTGTCCTAAATCATCATTCAGGTACAAATGATCCCAAGGGGGGATAATGTAACACCCCATGCATTTTGCATGACTTTTAGAGCTTAAAAACGGACCTAAATGACCCCTAGGTTGAAGGGAAATTTTTTGGGATGAGTTAGGGGACGACAAGGGAAGTTTGTCTGTAGAAAAGAGGTGGTGCGTCGTGCTAAGGGAGGCCAGAGCCTGGACCTCATGTCGCACCGCAAGTTGGGAGGGGTTCTAATTTGACCCCACTACGGCCCGCGCGCCATGCAGGTGGGGTTGTGTGATGGGCTACGCATCGCGCCCCCCTTGCGTTGCCTGGCAGGATTTCATTTTTCTTCTATTATTTCAAGGGTATTTTGGTCCTAACACTTAGAAAACTTCCCCCTATTACTCTAAAACATTCCCATTTTGTTCTAATTTTCCTAAAGTCAATTAAACACCTCCCAACTCTTCCTCTCTAAGTCAAGAAACAATGCAAGTCCATACGTGAATTCAAGGGTCAAGCTCTAAGGTCTCTCCCATAGTTTACCATCAAAAAGGTAAGCAGAGCAATCTCTTCTCAATTAAACTTTTAAATTGATGAATTGTTTCTAAACCCTTATATATGTAATTGAATTTTGAACTAGGGTTACAATTATTCTCATATGGAATCTCCAAAAGAACATGAAATTACTTTATGATGTTTCTACTTGAAATTGTTTTTAGATGCATATTGATTAAACTTTGAGAAGATGAAACGAATTATATTTTTTCCAATTACCTTAAAGTGTGCTAATTAATTGTTGGGCCAAAGAGGAAATTTTAAATTGATGGATTTAAATGTGGTATGTACGCTCTTATGGTTAAGGGGTGGTTTGACCCATGTTAACAAGAATTTATTGTTGTACTTGAGAAATAATGTGACTCTAAATTATTTAATGATTTTTCTCAAATGGTTTTGGTTGGCTGGTAAGAACTACCTTATACTTGTTTCGTGATAAAATGGGCATGATAAAGTGACAATAGACCTTCCGATTAGATGGTTAATGAAATAAATGACTTGCAAGTCTTTGTATAACAATAGCAACATTGGTCTACGCCCTTAATGGAAATATAATTGTTTTTAATGTTGTACGATGATATGAAAAGACTAAAATCTGGGATTAAAGAGAATTAGATGGTTAACCAAGAAGGTGCAAGCCTAAATGGTTCAACACCCGAAACTTGTGTTTTGCCAAAATAGGGATGCTTTGATCCTTAAATGGATGACCTTATATTTTTCCTCTATGAGGATGATTGGACTGGCCATGATGATTGAATCTCAATTCATTCGGCAAACATGTATTGGGTTTAGCCAAGTCGAGCATTTATCGGACCCAGGTAGCTCGTGGTGTTTAACGAAAGTCGGTGATACCATCTAGTTCAGAACTAAATAATAGAAATTATGACTTTCTTTTACTTGGAGTCACAACTGATATTTATCATATTGCCTTGACTTTTACTTGATGATTATTTTCGTTACAAAGTTTATGTTGTCTTTAATTTTCTCTGTATGCCATTACATTCTACGTATTGACCATCTACGAGCGGCTACATCATTTTATAATGTAGGTTCAGAGGCACATTCGATGGCACTGTACAACAGTAGGTTCATCCGTACAACAAGTAATAAGTGGTGAGCCCTCCATCTTTTGGAAGGCATATTTTTCTTCATTTATACTTTGAGTCGTTTATTTTATGGTACTGTCGAGGCCATGTTCTGGCTTAGGTTTTCTATTCACGATATTAGAGGCTTCTTAGACTGATGTAAACAGATGTCGTTCTTCCATGATTTGGTTTATGAATTCTTACTTAAGGTGAACTTCTAAATTGATGAGTCTATTTTCCGCACTTTATTAATTACCATGCTTATAATGTAATGCTAAGGGGTCTTTTCGGGCCTTCATTGGTCAGGGATGCCCATTACGTACTGAGCCATGGCTCAGGTCGTGACATGGAAACAACTTGGTGCTTTTTTATCATGACCCAAACCATGGATCATGCGGGCACCTACCCAACTCTATCCTAGATAGGAGAACCTTTTTTACCCAACCATTCAATTATTTTGGAAGACATTTAAAATTGCCTCAAGTATAAATAATTAAATAACCCTTTTATTCAAAATAAAACTTTACAAAAAGCACATTGCAGAATTCTACTAAACAACTTCCCAGAACCTAGTCTAAACCAGTATAAGAGCACTAAACAAATGGAAAGATGACCCAAGACACAACATCCATGTATGAGTAGAATGACAGGAGTTGCTGAAGAATAATCACAGTTGTACCTATAGAAAATCCAACCGACCTGCAACATGGCTATATCCCTAAATGGAGATATAGTAAGAATAGTATCATTACAAACCACATATACTGGTAGGTATCATCGGCCGACCAGGTTTAGAAACATATAACAACATATAGCAAACAAGAAGAGATCATGACAAGCATAAAGGTTAATATCTGAACATAATTAACTTACTTCAACTTTCAAAACTTACCATCTTTTGTTTGTTTAAGCAATATTATTTTACCCTTAGGGCGTGATTAACTAACATATTCTAGGGATTAATCAATCCCACAATTCTTACGCATTTACCTTATTACACTAACTCTATGTACTTCTCTCTCTCCTTCTCATTAATTTTTTTATTGGACAACCACCGATCCTTATTATACTACCATTTACCATTGGGATTGCAACCACCAAGACAATAGATAATAGCAACAACCTTATAAGAAAAGGCACTACATTATACCTCACGTATATAACTATATACACAGGGGAATAAGATTTATACACAATCTGAAACATACCTCATATTCCCATTCTAATGCAATGACAATCACAACAACTAATGTAATCAGTCTACTCAAGAAACCATAATATCTCATCAAACAACTGGTCCACAGAAGGAACCATGATACATCATCAACATAACTCTGTCCGCTCAAGGAACCATCAACAACCTATAAATATAAATATGCATTCAAATGCATATAATGAATGTATGTATACAAGATGCACAACTTCTCTTCCCCTTCTCAACTCATCACCAACAACATCATAGTGTACAGGCGTGGTACTCGAGCCTTTATCAAAATATATCATATTTGTACCAACGTGGTACCCAACCCTTTATCACAACATATCATATTCGTATCGGCGTAGTACCCAACCCTATATAACAACATATCATATCCGTACCAGTGTGGTACCCGACCCATCATCATCATCTCATCATCATCAATGTAAATGCAAGATGCAGTCAACAATTATAAGTAATACCTGAAGGAGAATCGCAACACCCAATCAAAATCAGATGCAAGAAATAACGATCAAAGCAGAACTTACAATTAATGACAACCAAGTAAATGCAGTCAGTAATCACAAGTTTATTATTCCAAGTACACTAAAATATCAACTAATAGAGGATTAACAATTATGCCCGAAGGCTAATGTAACACCCCGTATCTTACCAACCCTATTTGACGACGTTGAACAATGTTTACTTAAGTGTCGAGATGCCATGAGTATGTGTTTTATAGTGTCATTGATGAAACAATTGATATTGGGCCCAATATGTGTGATTAGACCTTAGTCGGAGGTGTCTTGTGACTTTGTGGAACATTTATGGGGTTAAAAACGAGGCTTGGAGGACCTCCACACAAAGGATATTAAAGGTAAGAAGTAAGTTAAAGAATGGAACTTGAAGTATCTAACCAAATCCGCGAAGAAAAGTCGAAGAAACGAAATTTTTTTTTAAAAAAAGGGGTGGGGCGCGCCCAGGGGCGTGCCAGGCCTCTCTGGGCTAAAATTTTTAGCCCACAGGAAGCAAGGTGGAGATCCCAAGGGCGTGTCAGGCTGCTTGTGCGCACCCTACAAATGTTGGAAATTTTTCTAAGTCCCAAGGGTGCCCGGGGACATTCCGGGCCGATTTTTGCAACATTTCTTCTACAACCACGAGCATATACATGGAATAATTGAAGTATTATGTTGGCGTTCCATTTTTATAAGATTATCCGTGGATGATGCAAATGGCGGTTTTACCCTTTTGGGCAAAATAATCCATATGTGGCTAGAATCACTTGTTTTTGGGATTGAGGCTACAAATATAAATACCGTGAGTGGAAATATCATTGTAATGCGTATGAAATGAATTAAACATAAGAAATTATTGATTTTATTGGGTTAAGTGAATTGGGCTCAAAAGAGGCCCAAAATGAGGCAAAAGACATGGGCCAAAAATGGGTCAAATGACCCATTCTTCCTTTGACTAATCAATAATTGAGAAAAGTGGTTAAAGATGACTTCAAGGTTCTATAAAAGGAGGCAAAAAATCAGATTTTAATACACAAAAACACACATGCTTTTCTTTCTTTTTCTAGAATTCTCAAGAACACCCCTTTGGGCTCTTCAAACCCTAAGTCACCTTTGGAGCAAGATCATCATCTTTCAAGCTTAGGTAAGTGATTATGTTTATGGATTAATATATTATATGCATGAGAGAGTATGTAGATCATATTGGTTATGCTTGGAAGTGTTGAACATGGCCCTTTGTGTTTTTGTAAAAGATGTGTTATCCATGGGATTTAAACTTGAAATATGACTTATGGTTTTGATGCAAGAGCATGGTATGGATGAAATATCAACATGTATGGTGTGATTATGTTTCTAAACTTGTTATTTTTCCATACATGTAATTTATGGGATTTTGGCCGATTTGTTGTTGTGAGGTGTATTGAAGTGAATTGGTGGAATCATTGTGATGTTGTGGTGATGGAGAACTGTAAAATATGAATTTGGTGTGACATGCTAGTGGTTTATGATATTGTGGTCAATATTGGGAATGTTGTGGTATTGTTGGTGTGATAGTTTCATACAAGATATTGTCAAGGGGGAAATGACATGTTAAAACCAAACATGTAACTCATTGTCGTTATATGCATTTGTAAGGTAGTTGGTGGTTAATGTAAATTTCGTTATGTACTTGTGTTGTAGAGTGAAACATAAGGAAGGAGCGGGACTATTGTGTTCACGTATAGGGTTGAGTGTTCATATTGAGACGATAAGGTACGTAAGGTTACTCTTTCTGTATCCTTATGCAACATGTTGTTCACATTGACATTGGGCTTGCTCTATTCTGAGAGGTTTTGAAGTACATCAATTCAGGTTGACGTATATTTTTATTCACATGTGTCCTATTCTTAGATGAATTATGATTTACTTATCTCTTATTCATTGACTATTCATTGACTGAAGTTCCAAATGCTCCCATAATGTTATAACTACTAATAAGAACTATCCCAAAGAGAGTAAGGATGTAAAGAGAATCTATTTATTCTTGAAAAGCATTTTCCAATCATGTCATGTTCCAAAGTCTAATATTATTATGATTATCTTTGTACCAATCTCATATGGGTAATGAAGGAAGTAATATGCAAGCTAATATACCAATCTCTCAAAAGAAAGAAATTAAGTTATGTATGTTTGTTGGGGGCAAAAGTGCAGGAAAATCATAGATGTAGGGTGGACACGATTCCGAAGTTCCAACAATATTATAACTCCAAAGTTTCTAGAATGTTATGCTCTAAGTTTTAATAATGTCATGACTATCATTATATCAATCTCTCACAAGTGTAAAGGTACCAATCTCATAAGATCTGATAAGAATGATGAAGAGGTAATGTGCGAGTTAATATATCTATCCCTCACTAGTAAAGGTGTCAATCTCTTGAAAGTAAAGAAACGAGGTAAAGCATATATGTGTATTTCCAATAGTATCGCGATCCTCAATGTATCATAAAAGTATCAATCCCTCCCGAGTAAGAAATGAAGAAAAGTGTATATATATTATCACTCTAAGTTCCGAGAATGTTATGTTCCAAGTTTGAATAAATCAATATCTCCCAAGTATGTTAACCCACCATAGAGTGGATGTATGTTAACCCACCATAGAGTGGATGTATGTTATATTACTAACCCACCAATAGAGTGGATGTATGTTATATTATTAACCCACCGATAAGGTGAATGAATGTTATTTTACAACCTACTAACCAAGTAGATGAATGACAATGGGGATGAGCATAGAAGTAAGAAAGAATCTCTTGGAAGCAAGTTTTTTGAGTGAAGGTAACTCTCTTGAAAAAAGGGGTATGTGGAGGATAGTATATGAATAATAAGGGTATAAAAGAATAATCATAAATGCAATGACAGAAGAAATATATGCATGGTTCCTCACTTACAGAAAGGGAATTTATTCCCATTGACTATTTCTCTTATATTGACTCCATTGTTGTTGCTTTTATTATGTATGATACAGTTCTTATGAGCCTTACATACTCAGTACATTCTTCGTACTGACCCCCTTAGGGGACTTACCTTACATGTTGCAGGTGCAGGCACTAGTAGACCCCCACAGTAGGTTGACAGTATTTGCAGATCTTTGGTGAGCCCCAGTTGGTTCGGGACTTTCCGAGTCATAGTTGTATAGTTGTTTTGATGTTGTAAATATTGTATAAAGCGGGGACTTGTCCCGACTTTCAGTTAGTTTTGGTAAATGCATCTATTAGAGGTTTTTGTAGACATATGTGGGTTATGAATGTAAGAGATGAATGTCCGTTTTGACTTGATGGCCCCAACGACCAAGTTTTATGAACGCATATATCTCATATGTTTCCAAGTTCATGACTTCCGCATAGTTGCATGAGATCTAATAAGATTCATACGAGTAGAGGCATACGAATGTACATGAGCAAAGATTGGTTCTCCTGGGCCATATCGGCTTTGGGTGCCAGTCCGGACTGAATGGGATTTCGGGTCGTGACAGCTAATTCACCACTTGCTCAATTAAGAATTATCAAACTCAATCATCAATCATAAATATGTCTGAAGACCAAGCAATCAAGTAAACATCTTAGAAGTTCACATTCCACCAAGATTGATATCTACACTCTAAATCCTCCCCATATTTCTTTCACCAATTTAACTCTCTTTTATTCATATTGAAACAGGTAAATTTAGTTACTAACTAGTAACCCTTACACTCAAGTCATCACTAAGTTCAAGGAACTATCCCCATTTAGTCAATCATTCAACCAATAGGTTCGGTTCAACTTACAATTCTAGCTAGAATCGTACACCTTTACACATCTTACTTCCTAGCACTTAGCCAAACTTAACTTTAGGTTTTTATGTTATATCATTACCTCCCCTTATCACAATCAATCCTCCTATCAATATTCTAGCAAGGACATCTCATTTTTCAACTATACACAATATCGGGTTCACCCTTTTTAGGGTGGTAAGGACTGGTTCTATAGATTAGAGGTCACCTAATTCTTTTATTATTACACACCTTTAAATTTTAAATTCTATCAATCATCAAGTCATATAAACACAAACACCCATCAAGGGATCCACACAACATTCAATATCACACAATTATATTATTATTATTATATTCAAACACTATGTACGCAGGCCTAGACATGAAATCTCCCGTCAACTACAGTTATTACATGTAACTAATCCCAGTCTATTACACATTAAACAATAAAATACCTCTAATGAAGATCTCAGAACAAGAAAGACGCACCAAGATTGCTCTTTCATTTCATTCATGCTTCCATTAGCCCAAATAGCTAGAAATCACACAATTATAAGAGTAATTAAGCAATTACTCTTCGAATAACTAGTTTGGAAATTCGTCCCACTAATTCTACCCTTATTCATGCTCTAAAACGTTACCCAAAGGTCAATTACCCATTAAAAAATTGTATCATATTAAATCCATCTCCGTTAATGGAGTTTCAAAGCTAAAGGTTCCATTTTTATAGATTCAAGATCCCCAACCACCAATTTTATTTTTTAGAATCACTAATTCATGCTAGAAATTGTTAATGAACACTTTAGAAGTGATTCTAGCTAATACTAACGCAACCCATAAGTTTTCTCCAAAATCTTATGAACTTAGGATTCAAATCCTCAAGAATTTCACCATTAAAGATTGTTCTAAGGATTCTAGGATGTTAAAGGATTGAAATACGAAGAAGATAATGGAAGGAACTTATCTCAATGAATTTTCACCCCAACTATGAGCAAATAGCCCATCTACGACTTAGGAATGAAATATTTGAGTTTTGGGGATAAAACCCGTCAAAATCAGCATTAAATATTGTCTGTTACCGCTGCAGTAGTACCGCTGCGGTGGTAAATTTCTCAGCCTGGACAGTGTTCAGTAAAACGGTCATAACATTTTACTCCGAAGGCGGATTAACGAATGGTCGGATGCGTTGAAAATAAGACTCAAAGATCTTTTATTAGGTGGGTATTTGGCCCCATAACTCTTTATATTCTATTAGATATGCACATTTGAAGTTGATCCTAGTTTAAACTTAGCTCAAAACTCAATCGGTAGGAACACTTTAAACTAACTTGGTGCTAGGGGTATTATATGACCTTACTACTTGTAATGCACTCATATACTAAAGAACTAGTCCTATACTGTATGATGAATGAGGTTGTTATTTATTTACCGCAAATATGTTCAATGACAATGAAATAAATCGTTACATTAGATATCAATTTACTCACCTTTCTTCCCCATATCGTTATTGGTGAAGAGGAGAGTTTTTTGCATAATTTTTGGATTTCAGAATACTCAATCAGCCTACGCACCACAGGCCACTAAGCTCTAGGCACAAAGCACAATCACTATAACCCAAGGAATATGATTTGTAATGAAATTTATGTAATGGATCATCTATGATACCCGAAACACCACACGATATTATGACGCACAAAAATTTGGGGCGACAACAAAAATAACGGGGAATGAAATTGTGTACAGCTGCAGTGGCACTTTTACCGCTGCAGTGGTAAATCTTCCACTGCAGCAACCCGAGGTAGTAACTTGGGACTTGGTCCTAGTTCAGGCCATTTCACAACACACTTTTCAAAATTCAATGTTATGAACTAACCCTTTTACGATAATCGCTATAAATAGAGTTCTACCAACTCGTTTTATGCATCAAAAGTTTCTATGACCTTTTAAACTCTTCCTATAACACATTAACCACTAAATTCCACCAATCAACACACCATTAAACACTAATTCACACAATGCCAGATTTTTAACCAAAACCTACTGCTCTGAGGTTGTCACCCCTGTACTAGGAAAATGTTTAGTGGGATACCTATATCCTAACCAATGCCATAACATCACCACACCACTATGGGTTTTCACTATCGCATTTATTCTCTATAACAACTCATATTAGTTTGTTTGACCCTACAACGTACCTCAACCACTCAAGAGGCCACACCAACCAAGTATTATCATGTACATAAGAGAGGGATACGACTTTGGATAAACAAATCTAATAAATTCACTCCCTCAATCTACCCTACAACTAATGATCATCAACCATAGTCAAGCTAACACATTTCACCCACCTTATCAACTTAACTACACCACATTCAAGGGATACTATTCACCGATAATTATTCTCATACACTAAGCATTTACGCAATATCAATTCATAATCATCCAACTATAAGGTCAGTATAGTAGCCTTGCCTCCTCACTAAGCCTACGAACATTATTTAAGTATCATTTTATTCACATCCTTAAAACTTAACCCATTATATTCATTCATAGCCATCATGGGTTTCGTACAACTGGTTAGTCTACCTTTAGGACATCAACTTCGTTGCCTTCATAAGATCATTCCAGTCACTTAACCAAATAAGCTACATAATTTTCAATCACACAGTTAAGGTTCAACTTACCCATATCAAGTAAAACCATTATTACCATCTCCCCTTATCATATTATAGAAAGCAACCAATTTTATATACCTAGTCCATTTACCTTACATTATTGACATCAACTACATAATTCACCTTTTATTCAAGTCACAAAGGTTGTGTAAGACAACTAAATTTATTTCGGTTTAACCAATCACTTATTAAGACATCATTAACAAGCCAATCCATTAACTAGATTATTCATAAAAAGATAACCCAAAAGCACTTCAAGCACAAATATAATCATCAAAGATTGAACCACACAAGGATCCCCAGTATCATTATCATTAATCGGACCACATAAGGATCCTGAATATCATTATCATTAATCAAACTACACAAGGATCCCAACTATCATTGTCTAAAACCAGACCACATAAGGATCCCAGATAGCTTTATCATCAATGAGCGGACCATACATGGATATCCAACTGTATCATTGAGGACCAAATAAAAATCAAGGCATACTTTAAATCATGAAAAATAAATCACAGAAATGAAGACATACCTCGAAATCATACCCAGCCTTTACAATATATGAATATTCTATTGCAGCATTTCATCTCATATCACTTTTAATAATCATTTGCACCTAAGAAGTTTGACAATCAAACAACTAGGTAATACTATGATCAAATAATAACCATCCATATAAGTAATACACGTCACATTTTATCATACCACAATTAATAACATTTAAAGCACAAGTATTTTAACATAATATCAAGTGAATTTCACAATACAACAATTCAATCCCTATGCTTCTTATTGACCTATACTAGTTGGAATACCATGCTTCAACCTTTCAATGTTAGTGAGATACCAATTGGGACAAACTATTCCCAATTGTGATGGTTGAGATACCAATTAGAATCTGCTAGATACTAATTGAACTCAATTTGGGGAGACATTATGGCTGGTTTCATAAAAGTAACATTATGGTTGGTTTGACTTGTTTGGTAAGGGATGAGTTAGATGGTTCTCCCACGATAGTGATAGGGTGGGTGCCAATCATGACCGTTTAGGTCGCGACAGTATTGGATCAACATGGGAAATTATTAGACAAAGAGGAGAAGTTCAAATTGGATTCAAGCATTTATGGGTGAAAGTAGTGCCTTTTAAAGTCTCTTTCTTATTGTGGAGACTTTGGAAGAAAAGGTTACATATTGGTGAAGTTCTTATAAAGATTAGAGTATGTCATGAGGTGTTGTGTAGTTATTATGGGAAAGGTGAAGTATAAACATTTGAACACTTACTTATCAAGTGTTCAGAGGTCGATATAATTTAGGGTAAGTTTGCAGCTGCAATAGAGATAATTGGACCTTTTCTTTAACTTAAGGAGATTGTTTTCAAGTGGTGGAATATTGAAAGATCTCCAAAACTCAAGGTACTATATAATGCAGTTCATATGTTTATTTTGTGACAAATATGGAAGAGAAGAAAAACCATTACTCATGGAGGAAATATGACAATATTTGGGATGGAAATGGAGATTTAAAAAAACTAATATATGTTGGCTAGAAACAATTTTCCATGGTTGAATAATTTTCCTACAACATGGCCACAAATGGCGAAATTCTTTAAGGATTATTATCCAAGGATAGGGTGTAAAGTGGTATATTGGAGACCACCAGCTTTAGGAATATATAAATGCAATTCATATGGAACAGCCAAGGGGAATTCAGGCCCTTGTTATGGAGCTTTCTACATTAGAAATGAAGAGGGCAAATTGGTAAATGCATAAGCTAGAAAATTTGAGGATGGTACTAATTTAGTGGCTAAGGTTGTGGCACTAAGATTAGGTCTGGAGTATTGCATCAATTAGAATTTTCTTTCTTTGACTTTAGAGATAGATTCTCTTATTCTGAAGAAAATACTAGATGGGATATGAGAAGTACCTTGGGGCATTTCTATGGAAACAAGGATAATTAAACAACTAATGACTGATGTAGATGTTGCAGTGCAGCAAATTCTCAGAGAGGGAAACAAGCTAATTGATTTTTAAGATAACCATGTGTCTTATTTTGTAGGTAAACAAAGCATAATATATACATCAATGCAGGATAACCAGTCAAGGGAAAAACTATTTTAAGCATGGATAAAATCAAGTGTCGAATCTTAGAATAAGAAAATACCAAAATAGAGATTTCAACATCAATTGGTAATAATAAAAACCAAGTGCAAGCATGCGGATATCAAAAGAAACATTTACACAAGCAGAAAAACAAAGGGAAATAAATAGATCTATAGATTTTACAAGTACAACTTCAGCATATGAGGAAGGGATAGGTTTTATAGTTCTTTGGTTGGATGATTTACCTGTTTTTATTGAATCTTGATTAGTGGTATCTACTTTAAGCTTAATCTACTGAGAAACAAGGAAGATGGTAAATTAAACTACCAAGAAGACTAAATGACTAGCAACTCAAAAGTACATATTGTGATTTTTGGAGATACCATATCAGATCCTCAATTTTATAGCTTCAAATCTGCGGAAAAAAATAACTAACTATAAATGTACTCACCATATCTATTCTCATAGAGTGGAAGAAGTCTTCCTTGAGTTAATTTTCATGGCATCCGTGAGACTTGTTGAATGTCTTTGGTGAAAACAACTCAAGTTTGAGGAAATGCATATTTGGGGATGAGTTCTGTACTAGTTATTGGAGTTTTGATTTTTGACAACTTTATTTCTTCGGTTTGGATTGATTTTGAAGGACGATAGTAGCTACAATGAAGGAATCAAAGTTGAAGAGATGATTCCCATCGGAGCTCTTCTATACATACCGATGGATTTGTGATTTTGTTATCTTTTTGCTTTTTAATTTATTTTCTTTTGTTTTTAGCTGATTTAGGCCTGGACTTTCAAGTTAAGTTTGGTACTTCTTCTTTTCCTTTAATAAAATGGCCTATGTGGCCTGATTTCATTTCAAAAAAGGCATAATAAATGGTCTCGGACTCTTGTGGATGTGTGAGCTGTATAAAAATAATGTCACATAATCACTAAACAATAAAGAGACCTATTTTTAACTTTTCTCTTTAATTTTCAACCCACCCAACGACTGTGACAACTTCTTCTTCCTATTGAAGTTGTTCTCCATTAAAATACAACCTAAGTTTGAACTCACTTTTTTTTTACATTTTATTTAATTAAAAAATTTCTTAGTCTCAATTATTTTGATGACTATACTTTGTAGATGTGGAAGTTCAACAATGTTGAGAATTTCATGGTCGGATGACAATCTCGAAAGGGAATTTAATTAGAACCACCCAGACTAAATAAACCATAAATAAAATAAAGGGAGATTATTACCGATATTTTTATCAAATATCTCTAGGTTAAAATTCATGGGAATTAGAAAGTTATGTTGTGTTATTTTGAGAGAATTCTGAGGGGAGAGAAAGAGTTCTATAGATGTGAGAGAGTTTGTGGAGTTGTTTTATGAGTAGGGTTATATTAGTGGGTTTATTTTTTAAATGACTTTTTTCTTTTATTTTTAGCTTTAAAAATCTACATGGATGCCAAATAAATAATACATCAGCAGAAAAATCCAGCAGACTTCGAGTGAATATAATTAGTTAGGTATGGCAAAATAGGGGCATTTTTAAATTCATTTAGTTAAGTGTAGCTGCGTTTTGAATACTAGATATAATTCAGGGACTAAAGTAATCTTTCGCACCAAGTTTAGAGATATTTTCAACACTTCTCTCTAATCCATTTTATACTTTTACTCAGATACACAACTTTCATATCTTAACACTGTATAAGCCCCAATTTAGGCATCACAATAACACAAATCAACTTAGATACCTTGATAGTTACTAAGTCACCCATTCCATAGCATGCTTTACACGTTAAGCCCTCATCTAAACAAAATCTGAAGAAAGTTAAGTCATAACGTACCTCTAAGATAAATCGTAAGTCTCAAAAAATTTACAAACTAGTCTTTCCTCTTTGAGTGGCCTCAAATCGCTCCTAATCTATAAAAAATAATTTCTATGCATAACCACAAGTCCAACGATACCCATAGCTAAGGTTTTAAATCGGGTCCAAAAAGTCAACCCAAAAATCAATCTCAAGAATACAAGGGTAAAATTAGAATTTTATTAGAAAATTAATTTATCCATAACTTAAGTAATTCAAATCTAAGGTTGAAATCGAGTTTTAAATCATTAAAATAACATAATTTAACTTTACCAAAAAAAAACCCTAAAATTTCAAGATAAAAAACCAAGATTTGAGGATTAAATCATGAAATAATCATTGCAGAATATTATATTTATGATATAGAAGCTTACCCAATGAAAAAACCTTGAAATCCCATTTTGAATCTCCCAAAATCGTGTTTCAAAGCAATAAAATTGAGTTATGGGGTTTTGAACTAAAAATGTGATTTTATATCACTGTTAGTAAAATCCTTCTTCCAAATGCAGGACCCACATCACATTTACAAATGTGCCAGACCCATACGCATCACGTTCTCGATGATCTAATCGTATTTACAAAGGCCAAAGCAGACCAAACCTAGACTCGCCCTTCATTGCGAATACAGTCCCTACCTTACGATTGTGATGACCAAGAACTTCCTCCTTCGCGAAGGTGGCAAGGGCACTGTGAACATGATAGAAGATTTTAGTTGTACCAACAACTGATGCACCAGCAGTAGCCAAGGCTAAGAACATTCCTATAAGACCCACCAGACATTCAATATATATCTCAGAAATCAGACAAAAATTTTATGTCCCAGTGCACCACAAGCTATACTATGGCTCATGTATCAAATTATGATCCATACTAAGACTCGTGAAGTCGGGATAATAAGTTAATAATTTCCTTCTGAACCATGGATCATAGTATGGGAAGTGGAACCCATGCTGAGATTCATGGGAATAAGTCCAGAAAAGGTTCAAAAGTGATCCCAGGAACCATGAGTCAGACCATGACTCATGGACAAAAACTATGAGTCTGGAGTGACTCATGGACCACTGCCGACAGAAATCCTTAAAAATAGTTTTTAAGGCAATTTCTTCTTTTTCCTATCTTTATGTCCTATACTACATCATTTAAGTGTTAAAAATGGAGTTTTATCATAATTAAGAAATCGGTATCTTCTTATTTCTTGTGATTAAACGTTAAGAAGGCAGAAACACTTCCAAGAAGAGAAAACCTAGGTTTTTCATCTTTCAAGTTCAAAAAATCCAAGTTCTGGTCCAAATTCTTCAGCAATCACATATGTCGGATCCTTAGTGAGAGTTTCCTTTTGCTTTCATGTCCCATTTTTCATAAATTAAAACATGAATTACATGACTTCAAGTTAGGATTAAATACCCAATTATCCAAATCATTGTGTTTTCCATTTTAGGAAATTATATTTTAAAATTTTTTCTTTTATTGATTATGCATGTTTTTAACTGTCCTATATCATCTTTTATGCTTGAACTTACGTGATTTATTCTGATTTAACTTCACAGACTCGAAATCAGGCATCAACAAATATTTTGAGTATTATACTCTAATTTCAAATGGAAAAATTTATCTATCTATGAGAAAATAGTTAATAAAATATGTATTGAGAGTAGTTTTTATCATACAGAGGATGTGGGTCCAAAAAACCCAAGTCCCATAACTACGTTACCACTGTAGGACTTGAGTCGCTCTTGTAATGACCCTCTAGGTAATTTTCTGCCTTTTTGTGCTTTTTCTTGCTTTTAGAGCCTTCCTATAGCTTCCCTAAGTCATTTGTGACTTGTTGGGTATGACACTTTAGTTATAGGGAAGTTCGTTTGATTTTTATAGCCATTTCCCTATTTTGGAGCTTTTAAAGCTGAAAAATGGTCTCAGGCCAAAACTTCAAGCAAACCGTCTCAGATAGCAATTCTAATGGGGGACCATTGATTTGGGTCCCAAGGCTTATGGGCTAGTTTTGGGCTACTGGTTGGATTCTGGTAAAAATGGAACCATGAGTATGGGACCCACTTTTTATCAAAATGACCTTTGATGAAAATTTCTATGGAGAGTTCAAAATGCTGAATTTGCTAGGCTATAATAGTTCATTTGCTTGCACGAGGTTCCAAATAAATCCCAAACAACATATTAAAATATTTGGAGTTGGCTGAAATTTCTAGTGCAAAACCATCTGGTGCAGCCGCTTAAGCGGCCCTTTAATCGCTTTAGTGGAGCCGCTCTAGCCGCTGAGGTGCCTCTTAAGTGGTGCCTGATAGTGTCAGCACTAGCCACTTAAGTGGAGCTATTTTAACGACTACGGGTCTACTTCAGCGGAGCTATCGTACATCACCAGCGACCGCTAAAGCGGTCACCTTGCCGCTTTAGAGGCAATTGTTGGTGTTATATATATAGGTCTCTTTCAATATTTTTAGCTTATTTTCTAAGTGAAAAAACACCATTATTACTATTAAGAGCTCTAGAAAGTGTGGGAAATCAATAATTAGAGTTGGGATTGAGTTGGAGACATTAAAGTGATCATCTTCTCGTCTTTATTTTGTAAGTTTCAGATCAAATTTCTGTTTAAATTCTTGATTTCACTCGAGCTTTGTGAGCTATTTTTGGTATGAAATGGAGTGCTAGTCATACCTAATTTTTGATTACTAGCTCATTCTGACCCAAGGGACGTTGTGGCAATTTCATTTTTGGAATTCCACAAGCAGGCCCCATGAGTGAATTTTAGCTTGATTTCTAACTTGGAGCATAAATTCACAATATGGATATCTTTGTTCTCATCTTTATGCCTAGATTATGGTTTTGGTAGTGTGGCAGTGGTCTGAGACTTGCTGGAAGGGAAAAACTCTGGTATATAGGTTCCTTCATGCTTTCAGAGTTGTACTGGTAGGCTAGGTTTACCTTTCATTTAGACTGTGCTATATTATGGTATTAGTATGGTATTGTGTTATTTGTGGGTGGGTTCTTATGGTTTGGGTAATTTTTTAGTAAATTTTTGCTTATTTTAGTCGGTTAGGGGGTCGTAGGAAGGATTTTGGCCTTGTTTCCCTTAAAATAGTAGTTGCTTACCCGTTAGCACTCGACTTAGCTTAGGGACTTGAGACTGACTATAAAATCCTTAGCCTAGGTTTGGATAGATTCTTGGCTTAGGTTGGGTTTTCGAGACTTATAGTCGGCTATGTCGCCCTTTTATAGTAGGTTGCCTAAGGATATCCTCCCTTCTTACTTAAATGATTATAGGACTGTTCCATTAGATAGTTACTTGGTATTGGGTTATATTAATCACTATATTATACATGTTAGCTTTGGTTCCCTTGTCATGTCAGTATTTTGACCTCAAATCGCGACTTTGGACTTAATAAATGGAATCTGGTGCTCCTTTACTAAATTTGACCTTCTAAGTGGGAAAAAGGAACTAGATTGACTTGGAATGAATCATACCTCTATATTATTATTAATTCCTATTAATTAGTTCTGGTTTGAGTCCGGCACCTGGTTTACTGCTTATCGCTTATGAGTTTCGGTTCATGTCAGGCACCTAGTTATTATTTATTTCAGGATAGTTCCAGTTCAAGTCCAGCACTTGGCTTGCTACCTATCACTTATTAGTTCCGGTTTGAGTCTGGCATCTACTTTATTGTTATTATCCACTAGTTTGAGTTCGATTCTGGCATTTTTTATCATTATTGGGATTGATATTGGGATTGGAATTTTGATGGAGATCGATAAGGCTTATGGTTGTAGATGGAGGAGGAGTATACAGTATGCATATCGATCATCTTGGATCTTTTTATGTTTATTACTGTTATATCCTATCTTTACATTAGTATTACTCTTTGTTTGTACCCACCATGCTTATGGGGGCTCGGCTGGGTTTATTTTTCCTTGTGTGTACCTTCTGGGCTTATGCAGGTCCAGTTAGGTTATATCTAGGAATTTAATTCTTCTTTTGAGTTGTTTGTATTTGGTTTATTGCATCTACTTAATATAACCTATAATTTACCCTTTTGATCCTCATTTATTGCCTTTAGGATATATATATACTCGCATTTTATTTATGTTTTTACTATAATTGAGCTTAGTCGGCCTATGATGCCTACTGAGTACCCATCTTTTGGTACTCATACTACACTTCGTTAAGTTTTTTCCTAATGCAGATCCTAGGATGAGTCATCGCAGTTGACGCTAATCTCAAGTTGTGTTGTTGACCAGAGATTTGGGTGAGCTTTTAGAGTCTAGAGCTGATCCTTCTCCATATTCTTTAGTGATAGTCTTATTTTTTATATCATGAGACTACCTTGTATATTTTGGCATTGTCTAGTACTCTTTCTGTATAGTGACTCTTGTACTGACCAAACCAGGTCTTGGGAGATTCATTTGGCATTTTTTTCTGTTCCCTCTCTTGTGTGTATATATATATATATATATATTCTTCTTCTAGTTGCTTATTATTACTGTTTTACCCTTATTCCTTTATTTTCCGTCTGTTAGCCCATTACTCGTTGTTCTAGGCTATGGTTTGGCTTACTTACTAGTGGGTTAAATTACGTACCATCATGAATTGAGAAATTGGGTTGTGATAGTTTGTTATAAGAGCCCAGGTTCACCGGTATCATTGGTACAAGAGCAAGTGTCTAGTAGATTTCCACGTATCGGTATGCTAACATCCATATCCTATCTTTGAGAGGCTACAGGACATTCTTAAGAAAATGTAACCTTTTTGATTCAATTATCGTGCATTGTGTCTATATTAATTTCTAGACTCTCATTTGTTCCACTCTTTCTCAGATGACTAGGATGCTGGCCACGACAGCTGGGGACAGGGGCCCAACCATACAACTAGGGTACCTATTAGAGGTAGAGGTCGAACCTAAGGTAAAGGTTAGGCTAGAGCTGTAGCCCCAGCTAGAGGCAAAGCTAGGAAGCCTTCAACAAATACAATTATTGATCCTGAGCAAGAGATTACTCTAACGAATCTGCCGCCACAACAACCGATGGGTTAGGGGGTAGCCCAGGCTCCTCCCAAATTTATATCTTTATCTTCCCTCTGCAATGCCTTAGCACCGTTATTGGGTATGGTTGGTGGCCAGCCGATGGATAGGGCCCCAATATCCACTCAAAGGGCAGTTTAGGGTGGATTGGGTGTAGCGGCGCAACCTACAGTTGTGTCTCCTAGAGTAGAGATTCCACCAACTCCAGTGGTTCCACAACCTATAGCAGCTCAGCCAACTATGACTTTTGAGGAGTACAAGATGTTGGGAAGGTTTCTTAGATTGGCTCCACCGAGATTTGTAGGATCCCCATGAGGAGATGCATTTGAGTTCCTTACCATCTATAAGGAGAGACTGTACAATTTGGGTTTGGTTGAGTCAAACGTTATGGGTTACACTACATTCAAATTTTATCATGTGGTGAGGCAGTAATGGAGGGGATATATTAATTCCAGACCTTTTTGATCTCCTTCTATGACATGGATTTAGTATTTTGCGGCCTTCTTTGAGAAGTTTATGTCTCATAGCATGCGTGAGAGCCTGAAGGATGAGTTCACCGGGTTACAGCAGGATTCTATGACAGTGGATAAGTATGAGGTGAGATTTCACAAGTTAGTCAGACATGCCACCATGACTTTACCTACTGAGTATGAGAGGATATGGTGCTTCATCAGAGGATTAAGACTTCTACTACATATTGTTGCTCATAGTCTGGTAGCTGCAGGTAGATCTTTTGTTGATATCGCCAATTATGTTTACACTATAGAGGGTTTGCATATCGATGCCCGTGGGGATAGTGATAAGAGACCTCATCATCAAGGCATCTATAGTGGGAGTTATAGTGGTGCATAGTTTAGGGGTAGAGGTTTTCAGGGACGGTATCCTCAGCAGCAACCATATCAGCAGCAAGGTCGGTCTAGTAGGCCCATTCATGCAGCCTTACAGATTTTGGATGGGGGTCATCCCTGTTATAGTGATTTTGGTGGTAGGTCAGTAGTCAGCCGACAAGGAGTATCAGATAGGGTCATCAAGACAAGGTGGCCATTCTGGGTCAGCTGGACCTTCTTGCCAGGTTAGAGTGCCTGAGGCATGCTATGTTTGTGGTGTTGTGGGTCATTTTTGTAACACTCGGGTTTTTTAGGTGTCTCTAGTCCCATATGGAAGGCTTACGACTCTAAGTTTGAGAGTTTTATTAATACCTCGCATGCTAAGGGAATATTTGATTTAAATCAAGTTCGGATAAAAAAAAGTATATTTTGTAGGCTTCCTAAAAATATATTAAATATTTATGCAATATTATTTGGTTAAGTGTAACACCCCGTACATTTTCGACCCTACTTGCTAACTTTGAATCATGTTTACCTTAGTTTTGAGAGCAATAAGTACGTATTTTGTATGATTTTAATGGAATATTTGATAGTGTGTTAATGTCCGCAAAGAAAAGTCGAAGGAAATTTGAATTTTGGTGCCAGGCGCGCCAGGCGGCGTACCGGGCCGCTTTTGGCCAAAATTTTTCTAGCATTGGCAGCAGGGGGCATGCCAGGTGGCGTATCGGGCTGCTTTTCTCCAAATTTTTTCTCCGACCACTAGTCTCCAAATAGGGCTCTTGGGTTATGGTATCATTATTCCATCTTACTAGTACTACTTTTAGGTGATTTTAGCATCCAAGTTGGGGTTAATTCTTCTTCATAATTATTTTATCAAATTATGTTAAATTAAGCCATGAGTGGCTAAAATTGTTTATTCTTGGGATTGAGGCTACGAGCATGAATCTCGTGAGTTGACTATTGTCTTGACATTTATGGAATTCTTTAAACATAGGATAGTTGGTGGATCATGCATTGAATTTGGTGGGCTAAATTAACATGTGTTAATGGGCTCAATTTGAGGCCCAAAATGAAGCCAAAACACATGGCCCAAATGGGGAAAATAACCCATTCTTGTGTTGACCAAGTAAACATGGCATTTAATGCCCAAGTACTGGGTAAAGATGACTTGAGGGCCTATATAAAGGCACAAAAATATGATTTTTATTCCACAAAGCACACATGCCATTCTTGACATTTCCAAGATATTTCTCTCTATTCTCAAACCCTAAGGCAACCATCTCTTTGGACAAGATCATCATTTTTCAATCTTGGGTAAGTGTTTAATCTTATGGTTTAATATATTATATGCATGAGAGATTGTTTAGATCATGATGGTTATGTCTAAAAGTGTTGAGTGATGGTTATGTCTAAAAGTGTTGAATAGTGCACTTTTGCTTTTTGCTAAAAGATGTGTCATCTATGTGACTTGAACTTGAAAGGAGATTTGAGATTTTGATGGAAGTGAGTGGTGTGGATGAAATATCAACATGTATGATGTGGTTATGTTCCTTAACTTGTTATTTTTCTATGAGTGTAACTTGTGGGATTGTTATTGATATGTTGTTATGAAACGTATTGAGGTAACTTGATGGAGTAATTATGACGTAGTGTTAATGAGGAAGCGTAAAGGATAAACTTGGTGTGGAATGCTATTGTTTTATGATGTCTTGGTCAATGTGTGTAATGTTGTGGTATTGTTGGCAATCATGTAACTCGTTGTCGTCTTATGCACTTGTAAGGTAGTTGGTTGTTAACGTGAGCTCCGTTATGAACTTGTGTTGTAGAGTAACATGTATGGAAGGAGCTGGATTATTGCATTCACATATAGGACTGTGTATTCATATTGGGCAGATAAGGTATGTAAGGTTACTCTTTTCGTATCCTTCTGCAGCACCTATTGTTCACAGTGTCATTGTTGTTCTCATTTCGAAATGTCTCAAAGTATGTCATGTCAGGTTATCATATGTTGTTATTCATATGTATTCTATTCATGGACTACTATTCCAAAGCTCCAATAATGTTATGACTATCGACGTATCAATCTCTCAAAGTAAAGAAATGAAGTAATGCATAGTTGTTGGTTGAGTACGGGTGGTAGCTCTAGAGGCATAAGCCTAGCTCGAGTCAATCCCGAGATTATTAGATCAGGGGACAGTCCTAGAGGCATAAGCCTAGCTCGGGCCGATCCTGACAGGGGGTAGCTCTAGAGGTAAGAACCTAGCTCGAGCCGAACCTGATACATTGGTTTATGGGTGGTAGCTCTAGAGGTAAGAACCCAGCTCGAGCCGAACCCGATATATTGATTTATGGGTGGCAGATCTAGAGGCATAAGCCTAGCTCAGGCCGATCCCAACATAACGTTATGCACGTTATGACCCACTGATCAGTTGGGGCCCGGGTACAGTATGGTATAGATGATGATGAGTGAACATAAAAGCAAAGAAGCAAAGAAAGTAAAGCAGGTAATGTACATGGTTCCAAACATATGCAGATCGATGGGTTATCCATATTGACTATTCTCTTATATTTGATTCCATTGAAGTACTTATGTATCATGCAGTTTCTTATAGCCTTACATACTCATTACATTCTTTGTACTGACGTCCCTTGGGGGACTTTCCTTACTTGCTGCAGGCACAGGTGTTAATAGACCTCCACAGTAGGTTGCGGGTCATTTGCAGATCATTGGTGAGCTCCAGTTGGTTCGGGGGCTTTCCGAGTCACTATGTACATTTGTTTTGTCATTGTATATATATTGTATAAAGCGGGGACTCATCCCGACTTTAGGTTGGTTATGTCTATGTATCTGTAGAGGCTTTGTAGAGGTTGTGGGACAAATGAAGGGATGTAAGAAATCTATGTCCGTTTCGACTTGATGGCCCTAACAGCCAAGTTTCATATGTACCATATGTTTTCCATGACTTCCGCCATTGGCATTTTATAGTTACATGAGATAGAATAATATTCATGCAGTGGCATGCATATGAGTGTACATGAATGAAGATTGGTTCTCTCGGGTCTTAATGGCTTCGGGTGTCAGTCCGCCCCGTTGGTGTTCGAGGCGTGACAAAAGTTGTATCAGAGCAGGTAATCCTAAGGGTGTCTATAAAGACGTGTCTGAGTAGAGTCTTGCTTATGGATGTGTTGTGCACCACCTTTATAAGTAGGAGGCTACAGGACATTTAGGAGTTGTTTCTTTTCTTTATTCTTAGATCGTGCAATAGAGCCAATGTTGTAGATGGAATTATATCTGACCATTGTAATTGGTTTTCTTTGATATAGTAAAATGCTGATGGCAAGATGAGGTAGAGGAAAAGGTAAGCAGGTAGATATGCTTATCGGTGAAGGTATGAGTAAATCACCATCTGACCAAGCTAGTCGAGGTAGGGCTGATACTAAAATTGCATCGCAGTCTTCTTCTACTTTTCCAGCTTCGAAAGAGCCAAGAGGTAGAGAAGTACCCGCAGAACCGCCTATGAATGCCACTGAACAGGATTTAAGAAATGCAGTGTATATGTTGAATCAGATAGTTACTATACCAACTCAGGGACGAGCTGGTCCAACGACAAGTGGGGATGACGCAGCTAGAGTAGCTAGTCGGTGGACACAGGATTTTTTGAAATTAGACCCTCCCATATTCACTGGGTCAGATTCGAAAGCAGATCCACAGGATTTTGTGGACCAAATTCAAAGGGCTCTAGATGTTATGCATGTGACTGGTGTAGAAACAGTTGAACTTGCCTATAGATTAAAGGTGAAGCTATATTGTGGTATGAATACTGGAAAAGATCGAGGGGTATTGATGCACTTCCAGCTGGTTGGGAAGAATTTAAAATGGCATTCCTTGATCATTACCTCCCATATGAGATCCGAGAGGCTCGTGCGGATCAGTTTCTAAATCTCTGTCAAGGAAATATGAGTGTCAGAAAATATAGCCTTCAGTTTAATTCCTTGGCTCGATATGCTCCGAATATAGTAGCCACAATGACATATAGAGTCCATCGATATGTGGACAGATTGGAGCCATATTTGGTAAGGGACTGCACCATTACTGCTTTGAACAGAGGCACATTATTCAAGGTATTCTATTCATTCGGGAGCTACAAAAATGTATCATGATTTGAAAGACATGTATTGGTGGGGGAATATGAAGAAAAACATTGCAGAATTTGTAGCTCAGTGTTCAAATTGTCAACAAGTAAAAGTAGAGCATCAGAAAACTGAAGGTTTTATGCAATGTATCAATCTTCCAGTCTGGAAATGGGACATTATTAACATGGATTTCATCACGGGTTTGCCTCGTACATTGCAGAGATTTGATTCCATATGGGTAATAGTTGACAGGCTTACCAAGTCAGCGCATTTCCTACCAGTCAAGACCACCTATACAGCTGAAGATTATGCAAGGTTGTATGTTAAAGAGATAGTGCAATTACATGGGATTCCAATCTCCATTATATCAGATAGAGGAGTACAAGTTACTGCACATTTTTGGAGATCTTTTCAGAAGAGCTTGGGTACACAAGTGAATTTGAGTACGGCTTTTCATCCTCAGACAGATGGACAAGCAGAACATACTATCCAAACACTTGAATATATGCTACGAGCTTGCACATTGGACTTTAAAGGTAGTTGGGATGATCATCTACCTCTTGTTGAATTTGCTTACAATAATAGCTATCATTCAAGTATCAAAATGGCACCTTATGAAGCTTTATATGGAAGAAAGTGTAGATCGCCAATTGGATGGTTTGAAGTGGGTGGAACTGCTTTACTTGGGCCAGATCTTGTTCTTCAAGCCATGGAGAAAGTTAAGGTGATACAACAGCGGCTACAAACGGCCCAAAGTCGACACAAGTCATATGTTGATGTTAGAAGAAGAGGGCTCAAACTTGCCATAGGTGATTGAGTATTTTTGAAGGTGTCACCAATGAAAGGGGTAATGAGATTTGGAAAGAAAGGAAAGTTGAATCCATGTTATATAGGCCCATATGAAATTGTCAGGAGTTTTGGGTAAGTTGCGTATGAATTGCCACTACCCCAAGAACTCTCCACAGTTCATCCAGTATTTCATGTTTCGATGCTTCGAAAGTGCATAGGAGATCCATCTCGTATTGCTCCCATTTGAGATGTACAAGTTACGAAGGATCTCACCTATGAAGAGATACCTATTGCTATTATGGATAGACAAGTGAAGAAGTTAAGGAACAAAGACATAGATTCCGTAAAGGTACTTTGGACAAATCAACAAGTAGAAGAGATCACATGGGAAACTGAAGAAATGATGAAGTTAAGGTACCCGTATTTGTTTCACATGGAAGGAAAAGTTCAAAGTGTGGAAGTGGAGCAATAACAAGTAAGTATCTATAAGCATTATGTGTATATGTATATATGCTAACATAAAAGTGCAATTGTTGTATATGAGAAGATGTTATTAACATTCGAGGACGAATGTTTCTAAGGGGGGAAGGATGTAACACCACATACATTTCCGACCCTACTTGCTAACTTTGAACCATGTTTACCTTAGTTTTGATAGCAATAAGTACATATTTTGTATGGTTTTGATGGAATATTTGATAATGTGTTAATGTCC
Source organism: Capsicum rhomboideum (assembly GCA_031232105.1). Classification (NCBI taxonomy): domain Eukaryota; kingdom Viridiplantae; phylum Streptophyta; class Magnoliopsida; order Solanales; family Solanaceae; genus Capsicum; species Capsicum rhomboideum. The sequence continues at coordinate 44,206,288 of CP124719.1, read as the reverse complement.
GCAAAAAAAGTTGAAGAAAAGAAGGAAATCTGAATTTTGATGCCAGGCGTACCGGGCCGCTTTTGGACAGAATTTTTCTGGCATTGGCAGCAGGGGGGCGCGCCAGGCGGCGTGCTGGGATGCTTTTCACCAAATTGTTTCTCCGACCACTAGTCTCCAAATAGGGCTCTTGGGTTATGGTATCATTATTCCATCTTAGTAGGACTACTTTTGGGTGATTTTGGCATCCAAGTTGGGGTTAATTCTTCTTCATAATTATTTTATCAAATTATGTTAAATTAAGCCATGAGTGGCTAAAATCACTTATTCTTGGGATTGAGGCTACGAGCGTGAATCTCGTGAGTTGACTATTGTCTTGACATTTATGGAATTCTTTAAACATAGGATAGTTGGTGGATCATGCATTGAATTTGGTGGGCTAAATCAACATGTGTTAATGGGCTCAATTTGAGGCCCAAAATAAAGCCAAAAGACATGACCCAAATGGGGAAAATGACCCATTCTTGTGTTGACCATGTAAACATGGCATTTAATGCCCAAGTATTGGCTAAGGATGACTTGAGGGCCTATATAAAGGCACAAAAATATGATTTTTATTCCACAAAGCACACATGCCATTCTAGACATTTCCAAGATATTTCTCTCTATTCTCAAACCCTAAGGCAACCATCTCTTTGGACAAGATCATCATTTTTCAATCTTGGGTAAGTGTTTAATCTTATGGTTTAATATATTATATGCATGAGAGATTGCGTAGATCATGATGGTTATGTCTAAAAGTGTTGAGTGATGGTTATGTCTAAAAGTGTTGAATAGTGCACTTTTGCTTTTTGCTAAAAGATGTGTCATCTATGTGACTTGAACTTGAAAGGAGATTTGAGATTTTGATGGAAGTGAGTGGTGTGGATGAAATATCAACATGTATGATGTGGTTATGTTCCTTAACTTGTTATTTTTCTATGAGTGTAACTTGTGGGATTGTTGTTGATATGTTGTTATGAAACGTATTGAGGTGACTTGATGGAGTAATTGTGACGTAGTGTTAATGAGGAAGCGTAAATGATAAACTTGGTGTGGAATGCTATTGGTTTATGATGTCTTGGTCAATGTGTGGAATGTTGTGGTATTGTTGGTATAACAATGCCGTGAATTATATTAAAAAAGGGTAAATGACGTTATAAAGCAATCATGTAACTCATTGTCGTCTTATGCACTTGTAAGGTAGTTGATTGTTAACATGAGCTCCGTTATGAACTTGTGTTGTAGAGTAACACGTAAGGAAGGAGCTGGATTATTGTATTCATACATAGGACTGTGTATTCATATTGGGAAGATAAGGTATGTAAGGTTACTCTTTTCGTATCCTTCTGCAGCACCCATTGTTCACAGTGTCATTGTTGTTGTTCTCATTTCGAAATGTCTCAAAGTATCTCATGTCAGTTTATCATATATTGTTATTCATATGTATTTTATTCATGGACTACTATTCCAAAGCTTCAATAATGTTATGACTATCGACGTATCAATCTCTCAAAGTAAAGAAATGAAGTAATGCATAATTGTTGGTTGAGTATGGGTGGTAGCTCTAGAGGCATAAGCCTAGCTCGAGTCGATCCCGAGATTATTAGATCAGGGGGCAGTCCTAGAGGCATAAGCCTAGCTCGGTCCGATCCTGATAGGGGGTAGCTCTAGAGGTAAGAACCTAGCTCGAGCCGAACCTGATACATTGGTTTATGGGTGGCAGCTCTAGAGGCATAAGCCTAGCTCGGGACGATCCCAACATACCATTATGTACGTTATGACCCACTGATCAGTTGGGGCCCGGATACAGTATGGTATAGATGATGATGAGTGAACATAAAAGCAAAGAAGCAAAGAAAGTAAAGCATGTAATGTACATGGTTCCAAACATATGCAGATCGATGGGTTATCTATATTGACTATTCTCTTATATTTGATTCCATTGAAGTACTTATGTATCATGAAGTTTCTTATAGCCTTACATACTCAGCACATTCTTCGTACTAACGTCCCTTGGGGTACTTACCTTACTTGCTGCAGGCGCAGGTGCTTATAGACCTCCACAGTAGGTTGCGGGTCATTTGCAGATCATTGGTGAGCTCCAGTTGGTTCGGGGGTTTTCCGAGTCACTATGTACATTTGTTTTGGCATTGTATATATGTTATATAAAGCGGGGACTCATCCCGACTTTAGGTTGGTTATGTCTATGTATCTGTAGAGGCTTTTTAGAGGTTGTGGGACAGATGAAGGGATGTAAGAAATCTATGTCCATTTTGACTTGATGGCCCTAACGGCCAAGTTTCATATATACCATATGTTTTCCATGACTTCCGCCATTGACATTTTATAGTTACATGAGATAGAATGATATTCATACAGGGGCATGCATATGAGTGTACATGAATGAAGATTGGTTCTCTCGGGCCTTAACAGCTTCGGGTGCTAGTCCACCCCGTTGGAATTCAAGACTTGACATTAAGATATTTGTGTATGCATTTATTTTATAAGAACTTTTGTAATTTATTAATATTTTAAAGGAGATATTAAACTTGCTAGGTAGAGAAATCATTTTGGATGAATATTAGTTAGTGTTTATCCCCTCAATGTCTTTCACGTGACTGCAGCATATATATTTGTACATATCCTATGATTTCATTAATTAGGTAGTAAATCTTTAGGGTCAAATTTTATACAAAAAAAATCAATTGTGCCATTACTTTAATTAATTCCCACCCCCTCTTCCCACAAATATATAGATATGAATATGTATATCATACATACTTCGGTGGCTTTATTAGGTGTTGTAGCTTAATAGATGCAACATCTATGCATGGAATGGATTTCATATGTAGCGGCTATTTTATCAGGGTAGATTAGTACTGATTTAACTCTAGACATTACAAGAAGAAAAAATTTAGCTTCTTCTCTTTCTATATATATCATCAAGAAACCGCAAGGTGTCACTTTCTTTTTGAGCTAAGCTTCATGATTTCTCTGTTATTTCATTGATCCTTGTACCATGTGGATTCCAAATAGTAACAAATCATAAGTGTTGTCCAAGTGAAGTGGGTAGACGGAGCTCATGGTATCTTCGGGAAGAGAATGCTTCGGTATGTAAAGGCTCTTCTTTCTCTTTTGGCATGATCCTGTAGTTCGATAAATTCAATTCTAGTAGGCTATCGCTGAATTACTTGTAGATGTGTCTAATTGGGGGATATTTCATTTTAAGTTATCAAAGTAATACCTTATTGAGAGCTCATATTCGATATGCTACGTATTTCATGTCTAGTTGTAATTAAAGAACATATACTCCATCGGGCACATGCCTTTTAGCTATTTCTAATTTTATATCCTTGTACTCCTAGAAGTGATCTTTATCTTGTAGTAAAATATGATAAATGTTACAAAACAGGGAGTACGTATCTAGTTATCCTTGGTAGATACTTAACTTGGCATTTTTATGCATAGTCCTTTGGTGTTGGTAATTAGTAGAGAAATTAAGGCATAGTCTGGTGGGTAGGAGTGTGTGATGCAATTAATTATTTTCATCATGATGCCTATAACAGATACACTATAAATTGGTTGAAATAATTTATACAGAAGCGACTATGGTGTCATGGAAACCGGGTGTGTTGCCTACGAGGCTAGCTATGGGAATATGTTCTTTAGCATGAGCAATTTGTCAGTGAAATCTAAAGTCTAAGTATGTGTGACCTTTGGGGAAAGAGCTTTGTCTAAGCTGAAATCCTTATCATACAGTTACTCAGAATCAGTTAGAAAGTTGTTTGAGGTGTAGAAGTTGCTCAACATATAAGGACTAAGGTTGTTCATAGTTGTTGTAGACTTCAAGTCTAGCGTGTCACCGTAGAGTCATTTGTATAAGTTCTAGCTTGGTGTTATGCCGTTAGAAGTCGAAAGGAAAATAGGGAACTCATACTCGGGCAACATTAAGTTGTGCCTAATTGAAAAGTAAAGAATTGGATAAAGTCTAGTCATAATGATAGTTCATATACGATCAAATATTATAATCGAGGAAATATCGAGGGTTTAGATACATGATATGGTCTATGTAAGTAACTTAAACACGTTTTGAAATTATACAGAATTTAATAAACATAGCATATATCGTTGTATAGAGCTTCGTTTTAAGTGATAAAATATGTTTTGGAAAATATGTTTTGGAAAGCTAACACATAGATATACAGTTTTTATTCTTACAAAAATAGTTGGTTTTGTTGTTATGGACTTGAATAGGGGACGCAAGAGAGGAGAAGTTTTGTCTAGTTTTCTGATTTAGAAATTCCCTATGTTCTACTATGAGTATTTTACTGATATCTTTTTGTACAAAATGTATCTTGTGGTGATTCTGGACTCCCAAGACATATACCTGCAACTTTTATAAAGTCTCTAAAGTTCAATATGTTTTTTACTTATTCGAAACTAAGTTACAACACAAGACAGTGGGGCTATCCAAGTTTACTGTTTTAAGGATTTGGTGAAATTTGTGCAAACTAGGCTTACTTTTGAAGCTAATATTGATTCATATCAACTCTATGACATTACTAGAAATTCAAAAGATATTTAATTGTGTGTTTAAGATTGTATATACTCGTGTGCAAGCTGAGGAACTTGAAAGAATTATTTGAGTTACGGTTTGAACTTTTCAAGCTATGGTTGGACTGTCTATGTGTTAAAAGACTAAGGTTTGTTTATAATCTTTAACTTTTACTCTTTTTAACATCTGAAGTATTTGAAATATTATCTTGCTACCTTGGTTACCTTCTTGTCACCTTATATTATCGTGTTGGTCTCCTTGAAGTCTTGCAAGAAATTGTTTAACTAGCCCACTTGTACGGATTGCTTGATCACTTGGCATTCTTGTTGGGAGTTTGTCTTTCTTGTGGATGTGGCTTTATCACTATTGTCATGCCTCTTGATTCAGAGCTTTTCCCATCTTGATAATGGATTTGTGGTTCGCCTTAATTATGGAAGTTGTCCATTTTAAGTACAAACTAAAAAGCTATTTTTAATATGGTTCTTGATTCTCTTGATTATTGGGTTTCAGGCCTTCTTGATACAAGGCCTCGACCCTTCTTGATACAGGACTTCGGTCCTTCTTGATATTTGATTATGCTTGGTGTGATGACATGTTGGACATATTGGGTGATACTTGTTACTTGACCATTTTTGAATAGTTCTTGGAGATTTCTCTATACTTGAGTCTTTAAATATCAAATTTGATACTTTTATGAACTAGGAAGCCTTTTTTAATATAATTCTTGATTCTCTTGATTATGGGGTTTGGGGCCTTCTTGATACAGGGTTTCAGACCTTCTTGATACAGGGCTTCAATCCTTCTCGGTATTCGATTATGCTTGGTATGACGACATGATGTACATATTAGGTGAAACTTACTACTTGACCTTTTGTAAAATTGTCCTATGAACCTTCTCAAAAGTTGAGTCTTTAAGTATCGAGTTTGATACTTTTGATATATCCATTTACTTGATTTATGTCGAGCTTATGGAGGCTCAGCTAGGATATTGTTTGATTATTAATGTAGAATTTGCATCAGGGGGCATTAGATTATATTGTGACCACTCTTGACTCTCCTACGTGAGTACTTGTGGATATTGATAATATTTATCATCTTGTTCATTTAAGTTAACTATTAGTTAGTTATGGCTTAAGCTGAAAGCCATGAGAAAGTTAATACTTTCTGGTTAACCTTGACACTTCACTCTATTATTTATAGTACTTTATGATATTAGATTAGCTATTCATAAATTTAGGAGCCGGTAAGTATGCTCATATATTTGATCCTTATTTGTATGTACATTCATTACTTCATGATACCTTCTCAGTTATTATTCACCTTACATACTTGGTACATTATTTTGTATTAATGTCTTTATTGCCTGAGGACACAACAATTATACCTGTAGGTTATCAGGTACATAGTGACCCTCATTATGTGTGGTCGAGTTCAACTGATGATTGGTATGCTTCATTTTTTTCAGAGTTGCTGAGTTTGGAGTCCTCTTCTATTTTACATAGTTGATGGGTATGGCAAGGCCTTGTCCCGACTAGTTGTTCATGGTTCTTCATCTTAGAGACTTGTAGATACTTGTTGTGGGTATGTGAGTCAGTTATGCCCTTGTTGTCAGTTGTATTCTTGGTTTTTGGCCTTGCTGGTCTCATGTATATATTTGTTTGATAGGCTGGGTTCCGTATAGTTTATGGTTTAAAGCGACCTTATCAGCCAATTGTATTATTTTCCTGCTTTGTATTATGTATGATTTGCATTGTTCAAGACTCATCGGCTCTGACTTATCATAGATTATGTTATTTGGTTGGGTGTTTGTTGGTTTCCTCAGTCAAGTAAAGCATTGGGTGCCAGTTTCGCCCCTCTGAGTTTTGAGAGTGATAATTTTTCCCAAGAGTGTCCCTAGAATGGGATGATTGAGCCTTCTGCATAGAGTATTCCGCCGATCATTTCATTCCTGCCTCCTGCTAAGGGTGATGTACAGGGTTGTAGGGGTGGTCCCTAGGGTTCTCGTGGAGGTCCTCGGGCAATTAGGGTAGGTGGTCGGGTAGGTAAATAGTCTGAAGGTGGGTGGGGTCATCTATATGTTGTTCCTGATTAGTTTGAGACTGAGGCTTTGGATGTTATTTTTACAGGAATAATTTTAGTGTGCCATTATCCAGCTTCTGCCTTATTTGATCCTGGATCTACATATTCTTAAGTATCTACTTATTATGCATCTCGGTTGGGGTAGTCTAGTGAGCCATTATCTGTGTCTATGCATGTAGCTCTCCCATATGTGATGTTTTAGTAGTGGATTGTGTATAGATTATGTATCGTGACTATTCGAGAGTATGACACTCGAGCTGGCCCTATTATGCATGACATGGTTAATTTTAACGTGATTCTGGGCATGGACTAGTTATCCCACTATTTTGCAGTCGTGGATTGTTTTACTAAGACCATTACCTTAGCAGTGCCTGGAATACCCCCGTTTGTGTGGTAGGGTGCTTATAGGCATGCACCGATGGGTATTATTTCTTACATTTGGGCTAGGTATCGAGAGGGTGTATGGCTTATCTGGCCTATGTGCTTGATGTTAGTATTGAGAGTCCTTCGGTTGACTCTGTTCCTATATTCCGTGAGTTCCCTAATGTTTTTCCTGTCGACCTACCTGGCTTTTCTCCTAAGCAGGATATACACTTTGCTATTTATCTTGAGCCTAGCACTCGACCCATTTCTTTTGCACCTTATCATATGGATCCTACCGAGCTAATGGACCTAAATATTCAGCTTCAGGTGCTTCTGGGTAAGAGGTTTATTAGATTGAGTGTCTCGCCTTGGGGTTCTCCCATCCTGATTGTGAAAAAGAAGGATGGTTTTATGTGTGTGTATCGATTAAAGGAAAATGAATAAGATAATAGTTGATGTTGCCCAAAATATACCTCCAGAAAAGTATAACGTGGTCAATGTATCAAATATAGAACCCAACTAGGTTGGGGTCGATCCCACAGGGAATAGGACAAAAGTCTGTCAAATGCTAGTCGGAGTAATTGGCAAGTAAGTAAAAAAGGAGAGAGGGGTTGTAAGCAAATAGTAACAGTAACGATTGTTGATTTTCGGATTTGTAATCAATATAAGAAATATACTAGGAGTGTGATCCCCATTGATTCCATTAACTCCACAGGTTGCTTTTGTTGGCAAAACTTTCTCGTTGCGTTGCATGCAAAATCTAACAAGATAGGTTCATCTAAATATCTCTCGTCCTTGGTTAGACGAATTTCACTCTTCTCATCTCGGTCTCCGAGTGTCGCACTACTAACCCTTGTCCTGGATCTCAGATAACTATCCTGGTTAAGGCTCAAGTTATTAGATAAAGGTTGATAGCTTTAAATCTCTATGGTTATTTCCTTTTCCCAATCTCTACCTCTCTCTCGAGGAAGTCTAGAACACAGGCGAGTTTCTAACGTTTGCAATCGTTAGAAGATCAATTATAGTGAAAGAAATAACAATACATGCATTCACACCAGTTCAGAATTACTTTGCACTTGACCAGTTTTGTTAATTCCTCATAGTTCACACAACCCTAGTTGTGGGATTTAGCTACTCATGACTGCAAGAACACAAGAAGAATTCAATGAGAAAAACATAGTTGTAAACTCACAATAAGAAGAAAACTCTGAAATCTCAATATCAATAAAACCCTAGAATTTGTGTTCCAAGATTACAAAACCAATAATGTATTTAGGAACTCAAAATAATGAAAATATATCTCAAAACAATGTAATGACCAATCCCTCAACATAGGACAATTTAGGGGTATTTATAGATACAAGGTGAATCCTATCCTAAACGTAACAGGAAAATAGAGTCAGCAACTTTCCACGGTACCGTGACTTGGTGTCATGGAACCAAGTCACGTCACGTGGGTCCTGCCATGAGAATCAGGCTTTTTCATGATCTTCAGGAGTTTTATTTACGACACAAACCTACATGACGTAGGTTGACTCACATGGCGTGAGTCCCTGCCATGGAAATCAGGCCACTTCACAAACTTTCAGGAGTTGACTTACCACGTGGTGTGGGTCCTGCCGTGAGTCACTCCTCTGGTATGGACTTGGCTCTTTTGTCTTCAAATACTTTGTTCTAGTACATGATTCTTCATTTTTGTCCATTTTACCTCCAAAAACCTATTCTCTTGCAATATAGAACAGAAAACACATCATACCAACCAAACATACCCAAGTTATTGCATATTTTCCTTGTTTTAAGCATCAAAAGTGCGATGAAACCATGACACATCAACACCCTCAACTTAGAACGTTTGCATATCCTCAGGCAAACAAAACAAAATAAACACATATGATGCTTAACTAAGAGAAACCTAAGAGACCTACGGCAGTCGACATCATTTTTGGCACCAAAACGTTTTCGACCCCTCCTATTTGTAAATCCAAACCACGGTGTGTATACATACAATATATTATCATGGCACAGAAGGGATCAAATGATGGCATTAGATTATGAACAAACAACTTAAGCATAAATGAATATGACATTACCCGAACAAATAGCAGCTAACATTATAGCCCCTGTACTCTCACAACAAAGAAGTCCCATACACTCACAGTATACCAATGAATGTCAAAGTAGGGATTGGTTCAAAACTCTCTCTCTCTCACAAAGAAGCTCAAACAATGTGCATGAAATACCATAGGCTTACCCTTATTTTCTATGCCTTAGTTTTTCGGACAGTTGGACTAGGATCACTATAGGACTTTCATCGGCTTGTAATGTAGGCTTGGGGACGGGTGTAGTACATATGGATATGGTGACTCAACCTTCCTTGACACTACTCTATTTTTGGCTCCATTTTCCAACCATTCTTATTTTATTCTCCCTCATTCTTCTTCATTTGTTTTCAAAGTTTGGGTGTGGTTTTCTTCATAATTTCAAAACACATTTATTTTCTTCCTTTTTTTTCTTTTTCTTTCCTTCACACCAAAATATGTTCTCTTTTTATTTTACTAACCCCTTCTTCATACCCAAATCAATCTATACACCCCTATAATAGCCACCCTCAACTTAGGCTATTTGCCTAGGTTAAAGTACACAATGTCCAAGGAGGGACCATGGCCAAGATAGGTTCATTGTAAGTCAAAATGGGAAGGTGAATAGGCTAATGAAAGAAACAAGGCAATTAAGGCTCAAACTCGGGATCAAGGGTTATTTACTTTATTTGGTCAGAAATTTAGGCTAAAAGTGAACTTATTCAAAACTGTTTATGATCATTTTCTAACCACTATCCTATAACCTAGGCAAGACTAACCGGGTAAGTTCTGGATCGCACACACAAAGTGAACTCGATAATGACCTCACACACACATAGCACAGGGTTACACTATCAACTACTACCTATTCAGTATATGCATTGCTAGATACCATCATGTTGCCTATAATACTAATGCCATAACAAGATCCAACAACGGTCACAAACTAACATACTACACACAGAGTTCAAAACCAATTTTTCAGGAGGGTGTCATTTACACAATAAAAACTTGTTCAAAACTGGACTGCACTAACGTTCCCCTATTTTTCTCCTAATTAAACACAAAAACACATAAATAATATAATTAACAACCTAAACATACCGGTTCTACTATGATAGCACACTTGGGTAAAAAGAAAACACGATAACAAAAAACCCCAAGTGGTGGTATACCCCCACCCCCAACTAAATAATGGTGCACTGCCCTTAGTGCACAACTATTAATATGATAAGTATATGGGAGTGAAGACATACCCGCGATGCCCTAGGCATCGAATGTGGGCTCGTCCACAGCGGGTTCATCTGTATGCTTTCTAGGCTCCATGCTAGGTGCGTTCGGTGGAGGGGGTGGCTGACTAGAGGATGCACCCCTTACCCTCTGCTCATGAGCACTCTGACTAACATGGTATTCTTCCTGGGAGGCCTTAGTATCCCTCCATAGTTCACTCTCAAATTCATCTCCATTATCAGTCTAGCCCTCAGAACTCCGTGGTCGCTTGCCTCTAGCAATATGAGTCTCCTCGTCAGCAAACAAATCCACCTTAAAAACTGGTGCTGAAGGTACTGGTATAGGTATGGGTGGAATGATAGAAGTATGGCTAACTACTAAATCTTGAACCTATGCCTTCAACGCAACCACCTCCTTGGCCAACCCTGTCAAATTCGAGATATGGGCCTCTCTCAATCGGCTACCTATCCGGTGCTCAAAACTGTCAATATACCCATGCAGCTCACGCATAAACTTCTCCATAGCATTAGTTATGCGAGCCTTAACTTTTACCTCAGAAGACTCTATCGATGTCCTAACCCATGGCTTAAGTTGAGATACCAACTTTGCCATCTGGGCCTCTGTGTGAGCCTGTCTCTTAATAACCTGTGTCTATCTATCCACTAACTGCTGCAAAAACTCTCGTGAAATTGCAACCATGCCAGACGAGGGTAGTGGCCTGCTATCCCCTCATGAGTCATGGGGCCTGTGCCTTCGTTAGGCAACCTCCCAGCCTTGGAGTCACTAATTGGTGCTGAAGTGCTAACCGGTTCCTCTCGATCCACTTGCCCTTCAAAAAGGGCGGCTCCTGACAAAGTAAAGGGCTGAGACTCCCTCTGGGAAACCAGTATAGCACCTCGCTACTGCATCAACCTTACATCAGCTATACGGGTCACCTCAATGACGTGATCTACTGCAGGCATCATAACCACACCAGCAATATTACATAGGCTGAATCAGACAGGGTAAAGGGATGCTGGTAAAGTCTCTAAAGGCATGCTCATGAATCTCATCAATAATGTAGCGGACGCTATTGATGTCATATCCGGCGATGATGCTCGCTACCAGAACAACTTGGTCAAGAGTAAGAGAATTATCTGCACCTGTGGGACAGAGACGGTGCCGTACAACTGACCACCAAAACCTTCTCATAAAGTGAAGCGAGGACTTCTTAATATCCAACTTCTCAGCTACCCATTTTGCATCTATGCTATCCTCATCAATATACTGTGCAACCCACTGTAGTATCTCTAAGAGCTGGTCGGCATCCTTAATTTTGTTTTTATTTTTAACCGTCTCTATGCGGTGATCAAACTCAACCATACTAGCTGGAAGTGGACGTTTGGCACCAAACAAGAACCTGTGGATAGTTTGCTCGGAGATGTCTACTCTGGTATCATCAACCAAAGTGTGAGTCAATGGTGGTTGGTCCCGATATCGCTGCTCATTTGGTGTGATTAATTCAATAGAAGCAGCATACAAAGCATAAAACTCACAGACCAACTCTGGGCTATAGCTACCAGAAGGCTCCATCATCCACCCTAATCCATAGCAATCAAACACTACCTTAATCCCGGGTAGTGCATTTAACTCATCTAACTAATATCGGGGCTCCTCAGTAATGCTTTGTCTACACACACCCCGCTCAATCGGCTCTACATCCCTATCATAAATGGCCTTCATACCCTGAACACACCACCTCTTGTTTTCCCTTTATACTGCAGCTGCGGCCTGCTGTGTATCCACCTGTCTCTGTAAGGAAGTCATGGAGTCCTGAACACCAGTGCTCGAAATAGATATTATCTCATCAGCCTCACCACTACCAGCGAACTCAGAATCATCCGTACCCTCAGCAATCTCATAGGTCCCAGGTGCATCAGCCTCATCTTCAGTACCACCGATTGTAGAAGCATCCACTCCCTCTTCAGACTGGGGGAAGGAATTAGATGACTGAATAGGAATCACCAATAGAGGCTGAGTCGTGGCCCGGGCTGTAGCCTATGCCCTAGTTCGTTGTCTTGTGGCGCGAAGCACAAGAGCAGAATAATCCCTAGTCGATCTCATAAACCTCTTTGGACCCACTTTTCTCCGACTTTAAAGGCTTATCTCGCAGCCTTGTTGTAACTTCTGGGTTCCTGGCGCGAATTTGCAATGAGGAACCCATAGCTCCGTGTTTGGGGTTTTCTTTAGGCGGCATTGTTAGAAGTGGTCGGGTAGGGGTTGCGGGTTAGGGTTTGGCAAATTGGGGTTTGGTAGGGTCGGGTATGGAGTTTGGTCGGGTTAGGGTGATGGGAATTTGAAATTTGTTGCAATTTGGTAGTGAGAATTTATAAATTGGAGTGTTTGGTACTTGGGAAATCTAGTGAATATAGGATTGGGAGTGTTAATGTGGATGAATTTTGGGAAAGAAGTCAGGTATTTGGAAGCTTGAAAGATCGAGTTTAGGGTTTTCGAATAGGTAGTGTTGGATTTTATCGAAAATAGGTTGAAATTTTGATTGGATCGGATTGGAATAGGTTAGTATTAGATTGGATGTCATATGGGTCCCTGTCGTGGATTGGATTCCATGATAAAAAAAATGCCCTCTGCTTGTCACGATACCAACCCACGTCATGTGGGTTGACCTACGTCACGTAGGTCCCCTATCGTGGGTTGGATTCCACAATCAAAAAATGTCCTCTAATTCTCACGATACCAACCCACGTCATGTAGATTGACCTATGTCACGTGGGTCACCACCGTGGTTTAAGCTGCACACTTTTTAGTTCATATCTTTATTTTCAACTTACGACTGGTATCAATCCTTGGGTTGCCTCCCAAGCAGCACTTGATTTAACATCGCGGCACGACGTAGCTAGGTTGGTTACTCAGACTTCACCAACCGGCCCATGGGTTGCCTCCCATAAAGTACCTGATTTAACGTCGCGGCACGACCCTACTTACTTGACTACTCAGACTTCATCAAGACTAAATTCCTCACATGTCGATATTTCTTCCGTGGTTCCCACATAGTGCTTTACACATTGTCCATTGACCTTGAATAGAACATTGTCATCACTTTTCAGATCAATTTCTCCATGCGGGAATACCCTAACCACCGTGAATGGTCCAGACCATTTGAACCTTAATTTTCCAGGAAACAAGCGAAGCCTGGAGTTATAAAGCAATACCAACTCTCCCGGGTGAAATTCCCATCGTTCAATTTTTTGATCATGATATAATTTCATCTTCTCTTTATACAGTGCTGAACTTTCATAAGCCTGGAGACAAAATTCATCCATCTCATTCATCTGCTCTAGTCTTAATTTAGCCGTATCACTCCATTCTAAATTCAACCTCTTCAATTCCCATAATGCCTTATGTTCAAGTTCGACAGGCAAATGGCATGATTTACCAAACACCAACTGATATGTAGATGCACTAATCAGTGTCTTGAATGCAGTTCGATATGCCCATAATGCATCATCCAATCATTTTGCCCAATCAGTCCTATTGGCATTCACCGTCTTCGCTAAAATAGACTTAATCTCACGATTTGACATCTCAACTTGCCCACTCATCTGAGGATGGTAAGGTGTTTCCACCTTATGTTTGACACCATATTTTTCAACCAGGGCTTGAACAGCCGATTACAAAAGTAGGATCCTCCATCACTAATGATAACTCGGGGTGTACCAAATTGTGAAAAAATATTCTTTTTCAAGAATACCGTGACACTTCTTCCTTCATTATTGGGAAGCGCTATTGCCTCCACCCATTTAGAAACATAGTCAACATCTACAAAAATGTATTTCATCTCACGTGAGCTCACAAATGGGCCCATAAAATCAACTCCCCATACGTCAAATAATTCGAGCTCAAGAATAGTTGTCATAGGAAGTTCATTCCTGTGGGAGATGTTCCCTTGTCTTTGACATTGGTCATAAGCCCAAGCATAGTCATGAGAATCTTTATAGAAGGTGGTCCAATAATACCCGTATTGTAAGATCTTATGAGCAGTCCGCACACCTCCATGATGACCCCTAACTAGAGATGAATGACATTCTTCCAGAATGCTCATCATCTCAACTTTCGGAATACACCTTCGAATTATGCAATCCGCATACACCCTAAATAAATAAGGCTCATCCCAGAAGAACTTTCTCACCTCATGCATGAATCTCTTCCTCTGCTGATACGACATATCTTCCAGGACTAGATCACTTACCAAAAAGTTGGCAAAATCTGCAAACGAAGGGATTAATTCTTGTGATGCTTCCAACACTTGCTCGTCTGGAAAAGTATCATCAATATCAAGATCATCCCTTAATATAAGAATGGCCTCCTACTCAAGGCATGATAGATGGTCTGTAACCTGATTCTCAGTTCCCTTTCGGTCCTTGACCTCAAAATCAAATTCTTGCAATAGAAGTACCCACTGAATCAGTCTTGGCTTGGCGTCCTTCTTTGACATAAGATATTCAAGTGTTGTGTGGTCTATATGCACAATCACCTTAGTACCAACCAAGTAAGATCGAAATTTCTCAAAAGTAAAGACCAATACCAGCAATTCTTGCTCGGTTACAGTATAATTTTTCCTAGTTGGATTAAGTGCTTTGCTAGCATAATAAATCGGATGTAGGATCTTCTCACGCCTTTGGCCAAGGACCGCACCCAAGGCCACACCGCTAGCATCACACATAACCTCAAATGGCATCGTCCAATCTGGTGAAACAATGATAGGGTCTGAAATCAACTTCTCTTTCAGACACGAAAGCTTTTAGACAAGCCTCATTAAACACAAACATCACCTCCTTCTCTAAGAGCTTGCATAATGGATGTGCAATCTTAGAGAAATCCTTGATGAATCTTTTATAGAAACCTGCATATCCCAAGAAACTTTGAATTCCTTTAACCGAAATAGGTGGAGGTAACTTTTCAATCAACTCTATCTTGGCTTTGTCAACTTTAATACCATTCTTTCAGATTCGATGCCCCAATACAATACCCTCATTAACCATAAAGTGACATTTAGTCCCAACTTAGCACTAAGTTGCACTTCTCGTATCTTTGCATCATATTAGAAAGGTGGGCCAAGAATTTATCAAATGAGCCTCCCACAACAGAGAAATCATCCATAAAAACCTCAATAGTGTCTTCCACCATGTCGGAGAAAATGGACATTATGCAACGCTGGAAATTGGCTGGTGCATTACATAAACCAAAGAGCATCCTTTTGAATGTGAACGTCCTCTATGGACAAATGAAAGTGGTCTTCTCTTGGTCCTCGGGAGTAATGAAAATCTTATTATACCCTGAATAACTGTCAAGGAAACAATACCATACTCTACCAGCAAGACGGTCTAACATCTGATCCATGAAGGGCATAGAAAGTGATCTTTTTCGATCCAAGAATTCAACTTTCGATAATCCATGCAAACTCTCCATCCAGTAACCAACCTTATTAGGATTAACTCATTTTTGTCGTTTGGAACCATGATTCCTCCCTTCTTTGGCACATACTGAACTAGGCTCACCCATTTGCTATCAGCAATGGGGTAAACCACACCACCATCTAACCACTTGATAATTTCTTTCTTCATAACTTCTTACATAGGTTAGTTCAAATGATGTTGGTGATCGATACTTGGTATGCACTCAGGATCAAGCTGAATTTTGTGAGTGCAAATACCGGGTGGAATCCCAATAATGTCAGTGATGGACCAACCAATGGCCCTCTTAAACCTTTTTAACACCGAAACAAGAGCCTCTACTTGCCACTCCACCAACTTAGCAGAAATAATCACGAGTAAGGTGTTCTTGGCTCAATAAGAAAGCATAGCGAAAGTGAGACGAGAAAGCCTTAAGCTCCAAAGCTAGAGGCTCCTTAATAGAAGGTCGAGCCGGTGAGGTCACCCTATTCTTTAAATCAAGATCAAGTTTCTTAGGAACATAAATGTATGATCCCCTACCAATGAGTGCACCAACCATCTCATTGTATTTCTCTATACCATCGCTATCAAAATTCATAATCACGGCCGCAAGAGCTTCTACCCCCAATATTTCTTCAATAGGCACGACAATGTCACTCTCATCAACTGTATCTATTACAGAAATCACCTGCATATCTTTTGGTTGCTTCATGGAATGGAAAACATTGAAAGTGACATGTTCATCATTCAACTTACATTTCATCTGCCCAGTTTCCATGTCAACCAATGCACGGCCAGTGGTGAGGAATGGTCTTCCTAAGATAATGGGAATCGTGAAATCAACTTCACAATCTAGAATCACAAAGTTAGCCGGGAAGCTATGTAACACCCCATATTCTATAAACACTACTCTTACTTATATGGAACTTGGTACTGACTTTTGGTAGTAGGTAATCGATTAGATATTTTTTTTTATGCAAAGTTATAACACCCCATACATTTCCAAAACTTATGCGACCAACCTAGCATAGATAAAAGTATTTAAACTTGAGATAATGAAGATGTATTTACGCATAAAGTTAAAGTTAAGTGGTGGATTAAGGTAGAAGGATTAAGATGTTGGAAAAAGGGGAGAACATAAGCGAGGTATTTCCTTGACTAAATTAAGATAGTAGGCGTATTACCTACTTAAGCTATTGGGCTGCATTTGGACATATGTCAATGGACTCAATTGAGGCCCAAACTAAGTACACAAAATGGGAAAGATGACCAACCCAATACCTAAGCATCACCTACTTAAACTATTGGGTTGAATTGAGACATATGTTAATGGACTCAATTAAAGCCCAAACTAAGTAAAGGAAAAAGGGAAGGATGACCAGCCCAAGCCCAAATTTAATTAAGGCCCAATATGATAGGATCCAAATGAAAATAAACCAAGTAGGTGCATCACCTACTTGGACTTTTTTGAGCAGCTTGTATAGCCAAGTAGGTGCATCACAGCAGCTTGTATAGCCAAGTAGGTGCATCACCTACTTGGACTATTTTTGACGAAAGAATTGGCTAAGGATTGCTGGAGAGAGGCGGTTTAAAGAGGGAGTATATAAAGCTAAAATTCAGCTTATTTTCTTCACATTTCACTTGCCAATTCTAGCTTTTTAAATTAAAAAAAACTCTCTCCTCTCTCAAACCCCAACCAGCCGCCCCTATTTCCCTTTAGGGTTCTCGGACAAATCGTCAACTTTGCAAGCCTTGGTAAGTGTTTACCCTTATAGATTAATGTAATATATGTATAAAAGGTTGTGGAAATCATGTTGGTTATGTTTAAGAGGTGTAGGGAAGTCCCTTTTTTTGTGGTGGCAGTCCACTTGTGTTTAGTTTTAAAGGATTTGCCTTCCTTGTGGTTTAAACTTGTAAAGGAGCTTAAGGTCTTAAAGAAATTAAGTTGGAGGGATGAAATTTCAGTAGGTTAGGTTGTGGTTCTGCCCCTAATTCGTTCCTCTTTATGTATAGCTTGGTGGACATGTTTATATGTGTTTATATCTGGAACGTTTGGTGTAGTGAAAAGAGAATACTCTCTTGTTATGTTAAAGTGAATTCTGAAACCATTGTGGACTGTTTTTGATATGTTGTTATGGAAGGCATTTAAGTGTCTTGATTGAATTAATATGTGGAGTTGCATTAAGGTGGTAATGTGATGTATGAACTTGGTAGGAAATCCTATCGGTTTGTAACATTTGTGTTGGTTTGTAGACTGTTTTGGTGGTATTGTTGTTGTGAGGTAGTAAGTTATGGTGTAAGGAGGTTGAATAAGGTTATATGGTAGTATAAAGAAGGGGGGAGTGATACACCATGTGTTTAGTAAGTTGGACGGTTTTTACTTCCCGTTAAGTAACTAGTTACCATTTTGTAAACTTGTAATGTAATTAGCTTTTAATGTTAGTTCCATTATGTACTTAAATTGTAGAGTAACACTTAAAGGAAGAGCTGAATTGTTATAGGCATGTGGTGGAAAGACAAGGTATGTAAGGTTACTCTTTTTCGTATCCTTTGGCAGCATAAAATGTCCACGTAGTTAACGACCTTGTTTCCACTCCATAATATCTTAACGTACCTTATTATATGTTTATTGTCAAGTTGGCATGTCTACCTTCACTAGCCAAATTTTGGTGTTCCCATCTTAGTCAACTAAGATCTATCTATTAGTTTGGCTCCTAAGCATTAAATTCCATAATGTTATAAGCACCAATATAACAATCTCAATGACAAAATAAAGTAAGCAACTTAAAGCTGGTTATGTGCGGGTGGCAGCTCAGGGGCGAAAGCCTAGCATAGGCCGATCCCGATTGATTTATGTGGGTGGCAGCTCAGGGGCTTAAGCCTAGCATAGGCCAATCCCAATTTGTATACCACTAATCAGTTGGTCATTTGTACTGCATGGCTTATTAAAGATTATAGAGGAAAGAAGGAAAAAGGAAAGTAAAGAATTTAATGTACGTGGTTCCCCAGATACCAGCTAAGGTGGGTTATTAACATTATCTATACACTTTTACTTGATTTCACTTAAACTTTGGGATTATGTACAGTTGCTTTTAGCCTTATATACTCAGTACATTCTTTTGTACTGACGTCCCTTTTGGGGGAACTACCTTTCATGCTGCAGGCACAAGAGCTAGTAGATCTCTCTAGTAGGAGTAAAGGACATCTAAAGGCTTTTGGTGAGCTCCAGGTTGATTCGGGGCTTTCCGAGTCAGTTGTTTATATTTTTTTGGTATTGTGTAGTAGTCATGTGTAAGGCGGGGACCTATCTCGTCCTTAACTAAGTCGATGTATCTTTTAGAGGCTTTGTAGACATTGTAAGGTTAAGCATGGTAGTGTCTTGTCCTTTAAAAGTTTAGGCCCCAACGTCCAAGTCCTATATATCTATTTTTTATTTACCTACCTGGTTCATTTTATCGATACATCATGTCTTTACACTGCAGCACATTTGTTAGCTCAATTACATGCATAAGAAGTATATGATCATAGGTTGGTTCTCTCGGGCTCTTACGGCTACGGGTACCTATCCGCCCCAATGGGATTTGAGGTGTGACAATTTGAAAGATGCAACCTTCACCAAAACATCATACAAAATGCCTACCATCTTTTTCACAGTTCTATCCGCCATAAGGAGTCTCATAGAAGTCGGTTTCGATGCACCCAATTCTAACTGCTTGAAAACAGCTAGCGGCATCAAGTTAATGCTAGCACCCAAGTCACACAGAGATTTTGCAAAATTATAGTACCCAATAGTACAAGGAATTGTGAAAGCTCCCAGATCTTTCTTTTTTTCGATAAGTGAGCGAGAAGCAATTATACTAAAATGGTGTAAATTATCTGCTGGCTCAAAATTGACATTTTTCTTCTTCGTCATCAAATCATTCATGAATTTTGCGTTACCAGGCATCTGTTCTAAAGCCTCGACAAGAGGAATATTTACTGATAAGTCCTTTAACATTGAGATAAATTTCTAATATTTATGCTCTTCAGCTTTCTTTTTCAACCTTTGATGAAAAGGAGGGGGAGGTCGAGGAATTTTTTTGCACACTTGAGGGACCTCCTTTTCCTTCCAGTTATCATATTTTGCCTTTTTGTCAGCATCATAAGGCTTCTGAACTGTATCACCCTTTGAATTCTCTTGCTCTATCGCAATTTCTACATCAACTATCGTCGGCTCATCTTTCTTACCACTATCCACAGGTATGGATTGGTCAGTTGTGCACTTCTCGCTTCTAATAGTAATGGCCAAACAATAACTATCATTCTTTAGATTCTAGATGGTGTTTCTCGAAAGGTTACCTGGTTGACGCTGGTTCAATGCCACCGATATCTGCCTAAACTATTGCTCCAACTATTTAATGGCAGTCGAAGGAGATTTTACTTTCTGACTTATTCTCGAAATATCTGACCTAATCTCCTTCAAGTAACTCTCCTGACTCTCTGACCCTTTAACCAGGTTATTGAGAAGGGTTTCTATTCTTGAATTTCCATAATCAGCATCGCGGTTCCCCAGTGGAACATCGCGGTTCCCCAGTGGAACATATGCGCCACTCTTCTCTTTCTAATCATCCTTTTGGCTCCAATCACCGTCACAATCTCATTCTCTATCTCTATATCCTGACTTCTTATAATTTTCTCATAGTAGTTCCGACCTTGATTCCCTTGCCTTGAGTTCCAAGAGTCTTGATTAGACCTTTGACCCTTGGGTCGAAAACCTGCCACCTCTCGATCCAAGTACTTAGCCTCTTCATCATATTTATATTCATCATGCCTAGGTGTTTTGCCTTGCGCACCTACAGCATGCACCTTTTCATCACTTCCAGCCGTAATCTGTTTGGCTAGCAAGCTAATTTCTATCCTCAACTGTGCAACCTCTTGAGCTACAGATTCCTCCAAGCCCATTGTGCTGCCGAGGCTCCAATAGAAAATGTCCCATTAGGTGTATCTCCCTCCCGAGTATGCCATCCTCGATTGGTCTTAGTGATACAATTTAAAATCTCTGAAGCTTGTTCCTACCTCAGACTCATAAATGCTCCGCCAGTGATAGTAGCTGCTACAACTTTAGTATTGGCATTTAAAGACCTGTAGAAGATTTCCAGTAAACTTCTACCACTCATCCTATGATTTGGAACATTCTGTATCTTCTTCTTAAACCTTAGCCATGTCTTGTAAAGTGCTTCAGAATGTAGTTGTATGAAGTTGTAAATCTCATCCTTCAACTTTAGCATCTTGGAGGTGAGAAAAATCTCTCCAAAAATTGATTTCTCAACTCTTGCCAAGTAGTGATGAAACCTCATGGTAACTCGGCCAACCACAAAGTTGCTTCTCCTGTTAGAGAGAATGGAAACAATCTCAAATGAATAGCCTCTTGGTCAACTCCAGGAAAATTATATGAAGTGCAAACCCCCACAAAATTTATCACGTGCATGTTCGGATCATCTGTAGAAAGACCGGCGAACACACCTTTCAGGTTTAGTAGGTGGATCATGGCACTTGTAATGTCAAACTTAGTGCCCTGAGGTAATTCTGGTGGAATAAGGGTACCAGTTTCAATCGACTGAAAATAAGCCACATCCTCTTCTTTGGGATAATCATAAACTGGCAAATATGTTCTTTGAGGTGGTTGTTGCACCCTCAGTCTTCTTTGTCTGTCTTCAAGTGCAGCGAGACGTTGTGCTGCTTCTTCAATTCCTTGATGATCTCTATCCGCTTGTCTAAGAGCTGCTTGAGTCACATTTTCCTTAGCCATTATTCGAGAAATGATTTTATCGACAGTTTCATGACCAGCCAGATGAATTGTCGGCTGGTTATGAATACCTTCTATAACTGCAGGATTCTGAACTCCGTCGGTGTTTACCGTTCTTTGATTTGCTCTCAGTTTTCATCTATCTCAGTATAAAGTGGAATCAGGGGATTGCCTTGACTCCTAGTGTTGGGCATACAACGGTGTGTGCCCTTAAAAGTATAGAAAAATAAAACCAATCAACTCCAACAAGTAAATAATCAACTCTGTAACCGTATTCCCCAGCAAAAGTGCGAGAATTTAATGTCGCCTAAAATATGCCTCTAGAAAAGTATAACATAGTCGATGTATCAAATATAAAACCAAACTAGGTTGGGGTCGATCCTATAGGAAATAAGACGAAAGTCTGTCAAATGCTAGTCTGAGTAATTGGCAGATAAGTAAAAAAATGGGGGTTTGTAAGCAAATAGTAACAGTAACGATTATTGATTTTTGGATTTGTAATCAATATTAGAAATACACTAGGATTGTGATCCCCAATGATTCCTTAACTCCACAGGTTGCTTGTGCTGGCAAAACTGTCTCGCTGTGTTGCATGAAAAATCTATCAAGATAGGTTCATCTAAACGTCTCTCGACCTTGGTTAGATGAATTTCACTCTTCTCCTCTCGGTCTCCTAGTGTAGCACTACTAACCATTGTCTTGGATCTCAGATAATTATCCCTGTTAAGGCTCAAGTTATTAGATGAAGGTTGATAACTTCAAATCTCTGTTGTTATTCCCTTTTCCCAATCTCTACCTCTCTCTCGAGCAAGTCTAGAATACAGGAGAGTTTTTAACATTTGCAACCGTTAGAAGATCAATTATAATGAAAGAAATAACAATACATGCATTCACACCAGTTCAGAATTAATTTGCACTTGACCCATTTCGTTAATTCCTCATGGTTCACACAACCCTAGTTGTGGGATTTATCTACTCATGATTGTAAGAATACAAGAAGAATTCAATGAGGAAAACATAGTTGTAAACTCACAATAAGAAGAAAACTCTGAAATATCAATATCAATTAAACCCTAGAATTTGTGTTCCAAGATTACAAAACCAATAATGTATTTAGGAACTCAAAATAATGAAAATATATCTCAAAATAATGTAATGACCAACCCCTCAACATAGGACAATATAGGGGTATTTATAGATACAAGATGAATCTTATCCTAAATAAAACAGGAAAATAGAGTTGGCAACTTTCCATGGTACCGTGACTTGGTGTCGTGGAACCAAGTCACGTCACGTGGGTCCTGTCGTGAGAATCAAGATTTTTCATGATCTTCAGGAGTTTGATTCACGGCACAAAACTATGTGACGTAGGTTGACTCACGTGACGTGAGTCCCTGCCAGAGAAATTAGGCCACTTCACAAACTTTCAGGAGTCGACCCACGACACCGACCTACTTCACGTAGGTCGACTCATGTGGCATGGGTGCTGCCGTGAGTCACTCCTCTGGTATGGACTTGGCTCTTTCATCTTCAAATAGTTCATTCTTGTGCATGATTCTTTTGGGTCACCCCGCAGGTGCTCCAGATGCGAGGGCAGATGCCCTGTTTGGCCAAAAAAGGTCTCTTTTGGGTCCTTTTGTGTAATAAATGGTACAAGGCCATAAGTAAGCTTTTATTTACATATTTTAGGTCACTTTAATTCCAACAAACCATCATGGTTTCAAAACACACATGAACATCATCAAAACCACATTTTCCTTTCAATACACCACCAATTCCATGACCAATTTCATAACCACAATCCCACATGTTATACACATAAAGAAAGTAAGTTAATAACATAACCACTTCTTACATGTTGATATTTAATCCATCAAACTCACTTCCTTCAAGACCACCATTCAATTTTCAAGTTTAGAAGGCAAAACCCTTCACCGATTGAGCAAAAGCACACTGTTTTACACATAGTAAACTGTCCAACACTTTGCCAACATAACCAACATGATTTATGCACCATATTAAGCATATAATATACTAAACCATAATAATAAACACTTACCAAAGCTTTTCAAGAGAGTGATCTTGTCCAAAGGGGAATAGTTGCCTTAGGGTTTGAAGATGAGAAATATCTTGAGTATTCTAGAAAAGGCATGTGTGTCACAATGAATAAAAATCTGATTTTTGTTCCCTTTTATAGTCCCTTTTAGTATCATCCTTAGCCACACTTTGGTATAAATGCTATGTTTACTTGGTCAAACACAAGAATGGGTCATTGGCCATTTGGGCCATGTCTTTCTTGTTAATTTTGGGCCTCTTTTGAGCCCATTAGCACAAATAAAATTCAGCCCAACAATTTCATGCATAATTCACCAATCACATCATGTTTAAATAATTCCATGAATGTTATGGTAATCAACTAGGTTCCGAAAGGTACGGGGTGTTACATCTTTCTCCCCTTAGGAACATTCGTCCTCGAATGTTAGTAACATTATCTCATTGAAACAAATTTAAATCTAAGTGTATCCTTCAAGTTCTCATATACACATGATACTTGTAGAGACTTACTTGTTATTGCTTCAATTCCGCACTTTGAACTTTTTCTTCTATTTACAACAATACGAGTACTTTAGATTTCATCATTCCTTCGGTTTCCCATGTGATTTTGTCTACTTGATGATTTCTCTAATAGTACCTTTACGGAAACTACTTCTTTATTTCTTAATCCTTTCACTTATAGATCAAGAATAGTAGTAGGTGCCCCTTCATATGTGATATCCTCCGTAACTCATACATCTCTCCCATACATTTTCGAAGCATTAAAACATGAAACACTAAATGAACTGTGGGGAGTTCTTGGGGTAGTGCTAATTCATACGCAACTTGCCCAAATCTTCTGATAATTTCATATGGCACGTTATATAGGGCCAACTTTCATTTCTTTCCAAATCTCATTACCCCTTTCATTGGTGACACTGTCAAAACTACCTAATCACTTATGGCCAATTCTAATTCCCTTCTTCTTCTATCGGCATATGACTTGTGTCGACTTTGGGCTTTTTGTAGCCGCTATTGTATCACCTTGACTTTCTCTATAGCTTCATGAACAAGATTTGGCCCAAGTAAGCAGTCTCACCTGCTTCAAACCATCCACTTGGTAATCTACACTTTCTCCCATATAAGCTTCATAAGGTGTCATTTTGATACTTGAATGATAGCTATTATTGTAGGCAAATTCCATAAGAGGTAAATGACCATCCCAACTGCCTTTAAAGTTCAATGTGTAAGCTCGTAACATATCTTCAAGTGTTTGGATGGTACATTCTATTTGTCTATCTGTCTGATATAATAGAAATTGGAATCCCATGTAATCGTACTATCTCTTTAACATACAACCTTGCATAATTTCCAGTTGTACAAGTGGTCCTGACATGTAAAAAGTGTGCTACTTGGTAAGTCTGTCAACTATCATCCATATGGAATCAAATTTCCGAAATGTACGAGGCAAACTTATGATAAAACCCATGTTAATCATATCCCTCCTTTCAAGATGGAAGATTTATACATTGCATATAACCTCCAAGTTTTCGATGCTCCCCTTTTACTTGTTGACAGTTTTGATATTGAGTTACAAATTCTGCGATGTTCTTTTCATGTAACCTTACCAATACAATCTCTTTAAATCATGGTACATTTCGGTTGCTCCCGGATGAATAGAATATCGTGAATGATGTGCTTCCGTCATAATTCATTTCCTTAACTCATCTATATTCGGTACACAAAATCTACCTTGGGCATTGAAGTACTCTCTCTTATGCGTAAGATCAAATGCCTTCCTCAAACCTTGTTGTCATTCTTTATCAGCTACGATAAAAATAGGATTCGCAAACTGGTTTTCCTTTACTTCAGCTACTAATGAAGACTCTGCCGCATTTTACACTATAATTCTTTCATCTGGATTTTCAAGAAGATGAACCCCCAAGCTGTCTAATTGATGTAGATCCTTGACGATACCTTACTTTTCCGTCAACTTTCTACTAGTGCTTCCTATTTCTTTGCAACTTAATGCATTGGTTACCACGTTTGCTTTTCCCCGATGGTATAAGATATTACTATTATAATCTTTTAGTAATTTCCTCCACCTTCGGTGTCGTAGTCTGTTACGAGTTCCAGCCACTTTCGCTGCCTCAAATTTAATTCCTAGTTTAGGTCCTTCTACTTCAAAATATACTACTACAATCTTTTATGATCGGTATAAATCAACGTGAACCCCATACAAATAGTGGCGCCATATCTTTAAAGCAAATATCACTACTGCTAACTCAAGATCGTATATGGGATACTTTCTCTCATGTGGACGCAACTGTCGTGAGGCATACGCTATTACATTACTGTGTTTCATCAATACACATCCTAAGGCAACTCCTGAAGCATCACAATATATTGCATACCCTTTTTGTGCCTTTGGGAAGCACTAATATAGGTGTAGAAGTCAATTTATCTTTCAACTCTTGGAAACTCTTCTCACATGCATCATTCCACTGAAACTTGGTTGCTTAGTGTGTTAGCTTGCTAAGGGTGCTAAAATGGAAGGAAAACTCTTCAACAACCCTTCTGTACTAACCTGCCAACCCAAGAAAACTACGAATCCCTGTAGGCGTCGTAAGTTTTGGCCAATTCTTCATAGCTTCTATCTTTTTTTTTGTATCAACCCTTATTCCTTCATTTGATACCATGCGACCCAAGAATGCTACAGATTTTAACCAAAATTCACATTTAGAGAACTTTGTGTATATCTTACGGTCACGAAAAATTTGTAACACCTATCGTAAGTGATTAGCATGGCTCTCTTGTGACCTTGAATCTCATTTCTAAAAATGGTCTCGAGCATATCTAACAATGGCTTGAACACCCTATTTATCAAATCCATAAAAACTGCTGGTGCATTTGTTAGTCCAAATGACATAACTAAAATTCATAATGACTATACCGTGTTCGAAAAGCTGTCGTGGGTATATCTTTTTTTTCTAACCCTTACCTGGTGATATCCTGATCTCAAGTCAATCTTTTAAAAAAAAAATATCTGGCACCCTGTAATTAGTCAAATAAATCATCAATTCTGGGGAGGGGATATTTGTCTAGAAGGGAATATTTGTTCTTAATCGTCACTTTATCCAGTTACCAACAATCAATACACACTCTCAATGTGCCATATTTCTTTCATACACATAATACTGATGCACCCCAAGGGAACATACTAGGCCTTATGAATCCCCTTGGATCTCATTTTTCTTTGCTCTCGGATCCCACATTACCCTTCCATTCAAGAACATTCTTTTGTGGAAAATGGAAATGTAACTTCTTAGCTCGGCAATCTACTATGGCACAGTCCATTTATAACATCAAAATCCATCATTTCTAGCTCAATAAGATCAACCAGTGTATCATGACCACAAATAATTACTATCCAATTACGATATACTCTTTTAGCTACAATAGATTCACCTTTTGGTGTAGATACCTCAAATGGGTTAACTAATAATTCTGGTGTCCTTCCAAAAAAATTTCAACAATTAATGGAGTAACATATGATAGGGTAGAACCCGGGTCAATCAATATAAATACACTATGTGAAAAGACAGATAATGTACCAGTCACTACATCAGGAGAAGCCTCCAAATTCTGTCGGTCCGCTATGGCATAGGTACTGTTCTGAATTCCAATAGAACTAGCTGCTTCTTTAGCACCTCTGCCACGACCAGCAGGTTGTACACCTGACAACGATAACACAATGGTTGATCCCGTAGGTCGTGTCATACTGCCCGTGGCCCTCTGTGGGCACTCTCTCATCAGGTGTCCCGATATACCGCACCAAAAATAAATATTCGTTCCAAACCAGAATTCACCTAAATGAAACTTTCTGCAGTATCGATACAGCTTACGAAAAGACCTCGATTGGCTCATACCTCCTTGTTCTCGATACCCCACTGTCTGTGAACCTCGTATTCCACTACTTTGATCAACGTAACTGCCTCTAAGCCCTTGGAATTGAGATTGAGTGCCTGTTGTAGGATAAGAAAGTGAGGGTCTCAGAGTTTTATTAAAAACCCGAGGCCTAAAGTCTCCTTGGGACGCCATGAACTGTCCTATGGGTTTAGCCCTCTTTGACGATCCCCCTTCCACTTCTTGCATCTTTCTTCTTTGCCTCTGACCCTCCATCTGCTGCGCAAAAGCGTGTCTTTGAACTTGTGCAGCAACTACATGGGTCAATATTTGTACCGCACTCATTAAGTCCTGCTCAATAGTATTAACGGGCAGTTCCAAAGATACTTCTCTCCTTCTCGGCTCTTCTGGAGCTAGAAAAGTAGAAGAAGCCTGCGTTACAAATTCAGTGTCAGTCCCACCTTGACTAGCTTGGTCAGGTGGTGATTTACTTGTTCCTTCACCGGCAAGCATATCTACCTGCATACTTTTGCCTCTACCTCGTCTTGTCATTGGCATTTTTACTATAAACAAGAAAACCAATTCCAATAGTCAGATATGATTCCACTTACAACATTGGCTCTATTGCACGATCTAGAAATGAAGAAAAGAAACAACTCCTAAATGTCCCGTAGCCTCCTACTTATAAATGTGGTGCACAACACATCCATAAGCAAGACTCTACTCAGACACGGCTTTGTAGACACCCTTAGGACGACCTGCTCTAATACCACTTTTGTTACACCTCAAATTCCAACGGGGCGGACTGGCACCCGAAGCCGATAAGGCCCGAGAGAACCAATCTTTGCTCACGTCCATTCATATGCATGTCATTCAAGGAACATCACCACCATGTATAGATACAAGATGCTAATAGTGGAAGTCATGGAAACATATGATATATATATATATGAACTTGGTCGTTAGGGCCATCAAGACAAAACATACGTTTCTTACATTTCCTTCATCTGTCCCACAATATCTACAAAGCCTCTACAGATGCATAACCATAACCAACCTAGAGTCGGGAAAAACCCCCGCTCTATACACATATAAAATACCCAAAACAAATGTACATATCTACTCGAAAAGCCCCGAACCAACTGGAACTCACCAAAGACCTGAAAATGATCCACAACCTACTGAGGAGGTCTACTAGCACCTGTGCCTACAGCAAGTAAGGTAAGTCCCCCAAGGGACAGCAGTACGAAGAATGTACTGAGTATGTAAGGCCATATGAAACTGCATGATACATAAATACTTATGTGGAATCAAATATAGGAGCATAGTAAATATGGATAAACCATCGTCTCGCATATGTGGAAACATGTACCTTACATTCATTATTTCTGTTGCTTCTATTGTTTATTCATCATCACTTATCATATCGTACCCGGGCCCCAACTGATCAGTGGGTCTTAACATATCATAACGTTATGTTGGGATCAGCTCGAGCTAGGCTTATGCCTCTAGAGCTACCACACATAAGTCAATATATCGGGCTCGGCTCGAGCTAGGTTATTACGTCTAGAGCTGCCACCCATAAACCAATATATCAGGTTCAGCTCGAGCTAGGTTCTTACCTCTAGAGCTACCACCTGTCAGGATCGGCCCGAGCTAGGCTTATGCCTCTAGGACTATCCCCTTATCCAATAATCTCGGGATTGGCTCGAGCTAGGCTTATGCCTCTAGAGCTACCAACCGTACTCTTACAACCAACAAATATGCATTACTTTATTTCTTACTTTTGATAGATTGATATGTTGATAGTCATAATATTATTGGAGCTTTGGAAAATCAGTCCATAATTAAGAGACCTATGAATAACAACTAATCCACGAATAAAGAACATGTGAATAACAATACATAACAACCTAAAGAAATGCCTTAGACATTTCGTGTAACACCCCGTACGTTCCCAACCCTACTTGAAGACATTAAATAATATGTACGTAGGTATCGAGAGCTATGAGTATGCATTTGGTAAGGCTATTGATGAGATAATTGAATTTGGCTCTTGTTATGTGGTTAAACTTGCATAGAAGGTGTTTTGCAATTTTCATTGCGCATTTGTGGGGTTCAAAATGAGGCTAAGAATACCTCTAAACAAAGTATAATAATGTTAAGAAGTGAGTTAAAGAATAGGACTTGAAGTATCTAACCAAACAAGCGAAGAGAAGTCGAAAAATGGAATTTTCGAAAATTTTAAGGAGGGGTGCATTTGGGACCGTGCCACGCCACTCTGGTCTAAAATTTTTAGCCCATAGGCATTAGGTTGGCGCGCCCAGG
Organism: Capsicum rhomboideum; assembly: GCA_031232105.1. Lineage (NCBI taxonomy): Eukaryota > Viridiplantae > Streptophyta > Magnoliopsida > Solanales > Solanaceae > Capsicum > Capsicum rhomboideum. Next base: position 44,176,459 of record CP124719.1, on the reverse strand, counting down.
AGCGTGCCACCTTGGGTTTTCCACTTTTTCGAAAGTTGGAAATTTCTAAGTCCCAAGGGTATCCGGGGACACACCGAGCCGATTTTTGCCACGTTTCTTCTACAATCATGAGTAAATACATGAAATGAATGAAATATTACATTGGTATGATAAAATTACTCGAGAACGAATTTGGGGCCAAAATGACGATTTTACCCCTATAGTCAAAATAAGCCAAACGTGGCTAGAATCACTTGGTTTTTGGATTGAGGCTACGTATATGAATAGAATGAGTGGGAATATTATTTTAATACATATGATATGACTTAAACATGAGAAATTATTGATTTTATCGGGTTAAGTGAATTGGGCCCAAAAAGGGCCCAAAAAAATAAAAAGAAAGCATGGCCCAAAAATGGGTCAAAAGACCCATTCTTGCTTGGACCTTCTAGAACCCAACATTTAATGCTAAAGAGTGACTAATGAGGGCACTTAATGGCCTATATAAAGGGGCAAAATTCTGATTTTTATTGAAGAGAAACACACATGCTTTTTCTATTTTTTCTTGAAAAATCTCAAGAAGGCTTCTTTGACTCCCAAAAACCCTAAGGCATATTTGGACAAGATCATCATCTTTCAAGCTTGGGTAAGTGAATATTATTGTACTTTAACATATTATGAGCATGAGAGATTATGTATATCATGTTGGTTATGCTTGGAAGTGTTGAATATGGTGTTTTGTGTTTTGGTAAAAGATGTGAAATCCATGGGATTGTAACTTAGATTATGACTTGTGGTCTTCATGAAAAAACATGGTATGGATGAAATAACAACATGGATGGTGTTATTATGGTCCTAAACTTGTTATTTTCATATAAGTGTAAATTATGGGATCTTGGCCGATTTGTTGTTGTGAGGTGTATTGAAGTAAAGTGATGTCATAATTGTGATGTTGTGATGATGGAGAAGTGTAAAATATGAACTTGGTGTGTCATGCTATTGGTTATCATGTATTGGTCATGTATTGGTCAATGTTGGGAATATTGGAGGATTTTTGGAATAATGATTTTATCAATGGTTTTTGTTAAGGGGGAAATGACATGTTAAAGCTAAACATGTGACTTATTGTTGTTGTATGACATTATAAGGTAATTGGTGGTTAATGTTGGTTTCGTTATAAACTTGTGTTGTAGAGCGAAACATAAGGAAGGAGCAGGAATATTGTATGCACGTCTAAGATTGTGTATTCGTATTAAGAATACAAGGTATGTAAGGTTCCTTTTTCCACATCCTTCTGCAACATGTTATTCACATTGACATTGGACTTGTTTAAATTCTGAGGGGTTTGAAGTATATCAAATTTAGGTTGACGTATATTGTTATTCATTTGTGTCCTATTCCTAAATGCATGATGATTCGTTTGCCTCTTGTTCATTGAGTGAAGTTCCAAAAATGTCATAACGTTATCATTCCTAAATGAAAGATCTCAAGAGAGGAATAACATAAGAGAACCTATTTATTCTTGAATAGCATTTTCCAATCATGTCATGTCCCAAGTCCTCAATTATGATGATTATATTTGTATCAATCTTTTACAAGTAAAAGTACCAATCTCATAAGCTTTCATAAGAGTAATAAGAGAGATGATGTGCAAGCTAATATATCTATTCTTCATAAGTGAAGATGTCAATCTCATGAAGCAAGAGTGAAGAAGTAATATATATATGTGTGATTCCTATTATGTCATGATCTTCAATATCTCAATCACTCTTAAGAATGGAAGTAAGAATAACAAGAGAAATAAGAGGTGTATAATTAAGAAGTAATCATGGGTGGTATCCCAGGGGTTAAAATACCTAGCATGGGTCGATCCCAATAACATGGGTGGTATCCCAGGGGCGACAGAAAAGCCTAGCATGGGTCGATCCCGATACATCCCAGGGGCGATATAAAAGCCTAGCATGGGTTATGATGGTACATCCCAGGGGCGATACGAAAGCCTAGCATGGGTTAATATAACATCCCAGGGGCGATAAGCCTAGCATGGGTTAATGATATCCCAGGGGCGACACGAAAGCCTAGCATGGGTTCACATAACATCCCAGGGGTCAAAGTACCTAGCATGGGTTAATCTCATCCTAGGGGCAACAGAATAGCCTAGCATGGGTAGAATAATAAAGATGAATAAAAGATGAAGACAAGAGGAGTAAAGAACGTAATATACATGGTTTCCCACATACGGAAAGAGAGTTTATTCACATTTTTGTTTCCTTATATTGCTTCCATTATTGTTGTTATTATGTATGATGAATTTCTTATGAGTCTTACATATTCAGTACATTCTTTGTACTGACCCCCTCGGGGGAATTACCTTACATGTTGCAGGTGCAGGCACTAGTAGACCTTCTTCGTAGGTTGACATTGCGGATCTTTGGTGAGCCCCAGTTGCTTCGGGACTTTCCAAGTCATAGGTGTACAGCTATATTGATGTAGTAAATAGTGTTTAAAGCGGGGACTTGTCCCGACTGTTAGTTGGTCTGGTAAATGCATCTGTTAGAGGCTTTTGTAGACATGTGTGGGTTATGAATGTGAAATTTAAATGTCTGTTTTGACTTGATGGCTCCAACGGCCAAGTTTCTAAATATGTATCTAGCACATGTTTCCATGATTCATGTTTTCTGCATAGTTGCATAAGGTTTAATAAGGTTCACACGAGGACATGCATACGAACGTACATGAGCAAAGGTTGGTTCTCTCGGGCCATATCGGCTTCGGGTGCCAATCATGTGTCGATGGGATTCGGGGCGTGACATTTTGGAATAGAACAAGTACGATGACAATGTGAACAATATGTGCTGCAGAAGGATACAGTAAGAGTAACCTTACATACATTATCTTCTCAATATGAATACACAGTCTTATAGGCGAATACAATAATCCATCTCCTTCCTTACGTGTTACTCTACAACACAAGTACATCACGGAGCTAACGTTAACAACTAGCTACATTACAAGTGCGTAAGACGATAATGAATTACGTGACTTCCATGTAACGTCATTTCGCCCTATTACAATACCATTTATTGCATCTCCATACCAACAATACCATAACATTCCACACATTGACCAAGACATCATAAACCAATAACATTTCACATCAAGTTTATCCTGTACACTTCCTCATTAACACTACGTCACAATTACTCCATCAATTCATCCCAATACCTTTCACAATAAAACATTAACAACAATCCATGATTGATATAATCCAACATGCATCCAAACAACCCCTTAAAGTCATTCAAAAGGTATCATAAGTTGATAATTTCATCCAAAAAGGGTATAGGGGTCTTCGGGGATCAAAGAGAGACAAAAACACACAAAATGAGACCCTGGGCTGACCTGTGAAGCCACCTGCACCCGCAGGTGGATGACATGCAGCCACAGGTGCTCCTCTGTCCTTTTCCAGAGCCACCAGCGTTGGCATCTGCGCCCGCAGGTGCTCCAGACGCGAGGGCAGATGCCCTGTTCGGCCAAAAAGGGTCTCTTTTGGGTCCTTTTGTGTATTAAATGGTCCAAGGCCATAAGTCAGATTTTCTTTACATATTTTAGGTCACTTGAATGCCAACAAACCATCATGGTTTCAAAACACACATGAACATCAAAACCACATTTTCCTTTTAATACACCACCAATTCCATGACCAATTTCATAACCACAATCCCACATGTTATACACATAAAGAAAGTAAGTTAAGAACATAACCACTTCTTACATGTTGATATTTAATCCATCAAAATCACTTCCTTCAAGACCATAATTCCATTTTCAAGTTTAGAAGGCAAAACCCTTCATCGATTGAGCAAAAGCACACTGTTTTACACATAGTAAACTGTCCAACACTTTGCCAACATAACCAACATGATTTATGCACCATATTAAGCATATAATATACTAAACCATAATAATAAACACTTACCAAAGCTTTTCAAGAGAGTGATCTTGTCCAAAGGGGAATAGTTGCCTTAGGGTTTGAAGATGAGAAATATCTTGAATATTCTAGAAAAGGTATGTGTGTCACAATGAATAAAAATCTGATTTTTGTGACCTTTTATAGTCCCTTTTAGTCTCATCCTTAGCCACACTTTGGTCATAAATGCTATGTTTACTTGGTCAAACACAAGAATGGGTCATTGGCCATTTGGGTCATGTCTTTCTTGTTAATTTTGGGACTCTTTTGAGCCCATTAGCACAAATAAAATTCAGCCCAACAATTGCATGCATAATTCACCAACCATCTCATGTTTAAATAATTCCATGAATGTTACGGTAATCAACTAGGTTCCGAAAGGTACGGGGTGTTACAATTCTTATATATATATATATATATATATATATATATATATATATATATTCCTCTTCTAGTTGCTTATTATTACTATTTTACCCTTATTCCTCTATCTTCCGCCTATTAGCCAGTTACTCATTGTTTCGGGCTATGGTTTGGCTTACCTACTAGTGGGTTAAAGTACGTGCTATCATGACCTAAGATATTGGGTCGTGACAACTCTTCCAGTTAGTTCAACTCCTTTTCGTCCAAAAAGCCTAATGGTAGATCCACATCAGATAGGTTCCATACCCTTAGCAAGATGTAGGATAGCCCTCTTAACTGGGGTTATATGTTGGACTTCATGAGATCACATGATGTATGTCAGTTATAAGAAACTCCAGTATCAACTCTAACTTATATCGAATGTTTATGATCTCATAGATTGACAGCTCAGACATGTTTTAGCTCTCATTACAGAAAATGATTTTATGTTACACATCTTTGACTTATGCATTCTCAAATGCATATACGTCTTTAAGGTTTCAGCCATGTTTTCATGATTCTATTTATTTCATGATTTAAAGTTATTAGTATGATCTCACATACTCAGTATATTCAATAGTATCTTATAATGATGTAAATTTAGGTGACTGCTCCCAGACTCGTGGCTAGATAGCTCAGCAGGATTTCCAGTCGGCTTGGTGAGACTTCATCATTTGGGGACTTTTGAGTGATTTTGATTGCTTAGTTTGCTAGATTAGTTTCAAACTTTAATGTTAGTTAGTTTATAGTTCGCAGGGGGTCTAGTCCCGACAACTCATCATTATCAGTAAAGACTTTCAGCTATTAGACGGATCAGTATGTTTGGGTTTAAGTTATTGTTTTTAGATGATCAGAATCTTTTTGTTTTTCCATAATTCTTATAATAAATCTTCCTCTTAGAATTGAATTTTAATCTTAGCAGCATGCCAGTACCAAGGGTCCGCTTGAGATCACTTTTGGTTCTAAGTATTGGTCACACCCAGGGTGTAGACTCGGGTCGTGACAAACTTGGTATCAAAGCATTAGGTTTAGAGTGTCCTAGGATGTCTGAAAAGCCTCATTCAGTAGATTCTCTTTTATGGGTGTGAAGCATGCCACACTTAGAAGGGAGACACTATGAGACGTTTAGGAAATATTCCCCTTTATCATATTTTGTATCGTGTGATAGAGACTAACTCTATATACTCTTCTAACTCATGCTTTACACATTTAAAAAATGCCTCCTAGAAGAAACTTTGAATAGAGAAATTAAGCATGGGTTGCATGGGCCAACAACCAGAATGCAAATCCACCAGTGAACCAGCCCCCTCAGGATGATGTCACAAATGCCGAGTTTAGAAATTCAATTCAGATGCTATGCCAGGAAATGGTAGCTTAAGTTAACCAGTATGGAGCATCCCCTGTTAACCCAAATGGTGGTCCAGCCGCTACTAGAGTTAGGGATTTTGTACGCATGAACCTACCTGAGTTCACCAGGTCAAAAGTTGAGCGAGACCCATAGAATTTTATTGATGAAGTGTAGAAGATCCTTCAAATTATGCATGTGATATATATAAAAAAGGTTGAGCTTGTTTCCTACCAGCTCAAAGATGTAGCTCATCTTTAATTTATTCAGTTGAGAGAGGGTCGTGGCAAAAATACAGTTTCTGCAGCTTAGGATGAATTCATTGGAGATTTTCTTGAGCAGTTCTTTTCGAGGGAGCTAAGAGAGGCTAGGGTAGAAGAGTTAATGAATTTAAAATAGCGGTCCATGACTGTGAAGGAATATGGTTTGAAATTCACCCAGTTGTCCCATTATGCCTCGAAGATGGTAGGTAAGCCAAAGGAAAAAATGAGTAAGTTTGGGGGGTTTCAGACTTAGTGAAGAAGGAGTTTAAAACCACCATGTTGATTGGGGACATGGATATTTCTAGATTAATGACTGATGCTTAGCAGATAGAGGAGAAGAAGTTGAAGGTGAGGCAGAGAGAAAGCAAAAGAGCTAGAATAAGGAATTTTGAGTCTAGCCAGCAGAGAACTGATGGTGGTAACTAGTTATCTTTTCAGCGGAAGTCTTTCAGACCATTTCCATCATCAACCAGGCTCCAGCACCCAGACCTAGCTAGGACTAGAAGAGTAGAGCGCTAGGCTCTCATTGTTAGGGGAGTTTTACAAGAAGATACTCCTATCCTACTTGTAACAAATGTGCTAAGAATCATCCAAGAGAGTGTTTATTCGGTAAAGAGTGTTGTTACAGATGCCGATAGTTTGGTAACATATTGATGGATTGCCCCTCTGCTAAGTATGACAATGGGGGTAATCGAGCTCAATCTACTTTATCTGAAGCTCCAACATGTAGAATTGTTCATAAAAGTGCTGCTTCTAGTCCATGTGGTGGTCAAAGTCAGAACTGTTTTAATGCACTATCTTTAGATCTAGGTACCATCAGTTGTAGGTTAGGGAGTATGACATTCTAAAGACATCTTTCAGAACTCAGAATGGTCACTATGAATTTATAGTTATATCTTTGGACTAAGAAATGCTCCTTCAGCTTAAATCTGATGAACAGATTATTCAAGCATCAGCAAGATATGTTCGTCATTGTCTTTATAGATGAAACCTTGGATTACACCCAGAGAAAGAAGGAGCATGCAGATCATTTTAGAATTCTGTTGCAGACTCTTAAGGATAGCCAATTGTTCGCAAAATTCTCTAAGTGTGAGTTTTGGTTGAGATCAGTTGCATTTCTTGGGCATGTTGTTTCTTGAAGGTTTATGTGAGTCACCCACAGCAACAAGGACATGATTCAATACCTGTTCCTTGTATGAGAAAAATAAAGAACAACAACAACACATTGTAAATAACAGTAAAGTAAAAAACAAAGGATGTTTATGTGGAAACCTTCATGCTCAAGGGAGTAAAACCATGACCTACCCCAGTAGTATTTCACCAATAACTTCACAAATCACTAAGCAGCAAAAGCGATTACAACCTCTGACCCCCTTTTTGAGTAACTCCACTACTATATTTCTTAACAATAACTCTACTGTGAAACACATCATTAGCTAACTCTATATATAACATAATCTAGGAATTAACATCTTAATTCCTAACCCCTTTCTAGAAAATTCACTCCAACACTTCTTCACAATAAATCTACTGTGAAGATTCCATTAGCTAACTCAATCTAACCACCAGATTGAAATGGAAATTGAAAAATAACTACCCACATAAACTTTAGAGTGAGGAGTGAGTTTATAATTTTAAGCACAAAATACAAAGAGTCAATCAACCTAGAAATTGTTACATTTTTCACTATGAGCAAGCTAATTACAGAGCCAGCTAGTACAAACAAACAAAAATAGTTATTACGATCGGTGTTGCTCAGATTAGCAACCAGGTCCCTTTATCAGGTTTGTCAATCATCAAAACAATACAACACACGAGGTATTGAATCCAACATTTCTTTCCTTTTTGATGTTGACAAACTTGATGAATAGAAGAATCACACTTTATCTTATCAGTGAGAATACTTTTAGACCAGTTTCCCTTTACACTATGCCCTTTCATCATTTGTTCCCCCTCCCATAAGTTTCCCCCACCAGTTCTCCCTGTCGCCAGTCACAATTAGTTCCCCTGTCACCAGTAACACTACTAATCATTTTTTCCCCTTTTGGTATCATAATAAAGGATAAACAGTAAAATAAGGTAAGGTCTAAAGCAATGAATAACCCAAGACCAACAAGGGTACTACACAGAGAAACACAAATTCAGATAAGAGCAGGGAAGTATGAAGAATTACTAACAAGATCAAAACGAGCAAATAGCACAGTAAATATCCAAGTCTTGCAAAAAAAATTAAAACAGTGCATATGTCTATGACACAACAAGAGATAAAAAGAAAGTACTGAAACTTATTAGAATTTTTTAAGAACTTTAGAGAAGAGGGAAGATTTAAACATTACTGCATCAAGGTGCCTCATAGCTGCATGATTATCATGAATAATCTATTGAGTTAGCTCATCAAACTTCTTCTTGAGCACTGTATTTTCTGCTGCAGGTTGATTATTTTAGGCTTTAAGTTCTGCTGAGGCACCAGAACCCGCACCAGGTCCTTAAGTTGTGGGAAGAAATTGAGCCTTTAAAATAGCAATTTCTGATTCTTTCTCAGCCACTATAGCAGAAACCTTTGCCAACTACAAGGTAATCTTCTCTTGAGCAGTAAACAGAATGGGAATCGTAAATGTTGACCCCACTCCTCCTTTTTTTGGCACACACTCACATTCTTCTATAGTGATAAGAGTAAAGGTTTGTTTCTTGGTAGAAAAGATCCTTGAGTTGGGTTTACCCTAAAATGATTGAATATTTTTATCAGAAAAAAACCATATCCAAGATTATGATTGAATTCCTTAGAGTTACATATCTTGATGATATGCTCAATCATTATCCTTGGGAGATTGATTGGACCACATGAATTGAGAACCTCCATAAGGAACAAGTCTGCAATTGAGGCAACAAATTTTCCTTCACTTTTGGAAAGCAACACTTTATTTACTAATTCATACAACAGTTGATAGTTAGGTTTCATTTCTTTCCTTTTCAGCCTTTCACCACCCTAAATTCTCTTAAATCTAGCAATCTTATCAAGAAATTCTACTGATGCAAACTTATCCATCACAGTGTTAATTCCAACCAAAGAAACTTTGAAAAATTCTCCAAGGATTGACTCGATTAGGAAAAACATAACATTATTCAAAGTTGCATCAAGTGAGTTTTCCCTTCTGAGATTAGTAGATCAGCATAGAAGTCGTGAACTTCTTTTTCATGCAGAACACAGGTTTCTCAAATGGGTGCTTCCACCCTTGCACCTCTACTAGGGCTATCAGAAAATCCATTTCAGGTATGTAAAAAATCTCAGGATCAAACACATGTCTATTTAACACCTTTTGATAGAGAAATTTCTCACTTTTTTCTTCAAAATGAGGGTCTTTAGGGAAACGCTGCACGATCTTCTTCTTTTGGGACTTAGAGAGGGTTGTTTTTTCTGATCCTTCAGATCTTTTCCTTTTTGTAGACTTTGCGGTTTGTTGCTTTGAAGAGAATTTGCACGTCCTTTGCTCGTGTATATTATTTCCTAGGAACCAAAACTTCATCATCAATCTCTTACTTGTCCCTTTCTTCTACTTCTACTACATTCGTAGAAGAGAACTCATTTGCCACAACACTCTTTTTCAGCATTCTCCTTTTATTAGTTGACTTTTGCTTTTTCTTGAGAGCAACATCCATAACCTTATTCATCAGGGACCTAGTAGTGCGAACTGATCCCTTCTAGGGTTTTTTGTAGTTTTGGTTGTGGTGGATACGAGTTTATTCATAAACACAGTAGTAAGTGACAGATCTTCATCATTGTCTACCATATTCTAATGAGCAGTCATAGATGCACAATCCATGATCTCAAATGGAATCTAAGACCTTAGGGTACCATCCCATCTAAGAGGAGCTAGGTGATCAGAGAACCCAAATTTTGATTATTCTTCAGCATGTTTATTTTGAGCACTCTCTTTCTCCTTCTCCTTCACAGTGGTGATATTTTCCACTTGTTGAGTATTCTAAGTAAAGATTTCACCATCATCAGGAAAACCCTTTTCAACCACATTTTCTATAATATCTTCTTCTTATTTCATATCAGAGGGACCAAAAAAACACTATGTTCTTCTATGATAGAATTATCACCATAAGAATTCTCAGTTTCCACTTCTTTCTCATTTGATACCACCTGTGTCACATCCTTTTGACTTGAGACCTCAGGTTCTTGATCCTCAGTATTCACTTCGACTGTGTCTCCAGACATCTTTTCTTGGAATTCTATTGATGGAATTTGTGAAACTTCAGTCGGCAAGGAATTATCACAAGCTAGGGTTTCTTTGTAAGTAAGATTAGGGATGAAGGGGTGATGATAAAATCAGATGACATAGTAGAGACCTTTTGTTCAGAAGACATATTGAGAGGAACTGAAGAGATGAATATCAATGAGAATTCATAGAGAATAAGAGTAGGGAACCAAAGGATTTTGAAGTTTTTGAATTTTAGGAAAGTTATCAAAAATTGAGAGAGAGTATATAATTACTTAAATCGAATAAAGAGGTGAGATCTACTTTTTAAGTATAAGAGGAAAATGTGTCTCCTCAGGAATGAGAGATGACGTTTCAATAGAAAGAGAGAGAAAATGACATTTTTAAGCAAAGGCGGGAGAAAAATGTGACATGTTAAATGAGCACAATTCATTTTCCAAAAGTAAGACAATGAAATTGATCTATGAGAGAGACCAGTCTTTCATTGTTCTGTCTGATTATCCTCTTGTAGTATGTAAAGGCATATTCTCGCTCTTGATCAAACTGTATTCTCCAAGTGCGTATACCTTTAGAGGTACACTATTGAGTTAAAATGCTACTCAAGACTTTACTTTATATACCTGTCTTCTCTTCATACATGTCTTCTCTTCATATTCAAACATAGGAGAGATTTTAGTGTAATTCCATCAGTCTGAGCCTTGAATAACCAGTCTCAGCCCTCCCTATGATACATGAGGCTGAAATGATCCACATTTCATTTTTTTGACACAGATACCTTCATCTTACTTCCAAATGATACACAACCTTTTTAGATAGCCTTGAGTAAGAGAAAAAAGTACAATTCTATCATTATATTCTTAGAGCAACCACTACCCATGAATCATTTTTGTCTTAATTGGCTGCCTTCTTTTACTCCCACATGCAAACATAATTATTGGTTAGATTTGGGAACCTAAACTAGCTTGGGTCCCTTGACATGGAAGAAGGGATGAATGAGGCTTCTTTTATCCAGGCTGGTAGAATGGATTTCTACACTGAGGGACCTAGTCCCTTGAATTCTTTGATCCTTTCAACATATTTCAAGCTTCTCTCTCCAGCATAAATGGAAGATTGACAAATACTCCTATGGTGGTTCTTTTTACCAGAGTGAGTGCATAAATAATTATAAGGTATAGAAATATGCCTTCTATGAGGGTCATACAAATTCTTGTTCCTTTGAAAACTGAGGCCCTCACCAAAGTTAGATTTCAGATTATTTATCCCAGCAAGAGTTTTTGAAGAAGAAGTCCATCGGAGATATTTGTTGAGTTCCTTGTTGGTTTCAACAATTTTTTTCAAGAATCTTGTTACGTTCAAGTGAAGATGCAAGATCTAAACTGATTTTGTTGTGTTTAACTTCCAAATTGATTTGAAAGCTACTATATTACACCTTTCCTTTTTAGAACTTTTCAGAGATATTTGAGAGCTTAATGTTTAAAGCATCATTTTCACCTTTAATATTCTTTAAAACCTTTTCCAGATCATGAATTCTTGATGGCAGAGAATTTTCCTTAACTTCAACCTCATTTAAAATAGTGATTAAGGAATCTTTTTCATTGTCAAGTCCATGGTATGCATCAATTAGCACACTAGTCAAAGATCTTAGCTCCTTATTGGAATAATTCTTTAACTTCTGTTGAACATCTAGAAGATTCACCTTATAATCCTTTTCTCTATCAGATTTGGCCATGAGAGAAAAAAGGGAGTCAAACTTTGTGGGTTCATCTTCAAAAACCAAAATAAAAGCATCTTGTTCATCATTCCCTTCTTCAGATTCACTGAAAATATCTTCTTCTAAACTTGTCAGGGACCTAGTGCCTTCTTTGGGTCTTCTCAGGATTACTATTCCTTTTCAACATCTTCTTAAACCTACAAGTGATGTAGGCTAAGTTAGTGTTATCATTACTACTCGATTCACTCTTTTAAGACTTGATAACCATACTTTTTTCCTTCTTGGGATCCCTTCTTTCTAAATCCTATTGGCGCTTAAGCTCATATGTCTTCAGATTTCCAACAAGCTCATCCATTGTCATTTTTTGCAAGTCTTTTGCCTCTGAAATAACATTCACTTTGATTTCCCAGCATGAAGGCAAAACGCTTAATACCTTTCTTACAAGTTTGTACATCTGAATGGTTTCTGCCAAGCACTTGAATTCATTTACAATGGATGTAAAATGAGTATACATATCTTAAATGGATTCTTCTTCGTTCATCTTGAAGAGCTCGAAATGTGTGGTAAGCATGTCAATATTTGATTGCTTAACTTGACTCATTCTCTTATGAGCATTCTACAGTGCTTCCCATATCTCATTTACAGATTCATAAACAAAGACCCAATTGTACTCATCTGGTCATATTCCACAAATAAGAATTTTCTCAGCCTGATAATTTTTTCAATATTCTTTCTATCACCTTCATTGAAATCCTTTATGCTCTGGGGAACAGATCGAGAGGTTTCACCTTTTTTAATTATCTCCATTAACACATGAGGTCCGTCATAGATAATGTCCTATAGTTTGTTATCTTCAGCCATGATAAAATCATGCATCCTTGTCCTCCACCACCCATAGTATTGGCCATAAAACCTTGGTGGTTTGGTTTTTGACTTCCCTTCCTCAAGACTTGGAGGAGCTACCATCGAAAAATAGGATCCTTCCTAGGTGTTAACCATATAGTAAGAACTGATCTAATACCAATTAAAAGTTTGTGTAAGTCCATCACAACAACAAGGTCCTGATTCAATACCTGGTCCTTGTATGAGAAAAACGAAGAATAGCAACAACACATTGTACATAACAGTAAAGTAAATGATAAAGGATATTTATGTGGAAACCTCCATGCTCAAGGAAGTGAAACCATGACCTACCCCAGTAGTATTTCACCAATAACTTCACAAATCACTAAGAAACAAAAGTGATTACAACCTTATGCAATATAGGAACTAAACTCTTAATTCTGAACCCCTTTTAGAGTAACTCCATTGCTATATTTCTTCACAATAACCCGACTGTCAAAACCTCATTAGCTAATTCTAGATAAACATAATCTAGAAATTAACATTTTAATTCCTAAACCCTTTCCAGAAACTTCACTCCAACACTTCTTCACAATAATTCTACTGTAAAGATTCCATTAGCTTACTCAAGCAAACCAACAGATTGAAATGGAAATAGAAAATTAACTACCCACACAAACTTTAGAGTGAGGAATGGGATTACAATTTTAAGCACAAATTATAAAGACTCAATCAACCCAGAAACTGACACATTTTTCACTATGATTAAGCTAATTTCTAGGATGTCAAAGCTTTGTCTACAGTGGCAAAAACCTGCAACTTTTGTAAAAAAAATGCCCTTTTAGAATGAGTAAAAACTAGGTTTCTCTCCATATAATGATGTATATACATAAGGATGAGCATTGGAGAGAAATGTTTTTATTAGATGACAAAAGGGACCACTATAATGGACCATAATGCCTATAGGCATGTCAGTACAGAGCCAGCTAGCACAAATAAACAAAAATAGTTATTACGATCAGTGTTGGTCAGATTAGTTACAAGGTCCCTTTATTGAGTTTGTCAATCATAAAAGCAATACAATACACGAGGCATAGAATCCAATACTTTCCCCCTTTTTGATGATGACAAACTTGATGAATAGAAGAATCACACTTCTCCTTGTCAGCGAGAATAATTTTAGATTAGTTTCCCCTTACACTATTCCCTTTCATTATTTGTTCCCTCTCACATCAGTTTCCCTCTCCAGTTTCCCTTGTCACCAGTCACCATCAGTTCCCCCAATCACCAGTCATACTACTAATCATTTTTCCCCTTTTTGCATCATAAAAAGGATAAATAATCAAACAAGGTAGGTCTAAAGCATTGAATAACCCAAAGACCAAAAAGGGTACAACACAGAGAAACACAAATTCAAACAAGAGCAAGGAAGTATGAATAATTACTAACAAGAGAAAAATGAGCAGATAGCACAGTAAATATCCAGGTCTTACTAAAAGAAAATTAAAATGGTGCACATGTCCATGACATAACAAGAGTTAACAAGAAGGGACTGAAAATATGAGAATTTTTTAGGAACTAAGAAGGAGAGGGAAGATTTGAACACGACTGCATCAAGGTGCCTCATAGCTGCATGATTATCATCAATAATCTGTTGAGTTAGCTCATCTACCTTCTTCTTTAGTTCTGCATTTTCAGCTATAAGTTGATTATTTTAGGATTTAAGGTTTGCTGAGGCACCAGAACCCACACCAGGTCCTTGAGTTGTCTAAAGAAATTGAGCCTTTAAAATAGCAATTTTTGATTCTTTCTCAGCTACTATAGCAGAAACCTATGCCAAATCCAAGGTAATCTTCTCTTGAGCAGTAATCAGGCTGGAAACCGTAGATATTGACCCCACTCCTCTTTTTTTGTGCACATACTCATATTCTTCTAGAGTGGTGAGAGTAAAGGTTTGTTTCTTAGTAGAAAAGATCTTTGAGTTGGGTTTTACCCCCAAATAATCGAACATTTTTTTCTGAAGAAAACCATACCCAAGACCATGATTGAGTTCCTTATCATTACATATCTTGATGATGTGATCAATCATTATTATTGGGAGATTAATTGGACTACATGAATTGAGAACTTCTATAAGGAACAGGTCTACGATTGAGGCAATAGATCTTTCTTCACTCCTAGGAAGCAACACTTTGTTCACTAATTTAAACAACAGTTGATATTCTTGTTTCATTTCTTTGTTTTCAACCTTTCACCACCATGAATTCTCTTAAATCAAGCAATCTTATCAAGAAATTCAACCAATTAAAACGTATCCACCACAGTGTTAATTACAACCATAGAAACTTTGAAAATTTCTCCAAGAAATGACTCAGTTGGGACAAACTTAACATTATTCACAGTTGCATCAAGAGAGTTTTACCTTTTTGAGATTAGTGGATCCGTATAAAAGTCGTGAACTTCTTTTTCATACAGAACACAGGTTTCTCAAAGAGGTACTTCCACCCTTGCACCTCTACTAGCGCTATCAGAGAATCTATTTCAGGCATGTCAGTAATTTGGGGATCAAACACACGTCCATTTAACACCTTTTGGAAGCATAATTTCTCACTTTTTTCTTCAAACTGAGGGTCTTCAGGGGGACGCTGTATGATTTTATTCTTTTTGGACTTAGAGGGGGTTGATTTTTCTATTTTTTTCATCCTTCTAATCTCTTACTTTTTTGCAAACTTTGCAGTTTGTTACTTCGAAGAGTGTCTTTCAGAGATCTTTCCTTTATTCATTCGCACGTCCTTTGCTCCTGTAGATTTTTTCTCAGGAACCAAAACTTCATCATCAGTCTCATACTTGTCCCTTTCTTCTACTTCTATTACATTCGCAGAAGAGAACTCCTTTGCCACGACACTCTTTTTCAATATTCTTTTTTTATTTAGTTGAATTTTGATTTGTCTTGAGAGTTGCCTCCATAACCTTTTTCATCGTGGACTTGGGAGTGTGAACTGCTCCCTTCTTAGGGTCTCTCACACTTTTGGTAGTGACGGATATGGGTTTCTTCTTAAACACAATAGCAAGTGACAAATCTCAATGTTTATCTACCACATTCAAAGGAGCAAGCATAGATGCACATCATTTTGACTTGAGACCTCTGGTTCTTGATCCTCAGTATTCACTTTGTTTGTGCCTCTAGACATCTTTACACAGATTTTTTTTGATGGATTTCAAGAAACTTTAATCGGTAAAAATTATCATAAGTTAGGGTTTCTTTTGTAGGTAAGATTAGGGATGAAAGGGTGGTGATAGAATTGAATGGCATAGTAGAGACCTTTTGTTCAGAAGACATCTTGAGAGAAATTAAAGAGGTGAATATCAGTGAGAGGTCATAGAAAACAAAAGTAAGGAACCGTAGGTTTGTGAATTTTGGGAAAGTTGTTAGAAATTAAGAGAGAGTATATAGTGACTTAAATCGAATAAAGGGATAAGATTTGTTTTTTGAGTATAAGAGGACAACGTGTACCATGTTAAATGAGCACAATTCATTTTTTAAAAGTAAGACATGGATATTGATCTGTAAGAGAGACAAGTCTTTCATTGATTTGTTTGATTGTCCTCTTATCGTATGTAAAGGCACATTCCCGCTCTTGATCAAACTATATTCTCCAAGTGCATATACCTGCAGAGGTACATTGATTGAGCTAAAATGTTATGCAAGACTTTACTTTATATACCTATCTTCTCTTCATATTCAAACATAAGAGAGATTTTAGTGCAATTCTACCAATCTGAGCCTTGAAAAATCAGTCTCAGCCCTCCCTATGATACATGAGGCTGAAATGAACCTCATTTCAATTTTTTGACGCAGATCCCTTCATCTTACTTCCAAATGATACACTATCTTTTTAGATAGACTTGATTGAGAGAAAAGAAATTCAATTCTATCATTATATTCTTAGAGCACAACTATCCATGAATCATTTTTGTCTTAATTGGCTGCCTTCTCTCACTCCTACCTATAAACATAATTATTGGTTAGATTTGAAAATCCAAACAAGCTTGGTTCCATTAACATGGAAGAAGGGATGTATGAGGTTTCTTTTTGTCCAGGATAGTAGAATGAATTTCTTCACTGAGGGACCTGGTCCCTTGAATTATTTGATCCTTTCAACATATTTCAAGCTTATCTCTCCAGCGTTGATGAAAGATTAACAAATACTTCTGTTATGGTTTCTTTTTACCGGAGTGAGTGCACAAGCAATTATCAGGTACAGAAATGTGCTTGCTATGAGGGTCATACAAATTCTTGTTCCTTTAAAAATCGAAACCCTCAACAAAGTTAGATTTCAGATTATTTATTCCAGCAAGAGTTTTTGAAGAAAGAGTCCATCGGAGAGATTTATTGAGTTCCTTGTTTGTTTTAACCATTTTTTTACAAGAAGCTTGTTACGTTCAAGTGAAGCTGCAAGATCTAAACTGATCTTGTTTAGTTTAACTTCCAAATCAATCTGAAAGTTACTATCTTGCACCTTTCCTTTTGAGAACTTTTCGAAGAGATTTGACAGCTTAATGTTTAAAGCATCATTTTCATCTTTAACATCCTTTAAAACCTTTTCCATATCATGAATTCTTTATGGTAGAGAGTTTTTCTTAACTTCAACCTCATTTAAAATAGTGATTAAGGAATCTTTTTCATTGACAAGTCCATGGTATGCATCAATTAGCACATTAGTCAAAGATCGTAACTCCTTATTGGAATAATTCTTCAAATTCTGCTAAACATCTAGAAGACTCACCTCATCTTTCTCTTCTCCATCAGATTTTCCCATGAGAGCAAACAAGGAGTCAAACCTTGTGGGTTCATCTTCAAGAACCAACATGGAAGCATCTTGTTCGTTATTTCCTTCTTCAGATTAACTTGAAATATCTCCCCAGGCAGCCAAGACTTGCTTGACTATCTCATAAGCAGCTTTTCTTCTTCTAAACTTGTCAGGGACCTGGTGCCTTCTTTGGGTCTTCTCAGGATCACTATTTCCTTTCAACATCTACTAAAACCTTAAAGTGATGTAGGCTAAGTTTGTGTTATCATTACTGCTCGAGTCACTCTTTTAAGCCTTAAGAACCATACTTTTCTCCTTCTTGAGATCCCTTCTATCTAAATCCTATTGGCACTTAAGCTCATAAGTCTTTAGATTTCCAATAAGCTCATCCATTGTCATTTTTGTAAGTCTTTTGCCTCCAAAATAGCATTCACTTTGCTTTCCCAAGATGAAGGCAAAATGCTTAACACCTTTCTTACAAGTGTCAACATCTGAATGGTTTCTCCCAAGCACTTGAGTTCATTCACAATGGATGTAAAACAAGTACATATATCTTGAATAGATTCTCTTTCGTTCATCTTGAAGAGCTCGTACTGTGTGGTAAGTATGTCAATCTTTGATTGTATAATTTGACTCATTCCCTCATGAGCATTCTGCAGTACTTCCAATATCTCCTTCATAGATTCACAAGTAGATACCCGATTGTATTCATCTGGTCCTATTCCATAAATAAGAATTTTCTTAGCCTTGTAATTTTTTTTAATCTTCTTACTATCTCCTTCATTGTAATCCTTCACAAATATAGAGGTTTCACATTCTTTAATTATCTCCATTGGCACATGAGTTCTATCATAGATAATGTCCTATAGTTCGCTATCTTCAGCCATGATAAAATCATGCATCCTTGAATTCCACCACCTATAATATTGGCCATAGAACCTTGGTGGTTTGGTTATTGACTGCCCTTCCTCAAGACTTAGTGGAGCTGCCATCAAAATATAGGATCCTTCCTAGGTGTTTACCTTATAGGAAGAACTGCTCTGATGCCAATTGAAAGTTTATATGAGTCCACCATAACAACAAGGACTTGATTCAATACATGGTCCTTGTATAAGTAAAACGAAGAACAGCAACAACACAAAGTAAATAGCAGTAAAGTAAATGACAAAGGATGTTTACGTGGAAACCTCCTTGCTCAAAGGAGTAAAACCATGACCTACCCTAGTAGGATTTCACCAACAACTTCACTAATCACCAAGAAACAAAATTGATTACAACCGTATGCAATCTAGGAACTAAACTCTTAATTCCGAACCGCTTTTGGAGCAACTCCACTGCAATATTTCTTCACAATAAATCTATTGTGAAGCACCTTATTTGTTAACTCTAGATAAACATAGTCTAGGAATTAACCTCTTAATTCCTAACCCCTTTGCAGTAGGTTTACTCCTACACTTCTTCACAATAACTCTACTATAAATATTCTATTAGCTAACTTAAGATAACCACCAGATTGAAATGGAAATAGAAAAATAACTACCCAGACAAACTTTAGAGTGAGGAGTAGGTTTACAATTTTAAGCACAAAATACAAAGACTCAATAAACCTAGAAACTGATACATTTTTCATTATGAACAAGCTAATTTCTAGGCTTTCAAAGCTTTGTCTTCAATGGTAAAAACCGGTAGCTTTTGCAAGCAGAATGCCCATTTTAAAATGTTCAAAAACTAGGTTTCTCTCCACATAATGATGTATGTATATAAGGATAAGCATTGGAGAGAAATCTTTTCATTGGATGCTGAAAGGGACCACTGAAGTGCACCAAAATGTCTGTTGGCATGTCAGTATAGATCCAGTTATCACAAACTAACAAAAAAAGTTATTACGATCAGTGCTACTCAAATTAGCTACCAGGTCCCTTTATTGGATTTTTCAATCATCAAAACAATACAACTTACGAGGCACTGAATCCAATATTTTCCCCCTTTTTGATGATAACAAACTTGATTAATAGAAGAATTACACTTCTCCTTATTTGAGAGAATACTTTTAGACCAGTTTCCCCTCAAACTATGCCCTTCATTATTTGGTCCCCCTCGTATCAATTTCCCCAATCAGTTCCCCTTGTCACCTTCCACCATCATTTCCCCCTATCACTAGTCACTATACTAATCATTTTCCCCCTTTTGGCATCATTAAAAAGGATAAATAGTAAAATAAGGTAGGGTTTAAAGCAATGAATAACCCAAGACCGACAAGGATACTACACAGAGAAACACAAATTCAGACAAGAGCAGGGAAGTATGAATAACTACTAACAAGAACAAAATAAGAAGATAGCACAGTAAATATCTAAGTCTTACTAAAAGAAAATTAAAACACATGTCCATGACATAACAAGAGTTAATAAGAAGGGACTGAAACATATGAGAAGTTTTTGAGAACTTATGAGGAGAGGGAATATTTGAACATGACTACATCAAGATGCCTTATAACTGCACGATTATCATCAATAATTTGTTGAGATAGCTCATCAACCCTCTTCTTAAGCTCGGCATTTATGGATCATTTTGGGCTTTAAAGTCTGCTGAGGCACCAGAAACCACACTAGGTCCTTGAGTTGTCTGAAGAAATCGAGCTTTTAAAATAATAATTTCTGATTCTTTCTCAGCCACTAGAGCAGACACCTTTTCCAACTCCAAGGTAATCTTTTCTTGAGAAGTAATCAGGCTGGAAACTGTAAATATTGACCCCACTCCTTCTTTCTTGGGCACACACTCACATTCTTCCAGAGTGGTGGGAGTAAAGGTTTGTTTCTTTGAAGAAAAGATCCTTAAGTTAGGTTTTACCCTAAAATAATCGTAATCAAACACTTTTGTCATAAGAAAACCATATCCAAGACCATTGAAGAAGTGCATTGGTCCATCACTTGTAGTTCAATTAGAAAGTGCTGGGGTTAAGGATAATTTTTCTTATGAAGATGTGCCAATTGAGATACATGATAGGCAGATCTATAAGTTGAGGAATAAGAAATTGCATTAGTAAAGGTCTTGTGGAGAAACTAATAGATTGAGAGAGCTAGTTGAAAAGCTAAAGCAAACACGAAGGCCAAGTATCTTCACCTTTTACGTCCTAGCATCGAGATTGCTTGAGGTAATAATTTTCCTTCTATAGTTACTCTTCTCAGATTCATGTCCTCATCTGTTACTTGCGACTTCTAAGTATGTTTTGTGATCTATGCATTTTAGCTAAATCTATACTCTTAGTTCAAACCAGACATCATGTTAGTTATTCAGTTTCACTAATTAGACAGAAAATTTTAAATATTCTATTCTTTCTAGTCCAATTCCAGTCTTCATTCAAGAACGAATGATCCCAAAGAGGAGATATTGTAATAACCTAGACTTTTCAGTCATAAAATTTCAGCATTTAACTCAGGAATTAGACTAAAATTTCATGTCCTAGTGCACTACGAGTAAGACCACAACTCATGGAATCAAACCACGAGACATATTAAAACTTGTGGAGCTAGGATAAAGAGTTGACAATTCTTTTTGAACCACATATCATAGCATGAGCCGTGGAACCAAACCACGACCCATACTGAGACTCGTGAGAATGAGTCCAAAAAAGGTTCATAAGTGGTCCTAAAAACCATGAGTCAGACCACAACTCGTGGACTAATACTATAAGTAGGGGAGTGACTCGTGGACCACTAACGATAGAAATTCCTAAAAATAGTTTTTAAGCAATTTTGCCTTTTCCCAATCTTTAAATTCTATACTACATCATTTAAGAGTTAAAAAGGGATTTTTATCATAATTAAGCAATCAGTATCTTCCTATTTCCTACAATTAAACGTTAAGAAGTCAGAAACTTTCTCAAAAAGAGAAAACCTAGGGTTTATACTACAAGCTCCAAAAATCCAAGTTCTAGTCCAGATTCTTCAGCAATCAGGAATGTGGGATCTTCAGCTAGAGTTTCCTTTCTCTCTCATGTCCCATTTTTCATAAATTAAAATATGAATTTCATGATTTTAAGTCAGGGTTAAATATCCAATTATCCAAATCATTGTGTTTTCCATTTTAGCAAGTTACTATATTGTGAAAGTTCTTGTTTTATTGATTATGCATGTTTTGTAATAGTCTCATTTCTATTTATATGCCTGAAAAATGATTTTACATGATTTATTATGATTTAGCTTCACCAACCTAGAGTTAGGCACAAATAGATGTTTTTAGCTGAGTATCATACTTTAATTTCAAACATGCGAATTTATCTATCTATGTGAAATAATACATAGAATATGTTTTGGGAGTAGTATTTAGCACCGAGAAAACTCAAGTCCCATAACTATATGGCCACCGTAGGACTAGAGTCGTTCCGCCAGTTAGGTCAGATTTTCTAGCCCAAAAGGCCCAGTAGTGGATCCACGTCAAACAAGCTCTATACCCTTGGCAAGGGTTAGGGAATCCCTCCCAACTGGGATTATTCATTGAATGTCATGAACTCATGTAATGTATGTCGGTTATAATAAACTCCCAATATCATCTTTAAATTACATTAAATGTTTATGATCTCACATACTTACAACTCATACATGATTTAGCTCTCATTACAAAAAATGATTTATGTTTCACAACTTTAACTTACGCATTTGCAAATGCTTACGTTTCTTTTAGATTTTAGCCATGTTTTCATTATATTATTTATTTCATGATTTAATGTTTGCATGATCTCACATACTCAGTACATTCAATAGTACTGACCGTATACCTTTCTTTTGTGCTATATCTTATTATAATATAGATTAAGGTCCCTACTCCAAGACTCGTGGATAGATAGCTCAGCAGGATTTCCAGTCATCTTGGTGAGTCCTCATCACTCGGGGACTTTTGAGTGATTTCAATTGCTTAGTTTACTAGTTTAGTTTCTGACTTTTATTTCAGTTGGTTTAGAGCTAGTTGCTCTTGTCCCAACAACTCATCGTTATTAGTAGAGGGTTTCAGACATAAGAAGGATCAGTATGTTTAGGTTTCAGTTATTGTCTTCAGATGATCAGATAATTTTTTTTTGCCCATAATTCTTACGATAAAGCTTCTGCTCATAATTTAAGTTTGATCTTAGCAGCATGCCAGTACCAAGAGTCTGCTTGGGATCACTGGTGGTCCTACGTTCCTGTCACAACTAGGGTGTCGAGCCGGTTAGGACAATTCCCTGAATGGGCCATCAGGATTCAATTGGGACCCTACAAAAATAAACCAATTAAGCTACTAAACTAATTTTGACATTTCGGACTTAATGAAACCATGGTAATTTCCAATGGAGGTCATTATCATCAATTTTTGACCGAAGTCAACCATAGCCCAAACTTGTAAACATCTCATCTAAATGGTCAAAATCACACCAAAGCCCTGGGAACCAAACCAGCTGTGCTACTAATGAAAAAATAACATTCCAGAGCTGATGGAACTGAAGGAATTCTTATACGATGGCTAAAATACCAAATGTTGACCAAAGTCAACCCTACTAACTTAAGAATCTTCCAAAATGAAAGACATGCACAAAATCCAACCAAACACCTCGAGAATTGTGCTACCCACTCCCGCAAATCACAAGTACCATAAAACCACTAGGAGGGGGGTAAACGATCAAAATGTATAAAATTCCAAAAAATGCTATAAGGTATGTTACATCATCCACCACTAAAACACACATTCATCCTCAAACGTAAAGGAAAAAAAGGTACCTAAACTGCCAAAAATCTGGGGATATATACTCCAAATGTCAAACTCTCTCTCCCAAGTGGCCTCCTTAATTGGATGATGCCTCCACTGGACCTTAAGTGAATCAATGCTCTTGGATCTCATCTTCCTAGTTTGCCTAAAATAATTACCTATAGGCTTCTCCTCAAAACTCAAATTCTGATCCAAGTCAACAAAATCTCACCGGATCACATGATAACCATTCTAATGATACCGCTTCAACATCAAAACATGAAAATCTGGATGCAAAGTTGAAAGCCTCAGTGGTAAGGCAAACTCATAGGCCACCTCCTCAATATGATGAAGGATCTCAAAAGGGCCAATGAACCTCAAACAAAGCTTACCCTTCTTTCCAAATCTCATCACACCCTTCATCAGTGATACCTTTAATAAAACTTGCTCACGTTCTATGAACTCCAAATCAGAAACTCTACGGTCTGCATAACTCTTTTGACTACACTAGGCTATCAAGAACCTATCCTGAATCAATCTCACTCGATCCATTTAATCTCACTAAGTTCATGCCCAAAGGTCTCATCTCAAAGGAATCAAACCACCCTAGTAGAGACTTATACCTCCTACCATACAAAGCCCTACACAATGCCATCTGAATGCTGGAATAGTAGTTGTTGTACGTGAACTCCACCAAAGGTAAAAATTGTTCCCAATAACCATCAAAGTCCATCATGCAAGCCTGGAGTATGTCCTCTAACACCTGAATAGTACGCTTTGACTGACCATCGGTCCGAGGGTGAAATATAGTGCTCATATCCAACTAACTACCCAACTCTCATTGTATAGAACTCCAAAAGTGTGAAGTAACTATATTTTCTGAAATGATAGAAATGGGCACACCATGCAACCAAACAATCTCTCAAATTTAGATTTTGTCTAGCTTCTCCTTATTGTAGAGTATCTTCATCAGTATAAAGTGGGCTGATTTTGTTATCAGTCCACAATCACCCAAACTGAGTCTAACTTCCCCAAGGTCTAGGGTAACCCCACCACAAAATCTATAGTGATATGCTCTCATTTCCACTCGAGTATAGGCATTCTTAAAGTCAAACCTCCTGATTTACGATGCTCATACTTCATATGCTGACAATTCAAACACTTGGCCACTAACTTCATGATATTCCCCTTCGTCCCATACCACCAATAATGTTGCTTCAGGTCATAATGTATCTTGGTTGCCCCCAGATGAATAGAATACCTCAAACTATGAGCCTCTTCCATGATAAGTCTAGTCAAATAACCCACTCTAGGAAAACAAACCCGACCTTTAATCCTCAAAACACCCTTCGGATCAAGAATTGCTTCCCTAGCCTCACCACTCAACACCTTATCTCAAATCACCCTCAACTTCTCATCATCAAACTGTTGTGCTCGAATTTACTCCAACAATATGTATCTAGCCTATACACAAGCAAGAAATCACCCGAGTTCACAAATATCAAGTCGGACAAACTGATTGCTAAATACTAAATATCTAAAGCCATAGGTCGCTCCTCAGCCGTAAGAAAATCCAAACTCCCCATACTCAAAGCCTTCTCACTCAAGGCACCAGCTACTACATTGCCTTGTTTGAATGATAAAGAATCAAAATTTCACAGTCCTTAAGAAAATCTATTCACCTACACTATCTCAGATTTAGATACCTTCGGCTGAAGATGTATTGAAGGCTATGATGATCAGTGCAAATCTCACAAAGGACACCACATAAATAATGCCGCCACTAGTTCAAAACAAACACTATCGCCGCTAACTCTAAGTTATGCATGGGGTGGTTCTTTTAATGGGTCTTCAACAGCCCTGAAGCATAGGCTATCAAATTACCCTTTTGCATCAAAACACCACCAAGTCCCAATCATGAGGCATCACAATACACAGTAAAAGCTTTATCCTCTACAAGTAAGTGAAGATAGGCACCAAAGTCAATAATGCCTTGAGCTTTTTAAATCTCTCCTCACACTCATCGGACCACTGAAAAGTAACTTTATTTTAAGTCAACCTAGTAAATGGAGATGCAATAGTAGAGAAGCCCTACATAAACCATCTGTAGTACACAACCAACCAAACAAAACTCTAAATTTTGGTAGGAGAAGTAGGCCTAGACCAATCATGAACTACCTCAATCTTGGTTGGATAGACCGTGATACTATCCTTGGTCACCACATGCCCCAAGAAGGACATTAAACTCAAGCAGAACTCACACTTTGAGAACTTGGCATATAACTTTTTATCCCTCAACCTCTGAAGAATAATCCTCAAATTTTTTACATGATCAACCTCATAACTGGAATACACCAAGATATAGCCAATGAATACAATCACAAAAGAATCTAGATAAGGATGAAACACACTATTAATCAAATCCATGAATGACACTGGGGTGTTAGTCAACCTAAAAGATATCACCAAGAACTCATAGTGCCTATATTGAGTCCTAAAAGTCATCTTCAGAACATCCAAAGCTCTAATCTTTAACTAATGATAATCAGATCTCAAATTAATCTTAGAAAACATTCAATCCCCTGGGAGCTGATCAAACAAGTCATCAATACACGTTAGAGGATACTTATTCTTGGCAGTCACCTTATTCAACTGTCGGTAGTAGAAACACTTGCGCATGGATCCATTCTTCTTTTTAACGAACAACACAGGATCACCCCAAGGTAACTCACTAAGCCAAATGAAACCCTCTCTCAACAAATCCTAAAGTTGATCCTTCAATTCCTCTAATTCCACTGGAGTCATCCTATTTGGAGGATAAAGATGGGCTTAGTATTCGACTTTAAGTCAATAACAAAGTTGATATCTCGGTCTGGAGGAACACCCAGTAAGTTAGAAGGTAACACATCCACAAACTCCTTAACCACCTGAACTAGGTGTATGAGCACTACTATCACACACATACACCATGTAAGAAAAGCACCCTCTCCACCATCCCTTGAACTCGAAGAAATAATATGAACCTTTTAGGATATAAACCTAGAGTACCCTTCCAATCTAACCTCGGTGCACCCGGTATAACTAAGATAACTATCTTGGCATAATAATTCAAAGATGACATGATACGAAGAGATCTATTCCATACCCAGAATCACGTCAAAGTCTACCATATCAAGAATAATCAAGTCTATCCAGGTATCTTACCCCACAAAAGTCACAACACATGATTAGTACACTTGATTCACCACTAGGAAATCACCTACTGGGGTAGAAAAACAAATAGGCATGGGAAGAAACTCGTACATCACATCAATACCCGAAGCAAAATATGTAGACACATAGGAGAAAGTATATTCAGGATGAAATAACACTAAAATAAGTTGATGGAACACTAGAATGATACCTGTAATGACCACATTAGAAGCCTCTGCCTCGAGTCTACCCAAAAATTCATAGCACTGACCCTGTCTTCCTCTAGACTGAGCAACTCCACAATTACCACCACGAGCTGCCTGGGCTCCACCTCTGGCACCCTGTGAACCACCTCTACCATTTTCCACATCTCTTCTAGCTGATGTTTCTGGTACCCAATAAATCTAAATTTGAGAACTCTACTGTAAATGCCCCTACCCATGCTTGGGTAAATCTTTGGCAAAATGACCCAAGTCACCACAATCAAAACACCTCCTACTAGATAGAGAATGTTGTAATGGTCCAGATGCACTAGAGTGCCTACCATAGCCTAAAATCAAAACTGAGACCCTCTGACCATCTAACCTGAACTTTGACCTAAATGGGTCTATGGTGCTAAAAATGAGAACCTCTACCTGAGAAATCCCTTCTTCAAGATGATGACCCACTGAAGCTTCCCTGACTGCAAAACCTTTTGTCGCTACCCACCTAGGCATTACTATTAATACCTTATATCCTCTTGACATGTGCAACAATCTATTGGAAAGTACCTCTATTGTCACCAACTATTTGGTAGACAATTGCAGAGTAGTAGTCAACCCCTTCAATAACTTTTTGATCTGCTCTCTCTCATTAAACATACTAAATAAGGAATGCCTAGACAGGGTATGAAAATGAGTCTCATACTCAATAACAGTCATCGAACCTTGCTCTGATGCATCAAACGCATCTCTCAACCTCTCTCTAAAGCTCTAAGGTACATACTTCTCAAGAAACACCTTTAAAAATAGTGTCTAAGTCATGGAAGGGGAACCTACTCGCCTATAACTAAGATAAGACCTCCACCACTGCTTCCCTGCCCCAATAAACTAAAAGGTATTATAATCTACACCATGCTCCACTAAATTGAGGTTATGCAACCTCTCTTGACAGCTAACCAGAAACTCATATGCATTCTCCTCAAGTGCACCACTAAACTTGGGAGACCCAATCTCATGATCCTATCAAACATCTTCTACTCATCAACTGTCATCACTGGTCTAGACATGACTGGTAGAGCAATAACACTTAACGATAAGGCATCAATATGCGGGGCCATAACAATAATTAGATATGCCTTAGAGTTTAGAAATCCTAAAATGGTGCTTTCTCTAGGGGTTGACCTCTCTTTAGTCTGGGACTCATATAGAGTGATAGGTAGAGATCCTATCTGAGATGTACCCTCTAAATAACTCAAGAGTCAAATCAAGATATCTGTAATATTTGTGTGGCTATAAAACCCTATTGATCCTAAGCTGGCCCCACACCCTCTAGCTGATATGTTGCATTCTAGGTTGGCCTCACACCCTATATCAAGCAAAGAATACAAACATAATCCTACACGCAGAAAAGTTCCAGCAGTTCAACAATAATAAATATCACAGTTTATCTCAATTTCAACCATATACAAAATAAATAATGTAAATGCAATGATATGGAATACTATGCAATGACCATGCCTACCGGTATACACCCTATCTCAACATCTTTTGTTGCAAGGTGGGACTCATGAGAGACTCGCATGGTCCATATACCTCGACTGGAATATTACCTCGGACACGCCCGATATCTTATATTGAACTAAATTAATAAAAGTTTGTTCCTTTTCTTACAAAATATAGTGTTTCCAATGGTGTAAGTTCAATAATTCATGATATGAGTGAATATGCATAATCATGACAAACACAGACTTTGATGTATGTATGTCAATAATGTATGGAACAACCCAATAATACAATATATGATTGAATCATCCCAAATTACAAATACATCATTAGTATAAGTTCCCACACGGGGATCACTATAATAATCCATTTAATCCTTTACTCAGGTCCACAATTTTGATATCACTACATAGTATAAGCCCCATTCTAAGCATCGAATAACACAAATAAACTCAGTTACCATTATAATTACTATGTCACCTATTCCATAACATGCTTTACATGATAAGTCTCCACCCAAGCAAAGTATGAAAAAAATTAAGTCATAACCTCTCTCGAAGCCGAGCCGTAAGTCTCAGGGAAATCACAAACTAGTCTTTCCTTTTAGACCTGTTTCAGATTTCTGCCAATCTATCAGAAAACAAGTTTTACGGATAAATACGTCTCCAATAATACCCATATTACTAAGGTTCTAATCCGGGTCTAAAAATTCAATCCAAAAATAAACCGTAAGAATCCAAGGGTAAAATTGGAAGTTTGTTATAAAATTAATTTTTCCATAACTTAAGGAGTTCAAATCTAAAATTCCACCAAAAAATAAGGTTTAAATTGAGTTTAAATCATCACAATAGCATAATTTAACTTTACCAAAAAAATCCAAAAATTCAAGTTGAAAAACTAAGATTTGAGAATGAAATCAAAAAATAATTATTGGAGAATATTAAACTTATGATATAGAAGCTTAACCAATTAAGAAACCTCGAAATCCACTTTTTGAATCTCCTAAAATCATGTTTCAAATTGCAGCAAATTCATGACGGTGGATCGAAAATGAGATTTTATACCACTGCCAGCAAATTCCTTCATCGTAAAAAGCAGGAGTCCCAGCAAGTTCGTAAAGGTGCCCGACCCAAACCTATCGCATTCATGACATTTCAATCACATTTGCGAAGGCCAAAGAAGACTCGGCCCAGACTCGCCATTCATCACAAACATGGTCCCAACGTCGTATTCGTAATGACCAAGAATTTCCTCATTCACGAATGCGGCAAGGGTACCGCAAATGCAATAAATGATTTCAGCTGAACCTGCAAAATATGCACCAGCAGTAGCCAAGGCTAAGAACATCCCCCAGTGGACCCTCAGAATTTATTCGGGACCTCATAAAAATAAACCAACTATGCTAGTGGACTAATTTCAATGTTTTGAACTTAATAAAACCATTTGAGTTTTCAATAGAGGTCGTTATTATCGAATGTTGACCGGAGTTAACCATAGTCCAAACTATCGAACATCTTGTCTAAATACTCAAAATCACACAAAAAACCTCAGAATCTAAACCAACTATGCTACTAACCCAAAAATAATGTTCTAGAGATGATGAAAATGAAGGAATTCTTATATGATTGCTAAAATACCAAAGTCAACCCTGCTAACTTAAGAATCTTCCAAAATTAAAAAATATGCATAAAATCCAACCAAACACTTCAGAAACTGTGTCACTCACTCCTGCAACTCACAAATATCATAAAACTACTATGAGGTTGGGTAAAACAGTCAAAATATATAAAATTTCAAAAATTGCTATAAGGGTTATTACAAATACGAAAAATGCTGAGATACACTAATAATACATTAGGAATACACTTGTAAACACGAGACATTGTATTTACAGGTTTCATACACTATACAAGTTATAATATTTATAAGCCCATTGCTATGCATAATACGATGCATAAGTAAATTTTATACATTGTTATATACAATTTTTATACCATGTATATACAATTTCTATATGACATTACATTTGTACCATCCAACCACCATTAACTAAAGTCACATCAATACCCACTTCAAAAGATATTTATTAATAAAATACCATTAGGACCTAAAAAAAGGAAAAAAAATTAAGAGGATGAAGAAGAAATGACTACATGTACAAAGAGAAATCTAAGAGAACTCTTTGTTCGAGTTCTATGTTGCTGGAGTTGTTGACCATTGTCCTTTGTGGTGGAGAACAATAGTAGATGAGATATTTATAGTTAATCGGATAAAATATAAAGAAAGAGAAAGAAAATAGGAATTAAAGTGATCTTGGAAAGGAAAATCTATACATTTTTCTGCTATAGTTGAAGCATGGATTAAGTTTTTGGTATCAACATGTCAGTTATAAGGAGTAAAAATTCAAAGTGGGGGAATTTTTGACTTTAGATAAAATTGTCAAAGCAACGTGTCAACCAACCCCTAGAGTTCTTTTCCACCGTCATTGTTTCGTTGTCTTCTTCCACCTTCTCTCTTTTCTCAAGCACAATCACCCACTGTGATTTTTTTCTTTTCATACTTCTTGAGAATAAACCTCCAGTTTTTGCCTTTTGTTCTTTTTTGGTTAATTTTTTTTATCACAGCTTCGTTTTCCAATTTGTTTGACTATTTTTAAGTTGGAGAATTGTCTAGAAGGAGAAAGATCTTAGGGCATATATCATAGCTCTTCGCTGATAACAGTGATGGCCATTTTACATGTGCAAGTTCTATTTTTTGTTTGATTTGGGGGTTTCTCCTTAATTTTGTTTATGTAATTTGTTTTTCTTAATCATGCACTTAGCCTTGAATTCTTGATCCATTTTCAAAAATTTCCCTTTCACTTCCTGCTTGTATGTGGATTTGATGAATTCCGCTTAGTTTTCTCTATTTTTCCTTCATATGCATGTAAATGTTTGATCCTATTTTTTTAAGAGATTATTGATTTATGGACTTCGTAGGTGTATAGCCTGGTTTTAGATTTACCTGATTGAAGGAGATGTTCAACTATCTTGAGAGCTTGTTGGCAACGCACTAATGTATTTACAATGCATAGTTAATTTTAGAACCTAAAAACTCAGGTTTGTCATAGTCACATCTATTTTTAGCAATTTGACCAGCTATCTTCAAGAATATAATTCACTCCATCCATTGTTGCCAATGTTTTTCAAGATTTTAGTATTCATTTTTTCCAATTCCAAATGTAATATGCTTCTGAGTGAAACCATGGTGATGGCGTGATTGGCTATGAAGCATGATTGATTCATCATGAGCTCTAAATTTGTATTACTTAAGTGAAATATGTTTCATTTTATGAGCAAGAATTCTACAAAATAAAGAAACAAAGAAGTTATGCCACATCCAAATGAAATATAAATTGAAATAAATACTCAGAATATGTGGGAAATCATCCTCCAATTTCGATGAATGATGCCCAAGTGCACGAAAATATCCAAAAAGAATAGTTGTTAACTGTGTGTAAGCACTTTATATCCCAATGATCAATCATCCGGTGCTAAACTTGATTTATTGATTTATACTCATAGTGTAGTAGGTAACCAATATTGACAACAAAGCCATAGTTGAACCAGTGGTACTGCATCAACAAAGACTAAGGTCTTTCCACTGTGACTTCATCAATGATTTTTGGTCTCTGGTGGTTAACATTTCACTTGCTTATTGGTTCGTCTCTACTATTTCCTCCCTGGGAGTCTTTATTCACTCTGTACTTCTTAAACAAACATGATACAATGTCTTTCCTATATAGTACTAAATAGCTCTACTGCAAATTTCCCTTATCGCTTGCATTTTTTCTTTGGTGTGGTGATTTTAAAATACTTCTAGAACTTATGTGGTACTTATATATCTGAGTTGCATGACGTCTTAAATCTATTGATTTGTTGATGGCTAAATATCATTCACTCGATGAATTATGACAAAAATGGTTGTATTCCAGCATGCGTTTGCAGGGTTGGTCGCTTTGCAAAATCTATATGTGTTTTTATCCTGATGACATTCTCATTATGTGATATCTTATCATTGTTATTTACTCAATCTAAACCATGTTGTCCAAGAAGGAAACACATGAACTATGAGATGAGGGACTTCGGCAACAGGGTAAAAGGATCTTTATGTGATGTTTTATTCATTAAAGATGGTATTGTTATGTGACTTACCTTCATTCGATTTATAATTTTCTCCTCTAACGGCTCAAATCATGACCTTTAGAAGCTCACTTTGAATGCTGATATTTCAATTTTTAATTGTCAGAATATAACAATTGGTGTTTAGCTTTTCAGGAAATTGCTTTGACTTGGAAGTGCCTAGAATTCCTTTGTTGTTGGATTAATTAGCAAAGATTGATATGATTCGGTTATAGTTCTTATATGTAAGTTATTGACATTGAAAGTTGCCAGAACCCGTTAATGAAATTTTTTGTTTGCATTAAATTAAAATTTTCATTTTAAATCCTTACATTTGTATTAAAGTGGTTGAAGTATCAAGTATATAACAGTGTTGGTTATTTAGTACTTTTGAAGAACATTATTAAAGCTTAAAAGATTCTTTCATTAGAATGTGGGCTTTTTTACCTGACAACTTATTTGATCAAGGAAGCAATAAGATGACATATGCACTTGTACAGCATTGGAATTATATAATTGATCTATGCTAGACTTTTGCAGGAGCTCGCGGGGAACTCTCGGCTTGTGGAGCCATGAGGAAATTAATGCAACAGTTGTGAGACCATAAGGTCATAACAATTGATGGATACGAAGATGTTCCACATGAAGAAAGTATGTTTTTTGTGTTGTTGCTCAACAACCTATTAATGTGGGCATTGACGGAAGCAATCAGTGGTGTCTACGCATAAAGGGAGGAAGACACTTAAGGTTTGTACCAAATCAAATAAAATGTAACAGATGGGGTACTATTTATATATTCAATTTCAATTTACTGGGTGCTAAATGCTGTGTGTAAAATTCTCAAATAAGATCAGTATAAAAATTTGAAATTACTTTTTGTGATCTGTGTAATGTAGCTTTTTCTGTTTGTTATTTATCAGGCTTGAACAATACATTATTTATGTTGTTGTGAAATTGTAACAAAAATCGTAAAAATTTACTATAGTACTTCACCCAAAATGTTGAGCTCATGCGCAGCACGGGCATTGCTCAGCTAGTAACAAAATAAAAGAATTAGAAAGAGGATAAAAATAAAAAAATATAAATCTCACTACTATAGGAGCTAATTACTCCGTATCCTATAAGTTTTTACTATTACATAATGTACCATTAAGAATATGACATAGATACATTGTATAGTCGTGGATACATGGTTAGTCGCAGATACGTCATAGACACTTTACCCTTTCCATACATGCATATATGTGTTAAGGCATTCAAATACATGGTTAAGGCGTCCAAATACAAGGTTTAGTCTCAAATACATTGCATATATCTGTATGTATTTGGGGTTAGTCACATGTATCCGCATGTATCTAGGGGATTATGATATATATCCACTTGTATATAAGGGGTGGGTTACAGAATCTAGATGGCCCCATGAGGTAATAGTATGATCAATCGAAAGAGTCTCTCCCCACTAGATTAATATTTTATATGATAGCAGGTCATTAACATGCCATCTAAGGATTCTCAAAGTAAAGCATAGATCCAGAGAGAAACATTCAAATTACCAGCTTGTATCGGAGAAAATTATCATGAACAAATGGCCACATAGGATGAAGATACGTGGCATTAGAAAAATACTAAAGAATAAGCTGAATTAAGTCTCCGGATGTAATTCATCTTTGAAGAATCACTAGTAAGAGCAACCAAAATTACTACATATCTGATGCTGGTCACTTCCATCATAATGTCATGCCAATAGATAATTGTGTTAATAAAGGTATCAATTCAAGGTTCGAGTCATGTTAGAATAAAAATAAGACAGATGTGTCCACTAATCTGTACAGAATCATACAAATTGTGGGGGGTTTATACACGATGCACATAATGGTATCCCCAAATGGTTTTTCTATTAGATATGTACTGTAAGGCCCAAACAGAGCAATTTCATTGGTAGATATATTCTAATTATCGCCTATAAATAGCTAGACTATTCACTTGTAAAGAGTTGAAATTTTAACAATACAAGGTATTATATTCACATTTTCTCAACTCAAAATTTTCTTCTACCATTTTCTCGTTTAAGGCAGATTCAAAGAGAACATTCATATCGTAACCATTGATTCCAGAACCAACGGTTAAAGCAATCATAAAAACTACGTCTGAAGAACAACACTTCAATTTTTATGATTAGTTCGCTTGATTAATTATTTTTGATTAATTATTTTGTCATTCTTTATACGCTCACCAAATGATGTATTTACTTAATCCTTTTTTTATAAGTCAAATAAATTTATGTGTCGTTAACCTCTTAATAGATTGAACTAAATACATAACCACCACCACCCCCTAAACTTGTCACCACAACTCACTTTAGCACTTAAACTTAATAGGCATTTCTTTACCCCCTTAAAAACTTTAAAATGTATTATTTTCCTCCCTTAGTGGCTCAGTCAACTGTGCGTGTGGACACGCCCAAATAGGGCGCGTTAATCCCGTAATTTGGCCCGATAATTTAAAAAAAATAAAAATTAATTACACCTTCATATACCCCTAATTCCCTTTCATCTTCAAACCCTAATTTCTTCTCTTCTCCTTCATCTTCAATCAACCCAAAATCTTCCCTTGATGTGAAATTGATTAACGAAACAAGAGCTTTACTTCATAAGCTTTGGTTAGATTTTCTTTTTCCTTCATCTATTGTTTCTTATTTCTCCTTCATCTCTTATTTCTACGAAAAAGGTAAAATCCTTCATCTATTGTTTGGTTAGATTTGCTTATCATTTTTTCTTATATTATCAGTCTATTTTGAAGTTTATTAAATTTGTTGGAATGAAGTGTTTTGTAGCACAACATGAGATCAGTTAACTTGTCTAAGCTTTGTATGGAAGAGAATGATTTTGGTTTGAACCAACAAGTCCGCTGCAATCATGGAATTGTGGTGCATTTGAAGACATCTGGGACTTCAAGTAATCCCGGTAGAAGATATTGGGCATGTCCTTATTATGGAGTAAAGATCAATTTTTCTCTATTGTTGTTTATCCCAGCATGGATTGAACACTGATTCTTTTTTTTTTTTTAAATCATTGAAGGGTCCAAGATCTTGCGACTTTTGGTGTTGGAGGGATAAAGAAAATATTGATTCGAGGTCCAAATTTGTAATTCCTAAATTAATAGAAAAATTAGGTGAGTTGGAGAACTTAGTTGAATCTTGTCATCAAACCATGCAACCATCAGTCAATGAAGTCGTGAAGATGAAAACTTCTGAAGAAGTTGACAAGCCTAGAATGTCCAAACAAGATGATAATTATGTAGATATGAAATTGAAGAAGTTGGAAGAAGTGATTGAGAAGATGAAAGAACGAGAGAAGAAATGGAGAAGTAACATGGCTAAAGGAAGGATTGGGGAGAATGTACTCATCTTTATTGTGTTTTGTTGTTGTGTTATAGTTAT
This sequence comes from Capsicum rhomboideum, assembly GCA_031232105.1. Taxonomy (NCBI): domain Eukaryota; kingdom Viridiplantae; phylum Streptophyta; class Magnoliopsida; order Solanales; family Solanaceae; genus Capsicum; species Capsicum rhomboideum. Next base: position 44,140,700 of record CP124719.1, on the reverse strand, counting down.
AAGTTATTGGTTTGGGATGATCTATATAAAGAAAGACTCAATAGAGTTACCTTAGGATTTTGGTGTGTAGCAACCTTTGATTTGATTTGGTCTTTTGTAATCATCCTTTGACTTGTCTATCAATCTAACGTAGTTCTTTGTTTGTGTATGGGATTGTGTATTCTATTTGCAATTGAGAATATCTTGTTTGATGTTCCTTATGATGTTATTGTGTTTGCAGTACGTAGTTCTTTGTTTGTGTATGGGATTGTGTATTCTATTTGCAATTGAGAATATCTTATTTGATGTTCCTTATTATGATGTTATTGTATTTGTAGTTTCTTATGATAGTGGTACACAGAAATAGCCCAAATGATGATATTGATAGAAATTATATACCCAAAAGAGCAGTCCTAACCACATAATATTGCCAGAAATATTCATAAAATTGCAGTCACAACTGCATACAAAACAAAACAGTCACAACTGCATTTTTAACATAGCAGAACATTGCAGCCACAGTTGCATAATCAAAAGATCAAAACATTGCAGTCACAGCTGCATAATTGTTTGGAAAAAAACAGACATCACACAAGGGCAGTCACAACTGCATAATTGTTTTACAAAAACATATCCAGCAGCACAACTACATAATTGTTTACAATACATGACAATCACAACTTCACATCAGTAACTTGAACAAATCAGACTTCAAATTCTAGACAGCTGATGAACTTGTTTGGCTCAGGTGATTCATTTCAGCAGCTTTGGTACTTGTCTTCATCCCTTTTTGTGCTCTCATTTCTTGAAGTCCTTGTTGGGTCACAACAGGCTTTCCTTTCCATTTCACACCTGATCTTGGTTTGTGATGCCCAAGAGTTCCAGTTACTATGGAGGAGTTTAAAGGCATTCCAGGCTACATTAACAAAAAAAATTTATTAGACTTGTGATCATTGACTTGAATACTAAAAAGTGTAAAATCATTCAACCACTTACATTGTGGATTTTAAAACCATTTTGTGTATGTAGCACCCCCATCCCAACAATCCTTGGTCTTTTAAAACTTGTCCCTCTACCCCTACCAGTAACACCACTAAGATTAGATGCAGAATCAGCACTCTCTCTTCCCCTTCCAATGACACCACCAAAATTAAATGAAGAAGAAGCACTCCCTCTTCCCTTTCCAGTGACACCACCAACATTAGATGAAGGAACATCCATCCCTCTACCCCTTCCAGTCCCTCTTCCCCTTCCAGTGACACCACCAACATTAAATGAAGAAGAAGCACTCCATCTTCCCCTTCCAGTGACACCACCAACATTAAATGAAGAAGCAGCACTCCCTCTTCCCCTTCCAGTGACACCACCAACATTAGATGAAGGAACATCCATCCCTCTACCCCTTCCAGTCCCTCTTCCCCTTCCAGTGACACCACCTACATTAGATGCAAGAACAGCAGTCCCTCTACCCCTTCCAGTCCCTCTTCTACTTCCAGTGACACCAACCATATTTACAGCAGCAGCTGCAGCTGCAGCAACAACCTATAATACAATAAAGTGAATTAGGTGAATTAACAAGGTGATAACAGTCTATTATATCAAGAATTTAATAAAACATAAGGTGAATTAGTAATAACTTAACAAGTCAAATTTTACCTGTTTTGTAGAACCTTTTGGTCTTCCTTTTTCTCTTCTTGGGCTTGGTTGAAACTGAGTTGGAGCTGCAGAAGAACCAACACTTGAACTTGTCCCTCTTCCTCTACCAGAACTAGCTTTTGCACCCACAGGACAACCCCTTTTATTGTGACCCTTTGCATGACAAGTGTTGCAGGTCATCTCAACACCTCTTTTGGATAACTTACCTGTCTTATTTTCAGTTTGTTCTTTCCTTCTACATTTACTAGGTCTTCCTGGCATTTTTCTAACTTCAGGTGGTATAACTGGAAGGTTGGTTGACTGTGACCACATTTGCATTCCAGTGACAGGTTGAATAAAAAAGCTATAGGTCTTTTGGTATGTTTCCTTATTATACCAATGTGAGACATAGTGAATAGGCTCCAATCTTCTAAAATGAAGCGCAGCTATAGCATGACAACAGGGTATACCTTTTAGCATCCAAGATCTACAAGTACATGTCCTGTTATTCAACTGCACTATAAATGTATTGCCCCAACTGTCTTTAACCTCAAAACCATAGTCACCATTCCATTCAAGGGTACACTTCATTGATTTTGAAGTGTTCTCTACCAATACCTTTAAAGCCATTGGAGAAATATTTGTTATCCAAGTATCAGAGAACTGGCTCAACTCTGCTATTCTTCTCATCACTTTGACCCTTATTTCTTCAAGCATTGTGATGATAGTCTTGTACCTTGCCCCCAAAATCCATGAGTTAAAACTTTCAACCATGTTGTTGTCAACACTATCACAACAGCTAAAAGTCTTGAAGTAAACCTTGGACCATCTTTCTATGTTGTACCATAGAAGATCATCACAAATCTTGTCACCTAACATCTCCATGTGATCTAGATTTCTTGTCAATTCTTGCTCGTATGTTGACTTGGCACATTTCCAAAAGCAATTTCTTCTTTCAATGCCTTTCCAATCTTTGGACCAGTTAGCTAGAATGTGTCTTGCACACATTCTTTGTTCTGTATTTGGCAGTAACTGTACAACTGCAGTGTCAAGACCCTTCAACAACATATAAAATGATTAGGTGACATAAGAATAAGGGAAAAAATATGTAGTTAAAAACAGAATTGAAAAAGATAGAGCAAATTACCTTCTGCATATCAAACATGGTTGTCAATCCTGTCCCATCACCAAGCTCTAGATCATGCTTAACAAGTCTAATAAAACATGTCTAAGTGAATGTGTTTTCAACTTCAACCACTGCCCAAGCTAGTGGTAGCATTTGGTTGTTCCCATCTTTACAAACAGACACAAGCAATTGTCCTTTGCAAACACCTTTCAAGAAACAACCATCAAATCCAATACATTTTCTACATCCAGCTTTGAATGCTTTCTTCAGAGCATCAAAACATATGTAGAAGGATTGAAACCTTTTTCTTCCACCTTCAAAAGTTTCTTCACTAAGTCTCACCACACATGTGCTGCCTGTATTAGTCTTTAAAAGCTCATCCCTGTAATCAAGAATTCTTTTAAATTCCTCCACATGATCACCCATAATCTGTTGTAACACAATATTTCTAGCTTTTCTTGCCACAGTTCTCCCAACATACACCTCCAGCTCCTTTTTCACTAGATTTTGCAACTGAAACACTCTAATTCCAGGCTCAGAAGTAATTCTATCCTTGTACCTCTCTGCTAAATACTTTGAATTCACCAATTTGTTTTTTGTTGTGGCAGTGCAGACATGCACTGAAATATACTTCTTCACAACAAAATCCCCTGACCTTGAATCATGACTACCAAACAATAACCATGGACAACCTTCTATGCATTTTACCCTCACCCTAGTTGGTTCATTAACAAACTTGTCCAACTCTATATGTTCTTGAACTGCATACCTAGTAATAGCTTCTCTAAATTGCTTAACATTGGCAAAAGCTAGACCAGTTTCCCAAACAATTAACTTACAAGTAGGATCAAACACAACTCTTCTTTTAGTTCTTTTTGCTCTCCTTGCTTTTTTTCACACCTCTTGCAGGTTGTTGAACCTCATTCTCATCATCAGTATCTATTTCAAAACTAGCCTCTTCATCTGAATCAAAGTATGGCTCATCACCACCTAACTTACCATCTAGAGTACTTTTATTCTTGGATAAATACTCATTATGCCCCAAATCAACTCCTTTTTTGCCCAAACTAACCCCTTCAGATCTAGACCCCCTTTCTTTCTTCCTTTTTGTTTTGGAAGCTCTCTTTTCTTCCCTCAAAATCCTGACCTCCTCATGAGTATCACTACCATATTCATCATCACATTCAAGCAAATCTCCATAATCTGAATCTTCATGTGATTCACTTTCACTTTCCCAATCAGAACCTGTTACAGGAATATCTGATGTAGTAGCAGCAGAAGTCCTACCTAACTCTTCCTCAATACTAACAGATCCCCCACCCAACCCCCCCTCAACACCAGCAGAAGCCCTACCCAACTCCTCACCAACAGTAGAAGAAGCTTCACCAATACCAACAGTAGGTTGTGCAGATTCTTGAGGTTGTGAAGCTTCTTGAAACCCTAAATTATCACTATCCACAAACGTTTGTGCAGATTCTTTATCAAAAGAAGCAGAAGATTCTCCACCCACATGGGTTACATACTCAAGGGCAAGGGGGACCACAATAGGTTCTTCAATTAAGTGTGACACATACAGTTCAACCACATCCCCATTTTTTAATTGAGGTACAATACCCAAAATATTCCTATCACATGTAACCTTTAACAAATGACTAAAATTGAAAAAAATACGAGTTTTAGTGCAAACCGAAAATCGGAAAATCAAGCTCTTTGAAAATCCAATGGATAAAAACCCTAGATGCAAAATGATGTAAAATACTAACCTCCAAGACTGGATAATTTTAGTGATTGTCTACAAAAGCACCTCCACACTTGATGAAAAACACACCGACGATTGAATAGTTGCACAGATTAGGGATTAGGTTTTCTTTTTGGATTTTTTAGAATAGAAAATGGGGAAATGACGGGTAGGTTTAGATTTAGGGGTATTTGTTAAGACACGGGTCGGGTCCGGTTTAAGACGGGGGTCGGGTTAATTTTGACTCATTAATGACGTGGACGAATCAAATCACGCGTGACTATACAACACTAACACTTGACTTGGACTGAGCCACTAAGGGAGGAAAATAATACATTTTAAAGTTTTTAAGGGGGTTAAAGAAATGCCTATTAAGTTTAAGTGCTAAAGTGAGTTGTGGTGACAAGTTTAGGGGTTTTTTTATGTATTTTCCCATCATTTTTAAATTCATTTTCTTTTCAGAAATAATTTATGACACTAATAAACGTAACGACTGTAGATGTGAATTATAGTTTTTTCTATGTTTTGATTATTTTTCCCTTTTATGTAATTGTTATATGCTATTTATGAGTTGTGGGGTTAGTTGACACAGTTCCTGATGCATTCGGGAGTGATTTGAGTGAGTTGAGACCCTTAGAGGCTTTTAAAAGAGGTTAGTTTGACTTTGACTGATATTTTGTGATCCAAGTATCTGATGGTGATTTGAACAGTTTGATTAGATCCAGATTGTCAATTTTAGGTAAGTAGCATAGTCAGTTCGGGCCCCGAGCCTTTATTTTACATTTCGACCTCTTAAACGGGAACTATTTAAATTTAGCTTAAAAGGGGCTTTGGGGGCTAATTTGTTATAAATGATCTCTTTTAAAAAATCCAATGATTTCATTGAATTCGAAACGTCAAAATTATCCTAGTAGCATAATTGGATTATTTTTATGAAATCCCGAACAAATTTCAAGGGTCCATTCGGAGACATTTCAACCTTACCTTTTATTGGTTTTTGTTGTTGCTGGTGCTGAAGGAATCCTTCATCACAAACACGGGCCCCTAGACAAAAATGCAGTGAAGGAATTGGTCGATCATCACAAATATGATGGTGGAACCGCATTCTTAAAGAGTAAAACCGGGAATTGGGTCAGTCGTGTGCATCGCATTCGCAACTGGACCTTTGCAAATGCGAGGGGTTTGGGACAGCAGCCTTTGCGAATGTGGAGGGTTGACCTTGAATGTGAAGGACAATTACGTCTCAGTCAATAATTACCCTCGCAAATGAGAAGGGTTGACCTCATTCGCAAGGCACTATTCATCAGAGCAATGTATTTCTTCCCTATTTCGCGATTTCCACTATTTTTCACACTTGAGACCTCGGAGAGTGGTAATTTCAAGAGAAGTTTTCATCAAAATTTTGTGGGTAAGTTTCAAACTCATATTTTATTTATTTCCTATGGATTTTATCTTCAAAATAGCTTTGAAATTATGATTTCAACTTTGATTTTGGGATTTTTACCCGATAAGCTAAAAATTGGTTTTTCTTCAATTTAAAATCCTATATCAACTTGTTTTCAGTTGGGTTTTTAGATTTAGATTCCTCTTAATATGGGAAATATGATTTTTAAATAAAATTTTAGATTTATCCTTTTTGATTTCGAACTGATTTTCAAAATATTTTTGGACCCGGAATAAATATAGCCAATTTAGTTATCATTGGACCCCTTTTAATATGTAGGTTATGTTTTTTAGCACAGTTTTTTATCCTCAAACGGATAGTCATTCTAATAGGACTATTCAGGTGCTAGAGGACATGATTCAATCATGTGCTATGGATTTCGATGGTTATTGGGACCTGTTCTTGCCTTTTACAGAGTTCGCCTACAACAACAACTACTATTCCAGCATTCAGATGGCACCTTTTGAGGATATATATAGGCGGAGGGGTAGATCTCCCGGGGGATGGTTTGATTCATGTGAGGTAAGACCTTGGGGGCACAAATTTGTTGATAGACTCGATGGATCGAGTTAGACTAATTCAGCAGAGGCTTGTGGCTGCCCGGAGTATGTCGAAGAGTTATGCCAACTATCGAGTGTGTGATGTTGCATTCATGGTTAAGAGTAGGTTTTGTTGAAAGTTTCACCCATAAAGGGTATGATGAGGTTTGGGAAGAAAGGGAAGCTTAGTCCGAGGTTCATTGGCACTTTCGAGATCCTTGAGAAGTATGGAGATATGGCGTATAGGCTAGCTTTGCCTCCACATCTGTCAGTTGTCCATACGGTGTTCCATGTTTTCATGTTGAATAGATACCGTCCAGATGATTCATATGTGATCCGGTGGGATTCTGTTGTATTAGACCATGATTTATCCTTCGAGGAGGAGCCTATTGCTATCCTAGATAGGCAGACTAGGAAGTTGAGGTCTAAGCATATTGATTTAGTGAAGGTCCAGTCGAGACATCACCTAATTGAGAAGGCTACGCAGGAGGTTGATTTCGATATGAGGCGTAGATACCCCCAGCTTTTTACCGCTCCAGGTACCTTATTTGCTTTTAATTTCAAGGACGAACTTATATTTTAGTAAAGGATAATGTAACAACTGTAATCGTGAATTATAGCTTTTGCTGTGTTTTGACTATTTTGCCCTTTTTTGTAGTTGCTATAGTCTATTTATGAGTTGTGGAGTTGGTTGGCACTGTCCTGATGTGTTCGGTAGTGATTTGAGTTAGTTGAGACCATTATAGGCTTTTAAAACAGGTTAGTTTGACTTCAGTCAATATTTTGTGATCCGAACCTCAAATGGTGATTTGGATAGTTCCATTAGATCCGGAATGTCGATTTTGGGTCAGTAGCATAATCAGTTCAGACCCCGAGCCTTTATTTTGCATTCCAATCTGTTAGATGGAAACTAGTTAAATTTAGCTGATGGATTCCCACTGATGTTTATACGATTACTACAACCAACTACTTCTGATTTCACATCATAATCGAAATCCTTCCTTTTTCTTTATTTAATTTAATGTAATTTTTTCTTATGTTAGTTTGTGGATTTGAAATTAAAATTTTTAAAGAAAAAGGGTCGGTGATGTAAGTAAATATTTGTTACTCTTGATGGGAATTTATCAAATTTCCATCTGATGATGCTTTATCCACCAGAATCTCTAAGGCCTTGCATATATATATAAAAAAGAAAAAAAAAGTTAAATTAAGCTTAAGGGTCTCGGGGGCTAATTTATTGTAAATAATCTCTTTTAGAAAATTCGATGGCTCCATTGAGTCCGGAATATCGCAATTAGCCTAGTAGCATAATCAAATTATTTCTGTAGGGTCCCAAACAAATCTCGAGGGTTCATTCAAAGACATTTCAACCTTGCCTTTTGCTGGCTTTTGTTGTTGCTAGTGCTGAAGGAATCCTTCTTCGCGAATGCGAGCCCCTGACCATGAATGCGGAGAAGAAATTGGTCGATTATCGCGAATGCTAAGGTGGGACCACATTCGTGAAGAGTAAAATAGGGGATTGGGTTGGGTCGTGTGTAGCGCATTCGCGACTGGACCTTCTCGAATGCGAGGGGTCCGGGTCGGCAGCCTTCACTAATGAAGAGGGTTGACCGCGAAAGCAAAGGAAAATTAAGTCCCGATCAACATTGACCCCACAAATTTGAAGGGTTGACCGCGTTCGCGAGGCACTATTCATCAAAATAGTGTATTTCTTCTCCATTTCGTGATTTCCACTATCTTTCACACTTGAAACCTTGAGGAGTGGCGATTTCAAGAGAAGTTTTCATCAAAATTTTGTGGGTAAGTTCCAAACTCATATTTTAATCATTTTCCATAGATTTTGTCTTCAAAATAACTTTAAAATCATGATTTCAACTTGGATTTTGGTGGTTTTTACCCGGTAAACTATAAAATTGGTTTCTTTTAGTTTTAAAATCCAATTTCAACTCATTTTCAGTTGAGTTTTTCCATTTAGACTCCTTTTGATATCGGGAATATGATTCTTAAATACAATTTCAGATTTACCCTTTTTGATTTTGAATCAATTTTCAAGCTATTTTTGAACCCGGAATAAATATAGCCAATTTGAACATCACTGGACGTTTTTTAATGTGTAGATTACGATTTTGATAGATTTAGTACATTTTGAAACCATTCGTGCAGGGAAGGCTTTGTGTTGAAGGGTCTAGGCTTAGATGTTGGCTTTTACAAGGTAGGTTATGGCCTAACTTTCTTCAGACTGGGTTGGATAGTTAACCATTCATGTAAAACATTTTATGGGTTGGAGATTTATTTGAGAGATCATATTTTGGGATTGTTGTTATTATCGTGTAGCCTATGTGGTGGATTATATGCTTGTTATTGTTGACTTAAGGTATTATATTTGTTGTGATGCTTGTGTAGGGGCTTGAACTTGATACTATAGGCCTTATTTGTACACTTAATTGTCTGATTGTTATTGTGATGCCCGAGCGGGGTTTAGATTGATATTATAGACCTTATTTGAGCATTATTTACCTCTATCATTATAGTGATGCTCGAGAGAGGGGCTTAAAAGGATATTATTGATGTCTTACATGAATATTTATTCCAGTGGTGTCGTACGATAGCTTAAATCATGAATTATTGACATATTGAGTTGATTTTTAGCTCATTTATACATGTGTTGAATTAATTATTATCTTCATACTGATTGGTTGTGAGCATTGTATCCTCATTTCATCTATACATATTCATGAGATTGATACTACGAAGAAATATTGATTTTTTTTTTAAAGAAAGTGAGTTATTTTTATAAAACGCTTGGCCAAGGTCATTTGCCGACAAGGTGATGAGATGTTATGTAAAACCCTTGACCGAGGTCATTTGATGGCAAGGTTGATTGAGATACTTTGAAAACCCTTGACCGAGGTCATTTGATGGCAAGGTTGATTGAGATTGTGAAAGTATATGGGTTGAGAACCCCCCATGGGTCCTGTCCTGTAAGTTTTAGCTCTCAAAAGGTGTATATGAGGTCCATGTGATGGCAACCATACGATGATGTATATCATTATCATCCCATCATCATCCCATTGCATTGCATTGCATCTCATGTATCTGTCCTTTACGTGTGTTGTTGCCATGTATTTAGTTTCCTTATATCTTCGTGTGTAGTTATTGTTATATAGCTATTATACTTGTAGAATTGTTAGGAGATATGATGTGAGCTACCGTTTGGAAACTTTTATGTATACAGGTGTAAGCTTGCTCATAGTATTTCTTTACTTGTTTAGTTTTCTACTTTGCTCAGTCAGCCTATAGTACCTACTTAGTACAAGTAGACCGTACTCACTACTACTTCTATGCCCTTTCGGTGCAGATCCCAGTACAAGTGCAACTTACGGTGGTTGATTCGAGTGGAGAGAGAGCTATTTCGGAGGATCTGGTGAGCTCCCTGTCCGGAGCCTTGTTCCAGCCTCCCTCTCTCTTTATGTATTTATCTTGTATTTCAGAGACAGAGTTGTATTTATCAGATTCTAGTACTGTATTAGATGCTCTTTACATTTATGATACCAGGTTTTGGGAGTTGATTATTTTTCTTTCGGATATTTCTGTTATTTGAGTATTATGGCGTAACTTCATTCTAGAAGTCTAGTACTTATTTCATCTCTTTCATACTTCAATTTTCCTTTCTATTGTGGGTTTTTGTCTTACCTACGAAGGCTGAGGCAAGGTAGGTGTTATCATGACCTCAACTTTTGGATCTTGACAATAAATAACAACGATACTAATGGTCGGCATGGTGGATGGGTCACTGCTCTCCAATGATGCTTGGGACCGAGCCGATTATATTAAGAAACATTCCATTGCTGCCCCTACAGTAAGGGCTGGTCATAAGACTATAGATTTGATAGATGGAAAAAGATGTCGGGGTCTAAGAGAAAGGGCCGCCATTGATCTATACGATGATGAAGAAAATGATAATTAGAATAATGACCTTGCGAATATGGAAGCGCCATCCAAGAGACCTTAGAAATTGATTGTTCAACATAGGACCGTGATGGATCACCTATACTATCAGGACAAAGAGAGATGAAGTTCCAAAAAGTGTTAGGGTTTTTGCCCTGATTTTCTTACCAAATTTAAGTTTTACTTTTCTTATAAGGAAAATAAAAGTAATAGCATAATTACTTTTACTTTTCCTAAAAGGAAAATATAAAACTCTTCCATATTTGGCTAACCTCTTTATTGTAGGAAAGGTTTTGAAATTCTATAAATAGAAGACCCCTCTTCTCATACCAGAACACAATAGCATCCACAATGTAGTCTTTTAAAAGAGTCTTGTTTAGGGAGAGATTTTCTTCCAATAGATTTTAAGCTTTTTGATTTAGTTTACAATAGGTAAGCTTGTTGGCCAATCATATCAAATAATATGTTTTTATTATAGTTTTTTTTGTCATCTGAATTATCGTCTTTATGGTTTGCAACTTTAAGCTTCCGCATGACGCCCTCTCGATTTCGAACCCAACAAGTGGTATCAGAGCCTACGGTTCAAAGGTCCAATGATTTGGTGAAACGAGATTAAAGACAGGTTTAAAGTGGTTTCAAATCAAGTTGCAACCAATTTGATGATAATGAAGATTTTGTCCAACTACATGTGGAGAAAAGTTTCAACCATATTTTCAACATTCCTGCTGCTGCATGTTTAAAAATAAAAACAAAATATTAATTTTCAACCTTTTTTAACCATGATATTTTAAACCTTATTTTTAACTATGGCAAGCAGCAGTGATGAAGATTATGTGAAGAATGAAGATCATATATGCAAGTGAAGAAGACGGATCAAGTTTTGCCAAGAAAATCTAGCCAAAAGGGGAGATTTGTTAGGGTTTTTGTCCTGATTTTCTTATCAAATTTAAGTTTTACTTTTCTTATAAGGAAAATAAAAGTAATAGCATAATTACTTTTACTTTTCCTAAAAGGAAAATATAAAACTCTTCCATATTTGGCTAACCTCTTTATTGTAGGAAAGGTTTTGAAATTCTATAAATAGAATACTCCTCTTCTCATACCAGAACACAATAGCATCCACAATGTAGTCGTTAAAAGAGTCTTGTTTAGAGGGAGATTTTCTCCCAATAGATTTTTATGCTTTTTCAATATTAGGTTTTCATATGTAGGTCAATTGACCAAATCATATTTAATAATATGTTTTTAGTATATTTTTTGTGTCATCTGAATTATCGTTTCTATGGTTTGCAACTATTAGCTTCCGCATGACGCCCTCTCGATTTCGAACCCAACAAAAAGCACTAACTATAATGGCTTCTAACAACACTAAAACAGGAGAACATATGTCACCAAGAACAACCCCATCGCGGAGAAATTCAGGAACTGCTCTCATACAGAAAATTCGATCAGGAGAAACAGAGCTGGAGGGTCAGCAAACAATTCAGAATTAGAGATACCGATAGAGGAATCTTCACAGGGAAGTATATGAGAAGCCTAAAACAATTGCACATCCACATGGACCGGATCTGGGGAGCACCTCCATTCTTGAAAGACCACATTCAGAGAAATACGTCCAATTTTCATGTAGGTACAATCTATGTAGGTTATATTTTTAAGGAAAACAAATGGCAAAAAGAAGAATGTATGGGGAATTCAGAGTTAAAAAAAAAATCTAGGGTAATCACTTTAGTAACAAAAATCTGTATAATTAATCTAGTACCTGTATAACATATTTCTGGAAAAAATTAATCATATAGAAAGAGGTCAATTATTCTAAAGATTACTAGTTTTTATATCTCTATTATATTAAAAGTGTGAAGGGCCTTACAAATGTTGTTTGAACTTTTTGCTCTTCATCAAAATCATCTTTTCACCTTTTTTTCTTAATAAATTTGATATTTTTAATTGATATATTATATATTAATTAGGAATTGTAATTTCAACTTATGGAAGGAATATAGTATGATGCCATACTTAGGAGTATTAGTTGTCTCTATTTATGCCATAATTACCATAGGAATAGCATTCACAATGTCGTTCACAAATAAAGTTTTGTTTAGGAGAGACTATTCTCTAATAATTTATTTATTTATTTTTTATATCAGTCATATAAAGGTCAATTGACTAAATCAATTTAATATATCGTGAGTCTTTTATAATTTTTCTTTGTTATCATGCATGGTTTCAGATTTCTTTGTTAGTTTTAGCACGACGCATAAGCTTGTGGAGTATGATGCTTTGTTGCTTGAAAGATTTCTTGATATTTTACTGGATTTGTGTGGGAGGACATTCGAGATATGGTACTTTTACTAACTTTTTATGGTTTTTTTTTGTGCCCAAGGATTCCTGTACTCGGTATCATCAAGTTTTCTTAGCTGAACAAGAAGAAAACATGTTAACCACAAGCCTGGTACTTTTCCAAAGGGACACAATGAAATAACAAATAACCACTATCAATGGAGTTACAAAATTTAACATTCGTGAGCGAGTACTGAAACTAGCTGTATTTACTAATATAATTTGTGGTTTGAATGATGTATGCCAAGTGTACAATTTGTTTAATTTAGTTGGTTTGCTTAAATATTTAAAATTTTGAATTCAACTAATTAAATTATATCATAATTTTGTTGGAATGTGATGTAAGAATCTATATTCGGAGTATTTAAGGTGTTATGCATACACATTTAATAAATTAATTTATTCCTTAACAAAAAACTTTTGCTAAAATAATATATCAATATTTTAAAAAATTTGTCTAATATTTAGAATTTTGAAGTCAATATAATTTATTTCAATCGAGCACCTAAGCACATAATAAAGTTTTCATATTGTCACTTCTGACATATTGTATGTGGTTTAACTTAGATATTTAAGAGATGCGTGAGAATGAGTAGAAAAATAATTTTTCAAAATTGAAAGTGTCTAATAGGAATACTTTAGGTAAATTCTTTCCATAGCATATTATTTTACCTTATAATAGTAAAAATATTAATTTGTTGTCCTCTGATACTTTCTAATGACATATGAATTGCTCCATATGTCATATCGGGAAAGTTTTTTAAGCTTTTTTTTTTTTATCGTTCTATAGCCTTTGTAGTTTTTCTTAATTTAGTTTAAAGTGGCTTTTAATGTTTTTATATGATTTTGTATGAATATATTAATTTTCTATTTAAGTGTTTTTCGTATTCAATAAAATCATCAATTTATTTATTAATCAAGACATATTTTATTTTATAATATCGAACTGATTTTATAAAATTGAACTCATTGAAAGCAAAATACATGCGCAGAGCGCATACCCTAAACTAGTATAGTCTAATAATAAGAAGGTTGTAAGATTCTTATGGAGAAACACATGTTGTACTGTATTAGCAGATATAAAATAGAGATTGTGACAAAATGTGCTAGAAAATAATATAATAATATTTTATTTAAATTAATGATTTATTTATTTAACCAATTAATTTTTTAAAAATTTCTAAACTAATTTGGGCCACTAGGCCCAGATTTTTATTTAATGTAAAATCCCAAAAAGTCTAACACAATTCAGAAAGCAAATGGCCCAGTTTAAACTGGCCCGGGTTCAAGGTCTTAATCAGTTGTCTATATTTTAGGGCAAAATAGAGACTAAGCTAATTAACAAGAGTTGATAAATTCTATCTCTATAAATCACTAATTCTACAAGCATTTTATAACTCACCCAATATCCCTTCAACCATTATCATGAGACCATGGACTTCTAGTATCAAAGTACAATAAATAACTTTTCAGTTATTGTGATGACCTCCATTTAAAGGAATCTCTTACATCACATTCTTTAAGCGAAAATCTCATTGACTGTTTATGATAATTCTGATCATTATGAATTATCCAATGAGTCGGTCCAATGATCATATCTCTATATACATAATTTATATATTAAATTTAGTTAATGTAATCAACTAATCTTTATCTCCAAAAGACAGTCATATACAATTAATCTAATCGGATCACTAATATCCTAATTAATGATTTTACAATCAAGAATAATTTAGATCAGGTCATAAGAGATGTGTCTCTCATTATTATGATCGCAGGCATTAATGACAAGTCTCAAAACTTAATCAACAACCTTATCATTTAATTTAAGCAACTGATAATAACTAAAATAAAAAGAATATCATATGTCATATATTTATATCAAATAGCATACATAAAAATATGTTCAAATTATTATATATGAGATGAGATCTAGGGGATATCAACTATATACCAAGCATTGCATATACAGTGGAGGAGTTGGTGCGTAATATATGGTATGTCAATGTCACGATCCAAAACTCAAGTCGTGATGGCACCTATCACACACCCCACGATAGGAAAGTCAATTCGAATACTTAGCAAATATTAATCACAAAAATAAGCAAAAGAAGTAAAATAATGATAAGTCTCAAACTGAATAAAGTAATATGAAAGACAACATTAGTCACAACGCACAAACCTCTAAGAGGAAGGATAAGTACTTGTAACTATCCAAATTTTCATTACGCTGAAAGATTGGGGGGGTTAAAATTTGCACCTGGACTTTCCTTAGCTGATTTTTGAAAAATTCAGAGCTAGTCTAGGATTGAATAATTTTAGAGGGTGTGTTAGTCAAACAAAATCTCGTAATAATGTAATTTTTGGTAGTGATGTTTGATGTGATAATTAAATAGATAACAAGTTTAGAGAGCCGCAGCAACTTTCGGCACTTGAAACGGTGTTATAGAACTCTGGTTATAGAGTTTACCGTGGAGGAGTTGGTTCGCGATGTCATAATTCGTGGTGTGTGTTGTAAAATGAGCAAAACTGAGGAGAGGTCTCGAGTTTCTACCTCAGACCGCTGCAGTGGTAATAGGTACCACAGCGGTGGACCATCACTTTAAGGTGTGAACAGCTGCAGCGGTAATATAACTGTTGGAACGATAACAGGCATAATTTGACAGTTTTAAAAACCTGAAAATGTTTTTATCCCCCACTTTTTCGAAAAATGCAAGGGAGCTCTGGGGAAGGCGATTTTCATAGAGTTTTTGAGGTTTTTCATCTCTGGAGGTAAGTTATTATATTCTATACTTGAAATTACTTCTTATAACCTTAGAAAATCATTAGAAATGAATTCATGTCGGAAACTAGAATTTAGCCCTAGTTCATAGAAATTGATGAAAAGCGATGGAAGTATATATAAATTCTATAAAGAATAATCCTAAAGTATTAGAAAATACTAATATGAGTGAAATTACGGTTGCTCATGATAATTCAAGTAGAATTCATGAAGTTTAAGAGATAGAAAACCCTAAGATGGTGAAATAGAGTTAGTTTATGGCTAAAATCAGTGGTTTTTGATCCCTAGTAGTTAAATGGGGATGAATTATAGAAATGGTTATATGTTCTTGTTGTAATAGATCAAGAACGAGTTGAACAAGAACGAAAGGGCAAAAGTGTGGCTTAAAGGTGACTTTGAGCAAGGAACTAAGGTAGGTTATGGTTTTGTTGTACCACTTAAACTTTTTTGACTTTGTGCTTGTTTGTAAACCAAAGATCTATGATTGCCTTCTAGCATGACTTGTGATTTATTGATTGCATTCCATTTTATATGCATTCTGATGATATTGGGTGATGGAGGATCGGGTACCACGTCGGTACGGATATGATATATGTGATAAAGGATCGGATACCCCGCCGATATGATATGATATTGTTGATGAGGATGAGAAGAGTAAGAGGTGATAAGCACATCTTGCATACATACACTCATTCATATGCATTGGGTGTCTTTATGATGATTATATGTAGTGATGAGTTGTTGATGAAAGTGACTAAGTATAAAAGCTTATGAAAGTAAACTTCTGAATCATATCTATATGATGTATTTAGTTGTCGATGTCTTAGATTATGAGTTCTGTTATGATCGTTTTTATACTTGTCTGACTTGCTTACTTGAACATTGTTGAGTTAGTTGGCCTATGATGCTTACCAGTACTTGTTAATGTACTGATGCACCATGTACTCTTCTTTTGTTGAGTGTAGAACATTTTTCAGCGGCTGACACGTGACCTCGGCTATAGTTAGCGGTTCATACTTAATTTTGAGGGTGAGCACCATGATCGGGCAACCTTCCGATCTTCCTATTGATGTTGATGTCCCTTGTTTCGGGACTAAGACGATTCCTTCCTACTTATGTTTTGGATATTTTCAGTTGTTTCAGACTTAGTTTAGTCTTAGATATTCTTGCATGGTGATTTCAAGTCTCGGGGATATAATAATAGAGGTTTCCACACTCTAACGGTTTGGATATTGATGTCGATTTGATGGGTGATTTAAATTATTGAATAACCATTCTTTTGCACTTGTTTAAAATTGAGGATTAATATAAGGTTAATGTAAAAGTAACACTTAAGTTAGTAAGAGTTGAGATTAGGTATGGTTTTCCCGCCATAGGTTATGGTGGGTGCCAATTATTATCGGTTGGGTTGTGACAGAGATGGTATCAGAGCACTGGGTTCATAGATCTGTTCATACATGAACAGGTCTATAAGAGTTCTGTGGAATGATACGGTGACGTCTGTACTTTTTTTCGGGAGGCTATAGGACTTTAGGAATAAAATCCTTTCTCCCTTTCTTTCGTGCTATTACTTGATTCCAATTGGTATCTGGTGATCTAAATTAGTATGTAATTCATTCGCTCTTGTTCGCAGATGGTAAATACCCACTCTACTAGAGCAGTAGCAGTCGTAACAGTAGCAACACCTACACCGGTCGCTAGGGCTGTAGTCAGGGGTAGGGCTCAAGTTAGGGGCAAAATAAGGAAGGGAGGACGGAGGGCAGCACCTGTTCTGGGTGGAGCCCAGGCAGCCGGGGGACCATCAAGATAGAGATCACCATCCTCTTCCCCACAACAGGATGCTCCAAACCTTAATCAGAATGAAGAAGTTGTAGTTGAGGAGGAGGAGATGGTAGCTCCAGAGAATGTGGTGCCAACACCAAATGGTGCAGCCCTGGTGCCTTTGTCTGCGGAAGTGATTCAGCAAGTGTTGGGATTCTTTAGTAGCTTGGCTGGCACTGGCTACACTCTAGTTATTTCGACTTTCCCTCCCCCATCCTTACAACATTATGCTGCTGTAGCACCAAAAATGGATAAGGTCTCTTAAACAAGGGTGTATCCCCAACAAGTACTTAGGCCAGTGATAACTGATGATGAACATGGACTATTCTGCAAGTTCATGAAGATGAAGCCCCAGGTTTTCCAGGGTACAGAGTCTAAGGATGCATTTGAGTTCTTGATAGATTATCATGAACGCCTGCACAAGATGGGATTGTTGAAAATATAGTATGGAGTTTGTTTTTTTCAGCTGCCGACCGAAGCCAAGCAATGGTGGAGGTCATTTGTAGAGTGCAGGGCTACCTCACCTCCACTTACTTGGGCATAATTTCAGAATGTATTCCTTGAGAAATATGTTCCCCGCACTTGTAACATGTCTGTGCTGGACTATGAGGCCAATTTCCATGCCTTGTCGCGTTGTACACTACAATTGATTACCTGAGAGGAAAGTCAGATTAGGTACTTCATGAAGGGTCTGAACTCTGGGATTTAGTTGGCTACCCTATCTGTGGTTGTGTCTGGAAAGTCCTTTCAAGAGGTAGTCAAATTTGTCAAGAAGGCTAAGGCACTTCAGAAATAGGCAGAGGTAAAGACAGAAGATAAGAAGGCTCAGACCTCAGGCCAGTTCAGCGACACCTCTCAAAGGGTCGTGGTTCGTCTCGGCCTTATTATTCAGCCATGCCAGTGTATACAAGATACCCGTCTGGGTGACTTATCAGCCTTCTCGGATTGACAACTATACACTTTTATCCTTTTCAATTCAAAGGCCTGCTTTGCGAATTAGGTGCCACGAGTGTGGAGGTTTGGGCCATATCAGAAGGTATTGTCCTAACGTTTTGTCTACAGGTTATTTAACTCAGCAACCAACTTCTACTGCTCTAGTTCCGACAGGTCGTGGTGGTGGAGGAAATGGTAGGGGTCATCCATAAGGTGAGCGTGGTGGCCAGGTTACAGGAAATGGATGGCAACCAAGCCAACCTATGTGGAGGACAAGTTAGTAAGAATGGTGCTCAGGCTGGTAACGGTGGCAGTCAGGGTGGTGATAAGGCTCATCTTTATGTTGTTCCGGCTCATCCTGAAGCAGAGGCTTCTGATATTGTGATCAGTGGTACTATTCTTATCTGTTATTGTATGCTTCTGTATTATTTGATCCCAGTTCCATTTTCTCTTATGTGTTTGTGAAATTTGCGATGGGCTAGGACTTAGATTGTAAATACCTTGACGTCCCCATATTTGTGCCCACGTTAGTTGAGGTGTCTGTATGTATTAATCAGGTGTATTATGCGTGTCCTGTTGACCTTGTTATTCTAGACATAAAGGAGTTTGATATTACATTGGTGATGAGTTGGTTATCTCCTTATCGTGCCATTGTTATGCAAAAACTGTTACTGTAGCAATGGCCGGGATGGATAAGTTAGAGTATGAGGGTACTTTTAAGCCTAATCCTATGAGGGTTGTGTCAGCAATTCATTCCCAGAAGTTAGTAAAGAAGGGGTGTAGGACATTTTTGGTCCATCTTTGGGAAGATAAATTTGTAGTTCCTCCTATAGCGTTGTTACGATCGTTTTCAAAAAATCAAAAAACTTCATAACTTCGTGGTGAAAAAGTGTTTGATTTTATTTGAAAAAAAAATTTAGAGTCGTGACTTAATTTTTAGGAAATTAAGAAAACCATTTCAACAAAGGTAATTTTGAAAATCTTTTTTATTGAAAACCAGAGTCTAGGTAAGGGTTCAAATAAATTTAAAAGAAGGTGTTAGCCACTTCCGAAAATCCACAAAGTGTTGTTCCCGACGGATTAAACTTATTTGACTAAACTTTGAAAAGTTTCTTTTAAGTTGTAAAAAATCTTACAGGTGTAAAAGAATAGAAATAAATCAACACTTGTCCATTTACTTATTCCGAATTCTGAAATAAAATATCAAAGTGTCAAAATAATTCTAACTTAACAATCTTGTCCGAGTCAAGTTTTTGAGTTAAATAATTAACTCAATTACTAAACATGGATCTAAGCTACTTAATAACTATGAAGGGATATAGAAAATTCCCCAAGTTATTCCGCGAGCTTAAATTTGCCAAAAAATTCATTTAGTAATTATCTGAGTAAATAATTTCATGTTATAACAGAATTAAACAAATAAACTGAGGATTCATCTAGAAAAATTAGATTAAATTAGACCTAATTACAACAAATCATCAAATATGAATTGCAAAGAAATAGAATAAAGGGAAAGTTGAGATTTGGGCCCCTTTCTGGCCCATCTTAAATCTGTCCAGATTTTGGACTTGAAATTTATGAACTTTGGTCGATTTTCTGTTGTGCACCTGTCCTAGTTCTACTTATGAGCTCTTAAGGCCCAACACCTGCCCTAAAACTAATCATATGGGCTTTCAGCCCAAGAAATGAATTCTGTCAGGACTTTGAGTCTTGAATAGACCAAACTTCTCATTTTTATGGGCTTCAGCCCATTTAATCTTCAAAACCTACTTGCCTCCAATTCTATATATATCCATTTATGCATAACGTATATCGATCCTTTGGGCTTGGCTAGACTCAAAATAAATGGGCCTCCATGGCCCATTCAGGAAGATGCAAGGGAGGAGAGTCCAATGGGACTCAGACCAATGTCACATGCCACAAAGAAAAGATAAAATTTAATACAAATCCTAAAATAGATAATTGACAACTAACAAAGTAACATGAGTCATACTTAATAAAATAAATCAAGATAGAAACAGTGAGATGTAATCATATCAAGTTGAAAATAAAATACAAATGCAATCGAAAGGAGTGATCTAACAGTGGAGAACCAAAAATCTCTAGAACTCTCACGCTTTAGCTAAGCAAATATTGTATTTTAAAATATGAAAACAGATTCATATAATTTTAAGTTAGAGGTATTTTTAACAGCACTTAATGAAGTAAGGACAAAATGCATAATGAGGATTATAAAGATAACTAAGGAAGCAGATGGTATTTTAGCACAAAAAAAAAAGATCTTTCACTTAGCAAGTTCACAGAATTGGTGAGAATAGGAGGGTAGAAGTTCATGCTTTAGAACAAAGAACTAACTTAGAAACCATGTATTTGGCCTAAATCTTAAAGAACAAAAGTGAAATACTTCGAAAACAACATAGCATGCTTTAGAAATCAAACTAAATAGCTAGAAAACACATTGACCTTGCCTCCAACATAAATAGAAGGAAAAATTGGAATGCCAACTCTCACACATTGAAATATACTCCAGTGAAAGAACAATGATTATAAGGATTCATCGGAAAACTAATCCCTGCTTTTATGTTAAACAAAATAAGACTGGAATAAGAAGAACGCTAAGGTAGGACATGCTGACTGTTAGCATATAAAACAGCCTGCAGAGAAACTATTTGTAATCTCGACATAGCGAAAGAAAAGTTTCAGGCTTGTTCACTAGTGAGAAAGATAGCTTACAAATAGGTTGATATACTTCAAAAAAAAAATCATGATAAAGTCATCTCATCTATTTGAACTCAAGCAAGCATAAACAGACCAACAAAAAATGGAGAAGTCCATGTGACTTCAATGCTACAACTTTCACACACCTACTTATCTATAGCCTAGTCGTAAGAGGTTCAAAATGATAATCACGAAAAGGGAAAGAACTCGTATTGGAATAGATATACTCTGATGAAAAATTATACAAACACTTATCACATCTTAGCTATCCCATCAAAATAAATGCCTTAACTAACAACTATACAACTTAGTATCTTATCTAATTTAATCAAGAGCAGATTGATTCTTAAGACATAAGATAGAATGCTAAGTTAATGATCTACCAGACACATAACCTAAGGAATTTCAACTAGAAGATGATGATACAGATTGAACATAAAGCAGAAACACAAAGAGAAGAAAAATATTACCTTTTTCTGGACAACCAACCGAAACAATGAGTTGACAACGACTTCACCACTCTCCTTGACTCGAGGACGACAAGAAAAATGGAACTTGATCTAGAACTCTCATAACTCTAAGGCTAGGGACTGAAGTCCAAAATCCTAGCCGAGTAAAGAGAATTTTAGCTCTTTTTGGTTGGGGGAAAAAACCATTCTCCCAAATAGTGGTGTGGGGAGGGTTTATATAGAACCCAAAATCCCTAAATTCTGGAGAAATTAGCTATGTGGGATAAACCCAACAATTGAAATCGAACACTTACGATGGAGAAGAGTGAATCCAATGGAGGTCGTAACAGATTCGCATCGGATAAGAATATAGCTGAAAAACTGTACAATAAAGAAATTTTTGAGATTGGTGTACAATACTGTTGCTAGGAAGCTTCGATTGTATAGCTCGTGCCTTGCACATTCTTCTATACAATTCGAAAGGTGGGAGAAGAGGAATCGATGGCGGCGTTATTTTTGGGTCGCCGCTGGTTTGGTTGTTGTACACTACTGTTGTTTCAGTCTATCATTGTAAATGAGAAAGAAAAAGAGAAGTATAAGGGGTGATTTAGGCCGGGTCAAGACTGTTGTTGTTGGGCCTAGTGCAGGTGGAATTAGAGAGGGAATGGATTGGGTAGCTTTTAGGCTCTCAAAGGAATGGCCCAATATGTTGAAAATTTAGCCAAATTATTTAAATCATGGCCAAATCAGATTCAAACAAGGTCAATTGCTTTGCAATTATTACCAAATCGATCACACTTAACACTTGTAAAGAAATTAAGACAAATTAATGTCTAATTTAGTCCTGAGCTTCTTGATTTAAAGAGATCAAATAAATATCTTCCAAAATAATTTATTTTTAAGAACAAAACACATTTAAATTAAGATTTTCTCATTCGAGCTAATTTTCAAAACAGTTCTTGATTGAAAGACAATTTTGGATGAAATAAATATTTTAAGTAACAAAATTTATGTGATCTCATATATAGATATACAAAAATGTATAATCGTCACTTAAATAACAAAATTAACCCAAATAAATACTTTTGAAAGCCTTTATTCAGGTTAAATAAATATTTTGAATTCATTTAAAATTAAAGAAACTCAAGGATTAAATTAAATAGTAGATGGAAAAAATTAGGTGTCAACAACTGCCCCCTCCCTTTGGGTAGGGTGAATACAAGTAACCCTGGGCAAAGGGAGTTTGACGTTCCCAATTTTGTCCGACTGCAGATTCGTCTTTCGGGAGCGGTTGGTTTTTGCATAAATTTTAAGGGATTATGGCCGAACCCCAATATTGGATTTCCTATATATATATTAGGTTTTATGAGAATTCAGGCCACTTATAGTTCATAATGCATGATTTCCAAAAAAATCAAAAGCTATTCCGATTTTGAATTTTGGTGAAAACGGAAGGCTTGGGAATAAGAGTAGTGGATTGGTTTGGAATGCAATCGAGTTTTCAACATAGAGCCTAGCCTACATATCCCAATATTCAGGAAATCATACTGCTTGTAATTCAACTCGATCGGTAGAAAAGGTAGTTTTTTATTTCAGACGACCTTTGTCTTAGGATAAGTGATAATTTATTTGAGTTACAGAAAAAAGCTTGTAATTAACTTAATCACAAGTGTGGTTCCCCCTTACACCAGTAACTAAGAGCTACATAGACATAATTTTCAAAGCTCTAGGTGTGTTGTTACTCGGCTTTGAAAGAAGAGGAAAGTTACCTCTGGTACGAGTTTAGAAATGCCACGGAGGTGAAATTGAAACCAAGAATGTCCCAAAAAAACCCACATTCCTTCTGATAGGGGTGTGGTTGGATGGCGGTGGAAGTCGTCCATCAACTCGCATCTTAAGAGTTTGATATTCCTCTTCAGACTATGTTCCAGTTCGCTACTAAGAAAAAGTTCCATGTTGTGTTGCATGCTTTTTTGGAGTAGTCTGTACATGTGGTTTTGATTCGAGAATTTCATCCATTCGGATGCTCTCAATAACATCTCAAATAGGATGGTTAGTTGTAAATGTAGCATGACATAATTCGGTACAAACCTGTTTGAACATGTCACCCTGAAAAAGTTGATGATCCAATTTGCACAACCTGTTTTGAAAATATCATGCCACTTTGAATGGGGTGACAACCCAACATGTCCCATTGAAAGGCGGACTACCTATCTTGAATATATCATGCCACTTTGAACGGGGTGACAACCCGACGTATCTCATTGAAAGACGGATAACCTATCTTGAATGTATCATGCCACTTTGAATGAGGTGATGGCCCAACGTGTCTCATTGAAAGGCATACGACCCATCTTGAATGTATTATGCCACTTACACAATATGTCACTTTGAATGGGGTGACTTCCCAACGTGTCTCATTGAAGGGCGGATGACCTTGTTTTAATATTCCACTCTGAAGGAGGTGACGATCCATAATATAATAACATATCACGTTGAAGGAGGTGACGGTCCATAATGCAATAACATGCCATTCTGAAGGAGGTGACAACCAATAATGTAATAATGTGTCACTCTAAAGAAGGTGTCAGTCCATAACATAATAACATGTCATTCTGAAGGAGGTGACAGTTCATAACGTAATAACATGTCATTCTGAAGGAGGTAACGGTCCATAATGTAATAACATGTCACTCTAAAGGAGGTGACAGTCCATAACATAATAACATGTCACTCTGAAGGAGATGACGATACATAATAATAACATGTCACGCTGAAGGAGGTGACGGTCCATAATAATATACCACACTGAAGGAGGTGACAATCCATAATGACATATCACCTTAAATAAAGTGACGGTCTGATTTATCTTCTTGAATGGCGAAAAGCCTAAATATAATAAGATATGCCACCTCAAATGAGGTGATAGTCCGGTATATCCTCTTGAAAGGGTGGATGACCCAAATATAATAAGACAAGTCACCTCAAATGATATGACAATCCGATATATCCTCTTGAAAGGGCAGATGGCCCAAATATAATAAGATATGTCACCTCAAACTAGATGACAATCCGATATGTCCTCTTGAAAGGGTGGACGACCCAAATATAATAAGATTTATCACCTAAATAGGGTGAATTTCTGGTAGGTTTTCTTGAAGGGTGAAACACCCTACTAAAATAAGATTCGACAACTTCAAACGAAGCGACAATCCAACTCGTCTCTTTGCAAGGTGAGCGAACCTACATCAGTTTCCTCTGAGGGTCTGGAGTTTGAAACAGTGGAAAGATTGAATCCTTATGTAGAATTGCCTATGTATCTTGCTGGAGCAAGAAGCAAGTCAAACGTAGTTCGGGCCTGAAATTGATCCTATGCATCGAGAGTCCTTGTGCATGTCCTGATTTTCTGGATTGAGTCCTCACTTTCAGAGAACCTATTTGCATTATTTCTTGGAGGCGGTCTTGCATAACATCACCTGCATAGCTTAAACAACACTCATTAAAGTCAAGAACATAACAATTTTTTATGTTCATTAAGAACACAACAATTTGTTATGTTCATTAAGAACATAACAAATGGTTATAACTAAGTCAAGAATGTAGCAGAAGATAGAGTTTAAGGATCAAAATCATTTGGCTCATGATAATATGGAGAAAATGATTTGGATAATATCTCCATATCTTAGTTGTTATGCCCAACCATTTCCTTACAAAAATCAGAGAAAGTGTAAGAGATTATAATGAAGCAATATAAATCAAGAGAAAAAGGGAGAAGAGAAGTTGTCTGGATTATTATGGCAAGGCCACGGTAGGTCTGGTAATTCCCTTTGTCATGCTTAACATTGTCAACTTTGTGACTTCACTGTTCCTGCATCCAAAGAAATTTTTTTAGTTTTAAGAGACTGATTGTGTTGGCTTTCCCTTATTCTCCTGATGCTCCTTCCCGTGCTTGGATTTGCAAACTGTTGAAATGCCATCGTGGTGTAATTTTTTGAGGACCTTCCTAAAAGAATTTTCCCCAGTAGAACACCAAAGACCTCTTATAATTTTGATGTTACTCCTCGTAGAATTTTGCGGTCCCTCCTCAAAATTCTGGCCCAGTTTCATACTTTGATGAAATCTTTAGGCTTGAATTGTAAGAGAGATATTAGCTTGTAGAACTTATGAAATTCTTCTCAAAAATTCTGCCCCAATTTCCATTTTCTGGGTTGATATGTCTGAGCCGTTGTGGCGCCTACGTATCCCATTGGATCAGGAACCAGGTCAAACACAGTTCCAACATAAAATGGAAAGATAAATTCTCTAAGGGATTGACTGAAGCCAACATAGGCTGCCTATGTAGCCCATTCTTGGGAATTCAGGTCAAATGTAGTTCATACAAAGTAAAAGGGTAGTTGACATTTTTGATAACATGACTGAAGCCACTACAGGCCGCCTACGTATTCCACTAGGGAAATCAGGTCGAACGTAGTTCATTACAACTAAAAGTGCAATTACAAGGAAATCAAATCATAAAGTGCGATTACAAAGAAATAAAGTGACAAAGTGCAACTAAAAGGAAATAAGTACAATTACAAGAAAAGGAAACAAAAACTTCAAAATGCAAGATAGAAGAAAGCCAAAAGTGCACTTTTAAGAAAACTTCTCTCTTCTTTGTGACTGATGACGCTCATGACTACTTCTTGTGATTGGGAAATGGATTATTGTTCATAGTTGCTAGAGCTTCTGCAAGTGTTATCACCTTGTTGTCAATCAGGTCCAAGATTTTGTGCTTGAGAGTGATACATTTCTTGGTATCATATCCAACAACTCCAAAGTGGTAAGCGCATCACTTGTTTGGATCATACCAATTAGAAGAAGTGTTCACAGGATTTGTCTCCACTAGATGAAGTATCCCTGCTTTTTTCAACATTCCATAGAGTTGAGTCAATGGTTCAACCAGCAGCGTGAAGACCCTAGACGATTTTCTTTCATGGTTGGCACGAGGTGCATTATTTTGGTAGTTTTGTGGTGGTGGTTGAGCATGATATGTTTCCTGCACATTGTAGACCGGATACAGAGCATGCTGAGCATTGGGTTGGTATCGTGGAGATCGCTTGAAGTGGGGTGTACTTTCTTGAGTCATCACTCCCATAACTTCTTTATCCTTTTCTTTCTACTTCCAAAAGAGCCAGCCTGGAAGCCTTTATGAGTGGATTACAGTTCTTTCAAATTTATTATCCTCCCTATCTTGAGGCCATCCTCAATCATTTCTCCAGTCTTGACAATTTCTGAAAATATTTTCTATCCATCGTCACCATACGATCAAAATATTCTGGATTTAGGGCATGGATAAAGTAACTGATCATTTCAGCTTCTTCTATAAGATGATGTACCTTGGTTTCCTCTTCTCTCCATCGTATGGCATATTCACGAAAACCCTCATTTGACTTCTACCTTAGCTTTGTGATAGAGATTCTGTCAGGAATAATCTCGACATGAAACTTATAGTAATCCACAAAATCATTTGCCAAGTCATCCCAAGTGTGCCATTTGGTCATATCCTGTTTAGCATACCATTCTAAAGCCTTTCCACTCAAGCTTTGACTAAATAGTTTGACCCTTATTCCTTTATTTTTCCCACACCAATCAACTTTTCACAATAATTTTTCACGTGAAAGAAGGGATTTTCGAACCCATTGAACTTTTCAAATTTCAAAATCTTCTAACCAGGAGGCAACTCGATCCCAGGAAATGCACACAACTCTTCATACTTCACACTTTGGTTACTTTTAAGCCCCTAGAGGTTTCTCATAGCATCCTCTAAGAGCTTGAGCGTTTTACCCACCATCTCATCATTGTATACCCTTAGATTATCTTTAGTTTCAACATAATGATTAACATCTAGGCGGTATAGCCCTTGAGTTTGTATTGCTGGTGGGGCAGTAGTATATGTGTACACTGGCGGGGCATGGTGTGACAGTGATATGTTCTGAACCTTTAGAGGAGCAAACTTGTACACAAAAGGAGCATTCTGGGAAGCATGAGGATTTTGAGAAGTGGTAAAATGACCTCCCTGATCAACTCCTTCTAATGTTAGAAACATAGGCCCTTTTTGTTGAGCATCATAAGGTAGGGTCATGTTTGGAGAAGTCTGAGAAGGTGCTCTGTTCTGCATCACCATGAGCCTTAGTTCGAAAATTTATTGTTCAAGACCAGCAACGACCTCTGGGGTTATTTTTCTTCCTATCGAGGCACCAGGGTCCATTGAGACAAACAAGGTGGGAATCAATTCAGATGAAGTATTTGTGATGATCAAACTAGGATACATAGTTGAACGAGTCTTTCTGTTAGCCCAAGTAAGAACGGATGAGTCTGTAGTTGCTTTCTTGACTTTGGACCGTGTGAAATACTGATGTTCTATCAGCGATTACTTGAAAATGATTTGCTTTTAGTCTTTGTAAAGTGAGCAAGTTTTATTACCAACATAAATCAGCCGCTCTCTAAAAGGAAAGAAAAACTCTCAAAAGGTAAAAAAGTTAGTTCATGACTCGTAATAATTAATCAAAGTAATATATGGGGCAAATAACATTTGTTTTGCTCGAAACAGATTAGTCCAGAATTCGAAAAATAGGACAATTTTTGGAAATCGAATGAATGATAAGAATTTTGACCATTTGACAGACTTTGAATTTTAATAGAGAAACAGAATTTCGAACAGAGTGAACTAGGTGATTTGAAGAAATCGGGTGTTTGAAATAAAATTCAAAAAAGGCTTATTTGGAAAGTTCTTTTGAAGATAACGGAGTCTTACCATTAATAGAAAATTTAGACAACTCTAGCTATAATTAAGTGTGAAAAAATCGATTTGTGAGAGCAACGTGGTCAATGTGAATTGGACAATGACCTAATTGATTTTGAATAAAACTTGGGCAAATTGGAAGAGATTTTGTCGATGGACTTTGAAGATTACTTTAGGAAGAGTTGAATTTTAATTTTATATGCCTAATGACGCTCTAAGACTTCGAAGTAGAATAATAGACTAGTCTTGTTTAAAGATAAACATATGTTATTTAAACACACAAATCAAACAAATACGTACAAAACAAATAATGGAACACCTAGCACCTAAATAAGTTTTAACGCGTCCTAGCATACGTGTGACCTTTTAAGCCAAAGGTAAGCCTAGCGTTTGAAGGATATACATGCCGTTTGGAAGATGTTCCATTTCCCCCCAAATATATTATACAAATTTTATGGATAAATAAAATAGGGATATAAAATGAGGGAAAGGTGAAATAAATAATATCAGTCCCACGCAGGGGAACAAACCTAAACTAAACTGCCTTGGAAGTCCTCTAGTCTTGAACTTCTTGAAATTTCTGAACACCTTTCGAATGAAAATTTTCTTTGGATTACAATAAAAGAAACTATCTAAATAAAACCCTCAACCCCAAGGGGCAATGGTCTGTACAATCCGGCATTATATGCTTCAATTTAAACACATAAGAGATAATTGTCTGTTATTGACGCGTGGCCAATAGATGCAAGGTGGTCTTCTAACAGGCTCGATACCCCTAGGGTACGGGGTGTCATAGGTCAAAATGCCTATTCACAGGATTTGGTTTCGCTCTTATTCAGTTAACAAGAGTGGTTTGTTCAAATTGACTGGGAACCCGAAATGAACTTTTCGGGGTAACACACCAAGTGACTGTTGACCGACTCGAACCAACTACTCACTTGGAGGTTCAAAGAAAGTTAAGGTGCTATATGGTAGGGCAGGTGAAAATGCCCACATAAACGCCCTTTTTCCTAATGCCTAATGCTTTGCCAGGAATGGCGGAAAAATGCCATGAAATGCAATAGTTTATAATTGCTAAAATTTAAACATAAAATTGTGAAAAGTAACAATTAGTACAAATATCAACCAAGCAAATAAAATCCTTATGGTTAGAACCTAGATGAATCCCCAGCGGAGTCGTCATTCTGATACGATCGTTTTCAAAAAATAAAAAAACTTCATAACTTCGTGGCAAAAAAGTCTATTTGATTTTATTTGAAAAAAGTAATTTAGAGTATCCACTTAATTTTTAGAAAATTAAGAAAACCATTTAAACAAAGGTAATTTTGAAAAACTTTTTTATTGAATACCAGAGTCTAGGTGAGGGTTCAAGTAAATTCGAAAGAAGGAGTTAGGCACTTTCGAAAACCCACGAAGTGTCGTTTCCTGCGGATTAACTTATTTGGCTAAACTTTGAAAAATTATTTTAAGTTGTAAAAAATCTTATAGGTGTAAAAGAATAGAAATAAATCAATACTTATCCATTTACTTATTTCGAATTGTGAAATAAAATGTCAAAGTTTCAAAATAATTCTAACTTAGCAATCTTGTTCGAGTCAAGTTTTTGAGTTAGATAATTAACTCAATTACTAAACGTGGATTTAAGCTACTTAATAACTATGAAGGGATATAGAAAATTTCCCAAGTTATTTCGTGAGCTTAAGTTTGCCTAAAAATTTATTTAGTAATTATCTGAGTAAATAATTTCATGTTATAACATAATTAGACAAATAAATCAAGGATTCATCTAAAAAAAATTAGATTAAATTAGACCTAATTACAACAAATCATCAAATATGAATTACAAAGAAATAGAATAAAGGGAAAGTTGAGATTTGGGCCCCTTTCTGGCCAATCTTAAATCTATCCAGATTTTGAACTTGAAATTTATGAACTTTGGTCCATTTTCTGCTGTACACCTATGTTAGTTCTACTTATGAGCTCTTAAGGCCCAACACCTGCCCTAAAACTAAGTAGATGGGCTTTCAGCCCAAAAAACGAATTCTGTCAAGACTTTAAGTCTTGAATAAATCAAACTTCTCATTTTTATGGGCTTCAGCCTATTTAATCTTCAAAACCTACTTGCCTCCTCTTTTGTATATCTCCATTTATGCTTAACGTATATCGATCCTTTGGGCTTGGCTAGACTCAAAAGAAATGGGCCTCCATGGCCCATTCAGGAAGTTGCAAGGGAGGACAGTCCAATGGGACTCGGACCAATGTCACATGCCACAAAGAAAAGATAAAATTTAATACAGATCCTAAAATAGATAATTGACAACTAACAAAGTAACATGAGTCATACTTAATAGAAGAAATCAAGATAGAAAGAGTGAGATGTAAACATATCAAGTTGAAAAGAAAATACAAATGCAATCGAAAGTAGTGATCTAACAATGGAGAATCAAAAATCTCTAGAACTCTCAAGCTTTAGCTAAGCAAATATTGTATTTTAAAATATGAAAACAGATTCATATAATTTTAAGCTAGAGGTATTTTTAACAACACTTAATGAAGTAAGGACAAAATGTATAATGAGGATTATAAAGATAACCAAGGAAGCAGATGGTATTTTAGCACAAAAAAAAAGATCTTTCACTTAACAAGTTCACAGAATTGGTGAGAATAAGAGGCTAGCAGTTCATGCTCTAGAACAAAGAACTAACATAGAAACCATGTATTTGGCCTAAAACTTAAAGAACAGAAGTGAAATACTTTGAAAACAACATAGCATGCTTTAGAAATCAAACTAAATAGCTAGAAAACACATTGACCTTGCCTCCAACATAAATAAAAGGCAAAATTGGAACGCCAACTCTCACACATTGAAAGATACTCCAATGAATAAAGGAAAGAGTAAAGAACACATAATTATAAGGATTCATCAGAAAACTAATCCCTGCTTTTATGTTAAACAAAATAAGATTGGAATAAGAAGAACGCTAAGCACTGGTCATACAAAACCAAACTCAACTACAAAATTATACTATTTAGCGAAATAAGTTGGGACATGCTTACTGTTAGGATATAAAATAGCCTGCAGAGAAACTATTTGTATTCTCAACATACCGAAAGAAAAGTTTCAGGCTTGTTCACTAGTGAGAAAGATAGCATACAAATAGGTTAATGTTTTTTTTAAAAAAAATCATGATAAAGTCATCTCATCTATTTGAACACAAGCAAGCATAAACAGACCAACAAATAATGGAGAAGTTCATGTGACTTCAATGCTAGAGCTTTCACACACCTACTCATCTATAGACTAGTCGTAAGAGGAACAAAATGATCATCACGAGAAGGGAAAGAACTTGTATTGGAATAGATATACTCTGATGAAAAATTATACAAACACTTATCACATCTTAGCTATCCCATCAAAATAAATACTTTAACTAACAACTAGACAACTCAGTTTCTTATCTAATTTAATCAAGAGCAGAAAGATTCTTAAGACATAAGACAGAATGCTAATTTAATGATCTACCAGACACATAACCTAAGGAATTTCAAATAGACGATGATGATACAGATTGAACATAAAGCAGAAACAAAAAGAGAAGAAAAATATTACCTTTTTGTGGACAGCCAACCGAAACAACTAGTTGACGATGACTTCACCACTCTCCTTGACTCGAGGACGACAAGAAAAATGGAACTTGATCTATAACTCTCACAACTCTAAGGTTGGGGACTGAAGTCCAAAATTCTAGTCGAGTAAAGAGAATTTTAGCTCTTTTTGGTTGGGGGAAAAACCATTCTCCCAAATAGTGGTGTGGGGAGGGTTTATATAGAACCTAAAATCCCTAAATTCTGGAGAAATTAGCGTTGTGGGATAAACCCAACAATTGAAATCAAACGTCTATGATGGAGAAGAGTGAATCCAATGGAGGCCATAACAGATTCGTATCTGATAAGAATATAGCTGGAAAACTGTATGATTTGTGATTTTAGTAAAATTGGAAAAGAAAAATTCGAGATTGGTATACAATACCGTTGCTAGGAAGCTTCGATTGTACAAGAGCTCTTGCCTCGTTCACTCTTCTATATGAATCGAAAGGGGGGAGAGGAGGAATCATGGGTGGCATCGCTTTGGGGTCACGATTGGTTTGGTTGGTGTACACTGTTGCTGTTGCGGTGTATCGTTGTAAATAAGAAAGAGAAAGAGGAGTATAAAGGGTGATTTGGGCCGGGTTAAGGCTGTTACTGTTGCACCTAGTTCAGGTGAAATAAGAGAGGGAATGGATTGGGTAGCTTTAGGCTCTTAAAGAAATGGCCCAACCTGTTAAAAATTTAGCCAAATTAGTTAAATCTTGGCCAAATCAGATTCAAACAAGGTCAATTGCTTTGCAATTGTTACCAAATTGATCATACTTTTAAGACAAATTAATGTCTAATTTAGTCTCAAGCTTCTTGACTTAATGAGATCAAATAAATATCTTCCAAAATAATTTATTTTTAAGAACAAAACACATTTAAATTAAGATTTACTCATTTGAGCTAATTTTCAAAACAATTCTTGATTGAAAGACGATTTTGGTTGAAATAAATATTTTAAGTAACAAAATTTATGCAATCTCATATATAGATATACAAAAATATATAATCGTCACTTAAATGACAAAATTAACCCAAATAAATACTTTTGAAGGCCTTTATTCAGGTAAAATAAATAATTTGAATTCATTCAATATTAAAGAAACCCAAGGATTAAACTAAATAGTGGAGGGCAAAAGTTAGGTGTCAACAAGCATCAGTTTTAGTGGTATGTGAATTCTTAGAAGTGTTTTTGGATGATCTCCCGGGTATGCCTCCAGACTGAGAAGTTGACTTTTTTTTTTATTATAGATTTAGAGCTAGGGACTCGACCCATTTCCATCCCTCCTTATCATATGGCACCAACAGAGTTGAGGGAGTTGAAGTCTCAATTGCAAGCGTTGTTAGAAAAGGGTTTTATCTGCCTGAGTGTTTCTTCTTGGGGTGCACCTATTTTGTTTGTGAAAAACAAGGATGGTAGCATAAGGATGTGCATAGACTACCGCCAGTTGAATAAGGTGACCATTCACAATAAATATCCCTTGCCTAGGATAGAGGACCTATTTGATCAATTCCAAGGGGTTAATGTATTCTCCAAAATTGACTTGAGTTCAGGTTATCATCAGCTCAAAATTAGGGAGGAGGATATACTAAAGACTTCTTTCTGGACTCGTTATGGGCACTATGAGTTTCTAGTTATGTCCTTCGATTTGACTAATGTTCCAGCTGCTTTCATGAGCCTGATGAATGGAGTCTTTAAGTCATTTCTGGACTCATTTATTATTGTTTTTATTTATGACATATTGGTTTACTCAAAAAGTGAAGAAGAGCATAAAGCTCATTTGCGTACGGTGTTGGGGTTGCTTAAAGAGAAACAGCTATATCCAAAAACTTCTAAGTGTGAATTCTAGCTTTCTTCAGTGTCCTTCTTGGGGTACATGGTTTCTAAAGAAGGAGTTATGGTATACCAGCAGAAGGTTTAAGTCATTAAGTATTAGGCTAGGCCGATGTATGTGTCAGAAATTCATAGCTTTGTGGGGTTGGCCAGTTACTATCGTAGATTTGTTAAGGATTTTCCTGCCATTGCTTCGCATATGACCCACCTTAATCAGAAGGAAGTTCCATTTATTTGGGATGACAAGTGTGAGGAGAGCTTCCAAAAGCTAAAATGTTTGTTGACTTTGGCCCCAATACTAACCTTCTTATTAAGGATAAGGAATTCATTGTATATTGTGATGCCTCGCGGTTGGGTTTAGGTGATGTTTTGATGCAGGATCAAAATGTGATTGCCTATGCTTCAAGACAATGGAAGGCATATGAGAAAAACTATCCCACACGTGATTTAGAACTGGCTATTGTGGTATTTGCTTTGAAAATTTAGAGACACTATCTCTAAGGGGTGAAGAGTGAAGTGTTCATAGAACACCGCATCCTATAACACGTGTTCACCCAGAGGGATCTGAATCTAAGACAGAGAAGATGGATGGAGTTGATTAAAGACTGTCAATCCTATATCACCCAGGTAAAGCCAATATGGTGGCAGACGCACTAAGCCACAAATTGATTAACATGGAAAGTTTAGCATGGCTGGAGGTGTCCAAGCGCCCATTGGGGAGAGAGCTACAGTCTTTGGCTAGAAATTTTCTAAGATTGCAGGAAACTAGCAAAGGAAGGGTGTTAGTGCATGTGGAGGTCAAGTCCACATTCTATGACAGAATGAAAAGTAGGCAGTTTGAGAATAAGAAGTTAAGCAACCTTAGAGAAAAGGTGTTACAATGGGAGGCAATAGAGGCTATTCTTGATGCCGAGGGAGCCTTAAGAATTTGTAGGCCCTTGTGCATGCCCTAGTTAGGAAATCTGATTCCAACTATTTGACATAGGCTCATAATTCTAAGTAATCTATACATCCAGGTGCCAACAAGATGTATAGGAACTTGAGGCAACATTATTGGTGGCGAAGAATGAAGTGGGACATTGTGGATTTTGTTACCAAGTGTCAAAACTACCAATAAGTCAAATACGAACACCAAAAGCCTGTTGGTACATTTCAAAAAATACCCATTTTGGAAAAGAAATGGGAATGGAAAATAATGGACTTTGTAGGGGGTCTTCCGATAACATTGAGGAAATGCGACTTCATATGGGTTATTGTAGATCGGTTGACTAATTCGGCTCACTTTATTATGATAAGAGTAGACTATAATGCTTCAAAGTTGGCTAAGATTTATGTAAAGGAGATTGTAAGGCTACATGAGGTGCCGGTGTCGATTGTGTCAAAAATGAGTTCTCAATTCACCTCCCATTTTTAGGAGAAGTTTCAGTCAGAATTGGGTTCTAGGTTGGATCTAAGTACAACTTTCCATCCACAAAGCGATGGTCTGTCGGAGCGAACTATCTAAGTATTTGAGGAAATGCTTTGGGCTTGTGTTATGGACTTTGGGGGTCAATGGGACCAATACTTACCGCTATGCTAATTTTCCTATAATAATAGCTACCACTCTAGTATCAACATGACCCTTTTTGAGGCCATATATGGTAGAAGGTGTAGGTCTCCAATTAGGTGGTTTGATGCATTTGAGGTGAGGCCTTGGGGCACCAATATGCTCAAGGACTCAATAGAAAAGGTGAGATTCCTACAACAGAAGTGCATAGTGGATCAAAGCCAACAGAAAGAATTTACAGATAAAAATATGAGATATATGAAGTTCAAGAAGGGGGAGAAGGTACTTTTGAAAGTGTCACCCAAGAAGGGTGTAATGCGTTTTGGAAAGAAAGGTAAGTTGAGTCCAAGGTGCATTGGACCATTTGATGTTTTAAAAGGGGTAGGGTCGGTAGCATACTAACTGACCTTACCTCCTAGTATGTCTGGGGGTTCACCCAGTATTCCATGTGTCTATGATAAAGAAGTATTATGGGGATGGTGATTACATAATTCGTTCGGACCCTGAATTATTTGAGAAGAAGTTGTCTTATGAAGAGGAATCAATTATTATATTAGCTAAGTATGTGAGGAAGTTGAGAACCTGAGTCATTCCTTGTGTTAAAGTTCAATGGAGGAACCTTACTATTGGAAAGGCAACTTGGAAAACAAAGGAAGACATGCACAAGCTATATCCACACGTATTCATTAACTAGATACTTTTCCTTTGTCTTGTTATGCCTTTGGGCCTAATTGTTGTTCAGGGAAGAACGAGTGGTAAATTGTTATCTAATGTAACAACCCAAATTTTCATTACATTGTAAGAGGGGGGCTAAAATTTGCACCTAGACTTCCCTTAGCCAATTTTTGAGAAATTTAGGGCTAGTCTAGGATTGGATGATTTTAGAAATTGTGTTAGTCAAATGAAATCTGGTAATAATGTGATTATTAGTAGTGATGTTTGATGTGATAATTAGATAGATAACTAGTTTAGTGAGCCGTAGCAACTCCAACACCCGAAACAGAGTTACAGAACTCCAGTTATAGAGTTTACCGTGGAGGAGTTAGTTTGTAATGTCATAATTCATGGTGTGTGTTGTAAAATGTGTAAAATTAAGGTGAGATCCTGAGTTTCTACCTCGGACTACTGCAGCAAAACTTTAACCGTCGCAACAGTGCCGCTATAGAGGTAATAGGTACTGCAACAGCAAACCTCCATTTCAAGGTGCGAACCGCTGCAGTGGAACTTTAACTGCTGTAGCGGTACCTTTACAGCGGTAATATAACCTCCACATTGGTAACACATACATTTGACAGTTTTAAAAAGCAGAAAATATTTTGATTCCCCACTTTTTCGTAAAATGCAAGGGAGCTCTGGGAAGGCGATTTTTAGAGAGTTTTTGAGGTTTTTCATCTTGGGAGGTAATTTATTACATTATAGACTTGAAATTATTTCTTATAACTTTAGAAAATCATTAGAAACGAATTCATGGTAGAAATTGTAGTTTAGCCGTAGTTCATTGGTGACAAGTGGTGGGAATGTATATAAATTCAGTAAAGAATGATCCTGGCGTGTTATAAAATACTAATGGAAGTGAAATTACTATTGTTCATGCTAATTCAAGTAGAATTCATGAGGTTAAAAAGATAGAAAATCCTAAGATGGTGAAATAGGGTGAGTTTATGGCAAAAATCAGTGTTTTTTGATCCCTCGTTGTTAAAAGGGGATGAACTATTGAAATTGGTATATGTTCTTGTTCTTATAGATCAAGAACGAGTTGAGTGAGAACAGAAGGGCAAAATTGTGGCTTAAAGGTGACTTTGAGCAAGGAATTAAGGTAGGTTATGGTTTTGTTGTAGCACTTAGACTCTCTTGGCTTTGTGCTTGTCAGTAAACTAAACATCTATGATTTCCTTTTAGCATGACTTGTGATTTATTGACAACATTCCATTTCATATGCATTGTGATGATATTGGGTGATGGAGGATCGGGTACCACACCGGTACGGATATGATATGTTGTGATAAAGGATCGTGTACCATGCTGATATGATATGATATTATTGATGAGGATGAGAAGAGTAAGAGATGAGATGATGTGCACATCTTGCATTCATACACTCATTCATATGCATTGGGTGTCTTTATGATGATTATATGTGGTGATGAGTTGTTGATGAAATTGACTAAGTGTAAAAGCCTAAGAAAGTAAACTTGTGAATTATATCTATATGATGTATTTAGTTGTCGATGTCTTTGATTATGAGTTCTGTTATGATTGTTTTTATACTTGTTTGGCTTGCTTACTTGTACATTGTTGAATTAGTCGGCCTATGTTGCCTACCAATACTTGTTGATGTACTGATGCTACTTGTACTCTTCTTTTGTTAAGTGTAGAACATTTTCCAGCTTCTGACACGCGACTTCAGTTCTTGTTAGTGGTTCAGACTTGATTTTGAGGGTGAGCACCATGATCGGGCAACCTTCGGATCTTCCTATTGATGTTGATGTCCCTTGTTTCTGGACTAAGACGATTCGTTACTAATGTTTTGGATATTTTTAGTTGTTTCAGACTTAGTTTACTCTTAGATGTTCTTGTACGATGAATTCAGGTCCCGAGGATGTAATAAATAGAGGTTTCTTCACTCTAATGGTTTTGGATATTGATGTCGGTTTGACGGGTGATTTAAATTATTGAATAAACATTCTTTTACACTTGTTTAAAATTGAGGATTAATATAAGGTGAATGTGAAAGTAACACTTTAGTTAGTAAGAGTTGAGATTAGGTATGGTTCTCCAGCAATAGGTTAGGGTGGGTGTTAATCATGACCGATTGGGTCGTGACAGTACTGCAACAGAAAGTTTGAAATATCTCAAGAACAATGAAAGTATGACGAAAGTAAGCAGGATTGAGGAGATCCGGTAGGCACTAGATCAATCAGTAGCTACCTCAGAATCTTGATAAAGTAATCCCAAGCACAATATCTAAATCAATTCCTCGGAACAATGGCTTAGCACCTACACATTAAGTGCAGAAATAACAAGTATGAATACTAATCCACATTTACTCAACATCATCATTGGCCGACCCAAATTCAAATTGATGGCGAGAACTACCCAACTCATCCACATCCAATACAACCCAATAAAACCTACAAACAAGAAGGCCACACTTAATTTTGCAAGAATACATCAACAATTTAAACTAAAATACTGTACAAGTCCACAACTCCTCAAGTCATAATGAAAGCAACAACTACTCAAATCACGAGTCATAACAATATTAATACAACTAATGGTAAGTGATGAGATGGGTGCAATGATGTAATGTGATGCTATAGTATACACCCATTGTTCTATATAGCTAGCTGAGACCCATGGGGCACTCATGAGGTCCATATACCCACCAAGAATCATTTTCCATTAGGTGCACAGTTAATAATCCGCCCAAAACCATTTTCATTTGGGTCACAAATCAAGAATACGCTCAGAATACTTTTCCATCGAGCATACAAATAAAAAATATTAAAAATCCACCCAAAACACTTTTCCATCAGGCATGCAAGTCATTTGTCAAATCACTTTTCTCTAAATATCACTTTAACAATGATATGGTATAAATATGAGTGAGTATGCATGATTCATGATAATAATAAGACCACCGATATCGCATTCCGAGACACAAGGCCAAACTCAACTCAAAATACAAGCTACAATCCCCAATATCATCAATCTCTTCCAATCTAATTAATTCACGTTCAACAAGGGAGGTATAATCAATATCAACCACTATTAATATAGACAAAATAACTAATCTATTTTTCACATAAAAAGTCATGTATCTATAATAGGGAGAAACAGTTTAATCTAATTAACTATTTATTTTAACCCCTTTCAAAAAATACTGATACCCGCATGGATGCTCGTCATCTCACTTATATAGGACCTTCTCTCCCGATTACTTCCCAAACACGCAATTATCACAAACTTCAAAAAAGAGTCGAAGAAAGTCTCAAATTGCCTTAAAGAAACTCAAAAAGTAAAATCAAAGATTTCTCCTTTTGGAGAGCCTCCAAACAAGCCCAATATGGTCAAATAAGAATTCTACATAAGAAAACAAAATCATAGATACCCATATTGGTTTTCTTAAATTTTGGGTCTAAATAGTCAACCCCGAGCCCACAAAGGTAAAACTAGAATTTTATTAGAAAATCATATACCCATATCTAAGGAGTTCAAATTCAAAATTTCATCAAAAATGGAGTTAAAACCAACCTTAAAATCATCAATTTATCACTCTTTAACTTTATCCAAAAATCCTCAAATTTTTAAGTTGAAAAACGAAAAAAATTAAAATAAAATCATGAATAAATCATTGGAGAATGTATAAAAGTAGTGTATGAATCATACCCAATGAAGAAATCTCAGAAAAATCACCTTTTGAATCTCCAAAAAATAAGGTCCCAAGCTTCAGAAAATCAAGTTATGGGTTTATGTTCAAAATTGGGAAATTAAATCTGTCCAGGCCTCAATCCTTCTTTGCGAACGTGAAGAACCCATCGTGAATGTGACAGGCCAACCCAAACCACTATCAAGAACGCGACCAGCCCATCATGCATGCGATGGTCAATCCTCGAAATTGTCCTAGCGTGAACCTTTATGAACGCCGTAAAAACCATGCAAATGCGAAGGCAAACTAAATTTTCCTTCTTCACGAACACGATGGCCCTTTGTGAATGCGAAGAAGGAATTTTGGCTGCACCACACCTGATGCACTAACAATGAGAAAAGATAAAAAGCTCTCTGAATGGATCCTAGAAATTCATTCGAGACCACTGAACACAAACTGACTATGCTACTAGATAGAAATTGACATTCTGAACACAATGAAACTGTTAGATTTCGGAACAGATGTCGTTATTAGTGGTTGTTGACCAAAGTCAATTCTATGCCATAAACTTCCAACTTTCCAACCAACTACTCAAAATCTATTTGAACACCTCGGGAGCTAAACAAAAGGTCGTAGTAATCCAAAAATGATATTTGGAGTAAAAAAAACTGAAGGAATTCCCATGCAATCTTAAAATCTCCAAATATTGATCAAAGTCAACCATACCAATCACAAAATATTCCAAAATAAAAAAACTCACATAATACTCAACCGACCACCTTAAAAATCTTGCCACCCACACCCACAGACCACAAGTAACATAATAAAACTATAGGAAGGGATAAAATGGTCAATATGCACCAAAAATAAAAAAATCACTATAAGGATTGTTACATCATCCACCAATAAACACACGTTCGTCCTTGAATGTAAGAGTAAGGAAGGTACCTGAACTGTCAAAAAGCTAGGGGTATCTACTTTGTATACACAACTTTGTCTCGTATGTAGCCTCATCAATGAGATGATGCTTTCACTGAACCTTCATTGAAGCTATATCTTAAGACTTCAACTTTTGGGTCTGCCTATCCAAAATGGCCACGGACTCCTCCTTAAAAGTCAGATTCTAATCTTAATCTACCAAATCCCACAAAACCATATGAGAACCATCAAAATGATACTTCTTCAATATTAAAACATTAAAAATTGGATGTACAGCTAAAAGACTCAGAGATAAAGCCAACTCATGGGTCACCTCGCTAACACGTATCTCAAAAGGGTCAATAAACCTCGGGCTAAGCTTTCCTCTCTTTCCAAACCTCATCACACCCTTCATGGGTGATACCTTCAATAGAACTCACTCTCTAACCATGAACTCCAAGTCATGAAATCTTTAATCTGCATAACTCTTTTGCCTACTTTAGGCTGTCAAAAGCCAGCCCTAAATCAACTCCACCCTATCCATCGAATCCCTCAACAAATCCATATCCTATGGCCTAACTTCAAAAGAATCAAACTAACCAACTAAAGATCTACACTTTTTACCATACAAAACCTCAAATAATGACATCTGAATATTAGAATGGTAACTATTATTATAGGCAAATGTCACACCCCGAATCCTAACGAGGCTTGATTGGCACCCGAAGTCGATATGGCCCGAGAGAACCAATCTTTGCTCATGTGCTCTCATATGTATGTTCGCATACGAATATCATTTTATCTCGTGTAATTAAATATCAATAGCAAAACTCATGGCAATATATGCAATATATGAAACTTGGCCGTTAGGGCCATTGCATCAAAATGAACGTACATCTCTTACTTTCATGATACCCCACATTTGTCTACAAAGCCTCTAATAGATACATGACCATGTCTATACAATATTTACAATAGCAAACCAAATACACAACTATGATCCTGAAAGCTCCGAACCGAGTGGAGCTCACCATAAACTTTACAAATGATCCCCAGTCTACAGAGGAGGTCTATTAATGCCTGTACCTGCAACATGTAAAGTAAGTCCCCAAGAGGGGTCAGTACGAAGAATGTACTGAGTATGTAAGGCCATAAGAAAACTGCATCAATACATGAGAATTTCATTGGAAAGAATTATAAGAGAAACTCTATATGTGAAACCATGTACCTTTCTTTGATTATTACTTTCGATCATTCAATCATATTCTTATCATTCATATACTATCTTTCATATGCTACCTTTGTTCAATGGATTCTTCCTTTACTTACCGCTCATTATCATTATCATTAGTTATTC
The DNA here is from genome assembly GCA_031232105.1 of Capsicum rhomboideum. Lineage (NCBI taxonomy): Eukaryota > Viridiplantae > Streptophyta > Magnoliopsida > Solanales > Solanaceae > Capsicum > Capsicum rhomboideum. Next base: position 44,098,810 of record CP124719.1, on the reverse strand, counting down.
AACATACATCCCTTCACATTTTCAATTACATGACATACTTACCTTGGCTTATGTTCATCTTTATTATCAATCATCCACTTATTAGTGGTCCATAATATGATAAGAGTCATCCACCTATTGGTGGTCTATAACCGTCATCCACACTTGGTGGGCTATAACATAATAACCGTCATCCACACTTGGTGGGCTATAATAACCGTCATCCACGCATAGGTGGGCTATAATATAATAACTGTCATCCACTCATAGGTGGGCTATATACATATATACATAATATAACATAATATTGGGATTGATCCACCCGAGCTTAGGCTCTTTAGATTTGATCCATGCAAAATAAAACATAAAGTAACCATGTAAGCATTACTTCTTTGCATTGCTTCTTCTCTTTACTTTTGTCATGAGAGTGATACATTGGTGATTGGAACATCATTGGGATCACATATATACATTATTTCATTTCCCTTTCTTTCATACTATGAGTGATACCTCGATGATAGAAACATTCTTGAAACTTGAAACACAAATATACATTACTTCACATCTTTACTTTTGTAAGATTGGTATCTTTACTTGTAAGGGATAGATACATTAACTTGCACATTACTTCTTTCATTACTATTGAGAGATTGGTACATTTACTTGTGAGAGATTGATTCATTCACTTGTGAGAAATTGATACTTTTGCTTATGAGAGATTAATACAATGATAGTCACAATTTTATTTGAAGCTTTGGATCAAAAATCAATGAGTGAGAAGCATGTGAATAAGCATTATTGGAAACATAGCCTTCATGGACACATAACACTGTTGGAACCATTGGACAATGATCAATGAACAAGATACATGAGTATAACCCCTATGGAAACCTTGGAACATAACCTCCTCGTACTTTTGGAACTTTACTAATGGATATGAGACATGTGATTCACAAGTGGTCTAAGAGTAAGAAATATGTGACCATTACCATTGGAACAATAGTCTATGCATAAGAGACATGTATATCACTCTATTGGAACTTTGGGTCATGACATGATTGGAATAATGCTATTCAAACTAAATAAGCCCTCTTTACCTCTTTTACTCTCGTTGAGATAGTTCTCTTAGGATTTACAACATATGACAAATTAAGAACAATAAGAACTAAGTGGATCATAATTGTAAAACACATATGAATAACAACATATATCAACCTTAGTTGGAATACTATAGAACCCCTTTGGAATAGAACACTTTTGGAACCTTAGGACAATGAGCACTAAATAAGACACATGTGAGTAGAAACTGTTCACCAACTAGAAGTGCGATACCTTAGAACCTTATAGAACTTTTAGCATACTAGTCAATGATCATAAGTCAGCGAATGGACATGAGTCATATGATTCACCAATTACCAATGAGTAAGGACCATGTGAGTAACACTAGCCAGTCATCGAATACGGAATACCTTATAGCATTTCGGAATTGAAAGAGTACTACGACAATGCGAACACCACATGCTGCAGAAGGATATGGAAGAGTAACCTTACATACCTTGTCGTCTTGCTGTGCATACACAATCTTAGATGGAAATACAATAGTCCAGCTCTTTCCTTACGTTTCACTCTACATCACAAATACATAACGAAGCTTATATTAGCAACCAACTACCTTACAAGTGTACAAGATGACCATGAATCACATAGTTACATTAGAACATCATTTCGCCTTCTTACAATGTCATTTATCACATCAACATGCCAACACTACCATAACATTCCACTCATTGACCAAGATTTCATGCAACAATAGCATTTCGCATCACACTTACCCTTTATGCCTTCTCCTTATCATTCCGTCATATTTACGCTTATCAATTTGCCTCATAACCATATATGAACAACCATCCACATTTAATACAGTCCAAAATGCCTTCATACAACACTTTAAGGTCATTAAAAAGACATCACAAGTTGATAATTACATCCATGAAGGGTATAGGGGTTTCGGGGGGCCAAAGGGATGCAAAAACAAGCAATTCAGAGTTCTGGGCCGATCCGCTAAGCAACCTGCGCCTGCAGGTGGATGACCTGCGTCCGCAGGTGACCTTTGGCAGTAGCCAGAGGCACCTGCACCCGCAGGTGCTTCGTCTGCGAGGGCGGGTGCCCGTTTTGGTCCGAAATGGTCTTTTTGGGTCTTTTTATGCAATGAATGGTCCATGATCATAACCAAACTTATTTTAACATATTTTGTGATCATATAACATGCCAACAACCATCCATGGTCTCACAACACACATAACATCACCAAAACGACACTTGACGGCCAATCTGCCACCAAAACCATAACCAATGTCACAATTTACGATTACAAATGTTATACACAAGGATTAATCAAAGTAAGACTATAATCACATCTCACATATCAATATTTAATCCACCAAGTTCATTTCCTTCCAAACCACAAGTGCTTAGTCAAGTTTACAAGACAAGCCATCCTCCGATTTAGCAAACATATAACAATTCACACATGGGGCACTCCTCAAGACTTTACCAACATAACCAACATATTATACACCATCTATCATGCATAAAATATATTAATTCATCATAATAAACACTTACCAAGCCGTGTACAAGGATGATCTTGGCCAAGAAAATGACTTAGGGTTCTTGAGAGGCAAATAAGAAATATGTAGAAAAGTCTAGAAAAGGCATGAGAGTTCAAATGCCATAAAAATCTTATTTTTCCCTATATATAGTCCCTCATGTCTCCCTTATCTTTTCCTTGGCATTTAATGCCATGTTGATTAGTCAATTGGACCAATTTTGGAAGAATGGGTCAAAATCCCTTTTTTTTGGGCCATGTCTTATAATTGTTTTGGGCTTCATTTTTGGGCCCAATAGTATAGGACTTATTATTACCCACAATTCAATGCAAAATTCATCAATTCTCTCATGTTTTCTATATTCCCATAATTGTTACGGTTATCAACAAAACTCGGAAACGTATGGGGTGTTACAACAAACTCCACTAAAGGCAAGGACTGGTCCCACTGACCACTAAAATCAATCACACAAGCTTGAAGCATGTCCTTCAATTCATGAATAGTCTATTCTGACTGGCTATTTTTCTGTGGGTGAAAATTTATACTCATCTCCAACTAAGTGCCCAACTCTTACTGCATATAACTCCAAAAGTGTGATGTGAACTGAGTACCTCTATTTGAAATAATGGAAATTGGCACACCATGCAACCATACTACCTCCTAAATGTATATCTTAGCTAACCTCTCTACATTATAGTTAGTATTCCCCAGTATCTGAGGTAAACCAACTACGAAGTCGATAGTAATGTGCCCCACTTCCACTCAGGTATAGGCATCCTCTGAATTATACTACCCAGCCTCTAGTGCTCACATATAACTTGTTTACAATTCAAACACTTGGGTACGAACTCTATGTTGTCCATTTTCCTCCTACACCACCAATAATGTTGCTTCAACTCATTATACATCTTTACTCTACTAGAATGTATAATATACCTCGAATCATAAGCCTACTCTACCACTAACAATGTAAGACTATGCATAGTCACCACTTTTCTACACAAAGCATCTGCCACTATATTGTCCTTGCCCAGGTGATAGAGAATGGTCATGTCATAGTCCGTCAACAACTCCAACAACCTACGTTGTCTTAAATTTAAATCCTTCTGGTTGAATATATACGGAAGGTTGTGATGATTGATGAACACCTCATAATGAACCCCATACAAGCAGTGCCACTACAACTTCAAAAAAAACTACCACTGACAACTCATGAGTGTGGTAGTTCTTCTCATGAGTCTTCAACTACCTCGAAGCATCGGCCATAACCCTCCTTCTCTACATCAAAACCCTACCAAGGCCAACTCCCAAAGTATTACAATTCATGGTAAAACCTTCAGCCTCCACAAGTAAGGTTAAGATAGGTGTTGAAGTTAACAAAGCCTTGATCTTTAGAAAGCTCGCCTTACACTCATTGGAAAACTAAAAAATAACATTTTTCTGAGTCAATCTAGTCAAAGGAGCTGCAATAGTCAGCCAAACCAATAAAACTCTAAATCTTTGTAGGTAAAGAAAACCTAGACAAATCTCAAATTGCCTCAACTTTGGCCGGATCGGCCATAATACCCTCTTTGAATACTACATGTCCCAATAATGCCATAGTACTAAGCCAAAACTCACACTTCAAGAACTTAACATACAACTTCTCATCCCTCTATCTCTGAAGCACAATCCTTAAATACTAAACATATTCCTTCTCACTCTTTGAATTCAACAAGATGTCATCACTGAACATAATAACAAAGGAATAAAGGTAAGGTCATAACACTTCATTCATCACTACATAAGTGCCATCAGGGAATTAGTCAACCCAAAGGACATAACCAAAAACTTATAATAGCCATACCGAGTCTTGAAAGTCATCTTAGGGATATCCAAAGCCATAATCCTCAACTAATGGTATCCCAACCTCAAGTGAATCTTTGAAACACCAAAGCACCCTGGAGTTGATCAAACAAATCATCAATGCGCGAAAGAGGATACTTTTTCTTAATTTTCACTTTGTTCAAATGTTGATAATCAATAACATCCGCATAGACCCATCTTTCTTCTCCATAAATAACACAAGATCACCCCAAGGTGAAACACTGGGTCTAATAAATTCTTTACTCAAAAAATCCTACAACTCATCCTTCAACTCGGCCATAGCCATCCTCTAAGAAGGAATGGAAATGGGCTTGGTGTTTGGCTCTAAAACAATGCCAAAACTAATGTCTCTATTAGGTGGAACACCCAAAAGGTCTGTATGAAACACATCCTGAAATTTTCTAATCACTCTTACTAATTCCAAAGGAGATATGTCAGTGTTGGTATCATAAATATAAGCCAAGTAAGACAGACATTCCTTCTCAACCAACCGCTGAGACTTAAGGAAAGAAATCAACCTCCTAGGATATGAACCCTGAGTACTTTTCCACCCCAACCTCAATAAACCAGGCGTAACTAAAGTAACTATCTTGGAACTGTAATCCAACACAGAGGGATACAGATAAAGCTAATTTACGCCCAAAAACATATCAAAATCTATCATGTCCAAAATAATCAAGTCTACCCAAGTATCATACCCCAAAAGAGTCACAATACCGAATTGGTACACCTGATCAACCACTAAAATATCACCTACAAAGGTAGCAACATAAATAGGAACTATAAGAGACTCATATATTATATGAAGAGTCGATACAAAATATGTAGACAGAAAGGAGTAAGTAGAACCAGGATCAAATAACACTAAAGTTTATCGATGGCATACAGAGATGATACTTATGATAACTTCATCTAAGGACTCTACCTCAAATCTACTCAAAAAGTATAACACAGAGCTTTGTCATTACTAATTGAAAAACTCCTCTACCACCTACTCATCCATCTGGTGGTGCACCTCAACCTACTTGAGATCCACCCCGACCCTTAGCTGGGGGTACTGCTGCCCTAACTAGAGCTTGATAACCTTGTTGTTGACCTCTACTACTAAGTCTGGTACAATCCCTCTTGAGATCCTCTTGACTACCACACTTATAACAAGATCTAAGAACCACCGTCTATTGAGAACACCTCGAATAACAAGAATAGACACCACAACCTAATAACCTTTAGGGAGAACCATGATAATCTTGCCCTAGGTAAAAAACCACCATCTAGAATACCTATCCTCAGATGCTTGGATAGCAACATGAATCGTTCTACTATGCTAAGAGCAAAAAACTAGCTAAAAGAACCCCTACTACCAGATAAGGTACAACTGAAGTGGTCAAAAGAGTGGGGTCCCTTTCCCCTTAAGTTTCCAAACTTCTTGTGGTGAATGAGCTTGACCTCCTTGGAGGCCCCAACCGCCCTCTAAAGTGTAGCTCCAGACTGAGCTATAGGAAAAACTATCTCTCCAATTTGGAAAGTCAAACCCTTAACAAATCTATAAATCCTCTCAGCCTCATCTAGTAAGATCACTAAGGCATGGAGAAACAATGCATAGAACTATATCTCATACTTAGTCACCAAAATCTCACCCTAGGTCAAATGCTCAAACTAAGGTCTATGATCCTCTCTCAGGTTATAGGGAATAAATCAATCATGGAAAGTTTATACGAACAACATCCTAGTCACAGGAGGAGATCCTATGGGTATAGAGTTAACATAAGAATTCCACCACTACTTGGCAGGGCTACATATCTGGAAAGCCGTATTATCAACCCCACACTCTGAAGTCTCTCTTAAAAACTCATTAGAAACTCATATGCATCCTCGCTCTGTCCATCCTGAAACTAAAAGGAATTTATCTTTCTAAACCTCTCAAACTTTAACCATTCCTTATCAAACATCACTAGTCTATACAAATATATAACTTTTGTACAGCATAATGGAATACCATAAAATCTAACTGGCTCGCCCGCTGAGCCCTGGAATACCGAAATAGGATGTTAATCTGGGCCTCAGCACCAATCCTAGTCTAAGAACCCCAAGGAGTACCAATCAAACTACCACTCTGGGCAATTCCCTCTAATAGATGAAATATATGAATCTAAGCATCCTAAATTACTGGAGTAGCTACGAACCCTAGTGGAGCCTGAATTGGGCCGACCTTCTCAGCTAGAATCTGATGATCCTCAACCTCACAGTCGGCCTTAGGGGACTCTGCACTAACTAGAATCTGAGTAGCTTCCTGGGTTCTACCTCTACCTCAGCCTCTACCATATCCTCTATCAAATTTATATGTCCCCATATGAGCATTAGGTAGCGGTACTGGAATAGGCTCCCAGTCTCTCTCCACTCTAGCATGAGTCCTTATAATTTGTGTGAGAAAGAAATAAAGAATCTTAATGAATGATGTAATCAATTTCACATAATAGAAAGAGAAGTATAAATTTTCCTAAAGCCTCATAACCTCTCAAAAATGGGTAACAGATGGCTTCACATCGATCAATGGGACTCTACTAGACTCAGTTGTACTTGTGAGATTAATGAACCTAGCCCTCTAATACCAGCTTGTCATAATTCAAAACTCAAGTCGTGGTGGAACCTACACACTTCCTACTGTAGGTAAGCCAATCCCAAAACTTAGCAAAAATTAATCATTAAAATATGTGGAAGAAGTAAAATAATGATAAGTCTCATATTAAATCTCATATACAACTGGGTAAAGAACTACAAAAGATAACAACCTTCCTAAAACTTGGTAGTCACAAAGTACAAGCCTCTAAGAGAAATGATATGTACAATAAAAAGTCTAAAATATCTTAAAACAATAAAAGTATGACAAAAGTAAGCAGGATAGAGGAGATCCGATAGGCATTGCATCAATCAGCCACTACCTCAAAATCTCAATAGAGTAATCCCAAGCATAATATCCAAATTAATGCTTAAAATGGGTGGCTCAATACCTTCACATAAAGTGCAAAAATAATAAGTATGAGTACTAATCCACATGTACTTAGCATCATCATCGAATGACCCTAATTTAAAGTGATTGCAAGAACCCTCAACTCTCTCCATCTAATACAACCCAATAAAATCTACAAACAGGAAGGTCACACCTAATCTAGCAAGTATGCATCAGTAATATAAACTAAAAGAATGTTTAAGTCCACAATTCCTCAATTTAGATATGAAAGCAACAATAAATCAAATCATGAGTCACAACAATATTAATACAATTGAATTTAAGTGATAAGATAAGTGTATATGATATAATATAATGCTACAATAGGAACTCGCTGCTCTATATAGCTAGATAAAACCCATAGGGGACTCACGAGGTCTATATACCCATCCAGAATCACTTTCTATTAATCATATAATCAATAATCCACCCAAAACAATTTCCCATTGGGTCACAAATCAAAAATCTACCTGTAACACGTTCCCATCAGGCATGTAAATCAAAATTATTAAAAATCCAACCGAAATACTTTTCCATCGATCATGCAAGTCATTTTCTCAAATCACTTTCTCAAATATATATTTAACAATTCTATGATATTAATATACGTGAGTATGTATGATTCATGATAATAAAAGACCACAAATATTGCATTTTGGCACACAAGGCCAAACTCTACTCAAAATACCCACTACAAGACCCAATATCATCAATCTCTCCCAATTTAATCAATTTATATTCAATAAGGAGGTATTATTAATATAAACCACTATGAAGAGTCATAGAATCACTTATCGACTTTTTACATATTTAGCCATGTATCTATAATAGGGAGAAATATTTTAATCAAATTAATTATTAATTTTACTCCCTTATAGAAAATACTGATACCTGCATAAATACTCATTATCTCACCTATACAGGACCTCCATCTTTCCATTACTTCCCAAAAACATAATTATCACAAAAATACTTTTAAAAAGAGTCAAAGAAAGTCTCAACTTATCTTGAAGAAAACCTAAAAAGTCAAGCCAAGCTTTACCATTTGGAGAGCCTTCGAATGATCCTAATCTGGTAAAATACAGATGTAATGACCCAAAATGTTATTACACTAAAATTGAGAGTAAAACTTTAGCTTAGTCCTTCCCTAGACCAAATTTGTGAAATTTAGGGTTAGCCTATTTTTAAGCGTATTTTGAGTGTGGTGTGGTTTAGGAAAGACTAGTAGTTATGGTGTGTGGATTGGTATATTTGAGTTGTTAATATGTTAGGTGACAAGCTTAGAAAGTTATAGAAACTTTCAGTGCATAAAATGGGTGAGTAGAACTCCGGTTATAGCGATTACCATAAAAGGGTCAGTTTATAACACCAAAAATCAAAAAGTGTGTTGTGAAATAGCTAGAGCTGGGAATGGATCCCAAACTACTGGTTTAGTGTTGCTGTAGAGATAAATCCATTGCTGTAGTAATGTCACAGCAGCGGCAGAAGTGTTACCGCAGTTATAGACTATATTATCTTAAGTGTCACTCTAGTTATAGACTATATTATCTTAAGTGTCACTCTAGTGACAGATCCGTCGCTGCAATGATATTGCTACAGTAATGAATCTGCCACTGCAGTGATAAAAAAGAAAAATATCAATTTTTAGGTCAGAAACTTCATTTTTCATTCCCTTTTTCTAAAACTCATTCAAGGGCTGAGCTAAGGTGATTTTTCACCAATTTGGGGGTTTTCAATCTTTGAGGTACGGTTTCTTTACTCCTAAAACTTGAAATTACTCCTTTAGATTGTTAGAGTTGTAAGAATCATAGTCTTGGTTGAAATTAGAATTATCCCAAAATTCATGAACTGGTTGGAATTGGTAGGAAATGACTTGATTTCAATTGCTATTAATCCTAGAGTGTTAGAAAACACTTCCTAGGTAGAATTCTTTCTTAGAACATGAGATATGAAGAATTCAAAGAGATTAAAGGGTAGAAAACCCTAGAATGGTGAACTAGGTCAAGTTCAGAGGTTGAAATTGATGGGTTTGGATATATAATGCTTAGAAGTGTGGAATATTATTTTGAAATGTATGTATTTATTATTTATAGATCAAGAAAAGGCAAAAATTGAGAGAAAAGTTAAGGTTGTGGCCAAATAGTATTTTTAGGTAAGAAATTGAGCTAAGTTATGGTTTAATAATAGTATAGACTTGATTTAACTCTATGCTTATATGTAAGCTGAATGTTTGTGATTAGCCTTCCGCCATTACTTATGATTATTGATTATCATCATGCATTGAGCATTGGATTTGAGATTATACATTGAGATGATATTAGGATTGGGTGTCATGCCTACACTGTTATTAGAATGGGTGGAACGCTGGCACTAGTACATGCACTGAACTCATCCCCTGTAAGTCAAAGATAAGGATCCTTGATGACCCTAGTATGTGTGTACATCTTACATGCATGCAATCATTTTTACATTTGTACATACATTGTCTTGACTTTTATTGACTAAATTTGTCTAATTGTAAATAATGTACTTGTATGCTTGAGTTCTGATTGTATGAAGAGAATGGTTGTTAAATTATGGGTTGTGTCTTGATTGCTTCTTACTTGCATTTAACTTGTTCATTTGTATATATTGGGTTAAGTCGGCCGACGATGCCTACCAGTATGTAGTTGTTGTATTGATAATATCTATACTCTTCTTTTTATTGAGTGCATCACATTTTCCAATATTTTGATATGAGACCTCGGCTTTAGTTCGTGATTCCAGGTTCCATTTAAGTGTGAGCATCATATTCAGGCAGTAGTTGAATCATCTCTATTAGTTCATGTCTTTTGCTTGGGACAATGACATTTCTTATTTTGGTTTAGTATTTGGATCATGTTTTAGGTCTTTTCTGGATGTTTAGAGTTCTTGTACGGTAACTTTCGGTTCTTAGGGATTGTAATAATTAGTGATATTTCCACTCTTAATTGGTTTGGTATTAATGAGTTACTAATGCTCCAGATTTGGTTCAGGAATGAAGAGATGGTAGTTGAGGAGAAGGAAGTTCTGGTTGTAGAGAATATGGTGCTAGTACAAGATGATGCAACTTAGGTGCCAATATCAGCAAAATTAATTCAGTAAGTGTTGGGTTTTTTGAGTGATTTGGATGGCATCGATACTACTCCAACAGTTTTTGCATTCCTATCTCCAGCCTCAGATAGACGAGGGTTCTAAGACAGGAGTTTTTCCCTGACTGGCATTGGGTCCAGTTATGATCGATGATGAGCATAGGTTGTTTTGTAAGTACATGAAGATGAAACCTCTAGTTTTTCAAGGGGCTGAGTAAGAGGATGAATTCAAGATTTTAATTGAGTGTCATGAGCATATGCATAAAATGGGCAGCATAGAGAGGTGTGGTATGGATTTTTATGACTTTTCAGTTATAAGGAGAAGCCAAGCAATACTGGAGATCTTTTGTTGAGTGTAGGGCTAGTTCACCTTCAATTACTTGGTCTCAGTTTCAGAATGTGTTCCTTGAGAAGTATGTTCCTTGTACCTGTCGAGATATGAAGAAGGATGAGTTTCTATGAGGCCAAATTTCATGCCTTATCTCATTATGCATTAGAGTTGATTACTTTAGAGGAATAAAGGATTAGGTATTTTGTGAAAGGTTTGAACATCGGTCTTAAGGTGACTATATTGCAAGTGGCTATGTCCAGAAAGACTTTTTAGAAATTGGTGGAATTTATAAAGAAAGTGGATAGGGTGTGTAATATCCCGTACATTTCCGACCTTACTTGACGAGTTTGAGACATGTTTACCTTAGTATTAAGTACAAAAAGTATGTATCTCGGATGGTATCGGAGGGTAGACTAGTACTTGCAAAAGCTGAAAAATTTCAAAGGGGTAGCCAGACTTGCGCCACTCCCTATTTCAGGGTGTGTGACGCAAGCCACCTGATTCAGAGGGGCAACAATTTTCGCGCCACTGCCCGTATTGCAGCAGTGGCGCAAGGCACAAGTGTTTTGGCCTTTCCGAGCTCGTTTTGCGACGAAATGCAATGTCGATTCTTCCATGGTTTCTTTTGGTTCTTTGGTGTTTCTTTACTCCTTATTAAGGCTCCAAGTACCTTAATACACTCCTACATTATCAAACCATGAAACACAGGAATTTACCAAAAATGTTCAATTAAACCATGGACGGATAGAATGTCTAGTTTTGCGATTGAGGCTACGAAAGGGAATCTCGTAAGTGAATATTGTCGTGACATTATGAAATTATTTAAACATGAGATATATGATGGATTATACATTTATTTTAGAGGGCTAAGCTAATATGTGTTATTGGGCCCAAATTGAGGCCCAAAACAAGGCCAAAATGAAAAGCCCAAAGGAAATGACCCATTCTTATATTAATTAAGGGACCATGACATTTAATGCCAAAGAAGTGGATAAGGATTGACTTGAGGGTCCATATAAAGGAACAAAAAAATCAGATTTTAGTCATTACAAAGTCTCATAACTTTTTGGATATTTTCACAAACATTTCTCTCATTTCCAAACCCTAAGGCAACTATCCCTTTGGACACTTTGGACAAGACCATCACTTTGCAAGCTTGGGTAAGTATTTATTCTTGTGATTTAGCATATTATATGCATGAAGTATTGTGTAGATCATGATGGTTGTGTTGGAAAGGTTGAATAGGACACTTTTGCCCTTTGGTAAAAGATGTGCCATTTTGTGAATTAAACTTGAAAGGTGACTTGTGGTTTTGATGAAAGAGCATGGTATGGATGAAATATCAACATGTATGGTGTTATTATGTTACTAAACTTGTTATTTTCTATAAGTGTAAATTATGGGATTTTGGCCGATATGTGCTATGAGGTGTATTAAGGTGACTTGATGGATTATTTATGATATGGTGTGAATGAGAAAGTGTAAAGAAGAAGCTTTGTTGTGAAATGCTATTGGTTATGATGTTTGGTCAATGTATGGCATGTTGTGGTATTTTTGGTATGGTCATGCCAAAATTTCATTGTAAAGGGGGAAATGACGTTATAGGCAATTATGTAACTTTTGTCATCTTTTGCACTTGTAAGGTGGTTAGATGTTGACGTAAACTCCGTTATATACTTGTATTGTAGAGTAAGGGGCTGGATCATTATATTCATTAGGATTGTGGATTCTTATTGAGAGGCTAAGGTATGTAAGGTTATTCTTGTCCGTATCTTTCTGCAGCACATATTGCTCCCTTTGCCATTGTACCTGTACCTATGTCGCAATGTTCCAAAGTATCTCATGTCAGGTTGGTTACCTATATATATTTATTCATGTGTCTCTTGTACACTGAACATTGTCCCAAAGTTCCAATAATGTGATAACCAACAATGTTTCAGTTTCATATCATAACTAAAGAATGAAAGTAATGCATATATGGTTGAGTACGGGTGGTAGCTCAAAGGGGCGAAAGCCTAGCTAGAGACGATCCTGATGTATCATAGGTGGTAGTTCAAAGGGGAGAAAGCCTAGCTAGAGACGATCCCGATTGATTATTAGACATAGGGGGTAGCCCAAAGGGGTGAAAACCTAGTTAGGGCCGAACCTGCTTTATTGATTTATGGGTGGTATCTCAAAGAGGCATAAGCCTAGCTAGAGACGATCCCAGTATTGTTATTTACCACTGATCAGTTGGTCCCGGGCATGACGTGATTATTGTTGATATTGAGATGAATGATAAAGGAAATAAAGAATGTAAAGTACATGGTTCCACACGTATGGAAATGTTGGTTTATCGATATTGTCTATTCTCTTATTTTTGATTTACATTGACTTTCTCACATATTGATACAGTTTATTTTGGCCTTAAATACGCAGTACATTCTTCGTACTGACCCCCTCGGGGGAAACTTACCTTACTTGCTGCAGGCACAGGTACTAGTAGACCTCCACTGTAGGTTGCAGATCATTTACGAACATTGGTGAGCTCCAGTTGGTTCGGGGCTTTCTGAGTCTTCTATGTACATTTTCTTTGGTCTTGTGTATATGTATAAAGCGGGGTGTGTCCCGACTCTAGGTTGGTTTTGGTTATGCATCTGTAGAGGCTTTGTAGATGTTGTGGGTCAGATGAATGGAATGTAATGAACTTATGTTTTGTCTTGATGGCCCTAACTGCCAAGTTTCATAATTCTCATATATTTGTCATAACTTCTGCTTTTGGCATTTCATATTTATTTGTGGTGGTGATGGCTATTGAGTGGTATGCATATTGGGTGTTTATGGATGAAAGTTGGTTCTCTCGGGCCTTATCGGCTCCGAGTGCCATATCCGTCCCATTGGAATTCAGGGCGTGACAAACGTGGTATTAGAGCGGGTCGTCCTAAGGTTGTCTACAAAGCCGTGTCTGAGTAGAGTCTTGCTTATGAATATGTTATGCACCATATTTATAAGTAGGAGGCTACGGGATATTTAGGAGTTGTTTCTTTTTCTTCATTTCTACGATCGTACCATAGAGCTACTGTTGTAAGTGGACTAGTATATAACCATGGGAATTAGTTTTCTTATGTTATAGAAAATCTGATTACACGAAAGGGGAAAGGTAAAAGTAAAAGGATAGACAGGCTTGCTGGAGAGGGAATTAGTAGACCACCACCGGAACAGGTTAATCAAGGTGGTGTTGAAAAGGAGTTTGCATCGCGGGCTTCTACTACTTTACCCGCAGACCCGCCTATGAATGCTACTGACCAGGATTTGTGAAATGTAGTGCATATGTTGACGCAGATAGTTGTTGCACAAACACAGGGACGAGCTGGTCCAACGACAAATGAGGATGATGTGGCTAGAATAGCGAGCTGCAGAACATAGGATTTTCTGAAACTGGATCCTCCTATATTCACGGGGTTAGACCCACAGGCAGATCCACAGGACTTCGTGGACCAAGTCCAAAGGGCCCTAGATGTTATGCATGTGACTGGTGTAGAAATGGTAGAACTTCCGGCCTATAGGTTGAAAGGTGAAGCGATATTGTGGTATGAGGACTGGAAATGGTCGAGGGGCATTGATGCACTTCCAACTGGTTGGGAAGAATTTAGAACGACCTTTCTTGATCACTATCTTCCTTATGAGATCAGGGAAGCACGTGCAGATCAGTTTCTAAACCTTCGACAAGGGAATATGAGTGTTCGAGAATACAGTCTGTAGTTTAATTCTTTGGCTCGATATGCTCCAAATGTAGTGGCTACAATGACCGACAGAATCCATCGATATATGGAAAAATTGGAGCCGTATTTGGTAAGGGACTGTACCATTGCTTCTTTGAACAGAGACATGGATATTGCTAGGATCCAGGCCTTTGCACAAAAGATGGAGGATTAGAGGCAACAGAGGAGAACATAGAAATCTGAAAGAGGGCCGTCAAAGCGGGCTAGACCTATGGGGCAGTCTATGGTGTCCCAAGGAGAATTTAGACCTTGGATGTTTCCTAGACCGCATAGACCATTATTTTCTCATTCCATAGCAGGTGCTTCCTCCCAGTTTCGAGGGTCTAGAGGCGGTTATGTTGGGCAAAGCATTGGGGTTCAAGGCTCGCAGACATTAGGGTTTTTCCGTCAGCCATGTCACCACTGTGGAAAGTTTCACCCAGGGGAATGCCGATGTGGGGTGAATACTTGTTTCTGGTATGGTATGCCAGGGCACGTGATGAGGGAATGCCCACGAAGAGGCTTGAGTGGTGTGGCACGGCCTATGGGGTCAACCGTTGCATCTTCATCATCGGTTCCTTCCGTAGGCCGAGGTGTGCAGCCTACCGGTCGTGGTAGAGGTACCGCAGGAGCAGCTAGTTCTAGTGGAGTACAGAATTGCACTTATGCTCTAGTGGACCGACAGCATTCGGAGGCATCTCCTGACGTAGTCACAGTTATATTGTCTATATTTTCACATGGTGTATATGCATTGATAGATCTGGGCTCTACTTTATCATATGTTACTCCGTTGATTGCTGTAAAATTTGAAAGAACACCGAAATTCTTAGATAAGTCCATTGAAGTGTCAACGCCGGTTGGTGAATCTATTGTTACAAAAAGAGTATATCGTAATTGTGTGGTAACTGTGTGTGGTCATGATACACTAGCGGACCTTCTTGAACTTGACATGGTGGATTTTGATGTTATAATGGGGATGGATTAGTTGGCTTCTTGTTATGCTACGGTGGATTGCCGAGCCAAGGAGGTACATTTTCATTTTCCACAAAAGAATATTCTTGAGTGGAAGGGTAATGTGGGGGCGCCGAAAGGAAAATTTATTTCCTATCTTAAAGCTAGGAAAATGATAGCTAAAGGGTATATATGCCATTTGGTAAGAGTGCAAGATCTCAACGTGGAACCACTAACTCCTTAGTCAGTTCCGGTGGTCAATGAATTTCTCGACGTATTTCCTGACGACCTACCAGGCTTACCCCCAGAATGGGAAGTAGAATTTGGCATTGATGTGATTCCAGGCACTCAGCCTATTTCTATTCCTCCATATAGAATGGCTCCAGCAGAATTGCGTGAATTGAAGGAGCAGTTGAAAGATTTGCTGGACAAAGGATTCATCAGGCCTAGTATGTCCCCATGGGGTGCACCGGTATTATTTATACGGAAGAAAGATGGCACATTGAGAATGTGCATTGACTATCGCCAATTGAATAAGGTAACGATCAAGAACAAATATCCCCTCCCTCGAATTGATGATTTGTTTGATCAGTTACAGGGTGCCAAATGTTTTTCAAAGATTGACTTGAGGTCGGGTTACCATCAAGTCAGAGTTAGAGAAGAATATGTACCCAAGACAGCTTTTCGAACACGGTATGGCCACTATGAATTTTTAGTTATGTCATTTGGACTAACAAATGCACTGGCTGTTTTCATGGATTTGATGAATAGGGTGTTTAAGCCATTTCTAGACGTGTTCGTGACGGTATTTATAGATGATATCCTGGTTTATTCGAGATCACAGGAAGACCATGCTAATCACTTACGACAGGTGTTACAAATTCTCCGGGATCGTAAGTTATATGCAAAGTTTTCTAAATATGAATTTTGGCTAAAATCCATAGCATTCTTGGGTCACATTGTGTCGGATGAAGGAATTCGGGTTGATACTCAAAAGATTGAAGCAGTGAAAAATTGGCCAAGACCTACGACGCCTACAGAGATTCGTAGTTTTCTTGGTTTGGCAGGTTATTACAGAAGGTTTGTGGAAGGGTTTTCTTCTATTGCTGCACCATTGATGAAGCTAACACACAAGGCAATCAAGTTTTAGTAGAACAACGCATGTGAGAAAAGTTTCCAAGAGCTGAAGGAGAAATTAACTTCCACCCCAGTTTTAGTACTTCCCGAAGGTATAGAAGGTTATGCAGTGTATTGTGATGCTTTTGGGGTTGGACTCGGAGGTGTATTGATGCATCATGGTAAGCTGATAGCGTATGCCTCACGACAGTTGCGGCCACATGAGAAAAACTACCCAACACATGATCTTGAGTTAGCAGCTGTGGTATTTGCTTTAAAGATATGGCGTCATTATTTGTATGGGGTTCATGTTGATATTTATATTGATCACAAAAGTTTCCAATATATATTTAAACAGAAAGATCTAAATCTGAGGCAGCGGAGGTGGCTGGAACTCTTAAAAGACTATGATATTGATATTTTATACCATCCCGGGAAAGCAAATGTAGTAGCTGATGCACTGAGTCGCAAAGCAACAGGATGCACTAACGATCAGTTGAGAGGAAAGCAAGATATAGTTAAGGATCTACATCAACTAGCTAGCTTGGGAGTTCATCTGCTTGAATCTCCAGATGAAGGGGTTATTGCATAGAATGCGGCAGAATCTTCCTTAATAGCTGAAGTAAAGGAGAAACAGTATGCGGATCCTATTTTATTGCAGCTGAGAGAGAATGTGCAGCAAGAGTTGACAAAGGTATTCAATCTTACGCAAGATGGAGTACTTCAATGCCGAGATCGATTATGTGTACCGGATGTAGATGAGCTGAGGAAGCGGATTATGACAGAAGCACATCACTCACGGTATTCTATTCATCCGGGAGCTACAAAGATGTATCATGATTTGAAAGACATATATTGGTGGGGAAATATGAAAAAGAAAATTGCGAAATTTGTAGCTCAATGTCCAAATTGTCAACAGGTGAAAGTGGAGCATCAAAAACCGGGAGGTTATATGCAATGTATAGATCTTCCAGTTTGGAAATGGGATATGATTAATATGGATTTTATCACAGGTTTGCCTCGTACGTTGCGGAAATTTGATTCTATATGGGTTATAGTTGACAGGCTTACCAAATCAACGCATTTCCTACCAGTCAGGACCACCTATACAGCTGAAGATTATGCAAGGTGGTATGTAAAAGAGATAGTGCGATTGCATGGGATTCCAATTTCCATTATATCAGACAGGGGAGCACAGTTTACCGCTCATTTTTGGAAGTCTTTCCAAAGGAGCTTGGGCACACAGGTTAATATGAGTACGGCTTTTCATCCTTAGACAGATGGACAAGCAGAGCGTACAATCCAAACACTTGAAGATATGCTACGATCTTGCACATTAGATTTTAAAGGTAGTTGGGATGAACATCTACCTCTCATTGAATTTGCGTACAACAATAGCTATCATTCAAGTATCGGGATGGCACCTTATGAAGCTTTATATGGAAGAAAATGTCGATCACCAATTGGATGGTTTGAAGCGGGTGAACCTTCTTTACTTGGGCCAAATCTTGTTTATCAAGCTATGGAGAAAATTAAAGTGATCCAGCAGCGGCTACAAATGGCCCAAAGTCGACACAAGTCATATGCGGATGTTAGACGAAGAGGGCTTGAATTTGCTATAGGTGATTGGGTATTCTTAAAGGTGTCGCCGATGAAAGGGGTAATGAGGTTTGGAAAGAAAGGAAAATTGAGACCACGTTATATAGGTCCATATGAAATTGTCAAAAGATTTGGACAAGTTGCGTATGAATTGGCATTACCTCAAGAACTCTCCACAGTCCATCCAGTCTTTCATGTTTCGATGCTTCGAAAGTGCATAAGAGATCCATCTCGTATTAATCCTATTGAAGATGTACAAGTTACGGAGGATCTTACCTATGAGGAGATACCTATTGCTATTCTGGATAGGCAAGTGAAGAGGCTAAGAAATAAAGACGTTGCTTCTGTAAAGGTACTTTGGAGAAATCAACAAGTAGAAGAGATCATGTGGGAAGCAGAAGAAATGATGAAGTCAAAGTACCCATATTTATTTCACACGGAAGAAAAAGTTCACAGTGCGGAGGTGGAGCCATAACAAGTAAGTATTTACAAGTATTGCGTGTATGTGTATATATGTGTTAAGATAGGAATACAATTGTTGAACATAAGATGATTTTAATAACATTCGAAGACGAATGTTTTAAGGGGGGAAGAATGTAATATCCCGTACATTTCCGACCTTACTTGACGAGTTTGAGACATGTTTACCTTAGTATTAAGTACAAAAAGTATGTATCTTGGATGGTATCGGAGGGTAGGCTAGTACTTGCAAAAGCTGAAAAATTTCAGAGGGGTAGCCAGACTTGCGCCAGTCGGCGCAAGCCACCTGATTCAGAGGGGCAACAAGTTTCGCGCCACTGCCCGTATTGCAGCAGTGGCGCAAGGCACAAGTGTTTTGGCCTTTCCGAGCTCGTTTTGCGACGTAATGCAATGTCGATTCTTCCATGGTTTCTTTTGGTTCTTTGGTGTTTCTTTACTCCTTATTAAGGCTCCAAGTACCTTAATACACTCCTACATTATCAAACCATGAAACACAAGAATTTACCAAAAATGTTCAATTAAGCCATGGACGGCTAGAATGTCTAGTTTTACGATTGAGGCTACGAAAGGGAATCTCGTAAGTGAATATTGTCGTGACATTATGGAATTATTTAAAAATGAGATATATGGTGGATTATACAGTTATTTTATTAGGATAAGCTAATATGTGTTATTGGGCCCAAATAGAGGCCCAAAACAAGGCCAAAATGAAAAGCCCAAAGGAAAATAACCCATTCTTATATTAATAAAGGGACCATGAAATTTAAGGCCAAAGAAGTGGATAAGGATTGACTTGAGGGTCTATATAAAGGAACAAAAAAATCAGATTTTAGTCATTACAAAGTCTCATAACTTTTTGGATATTTTCACAAACATTTCTCTCATTTCCAAACCCTAAGGCAACTATCCCTTTGGACACTTTGGACAAGACCATCACTTTGCAAGCTTGGGTAAGTATTTATTCTTGTGATTTAGCATATTATATGCATGAAGTATTGTGTAGATCATGATGGTTGTGTTGGAAAGGTTGAATAGGACACTTTTGCCCTTTGGTAAAAGATGTGCCATTTTGTGAATTAAACTTGAAAGGTGACTTGTGGTTTTGATGAAAGAGAATGGTATGGATGAAATATCAACATGTATGGTGTGATAATGTTACTAAACTTGTTATTTTCTATAAGTGTAAATTATGGAATTTTGGCCGATATGTGCTATGAGGTGTATTAAGGTGACTTGATGGATTATTTATGATATGGTGTGAATGAGAAAGTGTAAAGAAGAAGCTTTGTTCCGAAATTCTATTAGTTATGATGTTTGGTCAATGTATGGCATGTTGTGGTATTTTTGGTATGGTCATGCCGAAATTTCATTGTAAAGGGGGAAATGACGTTATAGGCAATTATGTAACTTTTGTCATCTTTTGCACTTGTAAGGTGGTTAGATGTTGACGTAAACTCCGTTATGTACTTGTATTGTAGAGTAAGGGGTTGGATCATTATATTCGTTAGGCTTGTGGATTCTTATTGAGAGGCTAAGGTATGTAAGGTTATTCTTGTACGTATCTTTCTGCAGCACATATTGCTCCCTTTGCCATTGTACTTGTACCTATGTCGTAATGTTCCAAAGTATCTCATGTCAGGTTGGTTACCTATATATATTTATTCATGTGTCTCTTGTACATTGAACATTGTCCCAAAGTTCCAATAATGCGATAACCAACAATGTTTCAGTTTCATATCATAACTAAAGAATGAAAGTAATGCATATATGGTTGAGTACGGGTGGTAGCTCAAAGGGGCGAAAGCCTAGCTAGAGACGATCCCGATGTATCACGGGTGGTATCTCAAAGGGGCTAAAGCCTAGCTAGAGACGATCCTGATTGATTATTGGACACAGGGGGTAGCCCAAAGAGGTGAAAACCTAGCTAGGGCTGAACCTGCTTTATTGATTTATGGGTGGTAGCTCAAAGGGGCATAAGCCTAGCTAGAGACGATCACAGTAGTGTTATTTTGCACTGATCAGTTGGTCCCGGGCATGACGTGATTATTGTTGATATTGAGATAAATGATAAAGGAAATAAAGAATGTAAAGTACATGGCTCCACATGTATGGAAATGTTGGTTTATCGATATTGTCTATTCTCTTATTTTCGATTTACATTGACGTTCTCACATATTGATACAATTTTTTTTTGCCTTACATACGCAGTACATTCTTCGTACTGACCCCCTCGGGGGAAACTTACCTTACTTGCTACAGGCACAGGTACTAGTAGACCTCCACTATAGGTTGCGGATCATTTGCGGACATTGGTGAGCTCCAGTTGGTTCGGGGCTTTCCGTGTCTTCTATGTACATTTGTTTTGGTCTTGTGTATATGTATAGAGTGGGGTGTGTACCGACTCTAGGTTGGTTTTGGTTATGCATCTGTAGAGGCTTTGTAGATGTTGTGGGTCAGATGAAAGAAATGTAATGAACGTATGTTTTGTCTTGATGGCCCTAACGGCCAAGTTTCATAATTCTCATATATTTGTCATAACTTCTATTTTTGGCATTTCATATTTATTTGTGGTGGTGATGGATATTGAGTGGTATGTATACTGGGTGTTTATGGATGAAGGTTGGTTCTCTCGGGCCTTATCGGCTCCGGGTGTCATGTCTGTCCCGTTGGAATTTGGGGCGTGATAGGGTGAAGAATCAAGAAGAAGTGAAAACAGAGGAAAAGAAGGCCCAAAAATTGGGTCACTTCAGTGGTACTTATTTGAGGGGTCATGGTTCGTAGGGCTGCACTTCTCGATTGTTCTATTCGGTTATGTCTATGTCTGTGGATGGACTGTCAGAGGTAAGTTATCATCCCTCATGGACAGACAGTTATACACCTTCAGCATCTTCAGTCCAGAAACCTATCGTAGACATTAAATTCCATGTGTGTGGAGGAATGGGACATATTTCAGAGGTTTTGTCCTAACTTCTTATTTGCAGGTCAGTTGACTCAGCAGCCATCTTCTAGTGCGTTAGTTCCATCGGGGGGGGGAGGATATGGTAGAGATCAGCCATATGATGGTCATAATGGTCATACTATAAGGAGGGGCGGATACCAAGCCAATCATGGTGGTGGGCAGGTTGGTCGGGGTGGCGCACAGACTAGTAGAGGTGGTGGTTAAGGTAGTGATTAAGACTCATTTGTATGTTGTTCTGGGTCTTCCCAAAGTTGAAGCTTCTGATGTTGTGATCACAGGTGCCATTCTTGTCTATGATAGTATGACTTCTGTGTTATTTGATCCAGGATCTACTTTCTCTTATGTGTCAGTGAAATTTGCTTTGGGATCGGACTTAAAATGTGAATTTCTTGATGCACCCATGCATGTATGTACACCATTTGGGGGGGTTTGTATGTGTTGATCAGGTTTTCCAGGCATTTTCTATAATGTTTATGGGGTATATAACTTTGGCAGACCTAGTGATTTTATATATGGAGGAGTTTGATATTATTTTGGGGGATGAGTTGGTTATCTCCCTACATTGTCATTCTTAATTGTTATGCTATGAGTGTTATTGTAGTTATGTCTGGTATAGAGAGGTTAGAGTGGGAAGGTACTCATAAGCCTGCCCCTTTGAGAATTTTTTCTGCGATTCGTGCTCAAAAGCTAGTTAGAAAGTGGTGTAGGGTGTTCATAGCTCTTCTTCAGGATAATAATTCAGCAGTCCCTCCTATCGCTTTGGTTTTAGTAGTGTGTGAATTCATAGAGGTTTTCCCTAATGATCTCCCTAGTATGCCACCAGATCGAGAGTTTGACTTTTGTATAGACTTAGAGCTAGGTACTCTCCCTATATGTATTCTTCCATATAGGATGCCACTGGCAGAGTTAAGAGAGTTGAAATTCCAGTTTCAAGAGTTTTTAGAGAAAGGTTTTATTCGTCTGAGCACTTCGCCTTGAGCTGCTCTTGTACTTTTCTGTGAAAAAAAAGGATAATAGATGCGGATGTACATAGACTATCGGCAGTTGAATAAGGTGACCATTAGTAACAAGTATCCTTTACCTAGGTTAGATGACTTATTCGACCAGTTGTAGGGAGTCGTGGTGTTATCAAAGATTGATTTGAGGTTGGGTTATCATCAGCTTTAAATTCGGGCAGAGTACATCCCAAAGACTAACTTCTGGACTTGTTAAGGATATTATGAGTTCTTGGTTATGTCTTTTGGTTTGACCAACACCCCAGCTACATTTATGAGCTTGATGAATGGGGTATTTAAGCTTTATTTTGATTCATTTGTTATTATTTCCATTGATGATATACTGGTTTACTCTAAGAGTAAGGAGGAGCATGAATCTCACTTGTGTATAGTATTGGGGTTGCTTAAAGAGAAGCAACTTTATGCTAAGTATTCAAAGTCTAAATTTTGGTTGTCTTCAGTGTCCTTCTTGGGGCATATGGTATCTAAGGATGGTGTTATGATGGTCCCACAAATGGTTAAAGCTATTAAAAATTAGGCTTGACCGACCAGTGTGACAAAAATTTGTAGTTTTGTGGGGTTAGCCAGTTATTATCACCGATTTGTAAAGGGGTTCACCTCCATTGCTTCTCAAATGACTCTTCTAACTTAGAAGGAGGTACTTTTTTTATGGAATGATGAATGTGAGGAGAGCTTTCAAAATCTCAAGACCTTGCTAACTTTAGCTCCCATTCTTACCTTACCTATTGAAGGAAAGGATTTCATTGTGTATTGTGATGCTTCACATTTTGGTTTAGGTGTTGTTTTGATGCATGATCAGAATATAATTTCTTATGCTTCCAGAAAGATAAAGCCATATGAGAAATCTACCCCACCCATGATTTAGAACTAGCAGCGATGGTGTTCGCTCTAAAGATATGGATACATTAACTCTATGGGATAAAGTGTGAGGTATTCATGAATCACCGTAGTTTAAAACATGTATTTACTCAGCTGATGTGCCATGAACTTACGGCACTTTCGATGCTTAAGACTAGGGATATTTTCAAGTACAAAGGCATTTCTATGTTGATATGAGGTGGTTTTATGGTATTTGCAGGTCAAACAAGTTCGGGGAAGGAAAATGCAGATTTTTGGACTTAAAGGCATCAAACAGAAGCATTCCACAGCCGTGGGATCTGACCATGGTCATACCATATCTGACGTGGGTTAAAATTGAGAGTTGATATTCAGCTGTTATGTAGATAAAAGCTTCCCACAAGCGTACATAGATGTCATGATCGCACAATTGATCGTGGGAAGGGAGTCCAGAATTAAGGTTTGTAAATGTTGAGTGTGAAGGGGATCAGATGAGAGGATCTCACGATCGTGGGATGATACCATGAGCTCGTACTGAGAATATTGGGAGAAGTATTTTGAAAAGTGAAAATCAAAAGAAGAAGCTATGAATGGAAGTCACGATCGTACAATAATACCACAAGCTCATACTGAGCATCGTGCCAGCCAAGATCTAAAGAGTTATAAAGTCAAGAGCCAACCTACAAGCACCAAGGAAGATCATGGTATGTAACCACGATCGTATCTTCCTTCTTTCGAGGTGCCAACTCAGCAAATCCCTGTATGTTTAGGATAGGTTTTTATTTTATCTATAAATACTCTTAATGGGTAGTTTGTACCAAGTTACATTCTTTTACATTCTATTATGGTTTCAAGGCATATTCTTGTTCTTGAAATTACAAACTTTGATTTTTAGGGTTTTATTCATAATAAAGATTCATGGTTTTTAATCGTATTCTTGTAAGTTCATAATTATGCTTTCTTAGCAGAATTATGTTTGTGTTCATGCAATTATGAGTAGCTAAACACCACAACTAGGGTTGTGGGAACCATAACGGATTAACAAAGTAGTGTTTGTAGTACAAAGTGATTCTCAAATGGTGTTCAGGCGTGTATTGTTGTTCCCTTTGTTGTGATTGATTTTTTAGTAGCTGGTGATACTATAACTCGCCTTATCTTTACTCACGACAAAATCAGGGGTAACGGATGGGAAAAAGGAATAAACAACAGGGACTTAGAGCTATCAATATTCACTTAATAGCTTGAGCTGATAATTCGGGAAAGATAATCTGGGATCCAAGATAGGGGTTAGTAATGCAAGGCTCAGGATAAGAGAGAACTTACTTGAGGATATTACTTAAATAAGTGCGGAAAGCCATTTAGGTATACATAACCTATTGATTCTACATGCCGAGCACTAGGAGAATTCATAAGTATGAAAAACCTATGGAATTATGAAGTTATTAGGGAACACAGTCCTAGTACCTCTATTATATTGATTACAAATCCAACAAAATCAACAATTGTTACTATTGGGATTATTTACTAGAGATTATTTACTAATTGCTTAGATAAGCACTTGATATAGATTTTGACCTTTTCCTCATGGGATCGACCCCAATCTAGTTGGGTTCTATATTTTATCAATGACCACTTTATACTTTGTTTAGAGGTAAAATTTGGGTGACATCAAATTTTGGTGTCGTTGCTAGGGAATATGGTTATGGAGTTGATTTATTGTGTTAGTCAAGCTATTGGTTTCTATTTCCTAATTTTACCTTTCCTGTTGTTTCTAGGGCATACACCGGTGCATGCCCAACGCTCAGAGTCAAGGCAATCACCTGATTCCACTTGATACGAAAATTGAACAGACTCAATAAGCGAGAAAAAGAATGGTAAATGATGGATTTCATAATGGGGGAGTTTTAGATGATGGAGTCCTGAATCAGCCAGGGCATCTTTATGGGCTTTGGAAGACTACGGAGTAGACCACTGCTCAATTGATGGCTGAGAAAAATGTTAGGCAAGAAGCTGCCAGGTAGGCAGCAATGGAAGAAAGGGCTAGACAAGCTGAAGTAGACCATCACGCTACACTTGAGGAGCGAGAAAGGCAGAGAAGAAATAGGGTGCAACAACCTCTACAACATTATCTTTCTTAGTTTGATGATGTAGAAATCGAGCTAGACTTTCTAGAGCTCATTGAAACATGTGTTATTATTCTACCAGTAGTGCCTAGTGGAACTAAGTTTGACATCACCAGTGCTTTGATACAGCTGTTGAACTTAAAGGGAGTGTTCACAGGCCTTGCTACCGCTGATGTAAACCTGCATGTGACAAACTTCATAGGGATTTACAATTCCTACAATCTACTTGAAGTGAACCAAGAGGCAATTAAATTGTAGTTGTTTCCCTTCTCTCTGGTGGGGGAGGCTATATTATGGTTAAATGAGTTGCCACGTGGATCAATCACTTCTTGGAATGAGTTGAGGACTTAGTTCTTGGAGATATTTTTCCCATCTTCTAGAATGTAATAGTTGAAAGACAAAATTTATAACTTCAGGCAGTTACATTCGGAGGTGTTATATGAGACCTGGTTAAAGTTTAAGAAGAAGCTACAAAATGTCCTAAATCATAGTATATTGAGCCATACTTTGCTTGAGATCTTCTATAAAGGTTTAAATGCAAACAATAAGACTATAGCAGACACTGTCACCGATGGGGCTTTCATGAGGTTACATTGGATTAGGCTTCTGAGATACTAGATCGGATCACTAAAACCAACTGGGGTTTGGCTTACTCGTGATGCAGACGTGCTTACAGGCACTTTTATGATTGGAGTATCTGTGGAACAAAGAGTGTTATATTACTCAGTCACTGAAGATGTAGCTCAGTTAAGGATCAAGCTTAGCTTGTTTATAAAGCAGTTTGCAGTACCAAGAGCAGAGAAGGTGAATACGGTTGGTTCACAAGGTAAGGCACTTGGGTATGATGACTCTGATTCTGATGAGGAATCCAAGTTATTAGACAATCAGGTGGCAAGTTTCCTAGTTAATGGCCAAGGGTTTAATCAATATAATTGGAACTCTGGGCAAGAAAATCAAGGTCAAAACTACTACAAAGATAACAACTACAACAAGTCTACGTACAGCAATAGGAGTAGAGGAAGAGACAGTAATTGGAGGATAAAGTATGACTATAAAGATAAAATTGGCTTGTATGTTCCGCTGGGCAACCAAGATGTTGATTCTAGCAATTCGAGGACGGAAGACATGCTTGCAAAAGTGGTAAAGGGGGTAGAAAAGATAGAAGACTACCTTAAGGAGCTTAGAGCATATATTTTAGGGATGAATCAAAAGTATGAACCACATGCTACCGCTATCAAGCAGCTTGAGCAACAGTTTGGTCAGATATTCGCTGCATTGAATCAGCATCAACAAAGCACACTTCTGAGCAACACTATCCAAAATCCTAAAAATAATGGTCATTCCTTGGCTATTACTACTAGGACAGGGAAGATGATTGTTGATCCACCTATTTATATGGTTGTTGAGAATGAGGTTGAGCCAGTGATAGTCGATAATAAAAAAGTGGCCAAATTTGAAAATCTAGTTATTGAAGAGAATGCATCTAAAAAGTCTCTAGTTGCTGAAAAGGAGGCTAAGGCAAAAAAATGAGAAGGAAAGGGAGGTTCCAAAAGTTTTGAATCCCATTCCATGAGCTTCTCCTCCTTTACATAAAGGCTGAAGAAGAAGGCTGAAGAATGAAAGCATCACAAGTTCATCTCACTATTGAAAGAATTATCGATGAACATCCCTCTAGTTGAGGCTCTTAAACAAATGTTGGGTTACACAAAGTTTATGAAGGTGTTGGTGACAAAGAAGAGAATCGTGAGTTTTGACCCATTGACAATTTCCACCATTATAGAATAATCGCTTCCCAGTTTCTAGTTGAGAAGAAGGATGATCCTGGAGCTTTCACGATTCTATGTACCATTGGGCCTTCAAATATTGTGAAATATTTGTATAACTTGGGTGCTAGTATTAATTTGATACCGCTAGCAGTTTATAGACAGTTGGGGTTAGAGTCACCCAAACCGACTTCGATGAGACTCCTTATGGCGGATCGTATTGTGAAAAAGCCTGTGGGGATCTTATGTAATCTTTTGGTGATAGTTACATCCTTTATTTTTATAGCTGACTTCATCATCCTTGACTGTGAGGTTGACTTTACGATTTTCATTATCTTGGGGAGACCATTCCTTGCGACTGGACGTGTGTTGGTAGATATGGAGACTGGGCAGATGAAGTTTTGACTAAATTATGAGGAAGTGACCTTTAATGTATACCAATCCATAAAGCAACCAAAAGAAATGCGTGTGATTTTTGCGATTGATACAATCAATGAGGATGCATTAGTAGCTCCTATTGAGGAGAGGCTTGGAGTTGAAACACTTACAGTGGTTATTATGAATTTTGAGGGTGATGACATTTATGGCTATGATGAGATGGTGAGCACACTCGATGGTAGGGGTTCATACAATTTTTCACCAAAGAAGCTAGATCTTGATTTGAAGAATAGAATGACCCCACCATCTAAGCCTTCCATTAAGGAGTCTCCGGTCTTGGAGCTCAAGGTTCTTCCATCCCGCCTTTGTTATGCATTTTTGAGAGACAAAAATACTTTACCGGTTATTATTGCAGTTGATTTGGTGGATTGGCAAGTTATGGCTTTATTTTCTGTGTTACAAAAGTTCAAGAGGGCCATTGGATGGTCCATTGCTGATATCATCAGGATTTCACCTGGAATTTGCTCGCACAAAATTCAACTTAAGTCGGATTGTGTGTATAGTATTAAGCATCAACAATGACTTAATCCGCCTATGCAAGAGGTTGTTAAGAATGAAATTATCAAGTGGTTGGATGCGGTGGTGGTTTACCCTATTATCGATATCAAATAGGTGAGCCCCATCCAATACGTGCCTAAGAAGGCTGGAATCACTGTGGTTTTAAATTAAAAGAATGAGCTTATTCCTATGAGGTCTATCACCAATTGGAGAGTATGCATAGACTACAGGAAGTTGAACGCATGGACTGAGAAGGATCAACTTTTTGATGCCTTTCATGGATCAGATGTTAGACCTTCTTGCTGGTAGATGATGGTATTTTTTTCTTGATGGATACTAGGGTTACAATCAGATTTTGATTGCTCCCGAGGACCAAGAGAAGACCACTTTCACTTGTCGATATGGGACTTTCGCGTTCAAGAGAATTTCTTTTGGTCTATGTAATGCGCTAGTAACTTTTCAGCATTGCATGATGTCCAACTTTTATGGTATGGTGGAAGACACTATTGAGGTATTTATGGATGACTTCTCGATTGTTGGTGACTTGTTTGAATATTGTTTGGATCATCTTGCTAGTTTCTTGAGGATATGTGAGGATTGCAACTTGGTACTAAACTAGGAGAAGTGCCACTTCATGGTTAAAAAAGGAATAGTGCTTGGTCACAAGATTTCAAAGAATTGAGGTTTACAAGGCAAAGATTGCGGTGATTGAAAAATTTCCTCCACTAAGTTTTGTGAAAGGTATTCAGAGCTTTTTGGGACATATGTAATTTTATCGTAGATTCGTCAAGGATTTCTCTAAAATTGCACATCCCTTGTGTAAGTTGTTGGAGAAGGAGATGAAGTTTGTTTTTGATGACGCGTGTCTGAAGGAATTTGAGTGTCTGAAAGAGAAGTTAATTCCTACCCCTATTATTGTGTCAGTAGATTGGTCCACGCTATTTGAGGTTATGTATGTTGCTAGAAGCGTGGTGCTAGGAGTAGTCCTAGGCCAAAGATGAGAGAAGATCATACATCCCATCTATTATGCTAGCAAAGTGCTTAATCCTGCTCAGAAAAATTACACTGTGACTGAATAAGAGTTGTTTGTTATGGTGTTCCCGTTTGAGAAATTTTGATCCTATTTGTTTGGCACAAAAGTTATTGTGCATACTGACCATGTAGCTCTTAGGTACCTTATGGCAAACAAGGATGTAAAACCAAGGTTGATTCGTTGGGTACTTCTATTACAGGAATTTGACTTTGAAGTCAAGGATCGAAAGGGGACTGAAAATCAAGTGGTTGACCACTTATCACGCCTTGAAAAAGAGGCAATGTTGAAACTGAATGATGAGCTTGAGAGTGATGATACTTTCCCAGAAAAGCAGGTATTGTCCGCATTGCAAAAATTGATTCCACGATTTGCAGACAATACCAATTATTTGGTAAGTGATATGGTGTCTGAGACCTATCATTTCATCAGCGGAAGAAGTTTAAGCATGCTACAAAGAAGTTCTTCTGGGATGAGCCAAACCTCTTTTGGATTTTTGTATATGGAATGATTCGAAGATATGTTCTAGAGATAGAGATGATGAGTATTCTAGAGGCATGTTATTCGTCACTAGTTAGGGGTCATCATAGTGGTGCACTGACTACGCATAAGATCTTGCAATGTGGATACTATTGTCCCATCATTCACAAAGATGCACATAATTATGCAAGGGCATGTGACCAATGACAAAGACAAGGGAACATCTCGCAAAGGCAAGGGCTTCCAATAACCACGATACTAGAGATTGTGCTATTTGATGTATGGGGCATTAATTTCATGGGTGCCTTTGTGAGCTCATATGGTATGAAGTATATATTGGTAGCTGTTGACTATGTTTCAAAGTGGGTGGAGGCAGTTGTGCTCCCAAACAATAAAGGGAAGAGTGTCACAACATTTTTGAGGAAGACTATATTCTCCAGATTTGGTACATCACGAGGGCGATCATTAGTTATAGGGTTCACACTTTTGCAATCGCCTATTCAAAGCCTTGCTTGTGAAATATGGTGTGAAACATAGGATGGCAACACCTTACCATCCTCAGACAAGCGAGCAAGTTGAGGTCTTCAATCGCGATATCAAGTCTATTTGGCAAAGACTGTAAATGCCAATGGAACAGACTGGGCCTAGAAAGTTAGATAATGCATTATGGTCCTACCGTACATCATTCAAGACTCCTACTGGTGCATTCCCATATCAGCTTGTATTTTGTAAGGCATGCCACTTGCCTGTTGAACTTGAGCATAAGGCATTGTGGGCACTGAAGTGGCTAAATTTGTAATAGAATGATGCAGCAAAGTTGACACTAGAGCAGTTAAATGAGATGGATGAATTCCGTCTCTTCTCCTATGAAAGTTCAACCATGTACAAAGAGAAAATGAAATTGTACCATGATCACAAGATTGAGAAAAGAGAATGCACAATGGGTGACAGGGTACTGCTATTTAATTCTAGGCTGAAGCTGTTTCCTAGAAAGTTGAGGTCGAGATGAAGGGGGCCTTACAAAATATTGATGGTGTATCCTTATGGAGACAATGAGCTTGAAAATGATGAGGGCTTAAGGTTTAAGGTGAATGGACAAAGGGTGAAACATTACCTTGGTGATGTAGATGAGGTCAAGTTGGTTTGTGAGATAGTTCTTGGTGAAGTCTGAGTAACCAAGAACACCCACGTCATACCATGATGTTAAATCAAATGCTTCATAGGAGGCAACCCATGGGTGAAGTTTGAGAAACCAAACTAGCCAGGTTGTATCACGACGTTAAATCAAGCACTGCTTGGAAGGCAACCCTAGGATTTTGTACTTATTTTATTTATAGGGTAATGTGTGCTACATGTGCAAGGACAATGCATAAAAGACACCAAGGAACTAGAAAAAAACAAAACCCTCGAGACCATTGTATGATCGTGGGAAGTTCCCACAATTATAAGTTTTGTCCTCTGCATGAGGTCTAGAGGATTGATTTCCAGGGGTTGGTCCTATGATTGAGCATCCACGATCTTGGAATCAATCATCTGACTGTACTCCGATGAATCAACTTCCAGGTGATGTAACCTATGATTTTAAGGAACAATTGTGGTTAGATACCACAATGGTCCTTAATCTTCATAGGTTCTCAGGCAAATTTTCTTAAACTCTCTTGTTACGAAGAGACACCACGATCGTGGTATGATCCCACGATAGTAGGTACAAGCCATTTATTGGATCTTTTAATAATTTTAAACTTCACCGGACCTAGCCCAACTCAAATTTAATTACCAAATCCTTATACACTATAACCCTATACACTCATTCCATCATTCAAACTTCAATTTCATATCAAAAGTATGATCAAACCAAGCAAAAAGGGAGCAAAAATCTGATTTTAACTTAGAATTTGAAGATTCAGTTGCTCTAATTTGTACCCTCACTCAGTTCATGGAACTCCTCACTAAGTCAAGGAACTTGCACTCTTAAAAATAGTAAGTTACACTCCCATACTTACATCTATAGATTATGTTTGGTAATTAAAGAAAGATTGATATCATGTGTACCTGTTGCGTGCCAAAGAACTATAGATCGGAGTTCGCAGTGAACTAGGGGCTTAAAATTGAATAATGTGCTCTGTGAGATTGTTTGTGTGAATGGGTGTAGAAGGGGGAGTCTGAGTACCCCTCACTGATCAAATATAGTTCATGATAGGGTTAAATTCTGTGTTTTTAAATTGATCAAGTGTCAGTGCAAACTCCACGACACAACCTATGATTGTCATTCCTATGTACAT
The DNA here is from genome assembly GCA_031232105.1 of Capsicum rhomboideum. Lineage (NCBI taxonomy): Eukaryota > Viridiplantae > Streptophyta > Magnoliopsida > Solanales > Solanaceae > Capsicum > Capsicum rhomboideum. The sequence goes on along the minus strand of CP124719.1, from coordinate 44,066,596 downwards.
TCGTGGGTTGGATTATTGTGGGTACCAGTTTGCAAAGTTGCAAGAGATAATCAAATGATCACATCCCACGATCATTGTATCTTGGGACAATCATGGGTTGTAGTCATCTGATGTGACAACCCCCAAAAAATTACTAAGTAGGGGCTTCCTACGATCGAAAGGACGAGCATGGTTTTGTACCACGATTGCACCATAGATCGTTTGTATGATTTACAGCACCTATATTTTAGTTTTAAACTAGTTCTAATCCTTTTATGTACAGGTACTATGGCACCCAAGTTAAATAAGAAGAAGTTGGAAGAGGCCCTCCGCACGAACATAGCTAAGTAAAGGGCATTAAAAGAGTCACCTCCAGCTTCGGAGAGTGAATCAGAGGAGTATAGTAGTTCAGAGGTTGAATACTCTAAAAGTGATTCTGAAGAACAAAACTTACGTCAAACCACTAGAGCCCAAGACAAGGCCAAAGCCACAACCTCCATTACAATGGTGCCCACAGAAAATCCCACTGAACCTTCCCAGTCTGAAGAGGGAGGTCAACATTTAAATCCAAATGGGGATGAGCCCGAGATAGCTAGGGCAGCTGATGATGAGATGAGTTATTTTGAGGAAGAAGAATCTAACCCGAAATCATCCAAAGTACATGCTACAGATATGCCTCAAAGTAGTTTAAACCTGAGGCGATGGAGTGTATCAAACTCTTGGGAATACTATATTGATGACGTTTCCCTGAATAACAAAGGGAACCAAAAGTGCATCATTCAAGAGGAACCAAGCATGCTTTTCGGGGCACTACAGAAAGTTTCTAAGCTAAATTAGGAATTCTAGAAATACAAATTAGACTAGATGAATAAACCAGTTAGTGATACGGGGCGGAGATGGTGAGAGAGTTTTATGCCAATTATACGGCAATGATTAAAAATATGACCTCTTCCTGGAAGGAGATAGCTATGAGGAAGTAGCCCAGACTGGGCACAATGTTGATGCGGGGTAAACCGATTGACATATCGGAGAAAGCAATTTTGAGTGTATTATTTGGTGATGAGTTTGAACCGACAGCTGAAACTCTAGAGTATGACTACGGATTACTGAATTGAAAAGAGTAAAAAAGTTAACCATTGAAGACAAGCTCATGCATTACCAGTGGCTGACGGGCCACATTGCGTAAGCTAAGGAATGAGCGGAATGGGTAAATAGTTTAAATATCTACAAAAACACACCGAGTTTCACTGCCAAAGCTTGGTGTCCAACGTCAGGCACTGTATAGCACCAACCAAAAATGACAACACACTCAATTCTTATAATGCGGGAATGATAGCAGCCTTTAAGGCTGAGTTAGACCTAAATATTTTATGAATCATTACATATGAGTTGAGGGAGAGGGTACTACTTTACCACACTACTCTACCCTTCCCAAACTTGGTGACTGTATTATGTTAGATGACGACTATTCCTTTTATTCCTACTATAGACAAGATTTTCAAGACAACTAAGATGGCTGGTATAACATAGATTAAGGATTTGATGGACCCAGTGGCTCAAGTCCAGGGCCCTCTACCTAACGTACCTTCACAGGATACAGAGGGGGGTGCCCCAGCTACAGATATTCTTGCTTTTGAGGCCGGTGCCACTTTCTCCTCTACTCAGCAGCCCACAACGCCTTTAGGTTATATAACCCATACCTCCACAAATTTCATATTTTGAGGATCTTTTCATAGACGTGGATACACATGTGCTAGACTTCTATACCCAGGCCTCAGTAGATAGAGGCATAGGTAAGTAGGTAGATGATGAGATAGAGGAGACATATGATAATTTGTAGCCCCCAAAAAAGTGAAAAAAGACGGATAAGGAGGGGAAAAAGAAGAAGAGTAGGAGGACCTCTGAGATGCTTAGTTTAGAGAGGAGTGAGGTCTCCACTATTATTGAGACTACTATTGCTACTACTGAGGTTGTTGAGAATGGAGGGGGTACAGAGATGCCCCCGTGATGACATCTTTGAGTGCACTAACCGTTACCAGTGCCCACTTAACTGAGAGTGCCACGGCCACTGCCGAGGCCATCAGAGATATAGGAGAGCAGACCGGGGTCACATCTAGGAACTCAATTTTTGAGTCGACTATAGGAGTCTAGTGCACCATAGGTACGTTCCTACCCTTGTGTTACATTGTTTTTATACTATTGTGAAAATGGAGACATTGCACAGTTCCTAAGTTGGGGATGGAGGTGTACCACATGCAAAGGTGTTTGTTGTCGTGTTTCTTTTCCCTCGAATATGCTATCTAGTTAGAATTGCATGTTTAGAAGTTTTATTTCTTATTTTTGTGTGTTTTGTGTAATAAAGAGAGGAATAGGATAACTTGGTGCAGTCTGAATAAATAAGAGCATGCAACTGATTTCGAAGTGATTTTGTGTTTAAATAGTAATTTTGTGTTTAAATGATAGTTTAGATAATACCTCTCCGAAAAATGTTTTTGTGATGTTTTTGTGTTGTGTTATGTTCTTACTCTGAACTATAACCAATATGGATCTCTTCATGGAATTAGGATTATAAATGTGATAACTGTAGCCTAACTTGCATGAACCGGATAGGTGGCAACTGAGTGTGTAGCCCTGAGCCAAGTGTGTTGTGAGGTTTACCTAGTCAGAGTGTGTGTGTGATCTAGAACATGCCTGGTTAGTCTCGCCAAATTTGTAGGATAGTCGGTTAGAAAAGGATCATAGGCCATTCTTGAAGAAGTCCACTATAAGCCTAAAAAGCCTACCAAATGAATAAACAAAATCCCACGATCCCAAAATTTGAACCTAAATAGACCTTTTCTTCAAACTAACCCATTCACCTTCTCAATTCATTCACAATGAACCTGTTTTGGGCCTGGTCCCTTCTTGGACACTGTGCACCTCAACTCAGGCAAATCGCCTAAGTTGAGGATGGCTATCGTAAGGGTACGTGAGAAAAATTGGGTGTGTAGAAGAAGTTGGTAAATTAAAAGAAAAAAATTCGGGTTTGGTATAGTGTGAAAAAGAAAGAAAAAAAAGAGAAGAAACAAAGATGATGAATCAAAAAAAAAAAATTTGAAAGAAAAAAAAAAGAGATAAAGTTGTGAAACGAAAACCACACCCGAGGTTCAAAAAAGTCAAGAAAAGGGAGAAAAGTGAAGAGAGTAGGAAAGTGGAGCCGAAAGTAGTGTAGTGTCAAGGAGGATAAGTCACTTAACCCATATGTACCATGCCCTTCCCCGAGACTAAATTACAAGCCAATAAAAGTCCTATAGCGATCTTAATCTGACTGTCTGAAAAACTAAGGCGTAGAAAATAAGGGCAAGCCTATGGTATCAAACGCACACTATCCGAAATTTGTTGTGAGAGTGAGTGCTTAGTTTTTGTCCCTATCTTGATATTCATTTCATATTATAAGTCTTAGGGACTTCTTTGAAGTGAGGGCGTAGGGGCTGCATGGTAGTTGCTTCTTGTTTGGGTAGTGTCATTGGTTTGCGTGTTAGCTTATCTATTGATAATGTAATGCTATTGCTTGATCTTATTATGTTATGGTGAGTGGTTTATGTAAACACAGTGAATGTTGGTTTTAATGATGTTTAGAGGGGGTTGAACTTGTGTTTTGATTTAATGCGTGCTTAAATTGAGTTTTTGAAAATAGGACTGACGTATTACTCTTAGATTTCTCTTGGTTAAGCATCATTTACCTTAGTTTAGTTTAGTTTTTTTTTTCCCGAGGACATATAAACGGTCTAAGTTGAGGGTGTTGATGTGCCATGAACTTATAGCACTTTCGACACTCAGACCAAAGCATTCCAAGATAGCGTGATCTGACCACTGTCATACCATATCTGTTGTGGTTTGAAATTGAGAGTTGATATTCAGCTATTATGCAGAAGAATGATTCCCACGAGCGTACATAGATGTCACGATCGTTCAATTAATCATAGGAAGTGAGTCCAAAACTATGGTTTACAGATGTTGAGTGTGAAGGGGATCAGATGAGAGGATCTCACGATCGTGGGATGATACCATGAGATCGCATTGAGAATCGTGGGAGAAGTATTCTTCAAAGTGAAAAATCAAAAGAGGAAGCCATGAAAGGAAGTTACGATCATAAAACGATACCAAAATCTTGTACTGAGCATCATGCCAGCCAATATCTGAAAGGTGACAAAGTAAAGATCTAACCTACAAGCACCAAGGACGATCATGGTATGTAACCACAATCGTACCTTCCTCCGTCCGAGATGCCGACTCAGCAAATCCCTTTGTGCTTAAGATAGGTTTTTATTTATCTATAAATACTCTTGATGGGTCTTTTGTGCCAGGTTACATTCTTTTGCATTCTATTACGATTTCAAGGCATATTCTTGTTCTTGAAATTACAGACTTTGATTTTTAGGGTTTTATTCATAATTGAGATTCATGGTTTTTCATCTTATTCGTGTAAGTTCATAATTATGCTTTCTTATCAGAATTTTACTTGTGTGCTTGCAATTATGAGTAGCTAAACACCACAACTAGGGTTGTGGGAACTATGACAGATTAAAAAAGTAGTATTCGTAGTACGAAGTGATTCTCAAATGGGGTTCAGGTGTGTAATGTTGTTCCCTTCAGTGTGACTACTTTTTTAGCTGCTGCAAATGCTAGAACTCACCTTATCTTTACTCGCGATGAAATTAGGGGTAACAATTTGAAAAAAGGAATAAACAATAGAGTCTGGAGCTATCAACCTTCACTTAATAGCTTGAGCCGATAATTTGAGAAAGTTAATCTAAGATCAAAGATAGGGGTTAATGATGCAAGGCTCAGAAAAAGAGATAACTTACTTAAGGATATTACTTAAACAAGTGAGGAAAGCCGTTTAGGTATATATAACCTATTATTTCTATATTTCAAGCACCAGGAGAGATAACAAGTACAAAAAACCTGCAAAGTTATGAAGTTATTGGGAAACATAGTACTAGTGCCTCTCTCATATTGATTACAAATCCAACAAAATCAATAATTGTTACTATTGGACTTTTGGTTTACAAAACCCCCCTTTTTACTGGAGATTATTTACTGATTGCTTAGATAAGCACTTGATAGAGATTTCAACCTATTCCTCTTGGGATTAACCCTAACCTAGTTGGGTTCTATATTTGATCAATGATCATTTTATACTTTGTTTAAAGGTGTAATTTGGGAGAGATCATCAGTGGGATTTGAATTTGAGACAGAAAAAGTGGATGGAGTTAAGCAAATATTATGATATTTTGATTTTGTATCATCTGGGTAAGGACAGTGTGGTAGCAGATGTATTGAGTCAGAAGTCGACAAGCATGGGAAGTTTGGCATGGTTGGAGGGTTTGAGACGTTTGTTACCTAGAGGGGTACTGACTTTGACTAACATTTTTACAAGGTTGTAGGTGACCAATAAGGGATGAGTGTTATCCCATGTTGAGGCTAAGTCCACCTTCCTTGAGAAGATTAAAGAAAGGTAATTTGATGATAAGAAGCTGAATAACCTTAGGGAGAAGTTGTTACAAGGTGAGGCCAAGGAGGCCATTATTGATGGAGAGGGAGTATTGAGGATTCGGGGATGTATATGTATGCCTCAAGTGGTAAATTTGATTCCCTCTATCCTTACAAAGTCAGACAATTCTAAATACACTATACATCCAAGTGCAACCAAAATATATAGAGACTTAAGGCAGCATTCTTGGTGGCGCAGAATGAAGCGAGACATTAGATTTTGTGAATAAGTGTCAGAACTGTCAATAGGTAAAGTATGAGCATCAAAACCCTGGTGGCACCTTTCAGAGGATGCCCATTCCAGAATAAAGTGGGAGAGAATAACGATGGACTTTGTTGTTGGTCTTTCTAAGACCCTAAGAAAATATAACTCCATTTGGGTAATCATTGATCAATTGACCAACTCAGCATACTATATTCCATTGTGGGTGGACTATAATGCAGCCAAGTTGGCTAAGATTTATATGAAAGAGATTGTCAGACTTCATGGAGTTCCTGTTTACATAGTTTTGGATAGAGGTACGCAATTTACCTTTAACTTTTGTGAAAACTTTCAAGCAGAGTTGGGCACTAGGATGGACCTAAGTACATCCTTTCATCCACAGACTGATGAGCAGTCAGAACGGACTATCAAGATACTTCAGGATGTGCTCCGAGCTTGTGTGATGGATTTTGGTCCAATTCTTACCTTTGTGTAAATTTTCATACAATAATAGCTACCGCTAAAGCATCGACATAGATCCTTTTGATATTTTGTATGGAAGAAGGTGTAGATCACCAATTGGGTGGTTTGATGCCTTCAAGGTGAGACCTTGGAACACTGATAACGCTCAAATACACCCTAGAAATATGTGTACATTGTCATTAGAAATATATCTACCCAATGATCTTGGGAGTATTTATACGTCCAGTTGCTAATTATTGCCCATACTTTTGTCTATTTTGTGAGCTACATTGCATGTATATTCAATTTATTGAGCTTAACTTGTGTTCGTAAACTGATGGATATGATTAGTGTTTCAGGTTGAGACTTTTGCAAAAATTGAGCTTGATTTGGAGTCAATAAGGTGCTTGTAGAGAATTGAATGCATTATGATCAATGTCGAGAAGCAAAACGAGCTTGAAGAAGTGTTTAAAGGAAACTACGAGCATTGGGACACAAAGAAGAGTGAGAGATTTGCACTAGAATGGAAAATTGGAAGCTCAACTATGTCTCCGTGTCACGGAGCTATTGCTCCGCGATATCAAAGTGGCACGGAGATGGTCACAAAATTGATTGGCACAAAACAGTGAGCCTGCGAGATATTAGGGTGCCACGAAATTGATGCTCCAAAATATTAACATGGCATGGAGGGTGGCTTTTGGAAGCTTTCTACATTCTACTATAAATAGGACACTTGTTTTATTTTATGAAAAAAAACCATGTACGTCCGAAAACAGAGAAAACACACGCTAGGCTTGCGATTTTGGGTTACTTCTCCACTCTTCTCTTCTATTTCAATTATTGTATGAACACTTTGAATTCTATGATGTTGATTTCTAACATGAGTGGCTAATAACCTTTGTTTTAGGGTTACGACTAGAACATGATTGCATAGTATTTTATTTTAATCAATGAAGTTTATTTCTCATTCGATTGTGCTCATGTTCTTGAATTTACTATTATACTATTTGGCTAACATTAGAATAAATGGGTAATTCTTGCATGAACTGACCATAGGTCTGTAAGGATAGGACGAAGAACATGAGAAATAAGATCATCACTTATCCAAGTTAGGGTTGGTTTGCAACTAGGAAATACGTATACCTATGTTTGCCTTATTTGGTTATGAACGGGATGAAAACATAAAGCACTTGAATTAGAAACTCGCATGCCCACTCAACGATGTAGTTGCGAGACTAATTCAAGTAGGTAATTTAGAGGATGACCATTTTTTGGATCGTATAATTAACCCCAAAACCCATAATTCGAGAAAGAAAGTTCATTGACACGAATGACTACTATACATGATCGTGATAAATGTCGTAGCCCTAGAATTTCTTCAAATAATGTTCACAACCTTTCTTCATATTTGTGATTGCTTTATTTTGTTCTTCTTGCACAGTATTAGGAAGTTATAAATTCACAAACTCTCTTAATAACTTTTGTCTCTTGTATGAAATACGATTGGAATTGAATTTTGTCAACATATTGATTATCTAGTTGTTGATTTATGGGGTTAATTTTATGATTTGGGAATGGGCATCCCCTAATCGGCTATTCAAACTAGTCTCACAACTACATCATTGAGTGGGGATGTGAGAAGTTAATTCAAAAGCATTTATTTATCTTCCCGTTTTGTAACCAAGTAAGGTGATCTAGGTATATTCCTATCCTAGCCATAAATCAATTCCTTATTTTACTAAAGAAGAGATCTTACTCTCTATATTTTTCGTTCTAACCCTTCGTTCCAGTGGTCAGTTCACATCGGGCTCAAAGATTTATTTTAAAAGTCGCGAATCTTTAAAATAGTAAAAGCAAAAATATAAGAACAACTATTTTGATAATCAAACAAATAAAATCAAGAGTTACTAAACAATCACTTTATTAGCTACCATAATCCTAGAATGAGAAGTTTAACTCCACATAGACATGGAGAAATTACAACAAATCATCCAAAGAATTAACGTAAAAACAAATAAATATGGAGATGAAAAGATGAAACCAATTTTCTCTGATCTCCACGTACGTCTGGAAATAGAGAAAACACACGCTAGGCTTGGGGTTTAGGTTTACTTCTCCACCCTTCTCTTCTATTTCAATTATTGTATGAACACAATGAATTCTATGATGTTGATTTTCAACATGAGTGGCTAATAACCTTTATTCTAGGGTTACGGCTAGAACATATTTGCATAGTATTTTATTTTAATCAATGAAATTTGTTTCTCATTCGATTGTGCTCATGTTCTTGAATTTACTATTTTAGTGTTTGGCCAACATTAGACTAAATGGGTAATTCTTGCATGAACTGACCATGGGACTATGAGGATAGGACGAAGAACATGAGATATAAGATCATCTCTTACACAAGTTTGGGTTGATTTGCAACTAGGATAGCGTATACTTATGTTTTCCATATTTGGTTATGAACGGGATGAAAACGTAAAGAACTTGAATTATAAACTCACATCCCTGCTCAAAGATGTAGTTGCGAGACTAATTCAAGTAGGTGATTTAGAGGATGACCATTCCCGGATCGTATAATTAACCCCAAAACCCATAATTCATGAAGTAATGTTCATTGACATGAATAACTACTATGCATGATTGTGATAAATGTCGTTGCCCTGGAATTTCTCCAAATATTGATCACAACCTTGCTTAATAATTGTGATTGCTTTATTTTATTCTTCTTGCACACTATTAGGAAATTATAAATTCACAAAAACTCTTAATAACTTTTGTCACTTGTACGGAATTGAATTACGTAAATTGTTAAATAATTAGTCTATGTGGGTTCGATATCTGGATTTTAAAGAGTTATTTACACTTGCGTGTGTGGTATGCCGCAGCAAGTTTTTGGTGTCATTGCCAGGGACTAAAGAAATTTGTAATTTTCTGAACTCTATTTTCAATAATATTATACAAGTGTTGACAACTTGATCTTAGTGGCTGAGTTTTGCTGGTCTAATTTATGTGTTAAGCTGGCAAGAAAAGAAGAATTGGTTGATCCATATCTAGAACCTGAACGAGTATTTCATCAGCGTAGGAGAGAAGCTGCTCTTCAGTATCTAATTTAACAACTTCAGTTGGCTAATCCAGTGGAAGTTGTTCCTACAGAAATGGCAAATGCTAGACTAGTTCGCGATATGGAAATCCCACTCGCCAATAATAACATCTCTAGCATTCGCAAATCGAATGCGAATTTGAGCTCAAGCAGAATATGATGCGAATTTTGCACACCAGCGGGCAATTTATAGGGTTATCTCATGAGGATTGTCACACCTCGAATTCCAATGGGGCGGACTGGCACCCAAAGCTGTTAAGGCCCAAGAGAACCAACCTTCATTCATGTACACTCATATGCGTGTCTCTGTATGAATATCATTCTATCTCATGTAACTGTAAAATACCAATGGCGAAAGTCATTGAAAACATATGATATTTATGAAACTTGGCCGTTAGAGCCATCAAGTCAAAATGGACATACGTCTCTTACATTCATCTTCCCACATACGTCTACAAAGCCTCTAACAGATACATACACATAACCAACCTACAGTCGGGACAAGTCCCCGCTTTATACAACATTTACATAGTATCAAAACCAATGTACACATGTGACTCGTAAAGCCCTGAACCAACTGGAGCTCACCAATGATCCGCAAATGACCCGCAACCTACTGTGGAGGTCTACTAGAACCTGTGCCTGCAGCAAGTAAGGTAAGTTCCCCAAGGAACGTCAATACGAAGAATGTACTGAGTATGTAAGGCTATAAGAAACTGCATTATACATAAGAACTTCAATGGAATCAAATATAAGAGAATATTCAATTTGGATAAACCATCGTTCTGTATGTGAGGAACCATGTACATTACATTCATTATTTAACTTTATCCTTCTTTGCATTAAGAATTAGTAAAACATGTGATACAAGTGACCAACTGATCAGTGGTAAAAGAGGATGACCCAAACTAGGTATTTTACCCCTGGGATGCGGTCCTTATACATATACAAATCTGGATTGACCCATGCTAAGCTTTTCTGTCGCCCCTGGGATGCTACTGTGATAACCCATGCTAGGCTTTTATACCGCCCCTGGGATGTCTCTGTGATAACCTATGCTAGGCTTTTATATCGCCCCTGGGTTGTTACTATGATATTGGGATTGACCCATGCTAGGTATTTTAACCCCTGGGATACCACCCAAGATATTGGGATTGACCCATGCTAGGTGTTTCTTCCACCCCTGGGATGCCACCCAAGAATACTCAAATAATTGTACATTACTTCTTTCTTTCATTACAAAAGTGATACATTGGTGATTGTACATTATTGGAACTTTGAAACATTAGTCAATGAATATGAGACCTGTGAATCACAATTAATCCTGTGAGTAATACCATATGACAACCTAAAATGAGATACCTTTGGACATTTTGGAATGGAATAAGTACAATGTCAATGTGAACAATATGTGCTGCAGAAGGATACGGAAAGAGTAACCTTACATACCTTATCTTCCCAATATGAATATACAGTCCTATATGTGAACACAATAGTCCAGCTCCTTCCTTATATTTTACTCTACAACACAAGTACATAACGGAGCTCACGTTAACAACCAACTACCTTACAAGTGCATAAGACGACAATGAGTTACATGATTGCCCTATAATGTCATTTCCCCCTTCACAATACAATTCACGGCATCGTCATACCCACAATACCACAACATGCCATACATTGACCAAAACATCATAAACCAATATCATTTCACACCAAGTTTATCCTTTACGCTTCCTCATAAACACTACGTCACAATTACTCCATCAAGTCACCTCAATACGTTTCATAACAACATATCAACAACAATCCCACAATTTATACTCATAGAAAAATAACAAGTTAAGGAACATAACCACATCATACATGTTGATATTTTATCCCCACCATTCACTTCCATCAAAACCTCAAGTCTCCTTTCAAGTTCAAGTCACATAGATGACACATCTTTTAGCAAAAAGCAAAAGAGCACTACTCAACACTTTTATACATAACCATCATAATCTACACAATATCTCATGCATATAATATATGAAACCATAAGATTAAACACTTACCCAAGCTTGAAAAATGATGATCTTGTCCAAAAAGATGGTTTCCTTAGGGTTTGAGAGTAGAGAGAAAAGTGTAGAAAAATCTAGAAATGGCATGTGTGTTTTGTAGAATAAAAATCTGATTTTCCTTGTCTTATATAGCCCTTCAAGTCATCCTTAGCCAAACATTAATTGCTATGCTTACTTGGTCAATGATAGAATGGGTTATTTCCATTTGGGCCATGCATTTTGACTTCATTTTGGGTCTCAAATTGAGCCCATTAACACATGTTAACTTATCCCACCAAATTCAATGCATGATCCACCAACTATCGCATGTTTAAATAATTCCATAAATTCCATAAATGTTAAGACAATATTCAACTCACGAGATTCATGTTCGTAGCCTCAATCCCAAGAATAAGCGATTTTAGTCACTCATGGCTTAATTTAACATAATTTGATAAAATATTTATGAAGAAGAATTAACCCCAACTCGAATGCCAAACTCACCTGAGAGTAGTCCTACTAAGATGGAATAATGATACCATAACCCAAAGGTCTTATTTATAGACTAATAGTCGGAGAAAAAAAAATTTGGCACAAGCACCCCGGCATGCCGCCTGGCGCGCCCCCCTGCTGCCTATGCCAGACAAATTTCTAGCAAAAGTAGCCTGGCACGCCCCTCTGCTTCCCATGCCAAAAAAAATTCTCTCAAAAGCGGCCTGGCACGCTCCTGGGCGTGCCTGACACTTAAAATCCAATTTTCTTCCTTTCTTTGACTTTTCTTTGAGGACATTAGCACAATATCAATAGTCCATCAAAAAAAATACAAAATATGTACTTATTGCTCTCAAAACTAAGGTACACATGGTTCAAAGTTGGCAGGTAAGGTCAGAAATATACGGGGTGTTACAAGGATCCACAACAAAACATGCAGACTTTTCTTTAGATCAGTGACACTTAGATTCCCGCTAAAGTCTCGTCTGACTATGTGAGGCTCACACTCTTTCCCTTTTCTCTGTTAGGGGAGGCAAAGAGGTGGTTGAAGGCTGAACCACGAAATTCTATCACCACTTAGGATGATCGGGTTAAGAAGTTTATGATCCATTTCTTCCCATCTAGAAAGACTACTAAGCTGAGGAGTGAGATCTTGAGATTCAAACAGAAGGATGGTGAAAACTTGTATGAAGCCTGGGAAAGGTTCAAGTCCTTACTTCGCGATTACCCACACCACCATCAGACTAATGAAGTTTTAGTGCATACTTTTATTGGGGGACTTGAGCCTAACACGAAGATACTATTGGATTTTGTAGAGGGTGGACGAGCTTTAGAAAAGACATATGATGAGTTGTATACACTTTTGAATCGTATCTTATAGGAAAATCTGGAATGAAATACAGATTCTTCAAGAAGCACCCTGAAAAAGGTTGCAAGATTATTAAAAGTGGATCATTTGACATCTATTGCAGCACAGATCTCTGCTCTACAGAATTAGATCAACACTCATTTTAGTAACTTGAATTTGGAAAATCAATAAGCTCCCGTGAACATGGTACAGCAGACTCAGACATTTTGTGAGGTATGTGGTAGTTGAGATCACTCAGCAATGCTGGTGCAGCAAATCTAGAATTAGTGAACTTTATAGGTAACGCTCAACGTCAAGGTAATCAAACTTTTTGGAAACACATATAATGTAGGATGGAGAAATCAACCTAACCTCTCTTGGGGTAGAAATCAAAGGCAGAATGTCAATCAGTATAGGAGTCAAGTGGGAACTCAGAATCTTCAACAACAGGCCCATGGTAATAACGCAAATGCTCAACCTGGCAATATTGAGGTGGGTTAAAGTAGATCATAGCTACCCAAGCACAGATGGATGCTAACATAAAAAATCAGTAATTAGCCACGAAGACTCTAGAGGTTCAAATGGGGTAGCTTACTGGAGCATAAAACACTAGACCTCGAGGTTTGCCAATTGATACTGAAGTTAATCCCAAGAAGGTCAATCCAGTCTCCACTCGAAGTGGTAGGCAATTAGAGGAGTTAGAGCCCAAGAGAGTAACTCACAGGGTTGAGGCTAGAGATGTGAAGAAAGCAGATATTGAGAAAGATATGAATAATGAGAATACTATGGCGAGCTTGAAGCCACCTCCTCCATTCCCACAAAAGCTAAAAGAGAAAAAGGAGGAAGCATATTTTCAAAAGTTCATTGACTTGTTAAAATAGGTGCACATTAATATTTCTCTTATTGATATTTTACAAGAAATTCCTAAGTGTGCCAATTACATTAAGGACATCATGGCTAACAAGAATAGGCTAATAGAGTATGCTACTATTGCACTTACTGAAGAGTGCACATCTCGAATTCAGAATAGACTGCCAACAAAGCTCAAGGATCCTGGTAGTTTCATTATTCAGATCACCATTGGACAGTCTATTTAGGCCCGGGGATTGTGTAATCTAAGAGCTAGCATTAAATTGATGCCCACTTCTTTGTACAAAAAGATGGGATTAGGCATCCCGATGCCCACCACAGTTATTTTGCAGCTTGCTAATCGTCCGTTGGCAAGGCCAAATAGGATAGTTGAAGATGTGTTGGTACAAGTGGGATCACTTATCTTCCCCATGGATTTCATAGTCTTGGACTTTGATGCAAATTTGAAAGTCCCATTTATTTTGGGACTTCCATTTTTGGCTGCTGGTCATGCGCTAATAGATGTAGCTGCTAGTCAACTGACAATGAGAGCACATGATAAAGTTGAGGTATTTGATATGTTCAAGGCCATGAAGCTCCCTGCTGTATATGAGGAGTTATCTACAATCACCGTGATTGATATTGAATCAAAGCTTCCGTTTATCACTTTAAAATACCCCGTTAGAGAAAGCTCTTGTTGGTCATGACATTTTTAGAGATGTTGATGCACATGATATGGTGCAAGTGTTGGATGTGGCCTGCATATCATTTGCACAGGGGATTTCAAACCTTTGAATAGACCTCTAAGGCTACCACCCAAGCCATCTATTGTAGAAGCCCCAAAATTAGAGATGAAGATATTTCCATCACACCTCAAGTATTCTTACTTGGAGAAAAATGAGACCTTACTAGTTATTCTTTCTGCAGGTTTAACTGAAGCACAGGTTGGTGAGGCTCTGGAGGTATTGAAAAGGAGGAAAAATGCAATATTCAGGGAATAAGCCCCACTTATTGCATGCACAAAATTTGCATGGAGAAGGGGCACAGACCAAGTGTTCAATACCAGCAGAGACTGAATTCGTTAATGAAAAATGTGATGTGATTAAGTGGCTAGACGCAGGCATTGTCTATCATATTTTGGATAGTAAGTAGGTCAGTCCAGTCTAGTGTGTTTCTAAAAAGGTGGCATAACGGTGGTTACCAATGATAAGAATGAGTTAATCCCAACTCGAACAGTCACAGGTTGGAGAATTTACGTGGACTACGAAAAGCTCAATGAGGCCACTCGAAAAGATAACTATCAATTATATTCATTGACCAAATGCTAGACAGAATCAGGGTAAGAGTATTATTGCTTCTTAGATGGGTATTCAGGCTATATTCAGATAGCCATTGCTCCTGAAGATCAGGAGAAAATGACATTCACATGTCCGTATAAGACTTATGCTTTCAAGTGCATGCCTTTCGAGTTATGCAATGCACCCACCACTTTCCAACACTGCATGATGGTAATATTCTATGATATGGTGGAGGACTTTGTTGAGGTATTTATGGATGACTTTTTAGTTTTTGGTAACTCATTTGAAGTATGTTTGCAGAATCTGGATAGGGTGCTTACGAGATGTGAATAGACGAATCTGGTACTCAACTGGGAGAAGTGCCACTTCTTGGTTAGAGAAGGTATTGTTCTTTTCCATAAGGTATCTCAAAGAGGTTTAAAATTCGATCGTGCTAAGATTGAATTCATAGAGAAACTGTCCCCACCCGTGTCTATAAAGGGAGTTCATAGTTTTCTTGGGCATGCTAGCTTTTACAGGCAGTTTATCAAAGACTTTTCAAAAATCTCAAAACCAATGTGTAAACTGCTTGAGGAAAAGGTAAAGTTTTAGTTCTATAATAAGTGTGAGAAGGCTTTTTAGGCTTTGAAGAAAAATTGATTGAAGCACCGATATTGATTGCTCCCGACTGGGAATTGCCATTCGAGTTGATGTGTGATGTGAGCAATGTGGTTGTGGGAGCAGTATTGGGCCAGCAAAAAAAGAAGGTCTTCCATTCGATCTATTGTGCAAGTAAACCTCTTGATACAGCCCAAGTTAATTATACTGTCACAGATAAAGAGATGCTATCTTTGGTGTATAAATTTGACAAGTTCTGGTCCTATTTACTAGTTACAAATTTGATTGTGTACACAAACCATGCAACTGTTCGATACTTGTTCAATAAAAAGGACGTCAAACCTCAGCTTATCAGGTAGATCTTGTTGCTGCAAGAGTTTGATCTAGAAGTTAAAGATCAAAAGGGATCGGAGAACTAAGTAGCAGATCACTTCTCTAGGTTAGAGAGTTTGGATCATGTTATAGAGGATAGTACAATTCGAGAAGAGTTTCCAGATGAACAACTCTTAGCATTGAGTGTTGCATAGTTACCATGGTACGCCGATATTATGAACTTAACAGTAAGTGGAGTGTACCCACTAGAGGCCACTAGTCAGCAGCAAAAGAGGCTCTAATATGAGTCTCTCTTCTACACATGGGATGAGCCTTACTTGTTTAAGCAGATCCCCGATTGAGTATTCATAAGATATATTCCAGAGTGTGAATCAAAGGAGGTCTTGAAAAGTTTCCATTCATCTTCTTATGGGGGCCATCACGGTGGTGAGCATACAGCTCACAAAGTGCTATAGTCTGGGTTCTTTTGGACAACTTTATTCAAGGATGCTATTATGTTTGTAAAAGAGTATGACCAGTATCAGCGCTTGGGAACGATCTCTAGAAGGCATGAGATGCCTCTAAACAACATTTTGGAAGTGGAAATCTTTGATGTGTGGTGAGTAGACTTTATGGGTCCTTTTCCATTCTTATGGAAACACTTACATTCTAGTCGCAGTGGATTATGTCTTGAAGTAGGTGGAAGCAACAACATTCCCCACCAATGATTCTAATATGGTGATTAAGTTTGTAAGGAAGTAGATATTTACGAGGTTTAGAACCCCGAGAGCTATTATCAGTGATGGTGGTTCACATTTTATCAACAATTGATTCAGAAATTTATTGGCTAAGTATGGGGTACAACATAAGGTTTCCACAGCCTATCATCCCCAAACTAGTGGCCAGGTGGAGGTGTCAAATCGCTAAGTGAAATAGAGTTTACAAAAGACGGTGAATGCACAATGTAAGGATTGGGCACTGAAACTAGATGATGCATTATGTGCATACCGGACAACATACAAGACTCCCATTGGGACATCACCTTACAGGTTAGTATTTGGGAAGGCGTACCATTTACCGGATGAGCTAGAACATCAAGCGTATTGGGCAGTCAAAAAGTTGAACCTTGATGTTGATTTAGCAGGCCAGAAACAAATGCTTCAGTTACATGAGCTTGAGGAACTCAGATAGCATGCTTACGAAAATGCAAACCTCTACAAGGAAAAGACAAAAAGGAGGCATGACAAGCATATTGTGTCACACACATTTGAGCCCAAAAAAATGGTTTTGGTGTTAAATTCAAGGTTAAAGTTATTTCCTGGTAAAATGAAATCCAAATGGTATAGTCTGTTTGAAATGGTTAAGATGACCGCCTATGGAGCTTTTGAACTAATTGATAAGGAAAAGGGTACAACATTTCTTATAAATGGCCAAAGAGTTAAACGCTATTGGGGCAAAGAAGAGGCCCGACAAAGAATATCCATCGAGTTTGCAAAAGAATGATAGTAAGCCGAATCATGCCGCGACATTAAATCAGGCGCTACATGGGAGGCAACCCATGAATGTAATGTATTAGTGTAGATTTCTATTCAAAAGAAAAGAAAAAAAATGAGAAAATCAAAAAATACAAAAAGAAGTGTCGCACCACGACCAAAACTACGGCGCTTGGTAGGAGGCAAGCCATCCTTTTTAAGCCCTTTGTTGTTTTTGATGCAATTTTGCAGGTTAATAGTGGCCCATGACATCGAGAAAGTCATTTAGGAGAGTACGAGTGATATCGAAAGGTTAAGTACATGCCCAGATGTAGAGGTAAGAGCGGAATAAATGTTCAGTGAAAAAGGGAACCAAAAATTCCCCAAGTCAACGAATCAGTGACCTCCGCTTTATCTTCGTGCCATGGAAATTGGACCCCATTCTCATAGAGTGGCATAGAGAGGATTAAATTCCCAAGCCCAAAAAACAGCGGGCTTCCATGAAATTAGTGTGCCATGGAACCTAGGCTATGCAATATTAGTGTGGCATGATAAGTAATTTTTGGGCTAAAATGTTAGGAATTTTTGGGGTTAAACCCGATCCACCCCACCCCCCACCCCTTTTTAAAAGAAAAATCCCCAATTTCTTTTCACTCTCTCTACCCTAGCGTATCACCCTCTCAAATTTCCCTCAACTCCCAATGTGTCACGTGGATACATCTTGCCGAATCTTTCCCTCTCTATCACGTTCAAGCATCACATGTATGAATTCTCAATCTCTTTTCTCTCGTATAGCTTTACTGTTGTGAGGGGTTTGACAAGTGAGTTTGTTGGTTGATAAATTTCCTTGGGTAACCTGGGAATTTATGATTATATTGGTTGAAAATTAGCTTGCTTTAGGTAGTCACAGTGAATGAACCATAGAAGCATGTTGGGCTGATTATATGTGTTTCGATTATATTCGATGTGTGCTGTCAAGCTTGAACCGCAACGTTTTACTTAATGTTAATCATGCCTTATAATTGAATGAATAGCTGTGTTGCTTTCATGACTGTTTGGTGTGTGATACCAGTTTTTGTAATAGAAGTAAGTGAAGTTGTAAATGAGTGTTGAGTGCATTGTTTGTGAAGAACCACTGTGTTCCTTACAATATAATTGGGTCACTCGAATGTGTTTGTGAAATGGGTTTTGCTTTAAATTATGAGAAATTGTAAGGTAAAATCGCTTGATAGTGCCTGCAGTCTGAGTAAATCATCCTAGGTACAGTCGTAGCCTTTCATATGAATGATTAACTATGCACTTGAATAGTAAATGGTCATATGGCTTTGACTTGATAAAAACTAGTTGAATGGCCTCTTTGTAAGGGGAACTAGTGCTGATACTCATGAGAAGGGAAACTCTGAGTACCCTCACTTCGACACTAGTGCACCCATGCTAGAAACTAAGTGTGGGGTGGTCCTTAAAGCCTACCACACTTAGTATCAGCTAGTTTTGTTGTCCGAAGACTGATGAAGTTGTTTGCACTATTTTGGACAGGAACTATGCCTGGAAGACGGCAAAAAGATAAGGGAATTGGCTCCTCAAGTGAGGGACAAAAGAGAGTTCGAGCTGGTACTTATGTCCCCAAGGCCCCAGCAGTTCCTAGAGGGAAGGCACGGAGGTTCAGAATAAAGTGGGTTCTGGAGGAAGGAAAGAAATGGTATAGCAAGCATTTTGAGGCCCAATACGCCCCGGATGAGGTGATTGACAAAGAGAGCTTAAGAAGGTACTTTCCACACATTGTTCGAAGGTTGGAGCAATTAGGTATGAAGTTTGTGTTCGAGGAACCAACAGAGTGTAACCTTCACTTGATAAGAGAGTTTTATGCAAATTGGGATCCTCAGCAGGCTGACATGTTAGAACAGATCAGGGGGCAAGTAGTGAAATTTGAAGCACATGATCTGAACATGATCTTAGGCACTCCAGACTATAACCATCTTTAGCTAAGACAACTAAACATTACACCACCTTATGCTGATATTCGACATGTACTAAGTGGTGAGAAATCAACGACAAGGTGGAGTCGCCACAAGGACCACAATTATCATTTGATATTCCCTTATGCCCATATGAATAGGGAAGCTCGTGTGTGGTTGAAGATTGTGTGTCATTGCCTTATATCAGGTAAATATATGACAGATATTACTAGGGATTGAATTTTCTTAGTCTATACACTTATGCAAGATGAGTTTGAGATAAATGTTGGAGCTGTAATCAAATTTGCTATGAAAAAGGCGCGAAATCATCAGGGTCGCAGGTATGGTTTTGGTGGGTTGCTGACTAAGTTCCTAAGGAGTCATGGCATTAATAAAGAGGTGTTGGATTACAATCCATAGTTAGAGAGGTGCCCAATTGATTAAACTAGAACTAGAGCACTTGATGTTTCTCATTGGCCTGTACTTACACTAGCCAAGTGACAAGATCGAGATGATGAGGTCACAGCCCATATATTTGGTATGAGGATGTTGTAGCTTTCTATTGGGGCCAGGGCAGCCACTATAGAGGAGTTGCGAGGAGTGGAGCTGGAGTACCTATTGGGACACCATGCCAGGGCATTGCTAAATATTGGGCTGGGTTTCTGGAACTGGTAGATGATGATGTAGCCACTGATGAGGATAGATGTTGACAGGACTCGTACATTGAGTTCTATGATGATCAGGAGGCTGATCCAAACTTGGGTGACGAGAGCCTTGGCCCTGATGTGGAAGATGGCATGGAGGATTAACCATGGAGTTTTTCAAACACCTCACTTTGGCACTTTTTTTTATTTTTGCAAGAACGAAGGGCAGTGCTACATTATAAGTGTGGGGTGGGAGAATTGCTCTGTTTGATTTTGAATTTAAATTTGGTTTGTAATAAGTGAACATTAGAACTCTAAAATTTGTAATACTTAGTAATTGTGGGGTTAAGTTCTTTAATTAAGTTTGCTTAGTATTAGTTTGGGTATTATTAAGTGTGTTATTTTCGTTTTTGGTTCCTCAGCTTTTGTTTTTGGTTCTTTTCCGGAGGATAGTCCCTTTGATCGATTAGGATTAACTGGTAAATTTTTAAAGTTATAATTTTTTTTTAGGAATAAGTGCTCATAGCAAGTCATAGGTTAAGCACTTTTATCTATGATGGATGGATGACGACTGTCTTCAGAGAAAATTTGTCATAGGAAGTGAGTAAAAAGTGGGACCCATGCACTAATTTGATACTAAGTGCTCTTGTTAGGCCACATGACTACATGATAGAAGTTTGTTTTAAATTTAAAGCATGTTGTAGTTAGTGGAATGGCTATCTTTGAGACACTTAGGCTCAATTATGTGACTCTTTTATGATTTTAGCTTAATTTGATTTCATGTTGTTGCTTGATTGAGATTCTATAGGGATTCGTCCTGATTTGACATGTGCCATGTGTGTGTGAGGTTTATTTTTATTCCATGTTAGCATATTGATATCTAGAACTTGCTCGGTGTGTGTGTGAAATAAAATGAAGAATGTTAAGTTTAAGAGATGATATAGGCATTTCTTTGATAGTCTTGTTTGATAGCTTACTCTACCTACCCATGATGCATGATCTTAGTTAAGCCCCTTTGAGCCTTTAGCCTATTCGTTGGTAGCCTAATATGTAGCTTGTTCCTTTTCTTCATTATACCATGATTTGATCCAAAACTCCTAAGCGCTTTAGTTGAAGAATTAAACTTGATAAGGAGTGAAAATTGACGAAGAAGGGAAAAGTTAAGATGAAGCCCCACAAATAATAACTATTGGTGTGTTGTAAGGTTTATGTGTTGAGTGGTAAGGAGTGTAGTAAAAAGAGCAACAATGTTTTGAAAAGATAAGCAAAAATTCCCTACTTAAAGATGTGTAATCTATCTTAAATAGAGGGGGAAAAACAAAGAGACATGTGAAGAAAAAGAAATGTGGTGGAAAATGATGATTGAAGAATGAGCATAATAGAATGTGTGATGTATTAAAGCTCTTGGGAACGTTAGTCACTATATGTACCCAAAATAGTTCCTACCCATCCCTTAGCCTACATTACAACCTTTAAAGTGTTGCTTGATCTTAAGCTTTGATATTCTTATATTAGTGGAGTACTACACTAAGGGAAAGCCTATGGTTAATCGTATTTCTCATGAGAATTCTTTGTGAGAGTGAGCGTAACTCTATTCTTACACCCGTTCTTGTGTTATATTTCATAT
The DNA here is from genome assembly GCA_031232105.1 of Capsicum rhomboideum. NCBI lineage: Eukaryota > Viridiplantae > Streptophyta > Magnoliopsida > Solanales > Solanaceae > Capsicum > Capsicum rhomboideum. The sequence continues at coordinate 44,045,177 of CP124719.1, read as the reverse complement.
TGGTGGATGATAATGGGTGACTCCCTTCTTGTGAGGACGCATGGTTAATGAAGGATAGGTGACTTATTTGATGTCTTTGTTGAGTAATATGCAAGAGTTTGATGATTGGTAGAGTCAACTCTTGAGGCTAGGAGGTTTTGAGTAGTTATTCTTGTGCTTGAACTTACAAAGTGACATGCTTTGGGATAGAACTCGATATTCATATTAGTCATTGTGATTCTAACTTGAGTATTTTGTTCAGTTAGAGAGGTTGGAGCCATGTGTGTTGAACATAAGTGTGAAGAGTTGTTCGAGGAAGAACAAGATTTTAAGTATGGGATGGTGATCTTGGGCGTATTTATATGTCCATTTGCTCATCATTGCCCATACTTTTGTCTATTTTGTGATCTGCAATGCATGTATATTCAATTTATTGAGCTTAACTTGTGTTCGTAAACTGGCGGATATGATTAGTGTTTCAGGTTAAGACTTTTGCAAAAATTGAGCTTGATTTGGAGTCAATAAGGTGCTTGTAGAGGATTGAATGTGTTATGATCAATGTCGGGAAGCATGAGCTTGAAGAAGTATTTAAAGGCAACTACGAACATCGGGACACAAAGAAGAGCGGAGAGATTTGCACTAGAATGGAAAATTGGAAGCTCAACCATGCCTCCGTGTCACGGAGCTACTGCTTAGCGATATCAAAGTGGCACGGAGATGGTCACAAAATTGATTGGTAAAAAACAGTGAGCCTACGCGATATTGGGGTGCCACGGAATCGATGCTCCGCAATATTAACGTGGTACGGAGGGTGTCTTTTGGCAGCTTTCTACATTCTACTATAAATAGGACACTTGTTTTATTTTTTGAAAAAAACCACGTACATCTGGAAATAGAGAAAACACACGCTAGGTTTGGGGTTTAGGGTTACTTCTCCACTCTTCTCTTCTATTTCAATTATTGTATGAACACTTTGAATTCTATGATGTTGATTGTTTGAACATGAGTGGCTAATAACCTTTGTTCTAGGGTTACAGCTAGAACATGATTGCATAGTATTTTATTTTAATCAATGAAGTTTGATTCTCATTCGATTGTGCTCGTGTTCTTAAATTTACTATTTTAGTGTTTGGCCAACATTAAAATAAATGGGTAATTCTTGCATGAACTGACCATGGGACTGTAAGGATAGGACGAAGAACATGAGAAATAAGATCATCTCTTCCGCAAATTAGGGTTGATTTGCAACTAGGATAGACGTATACCTATGTTTACCTTATTTGGTTATGAACGGGATGAAAACGTAAAGCACTTGAATTAGAAACTCACATCCCCGATCAACGGTGTAGTTGCGAGACTAATTCAAGTAGGTGATTTAGAGGATGACCGTTCCCAGATCGTATAATTAACAACCCATAATTCAAGAAAGAAAGTTCATTGACACGAATGACTACTATGCATGATTGTGATAAATGTCGTAGCCATGGAATTTCTCCAAATATTGTTCACAACCTTGCTTCAGAATTGTGATTGCTTTATTTTATTCTTCTTGCACACTATTAGGAAATTATAAATTTACAAACCCTCTTAATAACTTTTGTCATTTGTATGAAATACGATTGGAATTGAATTACGTAAATTGCTAAATAATTAAACTTTGTGAGTTCGATATACGGCTCTTAAAGAGTCACTACATTACTTGCTAGACCACACACACTTGCATGTACGGTAGGCCGCAACACCCAACTTAGAGTCGAGATCAATCCCACGAGGAAGAATATGAGTAGCGATCTAGAAAGTCCAAAATAAAAGCGACTCGCTATAATCCAAACAAAAGCTACAAATGTTTTGGGATTTTTAATATAAAAACGTAACATGGATAGAAAAAATTATAATATAAACAAGTTGATCATTGGCTTTCGCAAACAATGGAAAACAAAGGGAAATGATAACGGGGAATCAATTCTATCAAAGATTCAAAGTATTTAAATCAACTGCTCATGATTTGTCATGGATTAGCAAATTAGCCTCGGAACCTCAAGTATTTGCCATATCTTTCGATCGATTGACAAATATTTCTTGGCTAAATTCCATCGAATATTAGCCAAGTGTCAACACGAATAGTTTCAATCTATGGCTACACTAGGATTTGACTATGTCTAGCAACAAAATCTATTAGATGGGTCATATGTTCCAAATTTCCCTAAATTAACCTTTCCCAACCTCAGTTAGCTTTTTAAAGCAATAATCGAAGTAAAAGGCAATTTCCACTCTAGTCTCCACTTTCAAGCTCAACTAGAGTAGAAATAAATAAGGCACGAGATTAATTTAGACAAGCAAACCCATTTACAAATCAAGAGTAATCAACTAATACAAAAGCATGAGATAAAATCAAAACCCAAATCCGAAACATAAACATTGCATTGTGTCCAACAACAACATCCAATTATGAATCTATCAACACCTAAATATTCTATACAATGCAAGGAAATAAAGAGAGGAGTAAAGATTTATCACTACAAAGCTTCTAATCTTCAAATCCAAGGGTGTTTGGTCTAGAACCCTGGCCTCCAAGATTGAGAAATATGCCAACGATGTGTTCCAAGGAAGCTTGGATTGAATTTTATGCATTTTGGGATCGAACAATGTGAAATTCCAGCCTTGCCCTTGAACAGTACCCCCGGTGACCGCTAAAGCAGTCAATTGGCCACTAAAGCGGCTAGGTTGACTTTGACCTGACCGCTAAAGCAGTCAAAATGGTCGCTAAAGTGGAAATGACCAAGTTTGATCAGACCGCTAAAGCAGTCACAATGGCCGCTAAAGCAGCATTGATGAAGGTTGACCGGACCACTAAAGCGGTCATAATTGCTGCTAAAGCAGCGTTGACTGCTTTTTGACTGGACCGCTGAAGCTCTCCTCAGGCCGCTTTAGCGGTACCTGGGGCATTTTCTATGACTTGCTTCCAGCTCTTTCTTTTCAACTCCTTTTCTTCTCATTTCCACTTCTTTCCATCAAAACTCCTTGTAAACCAAAAATACCTGAATTAAACATGCAAAATTGTCACTTATCAACACCCCCAACTTAAAGACTTTGCTTGTCCTCAAGCAACACAAAATCAAAATTCAATGAGGCTACCAATTTAAGCTCAAAAACCAATATCAACACTTTCACTTCACATTTATCAATTAGGCACCATGACAATGACTGTGGTTGGTACTAACAATTAGTCAACAAGAACGTGTGTCTTACCCAAGCAACTCCCTCAAAATCAAACACACTTTTAAGAACACGCTGGAGTTACAAGAATGATCAAGTAACAACAACTAATTCTCAAGAAGTGACTCAAAACCACTAGTCAACCAAAAATGCTCCCTTGAATCATTTTTGGAATTTATCAACCTCACTAATCTATCCTAGTTTACATGCCCTCACAAGAAAGAAAGTCCCAACACTCACAATATTTACAACACTTATACGAGGGACAAATACACAAACACTCACACTCAACAAAGAATTTCCAATGCAAACAAGTATCATACCATAGTCTTGCTCTTATTTTCAATCACCACTAACTCAAAAACATTGGTTGGAGATCCCGAAGGACTTTTTCTAGGTTGTAATGTAGGCTTGAGGAAGGGTTGGATAAGCATTTAGGATAAAAGTGACTACACCCTCCTTGAACACTACAACACACAATACAATTCAAACTTGGATCATTTGCCTCCTCATTTCCGTACAACTCAAGCGCCTTTCCTTTTCATATTAGTTCACCCGCTTAGTGATAACTTTCTCTTTTTCTTTTCTTTTCCATTTCCTTTTCTTTTCTCTTTTTCTTTTCATTTTCTTTTTCTTTTTCTCTCATTTTATTCAACCATTGATTTGTTCATAAGTCACTCACTTACAAAACCATGACGCATGATCACCTCTTCCAGGATCCACCACCCCCAACTTAGGCTTTTAGCCACAAATTGGAATTTTTAAGTACAAGGAGGGTAGGGTTCAAAAGAGAGAAAAAATTCAAAAAGGTTCGGGCTTGTAATGTGGTTGCCAAAGAAAGGGTAATAGGCTCAAATAGGGAAACTAGTGATAGAATTTGTGCACGAATAGGCTTTTAAGGCTAAAGTGGTTTTCAAAAATTACAACGAAGGCCTAAGATCATTTCACTAACCAAAGACAATCAACACTAGCACTGATAGACCAACCAGGCAAGCTCTACATGACACAAGTAAGCATAAGAATTATTCAACAAAAACTCACCATACATGGCATGCAAACTATTATAGAAGGATCGATTTCATTTTCTAAACAAGAACAAAAGGAGTCATTTTCAACATTATAACCACCTAAGGAGTAAGGAGTCACAAAAAAAGTCAAAGTGTTGTTACAAACATCATTCACTTCCATGCAGTTGCTTTCACAAAAAATTTTAGTTGGAGGGGTATGCTTATTTCAACATTTGACCATGCAAGACAAATTTCTAATAGCACCAAACAAGACACAATCCCATATTTTGAATCCAACAAGGGCAATAACACAACGGCTACTCAGACAAGCCATAGAAATTGACTACTCATACTTCACCATAACAAAAATCACAACCCCAATTCACAATGGCTATGGGTACTCAGACTTTCCCTGCACAACTGACACCAACACCCAAAAATGATGATTTTCCCTTAAGAATGTTGTCACTAAATCTATCATTGGGAAAAGGTTGCCCAAAACAACTCTTAAAAGAAAACTACAAAAATCTAACACGATGAAGAAACTAATCTAAAAATAAAAACAAAAGAAACAACTAATCCAACAAAATCAAAATAAAGCCCAAGCCCGACAAGGGCGCACAACATCCATAACCATAAAGAAAATCCTGACAAGGGAGCAAGATATCCATATCATAAAGAAAATCCCGACAAGGGCACAATTAAAGTCAAGCCCGGCTAGGGCACAAAATAAAGCATCACAAGATAATAAAACCCGACAAGGGCACAAATATATCAACATAAACATAAAACAAATCAATTCCTGGCAATAGAACAAATGTATCAAAATATATCAATAATATAGACCCAAATAAGATCTAAGCTATCACACTCCCAACTAAAAAATGTTGCATTGTCTCCAATAAAAGCAAAATAAAGTAAGAGAAGGTAGAGGGCTTCATGAAGTTGCATTATGTACTCCCGTCACTCTTAGTTTCATCATCATATGCACCCTCTTAGCATTAGTATATCATCATCAGACCACTGTGAGCGAATATCATTATTATTCTCTGGCCTCGAGGAGGAAGTGGATCCTTATGTTTTAGGACCTCCACAACCCTTTCACACATTTCCATATCTGTGTGAAAAATTTGTCTCTCTTATTCTTTCACATCTTTATCTTAGTGTGGGACTCTCTCAACTCTCTATGTGAATTAGCTAAATCAGTGTATGCCTTCTCCAATCTCAAGAGATGGGCCCCTACCTCTTTTGGTCCACTAGGAACTTCTCAAAATCTTTCTTTGGGACAAAACAAGTAGGTCCCTCGGATGTCTCACCTAGCCTGGTAGGTAGTCTAGTCACTAAGTCTCTAACCATCCTCATCTCCTTTTTCAGTAGCTCAAATGGTCCCACAGCTGATGGCCTATAAGAATCAGTCTCCACCTGAGGCGACTTTCCTGAGTCAATCTTCCTCTTTTTGATTTTAGTGACAGTGCCTTCACCACACTTTTTCAGTGGAAAGATCGGCGTTATTGGCTCAATCCAAGTATCTCCGAGCTACTTATATACCCCATCCCATCTACATAACTCAGTAATTAATAAAGGAAATATGAGATTTAGGCTACCTTGTACCTTAAACTCCCTTAGCTCTAGAATGAACACGTGACCAACATTCATCCGAATGTTATCCAAAATGCAAGCTACCATTTGGGCTCTCGTCAAATGGATAGTAAATATGCTACTGCATGGTGAAAATCCACTACAAATAATGGATATCTAATTTTTTGCCTCAGTCGTGAACTCTTTGGCCGTGATCCCTACTTTTGTAACACCCCAAGGTACATTTTTTCCCGGATAAAGCTTTAAAACCAACCAACTCCCTAGGCATAATTTTTCACTCTGAATTTAGAGAGGTCAGTTTTGGCGGACCATAGATTCCATTGATCACTTCAGCCCTAAAATTGATAGTCTTCCCTCTAATTCTTGCCACCAGATTATTTAGATTGACGGCCTAGATATTGGCATAGAATTCTCTCACCCAATGCTCGTTGACTTTGCAAGGTTTAGTTGTGAAGTAAATCCAACCTTGGGGACCCGATCAAGTGAAATCCCCCTTTCGGGGAAAAACTTCTTACTAGCCAAGTCAGAGTAGTAGGTGTTCTGACACTCAAGTGAGAGGAAGCGAGTTTGATCATAGTCCTCTCCAACCTCTACTTCATTAATCAACCCATAATTTTGCTCGATCTTTGATGTTGGAAACCTAAAAATCTCCTAGAAGCATGAATGCATAAGATTAGCATGTAAAATAATGCAATGTGAGTGATAGAAGATAAAGAAATGAGTTAAAACTCCATTAAGGACTCATGCTTCAAGTTACAACTTTTTGAACCCTGCAAAAATTGGTTGCAGGTACCTCTTTAGCGGTTAGGGAGCGCTTTAGTAGCCAGGGGCCCTGCTTTAGTGAAGAAAGGGTCGCTTAAGCGGACCCTTCGTCCCCAACAAACCCAAAGTCTAAATTTTCAATCATTTTTCATACAAAACACCAACAACACAGTTTATAAACTTACCACGATATGAAATACATTCCAATTTTTGAGAAATCAACCAACAAACCATAAAATTCATACAAACCAAAAATAAAACATTTGGTAGGCATATTATTTTTAAAACATTTTAAACAACTCATGAGTACTCAAGACTTCCCCATGGATTGATTACCAAGATTTACATTCCAAATTCCATGTTTAACTAAGAACTAGAAAGATTTCGAACACATGAAATTAAGATTTCGCACACAAGCTTTACTCTAAACAGTGAGATAAGAGGAGAAAAGGCAACACATAAAAAATTACAAACCTAGGAGTAAGAGAGTACATAAAACATACCTGGATTTGTGCGATGAGAATTGACGTGAAGAAAAAATTTGAGAGCAATGGAAAAACAAAAATTAAAGTCGAGTTTTGCACCTTTTCCCTTTACCCAAGGGTATTTTAAATGTCGGGAGCTTCTAAAGAGATCATTTGACCACTTTAGCGGTCTTGATTGTTTGTTGACTGGACGCTTTAGCAGTCAATGGGCTGCTTTAGCGGCCTTGACCCTATTTGGGACTTTCGTTTTAGCGGTCGATGGGTTGCTTTAGTGGCCTTGACCCTGATGTTGACTGTCCGCTTTAGCGGTATCTAAGGTTGTTCTAACCTAGGTAGATTCTGTCATTTTTGGCAATGCCCGTGCTAATTTTTGCGATACTCCATTGAGTTTGGCAATCCGAACACTCCTTAAAAGTGTTTCAAGTCCTATTTTCAAGGTAGTACAACCCCAAACTTCATTCCACTCAAATTTTTGCATCCAAACATGTTCAAAACTTTTCCAAAAGTTCTGAAATTTTGTGGATTAGTCAAAAATAAAATCCTAAGCTATTCTAAGAATTAAAATTTTAAAAGTAAATCATAAAAAAAAATTGAGAATGATGGGATGCCTCCCATCAAGTGCTTGATTTAACATCGCGGCACGACACAAGCAGCCTTACCATTTATGTTTCCACTTTGAGGATTTGAATCTTCGATCCAATTTTAAATCAAAATCTCATCACGGCACGTGGGACAAAGGTAAGGAAGCAATGAGACCAAATCTATCTCGCCATTTGGATGACTTGAATCTTTTACCCAACTTCACATTAAAATTTTGTTTAGGCTCATTGAGCATTGGTGAGAAGATCAATAGGCCACTTGTTAGATACCGCACTTTGCACTTCTTGGCCTTCAAGCGAGGGACGTCATTTTTCCCTTTTTGAATGACAAACTCCAAAATGTAGGGACTTTATCCCTTCTCTCCAAAATTCTCTATTTGCCCGATTATTTTGATTTCCATCATATCTACCAAGCACAACATCAAAAAATGGTTGGAATGAGTTTTAAGCCTCTCCATTTCTAAATTTGCATCTTTCTTGACATTCTCACCTTGAAATGAACTAGAGTATTCACAAAGGATTTGATTGATTTTTTCTTGCACCTCTAGTATCACTTCATCAATTTCGGCATCTTTCATTATTTTTGGCTCGGTTAGTTGGTAAATCAACATGAATTCTTCAACTCGATCTTAACCACATCTTCATTGGAAATCATTTCATCACAATTATTCATGACCACTTGGCATTGAACACCACATGCCTCAATTTTTGCATTAAACTTAGTTTCCAATTTTTGGATAGCCATTTCAATTTGAATCCACACTTGACATCGCTCAACATGTACTTTGAGAGATTCATCAATCATTAGAAAAATTCTATCAAGTTGATCCTCATTGACTTCAAGTTGTTGAGCTTGATTCAATAGCCACTCTTGGCTCACAATTTCTTCCTTGTCAAGTTTTTCTTCATTTTGGGACTCAATCACCAAAACTACACCCATGGAAAAAATAATATTTTGGAAAACTTTATCATCACCATGTTGGACTAGGTCCCACCATTTAGTCAAGACTTTCCTATATTTTTCACTCTTCTCCATTGTGCTTTCAACATTTCCTCAACTTGTTTCTTTGGAGAACCCAAAATTTCTTCATCACAACTTTGTTCTTCTTCTTCAATTTGAGCCACTTCTTCACTTTGGCAATTTCCATTTAAGTCATCATACAATTTTGGCTCAACCACATAACTTGAAATCTCTTCTTCAACAACTTCGTTTAGAGGATTAGGCAAATTTACGGCACTTGAGAGATTGACATCTTCACAAGGGTCTTCTTCTTTTTCTCATTCCTTTTCAAATGCCACCATGGATTGGTGCAAGAGATGTATATCCTCACCCACGTTAGTCACCCGGTCCAAGATAGTTTGAAGCGCTTCAATACCTTTATGTCTAACATGTTGTTCATGATACCTATCAAACTCAAAAGAACAACTAGCATTTTTGTCAGCATAACTAGGGGAGGGGGCACAATAATTGGGACAATCACTCCAATGTCCATCTCAACCACCACACAAGTAATAATAATACTCCTTATAGGATCGAGATGGTACACACACCTCTCTCCCGGGAGCATTTCTACAATCTTGCAAAAAAGGGGTCCTCCACAATATGGACATGGGCCATCAAGATAAGAATTGCAACCGCCAAACTCATTGTCATTCCATGATGCCATAGTAACAAGTATAAAAAAACAAAGATCTAACTAACACAAGAAACAAAAAAAAAAACACAAACACATATTCACAAGTTTGAATCAAAGCAAGTAAACTAAAATTCCAAACAAACTCAATACACCAAATTGTTCCCTAACAACGGCGCAATTTTTGATAACACTCAAATACACCCTAGAAATGAGTGTACATAGTCATTAGCAATATATTTACCCAACTTAGAGTCGGGGTCGATCCCACGAGGAATAATGTGAGTAGTGATCGAGAAAGTCCTAAATAAAAGCAACTCGTTATAATCCAAACAAAAGATACAAATGTTTTGGGGATTTTAATATGAAACGTAACACGAATAAAATGAATCATAATATGAGTAAGTTGATCAATGGATTTCACAAATGATGTAAAATAAATGGAAATGATAACGAGGAATCAAGTCTATCAACGATCCAAATTATTTAAATTAACTACTCATGATTAGTCACAAATTAGCAAATTAACCTTGGAACCTCAAGTATCTGTCACGTCTTTCAATCGATTGATGAATATTTCTTGGCTAAATTTTGTTGAATATTAGCCAAGTGTCAACATGAATAGTTCCAATCTATGGCTACACTAAGATTTGACTATGTCTAGCTACGAAATCGATTAGATGGGTCATATGTCCCAAATCACACTACATTAACCTTTCCCGACCTCAATTAGGTCTTTCAAGCATTAATCAAAGTAAATTTGCAATTACCATTCTAATATCCTCTATCAAACTCAACTAAAGTAGAAATTGATAAGGCACGAGATTAATTTAGACAAGCAAACCCATTTATAAATCAAGAGTAATCAACTAATACAAAAGCATGAGATAAAATCAAAATCCAAATCCAAAACATAAACATTGCATTGTGTTCAACAACAACATTCAAGAATGAATCTATCTATACCCAAATATTCTATACAAAGTAAGAAAATAAAGAGAGGATTAAAGATTTATCACTGCAAAGCTTTCAATCTTCAAATCCAAGGGTATTGGATCAAGAAACCTAGCCTCCAAGGTTGAGAAATATGCCAAAGATCTGTTCCAAGGAAGCTTGGATTGAATTTTATGCATTTTGGGATCGAAGAATGTGAAATTCTAGCCTTACCCTTGAATAGTACCCCAATGACCGCTAAAGCGGTCAATTAGCCGCTAAAGCAACTTGGTTGACTTTGACCTGACCACTAAAATGGACAAAATGGTCGTTAAAGAGGCAATAACCAGTTTGACCGGACTGTTAAAACGGTCACAAAGGCCGCTAAAGCGGTATTAATGAAGGTTGAACAAACCATTAAAGTGGCCACAATGGCCGCTAAAGCGGTGTTGACTGCTCTTTGACTGGACTGCTAAGTTGTCCTCAGGACGCTTTAGCGGTACTTGGGGGCATTTTCTGTGACTTACTTCCAGCTCTTTTTTTTCAACTCCTTTTCTTCTCATTTCCACTTCTTTCCATCAAAACTCCTTGTAAACTAAAGAAACTTAAAGTAAACACCATTTAAAGGATATTTAGCCACATATTATAGATTAAAGGAAAAAAATCATAAGAAAAAATATATAAATAAGTGGAAAAATTATCACTTATCAGACACCGATATGTTAAAGGAGTAAATGGAAAAAGTGAGGTTAATCCAAGAGAAGTTAGTAGTAGCTCAGAATCGATAGAAGGAGTATGTGGATAATAAGGTAAGTGATGTTCATTTTGAGAAAGGTAAGAAAGTTTTGCTAAAAGTGTCACCCATGAAGGGTGTAATGGATTAGGTTCAGTGGCTTATAGGTTGCCTCTACCTCCTGGTTTGTCAGAAGTTCATTCGGTGTTTCACGTATCGATGCTTGAGAAGTATCATGGAGATGGGGACTACATCATTCGTTGAGATTCAGAGTTGTTTGATAAGGAACTCTCTTATGAAGAGGAGTCGATTGCAATTTTAGTTAGAGATGTGAGGAAGATGAGACAAAAGTTATTCCATCTGTGAAAGTCCAGTGGAGGAACCTTCCTATTGAGGAGGTCACATAGGAAACTGAGGCGGATATGCGCAAGCGCTATCCTCACTTGTTCGTTGAGTCAGGTACCTTTTTTCTTGTTTCATTCATCATTTCTTGTTAGTTGTCGTGAATGAATGGATGGTAAATTGGTATCTAATGTAATAATTAAAAATGTCTTTACACTGAAATAGAGAGTAAAAATTTAGCTTAGTCCTTCTCTAGACCAAATTGGTGAAACTCAGGGCTAGCCTAGTTTTAAGCGTATTATGAATGTGGAAAAACTGGTAGTTATGGATGTGTGGATTGGTGGATTTAAGTTTTTAATGTATTAGGGGATAAGTTTAGGAAGTCGTAGAAACATATGATATATAAAATGAGTGAGTATAACTTCGGTTATAGTAATTACTGTAAAAAGGTCAGTTCGTAATGTCAAAAATTGAGAAGTGTGTTGTGAAATAGCCAGAGCTGGAAACAAATCCTGAGCCACTGGTTTGGTGTCGCTGTAGTGGAAAATCCATCATTGAAGCAATGTTGCTATAGAGATGGAAGTGTCGCAGCAGCGACAAACCATTTTGGCCTGAGTGTCGCTGCAATGACAGATCCATTGCTACAATGATGAATCCGTCGTTGTAATATTAGGATCGGGTGTCATGCCAACATTGTTATTAGAATAGGTGTAATGCTGGCACTAGTACATGGACTGAGCTCGTCCCCTGCAAGTCATATTTGAGGGTCCCTGCTGACCCTAGTATGTGTGTACATCTTGAATGCATATAATTATTTTTATACTCCCTCCGTTTCAAAAAGAATGACCTACTGTTCTTTTTAGTCCGTGTCAAAAAGAATGACCCTTTCCTTTTTTGGCAATACTTTAATTCCAACTTTCCACGTGGCATGTTTAAGACCACAAGATTAAAAGGCATTTTGGTACATTTGACACAACTTTAATTTATGACCAAATGATTCAAAAGTCTTTTTTATTTTCTTGAACTTCGTGCCAAGTCAAACTAGGTCATTCTTTTTGAAACGGAGGGAGTATTTGCACATATATTGTCCTTACTACTGTTGACTGAATCTGCCTATGTGTAAATGATGTACTTGTATACTTGAGTTCTGATTATATGAAGAGAATGGTTGTTGAATTATGGGTTGTGTCTTGATTGCTTCTTACTTGCATTTAACTTGCTTATTTGTATGGAGTTGGGTTAAATCGATCGATGATGCCTACTAGTACATAGTTGTTGTACTAATACTATTTGTACTCTTTTTTTATTGAGTGCAGAGCGTGTTCCAACATTTGAGATGAGACCTCGGCTTTAGTTAGTGATTCTAGCTTCGATTCAAGGGTGAGCACCATGTTCGGGCAGTCGTTGAATCACCTCTATTAGTTCATGTCCTTTTCTTTGGACAATGATATTTCTTATTTTGGTTTAGTATTTGGATTATGTTTTAGGTCTTTTCTGGATGTTTAGAGTTCTTGTATGGTGACCTTCGGGTCCTGGAGATTGTAATAATTAGAGATATTTTTACATTATTAATTGGTTTGGTATTAACGAGTTAGTAATGGTTTACTTTGTTTATATTGTGTTTAGTAAGCTAAATGGTAGTTAAATTAGAAAAATGGTTAATGTGAGTTCTTTGGTAATTGGCTAAAGGTTGGGTTAGATGGTTCTCCCACCGTAGAGTTAGGGTGGGTGCTACTCATGACCGTTTGGGTCATGACAACGGATTCTGCATTTAAAAAAAAAAAAAAAACATAGACACACATATTGCTCTTAAATTCAAGGCCCAAAAAGTCAACTCAAACCCACAAGGATAAAACTGAAATTTTATTAGAAATCACGTTATTCATAACTTAAGAAGTTCAAATCTGAAATTTTATCAAAAATGGACTTAAAATTTACCTTGAAATCATCAATTATCATTCTTTAGCATTACCCAAAAATCTCCAAATTATTTCCAAGTTGAAAAATCAAGATTTGAAGATGAAATCATGAATAAATCTTTGGGAAATGTGTAAACGTAGTGCTAGAATCATACCCAATGAAGAAATCTAAAAAATCACCTTTTGAATCTCCCAAAAATGAGTTCTAAAATTTCAAAAAATTAAGTTATGAGATTTATGTTCAAAATTGGGGAATCAAATATATCCAGGCCTCAATCCTTCTTCAAGAATACGAAGAACTCATCGCGAATGCACAGACTGACCTAACCCACATCGCAATTGAGATGGGCAATCCCCCAACCTGGCCCAATGAGACCCTTCGTGAACGCGGTTCCCACCATGCTAACAAGAAGGACAACCAAATTTTCCGTCTTGGCAAACGTGATAGCCCTTCACGAACGTAAAGAACGAATTTTGGTTGCACCAGCAATTAGTAAAGATGAAAAACTCTCCAAACGGATCCTCAAAATTCCTTCAGAACACCGCGAAGACAAACCGACTATGTTACTAGACTAAAATCAAAATTCCGCATGCAATGTAATCGCCAGATTTTCAAACAAAGGTCGTTATCAACGAATGTTGATCAAAGTCAATTCTATGCCATAAACTTCCAACTTTCCAATCAACTACTCAAAATCCATCTGAATGTCTCGGAACCCAAATAAAAGTCCTACTAATTCAATAATGACATTTTGGAGCTAAAGAAACTTACGGAATTCCCATACGATCTCAAAATCTTCAAATGTTGAACAAAGGCAACCATGCCAACTTCAAAATCTTTTAAAATGAAAAGCTCACATAATACTCAATCGACCACCTCGGAAACTGTGTCACCCATGACCACCTCGGAAACTGTGTCACCCATACCTGAAGACCACAAACACCATAATACAACGATGAAGCGTGATAAAATAGTCAAAATGCACCAAAAATAAAAAATCACTATAAGGATTGTTACGGTCAAGCTAACTTGCCAGCTTGCCAAATTCTAAAGCGGCATTTAATGGTTGACACGTCCGTATGATTTCTTAATTAATTCAAACTTCTTAATATGATATACATTTATTAGTTAACAAATTTCGTTTTCGTGTTTTGCACGTTTATAAATGACTGATAGAACAAAAGATAGAAAACTCCTACTTTTAGTTGAAATCATTGAAGAGACACTTTTTTTAAAAAAAAGATTCGTATTATGAACCAAAATTCACGTAAGAGCATTGGTTATCTTCAAAATTTATTTACATAAATATGTTCCTTATTTATGTTGTGTAAATAAATTTTTACACACACACCTCTCACTTTTAATGGTAGTAAAATATTCAGAAACTTCGCCTTTTAGTTATTACTCCTTTATTCCAATTTATGTGGCTTTTTTTACCTCTCAAGATTTAAACTATGTGAACTTTGATCAATATTTTAAAATATATTCTATTATCACATTAACATGAGAAGAAGTGCAAGTTATACTACTTATCGTATAGCTTTTGAATATTTAAATTTAAATTTTAAAATATTAAGTTAATTTAAACCAATTTAGATTCAACAATTAGTCTTTAAATTGTGTGTATAATAGTATGGGTACACACAATAATTTATTATTTTTAAATATATTTATTACTAATTGATGCATTCTTCTTTTTTCGCTGAGAAATAGAAATCTTGCTATCACTTTAATCAAGAAGAAATAATATATGAATCCTTTCCAACATATTAGAAAAAAACTAAGCATCTATGACTGTACTGAAAGGACTATGCTAATTGTAAAATAATTAGCTTGAATCTTTTATTAAATAATTTTATAATTAAAATAAGTATAATTTAATTAAGCATGATAAATAATTTAAATGTCAATCATAGAGTATGTTATTCATATTGAACATAGACCAAAATCAAATCTGATAACCAATTATAATACATGACGATGACAATTATACAATTATAGAAAATGATGTTAAGAAATTTGCATAAACAAAGATTATCAAAATTTGTAAGTGTCACTTCTTCTAAGGACCATGGTATTTTTTTTCTTTGTTAGTTATTACTTTTTCAAAAAATTTAACAGTTTTTTACATAATTAATAACTTTTAAGGTTTTATATTATCATTAATAGTAAAAATTTTACCTAATTACTACTCTTAGCTTAACTTTGCCTTTAATTACGACTTTTACCTTAACTTTGATTTTAATAACGGCTTTCTCTTTAATATCACGTTTTCTTTGTTTATTCCTTTCTTCTTCACTTCTTCTTCACTTCACTTTCCTCTTTTGCTTCTCAACCTCAGGTACATTCTCCATTCTCTTCTCTATCTGCATGCAAAAAATTTTACTTTATTTTATTATTGATGTTTTTTGACAAATCTTAAATTTTCAAAAATCACGGAGATATTATTTTTCCCCTTTCTACTTTTTTTGTGTATTTTTATGCGATTTTTTGGATATGTTTGATTTTCTGTTCTAATGTCAGCGTTATTTTTGTTGTTTTTTTATAGAATTTATGGATTACAATTGTGCGATTTTCGATGTTATTATTTTTTAAATTTTGGAGAAATTTTGCACTTTTTTGATGTGCAAT
The DNA here is from genome assembly GCA_031232105.1 of Capsicum rhomboideum. Lineage (NCBI taxonomy): Eukaryota > Viridiplantae > Streptophyta > Magnoliopsida > Solanales > Solanaceae > Capsicum > Capsicum rhomboideum. The sequence continues at coordinate 44,029,337 of CP124719.1, read as the reverse complement.
ACAATGCGAATTCAATATTATACATTTTTATGATTTCGATAGTTGTTTTTTCACAGTAAATATAATACATTTCTAACAACGTAAATTAATTTAAATTGTAACGGGATGTTTGAAATTCACGTATAACATTTGTAATACATTTGTATTAAAAATATTTTAGTTATATATACTCACCACGTATATTGTAATACGTCTTTAATATGTATAATATATTGAATCCAAAATGTATTAAAATTGTGTTAAACGTATAGGATCGTTGTAATACAATTCGAATTCAATATTATACATTTTTATGATTTCGATAGTTGTTATTTCATAACAAATATAATACATTTCTAACAACGTAAACTAATTTAAATTGTAACGGGATGTTTGAAATTCACGTATAATGCTTATAATACATTTGTATTAAAAAATATTTTAGTTATACATATTCACCATGCATATTGCAATACGCCTTTAATACGTATAGTATATTGAATTTAAAATATATTAAACGTAAAGGATCGTTGTAATACAATTCAAATTCAATATTATACATTTTAATGAATTCGAAATGTTTGAAATTCACGTATAATATATACTTATAATACATTTGTATTAAAAATGTTATAGTTATATATATTCACCAAGCATATTGAAATACTTCTTTAATATGTATAATTATTGATTTCAAAATGTATTAAATTTGTTGTTTATTTTTTTCTCTTATTAATGATGTTAAAGACGTATTATAATTAAATTTGCAACATTTAAATGCTATTCAAGTTAGTTTATGTGTTACTATATTAAAATTGTGTTTAAAAATGTATTATATATGTATTTTGCTATTTTTGGTAAAAAAAAGTTATGCTTTCAACTCATGTACTATAATTGGTAAATAAGACTACATATTTATACTATTTATGTAAATATCCAAAATTTAATTTTCTCCTTTTGTCCGTCATCCATGGACAAAGCAAAAGAACTTTTGGTTCAAGGCAAATTTTTGAGTGATGGATTTTATCTAAATTATTTGCCTTTGCATGAAGCCATTATCTATGCTACGGGAGGTTGTTTCAATTGAATGAGAAAAAGTGGGGTACTTTGAGGCTATGGGGACTTGAACTGGCAAGGGGAAAAGGAAAATCTTGTAGCTTACCTAACAACGTTTTTAAAAAAAGAAAAGTTGGGGCTACAAATTATTAGAGTTCGGTAGGTCTCAGATAATGAGAGAAAAAGGACACATAAATTAAGGGTGTGTTTGGTATTAAGGAAAATGTTTTCCATGGAAAATGTTTTCCTAGAAAATGTTTTCATGGAAAACAAGTTGGTTTCTTACTTATTTTTTCATGTTTGGTTGGTAACTAGAAAACATTTTTCGGAAAATATTTTCTAGTGTTTGGTTGGTGAATGAAAAATATTTTATAGAAAATATCTTTTAGTGTTTGGCTAGAGAGTAGAAAATACATTTTAGAAAAATAGTTTCTGACACGAAAACCAACTTTGACGACCGATCTGGGATCCGACCCCGACACCCGAATAGGGACCCAACCCCGACCCCAATTCTCGACCCAGGAACCGACCCTAACTCCCGACCCTGAGCCGACCCTAACTCCCGACCCCGGCACCCAAACCCGACTCTCGACCCAACACCCAACCCCAACACCCTACTCCCAACTCGAGCACCAACCTCGACTCCCGACCCCCGACATCCGATCCCGACTATCGAATCGGGACTCGATCCTAACACCCGATTTGGGACCCGATCCCAACACTGAATCTCGACTCTCAAACCAGAACCCGACCACGACACCCAACCTCGACTCAAGACCCGACCCCAACTACCGGCCGACACCCCGAATCGGGACCTGACCCCGACACCCGACCCGGGACATGACCCTAACACCCTGATATTTGACATCCGACCCGGGACACTACCCAAACACCCCGACAGCCGACTCCAACACCGACACCGGAACCGGGATTCTACCCGACATAGACACCCAACTTGGGACCCAAAACCGACACCCGACCCCGACACCCAACCCAGACTCCCAACCCGAGACCCAACTCTCGACCCGAGACCCGACCCCCGACCCGAGATCCGATCCCAATTCTCGACCATGGACCCAACCTCCGCACATGACCCGAGACCCAAAACTTGAGATTTGATCCAAACACCTAACTCGAAACTCGATCGGAGAACAGAGACCGACCCCGAATCTAGATCCGGGACCCGACCCCGAGATCCAACCTCGACTCCCGACTCGGGATCCAACCCCAACACCTGAATCTTGACCCCGACACCCTACACCTGACTTAGGACCCGATCCCGACGCCCTACCTTGGACCCAACCCCGACACTAACACCCGACTCGGGACCCGAACCTGACACCCGACCCCGATCCCGACACCCAACACCGAATCCCCACATGAGACCTAACTCTAAATCTTGACCCTGGACCCAACCCCGGCACTCAAACCGAGATCCGACACCCGACCTCGATTCCCAACCCGACACCCGACTTTCGACCTGAGACCCGATCCCAATTCTCGACCCTGGACCCAACCCACTCACCTGACCCGAGACCCGAAACGCGAGATTCGATCCAAACACCTGACTCGAAACTCGATCGGAGAACAGAGACAGACCCCGAATCTCGATCTAGGACCCGACCCCGAGATCCAACCTCGACTCTCGACTCGAGATCCAATCCCAACACCTAACTCTTGACCCCGACACCCTACACCTGACTTAGGACCCGATCCCGACCCCCTACCTTGGACCCAACCCCGACCCCGACACCCGACTCGGGACCCGAACCTGACACCAGACCCCGACCCCGACACCCAACACCGAATCCCCATGCGAGACCTAACTCAAAATCTTGACCCTAGACCCGACCCCGGCACTCAACCCGAGATTCGAGACCCCGACCTCGATTCCCCACCCTGGACCCGACCTGACACCCGACTCCGGACCCGAGACCCGACCCCAAATCTCTACACTAGACCCAACCCCAATAATCGACCTAAGAACTGGGACCGACCCCAAATCTAGATTCGAGACCCAACCCCGAGACCTAACCCGACTCTCGACTCGAGACCAGACCCCGGCATTGGTCCCGAGACCCTACCCCGACTCCCGACCCAAGACCCAACCTTGACACCCGACCTCAGACCCGAGACCCAACCTCAACACCCGACCCGAGACACGACCCCAACTCCCAACCCGAGACCCAACCCCGACACCCAACCCTGACCCTGACCCTCGACCCTCGACCCTCGACCTTGAGAATTGACCCCGAGACCCGACCCCCACAGCAGACCCAGGACTCGACCCTGACTCTTGGCCCAAACCCTAACTCCAAGCCCCGGCCCTCGACTCGAGACCTACCCTCGATTCCCGATCCGAGACTTGACCCCGACTCCCGACTCGGGACCCAACCCCGGCACCGACCCGACTCCCGACCTGGCAACCGACTTATGACCAGATCGCAACTCCCGTACTGAGATGCAACCCCAACTCACGACCCTGACTCCCGAGTCCAGAATTAGGAGTCAGGGGCGGGAGTCGAATCCCGTCTTAGTGTCGGGAATCGGTAACCATGACTTGGCTTAGGTAGAAAGTTGAAGTGTGAGGTTGAAAGAGAGTTTTGGAAAATGTTTTCCTTACTTTTTGAAGGGAAGTTATTTTCCTTCAATTTGAGGAAAATAAGTTGATTTGGAAAACATTTTCCAAAACATTTAAGCCAACCAAACATGAAAAAATTGGAAAACATTTTCCAGAAAATGTTTTCCTTCATACCAAACACAAGGAAAGGACAGAAGTCCTAAATATTACGGAACTAACTAAATTGGAGTAATTGATCTTAAACTCTTAAATATTAAGATTTTTAATTTAATTTAAATAAGAAAAAAATTTAGTCAATTTTAAAGTATGAAATATTAGGAGTTTTTCTTTCTTAAAAATAAATTAAAGATTTAATAGCTATAAGTTTAATTAATTTCAAAGTCCTAAATATTAGAATAATCATTAAATGATAATTATTTGAAGAAAATAGTAAATAATAATTTTATCTATTATTAATCTTTTAGTGAAGGGAAAAAGGGCCTTCAGAATTTTGATATAATATAGATTTTCTTATAAGTTTTCTTGAAATTAATGTAACTAGGTGCTCATGATTCATGAAACTTATACATAAGCAATTGTTATATTCTCATTTGACTGAAATATTACTCTCATTGGATAGATGTAGGATGGCTCAACAATCTTTGTGACCTAAAGTCATAATTTAATAAATATTAAAAAATATTTTTTTTTTAAAATGTTGTCTAAATTCTTTTTTGAAGTCCATTTTCTAATTTATTCATATGCAAAGTTATTAATGATTTTTTATAACCAATTTCTTCGAATAATTATATTTTAATTGATGATATAGCTAATCAATTAATATCTCCTAAGACATTGTTAATTTAGTAAGATTTTTTTTAATTTAATTTTGAAAAACTTCTTACCACATAGACAACTGTTAACATTATTATATAAACAATATAGACATTTGGTAAATAATCTTTTTACTTGTTTTAATTTGATTGTCATGTTTTAACTTGACAATTTTAAGAGAGTAGAGAAGATTTTGAATTTTGTGGTCTTAAATTAGAGAAATGTAGAATGTGCTAAAATGTCCTTTAATCTTGCGGTCTTAAACATGTCTCGTAGAAAGTTGAAATTAAAGAGTCATCAAAGAAGGACAAAGACATTCTTTTCGAAGTGAGACTAAAAAAAAGGACAAACAAATTAAAATGGAGGGATCGAAGCATGTGATTGATTGTCTTCTACTTATAATATTCCCTTAACACTTTTAATTTGAAAAATTAATCCAAACTAGCAATATCAAGATGACTATTCTGTTTCAAGATTATATATATCAACAACAACAACATACCAATGTTTTCAAGATTATATGTTGCTAAATAATTAGCTTCTTTTTCTTTTTAGTTTTTGGATCCTCGTTACCTTTTACTAATTTCAAATAAAGCATCTCTAATTTATGGAGTATGAAATCTTATTATTTTAATGCTTTTAATACAATTTTTCTGACATTTTTATGATGATGATTTAAGAGTTAGGCTAGTATACTATCTTTTAAAACTTAGAGGCATTTATTAGAAAAATGAAAACAATAAATATATACGTAGTTCCACTCCAAATAATAATATATCTTCCGTACAAGAATTAATTATCTCATGAAGCACCAAATTTCGATTATGAAAACTATATAATATATATAAAATAATATAGGTTTTATATTGAAATAGTATTTTTTGTACTCTTTGATTTTTTTCCCCTCATATTAGCTATTCAAAAGTATTTTTTCCGTTTTGCATCCCAAAGACTATTTCTATTTTCCAAAATAATACTCAACCATTGGAATCATCATTAAAATACTCTTTTCCTTGTTTTTTAATAAAAATATTATACTTTCTGTTTAAAGTATTCAAATTTTTTTTAGAAAAAAGAATTGGGCCTTCATAATTGAGTGGCCTAAGGCCTTGCTTTAGCTGCTTTATGTTAAAGCACCGGATACACATTTCTGAAAGGTGATTGATGTCCAATTATTTGTGTTTACACACACTCCTCCTAGGTCCATATATAAAATAAAAAAGAAAGTCAGGGAAAGAAAGAAAACTAAACACTCCTGTTTCTATCTTAATTTGACAGCGCATAAATTTTAAGAAATAAAAGAAAATTTTTAAATTTTATAGTACTAAATTAAAGATGTGTGTATTCATTTAAATTTAATGATTTTAAACTTATCAGGCAGGATATTGTAATTGAAAAACTTACTAAATATAGAAAGAGACACTCTTTTAAGACATACTAAAAAAAGTAGACACTTAAATTGGGGAAAAAGGGAGTTGAAATCTATCCTAAAAGTAGTGCCGGCTCTATGGCATGCAAAAAAGGCATGTGCCTTAGGCCTCAAATTTGAAGGGCCCCATTTTTTTTAGCAATAACACTCTATAGTTTTTTTTTTTTAATATAGAAAATTGAATACTATTTGTAGAAAAAGCAACTTTTAATATATAAAGGAAAATTTTATTGTAAGTTTGACACATCTAGAGAACTATGTCCCAAAAAAGATCAAATGAATTAGTTATATTATCATTTAAATAAATATTAAAAGAAATCGATTATAAAAAAGTTATCAACAACTTTACATCTCAAAGAATAAGAAAAATAGGCTTTCTAAAAATTATTAATTTATGATAAAAAATTTAACGCCTCCATTTAGTTTTAACTTTAAGTCACTAATGTGTTTGAGATGTCCTGCCTAATTGTCAATTGTCACTGATGACAAGTCCATGTTTCTTTTACGGGGAAAACAAAAGCAAGAAGAAGAAAATAAATAATTCTTCATCTTTTTCCATACATGGGGATAGAGCTGTCAAAATGGGCTAGCCCAACCCAACCCAATCCAAGCCTCGCTGGCCAAAGAATTTGATGGGCTAGGACGGGTCGGCCCTTCATTTTAAAGGTCCTTAAAATGTATAACCCAATCCAACCCTACAAGGGTCGCGGGTTGGGGCGGGCTAGCCCTTCATTTTTATCGATTTTTTCTAAATTAAAATTTTCTTTTTCAATCTATATTTGAACTTATAGGAATGCCAAGTTGTTTACATTTCTAACATATGATTATATGAAAGTACATAATTCTATAATAACTTATAAAATATTCAACACCAATACATCGTCAAAATACATTTGAATTTGTTGATAAAATTATCTTAATTAACATCACCTTCATCTAAATTCATGTGCAAATTTAATAAGTTAAACATTATCAAAAAACTATATAACAAAAAATAATAATATTTAAATTCACTTAAAAATATTATCGCTTTGAATTTGGGTAAAGTTATCGTGCAATCAATTTCAAGTAGCAACAAACGTTTGAACATTTCATGATGGATTCAATCTTTATATTGGTGGTTAGGAATTTTAGTATTTGAGATTTAATGCTAAATGAATAGAATATTGTGTTAAATAGTAGCTAAAACTTATTCAGTAATCGCTAATTATATTTTTAATTCTTTTTGTTCACAATTTTCTTTTAAATTTTAAGTTTTACATTGAATAACAATCATGAATGAAACTTCTATAATTGGTGATTAGTATTTAACGCTAAATAAGTAAAATATTATATAAGATATTAAGACTAATTCAGTAAGTACTATTCTTAACTTTTACTTCTTTTTTCACAATCTTCATATTTTTAATTTAAATTAAATATTTTTTTAGCCCACGGGCCGGCCCAGCCCAGCCTCGGTCAAGCCCCAAGGGCCAGCGGGCTGAATTGGGCTGGGCTTATAAGCCCAGTTTAAATGGGCTAAAAAATTATAGCCCAATCCAACTCAAATAACGGACTGAGTTAGGCTGGCCTCACGAGTCAAGCCCATTTTGACGGCTCTACATGGGGACATTCAGATTAAAAAAGAAAACCTTTTCTAGCACAATCACTTTTTCAATAGAAAGCTGCTTATAATTAATCGCATAGAAAGAATGCTAATTATCCCAAAGGATTACTTCTTATAATTGAGTACAAGATTCATATATTTGTTTATAACTAGTCTTTAAGAACATGCCTCATACATTATCCCCTGGCAACGTAATAATTCTCAACGTGACTTTTCGATTTTGGTACATTTTAATCATTTTACGCCTCTCAGTAGTTGCATTATGGCATTTGTGATTTGTGAGTGTGGGTGACACGGTTCATGAGGTGTTTAGTTGAGTATTACATGAGCTTTTCATTTTAGAAGGTTTAGAAGTTCACATGGTTAACTTCGATAAATATTTGGTGATAACAAAGTCGTATAAGAATTTCGTTATCTTTGAAATATCATTTTTGGATTAGTAGGACCTTTGGTAAGGGATCCGAGGCAATCGAATGGATTTCGAGTAGTTGGCTGGAAAATTGAAAGTTTAAGGCTTACAGTTGATTTCGGTCAACATCCATTGATAACAACCTCTATTCGGTGATCTGAGAATTCAATTGAGTTTGGAATGTCATTTTTAGTCTAGTAGCATAGTTGGTTTGTGTTTATAGAGTTCTAAACGAATTCTGAGGGTCTGTTTGATGAATTTTTAAGCCTTGTTTTATTTCTAGTGCACCAGTTCTAAGCCTTGTCTTGGTCGCGTTTGTGATGGGTAGGTTTGGTTCTTCATGGTGTTGCGGCACAGGTGTCACATTCGCGAAAGGTTAAGTAGGGGTTGGGTCTAAGTGTGACTCATCACGTTCACGATAGGCTGGTCACATTTGCTTTCATGGGATGAGACGGTGGACCGTGTTCACTGTGGACTCTTTGCATTCACAAAAAAGAAAATCGGCCTAGACAAATTAAATTCTATTTTTCAAACATAAACCCTATAACTCAATTTTTGAAGCTTGAGACCTCTATTTTGGTAGATTTAAAAGGTAATTTTTAAGATTTTTTCCTTTGGTATGATTCTCATACTATTTTTTACCCCCCCACCCCACCCTACCCCAATGATTTATTTATGATTTCACCTTCAAATCTTAGTTTTTCAATTTGAAAAATTGAAGATTTTGGGGGTAAAGTTAAGAAATGATGTTTTGATGATTTAGAAGTCAATTATAACTTTGTTTTCAATAAAATTTCATATTTAAATTCCTTAAGTTATGGGTAACGTGATTTTCAAATAAAACATTAGTTTTTCTCTTGAAGGTTCGGGTTGACTTTTTGGGCCCGAAAATTAAGTATAGTAATATGAGTGTCTATGGTTTTGGTTTCTTATGTAGAATACATATTTGATCAGATAGCTCATTCGGAGGCTCTTAGGAAGGAAAAGCTTTAGTTTGACTTTGTGGGTCTTCTTTTAAGGTAAGTTGAGGTTTCTTTAATTTTTTTTTGAATTGTTTATATGCTAATTATTTATTTTGGGAGTAATGAGGATGTGGAGGTCCTGCAGGTACCGGTGTTATGTGAAGGTTTAAAAGTAATTAATTGACTTGTTCATATTGTTTTCCCCTATTCGCTTGCATGATTATTGTGAATTGTATTGTGAAGTGACTTATTACGAATTCTAGTTGATGATTGTACTCTCATTTAAGGATTTTAGTTAGCTTATGATGATATTTGTTGATATACTAAGATTAGGTTAATTAGTGTAACGATCCTTTCCATCATTACGGTATAACTTAGCATGCAAAAATTTGGGTTAAGTTTCTCCCCAGATGAAGTATTGAAATTTCAGGTTAGGCTAGTTTTGGATGAATTTCATGTATGGTATTGTCTAAGTAAATCGAGTAATTGATAGGGTGCTGATTCAATAATTTAAGATCATGATGTGTTAGCTAAAAGGTTAGGGAGTTCACAGAAATTTTCAAAATGGAATTTGGGTTAGTAGAACTCCAGATATAGCGTTTGACGTAGAGGGGCTAGTTCATAAGGTTAAAATCTGAGAGCATGTTGTAAAAATGGAAAAAATGGGAAGCTCTTAAAGTTTTTGCCTCACTTACCCTGCTATAGCAAGAGGCAGGCTACTACCGCGGTCCCGCTATAGCGGAAATTTTTCCGCTATAACCGAAGTCAACTTTGGTCAGCTCTACTATAGCTGATAGATCCTGCTATAATGACACCATTATAACAGGAATGGATCTGTTATAGCGGGCTCAACACAGTAAATAGCAGTTTTTGGATTAAAATGTTAGTTTCATCCAAAAATATTCAAAGGTCGTTCAGGGGCCAACTAGGGCGATTTTCTTAAGTTTCTTCTTAAATTCCACCATTGAGGTAATCTATTCCTCCAATCTAATGTATATTTAATAACCAAATCCTTAGAATCTTCATAGGTTGATTGTGGTGGGGATGATGGGCTTAACCCTAGGTTAGAGGAATTGTATGATATGCTTGAGGTAGGATTTGAATTGCTTGTTAATGGTTTAGAAGTGTTAAGTATTCTAAACAAAAATTTGACCTCTTAATCATAATATATGGAGAATTAGGGTGGAATGAAGGGTAGAAAACCCCTAGAGTAGTGGAATTGTTCATGAACTTGATCTTAGAGTGATGAATTTAGGTTGTAATGCATAGAATTGATAGAACAATGGTTAAATTGTGTTCTATGTGTTATTTTTAGATTGAGATCAAGCCAAAGCTACAAGAAAGGGCAAGCAAGAATCACGCCATTTAGATCATTGCAAGGCATATATTGAGTTAGGTTATAATTGAATTAGAGTTAAGGCTCAATTTGGTTGAATGTGTCCATGTTAACTGGTCCGGTTATTTGATATCGTACTTGAAAATGAGCTAATAATTGCTATTGTACAATAATGAGGTGTTTTTGAGGAAATGATGAGTTGAATAGTTTTACGAGTCTTGTTGTAGTTGACTTGAATTGAATACTATTAGCTTGAAGGTGATACATTTATTTACTTGACTTGATCTATTAAAGTGGAATTGTGGTGGAAAGACTGATTTGATTGCATATTTGCTAGACGACATATTTTTGCTACTTGTTCACAAACTATTAGTTAAGTGTTCACATTGATTAAGTTGAGTTGGCCTATGATCGTACAGTACATAGTGGTTTTTTAGTAATATTACCCAGTATTCTTCTTTTATTAAGTGTAAATAATATTCCAGCGGCTTCGACGAGATCTCATTTGTAGGCGGTAGCGTGACTTCAGATTCAAGGGTGAGTAATCATCTTTCGAGAAGCCATGGATCTATCCTGTTTCGATAATGTCCACTTGTTTTTTAGCAAGGACATTTTTTGTTTTATTGTTAGTTTTTTGGGTTGTACCCACAGATATGTGTAGCTAGATATTCTGGCACGATATCACTCAGTTTCTGGGGATGTGTTAGAATTGATGTTTTCTTCCGTATTTAATTAAAGTTTTAGAGATATTATTTGATTAATGGAAATTAGTTTTGCTATTATTAAAACTGGTTAAGTAATTGGTAACAGTAGTTCGAGCTAGATGGTTCTCCCACTGGAGGATTAGTGTGGGTGCCACTCAAGATGGGTTTAGGTCATGACATAGTTGGTATCAGAGCCCTAGGTTCGTTGATCTCAGCATACCAGAATAAGTGTAATAGAGTCTTGTGGAATGGTATAGAGACGTATGTACTCTTCTCCGAGAGGCTACAAGACTTTAGGTAAAATTCACTTTCTTCTTTCTTTTGTGTTATAACTTGATTCAATTGGTACCTAGAGATCCAAATTGGCATCTGACCTCTTCATTATATTTTTTATGGCTAGTGAATATGAGAGTCAATGGAGCTATAGTAGAGGTTCCTACACCATCTACTCCAGTGGTTGAGCCCGCAGTTAAGGGACGAGAATGGGTGAGCGTTAGATACAGGCTAAGAGGTAGGGCAGTACCCGCCAGGGGTGGAGCCCGGACTATTGTTAATCCAGCTAGGTAGAGATCTAAGTCACCTCCCCCTCCCAAGGTTCATCATGATGAAGTAATGAATGAGGAGATTCCAGAACATGAGGAAGTCGCACTAGTTCAGGGAGGTGCAGCTCCTTTACAAATGTCTTCAGAGATAATTTAGCAAGACCTTAGTTTTCTAAGTGGCCTGGCCAGTACTGAGGCCACATCTACAGTGCCTGTTCACCAGTATCTGGGGTGCATCATGTTGTTCAAAGAGGTGCAGCTCCTCTACAGATGTCTTTAGAGCTAATTTAGCAAGTCCTTCAATTTTTAAGTGGGCTAGCCGGTATTGAGGCCACGCCTACAGTGCCTGTTCACCAGCATCTGGGGGTGCAGCATGTTGCCGTGGTAGCCTCTAGGATAGATGAGCTTTTTGGGACAGAATTGTTTCCTTGTTCGGTATTAGGTCCTCCTATGACTGGGAATGAGCTTGAATAGTTATGTAAGTTCTTAAAGATGAAACCCCCAGCTTTTCTTGGTTCAGAGATGGAGGTTGTCTTTGAGTTTATTGTGAACTGTAATGAGAGGTTGCACAAGATGGGTATTGTGGAGAAATATTGAGTAGAGTTTGTGACCTTCCAACTGCAAGGAGATGCTAAGCAGTGGTAGATGGCATATGTGGTGTGTCGGTCTTCAGCATTACCTCTCTTGACTTGGACTTAGTTCCACACTTTGTTTTTAGAGAAGTATATGCCACGCACCTTGCATAACAAAAAGAAAGACGAGTTTCTCGCCCTTAAGCAGGGGAATATTCCTGTTACAACTTATGAGGCTAAGTTCCATGCCTTGTCTAGGTTTTCCACCCTATTACTTGATATTGAGAAAGAGAATATTTGCTACTTTGTAAAAGGTTTGACTACTAATTTGTAAGTCTTAGCACTACAGATGACTTCCTTAGGTAAGACCTCTAATAAGGTAGTGGAGTTTGTGAAGAAAGTAGAGGGAGTTAGATAGAATGGGTATGCCAAAATAGTGAGAAAGAAGGCCCAAAATACATGCAACTCTAGTAGATCCTACTCCAGAGGCCACAGTTCTTAGGCCTACCCTGCTCATCTAAAACAATCAGTTTTGCTAGTTTTTACAGAGGGTCAGTTAGGGATTACCCAGCAGCCTCCAGGTGTGGGTAGCCAAGGGGCTTCGTATTCTTTTGCTAACTGTCCTTCATTAGATCGAGCTTGTTTTACCTATAGTGTGATTGGAAATTATAAGAGGAACTATCCTAATGGTAGACAATCAGGTTTTCAGGGTCAGCTGCAGTCCAGAGCTTTAGTTTTGACCGACAGAGGAGGTGGAGGAAATAGTAGAAGTCTTCTACAGAGTGGGCGTGGTAGTTATCAGGTAAGCTATGGTGGTAATACTGGTAGAGATGGTGCACATTCTGCTAGAAAGGTTGCTCAGATTGATAACATGGCCTATTATTATGCTTTCACGAGAAAATCTGAGGTGAAGGCATCAGATGCAGTTATTACAGGTACCATTCTTGTTTGTGATTGAATGGATTCAGTCTTGTTTGATATGGGTTATACTTGTTCCTATGTGTCTGTTAAATTTTCTTTAGGGTTAGATATGGTTTGTGATATGCTTGATTCACCTGTTTATGTATCTGCTCCGATTGGAGATTCTGTGGTAGAGACTCAAGTATATCGTGCTTGTTTAGTGATGTTTATAGGATTTTAGACTTGGGTGACCTGGTGATTCTAGATATGTTAGATTTTGATATTATTTGGGGTATGACTTGTCTTTCCCCGTATCATGCTATTTTGAATTGTAATACTAAGACTGTGACCTTACTTATGCCGGGGATGGATAAACTAGAGTGGGAGGGTGTCCATAAGCCTAGTCCGGTGAAACTCATTTCTTTTATTCGTGCTAAAAGGTTAATAGGAAAGGGGTGTTCAGCCTTCTTAGCACATCTTCAGGACACTAGTGCAGAGGACCCTTCTATTGAGTCAGTTCCTATAGTGTGTGAATTCTAGGAAGTGTTCCCTACTTATTTGCCTGTTATGCCTATCGGGACATTGACTTTTGTATTAATCTATTTAAGGCACTCACCCCATCTCTATTCCTCCCTATAGGATGGCTCCGACTGAGTTAAGAGAGCTTAAGACTCAATTGCAGGAGTTGCTTAATAAGGGGTTTATTCATCCTAGTGCTTCATCGTAGGGTGCTCCAATGTTGTTTGTCAAAAAGATGGATCATAGTATGAGAATGTGTATAGATTATTAGTAGCTGAATAAGGTAACCATCCAAAATAAGTACCTATTGGCTAAAATAGATGATTTGTTTGATCAGTTGCAAGGTGCTTCAGTGTTTTCTAAGATAGATCTAAGGTTAGGGTATCATTAGTTGAAGATCTTGTTGAAGGATATTCCAAGACAACTTTTAGGAGTCGTTATGGGCATTACAAAATTTTGGTGATGTCCTTTGGGTTGATTATGCACTGGCATCCTTCATGAGTTTGATGAATGGTATCTTTAAATCTTTCTTGGATTCATTTGTTATTGTATTTATTAAAGACATTTTGGTTTACTCTAAGAGTAAAGAGGAGCATGCAGGGCATTTACACATTGTCTTGGATATATTGAGAGAAAAGAATCTTTATGGAAAATTCTCTAAGTGTGAGTTTTGGGTGTCATCCGCGTCCTTTTTGGGGCATGTGGTTTCTGAAAATGGGATAATGGTAGATCCCCAAAAGATAGATGTGGTTAAAAATTAGGCTAGGCCTACATCAGTGACTGAAGTTCGTATCTTTGTGGGTCTGGGTATCTATTACTGGAGATTTGTAAAAGGCTTTGCCTCAATTTCTACTCACTTGACAAGACTGACTCAGAAAGAGGTACCTTTCATTTAGTATGACAAATGTGAAGAGAGATTTCAAAAGTTTAAATCTCTTCTGACCACAGTTCTATCCTTGTTTTGCCCGTTGAAGGTATGGATTTTATAGTATTTTGTGATGCTTCACATTCTGGCTTGGGCATTGTGTTAATGCAAGATAACTGAAGGTCCATGAGAGGAATTATCCAACTCATGACTTGGAGCTGGCGGCAATGATTTTTGCACTCAAAATATAGAGGCTGTATGGTGATAAGTGTTAGGTTTTCACAGATCATCGTAGTTTATAGCATGTATTCACTCAGAAGGACTTAAATTTGAAGCAGGGATGGTAGATGGAGTTGCTAAAGTATTACGATGTTACCATCCAGTATCATCCGGGAAAGGCCAATATGGTGGTAGATGCATTAAGCAGGAAAGATGTAAGTATGGGAAGTTTAACTTGCTTGAAAGTAACAAAACATCCATTAACTAGAGAGATTCAAACTCTAGAAATGTAGTTCATGCAGTTTGGGGTGTCAGGAAGAGGTGGAGTGTTGGCTAGTGAGGAAGAGAGGTCTATATTCCTTGATTAAATCAAGGGCAGAAAGTTCGAGGATGTAAAGTTGAATAAGATTCAAAACAAGGTGGTGTGTGGTCAGGCCCGAGAAGCCACTCTTAATGCTTGTGGCATATTGAGAGTAAAGAGGCGTGTATGTGTGCTTCTTGTTGAGGAAGTGATTCCTAGTCTGCTAGCGGAAGCTCATGGCTTTAGATACTCTATACATCCTAGTACAACCAAGATGTATCGTGACTTGGGACAACTCTATTAGTGGCCCCGAATAAAGAGAGATATAGTAGAGTATATGTCCAAGTGTCAGAAGTGTCAACAGGTAAAATATGAGCATCAAAAGCCTGTAGGTAAAATTTAGAGGATTCCCATTCCCGAGTAGAAACGGGAGAGAATTGCTATAGATTTTGTGGTGGGGACTTCCTAAGACTTTGAAACAGTATGATTCAATCTGGGTCATTGTGGACAGGCTAACAAAATTTACATATTTCATTTCGGTTAAGGTGAATTATAATGTAGAGAAGTTAGCCAAGATCTATGTTAAGGCTGTTTTGATATTGCATGGGGTTCGAGTCTCTATTATATCTGATAGAGGTACACAGTTTACCTCCAAGTTTTGGCACAAGTTGCATGAGGAGTTGGACACTAAGCTAGATTTAAGCACTGCATTTCATCCTCAAACTGACGAGCAACCTAAGAGGACTATTCAGGTACTAGAAGACATGTTTCGGGTGTGTGTGGCTAACTTTGGGGGTCATTAGGATTAGTTTCTGTTGTTATGTAAGTTTTCATACAACAACAGTTATCACTTTAGTATTGATATGGACCATTTGAGGCTCTATATGAGAGGAGATGTAGATTACCTATAGGCTAGTTTGAGGTGGGTGATGTGAAGCCCTTGGGCACTGACTTGGCAAAAGAGTCTCTTGTTAGCAGCCCAAAGTCTATAGAAAGAGTATGCAGATCGCAAGGTGATATACATGTTCGTTAAGAAGGGCAAACATGTACTACTTAAGGTTTCTCCTATGAAAAGAGTGATGCAGTTTGGCAAGCGGGGAAAGCTTAGCCCCAGGTATATCGGCCCATTCAAGATTTTTGATGATGTGGGTCCAGTGGCTTACAAACTTGTGTTGCCTCCAAGTTTGTTGGGAGTCCATCCAATATTCCATGTATTTATGTTTAAGAAAAACCATAGGGATGGAAACGACATCATTCATTAAGACTCGGTGTTGTTAGATAAGAACCTCTCCTATGAGGAAAAACTGGTGGCGATACTTGATTGAGATGTTCAGAAGTTGTGAACCAAAGAGATTAGGTCCGTGAAAGTCCAGTGAAAGCACCATCTGATTGAGGAGGCCGCTTAGGAGACTTAATTAGATATACGTGACAAGTACCCTCACTTGTTTGAGGATTTAACTATTTTCTTTGCTAGTTTTCCCCTTCTTTTCCCTTAATTATCATTTGGGTATGAACAATGGGTAGAATGGTATTTTTTTAATGACCCTTTCTGTTGTTATGGTATAGCTTAGCATGAAAAAATTCAAGTTAAGTTTCTCCCCGGATAAAGTGTTGAAAATTTCAGGCTAGGATAGTCTTGGATGAATTTCAGGTATAGTGTCGTCTAGGTTAATTTGGTAATTGATAGGGTATGTTTCAATGATTAAAGATCATGACGTGTTAGCTAAGAGGTAAAGGAGTTCATAGAAGGTTTTGAAATAGAATTTGGGTTAGTAGAACTCTGAATATAGCATTTGACGTAAAAGGGTTAGTTTCATCAGGTTGACATCAGAGAGTGTGTTGTAAAAATGGAAAAGTTGGGAAGCTTCCAAAGCTTCTGCCTCACTATAGAGAAAGGAAGTCCGCTATCGCGATATTACTATAGTGGGAATGTTTCCACTATAGCAGAAGTCAACTTTAGTCTGCTCTACTATAGTAATGTTACTATAGAGGAAATCGGGCCTCTATAGCGGGCTCGATGCAGTAAATAGGATTTTTTTGGCTTAAAAACTTTATTTTCATACAAAAATAGTTATGTAATGACCTTCCCGGTCATTTACCTCCTTTTCGTGCGTTCTCAGCGTTTAGAGCTTTTCTATAACTGCCCCAAGTTATTTATGACTTGCTGGGACTGACAGTTCGGTTCGCGGGCAGTTCGTTTGAGAATATTATTTAGACCGAGCTCGTTGTAAAATATTAAATTAACTTTGAATTTGGTAAAATGACATAGTTAATTGCCTTTCAAAAATGTTTATGATATTTGTAAAATTCTTTAGTTATGATGTGTCTATATTACTTTAATAATAAGTTTATAATTTAGTAATATTTTTAAATGGAGATAGTAAATCTAATTTTGTTGACATAATATTTTTTTTTTATTTTATAGAGGTTTTGTTCAAAATAATTTTGTATTCATGATGGTATATTTAAAATATTGTATTTATTTTATCACGAGCCTATGCAATATCCGAATATATATATATACGGAGAGTGAAAATGGATAAGGCCATGTGTATGTTACATTAATTAGTCTTTGACTATGAGATTTCTTTCTTGTTTGGAGTTGGTACGTGTATTACATATATATATATATATATATATACTAGAATGTTACTTTCTTTTCTTATTTTATTGTCTTTGTGGAAGACTTCATATATTCCATCATTGTAAGCACTTTAAGCTCAACTTTAAACATTTCTAGAGAGATTCAAGGTTAGGGGTTGGTATATTTGAGTTCGTGGACTCGTTCTCGTCATTTCTACGGTACGTTTTCTTATTTTTACGGTAGTTTTAGTTACGGTGGTTGTTGGAATTGGTGTTGATATTTGAGCTAGATATTGAACTCAAATTGAGCGGTGTTAGTTGTGACTATTGGTCACGGGGTGATTTGGAAAGCTGTGACGGTTTCGGTTTTTCGATTCCGCAAGTGGGCCCCACATGGACCGTTTGGATATTTTTTTGAACTAATGCAATATGGGTATCAAAATTCATGTTTTGACATGTAGTTTATTATTTTTCTAGCGTGGTAGCAATCGGAGGTCTCTCGAAAGGGAAAGACTCCTATTTAGCAAGCTTTGGCAGGCGTTTGGCGGCGTCCAGGTAGGCTAGGCTTACCGTATACCTAGATTGAGTTTGTTTATAGTATTTGCATGTTATTATGCTAGTGTTTGGGCTGGTAGTTGTGGATTGGCACTGGCTTGCTATGACTAGGCCTTTTGGGCCGTTTAGGGCCTTGTTCGGATGTGTTTCGGGCCTGTTATCCTCGTGGTGTGCCAGATATTACTTTTATAGGGTTGGTTAATGTTGTACCGCTGTTAGTAGAGGTTTGGGGAACCTTAGCCCAGACTTGGTTCCGGAACCCCGTAGTGGGCCCCGCTACTCTTCACAGTCGGTGTAGTTAGCTTTAAACCTTATTAGGCTTAGTTAAGCCCCGAGATGATCTTTTAGGATAAAATTTGTATTAAATTACCCTATTTATGCCCTTTTGACCTATTTAGCCTTGTTAGTCCCTAATAGCACCGTATTTGACCGGGGTTGGCTAGTTTGATTTAGGATGCGGAACCGCCTTGCCATGACTTAGAATGTATACCCAGACTTGTATATACATATTGTTTATGGTAGATAGTTGACCTGGAAGGATCCCGAGATTGACTTGTAGTACGTGGTGGGTTAGCTCCTTTACTTATGTTTCGAGTTTATTTTGGGGCTGGTATGTCCCCGTTTACTTGTATTTGTGTGGATTCTGGCACTACTATGTCACTTGGTTACTGATTATTATGAGTTCTGGTTCAAGTCCGGCCACTGATTATTATGAGTTCTGGTTCGAGTCCGGCATCTGGTTATGATATGATTGGAGAGTTTTGGTACTGAGTTCCGGTTCGAGTCCGGCGGTTATGATATATGTGGCCTATTGTTATTATCCACTATGTCCGGTTCGATTTCGGTGTCTGGCCTCTTGTTATTACCCATTGGTGCCGGTTCAAGCCCGGTGCACCCTTGTTGGTTATTCTGGTTACTGGATACTGATACAGCTTTGAGACACTGGTGACTATGCATTTACTATTCTTGTGTGTCCCACCGGTTTATGGGGGCCAGGCTGGGTTATTGTTTTCTTTCGTGTGCCTATCGGGTTTATGGGGGCCCAGATAGGTTATGTTTGACTTGAGTGCTTACTTATGCATTTATTTACTCTTTACTCAGTATCGTATTTATTTATCTCCTGAGCATATCTACACGCCTCGGCAATAGTGTATTTACTTATTATTTATACCCCGAACCTAGCATGCACCCTCGCATTTTAGCTTGCTTATATTATATTGAGCTCAGTCGGCCAATGATGCCTACTGAGTACCCGTTGCCCCGGTACTCATACTGCACTTCTGCATCTTTTTCCCCGATGCAGATCCGGGCACTAGTCGACGGTTTTGACGTGACTCTCTTTCCAGCACTGACTCCAGAGCAGGGTGAGCTTACTGACGTCCGAGGCAGATCCTACTCCATCTCTATTGTATAGTCTTTTGCTCTTGAAACTGTATTACTTGTTGTATATATTTGGTTTCTGTCTTATTTTTTTTTTGACATGTCTAGTAGTAGCTCTTGTACCGACTTCACCAGGTCTTGGGAGGGGTTCTCACCTGTATATATTGTCCTCTTCCTTCTCAGTCTTGGTATGGATATATATTTTGATTTTGTTTTTTTTGTATTTCTAGCATGTTTATTAGTATGGTTACTTCTACTTCATCTCTGTTTCCTGAGATTCCACCCGTTAGCCTGTCGCTTGTCGCTCCGGGCTAGGGTTTGGCTTGCCTATTGGTGGGTTACGGTAGGCGCCATCAGGACTCGAAAAATTGGGTCGTGACAGCTTGGTATCAGAGCCTAGGTTTCACTGGTATTGTTGGTGCATGAGCCGATGTTTAGTAGAGTCTCGCGGATCGGTACGGAGACGTACGTATCCTATCTTCGGGAGGCTACCGACCATGTTTAGGGTAAATCTTATTTCTTTGATTCGCCTCAGTGCGTTGGTGTCTATGTTGGTTTCTAATCTCTATTTGGTTCATTCTTTACGCAGATCGTTAGGACGCATAATACGAGAGCCGGGGGTCGGGACCCCGAGCCTATAGCGAGGGCTCCAGTTAGGGGTCGAGGTCGACCTAGAGGTCGAAGGCAGGGCAGAGTAGCAGCCCCAGGACCAGATCGTGCTAGGGATCCGTCACCCGATCCCGTTATAGTTCCATATGTTCCGCCGCCACAGCAGCCAGTGGGCTAGGGGGCAGCCCAGGCTCCTCCCAGATTTATTGATGCTTCTTTGCTCCGAGGTACATTGCTTCAGTTGTTGGAATTAGTTGGAGGTCCGCCTGCTGCGGGAGTACAGCCAACCGCACAGGGAGTTGGTGCTGGGGCGCAGCCTGTAGCTGTGGCACCGAGAGTTGAGGTTCTACCTGTACCAGTAGCTCCACAGCCAGTTATAGATCAGCCAGTTATGTCTGCCGAGGAGCAGAAGATGTTGGGTCGCTTCCTGAGATTAGCTCCACCGAGATTTGCTGGTACTCCGGGTGAGGATGCATATGAGTTCTTGTCCAGCTGCGAGGATAGACTTAGGAATTTGGGATTGGTACAGTCTCGTGGTGTTGATTTCGTGGCATATTAGTTCGATACTGCAGTGAGGAGATGGTGGAGGGGATATCTTGATTCCAGGCCAGTGGGATCTCCACCGATTACCTGGACCCAGTTCTCCGAGATTTTCTTGGGAAAGTATATGCCCCGTACTATGCGGGAGCGACTCAGGGATGAGTTCTCCAGGTTGACTCAGGGTTCATTATCTGTCGCCGAGTATGAGGCGAGATTTCATGATCTTGCTAGGCACGCTACTTCTATTTTGCCTGATGAGTACGAGAGAGTTAGATGTTTTGTCAGGGGACTGAGATTGCCACTCCGCAGGGCTACCCAGAGTTTAGTGACTTCAGGGAAGTCATTCGCAGAGATTATTGAGCATGTATACTCTATTGAGGAGATGGATCGCGAGGCCCAAGGGGGCAGCGATAAGAGACCTCGTGTCCAGGGTAGTTTCAGTGGGAGCCATAGTGGTTCGCAGTTCAGAGGTCGTGGTTTCCAGTTTCAGGGTAGGTACCCTCATCAGCAGCAGCAGTCTTTTCAGCGACAGGGTCAGCCTAGTAGGCCCGTACAGTCAGCTTTGCAGATATCTGATAGGGGTCAGCCCACCTATAGTGGTTCTGTTAGCCAGCCTCAGGGGCGTGGTCAACCCAGTTCATCTGCTAGAGGTGGTCATATTGGATCTTCTAGGCCGAGCAGGGAGCCAGAAGCATGTTATACTTGTGGGGTTTTCGGTCATTTCGCGCGTGAGTGTCCTCAGCGCAGGGCTATTGAGCCTTCAGTTCAGACAGCACAGCCCATCAGATCTGTACCGCCAGTAGGCAGAGGTAGTGCACAGGGTCGTCGGGGTGGTCCCCAGGGTTCTCGAGGTGGAGCACAGGGAGGTCGGACTGGTAGTCAGGTTGGTACTCAGACTAGTGGTAGCCAGCGTCAGTTGTATGCCGTACCAGCTAGGCCAGAGGCTGAGGCTTCGGATGCGGTGATTACAGGTACGATTTCTGTATGTCGTCAGCCAGCTTCTGCATTATTTGATCCCGGATCCACGTTTTCTTATGTATCTACTTATTATGCACCACGGTTGGGTTTATGTTCTGAGTTATTATCTGTGCCCTTATGTGTATCTACCCCCGTTGGTGATTCTTTAGTAGTGGATCGGGTATATAGATCATGTCTGGTGACTATTCAGGAGTTTGAGACTCAGGTTGATTTTATTGTATTGGCCATGGTAGATTTTGATGTGATTCTGGGCATGGACTGGTTGTCTTTTCATCATGCAGTCTTGGATTGCTTTGCCAAGACCGTGACCTTAGCCATGCCTGGTGTACCCCCGGTAGTGTGGCAGGGTTCTGTTAGCCGCACACCGACGGGGATTATTTCATATGTTCGGGCTCGTAGATTGATGGTGAGGGGTTGTGATTCATTCCTTGCTTATGTTCGGGATGCTAGCATTGAGAGTCCGTCACTTGACTCTGTCCTTATTGTTCGTGAGTTTCCTGATGTATTCCCGACTGACCTACCTGGCCTTCCTCCTGAGCGTGATATAGAGTTTATTATTGACCTCGAGCCGGGCACCCGACCTATTTCTATGGCTCCGTATCGTATGGCTCCTGCTGAGTTGAGGGAGCTGAGTAGTCAGCTTAAGGATCTTTTGGGGAAGGGTTTTATTAGGCCGAGTGTGTCGCCTTGGGGTGCTCCAGTTCTTTTTGTAAAGAAGAAGGATGGGTCTATGCGAATGTGTATTGATTACAGGCAGCTAAATAAGGTTACAGTAAAGAATAAGTATCCGATGCCTCGTATTGACGATTTGTTTGATCAGCTTCAGGACTCGGTACGGCCATTATGAGTTCCTGGTGATGTCTTTTGGATTGACTAATGCCCCTGCAGCTTTCATGGATTTGATGAATCGGGTATTCAGGCCATACTTGGACTCCTTTGTCATTGTGTTTATTGACGACATCTTAGTTTATTCGAGGAGTAGCGAGGAGCACGAGCAGCATTTGAGGACTGTGCTCCACACTTTAAGAGATCATCGGCTTTATGCCAAATTCTCAAAGTGTGAGTTCTGGCTTGAGTCTGTAGCTTTCTTGGGGCATGTTGTATCCAGACAGGGTATCATGGTATACCCAGCGAATATTGAGGCTATTCGAGGTTGGGCTAGGCCCACGTCGCCTACTGAGGTTCGCAGTTTTGTTGGGTTGGCAGGTTATTACAGACGGTTTGTTGAGGGCTTCTCGTCTCTTGCATCTCCTATGACCAGACTGACCAGGAAGGAGGTTCCGTTTCAGTGGTTCGAGGATTGTGAGGCAAGCTTCCTGAAGCTCAAGGATCGACTTACTTCTGCCCCTGTGTTGACTCTTCCAGTTGAGGGCGAGGGTTTCACCGTGTATTGTGATGCGTCTGGTATCGGTTTGGGGTGTGTTCTGATGCAGCGGGGTCGTGTTATTGCTTATGCATCGAGACAACTGAAGGTGCACGAACGTAATTACCCCACTCATGACTTGGAATTAGCAGCGGTAGTATTTGCACTGCGAATTTGGAGGCACTATCTATACGGTGTGCATTGTGAGATCTTTACAGACCACCGCAGTCTTCAGCATATTATGACTCAGAGAGATCTTAATTCGAGGCAGCGCAGGTGGATTGAGTTGCTGAAGGACTACGATATCTCTATTCTCTATCATCCGAACAAGGCGAATGTGGTAGCGGACGCCTTAAGCCGGAAGACAGTGAGTATGGGTAGCTTAGCCTTCATTCCAGTCTCTCAGCGGCCATTAGCTTTGGACATTTAGTCCTTAGCTAACTCGATGGTTCGATTGGATATTTCTGACCCCAGGAGGATTGTTGCTTGTGTTGAGGCTAGATCTACTTTGCTGGAGCAGATTCAGGGTTGTCAGTTTGAGGATAGCGGTCTCTGTAGCATTCGAGATCAGGTATTGAGGGGTGAGTCTGAGAGAGCTACCTTGGGTTCTGATGGTGTTCTGAGGTTTGACGGTCGTATTTGTGTCCCGAGGGTTGGAGATTTGATTCAGTTGATTCTGCATGAGGCACACAGTTCCAGATATTCTATTCACCCTGGGACAGCTAAGATGTATCGGGATTTGAGGCAGCACTATTGGTGGAGTGGTATGCGGAGAGACATAGCAGGGTTTGTAGCTCGATGCCTTTGTTGTCAGCAGGTAAAGGCCGAGCACCAGAGACCTGGTGGTCTACTTCATCCGTTACCCATTCCTGAGTGGAAGTGGGAGAGGATCACGATGGATTTCGTTGGTAGGTTACCTCGCACCTCTCGTGGCTTTGATAGTATTTGGGTTGTTGTAGATCGGTTGACTAAGTCCGCGCACTTTATCCCTGTTCGAACTTCCTACAGTGCTGAGAAGTTAGCTCGTGTATATATTCAGGAGGTAGTTCGCCTACACGGAGTGCCGGTGTCTATTATCTCAGACAGAGGGTCTCAGTTTACCTCCAGTTTCTGGCAGGCTTTCCAGGAGGAGTTGGGTACTCAAGTGGACCTCAGTACTGCGTTTCATCCTCAGACCGACGGGCAGTCAGAGCGGACTATTCAGGTGTTAGAGGATATGCTCCGTGCTTGTGTGTTAGACTTTGGGGGTCAGTGGGATCAATTCTTGCCTTTAGCGGAATTCGCGTATAATAATAGCTTCCACTCCAGCATTCAGATGGCTCCGTTCGAGGCTTTATATGGCAGACGGTGTCGGTCTCCAGTTGGTTGGTTCGAAACTTCGGAGGTCAGTCCTCGTGGCACAGATTTGCTCCGAGAGTCTTTGGACCGAGTTCGGATGATTCAGGATAGGCTGCGGACAGCTCAGAGTAGACAGAGGAGTTATGCTGACCGTAGACGTCGTCCGTTGAGATTCAGAGTTGGTGATAGGGTCTTCTTACGAGTATCGCCAATGAAGGGCGTGATGCGATTCGGTAGGAGGGGCAAGCTTAGCCCCAGGTATATTGGACCCTTTGAGATTCTTCGGACAATCAGGGAGGTAGCATATGTACTGGCCTTACCTCCGACCTTTTCAGCTATCCACCCAGTATTTCATGTTTCTATGCTGCGACAATATATCCCGGATGAGTCGCATGTGCTTCAGTGGGACTCGGTTCAGTTAGACGAGAAGTTAGCATTTGTTGAGGAGCCTGTGTCCATTTTAGCCAGAGATGTCAGACGGTTACGCTCCCGAGAAATTCCAGTGGTTAAGGTACAATGGCGTCACCGTCTAGTTGAGGAGGCTACTTGGGAGCTTGAACGTGACATGCGAGCCCAGTATCCCTACTTGTTTACGTCTTCAGGTATATGCTTATTCTTGACTTTCACGGACGAAAGTCCTTTTAGTAGTGGATATTGTAATGACCTTCCCGGTCATTTACCTCCTTTTCGTGCGTTCTCAGCGTTTAGAGCTTTTCTATAACTGCCCCAAGTTATTTATGACTTGCTGGGACTGACAGTTCGGTTCCCGGGCAGTTCGTTTGAGAATATTATTTAGACCGAGCTCGTTGTAAAATATTAAATTAAATTTAAATTTGGTAAAATGACATAGTTAATTGCCTTTCAAAAATGTTTATGATATTTGTAAAATTCTTTAGTTATGATGTGTCTATATTACTTTAATAATAAGTTTATAATTTAGTAATATTTTTAAATGGAGATAGTAAATCTAATTTTGTTGACATAATATTTTTTTTTATTTTATAGAGGTTTTGTTCAAAATAATTTTCTATTCATGATGGTATATTTAAAATATTGTATTTATTTTATCACGAGCCTATGCAATATCCGAATATATATATATACGGAGAGTGAAAATGGATAAGGCCATGTGTATGTTACATTAATTAGTCTTTGACTATGAGATTTCTTTCTTGTTTGGAGTTGGTACGTGTATTACATATATATATATATATATATATACTAGAATGTTACTTTCTTTTCTTATTTTATTGTCTTTGTGGAAGACTTCATATATTCCATCATTGTAAGCACTTTAAGCTCAACTTTAAACATTTCTAGAGAGATTCAAGGTTAGGGGTTGGTATATTTGAGTTCGTGGACTCGTTCTCGTCATTTCTACGGTACGTTTTCTTATTTTTACGGTAGTTTTAGTTACGGTGGTTGTTGGAATTGGTGTTGATATTTGAGCTAGATATTGAACTCAAATTGAGCGGTGTTAGTTGTGACTATTGGTCACGGGGTGATTTGGGACGCTGTGACGGTTTCGGTTTTTCGATTCCGCAAGTGGGCCCCACATGGACCGTTTGGATATTTTTTTGAACTAATGCAATATGGGTATCAAAATTCATGTTTTGACATGTAGTTTATTATTTTTCTAGCGTGGCAGCAATCGGAGGTCTCTCGAAAGGGAAAGACTCCTACTTAGCAAGCTTTGGCAGGCGTTTGGCGGCGTCCAGGTAGGCTAGGCTTACCGTATACCTAGATTGAGTTTGTTTATAGTATTTGCATGTTATTATGCTAGTGTTTGGGCTGGTAGTTGTGGATTGGCACTGGCTTGCTATGACTAGGCCTTTTGGGCCGTTTAGGGCCTTGTTCGGATGTGTTTTGGGCCTGTTATCCTCGTGGTGTGTCAGATATTACTTTTATAGGGTTGGTTAATGTTGTACCGCTGTTAGTAGGGGTTTGGGGAACCTTAGCCCAGACTTGGTTTCGAAACCCCGTAGTGGGCCCCGCTACTCTTCACAGTCGGTGTAGTTAGCTTTAAACCTTATTAGGCTTAGTTAAGCCCCGAGATGATCTTTTAGGATAAAATTTGTATTAAATTACCCTATTTATGCCCTTTTGACCTGTTTAGCCTTGTTAGTCCCTAATAGCACCGTATTTGACCGGGGTTGGCTAGTTTGATTTAGGATGTGGAACCGCCTTGCCATGACTTAGAATGTATACCCAGACTTGTATATACATATTGTTTATGGTAGATAGTTGACCTGGAAGGATTCCGAGATTGACTTGTAGTACGTGGTGGGTTAGCTCCTTTACTTATGTTTCGAGTTTATTTTGGGGCTGGTATGTCCCCGTTTACTTGTATTTGTGTGGATTCTGGCACTACTATGTCACTTGGTTACTGATTATTATGAGTTCCGGTTCGAGTCCGGCCACTGATTATTATGAGTTCCGGTTCGAGTCCGGCATCTGGTTATGATATGATTGGAGAGTTTTGGTACTGAGTTCCGGTTTGAGTCCGGCGGTTATGATATATGTGGCCTATTGTTATTATCCACTATGTCCGGTTCGATTTCGGTGTCTGGCCTCTTGTTATTACCCATTGGTGCCGGTTCAAGCCCGGTGCACCCTTGTTGATTATTCTGGTTACTGGATACTGATACAGCTTTGAGACACTGGTGACTATGCATTTACTATTCTTGTGTGTCCCGCCGGTTTATGGGGGCCAGGCTGGGTTATTGTTTTCTTTCGTGTGCCTATCGGGTTTATGGGGGCCCAGATAGGTTATGTTTGACTTGAGTGCTTACTTATGCATTTATTTACTCTTTACTCAGTATCGTATTTATTTATCTCCTGAGCATATCTACACGCCTCGGCAGTAGTGTATTTACTTATTATTTATACCCCGGACCTAGCATGCACCCTCGCATTTTAGCTTGCTTATATTATATTGAGCTCAGTCGGCCGATGATGCCTACTGAGTACCCGTTGCCCCGGTACTCATACTGCACTTCTGCATCTTTTTCCCCGATGCAGATCCGGGCACTAGTCGACGGTTTTGACGTGACTCTCTTTCCAGCACTGACTCCGGAGCAGGGTGAGCTTACTGACGTCCGAGGCAGATCCTACTCCATCTCTATTGTATAGTCTTTTGCTCTCGAGACTGTAGTACTTGTTGTATATATTTAGTTTCTGTCTTATTTTTTTTTTGACATGTCTAGTAGTGGCTCTTGTACTGACTTCACCAGGTCTTGGGAGGGGTTCTCACCTGTATATATTGTCCTCTTCCTTCTCAGTCTTGGTATGGATATATATTTTGATTTTGTTTTTTTTGTATTTCTAGCATGTTTATTAGTATGGTTACTTCCACTTCATCTCTGTTTCCTGAGATTCCACCCGTTAGCCTGTCGCTTGTCGCTCCGGGCTAGGGTTTGGCTTGCCTATTGGTGGGTTACGGTAGGCGCCATCAGGACTCGAAAAATCGGGTCATGACAAGTTAGAAATGATTCAGGGGCGATTAGGGAAATTTTCTTCGATTTCTTCTTGAATTCCACCATTGAGGTAAGTTAGTCCCCCAATCTAATGTATATTTAATCCCCAAATCCGTAGAATCTTCATAGGTTGATTATGGTGGGAATGATGAGTTTAACCCTGGATTGGAGGAATTGATATGCTATGCTTGAGATGGGATTTGAATTGCTTGTTAATGGTTTAGAAGTGTTAAGTTAGGTATTCTAAACTAGAATTTGACCTCTTAATCATAATATATGGAGAACTTGGGTGGAATGAAGGGTGAAAAAACCCTAGAGTAGTGGAATTATTCATAAACTTAACCTTAGAGTTATGAATTTAGGTTGGAATGCATAGAATTGATAGAGCAATGGTTAAATTATGTTGTATGTGTTATTTTTAGACCAAGATCAAGCCAAAGCTACAAGAAAGAGCAAGGCTCATGTCATTTAGAGCATTGCAAGGCTTGGATTGAGGTAGGTTATGCTTGAATTGGATTTAAGGCTCAATTTGGTTGCTCAATTTGGTTGTATGTGTGCATGTTAATTGTTTATTTATTTAGTTGCAATGCATGCTAATGAATGTTGAACTTGTTAATTGTTGGTTGCAAGTGTGGAAATTTATAATGTATAATGAGATTGGTAAAAAGGACCTTATTTTATGTGCAAGGTGGTTGATTTAGCTCACTTTGTTATTGTACTTTTTTATGGTACTGTTTGTTGTTATGAAATAAACCGATAAAGGTTGATCATGATTGAATTAGTGGGATTTTGGGGAGGATAAGGGTGGGGACATTGGAATAAGAGTGGTATAACACTTAGTTTGGGATAAGGGTGGCAGACACTAGTTGTCTGAGATATTTGATACATAGACTAAGCTCGTCCCCTGCAGGTCATGGCTAGTGGATATTTATAAGACCCATAACATGTGTATACACTATGATTTGGAGAGTTTGATATTTCTCTGAGTGAACCGGATTATATTTTGTTGTTCAGTTTATTTGGATCCTTGCGTGGTCCGGTTATTTGATATTGTTCTTGAAAATGAATTAATACTTGTTGTTGTACACTAATGAGGTATTTCTGAGGAAATGATGAGTTGAATGGTTTTATGAGTCTTGTTGTAGTTGAATTGAATTGAATACTATTTGCTTGAAGGTGATTCATTTACTTATTTGTCTTGATCTGTTAAAGTGGAATTGTGGTGGAAAGGCTGATTTAAATGCATATTTGCTAGTTGACATATTTTTGCTACTTGTTCACAAATTATAAGTTAAGTGTTCACATTGATTAAGTTGAGTTAGCCTATGATCCTACCAGGAAAGAATGGTTTTGTACTGATACTACCCTGTTCTCTTCTTTTGTTGAGTGTAAAGCATATTCCAGCGGCTTAGACGAGACCTCATTTGTTGATCGTAGCACGACTTCAGATCCAAGGGTGGGCAATCATCTTCTGGGCAGTCATGGATAGATCCTGTTTCGATCTTGTCCACTTGTTTTCGAGCAAGGACAATTTTTGTTTTATTGTTAGTTTTCTAGGTTGTACCCATGGATATGTGTAGTTAGATGTTCTGGCACGATGACACTCAGTTTATGGGGATGTATTAGAATTGATCTTTTGTTCCGCATTAAATTAAAGTGTTAGAGATATTATTTTATTAATGGAAATTGGTTTTTTCTATTATTAAAGCTGGTTAAGTAATTAGTAACAATAGTTCGAGTTAGATGGTTCTCCCACCGGAGGGTTAGTGTGGGTGCCACTCACTATGGGTTTGGGTCGTGACATTAAGGTACAAAAAGAAATTTTCATCAATTGTGAAAGCTGGTAGAGGTGATCTTAAACTGGACATTAAATTGATTCATAGTATGAAATGTTTTGCTTGATATTGTATTAGATATTTGGGATCAGTGTGAGACACCTCCATATTTTGCACTGCATTTCATTGGGATCGGTGTGGCATCCCTGCCCAATATGGTATGGATTAGAATACAAGACATCCTCTGTTATATTATGGATTAGAGGACACGACGTCATATGTTATATTGTGGATTAGAGGATACACCATCCTGAGTTATATTTTAGGAATAGAGGACATGCCTGTCTGGTGTATGGACCTCACGAGCTCCTCATAAATCCTACCTATCTATGCAAAGCAGCATATGTATACGCAGTGTCATGACCCAAATCACCGGATCGTGAGGGCACCTATTCTAATCCACCTAGATAGGAGAACCCCTTACCACCCTTTAAGATGATATGCAAAAGTCTTTATTAAATAGAAATAACCAAACTTTATTACAACTGTTTTCACAAATATTAAATGTAGAAAATAAAAACTACCCCTAGAACCTAGTATAAATAGGTTCAAGAGCTTCTAAATCAAGAATGATAAGACTGGACACAACTTCCACTATGAATGAGAGGAGTAGAAGCTGATGGAGATCACAATCCACATCATTGAGATTAATTTGCTAGTTGACATATTTTTGCTACTTGTTCACAAATTATTAGTTAAGTGTTCACATTGATTAAGTTGAGTTAGCCTATGATCCTACCAGGAAAGAATGGTTTTGTACTGATACTACCCTGTTCTCTTCTTTTGTTGAGTGTAAAGCATATTCCAGCGGCTTAGACGAGACCTCATTTGTTGATCGTAGCACGACTTCAGATCCAAGGGTGGGCAATCATCTTCTGGGCAGTCATGGATCGATCCTGTTTCGATCTTGTCCACTTGTTTTCGAGCAAGGACAATTTTTGTTTTATTGTTAGTTTTCTAGGTTGTACCCATGGATATGTGTAGTTAGATGTTCTGGCACGATGACACTCAGTTTATGGGGATGTATTAGAATTGATCTTTTGTTCCGCATTAAATTAAAGTGTTAGAGATATTATTTTATTAATGGAAATTGGTTTTTTCTATTATTAAAGCTGGTTAAGTAATTAGTAACAATAGTTCGAGTTAGATGGTTCTCCCACAGGAGGGTTAGTGTGGGTGCCACTCACTATGGGTTTGGGTCGTGACATTAAGGTACAAAAAGAAATTTTCATCAATTGTGAAAGCTAGTAGAGGTGATCTTAAACTGGACATTAAATTAATTCATAGTATGAAATGTTTTGCTTGATATTGTATTAGATATTTGGGATCAGTGTGAGACACCTCCACATTTTGCACTGCATTTCATTGGGATCGGTGTGGCATCCCTGCCCAATATGGTATGGATTAGAGTACAAGACATCCTCTGTTATATTATGGATTAGAGGATACACCATCCTGAGTTATATTTTAGGAATAGAGGACATGCCTGTCTGGTGTATGGACCTCACGAGCTCCTCATAAATCCTACGTATCTATGCAAAGCAGCATATGTATACGCAGTGTCATGACCCAAATCACCGGATCGTGAGGGCACCTATTCTAATCCACCTAGATAGGAGAACCCCTTACCACCCTTTAAGATGATATGCAAAAGTCTTTATTAAATAGAAATAACCAAACTTTATTACAACTGTTTTCACAAATATTAAATGTAGAAAATAAAAACTACCCCTAGAACCTAGTATAAATAGGTTCAAGAGCTTCTAAATCAAGAATGATAAGACTGGACACAACTTCCACTATGAATGAGAGGAGTAGAAGCTGCTGGAGATCACAATCCACATCACTTGTGAAATATCAACTGATCCTGCAACCAGACTATACCCCAAAAAGGGTATAGCAAGAGTAGTATCAGCACAAATAACACATACTGATAGGTATCATCAACCGACTAGGGTTAAATCACGTAAACACATTATAGAAATCACAGAGTGAAAACATGACAACTTATATAACAGTTTAACTCGCATCACTTTCATATATGTGTGTTACCTAAGAGTATTACATTCTTATTCCTGGTGATCATTCATCACCTTCACATCAAGTGTCATCCATCCTAACTCTTAGAGTTTAACCCCAATAGTTATTATAAGCCAATCTATTTCACTTATGTCTTAATTAACCTCAATGATGATTGAAAACCAATAATCATCACCTTGTAACAAGTACAACTATGAACACACATTATGATAAATACCCCAAGTTTATGACACTTAGCCTTTTCAAGTAACTCTACAACTTTAATCAAGTACAAGTCAAGAGACAACAAGTCAAGTCAAATCATGACTAAGTCAACAACCCTGACTCTAACAATATCTAAGTCAAAAAACCATGACTCTAACCATATCCAACTTTTTCTTCACTATTGGGTTGATAATACCAACTTTTTGGACACTGTTAGAGCTTGTTGGAGTAGACCAGTAGAAGGCAATACTATGTGGTGTTTTCATATGAAGTTTAAAAGAGTATCCAATACTTTGAGTAATTGGTCAAAAGGTGAATATGGTGACATTTTTTCTACTGTCAAAGAGTTTGAAGAAAAGGTTAGAATTGCTGAAGTTGATATTCTGAAAGAAAACACTGGTGAAAATAGAACCAAGCCTAATTGTGTGCATGTTGAATACATAAGATTTCTCAAACTTGAGCAATCCATCCTCAAACAGAAGACTCAACTTCACTGGTTTCAAGATGGAGATGTTAATTTCAAGTATTTCCATGATGTTATTAGAGGTAGAAGAAAGAAGTTGTTTATTCATAAAATTAGTGATGAGCAAGGTAATACTATTGAAGGGAATGAAATTATTACCAGGGCTGCTTGTTCACACTTTGAAGGCATCTTTACAGGTGAAGAAAAGTTGATAAATGAGTAGGTGCTTACTTGTATTTCCAGATTAGTCACTAAAAATCAGAATCAGATGTTACAAGAGATGCCTACTATGGAGGAGTTGAAAACTGTTGTATTCTCCATGAGTCCTACTTCTACTGTAGGTCCTGATGGTATGATTGGAAAATTCTTCCAAGCTTGTTGGGAGGTGATTAATAAGGATTTGTTTTGGTTCAATACTTCTTTTGTGGTCATTCCATGCCTAAATATTTTTCTCATGCTTGTCTGGTTCTTCTACCTAAAGTTGAGCATCCTAATAAGTTGTCAGAATTCAGGCCTTTATCTCTCAACAACTTCACTAATAAAGTTGTTTCTAAGCTCATTTGCCTCATACTTTCTCCCACTTTGCCTTATCTTATATCAGACAACCAGTCAAGGTTTGTTAAAGGGAGAAATATTTCTGAGAACATCATTCTTGCACAAGAAATTATTCATATAATCAAGAAACCAAAGGAAGGTGACAATATGGTTATTAAATTAGACATGGCCAAAGAATATGACAGGGTTTTTGGTCATATATTTGTCTTGTTCTGAGGAGAATAGGTTTCAGAGAGACAATTATTGATATGATATGGAGGATAACGTCTAACAATTGGTATTCAGTCATTGTAAATGATTCAAGACATGGGTTTTTTCATTCCACTAGAGGAATCAAACAGGGTGATCCCTTGTCCCCGACTCTTTTTATTTTGGGTGCTGAGGTTCTTTCTAGATTTCTCAACAACTTGTACAATCACTATCTCTACCAAGGTTTCTACATGAAGAAATGGGTTCTTCAAGCGAATCATCTTAGTTTTGCTGATGATATCATCATATTCACTTCCACTTACAAGTATTGTTTGAAGCTTATTATGAAGACTTTACAGACTTATGAAACAACCTCTGGGCAACTTATTAATAAAGACAAGAGCTATTTCATGATTCCTGATAAAGCACCTGTTGAATTTGTTGATAGGGTGAAAAGAATTACTGGCTTTTGTCAAAGAGATAGTCCTATTACTTATCTTGGTTGTCCTTTATTTATTGGACGTCAAAGGATTATCTACTACACTGGTATGGTGGCTAAAGTTATATCCAAAATCAAAGGTTGGCAAACAAAGATGTTGAGCTATGGGGGAAGAGTAACTCTTGTCAAGTTTGTGCTTCAATCTCTTCGTATACACATTCTCTCAGCTATTTCGCCTACCTCTACTACTCTCAAGAAAATAAAGGGTCTAATTGCTAATTTCTTTTGGGATGGGAGAATGAAAATAAGAAATACCATTGGGCTTCTTGGGAAACTCTCAGCTTTCCATGTGATAAAGATGCAATTGGTGTCAAAAATCCTGATGACATTTGCTTAGCTCTTCAGTTCAAACAGTAGTGGACCTTTAGGTCCAAAAAATCTTTATGGGGTAACTTTATGTGAGCCAAGTATTATCAAAGGTCAAATCCAATTAGCAAAAAATGGGATACTGGACAGTCTCTTACATGGAAGCATATGATGATCAATAAAGTTACTGTAGAGTCCCATATTCAATGGCATTTGAAATCTGGTTCTTGTAGTTTTAGGTAGGATGATTGGCTTGGCGTGGGACCTATTGCACTTCACAATAGCTTCATTCCAAGACTTGACAACTCTACTAGTTTAGATTTCTTAATCATGGCTTATGGGATGAAGAAAAAATCAAACAACATGCACCTCCAAATCTGGTTCACCACATACTCAACACTTCTTTTAACTACTAAGAAGGGGTTCCTGATCAAGCTTATTGGACTTTAAATCCAAGTGGAAATTTTTCTTGCTCTTCATCCTGGGATCTAGTAAGGCAAAAGAAGAACAAGACATGGTCTGATTCTCTTATTTGGCATAAACATATTCCTTTCAAGACTTCATTTCTTTTATGGAGAGCTCTCAAAGGAAAACTTCCTACAAATGAGAAAATTGTTACCTTTGGTCATGATCCGGCTGCTTGTTCTTGTTGTTATAGACAAGGTCTTGACACTATAGAGCACATCTTTGTTACTGGGAACTTTGCTAGGCATATTTGGAAATTCTTTTCGGATTGCTGGGGTGTTTCCCATGAAGTTACTCCTTTGAGAAATTTATTAATGAGATGGTAGATTATTAATCATGATATTGAGGTTCACAAACTTATTCTTTAGGCTACACCTATCTTCATTTGTTGGAATTTGTGGAAGAACAGATGTGCAAGCAAATATGAGGGAAAGAAATCTAGTGCTTCTAGATTTAAATTCTCCATCATCAAGGAGCTAAACATGTTGATGCAAACTATTTACCCTTATATTTCTTGGCTGACCAATTGGAAGGAATTAGTTATTATTGTTGAGAAATGTCAACATGAAATAAAGGTTACTCAAGTTTGTTGGACCAAACCTCATCACTCTATGGTAAAGCTGAACCCAGATGGAAGTGCATTAGAGAATCCAAAAAAAATTAGAGCAGGTGGCATTCTAAGAGATAGTGAAGGCAAGCTGATTTTTGTTTTTGAAGCTCCTCTTGAAGTTGGTTCCAACAACCAAGCTGAGGTTCAGGCAGTTCTTATTGGTATTACATGGTGCATACAACATGGTACTAGTAGAGTGATATTATAAGATGATTCTGAGCTTCTAATTAAGTGTCTCAAACATGATATTACACCACCTTGGAGAATTTGTAGGTACATTGAAGAGCTTTAAGATCTCATTAGTTCACTTGACTATTTCAAATGTTTTCATATATACAGGGAAGCAAACTTTCCAGCAGATACCCTCTCTAGGCATAGTCATGAGGTGGATTCTACTCAATACTACTATAGTTATCATCACCTTCCTCAAGAGACTAGAGGATGCTTCACACGTGATAAAATAGGTATGTCTACTTTTAGAAGAAGGAAACTGAAGCATATCAAGAAACAACCTTAGAAGTATTTCGAGCAGGATTTTCTGGATCTTTTTAAACAAGTTTCCAATTGCTCCTTTTCTCATCATCTTTATCTATGCTATGTGCTTTAGTCTTATAGCTTTTATGAAGTGGTTTAGTTTAGTTTTGATTTTCTTCTTACATTGTAAGGGGAGAGTCTCCCTTATTTATGCTTACTTAGATACTTTTGTACTGAGAGGAGTCCTCTCTTTTAGGTGCTTAGATCTAGGTTTCCTTTCTAGTATCGGGGATAAGTCGATCGGCCTTAGTAGTCTAGTTGACTTTAAACCACCATAAGGCCGGAGGTAAGGTTTATGTCCCCCTCCTTGCATTTTTTTTTACTTTTATTTATCATAAGGATTGGGGGGGTGAGGCTAAAGCCTTGGAGAACTCTAGCCCAATCAGTTTTTTTTTTTTTTAAAAAAAAACATGTCCAAGTCAACAAACCGTGACTCTAACCATATCTAAGTCAACAAACCATGCCTCTAACCATATCCACGTCAACAAACCATGACTCTAACAATAAGAATCCCAAAATATATGATAAGTAACCGAACCACACAAGAATCCCAAATATACCAAGCAACATCATAATCTGGTTCACTCAAGGAACCCACAACAACAACCACAATATAACTTGGTCCACTCATGGAACTAATATAAATAGCAATAATAACAATAATCATATACCCGATCCACTCAAGGAACCATCACACTCATACATACCTTGTACATATATGCTAAGGGTCTTATGGTTTCCCACTATTCATGACCTGCAGGGGACAATCTCTTATCCATGTACTATACCGGCATGGTTCCCAAACCAATTCCGTGAAGATGTTCAAATACCGCTACATCCCACCATAATAACCGATATCACAACAATCACAACAACAATGAGAATAGACAATCATACTTGTATAGTCAACAAGACTTTAATGTAACGTCATTATATGTGATTAACACTTAGGATATCATTTAACAATTACATTCCTTAAGTATTCATTTCAACAATAGACAACCATCTAAATTCTTGGTCAACCCGAGTTAATCAATTCATGTAAACAACAATCATACTTTAACACACTAAATCACAAGTAGATATGAATCATTGGTTTCATAAATTATAGCATGTCCAAAGGCCAATCCACGGCTTATTCAAGCAAGCATTATCAAGCCATATTCATTAAATCCAAGTACTTATTTTAGGAGAGCACATTTAACCCAAAGGAGTCTAAACTCTAGTTCAATATTCATAAGTTCATTCACTAATCCAATCCTCCTTTATTTATATCGAGACTGGGTATTTCCGCTATTATCTAGCAATTTCTACATTCAAGTCATTACTAGGTTCAAGACCTACCACATTAGCCAATCATTCAACTCTACTCAATTTACAGTCTAGTTTTAGTCATGCACCTTTATACCTTTTACTTCCTCAGCCTTAGCCTAACTTAACCTTAGGCTCTCAAGTTAAGTCACCGCCTCCTTATACCATAATCAGTCCTCTTAAGTAAGATTATCCCATATTCCAACCACTCATAATACCAAGTTCACCCTTTTATGATAATTAGGCTAAATAACTAGATTATGAGCTCACACAATCTCATTGTCATCTATATTCACATAATTCACATTTCAATCGACCATAGAGTCATACAAACACAAAACATCCATTAAGGATTCATACATTAACATATCAACACACAATTAGGTTCTTATGATATTAAATTAATGTTTTATCCACCCAAACTCTATGCACGCAGGCCTAAGCATGATTTCTCCCATCAATCTACATTATGAATACGATTACTAACCACAATCTACTACTTATAAACCATAACCTACCTGGGTGCCAAGCTGCTACAACAAGTAAGCTATGCCATGGATGATCTTCTTTCTTCTTCACATTTTTGAAGGCTAAATCATCTAATAATAACAATTACAAGAGTAATTAATAAACTACTCTTCAAGCAAATATCTTGGGAATTCAAACCCACTAATTCTACCCTTATTCACGGTCTAAAACATTACCCAAGGGTCAATTAGTCATCAAAATATTTCCTTTAAGCTCAACCCAACTCCATTAATGGAGTTTTTAGGCTAAAGGTTCCACCTTTATTGAATTCAAGGTCCCCAACTATCAATTTTCATGTTTTAGAATCACTAATTCATGCTAGAGAATGTTAATTAACAATTTAGAAGTGATTCTAGGTGATATTAACCCAACCCATAGGTTTTCCCCAAAATATCATGAACTTAGGGTTCAAATCCCCAAGAATTTCACCATTAAAGGTTGTTCTAATAATTCTAGGATGTTAAAAGATTGAAATATGAAGAAGATGATGGAAGAATCTTACCTTAACGAAGAATTTCCACCCATACCAAGAGAAAATTGCCTTTCTAGGGCTTAGGAATGAAATTTTGGGGTTTGGGGTATGAAACCCGTCAAAAATAGGTTATAATCTTCTGTTGCGTCTCTATAGCGACATGCCGCCGCTATAGCGCCCTCAACTTTTCAACATGAATAGTCTTCAGTAAAATGGTCATAACTTTTTACTCAGGAAGCGGATTGAAAAATGATAGGTTGTGTTGGAAAGAAAACTCAAAGATCTTTAATTTGGCGAGTAATAGGACCCCTAACTCCTTATATTCTAGGAGAAGTGCTCATATGAATTTGACCCTAATTTAAACTTAGCCCGAAACTAAATCGATAAGGATGCGTTCAATTTAACTTTGTGCTAGGAGTATTGTATGACCTTAGTACATATCAATTTCACTCCCATACTAAAGAATTGATCCAAATACATGTGACTAATGATATTTGTATGACTTTGCCATAAATATTTTCAGCAATGATGGAACCGGTCGTTACACGCAGCATATGTATTTCATTCATTACTTATATTCATTGTACTTGGACTGGTATTTGATGCAAATAATACTTGACTG
This sequence comes from Capsicum rhomboideum, assembly GCA_031232105.1. Classification (NCBI taxonomy): domain Eukaryota; kingdom Viridiplantae; phylum Streptophyta; class Magnoliopsida; order Solanales; family Solanaceae; genus Capsicum; species Capsicum rhomboideum. The sequence continues at coordinate 43,991,089 of CP124719.1, read as the reverse complement.
AGTTGCTACACTTATACTATTTTGAGGTATTTGAGTACTATTTGATTGTGTTATATCTGTAATATTGTTGTTTAGATTTCAGCCTAGATGTGATCTTCCTGATTGCAGGTTCGTGTGAGTTGTATTGAGTAGTTGAAAGTTTTAGTGGTTTCTCGCCAACACTTTAATACAGGGTCATCCGACGAAGCTTGACATGATCCACTGAACAAGGTTTGTGATGGCACCTACCCCAACCCAACCATGGTAGGTAATCCAAACTCAACAAACACAATCAATCTTCAAATAAAGTGAATTAGTAAAACATCGATACCAATACTAATAATAATCCCAACATCCTCAAAATATGAAATAAAACAGTACATACAAAATCCCAAGACTCAACTGTCACAAGTATTAGAGCGACATCTAAAACCAAATGTCAAGAACTAAAGTACAAAGCTATCTAAAAGTAAATAAGACAAAAATAAAAGATAGAAAAAAATAGGACAATCTATGCACATAGTAGCTCAACCTATCTTCAAAACAACAACTCAGCATGATCAAGACATGTGTTGACAGCTCGTACTAGGATCTTCATTAGAAGGATGCAGAAAAGTAGGTGTGAGTAAAACCACTAGTACTCAATAAGCATTATAGGCCGCCTAAGATTATACAGAATACTATATCAAATAAAAAATGCTAAAATAACCATGCACATAGAAAAGTCCCAACAGTTCAATATCAATAGACACAATAGATTATCTCAAAATACAGTAATAGTCTAACAATGAAGTAATGCAATGATATCTTATGATATGTAATGGTCAATGCCTACCGGTATGCACCCCTTCCACAGTCTTTGCTGGAAGGTGGGACCCATTAGGGACTCGTGAGGTATATATAACTACCCAGAATCTTACCTCGAATGAATCCAAAATCCTACATCGGACTAAATTAATAGAAGTATCATATATCTCCATCTAGAATCTTACATCAGATCCAATCAATAGAAGGTGGTTCATTTTCTTTCAAAAATTGGTGTTTCCAATAGTACAATTAAGAAATCCATAAGATGAACAAATATGCATCATTAAAATGATAAGATGAATTCCAATACAACTGCTAATCTCAAGATAGCAATCAACTCATGAACACATGCTACAAGCCTCAATATCAAGTCAGAAATTCAAATTCCAGATCACTAGAATGGTATAAGCCTCAATTCGGGCATCACAATAACAATACATCTTATTTACTACTATAATTCACTAATTTACTTAATCCATATCATTCTTATAGGATAAGTTCCAACCAAGCAAAGTCTGAAGAAATTTACATCATAACCTACCTCGAAGCCGAAAAAACATGTCACAAACCATCACCAAAACAAATTTTCTTCCAAATAGACTAAAATCACGTTGAATCTATCGAGAACAAGTCAATTTAGAGCCCCCAAGGACAAACCTGAAATTTTATTTGAAAATCATGTTACCAATAATGTAAAGAACTTCAATATAAAATTTCATCAAATACGAAGTTAAAATCGACCTTTAAATCATCAAAATACCATTTCTTAACTTTTGGCTCAAAAACCTCAATTTCCATATTCATACGTGGTTTAAAATGAGAAAGTAATCAATAATTCAGTAAATTTATGCCAAATTCAGCTTTTTCATACTACAAGGACCTTAATTTCAAAAAATCAATGATATCCCATCACAAATTGATTCTCAAATCAAAAACTTTCTGTTTGTTAACTTTGGAATTTAAATCTCAACTTTGTGAATCAAAATCATAAAATTTATAATGGGTATTCTTGAAAAATGAGAAAAATAAGAGTAGAAACACGTACCCAATAATCATACAAGAAAATCTCATCAAAAAGTACGTCAATCAGAGCTTCCTATCTTCCAAAAATTAATTTTTAATGAATGAACGAAGTGTAAAATTTATACATTGTTCAGGTGAGATTTTGGTCGCTAAAAGAATATTCCCATCGCTAAAGATGAAGTTTTTTGTCACTAAAGGTGTGCAACCAGATCCCTTTTGCACCAACAAAAATATTTTTCCCTAAAACAACCATAAATCTCTCATACAATGACAAAATGCACCGATTCTTTTTTCTATAATTATTAGATAGTGATACAGATCTAATGATCCAATCGAAACTCAATTTTATACTCGTTTATCAAGTCAGATATTATTTTTGCTTGTTAAAGAACTATTTCATGTTCCGCAATAAAAATTCAATATCAACTTATAAAAATTACATTAAAATTTTTAGATCAGTCCTATAATTCATGCTCAAAATGTTAGAAGTCTCAGAATAATTTTTGGATCTTTAAAACTAAAAATAGACCTTTTAGTCAACTGTCTTTTTTTTTTGCAAAAAAAAGGCCAAAACCCTAAAAACATTTAAAAACTTACCTGAAACTCATCCAAAACCTTCCAACACAAACCAATTATGCTACTAGCTTGGAAATGACATTTCGAACTGAATGGAATCATCAAAATACTCAAACGAGGTCATCTTAACCATATGTTGACGAAGTCAATACTTAACTTAGAAATCTCCAAATTTTCAAATGAAAGCTCAAAACTCATTCAAATGCCTCGAGAACTAAACCAAACATTCAACTAGACCAAAAATTACCCTTCAAACCTAGTGGAATAATCAAAACTCTGAAACGACCTTTCTAACCTTGAATGTTGACTTTGGTCAATTCTTTTTAGTTTTCAACTTCCAAAACTCACATAATACTCAACCAACCACCTCACAAACTGCTCCACCCACTCTCACAAACCATAAATACCATAATATAACTACAAGGAATGGTAAAATTGTCAAAATACACCCAAAGTTAAAAATCACAATGATGGTTGTTACATCATCTACCACTTAAACATTTGTTTGTCCTCAAACGGGCAAGAATAGTACCAAGACTGTCGAGCAACTACAAATACCCATAGTAGGCCTCATACAAGAACTTCCAAGCAATGTTACATTTGTAGTACCACTTGTTCACCCGATCTGTCAAAATCCTTCTTTATTTTAACTCTTAAGACCATTCTCTAGGATCTAAAACCAAAACTTCTCTAAACATCTTATTTCCATATATTTGAACTCTCTTTGTACACAATAACTGAGTTGATCATAATTATAGTTCTAAAAGTGCCTAATTCACCAAAACTCAACATGCTCACCACAATTAGATAATGTATCCAAAATCTACTGCCAAGTCTATACCAATAAAATACCACGACCTTACAAATGCTCTATTAACACTTTCAAAACTGTCATTCGTATCAAAACATTTAGAAAACACATTTCCACTCTCCAGAACTCTGAATTTATGACTTTCCTTATTTCCAAAAGAACATCTTCTTATTCCAAGAGTACTTTAAGCATTTTTTGAATTGGCCATATGTAAGGTTGATAAAGCTAATTCCAAGTCTAATAGTACTATTTCTACGAGCTGAAGCTACTGAGTCAGAAGCCAATATCAATTTCATACAAATCTTCATGGAATATCAATTTCATACAAATCTTCAAATGCCATGCTTCAACCATTATTCAAACAATCATATTCTCATGCCAAATCTCAGAGAAAATCGGTGATCACACTAAAAACTTCTTATACCATAAGCATATACCCTTTATACATCACCACATGTCTATGTAACTCATTATAATAGCATGTGCAATTTTCATCAATAATGTAGTATCAATTTAGCCTAAAAATCCTCACTAAACCTGTAGAATTATAAGTCTTTCTAGTAATGCACCTATAAGCCGCTTGGCATAACATGAACAGTCCAACCCAATGTAGAAGTGCAAAATTACCCACATATCACTAATTGTCACCCAAAATAAAACCAAATCTTCATAAAATTCACTACTAAGACCTTAATAAGTCTGTGCCAAATCATTCCCCTTTTCACTAACGAAAGTTCCCACTTGTGTTGTCGTTTCTGAACTCAAAGGATGAAATCCACTCAAATCCTTAACTTGTACCAAAGATCTACACATGATGTCTTCTTTTTTCACATTTCTCAACTTATATTGATCATGAAATGCTTTTAGGACTTTGAATTCTCAACTCGTACTAAGAACACAATTCTAAATACTTCAAACTTATCAATATACAAGCATATTATCCCTTCCCTTAACTCGTTCACCATTTTGTATTCTTCGACACAAGGCCCATGGCATATTACCTCATACTTTAAGCCAAAATCTTGGAGTGAAATATTTTACTATGCCCTTTAATATCAAAAAGTAATAAATTCTAAAACTCATGTGCTTTTCGATGCACGAGTCATTCCAAGTCCTCTACAATTGACATTCCCAATTTTTTATCTTACCAATCCATACCCTAACATAATCCACAGCCACAAATGTAGTCTTACTGCGGAAACCTGAATTCTAATCCAAACCATATAGACAACTTCCTTTACTGACCAATATCAATACATTCACTTATGGATGCTATGAACTCACACACTTTAGTATGCCACCAATCCTTTTCTCGTCGATCTGATCATGCTAGTCATTTGAAACCTAAACCTTACCAATTAAAAAATTCAAAACCGCCATGAAACTCATCACAAAACTTGACCTGAAAATTTATAAACTTCCCTCTCTAAGCAAACTTAACCAATTTACACTCTATCTAGTCAACATATGAAAATATCATTATAACCTGAACAATACCCAAGTGACCATGTCATTTTGAACCCAAGTCTTACTTTTTGAAGATGATTCCTTCACCTTACAAATCAAAATAGATACTCTCGTTCTTATTTTCCAAATGTCATATTCCATTTCCAATCACTTTTACTATTTTAAGCTAAAAATCATTCAAATCTACTCGAGAGTTATTTCAAAATACCATAAGTCTTGGACACCTGAAAGTCTTTCCTGCCTCACTCAAACTTTTTAATAGAAAACCTTCAAAATTAGCCATATCACAAGTACATTCTATCACAAACTCTTCTTATCAAATTTACCTAGTAGCCCTGGTCATCCCACAAAGTTGATATTACCATCGATAAGATACCTAAACCACAGATGCACTGGTTCAATTCTGTAAAATAATTGATTACTATAAACACATACTTATTAACATCCTCAGTCACTTTCATACAAGCATATCAGCTGAAACCTTCCTTTTATCCACAAGCTCATCATCCCAATATCAATTCACTCCTTTTGGTCTCAACTGATATCACTAGCCTCAATTATTTCTCTGAAATGCACTTTCACAACTTGAACACGTTAATACCTACCATTGATTCACCACTTTAATTTTCCTCATAGACCGATGCCTCACTCAAGTGTCTGTATTAAAAACTAGTTGATCCTTTCAATTTGAATGAAGTGTCTAACTCTATTATCTGAATACATGAAACAACTAATGGCTCCTTAAGTAATTAACTTTTATAATCGTTAATCATCATATTTGTTTCCATTTATCACTTGCTCTAACTTAGCAGTACCACATCATTAAACCCCACTAAATCCACCACTTTTATATAACATAACCATCAAGGTCATAATTAGATTACATGATACATCTCTACCCATCAAGTAATAATAATGCATTACACAAACTACTTTGTCTCAAGCCCAAAATAATATGTACCCTCTTCTTTATCTCACATAAACATGTCTCTTGCTAAATAATCATCATTGTACAATCCCATAAAACCTGATCATGAAAGAAGCTTTCCCCCTCTTGGCCTAAAATCGACAATCATCTCCCTTTAAGAACTCTTAACCCTTGGTCTTCATTCATCCTTCATGTCAACCCATACATAATCAATTTGTCCTTTCATAAACCGCAGTCGATAGCAAAGTTAGCACACCTTGTGACTCTAGTCAAGTAAACACATGTCTCACTATGGCAATCGTATCATAGAACTCAAACCATTCAAATTCTTTTAGTTGTACATCCACTTTATATGAACCCCCAAAAGTTGTCTTACCACCACAAACCTTGTTATATGAAATCCTTTCTAATGCTTAGAACAATGTCCTCTTACCCGCTACACTAATTCTTCACAACTTTAATCATTCCTTAATATAATGGTATATATACCTATCTCAACACAGAACTGCTGAATCACTTTCAATGCATTCACACACACTTCCAAGAAATCACAAACCACAAGAACTAACCCAATAGGTGCAACCTCTGCATTAGTGTCCCGAAGATGTGATAAAAACACCAGACACCCCTTATATATGACATCTTAGCACAAATGAAGGATATAATCTTTTTATGAATAAGACTTCAATCACCCTTCCAGTCAAGCCTAAATATTCCTGACATCACTACAGTCATTATCTTAGCATGATAGTATAATAATACATGATAAGGAGACAACCAACTCATCCCTAAAATGACATCAAAGTCAACCATGTCAAGAATCACTAAGTCTACCTGATTTTCATACAACATGAATATAACAACACAAGAATGGTAGATTTTATCTACAATCACAAAATCACCAACAGGAGTGGAAACATGCACAGGCACTTCAAGAAAATCACACACCATATCTCATACCATAGTAAAATAGGTAGATATATAAGAAAAAGTATAATCGGGATCGAATAAGGTTGTAGCCATTTGGTAACAGACTAGAATAATACTTGTGATCACCTCATTAGATGCCTCTACTTCTGGTCTTCCTGGGAAAGCATAAAAATGAGCTCATCCACCTACTTATGTATGGCCTTTACTAGGCTGAGCACCACCCCTACCAGCATGTCCACCATGGTTAGGATGGGTGCGATCTATGCCTTCTGCATGGCCACCACTCCCACCCTAAGGATGATCTCTACTATGTGCACGACCACCAATACCTGCTGGAGTTGGAGCTTGAGGAGCCTGTTGCTGAGCTGAATTACCATTCTTTCTAAACTTAGGTCACCATCTCCATATGTGCCCAACCTTACTGCACTTATAACAGGCCCTATTCAAAGTGGGCCCCTAAGAAAAAGCCAAAGAAGTGGCATACACTGTGCTATGAAGAAGGCTGGCCAACCCTGACCTACCTCCAACTGACACCTGCATAGTTGAATGAATGGGACACCTAGAATGCTCCTAAGAACTTGGACCCTTAGAGAGAGCCACAATAGCTACCACCTTTTCGAGACTTCTTATCTGCAGACTTGGGGTAATCATCCTGATTCACCTCTTCCACCTTCCTAAAATACTTCACCACTTCCTGAAAAGTCTTTCCAGAACACTCCATCTAAAGAGCTGATAGTTGAAGTATCGTATTCAACCCCTTAATAAACTAATGGATCCTCTCCTTCTCAATGTGTAATAATTGCAAAGAATATCTGGAGAGTGAGTGGAATCAAGCCTCATATGCTGCAACAAAAGAACTGCTATGCTCGATACTAGTGAACTCATCGCGTCTTTTATCTTGTAAGGTATGAGGAATATACTTCTCTAAGAAGATGGAATAAAATAGTTTCCAAGTCAATGGAGGCGACCCAACTGGCCTACACTCCACAAAATCTCTCTACCATAACTTCACATCCCCAAGTAACAGAAAAGTAATAAACTCCATCCCATACCGCTCCACTGCCCCATCTAATGGAGTCTCTTATACTAGTCAATAATTAACTCATACACATTATCTACCTTAGTTCCATAGAAAATTAGAGGCTTCATTTATGAGAGCTTCCAGAAGAAATCATGTTCCTCTCTAGTCATCACTAGCCTTGTCCACTTATCTCAGAAAGATCCCTGTCTCAAAAGCCTTATCCATTCATAGAGCCATAACAATAACATGTTGAACTCTCAGATGCTGACCTGTGGGAGTTGCGGGAGCTACCCCATCCCTTGCAAAACCACTTAACAAAGGCATACCCTGATGTATCATATCTGAGGTAGCCAGAGCAAGTGCAACATCTGCGTGGTCTGGGGCCACTACTTTCTCTGCTACTATATCGATGATATCCTTTAATAGAGGAGGGGAATCTGACCTATCATAAGCTTGTCTAGCAGCCCAAACCCTACCCTAAAAGGGCGCTGCTCCTTATTTCCAGCCCTTAACCTCTACACTCACACGTTCTCTACCACAAGCTACGACCCCAACAACTGGCTCGGGTGCCTTTACTCTTGCCTCTATTGCACATGTTCTTACTATCTATGAGAGAAAAGAATGAAAGAGGTCAGCTATCAATTTGGATCGCCAGATACCAATTGGACTCAAGTAATAACATGAAAGAAAAAAAGAATCAAGTTTCTTTGTGTCCTGTAGCATCTCGAAGAAAAGTACAAACTTTTTTGTACCATTCTGTAAGACTCTACTAAACATTTCCTTGTACGGTGAGATCGATAAACCTAAATCTCTGATACCAAGTTTGTCATGACCCAAATGACCGTGACTGGTACCCACACTAATCCTCCGATGGGAAAACCATCTAAGCCAAACCTTAACCAATTAATTTAATACAATACATCAATAAAGTAATAAGTCTTAACTTAAATAAATAAAAATGTAGAAGTCTAACTATTACATCTCCAAAATCTAAAAGTCATCATACAGAGGACACTAAATAAAACAATGTCTTAAATCATCCAAAAATCACTAATCAATACATCGTTCGAAGAAGGAATAATAGTACTATGAAGATTTATGGCAGCCTGAATAGGAGTAGCTCACTCTCAAATCGATCAACTAGAAATGCTAGATATGAGGTCATTTCAAAGTTTCTAAAACACAGTCTGTACTCAAGAAAAAGAGTGCAGGAATAGTATTAGCACAAACACTATGTACTAGTAGGCAACATAGAATGACTCAAAATAGTAGCATGTATATCTCATAAATTAAGTAGACAGGTACATCAACATATAATCAATAATTGCATCAACTAGGTAAGTCATTAATTTCCTGACTCATCAATACCAACACTAAACAGTACGTATACTCATTAATAGGCACATCAATGTCAATAATAAAAGATATATAAGTCATCACATAAGACATATCTAGTCATTCCAAATCCTTCAAGTATAAACAGTCACATCACAAACATGGATCATGTCCACATTGATTTCACAGCTATACAACTTCTATATCTTATCAATCTCACTTTAAATCAAAGTTAGAACTCACAAGAATTATAAATCTGTACACACATGCTAAAGGGTCTTATTTCTGCCTGAGTAGCCATAACCTATAGGGGACAACCTAGGGTCTATGTACTGTACCTGCATGTTACCTGCAACATATCATAATAGCTCATTTGTAAGCTCATATCAAACTTATGCAACTCAATAATTTAAATAGTATGTATATTCTCAAACCTTTTAACATATCTCAATAACTTCTCAAATCAACTATCTCTCAAGATAGTATAACAAATACACAAATATAACATGTGCACATGCTTCAACAATTATAAGTTTATTCATAAAAACAATGTCAACCCAAATAAATAATCAATCACAAATTATTTTTGAAGACCAATCAACGTGCTCATCAATTCAGAACACATACAAGGGGCTATTTCAAGTCTAACTACACGTAAGCCGTAACCTACCTCAATCAAAGAATATGGAACAAGAAAACTAAACTACTGAAGCTTTTCCTTTCCTCAATACCTCAAAATGCTTATGGTCTAAAACAATAACTATAAGAGTAATTAATCACTTACTCTTCAAATAAAAGCTTTGAGAATTTAAATCCACTAATTCTATCCTTAATCATGGTCCATAACATTATCCAAGGGTCATTTTACCATCTACCAGTTGCACAATACTCACATTATCATAATTTATGGAGCTTTCTACTCTAATTATCCCCCTTTAAGCAGTTTTTAGGCCAAAGATTTCATCTTTATTGAACTCAAAGTTCCCAATTACCAAATTCATGCTTATACACTACAAATTCATGCTAGAAAGTGTTAATTTACAACCTAGAAGCAATTCTAGATGATATTACATCTACTCATAGGCTTTCCCATAATTTTCATGAACCTAGGGTTCTAACCCACAATTGTACTATTATAAGTTTTCTAATGATTCTAAGGTGTTAGCGGATTACTAGACGAAGTTGTTGATAGAAGAACTTACCTCAAAGGAATAATTTCACCCTAACCTGGGGGAAAATCAAGTCTGGAGCTCTGGAATGAGGTTTTAGAGTTTATTAGGTGAAACTCAGAATTAAGTCACTTAATCAGGTATTCTGTCTTGTGTAATCTGCTGCAACAACACTTTTTACACTGTAGCAGTCCTGCTGTGGCAAAATTGGGCTTACTATGGTGGCCTTGATGCATTTCCCCAATCCTACTATGGCATAGCTCCGACCGCTATGGTGGTCTTGCTGCAGTGGAAATTCCCACCGCTGCAGCGACTCTTAACTAATAGCTTAGAAGAATTGCATTCTACCCCAATTTCCAACACAAATTATAGACTTAGGATATCACAAAGCTATCCCGATGTGGCATCCACTAAAACCACATGCTACGACATTATTTTTAGTCACTAAATTCTCCTATGAAGGTCTAGATCACTAGGTCACCCTTAATGAAATATAACACCACAAAACACAAAACCATGAATCATGAATCCATACAAATATACACAATGCTAGTTTTTAGTTTTAAACCACCCACCTTAAGATTTTATTAACTCAACTCACTAAGGGAACTCTAATAGGGTACTTAGGCCCTAACCACTCTATAATGACTAGGAGGGTCATTACAAATGGCTCAATAAGTTGCTTCTGAACATTATTTCAAGATAGAACTTCTCAAATGAGAGTTGCTGCTGAGCATTATTTCAAGAGAGAACTTCTCAAACGAAACCACCTTACTTCAATGGTAAGCATTTATCTCATTGGAAAATCAAAATGGAAACATTCATCAAATCATATGATGTAAAGGTCTAGAGAGTAATCAAGTTAGGTGATATTCCAAATCCTTCAAACAAGAAAAATGACAAGAAAGATGACAATGGTGAAACCTCAACTGAGATTATTCCAACTCTGGATAACTAAACTGAAGAACACATGGACATAATTCAAACCAACTCAAAAGCAAAGAATGTTTTGTACAATGCAATCAATGGTGAAGAGTATGAGAAAATTTCAAGTTGCGAGACTACCAAAGAAATATAGGATAAACTGGAAGTTACATATGATGGGACTGACAAAGTCAAGTAAATAATTATGAGTTTACTGGTTTATGAGTATGAATTATTTCGGATGAAGGAAGGAGAATCCATTAAGAGTAAGTTTGCTCACTTCAGTTAAAATTTTGGTGAACTCAAATCCTCAAGAAAAAGCTATCTTGTATCTGATCAAATAACCAAAACTCTCAGAAGCCTTCCTCAATAATGGCATACAAAAGTGGTTGCAATTGAAGCGTGGACATCAACAAACTCACTTATGATGAATTAAGAGGTGATCTTATTGCCTTTAAAAAATCTCATCTCAACAAAAATGGTCAAGAGACAATAAAAAAAAGTAGTTGCCTTTAAGGCAACTAAAGAAGTACAAGAAGAAGAAGGTGAGTTTGGAGAAAAAGAAGTAGTCCTAATCACCAAACCAGTCATAGATACACTCAGGAGGACAAGATTCAATAAAAAATGTAAGCAAAATTACTCCAAAGTTTAACATATTATAAATCAAAATAGAAATGACGGGAAATGCTATGGATGTGGAAAGTATAGACACATTGCAAATGACTGTCCTGAAACAAGAAAGAATCAATCCAAAGGATTTCAAAAGAATAAAGGATTCAACAGTTGGAGTGATGAAGACTAACTCTGACACTTAACTAGATGACTCAACAAATGTCTATTTCATGGCCATTGGAGAATCTAGTGAGGTAAAAACTAAAAATTAAATCAATTATGAACAATTCAAAAATCTTTTGGATTGAGCCATAAGTGATATAAATCACGTGTTTAATGATTTCAAAAATATTCAAAGGGAAAAGAAGGATTGGGATATAAAACTGGTAGCTGCTGAGATTGAATAAGATCTTCTCGAGGAAGAAGTTCTTGAACTCAAAGCTCAGATAGATGGTTTAAAAAATTCTTTCAGTCATAGCTCTATAAGGTCTAATGAGTCAACTTATTCAAACAAGTCAACTATGTTAGTGAAAAACTTGAGTCTAGCAGATCTCATATTGACTATGATATAAAAAGCTCAATCAAATGGCCTATGTGAAAAAGTCTACGGAAATGAGCTCACTCAGTGACAAGTCATCAAATAGGACTCAAGATATCATTACTCATAAGCCTCCCTCTCACTCATGTTTTAACTATAGAAAAAGTGGTCATAAATATTTTAAATGCAAGTTTCATTTTTCTCACTCTCAAAATTAGGTTTAGAAACCAAAGAATAAGTCAAATGACTCTAACTCAAAAGGACCCAAGTATACTTGGGTACCTAAAATGAAGTAATTACATTGTTTTACAAGAATACCACAAGAAGAAATCAATAGAAAAATGGTATCTTGACAGTGTGGGTTTAAATTACATGACAGGAAATAAAAACTTATTCAAATCTATTTCTGATTATGAAAGATCAGGTATTAGTTTTAGGGATAATAAAAAGAAATAGTCATTGGTATTGAAATAATTACTTTTAATGAATCTTGTGATATTACTAATTTTTATCTTGTGAAGGGACTCAAATTCAATTTATTGAGCATAAGTCAACTATGTAATTCAAATCTTGAAGTCCACTTTAGAAGAATAGGCTGTGTCATAGAAGATGCATCTGGTAAAGTCCTATTGCCTAAAAGCAGAGATAAAAATATATATGTTCTAGATTCTATAAAGAACATAGAATAACACATTTGTTTGGTATCTATCTCTGAAAATCCTTGGATTTGGCATCCGAAACTTGGTCATGCTAGTATGTGTCTCATAGAGAAACTTGCCAAACATGAACTAGTTCTTGGACTACCTAAGCTAGACTATACAAAGGATCAGATTTAAGACACCTGCCAAATGGATAAGCAAACTCAAAGTTCTTTTAAATCTAAAGAAATTGTTTCTACTTCTAAACCTCTAAAGCTTCTATATATGGAATTATTTGGTCCTACTAGAACTGCAAGCAATGGTGGAAAAAGGTACGGTTTTGTAATTGTTGATGACTACTCTCGCTTTATATGGGTTATGTTTTTAGCTAATAAGGATGATACATTTAAAAAAATTGAGTTTTTTAGTTAAAAAGTTCAGAGGGACAATGTAACACCCTAAAAGTTTTCCATGCTTAAACTCAGACTTAGATCAAAAAACAAGTAAAAGAGTCCAAATCTCATACCAATATGAATCAACCTACGAGTTGTACAATTAGACCACGAGTTGTGAAATGACTCGTGGAAAGCTGTCTAAAATTTCCCAAAACTCCAATCACCACGACTTGAGACCATGAGTTATGGAATGAAAGTACGAATTGTATAGTGACTCATACAAATGAGTACCAAAGAGATGAAAATTTCTCTTACGGATCATAAGTCCAAACCACGACTCATGGACTGATATCACGAGTCGTGGAATGAGATCATGGCCTAAAGGCAAAACTTGACTCCAGTAATCATGAGTCAAATTATGACTTATGGAATTAGAGTACAAGTCATACTATATACCCATGGCTCCAATCTAAAAATAGTTCAAAACAATCCCAGGAATCACGAGTCAAACTATGACTCAAAGACCCAGAGTACGAGTCTTAGGTTGACTCATGGGATGTAGTTTTTAAGAAATTAATTGCATTTTAAAAAGGGAAAATTGGTCTTTTCCACTCTTTAAAGCCCTATACTACATCATTTTACACTCTTTCAAGGAAGGTTAAATGTTAAACAACTGATTAAACTCTCATTCCTATGCTCTAACACTTAGAATTCAGAAAGATAACTCTTAAGTTTCTTTCTAGTAGTAAAAGCCTAGGGCTCTTCTCCAAGCTCTATTACTCAAAGTTTTTAGTCAATAATCTTCAGTAATCAGGTATGTGGGTATTCAATAAGGGTTTCCTCTCACCCTTAAGCCCAAATCCTCTATTTTTAAGTTATAGTGTCTATGATTTTATGATCTAAGGTCCATACCCAATTATGAAAACTTCATGATTTTCATTTGTAACTTGTTCCCTCATGATTTTCACTGGTCTTAGATAGTGTCAAAGACTTATTTGAAATCTTAAAAGTGATTTAGCATGTTTTCTATAGAATTGTGCATGATTCAGAATAGGCTAGCATGAATTGATCCTATGATCATAGATTAGCATAAATTTAGCCTGACTAGTTTTAGTATTCAAAAATATCAGTAAAATAGAAATCAAACTAGTTCATGCTTTATTTTTAGACATCAATTTATATTAAGCAGCTAGTATATATTTTTTGGGAGAACTATTTAGCACTGAGTGAACACAGGTTCTAGATAACCTATGTCTCAAAACTACTTTGCTACAGTAGGATAAGGGGTCCTCACCAGTTAAGAGTGTCTTCCTTATCCCGAACGGACACAATTTAGCGGATCCACACTAGTTAGGTTCTATACCTTTGGTTGTGTATAGGTCACCCTCCTAACTGGGTTATACATTGGACTCTATGTTTCTCACATGGTTTATGTCGATTATAAAAACCTCCAACATAAATAGCTTTAGCATGATTTTGTACATGACATACAGTTGTAGATAGATTGGATTTCTTCATGATTCACAAATATGCTTTTACCATTTAATGCATAATTTTACTTTTGGGTCATTGTGCATCAGATTATATATTTTTCAGATAAATTATTTATTAAGCATTATTTCAGTTTTCAGCACGAATACATATCTTACTAATGGCTTGCATATCTCACATGCTCAGTATATTCAAAGTGCTGACTGCATATTTTTCTTTATGTTATATCTTATAATGATATAGGTTCCAATGCTCAGATTCAGACGCACAGTTAAGTACACTCTAGTGCCAGTTCAGCTACACTTGTGGTGAGTCCTTATCATTCGAGGATGATTTATCTAGTTATGGTTATCATACATTAGTTCAATTTTATTTATTTAGAGTTAGCAGGGGACTTGTTCTAGCAACTCGTTAGCTTACTTAGAAGCTTTCAGACACAGTTAGATAGTTCAATTTATTGTTCAGTTTAGACTTGAATTTGGATTAAATGTTTATTTTAGATATTCTAGATTTTTTTAGTCATCAAAATGTTTGTTTTAGCTTCCACATAGTTCTTTCAGTATATGCTTTAGTGTCAGACCATTACCATGGGCTAGCTTGGGACCACTTGTAGTTCTAAGTACTGTGTCGCTTCTAGGGTGTAGAATCAGGTCATGAAAAACTAGGTATCAAAGCATCAGATTTTAAGTGTCCTAAGGTGTCCAAAAGTTGCATTAAGTAGAGTCATTTTCATGGATGTAAAGCGGTCCACACTTATGAGGAAGAGGTTGCAATATGTTTTTTAGGAAACTCCTCTTCTTTCATGATCTTTATCGTGCTATAGAGTCTAACTCTATGTTCCCTTTTAACTCCTACTTTACACATGACAAAATATGTTTCACAGAAAAAACAACGGTCATAGGAACGGGAACCAGCCAGCACCACTAGCACCTATAGATATCCTGTATGAGAAGGTAATCTATGTAGAGTTTTTGGTTGCCTTTCAGGTGTTGGCAAAAGATATGACAACTCAGGTCAACCTGCAGGCAGTTTCCCCAGCCAATCAGAATAGGAATTCGAGCGCAGTTAGGGTTCGAGGTTTCATGAGAATAAACCCACCTGAGTTCTTCAGTTCAAAGGTGGACAAGGATCCACAGGTCTTCATTGATGAGATGTTGAATATCACCCAAGTCACACAAATTACTAGTGTTGAGAGTGTGAAGTTGGCATCCTATCAGTTAAAGGATGTGGCTTACTTGTGGTATAAGCAGTGGAAGGACGGTCATTGTAGTGGTGCAGCTCTGGTTAGTTAGGATGAGTTTGTAGCGGCTTTCTTTGATAGATTCTTTCCTCGGGAGTGGAGGGAGGCAAAGGTTGAGGAGTTCATTAACCTGAAGCAGGATTTGATGTCTGTTAAGGAGTATGCTCTCAAGTTTACTCAGTTTTCCAGATATACTCCATAGATGGTTGTTGAGCCAAGGGCTCAAATGAGTAAGTTCATTTTGGGCATATCTAATTTGGTGGTCAAAGATTATATGAGTGTTATGCTTATTGGAAATATGGATATCTCTCGATAGATGACTTATGTGTAGCATATTAAGGAAGAAAATTTGAAGGAAAGAGAGAACAAGAGAGAAAGGACTAGAAATTTTGAGTTTTGTCAGTAGAGGTCTAGCAGTAGGTTCCACTCACAGTTTCAGCAAAGGTCATAAGCTCCACTACTTTCATCATCTAATGCTCTATGTACCAGACCTAGGCAGGAATATACGGGTAGGGCATCAGGATCTTGTTCTTAGAACAACATTGTAAAAGGGAATTCCTACCCTACTTACAACAAGTATAGTAAATACAACCTGGGGAGTGCCGTTATGACAAGGAGGTATATGGTCAACTTGGTCACCGATTGCCTGACTACCCCTCTACTAAGTAGGATAATAGAGGTAATCGAGCTTAATCTACTTCTTCAAAAGCTCTAGTGGGTTGCCCAACTCAATAAGGTGCCTCTTCTATTACTGGCGGTGGTCAGCATTAGAACTACTTCTATGCAATCCCTTCTTCCCAGGATCAAAAGAGCTCTATAGATATGGTCACTGGTATGTTACAGGTCTTTTCTCATGATGTGTATACTTTGTTGGACCCAGGGTCTACTTTATCATTTGTAACTCTATATGTTGCCTTTAAATTTGGGGTCAGTTTTGAAAAAATCTTAGAACTCTTTTCTATTTCTAGTCCAGTTGGTGAGTTAGTCATAGCCAAATAGGTATACATAGATTGCCCAACTTCAGTCTTTCATAGAGTCACCATAACTGATCTAGTTAAGTTAGACATGACAGACTTTGATGTTATTCTTGGTATGAATTGTCTACATTCCTCTATTCCTCTAGATGAGCCTATCTTAGAGTTGAAGGGTAGTTCTACAGTACCTATAAGTAGTTTCATCCCATACCTTAAGGCCAGAAAAATGATCTCTAAGGGTTGAATTTATCACTTAGTTTGGGTTAAAGACTCTAAGTCTGAGACCTCATATCCTCAGTCAGTCCTGGTAGTCTGGGAATTTCTAGAAGTATTTCCTAAGGACCTACCGGGAGTCCTTCCCTAGAGGGAGATCAACTTTGGGATAGACCTTCTTCCAGTCCCATATCTATTACTCCTTACAAAATGACTCCAACTGAGCTTAAGGAATTAAAATAATAGTTAAAAGACCTCTTAGATAAAGGTTTTATTCATCTCAGCATTTCCCCTTGGGGGTTTTGAGTTCTTTTTGTGCCTAAGAAAGATGGTTCTTTCATAATATGTATCGATTATCGCAGTTGAACAAAGTCACAATCAAGAATAAGTATCCCATTACCTGAATTGATGACTTGTTAGACCAGCTTCAGAGTGCCTGTTGTGTCTCTATGATTGACCTTAGATTTGGTTATCATCAACTCAAAGTTAGAGAGTGTGACATTTCGAAGACAGACTTTAGAACTCGGTATGGTCACTGCGAATTTATAGTTATTTTATTTGGACTAACGAATGCTCTTATAGATTTTATGGACTTGATAAATAGGGTATTCAATGTCATTATTTTTATAGTCTTATCTTGTGATGGAAATTAAGGCAAAGCAGGATAATGACCCTAGTTTTCTTAAGTTGAAGGATGTTGTCCACAATTAGAAAGTGGAGGTTTTCTCCCAATTAGGAGATGGTGTCCTTCATTACAAGGGTTGTTTGTGTGTTCCATATGTGGATGATTTGAGACAGTGGATGTTTTCAAAGGCTCATAGCTCTCGGTATTCTATTTATCTAGGTGCCACCAATATGTACAGTGATATGTGGGAAGTCTATTGGTGGAATGGCACGAAAAGAGATATTGCAGATTTTGTGGCTAAGTGTCCTAATTGCTAGAAGATGAAGGTAGAACATCAGAGATCGAAAGGTATGACTCAGGACACCAATATTCCTATTTGTAAGTGGGAAATGATTAATATGGACTTCATCACAGGTTTACCTCTCACACTATGATAGCATGATTCTACTTGGGTGGTGGTAGACAGGATGACAAAATCAGCTCACCTCTTGCCAGTTAAGACTACCAATTTAGCAAAGGATAATTGCAGGCTTTACATCTGTGAGTTAGTCAGATTTTATGGAGTTCCCTTGTCTATCATCTCAGATAGGGGCAATCAGTTTACTTCTCAGTACTGGAAGTCCTTTCAGGAGGATCTTGATACCCGAGTAGACCTCAGTACAACATTTTACCCGCAAACAGATGGTCAGGCAGAATAGACCATTCAAACTTTAGAAGATATGTTTAGAGCTTGTGTGATCTACTTCAATGGTAATTGGTATGATCACTTACCTTTTAGAGTTTGCGTATAATAACAGTTTCTATTCTAGCATCCAAATGGCCCCTTTTGAGGCATTTTATGGTCAGAGGTGTAGGTCTCATATTGTTAGTTCGAGGTGGGTGAATCTATGTTGATAGAGTTAGATTCAGTTCATAAGACTATGGAAAAATTTCAGTTGAATAGAGAAAGGTTCAAAACCACTCAGAGTTAGAGCTTGAGTTTGCTATTGATGATTGGGTATTTCTAAAAGTTTCACCCATGAAAGGGGTGATAAGGTTTGGCAAGAGGGGGAAGCTTAGCCCTCGATAGATTGGTCCCTGCAAGATTTTGAGGCTTATTAGCAATGTGGCTTATGAGTTAGAGTTGCATGTGGAGTTAGCATCAGTGCATCCATTTTTTCATGTTTCTTTGTTGAAGAAGTGTATTGGTGATCTGTCACTGGTTGTTTCTTTGGAGAATGTTGCTGTGAAGGATAGTCTCTCTTATAAATAGGTCCCAGTTGAGATAGTTGATCATTAAGTTTGTAAGTTGAGAATTAAAGAAGCACTTCAATGAAGGTCCCATGGAGAAATCAGTTGGTTGAGAGAGCTATTTGGGAAGCAGAAGCAGAAATGATGGCCAAGTACCTCATTTTTTCACTCTTAGTACCGAGACAGCTTGAGGTAATAGTTTTTCTCCTATAGTTGCTTTTCAGTTTCATGTCCCTATCAGTCATTCTCAAATTCATAGTACGCATGCATTTTCCATGAGCATCAGTTGAGTTTTTACTCTCAGTCAAGTCAATTATCATGCTAGTATTTCAAGTTTAGAAGTTTAACTTTTATGTTAGTAGTTCTTTACTTATCAGTCCAGCTCAATTCCAGTCTTTGTTCGAAAACGAATGATCCTAAGGGGGAGATATTGTAACTCCCCAAAATTTTCCTATCTTAAACCCAGACTTAGATCAAAATACCAGCAGAAGAGTCCAAATCTCATGCCAGTATGACTCAACCTATGAGTCATAAATCAGATCATGAGTGGTGAAGTGCCTCATGGAAAGTTGTATAAAATTTCCCTAAACTCTAATCACCACAACTTGAGACCACAAGTCATGGAATGAAAGTATGAGTCGTATAGTGACTTGTACTGATGAGGACCAAAAAGATGAGAATTTCTCTCAGGGATCACGAGTCCAAACCATGACTCATGGCTAATATCATGAGTCGTGGAACGAGACCATGGCCCCAAGGAAAAACATGGCTCCAGTAACCATGAGTCAAAGTATGACTCATGGAATCAGAGTATTGGTCATACTGTACACCCATGGTTCCAGTCTAGAAATAGCTCAAAATAGTCCAGGAGTAACAATTCAAACCACGACTCGTGGACCCAGAGTACAAGTAGTAGGTTGACTCATGGGGATGTAGTTTTTCAAAAATCAATTGCATTTTAAAATGGGAAAATTGGTCTTTTCCCACTCTTTAAAGACTTATACTATGTCATTTTACACTCATTTAAAGGAGGTTAAAGGTTAAATAACCAATTAAACTATCATTCCTACACTCTAACACTTAGTTCAGAAAGAAAAATGTCAAGTCTCTCTTTATCAGTAAAGGCCTAGGGTTCTTCTCCAAACTCTATTATTCCAAGTTTTTGGTCAAGAATCTTCAGTAATCAGGTATGTGGATATTCAAAAAGGGTTTTCTCTCACCCTTATGCGCAAAACCTCAGTTTTTAAGTTATAGTTTCTATCATTTCATGATCTATGGTCCATACCCAATTATGAAAACTTTATGATTTTCAGTTGTAACTTGTTCCCTCAATATTTTCACTTGCATTAGAACCATTATGCATGATTTATATTTTCAAAGCCTTATTTGAAATCTTACAAGTAATTTAGCATATTTATCATAGAATTGGGCATGATTCATAACAAGCTAGCATGAATTGATCCAATGATCACAGATTAGTAAAATTTAGTATTCAAAAATATCAGAAAATAGAAATCAAACTAGTTCAAGCTTTGTATTTTAGACATTAATTTATATTATGTGCAGCTAGAATATATTTTTTGGGAGAATTATTTAGTACCAAGTGGACAAGAGTTTCAGATAACCGAAGTCCTAGAACTACGTTGTCACCGTAGGATAAGGATTCCTCGCTAGTTAACAGTGTCTTACATAGCCCGAATGGGTACAATTTAGTGGATCCACACCAACTAGGTTCTATACCTTTGGGTGGTTATAGGGCACCCTCCCAACTAGGGTTATATGTGGGACTCCATGTTTCTCACATGGTTTATGTCGGCTATAAAAACCTCCCACTGAAATAGTTTTAGCATAAATTTGTACATGATCCACAGTTGCAGATAGATTGGATTTCTTCACGATTCACAAATATGTGTTTACCATTTAGTGCATGATTTTACTTTTGGTTCATTGTTCATCAGATTATATTATTTTCAAATAAATTATTTATTCAGTATGATTACATTTTTTAGCATGATTACATATATTACTTATGGCTTGCATATCTCACATGCTTAGTACTTTCAAAGTGTTGCCTGCATACCTTTCTTTGAGCTATATCATGTTATGATATAGGTTTTGATGCTCATATTTATTCGAGCAGTTAAGTACGCTCCAGTGCTAATTCAACTACAGTTGTGGTGAGTCCTCATCATTCAAGGACGGTTTATCTAGTTATGGTTATCAGGCATAATTTCAGTTTCATTCATTTATAGTTAGCTGGGGACTTGTCTTAGAAGCAACTCATCAGCTTACTTAGAGGCTTTCAGACAGAGTTAGATAGTTCAACTTATTGTTCAGTTTGGACTTGAATTTAGATCAAATGTTATTTCAGTTATTCTGGATTTGTTCAGTCATCAAAATGTTTGTTTTAGCTTCTACATAGTTATTTCAGTATATGCTTTAGTGTCATGCCAGTACCATAGGTTATCTTGGGACCACTTGTTTTCTAAGTATCGTGTTGCTTCTAGGGTGTAGACTTGGATCGTGACAGAAATGGGATACTATATTACTTCTATTAGAAGTGATCATGGAGGAGAATTTGAAAACAAAGCTGCTGAAAAGTTCTGTGATAAATAAGGATACACTCACAACGTCTCATCTCCAGATCTCCCCAATAAAATTTTATAGTGGAGCATAAAAATAGGACACTTCAGGACATGACATGAACAATGATTATTGAACACTCTTTTCCTCATCATTTTTGGGCAGGAGCTATAAGTACTGCCTGTCATTTGTTGAACAGGTATCTTATAAGACCTATTCTTAATAAAATTTCCTATGATCTATGGAATAGTAAGAAGCCAAATATAAAATATTTTTAGCCTTTTGGATGTAAGTGATTTGTGTATAATAATAGGAAGGACAATTCTAGTAAGTTTGATCCACTAAGAAACAAAGGTATTTTTTGGGGTTATTCCAATTCTTCCAAATCATATAGAGTTTTAAATAAATGAACTTTAAGCATTGAAGAATCTATTCATGTTTTCTTTAATGATTCTAATCTCTTGGTACAGGTTCAGATGATGAGGAATATCAAAATTACCAAGCTATTACAACTATTACAACTAATCCAATTCCATACAAAAAGTCATCTGAGAAGTCTAAGGAGTCAAATTGTCAAGAGGAAATAATCCCAAATGAATGAAAAAGTGAGCCTGACTATCCTAAGAAGTTTATCATCGGAGATCCAAAGGAAGAAAGAAAAGATAGAACATCAAACAAGAATAGAGGAAATCTAGCTCTTATATCCCAACGCGAACTAAAGAAGGTAGATGAAGCACTCAAGGATGACAGTTGGGTTAAAGCAATGAAAGAAGAACTAGACCAATTTGAGAAAAATCAAGTTTGAACCTTTGTTCCAAGGTCTGATAAAGTGTCTATTATAGGCACTAAATGGTTGTTCAAAAATAAGCTAAATGAAGTTAGAGAGGTGATAAGAAACAAAGCTCATCTGGTTGCTCAAGGTTATTCACAATAAGAAGGAGTCGACTATGATAAAAATTTTGCACCTATAGCCTGGTTAGAATCTATATGCATCTTACTTGTATATGCATCATTTAAAGTTTTCAAATTATTTTGAATGGATGTAAAAAGTGCCTTGTAAAATGGATTTATTGAAGAAAGAATTTTTGTAAAATAACCTCTCTTCTTTGAACAATCAAAATTTCCACATGTTTTTAAATTATCAAAAGCACTTTATGGTCTTAAGCAAGCTCTAAGAGCTTGGTATGAACGGCTAGTACTTTTCTAATTAATCATGATTTTTCAAAAGAAAAAAATCATACTACTCTTTTTATTAAAAGAACATCTTCCGAAAACTTTATTATTCAAATTTACGTGGATAACATTATTTTTGGTAGTACTAATTCTCTTTTGTGCAAGGAGTTCTCTAAAATTATGCAAAGTGAGTCTGAAATGAGTATGATGGGGGAGTTGACTTTCTTCTTGGCATTGCAAATCATGCAATCAAATGAAGAAATTTTCATTTGTCAAAGTAAGTATACAAAGGAACTCATCCAAAAATTTGGAATGAATGAGGCTAAAGCTCTTGGAATACCAATGAGTTCCACTTGTTTACTAAAATTTGATGAAGAAGGTAAATCAGTTGATAAAACAAAGTATTGAGGTATGATTGGGTCACTACTTTACTTAGCTGCTAGTCGACTAGACATATTTTTTATTGTGTGTAAATATGCACGATTTCAATCTGCTCCTAAGGAGTCCCACCTTACTGTTGTAAAAAGAATCATTTGAGATCTTGGTATACTATTAACTATGGTCATTGGTATGATAGAAAAAAAGATTTTACACTTGAAAGATTTTTAGATGTAGATTATACAGGTGATAAGGACAACAGGAAAAGCATTAGTAGAACTTGTCAACTCCTAAGAAAATCCCTAATTTCATGGAATAGCAAAAAGAAAGGATCTGTTTCTCTTGCCACCACCGAAGCAGAATACATTACCATTAGATAATGTGGTATTCAAATCTTATGGATGGTACATCAATTAGGCAACGATGATATGTCTTTTAAACCTGTAAGGAAACAATGATAATTCTAGTGCAATTTGTCTGATAAAAAAATATGTGCATTATTCTAGAGCTAAGCATATTTATATTAAGTACCACTTCATTCGTGATAGTATTTTAGATGGTGACGTTGAATTAGCATTCATTGGTACTGATTTTCAATTAGTTGAACTCTTCACAAAACCTCTTCTTGAAGAGAGATTCTATTTCCTTCGAAATGCCCTTGGAATTATTCAAAATCCCTTCTTAAATAGTTTTTGATTTCTTTTTATTATTTGCTTAGTTTATTTTCCTTAATTACTGAATGCGTTTAATGTATTTATTATTGTTGTGTCATTTTTTGCCGCCTCTTTCTCCTCTTTCTAGAGGTCATCATTCCATCGCCTCATTTCCCTTGCATATGTTCCTTCTCTGTCAATAGTCTAGTCGATCTTCATTTCTTGTGCCTTTTCACTTATATTTTCTTTCTTTTTATTCTCCTCTTCTCTCTTCTTTGTTCATCTCTTCCATGGCTAAAATCCAGAAAACCTCTCCTCTTCCATCTCGTAAAAGCTCTAGAACCAAAGAAAAAGGAAAAGCATCCTCTCCTATGCATGTTGCTCTGGCATCTCAAATCAATATATGTCTTCTTACTCGTCCTCTCCTAAATCCCTCTTCAAACGTTCTTGTGACCAAGAAGAATTTGTGGATTCTAAGAAGAAATGAAAATTCAATTTTGAAAGTTCTCTTTTTAGTAACGTTGATTTTTAGGGTCCCTCTAATGAAACCCTCTTTCAATCCATAAGGGATAATACACTTGTTCATGGTAGGATTGTCTATCTGGATCTGCTTTCATCTATTCATCGTGATATCAAGGAGTTCTTTGAATTTCAAGGTTGAGAAAATTTCTTCTCCTCCACTCCTACTGATATTTATGAACCTCTAATTCGTTTGTTTTACTCTAATCTTCATTCTTCTAAATCCAATGAACTTGAAACCCTTGTTCTAGGCAAACACATTTTTATTGATTGTGCCATCTTTGATCAAATCTTTGGTATCCACAACTCTGGTATTTCTATCCCTTCTAAGAGTGTTTTACCACCTAATTTGATGCCTCCATTAATCAGGCCAAAAAGTGCATTTCTCAGGATAATCCTAATCCTCTTTTATCTCAGTTAGGTCCTAAAGACCTTTCTTTTAAAACAAGGGTTATTTCTCATATTGTTGCCACTAATCTAATTCCTCGTGTTGGTTTTCACTCTACTCTCACCTTGATAGATACTCTACTCACCTATTATTTTTGTTGCCACTACTCTAATTCCACGTGTTGGTTCTCACTCTACTCTCACCTTGAGAGATACTCTGCTTTCCTATTATCTTGTTTCCAAATGCTATTTTAAGCTTTCCTCTCTTATCACCAATAACATGATTGAAATTTCTTCTAACCTCTTAAATCTTCCTTATGGCATGGTTGTTACTCGTATTTTGGAAGCCATCAACATCAATTTGTTGGATGTTCCTCCTCTTACGGTTCATCAGTGTTACAATTTTAGGGCTTTTGGTAGTATGGGTTACACTCTTGTTGGTGATTCCTGGATTCTCAAAAACGAATTTGATGTTCCTGCTCTTGTTATCCCTTCTTTATTTCCCTCCACTTCATCTTCTACTTCTGCCTATGGTATTGATATGACTGAGGTACTCGGTAAGTTAGCAGCTCTTGATGACAAATTCAATTCCTTCAAGGATATCTTGTTTTCTATTCAGTTTCAGATGGAACGCGTTACAAATGTTACCAAAGAGACTAGTAATGATGTTGCAAAGATTTGTCTCAAACTTGACATGAGTAATTCAGGAAGCTATCAAATGGCTAACAAGATTCAGGCAAATGGTGATCGTGTTATCGCGTCTCTAAATACAAATTTTGAGACCTTAAAGAAGGACACTGTCAACACTATTTGCTATTTTTTCAGGATCAAGAAATTATTAGCCTGGCTGTTTGTTTTGGACACCTTTTGTTTTATTTTGTTTTGTTGGACTGTACTTTTGTTAAACTCTTATCTCTCTGGACAAATGTTCAGATACCTACTCTGTTTATGCCTGTGATATAATTATGTTATGGTTATGTATGTTTTGCTTTCTTTCTATTTTCTTTTTGGATTGATGTAAAAGGATGAGAAAGTTATAAGACAGGTATATGAGTCAACTTGACGGGGGAGCAAAAGTTATAAGTCAACTAGATAGGGGAAGCAACTACAAAGTCGCCTACATGTAACAAGGAAGTTGCCTATATACACACTTTAAGTTTTCATCAACAAAAGGGCGGGGCGGGGGGGGGGGGGGGGGGTGTTGTTGTTAGTGTTTGATTTTAATTATTGACAACTATCGTGCAGGAAAGTAAGGAAAGCAAGCTAAAGGGCCAAGCCAGCAGTAGTCATCACGCAAGCTTAACTATGGAAGGATATTACAAATTAAATCTCTTTATATGGAAAGCCATAAATCAAGCATTGTTATGGAAGGAAGTTACAAATTAAATCTTCTTGAATGGAAAGTTATAAATCAAAGACAATACAAGATCTCTCTTTATATGGAAGGGAAAATACTCCAACAGGAAGAAAGATCTCATCAAGGCATCAAGGAGCGGCTGGTTCAATGAGTCATTTATGACTCACCCTTATTCTTGGAAAAAAGATATTCCATTTTGTTTTTCAAGGATCAATTCTCTTGATTTGCACATCACCTTCAACGGTCATCTCATTCCACTACTTAAAGAACCTTGAAGAAAGAAAGAAAACATACATCAAGTCTATATCATCTCTTGTTCTTTACTCTACTTTTACCAAGCATTGTAACTCTTACTGATTTACTGTGCATAACAAAAAAGGAGAGAAAAATTATAGTTTGTGAGGCTGTTGTATCAAAAGAATTGAGAGAAAATGAATCAAGTGCGAAAGAGTGCAGACATATGAGTTACACTAAAAACACCATTGTACCAATTTTAAGTGAGCAGGAACTAGTAGAACACCCTTGCAACCCAAAAGGGACTGAAATAAGGTCCATAAGGAATTCCAACCAGTATAAAATTCAATATGTCAAGTTTACTTTTGGTATTTTCCATTTCTGCACTTTCATTACTGTTTTATTCTTATTACAGTAAACTACCTAATCAGATAATTAATTGAATAAAATCGAAAAAGGAGCAATTCACCCCGTCTTACACTTTCACCCCTCTCACGCACAGTGTCACCAATGAAGTAGTGTTTTTAACTCTTCCTTCTCAATATAAATAAAACAAGAGGAAAAAGAAACAGTTGTTGCACTAACAAAGACACTTGAAGAAGTGTCAAACGTTCAAACAAGGCGGCTTAATGCTGAAAGACTCATTTTCTGGTAAATTAATCATTAAATTAATAATAAACTATAATTGCTTTATTGTAATGTGAGAATAGATCAGAACACACTGAGCAAACCAAAAGATGGGCTTGACTTTTTCGTAAGCAGAAAAGAATTTAAAGTTAGAACTATTTCCACTAGAATTGGTCAAGGATTAGGTCCATGACTATCAACCTAAAAGTGTAATTAAGATTTATGAATTCACATAATATGTAAATTCTGGTTCGATTTATGGATAACATAGCTAGTGCTTATATTTTTTTCAGTCATTCCTAAAAATCTTATATAAAGTTAATCTCTCATTTGGTCATAGATTTTGGAAGAATTTTTTTTTTTTTATAAAATTTGGTTAGTTTTTAAAAATCAGTTTCCAAAAATCTTCAAGTTCCAAAATTTGGTTTTTGGGTGAACTTTTACTTTCACTCATAAAACATCAAATTTTTCCAAGTAAAAAGCATGTTTAAACAAAATTTCAAATACTAAAATTTATTTTTCAACAAATCTCAATAACTTATCTTTTTTAAGTTTCAACTAAATCTATGGCTAAAGACTAGTTTAAACTCATGTTGTAAGGATGACTTAAAGCAGACACCATCCAACAAGAGAGGAAGAAGAAAAAAAAGAGAGAAATGTTATATGTATATACTATATATGGTTGCAGTATGATATTCAGGAAGCCTGACTATATTGCAATTCAACTTAAAATAGCTAGTATAAGGTTAATAAACTGTTTATACAAAACCTTATATTTAGTCTTTATAATTTTATTTAAGTGTTCATGAGAAATAATCTCTCTCTCTGTCTCTCTCACCAATATTTATTTATTTTTGCAGAAAACCAATAATTGAGTGTTGAGAAGAAGCAAATCATTAAAAATGGAAAGCAAACAAAATTACGGAATTGTGCATCAGATTATTAATCACCAGAATTACGGAATTGTGCATCAAATTATTAATCACCAGAATTTTAGAAATTAAAATAGAAAGCAAACAAAATTACGAAATTAAAAATGGTTTAGCAATTCGATTTTTAGTGAATTATGAACAGCTCTAGTTGAGTGTTGAGAAGAAGCAAATTATTAAAACAGAATTAACAAAGAAGATATGCAAAGATGAATAGATTACCATGAGATGATAAACGAGCTCACTACAGTTTATTTCTAACTACTAAGGGTGTGTTCGGTAGGAAGGAAAATGTTTTCTGAAAAATATTTTTCTATTTTCTCATGTTCATTTGGTCAAAAGATTTGAAAAATATTTTTCCTAGGAAAATAAGTTCCTTCAAACTAAGGAAAATGACTTCCTTAATCAAAATAGGAAAAACAAGTTGTTACCACTCTCAAAAACACTCACCCGCTCCAAAAAATTATATTTTTTTTTAGATTTCAAATAAATTCTCTTACCTCCTACCCCAGCCCCCAACCCCTAACAGACCCCCCCCCCCCCAAAAAAAAAAAAAAAAAATTTTAAAAAAAATTATTTTATAAAAAATTTCAAAGTTTTTTTCTTACACCACTCGCGCTCCCACACACCCCACCCCAACCAGCCCCACGACTCCCACGCCCACGCCTACCCCGACACCCCACCCCCTACCAGCCCCCCCCCCCAAAATTCTTTTTTTTTTTTTCTTAAATTTTTTTACAAAATTGTTTTATAAAAAATTTCAAAATTTTTTCTTACCCCACCTCGAGCCCCTACCCGTAACCCCCCACCCCCCTAAAAAAAGTTTCTTAAAAAAAATTTAAAATTTGTTTTTACAAAAATATTTTCTTTACCCCACCCCTACCAGACCCTCTCCCCCCAGCCCCCCAAAAAAAAAAAATTAAAAATATTCTTACCCCCCACCTACCCCTCACCTTCACCCTCTACCCACCCCCCACCCCCCCAAAAAAAAACTTAAAAAAATTTAAATTTTAAAATTTCAAAAAAAAAATTCTTTCCTCCCCCGCCCCCCACCCGCCCGTCCAAAAAAAAATTTAAATTTTCAAAAATTTGTTTTTTAAAAAATTTCAAACTTTTTTCT
The DNA here is from genome assembly GCA_031232105.1 of Capsicum rhomboideum. Taxonomy (NCBI): domain Eukaryota; kingdom Viridiplantae; phylum Streptophyta; class Magnoliopsida; order Solanales; family Solanaceae; genus Capsicum; species Capsicum rhomboideum. The sequence continues at coordinate 43,962,203 of CP124719.1, read as the reverse complement.
TACCCCACCCCCTTTAGTCCATTCTTTCTCATTGTTTTGTCTTAAATATAAATGTTTTTGAAAAATATTTTTCTACTTGCGTAACAAACACAAGAAAACATGTAAGAGACAACTTGTTTTCCTAAAAAATATTTTCTTGGATTTCATACCGAACACACCCTAAGTAATTCTTTTAATAGAGTGTACAAAAACAAGCAGACAAAAATAAATAAAAAGAATTAATTCTTTTAATAAAGAGTGTACAAAAACAAATTAAAAAAGATATGTTCTCCAACAACCCAATCAAGACTAAAGTTGCCAATTTGCCAAAAGGCATAAACCCTCATTATTACAATTGAAATTTAAAGAGCAAGAGCCCCTTTGGATTGAGGAAGGTAAATAAGTGATAAACTTTAAGTGCTAAAAATTATTCTAAGTACGGATTGAAATTAATTTTATAAATAAATAATTATATATGTTTTGGATAGAAGTGTTGAAAGTGTTAATAAGCAGTTGATGTGTTTGATAAAAAAATTATTGATAAAATGTTTTTGTTAGAATGACTAAATATCGTTAAAAATATTGCAAAAATTATAAATTTTAAAATACTTGTATAAAGAAAAGGAGGAATGACCCATACAGAGCGAAGAGAAAGTTAGAAATATTTATAACCTTATCAACTTATGATTTTTGGCTAATTTTGTCTTATAAACACTTTATTTTTTACCAAATACATAAATAAATTAAAAAACACTTTTGACCGGCTCATAAGCTTAGGCAAACACTACTAATTCTCATTGCTAATAAACTTTAGAAAGTTTAATTAGGACTCTCTATTTGGAATTCCACTTGAAGAAATTACATATGCCATTCAAAGACTGCAGTGTGCTTAATTAGGCCTACATGCAATAATTTGCAGTTCAATTTTGACTTTAATATTTCATGTACGTAGTTGACTAAATCTTCCCACAAATTAAAGCTATAAATTGAGTAACTCAATTACAATTATTTCAGTCATCAGGTCAAGCTTTCACAGTTCAAATATATCATCTCCTTTTCCTCCCATATATCAAAGTTTTTCTTTCATTATTTTTCCTTAATATATATAACTCGTAACAATGATTGCACACTTGTCAAAAATTCTTTCAAACTCTGAAAGAGTGTTTGATTTTGTTGTTACTGAAGGGCATGGAGCTAAAGGCCTTTGTGATATGGGAATTGAAGCACTTCCTAAGCAATATATTCAACCAATTGAAGAACGGATCACTGCGAGCACTATAATAACCGATGATTCAATTCCAATAATCGACGCATCCAATTGGGATGACCCAAAGGTGGCTGATCAGATTTGCAAAGCAGCGCAAAACTGGGGTTTCTTTCAAGTTATCAATCATGGAGTTCCTATTGAAGTTCTTGAAAATATAAAGGAAACGAGCCATCGCTTCTTCAGTTTACCAGCTGAGGAAAAGAAGAAGTATACGAAAGAAAATTCAGTTTCAAGTAATGTGAGGTATGGAACAAGTTTTACTCCTGAAGCTGAGAAGACATTGGGCTGGAGAGATTACCTTTCTCTTGTCTATATTGCTAATGGTGAAGCTGCTTCATATTGGCCTACTTCTTGCAGGTTTACCTTCCTTTGCATTTATTCTCTTTTAAACACGAGTTCAAATATGTAGTCACTTCATAAAAATAAAACTGGTGTGTAAGTCATGAGATTAGTATTTTGAAAAATAAAATTCGTTACGTGCTGTACATTGTGATATAAATATGATCTCTATATTATAGGTATATAAGTTTAATATTTATGAACCAGTTACTATGAATGTTCTTTCAGGGAAGAAGCACTTGACTACTTGAAGAGGTGTGATACTGTTATAAGGAAGATTTTGGAGTTGCTAATGGGGGGATTGAATGTAAAAGCAATTGATGAAGAGAAAGAGGAACTTTTAATGGGTTTAAAGAGAATAAACTTTAATTACTATCCTAAATGCCCCAACCCTGAGCTTTCAGTTGGAGTAGCACGGCATTCTGATATCTCAACAATTACTGTTCTTCTTCAAGATGATATTGGTGGGCTCTATGTGAAAAAACTCGACACTAATGCTTGGATTCATATCCCTCCAGTCAACGGGGCACTGGTAATCAACATTGGCGATGCACTTCAAATAATGAGCAATGACAAGTATAAGAGTGTTGAACATCGTGTGATTACTAATGGGAGCAAGAATAGGGTTTCTGTGCCCATTTTCTTACATCCCAAGCCTACAAGTGTTATTGGTCCTTTGAAAGAAGTGCTAGAGACAGGAGAGAAACCAATTTATAAGCAAATTCTTTATGCCGATTACACCAACATCTTCTTCAACAAAGGTCATGATGGGAAGGACACAATAGAATGTGCAAAGATATAGACACATTTTTCACAATATTCTCTAAGCTATATCTCCTAATAGAGTTCATCCACTTCTCCATAAGAATGTTATAACATTCTTATTATCAGATTATTATATACTAAAACTTAATTTATAATATATGAATTATGTACTCAATTGGTCTTGAATTATTCATGAATTTGTATTGTTGTATTTGAATGAGTAACTAAATCTTATTGTTTTGGAGTTATGGATAGTGTTTATCGTCGATTTTGGGACAGTTAGATTTGTAGGTGGGTTAAGAACACGCGTTACAGTTTTAGCTTCGAGTTAGTAGTGAGAGTTTGTAAGATAGTAAATAGACACAGTAAATGAATCAAACAATAAGCAAAATAAAGATCGAAAACAAATCTGAACGACCATAACACTTCAGCTACAAGCAAGCAGTAACCGTGAATGCCCGATCAGCGAGCGTAATAGCAAGAAAATAGTACTCCCTTCATTTAAAAGAGAATGACCTACTTTCCTTTTTAATCCATTTCAAAAAGAATGACCCCTTTTCTTTTTTGGCAATACTTTAATTTCAAATTTCCACGTGGCATATTGAGACCACAAGATTAAAGGTCATTTTGGTACATTTGACATAACTTTAATTTAGGACCACAAGATCCAAAAGTCTTTTGTATTTTCTTTAACTCTGTGCAAAGTCAAACTAGGTCATTCTTTTTAAAACGGAGGGAGTAATAAACAGCCGAGACAACAAGGCAATAGAGAAAGCTTAAGAGCGAAGCTAAAGGATTTTATTGCTTCAGGATAGAGAAGAGCAAAATCAGATCCCTTTACAATGGGGGAGGGGTGTCTATTTATAGGGTACAAGGCCTATTTTTGGCCAATAAAAGAGTGCCATTTCAAACCTGTAGTAGAACAGCCAATGGACGATGGTCATTTTCCATCGAGTTGGTTGAGGGTGCCAACATACTATTGCGTGTATGATGTGGTTCAGACTGGGGTTGTCTGTGCACCTAAAATCCCTGACACACTGTCCTCCTGTCTGTGCTTTCATGTATGATCGCCATTGTTGCTAGCCTTAGGCCATTTCGTTCTTGTCTGAGACGATGTTCCCTCACCTTGATTATTTTCTTGAGATGACACCATCTTGGGACGGTTCCATTTCTGACCCGAGTCGGCCTAATCTTGGTTAAAACTATTTTACCCTATACAGATAATCCCTCTTCCTTTTAGATATAGCTTCATTGCAGGTGGGGGATGGAAAAATTAACCAAGAGAACTCTTCATTCGACCAATAGAGTACCAGCGCGACCTTTCATCCTATTGTGGCGTTCATTTGAGGAAGTTGGCTTCCATGCTTCCCATGTGGTCTTAGCTCCGGCTGTAGATCGATAACTCTGAGGTCATGCTTTCAATACCACAGCCTTGTCCTATTGTTTCTACTTTTGATGTGGCAATCCAAAGGCGCCCTTCTTCTTAAAAGGTTTCCACTTCTTTGCTTATTCATTGGTTGTAGGGAATAGCCAAAAAGTCTCGCTCATTATCCGAAACGCCGCCTTTGAAAATGACAAAAAGAGTACTTTTGACGTTTTGAATATCGTGTCTTGTCACATCTCGCAGCACAGATATTCGGCCACGTGTTGATTATCTGGAGTCCTTCCTTCCTTTTTGCTCAATGGTTCCTGGCTTATAAATTCCAAGCTTTCTTGACTCCTTCTATATATATTCTCACTACAAATCATCCACTACAAGAAAAGTGTTAATTACTTGGGAATATATATGTGGATTATACATGAAAATTGGCAGGAAACTAAGTTACCTGTCGATTTTGCTACCAAAAAAAATTCGATGGAAAAAACTCTGTGGGTAATTATTACTTGCGAATTTTAAAATCCCCAAGCACATTACGTGGGGACTTTGATTCTGTAGGTAAGTTACCTGCGAACTTTTTCACAAGAAATATTATAAGTTCGCAAGAAATTTTGGTAAGAATTCGTGAAAAAAGGAATTTTCTTAGGACTTTTTCCGTAAGTAATTCCCCATAAGAGATATAGGTAAATTAGCGCAAAAAAATGACCATTTTAATTTTTCTGTGTTGTCTTTATTTTATTTTCTTGACTACACTTTATACTACTTATTATTTATTGTGCATTTTAGCTGGACTCATACACCAGATGTGTTAATTATTTTAATTGTTGTTTATATCAATCATCTTTAATCATCTCATTATTTTCAGTGCACAACTCCTACACAAATTAACATAATTACATAAAGCTAGTAGCTGAATTTTAATCTGAAAGACCCACTTACCATCGGTAGCAGTAAAAGAAAGCTGCTCATATAAAGGCTTAAATTCTTATTATGTTGTCCGATGTGGGACAAACCAAATGACATTCCGTTAACACCAAATCAAGATGTAACAATATTATTCTTTCTTTGTTGTTTTCTGTTTGAAGATAAAATGTAATGACTACGAATTTCAAATTTGTGATTGAAATTTTCTCAATTATATGTTTTCTTTAAGTCGAGAGTCTACCGAAATAACTTTTTTACCTCTCAAGATAGGGATAAAGTCTGTGTACATTCTATTCTCCCCAGAACCCACTTATATGATTGCACTGGATATATTGATATTTGTTTGTTGTTTAGTTGATTTTTTTCCTCAAATATAACCTAATGTAAAGTTAATTCTATTTCTTCAATGGTTGATGGATTTTTCATTCAATGTGCTTATTTTTTTCAAGAACAAAAATAAGAATATAATTTTGGGTATTAAAATGTTTAAATAAAAAAAACTGATAATGAAACATTTGTAACTATACTTTGAATGACACATTAATTTTTTTTATATTGTAATTGCTCTAAACAAGAATTAATCGTATTAATTAGAACATAAGATACAATTACTTCAATAATATTAATCACGAGGAAGTTTGAACACAGATTAGAAGATCACTCAATACTTAAGTATCACATATAATAATTAAAAATAAATATACTTTATGCAACCTACTTTAATTAAATTATATCATTGATTTTAATACATGTAAAATAAAAACATATAATTAGGATTACATTTTAAAAAAAAACTAAATCACCTAATACAAGTTTATTTATGAAGACAATTAAACTTCATGTTAATGAAAAATATAAATGATATATTATTTACTTAAAAGTTTCTTAATAATTGAGTATTAAACAATTTAGTATATTCTTAATGATATTATTTCAAGATTAATTAGATTAATAATTATTATTTTGTCATTGAATTAGTAACTAAAAATGCCATACTTTATGATTTGTAATATTCAACCCAAAAAATATCACATCCATTACTACTATATGGGATTAAATTTTAACTACATTTAAATTTAAATAAATTAATAAATGTGTAGGATATTTCCATCAATAAATAAATTAACTAAATATAATGATTATATTAATAATTTTTCAAGTAAATTACAAGAAAATTCCCCTAAAATAGTATTGCATAAAAAATTCAAGTACTTTGTAAAAAAGAAAATCATCATGTGACGGAAAATCCCCAAGTAAATCCTTAGAAAAAAATCCACAGCTAATTCTGTGCCTATAAAATCCACAACAGCCTCAACTAATTTCCTAAGTACAATAATCCTCAGGTAAATTTCCACGAAATAAATTCCCAACTAAATTTACAAAACAAAAATCCTAGGTAATTCCCAATCTAAATATTTCCCAGGTAAATATCCCCAGATAAGTTCGCATGTAGCTTTACCTAGGGATTTTGTTGCAAAATAATAAAGGAATTTGTTTACTTGTCAATTTACCTATGAAAACGTTACTTGCAGATTAATTTTTCCAAATAATTTCCTATAAAATACTTTTGCGCAAAATGATGCCAAATTTACTTGCGGGTTTTTCTGGAAAACCAATTTTCACAGGCAAAATAATTTAGAACTTGGGAATTTTAGATTTCTGCATGAAAATCCATAGGAAAGTTCTGCCAAAATAATCCCCAGGTAAAATTCTCATGTAATTCACAGTTTTCTAGTAGTGATCACATATCAGAAAAGAAATATTAAGTTCTCCTGATGTTAATGCACTTGCCTTTAGTTTTCCCTATAGTCCTTGCCTCATTCTTATCTTTTGACCTTGGTGAACTATTCATAGTTCCTGTATTTGGGCTTGTGACGAGAGTGAGGAAACGACTATGGGAAAAATCTAGGGTAAAGGTGGTAGGTAACAATCCAGTGACCATCCTTTTCTGAAGTGGTCCTGGATTCTTCCTTTGATGCTGAGATGTCCACCACTGGCATTTTCAGGCATGCTGGAATCTTGTCCTCGGAGGCTTGCCCAGTGTATTTTGATGGGCTCTCTTATTCAGGGTACAAGTTGCATTTAAGGTACCTGACCATTATATGGGACCCCATGTGCCGAGGGACTCCTACTAGACTTCAATGAGAGAACCTAAGGTGAGGGGAACACCAACCTCCCCCTATGTTGATGACGATACATTGTTGTGGAGGGGACCTGCCTTGGGTAACCTCCCTTCTGTGACTCCGACCCCTAATGAGGTTATGACGATATGGGTCACTGTCATTATTAGGAGTGAATAAAACTTGTTCCTTGAGGTCCTTTTGCCGGGACGCATGCTTCTTTTAAGGGGTACAGAGGCTGGTTGGACACTGTGATATGAGGCACTCCCATTTTCTTCCAAGGAAAGGAAATAAGGTGGAACGACTTATCAATCCGTGCTTATTCCACTCACTTGGTGCGAGCATTTCCCTCCAGACCTTCTTTGGTTCTGCCTTTCATGCCTTGTTGTATTGTAGATTCTGAAATTTTTGTAATGTGTAATATTTTGCCCTGTTTTAGGGGCAACATTACATTAATAAAACTTTTATTTCCCTGATTCTTCATTCAACCCTTTTGAGTTTGCTATTGCCTTTGTGAATTATTATTCGAGCTGGTAATGTTGTTTTAAGAGAAATGACCACACCAATGCTATAGCTATGGGCCAATGATTTTAATTTTTGCAGCGCAGTTGCTCCATTCTCTTGTCCTTATAGTATTTTCTTCAAAACATTTGCTCTTAAACAAAGGAGTCTCTTGCCATAGTGCTTCCATTCTACAAACCTCGGTCACCTTATAAGATCGAGCGACCTTCGTATAGACTTTGACATATCGAGAGTCCAGGAATTTAGACACTAATTTGTTTGTCTTAATGTCCAGAGGGGTTTTGGTTGAAACTTTTTCCAGGACTGGTTTTGGGTGGACCGTGTTCATGCCACTGTTCAGGGATGAAAAGCCCCTATTCTTTTCAAAGTGAAGGGATGTCTTCCGTCGAGGTATTTCTTTCCCTAGAATTTTGGCTGCAATATGAGACTCCCTAGTCCTTACGCAGGTTTTTCTCAGCAAACCTTTGTGTGCAAGAAGCCTTCCTCACTCGCCTCAACGTCCAAAGGGGGTTTTCCTAAAGCCGCCAACTTGGTTTAATCGAGACCTCGGAGTTCCAGCCCTAATCCAATCTTGTTGGTTGACTGGCTTCCTATAATGCAGAGGTGTCTTTTCCTATCAAAGGCACGATTCTATCTTTTGACCTACTAAAGGTTCTCAAGGATCGGGGTGATCACGATGATAGGGTTATTTTTACCAATTCGACCCAACTTGATATTTACATTCTTCTAGGCCCCGTACCTAAAATCTTGGGAGTGACCACTTGTACAGAGCATTAAGTCCATTGATTAGACTAGTGGCTTCTTGTCTCATCTATTTTTGGATAAAGACAGGGAGTTCGAAAGGACTCTTTCTTTCTTAGGATCTGATTTTTTAGGTTTCAAGGAGATGGGACGATTATGACGCCTCAATTCCTGAGTACTATCACTTCAGATCTTGTCTTAATCCATTGAGTCAGCCATGTGAAGCCATTAGCAACCCTTTGCCTTATATGCATTCAATAGGGTTTTGGCTATAAATTGTTGCCTTTTGAGCCTAGTACCACATCTTTTTCTATATCTTCTACCTTTATTAGAGAGAAGATAAATAGTTAAGAGAGATCTGGTCCATTTTTTCATGGCGCCCTTCTCCGTCTTGCATATATGTCTAGATTTTGATCCAGATTTCCCCCACAGTTTTTGCCTTATCCTTATTTTTGACCCCAGAGTTCATCCTTGGACTACTCCACTTGGGTTCTCTATGAAGGTAAGGTAAAAAAATATGGGCAATAAAGGTCTATAGTAGGCGGCCCTACTTTCTTCCTCCTTAAATTCCTTAAGGTAGTGGACCGACCCCTCGAGATTTCTATATTCCTTCTTTAGCCCTGGCGGTTCTAGATACAGCAAGCTCAGTGGGTCGCACAGATCCACTTTACGATTGTCTCTCTATGAGTTGAGGTCTACCTCCGTACTTGTGAGACTACCTGGGCTTATTAGACGAGGTTCCTGAGATCTACTCAGGTTTGGGTTTTCCAGTACGGATAAGTCCTTCCCCTGACCTTGGCGAAGGAAGATAACTATTTAAAGCCAGAGTTACTTAGTCGTTACCGGGAGAACCAGCGGTCTGACTCAAGCTTTCTTGCTTTGAAGAGGATCATAGTTTGATTATGGGCCCATTAGTATAATTGCTCAATTTGATCTCATTAATGAGGCAAACTCACACAAACCTTTGTATCAGAGAAAAAAATTGCACAGTATTCTCAATGTAGGGCCTTGGTGCCTCATTAGTTTTGGGCTTATTTGCCATTTGTTTGTATGGAAGTTATAAACTGATTTCCTTTCTGTAATAAACTCAGCACTTGTTAACTCTGAAGCATTTTCTGCATATTTATATTCTTTTATTAACGCCATTTTCGCGGGATGATGATAGCCTTTTTTGTGGGTGCCTCTTAGAGATTCACCCTCTTACCGCGACCTATTTACTCAATGTAGAGTCAGAAAATGTTGAGTTGTTTGAATTGATGATCCGAAGACATTCGCTAACCGATTTTCATTTTGTGTGTCTCTTGCATCGTTTAAGTTGGTTCAATTAGACTTTAGGCATTTTTGGCCATTTTGTACCTCAATATATCAAGGAGGGACCCCTTTAATTTTTATTGTGTAGTGCGTCTAAAGCTGGACGTCTCCTAGGAGTTTTAGCGCGTAGCATAAGAGCGATTATTTCTCTTCGTTCAGTCAAAATCAAATTAAATGGAATAATCTTAGGACTTTAAGATAATTTTGCATAGATAAGTATTTGTCACGCTTTTGATTGGGCGTTCTTGGTCCACTCACGTGATGGTTTTAAGTTTTTTACTATCGGATGATCAGTCTGTGTGATTTCCATGACTTAATCCTTCACAGAGAGGCCGCTATTCGGGCGCTTACATCTGTGAAAGTGAGTCTTGAGTCCTCTTATGGGGTTTCTCAAACTTCTCCTCTAGTCCTTCACATGGAATCTAAAGTCGTAGCCTCCCTCCCCTTTCAAGGGATAGGGAGGTAGCCCTTAGGCTCTATTCCCCTTCGTCTCTAGAGAGCGGAGATCCCTGGCCTGGGAGGCTTTGCTTCTTTTTTTTTTTTTTTTGCAGTTAATCCGCAATTTGACTAAGGGACTCGCCTTAGTAACCGAGATGAAATTCAAGTCGGTATACACATACACAGTCAAATTTTACAAGCTTTTCTATTCATTTCTTCAATCGTTATCGGTCATTGTTTTTTACAATGAAAGAGCAAACAAAGATTTTCATTTTCCCTAATTTTTTATCGGAAGTCCCTACTGTTACCTAGTTATAAACCTTGCCACAAAAACCCTTTTCGAAATTATCCTTTTGGTTCTTTGGTTCTTGCGTTCAAACTCTGAAACTCTGCCTGAAGTATACATGCAAAAGAACTTAAAATTAGATTCGTTAGCTAAAAAACAAAGAAAAATAAGTTATCTGCTAGTTCAGGGTTGTTTTTTAGTTTATCGTTTTTTGATAAGCTCCCTAATCAGCTAAGGCTCGATTACCTTCGGTGTTTTTCCCGTAATTTCCCTTTGCTCGCTACACTTAGGAACTCCTTAAGGTGCCCACCCTTCAATAGTTCAGCGACATCTTCTCGGAGTTGACAGTAGTCCCTAGTGTCGTGTTGATGTGTTTCGTGGAACTCACACCAGGAGCTCTTACCCCTGGCGTTCGAGTTCAACCTGAGAGGTTTTTGGAACTTCGCTCCCTTTATGCCTCAAATTGCCGAGACTAGCCGCTCAGGGCTAACATTGAAGCAATATTCTAAGATTATGGGAGCGTCCTTGATGGCATACACCACCGACTTTACCAACTCCCGAGTCTGTAACTCCTTTTGCGAGGGTTCCTTTTCTACCCTTCTGTCATGTTGAGGCTAGCCTGAAGCTTGAAACCCATTACTCCCACTGCCATTGGCCTTTTCTTCCATCAAGTAAGGGGAATATCAGCCTTGGGTTGATCCTCTAGAGTCGTTCCAGTGCGAGAAGTTTCGAGCTAACCTGTCGCCTGATCCACGTGCTCTTTGGGGGCCTCGATTCACTCTATGTTTCTAGGGTCTTCTCGGTGACTCGCCTACAATTGTCCTCAATCCAAATCTTTGACTCATACTGGTTTTGTACATCGGCCTAAGTCATCTCCTCTAACTCGATCAAACTTTGTTTGAGTTTGAAGAACGCGACCAAACTTTCTGTGTTTAGCCTTTTGGTAAAGCCTCTGCCGCTCAGTCATTTGGTACCATCGGGAGTTGTATCCTTTCTTTTTGGAACCTGAAAACAAACTCCCAAAGTAGCTCCGTATCTTCTTGCTCTATCTTGAAAATATCCTCTCGAAGGGGTAGCACCTTCTTGGCCCTGACATGGGCCCTTATGATGCTTTTATCTAACATGTTAAGCGAATCGATAGAATTTTCAAGGAGAAGAGAATACCTTACTAGCCACTCACCCACCCACCTACCCCCCCTCCTCCGAGAGTGTTTCTCCAAACTTTTTCACCATGACTGACTCAGCCTCTTCCTTGGTCAGGTCATTGTCATTGACCTCCATGGTAAAAAATAGTAAATAATCCTGGGGGTCTGAGTTCCTATCATACTTTGGGATGTCCGGTATTTTGAACCTCCTTGGGATGGGCCTTGTTGCCTCGACAGTCATGTAGGGTACCTTGGCGTAGCTCTTGGAGTCAATTCCCTTTACCACCAATGGGGCTCCGGGGGCTGAGGTTCATCCAAGGCTGAAGCTCAGAATACTATGCCTTCATCTCTTTTCTCAACAACTCTAGTACAGCCGTCGATGGGGCCACATTTTTGGGCCTAGCCTCGTCGTCCTCTGTCGTCATTTTCTCCATCCTATCCTTCTGGTCTTGATCATCTAAATCTTTTCGTTCATTTCTCTTTGAAGTATCCGGGGTCACATAAGTTGTGTTACCCTATAGCTTGTCTATCCTCTTATCCTACGCCTCCATTTGGGCCATCAGCTCCTTGTGGGATACAACAAAGTCCTTCAAGAGTCCCTGTAGGTCGCATGTCTCCAGCTCTTCTCCAATGGGGTCAACAAGCTCTTTTTTCCTTCTCTACATGTTCATGTTCATCATGTTCAAATTGAAAGTCGTTTCTTCGTCATCAGGGGTCATTCTCCCTCAGAGCCTAAAGGGTTCGTCAGTTCAGTCCCTGGAGTCTGCTGGGGAGCGATATCTTCTGCAAGGTCATTATTGTCGTTCGTCATGACCTATTCTGCTGCAAAGCAGCACACATAAAGAAAACTAACAAGCAGAAGCTAAAAACCACAGAGTTGCTCTGGCCCCACAGTGGGCGCCAAACTGTTTACCATCGATTTTGGCACAACTAGATTTATAGATGGATTAAGAACACGCGTTACGATTTTAGCTTTGAGTTAATAGCGAGAGTTTACAAAATAGTAAATAGACACAGTAAATGAATCAAAGAGGTTCAAAATAGTAACACTTAAGCTACAAGCAAGAAGTAACAGTGAATGCTCCATCAGCGAGCGTAATAGCAAGAAAATAGTAACAAACAGTCCAGACAACAAAGCAATAGAGGAAGATTAAAAATGAAGCTTAAGGATTTTATTGCTTGAGGATAGAGAGGAACGAAATCAGATTCCTTTACAATCGGGGAGGGGGTGTCTATTTATAGGGTACAAGGTTTGTTTTCGGTCAATAAGAGAGTATCATTTCAAATCTATAGCAAATCAGCCAATAGAGGATGGTCGTTTGTTGTTGAACCGTTGGAAGGTGCTAACCACTATTGCATGTCTGACACGGTTCAGACGGGGATTGTCTGTGCACTTGAAATCTCAGACACATTATCCTCAATATGTCTGACCTTTCATGCGCAGTCGTCATCGTTGCTAGTCTCGGGTTGTTTTGTTCTTGCTATAGAGGATGTTCTCTCACCTTGATTGTGCTTCCAAGACAACGCCATCGTGGGATAGTTCCATTTTTGAATCGTCCCAATCTTGATTAAAACTATTTTACCCCATACATATAGTTCATTAATGTTGTTGTTAGATGGCTAAAGTAATTATCTTAATTTTATCATATTAGTATGTTTGTTCAATACCATTCTTAATTATTCTAATACATAGGTAAAAGTGAAATATTATTTTCATGCATCTATAATTGAGCACGAAAGAGCATAGGGTTGTAGAAAGTGAGTTCTTAACCCAAATAGGCGCGAGGCGGGGGGGGGGGGGGACCAAATTCGTAATTAGGCTAGACATAGCTAACTACCTAGCTTGGTTGCTATACAAGAGAAATAAATGCATTTTCGTTAATTCTATCTTAATCGATACAGAGAATTAGGTTAACCGGAACAAATGTGCAATTGTTTGACAGAAAATTGTGAGTAAAATTAACCCTATCAACCAACAAACCAGATATATCAAGTAATTGGTTTACCCGAAAAGACTCAACATGAATGATGTAAGTTTCATAATCTTTGAATATTCTCATCTCATTGTTTCAACTTCTCAATTGTTTGCTTGCTCTAATTGAGTTCACAATTTACTTGTTTATTTATTTATATGTCGCAATTAGTTAAACAAAGTATTCACAATTTTAGAAAATCGCTTGAATCGTAAATTCATTTTATTTTGAACTTGTTAGTAGTTAACTTAAGTACATGTGGGTATGACACACTAACTGGTATCGCTCTATTACTATTAGGATTTATGCTATTAATTATGTGATTGAGATAGTATTCGAATAACTATCAAAGTTAAAAATTTAAGTGGGAGATTGTTAGGTCATATACTATAAACCATGCATTTAGACATAGTATATTCTAGCAGTTGTGATGGTTAAAGATCTAAGTGGAAAATTATTGGAATATATACTACTCCTATTAATTAACCACATGAGATATATATTATTAATCATGTGCTTAGATTATTGTAGAATAATTGTTTATTCAATTTTAATAAAAATTTAATAAATCATATATTTGTTTATGTGTCTGTTTACTTATATAGTAAATGATTTAGTGTATAAAGTTTTAGCTTATAGACAGAGAATTACAAAACACCATTTTGTGTTCGAAAAACCAATTTACAAGCAAATTATTTATGCCGATTACACCAACATCTTCTCAGCAAATGTCATGATGGGAATTGGGAAGGACACAATAGAATTTACAAAGTTATAAAATATTCTCTTCACGGTATATATTCTCTAATCTATGTCTCCTAATAGAGTCATCTATTTATCCATAAGAATATTATACCATTCTTATTACCAGATTATATACTTGAAACCAAGTAATTCTTCAGAATAATTGACCCCTTTCTATATAATTAATTAGTTCCAGGAACTCCTATTATATTTGTTGGATTGATTATAAGCAACTTTATTGAAAAAGTAATTACGTTACGAAAGTTCTTTCTTTTTTTAGAAACATATTTCACTCTTTTAAACAAATATGAAACTTGATTTATACCTATAAGTTTTAAATTCATTAAAAATACCCACAAGTTTGACACAAAATTATAGTTTTTATAATGAACTAGATAATACATTATCCAAAAATCATAACATGATATTTTAATAAAACTACTAAATAATATAATTATTAGCTATTATAATTTGTCGAATTATAATCAGTTACGAAGATCCATCGATGTAAAAAGATAAATAATAACAATGATAGTAACCCGCTATCTTTTAACATAATTCTCTTATATTCTACGAACAATCTCTTTATTAATAATGTGCTTAATGAGGGGTTTGTGTAGATATAATTATAGTTTGAGTAATATTGATGTGTTTCTTTTTCTAAAATATAAAAGATTGAGGTAAGTTTTAAAATTTTAGAAGAACCCCAAAAATTACTTTTTTCTAGATTTTGGAAACATTGGGGGGTTATTTATCAAAAATTGACAAATTTTATGACCAAACAAATATTATCAAAAATTACTTGTAATATCTATTGCCAAACGGATCCTATGAATCATTTACTTTCTTCTTTTTGCTTTGTTTTTTTTCCTCCTAAAAGAAATATGAACTTGACCTCAATGATCATTGAACTTTAGGAAAGATCCCTATTTATTTTTCTTTCTTTTCCTGACTTGTTTTTTTCCTTTTTACTTACTTTTATAAATGGAACCCGAAGGAGGTGTATATCGTGTAAACACGACTAAAGCTGGACCCAGGGGAAGTCCATCCCAATTTCCCCATGTTTGACTTTTGCGAGGACAAGCCCCTCTCATTATATGGACCTCCTATGGCAATCAGTGGTCTGTTATGTTCTTTGCTTGTCCCCTTTTGGTCTTCGTTGGCAACGGATTGGCCATTCATTTACTTCTTATCAAGACTTTAATATATCATATCATATCATATCATATCATACTTATTCTAAAAGTGAGAAATTCCTTAGTTGAAAGTTGAATTATTGAAATACCCCTATAAAGTCATAATTTTATAGATAAAAATATAAATACTCATCAATTATACTCCCTCCGTCCTATTTTAATTGGACACATTCAATTTTACATAGTGATTAGAAAATCATAAATAAAATAATGAATTTTACTATTTTACCATTTACCCATATTAATGATATTCATTGAGCATAGGAATGAACATTAGAATTGTAATTAATTGTAGGGGTAAAATGAAAAAAAATTAATTAATTCTATTTTAATTCAGTAAGTGATCAACTAATATGAGACATTTATTTTTAGTAAATGACCAACTAAAATGAGACGGAGGGAGTAATAAATTACTTCCTCTATTCACTTTTACTTGTCACTGTTTCACTTCTCGAGGTCAACCTACTTGAACTTTGACCTACATTTTAAGATGTATTTTCTTATCATATTAATATGAGAAGGATTGCAACTTATAACATTTTTCGTATAGTTTTCAATCATCTAAATTTAAAATTTAAAATATTAAATTATATACATCTTAAAATGCTGGTCAAAGTTCATGTAAGTTGACCTCAAAAAGTGAAATAATGATAAATAAAAGTAAACGGGGAGAGTACATTCTACAAAATTCTTTTTATATTATTGTACACATAGATAAATATACACTATAGATTTAATATTGTATTAATATTCAATCATAAGTTACAATTCACAAGATAGTAAAAAGCTCGCCATTTATGTGAACTTAATTACTTAGAATTATTGAGAATTGAAATTACAATTAATAAGATAATAAAAGCTCATCTTTATTCATATACAATGAATCAGCATGTTGAAGTTACTCCATCCATTCCAAAATATTTTGCCTTCTTTTCAAATTTATTTGTTTCAAATTACTTATCCATTTTCACAAATCAAGAGTGTTTTATTACTTCTTTCTCATATTACCCTCAATATTAAATAACTAAAGAAAATAGTAATAGTTAAATTTAGTGTTTCAAAACATCATTAGTGGGATTAATTTTGTAAAATGCACTTCTAATTAATATTTTCTTAATAGGTGTGCCAACTCAAAAGAGGCCAAGTAAAATGAAAAAATTAATTAAGGGTGACAAAAAGGTTTCAAAACTAAAAAAGAGTGATACAAGTCTTAAATATTGAGTAGATGTGACAATTTTAAGATTAGTGTTGATGACACTAATCTTAAAACCCTTAAGTTTTATTATTTACACTAAGATCCCCACTTTTCCCCACCATACCCCACCTCCTCTATACCCTTTTTGTCGCTGCCACCACCATCACCACCTCCTCTTCCTCCACCATCACCACCACCACCATTACCACCTCTTTATGATCACCACACTTTCCTCCTCTTATACCACCGCCACCTATTCTTCTTCTTTCTCCTCCACCACCATCACTATCAACACCGCAACAACCGCCACCTTCTCCTTCGACTTCACCACCAGCATCACCACCTCCCCCTTTACCATAAATACCATCTTCTTCGTAGGCTCCTCCTCCACCATATCTTTTTTCAGAAACTAAGCAACTATCGAAGTTGCTGCAGCAACTTCGATAGTTGCTACAACAACTTCGATAATTGCTACAACAACTACGATAATTGTTGTAACACAACAACTAATAGTAGTTGCTGTAGCAATTATCGTAATTGTTGCAGAATCTAATAGTAATTGTTGCAGCAATTATCGTAACTGTTGTAACAATTATGGTAGTTGTTGCAGCGACTATCGTAGTTATTTAATTTTTTGCATTATTTCTTCAATCATTTCAAAAAGATCAAAATTTTCTTTTTAAAGTTATCAAAATTTTAAAATAACAGTCCATAAAAATTAAAAAAAAGAAGAAGAACGACAATAAAAAGGGAAAGAAAAAGAAGAAGAGAAGATGGAGGAAGAGAAAAATCTAGAGAGAGAAATAAAAAAAATAAGAAGAAGAAGATGGGGAGAAAGAAATTTGAAGAGAAAGAAAGATTGAAAAGATAAGGAAGGGGGCAAATTCTAAAATTTGAATTTGGAATGGGAGGAAGTACTTTTTAAAAATTATAAGTTTTAAAAAAAATTACACTTTACACCTCAATTAGCTTAATCAGAATTTAAGTGAAGCTTTGACCTTAGCTAGTCAAAATTATCACCATTTTTAATTTAAACGCTGTTTTGTCACCCTCCACTCAATTTCTCAAGTAAAATGGAACGGAGGGAGTAATTACTATAGTTATTGGACAATTGAATGTTCTAATGTACCATATATTTTTCATGTTACGGAATATGAACAAAAATCATACTTCCTCCATCCCACTTTATATGAGTTACTTTGACTTGACACGGAGTTTAAGAAAGAAAAAAAGACTTTTGAAATTTGTAGTCTAAAATAATTGATAGATGTTTATGTGACTATAAATCATTTCATTAAGGATAAAATAGGTATTTTAAAGTTAAATTGTTACTAAAGATAGAAATATGTCGTTCTTTTTGGGACTTACTAAAAAGGAAAGTAATTCGTATAAATTAGGACAGAAGGAGTAATTAAATATGATATTTAAAGACTTTTCCCTAATGTGACTATTGAGATTTCTACCTAATTTTTAATTATATTTCTTGGCTTATAAATACAATTGATATGAATGAATTATTATTTTCATTGCTAAAGTATGCGGACAATGACAATTTAGAAGGCCTTATTACTGTTGTATTTCAACATGTTAGCACTAAAGTATTTACCTAGAGTCAGCTGTAACTTATATGTCATTGTTTCCTTCATTTGTGTTCCATTTTTTCTTGCATTTCAAATATCTATTACTTGATTTGAGTTATTAAGTTCTACTATTTGTAATTGCAGGGATGGACGAGGAACTAAAGTAGATGATACCATGTGCTTTTGTGTTTGTTTTCCCAAATTTGGGGTTCCATCATTCATGTCAAGGTCACGCAACTCTCATTATGTATCTTCTTTTATTATTTTTATTGATCTACTTTTGTAGTTGCTTTTTATCTTATTGTTGGAGTTAAAAAATATAAATTTTATTTGTCTTTGTATACATGATTCTTGTGTTGTATCATAATTATTCATTTGTTTATCCATTTTAATTATTGAATTCAGAAGTGTTGTTAGTTTAACAAATGTTATGTATATTTTATTTTTATATTGCGATGTTCAAATACTTTACTGGAAAGATCGCACCATAATATCATTAAGAAAAATATCAAAAGGGCACGTGATTATCTTCAATTTCATTCTACGATCTTTATAGTTTCTTATGATTCTCTTCTTTGTATTGGGTGTGGTTATTCCTATTGTTTCTTGTCCCTTTATTATTTCTTTTCTAGACTGTTGTATCTTGAGCCGGGGATCTATCAGAAACAACCTCTCTATCTCACATCTGAGGTAGTTGTATGGACTGCGTACACTTATCCTCCCCAGACCCCACTTGGTGGGAATTTACTGGGTATGTTGTTGTTGTTGTTGTTGTAGTCTCTTCTTTAAATTTTAGAGACTATCGAATTAAAAACTCAGAAGTGGGGGAATCTTAATAACTCAATTGGTTGGCTACCTGAACACCCACCTTATTGGTGAGGGTTCGACTCCCCATTTTCCCTTCCCCTATCCCCAATTTTATTTTATTTTTAAAAAAAACAAAAACTCAGAAGTGTTAGCTTAAACACTTGCAAATTGTGAGAAGTGTTAGCTTAAACACTTGCAAATTGTGAGGGCTTTGCTGAGTTGAGAGAAATATTCAAATACTAAATTCAAACTAGATTGTTTTAATTTTGTTTTTTAATTTCTTCTTTTTGGGATGTATCTCCAATTACAAACAAACCATTCTACTATATTTGAACGCGTGAGACCAAAAAAAATACATACTCCCTCCGTTCCATTTTAGTTAGGCATATTCTATTTTATATGGTGATTAAAAAAATTATAAATGAAATGATAAATTTTACTATTTTACCCTTTACCCATATTAATGATATTCATTGCGCATAAGAATGGACATTGGAATTGTAATTAATTGTAGGGGTAAAATGAAAAAAAAAATTAATTAATTTTATCTTGATTCTGTAAGTGATCAACTAATATGAGACATTTATTTTTAGTAAGATGACCAATTAAAAAAGGACGGAGGGAGTATTATTCTCCCCTCTTTGTAGGTTTTGTGAAGATATATATATTTGGCGGAATACATAGGCAGGCCCCTGAACTTGTAAGTTTTTTCCGTGTTGGCACCTCAATTAAGCCACGTACCTATTGAGCCCTTTAGTCATTCACAAACTGAGTCAATTAAACACAAGCGTCCGACGTGGCTCTTTTTTATAGCTTGCAATTTTTTAGTGTTGGGTGCGTGAAACCAAACGCGTCCTACGTGGAAATTATAACCAATTACACCCACTGAAATCATACACGTCACCTTCATAAATATTAATACACAAAAGGGTCAGTATCCACTTCATTTCCCCCCAAAACATCAGACCCTTCGATACCCACCCCCAAATCTCTCTAAACAAAAATCCTAATCTGTGTAATTTCACTTCGATCGAGGCTAGTAATATATGTTTTCTATGTTCTAAATCCTAAAATGTCGTAGTGTTTTTAAGTGATCCGTTGAAGGTCGCAACTGATTTGAGCATTTTTTGAAGGGTCGCGACTGATTTCACTCAAGAATTGTTGCTGATTTGGAGTTCAATCTCGTCAGGTATGTTTCAAATGTCAACAATGTCATTATTTTATCATATATTGTTGTTGTTAATGCATTTTTAGTATATTACAATAGTAATGGTTGTTTGGAAATTTCTGAAAAAATTAGGGTTTTTTTAGGGTTTTTACTGTTCATAACATGTCAGGAATTTTTGGGGCTTTGTTTCAGGGAATCTTATGGATAGCATTATTATAACTCATTTTCATCATAGTGGCAAGTTTGTCTCTGGAGAATCTGGTCCACGTTACATAGGGGAAAGTGAGGTGGAATATGTAAGTATCGACAAGGACCACTTCTCTTTAATTGAGTTGCTTTATTATACAAAAGAATTTGGCTATATGACTGTTGGTGGGTTCTACTTTAAAGACCCTAAAAAGAATGCCTTTATTCAAGTAGAAAATGACTTTAATTTATTAAGGCTTGTTCAAGACCTAAAAGATGGGGACTTTTGTATGTGCACCATGTTGTGGATGACTTAGAAGTGGTGGAAGATGGGTCCCATCAGATTTTCTTTATGGGCCAGTAGTTGATGAATGTAGTTATGTGGTTGATGAAAATAGTAATGTGGGTGAGAGTAGCTCTACATTTCATGATATTAATGTTGAAGGGTTACATGGGGGGCCTATCCAAACAGAAAACATAAATGTAGAAGTTGGAGTAGATGATCTCTCAGATCTAGAAGGTGCTGAAACAGATTTGGCTAGTAGTGCTGACTCTCAAGAGTTTAATATTCCAGAAGATGATGATTCTGAGGTTGATGAAGAGTTAAGATCTCTTAGAAATGAAAGGATAAACTCAGTGAAAAGGAAGAAACATGTCCAAAATGAGGAAATAAAACTTGGAACAACAAGTGTTGATAGGGGATTTGAAGACATTGAAAGGAATAAGGATGCTAGATATAGTGGAAGATTAGGGGGAGATGAGGAGTATATATATAGCTCAGATCTGGATAGTGATGACAGTAGGGATGAATTGGATCATGAAGCTGTGAGGGGTGTTGATTTACCAGCAAGAAGAAAAAGTAAAAAGGTAAGATTTGATCATGATTGTGTTGTTGCTATATTTGAGATTGGTATGGTATTTGAAAATGCTAAGCAATTTAGAAAGGCTGTGACAGAATATGCTGTTGAATACAAAGTTAGATTAAAGCTTAAGCCTAATGAGAAGCATAGAGTTAGAGTTAGATGTGAGGACAAAAGATGCAGATGGTTGTTAGTTGCTAGCATAGATAAGGATTCTAGTGACATGGTCAAGAACTACTATCCTGTACATGTATGCACTACTACAACTAAGAACAAGTTGTGTACATCTAAGTTTATTGCAAATAAGTTCAAGGATGAGATAACTTGTCAACCTTAAATAAAACTGTGGGAAATTTAGGAATTGGTGAGAAAAAAGTTAGATTTGTATGTTGGAAGAACTGCTTGTATTAGGGCAAAGAATAGAGTCATTCAGGACTTCTTGGGTGATTGGAAGATGGAATTTGCAAGGTTGTATGACTATGCAGACATGATTAAACATACTAATCCTGGAAGTTCTTGTTGGGTGAGGACAGATAGAGAGTCTCAGCCAAGAAAAAAATTGTTTGTTTATTTTTATGTTTGCTTTGATGCATTGAAGAGAGGCTGGTTGGCAGGGTGCAGAAAAATCATTAATTTAAATGGATGTTTTCTGAAAGGTGCTTGCAAGGGTGAATTGTTAGTTATAGTTGGGAGAAATGAAAATAACCAAATGTTTCCAATAGCCTGGGCAGTGGTTGATCAAGAGACAAAACATAGTTGGAGTTTCTTCATCAACTACTTGATTCAAGATCTGAACTTAGGCACTGTACATGGACTGACTATCATATCAGATATGCAAAAGGTTAGTCTAATTCTTATACTTTAGTTTTGACTGTCATCTTCATATATTTTTTGTTTTGATTTTATTTTTTATGTTTATGTAGGGTCTTATGCCATCTATACTTGAGTTACTACTAGATTGTGAGATGAGGTGGTGTGCTATACATATCTGGTCCAATTGGCATCAGACCTAGAGAGGAGAAGAAACAAGAAAGCAATTTTGGAGATATGCTAAAGCCAGTTTTGAAGTGAAGTTTCAAGATGAGATAGATAGACTCAGTGAACTTGGTAAGGATATCTGTGAGGACTTGTTACGTTATGAGAAAAAATCATGGTGTAGGGTATATTTTAGGGAGCATGCTAAATGTGACATTGTTGAAAATAATATGTCTGAGACATTTAATTCATGGATTTTAGCTGCTAGACATAAATCTATAATCACTATGTTAGAGGAGATTAGGCAGAAGATAATGGTTAGGAATGTTGAAATGAGGAAATTTGCTGACACTTGGATTTCAGACATCTCACCTATGGCTTTGCTAGTACTTGAAGAGAACAAAGAGATGACTAGAAATTGAACAGTTCTGTTCAATGGTCAGATGGGGTATGAAATTTTGGATGGTCCTTATAGGCATATAGTTAATATTAGGGGAAAGACTTGCACTTGTAGAACCTGACAGTTGAGAGGCATACCATGTCAACATGTTGTATTGGCATATCAGCATAAAGGCATAGAAGCTGAAGTTTATATGGAACATTGATATAAGAAAGATGCTTTCATGAAGGCTTATGACTACTTTCTTCAGCCAATACCTAATATGAAAATGTCTCCTTACACAAGTGGTGTAGTGATTGAGCCTCCTGAGCCTAGACCAATGCCTGGCAGACCAGCAAAGTATAGAAGAAGAGAGAAGGATGAGCCTAAGAAGAAGTATGGGAAGTTATCCAGGAAAGGTCTAAAAATTACTTTCTCCAAGTGTCATCAAGTTGGCCATAACAGAACAGTTTGTAAAACTCAGGTAATACATTCTTCTCTTTTAATGCAATAATTAAACAATGGTATTTATACCACACATTTAATATGCTTTATTGTTAGGCTGGGATGGTACAACCTGGAATCTCTAGCCATGCAGCAAGTTATAGCAAGCCACAAACCTATAGCCAACCACCAAGCTCTAGCCAACCATCAAGCTTCAGCCAGACACTAATGTTTAGCCAACAAGGCAGCTCTATGTGTGTTGATACTTCAGCTGTTATAAGAGTGCAGCCAGTTGGAAGAGGTAGAGGTAAAGGCACTAGCATAGGTAGGGGATCTGGCAGAGGCAAGAGCACTGAAAGAGGCTTGAGCACTGGAAGAGGCACTGAAAGAGGTACAAGAAGGGGAAAAGGAGTTGCATCTGGTCAGCGATCTGGGGATAAAAGGACTAGTGGAGAATCAACATCAACAGTAGGACAAAAGAGGTCCAAGACTGTGGGATTTGGCATCTACACTGATCAAATGAGTGGCAGACAAACTTTAAATGTAAGTATGACTTACAAATTCATGTAATTCTTAATTCTTATTTAACAAATCTCATTTTACTTCATTGTATGCACAACCTGGTACTAGAGGTGAAAGAGTTTTCACTCCAGGTGTTTACAAAGATGCAGGTCAAACAAACATTGATATTGGTGACAAGCCTCGAGGAATGAAGTGGAAGGGAAAGGATGTTGTCACAGCAACACAATTACAGAGTATGAGTCAGTCAAGGAGGAGTCAAGTTGGAAGTTCTAGTGCACCAGAAGACTTATGAAGTTGTTGAATTAAATTTTTGTTTAAGTACTACTTTTAATTTAAGCAGCAAAAACATTAGTTGTGTGACTGCTTTGATATTTTGTTGGGGTATTTGAAGATTCTAAACTATCTTTGGTGGTCTGTTTTAAGTTTGTTTTTGTTAAATACTTATGTATGTTTTAAGCTCATTAGAGCAGTTGAATGGTAGTTTATTTTGTGATAACTATTGATCAATTACACTTGTGCTCTTGTGCTTTACAATCTTTTTGTGGACGAAAGGAACTTTATTTTTGTGAATCATTTCACACTAACCTTGTTAAATCATTAATCATTAGTTACTATTATGTGAATCATTTGAACACTGAATAAACAGAACAGACTAATACACATTATACAACTTGTCTTCATTCCTTCTTCATTCCTTCGTATACAATTTAAGTCACAAAACAAACCAAATCAATTACAATAGGAAAACCAAACCAAAATAGTCTCATACAATAGCCTAACACAAATTTAGCCAAAATTTAAAAACATTTCTTGAATAAATTCCATGTAGCCAAAATCACAACTGCAGCAATGCATATCACTATTACTTTTCTTGATCGATTCCTCTCTTCTTCAAAAGATTTGAATTTTTTCAACAAACCCCATATCACCCTCTTTGCTTGAGAAGGCATTTCGTCATCGTACCAATCGAAGTAATTGCATCCACCTCTCGCCTACAAAATTAAAGAAAAAATTAAACTAAAACATTGAGTTATGGTCATTTGACGAAAATGTAAGATGAATACCTTTGAAGTTTTGCAGCAAAAGAATCTGCGTCCAGTGTTGAGTTGTGTCCATGAGGTCTTAATTTCAGTGTTGACCCCACATCGACATACCATTTTTGAAAGTGAAGAAGATGAAGACGATGAGAAAGATGAATTCGACATTGCTATTAAAAATTAGGCAGAAGAGAATGAGAAATTAAGAGGAGAAGAAGAAAAAATTAGATAACCTCAAACAAAAAAATGGTGGATATGAAGAAGAGAGGAAGAAAGAGGGAAATCAATTAGGGTAAGAGGGAAAGAAATTAGGGTTAAATAGAAAAAGGGGAAAGAATATCGTTGGGGAGTGCCACATCAGACGCTTCTCTATTGATTTCACGCGCTTCAGAAATGTGAGAACACGCAAAGTGCTAGGTCGGACGCTTGTATTTAATTGACACAGTTTGTGAATGACTAAAGGGTTCAATAGGTACGTGGCTTAATTGAGGTGCCAATACGAAAAAAACTTACAAGTTCAGGGGCCTGCCTATGTATTCCGCCTATATATTTCAGTCCTTAATTTGCTAATTTCATAGAGATATATACCTGCATCTATTAGATTTATAGCAAAACTGATCGCCATAACACATATTACATGCCCTTGAAAGCTATGTCTATAATTTCAATTAGCTTCAAATATTTCTTGCTCGATAATTAATACACTATCCACATACAACTACGTAGATATGTAGAATCTTATTAGTTAGTACTTCGTAAATATGTAAAAATCTAATAACAATAATATGGGACAAACATGCAACTAGAGTTGTCAATACGGGTCGGTTCAACCCATCTGGGCTAGTCCACACAGGCTTTGAAATTTGACAGGTCAGGTCGGACTGACCCATCAAAATGAAGGACTAGAAAACAACAGGCCCAACCCATCACTCTGTGGGCTGCGGGCCTCCAAGGGCCAGTCCACTTTTTTTAAAAATATTTTTTTTATAATTTTTAAATTTTAATTTTAATTTAAAATGTTAATAATATAAATATTATAAGACAATATTACATGGTGTTACTGTTTGTTAATTAAGCCTTAGATTCACAAAAAAAAATTCTAATAATATGCAAAACTGAATAACTCTTTTCATGATATCATTCGAACCAAATAGAGATATTAATAAGCAACTAAACAGTTAATTAACAATTAACTAGCTAAATATAAATATTAACCTAATTTTATTTCAATAGTGGTTGCTTAAACCTTGAATACTGGATAATGAGATTGCAATGAATTAAAAAATAGTGATTACTTAGTAAATACGGTTGCCACTGTCGAGAGTGAAAACGACTAAATCCTAAATAGTAAATAGTGGACTTAAAAATTTAAGGATTTTTTGTATTTTAATTATTTACCTATTTTATAAGCAGAATTAATATTTACATATTTATGATGGTTTAAGTAGACTTTGAGTTTGGACTCCTCTTGTTATTTTTAATACTTTATTTTTTTTTTTGGCCCACGGATCGGCCCAACCCACATTGGTCAAGTCCACGGGCCAACGGACTTACCCGAGCCGGGCTAAAAAGCTCTGTTCTTAAATGGACTGCAAATATCTAAGCCCAACACTATCAAATTACAGGTCAGGCCTGACCCATATTAACGGCTCTACATGCAACAAACATGTTTCTCAAAACTAGTATATATATATATATATATATATATATATATATATATATATATTGATACTGAGGTTTTTATTAATTATTATTAAGTTAATTTATTAATAATATAACAGATGACCTGCTTACAATGTCATTTTTTTTATGAAAGGTTATCTGAAGATATTTTCTAAATGACTTGATATCATTAAAAAAATATATATATAAAATTTTACTTAAGAGATTTGAAAAATAAAAATATAATATTTAGAATTCGAATTTGAAACCTCAAAATATATTTTGAACCCCTAAATTATTTAGTCATCTTCTTATTTTATGTTCAGAAAAATTATATACACTATATAATATTTTATCTAGGGGGTTCGGGTGAACACCCTCCTGACCCCCTAGATTCGCTAGTGGTTATAACTCTCTAAACAAACTCATGGCAGCTGTATGCATATTTGTAAAGTTCTGTATGACGCTAAACTCCAAGCCTCACCCACCTTCTCTATATGGATTAAGCCTTCCCAGATTAGACCTGTTATGTAGGATAAGTAAAATCTTCAAAAGATAGGAATAGAGCCACTACCAGGATCTTCTTTGTAATGATTAAAATAAGCAAAAAATGCATAACACCGTTCTATGTTAGGGGAAAATATCAAAGAGTACAAAAGAAACTACTCAATATAAATTTTATATTATTTTATATTATATAGTTGTTAATATTCTCTCTGTTTCAAAAAGAATAATTTACTTTCCTTTTTAATCCGTTTAAAAAAAGAATGATTTCTTTTTTTTTTTGGTAACAATTGAATTCTAACTTTCCACGTGGTATATTTGAGACTATAAGATTAAAGGATATTTTTGTATATTTGACATAATTTTAATTTAATACCACAAAATTCAAAAGTCTTTTTTATTTTCTTAAACTCCGTGCTAAGTCAAAACAGGTCATTCTTTTTTAAACGGAGGAAGTATTTAAATTTGGTACTTTGTGAGATGACCAAGTCTTTTACGGAAGTTATATCATTATTAGGAGTGGTATTATGTACATATTTATTGTTTTCCTCTTTTATTAAGCGTTTTAAAGTTTTAAAAAATAGTACACCTAGCGTAACTCTTAAATCATCGTCATAAGCACGTTAAAAAAATTATATTAAAACTTTTAAAATAATAAGATTTCATACTCCACAAATAAGAGATGTTTTATTTAAAAGTATCAGAAGTTAGCGAGGATCCAAAAGTTGAAAAAGAAGCTAATTATGTAGCAACATATGAGCTTGAAAACATAATTGTCATCCTGATATTGCTAGTTTGGATTAATTTTTCAAATTAAATTGTTAAGGGAATAGCATAAATAGAAGGTAGTACTCAATCAAATAAAAAGACTTGATTCTCTTTCCTAGAATCTATATTGCTTATAGAATAATATTAACAATTGTCTATGTGGAAAGAAGTTTTTCAAAATTAAAATTAAACAAAATCTTACATAAATTAAAAATGTCTACAAAGATATTAAATTGATTAGTTATATTATCAATTAAAACATAATTATTACAAGAAACCGACTATGGAAACCTACTAATAACTTCACATATGAAAAAGTTAGATAAAACTTCAAAAACAAATGTATACAATTTTTGTAAAAATATTTTTTAAGGACTCATCACAATTTAGCTTTGGACCACAAAGATGGTTGAGCCGCCCCTGCATCTATCCGATGAGAATAATATTTGAGTTGAATAAGAAGAAAATATTGTTTCATGTGTAAGATTCATGATATATTACCTAATTAAATTAATTTCATGATAGATTTATAAGAAAAATAAAAATGTATATCTTTTCTTTTCTAAAGAAGGTGGCCAAAGAGGCCACAAGTTTATTTATAAACTCGGGCAAAACCCAAATGAAGAGGTACGTCAAAAAGGGTGAGCCGAAAACGGCTCAAACCCGGAATGAAACGAGACAAAAATGAAACAAAGAGAAACAGGAACAAAATCGAGAAACGAAAGTGGAAAAGGAAAGGAAAATAAATTTGAAACAAATGTATATCATTAATAAATTTGAATTAGTATAAGGAAAAATTACATAATACTTTACCTTAATTTATCAATATTACCTAAAATTCCAATCCCTTAAAATAATTATAAAAAACCCAAATTTTACTTTATCTCTCCAAATCCCATGATACATCACATCTGCCGCCAAATCGCAAATCCAATTCATCTTCATCACGAATTTTACTCCTCTTCTCACACTCCTTGTTTCCTCTATCATGCTTAGCCTTATGCTTCGCCCTATCTCTATCTCTATCAGTACTTTTCCTTCTTCTTCCTCCTCTGTTTCATCCTCTTTCCTTATTCTCTTTCTTCGTTTCCTTCTTCTTCTTTTCTATCTTCTTCTCGGTTTAGAAAAGAAGTGGGGTGTGCTTGCGGTGAAATTGGTAGCACGAGAAGGTTGGGGCATACGATCTACGTCACTACTAAAAAAACAGAAAAATCGACCACAGCTTGTGGTCGCACAAAAACCGACCACATGTGGTCGGTTTTTCATTAAATTTATTTTTAAATTTTTTTAAATAAAAAACCGACCACAAGTGGTCGGTTTTTATATTTTAAAATTGCGGGAAAGTAATTAAATTAACCCGGAAAAACATAATTGCTTAAAACCGACCACTTGTGGTCGGTAATAATAAAAAATAAATAAATAATTATTTAAAAATTCTTTTTATTTTTTTATACAAAATATATTAAATTTTTTTGAAAGTTATTTTACAAAAACCGACCACTTGTGGTCAGTTTTTAGATTAAAAAAAAATTAAAAATATTTTAAAAAACCGACCACTTGTGGTCGGTTTTGGTTTCCCAAAAAATTAATATAAATAAAATAAAATAAATATAAATTTTTAAAATATATTAAATATATTTTTTAAAATTTTACCGACCACACGTGGTCGGTTTATTTCTTAATAATAATAAAAATCAATTAATGTTAAAAAACCCACCACAAGTGGTCGGTTTCTGTAAAATGAATTAAGAAAAACCTAC
Source organism: Capsicum rhomboideum (assembly GCA_031232105.1). NCBI lineage: Eukaryota > Viridiplantae > Streptophyta > Magnoliopsida > Solanales > Solanaceae > Capsicum > Capsicum rhomboideum. The sequence goes on along the minus strand of CP124719.1, from coordinate 43,933,228 downwards.
CACTTGTGGTTGGTTTTTGTAAAAAATATTAAAAATAAATTAAGAAATATTAAATAAAATTAATAAATAACATAAAAAACAATCTTTATTTTTTACTACGTTTCAATAAAATAAATATATTGTCCATCGAGTGTATATATATATATATATATATATATATATATATATACATATATACGCGTATATCGCATGTAGTTATTTACGTAGTAGTGAAAAGCTAATTGAATGTATACAAGTATATTGAATACGTTGATATATGATTGAGGTAATTATAATATATTGTTGGAGTTATAATAATGTAAGGTAAATAATCGATAATTCATTAGAGTATAAGGAATACGCTGTATTATGGGGTAATATACTCGTGCATGTGATCTATATGTATATTTCGTGTAGTGATGTATGTAGTAGTCAAAAGCTAACTGAATCTTTCTAAGTATATTGAATACGTTGATATCATACGATTGAGGTAATAATATAATGTTGAACTTATAATAACGTAAGCTAAATTAACCGATAATTCATCAGAATATATATGAAATACGTTGTATTACGGGGTAATATACTCGTGTATGTGATGTATATATATAGTATGTATTTAGAACCTGATAGTCGATAGAGTGTATGTGTGTATATATGTATATCTCTTGTATTGATGTACGTAGTAGTCAAAAGCAAGCTAAGTGAATCTATCCAAGTATTTTGAATAACACGTTGATATCATAAGATCGACGTAATAATATATATATACTGTTGAAGTTATAATAACGTAAGCTAAATTAACAGATAATTCATCAGAGTATATATGAAATCCATTGTATTACGGGGTAATGTACTAGTGTATGTAATGTGTACAGTACGTATTTTGACCCTGATAGTCGATAGAGTGTACGTGTGTATATATACATATATCTCGTGTAGTGATGTACGTAGTAGTCAAAAGCAAGCTAAGTGAATCTATCCAAGTATTTTGAATAACACGTTGATATCATACGATCCACGTAATAATATATATACTATTGAAGTTATAATAATGTAAGCTAATTAATCGATAATTCATCAGAGTATATATACTCGTTTATGTAATGTATACAGTACGTATGTTGAACCTGATCTAGTCACTCGATATGTATATATACGTATATCTCGTGTAGTGATATATATAGTAGTAGTGATATATATAGTAGTAGTCAAAAGCAAGCTAACCGAAACTATCCACGTATTTTGAATAATACGTTGATATCATACGATCGACGTAATAATATACTTTTAAAGCTATAATAAAGTAAGCTAATTAATCGATAATTCATCAGATTATATATAAAATACGTTGTATTACGAGGTATATAATACATATTCAAAAGCTAACTAACCAAAAATTCATCCTAATATATGAAATATATTGATATTATTATACAATTGAGGAAATATACTACTTGTGTGTGACGATGAATTAACTAATTATCCGATTTATATACATCGTATTAAATTTTTTTGTATTTATTATAAATATAATACGATTTATTCTATATTTTATAATTTTCCTAACAAAAACCGACCACTTTTGAATAGATATTTTTTAAAATAAAAAAACGACCACAAGTGGTCGGTTTTCTCAATTTTTTTCCCACACCGACCCAACCCAACTACCCCTGACCGGATCCAGCCCAACTACCCTTATAACCCCTTTCCTATTAACCCACAAAAACAACATCGATCGACCACACCCATAGTCTGACGCAACAACAACAGTTGGCCTCTCTCACCCACGCTGATAGCAGCAGTCTGCAGCAGCTCGCAGTAACATCATCTCCGCTTTTGTCTCTCTTTCTGACCACTGAAGGTGAAGACCTCCGATCTGTATCTTTTGCATTTTTTTGTGTAAATTCTATTTCGAATTTTGGGGACACAGGCGGGTGGGTCCATAGATGGTGGAGAGTGAGAGGAGGAGGAAGAATCAACGATTGAAAAATATTAAAAAATTTCCAAGTATGTTATTGAGAGTCAAAAAATTCTTAACCGGTGGTTTCTCTTTTCATAAATGTCATTTGTTCTTCAGATTTGAATTAGATATTTGCAAAGAGGCATATAAGGAAGGAGCATTTTTTGTGAAAGCAATTTTGGAACATTACTTTACTTGAAGGTAAGTTGATTTCTCTCTATTTTCTTATATTGAAGTCTTTAAATGTAGCATTATGGTGGGATTATTTGCTGTAGAAGGCTTTGAAAGCCATTGGTTTTGTGATGATTATATGGTGTGAGAGGGACATGCGACGCCTCTATTTATTTGCTTTATTAAATTTGTTGAATTGTTTGACTTATATTAGAAGTGAAAATATGTACTAGTGACATAAAAATGGTTAAGTGTAGTCGTTTGAAAATGTGAACTTGTGATTTGAAAATGATTAAGTGTAGTCACTTGAAAATGTGAACTTGTGATTTGAAAATGGTTAATTGTAGTCACTTGACTATGTGAACTTGCTATTTGAAAATGGTTTAGTGTATTCACTTGACTATGTGAACTTGTGATTTGAAAATGGTTAAGTGTAGTCACTTGACTATGAGAACTTGTTACTTGAAAATGGATAAGTGTAGTAACTTGAAATAGTGAACTAATGACTTGAAAATGGTTAAGTTTAGTCACTTGAAATGTGAACTAGTGACATGAAAATGGTTGAGTGTAATTATTTGAAATATGAATTAGTGACTTGAAAATAGTTAAGATTAGTTACTTGAAATGTAAACTTGTGACTTGAAAATGGTTAAGTGTAGTAACTTGAAATGTGAAGTAGTTAGTTGAAAATGGTAGTGACTTGAAATGTGTTTTAGTTACTTGAAAATGGTAGTGACTTGAAATGTGTTTTAGTTACTTAAAAATGGTTAAGTGTAGTGACTTGAAATGTGTTTTAGTTACTTGAAAATGGTTAAGTGTAGTGACTTGAAATGTATATTAGTTACTTGAAAATGGTTAAGTGTAGTAACTTGAAATGTGTATTAGTTACTTGAAAATGGTAGTGACTTGAAAATGTTATTTGTTACTTGAAAATGGTTAAGTGTAGTGACTTGAAATGTGTTTTAGTTACTTGAAAATAGTTAAGTGTAGTTACTTGAAAATGTGTATTAGTTACTTGAAAATGGTTAAGTGTAGTGACTTGAAATGTGTTTTAGTTACTTAAAAATGGTTAAGTGTAGTAATTTGAAATGTGAACTAGTTACTTGAAAATGGTAGTGACTTGAAAATGTGTATTAGTTACTTGAAAATGGTTAAGTGTAGTGACTTGAACTGTGTTTTAGTTACTTGAAAATGGTTAAGTGTAGTAACTTGGAATGTGTATTAGTTACTTGAAAATGGTTAACTATAGTACCTTGAAATGTGAACTAGTTACTTGAAAATGGTTAGTGACTTGAAATGTATATTAGTTACTTGAAAATGGTATTGAATTGAAATGTGTATTATTTACTAGAAAATGTGTCAAGCCTCGAATTCCAATAGGGCGGACTGGCACCCTAAGCCGTTAAGGCCCCGAGAGAACCAACCTACTTCCATGTACATTCATATGCATGTCACTAAATGAACAACACTCTATCACGTATAGATGCAAGACGCCAATGGCGGAAGTCATGGAAAAACATTCAATAGATATGAAACTTGGCCGTTAGGGCCACCACGTCAAAATGGACACATATGCGTTCATTTGTCTTACAACGTCTACAAAGCCTCTAACAGATACATATACATAACCAACCTAAAGTCGGGACAAGTCCCCGCTTTATACAACTGTTACCCAGTACCAAAACCAATATGTACACATGACTCGAAAAGCCCCGAACCAAGCTGGAGCTCACCAATGATCTGCGGATGACCCGTATCCTACTGTGGAGGTATACTAGCACCTGTGCTTGCAGCAAGTAAGGTAAGTCCCCCAAGGGTCGTCAATACGAAAGAATGTACTGAGTATGTAAGGCTATAAGCAACTGCGTGAAATATAGAAACTCAAATAGAGTCAAAAATGCAAGTGGGTACTCAATATGGATGAACCACCGTTCTGTATGTGTAGGACCATGTACATTACATTCATTACTTTCTTTGCTTTTACGTTCATTACTGTCAATAATACCGTCATATATTACCGTCAATAATACCGCCATATATTACCGTCAAATAATACCCGGGCCCCAACTGATCAGTGGGTAATAACATAACATAACATAAATCAATAAAGCAGGTTCGGCCCTAGCTAGGTTTTCACCCCTTTGGGCTACCTCCTGTCAGGTTCGGTATCAAGCTAGGCTTTTACCCCACTGAGCTTTCCCCCTGATCCAATATTCTCAGGATCATCTTAAGCTAGGCTTTCGCCCCCAAAGCTACCACCCGTACTCAAGGAACCATAAAGTAACCATATACACATTACTTTTTTCCTTTACTTTTGTGAGATTGATACATCGGTGGTTATAACATTATTGGAGATTTGGAACATCAGTCAATGAATAAGAGTCACGTGAATAACAATTGATAACAAACCTAAAATGAGATGTTTTAGAACATTTCGGAATGGAAACAAGTTCGGTAACAATGAGGATAATAGGTGCTGCCAAAGGATACAAAAAGAGTAACCTTACATACCTTATCTTCCCGATATGAATACATAATCCTATATGTGAATACAACAGTTCATCTCCTTCCTCACATGTTACTCTACAACACAAATGCATAACGGAGCTCACGTTAACAACTAACTACATTACAAATGCATAAGACGACAATGAGCTACCTGAATGCCATATAACGTCATTTCACTCTCTTACAATACCATTTAATGAATCACAATACCAACAACATCAAAAAATTCCACATATCAACCAAGATATCATAAACCGATAGCATTTCACACCAAGTTTATACTTTACACTTCCCCTTCAACACCACGTCACATTTACTCCATCAAGTCACTTAAATACCGTTCATAATAACACATTAACAATAAATAAATAATTGATATAACTCAACATACCTCCAAACGACCCCTTAAAGTCATTCAAAGGGTACCATAAGTTGATGATTGCATCCAAGAAGGGTATAGGGGCCTTGAGGGGTCAAAGAGATGCAAAAACAATTGAAACAAAGTTATGGAGGGACATGCGAAGCCACCTGCACCCTCATGTGGGTGATGTGAGGCCGCAGGTGCCCATTGGCCTTGTCCAAGGCCACCTGCATTGGCATCTGCGCCCGCAGGTGCCCCATCCGCAAAGGCATGTGCCCGGTTCGGCCAAAATGGGTCTCTCTTGGGTCCTTTTTTGTAATAAATGGTCCATGGACATAAGCAAGCTTCTCTTTAATATTTTATGTTAACTTGGATTCCAACAAACAACCATGGTCTCACAACACACATGAACATCACAAAACTATATTTTTCCCTTCAATACGCCACCGGTTCCATGCATAATTTCATAACAACAATCCCACAAGTTATACACATAGAGAAAGCAAGTTAGGGACATAAACACATCATTCATGTTGACATTTAATCCATAAAATTCACTTCCTCCAAGACCACAAGTCTCCTTTCAAGTTTAGAGGGCAAAACCCTTTACCGATTAAGCAAAAGTAGACTGTTTCACACATACTGGACTGCTCAACACTTTGTCAACATAACCAACATGATTTACACACCATATTATGCATATAATATATTAAACCATAAGAGTGAACACTTACCAAAGCTTTCAAACAGATGATCTTGTCCAAGGAGACTAGTAGCTTAGGGTTTGTAAGAGGAGAGAAAATATCTTGGAAAATTCTAGACTTGGCATGTGTCTTTTGGTGAATAAAAATCTGATTTTGTGCCTTATATAGTGCCCCATGGTCATCCTTATCCAAACACTTAGTCAATAATTGAGGTGTTTACTTGGTCAACGTAAGAATGGATCATTTCTCCATTTGGGCCATGTCTTTCTTGTTAATTTTGGGCCTCTTTTGAGCCCATTAGCACAAGACTAATTCAGCCCACTAAAATTAATGTATAATACACCAACCATCTCATGTTTAAATAATTCCATAAGTGTTAAGACAATCAATTAGGTTCGGAAATGTACGGGGTGTTACAAAATGGTAGTGACTTGAAAATGTGTATTTGTTATTTGAAAATGGTTAAGTGTAGCAACTTGAAATGTGAACTAGTTACTTGAAAATGGTTAGTGACTTGAAATGTATATTAATTACTTGAAAATGGTATTGACTTGAAATGTGTATTATTTACTTGAAAATGGTAGTGACTTGAAAATGTGTATTTGTTACTTGAAAATGGTTATGTGTAGTAACTTGAAATGTGTATTAGTTACATGAAAATGGTTAAGTGTAGTAACTTGAAATGTGAACTAGTTACTTGAAAATGGTAGTGACTTGAAAATGTGTATTAGTTACTTGCAAATGATCAAGTGTAGTGCCTTGAAATGTGTTTTAGTTAGTTGAAAATGGTTAAGTGTAGTAACTTGAAATGTGTATTAGTTACTTGAAAATGGTTAAGTGTAGTAACTTGAAATGTGAACTAGTTACTTGAAAATGGTTAAGTGTAGTGACTTGAAATGTATATTATTTACTTGAAAATAGTTAAGTGTAGTTACTTGAAATGTGTTTTAGTTACTTAAAAATGGCTAAGTGTAGTAACTTGAAATGTGAACTAGTTACTTGAAAATGATAGTGACTTGAAATGTGTATTATTTACTTGAAAATGGTAGTGACTTGAAAATGCGTATTTGTTACTTGAAAATGGTTAAGTGTAGTAACTTGAAATGTGAACTAGTTACTTGAAAATGGTAGTGACTTGAAATGTGTTTTAGTTACTTAAAAATGGTTAAGTGTAGCGACTTGAAATGTGTTTTAGTTACTTGAAAATGGGTAAGTGTAGTGACTTGAAATGTATATTAGTTACTTCAAAATGGTTAAGTGTAGTGACTTGAAATGTTTATTAGTTACTTGAAAATGGAAGTGACTTGAAAATGTGTATTTGTTACTTGAAAATGGTAGTGACTTTAAAATGTGTATTAGTTACTTGAAAATGGTTAAGTGTAGTGATTTGAAATGTATATTAGTTATTTTAAAATGGTATTGACTTGAAATGTGTATTATTTACTTGAAAATGGTAGTAACTTGAAAATGTGTATTTGTTACTTGAAAATGGTTAAGTGTAGTAACTTTAAATGTGTATTAGTTACTTGAAAATGGTTAAGTGTAGTAACTTGAAATGTGAACTAGTTAATTGAAAATGGTAGTGACTTGAAAATGTGTATTAGTCACTTGAAAATGGTCGAGTGTAGTGACTTGAAATGTGTTTTAGTTACTTGAAAATGGTTAATTGTAGTAACTTAAAATGTGTATTAGTTGCTTGAAAATGGTTAAGTGTAGTAACTTGAAATGTGAACTAGTTACTTGAAAATGGTTAAGTGTAGTGACTTGAAATGTATAATATTTACTTGAAAATGGTTAAGTGTAGTGACTTGAAATGTGTTTTAGTTACCTAAAAATGGTTAAGTGTAGTAACTTGAAATGTGAACTAGTTACTTAAAAATGATAGTGACTTGAAATGTGTATTATTTACTTGAAAATGATAGTGACTTGAAAATGTGTATTTGTTACTTGAAAATGGTTAAGTGTAGTAACTTGAAATGTGAACTAGTTACTTGAAAATGATAGTGACTTGAAATGTGTTTTAGTTACCTAAAAATGGTTAAGTGTAGCGACTTGAAATGTGTTTTAGTTACTTGAAAATGGGTAAGTGTAGTGACTTGAAATGTATATTAGTTACTTCAAAATGGTTAAGTGTAGTGACTTGAAATGTGTTTTAGTTACTTAAAAATGATTAAGTGTAGTAACTTGAAATGTGAACTAGTTACTTGAAAATGGTAGTGACTTGAAAATGTGTATTAGTTACTTGAAAATGGTTAAGTATAGTGACTTGAAATGTATATTAATTACTTGAAAATGGTATTGACTTGATATGTGTATTATTTACTTAAAAATGGAAGTGACTTGAAAATGTGTATTTGTTATTTGAAAATGGTAGTGACTTTAAAATGTGTATTAGTTACTTGAAAATGGTTAAGTGTAGTGATTTGAAATGTATATTAGTTATTTTAAAAGGGTATTGACTTGAAATGTGTATTATTTACTTGAAAATGTGTATTTGTTACTTGAAAATGGTTAAGTGTAGTAACTTTAAATGTGTATTAGTTACTTGAAAATGGTTAAGTGTAGTAACTTGAAATGTGAACTATTTAATTGAAAATGGTAGTGACTTGAAAATGTGTATTAGTTGCTTGAAAATGGTCGAGTGTAGTGACTTGAAATGTGTTTTAGTTACTTGAAAATGGTTAATTGTAGTAACTTAAAATGTGTATTAGTTGCTTGAAAATGGTTAAGTGTAGTAACTTGAAATGTGAACTAGTTACTTGAAAATGGTTAAGTGTAGTGACTTGAAATGTATAATATTTACTTGAAAATGGTTAAGTGTAGTGACTTGAAATGTGTTTTAGTTACTTAAAAATGGTTAAGTGTAGTAACTTGAAATGTGAACTAGTTACTTGAAAATGATAGTGACTTGAAATGTGTATTATTTACTTGAAAATGATAGTGACTTGAAAATGTGTATTTGTTACTTGAAAATGGTTAAGTGTAGTAACTTGAAATGTGAACTAGTTACTTGAAAATGATAGTGACTTGAAATGTGTTTTAGTTACCTAAAAATGGTTAAGTGTAGCGACTTGAAATGTGTTTTAGTTACTTGAAAATGGGTAAGTGTAGTGACTTGAAATGTATATTAGTTACTTCAAAATGGGTAAGTGTAGTGACTTGAAATGTGTTTTAGTTACTTAAAAATGATTAAGTGTAGTAACTTGAAATGTGAACTAGTTACTTGAAAATGGTAGTGACTTGAAAATGTGTATTAGTTACTTGAAAATGGTTAAGTATAGTGACTTGAAATGTATATTAATTACTTGAAAATGGTATTGACTTGATATGTGTATTATTTACTTGAAAATGGTAGTGACTTGAAAATGTGTATTTGTTACTTGAAAATGGTTAAGTGTAGTAACTTTAAATGTGTATTAGTTACTTGAAAATGGTTAAGTGTAGTAACTTGAAATGTGAACTAATTACTTGAAAATGGTGGTGACTTGAAAATGTGTATTAGTAACTTGAAAATGGTTAAGTGTAGTGACTTGAAATGTGTTTTAGTTACTTGAAAATGGTTAAGTGTAGTAACTTGAAATGTGTATTAGTTACTTGAAAATGGTTAAGTGCAGTAACTTGAAATGTGAACTAGTTACTTGAAAATGGTTAAGTGTAGTAACTTGAAATGTGTTTTAGTTACTTAAAAATGGTTAAGTGTAGTAGCTTGAAATGTGAATTAGTTACTTAAAAATGGTAGTGACTTGAAATATGTATTATTTACTTGAAAATGATAGTGACTTGAAAATGTGTATTTGTTACTTGAAAATGGTTAAGTGTAGTAGCTTGAAATGTGTACTAGTTACTTGAAAATGGTAGTGAATTGAAATGTGTTTTAGTTACTTAAAAATGGTTAAGTGTAGCGACTTGAAATGTGTTTTAGTTACTTGAAAATGGGTAACTGTAGTGACTTCAAATGTATATTATTTATTTGAAAATGGTTAAGTGTAGTGACTTGAAATATGTTTTAGTTACTTAAAAATGGTTAAGTGTAATAACTTGAAGTGTGAACTAGTTACTTGAAAATGGTAGTGACTCATAGTGGTTCTACTGGATCGATTGGGATGGACGATCTTCGTCTTAGAGACACCACCCACAGTACTTCAGGTACACCCTCGACAGTGCACTCAGGAGCGCCGGCTCCATATCCAGGGACAGAGAGATGCTAGTCAGAGGGAGTACATTATATCATATGGAAAAGGGTATGATTTCAATATATAACAATTCTATTTATTTTTCAATTACTATATTATGCTCTATGATATTAATGTTTGATCTTGTATTGCAGGTTTAAGCCAGATGATAGAATTGCCAAAATTGTTCGCAAATGCATTCATCGCAACTACAAAGGTTATTGGACAAGTTGGCAAAAGGTTTCAGAATTTTATCGAGAGAAAATGTTCGAAGAATTTCAGGTAACTTAGCATTTCTCACCAAACTTTTTAATTTTGGGTTGATTCCTTCTTATTTAAATTAGTCTAGTGATAGATATTTGATCCTTTTACTTGTTAGATGAAATTTATTTCACGATCTTTGTCATTAATCAAGAAAATTAATATTGGAGTTTAATGACATAATGTGAAATTGGAGTCTCCAATTTATTTTAGATGTTTAAGAACTTTAGGGAATTAAACTTCTTTAATATAGACTTGTAATAACTAATAATGAGTACTATTATTTTTATTGTAGAAATAGTTCTGGTATGATCCAGAGGACCATTATGCTATAAAGAGGATTTTTTTTAGGAGAGCCAGACTTAGACTTAATGGTCTATTGGATTATGCAAGAAATAAAAAAGAAAATGCCAAAATTTATTGGGGCAGATATGTGGCAAGATTTCCTTCGTTATTGGAATAGCGAAGAATTTAAGAAGTTGATTGAAAAAGGAAAGAAAGCCAGAGCGTCTACAAAGGGTGGCTCTCTACACACTGTGGGAGCTGTCAGTCATATTGTTGTGGAGGATAGAATGATACGTAACTTATATCAATTTAAATGTTTATTTCTATTTCAAATATTTTTACTTTTTGAAGATTAATAATTTTATCGTATGCAGGAAAAAGAGTTGGGTAGAAGGGTATCTCAGGGTGAGTTATTTGCGCATACTCACATAAAAAAGAAAAAGAACCCTACAGATGAAGATAGATGGGTTGAGCCACGTGCTAAAGAAATCCATGTAAGAACTATATTCATACTTATAATTTTTTATTACTAAATTTGATAATATTTAAATTTGAATAGTTTAGTAGTTTCTTATTCCTAATGTTTCACTTTATTTTAAATATTGGACAAATATATACTGAGGGTTACGGAGTTATGTGCGACTCGATCTCCAGAAAGTCAGGGTAACCCACTACCTCAAGAAATAGAGAAGAAGTACTGTCAAGAGTGTGCGGGTTCACTTGTTAGGGGTAATGTCTACGGCTACTCGAGAAAATGCTTTGCGGAGAACATTAACTCTTCGTATTGTGGATCCTCCTCTACCCCACTAGTTGATAGAGAAACCGTTATTTTTTTACAAAATATGATTGATCAGCTCACTAATCAAATGGCTGCAGAGGCTGAGAGGACCAGGAAGAGAGAGGAGGAAAATGCTGAGAGGACGAGGAAGAGAGAGGAGGAAATGGCTATGCAAATGAAAATATTGCAGGAGTAGATTAATAGTTTTCATCATGCTCCACAGATACTTCCTCCCTGTCCCGGTGATGCACCTCGGGCTGCGAGAGGCCTAAGCTCACTTGATGATTACACTACAGATGAGGGGGATGATTTTGATGATGAGGATGAGGTTGAGGATGATGGGGATGAGGATAACTTTTAGTTTATTTTTGATTTGTAAACTTTGATGTTTGTATGTTTTGATTTTTATATTTGAATGTTTAAGGTGATGTTTTAATGTTTCTAAATTGGTGGGTTGTATTGAAATGATTGAATGTTTCTGAATTGGTGGGTTGTTTTGTATTAGTAGGGTTTATATTGAAAATGCAGCATATATGCTGTAATTCTTTTTACAATATTACCAGAAAAACCGACCACATGTGGTCGGTTTTTTTTTTAAAATTAAATATTTATCCACAAGTGGTCGGTTTTGTTTAAAAAAAATATTTATTTAAATAAACCGACCACTGGTGGTCGGTTTTCTAAAAAAAATATTTAATTTTTTTCCTAAAACCGACCGCAATCAATAAATTTTTTGGGAAAAACCGACCCGTGGTCAGTTTTTAAAAAGCTTCCACTATTTTACCGACCACTTGTGGTAGCTTTTGCTGGTCGATTTTCCTGTTTATTTTAGTAGTGCGTATAATTTTAACGTCATATTTTTTGTTCAATTGATATTTTGCTCACCAGAAAATAATTCCGACGAACTCACCGCAGGCGAGCGCGAGCTAAAATATGTGGCTTTTTAGATTTCTATTGGTAAATTTGTAACCATAGGCATTGGTTAGCTAAAGTTTGGGTGGGGTCCACTTAGATAAGATTAAAGTCCAATATAGGCAAAATAAAAAACCTTATACGTAGGAAAAATTAATGGGAAGTTTGTTTGACGATTTTCAGAGACCCATTTGTGTTTTCATCGGAATCTATGAATTCTTCGACCACTTTACTGTCTTTTTAGTGCGTGTTAATGACGGATGGAAGGTGCAGATGGAGGAGGTGCAAAATGGAGTGGTGAAGGACATGATGATACATCACGGAACCGAAAAGATACATCATGAGACTGGCTAAAAAAGTACAAATGCTATGTATCGTACTGATTATTGTGTACAGATACATAAGAATAATGTATCTGGTTGAAAATATGACAAAAAATATGTATCAGAATTCTTTTTTGTGTTACTGATACATAAGACTTATGCATCAGAATGAGATCTGTGTTACTGATACATAAGAATTTGATTCATTTGTTATGTATTGGAAAGTGATGTATCCGGAAGTTGATGTATCGCTACCCTAAGTAATGTATCCGGCAGTTCAAAATCCAAAATTTTATGTAATTTTGAAAGAGTGAGGATGGGTGTAATTAGATACTAAACAGTTGGGATTTATGAAAATTTAAGAAATTATCTGAACGTGTCATCCATCAAATGCCGCTTTAGAATTTGACAAGTTAGCTTGAAATATCATTTATGACATACCAACTCCTCCACTGTATACAGAATGCTAGGAATATAAATGATACACCCTAGATCTCATCTCACATGTGATGATTTGAACATGTTTTTATGAATGCTATTTGATATAAATATATGATATTTTCTTAATATAGTTATAATTAATTTCTTGCCTAATATGATAAGGTCCTTGATTAAATATTAAGACTTGTCATAGAGATCATGATAATGAGAATTACATCTCTTATAACTTAATCTAAAATTATTTTTGATCGTAAGATCATTAGTTAGGACATTAGTGATCCAAGTAGAATAATTTTTATGTGGTAATCTTTGTAAGATAAAATATAATTAATATCATTAACTAATTATATATATAGATGATTCATATAGAGATATGATCATTGAACTGATTCATTGGATAATTTCTTATGGTTAGAATTATCATAAACTGTCAATGAGATATTGTCACGACCTAAAACCCGAGTTGTGGTGGCACCTATTTCAACCCTCCCTCTGTGATAGGTAAGTCAACCCAACATTTAGCAAATATTAATCAAGTAAATATGTAAAAAAAGTAAACTAATGATAAGTCTTTAACTAAATCCCATAAATGACTAAGTAAAGAAGTACGAAAAACAACAACCATATCAAAATCCGGTAGTCACAAAATACAAGCCTCTAAGAGAAAGGAAAACTACAATAAAAAGTCTGAATATCCCAAAATAATGTAAGTATGATAAAATTAAGAAGGATAAAGGAGATCTGGTAGGCACTGGATCAATCAGTTGCCTCTGAATCTCAAGCACAATCTCCAAATCAATGCTCGAGAACGGATGGCTCAACACCTGTACATAAAGTGCAAAAATAAATAAGCGCGAGTCATAAACCATATGTACTCATCAACATCATCGACCGACCCTAATTCAAAGTGATGTCAAGAACCACCCAATTCACCCCATCCAATACAACCCAATAAAACCTGCAAATAGGATAGCCACACCTAATCTAGCAAATTGTAACAACCATCATGGTTGTTTTTCAATTTTTGCAAATTTTAACTATTTTATCTTTTCTCATAGTTGCCTTGTAGTATTTATGATATGCGAGAATAGGTGACAGAGTTTTCGAGGTGGTTGGTTGAGAAATATGTGTATTTTTCATTAAGGTTAGAAAATTGATATGATTGACTTTAGTCAACATCCATAGAAGTTGAACTTGTATCAGTATTCTATCAGTACCATCAGTTCCAGAATAAGATATTTAGGTTAGTAGGACTATTGGTTCGAGTCTCGAGGCATTCAGATGAGTTTTGAAAAAAAAATAAAATTTGAAAGTTGGAAACCTAGAGAGTTGACCAAAGTCAATGTTCAAGGTTAGAAAGATAATTTTGCAAGTTTTTATGATTTTGTTAGGTCCGTAGGGTGATGTTTAATCTAGTTAAAGGTTTGGTTCATTTTTCGAGGCTCTTAGATAAAGTTTATGTGGTGGTTTGGAAATTTGGAGATTTTTAAGTTAAGAATTGACTTAGATCAATAGCTGGTTAAGATGACATCGTTTGGATGTTTTAATGATTCCATTAGGTCCGAAATATTTTTTACAAGTGGTTTTGTCACGCCACCCTAACGTATGGCGGGAGAATCATTCTAACCCCAATCCTTACTAGCTCAAGTGTCACTTTCACATTAAACTTCTATTAATCTAATTCTTAATCGAGTTCAAAAAAAAGCGTCATTAAATATATATATAAATAAGTAAAACATCAAACTGACATCAACATCTATAAACTAATAGAGTGCGGAAACCTCTATTTATTTCATCCCCGGGACCTGAAGTTACCGTACAAGAACATCTAAAAGAAATCAATTCTAAAAGCTAAATGATTATCCAAAACAAGGAATAAATAATTAATGTCTTAGTCCCAAAACAAGGGACATGAATAATCATAAGAAGATCCAAAGGTTTCCCGGTCATGGTGCTCACCCTTTAAACTGGGTTTGGAACTGCTAGTTAAAGGCAAGGTCTTGTCTCAAATGCAGGAACACGCTCTGCACTCAACAAAAAGAAGAGCACAAGTAGCATCAGTACAACAACACGTACTGGTAGGCATCATAGGTCGACTCAACCCGACATCATACGAATAAGTAAATCAAATAGATGCAAAGCGATCATCACAGAACTCATAATAAAAAACAAATAGGCAATCATGACATTTCACTTTGGGGGGGGGGGTTATAAACTCATACTCATGTAACTTTACACTTAGTCAAATTTAGCAACAAGTTGCATCACAATATATGATATAAGTGGCCATTCAATGCATATGAATGATATATGAATGCAAGATGTGCGTATCATCTCTTTCTCTTCTCATTCTCATCAACATCATCATCATCTCATCAATATCACAATCATTACCAATCTCATGAACATTATGAGTTGCATGTCAACATCATCACCATCACCATCAACTCAATAATATCAATATGTATGATTATGCAATATAGTCAATAATCATAAGTAGTGCTTGAAAGACGTCACAACATTCAATTCACATATAAGCACAGAGTCAAGCAAGTCTAATTGCTACAATAAATCATAACCTACCTTAATTCCTTGCTCAACAACACTTCTAGGCCACAAGCTTGCCTTTCCTTTCCTTTTCAATTTTCTCTTGATCTATAACAATAAGATTATGCATCCATTTTAATAAATTCACCCCTCATTAATCACTAGGAATTCAAAATTAATAATTTTTAACCATAAATTTCCATTAATTCATCATCTTAGGGTTTCCCTACCTTCAAACCCTATGAACTCTACTTCATTTAGCATGAACAACTAAGATTATACTCCCATTAGTATTTTCTAACACCCTAGAATCCTCACCTACTTATTTACATGTAGAACTTGTTCGTGGAGTGTTTGTTCGACTTCGAGGTAAGCTATGGCTTAATTTTCTTCAGATTTTACTTAGGTAGGAACTTATCATGTAAAGCATGTTATGGGTTGAATGAATCAGAGATGCATAGTAGTATATGAGATGGATTATTGCTATGATGCATGTGTAGGGGCTTGTGGTGATTATTTGTTCTTAATTGGAAAAGATTGATTCATATTTTGCATTGTTGGATTGTTACATACACTATTGGTACAAGTATGGACCATTATTTTATCATGATCATGCATACTCATTCATTTCCATTCTATGAAGTGGTGAAATATGGTATTTACTTGAAAGTGACATTCTTTGTTTCCTATTTTACTACTTTATATATCATCGTGAGCAAAGATCCTGATATACAATACTATTGGCAAACATCCAGTTTGCTATACTATTTATATATATCATCATAGGCAAATATCCAATTTGAAAGTACATAGGCAAAGATTTGGATGGATATATTGATCTTGTGAGTCCCCTATGGATACCATCTTCCAGCAAAGATTGAGTAGGGCGTGTGTACCGGTAGGTATTAGCCATTGTATATCATCCCATATCATTACACTGTATCTGATGTACTTATTGATATTAAACTATTGGATCTTTTCTGTGTGCAGGGTTATTTTAGTATTTTTTATTCGATATAGTAATCATTTAAGCTTAGTAGACCGATAATGTCTATTAAGTACTAGTGGTTGCATTGACCCCTATTTTTTTGCATTCTTCTGATGTTGATCCCGTCATGAGTGGACAACATTAACCTTGATTCGTGCGGTGTTTCCTGATCTAAAATTGTAGTGAGCTCCTACCTTTGGAGATTGTCCTACCTTCCTCTATCCTTTATTTATGGCTTCCTTACCTTTAGACTGTGTTGTATATCAGTTATTACTATCTACATTAGAGTCACTCTTGTACTTATGATAGTTGAGTCTTGGAATTTTGAGTAGTACTGTTCTATTTTCATGTGAGGTTGACTTTCAATTATTATTGTTGATTGTTTTTCATGGTATTATATTATTTATCTTATTTTAAGTTGCTTGCATTTTTTAAGTTAGGCTTACCTATCATGGTTGGGTCGGGGAAGGTTTTATCATAACCCTTGGGATTTTGGGTCACGATAAGTTGGTATCAGAGAGTTAGGTTCACCAGTCTCACGAGTACAAGAGCAAGTGTCTAGTAGAGTCTCATGGATCGGTACAGAGACATCTGTTATCTATCTTCAAGATGCCATAAAACTTTAGGAAGTTCCATTTCTTAATTCCTTATCGTGTGTTCTTGGTCTGGTATAACCCTTAAAATCTTCTCATTCCATCCTCTTACTTGTAGTGAGGACACATTCTTGTAGTTGTGTGCTTTCAGTTGGGGGTGATATCGTGTGGTTTGATGCAAGACCCAGTACTAAGGATGAAGTAGAAGACTACTGGAAAGGATGTGTAGTCAGATTTAGGTTGTATCTAGATTCAAAGACAGATTTAGTAAGGTTGTGGTCTAGATCATGCATTTTAGGGATAGTCATACCAAAATGTGAATAATAGTTTGAAGAACTTCATACTCGCTTTATCTTCTATGATTAGTTGTTCAGCTATGGAAATATTACATATATGGCATAGATGATATCAAAAATAGTGTTGAAGATTGAGAATGGTCCGATAAAAGGGACAACCAGGTGATAAACATGGTAACTTTGAAGACTACAGTAAATGAAATTTGTCATAACAGGAATGGGTTGCTCAGCGTATGATGAGAATGACAAGCTTCAACAGAGACAAAATTTCTACTACATTCATATGGCAAGAGTGTATCGTTAAGGGTTTAATAGTTCAGTGATGGGATATGAACATATACCATTATATTAAGGAATGATTGAAGATATTAAGAATCAACAAATTGGATAAGAAAACCGTGATTATGGTAAGTATGAAGAAGAGTTTCTTATAATAAGGTTCAAGGTGGTATGACTACTTTTGTGGTTTTATAAAGAGTGTACTTTCTATCAAATCAAGTGTAGGTACAATAAATAAAATTTGAATGATTTGAGTTTTATGATATGACTGCCATAGTGGGACATGTGTTTACCCTACTAGAGTCATGAGGTTTGCTAACTTTTCTATCGACTGGATTTATAAAAGGATAAATTGATTATGTATGGGGTGAAATGAAGGATGAATGAAGACCAAGGGTTAAGATTAATTAAATAGAGATGATTGTCGATTTCAGTCCAAGAGCAGGAAGGTTTCTTTCATGATTGGGTTTTATGGAATTGTACAACGATAATTATTTAACAAAGGACATGTTTACATGTTTGTGTGAGATAAAGACAAGGATACTCTTATTTTGAGCTAGATACTGAGTAGTTTGTGTAATGTATTATTGTTACTTGATGAGTAGAAATATATGGTGTAGTCTGGGTATGACCTTCTCGATGGTTACATTGTAGAAAAGTGGTGGATCTAGTGGGCGTCCATGAAGGGGTACTATGAATGTAGAGTACGTGATGAATGAAAACAAATATATCAATTAACGAGTGTAGGTGCTAATTACTTAAGGAGATATCAGTTGTTTCACCTATATAGTCAATAGAGTTCGACATTGCATTTAGATTTGAAGCACCAACTAGTTCTTACTATGGACACTCGAGTTAGGCATCAGTTTATAAGGGAAATTAAAGTGGTCGGTTTATAAGGGAAATTAAAGTGGTGGATCAATGGTAGGTATTGACATATTTAGGTTGTGAGTTGCATTTCAGGGGTTTAATTGAGGGCTAATGATACCCATTGAGACCAAGAGAAGTGAATCAATATTCGGATGATGAACTTGTGAAGGGGTTTTGAGCAGGCATGCTTGTGTGAATGTAATAGAGAATATTTGTAAGAATGTGCATGTATTAATTGATTGTTTTACAATATTGAACTAGTACATCTGTGATTTGAGGTATCATATCAACGGCAAGACCAATTTTGTGGGATGACCAGGAATACTAAGTAAATTTGATGAGAAGACTTTGTGATGAATTATACTTGTGATGTGACTAATTTGCAAGGGTTTTCAATTAAAATTTTCTAGTAAGGTAGGGAGAACTTTTAAGTGTTTAGGATTTGTGGTTTACTTGAGTGATTGGCTTAGTTTGTATGGAAATACTTATGGTATTTTGAAACACTCCTAGAGTAGACTTGAAGGATTTCAAACTTGCAACAGTAAAAGTGATTGGGAATAGAATATGACATTTGGAAAATAAGACGAGGGTATATATTTTAATTTGAAAGGCTAAAGATTCATCTTCAGGAAGTAAGACTTGGGTCCAGAATAACCTAGTTACTGTACGGGTCTTGTTCATATTATGATGATATTATCATGTGTTTTTCAAATGGATTGTAAATTGTTGAGTATGCTTAGAGAAGGAAATCTATAGCCTTTCGGGTCAAGTGTTGTGATAAATTTCATGGTGATTTTGAATTTGGTAACTGGAAGGTTTCATAGTTCAAATGACGGACATGATAAGGTCGTTGGAATATGATTGGTGATGTACTAGAGGTTTTGTTTTATGACATCCATAAGTGAATGGGTTGATGTTGGTCGGTAAAGGAAGTTGTCTACATAGTTTGGATCAGAATTCAGGTTCTTTGGGCACACAATTTGTAACCCACTCGAAACCATTTCCCATGGGGTCACCAATCAAACATTTGCCAGGAATACTTTCCCATCGGGCATGCAAATCAACATCAGTAAAAATCCACCCAAAATTCTTTCCCATCGGGTATGCAATTTATTTTTCAAATCACTTTTCTCAAAATATCTCTTTAAAAATACTATGATATGAATACGAGTGAGTATGCATGATTCACAATAATATTAGGACCACAAACATCTCAATCCAAGCACAAAAGGTCAAGCATAACTCAGAAACACTAGCTACAAGCCCAAATATCATCAATCTCTTCCAATATAATCCAATTACGTTTAACAAAGGAGGTACAACCTCTATCAATCACTCTTAAGTCTGACAACATCGCTACTTCACTTTTCATATAACAAGTCATATGCCAATAACAGGGAGAAATCACATAAATACTTGTCATATCACCTATACTAGACTCCTATATCCTAATTACTCTCCAAAGACGTAATTATCACATAAACACTTCAAAAAAAGAGTCTAGGAAAGTCTCAACTTTCCTTAAAGAAAGCCCAAAAGGTCATGTAAAACCCTATAGTTTTTCCATGCTGGGATCCAAACTTCGTGAAGAAAACTAGAAGAAAAATGGCATTCCTTATTGAACCACGAGTCAGTGTATGAATCGTGGTATCATTTCATGAGTTATGAGATGACTTGTAAAAAGCATGTCCCAAACTAGTGACCAGGTTACCACGACTCAATGTACGACTAGTGGTATGGACTACGAGTAGTACTGTCGAGTTATGGAACCTAGTCTACAAGTTGACAATTTTTCCTTCAGACTAGGGATCAATAGTATGAATCATGAAACAAGTTCACGACCCATATTTTGACTAATGGAATCGAGTTTCAAAAACAATCCAAAAATGGTTCCAGGGACCACGAGTCAAACCAGGACTCGTGGTACCAAAGTACAAGTCGTACTATGACTCTAGGATGCAGTATCATAAAGTCAGTTATGTTTTAAAAAGGGCAATTTAGTTTTTTCTATCTTTTAAGTCCTTTACTATGTCGTTTTAAGTCCCAAAAAGGGGGTTTTATCAGATTTGTCAACCTTTCCCCTTTCATTCTCACGTTTAACTCTAAAAAACTTAGAAAGGTTTTACAAGAAGCCAAAACCTAGGGTTCATCTCCTAAAGTCTCAATCCTAAGTTCTAGATCAAATTTCTTAGGCATTTAGGTATGTGGGGATTCAGTAAGAGGGCCTTTCGCCCTTATTCCTAAAATATTAGATTTTCAACATGATTTTCATGACATTATGATTTAAGGTTCATACCCAACTATCCAAATTATTATATTCTCAGTTTTTGCAAGTTATTAAATGGTTAAGATTCTTATTCTAAATGAATATGAGTGATTTCAGTAGTCTCAATTCAGTCATTATACTTGAGCAACAATTTAGCATGAATTGATAGATTTCATCTTGATTTAGCATAACTTGGCATGTTTTGAATATATGATCTTCGAATTTAGTAAAGTTAGCATGACTAGTTTCAGTATCTCAGAACTTTAGTAAAACAATAATTTTGAACTAGTATCATGCTTTATTTTCTCAGAACTTTAGTAAAACAATAATTTTGAAATTGTATCATGCTTTATTTTTAGACCATAGTTTATCTATTATGAGCAAATAGTAATATTGTTTTGGGAGGACTAATTAGCACTGAGCAGACACGGGTTTCAGATAACCCAAGTCCCAGAACTATGTTGCCACTGTATAATAAGGGTCTTCCGCCAGTTCATGTTGACACCTTTATCCCAATGAGCTTATTTAGAGGATCCACATCAAACAAGTGTTATACCCTTGGCAAGGTATAGGGCACCCTCCCAGCTTGGGTTGTACACTGAACTCCATGTTGCTTACATGGTTCATGTCGGTTGTAAGAAACTCCCTCATAAATAATTTAAAACATGATATATGTAAACGACTCAATAGTTTTTAGTTCATGCATGATAATTTATGACTTATAGATATTACACGTTTCCACCTTATGATTACACTTTTGAGCCATTGTACCACAAATTTTGGTATGGTTTGTACAACATTATCTATTGCATCCCAATTGCAGTTTTCAATATATTTTTGAGAGTTATTTATGGCATTTGCATACCTTATATGCTCAGTACATTCAGTAGTACTGACCATATACTTTTCTTTTACGCTATATCCTATCATGATATAGATTCAGGTGCCCGTTCCCATGCTCTTGGCTAGATCAGACTTGTAGATATTCCAGTCTATCTTTGGTGAGTCCTCATTATTCGAGGACCATTTTCAGTAGTTCAGATTATTTAGCTATCTCAGACTTTTATTGTAGTTGCTTAGAATTAGTTGGGGATCTTGTCCCAATAACTCATCCTTTTCAGTAGTTGAGGCTTCATTCAGACATAAATAGTTCAACATGTTGATTATTTTTAGATTTTGATTTATTTAAAACAGTCAGTTTGTTTACTAGATTTCCCATTACATAGATTATGCTCCCACTTAGTATATAAGTATATCTTTTAGAATTACGCTAGTACCAAGGGTTAGCTTGAGATCACTTTTTATTTTAAGTATCGTGTCACTTCCATGGGGTAGACTCGGGTCGTGATAGCTCACACCAAAGTTTTATCCTTCCGAAGATCCTTCGAACAAGCTTAATCTGGTCAAATATAGATTCTACGTAAGAAAATGAAACCATAGACACCATATTGCTATACTTAAAATCCAAGTCCAAAAAGTCAACCCCGATCCCTAAAGGGAAAAACTTGAATTTTATTGAAAAATCATGTTACCAATAACTTAAGGAGTTCAAATCTGAAATTTCATGAAAACAGATTTAAAATCAACTTTGAAATCATAAAAACACATTTCATAAGTTTACCTCAAAAAAATCCCCCAAATTTTCAATTTGAAAACCAAGATTTAAAAATGAAATCATAATTAAATTATTGGGGAAAGTGTTAAAATAGTATAAGAATCATACCCAAGGAAGAATCATAGAAAATCACCTTTTGAATCTCCAAAAATCGAGTTCCCAAGCTTTAAAAATAAAGATATGGAAAATATAATGAAAATGGGAAAGCCCATTATTCCCAAAATCGACAGTGGGAAAATGGGAACACTTTTGAATCTCCAAAATCGACACCGCACCTACAGAACTCTGGTCGCAAATGCGATAAAGACACAGCAAGCATGGAAGTTATTTGCCATGCCGACCTCCGCAGGAGAAGACTTGCTTGTGTAGGCACAACCCCACAAATGTGAGGGAGTCCAACAACTGCAGCTCTGTTGGTGCAGGCTAGGCTCTGCAGGAGCAGCTAAGTCCCACCTAGCCAAAATCTATAGGAATGGACACCTGGTCATCAATGTGGATCTGCAGGTGTGACCCATGCACCGCAAGAGCAATTGCACTAGCACCAACAACACACAGTAACAAAAACCAATTTAACAAACTCATATTCGACCCTCGAAACTCACCCAAAACCCTGCAAATACAAACCAACTATGCTACTAGACCAAAACTGATATTATTGACTCAATGGAATCATCAAACCACCGAACCAACGTCATTATCAATGGATATTGACCAAAGTTAACTCTATGCCAAAAACTCCCAACTTCCAAACTGACTACTCAAAATCCATTTGAATGCCTACAAACCCAAAAATGTCATTCTAGAGCTAACAGAACTGATGTAATTCTCATACGATCTCAAAATCTCCAAATGTTGATCAAAGTTAACCATGCCAATTTCAAAACCTCCCAAAATAAAGAAAACCCATATAATACCCAACCAACTACTTCAGGAACCATTCTATCCACACTCGCATACCACAAATACCATAATACAACTATGGGGAGGGGTAAAATAGTTAAAATACATCAAAAGTCAAAAATTACTATAAGAGTTGTTACATCATCCACCATTAAAACACACGTTCGTCCTCAAACATAAGAGTAAGAAAGGTACCTGAACTATAAAAAAGATGAGAATATCTACTCTTTATAACTGACTCTGTCTCCTATGTAGCCTTCTCAATCGAATGATGCTTCCATTGAACCTTCATAGAAGCTATATCTTTAGATCTCAACTTCTGAGTCTACCTATCTAAAATGGCCACGACTTCTCCTCAAAAGTCAAATTTTGATCCAAATATACCGAATCCTATCAAATCACATGAGAACTATTAGAATAATACTTCTTCAACATTAAAATATGGAAAAACTGGATGTACAGCTGAAAGACTCGGAGGTAAAGCAAACTCATAGGCCACCTCTCCAATATGCTAAAGAATCTTAAAAGGGCCAATAAACCTCGATCTAAGCTTGCCTTTCTTATAAAACCTCATCACATCCTTTATGGGTGATACCTTTAATAGAACCCGCTTACAAACTTCATGAAATCTTCAATCCATATAACTTTATTGTTTGCTCTTGACTGTCAAAAGCCAGTTCTTTAACAATTTTACCATATCCATAGAATCTCTTAACAAATCTGCACCCCAAAAGGTCTAACTTTAAAGGAATCAAACCAACTAATCAAAGATCTACACTTCCTCCCATACAGAGCCCTAAATAGCGTCATTTAAATGTTAGACTAGTAATTGTTATTATGGGAAAACTTCACTAAAGGCAAGAACTAGTCCTATTGACCACTGAAATCAATCACTCAAACTCAAAGCATATCCTCCAATACCTAAACAGTCCTTTTGACTGACCATCTGTCTGTTGGTGAAAAGTCATTCTCATCTTTAACTGAGTATCCAACTCTCATTGCATAGAACCCTAAAAGTGTGTTGTTAACTAAGTAACTCTATCTGAAATGATGGAAATAAGCATACCATGCAATCGAACTATCTCCCAAATGTAGATCTTAGCCAACCTCTCTATATTATAGTTAGTCTCCATCAATATAAAATGAGTTGGCTTGGTCAATCTATCCAGAATCACCCAAATAGAGTCAAACTTCTCTAAGGTATGGGGAAAACCAACCATAAAGCCCATAGTAATGCACTCGTACTTTTGCTTAGGTATATACATCCTCTTAGTCATACCACCTGGCCTCTGGTGCTCACACTTCACTTGCTGACAATTCAAACACTTAGCCATAAACTCTACAATATCCCTCTTCATCCTACACCACCAGTAATGTTGTTTCAAATCATGATACATCTTGGCTGCACTCGAA
Source organism: Capsicum rhomboideum (assembly GCA_031232105.1). Taxonomy (NCBI): domain Eukaryota; kingdom Viridiplantae; phylum Streptophyta; class Magnoliopsida; order Solanales; family Solanaceae; genus Capsicum; species Capsicum rhomboideum. Next base: position 43,908,603 of record CP124719.1, on the reverse strand, counting down.
TGAATAAAATACTTTGAACTATGAGCCTCCTCCAACATTGATCTAGTCAAATCACCAACTCTAGGAACATAATTTTGACCCCTTAATCCTCAAAACACCCTCCCAATCAAGAATTACCTCTTTAGCTGTACCTTTCAACACCTTGCCCTGAATGATAAACAACTTCCCATCCTCAAACTATCTATCCTTAATCTGCTCCACCAAAAAAAATTATGCCTTAACACAAGTAAGAACTCTACCAGACTCAGAAATATCAAGTCTCACAAAGTAGATGGCCAAACTCTAAATATCTAAAGCCAAATTTCACTCCTTCACCATCAATAAGGAAAGACTACTCATACTCACCACCTTCCAACTCAAAGCATCCGCCACTACATTGGCCGGCCTTTCTTGCGTGATAGAGAATATTCATGTCATAGTCCTTTAATTACCCCAACCTCCTGCATTGTCTCAATTATAAATTCTTCTCGTTGAATATGTACTGAAGGATACGATGATCGGTGAACACCTCACAATGAACTCCATACAATTAATTCCACCGGAACTTCACAAAATTATCGACACTAATTGCAAGTCATGAGTGGGGTAGTTCTTCTCATGAGCCTTCAACTGGCTCGAAGCATAGACTAAAACCTTTCATATCTATATTAAAACTCCACCAAGACCGATTCCCAAGGCATCTCAATACACAGTAAAACCTTCACCTTTCATAGGTAAGGTCAAGATAAGTGTTGAAGTAAACAAAGCTTTGAGCTTTTGAAAGCTTGTCTAATACTCATCTGATCATTAAAAAAAACATTATTCTGAGTCAACCTGGTCAAAGGAGATGCAAGAGTAGAGAAGCCCTGCATGAACCATCTATTGTAACCAGCTAGACCCAACATAACTCTAGATCTTGATAGGCAAAATAGGCTTGGACTAATATTGAACCGCCTTAACTATGGCCTGATCGACCATAATACCCTTCTTGAATACTACATGTCCCAAGAATACCACATAACTAATCTAAAATTCACACTTTGAGAACATAACATAAAACTTCTCATCCCTAAATCTCTAAAGCACAATCTTAAAATATCAAACATGCTCCTCCTTATTCTGGGAATAAACCATGATATAATCAATGATCAAAATAATTAAAAAAAATTAATATAAGGCCAAAACACTTCATTCATCAAATCTATAAATGTTTTTGAGGAATTAGTCAGCCCAAAGGATAAAACCAAAATCATAATGGCCATATCGAGTCCTAAAATCCATCTTAGGTACCCAAAGTCCTAATCCTCAACTAATGGTATCCCAATCTCAAGTAAATCTTTAAAAACACCAAAGCACTCTAAATCTAATCAAACAAATCATCAGTGCATAGAAGAGGATACTTGTTTTTATGGTCATTTTGTTCAACTATTGATAATCAATAATAATTGCATAGACTGTCCTTTTTATTCATAAAAAACACAGAAGTATCCCATGGTAAAACATTGGGTCTCCTTACTTAACAAATCCTGTAATTGATGCTTCAACTGTATTAGAGCCATCCTATAAAGAAGAATGAAAATAGGGCTAGTGCCGGCTCCAAATCAAAGCCAAAATTAATGTCTTTATCTGGAGGAATACTTGGTAGATCCATAGAAAACACATCCTAAAACTCTCTAACCACTCACATATATTTCAAAAGAGGTATGTTGATGCTAGTATCACTAACATAAGCCAAGTCAGATATTTAGCCATTTTAGTGGTACCTCATCAGGAGGTAGGAATTTTTGTAGGAGAGGTTTTTATCCTCAACATAATAGACCGGTTCATATTTCTATTCAGGCATCCAAGGGTAGGTATTCTGGAAGAAACTTTTGCAATTTAGGGTAGACTTTGCATGGTTCTTCCTAGAGGTTCTCAAGATATGGTGGCCATTTTTTTTTATTCAGAGTTTTCCTAGTGGATGATATTTCTTAGATCTTGTTATAAGTATGGTAGCACAGAGTATCTTAAGAGAGCTCATCCCAAACTTGGAGGTAGAGTCGATAATAGGGTTCTTAAGCTCTATTTAGGGTAGCAGCACCTCTATCTAGAGGTTGTAGTATATCTTAGGTAGGTAGGGATACACCACTGGCTGGATAAAGAGGTGGTAGAAGGGTTGCTAAGGTAGGTGGTAACAAGGCTCAGTGTTATGCTTTTTTGGGTAGACTTGAGATGGATTCCTTCAATGGAGTTATCATAGGTATTATCTCAATATGCCATCAACATGCCTCAATATTGTTTAATCATTTTTATACTTTATCCTATATCTGTATATTTTACATTAGGTCTTGATATGATGTATGAATCTCTTTATATGCATTTTTATATTGCTATCACAGTAGGTTATTTTTTAGTGGTATATTAGGTGTATTGATCTTGTGTTGTAACTCATTTGGGCTATGATACTTTGGTAGATGTGATTAATTTGGATATTGTTGATTTTGATGTGATTTGGGGCATGGATTGGCTTTCTTTATACTATGTTGTCTTGTATTTTCCTACTAAGATAGTTACTTTAGTTTTGCCAGGTGTACCAAGGATTGAGTAGAAGGGTACACAGGCTTTGTATCTTAAAAGAGTGATCTCTTTTCTTAAGGCTCAATGGTTGGCTGAGAAGGGGTGTCTTTTTTATTTGGCTTATATTTGTGATACTAGTACTGACACACCTCCCTTGGAGTTGGAAAGGGTGGTTAGTGAGTTTTAGGGTGTGTTTTCTACAGACCTTTCAAGTGTTCCACTAGATAAAGATATTGATTTTGTCATTAATTTGGAGCCTGGCACTAAGCGCATTTTTATTTTTCCTTACAGGATGGCTCTGGTGGAGTTGAAGGAGTTAAAGGGATTAGTTGTAGGACTTATTGAGTAAAGTATTCATTAGACCTAGTATGTTACCTTGTGGTGCTCTAGTGTTGTTTGTGAAGAAGAAGGATGAGTCTATGTGGATGTGTCTCGATTACTGATAGTTGAATAACGTGACCATCATGAACACGTATCCTCTTTTATCCATTAAAGATTTTTTTGATCAACTGCAGTATGCTTCAGTGTTTTCAAAGATTGAATTAAGGTTGAGGTACCATCAGTTGAAGATTAAGGTTTTGGATATCCTTAAGATGAAATTTAGGACTCAATATGGTCATTATGGGTTTTTGATTTTGTCATTTGGGTTGACTTAAGCCCCAACAACATTTATGGAGTTAATGAATGGAGTGTTTTGGCACTATTTTGAGTCCTTTAACATTGTGTTTATTGATTATATCTTTGTGTATTCCAAGAGTGAGGAGGAGCATGTACGACATTTAAATATTGTACTTTAAAGTTTTAGGGAGAGCAGTTGTATTCCAATTTTTTGAAATGTGAGTTTTGGCTTAGTTTTGTGGCATTCTTGAGGTAAGTAGTGTCCAAGGAGGGCATTATGGTTGATCCGGCCAAGGTTGAGCTGGTTCGGGATTGGTCTAAGCCTACTTTACCTACTAAAATTTGAAGTTTTCTTGGTTTGGCTGGCTACTATATACCATTCGCTAAGGGTTTCTTAACTATTGCAGCTCCTTTGACTAATTAACTCATAAAAATATTGCTTTTCAGTGGTCTAAAGAGTGTAAGGTGAGTTTTCAAAATCTCAAGACTTTATTGACTTCAGCACTTATCTTAAACTTACTTGTGGAAGGTGAGGGCTGCCCTGTATTATGATACTTCAAGAGTTGGCCTTGGTGGAGTTTTGATGTAGAAAGAGAAGGTTATAGCCTATGCTTCGAGGCAATTTAAGACTCATAAGAAGTACTACCCCACTCATGACTGTAACACCCCGTACCTTTTCGAACCTATAAGACTACGTTAACATTTATGGAATTATTTAAACATGAGAGAGTTGGTGAATTTATGCATTAATTTGTTGGGCTTAAGTGAATCATATACCATTGGGCCCAAAAATCATAAAAAGACATGGACCAATTGGGGAAAATGACCCATTCCACCCTTTGACTAATTAAACCCCTCAAAAGTTTGGCTAAGGATGAGTTGAGAAATTACAAAAGGCATCAAAAATCTGATTTTTATTCATTAAGAGACACATGCTATTCTAGAATTTTCCACAACATTTCCTCTTCAACCAAACCCTAAGATAACTATCTTTTGGGACAAGATCATCACTTTGTAAGTATTGGTAAGTTTATATTATCATGGTTAAATATATTTTATGCATGAGAGATGGTGTATATCATGTTGGTTATGCTTAAAGGTGTTGAGTAATCCACTTTTGTTTTTCTTTTGCTAATAGATGTATCATCTATGTGTCCTAAACTTTAAAGGAGACTTGAGATCTTGAAAGGAGTTAATAATATGGATGAGATGTTCACATGTATGACATGGTTATGTTCTTAACTTGTTTTCCCTATGTGTACAAATTGTGGGATTGTTGTTACAAAATTGGTCATGGAATGGGTGACATAATGAAAGGAAAATGTGGTTTTGGTGATGTTTATGTGTGTTGTGAAACCATGATGGTTTTTTGGTGTCCAAGTTACCTAAAATATGTTAAGATAAGCTTACTTATGGCCTTGGACCATTTATTACACAAAAGGACCCAAAAGAGACCCATTTTGGTTGATTCGGGCATTCGCCCCCGCAAACGAAGGCACCTGCGGGCATAGATGCCAATGCAGGTGCCCCTGGGCACTGCCTGGGACATCTGTGGCCGCATGTCAGCCACCTACGGGCACAGGTGGCTTCGCATGTCACAACAGAACTCCGTTTTGGGTGTTTTTGTCTCCCGTTGATCCCTAAAGACCCCTATACCCTTCATGGATGTAGTTATCAACTTATGATACCTTTTAAATGATGTTAAGGGGTTGTATGGAGGCATGTTGGATTATATTAATTATGGATTGTTGTTCATATGTTGGTATGAGGCAATTTGATGGAATAGTTGTGACGGAATGATAATGAGGAATCGTAAAGGGTAAACGTGGTGTGAAATGTTATTGGTTTATGATGTATTGGTCAATGTATGGTATGTTATGGTATTGTTGGTATGTTAATGCAGTGGATTGTATTGTGAAGGACAAAATGATACTATCTAGCAGTCACGTAATTCATTGTGACACTTATACATTTGTATGGTAGTTGATTGTTAACGTACGCCGTTATATACTTGTGTTGTAGAGTGAAACATAACAAAGGAGATGGATTAGTGTATCCATATATAGGACTGTGTATCCATATTTAGGAGATAAGGTATGTAAGGTTACTCTTACCGTATCCTTCTGCAGTACATATTGTTCACATTGTCATCGTACCTGTTCCTATTCTGAGATGTCTCAAAGTATCTCATGTCGGGATATCATATTTTGTTATTTACATGTCTCATAATCATAAATTGAGGTTCCAAAGCTCCAGTAATGTTACGACTATCAACATATCAATCTCTCAAAAGTAAAAGAAAGAAGAAATGCTAAGAAATAATACATATATGGTGACTTACTTTATAGTTACTTTACGGATTACTTTATGGTTCTTTGAGTATGGGTGGAAGCTCTGGAGGCATAATCCTAGCTCGAGCCGAACCTACTTCATATATTGACGATTACTTTTATTGACAGTTGCATATTGACGGTTACTTTTATTGACGGTTGCATATTGACAGTTACTTTTATTGACGGTTGCATATTGACGGTTACTTTTATTGACGGTTGTATATTGACGGTTACTTTTATTGACGGTTGTATATTGACGGTTACTTTTATTGACGGTTGCATATTGACGGTTACATATATTGATGGTTATGTATTCAACGGTAGTGTGAATGGTAATGTACATAAGGCAAGAGATTAATGAACATAAAGTACATGGTTCCAAGCATTCAGATCGATGGTTTGTCTATATTGGCTATTCCTTCATATTTGATTCCATTAAGGGCCTTATATATCATGCAGTTTCCTATAGCCTTACATACTCAGTACATTCTTCGTACTGACCCCTTTGGGTGAATTTACCTTACTTGCTGCAAGCATAGGTACTTACAGACCTCCACAGTAGGTTGCGGCTCATTTGCGGATCTTTGGTGAGCTCCAATTGGTTTGGGGCTTTTTGAGTCATAGTGTACATTGATATTGGTATTATGTAAATGATGTATAAAGCGGGGACTTGTCCCAACGTTAGGATGGTTATGTACATGTATCTGTAGAGGCTTTATAGACGTACGTGGGAAGGTGAATGTAAAAAGATGTATGTTCATTTTGAATTGATGGCCCTAAAGGAAAAGTTTCATATATAGAATATGTTTTCATGACTTCCGCATAGTTGCATGAGATATAATGATGTTCAAATAGATACATGCATGTGAATGGACATGAGCAAAGATTGGTTCTCTCGGGCCTCAACGGCTTTGGGTGCCAGCCCGCCTCAATGGGATTTGGGGCATGACAATGACTTAGAGTTAGGGATTGTGGTGTTTGCTTTGAAGTTATGGAGGCATTACTTATATGAGATTCATTGTGAGGTGTGATGATCATCACAATCTGTAGTACTTATTCAACCAGAAGGATCTGAATATTAGACAGTGCAGGTGGCTAGATATGTTGAAGGACTATAACATGATCATTCTTTATCACTCAAGCAAGGTCAATATAGTGGCAGATGCCTTGAGTAGAAAGTTGGTGAGTATGGGTAGCCTTGCCTAGTTATTAGTGGAAGAGGCTTATAGTTTGAGGTATTCGATTTATCTAGGTGCAACCAAGATACATCATGGATTGAAGCAGCATTATAAGTGGTGTAGTATATAAAAAGACATTATAGTGTTTGTGGCTTAGTGCTTGCATTATCAGCAAGTGAAGTGTAAGCACTAGAGACTAGGTGGTAGGACTCAGAGGATGTCTATACCTAGGTGGAAATAGGAGCATATTATTGTGGACTTTGTGGTTGGTTTACCTCATACTTTAGGGAAGTTTGACTCTATTTGGATGATTGTGGACAAGTTGACCAAATCAACTCATTTTATAACTATGGAGACTAACTACAACATGGAGAGGTTGGCTAAGATCGATATTCAAGAGATATTTCAGTTGCAAGGTGTGCATATTTCCATCATTTCAGATCTAGTTACTCAATTCACATCGTATTTCTAGAGTTTATGTAGTGAGATTTAGGTAATCAGTTAGAGATGAGTACAACATTTTATCCTCATACAGATGGTTGGTCAGAGTGGACTATTCAGGTGTTAGAGAATATGTTTTGAGCTTGTGTGATTGTCTTTAGTGGTCAGTGGGACTAGTTGCCTTTGGTAGAGTTTGCATACAACAACAACTACCATTCCAACATCCAGATGGCTCCATTTGAAGCTTTGTATAGGAGGAAGTGTAGGTCTTTAGTTTATTGGTTTAATTATTATGAGGTTAGGTCATATGGTATATACATGTTGAGAGATTCTATGGATAGGGTGAAGTTGATATAGGATCGACTTTTGACAGCTTAGAGTAGACAGAAGAGTTATGCAAACTAGAGAGTTTGTGACTTAGATTTTATGATTGGTAAGCATGTTCTATTGAAGTTATCATCCATGAAGGTTATGATGAGGTTTAGGAAGAAGGGTGAGCTTAGAGTGAGGTTTATTTCTCCTTTTGAGATTCTTTGGTGTGTTGAGGATGTGGCCTACAAGTTGGCTTTACCTTGGGTCTTTCAGATGTGTTTCCAATTTTACATGTCTCGATGTTAAAGAAGTATCATTTTGATAGTTGTCATATGATTTGATAAGATTCGGTGGATTAGGATCAGAAATTGACATTTGAGGAGGATCCCGTGGCTATTTTGGACTAGTAGATTCGAAAGATGAGATCTATAAAATAGCTTCAGTCAAGGTTCAAAGGAAGCATCAACTAATTAAGGAGGCCACTTGGGAGACAGAGTTGCACATATAGAGTAAATATCCTTAATTTTTTTACTGTTTAGGTACTTTCCTTATCCTTACATTTGAGGACAAATATGCGTTTTAGTGGTGGATGAAATAACAATCCTTATAGTGAATTTTTGATTTCTAAGTATTTTGATCATTTTACCCCTTTCCTTGGTTGCTTTATGGTATCTGTGGCCTATGGGTGTGATTTGCACAGTTCTTGAAGTGGTCGGTTGAGAATTAAGTAGTTTTTTCATTTTAGAAGATTTTGGAGTTGGTATAGTTGACTTTGGTCAACATTTGGAGATTTTGAAGTTGTATGAGAATTCTATCAGTTTCATTAGCTTTGGAATGTCACTTTTGGGTTAGTAAGACCTTTGGTTTGGGTCCCGAGACGTTTGGATGGATTTTGAATAGTTAGTTATAGAATTGAAGTTTAAGGCATAGAGTTGACTTCGGTAAACATTCATTGAAAATGAGCTCAAATCAATGATCGGACAATTTCATTGTTTTTAGAATGTCATTTTTAGTCTAGTAACATAGTTTGTTTGTGTTCATAGGGTTTCGAATGAGTTTTGGGGCTTGGTTCAGGGATTTTTTAGCCATCCTTTAGCTGTTTTTTTTTGTTGGAGCTTGTGGAAGCCTTTTGTACTTTTTCGACGTTGCCTTCACGATCACGAACAAGGAAGTCATCTGGTCATCGCGATCGCACTGTGGGCATCACGATCACAAAGGAGGTCCAGGTCCAAATAGGTCAGGTTGTGCATTGCATTCATGAAGGCTTTTGTCGCGATTGTAGCTCTCCTTGTCGGGTCAACCTCGCGATCATAAGGTTCTGGTCGCAATCACTAATAGTATTTCACCTGGACATTTTAACCCAATTTTCGATCTAAAACCCTATAATTCAATTTTTGAAGCTTGGAAACTCAATTTTGGGAGATTCAAAAGGTGATTTTTTAGGCTTCTTCCTTCGGTATGATTCTTATAGTCTTTTTACACATTCCCCAATAATTTATTTAAGATTTCATCTTTAAATCTTGGTTTTTCAAATGGGAAATTTAAGGATTTTGGGGTAAAGATAAGAAATCATATTTTGATGATTTGGAGATCGATCTTAACTCCATTTTTTATGATATTTTATATTTCAACTCCCTAAGTTATGAGTAACATGATGTTTGAATAAAATTCTAGTTTTTCTCTTCTAGGCTTGGGGTTGACTTTTGGACTCAAAATATAAGTATTCATGGGTGTCTATGGATTTGTTTTCTTATATAGAATATGTATTTGATCAGATTGGATTTGTTCGGTGACTATTCAGACGGGTAAAGCTTTGATGTGACTATTTGAGCTTTCGTTAAGGCAAGTTGAGATTTTTTTTGAAGTGTTTATGTGTTAGTTGCTTGTATTGGGAGTAGTGAGGAGATGTGGGGTACCGTGTAGATGATATGATGAGCATCCATGCGATTATCGATGTTTATGTAAAGGGTTTAAATGAATAATTGACTTGATTGGGTTGTGTTCCCCTATTATTGATGCATGACTTATAGGGTGAAAACTGAAGTAGAGATTCTGTCGGTCTTGATAGTGATCGATATTAATTATACATCCCCTAATAAGTGTGACTTGATTAATTTAAGAGAGATTGATGATATTTGAGCTTGTAGTCTGTGTTTTTGAGTTGAGTGTGGCTTTGTGTGGTTGGGTTGTGATATTTCTGTATAAATTGTGAAACATGCATAATCACTCATATTCATATCATGACATTGTTAAAGTGATATTTTAAGAAAACCAATTTGAAAATGATTTGTATACTTGATAGAAAAGTGCTCCGGGTGGATTTTACTGATTTTGATTTGTATGCCCGAGGGGAAAGTATTCTAAGTGACGCGATGGAAAATGGTTCTGGGTGGATTATTGATTAGAGTGTCTGATGGGAAATGGCTTTGGTTGGATATATGGACCTTGTGAGTCCCTCATGAGTACCATCTAGCTATACAAAGTAGGTAGTAGTAGGTTATACAGTAGCATGCTTTGCATCATTACATTCAACTCATCACTTACATTTGATTGGTACTAATATTATGTGTCGTGAATCTTATGGTTTTGTTATTCTTGTTTTGTATTGAGGAGTTGTGGATTTGTACAATATTGATTCCATATTATTGTTGAATAATTGTTAGACTAGGAGTGGTCTTCCTGCTTGAAGGTTTATGTGGGTTGTGGCGGGTGAGAGTAAGTTAGGTGGTTCTCACTATCACTTTGAATTAGGATTGGTCGACGATGATATTAAGTACATATAAATTAGTACTCATGCTTTTTTATTTCTACACTTTATGTACATTCATTGAGCCACCTGTTCTCGGGCGTTGATTCGGAGTCTATGCTTGGGATTTCTTCTTTGATATTTCGAGGTAGCAACTGATTGATCGAGTGCCTACCGAATCTCCTCTATTTTTCTTAGTTTTGTCATACTTTCGTGTATTTGAGATATTTCAAACTCCTTTATTGTATTTTTATTACTCTTAGAGGCATGTACCTTTTTTTTTATATTAAACGGACCTAATTCAGGGATCTCACCCCCCGTGACGGTCAAGGGTTAAGCCACCCCACCCCCACCCCCAAGCCTTAACATAAATAAAACAAAAGAAAATACAAGGAGGGGGACATAAACCTTACCTCCAGTCTTATGGTGGTTCAAGAGTCACCTAGCTTACTAAGGCTGGTCAACTCACCCCCAATACTATGAAAAGAAAACCTAGTTCTAAGCGCCTAGAAGAAAGGACTCCTCTCAATACAAAGAAATTAGGAAAGCATAAAAGAGTGAGACTCTCCCCTTACATGGTAAGAAGAGAACCTACCAATACTAGACATATTCATGAAATATATACTAAAACACATATATCCTAAATAAAGATGATAAGAAGGAAATAACACTAATGAGGAACAAGTGGTGACATGTTCAGGGCTCGAAAAACTAAAATTAGATATGGAGACTTCTTTATTCTCTTCAACTTTCTTCTTCTGAAACTGACCATCCCCATTTTGTCAAGAGTGTAGTAACCTCTAGTGTCATGAGGAATTTGATGGTAAGTGTAGTACTGCTGAGTAAAATCTGACAAGTGACTATGCTTGGAAAGAGTGTGTAACATCTCAAAAATCCAAGATAAGATTAGAATCATTCTTCAAGTATATTTATAATGAAACATAGTGATTTGGTAGTATGTGAAGTGATTTAGAGATGAATTAAGGCCACAAATAGTTCCTAGCTCATGGCCAAGTTGAAAGCTTCCTTACCGATTGAGTTCTTGTGTAAAATCTCCCTATAGTCAACTTCAAACGTGTGTAACTCCTAGCATATAAGAATTTTTTTAGCTCAAGAACCACTAAATGAAATGTATTTGAGTCTTTTTTCCAATGCCGCTGACTGTTTATCAATCCGATTCTTGAGTAAAAAGTTACGTTCATTTTACCTAAGGGTATTTGTCTTCCAGAGATTGATGACCTGAGTTGATGAGCCGTCAACTGGTTGACGACCCATCAACTGAAGTCATCAACCTTAACCATTAAGATAAAAAAAAATGGCTATAGATTGACGACCTGAGTTGACGGGCCGTCAACCAAGTCGTCAGATGGAAATTTTCTGCAATGTTAAAATATTTTCTAAGGGGTTATTTGATCTTTCCTACTTTTTTAACACCTACACTAAGACGTTTAAGAGATCCTAAGGCTGAATAACAAGCCTTAAATGAACCAAATTTCCCATAACTCAATGTATTCGACCCTTAGTTAGAAACAAGAGAAAGAGCCCATTTTCCTCCTCTTCAAGGCAAACTAGAGTTCTCTAATCTCAGGCTACAATTTCAAAGGTTTCTTCAAGGTTTTGATCTCCAGGTATGTGGGATTATATGAATGGGTTCATTTCACCCATTGAGTCCCTAAGTGAACTCAATGTCCTCAATTAAACGCATTCTTCAGAACTAGGGTTTCATGAATAATATGGGTTTTGTTGTATTTTAGTTTCTCATCAAGAATAATCCATGAATACGTGTCCCACACAAAAATTTAACGTCATTATGGAGTTATCATTGTGAACCCTCATTATATTTATCAAATTCTTGATTTTAGGAGTTGCTTTTTATGAAATTTCATGTCCTATTCATATTATAGAAGTTGTCATGAGAAGTTGCATTCTTTAGAGATGGCGGGTTATGAACACTCGATGACTTAGGAATTCATGCATTGATAATTAAATATTTAGTCCTTAAGTTTCATATGTTTTAGGTTGCTTTCAGATAAAGTGTATCTCACTTAATCTCAGACATCAGAAGCAGTGAGTATTATCAGTTGTGCAGACCCTCATAGTTCTTTTCAAGAAAGTATATTCTAAACAGTATTTTCACATAATACATACTATTAAACTATTAACATCTTCATGAGTCAAGAATTAGGATTTAGGTCCAAACTTCTAGAGTCATTCTAAAGCTTAGTCCTTATATGTTATCTTATACATTTTACTCCAGCCATCATAGGTCTCCCATAAATTTACAAGTCACAGTGTTCAGAAATACATGACACATATATATACATATACGTTTTCATATCATGATCAGGAGCTTTGGCTTATAATAATAAGATACATGACATGCGTGACATCCAGATATTCCATTAATGCTCTTGAACACTCTTTCCTAAAAGTAAGTCCCAATTAGTATGGTATCCAAAATGCCAACAATGATCGTGGATCAGTTTTCTTACAAAAGCAAAGTTCACTAATAGTATGGCAATCAGGTATGGCATCCATGATTATGAACATGTTGACATCTAGATATATCATCTCATGGAGCTATCAATTAGGTTCAGTTGGGAATAATACTTAGCACCGAGTAGACAAGGGTTCAACACAACCCAAGTCCCAGAACTACGTACCACCATAGGTATGATATTATGTTTTGCCCCAAGTAGGCCTAAGAGTGATCACGCCAAATCATGGTTCTTTACCCCTGGTAAGGTATTGAACACCCTCCCAACTTGGGTAATAGGTTGGATTCCATGTTGCTCCTATGGTCTATATCGGTTAATAGTATCTCTCAGTTTTAGACTCATATCTTACATTGACCTTGTATTCAGTTTATTCAGTACAATATTGATCAGTTACTTGTTTATTTACTTGGTCATTGCATCAGTTTACATTCCTCAGTCTCATGTTTAGTTCAGTCTTGTATGTCCAGTATATTCAGTTCCATTAAGAATAGTGCATATCTTACATGCTTAGTACATTCAAAGTACTGACCGCATACTTTCTTTTGTGCTATATTGTATCATAATATAGGTTGAGACGCTTAACATCCAGCTTACTGCTAGGACGATCCCTATCACCTCAGCAACAGAGTTTGGAGAGTCCTCATCTTCCGAGGATAAGACTTATGTGTACTTTCTTTATTTTAGTCATTCAGTTTTCAGACAGTCAGAGTTAGCTGGGGGTTTGTCCCAGTAACTCGTCTTAGTAGAGGTTTTCAGACAGACAAACTATCGTGTTCAGCTTTATGGTTTATTAGATGATTTCCAATTTGGCTTCAATATTGAAATTTGTTTTAAACATTATTATATTATTAAGATTTTAGTTTCCGCTCAGTGAATCTCATTTTATATAGTATTCTTAGTGTCATGCCAGACCATGGGTTATCTTGGGGTCACTCATGGCTCTAAGCACGTGATGAGTAGGGGGTAGTCTCGAGTCGTTACAGAGTGTCTGCTGGAAAGTTTGCTTCTCTATAGACATGTTTGCAATGAAAACAATCAAGTAGTTTGACCAACTCTTATAGCTCAGTGATATAAATGTGAAGGCTACATGGAGGGATAATGGTTTGCTTGAGACCTTTAACAAGTAACTCTGAATCAACTTCTAAAATGACCCTGTTATGACCATGTTGGATGCACCAGGTAATTCCATAAGTTGCAGCTTGAATATCTACCTGGTTATTAAATCCCATTCCAAGAGGTGTAGTAAAATCATAAATTAAGTGACCCCTGTAATCTGTAATAATACCTTCAGCTCCTATTTTCCCTTGAGGCATGTACCTTATGACTACCAGTTCTTGGGTGTTTGCTGATTCAGTTGAGATATTATATTTTTATCTTTCTGGTGTAATTACTTTGCATATTGTTATTGTTTGAATATTGGGTTTGCTTACCTATCCCAGGGGTTGAGATAGGTTCCATTACGACTTGAGTTTTGGGTCGTAACAGAGATTCGAGGTAGTTGCTGGCTGATCAGTGGCTTCTCTTATTTATGTTATTTTTCCCTTGTATTTGAGATATTCTAGACTCTCGGTTGTATCTTTATTTCTCTTAGAGGCTTGTACTTTATGACTATCAGATTTTGTGATGGTTTTCTTGGATTTTGGTATTGAGACTTGATTTTCTTTCTTATTTCTGCGTATTTGTTTTGTATCTTATTGGATATTGATGGTTTGGCTTACCTACCACAGGGGTGGCATAGATGCCATCACGACTTGAGTTTTGGATCATGACAGTTTATAAGTTATCCCTTAGGCTCATATTCATAAGTTAGCCCTTAGGCTCATGTTCATAAGTTACAATTCAGTATATTCTTGAGATTATGGAGACCATGTCACTTTGACATAGTTCATAACTAAGAGTTTCATATCATCATGTCATAATTCATAGTTAAGATATTTCATGCCATAAGATCATAAAGTTACATTCTTGAAGTAGTTTTATGGTTTTAGAAGTCATAAAGATCATATCATATCATAGAGTCATGAAATTTATGTTCTTGAGGGAATTCATTAGGGAAATGTCATATGAATCATGTCTTTTCAAATTCATTAGAGAAAATCTTAAAGATTGAGTATTTAACATAAGGATCATTCCATTTATAGATAGTCATAAATTCATGTAGTGAACCCATAAGAATCATATAAACATAGAATTATTATAAGAATGGAATAGTTGCATATAGGGTTCTTGGAATTTCATATGGAATAACAAAGGATTCAATTCAAAGCTTGAGGGTTTTACTCTGATCCTAGTTCATTCATGGAGAAAAACTTGAGAACATGGAGATGGAATTTATGGGGAAGAACAGAGTGGAGGATAGCCTTATATACCTTACTTGCTCCTAATCAAATGAGGGTGGCTAGAACTTGAAGAAGAATTCTGAGGAATTGCTGTTTCTTGAGTCTTGAGCGTAGTTTTCTTGAAACACTTGGGATTTTGGTTGGGACAAGGAGAGGAATAAGAGGATGTAAGTTTCTAAGTGTTTAGGTATATCAAGAACGGTTTTATAAAATTTATAATGAATAACCAAATGTTGGAGGACAAAATACCCTTAATTGGATGAAGTCCACAACATTACTACCCAAGGAGTCACCTTGCCTAGGATAGGCTGCATGTCGCGTCCAAATGCAGATGCAAGTGTACGCAGACATATAAGAAATATAGGATTTAGAGTCCATATATCATAACCACATGGACTTGTCGATTAACTAGTTACTAAATTAAACTAATGTTGATCATTTATGCAAGTAGATTCCAAAGTTATATTTATGAATTAACTAAAATAAAAATAAAAAGAAAATAACTAATGAACAATTAACCGGATGAAGAGAAAATTTTTACATAATCAATGTGATGAAATCAATCTAGGGTTATGAATTTGCTAACAATCATGTTGAATAATCAATTATTCAATTTCATCGACTTGCTTGATTTATCTAGTTATTGATTTGCGGAGTTAATAACATGATTATGGCCTTCTGAGCCTCTAATCATCTACTCACTTGCACTTCTATATCTATATTTCCTACGATTAAGAATGAAAATTCAAATGCAATTGTATCTCCCATTTTGTTACCAATTAAGGAGATCTAGGCATATTCCTATCCTAGCTACAAATCAATTCTTTATTTTACTAACGAAAAGATCTTACTCCCTATATTCTTTGTTCTAACTAAAGATTCCTCTCCCGAGTCCATAATGAGAATATGAATTTATTCTAATGGTCGCAAAACATTAAAATAGTAAGATCAAGAATATAAGAACAACTAATATGATAATCCTCACAAATCAAATCAAAAGTCTACTACAACAATCACGAAGCTACCATAATCCTAGAACGAGAAATTTAACTCCATAGACATGGAAAAACTACAACAAATCATCCAAATAAAAATATAAAAATAACTAAGTATGGAGAAGAAAATATTAAATTAATAACTTAGGATGGAACTTGGAAATAATCCTTAATCATTATTGAACTTGGACTTGGAATTGGAAAAATTCTGATGCCAAAACATGAAGTCCGCAAGGCGCCCTTCAAAGCATCAATCTATCCACGAGAAGTGCCCTCCAAGGCGTCAATATATCTGTGCGTCGTGCCCTTCAGGATGAATGTCGGTGTTTTGTCATGCCTTTAAAGTTTTGTCTTAGATGCGATGAAGGCTTCATTTTAGAGTTGTTTCCCCGCATCACAAACCTCATTTATTCACTACCACATGTTCCTTTTTAGTCTGTAATACTCCATTTTTGCTTCCTTTGCCATTTGGGGTCAACTCCTAGCGCATTTTGGTCTGGAATATGTCTAATCACATATATTAGCTTGCCCATATCAATTTGCATAAAATACATGGATATACACAAATTTATTCTAGAAACTTAAGCTTAAACATGGGTAAAATATTGTACTTGGGTGTATAAATATGCCCAAGATGACCACCCCACACTTAAAAATTTATTCTTCCTCGAATAAACATTAAAGTTCATCTCAATAAATCAAGTTTTAGGAACACCACCACTTTGATTGATACAAAAAATTAGACCATACAACAATTCACAACATCTCGTACGCTTCCCAAATATTATGCAATATATACAAACAAACAACAAACCTCTAACCTCCTAACCTCAAAGACGGACTCTAACTCATCACATTTAAGCTTGCTCATCTAATCTTGTTAAAGAAAACTAACAACATCACTTATCCATTATGAAACAAGTGCCCTCACAAGAAGAATTAGTCCATACACTCAATTCTAAAGATCGAATAAAATTTAAGGAATTAGATTCAAAGCGCGAGTCTCGCACTCACAAATGAATTCACATGTATGCACAAAGAACCATAGGGTTTCCCGCTATATACATCTCCACTAATTAAGTATGCTAGAATAGAATCAAATAGGACTTTAACGGGTTGTAAATTTGACTAGGGGACGGGCAGAAAAACTATATAATAGTTACTTACTCTTCCCTAAGCAGTTTGCATTTTTTGGACTTCATCACCCATTATTTCTTATCTCTATTTTCAAACCTCTCTTCAACAATTATTTCACTCGTATTCTCATCTTATCAAGAATGTTTCGATCATTTTTTCTCAAATATTTTTTTTTCTTTTCTTTTCATGTCACATTCTTTCAAAGAGGGTCTTTTCATCACTTTGTAGCTATCATTAGTCACTTATTGCACTTGAACATCCCTTTTTTCAGATTTAACAATTATAATACAGTCTACGCCATAGTGCTCAAGCAAAGCAGGTGCAAACACTAGGGATTCAAAAAATGAATCAAGTTAAAAATACAGCTACCAAACAAAAGTTATAGGCTCACAGGGGCTAACTAGTGATGACAATATCTGAGAAGGCTAAAATTCACAAGACATATCAAAGAAAGCCTATTATCATCTTCTAAATAGAGCAATACTTTTTATTTTACTTAAATAACATGCCAGGAAAGTTCTAGTCTAAGGTAAAAAAAATATGGAATCTATAAGAAATCCCCACCTCTCATGGCATAAGTCTCAATCAAGATGGATCAATTCTATTTCTAAGATAGATAGGGTCATAGCAAACTATAAAATAATAATAAACTATATCTAGAGTCACAACTTTTCATGACCCAAATGGTCATGACTGGGACCCACCTTAACTCTATACTGGGAGAACCAATCAACCCAACCCTTATCCAACAACTTAATCCTTACACTTAAAATAATTACTAAACCAAAACACCATTTATTAACTTAAATGATATGCATAACAAGCGTAATATCAATCTAATATCTCCAACATATCTAAATAATAACAAAATTGTGGAAGTATCTCTAAACTATTACACCCTCGGGACCCAAAATTCACCTACATAAACTACTAATCCAAAACAAAATCTGAAAACATAATCCAAAATACTAAGTCAATAGATAAAGAAGTCATTGTTCGAAATAAAGGACATGAGCAAGATGAAGATGCAATGGTTGTCCGGACATGATGCTCACCCTTGAATCGAAGGTGTTGATCACAAGCTAAAGCCGAGGTTTAGTCTCAAACACGAGAATACACTCTGCACTCAATAAAAACAAGAGCACATGTAGCATTAGTACAAAAACTATGTACTAGTAGGCATCATCAGCCATATCAACTTAACACCATACAAATAGATAAGTTAAATAAAAGCAAGAAGTGATCAAGACACAACTTATAATCAAGTAACAATTCAATTCATATTCATAATCACATCAAAATACAACACCACTAACTATCCTCTTCATATCAGTCCTTTTCGAGATATTCATGTCAAGCACTTAACTTAGGCAATTCAGTCAACAATAATCAAGTAGCCAACCACATGTACAATGGAACCAATGAATGCATGAAAAAAAGGGTACATAGGGTCGACAAGGACCCTTAGTCATGACCTGCAGAGGATGAACTTAGTTCATGTACCATCTTTCGATTAAAACGTCGTGTGACTCGGAGGACATAAGACTTCTTGGTCAAGCTAAAAAGGTACTGGAGTGGTGCTCGATCCCGATATTATTTTGTACAAGCGTGACACCCTATCCCAATAACAATAAAATAGGCAAAACCTCAACAAAATGCTCAAAGCATAATAATATCAATATTCAAGTTCATATTTCATACATCAACACTTAAGCCTTTAAATTAATCATTTTAGATAACCTTTTAAATCATCTCAAATCACAATTACAGGTATGTCCAAAGGCTAATCACAATCATCTAACTCAAATATAAGCATAGAGTCAAATCAAGTCCATAACTACATTAAAACCATAACCTACCTCGTATCCTTGTTCAAATGCACTAATTACCCAAAGTCTTGCCCTTTCTCGCAAGTTCCACTTGTTCTTGGTCTATAAAAAACAAATGTGAATGATTTAATATGTAATTCCCCACTTCTAGATATCATAAACCTAAACCTATTGATTTTAACATATGAACTTAACATAGTTCATCATTCTAGGGTTTTCTACCCTTTAGTATGTTCAAATTCATAATATTTCATGATTACAAGGAATAGTTATATACTAGGAAGTGAATTCTAAAAACCTAGAGTTAAATATAAGTGAAATTAAGTCATTCCCAACCAATTTTGTAACGATTGGTTTCATCGTTACTGAAAATATCTATGGAAAAGGCATACGAATCTCATTATTCACATGTTTTAAGATTGATTCTTTAGTATGGGAGTTTATTTGATATTTACTAAGGTTATACAATACTCCTAGCATAAATTTAAGTTGAAAGTATCCTTACCGATTTAGTTTCGGGCTAAGTTCAAACTAGGGTCAACTTAAAATGATCATTCCTCCTAGAATATAAGGATTTAGGTGTCCTACTACCTACTAAATTAAATATATTTGAGTCTTCTTTCCAACACAACCAACCGTTCATTAATTTGCTTCCTGAGTAAAAAGTTATGGCTATTTTACTGAAGACTGTCCGAACTAAAAAACTGAGGGCGTTGTAGAGAGTCATGTTGCTATAGGAATGGCATGTCTCTATAGAAATACAAAAGTATTTTATAACCTATTTTTGATGGGTTTCATCCCCCTAACCCCAAACTTTCATTCCTAAGCCCTAGAGAGGCGATTTTCTCTTACTATGGGTGGAAATTCTTCGTTGAGGTAAGTTTCTCTAGTCATCTTCTTTATTTTTCAATCCTAACATCCTAGAATCATTAGAAAAACATTTAATGGTGAAATTATTGGGGATTTGAACCCTAATTTCATGATATTTTGAGAAAAACCTATGGGTTGGGTTAATATCACCTAGAATCACTTCTAAATTGTTAATTAACAATCTCTGGCATGAATTAGTGATTCTAAAACATAAAAATTGATAGTTGGGGACCTTTAATTCAATAAAGGTGGAACCTTTAGCCTAAAAACACCATTAATAGAGTTGGGTTGAACTTGAAGAAACTATTTTGATGACAAATTGATCCTTGGGTAATGTTATAGACCATAAATGAGGGTAGAATTAGTGTGTTTGAATTTTCAAGGTATTTGTTTGAAGAGTAGTTTATTAATTACTCTTTTAATTATTATTATTAAATGATTTAGCCTTCGTAAATGTGAAGAAGAAGGAAGATCATCCATGGCATAGCTTACTTGTTACAGCAGCTTAGTGCCCAAGTAGGTTATGGTTTTTGAGTAGTAAACTGTGGTTAGTAATCATATCCATAATATAGATTTAATGGGAGAAATCATGCTTAGGCCTGCGGGCATAGAGTGTGGGTGGATAAAATGTGGATTTAATGTATAAAGGCTTAATTGTGTATTAATATGTTAATGTATGAATCCTTGATGGGTGTTTTGTGTTTGCATGACCTCATGGTGGATTGTAATGTGAATTATGTAAATATAGATAATAATGAGACTGTGTGAGCCTATAATCTAGTGATGCAGCCTAAATACCATAAAAAGGGTGAACTTGATAATATGTATGTTGAAATACGAGATAATCTTGCTTAAAGTTAGTGATGAAAATTGATTATGGTATGAGAAGGCGGTGATATAACTTAAGTGCCTAAAGTCATGTTAGGCTAAGGGTTAGAAAGTAGAGGGTATTAAAGTGCATGACTAAAACTAGATTGTAAGTTGAATAGAGTTGAATGATTGGCTAATGGAGTAGGTCTTGAACCTAATAATGACTTGAATGTAGGGGTTGATAGATAATAGAAGAATACCCAGTCTCGGTATAAATAAAGGAGGATTGGATTAGTGAATGAATTTTAAATGTTGAACTAGAGTTTAGACTCCTTTGGGTTGAATGTGCACTCCTAAAAGAGAATACTTGAATTTGATAAAGATGGCTTGATAATACTTACTTGAATAAGTCGTGGATTGGTCTTCGGACATGCTGTAATTTATGAAATCAATGAATCATAGCTATATGTAACTTGGTGTGTTAAAGAATGGTTGTTGTTTACATGGAATGATTAGCTTGATATGACCAAGTGTTTGGGTGGTTGTTTATTATGGTGATATCTGTTATTATCATGGAGTGTATTTGTATTTGGACATCTTTACAAGATTGGTTGATATTATAATTCATTCATTAGCTCGGATACCACGCCGGTATAGTACATAGATAAGAGCTCATCCCCTGAAGGTCATGACTAGTGGGCAACCATAAAACCCTTAGCATGTATGTACAAGTTATGTATGAGCGTGATGGTTCCTTGAGTAGACTGGGTATATGATTATTGTCATTGATGTTGTTTATATTGGTTCTATGAGTGGACCAAGTTATATTGTGGTTGTTGTGGGTTCCTGAGAGAATCGGATTATGACGTTGCTTGATATATTTGGGATTCTTGTGTGGTCCGGTTACTTGACATATATTTTGGGATTCTTATTGTTAGAGTCAAGGTTGTTGACTTGGTCATGCCTTGACTTGACTTGTTGTCTCTTGACTTGTACTTGACTAAAGAGTTACTTGAAAAGGCTAAGTGTCATAAACTTAAGGTATTTATCATAATGTGTGTTCATAGTTGTATTTATTACAAGGTGATGATTATTGGGTTTCATTTATCATTGAGGTTATTTGAGGCGTAAGTGAAATAGATTGACTTAATAACTATCGGGGTTAAATAAGTGAGAGTTAGGATTTGATGAAACTAGATGCGAAGGTGATGAATGATCAACGGGAATAAAAATGGAAGTACTCTTAGTTAAAACATGGGTGAAGATAGCATAAGTGGATGAAAGTGTTATGAATTAAAATGTATATAATTTGTCTTATTTTATTTTTGTGATTTTTGTATTGTGTTTATGTAATCTAACCATGGTTGGAAGATGATACCTACCGGTACGTGTTGTTTGTACTGGTACTATTCTTGCTATACCCTTTTTGGGGTATAGTCTGGTTGCAGGATCAGTTGATGTTTCACAGGTGACGTGGATAGTGATCTCCATCAGCTTTTACTCCTCTCATTCATGGTGAAAGATGTGTCCAGTCTTATTGTTCTTAATTTAGAAGCTCTTGTACGTGTTTATACTAGGTCCTTAGGTAGTTTTCATTTTTCGCATTTATATAGTTGTAAAATCTTTTGTAATAAGGATTTGGTATTATGTTACTTAATTTAAGAATTTTGCATTTATTGTTCAAAGGGTGGTAAGGGGTTCTCCGATCTAGGTGAATTAAGGTAGGTGCCCTCACGATTCGGTAACTTGGTTCGTGACAATTTGGTATCAGAGCCTAGGTTATCGGTCTCCCAGTACAAGAGCAAATGTCGAGTAGAGTACTACAGATTGATGTGTTGACGTCCGCATCTAATATTTGGGAATCTATGAGGCATTTTAGGAAAATTGTTTCACTTCTTTCTTTTCTCTCATGCGGTTGTTCAGTTGTTGTATGGGTTGAGTCCAATTGGTATCTTGACTAGGCAAATGGACGTCACTTGACTCCGCTTGGAAGGATACAAGTAATGAAAATTGGAACCGGGAAGGTTCCAATTGGTATCTGACCGTAAGAGCTGTGTATAACATGTTAGATAACCAACTCAGAGTCATAAGTATGCGAGTAAACTTTATGTTAAGGAGAGATGAAGAATGATATATTGATTTTGGAAATCTCTGAATTCATGTGTTTGTGATTTGTAGTTTATTGATTAATTTTGAATTGGAGATAGGTGAATATTGCAAGTTGCCATGTGTTGTGTGGTGTGTGAAGGAATTTGACTACTATTGTTGCTTGTCTTGTTGGTAATAACATGTAGGTTTAATTTGGTACTTAAGGTTAATGGAGCTTGATGCTTATGTGAATCGTAGTTGGTTAAATTACTATAAATATTGTGAATTGTGAAAGGTCATAACTTGCCTATGTGTTAATGATTAAAAGAGTTCTCGTTATGTGATTTAAGTGGAAAATGGTATGCTAAAGGCTAGGCATGGTCTTATCATTGATAAAATGGTAAAGGAAAAATGGTATATACTTGTGGAAACTCTTGTTTCAAGTGGTTGGTATATGAATAAGTACCATAGGAAAAGGGCTATTGTTGCTTGATAGCGAGAATTGCGGTAATAAAATTTTATGGTAATTCAAGATTGTGACTTAAGGAAAAAAAAAATTTGGCTTTAAATTTTGTGATAACTTAAAGGTTTAATTTATGACTGAATTATCGGTTAAGTAAATAAAAGGGTGAATATGGTAGCCCTTGGCATGAAAGTTAATTATTTGATGTGGGTGATATTGTCGGTTGAGGTAACATTTATATTTGAACATCAGACTTTATATGATTTGGTGGTTTTTACTGTTGATTGAGTAATTACTTGCATTTTGATGATAGTGTAGTTGATGAGAAAATTGTGAGATTATGGTGGAACTAAGTTCCCGGGTATTTGTGAAATTATGGTTGTCTATTGGTAGAAATAGTCACCCATGTATTGATTACTAAAATGACTTGTCATTGGTTGTTTATTGTTTTACATTGCTCATATGCTTTTTATATGACAATAATTATTGATTAATTGTATTCCTTGGGAATGGTATAATTAAATTGCTAGGGTCCTTGGAATGAGATAACTTGATTATGATTGATGATCCTTAGTTATAGGGTCGGATGAGGGAGTGGGGTAATTAGATATGTTCTTGAATATTCATGTCCCTCTCATTGATCATGGTAATACTTGGTTGTTGCTCCTGAGTGATTGAGGTATGTTGGGTCGGTAAATTGACTAGTTGTAAGCTAGTTATGAGGATAAATAAGTATAGCTTGTCCTCGGGTGATAACTATAAAGCTGGATGGTTATAAATGATTGATTGTTAAGGGTAGAATAGACTAATGTAAGTGGTGGTAGAGAATCTATGTGTTAATGAAACCCATAGTAGTGTGTTGGTTAGTAGTTGTACAATAGATGATCTATTCTGATGTGTTGATCATGGAAGGGTGAAAAAGGTCCATAAGTTAGATACCTCAAAGGGAAAACACGATGTAGTACTTGGATATATTATGTTCGTTATATCATTGTTTAGGGTGTAATTGTCCGGGTTAAGATTTTCCTCGGGTTGGGAGTTAGAATTTCTAGGCTAGGCTAGTCTTGGATAAAATTTGAGCGAGGAATGGTATAGGGCAATCCGGGAATGGATTGGGTAGATATAATAAAGTTTAGATTGATTATATGTTATCTAAGGTGACAAAGAACCCGTAGGACTTTTTGGAATCGAATTCGGGCGAGTAAAACTCCCGGTATCGATCTTGACGTAAAAGGGTTAGTTTGAAATGTCTTGGATTTAAGGTTTGTTGTGAAAAAGGGGAGTTTGAAAGAAAATTGGACATTCTGCCTCGCCCATGTCGCTATAGTGACATGCTCTAAAGAGGAAAATGTCCCGTTATAGCAAGAACAATGTCGCTATAGCGACATAGGTCGCTATAGCAATATCGTTATATCGACATAGGTCGCTATAGAGGGTTAAATCGTTGTTTAATCAAATTTTTTCCTCAAAACATTTCATTATTCTAAAAAACATTTTGGGGAAGGTTAAGGGAAATTTGGAGCGATTTAGTGGATAAACTATAGCGAGTGGGTAAGTAAGGTGTTGCATAATCAACTCTAAAAATAGTGTCTTTCTAAATTTCGACTTCAGGCTTCTCTTCACCCAATGCCCAATCGGGGACGAACGGATGGTAAATTGGTATATATTGTAATGACCGATTCTGTCGTTAATGAAAATAATTGTGGCAAAGGCATCCAAATCTCATTCGTCACATGTGTTAGGATCAATTCTTTAGTATGGAAGTGCATTTGATATGTACTAAGGACATACAATACTCCTAGCACAAAGTTAAGTTGAAATGATCCTTACCGATTTAGTTTTGGGCTAAGTTCAAACTAGGATTAACTTCAAACGATCATTCCACCAAGAATATAAGGATTTAGGGGGCCTGCTACCTACCAAATTAAAGATCTTTGAGTTTTCTTTCCAATACAATCGACCATTTGTTAATTTACTTCCTGAGTAAAAAGTTATGACTATTTTACTGAAGACTGTCTGTACTGAAAAGTTGAGGGCGCTGTAGCTGGTCAGGTCGCTATAGCGACATCGCTATAGCAACGGCATGTCATTATAGCGACGCAACAGTAGTGTATAACCTATTTTTGATGGGTTTCAGCCCCCAAACCCCAAACTTTCATTCCTAAGCCCTAGAGGGGCGATTTTCTCTTGGTATGGGTGGAAATTCTTCGTTGAGGTAAGTTTCTCCCGTCATCTTCTCCATTTTTCAATCCTTTAACATCCTAGAATAATTAGAAAAACCTTTAATGGTGAAATTCTTGAGGATCTGAACCCTAAGTTTATGATATTTTGGGGAAAACCTATGGGTTGGGTTAATATCACCTAGAATAACTTCTAAATTGTTAATTAGTGATTCTAAAACATGAAAATTGATAGTTGGGGACCTTGAATTCAATAAAGGTGGAACGTTTAGCCTAAAACTCCATTAATAGAGTTGGGTTGAACTTGAAGAAACTATTTTGATGACTAATTGACCCTTGGGTAAAGTTATAGACCGTAAATGAGGGTAGAATTACTGGGTTTGAATTCCCAAGTCGACTAAAAAGGTAACAAGGCCCACTACCGAGTCTCGGATACCAAGTCTAGTTATACCTGTCTAAGTCTGGGCTAACTCTATCTAAGCCTGGACTAAGGTCCAACAATAACATTCACCAACCAGCAATCAACAACAACAATATAATACTATCCGACCCCAAATAGGTCATCCGTGGTGTACCACGAGGATAACGGGCCTGGAATGTGTCCGAATAGCCCTATCCGGCCTAGAAGGCCTAAATCATAGCAAACCACCACCACCAAGTCTATAATACCAACCCAAAATACCAGCACAATAGCATACATATATCACACATAAGCCCAATCTAAGTGTAAAGGAAACCTAGCCTACCTGGACGCCGCTGCAAGCCTGCCAAAAGAACCAGCTATACAGGAACCTTTCCCTTTTGAGAGGCCTTTGACTACTGCCAAGCTACCAAAATAATAAGCTACATGTCACAACATGACTATTGATACCCATATTGAATTAGTTCGAAAAATGTCCGAACAGTCCACGTGGGGCCCGCTTGCGGAATCGCAAAATTGAAATCGTCACAACGTCCCAAATTACCCCGTGACCAATAATCACAACTAGCACTGCTCAATTTGAGCTCGAAAAATAACTCAAACATCAACACCAATCCCAACAATACCATCGTAAATGGAAATTACCTTAAAAATAAGAAAACGTACCGTAGAAACGACGAGAACGAGTCCATGGACTCAATATATATAAACCCCTATGGTCAAACCTTAATGGAATAACTCAATATTGATCTTAAATGACCAATAATAGTCAGAACTAAATGGAAAAGTGGATAAAATGTAATTATTATACATTTATCCAACATATAAATATATATTGCCAACCTTCCACCAACTATCTTCCTACCTGCCAAGTGGCAGTCACCACTTACCAAAGGTTACCTTTGTGCTCACCTCCTCACCTTCTACGTGGTGGTGGAGGTGGCACATCATGAAATTTTTATCCCCTTATATATATATTCGGGTATTGTATAGGCTCGTGATAAAATAAATATAATATTTTAAATATACCATAATTAATAGAAAATTATTTTGAATAAAACCTTTATAAAATAAAAATATTATTTTAACATATTTAGATTTACTATCTCCGCTTAAATATTAATAGGTT
The DNA here is from genome assembly GCA_031232105.1 of Capsicum rhomboideum. Lineage (NCBI taxonomy): Eukaryota > Viridiplantae > Streptophyta > Magnoliopsida > Solanales > Solanaceae > Capsicum > Capsicum rhomboideum. Next base: position 43,881,681 of record CP124719.1, on the reverse strand, counting down.
ATAAAACTATTATAAAGTAATATAGATATATCATAACTAAAGAATTTTATAAATATCAAAAATATTTTCGAAAGGTAATTAACTACATCCTTTTACCAAATTCTAATTTAATTTAAATATTTCACAACACGCTCGGTATAAATAATATTCTCAAACAAACTGCCCGAAAACTGAACTGTCAGTCCCAGCAAGTCATAATTAACTTGGGGCAGTTATAGATAAGCTTTAAACGCTGAGGATGTACGAAAACGTGGGAAATGACCAGGAGGGTCATTACAGCATCCACTACTAAAAGGACTTTCGTCCACGAAAGTCAGGAGTAAGCGCAAACCTAAAGACGTGAAAAAGTAGGGATACTGGGCTCGCATATGACGTTCAAGCTCCCAAGTGGCCTCCTCAACCGTACGGTGAAGCCATTGTACCTTAACTACGGGAATGTCCGGGGACCGTAACCGTCTAACATCTCTGGCTAAAATGGACACAGGCTCCTCCACAAATGCTAACCTCTCGTGTAACTGAACCGAGTCCCACTGAAGCACATGCGACTCATCTGGAATATACTGTCGCAGTATAGAAATATGAAATACCGGGTGAATAGCTGAAAAGGTCAGAGGTAAAGCTAACACATAAGCCACCTCTCCAACTGTCCGCAGAATCTCAAAGGGTCCAATATATCTGGGGCTAAGCTTTCCCCTCCTACCAAACCGCATCACGCCCTTCATGGGCGATACTCATAAGAAGACCCTATCACCAACTCTGAATTTCGATGGACGACACCTACGTTCAGCATAACTCCTTTGTCTACTCTGAGTTGTCCACAGCCTGTCCTGAATCACCCGAACTCATTCCAAAGACTCTCGAAGCAAATCTGTGCCACGAGGACTAACCTCTGAAGTCTCGAACCAACCAACTAGAAACCGACACCGTCTACCATACAAAGCCTCAAACGAAGCCATCTGAATGCTGGAGTTGAAGCTATTATTATACGCAAACTCTGCTAAAGGAAAGAACTGATCCCACTGACCCCCAAAGTATAACACACAAGCGCGGAGTATATCCTCCAATACCTGAATTGTCCGCTCCGACTGCCCGTCGGTCTGAGGATGAAACGCAGTACGAAGGTCCACCTGAGTAACCAACTCCTCCTGGAAAGTCTGCCAGAAATTGGAGGTAAACTGAGATCCTCGGTCTGAAATAATAGATACTGGTACTCTATGTAGGTGAACCACCTCCTGAATATATACATGAGCTAATCTCTCAGCACTTTAGGAGACTCGAACAGGGATAAAGTGCGCGGACTTAGTCAACCAATCCACGATGACCCAAATACTATCAAATCCACGGGAGGTGCGAGACAATCTAACAATGAAATCAATAGTGACCCGCTCCCATTTCCACTCGGGAATGGGCAGCTGCTGAAGCAATCTACCAGGTCTCTGGTGCTCGGCCTTTACCTGCTGACAACATAGGCATCGAGCCACCAACTCTGAGATATCTCTCCGCATACCGCTCCACCAATAGTGCTAACTTAGTTCTCGGTACATCTTAGCTGTCCCGAGGTAAATAAATATCTGGAACTGTGCGCCTCGTGCAGAATCAACTGAATCAAATCCCCAACTCTCGAAACACAAATACGGTCGTCAAACCTCAAAACACCATCAGAATCCAAGGTAGCTCTCTCAGACTCACCCCTCAGTACTTGATCTCGAATGCTACGAAGACCGCTATCCTCAAACTGACGACTCTGAATCTGCTCCAACAAAGTAGATCTCGCACCAACACAAGCGATAACCCTCCCGGGATCAGAAATATCCAAACGCACCATCGAGTTATCTAAGGACTGAATGTCCAAAGCCAACGGCCGCTGAGAGACTGGAATGAAGGCTAAGCTACCCATACTCATTGCCTTCCGGCTTAAGGCGTCCGCAACCACATTTGCCTTGCTCGGGTGATAGAGAATAGAGATATCATAGTCCTTCAACAACTCAATCCACCTGCGCTGCCTTGAATTAAGATCCCTCAGAGTCATAATATGCTGAAGACTGCGGTGGTCTGTAAAGATCTCACAATGAACACCGTATAAATAATGCCTCCAAATCCACAGTGCAAACACTACCGCTACTAACTCTAAGTCATGAGTGGGGTAATTATGCTCGTGCACTTTCAACTGCCTCGATGCATAAGTAATGACACAACCCCGCTGCATCAGAACACATCCCAAACCAACACTAGACGCATCATAATACACGGTGAAACCCTCGCCCTCAACTGGAAGAGTCAACACAGGGGCAGAAGTAAGTCAATCCTTGAGCTTCAGAAAGCTTGCCTCATAATCCTCAGACCACTGAAATGGAACCTCTTTCCTGGTTAGTTTGTTCATAGGAGATGTAATACACGAGAATCCCTCAACAAACTGCCTGTAGTATCCTGCCAACCCAACAAAACTACAAACCTCGGTAGGTAACGTGGGCCTAGCCCAACATCAAATAGCCTCAATCTTTGCTGGATCTACCATGATATCATGTCTGGATACAACATGCCCTAAGAAAGATACAAACTCAAGCCAGAACTCACACTTTGAGAACTTGGCATAAAGTCGATGACCTCTCAAGGTGTGGAGCACAATCCTTAAATATTGCTCGTGCTCCTCACTATTTCTCGAATAAACCAAGATGTCATCGATGAACACAATTACAAAAGAGTCTAAGTATGGCCTAAATACATGATTCATCAAATCCATGAAAGTTGTTGGGGCATTAGTCAACCCAAAAGACATCACCAGGAACTCATAATGGCCGTACCGAGTCCTAAAGGCTGTCTTTGGAATGTCCTCAGTTCTAACTCTCAACTGATGATATCCAGATCTCAAGTCTATATTCGAGAATACCGCTGCACCCCAAAGTTGATCAAACAAATCATCGATACGAGGCATAGGATACTTACTCTTTACTGTCACCTTATTTAGCTATTTATAGACGATACACATACGCATGGAGCCATCTTTCTTCTTTACAAACAAAACTGGAGCACCTCATGGTCAATAGGGACGAAGTCAAGTGACGGACTCTCAATGCTAGCATCCCGAACATAAGCAAGGAATGAATCACATCCCCTCGCCATCAATCTACGAGCCTGAACATATGAAATAATCCCTATCGATGTGCAGCTAACAGAACCCTGCCACACCACCGGGGGTACACCAGGCATGGCTAAGGTAATAGTCTTGGCAAAACAATCCAAGATTGCATGATGAAAAGACAACCAGTCCATGCCCAGAATCACATCAAAGTCTACCATGGCTAATACAATAAAATCAACCTGAGTCTCAAACTCCTGAATAGTCATCAGACAAGATCTATATACCCGATCCACTACTAAGGAATCATCAACGGGGGTAGATACACGTAAGGGTACAGATAATAACTCAGAACATAAACCCAACCGTGGTGCATAATAAGTAGATACATAAGAAAACGTGGATCCGGGATCAAATAATGCAGAAGCTAGCTGATGGCATATGGAAATCATACCTGTAATCACCGCATCCGAAGTCTCAGCCTCTGGCCTAGCCGGCACGGCATACAACTAACGTTGGCTACCACTAATCTGAGCACCGACCTGACGACCAGTCTGACCTCCATGTGCTCTACCTCGGGAACCCTGGGGACCACCCCGATGACCCTGTACACCACCTCTGCCTGTTGGCGGTATAGATCTGATGGGCTGTACCATCTGAACTGAAGGCTCAATCGCCCTGCGCTGAGGACACTCATACGCGAAATGAACGACAACCCTATAAGTATAACATGTTCCTGGCTCCCTACTCATCCTAGAAGATCCGACTGATCTGGTATGACCACCTTTAGTCGATGAACTGGACTGACCACGTCCCTGAGGCTGACTACCAGAACCATTATAGGCGGGATGACCCCAATCAAAAATCTGCAAGGCTGACTGTACGGGCCTACTAGGCTGACCCTGTCGCTGAAAGGACTGATGATGCTGCTCTGGGTACCTACCTTGAAACCCGCGGCCTTTGAACTGCGAGCTGCTGTGACTGCCACTGTAACTACCCTGGAATCGGGGTCTCTTATCGCTGCCCCCTTGGGCCTCGTGATCCATCTCCTCTATAGAATATACATGCTCAGCTATCTCAGTAAATAATTTCCCCGGAGTCACTAAACTCTGTGTGGCCCTGCGAAGTGTTAATAGCAACCCTCTGACAAACCATCTAATCCTCTCGTACTCATCAGGCAAGATTATAGTTGCATGTCTGGCCAAATCATGAAATCTTGCCTCATAATCAGCTACTGTCATAGACCCCTGTCTCAACCTGGAAAACTCATCTCGAAGACGCTCACACATGTTGTGGGGCATATGCTTCCCCAAGAATACCTCAGAGAACTGTGCCCAAGTAACGGGTGGAGATCCAGCTGGCCTGGAATCAAGATAACCTCTCCACCATCTCCTCGCGACTGTATCAAACTGATAGGCAACAAAATCTACCCCGCGCCACTCCACTAATCCCAAATTCCTCAGCTTCTCCTCGCAGTTGGATAAGAACTCATAAGCACCCTCTCCTGGGGTACCCACAAATTTGGGCAGAGCTAATCTCAAAAAATGAGTCAACATCTTCTGCTCCTTGGCAGGCATAACTGGCTAAGCTACTACCGGCTGAGGAATTACCGGCACTGGTGAAATCACAACTCTGGGTTCTGCAGCTGCAGGCTGCGCCCCAACACCATCCCCTTATACTGCTGGCTGGGCTCACTCGGCTGATGGACCTCCAACTAATCCCAACAACTTCACTAAAGTGTCTCAGAGCACTGAAGCATCAATAAATCCAGGTGGAGCCTAGGCTGCTCTCTTGCCCATCGGCTGTTGTGGCAGCGAAACATCTGGAACTATAATTGGATCTAGTGATTGGTCCCTAGCATGATCACGGCTTGGGGCTGCTATTCTATCTTGCCTTCGACCTCTAGGTCGACCTCGGGCCCTAATTGGAGCCCTCGCTGCAGGCTTGGGGTCCCGACCCCCATCTCTCGTACCACGCGTCCTAGCCATCTTCGTAAAGAGTAGACCAAATGAAGATTAGAAACCAACATAGACTCGTCACACGGACATGAGTCAAGAAAATGAGAGACTCCTCTAAGAATGCTTCGTAGCCTCCCCACACCGATCCGCAGGACTCTACCACACATTGGCTCATGTACCGACACTACACATACAAACCTAGGCTCTGCTACCAAGATGTCATGACCCAATATTTGATTCATGATGGCACCTATCGTAACCCACCAATAGTCAAGCCAAACCCTAGCCCAAAGCGACAAGCGATGGGTTAACGGGCGAAATCTCAGATAGCAGATATGAAGTGGAAGTAACCATACCTATAAACATGCTATAAATATAAAAATAGAATGAGAATATATATACATGCCAAGACCGAGAAGGAAGAGGACAATATATAAAGCCAAGAACCCCTCCCAAGACCTGGTGAGGTCGGTACAAGAGTCACTACTAGACATACCCCAAATACAAGACAGAAACCAAATATATATAACAAGTATGACAGTCTCGAGAGAAAAAGACTATACAGTAGAAGATGGAGTAGGATCTACCTCGGACGTCAGTAAGCCCACCCTGCTCCGGAATCAGTGCTGAAAAGAGAGTCACGTCAAACTCATCGACTAGTGCCCAGATCTGCATCGAGGAAAAAGATACAGAAGTGCAGTATGAGTATCAGGGCAACGGGTACTCAGTAGGCATCATCGGCAACTGAGCTCAATATAATATAGGTAAGCTAAAATGCGAGGGTGCATGCTAGGCCGGTGTATAAATAATAAATACATAAGTAACTGCCAAGACATATAGATATGCTCAGGAGATAAATAAATGTGATATCGAATAATTAGTAAATAAATGTGTAAGTAAACACACAAGTCAAACATAACCTATTTGGGCCCCCATAAACCCGATAGGCATACGAAAGAAAACAATAACCCAGCCTAGCCCCCATAAATTGGTGGGACACACAAGAATAGTAAATGCATAGTCACCAGTGTCTCGAAGTTGTATCAGTATCCAGTAACCATAATAACTAACAAGGGTGCACCAGGTTTGAACCGGCACCAATGGGTAATAACAAGAGGCCAGATGCCGGAATCGAACCGGACACAGTGGTTAATAACAATAGGCCACATATATATTTTATCTATCGGACTCAAACCAAAACTCAGAGAACAACAGTATCATAATCACGGTACCCAGTACCAGAACTCATAGTGTGCCACAATTCGAGGTCGGACTCAAATTGGGACACCTAATAGTCAATAACCAAATTCATCATACCTAAATCAGTAGCCGAACTCGAATCGGAACTCATCATAACCAGTAACCAGAACAGAGCCAAATGTCACATCATAACAAATAAAAAGGGAAATATGCTAATCCCAAGCCGAAGCTGAAGTACAGGTAAATGAGCTAACCCATCATCTGCTACAAGAAAAGTCCTCGGGTCCTCCTAGGTCTATAGTATACTATCATGCACTATCTAAGTCAGTCCGGGTGTCTAGAGTAGCTCATTGCCAGGTAGGTCCCAATTCTAAGCTAACGCCAGCAATCCCAATCAAGTGCGGTGCTATCCGGGACTAAAAGGTTAAACAGGCCAACCGGGTATAATCGGGGTGGCTCAATCCCGTCACAAGCCTAACAGGTCATACTAGGGCTTAACTAATCCCAAAGATGTCAAAGTTCTGACAAGTCGACTAAAAGGGTAACGGGGCCCACTACCGAGTCTCGGATAACAAGTCTAGTTATACCTGTCTAAGTCTGGGCTAAGTCTTTCTAAGCCTGGACTAAGGTCCAATAATAACATTCCCCAACCAGTAATCAACAATAACAATATAATACTATCCGACCCCAAATAGGTCATCCGTGGTGTACCACGAGGATAACGGGCCTGGAATGTGTTCGAATAGCCCTATCCGGCCTAGAAGGCCTAAATCATAGCAAACCACCACCACCAAGTCTATAATACCAACCCACAACACCAGCACAATAGCATACATATATCACACATAAGCCCAATCTAAGTGTAAAGGAAACCTAGCCTACCTGGACGCCACTGCAAGCCTGCCAAAAGAACCAGCTATACATGAGCCTTCCCCTTTCGAGAGGCCTTTGACTGCTGCCAAGCTACCAAAATAATAAACTACATGTCAAAATATGACTATTGATAACCATATTGAATTAGTTCGGAAAATGTCCGAACAGTCCACGTGGGGCCCGCTTGCGGAATCTCAAAATCAAAACCATCACAATGTACCAAATTACCCCGTGACAAATAATCACAACTAGCACCGCTCAATTTGAGCTTGAAATATAACTCAAACATCAACACCAATCCCAACAATACCATCGTAAACGAAAATTACCGTAAAAATAAGAAAACGTATCGTAGAAACGACGAGAACGAGTCCACGGACTCAATATATATAAACCCCTATGCTCAAACCTTAACGAAATAGCTCAATATTGATCTTAAATGACCAATAATGGTGAGAACTAAATGGAAAAAGTGGATAAAATGTAATTATTATACATTTATCCAACATATAAATATATATTGCCAACCTTCCACCAACTATCTTCCTACCTGCCAAGTGGCAGCCACCACTTACCAAAGGTCACCATTGTGTGCACCTCCTCACCTTCCACGTGGTGGTGGAGGTGGCACATCATGAAATTTTTATCCCATTATATATATATTCGGGTATTGCATAGGCTCGTGATAAAATAAATATAATATTTTAAATATACCATAATTAATAAAAATTTATTTTGAATAAAACCTTTATAAAATAAAAATATTATTTTAACGTATTTAGATTCAATATCTCTGCTTAAAAATTAATAGGTTATAAAACTATTATAAAGTAATATAGATATATCATAACTAAAGAATTTTATAAATATCAAAAATATTTTCGAAAGGTAATTAACTACATCCTTTTACTAAATTCTAATTTAATTTAAATATTTCACAACACGCTCGGTATAAATAATATTCTCAAACAAACTGCCCAAAAATTGAACTGTCAGTCCCAACAAGTCATAATTAACTTGGGGCAGTTATAGATAACCTCTAAACGCTGAGGATGTACCAAAACGAGGAAAATAACCGGGAGGGTCATTACATTATGGTTTATGAGTCGTACACTGTGAGTAGTAATCATATCCATAATGTAGATTTGATAGGAGAAATATTGCTTAGACCTGCGAGCATGGAGTTTGGGTGGATAAAATGTGGATTTAATGCATAAAGTCTTAATTTTGTATTAATATATTAATGTATGAATCCTTGATGGGTGTTTTGTGTTTGCATGACCTCATGGCGGATTGTAATGTGAATTATATAAATATAGATGATAATGAGATTGTCTGAGCCTATAATCCAGTGATGCAGCCTAAATACCATAAAAAGGGTGAACTTGATATTATGTGTGTTGAAATACGAGATAATCTTGCTTAAAGTTAGTGATGATAACTGATTATGGTATGAGGAGGTTGTGACATAACTTAAGAGCCTAAAGTCAAGTTAGGCTAAGGGTTAGAAAGTAGAGGGTATAAAAGTGCATGACTAAAACTAGATTGTAAGTTGAATAGAGTTGAATGATTGGCTAATGGAGTTGGTCTTGAACCTAGTAATGACTTGAATGTAGGGTTTGTTAGATAATATTAGAATTCCCGGTCTCGGTATAAATAAAGGAGGATTGGATTAGTGAATGAATTTATGAATGTTGAACTAGAGTTTAAACTTCTTTGGGTTGAATGTGCACTCCTAAAAAAGAATACTTGAATTTGATAAACATGGCTTGATAATACTTACTTGAATAAGTTGTGGATTGGTCTTCGGACATGCTGTAATTTATGAAACCAATAAATCATATCTATTTGTGACTTGATGTGTTAAAGAATGGTTGTTGTTTACATGGAATGATTAGCTTGATGTGACCATGTGCTTGGGTGGTTGTCTATTGTTGTGATATCTGTTATTATCATGGAGTGTACCGCTATTTGGACTTCTTCACAAGATTGGTTGATATTATGATTCGTTGGTTGGCTCAGGTACCAAGCCGGTATAGTACATAGATAAGAGCTCATCCCCTGAAGGTCATGACTAGTGGGCAACCATAAAACCCTTAGCATGTATGTACAAGGTATGTATGAGTGTGATGGTTCCTTGAGTAGACTGGGTATATGATTATTGTCATTGATGTTGTTTATACTGGTTCTATGAGTGGACCAAGTTATATTGTGGTTGTTGTGGGTTCCTGAGAGAACCGGATTATGATGTTGCTTGATATATTTGGGATTCTTGTGTGGTCCGATTACTTGACATATATTTTGGGATTCTTATTGTTAGAGTCAAGGTTGTTGACTTGGTCATGCCTTGACTTGACTTGTTGTCTCTTGACTTGTACTTGACTAAAGTTGTAGAGTTACTTGAAAAGGCTAAGTGTCATAAACTTAAGGTATTTATCATAATGTGTGTTCATAGTTGTATTTGTTACAAAGTGATGATTATTGGGTTTCATTTATCATTGAGGCTAATTAAGGCGTAAGTGAAATAGATTGACTTAATAACCGTCGGGGTTAAACAAGTTAGAGTTAGGATGGATGGCACTTGATGCGAAGGTGATGCATGATCAACGGGAATAAGAATGGAAGTACTCTTAGTTAAAACAAGGGATGAAGATAGCATAAGTGGATGAAGTGTTATGAATTAAAATGTATATAATTTGGCATGTTTTCTTTTTGTGATTTCTATATTGTGATTACGTAATCTAACCCTGGACGGCCGATGATACCTACCAGTACGTGTTGTTTGTACTGATACTACTTTTGCTATACCCTTTTTGGGGTATAGTCTGATTGCAGGATCAGTTGATGTTTCACAGGTGACGTGGATAGTGATCTCCAACAGCTTCTACTCCTCTCATTCATGGTGAAAGTTGTGTCCAATCTTATCGTTCTAAATTTAGAAGCTCTTGTACCTGTTTAGACTAGGTCCTTGGGTAGTTTTCATTTTCCGCATTTATATAGTTGTAAAATCTTTTGTAATAAGGATTTGGTATTATGTTACTTAATTTAAGACTTTCATATTTATTGTTCAAAGGGTGGTAAGGGATTCTCCTATATAGTTGAATTAGAGTAGGTTCCCTCACGATTCGATAATTTGGGTCGTGACAATTTGGTATCAGAACCTAGGTTATTGATCTCCCAGTACAAGAACAAATGTCATATAGAATCCTGCGGATTGGTGTGTTGACGTCCACATCTAATCTTCGGGAGGCATTTTAGGAAAATTGTCTCACTTCTAAACCACCAGAAATCACCAGATTTCCCTGGACCACGCAACACCCAAAATTAGCCCAAAACTAGGCTAGTCCTGAATTTCACAAATTTAGTCTATGAAAAGGCTAACCTGAAATTTTACTCACTAATTCACCATAATAATATTTTGGATCATTACACAACCATGAGCCTAGGTGCCAGAAAATCTATTATTTTATTAACTCTCACGCACTCAATCTCAAGCCTAAATATGCTAGTATCAAATAGGTGAAAAGGTTTTTTTCTTTTCTGTCCTAAAAAAAATTACTCCTAAAAATGTAAAAGAAATAAAATCTAACGACTATAATTCCCTCAAAATGGTCATCATCCATTCATAGTAGGAAAAAGTATCTATCTATGACTAAAAGAAAATTTACTCGGTCAAAAGAACCCCCTCAAAAAGATTCGAGGCTATAAGAAAAATCAAGGGGTGGATGAGACATGCCACTTAAGACAAAAAAAAAAGAAGATATTTTTGTGTATTTATATATATATTACTCAAATAAAATAAAATCATATGGCATACACACCCTTAAAGCCACAATTATCAGAAGATATTCCACCCCATGCTTAAAATCATGCTTTGTACCCAAAGTAATATATAAGATTTAAAACAAGGGTTAGAGACACTCCCTGAGCCTTCTAGGGCCTAGCTAGTAGCATGTTTCTTCAATTTCCATCAAGAGTCGCGCAATTCTACACTTAAGCTCAACCACGCTCCTTATAAGCTTCAAATTTGGATACTCGAACTTTCTTTGAATCTGTAAAAACAAAACAAAACAAAAAATAATAATAATAATAATAATAATACAAAAATCACTAATCACTAAAAAAAAAAAACATAATACTACAAAAATCACTAATCACTAATATATTAAAAGTGTAAAGGGTCTTAGAAATGTTGTTTGAACTTTTTGCCCTTCATTAAAAGACTACGCAATAGAAAAAATCGTCTTTTTACTTATTTCACTATTTTCTTTAAATTATTATTTAATTAGTATAGTAATATTAATTCCTAAAATATATGGTAAAAATTATAATAAAACAAGGACTTTTGAACAATAAAAGACTCCTAAAGTATATGGTAAAAATAAGAACTTTTAAACTATAAAAAGACTCCTAATATATATGGTAAATTAAGGAGAGAATTGTTGTCGGTAGTTTTTTTCTAAAATACATGGAAGAACCATGTTAAAATATTAGGAAAATAATGCCAATTATTTATTTTTATTAAATCATTAACTATCGATTTTAAATCAACCATGTTCACAAGTTGCACTATGTTGATGGTTTCTTCATTGCTGGAGACGATTTGGACAAGAGAATTATGGAGTTTGATGGTTTCTTCATTGCTGGAGACGATTTGGACAAGAGAATTATGGAGTTCTTTACTAAAATTGGTTGAGAAGAAGCACGAGAAGGACATCAACAAGGATGACTATACCATTGCTTGGAAAATTTAATTTAAGTGGAATAACTCCAATACCAAGGTGTTTGCCTTTCCTTTTGTTTATTTTGTTGTGGCTTAAACTTCTTTTAGAATTAGATATGTTCAGTAAACTTCTAGGTTCATTAACTTCTTTGTCTTGGTCTTAATAAAATTCTCATGAGGTAGTACTTTTGCAAAAAAAAAAAAAAATGAACTCTAATAAAGAACACTTTCAATCATATATGAAGGCATCAGTGCAAGTATATGTTTCAAGTTTTTATTTAGTAGAAGTAAGTTTAATTGTAATCAAGTTGCTAGCATGACCCTTTGGTCGTTCGTCAAGATCTGAAGAGCAGTAAGTGCATAAGCTCTAACAAATAAGTTAAAAGCAATGGTATTAATCGAATTGCTAAAGTCTTTTCTTGTCTAAAGCATTATTCTTATGTTGTCAATAATATTAAATTTCTAATGTAATTCTTAACTTATGATGAAGCTGAAAGGCCTATCACGCAAGTTGCAACGATGCGCGATCAAAGCATCGCTTCAAGAAAACATTCAAGTTTTGAATGCTAATTTACTCAAATATTTAAGGTTAGAATGCTAGAACTTTCTATTCTACTTCTTTTTATGATACAGATGGTTTCTTTTGTTAATTTTAGTGAGACATCATGGACGTACAACACTACTTGTGGAGATATAATAAAAAATAAAAATAAGCAAGTAGTATTAATTTTGCTTCTTATTTTTAGTGTGATGGTGATTTATCATGTGCAAAGCACCTACTTTTGAATAATTTTTGCTAATTAATATTGATCTACTAAAATATTCCTCAAATATTGGTCGACATTTGTATACTTAATTATTAAAAAAAATTTATACGAAGTGATATGAAAAGGGCTCAACTGGAAATTTCACACATTAAGATAAAGAGTTTAATTAGAATTTTGGAGAAGGCTACATATATACAGGGGCGGACCCACATGTATCCTATCGGGTGCTCGAGCACCCATTAACCCCGATGTAAGTTGTTTATATCTATATAGTAATTGCTTGAAATATTGATAAAACAAAGCCAGCAACACCCATTGAACAAAAAGCCCAATAGGTGCTGTGGTTGGATGGCTTAATTGAAGGCACTATTTTTAGGTGTGGAAGTCAGGGTTCGATACTCAGTAGGTGCAATTTTGTTTGTTAAGCAGTTCCTTTTTTCCTTAGTCTCACATGTTCTTTTTTTTTTTTTTTTTTTTTTTTAAATACTTTCTTTGTTTGTTTAATTTTTAGTTTTAATTTCCTTTTATGTCTTTTGTAATTTCATGTTAGATGGAAAGAAAAAAAGTTATGTCCAATCACTTTTCTTTTTTTTCTTGAGAAATGTTGGCAATTTGGCTAAAATATCATTCACGTAATTTTTTTTTTCTTCAAAAGACAATTTTTTTTATAATGGTACTAATATTAGTTTTAATTTTTTCATTAACATTTTAAATTGGTGCATTTAAATAATTGTGCACTTATACTATGTGATTTGTAATAATTTCTTTATACAAAAAAAAGTGAGCAGCCACAAGTCCAAAATCCTGAATCCGCCACTGTATATACTTATGATGTATGTAAGATAAAAGTGGTAAACAATAAGGAATCAAATTAATAGTGTTTCTTGATTTTTGCTTTATGTTATTCGTTAATTTTTTTTAAAAAAAATCGTGGCATGTTTCATTGGAATAATGGTCTTTTGTTAACAATACTAATTTTTATTTTATATAATAATTGATTCTAGATAATTAATATATTGTTTGGGAAATCAAAAATTTGTAAGGTTTACCGATCTCTAATCTATACAGGTGATCACTGTTAATTTATTATTACTACTTTGTTTCAAATTCTTTGCATAACTACTCCCTCCGTTCACTTTTACTTGTCATATATAGACTTGACACATCCATTAAGAAAACATTATGGGAGAATTGAAAATTATCTTGAGATTGAAGGGATAACTATTCAATCATAATTTTGTAAGTTTGTTGAGGGTCGATCGAAAATAGTCTCTCTACGCAATAAAGGTAGTGATAAGGTATGTATTCTATCTTCCACAGACTACATATATATGAGATTATATTGGAAATTATCTTGAGATTGAAGGCATAACTATTGAATCATAATTTTTGTAAGTTTATCACATACTTTTATTTTTATTCAGTGATATCAGATGTTGAAAGATCGCAGTGTTACCAAGCTTTGAGCCGAGGATTATTGAAAACAATATCTCTATCTTATAAAGATAGTGATAATGTATGTATTCTATCCTCCACAGACTCCACATATGAGATTATATTGAAAATTATCTTAAGATTGAAGGCATAACTATTGAATCATAATTTTTGTAAGTTAGTCGAGGGTCTACCAAAAACAGTCTCTCTACCCTATAAAGGTAGTGATAAGGTGTGTATTCTATCCTCCAGAGACTCCAGATATGAGATTATATTGAAAATTATCTTGAGATTGAAGACATAATTATTGAATTATAATTTGTAAGTTTGCTGAGGGTCTACCAAAAATAATCTCTCTACCCTACAAAGGTAGTGATAGTGTATGTATTTTATACTCCACAGACTGCACATATGAGATTATAGTGAAAATTATAGTGAGATTAAAGAAATAAGTATATATTGAATCATAATTTTTGTAAGTTTGCCACATATTTTTATTTTTCTTCAGTGACATCAAATGTTGAAAGATCACAGCGTTACCAAGCTTTGAGTCGAGGGTCTATTGAACACAATCTATCTACCCTGCAAAGATAGTGATAAGGTGTGTATTTTATCATCCACAGACTACACTATGAGATTATATTGAAAATTATCTTGAGATTGAAGTCATAACTATTGAATCATAATTTTTGTAAGTTCGCCGAGGGTCTACCGAAAACAGTCTCTCTACCCTACAAAGATAGTGATAAGGTATGTATTCTATCCTCCACAGACTCCATATATGATATTATATTGAAAATTAACTTGAGATTGAAGGCATAATTATTGAATCATAAGATTTATAATTTTGTCACATATTTTTATTTTTCTTCAGTGATATTAGATGTTAACAGATCACAGTTTTACCAAACTTTGAGCCGAGGGTTATTAAAAACAATCTCTCTACCTTACAAAGATAGTGATAATGTATGTATTCTATTCCCCACAGACTCCACATATGAGATTATATTAAAAATTATCTTAAGATTGAAGGCATAACTATTGAATCATAATTTTTGTAAGTTAGCCGAGGGTCTACTGAAAACAATCTCTCTACCCTATAAAGGTAGTGATAAGGTGTGTATTCTATCCTCCACAGACTCCACATATGAGAGTATATTGAAAATTATCTTGAGATTGAAGGCATAATTATTGAATCATAATTTGTACGTTCGTCGAGGGTTTACCGAAAACAGTATCTCTACCCTACAAAGGTAGTGATAAGGTATGTATTCTATCCTCCACAAACTACATATATGAGATTATAGTGAAAATTATCTTGAGATTAAACACATACGTATTGAATCATAATTTTTGTAAGTTTGTCACATATTTTTATTTTTCTTCAGTGACATTAGATGTTGAAAGATAGCAGTGTTACCAAGCTTTGAGTCGAGGGTCTATCGAAAATAATCTCTCTACTCTACAAAGATAGTGATAAGGTATGTATTCTATCCTCCACAGACTCCACATATGAGATTATATTGAAAATTATCTTGAGATTGAAGGCATAACTATTGAATCATAATTTTTGTAAGTTCGCCGAGGATCTACCGAAAATAGTCTCTCTACCCTACAAAGGTAGTCATAATGTATGTATTTTATTCCCCACAGACTCCATATATGAGATTATATTAAAAATTATCTTAAGATTGAAGGCATAACTATTGAATCATAATTTTTGTAAGTTAGTCAAGGGTCTATCGAAAACAATCTTTCTACCCTACAAAGATAGTGATAAGTATGTATTCTATCCTCCACAGACTCCACATATAAAATTATATTGAAAATTATCTTAAGATTGAAGGCATAACTATTGAATCATAAGATTTGTAAGTTTGTCACATATTTTTGTTTTTCTTGAGTGATTTTCAAACAGTAATTGTAGTACCATGTTCAATATCCATATCAACAACAAGAGTTTTGATTATCATAGAGCAACCAAAGCTACTAAAGGGATGTTTTGGTCATAATAAAGTAATCAAAGTGAAAAAAGGTACATACACCAAGAATTTCATTTATAAAGAGATATGTTGTAAAATTTATCGCGTTATGTAGTAACATTTATTTTTATCATTTAAATGAATCTTGTATTTGTTTTAATGTCAATTGTTATTTAATTTCATATAATTTATTGTCTATGTATAATATTTATTCATATCATTTAAATAGATATAACATTTATGTTAACTTCAATTTATATTTTTTAATATATAATTTTATTGATTGATGCGAGACATAAGTGCAAAGCACGTACCCTAAACTAGTAAAAATAAAAACTAGAAGATACACTACTAGAAATTGGGTTGCCTCCCAATAAATGCTTGATTTAACATCACGTCACAGTGTCATCAAGTTCACCACTTTTCTTTCACTTTGAACTTACGAATTACACCTCTAAATTCTTTTCTAATTTTCAACTACGCTAAAGGGGCAGTGATATAATAATAAAGAAACCAAGTAATAGATGTCACATCTTACACTTCTTAGCCCTTACGTGAGGAATGCCGTTTTATCTTCTTGACTTGGAAAATTTTAAAATATAAAGGCCTTGCTCCTTATCCACACACTTCTCCATTGCTTTAGAAGTCTCAATTTCTATGTCACCAACCAAACACAATGTTGAAAAGTGCTTAGAATGAGGTCTAATAGCCCATAACTCCAGAATGACATTCTCACTTTTGTACTCCTCCTCGACATTGGGATCAATCAAACAAGAATAGTTGAATAGTTTGAATTTCTCTTTCTACTACAAAGCTAGCTAGTATCCATAAAACTGGTCGTTGGGCATCAGACGCCACAACTTTTTCATATAACTAAGCCTGTAAGTCACGGATATTTGAGTCAGATTGGTCTATCTCTTATAGCTCAACTTTTCTTTCTCTTAGTTGTGTAGCTATGTTTGTAAGACTATCATAGAGAAACTCATTAGATTTTATTGGTTGAGCTTGTTCCCTTAACCAAAATTCGTTCACTGTTTCTTCTTCTTCATAACTTTCTCTTTGAATGGATTCACTCTCTTCTTCTAATTGAGTATTAGCTAAGCCCATAACTTGCAGCCTGTCACGACCCGATTTTTTGAGTCATGATGGCGCCTATCGTAATCCACCAATAGAAAAATCAAGCCATAGCTCGAAGCAATGGGCTAATAGGCAGAAATCGGAAGAAAGGAGATGAAGAAGACACAATAACAATAATAAATAAAGACATAAAGCAAAAGAACTAAAGTATAACATACATACTGAGATAGAAGAGGAAGAGGACAGTGTATACAGATGAACCCCTCCCAAGACATGGTAAGGTCGGTACTAGAGCCACATCTAACACAACCAGAGTACTAGATAGAAACTAAATATACACAACATATATGTCACACCCCGAGTTCCAACGAGGCGGATTGGCACCCGTAGCCGATAAGGCCCGAGAGAACCAAGCTTTGCTTACATTCATTCATATGCATGCCATGAGAACCTCCACTATCACGTAAGAACATAAGAGGCTAAGATCGAAAATCATGGAACACGTAATATATATATATGTATGTTAAACTTGGCCTTCAAGGCCATCAAGTCAACAGGACGTACATCTCTTTTCTTCACATTCATTTACATATCCACATACGTCTACAAAAGCCTCTAACAGAAATACGTATACGACCAACCTACATTCGGGACAAGTCCCCGCTTTACATAACATCTACAATACCAAAACCAATGTACAACTCAAGCACGGAAAGCCCCGAACCAACTGGAGCTCACCAAAGATTAGTAGATGTCCTGCAGCTTACTGGGGAGGTCTACTAGTGCCTGTGCCTGCAGCAAGTAAGGTAAATCCCCCAAGAAGGGTCAGTACGAAGGATGTACTGAGTATGTAAGGCTGTATGAAACTGAATCAGTATATAAGAACTTTCATGGAAAATAAGTATAAGGGACATGCCCAATATGGACAAGCCATCAATCTATATGTTTGGAACTGCGTGCATTACTTTCGATACTCTCTTCACTTATGTTTTTGTACCTCCTCTTACTTACTTGACAATCATTAATCATATAATGCCCGGGCCCAACTGATCAGTGGAAAATTAATAACATCGTCATGCAGGTGTTCATGTCACCCCATGGATACACCCATAATGTTGGGATAGTCATCATGCAGGTGTTTCTTTCACCCCATGGATATCATTATGCAGGTGTTTATTTCACCCCATGGATACACTCATAATATCTTACTTCATTCTTTACCTTTTACGAGATTGGTACCTTTACTTGTGAGAGATTGATGGGCTCACTCATGAGAGGTTAAGACATTCACTTATGAGAGATTGAGACGTTTGTTTGGGATAGATTGACATATTGAAGCCATAACCTTATTGGAAGCTTTGAATCATAACATTATTGGGAATTTGGAACCATGTCCATAATTATGTAACACATGAGCAACAACGACTAAAGAATGCAGAACATGTGACTTAACAATAGATACAACCTGAATGAGATGCCTTTGGACATTTCGGAATGGAATAAGTGCATAGTCCATATGAACAATATGTTGCAGAAGGATATAGATAGAATAACCTTACATACCTTGGCCTCTCAATATGAACACTCAATCCTATACGTGAATACAATAGCCCAGCTTCTTCCTTACGTCTTACTCTACAATACAAGTACATATCGGAGCTTACATTAGCAACTAGTTACTATACAAACGTACAAAACGACAATGAGCTATATGACTGCAGTATAACGTCATGTCACCCCTTACAATACAATCCACTGCATTCTCATATCAACGACACCATAACATTCCACACATTGACCAAGATATCATACATCAATAGCATTTTACACCACACTTACCCTTTATGCTTTCTTATTATCATTCCGTCACAATTACTCTTATCAACTTGTCTTATAACAACATATGAACAACAATATATACTTAATGTAGTCCAACATGCCTCCATACGACACTTTAAAGTCATTAAAATGGTATCACAAGTTGATAATTACATCCGAAAAGGGTATAGGGGCCTTCGGGGACCAAAGAGAAACTAAAACATACAAAATGGAAACTTGGGCTGACCTGCGCAGCCACCTACCTGAGCCCACATGTGACCTTTGGCAGAAGCTAGAGGTACCTGCGTTGGCATCTGCGCCCGCAGGTGCCCTCGTCTGCGGGGGCGGATGCCCGTTTTGGTCCAAATTGGTTTCTTTTGGGTCTTTTTATGCAATGAATGGTCCATGATCATAACCAAACTTATTTTGACATAATTTTGATCATTTGAATGCCAAAAATCAGCCACGGTCTCACAACACACATAAACGACACCCAAAACTACACTTCTCGGTCAATACGTCACCAAATCAAAGCCATTTTCACAATAACAATCCCAATCATTATACACAAGGATAAAACAAGGTAAGACTAAAATCACATCTCACATGAAAATATTGAATCCATCAAGTTCATTTCCTTCAAGACCACAAGTCCATGTTCAAGTTTATAAGACAAAACCATTCTCCGATTGCAAAAATAGACAGTTTTACACATAGCACACTGTCCAAGACTTTGCCAACACCACCAACATGATTTATAGACCATCTTAAACATATCATATACTAAACCATGAGAAGAATACTTACCAAAAGGTGACCTTGTCCCAAAAGAGATGAGAGCTTAGGGTTTGTATGAGATGGGAAATGTTGTAGATAATTCTAGAAATGGCATGAGAGTTTCTTTGAATAAAAATCTGATTTTTTTAGCCCCTTTTATAGTCCCATGAAGTCTCATTCTTAGCCACATATTTCATGTTTACTTGGTCAATGGAAGAGCTATGCAAGAATGGGTCAAAATTCCCTTTTTGGGCCATGTCTTTCTCATGATTTTGGGCCTCATTTGGCCCAATGGCACAAGACTCATTAATGCCCAACGAATTTAATGTATAATTCATCAAGTCTCTCATGTTCAAATAATTTCATAAATGTAAACGTAGTCGTATAGGTTTGAAAACATACGGGGTGTTACAATATACAACAGTCTCGAGTACAAAAGACTATACAGGAGTAGATGAAGTAGGATCAGCCTCGGATGGCAACAAGCTCACCCTGCTCCGGATCAGTGCTGAGGAAGGAGGATCACGTCACTGCCGTCGACTGGTGTTCAGATCTGTATCGGGGAAAAAGATGCAGAAGTCCAGTATGAGTACCAGGCAACAGGTACTCAGTAGGCATCATCGACCAACTGAGCTCAATATAGCATAAACATAACTGAAATGCGAGGGTGCATGCTAAGTCCGGGGTAAGAAAATAAAGGGATAAATAACTACCAAACTATACACCTGTGATAAGGAGATAAGCATAGGCGATACAGAATAATAAGTAAATGCGAAAATAAACAGACAAGTCAAACATAACCTAAATGGCCTACATAAGCCCAAAAGGCACACTGAAGAAAACAATAACCCAACTGTGCCCCCATAAGCCGGTGGGACACAAAAAAAAAGTAAATACAGAACCCTCAGTAACCTGTGGCTGAACCAGTATCCAGTAACCATCCAGGGGTGTACCGGGCTGGAACCGGCACCAATGGATAATAACAAGAGGCCAGACGACATGATTGAATCGGACATAGTGGGTAATAACGAGAGGCCACATATATAATATATCTCAGAAATCATAGTCAGATGCTGAACTTGAACTGGAACTCAGTGAACCACGGTACCAAGTACCAGAACACTCGAATAGTATCGCAATCAGTAGCCGGACTCAAATCAAAACTCATAATAATCAGTAACTATCGTATTTGGATCAGTGGACGAAATCGAACCAGAACTCATAATAGTCAGTCTCCAGGAGTTATCATAACCAAGTACAAGAATAGTGCCAGAATCCACACAAACACAAGTAAACAGGGACATACCGGCCCCAGACTTAACCCAAAACATAAATAAAGGAGCTAACCCACAATGTTCTACAAGGCCAATCCTTGGGTCCTCCAAGGTAAACTTCCTACTACTAGGCGATATATATGCCAAATCGGGTATCTCAAATGTACCATAGCAAGGCGGGTCCCAATACTAGGTCAGGGCTAACAATTTTGATCAAGTGTTATGTTATCTGGGGTTGATAGGGCCAAATGGGTTAAAGGATAATAACCAGGGTAAACCAACCCAAAGGTTATCCTAAAAGAGTATCTCAGGGCTTTACTAAGTCCAATAATGTCTAAGGTTAACTATGCCATCTGTGAAGAGCAGCGGGGCCCACTACGGGGACTCAGAACCAAGTTTGGGCTAAACCTATCCGAGCCTAGACTATTTGGGCTAAACCTATCTGAGTCTAGACTAAGGTTCCCCAACACCCTACTAATAGTAGTATAATATTAACCAACCCTATAAAGGCCATCTTTAGCACACCACGAGGATAACGGGCCTGGAATATGCTCGAACAAGGCCCTAACCGGCCCAAAAGGCCTAATCATAGCAAGCCAATGCCAATCTACAACTACCAGCCCAAACACTAGCATAATAGCACACAAATACTATAAATAAACTCAGTCTAGATATAAGGTAAGCCTAGCCTACCTGAAAGCCGCTAAATGCCTGGGAATCCTGCTAAATAGGAGTCTTCCTTTTCCGAGAGGCTTTCGACTGCTGCCACGCTACCAAAACATTAAAGTACATGTTAAAATAAGACTATTAATACCCATATTGCTTAGGTCAGAAAATGACCAAAAATCTCACGTAGGGTTTGCTTGCAGATTCGCGAAACCAAAGCCGTCACAGCATCCCAAACCTCCCCTTGACCAATAGTCACAACAACCACAACTCAATTCGAGCCAAACATGGCTCTAAAATAGCACCAACAATACCAAAACCACCAACTATATGAAATATACCGTAAAAACGATGAAACTTATCGAAATAACGATGATTACAAATCCACAAATACTTCTCCATTAGAACCCGAGCTTGAATAATATGAGGGTAAGAGTAATATATGTAGAGTATGACATAACGCTATGAAGCTAGATGTTGAATATAATTCAAAAAAATGGCAAGTGCTTAGATAATCATTACCTTAAGATACAAAGTCACAACATAAGTTTATATTTGCTAAATTGTGGTCTTTTATGCCATCTGTACTAGCATTGATTGTTGGCACTATCCCTCCTCTTCCACGTGGAAGTGGAGGTGTCATTACAATGTTTACTGATCCCATTATCTAAGTATTCGGGTATTGCATAGGTTCGTGGTAAAATAAATACAATATTTTGAATACACCATAATTAATAGAAAATTATTTCGAATAAAACCTCTATAAAATAATAATATTATTTTAACATATCTAGATTCACTATCTTCGCTTAAAATATTAGTAGGTTATAAATAATATAAATGTATCGTAACTAAAAGTTTATCATACAAATCTAAAATATTTTAGAAAGATAATAAAAATATATTTCTACCAAATCCTAATTTAATTTAAATACTTCACAACACTCTCGGTATTAATAAAATTCTCAAACGAACTGCCCAAAAATCGAACTGTCAGTCCCAGCAAGTCATAAATAACTTGGGGCAATTATAGGAAATTTCTAAACGCCGAGAACACACAAAAATGAGGGGAATGACCAGGAGGGTCATTACACAGCCATTACAAGTTTTAACCTTAACATGTATCTCCGTGAGTTTGGAACATATCCTTTCCATGAATTCCCCTAGTTCTGCTTATCGCTTCTATATTTTTTTCATCATATCTATAAGGTGAGACTCATGTTCTGCATCCTTCAACTCATTACTCCTGCCAACATCACGAATAACAGAAAGATCATAACAAAGGCTCAGGGGATGGGAATAAGAGTTAGGACAACCATTACAATGATTATCTTGACCACCACATATGCGATATATATTCAATTCAAAAGATTGGGTAGACATATACAACCCACTCCGTGAAAAATTATGACAATTTATATTCAAGTGGCATCCTCCATAGTAGAGACAAGAATTACCGACATATGAATGCACATCATTCAAATAATTTGTATTCCAAAATGTCATGTTAAGAAAGGTAGGAAAAAATTCAAACAAATTATATATACAAAAATAATAAATAAAAATAAATAAAATAAACTTGAATAGACAATACACAAACACCTAATTTAGAAAAATAGCCAATTTCTACGACCCCGCAATGACACCAAAAATCGTATCCATCCAAGCTCACACGCAAGTGTACGCGATCGTACAAGTAATATAGGATTGAGAATCGAGATATCATACCCACAGGAACTTGTTGATTACTTATTTGCTAAATTTAATCTAATGCTAATTATTTATTCAAATGGTAGATCCCAAAGATATATTTATAAATTAAGTAAATTAAAAATAAAAATAAATAACTAATGAACAATTAACTAGATGAAGAGAAAATTTTATGTAATCAATGTGATGAAATCGATCTAGGATTATGAATTTGCTAACAATCATGTTGAATAATTAATTTCATCGACTTGCTTGATTTATCTAGTTATTGATTTAGGGGGCTAATAACATGATTATTGTCTTTCGAGCCTCTAATATCTATTCATATGAACTTCTATGTCTATATACCTATGATCAAGAATGAACATGCAAATGCAATTGCTTCTCTCATTTTGTAATCAAGTAAGACGATCTAGGTATATTCCTATCCTAGCCACAAATCAGTAGTTTACTAAAGAAATGATCTTACTCCCTATATTCTTCATTCTAACTCAAGATTCTTCTCCTGAGTTCACAATGAGAATATGAATTAATTCTAATGGTCACAAAGTATAAAAATAGTAAGATGAAGAATATAAGAACAACTAATATGATAATCTTCACAAATCGAATTAAAAGTCTACTACAACAATCATGAAGCTTCCATAATCATAGAATGAAAAGTTTAACTCCACATACACATGGAGAAATTACAATAAATTATCCAAAGAAAAATGTGAAAATAACTAAGTATGGAGAAGAAAAGATTAAATTAATTTTTTCGGCCTCCATGGCGGCTCCTAGCTCTCCCTAGATCAAAAGTTGTGCAAAAATCGTACTTAGAATGTATTTATAAAAGTTGAAAATAACTCTTTTACTGAACTTGGATTGAAACTTGGAAAAATTCTAATGCTAAAACATGAAGTCTGTGAGGCGCCCTTCAAAGCTCTAATTTGTATGCACGAGGCATCCTTCAAAGCACCAAACTGTCTGCGTGAGGCGCCCTTCAAGGCACCAATCTTCCTGTGAGAGGCTCCTTCCAAGACACCAATATGTCTGTGCAATGCGCCCTCCAAGACACAGGAGGGTGTTTTGTCATGCTCTCTGGAGTTTTATCTTAGATGCGACGCGGGCTTCATTACAAGGTTTCTCCAAGTCGCGGACCTTATTTATCTACTGCCACAGGTTTCTTTTAGTTAGGGGTGTGGATCGGTCGGTTTAGTTCAGTTTTATATATTATTGGTTCGATTTATCAGTTTTCGGTTTCTAAATACGCTAAACCAATAATCAAACTAATAAGATATTTTGTATCGATTTTCAATTTATCATTTTTGTCCTTAACGGTTTGATTTTTAGTTTAACCGATAAGAAAATTCTCATAAAATAAATATCAATTTGGCACAATGATTTTCAATATTGCGTAACCGTAGCAACTAACATGACATCAATAAGAATGCTCACTAAATAAAAATATTAGCAGATAACATGACATACGCCTTGCAGTGCCAAATTCCACAAAATAAGAAGTCCACCATCATGTCCACTAACTATCCAATAATTAAAAATTTCATCAATAACAGTCGAGTTTAAATTTAGAGGTCTAATTTTCTCATCAAATTGAATAATGAATAGGTTTAACTTTATCGGGTTATATGTTTTTAGGAAATTGAATAGGTACATAGAAATTAAGTGAGGCACTAATAACTAATAAACAAAAGTATTAATTTATTATATTCTTATTGGGTTATCAGTTTACCCAATAACCCCATATGAAAAACCCGAAACCAAACCATTAACCCAATAACATTTTTTTGTAAAACCATTAAAAAATCATTAACCCAATCACCCAATAATAATAAACCAATAGTACTTTTATCAATTTGGTTTATTGGTCAGTTCGATTTTTCCACAACCCTACTTTTAGTCCGTAATACTCCATTTTTGCTTCCTTTGTCATTTTTGGTCAATTGCTTGCGTTTTTTAGCATGAAACATGTCTAATCACATATATTAGCTTACCCACATCAATTTGCACAAAACACATGGATATACGCGAATTTATTCTCAAAATTTAAGCTCAAACATGGATAAAATATGGTACTTGATTGTATAGATACAACCAAGATCAGTGCCATCCTCTAAAATTTAGGGGGTTTGGCGGTGTCCTGGCCCCATTTTGCCTCCGACTTGATTTTCTCTGTTATTTCTCCCGTAGCTTATCCACGTGATCCCGAACTAGTTTCTTAACTTACTTTTGAGTCAAATAATATGATCCCGAAGCTCCAACACAAGTAGAAAATGTTCCCAAATATAACCCAAGATGCGAGGTGTTACATGAAGGCTAAAGAATATTGAGGAGAGAGTCAGGCACAATAAATATAACATCATCCATGAAATTGAAAATCTGAAAAGAATGAAAAGAAGATTGGGAGCATATAAAAAAATTCTTATAATCATGGAACATGACAAGACATGTCATAATTTATATTACTCATTTATAGGGAAAGGGGTTAGAGTTTCTTTCTCAGATGAAACAAAGGAGCGAATAAAGAGACTTACTATGAGAGAGAGCGAGAGAGAAAAGAGAGTTATGTGGAAGAATATAATGGATTCCAAAAACTATGGAATACCAAAGAAAAAGCTTATGCGCTCCTATCATAAATTTGCCCTTACAAAAGCAATAAAATTACTAAAATGCCCTTGATCATTCCATTCTTCATCTTTCTATATAATAGAAATTAGTAAAGTAATGTAAAATTAGATATTTCAGGCAAAAATAGAAAAAGTATGGTTATAAAGAGATGTACTATTAGGGGTCGTTTGATAGAGTGTATAAAAATAATTCTGAATAAGGTGTATTAGTAATTCTTGCATTACTAATACAAGTATTAGTAATGCTGGTATTAGTTATGCAGACATTATTTCTTACACATTGATTGATTTGATGTATCAAAAATAATATATATTTAAACAATTTTTATAAAAAGATGTTTGTTAACCAAAATACCCTTATTTGTACACTCTCTTTTCAAGCATAGAAGGAAGTAGCAGCAGCTACTATTGTAGAAAAGAAAACCCCAAATCAATGAAATTTTGGCCAAAATAAAGAGGAAGAAATCAGAAAACAAGAATAATCAAGCGAAAAAGCCATTACAGAACTGAAAAAGATGAAAAAAAAAAAGCAAGGAAAAAAGTAGTAGGATTCCAAAAGATGAAGTTCTATCATAGCCGCTGCATCGACCGATGAAAAAAAAGGCAGATGGATTTACTTTATACACGGAAGAGGAGTTGGGTATTGGGAGGTCTAATGCTGGAGGTACCCCAGTTTCCTTTTACTTGTAATTGTTGTTTTTAGCTAAATTGCACGTACTCTTCACTTTGATGCCACACCCGTATTGAATTCTCTAAAAATACACTATTTTTGGAGAATCCAACATGCACACGTTGACATTTTTACACTACTTGTTGAATTTCTAAAAATACACTACTTTTGGATAATTCAATATGCATTGACATTTTTACACAACTTTTAGAGAATCCAACACGCATCCATTGACATTTTCATAGAGTCCGAGCAACATAGGTTTTTAGTAAATTTTGAAAGAATTGTTTGAGAATAAAGAAATTATATCGGTTTTGTAGTGAAGTTGCCATAGTATATGTCCATTTTGAGGATAAAGTTTTGTTCTTTTTATTGACTGGTGTAATTTTGTTTATAGACGTAAAGTTTTTTGTTGATGAGTTGATGGATGAGAGTTGAATCAGGATGGCAATGGTTGCCATCTTGATATTGCTAATTTTATGTATCTCGGTTTATAAAGATACATTGTCTTGCGCTATAAGGTTTTTAATTAGTTTTAAGGAAGCATCTTTGAAGAATTTCTATTGCTTACACCAACCATTCCTGTATTTTTTGCTTAACTCATTGGTTTCATCAAGTCATTGACTAATGTTTGTCCAATTCCCAAGAATTAATAGTTCTCTCAAATTTTCTTTAATTTGTGTCTATAAGTGAAGTATAATTAGGGTCCCATGCTAAAAGTAGAGTGCGTGGAGCATTCAGAGCATATGATATATGCTGATGGGGTGGAGACAATAACAAAGAGGTCGAAGAAATCAAAGGTTGTCGTTGCTAAGATTGTTGCAAAGATCATCAACTCTGATATCGCTGTTTTAAGTTGTCAATTTGAAAATATTGTTATGTTGTTTCATTGTGAATTTTGTGTTGAATCCTAATTGGGTAAATATGGAGCTTTTTTGTGAATTTTGCATGTATCATATGATACACAAGATATTTTGCATTTAGATTTCAGGTACTTAGAAAATAAAAGCCTCCCTGTATTTTCTTTGTCATTATTCATCTAGTTCAGGTTTAAAAAGCACTTTAATTTAGGTGACGTGAATCTATGATGGAACTATAGAGACATATCTAACTCCAGAGTTGAGCTTATCAAATTTGAGCTTTCCTAGAATATATCGGAGACCTTTGAGCAGTAACTGTAGTTATTAATTAACTACAATTAACTGGTTGGAGTTGTCCCTGAGGAGAAGTCAAGTGACGAGGAGTTAAGCAATGTTGAATATGATTCAGCTGACGATGCAGTTGAGGATCCTCTTGTTCCATGATCGACTCCCTACAGATTATTTTCATAGGCTTTTTGTATCTGTAAGTGATATTCTTAGTCCTATTTAAAATCAAGCTGAACTAAAAAGTTCAAGACTATTCATTGGGGAATTATGTATGCTCATTTAAGTCTTTCAGGCAAGTAAAGTCACAATTTTCAGTACCATGAGTATACTTTGGAACAAAAATTGGCCAATAATCAAATTTGGCATCCACCTCTGGCCAATAATCATTAAACTACTAGAGATATTATCAATGAAAAGCAAAGACTAGATCGAGAGAAATACAAGAAAAATTGAACAATTGTCATAGTGACTATATAATTGCATCCTAGAATCTCAAAATTAAATAACTACAAAGAAAATTTGAAGAACTATCATAGCAGCTATATAATTACATATGCACTTAACATTTGTCTAGAGTTAGGTATTTAATAAACATTAGTTACACAATTTTTTTTAGCATCTTTAGGCCCATACCAATAACTAGAGTTGTCAAAAAATGACACTATTGTCAAACTTTAAAGTTGTTAGTCAAGCAAAAACGATCAAGCTACTGCCGCCACTTATATCCACAAGTTTGTCGTACTTCAAAGTTCATCATGAACATCCATCCACGCCATTGTGTCGTGCTCATCTTCACCCATACGTAAAAATAACTTCATCTTTTTATCATCTTTATAGAGAACCATTACAGCTTTGATATATTATCCTACAGTGTGCAACTTAAAAAATACAGGGAATTTAAGAATAGAATAAATTTGACCACAAACATCGAATCGGTCAATTTTCATAACTTCCATCATACCCTCAAGAAATGATTTAGTATCATCCTCCACTATTTTTTTTCCTTATTTTTCTCTTTTTCATTAACATTAGAAGAGGACCTTTTAGCATACTCACCTTGTTTATGAGTTTGCTGGGATCCGACATTTTCATTTTCATATATTTTAGCACTAGCTTCAGCGACATTCTCTCCTCCAGTAAACACACTAGATCCAGTGGCATTTTCAGATCCAGTAAATGAACTAAGTTTAGTGGCATCTTCACTTGTAGTAAATGCACTATGTCTAGTGACATTTTCATCTTTTTTCGATATCTACTTTAGAGCTATAGTAAGCACCATCTTCTTCTTCTTCATCATCAACATCAATAAGAAATCCCAAACTCATGTCATTACAAAGTTTTGAAGCTCGACTCTTTTGAATTTCCTCAATACATCTAGCGGTCCTTCTGCGAACTCTCATGTTGCTCTATTCTTGTCAAAGATTTCCTCTCAATCCTTAAACATTGGCCATTTCTTAGTATTCATACTCTTGGCTTGTGGTTCAACCTACAAAAAAGTAATTAAAATATAGAGCAATATTATACTGATCAATTATGAAAGGATTTAAAAGCATTTAACACGCACTAATCAGATCTACTAAAACCATTAAAATGACTATATAGTATGCTAGCACACAAAAGAATTTGAAGATCTTTCATATAACTTAATTTTGGTCCATTCTTCATTTTTTTTAATATCAACTTAAACAGATCCCTTCTTTGAATAGCCTAATCAATCTCTACAACTAATAGCTAATAACTTAACAAAGCATGCAACCAACTAATTGAAATTAATGATATTTATAGATACCGGGAGATATTAATTCTAGCTCTTATGCCTTCAGACAAGAGCAAACTTCAGTAAATCAAGATGTTTACTTGCATTCACATTTATTTTGATAGGATGACAATTGACTTGCATAAAGACTCCTAAGATAAACTAAGCAGCATATAGAGAACTCAAAATTCTCACCTCAAATGAACTTTCAATTCGAGTTAACATCAACAAAAAAATACAATCAATAATAGATAACACATTTCAAGATAACACCAACAGATCAACAATCAACAAAAAGATGATCTGAATAGATAAACTATCAGTTATTATCACTGTTTTAAAAGATAGACTGACACTAATTTTTCAAAGCGGTGAAGTTATGCCATGTTCAAATTCAAGTTATTTTTTTTTGGAATTACTGGAGACCATAAAAACTAAGATCTAGAGTATGTACATTGGTGACAACAAAATTATTTACTTCGGCACAGTTTGAAATTCTTTTAGGTCCATTCCCTCAAGTAAACTATTATCAGGAAGATCTCTACTGCAAGTGGTGATTAGAAGGTGCAAGTAGTAATTAGAAAGGTTAAATAAGAGATGACATATACCTAATACGGGAAGTGAAAAAAATCGCAGAGACTATCAGAATAGTAAGTGGAATCATATTAATTACCTTCATAAAGTTATCCCAAAATGTTGGATCATCAACTAATATAGCTTCATCACTATATTGAAATTCCAAACCATTTTGAGTCTTTAGGAGAGCTATAATTTCATAACATTTTTTCAATATCTCGTTTTATTTTTCATATGTGGTTCACCTTTCAATCCACTTTTAGGATGATGTTTGTGTATATAATGCTCTAACTTCATCAAGTGGTCCGGTCTAAAAATTTCATTATCATCTCTCCAATCATTAGCACACAACTCTTTTAATCCATCTAAAGGAGTGTGTTCTATTTCTGAAATCCACATCCTTCATGTCGAAGGTATTGAGTTGTTTGGATTTTTTGATACCTTGATTGATGATGTTTGACTATTCATTTCACCTGTAAAATTTTGTGTAATAGATTACCAAAAAATTTAAAAATAGAGCATCATAATAACGTCAGAAAGTGTGCTGAAATACCAAAGATGCATTTTTAAGTTAATACACTTTACAATAAGAGAATGACATGCAATTAAGCTCACAAAGATCAACTGATTCAACTAAACTGCACTATATATTAAATCATACAACAATCAGAGTTGTAAAGAGTACATAAGGATATTCAATTAAGCTCACTAAAATTAAAAGAGTCTGGCAGCTATACAACTCATACCAGACCATTTCTAAAGAGCTAATAAAGTCCAAAAAGTGTCCCATAGCTAACAGGTAGTAATGTAGTCCAAAAAGTGGCAACAGATTAATTGTTAGATCTTGCATTCCATATTTATTGAGCCTACTAATCCCTCCAACTGGTCCACTCCTCAGACAATTCAACAACATCAATATTTTCGTATTGATACTCAGCTTGTTCTTCCATATCAATGTCTAAGGGATTCATTTCCATTTCTCTATGAATAAAGTTATGAATCAAGAAACAAGCACTAATTATTCTATTATGAACCTTAACCGAGTACCACGAAGAGCTTTTAAGAATTCCTCAACGTCCTTTCAGCAGACCAAATGCCCTTTCAATAACATTACGGGCCCTAAAATGCCTCATGTTGAAAAGCTCTTCTTTATATCAAGGGGATGGATTGTCATCTCTCCAATCCTTTAACCAGTATCTATATCCTCGACAAGGTGACAAAAAACCTTTTTCATTTATATATCCTCCATCGTACAAATAATAATTACCTATAATATAAACATATAATTTAGTTACTTTTATATAATATTCTGTCTGTAATGTAACTTGAAAGCATATACATGACCTACTTTCAAGAATTTTGAAACCATTCCTTCTTGCTATAGCATCTCGTAAAACACGACCATCGACAGCTGCTCCTTCCCAACCAGGTAACATATAAGTAAAATTGAGGTTTCTGTCACAAACTCCCAAAACATTAATTGGTATCTCTTCCTTTCTTGTCCTGTATTTTGGTTTGTATTGGGTTGGAACTCTAATAGAAATATAAGTACTGTCTTGTGCACCTAAACAACCCTATAAGATAAATTATAGTGTTATCTCAAAGTATAATTATTTATTTTGTAAAATCATAAAAGCTGCATTTATTTAGTTTTGTACTTACATTAGAAGTGCTAAATAATAATTTCA
Organism: Capsicum rhomboideum; assembly: GCA_031232105.1. Classification (NCBI taxonomy): domain Eukaryota; kingdom Viridiplantae; phylum Streptophyta; class Magnoliopsida; order Solanales; family Solanaceae; genus Capsicum; species Capsicum rhomboideum. The sequence continues at coordinate 43,849,878 of CP124719.1, read as the reverse complement.
CCTACCTCAAATCATTTTCATCAATCTTCAGTTTTATCCCCAAGCACCGATTTAGAATTAACAAGTAACAATAGAGTTAGTTTGAGAATAGCACATAAACATTCATTGAAAGCCTGACTTACACTCCATCTCGATCTAATATAATCAACCTTGATAGATCTATTCTTCTCGTGATAAGTCAAGATATTTAAAAATATCGCTAACTTTTCACTGCTTGACATACTTTTATTGTCAGCCAAACCACCAATATCCTTATTTAAGAGAACTAAAATGTCAAAGGCATTTCTATCCATTCTTAGCTTATTGATACATACATTATCGTTGTCATTTATGATATAATGCAAGTGAGAAATAATTTTCGAAACTCAAACACTAATACGATACCTAACCTCACGCCTGTTTTGACATCCTCTTCTTGGAGAATGACCATGACTAGCCATGAAAAGGCAAATAAGGACAACAAGAAATTGTTGGAACATAATCTCTTCAAGAATAACATATTCAATACCTAATAGTGGTTGAAGATCCATAATAACACCTAAATGTCCCATCAAAAAAAAAAATGAATACATCTAAAATTTTAAAATAAGTAGTGGTATGGACTGCGTATACTTAACCTCCCCCCCCCCAGACCCCACCTGGTGGGAATTTACTGGGTGTGTTGTTGTTGTTGTTGTTGTATCTATGAGCAATCATATAGAGAGTAAAACAGACAAGCCCAAAGAAAAAGAAGCTAAACCTAAATTTTCATCATCAAACCTATTGACTTTGAAAAACAGAGTTTCACAATTATTTGCTAAATTGAACTTAGCAAAACACTTTGATAGCATTCCAAAATGGTTGGCATACTCCAAATCACTGATTTTGGTATAAAAAGAAACCCAAATTGTGAAATAGGGGTAGAAAAAACAAACGATGACTAAAAAATAGGTTTGATAGAATTACTAACCTTGTGAAGAAAAACAAACAATGTTTGATTAAGTAGAAAGAAGAAGATGGGGAGAAATCACCCTCTTTGCCATGGCAAACTCAAAGAAAAGAGAGAGAGAGAGAGAGCAACTTTTTTAATATGATGGAAAAAGGAACTGAAAAATGTGATATGGTGGGAAAAGGAACCGGGAAAATATTTTGAGGGGTAATAACGTTATTGAACAAGTTAATGCATGTGTTGAAAGTCTTTGTATTAGTAATACATGAAAGATGATGGTATTATTAATATACACCTCAGTGCACAATAGAGTGTATAATTAATACAAGTATTAGTTATGCATAGTCTAAAAAAATGTACCAAACAAGGTACTAGTAGTATACAAGACTAATACATATATTTATTTTATTTAATACACTCAACCAAACAACCCCTTTAGGCTTGTTTGGTACAAGGGGTAAGGGATAACAAAACTCAAGATTAATTTTAGAATGAATTTATCCCATATTTGGTTGAGATAAAATCGAGCCATAACTTATCCCAGAATTAATTATCCCATAATTATAATATTATTTTTATCCCATATTAAAGGTGAAATAACAATTCCGAGATAGCTAATCCGGGATCCAAACCAGCCCTAAGAATTTAGGACCAAATTTGTCTAATTTTATAGTGATCAAGGTATCTATATTGTATGACCTACAATTTAGGGAGGCATGTGTAATTAACTGGAAAAAAGAGGGTAAACACCCCCAAGGAACATTACCGTATAAAGATTCAAAGGAAACCCGAGTGGAAAAAGGATTGAGGAGTATGCCGGTGTCAAGACCTGAGTTATCGGATTCTAGAGTTATTGCTCATGTCGACATGGATTGCTTCTACGTTCAAGGTTCTACTTTTCCCTTAAATATTTCGGATTTATATCACCTCTTGATCAGTTTGTGTTCGTATTAGGGCATAAGCAAACTAGACACTATTATGTAGAATCCCTTCATTTCCCTTCTGAAAAAAATCACAATTATTTTCATTCCTATGGTCTTCTAATGAAAGCCACTAAACCGAAAGTTAAATTTTCACTTATGAACACGTTGCCCTTTAGGATTTCTTGTTTCTTGTAATAATAGTACCTAAAGACGCCGTGATGTGCATTGCAATCCTAAGCCCATCAGAGACGGAGAAGATTATTTAATACATATCAAATGAGTATTTTAACACAAATAGAGTTTGAGCCAAAGCTACCGGATTACTATGCCTTTGCCCCTAAAGCTAGTACTTCCTTGAGGATGTTCCTATAAAGTTCTGTTATTTCTTAGACTTATTCCGTAGCTCTTCTATAGTTAGTAAGAAATCTCTGATAGTTTTTGGTTTAAGGAATCTGATGTTCTTGCACCCAAGGGTGTGGCTTGATTGTCAATGAAGTGGAAGAATAATAATGAGGTCTCATGTTTAATTTCACACTAGGTAATTGGGGCGTCTGACCATGGAGATTTTTCACTTTTTTCCGGAGTTGAACTCCAGAAGATATGTTTAGCCATAAAATTTCGGAAAGTTCCAAAATTCTACTTGAAGTTGAATTCTAGAATTTTCAAGAATTTGAAAAACAGGAAAAAAGTATTTTCACTTTCACTCCAAATTACTCACAAAAATTCAAAAACAAGTCCAACTTCTATTCATGCCCAAACACAACTCCAATTTCAAATATTTATTTTTCACTTTGAAAACAAAACTACTTTTTTCAGATTTCACAATGAAACATGGACAAACGCCCACTTAGGCAGATGAGAAAGATTTTTTTTTTTGAAATCCTTTTGTTGAAAAAGAAAAAATTCTTCTCATCTACCTATTCTCCATGGGTAGATTTACACATTATTGTGCAGGTACTCGGTGGAATAGTCGAGTTGTGCACAAGTTGGTCTAGACACCGCTACCATAAAAAAAAGGACTTTGGATGTTCTTACAGATAATGTTTCATATGTAAATATATAAGATGTTAAATATTGGTGTACCCGAAGCGATAGCACATAAGCCTTTATTGTCAATGCTCTACAACAACTATACATCAGTCCCAAACATATTGGGCTGGCTATATGAATCCTAACTGACCTCCAATTAAGATTCATCTTAATCAAGCATTATATCATTTTAAAAGTGCTAAAAGTTCTCTATATTTTCTACTAGGGTTAAAAGAATCCTAAAGAGCAAAAGGCTTAAAGCAAACGTACTAACATGACTAAAACATATTCCCAACTAATTGGTGTGGCCTATATAGGTCTTTTCCTTTCATTATGCTCTATCTTTCACGAAGTCTACGTGAATTCTAATTTAAGTTCATTAGCCATGATAACATTTCACACACTTGTGTTTTGAGTAAATTAGCGTATGTGACTGGATAGCTATTGAAATCACCTGTTAATGTAAATTCCACTATTGTGATGGAAGTATCCCCTTTTACGATATCACTGATTTGTTGCTCATCTGGGTCATAAGATGACCCAGTTCTGCAATGAAAAGGATATTCTCCTAAATTTTACATTAGCATTCTCTTGTTTAAAACCTATCACTCTGAGGAGGTTTCTCTATTCGTATTATGGAGTGCATCCTTTTACTCCCTAACCCTTATTTCATTGTCCTCTTTAAGAAAGTATATTTTTGGTTAATCAAAAAAAGTTGGTTACATGGGATTATTTTTCTTTCTTCTCTCTCCTCTCTACGCACACTAGTGTGCTATTACTGTGCACCTTGCCGGTATGGCCAAGGGACATCTGAAGATGGAGGACAACAAGGCCACTAAGAACAAGGATGTTGACGCTGGGAAGCAAAAACAAGCTGATGTGGGTGCGAAACCAGTGTTGTCAAAAGCGAAAAGCGCAAAAAAGCGTTAAGGCCCTGTTGGAGCTTAAAGCGCAAAGTGCACTTAAAGCGTGGGCTTCACTAACAAAAAGCGCACTGTGAAGAAATATATATATATATATATATATATATTTAGAGAACATATTAGACACATAAATAGTAAATATATATTGCTTATAATAAAAATAAGTTCATCAAATCATATATTGCTTATATATTCTACTTCTAGTCACTAAAATAATATTCCGTCATATCATCTTCCTCAATAGGGTGATTCTCATTAGTATCACCAGATTTATAGCCTTCAATCTCTTCTTCTTCCGACTCATCATAATCATCCTCATCTTCTATGTCATTAAGATCCTTCAAATAGTTATATTTCCAACCAGGATCCCTTCGATTGCCTTTTGACAAATCCTCTGCCATTTCTAGTTCTGCAAAAAAAAGTTTAAAAATACATAATGTCATAATGTAATTATAATTTCTAAATAATAATATATAAGTTACATAGAACAAAAAGTGGACAGATTCTTTGTTATTTTTTATTCTGAAATAAAAGATAACATATAAGGTATTTTGTGCAATTAATTGGCTAAACAATTATATACAACAAGTATATAAAGGTAATCAACTTTGGGGTCCACCACTATGGTCATATGACTTTTAAAAAATAGTTTATCTTTGTTATTATCCCTTTTGTAACAACTGTTACTTATATACAGACAATGAGTCATGAAATAAAACAAGTGTTCCATACTTCCATTTATTTATAATTTTTCTATAAAGACAAAATGAATTTATTATTGGATTTTCTGAATTTTGTAGAGTCTATATTCAACAACAACAACAACAATAACATACCCAGTGTATTCCCACCAGATGGGGTCTGGGAAGGGTAAAGTGTATGCAGTCCATACCCCTACCTCAGATGAAGTAGAGAGGCTGTTTCCGATAGACCCCCGGCTCATAACAAATAACAATAACAAACAAAAATTATAAAAACAAACAACAAAAAGAGATAACACATCGCTAGATAATAAAAGAAACAAGACACCCACAGAATAACACTATAGACTATTTATTCGAAATCACAAACATCACCAAAACAACACGAACACGAATCTCCCCAAGAAACAACAGGCACAGATACAAACAAACACTCCTTCCTACTAATACGGACGCCTTCCTACCCACTAACCTTCTACCCTAATCCGCGTCCTCCACATCTTTCTATCAAGGGTCATGTCCTCTGTAAGCTGTAACTGCTCCATGTCATGCCTAATCACCTCCCTCCAATATTTTTTCGGCTTACCTCTACCCTGCCTAAAACCATCCACAGTGATCCTTTCACACCTTCGTACTGGAGCATCGGTGCACCTCCTCATCACATGTCCTAACCATCGCAACCTCACTTCCCGCATCTTATCTTCCACCAAAGCCACTCCCAACTTCTCTTGAATAATCACATTTCTAACCCTATCATTCCTGGTAAGTCCACACATCCATCGCAACATCCTCATCTCCGCTACCTTCAACTTTTGGATATGGGAGTTTTTAACTGGTCAACACTCCGCTCCATATAACATAGCCGGACGGACGACCACTCTGTAGAACTTACCTTTAAGCTTCAGAGGGGCCTTCTTATTACACAAAACTCCCGAAGCGAGCCTCCATTTCAACCACCCTGCACCAATACGGTGCGTGACATCCTCGTCAATCTCGCTATTCCCCTGAATCATAAACCCCAAGTACTTGAAACTCCCCCTCTCCTGAATGGCCTGAGAATCCAGCTTCACTACCACATCAACCTCATGCGTCGAATTACTAAACTTACGTCCCAAGTACTCTGTCTTAGTTCTGCTCAACCTAAACCCTTTAGACTCAATGGTCTGTCTCCAAACCTCCAACTTATCATTAACTCCTCCTCGGGTCTCGTCAATCAGTACCACATCATCAGCAAATAGCATACACCAAGGCACCTCCCCTTGAATATGCCGCGTCAAAACATCCATCACCAAGGCAAATAAAAACGGACTAAGAGTCAATCTTTGGTACAATCCTGTCAAAACAGGAAAGTGCACTGAATCCCCTCCTACCGTCCTCACACGCGTCTTTGCACCGTCGTACATGTCTTAAATCGACCTAGTGTACGCCACGGGCACACCTTTAGCCTCCAAGCACCTCCACAGAATCTCTCTGGGGACTTTGTCGTATGCCTTCTCAAGATCGATGAACACCATGGGCAAGTCCTTCTTCCTCTCCCTAAACTGCTCCACTAATCTCCTCACTAGGTGAATGGCTTCAGTAGTCGTGCGGCCTGACATGAAACCGAACTGATTCTCGGAAATAGTCACGATCCTCCTTAGCCTCAACTCTATGACCCTTTCCCAAACCTTCATAGTATGGCTCAGCAACTTGATACCCCTATAGTTGTTGCAACTCTGAATGTCCCTCTTGTTCTTATATAATGGAATCATCGTACTCCATCTCCAAGATTCGGGCATCTTCGCCGCCGCAGAAATGATGTTAAACAACCTTGTCAGCCACTCCATACCTGGCCCGCCAGTGTACTTCCAGAAATCCACTGGAATCTCGTCGGGCCCAGTCGCCCTACCCCTACGCATGCGACGAATAGCACCCTTGACCTCTTCAACCTTGATACGCCTACAATAACCATAATTGCGACACCTCTCTGAGTTTTCCAAGTCCCCCAACACGAAATTTTTGTCTCCCTCGTCGTTCAAAAGTCTATGAAAATAGGACTGCCACCTCCTCTTAATGAGGGCATCCTCCACCAACACTTCGCCATCCTCCCCCTTGATGCATTTCACTTGGTCAAGGTCACGGGCCCTCTACTCCCTAGCCTTGGCCAACCTATACAACGTCTTATCCCCGCCTTTCTCTTCTAAAGCGACATACAAGCTCTCGAAAGCTGCTGTCTTAGCCGCCATAACCGCTAACTTAGCCTCTTTCCTGGCTAACTTATACTCCTTCCTACTCGTCCGCTTCTCCTCGTTATCCTTGCTCTCAACCAACTTGGCATAGGCCACCTTCTTAGTCTCCACCTTCCTTTTCACTTCTGCGTTCCACCACCAGTCTCCCCGGTGCTTGCCAGATCGGCCTCTCGAGACACCCAACACCTCTCTAGCGGTCTCCCTGATACAACTGACAGTTGTCTCCCACATACTATCCACATCTCCTCTACTCTCCCAAGCCCCCATATTCGTCAGCTTCTCCCCTATTTTCAAAGCACTGGTCAAAGTCAAGCTACCCCACTTAATCCTGGGCCGATCCTCCACACCCCTCTTCTTTCTGCCTTTCTTGATTTCCAAGTCCATCACCAGCAGCTTATGTTGGGTCGAAAGATTCTCGCTAGGTATGACTTTACAGTCTTTACATACTGCTCTATCACCCTTCCGAAGGAGCAAAAAGTCTATCTGAGTCTTGGCCACCGAGCTACAAAAGGTGATAAGGTGTTCTTCCTTCTTCGGAAAGCTCGAATTCGCCACCCACAACCCAAAGGCCCTAGCAAAATCCAAAAGTGTGGTTCCTCCTTCATTCCTTTCCCCGAAACCAAAACTTCCGTGCACATCATCGTAGCCTCTCGATAAAGACCCAATATGCCCATTGAAGTCCCCTCCTACTAAAAGCTTCTCAGTGCTCGGAATGCCTCTCACTACCTCATCCAAAACCTCCCAAAAGCCCTTCTTCTCCTCCTCGTCCAAGCCTGTATAAATACTTGTTCAGATGTTCTGCCTGCTGATTGCTGAAGATTGTCCCAGGTTTGATTTTAGTTATGCTCGAACATGCATGTTGCGGTGCTTCGTCTCCTCTGGAGTGTGGAATCCTTATAATTCAATTTTTTTTTTTTTAACCAGCCAATGATCTTCTTTGATGTATTTACTTTTTTTGGGATTCTATTTTCGTTAATTAAGTCTAGGGAAAAGAACTGACAAATAATAATAACTTTTAAAAGATTTTTTTGAATCTGATTTCTTTAAAAAAAATAAAAATGGGCCCCACTGACATGGGCCTCGCTTTAGGTCATGCGAAGCGGCAGTCTTCTCCTGCGCCTCGCTTCTGCGCTTAGGCGCGCTTTTAATTTCACTGATCATGAGATAGTGATGTTATCATATTTTATCAATAATAGTGATGTTACCATCTTTTTCTTGTGTATTTATCTTTTTGCTGTGCAATTTCGTTATGCCATGATCTATCTTTATAGTCTGGCTAACTGGTCACACTGTGTATCTGTAGTGGAGCAGCGAAAGCAACAGAGTCTAAGAGGTCAACCCACTGCTGTTGTACAGTACAATTCTTGGCAAGGCGGGGGACTGATCGCTGTTAGTTATGAGGCTCGTAAGTTTGGGGTGAAGCGGTGAGTCTGTGTAACTTTGGTTGTATGAGTAATTAACTGGTTATTCTTGGATAACTTGATACTCATCAAACGTCCGAGAACTGAAATTTACATGTTTAAGCTCAATGCGAGGTGATGAAGCAAAGCATGTTTGTCCGGAGATACATCTTGTTCAAGTACCAGTTGCCCGTGGTAAAGCTGATCTTAATTCTTACAGGAATGCAGGCTCAGAGGTCCATTGTTACTGAAAGCTACCATTGTTCTCTATGAACGAATAATGTTGCTGATAATCATACCATAATATAATTGCAGGTTGTCGCCATACTTTCTAGAAGAGGTCGATGTGAGCGTGCTTCAATTGATGAAGTGTACTTAGATCTCACTATAGCTGCAGAAGCACTGTTGGTAGATAATCCTCCTGAGTGCCTGGAAGCTATCAGTGAAGAAGTAGTGAAATCACATGTTTTGGGTCTTGAGGAAGTAGGTGTCACTTAAAGCAACTTATCTTTATTATTATTTATTTTTTTTGATTTGGTTTTCCCTCCCTTGGTGCTTGAGGTCAGAAACCTTAGTACGGTCTGATAATAGCATTCAACAGCAGCCTTAGTTTAGGGTATTAAAGTAATGAAATGCTAGAACAGAAAATAATCTTTATTGTATTTTGAGATGGTTGTACTGGAGATAAGAAGATATATATGGCAGGCCTACATATATGCATCATATGATGGAATTCTGCACAGTAATTTTACAATTTTTTTCGTATTGGCTTTTTAAAAATTCATTATGTTTATATTTTTTATACTTATCCATATCCCTCATTGCTGATATATGCTGACTTAGTTTCCTGCACAGGATGGTAGCAATGCCAGAGAGAAGGTCAGACATTGGCTCACTAGAAGTGACGCTAGTCGCCGTGATAAGTTGTTAGCCTGTGGAGCTTTTATTGTTGCAGAACTTCGGCTGCAAGTATTAGAAGAGACTGAGTTCACTTGTTCTGCAGGCATTGCTCATAATAAGGTGGACAAAATTCTCCGTTTAAATGAAAACTGCAAATATATGTTTGATGATTCATTTTGGAAGAAGGTTTTTAGTAACTTGAGTATGAAATTGTGAGCAGATGCTGGCCAAACTTGCAAGTGGAATGAATAAACCTGCTCAGCAAACTGTGGTGCCTTTCTCATCCGTCAGCAAATTACTTGGAAATTTGCCTATAAAGAAAATGTAGGGGTTTGCACAGATCCTCTGTTGACACCTTATTACCATCTTTCGAGGTGTTAATAGTATGCTGGATGTTTAGTTATGTCTTAATTTTATTGAGGTTGAATACTTTTCTTTTATATTCTTATTGTTAGTCTTTTCCATTGACTTTGCTACAATGATGTGGTACATGGTTTCTATAGTGTGAATGGTTTTTTTTGGCTTGTTTATTCTTCTAAATACTTTTTTTCGTTTAACATGGCTTGGGCCACAATTTGTTCACAGGAAACAGCTTGGAGGAAAACTTGGAACTTCTTTGCAAATTGACTTGGGTGTGAACACTGTTGGGGATCTGCTCCTGTTTTCAGAAGAGAAGCTACAGGAATATTATGGAGTAAATACTGGGTGATAATCTATTCTCAGTCACTGTCCATGTTGGGGCTGACTCCTTGTCTTAGGGAAGCAGTCCACTAGTTGAATTACTAAAACTGTGAATTAAAAAAAGAGAGAAAATAAGGAACTTGATGACCAATCCGTCTCAAGATAGCTGAACTCACTATACTTTAGTAATTATTGCCATACTTCTAATTTTAGGTGGAATTATTCATATCTATAGTCTTATTACGTGTTTGGATTGAACAACTTTTAAGTCAAAAGTAATAAAAGCTAGTTTGAGTTGTCCAGTTTTTGAGCTAACTAAAACACCCTTTTAGATTATTTTTTTCTCTTCTAATGAAACAAAGATAAACAGGTCTTTTGAAACATGACTATACTGATAACCTTGCTTTTGTTTTTCTCCAATTAAATCCATCATTTTTGCTGTTACTTCTTCTTGTGTTCTGTTCCTGAGCTGAAGTGTGGCCTAGTGGTTCAATGAAGTTGGGTTGAGCACCATGAGGTCCCAGGTTCAATTCCCAACAAAGACAAACAATAGGTGATTTCTATCCATCTCTTCTAGCCTTGGTGGACAGAGTTACCTGGTACCTGTTGCTGGTGGCAGGTGGTAGGTATCCCGTGGAATTAGTCGAGGTGCCTGCAAGCTGGCCCGGGTACCACGGTTATCAAAAAATAAAATAAAATATGCCATTTAAAATCCTATGACAAGTCAAAAAATTGATTCTATTACTAACACGTTGAACAGGCTTGATATCAAATATTAAGAACATGCACACCAATAGAAAAGAAAAAGGAAAAAAATGCACTGCATACATGAACAAATTGACATTAACTATTATTTCATATTTAATCAGCTAAGAATTAAACTGAACTTCATTATGGTGTTTTGCCTGTTGTATGAGAGGTTAGTTTTTCTGTAAACATTTGGCTTTAGTTGAAACTGTATATTACTCCCTCCATCCCAATGAGAATGTCACTATTATTATTTGTAGAGTATATTTGGGAAAAACATCTTAAAAGCATTTTTTAACTATAAAAATCATGATTCATAGTTTCCTATCATGACCCTTGATAGGAAGGTGTGGAGGATGCGAATCAGGGTAGAGGGTTAGTGGGTAGGAGTGCGTCCTTACTAGTAGGAAGGAGTGCTTTGTTTGTAGCGGTGCCTGTAGTTGTAGTGTTATGCGTGTGTGTAGTTTCTTGTTCGTGGTGTTTTGGGGATGTTTGTGATTGCGGATAGATAGTTTATAGTAGTACTCTGGGGGTGTTTTGTTTCTTTTATTATCTTGTGTTATCCCATTTTGTTGTTTGTTTTTATGTTTTTTATGTTTTTATGTTTGCTATACTGCTATTTGTCCTGAGCTGGGGGTCTATCGGAAGCAGCCTCTCTACTTCATCTGAGGTAGTGATATGGACTGCGTACACTTTACCCTCTCCAGACCCCACTTTGTGGGAATACACTGGGTATGCTGTTGTTGGGTTTATGTAGTTCTTTGACATGTTATTTTTTACAAAAATATAGCTAAATGAATGGTCTAATTTGGTAGATAAGGCGATTGACACTTGTCTTCGAGCCCTGCCATTCTTTTTGGTTGGAGGAGTATTTGGTTGGAGGAGTACTAAGTCCCGTGTAACCTAAAATAACTATAAATCAATTTTGCATTCAATTATAAGATTCCAATAATGTGAACTGAAATATTAGTTTATGATTGTTCAACTTAGATTTCCCCTTACAATTGGTGAACTAAAATTTGAAGTGTCCAATGACAACAGGTTTGGTCTTCAGATTTAATTCTTTATTTTTTAGTCTTGTCAGATAGCCCCTCTGTAACCTACTGACTTTGTTGTGCTTAACTTGCACAGTTCCTGGTTATGGAATACAGCAAGGGGCATTAGCGGGGAAGAGGTCAAGGAACGCCTTCTTCCGAACAGCCATGGATCAGGAAAGACTTTTCCTGGACCTCGAGCTCTTAAAACTGTTGCTTCTGTAAGTTTTATTCAAACTGAACACACATCTTCTGCATGATCAGTGAGCTATGTTACTCTTATAAGTTAAGACATAACTGAGCTAGGGGAAAATAACAGTAATGATGTTCTGATTTTTACATACTTTATTTGTTTATATTTACATCGGAGTTTTGGTTTGAGCTACTAAATGTTTCATCTACCAGTTAAAATGGACCCCTTTTACTTTATTGCTTTGTTTCAGGTTGAAAAGTGGCTTAGTGAACTCTGCGAAGAACTTAGTGAACGTCTTCAGTCTGATTTAGAACAGAATAAGCGCATTGCACATACTCTTACTCTACATGCTCACGCATACAAGGTTGGCTTTTCTTGTCCTATCCCCAGCATGATGACATGACTATTTTCAAGTCCCTTATGTAAGCAATTTAGAGTTTCCGGAACTTGCAAACTTAAATCTCTGCTATTGTGCAGTCAAATGATGTAGATTCGTTCAAGAAATTTCCATCAAAATCAAGTCCACTAAGGTACGGGACTTCCAAGATTAAGGAAGATGCCCTAAGCCTGTTTCAAGCAGGATTGCGTGAATATCTTTGCCTGTACAATGTGAAAATTTCTGGAAATCAAAAGAGTGGCTGGGGAATAACTGGTCTTTCTGTTTCAGCCAGTAAAATAGTAGCTATACCATCAGTAAGTTCTAAGTTGCTTGTAACTATAATCTATTACATTCCTATCCTATTTACATTCCAATGTTTACTTCTCCATGGACTTTTTCCTGTCTGCTGTATAAGCCTCTGAGATGTGTAAACCCGACAAACAAATGGAAGCTAATTGGTGTGGTTTTTGTTTAAGAAGCTATATGAGAAAGGGATTGCACAACTACTTAATACTTGATATGATAAATCCCCTTTCTTGATTGTTTCTTTCAGGTTGCAGTTTTGATATAATCACTAAATGGCTTAACTTCTTATTACAGTTTATTTTGTGATGCTTTGCTTTTTCTAATTGATTGTCCTGAACTCCATGACCCCATCCAAATTGAATTCGCTTGTTGTTGATCGCATTTTTGCCACTTGTCTTATAGTTTCTTATCAGGTCTACTTCCAAAGGCAATTATTTTTTAGTTAATGAGTTTCCAGCATAATGCAGTGTTGTCGTTGCTGAAAATTCCTGTTGTGGTGTATACGCCTTATAGAGTGTTTTTTTATTTTTTCCAAATCTGGACTATGTTTGTATCTGCTGATAATATTACAGTGGTTACTTTGTTGCAAGTGAATATGAAATTCTATTCTAACTCGAAGCAGCCTCTTTATATGTGCAGTATATTCTATTTTCAATTGGTTATTTCCCAGTTTGAATATGTTCAGATTTTTGAAGCAGCTATGGTGTGAAATGTAGTTTTATTAAAACATAATCTTAAACAAATGAATATTTATGCAATATGTAATATCCTATGTGCTAGAAGTTCCTTTAAGTACCTATAAATTTAGTTGTGTGGAAGCAAAGATAAACAAACAGATAATTTTGGATTAAAGTCTATAAGGATCAAATAAACAAGAGGAAGTGCCATGAGATCTGTTTATTGTGAATTAGAATCCAAAATAAACATCCAAATCACCTGGGAGTTTACTTAGTTCAAGGTAATTTTACGAGGAAAGGATGAAAAATTTGTTTTCTCTGTAGCTAAATAAAGTAGTTAAGTGGGTCAAGTCAGTGCAGCTGAGTGGTACTACTAATTTAGAGCTCCAACTTTGCTCTTTTGCTACTTGTTTCTGCCTGGTTATTTGATAGTTCAGTTAAGAAAGCTTTGGCATGAAAGTGAATCGTATAAAGAACTTCTTGTAATGTCTTACGACATCCAGAATCTTGCTTGAGTATAAGGTTTTCTGTTGTTTAGTTTTAGCTGAGACTTCTTTTTCATTACATTCATGGTTGGTGTTTGACCTCTTGCATATGCTTAGTGTCATGGTATTAAGTTCTACTAGTTAAATCTTTTTGCAGGGTACACGTTCTATTATGAATTATTTTCATAACCAAGAGGAAACTTGCCCTCAGGTTAAACTATCCAGCAAAAAACTTATCCAAGATGCTCCACTTTTGTCACCTTCAGGTTGTATGGCCTGATGCTAGTTATTACCTTTATTTGTCTTTTTGCCTTCTTTTCTTAATTGATTGTCTTACCGTTTGAAATTGAAATTTGAAAGAGAACTGTCTAGAAAGTGGAGGTCATCTGACATTGCAGTCAATAAAGCCATGGATAGCATGTTCTGAGGAAGATGAAGAGACTAAACATTCCTTGCCACTGGACAGACAGGAGGACAAAGAGATGTGTAAAGAAAAGGTTTGATGTCATTCTGTTTATTTCAGTCAGTGTTGGTTTAATACAAGAACATCATACATATAACATAATGTTTCCAAATCCTGATTCAGACAAAATCCATATTGTTTCGAATATTAGTTATGCTATATTTTGAAGAGCTAGTGGCGGATGGGGGACATAGGAATGCTTGATCAATTTAGTGATGCACCGATTGGATGTTGAAATATTTTCTTTACACCTTAAACTTTTCTCCTAACTATTTTACTTATCATTTGTTTTAAATGCAATTATCTGTAGCACATGTGCCTGTATTTTCTCTATGCTTGTAGTTGAATCTAATACTTAAAAAATTTGTTGACCTTGTCGGAAGTGCTTAGAAGATATCATAACCTACCCAAAATTTTAAGAGACAGTGTTCATTAGGATGTCCGTAACACTGTTAAGCATGTTCCATGGGTGTTGCTTTTGCTTGGTGGAAAGTGAATCATGAAGAGAACAACCTCAGCCAAGGTTGCTTTTCTGTCCACTTCTCTCCTTTGGTTGAAATCACATGCACTTATGAAGAATATATATAGATGCAAAATGGAGACTTTTTAGTTGTGAGTGGATTTAGCAGAAAATTCAATATACAACTACTACGCCTTGGTCCCAAGCAAGTCTGGGTCGGTTATATGTATCCTCATTGACTGCAGAAATTTCAATATTATTAAATTTAAAAAGATGTTTGTTAATTGAGTAAAGGGGTAAATAAAAGCATTACAACAGCATTAGGGAAGGCACCAAAGCACAAACCACTCGCTGGCTTGAAAACTTAAAAGGTCACTTAATCCTCCTGTATATTTGTAAAAGACTTTCCAGGTGATGGAAGTGGATATCTTTACTTGCACATATCATACTAGGCTTTGCTATATACCCGTAAAAATATTTAGAATCCCTTTTCACTAAATCATAAGCTAAGGCAAATTCTAATATAATCTTCCCCTTCGTTATTCCTAGTACCATAACCAAAAACCACCATGTACTTGTTCAAAATTGCCGCCATCTTTACCTACATGGCCATTTATAATCCCCACCCCCCACCCCCCACCCCCCACCCCACAATAAATATTTATTGGTCTCCTAGAATTAGGTCTGTGCACGAATCGGTTTGGTTCGATTTTTCTATCGTCGTTTTGAAATTTCAAATTTCGCTTTTCTAAAGTTATCATCCAAACTCGATCCATTCTAGGTCCAATTTGATTCATTTTTTTATTATTTCCGTTACACAAATCGGTTTGTATGGTTTTGAAATTTAAGCAAACAATTATTTTCATTTCAATTTTTGAGCAAACATAACCAAAAGTAACGAAATCTTAAAATTGTAGCCTTAAATAACCAAGACCTTAACCAAAAAAGAATCATAAACTTGCATGCATAATAGCATATAAATGGCTAAACAATAGCTTGACAACTTGTGCAAGTATACAAATCCAGCAGCTAACAACAGCCTACAAGAGGGTTAGAGATGCAATAGGTCTAGTCGTCTAGGAAATATCGAAGGAGAGGGAATATCGGGACTGGGATTTGGCTTGGGCTATAGACTCTTAGACGTAGATTATTAGTATTTTTAGCAGTGTATACACAATGCGGTTTCTTGGTTGGTTCGATTTGTAAATATACCCAATCATATCTGAACTGAAAAACCATAATATTTTATAATTGAATTTGTAAACCAAATTCGAATTGCATAATCCAAATTGTATTATCTGAATTGCTTTGAAACGGTTCAGAAATTTGGGTTGAACCGACTTGTGCATAGGCCTACCTAGAATTCCCTGAATCAAGTTATCCATATCCTCCAAAAAATTAGCTTTAGCTACTGCATCTATTCCTATTTGCAGAGCATAGGCACTGATAACATTGATTCTCTCCTTATCCCAAACAAGCTTTATTGCAATGATTCTGTCCCCAACTCATATTAACTCCACAACCTTATCTCTATGTCCTGGTTCTACAATAATTCCCACTCCATTCCTATTATGTTTCCCACAATACCATAATTTATAACCCCTGTTACCTATTTTTCTATCCTTTTACCCTGTCCATTTGGTTTCCTGAAGGCATGCAATATCCACTCTGCCCCTTTCTAGAGTATCCACTCATTGCATCGACTTCCCTGTCAAAGTGCCTATGTTCCAGCTACTTACCCGAATCCGGCTCTGTTGGACTAGTTTTTGTACCCTCATTCGTCCATGATGTGAGAACTCTTTCTTATTTTATCTTAAACCCATAGCCTTTTCTTCTAATGGTGGAAGACAAAAGGTGAGGCATAAGTGTCACTGGTAAATAAATAAAGAGAAGCTGACCATATACTCAATTTCAGTACTATGACCTATTTTTGTGCTAAAATTACTTAATAGACCTGATCTTTCAACATTCAGTAATTGCATGCTTTCTGTATTTTCCATTTTGATGATCCTCTATGGTGTAAAACAGTTATAATCTAGGGCCACCTTGACCAGGGCTGTTTGTTTATTTATTTATTTGCCATCTGAGCAGCTGCAAGACAAAGAGACTTCAATATGTTCTTCACCAGGTACTTCTTCCTATTGGTTCTAATAGCTAGAACTTCGGTCAATATTTTCTTAATTTTTTGCTTCTTCCCTGTTTTCGTTTTACTTTCACTTTTCAATGCTACTTTAGATGCTGAAGTGTACTGGGGATGGGAGAAAGATCAAACTGTATCAAACGGGGACTACCTTACTGAAAAGGTTAGAGATACTTTAGAGTTGGAGGAAGGGAAGAGGAAGTCGAATAAAGAAAAGGTTTTAAACTCCACTCTATTATTTCATTGCTATAAGTACTTATCTCATGGATCGTAACTGTGTATTGACTGCATTCTCCAGTTTCTCCTTACCCATTTAGCTTTCTTTAGTTGTTGCTCTCTTACTTTCCTTATGAGCTGTCCATTTTGCTATCCCTCAACTTTAAGATGACAGATCGTTTTAGTCAGATTTAGGTTTCCTTTCTGCACTTTCCTTGGTTAAATATTTTTACATTGCCTAGTATATATGTCGTGGAAAAGCTTATTACTTGGCACCCAAGGGTGTGGCCTAGTGGTTTCAATGAAGTTGGTTGAGCATCATGAGGTCTCAGGTTCAATTCCCAGCAGAGAAGCACTAGGTGACTAGCCTTGGTGGACAGAGTTACCTGGTACTTGTTGCTGGTGGGAGGTGGCAGGTATCTCGTGAAATTAGTCGAGGTGCGCGCAAGCTGGCCCGGACACCACGGTTATCATAAAAAAAAAAAGCCTTATTACTTGAGTAATAAGATTTAGACTTCTATTATTTATACCTTCAACCATATGTTTATTAAGGACAAAAATCAATATATAACTGCCTAAAGAACATCTAAAAGATTTATTTTTATGAGTCTGATAGATCGCTGTTGGTTGATTAGAGATCATATATCTATGATCTAAACATTAGGTCAAATTAGAAAAGACAAGCATCAGAACATTTATCAAGGAGATCTTACTTTTTCAAAAAAGATTATCAAAGACATCTTTCCTCTCCTTCTATGCCTTGCTATGCAAATGCTTCACATATAAAAAGAAGTCATATAAAGTATGCACACATTCAAAGCAGTCATCAATGATCTCAGCCACGGAATTAGTGGATCAGTTTCACCTATGCCCCTTTCAGATTGTGATGCACCATGTTTGGAGTTGATGCCTTAAAATTCTCTAGGAGTAAATGTCCAGTATACAAATATTGAAAGTATTCTTTGTTTTGATTGCTTCAGAAAATTGCGTTTTAGCTTCTTTTTGCTTTTGTTATATCAGGGAATGTCAACAATCTCGCGATATTTTCAAAGTCAAAACTCTGGCTCTCTCTTAAAGGTAGAACATGCTAGTGCTAGTAAGCTAAGCGAGTCCTCCTCCTTGTCAGGTAACAGATTCACCAGCCAGTGTGCTCTTTTTCCATTCGCTTTCCATATTTACTCTGCCCTGTCGTTTTACATGATCATGTTTTCGTGTGTAGACTACAAATGGTGTTTAAGATTTTAATTTGACTTGGTGGTAGTGGAAGAATAGTAAGTGTTGAATAATTAGATTATAATGAGCATATCACATCAAATATGAAATTTGAATAGTTAAATGAATTTGATGCTTTAAAAGTTGTTGGCACCTCTCATTTTTGGACGTACAAAATCTCAAATTGTTCCATTTTTGTACAACTATCACATCTTCCCAAGAATTCAAATATTTAAATTATTTAACTTTTGAACTTTGGTGTGATGCTTCTCTATCAAACTTTTCAACCATTACTTTAGTATTTTTCTTTCACTATCATTGATATAATGAATAATTCAACCTAATATCTTTAAATTCTTGTCCAATCAAATACCATCATATAAGATGAAATGGAGCCAATATAAGATAAATTATTTGTGGTCAAACATTTTGGGATGTCCTAAAATGGAAAAGGATGTCATATAAATTTAAAGCAGGGAGTGTTAAGTTTCTTGTATTTATATTGTGCAGACCATCAGAGTGAACCACCGCAAGAAAATTCACCTACAAGAGGTGAGTCTAGTGTTGATGCTCGTCTTTGTAGCCAGATTAAACTGAAAAGGCCTGCCTGGAGTTACGACATTGATGAGATTGACCAGGATGTCTTGACTGAGTTACCAAAACAAATTCAAGAAGAGGTACAGGCATGGTTCAGGCCACAGAAGCGACCTAATACAGTGAAAAGGGATTCGGGTATTACTCGTTATTTCTTACCTGCAAAGACTAAATAGATGCCAACAAACCTTTCTTGTAAAGAGGTGGATGATGTCAGAGGCCTATCTGGAGTTTCGTGCCTAGATTAAATTGAATCCTATTGAATCAGGATGCCATCTTAACAAGTTGGTTAGTCTTCATATTCAGTCTTCACATATAATATCCTGTTGGTGTTGAATATTCCCCGTTAGTTCCTGGGATTGCCTAGCACATTAGTCACTACTACTACGAGATCAGCATGAAGAAGTAGACGGCCAATATGACACTGTTATTTAGAAGGCACTATTTGTGTATGTATTCGGTTAGTATTGCCCGAAGATATGTATGTATATTCTTGAAAATGAAGAGTAAATGTAAATATTATTATGTCAAATTGTCAATTACCTCGTATGGACAATCTCGCTGTCTATTATTATCTTCTATTCTGGGAAATGCGGTATGTTCTCTGTAAAGATCAGCATCTAAGTTTTAGCTCGTTTGCCTAATTATAATTATTAGTTGTAACAATTAAAAGAAAACCAAGGATCAATGCAGGAAAAATAAAGAGAAGTAACTAGATGTAAGAATTTATACTTTATCTACTGATTATCCCTACCCTCGACTACATTTGTTGAAGGTTCCTTTTATTTATTTATTTATTCAAAAAATTGGTGGTAGGGGAAATGGATATGAGATTTCAAGTTGGAAATTGAACTCTTATCAATAAGATGAAAGTTTAGATAGTCAATTAATTGAGCTGCTAAAGATTTTTCGTTCCTTTTATTGCTCGACTACTTTGACTATAATAATGTATACTTTTGTATCGAAGTGGCCCAAACTTCTTTTCTCCTTTGTCATTTTTTGAGTAATGAGCCTCTGTACTGGATGCTTTTTATTACAAAGTTATTTGAAGGTAGGGGTGACAAATGAGCGTATTGGATTGAATATGGATTGAATTGCAATCCATCCATATATTATATGGGTAAATATGAATTGAGTAAAAATGATTGGAATCCACTTTAATTTCTAAAGCCTAAAAACTTTATAACTTCTATATGTATATAAACTTGATTTTTTTACCCCCAACCCCACGCTCCTAATTTTTATTTATTTTTTATTTTTTTAAATTTCTAACTCCCCCCCAAACAGCCCCCCCAAACCCTGTACTCCCCCCACCACCCTCCCCGCGCGCAAAAAAAAAAAAAATTAATTTTTTTTTAAATTTGTTTTTTAAAAAATTTCAATATTTTTTCTTACCCCATCACCACGCCTACCCCGACCCCCACCCCATACCAGCCACCCTCCCACCCACCCACCCCAATTTTTATTTTTTTTGAAAATTTTCAAAAATTTTATCTTACACCACCCTCCGCCCCTACCCCACCTAAAAATTTTTTTAATCAACCCCATCCTCCTACCCCCCAACCGCACCCCGCAAACCCTCGCACCCCAAAAAATTTTTTAAAAGAAAACTAAAAAAAATTTAACCCCACCCCACCCCATTCCCCACCCAGCCACCCACCCCAGAAAATTTTCTTAAAAGAAAATTAATTTTTTTTTCAAAAATTTTTTTTTTTGCTCCCCCTCCCTCTGCCCACCCCACCCTAACCCTCATCCCCAGTCTACCCCAGCCCAGCCCACTCCCCTAATTTTCTTTTTACCCCAAAAAAAATTAGTGCAATTAGAGATTTTGAGCATTAGTGGGTGATCTATGAGCTTATGGATATGCATTTATTATCTACTTTGTCCATATTTGTATGAGCTTTAAAAGGAAAAATTATCTTATATGTACTTTTTAGATTGTTTATTGCTAATTGTAACACTATTTTTTTTTTATAATTATTGAATTGTGTTTTTAATTGCAAATTGTAATAGTTTTTTTTAAATTTTTTTTTATCTATTAGATATATATCAATTAAAATCTCTCCTAGATATTTACATTTATCTTTCCCCCTTTCCTTAATTACATAACAATAGATTTTTAAGATAACAAATTCTGTATTTTCTGCCTCTCATAGTTCCTTAAATAAAAGATTGATAACAAATCTTTAATATTCTACCTAATGTTTCCTAATTTTTATTTTTATCGTGTAATCCTTCCAAATTCTCCACCTAACAAAGTAAAAAATAGAAAATACGGTAAAAGGATTATAAGAAATCTTAAATTTCTCTTTCTTTCATTTCCTTAAATAATTTTTTTTATGTTAGTTAATCCTTCCAAATTTTTAATAATGTTGTCTTTTCATAAATTTCTCTTATATACTTTCCTTAATTCTTTCATATTTTTCTTTCTTTGATATTAATCTCTATAATTATTTTAGATTGCTTCCACCGCATAAACTTCTATCAGATTGTTGAAATCCACATTTTCTCCTTAATATTTTCATATACTAATATTTATTTTTCCCTTGTTTCTTTGCAATATAAATTTTATTCGTGAATCAAATTTTATACATTGGTCATCGTGAATTTCATGTTTTCAGTCATGATTTTTTTTTTTTTTTTTTGTAGAAAATAGCGAATTTAATGAATAACTTTTCATATACAGTTGAGACAAAATCGTTGTTTGAAGTTTTATTGAAAAATCATTTTTTATACCTTTTTTATGTGTATTTATTAACGAACAATACAACTTGATAAGCAACTAACAATACCGAAAGATACACCAATTTTTATACAAAATTCAGAACCCAAAAAATAAAAGTACACCTAAACTAATTAAATTTAGCATATATTAGACACAATCCATACATAAAACATGTTTGTATATATTCATGATTTTTTAAAAATGAAATAGCAAATTCAGTGAACAACTTCGCATTCATGATTCATATCAATTTGTATATGAATTTCTTACATACAAACATGTGTAAACGAAAATAAATAAATAAATAAAGATACACCAATTTATATATAAATTTTAGACACGCAACAAATAAAAGGAAACCTTAGCTAAGTAAATGTATCATATTTTATACACAATTCATACACTAAAATATGTACAAGTAAGCCTTGAGCGGAATATTGATATTTTCATATTGATTTTATACAGATTTCATATACGAAAATTCTGAGAAAAATTCTAGAATATGTATATGAATTATATATAAGTTATTCTTAAAATATTAAAAATTATATATATATATATATATATATATATATTCGTTTGAAATAAAGGAAAAAACCGTTTACGAGAGAAATTAGGGGTGATTGATATCTTTTGGTAACCGATGTCTTATTTTCAGGGTTTTTTTTTTTTTTTTTTTTACAAAAATAGAAAATTCATTTTTCTTTATTTTTTTGTTTTAAAGGTTGCTATTACTTGCAATCTAAGAAGTATTGCTATGACTTGCAATAAATAATCTAAGATTGTATATTTTGATTGTTTTCTCTTTTAAAATAGGTTGAAGCCCATATATACCCATTTAAAATAGGAAAAAATTTGAAATATACATCCTTAGATTGTATATTGCAAGTCATAACAATACTGCTTAGATTGCAATTAATAGCAACTTTTAAAACCAAAAAAAAATGTTTTTTTATTACAAGAAAAAAAGATCACTTAAAAAAAACAGTTTGTTAATAGTAGGATATCAATCACACCCTAATATCTCTCTTCTCTTAATTCTTCTTTCCTTTATTTTCTCCCTAATTTGTTATACAATTTTACAATTCTCTCTCACAAAATACACTATTCTCTCTCCCTCTTTTCACTCCATTTTATTCTATACTTTTTCCACATATATTTCCTCAAAATAAATCAAAACCCTCCATAGATAATCACAGATTTCATCTTTTCACCACAATATTCTTTTTTACTTCTTTCATTATTGAAGAACCAAATGTATCGCCATTTTCTTATAATTTTTTTTTTCTTTTTTCCATATGAAAGATGATAGTGTTCATTCAATCTTAATTTAATATGAAAGTAGATGAGATAAAATCTTGATTCAAAGAGATAAGCACCTAGTGTATGGAATGTGTATATAAACTGGTATCATCTAAATTGAATATCACAATCCATAGATACCAGTTTATATATCTATTCCATACACATATCATACAAATGTGACATATAAGAAATCAATTTATAAACCGATTTCATTCAATTTATAATCTAAAGTATATCTTCTTAATTGAATATCACAATCTATAAAGTTTGTAGATAACTTGGTATTAAAAAAAGATTAAGTAAAACAATTATATATGGTAGTAGTATAAAAGTTGTATGTATGTGATTTCAAAAAATAATTTTACACAACTATATATCAAAAAGTTGTATGAAACATGTAAGATTTGAGTGTTAACTTCTATCCTCTTTTTTTGTCATATGTATAAAAATGGTATAGTATATGTATGTATATTGTATGTTTGTGTATAATATGTGAATTAATCGTCCAAACATTATGTTTTTTTGATTGCAGACACGAGTCAACTAAATTCGTATATACAGTAATTGATGGCACCAACATGAAAAAGATTATTGTTCTAATTTCATAGCAAAAAAAATTTTCTCGATACATATACAATATTGATTGATTTAAACTCGATTAATTAAAAATTCAAGGATATCAAATTATATACAAATTTCATAAACACCCAAAATTTTAAAATTGAAACCCACTCGAGAAAAACTTGAAAATGGGAATTGAACATTAGTTTTATTGGGAGAGATTGTGCAGGATATTTATCTTCCTTTTTTAAAAATTGAATATAGATGAAGAGAGAGGGGGGGGGGGGGGAAAGGGGGGGGGGGTAGAGAACATGCATAGGAGTTCCAAAATTTTAGCCCTCTAATAATTATTAACATGGTTATTGAGGAGAGAGGAAACAGATACACACGAAAAATTAGGAGTGATTTTAATTAATATATATGTATTAAACAAATTTAAAAAAAAAAAAAATTCAATAAATTTTTAAAAATTTGTTATAACTTGTAATTAAAACCTTAATCTAATAATTATAGAAAAGTATTGATACAATTTGCAATAAACAATATAAAAACTACATATAAGAAAATTTGAGTGATCGAAATTGCCACCCCTACTTGAAGGGTTGATATTGTTGCTCCAGTATTTTGTTCTCAACTAATGTGCGACGGGATATTAAAGAAAACAAAAGTTTATGTGAAATCTTCAGCAGCAGGGAGGGTAAATTTCACAAATGGTAAGTTAACTATCATTTTTTTTTCACAAAAGTAAGTTAACTGTTTTTTCTAACACAAAAATAACTAAACTTTGGGTAAACTAACACAAAAGTAACATTGGCCAAACTATGTAACTTTTCTGAACAACCCACTATTTTTCACTCTTTTTTTAATTTTTAAATCTAATAAATAAAATTTGAACCCAACATGACCCGACCCAACCAGAAACCCGTTTGAAAAAAGTAAATATCTTTTTTAATTGCCAAAGTCATAATCTTCCTTTTTCTCTATCTTTTAAATATATTTGATTTGAAATAATGCACAGTATTTCTTTTAGCACCAACTCAATCGAAGTTAGGAATGAAATTTAGGAATAAAAGAATTCTTTTAGCACCAACTCAAGAAGAGACAGTTCATTTTGAAGAATATGACGAGCAAAAGCATAAAAACAACCCAAGTTTGGAACTTTGGGATGAATTCTAGGAGTTTGGAACAGTTTAAAGATGCTTGTAGGAATTATGGTAAAAAAACAGGTTTCAACTTCGTTTTTTTACAAATAATCAGGTTAGAGTGATATGTAAACGCAAGCACTTAAAGTGTCCTTTTAAAGTGCATGCTATTGCAGTGAGTAAGACAGATCTAACTATTCGGATCAAGTCTTGAGTTTTAGAGCATACAGGTGGAAATGTGTTTAACACATAAATTCTGAGTGGCTTGCAACTAGGTACTTTCATAAGTTTAGAGCTGATCCATCATGGAGTGTGAACTGTTTAATCGAAGCTGTTAGAAAGGACTGTAACTACACAATTAGTTATATGAAAGTTTGGTGGGTCAAAAATATGGCAATGAAATTGGTTTATGGAGATAGAAGAATCCAATCTTCGATTGAGTTGTTGCTAAAAGAATTACTGCGTATTGTTTCAAACCAAACACATTAAAAGATAGTGAAAAAGGAAGATTATGATATTAACAATTAAAAAATATATTTACTTTTTCAGAAGGGTTTTTGGTTGGGCTGGGTCGAGTCGGGTCTTTTTTAAATTTTATTTATTAGATTTAAAATTTTAAAAAGAGTGAAAATTGTGGGTTGATAGAAAAAGTTACATATTCCGGCCTATGTTATTTTTGTGTTAGTTTACCCAAAGTTTAGTTATTTTTGTGGTAGAAAAAATAGTTAAGTTACTTTTGTAAAAAAAAGTGATAGTTAACTTACCATTTATGAAATTTTTCCTACCAGGAACGTTAGGAAGTTAACTTTTAAGTTATGGAAATTGCCTACTAAAATCATTTGTCCTTTTTAGGATAATAAAATTATTCAACTATTGCTTTCCCCTCAAAAAATAAAAGGTACCACAAGAGTCTCATTCTTTCCAAAGTTGGCATGTTGCATCGTATTAAATTCACCTTTTTTTTAAGAAAAAAGACATACATATCCTCCTAACTATTCCCATGTTTTCAACTATACATTTTTTCTTTTAGAAGGTCCTATTACCCTCCTGATCTAATTTAAAATGAAACATATACACTCTTTAGTGTGAAGTGGCAAAGAGATGTACTCACTCTCTTTGCTGGTATGTGAGAGATCAAAAACAACTTAAAATCTAATTAATATATACTTATGTCATTTTTAATCACTTTATAATTAATTACTCTCCTTGTCTCATTTTATTTGACACACTTTCCTTTTTAGTCCGTTAAAAAAGAATGTCACCTTACTATAATTAGAAAAACATTAACTTTAAAATTCTCTTTTTACCCTTAATGAAATGATTTACAGCCACACAAATACTCAAGGATCATTTTAGACCACAAGTTTCAAAAGCCTTCCTTCTTTTCTTAATAGTATTGCGGACAAGTGCTGTGATTTATCAAGGGAAAGTTGGTGAAATTATATCGTTCAAAGTGCTGAAAAAGTAATAAAACAAAATACTTACAATTTGCGCAAAGGTTGTAATCAATATCAAGGGAAAATTTCAGGGCTACGACATTTACCACAATTATGTATAGCATTTATTCATCTCAATGAACTTTGTTTCTCTAATTGCTGATTTCGGGGTTAATTATACAATTCAAGAATGGTCATCCTCTAAATCACCTATTTAAACTAGTCTCACAACTACATCGTTGAGAGAAGATGTGAGTTTCTAATTCAAATCAACCCTAACGTTAGCCAGAGATGATCTTATCCCCTATGTTCTTTGTCCTATTCTCACATTCCCATGGTTAGTTCACGTAAGAATTACCCGTGTATTCTAATGTTGGCCAGACACTAAAATAGTAAACATAAGAACACGAGAATAATTAAATGAGAAACAAGATTCGTTGATTCAAATAAAATATGAGCACATTCATGTTCTAGATGTAACCCCAGAACAAGGGTATTTAGCTACTCATAATCGAAAAGAAAATACAAGAATTAATGTTAATCATACCAAAGTAATGAGTAGTAGAGTTAAAAGATGAAGAACCCTTGTAAAAGCCCCTGCGCTCTCTATTTTGCTCTAAAAAATTGTAAGTAAATGACTGCAGGTCGTTGTTGGGGTATTTATAGAGGTGGGCTCCTTAAAACCCAATCCCATTAAGAGTTGGCAAATTATTTGACCAAATCCCGTCGAACCACTAGCTCCGCGGTGCGGATGGCAGCGCACTGGACCTTGCTGCGTGGTGTTCCCTCTAGAGTGCAGGCCTTCTAGTTGTCTCTTTTGGTTAGCTGCGCAACACGGATCTCTTCCCTTGGGGCCTAGTTGTACGGCTCAGAGGTTCCTTTAGCTGCAGAACTTCCCTCATATCCCATATCACGCTTGTAATTGCTTCTCCTATCATTTTGGTTCCCTTCCGGCCATATTTTAGCATGAAAAATGCTAATCACATTTTTTAGTTTATCAATATCAATACAACATAAAGCACAAGAAATATACTCATTCACAAGAAATATACTCATTTGTTCTCGAAACTATGCTAAAATATGGGTAAATTACGGTACTTGGGTGTATAAATACACCCAAGATCACTACTCCACACTTAAAACCTTGTTTGCCCTCGAACAACTCTTTACACTCATGTTCATCAAAGAAGATTCTAAAATCACTAATTGAAATAAGACTCTCAAGCTAGAACCACATTGACTAATATGAATAGCAAGCTCTATAACTAGCATATCACTTTGCAACTTCAAACACCTGAATGACCATTCAAAACCTCTTAGCCTCAAGAATTGACTCTACAAAATTAGCAAACTCGTGCATATTACTCAACAAAGAAATCATATAAGTCACCTATCCTTCATTAAACATGAAACCTCACAATAAGAGAGTCACCCATAATCACTCACTAATATGCAATTTAACACAAGAATAGGTGTAAGAATAGAATTACGCTCACTCTCACAAAGAATTCACATGCAACACAAGATGAACCATAGGCTTGCCCTTAGTGTAGTACTCCACTAATATGAGAATATCAAATCTCAAGATCAAGTAGGACTTTATGGGTGTAATGTAGGCTAAGGGACGGGTAGGAACTATTTTGGATAAGAATAGTGACTAACTTTCCCAAGCGCTTTAATACGTCACACTTTCCATTAAGCTCATCCTTTAACCACCTATTTTCTACCTCTTTTCTCTTCCACACTCTCTTTAAGATAGCTTACACATCAACACTTTTTACTATACTCCCTACCTATAACACATAAACTTTTTCAACACACCAATAGCTATTATTTTGCGGCTTCAACTTCACTTTTTCCTTCTTCTTTAATTTTACACTCCTTATCAACTTTATTTTTGACTAAAGCCCTTAGGAGCTTTGGATCAAATTATGGTCTATTGTAATAAAGGGAATAAGCTACATATGAGACTACCAAAGAATAGGTTAAAGGCTCAATAGGGCTAACTAAGATCATGCATTATGGGAAGATAAAGATGGTACAAAATATGGCTATCAAAGAAATACCTATATCATCTCCTAAACTTAACATTTTATTTTGCTTTGCAAGCACACTGGGCAGGTTCTAGACATAAATGTGCAAGCATGGAATACAACAAAAACCTAACACACACATGGCACATGTTCAAATCAAGAAGGATCCCTATAGATTCTCAACCAAGCAATAACAAGAGTTCAAAATTAAGCTAAAATCATACAAGAGTCATATAAATGAGCCTAGATGTCTCAAAAATAGTCATTCAACTCATTACAAAATGCTTTCAATTAAAAACAAACCTGCATCATGTAGTCATGTGGCCTAACAAGAAAACTTACTATCAAATTAGTAAAAGGGTTCTACTAAAGGTACCTAACTTACAGTCAAAGTTAGGTACCTTTTTCTATGATAGTAAGAAGGATTTTGATAAGAAAGCAATCATGAACTTACCAAAATAAGATGAAAAACTCCAAAATCTCACTTTGAATTAAAACCCTAAAAATCAATGGTTGTGAATTCAAGAACAAGAATATACCTTAAAACCTTAGAGTAATGTAATAAAGCATAAACTGGTACAAAAGACCTAATAGGAGTATTTATAGGCAAAATAAAATCTATCCTAAACACACAGGGATTTGCTGAGTTGGTGCCTCGGATGAAGAAAGGTACGATCAGGGTTACATACCACGATCGTCCTTGGTGCTCGTAGGTTGGCAATGGACTTTGTCATCATGCAGATCATGGTTGGTACGACACTTAGTACGTGCTTGTGGATTCTAAGCATGACCATGCTTCCCTCTTGTATGATCCTCTTAATACTTAAATTTTGCAAACTTTAAATATGGACTTCCTTCCCATGATGCCTTGGTACGACCGTGACTTCTAGGCACGGTCGTGGGAAGTCTTCGTTTGACATTCTTTACTTAATTTCTATAGCACTGCTTCCAGGACCTCTTCCCTTGATCAGGTTGTACGATCGTAACATCAATATATGATCGTGGGAAGCTCTCGTCTCCTTGACACCTGAGAGTCAATCCTCTGATTCATACTACAAAAATGTACGACTGTGGTCAGATCCCAAAGTCGTGGAAAGCCTCCGTCTGATGCCCTAAAGTCCAAAAATCAGCACTTCACTTCTCTGGACTAGTTTGAACTGCAAATACCCAAAAACATATCATAGCCACACATAAAAATTCCTTGTATTTGCAAATATCCATAATTTTAAGTATAAAAAGTGCCGTAAGTCCATGACAAATCAACACCCTCAACTTTGATCATTTGCATGTCCTCAGGCAAACAAAACATAACTAACTACAATGATGCTTAACCAAGAGAAAAACAAGATCACTGTGGCAGTTGTACTTTCAGAAAACTAATTTAGGCATGCATTAACCAAAACACAAGTTCAACACCCTCCTATACCATCAAAACCAATATTTGCTGTGTATACACAAACTCCCCATCATGACATAACGGGATAAGCAATGACATTACATTATCAATAGACAACCTAGCATGCTAACAAATGGCACTACCCGAACAAGTAGACTACTGTGCAACCCCTATGCCCTCACATCAAAGAAGTCTCTCAAACTCAGCATATATGTAATAAATATCATAATAGGGACTGCAACAAAACGCTCACTCTCACAAAAAAGTTCAGACAGTGCGCATTTGATACCATAGGCTTGCCCTTATTTTCTACACCTTTGTTTTTCAGACAGTCAAATTAAGATCACTATAGGAATTTTATTGGCTTGTAATGTAAGCTTGGGGATGGGTATGGTACATATGGATAAAGTGACTCATTCCTCCTTGGCACTATACTATTTTTGGCTCCACTTTCCTACTTTCTTTATTTTCTCCCTTTTTCAACTTTTCGAATCTCGAGTGTTGTTTTCTTTCACAACACCTTTTTTTTTTCCTTTCTCTTTTTTGTCTTTTCATTCTTTACACACTACTGCACCCGAATCCTTGTCCATTTTACTAACTTTTTCTACATACCGTAACTTTTTATGCACCCCTACGATAACTACCCTCAACTTAGGCGATTTACCTGAGTTGAGGTGTATAGTGTCCAAGGAGGGACAAGAGAGTAGGTTCATTATAAACAATTAGGATGATGAATAAGCTAGTTCAAAGAAGAGTCTATTTAGGCTCAAAATTCGGGATCAAGGGATACTATTCTTATTTGGTAGGCTTTTTAGGCTTTTAGTGGAGTATTCAAGAACGGCCTATAATCATTTCCTACCCTACTATCCTACAACTTTGGCGTGACTAATCGGGTAAGTTCTAGATCGCACACACACACTGACTAGGTAAAACTTTACACACACTTGGCTCAGGGATACACACAATTACTACCTATTCGGTTCATGCACAGTTAAGCTATGATTATCACGCTTATAATCCTAATGCCATGATGAGATCCAAACATCGATCACAATTTAAGTCAGCACACAAACAACACAAAAACACAATTTTTTTTTGGAAGGGTATCATTAATGATTTAAAACATTCAAAACATTTTGCATGCTCCTTTTATTACAAATGCACCGAGTTTTTCTATTCTTCTCTCAGTTCACACATAACCCAAAAACATCACAAAAAGAAAAATTTAAAAACACCTAAACATGCCAGTTCTAACTAGATAGCGCATCCGAGGGAAAAGAAACAAGGAAACAAAAACCCTCGGATGTGTCATATGCCCACCCCCAACTTAGAAATCATGCAATTCCCCCATCATATGAAAGCAAGGAAAATGAAAAACTAGGGTAAGGGATATACCTGTAGCACACTAGACGCCTATCATACTCTAATCAGCTAGAGTAACAGATGGGACCCCTCCAAGCTCCTCATCTCTAGTGGCATCAGCAGCGGCTGTGGAATTCTCAGTCAAGTGGGCACTGATGGCGGTCGATGACTCAAAGATGTCGTCACGGGGACAATCTCTGTACCCCATCCACTCTCAACAATCATAATGAAAGCATCAACTGTGGCAACACTATCACGTGGGACCTCAATTATATCCAAACCATGTAACTCAGAGGTCCACTAAGCCTTCTTTGCTCTTCTCTTCTTGCCATTTTTATCTCTCTTCTTCTTCTCACCCTTATCCTTTTTCTTTTCTTTCTTGTCTTTTCTTTTCCTTTTTTTATGGGTCTGGGAATCATCCCCTGTATCATCTGCTACCTTATCTACCTCTTTATTTTTGCCTTTAACTACCAAGGCATGAGTATAGAAGTTCGGTACCAATGTGTCCACGTCGATGGTAAAATCTGCCAAAGATGGGATCGGTGGATGTGGAGGTGGCATAACCTACACATGTCACTCAGTCAGTTCTTGAACTGACTTTTTCAACTCATCTGTCACACCCCGTATCCTAACGGGGTGGACTGGCACTCAGAGCCGGTAAGGCCCGAGAGAACCAATCTTTACTCATGATCATTAATATGCATGTCACTCAATAAGCAGCACCATCACATGGAGATATAAGATGTCAATAGAGGAAAACATGGAAACATGTGCTATGTACATATGAGAAACTTGGCCGTCAGGGCCATTAAATCAAAATGGACATACATCTCTTACTTTCATATACCCACATACGTATACAAAAGTTTCACAACCCCAAATCCCATTGAGGCGGATTGGTACCCGTAGCCGATAAGGCCCGAGAGAACCAAGATTTGCTTCTATTCATTTATATGCATGCCATAGGAAACACCATTATCACGTAAGAACATCAAAGGCTAATAACGAAAATCATGGAACATGTGATATATATATATATACATATGTGAAACTTGGCCGTTGAGGCCATCAATTCAAAAACGACATGTATCTTCTTACATTCATACACCCACATACGTCTACAAAAGCCTCTAACAGATGCATTTACAAGATCAACTAAAAGTCGGGACAAGTCCCTGCTTTATACAACATGTACAATACCAAAACACATGTACAACTATGGCTCGGAGAAGCCCCGAACTAACTGGAGCTCACCAATGATCCGCAAATAACTGACAACCTACTGTGGAGGCCGATTAGCACCTGCGCCTGCAACAAGTAAGGTAAGTCCCACAAGGGACGTCAGTACGAAGAGTGTACTGAGTATGTAAGGCTCAAATGAAACTGTATGAATCATAAATACGTCAATGACCTCAATTACAAATGAATAATCACTATGGATAAGTCATCATTCTGTGTTTTGGGAACCATGTATATTGCTTTCATTACTTTCTTTGCTTCTTGCTTCTATGATTATTCATCTTTGCCTGTGACCTATGATACCCGGGCCCCGACTGAACAGTGGGTTTTAACATAACATAACGTTATGTTGGGATCGGCTCGAGCTAGGCTTATGCCTCTAGAGCTACCACCCATAAATCAATACATCGGGCTCGGCTCGAGCTAGGTTATTACCTCTAGAGCTGCCACCCATAACCAATCTATCAGGTTCGGCTCAAGCTAGGTTATTACCTCTAAAGCTACCCCCTGTCAGGTTTGGTCTGAGCTAGGCTTATGCCTCTAGGACTACCCCCTGATCCAATAATCTCGGGATCGGCTTGAGCTAGGCTTTTGCCCCCAAAGCTACCACCCATACTCAATCATTAACCACATGTGCATTACTTCATTCATTACTTTTGAGATTGATACAATGATAGTCATAACATTATTTGAAGCTTGGATCAATAATCAATGAGTGAGAGACATGTGAATAACCATTATGGAAAACATAACATTATTGGGGACATGGGATCTTTGGAACATTAGTCGATGAATACGAGACATGTGAATCACATTTGTTTAATGAATAGGAAACATGTGATAACAACAATTGGTAACCTGGACTAGGATACCTTGGAATATTTTAGATTGGAGAAACTAATATGTCAATGTATCTATCTACAATGCTGCAGAAGGATACAGATAAACTAACCTTACATACCTTCACTTCTAAGTATGAATACACAAGCCTATATATGTGTCACACCCCAAATCCCAACGAGGCATGATTGGCACCCGTAGCCGATAAGGCCCGAGAGAACCAAGCTATGATTCTATACATTCATATGCATAACCTCGAATGAATAACATACTATCTCATATAACTGATGAAATGTAAAATGCCATACATATACATATATAAAACTTGGCCGTTTGGGCCATCACGTCGCACTGTACGTACATATCTTACATACATACCCACACATGTCTACAAAAGCCTCTAAATACATACACGACCAATGCATAACATCTACAATATCAAATCCAATGTACAACTATGACTCGAAAAGTCCCGAACCAACTGGGGCTCACCAAAGATCTGCAAATACTGTCACTCTACTGTGGAGGTCTACTAATGCCTGCACCTGCAACATGTAAGGTAAGTCCCCAAAAGGGGTCAGTACGAAGAATGTACTGAGTATGTAAGGCCATAAGAAAAACTGAGTCAGTGCATAAGAACTTCAATGGAAATAATTATAAGGGAAACTCAATGTGTGGAATCATGTACCTTTCCTTCATTATTATCACCTCGAATGATACATACATAATAAAAAGAACCATGGAATCAACATAAGAGAAATAACAAATGTGAACAAACTCTCTTTCTGTATGTGGGATACCATGTACATTACGTTCTTTCTTTCCCTTGCCTTTACTTTACTTTACTTTTACATTGCTCATATACTGTTAGGGCCCTCATCATGCAGGTGTTCATTTCACCCCATGGATACATCATGCAGGTGTGTTCTTGCACCCCATGGATACATCATGCAGGTATTCTTTTTACCCCATGGATAAGATCATGTCATCATGCAGGTGTTCTTGCACCCTATGGATAAATGGCCATCATCATGTAGGTATTCTTTTTACCCCATGGATAAGATCATGTCGTCATGTAGGTGTTTGCACCCCATGGATAAAATAACATCATCATTATACATTGCTTTGCTCTTACTTTATTTCATGACTTTGAGATTGATACTTCAACTTGTGAGAGATTGGTACCTTGATAGTCATAATATTGTTGGAAGAACAATAACCAATGAGCTAGAGACATGTATATAAACATTCTTGGAAACATAGCCTTCATAGAAAGATAATACTGTTGGAACCGTTGAACAATGATATTCAACTAACCAAGATCTCTTTACCTCATTGCTCTTATTGGGATAATTCTCTTAGGATCTACAACATATGACAACTTAAGAACTTCCACCCATAAATAAGAACTAAGTGATTCATGATTCGTATAGGAGTAAAACACATATGACTATCAATATATCAACCCTAGTTGGAATACTATAGAACCCCCTTGGTATAGTACACTTTTGGAACCTTAACATAATGATCACTAAATATGATACATGTGGATACTAACTATTCACCACCCTGCGATGCAATACCTTAGACCATTTGGAACTTTTGACATATTAGCCAATGAACGTGAGTCAACCAATGGACATGAGTCAATCAATAAACATGAGTTATACGATTCACCATTGACCAATGAACAAGGAACCTATGAGTAACTCTAGCCAACTATCAAATATGAAATACCTTAGAGTATTTCAGAATCAAGTGAGTGCTATGACAGTGTGAACATCATATGTTGCAGAAGGATATAAAAGTAACCTTATATACCTTTTCCTCTCAATGTAAGTACACAATCAAATATGTGAGCGCAACAATTCCGCTCCTTCTTTACGTTTCACTCTACATCACAAGTACATAATGGAACCAACATTAACCACCAACTACCTTACAAATGCATACAATAACAAGAAGTCACATGTTTGGCTTTAGCATGTTATTTCTTTCTCTAAAATACCATTTACGGCATGATCGTATCAACAATACCACAGCATGCCCAACATTGACCAAAGTATCATAAACCCCTAGTATGTCACACCAAGTTCATACTTTCCACTTTCCATCATTACAACATCATAATTACACCATCAATTACTTTACAAAAGCGTAGAACATCAATGAGTTACATGTTTGCCTTTAAACATGCCATTTTCCCTTGACAAAACTATTGATAAA
Organism: Capsicum rhomboideum; assembly: GCA_031232105.1. Taxonomy (NCBI): domain Eukaryota; kingdom Viridiplantae; phylum Streptophyta; class Magnoliopsida; order Solanales; family Solanaceae; genus Capsicum; species Capsicum rhomboideum. The sequence goes on along the minus strand of CP124719.1, from coordinate 43,814,994 downwards.
ATGATTATTCCAAAAATCCCCCAATATTCCATACATTGACCAATACATGAAAATCAATACATTTTACCGCAACACTTCTCCTTTACACTTTCTTATCCACACCACATCACAAAGAATTCATCAAACTACCTTAATACACCTCATAGCACATATCGGCCAAAATCCCACAATATACACTTTATAGGAAAATAACAAGTTTGGGACCATAATAACACCATACATGTTGTTATTTTATCCATACCATGCTTTTTCATCAAGACCACAAGTCGTAATCCAAGTTACAATCCCATGGATTTCACATCTTTTACCAAAACACAAAACACCATATTCAACGCTTCCAAGCATAACCAACATGATATACATAATCTCTCATACTCATAATATGTTAAAGTACAAGAATAATCACTTACGCAAGCTTGGAAGATGGTGATCTTGCTCCAAAAGTGCCTTAGGGTTTGAAGAGCTAAAAGAGCTCTCTTGAAAATTCTAGAAAATGAGAGAAAGTGATGTGTGTGGCTAATGAATTAAATCTGATTTTTGGCCACCTTTTATAACCCCTTAAATTCATCCTTAGCTATTAATTTCCATCATTGACAAGTCAAAGCAAGAATGGGTCATTTTGACCCATTGGGCCTTTCATGCTTTGTTCATTCTTGGTCTCTAATTAGGCCCAATAACCCATATCATCTTGACCCACTAAAATCAATGTATAATTCACCATATATCTCATGTTTAAATAATTCCTTAATGTCACGTCAATAGTCTCTTACAAAATTCTCATTCGTCGTCTCGATCGCAAAAATAGGAATTCTAGTCGTCCATGGCTTCATTAAACATTTTGGATCACTGTTCATGTTTCATGATTTGATCATGTAGGAGTATGTAGGAGTGTATTGAAGTATTTGAAGCTTTAACAACACTCAAATAACTCCAAAGAACCAAAAGAAACCATCTAGGAATCGTCGTAGAATTGCGTCGCAAAACGAGTCCGGATGGGCACAATATTTGTGCCTTGCGCCACTGCTGAAAAGCAAGGCAGTGGCGCAAGAATTGAGCCCCCTCTGAATCAGTGGCTTGCGCCACACCCCCTGAAACAGGGTAGTGGCGCAAGTTTTTATGCTTTGCTGAATTTTTTGGCAATTTTTCCAACACTTGCGTATCGTCCAATCCCTTATCCAAACGCTACAAAATACTTACTTAGTGATCTTAATCATCAAGTAAACATGACTCCAAGTCACCAAATTAGGTTAGAATGTATGCAAGGTATTACACAAATGCTCCACGAAATCACCAAACACTTCTTATGAAAGGCTAGTCGCATGTACAAGGCCAAATTTCAATTTTTTTCTCATCTTGAAAATTACCAAATACATACTTATAACTCTCGAAACCTAAGTAAACATTATTCACTGTCATCAAGTAGGGTTGGGAAAAGACGGGGTGTTACAATATGAACACAATAGTCCAGCTCCTTCCTTACGTTTCACTCTACAATACAAGTACATAACGGAGCTTACGTTAACCACTTGTTATCGTACAAGTATACAAGATGACAACAAACTATATGACTGCCGTATAATGTCATTTCACCCTTTATAATACAATACACTACATCATCATACCAACAACACCATAACATTTCACACATTGACCAAAACATCATACATCAATAGCATTTCACACCACGTTTACCCTTTATGCTTTCTCATTATCATTCCGTCGCAATTACCCAATCAAATTGCTTCATAAAAACTTATGAACAACAATACATACTTAATATAGTCCAACATACCTCCATACGACCCTTTAAAGTCATTAAAATGGCACCACAAGTTGATAATTACATCCAAAAAGGGTATAGGAGCCTTCGGGGGTCAAATAGATACGAAGACGCACAAAATCGAATCCTGGGGTGACCTGCGAAGCCACCTGCACTCGAAGGTGGCTGAGGTGTGCCCACAGGTGGACTTTGGCAGATGCCAGAGGCACCTGCGTTGGCATCTGCGCCCGCAGGTACCTTTGTCTGCGGGGCGGATGCCCAAATCAGACAAAATGGGTTCTTTTTGGGTCCTTTTGTGTGATAAATGGTCCAAGGCCATAAGTAAGCCTTTATTTACATATATTTGGTCACTTGGATGCCAAAAAACACTCATGGTTCCATAACTCACATAAACAACACCAAAATCATACTTTCCTTTCAATATGTCACCAAATCCATAATCAAATTTACAATAACCATTCCAAAACGTTATGTACAAGAACAAAACAAGTCAAGGATATAATCACATCTCACATGTCAATATTAAATCCACCAAGTTCACTTCTTTCAATACCAAAAGTCCATGTTCAAGTTTGCAAGACAAAACCCTTCTCCAATTGCAAAAATAGACAGTTTTACACAAAGCACACTGTCCAACACTTTGCCAACACAACCAACATGATTTATACACTATTTTAAACATATAATATACTAAACCATGAGAATAAATACTTACCAAAGCTTACCAAAGAGTGATCTTGGCCCAACAAGTAGTTGCCATACGGTTTTGTGTGAGAAATAATGTTTGAGAAAAATGTTAAAAAGGCATGTGTGTCTCTAATGAATAAAAAACTGATTTCTTGACTTATATTGTCCCTTGAAAATCATCCTTAGCCACTCATTTAATAATTTACTTGGTCCATGTGAGATCAATGAAAGAATGGGTCAAATTTCCATTTTGGGCCATGTCTTTCTATAATTTTTGGGCCTCATTTGGCCCAATGGCACAGGACACATTAAGGTCCAACAAATTAATGTATAATTCATCAAATTTCTCATGTTTCAATATTTCCATGTATGTTACAAAAATTAACTAGGGTAGGTTCAGAAACATACGGGGTGTTACAAAAAGCCTCTAACAGATGCATTTACAAGACCAACTGAAAGTCGGGACAAGTCCCCGCTTTATACAACATGTACAATAACAAAACACATGTACAACTATGACTCAGAAAGCCCCGAACCAACTGGAGCTCACCAAAGATCCGCAAATAACTGGCAACCTACTGGCACCTGCGCCTGCAGCAAGTAAGGTAAGTCCCCCAAGGGACGTCAGTACGAAGAATGTACTGAGTATGTAAGGCTCATATAAAACTGTATGAATCATTAATACGTCAATGAACTCAATTAAAAATGAATAATCAATATGGATAAGTCACCATTCTGTATATTGGGAACCATGTATATTGCTTTCATTACTTTCTTTACTTTTTTGCTTCTATGCTTATTCATTTTTGCCTGTGACATGTGATACTCGGGCCCCGACTGAACAGGGGGTTTTAACATAACATAACGTTATGTTGGGATCGGCTCGAGCTAGGCTTATGCCTCTAGAGCTACCACCCATAAATCAATACATCGGGCTCGGCTCGAGCTAGGTTATTACCTCTAGAGCTTCCACCCATAACTAATATCTCAGGTTTGGCTCGAGCTAGGTTATTACCTCTAGAGCTACCCCCTGTCAGGATCGGTCCGAGCTAGCCTTATGCCTCTAGGACTGCCCCCTGATCCAATAACCTCGGGATCGACTTGAGCTAGGCTTATGCCTCTAAAGCTGCCACCCATACTCAATCATTAACCATATATGCATTACCTCATTCCTTACTTTTGAGATTGTTACAATGATAGTCATAACATTATTGGAAACATTGAATTATTGGAACCATGGGATCTTTGGAAAATTAGTCAATGAACATGAGACATGTGAATCACAATTGATCAATGCAGGAGGAACATGTGATTAACAATAATTGATAACCGAAAATGGGATACCTTAGTACGTTTCAGAATAGAACCAGTATAATGTGAATACTATGTGCTGCAGAAGGATACGAAAAGAGTAACCTTACATACCTTTCACTTCCAAGTATGAATACACAAGCCTATAAATGAATCAATAGTCCAGCTCCTTCTTTACCTTTCACTCTACAATACAAGCACATAACGAAGCTTACATTAATAACTAGTTACCATACAAGAGTACAAGATGACAATGAGCTATATGACTGTCATACAATGTTATTTTACCCTCTACAATACAATCCACTGCATCATCATACCAACAACACCATAATATTCCACTCATTGACCAAAACATCATAGACCAATAGTATTTCACACCACATCTACCCTTTACGCTTCCTTATTATCATTCCGTCACAATTACTTCATTGAATTACCTCATAAAAACTTATGAAAAAAATTAATATAGTCCCACCTGCCTCCATACGCCCTTTAAAGTCATTAAAAAACATCATGTTGATAATTACATCCAAAAAGGGTATAGGGGCCTTCGGGGATCAAAGAGAGACAAAAACATACAAAACCAAATTTTGGGCTGACCTGACAAGCCACCTATGCCCGCAGGTGACTTTGGCAGAAGCCAGAGGCACCTGTGTTGGCATCTGCGCCCGCAGGTGCCTTCGTCTGCGGGAGCGGATGCCCATTTTGGTCAAAATGGGTCTCTTTTGGGTTTTTTTATGCAATGAATGGTACATGATCATAACTAAACTTTTCTTGACATATTTTAGATCATCTTGGATGCCAAAAATCAGCCATGGTTTCACAATACACATGAACATCACCAAAACCACACTTTTCCTTCAATACACCACCAAATCCATGCACAATTTTGCAATAACAATTCCAAATATTATGTACAAGAATAAAACAAGTTGAGGATATAATAACATCTCACATGTCAATATTTAACCCACCAAGTTCACTTCCTTCAAGACCACAATTCCATTTTCAAGTTTACAAGGCAAAAACCTTCACCGATTAAGCAAACATAAATTGTTTCACATATAGTGAACTCCTCACACTTCACCAACATAACCAACATGATCTACACCATCTTAAGCATATAATATATTAAAACATGAGAATAAATGCTTACCAAAGCTTACAAGATGATGATCTTGGCCAAAGGAATGAAAGCTTAGGGTTTGTGTGAGATAAAAGAAATGTCTTGAATACTCTACCAAATGGCATGTGGGTTTTAATCAATAAAATTTGATTTTTCTTGATTTTTATAGTACCTAATGGTCATCCTTAGCCACATCCTTAAGCATTAAATGCATGGTTGGTTGGTCAACACAAGAATGGATCATTTCCATTTGTTTTAGGCCATGTCTTCTTATTTGGTCCTCATTTGGGCCCAATGGCACAAGACTCATTAATGCCCAACAACTTAATATATAATTCATCAAGTCTCTCATGTTCAAATAATTCCATGAATGTTACGGGAATTAACTAGGTTAGGTTCGAAAACATACGGGGTGTTACATCATCCATCTCCGTCGTGATCGTGCTTAAATCTGGAGTGTGCATATTTTCCAATTTAGCCATCATCCGACTCTCAAATCTGTCAAATTGGGTCTGAACATCCAATATAGCCGCCTTAATTTTATCTTCCATGTAGGGCTTCACCCCTACCTCTAACTTCTTAATTCTGGCATCATACAGTGCCTAATTTCTCAAGAGCTATTCTAGAAGAGCAGTAGGTATCAATGTGTAGCCTGCAAGCATAAACTGAACTGCACCCAAAGGCGCTGTAGGCTACTGTGAAGAAGAAAAAGTAGTTGCACCACTCTCAAAAGCCGATATCTCAGTAGCTGGGGCACCTCTCTCTGCATCTTGTGGAGGTAAATCTGGCAAAGAACCCTGGGCTGAAGCCACCAGGTTTCTCAAATCTTTGATCACTACGACATCCACATTCTTTGCTGGCTGGATAAATCTATCAACTATCAGAATGAAAGGCACCTGTGAATTTTGCGATAGCTGGGTAATCAAGCACAATAAAGGTAAAGTGGTGTTAAACTGTAATACTCTATCCCGAATCTCTTCTGCAATGATCCACAGGATGTTCAGCTCTAACTCTGACATAAAAGATTCTACTAGGCCCGCATTGGTTGCATAAAATATGTTGTCATTAGCCGTTGGTGCTATGTGGTGTCTCACAGTGGCCTAACAATATTTGGCAGTAAACCTTAAAGTATGCTTGTATATTGCTGAACCGTTTACCCAAACTGCTCTCTCTTTAGCCTCTACAAAGTGGTCCACTAACCACTTGTAATGCAGTAGCTTGTCGTTAGTACTCAGCTTCTTGACCCTTCTCAAATCAATCATCCAAAAATAATATTTCAGAGTCTCTTCATCCAGCTCAAAGTTGTCACCAAATAAGGCTTTAGAGATAGCCTCCACTGAAATGTCGATCTCCTTATCCCGCACTAGCACCATGTCAAGTCGGGGCTACTTTCTCATGTCCTTTTTTTCGGAGGGAGTCATGTTCTTGATCATTGCCGCATAATTAGTATAGAACTCCCTCACCATCTTTGGGCTATAATTATGAAGTGGTCTAGTCATCTACCCTAGCTCATACTTCTAGAACACCCGAATCAATTCCAGGACCTTCTTTAGTGACTTAGGTAAGATGTGAGGTTCTTTCTGAATACTCTGTTTTTTGTTCCCTTTGTTGTTCAGGGAAACCCCGTCAATGTAGTAGGACCGGGAGTTTGGTACACTCCATCGCCTCAGGTATGCACCCTTTTAGTCTAATTTACATTAGTAGCACTATCAGATGATTCTGGATTTGCTCTTCCAAAACCATCCAAAGATTCTTCCTGCTAGGAGAAAATCTCCTCATCAGCAGCTACAGGCTCACCCCCATCAAGGTTTGAGTTTTGACCTCTCTCTTTAGACTAGGGAAGTTTAATGGGGGTAGGCACAGACACCAAAGCAACGAAGGGTGTGGCCTCTGCCTTGGATTTGGCTCTAGTTTTTTGAGATGAGTGTTGTTCCCCCTCACTGCTCTCGAAGTACTCAACCTCTGAATCACTCGATTCCTCTGATTCACTTGCCAAGGCTGTAGCTGTGTCTTGGGGTGCCCTTTTCTTAGAGATCTCCTTTTGTATCTGCTTGAGAGTCTTGGGTGCCGTAGTACTTGTACGGATAAGTGTTAGTCCCAGAAAGAACAAAAAATAAGCTAAAATTTTTTACACATACAATCGTTGGTACGATCGTACAATGAAGGTACGATCGTATCTTCGATAGTGGAATGCCCCTTTCAAAACTCCTGGGGGTTTGTCACATCAGACGATTACATACCACGATCATACAAAGATACTACGATCGTGGGACGTGATTGTTTGATGAGCTACTGAAACATTAAAAATTGGTACTCCACTACGACCCAACCTATGATCTTAAGTTGATACTACTATCATATCTTGTGTTGTGGAGTGTGCCCTGAAACTTAATTAGTTCAAATTTAATTCTTTGACCCTAATTTGAACAAAAAGGGTACTCAGACTTCCTCTGTTCTATACCCATTCACATGAATAACCCCTCATCGTGCATTATTCAATTTTAAACCTTTACATTGGTACCATAAATCCCTCAAGGCTAAAATTATTGACAGTTAGAGCATTTAAAAGGCAATGTACACTTTCATTCTTCTCCTATTTCTAACATTATATCAAAATTTAACCATAAGTGTGCAAAGTGCTTACTTACAATGGGACTGAGTTGAAACTTGTTTGAACACTTAAGGGAGCAGGTGTAATCGCACCAAATTTAGGTAAAGTTTGTGAATTTTATCCTTTTGATTGAGTACTAGAAGGTGAAATTAGGTGTGAATAAAGAATGGGTACTATCGGGTCAAGGGTATAGGGTTTAAATTTTTTTAAGCCGAGTTGGGTTGGGTCGAATTGGGTAACTTAAAACTGTAGGACCTAACCTATGACTCATACTCACGATCGTGGAATCAAACCATAATCGTGATATGTGTTCGTACTAGGAGAGTTTAGAACACTTACCTGGGAACCTACGAAGCTTAAGGATGATCGTGATATCTAGCTACGATCATTCCTTAAAATCGTAGGTTCACATACCTGAATGTTGGTTCGCAGGAGTTTAGTCAGACGATGGATTCCATGATCGTACTATCTTGGTACAATCATGAATGCTCAATCATAGGACTACTCCTGCAAATCAAGTTGCTTGACTTCATGCAGACGACAGAACCCACGATTGTACAATGCTTTCTTGGGTTCTATTTTTGTTTTAGTTCCTTGTTTTCTTTTCTACATAGTACCTGCACAAGTAGCACACATTACCCTATAGAATAAAAAGTACATAAATCTTGGGATGCCTCCCAAGCAATGCTTGATTTAACATTACAGCATGATGTGGTTAGTTTGGCTATACAGACTTTACCAAACTAACCCATAGGTTGCCTCCCATACAACGCCTGATTTAATGTTGCGGCATAACTCTGGTGTTCTTGGTTACTCAGACTTTGCTAAGAACTACTTTGCATATCATCTTAACCTCATTAGTGTTACCGAGATAATATTTCACTCTTTTGCCATTGACTTTAAACTTCAAGCCCTCATCATTCTCAAGCTCAATATCACCATATAGGAACACCATCACCACTCGATAAGGTCCCCTCCATCTCGACTTCAACTTGCCAGGAATAGCATAAGCTTGGACTCAAATAACAGAACCATATCACTATCGGTGAACTCTCTCTTCTCAATCTTTTGGTCATGGTATGCCTTCAGCTTCTCTTTGTATAGGGCTGCACTTTCATAAGCCTTCAAACGGAATTCATCCATCTCATTAAGCTACTCAAGTCTTAGCTTTGCCGCATCACTCCCTTCTAGATTTAGCATCTTCAGAGCCCACAACGCCTTATGCTCAAGTTCAACTGGCAAGTGGCAGGCCTTGCTAAACACAAGATGATATGGGGACACACCAATAGGAGTCTTAAATACTGTTCGATAATCCCACAATGCATCATCTAACATTCTAGATCAGTCCGTTCTATTGGCATTCACAGTCTTTGCCAGAATGAACTTGATCTCCTGATTGGAGACCTCAACTTACCCATTAGATTGAGGATGGTAGGGGGTTGCCCTCTTATGTTTCACCCCATATTTATCAAGTAATGCTTTGAACAGACGATTGAAAAAATGTGAAACCCCATCACTTATTATTGCCCTTGGCGTACTAAATCTGGAAAATATATTCTTCTTCAAAAATGCAGTCACGCTCTTTCCTTCATTGTTTGGAAGCGCAACTGCTTCCACCTATTTTGAAACATAGTCAACCACAACCAAGATGTACTTAATGCCATATGAACTTACAAAAGTTCCCATAAAATCAATACCCCATATATTAAACAACTCAAGCTCTAGCATTGGGATCATTAAAATCTCTTGCCTTCGCGAGATGTTTTCTTGTCATTGGCATTGGTCACAGGATCTTCCATAATCATGCGCATCTTTATGAATAGTGGGCTAATAGTATCTGCATTGCAAGATCTTATATGCAGTCCACGCACCACTATAGTGACCCCCAACCGGTGATGAATGACATGCCTCTAAAATACTCATTATCTCAACCTCAGGAATATATCTTCGAATCAATCCATGTACACAAATCCAAAATAAGTATGGCTCATCTCAAAAGAACTTCCTCGCATCATGTATAGGAACCATATCACTCACCAAATAATTGACAAAATCTGGAAACCATGGGATTAAATCTTGCGATGCGGCTAATACCTGCTCATCCAAAAAAGTATCACCAATCTCAAGCTCATCCTTGAGTTTTAGCATGGCCTCTTCTTCAAAACATGATAAGTGATCAACCCCTTGATTCTCAGTCCCCTTTTTGTCCTTGACCTCAAAGTCAATTTCCTATAACAATAGCACTAATGAATCAACCTAGGTTTTACATCCTTCTTCGCCATCAAGTACCTAAGATCTATGTGGTTAGTATGCAAAATCACATTTGTGCTTAGCAAAAAAAAGACCAAAATTTCTCGAAAGCAAACACTATAGCAAACAGCTCTTGTTCAGTCACAGTATAATTTTTCTGAGTAGGGTTAAGCACTTTTCTAGTATAATAGATAGGATGTAAGATATTCTCTCGCCTTTAGCCTAGGACAGCTCCTAGAACCACGCTACTAGCATCACACATAACCTCTAATGGCATAGACCAATCAGGTGACACAATAATAGGGGCCAAAATCAACTTCTCTTTCAGACATTCAAACGTCTTCAGACACGCATCATCAAATACAAATTTCACCTCCTTCTCAAACAAATTGCAAAAAGGATTTACAATTTTAGAGAAGTCCTTGATGAATCTTTGATAAAATCCTACATGCCCCAAAAAGCTCAAATACCCTTCAACGAAAATTGGTAGAGGCAATTTTTCAATCACCTCAATTTTTGCCTTGTCAACTTCAATCCCCTTCTTTGAAATCTTGTGACCAAGCACTATTCCCTCTTTGACTATGAAGTGGAACTTCTCCCAATTTAGCACTAAGTTACAATCCTCGATCTCCCCAACACACTAGAAAGATGTGCCAGACAGTCTTCAAACAAATCACCAACAACTAAGAAGTCATCCATAAACACCTCAATAGTGTCCTCAACCATGTCAGAAAAGGTGGCCATCATGCAACGTTGAAAAGCTGCTGGTGCATTACACAAATCAAAGGGCATCCTCTTGAATGCAAACGTCCCATTTAGACAAGTGAAAGTGGTCTTATCTTGGCCTTTGGGAGCAACAGTAATTTGATTGTAACTCGAATAACCGTCAAGAAAATAATACCATCCTCTGCCAGCAAGACAGTCTAACATCTTATCTATGAAAAGCATTGGAAAGTGATCCTTCTCAGTCTATGTGTTTAACTTTCCATAGTCCATGTATACATGCCAACCAATGACCGACCTCATATGGATAAGCTCATTCTACTCATTTCAAACCATAATGATTCAACCCATCTTAGGCACACATTGGACTAGGCTTACCTATTTCCTGTTAGCAATAGGGTAAACCACCCTCACATCCAACCACTTTATAATTTCCTTCTTCACCACCTCTTTCATATGCAGATTTAGTCTTCGTTGATGCTCAATACTGTGCACATAATCCAGCTCAAATTGGATTTTGTATGTGTAAATTCTAGGAGGAATCCCAATGATATTAGTGATGGACCATCCAATGGCCCTTTGAATCTCTACAACACAGACATCAAAGCCTCAACTTGCCAATCTACCAAATCAACTATAATAATAACTGACAAAGTATTGTTGGCTCCCAAAAATTCATAACAAAGATGGGATGGAAGAGCCTTGAGCTCCAAGACTGGAGGCTCCTCAATAGAAGGCTTAGCTAATGGGGTCACTCTATTCTTCAAATCAAGATCTAATTTCTTTGGTGTAAAATTATATGAACCCCTACCATCAAGTGTGCTCACCATCTCATCATAACTCTTAATATCATCACCCTTGAAATTCATAATCACCATTGCAAGTTCTTTGACTCAAAGCCTCTCCTCAATAAGACCTACCAATACATCCTTGTCGACTGTATCAATCACAGAAACCACTCACATATCCTTTTACTGCTTCATGGATTGGCATACATTAAAAGTCACATGTTCGTCATTTAGTGTAAACTTTATCTGCCCAGTCTCCATATCAGTTGATACACGTCCAGTCATAAGAAATGGTCTCTCCAAAATAATGGAAACCTCAAAGTCAACCTCACAGTCAAGGATGACAAAATCAACCTAAAAATGAAAGAGGCAACCTTTACCAAAACGTTACATAAGATTTCCATAGGTTTCTTTATAGTGCGATCTGCCATGAGAAGTCTCATCGAAGTTGCTTTGGGTGACCCCAACTCCAACTGACTATACACTGCTAGTAGCATCAAATTAATGCTAGCACCCAAGTCATAAAAAGCTTTTGCAAAGTTGAAAGACCCAATAGTGCATGGAATCTTGAATGCTCCAGGATCTTTCTTCTTCTCAACTAGAGAGCCAGACGCTATTGCACTACAATGGTGCATATTATCAGCGGTCTTAAAACTCATAATCCTCTTCTTGATTACTAACTTCTTCAATAAGAGGGATGTTCACCGATAACTCTTTCAACATGGAAATCAACTTTTGATATTTTCCCTCTTCAGCCTTCTTCTTTATTCTTTGTGGAAAAGGAGGAAGAGGTCATGGGATGGGAGTCAATGCTTTTGTGACCTCCTTTTCCTTCTTTTTTTCACCTTGTCCTTTTTTTCAACACCTAGAGGTTTTTAGGTGTATTCTTATCAACAACCAAAATTTCAAATTTAGCCTCTTTCTCATCATCGATAATCACCCGCTCTACCTCATTCTCAACAACCACAGGCATTGGTGGATCAACAGTCATGTTACCACTCCTTGTAGTAATAGCCAAGAAATGACCATTATTCTTGGGATCTTAGATGGTGTTGCTCGAAAGTGTACCTTGTTGATGCTGATTCAATGCGATGGACATCTGACTAAACTATTGCTCAAGCTGCTTAATATTGGTAGCATGCAATTTAACCTTTTGAATCATTCCCAAAATATTTATACTAATCTCTTTAAGGTAATCTTCTATTTTTTCTACCCCTTTCTCAACTTTTGCAAGCATGTCTTCCATTCTCGAATTTCTTGAACTAGCATCTCGGTTCTTAGGTGGAACATAAAGGCTACTTTTATCCTTGTAGTCATCCTTTCTTCTCTAATCACCATAGCGGTCCCTACTCATATCTCTATACCCAAACCTGTTGTAGTTGTTATCTCTATAGTAGTTTCGATATTGATTCCCTTGCCTAGAGTTTCAATTGTCTTGATTAGACCCTTGGCCATTAGCTCAAAAAATCACCGCTTGATTGTCTAGATGATTAGCCTTCTCCTCAAAATCCAAATCATCATGCCTAAGTGCCTTACCTTATGAACCAACCGTATTCATGTTTTCTGCTTCCGCTACTGCAAACTGCTTAATGAATAAGCTAAGTTCAGTCCTCAATTGCGTTACCTCTGCGTCTCGAGTATGCTACTCCCGGTTGGTTTTGGTGATCCGATCTAGAATCTCAGAAGCCTGATCCTAATGCAATCTGATAAACGCCCCACCAGTGATAGTGTATGCTATAGCCTTATTATTGAAATTCAAAGCTCTATGGAAGATCTCAAACAAATTACGGCCTGATATTATGTGATTAGGGACATTCTGCAGCTTCTTATTAAGCCTCAACCAGCTCTCATATAACACCTCTAAATGCAGCTGCCTAAAGTTATATATCTCATTTTTCAACTGCAACATCCTAGAAGGTGGAAAAACTTTGTCCAAAAACTGAGTCCTCAACTCATTCCAAGTAGTGATCGATCCACGTGGCAACTCTATCAACCATAATGAATCCTCTCCCATTAGAGAGAAAGGAAATAAAATAGTCTAATCGCATCTTGACTCACTCCATGTATATTGTAGAAATTAAAAATCCCTATAAAGTTCATCACATGCATGTTCACATCAGCAGTAGGAAAGCCTGTGAACACCCCCTTCAAGTTCAACATTTGTATCATAGCACTAGTGATGTCAAACTTAGTGCTTGGAGGCAATTCCGGTGGGATAATAGCACTTGTTTTAACCAGATCAAGAAAATCTTGCTTATCTTTTGCATTATCATAATGGGGAAGATACTGTTGTAGAGGCTGTTTGTCACACCCCGAGTTCCAACGAGGCATGATTGGCACCCGTAGCCGATAAGGCCCGAGAGAACCAATCTTTACTCATACCCAATCATATGCATGCTATAAGAAACACCACTATCACGTAAGAACATACAAGACCAATATCGAAAATCATGGAACATGATGACTTATATATATGTGTGAAACTTGGCCTTCAGGACCATCAAGTCAAACAGACATACAACTCCTTCCTTCACATTCATTTACATACCCACATACGTCTACAAAAGCCTCTAACAGAAATACATACATGACCAACCTAAGTTCGGGACAAGCCCCGCTTTACATAACATATACAATACCAAAATCAATGTTTAACTTGGACACTAAAAGCCTCGGACCAACTGGAGCTCACCAAAGATCAGTCTATGTCCTGCAGCTTACTGGGGAGGTCTACTAGAACCTGTGCCTGCAACAAGTAAGGTAAATCCCCCAAGAGGGGTCAGTACGAAGAATGTACTGAGTATGTAAGTCTGCATGAAACTGAATCAATATATAAGAACTTTCATGGAAAATAATTACAAGGGACATGCCCAATATGGATAAGCCATCAAGCTATATATTTGGAACTGCATGCATTACTTTCGATACTGTCTTCACTTTAGTGCTTTTGTATCTCTTCTTACTTACTTACTTACTTACTTGTCAGTCATTAATTATGTACTGCCCAGACCCAACTGATCATTGGGAAATTAATAATATCGTCATGCAGGTGTTCATTTCACCCCATGGATACACCCATAATGTTGGGATAGTCATCATGAAGGTGTGTTCTTTCACCCCATGGATATCGTCATGAAGGTGTTTATTACACCCCATGGATACACTCATAATATTAGGATCGTCATCATGAAGGTGTTTATTTCACCCCATGGATACACTCACTTATGAGAGATTAATACATTGAGGATCATGACATTATTAGAAGCACACATATATGCATTTTGTTATTCTTCATTTCATGAGATTGATACTTGATGGTTAAAACATTATTAGAATGTGGAACATAACATTTTTGGGATTTTGGAATCATGTCCATGTTTATGTAACATATGAGCAACAAAGAATAAAGAATGAGGAGCATATGACTTAATAATAGATAACAACCTGAATGAGATGCCTTTGGACATTTCAGAATGGGGTAAGTACATAACTCATAAGAACAACATGTTGCAGAAGGATATAGATATGATAACCTTACATACCTTCACTTCCAAGTATGGATACACAATTCTATATATGAACACAATAGTCCAGCTTCTTCCTTACGTCTTACTCTACAATACAAGTACATATCGGAGCTTACATTAGCAACTAGTTACTATACAGGCGTACAAAACGACAATGGGCTATACGACTGCCGTATAACGTCATGTCATCCCCTTACAATACAATTCACTGCATTCTTATATCAACAACACCATAACATTCCACACATTGACCAAGATATCATACATCAATAGCAATTCACACCGCCCTTACCCTTTACACTTCGCATTAGCATTCCGTCACAGATTCTCCTATCAACTTGCCTCATAACAAAATATGAACAACCATCCATACCTAATACAGTCCAGCATTCCTCCACACGACACTTTAAAGTCATTAAAATGGCATTTCAAGTTGCTAATTATATCCATAAAGGGTATAGGGGCCTCTGGGGGTCAAAGGGGAGCAAAAACATGCAAAATGGGGTTCTGGAAGTGACCTGCGAAGCCATCTGCGCTCGCAGGTGGCTGAGGTGTGCGTACAGATGGCTCCTAGCAGATTCCAGGAGCATCTGCGTTGGCACCTGCGCCCGCAGGTGCCTCCCCTGCGAGGGCGGGTGCCCATTTTCGGCCACCGAGGTTCGTTTTGGGTCTTTTAATGCAATGAATGGTCCATGATCATAACCAAAATTATTTTAAAATATTTTTGATCATCTTGAATACCAACCATTATCCATGGTCTCACAACACACATAACAACACCCAAAGCTACACTTTACGGTCAATACGTCACCAAATCCATAACCGATTTCACGATAACAATTCCAAACATTATACACAAGGACAAAACAAGGTAAGACTATAATCACATCTTAAATAACAATATGGAATCCATAAATTTCACTTCCTTCAAGACCACAAGTACCTATTCAAGTTTACAAGACAAAACCATCCTCCGATTTAGCAAACATGTAACATTTCACACATTGTGAACTTCTCAATACTCCACCAATATGACCAACATAATATACACCATATCTCATGCATAAAATATATTAAACCATCATAATAAACACTTACCAAGTCTTGTACAAGGATGCTCTTGGCCAAAGGAATGACTTAGGGTTCTTGAGAGGCAAAAGAAAATATTTGGTAAAGTCTAGAAAAGCATGAGAGTTCAAATGCAATAAAAATCTGATTTTTCTCTCTTTATATAGTCTCTCAAGTCACTCTTATCCCTTCTTAGCATTAAATTCAAGGGTTGATTGGTCAAATGGAGAAATATTGGAAGAATGGGTCAAATTCCCACACTGGGCCATGTCTTCCTTATGATTTTGGGCTTCATTTAAGGCCCAATGGTGTAAGACTTAGTAATGCCCACAATATTAATGCATAATTCATCACATCTCTCATGTTCCCATATTCTCATGAATGTTACGATAGCCAACTAGACTCGGAAACGTGCAGGGTGTTACATTCTTCCCCCCTTAGAAACATTCGTCCTCGAATGTTAGTGTTATTATTCAAGTAAACAATTACAAATTTAGAAGAATTCTTCTCATCATATAGAGATATACACTCAAAGCTTATAAATACTTACTTTTCACTCTTCCCTTTGGAACAAATGAGGGTACTTGGATCACATCTATTCTTCAGCTTCCCATGTGACCTCTTCTTTTTGCTGATTTCTCCAAAGTACCTTTACAGATGCTACATCTTTATTCCTCAGCCTTTTCACTTGTTTATCTAGAATGGAAATAGGTATCTCCTCATAGGTAAGATCCTCTATAACTTGCACATCCTCCATAGGAGTAAAACGAGATGGATCCCCTATACACTTTCGAAGCATCGAAACATGGAACACTAGATGAACTGTGGAGAGTTCTTGGGGTAGCGCCAACTCATATGCAACTTGCCCAAATCTTCTAATAATTTCATATGGGCCTATATAACGTGGACTCAATTTCTCTTTCTTTCCGAACCGCATCACCCCTTTCATCGGTGACACCTTTAAAAACACCCAATCACCTATGGAGAATTCAAGCCCTTTTCTTCTAACATCGCCATAGGACTTGTGTCGACTCTGAGCCATTTTTAATCGCTGTTGAATCACTTTAACTTTCCCTATGGCCTGATGAACAAGATCTGGCCCAAGTAAAGTAGTTTCACCTACTTCAAACCATCCGATGTGTGATCTACATTTACTTCCATACAAAGCCTCATAAGGTGCCATCTTAATACTTGAATGATAGTTGTTGTTATAAGCAAATTCAATAAGAGGCAAAAGGTCATCCTAAATACCTTAAAAATCTAACGTGCATGCTCGTAGCATATCTTCAAGTGTCTGAATAGTATGTTCTGCTTGTCCGTCAGTCTGAGGATGGAAAACCATACTTAGATTCACCTGTGTACCCAAACTCTGCTGGAAAGATCTCCAAAAGTGCGCTGTAAACTGTGCTCTTCTGTCTGATATAATGGAAAGTGGAATACCATGTAACTGCACTATCTCTTTAACATATAATCGTGCATAATCTTCAGCTGTATAGGTGGTCTTGACTGGTAGAAAATGTGCTGACTTGGTAAGCCTATCCACTATAAACCATATAGAATCAAATTTCTGTAATGTACGAGGCAAACCTGTGATAAAGTCCATATTAATCATATCCCATTTCCAGACTGGAAGATTGATACATTGCATGTAACCTCCTGGTTTTTGATGCTCTACCTTTACCTGTTGACAATTCGGGCATTGAGCGACAAATTCTGCAATGTTCTTCTTCATATTTCCCCACCAATACACTGCTTTTAAATCATGGTACATTTTAGTAGCACCTGAATGAATAGAATAGCGCGAATGATGCGCCTCTGTCATAATCCGTTTCCTCAGCTCATCTACATCTGGTACATATAATCTACCTTGGCACTGAAGTACCCCTTTTTGTGTAAGATCAAATGCCTTTGTCAAATTCTGTTGCACATTTTCCTTTAGCTGCAACAACATAGGATCTGCAAACTGCTTTTCTTTTACTTCAGCTATCAATAAAGATTCAGCTGCATTTTGTATGATAACTCCTTCATCTGAGGATTCAAGAAGCCGAACCCCCAAGCTAGCTAACTGATGTAAGTCTTTGATTATTTCTTTCTTTTCGATCAACTGACCACTAGAGCTTTCTACTACCTTGCGGCTCAATGCATCCGCTACCACATTTGCCTTCCCTAGATGGTATAGAATATCAATATCATAATCCTTCAATAACTCAAGCCACCTTCTTTGCCTCAAATTGAGTTCCTTTTGCTTAAAGATATATTGCAAACTTTTGTGATCGGTATAGATATCAACATGAACTCCATACAAATAATGACGCCATATCTTTAAAGCAAAAACCACCGCTGCTAATTCAAGATCATGTGTGGGATAGCTTCTTTCATGTGGCCACAACTGTCGTGAAGCATATGCTATGACATTACCGTGCTGCATCAATACGCATCCGAGGCCAACCCCGAAAGCATCACAATACACTGCATAGCCTTCGGTACCTTCGGGAAGTACTAAAACTGGTGTGGAAGTTAACTTATCTTTCAGTTCTTGGAAAATTTTCTCACACGCATCATTCCACTGAAATTTAACTGCCTTATGTGTAAGCTTTGTCAACGGTGCAACAATGGAAGAAAAACCTTCCACAAATCATCGGTAATAACCGGCCAGCCCAAGAAAACTATGAATCTCTGTGGGTGTCGTAGGTCTTGGCCAATTCTTTACCGCCTCAATCTTCTGTGTATCAACCTGTATCCCTTCATCTGATACAATGTGACCCAAGAATGCAACTGATTTTAACCAAAACTCACACTTGGAGAACTTTGCATACAGCTTACGCTCACGAAGAATCTGTAACACCTGTCGTAAGTGATTAGCATGGTCCTCTGGTGTTCGTGAATAAACCAGGATGTCATCTATAAATACCGTGACAAACACGTCCAGAAATGGCTTAAACACCCTGTTCATCAAGTCCATAAACATAACTGGCGCGTTTGTTAGTCCAAATGACACAACTAAAAATTCATAATGGCCATACCGTGTTCGGAAAGCTGTCTTGGGTACATCTTCTTCTCTAACTATGACCTGGTGGTAACCCGACCTCAAGTCAATCTTTGAAAAACACTTGGCACCCTGTAACTGATCAAACAAATCATCAATTCGAGGGAGGGGATATTTGTTCTTGATCGTTACCTTGTTCAATTGCCGATTATCAATGCACATTCTTAACGTGCCATCTTTCTTTCGTACAAATAATACCGGTGCACCCCACAGGGACATACTCGGCCTGATAAAGCCCTTGTCCAGCAAATCTTTCAATTGCTCTTTCAATTCAGGCAATTTTGCTGGAGCCATTCTATATGGAGGAATAGAAATAGGCTGAGTGCCTGGAATCACATCAATGCTGAATTCTACTTCCCGTTCTAGGGGTAAGCCTGGAAGATCTTCTGGAAATACATCCAGAAATTCACTGACCACTGGAATCGACTGCGAAATTAGTGGTTCAACTTCAGTATCTTTCACCCGTACTAAATGACATATGTAACCCTTAGCAATCATTTTCCTGGCTTTCAGATAATAAATAAATCTTCCTCTTGGTGCCCCTACATCACCCTTCCATTCAAGAACATTTATTTGTGGAAAATAAAAATGTACCTTCTTGGCCCGGCAATCTACCGTGGCATAACAAGAAGCCAACCAATCCATCCCCATTATCACATCAAAATCCACCATATCTAATTCAATAAGGTCGGCCAATGTATCATGACCACACACAGTTACCATACAATTCCGATATACTCTTTTTGTAATAATACATTCACCAATCGGTGTAGACACTTCAATTGATTTAATTAATAATTCTAGTGCCTTTGCAAATTTTGAAGCAATCAATGAAGTAACATAGGACAATATAGAACCGGGGTCAATCAATGCATATACATTATATGAGAATATGGATAATGTACCTGTGACGACATCAGGAGAAGCCTCTGAATTCTGTCAGTCCACCAAAGTATAAGTCCGATTCTAGACCCCACTAGTACTGGCTGCTCCTCTGGCACCTCTACCACGACCAACCGACTGCACACCTCGACCTAAAGAAGGAACCGATGATGATGACACAACAGTCGATCCCGCAGGTCACGCCACACCATCCAAGCCTCTTCGCGGGCAGTCTCTCATCATGTGCCTCGCCATACCATACCAATAACATACATTCATCCCCCTCCAACATTCACCTGAATGAAACCGTCTACAATACTGACACAACGGGCAAAAAGATCCCACTGTCTGTGAACCATGACCTCCACTGCTTTGCTCTGCCTGATTAAAACCCCTGGACCCTCGAAAGTGAGAGGAAGTGCCTGCCGTGGAATGAGAAAATGAAGGCCTAGGTGGTATAGTAAAACTCCAAGGCATGAACTCTACTTGGGATGCCATAGACTATCCCGTAGATCTAGCCCTCTTGGACAACCCTTCTTCAAACCCTTGTGTCCTTCTTTGTTGCCTCTGATCTTCCATTTTTTGCGCAAAGGCCTGTATTCTAGCTATATCCATATCCCGATTTAGGGCAGCAATTATGCAGTCTCGTACCAGATATGGTTCCAATCTGTCCACATATCGATGTACTCTGTCTGTCATTGTGGACACCACATTTGGAGCGTATCGAGCCAAGGAATTAAATTGCAGACTGTATTCCTTGACACTCAAATTTCCTTGACGGAGATTTAAGAATTGATTCGCACGAGCCTCTCGGATCTCATAAGGAAGGTAATGATCAAGAAATGCCACCTTAAATTCATCCCACGTAGGTGGGTTTTCACCAATACCATGAGCTTTCTTCCAATCCTCATACCACAATATGGCCTCGCCCTTCAATCTATATGCCGCAAGCTCCACCGTTTCTACTCTCAACACATGCATCACCTCCAGAGCCCTTTGGATTTGATCTATAAAATCTTGGGGATCTTCATTCGGGTCTGATCCAGTGAATGTGGGAGGATCTAATTTCAAGAAGTCCTGTGTTCTGCGACTAGCTGCTCTCGCTGTACTATCATCACTTGTCATTAGACCACCTTGTACCTGAACCTGTGCAACAACTATTCAGGTCAACATTTGTGTTGCATCCTTTAATTCCTGATTAGTAGTGGTATTTACTGGTGTATCTACAGGTGCTCCCCTCCTACTCGACTCTTCTGGAACCGAGGGAGTGGAGGAAGCCCGTGACATAAATTCATGCTCAGTATCGCCTGGATTAACTTGATCAGGTGGTGGTATACTAGTTCCTTCTCCAGCAATTCTATCTATCCTCTTACTTTTTCCTCGACCTCTTCTTGTCATAGGCATTTTCTATAATATACCAGAACAACAATATTTATCATCAGAAACAACCCCACCTATAACTTCGGCTCTAATGTACGATCTAGAAATGAAGGAATGAAACAACATCCTAAATGTCCCGTAGCCTCCTACTTATAAATGTGGTGCACAACACATTAATAAATAAGACTCTACTCAACCACCTGCGCGTGCAGGTGGCCCCTCCAGACCCTCCAGTGTCCCATTTTGCATGTTTTTGTCCCGTAATGATCCCCGAAACCCCTCTAACCTTCTTGGATACAATTATTAACTTATGAATGACCTTAAAGGAGTAAGTTGGAGGTATGGTGAATTATATCAAGTATGGATTGGCTTTAATGTATTGTTGTGAAGGATGTTTAAGCTACGTAACAACGTAAACGTGACATAATATTGAAGGGGAAGTGTAAAGTATAATCTTGGTGTGAAATGTTAGTGATTTATGTCTTAGGTAATGTGTGTGACATGTTTTAGTGATGGTAATGCAGTACATGATATGGTAAGAGGGTGAATGACGTTATAGGACAATTACGTAACTTATTGTCATTTTATACACTTGAAATGAAGTTAGTGGTTAATGTAAGCTTTGTTATGTACTTGTGTGTAGAGTAGATGTAAAGGGAAAGCTAAAGTGTTGTATTCACGAGTAAGATTGTGTATCCATATTGGGGAATTAAGGTATGTAAGGTTACTCTTTTCGTATCCTTCTGCAACACATATTGTTCACATGGTTATTGTCCTTGTTCCCTTCCGAGATGTTCAATGGTATCTCACTTCGGGTTGTCGTATGTTGTTATTTGTATGTTTCTTAATCATGTATCAAACATGACTCGTATGGATCTTAATCATTGACCAAAATTCCAAAGTTTCCATAATTTTATAATTACTAACGTATCAATCTCATAAAAGTAAAAGGAAGAAGTAATGCAAAGAAGTAATAAAAGGAGTAACTCTCGTATGGTTACTTTATCATTTTCTTATGGTTACTTTATACTTTCTTTATACTTATTGAGTATGGGTGGTAGCTTTGTGGGGGCGCAAGCCTAACTCAAGCCGATCCCGATGTTGTTGGATCAGGGGGAAAGCTCAGTGAAGCAAAAGCCAAACTTGATGCAGAACCTGCTTCACCGATTTTAGGGTGATAGCAGGGGGGAAACTCAGTAGGGCAAAAGCCTAGCTTGATGCCGAACCTGACAGGGGGTAGCCCTAAGGGCCGAACCTGCTTTATTTATATTATTCTCCCACTGATCAGTTGGGCCCGGGTTATATATTATTGACAATATTATATTGACGGTTATATATATTATTGACGGTTATATATTTATCTATAAATATTGACGGTAATGGATAAAAAGGTAAAGAAAGAAATGAATATAAGGTACATGCTTCCACACATCCAAAACGATGAATTATCCACATTGACTATCTTCTTATCTTGGTTCCATTGAAGTTCGTATCTTGTATGAAGTTTCTTATAGCCTTGCATACTCAGTACATTCTTTGTACTAACCCCTTTGGGGGACCTACTTTACTTGCTGCAGGCACAGGTGTTAGTAGACCTCCACAATAGGCTATAAGTCATCCGCGGATCATTGGTGAGCTCCAGTTGGTTTGGGGCTTTTCGAGTCATTGTGCACTTTTGTTTGGTATTGTATATGAGTATAGAGCGGGGTGTTGTCCCGACTCTAGGTTTGTCACAGTTATGTATCTGTAGAGGCTTTGTAGACTTAGGTGGGAAACGGAATGTAAGATATTTATGTTCATTTTGACTTGACGTCCCCAACGGCCAAGTTTCATATGTATAGAATGTGTTTCCATGTTTTCCGCCACTGGTAGTTTATAATTTATAAGTTACATGAGATAGAATGCCATTCATAAATGGACATGCGTATGGAGGTTCATGAGCAAAGATTGGTTCTCTCGGGCCTCAACGGCTTCGGGTGCCAGTCCGCCTCATTGGAATTCGGGGCGTGACAATAACTTCGTAGGTTCTTCGCACTTAGTGATCTCTCGTGGAGCTTAGCATACGGAATTGATAGGTTAAGTTCACCTAAATAGCTTTACGTACTTGTTTAAGAAACTATCCTCAAATAAGTATTCTTTTCTCCTGAGTTTTGTACTACTATCCCCTGTCTTGGATCCCAGCAATAGCTTTCCCAGATTATCGGCTCAAGCTAGTCATTAAAGGTTGATAGATCCAACGCTCTATTATTTATTCCCTTTTCCCATCTTTTACCCCTACTTTCATCGCGATTAAAGATTAGGCGAGTTTTAATATTTGAAACAATTAAAAAATAATCAAACCAAAAAGGATAAACAATACACGCCCAAACACCCTTTGAGAATCACTTCGTACTACGAACACTACTTCGTTAATCAGTTATGGTTCCCATAATGCTAGTTGTGGTGTTTAGATACTCATAATTGCAAGAACACAATATAGATTTTGATAAGAAAGCATAATCATGAACTTACAAGAATAATATGAAAAACTCCAAAATCTCACTTTGAACTAAAACCCTAAAAATCAATGGTTGTGAATTCAAGAACAAGAATATGCCTTAAAACCTTAGAATAATGTAATAAAGCGTAAAGTGATACAAAATACCTAATAGGAGTATTTATAGACAAAATAAAAACCTATCCTAAACACATAGGGATTTCCTGAGTCGGTGCCTCAGACGAAGGAAGGTACGATTGTGGTGACATCCCATGATCATCCTTGGTGCTCGTAGGTTGGCAATGGACTTTTTTATCCTACAGAACATGGTTGGTACGACACTTAGTACGATCTTATGGATTTTAAGCAGGACCGTGCTTCCCTCTCGTCTGATCCTTTTAATACTTAACTTCTGCAAACTTCAACTCTAAACTTCCTTCCCACGATGCCTTGGTACAATCGTGACTTATAGGCAAGGTCATTAAAAGAATTCGTCTGACCTTCTTTACTTAACTTCTACATCACTGCTTCCAAGACCTCTTTTCATGATCAGGTTGTATGATTGTTACATCAATATATGATCGTGGGAAGCTCTCGTCTGTTTGACACCTGAGAGTCAATCCTCTAGTTCGTACTACGATCACAATGTACATTCATGGTCAGATCCCACGGTTATGGAAAGCCTTTGTCTGTTTCCCTAAAGCCAAAAAATCAGCCCTTTATTTCTCTAGATTGATTTGACCTGCAAATACCCAAAAACATATCATATCCACATAAAAATACCTTCGTACTTACAAATTTCCATTGTTTTAAGCATTGAAAGTGCCGTAAGTCCATGGCACATCAACTATCCTCAAGAAAAGAATTGAAAATAAAAGTCGAGGAACCCCCCAAAAAAACAATTAATACTAAACACAAATACTACTACCAAATCATAGAAATAAATAAAGTACGGATTACTAACTATTAGAATGGAGAAGAGGGTCTCAAATTTTGAAGCATATGCTTGAAGGTAGAGATTATATTGATCAGGAGATTTGGTGGGAGCCTAGATGTGGTCATTCCAGTATTTGGTTTGATAATTGGACCAAGTTAGGTGCTTTATATTATTATTTACCACTATCTAACCATCATGTTTCCAATCTTGAAGATGTATAGCAACTTATGTTACAGGGAAGCTAGAATGAGTCATTACTACAACAAATGTTCAATGAAGAAGTTAAGAATTAGATTACTTGAGAGGTAATGGTTGTAGAGGAGACTGAGGAGTGGGATAGACCTTGGTGGATGCTGAATAGTACAGGTAAATTCTCTGTGATTACTGCTTGGGAATTGATGAGGCCTAAGGGAGCAATTCAAGAATCAATGAAAGAAATCTGGATCAAAGGGGTTTATTTCAAAATATCTTTCTTTTTCTGGAGGTTGTGGAAAAATAGACTTCCTATTGGAGAATTTTTGTTCAGAATTGGAGTGGTGGATGAAGTAAAGTGCTGTTGTTGTGATACAAATGCTAAGGAATTAATTGAACATCTGTTTATTTTATGTCCTATTGCTAACAAGATTTGGAGAA
Organism: Capsicum rhomboideum; assembly: GCA_031232105.1. NCBI lineage: Eukaryota > Viridiplantae > Streptophyta > Magnoliopsida > Solanales > Solanaceae > Capsicum > Capsicum rhomboideum. The sequence continues at coordinate 43,789,766 of CP124719.1, read as the reverse complement.
CCTTTGTAGGAGCTGCTGGTCTTCAGGGTCCTCTTTTACAGCTTAAGCAGACCATTTTCAAATGGTGGAGGGCTGAATGTGCTGCTAAATTAAAGTCACTATTTAAAGCTATTCCTGGTTTTATTTTGTGGTAAATCTAGAAGAGAAGAAATAGTATTTCTTATGAAGGAAGGATGCCAGTTCATACTATGGTGTTGGAGATCAATAGAAACCTGCATTTGTTAACAGTAAGTAGATATCCCTGGCTAAAAGAGATACTTACCCACTGGTCAATTTTGATTAGATTTATGGAGAAATATACCCCTAGAGTAGATTACAAGATCATTTGTTGGAAGCTGTCAGAGGTAGGGTTTTTTAAGTGCAATTGTGATGGTTCTAAAAGAGGCAATATAGGTCCCAGCTCTAGTGGTTTCTACATTAGAGATGGAAATGGAGACTTTATTTATACAGAGACTAGAGGAGTAGGGGAAGTGTCTATTCTACTTGCTGAAGCTAAGGCTTTAAGATATGGAATTGAGTATAATGTGGTCAATAATATCCTACAAGTCATCTTTGAAACTGATTCCTTGAGATGAAGAAGGTATTAGATGGGATTTGGGAAGTCCCATGGAGTATTGTGATGGAGGTCAAACAAATTAATATGCTAAGGAACAATGCCCAAGTGGAGGTGCAACACATATTCAGAGAGGGAAGCAACTTGGCGGATTTTTTTGCTATCCAGTTTTTTGATTTTGCAGGTACAACAAGTAAAACATACAATTAAATACAAAATGTTCCATCACATGGAAAAGCAATAATCAACATGGAAAAAAGCCAAGTGGCTAACATTCGAATCACAAAGTGTCAAAACAGGAATCATAGAGTGATAAGATATGATAGGAGTTAAACAACAAAGCAAAAAAATAATCAGGAGTATATGTCAGTACCTAATATCTTTGGTTTTAACCCTTTTATTCACTGTTGGATCTTCTACTAGAGCTGAAGGGTTAGCTAAAGATCGATCTCTTACACTCTTTTCCTTACCAGTAGTATCAACTTCTTTTGAGGTTCAACCTGCCGGGAGAAATATGAAAGAGAAAGTCTTTACCTGATTTATTGTTCGACATATGAGCGATTTGAGCCTGCTATAATTACTGTGTTTTTGTGCGGATGGAGAGCTAAAGAAGTCTTCAATGGGATCAACTTCATAACGTTTGTGAGATTTAAATCATCTGTGTAAAATACACCCAATATTTGTGTTTTTTGCAAATTGATTGCTGATTAACGGAGGTTCTAAACAGGGTTTCTCATTGGGAAGGTCATCAATGACACCAACAACTTGGTCGAGCGTATGGAGAAGATGAGCTCTTTGATTGGAGAGTTAAAGTTCCAGAGCTTTCTTGAGCTTCCACTCCTTTCCATTTCTTACTTGTGTAGATTAGGTTTCCTTTTCTTATTTTGTCTGAATTTGTTTTGGACTCGGGTCATTTTGACCCGGGCGGACCTTTTTTGCTTTTATTAATAAATGGGCCTTGGCCCGATTTAATTCAAAAAACAAAACAAAACTATTACAAACTGCAAATATCTGAATGTCATCAAATCATCACAATATCCATCAAAATAAATTACTTAAACATCACCATAGCACAAAATAAAATAAAAGTACTGAAACATCACGAGACTGATAAAAGAAGTCTTTCCCCCATCAAAACCTTGTTGCGCTCTACCGTACACTCAAGTGCACGTGATTGTAGCAAGTAATATAGAAGCTCTTTCAAACCGAATATCGAACCCACAGGGACTATGTTATTAGCAATTCACTTAATTTAATTTCTAATAATATTGTGGGGAAGTACTGTGGTTTATCAAGGGTAAATTGGTGAAATTATATCATTCTAAGTGTTGCAAAAGTAATAAAACAAAACACTTACAATTTGAGCAAAGGTTGTAATCAATATCAAGGGAAAATTCCAGGGCTATGACATTTACCACAATCATGTATAGCATTTACTCATCTCAATGAACTTTATTTCTTGAATTGCTAATTTTGGGGTTAATTATATGATTCGGGAATGGTCATCCAATAAATCACCTATTTAAACTAGTCGCACAACTTTATCGTTGAGCGGGGATGTGAGTTTCTACTTCAAATGCATTAATGTTTTTATCCCGTTCATAAATAGATAAGGCAAACTATGTATATTGCTATCCTAGTTGCAAATCAATCCTAACGTTAGCCAGAGATGATCTTATCCCCCATGTTCTTCGTCCTATTCTCAGGTTCCCATGATCAGTTCACGCAAGAATTACCCATTTATTCTAATTTATCCAGACACTAAAATAGTAATCATAAGAGCACGAGAACAATTAAACAAGAAATAAAATTCATTGATTAAAATAAAATACTACACATTCATGTTCTAGCCTTAGCCCCAGAACAAGGGTATTTAGCTACTCATAATTGGAAAGAAAATACAAGAATTAATGTTAATCATACCGAAGTGATGAGTAGTAGAGTCAAAAGATAAAGAACTCTTATAAAATTCCTTGTGCTCTCTATTTTGCTCAAAAGAATCATAAGTAAATGACTGCAGGTTGTCCTTGGGTTTTTAATAGAGGTGGACCCCTTAAAACCCAAGTATATTAGGATTTGGCAAATTATTTAACGAAATCCCATCAAACCACCAGCTCCACGGTGCGGAGGGCAGTATTCTGGAACTTGTTTTGCGGCATCCCCTCCAGAGCATAGGCCATCCGGTTGTATTTTTTGGTGAGCTGTGCAGCATAGTTCCCTTCTATTGGGGCATAACTGCGTGGCTCAGGGGCTCCTTTAGCTACAGAACTTCCCTAATATCCCATATCACGCTCATACATGCTTCTTCTATCATTTTGGTTTGCTTCTGGATGCATTTTAGCCTGAAACATGCTAATCATATTTTTAGTTCATTAATATCAATACAACACAAAGCACAAGAAAATATACACATTTGTTCTCAAAACTAAACTAACATATGGGTAAAGTGCGATACTTGGGTGTAAACATACGCCCAAGATCACCACCCCACACAAAAAGCCTTGTTCGTCCTTGAACAACTCTTTACACTTATGTTCATCAAAGAAGACTCTAACATCATTAATTGAAACAAGACACTCAAGCTAGAACCACAATGACTAATATTAATAGCAAGCTCTACAACTAGCGTGTCACTTTGCAACTTCAAACACCTGAATAGCCATTCAAAGCCTCCTAACTTCAAGAATTGACTCTATAAAATTATCAAACTCATGCATATTACTCAACAAAGAAATCATATAAGTCACCTATCCTTCATTAAACATGTGCCCTCATAACAAGAAAGTCACGCATAATCACCCACTAATATGTAATTTAACACAAGAATGGGTGTAAGAATAGAATTACACTCACTCTCACAAAGAATTCGCATGCAACATAAGATGAACCATATGCTTTCCCTTAGTGTAGTACTCCACTAACATAAGAATATCTAAGCTCAAGATCAAGCAGGATTTTACGGGTTGTAATGTAGGCTAAGGGATGGGTAGGAACTATTTTGCATAAGATTAGTGATTAACTTTCCCAAGCACTTTAATACATCACACTTTCCGTGAAGCTCATCCTTCAACCACCTATTTTCCACCTCTTTTCTCTTCCACACTCTCTTTGTTTTGCCCCTTTCTTTAAGCTAGCTTACACTTCTTTTAGTAGGGAGTTTTTGCTTATCTTTTCAAAACACTTTTGCTCTTTTTACTATACCCCCTACCTATAACACATAAACTTTTTCAACACACCAATAGCTATTATTTTGGGGCTTCAACTTCACTTTTTCCTTCTTCTTCAATTTTACACTACTTATCAACTTTATTTTTCAACTAAAGTGCTTAGGAGCTTTGGATCAAATTATGATCTACTGAAAGAAAGGGAATAAGTTACATATGAGGCTACCAAAGAATAGGCTAAAGGTTCAACAGGGCTAACTACGATTATGCATTATGGGTTGATAAAGAAGGTACAAAACATAACTATCAAAGAAATGCCTATATCATCTCCTACACTTAACATTCTTTATTTCTCTTTGAAAACACACCGGGCAAGTTCTAGACATCAATATGCAAGCATGGAATAAAACAAATACCTCACACACACATGGCACATGTTCAAATCAAGAAGGATCCCTATAGATTCTGAACCCAGCAATAGCAATTATTTTAAAAATTAAGTTAAAATCATACAAGAGTCAGATAAATGAGCCAAGGTGTCTCAAAAATAGTCATGCAACTCATTACAACATACTTTAAATTTAAACCAAAATTGCATCATGTAGTCATGTGCCCTAACAAGAGCACTTAATATCAAATTAGTGAAAGGTTTCTACTTCCTACTCACTACCTATGGCTAATTTTATCTTAAGATGGCCGTCATCCATCTATTATAGAGAAAGGTACCTAACTATGACTGTTATGAGCAACTTATTCCCTAAAAGAAATTTGCACCATAAAAATAAGGTATAAAATTTACTCCTATTCAGTTCAAAGGGACTATCCTCAGGAAAAGAACCAAAAACAAAAACCGAGGAACCCAAAAAGAAAACAAATAATACTAAACACAAATACTACTATAAAATCATAGAAATAAACAAAGTATGGAGTACTAACTATTACAAACCACAAATATCTGAATGTCATGTGATCATCACAATATCCATAAAAATAAAGTACTTAAACATCACCATACCACAAAATAAAAAAAAAGTAATGAAATATCATGAAACTAGTAAAGGAAGTCTTTCCCCCACCCCACACTTAAATAAAAAACACTGTCCCCAATGCAAACAAAATGCAAGAGCAAACAAAAAAAATGGGGCGAAAGAATTCCCTGGGCTCTACTAATTATCTTCATCCTCAGACTGGTCATCATCATCATCATTAGAATCCAACTTCGAGTCAAAATCAAAATCCACTCTTATTTTGTCCTCATCAGTAGGCATATCATTATCTAGTGGCTCCCAAAAGTCAGGTCTCAAAATCTTAGCATGCACGCTAAGCGGGTACTCCTCCTCAAGCCTTCTCAACTCCTCAGCTATAGAGGGTATGCCTCCACACATCATAGTCAAATGTTGCATGCCAAACATTTTACTTGTAATGCTATCATCACGAGCATTCCTCTCAGCATGAGTCAATGCAGGCCCGAAAGCAGACTCAGGCTCTTTCACCTTTGAAACATCAATATCCCTCAAGCTCTGAGGAGGATTATAATCAGCGGGGTCTTCTTACACCCCATAATCCTTTAAGAACTGTGTTATTAGGCCACTAAAACTGTACCTGTAGCCATTTTTCACCCGCTCTTTCCTCAAGGAGGATCTCCAAAATACACCAACATTAATAGCTTCATTAGTCATAAGAGCATAAACTATAATTACTCGGTCACGTGTGATGTTGGACAAGTGGGAGACTGGAATCAAGCAACCACACACAATCCTCAACCAAACTTGAGCATCCTTATTCAAGTGGACGTAAGGGAATGTGTTGTGATATCCCTTGTCTTTGTGGTGTGCCCACCTTGCCACGGGCCTTGGGTTGTACAAAGTGTGACAAATTACATGGTAGGGTGGCTGACTGAACAATGCCCTCAATCCTCCATGATCAATATTTTCTTTTCCAAGAAAAGTGTTCAAAAAAGCCACATGAAGATGCAAGGTCTTGCTATGAACTTGAACCTCGTTTCCCCTCTTCTTGGGGATCCAATTTGCAAAAAATTCGTGAAGCATATCCAAGTTGCATTCATCCTAATCATTGAAGATGAAGTCCATCACCAACTGATGAATCCTTGCTATAATGTTTGGGTACTTGGTGTTTAACTACTCCCGATCAATCATCTCCATGGGCACATATTTCTCTTTAGTGTTCTTGTTGTACCATTTTTTTCCTTCTTTATCAACAAATTTCAGTCCAAAGTGGTATTGGGGCACACCAAGTGCTGCGGGTGGTGTTGCTTGGCTAGTGCGAGCCTTTTTTTGTCCTTAGCTAGAAGTGGATGCCGCTCCCTTTCCTTTTCTAGCTTTGGGTTCCATGATACCTGTCAAATAATACAATTTATAGGATTAGTGCTACCCCAAATAGCTAACCATAATCAAACTTAAGGATGGTCGAAACCAACCCACACTTAATTTGTTAGCTTACTCCAACTAGTTTTCATTTTGGGGTACTCATACTTCCCTTACTAACCATCATTGATTAGTGTATATGATTCATATTTCAATTGTATTCCCATAACATTTACTTTCCAATTGTAGGATATGTGATGGGTATTCAACTTTATTTCATGACAAACAAAGTCACGACTTAAGTATTCAAGGTACAAACCTACATAGTTAGTATCACACTTTCAAGAACAAGGAAAATTTATCTATAAACACAACCTTCCATTAATTTCCATTCCTATTAATACAATTTACACATAATCTGGGCCAAGACAATCTCCAATTCATGCTTTTTCAACCAACAAACTATAATTTCGCAAGTTTAACACTTACACTTCAACTCATGCACCAACAAACCCAACAAAACATGGAGTTTTCACAAGAAAATTCAAACATAAGGTTTAAACACATATTTTACATTATTTAAATCGAGTAACCAAAAACCCACAAGAGTTTCAACTTACACCACCATTAAAATTACAAAAATCTAGTTCAAACCCATATTCACAAGGAGTAATAGAGCATTAATCACCATAAATCACGAATTTAATGGATATGCAGCTTAAAATTTGGATTATTTAGAGCTAACAAGATAAAATTCAAAACTTTCAAGCACCGTTTAACAATACAAAGCCAAAAAACCATAAAAACTTACCTTGGTCTTGAAATTGGAATGAAAAATAAGAGAAATAATGTGTTTGTTGTTGCGTCGCATGTTTGGGAGGGAGAATTAGGGGTGTGCAGTTCTTAGGGGTGGATAAATAAGGGTTTTTTGAGTGAGGGAATTATATAGAGGGCCGACGGGTCGGGCTGACTTGGTAAAAAATTAATAAATTTTAGGAAAAAGAATATCGAGCTCGATGTGTGAGCCAATGTGGTAGACGGGCTCTGCGATGCAAAGTGCGGCGTGCGACCCAACCAGTGACTCCTTCCATCTTATCGTATAGCGCAGGGCTCAAAGCAGGGTTGGGTTTCACACTGCCGAGCCCTAGATCCCTTTACCAAATTTTGCCTTGTGGCAATTTCATACTGAATATTACTTTTCCAATGCTCCCCAACCCTTTACCACCTGAAAATCACTAGAATAACAATAAAAATAGTTAGAAAGGTGGGTTGCCTCCCACCAAACGCCTTAGTTTTGATCGCGACACAACCTATTTTTTGGATTTTTGTTTTTTCTTATTTTTTTTGAATATAAGTCCTACTCTATTACATTACATTCATGGGTTACCTCCCATGTAGCACCTGATTTAACATCGCAGCACAACCCAGCTGTCGATTATTCATCCGATAATTCCATGGATGTCTTCTATCAATTTGTTTCTTTGGCCCAATAGTATTTAACTCTTTGTCCATTTACCAAGAACGTCTTACCTTTTTCTTTGTCTAACAGTTTAACAGCTCCATATGCATTCATCTTTACCACTTCAAAAGGTCCATATCACTTGGACTTGAACTTCCTGGGAAATAACTTCAATGTAGAATTAAATGCCAATACCTTCTATCCGGGCTCAAATGTGCGAGATACAATATGCTTATCATTCCACCTCTTGGTATTCTCCTTGTAAAGCTTTGCATTTTCATAAGCATGCAATATGAATTCCTTAAGTTTGTGCAATTGTACCACTTATTTCTGTCCTGCCAAATCAGCATCAAGGTTCAACTTCTTTATAGCCCAATAAGCTTGATGTTCTAACTCAACAGGCAAATGACGTGCCTTCCCAAAGACTAACCTGTAAGGTGATGTCCCAATGGGCATCTTGTACACCATTTTGTAGGCCCACTATGTATCATCAAGTTTCATCAACCCATCCTTACGCTGTGCATTAAGATTTTTTTGCATAATCTACTTCACTTCGTGATTTTAGACCTCAACTTAACCACTAGTTTGGGGATGATTACCTGTGGCAACCTTGTGTCTTACCCCATACTTAGCCAATAAATTTCTAAACTAATTGTTGACAAAATATGACCCTTCATCACTAATAATAGCTCACGGTGTCCCAAATATCTTGAATATATGCTTCTTGACAAACTTCACTACCACTTTTGAGTCATCGGTGGGGAGCGCCACTGCTTCCACCCACTTAAAAGCATAATCTACGGCAACAAGAATGTACGTGTTTCCAAAGGACAGAGGAAAAGAGTCCATGAAGTCTATTCCCCACACATCAAAGATCTCTACCTCCAAGATGTTGTTTGAAGGCATATCATTCCTGCTAGAGATAGTACCCATGTACTGACATTGGTCACACTTTTTTACAAATATGGTCGCATTCTTGAATAAGGTGGGCCAAAAGAAACTAAATTGTAGCACTTTATGAGTTGTACTCTCTCCACCGTGATAACCTCTATAAGGAGATGAATGAAAACTCTCCAATACCTACTTTGCTTCACATTCCAGAATGCACTATCTCATCACTCTATCCAGGCCCTGTTTGAACAAGTAGGGCTCATCCCATGTGTAGAAATGGAACTCATAGTAAAGCCTTTTCCTCTTCTGACTAGTAGCCTCAAGTGGATACTCCACTCACTAACAAGTTTACTATATCCACATACCAAGGTAGCTTTGCAATGCTCAATACTATGAGTTGTTCATCAGGAAATTCTTCTCAAATACTCCTATCTTTTGGACTATGTGACTAACTCTCTAGCCTGGATAAATGATCGACTACTTGGTTTTCTGACCCCTTTTGGTTTATAACTTCTAAATCAAATTCTTGCAGCAATAAAATCAACCTAATGAGCCAAGGTTTAACATCCTTCTCATTGAACAAGTACCGAATAGCTGCATGATCTGTGTAAATAACCACTTTGGTACCCACAAAATATGAACAAAACTTATCAAACACATACACTAAAGCCAACATCTCCTTCTCTGTGACAGTATAATTAGCTTGGGCTGCATCAAGAGTTTTGATTGCATAATATATAGAATTAAAAATCTTCTTTTTTTCTGGCCCAACACAACTCCCACAGCCACATTACTAGCGTCACACATCAACTCGAATGGCAACTCCCAGTCGGGAGCAATTAATATTAGAGCTTCAATCAAATTTTTTTTCAATACCTCAAAGGCTTTCACACACTTATCAAAAAACTTAAACTTTACCTCTTTCTCAAGTAGTTCACACAACGGTCTTGATATTTTTGAAAATTCTTTGATAAACTGCTTGTAAAATGCCATATGTCCAAAAAAACTGCGCACACCCTTCATAGATACTGTTGGTGGTAGATTTTCTATCACCTCAATCTTGGAATGATCAACTTCTAAGATTTTTCATGAAACTTTATGACCAAGTTCAATACCTTCCTTGACCAAAAAGTGGCACTTCTCACAGTTCAGTATCAGATTCATTTCTTCACAACGAGCAAACATGCTGTCAAGATTCTGCAGATAGACTTCAAACGAGTTACCAAATACAAAAAGATCATTCATAAATACCTCTATGAAGTCCTCAACTATATAATAGAATATAACCATCATACAACGCTGGAAAGTGGCGGGTGCATTGCATAGCCCGAAAAGTATACACTTGAAGGCGTAGGTGCCATATAGGCATGTGAATGTTGTCTTCTCCTGATCTTCTGGAACAATGGCTATCTGATTGTAGCCTGAATACCCATCTAAGAAACAATAGTATTCTTGACCTATAAGTATGTCTAGCATCTGATCAATAAAGGGAATTGGGTAGTGATCTTTTCGGGTGGCCTCATTGAGCTTACGATAGTCCATGCAAATTCTCCAACCTATAACTATTCATGTCGGGATCAACTCATTCATGTCATTAGTAACCACCATCATGCCTTCCTTTTTGGGGATGTGTTAGACTGGACTAACCCACTTGCTATCGTAAATTGGATAGACAATACCTGTATCTAGCCACTTAATCACTTCTTCCTCACCATATCTTTCATCACTAGATTTAGTCTCCGCTGATGTTGCACACTTGGTATATACCCTTTTTCCATAAAGATTTTATACATGTAATAGGCAGGTATTATTCTCTGAATATCCGACATCTGCCAACCGATTGTCTTTTTCCTCTGTTTCAGGACAACTGATGGTTCTCCAACCCGCGCTTCAGACAAACCTGCAGAGAGAATCACCGATAAGGTATCATTTTCCCTCAAGTATGCATACTTGAGGTATGATGGCAACATATTCATCTCCAATTTTGGGGCTTCCAAAATAGATGGCTTGGGGGGTGGCCCAAGAGGTCTATTTAGAGGCTTAAACTCGCCAGTGCGAATAAATATGCTAGCCACATATAAAATTTGCATCATTTCATGAGAATCTGCATCTTCAAAAATATCATGCCCTACTAAATCTCTCTTAAGGATAATTTTAAGTAATAAGTGGAAGCTCTGACTCAAGATCAATTACTATGATTGTAGATAACTCCTCATAGATAGACGATATCTTTATTTCTTTGTAGACATCAAATACTTCAACTTTGTCATGTGCCCTCATCATCAACTTCCCAGTAGCTACATCTATCAAAGCCTGTCCAGTAGCCAAAAATGGATGTTCCAAAATAAGTGGGACTTCTTGATCTACATCAAAGTCTAAGATGATAAAATTCATGGGGAAATTAAGTGATCCCACTTGCACCAACATATCTTTGACTATCCCATCGGGCATTGTAAGCAAACTATCAGCTAGCTGCAAAATAACTGTGGTGGGCCTTGGACTTCCCAATCCTATATTTTTGAACAAAGTAGTGGGCATCAAGTTAATACTGGCCCCAAGATCACACAAACCTCGCGCATTAAAAAATCGCTCAATGGTGATCTGGATAGTAAAACTTCCTAAATCTTTGAGTTTCATTGGCAGTCTATTTTGAATCCATGAGGTGCACTCTGCAGTAAGTGCAATAATAGCATACTTCGTCAACCTATTATTGTTTGACACGATGTCCTTAATATACTTGGCATACTTAGGAATTACTTTCAAAACATAAACAAGAGGAAGATTAGTGTGCACCTGTTTTAACAAATCAATAAACTTTTGAAAACATGATTCCTCCTTTTGGTTTTTAAGCCTTTGTGGGAATGGGAGAGGTGGCTTCACACTTGCTACAATATTTGCTCTATTTACATCTTTTTTAGCCTCTGCTTACTTCTTATCTCTTACTACAACCCAGTGAGTTGCTTTCTTAGGCTGTAACTCCTCTAATTGTCTACCACTTCAAGTAGAAACTGCATTAACCTACTTAGGATTTAGATCTGTATCACTTGGTAGACCTCCCTAAGGTTTAGTATTTTGTGCCCTAGTAAGCTGTCCCATATGAACCTCTAGAGTATTTGTGGCTAACTGCTGATTTTCATATCAACAGCCATTTGTGCTTGGTTAGCCATAATCTACTTTAACATCTTCCTAATATTGCTAGAATGAGCATTGGAGTGACCACTTTAAGCCTGTTGTTGAAGATTCCTATTTCCCATTTGGTTCCTAAATTGATTTTGGTTGACATTATGTCCTTGATTCCACCCCATGAGTGGTTGGGGTGATTCCGCCAACTTGGGTTATAAGTGTTCCTAAAATTTTGATTTCCTAGGTGCTGAGCATTACCCACAAAGTTCACTTATTTTGGATTCGCTCCACTGCATCTGCTGAGTGATCACTGTTACCACATACCTTACACCAAGTATAGGTTTGTTGTACCACATTCATGGGAGCCTACTGATGTCCCAAATTTAGGTTACTAAACTGAGTGTTCATCTGATTCTGTAAAGAGGCAATCTGTGATGCTATGGCTATCAATTGATCCACTTCTAATAACCCTACAACCTTCTATATGGTGCTTCTCGAAACACCTACATTCCATTCTGTATTTCCCTGTGATATGTGACTCAGAAGCATAAAAACTCATCATATGTCTTTTTTAAGGCTTGTCCACTAGCTGCTGAATCCAAAAGAATCTTCGTGTTAGGTTTAAGCCCCTCTATAAAAGTATGCACCAAAACCTCATTAATCTGATGGTGGTGAGGGCAATCACAAAGCATGGACTTGAACCTCTCCCAAACTTGATACAAATTTTCACTATCCTTTTGTTTGAAGCTCAAGATCTTGCTCCTCAACTTTACAGTCTTTCATCATGGAAAGAAATGAATCAAAAAATTTCTTGCTAAATCATCCTAGGTGGTGATGGAATTAGGTCATTCAGCCTTCAACCACCTCTTAGCTTCTTCTAACAGAGAAAAAGGGAAGAGTGTGAGTCTCACACAATTAGACGAGACTCCTGTAGGAATGTATATGTCACTAAGCTCAAGAAAATTCTACAATTGCTACTGTGGATCCTCATGAGATAGCTTCATAAACTTCCCGCTGGTGTACAATAGTTGCACCATATTCTGTTTAAGCTCGAATTAACCTCCTATTTTCGATCTGCAAATGCTGGAGATGACATTATTGGTGAGTGGGATTTACACCTCGCGAACTGCTCTTACTGCCATTGCTATAGGAGCAATGTCTTCCTGTTGAGTAAGCTAAATCTGCTGAATTGGATATTGAAGAGCAACTGCTCTTCTCCACTGATGAAATGCTCGTTCAGGCTCTAAATATGGTTTAACCAATTCTTTTTCTCTTTCCAGCTTGAAGAATAGATTGTACCTTGAACTGTAGCCGCTAATATCAAGTTGTCAGCACTCATGAAATATTAGTAAAAGTAAAATTTAGAATATTATTAATTTTCTAAGTCCCCGACAATGGCACCAAAAACTTATTGTTCTCTACCGCACACGCAAATGCACGTGATTATAGCAAGTAATATAGAATCTCCTTCGAGCCGGGTATCAAACCCACTAGGACTATGTGATTAGCAATTCACTTAATTTAATTTCTAATAGTATTACAGACAAATGTTGTGATTTATCAAGGGAAAGTTGGTGAAATTATATCATTCTAAGTGTTGCAAAAGTAATAAAACAAAACACTTACAATTTGAGCAAAGGTTGTAATTAATATCAAGGCAAAATTCTAGGGTGACGACATTTACCACAATCATGTATAGCATTTATTCATCTCAATGAACTTTATTTCTCTAATTGCTGATTTCAGTGTTAATTATACAATTCAAAAATGGTCATCCTCTAAATCACCTATTTAAACTAGTCTCACAACTACATCATTGAGCGGGGATGTAAGTTTCTAATTCAAATTCATTAATCTTTTCATAAGGTTCATAAATAGATAAGGCAAACTAGGTATATTGCTATCCTAGTTGCAAATCAGCCCTAACGTTAGCCAGAAATGATCTTATCCCCCATGTTTTTCATCATATTCTCACATTCCCATGATCAGTTCACGTAAGTACGATTTATTCTAACATTGGCTAGAGACTAAAATAGTAAGCATAAGAACACGAGAACAATTAAACAAGAAACAAGATTCATTGGTTCAAATAAAATACTACACATTCATGTTCTAGCCGTAACCCCAGAGCAAGGGTATTTAGGTACTCATAATCAGAAAGAAAATAAAAGAATTAATGTTAATCATACCAAAGTGATGAGTAGTAGAGTCAAAAGATGAAGAACACTCGTAAAAACCCTTGTGTTCTCTATTTTGCTCTCAAAAATCATAAGTAAATGACTACAGGTCATCCTTGGGGTATTTATAGAGGTGGACACCTTAAAACCCAAGCCCATTAGGAGTTGGAAAATTATTTGACAAAACCCTGTCGAACCACTAGCTCCACTCCATGGAGGGAAGCACGCTGGACTTTGTTGCGTGAAGCGCCCTCTAGAGCGTAAGCTTTCCAGTTGTATCTTTTAGTGAGTTGCACAGTGCGGGTCTCTTCCTTTGGGCCTAGCTGCATGGCTCAGAGGCTCCTTTAACTGTAGAACATCCCACATATCCCATATCACTCTATTACATACTTCTCCTATCATGTTGGTTTGGTTCCCTTCTGGCTGGATTTTAGCTTGAAACATGCTAATAACATTTTTTAGTTCATCAATATTAATACAACACAAAGCATGGGAAAATATATGTATTTGTTCTCAAAACTAAGCTAAAATATTAGTAAAGTGAGGTATTTGGGTGTATAAATATGCCCAAGATCATAAGCAAAAGCACATCTCCAAGAAAAAATAGACTCCCTCTCAGTCCAAGAGCAAAATTTAAAAAGGGGTAACAATTCTGGGTCACTCTATCCCTAAAAGAATTATTCAAAAAAAGATAAAGCTGGCTACTAAAACAGCGAAAGAAAAATTCAAAACACAGTCTCATGTCTCCGGTAATAAGGGTTCTAACTATGAACATAGTACCAACTCTTTGAGATATTAGTTGACCATCTTCGATGAGGGTTAGGAACAACATTCCAATTCATGAACCACTACCTAATCCAGTGGTTACACCAGCTAAAAGGAAAAGGAATGAGCAATGCTCCAAAGGTACCGCAGACTCTCATGCCATGGTAGTTCCCAAATTGTTGAATAGATTAAAAGTTAAAGGCTAGCACACTATTCTTGAGGAGAAGAGGTTGCCACTGAACGAATTGGATGATAAATATCTGTCCCATTTGTACACTATTTGCTACCATAGCTTTGAGATTTTCACTAAACCCCAACCATCTTATATCCTAACTTGGGTTTGAGAGTTCTATACCACTTATGGTGATTTGTTACCCCCAAAGCAACTAAAAGGTAAGCCACAAGAGATGAAAAATCACATACGAGTGTCACGCCTCAAATCCCATTGGGACGCACAGGCACTCATAGACGTAAGGCCCGAGAGAACCAACCTATGATCATGTAAATTCATATGCATGTCATTAAGTGAACAAAAATTCTGCCACATGCAAATATAATATATCAATGACGAAATTCATGTAAAGACATTCAAAACAGATACTAGACTTGGCCGTTGGAGCCACAACATCTAAAAGGTAAGATACTTCTATGTTTGACTTTAACATGTCTACAAAGCTTCTAAAAGATATATCACCATGACTAAGGTTGGGACAAGTCTCCTCCTTATACAACTACTATACAGTACCAAAAATATATACAAATGACTCGAAAAGCCCCGAATCAACCTGGAGCTCAACAATAGTCTGCAGATGACCCGAAAACTACTGTGAAGGTCTACTAGCTCCTGTGCCTGCAACAAATAAGGCAGGTCCCCCAAGGGACGTCAATACTAAAGAATGTACTGGGTATGTAAGGTTATAAGTAACTGTATGAAATATAGGAACTAAAATGGAATCAAATACAAGTGAATAAATAACACTGAATACCACCGTACTGTATATGTGGAACCATGTACATTACATTCATTTATTTCCTTTTACCTTTATATCAATATACATCATACAATGCCCGGGACCAACTGATCAGTGGTAAATAACATTGGGATCGGCTCGAGCTAGGCTTATGCCCCCAGAGATACCACCCATAAATCAATAAATCAGGTTCATCTCGAGCTAGGTTTTCACCCCCAGAGCTACCCCCTGCATCCAATAATCAATCGGAATTGGCTCGAGCTAGGCTTTCGCCCCCAGAGCTACCACCCGTACTCAACCAAATATGCATTACTTCATTTCTTTAACTTTTGTGAGATTGTTACATCGGTGGTCATAACATTATTGGAACTTTGGAACAATAGTCAAGAAATAAGAGACACGTAAATAACAATTGCTAATAAACCTGAAATGAGATATTTAAAACATTTCGGAGTGGAAACAAGTTTTGGTAATGATGTGAACAATAGGTGCGGCCAAAGGATACAGAAAAGAGTAACCTTACATACCTTATGTTTCCAACAAGTGACTAAAACAATTAAGCTCTTCCTTAAAGCATTACTCTACAATATGAATACATAATGGAGCTCACATTAAAAGCCAATTACATTACAAGTT
This sequence comes from Capsicum rhomboideum, assembly GCA_031232105.1. Lineage (NCBI taxonomy): Eukaryota > Viridiplantae > Streptophyta > Magnoliopsida > Solanales > Solanaceae > Capsicum > Capsicum rhomboideum. The sequence continues at coordinate 43,773,703 of CP124719.1, read as the reverse complement.
CACAAGGCGATAATTAGCTACTTGACGGGAAGTAAAAACTGTCCAACGTCCCAAACACATGGTATATCATTCCACCTTACTTTATACTGCCATATAACTTCATTACACCCTCCTATAACATAACTTACTGCCCTACCAAGACACCACCACCAAAACAGTCCACAAACCAACATAAACGTCACAAACCGACAAGATTTCCCACCAAGTGCATACTTCAGATTTTTACCTCAATGTAACTCCACATATTTATTCCATCAAGTCACATAAATAACTTCCACAACAATATACCAAAAACAGTCCACACAATTTCATAATTCACTTTAACATAACAAGAAAGTATTCTCTTTTCACTACGCCAAACGTTCCATGCACAATTACGTATAAACATTTCCACAAGTCATACACAAGGAGTAACAAATTGGGTATAGTACCACACTTAAATATACTGAAATTTAATCCATATAATTCAATTCCTTCAAGAACTTAAGTGCCCTTTCAAGTTTAAACACATAGAAGGCAAATCCTTTACCGATTTAGCAAAAGTGGACTGTTTTTCAATAAGTGGACTGCTCAACACTTTTTAAACATAACCAACATGATATAAACAACCTATTATGAATATAATATATTAACATATAAGGTGAAACACTTACCAAGGCTTGCAAGTGGAAGATTTGTCCAAAAATCCTTAGAGAAAATTAAGGTGGCTAGGGTTTGAGAGAGGAAAAAAATGTTTGATTGAAAATATGTTTTTTGGCAAGTGAAATGTGTTGAAAATAAGATGAATTTCAGACTTATAAAGGACTACCTTAACCACCTATTTGTGGTATCCCTTATCCAATTATTTGGTAAAAAAAGTCTAAGTATACTTGGTCCATTTTAAATGGATCATCTCCGTTTGTGGGCCCATGTCTTTTTACTTAATTTTGGGCCTCAATTAAGTCCATAAACATAATATTAATTCAGCCCACCAAATTTAGTGGGTAATACACCAACTATCTCAAGTTTAAATAATTCCATAAATGTTAAGGTAGTCAAATAAGTTCAAAAATGTACGGGGTGTTACAACGAGTGCATGGGGTTGATGTGCCATATGATTGAAGAACTATAAATAAAATATTGGGATACAAAATAGTTGATCAACACCATTTGGATGACAGATTTATAACTTTTTTGGATGACCAAAGAGGTTGGTTAGCACCACTTTTGAGTGACAAGTCTCCTCCATAGATAATGCCAGGGGTGGATATCAAGAAGACACATATCAATATACCTGCCCGATTTTGATTGAGCTTTATGTGTAGTTACCTTATGCCATCCCAAAATAAATCTATCCTTTGTCATCCAAAGGCTATGATGTTGGGGTCCATTATAGATTGAGAAATATTAAGTCTAGGGTTGATCATTGCACCAGAGATTGGGATGTGATCCCGACAGGCTACTACTTCACTTTTTTTCTCGTGTTTAATCACGAAGACTTACAGGTGATCAAAGGTTCCTTTAATAATAAAAACTGATTTTGAGGTTACCCCAAAGTCTACTTATGATACTCTCCACATTGAGTATGATTACAATGAAAAAGAGAAGAAAAGGAAAGAGAAAGTTGATACCACCCTTTTTATTGATATTGAGGGGTTAGATAGTGGTTCTGCATAACCCACTCCTATTAATACAACTCCACCTATGACAACTCCTTTCATTGACCCTTTCTTCCAGCCTCCTTGATCTAGTGCCATTGGCCCACGACCATCTACTGCTCCAGGCACTTCAGGTACTACCTTGACTCATGCTGCGGTGATTCAGATAGGTCACTTAACTTATTCTACTCATATGAGGTCATCCAAGTTGGATACTCAGGTGCCTCAGATGCTTCAAGCTGCTATTGAGGCAACTTTAGTCCTATTGATGATGAGATACATGGTTTTCATAAGACACTGCGAATATATGGTGAGAAGATTAACCAAATGAGCTCGTAATAGAGAAAAAGTACATAGGATGCGGAGTGGATAGCTATGTAGACAGAGGTCGCTTTATTATGCACTCATGTAAACCAGCTCTAGCTCTTTGATTTATCTCACTTATGGTCTGCACCATCTTAGACTACTATAGAGGGGGAGAGTGTACTCGAGCCATACCTGTCCAGACCGACTACTAATGAAAATGAGGAGTCCTTCGAGACTAAGATTGAGGGGGAGGAGGAGATTGCTTCCCAGAGTACATGTCTTGATATTAATCCATCTTCTGAGGTTAAAGATGATTTCCAAGCTACCGAGGCAGTTATTTTTGCTGAGGCTTTGGTGAGGTCAACTCCAGAGACTTCGCAGATTGGCGGTAGCGGGTCTAAACCTACTAAGGAGACATTTCACCCTGCAAATGATCTAAAGGCCGCATTGGAGGTACCTACTGTCACTTCAAATCTAGCCCCACTGACTATATCTGGAGCTGAGCAAAAAACTAATGCCAAGATTATGGCCGCTTTTGCGAGCAACTCATCATATCATGCTTGGCACCTTTTAGGAGGACCCTTCCACTCACTCTTCTCTTATATTTTAGTCCTATTGCATTGAGGACACTACTTTATTTTGAGTTGGGGGAGGGGTAATTTTGGATCTGTAATATTTTGACTAATTCCTGATTCTGATACTTTGATTCGAATACTATTTTGATTCGAGTTGTAATACTTTGGATGATTTTCATTTTATGGGTGCATGATTTTTAGGATTTTATTTGAGTGTGTTTTGTGATTCACATTGCATTTTTGTTTCTTATTTCTTAGTGTTAGTAGTTAGTAGCATGTTTGAATAATAAACCTCTTTTTGGCTTGGTGCTCAAGTAGATGTGTGCTAGCAATAGAACACTTTGACTCAAAGAGTACTCTTGTGGAGATTTTCACATGCATGAAACCTGTAAAATGAAAAAAAAGTGATTTGTAAATTGACCCACCTTTAAAAATGCACCCATCTTTAAAATTTTTGCTTGGTCGAGTTGAAATGGTTAGGCACTTATTTTTGTGAATATTTGCATCTCATTTTGACTACTTGAATACCTTCCTCGATATGTGCAATAAATGTGGTATGTCAATTGAGGAATTAAAAGTATTGCTTCAAGTGTGTAGTTGAGTTCCATGAGTGGTGAGGCTTCGATTTGATCTTGTGCCATGAGTCCATCTAGAACTTGCCCGGTTGGTCTATCACTACACATGGAACATTATGACATTGGAGATATGACCTTGGGCCATCAATTGAGAGTAAGCCTTTGACATTGACCATATGGCCTTCCCCATTGTGAGTTGAGTGACCAAGATTTTCCCTAATTTGTGCCTTGTAGACTATTTCTTGGACAACCATGTTACAAGCCTTAAACCGTTCTCCTATGATACCCTCTTTTGAACCAAAACCACCTTAAAGCAAATCGGTGAGGCCTTAAACCAACTTGGGCCAAAAGCTTAAGTTGGGGTGGGAGGAATTGTCGAGTAAGATTTATGATTGGAAGTTTATAGAACTGGGGACCATTTAATTTCTTCTCTAGTTCGTCCTAGTATCCCTTGTAAATGCATAAAAAAAAAAGAGTTAAAAGTGTAGATTTAGAATGTAAATAATTGAGTTGTTTTGATTTGAAAAGGATGAGAGAAAGAGGTTTGCAAGTGCACCAAAAGAATTGATCCTTAGCATGTCAAGTGAAGTTAGTTTTTGGAAAGAATTAAGTTGAGGTTTCATGTAGTGCTTCAAGGAAGTAGATTCACTTTAACCATATACTATCCTACCATTCCTATTGCCTACGTTACAAGCCATGATAAAACCTTTGAGATCTCCAACTTAGCACGTTAGATTGTAGTGAGATGGAACATATGGGAAAGCCTATGGTATTCATGTGCATGAACTTTTTTGGGAGTAAGAGTGATTCGTATTGATCCCTTGATTTTAAATTTGATTGTGTCATGAGAACAGGAATATTCTTATTGTGAGGACACTCGATTGCATTCATCGAGCACATTGATTGACCTTGGTTGATAAATATGAGAATGATCTTGTTTTGGTAGTAGCTAGTCAATACTTTAGGCTTGTAAATCATGAATTGATAGTTTGATTGTGAATACTCATGCCAATGCTTTTCCAGGTCATGAGGGAAAGATCGTTTCCACAAAGAGTATGTGCTTGAACTCCCTAGTAATACTATTTGTATACATTGTTGTTTTGTTGTTTGTGCATTAATTTACTCGAGGACAAGCAAAGGTTTAAGTTGGGGTGTTTATAAGTCGACATTTTGCTGCTCATTTAGCCTAGAAGTGGTAAGAAATCAAGTCCTCAATGCCATTTTGAGATAGTTTTAATGTTAAGTTGTTTGTTTTTCAAAGTTGAAGCCAAAAGATGACCAATGAAGCCTAAAGAAGCAAAAATATAGAGAAAAAGATCTCAATAGAAGTAGCAGCGCCTAAGGAGTAAGGTACATCGCCAAAACTCTTGGCACATCACCAATGGGGAAATATGTTGCCAAAAAAGTAGTTTGTTCAAATTTTGAAGATAGCAGTTCGGCAAGAACTTATGACATTCAACGTATTGCCGATGAGTTTAACAATGATGAGTTTCCATTGCCAAACTCAGCAAACTCAAATAATTAAATCTCAAAGATATAGTCAGTTCAGCGATGCTAGGCATGTTCGATGCATCGCTGATGAGTTCGATGATGCTTTCTCTGTCGCCAAAAGTAGTGCAGTGGTAGTTTCATAAATATGTTAGCCCCGATTTACTTTAGCTATAAATAGATTTTTGTGACTTCAAACCCTATCTTTTGCATAATTTTTAGATTCGAAAAGTTGTAATCAAATCCTAAAGTTTAGGATTAGCTTATATTTTGATTTTCTACATTGGAATTAAAGGATTTCTTAAGGATAATTCAATCTAATGGAAGATTTGAGTGAGCCTGATGGTATAATTTCTTTATCTTTCATTATGCTTGGATAATTTCCCCAACTTGGGGGTGTGTGATGATTTTTTTTTGGTAACCAAACTTTTTTATCGATACCAAGTGGAATAATTACATAGCCAGACTTGGAGCAGACCTCCAGTCTCTTAAGTTGGACAAAACAAACTATTCTATCTACTTACTATAATTACAATAAGGCAATAGTAACTATTCTAATATAGCAGAAAACTAGGAAAACAAATATAAATCTACTATGGCAGGCTAGGTAGGTTGGCTAAAGTTGATTGCCATATCGGAATAGATTGACCTCTGATATACACATAAAGTACAATTTATCTGCAAACCACTTCAGCATTGTAGTGTCCTGTCTTGAATCTCATCTTGTTCCTATCCTTCCATATCACTGGAATTCTCATGGAAAAAATATAGCTTATTATTGTTGCTCTTCCAGATTATTTTGTAGCCCAGTCATCCACCCATTGTAGTTCTTCACACCAGCTCCTAATGTGCCAATGTTCTCTAACCCATTGGAGCATCCTGGTCCATAAATGTCCTGTGATAGGGCATTCAAAGAAGAGATGATTAAAGGATTCAAATGTAGAGTTGCTGAAAGCACATTCAGGAGGTACATGAATACCAAATTTATCCAACCTTTCAACTGTAGCTAGCCTTCTCCATCCTGCAAGCCAAACAATAAATTTATGCCTGGGATGAACATATGGGTGCAAAATAAGTTGTTTCCATGGGAAAGCTGGATACTGAGGAATCAATAAACAATATATCTTCTGAATTGAGAATCTTCCATGTGAGATGATAGTGGTGAGCCTTGTAATCAAGTCTCTTTGCAGCTGTTGAGATTACAATACATACTTCCTTGACTCAATGATCTTCCTAATAGCCTAAGATGAGTTCTGTGGAATTAGACAGGAATCTACTGGTTCATCCTTCAAGTAGTAAGAATGCACCCATCTAATAAATAGACTATCTTTGTTCATTCACACCCACTACAATAGTTTCAAAATGGCAGACTGGTTCTAGATCATAAGATTCAGAATATTTTGATCCCCTACAGTCTTTGGCATACATTATTTATCCCATGAAATGAGAGCTTTCCTCGAGTTCATTACTGAGCCTATCCATAAGTAAGTTCTACACATACCTTCTATAAGTTTCAGCACTCTTTTGGACAAGACAAAGATTTGAGCCCAGGAGGTTTGGAGGATGAAAACTAAAGACTTGATTAATTGAAGCCTACCAGCATAAGCTAGTAGCTTTACTGTCCAACACCTAATCCTTTTTGTGATATTCTCTACCAGAGGCATACACTAACTAACTGTAAGCTTTTTTGAGGATAAGGGAACCCCAAGATACTTAAAGGGAAGAGCACCCTCAACATAGCCCAATGTGGTCAGGATTTGTTGTTTAATAATAGGCTTGACTCTAGATATGTAAATGGAATTTCTATTAATGTTATCTTGAAGCCCAGATGTAGTATAGAACCTCTAAAATTCTTCTTGCATTAGTTGGATAGAAATGAGGTCAGCCTTGCAGAACATTAAAAGGTCATTAGTAAAACATATATGGACCATATCAAACTTATTACACTGGATGGTATTGGAAATCAGTATTCAAGCTAAGAAGGGCCATCTCTCTTTTGAGATACTCCATTGCTATCACAAATAGGTAAGGGGATAAGGGATCACCTTGTCTTATACCCTTTTTTCCCTTTGAAAGATCTTGATATGCCACCATTGATAATTAGGGAATAAGAGACAGAGGTTACATACTCCATTACCCACTGAATAAACCTATACTGAAACCCCAATTCAGCCAACATCTTCTATAAGAACCCCCACTCAATGGAATCATAAGCCTTTCTTAAATTCACCTTCATATCACATCTAGGAGAAAGACCTTTCCTTGTGTACCATTTAAGAATTTCATGACTAAATAGGATATTATCAATAATGCTTCTTTCTTCAATAAAGGCTGACTGTGAAGGATTGACTACATAGTTAATGACCAACTTAACCCTATTAGTCAACACTATAGTGATAGACCAACTTGACCCTATTAGTCAACACTATAGTGATAATATTGTAAATAGTAGTGCAATATGCAATAGGTCTATAGTCCTTGACATAGGTAGGGGTAGGTACTTTTGGAACTAAAGTTATTATGGTATTACTAAAGGCTTGAAACATCTTACCTTTTGTAAAGAACTCTTGAACAACATCAATTACTTCTATTTTGACTCTCTCCCTATTTTGTGTGAAAAACTAAATAGGATAGCCATCAACACTAGGAGATTTATCATGTGGTAATCCTTTCATAGCCTTCATAATCTCTTTCTTAGTCACAGGGGAAATTAAGTAGCATTTCTGTGGATATGTTAAGCAATGACCTCTGCTGATCACTTCACTATTGGGTCAAGGTAGTGTTTATACAGCTGATCCCATTAGTTCAGAAAAGAAATTCACAAAAGCATCTTCCACCAATTTGGGATCTTGAATCTTATGCCCTAAAGAGTCATGTATAGAGGTAATAGTATTCCTGTTAGATCTAAGCTTTATTTGAGAATGGAAGTAACTACTATTAGCATCTCTACTCACTATCCAGTTAACTCTGGATTTCTGATAAATCACCTAATCCTCAACTATACTCCACTTCTTGATCTCAGCCAATAAGTACCTTTCTCTGTCTAGCAAGGTGGGGCATAGGGGATGTAATGTAACTTGTGCCTGGACCACTTCCAATTATTTCCTAGCCATAGTAAGTTTTTGAGTATAGGAAGCCATGAAGGTATTTAATTGCTTAAGATCACCCTTAAGATTTTTCAGTTTCCTCCAGATTTGGTACATTTTAGTTCCAGTACAGGTAATACTCCAAGAGTGTGCCAAAATATTCTTGAAATTAGGATGTTGGAGGATAGTGTTGTAAAGTTTAAAAGGCTTAGAGTTGGAAGGCAACTGAGGGCAAAGCTCAATGAAGATAGGGGAATTATCTGACATTCCAAGATTGAGGAAATCATCTTCAATGCTTGAGTATTGATAAATACATGGGTAGTAATTATTTGATTTTCTAATTGATTATTCATTATGGGTTTGATCATTATCCCATGTTTCAACTTACAATTGGAGGTTGCAAACTCTAGTTAAGCTTAAATCCTTTTTCTTTCTTGAGAAATGGGATAAGAGTGAGGGATAATGATTAACAATGACTATATTGATATATTTTGATGGTAGATCTTAGAAATAATGCTATCAAATTGAGGTTTTGGATTGGTCATGATGGTAAACATAGGGGTTTGAGAGAACCCACTTGTGAAATTTAGTGCTTAATTGAGAGATTAACAATAATGCCCAAGATCTAGCCTACCCATAGTTTTGATTAAATTAAGACAAATTGTTATTCACCGATATATGATTATACTCATGATAACACATCCCCAAGTTACTTTTTATCATTGATTATTACTTTCAACTCTCATTTATTACAATTCAACTCTATTGATAACTACAATCAAAGGTGTTCAAAATTGTTTACAAAACCCCCCATTTTCTTTTCTTGTTCTAAATCAATACGATCAAGCATTAATTGAGCTACTTACACTCTAAAGTGAACTTTGCAAGTTCATTCCCTCCCAACCTTTAAGTTGGGTTAAAAATATTTAAAATGACCACGTACATCTTTTTAAGAGTGTAATTGAGGGTTATCAATCCTCCAAATAGAGTCATACTGGTTACATATATGAGGTAGACTGGTAATAAAGTCCATTTTCACCATCTCTCACTTCCATACTGGAAGTGCTATGTCTTGAGCCATATCGCTTGGCCTCAAGTGTTCAACCTGAACCTATTGACAATTAGGGCACTTTGCAACAAAATCAACCATAGATCTCTTCATATTATTCCACCAATAAATCTTCCTCAAGTCATGGTACATTTTAGTGGAGTCTGGGTGAACAAAATACCTAAAAAAATGAGCCTCGTTCATAATTCTCTCACATAAATTGTCGACACTCGGAATGCATAATCTGCATTGGTACCTCAAGGTACCATCTCCCTATAATTCAAAAGCCATCACTCTCTGCTGCAAAACCTTCTCCTTGGGTTGCAAAAAAATGAGTTTAATATACTATTTTTCCTTGACTTCAATGCTTAAAGACGATTCACACATATTTTGAACAATCACACCACCATCACCGGAGTCTAGGAGTCGAACTCCTACGTTAGCAAGTCGATGAATATCTTTCACTAGCCCTTTCTTTTCCTCTTCTACATGGGAGAGACTTTCCATGGACAACCTGCTAAGAGCATCAATACCTATATTAGATTACCTGGGTGATAGTTCAAGCTCATGTCATAGTCCTTGAGGAGTCCAAGCCATCTTCTCTGCCTGAGATTTAACTCCTTCTGGGTGAAGACATATTGCAAATTCTTGTGGTCAGTAAAAATATCCACGTGCACCCCATAAAGATAGTGGTACCAGATCTTAAGCGCGAACAAAATTACCGCCAACTCAAGATAATAAGTCAGATAGTTCTTCTTATTCTAACTCAAAGAATAAGCCACAACTTTCCCATTTTTCATCAACATGCATCCTAGGCCAACCCTCAAAGCATCACAGTATACAACAAAACCATCCGTCCCTTCAGGTAGTGTCAAAATAAGAGCAGAAGTCAACTGAGTTTTCAACTTCTCAAAACTACCCTCACATACATCATACTATTGGAATCTTGCTTTTTTCTGAGTCAACTTCGTCAATGGAGTAGCGATAGATGAGAAGCCCTCCACAAATCTCTAATAATAACCATCCAAACCCAAGAAGCTTTTAATATCAATCAGAGTCATGGGTCTAGGAGAATTCTTTACAGCGTCAATTTTCTGAGAATCCACTTTGATACCCTCACTAGAAACAACATGGACGAGAAAAGCCATAAAACTTAGCCAAAATTCATATTTAGAGAATTTGGTGTAGAACTCTCGATCCTTGAGAGTCTTAAGTACTATTCGGAGGTGATTATCATGTTCCTCCTCATTTCAAAAGTAAACCAGGATGCCATTAATAAAAACAACTACGAATATCTCTAAATACTATTTAAAAACCATGTTCATAAGGTCCATAAAGGTGGCAAGAGCGTTAGTTAAACCAAAGGACATAACCAAAAATTCAAAATGACCATACCGGGTTTGAAAAGAAATCTTGGGAATATCAGCTTTCTTAACCTTCAACTGATGATAACTCGAATGAAGATCTATCCTGGAGAAACACTTAGCACCCTGGAGTTGGTAAAAAAGATCATCTATCTTGGAAAGAGGGTACTTATTCTTCAGAGTAACCTTATTCAATTGTCGATAATCTATGCACATACTAATAGAACCATCTTTATTACACACGAAAAGTATGGGATCACCCTAAGAAGAGACACTAGAACAAATAAAACCCTTATTAAGAAGATCTTTCAACTGTTCTTTCCACTCTCGTAACTTTGCGGAAGCCATTTTATAGGATGGAATAGAAATTACCTGAGTGCTTAGCATAACATCAATCCCAAAGACTATCTCCCTATCAAGAAGGATCCTGAGAAGATCTTTCGAGAAAACCTCAGGAAATTCATTAGCCATAGGTATAAACTGGAGTGGTGGACTTTCGGTACTAGAATTATTTACCCAAACTAAATGGTATACAGAGCCTTTGGAAATCATTTTACTGGCTCAGAGATAAGAGATGAACTTGCCTTTTGGCACTATAGGACGACCCTCCTATTCTAGAACTGGCACATTAGGAAAATGAACGATAAAGTTTCTGGTGCTACAGTTCACAAAAGCATAACAAGAATGAAGAAAATCCATCCACATAATAACATCAAAGTCCACCATATTAACTCTACCAGATCTACCACAGTATCCTTATAAAAGATAGTCACAACACACCCCTATAGACCCTTCTAGAAACTATAGAATCATCGACGAGAGTAGAAACTAAGAAGGGACCAAGAATGTTTTCTGGATGTATCCCAAAATTCACAGCAACATAGGGAGACACTTTCACGATCCGAGACTACACCCTAGTCATAACACGGTACTTAAAACCACAAATAACCCCAAGATAACCCATGATATAGTATGACACTAAGTATGATGACTATAACAAAAACATACTAAGCAGAAGCAAAAATTAAAACTCAATAATAATTATCAAAACCAATACTGAAATTCAAAACTAGAATTTGTCTGACATAACCATAAAGCTAAAAATCTAAATTTCTGTTTGAAAGCCTCTACTAATGTCGAGTTACTGGGAAAAATCCCTAACTAACTCTAAACTATCTGAAAACTAGAAAGAAATAATGAAATAAAACATAGACTCTCTTCCTTGGATGATAAGGACTCACCAATGTCAACTGCTGGAAAGGCACTGGAATGTATCAATTGCGGGACTAGTGCTGAGCATCTGAGCCTATATCATGATAAAATAAATGAAATAAAAGGTATTCAATCAGTACTTTGAATGTAATGAGCATATGAGCTATGTAAATATAAAATATGCTGATAAATACTAAAATACTAAGCTGAGATATGAAACTAAACAGTAGTACAATGATACTTTCTAAGATGCATAATACACATATAAATATTGATACGAACTAATAATCTAAAAAATCATGAGTTTAAGCATATACAAATTGAACTATGGGTCATGTACTATACTGAGTCTGAAACTATAGGAGGTTCTCATAACCAACATAGACCACGTGAGCAATATGGAATCCAAACTGTAACCCAAGTTGGGAGGGTGTTCTATACCTTGTCAAGGGTAAGAACCACGACTGGCGTAAATTCACTTATGAGCCCATTCGGTCTAAGAGAGACAATGTCAACTAAAAAGGACCTCTTTATCCTATGATGGAACGTAGTTTGGGACTTAGGTTATCTGAACCCGTCTCCTCTCGGTGATAAGTTCTACTCCCATGATCATATACATATGCTCATAATCATACTGAAAACTAAGTAAAATACATAAACTAGTTCAATAGTTGTAACTGAAGATGACTAAAATAATGGAACTAATTATTTGCAATTTTTCTATCTATAAAAATCATTACAAACATGGTATAATAAATACTCATATGAAATTATGCTTCAATTAGATGTTTCATATTAATTTTTATAAGAATATAGGATCGTGTGTTCATAACACACCACCATATATGAAATCCATAATTAAAAAGCATGCATAGAGTGATATTTATAGTTATAAGATGTTTAGAGACACAAATACTGAAAGAGGTCATAAAATTTAACACTTGGGCACTTACCCTAATTCATGGATTTCTTAAAAATTGAACTTGAAAACATATTTGGGCTTGAGGGTAAAAGGCGGCCCTTATTGAATACCCATATACCTGGAAATTGAAAAATTTATGCTAAAAACTTGGACTTGGAGATTTTGGAGAAGACTAGCTTCTTGGGACTTGAGAGAAGAGAATTGCCCTCTGTTAAGTTTTTATGAGTTTGGGTGAGAATGAGAGTAGAAGATTCAACTAATCCCCTTTAATCCCTCTCAAAATACCCTTAAAACAATATAGTATAGGTCAAGGAGATAGGGAAAATATGAAAATACCCCTATTAAAATGTAACCATTTCTGTTGTAACCAATCATCATAGGTAACTGGACGAGTCGTCATGTCTGATGATGACTCGTTGTTGGACTTATTGGGAATGGATAAGATTTATTGGATCTAGGGACAATTGGGACACAATGACTCATCGTCACTCATGATGGGTCATTGCGTTGACTTGTTATGACTGGACCCAAATTGTCAACTCCCAATCCTCATCAGGAAAAGTGACCTGATGAGTCATCTGAGGTGATGGTGACTCGTCCCCTGGAGTCATTGCCACTGGGAAAAATCAATATTCAGGACTTTTTGGCTAACACTCAGGACGGCTCACCAAACAAGTCATTGGTACTGATGACGACTCGCTACCTGAGTCGTTCTGTGAAGAATTTTCTCATTTTCTAATAGGTTTTCTATGCTAAGTACGAAATGGAGTCTTAGGAACTTTTGGGGTGTTACAATTTCTCCCCCTTGGGAATATTTGTCCTCGAATGAAGACTAGCTAGGCTAAAAAGGTAGTGAAAGAGCTGCGGTCTCAAAACTGAATTCTAAAAGCTTATTACTGAAATTATAACTGAATTTCTGACTAAGACATAAGCTTAACTGAATTCATGAAACATGCATTCATACTAAGACATGAGAGCAAATGAGGGACATGAAATTAAGAGGAATATTAAGGAGGGAACTATTACCTCAAGCTGGAACTGAATTCAAAGGGAAAAGATGAGGGTACTTAGTCATCATATCTGCATCTGCTTCCTAAGTAGCTCCCTCAACTAGCTAATTCCTCCAAAGGACTTTCACTGAAGTTACTTAAGAACCTGGTGGTCATGAATCTCAACTAGAACCTCTTTGTAAGAGAGTCTATCTTTGATGCCCACACTCTCTAAAGGAACAATTGAAGCTGGATCACTAATACATTTCTTTACCAGAGACATTTGGAAAACTGGATGCTTCGATGTTAATTCTGTAGGCAAGTCTAACTCATAGGCCACATTGCCAATGCGCCTCAAGATCCTATAAGGACCAAAATATTAAGGACTGAGTTTTTCTTTCTTTCCAAACCTCATCGCCCCTTTCATGGGTGATATTTTCAAGTAAACCCAATCCTCAAGTGTGAACTCAAGCTCCCTTCTTCTCATATCTGTATAGGATTTCTGACAACTCTGAGCTATTTTTAGCCTCTCTCTAATCAGCTGAACTTTCTCCATAGCCTCATGAACTGAATTAGGCCCTATCAAAATAGTTTCACCAACCTCAAAAAACTAATAGGAGATCTATACCTACTACCATAAAATGCCTCAAATGGAGCCATCTGAATACTAGAATGATAACTGTTATTATAAGCAAACTCAATCAACGACAAGTGATTATCCTAACTACCTTTAAAGTTGATCACGTAAGCTCTAAACATATCCTCTAAAATCTGAATGGTCCACTCTGCTTGACCATCTATCTGCGGGTGAAAAGCTGTGCTAGATGAACTTAGGTACTGAGACCCTTCTAAAAGGACTTCCAAAACTATGAAGTGAACTGAGTACCCCTATCTAAAATGATTGTCAGAGGGGACTCCATATAACTTGACCAATTCTCAGAGGTAGAGTTTAGCATAAGCCTCTACTAAATCTATGGTATTGATTGGCAGGAAGTATGCTTACTTAGTTGTCTGGTCAATGATAACCCATATATAATCAAGCTGTCGGTGAGTATGAAACCACCCTATAAATAAGTCCATATTCACTTCTTCCCATTTCCAATTAGGAATACAAATATTCTAAGTAATACCACCTGAATCTATGGTATTGACTGGTAGGAAGTATGCTAACTTAGTCATCTGGTCAATGATAACCCATATAGAATCATGTTGTCGGTGAGTATGAGATCACCCTATAAATAAGTCCATATTCACTTCTTCCTACTTCTAAGTAGGAATATGGATATTCTAAGTAATACCACCTGGTATCTAGTACTCAACCTTAACCTGCTGGCAATTTAGACACTTAACCATGAATTCCTCAATATCCTTTTTCATACCATTCCACCAATAGACTTCTCATATTTCACAGTACATCTAGGTGCCACCTGAGTAAATAGAATTCCAAGAACTATGAGCTTTTGTCAACATCTACTATCTCAAGTCATCAATATCTAGAATACATAATCTACCCTGACAAAGAAGAACACCATCTCCCTCTTGGGAGAAATTATCAACTTTCAGACCTTGGGCTACTTCCTTTAACTTAAGAAAATGAGTATCACTATCTGTCTTTACCTTTACCTCTACCACCAAAGAATATTCCAAACCATTCTGAAGCAGAATACTCCCTCCAGCTGAATCAACCAACCAAACTCCTAATCTAGCAAGTCTATGAACATCACAAACCAATTCTTTCTTCTTATCCTCTACATGAGCAACACTACCCATTGAAAGTCTGGTAAGAGCATCAACCACTACATTGGCTTTACCTTGATGGTACAAGACACTCATAGCATAATCTTTCAACAACTCTAGCCATCTCCTCTAACAAAGAATTAGGTCTTTATAACTGAACACATTTTAAAGGCTCTTAATTGGTGAACACATCCACATGAACTCCATAAAGATAGTGCCGCCAAATCTTTAAGGAAAAAACAACTGCTGCTAACTGAAGGTCTTGAGTCGGGTAATTCTTCTCATGGGGTTTGAGCTGTCTAGAGGCATAAGCTATGACCTTGCCATGCTACATCAACACAAAACCAAGGCCAACTCCTAAAGAATTACAATAAACCACAAATGCATCAGGACCCTCTGGTAGAGTTAAAACTAGAGCAGAAGTTAGTTGAGTCTTTAATTTTTGAAAAATCTTCTCACAAGCATTCGACCACTGAAATTGACTTTCTTCTGAGTCAATCTAGACTTAGTGGAAGAAATAGAGGAACATCCTTCAGTAAACAATCTATAGTAGCCGACTAAACCTAAGAAACTCTTGATGTCTGATGGAGAGATGGCTCTTGGCCAGTTCCTAACTCCTTCAATCTTTGAAGGATCTACCTGAATGCCCTCATCAGAAATGATATGACCAAGGAATGCTACTGCTTTCAACTAGAATTCAAACTTGCTAAACTTGAAGAATAACTGGTAATCCTTGAGAGTCTACAAGACAATCCTCAAATGGTCTGCTTGTTCATCCTCATTTTGAGAATAAAGAAGGATGTCATCTATAAAGACAATGATGAACAAGTACAAGTACTACTTGAACACCCTGTTCATCAATTCTATAAAAGCTGCAGGAGCATTCGTTATTCAAAAGACATAATAACAAATTCATAGTGACCATACCGAGTTCTGAAGGTTGTCTTCGAAATGTCATGCTCTCTGACTCTATGCTGATGGTAGCCAGATCTGAGGTCAATCTTTGAAAAACAACTAGCACCCTAAAGCTGGTCGAACAAGTCATCAATCCTAAGAATAGGGTACTTATTCTTAACTATGACTTTATTTAACTGATGATAATCAATGCACATTTTGAGAGAACCATCTTTCTTACGTATGAAGAGAACTGGAGCACCCCATGAAGAGATGCTGGGTCTAATGAAACCTTTGTCTAAGAAGTCCTTTAACTTTTTCTTTAATTCCTTAAGCTCAACTACAACCATTCTGTAAGGAGAAATTGAGATAGATTGGATTTTTGGAAGAAGGTCTATTCCAAAGTCTATCTCCCACTCGGGAGGGACTCCAGGAAGATCTTCAAGGAAAACTTAAGAAAATTCATTCACAATTGGAACTGACTGAAGAGTTGGGGTTTCAAACTTG
Source organism: Capsicum rhomboideum (assembly GCA_031232105.1). Lineage (NCBI taxonomy): Eukaryota > Viridiplantae > Streptophyta > Magnoliopsida > Solanales > Solanaceae > Capsicum > Capsicum rhomboideum. Next base: position 43,757,363 of record CP124719.1, on the reverse strand, counting down.
GAATCCTTAACCCGAACTAGATAGTAAATGTAACCCTTAGAGATTATTTTTCTGGACTTAAGGTAAGAGACAAACCTTCCTATAGGCGTAAACGTACTACCCTTCCATTCTAAGACTGTTTTATTTGGAAATTAGAATTTTACAACTCTAGTTCTACAATCGACTAAGGAATAAAAGGAATGTATCCAGTCCATGCCAAGAATGACATCAAAATTAGTCATTTCTAACTCTACTAGATCAAATGTGGTGATTTTTTGGGAAACTATGACTGGCAATTTCTGTATACCTATTTAGCTATAACTGAGTCAACAACAGGTGTAGAGACAGAGAAAGGTTATAAAAGAATTTTGGGTCTGACACCAAAATCTACTGCAATACAAGGAGTCATGAAGGAAAGTGTGGCTTCGTGATCTAAAAAGGTAGACACATCAATATGGAAGACTCATAATGTATAAATCAATTCATTAGGGGAATCCCCCTGATCCTATCAAGTTTGCAAAACATAGAATCTGTTCTAACGCTGATCGCCACCTACACTAGATGAGGCACCCTGCTGAATCTATAGAGGAGGTAGCTTGAGTACGACCACTACTATCACTTTTCTTAGCTGATAGACAATCTCAAAGTCTGTGTCCTGACTATCCAAAACTAAAACATCCATCCCTACTTATCATACATTCTTTAGGGTGGTTTTTCCCACACTTCTTACAAGTTGGGAAAGTATGACCACTGGAAGCACTATAATGAGACTTTAAGCCTGGCACTCTGCCTTTATGATCCTGCCTGGGTCTGGGGGATAGAACACAGACGATGATGGTGCTGGAGCTAAAGATCTCTATTGATAATTAGAGCAATTTATACTCTCCAACTTCTACTGAGAATAGTCAAAGTTGCCTGTCCTAGCTCTCTTAGTCTCCTGTTCCTTCTTCTTTATCTTCTTTTCTTCAATCTTCTGAGCATGATTCATAAGTCTAGAGATGTCCATATCCCCAACAACCATAGCTGTCCTGCACTGCTTAACCACTGTCTTAGAAACACTTGACACAAACTTACTCACTTAAACCCTTAGCTCTACAACCATCTCTAGAGCATACCTGGAGAGCTGGATAAACTTTAGAGAATATTCATTCATAGTCATATCACCCTACTACAGATTGATGAAATCCTCAACCTTAGCTTTCCACAACTCACAGGGAAATAATCTGTCCATAAAAGCAGTCACGAACTCATCCCAATCAACTGGGCCTGCATCCACATGCCTACCCCCTTTCAACTATTTACACCAAGTCTGAGACATTCTTCAACTGATAAGCGACCAAGTTTGCACTCTCAACTGGGCTGATGTCCATAATCGGAGTAATCTTCTGAATATCATCAATAAAGTCCTATGGATCTTCATCCACCTCGAACCATAGAACTCTAGAGGATTCATTCGAGTGAAGTCCCATACTCTCATAGCTGTTTCATTCCTATTCGTGTTAGCTTGTGCAACAACCTGCTGATTGACCTGGTTTGTTATCGCCTGAGCAAGAATATGAAAAATAGCCCCAAACTCAGCATGAGAGACTTGGTCATTCAAGAGATCTGCTGGAGCTGGTGGAGCTTGTTGATTTCCAGTACCGTTCCTTCATATGTTAGCTCTTCTGGGAGGCATTTTTCATAAATGCGTAGAGTAATAATTAGAAAGAGATTAAATAGAGTTCACCCTCTACCGCAAGATATGAACATAAAAGAAGTGAGACTTTCCTAAAATATTTTGTAGCCTCTCACTCCTAAGTATGGCACACTTTACACCCATGAATGAGACTCTACTTAATGCGACTTTCAGACATCCTAGGACACTTTAAACCTGATGTTCTAATACCAAGTTTGTCACGATCCAAGAGTAAACCCTAATCGTTACATGATACTTAGGACCACAAGTGACCCCAAGCTAACCCATGGTATAACATGACAATAAGAATGCTAAATATAACCGAAATATACTAAGCAGAAGCTAAAACTGAAACCCAATAATAATTATCAAAACCAATACTGAAATTCAAGACAAAAATTTGTTTAAGATAACCATAAAGCTGAAAATCTAACTGTCTATCTGAAAGCCTCTACTAATGACGAGTTGTTGGGACAAGTCCCCAGGTAACTCTAAACTATCTGAAAAGTAGAAAGACATAATGAAATAAAACATGGACTCTCATCCTCGGATGATGAGGACTCACCACAGTCAGCTACTGGAAAGGCGTCGCAATAAATCGACTATGGGATAAATCCTGAGCGTTCGAACCTATATCATAATATGATACGACACAAGAAAAGTATGTGGTCAATACTTTAAATGTACTGAGCATGTGAGATATGAAAATATAAAATATGCTGATAAATAGTGAAAATACTGAAATACTATACTGAGATATGAAACTAAACTGAAGTATAATGACCCTGTCTGAGTTGCATAAATATACATATAATTACTGATATGAAGTAACAATCTGAAAAGTCATGAGTTTAAGTAGATACAAACTGAATAATGGGTCATGTACTATACTGAGTTTGAAACTATGGGAGGTTCTCATAACTGATACGCCCACACAACAACTCCCTTTTGAAGAGTGTAAGCGGTCATTGTCAAATATAGAACCCAACAAAGGTTGAGGTCGAATCCACAAGGAATAGGGTGTGAATTAAGTTGTATGTAGTTTAAATGACAATTAGTCGTCAATTTACATGAAACGAGGGGGTGTATGTAGAAATCTTGTTAAATAACTTCAATTCCAGTAAAAGAGTGGTTAACTTTGTAATCCTTAAATCAATGGAGAAAGATAAACTAGGACTATATTCACCTTGGTTTTCAATCACTTCCGGATTATGTGAAACATGAACTTGTATTAACATATGCAATTATAAGGTAATCGATTTCAAATATTCATATAAGTGTTCTTCAACCTACATAGATGAGTTTACACTTTAATTCTCTTGAACTTAAAGTGATAATAATATAATCCGATTTAATCCTCAAGAGACTAATCTCGTCAAAACATTAATATTTATTCGGAGGTTAAGAGCTCCAAATTCTTGCTGTAAATTCCTTTTCCTATTATTAACCTCTTTGTTCAAGAAAATTAACTTAGGGCTTTTATCTAGTGTTTGCAACCACTAGAGATTCATTAAAACAAAGGAATTAGTAATATAATGACAAGGTCAACACAAATTCAATACACATAAACCCTAAAAGTGATTTTCCACCAAGGATTCCACAACCCTAGTTTTAGGGTTTTTTACCACTCATGATAAGAAATAAGAAGAGATAGACAATTTCCATAAAGTAAAGAGTAATCCTCCCCAAAGAGAAATCAAGAATCTCAATCTTTGAATCAAACCAAAAGTATTGTTCTTTTTGCCCTATGAAAATCATGTCTCCAGAGTAAATATGCATTACAAAAATAATCAAGTATAGAAGGTCCCATTTCTAAAACCTAGACTAGGTATTTATAGGCTTCAAATAACTTGGGTTTTAAAATTCAAACTGGAATGCTGCGTCGACCTTGACGAGTCACCTGGTGGACCATCGGGAAGGTGACGGTCCATCGCCTGAGCCGTCGTAATGATGCTACTTAGCCCTCTTTCTGCTTAAGGCTTGACGATTAAGCTGATGTTCTATCGAAGCTTTGACTTTCTGTCAGCTGAGCCATTACCTGTGTCACGCCTCGAATTCCAAAAAGGCAGACTAGCACCCGGAGCCGTTAAGGCCCGAGAGAACCAATCTATACATTCATATACATTCATATGCATAACCCCACACGAACAACATTCTTCCATAAATGGATACAAGATGTTAATGGTGGAAGTCATGGAAAGATATTCACATAGATATGAAACTTGGCCGATAGGGCCACCACGGCAAAAGGAGTAAACATTCCTTCATTTGACTTACAACGTCTACAAAGCCTCTAACAGATACATAACCAAAACCTAAAGTCGGTACAAGTCCCCGCTTTATACAACTGTTACATAGTACCAAAACCAATAGGTACACATGACTCGGAAAGCCCCGAAGAAATCTGGAGCTCACCAACAGTCTGCAGATGACCCGAATCCTACTGTGGAGATCTACTAGCTCCTGTTCCTGTAGCAAGTAAGGTAATTCCCCCAAGGGACGTTAGTACGAATGAATGTACTGAGTATGTAAGGCTATTAGCAACTGCATGAAAAATAAGAACTTCAATGGAATCAAATACAAGTGAATATTCAATATGGATAAACCACCGTTCTGTATGTATGGAACCATGTAAATTACATTCATTACTTTCTTTACTTTTACGTTCATTCATTCCTATAATGCCTGGGCCCCAAGCTGATCAGTGGGAAAATAACCATATTCAATCGGGATCGACCCATTGCTAGGATTTCCTATTACCCCTGGGATACCACCCGTGACATTGGGATCGACCCATGCTAGGGTTTCATTCCACCCCTGGGATACCACCCGTAACATTGGGATCGACCCATGCTAGGTGTTCATTCCACCCCTGGGATACCACCCAAGAATAAAAACTCTCTTACATCACTTCTTTAATCTTTGAGATAGTTCTTTTGGTGGTCATAACTTTATTGGAACTTTAGAACATTAGTCCATAAATATGAGACATATGAATAACAATTGGTAACAACCTGGAATGAGATACTTTAGAACATTTTGGAATAGAAACAAGTTCGGTAACAATGAGGACAATAGGTGCTGCCAAAGGATACGGAAAGAGTAACCTTACATACCTTATCCTTCCCACGTATAACTATAAAAGTTTAGCTATTCCTTAAAGTGCTACTATACAATAGGAATACATAATGGAGCTCACATTAATAACAAACCACATTACCAGTGCATAAAATGACAATGAACTACATGACTGCCATATAACGTCATTTCACCCTTCACAATACCATTCATTGAATTACCATAACAACAACACCATAACATGCCACACATCAACCAAGACATCATAAACCAATAGCATTTTACACCAAGTATATACTTTACACTTCCTCATTAACACTACGTCACATTTACTCCATCAAGTCATCTCAATACCTTTCACCATAACACATAAAACAACAATTCACATTTACTCCATCAAGTCATCTCAATACCTTTCACCATAACACATAAAACAACAATTCATAATTGATATGATTCAAAATGCCTCTGGACTACCCCTTAGGGCCATTCAAATGGTACCATAAGTTGATAATTGCATACAAAAAGGGTATAGGGGCTTTGGGGGGTCAAAGAGATGCAAAAACAATCGAAACGGAGTTCTGGACTGACTTGCAAAGCCACCTGCACCTGAAAGTGGGTGAGATACGGCTGTAGGTTCCCATTGGCCTGGTCCAGGGCCACCTGCATTGGCATCTGTTCCCGAAGGTTCCCCATCCGCGAAGGCGGATGCCTGGTTCGGCCAAAATAGGTCTCTTTTGGGTCCTTTTTTGTAATAAATGGTCCATGGCCATAATTAAGATTGTATTTTCATATTTTATGTTAACTTGGATGCCAAAAAACAACCATGTTCTCACAACGCACATGAACATCACAAAACTACATTTTTCCCTTCAATACGCCACCGGTTCCATGCATAATTTCACAACAACAATTCCAAATGTTATACACAAAGAGGAAGCAAGTTAGGGAAAAAACCACATCATACATGTTGAAATTTAATCCATAAAATTCACTTCCTTCAATACCCCAAGTCTCCTTTCAAGTTCATAAGGCAAAACCCTTTACCGATTAAGCAAAAGTAGACTGTTTAACACATAGTGGACTGCTCAACACTTTGTCAACATAAACAACATGATTTATAAACCCTAGCATGCATATAATGTATTAAACCATAGTATTAAACACTTACCAAAGCTTTTAAAAGGATGATCTTGTCCAAAGAGAATTGTAGCTTAGGGTTTGTGAGAGAGGAGAAAATATCTTGGAAAATTCTAGACTTGGCATGTGTGATGTAATGAATAAAAATCTGATTTTTAACCCCTTATATTGTCCCTTGAATTCATCCTTATCCAAACACTTAGTCATAAATGATATGTTTACTTGGTCAAAGGTGGAATGAGTCAATTTCCCATTTGGGCCATGTCTTATGGCTTATTTTTGGTCCTTTATTGAGCCTATTAGCACATGTCAATTCATCCCAACAAAATTAATGTGTAATACACCAACCATCCCATGTTTAAATAATTCCATAATGTTATGGTAATCAATTAGGTTCAGAAATGTACGGGGTGTTACAACCTGGCTTTAGCTTGCAAGGTATTCTTGTTAAGCTTAACGACTAGGGTGATAGTTCGCCGATGTCCTGACAGCCCATCGACTGAGCCGTCACCTGACTTTTTCTTGTGATAGTTCGCCGATGTCCTGACAGCCCATCGACTGAGCCGTCACCTGACTTTTTCTTGTATTAGATTCTGGTTAAGGACTGACGGGCAATGTGGTAGCCCTTCAGGCGTCCAACGGTTTTTCATTCTCTCTGTTGCAATCACTTTTCAACAAAATTTCCTTTCTTTCATGTTGTTGGTCTTATTACCTGAAAGTGAACACAAAACATATTAAAAACACCAACAGTTGCTTGAAAACTTGAAATTATCCTTAGTTAAAGATACAAAATATGTTGTTATAAGCCGGCACATAAACACCCTCAACTTAGAACGGTTACTTGTCCTCAAGCAACTTAAACAACACAATATCATGCCAATATCAAGATTTTAAACAAACAAACAACTGTTGTATACTTATTAAGACCTCACATTTTGATTAGCAACATATGCATGAGTCCTTTAACAAAAAACTATCAGGGATCCGTGCTTGGCATTACACTACCAATTAGTGGCCTAACTACACTTAAAATGTACACTCTAATAACTAGCAGGTTCAATATCAATCACATGCTCCCACAACAAAGAAGTCCCTCTCACATATATAAATAAGAATTAGGGATTAGAAGTCAAAACGTTCACTCTCACAACAAAATTTCAAAAAATGCACATACAGCTCCATAAGCTTGCCCTTACCATATCATAAGGTTCTTTAGCTGGTTGACAAGGTTCACTACAGGGCTTTAGTCGGCTTGTAACTGTAACACCCCATACCTTTTCGACCCTAATTGATTGTCTTAACATTTACAGAATTATGTAAACATGAGATTGTTGGGGTACTATATATTTAATTAGTTGGGCTGAATTAACATGTGCAATTGGGCCTAATTTAAGGCCTAAAAATTACCAAGAAGACATTGCCCAAAATGGGAATTGACACATTCTAATGTGACCCATTCTTGGTCAAATAATGGGGCTAAGGATAGACTTGAAGTGAGAGTATATAAGGTGATAAAATAAGATTTTTATTCCACAAAATTAACATGCCAGTTTCTTGAATTTTCCACAAAAGAGATATTCCTCTCTTCTCTCAAACCCTAAGCCACCATTCTGTTTTGGACAAGATCACTCTCTTGAAAGCTTTGGTAAGTATTAATGCTTGTGATTTAATATATGATATGCTCAATAGGATGTATACATCATGTTGGTTATGTTGGCAAAGTGTTAGACCAAACACTATGTGTGAAACAATGTGTTTTTGCTTAATCGGTGAAGGGTTTTGCCTTCTAAACTTGAAAATGGAATTGTGGTCTTGAAGGAAGTGAACTTGACGGATTGAATATCAACATGTTATATGTGGTTATGTTCTTAACTTACTTTCTTTATGTGTATAAAATTTGGGATTGTTGTTGTGAAATTGTGCATGGAATGGGTGCCGTATTGAAAAGAGAATACAATTTTGGTGATGTTCATTTGTGTTGTGAAACCATGGTTGATTTTTGGCATCCAAGTTGACCTAAATTATGTAAACGGCAGTTTATTCATGGCCATGGACCATTTATTACATTAAAGGACTTAAAAGAGACACTTTTTGGCCGAAATGGGCATCCGCCGTCGAGTCTGGAGCACATGCGGCCGCAGATGCCAACTCAGGTGGATCTAGACAAGGCCAGAGGTCACCTGTGGCCGCATTTCAGCCAGCTTCAGGCGCAGGTGGCGTCATAGGTCCCTTCCAGAACACCATTTTGCATGTTTTTGTCTCTCTTTGATCCCCGAAGACCCCTATACCCTTTTTGGATGAAATTATCAACTTATGATATCTTTTTAATGAATTTAAGGGGTCGTATGGAGGAATGTTGGATTATATTAATTATGTATTGTGTTTTATATGTTGTTATAAGGTAATTTGATGGAGCAATTGTGACGGAATGATAATGAGGAAGCGTAAAGGGTAAACTTGGTGTGAAATGCTATTGATTCATGATATTTTGGTCAATGTATGGAATGTTAGGATGTTGTCGGTATGATAATGCCATGAATGGTATTGAAAAATGGTGAAATTATGTTGTGCCGCAATCATGTAATTCATTGTCGTCTCATGCCCTTGTAAGGTAGTTAATTTTTAACGTAAGCTCCGTTATGAACTTGTGATGTAGAGTAACACGTAAGGAAGGAGCTGGATCATTGTGTTCGCATATAGGATGGTATATTCATATTGAGAACATAAGGTATGTAAGGTTACTCTTACCGTATCATTCTGCAGCACATATTGTTCACATTGTCATTATACTTGTTCCATTCTGAAATGTTCTAGGGCATCTCATTTTAGGTTGTCATGTATGGTTATTCTTATGTTCCTTATTCGGGGATCAAGTGTTGTTCATATGTCTCTTAATCATGGACTGATATTCCAAAAACTCCAATAATGTTGCGACTATACACACATCAATCTCTCAAAAGTAAGAAATGAAATAGTGCATATTTGTTTGTGGTAAGAGTACGGGTGGCAGCTCTAGAGGCATAAGCCTAGCTCGAGCCGATCCCGAATTTATTGGATCAGGGGGCAGTCCTAGAGGCATAATCCTAGCTCGGGCCAAACCTGACAGGGTGCTGCTCTAGAGGTAAGAACCTGGCTCGAGCCGAACCTGATATGTTGGTTTATGGGTGGCAGCTCTAGAGGTAAGAACCTAGCTCGAGCCGAACCCGATATATTGATTCATGGGTGGCATCTCTAGAGGCATAAGCCTAGCTCGAGCTGATCCCAACATAATGTTATGTTATGTTAAGACCCACTGATCAGATGGGGCCCGGGTACGATATGAGATGAGTGTTGATGAATAAACATTAGAAGCAAAAGAAAATAATGAATGTAAGGTACATGGTTTCACATATGCAGAACGATGGTATCCATATTGACCATTCTCTTATATTTGATTTCATTGGAATATTTATGTGTTTTACAGTTTCTTATAGCCTTACATACTCAGTACATTCTTCGTACTGACCTCCCTTTGGGGGGGCTTACCTTACTTGCTAGTAGACCTCCTCAGTAGGCTACGAGAAATCCACGGAATATTGGTGAGCTCCAGTTGGTTTGGGGCTTTCTGAGATGTATATGTACATTTATTTTGGTATAGTATATGTGTATAGAGCGGGGTCTTATCCCGACTCTAGGTTGTTTATGGTTATGCAACTGTAGAGGCTTTGTAGATGTTGTGGGACAGATGAAGAAAATGTAAGGAACGTATGTATTGTCTTGATGTCCTCAACAACCAAGTTTCATAGTTATCATGTTTCCATGACTTCCGCTATTGGCATCTTATATTCTATACATGTGATGGTGACGTTTCGTGAATGACATGTATATGAATAGACTTAGATGAAGATTAGTTCTCTCGGGCCTTATCAGCTTCGGGTGCCAGTCCGCCTTAATGGGATTTGGGGCGTGACAAAAGTGGTATCAGAGCAGGTTGTCCTAAGGGTGTCTACAAAGCCGTGTCTGAGTAGAGTCTTACTTATGGATGTGTTGTGCACCACATTTATAAGTAGGAGGCTACGGGACATTTAGGAGTTGTTTCTTTTCTTCATTTCTAGATCGTGCAATAGAGCCAAAAGTGTAAGTGGAAAAAAATTATATCTGACCATTGGAATTGGTTTTCTTTGATATAGTAAAATGTCGATGACAAGAAGAGGTAGAGGCAAGGGTAAGAAGGTATATATGCTTGCCGGTGAAGGACTAAGTAAATCACCACCTGACCAAGCTAGTCAAGGTGGAGCTGACACTGAATTTGCATCGCGGGCTTCTTCCACTTTTCTAGCTCCAGAAGAGCCAAGAAGGAGAGAAGTATCTTTAGAACTGCCCGTTAATACTATTGAGCAGGATTTAATGAATACGGTGTAAATATTGACCCGTGTAGTTGCTGCACAAGCTCAAAGACAAGCTCTTGTGCAGCAAAAGGAGGGACAGAGGCAGAGGAGGAGGATGCAATAATTGGAAGGAGGATCGTCAAAAAGAGCTAAACCCATGGGACAGGTCATGGCATCCCAAGGAGGATTTGGGCCTTGGATTTTTCACAATCCGCGTAGGCCATCATTTCCCCATTCCACAACAAATACTCCCCCTCTATTCCAAGGGTTTAGAAGCAACCGATTTGGGCAAGGACGTGAGACTCAGGATTTATGGACAGTGGGGTATCGAACATGAGGAAGTATGAGCCAATCAAGGTCTCCTCATCAGCAGTGTCAGCACTGCTGAAGGTATCATTTAGGTGAATGCCGATTGGGAATAAATGTTTGCTTTTGGTGTGGCATGCCAGGGCACATGGTGAGAGAGTGCCCACGAAGAGGCATGAGTGGTATGATACGACCTACGGTATTAGCCGTTGCATTATTATTGTCAAATGTACAACCTGCTGGTCGTGGTAGAGGGGCTAGAGGATCAGCTAGTTCTAGCAGAATTCCGGACCGTACCTATGCTATGGCGGATTGGCAGACATTTGAGGCTTCTCTTGATAAAGTGACAGGTATATTATCTGTCTTTTCACATAATGTATTTGTATTGAATGATATGGGTTTTACCCTATCATGTGTTACTCTATTGAGTGTAAAAAAAAAAATTTTGTGAAAGGACACTAGAATTGTTAGTTACCCATTTGAGGTACCTACACCAAAAGGTGAATCTATTGTAGCTAAAAGAGTGTGTCGTAATTGTGTGATAACTGTGTGTGGCCATGATACATTGGCTGATCCTATTGAATTGAAAATGATGGAGATTGATGTCATAAAGGGTATAGATTGGTTGGCTTCTTATTATGCCACGGTAGATTACCGGACTAAGAAGGTACGTTTTCATTTTCCACAAGAAAATGTTCTTGAATGAAAGGGTAATGTGGGGGCACCAAGGAAAAAAATATATTTTATTTCCTATTTTAAAGCAAAGGAAAATTATAGTCAAGGGGTATCTATGTCATTTAGTTCGAGTGCAAGATACTGATGAGAAACCACCAAGTCCTTAATCGGTTTCGGTGGTTAATGAATTCCTCGATGTATTTCCCGATGATCTTCCAGGCCTACCCACAGAATGGGAAGTAGAGTTTCGTATTGATGTGATTCCATTCCAAGCATTTCGTCTATCTCTATTCCTCCGTATAAAATGGATCCAACAGAGCTACGAGAATTAAAAAAAAAAAAAAGAACAAGTCACAGATTTGGTGGACAAAGGATATATAAGATCTAGTATGCCCTTTGGGGTGCGTCCATGTGAGTATGAAAAAAAAAATGAAATGGCACATTGAGAATGTGTATTGACTATTGGAAACTGCATAAGGTAACTATCAAGAACAAATATTCCATCCCTAGAATTGACAATCTAGTTAACCAATCACAGGGTGCTACATATTGACAAATATTGACTTAAGATCGGATTATCATCAAGTCAGAGTTAGAAAAAAAAAAGAGAAGACATACCTGAGACAGTTTTTCGAACACGGTACGGTTACTATGAATTTCTAGTCATGCCATTTGGGCTAACCAATACATCAGTAGTTGTTAGGGATTTGATGAATAGGGTGCTTAAGCCATTACTGGATGTGTTTGTGATGGTATTTAGAGATGATATTCTGGTTTATTCCAAATCACAAGAGGGCCACGCGAATCACTTACGACAAGTGTTACAGATTCTCTGAGATCATAAGTTGTATGCCAAGTTCTCTAAATGTGAATTTTGGTTAAAATCTGTAGCATTCCTGGGTCACATTGTGTCAGATGATGGAATTTGAGTTGATACTCAAAAGATGGAAGCGGTAAAAAAAAATTAATTTGCCAAGACCTACGACACCTACAAAGATTCGTAGTTTTCTTGGATGGGCAGGTTATTACAGGAGATTTGTGGAAGGGTTTTCTTTTATTACTTCACCATTAATGATGCTAACACACAAGGCATTCAAATTTCAGTGAAATCATGTATGTGAGAAAAGTTTCCAAGAGCTGAAAGATAAGTTGACGTTAGTACTTTCGAAAGGCACCGAAGGTTATGCAGTATATTGTGACACTTCCGGAGTTGGTCTAGCGTGTGTATTGATGCAGCATGGTAATGTAATAGCATATGCCTCAAAACAGTGGTGACCACACGAGAGGAACTATTCTACACATGACCTTAAGCTAACAGTTGTGACATTTTTTTTAAAGATATGGCACCATTATTTGTATAGGGTCATGTTGACATATATACGAATCACCAAAAAGGGGTTTGCAATATCTTTTTAGCAGAAAACTTAAATTTGAAGCAGTAAAGGTGACTGGAACTATTAAAGACCATGATATTGATATTACATCTGGGAAAAGCAAGTGTAATAGCCAATGCGTTAAGTCGCAAAACAATAGGAAGCATTAGTAGCCAGTTGACCGAAAAGCAAACTATAGTCAGGGAGTTACATCAATTAGCCAGCTTGGGAGTTCGTCTTCTCAAAACTCCAGATGAACAAATTATAGTGTAAAATACGATAGAATCTTCATGTGTAACTGAAGTGAAGAAAAACCAATATGCAAACCTTATTGTATTTCAGCTGAAATTGAATGCACACAAGATTTGACAAAGGCATATGATCTTACGCGCGAGAGAGTGAATTAGGGCCAAAGTAGATTGTGTATACCGGATATAGATGAATTAAGGAAACAAATTATGACAGAGGCACATCATTTATGGTATTCTATGCATGCGGAAGCTACCAAAATGTACCATGATTTGGAAGGGATGTAGTGGTAAGGTTTTATGAAAGAAACATTGCAGAATTTGTAACTCATTATCCGAATTGTCAATAAGTAAAGATAGAGCATTCGAAACCTGGAGGTTTTATGCAATGTATAAATCCTCCTATAGAAATGGGACATGATTAACATGGATTTCATCACAGGCTTACCAAGTCAGCGCATTTTCTACCAGTTAAGACCACTTATACAGCTAACGATTATGCAAGGTTGTATGTTAAAGAGATAGGGCGATTACATGGGATTTCACTCTTTATATCTGACAGGGGAGCTCAAATTACTGCACACTTTTGGAAATCTTTCCAGGAAAGTTTGGGAATCCAAGTGAAATGAAATACGGCTTTTCATACTCAGACGGATGGACAGGCAGAACGTACTATATAAAAATTTGAAGATATGCTACGAGTTGTACATTATATTTTAAAGGAAGTTGGGATAAACATCTATTGTTTATTGAATTTGCCTACAATACTAGCTATCATTTAAGTATCAAAATGACCCCTTATGAAGCTTTGTATGGGAGGAATGAAAGTTGGCCCTATATAATTTACCATAGGGGATTATCCAAAAAATAGGGTAAGTTGCATATAAACTATCATTACCCCAAGAACTCTTCACAGTTCATTTAGAATTTCACGATGATTCGAAAGTGCATAGAAGATCCATCTTGTATTGTTTCCATTGATGAGGTACAAGTTACGGAGAATCTCACCTATGAGGAGATCCTTATTGCTATTTAGGATAGGCAAGCGAAGAGATTACGGAATAAAGAAGTATCTTCCATGAAGGTACTTTGTAGAAATCAAAAAGTAGAAGAAATCACGTGGGAAATTGATAAAATGATAAAATCGAAACATCCGTATTTGTTTCAAATGGAAGAAAAAGTTCAAAATGCGGAATTAAAGCAATAGTAAGTATCTACGAGCATTATGTATCTATATGATAACATGGAGAATGATCCATCTGTGTACATTGGATAATGTTACTAACATTCAAGGACGAATGTTTCTAAGGGGGGAAAGATGTAACACGTCGTACCTTTTCGACCCTAATTGATTGTCTTAACATTTACTGAATTATGTAAACATGAGATTGTTGGGGTACTAGATATTTAATTAGTTGGGCTGAATTAACATGTGCAATTGGGCCTAATTTAAGGCCCAAAAATTACCAAGAAGACATAGCCCAAAAGGGGAATTGAACCATTCTAATGTGACCCATTCTTGGTCAAATAATGGGGCTAAGGATAGACTTGAAGTAGGAGTATATAAGGTGATAAAATCAGATTTTTATTCCACAAAATCCACATGCCATTTTCTAGAATTTTCCACAAAAGAGACATTCCTCTCTTCTCTCAAACCCTAAGCCACCATTCTCTTTTGGACAAGAACACTCTCTTGAAAGCTTTGGTAAGTATTAATGCTTGTGATTTAATATATGATATGATCAATAGGATGTATACATCATGTTGGTTATGTTGGCAAAGTGTTAGACCAAACACTATGTGTGAAACAATGTGTTTTTGCTTAATCGGTGAAGGGTTTTGCCTTCTAAACTTGAAAATGGAATTGTGGTCTTGAAGGAAGTGAACTTGACGGATTGAATATCAACATGTTATATGTGGTTATGTTCTTAACTTACTTTCTTTATGTGTATAAATTTGGGATTGTTGTTGTGAAATTGTGCATGGAATGGGTGCCGTATTGAAAAGAGAATACAATTTTGGTGATGTTCATTTGTGTTGTGAAACCATGGTTGATTTTTGGCATACAAGTTGACCTAAATTATGTAAATGGCAGTTTATTCATGGCCATGGACCATTTATTACATTAAAGGACTTAAAAGAGACACTTTTTGGCCGAAATGGGCATCCGCCGTCGAGTCTGGAGCACATGCGGCCGCAGATGCCAACTCAGGTGGATCTAGACAAGGCCAGAGGTCACCTGTGGCCGCATTTCAGCCAGATGCAGGCGCAGGTGGCTTCATAGGTCCCTTCCAGAACACCATTTTGCATGTTTTTGTCTCTCTTTGATCCCCGAAGACCCCTATACCCTTTTTGGATGAAATTATCAACTTATGATATCTTTTTAATGAATTTAAGGGGTCGTATGGAGGAATGTTGGATTATATTAATTATGTATTGTGTTTTATATGTTGTTATAAGGTAATTTGATGGAGCAAATGTGACGGAATGATAATGAGGAAGCGTAAAGGGTAAACTTGGTGTGAAATGCTATTGATTCATGATATTTTGGTCAATGTATGGAATGTTAGGATGTTGTCGGTATGATAATACCATGAATGGTATTGAAAAATGGTGAAATTACATTGTGCTGCAATCATGTAATTCATTGTCGTCTCATGCCCTTGTAAGGTAGTTAATTGTTAACGTATGCTCCGTTATGAACTTGTGATGTAGAGTAACACGTAAGGAAGGAGCTGGATCATTGTGTTTGCATATAGGATGGTGTATTCATATTGAGAACATAAGGTATGTAAGGTTATTCTTATCGTAGCATTCTGCAACACATATTGTTCACATTGCCATTATACTTGTTCCATTTCGAAATGTTCTAGGGCATCTCATTTCAGGTTGTCATGTATGGTTATTCTTATGTTCCTTATTAGGGGATCAAGTGTTGTTCATATGTCTCTTAATCATGGACTGATTTTCCAAAAACTCCAATAATGTTGCGACTATCAACACATCAATCTCTCAAAAGTAAGAAATGAAGTAATGCATATTTGTTGGTGGTAAGAGTACGGGTGGAAGCTATAGAGGCATAAGCCTAGATCGAGCCGATCCCGAATTTATTGGATCAGGGGGACAGTCCTAGAGGCATAAGCCTAGCTCGGGCCGAATCTGACAGGGGCAGCTCTAGAGGTAAGAACCTAGCTCGAACTGAACCTGATATGTTTGTTTATGGGTGGCAGCTCTAGAGGTAAAAACCTAGCTCGAGCCGATCCCAACATAACGCTATGTTATGTTAAGACCCACTGATCAGTTGGGGCCCGGGTATGATATGAGATGAGTGTAGATGAATAAACATTAGAAGCAAAAGAAAATAATGAATGTAAGGTACATGGTTTCACATATGCAGAATGATGGTTTATCCATATTGACTATTCTCTTATATTTGATTTCATTGGAATATTTATGTGTCTTAAAATTTCTTATGGCCTTACATACTCAGTACATTCTTCGTACTGACCTCCCTTTGGGGGGCTTACCTTACTTGCTGCAGGCACAGGTGCTAGTAGACCTCCTCAGTAGGCTACGAGAAATCCGCGGAATAATTGTGAGCTCCAGTTGGTTCAGGGCTTTTCGAGATGTATATGTACATTTATTTTGGTATAGTATATGTGTATAGAGCGGGGTCTTATCCTGACTCTAGGTTGTTTATGGTTATGCAACTGTAGAGGCTTTGTAGATATTGTGGGCCAGATGAAGAAAATGTAAGGAACTTATGTTTTGTCTTGATGGCCCCAATGACCAAGTTTCATAGTTATCATGTTTCCATGACTTCCGCTATTGGCATCTTATATCTCTATACATGTGATGGTGGTGTTTCGTGAATGATATGCATATGAATAGACATAGATGAAGATTTGTTCTCTCAGGCCTTATCGACTTCGGGTGCCAGTCCGCCTCAATGGGATTTGGGGCGTGACAGTAACGAAGGCTTGAGTGCAAGTAAGGTAGATTTCAGAAGAGTGACTCAGCTCTCCTTAACATGCATCAATCCACAACACCAATTATTATGTATTTCCACTCTTTTTCTACTAATTTTTCAAAAAAATTCCTCACTGAATGCACCACATTTCATGGACTCATTTTCTTTTCATTCATTTCTTTCGCACTCTTTTTCTATTTTGCTTATTGTTTTTTCCTTATTCGTGTGAACACTCTTAGGGTCTTCTTAATTCATTACCTAATCTTTTCATACCCTTCTTTATTCATCGCCTTTTTATAGTAACCACCTTCAACGTAGGCAATTTTCCTAAGTTGAGGTGCACGATGTCTAACCAGGGAAAAAATAGATGCTTAATGATAGAGAAAGGAAGGCTAGTAGGTGTTGAATAAAAAAATCACAATAGCCCAAAATAGGGATCAAGGGATTCATATGTCATTTGGACAGTTCTTTAGGCAAAGTGGACTCAAATTCATACAAGGCCTGTGATCCTATCCTATGCAACCAACTTATCACCTAACAAAATGGACTGGGTAAGTTTTGGTTGAATGCACAAAGTAAAAAGTATCGCAAAATCTTCACACACACGCAACAAAGAATGACACTAACCCTGCCAATTGCCAGACTTATACTCGAGCTTAAGCATGCTTCAACTATTTATAGACTACTAATGCCAAGTACAGATCTACAACAGTCCATTATCAAGATGGAATCAACAACACAGTCATAAATATTTTTCAGTGGGGTCCTCATATTTTTCTTTTTAACATAACAACAACTTTTTTTTTTCAGTTTCATCTTTTTGCAGGCACAATACATAAATTAAAAAAAACATTAAAATAACATAAACTGAAATACACAACCTAAACATTCCAGTTCTACTAGATAGAAAATGAAGAAAAAGAACACATGCAACAAAACCCTCGTGGTGACAGACTCACAATTACCCCAAGTACCCCCCACCAAAATGAAAATGTTTTGTCCTCAATGCATAAATAGTTAAAGTACAAGGGATGGAATACTTGGAAATCCCTTAGTCTTGGGAGTCATCTTTGGAGGTTTTGGTGGCCTCAGTAGCAGTAATAGTGGCCTTGGTGGTGCCTGGGGTGCTCAAAGCAGCAATAGGTGGACCCAGTGGTTCCTAGGGCGCTCAAATCTGTAACAGTGGCCGCGGTGGTGCCCGTGACACTCAAGTCAGTAACATAATCAGTCAAAGGAGTAGGCCCACCTATATATACCAAACTAGTGGACACTCTCTCTGCCTTATCTGCAAATTTCTTAATCCTAGCCTCCTCATATTTCTTTGACTCTTTTATTACTTTTCTCAACTCAAATTTTGTCTCATCCTTCATTCTCTCACTATCTTGATTCTTGGTTGCCCTATCCTTGTTGTTAACTACACTGATAATGGGAACCTTTGCTCGCCTTCACAACTCTATGATGAGACACGAGAAAGGTAAAGCACTAGGAGTCTTGTATTCTCACACCAACAACTCATCATTTATCACTTCACCAAAATTAATCTTTAGCCCCTCTACTAGGCTAGCTATCAATACCGCTCTCGACAGGTCCAAGTTTTCATATCCACCAGTAGGCATCAATCAAAGCCTAACCACAACCCACCAGAACTTGGCTTTGAAACTCAATGAAGACTTAGATATCCACTCCTTGTTATTTAACCAAGAAGGCTCTCTAGAATCTGTCAGAATGCAGGCCAACCATACACGCTGAGATGATGTGGTCCTCATCCTATGTTCAAACTCTGGAGTCATGACCGAAGGAGTGTAAATCTAACCAAATAAGATTTAGTTGATAGTGTGCTCTGAAATGTCAACTGAAATCCTTGAACCAAAACAATGGTCCTATTCCTCATATCGAATATCTTTTGCCCCTTTGGGCAGAAAAAAATAAAATAATAATAAATAAAAAAACACAGTCCTTCTTGAGAATGGACAAGTATTTGGTAAATAATTCACAGACCATAGTAGGATTGTATGGCCCTGGAGATGTGCTGAAAGTATTTAGTTCATATCCGTTGAACCTCCGCTCTATTTCTGGGTGTTCTACCAACTCCGTTGTCACAATCTGGGCAACCTCAGCTATCAGTCTTTTCATATATCAATATTGAGTAGGTTGAAGCCCATCATAATAGTGTGTCTCATCACCTTCAACAACCCATCTTATATTTTCTTGAACCCCTGGGGCTTTTCTCCGAAGTATCCCTCCTGTTTCTTTATCAGGTTCTTAGTTCGGATCTGTGTCTGAATTAAAAGTGACCTCCTTCTCACCCTCTATAATTGGGGTAGAGTCAGTGCTATCATTATTCTCCCCCTCGCTACTAGACTCATCACTTGATGACCAATCCTCCTCTTCAGACTGGGAGGCATGGGTATGTATTTTCTCACTCTGCCTTGTATTTTGATACGAGGCCCTGGTTTCCTCAACTTTTGTTTCTGGATCATCTCTTAGCTTTGAGACTATTTCCCATTCTTACCTCTTCCTTTCTCTACCTCATTTTGTTTGGAGCTTTGGAGGCATCGTACCTGTGATGATCTGAGTGATGGTTCGTCAGCGAGATGATAGTCCGTCACTAGGTTCATCAAGTTGATCGAGTGAGACTTCTAATTTACTCTCAAGTGTTGATAAGATCAATGGTCCATCATCTATATGACGGTCGGCCAACTCAACCATTAGGCTTAAACCAATACGATGTGTTTTTGTTAATTTCATAACGATCAAACCGACGATCCGTCGTCACATTGATGGTCCTTCATGTTGACTGTCAATCCTTATCCAGTATGAGTGCTTCTTTTTCTCCATGTGATGAATTGAGCTGACGGTTAGTCAAGATGGTGATGGTCCACCACCTCAGCCGTCAATCTAAAATTGTATCTAATGTCACTTGTTTCCTAAGTCCCTGCATGCTTAGCACACATGTTAACCATGCTCGACAACCAAAAACTACATTACATTATTGTATAACACATTGTGGGTTGCCTCCCACTAGCACCTGATTTAACATCGCGACACGACTCGGGTATCTTGACTACTCAGACTTCGTCAAGATACACCAAGGTTATGACTTTCACCTCTTCTTGTAGACCAATATATTGCTTGACTCATTGCCCATTTACTTGAACAACTTACCTTCTTTGTTCTCTAATTCCACCACTCCAGATGGAAAAACTTGAGTAACCTTCAAGGGTCCGGACCACTTCAATTTCAGCTTACTTGGAAATAGCTTGAACCTTGAGTTGAATAGCAGAACCAAATCACCCACATGGAATTCTGTCTTTTCGATCCTCCGATCATAGTACAACTTTATTTTCTCCTTGTAAAGAGTAGCTCTCTCATAAGCTCGAAGTCGAAATTCATCAATCTCATTCAGTTTGTCTAACCTCAAGTTGGCAACCTCCTTCCAACTTAAATTAAGATTTTTGAGCACCCATAAGGCTTTGTGCTCAAGCTCTACCGGTAAGTGACAAGCTTTACCAAAGACTAGTTGGTAAGGTGACATGCCTATTAGTGTTTTGAAAGCAGTGCTGCAGTCCCAAAGAGCATCATCAAGCTTCTTCGACAAATCACTCTAATTCGCATTCATAAACTTGGCCAAGATCATCTTAATTTCTTGATTCGACACCTCTACTTGACCATTCGTTTTGGGATGATATGAAGTTGCTACCTTGTGTTGTTTCACTCCATATTTAGCTAATACAGCCCAAGACACCTTGTTACAAAAATGATACCCCCCATCGCTTATGATTGTGCGAGGGGTACCAAAATGTTATTCTTCTTCAAGAATGCTACCACGCTCTTGCCCTTATTGTCTTCCAAGGCCACAACTTCAACCTATTTGGAAACATAGTCCACAGCAACCTATATGTACTTATGACCATAGGAACTTATGAAAGGGACCATGAAGTCGATGTCCCACACATCAAATAATTCCACCTCTAATATTTTGGTCATGGGTATCTCATGATGTTTAGAGATAGACCCTTGCCACTGGAACTGGTCACAAGCTTTAACAAACTCATATGCATCCTTATAGATGGTAGGCTAGTAATACCCACTTTGAAAAATTTTCCATGTCGTGTGGTCACCCACATAATGTCCTCCCACTGGGGATGAATGGAAAGCCTGTAAAATACTCAAAATCTCCACCTCTGGCACATATCTCCAAATGATATTATCAGCGCACAACCTAAACAAATAAGGCTTATCCTATAAATAATTGGTCACATCATGAAGAAATTTCTTTCTTTGATGAAAACTTAAGTCCTGCGAGATCACACAACTAACCACGTAGTTTGCAAAGTCAGCGTACCAAGGAACAAGATAGAGAGTGGATGCGAGTACCTATTTATCTGAGAATGAGTCATCAATCTCTAACTCATCCAATCTCTTGCCTTCATTCTCCAATCAAGATAGATGGTCGGCTACATGATTTTCATAACCTTTCCTATCCTTGATTTCAAAGTTAAATTCTTGTAACAACAACACCCATCTAATCAGTCTAGGCTTGGAATCCTTCTTTGCCATCAAATATCTCAATGCCAAATGATTATTATGAACAACAACTTTGGTACCAAGCAAGTATGCCCTAAATTTCTCAAAGGCATAAACAACAACAAGGAGTTCTTGCTCGATAACTATATAGTTTTTCTAAGATCCATTTAATGCCTTACTTGCATAGTAAATAGGGTGAAAAAGATTCTCCCTTTTTTATCCTAAGACAGCCCCAAGTACAAACTCCATTCACTTCGCACATCACTTTGAATGGTTTGGACCAATCTGGAGCAATAATGATAGGTGCAGCTACTAACTTCTCTTTAAGGCACTGAAATGCCATCAGACAATCCTCATCCAACATAAACTTTACTTCCTTCTCCAAGAGTTTACACAGTGAATTGGCAATCTTGGAGAAGTCCTTAATGAACCTCTAGTAGAATCTCGCATGGACAAGAAAACTATGAACCCCTTTCACCGAGATTGGTGGAGGTAATTTTTCAATAACTTCTATCTTTACCCGGTCAACTTCAATTCCTTTTACTAAAATTTTTTTCCCCAACATAATGCCCTCCTTTACCATAAAATGGCATTTCTCCCAGTTGAGCACAAGATTGAATTCTTTACATCTATGTAAGGCGTTGTTAAGATTAGCCAAGCAATCATCAAAAGAATCTCCGACCACCAAAAAATCATCTATGAAAATTTCCAAAGTGTCCTCTACCATATTGTAGAATATAGACATCATGTACCTTTAGAAGGTAGCCAACACATTACACAACCCGACAGACATCCACTTAAAAGTAAAAGTCCCATAGGGACATATGAATGTAGTTTTCTCTTGGTCCTCAGGTGCAATGGATATTTGGTTGTAGCCAGTATACCCGTTCACGAAGCAATACAAACCCCTTCCTACTAACTAATCAAGCATTTTCCCCATGAAGGGCATTGGAAAATGATCTCGAAGAGTCCAAGAGTTCAACTTACTATAATCCATGACACTCTCTATCCCGTGAAAGTTTGAAGAGGAATCAAATCACTCCTTTTGTTGGCCACTACAGTCATACCTCCTTTCTTTGGGACACACTGAACCAGGCTCACTCATTTTCTGTCAGAATTCGGGTATACCACTCCTGCATTAAGCCACTTTATTATCTCCTTTTTGACCACTTCTTACATTGGTGGGTTGAGTCTGCGCTGATGCTCAATAGTGGGGACACAGTCTTCTTCTGACTATATTTTGTGAGTACAAATGCCTGGTGGAATGCCAATGATATCTGTAATAGTCCACCCAAAAGCTCTTTTGTACCTTCGTAATACTGAAATAAGAGACTCTACTTGCCATTCAACCAAGTATGCAGCAATAATCATTGGCAAAGTATTATTATCACCCAAAAATACATACCTCAAGTGTCCGGGAAATTCTTTTAATTCTAACACTAGGCGTTCTTCAATGGATGGCTTTGTCGGAGGAGTTGGCCTATTTTTCAAGTCTAGGTACAGCTTCTTCAGGGCATAAGAATATGAGCACATCCCAGTCAGTACACAAACTGTCTCATCATATTCTTCAATACCATCTCCCATAAAGTTCATCAACACAGCGGATAGAGTTTCAACAGCAAATCATTTCTCAATAGGAACTTTAATATCACTATCGTCAATAACATCTATAACTGAGACAACACTCATGTCTCTCAGCTGCTTCATTGACTGACAAATGTTGAACTTTCCCTCTTCATCATTCAACCTAAATCTCAACTCGTTGAATTTCACGTCAACCAACACTCGCCCTATAGCTAAGAAAGGCTTATCCAAGATTATGGGTACTTTTAAATCTACCTCTCAATTAAGAATAACAAAGTCAGCTAGGAATATAAAATCTTCCACCTTCACAAGGGAATCATATAATATCCCTTCTGGCCTCTTAACCAAATGGTCTGCCATCAATTACCGAATAGATGTCGGTTTGGGGGCTCCTAAACCCAACTGTTGATAAATGGCTAAGGGCATCAGATTGATGCTTACACCTAGATCACATAGTTCCTTAGAAAAACTGATTTAACCAATTGTGCAAGGAATGGTAAATGCTCCTGGATCAGCTTTCTTCTGAACCAACGACCTTGAAGCAATTGCACTGCAATGATGAAGTTGTCTATTGGCTCAAAATTTACTGTTCTCTTTTTGGTGACCAAGTTTTTCATGAACTTAGCATAACCCGACATCTATTCAATAACTTTCATAATAGTATATTCACCGATATCTACTTCAATATAGATAAAAATTTGCTGAATTTGCCATCCTCTATTTTCTTCTTCGTTCAGTGAGGAAATTGTGAAAGGGGTATTGGAATTTGAGTTAGATGTTTTGTGACCTCTTTAACCTTCTCCTTACTAACCACATCATAAGACTTCTCCTTTGTGGATTTTCTGGCATTCACATCCCTTTCATCAATGTTTTCTTGCTTATCAGAATCAGCTGGAATATCATTCACATCACCATCATCTAGTTTCATCTCATCATTGAAGGCAACATCCTCAACATGCATTTGAACTAATGGATGTGGTTCAGGAAATATTTTACCACTTCTAGTGGTAATGTCTAAACAAGTCCCATTATTCTTAGGATTCTGTACCGTGTAACTTGGAAGAGTACCATTTTTTTGATGATTAAAGGTTGTGGATAGTTGACCCATCTGAAACTCCAACTGCTTGATTGAAGTTGAGTGAGAGTCAACTAGTTGACTCATTAAAGACAAGTCAGACTTCATCTCCTTGATGCCTGCATCAGTTGATTCCACTCCCTTCAATAGTTTCACCATCATAGACTTCATAGAAGGCTTACCTAAATTATTAGCATTATTGTCACGACTACCTGGTGGTACCTACAACCCACTTTTGTAACCTTTGTTCTTATAAATACCTTGATCGTGATCTCTATACCCAGCCTTATCATAGTAATTGTCTCTTTGATAGTTCCGACCTTGGTTTCCTGGACCATTAGCCCAGAAACCCCCCTGATTATTCAAGTAATTTGCTTCCTCCTCAAAGTCAGAATCAACTGGTCTACTATGTGATCCAACTACTTTTACTTTCTCTACACCACCAGTTAATAAGTGTTTCATTAGCAAGTCCATCCGAGTCTTCATATGTGCCATATCTTAGTCACACTCCACTTCTCTTCGACGTTGTTCAGCCGACTACCAACTGTTTAAGTATTGCTTGCTACCTCAGAATCCCTAGTATGCTAAGCTCTACTAGTTTTGGTCAACTTATCAAGTATCATAGTTGCATTCATGAAAGTGAGTGCCATAAAAGAACCTCCAGCTGCATTGTCAATCGTTGGCTTTGTGTTCGAGTTCAATAACCTATAGAATGTTTCCATCAAATGCTCATCAATAAGCTTGTGATTAGGGAATTGAGTCAGCTTCTTTTTCAACCTAAGCCATGTATCGTTTAATGTCTCATTAGGTAGTTGTCTGAAGTTACTTAGCTAGTCCCTAAACTATAACATTCTAGAAAGTAGAAAGAGCTTTTTAAAGAAAGCTCCTTGCAATTGCCTCTAGTGTGTTATAGAATCAGGCACTAGCTCAGTAAGCCATAAGGTTGCCTCGCCAGACAGAGACAACGAAAACAACCTCAACCAAATTGCACTTTGCATAACTCTTGGGTTGTCAAAGGATTTGCATATATTGATGAAATTCATCAAATGTAAGTTTGGATCATCACTAGGAAGGCCTACAAATAAACCTTTAAGATTTAGCAACTGGATCATCATGCTGGTGATACTAAACTTTGTCCCAGGAGCAAGTGGTGGCAAGACAATAGCTCCAGTATTACCAACCCTATCTAAATCAACAACGTCCTCATTATCATCAGCAAAATTCACCATAGGCCGTTGGCGTCTTCTGCCTCTTTGTCACTGATTTAGATTTACTGGGCAACATTATCCTTATGATGTCCATCCCCAGCGTTGTTCAACTCCTCATCACCAAAATATTCCTCATCACATTAGGTGACCGACTGTGTGGGAGTCCTTGATTCAGATATTATGCATCCATGTTTCTTCTCAATATCCTATTTAGTTCGGGATCGTAAGGCAATAACGATTTACCTGAACAACGGGTACTTGGCATGCACAATTTTCAGCCTATAATTACAAAAACATTAAATAAAGTAAGATTAGGAAATAGGACTAACATCCAAATAACATACATAAGCTTATTTGACAATCGTATTCCACAGCAATGGACGCCAAAATTTGATACGCCCAAACTACAACTCCCTTTTTAAGAGTATAAGTGGTCGTTGTCAAATAAAGAACCCAAAAAAGGTTGGGGAAGAATTCCAAAGGGAATAGGATGTGAATTAAGTTGTGTGTAGTTTAAATGACAATTAGTCAACAATTTGCGTGAAACGGGGAGGGGGGGAGGGGGGGAGGTGTATGTTGAATGCTTGTTGAATAACTTCAATTTCAGTAAAAGAGTGGTTAACTTTGTAATACTTAAATAAATGGAGAAAGATAAACTAGGACTGTGTTCACCTTGGTTTTCAATCACTTCCGGATTATGTGAAACATGAACTTGTATTAACACATGTAATTATAAGGTAGTCGATTTCAAATATTCATCTAAGTGTTCTTAAACCTACATAGATGAGTTTACACTTTAATTCTCTCAAACTTAAAGTGACAAGATTATAATCCGATTTAATCCTCAAGAGACTAATCTCTCCAAACCATTAATCTTTATTCGGAAGTTAAGAGCTCCAAATTCTTGCTACAAATTTCTTTTCCTATTGTTAACCTCTTTGTTCAAGCAAATTAACTTAGGGCTTTTCTCCAGTGTTTGCAACCACTAGAGAATCATTAAAATAAAGGAATTAGTAATATAATGACAAGGTCAACACAAATTCAATACACACAAACCCTAAAAGTGATTTTCCACCAAGGATTCCACAACCCTAGTTTTAGGGTTTTTATCCACTCATGATAATAAATAAGAAGAGACAGATAATTTCCATAAAGTAAAGAGTAATCCTCACTAAATAGAAATCAAGAATCTCAATATTTAAATCAAACCAAAAGTAATGTGCTTTTTGCCCTATGAAAATCGTGTCTCCAGAGTAAAGATGTGTTAAAAAAATCATCAAGTATGGAAGATCCCATTTCTAAATCCTAGACTAGGTATTTATAGGCTTCAAATAAGTTGGGTTTTAAAATTCAAACTGGAATGCCACATTGACCTTAATGAGTCGCCTGGTGAACCATCGAAAAAGAGATGGTTCATCGCTGGAGCCATTGTAATGATGCTACTTAGACCACTTTCTGCTTAAGGCTTGATGATTAAGGTGACGATCCACCGAGGCCCTGATGGCCCATCAGATGAGCCATCACCTGACTTTAACTTACAAGGTATTCTGGTTAAGCTTAAAGGCTAGGGTGATTGTTTGCCAAGTTCCTGACGGCCCATCGGCTGAGCAGTCACCTGATTTCCTCCTTCATTGGATTATGGTTAAGGACTGACGGGCAATGTGGTGGCCCGTCAGGCTTTCGATGGTTCCCCATTCTCTCTGTCGCAATCACTTTTCAGTAAAATTTCCTTCTTTCATGCTGTTGGGCTTATTACCTAAACGTGAACATAAAACATATTAAAAACACCAACAGTTGCTTGAAAACTTGCACTTATCCTTAGTTAAAGATACAAAATCTGCCTTCATAAGCTAACACATCAATAACTGACATAGATCATGTGAGCAACATGGGTTCCAACCTGTAGCCCAAGTTAGAAGGGTGTTCTATACCTTTCCAAGGGTAAGAACCATGACTGGCATGAATTTATTCAAGAGCCTATTCGAACTAAGAGAGACACTCTGAAATAGCAAGGACTCCTTCAACCTATAATGGCACGTAGGACTTGGGTTATCAGAACCCGTGTCCTTTTGGGGCTAAGTAATACTCCCATGATCATATACATATGCTCATAATCATACTAAAAACTTAGTAAAATACATAAACTAGTTCAATTGCTGTAACTGAAGATGAATGAAAACATGGAACTAGTTATATGCAATTTTACTATCTCTGAGAATCATGATAAACATAGTATAATCAATACTCATATGAAATAAAACATCAATTGGATGTTTCATGCTAATTTTTATAGGAATCTAGGATCATGTGTGTAACACCCCGTACCTCCCCAACCCTATGTGATGACGTTGAACAATGGTTACTTCGGTGTCGAGATGCCATGAGTATGTAGTTTGTAATGTCGGTGATGGGAAAATTGAAATTTGGCCTTGTACATGTGATTAAACTTGCGTAGGAGGTGTTTTACGATTTTCATGGAGCATTTGTGGGGTTCAAATTGAGTCTAAGAGGACCTCTAAACAAAGTATATTAAGGTTAAGAAGTAGTTAAAGAATAGGACTTGAAGTATCTAACCAAACCCGCGAAGAAAAGTCGAAAAACGAAATTTTCAAAAAAACTAAGTCTGGGGCGCACTGGAGGGCGTGCCACGCCGCTAAGGGCTAAATTTTTTAGTCCATAGGCAGCAAGATGGCGCGCCCAAGGGCGTGCCACGCTGTTTTTGTCCACTTTTCAAAGTTGGAATTTTTCTTAAGTCCCAAGGGTGCCCGGGGACGTATTGAGCCGATTTTTGCCACGATTCTTCTAAAACCATGAGAATATACATGAAATGAGTGAAGTATTATGTTGGTATGATAAAATTACTCAATAACGAATTTGGCATCAAAATGACAATTTTACCCTTTTGGTCAAAATAGGTCATACGTGGCTAGAATAGCTTGCTTTTGGGATTGAGGCTACTAATATAAATCTCGTGAGTGGGAATATCATTGTAACGCATATATTATGGATTACACATTGATTTTAGTGGGCCAAGATAATATATGTGTTAATGGGCCAAAAAGGAGCCAAAATGCATGGCCCAATGGGTCAAAAAGACCCATTCTTCCATTGACTAGTAAACACACATATGAGACTAGATAAACATGAATAAGAGGCCTATATAAAGGGAGAAAAATCTTATTTTTATCTCATTAGACACACATCACATTTATCTCATTTTCTAGAGTTTTCAAGATAATTCTTTTGGTGGCTCTTCAAACCCTAAGGCATCTTTGGACAAGATCATCATCTTCCAAGATTGGGTAAGTGACTATTCTTGTACTTTAAGATATTATGTACATGAGAGACTATGTATATCATGTTGGTTATGGTTGGAAGTTTTGGACATGGCACTTAAGGTTTTTGTGAAAAAGATGTGTTATCCATGGGATTGTAACTTGAATTATGACTTGTAGTTTTGATGAAAAAGCATGGTATGGATAAAATATCAACATGTACAGTGTTGTTGTTATGGTCCTAAACTTGTTATTTTTCTATAAGTGTAAATTATGGGATTTTGGCCGATTTGTTGTTATGAGGTGTATTGAAGCAATTTAATGGAATAATTGTGATATGGTGCTTATGAGAAAGTGTAGAGGAGAAACCTTGTGGTGAAATGCTATTGGTATGTGATGTTGTGGTCAATGTATAAAATGTTATGGTATGGTTGGCATGAAAAGGGACATGAATGGTATTGTAAAGGAGGAATAAGGAACTCATGTAACTTATGGTTGTCTTATACACTTGAAATGTAGCTTGTGGTCAATGTATGGCATGAATGGGGTATTGTTGGTATGACAATGCCGTAAATGGTATTGTAGATAAGGAAATGACATTTTGAAGATAAACATGTAACTCATTGTTGTCATATACATTTGTAAGGTAGTTGGTGGTTAATGTTGGTTCCGTTATGTACTTGTGATGTAGAGTGAAACGTAAGGAAGGAGCGGAATTGTTGTGCTCACATATTGGATTGTGTACTTACATTGGGAAGATAAGGTATGTAAGGTTACTCTGTCTATATCCTTCTGCAGCACATAATGTTCATAATGACATTACACTTGTCCTATTCCGAAATGTGCTAAGGTATCTCATTCAGATTTGATATATATTGTTATCCACACGTTTCTTATTCATTGACCGATTGGTATTCTTATGTATCTTATCCATGGACTGAAATTCCTAAAGCTCTCATAAGAACTGTTTCAAGGAAAGTGACGACGTAAGGAGAATCTATGTATTCCTAAGTCACGTGTCCCTCATTCATTAGTCGTTGTTGTTCATGGGTTACCTAGTTGTGGACATGGTTCCAAAGTCCTAATAATAGTGTGTTCCAAAGATGTCATAACGTTGAAATTTCTAAAGAACTATTTCAAGGGAATAATAACATAAGAGAATGATAAGAATGATGATGATGCGACTGAATTGATGTGAATGAGTGACCAAGTAATGAGATAATAGACGTAATGAACATGGTTCCACACATTCAGGTTGAAGGTTTATTCACATTGATTATTTCTCGTATGTTTAATTTCTTGGAAGTACTTATGTATTATTATAGTTTCATATGTCCTTACATACTCAATACTTTCTTCGTACTGACCTCTCTTGGAGGACTTACCTAACATGCTGCAGGCCCAGGTGTTAGTAGATCTCCGCAGATTATTGGTGAGCTCCAATTGCTTCGGGGCCTCCCAATTCACATGTGTACATTTGCTTTTGGCATTTTGTAAATATTGTATATACATGGTCATGTATCTATTAGAGTCTTTGTAGACATATGCGGGGAGATGGAAGTTGAATGTAAGATGTGTACGTTCATTTTGACGAAATGGCCCTAACGGCCAAGTTTCAAAGATTGCATATGTTGTCATGACTTCCGCTATTGATATTTAATTACATGAGATAAAATGATATTCATACGCGAACATGAATACGAGAGTACATGAGCAAAGATTGATTCTCTCGGGCATTATCGGCTCCGGGTGCCAGTCCGGCCCGAATGGGATTTGGGTCGTGACAAAAGTGGTATCAGAGCAGGTCGTCCTAAGGGTGTCTACAAAGCCGTGTCTGAGTAGAGTCTTGCTTAAGGATGAGTTGCGCGCCACATTTATAAGTAGAGGGCTACGGGACATTTAGGGTTGTTTCATTTCTTCATTCTAGATCGTGCAATAGAGCCATTGTCATAGGTGGGATTACATCTGACCATTGTAATTGGTTTTCTTTGATATAGTAAAATGCCGATTACAAGACAAGGTATAGTCAAAGATAAACAGGTAGATATGTAAGAGGGAGAAGGAATTAGTAAATCACCACCTAACCCAGATAGTCAATATGGGGTTGAAACTGAGTTTACATCTCGGGCACCTTCTCCTCCCCTGTCAATGTTACTAGGCGGGAGTTACAGGACTTGAGAAATGCGGTGCAAATGTTGACTCAGATAGTTGTTGCCCAGAGTCAAGGACGAGTTGGTCCAGTGACAAGTGATTATGGTGCGGCTAGGATAGCTAGTCGGCGGACACAAGATTTCTTGAAATTGGATCCTCCCACATTTACCGGGTCCGATCTTAATGAAGACCCGCAAGACTTTATAGATCAAATTCAAAGAGGTCTAGATGTTATGCATGTGACGGGTGTAGAAACAGTGGAGCTTGAAGCATATAGACTGAAAGGAAAGTCTATATTATGGTACGAAGATTGGAAACAATCTAGAGGTATCGATGCAAATCCAGCTAGTTGGGAGGAATTCAAGGTGGCATTCCTTGATCATTATCTTCCATATGAGGTCCGCGAGGCTCGTGCGGATCTGCTTTTAAATCTTCATCAAGGAAATATGAGTGTCAAGGAGTACAGTCTTTGGTTTAATTCATTGGCTAGATACGCTTCTCATATGGTAGCAACTATGGCCGACAGAGTTCATCAGTCTGTAGACTGATTGAAGCCCTACTTGGTAAGAGACTGTACTATTGTTGTATTAAATAAAGACATGGATATAGCCAGAATACAAGCCTTCGCGCAAATGATGGAGGATCAAAGGCAAAGGGAAAGGATACAAGAATCTGAAGCAGGGTCGTCAAAGAGGGCTAGACCCATGGGACAGTTCATGGCATCCCAAGGAGGATTTAGGACTCGGGTTCTCCCAAGACCACCTAGACCATCATTTTCTTACCCTGTAGCGGGTACTCTACCTCCATTTCGAGAGTCTAGAGGCACTCCGATTGGGCAGAGTAGTGGAATATGGGGTTGGCAGACAGCGAGATCTTTTCGTCAACTGTGCCAGCGCTGTGGAAAGTTTCATTCAGGTGAATGCTGGTTTGAGATGGACGTTTGCTTTTGGTGTAAAAATCCAGGACACGTGAAGAGAGACTGCCCACAGAGGGCCATGGGTAGTATGACACGACCTACAGGGTCAGCAGAATTCAAAGGCTCACCTTGATATAGTGACAGGTACGTTATCTATATGTTTACCTAATGAATATGCATCAATCGATTCGGGTTCTACCCTATCATATGTTACTCTATTGACTGCGGGAAATTTAATAGTCAAGTCAGTTAGGGTGTCCCAGTGTAAATTGTATCGACGAGGGATGACACATCGAGAGTGTGCATTAACTATAGGTAACGGATTGAAGTGTCAGGAAGATTTTATGTATCGGATATATATATATGAGCTAAAGAAATGCATTATGGTAACACACACCACTCACGATATGCTATTTAGTAGGGAGTAATCAATATGTACCATGATTGGAAGTGATTTATTGACAGGATTACATGAAAAGAATATTGCGAAAGTTATACTTCGGTGATCGAAGGGATGGCTAGGAAAGGTAACGTACTTGGAATCTGAAGGTTATAGGCTATGTAGAGATTCTTTTTAGTTAGGAGGAGATGTGATTCCATATGGGTAATAATTGAGAGGCTTACCAAGTTAACACAGTTGTAGAAATGTTTCTGGGAACCCAAGTGAATGTAAGCATGGTTTTCGTCTTCAGACAGAGGAACAAGCAAACCGTAGAAGTTTGCTCTATATAGCGTACCTTCTACGATGGCTCAAAAATATGGTCAAGTCGTATATGACTTTTAGGTATCTCAAAAATTCTCTACAGTTCATTTAGTCATTCAATTACGATGCTTTGAGAGTGTATGGGAGAGCTATCTCGAATTTCTTCCAAGAAAGATGTATAAGCAATAAAGAAGTAGCTCCCGTAAAGGCACTATTGGCGAAAGTAGCATGTAGAAGAAATCACAAGGAAAATCGAAGAACTAATAGAGTCTAAAGTACTTGTAATTGTTGTACATGGAAGCAAAAGTTCAATATACGGCATTGGAGTTATAATAAGTAAGTCTTTACAAGTAGTATGTGTGGATGTGATAATGAGAAGGATTCACTTCTACTTAAGTTGTAACAGTGAAACCATGTTACTAACATTCGAGGCCGAATGTTTCTAAGGGGGGAAGAGTGTAACACCCCGTACCTCCCCAACCCTATGTGATGATGTTGAACAATGGTTACTTCGGTGTCGAGATGCCATGAGTATGTAGTTTGTAATGTCGGTGATGGGAAAATTGAAATTTGGCCTTGTACATGTGAGTAAACTTGCGTAGGAGGTGTTTTGCGATTTTCTTGGAGAATTTGTGGGGTTCAAAATTAGGCTAATAGTACCTCTAAACAAAGTATATTAAGGTTAAGAAGTAAGTTAAAGAATAGGACTTGAAGTATCCAACCAAACCCGCGAAGAAAAGTCGAAAAATGAAATTTTCAAAAAAACTAAGTATGGGGAACGCTAGAGGGCGTGCCATGCCGCTCTGGGATAAAAGTTTTAGTCTAGAAGCATCAAGATGGTGCGCCCAAGGGCGTGCTATGCTTTGGCCACTTTTCAAAGTTGGAATTTTTCTTAAGTCCCAAGGGTGCCCGGGGACGTATTGAGATGATTTTTGCAATAATTATTCTACAAACATGAGAATATACATGAAATGAGTGAATTATTATGTTGGTATGATAAAATTACTCGATAACGAATTTGGCATCAAAATGACAATTTTACCCTTTTGGTCAAAATAGGTCATACGTGGCTAGAATCACTTGCTTTTGGGATTGAGGCTACTAATATAAATCTCGAGAGTGGGAATATAATTGTAACACGTATATTATGGATTACACATTGATTTTAGTGGGCCAAGATAATATATGTGTTAATGGGCCAAAAAGGAGCCAAACCGATTCTTCCATTGACTAGTAAACACACATGTGAGACTAGATAAACATGAATAAGAGGCCTATATAAAGGGAGATAAATCAGTTTTTTATCTCATTAGACACACATCACATTTCTCTCATTTTCTAGAGTTTTCAAGATAATTCTTTTGGTGACTCTTCAAACCCTAAGGCATCTTTGGACAAGATCATCATCTTCCAAGATTGGGTAAGTGACTATTCTTGTACTTTAACATATTATGTACATGAGAGACTATGTATATCATGTTGTTTATGGTTGGAAGTGTTGGACATGACACTTTTGGTTTTGGTGAAAAAGATGTGTTATCCATGGGATTGTAACTTGAATTATGACTTGTAGTTTTGATGAAAAAGCATGGTATGGATAAAATATCAACATGTATGGTGTTATTATGGTCCTAAACTTGTTATTTTTCTATAAGTGTAAATTATGGGATTTTGGCCGATTTGTTGTTGTGAGGTGTATTGAAGCAATTTAATGGAATAATTGTGATATGGTGCTTATGAGAAAGTGTAGAGGAGAAACCTTGTGGTGAAATGCTATTGGTATGTGATGTTGTGGTCAATGTATAAAATGTTATGGTATGGTTGGCATGAAAAGGGACATGAATGGTATTGTAAAGGAGGAATAAGGAACTCATGTAACTTATGGTTGTCTTATACACTTGAAATGTAGCTTGTGGTCAATGTATGGCATGAATGGGGTATTGTTGGTATAACAATGCCGTAAATGGTATTGTAGATAAGGAAATGAAATTTTGAAGATAAACATGTAACTCATTGTTGTCATATGCATTTGTAAGGTAGTTGGTGGTTAATGTTGGTTCCGTTATATACTTGTGATGTAGAGTGAAACGTAGGGAAGGAGCGGAATTATTGTGCTCACATATTGGATTGTGTACTTACATTGGGAAGATAAGGTATGTAAGTTTACTCTATCCGTATCCTTCTGCAACACATAATGTTCATAATGACATTACACTTGTCCTATTCTGAAATGTGCTAAGGTATCTCATTCAGATTTGATATATATTGTTATCCACACGTTTCTTATTCATTGACCGATTGGTATTATTATGTCTCTTATCCATGGACTGAAATTCCTAAATCTCTCATAAGAACTGTTTCAACGAAAGTGATGACGTAAGGAGAATCTATGCATTCTTAAGTCACGTGTCCCTTATTCATTAGTCGTTGTTGTTCATGGGTTACCTAGTTATGGACATGGTTCCAAAGTCTTAATAATAGTATGTTCCAAAGATGTCATAACGTTGAAATTTCTAAAAGAACTATTTCAAGGGAATAATAACATAAGAGAATGATAAGAATGATGATGATGCGACTGAATTGATGTGAATGAGTGACCAAGTAATGAGATAATAGACTTAATGATCATGGTTCCACACATACAGGTTGAAGGTTTATTCACATTGATTATTTCTCGTACGTTTAATTTCTTGGAAGTAATTATGTATTATTATAGTTTCATATGGCCTTACATACTCAATACTTTCTTCGTACTGACCCCTCTTGGGGGAATTACCTTACATGCTGCAGGCCAGGTGTTAGTAGATCTCCGCAGATTGTTGGTGAGCTCCAGTTGCTTCGGGGCCTCCCAAGTCACATGTGTACATTAGCTTTTGGCATTTTGTAAATATTGTATTTACATGGTCATGTATCTATTAGAGGCTTTGTAGACATATGTGGGGAGATGGAAGTTGAATGTAAGATGTGTACGTTCATTTTGACGAAATGGCCCTAACGGCCAAGTTTCAAAGATTGCATATGTTGTCATGACTTCCGCTATTGATATTTAATTACATGAGATAAAATGATATTCATACGCGAACATGCATACGAGAGTACATGAGCAAAGATTGGTTCTCTTGGGCCTTATCGACTCCGAGTGCCCAAATGGGATTTGGGTCGTGACAAAAGTGGTATCAGAGCAGGTCATCCTAAGGGTGTCTACAAAGTCGTGTCTGAGTAGAGTCTTGGTTATGGATGAGTTGCGCGCCACATTTATAAGTAGGAGGCTATGGGTCATTTAGGGTTGTTTCATTTCTTCATTCTAGATCGTGCAATAGAGCCATTGTCATAGGTGGGATTACATCTGACCATTGTAATTGGTTTTCTTTGATATAGTAAAATGCCGATTACAAGACAAGGTATGGGCAAAGATAAGCAGGTAGATATGCAAGCGGGAGCAGGAATTAGTAAATCACCACCTAACCGAGATAGTCAATATGGGATTGAAACTGAGTTTACGTCACAGGCACCTTCTCCTCCCCCTTCTCCAGGTAGACCACAAAGGAGGGAAGTATCCCCAGAATCGCCTGTCAATATTACTAGGCGGGAGTTACAGGACTTGAGAAATGCGGTGCAAATGTTGACTCAGATAGTTGTTGCCCAGAGTCAAGGATGAGTTGGTCCAGTGATAAGTGATGATGGTGCGGCTAGGATAGCTAGTCGGCGGACACAGGATTTCTTGAAATTGGATCCTCCCACATTTACCGGGTCCGATCTTAATGAAGACCCGCAAGACTTTATAGATCAAATTCAAAGAGCTCTAGAAGTTATGCATGTGACGGGTGCAGAAACAGTGGAGCTTGCAGCATATAGACTGAAAGGAGAGGCTATATTATTGTACGAAGATTAGAAACGATCTAGAGGTATAAATGCAAATCCAGCTAGTTGGGAGGAATTCAAGGTGGCATTCCTTGATCATTATCTTCCATATGAGGTCCGCGAGGCTCGTGCGGATCAGTTCTTAAATCTTCGTCAAGGAAATATGAGTGTCAAGGAGTACAGTCTTCGGTTTAATTCATTGGCTAGATATGCTCCTCATATGGTAGCAACTATGGCCGATAGAGTTCATCGGTATGTAGACAGATTAGAGCCCTACTTGGTAAGAGACTGTACTATTGATGCATTTAATAAAGACATGGATATAGCCAGAATACAAGCCTTCGCACAAAAGATGGAGGATCAAAGGCAAAGGGGAAGGATACAAGAATCTGAAGCAGGACCGTTAAAGCGGGCTAGACCTATGGGACAGTTCATGGCATCCCAAGGAGGATTTAGGCCTCGGGTTCTCCCAAGACCACCTAGACCATCATTTTCTTACCCTACAGCGGGTACTCCACCTCCATTTTGAGAGTGTAGAGAAACTCCGATTGGGGAGAGTAGTGGATTATGGGGTTCGCAGACAGCGGGATCTTTTTGTCAACTGTGCCAGCGCTGTGGAAAGTTTCATTCAGGTGAATGCTGGTTTGAGATGGACGTTTGCTTTCGGTGTAAAATGCCAGGACACGTGAAGAGAGACTACCCACAGAGGGCCACGGGTAATATGACACGACCTACAGGGTCAGCAGAATTCAGAGGCTCACCTTGATATAGTGACAGGTACGTTATCTATATGTTTACCTAATAAATATGCATCAATCGATTCGGGTTCTACCCTATCATATGTTACTCTATTGACTGCAGGAAAGTTAATAGTCAAGTCAGTTAGGGTGTCCCAGTGTAAATTGTATCGACGAGGGATGACACGTCGAGAGTGTGCACTAACTATAGGTAACGGATTGAAGTGTTAGGAAGATTTTATGTATCGAATATATATATGAGCTAAAGAAATGCATTATGGTAACACACACCACTCACGATATGCTATTTAGTAGGGAGTAATCAATATGTACCATGATTGGAAGTGATTTATTGATAGGATTACATGAAAAGAATATTGCGAAAGTTATACTTCGGTGATCGAAGGGACGGCTAGGAAAGGTAACGTGCTTGGAATCTGAAGGTTATATGCTATGTAGAGATTTTTTTTAGTTAGGAAGAGATGTGATGCCATATGGGTAATAATTGAGAGGCTTACCAAGTTAACACAGTTGTTGAAATGTTTCTGGGAAACCAAGTGAATGTAAGCATGGTTTTCGTCTTCAGACAGAGGAACAAGCAAACCGTAGAAGTTTGCTCTATATAGCGTACCTTCTAAGATGGCTCGAAGATATGGTCAAGTCGTATATGACTTTTAGGTATCTCAAAAATTCTCTACAGTTCATTCAGTCGTTCAATTGCGATGCTTTGAGAGTGTATGGGAGAGCTATCTCAAATTGTTTCCATGAAAGATGTTCGAATTGCTTCCATGAAAGATGTATAAGCAATAAAGAAGTAGCTCCCGTAAAGGCACTATTGGAGAAAGTAGCATGCAGAAGAAATCACAAGGAAAACCGAAGAACTAATAGAGTCTAAAGTACTTGTAATTGTTGTACATGGAAGCAAAAGTTCAAGATACGGCATTGGAGTCATACTAAGTAAGTCTTTACAAGTAGTACGTGTGGATGTGATAATGAGAAGGATTCACTTCTACTTTAGTTGTAACAGTGAAACCATGTTACTAACATTCGAGGCCGAATGTTTCTAAGGGGGGAAGAATGTAACACCCTGTACCTCCCCAACCCTATGTGATGACGTTGAACAATGGTTACTTCGGTGTCGAGATGCCATGAGTATGTAGTTTGTAATGTCGGTGATGGGAAAATTGAAATTTGGCCTTGTACATGTGATTAAAATTGCGTAGGAGGTGTTTTACGATTTTCATGGAGCATTTGTGGTGTTCAAAATGAGTCTAATAGGACCTCTAAACAAAGTATATTAAGGTTAAGAAGTAAGTTAAAGAATAGGACTTGAAGTATCTAACCAAACCCGCGAAGAAAAGTCGAAAAATGAAATTTTCAAAAAAACTAAGTCTTTGGCGTGCTGTAGGGAGTGCCAAGCCGCTATGGGATAAAAGTTTTAGTCCAAAGGCATCAAGATGGTGCGCCCAAGGGCGTTCCACGCTGTTTTTGTCCACTTTTCAAAGTTGAAATTTTTCTTAAGTCCCAAGGGTGCCTGGGGACGTATTGAGCCAATTTTTGCCACGATTCTTCTACAACCATGAGAATATACATGAAATGAGTGAAGTATTATATTGGTATAATAAAATTACTCGATAACGAATTTGGCATCAAAATGATGATTTTACCCTTTTGGTCAAAATAGGTCATACGTGGCTAGAATCGCTTGCTCTTGGGATTGAGGCTACTAATATAAATCTCGTTAGTGGGAATATCATTGTAACGCGTATATGATCGATTACACATTGATTTTAGTGGGCCAAGATAATATATGTGTTAATGGGCCAAAAAGGAGCCAAAATGCATGGTCCAATGGGTCAAAAAGACCCATTCTTCCATTGACTAGTAAACACACATGTGAGACTAGATAAACATGAATAAGAGGCCTATATAAAGGGAGAGAAATCAGTTTTTTATCTCATTAGACACACATCACATTTCTCTCATTTTCTAGAGTTTTCAAGATAATTCTTTTGGTGACTCTTCAAACCCTAAGGCATCTTTGGACAAGATCATCATCTTCCAAGATTGGGTAAGTGACTATTCTTGTACTTTAACATATTATGTACATGAGAGACTATGTATATCATGTTGTTTATGGTTGGAAGTGTTGTACATGGCACTTTTGGTTTTGGTGAAAAAGATGTGTTATCCATGGGATTGTAACTTGAATTATGACTTGTAGTTTTGATGAAAAAGCATGGTATGGATAAAATATCAACATGTATGGTGTTATTATGGTCCTAAACTTGTTATTTTTCTGTAAGTGTAAATTATGGGATTTTGGCCGATTTGTTGTTGTGAGGTGTATTGAAGCAATTTAATGGAATAATTGTGATATGGTGCTTATGAGAAAGTGTAGAGGAGAAACCTTGTGGTGAAATGCTATTGGTATGTGATGTTGTGGTCAATGTATAAAATGTTATGGTATGGTTGGCATGAAAAGGGACATGAATGGTATTGTAAAGGAGGAATAAGGAACTCATGTAACTTATGGTTGTCTTATACACTTGAAATGTAGCTTGTGGTCAATGTATGGCATGAATGGGGTATTGTTGGTATAACAATGCCGTAAATGGTATTGTAGATAAGGAAATGACATTTTGAAGATAAACATGTAACTCATTGTTGTCATATGCATTTGTAAGGTAGTTGGTGGTTAATGTTGGTTCCGTTATGTACTTGTGATGTAGAGTGAAACGTAGGGAAGGAGCGGAATTATTGTGCTCACATATTGGATTGTGTACTTACATTGGGAAGATAAGGTATGTAAGGTTACTCTATCCGTATCCTTCTGCAACACATAATGTTCATAATGACATTACACTTGTCCTATTCTGAAATGTGCTAAGGTATCTCATTCAGATTTGATATATATTGTTATCCACACGTTTCTTATTCATTGACCGATTGGTATTATTATGTCTCTTATCCATGGACTGAAATTCCTAAAGCTCTCATAAGAACTGTTTCAACGAAAGTGATGACATAAGGAGAATGTATGCATTCTTAAGTCACGTGTCCCTCATTCATTAGTCGTTGTTGTTCATGGGTTACCTAGTTATGGACATGGTTCCAAAGTCTTAATAATAGTATGTTCCAAAGATGTCATAACGTTGAAATTTCTAAAAGAACTATTTCAAGGGAATAATAACATAAGAGAATGATACGAATGATGATGATGCGACTGAATTGATGTGAATAAGTGACTAAGTAATGAGATAATAGACGTAATGAACATGGTTCCACACATTCAGGTTGAAGGTTTATTCACATTGATTATTTCTCGTACGTTTAATTTCTTGGAAGTACTTATGTATTATTATAGTTTCATATGGCCTTACATACTCAGTACTTTCTTCGTACTGACCCCTCTTGGGGGACATACCTTACATGCTGCAGGCCCAGGTGTTAGTAGATCTCCGCAGATTGTTGGTGAGCTCCAGTTGCGTCGGGGCCTCCCAAGTCACATGTGTACATTAGCTTTTGGCATTTTGTAAATATTGTATATACATGGTCATGTATCTATTAGAGGCTTTGTAGACATATGTGGGGAGATAGAAGTTGAATGTAAGATGTGTACGTTCATTTTGACGAAATGGCCCTAACGGCCAAGTTTCATAGATTGCATATGTTGTCATGACTTCCGCTATTGATATTTAATTACATGAGATAAAATGATATTCATACGCGAACATGCATACGAGAGTACATGAGCAAAGATTTGTTCTCTCGGGCCTTATAGGCTCCGGGTGCCAGTCCGGCCCGAATGGGATTTGGGTCGTGACAGTGTGTTCATAACACACCACCATATATGAAAGCCATAATTATAAAGCATGCATAAACTGATATTCATGGTTATAAGATGTTTAGAAACATAATTACTAAAAGAAGTCATAAAATTTGAATACTTGGGAACTTGCCATAATTTATGAATTTCTTAAAAATTGAATTTGAAAACATATTTGGGCATGAGGGTGAAAGAAGGCCCACATTGAATACCAACATACCTAGAAATTAAAGAATTTATACTAAGAACTTAGACTTGGAGCTTTCCTAGAAGAACCCATGGGACTTGAGAAAAGAGAATCACCTTCTGTTATATTTTTCTAAGTTAGGGTTAGAATAAGAGTAGAAGGGTTGGTTAGTCCCCTTTAATCCCTCTCAAAACACCCTTGAAATGACATAGTATAGGTCTAGGATATAAGGAAAATATGAAAATACCCCTATTAAAACGTAGCTGTTTTTGCTGTACCCAATCATCATAGGTCACTGTACAAGTCGTCATGTTTGATGATGACTCATTATTGTACTTATTGCTAATATATAAGATTTGTTTGATCTAGGGACAATTGGGACACAAAGATTCATCGTCACTGATGATGGGTCAATGTGTTGACTTGTTATGACTGGACCCAAATTGTCAACTCTCAGGTCCTCATCAGGACAAGTGATCTGATGAGTTATCTGAGGTGACGATGACTCATCCCATGAGTCATTTCCACTGGGAAGAAAATAAATCTTCGGGACTTTTTGGCTAACACTCAGGACGGCTCACCAAACAAGTCTTTGGTACTGACGATGACTCACTACTTGAGTCATTTGGTGAAGAATTTTTTTTAGTTTTCTAACAGGTTTTCTGTGCAAGTTTGAAATGGAGTCTTAGGAACTTTTGAGATGTTATTGACATAAAATATAAGGTAGCACTAAGATCAACTGATACATATACATCATGAGACAAAACCTATAACATACCAGTAACCACATATAGTGAAGCCTCTGAATCTTAGCAACTAAAAAGAGCATACAAGCAGTTACGACCCTCACATGTCCTTGAATTAGCACCTCTGTCTACCGAGGCTGAAGAAGTAGTAGCTTGGGCCTTATTGCTCCTTTTATACCCCTTAGCTGATGGAAACTCTTTGTGGAAATGACCTTCCTGACCATAATTATAACACTCATCCTTGCCCATACGACATTTACCAGGCTGATGTTTTCCACAAGTACCACATAGAGGGTAGGACGGAGATTGAGAAACCTGCACCCCGGGCCCTGGCTGGATTAAAACTACTGATCATCACTAGGCTTTGTCATAGGTATGCTAGCTGAAAAATGAGTGTATCCAGACATATTCCTCTTAGAAAATGTCTTATCACTCCTACCACCCGTATGGTGACTCATCTCCTAGTCAACCGATATGGCTTTCTTACTCTAACGCTCTTCGACTTCCCTCTTCTTTATCTTCTCCTCCTCTACCTACTGTGCAAAAACCATTAACCATGCAATGTCCTTATCCTTATTCATTATCTCCCACTTACACTCTAGTACAACATCAGAAGAGACACCATACACGAACTTTCTCATTCTAGCCCTCATGTTGGACACCAACTCAGGAGCATATCAAGACAACTGTGTGAATTTAAGTCCATACTCCTTCACACTCATCTTTTCTTGTTTCAAGTTCACTAATTCCTCTGCTTTAGCCCCCCTAAACTCCTAAGAAAAGAAATGATCAATAAAGGCCTCAAAAAAGTCTACTCACACAGCCTGTGGAGCATCATCACCCATAAATTCCTCTCACCAATCATACCATTGATAAAAAACACTCTTCAACTAGTAGGAGGCAAGTTCAACCACATTAGTTTTGGTAGCATGCATCACATGGATGATCTTATGAATCTTATCAATGAAATCTTGAGGTCCTCCTCAGGCTTGGTTCCTAAAAACTCTAGCGGGTTCATTTGGATAAACTTACTAAACCTAATGGAATGATCCCATGGGTCAGAATGGAGGGCATGAATGTTGGTCTAAGATGCCATAAGTTATGTAAGCATCTGGATGGATGGTATAAACTCAACATTAGTTACCTCACCCTACGGCTATCGAGTAATGGTGGTTTTGGGGCCCTTATTGGATTAGCTGGAGAAGGTAGGATAGGAGCCTCATTTTTGGTGGTCTAGACAACAACACATACTCCGTTTTAGGTATGTATGACATGAGTTAGAGGTACATAGATGGAATTGGTCCCAGTTGGGACACTAATTACTGTTGTGGCTCACCGATAAAAAGTTTGGTTTGGAGGCATGATCTGAAATAAATAAATTTAAGAGTTAGAAGATTTTCTTGGAGTTTACCTCCATTGCACGACCTAGAACATGAAAGAAAGGGAAATATTCCCTAATTACCTGTAGCCTCCCCTTTATAAGTGTAGCACGCTATACACCTATAAAAAGGACTTTACTAGAGATGGCTTCATAGACACCCTAGGAAACTTGAACTGTATGATTTGATACCAAGTTTGTCACAACCCGAGACTAGGTCCTTAAAGTAATAGGCACTAGAAACCTTTAAGGCCTGAGAGAACCTCTTAGCATTCATCATGAGCATTCATTGAAATTGTGGAACAAATATTTTAAAAATCATAATTAAGTTATCTGAAACAATCAAACCATATTAAGGAAAACTCTAAAACAATTTGAGAATACTAAAAACATCTATCTGACTTTGACATAGGTCTACAAAGCCTGTAAACGTAAGATAACTATCTAAGTCAGTACAAGGCCCATGCAATACCATAACTGAAGTTGTCTGAAAAGAAAGTCTAGATAAAGTCCGCCTTTCGGAGAATGGAGGGCTCACAAAAACTGAGATTGCTGCATAAAACCATAGGAATATTCCTTGGAACCTACATCCTAAAAGGATGTAGCATTCGATATGATCAATACATTGAATGTATTGGTATGCAGAACAGGAAAAGAAAACATCAAATGGAGCATGAAAAAAGAATTGAAACTTAAAAAAGGGAAACATAAACATGTACTAAAAAGGGACCATTTCACATAAATTATGATTACTTTTGAACTAGCTAGTATAACCTACATCATATATATATATATATACACATACATACACCACGAGCTATGTCGGTCCGACCAATGCTCGATCGGCTAAGCCCCAATCCACTTTTGCTGCATGGACCAAGATCTAGCTATTTTATATACTACTGAATGAAACAACCATACAACATATACTACTGCATGAAACAGACATACAACATGTACATATGAGGTTATCCTAATGAAGGGACAAAACCATCCCTACGTCGGCAAAACATAGGTTTCGGGTGTTTGAGCTTTTTTGGGCTCGCACCTTTTCGGTTAACCATATAATTCTCTTAAGCCCATATTTTAATCATGATCATCATGTCAACCATTTTTTTATCAAATCATCAAAGTTTCATTTAACTCTCCATGTCCATATAAAGGCATTTTATTATTGGTATC
Organism: Capsicum rhomboideum; assembly: GCA_031232105.1. Classification (NCBI taxonomy): domain Eukaryota; kingdom Viridiplantae; phylum Streptophyta; class Magnoliopsida; order Solanales; family Solanaceae; genus Capsicum; species Capsicum rhomboideum. Next base: position 43,713,193 of record CP124719.1, on the reverse strand, counting down.
GTTATAACATGGCTTGTAATCCTTCATTCATGAATTATAACATCATTATGAAGGTTGTTAACATATTTCATATGACCCATATATAGTTGAAAAATTCACATGGATAGATGGAAAGTGTTTAAAATATTTGGTACAACCTTTAACCAAAAGTATGAATTTAAAGACATAATAACGATAACCAAAAACACAATTCACAATAGTAAAGTAAAAATTCTCTTTTCCAGACAAGAACATGTATAGACTCAACTTTGAATCCAAAATTTGTCATTTAAAATATGAATTAGGAAAGGAGAATAATGATTCTCTAAAACCCATGAGAAGTAGAAGAGTTTCGCATAACTTGAGAAGAGAATTGAGGAGCATCCCTTGAACTTAAAGAGCCCTAGTTTGATTCTTGCTTAAAATTGAGAATGGGAGTTTTGGGAGAAGAGGGGAGGGTTTTGAAGTATTATTCTCAAAGGCTCTAATGATTTGAGGCATATAAAGTATAAGAGGGATGATTTCTAAAATATAAATAGACCAAAACGCCCTTAAAATATCAAAAATGAGCAAAGTCAATCAGACTGAGGGGGGGGGGGTGCGACGTACCCCGCATCGTGAAGCTCCCAGCTATGCGGCACACAAGTCACAGTGGAGGTGAACCAGTGAGGTCCTTGGGTTGGTTGTACGGTGTGGATCCCAATGCATGGTTCCTACCGGTATGGCACATGAGACCTTTTTCATGTACAAACCTTTGCTCGTGTTCCCAAACTTAACCCATATGTTTTCCAATTAATATAAGAGTCAACTATGCTAATTTATAAGCTTTAAATAACATGAATGGGCTTCACTAACACTCAAAATTCTTCGGGTGTTGCATAAAGTGACATTTAAAACCTAATGTAAGTGAAAAGGGTGTTGTTACTTTTGATAAATTTAAAAGATTTTTCTTACTCAGAGTATATAAAAAATGTACAAGAAGTTAAAAAAATTACAATAAAGAATATTTTTAATGCAAAAGTAAGAAAAGTAATTTTATTCCTTAAACATAATGAACCAAAAGAGTATGATTAAATGAGTTAAATTATTATTTTATTGACCTGATATAAATGAGATGATTAACTTTAAATCTTTTCCTATAGATTTATTTTATCAGATCTGTATTGGATAAAGATTCTCAAGAGTGGTAAGAGATCTCTTGAGGATGACTGTGATATGAGAAGGAAAGAGTAAAGGTGAGAATAGGAATTTTGCCAAAAGGTTTATCGAAGGGAGCCATCATCGAAAAACTAAGATGCCGTGGAAGAAAAGGATAGGGGACAAGGTTGCCAGAACTGGCAGGTACGTGGACGCCTATCGTACCCACCTGGCCTAGCCTTAGGTTCAAGCTAGCATCCATAATAGATAAGACACCTAACATTATTCATTGGCAACAACACAATTAGGGCACTATATAATAGAGCATTCTGATTGGCCAACAACCATATTTTGTGGCTTATAAATATGAGTTTCCTTTCATTTGTGCACCAATTTGTAACCGGACATAACAATATAATACTCTTTTACTTACCCTCTAAGATTTGCTTTTATTGTTGTATTCTTACTATTTTCTATCCCCCAACAGATTGGGAACTCTCGTTATCGGATGTTAAGCCTCGAAAAGAGTTCCCAAGAGCTTTTTGTGAGCATTCTTCATTTATTTTAACTTATTTCTTCATTCATTTATGTTCTTAGTCCTTTGATTAATTTCTTAGATAGTCGATCCACTGATAACGAGTCCTTGTGCTACTAGATCCAATGAGCGTGCTCTTGATCTCATCTATAAGTTTAAATGTATTTTTTTCAAGGTAAATAGTTTGCACCCACCATTGGGCTTAAGCAATTGTGTGTGGAACTTGTCTGGTGTGCCTTGCTAGCTCAAATTTACATTCTCCTTTCTTTTCTTTTAGTGAAATAGGATGGAAAATGGCGATGCACAAGCAGTGATATAGCTTAGGGTTGGTAGTCAGACAAGAACACCCACTGGGGACTTGGAAAGTGGTTTTATTTAGCTAAATAAGGAAGAGCACCTCAAAGACATACACATAATATGTATGAACACTCACAAGAGGACATATTCACCCCCTCCCTCCGGACGTCAACAAGGTAGAAGGTGAGAATATTGCTTTATTAGCCTTGAGAATCTCAAGGACCTACTCTTACATTTTTCCAAAGCCCAAAAAAAGCTAACGTATCAAATGGAGTTGCAAAAGAAGAAAATAGATGAGCTGGAGAATAGCATGTACACCCCTAATGTTTTGAGGGGAAACCACCATAGGACATTGTGAGATGAAAAAGACTTGGAGCTGGATGATGGTTCCTAGGATAAAGAGGCGAATGATATAGAAGCAGAGTAGGAAATCCCAATGATAGTAGTTAAAATATTGAGGAAAGAAATGAAATCTCACTATTTGAAACTCAACTCATAAATGAGCTATATTTCACAGGCTCCACCCATTAGAAAGGGCCCATACTAAAAAAGCTACACAAAGGCATTGTACATGGCTAGTGACATCACCAAGCTGATCTAGAAGAAGTTTAAAATGCCTAACATACCCAAGTATGATGGAAACAAAGACCCACATCAGCACCTTTGTTCTTTACCCCTAATTTCAATAGGATTTGACCCAAAAAGAAATCGAATCTATCATGCTAAAAATGTGTAGTGAAACCTTATTGGGTGGTGCACTGGTTTGGTATTCTCTACTTCCCGAGAATCTCTTAGATTCTCTTAACTTATTGATAGATAGCTTCATCAAGACGCACATGGGAGCCAAGAAGGTTCATACTCAGAGGGGGAAAATCCTTATACCTAAATAAGGAGACATAAAGCTATTACAGGAGTTCGTAGCCAAGTTCTCTAAAGAGAAGATGCAGCTACCAATAGTATCGGATGACTAGACCATAGAAGCTTTCACTAAGGGAATGAACCCCGAGAGTTTAGAGTCCTCGTACAAGCTTAAAAAAAAGTTTGATAAAGTTTGAAGCTATGTCAAGGGAGGACATTCATAACTATTATGAATCTAAGATTCACGTAGAGGATGACTCCTGAAGAACTCTTAACAAGGGTCACTGAACTTGGATTGAAAAAAGGCACAGATGGCCTAGTGGGATGGAAGATCGATGAGGAGTCACCCTAGATGGGAACCCAAATAAAAAAGAACCTACCATAGCCTATATTTTCCCTCTTTACTTAGGAGGAGATAAAACTAACGAAGAGGGAAAGACCCGCCGTTCGTAGTATCGGGGAAGAAGAGATTGGGATGACACCAGACTCGTAGAGGGTTTCAAGATAAGAAGGTTGTAAATCATTGGTATTTGCAGTAAATGAACCCCTCAGCCTGACATAGCTGGTGTCGTTAAGAGAGGAATAAAGGGGGCCCTTTTCCCAAAATCAATCAGTTCAGATCCAAACATAAGGGATAGATCATAGGGATACAAATTTCATGGCACTCATGGGTACAAGATTAGGGATTTCTAACATTTCAGGGAAGCTATTGCGAATCTACTAAAAAAATAATAATTTAAGAGCGATCGCACCAAAACTAGGTAGGGTCGAAGGGTTGATGTCAAAGAACCACTAGATAACCCCAATCATCCTTGAAATATAATAAATTAAGCCTTTAAAGTAGGGACATAGATATGTTTTTCTTAATGTCTCTCTCTTACAAGTCCTAATTTTCTTTCTCTCCTATACCCAAAAAAGTTTATGTAGGAAGATGTTTCCTGCCACTCGAGTAGAGGTCATGTATAGCCAAATAGCATAGTGAGGAAATCAAAGGATGAACTCTCAGAAGCAACTTGGGTTCAAGGGGCTTCAAGCAAAAATCAGCAACAGTAGCTCAGGAGGTCAAGTGTTGCACTGTTTTCCCTTTGACCAAGTTTTTTCCTCAAAAAAGAGTTTTACTAGCAAGGTTTATAATGAGGCAGCATAGGAGATGACCCATGGAGGGCATAGTTAGTTTTTTGCTTCCTAATATACTGTAAAGACCAAATTCCCAGAGCGTGGTGAATGTCTTGATTCAAGGATCAATGCTATGTTTTACTTTCCATGATATTCTCTCACACATGATGGCGATGTAGAATATTTCAAGCAATAGCAGACCATGAATCCCACAGCCCCAGACTGTGTAAGAGGACCCACTCCTGAATTAGGGACTCAAAGTCCCAAAGCCTTGAGAACCTCCCCTCGATGGGATAGTAAAATATGCAGCCCCAAGTGGCATGCAGTGGTTAACTCCCAGACCAGGGACTCAAAGCCCCTAGACCACAAAGCCAGTTATAGCTTTAGGGTTTATTAGTAACGTAGAAATTAATTCTCAAAAATTATCGAATCAAAACAAGTGAATTACGATGGAGCAACCTTTCGAAGTTGAGGATGCATCCATACAGAACGCCCCCAGAAAGACTCCCATCTCTTGTTTGTAATAGTTCTTGAAAGAGGAAGGCATGACCTCCTCCCATTGTTATGCCCTAAGTGATTAAGATATGTCCTTTCTTAGCAGCACAATGCAACTTAAAAGTACTATTAAGGGATCCCCCTAGTCAAACAAGGATAAGGGACTTAGTATCCTAAAACAAACAGAGAGGAATCATCCTCGATCTAATAAAAAATTGATGGTGAAGGCAATGCTCATAAACAAAAATACTCTTTAGGTAGTCACCTTTCCTTGCATTGCTTCAATACTTTCACAACACACATTAACATCACCAAAACCACATTTTTGCCTTCAATACACCACCAAGTCCATGTACAATTTTGTAATAAAAATTCCAAATATTATGTATAAGGATAAAATGATTTAAGGCCACAAGTCCATTTTCAAGTTTGCAAGGCAAAACCCTTTTCCGATTTTAAAAATAGACAGTTTTACACATACTGAATTGTCCAACACTTTACCAACATAACCAACATGATTTATACACCATATTAATCATATCATATATTAAACCATGAAAACAAACACTTACCAAAGCTTGCAAGAGAGTGATCTTGTCCAAAGGAATGAAGGCTTAGGGTTTGTGATAAGTATGAAATATCTTAGATAATTCTAGAAATGGCATGTGTGTCACAAGAATAAAAATCTGATTTTTGTGACCTTTTATAGTCCCTTTTAGTCTCACCCTTATCCACATATTAATCATAAATGCTATGCTTACTTGGTCAATGCCAAGAATGGGTCATTTCCACTTGGGCCATGTCTTTTTGTCTAATTTTTGAGCCTCAATTGAGCCCACTAGCATAAGATTCATTTAAGCCCAACACATTAATGCATAATTCAACAATCCTATCATGTCTAAATAATTCCATGAATGTTACAGTAATTAACTAGGTTTGAAAACATATGGGGTGTTACATTCTTCCTCCCTTAGAAACATTCGTCCTCGAATGTTAGTGATATTATTCAATTTAAAAAATCACAAATATAGGATAATTTTTCATGTTATCATATACATATATTTAATTCTTATAAATACTTACTTGTTATTGCTCCGATCTCGTATCCTGAACTATTTTTTCCTTTTGAAATAAATAAGGATACCTTGACTTCATCATTTCTTCAGCTTCCCATGTGATCTCTTCTACTTGCTGATTCCTCCAAAGTACCTTTACGGAAGCTACGTCTTTATTTCTTAATCTCTTCACTTGTCTATCCAGAATAGCAATAGGTATCTCCTCATAGGTAAGATCCTTCGTAACTTGTACATCGTCAATGGGAGAAAAAGGAGATGGATCTCCTATGCACTTTCGAAGCATTAAAACATGAAATACTGGATGAACTGTGGAGAGTTCTTGGGGTAATGCTAATTCATACGCGACTTGCCTGAATCTTCGGACAATTTTATATGGCCCTATATACCGGGGACTCAACTTCCCTTTCTTTCAAAATCTCATTACCTCTTTCATCGGTACACCTTCAAGAATACCCAATCACCTATGACAAATTCGAGCCCTCTTCTTCTAAAATCATCATATGACTTATGTCAACTTTGGGTCATTTGTAGCCGTTGCTGAATCACTTTAACTTTCTCCATAGCCTGATGAACAAGATCTGGCCAAAGTAAAGATGTTTCACCCGCTTCAAACCATCCGATTGGTGATCTACATTCCTTCCATACAAATCTTCATAAGGTGCCATTTTGATACTTGAATGATAGCTATTGTTGTTGGCAAATTCAATCAGAGGCAAATGATCATCCCAACTGCCGTGAAAATCTAATGTGCACGCTCGTACCATATCTTTAAGTGTTTGGATAGTACGTTCTGCTTGTCCATCTGTCTGAGGATGGAAATACGTACTCAGATTCACCTGTGTACCTAAACTCTGTTGAAAATATCTCCAAAAATGCACAGTAAACTGAGCTCTCCTGTCTGATATAAAGGAGATCGAAATCCCATGTAATTGCACTATTTCTTTAACATACAAACTTGCATAATCTTCAGCTGTATAGGTGGTCCTGACTGGTAGGAAATGCGTTGACTTGGTAAGCCTGTCAACTATGACCCATTTAGAATCAAATTTACGCAATGTACGAGGCAACCCTGTGATGAAATCCATGTTAATCATGTCCCATTTCCAGACTGGAAGATTGATACATTGCATGTAACCTCCTGGTTTCTGATGCTCTACCTTTACTTGTTGACAATTTAGGCATTGAGCTACAAATTCTGCAATGTTCTTCTTCATGTTTCCCCACCAATACACTTCTTTTAAATCATGGTACATTTTGGTAGCTCCCGAGTAAATAGAATATCGTGAATGATGTGCCTCCGTTATAATTCGTTTCCTCAACTCATCTACATCCGGTACACACAATCTACCTTGGCATTGAAGTATTCCTTCTTGCGTAAGATCAAATGTCATTGTCAAACTCTGTTGTACATTCTCTTTTAGCTACAATAACATAGGCTCCGCAAATTGCTTCTCTTTCACTTCAACTATTAATAAAGATTCTGCCCCATTTTGTACAATAACCCCTTCATCTGAGGATTCAAGAAGACGAACCCCCAAGTTGGCTAATTGATGTAGATCTTTGACTAAGTCTTGCTTTTCCATCAACTGGCCACTAGTGCCTCTTATTGCCTTGTGGCTCAATGCATCAGCTACCACATTTGCTTTTCCTGGATGATATAGGATATCAATATCATAGTCTTTCAATAGCTCAAGCCACCTTCGCTGCCTCAGATTCAAATCCTTCTGCTTAAAGATATATTGCAAACTTTTGTGATTAGTATAGATATCAACATGAACTCCATACAAATAATGGCGCCATATCTTTAAAGCAAATACCACGGCTGCTAACTCAAGATCATATGTGGGATAGTTTCTCTCATGTGGTCGCAACTGTCGTGAGGCATACGCTATTACATTACCATGCTGAATCAATACACACCCTAGGCCAACTTTGAAAGCATCACAATATACTGCATAACCCTCGGTGCCTTCCAGAAGTACTAACACCGGTGTAGAAGTCAATTTATTCATCAACTCTTGGAAACTTTTCTCACATGCATCATTCCACTGAAATTTGACTGCCTGGTGTGTAAGCTTTGTTAAAGGTGCAGCAATGGAAGAAAAACCTTCAACAAACCTTCGATAATAACCTGCCAACCCAAGGAAGCTACAAATTTCCATGCGCGTCGTAGGCCTTGGCCAATTTTTCACCGCTTCAATCTTTTGTGTATCAACTCGTGTCCCTTCATCTTACACAATGTGACCCAAGAATGCGATGGATTTTAACCAAAATTCACATTTAGAGAACTTCGCATACAACTTACGTTCATAAAGAATCTGTAACACCTATCGTAGGTGCTTAGCATGGTTCTCTTGTGACTTTGAAATAAGCCAGGATGTCATCTATAAATATCATCACGAACACGTCTAGAAATGGCTTAAACACCTTATTCATCAAATCCATGAACACAGCTGGTGCATTTGTTAGTCCAAATGACATAACTAAAAATTCATAATGGCCATACCGTGTTCAAAAAGCTGTCTTGGGTATGTCTTTTTCTCGAACTCTGACTTGATGGTAGCCCGATCTCAAGTCAATATTTGAAAAACATCTAGCACCCTGTAACTGATCAAACAAATCATCAATTCTGGGGAGGGAATATTTGTTCTTGATCATTACCTTCACTCAAGAAACTTGCCTCCAATAGCTTCTTCTATATACAAGAGATTCTTTCTTGTTTCTAGGTTCATTACCACTAGTGTTCATCTACTTGGTTAGAAAGAATGACACTCATCCACATACATCCACTCTTGTGGTGGGGGTAATAATATAACATACATCTATTCTACTAGCGTACATCCATTCTATTGGTGGTTTAACCTACATCCACTCTATTGGTGGGGCAACATACATCCACTCTTATGGTGGGGCAACATACATCTACTCTCATGGTGGGGAGACATACATCCACTCTCATGGTGGGGTAACATACATCCACTCTCATGGGGAGATCATACATCCACTCTCATGGTGGGGAGACATACATCCACTCTATGGTGGGAGAACGTACATCCAATCTATGGTGGGAGAACATACACCCACTCTAGGGTGGGAGAAATTGACATATCAACGTATAAGAGATTAATACATTAAGGATCATGACACTAATTGAATCACACAAATATGCTTTACCTTGCTCTTATACTTCATGAGATTAACACCTTAACTTATGAGGGATAGATATATTATCTCGCACTTTACCTCCTTCACTAACCTTATGAGATCTTTTACATAAGTAAGTATATGATACCGGACCTCCACCTTTGGTGGGCTATAATAGATGACATACCACAATATTGGGATTATTCCATATGGAACTTATACTCTCTAGAATGTGATCCATACTCAATGAAACATATAGAAACCATGCGCATTATGACACGCTAAAGATCATGGAATTAAAGCACACACTTATATACACATCTCACTTCACTCCCTTACTTCATGAGATTGACATCTTCACTTATGAGGAGTAATTATACTAACTTGCACATCACCTCTCTTATTACTATTATGAGATTGGTACTCTTACTTATGAGCAATTGGCACAAGGATAATCATCATACTATAGGACTTTGGAACAAGACATGATTGGAATAATGCTATTCAAACTAAACAAGCTCTCTTTACCTCATTGCTCTCGTTGAGATAGTTCTCCTAGATTTTACAACGTTATGACATCTTTGAAACTTCCATCAACGACTAAGAGATAAGGGAATAATCGTTCATCTAAGAATAGGACACGTATGAATCACAATATACGTCAACCTGAATTGATATACTTTAAGCCTCTCAGAATTGAAACAAGTCCAATGTTAATGTGAACAACATGTTGCAGAAGGATATGAAAAAAAGAACCTTACATACCTTGTATTCTTAATACGAATACACAATCTTAGACGTGCATACAATAGTCCCGCTCCGTCCTTGTGTTTTTATCTACAACACAAGTTCATAACGAAACCAACATTAACCACCAATTACCTTATAATGGCATACAACAACAATAAGTCACATGTTTAGCTTTAACATGTCATTCCCCTTTGACAATACCATTTATGAAATCATCATATCAATAATCCCACAATATTCCATACATTGACCAACACATGATAACCAATATCATGTCACACCAAGCTCATAATTTACACTTCTCCATCACCACCACATCACAATTATTCTATCAAATGACTTCAATACACCTCACAACAACAAATCAGCCAAAATCCCATAATTTAGACTTATAGAAAAATAACATGTTTAATAACAAAATAACACCGTACACTTTCATATTTTATCCATACCATGCTTTTTTATCAAGACCATGAGTCATAATCCATGTTACAATCCCATGGATTTCACATCTTTTACCAAAACACAAAACACCATATTCAACACTTCCACGCATAACCAACATGATATACATAATCTCTCATGCTCATAATATGTTAAAGTACAAAAATAATCACTTACCCAAGCTTGGAAGATGGTGATCTTGTCCAACAATGCCTTAGGGTTTTTGGGAGTCAAAGAAGTGTTCTTGAGATTTTTCTAGAAAAAGATAGTGTGTTTCCCTTCAATAAAATCAGCATTTTGCCCCTTTATATAGGCCCTCAAGTTCCCTCCTTAGTCACTCTTCAGCATTAAATGTTGGGTTCTAGAAGGTCCAAGCAAGAATGGGTCTTTTGACCCACTTTTGGGCCATGCTTTCTTTCCATTTTTGGGCCCTTTTTGGGCCCAATTCACTTAACCCTATAAAATCAATAATTTAATGTGTTTAAGTCATCTCATACGTATTAAAATAATATTACCACTCATGCTATTCATATCCGTAGCCTCAATCCAAAAACCAAGTGATTCTAGCCACGTTTGGCTTATTTTGACCTTAAGGGCAAAACTGTCATTTTGACCCCAAATTTGTTCTTGAGTAATTTTATCATACCAATATAATATTTCACTTATTTAATGTATATTCCCATGTTTATAGAAGAAACGGGGCAAAAATCGGCTCGGTACGTCCCCGGATACCCTTGGGACTTAGAAATTTCCAACTTTCGAAAAAGTGCAAAACCCAAGGTGGCACGCTCTTGGGCGTGCCAACTTACTGCCCCTAGACTAAAAATTTTAGCCCATATCAGCGTGGCACGGTCCCAAATGCGCCCCTCCTTAAAAATTTTCAAAAATTTCATTTTTCGACTTCTCTTCGCGGATTTGGTTGGACACTTCAAGTCCTATTCTTTAACTTACTTCTTACCCTTAACATCCTTTGTTTAGAGGTAATCTTAGCCTTATTTTGAACCCCACAACTTCTCCATAAAAATCACAAAACAATTCTTATGAAAGGTTGATCACATGTATGAAGCCAAATTTCAATTTTTCTCATCTTTAACATTACCAAATTCATACTTATAGCTCTCGACACCTAAGTAAACATTATTCAATGTCATCAAGTAGGGTTGGGAAGGTACGAGATGTTACATATGTACCCCTTGGCAATCATTTTCCTTGCTTTCAGATAGGAAATAAATTTTCCTCTTGGTTCCCCCACATTACCCTGCCATTCAAGACCATTTTCTTGTGGAAAACGAAAATGCACCTTCTTGGCTCGGTAATCTACCGTGGCATAACAAGAAGCCAACCAATCCATTCCCATTATTACATCAAAATCCACCATGTCTAGTTCAATGAGATTGGCCAGTGTATCATGACCACACACAGTTACCACTCAATTACGATATACTCTTTTTGCAATAATATATTCACCAACTGGTGTAGATACTTCAATTGACTTAGTTAATAGTTTTGGATTTCTTTTAAATTTTGCAGCAATCAATGGAGTAACATATGATAATATAGAACCCGGATCAATTAATGCATATACACTATGCAAAAATATGGATAATGTACCTGTGACTACATCAGGAGATGCCTCCGAATTCTGTCGGTCCACTAGAGCATAAGTACAATTCTGGGTTCCACTGGAACTGGCTGCTCCTATGGCACCTCTACCCCGACCAGCAGGCTATACACCTTGGCCTAAAGAAGGAATCGATGATGATGATGCAATAACTAACCTCGTAGGTCGTGCTATACCACCCATGCTCCTCTGTGGACACTCCCTCATCATGTGTCCCGTCATACCACACACAAAAAAACACTTGTCCCCAATCGGTATTCACCTAAATGATACCTTCCGCAGCGCTGACACGGAGGATGAGAAAATCCTATTGTCTGTGACCTATGGACTCTACTAATCTGCCCAGATTGACTACCTCTGAACCCTCGAAATGGAGAGTGAGTGCCCGCTGTGGAATAGGAGAACGATGGTCTAGGTGGTCTAGAAAACATCCGAGGCCTAAATTCTCCTTGGGACACCATAGACTGTCCCATAGGTCTAGCTCTTTTGGACTGTCTCTATCTCTGATCCTCGATTTTCTGGGCAAAGGCCTATATTCTGGCTATATCCATGTCTTTGTTTAAGGCAACAATGGTGCAGTCCCTTACCAAATATGGCTCTAATTTGTCCACATATCTATGGACTCTGTCTGTCATTGTGGCCACTACATTCGGAGCATATCGAGCCAAGGAATTAAACTAAAGACTATATTCTCTAACACTCATATTACCTTGACGTAGATTTAGAAACTGATCTGCACGTGCCTCCCGGATCTCATATGGGTGGTAATGATCAAGGAATGCCATTTTAAATTCCTCCCAACCATCTGGAAGTGCCTCAATACCCCTTGATCTTTTCCAGTCCTCATACCACAATATAGCTTCACCTTTCAATCTATAAGCTACCAGCTTAACTGTTTCTACACCAGTCACGTGCATAACATCTATAGACCTTTGAATTTGATCCACGAAGTCCTGTGGATCTGCTTTCGGATCTGACCCAGTGAATATAGGAGGGTCTAATTTCAAAAAGTCTTGTGTCCTGCGACTCGCCACTCTAGCCGCATCATCCTCATTTGTCATTGGACCAGTTCGTCCCTGTGTCTGTGCAGCAACAAGATGTGTCAACATATGTACTGCATTTCTTAAATCCTTATCAGTGGTATTCATAGGCGGTTCTATTGGTACTTCTCTACCTCTTGGCTCTTCCAGAGCTGGGAAAGTAGAGGAAGACCGCGATGCAATTTCAGTGTCAGCCCCACCTTGACTAGCTTGGTCAGGTGGTAATTTACTTGTGCCTTCATCAACAAGCATTTCTACCTGCTTACCTTTGCCTCTACCTCGTCTTGTCATCGGCATTTTACTATAACCAAATAAAACCATGTACAATGGTCAGATATGATTCCACTTACATCATTGGCTCTATTGCACGATCTAGAAATGAAGAAACGAAAAAAATCCTAAATGTCCCATAGCCTCCTACTTATAAATGTGGTGCACAACATATCCATAAGTAAGACTCTACTTAGACACGGCTTTGTAGACACCCTTAGGACGAGCTGCTCTGATACCACTTTTGTCACGCCCCAAATCCCATTGAGGTGGACTGGCACCCGAAGCCGATAAGGCCCAAGAGAACCAATCTTCATCTATGTCTATTCATATGCATGTCATTCATGAAACACCACCATCACGTATGGACACAAGATGCTAATAGCGGAAATCATGGAACATGTGATATATGCATATGTAAAACTTGGCCGTCAGGGCCATCAAGTCAAAACATACGTTCCTTACATTTCCTTCATCTGCCTCACAACATTTACAAAGCCCCTACAGATACATGGACATAAACAACTTAAAGTCGGGATGAGTCACCGCTTTATACAACATATATACAATGCCAAAACAAATGTACATCTGTGACTCAAAAAGCCCCAAACTAACTGGAGCTCACCAAAGATCTGCAAACCAACTGCAATCTACTATGGAGGTCTACTAGCACCTGCACCTGCAGCAAGTAAGGTAAGTCCCCGAAGGGACTTCAGTACGAAGAATGTACTGATTATGTAAGGCTCATATGAAACTGCATGATACACAAATACTTCAATGGAAACAAATATAAGAAAAGAGTCAATATGGATAAACCATCGTTCTGCATGTGTTTGGAACCATGTACATTACATTATTTACTTCTTTTGTCTTTACATTTACTCATCTTTATCGTTCTACCCATGCTAGGCTTTTCTGTCATCCCTGGGATGAGATTTAACCCATGCTAGGTATTTTAACCCCTGGGATGTAATTAACCCATGCTAGGCTTTTCTATTGCCCCTAAGATGTAAATGTGATAACCCATGCTAGGATTTTATATCGCCCCTGGGATGTACTATGATAACCCATGCTAGGCTTTCATATCGCCCCTGGGATGTTACTGAAATATTGGGATCGACCCATGCTAGGTATTTTAACCCCTGGGATACCACCCAAGATTGTTCGAACAATTATGCATTTCTTCTGTCTTTCATTACAAGAGTGATACATTGGTGATTGCAACATTATTGGAATTTGAACACTAGTCAAGGAACATGAAACATGCGAATCACAATTGGTCTTATGGGTAATATGATATAACAACCTAAAATTGAGATACCTTTGGACATCTCGAAATGGAACAAGTATAGTGTCAATGTGAACAATATGTGCTGCAGAAGGATACGGAAAGAGTAACCTTACATACCTTATATTCTCAATATGAATACACAGTCTTATATGTGAATACAACAATCCCGCTCCGTCTTTATGTTTTACTCTACAACACAAGTTCATAACGGAGCTCACGTTAACAACTAATTACAACATAAGTGCACCAAATGATAATGAGCTACGTGACTGCTATATAGCATCATTTCGCCCTTTACCATACAATCCACTGCATTACCATACCAACAACACCCTAACATTCCATACATTGACCAAGACATCATAAACCAATAGCATTTCACACCAAGTTGACCCTTTACGCTCCCTCATTATCATTACATCACAATTATTTCGTCAAGTCACCTCAATACCTTTCATAACAACATATTAACAACAATCCATAATTTTTATAATCCAACATGCCTCCGAACCACCTCGTAACATCATTCAAAAGGTATCATAATTTGATAATTACATCCAAAAAGGGTATAGGGGTCTTCGGGGATCAAAGAGAGACAAAAACATATGAAACGAGATTCTGGGCTGACCTGTGAAGCCACCTGTCATGCCCCGTATTCCAACGAGGCATGATTGGCACTCGTAGCCGATAAGGCTCGAGAGAACCAACCTTTGATGCTATACATTCATATGCATGTCATAGAAAGCACTACTACCACATAAGGACATGAAGGGCTAATATCGGAAAATCATGGAACATAAGACATATATATATACATATTTGAGAAACTTGGCCGTTGAGGCCATCAAAATGAGACTTCATGAGTCATCTTATATACATATACCCACATGCGTCTACAAAAGCCTCTAAAAGATGCCTTGACCAAAACAAACTAAAAGTAGGGACAAGTCCCCGCTTTAGACAACTATGATACAATATCAAAACCAATATGTACATAGGACTCAGAAAGCCCCGAAGCAACCTGGAGCTCACCAACAGATCCGCAGAAAATCCAAGTCCTACTGTGGGGGCCTATTAATACCTGTGCCTGCAGTAAGTAAGGTAAATCCCCCAAGAGGGGTCAGTACGTAGAAAGTACTGAGTATGTAAGGCTGTATGCTACTTAATGATATATAGGAACGTCAATGAAATCCAGTACATGAGAACACATCATGTGAATAAACTATCATAGGTTAGACATGTGGGATCATGTGCATTTCTTCCTTTACTTTACTTTACTTTACTTTAATTCATCATCAATCATGTAATGCCCGGGCCCAACTAATCAGTGGGAAATAATATAAAAATCGGGATCGCCTCTAGCTAGGCTTTCACCCCTTTGAGTTGCCACCCATTTCCAATGAACTTTCGGGATCGCCTCTAGCTAGGCTTCCGCCCCTTCAAGTTTCCACCCGTACTCAATATCCATTTGGGATCGCCTTTAGCTAGGCTTACGCCCCTTCGAGTTGCTACCCGTACTCAACAAGTGTTCATTACTTTAATTCTTTTGTTATGAGATTGGTACATTAGTGGTTACAATGTTATTGGAATTTTGGAATATTATTGGAATATTAACCAATGAACATGAGTCATGTGAATCACAATTGGTCAATGAATAAGGAACATGTGAGTAACAATGATTAATAACCGGAAATGGAATACCTTTGAACATTTCAGACTGGAACAAGTATAATGACAATATGATACTATGTGCTGCCGAAGGACATGGAAAGAGTAACCTTACATACCTTCACTTTCAAGTATGAATACGCAAGCCTATGTATGAAGACAATAGTCCAGCTTCTTCCCTACGTCTTACTCTACAATACAAGTTTATACCGAAACTTACATTAGCAACTAGTCACTATATAAGCGTACAAGATGACAATGAACTATGTGGCTACCATATAATGTCATGTCACCCCCTCAAAATACAATCCACTGCATTTCCATATCAACAACACCATGACATTACACACATTGACCAAGAGATCATACATCGATAGCATTTCACACCATACTTACCCTTTACGCTTTTTCCTTTATCATTCCGTCGTAATTATGACTTTATAACAACATATAAACAACCATACATACTTAACATAGTCCAAAACAGCTCCATACTATACTTCAAAGTCATTAAAATGACATTACAAGTTGATTATTAGATCCCAAAAAGGTATCGGGGCTTTCGGGGATCAAAGGGAAACGAAAACAAACGAAACAAAATTCTGGGCTGACCTGCGCAGCCATCTGCGCCTGAAGGTCATCCACCTACGCCCACAGATGGCCTTTGGAATAATCCAGTTCCATCTGCGTTGGCATCTGCCCCAGCAGATGCCCTCGTCTGCGGGGGCGGATGCCCATTTTGGTCCGAAATGACTTTTTTTGGGGTCTTTTAATGCTATGAATGGTCCATGATCACAATCAAACATATTTGAACATATTTTTGATCCTCTTAGACACCAACATTCATCCATAGTCTCACAACACACATAACGACACCCAAAACCACATTTCACGGCCAATACGACACCAAAACCATAATCAATTTCACAATATCAATTCCAAATGTTATAGACAAGGATTAAACCAAATAAGGCTATAATCACATTTAACATGTCAATATTTACTCCACCAAGTTCACTTCCTTCAAATCCACAGGTCCATCACCAAGTTTACAAGACAAATCACCCTCCGATTTAAGCAAACATGTAACCTTTCACTTTTGTGAACTTCTCAATATGCCATCAACATAATAAACATAATATACACCATATATTATGCATAAAATATATTAATCCATCATAATAAACACTTACCAAGTCTTACCAATTGATGATCTTGGCCCAAAGAGTGATTTAGGTTTCTTGAGAGCAAAGGAGAAAATGTTGGAAAATTCTAGAAATGTTATGAGAGTCCAATGCTATAAAATCTGATTTTTACCCTTTTATATAGTCCCTCATGTATCCCTTATCTTTTACTTAACATTTAATGCTACGTTGATTTGGTCAAATGGATAGAAAATGGAAGAATGGGTCAAAAATAACCCTTTTGGGCCATGTCTTTCTTATTATAATTGGGCCTCATTTAGGGCCCAATTGTACAAGCCTTTAAATTTCCACAATTTAATACAAAATTCATCAATTCTCCCATTTTCTCATATTTCCATAAGTGTTACGGTCGTTAGCCAGACTTAGAAACGTACCGGGTGTTACATTCTTCCCCCCTTAGAAACATTCGTCCTCGAATGTTAGTGTGAATAGTCAAAGTGATCAATTACAAGTATAGGAGTATTGTACATGTCATCATATAGAGATGTACTCAAAGCTTATAAATACTTACTTGTCATTCTTCTCTTTGAAACAAATGGGGGTATTTGGATTTCATCATGTCTTCAGCTTCCCAGGTGACCTCTTCTCTTTGCTGATTCCTCCAAAATACCTTTACAGAAGCAATGTCTTTATTCCTCAATCTCTTCACTTGTCTATCCAGAATGGCAATAGGTATTTCCTCGTAGGTAAGATCCTCTGTAACCTGTACATCATCGACAGGAGTAAAACTAGATGGATCCCCTATGCACTTCCGAAGCATTGACACATGAAATACCGGATGAATTGTGGAGAGTTCCTGGGGTAGTGCCAACTCATACGCAACTTGCCCAAATCTTCTAATAATTTCATATGGGCCTATGTAACGTGTACTGAATTTCCCTTTCTTTTCGAACCACATTACCCCTTTCATTGGTGACATCTTTAGGAATACCCAATCATCTATGGCAAAATCAAGTCCTCTTCTTCTAATATTGGCATAGGACTTGTGTCGACTCTGAGCCGTTTGCAATCACTATTGAATCACTTTAACTTTCTCCATAGCCTGATGAACAATATCCGACCCAAGTAAAGCAGTTTCTCCTGCTTCAAACCACCCAATTGGTGATCTACATTTCCTCCCGAACAAAGCTTCATAAGGTGCCATTTTAATACTTGAATGATAGCTATTATTGTAAGCAAATTCAATAAGAGGTAAATGGTCATCCCAACTACCTTGAAAATCTAATGTACAAGCTCGTAGCATATCTTCAAGTGTCTGAATGGTGCGTTCTGCCTGCCTATCTATTTGGGGATGAAAAGTTGTACTCAAATTCACCTGTGTGCCCAAACTTTGCTGAAAAGATCTCCAAAAGTGCACTGTGAACTGCACTCCTCTGTCTGATATAATAGAAAGTGGAATCCCATGCAACCGTACTACCTCTTTCACATACAATTTGGCATAATCCTCTGTTGTATAGGTGGTCTTAACTGGTAGGAAATGCGCTGACTTGGTAAGCCTGTCAACTATAACCCATATAGAATCATATTTCCGCAATGTACGAGGCAAACCTGTAATGAAGTCCATATTAATCATATCCCATTTCCAGACTGGAAGATTGATACATTGCATATAACCTCTTGGTTTATGGTGTTCTACTTTCACTTGTTGACAGTTCGGGCATTGAGCAACGAATTCCGCAATGTTCTTCTTCATATTTCCCCACCAATACACTATTTTTAAATCATGATACATTTTAGTAGCACCTGGATGAATAGAATAGCGTGAGTGATGTGCCTCTGTCATAATTCACTTCCTCAATTCGTCCACATCCGGCACACATAGTCTACCTTGGCATTGGAGCACCCCTTCCTGTGTAAGATCAAATGGCTTTGTCAAATTCTGCTGTACATTTTCTTTTAACTGCAATAACACAGAATCCGCAAACTGCTTCTCTTTCACTTCAGTTATTAAGGAGGATTCCGCTGTATTCTGCAAAATAACTCCCTCATCTGAGGATTCAAGTAGACGAACTCCCAAGCTGGCTAACTAATATAGGTCTTTCATTATTTCTTTCTTTTCTGTCGGTTGGCCATTCATGTCTCCCATTTCCTTGCGACTCAATGCATCTGCTACCACATTTGCCTTCCCTGGATGGTATAAAATATCAACATCATAGTCTTTCAAAAGCTCTAACCATCTTCGTTGCCTCAAATTGAGTTCCTTCTGTTTAAAGATATATTGCAAACTTTTGTGATCAGTGTAAATATCAACATGAACTCCATATAAATAATGACGCCATATCTTTAAAGCAAAGACCACCGCTGCCAATTCAAGGTCATGAGTGGAATAATTTTTCTCATGTGGCCGCAACTGTCGTGAGGCATATGCTATCACCTTACCATGCTGCATCAACACACATTCTAGACCGATCCCGGAAGCATCACAATACATGCATAGCCCTCTGTGCCTTCAGGAAGTACTAACACTGGTGTGGAAGTCAGCTTATCTTTTAGTTTTTGGAACCCTTTTTCACATGCATCATTCCATTGAAACTTAATTGCCTTGTGAGTTAACTTCGTTAATGTTGCAGCAATAGAAGAAAAACCTTCCATAAATCGCCTATAATAACCTGCTAATCCAAGAAAACTACGAATCTCCGTGGGTGTCGTAGGTCTTGGCCAATTTTTCACTGCTTCTATTTTTGGTGTATCAAACTGTATCCCTTCATCTGACACAATGTGACCCAAGAATGCGACTGATTTTAACCAAAACTCACACTTGGAGAACTTTACATACAGCTTACGCTCACGGAGAATCTATAACACTTTTCGTAAGTGATTAGCATGGTCCTCTGGTGATTTTGAATAAACCAGAATTTCATCTATAAATACCGTGACGAACACGTCCAGAAATGTCTTAAACACCCTATTCATCAAATCCATGAACACAGCTAGTGCATTTATTAGTCCAAAAGACATAACTAAAAATTCATAATGGCCATAACGTGTTTGGAAAGCTGTCTTGGGTACATCTTCTTCTCTAACCCTGACTTGATGATAACCCGACCTCAAGTCAATCCTTGAAAAGCACTTGGCACCCTGTAACTGATCAAACAAATCATCAATGCGAGGGAGGGTATATTTGTTCTTGATCGTTACCTTATTCAATTGCCGATAGTCAATGCACATTCTCAATGTGCCATCTTTCTTTCGTACGAATAATACCGATGCACCCCACGGGGACATACTAGGCCTAATGAAGCCTTTGTCCAGCAAATCTTTTAGTTGCTCCTTCAATTCACGTAATTCTGCTGGAGCCATTCTATATGGAGGAATAGAAATAGGCTGAGTGCCTGGAATCACATCAATGCCAAATTCTACTTTCCATTCTGGGGGTAAGCCTGGAAGATCTTCTGGAAATACATCAAGAAATTCATTGACTACCGGAACCGACTGTGGAGTTAATGATTCCACATCATTATCTTTTACCCGTACTAAATGACATATGTATCCCTTGGCAATCATTTTCCTTGCTTGCAAATAGGAAATAAATCTTCCTCGTGGTGCCCCTACATTACCTTGCATTCAAGAACATTTTCTTGTAGAAAACAAAATTGCACCTTCTTGGCTCGACAATCCACCGTGGCATAACAAGAGTCTAACCAATCCATTCCCATGATAACATCAAAATCTGCCAGTGTATCATGACCACACACAGTCACCACACAATTACGATACACTCTCTTTGCAACAATTTTTTCACCAACCGGTGTAGACACTTCAATTTCTTTAATTAATAATTCAGGTGCCTTTGCAAACTTCGTTGCAATCAATGAAGTAACATAGGACAATGTAGAACCCGGGTCAATCAATGCATATACATTATGGGAAAATATAGATAATGTACCTGTGACGATGTTAGGGGAAGCCTCTGAATTCTAGCGGTCCACCAAAGCATAAGTATGATTCTGGACCCCGCTAGTACTGGCTACTCCTCTGGCACCCCTACCACGGCCAACAGACTGCACACCTCGGCCCAGTGAAGGAACCGATGATGATGACGCAATGGCCGACCCAGCCGGTCGTGCTATACCACCCATGCTCCTCTATGGACACTCTCTCGCCATGTGCCCTGGCTCACCACAAAAATAGCAAACATTTCTTCCAATCCGATATTCACCTAAATGAGATTTCCCGTAATGCTGACACAGCTGGCGAGGAAATCCTATAGTCTGTGGACCTCGAACCATACTGCTCCGCCCAACATAACTACCTCTAGACCCTCGAAATTGAGGTGAAGTACCTGTTGTGGAATAGGAAAATGAGGGTCTAGGAGACCTAATGAAATTCCGAGGTCTGAACTCTCCTTAGGACGCCGTAGACTGTCCCGTAGATCTAGCCCTCTTCGATGGCCCTTCTTCAAACCCTTGCATTCTTCTTCGTTGCCTTTGATCTTCCATTTGTTGTGCAAAGGCCTGTATTCTTGCAATGTCCATGTCCCTGTTTAGCGCAGCAATAGTAAATCTAGGACAAAGTATGGCTCTAATCTGTCCACATACCGATGAACTCTATCGGTCATAGTTGCAACCACATTCGGAGCATACCGGGCCAAGGAATTAAACTTGAGGCTATACTCTTTAACACTCATGTTTCCCTGTCGCAGATTCAAAAATTGGTCTGCACGAGCCTCTCGAACCTCATAGGGGATATAGTGATCCAAGAATGCCATTTTAAATTCTTCCCAACTAGCTGGAAGTGCATCAATGCCCCGCGACCGTCTCCAATCTTCATACCACAGTATAGCTTCACCTTTCAACCTATAGGCCGCAAGCTCGACCATTTTCACACCGGACACATGCATTACCTCCAATGCCCTTTGGATTTGATCTATATAATCCTGCGGGTCTTCATTCGGATCCGATCCAGTGACGGTAGGAGGGTCAGAAAGTCCTGTGTCCGTCTACTAGCTGCTCTGACTGCACTATCATCATGTGTGGTTGGACCACCCTGTCCCTGAACCTGTACAACAACTATTTGGGTCAACATCTGTACTGCATTTTTTAAATCCTGGTCAGTAGTATTCACTGGTGGTGCTGCATGTATTTCTCTTTCTCTTGACTCTTCTGAAATTGGAAGAGTAGAAGAAGCCTGTGGTACCATCTCTGGTTCAGTGCCGCTTTGATTATGTAATACCCCGTACGTTCACAACCCTACTTGACGACATTAAATAATATGTACGTAGGTATAGAGAGCTATAAGTATGCATTTGGTAAGGCTATTGATGAGATAATTGAATTTGGCTCTTGTTATGTGGTTAAACTTGCATAGAAGGTGTTTTGCAATTTTCATTGCGCATTTGTGGTGTTCAAAATGAGGGTAAGAAGACCTCTAAACAAAGTATAATAAGGTTAAAAAGTGAGTTAAGTGCTAAGGTATCCTATATCCATTTATCAATAGTCATTGTCATATATTTCCTACTCATGGATCATTTGTGAGTCTCATGTCTCATAATCATGGCTAATTTTCCAGAAGCTCAAATAAGGTTATGTTCCAAGTTCCACTAGTGATATTACTTATGCCTCTTGTTCATAGATTATTGTCCCATAGTTCCCATGGTGTTATGATTCTAATAATGTTATGTTGCCAAGTTATTCACATGTCTCTCACTCATTGGTTAATGGTTCAAAGTTTCCAACAATGTTGTGTTCCAAAGTTCAAGTGATGTTATGACTATCAAATATCAATCTCAAAGTAAAGATAAAAGTAATGCAAATGTGGTCAATGATCAAGTATGGGTGGCAAGTCTAGGGACATAAGCCTAGCTCGACTCGATCCCGATGTATTGATTTATGGGTGGCAAGTCTAGGGGCGTAAGCCTAGATCGACTCGATCCCGATGTATTGATTTATGGGTGGCAAGTCTAGGGGCGTAATCCTAGCTCGACTCGATCCCGATGCAGTGCTTTATGGGTGGCAGGTCTTAGGGGCATAAGCCTAGCTCGACCCGATCCCAACATGACGATAAGTCATGGAAAGACCCACTGATCAGTAGGGGCCCGGGTACATTGTGACACATGTATGACAAGCAAGCATTGAATGTAACGAAAGTAATGGAAGTAATGAAAGCAATTCACATGGTTCCCAAAATGCAAAATGGTGACTTACTCACATTGTCTGGTCATTTGTATTGAGTTCATTAGTATGTTCATGTGTTACAAAGTTTCATTTGAGCCTTACATACTCAGTACTTATTTCGTACTGACCCCTCTCGGGGAATTTACCTTACTTGCTGCAGGCGCAGGTCCCAGTAGGCCTCCCCATTAGATTGCCAGTGTTAGCGGTTCCTTGGTGAGCTCCAGCTAATTCGGGGCTTCTCCGAGTCAGAGTAGATATATGTTTTGATGATGTACATGTTGTATAAAGCGGGGACTTGTCACGACTTTTGGTTTGTATTAGTCAATGCTCTTGTTAGAGGCTTTTGTAGACGGATGTGGGTGTATCAGTGTAAAAGACATATGTTGTTTTGACTGGATGGCCTCAACGGCCAAGTTTCATATACATGTATAAATATGTCCCATGTTTTCCTTTATTCGTCTTTCATGTTCTTACGCAATGGTGGTTATGATTATGATATGCATATGATTGAACATAGGCAAAGGTTGGTTCTCTCAGGCCTTATCGGCTACGGGTGCCAATCATGTCTCGATGGGATTCGGGGCATGACAGATTAACTGGCTTAGGCGTGGCTCTACTGGTTCCTTCTCCAGAAATCTTGTCTAACCTCTTACTTTTACCCCTTCTTGTCATCGGCATTTTACTATAATATAAGAAAACAATTTCAACACTCAGATACAGTTCCACCTATAACTTTGGCTCTAATGCACGATCTAGAAAATGAAGAAATGAAACAACTCCTAAATGTCCCGTAGCCTCCTACTTATAAATGTGGTGCACAACACATTGATAAGTAATACTCTACTTAGACACGGCTTTGTAGACACCCTTAGAACGACCTTCTCTGATACCACTTTTGTCACGCCCCGTATTCCAATGAGGCATGATTGGCACTCATAGCCGATAAGGCTCGAGAGAACCAACCTTTGCTGCTATACATTCATATGCATGTCATAGGAAGTACTACTACCACATAAGGACATGAAGGGCTAATATCCGAAAATCATGGAACATAAGACATATATATATACACATTTGAGAAACTTGGCCGTTGAGGCCATCAAAACAAGACTTCATGAATCATCTTATATACATATACCCACATGCGTCTACAAAAGCCTCTAACAGATGCCTTGACCAAAACAAACTAAAAGTAGGGACAAGTCCCCGCTTTAGACAACTATGATACAATATCAAAACCAATATGTACATAGGACTCGGAAAGCCCCGAAGCAACCTGGAGCTCACCAACAGATCCGCAGAAAATCCAAGTCCTACTGTGGGGGCCTATTAATACTTGTGCCTGCAGCAAGTAAGATAAATCCCCCAAGAGGGGTCAGTACATAGAAAGTACTGAGTATGTAAGGTTGTAAGCAACTGAATGATATATAGGAACGTCAATGAAATCTAGTACATGAGAACACATCATGTGAATAAACTATCATAGGTTAGACATGTGGGATCATGTGCATTGCTTCCTTTACTTTACTTTACTTTACTTTACTTTACTTCATCATCAATCATGTAATGCCCGGGCCCAACTGATCCGTGGGAAATAATATAATAATCAGGATTGCCTCTAGCTAGGCTTTTGGCCCTTTGAGTTGCCACCCATTTCCAATGAACTTTCGGGATCGCCTCTAGCTAGCTTCCGCCCCTTCAAGTTGCCACCTGTACTCAATATCCATTCGGGATCGCCTCTAGCTAGGCTTACGCCCCTTCGAGTTGCCACCTGTACTCAACAAGTGTTCATTACTTTAATTCTTTTGTTATGAGATTGGTACATTAGTGGTTACAATGTTATTGGAATTTTGGAATATTATTGGAATATTAACCAATGAACATGAGTCATGTGAATCACAATTGGTCGATGAATAAGGAACATGTGAGTAACAATAATTAATAACCGGAAATGGAATACCTTTGAACATTTCAGACTGGAACAAGTATAATGACAATATGATACTATGTGCTGCCGAAGGACATGGAAAGAGTAACCTTACATACCTTCACTTTCAAGTATGAATACGCAAGCCTATGTATGAAGACAATAGTCCAGCTTCTTCCCTACGTCTTACTCTACAATACAAGTTCATACCGGAACTTACATTAGCAACTAGTCACTATATAAGCGTACAAGACGACAATGAACTATGTGGCTACCATATAATGTCATGTCACCCCCTCAAAATACAATCCACTGCATTTCCATATCAACAACACCATGACATTACACACATTGACCAAGAGATCATACATCGATAGCATTTCACACCATACTTACCTTTTACGCTTTTTCATTTATCATTCCATCGTAATTATGCCTTTATAACAACATATAAACAACCATAAATACTTAACATAGTCCAAAACACCTCCATACGATACTTCAAAGTCATTAAAATGACATTACAAGTTGATTATTACATCCCAAAAGGGTATCGGGGCTTTCGGGGATCAAAGGGAAACGAAAACAAATGAAACAAAATTCTGGGCTGACCTGCGCATCCATATGCACCCACAGTTCAGACACCTGTGCCCGCAGATGGACTTTGGTAGAATCCAGTGCCAGCTGCGTTTCGCAGATGCCCTCGTTTGCGGGGGCGGATGCCCATTTTGGTCCAAAATGACTTTTTTTGGGCTCTTTTAATGCTATGAATGGTCCATGATCACAATCAAACATATTTGAACATATTTTTGATCCTCTTAGACACCAACATTCATCCATAGTCTCACAACACACATAACGACACCCAAAATCACATTTCACGGCCAATACGGCACCAAAACCATAATCAATTTCACAATATCAATTCCAAAAGTTATAGACAAGGATTAAACCAAATAAGGCTATAATCACATTTAAAATTTCAATATTTACTCCACCAAGTTCACTTCCTTCAAAGCCACAAGTCCATCACCAAGTTTACAAGACATACCACCCTCCGACTTAAGCAAACATGTAACCTTTCACTTTTGTGAACTTCTCAATATGCCATCAACATAACCAACATAATATACACCATATATTATGTATAAAATATATTAATCCATCATAATAAACACTTACCAAGTCTTACCAATTGATGATCTTGGCCCAAAGAGTGATTTAGGTTTCTTGAGACCAAAGGAGAAAATGTTGGAAAATTCTAGAAATGTTATGAGAGTCCAATGCTATAAAATATGATTTTCCCCCTTTTATATAGTCCCTCATGTCTCTCTTATCTTTTACTTAACATTTAATGCTATGTTGATTTGGTCAAATGGATAGGAAATGGAAGAATAGGTCAAAAATAACCCTTTTGGGCCATGTCTTTCTTATTATAATTGGGCCTCATTTAGGGCCCAATTGTACAAGCCTTTAAATTCCCACAATTTAATACAAAATTCATCAATTCTCCCATGTTGTCATATTTCCATAAATGTTACGGTCGTTAGCCAAACTTAGAAACGTACGGGGTGTTACACCACCTTTACCCACAGGTTGTTGAAATGAGGCCGTAGTGCCCTCTGTCCTTGTCTAGATCCACCTGCATTGGCATCTGCGGCCGCAGGTGCTCCAGATATGAGAGCGGATGCCCGTTTCAGCCAAAAGGGTCTCTTTTAGGTCCTTTTATGTAATAAATTATCCATGGCCATGAATAAACTTACCTTTATATAATTTAGGTCAAATTGGATGCCAACAATCAACCATGGTTTCACAACACAAATTAATATCACCAAAACCACATTTTTGCCTTCAATACACCACCAAGTCCATGCACAATTTTGCAATAACAATTCCAAACATTATGTACAAGGATAAAATGAGTTAAAGCTATAATCACATATCGCATGTCAATATTGAATCATCAAGTTCACTTCCTTCAAGACCAAAAGTCCATTTTCAAGTTTGCAAGGCAAAACCCTTTTTCGATTGCAAAAAATAGACAGTTTTACACATAGTGAACTGTCCAACACTATACCAATATAAACAACACTATTTATACACCATATTAAGCATATAATATATTAAACCATGAAAGCAAACACTTACCAAAGTTTTCAAGAGAGTGATCTTGTCCAAAGGAATAAAGGCTTAGGGTTTGTGATAAGTATGAAATATCTTAGATAATTCTAGAAATGGCATGTGTGTCACAATGAATAAAAATCTGATTTTTGTGCCCTTTTATAGTCCCTTTTAGTCTCATCCTTAGCCACATATTAATCATAAATGCTATGCTTACTTGGTCAATGCCAAGAATGGGTCATTTCCACTTGGGCCATGTCTTTTTGTCTAATTTTTGGGCCTCAATTGAGCCCACTAGCACAAGATTCATTTAAGCCCAACACATTAATGCATAATTGAACAATCCTCTCATGTCTAAATAATTCCATGAATGTTACGGTAATCAACTAGGTTTGGAAACATACGGGGTGTTACAGTGATCCTCATCGAAAAACTAAGATGATGTAAAAGAAAAAGGATAGGGAACAAGGTTACCAAAACTATTAGGTGCACAGACGTGTATCATACCTGTCTAGACTAGTCCTTAGGTACACGCTAGAGTCCATAACCGAGAAAATACCTAGAATTATTTCATTGGCAATAATAATATTAGGGCACCAAAAAATAGAGCATTTTGATTGAATAACAACCATATTTTGCAGCCTACAAATATGAGTTTCCTTTTATTTTTGCACCAACTTTTAAACGGACACAACAATATAATTCTTTTACTTTTCCTCTAAGCTTTGCTTTTGTTGTTGTTGTTTTAATACTGTTTCTAGCCTCCTGACCGATCGAGAACTCTCATGATTAGAAAGTTAAGACTCGCTGAGCATTCTCTGGAACTTACTATGAGCATTCTTCATTTATCATAAGTTAGTTATTCGCTCATTTATGTTCTTATGCCTTTTATTAATTTTGTAGATAATCAATCCACTGGTAACATGTCTTTACGTTACTAAATCCAACGCACGTGCTCTTGACTTCATCTACAAATTTAACTTTACTATTTTCAGGACAAATATGGTCATTTTTAATGGGTATGATGTATATACAATAAAAGTTTTTATCATTAAAAAGAGGTTGTAATATGACATGATATGTTAATTAGGAAAAAATTAGATTTTTGTGGTATTTTCTATTTTTTGAGGGAAACATAATAGTTGAATTATTCTATCATCCTAAGAAGAGAAAATGGCCAAAATCTCCCCAAACTAGCACTCAATTATAAATTTAAAATTTATTCTTAAAGGTGTCCTATTATCACCCCACCCCCCCACCCCCCGAACCTTTTATTTTCATAATTTCGTAACCCTTAAATGCTGACCTATCCAAGAAAATTAGATATATAAAAATGTTTGTATATACAAGTGGGACTCCACCTATTCCTTATTTTCTCTTTTTCTTGAAAAAATCAACAATTACTCCATCATCAAAAGAATCTCAAAATCTCAACGTTTACATTCTTCAACTCTCTGCAATAGTTCAAAAATTTAATGCTTCTCTTTTGATAGTATTCTAAAGATTTTCATCCCCCATAATCTTACAAAAAAAAGATCTCTACCCAAAATTGTCATCCCTGTCACCTACCCAAAAACACCATGAAGTCATTTTAAATTAAGAAAAAAACACCATTGAAGAAGTTAGAGCCGAACTTGAATTCTCAAATCTAAAAACTTACAGTTTATTTTAGTTGGACATTGCTGAAAGCCTTGTGAAATTGTTAGGTTGAGTTAGAGATCAAACAAGCAAAATGATTGGAAGAAATTTTGAAGGTGAAATTTTAGATTCACCATTGTTGGTTCATTGTGGTTCTAAACTTTTTTTACTTAAACTGTGAGGAGTTGATTTAAGAAAAACTTTGAACTCCATTATTGAGCTTTAAATCTTAAAATTTATTGTGAGTTAGGTGATTGTTATTGCAAAACATGGGTGGTAGATCGTTAATTAAGCACAAATCAGTAGCTATTAACTAATTTGGAACTCATAGAGACGAACATTAGAGGACCACCATTGAAGGACTTTAAGAAAAACTTAAAGAAATCATGAAATAAGTGTGGTGACTTTGTAATATCAAAAAAGGGGAAATAATGAAACAATTGGAAAAAAATCTCTTTAGGCCTTGATTTATCATTTAATTTGATTACATAGTTGGATGCTTTATTTTGTTAAAGAAAGAAGTTGAATTAATTATATAATCTCCAATTAAAAATTTACACATGGTCCATTTGATTCAATTTTAGAAATTTAGGTATTTTAGTTTAATTCTCACACGCCTACAAGATATGTAGTCACCTTTTAAAATAGGTCAGCATTTAAGAGTTACCAAATTCTGAAAGTAAAAGGTTAAGTGGGGTAATAGGACCCCCGTGAAATATGGGTATATAGTCGGTAATAGGTAATAAGTTGGGGGAGAGGGGGGAGATTTAGCCATTTTCTCCCTAGAAAAATAAAAGTAGTTT
The DNA here is from genome assembly GCA_031232105.1 of Capsicum rhomboideum. Classification (NCBI taxonomy): domain Eukaryota; kingdom Viridiplantae; phylum Streptophyta; class Magnoliopsida; order Solanales; family Solanaceae; genus Capsicum; species Capsicum rhomboideum. Next base: position 43,683,665 of record CP124719.1, on the reverse strand, counting down.
TAGTAGCTAATTATCCTAAATTAGATGACCATCCAAGGAATTAATTTGAATGCTAGGTCTAGATTCCATCCAAAGTTATTGTTAATGGAACTTTTCAGCTATAGTGTTAAAAGAAGAGTGTCAAGCTTGAGTTCTTTTTTTCATTTGCTTATATTGTGATTAAAATACCACCAAAGGATGTGGTGCAATAAATGGCAATGTTTCTTCATTAATTTAAGGTCTTGATTTCAAGTTCTGAATATAAAATAAATCCTTGGTCAGGAGTACTACCCTTAAATGGGTCGTACCCTGTGTGAATATGGATTAATAAAACTTCAATGCGGGTATTAGACACTGAATGAAAAATAAAACAAATACTGTAATTGAAATAATTGAAATTGAAGTGACCAATTGTATTTGGTAATGAATTGTCAAATCATATTTTTTATAATCATAGTGTCTGAGTTAGGTTGTTAGTTGTCAAACCTTAATATCATAGTAAACTAAATGTAATTTGAACCAATTTCTTGACATCCGGGTGCAAATTACATCTATATCATAATTCACTCACCTGTAGTAGTTCTGTATCACCTTCTTTGGATGGTCATCTAAGTTAGGATAATTATCTACTAAAATTACTTTTATTTTTCTAGGGAGAAAATGGCTAAATCCCCCCTCCCCCCCAACTTATTACCCATTACCAACTATATACCCAGGTCAGAAGTAACAGAGCTTTCTTGAGGTCATCCATATCAGATCAACCCTCATTTCCTTGGACATCCACCTCCTTGGGAGTCCTCTTTCTCATGCCTCAGTACACTTTAATTTGGATTAGATATAGGTGATCAACATCGACTTGTGTTTCACCATGGATGATGTTCTACTCCTCTAGAAGACCTGTTTGGCACTCATTCTTATTTGAAATTAAAGCATCATTTGCATTCTCATTGTTTTGATATTTATTTTCCGTAAGTGAGCCTATAAAACAAACAAATTCAAGCTAATAGAGAGTAGTGTAGTGAGTTAAACCAACACATAATTATCCTGGCCCCATGATGGGTCCCAAACTGTTTACCAGGAAAATGATATAGTTGATTTTGTAGTGGAATCAAGGACGCACATTTTGATTTAACTCATTAAGTTTCATTATTAATAGTCAAATATGTTTGTTAAAGATCTAAGCAAAAGCAGTAAAGTAAACCAAAAGAGTCATATAGAGTAGTTGAACATTGATGTTTGAAAGTATACTTCAGATTTGAGGGTGTTAATGTTCAACTGATCTTACCTAAGGATGTTTTTATGGGAATTCTTTAAAATAAATGCTTAGTATAAATAAAAAAACTTGGAGCGCAATAATATCATTATATATTGCTTTCATATTCCTTGGAATCCAGTGCTTTACAAGTACAGTAAAACTATTTTTAGGCAACAAAGGCAATACATCCAACAATAAAAAAATCTCAATCGAGCCCTAAAGTACTATTTCCAATAGTTTTCATCCACAAAGAAATACCGTTATCAATGCCAGCTAATATTTCTCAGGGACTTGCATGGATGCATCTGGCATACTTGTCCTTTTGTTCATTCTCTCTGTCATTGGAACACGAGTCCTTTTTGTCCTCGAGTCATGAGTTCCAGCCTTTTCTCAGTGACAATTACTTCATAAAACTGGTGACAAGTCGAGGTCGAGCTCCATGATCACGTCCGTGAATCGGGAATTCCATCGAGAGGGATTTTATGGGCTCTCATTTTCTTACAATATTTGTCACTTGTTTATAAAACATTTTACCATGCATTCAAGTTATTTTTCCCCATACAAAAGGTAGCCAATTGTATCTTTTAACTAGAAATTTTAACCCTTTTTGTTAATGATATTTGACGACTTCCAACTCACACATAAGTGTACGTGGTAGAAAATGTAATATAGACCGGTATAATCTGGATATTGTACCCAATAGACTTATAATTTAACTAGAATCTAGTCAAATCTAATAGCATGAAATTAGACAAGTGTTTAAGCAACCAAGAGAGTTGTTTGATTTTGTGTGTTTCATAACCAATAATTAAAACAAGAATGCAAGTAAAGGTTGTGATCACTGTTAGAGAGAAATTCTAGGGTTACAACTTTATTTTGCAATCATGTAAAGTATTTTATTTCATTGACTAGTTCATTTATCTAGTTATTGATTTACGGAGTTAATTGTATGATTGTAGTCTTTCGATCCTCTAATCATCTATTCATATACACTTTTATGTATATATTCCTATAATCAAGAATGAACATGCAAACAAAGTTACTTCTTCTATTTTATAACCAAGTAAGGTGATCTAGGTATCTTCCTATCCTAACCACAAATCAAGTTTTTAATTTACTAAATAAGAGATCTTACTCCCTATATTATTTATTCTATGATTCCTCTTTCAAATTCACAATGAGAATATTATATTTTTTCTAAGGGTAGATAGGCATTAAAATAGTAAGCTCAAGAATATAAGAACAACCAATATGATAAACAAACTTAGTCGAATTAATCGTCTACCAAACAATCATGTTTCTAGACATAACCCTACAAAAAGGATGTTTGGCTAGTCATGATCGAGTTAAAATTGCCAGAGTTTATGTTGCTCATCAAAATTAAAGAATAGAAAAGTAGAAAAGTAAAAACACTAGTGATGTGGTCTTCATTCCATTGTGTGGTTAGTTAAAAAGTGATCAACCCTTTTAAAAATACCCAAAGGTTCTACTCTGAGTGGTGGAAAATAACCCTTATTCCTGATTAGACTTGGATTTGACTTTTAAATGAATCTGACACTGAAACTCCTTCTCCATGCTGCGACTTTCAACACAAAGAATTGGTCATGCAATGCGTAGTCCAATGTGCCTTTATAGCTTTATAACATGTTGTCCATCAGGAAGGAGGGCATTTTTTATGCTCTCTAGATATTTTCAACAGATGATACATGGACCTCATATCGAAGCTATTTCAATGTGATGCGGACCTCATTTCTTTACTGCAACATGTCCCTTTTTAGCCTGTAGTTCTCCATTTTTGTTTCCTTTGTCATTTGGGGCAATTCCTTGCACATTTTAGCCTAGAATATATCTAATCACATATATTAGCTTATCAAAATTTTTCACAAAACATATTGATATACACAAATTTATTATCAGAACTTAAGCTTAAACTTGGGTAAAATGTGACACTTGGGTGTATAAATACGCCCAAGATCACTACCCCATACTAAAAACTTTATTCGTCCTGGAGTAACTTCCTATATATCCTACACAATTTCACATCTTAAGGAAACCAATTGAATAGGTCTACTCATACCATGTTCGCTAGAAATTTTAATCATGATCTATAATTCATTCAATCATGCATAAATGTTCAAAACTAAAGACCATTAGTGTGAAACTACATAACCTCTAAAACTGAATCTTCATAAAAAAGAGGGCCAACATGATCATGTGTAAGTACTACAATCATTAGTTCACCCAATTCTAACCATTAGATGCACTCACTATTTTTGAGAGATGTCCCTTGCTCACGTCATGCAAATGTGTAATCCAATCAAGGGCACAATTACATAAAATTGGCTCACTCTCCCAAAGAAAAATTCAAACATACATAACATACCACAGGCTTGCCCTTAGTGTAATACTCAATCAATCAAATCATAATATTGTAGGATGACAAATACTTTTTCTGGTTGTAATATCGGCTAAGGGACAGGTAGAAAATATTTGGCAAATAGTTACTACTATCCCTATGCACTTTAAGACATTAACATTCCACAATTTCGCTCTCTTCCTTATATCACCTCAACTTTCAACTTACATTCATGCTTCCATCAAATATCCCTTTTTTCTTTTGGTTTTGCCCTATCTTAAGTTCACTCATTGCTAACAAGGAATTTTTTTCTCAACCCTCTTTTTGTTGGTTTTTCTGAATTTTATTCTTTCTTTTCTTTCTCTTTCTGTATTTTCTTCCTCAATAAAAATATGCAAAGCAATGATTCACACGGGCACCATATTTACTTCCTCTTCTTACCACATCACTCAACATCCCTTTGTCTACCCCTACCTCTTTTGTTCCCCTCTTTTTTATGTCTTTCAACTATAAAGCGCATTAGGGACTCTTTGGATCAAATTAACATAGGGTAAATCAAATAAAGGGAAATAGGCTAAATAATACAAATAGTCAAAGAAATAGGCTAACAGGCTCAAAGGGGCTTAACTAATGAAATGTGAATGGTGGCACAAACAATGGTCAAAGAACTTAGCTTACAAATAAATGCCTTGATCATATCCCATAATTCGATACTAAGTTCAATGTCTCACACACGAGGTAAGTTCTGAAGGTCTAATATGCGAGAAAGACGACAAAGACTCACTGCACACATGGCGCAATAGTTTCGAATGCGGCTCACTAAGATTCCAATTTTTACCACACAACCAATTGAATGTAGTACATTATTAAGCCCGTATTTTTATTTTAGAATCATGTTAAAGAGTCTATGTGTCTCTAACAAAGTTTCCTGCATTTTATGCCCCTTTTTCAGTTGAGTTACCCATGAAGTCTAGCATATACCTAAGTGGACTACCTAGAATTCAACTAGCGGTGGGTTCTACTTCTACAACATCCTATGACTAAATTTTCCTCAAGACGGTCGTCATCCATCCATCATATGGAAAAGTCACTAACTAAGACTAAAACACTAACATAATCATACAACCCTAAAAAAATCAATTCAGTTCAAAGGGACTATTCTCGAGAAAAGCACCAAAAACAAAAGCTGAGAAACCTAAACACAAAATAAGTAACACAATTACTTCTATCAAATACTTAAACATAAACCAACTAACAAAGTACCCATTACTACCTATTATAAAACCCAAGCGTTATCCAACAAAACCATAAAAACAACCACCAATACAACCACAATAATCATCCAAAGCTACCAACAAAACCAACAAAGTACAACTCGATAAGGAACGGATACAAGTAAAGGAAAAATCCAAAGACCCATAGCAACCTAAGCAAAAAAATACAAGGAAATTATATTTCCCCCACCCCACTTAAACAATAGCATTATCCCAGTGCTAAAAAAAACTACAAAACAAAAGCAAGGTTTAAGAAGACATCCCTAGGTCTCTAGTTATTCTCATCACCATCAGAGGGGCAATATGATGCATCCACCATCTCATAATCTTCTCCATATGACTCATCTACCTCCAAGTCTGAGTCATCCCTAAATTTATCCTTATCAGTTGGCTCAACATGACAAAGCATCTTTACACTGTCACTTAGAGGGTAGTCATTATTCAGTTGCTACAACTCTTCATCAGTTGGTAATCATCCATCACACTTCAACATACTGATGCCATACATATGGCTATCATAGCTGTCCTTCTGAAAGGGCATAGAAGAAATGTCTTTCACATAAAGTGTTTTTGCTTTCTGTGTCCTTACTGGGCCATGTGGGGTGTTTGGCTTCTTAGACTTTGTAACATTAGCCCTACAAAAATCTCTAGATGGCCAATAGTCAATATCCTCCTACTCCACCTCTAAGTCCCTCAAGAACCTAGTCATCAGACTCCTAAAGTTGTACCTCATACCCTTGTGTAATCGTGTCTTCATCATCAAGGACTTTAGGATAACACTAGCATTGACAAGCTCATCCGTTATCAATGCATATACCAAACAAACACTGTCATAGTTGATACTTATGACATCCTTCCCTGGAATGATGTAATACTAGACAATCTTGAGCCAAACTCTTGGTTATCTATTCAAATAGGTATGGGGGGAAGTCAAGTGAATGTATGTCTTCTGATGACGGTTCCACCTAGCAACTAATCTTATTCCATATAAAGTGTGGTGTATATCTTGGTAGGGTGGTCTGAGATTAATCTCATGCATGGGACCATGATCAACATTCAGACTATACAAGAACTAATTTAAGGCTGTAGCGGTGAAGTTCACAATTTTACCTTAGATTTTCACTTAATTGCTTCGATTATGGGTTCCAAATTACATAGAATTCTCTCATTATTTTTGAGTTGCACTCCCTAAGGTAATTAAAGATGTATCTCATCCCGAGTGTATACAACCTATTAAGGATATAAGGGAACTCCACATCAAGGCTATCCATGTCAACCCTCTCATTAGGGAAGAACTTGGTTTCATTGTTCTTATCTTCATCCATCTCCTCAACCCATTGAATCCCAAATCTCCTCAAGAGATTAGGAGGGGTAAATGGGGTATGTAAGGTCTACCCCATATGGGACCTTTTCTATCCTTGGATAGTGGAGGCTGCTTTGACTTTGCCCACTTTAGGTGTCATAGTCCCTGTCAAATAAATAAAGAGGAACTATCAGTCCCTATGGAAAATGGCTAGCAAAATCAAGTTTCAAGGAGGTTGGAATGACCCACACTTAATTCGCTAGAACAACATTACTAGTCACTATTTTGGGTACTCAGACATCTCCTACTCATATAGCTCATAGAGTAACTACCAACTTCAAAAATCCAACTATTACACAATGTTTTTCAATGATCCATCAAACAACTAATTTGAACCACTCCCAATTGATATGAATGTCATATAATGGCATGGTAATTTCTACCCAAAGCAATCACCTATTTCATAATTTTATCAAACCAATTGTAACAACCCATACCTTCGAACAAATATAAGACTAAGTGAACTCGACAAAAATATTTGAACTCGAGATAGTAAAAGGTTGGTATTTAATGTTAATGTTTAAAGTGGCCAAGTGGATTTTGCTGTTAAGTTAAAGTAAAGGATTTAGAGCTGGAACATGGAATTAAAAAAGTGAGGTACTTGCTTGACTTAATTAAGCTAGTAGGTCACAAGTAGGTGCATCACCTACTTAAGGTATATAGACCAAGTAGGTGCAACACCTACATTGACTAATGGATCAATTTGTGGCCCATATCAAGAAAAAGAAAAGGAAAGAGAAAAATGAAAGGAATGGGTAGTCAAGGCCCAATATATTCAAGCACATAAGAGTTCAATTAGAATGGTCTAGTAGGTGCATCACCTACTTGGACTTTTGACCAGCTTATTTGGCCAAGTAGGTGGATCTCTTATTTAATATTTTTGTGGTCCTAATTGAAAGATAAAGAGAGAGGCAGCTAACGGGGTCCTTTTAAGGTTATCCTTACTGATTTTCTCATTTCAAGATACAAAAAAATTGCAGATTCTCTCAAAGTTTTCTCTCAAGATCTCTTATTCTCTCATGCTCCAAACAGTCGCCCTAAGTTTCCCTCTAGGGTTCTTGGAGGTTTATTATTTTCTCAATCTTAGGTAAGTAAATTAATTCAGGTGTTTAACTTAATTCTACCATGGAAAGTAATGGAAATCAAGTTTTTTTATTTTTGAAGTGTAGGATAGCTCCATTTTGCCATGTTTGGCAGTCCACTTCTATTTAACTTCTCAGAGATCTCCAGTAGTATTTGGTTCAACTTGAAGGAAATCTTAAAGTCTTGATGAGTATAATTTAAGATAGCAAATTTGAGAAATAAAGGTAAGGTTACTGCCCCAATTTCGTCCCTCTTTATGTATAGATATGGATGAAGGATTTTATATGTATTATTGTTAAGAACTCAGGGGATGGTGATCGAAAGTCATGAGTTCAATATTTTCATATTGTGTTGAAGGATTTTGGAACTGTTTATGGGCTGTTTATATGTAATGTTGTTAGGAGGTAGTAGGTGACCTTATATAATGGTTTAGTGGAGTTATATTGAAGTATAGAAGGAGGGTGTGGTGATACACCAAGTATTTAGGGGGTTGGACGGTCTTACTACCCATCATAGTATTTAGCTACTATTTTGCAAGGCTTACATTGTGATTAGATGCTAATATTAGCTTCATTATGTACTTATATTTTAGATTAATGGCTTAAAATAAAGAAGGCTAATTTGTTGTAATATTCTAGTTGTGCAGCAAGGTATGTAAGGTCATTTGATTACATATTCTTTGGCATGAAATCCTATTCTTGTGTTACTACGAATAAAGTAAGCTTTCTAAGTGATCATCATGGTAAAACATACATCATAATGGTGTAAAATCTCCAACATAGTTAATAATCTTCTTCCTATGGCCCATGGTTTCACAAATATGTCAAAGTACTACTATATGTGTTCATCATCCTATATCGGTGTGTTTATGCTTCCAAGTACTAGTAGGACAAAGGTACTCTAAACAACAAGTTTCATGAATTATCCTCTTAAGTCAAATTAGGTTCATTGAATCAATAAGATACTATATTTCACATGTTACGAGTGTTCATATGTCGGATACTCATTTTGTCTATTATACATTTTATATGTCCTTACGTGGAATGTACACTTGTCCCTTATATTGGATCTGTCCATGTGCCTCCTTAGTTCACATATTTATGCACCCTTTTATTTGACAACATCTACTAAGTGTTTAGCTATCGTATCTTCTTATACAATCCTTACTCTCCATTTGAGGAGTTGCACATCTCCATTTAAAATGCACGTATTTCCCTATTTGAAATGTCTAAATGGGTTTTCAATGCGCTATGTGCTAAGTAGGATCACCCGTTTACTTTCTATACAGCTTAATGACTCATTTTCTACATGCCCTAATGACCTTACTGGTCACATGCCTTCATGGCTCATTTGTGAAAATGCTTTGTGCCCAATGAGGTTCATTGAGTCATATAAGTTCGTATGTATCACATTGAAGTTATATTTTGCTTCCTATGTCATTGTTGCTTTCTTAAATATTTTATTCACATGTCTTCACTACTGGTCCATAGTACCAATGCTCAAAAGAGTTATGACCACCAAAAGAACAATCTCAAAGATTAAAGGAAAAAGTTAAAGTAAATCTATAATTATGGGTGGCAGCTCAAGGGCAAAAGCCTAGCATAGGCCAATCCCAATTGATGTATTTATAGGTGTCAACTCAGGGGTTAATACCTAACATAGGCCGATCCCAATTGATGAATTTATGGGTTGCAGCTCAGGGGTTAATGCCTAGCATGAGTCGATCCCAATTGATATGTTTATGGGTGGCAGCTCAGGGGTTAATACCTAGCATTGGCCGATCCCAATTATGTATTTATGAGGACCGTATCCCAGGGGTTAAAATGCCTAGAATGGATCATCCTCTTTTACCATTGATCAGCTGGTCATTTGTATCACATGCCTTATAAACTTTATAAAGCAAAGAAGAGACAAAGTAAAGAAGGAATGTAACGTACACGATTCCACAAGTATAAGCAAATGAGATCTTCTATCATTATCTATACATTTGAACCTAGTTTCATTTGAGCTCTTGTTTTACATATGATTACTTTATGCCTTACATATTTAGTACATTCTTTCGTACTGATATCACTCATGGGAGACACTATGCTTCATGCCACAGACACAAGTATTCTAGCTAATAGATCTCCCCAGTAGAAGTATTGGATACTCAGCGACTTTTGGTGAGCTCCAGGTTGATTCGGGGCTTTGCCAAGTCTTTAGCATATATTTTGATATTGTATTATAGTTAAGGGTATGGTGGGGTCCTGTGCCGACCTAATCTAAGTTGTTTATCTTTCAGAGGCTTTGTAGACTATTATTAAAGTAAAGCACAGTTGTCTATTATTTTCTAGAAATTAAGGGCCCAACATACAACTAATGTATATCCATTATGGGCCTATCTATGTTGGTCTTTTATCAGGGAATCTTACCTATACTTCTCAAAGCCTTATAATTTTCACAGTTACATGCATGATAAGGACAAGGTATAAATTGGTTCTCTCGGGCCAATAAGGCATCGGGTGTCTATCTGTCTAAATGGGATTAAAGGCATGACACCAATACAGTTTACTCACAACATACTAATGCAAGATTTGACAATTACACCTGCTTCGACAATTTACACAACAGTTTCATTGTCCTACTTGGTTTCAATCAATCCCCATATTCTAAACCATGACACTATCTTAAAATTGCACAATGTTTACTATCACAACACAATCCCACACTTCACATTTTCAATTTTACCCATTAATTTTGTTTTGAGGCATAGCAAGACTTGACATGTTAATTCTCATAAACAATTTCCAACCTAGGTTATGGAAAGAGAATGGGATGAGAAAATCATGATGAAATCAAGGTAAAATAAGTGAATAATCATGAAAACCTTACCTTGAGATACCTTTGGAGTGAAAGGAGAAGAATATTAAGAGAATTAAGAGTGAGATACATTGAGGGAGTGAGAAGAAGGGTGGTGCGATGTGGATTAGGGTGAGAAAAGGGGAAAATCTGATTTGGGGGATTTTATAAAATACCCATGGGTTAGACTCACACATGGGTAACTTTAAAAATTAAGCTAAACACCCATTAGATATTGTGTGAGGTTCAACGCGACACAACAGGTCCACGTTGTGGAGTCTAATAGACAAACAACCTATTTTTCATACTCATGGGAGTTTTTCAACGGGTGCCACACTAGGTTCAATGCGGCAGAGGCAGTCTGCCACGCACAAGATCCTCTGTGCGTTGTGTAGCTCAACTCGACAACCTATTGTTTTTTAAACTCTCTGGAGCTGAACAATAGGTGCGGCATGGATCTCAATACACGGGTTGCCAAATCTTACCAGAGGAAATTTTCCTGCCCATTTTGCATTCCTCAAAATCTCCTTGACCCCCAAACACCTGCAAATCACTCTAAAACCAACAAAAAGTATTAGAAAGGCAGGTTGCTTCCCTGTAGCGCCTTAATTTTAGTTGTGGCATGAGACGTCTTTTTGCATTTTTATTTTTATTTTTTTTATTTTTTTACTTTGTATCCTACCATATTACATTATAATCATGATCTACCTATTGTATAACACTTGATTAAACATTTCGGCATAATGCACCTCAATTCAATCTTTTGACAAGGCAATTAAGTTATTTTGTCTGTCTAGATCCTCAGCCCAATAGTACTTCACTCTCTGCCCATTTACCATGAATGTCATACTCTTATCTTCTCTCCATAGCTCTATAGCTCCATGTGTAATCATGCAACCACTTTAAATGGACCAGACCACTTTGACTTAAGCTTTTTAGGGATAAGTCTCAATCACAAATTGAGGAAGAAAACCTTTTGTCCTAGTTTAAATGAGCGCAGAAGGATATGCTTGTTATTCCACATCTCTATCTTTTCCTTGTAGAGTTTAGAATTCTCATATTGTAACACCTCAGATTCCAAACCTATAGATACTCATTTTTCCGTATAAAACTCAATGTTTAGGACTAGAAGTCCCAAACTAGTATGACTTATTGTACGAGTCATATAATAAGAACATGAGTCATACCATGACTCATGGTATGCCTCCCCAAAGTCTCCAGTCACCATGACTCATGGTACGATTCATCGGATAGCATACGAGTCATTCATTGACTCATATTGAGGGAGTTCAAAAGCTTGACAAGTTCCCTCAAAACCATTAATGATCAAAACCAAAAAAGTGAAAAACTTCCCAGTGAACATGACTCCATTGTACAAGTCGTACAATGGACCACTACTCATATAATGAGTCGTGCTATGTGACCCTAGCCTAATTTCAACAATCATTTTAAAAAGGTAATTTAGTCTTTTCCCCACCTTTTAAGCTTTATACTATGCAATTTTAACACTTTTAAAGGGGGATTAAAGGTTAATAAATCGATTAGCCTCTCCTAACACTCCATCAAATCTCCTAAGACAGAAAAGAAAAATCTCTCAATCCAAGCCTAGGTTCATCCATCAAGTTCTAAGTTCAAGGCCACTAATTTAGATTTCTCCAACTACCACGTATGTGGGATATTTAATAAGAGTTTTCTTTCACTCTCATGCCTTACTTTGTAGAAACTAAAATATAGATTTCACGTCTTCAAGAATAGGGTTAAACACCCGACTATCCAATAATCATGATTTCAGTTTTAGCAAGTTACTATAATGGTAAGATTCTTTTTTAAAATGAATATGCATGGTTTTAGTAGTCGCATTTTAGTCATTTTACTTTAACATCAATTTAGCATGATTTAATCTGATTTAGCATGATTTTACATGATCTATTATCATTTAGCCTGATTTAGCATGATTTTACTTGATCCATTATCATTTAGCCAGAGTTTACATGTATTAGCATGATTTAGCCTAAAATTTGCATGATTCCGAACTTAAAATGAACAAATAATATTTGTTACAGTATCTTACTCTAAATTTAGACAGGTAATTTTTAGTTATATATGAGCAAATAGTCTTATATAGATGTTTTTGCGAGTAGTATTTAGCACCAAGAGGACACGGGTTCAAAGAACCCAAGTCCCATAACTACATCACCAACATAGGATTAGAGTCACTCTGTGATGTCGCCCAAAATATGCCTCCTAAGAAGTATAAAGCGGTCGCTGAATCAAATATAGAACCCAACTAGGTTGGGGTCGATCCTACAGGGAATAGGTCGAAGTGTGAGTAGAATACCGGATGGATTAATTGGAAAGTAAATAAAACTGGGGGGTTTTGCTAATGAATAGTAATAATAACAATTGCTGGTTGTATTGATTTTGTAGACAATAAGAGAAATACACTAGGACTGTGATCCCCAATGATTCCTTAACTCCATCGGTTACTTGTACTAACAAGATTGTCCCGCTGTGTTGCATGCAAAATCTAACAAGTTAGGTTTATCTAACTGTCTCTCGACCTTCATTAGACAAATTTCACTCTTTTCCTCTCGGACTCCGAGTGTCGCACTACTAACCCTTGTCCTGGATTTCGGATAACCATTCCCGCTAAGGCTCCGGTTATTAGATGAAGGTTGATAGCTTCAAATCTCTGTTGTTATCTTCTTTTCCCAATCTCTACCTCTCTCTCGAGCAAGTTTAGAATACAGGAGAGTTTTTAACGTTTGCAACCGTTAGAAGAGCAATCACAACGAAAGAAATAACAATACATGCATTCACATCGATACGAATTTGCTTTGCACTTAACCGGTTTCGTTAATTCCTCATGGTTCACATAACCCTAGTTGATGGGTTTAGCTGCTCATAATTGCAAGAACACCAGAAGAATTCAAAGATGAAAACATAATTATGAACTCACAACAATGAAGAAAAACCGAAATTTCAATTATCAAAAAAACTCAAATTAGGGTTTGTGACTACAAAACAAAGAATATGTCTGAAACTATATGAAATAACTCTCAAATTAGTATATTGTCTAACTCTCGCACCTAGGACTACATAAGGGTATTTATAGATACAAAACTAGTCCTATCCAAAACAAAATAGGAGAACAGAGTCGGCAACTTCCACGGTATCGTGACTTGGTGTCGTGGAACCAAGTCACGCCATGTAGGTTGATGTCGTGGGAATCAGGCTCAGTTGGCAATCTTCAGAAGTTGGGTCACGGCAGGCTTCCACATCACATGGGTGGTAGTCACGCCACGTGATCCCTTCCATGGAAATCAGGCTTTTTATTCATTCTCTGGACTTGAGTCACGACAGCCACTCACGTGGCGTGATTGGCTTCCACCTCACGTAGGTAGTGGCATGACTCCTCCTCTGGTGCAGACTCTTGTTCTTTCTTCTTCCAACACTTTTTTCTCGGGCTTGATTCTTCCTTTTTTGATCAGTTTGCCTTTAAAAACTATTTTCCTGCAAAGTAGGACAGAAACCACATCATACCAACAAAACACACCCAAGTTATTGCATATTTTCCTTGTTTTAAGCATCAACAGTGCCATGTAATCATGACACATCAACACCCTCAACTTAGAACGTTTGCATGTCCTCAGGCGAATAAAATAAAAATACACAAACACAATGCTTAAGAGAAACCTAAGGGACCTATGGCAGTCTACTCATTGCTTTTGACTCAAAACCTTTTCGACCCCTCCTATTTTCAAAGCAAAACCAAAGTGTGTGTATAAGCAACATAGTATCATGACACAGAAGGGATCAAGTAATGGCACCGAATTATGCACAAACCACTAAGCCTATATGTAGACGACATTTTTCGAACAACTAGCAGCTGATAATACAACCCATGTACCCTCACAATCAAAGAAGTCCCATTCACTCACAGTATACTAATGAATATAAAAGTAGGGACGAGGTCAAAACACTCACTCTCACAAAGAAGTTAAAACAGTGTGCATGAAATATCATAGGCTTGCCCTTATTTTCTACGCCTTTGTTTTCAGACGTTGGACTAGGATCACTATAGGACTTTACTCGGCTTGTAATGTAGGCTTAGGGACGGGTATGGTACATATGGGTATGGTGACTCAACCCTCCTTGACACTACACTATTTTTGTCTCCAACTTTCAACCTTTCTCATTTTTATTCTCCTTTTTCTTATTTTCAAATTTTGGGTGTGATTTTTCTCAAACTTCTCAACACAACTTTTTTTTTTTTTTTTCTTTTCACTTTATTTTTTTTTCTTTTCTTTTTCTTCACTTTATTTTTTTTCTTTTTCTTCACACCCAAATCTTTTTTCTCTTTTTCTTTTATTAACCCCTTCTTCATACCCAACTCAATCTACGCACCCCTATAATAGCCACCCTCAACTTAGGCGATTCGCCTGTACACAGTTTCCAAGGAGGGACCAGGGCCAAGACAGGTTCATTGTAATTGAAATGGGAAGGTGAATAGGCTAATGAGAGAAATAGGAAAATTATGGCTCAAAGTCGGGATCAAGGGATACTTATTCATTTGGTTTGGCATTTAGGCTAAAAGTGGACTTTTTCAAAAACGGCCTTTGATCCTTTCCTAATCCTCTATCCTCTAACCTAGGCAAGACTAACCGGGCAAGTTCTGGATCGCACACATACAGTTAACTAAGTAGTGACCTCACACACACATAGCACAAGGTTGTATTACTAACTACTACCTATCCGATTTATGCAATGCTAGCTACAGTTATTTTCCTATAATCCTAGTGCCATAACAGGATCCAACAGCTGTCACACACAAGCATGCTATTCACACAATTCAAAAACAAAAATTTTAGGAGGGGTATCCTTAACATTCAAAACACATAAAAATCTTTATAAACTGGACTGTACTACAGTTCCCTCATTTTTCTCCTAATTTAGCAAGAAATACAAAAACATCATCAATAACATCCTAAACATGCCGGTTCTACTATTATAGCACACTCGGGGGAAAAGAAACACGGCAACAAAAAACCCCAAGTGGTGGTACACCCCCACCCCCAACTAAATATAGTGCAATGCCCTCAATGCACCGATATCAATCAAATACAAGGGAGTGAAGACATACCTGTAGTGCACTAAGCGCCGAAAGTGGGCCCGCCAGTAGCGAGATCATCAGACTGTGCAGCAGTAGGTGCATCCGGTGGAGGGACAGCCTGACTGGAAGATGCACCACGAGCCCTCTACTCTGCCTCAATCTAGCTCGCATGTTACTTGACCGCCCTCCACAGATCAAGTTAATTCTCAGCATCACTCTCACCCCCATCCTCTGGACTACGGGGTCTCTTTCCTCTATCCATCGGAGGTTCCTCATCAACAAATAAATTAACCTCAAATATTGGTCGCACGGAGGTCTAGGTAGGCATAGATGGTATAATGGGAGTGCTACTCGATGCCAATGCCCAAACCTCCTGTCTTAAAGCATCTACCTCCTGGGTCAAGCCGGCCATATCAGGGCTCGGTGAAGAACTCAAGCGGGAGGCCATACGCGCCTTAAAACTATCAATCCTCCCATGCAAGCCCTTCATAAACTGGTCCATTGCTGCATTCATCCGAGCCTCCACCCTAGTCTCCGCAGCCTCTATTGTAGATCTAATCCAAGGCTTAAGCTGGGATACCAACTTAGCCATCTGGGTCTCAGTGTGAGCCTGGCGCTCAAACATCTCCGTCTACCTATCAATTAACTGCTGCAGGAAGTCCCTCGATACTGAAACCATCCCAGCAAGAGTCGGTGGGGCACTAGTACTGGGTACCCCATCATCAATAGGGCCAGCGCCCTCAGTCTGTACAGGTACCCTAACTGGTGAAGAAACAGGCAAAGGGGCACCATTCGGCTCATCCAGGGCTGCACCCGATGACTCAGACGGCTGTGACCCCCGTGGAAGAATGGGATGTGAACCCCTCTGCTGTATCAGACCAATGTACGCAATGCGGGTCACCTCGATATAATGGTCGAGGGCAAGTATCCTGGTCACCCCGGCCCTATCACACAGCCCCTGGATCAAGCATGGAAAGGGTATGCTTGTGTGATCTCTGAAAGCCCTCTCGTGGATCTCCCAGCCTATGTACCTCCCAAAATGAATCTCATAACCAGCCAAGATGCTGGCTACTACTACAGACCGGTCCAATGTGAGTGAATTGTGGTATTGGATTTGGATTTGGTGTATCCGGTAGTGGGTGGGTCGGATTTTTGGATTTGTGGGGAATGGGGTTTGAATTTTTAGAGTTTTGGGAGTCTAGGGTTCGGATTTTTGGTTTTGGAGTGGTTTGGATTTGGATTTGGAGTAGAAGGATGAGAAAAAATGGATTTTAGGGTTTAAGTAGAGGAGTTTTGAAAGTGGGAAAATAATGGAGTGGATTTGGGTTATGTATCGGGTGAAGAAGATGAGTTTCGATTTTATTTTGGCAAAATGGGACTGGGTCAGGTCGGATTCGGGTACCCACTGTGTTTTACTAGTCACGACACTTTCCATGTCATGTGGGTGTGACTCACGTGACGTGAGGCCTGGCATGGATGAAATTCTGCAGTACAAAATATTCTTCTGATTTCCACGAGACACCCCACGTGACGTGGGTTAGACTCACGCCACGTGGGTCCTGACGTAGGTGAGGTTCTGAAACTTGAATTTTAACTCTGATTTTCACGATTCCAACCATGTGGCGTAGAATACCCTCACGTGACGTGATTCATGTCGTGGATGATATTTAACCCATTCAGGTAAATTTAGTGATTTTCAGCTAACTGTTTCTCAATAATAAGAACTCCGCATAACAAAATCTTGGGTTTCCTCCCAATCAGCACCTGATTTAATGTCGCGGCATGACACAGCTAAATTGGATACTCAGACTTCACCAACTAGACCATGGGTTGCCTCCCATGAAGCGCCTGATTTAACATCGCGGCACGACACGGCTAAATTGGATACTCAGACTTCAACAACTAGCCCATGGGTTGCCTCCCATGAAGCGCCTGATTTAACGTCGCGGCACGACATGGCTAACTTGAATACTCAGACTTTATCAAGTTCAAGTTCTTCAATCATCCTTATCTCTTTCGGAACTCCCACATAATGCTTAACACGTTGTCCATTGACTTTTAATAGGACATTATCTGCTCTTTTTAGCTCAATAGCACCATGTGAGAATACCCGAACGACCGTGAATGGACCTGACCATTTGGATTTTAGTTTTCCAGGAAACAGGCGAAGGTTAGAATTATACAGTAAAACCAAGTCTCCCAGGTGAAACTGGCGGTTCTCAATCCGACGATCATGATACAATTTCATCTTCTCTTTATACAATTCTGAACTTTCATAAGCCCGGAGGTGAAATTTATCCATCTCATTCATCTGCTTAAGTCGCAATTGGGTCGCTTCACTCCAGTCCAAATTTACCCTTTTTAATGCCCACAAAGCTTTATGTTCCAGTTCAACGGGCAAATGGCAAGACTTTCCAAAAACCAACTGATATGGTGATGCACCAATTGGTGTTTTGAAAGCATTCCTATATGCCCATAACACATCATCCAATTGTCGAGCCCAATCAGTCCTATTTGCATTAACTGTTTTTTCCAGAATGGACTTAATCTCGCGATTTGACACCTCCACCTGCCCGCTTGTCTGAGGATGGTAAGGTGTTGCCACCTTATGTTTGACACCATATTTTTCAAGTAGGGCTTTGAACAGACGGTTGCAAAAGTGGGATCCTCCATCACTAATAATAACTCGGGGTGTCCCAAAATGTGAGAATATGTTCTTTTTCAAGAAAGCTGTGACACTTCTCCCTTCGTTATTAGGAATCACAATTGCCTCCACCCACTTAGAAACGTAGTCAACAGCTACCAAGATGTATTTCATTCCATGCGAGCTCATAAAAGGACCCATAAAGTCAACTCCCCATACATCGAACAATTCAAGCTCAAGTATAGTTGTCATGGGAAGTTCGTGTCTGCGTGACATATTACCTTACCTTTGACATCGGTCACAAACACGGGCATAGTCATGAGCATCTTTGTAAATACTGGGCCAGTAGTACCCACATTGTAAGATTTTATGGGTTATCCGTGTACCTCCATGATAACCCCCAACTGGAGATGAATGACATGCCTCCAGAATACTTATCACCTCAGACTCTGGGACACATCTTCAAATTATGCCATCAGCACACACCCTAAATAAATACGGCTCATCCCAGAAGAACTTTCGTACCTCATACATGAATTTCTTTCTCTGCTGATATGTCATATCTTCCGGGACTAGATCACTTGCCAAAAAGTTGGCAAAATCAGCAAACCTAGGGATTAAGTCTTGGGATGCTGCCACTACTTGCTCATCTGGAAAAGTATCATCAATCTCAAGATCATCCTTCAATTTAAGCATGGTCGCCTCCTCAAGGCGTGAAAGATGGTCAGCCACTTGATTTTCGGTCCCCTTACGATCCTTGACTTCAAAGTCAAATTCTTGCAACAGAAGTACCCACCGAATCAGTCTTGAGCATCCATTTTTGACATAAGATACCGAAGAGCTGCATGATCTCTATGCACAATCACTTTTGTACCAATCAAGTCAGATCTGAATTTCTCAAAAGCGAATACTACGGCCAACAACTCCTTCTTAGTCACAGTGTAATTCTTTTGAGCCGGATTAAGCACTTTTCTAGCGTAGTAAATCGGATGTAATATCTTCTTACGTCTTTGGCCAAGGACTGCACCCAAAGCCACTCCACTAGCATCGCACATAACCTCAAAAGGCTTAGTCCAATCCGTTGACTCAATAATAGGGGTTGAAACCAACTTCTCCTTAAGACACTCAAATGCTTTAAGACATGCTTCATCAAACACAAACTTCACCTCTTTCTCTAAAAGTTTGCACAAGGGATGTACAATCTTGGAGAAATCCTTGATGAATCTTCTATAAAAACCAGCATGACCTAAGAAACTTCGAATACCTTTTACAGAGATAGGTGGGGGAAGCTTCTCAATTACTTCAATCTTCGCCTTATCCACCTCAATGTAATTCTTCAAAATTTGTTGCCCCAATACGATACCCTCATTAACAATAAAGTGACATTTTTCCCAATTCAGCACTAGGTTGCACTCCTCGCATCTTTGTAGCACATTGGCAAGGTGTGCCAAACAACCATCAAATGAGTCTCCCACAATAGAAAAATCATCCATAAAAACCTCGATAGTGTCTTCCACCATGTTGGAAAAAATAGACATCATACAGCATTGGAAGGTGGCCGGTGCATTACACAAACGGAAAGGCATCCTCTTGAATACGAACGTCCCGTATGGACAAGTGAAAGTAGTCTTATCTTCGTCTTAGAGGGAAATAAAAATCTGATTATATCCCGAATAGCCATCAAGAAAACAATACTATCCTCTACCGGCAAGACGGTCTAACATCTGGTCCATGAAGGGCATAGGAAAATGATCCTTTTCAACCCACGAATTCAGCTTTCGATAGTCTATGCAAACTTTCCATCCAGTCACCGGCCTCATTGGAATCAACTCATTTTTGTCATTTGGAACCACAGTGATTCTTTCCCTTTTCGGCACACACTGAACTGGGCTCACCCACTTGCTATCAGCAATGGGGTAAACCACTCCTGCATCTAACCACTTGATGATCTCTTTCTTCACAACCTCTTGCATAGGTGGGTTCAGACGACGCTGGTGCTCAATGCTAGGTATGCACTCAGGAACAAGCTGGATCTTATGAGTGCAAATGCCAGGTGGAATACCTATGATATCAGCAATGGACCAACCAATGGGCCTCTTAAATCTTCTCAAAACTGAAACCAAAACCTCCACTTGCCAATCCACCAATTTAGCAGAAATAATCACTGGAAAGGTATTGTTGGCTCCCAAGAATGTGTAGCGAAGGTGGGCCAGAAGAGCCTTAAGCTCTAAAACTGGAGGCTCCTCGATAGATGGACGAGCTGGTGGAGTTACCCTGATTCTTCAAATCAAGGTCCAATTTCTTGGGAGCATAAATGTACGCTCCTTTACCAGCGAGTGCACCCACCATCTCATCATACTCTTCAATACCATTGTTTTCCAAATTCATGATCACGGCATCCAGAGGTTCTACTCCTAAACTTTCTTCAATCGACACAACAACCTCACTATCATCAACAACATCTATCACTAAAATCACCCGCTTATCTCTTGGCTGCTTCATTGACCGACAGAAATTGAAAGTAACCTGTTCATCATTCAATCTAAATTTTAGCTGCCCTATTTCCATATCAACCAATGCACGGCCCGTGGCAAGAAATGGTCTTCCCAATATGATGGGAACCTCAAAGTCAACTTCATAATCGAGAATCACAAAATCAGCCAGAAAAATTAAAGATGCAACCTTCACCAGAACATCGTACAGAATGTCCATCGGCTTTTTCACAGTTCTATCGGCCATGAGAAGTCTCATAGGGTTGGTTTTGGTGCTCCCAACCCCAATTGCTTGAACAAGGCTAATGGCATTAGGTTGATGCTAGCACCCAAATCGCACAGTGCTTTAGCAAAGTCGTAGGACCCAATAGTACACGAAATTGTGAAAGCTCCTAGATCCTCCTTCTTTTCAACTAGGGAATGCGAAGCAACTGCACTATAGTGATGTATATTATCTGCTGGCTCAAAACTGACCGTTCTCTTATTTGTCACCAAGTCTTTCAAGAACTTTGCATAACCTGGCATCTGCTCCAATGCCTCTACTAGAGAGATGTTTACTGACAGCTCCTTCAACATGGTGATGAACTTCTGATACTTTCCTTCCTCCATCTTCTTCTTTAATCTTTGAGGATAGAGAGGAGGAGGTCGTGGGATAGTTTTGAGCACTTTTGGTACCTCTGTTTCCTTCCTCTTCTCAGATTTTGCATTATCGCTATCATCATGCTGATTTGGAGCCATGTCACCCTTTGTATTATCCGACTCTAACTCAGCTTCTACATCGATGACCACTGGTTCATTAGTCACACCACTGTTGGCAGGTATAGGTGGATCTGTCGTTCACTTCCTGCTTCTAGTAGTAATGGCGAGACAATGACTATCATTTTTCGGATTCTGGACGGTATTGCTTGGAAGGGTGCTTGGCTGACGTTGATTCAGTGCCAATGAAATCTGCCCAAATTGTTGCTCCAACTATTTAATGGCAGTGGAATGAGACTCCACTTTCTGACTTATGCCCGAAATGTCAGTCCTAATCTCCTTCAAGTAATTCTCCTGACTTTCTGCTCCTTTGACCAATTTATTGAGAAGTGCCTCCATCCTTGAATTTCCAAACTCCTCATCACGCCTTCCAGGTGGTAAATATATGTCATTCTTTTCTCGATTATCATCTTTTCGAATCCAATCACCATCACGATCCCGTTCTCGATCTCTGTATCCCGATTTGTTATAGTTGTCTCCATAATAGTTCTGACCTTGATTCCCTTGCATTGAGTTCCAAGAGTCTTGATTAGACCCTTGGCCCTTGGCTCGAAAACCCGCCACTTCACGATCTAGATACTTCGCCTCTTCATCAGACTCACTATCATCATGTCTAGCAGATTTACTTTTTGCACCTACAGCATGCACCTTCACCGCATCTCTGGCCGCTATCTGCTTGGCCAGAAGACCAATTTATGTCCTCAACTGAGCGACCTCTTGAGCCATAGATTCATCCAAAGACCTTTGAGCTGTTGAAGCTCCAATGGTATATGTGCCAGCCGGCGTATCTGCCTGCCGAGTATGCCATCCTCGGTTGGTCTTAGTGACACGATCTAATATCTCAGAAGCTTGGTCCCATATCAGACTCATGAATGCTCCACCAGTGATAGTATCTGCTACCACCTTTGTGTTGACATTCAAAGCCCTGTAGAAGATTTCACGTAAATTCCTGCCACTCATCCTGTGATTTGGCACATTCTGCAGCTTCTTTTTAAACCTCAGCCAAGTCTCATAGAGTGCTTCCGAATGAAGCTGTCTGAAATTATAGATCTCGTCTTTCAACTGCAGTATCTTGGACGGTGGGAAAAATCTTTCCAAAAATTGATTTCTCAATTCCTGCCAAGTAGTGATGGAACATCGTGACAGCTCAGCCAACCACAAAGTGGCTTCTCCTGTAAGAGAGAAGGGGAACAACCTCAATCGAATCGCCTCTTGGTCAACTCCAGAAAGATTGTACGACGTGCAGACCCCTACAAAATTCATTACATGCATGTTTGGATCATCAGTAGGAAGACCCGCAAACACACCCTTTAAGTTTAGCAGATGGATCATGGCACTAGTAATGTCAAACTTAGTGCCTGGAGGTAACTCTGGTGGAATGATCGCACCATTCTCTATTGGCTCAAAATATGCCACATATTCTTCTTCAGAAGCATCATAAATAGGCATATGTGGTCTCGGTTGTTCTCTCAGCCATCTTTGTCGCTCTTCAGCATCAACCAGACGCTGTGCTGCTTCCTACATAGCTTGATTATTTCTTTCTGCTTGTCTAAGAGCAGCTTGTCTAGCATGCTCTTCTCATTTCAATCGAGCAGTAGTTTGATCCGCTGTTTCCTGACCAGCTTGATGAATTGGCTGGTTGTGAATGTCTCCCGCAGCTGCGGGATTTTGAACTCCTTTCATATTTACCATTCTCCGATTAGCTCTCAGAGTTCTTTCGATTTCAAGATCAAGTGGAATCAGGGGATTTCCTTGACTCCTAGGATTTGGCATACACCGGTGTATGCCCTCAAAAGTATGTAAAAACACAACCAATCAGCTCCAACCAGTAATGTTCAACTCCGTAACCGTATTCCCCGGCAACGGTGCCAAAATTTGATGTCGCCCAAAATATGCCTCCTAAGAAGTATAAAGCGGTCGCTGAATCAAATATAGACAACTAGGTTGGGGTCGATCCCACAGGGAATAGGTCGAAGTGTGAGTAGAATACCGGATGGAATAATTGGAAAGTAAATAAAACTGGGGGGTTTTGCTAATGAATAGTAATAATAAAGATTGTTGGTTGTATTGATTTTGTAGACAATAAGAGAAATACACTAGGACTGTGATCCCCAATGATTCCGTAACTCTACCGGCTACTTGTGCTAACAAGATTGTCCCATTGCGTTGCATGCAAAATCTAACAAGTTAGGTTCATCTAACTGTCTCTCGACCTTCATTAGATGAATTTCACTCTTTTCCTCTCAGACTCCAAGTGTCGCACTACTAACCCTTGTCCTGGATTTCAGATAACTATTCCCGCTAAGGCTCCGGTTATTAGATGAAGGTTGATAGCTTCAAATCTTTGTTGTTATCTCCTTTTCCCAATCTCTACCTCTCTCTCGAGCAAGTTTAGAATACAGGAGAGTTTCTAACTTTTGCAACCGTTAGAAGAGCAATCACAACGAAGGAAATAACAATACATGCATTCACATCGATAAGAATTTGCTTTGCACTTAACCGGTTTCGTTAATTCCTCATGGTTCACACAACCCTAGTTGATTGGTTTAGCTGCTCATAGTTGCAATAACACCAGAAGAATTCAAAGATGGAAACATAATTATGAACTCACAACAATGAAAGAAAATCAAAATTTCAATTATCAAAAATACTCAAATTAGGGTTTGTGACTACAAAACCAAGGATATGTCTGAAACTGTATGAAATAACTCTCAAAATAGTATATTTTCTAACTCTCACACCTAGGACTACATAGGGGTATTTATAGATACAAAACTAGTCCTATCCAAAACAAAATAGGAGAACAGAGTCAGCAACTTCCACGGTATCGTGACTTGGTGTCGTGGAACCAAGTCATTCCATGTAGGTTGATGTCGTGGGAATCAGGCTCAGTTGGCAATCTTCAGAAGTTGGGTCATGGCAGGCTTCCATGTCACGTGGGTGGTAGTCACGCCACGTGACCCCTGTCGTGGAAATTAGGCTTTTTATTCATTCTCTAGACTTGAGTCACTGTAACACCCCGTGTCACTGTAACACCCCGTATGTTCCTAAGCCTACTTGACGATATTAAATAATATGTACTTAGGTCTCGAGAGCTATAAGTATGCATTTGGTAATGTGATTGGCGAGATAATTGAGTTTGGCTCTTGTTATGTGATTAAACTTGCATAGAAGGTGTTTTGCATTTTTCATTGCGCATTTATGGGGTTCAAAATGAGGCTAAGAGGACCTCAAAACAAAGTATATTAATGTTAAGAAGTAAGTTAAAGGATAGGACTTGAAGTATCTAACCGAACGCGCGAAGAAAAGTCAAAAAATGAAATTTTTAAAAAATTTTAAGGAGGGGTGCATTTTTGACCATGCCACGCCACTCTGGGCTAAAAATTTTAGCCCAGAGGCAGTAAGTTGGCGCGCCCAGGGGAGTTCCACCTTGGGTTTTCAACTTTTTCGAAAGTTGGAAATTTCTAAGTCCCAAGGGTATCCGGGGACGTACCAAGCCAATTTTTGCCACGTTTATTCTACAACTACGAGTATATACATGAAATGAATGAAATATTACATTGGTATGATAAAATTACTCGAGAAAGAATTTGGGGTCAAAATGAGAGTTTTGCCCTTAAGGTCAAAATAAGCCAAACGTGGCTAGAATCACTTGTTTTTGGGATTGAGGCTACGTATATGAATATCATGAGTGGGAATATTATTGTAATACATATAAGACGAGAAATTATTGATTTTATTGGGTTAAGTGATTTGGGCTCAATAAAAGCCCAAAATGGGATAAAAGACATAGGTCACATGACCCAATCTTCTATTGACTTGGTCAATTGAAGCATTAAATATCAAGGATGAATAAGGATGGACCCAAGGACTATAAATAGACCCAAAAATCAAATTTTATTCACTTAAACTCTCATGTTCTTTTAGACATTGTCTCCAACCTTCTACAATATTCTCTCAAACCCTAAAGAACTCAAAGGCAATTTTGGAGCAAGATCCTCACTTTTCAAGCTTGGGTAAGTGAATATTGTTATGGATTAACATATTATATGCATTAAAGAGTATGTAAATCATATTGGTTGTGCTTGGAAATGTTGAACATGGTACTTTGTGCTTTTACAATAGATTTGTGATCCATGGAATTCAAGCTTGAATTAGGACTTGTGCCTTTGATGAAAGATCATGGTATGGATAAAATATGAACGTGTATGGTGTTTTGTTATTTTTCTATAAGTGCAAATTGTGGGATTTTGACCGATTTGTGCAATGAAGTGTATTAAGGTGAATTGATGGAATATTTGTGATGTGGTGTGGATAAGAATGTGTAAGGGGGAAGTGTTGTGGTGAAATGTATTGATTATCATGTATTGGTCAATGTTGGGAATATTGGAGGATTTTTGGAATCATGATTCTATCAATGGTTTTGTCAAGGGGAAATGACATGTTTCAAGGCAAACATGTACCCCATTGATGTTACATGCATTTGTAAAGTAGTTGTTGGTTAATGTGAATTCCGTTATGTATTTGTGTTGTAGAGTGACACATAAAGAAGGAGCGGGACTATTGTATGCACAACTAGGATTGTATATTCGTATTGAGAGTACAAGGTATGTAAGGTTACTATGTCCGTATCTTTCTGCGGCAAATAGTATCCACATTGCTATTTCACTAGTCCTATCCCGAAATGTGCTAAGGTATCCTATATCCGTTTATCAATAGTCATTGTCATATATTTCCTACTCATGGATCATTTGTGAGTCTCATGTCTCATAATCATGGTTAATGTTCCAAAAGCTCAAATAAGGTTATGTTCCAATGTTCCACTAGTGATATTACTTATGCCTCTTGGTCATAGATTATTGTCCCATGGTTTCCATAGTGTTATGTTTCTAATAAGGTTATGTTGCCAAGTTATTCACATGTCTTTCACTCATTGGTTAATGGTTCAAAGTTTCCAACAATGTTATGTTTCAAAGTTCAAAGTGATGTTATGACTATCAAATATCAATCTCAAAGTAATGAATAAAGTAATGCAAATGTGGTCAATGATCAAGTATGGGTGGCAAGTATAGGGGCGTAATCCTAGCTCGACTCGATCCCGATGTATTGATTTATGGGTGGCAAGTCTAGGGGCGTAAGCCTACCTCGACTCGATCCCGATGTATTGATTTATGGGTGGCAAGTCTAGGGGCGTAAGCCTAGCTCGACTCGATCCCCGATGTATTGATTTATGGGTGGCAAGTCTAGGGTCACAAACCTAGCTCGACTCGATCCCAACATAACGATAAGTCATGTAAATACCCACTGATCAGTAGGGGCCCAGGTACATTATGACATATTTATTGACAAGTGAGCATGGAATGTAAAGAAAGTAATAAAAGTAATCAAAACAATTCACATGGTTTTCCAACATGCAATATGGTGACTGTGCTTTGATTGTACAGTTTCATTTGAGCCTTGCATACTCAGTACTTATTTCGTACTGACCCCTCTCAGGGAATTTACCTTACTTGCTGCAGGAACAGGTACCAGTAGGCCTCCCTAGTAGATTGCCAGTATTAGCGGTTCTTTGGTGAGCTCCATCTAATTCGGGGCTTCTCCGAGTCAGAGTGTATATATGTTTTGGTGATGTACATATTGTGTAAAGCGGGGACTTGTCCCGACTTATGGTTCATTTTGGTCAATGCTCTTGTTAGAGGCTTTTGTAGACGGATGTGGGTGTATCAATATAAAAGGCATGTGTTGTTTTGACTGGATGGCCTCAACGGCCAAGTTTCATATGTATTTATAAATATGTCCCATGTTTTCCTTTATTCATTTTTCATGTTCTTACGTAATGGTAGTTATGCTTATGATATGCATATGATTGAACATAGGCAAAGGTTGGTTCTCTCGGGCCTTAACGGCTACGGGTGCCAATCATGTCTCGATGGAATTTGGGGCGTGACAAAAGTGGTATCAGAGCAGGTCGGTCTAAGGGTGTCTACAAAGCCATGTCTTAGTAGAGTCTTACTTATCGATATGTTGTGCACCACATTTATAAGTAGGAGGCTATGGGACATTTAGGATGTTGTTTCTGTTCTTCACTTCTAGATCGTGCAATAGAGCCAGTGTTGTCAGTTGAAGTGTGTCTGATCCTAGTAATTTGTTTTTCTTTGGTATAGTCAAAATTCCAATCACGAGAGGTAGAGGTAAAGGGAAGCAGGTAGATGTGCCTGCTGGAGAAGGAATGAGTAGATTACCACCTGACCAAGCTAGTCAAGGTGGAGCGAATGCTGAAATATCATCGCGGTCTTCATCTACCTTCCCAGTTCTGGAAGAGCCAATTGGTAGAGAAGTACCTGTAGAGCCACCGATGAATGCCACGGATCAGGATCTTAGGAATGCTGTACATATGTTGACACAGTTAGTGGCGGCACAAAGCCAGGGACGAGCTAGTGTAGTGACACATGATGTTGATGCGGCTAGAATGGCGAGTCGTAGAACACAGGATTTCCTAAAACTTGACCCTCTTATTTTCACTGGGTCAGATCCAAAAGTAGATCCATAGGACTTCGTGGATCAAATTCAAAGGGCCTTGGAAGTTATGCATGTGAAAGGGGTCGAAACAGTAACTTGCCATATAGGCTGAAAGGAGAGGCAATATTGTGGTACGAGGATTGGAAGAAATCCCGTGATATTGGTGCAACTCCACCTACGTGGGAAGATTTTAAATTGCTTTCCTTGATCATTACTTGCCCTATGAGATCCGTGAGGCACGTACGGATCAATTCTTAAATCTCCATCAAGGAAATTTGAGCGTGAGGGAATATAGCTTGCAATTTAATTCCTTGGTTCGATATGCGCCAAATGTTGTGGCTACGATGACAGACAGGGTCCATAGATATGTGGACAGACTAGAGCCATATTTGGTACGGGATTGCACTATTGCTGCCTTGAATAAGGACATGGACATTGATCGAATACAAGCCTTCGCTCCGAAAATGGAAGACCAACGACAGAGAAGAAGAGTGCATGAATTTGATAGGGGACAGTCCAAAAGGGCTAGACCTATGGGACCACCTATGATGTCCCATGGAGGATCTAGGCCCCGCATGTTTCCTAGACCACCTAGACCGTCGTTCTCTTATTCCACAGGGGGTGCTCATTCACAGTTTCGAGGGTCTAGGGGTGGTCCATCAGGGCAGAGTAGCGGAGTTCATGGGTCACAGGCAGCAGATTTTCCTCGTCAGTAGTGTCAGAACTGCGGGCGTATACACACAGGTATATGTCGTTTAGGGACGAATGTCTACTTTTGGTGTGGTATGCCGGGGCATATAGCGAGAGATTGTCCACAGCGGAGCATGGGTGGTATAGCACAACCAGTTGGGTAGGCTGTTGCATCATCAGTATCGGTTCCTTCACTAGGCCGAGGAGTACAACCTATTGGCCGTGGTAGGGGTGCCAGAGGAGTAGCCAGTACTAGAGGGGTTCAGAATCGTACTTATGCTTTAGTGGACCGCCAGAATTCAGAGGCTTCCCCTGATGTTGTCACAAGTACATTATCCATCTTCTCACATAATGTATATGCACTAATTGACCCAGGTTCTACATTTTCCTATGTTACCCCATTGGTTGCTGCGAAATTTGCAAAGGCACCAGAATTATTAATTAAATCAATTGAAGTGTCTACACCGGTTGGTGAATATATTGTTACAAAGAGAGTATATCGTAACTGTGTGGTAACTGTGTGTGGTCATGATACATTGGCCGATCTCATTGAACTAGACATGGTGGATTTTGATGTGATCATGGGAATGGATTGGTTGGCCTCTTGCTATGCCACGGTAGATTGTCGGGCCAAGAAGGTGCAATTTTGTTTCCCGCAAGAAAATGTTTTGGAATGGCAGGGTAATGTAGGGGCACCACGAGGAAGATTTATTTCCTATTTGAAGGCCAGAAAAATGATTGCTAAAGGATAAATATGTCATTTAGTACGGGTGAAAGATACCGAAGCGGAACCACTAACTCCGCAGTCGGTTCCAGTGGTCAATGAATTTCTGGATTTGTTTCCAGAGGATCTTCCAGGCTTACCCCCAGAACGGGAAGTCGAATTTGGTATTGATGTGATTTTGGGCACTCAGCCTTTTTCTATTCCCCCATATAGAATGGCTCCAGCAGAACTGCGTGAATTGAAGGAGCAGTTGAAAGATTTGCTAGATAAAGGCTTCATTAGGCCTAGTATGTCCCCTTGGGGTGCACCGGTATTATTTGTGCGAAAGAAAGGCGGCACCTTAAGAATGTGCATTGACTATCGGCAATTGAATAGGGTAACGATCAAGAACAAATATCCCCTCCCTCGCATTGATGATTTGTTTGATCAGTTACAGGGTGCCAGGTGTTTTTCAAAGATCAACTTGAGGTCGGGTTACCATCAAGTCAAAGTTAGAGAAGAAGATATACCCAAGACATCTTTCCGAACACGGTATGGTCATTATGAATTTTTAGTTATGTCATTTGGACTAACAAATGCTCCAGCTGTGTTCATGGATTTGATGAATAGGGTGTTTAAGCCATTTTTGGACGTGTTCGTCACGGTATTCATAGATGACATCCTAGTTTTTCAAGATCACCGAAGGACCATGCTAATCACTTACGACAAGTGTTACAGATTCTTCGTGAATGGAAGTTGTATGCAAAGTTCTCCAAATGTGAGTTTTGGTTGAAATCAGTCGCGTTCTTGGGTCACATTGTATCAGATGAAGGCATACAGGTTGATACCCAAAAGATTGAACCAGTGAAAAACTGGCCAAGACCTACGACACCCACAGAAATTCGTAGTTTTCTTGGACTGGCAGGGTATTACAGAAGGTTTGTGGAAGGTTTTTCCTCTATTGCAGCACCGTTGACAAAGCTTACACATAAGGCGGTAAAATTTCAGTGGAATGACGCATGTGAGAAAAGCTTCCCAAAGTTGAAAGATAAATTAACCTCCACACCAGTTTTAGTGCTTCCCGAAGGTACCGAAGGTTATGTAGTATATTGTGATGCTTCTAGGGTTGGACTCGGATGTGTGTTGATGCAACTTGGTAATGTCATAGCATATGCCTCACGACAGTTGCAGCCACACGAGAAAAACTATCCCACACATGATCTTGAATTGGCAGCGGTAGTTTTTGCTTTAAAGATATGGCGTCATTATTTATATGGGGTTCATGTTGACATCTATACGGATCACAAAAGCCTGCAATATCTTTTTAAGCAGAAGGAACTCAATTTAAGGCAACGAAGGTGGTTGGAGCTTTTAAAAGATTATGACATTGATATTCTTTATCACCCAGGCAAAGCAAATGTAGTAGCTGATGCATTGAGCCGTAAGGCAGTAGAAAGCACAAGTGGTCAGTTGAATGAAAAGCATGAGATAATCAAGGATTTGAATCAATTAGCCAGCTTGGGAGTTCGCCTTATGGAAACCTCAGATGATGGAGTTATGGTGCAGAATGCAGCAGAATCCTCCTTGATAGCTGAAGTGAAAGAGAAGCAATTTGTGAATTCTATTTTATTGCAGCTAAAGGAAAATGTACAGCAAAATTTGACCAAGGCATTTGATATTACACCGGAAGGGGTGCTTCAATGTCAAGGGAGACTATGCGTACCGGATGTAGATGAGCTGAGGATACGAATAATGACAGAGGCACACCATTCGCGCTATTCTATTCATCCGGGTGCTACTAAAATGTACCATGAATTGAAAGAAATATATTTGTGGGCCAATATGAAAAAGAACATTGCATAATTTGTCGCGCAATGCCCAAATTGTCAACAAGTGAAAGTGGAACATCAGAAACTGGGAGTTTACATGCAATGTATCAATCTTCCAGTCTGGAAATGGGATATGATTAACATGGATTTCATTACAGGTTTGCCTCGTACATTGCGGAAGTTTGATTCGATATGGGTTATAGTGGACAGGCTTACCAAGTCAGCGTATTTCCTACCAGTCAAGACGACCTATACAGCTGAGGATTATTGGAAGTTGTATGTTAAAGAGATAGTACGATTGCATGGTATTCCACTTTCCATTATATCAGACAGAAGAGCACAGTTCACAGCGCACTTTTGGAGGTCTTTCCAGCAGAGTTTGGGTACACGGGTGAATTTGAGTACAGCTTTCCATCCTCAGACTGATGGACAATCAGAACATACTATTCAGATACTTGAAGACATGCTACGAGCTTGTACGTTAGATTTTCAAGGCAGTTGGGATGAACATTTGCCTCTTATTGAATTTGTGTATAACAATAGCTATCATTCAAGTATTAAAATGGCACCTTATGAAGCTTTGTACGGAAGGAAATGTAGATCACCAATAGGATGGTTTGAAGCAGGTGAAACTGCTTTACTTGGGCCAGATATCATTCATCAGGCTATGGAAAAGGTTAAGGTGATCCAACAACGGTTACAAATGGCTCAAAGTCGTCATAAGTCATATGGGGATGTTAGAAGAAGAGGTCTTGAATTCGCCATAGGTGATTGGGTGTTTTTAAAGGTGTCACCGATGAGAGGGGTAATGCGGTTCGGAAAGAAAGGGAAATTGAGTCCACGTTACATAGGCCCATATGAAGTTATTAGAAGATTTGGGCAAGTTGCGTATGAATTAGCACTACCTCAAGAATTTTCCTCAGTCCATCCCGTATTTCATGTATCGATGCTTTGAAAATGCATAAGAGATCCAACTCGTATTGTTCCCATTGAAGATGTTCAAGTGACAGAGGATCTTACTTATGATGAGGTACCCATTGCTATCCTAGACCGACAAGTGAAAAGATTGAGGAATAAAGACATAGCTTCTGTGAAAGTCCTTTGGCGAAATCAACAAGTAGAGGAGATCACATGGGAAGCGGAAGAAATGATGAGATCCAAGTATCCCTATCTATTTCAAATGAATAAGGAAGTTCAAAATGCGGAAATGGAACAATGACAAGTAAGTATTCATGAGCCTTAAGTGTTTATGTATATGTATGCTAATATAGAGATGCAATTGTTGTAATTGAAGAGATATTGTTAACATTCGAGGACGAATGTCCCTAAGGGGGGGAGAATGTAACACCCCATAGGTTCCTAACCCTACTTGATGACATTAAATAATATGTACTTAGGTCTCGAGAGCTATAAGTATGCATTTGGTAATGTGATTGGCGAGATAATTGAATTTGGCTCTTGTTATATGATTAAACTTGCATAGAAGGTGTTTTGCAATTTTCATTGCGCATTTATGGGGTTCAAAATGAGGCTAAGAGGACCTCAAAACAAAGTGTATTAAGGTTAAGAAGTAAGTTAAAGGATAGGACTTGAAGTATCTAACCGAACCCGCGAAGAAAAGTCGAAAAATGAAATTTTTGAAAAATTTTAAGGAGGGGCGCATTTTTGACCATGCCACTCCACTCTGGGCTTTAAGGCAGTAAGTTGGCGCGCCCAGGGGCGTGCCACCTTGGGTTTTCAACTTTTTCGAAAGTTGGAAATTTCTAAGTCCCAAGGGTATCCGGGGACGTACCGAGCCAATTTTTGCCACGTTTATTCTACAACCACGAGTATACATGAAATTAATGAAATATTACATTGGTATGATAAAATTACTCGAGAACGAATTTGGGGTCAAAATGACAGTTTTGCCCTTAAGGTCAAAATAAGCCAAACGTGGCTAGAATCACTTGTTTTTGGGATTGAGGCTACGTATATGAATATCATGAGTGGGAATATTATTGTAATACATATAAGACGAGAAATTATTAATTTTATTGGGTTAAGTGATTTGGGCTCAATAAAAGCCCAAAATGGGATAAAAGACATGGGTCACATAACCCAATCTTCTATTGACTTGGTCAATGTAACACCCCGTACTTTATAACCTCACTTGATACCTTGGGATCATATCTACATAGGTGTTGAGATGCCATGCATATGTGTTTTATAGTGTCATTGGGGAAACATTTGATATCGGCCGTAACATGTGCGATTAGATCGTCGTAGGAGGTGTGTTGTGATTTCATGGAGCATTTGGGTAAGAACTCGTACATATTCTAACCTCATTTGGTGACTTTAAGTCATGTTTACTTGATGGTTAAGATCACTAAGTAAGTATTTTGTAATGTTTGGATAAAGGATTGGACGATACGTACGCATGGGATAAGTGGCCGGAAATTTCAGCAATGTGCTGAGACTTGCGCCACTACCCTGTTTCAGGGGTGTGGAGCAAGCCACCAGCCTGCATAAACTTCAGAGCAGGCCCAATTCTTGCGCCACTACCCTGTTTCAGGGGGTGTGGCGCAAGGAACAAAAACTATGCCTTTCCGGCGTCGTTTCGTAACGCAATTCTACGACGATTCCTAGATGGTTTCTTTTGATTCTTCGGAGTTATTTGAGCATTGTTAAAGAGTCAAACACTTCAATACACTCCTACATACTCCTACATGATCAAATCACGAAAGGTGAATAGTGATCCAAAATGTCCAATGAAACCAAGGGCGACTAGAATTCCAATTTTTGCGATCGAAAGGACGAATGAGAATTGTTTATACTCACATGCCTTTTGGATATTTTTCACAAACATTTCTCATTTCCAAACCCTAAAGCAAAACAATTCCTTGGGACTCCTTGGACAAGATCAACATATTCCAAGCCTTGGTAAGTATTTATTTTCATGGATTAATATCTTATATGCATAAAAGAATATGTATATCATGTTGGTTGTGCTTGGAAAAGTTGGTCATGGTACTTGGTGATTTTGTATGAGATTTGTGGCATATGGAATTCAAGTGTGAATTAGGCCTTATGCCTTTGATGAAAAAGCATGGTATGGACAAAATATGAACATGTATGGTGTTATTTTGGGCATTACACTTGTTCTTGTCTAAAAGTGGAAATTTTGGGATTTTGGCCGATATGTGTTATGAGTTGAATTAAGGTGCTTTGATGGATTATTTGTGATGTGTTATGGATAAGAAAGTGTAAAGGAGAAGTATTGTGGTGAAATGTATTGATTTTCATGTATTGGTCAATGTTGGGAATATTATGGAATTTTTGGAATAATAGTATGATCAATGGTTTTGTCAAGGGGAAATGACATGTTTAAAGCCAAACATGTAATTCATTGACATGGTATGCATTTGTAAAGTAATTGGTGGTTAATGTGAATTTCGTTATGTATTTGTAGAGTGACACATAAAGAAGGAGAGGGATTATTGTCTACGCATCTAAGGTTGTAGATTCGTATTGCGAATCCAAGGTATGTAAGGTTATTTTGTCCGTATCTTTCTACGGCCAATAGTGTTCACATTGACATTTCTTTAGTTCTATTCTGAAATGTACTAAGGTATCCCATATGCCCTTATCTATGATCATTGTCATATATTTCCTACTCATTGTGAATCTCATTTCTCATATTCATGGTTAATGTTCCGAAAGTTCAAATAAAGTTACGTACCAATATTCCAATAGTGTCTATACTTGTGTCTCTTGTTCATGGATTATTGTCCAATGGTTCCAATGGTATCATGGTGCTAGTAATGTTATATTTCTCATTGATATTTATTCATATGTCCTTCACTCATTGGTCAATGATTCAAAGTTTCCAACAATGTTGTGTTCCAAAGTTCCAAAGTGATGTTTTGACTATCAAAGTATCAATCTCAAAGTAATGAGCAAAGTAATGCAAATGTGGTCAATGATCAAGTACGGGTGGCAAGTCTAGGGGTGTAAGCCTAGCTCGACTCGATCCCGAGATTTGGATTTATGGGTGGCAAGTCTAGGGGCGTAAGCCTAGCTCGACTCGATCCCGAGGGTGGCAAGTCTAGGGGCATAAGCCTAGCTCGACTCGATCCCTATATGATGATATGAAAGACCCACTGATCAGTCGGGGCCCGGGTACATTGTGATAAGTAATGACATGTGAGCATTGAGATAAAGAAAGTAATGAAAATAATGAAAGCAATCCACATGGTTTCCAAAGCGTACCATGGTGACTTATTCACATTGATTATTCATATATTTTGAGTTCATTGAAATATTCATGTGTTGTACAGTTTCATCTGAGCCTTGCATACTCAGTACTTATTTCGTACTGACCCCTCTCGGGGAATTTACCTTACTTGCTGCAGGCGCAGGTCCCAGTAGGCCTCCTCAGTAGATTGCCAGTGTTAGCGGCTCTTTGGTGAGCTCCAGCTCATTCGGGGCTTCTCCGAGTCAGAGTGTATATATGTTTTGGTATTGTACATAATGTGTAAAGCGGGGACTTGTCCCGACTTATGGTTCATTTTGGTCAATGCTCTTGTTAGAGGCTTTTGTAGACCGATGTGGGTGTAATAGTGTAAAAGACACATGTTGTTTTGACTGGATGGCCTCAACGGACAAGTTTCATATGTATGCCTAAATATGTCCCATGTTCTCTTTTTTTCGTATTTCGTAATATTATGCAATGGTGGTTATGAATATGATTGAGCATAGGCAAAGGTTGGTTCTCTCGGGCCTTATCGGCTACGGGTGCCAATCATGTCTCGATGGGATTCGGGGCGTGACAGTCAATTGAAGCATTAAATATCAAGGATGACTAAGGATGGACCCAAGGACTATAAATAGACCCAAAAATCAGATTTTATTCACTTAAACTCTCATGTTCTTTTAGACATTGTCTCCAACCTTCTACAATATTCTCTCAAACCCTAAAGAACTCAAAGGCAATTTTGGAGCAAGATCCTCACTTTTCAAGCTTGGGTAAGTGAATATTGTTATGGATTAATATATTATATGCATTAAAGAGTATGTAAATCATATTGGTTGTGCTTGGAAATGTTGAACATGGTACTTTGTGCTTTTATAATAGATTAGTGATCCATGGGATTCAAGCTTGAATTAGGACTTGTGCCTTTGATGAAAGATCATGGTATGGATAAAATATGAACGTGTATGGTGTTATTTTGTTATGAGACTTGTTATTTTTCTATAAGTGCAAATTGTGGGATTTTGACCGATATGTGCTATGAAGTGTATTAAGGTGAATTGATGGAATATTTGTGATGTGGTGTGGATAAGAATGTGTAAAGGGGAAGTGTTGTGGTGAAATGTATTGATTATCATGTATTGGTAAATGTTGGGAATATTGGAGGATTTTTGGAATCATGATTCTATCAATGGTTTTGTCAAGGGGAAATGACATGTGTCAAGGCAAACATGTACCCCATTGATGTTATATGCATTTGTAAAGTAGTTGTTGGTTAATGTGAATTCCGTTATGTATTTGTGTTGTAGAGTGACACATAAAGAAGGAGCGGGACTATTGTATGCACAACTAGGATTGTATATCCGTATTGAGAGTACAAGGTATGTAAGGTTACTCTGTCCGTATCTTTCTGCGGCAAATAGTATCCACATTGCTATTTCACTAGTCCTATCCCAAAATGTGCTAAGGTATCCTATATCCGTTTATCAATAGTCATTGTCATATATTTCCTACTCATGGATCATTTGTGAATCTCATGTCTCATAATCATGGTTAATGTTCCAAAAGCTCAAATAAGGTTATGTTCCAATGTTCCACTAGTGATATTACTTATGCCTCTTGGTCATAGATTATTGTCCCATGGTTTCCATAGTGTTATGTTTCTAATAAGGTTATCTTGCCAAGTTATTCACATGTCTCTCACTCATTGGTTAATGGTTCAAAGTTTCCAACAATGTTATGTTCCAAAGTTCAAAGTGATGTTATGACTATCAAATATCAATCTCAAAGTAATGAATAAAGTAATGTAAATGTGGTCAATGATCAAGTATGGGTGGCAATTATAGGTGCGTAAGCCTAGCTCGACTCGATCCCGATGTATTGATTTATGGGTGGCAAGTCTAGGGGCGTAAGCCTATCTTGACTCGATCCCGATGTATTGATTTATGGGTGGCAAGTCTAGGGGCGTAAGCCTAGCTCGACTCGATCCCGATGTATTGATTTATGGGTGGCAAGTCTAGGGGCACAAGCCTAGCTCTACTCGATCCCGATGCATTGATTTATGGGTGGCGAGTCTAGGGGCATAAGCCTAGCTCGACTCGATCCCAACATGACGATAAGTCATGTAAAGACCCACTGATCAGTAGGGGCCCAGGTACATTGTGACATATGTAGTGACAAGTGAGCATGGAATGTAAAGAAAGTAATGAAAGTAATCAAAACAATTCACATGGTTTCCCAACATGCAAAATGGTGACTGTGTTTTGATTATACAGTTTCATCTGGGCCTTGCATACTTAGTACTTATTTCGTACTGACCCCTCTCAGGGAATTTACCTTACTTGCTGTAGGCGCAGGTGCCAGTAGGCCTCCCAGTAGATTGCCAGTGTTAGCGGTTCTTTGGTGAGCTCCATCTAATTCGGGGCTTCTTCGAGTCAGAGTGTATATATGTTTTGGTGATGTACATACTGTGTAAAGCGGGGACTTGTCCCAGCTTATGGTCCATTTTGGTCAATGCTCTTGTTAGAGGCTTTTGTAGACGGATGTGGGTGTATTAATATAAAAGGCATGTGTTGTTTAGACTGGATGGCCTCAACGGCCATGTTTCATATGTATTTATAAATATGTCCCATGTTTTCCTTTATTCGTTTTTCATGTTCTTACGTAATGGTGGTTATGCTTATGATATGCATATGATTGAACATAGGCAAAGGTTGGTTCTCTCGGGCCTTAACGGCTATGGGTGTCAATCATGTCTCGATGGGATTCGGGGCGTGACAGTCACGACAGCCACTCACGTGGCGTAGGTGTCTTCCACATCACGTAGGTAGTGGCGTGACTCCTCCTCTGGTGCAGACTCTTGTTTTTTCTTCTTCCGACACTTCGTTCTTGGGCTTGATTCTTTCTCTTTTGATCTGTTTGCCTTTAAAACCTATTTTCCTGCAAAGTAGGATAGAAACCACATCATACCAACAAAACACACCCAAGTTATTGCATATTTTCCTTGTTTTAAGCATCAACAGTGCCATGTAACCATGACACATCACTCTGCCACTTAGGTTGGCACTTTTTCCCATAGGGCCTAATAGTAGATATATATCAGATAGGTTCTATACCCTTGGCAAGGTATATGGCACCCTCCCAACTAGGATTATAATGTCGATTATGAGAAACACCCCAGTATCAGACTTCAGTTGCATTAACTCCTTATGATATATAGTTTGGACTTATGTATTTTCATATGCTTATTCTCCTTTTAGATTTCAGTTACATTTTCATGGCATTTTTTACTTGTATGATTTAAAACTATTAGCATGATCTCAAAAACTCAGTATATTTTGTAGTACTGACCACATACTTTTCTCTTGTGCTATATCCTATCATGATATAGATTCAGGTGTTGTTCTCATCATCCGAGGACCTTGGATTAAATTAGTTGTTAGTTACTTTTAGACATTGTTAGTCTTTAGTTTCAGTTGTTTTACAGTTAGTTGGAGGTCTTGTCCCAGTAACTCATCCTTTTTAGTGGTGGAGGCTTTATCAGACAAAGATAGTTCAGCATGTTGATTATTTCCAAATATTGCTTTATTTAAAATAGTTAGTTTGTTTAGTTGATTGTACATTTCATATGATTATGCTTCCTCTCAGTATTTAAGTGTATGATATTTATAATATTCCAGTACCAAGGGTCCACTTGTGATCACGTGTGGTCTGAAGTTCCATGTTACTTCCAAAGTGTATACTCGGGTCGTGACAAATTTTGTATCAGAGCCTTAAATTTAAGAGTCCTAGGATGTCTGAGAAGTCATATTTGCAAAGTCTTTTTCCATGGGTGTGAAGTGCGCCACACTTATGAGGGAGAGGCTATGAGACATTTTAGGAAACATTCTCTTTTTTCATTTTCTTTATCATGCAATAGAATTTAACTTTATTTACGCTTCTAATTTCTACTTTACACATTTCAGATCATGCCTCCATGAAGAAATAGTAGACATAGGAACAGTCAAAATGCTAATCCCCCTACATCATTGAATCAACCTCCAAATAATGATGTTACTAATACCGAGTTCCACAATACCATTCAGCAATTGGCTCAGGCCATGACTGTCTAGGTGAATCAGAAGGTAGTAGTCCCTACTAACCCAAATAGTGGGTCAGATGCTGCCTAAGTCATAGATTTTGTTATAATGAATCCGCTAGAGTTATTTGGGTCAAAGTTTGAGGAAAACCCATAGAACTTTATTGATGAAGTGAAGAAGATTCTACCGGTTATGAAGGTGTATTAAGATAAGATTATTGAGCTGGCTTCCTATTAGCTTAAGGATGTAGCTCACCTTTGGTTCACTTAGTGGAAAGACAACCATGGAAAAATTAAAACACCTACAGTTTGGGATAATTTTGGTAAAGCTTTTCTTGATTGATTCTGTTTTAGAGAGTTGAGAGAGAAAAAGGATGAGGAGTTTATGAACTTGAAATAGGGATTTATGTTTGTCACGCCCCAAATCCCATTCGGGACGGACTGGCACCCGAAGCCGATATGGCCCGAGGCAACCAATCTTTGCTCATGTACAGTCATACGCATGTCTCTGTGTGAACATCATTATATCTCATGCAACTATGCGAAAGTCATGGAAAACATGTACAATATGTGAAACTTGTCCGTTAGGGCCATCATGTCAAAATGAACGTACAATATCTTACATTCAGTTTCCCACGTAAGTCTACAAAGCCTCTACAGATACATAACCATAACCAACCTAGAGTTGGGACAACACCCCGTTCTATACATAACATTTACAATGCCAAAATAAATGTACTTATGAACTCGGAAAGCCCTGAATCAACTGGAGCTCACCAACAATCCACAAATGATCCTCAACCTACAATGGAGGTCTACTAGCACCTGTGCCTGAAGAAAGTAAGGTAAGCCCCCCCCAAGGAAGGTCAGTACGAAGAATGTACTGAGTATGTAA
The DNA here is from genome assembly GCA_031232105.1 of Capsicum rhomboideum. Classification (NCBI taxonomy): domain Eukaryota; kingdom Viridiplantae; phylum Streptophyta; class Magnoliopsida; order Solanales; family Solanaceae; genus Capsicum; species Capsicum rhomboideum. The sequence continues at coordinate 43,643,564 of CP124719.1, read as the reverse complement.
GGCTATAAGAAACTGTATGCAACATAGGATCTCAAATGGGATCAATACATGTGAATAAACATTACGGATTAATCATCGTCTTGTATGTGTGGAACCATGTTCATTACTTTCATTGCTTGATCATTTATTCATATCAATTTTATTCGTGAAATAACATTCCTTCATATTTTCAATTACGTGACATACTTCCTTTGGCTTTACGTTCATCTTTATCATCAGTCATCCACTTATTAGTGGGCCATAATATAATAACAGTCATCCACACTTGGTGGGCTATAATATAATAACCGTCATCCACACTTGGTGGGCTATAATATAATAACCGTCATCCACAGTTGGTGGGCTATAATATAATAACCGTCATCCACACTTGGTGGGCTATAATATAATAACTGTCATCCACACATGGTGGGCTATAATATAATAACCTTCATCCACACTTGGTGGGATATAATATAATATATATATATATATAGTAGACATAATATAACATAATGTTGGGATTGTTCCATCCGAGTTTAGGCCTTTTTGATTTGCGATCCCTTCCCAATAAAACATAAAATAACCATGTACACATTACTTCTTTGCATTGCTTCTTCTCTTTACTTTTGTTATGAGAGTGATACATTGGTGATTGGAACATCATTGGGAGCACGTATATACATTACTTCATTCCTTACTTTCATGAGATTGATACGCTCACTCATGAGAGATTAATATATTCACTTATGAGATATTGATACTTTTGTTTATGAGAGATTGATACTTTTGATGATTGTAACATTATTAGAACTTAGAACATTAATCAAAGAACATGAGTCATGTGAATCACAATTGATGTATGAATAAGGAACATGTGAGTAACAATAATTAATAACCGAAAATGGGATACCTTTGAACATTTCAGAGTAGAATAGGTACAATGTCAATGTGACTAATATGTGTTGTAGAAAGATACGGAAAGAGTAACCTTGCATACCTTATCTTCCCAATATAAATACACAATCCAATATATGAGTACAACAATTTCTCTCCCTCCTTACGTTTCACTCTACATCACAAGTACATAACGAAACCAACATTAACCACAAGCTATATTTCAAGTGTATAAGACGACCATGAGTTACATGATTTCCCTATAACATTATTTCACCCTTTATAATACCATTCATGGTCTTTTCATACCAAAAATACCATAAAATTCTATACATTGACCAAAACATCATAAACCAATAGCTTTTCATACCAAGTTCCCCCCTTTACATGTTCTTATTAACACCACATCACAATGAATCCATCAAATCACTCCAAGACATTTTATAACCAAAATTCCACTATTTACTCATAGAGAAAAATAACAATTTATGGACATAACCACACCATACATGTTGAGATATCATCCACACCATTCACTTTCATCAAAACATCAAGTCCTTTTTCAAGTTTAATTCACAAGAATGCACATCTTTTAGCAACAAGCCAAAGTGCACTATTCAACACCTTGCCAACATAACCACCATGATATACATAATCTCTCATGTACATAATATGTTAAAGTATAAAAATAATCACTTACCCAAGCTTGAAAGATTATGATCTTGTCCAAAGAGTTGATTGTCTTAGGGTTTGGAAATAGAGAGAAAATTCTAGAAATGTCATGTGAGGTTTTGTGAATAAAAAATCTGATTTTGGCCTTATATAGCCCCCATTTAATGGTTATCTTTATCCACTTGGGTCAATAATTGATTATCCAAAGGGAGAATGGGTCATTTGACCCATTGGGCCATGTCTTTGATTCCAATTTGGGCTTTAAATTGAGCCCAATAACACATGTCAACTTAACCCACCAAATTTAATGTGTAATCCATCATTTATCTTATATTTAAATGATTCTATAATTTTCTCGATAACATTCACTTACGAGATTCCCGATCATAGCCTCAATCGCAAAAATAGAAATTCTAGTCGCTCATGGCTTATTTGAACCTAATTTGTTAAAATACTTGTGATGAAGAATTAACCCCAACTCGGATGCTAAACGCTCTTAAGAATAGTCCTACTATGATGGAGTAATGATACCATGACTCAAAGGTCTTATATACATCATAATAGTTGAAGAAAAAATTTGGCGAAAACCACCCAGGCACGCCGCTTGGCGCGCCCCTTTGCTACCTGTGGAAACAAAAATTTGGACCAGAGCAGTCTGTCACGCCCTCTGCAGCGCCCCATTCCAAATATTTGATTTTGGCTTTTCTTTGCGGATTTGGTTGGATCTTTCAAGTCCCAACCTTTTGCTTACCCCTTAGCTTTAAGATTTTTTGCTTGTATGCCCCTTAAACCTCAATTTTTCACCCCACAAATGCTCCACAAAGTCACAAACGCCACCCACTACAAAGGTCTAACCACATGTACTAGGCCCAATATCAAATATTTCATCAATGACACTACAAAATACATACTTATGACTCTCGACATCTAAGTAAACATTGTTCAAAGTCGTCAAGTAGGGTCGGGAAGGTACAGGGTGTTACATTCTTCCCCCCTTAGGAACATTCATCCTCGAATGTTAGTAACATTGTCTCATTGTAACAGTTTAAGTCAAAGTGGATCCTTCACATATAACACTTGTAAAGATTTACTTGTTACTACTCCAATTTCGTACCTTGAACTTTTTCTCCCTTTACAACAATTACAAGTTCTTTTAATTTCATTATTTCTTCGGTTTCCCATGTCATTTCTTCTACTTGTTGATCCCCCAATTAGTACCTTTATGAAAACTACTCCTGCATCTCTTAATTATTTCACTTATCGATCTAGAATAACAATAGGTAACTTTTCATATGTAAGATCCTCCGTGATTTGTACATCTCCACTGGCAACCATACGAGATGGATCCTATATATACTTTCAAAGCATCGAACATGAAATATCGAATGAACTTTGGAGAGTACTTGGGGTAGTGCTACTATATATGCCACCTACCCAAATCTTTGGGTAACCTCACTTGGCACATTATGTAGGCCAATTTCCTATAAGGCTTCGTAAGATGCCTTTTTGATACCTAATTGATAGCCATTATTGTAGACAAATTCAACAAGAGTTAAATCTGTGATGGATTTCATGTCAATCATGTCCCATTTCCAAATTAGAAGATTGATACTTTGCACATATCTTCCAGGTTTTCAATGCTCTACTCTTATTTTTTGACCATCTAGACACTGAGCTACAAGTTCGGCCATGTTCTTTTCATATAACCTTACCAATACACCTTTTCCAAACCATTGTACATTTGGTTACTTTTGAATGAATAGAATTCCGTGATTGATGTGCTTCTGTCTTAATTCATTTACTTAACTCATGTATAACCGGTGCACACAATCTACCTTGACGTTAAGGTCCTCCTTTTTGCATAAACTCAACTATCTTTATCGAACTCGGCTGTACATTCTTTTCGATTGAAATAAAATAGAATTTGTGCTTTGTTTTTTTTTGTGTTTTTTTTTACCTCTACTACAAGTGAAGACTCTGCCGCATTTTACATTATAATCCTTCCACCTGGAGTTTCAAAAGACGAACTCCCATACAAATAGTGGTGCCATATTCTACAAGCAAAAGGGTTCATTAAAGTCATGTGTGGGATAATTCCCCTCATATGGGTGCAATTGTCTCAAGGCATACGCCCTCACACTGTCGTGCTGCATTAATACACATCCTAAACCACTTCTAAAACATCACAATATACTGCATACTCTTCTGTGCCTTCGGGAAGTACTAATACAGATGTAGAAGGTAGTTTATCGTTCAGCCCTTGGAAACTTTTCTCATATGCATCATTCCAATGAGACTTGGTTACTTTGTGTGTTATTGAGGGTGCTAATATGGAAGGAAGCCTTTATAACAAATCTTCTGTAATAACCGGCCAATCCAAGGAAGTTACGAATTTTCGTAGGCGTCGTAGGCCTTGGCCAATTCTTCACAGCTTAAATCTTTTATATATCAACCTTATTCCTTCACTCTATCCAATGTGACCCATGAACAATACGAATTATAACCAATCTTACATTTACAGAACTTTGTATATATCTTACGGTCACAAAGAATCCGTAACACCTTTCACAAGTGATTAGCATGGCTCTCTTATGATCCTGAATATCATCTCTAAACATGATCTTGAACACACCTAATAATTACTCGAAAACCCTATTCATTAAACCCATAAAAACTATAGGTGCATTTGCTAGCCCAATTAACATACTAAGAATTCGTAATAACTATACCGCGTTCGTAATGTTGTCTCAGGTATATCATCATCATTCATTTTTCATTTCATCGTCATTCATTTCATCATTTCATCATCCATTCATTTCATCATTCATTCATCATTTTGTTTTTCTAATTCCCATAACTCTGCCGAGGCCATTCTATACGAAGGAATAGAGATAGGCTAACTGTCTGGCATCACATCAATACCAAACTCTACCATGTCCTATTCAATAAAGTCAACTAATGTATCATGATCACCAACATTCGTTATAAAATTATGATATGCTCTGTTAGCTACAATTGCTTTACCAACTGGTGTATAGAATTCAAATGGCGTAACTAGTAATTCTGGCGTCCTTTCTATGTCAATTTTTTTTGTTTGTTTGTTTTTCCACACTTAATGGAGTATCATATGGTAATGTCGAATATGGGTCAAGCAATGCATATACCTTATGTAAAAATGTGAATGTTGTACCTGTGTCTACATTAGGAGAAGCCTCTGAATTCTGTTGATCCGCGAAGGCATAGCTACGGTCCTGTATTCTACCAGAATCGGATGCTTCTCTAACACCTCTACCACGGCCCATAGATTGTACACCTGATGATGATAATGCAACGGCTGATCCCGTAGGTCGTGTCATACTACCTGTGGCCCTCAGTGGGCACTCTCTCATCATGTGCCCTGACTTGCCGCACCAAAAACAGACTTTTGTTCCAAACCAGTATTCACCTGAATGAAAATTTCTGCAGTACTGGCACAGCTGATGAAAAGATTTGTTGTCTGTTAACCCCGTATTCCACTACTCTGCCTAGCTTGACTGCCTCTAAACCCTCGAAATTGTGATGAAGTATCTACTGTAGGGGAAGAAAATAATGTTCTAGGCGGTCGAGAAAAACTCTGAGGTCCAGATCCTCCTTGAGACACCATAAACTGTCTCATAGGTCTAGCCCTCTTTGAAGGCCCTCTTTCAAATTCATGTACCCTCCTTCGTTGCCTCTGATCTTCCATCTTTTGTGCAAAGGCCTGTATTCTGGCTATGTCCATGTCTTTGTTTAACGCAGTAATAGTACAGTCCCTCACTAAATATGGCTCCAATCTGCTCACATATCGATGGACTCTGTCGTCCATTATGGCCACTACATTTGGAGCATATCGAGCCAAAGAATTAAACTGCAGACTGTATTCTCTGACGCTCATATTTTCTTGACGAAGATTTAAAAACTAATTCGCACGAGCCTCGTGGACCTCATATGGAAGATAGTGATCAAGAAATGTCGCTTTGAATTCCTCCCAACTAGCTGGAGGTGTACCGATAACCCTGGATCGTTTCCAATCTTTGTACCATAATATAGCCTCTCCTTTCAATCTATAGGCCGCAAGTTCTACTGTTTCTGTACCAGTCATATGCATAACCTCTAGATCCCTTTGAATTTTGTCCACGAAGTCCTACGGATCTTCATTCGGATCTGACCCAGTGAATATGGGAGGGTCTAGTTTAAGAAAATCCTGTGTTCTTCGACTAGCTGCTCTAGTCTCATTATCATTACTTGTCATGGGACCTACTTGCCTTTGATTCAATACATCAACTATACCAGTAACTATATGAGTCAACATTTGTACTGTATTTCTTAGATTCTGCTCAGTAACATTAATAGGTGTGTTGACAGGTTCTTCTCTCCCTCTCAGCTCTTCTGGAACTGGAAAAGTAGGGGAAGCTCTCGATGTAGTTTCAGTGTCAGCCCCACCTTGACTAGCTTGGTCAGGTGGTGATCTACTCGTCCCTTCTCCGGCAAGCGTATCTACCTGCTTACCTTTACCCTTATCTTGTCTTGTAACCGACATTTTACTATAACAAAGAAAATCAGTTTCAATGGTAAGATATAATTCCACCTACAACTTTGGCTCTACTGCACGATCTAGAAATGAAGAAATGAAACAACTCCTAAATGTCCCATAGCCTCCTACTAATAAATGTGGCGCGCAACACATCCATAAGCAAGACTCTACTCAGACATGGCTTTGTAGACACCCTTAGGACGACCTGCTCTAATACCACTTTTGTCACGCCCCAAATCCCATTCCGGCCGAACTGGCACCCGAAGCCGATATGGCCCGAGAGAACCAATCTTTCCTCATGTACACTCATATGCATGTCTCTGTGTGAACATCATTATATCTCATGCAACTATGCAGAAGTCATGGAAAACATGTACAATATGTGAAACTTGGCCGTTAGGGCCATCATGTCAAAATGAACGTATAATATCTTACATTCAGTTTCCCACGTAAGTCTAAAAAGCCTCTACAGATACATAACCATAACCAACCTAGAGTCGGGACAACACCCCGCTCTATACACAATATTTACAATGCCAAAACAAATGTACTTATGAACTCAGAAAGCCCTGAATCAACTGGAGCTCACCAAAAATCCGCAAATGATCCTCAACCTACAATGGAGGTCTACTAGCACCTGTACCTACAGCAAGTAAGGTAAGCCCCCCCAAGGGAGGTCAGTACGAATAATGTACTGAGTATGTAAGGCTATAAGAAACTGTATGCAACATAGGATCTCAAATGGGATCAATACATGTGAATAAACATTATGGATTAATCATCATCTTGCATGTGTGGAACCATGTTCATTACTTTCATTACTTTCATTGCTTGATCATTTATTCATATCAATTTCATTCGTGAAATAACGTTCCTTCATATTTTCAATTATGTGACATACTTCCTTTGGCTTTACGTTCATCTTTATCATCAGTCATCCACTTATTAGTGGGCCATAATATAATGACAGTCATACACACTTGGTGGGCTATAATATAATAACCGTCATCCACACTTGGTGGGCTATAATATAATAACCGTCATCCATACTTGGTGGGCTATAATATAATAATCGTCATCCACACTTGGTGGGCTATAATATAATAACCATCATCCACACTTGGTGGGCTATAATATAATAACCGTCATCCACACTTGGTGGGCTATAATATAATGTATATAGTAGACATAATATAACATAATGTTGGGATTGTTCCATCCGAGCTTAGGCCCTTTTGATTTGCGATCCCTTCCCAATAAAACATAAAATAACCATGCACACATTACTTCTTTGCATTGCTTCTTCTCTATACTTTTGTTATGAGAGTGATACATTGGTGATTGGAACATCATTGGGAGGACGTATATACATTAATTCATTCCGTACTTTCATGAGATTGATACGCTCACTCATGAGAGATTAATACATTCACTTATGAGAGATTGATACGTTTGTTTGTGAGAGATTGATACTTTTGATAATTGTAACATTATTAGAACTTAGAACATTAACCAAAGAACATGAGTCATGTGAATCACAATTGATGTATGAAAAAGGAACATGTGAGTAACAATAATTAATAACTGGAAATGGGATACCTTTGAACATTTCGGAGTAGAATAGGTACAATGTCAATGTGACTAATATGTGCTGCAGAAAGATACGGAAAGAGTAACTTTACATACCTTATCTTCCCAATATAAATACACAATCCAATATAAAACCAGAACCTACATCATGATAGAATGCAGCACAAAGAGTATATGGTCAGTACTATGGATTGTACTGAGTATATGAAGGATGCATGCAAAGTATAAATACAACTGTAATGGCTCAAGTGAGTAGTAAGACATATGCAAAGAAATCATATATAATTACTCACTTATTACTAATAATAAAATGAGACAATGAATCATAGACATAGAGTATAATGAATGATAACTGAGTAAACTGGTGAGTCAGATACACTTTAAGTAACGAAATGATCTTTCTGTGGGAGTTTCTCATAGCCGACATACCCCATTTTAGAAACATGGAGCCTAAATTATAACCCTTTTTGGGAGGGTGTTCAATACCTTGCCAGCGGTAAAGAACCATGATTTGGTGTGAATTCACTCGTGGACCCATTATTGGAAAAAAAGAGGGGGACAGTCTCAACTAGGGAGGACCCCTTAATAACCTATGGTGGTACGTAGTTTAGGAACTTGGGTTTTGTATGAATTTGCATTCCCTTGATGCTAAATACAACTCCCAAAACCACAGTGATGCTCATTTATGAATAGAGTTTATCATGAATTTAGCATAACTAGTTTATAAGTTTGAAAACCATTTATGCTTTTGCATATGTTCTATAGACATGATTCAAATCTATAAGTTTCATAATGATTCTAAATCCATAAGACTAAGTTTGTGTTGTGTAGTTCATGTCATGTCAAAATCAAATGATGCGTACTAAAACATGAAGTTTCTTGGTAAAAGAAATGGTAAAACATAGCATGTGATTAAAACCTATAAAACAGATGATAAACCAACAAATAAGATCATAAATTTGGCCATAATGCATAAGCAAACTCATGTAAGAATATGAAGTTCATGATCATAATAATTGGATTTAAACCCTAATTGTTAGCTTTGAAATTCGTTATAGAAAAGGGCGTATCTGGGCATAAGGATGAAAGCAAATTCTTGCTGTAAACCCCACATACCTGTACTTATCGATTTCTTAAAGGAAAATTTGAGTTGGGAGCCTTTGAGGTTGAATTTTGAGAGAAACTTTTGCCTTGGTGTTCTTGAGAGTTTCAGAGGAGAAAGAGCGATGATTTTATGCTAAGTAATGAGGGAAAATGTTTGGTATCAGTTATAAGGTCATTTAGGGTCAAAATGACTGATTTCCCCTTGAAAAACCAAAAGAAAAATAGAGGATTTACATTTGGTAGCCACTAGCATGGCACAACCAAATCGCGCCAGGCTAGCAATGTGGCATGGAGCCAACGTGTTGCCTGGGCAATGTGGCATGGCCTTAACATACCAGCCCACTATTTTTGGCACTTGGGTCGTGCCTTTCCTCCATGACATGGCCCTAACATGGACCCCTACTATTTTGGGGTTGTGTTTGACCCCGAAACTCATTCTAAAAATTTTGAAACACTTCCTAATGATCCCGTTGTCCCTCCTAATCACCAATCAACCATAAAACCACATTAAAATCACTCGGTAGCTATCAAATAAAATCATGGAACTCATGGGGTATAACAATATCTTTCCCTTAGAATTATTCATCCTCGAATAAAGGTTGGGATGGGGTAAGAGGCTACTCATAGAGACGTTAGGATAAAGCTTGAAACTCATCATACACTATAACTAAAACTTTACACATACCAAGGACACATATTCAACTAAACTGACTGACCAAACATGAACTTGATGTAGTTGCTTGAAACAAGTAAGGATTTAGGTTTCGAGGAGATGACACTAGGATAAAAACTATACCTCATACTGACTCGGTTCTAGGATAAAATGAATGGGGATATTGGTCCATCATGTTTTCTTCTGACTCCCACGTCACTCCCTCAACTGACTAATTTCTCCATAGCACTTTTACTGAAGCCACTTCCTTATTCCTTAAACTTCGAACCTGATGATTAAGGATTTTAATAGGAACTTCCTCATAGGATAAACTATCTTTCACCCTAATACTATCTACAGGCACAACTAAGGATGGATCTCCAATACACTTTTTAAGCATTGACACATGAAAGACTGGATGGACTGCGACTAACTCTTTTAGGAGATCTAGATCATAAGCAACATCTTCAATGCCCCTCAAAATTTCATATGGGCCAATGTACCAGGGACTGAGTTTCCCCTTCTTTCCAAACCTTATCACCCATTTCATGGGTGACACCATTCACCCACAACAAACTTTAGTTCTCTCCTCCTAATATCTGCATATGACATCTGATGGTTTTGAATAGTTTCCAATCTCTCCAGAATCAACAGAACCTTCTACATAGAATCTAGAATGGAATCTGTCCCAATCAAAGCAACCTCACCAACCTCAAACCACCCTATAGGAGACCTACACCTACACCCATATAGAGCCTCAAATGGAGCCATTTGGATGCTAGCGTGATAACTGTTATTATATACAAACTCAATTAGAGGCATGTGATCGTCCCAATTTTCGTTGAAGTCAATCATACATGCACTCAACATGTTTTCAAAATTTTAGATAGTACGCTCGTCCTGACCATTAATCTGGGGATGGAAAGCGGTACTAAGTTTCATTTTCATACCAAGACCCTTCTGAAATGATAGCCAAAATTATGAGGTACACTGAGTATCTCTATCTGAGATAATGGATAAAGGAAACCCATAAATTCTGACTAACTCATGGATGTATAATCTTGCATAATCCTTAGTTGTATCTGAGGTTTTGACTGGCAAAAGGTGGGCTGACTTAGTCATTTGGTCCACAATGACCCAAATTGAATTGTGCTGATGCCTAGTATGGGGAAGCCCTATAGTAAAATCCATATTAATAAACTCCCACTTCCAAGCAGTTATTCTGATATCCTGAAGCATGCCTCCTGTCCTTTTATGCTCAACTTTCACTCGTTGACAAGTGGGACACTTAGCCATAATCTCTGCTATGTCTCTATTCATACTGTTCCACCAATATACCTCCCGCATATTGTGGTACATCTTGGTGGCACCTAGATGGATTGAATACTTGGAGCTATGAACTTTGACTAACATTTGATCTCTCAACCCATCAACATTGGGGATGCATAAGCGGCCCAGTTAATGAAGTGCACCATCTTCCTCTTGGGAGGTTTTCTCCACCTTCGATTGATGTATTGTATTAATAACCTGACTTAGTATGGGGTCATCACGTTGTTTCTCCTTCACCTCCGCCACTAAGGATGATTCTAAACCATTTTGTATCATCATACCACCATTATATGTATCAAGTAAATGAACCCCCAACCAGGCTAATCTATGCACCTCTTTAGCCAACTCCTTTTTATCATCTGCAACATGGTCTACACTAACCATAAACAATATACTCAGAGCATCTGCCACCATATTTGCATTACCCAAATGGTAGAGCACATTCATATCATAGTCTTTTAACAACTCAAACACCCTAACCACCTCCTTCAGTAAAGATTTAAATCTTTCTGACTGAACACATATTGGAGACTTTTATCATTGGTGAAAACATCTACGTGTACACCATACAAGTATTGTCTCCAAATCTTCAAAGCAAAGACCACTACTGCCAACTCCAAGTCATGAGTCGGATAATTCTTCTCATGATCCTTAAGTTTTCTGGAGGCATTGGCTACCACCCATCTATTTTGCATCAGTAAATATCCCAATCCAAAGTTGGAGGGATCACAATACACCATAAATCCATTTAATCCTTCTGGAAAAGCTAACACCGGTGTTGAAGTCAACCTATCCTTCAACTCTTGGAAAATTTTCTCACACCTGTCTGGCCATTGGAGTTTTACCTTCTTCTGTGTCAACTTGGTCAACAGTAGAGCTATTGAAGAAAAACCCTCAATAAATCTCCTTTAGTAACCGGCTAAGCTCAAAAGCTCCTAATGTTGGATGGAGTAATGGGCCTAGGCCATCGCTTCACTGCATCTGTTTTCTGAGGGTCTACATGAGCACCTTCACTTGAAATCCCATGTCCCATAAAGGCAACAGACTTCAACCAAAATTTGTACTTACTAAATTTTACAAATAGCTAATGATCCTTGAGGGTCTGCAACACTATTTTCAAATGGTCTGCATGTTCCTTCTCACTTCGAGAATACACAAGTATGTCATCAATAAGGATAGTGACAAACATGTCTAAATATAGCTTGAAGGCCCTATTCATTAAATCCATAAAAGCTGCAGGAGCATTTATTCGTACAAAAGATATAACCACAAACTCAAAGTGACCATATCGAGTCCTAAAATCAGTCTTCGAGATTTCACACTCTCTGACTTTTAGCTGATGATATCCTAATTAGAGGTCAATTTTGGAAAAACAATGAGCACCCTGAGTGGGGATAGGATACTTATTCTTGATGGTGACCTTATTCAGCTGTCTGTAGTCAATACACATTCTGAGAGTACCATCCTTCTTTCACATGAATAATATTGGAGAACCCTATGCAGAAACACTGGGCCTAATGATACCCTTATCTAAAAGATCCTTTAGCTGCTCTTTCAGCTTCTTGAGCTCCACTGAAGCCATTCTGTAAGGAGCGATGGAGATGGGTTGGGTATCAGGAAGAAGGTCTATCCTAAATTTAATCTCCCTATCGAGAGGAACTCCAGGTAGATCCTCTGGAAACACTTCAAGAAACTTATTGAACATAGGACCTGACTGGAGGTTTGGGGTCTCGAACTTAGAATCCTTAACTCATAATAGATAATATATATACCCTTTAGAGATTAGTTTTCTAGCCATAATATAGGAGATAAAATGACCTTTGGGTACCACCAGACTACCTTTACACTCGAGGACTGACTCATTAGGAAACTAGAATTTCACAACTCGAGTTTGACAATCAACTGAGGCATAGCATGAATGGAGCTAATCCATGCCAAGAATGACGTCAAAATAAGTCATCTCAAACTCTATTAAATCTACTGAGGTGACCCTATGAAGGACTGTAGTCAAGTAATTTTTTAGACTCTTTTAGCAATAACTGACTCTCCAATAAGGGTGGAAACTGAGAAAGATTCATAAAGACTGTCAAGACTAACACCAAAGTTCACAACAATAAATGGGGTTACAAAATAACGATTTGACCCTAGATCTAAAAAAACATAAGCATCAACATAAAAAACATGAACTATACCAGTGACCACATCTGGGGAGCTCTCCTACTCCTGTCAAGAAAAAAGAGCTTAAAGTTGGTTTTGACGCTGACCGCCTCTGGCACCGGATAAAGCACCCTGCTTCTGGTTTGGGTGACCTATATGATCTACTGATTAAATGGTTTGTGTATGAGTGCGAGCATCTATCCCACTCTATTTGGCAGTTGGGTAATCCCTCAGTTGGTGGCCTGGCTTACCACACCAAAAACAACCATCTCTACCTACTAAACACTCACCAGGTTGATTTTTACCACACTTTTTGTAAACTGTGTGGGTATGTCCCCTACTAACACTGTCCTTTGACCTGAAACTTGGTGATCTGGCCCACTGTTGTTACATGGACTTAGGTGCGGGGCACTGGATGAAGACGGCGCAGGGGCTTACAAATGGTTCTAAAACTATGAATGATTTCCCCCGCCTGACCTGTGATGACTATACTCAAATTTTTTGGTCCTAGCCTTTTTGGTTTCCCTCTACTATTTCTTTAACTTTTCTATCTCAATTTGCTAGGCATTGGTCGTTTGTCGGTAAATATCTATGTCCCCAATCAGCATGGCAGTCCTACCCTCTTTGATCACCAATTCAGACACACAAATAATAAACCTATTCATATAGGCCCTCGGGTCCACCATCATCTCTTGAGCATACTTTAAAAGTTGGGTGAATTTGATAAAGTATTTATTCACTGACATAGAACCTTGCTTGAAATTCATAAAATCCTCTACTTTAGCTTCCCTCATCTTACGAGGAAAGAACCTATTAAGAAAATCTACCTTAAACACACTCCAATCCATCAGGGCTGCATTCTCATCTATATATATATATAAATATATATATGTGTGTGTGTATATATATATATATATATATATATATATATATATATCCTTCAATTGATACGATGCCAACTCCGCACTCTCTACTTCAGTGGCATGCATAATTTGAGTAATTTTCTTTATCTATTCTATAAAGAACTGTTGATTTTTATCCACCTTTGAACCAAAAAACTCCGGTGGATTTATCTGCATGGAGGCATTTTCTGTCATGTGAAAAGCACGAGTTAGAATATATATGAAGTTAAACTCTAAGTCACGATAGAGAGCATGAAAAAAGGGAACATTCCTAATAATGTCTCATAGCCTCTTACTCATAAGTGTACCACACTTCCCACCAATGAACAAGACTTTATATAACGTGGCTTTTCAAACTCCCAAGGACTCATTAAATCTTAGGCTTTGATACCAAGTTTGTAATGACCCAAGACTACCCCCTGAAAATCACACGGTGCTTAGGCTTGTAAGTATCCTAAGCTAAATCATAATACCTGGCATAACATCAAATATATATTCTAAACATTTTAAAACCATGAGTGGAAGCTATAAATTCATAAATTTGAAATGAAATAGACAAATCAATTCCCAATAGTGTCAATAACAACTGAAAGTCATCTGAAATTTACTGATAACTAAAAATATCTACTAAGTCTAGACAAGCCTCTAAACGTACTGTAGAGTCACTGGGACAAACCCCAGTTGACCTGAAAACCATAAAGTCTAAAATAAATGTAAAACTAAACTACTGAAAGTAAAGTATAATATAGGTCCCCAAAACGTGAGGACTCACCAATTGATAGGAGTAGGCAATGATGATCGAAGCTAATTGCGAGTCTGAGGATGAACACTAGAACCTACATCATGATAGGATGCATCGCAAAGAATACATGGTCAGTACTATGGAATGTACTGAGTATATGGAGGATGCATGTAAAGTATAAATACAACTGTAATGGCTCATGTAAGGAGTAAAACATATGCAAAGAAAGAGTATATAATGGCTCACATATTACCAATAATAAACTGAGATAATGAAATATAAACATAGAGTATAATGAATGATAATTTAGTAAACTTGTGAGTCAGATATAGTTTATGTAATGAAATGATCTTTCTGTGGGAGTTTCTCATAACCAAGATGCCCTGTTTGAACAATATGTAGCCCAACTTTTAACCCTTGTTGGGAGGGTGTTCAATACCTTGCCAGGGGTAAAGAACCATGATTTGACATGAATTCACTCATAGAACCATTATTAGGAAAAAAGAGGGGGACAGTCTCGACTTGAGAGGACCCCATTATAACCTACGGTGGCACGTAGTTTGGGAACTTGAGTTTTGTCTTAACCTACATTCTGTTGGTGCTAAATACTACTCCCAAAACCATAGTGATGCTTATTTATGAATTGATTTTTTCATGAATTTAGCACAACTAGTTTATAAGTCTTAAAATCATTTATGCTTTTGCGTATGTACTATAGCCATGAGTCAAATTCATGAGTTTCATAATGATTCTAAATCCATAAGACTAAGTTCGTACTATGTAGTTCATGTCATGTCAAAATCAGATAATGTTTACTAAAACATGGAGCTTCATGTCAAAAGAAATGGTAAAACGTAGCATGTGACTAAAACCCATAAAAAAGATGATAAACCAACAAATAAAATCATAAATTTAGTCATAATGCATAAAAAAAAAAATCATGTAAGAGTATGAAGTTCAAGGTTTGAACCTTAGTTGTTAGACTTGAAATTTGTAAAAGAAAAAGGTGTATTTGGGCACAAGGATGAAAGAAAATCCTTGTTGAAAACCCCACATACCTGAACTTATAGATTTCTTAAAGGAAAATTTGAGTTGGTAGCCTTAGAGGTTGAATTTTGAGAGAAACCCTTGCCTTGGTGTTCTTGAGAATTTGGGAGGAGAAAGAGCAATGATTTTATGCTAAGTAATGAGGATAAACGTTTTGGTATTAGTTATAATGTCATTTAGGTCAAAAGGACTGATTTTCCCTCGAAAAACCAAAAGAAAAATAGAGGATTTATGTCGGGTGGCAACTAGCGTGGCACAACCAAATTACACCTGGCTAGCAGCGTGGCACAGAGTCGACACACTACCTGGGAAGCATGGAATAGCCTTATTGTGCCAGCCCACTATTTTTAGAACTTGGGTCGTGCCTTGGCTTAGTTGAATGGCCCTAACATGAACCCTTATTGTTTTGGGGTTGCGTTTGACCCTGAAACTCATTCTAAAAATTTCAAAACACTTCTTAATGATCCTGTTGTCCCTTCTAATCATCAATCAGCCATTAAAACCACATTAAAATCACTCGAGAGCTATAAAATAAAATCATGGAATTCATGGGGTATAACAACCTCTTTGGTAAAAAGGGTTGCTTCAGATATGGTCATGTTGGTCACAGGTTAAAGGATTGCCTCTCTTCCAGGTAGGGCGATGGAGGTAATCAAGCTCAGTCTACTTCATCAGCAGCTCTAGTAGATAGAAATATTCAAAAAAGTGCTACTTCTAGTGCAAGCGATAGTTAGAGTTAGAACTGCTTCTATGCACTATTTTCTTGTCAGGATTAGGAGAGTTCACTTGATGTGATTACCACTATGTTATAGGTCTTCTCTTATGATGTTCATACATTATTAGATCCTGGGGTAACTTTTTCCTTCATAACCCCATATATTGCAGTAAAGTTTGGAGTCAGTCCTGAACGACTCCTACAACCCTTTTTTGTTTTAACTCCAGTCGAACAGCCAATCATAGCTAGAAGAGTGTACAAAAAATGTATCATATCAGTCCTTCATAGAGATACCACAACTAATCAAGTTGAACTAGACATGATAGACTTTGATATTTTTCTAGGCATGGACTGGTTAAAGTTTTATTATGCCTCAGTTGACTGCAGAACCAAAATCATAAAGTTTTAGTTCCTAAATGAGTCGATCTTAAAGTGGAAGAATAGTACTGCAATTCCTAAAGGTCATTTAATTTCTTACCTTAAGGCTAGAAAGATGGTCTCTAAGGGTTGCATCGATCATCTAGTTTGGGTTAAGGATTGTAAATCTGAGAACCCATCTTTTTAGTCAGTTCCAGTAGTCAAAGATTTTTCTGAGTTTTCTAAACTATTTCTTGAGGATCTGCTTGGAGTCCCTCCTGATAGGGAGATTGACTTTCAGATAGACTTTCTTCTAAATATGCAACCTATTTCTATTTCTCCATATAGAATAGCTCTTATAGAGCTTAAGGAGTTGAAATAATAGTTAAAAGATCTCTTAGATACGGGTTTCATTTGACCCAATATTTCCCTATGGGGTTCTCCAGTCCTCTTCATGCTAAAGAAAGATCATCCTCTCAGGATGTGTATTAATTATAGTCAGCTAAACAATGTCATAATAAAGAAAAAGTATCTCATCACCAAAACTAATGGCCTGTTTGACCAACTTTAGAGTGCCTCATGTTTCTCTAAGATTGACTTAGATCTGGGTATCATTAGTTGAAAGTCAGAGAGCGTGACATTCTAAAGATAGCCTTTAGAACTCGGTGTCACTATGAATTTGTAGTTATGTCTTTTGGACGAATGAATGCTCCTGCAATTTTCATGGACTTGATGAATAGGGTGTTTAAGAAGTACCTAGATATGTTCATCATTGTGTTTATAGATGACATTTTGGTTTACTCCATGAGTGAGGAGGACCATGTAGATCATTTAAGAGTTATGTTGCAAACTCTTAAGGACTATCAGTTATTCGTAAAGTTCTCCAAGTGTGAGTTTTGGTTGAGGCCAATTGTATTTCTCGCACATGTTTTTCTAGTAAGGGTATTCAGATAGACTCTCAGAAGATTGAGGAAGTTAAGAACTGGCCTAGGTCCACTAGTCCATAAGATATTAGGAGCTTTTTGGGTTTAACTAGTTATTATAAAAGGCTTGTTGATGGGTTCCCATCAGTTGCTACCTCGTCGACTAGGTTAATGCTGAAAAAGTTCATGTTTCAATGGTCTAAGGTTTGTGAAGAGTGTTTTCATTAGTTGAAGTCTTGATTGACTAATACTTCAGTTTTGACTTTGCCAGATGGTACATATGGTTTTGTAGTCTATTGTGATGCTTCCAGAGTTGGCCTTGGTTGTTTTTTATGCAGCATGGTAAGGTCATTGCTTATTATTCCAAACAACTTAAGGTTCATGAGAATAACTATCTGACTCATGACCTTGAGTTAAAAATATCCGACTCATGGCCTTGAATTAGCAGTTGTAGTGTTTTCTTCGAAGATTTGGCGACATTTCCTTTATGGGGTTTATATAGATATATTTATGGATCATAAAATCTTGAAGTATGTGTTCAGTTAGAAGAAATTGAATTATCGACAGAGGAGATGTCTTGAGCTTCTCAAGGATTATGACATGAGTGTGCTTGACCATCCGGTATGGCCAATGTGATAGCTAATGCTCTTAGCAGATTGTCCATGGGTAGTGTGGATCATTTTGAAGAAGAAAAGAAGGGATTGGATAGAGATGTCCATAGACTCACTCGTTTAGGAGTTCATCTTACAGATGGTGATTTTATCATTCAGAATAGTTTAGAGACTTTACTTGTGATGGAAGTTAAAAAAAGCAAGAAAATGATCATGTTTTGCGCCAGCTAAAGAATGTTGTCCACAGTCAGAAAGTCGAGGTTTCTCCCAAGGAGGAGATAATGCTTTTTTTTGTTAGGGTAGGTTATGTGTTCCAGATGTAGATAGGTTGAGAGTGTGAACTTTGATAGAGTCTCACAGTTCTAGATACCCGATTCATCTCGATTCCACCAAAATGTATCGAGACTTGAGAGAGGTATATTGGTGGAATGACATGAAAAAAGATATTGCGGACTTCGTGAATAAGTGTCCTAATTGCCAACAGGTAAAGGTAGAACATCAAATACCTAGAGGTCTAGCTCAGGATATCAATATTCCCACTTGGAAGTAGGAAATTATCAGTATGGATTTCATCACAGGCTTACCCCTTACTCAACATCAGCATGATTCTATATGGGTGATAGTAGACAAGATGAATAAGTAGACAAGATGAATAAATCATATCACTTTTTGTCTATCAAGACTATAAATTTAGCAGAGAACTATCACAGACTTTATATCTGTGAGTTGTTTAGCTTGCATAAAATTCCCTTGTATATAATCTCAGATAGGGGTACTCAGTTTACATTTCAGTTCTGGAATCTTCCTAGAAGGTTCTTGGTACCCGAGTAGATCTCAGCACAACTTTTCATTGGCAAACAGATGGATAGGCAAAGAGCTTCAGACCTTAGAGGACATGTTAAGAGCTTGCGTGATCAATTTCAAAAGTAATTGGGATGATCACTTACCTCTTATAGATTTTTCCTATAATAACAATTTTCACTCTAGCATCCAGATGGCTCTTTTTGAGGTACTTTATGGGCGAAGATATAAATCTCCCATTGGTTGGTTTAAGGTTGGTGAACCTACATTGATAGGGCCAGATTTGGTTCATAAGGATCTAGAAAAGTTTTATCTTATTCAGTAGATGTTGAAGACTGCTCAGAGTTGTCAAAATCTTAATAGATATGAGAAAAAAGGACTTTAAGTTTGTAGTCGATGATTGGGTGATTCTGAATGTTTTGCCCATGAAAGGGGTGATGAGATTTTTTAAGAATAGGAAACTTAGTCCTTGGTATATTGCTCCCTATAGGATTTTGAGATGGATTAGCAATGTGGCGTATGAGTTAGAGCTATCCACGAAGTTGGCAACAATGCATCCAATGTTTCATATGTCCTTGCTGAAGAAAAGCATTGGTGATCTATTACTAGTAGTCCCTTTGGAGAGCGTTGATGTGAAGGATAGTTTTTCTTATGAAGCTGTGCCTATTAAGATACCTATTAGGATACTTGATAGAAAGATTCACATGCCAAGAAATAAGGAAATTGCTTCAGTGAAAGTATTGTGGAGGAATCTGTCTGTTAAGGGAGAAACTTGGGAAGCAGAAATAGATATGATAGACAAATACCATCATTTTTTCCCTCCTAGCACTGAGACAGTTTGCGGTAATAGTTCTTCCTCCTGTAGTTAGTATTCTCAATTTCATATTGTCATCAATTACTTACTATTTCTAAGTGTGCATTCATTCTCTATGCAATTTAGTTGAGAGTTTACTCTCAGTTCAAACTAGTCATATTGTTAGTTATTTAGTTTCAGTAATCAGACCAACAGTGTTAGTAATTCTTTCCTTTTCAGTTCAGTTTTAGTCTTCATTCTAAAATGAATGATCACAAGGGGGAGATATTGTAACACCTCAGATTCTGAACCTATGAATGCTTAACGTTTTGTATAAAAACTCAAAGTCTGAGACTTGAAGTCCCAGACCAGTATGAATTATTGTATGAGTCATACAATAAGACCACGATTCATACCTTAGTCATACCATGACTCATGGTATGCTGCCCCAAAGTCTTCTATCACCATGACTCATAGTACAAGTCATGGGATAGTGTATGAGTCATATGTTGACTCGTACTAAGGGAGTTTAGAAGCTTGACAAGTTCCCCTGAAACCACTAATAATAGTACGGGTCATACTTTTAATGTAAGGGTCGTACTATGACCTATATTAAACAAAACCAAAAAAGTGAAAAACTTCCTAGTGACCACGACTCCTTTTTACGAGTCGTACAATAGACCACGACTCATATAATAAGTTGGGGTATGCCACCCCAGCCCAATTTCAGAAATCATTTTAAAAGGGTATTTGGTGTTTTCCCTACATTTTAAGTTCTATACTATGTTGTTTTAACACATTTAAGGGGAGATTAATGGATAATTAATTGACTAGTCTCTCATAACACTCGATCAAATCTCCTAAGTCCAAAAAGAAAATGCTCTCAAGTAAAGCCTTGGGTTCATCCATCAAGTTCCAAGTTCAAGGCCTCTAGTTCATATTTCTCCAACTACAAGGTATGTGGGATCTTCAATGAGAGTTTCCTTTCACTCTCATTCCCTACTTTGTAGAAACTAGTATAGATTTCGTGTCTTCAAGAATAGGGTTAAACACCCAATTATCCAATAATCATGATTTCAGTTTTAACAAGTTACTATATTGTTAAGATTCTTTTTTTTAATGAATATGCATGGTTTTGGTAGTCACATTCAGTCATTATACTTGAATAATAATTTAGCATGATTTAACTTGATTTAGCATGATTTTAGATAATCTATCATCAATTAACCTGATATAGCATGATTTTACGTGTCTTAGTATGATTTAGCCTAAAATTTACATGATTCAGATTCATGATTTGAAACTTAGCAAGAACAAATATTTTCAGTTGAGTATCTTACTCTAAATTCAAACATACACTTTTAAGTTATATATAATAAAATAGTATTATACTGATTGTTTAAGGAGTAGTATTTAGCATCGAGAGGACATGGGTTCAAAGAACTCAATTCCCAGAACTACGTTAGAGTTGCTCTGCTAGTTAGGTCAGCTCTTTGGACCACAGGGCCCAGTAGTAGATCCCTATCAGACAATATTTATACTTTTGGCAAGGTATAAGGAACCTTCTCAACTAGGATTATATGTTGGAATTCATGATCTCACATGATGTATGTTGGTTATGAAAAACTCTCCAGTATCAGTTTTTAGTTGCATTAACTCTTTATGATTTATAGTTTGGACTTCTTCATTTTCATATGCTTATCCTCCTTTAAGATGTTAATTATATTTTCATGACATTGTTTACTTGCATGAATTAAAACTATTAGCATGATCTCACAGACTCAGTACATTCAGAAGTATTGAACACATACTTTTCTCTTGTGCTATATCCTATCATGATATAGATTTAGGTGCTCGTTTCTAGACTCGTTGTTAGATCAGATTTGCAGATATTCCATTCTAGTCTTGAATCCTTATCAACTTAGTACATTGGATTAGATTAGTTGTTAGTTTATTTTAAACATTGTTAGTCTTTAGTTTCAATTGTTTTAGAGTTAGCTAGGGGCCTTGACCCAGTAACTCATCCTTTTCAGTAGTAGAGGCTTTACCAAACATAGGAAGTTCAACATGTTGATTATTTTAACATATTTCTTTACTTAAATCAGTTAATTTGTTTCATTGATTGCCTATTTTATACAATTATGCTTCTGCTCAGCATTTAAGTGTATGATCTTAGTAATATGTCAGTACCAACGGTCCGTTTGGGATCACTTGTGGTCTTGAGTGCCATGTCACTTCCAGGGTGTAGACTCGGGTTGTGACACACATGTGTGCAACTAAAATTCATCAAGCTCCTGTAGTTACAATATGGGTTTTTGCCCAGCTAACTCCAAATGAAGATTGAGATTTTTGATAGCCCAATACGCCTGGTGCTCTAACACTACCTATAAATGACAAAACTTACCATATACTAACCAATAAGATAAAGTCCCAATAGGCATCTTATACGCAGTATGATAAGCCTAAAGTGTGTAATCTAGCTTTATTGCTCAATCCTTTCCTTGTGCATTGACCGTCTTCTGAAGAATATGCCTCACCTCTTGATTAGACACCTCTACTTGACCACTAGTTTAGGGATGATAAGCAGTAGAAACCTTATGTCTTTTTCCATACTTGGCCAATAAATTCCAGAGCCAATTGTTGATGAAATGTGTCACTCCGTCACTAATAATTTCCCTTGGAGTTTCAAATCTTGTGAAGATGTGCTTCTTAACAAATTTCATCACCACTTTTGAATCATTGAAGGTGACAGCAATGGCCTCCACCCACTTAAAACATAATCAACCACAACTATAATATACTTCTTGCTAAAATATGGTGTAAAGGGCCCTTTGAAATTAAATCCCAGACCTCAAAGATCTCCACCGCAAGATATTATTCAAAGGCATATAATGCCTCTTTGAAATCGCTCATGTTATTTTACATTTATCATAACCATTCATATACGGTAATGCATCCTTGAACAAAGTAGGACAAAAGAAGCCAGATTGCAATACCTATTGTGGTGTCTGTTTACCTCTATGATATCCCCATATAGGGAGGAGTGACAGCTATTAAGAACCTACTTCACTTTGCTTTTTGAAATACATCTCTGAATCACTTGATGCGGTCCTTGTTTGAACAAAAATGGCTCATTTAACATATAAAAATGAGATTCATAATAAAGTTTCTTCTTCTGCTAGGTGGTCGCATTAGGAGAGTGCACCCAACTTACCAATAAATTCACAATATCTACATACCATGGTAGTTATGAAATGCTCCAAGAAAGGAGTTGTTCATCAGGAAACTCCTCATAATCTTGTCCATCTCTGGTCACATGAGACCAATCTTCAAGTTTAGATAAATAATCAGCTAACTGATTTTCAGTCCTCTTCTAACACTGATCTCCAGATCAAACTTTTGCAACAAAAGAATCCACCTAATGAGCCTTAGTTTCTCATCTTAATTGTCGAATAAGTAACAGATAGCAACATTATCTATGTGCACAATCACCTTATTCCCCATAAGATAAGACTGAAATTTATAAAAAGCATACATTAATGTTAGCATCTCTTTCTCAGCCACAATGTAATTCATTTGAGTTGCATAAACAGTTTTGCTAGCATAATAGATGGATTGGAAGATCTTGTCCTTTCTTTAGCCCAAAACATCCCCTACATAAACATCACTAAAATCCCACATCAATTTAAAAGGCAACTCCTAATCAGGTGAAATCTAGATAGGGGCTTCAACTAGTCTTTTCTCCAACTCCTCAAAAGCATTCACACAATCAGCACTAAAATTAAACTTCACCTTTCTCTCTAAGAGTATGCGCATGGGTCTTGAGATTTTGGCGTAGTCTTTAATGAAACACCTGCAAAAGCCCACGTGCCTAAGAAAACTACACACACCCCTAACATAGATACACGGTGATAGTGTCTCAATCACTTCGACCTTGGAATGACCTACGTCAAGAACTCTTTTGACACCTCATGATCAAAACAATTCCCTCCTTGACTAAAAAGTGGCATTTCTCCCAATTTAGCACAAAGTTCATCTCCTCACATCTAGTTAGTTCCCTGTCAAGATTCTGCAAGCAAGTGTTAAAAGAGTTACCAAAAAATCAAGAAAGTCATCCATGAATACCTCAATAAAATCCTCCACTATGTTTGAAAAGATAGCCATAATGCATCTCTGAAATGTGGCTAGTGCATTACAAAGTTGAAAAGGCATGCACTTAAAAGTACATGTTCCATATGGACAGGTGAACATTGTCCTCTCTTGATCTTTTGGTGCAATGGCTATTTGATTGTAGCTTGAATAATGATCTTGGGTGTAGTTATACACCAACCGCTTATTATGTTTGAGAATAATATTTACCTAAAATTGCTTGTTTTGATCTAATATCCTTAATGCCGAGCTAACTAATGTTATTAAATGTTCTTTTTGTAGGAATGCAAGGTGAAATGAACCAGTTGGAGAACAAATGAGGATGCGGAGCTCTTGGAGCAATTATGAATGAGTTCAATGGGAGAATTACAGTAGGGGCTTTCACAGGCTCAAGGCGCCAACACCCAAACTCCAGCCACACCCTCTTGGCACCACAGAAGGCACAATGCACTAATAAGTACATAAATCTGGGCACATCAGGAGCCACAGCATGTGCAATACACACCTGGAATTTTCACTTATTTTGTAACCCAAAACCCATTAGAATTAGAGGTATTTTTCCTAGTACTATATACATATCCCTTTTTCATATTTTTGTAAGGGTTGTTGGTCATTATTGGAGGCACAAAACATTGACAAAAGTTCACTAATAGGTTTCTCTTCCTCTTTAATTTCTTAGTTGTTTCTTTAGATGAACACATCACGTTATTGTGTTTTTAGCATGAGTGACTAAGAAACCCTTATTCTGGGGTTGAGGCCGAATGCATAATTGTATTTTGTACTCTCCAGTTGGTTTTATGTTGATTTATCATATTGGTTGTTCTTAATCTCTTGCTTATCACTACTTTAGTGCTTGACCAACATTAAGATAAATATATAATCTTTTTAACATAAAAGGAGAATTATTAGGGTAAAATGAAGAGGTTAAGGGGTGAGTTCTAATCTTTAATAAGTAAAGATTTGATTCGTATCTTAAATGCCTCATTTGTTTAGAAGACAAAAAGATATCTTAATGCACCTAACTTGAATTATCGCATCCCTGCTCAATGGTGTAGTAATGATATCAAATTAGGTAGATGATTAAAGGTTTGGGAGACTATAATTTGGTCAGTGAAGGGAATAAGATAATGGTCTTTTTGTGTGGCCTCGTTCAACTTCCTATAGTTCCTACATATGCACCACCCAGTGACTATACATGTAAGAATCAGCTCATTCTTCTCATTTGTAATCACCACCATTCCTCCTTTCTTGGGGACACATTGCATAGGGCTAACCCACTTACTATCAAAAATTGGGTAAATAATACCCCTATCAAGCCACTTGATTACCTTTACTTACCACGTCCTTCATGATTGAATTTAGCCTCCTTTGAAGCTGAATGTTGGATTTTCACCCATCATCCATGACAATCTTGTGCATACAAAAAGTAGGGCTCATCCTGTGAATATCAGACAACTATTAACCTAGAGTTCGCTTGCACTTTTTCAACATTGATAGGGCCTCTTTAACCTAAATATCAGATAAAAATGCAACAAAAATAACTGATTATGTGTTATCCTCACCTAAGAAAGCATACTTAATGTGAGATGGAAGTGCCTTCAGTTCTAACTTTGGAGCTTCCTCAATACATGGCTTGAGAGGGAGCTCAAAATCACCTCTTTGGATGAACACACTCGCCACATCTAGCAACTAAACCATCTCTTGAGCAGTAGCATCTCCAGAAATATCTTGCCTCACAAGTGCTCTCTTTATAGGATCTCTAGATAAAATAATAGGCAACCCATAATGAATATCCACCACTATGATCACAGACAACTCCTCATAGACTGTAGGTAGTTTCATTGCCATATACAAATCAAAACCTCCACCTTGTCATGAACTCTCACAGTTAGCCCCAATAGTAATATCAATCAAAGATTTCCCTGTGACTAAAAATAGGCATCCCAAAATAAATGAGATTTTTCTATCTGGACTAAAATCTGTGATGACAAAGTCTATTAGAAAGATAAGTTAGCACATATGTACTAAGACATCCTCAATAATCCCATCGAGTCTTGGCAAAGATCTGTCTATTAATTGTAGGACAATAGTAGTCGAATGTGGGCTGCACAAACCCATTTTCTTAAAGATAGAATATGACATCAAATTAATATTGGCCCTATGATCACACAAAGCCTGAGCTATAATGGTCTGTCCAATCGTAATCTTAATGGTAAATCTTTATAGATCCTTCAACTTTGTCAATACATTATTCCTAATTCCATATGTGCACTCTTCATCAAGTGTAATAGTCACATACTCTATCAATCGACTCTTGTTCTTTATAATATCCTTGATGTACTTAGGATATTTGGGGACCCCTTGTAGAACATCAATAAGAGGAATATTAATGTGCACTTACTTCAATTAGTCAAGAAACTTTTTGAACCTTGCTTCATCTTTCTACTTTATCAATCTCTGTGGAAAAGTAGGTGGTGACTTCATACTAGATGATGCATCTTGAATTTTTACCTCCTTTTTCGGGATCCGCTTGCTCATCTTCAATCTCTACAATCTTGCATATTACTTTTTGTGATACAAGCACATCTAGCTTTTTATCACTGCGCGTAGTGACTGCATTCACCTACTTTGGATTTGGATTTGTATCATTTGGCGAATTCCTTTGGGGTCTTTTATTCTGCACTTTGGCTATTTGGCCCATTCGCTTCTCAAGATTTCTCACTATAAGTTCTAGAGTTTTCATGTTTGCAACCATCTTTGCTAGGTCAACCATAATTTTTCTTCAACATCTTTTCTAAAGTGATTGGTTGAGCATTAGACTGGTTACCCTATGACTGGCGCTGATAATTTTACTAATTCTTCCCTTGATTTTTGTATTGATTCTGGTTGAAATTTTGACCCTGATTACCACCCCATGAGAAGTTGGGCTGATTGGTCTAATTTGGATTATATGTGTTCCCATAGATGTAATTTCTGCCACCTCTCTACGCATTACTTATAGAATTCACTTAGTCTAGATTACCTCTGTATACCTCTAACAAATGATTTCTTCCACAAGTTCACACCATGGTTGAACCTATTGCACTACATTCACTAAGGATTGAGGTTCAACCAAGTTCAACTTTTCAAACTGTGTATTAACTATATTTTTCATATCTACTAACTATACATACAAAGGAGTGAAATTATCAACATCTAACATATCTGTAGCCTTTTTCACCACAGCTTGGTTCCCATCATCATTCCACTCCAGGTTACTCTGTGAAATTTGATTAATGAAAAAAAAAGTGCATTATATATATTCTCAAGGGCTTGACCATATACAATACAGTATAACAAT
Source organism: Capsicum rhomboideum (assembly GCA_031232105.1). Classification (NCBI taxonomy): domain Eukaryota; kingdom Viridiplantae; phylum Streptophyta; class Magnoliopsida; order Solanales; family Solanaceae; genus Capsicum; species Capsicum rhomboideum. Next base: position 43,616,252 of record CP124719.1, on the reverse strand, counting down.
ATCTTCGTGTATGGCTTAAGGCTCTTAATAAAATTATGCGCTAACACCCTATTTATCTGATGATGATGATGTAGACAATCTCTGAGGAGGGATTTGAATCTTTCCCATGCTTGGTATAAGTTCTCACCATCTCTCTACTTGAACCCTAGTATCTCACTCCTTAATTTTGCAGTCTTCCCAGAGGGAAAGAATTGAGTCAAGAACTTTCTAAAAAGATCAATTATTCTACTTGTTGATAAAATTTGGCGGCTCAGCTTTCAACCACTTCTTTCTCAAGAATGGAAAACGAGAATAGATTAAGTCTCATATAATCAGTTAAGACCCTAACGAAAATACACGTATCATTGCTATCCAAAATATTCTGAATGTACTAGACCTGTGAATTATCCCGCTGGTATGCAAGAGTTGCACCATATTCTGTTTAAGCTCAAAACGACCTCCTGGGTTCGGTTTTCAAATACTTAAAGTGACATTACCTACAAGTGGAATTGTCACTTAGCAGACTACTATAGAAGGTGCTTTCTCAACTGTAATTTTACTGGAATAATCTCACATTGTTGTACCTGCTGCATCTATTTGAAATATAACTTCCTAAGAATAGATTCCTTCCTTCTTTGATGAGTAGTTGTTCCGGCTCAGGATGTGGGTTGCCTACCTCGCCTTTACGTGTCAACATGTTTGCAATTAAGAGATTGTACATGTAAAAGAAATGACTAAGATCAAGATGTCAACACTTGAACAATAAAATAGTAAAAGAAAAAAAAAAGAAATTTGCTAATTTTTTTTGTCCTGACAACAGTGCCAAAAAATGACGACTCCCAACTCACACGCATGTATACGTGGTTGTCTAAGTAACATAGACTGTTGTAGTTTGGATATTGTACCTAGGAGACTTATGATTTAGCAAGAGTCTGGTCAAATCTAATATTGCGAATTTAGACAAGTGTTTAAGTAACCAAGAATGTTGTTTGATTTTGTGTGTTTCATAACCAATAATTAAAATAAGAAAGCAAGAAAAGGTTGTGATCACAGTTAGAGAAATTTCAGGGTTACAACTTTATTTTGCAATCATGTAAAGAATTTGATTTAATTGACTAGTTCGTTTATCTAGTTGTTGATATAAGGGGTTAATTGTATGATTATGGTCTTCTGAGCCTCTAATCTTCTATTCACATTTACTTCTATGTCAAGATTTCCTATGATAAAGGATGAACATGCAAAATAAAGTTGTTTCTCCCATTTTGTAACCAAGTAAAGCGATCTAGGTATGTTCCTTTCACGACCCAATTTCGGAGTCATGATGGCACCTACTTTAACTCGTCAGTAGGTAAGCCAAATCGTAGCCCGAAACAACAAGTAATGGACTAATTGGTGGAAGGTAAAGTAAATACCAGAAAATAAGCATACAATAAGCTTGTAAGCAATATAAATAAGAATACAACAATATAAATGTCAAATGGAATGGTGGAAGAACAAAAGAAATATCCCACGACCTAGTAAAGCCGGTACAAGATCCACTAAATACAAAATAAAAGTAATGAATAGTATCAATATACCGAAAGTCTCGATAACAAAAGACTATCCAAAAGTAAAGGAAGGAGAGGGGATCAGCTCCGGCTCTGAAAGCTCACCCTATCTCCGAATCCTAAGATCAGCTAGACAGAACATTAGTAACGGCAAGCAAGTACTCGAATCTGCATTAGAAAATGATGCAGAAGTGTAGTATGAGTACCAAAACAACGGGTACTCCGTAGACATCATCGACCGACTGAGCTAAATCATAATAAAAGTATAATAGAATGCGAGAATGTAAACTATGTCAAAGAATAAGGGGCAAACCTGAAATAATGCTCTAGCTGAAAGATAATAAATAATAGTATAAATAATATCGAAAGAAAGGCAAGCTAACTACAACCTAACTGGGGCCCCATAAGCCTAGAAGGCGCAAACAAGATAAAATTAACCCAAACGAGCCCCCATAAGCCCGATGGATGCAACCAAGAGCATAACTATTAATAATAATAAGTATGAAGTTACCAACAACCGAATCATATTCGAATCTTTCCATACCATAATTGTCGGACTCAAACCGGACTCTTAGCATCATAAATAAACCATAAATGTTGGATTTAAACCATTCATTAATATCATAAGTGACCAACAAATGCCGAACTCTAGTATCATGTATGCTGGACTCAAACTGAGAATATAGTACCATATGCCAATAGTAGTTGCCGGACTCGAACCGGTCTTTAAAGTAAATAGAAGGTTACAAGTCTAGTCAGAAGTTGGAAAGATATCCAAGTCACAATAAACTCTAAGAAGACATTCAAGATGATGAAAGAAGGCCTCCTAGGTCTACAAGGAGCTAATTAGGATAATTGACCTAAAACAGGGCTGGCGGGGCCCGCTACTAACCCCAAAAGTCCAAACTAAGGCAATTTCTACCCGAAATTGGCCTAAGGCTTCAAATTTCCATCTTAAGGTATTAGATAAGTCTAAACAAGTCTGAAGACAACAATTTAATTCAAGGGGGAGACGAATGGGTCAATTCCACCTAAAAACGGCTATCTAATCGGCTAAATATTCCAAATATCACTAGCATGCCACCAAACTGTAAATTCTAACCCAACTCTAGCATAATACTATACTAATGCCATAATAGAGATCAATCTATGAGAAAAGTAAGCCTCGCCTACCTGGACGCCGATGAATACCCGAGAAAGTCCACTAAATTGAAGCTTTTCCCTTTTGAGAAGCCTCCTCACGATGCCATGCTATCAAAATAATGATTTACACATTAGTAGGAGAATAACAATGCCCATATTGCATATAAATACTCCGGGTTCAAAATTGAGCTAAAAAGCCCATGTGGGGCAGCTTACGAAATCATAACTTTGAAACCGTCAAAACGTTCCTCTAAGTCAAGGCTCATTTACCCTAAAAAATGGGTGGATTTCGAGAATAAACGAACTCAAAATCAGCCCGTAAATTAAACTAGGGATTCAGGTTTAAATTGGAAATTAACAATGAAATTAATGGGAACTCACGGAAATATAGACGAGGAAGTGATCAAAATGGCCTTCCCAACTCACCACGAACGCCCAATGATCAAACCCCACTCTCCACAATCTCTCTAGGGTCTCTATGGACTTGGAAATAAAATAAATGGACTAAAAATTAGGTCTCCCTTATAAATAGAAATAGTAGCCACTTTAGCGGTCAAATGACTGCTAAAGCGGTAAGGCACCGCTTAAGCAGTCCTTTGTACCTGGGGGACTACCGCTAAAGCGGTCAAATGCCACTTAAGCGACTACTGCTAAAGTAGTAGTTTGGTCAATTTAGCGACAGAGGGGGACACCTCGGCTTTCGCTAAAGCGGTCCATTGGCCGCTTTAGCGACCAAATGGCTGCTTAAGCGATCACACCAGCTGATGCCTGCACCAGCACTTAGTAAAACTTTTACTAAGTTCCGATCGGACCCTCGGGATTCATTCGGAATCCTGCGAATGCAAATAGACTATGCTACCCTACCAAATTCGTCATTTCGGACTTAACAACGCCATTGAAATTTTCATCCGAGGTTGTTTCGATGAAATATAGGTCCCACACCCAATGGCCCTTTTAACCATTTTTCACCCAATAACCCAACATGAGTCTGGGAGCCTTGGGAGTCAAACCAAAGGTCCCCCTAGCCTAAAATCAATATTTTGGGGCTGTTGAAACTGTCAGAATTGGCATACGAGGCCGTTTACCTGAGGTTTAGGCTTGATACCCAAATTTGAAAGCAAAAACTTCTAAACATGGAATTGGCTCTAAAAGCCAAACGAACTGCGCGATAACCGAACTGTCGGCTCCAGCAAGTTATATCCAACAATTCCTTTTTTGAGTCCACAATATAGATTTATTCTAATAGTAGCTAAGCATTAGAGTATAAGAACAACTAATGTTATAAACAAACTTTGTTGAATCAATCGTCTACAAAACCATCATGTTTTTAGCCATAATCCCAGAAAAAGGGTGTTTAGCTACTCATGTTCTAATCGAAATTGCAAGGTTTTATATTGTTCATGCAAAATTAAAGAATAGAAAAGTAAGAATACTAATGATGTAGTCTTCTCTCCATTATGTGGTTAGCCAAAAAGTGATCAACCCTTTAAAAACACCCAGAGGTTCAAGTTATAGTGGTGGATAATAGCCTTCATTCCTATTTAGACTTGGATTTTACTTTTAAAAGAATCTGATGATGAAACTCCTCCTCCGCACCGAAACCCTCAACGCAAAGAACTGGTCATGCAATGCGGATTCCAACATGCCTTTCTAGCCGTCCGACGCGCTCCCTATTGTGTAGTAAATTTCTTCGGTTTATGCAAGAAAGATGTCGTCAATCCTATTTTAGTTTGCATTTAGAAGTCGATGTGATTGCCGGGAAGAAAAATTTCACATCTTTCTCATAATTCTACTTGATTTATTTAATCAATTTCTACTTTAGTTCATAATCTTTTAAATTAGTTTTGTCTTCTACACCTAGATGAAGAAGAAGAATGACTTATTGATATTGATCAAGAACTATTCAAGTTCTTGGAAAGAAAAATTCTTCTTAAACTCATGTTTGAAAAAAATATTGATATTAACTGAAGTGATCCATGTTCCTAATATTTAGACCAATGTTATTCTTGTAAAATTATTAGAAAATATTGTAGTGAATATTTTACTTGAGTATGATAAAGTTACTCCAATTAAAATAATATTTTTGAGGGCAATGAGTTATGTAATCCTAGATTATTTGTGCCAAACATTTTTCAAAGTTATGAATCAAAATGCTTGTAATTTGTTCACATGATTGATTCATATTCTTTATGACATGTAGGGGTGAGCAGAATCAAAATGCAAATCGCATCAAATCATAAACTGAGTCAAATTGAAAAAATGCTGATTAGTAATTTGGTTTGAGTTGGTTTGATGTTTAAAAAATAAACCCGACTATAATTGATTTTTTTTTGGTTTTAACTAAAAAAGGCCAAACCAAATCAAACTAACCTGATATTATATTTGTATAATTTTTAAAAATATTTAATACATAAAAATATTTACTAGGATGTAACTTGTAAATATTTCTTAAACTTTTTCATTATTTTTATCTTTCAACATATTATTTCAAGTTCGGAAAAGGGCCAAAACTACCCCTAAACTATTCGAAATGGAGCAAAAATACCCTCCATTTTTTTGGCTCAAAAATACACCTCGGTTTAATTTTTTGCCTAATAAATACCCCCTCTCACTTGTCACGCCTCAAATCCCATTGGGGCGGACAGACACCCGTAACCGTAAAGGCCCGAGAGAACCAACCTATGACCGAGTAAATTCATATGCATGCCATTAAGTGAACAAAAATTCTGCCACATTCAGATATAATATATCGATAACCGAAGTCATGTAAAGACGTTCAAAATAGATACGAGACTTGGTCGTTGGGGCCACAACGTCTTAAAGGTAAGACACTTCTACATTTGACTTTACCATGTCTACAAAGCCTCTAAAAGATATAAAACAATGACTAAGGTCGGGACAAGTTCCAGCCTTATACAACTACTACACAGTACCAAAAATATATACAAATGACACGGAAAGCCCCGAATCAACCTGGAGCTCACCAAAAGCCTGGAGATGACTCGTACCCGACTGTGAAGGTCTACTAGCTCCTGTGCCTGCAGCAAGTAAGGCAGGTCCCCCAAGGGATGTCAGTACGAAAGAATGTACTAAGTATGTAAGGCTACAAGTAACTGTATGAAATATAGGAACTCAAATGGAATCAAATACAAGTGAATAGATAATACTGATATACCACCGCACTGTATATGTGGAACCATGTACATTACATTTATTTCTTTCCTTTTACCTTTATATCAATATACATCATATAATGCCGGGACCAACTGATCAGTGGTAAATAACATTGGGATCGGCTTGAGCTAGGTTTTCACCTCCAGAGCTACCCCCTGCATCCAATAATCAATCGGGATCGGCTCGAGCTAGGCTTTCTCCCCCAGAGATAGCACCCGTACTCAACCAAATATGTATTACTTCATTTCTTAATTTTTGTGAGATTGTTACATCGGTGGTCATAACATTATTGGAGCTTTGGAAAAATAGTAAAAAAAATAAGAGACACGTGAATAATAATTGCTAATAAATCTAAAATGAGATACTTTAAAACATTTTGGAGTGGAAACAAGTTCGGTAACGATGTGAATAATAGGTGCGGCCAAAGGATACGGAAAAGAGTAACCTTACATACCTTATCTTTCCAACATGTGACTACAAAAATTCAGCTCGTCCTTAAAGTGTTACTCTACAATATGAATACATAATGGAGCTCACATTAAAAGCCAATTACATTACAAGTTCACAAGGTGATAATTAGCTACTTGACGGGAAGTAAAAACTATCCAACATCCCAAAAACATGGTATATCATTCCACCTTCCTTTAAACTGCCATATAACTTCATTCCACCCTCCTATACCATAACTTACTGCCTTACCAAGATAACAACACCAAAACAGTCCACAAACCAACATAAACGTTACAAACCGACAAGATTTCCCACCAAGTGCATACTTCACATTTTTACCTCAATGCAACTCCACATATTTATTCCATCAAGTCACATAAATACCTTCCACAAAAATATACCAAAAACAGTCCACACAGTTTCAGAATTCACTTTAACATAACAAGAAAGTATTCTCTTTTCACTACGTCAAACGTTCCATGCACAATTACATATAAACATTTTCATAAGTCATACACAAGGAGTAACGAATTATGGACAGCACCACACTTAAATATACTGAAATTTCATCCATCTAATTCAATTCCTTCAAGACCTTAAGTCCCCTTTCAAGTTAAACCACATAGAAGGCAAATCCTTTACCGATTTAGCAAAAGTGGACTACTACAAATAAAGTGGACTTCTCAACACTTTTTAAACATAACCAATATGATTTACACAACCTATTATGCATATAATATATTAATCTATAAGTTTAAACACTTACCAAGGCTTGAAAGTGGAAGATTTGTCCAAATATCCTTAGAGAAAATTAGGGTGGCCAGGGTTTGAGAGAGGAAAAAATGTTTTACTGAAAATCTGATTTTTGGCAAGTGAAATGTGTTGAAAATAAGCTGAATTTCAGCCTTATAAAGGCCCTCCAAACCGCCTCTCTCTATGTCATCCTTAGCCAATTATTTGGTCAAAAAGTCCAAGTATAATGATGTGTACACTTGGTCCACTTTTTAAATGGATCATTTCCTTTTGGGCACATGCCTTATTTACTTAATTTTAGGCCTCAATTGAGCCCATAAACATAATATTAATTCATCCCAATAAATTTAGTGGGTAATACACCAACTATCTCAAGTTTAAATAATTTCATAAATGTTAAGGTAGTCAAATAAGTCTGGAATTGTACGGGGTATTTCATCCTTCCCCCCTTAGGAACATTCGTCTTCGAATGTTAGTAACATTATCCAATCTAAACAAGTTCAAGTCTACGTTCATTCTTCATATTATCACATACACATAATACTTATATATACTTACTTGTTATTGCTCTAATTCCACATCTTGAACTTTCTCTTTGATTGGAAATAAATGCGGGTACTTAGACTTCATCATTTCCTCGGCTTCCCATGTGATTTCTTCTACTTGCTGATTTTTCCAAAGCACTTTTACAAAATATACTTCTTTATTTCTTAACTTCTTAACTTGTCGATCCTGAATAGCAATAGGTACTTCTTCATAGTTGAGATCTTCTGTAACTTGTACCTCTTCAGTGGGAGCAATATGAGATGGATCTCCTATGCACTTCCGAAGCATTGAAACATGAAACACTGGATGAACTGTGGAGAGTTCTTGGGGTAGTTCTAATTCATACGCAACTTGACCAAATTTTTGGACAATCTTATATGACCCTATATAACGTGGACTCACCTTTCCCTTCTTACCAAATCTCATTACCCCTTTTATTGGTGACCCTTTCAAGAATACCCAATCATCTATGGCAAATTCTAGCCCCCTTCTTCTAACATCGGCATATGATTTGTGTCGACTTTGGGCCATTTGTAGCAGCTTGATGAACAAGATCTGGTCCAAATAAGGCAGTTTCACCCACTTCAAACCATCCAATTGGTGATCTACTCTTTCTTCCATATAAAGCTTCGTAAGGCGCCATTTTGATACTTGAATGATAGCTATTATTGTAGTCGAATTCAATAAGAGATAAATGATCATCCCAACTACCTTTAAAGTCCAACACGCAAGCTCATAGCATATCTTCAAGTGTATGTATGGTACGCTCTGCCTGTCCATCCATATAAGGGTGAAAAGTTGTACTTAAATTCACTTGTGTACCCAAACTCCTATGAAAAGACTTCCAAAAATTTGCAGTAAATTGAGCTCCCCTGTCAGATATAATAGAGATTGGAATTTTGTGCAATCGAACTATCTCTTTAATATACAATCTCACATACTCTTCAGCTGTGTATGTAGTCTTAACCGGTAGGAAGTATGCTGATTTGGTAAGTCTGTCAACTATCACCCATATGGAATCAAATTTCTGAAGTGTATGAGGCAAACCTGTGATGAAATCCATGTTAATCATATCCCACTTCCAAACTGGAAGAGTCATACATTGCATATAACCTCCAGGCTTCTGATGCTCTACCTTTACTTGTTGACAATTTAGACATTGGGCTACGAATTCGGCAATGTTCTTCTTCATATTACCCCACCAATACATTTCTTTCAAATCATGATACATTTTGGTGGCTCCCGGATGAATAGAATATCGTGAATGATGTGCCTCTGTCATAATCCATCTCCTTAGCTCATCTACATCAGGTACACACAATCTACTTTGGCACTGAAGCACTCCATCTTGCGTAAGATCAAATGCCTTTGTCAAACCTTGTTGTACATTCCCCTTCAGCTGTAATAAAATAGTATCTGCATACTGTTTTTCCTTCACTTCAGCGACTAATAAAGATTCTGCCGCATTTTACACCATAATTTCTTCATTTGGAGTTTCAAGAAGATTAACCCCCAAGCTGGCTAGTTGATGTAGATCCTTGACTATACCTTGCTTTTTCGTGACCTGGCCATCATTACTTCCTATTGCTTTGTGGCTTAATGCATCGGCTACCACATTTGCTTTCCCTGGATGATATAAAATATCAAGGTCATAATCTTTTAATAGTTCAAGCCACCTCCGCAGCCTCAGATTAAGGTCCTTCTGCTTAAAGATATATTGCAAACTCTTATGGTCGGTATATATGTTAACGTGAACCCCATACAAATAGTGGCGCCATATCTTTAAAGCAAATATCACAGCTGCTAGCTCAAGATCATGTGACGAATAATTTCTCTCATGTGGTCGCAACTGTCTTGAGGCATAAGTTATTACATTACCGTGCTGCATCAATACACATCCTAAGCCGGCTCCTAAAGTATCACAATATACCTCATACCCTTTTGTTCCTTCTGGAAGTACCAATACAGGTGTAGAAGTCAACTTATCCTTCAGATCTTGAAAACTCTTCTCACATGCATCATTCCACTGAAACTTGGTTGCCTTGTGTGTTAGCTTTGCTAAAGGTGCCGAAATGGAAGAAAACCCTTCAACAAATCTTCTATAATAACCTGCCAATCCGAGAAAACTACAAATCTCTGTAGGCGTTGTAGGTCTTGGCCAATCCTTCACAGCTTCTATCTTTTGAGTATCAACCCTTGTTCCTTCATCAGATACAATATGACCCAAGAATGCTACAGATTTTAACCAAAATTCATATTTAGAGAACTTTGCATATAACTTACGATCACGAAAAATCTGTAACACCTACCGTAAGTGATTAGCATGGTCATCTTTTGATCTTGAATAAACCAAAATATCATCTATAAACACTGTCACGAACACATCTAAGAATGGCATGAACACCCTATTCATCAAATCCATAAAAACTACTGGTGCATTTGTTAGCCCAAATGACATAACTAAAAACTCATAATGACCATACCGTGTTCAGAAAGCTATCTTGGGTCTATCTTTTTCTCTAACCCTTACTTGATGATTAACTGATCTCAAGTCAATCTTCGAGAAGCATTTGGCACCCTGTAATTGATCAAACAAATCATCAATTGTGGGGAGGGGATACTTGTTATTGACTGTTACCTTGTTCAGTTGCCGATAATCAATACACATTCTCAACATGCCATATTTTTTTCGTACAAATAACACTGGTGTGCCCCAAGGGGACATACTAGGCCTTATGAATCCCTTTTCTAGCAAGTCTTTTAATTTCTCCTTCAATTCCCGTAATTCTGTCGGGGCCATTCTAGACGGAGGAATAGAGATAGGCTGAGTACCTGGGACCACATCAATACCAAACTCTACTTCTCTTTCTGAAGGCAAACCTGGAAGATCTTCAGGAAATACATCAACGAATTCACTCACCACTGGAACAGATTGAAGAGTTGGTGGCTTCATATCGATATCTTGCACTCTTACTAGATGACATGTGTACCCCTTGGATATTATTTTCTTTGCCTTAAGATAAGAAATAAACTTACCTCTTGGTGCTCCAACATTACCCCGCCATTCAAGGAGTCTCTTTTGTGGAAAATGGAAATGTACCTTCTTATCTCGACAATCTACCATGGCATAACAAGAATCTAACCAATCCATACCCATTATAACATCAAAATCTACCATTTCCAGCTCAATAAAATCAGCCAACGTATCATGATCACAAATAGTTACTATACAGTTACAATATACTCTCTTAGCTATAATAAACTCACCAACGGGTGTAGATACTTCAAATGGCTTGACTAGTAATTTCGGTGTTCTTTCAAATTTTTTCGCAATCAACGGAGTGACATATGATAGGGTAGATCCTGGATCAATCAATGCATATACATTATGTGAAAGGACAGATAATGTACCTGTGACTACATCAGGAGAAGCTTCCAAATTCTGTTGATCTGCTAAAGCATAGGTACGATTCTGTACTCCACTAGAATTAGCTGCTCCTCGAACACCTCTACCATGCCCATTAGGTTGTACACTCAATGACGATGATGCAACGGCTGATCCAGTAGGTCGTGCCATACTACCCGTGCCCCTCCGTGGGCACTCTCTCATTATGTGCCCCAATATACCACACCAGAAACAAACATTTGTCCCAAGCCGACATGCACCTAAATGAATCTTTCTGTAGTGCTGACACGGCTGACGAGAAAACCTCGATTGGATCATTCTTCCTTGTTCTTGATACCCTGCTGTCTGTGAACCTTGAATCCCACTACTTTGCCCAACTTGACTACCTCTAAACCCTCGAAATTGGGATGGAGTACCTGCTGTAGGATAAGAAAATGATGGTCTAGGTGGTCTATTAAAAACCCAAGGCCTAAATTCTCCTTGGGACGCCATGAAATGACCCATAGGTTTAGCCCTGTTTGACGGTCCTCTTTCAAATTCTTGCGTTCTTCTCCATTGCCTCTGATCCTCCATCTTCTATGCAAAAGCTTGTATCCTGGCTATAAGCAACAATAGTACAATATCTAACCAAATACAAATCCAGTCTATCCATGTATCGATGAACTCTATCATCCATAGTAGCTACTACATTAGGAGCGTACCTGTCCAAAGAGTTAAACCGAAAATTGTACTCTCTGACGTTCGTATTACCTTGACAAAGATTTAAGAACTGGTCTGCACGATCCTCTCGAATCTCATATGGAAGGTAATGAGCAAGGAATGCCGCTTTGAATTCTTCCCAACTAGCTGGAAGTGCACCGATACCCCTAGATCATTTCCAATCTTCGTACCATAATATAACCTCTCATTTTAATTTATATGCTGCAAGCTCAACTGTTTCTGTACCAGATACATGCATAACATCTAAAGCCCTTTGAATTTTGTCCATGAAGTCTTATGGGTCTTCATTAAGATCTAACCCGATAAATGTGGGAGGGTCTAATTTAAGAAAATCCTATGTCCGCTGACTAGCTGCTCATCCGCACCATCATTACTTGTAGTTGGACCAGCTTTTCCTTGATTTTGTGCAGCAACTATACGAGTCAACATTTGCACCGCATTCCTTAAATCCTGCTCAGTAGCATTAACAGGTAATTCTGGGGGTACTCCTCTCCTTCTCGGCTCTCCTGGAAATGGAAGAGTAGTAGAAGTCCGCGATGCAAACTCATTTTCAGCCTCACCTTGATTAGCTCGTTCAGGTGGTGATTTACTGGTTCCTTCTCCGGCAATCATGTCTACCTTCTTACTTTTACCCTTGTTTCTCCTTGTAAACGACATTTTGCTATACTGAGGAAACAAAAACATAAAACAAATTCAGTGGTTAAATATGACTCCACCTACAACTTTGGCTCTATTGCACGACCTAGGAAATGAAGAAAAGAAAAAACTCTTAAATGTCCCGTAGCCTCCTACATATAGATATGGTGCACAACACATCCATAAGCAAGACTCTACTCAGACACGGCTTTGTAGACACCCTAAGACGACCCGTTCTGATACCACTTTTGTCACGCCTCAAATCCCATTGGGGCGGACAGGCACCCGTAGCCTTAAAGGCCCGAGAGAACCAACCTATGACCGAGTACATTCATATACATGCCATTAAGTGAACAAAAATTCTCCACATGCAGATATAATATATCGATAACGGAAGTCATCTAAAGACGTTCAAAATAGATACGAGACTTGGTCGTTGGGGCCACAACATCTAAAAGGTAAGACACTTCTACGTTTGACTTTACCATGTCTACAAAGCCTCTAAAAGATATATAACCATGACTAAGGTTGGGACAGTCCCCGCCTTATACAACTACTACACAGTACCAAAAATATATACAAATGACTTGGAAAGCCAGAATCAACCTGGAGCTCACCAATAACCTGCAGATGATCCGTACCCTACTGTGAAGGTCTACTAGCTCCTGTGCCTACAACAAGTAAGGCAGGTCCCCCAAGGGACGTCAGTACGAAAGAATGTACTGAGTATGTAAGGCTATAAGTAACTGTATGAAATATAGGAACTTAAATGGAATCAAATACAAGTGAATAGATAATACTGATATACCACCGTACTGTATATGTGGAACCATGTACATTACATTTATTTCTTTACTTTTACCTTTATATCAATATACATCATACAATGCCCGGGAACAATTGATCAGTGGCAAATAACATTGGGATCGGCTCGAGCTAGGCTTATGCCCCTAGAGCTACCACCCATAAATCAATAAATCAGGTTTGGCTTGAGCTAGGTTTTTACCCCCAGAGCTACCCTCTGTATCCAATAATCAATCGAGATCGGCTCGAGCTAGCCTTTCGCCCCCAGAGCTAACACACGTACTCAACCAAATATGCATTACTTTATTTCTTTAATTTTTATGAGATTGTTACATCGGTGGTCATAACATTATTGGAGCTTTGGAACAATAGTCAACAAATAAGAGACACGTGAATAATAATTGCTAACAAACCTGAAATGAGATACTTTAAAACATTTCGGAGTGGAGACAAGTTCGGTAACGATGTGAACATAGGTGCAGCCAAAGGATACGGAAAAGAGTAACCTTACATAACTTATCTTTCCAACATGTGACTACAATAATTCAGCTCATCCTTAAAGCGTTACTCTACAATATGAATACATAATGGAGCTCACATTAAAAGCCAATTACATTACAAGTTCACAAGGCGATAATTAGCTACTTGACGGAAAGTAAAAACTATCCAACATCCCAAACACATGGTATATCATTCCACCTTCCTTTCCACTGCCATATAACTTCATTCCACCCTCCTATACCATAACTTACTGCCTTACCAAGACAACAACACCAAAACAGTCCACAAACCAACATAAACGTCACAAACCGACAAGATTTCTCACCAAGTGCATACTTCACATTTTTACCTCAATGCAACTCCACATATTTATTCCATCAAGTCACATAAATACCTTCCACAACAATATACCAAAAAAAGTCCACACAGTTTCAGAATTCACTTTAACATAACAAGAAAGTATTCTCTTTTCACTAAGTCAAACGTTCCATGCACAATTATGTATAAACATTTCCACAAGTCATACACAAGGAGTAACGAATTAGGGACTGCACCACACTTAAATATACTGAAATTTCATCCATCTAATTCAATTCCTTCAAGACCTTAAGTCCCCTTTCAAGTTTAAACCACATAGAAGGCAAATCCTTTACCGATTTAGCAAAAGTGGACTGCTCAACACTTTTTAAACATAACCAACATGATTTACACAACCTCTTATGCATATAATATATTAATCTATAAGGGTAAATACTTACCAAGGCTTGCAAGTGGAAGATTTGTCCAAATATCCTTAGAGAAAATTAGGGTGGCTAGGGTTTGAGAGAGGAAAAAATATTTGATTGAAAATCTGATTTTTGGCAAGTGAAATGTGTTGAAAATAAGCTGAATTTCAGCCTTATAAAGGCCCTCCAAACCGCCTCTCTCTATGTCATCCTTAGCCAATTATTTGGTCAAAAAGTCCAAGTATAATGATGTGTACACTTGGTCCACTTTTTAATGGATCATTTTCTTTTGGGAACATGTCTTATTTACTTAATTTGGGGCCTTAATTGAGCCTATAAACATAATATTAATTCAGCCCAATAAATTTAGTGGGTAATACATCAACTATCTCAAGTTTAAATAATTCCATAAATGTTAAGGTAGTCAAATAAGTTCGAAAATGTACGGGGTGTCACATCACTAACGGAATACCACCAGGCTGCCCACGTGGATAAAAAACGCCACTTGACTAGTCTACATCAACATCCACATGAAAAATCACCTCATTTAATACCACTTAACCATCAGCTCATAACATCCCAAAAAATATCCACCGCAAGGGAATAATAATTCTAATTTTGAAAGTAAAATTTGGGATCAATTGATGGGTGACAATGAAATTCAAGGTTAGTTGACCATTATATCCTAAAATTAATTTTGAAATTTATTATCCTTATCCCTTATTTCAAACGATTCGTAAGTTCAATTGAATTATCAGTATATAGGCTCAAGTCTGTCTCTAAATGTGAGAAAGTAATTACAAAAACAAGAATGTATAAAATGGCCTTGTGGATCAATTGAATCCTTTATCCTACTCACATAAATATCCGGTCAAGTACAATTCAATCAAATAATATTTAATGGCCTTGTGGTTCTATACCATATGTACCATAAAATAATTTATGGTTGGAATCTATTTCAATTCATATATACTCATAAAAAGAATGAAACATGACAAAAATATACCAACCGTAGTTAACTTATGACCCACACTCTTACCTTTTAAAATGTATACATTTTAATGTTTAAAATGTAAATTGCAATAAAATGCACTAATGAATTTTCTCAAGAAAAAAACTAGAAGTGCGGGAATATTTTTTCCGATTTTTTGACCCACCAAATCTCTTTCCTTTTGTAATCTTTACAAAAGGAAAGAGATTTGGCAAGTCCAAAAAATAAGGAGAAATATTCCCGTCATTTTAATTTTTTTTCTTGAGAAAATTCATTAGTGCATTTTTTTTTAGTTTACATTTTAAACATAAAAAAAAAAAAAATTTAAAAAGTAAGAGTGTGGGTTATAAGTTAACTGTGGTTTGTGTATTTTTGCCATTTTTAATTCTTTTTATGAGTGTTTATAAATTAAAATAAATCTTAACTATAAATTATTTTTATGATACACATGACATTAATCTACAAGGCCATTGAATATTACTTAACAGAATTGCATTTGACCGAATCTTTATCCTGCCATTAATACCTCATGATTTTTACATTTCATTCGACTATTATGCCGAACTACGTACATGCGGCACAACTCGAAAATGAGTAGAGAATTACTACTACTAATTTTTTTCTAGGTACTAGAGCCTAGATTTAATAAAAATACAATAGGGCAAAGCACCTTATTATACCAACTTCTTTTTTTTTTTTTTTTCTTATTGATGTCTATTTTATTTTTTTTCAAATTCGAATAAATGAAACTTAATTTCTTTTGACTTTTCCGACCTCAAATATAACGGGAGCTTAATGCACTGGATTATACTTTTTAGTAACTGAAACTTAACGCTGTGAACATTCTCACCAGTAGAATCAGAGTAGTCACCATTGAAATTCATCTTGGTCAACCAATCTTGAATATCATTGTCACCCATCAATTCATCCCAAATTTCACTTCCAAAATAAGAATTATTATTCCCTTGCTGCAACTGTTGAGGCTCTTCTGGCAATTGTTGTGGTGAAAACGATGAAGTGCTCATATACATTTTATGTTAATATTACTGAATCTAATTGAATCCGTTGAATATTATTGATTATGGGTTGTTATGGGCTGATGGTTAAGTGGTATTAAATGGGGTGAGTTTCCACGTGAATGCTGATATGGACTGGCCAAGTGGTATTTTTATCCACGTGGGCAGCCCGGTGGCATTCCATTAGAGAGAGGGGTATTTGTGAGCCAAAAAATAAATGGAGAGGTATTTTTGAGCCAACAAACAAACGGAGGGTATTCTTGCTCCATTTCAAATAGTTCATGGGTAGTTTTGGCCGTTTTCCGTTTCAAGTTTAAACTTAGAGTTTTGAATGGTCCAATAAGTTTTATAGCCCATAAATATTAGTAACTCAAATAAATTTCAAATCAATACTAATGCTAACAAAAATATTCAATTAAACACTTGGAATGACAATAATGTTGGATATCTATTATTTAGTTTTGCATATATATATATAACCTAAATTGGAATGACAATAATGTTGGATATCTATTATTTAGTTTTGCATATATATATATAACCTAAATTTATTTTTTTATTTAATAGTTTGTGTTTTTTTTTTTTAAGAAACACCTAAGATAGTTGTATCATTCTAGGACTAAAGAAATATTTGAATCAACAAGTTATTATATGTTTGAATGAACATTTTATCAGAAAAAATTTAAAAAATCCCAAAAAAAGGGAGAAAACCGCAAAACCCCCCAAAAAAACCGAAGTTAAAAAAACTCAAATTTTATTGGTTTGGTTTGGTTTATAGATTTAAAAACCCGACGCAAATGGTTTGGTTTGATATTTAGAAAATCCGAACCAACCTAGTCCATGTACACCCTAATGACATATTAGACTAGGATATGTTAACTTTTTTATATTAAAAATAAAAGTGTAAGTTTTTCTTAAATTAAGTAAATGCAAGCCCTTATTTTTAACACCAAGTATTGATAAGGGTAAGATTTGTGATGAAGCTATACAAAAGAAATCACGTGCTTGTATTTTTTTGATATATATCGGAATTATAAGAATTAATTCATATTGATTTTTGAGATTCGAAATAAATAATAATTAAAAGTGATAACTGGGTCACATGTATAAGTAATTTCTCTAGATATACATAAATATATTTTAAAAAGTAAAAATAAAGCTTTTAATATATTTTAATGTACAATTTTTTTTAAGACGAAATAGGATAACCGTAAGGAAAAAAAAAATGAAAACCATCCTTATGAATAGCACAAAAGTCATCTTCTAACCTAAAGTATGACTGTTAATCTTTATTCCTCCTCCTCCTATTCCCCCCAATTAACGTAATTGAATAGGTATCATTATGGTGACATCATTGGCGATCAAATAGATATGTTGGTTGACTGTCAAAGGTCAGCCTGCTGCATCTTTTAATTATATATTATATAAACAGTATATGTAATTTATGTTAAAAAGAGTTTGTTGGAATCCTAAAAAATATATTTCTTCATTGGTGTAATTAGGGTTGGACATGGAATGGTATGGTGAAATATTTGAAACTTCGGTACGGTAATTTCGATATTCGGTTTTTCGAAATATTGTACTATCATACCAAATTACTTCGGTAATATGGTTTGGTATTTTGAAGTTTGGTTTCGGTATTTTGCGGTATGACAAATTGGTAACCATAGTTTGTTCAACTTCGACAATACATACTTCTATAAAAGAGTATTATGGCTTTGGCTTTTAAAAAACGTCTCAATTGTACCATACAAACACATTACACATGTAGAAATATATATTCAAAAGAAAGTACAAACAACTCCTTTTGTAAATCAATTACATAAAAAAGATATTTATGTATATTTATATATATGAAAATAATACTAGCTTGTATATTTATATATATGAAACTATATACTTCAGTATGATATTTGATATTCCGGTATGTTATTTATACTAAAACAAAATTAAAATGTATATTATATGCCATACCATAATAATAAAATAATGTTATCAAATTTTTTTTTTCGATATGATAATTCCATATATATCAAACAATGGCCACCCCTAGATATAATATATTTACGGACAACATCTTCAAAACGCCTTAACTATAAAATTTTCAAGTATTTTACTTAATCTTCAAACAAATACTTGTACTTTTGCCAAGTTATTTTTTCCTGGATTTCTATACAAAGGTATACATGATAGACAGTGGGAAAAGAGAACAAAAATAAACAAACGTCTCATAAAGGATATGTAGTTGATCTTTTGATATATAATAAAAGCTTAAAGAAGGTTCTCACCAAGGTATCTGCCTTGCAACAATTATTACCAAATTTGCAACAATGATGTTCTAAACATTTCTCCTTTTTTGTCTACTGCAATCATCAGTCATTCCACTAGTGGCTCTTCCACATAATCATTGAATTTAAGCCACTTTTTGGATTTACATAACTTGATAAAGTAGTACCATACAATTCCTCCCACGGTCATCAATCCACTGATGAAAAACACAATCTTGGTTGCAATAACCATTACAAACACCAAAAACACACAAGGAATCAAGCACATGATCACCAATCCTGGCAGCTTCATTGGCACTCTATATGGCCTTTTGATCAAAGGAAACTTCCTTCTCAACCAAATAAAAGATGCAAATTCCAACAACATACCTAAACTATACAAGAAATTAGCAGAAGAAATTATAACAGTGAAGTTCATGTAGGACATACCTAGTGAAAATGCTGTTGCCAATAGTATCCCTACCCATGGTGTGTCGAACCATTTTGACCTCAAACCAAAGAATTTGGGAAGAAAGGCTAAGTCCGCCATACCCAAAAGCTGAAAAGAGCAGCTACTTAACTGTGCCTCAAATAGCCCAATTGCTGATAGTACAGCCCCAATTTCAATCCAAATTTTCAACCATTTACCAGAAATCATCTCTGCGGCATTGGCCATAAACCCTGTTTCCCATTCCCTTTGATCAACTGATACAGCTCCAACAACGGCCAAGAGTGGGATTATATATGCCAAACAAGTTAAAATCACCGCTGAAAAAAGTGCTCTAGGAAAATTCTTTTTTGGGTTCTCAACTTCCCCTACCAAAGTACTCACATTATCCCAAAAATTGAGATTCCAAAAAAGGGTATTAAAGTACAAATTCCAATCTTTTTTAACACCCTTTTGTCCTAAACTGATCCATCTATGAGGTCGAATCTTGGGAATAGCAATGCCTGACATTAAAATAAATGGTGCAAGTGAAACAACGCCAAGAGCAACCGCCACATAACCCACAATTGCCAGACCAGTGTAGTTCAAAAAAGAGAGCAATAATGTAGAAAACAAAATAGCCAAGTATCTAGGAAGACCAGAAGAGAAGATTGGGAAAAGCTTCTCCATATAACTAATACAAAGAACAGGAAAAGATGCAATGTTGATGACACCGCTCAAGAATTTCCATGTACCCATTAATGAACCCCAAAAGGGTCCAAAAGCTCTATCAGCCCATACAATAAAACCGCCATTACCAGGGAAAGTGGTGGATAATTCAGCAGTGATCATGGCTTCAGGGACACTCCAAATAAAAGGGAATACTAGAAAACCAAGAATAGCAAAGAGAGGGCCAGCAGATTGAACTGCTGGCTCTTCACCATAAGGGCCACCAGCAACTTCAAAGTAGATGAGGAAGATGAGGGGGATAAGGCTGAGTTTTTTGCTCTTCTTTGTACTTGTCGTGGTGGTGCTCATGGGCAGTTGTTCGGCGTTTTCCGTCATGGTGGAAACTGGGGTTTGCCTCTCCTCTATCATGCTGCTTCTCTTTCAGTAGGATTCTGAATACAATGGGAGATTACAAAAGTTAATTAGGATTTTGCAGTAGTTATCTTTTATTTTCACAACGATTTATAATTATCTTAACATGGTAAATACTAATTGAAATCTTTATTTATTTATATATTTATCGTAGAAGTACAATTGATTGACCAAAATAATTTCAAATGTTGAACTATATGTTTCACTTGATTTGGCAACTCTCTTTAAGAAAATATTTGTTATGAGTTTATTTTGCTGAATTAATTTTATTAATTATGTTTTGAAAATCTAATAATAGGAATAATATCAGAAGAAAAAAAAATAATAATTTCATAAATTGGATAAGTATATTGAAACAATTGTTTTTAGTAATAGGGCTAAAGCAAAATAGGAGGAGTATTTTAAAACCTTTCGAGTTAAAAGAGTCTTACGTTAAAAAGTAATGAGTTGTGATAAATAATGTCTTCACTAACTTGTATAATTTGTGGTTAAGTACTATTATACCTTGCGCGTGCGCGCACACATATATATATATATATATAGTGTCTGTGCTTTGTGCGTGTATTTATGTAGATATAAATTTTATAAAAAGGAAAATTCGATCAACATATAGATTAAGGGCTTTAACTATAGTGGAACATTCAAATATTTTTTATATAAAATAAAATTCATTTAATGTAAGATTGAGGTTAGAGAGATAGTTGACATACTCTCCAATTTTTAAAGTTTTTCAATCAATATCATATGTTAGCTTAGTATCTTGTTTGTTGACATGAATAGTTATAACTGGCTGCAGGTGTTCATCCGAAAAAAAGAGTGATCAAACAAAAGTTTATTGATTAATGGGTTTTTTGTTTTAACTATTCACCTAATGTTCCATATCCGCGTGTTTTCTAACAAAACGATTCTATATGCATGACTCGAACACGAGAGCTCTAATTAATAATAAATAAAATTGATGAATTTCTTTAATTTTAAGGAAGTTGAATAAGCTAATAAATTAAGAATTCCTTTTTAAAAAAGCATTTACTGTAAAAAGATGAAGAAACCAAGTCAAATATTAAAATTGTTAGTTGTTGTGCATTAGTAGGTTCCATGAAAATAGGTTATTCGCTCTCAAGTTTTATTTCTATGGGTACCTATTCTACAGCTGATGTATAGCCATCTTTTGAGATTCTTTCCACCTGTAGTTTGTGTTACTCATCACAAAGTTAGGGAAAAAAGGATATGTATTTTCACATACACATATTGTAAAAAAAGTTTATCTGAATTATGAAATAAAAAGTGAAGCATACGCAAAAATTAAAAAAATTGATATAATTGTAGTCAAAAGAAAGTTCAAACTTACTAATACGTTGAAGTGTTGGCTTACAAATTATGATCTTGAATTTATTGTTGAGTGAGAAAAGGAGGACGGCACACGAGGCAATTTATAAATTAAAATCTGCAATGAATCCGGGATGATGAATTGAAACTTTTTCAAATTCTGTTAACTGAATTTATTTGGATAGCTTTATTCCAAAAAGATCTGTAGGAAAAAATAAAAAGTAAAAGGCAAAGTACATTGCATACAATTTAATCGGGATTCAAGTAGAGAATAACTTGACAAAGCGTAAACTTGATATATATTTGGGGTGATTTTATATTTGACTATGCAATAGAAGAATTGAAATTGTCTGGTATTAATTTGTTTAGGCTCTCCTAAATTATAGTAATAACTAACTATAGATGATGAATATAGAATTTAATTTTAATTCAACTAATGAATGTAACAATACGTTTCCTTCACTGATAGAAGTATATTTTTCAAAAGATAAATTATATTAATCAACATATATAATAGTTTAAGAGGATGTTTGGCTAAACTTATAAGCTGGTCAAACTGATCTATAAACATTTGTTTAGCGTATCTAAGCATTTGATAAATTTCAATTTGCTTAAATTAAAATCAGCCAAAAACCATAAGATAAATAACCATCCCAACTTATAACTTTTCAACCAAGTACTTTTAGCTAAAAATTATAGTATTGCAAATAATAATCGATATTTGGTTGATTTATGAAAATACCGTGACTGTATCAATAATGCCTAATTTCTAATTCATAAATTAACAGCTTTGAACCATAATCCATCAAATAGCTTTTATTTTTAAGTACATTAGACAAATTAAAATGGATACCTTAATAATCAGTATGGTGCAAAACAGACCTCAGGAAACATGGCACCAATGGATGAATTAGCATAACGACTCGTCGAGATGAGAAATGTAGAGCCACGAGAGGCCTCCTCCGATATAGCAACGGTGGAAGCATCCTCTTGTTCAGGATAGGACTCAGTTGATCGTCACCCACAGTGACATGGCACAAGGGACAAACAATATAATAGACAAGCTCGTCATATTGCTCGGGAGCGCAGATGAACCTGTATTGTGCTGCGCGTTGCAGGAAAATTAGTTGTCACCCCCTCTATCAGAATCATTGACAAAATGATATAGGTTTTAGTACTATAAGGCTCTAGTGGCATATTTTAACTGTCCAAGGCCCATCATTGTAAGTTGCCTCTCTTCACTTGTAGAGGCTTCCTAACTCCAATTCTCTTTCCTAATCTTTACAATATGTCTTGCTATGGTAGTAGTTCGGATAGTTAGGAGCTGATCTCGAGAACGCTCATACTCACCCCGGACTCACTTAGATTTGTCTTCTCTGCTTTGTATATCTCATTTATGTTGTATGTTTCTTATTTTCATTATCACCTAGTAATCAAACTGCTAGTGAATCAAACCTAAATTACGGTTAAATTGTAATGTATGTTCTTGACACACTTATAAATTCAACTGTACCAAAATTTATGGTAAACAGTTTGGCACCCACCATGGGGCTTGAGCAATTGTGTGGGTTTAACCTTGTTTCTTCTTTGCTAGCTTGGTTTTTTTTTTTTTTTGCAGGTAATAGGATATGGCAAATAACAAAGAACGAACCAAAGACATGGCCGTGATTGAGGAGGATATAAAGAAGAGTGATAGAAATATAATATATTCATTAAACTATACAAATTCATTACATATATATACTAGATTTTAGTTTCCATGAGAGGCATGAGCCCAATGTTGTTTTTTATTCTTTTA
Organism: Capsicum rhomboideum; assembly: GCA_031232105.1. Taxonomy (NCBI): domain Eukaryota; kingdom Viridiplantae; phylum Streptophyta; class Magnoliopsida; order Solanales; family Solanaceae; genus Capsicum; species Capsicum rhomboideum. The sequence continues at coordinate 43,592,942 of CP124719.1, read as the reverse complement.
TTTATAATAACATTTTTATTGTAAAACAAAAAAAATAGGCGATATGTGAAATTACTATTTCGTATATTATAGTTGGTTTATTCATCTTTTACGTTATGTCTTGATTTTTAAATTTATGCCTTAAAATAAGGTAAATATTTATACGGTAGTAAATCAATTCATTAAAGGTAAAACTACTCTCTTTTTGACACAAACATAACCATTAAAAAGTACTCTAAAGGAAAATACTTATCCAATAGATTAAAAATAGTTATCTAATTTTATTTATCCAGTTTAAAAAATCAAAAGTTAATTTATCATTTTGTGTCTATTTTACCCTAGTTATTAAATATTATTTATTTTCCAATACTTAGTTGACTTATAATAATTAATTAGAGATCATATAGTAAAATCACGATAGAAGCAACTGAAGCAGGTATGTTGACCGAGAGCAGCCTGCTTCAGTTGCTTTATTGTCACTATGTTCCACAATCCTTAACCCTTAAAATACCCTTCGACCTAAGCATCATATGTCCCCCACCCTCACCATCATCTCTATCTCCATCCTGCCTCCTCTTAACAAGAGGATGCTCTAAGTCATGATCGTCCTTCTTTGTAAGCTTTTTTGCTCTTTATATATGTATGATTTTTTTTACCAGCCTTCTTCCACAATAAATTAGGAAATATTTCATTGTGGGCATATCTTCTGAAGATACATTAAAGGCGACCAAGTATGAATCTGAAAAACATAATAAAATGAGTATTAATGTATACTTAAAAAAATATTAAAAGATATTAAAATGAGAACTAATTTAAGATTGTATCCAAAAATAATTAATTTGTGTGTCGTCAGGATCCTCGGTTACTGCATAAGTAGGATCCTGAGTGGTTGTCTCGTGAATCGGATCCAAAATGGATGAAGATGCCGAAGCATGAATCAAAAAACATAATAAAATGAGTATTTAATGTAACCTTAAATATTCTAAGATTTAACTATGAGAACGAATTTAAACTTCCAATTATAAAATATTAACCTATGTGTCAAAGGGACCTTGGTGATTGCATGAGCAGGGTGCTCGGTGGTCATCTCACAGACGGGATCCCGGATGGATGAAGACGCCGAAGTATGAATCTGAAAAATATAACAATAAAGTATTAATGTAAACTTAAGGTTTATTTTATAATATATAAATATGAGAACTAATTTAAAGTTTTATTTTAAAAATATTAACAAGTGTGTTGACGGGATCCTCGGTAACCGCGTGGGCAGGATCTTGGGTGGCCGCATGAGTAGTAACTTGGACGATGGACGACCGTCTCCTGAGCACGATGCATAGTTGATGAGCTGCAGTAAGAAATTAAAATTATTTATTTAAAAATGTTAATACATAAGTAATTAAAAAGTTGATGATACTAATTGGCATATCTGGTAGATAATCTCCAATGTCTAACAACTCATTGAAACTCAAGCAAAGACCTTTGTCCAAATCTAAAAAAGGAGGCATATCCCCAAACTATGTATGAATAAGCTCCTAATCCATAACATCAACATCATAAGATGGGAATTAAGTAGCCTAGTTGGTTGAGATGGACATGCTAGAGTGGATGGTGATGAATCAAAAATCAAAGCAGGCTCTTGATCTGGAATATGAGCAAGAGTGGGCTCTAGGTCTGGAATTTGAGCTAGCTCATGCTCTTGAATAGGAGTAGGCTCTAGCTCTGGCTCTGGAGCTAAAGTTATAAGAATGTAGTGGGCTCCACAAAAATGTATCTTCTGCCTACCCAATCACATCCTTATCTTCCTCTATGTTTGCCTTTACGTCCTACACCATGTATACTACCACATGCATCACCATATTCACGCACCATGGGTGGATTCTCGTACAGTGCATCTCCTAGGAAAAGTGGCCCATTAATTCCTCTATGCTTCTGTGCATGATGCCAAATATCGGGAACAAACTGAGAAATAACTTGACCCATCTAGGAAGTCGCAAGGTCTAGTTGCCAATTTATCCCTATCTGGTGTAGCTTCTAAAGTCCTCTAGCCAGCGCCTCATGTATACCTCCAGATGGAATGATACCTTGACCTCTCATAATACGTAAAGCAGGGATGCCTAGAAACGACCATCCATCATGAATGCACCACTCTTTATGTGTAGCTATGAAAGCATCATGATGCACCACACCCTCTCTACCTACCTGGTTGACCCACTGTAGTGACCCAAATTGTTATTATATTAAAAATCACCTCAGAGAAAATTTTCTACTAAGAAATACTTGTTCTGTACCCTGTAGGAATTATTTAATGGAAAAAAATTGAGGCCCCAATTAAATTTGCTGCAAAATTAGAAAATTTAGGCCAGGCCACTGACGCACAGCTGCAGTGGCAGATCTGCCACTGCAACAACACTTTCTTCACCGCATCGGTAGTCGAGCAGCTAGTCACCCTAAGGGTTAATTCATTCAGCTAAGGCCTCTTATGTCATCTCCCTCCCCCCAAAACACTCCAAATGAACCCTATACTTAGAACAATGAGGATTTGGAGGCCAAGCTCCATGAGAGAGATTCTGAAGCATTTGTAGTGGGGTTTTCAACATTAGTAAAGGGCAATGCATGTGTGGGATAACTCTCCACTCTCCATAGCAGTGGAATTCATCTACGAGGTAGGTTATGATTAAATTTTAGTAGACTTAGGATAGATGCATGTAATAACGATAGTGATGTTAGGAGATTTCATGACTTAGGCCTTGGGGCATGGAGTTTGGTTGGATAGAATAATAACCAAACTAGGATAACAAATTTGTGATTTGAATGATAAGTTATTGAACTATTTTCGCCCCTTTAATTGTCCAAGGGTGTATGTTTTGTATAAGTTAGAGGCAGGTTGATGAATGAGAGTGTATTTATGAGTTAAAGAAAGGGTTAAGGTGACGATAAAAGTAATAAACATGAGTTAGGGCCAGAGTATGCATTCGGTGGGTTCATAAGAGTTTGGTAGAGCTCAAATTGAGAGTGAAGAGAATGGGTAGTAGATGCCTAGATCTCGTGATGAGTCGAGAGGAGTCAGAAGAGTTATGGGTGTGTGTACTGTGTTCGTGGATAGTTGTTCATAGTAGAATATGTATAGACGTAGTAAAGGGGAAGAGAAGTAAGCGGTAGGCATAGTGTCTGGGATTGAGGTTATTAGTAGAAACATAGGTGATAGCTAGGGGGTATGATCATTATGTTGGGTGAGTATGAGTCATCAGGTGTAATATGTAATTGATTTACTCTGTGCTTATAGGTGAGTTAGATGTTATGATTAGACTTTGGGCATTGCTTGTGAATATTGACTATATCATGCATTGAACATATCGTTTTGAGATGGTATTGAGATGATATACAGATCAAGTGTCACGTCAACACTGTTATATGGATCAAGTGTCACGCCAACACTGTTATTGGATCGGGTACCATGCTGTTACTGGTACATGGACTGAGCTCGTCCCCTGCAGGTCATAGCTGAGAGTCCCTGCTTACTCTATTATGTGTGTACACCTTGCATGCATGTATTCATTATTTCATTAAATATATTTATTGTGGTGACTATGGTTGAAAGAATCCGCTTAAGAGTAATTGATATATTTGTATACCGATATATCTGTTAAGATGAAGTGTTATAACTGTACTTGTTTTGTGTTATGTGTCATATATATAGGTGTTGGGCAAGTTGGTCTAGTCCTTATTGAGTCTTAGAAAATAAGACTAGCAGTCCTGTCGGTATAATTTACTGGTAGAGTAGTGAGTCATAACCGTGTTGGCCATAGAGTCGTAGGGTTATTAGTGAAGAAAGTAAGATAAGAGTTAGGAAACGTAAGGAGGGGCCAAATTGTTAAAGGGCAAAAGTACACTAGAATGTTAAATGACATAAAGGCCACATGAATGCTAAGGACAACATGTCAAAGACCTGAGGAGAGGGGCATTAGGAGGGTTCACTCTGGAATCTTAACTAGTCTAATAATTTCCTCCCTATTTTCTATTGTTGTTATTTGTTTCTAACCCTGGTAGGCCGATGATACCTACTAGAACATGTGGTTGTACTGATACTACACTTACTATATCTTTACTTGGGGGTATAGCCATGTTGCAGGTCAGTTGGAGTTCCTATAGGTATGATAGTGGTTACTCCTTAGTAGCTCCTGTCATCTCACTCTTACATGGATGCTGTCTCGGGTCTTCTTTTTTATTGCTTAGTGCTTTCGTATCAGCTTAGATTAGGTTCTGGGGAAAACTGTTATTTTATTTGTGCAATGTAATTAGTTAACAAATGTATTTGTATAAGAGTTTTATTTTTGATAAAAGGATTATTTCTTTTAAAGATCATTTTGTTAAACTTCTGCACTTAATTGAAGGGTTGGGTAGTAAAGGTTCTCCTATCTAGGGTAGAGTTGGAGAGGTGCCCGCATGATCTATGAATTAGATCGTGATAAGATGGTATCAGAGCCAAGGTTACCTGTCTTCTAGTATAAGATCGAATGTTGCGTAGAGTCCTGTAGATTGGTGTGTTGACATCCAAATCAAATCCTTAAGAGGCTATAAGACATCTAGGAATCTTTCACTTTCTTCTATCCTATCGTGCTAGTTCAGTGTTGTCTCCCCAAGTTGAGTCTAATATTGGTATCTCTACCATCATAATTAGGATTAGTCGGTCCCAATTGATAGCTCAGTAATGTTTGGAAGGCTAGAATAGTGTTATTCTAACTAATAGAGGTCGATAAGAGGTGTAGGATTTGTATTCTAATGTCGTATATTATATTTGGATGTAGTAAATGGTGTAGTTTCCAGTGCTACTAGTGAACATAGCTCTTCTTTTAGTGATTGGTCATGTTTGCCGAGGAGATACTTATGTGTTTACTATTTTCGTTGTGTCACAATAGAATACTTTGTGTATTCATTAGCTAGACTATAGTTGTTTAGTTGTAATAGTGCTTTATTGTGTGGGGGTCAACATTCTTAAGACTAGGTGATTATTATAAGTGATACGAGGTGAGTTGTTACATAAGAATCCCGTGGATCATAAGGGCTTGGTGTGATTTTAAGGTATAACTTCTTCTACGTGATTTAGGACACGTCTCGATTTTCCATGATTTGAAGTATTCTTTAATTTCCGTTCGAGACCTGATGAATTACCTGTATACCTTTTCATGTTTAGTCTAAGTTATGATGGTAGGTAAACATTTAAGATGAGTGGTGTTTTGTAATATTTTTGTGCGAAATTAAGTTGAGAGATTTGAAAACCGCATTACCAATAGAATTATAATAACGAATTTGAGCATTCTTAGTTAAAAATTCTAGGACGTGAGGGATAAGGGCAATAAAGTGTTTGTGGGATAGAATTGTTTGATAAAGGACAAGTAAATGGTTGAATATCAGAGTCACTATTAGGCGCTGCTGCAACGATAAATTTACCGCTACAGCAACATCGCCTCAGCGGCTCTTTACCACTTCCATGGTACCGCTGCAATGACACTTTTGTCACTGCAGTGACGCCCAAACAGTAAGCTGCAAGGGCTTCCCCTATTTTGTGATTTTTTATTCTTTATAAAAATAACCCTGTGTTCACAATATTTTTGGATAGAAATCATTCACAACATAAATAGCAACGCATATATATTATTTAGTAAGTAATAAGTCCTAAAATTACGAAAAAGGAAAGAAAAAGATTATTTGTTACGTGCCCCAAATGGAGGCAACCCAAATCCATAATTAGTAAATATACAAGAGGGGGGTATCTACTTGGTGGCCTCATCATCTCCTAGGCTTGAGGCATCTGATGTAACACCCCGTACCTTCCTAACCCTATGTGATGACGTTGAACAATGGTTACTTAGGTGTCGAGATGCCATGAGTATGTAAGTTGTAATGTTAGTGACAAGAAATTTGAAATTTGGCCTCGTACATGTGGTTGATCCTTGATAAGAGGTGCTTTGTGATTTTCGTGGCTCAGTTGTGGGGTTCAAAATGAGGCTAAGAGGACCTCTAAACAAAGTATATTAAGGCCAAGAAGTAAGTTAAAGGATGGGACTTGAGGTATCTAACCAAACCCGCGAAGAAAAGTCGAAAAATGAAATTTTTGAAAATATTAAGTCTGGGGAATGACAGAGAGCGTGACACACCGCTCTGGGCTAAAATTTTTAGTCCAGAGGCAGCAAGTTGGCGCGCCCAAGGGCGTGCCACGCTGGTTTTTCCACTTTTTTGAAAGTTGGAAATTTCTAAGTCCCAAGGGTATCCGGGGTCGTACCGAGCCGATTTTTGCCACGTTTATTATACAACCATGAGTATATACATGAAATGAATGACATATTATATTGGTATTACAAAATTAATTGAGAACGAATTTGGCATCAAAATGATGATTTTACCCCTGTAGTCAAAATAAGCCATACGTGGCTAGAATTGCTTGTTTTTGGAATTAAGGCCACGAGTATGAATTGCATGAATGGGAATATCATTTTAAAACTTATGAGATGATTTAAAAATGAGAAATTATTGATTTTATTGGGTTAAGTGCATTGGGCTCAAAATGGGCCCAAATTGTGCAAGAAAGCATGGGCTAAGAATGGGTCAAATGACCCATTCTTCCATTGACTAATGCAACACATTGCATTAAATGCCAAGAGTGGCTAAGGATGAAATTAAGGTCCTATATAAAGGGGCAAAGGGCTGATTTTATTCAAGAGCAATACACATGCTTTTTCTATCATTTTCTAGAAAATTCTCAAGAAAGCCTCTTTGGCTCCCAAAACCCTAAGGCACTTCTTGGAGCAAGATCACCATTTTCCAAGATTTAGTAAGCAATTATTCTTGTAATTTAACATATTATAAGCATGAGAGAATATGTATATCATGTTGTTTATGGTTGGAAAGGTTGGACATGGCACTTTTGGTTTTGTGAAAGAGATGTGTTATCCATGGGATTGTAGCTTGAATTATGACTTGTGCCTTTGATGAAAGATCATGGTATGGATAAAATATGAACGTGTATGGTGTTATTTTGTTGTTAAACATGTTATTTTTCTATAAGTCTAAATTATGGGAATTTGGCCGATTTGTTGTTGTGAGGTGTATTAAAGTCATTTGATGGAATAATTGTGATGTGGTGGTGATGGAGAAGTGTAAAATATGATATTGGTGTGACATGCTATTGGTTATCATGTGTTGGTCAATGTATGGAATATTGTGGGATTATTGGTATGATGATTTCATAAATGGTATTGTCAAGGGGGAATGACATGTTAAAGCTAAACATGTGACTTATTGTTATTGTATGCCATTATAAGGTAATTGGTGGTTAATTTTGGTTTCGTTATGCACTTATGTTGTAGAGCGAAACACAAGAAAGGAGCGGGACTATTTTATGCACACTTAAGATTGTAGAATCGCATTGAGAATACAAGGTATGTAAGGTTACTCTTCTATATCTTTCTGCAACATATGGTGTTCACATGGTCATAGTATTCATTCGATTCCGAAATACTCTAAGATATTCCGTAGCCGATAGTTGACTAGAGTTACTCATATGTTCCTTATTCATTGGTCAATGGTGAATCATATGACTCATGTTCATTGGTTGACTTATGTTCATTGATTGACTCATGTCCATTGGTTGACTCACGTTCATTGGCTAATATGTCAAGAGTTCCAAATGTTGTAAGGTATTGCATCTCAGTTTGGTGAACCGTTGATATTCACATGTGTCTTATTTAGTGCTCATTGTCCTAAGGTTTCAAAAGTGTTCTACAAAGGGGTTTTATAGTATTCCAACTAAGGTTGATATATATTGTTATTCATATGTGTTTTACTCCTAGACGAATCATGACCCACTTAGTTCTTATTTATGGACGGAAGTTCTTAAGTTGTCATATGTTGTAAAGGCTAAGAGAACTATCTCAACAAGAGTAGTGAGGTAAAGAGGACTTGTTTAGTTTGAATAGCATTATTCCAATCATGTCATGATCCAAAGTTCCAATAGAGTTATACACATGTCTCATATTCATTCATAGTAATGTTCCAAAAGTCCAATGAGGTTATGTTCCAAGGTTTCAATAGTGGTTATACTCATGTGTCTTGTTCATTGCTTATTGTCCAATGGTTCCAATAGTGTTATGTTTCCATGAAGGCTATGTGTCCAAGAATGTTATATTGCCAAGTTATTCATATGTCTCTCACTCATTGATTATTGATCCAAAGCTTCAAGTAAAGTTATGACTATATCAAAAGTATCAATCTCTCACAAGTAAAGGTATCAATCTCAAAAGTAAAGAAATGAAGTAAGAATAAAGTAATGTATATTGATTGTGTTCATGGGTGTTATCCATGGGGTACAAATACCCACATGATGATGTTAGTTTATCCATAGGGTGCAAACACCTGCATGATGATGTTCATTTATCAATGGGGTGCAAGAACACCGGCATGATGATATGATCTTATCCATGGGGTAAAAAGAATACCTGCATGACGATGATATTTTATCCATGGGGTGAAAAGAACACCTGCATGATGAGGGCCCTAATAGTATATGAGCAATGTAAAAGTAAAGTAAAGTAAAGGCAAGAGAAAGAAAGAACGTAATGCACATGGTTCCCCACATACAAAAAGATAGTTTATTCACATTTTCTATTTCTCTTATATTGGTTCTATGGTTGGTGTGATCATGAATGAATGATCGTAAATGGCAATAACAGAAGAATTGTTCATAATTCCGCACATTGAGTTTCTTCTAATAATTATTTCCATGGAAGTTCTTACGTACTGATGTACTTTTCTTATGGCCTTACATACTCAGTACATTCTTCATATTGACCCCTCTCGGGGACTTACCTTACATGTTGCAGGTGCAGGTATTAGTAGACCTCCACAGTAAGTTGATGGTATTTGCAGATTATTGGTGAGCTCCAGTTAGTTCGGGGCTTCTCCGAGTCACAGTTGTATATATGTTTTTGGATTGTACATGTTGTATAAAGCGGGGACTTGTCCCGACTTTCGTTCATTTTGGTCAATGCACTTGTTAGAGGCTTTTGTCGATAGATATGGGTGTATAAATGATAAATGTAAAAAGGTACATGTCGTTTTTGACTTGATGGCCTCAACGGCCAAGTTTCATATATATACATATGTCACATGTTTCATGAACCCCGACGTGATAAGGATGTTTCGTATGGCATGCATATGACTAAAAATAGGTAAATCTTGGTTCTCTCAGGCCTTATCGGCTACGGGTGCCAATCACGCCTCATTGGGATTCGGGGTGTGACATCTGAGCCCTCCTCCTCCATTCCATTAAGGAAGGAGAACTCCTCCGCGACTTTTTTCGTCAACTTTGGGAGCTTCTTGGTGGGGGAGGTGCACTTGAAAATGACTTACACAACCTTCCACATCCTGACTAGCATACGGTCCTTGGAGCGCCTCTTTTTTTTTTCCTCATCTATCTCCTTTCAGAGCTCTACACAGGCCCGATCTGAGTTCGGAGGGTCCGTGGAACTTGTAATAGCTGAATTTGGGTGAGGTAAATGGGAGCACTCTAAATAACTTTGAACAGTTGAGAGGTTAGCCTCCTAGCCACCAAGGGAGGCAGGAGTCTGTATGAGAGGGGTGCTAGTCTCCTTGCCCCCTCCAGCCCTGCTACTCTCTCCCTTCTCTCCTATCTTCCTCTTCTTCTTGATTCCTCCCTACAAGTCCTTCACCTTTAGTGGGTTGAAGGTTATATCACACTCCTCCATTGTGTCATGGTCCTCCTTTGGTACCTCCACCTTTTTGTACAGCTCCATAATCAAGAAATGTAAGAAAATATCCCTTAAAGACCCTCCCCTTGTGTAGAAATGCTACCACTCATTGTTAATCTGCATTCTCACATTCATTTCTATCCCCGAGAGAGCGTAGGCCACCACCACAGCCCAGTGAAAGGTCACATCATTAACATTTACCAAAGTACGAATCCTCCAGGATGCTAAGTACAACTATCTCCGAGCCTCCATAAAGAAGAGAGTGTTATTGGATCCCTTGATGCTGGTCTACTTCACCTCACTCTCCTTACCCTCCAATACTAAGGTCCGTGCTACCCACTTCAAATTTGACTCAATAATCTTAACCTAAAAGGTGACATTGGTGAGGTTTGGGACCCCTACGGTGTCATTGATAGTGGAAGCATTCACCAAAATATTCCTCCCTAGAATACAGATGGTGGGAAGGGGAACAAACCAATCAACAGTTGGAAGTATGGCATAGAACTCCCAAACTAGGCCAAGTTGTATGAAGGGATGACCTCTGTCAGCATCCCCCAACCAAAATTTTGTATCTGGTTGTAGAAATTTGGGGCCTCCTCAGCCACGTGTTTCATCACAAACACCCTCGCGTGAAGGAAACCCCTAGTGACGCGCCCTTCTTCATAACGCTCATGACAGGCGGAGTTGGGGAGCCTTCAATATGCAGGTTGGTTAGTCCTAGTACTAGCCCTACAGATATTACAATTACAGTGTTACAAATCAATTTAGGATGCTACAGGAGGGAAAGGAACCAAATTAGGAAAAATCAAAATTTTTAGGGGCTACTGCTTGTCGTCACTGCAGCGACGCTTCAAAGACAGAAGCCTCACTACAGCGATACTTCTGCAGTGGTAAATCCACTACTGCAGTGGTGCCTTTGTCCCTAACCAGACCTAACCCTCTCCCCTGATAGAAATTCAACCTTTCTTCAAATTTTTTGATTTTTAATTGTAGATCGGGCTTGGTAGCGTACGTATGAATTCTTTTACACTAAAATGGGGGTAATTAACACCCAAATTCAAGCCCAAATCATTATAATTGAAAAGGGTGAATCTTCATCTCCCACCCTTTTTAAGCCTAAAAACTACCATGAACGTCGTCAATCTTACATCTAGAATACTGTAGGAGTGTTGGGGATGTAAGATAATCTAGCATATTTGTCAAATCGTATAGGAAAGCCTCAAATTTCAAATTTAAATTTTCACCAAGAAACCATCCAAAAAATCTTTTTTCTTTTCTAAATTTTATGATTCTACGATGATAAACACGTAAATGAAGTAGTAGGGATGAAAATTACATCAGTAGTTTGGCCGAAAAGAGGTTTTCTTGGGGAAATTGATAGAGTTTTTGAGAGTTTTGGAGTTGTTAATGGGGTAAATGAAACTATTTCCCCCTACTTGAAGTTTGTCGAGCCTTGTTGCAGTAATATCACTGCAGCGATGGGTCTGCCGCTGCAGTGATGGGCTCTGCAAATTCATTTTGTCCCAAATTTTCGTGCGTTGTGATATTTTGCAATGTCTGGGGTATTTTAAATGACCCATTACATAAGTTATGTTTGTTAATTTTATTCCTCAATTAATAATAATTGTGCATCGAGTTAAGAAGTTCAAAGGCTCCTAATGCATAAACTAGTTGAGTAATGTTGATTGTAATTTTACTTAACTAGGCTTCAGTGGGATATTATCAGGTAATTAATAAGAATAAAATATCACTCTTCTTGTCAAAAATCGTTGTGTATATTGGATTTCGAGAATCGTACTAAAAACCTTCTTTCCCTTTCCATAACCATTCGGGGTCAAATAGTGGGTAAATTAGTATCTAATGTAACAGTCCAAATCATCATTATGTTAAAAACAGCCTCGAAAATATATTTCGACTAAAAGATCCTTTTTCGTACTTTGTAGGAATTATTTTGTGGGAAAAAGCCAGGGCCCATATTGAATTTGGGCCAAAATTGGAAAATTTAGGCTAGGCCACTGACCCGCCATTGTAGCAATAGATCCGCTGCTGCAGCGACACTTTTATTGCTGCAATGGTAGTCAGACAGTAGCCATCCCGAGGGTTAATTAAAACCCTCATTCAGCTAAGGCCTCTTATGTCGTCTCCCTCCCCCAAAAACACCCCAAGTAAACTTTATACTTAGAACGATAAAGATTTAGATGCCAAGCTCCATGAGGATAATTTTGAAGCAGTTCCAGTAGGGTTTCTGGCATTAGTAAACGGTAAGGCACATGTGGGACAACTCTCTTCTCTCCGTAGCAGTATACTTTGTCTATGAGGTAGGTTATAGTTTAATTTGTCACGACCCAAAATCCCATTCGGGTCGGACTAGCACCCGAAGCCGATATGGCCTGAGAGAACCAATCTTTGCTCCTGAACATTCATATACGTAACCTCGTATGAATATTATCTCACCTCAGGCGACTATGCGGAAGACATGAATCATGGAAACATATGTTATACATATATATTTAGGAAACTTGGCAGTTGGGGCCATTAAGTAAAAACGGACATTCCTCTTTTACATTTTCGTCTCTTACATCCATATACCCGCATATGTCTACAAAAGCCTCTAACAGCTGAATCAACAAGACCAACTTACTGTCACGACCCGAATCCCATCGGGACGTGATTGGCACCCGAAGCCGATAAGGCCCGAGAGAACCAATCTTTGCTCATACTCACGTACTCTCATATGTATGTTCGCGTATGAATATCATCTTATTTCTTGTACTTATATATATTGATAGCGGAAGGCATGACAACATATGCAATATATATGCAACTTAGCCGTTAGGGCCATTTTGTCAAAAAGAACGTACATCTTTTACTTTCATGCTACCCCACATATGTCTACAAAGCCTCTAATAGATACATGACTTTGTCTATACAATATCTACAAATGCCAAAATCTACTATACACATGTGACTTGGGAAGCCCCGAAGCAACTGGAGCTCACCAATAATCTGCGGATATCTCGCCACATACTGCGGAGATCTACTAACACCTGTGCCTGCAGCATGTAAGGTAAGTCCCCCAAAAGGGGTCAGTACAAAAAAAGTACTGAGTATGTAAGGCCATATGAAACTAGAATAGCACATAAGTACTTCCAAGAAATGAAGCGTAAGAGAATAATAAAGATGGATATACCTCAGTCCTGAATATGTGGAACCATGTTCATTACGTCTGTTATTTCATTACTTGGTCATTCAGTCGCCTCATCATCATTCTTATCATAACATCCATATTTAGATATACACGCAAGGGATATATTCTCATCTCTTTTACAACTATCTTTATTATTATTCACTCAACTAGTTAGTGATTCATAACACCTTACGGATCATCATCTTATATTAGTACCGGGCCTCCACTTTTGGTGGGATATGATGTATATATATATATTTAGTACAGGGCCTCCATCTTGGTGGGATATATAGTACCGGGCATCCACCTTGATGGGATATGATAAATAAGTATATAGTACCGGGCCTCCATCTTGGTGGGATATATAGTACCGGACATCCACCTTTGATGGGATTTAATATATATGTAAATAGTACCGAGCATCCATCTTGGTGGGATATATATAGTACCGGGCCTCCACCTTTGATGGGATATCATATATATATGTATATGTATAGTATTGAGATTGTTCCATCTTAACTTATACCCTTTCGTTTGTGAACCATACTCAATGAAACATAAAGGAACCCTATGCACATATCCTTACAGGAGATTGACATCTTCACTTATGAGGAATTATTAATTAACTTGCACCTCACCTTTCTTATTACTCTTATGAGATTGATACTTCAACTTATGAGAGATTTACACATCCACTTAGGAGACACACACCTCTCTTATAGACTTATGAGATTGGTACAAAGCTAGTCATAACATTATTAGAACTTGGAACATACATTATCGGAGTTTGGAGTCATAATATTGTTGGAACTTTGGAATTGTGTCCATCCCCCTATTACCTTTCTTCATTCTTGCAACCAACAAACATACATAACCTAACTTAAGTTATTTCTTTTGAGAGATTGTTACATTGAGGATTGTGATACTCTTGAAAACACAAACACTTCACCTCACTCTTCACTTGTCATGATATTGGTACTTTTACTTATGAAAGATTGGTACAAAGATAATCATCATATTGAAGGACTTTAGAACAAGGCATGGTTGGAAAAATACCACCCAAGATTAAATAGATTCTCTTATGTTATTATTCTCTTGAGATAGGTCCTTAAAGATTTCAACGTTATGACAACTTTACTTGAAGCTTCGGATCATTAACCAATGGGTAAGATATATGTGAACAAACAGTGTGAGAAACATAACATTATTAGAAACATAACACTATTGAAACTATTGGACCATAATCCATGAACAAGGGACATGAGTGTAATCACTATTGGAACATGGGAACATAACCTTATTATTTTTGGAACATTAACCATGAATATGGGATAAGAGATTCACCAATAATCAATGAATAGGAAATATATGACCATGACCATGGATAACCGAATATGGGATACCTTAGCACATTTCGGGATGGAACATGCGTAATGTCAATGTGAAAACTATTTGCCGCAGAAAAAAATGGACAGAGTAACCTTACATACCTACACTTCCACGTATGAATACACAAGTCTATGTACGTATGACTACAATGTTCCAACTCCTTCCTTACGTCTTAGTCTACAATACAAGTTCATACCCGAGCTTACATTAGCAACTAGTCACTATATAGGCGTGCAAGACGATAATGAACTGTGTGGCTACCATACAAGGTCATGTCACCCCTTTAAAATATCATTCAATGCATTTCCATATCAACAACACCGTCACATGACACACATTGACCCAAAATATCATACATCAATAGCATTTCACACCTCACGTATCCTTTTACGTTTTTCCCTTTATCATTCCGTCGCAATTACATATTTATCACAACATATAAACAACCATACATACATAACATAGTCCAAAACACCTTAATACGACACTTTAAAGTCATTAAAACGTCATCACAATGTGATAATTACATCCCAAAAGGGTATCGGGGCTTTCGGGGATCAACGGGGTACGAAAACAAACAAAGCAAAAATTCGGAGTGATCTGCGTTGCCATCTGCGTGCGCAGGTGGAGAGATGCGTGCGCATATGGATCCTGGAGAATTCCAGGGCCTTCTGCGTTGGCATCTGCGCGCGCAGATGCCCTCGTCCGCGGGGACGGATGCCCGTTTTGGTCCGAAAAGTCATTTTTTGGGTCCTTTAATGCAATGAATGGTCCACGATCACAATCAAACATATTTGAAACTATTTTTGAGCATATTAAACACCATCATTCATCCAGGGGCTCACAACACACATAACATCATCAAAACGACATTTGCCTTACATTACGCCATCATTTCCATGCTAACTTTTGCAATAACAATTCCAACCATTATACGCAAGATTAAAACAAGTCAAGGCTGTAATCACCTCTCACATATCAATATGGAATCCATAACATTCATTTCCTTTAAAATCACAAGTCCCTAATCATGTTTACAAGGCAAAACCATCTTTCGATTTAGCAACAAGTAACATACACACATAGTGAACTTCTCACACTTCACCAACATAACCAACACAACATACACCATATACCATGCATAATATATATTAATTCATCATAATAAACACTTACCAACACTTACCAATTGATTATCTTGGCCCAAAGAGTGCTTTAGAGGTCTTGAGAGAAAAAGAGCAAATGTTGGAAAATTCTATTGAAGTGATGAGAGTCCAATGCTATAAAAAAAAATCTGATTTTTCCAATATATAGTCCCTCATGTCTCTCTTATCTTCTCCTTTGCATTTAATGCAAGGTTTTATTTGGTCAAAATGGATCCAATGGAAGAATGGGTCAAAAAAAAACCTTTTTGGGCCATGTCTTCTTTGTTATTTTGGGCTCCATTTAAGGGCCCAATTGGATTAAACATGTAAATGCCCATAATTCAATACAAAATGCATCCATTCTCTCATGTCGTCATATTTCCAGAATTATTACGGTCTTCAACTAGTTTTTGAAACATACAGGGTGTTACAGAAAATTTTAGCCCAGAGCAGTGTGGCACGCCCCTGGGCGCGCCCCTCCTTATTTTTTTCCAAAATTTTTGTTTTCGATTTTTCTTCGCGGGTTCAGTTAGATACTTCAAGTCCTATTATTTAACTCACTTCTTAACCTTAACATACTTTGTTTAGAGGTCCTCTTAGCCTCGTTTTGAACCCCATAACTGCTCCATGAAAATCACAAAACACCTACGACGCAAGGTTAATCACATGTGCAAGGCCAATTTTCAATTTTCTTGTCAATAACATTACAAAATACATTCGTGTGGCTCTCGACACTCAAGTATACATTGTTGAACGTCGTCAAGTAGGTTTGGGAAGGTACGGGGTGTTACATTCTTCCCCCCTTAGGAACATTCGTCCTCGAATGTTAGTAACACTGTCTCATTGTAACACTTAAGCCGAAATGAATTCTTCAATTACCATATAAACTTAGCATACTTGTAAAGACTTACCTATTATGATTCCAATTCCATACCCTGAACTTTTCTTTCGTGTCCAAGACTTACGATTACTTTAGATTTCATTATTTCTCTGGTCTCCCTTGTGACTTCTTCCCTGTGTTCGTTTCTCCTATTGTGCCTTTACAGAAGCTCCTTCTTTACTTCTTATTACTTTCGCTTGTCAAGTTAGAATAGTAAGCCGTACCTCCTCACATATGAGCTTTTTCCATAACTAGTGGATCTCCACTGGAAGCAACATGGGATAATCTCATACATACTTTTAAAGCATCGCTTATAAGATACTGCATGCACTGTAAAGAGTTCTTGGGATACCTCAACGTCATATACAACTTGACCACATCTTCGAGCCATCTTATAAGGTACGCTATATAGAACTAACTTCTCAGGCTTAAACAGTACGGTTTGTTTGTTCCTCTGTCAAGACAAAAACCCTGCCTGCATTCACTTGGGTTCCCAAAATATTTCTACAACTGTGTTAACTTGGTAAGCCCATCAAGTATTACACATATGGCATCACATCTATTTCTAACTAAAAAGAATCGCTACCTAATCTATAACCTTCAGATTCCACACACTTTACCTTTACCTGTTATCACTTCGATTACTGAAGTATAAATTTTTACAATATCCTTTTCGTGTGATCTCATCAATAAGTCGCTTCCAAATCATGGTACATATTGATTACTACCTACTAAATAGCATATCGTGAATGGTGTGCGTTACCCTAATGCATTCCTTTAGTTCATATATATATCCGATACGTAAAATCTTCCTGACACCTCAATCCGTTGCCTATACGTGTCATCCCTCAGCAATACAATTTATGCTGGGACACCCTACGGGTGTAAACTAGTATCTTTTACATTAGTAGCTTTAACGTTGGTATCCTTCACTCTGACTAACGATATATGTACCCTTCCATTCAAGAAATTTCTTTGTAGAAAGTGAAAAAAATGTACTCATGGTAACATTAAGATCTATCATATCCATCTCAGTAAACTTAACCACTGTAACGTGATCACAAAAGTTACTATACGCCTGCGACATAC
Organism: Capsicum rhomboideum; assembly: GCA_031232105.1. NCBI lineage: Eukaryota > Viridiplantae > Streptophyta > Magnoliopsida > Solanales > Solanaceae > Capsicum > Capsicum rhomboideum. The sequence goes on along the minus strand of CP124719.1, from coordinate 43,575,509 downwards.
TCTTTTAGCTATAATGACTTCACCAAATGGTGCGGACACCCCAATTAACTTGACTATTAACTCTAGTGTTCCTTCAAATTGTCCCACAGTCAATAGAGTAACATATGATAGGGTAGAACCTAAATCGATTAATGCATATTCATTAGGTACACATATAAATAACGTACCTGTCACCATATCAAGGAGAGCCTCTGAATTCTGCTGACCCCATAGGTCGTGTCATACTACTCGTGGCCCTCTGTGGGCAGTCTCTCTTCACGTGTCCTGGCTGTTTACACCGAAAGCAAACGTCCATCTCAAACCAGCATTCACCTGAATGAAATTTTTCGCAGTGCTGGCACAGTTGACGAACAGAGCCCACTATCTGTGAACCCCGTATTCCACTACTCTGCCCAACCTGACTACCTATAGATCGTCGAACTAGAGGTGGAGTACCTGCTGTAGGGTGAGAAAATGATGGTCTAGGTGGTCTAGGGAAAACCCGAGGCCTAACTCCTCCTTAGGATGTCATGAACTGTCCCATGGGTCTAGCCCGCTTTGACGGCCCTGTCTCAGATTCCTGTATCCATCCCCTTTGCCTTTGATCCTCCATATTTTGCGTGAAGGCTTGTATTCTGGCTATATCCATGTCTTTATTTAATGCAGCAATAGTACAGTCTCTTACCAAGTAGGTCTCCAATCTGTCCACATACCGATGAACTCTATCGGCCATAGTTGCTACTATATGAGGAGCATATCGAGCCAATAAATTGAACCGAAGACTGTACTCCCTGACACTCATATTTCCTTGGCGAAGATTTAAAAATTGATCCGCTCGAGCCTCGCGGACCTCATATGGAAGACAATGATCAAGGAATGCCACCTTGAAGTCCTCCCAACTAGCTGGATTTGCACCGATACCTCTGGATCGTTTCCAATCTTCGTACCATAATATAGCCTCTCCTTTTAGTCTATATGCTGCAAGCTTCACTGTTTCTGCACCAGTCACATGCATAACATCGAGAGCCCTTTGAATTTTATCTATAAAGTCTTGCAGTTCTTCATTAAGATCGGACCCCATAAATGTGGGAGGATCCAATTTCAAGAAATCTTGTGTTCTCCGACTAGCTATCCTAGCCGCACCATCATCACATGTCACTGGACCCACTCGTCCTTGACTCTGGGCAACAACTATCTGAGTCAACATTTACACCGCATTTTTCAAGTTCTGTAACTCCTGCCTAGTAACATGAATAGGTGAATCTGGGGATACTTCCCTCCTTTGTGGTCTCCCTGGAGAAATGGGAGGAGAAGGTGCCCGTGCTGTAAAATTCATTTCAACCCCATACTGACTATCTGGGTTAGGTAGTGATTTACTAGTTCCTTCTCCCGCTTGCATATTTGCCTGCTTATCCTTGCCCATACCTTGTCTTGTATTCGGTATTTTCCTATATCAAAGAGAACCAATTACAATGGTCAGATATAATCTCACCTATGACAATGGCTCTATTGAACGATCTAGAATGAAGAAATGAAACAACTCCTAAATGTCCCATAGCCTCCTACTTATAAATGTGGTGCACAACACATCGATAAGCAAGACTCTACTCAGACACGGCTTTGTAGACACCCTGAGAACAAATTGCTCTGATACCATTTTTGTCACGACCCGAATCCCATCTGGACGTGATTGGCACCCGAAGCCGATAAGGCCCGAGAGAACCAATCTTTGCTCATGCTCACATACTCTCATATGTATGTTCGCGTATGAATATCATCTTATTTCTTGTACTTATATATATTGATAGCGGAAGGCATGACAACATATGTAATATATATCCAACTTAGCCGTTAGGGCCATTTTGTCAAAAAGAACGTACATCTTTTACTTTCATGCTACCCCACATATGTCTACAAAGCCTCTAATAGATACATGACCATGTCTATATAATATCTACAAATGCCAAAATCTACTATACACATGTGACTTGGGAAGCCCCGAAGCAACTGGAGCTCACCAATAATCTGCGGATATCTACTAACACCTGTGCCTGCAGCATGTAAGGTAAGTCCCCCAAAAGGGGTCAGTACGAAAAAAGTACTGAGTATGTAAGGCCATATGAAACTAGAATAGCACATAAGTACTTCCAATAAATGAAGCGTAAGAGAATAATAAAGATGGATATACCTCAGTCCTGAATATGTGGAACCATGTTCATTACGTCTGTTATTTCATTACTTGGTCATTCAGTCGCCTCATCATCATTCTTATCATAACATCCATATTTAGATATACACGCAAGGGATATATTCTCATCTCTTTTACAACTATCTTTATTATTATTCACTCAACTAGTTAGTGATTCATAACACCTTACGGATCATCATCTTATATTAGTACCGGGCCTCCACTTTTGGTGGGATATGATGTATATATATATATTTAGTACAGGGCCTCCATCTTGGTGGGATATATAGTACCGGGCATCCACCTTGATGGGATATAATAAATAAGTATACAGTACCGGGCCTCCATCTTGGTGGGATATATAGTACCGGACATCCACCTTTAATGGGATTTAATATATATGTATATAGTACCGGGCATCCATCTTGGTGGGATATATATAGTACCGGGCCTCCACCTTTAATGGGATATCATATATATATGTATATGTATAGTGTTGAGATTGTTCCATCGTAACTTATACCCTTTCGTTTGTGAACCATACTCAATGAAACATAAAGGAACCCTATGCACATATCCTTACAGGAGATTAACATCTTCACTTATGAGGAATTATTAATTAACTTACACCTCACCTTTCTTATTACTCTTGTGAGATTGATACTTCAACTTATGAGAGATTCACACATCCACTTAGGAGACACACACCTCTCTTATGAGACTTATGAGATTGGTACAAAGCTAGCCATAACATTATTAGAACTTGGAACATACATTATCGGAGTTTGGAGTCATAATATTGTTGGAACTTTGGAATTGTGTCCATCCCCCTATTACCTTTTTTCATTCTTGCAACCAACAAACATACATAACCTAACTTAAGTTATTTCTTTTGAGAGATTGTTACATTGAGGATCGTGATACTCTTGAAAACACAAACACTTCACCTCACTCTTCACTTGTCATGAGATTGGTACTTTTACTTATGAAAGATTGGTACAAAGATAATCATCATATTGAAGGACTTTAGAACAAGGCATGGTTGGAAAAATACCACCCAAGATTGAATAGATTCTCTTATGTTATTATTCTCTTGAGATAGGTCCTTAAAGATTTCAACGTTATGAAAACTTTCCTTGAAGCTTCGGATCATTAACCAATGGTTAAGATATATGTGAACAAACAGTGAGAGAAACATAACATTATTAGAAACATAACACTATTGAAACTATTGAACCATAATCCATGAACAAGGGACATGAGTATAATCACTATTGGAACATGGGAACATAACCTTATTGTTTTTGGAACATTAACCATGAATATGGGACAAGAGATTCACCAATAATCAATGAATAGGAAATATATGACCATGACCATGGATAACCGAATATGGGATACCTTAGCACATTTCAGGATGGAACATGCGTAATGTCAATGTGAAAACTATTTGCCGCAGAAAGAAATTGACAGAGTAACCTTACATACCTGCACTTCAACATATGAATACACAAGTCTATGTACGTATGACTACAATGTTCCAACTCCTTCCTTACGTCTTAGTCTACAATACAAGTTCATACCCGAGCTTACATTAGCAACTAGTCACTATATAGGCGTACAAGATGATAATGAACTGTGTGGCTACCATACAAGGTCATGTCACCCCTTTAAAATATCATTCAATGCATTTCCATATCAACAACACCGTCACATGACACACATTGACCCAAAATATCATACATTAATAGCATTTCACACCTCACGTATCCTTTTACGTTTTTCCCTTTATCATTCCGTCGCAATTACGTCTTTATCACAACATATAAACAACAATAAATACATAAAATAGTCCAAAACACCTTAATACGACACTTTAAAGTCATTAAAACGTCATCACAATGTGATAATTACATCCCAAAAGGGTATCGGGGCTTTCGGGGATCAACGGGGTACGAAAACAAACAAAGCAAAAATTCGGAGTGATCTGCACTGCCACCTGTGCGCGCAGGTGGAGAGATGCATGCGCATATGGCTCCTGGAGAATTCCAGGGCCTTCTGCGTTGGCATCTGCGCACGCAGATGCCCTCGTCCACGGGGGCGGATGCCCGTTTTGGTCCGAAACGTCATTTTTTGGGTCCTTTAATGCAATGAATGGTCCACGATCACAATCAAACATATTTGAAAATATTTTTGAGCATCTTAAACACCAACATTCATACAGGGTCTCACAACACACATAACATCACCAAAACGACATTTGCCTTACATTACGCCATCATTTCCATGCTAACTTTTGCAATAACAATTCCAACCATTATACGCAAGATTAAAACAAGTCAAGGCTGTAATCACCTCTCACATATCAATATGGAATCCATCACATTCATTTCCTTTAAAATCACAAGTCCCTATTCATGTTTACAAGGCAAAACCATCCTCCGATTTAGCAACAAGTAACATACACACATAGTGAACTTCTCACACTTCACCAACATAACCAACACAACATACACCATATACCATGCATAATATATATTAATTCATCATAATAAACACTTACCAACACTTACCAATTGATTATCTTGGCCCAAAGAGTGCTTTAGAGGTCTTGAGAGAAAAAGAACAAATGTTGGAAAATTCTAGAAAAGTGATGAGAGTCCAATGCTATAAAAAAAAATCTGATTTTTCCAATATATAGTCCCTCATGTCTCTCTTATCTTCTCCTTTGAATTTAATGCAAGGGTTTATTTGGTCAAAATGGATCCAATGGAAGAATGGGTCAAAAAAAAACCTTTTTGGGCCATGTCTTCTTTGTTATTTTGGGCTCCATTTAAGGGCCCAATTGGATTAAACTTGTAAATTCCCATAATTCAATAAAAAATGCATCCATTCTCTCATGTCGTCATATTTCCAGAATTATTACAGTCGTCAACTAGTTTCTGAAACATACGGGGTGTTACAGAAAATTTCAGCCCAGAGCGGCGTGGCACGCCCCTCCTTATTTTTTTCCAAAATTTTTGTTTTCGACTTTTCTTCGTGGGTTCGGTTAGATACTTCAAGTCCTATTCTTTAACTCACTTCTTAACCTTAACATACTTTGTTTAAAGGTCCTCTTAGCCTTGTTTTGAACCCCACAACTGCTCCATGAAAATCACAAAACACCTACGACGCAAGGTTAATCACATGTGCAAGGACAAATTTCAATTTTCTTGTCAATAACATTACAAAATACATTCGTGTGGCTCTCGACACTCAAGTATACATTGTTCAACATCGTCAAGTAGGTTTGGGAAGGTACGGGGTGTTACACTTACAGTCGGGACAAGTCCCCGCTTTATACAACATATACAACATCAAAACAAACATACAACTATGACTCACAAAGCTCTGAACCAAGTGGAGCTCACCAAAACTCTGCAAATGATCCCCAGTCTACCGAGGAGGTCTACTAATACCTGTACCTGCAACATGTAAGGTAATTTCCCCCGAGGGGGTCAGTACGAAGAATGTACTGAGTATGTAAGGCTCATAGGAAATCATCATACATAATAACAATAATAATGGAGTCAATATAAGAGAAATAGTAAATGTGAATAAACGCTCTTTTTGTATGTGAAGAACCATGAATATTTCTACTGTTATTGAAATTTACCATCCTCTATATACCCCCTTATACGAGAGAGAGTTACTTTTACTCAAGAGACTTGCCTCCAAGAGATTCTTTATACGCAATAGATTCTGTCTTGCTTTTACGCTCATCATCATTATTAATCGTCTTCTTGGTTAACTACATCCACTCTTTGGTGGGTTAATTACTACATCCACTCTTTGGTGGGTGAATTACTACATCCACTCTTTGGTGGGTGAATTACTATATCCACTCTTTGGTGGGTAATTGCGGGATCGACCCATGCTAGGTGTTCTTTTCACCCCTGGGTTGCCACCCGAGATTACTCATCGATTATACACCATTTCTTTCTCTTCTTTCTCTTATTACGCTTTCTTTTATTACTAAGATACGTACTTCATCTTCCATCATTTCTGATTTGGGAGAGATTGATTCATTCGCTTATGAGAGATTGATATATTGAGGATCATGATAATATATAATACCGGGCCTCCACCTTTGGTGGGTTAGAAATGACATAGCATAATATTGGGGTTATTCCATATTGAACTTATACCCTTTACATAGTTATGAGAGTGACACGTTAAAGAACATGACATTAAAGCACACACTTATATACACATCTCACTTCACTCCTTTACTTCATGAGATTGAAATCTTCACTTATGAGGAATAATTATACTAACTTGCACATCACCTCTCTTATTACTCTTATGAGATTGGTACTTTTATTTATGAAATATTGGTACAAGGATAATCATCATACTATAGGACTTTGGAACATGACATGATTGGAAAATGCTTTTCAAGAATAAATAGATTCTCTTACATTATTACTCTCTTGAGATAGTTCTTTTAGGAATTACAACATTATGACATTTTGGAACTTCAATCAATGAATAAGAGATAAATGAATCATAAGTCATATAAGAATAGGACACTTATGGATAACAATATACGTCACCTTGAATTGATATACTTCAAGCCTCTCGGAATTGAAACAAGCCCAATGTCAATAGGAATAATATGTTGTAGAAGGATACGAAAATAGTAACCTTACATACCTTCACTTCCAAGTATGATTACATGAGTCTATATATGAACACAACAATCCAGCTTCTTCCTTACGTCTTACTCTACAATTCAAGTACATAACAAAGTTCATGTTAACAACCAACTCCCTTACAAACGTATAAATGTCACAATGAGTTACGTGACTGCTACATAGCATCATTTAATCCTTTACAGTTCATTCCATTACATTATCATACCAACAACACCATAAAATTCCACACATTGACCAAAATATTGCACATCCATAGCATTTCACATCACACTTACCCTTATGCTTTCTCATTAGCATTCCGTCAAAATGTCTCCTATCAACTTGCCTCATAACAACATATGAACAAACAATACATACTTAATACAGTCCAAAATGCCTCCATACGACACTTTAAATTCATTAAAATGACATCCCAAGTTGCTAATTATATCCATAAAGGGTATAGTAGCCTTCGGGGGTCAAAAGGGGACAAAAACATGCAAAACGGGATTCTGGATGTGACCTGTGAAGACAGATGCGCCCTCAAGTGGCTGAAATACGTCCTTAGGTTCCCTTTGGAAGTAGCCAGGGGCATCTGCGTTGGCACCTGCGCCCGCAGGTGCTTCGTCTGCGAGGGCGGGTGCCCGTTTCGGTCAAAAAGGGTCTCTTTTGGGTCTTTTTATGCAATGAATGGTCCATGATCATAACTAAACTTTACTTGACATAATTTAGATCATATTATATGCCAAAAATCAGCCATGGTCTCACAACACACATAAACATCACAAAAACCTCCCTTTTTTTCAATATGTCACCAAATCTATAACCAAATTTACAACAACAATTCCAAACATTATACACAAGAGTAAAACAAGGTAAGACTATAATAACATCTCACATTTCAATATTGAATCCATAATATTCACTTCCTTCAAGACCACAAGCCTATGCTCCAGTTTACAAGGCAAAACCATCCTCCGATTTAGCATACACAAATTGTTTTACACATAGTGAACTTCTCACACTTCACCAACATAACCAACATGATATAAACCATATTACATTCATAAAATATATCTAACCATAGTAATATACACTTACCAAGTCTTGCAAAATGATGATCTTGGTCCAAAGGAATGACTTAGGGTTTGTGTGAGACAAGGAAAAGTTAGAGAAAATTCTAGAAAAGGCATGGGTGTCCAAATGAATTAAAAATCTGATTTCCCTCTTATATATAGGTCATTTAAGTCTCTCTTATCCAATTTTGGCATTAAATGTCTGGTTGATTTGGTCAAAATGGAAGATTGGATCACTTTGCTCCATTGGGCCAAGTCTTCCATGTGATGTTGGGCCTCTTTAGGCCCAATGGTTCATGACTCATGTAAGCCCCAACAAATAATGAATAATTCATTGATTCTCCCATGTTTTACTAATTCCATAAGTGTACACGTAGTCGTATAGATTCGATAACATATGGGGTGTTACACCTCTTACGAAGGTCTAATCCCATGTACTAGGCCCAATATCAATTACCTTATCAATAACATTATACAATGCATACTTTTGGCTCTCGACACGTAAGAATCCATTATTCAACGTCATCAAGTAGGGTTTGGTAGGTACGGGGTGTTACATAATTGTAGTAGACTTGGGCTAGATTCACATAATAACAATAGCGATGTCAGGAGAATTTATGCCTTAGGCCTTCGGGCACGGAGTTTGGTTGTATGGAATAAAAACTAGACTAGGATAGCGAATGTGGGCTTTGAATGATAGGCTATTGAACTATTTTTGCTCTTTTAATTGTCCAAGGGTGTAAGTTTTGTATGATCTAAAGATAGGTGGATGAATGAAAGTGTATTTATGAGTTAATGAAAGGGTTAGGGTGATGATAAAAGTAATGAATATGAGTTAGGGCCAAAGTATGCATTCGGTGGGTTCATAGGAGTCCGATAAAGCTTGGATTGAGACTGAAGAGAATGGGTAATAGGTTCCTAGATGTCGTGATGAGTCAAGAGGAGTCATAAGAGTTATGGGTATGTGTACTGTATTTATTGGTAGCTGTTCATAGTGGAATGAGTAATGGCGTAGTAAAGGGGAACAAAAGTGAGAGACATGCATAGTATCCAGGATTAAGGTCATTAGTAGAAGCATGGGTGATGGCTAGCGGCTATGGTCATTATGTTGGGTGAGTATGAGTCATCAGGTGTAACGTGGAATTGATTTACTCTATGCTTATATATTAGTTGGATGTTGTGATTAGCCTTCGGGCATTACTTGTGATCGTTGGTTGTATTATGCATTGAACATATGGTTTTGAGATGATATATGGATTGGGTGTCTCTCCGACACTGTTATATAGATTAAGTGTCACATCGACACTGTTATTGGATCAAGTACCATGCCGGTACTGGTACATGGACTGAGCTTATTCCCTGCAGGTCATAGCTGAGAGTCCTTCTGACTTTAGTATGTGTGTACACCTTTCATACAAGCATTCATCATTTCATTGATCATATTTATTGTGGTGACTCTAGTTGAATGAATCTACTTGAGAGTAATTGATGTATTTATATACCAGTATATTTGTTGAGATAAAATGTTATAACTATACTTTTTTTGTGTTATTTTTCATATATGTGGGCATTGTGTAGGATGGTCTAGTCTTTATTGAGTCTTAGAAAGTGAGACTAGCAGTCCTGTCAGTATAATTTAATGGTTGAGTAGTGAGTCATAATCTTGTTGGGCGTAGAGTCATAGTGTTGTTAGTGAAGAAGGCAAGAATAGGAAATGTAAGGAGGGACAAAATTGTCAAAGGACAAAAGTATACTAGAATGCTAAATGACAGGCAGGTTACAGAGAAGCTAAGGGCAACGTGTCAGAGACCTGAAGAGAGGGGCATTTGGAGGGTTTAATTGTCTGGAATCTTAACTGGTGTCATGATTTCCTCCCTTTATTCTATTGTTGTTATTTGTTTCTAACCCTGGTTGGTCAATGTTAAGTACCAGTATATGTGGTTGTACTAATACTACACTTGCTATATCTCCACTTAGGGGTATGGCCATATCGCAGGTCAATTGGAGTCTCTATAGGTATGACGGTGGTTGCTCTTCAGCAGCTCCTATCATCTCACTCTTACATGGATGTTGTGTCTCGGGTCTTTTTATTCATTGCTTAGTGATCTTTTACCTGTTTAGATTAGGTTATGGGGAAAACTATTATTTTATTTCCATATGTATTTAGCTGGCAAATGTATTTGGATAAGAGTTTTATTTTTTATTAAAGGATTATTTCTTTGAAAGATAATTTCGTTTAACTTCCGCACTTAATTAAAGGGTTGGGTAGTAAGAGTTATCCTATCTAGGGTAGAGTTGGATAGGTGCCCACATGGTCCGTGAATTAGGTCGTGACACCCACTCATCGAAACTAACATCCAAAGACTTAAGGAAAGGAAGACTAAGCCTCGTACGCTTGTCACGTGCATTATGATCATGTTCTTAAACAGGGAAGGATGGTATATATTGTGGGCAACCAAACCGTCGCATAACTCGATCATGCACGTGATGCTCTACAATCTCTAAGCATATCATAGGCATTGTTGCCATCGACAAATTCTCATCGACTGTGAAAAATGGGAATGTATGCATGATCACAACATATGGTTTGCATACAAACTATTTTAAAATAATACTACAAATTTAAACCAGAATGCAAAAAAAAAAAAAGTAACATGATAAATAAAGTAGACGTACTATTAGACATAAAGTCTACCTTCTCCTCCATCATATGATCAAGCTGATCAATAATCGGGATGAAAGCGTGATGCATCTCGTGAGTTCAATTAACCCCTCGCATACACCACCTTGAATAAGGTTTCGACACCTTATCCTTCGGCATATCCCTATCTTCCGGCACAAGAGGTAAAGTTTGTAAGTGCAAGATCCTCTCCCAAGTCCATATCTGAATGGGACATAAAAATGATTTTAATTGATTTCAAAAATTTTATATTTTATAAAATTGAAAGTAACATAATAAATTATGTTACCTGAAGGAGAGAAAGAAATTCACCAATAAGTCTTACCCAAAAAGAACACAATGTATACAATTTGAATTATTATCTTAGAGGGAGCGGAGCACATTAATAGTTAGGGAAATTCCTCTCTGTGCATGATAGCAAGAATGCAATTAAACCTATGAGACCATTGCCCAATGCCTTAAAAATGAGCCACTGATGACTATAAAAAAAGGGAAGATGGTTACACCTTGAAATGGAATACAACGGGAGCTTTCAACAATGAATTTTGGAAGTTTCCTACCATTGCAGTACCATTCGATTGAAGAAGAATTAGAGTTGGATGATAGTAGATATGATAAGGAAATTGAGCTTTGGTCTATTAAAGCTAAGGCAAAGGAAAGCCACCCAATACGGTGAGTATAATTCTCTAAAGCAAGTACATCCACCCACCCGACTCCATCTATGGCAGATGTTGTTTGAGGTAATCGTAGGTCCCAAAAGGGTAAGACTCTGAACTATGTGCCACCAATAAACTATGATGGGAAACTGGTAGTTAAGATTGATGAAGAAGATCGGAAATCACAAGTTGAGAACTAGGAAACTTCTCTTATTGGATATGTAGTGGGGGAAACTCCTGATGAGCGATCTATGGAAAATTATGTTAACATCATTTGGAATTTTGTTGTAAAACTCTAGATTCTGCTCCATACTGATGGATACTATATTTTCAAATTGCAAATCATAACTGATAGAGATCTTACATTACAATCAACGTCTTACATGTATAAGAATAGACCTCTGATTCTGCGTTGGGAACTAAATTTTACTTTCATCCAGGAGAAATTGAGTATTATTCCATTATGGGTGACATTCCTAAGCCTACCGGTGGGATATTAGTCAACTGAATCCCTTAGTAAAGTTGCATGTGTGGTGGGAAAACCCCTCTATACTGATAAGTTCATGGTTCAGTCGGAGAAAATATCATATGCTAGGGTGTTAGTTAAAGTTGATATTGCTCAAACCCTCCCTGATGAGGTTGATATTGAGACTACTTATGAAATTATGAAGCAACAAATTCATTATGACTGGAGACCTAGTTTTTGTGATAACTGTCTTAAGTTTGGTCATGAGTTTGATGAGTGTTGGTATGAGGAGATGTTGGAGGTACAACACAGACCAACTGAACATGATGAGCCTCCACAAAGAAGGAGAAGGAGAAATAGAAAGGAGAATAGGCTTGTATTTTATCAAGTATAGCTTGTAAAACTGGAGGAGGAAATGACTCAGCTGGTACATATAGATCCTACAAAATAGAAAATGGCTAATGTAAATATGCAGTAGAGTAGTAGAGTATCAAATACCACACCTGATAGAGGGAAGCAAACTGTTGAATCTTCTTTGCCTCATAACAATTGTGAGCATGCTAGAGCCTTGCCTACTGAGATGCAGAGGGAGGCTGGTAATGCACACCAACCCACATGATGATTTCAACCTGAAACATAAGGAGCCTCAACCAGGACCACAAGCAGAAAGAGGTGCATCTCTTTCTCTTGAAGAATAAAGTGAAAGTGTTTGATTGTTTAGAGATAAAAGTAAAGGAGCATAGAGAACAAAACATTCAAAAAAGAGTTTTACAGGGATGAAATATTTGTTGTAATTATAGTAAGGCCCAAAATGGTTGAATTTGATTGTGTTGGAAAGGCCATGTTCAAATCCAAATATTCACTATGCCAAACAAATTTATTCATTGCTTGGTTGACGATGCTGGTGCACGATTCAAAATCTATCTCATAGTTATCTATGCACAAAATGATTATTAGAAGATAGAGGAGATTTGGAAAGACCTTTCACAACTGCAGAACAATGTACCAACCCCATGGGTACTTAGTGGAGATTTCAACACTTTGTTATCCTCTGAAGACAAACTAGGATCACCAATCAGTTTGGGTGAAACAAAAGGGTTCTAGGACACAATTTATTTACTGTAGATTGCCTCTATTAGAACTACTAGATGTCATTATACTTGGTGCAACAAACGAGCTACGAAGACTAGATGTTATAGCAAAATTGATTAGGTTTAGGGGAACTTTGATTGGATACAATAGTATGGGCATGTGGTAGTAGAATTCCTCAACCCTTTAGTCTCAGATCACTCCCCAATCCTATTGAAATATAGTGAAAAATGATGTTTCACCCTAAACCATTCAGACTGTACCTTACTATTTTGGAGCACCCTAATTTTCAAGATGTTCTCAGCTCAGTATAGAATAAACACTACACAAGGAAAGCTATGCATGTTATATAGAGTAAGTTGAAAGCCTTGAAGATGGAGATTAAAACCATAACTGCATAAATGTCAAACTTCAAATAGAAGCTGGAGTAAGCTAGAGAAAAATTATAGTTTATTCAAGACCAGTTGTAGAATGATCCACTTTTTCAGGATCTGTTTGATCAGGAGAAGAATACTTTTGCAGAACTTGAAAAATGGAGCACTATAGAGAAGAAAGTTCTGAGGTAAAAATCTAGGGCAACCTGGATATCTTATGGGGATTCAAACACTAAATATTTCCATGCTCAGTGGAAGATTAGAGCTGGTAAAAATGCAATTACATCTATCTACACTACAGGTGGTACAAAGCTGACTGATCCTATGTAGATAGAACAAGAATTTATTATTGTATTTTCTTGGTTGATGGGAGAATATGCAACAGAACTTCCTTGTGCAAATAGTGAGATCATTGAAAAAAGAGACTTGTTTGAGTCTTCAACAACAAAGAGATCTAATACAACCAGTAACTGAGGTAGACATTATTGATATAGTGAAAGATATGCCAAATGATAAAGCACCAGGGGTGGATAGATTCCCCGTTGAATTCTTTACAAAAAAACTGGAATGTCATTAAAGCAGATCTACTTGAAGCTATCATAAAGTTCTTCAATTCATGGGAGCTCCCTCCCATGATCAATACCAATGCTATCACTTTGATCCCAAAGGTCCATGCCCCTACAAAGGTAACTGATTTTTAGACCTATAACTTAATGTACAACACTGTATAAGGTCATTTCAAAAGTGCTCAATAGAAGAATCAATCTAGTAATAGATGGGATCATTGGCAAATCTCAATCTACATTCATTGAAGGAAGAAGTATCATTGATAACATCCACTTTAGCTATGAGTTATTTAAAGGGTATGCTAGAAAAAGGATTTCTCCTAGATGTGTACAAAGGTAGAACTCAGGAAAGGTTATGACACACATGATTAGGGATTCATTAGGAGAATGCTAGCTGATTTGGGATTCCCTATGAAATTTTTTGACTGGGTGATGAAATGTGTATCTACTTATCCTACTCTCTCATTCTAAATAGAGGTCTCACAATTTCATTCAAAGGTAGGAGGGGTATCAGACAGGGGGACCCAATATCTTCATATATTTTGGTTATTACTATAGAGTATTTGGGAAGAGAACTATACCAACTAAGTATAATGGGGACTTTTATTTCATACCAAGTGTTGGAAATTAGAAAGTACCCACATCTGCTTTGCTGATGATTTGTTGATATATTCCAGAGCTGATGTACAGTCTATCACTATTCTAAATGAAGAATTGTAGAGATTGTCACTTTCTTCTGGGGTCCAGGTAAATATAGAGAAGAGTGCAATTTATGTAGCAAAGGTTTCTGAGCCTATAAGGAAGGAAATATTGAATATACTGGGATACAGGCTGGGCACCCTCCCATTTAGATATTTGGAAGTACCACTAGACTTAAAGAATTGGCCACCCATCAGTATATGCCTCTTATTGAGAAAATCACAGGGAGAATAACTTGATAGGGTGCAAAACTTCTATCCTATGCTGGGAGAGAGCAGCTGATTAAATTAGTTCTCTTTGTAGTTCAATCATACTGGAGCCAAATATTTATGTTCCCAAAAAAGATGTTGAAGCTGATTGACATAATCCTTAGGAATTTCCATGGACTGATAATGTCTCTGTCTCAAAGAAAGCATTTGTTTCATGGGAAAAAATGTGTAAACCTAATGTTTTTGGGGGATTAAACATTTTAAACTTGGCTCTATGGAACAAGGATGCTATACTAAAACTATTATGGGATGTCTCTAGGAAGAAGGATTACCTTTGGATATAGTGGGTTCACAGTTACTACATAAAGAGGATGGATTTTGCAATAACTCCTAAACCCAAGAATGTATCATGGGTAGTGAGAAAATATCAGGTACAAGGGACTTTCTTATGCAATAAAAAGGTTTACAAGGTGATCTAAGTTCCAGATTGATTGTTGTACAGGGTGACAAAGGCTATTCTATAAGGAAGATGTATATAGCACTAATGCCTCAGCATCCCAAAGTAGACTGAAAATTTATTACTCTTCAAGCCAGCATACATCCAAGATACAGATTCCATATTTGGCTTGCTGTACAACAAAGATTAGAAACAATGGTAAAGCTTCTGAAAGTTAGCACTCAAGTACCATTACATTGTGCCTTTTGCGTCCAGACAATGAAAACTTTTGATCATCTATTTTTCAACTGCAGGGTCATTCATTGTCATGACCTAAACCCGTCGTGAGTGGCACCCACATTAAATCTCTGGTGGGAGAACCAACTAACCAAACCATCAACCCAACACTTAGCTAAACAATAGGCAACTAAACCAATTCCATTAAATAAAATCAATATCCAATATCATAACGTAAGTAAGAAATATAATAAAGGCAGAAAACCTAGGACCTGAAAAATAATAATAAATGTCAAAAATAGGGAAGCAACCCTAAACACCAATGTAATAACTGAGTCCAAAAAAATAGACTAGAAAACAGTAGATAGACCCATGGTAGCCCGAAAGATGTGGCTCACCCTTGAGTTTAGATACGGTCTGAATCACAGTTGAGGTCTTGAAACAGTCACTAAAAAATGCTCTCCACTCAATAAAAAGAAGAACACTTATAGTATCAGCACACAAGAAATAACAGTGTGCCGGTAGGGTCATCGACCAACCCAAAATGAGAAATATGGACACATAACCAAAATGTAGTACAATAAGACAACCATGAACCCTATCATACAACTCTATTTCAAGATCATAACATCAGCCTTGTAACAAGTTTAACATGAAGTTTAGTCAATATGAGTCAACAAGGATAACAAGTCAAGTCAACTAAGACCACCAATAAGACTCCAAGTCAACACCCATGACACAACTATCATATAATTTGTATACCAATTACATAAGTAATAGACAACACAGACTTACGTCGACCTTCCAATTAACTCGAACCACACAAGGATCCACAAAGACAACAATAATGGAAAATATCATGCATCCCAATTTACATAAAATAACCACCTCTGGCAACTGAGCACATAAGCTCGGTTCACTCAGGGAACTAACATCTAATGACAACACTTAAGTCTGGTTCACTCAATGAACCAATATAATCAAGAAATCACACAATCCCTGGTTCACTCTAGAAACCGTCACACTTACCTATACCTTGTACATATATGTTAAGGGTCTTATGTTTGTGCCCACTGGTTATGACCTGTAGGGAACGGGCTCTTGTCCATGTACCAAAATCCCAGACATCAAGTGCCTGCCAATCTTATATCATCCAATCCGGTGGAGATGTCCCAATACCGGTACATTCCACAATAATGAAAAATATCACAACAATCACAGCCATAATGATAACATAAACAACACTTGTAAAGACCAACAAGCTTTCATATAGTTCATTTTATGTGATTAACACTTGGGATATCAAACAGTCATTCACTTTTCTTGAACATGCATTGCACAAGAAATACTAAGAAACAATTACCATGCACACATAACACAAATTGGGTTTCAACTACATTTAAACCATCACTTACCTCAATCCAAGCTTGTACCACTCTATTAAACTTGAGCCATGCCTTTTCGTGCAATTTCCGCTTAGTTGTGGTCTAAAAACATGAACACAACATATAATCAACCAAATGACCTACCATGTCGAGGATTATCTCCAAATCCCAAACCCCAAGGCCAATTTCATGATCATTACCCCCGTTCTAGGATTTTTCTACCATAATTCACCTTAAACCTATCAATTTCATGGTTACCACATTGAATTATTGTCATGCAAGAGTAAATTAATGATTAACAACTAAAAACCAAAGGTTTTACACCTAATTTACCCCTCACTAGAAAATTTGCTAAGTTAAGCTTAAGTCCTCCCTAAAACCCATAAACTAGTGATTCTAAGTTTAATTAATCAAAAAACTAGTTAATGGCAATGAATTACTTGCCTTTATAAAGTAAATTGATGGAAACCTGATGAAAATCACCCAAATCGCCTAAGCCCTTCCCCAAAAATGAGTTTAGAATAATAAAACATTTTTGGAGAAATTTCTACATTAATAGTGATTACCCAAATATAGCAACCCGACCCCACTATAGCGGCATCACCCGCTATAACGGGATTGACTGACTTTGATTTCCGCTATAGCGGGAATTATTTTGCTATAGCGATGTGTCACCCGCTATAGCGGGAGTGACAAGGTAGAAACTCAGAAATCCTTCCAATTTTGCCTTTTTTGCAGCACACCCTCAAACCATGACATCCCAAACTAACCCTTTTGCGTCAAATTTGATATCGAGAGCTCTACTCACCCGAATTCACATCCAAAAATTTCTATGATTTCTTATCATCTTAGCTAATATAAAATCAAGCTAAACTTAATCACATTTACCCAATCCATTCCTGAATTACCTTAGATCATACCTCGCTTAGATTTCATCCAAGACTAGTCTAGCCTAAAATTTTTAACCTTCAATTTGGGGGAAATCTTAACCCAAAATTGTCACGCCCCAAATCTCATCGAGGCGGACTGGCACCCGAAGCCATTGAGGCCCGAGAGAACCAATCTTTGCTCATATCCATTCATATGCATGTCTCTGCATGAACACCAATTATATCTCATGCAACTATGCGGAAGTCATGGAAACATATTCTACATATATAAAACATGGCCGTTAGAGCCATCAAGTCAAAATGGACATACACCTCTTACATTTATCTTCCCACATACGTCTACAAAGCCTCTAAAAGATACTTGTACATAACCAACCTACAATTGGGATAAGTCCCCGCTCTGTACAACATTTACAATACTGAAAAAAATGTACACTATGACTCGAAAAGCCTTGAACCAACTAGAGCTCACCATAGGTCTGAAAATGACTCGTAGCCTACTGTTGAGGTCTAATAGCACTTGTGCCTGCAGAAAGTAAGGTAAGTTCCCTAAGGGGGTCAGTACAAAGAATATACTGAGTATGTAAGGCTATAAGAAACTGTATCATACATAAGAATGTCAAAGGAATAAAATATAAGAGAATAGTCAATGTGGATAAACTATCATTCTGTATATCTGGAACCATGTATTTTACATTCATTGCTTTCCTTATTTTTATGTTCATTATTAGTAGTAGTCATCCACCTTATCGGTGGGTTAATATAGTCATCCACCTTATCGGTGGGTAGTCATCCACAATTGGTGGGTAGTCATCCACTTTATCAGTGGGTAGTCATCCACTTTATCAGTGGGTAGATAGTATTAGGGTACGCTCGAGCTAGACTTATGTGCCCCATTGAGTCGTCCTGATTCTCAAACCATAACCCTTATATGCATTACCTTATTCCTTTACTTTTGCAAGATTTATACATTTTCTTATGAGAGAGATTGATACATTTGTGGCCATAACATTATTGGAATTTGGGAACATAACATTATTGGATATGCTACCCAAGAATGAATAGATTCTCCTTACAACATTACTTTCTTTGAGATAGTTCTTTTAGTAGTTACAACATTATGAGAGCTTTAGAACTTCAATCAATGGATAAGAGACCTGAACTAGGAATACTTTAGAACTCTTCGGAATGGAACAAATACAATGTTAATGTAAACACTATGTGATGCAGAAGGATACGGAAAGAGTAACCTTACATACCTTATCTTCTCAATATGAATACACAGTCCTATATGTGGATACAATAATCTAGCTCCTTCCTTACGTGTTAATCTACAACACAAGTACATAACGAAGCTCATGTTGACAACCAACTACCATACAAGTGCATACGACGATAATGAATTACGTGACTGTCGTATAACATCATTTCACCCTCTTACAATACCATTTACTGCATCACCATACCAACAATACCATAAGATTCCACATATTGACCAAGACATCATAAATCAATAACATTTCACACCAAGTTTACACTTTACACTTCCTCATTAACACTACGTTACCTTTTCTCCGTCAAGTCACTCGATAGCTTTCACAATAACACATTAACAACAATCCATCAGTGATACCATTCAAAATACCTCCGGGATTCTCCTTTAAAGTCATTCAAAAGGTTTCATAAGTTGATAATTGCATCCATGAAGGGTATAGGGGCTTTGGGGGGTCAAAGAGATGCAAAAACAATCGAAACGGAGTTCTGGCCTGACCTGCGAAGCCACCTGCGCCCGTAGGTGGTTGATTTGCGGCCGCAGGTTACCCTTGGTAGTGTCCAGGGCACCTGCAAAGTCACCTGCACCTGCAGGTGCTTCGTCTGCGAGGGCGGGTGCCCGCTTCGGCCAAAATGGGTCTCTTTTGGGTCCTTTTTTGTAATGAATTTTACATGATCATAATTAATCTTCTCTTTTCATATTTTAAGTTATCTTATATGCCAATTAACAGCCATAGTTTCACAACGCACATAAACATCACCCAAACTACATTTTTCTTTCAATACACCACCAAGTCCATGCACAATTTTGCAATAACATTTCCAAACATTATGTACAAGGATAAAACAAGGTAAGGCTATAATCACATCTCACATGTCAATATTGAATCCATCAAGTTCACTTCCTTCAAGACCACAAGTCCATTTTCAAGTTTATAAGGCAAAACCCTTCACCGATTAAGCAAACATAAATTGTTTCACACGTAGTGAACTTCTCACACTTCACCAACATAACCAACATGATATACACCATATTCAATGCATATAATATATTAAACCATAAAAATAAACACTTACCAAGGCTTGGAACAGGGTGATCTTGTCCAAAGGAATGGTTGCCTTAGGGTTTGAGTGTAGAGAGAATTGTGGAAAATTCTAAAAATTGCTTGTGTGTACAACATGAATAAAATCTTATTTTTGGTTGCATTTTATAGTCCTTTAATGGTCATCTTATCCAAACACTTGGTCCAATAATGATATATTGACTTGGTCATACAAGAATGGGTCAAATACCTCTTTGGGCCATGTCTTTTGTATCTTGTTGGGCCTCAATTGAGCCCCATAACTCAAGATTAATTTGGTCCATCATATTTGATGTATAATACCTCAAAACTCCCACGTTTAGATAATTCCATGAATGTCACAATAATCAACTAGATTCGGAAATGTACGGGGTGTTACATCCTCCCCCCCTTAAAAACATTCGTCCTCGAATGTTAATTCCAACAAATGTAAGTATAAATACATTCTTCATATTGTCACATATTTATAATGTTCATACTTACTTACTTGTTACTGCTCTAATTCAGCGTTTTAGATTTTCTCCTCGGTTTGAAACAAATATGGATACTTTGCTTTCATTCTTTCTTCGACTTCCCATGTACCTCCTTCCACTTATTGATTCCTCTAAAGTATCTTTACGGAAGCTATTTATTTATCCCCTTAACCTCTTTATTTGTCGATCCATAACAACAACAGGTATCTCTTCATAAGTGAAATCTTTCGTACTTGTACATCTTCAATGGGAGCAATGAATCTCCAATGCACTTTCGAAGCATTGAAACATAAAATACTGGATGAACTATAGAGAGTTCTTGGGGTAGTGCTAACTCGTATGCAACTTGACTAATTCTTCGGACAATTTCATATGGCATGTTATTAGGGCTAACTTTCCCTTTTTTTTTCACATTTCATTATCCCTTTCATTGATGACACTTTCATGAATACTCAATCATCTATGGAAAATTCTAATTCTCTTCTCCTAATATCGACATATAACCTCCAGATTTCTGACGCTCTACTATTATCTGTTGACAATTCGGACAATGAGCTACAAATTCTGCAATGTTCTTCTTCTTTATATTGCCTCACCAATACATTTCTTCCAAGTCATGGTACATTTTGGTTGCTCCCGAATGAATAGAATACGGTAAATGATGTGCTTTTGTCATAATTCATTTCCTTAGCTCATGTATATCCGGTACACAAAATCTACCTTGGCTCAAATATTTTTTTTCCCACTTTGTTGTACATTCTTTTTTTTCCAACTGAAATAAAATAGAATTTGCACATTGTTTCTCCTTCTCTCAGCTACAATGAAGACTCTGCCGTGTTGTACACTATAATTTTTTCATCTGGGGTTTCAAGAAGACGAAGCCCCAAACTATCTAATTGATGTAGATCCTTAACTATACTTTGTTTTTCCATAAACTGACCACTAGTGCTTCCTATTGCTTCACGGATTAATACATCGGCTACCATATTTACCTTCCCTGGATGATATATAAAATATCCATATCATAGTCTTTTAAGAGTTCCAATCACCCTTGCTGTCTCACATCGAGGTCCTTCTGCTTAAACATATAATATAAACTTTCATGATCAGTATATATACATATTTATGTGAACCCCCTTAAGTGGTA
Organism: Capsicum rhomboideum; assembly: GCA_031232105.1. Lineage (NCBI taxonomy): Eukaryota > Viridiplantae > Streptophyta > Magnoliopsida > Solanales > Solanaceae > Capsicum > Capsicum rhomboideum. The sequence goes on along the minus strand of CP124719.1, from coordinate 43,553,929 downwards.
GCGCTATATTACTTCTAACTCAAACTCTCACATGTAAATGCAAGTGTCTTAAGGCATAAGCTATCGCTCTGCCATTCTGATCAATACACACCCCAAACCGATCCCTAAGGTATCACAATATACCACAGACCCTTCTGTGCCTTCTATAAGTACTAATATGGGTGTGGGAGTTAATTTATCTTCCAACTCTTGGAAACTCTTCTCACCTGCATTATTCCACTGAAACTTAGTGGCCATATGTGTTAGCTTTGTTCTCCTATGGCCTTGGCCAAATTTTTTTCCCACTACTTCAATCATTGATGTATCTACTCTTATTCCTGGTGACCCAAGAATGCTACATATTTTTAACCAAAGTTCACATTTGGAGAACTTTACATATGACTTATGATCACGAAGAATTTGTAACACTTGCTGCAAGTGGTTAGCATGGTCCTCTCGTGATCATCTCGTGATCTTGAGTAATCCAGAATATCACTTCTAAACACGGTCATGAATACATCTAAAAATATCTTAATCACCCTATTCTTCAAACCCCTAAAAACTGTTGGTGCATTGGTTATCTCAAATGGCATAACTAGAAATTCATAGTGACCATACCTTGTTCGAAAAGCTATCTTGGGTACATCTTTTTTTTTTCTAACTCTGACTTGATGGTAACCCGATCTCAAGTCAATCTTTGAAAAATATTTGGCACCCTGCAACTGATCAAACAAATCATCAATTCTGGGAAGGAGATATTTATTCTTAACCGTTACCTTATTCAATTTCTGATAGTCAATATATATTCTCAACGTTCCATCATTCTTCCATACCAATAATACTAGTGCACCCCACGGGGACATACTAGGTCTTATGTATATTTTTTTTTCCAACAAATCTTTTTAAGTGCTCTTTTAATTCCCCTAGCTCTGCTGGGACATTTGATATGGAAAAATAGGGGTAGGCTGAGTGCCTGGAATCACCTCAATACCAATCTTACTTCTCGTTCTGGAGGTAAACCTGGAAGATCTTTAGGAAATACCTCAAAAATTTTCATTTACTATGGGAACCGATTGAAGAGTTAGTAACTTCACATCGGTATCTTTCACTCGTACTAAGTGTCATATGTACCCCTTTTGGTATCATTTCCCTCGCTTTAAGATAGGATGTGGCATAACAAGAAGTCAACCAATTCATACCCATGATAACATCAAAATTTACCATTTCCAGTTCAGGAAAGTCAACCAATTTGTCATAACCACAAACAATTTCTATACAATTATGATATACTCTTTTAGCTATAATAGATTAACAACTAGTGTAGATGCTTCACATGGCTTAACTAGTGAATCTGGTGTTCTTTCACATTTTTTTTTCTCGCAATCAATGGAGTAACATATGATAATGTAGAACTCAGATCAATCAATGGATATACCTTATGTAGAAATATGCATACTATACCTGCATCTACATCAGGAGAAGCCTCTAAATTCTGTCGATCCACTAAGGCATAGGTACGGTTCTGGGTTTCATTAGCACCAATTGTACCTCTAGAACCTCTACCATGCCCCATAGGCTGTACTCCTGACGATGATAACGCAACGCTGATCTGGTCGGTCACGCCGCAATACCTATGTCCCCTCGTAGACAGTCGCTCATCAGATGCCCCGACATACCGCACCGAAAGCAAACATTTGGTCCATACTAGGATTCACCTGGATGAAAATTCCCGCAGTGCTGGTACAACTGACGAGAAAATTTTGCTGTCTGTGAACCTCGATCTACACTGCTTTGCCTAGCATAACTGCTTCTAGAGCCTCAGAATTGAGGTGGAGTACCTGCTGTGGAATGAGAAAATGATGGTCTAGGCGATCTGGGAAACATTCGAGGCCTAGATTCTCCTTGGGACACCATAGACTGTCCCATAGGTCTAGCTCTTTTGGACTGTCCTCTTTCAGATTCATGTACCCTCCTTCTCTGTCTCTGATCCTCTATTTTTTGTGCGAAGGCCTGTATTCTAGCTATGTCCATATCTTTGTTCAAGGAAGTAATGGTGCAGTCCCTCACTAAATATGGCTCTAATTTGTCCACATATCGATGGACTCTGTCTGTCATTTTGGCCACTACATTTGGAGCATATAGAGCCAAGGAATTAAACTGCAGACTGTATTCTCTAACACTCATATTCCCTTGGTGAAGATTTAGAAACTGTTCTGTACGTGCCTCCGGATCTCGTATGGGAGGTAATGATCAAGAAATGCCATTTTAAATTCTTCCCAGCCTGCTGGAAGTGCCTCAATACCCCTTGATCTTTTCCAGTCCTCATACCACAATATAGCTTCACCTTTCAATCTATAGGCTGCCAGCTCAACTATTTCTACACTAGTCACGTGCATAACATCTAAAGCTCTTTGAATTTGATCCACGAAATCCGGTGGATCTGCTTTCGGATCTGAACCAGTGAATATGGAAGGGTTTAATTTCAGAAAATCCTGTGTCCTCCGACTAGCTGCTCTAGCCTCACTGTCATTGCCTGTCATTGGACCAACTTGTCCATGAGTTTGTGCAGCAACTAGCTGAGTCAATATATGCACTGCATTTCTTAAATCCTGTTTAGTGGCATTTACAGAAGGTTCTGCTGACACATCTCTACCCCTCAACTCTTTCGAAGCTGGAAAAGTAGAAGAAGACCGTGATGCAATTCCAGTGTCAGCCCCACCTTAACTAGCTTGGTCAGGTGGTGAGTTACTCATTCTTTCTTCGGCATGCATATCTACCTGCTTACCTTTACCTCTACCTCGTCTTGTAACTGGCATTTTTACTATAAACAAGAAAACCAATTCCAATGGTCAGATACGATTCCACTAACAACATTGGCTCTATTGCACGATCTAGAAATGAAGAAAAGAAACAATTCCTAAATGTCCCGTAGCCTCCTACTTATAAATGTGGTGCATAACACATCCATAAGTAAGACTCTACTCAGACACGGATTTGTAGACACCCTTAGGACGACCTGCTCTGATACCACTTTTGTCACGCCCCAAATCCCATTGAGGCGGACTGGCACCCGAAGCCGTTGAGGCCCGAGAGAACTAATCTTTGCTTATGTCTATTCATATGCATGTCTCTACACGAACACCAATTATATCTCACGCAACTATACGGAAGTCATGGAAACATATTATACATATATAAAACTTGGCCGTTAGAGCCATCAAGTAAAAATGGACATACACCTCTTACATTCATCTTCCCACATATGTCTACAAAGCCTCTAACAGATACCTGTACATAACCAACCTACAATCGGGACAATTCCCTACTCTGGACAACATTTACAATACCAAAACAAATGTACACTATGACTCGAAAAGCCCCAAACCAACTGGAGCTCACCATAGGTCTGCAAATGACTCGTAGCCTACTATGGAGATCTACTAGCACCTGTGCCTGCAGCATGTAAGGAAAGTTCCCCAAGGGGGTCAGTACGAAGAATGTACTGAGTATGTAAGGCTATAAGAAACTGCATCATACATAAGTATGTCAAAGGAATAAAATATAAGAGAATAGTCAATGTGGATAAACCATCGTTCTGTATATGTGGAACCATGTATTTTACATTCATTACTTTCCTTGTTTTTATGTTCATTATTATTAGTAGTCATCCACCTTATCGGTGGGTTAATATAGTCATCCACCTTATTGGTGGGTAGTCATCCACCAATTGGTGGGTAGTCATCCACTTTATCAGTGGGTAGATAGTATTAGGGTACGCTCGAGCTAGGCTTATGTGCCCCATTGAGTCATCCTGATTCTCAAACAATAACCCTTATATGCATTACTTTATTCCTTTACTTTTGTGAGATTTATACATTTTCTTATGAGAGAGATTGATACATTTGCGGCCATAGCATTATTGGAACTTTGGAACGTAACATTATTGGATATGCTACCCAAGAATGAATAGATTCTCCTTACAGTATTACTTTCTTTGAGATAGTTCTTTTAGTAGTTAAAACATTATGAGAGCCTTGGAACTTCAATCAATGGATAAGATACCTTAGCTAGGAATACTCTAGAACACTTCGGAATGGAACAAATACAATGTTAATGTAAATACTATGTGCTGCAGAAGGATACGGAAAGAGTAACCTTACATACCTTATCTTTTCAATATGAATACACAGTCCTATATGTGGATACAATAATACATCTCCTTTCTTATGTGTTACTCTATAACACAAGTACATAACGAAGCTCATGTTAACAACCAACTACCTTACAAGTGCATACGACGACAATGAATTACGTGACTGTTGTATAACGTCATTTCACCCTCTTACAATACCATTTAATGCATCACCATACCAATAATATCATAACATTCCACACATTTACCAAGACATCATAAACCAATAACATTTCACACCAAATTTACCTTTTACACCTCCTCATTAACGCTACGTTACCTTTTCTCCGTCAAGTCACTCGATGGCTTTCACAATAAAACATTAACAACAATCCATAATTGATACCACTCAAAATACCTTTGGTATACTCCTTTAAAGTCATTCAAAAGGTACCATAAGTTGATAATTGCATCCATGAAGGGTATAGGGGCTTTAGGGGGTCAAAGAGATGCAAAAACAACCGAAATGGCGTTCTGGCCTGACCTGTGAAGCCACATGCACCCGCAGGTGGTTGAGGTACAGCCATAGGTGACCCTTGTCAGTGTCCAGGGGCACCTGCGAAGTCACCTGCGCCTGCAGGTTCTTTGTCTGCGAGGGCGGGTGCCCGTTTCAGCCAAATTGGGTCTCTTTTGAGTCCTTTTTTGTAATGAATTGTCCATGATCATAATTAATCTTCTCTTTTAATATTTTAAGTTATCTTATATGCCAATGAACTGCCATGGTTTCACAACGCACATAAACATCACCAAAACCACATTTTTCTTTCAATACACCACCAAGTCCATGCATAATTTTGCAATAACATTTACAAACATTTTGTACAAGGATAAAACAAGTTAAGGCTATAATCACATCTCACATGTCAATATTGAATCCATCAAGTTCACTTCCTTCAAGACCACAAGTCCATTTTCAAGTTTATAAGGCAAAACCCTTCATCGATTAAGCAAATATAAATTGTTTTACACATAGTGAACTTCTCACACTTCACCAACATAACCAACATGATCTACACCATATTCAATGCATATAATATATTAAACCATAAAAATAAACACTTACCAAGGCTTGGAACAGGGTGATCTTGTCCAAAGGAATGGTTGCCTTAGGGTTTGAGTGTAGAGAGAATTGTGGAAAATTCTAGAAATTGCTTGTGTGTCCAACATGAATAAAATCTTATTTTGGTTGCCTTTTATAGTCCTTTAATGGTCATCGTAGCCAAACACTTGGTCCAATAATGATATATTGACTTGGTCATATAAGAATGGGTCAAATACCCCTTTGGGCCATGTCTTTTGTATCTTGTTGGGCCTCCATTGAGCCTCATAACTCAAGATTAATTTGGCCCATCACATTTGATGTATAATACCTCAAAAATCCCATTTTAAAATAATTCCATTAATGTCACGGTAATCAACTAGATTCAGAAATGTACGGGGTGTTACAAAATTTTGCACGATTGACTTACCCGTAATGACAGAAGGGTCATTACACTCATAAACTCTTGGCCTGAATTTGTTCTTAGTTGGGAGACAATAGAATAATTAGTATCCAAAGATATAAAGTCCAGTGGGATTGTATTAAAGCTAAGAGAGGGAATGGGTCTGATGCTATTACTTGTTGTATACTGCTATGGTCATTTTCTTGATTTGGAGAGAGAGAAATGCTATTCGATTCCATCAGTCCAAATTTGAAGTTGTTCACATATACAGGGAAATTTTGATGTATCTACCTTTTCAAGGAAGCAAGATTGTGAAGTGGAAGCACGCCTTACTACAACTGGATTATTTTCCCTAAGTGTTTCCTGAGCTTAGAGTATGGTTAATTGTTGGTGTAGAGTTATTTTCTCCTATTCTTGTATCTTGAGTTTTATTCACTGAACTTATGTCAAATAGTAGAAGTACAACAAAATAGGATAAGTTAGGTAGTCATATAGTAGAGGAATGGATAGTCCAAGTTTCTCCTGGTCCTTATCGTAAATACTTTTTGGTATTAATGAAAGCTCATTGTTTAACCAAAAACAAAATCCACCAATGTCATTCATATGACCCAGAGATGACCGAGAGAGTAACCTAAATAAATATGCCAGAACAACTTTTCACCATCTTTAGGTCACTTCTCAATCGATGGGATCTAGAAGTGAAAGGTACAATAATCTCAATATATTCCTTGCCGCATTTGAGAATAACATTACACCGAATATAAGGATCATGTAGAGTCAAGCTATCCTCTTAATCCTCTGATCAGGTGTAGCAACTATATTGGGGTCTATGTCTAACTGATTTCTAAGGTAGTGACACAAGGTACTTACCTTCACTCGACTCATACCCAAAATATCCTTATGTGCTGCCAGACATCCAGTGAGTCAGTACCAATCCAAAGAAGTTCATGGTGAAATGCTAGTGGACAACTTAGTTTCTAGAGTAAGATCATGGGGCTCTAGAAATCTCTTATGCAGTGAAGGTGCAACTTGTGAATTCAATCCTAATGCAGACGCATTTTTACTAGTCCTCTATTTTTCTGTTGCTAGAGAAGGTATCAAGGATGTCACCACAATTGTAGAAACTTTTTCTAGAGTGGACATACAAATATAAATAGACCCTCACTTATAGTTAAAAACTAGTCGATAAACAAAAAGATAAGGGGGATTGTAAGTGCATGACTACATCATATGGAATGAGTTAGCTATAGTTGAGTATATCTAGAATTCGGCATGTAAAGTTGAAAACCTTTAGGTGAAATAGGTAAATCACATATATATAAAGAATGATGATTGGTTGAACTATAAACCAAACCAAGGCATCTATTGCTATTGAAAGAAAATATGCAAGTTAAAGAAGAAATTTTTAGCTAGTTACAATGGGAGTGGTTGGATACAAAATTAAAAAAATTTATATTGCCATTGGATATAGATGGAGAATGGGGTTGGGAATAAATGGCCATGGTGGAGAGGAATCTGGAACAAGATAACTATCCCTAAGCACAACTTGATTAGTTGGATTGCTATGCATCAAATACTAATGACAAGGCAGAGACTGACTGAGATGAATATTTTCCAGGACACAACCTTCTTGTTATATGAGGACCAACTAAAATTAAAATATAGAACACCTACTCTTTGAGTGTGTGTTTTCACAAACGTGTCAGGAAAATTTGAAGTGGTTGGGATACATGTTCTACACATTGATCTAAAAGGACTATGGAGTAGAATGGATATAAGAGCAAAAGGGAAAATTAGCCGAGCATTTATATGGACTATGATGAAAACACTAGTATATGGGATATAGAAAGCAATAAACATAGCATTGTGGAATCAGAGTGTCTAGGACTCAAATGATAAGCAATCAAGTAATAGTGGAGTGTAAATATGGATTTTTTGACCTAATAAGAGGAAAACCAAACTGTAAAGACAGAAAATGGATAGAGGAAATACATGCATAAAGTGGGACTATATACATAGGGGGAGAAAAGGTAGTGGTGGTCGATGGAGGGTGAAGAATAAACTTTTATTTCAGTCTGTAGGAGAAGTAGGGATGATGTAAAGTTGAATTGGTAGTATTTTTCGAATAAAATGTGTTCGATCAAAAAAGGTGTCGATATAAGTATTTGACTGTGTAACCTAACATTCTATTTGATTTTTTACTTTTTCTTTTGTAACTCCTTTTGTTTGACATTGGTGACACTAGCGTATATAAAATTTTAACTCATACTCTATCAAATTATATTAAGAAAAATGTTGAACCCATAGAGATTGGTCTATATATTCTATAGACTTTTCTTAGTTTCATTACTATTTGAGAAAATCAGAAAGTGTTGAGTGGTGAATTAACTAATTAAAGTCCATAAACAATGAATTATAGAAAATATTTTCTTTTCACTAATATGATAAAAGGTGTTGGGATGTCGAATTGAATTGATATTTCTTTTATAAAGTAAATTCTTTATTCTACAATTTTTATTTCGCAAAAGGTGAATGTGTAACACACCTGATGCACGTATGAAGTACGAGATGAATGTGAAATAATAGTATGCAAGTGTAACATACGGAATGCACGCCTAAGCTAGTATGATATGGATAGAGATTAATGCGATGAAAAAAATAGACTAGTAACAAAAATAGAATAAATAATAAATAATTTAGTTAAATTACCAATGTAGGTATTTTTTTTAAGGAGCGTGCAAAAAATAATATGACACGTAAAATGGGCCAGATGGAGTAATTGATTTGGTGGTTTTATGTAGGAATAGATTATCAATTTGATACATTCTTAGAAGTTAATGACATGGTGAATATTATGAGATCAGGCATAATTTGGCTATGTTATTAAATTTCTAATTTAAGATCATAATATTTCAAAATCTTCTACTTCTCTTTGTTAAACTAAGTAGTTGTATGGAAACTATATAATTGAGATTTGAGAAACAAATATTTTTGACGTTCAGCTGAAAAATGGATTCTTTATTTGGGAGTATTTATTTGCACCATTTTCTTCTTCCAGTTTGGTTTCTCATTCTGTTATAAATAATCTTCCGTGATGTAGCCTCCAAAGATTCCTCAAAGTTTACCATGTGTCATCACTCCATTATCACTAATATGATAAAAAGTGTTGGGATGTTGACTTCATTTGATGTTTCTTTTATAAAGTAAATTCCTTATTCCTTAATTTTATTTCTCACGAGGTAGATGTGTGATACATGAGATGAACGTGAGCCAAACAGGATACATGTGTGATGCACATAGAAGCTAGTATGATGTGGAGAGAGATTAATGTGGTGAGAAAAATAGTATAAAAATAGATCAAATAATAACTAAGGATATTTTAAATCAAATTACCACTTAGTACAATGTTTTATAAGGGTGTGTAAAAAACATGATAAGTAAAATATAACAGAGGTTGTAACTGATTTGGTGGTGTCATGTTGGAATACATTGTCAATCTAATATGTTCTTAGAAGTAAATGACATGGTAAACATTATGAGATTTAAGGTATAATTTGATTATATTAAGTTTCTAATTTCAGATCATAATATTCCAAAGTCTTCATCTCTCTGTCAAACAAAGCAGTTTTCTGGACATGATTTAATTGAGATTTGATAAGAAATATTTTTGATGTTTAATCGAAAACATTGTATTCTTTACTTGGTTGTATTTATTTGCATCACTTTTCATATTCTGGATTGGTTTATCTTTCTATTACAAATAAGTTACCATGATGTTACCTCCAAATACTTCTCAAAGTTTTCCACACACAGCTACTTCATTATCACTAATATGATAAAATGTGTTGGGATGCTGACTTCACTTGATATTTCTTTTATAAAGTAAATGCTTTATTCGTTAACTTTTATTTCTTACGAGGTGAATGTGTGACACACAAGATGCCCATGTGATGCATGAGATGAACGTGAGACACACATGATGCACGTGTGATGCACATAGAAGCTAGTATGATTTGAAGAGAGATTAGAGTGGTGAAAGAAAGTATTATCAAATATAGTTCAAAGAATAAATAAGGTTAATTTAGTCAAGTTACCAATTTAAATAATGTTCTTTAAGGGGCATGCAAAAAAATGACAAGTAAGATGGACCGGAGGGAGTAATTGATTTTTTTGTATTATGTTGGAATATGTTGTCAATCTCATATGTTATTAGAAGTAAATGTCATGGAAAAAATTACGAGATTCAAGATGCAATTATGTGTAATTATTAAAATCTATAATCAAATATCATATATATATATATATGTGTGTGTGTGTGAAACTCTTTTTTATTCTCTAGTGAAACTAAGTAGTTGTTTGGACACGATTTAATTGAGACTCAAAAAAAAATACATGATCATCTTAAGTTAATATATAATATATTTACTGAGTAATACCTTGAACATGGACTTCTTTGATATTTCAAACACTCAGTTGAAAAGAGAGTTTGGAAATAAAGCTTTTGACCTACCATGAATATATCTCCAAAGACTTCAAAAAGTTTACATGTTGCCACTACTGCCACCACCACCGCAACCACTTATTTATCACCTCTAGTAGTTTATATAGAGAATGTGTCACACATGAAACATAAAAAGTGCCAGAATGTTTTTTGATTGTGCTAGGATTTCAGGTTGTGGGTCAAGAAAAGACCTTCACCATTGTAATGACTCTCCAGGTCATTTTCTCAACTTTTATGCTTTTTTGGAATTTCAAGCCTTCCCATAGTGGCTATAATTCATTTATGACTTGTCTAAACTGTCGGTTTGGTTTTCATACTGTTCATTTGGGTTTTAGGCTCATTTTCTTATTTTGGAGCTTTCACCTTTAAGAAATTGGTCTCGGACCAAAACTCTTAGTAAACTGACTCAGATGGAAATTCTGACAGTGCTATGATCTTTGGAACATGGATTTTAGGCTGGGGGACCCTTGGTCTGGGTTTTGAGGCTTTCGAACTCATTTAAGGCTATTGGGTGGATTTTAGTGAAAATGGAACGGTGGGTGTGGGGCCCATTTTTTATCGAAATAATCTCGGATGGAAATTTTGATGGTTCCTTTATGTTTGAAATGTCTATTTTGTGTTTGTATCATAGTTATTTTGGGTCCCGAGCCTTTATATTTCGTTTTGAGTGTTTAGACGAAAATTAATCAAAATAGCCTAAAAGGGGTCCCGAGGGTTAATTTTTTGTAAATGACCATTTTTTGTAAATTTGACAATTTCATTGGATACATAATGTGTTTTATGATCAATTTTCACTATTGGTTCATGTTCATAGGATTTTGGATAAGTTCCGAAGGTCAAAAACAAGTTTTAGAAGTTGTTGGTGCTGGTGTGGCCGCTTTAGCGGCCGTTGACCATTTGAACAAGCTGCTAAAGCGACCATTTGTCCACTTTAGTGGTATTTTAACCCTTTTACCAGGCTTTTTTAGCTGTCAAACTGCTACTTTAGTGGCTATCGCTGAGTATAAGACCAAACGGAACCCATTTCGTATTTTTGAAATTTTGAGAGCTTGGAAGCTCTGATTTTGATGATTCTAGATGTTTTTTTATAGTATAATAATTATATATGTGATTTTAAATTCATATTTCTCATTTTACAAGAATACCCATTCCATTTTTAATTATTTCTATGCAAAGTTGAGATTCAAAAACTCCATTCCACCATTTTCTAACCCTTTTCCTCCATATTTGGTCTTGGGAGCTCAAGAAAGTGCGGGAATCGATCAATTGAAGTTGGTAATGTGTATAGGATGTTGAGGTTATCATTTTACATTAATTTCTTGGTAAGTTTTTGGCCTAATTCTTCAATTTAATCCTTGTTTTCCCGCTTATTTTCATTATCTCCCGAGGCTGATTTGAGCCCCGATTTGTACTCCGTTTGAACTCAAATTTTGAGCATGCATTCCTTGTCCTTCAAGGGACCTTATGAGAGATTCAATTTTAGGATTCCATTAGCGGCTTCCATGGGCACATCTTAGATTCAAAATTTTATGTTGTAACATGGCTATCATTTTACTCCTATTAACGTGTAGATTATGATTTTGATAGTACGACATCATTTTCAAGATTGTCGAACAACACCGAGCAATTCATGGATGGTTAGCTATTGTGGTTCAACTATGAGGTAGGCTTCAGTCTAATTTTCTCTATGAGATTGTGTATTGTATAGATTGCATGCTAGGTAGGGACTATATGATAGGTTTATACCTAGAAATATCATGACTTGGCCTATTTAGAGAATTTATAATAGAAAAGTGACTCGAACCTTAGCCTAGAATACTCGTTACGATTATAGGATCCTAGTACAGTGTATTATGGACTTGGTTGATACTAGATTGTCATGAAGGACCCCTTTAGTATAAGAATTACCATATTACTTATTGAATTGGGTGGTACTTCCCCGATTAGATTCTTTTAGTAGCACTGTGCCCTTATTTACATTAGTTTCTCGGATTATGGTGTTGGTATATGTTAATTTACATATATTGTTGGGCCTGAGGCCATGGTTACGATACCAGTTGGACACCAGGTTAGTCTTTTATCCTTAGAAAAAACATGGTTATAATTATGGATGCGTAGATGCTTACAGTTATATTGTTTAGATACTGGTGATGGAATGCATACATTTAGGTGCATTTATACTTATTTAGTGATACGATTCTGGTTAAAACCTTGGTTTTACTACTGTTTTCTAAAAAGAGATTTATTCTCATCTTTCTTAACTTTGAAATTTATTCTTTGAAAATAGAAGTCGTACCACCCCTATTATTGATTTATGACGTCTTAAAATAAACATATTATTTTATAAATTTGACCGAGGTTGATTTCGGTCCATTATTGATCCACTCTCTTTTACCACTGCTTATTAACTTTGGTCGAGGGAGATTCCGACCCTTTCTACATTACTATACTATTTTAGTCCCAAATTTGATCTCGGGTAATGTATTTATAGATATACACTTATTCAGTTCCTATTTAAGTTCGACATTTCTTACTATACTTTATATATCTCTCCAATACTGGACAAAATAGATTGGTTACGATGGTTACTAGAAGTCCACATTCGGGACCAGGCAATGTATCAAGATATCTCGAGTCCCTTATGGGCCCGTTCATCCGATGATCCATGATATTGGAGAAGGATTGTCGCCGTAGTTTCTACTTTTGTAATCTACTGGGCTAGAGGAGGTGTATACACTTGGTATGGTTTGGCTCTTAGTTGACTTGGTATTATTGGTTTATGTTGCATTCATTCGTTAATATGTGTTGCCTATCACCAGTATAATTGTTTGGTGCCTGTGTCTAATGGTCTTATGGGGGGCTGTATAGGTACAGGTGATTATAGTTATTTGCTGAGTGTTTACTTATGCCTTTTCTAGGTTTATGGGGGCCCTGTTAGGGTTATTGGTTGTATGGGCTAGCCGGTTATATTATTATTAGTTGTTATTGTATGGTTAGTGGAAGGTGGGTTATGGATTGGTACACGAGATTGTCGGTACGTCTCTGATCCCTTTTCTCATTATTATGGTTAGGCTTATCATTGTTAGATCACCTTATGATTATGCATATTTTGGTTAGAGAACCTGATTGTGCTAGAGCTAGCTCCCTTATCTTATATGATTCCGGTGATGTATACTAGTCCCTCAGAGTAGTACTTTCATATTTGGTTATCTATATAGCGCCATTATATATATATATATATATATATATTCTTTGTCTATTCTTTGTATATTATTTCCTTTCTTTCTAGTACTATTATATATTGTATATCTCTTTCTTCACTATACTATTGTATATGGACTAGTTATCTATGGAACTGCGCTTCATCCACAATTATTGGTAGAATAGGTTAGTTTATCCTTAATGCCTCATTAGCATTATTATGTTTCATTTCATAGATAGTTGGCTGTTAATTTATATTCCTACTTTATATGTTATTTATACTTGCATTATATTTGGAGCTTAGTTGGTTGATGCCTATTGAGTACCACGTATTTGGTACTTATACTACACTTTTGCAGCCTGCAAATCATAGTATAAGTTCTTGCTGCTGATGTGTGCATCTTGAGGAGCAACCACAGATCAGAGATTTGGGGTGAGCTCATGATGTTCAGAGTATTCTTTCTCTCCCTCTTATTGTTAGACTGATCTCTAATTTATATTTTAGAGACATCATTGTGTATATATTTATTTGATATTTGACTTTGTAATTTTGTTGTACTAGAAGCTCTTCTATAGACTTTGCCATGTTTTGGGATTATATCGCTTGCTTAGTCTCCTTATTAGATTATTTTCTGCTATTTCCTTCTTTCCTTTTAGTAGTCCATTACTAGCTGTTCTGGACTATGTGTTGGCTTACTGACTGGAGGGTTATAGTAGGTGTCATCATGACATGAGAAATTGGGTCGTGACAAATTAGCATCAGAGCGTAGGTCCACCGATGTCATTAGTACAAGAGGTAAGTGCCTAGTAGAGTTCTACGGATCGGTACGGAGAAGTCTGTACCTATCTTTGGGAGGTTATGGGGAATTCTTAGAAAATTCTATTCCTTAATTCCCTGTCGTGTGTCCGTACTTCGATGAACCTCTAAGTACTTCTTTTGACTCCACCCTCTCCCAGATGGATTACACGAGGTTGCCGATAGATGCGGATGGTGCATTTATGCTTATTTCCAGAGTTTTAGCTTCATGTTGGGCTAAGATTTAGAGATTAATATCAAGGATCTTCAATGTCAGCCAGAGGGTTTAGGGACAGCCCAGGCTCCGACAGAGTTTGTGACCTCCTCCGCTTTTTTTGGATATCGTGTTTGGGATTCCGAGTCTTTTTATGGATACTTCACAATCAGTGGTGGTGCCTAGTACATCTAGTGGTTTTCATGTCAGAGTTGGGTTTGTTGGTGTTCAGTAAGGCTCTTTATGTATTTCAGAGTATGAGATTGGGTTTCTCGAGTGGGACAGACATACTCCTATGTTATTTTCTACAGAGCATGAGATGGTGCATGGATTTATCAAAAGATTGACTTGATTACTCTGCTTGGTGTCAGAGCATTTGGTAGTAGTTGGGTCTACTTTCCTTCAAGTTATTAATCACGTGAAGACTACAAAGAGAGCACGTATTGAGACATATGAAGGTGGTGGTAAAAGGCCATATCAGCAGTTCAGTATTAGTGACATTCCATTTGGGGTTAGGGGTCCTCCCAGAAGAGGTCAGTATCACTTGTAGTCTATCAAATTTGTACTTCTTCGGGAAGGTCAAGGCCAGGACTTTGAATCCCATTATTATAAGTGCGTTTATGGTTTACTATCTTTTGGTTTCTATTTGAATTGAGTTGGGGTTTGCATACCCATAAGTGTTTATGTTCCTTGATGTTACTGCAAGCCTTTGTGTAGATTTATGCTTATTTGACTACCCCCGTAGATGAATTCTTTAAGTAGTGGATTGGAAGGATCAATATTGTACTTTTCTTGGGGTGTAGCTTTTGGGTTAAAGTCCCTTTCCTTTGGCATTTTGGCCTTGTTGTGATCTTAGAGTGGTACTAGTTGTGTTTTCTCATTTTGTACCACTTGCACCTTTTACTGGTGATTCTATTGTTATCGTTGTTACTTCGGTATTGTTTAAACTTTTATTGATTTTCTCTTGATATACAACTAGACTAGCTTTATCTAGTTAGTATCTCCTTTTTTGTGGTTCTTGTCCATTTGGCTTAGACGGCTACCATGGTTAGTTGACTTCTCTTCCTAATTGGTAAGGTTAGATCAGCTGTTAAGCGGGTGGTGAAAGTGAAGGAATATTTGGCCTTTCATGGTTTCATGGTGATTCTAGCTTGGATGGTCTTTCTGTTGCCCAAATCTATTATTGAAAATTCAGAGGTTTGTCATTTCGAATTGTCGAGTTTATCTCCCAGTAGCAATTTTGATCTTGGTGTTGGTGTTGAGTTGGGTACTCTATTCTTTTTTGCAATGTGGCTTATGGTTCAGTTGAGTTAAGGTTGATTTAAATGGGTGAATTTAGAAACTTCCTGATTAGGTATTTGTTCGGTCTGGTATGACTTCATGGAATGCTTAGGCTTAGTGATAAGTGTTTGTGTATCATCTATTAGTAGACAAGGAGGGTGTCCTTTGGGAGTGAGTATTGTTTCTATCGATTGAGTATTGGTTTGACCAGATTCAAGCTAAGTTCGTGTTTTCTGATTTGCTCGAGAGTTTGCTATTATTAGTGCTTTTGCAGCCTTGGTGAGTTCTTATTTATGCCTTGATGTCTTATGCTCTCAGTGGATGTGGATTTGATTGCTCGTATCTTTAGCATGTGGTTCCCTCAGTCGTGGTTATGTTCTTTGACTATATTTCACTTTCAGCCCTTGCGGGAACCGTTGGCTATATGTTTAGTCATTGAAGGTGAGATTGGTTTTGGGCTATATGCTTGATTTTTGATAGTAAGGTTGATTTGGGTGTTTGACATCAGTGAAGAAATGTTGCTCTAGTTGTGATTTTTGACTCCTTTGAATGACGGCTTGAAAGTTGTGATAGATTATGGAGTATGAATGCTTACTCGTCAATAAGATCAGTTTGGATAGTTGAGATTGAGTAGTTTGAATTCGGTGTTGAGATTACAACTATGGATTGTGTAACTTGGTTGCAACCTCCGTTTTAAAATTTAACTCCATTGAGACTTCGTTGACAGGTTAACTAGGCTTACTTATTGCCTACCAGTTCAGTTTCCTTCAGTTCGAATAGGCTGTACTTGATAGATGCTCAACGGTTGGTCTGTCGGCACATAGTATTGGTTTCTACTTCTTTTGACCTTGGTTTCTCGGTTGTCATCAGAAATTTTGAATGCCTAATCAGCGGAAGAAGTGTACTAGAGTTGGGCTTAGCATGGTTTCACGCACAGCTGGTGGGGCACTCTACAACGGATCATTTAGTTTTGATAGTTTGTGCTTCAGACTCGTGACTTTTAGTTTCAAGGGTCATCCGGACCAGTTAGTGGCTTTGGCAAAGATTGCAGACTTTAATCATTATCATTCAAGTATTCAGGTTGAATCTTATGGGCCTTGTTCTTATTCTAGTCCGTGTGAATTTCTAATAGGTCAGCTTTAGTCTTTTATGGATAGTGTGATGTGATTAAGCGGGCTAGAATCGAATGATTCCAGAGAGATTCTATGTAAGGCAGAGTAGCCATCAGGTTTGGAAAGGAAAGAAAATGTTAGATTTGGAATTTGGAGTTGGTTGTATAAGTCATGCATTGGGTTGTCCTTAGCCTGGTTGAGTATCTGCTTGGTTGTGCTTGTTTTGGTGTGATGTAAGTATGTTGTGGTTTTGGTTTGTATGCTTAAGTCATGCTTGGTTCAGTTGGAGGCCAGTTGGTTGTTGAGGATGAGTTTTGGTTATTTGGAAAGTGAAGTAAAGATGTCAAGGGACAAAGGATACCTTTAGCGAAATCCCTTGGAAGCATTTTTTAGCCTTAGAGGTTATCTGGAAGGTCTTTCTCGGGGCATGCAGGTCCAGTACCTCATCCTTTTGAGCTTTCGGGCTCTTTCTATCCATTGACTTCTGAGGACGAAAGTCCTTTAGCATTGGATATTGTAATGACCGTCCAGGTTATTTTCTTGATTTTTGTGTATTTTTGGGGTTTTGAGCTTTCCCATAGTAGTTATAGCTCATTTATGACTTGTTGGAACTATCAATTTGGTTTTCGGATAGTTCAATGGGTTTTAGGATCATTTCCCTATTTTGGAGCTTTTGCTTTTAAGAAATTGGTCTCAGACCAAAGCTCCTAGTAAACTGACTCGGATGGAAATTCCAATAGTGCTATCATCTCTGGAACATGGATTTTAGGCTAGAAGGACCCTTGGTCTGGGTCCTGAGGCTTCCGAACTCGTTTTGGGCTATTGGGTGGATTTTAGTGAAAACAAAACAGTAGGTGTGGGGTCCACTTTTATCGAAACAATCTCGAATTGAAATTTTGATGGTTCTGTTGAGTCCAGAATGTCTATTTTGGGTTAGTAGCATAGTTAGTTTGGGTCCCGAGCCTTTTATATTTTGTTTTGAGTGTTTAGACGAAAATTAGTTAAAATAGCTTAAAAGGTGTCCTGGGGGTTAATTTGTTGTAAACGACCTTTTTTCATAAATCTGATGATTGCATTGGATCCGGAACATGTTTTATGATCAATTTGCTCTATTAATTCATATTCATAGGGTTCTGGATGAGTTCTGAGGGTCAAAAACAAGTTTTGGAAGTTGTTGGTACTGGTGTGGCCGCTTTAGTTGACCATTTGACCGAGCCGCTAAAGCGATCATTTGTCTGCTTTAGCGTTATTTTGACTCTTTGACCAGGCCGCTTTAGATTCAAAGTGCCGCTTTAGAGGCCATCGAGAGTATAAGACTAAACCGAACCCATTTCTTATTTTTGACATTTTAGGAGCTAGAAAGCTCTATTTTTGATGATTCTTGATGCGAATTTCTCGTATAATCATTGTCTATGTGATTATAATTTCATATTTCTCATTTTACAAGAATACCCATTCCAATTTTTATGATTGCTATGCAAAGTCGAGATTTAAAAAAGTCCATTCCACCATTTTCTAACCCTTTTCCTCTATATTTGGTCTTGGGAGCTCAAGAAAGTGATGGAATCAATCAATTTAAGTTGTTAATGTGTATAGGATGTTGAGGTGATCATTTTTCATTAATTTCTCTGTAAGTTTTCAGCCTAATTTCTCTATTTACTTCTTGTTTTCCCCCTTATTTTCATTATCTCTCGGGGCTGCTTTGAGCCCTGATTTGTACTCCGTTTGGGATAAAATTTCAAGCATGCATTCCTAGTCCTCAAGAGACCTCGTGACAGATTCAAATTTGGAATTTTGTTAGCGGGCCCCTCAGGCCCATTTTAGATCTAAAATTTTAAATTGTAATATGGGTATCATTTTACTCCTATTAATGTGTAGATTATGATTTTGATAGTGTGACATTATTTTTAAGATTGTGGGACAACAACGAGCGATTCATGGATGGTTTGGGATTGCAGTTCGGTCTACTTTTCTCTATGAGATTGTGTATTGTATAGATTGCATGCTAGGTAGGGACTATAGGATAGGTTTATACCTAGAAATATCATGACTTGGCCTATTTAGAGAATTTAGAATAGAAAAGTGACCCAAACCTTAGCCTCAAATACTCGTTTCGGTTGTAGGATCCTATTACACTGGATTATGGACTTGGTTGACGCTAGATTAACATGAATGACACCTTTAGTATAAGAATTGCGATATTACTTAGTGAATTGGGTGGTACTTCCTGATTAGATTCTTCTAGTAGCACTGTGCCCTTATTTTCCTTAGTTTCTCAGATTACAGTGTTGGCATATGTTAATTTACATATATTGTTAGGCTTGAGGCCGTGGTTACAATACTTGTTGGACACCAGGTTAGTACTTTATCCTTAGAAAGGATGTGGTTATAATTTTGGATGCGTAGACGCTTACGGTTGTATTATTTGGATACTGGTGATGGCATGTATATATTTAGGCACATTTATACTTATTTAGTGGTAGAATATGGTTAAAACCTTGGTTTTACTACTATTTTCTAAAAAGAGAATTATTCCCATCTTTCTTAACTTTAAAATTGATTCTTTGAAAATGAAAGTCGTACCACCCCTATTATTGATTTATGACGTCTTAAACTAAACATATTATTTTGAAAATTTGACCAAGGCTAATTTCGGTCCATTATTGACCCACTCTCTTTTACCACTGCTTATTAACTTCAATCGAGGGAGATTCAGATCCTTTTAACATTACAATACTATACTATTTTAGTCCCAAATTTGATCTCGGGCAATGGATTTACAACTATACATTTATTCAGTTTCGGTTCAAGTCCGACAGTTCTTACTATACTTTATATATCTCTTCGATAATAGATGGAGTAGATTGGTTATGTTGGTTAATGAAAGTCCTAGTTCGATACCAGGCAGTGTATATGGTTATCCAGAGTCCCCTATGGGCCCCTTCATCCGATGAGCCATGATACTGGAGAAGGATAGTCGTCGTAGGTCCTACATTCGTGAGCTACTGAGCTAGAGGAGGTCTATACACTTGGTACGGTTTGGGAACTCAGTTGATTTAGTATTATTTGTTTACGTTGCATTTATTCATTAATATGCATTGCCTATCACCAGTATAATTATTTGGCACCTGTATCTATCGGTCTTATGTGGTGCCGTATAGGTACATGTTATGATTGTTGTTTGATTAGTGTTTGCTTGTGCCATTTGTGGGTTTATGGGGGCTCGGTTGGGGTGATTGGTTGTCTGGGCTAGCCGGTTACATTATTATTGGCTGTTATTATATGGTTAGTGTTATGCTAGTTATGGACTGGTACCCGGGATTGTCGGTACGTCTCTGATCCCTTTTCTCATTATTATGGTAAGACTTATCATTGTTCGATCACCTTATGATTATTCATATTTTTGTTAGAGACCCTGATTATGCTAGAGCTAGCTCTCTTATCTTATATGATTCCGGTGATGTAGACTAGTCCCTCAGAGCAGTACTTTCATATTTGGTTATCTGTATAGCGTGGTTATATATATTTATATATGTATATATATATATATATATATATATATATTCTTCTTTGGCTATTCTTTGTATATTATTTCCTTCCTTTCTACTATTATTGTATATTGTATATCTCTTTCTTTACTATACTATCGTATCTGCACTAGTTATCTATGGAACCACGCTTCATCCTCAATTATTGGTAGAATAGGTTAGTCTATCCTTAATGTCTCATTAGCATTATTATGTTTCGTTTCCGAGATAGTTGGCTGTTAAATTATATTCCTGCTTTACATGTTATTTATACTTGCATTACCTTTGGATCTCATTCAGTAGATGCCAACTGAGTACCATGTGTTTGATACTCATACTACCATTCTACAGCCTGCAGATCATAGTATGAGTTATCGCCATTGACGTGTGTATCGTACGAAGCAGCCATGGATTGGAGCTTTAGGGTGAGCTCCTGATGTTCGGAGTATTCATGCTCTTCCTCTTATTGTTAGACTGATCTCTAATTTGTATTTCAGAGACTTCTTTGTGTATATATTTATTCTGCATTTCACTTTATACTCCTGTTGCATTAGAAGCTCTTGTATTGACTTCTCCAGGTTTTGGAATTATATCCCTATATTAGTCTCTTTATTAGATTATTTTTTGCTATTTTCATCTTTCCCTTTGGTTGTTCGTTACTAGTTGTCCTAGACTACGGGTCGGTTTTTCTTCTGGTGGGTTATTGTAGGTGACATCATGACCTGAGAAATTGGGTCGTGATAACCATGGGATCTAACCCATGCACAACGATGAGTTTCTTCATAGAATCAAAGACCATCTAATTAGCAACCTCCCCCCCCCCCCCAAAAAAAAAAAATCCTTGTTCTAATTTCTATTTTTATTCATTTAAAGATTTTATATAAATTAGTTTAACAGATAGAGTTACCTGTAACGTAATGAAAGTTAGCATGTGTTCTAAAAAAAACACAAGGTGAATATGTGACACGCAGAATGCACGTGTGATGCACGAGATGAATGTGAAATGCATAGAATGCATGTGTGACACACATGATACACTTGTGATGCATGCAATGATGCAAAAGTTAGTATGAAGTGGCAAGAGATTAATGTGCGGAAAATAAAATATTACTAAATATAAATTAAAGAATAAAAAAAGATAATTTAGTCAAACTACTATTTTAGATAGTGTTCTTTAAGGGGCGGGCAAAAAGAAACATGACAAGTAAAATTTCCCTGAGAGGGGTCAGTACGACATAAGTACTGAGTATGTAAGGTCAAATGAAACTTTGTAACACATGAACATACTAATGAACTCAATACAAATGACTAGACAATGTGAGTAAGTCACCATTTTGCATTTTGGGAACCATGTGAATTGCTTTCATTACTTCCATTACTTTCTTTACATTCAATGCTTGCTTGTCATACATGTGTCATAATGTACCCGGGCCCCTACTGATCAGTGGGTCTTTCCATGACTTATCGTCATGTTGGGATCGGGTCGAGCTAGGCTTATGCCCCTAAGACCTGCCACCCATGAAGCACTGCATCGGGATCGAGTCGAGCTAGGCTTACGCCTCTAGACTTGCCACCCATAAATCAATACATCGGGATCGAGTCGAGCTAGGCTTGTTCCCCTAGACTTGCCACCCATAAATCAATACATCGGGATTGAGTCGAGCTAAGCTTATGCCCCTAGACTTGCCACCCATACTTGATCATTGACCAAATTTGCATTACTTTGATCTTTACTTTGAGATTGAGATTGATACTAGGATAGTCACAACATCACTTTGAACTTTGGAACATAACATTGTTGAAAGCTTTGGATCATTAACCAATGAGTGAAAGACATGTGAATAAACATCATGAGAAATATAATATTACTAGCACCATGATACCATTGGAACCATTGGACAATAATCCATGAACAAGAGACACAAGTATAGTCGCTATTGGAACTTAGGGACATTTACCATGATTATAGGACATGAGACTTACAATTGATCAATGAGTAGGAAATTTATAACAATGACCATTACTGACTAGATATGGAATACCTTAGCACATTTCGGGATAGGACTAGTGACATGTCAATGTAAACACTAATTGCCGCAGAAAGATACGGACGAAATAACCTTACATACCTGCACTTCCACGTATGAATACACAAGTCTATGTACGTATGACTACAATGGTCCAACTCCTTCCTTACGTCATAGTCTACAATACAAGTTCATACCGGAGCTTACATTAGCAACTAGTCACTATATAGGCATACAAGACGATAATGAACTGTGTGTCAATGCATTTCCATATGAGCAACACCGTCACATGACACACATTGACCCAAAATATCATACATCAATAGCATTGCACACCTCACGTATCCTTTTACATTTTTCCCTTTATCATTCCGTCGTGATTACGTATTTATCACAACATATAAACAACCATACATACTTAACATAGTACAAAACACCTTCATACGACACTTTAAAGTCATTAAAACGTCATCACAATGTGATAATTACATCCCAAAAGGGTATCGGGGCTTTCGGGGATCAACGGGGTACGAAAACAAACAAAGCAAAAATTCGGAGTGATCTGCACTGCCACATGCGCGCGCAGGTGGTGATATGCGCGCGTAAATGGCTCCTGGAGAATTCCAGGGCCTTCTGCATTGGCATCTGCGCGCGCAGATGCCCTCGTCCGCGGGGGCGGATGCCCGTTTTGGTCCGAAACGTCATTTTTTGGGTCTTTCAATGCAATGAATGGTACACGATCACAATCAAACATATTTGAACATATTTTTGAGCATATTAAACACCAACATTCATCCATGGGCTCACAACACACATAACATCACCAAAACGACATTTGCCTTACATTACGCCATCATTTCCATGCTAACTTTTGTAATAATAATTTCAACCATTATACGCAAGATTAAAACAAGTCAAGGCTATAATCACCTCTCACATATCAATATGGAATCCATAACATTCATTTACTTTAAAATCACAAGTCCCTAGTCAAGTTTACAAGGCAAAACCATCCTCCGATTTAGCAACAAGTAACATACACACATAGTGAACTTCTCACACTTCACCAACATAACCAACACAACATACACCATATAACATGCATAATATATATTAATCCATCATAATAAACACTTACCAACACTTACCAATTGATGATCTTGGCCCAAAGAGTGCTTTAGAGGTCTTGAGAGAAAAAGAGCAAATGTTGGAAAATTCTAGAAAAGTGATGAGAGTCCAATGCTATAAAAAAAAAATCTGATTTTTCCAATATATAGTCCCTCATGTCTCTCTTATCTTCTGCTTTGCATTTAATGCAAGGTTTGATTTGGTCAAAATGGATCAAATGGAAGAATGGGTCAAAAAAAAACCTTTTTGGGCCATGTATTCTTTGTTATTTTGGGCTCCATTTAAAGGCCCAATTGGATTAAACTTGTAAATGCCCATAATTCAATACAAAATGTATCCATTCTCTCATGTCGTCATATTTCCAGAATTATTACGGTCCTCAACTAGTTTTCGAAACATACGGGGTGTTACATTCTTCCCACCTTAGAAACATTCATCCTCGAATGTTAGCAATATCGTCTCATGTCAATTACAACAATTGCAACTATCTATGGACATACATATACATAAACACTTAAGCCTCATGAAAACTTACTTGTCATTGTTCCACTTCCGTACTTTGAATTTCTTCATCCGTTAGAAATAGATGGGGGTACTTAGACTTCATCATTTCTTCAGCTTCCCATGTGATCTCCTTTGCTTGTTGATTTCTCCAAAGTACCTTTACAGAAGCAATGTCTTTGTTCCTTAACCTCTTCACCTGTCTATCCAAAATGGCAATAGGTATTTCCTCATAGGTAAGATCCTCTATAACCTGTACATCATCGATAGGAGTAAAGCTAGATGGATCCCCTATGCACTTCCGAAGCATTGACAGATGAAATACCGGATGAACTGTGGAGAGTTCCTGGGGTAGTGCCAATTCATATGCAACTTGCCCAAATCTTCGAATAATTTCATATGGGCCTATGTATCGTGGGCTCAGTTTCCCTTTCTTGCCAAACCGCATTACCCCTTTCATCGGTGACACCTTTAGGAATACCCAATCACCTATGGCAAATTCAAGTCCTCTTCTTCGCACATCGGCATATGACGTGAAGACTTTGAGCTGTTTGTAACCGTTGTTGGATAACTTTAACTTTCTCCATGGCTTGGTGAAGAATATCTGGCCCAAGTAAGGCAGTTTCACCTGCTTCGAACCATCTGATATAATGGAAAGGGGAATACCATGCAATCGCACTATCTCTTTCACATACAACTTCACATAATCCTCAGCTGTATAGGTTATCTTGATCGGTAGGAAATGCGCTGACTTGGTAAGCCTGTCCACTATGACCCATATAGAATCAAACTTCCGCAATGTACGAGGCAAACCCGTAATGAAATCCATATTAATCATATCCCACTTCCAGACTGGAAGATTGATAAATTGCATGTAACCTCCCGATTTCTGATGTTCCATCTTCACTTGTTGACAATTTGGGCATTGCGGGACAAATTCTGCAATGTTGTTTTTCATGTTGCCCCACCAATACACTTCCTTCAATGCATGGTACATTTTAGTAGCACCCGGATGAATAGAATAGCGCAAATGATGTGCCTCTGTCATAATTCGTGTCCTCAGCTCATCTACATCCGATACACATAATATCCCTTGACATTGAAGTACTCTTTCCTGTGTAAGATCAAATGCCTTTGTTAAATCATGCTGTACATTTTTCTTTAGCAGCAATAATATAGAATCCGCAAACTGCTTCTCTTTCACTTCAGTTATTAAGGAGGATTCTGCTGCATTCTGCACAATAACTCTATCATCTGAGGATTCAATAAGGCAAACTCCCAAGCTGGCTAATTGATTCAAATATTTGATTATCTCATGCTTTTCATTCAACTGACCACTAGTGCTTTCTACTGCCTTATGGTTCAATGCATCAGCTACCAAATTTGCTTTGCCTGGGTGATAAAGAATATCAATGTCATAATCTTTTAAAAGCTCCAACCACCTTCGTTGCCTCAAATTGAGTTCCTTCTGCTTAAAAAGATATTGCAAGCTTTTGTGATCAGTATAGATGTCAACATGAACCCCATATAAATAATGACGCCATATCTTTAAAGCAAAAACTACCGCTGCCAATTCAAGATCATGTGTGGGATATTTTTTCTCGTGTGGCCGCAACTGTCGTGAGGCATATGCTATGGCATTACCATGTTGCATCAACACACTTTCGAGGACAACCCCGGAAGCATCACAATATACGACATAGCCTTCGGTACCTTCGGGAAGCACTAAAACTGGTGTGGAGGTTAATTTATCTTTCAACTTTTGGAAGCTTTTCTCACATGCGTCATTCTACTGAAATTTTACCGCCTTATGTGTAAGATTTGTTAATGGTGTAGCAATAGAAGAAAAACCTTCCACAAACCTTTTGTAATACCCTGCCAGTCCAAGAAAACTACGAATTTTTGTGGGTGTCGTAGGTCTTGGCCAGT
This sequence comes from Capsicum rhomboideum, assembly GCA_031232105.1. NCBI lineage: Eukaryota > Viridiplantae > Streptophyta > Magnoliopsida > Solanales > Solanaceae > Capsicum > Capsicum rhomboideum. The sequence continues at coordinate 43,528,099 of CP124719.1, read as the reverse complement.
TTTTCACTGCTTCAATCTCTTGGGTATCAACCTGTATGCCTTCATCTGATACAATGTGACCCAAGAACGCGACTGATTTCAACCAAAACTCACATTTGGAGAACTTTGCATACAACTTCCGTTCACGAAGAATCTGTAACACTTGTCATAAGTGATTAGCATGGTCCTCCGGTGATCTTGAATAAACTAGGATGTCATCTATGAATACTGTGACGAACACGTCCAAAAATGGCTTAAACACCCTATTCATCAAATCCATGAACACAGCTGGAGCATTTGTTAGTCCAAATGACATACTAAAAATTCATAATGGCCATACCGTGTTCGGAAAGCTGTCTTGGGTACATCTTCTTCGCTAACTCTGACTTGATGGTAACCCGACCTCAAGTCAATTTTTGAAAAACACCTGGCACCCTGTAACTGATCAAACAAATCATCAATACGAGGGAGGGGATATTTATTCTTGATCGTTACCTTATTGAATTGCCGATAGTCAATGCACATTCTTAAGGTGCCATCTTTCTTTCGCACAAATAATATCGGTGCACCCCACGGGGACATACTAGGGTTAATGAAGCCCTTATCTAGCAAATCCTTCAATTGCTCCTTTAATTCACGCAGTTCGGCTGGAGCCATCCTATACGGAGGAATAGAAATAGGCTGAGTGCTTGGAATCACATCAATGCCAAATTCTACTTCTCGTTTTGGGGGTAAACCTGGAAGATTCTCTGGGAATACATCAAGAAATTCATTGACCACTGGGACCGACTGCGGAGTTAGTGGTTCCGCTTCGGTATCTTTCACCCATACTAGATGACATATATAACCTTTAGCAATCATTTTTCTGGATTTCAAATAGGAAATAAATCTTCCTCGTGGTGCCCCTACGTTACCCTGCCATGATAGAACATTTTCTTGCGGAAAACCAAAGTGTACCTTCTTGGCGTGGCAATCTACCATAGCATAACAAGAGGCCAACCAATCCATTCCCATGATCACATCAAAATCCACCATGTCTAGTTCAATGAGATCGGCCAATGTATCATGACCACAGACAGTTACCACACAGTTACGATACACTCTCTTTGCAACAATATATTCAACAACCAGTGTAGACACTTCAATTGATTTACTTAACAATTCTGGTGCCTTTGTAAATTTTGCAGCAATCAATGGGGTAACATAGGAAAATGTAGAACCTGGGTCAATTAGTGCATATACATTATGTGAGAATATGGATAATGTACCTGTGACAACATCAGGAGAAGCCTCTGAATTCTGGAGGTCCACTAAAGCATAAGTACGATTCTGGACCCCGCTAGTACTGGCTGCTCCTTTGGCACCTCTACCACGGCCAATAGGCTGCACCCCTCGACCCTGTGAAGGAACCGATGCTGATGATGCAATGGCCGACCCAGCTGGTCGTGCTATACCACCCATGCTTCACTGTGGACAATCCCTCGCTATATGCCCCGGCATACCACACCAAAAGCAGACATTCATCCCTGACCGACATGTACCTATGTGCATACGTCCGCAGTGCTGACACTGCTGACAAGGAAAACCTGCTGCCTGTGACCCATGAACTCCGCTACTCTGCCCTGATGGACCACCCCTAGACCCTCGAAACTGTGAATGAGCACCCCCTGTGGAATAAGAGAACGACGGTCTAGGTGGTCTAGGAAACATGCGGGGCCTAGATCCTCCATGGGACATCATAGGTGGTCCCATAGGTCTAGCCCTTTTGGACTGTCCCCTATCAAATTCATGCACTCTTCTTCTCTGTCGTTGGTCTTCCATTTTCTGAGCGAAGGCTTGTATTCGAGTAATGTCCATGTCCTTATTCAAGGAAGCAATAGTGCAATCCCGTACCAAATATGGCTCTAGTCTGTCCACATATCTATGGACCCTGTCTGTCATCGTAGCCACAACATTTGGCGCATATCGAGCCAAGAAATTAAATTGCAAGCTATATTCCCTCACGCTCAAATTTCCTTGACAGAGATTTAGGAACTGATCCGCACGTGCCTCACGGATCTCATAGGGAAAGTAATGATCAAAGAAAGCAATTTTAAACTCTTCCCACGTAGGTGGGGTTGCACCAATATCAAAGGATTTCTTCCAATCCTCGTACCACAATATTGCCTCTCCTTTCAGCCTATATGCAGCAAGTTCAACTATTTCGACCCCTGTCACATGCATAACTTCCAAGGCCCTCTGAATTTGATCCACGAAGTCCTGTGGATCTACTTTTGGATCTGACCCAGTGAAAATAGGAGGGTCAAGTTTTAGGAAATCCTATGTCCTGCGACTTGCCATTCTTGCCGCATCATCATCATGTGTCACTACACCTCGTCCCTGGATTTGTGCCGCCACTAACTGTGTCAACATATGTACAACATTCCTAAGATCCTGAGCCGTGGCATTCATCGGTGGCTCTACAGGTACTTCTCTATTAATTGGCTCTTCCGGAACTGGGAGGGTAGATGAAGACCGCGATGATATTTCAGCATTCGCTCCACCTTGACTAGCTTGGTCAGGTGGTAATCTGCTCATTCCTTATCCAGCAGGCACATCTACCTGCTTCCCTTTACCTCTACCTCTCGTAATTGGCATTTTGACTATACCAAATAAAAACAAAATACCATGATCATACACACTTCAACTGACAACACTGGCTCTATTACACGATCTAGAAGTGAAGAACAGAAACAATATCCTAAATGTCCCGTAGCCTCCTACTTATAAATGTGGTGCACAACACATCGATAAGTAAGACTTTACTCTGACACGGATTTATAGACACCCTTAGAACGACCTGCTCTAATACCACTTTGTCACCCCCCGAATCCCATCGAGACATGATTGGCACCCGTAGCCGATAAGGCCCGAGAGAACCAACCTTTGCCTATGTTCAATCATATGCATATCATAATCATAACCACCAGTGCGTAAGAACATGAAAGACGAATAAAGAAAAACATGGGACATATTTATACATACATATGAAACGTGGCCGTTGAGGCCATCCAGTCAAAACAACATATGTCTTTTACACTGATACACCCACATCCGTCTACAAAAGCCTCTAACAAGAGCATTGACCAATACAAACCAAAAGTCGGGACAAGTCCCCGCTTTATACAACATGTACAACATCAAAACATATATCTACTCTGACTTGGAGAAGGCCCGAATTAGCTGGAGCTCACCAAGGAACCGCTAACACTGGCAATCTACTGGGGAGGCCTACTGGGACCTGCGTCTGCAGCAAGTAAGGTAAATTCCCTGAGAGGGGTCAGTACGACATAAGTACTGAGTATGTAAGGCTCAAATGAAACTTTGTAACACATGAACATACTAATGAACTCAATACAAATGACTAGACAATGTGAGTAAGTCACCATTTTGCATTTTGGGAACCATGTGAATTGCTTTCATTACTTCCATTACTTTCTTTACATTCAATGCTTGCTTGTCATACATGTGTCACAATGTACCTGGGCCCCTACTGATCAGTGGGTCTTTCCATGACTTATCATCATGTTGGGATCGGGTCGAGCTAGGCTTATGCCCCTAAGACCTGCCACCCATGAAGCACTGCATCGGGATCGAGTCGAGCTAGGCTTACGCCTTTAGACTTTCCACCCATAAATCAATACATCGGGATCGAGTCGAGCTAGGCTTGTGCCCCTAGACTTTCCACCCATAAATCAATACATCGGGATTGAGTCGAGCTAAGCTTATGCCCCTAGACTTGCCACCCATACTTGATCATTGACCACATTTGCATTACTTTGATCTTTACTTTGAGATTGAGATTGATACTAGGATAGTCACAACATCACTTTGAACTTTGGAACATAACATTGTTGGAAGCTTTGGATCATTAACCAATGAGTGAAATACATGTGAATAAACATCATGAGAAATATAACATTACTAGCACCATGATACCATTGGAACCATTGGACAATAATCCATGAACAAGAGACACAAGTATAGTCGCTATTGGAACTTTGGGACATTTACCATGATTATAGGACATGAGACTTACAATTGATCAATGAGTAGGAAATTTATAACAATGACCATTGCTGACTAGATATGGAATACCTTAGCACATTTCGGGATAAGACTAGTGACATGTCAATGTAAACACTAATTGCCGCAGAAAGATACGGACGAAATAACCTTACATACCTGCACTTCCACATATGAATACACAAGTCTATGTACGTATGACTACAATGGTCCAACTCCTTCCTTACGTCTTAGTCTACAATACAAGTTCGTACCGGAGCTTACATTAGCAACTAGTCACTATATAGGCGTACAAGATGATAATGAACTGTGTGTCAATGCATTTCCATATGAGCAACACCGTCACATGACACACATTGACCCAAAATATCATACATCAATAGCATTGCACACCTCATGTATCCTTTTACGTTTTTCCCTTTATCATTCCGTCGTGATTACGTATTTATCACAACATATAAACAACCATACATACTTAACATAGTACAAAACACCTTCATACGACACTTTAAAGTCATTAAAACGTCATCACAATGTGATAATTACATCCCAAAAGGGTATCGGGGCTTTCGGGGATCAACGGGGTACGAAAACAAACAAAGCAAAAATCCGGAGTGATCTGCGCTGATACCTGCGCGCGCAGGTGGCGAGTTGTGCGCGCAGATGGCTCCTGGAGAATTCCAGGGCCTTCTGCGTTTGCATCTGCGCGCGCAGATGCCCTTGTCCGCGGGGGCGGATGCCCGTTTTGGTCCGAAACGTCATTTTTTGGGTCTTTTAATGCAATGAATGGTCCACGATCACAATCAAACTTATTTGAACCTATTTTTGAGCATATTAAACACCAACATTCATCCATGGGATCACAACACACATAACATCACCAAAACGACATTTGCCTTACATTACGCCATCATTTCCATGCTAACTTTTGCAATAACAATTTCAACCATTATACGCAAGATTAAAACAAGTCAAGGCTATAATCACCTCTCACATATCAATATGGAATCCATCACATTCATTTACTTTAAAATCATAAGTCCCTAGTCAAATTTACAAGGCAAAACCATCCTCCGATTTAGCAACAAGTAACATACACACATAGTGAACTTCTCACACTTCACCAACATAACCAACACAACATACACCATATACCATGCATAATATATATTAATCCATCATAATAAACACTTACCAACACTTACCAATTGATGATCTTGGCCCAAAGAGTGCTTTAGAGGTCTTGAGAGAAAAAGAGCAAATGTTGGAAAATTCTAGAAAAGTGATGAGAGTCCAATGCTATAAAAAAAAATCTGATTTTTCCAATATATAGTCCCTCATGTCTCTCTTATCTTCTCCTTTGCATTTAATGCAAGGTTTGATTTGGTCAAAATGGATAAAATGGAAGAATGGGTCAAAAAAAACCTTTTTGGGCCATGTCTTCTTTGTTATTTTGGGCTCCATTTAAGGGCCCAATTGGATTAAACTTGTAAATGACCATAATTCAATACAAAATGCATCCATTCTCTCATGTCTTCATATTTCCAGAATTATTACGGTCGTCAACTAGTTTTTGAAACATACGGGGTGTGACATTCTTCCCCCCTTAGAAACATTCGTCCTCGAATGTTAGCAATATCGTCTCATGTCAATTACAACAATTGCAACTATCTATGGACACTTACTTGTCATTGTTCCACTTCCGTACTTTGAACTTCTTCATCCGTTAGAAATAGATGGGGGTACTTAGACTTCATCATTTCTTCAGCTTCCCATGTGATCTCCTCTACTTGTTGATTTCTCCAAAGTACCTTTACAGAAGCAATGTCTTTGTTCCTTAACCTCTTCACCTGTCTATCCAGAATGGCAATAGGTATTTCCTCATAGGTAAGATCCTCTGTAACCTGTACATCATCGACAGGAGTAAAGCTAGATGGATCCCCTATGCACTTATGAAGCATTGACACATGAAATACCGGATGAACTGTGGAGAGTTCCTGGGGTAGTGCCAATTCATATGCAACTTGCCCAAATCTTCGAATAATTTCATATGGGCCTATGTATCGTGGGCTCAGTTTCCCTTTCTTGCCAAACCGCATTACCCCTTTCATCGGTGACACCTTTAGGAATACCCAATCACCTATGGCAAATTCAAGTCCTCTTCTTCGCACATCGGCATATGACTTGTGATGACTTTGAGCTGTTTGTAACCGTTGTTGGATAACTTTAACTTTCTCCATGGCTTGGTGAAGAATATCTGGCCCAAGTAAGGCAGTTTCACCTGCTTCGAACCATCCGATTGGTGATCTACATTTCCTTCCATACAAGGCTTCATAAGGTGCCATTTTAATACTGGAATGATAGCTATTGTTATATGCAAATTCAATAAGAGGCAAATGGTCATCCCAACTGCCTTGAAAATCTAACGTACAAGCTCGTAGCATATCTTCAAGTGTCTGAATAGTATGTTCTGCTTGTACATCAGTCTGAGGATGGAAAGCTGTACTCAAATTCACCCGTGTACCCAATCTCTGCTGGAAAGATCTCCAAAAGTGTGCTGTGAACTGTGCTCCTCTGTCTGATATAATGGAAAGGGGAATACCATGCAATCGCACTATCTCTTTCACATACAACTTCGCATAATCCTCAGCTGTATAGGTCGTCTTGACCGGTAGGAAATGCGCTGACTTGGTAAGCCTGTCCACTATGACCTATATAGAATCAAACTTCTGCAATGTACGAGGAAAACCCGTAATGAAATCCATATTTATCATATCCCACTTCCAGACTGGAAGATTGATACATTGCATGTAACCTCCCAATTTCTGATGTTCCACCTTCACTTGTTGACAATTTGGGCATTGCGCGACAAATTCTGCAATGTTCTTTTTCATGTTGCCCCACCAATACACTTCCTTCAATGCATGGTACATTTTAGTAGCACCCGGATGAATAGAATAGCGCAAATGATGTGCCTCTGTCATAATTCGTGTCCTCAGCTCATCTACATCTGATACACATAATATCCCTTGACATTGAAGTACTCTTTCCTGTGTAAGATCAAATGCCTTTATTAAATCATGCTGTACATTTTTCTTTAGCTGCAATAATATAGAATCCGCAAACTGCTTCTCTTTCACTTCAGTTATTAAGGAGGATTCTGCTGCATTCTGCACAATAACTCTATCATCTGAGGATTCAATAAGGCGAACTCCCAAGCTGGCTAATTGATTCAAATATTTGATTATCTCATGCTTTTCATTCAACTGACCACTAGTGCTTTCTACTGCCTTACGGTTCAATGCATCAGCTACCAAATTTGCTTTGCCTGGGTGATAAAGAATATCAATGTCATAATCTTTTAAAAGCTCCAACCACCTTCGTTGCCTCAAATTGAGTTCCTTCTGCTTAAAAAGATATTGCAAGCTTTTGTGATCAGTATAGATGTCAACATGAACCCCATATAAATAATGACGCCATATCTTTAAAGCAAAAACTACCGCTGCCAATTCAAGATCATGTGTGGGATATTTTTTCTCGTGTGGCCGCAACTGTCGTGAGGCATATGCTATGGCATTACCATGTTGCATAAACACACTTCCGAGGACAACCCCGAAAGCATCACAATATACGACATAGCCTTCGGTACCTTCGGGAAGCACTAAAACTGGTGTGGAGGTTAATTTATCTTTCAACTTTTGGAAGCTTTTCTCACATGCGTCATTCCACTGAAATTTTACCGCCTTATGTGTAAGCTTTGTTAATGGTGTAGCAATAGAAGAAAAACCTTCCACAAACCTTTTGTAATACCCTGCCAGTCCAAGAAAACTATGAATTTCTGTGGGTGTCGTAGGTCTTGGCCAGTTTTTCACTGCTTCAATCTTTTGGGTATCAACCTTTATGCCTTCATCTGATACAATGTGACCCAAGAACGCGACTGATTTCAACCAAAACTCACATTTGGAGAACTTTGCATACAACTTCCGTTCACGAAGAATCTGTAACACTTGTCATAAGTGATTAGCATGGTCCTCCGGTGATCTTGAATAAACTAGGATGTCATCTATGAATACTGTGACGAACACGTCCAAAAATGGCTTAAACACCCTATTCATCAAATCCATGAACACAGCTGGAGCATTTGTTAGTCCAAATGACATAACTAAAAATTCATAATGGCCATACCGTGTTCGAAAAGCGGTCTTGGGTACATCTTCTTCGCTAACTCTGACTTGATGGTAACCCGACCTCAAGTCAATTTTTGAAAAACACCTGGCACCCTGTAACTGATCAAACAAATCATCAATACGAGGGAGGGGATATTTATTCTTGATCGTTACCTTATTGAATTGTCGATAGTCAATGCACATTCTTAAGGTGCCATCTTTCTTTCGCACAAATAATACCGGTGCACCCCACGGGGACATACTAGGCCTAATGAAGCCCTTATCTAGCAAATCCTTCAATTGCTCCTTTAATTCACGCAGTTCGGCTGGAACCATCCTATACGGAGGAATAGAAATAGGCTGAGTGCTTGGAATCACATCAATGCCAAATTCTACTTCCCGTTTTAGGGGTAAACCTGGAAAATTCTCTGGGAATACATCAAGAAATTCATTGACCACTGGGATCGACTGCGGAGTTAGTGGTTCCGCTTTGGTATCTTTCACCCATACTAGATGACATATATAACCTTTAGCAATCATTTTTCTGGATTTCAAATAGGAAATAAATCTTCCTCGTGGTGCCCCTACATTACCCTGCCATGATAGAACATTTTCTTGCGGAAAACCAAAGTGTACCTTCTTGGCCCGGCAATCTACCGTAGCATAACAAGAGGCCAACCAATCCATTCCCATGATCACATCAAAATCCACCATGTCTAGTTCAATGAGATCGGCCAATGTATCATGACCACAGACAGTTACCACACAGTTATGATACACTCTCTTTGCAACAATATATTCAACAACCAGTGTAGACACTTCAATTGATTTACTTAACAATTCTGGTGCCTTTGTAAATTTTGCAGCAATCAATGGGGTAACATAGGAAAATGTAGAACCTGGGTCAATTAGTGCATATACATTATGTGAGAATATGGATAATGTACCTGTGACAACATCAGGAGAAGCCTCTGAATTCTGGAGGTCCACTAAAGTATAAGTACGATTCTGGACCCCGCTAGTACTGGCTGCTCCTCTGGCACCTCTACCACGGCCAATAGGATGCACCCCTCGACCCTGTGAAGGAACCAATGCTGATGATGCAACGGCCGACCCAGTTGGTCGTGCTATACCACCCATGCTCCGCTGTGGACAATCCCTCGCTATATGCCCCGACATACCATACCAAAAGCAGACATTCATCCCTGACCGACATGTACCTGTATGCATACGCCCGCAGTGCTGACACTGCTGACGAGGAAAACCTGCTGGCTGTGACCCATGAACTCCGCTACTCTGCCCTGATGGACCACCCCTAGACCCTCGAAACTGTGAATGAGCACCCCCTGTGGAATAAGAGAATGACGGTCTAGGTGGTCTAGGAAACATGCGGGGCCTAGATCCTCTATGGGAGATCATAGGTGGTCCCATAGGTCTAGCCCTTTTGGACTGTCCCCTATCAAATTCATGCACTCTTCTTCTCTGTCGTTGGTCTTCTATTTTCTGAGCGAAGGCTTGTATTCGAGTAATGTCCATGTCCTTATTCAAGGAAGCAATAGTGCAATCCCGTACCAAATATGGCTCTAGTCTGTCCACATATCTATGGACCCTGTCTGTCATCGTAGCCACAACATTTGGCGCATATCGAGCCAAGAAATTAAATTGCAAGCTATATTCCCTCACGCTCAAATTTCCTTGACGGAGATTTAGGAACTGATCCGCACGTGCCTCACGGATCTCATAGGTAAAGTAATGATCAAAGAAAGCAATTTTAAACTCTTCCCACGTAGGTGGGGTTGCACCAATATCACAGGATTTCTTCCAATCCTCGTACCACAATATTGCCTCTCCTTTCAGCCTATATGCAGCAAGTTCAACTATTTCGACCCCTGTCACATGCATAACTTCCAAGGCCCTCTGAATTTGATCCACGAAGTCCTGTGGATCTACTTTTGGATATGACCCAGTGAAAATAGGAGGGTCAAGTTTTAGGAAATCCTGTGTCCTGCGACTTGCCATTCTAGCCGCATCATCATCATGTGTTACTACACCTCATCCCTGGATTTGTGCCGCCACTAACTGTGTCAACATATGTACAACATTCCTACGATCCTGAGCCGTGGCATTCATCGGTGGCTCTACAGGTACTTCTCTATTAATTGGCTCTTCCGGAACTGGGAGGGTAGATGAAGACCGTGATGATATTTCAGCATTCGCTCCACTTTGACTAGCTTGGTCAGGTGGTCATCTGCTCATTCCTTATCCAGCAGGCACATCTACCTGCTTCCCTTTACCTCTATCTCTCGTAATTGGCATTTTGACTATACCAAAGAAAAACAAAATACCATGATCATACACACTTCAACTGACAACACTGGCTCTATTACACGATCTAGAAGTGAAGAACAGAAACAATATCCTAAATGTCCCGTAGCCTCCTACTTATAAATGTGGTGCACAACACATCGATAAGTAAGACTCTACTCTGACACGGATTTGTAGACACCCTTAGAACGACCTGCTCTGATACCACTTTGTCACCCTCCGAATCCCATCGAGACATGATTGGCACCCGTAGCCGATAAGGCCCGAGAGAACCAACCTTTGCCTATGTTCAATCATATGCATATCATAATCATAACCACCATTGCGTAAGAACATGAAAGACGAATAAAGAAAAACATGGGACATATTTATACATACATATGAAACGTGGCCGTTGAGGCCATCCAGTCAAAACAACATATGTCTTTTACACTGATACACCCACATCCGTCTACAAAAGCCTCTAACAAGAGCATTGACCAATACAAACCAAAAGTCGGGAATAGTCCCCGCTTTATACAACATGTACAATATCAAAACATATATCTACTCTGACTCAGAGAAGGCCCGAATTAGCTGGAGCTCACCAAGGAACCGCTAACACTGGCAATCTACTGGGGAGGCCTACTGGGACCTGCGTCTGCAGCAAGTAAGGTAAATTCCCTGAGAGGGGTCAGTACGACATAAGTACTGAGTATGTAAGGCTCAAATGAAACTTTGTAACACATGGACATACTAATGAACTCAATACAAATGACTAGACAATGTGAGTAAGTCACCATTTTGCATTTTGGGAACCATGTGAATTGCTTTCATTACTTCCATTACTTTCTTTACATTCAATGCTTGCTTGTCATACATGTGTCACAATGTACCCGGGCCCCTACTGATCAGTGGGTCTTTCCATGACTTATCGTCATGTTGGGATCGGGTCGAGCTAGGCTTATGCCCCTAAGACCTGCCACCCATGAAGCACTGCATCGGGATCGAGTCGAGCTAGGCTTACGCCTCTAGACTTTCCACCCATAAATCAATACATCGGGATCGAGTCGAGCTAGGCTTGTGCCCCTAGACTTGCCACCCATAAATCAATACATCGGGATTGAGTCGAGCTAAGCTTATGCCCCTAGACTTGCCACCCATACTTGATCATTGACCACATTTGCATTACTTTGATCTTTACTTTGAGATTGAGATTGATACTAGGATAGTCACAACATCACTTTGAACTTTGGAACATAACATTGTTGGAAGCTTTGGATCATTAACCAATGAGTGAAAGACATGTGAATAAACATCATGAGAAATATAACATTACTAGCACCATGATACCATTGGAACCATTGGACAATAATCCATGAACAAGAGACACAAGTATAGTCGCTATTGGAACTTTGGGACATTTACCATGATTATAGGAATGAGACTTACAATTGATCAATGAGTAGGAAATTTATAACAATGACCATTGCTGACTAGATATGGAATACCTTAGCACATTTCGGGATAGGACTAGTGACATGTCAATGTAAACACTAATTGCCGCAGAAAGATACGGAAGAAATAACCTTACATACCTGCACTTCCACGTATGAATACACAAGTCTATGTACGTATGACTACAATGGTCCAACTCCTTCCTTACGTCTTAGTCTACAATACAAGTTCGTACCGGAGCTTACATTAGCAACTAGTCACTATATAGGCGTACAAGATGATAATGAACTGTGTGTCAATGCATTCCCATATGAGCAACACCGTCACATGACACACATTGACCCAAAATATAATACATCAATAGCATTGCACACCTCATGTATCCTTTTACGTTTTTCCCTTTATCATTCCGTCGTGATTACGTATTTATCACAACATATAAACAACCATACATACTTAACATAGTACAAAACACCTTCATACGACACTTTAAAGTCATTAAAACGTCATCACAATGTGATAATTACATCCCAAAAGGGTATCGGGGCTTTCGGGGATCAACGGGGTGCGAAAACAAACAAAGCAAAATCCGGAGTGATCTGCGCTGCCACCTGCGCGCGCAGGTGGCGATATGTGCGCACAGATGGCTCCTGGAGAATTCCAGGGCCTTCTGCGTTGGCATCTGCGTGCGCAGATGCCCTTGTCTGCGGGGGCGGATGCCCGTTTTGGTCCGAAACGTCATTTTTTGGGTCTTTTAATGCAATGAATGGTACACGATCACAATCAAACATATTTGAACCTATTTTTGAGAATATTAAACACCAACATTCATCCATGGGCTCACAACACACATAACATCACCAAAACGACATTTGCCTTACATTACGCCATCATTTCCATGCTAACTTTTGCAATAACAATTTCAACCATTATACGCAAGATTAAAACAAGTCAAGGCTATAATAACCTCTCACATATCAATATGGAATCCATCACATTCATTTACTTTAAAATCACAAGTCCCTAGTCAAGTTTACAAGGCAAAACCATCCTCCGATTTAGCAACAAGTAACATACACACATAGTGAACTTCTCACACTTCACCAACATAACCAACACAACATACACCATATACCATGCATAATATATATTAATCCATCATAATAAACACTTACCAACACTTACCAATTGATGATCTTGGCCCAAAGAGTGCTTTAGAGGTCTTGAGAGAAAAAGAGCAAATGTTGGAAAATTCTAGAAAAGTGATGAGAGTCCAATGCTATAAAAAAAAATCTGATTTTTCCAATATATAGTCCCTCATGTCTCTCTTATCTTCTCCTTTGCATTTAATGCAAGGTTTGATTTGGTCAAAATGGATCAAATGGAAGAATGGATCAAAAAAAAAACCTTTTCGGGCCATGTCTTCTTTGTTATTTTGGGCTCCATTTAAGGACCCAATTGGATTAAACTTGTAAATGCCCATAATTCAATACAAAATGCATCCATTCTCTCATGTCGTCATATTTCCAGAATTATTACGGTCGTCAACTAGTTTTTGAAACATACGGGGTGTTACATTCTTCCCCCCTTAGAAACATTCGTCCTCGAATGTTAGCAATATCATCTCATGTCAATTACAACAATTGCAACTATCTATGGACATACATATACATAAACACTTCAGCCTCATGAACACTTACTTGTCATTGTTCCACTTCCGTACTTTGAACTTCTTCATCCGTTAGAAATAGATGGGGGTACTTAGACTTCATCACTTCTTCAGCTTCCCATGTGATCTCCTCTACTTGTTGATTTCTCCAAAGTACCTTTACAGAAGCAATGTCTTTGTTCCTTAACCTCTTCACCTGTCTATCCAGAATGGCAATAGGTATTTCCTCATAGGTAAGATCCTCTGTAACCTGTACATCATCGACAGGAGTAAAGCTAGATGGATCCCCTATGCACTTCTGAAGCATTGACACATGAAATACCGGATGAACTGTGGAGAGTTCCTGGGGTAGTGCCAATTCATATGCAACTTGCCCAAATCTTCGAATAATTTCATATGGGCCTATGTATCGTGGGCTCAGTTTCCCTTTCTTGCCAAACCGCATTACCCCTTTCATCGGTGACACCTTTAGGAATACCCAATCACCTATGGCAAATTCAAGTCCTCTTCTTCGTACATCGGCATATGACTTGTGACGACTTTGAGCTGTTTGTAACTGTTGTTGGATAACTTTAACTTTCTCCATGGCTTGGTGAAGAATATCTGGCCCAAGTAAGGCAGTTTCACCTGCTTCGAACCATCCGATTGGTGATCTACATTTCCTTCCATACAAGGCTTCATAAGGTGCCATTTTAATACTTGAATGATAGCTATTGTTATATGCAAATTCAATAAGAGGCAAATGGTCATCCCAACTGCCTTGAAAATCTAACGTACAAGCTCGTAGCATATCTTCAAGTGTCTGAATAGTACGTTCTGCTTGTACATCAGTCTGAGGATGGAAAGCTGTACTCAAATTCACCCGTGTACCCAATCTCTGCTGGAAAGATCTCCAAAAGTGTGCTGTGAACTGTGCTCCTCTGTCTGATATAATGGAAAGGGGAATACCATGCAATTGCACTATCTCTTTCACATACAACTTCGCATAATCCTCAGCTGTATAGGTCGTCTTGACCGGTAGGAAATGCGCTGACTTGGTAAGCCTGTCCACTATGACCTATATAGAATCAAACTTCCGCAATGTACGAGGAAAACCCGTAATGAAATCCATATTAATCATATCCCACTTCCAGACTGGAAGATTGATACATTGCATGTAACCTCCCGATTTCTGATGTTCCACCTTCACTTGTTGACAATTTGGGCATTGCGCGACAAATTCTGCAATGTTCTTTTTCATGTTGCCCCACCAATACACTTCCTTCAATGCATGGTACATTTTAGTAGCACCCGGATGAATAGAATAGCGTAAATGATGTGCCTCTGTCATAATTCGTGTCCTCAGCTCATCTACATCCGATACACATAATATCCCTTGACATTGAAGTACTCTTTCCTGTGTAAGATCAAATGCCTTTGTTAAATCATGCTGTACATTTTTCTTTAGCTGCAATAATATAGAATCCGCAAACTGCTTCTCTTTCACTTCAGTTATTAAGGAGGATTCTGCTGCATTCTGCACAATAAATCTATCATCTGAGGATTCAATAAGGCGAACTCCCAAGCTGGCTAATTGATTCAAATATTTGATTATCTCATGCTTTTCATTCAACTGACCACTAGTGCTTTCTACTGCCTTACGGTTCAATGCATCAGCTACCAAATTTGCTTTGCCTGGGTGATAAAGAATATCAATGTCATAATCTTTTAAAATCTCCAACCACCTTCGTTGCCTCAAATTGAGTTCCTTCTGCTTAAAAAGATATTGCAAGCTTTTGTGATCAGTATAGATGTCAACATGAACCCCATATAAATAATGACGCCATATCTTTAAAGCAAAAACTACCGCTGCCAATTCAAGATCATGTGTGGGATATTTTTTCTCGTGTGGCCGCAACTGTCGTGAGGCATATGCTATGGCATTACCATGTTGCATAAACACACTTCCGAGGACAACCCCGGAAGCATCACAATATACGACATAGCCTTCGGTACCTTCGGGAAGCACTAAAACTGGTGTGGAGGTTAATTTATCTTTCAACTTTTGGAAGCTTTTCTCACATGCGTCATTCCACTGAAATTTTACCGCCTTATGTGTAAGATTTGTTAATGGTGTAGCAATAGAAGAAAAACCTTCCACAAACCTTCTGTAATACCCTGCCAGTCCAAGAAAACTATGAATTTCTGTGGGTGTCGTAGGTCTTGGCCAGTTTTTCACTGCTTCAATCTTTTGGGTATCAACCTTTATGCCTTCATCTGATACAATGTGACCCAAGAACGCGACTGATTTCAACCAAAACTTACATTTGGAGAACTTTGCATACAACTTCCGTTCACGAAGAATCTGTAACACTTGTCATAAGTGATTAGCATGGTCCTCCGGTGATCTTGAATAAACTAGGATGTAATTTATGAATACTGTGACGAACACGTCCAAAAATGGCTTAAACACCCTATTCATCAAATCCATGAACACAGATGGAGCATTTGTTAGTCCAAATGACATAACTAAAAATTCATAATGGCCATACCGTGTTCGGAAAGCTGTCTTGGGTACATCTTCTTCGCTAACTCTGACTTGATGGTAACCCGACCTCAAGTTAATTTTTGAAAAACACCTGGCACCCTGTAACTGATCAAACAAATCATCAATACGAGGGAGGGGATATTTATTCTTGATCGTTACCTTATTGAATTGCCGATAGTCAATGCACATTCTTAAGGTGCCATCTTTCTTTCACACAAATAATACCGGTGCACCCCACGGGGACATACTAGGCCTAATGAAGCCTTTATCTAGCAAATCCTTCAATTGCTCCTTTAATTCACGCAGTTCGGCTGGAGCCATCCTATACAGAGGAATAGAAATAGGCTGAGTGCTTGGAATCACATCAATGCCAAATTCTACTTCCCATTTTGGGGGTAAACCTGGAAGATTCTCTGGGAATACATCAAGAAATTCATTGACCACTGGGACCGACTGCGGAGTTAGTGGTTCCGCTTTGGTATCTTTCACCCATACTACATGACATATATATCCTTTAGCAATCATTTTTCTGGATTTCAAATAGGAAATAAATCTTCCTCGTGGTGCCCCTACATTACCCTGCCATGATAGAACATTTTCTTGCGGAAAACCAAAGTGTACCTTCTTGGCCTGGCAATCTACCGTAGCATAACAAGAGGCCAACCAATCCATTCCCATGATCACATCAAAATCCACCATGTCTAGTTCAATGAGATCGGCCAATGTATCATGACCACAGACAGTTACCACACAGTTACGATACACTCTCTTCGCAACAATATATTCACCAACCAGTGTAGACACTTCAATTGATTTACTTAATAATTCTGGTGCCTTTGTAAATTTTGCAGCAATCAATGGGGTAACATAGGAAAATGTAGAACCTGGGTCAATTAGTGCATATACATTATGTGAGAATATGGATAATGTACCTGTGACAACATCAGGAGAAGCCTCTGAATTCTGGAGGTCCACTAAAGCATAAGTACGATTCTGGACCCCGCTAGTACTGGCTGCTCCTCTGGCACCTCTACCACGGCCAATAGGCTGCACCCCTCGACCCTGTGAAGGAACCGATGCTGATGATGCAACGGCCGACCCAGCTGGTCGTGCTATACCACCCATGCTCCGCTGTGGACAATCCCTCGCTATATGCCCCGGCATACCACACCAAAAGCATACATTCATCCCTGACTGACATGTACCTGTGTGCATACGCCCGCAGTGCTGACACTGCTGATGAGGAAAACCTGTTCCCTTTGACCCATGAACTCCGCTACTCTGCCCTGATGGACCACCCCTAGACCCTCAAAACTGTGAATGAGCACCCCCTGTGGAATAAGAGAACGACGGTCTAGGTGGTCTAGGAAACATGCAGGGCCTAGATCCTCCATAGGACATCATAGGCGGTCCCATAGGTCTAGCCCTTTTGGACTGTCCCCTATCAAATTCATGCACTCTTCTTCTCTGTCGTTGGTCTTCCATTTTCTGAGCGAAGGCTTGTATTCGAGTAATGTCCATGTCCTTATTCAAGGAAGCAATAGTGCAATCCCGTACCAAATATGGCTCTAGTCTGTCCACATATCTATGGACCCTGTCTGTCATCGTAGCCACAACATTTGGCGCATATCGAGCCAAGAAATTAAATTGCAAGCTATATTCCCTCACGCTCAAATTTCCTTGACGGAGATTTAGGAACTGATCCGCACGTGCCTCATAGATCTCATAGGGCAAGTAATGATCAAAGAAAGCAATTTTAAACTCTTCCCACGTAGGTGGGGTTGCACCAATATCACGGGATTTCTTCTAATCCTCGTACCACAATATTGCCTCTCCTTTCAGCCTATATGCAGCAAGTTCAACTGTTTCGACCCCTGTCACATGCATAACTGCCAAGGCCCTCTGAATTTGATCCACGAAGTCCTGTGGATCTACTTTTGGATCTGACCCAGTGAAAATAGGAGGGTCAAGTTTTAGGAAATCCTGTGTCCTGGGACTTGCCATTCTAGCCGCATCATCATCATGTGTCACTACACCTCGTCCCTGGATTTGTGCCGCCACTAACTGTGTCAACATATGTACAACATTCCTAAGATCCTGAGTCGTGGCATTCATCGGTGTCTCTACAGGTACTTCTCTATTAATTGGCTCTTTCGGAACTGGGAGGGTAGATGAAGACCGCGATGATATTTCAGCATTCGCTCCACCTTGACTAGCTTGGTCAGGTGGTAATCTGCTCATTCCTTATCCAGCAGGCACATCTACCTGCTTCCCTTTACCTCTACCTCTCGTAATTAGCATTTTGACTATACCAAAGAAAAACAAAATACCATGATCATACACACTTCAACTGACAACACTGGCTCTATTACACGATCTAGAAGTGAAGAACAGAAACAATATCCTAAATGTCCCGTAGCCTCCTACTTATAAATATGGTGCACAACACATCGATAAGTAAGACTCTACTCTGACACGGATTTGTAGACACCCTTAGAACGACCTGCTCTGATACCACTTTGTCACCCCCCGAATCCCATCGAGACATGATTGGCACCCGTAGCCGATAAGGCCCGAGAGAACCAACCTTTGCCTATGTTCAATCATATGCATATCATAATCATAACCACCATTGCGTAAGAACATGAAAGACGAATAAAGAAAAACATGGGACATATTTATACATACATATGAAACGTGGCCGTTGAGGCCATCCAGTCAAAACAACATATGTCTTTTACACTGATACACCCACATCCGTCTACAAAAGCCTCTAACAAGAGCATTGACCAATACAAACCAAAAGTCGGGACAAGTCCCCTCTTTATACAACATGTACAACATCAAAACATATATCTACTCTGACTCGGAGAAGGCCCGAATTAGCTGGAGCTCACCAAGGAACCGCTAATACCGGAGCTTACATTAGCAACTAGTCACTATATAGGCGTACAATACGATAATGAACTGTGTGTCAATGCATTTCCATATGAACAACACCGTCACATGACACACATTGACAATATCATACATCAATAGCATTGCACACCTCATGTATCCTTTTACGTTTTTCCCTTTATCATTCCGTTGTGATTACGTATTTATCACAACATATAAACAACCATACATACTTAACATAGTACAAAACACCTTCATACGACACTTTAAAGTCATTAAAACGTCATCACAATGTGATAATTACATCCCAAAAGGGTATCGGGGCTTTCGGGGATCAACGGGGTACGAAAACAAACAAAGCAAAAATCCGGAGTGATCTGCGCTGCCACCTGCGCGCGCAGGTGGCGAGATGTGCGCGCAGATGGCTCCTGGAGAATTCTAGGGCCTTCTGCGTTGGCATCTGCGCGCGCAGATGCCCTCGTCCGCGGGGGCGGATGCCCATTTTGGTCCGAAACGTCATTTTTTGGGTCTTTTAATGCAATGAATGGTCCACGATCACAATCAAACATATTTGAACATATTTTTGAGCATCTTAAACACCAACATTCATCCATGGTCTCACAACACACATAACATCACCAAAACGATATTTGCCTTACATTACGCCATCATTTCCATGCTAACTTTTGCAATAACAATTTCAACCATTATACGCAAGATTAAAACAAGTCAAGGCTATAATCACCTCTCACATATCAATATGGAATCCATCACATTCATTTACTTTAAAATCATAAGTCCCTAGTCAAATTTACAAGGCAAAACCATCCTCCGATTTAGCAACAAGTAACATACACACATAGTGAACTTCTCACACTTCACCAACATAACCAACACAACATACACCATATACCATGCATAATATATATTAATCCATCATAATAAACACTTACCAACACTTACCAATTGATGATCTTGGCCCAAAGAGTGCTTTAGAGGTCTTGAGAGAAAAAGAACAAATGTTGGAAAATTCTAGAAAAGTGATGAGAGTCCAATGCTATAAAAAAAAAACTGATTTTTCCAATATATAGTCCCTCATGTCTCTCTTATCTTCTCCTTTGCATTTAATGCAAGGTTTGATTTGGTCAAAATGGATCAAATGGAAGAATGGGTCAAAAAAAAACCTTTTTGGGCCATGTCTTCTTTGTTATTTTGGGCTCCATTTAAGGGCCCAATTGGATTAAACTTGTAAATGCCCATAATTCAATACAAAATGCATCCATTCTCTCATGTCGTCATATTTCCAGAATTATTATGGTCGTCAACTAGTTTTCGAAACATACGGGGTGTTACATTCTTCCCCCCTTAGAAACATTCGTCCTCGAATGTTAGCAATATCGTCTCATGTCAATTACAACAATTGCAACTATCTATGGACATACATATACATAAACACTTAAGCCTCATGAACACTTACTTGTCATTGTTCCACTTTCGTACTTTGAACTTCTTCATCCGTTAGAAATAGATGGGGGTACTTAGACTTCATCATTTCTTCAGCTTCCCATGTGATCTCCTCTACTTGTTGATTTCTCCAAAGTACCTTTACAGAAGCAATGTCTTTGTTCCTGAACCTCTTCACCTATCTATCCAGAATGGCAATAGGTATTTCCTCATAGGTAAGATCCTCTGTAACCTGTACATCATCGACAGGAGTAAAGCTAGATGGATCTCCTATGCACTTCTGAAGCATTGACACATGAAATACCGGATGAACTGTGGAGAGTTCCTGGGGTAGTGCCAATTCATATGCAACTTGCCCAAATCTTCGAATAATTTCATATAGGCCTATGTATCGTGGGCTCAGTTTCCCTTTCTTGCCAAACCGCATTACCCCTTTTATCGGTGACACCTTTAGGAATACCCAATCACCTATGGCAAATTCAAGTTCTCTTCTTCGCACATCGGCATATGACTTGTGAAGACTTTGAGCTGTTTGTAACCGTTGTTGGATAACTTTAAATTTCTCCATGGCTTGGTGAAGAATATCTGGCCCAAGTAAGGCAGTTTCACCTGCTTCGAACCATCTGATTGGTGATCTACATTTCCTTCCATACAAGGCTTCATAAGGTGCCATTTTAATACTTGAATGATAGCTATTGTTATATGCAAATTCAATAAGAGGCAAATGGTCATCCCAACTGCCTTGAAAATCTAACGTACAAGCTCGTAGCATATCTTCAAGTGTCTGAATAGTACGTTCTGCTTGTACATCAGTCTGAGGATGGAAAGCTGTACTCAAATTCACCCGTGTACCCAATCTCTGCTGGAAAGATCTCCAAAAGTGTGCTGTGAACTGTGATCCTCTGTCTGATATAATGGAAAGGGGAATACCATGCAATCGCACTATCTCTTTCACATACAACTTCGCATAATCCTCAGCTGTATAGGTCATCTTGACCGGTAGGAAATGCGCTGACTTGGTAAGCCTGTCCACTATGACCCATATAGAATCAAACTTCCGCAATGTACGAGGCAAACTCGTAATGAAATCCATATTAATCATATCCCACTTCCAGACTGGAAGATTGATACATTGCATGTAACCTCCCAGTTTCTGATGTTCCACCTTCACTTGTTGACAATTTGGGCATTGCGCGACAAATTCTGCAATGTTCTTTTTCATGTTGCCCCACCAATACACTTCCTTCAATGCATGGTACATTTTAGTAGCACCCGTATAATAGAATAGCGCAAATGAATAGATACGTGGCACGGTCCCAAATGCGCCCCTCCTTAAAAGTTTTCAAAAATTTCATTTTTCGACTTTTCTTCGCGGGTTCGGTTAGATACTTCAAGTCCTATCCTTTAACTTACTTCTTAACCTTAATACACTTTGTTTTGAGGTCCTCTTAGCCTCATTTTGAACCCCACAAATGCACAATGACAATTGCAAAACACCATCTATGCAAGCTAACAAGAGCCAAATTCAATTATCTCGCCAATAACATTACCAAATGCATACTTATAGCTCTCGAGACCTAAATACATATTATTTAATGTAGTCAAGTAGGTTTAGGAACGTACGGGGTGTTACATTTTTGTCAGACTTGACATTCAAATTATATTTTTTGTATTTCAGTTATATTCAGATCATTTTAGTTGTTTAAAATTTTCCTTGTAGCTTTCGCACAGTTTATTCAGTATTTATGTTAGTGTCATGCCAGTACCATGGGTTAGCTTGGGACTACGTTTTGTTCTAAGCACTATGCTACATCCAGGGTATAGACTCGGGTCATGACATTAATCCACATGCGTGTACTCTTGATCCCCTCAGTGATAGTCCAGTAGACTTTCTCCTAGTTAGTCTCTTGTATCAAGGTGTCTCTTTGCCATAACAAATCCATCTCCATGAGTTTCTCCTCAAAATCATCATTGGGGATATTGGGTACTTTTAATACCTTTTTGATTATTGCCACATCCATGGGGACATTCATTTCGTAAATACAAATGGTGGGGTAGTGCTCTTCGCAATGCACAGATAGACGCATGGCATAAAACTCTTAAACCCAGCCTAAAATGCAATTCCAGACATGCTCCACTAGTATCATAGGCTTGAACACCTATAGGCGGGCAATGAATTCTGTTGGCTCCTCCTCTATATCTTTCATTATGAAACCCCTTTTGTGACAAAACCCCTTCCTCTAGTAATCTCCATACCTCTACTGGTAGGCCCTATCAAGAAACTTTCTGAAGGGAGGAGGGATATTGCCTTGATTCTGGTTAGCCATTGTATTAATATTCTTGTGAAATCATGAAAAATAAAGTTAGAAGCTATAGATATTCTCAATAGATTATGATGTTTCAAAATTATAAAGTTCAAAATTTCATGGTAGGCTACTGTCTAAATCTTGCTAAAATGAGAAGCATCCCTCTTTAATAGAGCTACTATAGCAGAAGCATCCCACTGTATTGGGGCGGCTATAGCGGGAGAGTTCTGCCATATTAGGACTATTTATAGCAAAAGGGATCCCACTATAGCAGTCTTCATTATCCTCAGCTAACCTTCAATGCATCAATGCAGTCTTTTTGCAATTTTCATAATTTTTTGACTTTTATACTTAAATCAGGGTTGGTAAAGTAGTGTATAATCTATAAGTGTCAAAATCCAAGTGTATAAACCTCGATTTAATCCCTAATAGCTAAGGAATTTTGAAGAAGTGACTTTTCACCTTCTACCCCTTATTCAAGCCCCAAATTCGCCATGAACTCCATAAATCTTACGCTTAGAATGCGATAAGAGCATTGGAAATGTAAGAGAAGCAAGCATGATTCCTAAATCCATTACAATTTGGGAAAAATCATATCATGACTAAACTAACCCTAATCTATTTAATTTTTATGAATTTCTTGTCCAATTCTTCGAAAAACAAGCGTTATAAAGTAAGAGACAGAGTTAGAATAGGAATTTACCTTGAATTCAATGCTGAGGGGGAGTGGTTGATCAGATTATCTAAGGGGGAGTTTAAGTTTTAAAAAATCAGAAATGGGAATTGCACCAATTTCTCTTTCTCTTTAAACTATCGAGGCCCGTTATAGTGTCCTGCTTCCCTCTATAGCAAACCCGCTATAGCAGCAGAAGACCTTCTATAGTGGAAGCCAGGCAGTGGAAAGGGGCAAAAATTTTCATTCCCTTTTCATATTCATTTTAAGGTTTGGCATATGAACGAGACCCCGATTAACTTTGGTACACATATGCCCTTGTCTAAAATAATCCTCTTATACTTCCATTTATGGTGTATGTTGTGAGGGTACTTATGGTAGGAAAGTGTATGTATAAGTTTGTATCACTCTGTTGTAAGACCGATAAGTGAAGTTGAGACCAAGAACTCCCTAAATTGATGGGTTGGTAATTAATGACCTTAGAAGTGCGTCGACTTAGTTTTCTTTCCTAACATTGTCATTTGGAGATGAACGATAGGTAATTGGTATCTGCTGTAATAACTCATCCCATCATTACTATAATCACCGCATCCAGAGGGTACAGGGGTACTGGTAATTTAAAATTTTCTAGATGTCCCTTAAAGATTCTTGGTAGACAAACTCAGAAGTCAGAATTTTAAGGGAAAATTTCAGGGGAGGCTGACTGTCACCATTTTTCCATAGCAACCTTTCTATAAGGGCAGTCCGACCACTATAGCGGGAAGCGGGCAGTCACTCCATATTTTTAAACACTTTTTCCTTCTCAACTTTAAATAAAGGATCTTTCCTCCTTACAAAAACACCTTAGGGTTGTCCCTAGACCTGAGAATGATTAGAACAAAGTGGCACACTTCAAACGGCAAATCTTGAAGGTTTTCTCTTGGAATCCACACTAGAAATTTCTTGCCTTCATGTAGGCTAGGTTTATTGCATAGTAGATTATGGTTAAATAGCATAATTAGGATGTAGATTGATGGGATATTTCATGCTTAGGCCTGCGGTCATAGAGTACGGTTGGATAAGATCTATATTTAGATTAAAGTGAACCTAAGCTACTCTGGTATAGTTGATTGATTATGTAAGTTTATTGTCTGATTTCAATATGTGACCTACTCTTATTACCTAATCATATGAGGGTATATGTTAGGGTCCTGGGTATGAGAACCAGGGAGTGATGTGAGTTAAAATATGGAAAGTGTGGTATGAGATATAGACCAGTGGTTGTGAAGTATGGTAAATTGCAGTTGAAATTATGAATGTGTTTATGGTAGAGGATTGCTTGTGAGTTTGATGATCAATGGTAGTTAGTCAGAATTGAAATAGTAAAATAGCGAGAAGTCTTAGTTAATAATATTATCAGTTTGTGTATCTTCACAAGAATAGAGTCACTACTAATTGATCGTAACTATGCATTTATTAGATTAACTGTTGTCTTTCCTCTGATATAATTGTGTTTGTAAAGTGTCTACTGCTTCATCGAAAAATTAATAAGTCAATAAATTTCCCTTGGATCATTAATGAAATGATTGCAAATAGGTATTATGTAAAAGATGTAAATATGAACTAGAGTTAAGATACCAATGTTATCGCATGTGTGCATATTATCCGATTGAATTTCCAATTGGTTGCAATTCATGTTATTAAGTGAGGGACATAAATAAATGTTAAGTACATGATTGTTGTGTGAATTAAATTATGCTAAATGCTTAATTGTGATTGAATTGGTGGAATTAAGGTGATATAAGGGTGGGGATGTTTGGATAAGGTGGGATAACATTTATTTTGGAATAAGGGTGGCAAGACACTTAATTATCTAATATGATTTATACATGGACTGAGCTCGTAGTGTGTACACCATGATATCGAGTGTTTGACGATTCCTTGAGCGGACCAGGTATATTCTATGATATATTTAGGATCCTTGTATGGTCTGGTCTTGGTGATATATTTGGGATCCTTGTGTGGTTGGGTCTTGATGATATATTTGGGATCCTTATGTGGACCAGTCTTGATGACATATTTGGGATCTTTGTGTGGTCCCATCTTGATGATATATTTGGGATCCTTGTGTGGTCAGTTCTTGATGATATATTTGGGATCCTTGTGCAGTTCAATCTTAATAATATGTAGTTGGGATCCTTGAGGGGTCCAGCTGTTGATGTTATATATGCTTTCCTCATGGGGATGATTCATCAACATATTGATAAGATAATGAAATATTTAAAAGTCATAAGGTAAGGCTAAGCGTGTCACGCCCCGAATTCCAACGAGGTGTGATTGGCACCCAAGCCGATATAGCCCGAGAGAACCAATCTTTGCTCATGTACATTCGTATGCATATCCTCGTATGAGTCTTATTATTCCTCATGCAACTATGCTCGGAAGTCATGGACATGGAAAAATATGCCATATCTATATATATATAAAACTTCGTCGTTAGAGCCATCAAGTCAAAATGATCATACGTCTCTTACATTCAAATACTCACATACGTCTACAAAAGCCTCTAACAGATGCATTTACAAGACCAACTAAAAGTCGGGACAAGTCCCCGCTTTATCTTTACAACATCAAAAACCAATGTACAACTGTGACTCGAAAAGTCTCGAACAAACTAGGGCTCACCAAAGATCTGCAAATACTGTCAACCGACTGTGGAGGTCTACTAGTGCCTGCACCTGCAACATGTAAGGTAAGTTACCCCGAGGGGGTCAGTACGAAGAATGTACTGAGTATGTAAGGCTCATAAAAACTGTATCATACATAATAAAAACAACAAAAATGGAGTCAGTATAAGAGAAATAGTCAATGTGAATAAACTCTCTTTTTGTATGTGAGGAACCTTATATATTTTTTCTGTCATTGTCATTTATGGTTATTCTTTCATATCCTTATTATTCATATACTATCCTCTACATACCCCTTTTATTCCAGAGAGTTATACTATCCTCAAGAGACTTGCCTCTTAGAGATTCTTCTATTCAAGAGATTCCTTATATGCAAGAGATTCTTTCTTGCTTCTATGCTCATCACCATTTTTATTCATCTACTTGGTTAGTAGGTTGTAAAATAACATGCATCCACCTTATCGGTGGGTTAATAATATAACATACATCCACTCTATTGGTGGGTTAACATACATCCACTCTATTGGTGGGTTAACATACATCCACTCTATTGGTAAGCCCCAACAATTTAATGTACAATTCATAAAATATCTCATGTTCAAATAATTCCATGAATTTTATGGGAATTAACTAGGTTCGGAAAAGTATGGGGTGTTACACCTCCTACGAAGGTCTAATCACATGTACTAGGACCAATATCAATTATCTCATCAATAACATTACAAAATACATACTTATGGCTCTCTACACCTAAGTAAACATTGTCAACATCGTCAAGTAGGGTTGGATAGGTACGGGGTGTTACATTCTGCCCCGACCCCCCTTAGGAACATTCGTCCTCGAATGTTAACAATATCGCTTTATGTACAACACATGCATCCTTAATATTAGTATCTCTATACATATACACTCATAAATAATTGCTTATGTATACTTCCTTGTTCTTGCTCCAATCTCACACCTTGAAATTTCTCCCCTATTTGAAACAATTACAGGTACTTCGACTTCATCATTTCTTTGGCTCCCCACGTGATTTATTTTACTTTTTGTTCCTCCACTATACCTTTACCGAAGCTACTTCTTTATTTCTTAATCCTTCAATTTATCCATCTAGAATAGCAATATATATCTCTTCACAAGTGAGATCCCCCAATACTTGTACATTTTCAATAAAAGCAATGGATCTCGGCGTATGACTTGTGTTAGCTTGTAGCTACTATTGTACCACCTTAACCTTCTCTATAGCTTAGGGCACAAAATATAGCCCCATGTAAGGCAGTTCCACTCGCTCTAAAACATCCAATTGATGATTTAAACTTTCTTCTATATAAACCTTTGTAAGATACCATTTTGATACTTGAATAATAGCTATTATTATACGCACATTCAATAAGGGGTAGATGATCATCCCAACTACCTTTGTAATACAATGTATAAGCTGGTAACATAATTTCAAGTGTTTGGATGATATGTTCTGCTTGTCCACCTGTTTAAGGATAAAAAAATTGTACCCAAAATCCCTTGTATACCCAAACTTTCTGTATTTTTGACTGTTATCTCATCCAGTTGCCGATAATCAATACACATTCTCAATGTGCCATTTCTCTTTTGTGCAAACAACACTGGTGCACCCTACAGGGACATACTAAGTCTTACTAGCTGACATGTGTATACCTTGGACATCGCTTTCCTTACCTCAGGATAGGAAACAAATTTACCTTTCCACTCAATGATGATCTTTTGTGGAAGAAAATGGAAATATATTTTCTTAGCTTGGCAATCTTCGTGACATAACAAGAAGCCAACCACTTCATACCCATTACAACATTAAAAATCTTTTATTTCCATCTCCATAAGATCAACCATCGTAACATGATCACAAACATCTACTATACCATTATGATATGCTCTTTTAACTATAATAAATTCACCGACAGGTGGAAATACTTCAATTAATTTAGCTAATAACCCCGGTGTCCCATTATATTTCACAGTAATCGATGGAGTAGCATATAATAGGGTAGAGCTTGGATCAATCAATACGTATACCTCATGCGTAAACATGGATAATATACCTGTAACTTCATCAGGAGATGCTTCCGCATTCTGCCGGTCCACTAGAGCATAGGTACGATTTTGAGTTCCACTGGAACTGGCTGCTCCTCTGGAGCCTCTACCATGACCAGCAGACTATACACCAGTCGCCGATGCCACAACGGCTGATCCTGTAGGTCGTGTCATACTATCCGTTGGCCTCTGTGGGCACTCTCTCATCATGTGTCCTGGCCTACTACACAAAAAGCAAACATTCATATCAAACCAAAATTCTCCTGAATAAAATCTCCCACAGCACTGGCACAACTGACGAGAAAATCTTATTGCCTATGATCCATGAATTCCACTACTCTGTCCAGATTGGCTACCTCTAAACCCTCGGACTTGAGAGTGTCTGCCTGTTGTGGAATAGGAGAGTGATGGTCTAGGTGGTCTAGAAAACATCAGAGGCCTCGATTCTCCTTGGGACGCTATAGACGACCCCACAGGTCTAGCCCTTTTTGATGACGCTTCCTCAGATTCCTGCATCCTTCTTCTTTGCCTTTGGTCCTCTATTTTCTATTCGAATGCCTGAATTCTGGCGATGTACATATCTCTGTTCAATGCTGTAATAGTACAGTCTCGCACCAAATATGGATCAGTCTATCCACATATCGATGAACTCTATCTTCCATGGTGGCTACTACATTTGGAGCATATCTAGCTAAGGAATTAAACTGCAAACTGTATTCTCTAACACTCATATTTCCTTGACGCAAATGTAGAAATTGGTCTGCACGTGCCTCCCAAATCTCATATGGTAGGTAATGATCAAGGAATGCCATTTTAAATTCTTCCCAACTAGCTGGGAGTGCATCAATACCCCTTGATATTTTCCAGTCCTCATACCATAAGATAGCCTCGCCCTTCAGTCTATAAGCTGCTAGCTCAATCGTTTCTACACCTGTTACGTGCATCACCTCTAGTGCTCTTTGGACTTGGTCCATAAAATCCTGTGGATCTGCTTTCGAATCTGACCCTGTGAATAAGGGAGAGTCTAATTTTAGAAAGTCCTGTGTATGTCGACTAGCTTCTCTAGCCACGTCATCTTCATTTACCATTGGACTAGTTCGTCCTTTTGCTTGTGCAGCCACTAACTGAGTCAACATATGTACTGCATTTCTCAAATCCTGATCACTGGTATTCATCGGTAGTTCTGCAGGTACTTCTCTACCTCTTGGCTCTTCTGGAGATGGAAGAGTAGAAGAAGACCACGATACAATTTCAGCATCAGCTCCACCTTGACTAGCTTGGTCAGGTGGCGATTGACTCATTCCTTCACCTGCAGTCATATCTACCTGCTTACCTTTGCCTTTACCTCTTCTTGTCATCGGCATTTTTTTACTATACACAAGAAAATCAATTCCAATGGTTAGATACGATTCCTTTGACCACATTGGCTCTAGTGCACGATCTAGAAGTGAAGAAAGGAAAAGACATCCTAAATGTCCCGTAGCCTCCTACTTATAAATGTGGTGCACAACACATCGATAAGTAAGACTCTACTCAGACACGGCTTTGTAGACACCCTTAGAAAGACCTGCTCTGATACCACTTTTGTCACGCCCCGAATTCCAACGAGGCGTGATTGGCACCCAAAGTTGATATGGCCCGAGAGAACCAATCTTTGCTCATGTACATACGTATGTATATTATCGTATGAGTATTATTATTCCTCATACAACTATGCGAAATTCATGGACATGGAAACATATGCCATATCTATATATATATATAAAACTTGGCCGTTAGAGCCATCAAGTCAAAATGATCATACGTCTCTTACATTCAAATACCCACATACGTCTACAAAAGCCTCTAACAGATGCATTTACAAGACCAACTAAAAGTTGGGACAAGTCCTCGCTTTATCTTTACAACATCAAAAACCAATGTACAACTGTGACTCGAAAAGTCTCGAACAAACTGGGGCTCACCAAAGATCTGCAAATACTGTCAACCGAATGTGGAGGTCTACTAGTGCCTGCACCTGCCACATGTAAGGTAAGTTACCCCGAGGGGGTCAGTACGAAGAATGTACTGAGTATGTAAGGCTCATAAGAATTGTATCATACATAATAAAAACAACAACAATGGAGTCAGTATAAGAGAAATAGTCAATGTGAATAAACTCTCTTTTTGTATGTGAGGAACCTTATATATTTCTTCTGTCATTTTCATTTATGGTTATTCTTTCATATCCTTATTATTCATATACTATCCTCTACGTACCCCTTTTATTCTCGAGAGTTATACTATCCTCAAGAGACTTGCCTCCCAGAGATTCTTCTATTCAAGAGATTCCTTATATGCAAGAGATTCTTTCTTGCTTCTACGCTCATCACTATTTTTATTCATCTACTTGGTTAGTAGGTTGTAAAATAACATGCATCCACCTTATTGGTGGGTTAATAATATAACATACATCCACTCTATTAGTGGGTTAACATACATCCACTCTATTGGTGGGTTAATAATATATACACACCTTTCTTCATTTCTTATCTAGGAGAGATTGATCCATATATTACTTCACTCCTTGACTTCATGAGATTGATATCTTAAATTGTGAGGGATAGATATATTATCTCGCACATTACCTCTACATTACTCTTATGGGATCTTATAAGATTGATACTTCTACACTTGTGAGAGATTGGTACAAAGATAATCACCATATTGTAAGACTTTGGAACATGACATGATTGGAAATGCTATTCAAGAATAAATAGATTCTCTTTACATCTTACTCTCTTTGAGATAGTTCTTTTTAGTAGTTACAACATTATGAGAGCATTTGGGACTTCAGTCAATGAATAAGAGATAGGTGAATCATAATTCATCTAAGAATAAGATACATATGAAGAACAATATATCTCAACCTGGACTAGGATGCTTTAGAACACTTCGGACATGAGTAAGTACCATAACAAGGTGAATACTCTATGCCGCAGAAAGATACAGAAAGAGTAACCTTACATACCTTGTTGTCTCACTATGAATACACAAGCCTATATGGGGATACAATAGTCCAGCTTCCTCCTTACGTTTCACTCTACAACACAATTACATCACAAAGCTCATGTTAACAACCAACTACCTTACAATTGTATAAGTGTCACAATGAGTTACGTGACTGCTACGTAGCATCATTTCATCCTTCACAGTACAATCCATTACATTATCATACCAGCAACACCATAACTTACCACACATCGACCAAGACATCCTAAACCAATAACATTTCACACCACGTTTACCCTTTACGCTTCCTCATTATCATTCCGTCACAATTACCCTATCAACTTGCCTCATAAAAACTTATGAACAACAATACATACTTAAAATAGTCCAACATTCCTCCATACGACCCTTTAAAATCATTAAAATGACACCACAAGTTGATAATTACATCCAAAGGGTATAGGGGCCTTCGGGGGTCAACTAGATGCAAAAACATACAAAACCGAACCTGGGGCTGACCTGCGAAGCCACCTGCGCCTGTAGGTGACTCATGTGCACCCGCAGGTGGCCTTTGGTAGATGCCATAGGAACCTGCATGGGCATCTGCGCCGCAGGTGCCCTCGTTTGCGGGGGCGGATGCCCGTTTTGGTCCAAACTGGTCTCTTTTGGGTCTTTTTATGCAATGATTTGTCCATGATGATAACTAAACTTCTTTTAACATATTTTTGATCATATTAGATGCCAAAAATCAGTCATGGTCTCACAACACACATAAACATCACCAAAACCTCACTTTCTTTTCAATACGCTACCAAATCCATAACCAAATTTACAACAACAATTCCAAACATTATACACAAGGGTAAAACAAGGTAAGACTATAATCACATCTCACATGTAAATATTGAACCCATCAAGTTCACTTCCTTCAATACCACAAGTCCATGTTTAAGTTTACAAGGCAAAACCCTTCACCGATTAAGTAAACACAAATTGTTGTACACATAGTGAACTCGTCACACTTTACCAACATAACCAACATGATATAAACCATATTCCATGCATAAAATATACTTAACCATAATAATATACACTTGCCAAGTCTTTCAAGATGATGATCTTAGTCCAAGGGATGAAGGTCTAGGGTTTGTGTGAGATAAGGAAAAGTTAGAGATAATTCTAGAAATGGCATGGGTGTCACAATGAAATAAAATCTGATTTTTCCTCATATATATAGGTCCCTCAAGTCACTCTTATCCAACTCTTGGCATTAATTGCATGGTTGATTAGTCAAATGGAAGAATAGATCATATTTGCCCCATTAGGCCAAGTCTTTCTTATGATCTTTGGGCCTCCTTTGGCCAAATGGCACAAGACTCATGTAAGCCCCAACAATTTAATATATAATTCATCAAATCTCTCATGTTCAAATAATTCCATGAATGTTACGGGAATTAACTAGGTTCGGAAACGTACGGGGTGTTACACCTCCTACAAAGGTCTAATCACATGTACTAGGCCCAATATCAATTATCTCATCAATAACATTATAAAATACATACTTATGGCTCTCGACACCTAAGTAAACATTGTAAAAATTGTCAAGCAGGGTTGGATAGGTACGGGGTGTTACAAAGCGGTGATATTGTTTGTATAATTTTGGGTAAATTAGACAACAATTGTCTAATTGAGGTTATTAATACCTGGCTGACTTGTTTGTTATTTAATTATCTTGATATGTTAATATAATCATGAAATAATTGATGTCCTGTAATAGGACCCAAATCGTCATTATGTATAAGCCATTCCATAAATTCAACCTTATAGGAATTATTTCAAGGGAAAAAGTCGTGGCCCAAATCAAATTGGGCTAAAATTGGGGAAATTAGGCTAGGCCATAGATCCACCACTAAAGTAATAGATCTGCCGCTGCAGCGACAGTTCCATCACTGCAGTGGCAGTTGTGTAGTAACCAGCCCGAGGGTTAATTAAAACCCTCATTCAGTTAAGGCTCTTTATGTCCTCCTCCTTCTCCAAAAACACCCTAAGTGAACCCTATACTTAGAACGATGAGGATTTAGAGGACAAGCTCTATGAGGCCAATTCTTAAGCCATTTTTGAAATATTTCTTATAGAGTTTCTGGTGCTAGTAAAAGGCAAGACATGTGTGGGATAACTCTTCACTCTCCATAGTAGTGGAATTCATCTGCAAGCTAGATGGACTTAATAATGACAGTGATGTTGGCAGATTTCATGCATTAGGGCTTTGGGCATAGATTTTGGTTGGATTGAATAATAACTAGACTAGAACAATGAATTGGTGACATAGAATGATAAGTTATTGAACTATATTGCTCTTTTAATTGTCCAAGGGTATATGTTTTGAATGAACTAAAGGTAGTTCGATGAATTAAAGTGTATTTATAAGTTAAAGGAAGGGTTAGGGCGACTATAAAGGTAATGAACATGAGTTAGGGCCATAGTATTCATTAGGTAGGTTCATAGGAGTCTGGTAGAGCTCAGATTGAGAGTGGATAAAATTGGTAGTAGGTGCGTAGATGTCGTGGTGAGTCGAGAGGAGTTAAAGGAGTCGTGATTATATGTGCACTATGGTTATGGGTAGTTGCTCATTGTAGAATGATTATAGACGTAGTAGAGCAGAATGGAAGTGAGAGGCAGGTATAGTATCTGAGATTGAATTCATCAGTTGGTATAAGCATGTGCGATGGTTAGAGGGTAGGGTCATTATGTTGGATGAGTATGAGTCATTAGGTGTAACGTGGAATTGATTTACTTTGTGCTTACATACCTATATAAATAAAAAGGAATGCTTGACTAGCCTTTGGGCACTACATAAGTAATTAATAGTAGTAAAGACTTGCTTCACCCTGTGCTTATATGTGAGTTGGATGTTTGTGATTAGCTTTTAGGCATTACTTGTGATTATTGACTATATCATGCATTGAACATATAGTTTTGAGATGGTAGTGAGATGATATATTGATTGGGTTTCACGCCGACACTGTTATATAGATTGGCTGTCACGCCAATATTATTATTGGATCAGTTATCATGCTGGTATTAGTACATGGACTGAACCCGTCCCCTGCAGGTCATAGCTGAGAGTTCTTGTTAACTCTAGTATGTGTGTCCACATGTTCATTTTGGTGACCATTGTTGAAAGAATTTGCCTAAGTGTAATTGATGTGCTTGTATAACTGTATGTCTGTTGAGATGAAGTATTGTAACTGTACTTATTCAGTGTTGTGTATTTGGCTTGTTGGGTATGAGTGGTAGACTGGAATGCGTAGGTGTATGTAAGGTATGCCTAGATTTGAGTAATTATCTTAACCTCAGTATGCATAGTTTATACGCGTATATACATGTTGGGTATTGGGTAACCTAGTCTAGCCCTTATAGTATTCTAGATTATTAGACTAGTGGCCTTGGCAGTATAATTTAGAGGTGGAGTAGTGAGTCATAATCGTGTCGGGCATAGAGTCGTAGGGTTATTAGCGGAGAAGGCAGACAAGAGTTAGGAAAGTTAAAGAAGGGAATTGGGGAGGGTTTAGTCATTCTGGAATCTTAACTGGTGTCATGATATCCTTCTTAATTTCTATTGTTATGACTGTTTCTAACCCTGGTCGGCCGATGATACCTGCCAGTATGTGTGGTTGTACTAATACTACACTTTCTATATATCTACTTGGGGGTATAGCCATGATGCAGGTCAGTTGGACTTTCTATTGGTACGATGGTGGTAAATATTCAGCATCTCCAGTGACCCCACTCTTACATGGATGTTGTGTCTCGGGGTCTTCCTTTTTATTATTTAGTGCTCTTGTACCGGTTTATATTAGATTTTGGGGAAGCCATTATTTTATTTACGCAATGTAATTAGTTAACAAATGTATTTTGATAAGAGTTTTGTTTAGATTAAGGGATTATTTCTTTTTAAAAAAATCGTTTCATTTAACTTCCATAATTAATTGACTGGTTGGATAGTAAGGGTTCTCATATCTAGGGTAGAGCTGGGTAGGTGCTCGCACGATCCATGAATTGGGTCTTGACAAGATGGTATCAGAGCCTAGATTATCGACTTCCTAGTACAAGAGCGATTGTTGAGTAGAGTCCTATGGATAGGTGTTTTAACACCCACATTAAATCTGAAGGAAGCTACAAGGCCTCTAGGAAATCAATCTCACTTTATTATCTCCCATCATGCTATCTCCGTGTTGTCTCCCCAAGTCGAGTCCAAATGGTATCTGGCATGTCACGACCGAATTTCTTAGGTCATGATGGCACCTACTATAACTTGCCAATAGGTAAGCCAACCCATAGCCCGAAACAACTAGTAATGGACTATCAAGAGAAAAGAAGAGAGCAGCTGAAAATGAGTCTAATAAAGAGACTAATATAGGGAAGTAACACCAAAACCTGATGAAGTTAGTACAAGAGCTACTAACAGAACAAGAGTACAAGGTAAGAATAATACATGTATACAAAAATGTCTCTAAAATACAAAATAAAGATCAGTCTAATAACTAAGGGAGAGCAAGAACAACTTCAGACGTCAGGAGCTCACCCAAATCTCCGATCCATAGTAGCTCCACATCATCCAAAATTCAGCGGCAAGAACTTTTACTATGATCTGCAGGGTGTAGAAGTGTAGTATGAGTACCAAACATTAAGTACTCAATAGGCATCAACCGACTGAGCTCCAAGGATAATGCAAGTATAAATAACATGTTAAGCAGGATTATATATTTCAGAAAATATCTACGAAATAAAGCATAACAATTATAAGGGAGAGATAAGGATAACTATCATATACTATAAGTAATTAAGGGCGAAAGAACATTACCATAAGTAGCTAATAAATATACCTAGAAGAGTGAAAAAAGACTATATAATAGTTGTACGAGGCAAGGAGTTAATTTATAATAAGAATAGATAAGGAAGAGAAGAAGATTACAGTGATATTATAAAGAAAGCTAAACATAAAGGTACTAACCTAGGTAAGCTAGCCTAGCATCTTGAGGATCATAACAATAAGGGGCTAACCCTAGCGTAGTCATAGCCTCTAACCCAAAAGTAAATATTCTAAACAAAAAGAAAGGGAACTCGGGAATGTACCTATTACCTCGATACCAATCCATAACTAGCCTACCATAAACAATATAATGATGACCATACAATAATATAACCGGCTAGCCCAGACAACTAACAACCTAATCGAGCCCCCATAAGCCTGAAATGTACAAGCAATCACTCAGCAATCAACAACAAAAACCTATACCTATCCAGCCCCCTATAAGACCAATTGGTCAAGGCTCCAAGCAATTATACTGGTGATAGACAATGCATATGAATGAATGAATGCAACGTAAACCAATATTACCATACCGAATGAGTGCCAAACCATACCAAGTATATACACCTCCTTTGGCTCGCCGGTTCGCCTAGCAGGACCCTTCGATATCACCTCTTTCGGTGTATGGTTCCCAGAAAAAGGAATGCATATGAGACTCGATATATCCATATATAATGCATGGTACCAAACTAGGACTTCCAATAACCATTATAGTATATCTACTCCGTCCAGTACAGGAGAGAATTAAAAGTATAGTAAGTGCTCGGACTCAAACCGAGGATAAATAAGTGGAAATCCATAAAATATCAGTTCTCGAGATTAAATTCGGGACTAAAATGGTAGGATAATGTAGAAAGGATCAGGATCTACCTCGACCAACATGAATAAATAGTGATAAAAGAGTGGAACAAGACTGGACTGGAACCCACCTCGGTCTAAGATTTAAAAATAGTAGGTTTAATTTAAAGGACCATAACCCAACAATGAAGGTGGTACGACTTGTATTTAAAGATTTAGTTTTTAAAGTGAAAAAGTGGGATAAATCCCTTTTTAGAAAACAACAGTAAAATCAAGGTTTTAATAGGAATTGTACCCCTAAATGAGTGTGAACGTGTCTAAATGTATGAATTCCATCACCATTATCCAAACAATACAAATGTAAGCGTCTAATCATCTAAGAACCAAATCATGACCTTTCAAAGAATAGAGTACTAACCTGATGTCCAACTGGTCTCGTAACCACATCCTCGGGTCCAACAATATATAAATTAACAAGATATCAACACCATAATTTGGGAAACTAAGGTAAACAAGGGCACAAAACTTCTAGAAGGATCTAATCGAAGGATATCGCTCAAAACTAAGTAATATAGTAAAACTTATACTAAATGATTCTTAATGTCAACTTAAAGTCATACAAGTCCATAATCCAGTGTAATGGAATCGTACAACTATAGCGGGTATTCTAAGTTAAGGTTCAATTTATAATTCTTTTCTAAATCCCCTAACCAGTTCAAGTCATGATACAATTAGGTATAAACCTATCCTATAATCCCCACCTAGCATGTGATCTATACAATACACAATCTCATAGAGAAGAGTTGACTGTAGCCTAACTCATTGTCGAACCGCAGTCTCGAAATGTCCACAAACTACTTGTCTCCACTCTATGATCTCTGAATGATGTTGCACTATCAAAATCATAATCTTTACATTAATACAAGTGAAACAAGAACCATATTTGCAATATAAAAACTCAAACCAAATATTGGGTCAAAAATAGGCCCATAAGGCCCACAAACAAAATTTCAAAATTGAATCTGTCACGAGGTCCCTCTAAGGACATGAAATGTATGCTCAAAAATTCAGCTCAAAAAGAGTCTCAAGTAGGGCTCAAATCAGCCCCAATAGAAAAGGGAAAATAAGAAAGAAATCAAGAAATTTACGGAGAATTAGGGCATAAACTTACAAAGAAATTAGAGGGAAAATAATCACTTCTACGTACTTTACTCACCCTCAACTCCAACTTTTGATTTCCTATAAGTTCTTGAGCTCTTAGGTTCTAAAATGGCAGAAAAAGGGTTTAGAAAATGAAGAAAATCAGAAGGTCCAAGCTCACGAACGCGACAACTAAGGAAATTACCCTTCACGAACGCTGGTGAGGAGCAGCGAACGCAAAGGCTAGTGAGATGGGCAATCGCGAACGCAACACCATGGGTCATGAACATGAAAGAAGCATCTCGAATGCGATGGTCAAGAACTTGACACTTTGCAAAAGCAGGTTACTCCTTGCGAATGCGAAGAGGAAGGGTGGCCTGCACCAGCAAAAACCCAAGTCCTAACAGACTTCGATCGGATGCTCGAGATTCATTCGGAACCTTATGCGCACAAACAAACTATGTTACCATACCAAATTCAATATTTCGGACTCAACAAAGCCATCAAAATTTCCATTTGAGGTTGTTTTGATAAAATGTGGATCCCACACCCACTATTTTATCTTTCATCAAATCTACCCAATAGCCTAAAACAATTCTGAAAGTCTCGGGACCCAGACCAAGGGTCCTCCTAGACTAAAATCCACATTTCAGAGCTAATGGCACTATCAAAATTCTCATCCAAGGTTGTCTACTAGGAGTTTCAGTCCAAGACCAATTTTTCAACTTCAAAAGCTGCAAAATAGTGAAATGGGCTTATACCCAAATGAACTACCCAAAAATCAAATCAACAATTTTGGCAAGTCATAAATGACCTATTGTTGCTATGGGAAGGCACAGAACTCTAAAAATGAGCAAAAATGAAGAAAATGACCTAGAGGTTATTACAATATCCACTACTCAAAGGACTTTTGTCCTCGAAAGTCAATGGATAGAAAGAGCCCGAAAGCTCGAAAGGATGAGGTATTGGGGCCGTATACCCTATAAGGCTTCCCAAACCACCTCTACAGTTCAAACAATGCTTTCAAGGGATTTTACTAAAGGTATTACTTTCTCATTCACATTCTTACTTCACTTTCCAAATGAACCACAACTCATTCTCAACAACCAACTGGCTTCTAACTGAACCGAGTACGACTGAGACACGTAAACCCAAACCACAACACACTGACATCACAATGATATAAGCACACTAAGTATTCGTTCAACCAGGCTAAAAACAACCCAAGGTATGAATCATAAAGCCAACTCTAAACTCTAAATCTAACATCCTATTGCCTTTTCAAATCGGATATCTACTCTGAACTGCATAGAATCTCTCCAGTATTATCCGAGTCTTGTCCTTGTAAGCACTACACTAACCTCTAAATACTAAAGCCGCCCCACCCAAAATCTTGACGGACTAGCATATGAACAAAGCTCCATAAGGTAGGGTTCTACCTGGATGCACAAATAATAGCGACCAAAGTTTACAATCTTTGCCAGAGCCACTAATTGGTATCGATGACCCTCGAAACCGATACTCATGAGTCCGAAGCACAATCTCTAAAAATTGAATGATCTACTCCAGAATGCCCCACCGACTGTGGATAAAACCATGCTAAGCCCAACTCGAGTACACTCCTTCATCCTAGTAGACAATCAAAATTCTAACAAAACTGAGGACCAAGGCCAAAAATAGTAGAAACCAATACCATGTGCCAATGGACCATCCTTCAAGCATGTATTTAACATAATCTCCTTAAACTGAAAAAAACTGCGTCGATAGGTAATGAGTAGGCCTAATCAACCTGTCAACAAATGCTCAGCTGAATTAGAACGTCAAAGTGGGGTTGTAACCTAGTTACGAAATCCATAGCTATAACTTAACACCGAAGCTGAACTACTTGATCTCAACCATCCAAATCAATCATGTTGACAATTAAGCATCCATACTCCAAAATCTATCACAACTTTCAAGTCGTAATCCAAAAGAGTCAAAAATCATAACTGGAGCCAACAAGTCTTCACTAAGGTCAAATACTCAAATCAATCTCACTATCAGAAATCAAGCATATATCCAACGGTCCCTGCAAGGGCTGAAATTGATATATTATCGAAGAGCATACAGCTGAGGAAAACCATAAACTAAGGATACAAGAAATCAAATCCACATCTGCTGAGGGCATAACATGTCAAGGCATAACCAAGAACTCACCAGGGTTGTGAGGAGTACTAATGGTCTCCAAGTCATGAGCAACTCAGAAAAATATGATTGCCTACATCTGGTCAAACTAATACTCAATCCAGGGCAACAAATACTCACTCCCAAAAGAAATCCACTTGGTTACTAAAAAATGATACACAAGTACATATCACCAAGCAGAAGTATTCCACAAAGTCACATTAAGCCAAGAAAATAATTTAATGAGAATTTTTTGAATTTGCCTATTTAAACCAACCTTAACTCAACTGAACCATGAATCACATTGCAGAAAGAATATAGTACCCAACTCAATGCCAACACCAAGATCAAGACTACTACTAGGTGATGAACTAGACAAATTAGAATAATAAACCTCAAACTTATCAACATTAGCAGTGGGCTATAGAAAAAGAACCGTCAATGATAACATCACAACAAAACCATGGAAGGCTAAACCTACCTTCACTTTTACAACCCACTCAACAATAAACCTTACCTAACTAACAGAAAGGAAAACCAACCAACCAAGGTTCTAAGCCAAATGGATAGGAATTGTAAGGAAAGGGTATTGACTAGATAATGCTAGTCTAACCATCTATCAACTAAGAATCAATCAACATCAACACAATAATAATAATAACAACAGTATAAGGTACATGTGTCACAAAATAAAAAACAACCAGTACCACTCTAGGATCACATCAATGCCAATATGCCAAAGGAAAAAAAAAATTCCTAAGTGCTACACCCGAAGGAAATCACAATACCGATCCACTCAATCCATTACCAAAGAAAATATCTACGGGGCTAGTCACATAAGCATAAACTACATAAAGGCTTACAACAATCAATATAGTACTATCAAGACAAATGAACACCGATGGGTATGAAAAGCCTAACTCAATTAAAATAAAACTAAAAGATAGAAAATCAAAAGCGCACCTATAATGATGGAATCTGAAGTCATGGTCCCTAACCTGCTCAAAAAAGTATGAATCTGAATGCGTCTGACTCTGGACTAAACGTCTGGTCGACCAGCTGAAATACTAAGTGCACTACCTCTGCCCGAAGGTGACATATATCTAAGATACTGATCTAGTTGTATTGACTGCTCAATAATCCCACGTTGGGGACACTTTCTGGACTAATAGCCAATCTCTCTGTATTCTCAACAAACCCCCAAAGCTCTAACCTATCGAGAAACATGAGTTGCCCTAATTGGCTGACCAACTCACTTCTGGGGCACTCCCTATACTAATGACCAATCTCCCCACAATCAAAACATGCCACTGGAACTCTCTGATTCCTTGTACCTTCTAACCCAAAATGACCGTCACGGCCTAAAAACCTACATCAAATACCCCACAATGCCTTACCAAAACTCTATCCACTGTGACCACCATGACCTATTTGAGAGTCACCTATAATCTGAGGCTCTACTTGAGTGGACCTGATAGGATGTAAGTGATGCTGACCTCTGCTGGGAGGATCTCTACCTCCAGAAGGAATACCACTAACACTATACTGCTGACATTGTCTCTTATTGCCACTTCCATATATATCAATACATGCCCTCTCTGTTGTCCTCTTATGATCAACAACCAGAAGGAAAGTAGACCCAACTGCTATCAAATGCTCTATCACCAAGTAGAGAACAAAGCTAATCCTCTGATAAATCCCTACACCATCTCATGCTCTGTAGGATATAACATAGAAGTATGTCTGGCCCACTTGAGAAACCCCATCACATACTCTAAAATTTATAAAGAGCCCTACTGAATACAAATAAACCCAACTCTATCTTGAGAACCACCTGATGTACCGAGTACCACTACCTACTGTGAAGTATCTATGAAAAGTCTTGGAATCCCTAACACGGTATCCTAAAGAGCTGTCGTGGTCACAAACCCTGCCAGATCCTGGGATAGCCCCAGACCCTCTGCCTGACGCAGAAGATCCTCGATACTAATCTCTAACTCACTACCCTGACTCTGAACCAAAACTCTAGTAACACACATAGAAGTCCCATCTGCACCTATCAACAACCTCGTGCTATCCATCGGGGAAAGAGTGGAGTCAAAAAAGGTACTCAAAAGTTCATAGAAGTACGAACACATGATAAGTAGTAGAGAATTGGGATTTCTAAAGAATGCCCTATAGCCTCTCAAAGATAGGATACAGACATCTCCATACCGATCCGCGGGACTCTATTAGGCACTTTAATCTAGTACCAACAACACCAATTGACTTACGCTCTGATACCCATATGTCATTATCCAATTTCTCAGGTCATGATGTCACCTATTATAACCCACCAATAGGTAAGCCAACCCATAGTCCGAAATAGCTAGTTAAAGAATATCAAGAGAAAAGAAAAGAGCAGTGAAAAATGAGTCCAATAAAGAGCCTAATATAGAGAAGTAACCCCAAACCCTTGTGGAATTAGTGCAAGAGCTACTAACAGAATAAGAGTACAAGGTAAGCATAATACATGTATACAAAACTGTCTCTGAAATACAAAATAAAGATCAGCCCAATAACTGAGGGAGAGAAGGAACAACTTCAGACTTCAGGAGCTCACCCCGAATCTCCGATCCATAGTAGCTCCACATCATCCAAAATTCAGCGGCAAGAACTTGTACTATGATCTGCAAGGTGTAGAAGTGTAGTATGAGTACCAAACATTAGGTACTCAATAGGCATCAACCGATTGAGCTCCAAGGATAATGCAAGTATAAATAACATGTAAAGCAAGATTATATATTTTAGAAAATATCTACGAAATAAAGCATAACAATTCTAAGGGAGAGATAAGGATAACTATCATATACTATAAGAAATTAAAGCGAAAGAACACTACCATAAGTAGCTAATCAATATACCGAGAAGAGTGCAAAAAGACTATATAATAGTTGTACGAGGCAAGGAGTTAATTTATAATAAGAATAGATATGGAAGAGAAGGAGATTACAGTGATATTATAAAGAAAGCTAAACATAAAGGTACTAACCTGGGGAAGCTAGCCTAGCATCTCGAGGATCATAACAATTAGGGGCTAACCCTAGCATAGTCATAGCCTCTAACCCAAAAGTAAATATTCTAAACAAAAAAGAGAACTCAGGAATGTACCTATTACCTCGATACCAATCCACAACCAGCCTACCATAAACAATATAATGATGACCATACAATAATATAACCGGCTAGCCCATACAACTAATAACCTAACCGTGCCCCTATAAGCCCGAAAGGTACAAGCAATCACTCAGCAATCAACAACCAAAACCTATACCTATCCAGCTCCCTATAAGATAGACATATCTAGTGTCCAAATAATTATACTAGTGATCGGCAATGCACATGAATGAATAGATGCAACGTAAACCAATACTACTACAACAACTAAGTGCCAAACCATACCAAGTATATACACCTCTTTTGGCTCATCGGCTCGCAAGGCATGAGCCATGGATATCACCTCTTCCAGCGCATGGTCCTCAGAGATAGAGGAATCCATAGGGGACTTGGGATATCCATATATACTGCCTCGTCCAGAACCAGGACTTCCAATAACCATCATAACAAATCTACTCCGTCTAGTATCAGAGAGAAATAAAAGTATAATAAGTGCTCAGACTCGAATCGAGGCTAAATAAGCAAAAACCTATAAAATACCCATGCCCAAGATTGAATCTGGGACTAAAATGGTAGGATAATATAGAAAGGGTTAGGATCTTCCTCAACCTACATGAATAAGCAGTGATAAAAGAGTGGATCAAGACTGGATTAGAACTTTCCTCGCTCTAGGATTTCAAAGCAGTAAGTTTAATTTAAGGGATCATAACCCAACAATGAAGGTGGTACGACTTCCATTTAAAGATTCAATTTTTAAAGTGAAAAGTGGGAATAAATCCCTTTTAGAAAAAAATAGTAAAATCAAGGTTTTAGTTGGAATCGCACCACTAAATTAGCATGAACGCATCTAAATGTATGCATGCAATCACCAGTATCTAAATAATACAAATGTAAGTTTCTAAGCATCTAAGAACTAAACCATGACCTTTCAACAAGTAGAGTACTAAACTACTGTCCAACTAGTCTCTTAACCACATCCTCAGGCCTAATAATATATAAATTAATAAGATATCAACACCATAATTTGGGAAACTAAGGTAAATAAGGGCATAAAACTACTAAAAAGATATAATCAGAGTACATCATTCAAAACTACATAATATAATAAACCTTATACTAAAGGATTCTTAATGTCAGCCTAAAGTCATACAAGTCCATAATCCGGCAAATAGAATCCTACAACTATAACGGGTATTCTAGGTTAAGGTTTAATTTACAATTCTTTTCTAAATCCCCTAAATAGGTCAAGTAATGATACAATTAGGTATAAACCTATCCTATAATCCCTACCTAGCATGCGATCTATATAATACATAATCTCATAGAAAAAAGTAAACAGTTGCCTACCTCGTTACCGAACTACAGTCTCGAATTATCCACGAACTACTCATCTCCACTCCATGATCTCTGAATGATGTTGCACTATCAAAATCATAATTTGCATATTAATACGAGTGAAATAAAACCCATATTTCAATATAAAAGCTCAGGCTAAAAATTCGGTCAAAAATAGGCCCGTGGGGCTCGCAAATGAAATTCCAAAATTAAATCTGTCACAAGGTCCCTCAAAGGACAAGGAATTCATACTCAAAAGTTA
Organism: Capsicum rhomboideum; assembly: GCA_031232105.1. NCBI lineage: Eukaryota > Viridiplantae > Streptophyta > Magnoliopsida > Solanales > Solanaceae > Capsicum > Capsicum rhomboideum. The sequence goes on along the minus strand of CP124719.1, from coordinate 43,483,139 downwards.
AGCACAAATGAAGTCTCAATTGGCACTCAAATCAGCTCGAAGAGGAAAGGGAAAACAAGAAAGAAATCAAGAAATTATGGAGAATTAGGGCAGAAATTAACTGGAAAATGAGCACTTCTACATCCTGTACTCACCCCCAACTCCAATTTATGATATCCCATAAGTTCTTGAGCTTTTAGGTCCTAAAATGGCGGGAAAAAGGTTTAGAAAATAAAGAAAATTGGGGAAGAGAGAGAAATATACTGCCAGGGAATTGCCCTTCACGTTCGCGAGGGTCCAAGCTCGCGAACACGATGACCAAGAAAATTAACCTTTGCAAATTCAAGCAAAGAGATGTGAACACAAAGGCTAGAGATATGGGCAATAGAGAATGCGACACTATGGGTGGCAAATTCTAAGAAGTGATCGAACAGGGTCGAACCGACCATTCATCACGAACGCAAGAGAAGGCCGGCGAGTGTGGTGGTCATGGACTTGACTCTTTACGAACGCAACCTACTCCTTGTGAACGTGAAGTGGAAGGGTGGCCTGCACCAAGTGCTGATGCACCCTATCTAGAATAGAGTTGGATAGGTGCCCGCATGATTCATGATTTGAGTCGTGATATCTCAGCACGACTCATGGTATCTAACCAGGACTTGCAGGATGAGTCTTGGTGTCCTGGAAGGTCTCTAAATGGCTTGGCCAGGAGTGGCACCCACGAATCATGGTCCCAATCTATGAGTCGTGAAGTGTGCTTGTGACCCCTGGGGAGGACTTCACCATTTCAAAACTTTTAGTTCTGATACTCAGAACAAGTCTCACAATGACTCATACTAGCAAAACAGACTCGTGGTCTGAGTCATGGATACTAGGACTAAACTGTTATTGGGCTTCCTACCACGAGTCATCCCTCAACTCGTGGTCTCACTCCACCACTAGTAGAGTGATTCTTTCTAAGAAAAATTTTGGATTTTTCTGTTGTTTTTTGTTCTATGTCTGAGATAAGGCCTTAGAGACTTTTGGGGTGTTACAAAACACCATGCCCCAAGGCCTAATCATGTATTCTCCCATCAATTCTACACAGTAAATACATTTCACTAATCTGAGTCTACTACTCAAAAACCATGCTCTAGAACCATAATTTCATACTAGAAAGAGTTAATTTATGATCTAGAATCAACTCTAGGTGATATTACCCCAAACCTTAGGTTTTCCCCAAAACCTCATGAACCTAGGGTTCTAACCCATATTTCCACCATTAAAGATCATCCTAATGATTCTAAGATGTAACTAGATTAATAGAAGAAAAAGATGATGAAAGAACTTACCTCTGTTGGGTTTTGCCTTTTCTTACAATGATTCATATTTTGATGATTGACAAATCTATTTGAAGGACCAATTACGTCAACTAGTGTCCCAATATGTAGTTACATATATTTGTCTTATATGCCAGTTGTCTAGTACCTTCTGGTAGTGTCAGCAGATTAGTGGGATGCGATATGCAGTGGTTCTCTTTAGTGTCCCCCAATGAGAAGGATTTTTTCCCAATGCTCATCATATATTTTCATCATCTTGAGGAGAGAAGCTTTTGTTTTTGCAAATCCAAAAAAGTATTCTCTCAAGCAAAAGCTGCATTGCATCTGATATTGCAAAGATTCAGTAATTTAGAAACATTTTGCTTATAGTGAAATATGTCTTTGTTTCTAGGTTGATTGAGTTTTTTGTTTTGGTCTTACCATTGTAAACTACTTCTCTTTTAGAGATTCTTGTTTGCAGTTTTATGATTAAATTCTTGTTGATCTATTTTTAGCTAAAGTTAGCTAAATGGAGTCTTTCAAGTAGAGATACTATAAAAGAGATGTAGCATGTAACACCCCGTACGTTTTTTAGTTTAGCTGACAATCGTAACATGTAGGGAAAAATGAAAACATGAGAGAATTGATGAATTTTGTATTGAATTGTGGGCATTTAATAAGTCTTGTATAATTGGGCCCAAAAATGAAGCCCAAAATAACAAGAAGACATGGCCCAACATGGGGGTTTTGACCCATTCTTCCAAATTTGATCCATTTGACCAAATCAACATTGCATTAAATGCGGAGGAAAAGATAAGGGAGACATGAGGGACTATATAAAGTAGGAAAATCAGATTTTATTCATTTGGACTCTCATAACATTTTCTAGATTTTTCCAACATTATCTCCTTTGCTCTCAAGAACCCTAAATCACTCTTTGGGCCAAGATCATCAATTGGTAAGACTTGGTAAGTGTTTATTATGATGGATTAATATATTTTATGCATAATATATGGTGTATATTATGTTGTTTATGTTGGTGGAGCATTGAGAAGTTCACAATAAGTGAAGTGTACATGTTTGCTAAATCGAAGGGTGGTTTGTCTTGTAAACTTGGCTATGGACTTGTGGTTTTGAAGGAAGTGAACTTGGTGGAGTAAATATTGACATGTGAGATGTGATTATAGTCTTACTTTGTTTAATCCTTGTGTATGAAGTTTGGAATTGTTATTGTGAAATTGGTTATGGTTTTGGTGTCGTATTGGCCGTGAAATGTGGTTTTGGGTGTTGTTATGTGTGTTGTGAGACTATGGATGAATTTTGATGTTTAAAATGATCAAAAATATGTTCAAATATGTTTGATTGTGATCATGGACCATTCATGGCCTTAAAAGACCCAAAAAAAGTCATTTCGGACCAAAACGGGCATCTGCCCCCGCAGACGAGGGCATCTGTGGGTGCAGATGCCAATAAAGAAGGCCATGGAATTTTCCAGGGGCCATCTGCGCGGACATATCAGCCACCTGTGTGCGCAGGTGTCAGTGCAGGTCACCTCCAGATTTGGTTTTGTATGCTTCCATCTCTAGTTGATCCCCGAAGGCCCCGATACCCTTTTTGGATGTAATTATCAACTTGTGATGTCATTTTAATGACTTTAAAGTGTCGTATGGAGGTTTGTTGGAATATTTTAAGTATGGATGATGGTTCATACGTTGTTATAAAGGAATAATTACGACGGAATGATAAAAGGAAAAGCGTAAAGTGCAAGTATGGTGTGAAATGCTATCTATGTATGATCTTTTGGTCAATGTGTGTAATGTTATAGTGTTGTTGATATGAAAATACAGGGGATTGTATTGTAAGGGGGTGACATGACATTATATGGTATTCACATAGTCCATTGTCGTCTTGTACGCCTATATAGTGACTAGTTACTAATGTAAGATCCGGTATGAACTTGTATTATAGAGTAAGACGTAAGGAAGAAGCTGGACTATTGTGTTCATACATAGGCTTGGGTATTCATACTTGGAAGTGAAGGTATGTAAGGTTCCTCTTTCCATATCCTTCTGCAGCATATAGTGTACACCTTGTTATGGTACCTACTCATTCCCGAAATGTACTAAGGTATCCTATATCCGGTTATCAATTGTCTCTACTACATGTTTCCTACTTATTGATCAATTGTGAATCTCATATATCATGTCTCATGTGTCATTTCTCATGTCCATGAATAGTATTCCAAAAGCCCAGCAAGGTTGTGTTCCAAAGTTCCAATAGTGATTATACTCATGTATCTTATCCATTGATTATTGTCCAATAGTTCCAATAATGTTATGTTTCCAATGAGGTAATGTTTCCAATAATGCTATTCATATGTCTCTCACTCATTGGTTAATGATCCAAAGCTTCAAGTAAAGTTATGACCATCATTGTATCAATCTCAAAGTAATGAATAAAGTAATGCAAATGTGGTTAATGTTTGAGTACGGGTGGCAGCTTTGGGGGCGAAATGCCTACTCAAGCCGATCCCGAGATTATTGGATCAGGGGGCAGCTTTGGGGGTGAAAGCCTAGCTCAAGCCAAACCTGACAGGGGGCAGCTCTAGGGGTGGAAACCTAGCTCGAGCCGAACTTGATATGTTGATTTATGGGTGGCAGCTCTAGGGGCATAAGCCTAGCTCGAGCCGATCCCAATGCATTGATTTATGAGTGGCAGCTCTAGGGGCATAAGCCTAGCTTGAGCCGATCCCAACATAACGATATGTTATGTAAAGACCCACTGATCAGTCGGGGCCCGGGTACATTATGACACATGTATTGACAAGCAAGCATTGAAGTAAAGAAAGTAAAGAAAGTAATGAAAGCAATACACATGGTTTCCAAAATGCAAAATGGTGACTTACTCACACTGATTAGTCATTTGTATTGAGTTCATTGATATGTTCATGTGTTATATAGTTTCATTTGAGCCTTACATACTCAGTACTTATTCCGTACTGACCCCTCTTGGGGAATTTATCTTACTTGCTACAGGCACAGGTACTAGTAGGCCTCCTCAGTAGATTGCCAGTTGTTAGCGGTTCATTGGTGAGCTCCAGCTAATTCGGGGCTTCTCCGAGTCAGAGTGTATATATGTTTTGGTGATGTACATGTTGTATAAAGCGGGGACTTGTCCCGACTTTTAGTTTGTTTCGTCAATGCATCTGTTAGAGGCTTTTGTAGACGCATGTGGGTGTATATATATAAGATGACTCATGAAGTCTTGTTTTGATGGCCTCAACGGCCAAGTTTCTCAAATGTGTATATATATATATATATGTCACATGTTCCATGATTTCTGATATTAACCATTCATGTTCTGATGTGATAGTGGTATTTCCTATGGCATGCGTATGAATGTATAGAAGCATAGCTTGGTTCTCTCCGGCCTTATCGGCTACGGGTGCCAATCACGCCTCGTTGGGATTTGGGGTATGAAAAAAGTGGTATCAGAGCAGGTCGTTCTAAAGGTGTCTACAAAGCCGTGTCTGAGTAGAGTCTTACTTATCAATGTGTTGTGCACCACATTTATAAGTAGGAGGCTACGGGGCATTTAGGATGTTGCTCCTTTTCTTCATTCTAGATCATGCAATAGAGCCAATGATGTAAGTTGAATCGTGTCTGACCATAGTAATTATTTCTCTTTGATATAGTAACAATGCCGAACACTAGAAGAGAAAGGGGTAAAGGGAAGCAGGTTGATGTGCCTGCTGGAGAAGGAATGAGCAGATTACCACTTGACCAAGCCAGTCAAGGTGGAGCGAATGCTGAAATATCATCGCGGTCTTCATTTACCTTCCCAGTTCGGGAAGAGCCAATTGGTAGAGAAGTACCAGCAGAACCACCGATGAATGCCACAGATCAAGATCTTAGAAATGATGTGCATATGTTGACACAGTTAATGGCGGCACAAAGCTTGGGACGAGCTGGTGCAATGACACATGATGATGATGCGGCTAGAATGGCAAGTCGCAGGACACAGGATTTCTCGAAACTGGACCCTCCTATATTCACTGGGTCCAATCCAAAAGCAGATCCACAGGACTTCGTGGATCAAATTTAGAGGGCCTTGGAAGTTATGCACGTGACGGGGGTTGAAACAGTTGAACCTGCTTACAGGTTAAAAGGAGAGGCAATATTGTGGTATGAGGATTGGAAGAAATCCCGTGACATTGGTGCAAATCCACCTACATGGGAAGAGTTTAAAGTGGCTTTCCTCGATCATTATCTTCCTTATGAGATCCGGGAGGCACGTGCAGATCAGTTCCTAAATCTATGTCAGGGAAATCTGAGCGTCAGGGAATACAGTTTGCAATTTAATTCCTTGGCTAGATATGCGCCAAATGTGGTGGCTACGATGACAGATAGAGTCCATCGATACGTGGACAGATTAGAGCCATATTTGGTACGAGATTGCACCATTGCTGCCTTGAATAAGGATATGGACATAGCGAGAATCCAGGCCTTCGCTCAGAAAATGGAAGACCAATGACAGAGGAGAAGAGTTCATGAATTTGACAGGGGACAATCCAAAAGGACTAGACCTATAGGACCACCTATGATGTCCCAAGGAGGATCTAGGCCTCGTATGTTCCCAGACCACCCAGACCATCATTTTCTCATTCAATAGCGGGTGCCTATTCCCAGTCTCAAGGGTTTAGAGGTGGTTCAGCTGGGCAGAGTAGTGGGGTTAACGGATCACAGGCAGCAGGTTTTCCTCGTTAGCAGTGTCAGTGGTGCGGGCGTATTCATTCAGGCACATGTCGGTCAGGGACGAATGTCTGCTTTTGGTGTGGTATGCCAGGGAATATAGCGAGAGATTGTCCACAGCGGAGCATGGGTGGTATAGTACGACTGGCTGGGTTGGCAGTTGAGTCATCAGCATCGGTTCCTTCACTAGGCTGAGGTGTACAGCCTATTGGCCGCGGTAGAGGTGCCAGAGGAGCAGCCAGTACTAGCGGGGTCCAGAGTCGCACTTATGCTTTGGTGGACCGGCAGAATTCAGAGGCTTCCCTTGATGTTGTCACAAGTACATTGTCCATATTCTCACATAATTTATATGCACTGATTGACGCAGGTTCTACATTTTCCTATGTTACCCCATTGGTTGCTGCAAAATTTGTAAAGGCACCAGAATTATTAATTAAATCAATTGAAGTGTCTACACCGATTAGTGAATATATTGTTGTAAAGAGAGTATATCATAACTGTGTGGTAATTGTGTGTGTTCATGATACGTTGGATGATCTCATTGAACTAGACATGGTGGATTTTGATGTGATCATGGGAATGGATTGGTTGGCCTCTTGTTATGCTACAGTAGATTGCCGGGCCAAGAAGGTACAATTTTGTTTTCCACAGGAAAATGTTCTAGAATGGCAGGGTAATGTAGGGGCACCACGAGGGAGATTTATTTCCTATGTGAAAGCTAGGAAAATGATTGCCAAGGGATACGTATGACATTTGGTACGAGTGAAGGATAATGATGTGGAATCACTAACTCCACAGTCAGTTCCAGTAGTCAATGAGTTTCTTGATGAATTTCCAGAGGATCTTCCAGGCTTGCCCCCAGAACGGGAAGTAGAGTTTGGCATTGATGTGATTCTAGGCACTCAACCTATCTCTATTCCTCCATATCGAATGGCTCCAGCTGAATTGCGTGAATTGAAAGAGCAATTGAAAGATTTGCTGGACAAGGGCTTCATCAGGCCTAGTATGTCCCTGTGGGGTGCACCGGTATTATTTGTCCGAAAAAAAGATGGCACATTGAGAATGTGCATTGACTATCGGTAATTGAATAAGGTAACGATCAAGAACAAATATCCCCTCCCTCGCATTGATGATTTGTTTGATCAGTTACAGGGTGCCAAGTGTTTTTCAAAGATTGACTTGAGGTTGGGTTACCATCAAGTCAGAGTTAGAGAAGAAGATGTACCCAAGACCACTTTTCGAACACGGTATGGTCACTATGAATTTTTAGTTATGTCATTTGGACTAACAAATGCACCGGCTGTGTTCATGGATTTGATGAATAGGGTGTTTAAGCCATTCCTAGACGTGTTCATGACAGTATTTATAGATGACATCCTGGTTTATTCAAGATCACCAGAAGACCATGCTAATCATTTACGGCAAGTGTTACAAATCCTCCGTGAGCGTAAGTTGTATGCAAAGTTCTCCAAATGTGAGTTTTGGTTAAAATCAGTTGTATTCTTGGGTCACATTGTGTCAGATGAAGGGATACAGGTCGATAAACAGAAGATAGAAGCAGTGAAAAATTGTCCAAGACCTAAGACGCCCACGGAGATTCGCAGTTTTCTTGGTTTGGCAAGTTATTACAGAAGATTTGTGGAAGGATTTTCTTCTATTGCGGCACCATTAACAAAGTTAAATCACAAGGTAATTAATTTTCAATGGAATGATACATGTGAAAAAGGGTTCCAAAAACTGAAAGATAAGTTGACTTCCACACCAGTGTTAGTACTTCCTGAAGGCACAGAGGGCTATGCAGTGTATTGTGATGCTTTCGAGATTGGTCTCGGATGTGTGTTGATGCAGCATGGTAAGGTGATAGCATATGCCTTACGACAGTTGCGTCCACATGAGAAAAATTATCCCACTCATGACCTTGAATTGGCAGCAGTAGTATTTGCTTTAAAGATATGGAGTCATTATCTATATGGAGTTCATGTTGATATTTACACTGATCACAAAAGTTTGCAATATATCTTTAAACAGAAGGAACTCAATTTGAGTCAACGAAGGTGGTTAGAGCTTTTGAAAGACTATGATATTGATATTTTATACCATCCAGGGAAGGCAAATGTGGTAGCAGATGCATTGAGTCGCAAGGTAATGGGAGACACTAATGGCCAACCGAAAGAAAATAAAGAAATAATCAAAGACCTATATCAGTTAGCCATCTTGGGAGTTCGTCTACTTGAATCCTCAGATGAGGGAGTTATTGTGAAGAATGCAGCGAAATCCTCTTTAATAACTGAAGTGAAAGAGAAGCAGTTTGTGGATTCTGTGTTATTGCAGCTAAAGGAAAATGTACAGCAGAATTTGACCAAGGCATTTTATCTTACACAGGAAGGGGTGCTCCAATGCCAAGGTAGAATATGTGTACCGGATGTAGACGAATTGAGGAAGCAAATTATGACAGAGGCACATCACTCGTGCTATTCTATTCATCCGGGTGCTACGAAAATGTATCATGATTTAAAGGAAGTGTATTGGTGGGGAAATATGAAGAAGAACATTGCGGAATGCATCGCTCAATACCCGAATTGTCAACAAGTGAAAGTAGATCATCAGAAACCAGGAGGTTATATGCAATGTATCAATCTTCCAGTCTGGAAATGGGATATGATTAATATGGACTTCATTACAGGTTTGCCTCGTACATTGCGTAAATTTGATTCTATAGGGGTTATAGTTGACAGGCTTACCAAGTCAGCGCATTTTCTACCAGTCAAGACCACCTATACAGCTGAGGATTATGCAAAATTGTACGTGAAAGAAATAGTACGATTGTATGGTATTCCACTTTCTATTATATCAGACAGAGGAGCACAGTTCACAGCGCACTTTTGGAGATCCTTTCAGCAGAGTTTGGGCACACAGGTGAATCTGAGTACGGCTTTCCATCCTCAGACTGATGGAAAAGCAGAATGTACTATTCAGACACTTGAATATATGCTACGAGCTTATGCATTAGATTTTCAAGGCAGTTAGGTTGACCATTTGCCTCTTATTGAATTTGCTTACAACAATAGCTATCATTCAATTATTAAAATGGCACCTTATGAAGCTTTGTACGGGAGGAAATGTAGATCACCAATTGGGTGGTTTGAAGCGAGAGAAACTGCTTTACTTGGGCCGGATATTGTTCATCAGGCTATGGAGAAAGTCAAAGTGATTCAACAACGATTACAAACAGCCCAGAGTCAACACAAGTCCTATGCTGATATTAGAAGAAGAGGACTTGAATTTGCCATAGGTGATTGGGTATTCCTAAAAGTGTCACCGATGAAAGGGCTAATGTGGTTCGGAAAGAAAGGGAAATTGAGTCCACGTTACGTATGCCCATATGAAATTATTAGAAGATTTGGGCAAGTTGTGTATGAGTTGGAACTACCCCAGGAACTCTCCACAGTTCATCCGGTATTTCATGTGCCAATGCTTCGAAAGTGCATAGGGGATCCATCTCGTTTTACTCCTGTCGATGATGTATAGGTTACAGAGGATCTTACCTACGAGGAAATACCTATTTCCATTCTAGATTGACAGGTGAAGAGGTTGAGAAAAAAAGATATTGCTTCTGTAAAGGTACTTTGGAGAAATCAGCAAAGAGAAGAGGTCGCATGGGAAGCTGAAGAAATGATAAAATCTAAGTACCCTCATTTATTTCAAAAAAAAGTGTAACAAGTAAGTATTTATAAGCTTTGAGTGTATATCTATAAGATGACATGAAGAATGCTCCTAAACTTGTAATTGTCTACTTTGAAATGATAACACTAACATTCAAGGACGAATGTTTCTAAGGGGGGAAGAATGTAACACCCCGTACGTTTCTGAGTTTATCTGACAATCGTAACATGTAGGGAAAAATGAAAACATGAGAGAATTGATGAATTTTGTATTGAATTGTGGGCATTTAATAAGTCTTGTATAATTGGGCCCAAAAATGAAGCCCAAAATAACAAGAAGATATGGCCCAACATGGGTTTTTTGACCCATTCTTACAAATTTGATCCATTTGACCAAATCAACATTGCATTAAATGCTAAGGAAAAGATAAGGGAGACATGAGGTATTATATAAAGTAGGAAAATCAGATTTTATTCATTTGGACTCTCATAACATTTTCTAGATTTTTCCAACATTATCTCCTTTGCTCTCAAGAACCCTAAATCACTCTTTGGGCCAAGATCATCAATTGGTAAGACTTGGTAAGTGTTTATTATGATGGATTAATATATTTTATGCATAAAATATGGTCTATATTATGTTGGTTATGTTGGTGGAGCATTGAGAAGTTCACAATAAGTGAAGTGTACATGTTTGCTAAATCAAAGGGGTGGTTTGTCTTGTAAACATGGCTATGGACTTGTGGTTTTTAAGGAAGTGAACTTGGTGGAGTAAATATTTACATGTGCAGTGTGATTATAGTCTTATTTTGTTTAATCCTTGTGTATGACATTTGGAATTGTTATTGTGAAATTGGTTATGATTTTGGTGCTGTATTGGCCGTGAAATGTGTTTTTGGGTGTTGTTATGTGTGTTGTGAGACTATGTGTTGTGAGACTATGGCTGAATTTTGATGTTTAAAATGATCAAAAATATGTTCGAATATGTTTGATTGTGATCATGGACCATTCATGGCCTTAAAAGACCCAAAAAAAGTCATTTCGGACCAAAACAGGCATCCGCCCCTGCAGACGAGGGCATCTGCGGGCGCAGATGCCAACGCAGAAGGCCCTGGAATTTTCCAGGGGCCATCTGCGTGTGCATCTCATCCACATGCGTGTGTATGTGGCAGCGCAGGTCACCTCCAAATTTGGTTTTGTATGCTTTCGTCTCTAGTTGATCCCCGAAGGCCCCGATACCCTTTTTGGATGTAATTATCAACTTGTGATGTCGTTTTAATGACTTTAAAGTGTCGTATGGAGGTGTTTTGGACTATGTTAAGTATTTATGATGGTTCATACGTGGTTATAAAGGAATGATTACGATGGAATGATAAAAGGAAAAGCGTAAAGGGCAAGTATGGTATGAAATGCTATCGATGTATGATCTTTTGGTCAATGTGTGTAATGTTATGGTGTTGTTGATATGAAAATGCAGGGGATTGTATTTTAAGGGGGTGACATGACGTTATATGGTAGTCACATAGTCCATTGTCGTCTTGTACGCCTATATAGTGACTAGTTGCTAATGTAAGATCCGGTATGAACTTGTATTGTAGAGTAAGACGTAAGGAAGAAGCTGGACTATTGTGTTCATACATAGTCTTGGGTATTCATACTTGGAAGTGAAGGTATGTAAGGTTCCTCTACGTATCCGTCTGCAGAATATAGTGTACACTTTGTTATGGTACCTTCTCATTCACGAAATGTACTAAGGTATCCTATATCTGGTTATCAATTTTCTCTACTACATGTTTCCTACTTATTGATCAATTGTGAATCTCATGTATCATGTCTCATGTCCATGAATAGTATTCCAAAAGCCCAACAAGGTTGTGTTCCAAAGTTCCAATAGTGATTATACTCATGTATCTTATCCATTGATTATTGTCCAATAGTTCCAATAATGTTATGTTTCCAATGAGGTAATGTTTCCAATAATGTTATTCACATGTCTCTCACTCATTGGTTAATGATCCAAAGCTTCAAGTAAAGTTATGACCATTGTATCAATCTCAAAGTAATGAATAAAGTAATGCAAATGTGGTTAATGTTTGAGTACGGGTGGCAGCTTTGGGGGCGAAATGCCTAGCTCAAGCCGATCCCGAGATTATTGGATCAGGGGGCAGCTTTGGGGGCGAAAGCCTAGGTTAAGCCGAACTTGACAGGGGGCAGCTCTAGGGGTGAAAACCTAGCTCGAGCCGAACCTAATATGTTGATTTATGGGTGGCAGCTCTAGGGGCATAAGCCTATCTCGAGCCGATCCTGATGCATTGATTTATGGGTGGCATCTCTAGGGGCATAAGCCTAGCTCGAACCGATCCCAACATAACGATATGTTATGTAAAGACCCACTGATCAGTCGGGGCCCGTGTACATTGTGACACATGTATTGACAAGCAAGCATTGAAGTAAAGAAAGTAAAGAAAGTAATGAAAGCAATACATATGGTTTCCAAAATGCAAAATGGTGACTTACTCACACTAATTAGTCATTTGTATTGAGTTCATTGATACGTTCATCTGTTATATAGTTTCATTTGAGCCTTACATACTCAGTACTTATTTCGTACTGACCCCTCTTAGGGAATTTATCTTACTTGCTACAGGCGCAGGTACCAGTAGGCCTCCTCATTAGATTGCCAGTTATTAGCGGTTCATTGGTGAGCTCCAGCTAATTTGGGGCTTCTCCGAGTCAGAGTGTATATATGTTTTGGTGATGTACATGTTGTATAAAGCGGGGACTTGTCCCGACTTTTAGTTTGTTTGGTCAATGCATCTGTTAGAGGCTTTTGTAGACGCATGTGGGTATATATATATATAAGATGACTCATGAAGTCTTGTTTTGATGACCTCAACGGCCAAGTTTCTCAAATGTGTATATATATATGTCACATGTTCCATGATTTCTGATATTAGCCATTCATGTTCTGATATGATAGTGGTGTTTCCTATGGCATGCGTATGAATGTATAGAAGCATAGCTTGGTTCTCTCGGGCCTTATCGGCTAGGGGTGCCAATCACGCCTCGTTGGGATTCGGGGTGTGACATAGCAATAGAGTTATTACTAGTGAGTAGAGATTAAGAGTTTAATTCCTTGATTGTATAAGAGTTTTAATCATTTTTGTTGCTTGGTGATTAGTGGAGTGGTTGGTGAAATCCTACTAGGGTAGGTCTGATTTAACTCCCTTGAGTAAGGAGGTTTCCACGTAAACATCCTTTTTCATTTACTTTACTGTTATTTACTGTGTGTTCTTGTTGTTCTTCAGTTTTCTCATACAAGGACCTGGTAAAGCATCAGGTCTTAGTTATCGTTGTGGACTCTTACAAACCATTAATTAGTATCAGAACAGTTTTTTCTATAAAGTTAACACCTAGGAAGGATCCGGTTCACGATGGCAGCTCCACCCAGTCTCGAGAAAGGACAATCAACTACTCGACCCCCAAGGTTTAATGGTCAATTTTTACAGCTGGTGGAAGACTAGAATGCATGATTTTATCATGGCAAAGGATAGTGAGTTATGGGATGTCATCTGTGACAAACTCTATATCCCAATGGAAGTAGCTAAAGAAGGAGATACCTCACAACCTATTCCCAAAGAAAGAACATACTATAATGAAGCTGGAGAAAGAGGATTGAGAAGAATTACAAGGCAAAGAAAATCCTTGTGTGTGGGATAGGATCTGATGAGTACAATCGAGTCTCTACTTGTGAATTTTCTAATGAAATATGGAAAGCTTTGCAGAATGTTCAAGAGGGCACAAGTCAAGTGAAGCAATCCAAGATCGATATGCTTACTACTCAGTACGAGTTATTTAAGATAAGTGAAGAGAAATCTATTCAAGATATGTATACTTGATTCATATCAATTGTAAATGAACTCAAGTGTTTTGGAGAAAACATTAATATGTATAAATTGGTCAGGAAGGTCTTAAGCATCTTGCCTTCTTCTTGGGAAATCAAAGTAAATGAATCTCGGAGTGTAACACCCCGTACATTTCCGAAACCATGTGACTACCTTAGCATTTATAAAATCATTTAAACTTGATATGGTTGGTGAATTACACACTACATCTGTTGGGCTGAATTAATTATATGCTAATGGACTCAAATGAGGCCCAAAAATTAGCAAGAAGACATGGCCCAAATGAAAAATGACCCATTCTACTTTGACCAAGTAAACACCTCAATTATTTATTAAATGTTTGGATAAAGATGGCCATGAGGGACTATATAAAGCAATAAAAATCAGATTTTATTCAATACAAGACACTTGCCAATTCTAGATTTTTCCACAAAATATTTCTCTCTACTTTCAAACCCTAAGCTACTAGTCTCTTTGGACAAGATCACCTCTTGCAAGCTTGGGTAAGTGTTTAATCTTATGGTTTAATATATTATATGAATTAGAGGGTGTATAAATCATGTTGGTTATGTTTACAAAGTGTTGAGCAGTCCACGATGTGTAAAACAGTCTACTTTTGCTTGATCGGTAAAGGGGTTTTGCCTTCTAAAATTGAAAGGAGACTTGTGGTCTTGAAGGAAGTGAATTTGATGGATTCAATGTCAACATGTAAGATGTGGTTATGTCCCTAACTTGCTTTCTCTTTGTGTATGACTTTTGGAATTGTTGTTGTGAAATTGTGCATGGAATCGGTGGTGTATTAATAGGAGAATATAGTTTTTGCGATGTTCATGTGCGTTGTGAAACCATGATTGTTCCTTGGCATCAAGTTAACTTAAAATATGAAAATATAAGTTTACTTATGGCCATGGACCATTTATTGCAAAGATAGACTCAATAGAGACCCATTTTTGCCGAACCAGGCATCCACCTTCGCGGATGGGGCACCTGCGGGCACAGATGCCAATGTAGGTAGCCTTGGACAAGGCCAGATGGGCACCTTATGCCATACCTCACCCACCTGATAGCGCAGGTGGCTTCGCAGGTCCCTCCAGAATTCCGTTTTGCTTGTTTTTGCATCTCTTTGACCCCTCAAGGCCCCTATACCCTCTTGGATGCAATCATCAACTTATGGTACCCTTTGGATTGCCCTAAGGGGTAGTCCGGAGTCATTTTGAATTGTATCATTTGTGGATAGATTCTAATGTGTTATTGTGAAAGGTATTTAAGTGACTTGATGGAGTAAATGTGATGTTGTGTTGAAGGGGAAGTGTAAAGTATAAACTTGGTGTCAAATGCTATCGGTTTATGATGTCCTAGTTGATGTGAGGCATGTTTTGGTGTTGTTGGTATGGTGATGCAGTAAATGGTATTGTAAGAGGGTGAAATGACGTTATATGGCAGTCACGTAACTCATTGTCGTCTTATGCATTTGTAATGTAGTTATTTGTTAACGTGAGCTCCGTTATGTACTTGTGTTGTAGAGTAACATGTAAGGAAGGAGCTGAATTTTTGTATTCACATATTGTATTCTGTATTCATATTGGGAAGATAAGGTATGTAAGGTTACTCTTCTCCGAATTCTTTGGCAGCTCCTATTGTTCTCATTGTTATCGAACTGGTTTCCATTCCAAAATGTTCTAAAGTGTCTTATTCCAGGTTTGTTATAAATTGTCATTCACATGTCGCTTATTCATTGATTATTGTTCCAAAGTTCCAATAATGTTATGACCACCAATGCATCAATCTCACAAAAGTAAAGGCAAGAAGTAATGCATGTATGGTTACTTTATGGTTCTTTGAGACCGGGTGGTAGCTCAAAGGGGTAAAAGCCTAGCTAGCGATGATCCCAAGATTATTGGATCAGGGGGTAAGCTCATTGGGGAGAAAGCCTAGCTTGATTCCGAACCTAACAGAGGGTAGCCCAAAGGGGTAAAATCATAGCTAGGGCTGAACCTGCTTTATTGATTTATGGGTGGTAGCTCAAAGGGGCAAAAACCTAGATGGAGACGATCCCAATGTTATGTTATGTTATGTTATGTTATAATGATTTCCCACTAATCAGTTGGGGCCCGGGCATTATATGACGGTAATATATGACAGTAATATTTGACGGTAATAAACGTAAAAACAAAGAAAGTAATGAATGTAATGTACATGATTCCACACATACAAAACGGTGATTTATCTAAATGTTTATTCACTTGTATTTGATTCCACTTGAGTTCCTATATTTTATGCAGTTGCTTATAGCCTTACATACTCAGTACATTCTTTCGTACTGACATCCCTTGGGGGACTTACCTTACTTAGTGAAAGCACAGGAGCTAGTAGACCTCCACAGTAGGATACTGGTCATCTGCAAACTGTTGGTGAGCTCCAGGTTGATTCGGGGCTTTCTGAGTAACATGTGTACATTGTTTTGGTACTGTGGAAAAGCTGTATAAAGCGGTGACTTATCCCGACTTTAGGCTTGGGCCTATATCTGTTAGAGGCTTTGTAGACGTTATGGGACAAATAAAGAAATGTAAGAAATGTATGATTTTGACGTGATGGCCCTAACGACCAAGTTTCATATCTATATGAATATCTTTCCATAACGTCCGTATTTAACATCTTGTATCTATCTGACAGAATGTGATTCATGTAGCGACATGCGTACGAATGTATAGGTTGGTTCTCTCGGGCCTTAACGGCTTCGGGTGCCAGTCCGCCCCATGGGATTTGGGGTGTGACAACAGTGGTATCAGAGCAGGTGGTCCTAGGGTGTCTTCAAAGCTGTGTCTGAGTAAAGTCTTGCTTATGGATGTGTTATGCACCACATTTATAAGCAGGAGGCTATGGGGCATTTAGGAATTGTTTTTTTCCTTCATTTCCTAGATCGTGCACTAGAGCAAAAGTTATTGGTGGAATCATATCTGACCATTGAAATTGTTTTTCTTTCGTATAGTAAAATGTCGATTACAAGACGAGGTAGGGGAAAAGGTAAGAAGGTAGACATGCTTGCCGGGGAAGGAACTAGTAAAACACCACCTGAACAAGTAAATCAAGGTGAAGCTGAAAATGAGTTTGCATTGCGGGCTTCTTCTACTTTTCCAGCTCCAGAAAAGCCGAGAAGGAGAGAAGTACCTGTAGAACCTCCTGTTAATGCTACTGAGCAAGATTTAAGGAATGCGGTGCAAATATTGACCCGTATAGTTGCTGCACAAAGTCAAGGATAAGCAAGTCCAACTACAAGTAAAGACGGTGCGGATAGGGCAGCTAGTCAAAGGACACAGGATTTTCTTAAATTAGACCCTCCCACATTTACCGAGTCGGATCTTAATGAGGACCCACAGGACTTCGTGGACCAAATTCAAAGGGATTTAGATGTTATACATGTATATGGTGTAGAAAAAGTTGAGCTTACAGCATATAGATTAAAAGGAGAGTCTATATTATAGTACGTAGATTGGACACGATCTAGGGGTATCGGTGCACTTCTAGCCAGTTGGGAAGAATTTAAAGCAGCATTCCTTGATCACTATCTTCAATATGAGATTCGAGAGGCTCGTGCAGACCAATTCTTTAATCTTCGTCAAGGGAATATGAGTGTTAGAGAGTACAGTCTTTGGTTTAACTCTTTGGCTAGATATGCTCCTAATGTGGTAGTTACTATGGCCGATAGAGTTCATCAGTATGTGGATAGATTAGATCCATATTTGGTTAGGGATTGTACTATTGCTGCTTTGAATAGGGATATGGATATAGCCAGGATATAAGCCTTTGCACATAAAATGGAGGATCAGAGGAAAAGAAGAAGGACGCAAGAATTTGAAAGAGGGTCGTCAAAGAGAGCTAGACCTATGGGACAGTTCATGGTGTCCCAAGGAGAATTTAGGCCTCGAGTTTTTAATAGACCGTCGAGACTATCATTTTCTTATCCTACAACAGGTACTCCATCCCAATTCCAAGGGTTTAGAGGCAGTCATGTTGGGTAAAGTAGTGGGATTCGAGGTTCACAAACATTGGGGTATCGAGAACAAGGAAGTATGAACCAATCGAGGTTTTCTCGCCAGCCGTGTCAACACTGCGAGAAGCTTCATTTAGGTGAATGCCAGTTTGGAACGAATATTTGTTTTTGGTGCGGTATGTCCGGGCACTTGGTGAGAGACTACCCAAGAAGGGGCATGAGTAGTATGGCGCGACCTACTGGGTCCGCTGTTGCATCATCATCGTCGGGTGTATAGCCTACTGGTCGTGGTAGAGGTGCTAGAGGAGCCGTTAGTTCTAGCGAAGTCCAGAACCATACCTATGCCCTAGCGGATCGTCAGAATTTGGAGGTTTCTCCTGATGTGGTTACAGGTACATTATTCATCTTTTCACATAATGTATATGCATTGATTGATCTGGGATCTACCCTGTCATATGTAACTCCATTGGTTGCTGAAAAATTTAATAGGACACCAGAATTTTTAGCTAAGCCATTTGAAGTATCTACGCCCGTTGGTGAGTCTATTTTAGCCAAAAGTGTTTATCGTAATTGTACAGTAACTGTTTGTGACCATGATAACATTCATGGTAAATGAATCAGTAAGAGTGCAAGACACCGATGTGAAGCCACCGACTCTTCAATCAGTTCCAGTGGTAAATGAATTCCTTGATGTGTTTCCTGAGGATCTTCCAGGTTTGCCTCCAAAACGGAAAGTAGAGTTTGGTAGTGATATGATTCAAGGCACTCAACCTATCTCTATTCCTCCGTCTAGGATGGCCCCAGCAGAGCTACAGGAGTTAAAGGAGCAATTGAAAGACTTGATGGAAAAGGGATTCATAAGGCCTAGTATGTCCCCTTGGGTGCACCAGTATTATT
This sequence comes from Capsicum rhomboideum, assembly GCA_031232105.1. Taxonomy (NCBI): domain Eukaryota; kingdom Viridiplantae; phylum Streptophyta; class Magnoliopsida; order Solanales; family Solanaceae; genus Capsicum; species Capsicum rhomboideum. The sequence goes on along the minus strand of CP124719.1, from coordinate 43,464,656 downwards.
TGTACGGAAGAAAGATGGCACGTTGAGAATGTGCATTGATTATCGGCAACTGAATAAGGTAACAGTCAGGAATAAATATCCTCTCCCCAGAATTGATGATTTGTTTGACCAATTACAGGGTGCCAAATGCTTCTCAAAGATTGACCTAAGATTGGGATATCATCAGGTAAGGGTTAGAGAAAAAGATATACCCAAGACAGCTTTCCGAACACTGTATGGTCATTATGAGTTTTTAGTGATGTCATTTGGGCTGACAAATGCACCCGCAGTTTTTATGTATTTGATAAATAAGGTGTTCAAGCCATTCTTAGATGTGTTCGTGATGGTGTTTATAGATGATATTTTAGTTTATTCAAGATCACAAGAAGACCATGCTAATCACTTACGGCAGGTGTTACAGATTCTTCGTGATCGTAAGTTATATGCGAAGTTCTCTAAGTGTGAATTTTGGTTAAAATCTGTAGCATTCTTGGGTAATATTGTGTCGGATGAAGGAATAAGGGTTGATACTCAAAACATAAAAGCTGTAAAGAATTGGCCAAGACCTACGACGCCTACAGAGATTCGTAATTTCCTTGGATTGGTAGGTTATTATAGAAGATTTGTTGAAGGATTTTCTTCTATTGCTGCACCTTTAACAAAGCTAACACATAAGGCAACCAAGTTTCAGTGGAATGATGCATGTGAGAAGAGTTTCCAACAGATGAAAGAGAAATTGACTTTTACACCTGTATTGGTACTTCCAGAAGGCATAGAGGGGTATGTGGTGTGTTGTGATGCTTCCAGAGTTGTCCTAGGATGTGTATTGATGCAGCACGGTAATGTAATAGCTTATGCCTCAAGACAGTTGCGACCACATGAGAGAAATTATCCAACATATGATCTTGAGCTAGCAGCCGTGATATTTTCTTTAAAGCTATGGCGCCACTACTTGTATGGGGTTCATGTTGATATATATACTGATCATAAGAGTTTGCAATATATTTTCAAACAGAAAGATCTAAATTTGAGGCCGCGGAGGTGGCTTTAACTATTAAAAGATTATGATGTTGATATCTTATACCATCCAGGGAAAGCAAATATGGTAGACGATGCGTTAAGTCGTACAACAATAGGAAGAACTAATGGTCAGCTTACGGAGAAGCAAGGTATAGTCAAGGATCTACATCAACTAGCCAGCTTGGGAGTTCATCTTCTTGAATCTCCAGATAAAGGGTTATTGTGCAAAATGCGGCAGAATCTTTATTAATAGCTGAAGTAAAGGAGAAGCAGTATGCAGACCCTATTTTATTGCAGCTGAAGGAGAATGTGCAACAAGGTTTAACGAAGGCATTTGATCTTACACAAGGGGGAGTGCTTCAGTGCCAAAGTAGATTGTATGTACTAGATGTAGATGAGCTAAGGAGACGAATTATGACAGAGGCACATCATTCACGGTATTCTATTCATTCGAGAGCCACCAAAATGTATCACGATATGAAAGAAATGTATTGGTAGGGTAATATGAAGAAGAACATTGCAGAATTTGTAGCCCAATATCCAAATTGTCAACAAGTAAAAGTAGAGCATCAGAAGCATGGAGGTTATATCCAATGTATAGATCTTCCAGTTTGGAAGTGGGACATGATTAACATGGATTTCATCACAGGTTTACCTCGTACACTGCGAAAATTTGATTCCATATGGGTAATAGTTGACAGGCTTACCAAGTCGGCACATTTTCTATCGGTCAAGACCACCTACACAGTTGAGGATTATGCAAGGTTGTATATTAAGGAGATAGTTCGATTGCATGGAGTTCCAATCTCTATTATTTCATAGAGGGGAGCTCAATTTACTATAAATTTTTGGAAGTCTTTCCAGAAGAGTTTGGGTACGCAAGTGAATTTAAGTACAGTTTTTCATCCTCAGACAGATGGACAAGCAGAACATACTATCCAAACACTTGAAGATATGCTACGAGCTTGCACACTGGACTTTAAAGGTAGTTGGGATGATCATCTATCTCTTATTGAATTTGCATATAATAATAGCTATCATTCAAGTATCAAAATGGCACCTTATGAAGCTTTGTATGGAAGAAAGTATCGATCACCAATTGGATGGTTTGAAGTGGGTGAAACTGCCTTATTTGGACCAGATCTTGTTCATCAAGCTATGGAGAAAGTTAAGGTGATACAACAACGGCTACAGACAGCCCAAAGTCGACACAAGTCATATGCCGATGTTAGACGAAGGGGACTAGAATTTGCCATAGGCGATTGGGTATTCTTGAAAGTATCACCAATGAAAGGGGTAATGAGATTTGGAAAGAAAGGAAAGTTGAGTCCACGTTATATAGGGCCATATGAAATTGTTCGAAGATTTGGTCAAGTTGCGTATGAATTAGCACTACCCCAAGAACTCTCCATAGTCCATCCAGTGTTTCATGTTTCAATGCTTCAAAAATGCATAGGAGATCCATCTCGTATTACTCCCATTGAAGATGTACAAGTCACAAAAGATCTCACATATGAAGAAGTACCTATTGCTATTCTGGACCGACAAGTGAAGAGGTTGAGGAATAAAGAAGTAGCTTCCGTAAAGGTACTTTGGAGAAATCAACAAGTAGAAGAAATCACATGGGAAGCCGAAGAGATGATGAAGTCTAAATATGCGCATTTATTTCAAACGGAAGAAAAAGTGCAAGTTACGGAATTGGAGAAGTAAAAAGTAAGTATCTATAAGCATTATGTGTTATGATAACATGAAAAATGAACTTGGACTTGAATGTGTTTAAATTGGATAACGTTAATAACATTCGAGGACGAATGTTCCTAAGGGGGGAAGGATGTAACACCCCGTACATTTCCGAAACCATGTGACTACCTTAGCATTTATGGAATTATTTAAACTTGAGATGGTTGGTGAATTACACACTACATTTGTTGGGCTGAATTAATTATATGCTAATGGACTCAAAGGCCCAAAAATTAGCAAGAAGACATGGCCCAAATGGAAAATGACCCATTCTACTTTGACCAAGTAAACACCTCAATTATTGATTAAATTTTTGGCTAAATATGTCCATGAGGGACTATATAAAGCAATAAAAATCAGATTTTATTCAATACAAGACACTTGCCAATTCTAGATTTTTCCACAAGACATTTCTCTCTACTTTCAAACCCTAAGCTACTAGTCTCTTTGGACAAGATCACCTCTTGAAAGCTTGGGTAAGTGTTTACTCTTATGGTTCAATATATTATATGCATGAGAGGGTGTATAAATCATGTTGGTTATGTTTACAAAGTGTTGAGCAATCCACGATGTGTAAAACAGTCTACTTTTGCTTGATCGGTAAAGGGGTTTTGCCTTCTAAAATTTAAAGGAGACTTGTGGTCTTGAAGGAAGTGAATTTGATGGATTAAATTTCAACATGTAAGATGTGGTTATGCCTCTAACTTGCTTTCTCTTTGTGTATGACTTTTGGAATTGTTGTTGTGAAATTATGCATGGAATCGGTGGTGTATTAAAAGGAGAATATAGTTTTTGCGATGTTCATGTGCATTGTGAAACCATGATTGTTCCTTGGCATCAATTTAACTTACAATATGAAAAGAGAAACTTACTTATGGCCATGGACCATTTATTGCAAAGATAGACTCAAAAGAGACCCATTTTGGCCGAACCAAGCATCCGCCTTCACGGATGGGGCACCTGTGGGCGCAGATGCCAATTTGTTTACTAGAATTAAGTTTGATTTTTTTTCTTCCCTAATTAACTTGAGGTTCCAGTAACCTATTGGTGTGAATATGTTTTCATTTAGATGAAATAACTTAGCCTTTAAAGAAGTGACTTGAAACTAATTAGCAATGGTTTGATTTAGCTTAATAGTTTCTAAATTTTATAACATCAAAAATAGGAGTTCCGTTATTAAAAGGTATGAGATTTGTCCTAGATTCCTATGTACTACTTGTTGTTCTTGTGAAGTATGCATATTTGTTGGGATGACCAGGTTGCTTTTTTAGAGCATGATAACTTGAGAGATTATTTTTCCATTAAGTTATTATTTACTTATGATATATTAATTCTTTTTCTTCATCTTTTATGCATGAACTCTCCCGAGACGAGTCCATTTGGACTCCCCATCCCCTGCATTTCCCAGTGGGCCAAAAAGGCCCAAATCTCGAGTCCAAGCCTCTCATTAAGTTCAGTCGGGACTGATTCATAGTGATATACAGTATCATACAAATGATATACAGTGGAAAATGAGGAAGGGAAGCTAGCATATCGATGGAAGACTAATTGAATATATCATGGCTGATATACATTTGTATATATGCCAGATATACAGGAAATACAAGGAGTATAGTGCTGGTTTACAACCAGTATACGAACAGGAAAGATAGACCCAAAGTCCATGAAGAAGCCCAAAATCTGGACAAATTTGGGATGGGCTAGAAAGGAGCCCAAATCTCAATTTTTTCTCCCTTTATTTCCTTGTAATTGATATTTGATTAGTTGTTTATGTATTCATTCGATTTTAACTTAATTTACTTAGATGAATCCTTAGTTTATTCGTCTAATTCTATTATAACATGATGTTATTTAATCGGATAATTACTCAATGAATTTTTAGGCAAACTTAAGCTTTAAGACTAACTTGAGAATTTTTCATATTCTTTCATAGTTAATAGTTAGCTCGATATCCATGTTAAAAAAGTTGGGTTAACAATTTAACTCAAAGTTTTCATTTGAATAAAAAAATTTAAGTTAGAATTAGTTCGAAACTTTGACATTTTATTTATTTCAGAATTCAAAATAAGTAAATGGACAAGTATTGAATAAATTCTATTCTTTTAAATAAATTTTTCAAACAAGTTACACCTATATGATTTTTACAATTTAAAGAATTTTTAAAATCAGCCAAATAATTTAAATCCGTCGAGAACCACACTTTGTGGATTTTCAAAAGTGTCTAACACCTTGTTTCGAATTTAACTTGAACCCTTACCTAGATTCGGGTTTTTTAATAAAAGGTTTTCTTTCAAAATTTACCTTTTAAAATGGTTTCTTAATTTTCCCAAAATTAAAGGGCGCCTCTATCATATTTTTCAAATTAAATTAAATAAACTTTTTCTGCCATTAAGTTATGAAGTTTTTTAACTCTTTTTGAAAACGATCGTAACAAAAGGCTGCAAAAGAAAGAAATGAAACTACAGTATCAACTGTTGTCTGAATTGGTGAACAAAGTGTTGCTTCCCAGAACTGAAGGAAGGTCTGTTGTGTCACGCCTCGAATTCCAACGGGGCGGACTGGCACCCGAAGCCGACAAGGCCCGAGAGAACCAATCTTTGCACATGTCCATTCATATGCATGTTATTCAAGGAACATCACCACCACGTATAGATACAAGATGCTAATAGCGGAAGTCATGGAAACATATGATATATACATATATGAACCTCGGTCGTTAGGGCCATCAAGACAAAACATACATTCCTTACATTTCTTTCATCTGTCCCACAACATCTACAAAGCCCCTACAGATGCATAACCATAACCAACCTAGAGTCGGGATAAAACCCCGCTCTATACACATATACAATACCCAAAACAAATGTACATATCAACTCAGAAAGCCCCAAACCAACTGGAACTCACCAAAGACCTGCAAATGATTCGTAACCTACTAAGGAGGTCTACTAGCACCTGTGCCTGCATCAAGTAACGTAAGTCCCCTAAGGCACGTCAGTACGAAGAATGTACTGAGTATGTAAGGCTATAAGAAACTGCATCAATACATAAGAACTTCAATGGAATCAAATATAAGAGAATAGTCAGTATGGATAAATCACCGGTCTGCATATGGGGAACCATGTACCTTACATTCATGATTTTCTTTTCTTCTATTGTTTATTCATCATCACTTATATCATATCGTACCCGGGCCCCAACTGATCAGTGGGTCTTACATAACATAAAGTTATGTTGGGATCGGCTCGAGCTAGGTTTATGCCTCTAGAGCTACCACCCGTAAATCAGTATATCAGGCTTGGCTCGATCTAGGTTATTACCTCTAGAGCTGCCACCCATAAACCAATATATCAGGTTCGGCTTGAGCTAGGTTCTTACATCTAGAGCTACGACTTGTCAGGATTGGCCCGAGCTAGGCTTATGCCTCTAGGACTTCCCCCTGATCCAATAAATTTGGGATCGGCTCGAGCTAGGTTATTACCTCTAGAGCTACCACCCGTACTCTTACAACCAACAAATATGCATTACTTTATTTCTTACTTTTGAGAGACTGATATGTTGATAGTCACAACATTATTGGAGCTTTGCAATATCAGTCCATGATTAAGAGACATATGAACAACAATTGATCCATGAATGAGGAACATAAGAATAACAATACATGACAACCTGAAATGAGATGCCTTAGAACATTTCGGAATGGAACAAATACAATGACAATGTGAACAATATGTGCTGCAGAAGGATACAATAAGAGTAACCTTACATACTTTATCTTTCCAATATGAATACACAGTCTTATATGCGAATACACTAATCCAGCTCCTTACTTACGTGTTACTCTACAACACAAGTTCATAACGGAGCTCACGTTAACAACTAACTACATTACAAGTGCACCAAATGATAATGAGCCACGTGACTGCTATATAACATCACTTCATCCCTTACGATAAAATTCACTGCATTAACATACCAACAACCTCATAACATTCCACACATTAACCAAGACATCATACCCCAATAGCATTTCACACCAAGTTTATCCTTTACTCTTCCTTATTAACATTACGCCACAATTACTTTATCTCATCACCTCAATACCTTTCATATCAACATATTAACAACAATACATAATTGATATAATCCAACATTCCTCTAAACGACTCCTTAAATTCATTCAATAGGTATCATAAGTTGATAATTTCATCCAAAAAGGGTATAGGGGTCTTCGGGGATCAAAGAGAAACAAAAACACATAAAATAAGTTTCTGGGCTGAACTGCGAAGTCACCTGCGCCCGAAGGTGGTTGAGGTGCATCCGAAGGTGATCAATGGCATGGTACAGGGTCACCTGCGTTGGCATCTGCGCCCGCAGGTGCCCCACCCGCGAGGGTAGATGCCCGTTTCAGCCTCCAGGGGTCATTTTAGGGTCCTTTTTCGCAATGAATGGTCCATGATCATGACTAAGATTCTACTAACATATTTTAGATCATCTTAGATTCCAAAGAACATCCATGGTTTCACAACGCACATAAACATCACCAAAACCACATTTTTCTTTCAATACACCACCAAGTCCATGCACAATTTCGCAATAACATTTCCAAACATTATATACAAGGATAAAACAAGTTAAGGATATAATTACATCTGAAATGTTGATATTTAATCCATCAACTTCACTTCCTTCAAGACCACAAGTCCATTTTCAAGTTTACAAGGCAAAACCCTTTTTCGATTGCAAAAATAGACAGTTTTACACATAGTGGACTGTCCAACACTTTGCCAACATAACCAACATGATTTATACACCATATTAAGCATATAATATACTAAACCATAAGAATAAATGCTTACCAAATCTTTAAAGAGAGTGATCTTTTCCAAAAGAGTGATGGCTTAGGGTTTGTGGGTAGAGAGAAATATCTTGAATATTCTAGAAAAGGCATGTGTGTTGATATGAATAAAAATCTGATTTTCCTTGATTTTTATAGTACTAAATGTTCATCCTTAGCCACATTAAGTGCATGTTTTCTTGGTCAAACACAAGAATGAGTCATTTGCCTTTTGGGCCATGTCTTTTATATAATTTTGGGCCTCATTTGAGCCTAATGGCACAAGGTTCATTTAAGCCCAACAAAGTAATGCATAATTCTCCAATCCTCTCATGTTTAAATAATTCCATAAATATAGAGGTAGTTTCTTGGGTTCGGAACTGTACGGGTTGTTACATCCTTCCCCCCTTAGAAACATTCGTCCTCGAATGTTAGTGACTTTGACTTCATCATTTCTTCAGCTTCCCATGTGATCTCTTCTACTTGCTGATTTCTCCAAAGTACCTTTATGGAGGCTTTGTATTCATTCCTTAACCTCTTCACTTGTCTAACCAGAATAGCAATAGGTATCTCCTCAAAGGTAAGATCCTCCATAACTTGTACATCTTCAATGGGAGCAATACGAGATGGATCTGCTATGCACTTTCAAAGCATCGAAACATAAAATACTAGATGAACTGTGGAGAGTTATTGGGGTAGTGCCAATTCATATGCAACTTTTCCAAATCTTCAGACAATTTAATATGGCCCTATATAATGGGGATTCAACTTTCGTTTCTTCCCAAATCTCATTACGCCTTTCATCGGTGACACCTTCAAGAATACCCAATCACCTATGGCAAATTCAAGCCCTCTTCTTCTGACATCAGTATATGACTTATGTCGACTTTGGGCCATTTGTAGCCGCTGTTGGATCACTTTAACTTTCTCCATCGCTTGATGAACAAGATCCGTCCCAAATAAAGAAGTTTCACCTGCTTCAAACCATCTGATTGGTGATCTACACTTCCTTCCATATAAAGGTGCATAAGGTGCAAATTTTATACTTGAATGATAGCTATTATTGTAGGCAAATTCAATAAAAGGAAAATAGTCATCCCAACTGCCTTGAAAATCTAACGTGCAAGCTCGTAGAATATCTTTTAGTGTTTGGATAGTACATTCTGCCTGTCCATCAGTCTGAGGATGAAAAGCCGTACTCAGATTCACTTGTGTACCCAAGCTTTTCTGAAAAGATCTCCAAAAATGTGCGGTAAATTATGCTCCTCTGTCATATATAATGGAAATTGGAATCCTATGCAATCGTACTATCTCCTTAACATACAACCTTGCATAATCTTCAGCTGTATAGGTGGTCTTAACTGGTAGAAAATGCACTGACTTGGTAAGCATGTCAACTATGACCCATATAGAATCAAATTTCCACAGTGTAAGAGGCAAACCTGTGATGAAATCCATGTTAATCATATCCCATTTCCAGACTGGAAGATTGATACATTGCATTTAACCTCCTGGTTTCTGATGCTCTACCTTTACTTGTTGACAATTCGGGCATTGAGCTACAAATTCTGCAAAGTTCTTCTTCATGTTTCCCCACCAATACATTTCCTTCAAATCATGGTACATTTTGGTAGCTCCCGGATGAATAGAATATCGTGAATGATGCGCCTCTGTCATAATTCATTTCCTCAGCTCGTCTACATCCGGTCCACATAATCTACCTTGGCATTGAAGTATTCCTTCTTGCATAAGATCAAATGCCTTTATCAAACCCTGTTGTACATTCTTTTTTAGCTGCAATAACATAGGATCCGTAAGCTGCTTCTTTTTCACTTCATCTGAGGATTCAAGAAGACGAACCCCCAAGCTGTCTAATTGATGTAGATCCTTAACTAAGTCTTGCTTTTCCGTCAATTAGACACTAGTGCCTCATATTGCCTTGCGGCTCAATGCATCAGCTACCACATTTGCTTTTCCTGGATGATATAGAATATCAATATCTTAGTCTTTTAAGAGCTCTAGCCACTTTCGTTGCCTCAAATTGAGTTCCTTTTGCTTAAAGATATATTACAAAATTTTGTGATCAGTGTAGATATCAACATGAACTCCATACAAAAAATGACGCCATATCTGTAAAGCAAATACCACCGCTGCTAACTCAAGATCATGTGTGGGATAATTTCTCTTGTGTGGCCACAACTGTTGTGAGGCATACGCTATTACTTTACCGTGCTGCATCAATACACATTCAAGGCCAACTCCAGATGCATCACAATATACTGCATACCCCTCTGTGCCTTCCTAAAGTACTAATACGGGTGTGGAAGTTAATTTATCTATCAGCTCTTGGAAATTTTTCTCACATGCATCATTCCACTGAAACTTGACTGCCTTGTGTGTAAGCTTTGTTAAAGGAGCAGCAATGGAAGAAAACCCTTCAACAAACCTTCGATAATAACCTGCCAACCCAAGGAAGCTACGAATTTCCGTAGGCGTCGTAGGCCTTGGCCAATTTTTCACCGCTTCAATCTTCTGTGTATCAACATGTATCCCCTCATCTGACACAATACGACCCAATAATGCGACGGACTTCAAACAAAATTCATATTTAGAGGACTTTGCATACAACTTTCGCTCACGAAGGATTTGTAACACTTGTCGTAAGTGATTAGCATGGTCCTCTTGTGATCGTGAATAAACCAGGATGTCATCTATAAACACCGTTACGAACACGTCTAGAAATGGCTTAAACACCCTGTTCATCAAATCCATGAACACAGCTGGTGCATTAGTTAGTCCAAAAGACAACTAAAAATTCATAATTACCATACCGTGTTCGAAAAGCTGTCTTGGGTATATCCTTTTCTCTAACCCTGACTTGATGGTAATCAAGTCAATCTTTGAAAAATATGTGGCACCCTATAACTGATCAAATAAATCATCAATTCTGGGAAGGGAATATTTATTCTTGATCGTTACCTTATTCAATTGTCGATAGTCAATGTACATTCTCAATGTGCCATCTTTCTTCCATACAAATAATACTGGTGCACCCCACGGGGACATACTAGGTCGTATAAACCCTTTGTCTAGCAAATCCTTTAATCTCTCCTTCAATTCTAAAAATTTTGCTGGAGCCATTCTATACAGAGGAATAGAGATAGGCTGAGTGCCTGGTATCATATCAATACCAAACTCTACCTCCCATTCTGGGGGTAAGCCGGGAAGATCATCAGGAAATACAACAAGTAATTCATTAACCACCGGAACCGATTAAGGAATTGGTGGTTTCACATCAGTATCTTGCACTCAGACTAAATGACATATATACCCCTTGGCTATCATTTTCCTTACTTTAAGATAGGAAATAAATTTTCCTTTCGGTGCCCCTACATCACCCTTCCATTCAAGAACATTAGTTTGTGGAAAGTGAAAATGTTCTTCCTTAGCTCGGAAATCTACCATGGCATAACAGGAAGCCAACCAATCCATACCCATTATGACATCAAAATCCACCATGTCCAGTTCAATAAGATCAGCCAGTGTATCATGACCACATACGGTTACCAAACAATTACGATATACTCTTTTTGAAACAATATAATCACCAACTGGTGTAGATACTTCAATTGACTTAGTTAATAATTTTGGTGTTCTTTCAAATTTTGCAGTAATCAATGGAGTAACATATGATAATGTAGAACCCGAATCAATCAATGCATATACATTATACGAAAATATGGATAATGTACCTGTGACGACAGCAGGAGAAACCTCCGAATTTTGCCGGTCCACTAGAGCATAGGTGTTGTTCTGGGTTCCACTGAAATTGGTTGCTCCTCTGGCACCTCTACCATGACCAACAAGCTACACACCTCGGCCTAAAGAAGGAACCTATGATGATGATGAAATGGCTGATCCCGTAGGTCGTGTTATACCACCCATGCTTCTGTGGGGACACTCTTTCATCATATGCCCCGACATTCCACACCAAAAGCAAGCATTCGTCCCTAATCGGCATGTGCCTGAATGAGTAAGCCCGCAGTGCTGACACTGCTGACAAGAAAATCCTACTGCCTGTGATCCGTGAATTCCACTACTCTTCCCAAATTGACCGCCCCTAAACCCTCGAAATTGAGAGTGAGTGCCTCCTGTGGAATAGGAGAATGATGGTCTAGGCGGTCTAGGAAACATCCGAGGCCTAGATTCTCTTTGGGATGCCATAGACTGTCCTATAGGTCTAGATCTTTTGGACTGTCCTCTTTCAGATTCATATACCCTTCTTCTCTGTCTCTGATCCTCCATTTTCTAGGCGAAGGCCTGTATTCTGGCTATGTCCATATCTTTGTTCAAGGCAGTAATGGTGCAGTTCCCTACCAAATATGGCTCTGATCTGTCCACATATCTATGGACTCTGTCTGTCATCGTGGCCACTACATTAGGAGCATATCGATCCAAGGAATTAAACTGAAGACTATATTCTATAACACTCATATTCCCTTGACGTAGATTTAGGAATTGGTCTGTACGTGCCTCCTGGACCTCATATGGGAGGTAATGATCAAGGAATGCCATTTTAAATTCTTCCCAACCAGCTAGAAGTGAATCAATACACCTCGATTTTTTCCAGTTTTCATACCACAATATAGTTTCACCTTTTAATCTATAGGCCGTAAGTTTAACTGTTTCAACACCAGTCACGTGCATAACATCTAGAGCCCCCTGAATTTGATCCTCGAAGTCCTGTGGATCTACTTTCAGATCTGACCCAGTGAATATAGGAGGGTCTAATTTCAGAAAGTCATGTGTCCTGCGACTCGCCACTCTAGTCGCATCATCCTCATTTGTCGTTGGACCAGCTCATCCTTGACTTTGTGCAGCAACTATCTGAGTCAACATATGCACAACATTTCTTAAATCCTGGTCAGTGGCATTCATTGGCGGTTCTGCGGGTACTTCTCTACCTCTTGGCTCTTCTGGAGCTGGAAAAGTAGAAGAAGACCGCAATGCAACTTCAGTGTTAGCCCCACCTTGACTGGCTTGGTCAGGTGGTGATTTACTCATTCCTTCACCGACAAGCATATCTATCTGCTTACCTTTGCCTCTACCTCTTCTTGTCATCAGAATTTTACTATATCAAAGAAAACCAATTACAATGGTCAGATATAAGTCCACCTACAACATTGGCTAGATTGCACGATCTAGAAATGAAGAAAAGAAACAACTCCTAAATGTCCCGGAGCCTCCTACTTATAAATGTGGTGCAAAACACATCCATAAGCAAGACTCTACTCAGACACGGCTTTGTAGATACTCTTAGGACGACCTGCTCTGATACCACTTTTTTCACGCCTCGAAATCCAATGGGGCAGACTGGTACCCGAAGCCTACAAGGCCCGAGAGAACCAATCTTTGCTCATGTCCATTCATATGCATGTCATTCAAGGAACATCACCACCACGTATAGATACAAGATGCTAATAGCGTAAGTCATGGAAACATATGATATATACATATATGAACCTCGGTCGTTAGGGCCATCAAGACAAAACATACATTCCTTACATTTCTTTCATCTGTCCCACAACATCTACAAAGCCCCTACAGATGCATAACCATAACCAACCTAGAGTCGGGATAAAACCCCGCTCTATACACATATACAATACCCAAAACAAATGTACATATCAACTCAGAAAGCCCCAAACCAACTGGAACTCACCAAAGACCTGCAAATGATTCGTAACCTACTAAGGAGGTCTACTAGCACCTGTGCCTGTATCAAGTAACGTAAGTCCCCTAGGCACGTCAGTACGAAGAATGTACTGAGTATGTAAGGCTATAAGAAACTGCATCAATACATAAGAACTTCAATGGAATCAAATATAAGAGAATAGTCAGTATGGATAAATCACCGGTCTGCATATGGGGAACCATGTACCTTACATTCATGATTTTCTTTTCTTCTATTGTTTATTCATCATCACTTATATCATATCGTACCCGGGCCCTAACTGATCAGTGGGTCTTACATAACATAAAGTTATGTTGGGATTGGCTCGAGCTAGGCATATGCCTCTAGAGCTACCACCCATAAATCAATATATCAGGCTCGTCTCAATCTAGGTTATTACCTCTAGAGCTGCCACCCATAAACCAATATATCAGGTTCGGTTCGAGCTAGGTTATTACCACTAGGGCTACCACTTGTCAGGATTGGCTCGAGCTAGGCTTATGCCTCTAGGACTACCCCCTGATCCAATAAAGTCGGGATTGGCTCGAGCTAGTTTATTACCTCTAGAACTACCACCCGTACTCTTACAAACAACAAATATGCATTACTTTATTTCTTACTTTTGAGAGATTGATATGTTGATAGTCACAACATTATTGGAGCTTTGGAACATCAGTCCATGATTAAGAGACATATGAATAACAATTGATCCACGAATAAGGAACATAAGAATAACAATACATGACAACCTGAAATGAGATGCCTTAGAACATTTAGGAATGGAACAAATACAATGACAATGTGAACAATATGTACTGCAGAAGGATACGGTAAGAGTAACCTTACATACCTTATGTTTCCAATATGAATACACATTTTTATATGCGAATACAATAATCCATCTCCTTCCTTACGTGTTACTCTACAACACAAGTTCATAACGGATCTCACGTTAACAACTAACTACATTACAAGTGCACCAAATGATAATGAGCCACGTGACTGCTATATAGCATAACTTCATCCCTTACGATACAATTCACTGCATTAACATACCAACAACCTCATAACATTCCACACATTAACCAAGACATCATGCCCCAATAGCATTTCACACCAAGTTTATCCTTTACTCTTCCTTATTAATATTACGCCACAATTACCTCATCTTATCACCGCAATACCTTTCATATCAGCATATTAACAATAATACATAATTGATATAATCCAACATGCCTCTAAACGACTCCTAAAAGTCATTCAATAGGTATCATAAGTTGATAATTTCATCCAAAAAGAGTATAGGGGTCTTCGGGGATCAAAGAGAGACAACAACACACAAAATGAGTTTATGGACTGACCTGCGAATCCACCTGCGCCCGAAGGTGGTTGAGGTGCGTCCTCAGGTGACCAATGTCCTGGTATAGGGTCACCTGCGTTGGCATCTGCGCCCGCAGGTGCTCCGCCCGCGAGGGCGGATGCCCGTTTCTTCCTCCGGGGGTCATTTTAGGGTCCTTTTTCGCAATGAATGCTCCATGATCATGAATAAGCTTCTCTTAATATATTTTAGATCATATTAGATGCCAACTAACATCCATGGTTTCACAACGCACATAAACATCACCAAAACCACATTTTTCTTTCAATACACCACCAAGTCCAAGCACAATTTTGCAATAACATTTCCAAACATTATACACAAGGATAAAACAAGTTAAGGATATAATCACATCTTAAATGTTGATATTTAATCCATCAACTTCACTTCCTTCAAGACCACAAGTCCATTTTCAAGTTTACAAGGCAAAACCCTTTTTCGATTGCAAAAATAGACAGTTTTACACGTAGTGGACTATCCAACACTTTGCCAACATAACCAACATGATTTATACACCATATTAAGAATATAATATACTAAACCATAATAATAAATGCTTACCAAATCTTTAAAGAGAGTGATCTTTTCCAAAAGAGTGATGGCTTAGGGTTTGTGAGTAGAGAGAAATATCTTGAATATTCTAGAAAAGGCATGTGTATTGATATGAATAAAAATCTGATTTTTCTTTCTTTATATAGTACTAAATGGTCATCCTTATCCACATTAAATGCATGTTTGCTTGGTCAAACACAAGAATGAGTCATTTGCCTTTTGGGCCATGTCTTTTATATAATTTTGGGCCTCATTTGAGCCCAATGGCACAAGATTCATTTAAGCCCAACAAAGTAATGCATAATTCACCAATCCTCTCATGTTTAAATAATTCCATAAATGTTGAGGTAGTCTCATGGTTTTGGAACTTTACGGGGTGTTACATCCTTTCCCCCTTAGAAACATTTGTCCTCAAATATTAGTGACATTATTTAATTTAAAAAATTGCAAGTCTAGGATCATTCTTCATGTTATCATATATATATATATACTTAATGCTTATAAATAATTACTTTTTATTGCTCCGATCTCATATCTTGAACTTTTTCTTCCATTTGAAACAAATGAGGGTACTTTGACTTCATCATTTCTTCAGCTTCCCATGTGAACTCTTCTACTTGCTGATTTCTCCAAAGTACCTTTACGGAGGCTATGTCTTTATTCCTTAACCTCCTCACTTGTCTATCCAGAATAGCAATAGGTATCTCCTCATAGGTAAGATCCTCCATAACTTGTACATGTTCAATGAGAGCAATACGAGATGGATCTCTTTTGCACTTTCGAAGCATCGAAACATGAAATACTGGATGAACTGTGGAGAGTTCTTGGGATAGTGCCAATTCATATGCAACTTGTCCAAATCTTCAGACAATTTAATATGGCCCTATATAATGGGGACTCAACTTCCCTTTCTTCCCAAATCTCATTACGCCTTTCATCGGTGACACCTTCAAGAATACCCAATCACCTATGGAAAATTCAAGCCCTCTTCTTCTGACTTCATCTTATCACTTGTGTCGACTTTGGGCCGTTTGTAGCCACTTTTGGGTCACTTTAACTTTCTTCATTGCTTGATGAACAAGATCTGGCCCAAATAAAGCAGTTTCACCTGCTTCAAACCATCCGATTGGTAAGCTGATTCTCTTTCACTTCAGCTATTAATAAAGATTCTACCGCATTTTGCAAAATAACCCCTTCATCTGAAGATTCAAGAAGACGAACCCCCAAGCTGGCTAATTGATGTAGATCCTTCACTAAGTCTTGCTTTTCCATCAATTGGCCACTAGTGCCTCCTATTGCCTTGTGGATCAATGCATCAGCTACCACATTTGCTTTTCCTGGATGATATAGAATATCAATATCATAGTCTTTTAAGAGATCTAGCAACTTTCTTTGCCTCAAATTGAGTTCCTTTTGCTTAAAGATATTCTGCAAACTTTTGTGATCAGTGTAGATATCAACATGAACTCCATACAAATAATGACGCCATATCTTTAAAGCAAATACCACAGCTTCTAACTCAAGATCATGTGTGGGATAATTTCTCTCGTGTGGCCGCAATTGTCGTGAGGCATATGCTATTACTTTATCGTGTTGCATCAATACACATCCAAGTCCAACTCCGGATGCGTAACAATATACTGTATACCCCTTTGTGCCTTTCAAAAGTACTAATACGGGTGTGGAAGTTAATTTATCTTTCAGCTCTTGGAAACTTTTCTCACATGCATCATTCCACTGAAACTTGACTGCCATTTGTGTAAGCTTTGTTAAAGGTGCAGCAATGGAAGAAAACCCTTCAACAAACCTTTGATAATAACCTGCCAACCCAAGGAAGTTATGAATTTTTGTAGGCGTCATAGGCCTTGGCCAATTTTTCACCACTTCAATCTTCTGTGTATCAACTCGTATCCCTTCATCTGACACAATGTGACCCAAGAATGCGATGGACTTCAAACAAAATTCATATTTAGAGAACTTTGCATACAACTTACGCTCACGAAGGATTTGTAACACTTGTCGTAAGTGATTAGCATGGTCCTCTTGTGATCGTGAATAAACCAGGATGTCATCTATAAACACCGTCACGAACACGTCTAGAAATGGCTTAAACACCCTATTCATCAAATCCTTGAACACAGTTGGTGCATTTGTTAGTCCAAATGACATAACTAAAAATTCATAATGACCATACGTGTTCGAAAAGCTGTCTTGGGTATATCCTTTTCTCTAACCCTGACTTGATGGTAATCAAGTCAATCTTTGAAAAATATGTGGCACCCTGTAACTGATCAAATAAATCATCAATTCTGGGAAGGGAATATTTATTCTTGATCGTTACCTTATTCAATTGTCGATAGTCAATGCACATTCTCAATGTGCCATCTTTCTTCCATACAAATAATACTAGTGCACCCCACGGGGACATACTAGGTTGTATAAACCCTTTGTCTAGCAAATCCTTTAATTGCTCCTTCAATTCTAACAATTTTGTTGGAGCCATTCTATACAGAGGAATAGAGATAGGCTGAGTGCCTGGTATCATATCAATACCAAACTCTACCTCCCATTCTGGGGGTAAGCCAGGAAGATCATCAGGAAATACATTAAGTAATTCATTAACCACCGGAACCGATTAAGGAATTGGTGGTTTCACATCAGTATCTTGCACTCACACTAAATGACATATATACCCCTTGGCTATCATTTTCCTTGCTTTAAGATAGGAAATAAATTTTCCTTTCGGTGCCCCTACATCACCCTTCCATTCAAGAACATTAGTTTGTGGAAAGTGAAAATGTTCTTCCTTAGCTCGGAAATCTACCATGGCATAACAGGAAGCCAACCAATCCATACCCATTATGACATCAAAATCCACCATGTCCAGTTCAATAAGATCAACCAGTGTATCATGACCACATACGGTTACCAAACAATTACGATATACTCTTTTTGAAACAATATAATCACCAACTGGTGTAGATACTTCAATTGACTTAGTTAATAATTTCGATGTTCTTTCAAATTTTGTAGTAATCAATGGAGTAACATATGACAATGTAGAACCCGAATCAATCAATGCATATACATTATACGAAAATATGGATAATGTACCTGTGACGACATCAGGAGTAACCTCCAAATTTTGCTGGTCCACTAGAGCATAGGTGCTGTTCTGGGTTCCACTGGAACTGGATGCTCCTCTGGCATCTCTACCACGACCAGCAGGCTTCACACCTCGGCCTAAATAAGGAACCGATGATGATGACGCAACGATTGATCCCATAGGTCGTGTTATACCACCTATGCTCCTCTGGGACACTCTTTCATTATGTGCCCCGACATTCCGCACCAAAAGCAAGCATTCATCCCTAACCAATATGTGCCCAAATGAGTACGCCCGCAGTGCTGACACTACTGATGAGAAAATCCAGATGCCTGTGATCCTTGAATTCCACTACTCTGTCCAGATTGACCGCCCCTAAACCCTCAGAATTGAGAGTGAGTGCCTGTTGTGGAATAGAAGAATGATTGTCTAGGCGGTCTAGGAAACATCCGAGGCCTAGATTCTCTTTGGGACGCCATAGACTGTCCCATAGGTCTAGCTCTTTTGGACTGTCCTCTATCAGATTCATATACCCTTCTTCTCTATCTCTGATCCTCCATTTTCTAGGCGAAGGCCTGTATTCTGGTTATGTCCATATCTTTGTTTGAGGTAGCAATGGTGCAGTCCCTTACCAAATATGGCTCTAATCTGTCCACATATCTATGGACTCTGTCTGTCATCGTGGCCACTACATTCTGAGCACATCAAGTCAAGGAATTAAATTGAAGACTATATTCTCTAACACTCATATTCCCTTGACGTAAATTTAAGAACTGGTCTGCACGTTCCTACCGGATCTCACATGGGAGGTAATGATCAAGGAATGCCATTTTAAATTCTTCCCAACCAGATGGAAGTGCATCAATACCCCTCGATCTTTTCAAGTCTTCATACCATAATATAGCTTCACCTTTCAATCTATAGGCCACAAGTTCAACTGTTTCAACACCAGTCATGTGCATAATATCTAGAGCCCTCTGAATTTGATCCACGAAGTCCTGTGGGTATGCTTTCGGATTTGACTCAGTGAATATAGGAGGGTCTAATTTCAGAAAGTCCTGTGTCATGCGACTCGCCACTCTAGTCGCATCATCCTCATTTGTCATTAAACCAGCTCGTCCTTGACTTTGTGCAGCAACTATCTGAGTCAACATATGCACTGCATTTCTTAAATCCTGGTCAGTGGTATTCATTGGCGGTTCTGCTGGTACTTCTCTACCTCTTGGCTCTTCTAGAACTGGAAAATTAGAAGAAAAATGTGATGCAACTTCAGTGTTAGCCCCCCTTGACTGGCTTGGTCAGATGGTGATTTACTCATTCCTTCACCGACAAGCATATTACCTTTGCCTCTACCTCTTCTTGTCATCGGCATTTTACTATATCAAAGTAAACCAATTACAATGGGCAGATATAAGTCCACCAATAACATTGGCTCTATTGCACGATCTAGAAATGAAGAAAAGAAACAACTCCTAAATGTCCCGTAGCCTCCTACTTATAAATGTGGTGCACAACACATCCATAAGCAAGACTCTACTCAGACACGGCTTTGTAGACACCCTTAGGACGACCGGCTCTGAAACCACTTTTGTCACGCCTCAAATTCCAACGGGGCGGACTGGTACCCAAAGACGAGAAGGCCCGAGAGAACCAATCTTTGCTCATGTCCATTCATATGCATGTCATTCAAGGAACATCACCACCATGTAGAGATACAATATGCTAATAGCGGAAGTCAGGGAAACCTATGATATATACATATATGAAACTCGGTTGTTAGGGCCATCAAGATAAAACATATGTTCCTTACATTTCCTTCATCAGTCCCACAACATCTACAAAGCCTCTACAGATGCATAACCATAACCAACCTAGAGTCCGGACAAAACTCTGCTCTATACATATATACAATACCCAAAACAAATGTACATATCGACTCCAAAAGCCCCGAACCAACTGGAGCTCACCAAAGACCTACAAATGATTTGCAACCTACTGAGGAGGTCTACTAGCACCTGTGCCTGCAGCAAGTAAGGAAAGTACCCCAAGAGGCGTCAGTACGAAGAATGTACTGAGTATTTAAGGCTATAAGAAACTACATCAATACATAAGAACTTCAATGGAATCAAATATAAGATAATAGTTAGTATGGATAAATCACCGGTCTGCATATGGGGAACCATGTACCTTACGTTAATGATTTTCATTTCTTCTATTATTTATTCATCATTACTTATATCATATAGTACCCGGGCCCCAACTGATCAGTAGGTCTTACATAACATAATGTTATTTCGGGATCGGCTCGAGCTAGGCTTATGCCTCTAGAGCTACCACCCATAAATCAATATATTGGGCTCGGCTTGAGCTAGGTTATTACCTCTAGAGCTGCCACCCATAAACTAATATATCAGGTTTGGCTCGAGCTAGGTTCTTACCTCTAGAGCTACCACCTGTCAGGATCGGACCGAGCTAGGATTATACATCTAGGACTGCCCCCTGATCCAATAAATTTGGGATCGGCTCGAGCTAGGTTATTACCTCTAGAGCTACCACCCGTACTCTTACAACCAACAAATATGCATTACTTTATTTATTACTTTTGAGAGATTGATATGTTGATAGTCACAACATTATTGGAGCTTTGGAACATCAGTCCATGATTAAGAGACATATGAACAACAATTGATCCACGAATAAGGAACATAAGAATAACAATACATGACAACCTAAAATGATATGCCTTAGAACATTTCGGAATGGAACAAATACAATGACAATGTGAACAATATGTGCTGCAGAAGGATACGGTAAGAGTAACCTTACATACCTTATCTTTCCAATATGAATACATAGTCTTATATGCAAATACAATAATCCATCTCCTTCCTTACATGTTACTCTACAATACAAGTTCATAATGGAGCTCACGTTAACAACTAACTACATTACAAGTGCACCAAATGATAATGAGCCACGTGACTACTATATAGCATCACTTCGTACCTTACGATACAATTCACTGCATTAACATACCAACAACCTCATAACATTCCACACATTAACCAAGAAATCATACCCCAATAGTATTTCACACCATGTTTATCCTTTACTCTTCCTTATTAACATTACGCCACAATTACTTCATCTCATCACCTCAATACCTTTCATATCAACATATTCACAACAATCCATAATTGATATAATCCAAAATGCCTCTAAACGACTCCTTAAATTCATTCAATAGGTATCATAAGTTGATAATTTCATCCAAAAAGGGTATAGGGGTCTTCGGGGATCAAAGAGAGACAAAAACACACAAAACGAGTTTCTGGGCTGACCTGAGAAGCCACCTACTCCCATAGGTGGTTGAGGTGCATACGAAGGTTACCAATGGCCTGGTACAGGGCCACCTACGTTGGCATCTGCGCCCTCAGGTGCCCCACCCGCGAGGGTGGATGCCCGTTTCAGCCTCCGGGGGTCATTTTAGGGTCCTTTTTCTCAATGAATTGTCCATGATCATGAATAAGCTTATATTAACATATTTTAGATCATATTAGATGACAACGAACAGCCATGGTTTCACAGCACACATAAACATCACCAAAACCACATTTTTCTTTCAATACACCACCAAGGCCATGCACAATTTCGCAATAACATTTCCAAACATTATATACAAGGATAAAATAAGTTAAGGATATAATTACATCTGAAATGTTGATATTTAATCCATCAACTTCACTTCCTTCAAGACCACAAGTCCATTTTCAAGTTTACAAGGCAAAACCCTTTTTCAATTGTAAAAATAGACAGTTTTACACATAGTGGACTGTCCAACACTTTGCCAACATAACCAACATGATTTATACACCATATTAAGCATATAATATACTAAACCATAATAATAAATTCTTACCAAATCTTTAAAGAGAGTGATCTTTTCCAAAAGAGTGATGGCTTAGGGTTTGTGAGTAGAGAGAAATATCTTGAATATTCTAGAAAAGGCATGTGTATTGATATGAATAAAAATCTAATTTTCCTTGATTTATATAGTACTAAATGGTCATCCTTAACCACATTAAATGCATGTTTGCTTGGTCAAACACAAGAATGGGTCATTTGCCTTTTGGGCCATGTCTTTTATATAATTTTGGACCTCATTTGAGCCCAATGGCACAAGATTCATTTAAGCCCAACAAAGTAATGAATAATTCACCAATCCTCTTATGTTTAAATAATTCCATAAATGTTGAGGTAGTCTCATGGGTTTGGAACTGTACGGGGTGTTACATGTTGCCTCAATTGCAGACCTATTCCTTATGGAGGTGGTCTATTTTTGTGTCCTAATTAATCTCTCAAGGATAATTATTGAGCATATTGCCAAGATATACAACTCTAAGGAACTCAATCATGGTCTTGGGTATGGTTTTCTTCTTTCAAAAGTGTTTTATTATTTTAGGGTAAAGCCTAACTCAAGGATATTTTCTACAAAGAAACAAACCTTCACTCTCACCACTCTAGAAGAATGTGAATATGTTCCCAAGAAAGGAGGAGTGGATCCAACGTCTATAATTTCTAGCCTGATTACTGCTCAAGAGAAGAATACCATGGAGTTGGAGAAAATATTTGCTCTAGTGGTTGAGAAAGAATCATAAGTTGTTGTTTTAAAGGCTCAAATTCTTTGAACCACTCATGGATTTGGTACTGATTCAGGCTCCTCAGTAATTCCTCAAACCCAGAATGATCTACTTGTTGTTGAAAATACAGAGCTTAAGAAAAAGGTTGTTGAGTTAACTTACAGATCAATGATGATAATCGTGCTTTCATGAGGCATATTGATGCTATCATGTTCAAATCCTCCTCCTCCTAAGTCTCAAACAATTCCTCATCTATGACAGTTTCTGTTTTTGTGTTGATTAAGTCCTGGCCAAGTGCACTGTTTAATTTTTCTTTTAGTAAGACTTGGTTATTGACTGTGGTATCTGCTCTTTTGTTATTTCTAGTAATTAATCATATATATAACACCCCGTACTTTCCCAACACTACTTGATGAAAGTGAATAATGTTTACTTAGGTGTCGAGAGTTATAAGTATGTATTTGATAATGTTCAAGATGAGAAAAATTGAAATTTGGCCTTGTACATGTGACGAGCCTTTTATAGAAAGTGTTTTGTGATTTCGTGGAGCACTTGGGTGAGACCCTGTATACATTCAAACCTCATTTGGTGACTTGGATTCATGTTTACTTGATGATTAATATCACTAAGTAAGTATTTTGTAGTGTTTGGATAAGGGATTGGACGATACGCAAGTGTGGAAAAATTACCGAAAAATTCAGCAAAGCATGAAAACTTGCGCCACTACCCTGTTTCAGGGGGTGTGGCGCAAGCCACTGATTCAGAGGGCAGTGAATTCTTGCACCACTGCCTTGCTTTTCAGTAGTGGCGCAAGGCACAAAAAATGTGCCTTTCCGGACTCGTTTTGTAACGCAATTCGACGACGCTTCTTGGATGGTTTCTTTTGGTTCTTTGGGGTTATTTGAGCATTGTTAAAGCTTCAAACACTTCAATAAACTCCTACATACTCCTACATGATCAAATCATGAAATGTGAATAGTGACCCAAAAATGTCCAATGAAGTCAAGGGCGACAACAATTCCTATTTTTGCGATCGAAACGACGAATGAGAATCTTTTAAGAGAATATTGTCGTGATATTATGGAATTGTGTAGACATGAGATATATGGTGAATAATACATGAAATGTGATGGATTACATGGATATGTGTTATTGGGCCCAAAGTTAGGCCCAAAATGGAATAAAATACATAGGCCCAAAAGGAAATGATCCATTCCTCCAATATTGACCAAGTAAAACATGTATTAAATGCCAAGAATTGGCTAAGGACAACATGAGAGGCCTATATAAAGGGGTAAATCATATTTTTATTGTCCAAAACCTCTCATGCCTTTAAGATATTTTTCTCAACATTTCTCATTTCCAAACCCTAAAGCAAAATAATTCCTTTGGACTCTTTGGACAAGATCATCCTATTCCAAGCCTTGGTAAGTATCTATTCACATGAATTAACATATTATATGCATGGGAGATTATGTATATTATGATAGTTGTGTTGGCAAGGTGGTGAATAGTGTATGTTTGCCTTTGGTGAAAGATGTGCTATCTTGGTGATTTGAACTTGAATTAGGACATGTGCCTTTGATGAAAAAAGCATGGTATGGACAAAATATGAACATGTATGGTGTTATTTTTGGTATTAAACTAGTTCTTGTCTATAAGTGGAAATTGTGGGATTTTGATCGATATGTGTTATGACTTGTATTAAGGTCATTTGATGGGTTATTTGTGATGTGTTATGGATAAGAAAGTGTAAAGGAGAAGTGTTGTGGTGAAATGTATCAATTATAATGTATTGGTCAATGTTGGGAATATTATGGAATTTTTGGAATAATAGTATGATCAATGGTTTTGTCGAGGGGAAATGACATGTTTAAAGGCAAACATGTAACTCATTGACATTGTATGCATTTGTAAAGTAATTGGTGGTTAATGTGCATTTCGTTATGTATTTATGTTGTAAAGTGACACATAAATGAGGAGAGGGATTATTGTCTACGCATCGAAGGTTGTATATTCGTATTGCGAATCCAAGGTATGTAAGGTTACTTTGTCCGTATCTTTCTGCGGCAAATAATGTCCATATTGACATGTCACTAGTCCTACCCCAAAATGTGCTAAGGTATCCGATATCCGTTTATCACTAGTCATTGTCATATATTTTCTAGTCATGGATCACTTGTGAATCTCATGTCTCATATTCATGGTTAATGTTCCGAAAGCTCAAATAAAGTTACGTTCCAATATTCCAATAGTGCCTATACTTGTGTCTCTTGTTCATGGATTATTGTCCAATGGTTTCATGGTGCTCGTAATGTTATTTTTCTCATGATATTTATTCACATGTCCTTCACTCATTGGTTAATGATTCAAAGCTTCCAACAATGTTATGTACCAAAGTTCAAAGTGATGTTATGACTATCAAAGTATCAATCTCAAAGTAATGAACAAAGTAATGCATATGTGGTCAATGATCAAGTACGGGTGGCAAGTCTAGGGGCATAAGCCTAGCTCGACTCGATACCTATGTATTTATTTATGGGTGGCAAGTCTAGGGGCGCAAGCCTAGATCGACTCGATCCTAATGTATTGATTTATGGGTGGCAGGTATGAGAGGAATAAGCCTAGCTCGACTCAATCCAGATGTATTGATTTATGGGTGGCAGGTTTGAGGGGCATAAGCCTAGCTCGACTCGATCCCAACATGACGATAAGTCATGGAAAGACCCACTGATCAGTAGGGGCCCAGGTACATTGTGACACATGCATTGAGATAAAGAAAGTAATGAAAGTAATCCACATGGTTTCCAAAATGAAACATGGTGACTTACTCACATTGATTAGTCATTTGTATTTGAGTTCATTGAAATATTCATGTATTGTACAGTTTCATCTGAGCCTTGCATACTCAGTACTTATTTCGTACTGACCCCTCTCGGGGAATTTACCTTACTTGCTGCAGGCGCAGGTACTAGTAGACCTCCACGGTAGGTTGCCAGTCGTTGCAGATCATTGGTGAGCTCTAGCTAATTCGGGGCCTCTCCGAGTCAGAGTGTATATATGTTTTGGTGATGTACATGTTGTATAAAGCGGGGACTTGTCCCGACTTTTGGTTGTATTGGTCAATGCTTTGTAGAGGCTTTTGTAGACAGGTGTGGGTGTATAAATGTCAAAGGGATATGTCGTACTTGACTCGGTGGCCTCAACAGCCCAGTTTTGCATATGTATATATATAGCATGTTCCATGAATTTCATTGTTGGTCTCTATAGCTGTTATGCGTTTATGGGTTTCTTATGGCATGCATAGGATTGAACATAGGCAAAGGTTGGTTCTCTCGGGCCTTATCGGCTACGGGTGCCAATCATGTCTCGATGGGATTCGGGGCGTGACAAAGTGGTATCAGAGCAGGTCGGTCTAAGGATGTCTACAAAGCCGTGTCTGAGTAGAGTCTTACTTATCGATGTGTTGTGCACCACCTTTATAAGTAGGAGGCTACGGGACATTTAGGATGTTGTTTGTTTTCTTCATTCTAGGTCGTGCAATAGAGCCAGTGTTGTAAAGTGACTTGATCTGACTATGGTGATTGTTTTCCTTTGGTATAGTCAAAATACAAATCACGAGAGGTAGAGGTAAAGGGAAGCAGGTACATGTGCCTGCTGAAGAAGGAATGGGTAGAGTACCACCTGACCAAGCTAGTCAAGGTGGAGCAAATGCTGCAATTTCATTGCGGTCGTCATCTACTGTGCCAGCTCCAGGGGAGCCAAGAGGTAGAGAAGTACCGGCAGAACCACCGATGAATGCCACTGACCAAGATTTAAGGAATGCAGTACATATGTTGACACAGTTAGTGGCTGCACAGACACAGAGACAAACTGGTCCATTGATACATGAAGATGACGCGGCTAGAGCAGCTAGTCGACGTACACAGGACTTCTTAAAGCTAGACCCTCCCATATTCACAGGGTCAGATCCAAAAGCAGATCCACAGGACTTCATGGATCAAATTCAGAGGGCCTTGGAAGTTATGCATGTGACAGGGGTAGAAATAGTGGAGCTTGCTGCGTACAGGTTAAAAGG
Organism: Capsicum rhomboideum; assembly: GCA_031232105.1. NCBI lineage: Eukaryota > Viridiplantae > Streptophyta > Magnoliopsida > Solanales > Solanaceae > Capsicum > Capsicum rhomboideum. The sequence goes on along the minus strand of CP124719.1, from coordinate 43,437,592 downwards.
AGAGGCCATATTGTGGTACGAGGATTGGAAGAAATTCCGTGACATTGGTGCAAATCCACCTACGTGGGAAGAATTTAAAATAGCTTTCCTTGATCATTACCTTCCCTATGAGATTCGTGAGGCACGTGCGGATCAGTTTTTAAATTTGCGTCAAGGAAATCTGAGTGTGAGGGAGTACAGTTTGCAGTTTAACTCATTGTATCGATATGCTCCAAATATGGTGGCTACAATGACTGACAGGGTTCACCGATATGTGGACCGATTAGAGCCATACCTAGTGAGGGACTGTATTATTGCAGCATTGAACAGAGACATGGACATCGCTAGAATTCAGGCATATCGCACAGAAAATGGAGGACCAAAGGCAAAGAAGAGGGACACAGGAATCTGAGGAAGGGCCAGCAAAAAGGGCAAGACTTATGGGCCAGTCTATGGTGTCCCCAGGGGGATCTGGATCTCATATGTTACCGCCTAAACCCTCATTCTCTCATTCCACAACAGGCGCTCCATCTCACTCTCGAGGATTCAGGGGCAGTCATATTGGGCAGAGTGGTAGGATGCCAGATTTACAGACAGCAGGGTCTTCTCGCCCACTGTGCCCATTTTGCAGATGATTTCATGAAGGTGAATGTCAGATGGGGACGAATGCTTGTTATTGGTGTGGTATGCCGGGTCACCTAATGAGAAATTGTCCACAACGAGGCTTGGGTGGTATAGCACGACCTGCAGGATTAACCACTGTATCATCAACATCGGTTCCTTCCCCAGGCAGGGGTGTTCAGCCTATGGGTTGTGGTAGAGGTATGAGAGGGGCAGCTAGTTCCAGTGGGACCCAGAATCGTACCTATGCTCTAGTGGACCGGCAGAATGAAGAGGCAACTCCTGATGATGGTACCGATAGTTAGGTATATTACCATATGTTACATGATGTATATATAACTACTCTATCGTATGTTACTCCATCAGTAGTTACTATGAACCTAATGGGACACCGGAGTTATTAGTTCAGTCAATGGCATATTTCTATCCGTCAGAAAATTTAGTATATATTGAAATGTTATAGTAGATATTTGAACTCATAGATGATTCAGTACTCTTAAATGTGTTACTCATGAAAGGTATAATGAAATGTATAAAGAGGAAAAAAAAATTGACCCTATACTACATGCCATGTGAAATTGGTGAAAGTATATAATAGTTTCCCATGGGAAAGATATCAAGTTTGGGGGATCTTACTAATCAAGTCAAGTGTGAAGGTTCATAAATGAAGAAAAGTTCTTCGACGAAATCAAAGTGGACCAATTAAGTAGCCATGAGCCTTAAGGGTTATGTATATGTACGCTAATATAGAGATGCATTGGTTGTAAGTGAGGTAACATCGTTAACATTCGAGGACGAATATTTCTAAGGGGGGGAGAATGTAACACCCCGTACTTTCCCAACCCTACTTGATGACAGTGAATAATGTTTACTTAGGTGTCGAGAGTTATAAGTATGTATTTGATAATGTTCAAGATGAGAAAAATTGAAATTTGGCCTTGTACATGTGACGAGCCTTTTATAGAAAGTGTTTTGTGATTTCGTGGAGCACTTGGGTGAGACCCTGTATACATTCAAACCTCATTTGGTGACTTGGATTCATGTTTACTTGATGATTAATATCACTAAGTAAGTATTTTGTAGTGTTTGGATAAGGGATTGGACGATACGCAAGTGTTGGAATAATTGCCGAAAAATTCAGCAAAGCATGAAAATTTGTGCCACTACCCTGTTTCAGGGGGTGTGGCACAAGACACTGATTCAGAGGGCAATGAATTCTTGCGCCACTTCCTTGCTTTTCAGCAGTGGCGCAAGGCACAAAAAATGTGCCTTTCCGGACTCGTTTTGTAACGCAATTCGACGACGCTTCTTGGATGGTTTCTTTTGGTTCTTTGGGGTTATTTGAGCATTTTTAAAGCTTCAAACACCTCAATACACTCCTACATACTCCTACATGATCAAATCATGAAATGTGAATAGTGACCCAAAAATGTCCAATGAAGTCAAGGGCGACTAGAATTCCTATTTTTGCGATCGAAACGACGAATGAGAATCTTTTAAGAGAATATTGTCGTGATATTATGGAATTGTGTAGACATGAGATATATGGTGAATAATACATGAAATGTGATGGATTACATGGATATGTGTTATTGGGCCCAAAGTTAGGCCCAAAATGGAATAAAATACATAGGCTCAAAAGGAAATGATCCATTCCTCCAATATTGACCAAGTAAAACCTGTATTAAATGCCAAGACTTGGCTAAGGACAACATGAGAGGCCTATATAAAGGGGTAAATCAGATTTTTATTGTCCAAAACCTCTCATGCCTTTAAGATATTTTTCTCAACATTTCTCATTTCCAAACCCTAAAGCAAAATAATTCCTTTGGACTCTTTGGACAAGATCATTCTATTCCAAGCCTTGGTAAGTATATATTCACATGAATTAACATATTATATGCATGGGAGATTATGTATATTATGATAGTTGTGTTGGCAAGGTGGTGAATAGTGTATGTTTGCCTTTGGTGAAAGATGTGCTATCTTGGTGATTTGAACATGAATTAGGACTTGTGCCTTTGATGAAAAAGCATGGTATGGAAAAAATATGAACATGTATGGTGTTATTTTTGGTATTAAACTAGTTCTTGTCTATAAGTGGAAATTGTGGGATTTTGACCGATATGTGTTATGACTTGTATTAAGGTCATTTGATGGGTTATTTGTGATGTGTTATGGATAAGAAAGTGTAAAGGAGAAGTGTTGTGGTGAAATGTATCAATTATCATGTATTGGTCAATGTTGGGAATATTATGGAATTTTTGGAATAATAGTATGATCAATGGTTTTGTCGAGGGGAAATGACATGTTTAAAGGCAAACATGTAACTCATTGACATTGTATGCATTTGTAAAGTAATTGGTGGTTAATGTGCATTTCGTTATGTATTTATGTTGTAGAGTGACACATAAAGAAGGAGAGGGATTATTGTCTACGCATCGAAGGTTGTCTATTCGTATTGCAAATCCAAGGTATGTAAGGTTACTTTGTCCATATCTTTCTGCGGCAAATAATGTCCATATTGACATGTCACTAGTCCTACCCCAAAATGTGCTAAGGTATCCGATATCCGTTTATCACTAGTCATTGTCATATATTTTCTACTCATGGATCACTTGTGAATCTCATGTCTCATATTCATGGTTAATGTTCCGAAAGCTCAAATAAAGTTACGTTCCAATATTCCAATAGTGCCTATACTTGTGTCTCTTGTTCATGGATTATTGTCCAATGGTTTCATGGTGCTCGTAATGTTATTTTTCTCATGATATTTATTCACATGTCCTTCACTCATTGGTTAATGATTCAAAGCTTCCAACAATGTTATGTACCAAAGTTCAAAGTGATGTTATGACTATCAAAGTATCAATCTCAAAGTAATGAACAAAGTAATGCATATGTGGTCAATGATCAAGTACGGGTGGCAAGTCTAGGGGCATAAGCCTATCTCGACTCGATCCCGATGTATTTATTTATGGGTGGCAGGTCTGAGGGGAATAAGCCTAGCTCGACTCGATCCAGATGTATTGATTTATGGGTGGCAGGTCTGAGGGGCATAAGCCTAGCTCGACTCGATCCCAACATGACTATAAGTCATGGAAAGACCCACTGATCAGTAGGGGCCCGGGTACATTGTGAGACATGCATTAAGATAAAGAAACTAATGAAAGTAATGAAAGTAATCCACATGGTTTCCAAAATGAAACATGGTGACTTACTCACATTGATTAGTCATTTGTATTTGAGTTCATTGAAATATTCATGTATTGTACAGTTTCATCTGAGCCTTGTATACTCAGTACTTATTTCGTACTGACCCCTCTCGGGGAATTTACCTTACTTGCTGCAGGCGCAGGTACTAGTAGACCTCCACGGTAGGTTTCCAGTAGTTGCAGATCATTGGTGAGCTCCAGCTAATTCGGGGCCTCTCCGAGTCAGAGTGTATATATGTTTTGGTGATGTACATGTTGTATAAAGTGGGGACTTGTCCCGACTTTTGGTTGTATTGGTCAATGCTTTGTAGAGGCTTTTGTAGACAGGTGTGGGTGTATAAATGTCAAAGGGATATGTCGTACTTGACTCGGTGGCCTCAACAGCCCAGTTTCGCATATGTATATATATAGCATGTTCCATGAATTTCATTGTTGGTCTCTATAACTGTTATGCGCTTATGGGTTTCTTATGGCATGCATAGGATTGAACATAAGCAAAGGTTGGTTCTCTCGGGCCTTATCGGCTACGGGTGCCAATCATGTCTCGATGGGATTCGGGGCGTGACAAAGTGGTATCAGAGCAGGTCGGTCTAAGGATGTCTACAAAGCCGTGTCTGAGTAGAGTCTTACTTATCGATGTGTTGTGCACCACCTTTATAAGTAGGAGGCTACGGGACATTTAGGATGTTGTTTGTTTTCTTCATTCTAGGTCGTGCAATAGAGCCAGTGTTGTAAAGTGACTTGATCTGACTATGGTGATTGTTTTCCTTTGGTATAGTCAAAATGCCAATCACGAGAGGTAGAGGTAAAGGGAAGCAGGTACATGTGCCTGCTGAAGAAGGAATGGGTAGAGTACCACCTGACCAAGCTAGTCAAGGTGGAGCAAATGCTGCAATTTCATCGCGGTCGTCATCTACTGTGCCAGCTCCAGGGGAGCCAAGAGGTAGAGAAGTACCGGCAGAACCACCGATGAATGCCACTGACCAAGATTTAAGGAATGCAGTACATATGTTGACACAGTTAGTGGCTGCACAGACACAGAGACAAACTGGTCTATTGATACATGAAGATGACGCGGCTAGAGCAGCTAGTCGACGTACACAGGACTTCTTAAAGCTAGACCCTCCCATATTCACAGGGTCAGATCCAAAAGCAGATCCACAGGACTTCATGGATCAAATTCAGAGGGCCTTGGAAGTTATGTATGTGACAAGGGTAGAAATAGTGGAGCTTACTGCGTACAGGTTGAAAGGAGAGGCCATATTATGGTACGAGGATTGGAAGAAACTCCGTGACATTGGTGCAAATCCACCTACGTGGGAAGAATTTAAAATAGCTTTCCTTGATCATTACCTTCCCTATGAGATCCGTGAGGCACGTGCGGATCAGTTTTTAAATTTGCGTCAAGGAAATCTGAGTGTGAGGGAGTACAGTTTGCAGTTTAACTCATTATATCGATATACTCCAAATGTGGTGGCTACAATGACTGACAGGGTTCACCGATATGTGGACCAATTAGAGCCATACCTAGTGAGGGACTGTATTAGTGCAGCATTGAACAGAGACATGGACATCGCTAGAATTCAGGCATTCGCACAGAAAATGGAGGACCAAAGGCAAAGAAGAGGGACACAGGAATCTGAGGAAGGGCCAGCAAAAAGGGCGAGACTTATGGGCCAGTCTATGGTGTCCCCAGGGGGATCTGGATCTCATATGTTACCGCCTAAACCCTCATTCTCTCATTCCACAACAGGCGCTCCATCTCACTCTCGAGGATTCAGGGGCAGTCATATTGGGCAGAGTGGTAGGATGCCAGATTTACAGACAGCAGGGTCTTCTCGCCCACTGTGCCCATTTTGCAGACGATTTCATGAAGGTGAATGTCGGAGGGGGACGAATGCTTGTTATTGGTGTGGTATGCCGGGTCACCTAATGAGAAATTGTCCACAACGAGGCTTGGGTGGTATAGCACGACCTGCAGGATTAACCACTGTATCATCAACATCGGTTCCTTCCCCAGGCAGGGGTGTTCAGCCTATGGGTCGTGGTAGAGGTATGAGAGGGGCAGCTAGTTCCAGTGGGACCCAGAATCGTACCTATGCTCTAATGGACCGGCAGAATGAAGAGGCAACTCCTGATGATGGTACCGATAGTTAGGGATATTACCATATGTTACATGATGTATATATAACTACTCTATCGTATGTTACTCCATCAGTAGTTACTATGAACCTAATGGGACACCGGAGTTATTAGTTCAGTCAATGGCATATTTCTATCCGTCAGAAAATTTAGTATATATTGAAATGTTATAGTAGATATTTGAACTCAGAGATGATTCAGTACTCTTAAATGTGTTACTCATGAAAGGTATAATGAAATGTATAAAGAGGGAAAAAAAAATTGACCCAATACTACATGCCATGTGAAATTGGTGAAAGTATATAATAGTTTCCCATGGGAAAGATATCAAGTTTGGGGGATCTCACTAATCAAGTCAAGTGTGAAGGTTCATAAATGAAGAAAAGTTCTTCGACGAAATCAAAGTGGACCAATTAAGTAGCCATGAGCCTTAAGGGTTATGTATATGTACGCTAATATAGAGATGCATTGGTTGTAAGTGAGGTGACATCGTTAACATTCGAGGACGAATATTTCTAAGGGGGGGAGAATGTATCACCCCGTACTTTCCCAACCCTACTTGATGACAGTGAATAATGTTTACTTAGGTGTCGAGAGTTATAAGTATGTATTTGATAATGTTCAAGATGAGAAAAATTGAAATTTGGCCTTGTACATGTGACGAGCCTTTTATAGAAAGTGTTTTGTGATTTCGTGGAGCACTTGGGTGAGACCCTGTATACATTCAAACCTCATTTGGTGACTTGGAGTCATGTTTAATTGATGATTAATATTACTAAGTAAGTATTTTGTAGTGTTTGGATAAGGGATTGGACGATACGCAAGTGTGGAAAAATTACCGAAAAATTCAGCAAAGCATGAAAACTTGCGCCACTACCCTGTTTCAGGGGGTGTGGCGCAAGCCACTGATTCAGAGGGCAGTGAATTCTTGCACCACTGCCTTGCTTTTCAGTAGTGGCGCAAGGCACAAAAAATGTGCCTTTCCGGACTCGTTTTGTAACGAAATTCGACGACGCTTCTTGGATGGATTCTTTTGGTTCTTTGGGGTTATTTGAGAATTGTTAAAGATTCAAACACTTCAATACACTCCTACATAATCCTACATGATCAAATCATGAAATGTGAATAGTGACCCAAAAATGTCCAATGAAGTCAAGGGCGACTAGAATTCCTATTTTTGCGATCGAAACGACGAATGAGAATCTTTTAAGAGAATATTGTCGTGATATTATGGAATTGTGTAGACATGAGATATATGGTGAATAATACATGAAATGTGATGGATTACATGGATATGTGTTATTGGGCCCAAAGTTAGGCCCAAAATGGAATAAAATACATAGGCCCAAAAGGAAATGATCCATTCCTCCAATATTGACCAAGTAAAACATGTATTAAATGCCAAGAATTGGCTAAGGACAACATGAGAGGCCTATATAAAGGGGTAAATCAGATTTTTATTGTCCAAAACCTCTCATGCCTTTAAGATATTTTTCTCAACATTTCTCATTTCCAAACCCTAAAGCAAAATAATTCCTTTGGACTCTTTGGACAAGATCATTCTATTCCAAGCCTTGGTAAGTATATATTCACATGAATTAACATATTATATGCATGGGAGATTATGTATATTATGATAGTTGTGTTGGCAAGGTGGTGAATAGTGTATGTTTGCCTTTGGTGAAAGATGTGCTATCTTGGTGATTTGAACTTGAATTAGGACTTGTGCCTTTGATGAAAAAAGCATGGTATGGACAAAATATGAACATGTATGGTGTTATTTTTGGTATTAAACTAGTTCTTGTCTATAAGTGGAAATTGTGGGATATAAGTGGAAATTGTGGGATATTGATCGATATGTGTTATGACTTGTATTAAGGTCATTTGATGGGTTATTTGTGATGTGTTATGGATAAGAAAGTGTAAAGGAGAAGTGTTGTGGTGAAATGTATCAATTATAATGTATTGGTCAATGTTGGGAATATTATGGAATTTTTGGAATAATAGTATGATCAATGGTTTTGTCGAGGGGAAATGACATGTTTAAAGGCAAACATGTAACTCATTGACATTGTATGCATTTGTAAAGTAATTGGTGGTTAATGTGCATTTCGTTATGTATTTATGTTGTAGAGTGACACATAAATGAGGAGAGGGATTATTGTCTACGCATCGAAGGTTGTATATTCGTATTGCGAATCCAAGGTATGTAAGGTTACTTTGTCCGTATCTTTCTGCGGTAAATAATGTCCATATTGACATGTCACTAGTCCTACCCCAAAATGTGCTAAGGTATCCGATATCCGTTTATCACTAGTCATTGTCATATATTTTCTAGTCATGGATCACTTGTGAATCTCATGTCTCATATTCATGGTTAATGTTCCGAAAGCTCAAATAAAGTTACGTTCCAATATTCCAATAGTGCCTATACTTGTGTCTCTTGTGCATGGATTATTGTCCAATGGTTTCATGGTGCTCGTAATGTTATTTTTCTCATGATATTTATTCACATGTCCTTCACTCATTGGTTAATGATTCAAAGCTTCCAACAATGTTATGTACCAAAGTTCAAAGTGATGTTATGACTATCAAAGTATCAATCTCAAAGTAATGAACAAAGTAATGCTTATGTGGTCAATGATCAAGTACGGGTGGAAAGTCTAGGGGCATAAGCCTAGCTCGACTCGACCCCGATGTATTTATTTATGGGTGGCAAGTCTAGGGGCGCAAGCCTAGATCGACTCGATCCTAATGTATTGATTTATGGGTGGCAGGTATGAGGGGAATAAGCCTAGCTCGACTCAATCCAGATGTATTGATTTATGGATGGCAGGTTTGAGGGGCATAAGCCTAGCTCGACTCGATCCCAACATGACGATAAGTCATGGAAAGACCCACTGATCAGTAGGGGCCCAGGTACATTGTGACACATGCATTGAGATAAAGAAAGTAATGAAAGTAATCCACATGGTTTCCAAAATGAAACATGGTGACTTACTCACATTGATTAGTCATTTGTATTTGAGTTCATTGAAATATTCATGTATTGTACAGTTTCATCTGAGCCTTGCATACTCAGTACTTATTTCGTACTGACCCCTCTCGGGGAATTTACCTTACTTGCTGCAGGCGCAGGTACTAGTAGACCTCCACGGTAGGTTGCCAGTCGTTGCAGATCATTGGTGATCTCCAGCTAATTCGGGGCCTCTCCGAATCAGAGTGTATATATGTTTTGGTGATGTACATGTTGTATAAAGCGGGGACTTGTCCCGACTTTTGGTTGTATTGGTCAATGCTTTGTAGAGGCTTTTGTAGACAGGTGTGGGTGTATAAATGTCAAAGGGATATGTCGTACTTGACTCAGTGGCCTCAACGGCCCAGTTTCGCATATGTATATATATAGCATGTTCCATGAATTTCATTGTTGGTATCTATAGCTGTTATGCGCTTATGGGTTTCTTATGGCATGCATAGGATTGAACATAGGCAAAGGTTGGTTCTCTCGGGCCTTATCGGCTATGGGTGCCAATCATGTCTCGATGGGATTCGGGGCGTGACAATATCTCCATGTTTTTATATTGTGATTGTGTTTTTCTATTTGTGTTGCCATTGTTGTACTTGAGCTAGACTTTTTAAAAATTCCAAAAGGGGGAAGTGATGGTGTGATTTGCAATTTATTGGGGAACTTGATTAGAGTATGATTTTGCTAGTTTTTGTTTGGATGATGTTAGTGTAAGGGAAAAGTGTGAATATGTGTTTGTCATCATCAAAAAAGGGGAAACTATTGGGTTTTGGCTTTTCTTACTGTGATTCATGTTTTGATGATTGACAAGCCTAGTCGAAGGACCAGTTATGTCAACTGGTGTCCCAATATGTAGTTAAACATATTTGTCTTATGTTCTAGTTGTTCAGTACCTTCTGGCAGTGTCAGCATATTAGTGGGATGTGATATGCAGTGGTTCTCTCCAGTGTCCACCAATGAGAAGGCTTCTCTCCCAATTCCTATCATATATATTCATCATCTTGTGGAGAGAAGCTCCAATTTTCGTAAGTCCAAAAAAGTATTCCCTCAAGGAAAAGTCGTATTCCATCTGATATTACAAAGATTGTGCAATTTAGAAACCTTTTGCTCATAGTGAAATAAGTCTTTGTTTCTAGGTTGATTGAGTTTTTGTTTTGGTCTTACAATTGTAAACTCACTTCTCTTTTAGATATTCTTGTGGGTGGTTTTGTAATTAAATTCTGGTTGAGATGTTTTAGCTAGAGTTAGCTAAATGGGGGCTTTCAAGTAGAGTTTCTGTGAAAGAGGTGTAGCAATAGATCTATTGCTAGTAGGTGGGGATTAAGAGTTTAATTTCTAGATTGGATAAGATTTGTAATCATTTTAGTTGCTTGGTGATTAGTGGAGTGGTTGGTGAAATCCTACTGGGGTAGGTCGTGGTTTTACTCCCTTGAGCAAGGAGGTTTCCACGTAAACATCCTTTGCCATTTACTTTACTGTTATTATTGTGTGTTACAAGGACCTGGTAAAGTATTAAATCTTATTTATCATGGTGGACTCTTACAAACCATCAACCTTAACAAAGAATTTTCACCCTAGCCTGGGGAAAATCGCCACTATAGGGTTGTGGAAGGAACTTTTTGAGTTTATGACCTGAAACTCAGCAAAAAGGGACTTATAAACTACTCGAGGGTCATTTTAGCGGCCCACATCCTACTACACCAGCTCTGCTACAGCGGCCTAATCCCGTTGCGGTGGCCTCAGCTTTTCAGCATAGACACTTTTCAGTAAAACAGTCATAATCTTTTACTCCGATGTAGGATTAATGAATGGTTGATGGAATTGGAAAGAATACTCAAAGACCTTTAATTTGGTAGGTCATAAACCACGTAAATCTTTAGATTCTAGGAGGAGTGCTCATTTGAAGTTGACCCTAGTTTAAACTTAGACTGAAACTCAATCGGTGAGGACACTTCCAACTTAACTTTGTGGTAAGGGTTTTGTAGGACCTTAATTCATATCTAATGCACTTACACACTTAAGAATTGATCTTAATACTCATGAAAAAATTAAATTCATTCTGTTCGGGTGTATCTACACACATCGGAAAGCTCAAATCTTAGCTTGAAAGCTTGAGGCGGTACAAGGAATAAAGTAATTGCTATTTTGGTCTCAAATTCAGATTGGAGAATGAAAATTAAAAAATTTCATGCCTTTACCGCATATAATTGAGTAACGATGGAATGGATTACTACAATGGTAGACGTTCTAACTCTTGTCCATAAGGCAGACGTTCATAACATTTCAAGACAACGAACTTATCCTTGACCATTAGGACCATTTTTGTCATTTTCTCTTAACGGTGACAAACCACTGATTCAGAAAGAATTTTAAATAATTGTATCATATTTAAGAACATGTCAAAGAGCTTAAGACACTAGGATTTTCTAACCCCTTGTGCAAGTGATGAAAATAAGGGTGTGAAATGGAAGATTGGGTTGAATTTGTGAGGTTAAGATGGGTTGATAATAAATGATTTGGACTAAAAAGGGCTAAAATACGGGTCATAACTAATTCAGAAAATTATGTCTAGTGTCCCCCAAAAGTGTTACATCTTAAATTTTTATTTCTCAAATATCTGGTCTTGATTTTTTATCCCCCAAAGTGTGTGGTCTTGAATTGTTATCCCCATATTATTTTTTTTTGCATTTTTGGTCAAAATCATTAAACAAACGTTTGTCCAATTTTTATAAAAAAATGTACTATTTTCATGCAATTTTGTGAAAAATTAACCAACATATCCGTTCGATGATTTTTGTAAAATAAAATTTTAAAATAAATTATTGGCTTTCCAATAGTGTCCATCAGTTTTAGTCCGTTGGTTTTTTGCTTGTTTTTAGAAGTGAATTTATTTATAGTTTCTGTTATTTCTAAAGTAAGCCGCAGTTCTTTGAGGTATAATTTCTTAGATCTTTTTATATTTTAGGATTTAATGTGACTTTCTTGGTGTTTTAAATAAAAAAATTTCATAGTTCTACTTAAATTTAACAAATAGACTTTGATAAACATTTTGTCGGGACTAGATGTGTTAACTTTTAGAAAACTTAAAGGACCAAAATTTTTAAGTGCATAATTAAAGAACCATTTTTGTTAATTTATGGTAAATTTCTAGGACCAAAACTGTTAGATGCATACATAAGGGACTACTTTGAACATATCCTCGAACAATAAGAGACCATTTTACTCATTTTCTCTCATGTTTAACAACTAAAGAAAATCATAGGGCACGGAAAGTCCACTTCTCATAAATTGGGAAGAGATGTAAGATTGAATTTTGAATGGTTCTTGTTTTGTTCTCATTACTAATTCAAGATAATTTGGATTGAATAAAAGAGACAGGAAATACAACAAATGCCAAGAAAAGAAAGGACAGGATATTTATTCATTAATAAATTAAGGTCTTTTAAAAAGCACTATAAAAATTAAGCTTGAAAATTGTAGCTGTCGGGAGTCGAACGGTCTATTGCTTGGAAGAAAATTATCCTAACTGTTTTGGACTACAAATGCTTGTTAAAGCCTTCTGCCAAGTTATTATTTAAATCCATTATCAAAATATAATTAGCATACAATATAATTGCTCTTTCATCTTTGTTGGGATTCATGTTCAATGAAAACGTATCTATTGTGAATTTTTTTTTACTTTGATTCTTTAAGTTATACGTTATAATAAATTTGTTGATTTGTGCTTATGATCCTATATTATTACTATTATCATTTTACCAGTCTGATTCTGATAACACTTATTGTTTAGCTCATACAATTAGTGTAACTCATTTCATAAGTTATTGAAACGACTCTTCTAGAGGTAATCTAAAGATAATGAATGTGTTGATTTAGGGGTGGACTGTCCACGGACAACTAAAAAATCAAACCAAATCAAAATTGAATTTAATTAAAGAAAAAAAAAAAAGAAACGTCTTGGTTGGGTTGATTTATTTGATTTTTGTTTTAAACAAAAATATCAAATTTAATCGAAAAAAATCTTTTTTGTTTGGTTGATTTGATTTGATTTTTGTTTTAAACAAAACATAACAAAAACAATCAAACCAAATCAATTATACAAATAACTTCCTATAAACTATGTTCAAGATAATGTGTGTATTTTTACATAATAAATTTTTAAAAAATTTTGTCGAGCCCCAAATCTAGGGAGGCATGATCAGCACGTGCAGCGCCGAAAGCCCTAGCGGTACCAAAATCAAGTGTATCTCTCCTAAACCTGATGGATGTCTGATACCGATGAGGTCTCTAAATATAGTGATCAGAAATGCAAGTAGTTTAACAACAGCTAAACAGCTCAAGGGCGACAAGGCTGATATCAAAATATACCAAGCTAACTAGAAGGACGACAAGGCTGAACTCAAACTAATAAATATAAAGCAAATCCGACAAGGTCATACCATCACTAATATATACTGCACATATACAAGCAGTATCCCCAGAAAATGGGGCGTCAGTACGAATGAAATGTACTAGTATGTAAAGCAAGAAAATAATGTATACTTAGCTACACTAAAAGATAGGTATAGAATCAACTAAAAACCTGAATGCCACATCAGGCAGACAAACTATAATTCAAATGTTATAGAGTATCTTAGTGTAATGACCCTCTAGGTCATTTTCTTCATTTTAAGTGCTTTTTGTATTTAGATCTTTTCGATAGCTGCCCCAAGTCATTTATGACTGTCTAGGATTGGTAGTTCGATTCCCAAATAGTTCATTTAGTTTTTATGCACATTTTCCTATTTTGGAGCTATTGAAGATAACAAATTGGTCTTTGGAAAAAACTTCTAGTAAACGAACTCGGATGAGAACTCTTCGTTAGCTCCATAATATGGATTTTGGGCTAGGCGACTTTTAGTTTAGGTCTTGGGACTTTTGAACTCATTTTGGGTTGTTGGTTGGTTTTTATTTAAATAGAAGGTTGGGTGTGGGACCCACTTTTCATCGATACGACCTCTGTTGGGAATTTTATTAAGTTCGTTGAATCTGAAATGCCATTTTTGATAGGGTATCCTATTTCATTTGCGTATGTGGGATTCTGAATGAATCTCTATGTTACGACCCAAAAGTTGAGGTCATGATAGTACCTACCCTGTCCCAACCTCGGTAGGTAAGCCCAACATCCAAAAGAGATAGAGATATAAAAAGAAGGTAAATAACACCCAAATGCGAGACTTTATAATAAACTAAGGCCAGATATATAAAACAACTCCGAAACTGAAATAAATATAACTCAAATCTCAAAATCTAGTGTCATGAGTAAAGAGCACTAATAAAACTAACATAGAATATAGAAATACACAACTCTATCTCTGAAAAAAAATAAAGACAAGATAAAGATATGATGAAGTCTAAAATCATGCTCCAAATGAGGAGCTTACTAGTGCTCCGAAACATCCTCAACTTATCAAGAACTCAAGCTTTATGAGTTGCACTCAAACTGGGATCTGCGCCAAAAGGGTACAAAAAGTAGGAGTTAGTACGGTTCACTTGAACTCAGTAGCATCATAGACCGACCAAGAAAAGTATAAAATAAAACATATAAAGGATACTATGAGCATGCTTCCACCTGCATATAGAAAAGTTCCCAATGGTGGCTCAAACTGTATCTCCTAATAGTATAAGTAATACAACTACAATAATAGTATAAAAGTAACTACATACTAATATATATAAGGAAAACTAAATTACATGTTAATAAAATACATAAGAGAAATGCAAATGATGCAATGCAGTGGTATGATAAGGATGTAATGTCTCAATATCACCTCATATACACATTCAGAGCATAAGCTTCTAGGAGAGAACCCATGGGGGGTTTGCTACCCATATACTATCACAATCTCATCAATCAACCTTGACGGCACATCTCTTGGTCAAGGCATTTTATAAAGTTTTTCATTTTCTTTCAAAATCAGTGTTCCTCATGGTACCAGTTCCATGAATATGCATGAACAAAATGAGGATGCTGATGAGTCGGTAAATTGCGACTCATTTACCTTAGAAATAGGGAGAAAACTTGTCCTTAATGCTAAATTGAAGCGATTTAAATGTTGATTTGGTTTGATTTCAAGGTAAAGGACTAGAAGTGATAAAATAGCAAAAAGGAGTGGGAAGATTGAAGAAAAATTGCACAAAGGAAGAAAAGGTGCATTTCGGCACATAACCAAAATGTTCGATGGGTTGCCGAAAGAATACCTCCATTGCCAAAGTTAACAGGAAAGGGACGAGAAATGGTGAAGCAAAATGGTGATGTAATAGACAAATTGGTGCAACGCCGACCTGATTGGTGCACCAAAACTTTCATCGTCGAAAGAAGCAGAAGCCAACCCATGGAGCTTATCATGGGATGAATCAGTGCAGCATCATACAATTCAGTACAGTGCCGACCCAATCAGCGACAGACACAGCTCAGCTGAATTGTTAAGCGATGGCATTTTTGTAGTTATGTGATTTGATTTTCCTAATGCTATTGAAGCCTTTTTGGTCTGGTAAAATGGGATCTTTTGTCAAATTTTGCTTATGCTTTGTAGCACCCCGTACGTTTCTAAGTTTAGCTGACAATCGTAACATTTAGGGGAAAAAATGAAAACATGAGAGAATTGATGAATTTTGTATTGAATTGTGGGCATTTAATAAGTCTTGTATAATTGGGCCCAAAAATGAAGCCCAAAGTAACAAGAAGACATGGCCCAAAATGGGGGTTTTGACCCATTCTTCCAAATTGGGTCCATTTGACCAATCAACATTGCATTAAATGCTAAGGAAAATATAATGGATACATGAGGGACTATATAAAGAGTAAAATCATATTTTTATTGCATTGGACTCTCATGTGTTTCTAGACTTTACCAAAAAAATTGCCTTTTGTCTCTCAAGAACCCTAAGTTCTCCTTGCCAAGATCATCAATTGGTAAGACTTGGTAAGTGTTTATTATGATGGATTAATATATTTTATGCATAATAATGGTGTACATTATGTTGGTTATGCTGGTGGAGTATTGAGAAGTTCACAATAAGTGAAATGTCACATGTTGCTAAATCGGAGGGTGGTTTGTCTTGTGAACGTAACTGTGGACTTGTGGTTTTGAAGAAAATGAACTTGGTGTAGTAAATATTGATATGTGAGATGTTATTATAGTCTTAATTTGTTTAATCTTGTGTATAACGTTTGGAGTTGTTGTTGTAAAATTGGTTATGGTTTTGGTGTCGTATTGGCCATGAAATGTGGTTTTGGGTGTTTTTATGTGTGTTGTGAGACTATGGATGAATGTTGGTGTTTAATATGATTAAAAATATGTTCAAATATGGTTGGTTGTGATCATGTACCATTCATGGCATTAAAAGACCCGAAAAAAAAGCCATTTCGGACCAAAACGGGCATCCGCCCCCCTGACGAGGGCATCTGCGGGCGCAGATACCAACGCAGAAGGCCCTGGAATTTTCTAGAGGCCATATGTGCACGTATCACAGCCACCTTCGTGCACAGGTGGCAGCGCAGGTCACCTCCAGATTTGGTTTTGTATGCTTTCGTCTCTAGTTGATCCCCGAAAGCCCCGATACCCTTTTTGGATGAAATTATCAACTTGTGATGTTTTTTTAATGATTTTAAAGTATCGTATGGAGGTGTGTGGACTGTATGAAGTATGTATGGTTGTTCATATGTTGTTATAAAGGAGAAATTGTGACGGAATGATAAAGAGAAAAGCATAAGGGTAAGTGTGGTGTGAAATACTATCGATGTATCATTTCTTGGTTAATGTGTGTACCGTTATGGTGTTGTGGATATGAAAATGCCTTGGATTGTTCTATAAGGGGTGACATGATGTTATACGAAATTCATATAGTTCATTGACGTCTTGTACGCTTGTATAGTGACTAATTGCTAATGTAAGTTCCGGTATGAACTTGTATTGTAGAATACACGTAAGGAGAAAGATGAAGTGTTGTATTCACGAGTAAGATTGTGTATCCATATTGGGGAATTAAGGTATGTAAGGTTACTCTTTCCATATCCTTCTGCAGTACATAGTATCACATTGTCATTATACTTGTTCTATTCCGAAATGTTCAAAGGTATTCCATCTCCGGTTATTAATCATTGTTACTCACATGTTCCTTATTCATTGATCAATTGTGATTCACATGACTCATGTTCATTGGTTAATGTTCCAACAATGTTCCAAAGTTCCTATAACATTGTAACCACTAATTTACCAATCTCATAACAAAAGAATTAAAGTAATGAACACTTGTTGAGTACGGGTGGCAACTCGAAGGGGCGTAGGCCTAGCTAGAGGTGATCCCAAATGGATATTGAGTACGGGTGGCAACTCGAAGAGGCGAAATCCTAGCTAGAGGCAATCCTGATTATTATATTATTTCCCACTGATCGTTGGGCCCAGGCATACATGATTAATGATCACATAAATGATAAAGAAGTAAGGTAAGTGAAATGAAGTAATGAAAGTAATGCATGATTCCACATGCGTACACTATAGTAGTTTATTCATGTAACATGTTCACTTTACTTGTTTTCATCAAAGCTCCTATACCTCAAATGTTTACCTATAGTCTTACATACTCAGTACATTCCTCGTACTACCCCTCTTAGGGAATCTACCTTACTTGCTGCAGGCGCAGGTACTAGTAGGCCTCCACAGTAGGTTGCCAGTTGTTGCAGATCATTTGTGAGCTCCAGTTAGTTCGGGGCTTCTCCGAGTCACACTTGTATATGTATTTTGGTATTGTACATGGTGTATAAAGCGGGGACTTGTCCTGACTTTTAGTTCATTTTGGTCAATGCATTTGTTAGAGGCTTTGGTAGACGGATGTGGGTGTGTAAATGTAAAAGGTACATGTCATTTTGGACTTGATGGCCTCAACGGCCAAGTCTCACATATATATATATGTCCCATGTTCCATGTTTTTTGTTGTTCGTCTTTTATGTTCTTATGTGATAGTGGTGTTTCCTATGACATGCGTATGAAGGTATAGAAGCATAGCTTGGTTCTCTCGGGCCTTATCGGCTACGGGTGCCAATCACGCCTCGTTGGATTTCGGAACGTGACATGCTTGAGCTTGTAATCAAACCCTAATCTTGGGATTTAATACTTTTAGCTTGGATTTAGAGTCTTCTTGTAGAAACATTTGGATTCTTTAGCTAATATGGAAGAAGAATTTAGTATAATTTCATTTTTCTTTGTTATGAGTAGCTAATTTTCCATACTTGGGGTTATGCATGATTGAATATTAATTTTGTGTAGGTAGTGTTTATTTACCTTTGCATTAGGTTGTATGTTGTGATTTTAGTTAAATCTCTACGTGTTAATTTATAGATTGAGGTTTCAAACTTGGTCTATGCTTGGATCTCTTGTATTTCTTGAAAAAGGGTACAAGAGTGATGAGATTTAGCTAACAAAACTTGAGTTATACTCATTTAAATGGTAATGCTAGTGATTGATTACACATTTCGAGGTGTATAGTTGCTTGGTAGTGTAGACATTTGGGTGTTCGGGAGAAACCCATGTGAAATTTGGTTGTGGATTGAGAAATCACATCTAATAACTAAAACCATCCTAAAACTAATAATCAACTCCTAGGTGCATTCTTATGTCGCCCAAAATATACCTCCAGAAAAGTATAATGTGGTCGATGTATCAAATATAGAACCCAACTAGGTTGGGGTCGATCCCACAGGAAATAGGATGAAATTATGTCGAATGCTAGTCTGAGTAATTGCCAAGTAAGTAAAACTGGGGGGGTTTGTGAGTAAGTAATAATAGTAACGATTATTGATTTTTGGATTTGTAATCAATATGAGAAATACATTAGGACTGTGATCCCCAATGATTCATTAACTCCACCAGTTACTTGTGCTGGCAAGACTGTCTCGCTGCGCTGTATGCAAAATCTAACAAGTTAAGTTCATCTAAACATCTCACGACTTTGGTTAGACAAATTTCACTCTTCTCTTCTTGGTCTCTGAGTGTCACACAACTGGTTCTCAGATAACTATCCCTGTTACGGCTCAAGTTTTTAGATGAAGGTTGATAGCTTCAAATCTCTGTTGTTATTCCCTTTTCCCAATCTCTACCCCTCTCTCGAGCAAGTCTAGAATACAGGCAAGTTTCTAACGTTTGCAACCGTTAGTAGATCAATTATAATAAAGGTAATAACAATACATGCATTCACAACGATTCAGAATTACTTTGCACTTAACCCATTTCATTAATTCCTCATGGTTCACACAACCCTAGTTGAAGGATTTAGCTACTCATGGTTGCAAGAACACAAGAAGAATTCAATGAAGAAAACATAATTGTAAACTCATAAGAAGAAGAAAACTCTGAAATCTCAATATGAATAAAAACCCTCGAATCGGTGTTCCAAGATTACAAAATCAATAATGTGTTTATGAACTCAAAAACAATGTAACAAAAATCAAAAATAATGTAACTGACTAACTCTTAAACATAGGAAAATAAAAGGGTATTTATAGATACAAGGTGAATCCTATCCTAAACAAAATAGAAAAATAGAGTCGGCACTTTTCCACCGTACTGTGACTTGGTATCGTGGAACCAAGTCACATCACGTGGGTCCCTGCCGTGAGAATCAGGCTTCTTCACAATCTTCAGGAGTCAACCCACAACACAGACCTACATCACATAGGTCGACTCATGTGATGTGAGTCCTGCCGTGGAAATCAGGTCACTTGACAAACTCTCAGGAGCTGACCCACGGCAAGGACCTACGTCACATTGGTCGACTCACATGACGTGAGTCCTATTGTAAGTCACTCCTCTGGTACTAACTTAACTCTTTCATCTTTAAATACTTCATTCTCATTCATGATTCTTTCTCTTTGTCCATTTTGCCTCCAAAAACCTATTCTCCTGCAATATAAAACAAAAAACACATCATACCAACTAAACATACCCGAGTCATTGCATATTTTCCTTGTTTTGAGCATCGAAAGTGCCCTGAAACCACAGCACATCAACACCCTCAACTTAGAACATTTTTATGTCCTCAGGCGAACAAAATAAAACCAACACATTCGATGCTTAATTAAGAGAAACCTAAGAGACCTACGGCAGTCGACTTATTGCTTTTGGCATCAAAACTTCTCCGACCCCTCCTATTTACAAATAAAAACCACAGTGTGTCTACATGTAGCATATTATCATGACACAAAAGGGATCTAGTGATGGCATCAGATTATGAACAAACAACTATGCATATATACAAATGACATTATCCGAACAAATAGCAGCTAACAATGCAACCCATGTACTCTCACAATAAAGAAGTCCTTTACACTCAAAGTATGCTACTGTATATCAGAGTATGGACTGGCTCAAAACACTCTCTCTCACAAAGAATTTCAAACAGTGTGCATGAAATACCATAGGCTTGCCCTTATTTTCTATACCTCAGTTTTTCGAACAGTTGGACTAGAATAACTATAGGACTTTAATCGGCTTGTAATGTAGGCTTGAGGATGGGTGTGGTACATATGGATATAGTGACTCAACTCTCCTTGACACTACATTATTTTTGGCTCCACTTTCCAACCATTCTTATCTTATTCTCCCTTATTCTCCTTCATTCATTTTCAGATTTTGGGTGTGATTTTCTTCATACTTTAAAAACATACTTTTCTTTTCTTTTTTATTTTTCTCTTTTTCTCTTTTTTTTTTTTCTCTTTTTGCAATTTCTATTTATTTCACTCTGTTTTTTTCTTTCTTCACACCTAAATCTGTTTTCTTTTTCTTTTTCTAACCCCTTCTTCATACCCAAGCTAAACTATGCACTCCTATAATAGCCACCCTCAACTTAGGCGATTTGCCTGAGTTGAGGTACACAATGTCCAAGGAGGGACCACCAAGACAAGTTCATCATAATTCAAAATGGGAAGGTGAATAGGCTAATGAAAGAAATAGGTTAATTAAGGCTCAAACTCGGGATCAAGGGATACTTAATTCATTTGGTTGGGCATTTAGGCTAAAAGTGGACTTATTCAAAAACGGCCTATGATCCTTTCCTAACCACTATCCTATAACCTAGTCAAGACTAACCGGGCAAGTTCTGGATCGTACACACAAAGTGAACTAGCTAATGACCTCACACACACATAGCCCAGGGTTACACTATCAACTACTACCTATCCAATTGATGCATTGCTAGCTACAATCATGCTGCCTATAATACTAATGCCATAACAAGATCCAACAGTGTCACAAACTAACATACTACACACACAGTTCAAAACAAAATGTTCAGGAGGGGTGTCCTTTAAACAATCAAAAAGCATCATTATCATAAAATTGTTCAACACTTGCCTTCACTAAGGTTACCCTATTTTTCTCCTAATTAATCATGAAAACACATAAATAATATAAATAACAACCTAAACATTCTAGTTCTACTATGATAGTACACTCGAGGGAAAAGAAATACGGCAACAAAAACCTCGAGTGGTGGTATAGCCTCACCCCCAACTGAATAATGGTGCACTTCAGATTGATCTTGAGGAAGAACGTCTCGTGGATCTCTCCTTTCTTGTTAGAGAACCTTGGAGAATACTATGTAGTTGATCCCTTTCTTAGATTTCATTCATGTTGACTAATCTGAGTCCTTGAGGGATTAGACGTCAGCAGGGAAGAACTTTGAAATAATTTCATTGGCTCGTCCTCTCTTGTCCTCTTGATGGTATCCAGTTGAAATGGTTGCTGGATTGCCCCACCCCTTCTCCCGAAGTTACGGGGCTATTTTGCCGAGTTTCGTAGAGAGAGTTGTCTCACGCCCCTAGGTATTATCTACCTGCCCAAGAGATTCTATGGATGGAAAGAGACCCCTCAATTCACAACTATGAACATAATAAGGGCAAGGAAGTGAGACACATTGGTGCCCTAGGCGCCTGATGTGGGCCTATCAGTAGCTGGGTCATCCTGCTCTCGTGGCACGCTAGGCATAATATTGAGGTTCGACAGAGGAGCAGGTGGCCTACTAGAGGATGCTCCCAAGTCACTCTGCTTCTTTGCAATCTAACTGAGGTGATACTCAACTCGAGAGGCTTTCATCACCCTCCGCAGGTCTCTCTCAAATCGTCGCCACTCGTCTGCTGACCTTTCCGGCCAAGTGGCTGCTTGGCCCTCACAATAGGTGGTTCCTCATCTCAAAACAAATCTACCTCAAAAATCGGCCTCATTGGGGCTGTAACGGGCATAGGTGGAATGACAAGGGTGTTGCTCGGTGCCAAAGCTCCAACCTCCTCCCTCAATGCAGCCACCTTCTGTGTCAACCCTGCCATATCAAGAATCTGTGCCAAACTCATCTGGTTAGCCATCCATGTCTCAAAACTATCGATTCTCCTGTGCAACTCTCTCATAAATCTATCCATGGCCACAGTCATGCGGGCCTCAACTCTCACCTCTGAGGCCTCTACCGTGGTCCTGACCCATGGCTTAATCTGGGATACCAACTTAGCCATCTGAGCCTCTGTGTGAGCCTGTCTCTCAAACATCTGAGTCTGTCTATCAACCAACTGCTGCAAAAAGTCCCTCGAAACTAAGACCATACCAGATATGGGTGGTGGCACTGTAGTGCATACAACCTCATCGTCGATTATAGGCCTATACCCTCAGCAGGTACATGCACAGTCTCAGGCACACTCACCGGTGTTGGAGTACTAACCGGCTCCTCTCTATCTCTAGGTCCTTCAAAAAGGACCGCTCCAGATGATGTGTGTAACACCCCGTAGACTTCCAAACCAAATTGATTCTCGTGATATACATAGAATTAATTAAACATGCATGAGATTTTAGAGGATTTGTACATGAAAGTGTTGGGCCAAATTAATATATGCAAATGGGCTCAATTTAAGCCCAAATGCATGGCCCAAATGGAGAAAAAAAAAAAAGACCCATTCTTCCATTTGACCCATTCAAACATGAATAATTGGATAAGAAGAGACTTGAGGGCCTATATAAGCATGAAAAAAATCAGATTTTATTCATATCTTCACACATGTCCCATTCTAGAATTTTCTACAACATTTGCTCTCTTCAACCAAACCCTAAAGCAACCATTTAAGGGCAAGATCATCCATTTCCAAGCTTTGGTAAGTATTTATTCTCATGGTTTAATATATGATATGCATGGGATATGGTGTAAAACATGTTGGTTATGTTGGTGATGTATTGAGAATTCACTATGTGTGAAATAATACATGTTGGCTCAAATCGGCAAGGAGTTTTGTCTTATAAAATTGAGAATAGACTTGTGGTATTGAAGGAAGTGAACATGATGGAGTTAATATTGAAATTTGATATGTGATTATAGCATTTCCTTGTTTTTTCATGGTGTATAATGTTTGGAATTTCTATTGTGAAATTGCTTATGGTTTTGGTGACGTATTGACCGTAAAGTGTCATTTTGGTGTTGTTATGTGTGTTGTGAGACCATGACTGAATTTTGGAATATAATATGATCAAAATTATGTTAAAATAAGTTTGATTATGATCATGGACCATTCATTGCATGAAAAGACCCAAAAAAGACCCTTTTTGGCCGAAACGGGCACCCGCCCTCGCAGACGAAGCACCTGCGGGCGCAGGTGCCAATGTAGGTGCCTATGGCTAATGAAAAAGGTCACCCTAGGACGTATTTCATCCACCTGCGGGTGCATGTGGCTTAGCGGATTGGCCCAAAACTCCGAATTGCTTGTTTTTGCATCCCTTTGGCCCCCTGAAACCCCTATACCCTTCATGGATGTAATTATCAACTTGTGATGTCGTTTTAATGACCTTAAAGTGTCGTATGAAGGCATTCTAGACTGAATTAAATGTGTATGGTTGTTCATATATAGTTATGAGGCAAATTGATAAGAGTAAATGTGACGGAATGATAACAAGGAAGCATAAAGGGTAAGTGTGGAGTGAAACGCTATTGATGTATGAAATCTTGGTCAATGTGGGGAATGTTATGGTTTTGTTGGTATGATAATGTAATGGAATGTACTGTTAAGGATGAAATGATGCTATGTAGCAGTCACATAACTCATTGTGACATTTATACGTTTGTAAGGGAGTTGGTTGTTAACATGAACTTTGTTATGTACTTGTATTATAG
The DNA here is from genome assembly GCA_031232105.1 of Capsicum rhomboideum. Classification (NCBI taxonomy): domain Eukaryota; kingdom Viridiplantae; phylum Streptophyta; class Magnoliopsida; order Solanales; family Solanaceae; genus Capsicum; species Capsicum rhomboideum. The sequence goes on along the minus strand of CP124719.1, from coordinate 43,413,430 downwards.
AGTAAGACGTAAGGAAGAAGCTGGACTATTGTGTTCATATATAGACTCGTGTACTCATACTTGGAAGTGAAGGTATGTAAGGTTACTTTCTATATTCTTCTACAACATATGGTGTTCACATCGTCATAGTACTCATTCGATTCCGAAATGCTCTAAGGTATTCCGTATCCGATAGTTGGCTAGAGTTACTCATATGTTTCTTACTCATTGGTCAATGGTGAATCATATGACTCATTTTCATTGGTTGACTCATGTTCATTGGCTAAAAAGTCGAGACTTCCAAATGTTCTAAGGTATTGCATTTCAGGTTGGTGAACAATTCATGTCCACATGTATCGTACTTAGTGATCATTGTCCTAAGGTTCCAAAAGTGTTACATTCCAAAGGGGTCCTATAGGATTTCAACTAAGGTAGACACATATTGTTATTCACAAGTGTCCTACTCCTAGATGAATTATGATTCACTTATCTCTTATTCATTGACTGAGGTTACTAAGCTGTCATAATGTTGTAAATTCTAAGAGAACCACCCCAACGAGAGTAATGAGGTAAAGAGGGCTTGTTTAGTTTGAATAGCATTATTCCAATCATATCATGATCCCAAGTTCCAATAGAGTTATACATATGTCTCTTATGCATTGACTATTGTTCCAAGATGTTGTGTTCAAACAATGTTATGGCAAGTAAATGTACCAATATCTCAAAGTAATGAAAGAAGTAATGTGCAAATTAATGTATCTATCCTTCGCAAGTAGAGATGTCAATCTTACAAGAGTAAAGACGTGAAGTAATGTATGTTGTGTTCCAAGTGTCAAGAATATTTCCATCATCAAGGTTTCATTAATGTATGTTGTGTTCCAAGTGTCAAGAATATTTCCATCATCAAGGTTTCATTCATAGAATGAAAGAAAGAGTAATAAGAGAGGTGATGTGCAAGCTAATATAATTATTCTTCACAAGTGAGGATGTCAATCTCATGAAGTGAAAGAGTGAAGTAGAATGTGTATATAAGGGTGTGCTTAATTAATGTCATGATCTTTAATGTGTTACTCTCATAACAAGGTCAAGGAACTAAGTAATGCAAATGGTCATTTTATGTTATGTTTCATTCAGAATGGATTAAAATCAAAGGGTATAAGTGCAAGATGGAATAATCCCACTAGTATGTTATATTTATATATGATAGCCCACCAAAGGTGGATGTCCGGTATATTCATATATCATAGCCCACTAAAGGTGGATGTCCAGTATTATATTTATATATGATAGCCCACTAAAGGCGGATGTCTGGTATTATATTCATATATGATATCCCACTGAAGGTGGATGTCCGGTATTATATTTATATATGATAGCCCACCAAAAGTGGAGGCCCGGTACTAACTAAGTGAGTGAACGGTAGTGAAGATAGTTGTAAAGAGATGAGAATATATCCCTTGCGTGTCTATATATAAGTAAACATGAAAATGGTCATAAGAAAGATAATGATGCGACTGATTGATCAAGTAATTAGACTAATAGAAGTAATGAACATGTTTCCATGTATTCGGGACGGAGGTATATCCATATTGAGTATTCTCTTACATTTAATTTTCTGGAAGTACTTATGTATTATTGTAGTTTCATATGGCCTTACATACTCAGTACTTTCTTCGTACTGACCCCTTTTGGGGACTTACCTTACATGCTGCAGGCACAGGTGTTAGTAGATCTCCGTGGTAGGCGACGAGATATCCACAGATTATTGGTGAGCTCCAGTTAATCCGGGGCTTTTCTGAGTCATTATGCATATTAATTGAGATTGTATATAAGTATAGAGTGGGGTACGTCCCAACTCTAGGTTTGTCATAGTCATGTATCTGTAGAGGCTTTGTAGACTTATGTGGGTATATGAATGTAAGAGATACACGTTCAGTACGACGTAATGGCTCCAACGGCCAAGTTTTGTATATAAATTTATGGCATATGTTTCCATGTATATGATTTCTGTATAGTTGCATAAAGTAGAATAAGCTTCATACGCGGTTATGCATACGAGTGTTCACAAGCAAAGATTGGTTCTCTCGGGCCACATCGGCTTCGGGTGCCAATCACGCCTCGTTGGAATTCGGGGGGTGACAATGTGGAAGGTTGAGACCTCCTCAAAAAAATTGGGTTAGCCCTCCGCTGCTGCATCAACCATATATCAGCAATGTGGGTTACCTTAATATCATGATCAACTGTAGGTATTGTGACTACACCAGCAGTATTACATAAGCCCTGGATCAAACATGGAAAAGGAATGCTGGTGAAGTCGCGGAAAGCATGCTCATGGATCTCCTCAATGATGTAGCAATCAAAATTAATATCATAACCTGCCAGAATGCTTGCTACCAAAACTGCCCGATCAAGTGTGAGTGAATTATCAGTATTAGTGGGACCCAAATGGTGCCTTACAACCGACCACCAAAATAGTCCTGCAAAGTGAAGCGAGGACTTCTTAATGTCCATCTTCCCAGCAACCCAACTAGCATTTGCACCATCCTCCGCTATATAACCTGAAATCCACCCCAGCAACTCCAACCGCTGATCAGCATCCCTCATTTTAGTACTATTTTACACTGCCTCCATGCGGTGATCAAACTCAGCAATCATTGCTGGAATCTCCCATCCCGCTCCAAACAAGAACCTATTGATAGTCCATTCGAATATGTCGACTCGGGTGCCACGAACCAAACTATGGGTTAATGATGGTTGGTCCCAATATCGCTGCTCAATAGGTGTAATCAACTCTACTGATGCAGCATATAAAGAATAAAACTCGCGGATCAACTCACGGCTATAGCTGCCCAAAGGTTTCGTGATCCACCCAAATCCATAGCGATCAAATAATGTTTTTATCTCGGGTAGTGCATTCACCTCATCTATCCGATACCTAGCCTCCTTCGTGATATTTTTTCTCCATGTACCCTGCTCAGTTGGTTCGGCATACCTATCATAAATGTCTTTCATACCTTTAACACACCACCTCCTGTCATCCCTTTAGACCGTAGCTGCAGTCCGACGTTCATTCAAAGCTCTTTGTGAGGAGGTAGTTGAACCCTGGACACCAGTACCGGAGACAAAAGTTGTCCCATCAGTTGTACCACTACCATCTGACACAGAATTATCTGTACCTACAGCGTTCTCCACAGAACCAGATGCATTAACCTCATTGTTATCACCTGACATAGAATTATCCACCCCATTATCAGACTGGAGGAGGAATCAAAAGATGGAACAGGAGCAACTGATTTGGTAGGTTGCGGGGGTTGTGAAGTAGGTTGATGTGCAGCCCGAAAAACAGCTTGTGCCCTAGATTGTAGCCTCGTTGTGAGAGGTAAAAGTGCATAATCATCTTGAGCAATCTTAAACACTTCCTCGGACCCACTGTTATCTAACCTCGAAGGTTTATCGCGCAACCATGTCATAATTTTAGGGGGTTTTAGTTCAGATTCTCAAAGATGAACACATATCTCCATGTTTGGGGTTTATTTTTGGTGGCATTATGATCAAATGGGTCGGGTATTTGGGTGGTGATGGTCTGGTATGGGTCAGGTCAGATTTGAGTTTGGTTTTTTAGGTTTTAGAAAATTTGGGATTTTGGGTTTGGTGGATTTTGGCTCAATGGGAGGTTGGGGATTGATGAATTTATGAGTTGGTATGTTGATTAAATTTATAAAACGAATTTGTATTTGGAGGATGGTACCATCAGATTAGGGTTTTTGTGGAATGATTTCAGGTTTGGGTACTTATAAGGGTTTGAGTCGGGTCAAAAATCCGAGTATGCATAGGTCAATTTCATCTTTCATGACACAGACCCATGCCAAGTGGGTTCACCTACATCACGTGAGTCCCTGGCGTGGGTCAAGTTCTGCAGGTGAGTAATTTTTCTAAATCCCATGGTACCCACCCACATCACGTTGGTGATCTCACATCATGTGGGTTAGTGTCGTAGGTTAAATACTGGAGCTTGACAACTGACTCTAAATCCTATGGTATCAACTTACATCACCTGGGTGGACTCACGACTTGTGGGTCACCCTCGTGGGTTGAACTGAACACTTTTAGTTCAGTAATTTAAATTTCAACTAACTTATACTCTGCACCCTCATATGATCAGTCACAACCAAATCAGACCTTAGGTTGCCTCCCAAGCAGCGCTTGATTTAACGTCGCGGCACTATATGGCTAGGTTGGTTACTCAGACTTCACCAACCAGCCCATGGGTTGCCTCCCATGAAGCGTCTGATTTAACTTTGCGGCACGACCCAACTTACTTGACTACTCAGACTTCGTCGAGACTAATGTCCTCACTTGTCCTTATTTCTTCCGTGATTCCCACATAGTGATTTACACGCTGACCATTGACTTTGAATAGAACATTATCATCACCTTTCAGCTCGATTGCTCCACGCAAAAACACCCTAACCACCGTGAATTGTCCGGACCATTTGGACTTTAACTTTCCAGGAAACAACCCAAGCCTGGAGTTATAGAGTAGTATCAAATCTCCAGGGTGAAACTCTCATCACTCAATCCTCCGATTATGATATAATTTCATCTTTTCTTTATACAGTGTTTCACTTTCATAAGCCCGGAGACAAAATTCATCGATCTCATTCATCTGTTCTAGTCTCAATTTAGCCACATCATTCCATTCCAGATTCAACCTTTTCAGTGCCCACAATTCCTTGTGTTAAAGTTCGATAGGTAAACCAAACACTAGCTGATATGGACATGCACCAATTGGTGTCTTGAATGCAAGTCGATATGCCCATAATACATCATCCATTCTTCTTGCCCAATTAGTCTGATTGCCATTTACCGTCTTTGCCAAAATAGACTTTATCTCACGATTTGACACCTCAACTTGCTCGCTCGTCTGAGGATGGTAGGGTGTTGCCACCTTATGTTTGACACCATATTTTTCAAGTAGGGCTTTGAATAGTCGATTATAGAAATGGGATCCCCCATCACTAATGATAACTCGGGGTATATCGAATAGTGAAAAGATGTTCTTTTTCAATATTACCGTAACACTTCTTACGGGAGGTTTTTCAACTACTATTACATAACATTCTTAGCTGTACAATCCAAATTCTCAAAGAAAGCAGACACCCATCCGCATTCATTTTAACGTCGAGAGGCATATTCATAAATGGAGGATTTTGACTCTAAACGAAGGAAGCTGAGCTTTATCAGGCCTTCTTCGACCGCCTTGACACCTTAATATCAAGGAACCCCCCCTATTCCACAAGTAGGTGGAGACCTGGAGGGTCTAAAACCCTAACAGGAAACCTTTCACCGCGCCACACGATTCTTTCGCGAAGCGCTCCTAACTCCTGGGCCTGTACAGACTCTTGGTGAGGCTGTTCCAAGTGTGTAGGCCCCACATGTTACTCATCTTCCCCTGTTGGGGGTCTTACAGTAGCAATGGACGTAGAAGGAATTCTTTGCATGGCTTTTAACGTTTGGGTTCAATAACATTCACCTTAGTGGGACCCCCCAGCACCATCTTTCCTTAGTAAATACTAGATGGATTCCCTATTGCTATGCTAGCTTCCTTGGGAATACTACCTTGCACTGGTTTAGGCGGTATCCGGGCCCTTTTAGAGGCAACACGCTCCCGGGACATTCCAGTGGTTAAGGTACAATGGCGTCACCGTCCGGTTGAGGAGGCAACTTGGGAGCTTAAACATGATATGCGATCCCAGTATCCCTACTTGTTCACGTCTTCAGGTATGTGCTTCTTCTTGACTTTTGCGGATGAAAGTCCTTTTAGTAGTGGATATTGTAATGACCTTCCCGGTCATTTCCCTCATTTTCGTGTGTTCTCAGCGTTTAGAGCTTTTCTATAACTGCCCCAAGTTATTTATGACTTTCTGGGACTGACAGTTCGGTTCTCGGGCAGTTCGTTTGAGAATATTATTTAGACTGAGCACGTTGTAAAATATTAAATTAAATTTGAATTTGGTAAAATGACATAGTTAATTACCTTTCGAAAATGTCTTTGAAAATTATAAAATTCTTTAGTTATGATATATCTATACTAATTTATAATAGTTTGATAACCTATTAATAATTTAAGCGGAGATAGTGAATTTAAATATGTTAAAATAATATTTTTATTTTATAGAGGTTTTGTTAGAAATAATTTTCTATTAATTATGGTATATTCAAAAAGTTATATTTATTTTACCACGAGCCTACGCAATATCCGAATATCTATCTAAAGAGATAGAGATAACCATGGTGAAGACACCTTAGTCCCCACGTGGATGATTAGCACCCATTGCATGGGATAGCTGGCAAGAAAAATGAATAACTCTAATTATAAGTTCAAAACATATGAAATATTCTAGCACATTTGCTTATTAATTCTAACTTAAAACTATTGCAAATCTCAAGAAGATTTTGTTTGCTTTTATCACATTTTCACTTTCCCGTAATGATATAGAGGGTTATATTCTCATGGGAAAATAGTGGCTTTCCTAGTTAATCAAATTATTCAAGCTCGGGGATCACGTGGTTGATAATATAGCATCTTTATATAGTAAGTTTTCCCGGTTAAGTTTAGCTTGAAATTACATATTCGAATTGTAATTTACTGATATTGTTGTTGGTGCTTATTTAGAGCTTGATATGAGCTCGGATTGGATAGCATCTGTTGTGACTATTGATCACAGAGTTATTTGGGACACTGTGACAGTTTCAATTTTACGATACCGCAAGTGGACCCCACGTGGACTGTTCGGACATTTTTTCGAACTAATTCAATATGGGTATCAATAGTCATGTTTTGACATGTAGTTTATTATTTTGGTAGCCTGGAAACAGTCAGAGACCTCTCGGAAGGGGAAGGCTCCTATATAGCGGGTTCTTTTGGCAGGCTTGCGGCGGCGTCCAAGTAGGCTCGGTTTACCTTCCTTTACACTTAGATTGAGCTTATGTGTGATATATGTATGCTATTGTGCTGGTGTTGTGGCTTTAATTATAAACTTGGTGGTGCTGGTTTGCTGTGATTTAGGCCTTCTAGGCCGGATAGGGCTATTCGGATATATTCCAGGACCGTTATCCTCGTGGTACACCATAGATGACCTATTTGGGGTCGGACAGTATTGTTGTTGTTGTTGCTGGTCTGGGAATGTTATTGTTGGACCTTAGTTCAGGCTTAGACAGACATAGCCCAGACTTAGACAAGTATAACCAGACCTGGTTTTCGGGACCCGATAGCGGGCCCCGTTACCCTTTTGGTCGACTTGTCAGAACTTTGACATCTTTGGGTTTAGTTAAGCCTCTATGACCTGTTAGGGTTCTGACAGGATTGAGTCACCCCGATTATACCCGATTGGCCTGTTTAGCCTTATTAGTCCATGATAGCACCGTATTTGACCTGAATCAGCTAGTTTGATTTAGAATACGGACCTACCTTTTCATGACTTATAATGTATACCCAGACTTGTATATACATATTGCTTATAGTAGATATTTGACCTAGAAGGACCCCGAGATTGACTTGTAGCATGTTGTGGGGTTAGCTTCTGTACCTAAAAACTAGTATTGACTTAGAACTAGGGCGTTCCCCGTTTATCTAATATGGTATGACATTTGATTCTATTCTGGTTACTGGATATGATGAGTTCCGATTCGAGTCCGGCTACTGATTCAGGTATGATGATTTTGGTTATTGACTATTGGGTGTTCCGGTTCGAGTCCGACCTCGGATTGTGATACACTATGAGTTCCGATTTGAGTCCGGCCACTGATTATTATGAGTTCCGATTCTAGTCCGGCATCTGGTTATGATATGATTGGAGAGTTTTGGTACTGGGTACCGTGATTATGATACTGTTGTTCTATGAGTTCCGGTTCAAGTCCGGCGGATATGATATATATGTGGCCTCTTGTTATTACCCACTGCTTCCGGTTCGACTCCAGCGTCTGGCCTCTTGTTATTACCCATTGGTGCCGGTTCAAGCCCGGTGCACTCCTGTTGGTTATTGTGGTTACTGGATACTGATACAGCTTCGAGACACTGGTGACTATGCATTTACTATTTTTGTATGTCCCGCCGGTTTATGGGGGCCAGGCTGGGTTATTGTTTTCTTTCGTGTGCCCATCGGGTTTATGGGGGCCCAGATAGGTTGTGTTTGACTTGTGTGTTTACGTACGCATTTATTTACTCAATTATTCGGTATCACATTTATTTATTTCCTAAGCATATCTACACGCCTCGACAGTTACTTATGTTGGAAAATCCAGGTGATAACAATAAATTTAGTTTCCTAATTGTGAAATGTTTAATTACTCGAATGTATCAACAGAATCATTTTCTTATTTCTACTAATGGTTGCTACAGACGCTAAAGGATCAGCTGACACTAGATAGGAAAGGTTTTCGATCGAAGCTCTCGAACCTGTTCCAGTTGGCTCCAGAAAGATTGCCTAATGCTTTATCTGCAAGAGGAAGTCGGTTGAGGTTTGGCAGCCTAGGTGCAGCATCCGCAAGAGGAGTCTCGTAGGGGCGTATTGGGGTTGTCTTGATTGACACTGTCCTCCGACGAAGGCAAAGAGGTTTTCAGCAACCCTAGAGCTAGTTCAACTTGAAGACTCTCTTTTTATTCGTTATTGGGAAGTGCACTTGCCTCCACCCATTTTTAGAAACATAGTCAAAGGCCACCAAAATGTATTTCATCCCATGTGAGCTCACAAATAGGCCCGTAAAATCAATTCCCCAAACGTCAAACAATTCGAGCTCAAGAATAGTGATCACAGAAAGTTCATGTCTGCGTGAGATGTTCCCTTGTCTCTGAAGGTCACAAGCTCGAGCATAGTCATGAGCATCTTTATAAATGGTGGTCTAGTAATACCCACATTGTAAGATTTTATAGGCAGTCCACGCACCTCCATGATGACCCCCAACTGGAGATGAATGACATGCTTCCAAAATACTCATCATCTAGACATCCAAAATACACCTTTCAATTATACCATCAGTGTACACCCTACACAAATAAGGCTCATCCCAGAAGGATTGTCTCATCTCATGCATGAATCTCTTTCTTTGTTGATATGACATATCCTCTGGGACTAGATCACTTGCCAGAAAGTTGGCAAAATTTGCAAACCATGGGATTAAGTCTTGTGATGCTGCCAGTACTTGCTCATCTAGAAAAGTATCATCAATATCAAGATAATCCCTTAATTTAAGCATGTCCTCAAGGCGTGATAGATGGTCTGCAACCTGATTCTCAATTCCTTTTCAGTTTTTGACTTCAAAATCAAATTCTTGCAATAAGAGTACCCACCGAATCAGTCTTGGCTTGGTGTCCTTTTTTGATATAAGATGTCTAAGTGTTGCGTGGTCTGTGTGCACAATCACTTTTGTACCAATCAAGTACGATCAAAATTTCTCGAAAGCAAAGACCATTGCCAACAATTCTTGCTCGGTTACAGTGTAATTTTTCTGAGCTGGATTAAGCGCTTTGCTAGTGTAATAAATCGGATGTAGAATCTTCTCACGTCTTTGGCCAAGGACTGGACCCAAGGCCAAACCACTAGCATCACATAAAACCTCAAATGGCATCGTCCAATCTGGTGAAACAATGATAGGGGCTAAAATCAACTTCTCTTTCAGATACTCGAATGCTTTTAGACACGCCTCATCAAATACAAATTTCACCTTCTTCTCTAAAATCCTACATAATGGATGTGTAATCTTAGAGAAATACTTGATGAATCTTTTATAGAAACCTGCATGCCCTAAGAAACTTTGAATTCCTTTAACCCACATAGGTGGAGGTAACTTTTCAATCACCTCAATCTTGGCTTTGTCAACTTCAATACCTTTCTTTGAGGTTTGATGCCCCAATACGATACCCTCATTCACCATAAAGTGACATTTCTCCCAATTGAGCAACAAGTTGCACTCCTCATATCTTTGCAATACATTAGCAAAGTGAGCCAAGCAGTCATCAAATGATTCTCCCACAATAGAGAAATCATCCATAAAAACCTCAATAGTGTCTTCCACCATGTCGAAGAAAATAAACATCATGCAACGCTGGAAAGTGGTCGGTGCATTACATAAATCGAAGGGCATCCTTTTGAACGCGAACGTCCCATATGGACAAGTGAAAGTGGTATTCTCTTGGGTCCTCGGGAGAAATGAAAACCTGATTATACCTCGATAGCGTAAAAAAACCAATACCATCCTCTACCAGCAAGACGATCTAACATTTAATCCATGAAAGGTATAGGAAAATGATCTTTTTTTAGTCCAAGAATTTAGCTTTCGATAGTCCATGTAAACTCTTCATCCAGTAATTGGCCTCATTGGGATTAACTCATTCTTATCCTTTGGAACCACAGTGATTCCGCCCTTCTTTGGCACACACTGAACTGGGTTCACCCACTTTCTATTAGCAATGGGGTAAACTACACCTGTATCTAACCACTTGATGATTTCTTTTTTCACAACATCTTGCATAGGTGGGTTTAGATGGCATTGGTGCTCGATACTTGGTATGCATTGAGGATCAAGCTGGATTTTGTGAGTGTAAATACCGGGTGGAATCCCGATAATATCAGTAATGGACCAATCAATGGCCCTCTTAAATTTTTTCAAAATCGAAAGTAGAGCCTTTACTTTCCACTCCACCAACTTAGCAGAAATAATCACCGGCAAGGTGTTGTTGGCTCCCAAAAATGCATAGCGAAGGTGAGTCGAAAGAGCCTTAAGTTCCAAAATTGGAGGCTCCTCAAAAGAAGGATGAGCCAGTGGGGTCACCCTATTTTTCAAATCGAGATCAAGTTTCTTTGGAGTATAAGTGTATGATACCCTACCAGCAAGCGTACCAACCATCTCATTGTATTCCTCAATACCATCACTATCAAAATTCATAATCACAGCGGCAAGAGTTTCTACCCCCAACCTTTCTTCAATAGGAACGACTATGTCACTCTCATTAAGCGTATCAATTATAAAAATCACCCGCATATCTTCTGGTTGCTTCATGGAATGGCAAACATTAAAAGTAACATGTTCATCATTTAACCTGAACTTCATCTGCCCAGTTTCCATATCAACCAATGTATGACCAGTGGCAAGGAATGGTCTCCCCAGGATGATAGAAACCTTGAAATCAACTTCACAATCTAGAATTACAAAGTCATCCGGAAATATGAAAGATGCAACCTTTACCAAAACATTATACAAAATGCCCACTGGCTTTTTCACAGTCCTATCCGCCATAAGGAGTCTCATAGAAGTCAATTTTGGTGCTCCCAATCCTAATTTCTTAAAAACAGCTAGCGACATCAAGTTAATACTAGCACCCAAGTCACACAGAGCTTTTGTAAAATTATAGGCCCCAATAGTGCACGAAATAGTGAAGGCCCCCGGATCTTTCTTTTTTTTGACATGTGAACAAGAATAAATTGCACTACAATGGTGTAAATTATCTGCTGGCTCAAAACTGACAGTTCTTTTCATTGTCATTAAATCTTTCATGAATTCTGTGTAACCTGGCATTTGTTCAAAAGCTTTGATGAGATGAATATTTATCGATAATTCTTTTAGCATTGATATAAATTTTTGATATTTATGCTCTTCAGCTTTCTTTTTCAACTTCTGAGGAAAGGGAGGAGGAGGTGGAGGAATTTGTTTGAATACTTATGGGATTTTCTTTTTCTTCCTGTTATCAAATTTTGCCTTTTTGCCAGCATCATGAGGCTTTGGAAATGCATCGACCTTAGAATTATCTAGCTCTATCTCAGTTTCTACATCAACTATCATCGCGTCATCTTTCTTACCACTATCCACAGGTATAGATGGGTCAGTAGTGCATTTCCTGCTGCTAGTAGTAATGGCCAGACAATGACTATCATTCTTCAAATTCTGGACAGTGTTGCTCGGAAGGGTGCCTGGTTGACGTTGGTTCAATGTCACCGATATTTTCCCAAACTGTTGTTCCAACTGTTTTATGGCAGTTGAGTGAGACTCAACTTTCTGACTTATTCCTGAAATGTCCGTGCTAATTTCCTTCAAGCAATTTTCTTGGTTTTCTGATCCTTTAACCAATTTGTTAAGAAGGGCTTCCAATCTTGAATTTCCATAGTCAGCATCGCAGTTCCTCGGTGGAACATATGCGCCACTCTTCTTTTTATAATCATCCTTTCAGCTCCAATCACCGTCATGATCTCATTCTCTATCTCTATATCCCGACTTGTTGTAATTGTCTCTATAGTAGTTCCGACCTTGATTCCCTTGCCTCGAGTTCCAAGAGTCTTGATTAGAACCCTGGCCCTTGGCTCGAAAACTTGCCACCTCTCGATCCAAGTACTTATCCTCCTCATCAGATTCACAATCGTCATGCCTAGGTGTTTTGCCTTGTGCACCTATGGCATGCACCTTTTCAGCACTTCCAGCCATAATCTGTTTGGCTAGCAAGCCAGTTTCTATCCTCAACTGTGCGACCTCTTGAGCTACAGATTCATCCAAAGCCCATTGTGTTGCTGAGGCTCTAATAGCATATGTCCCCGCAGGTGTATCTACCTCCCGAGTGTTCCATCCTCGATTGGTCTTAGTGATACGATCTAAAATCTCTGAAGCTTGTTCCCACCTCAGACTCATAAATGCTCCGCCAGTGATAGTATCTGCTACAGCCTTGGTATTGGTGTTTAAAGCCTTGTAGAAGATCTCAAGTAAACTCCTACCACTCATCCTATGATTTGGCACATTCTGCAGCTTCTTCTTGAACCTTAGCCATGTCTCATAAAATGCTTCAGAATGTAGTTATCTGAAGTTATAAATCTCATCCTTCAACTGTAGCATCTTATAGGGTGGGAAAAATCTGTCCAAAAATTGATTTCTCAACTCTTGTCAAGTAGTGATGGAACCTCGTGGTAACTCGGCCAACTACAAAGTCGTTTCCCCTGTTAGAGAGAATGGATACAATCTCAACCGAATAGCCTCTTGGTTAACTCTAGCCAAATTATATGAAGTACATACCCCCACAAAATTCATTACGTGCATGTTTGGATCGTCTGAAGAAAGATCGGCGAACACACCTTTCAAGTTTAGTAGGTGGATCATGGCACTTGTAATGTCAAACTTAGTACCTGAGGTAACTCTGGTGGAATAATGGTACCATTCTCAATCGGCTCAACAGAAGCCACATCCTCTTCTTCGGGATCATCATAAACTGACACATATGGTCTTTGAAGGGGTTGTTGAACCCTTAATCTTCTTTGTCTCTCTTCAAGTGCAGCTAGACGTTGTGCTGCCTCTTGCATTCCTTGATGATCCCTATATGCTTGTCTAAGAGTTGCTTGCCTAGCATTTTTCTCAGCCGTCAATCAAGCAGTGACTTGTTCCGCAGTTTTATGACCAACTGGCTGAATTGGATAGTTATGAATATCTCCCGTGGCTGCGGGATTCTGAGCTCCACCGGTATTCATCATTTTTCAATTTACTCTCAGTGTTCGTTCGATCTCAGTAACAAGATGAATCAAGGGATTGCCTTGACTCCTAGTGTTGGGAATACACCGGCGTGTGCCCTCCAAAATAGTGCAAAAAAATAAAACAAATCAACTTCAAAAGGCAAACTAATCAACTCCATCACCATAGTCCCCGTAACCGTAGTCCCCGGCAATGGCACCAAAATTTGATGCGCCCAAAATATACGTCCAAAAAAGTATAATGAGGTCGTTGTATCAAATATAGAACCCAACTAGGTTGGGGTCGATCCCACAGGGAATAGGACAAAATTATGTCGAATGCTAGTCTGAGTAATTAGCAAGTAAGTAAAACTGGGGGTTTTGTGAGTAAGTAATAACAGTAACGATTGTTGATTTTTAGATTTGTAATAAATATGAGAAATACACTAGGACTGTGATCCCCAATGATTCATTAACTCCACCGATTACTTATGCTGGAAAGACTGCCCCGCTGCGTTGCATGTAAAATCTAACAAGTTAATTTAATCTAAATGTCTCTCGACCTTGGTTAGACAAATTTCACTCTTCTCCTCTCGGTCTTCGAGTGTCGCACAACTAACCCATGTCCTGGATCTCAGATAACTATCCCTGTTATGGCTCAAGTTATTAGATGAAGTTTGATAGCTTCAAATCTCTTTTGTTAGTCCCTATTCCCAATCTCTACCTCTCTCTCGAGCAAGTCTAGAATACATGCGAGTTTCTAACATTTACAACCATTAGAAGATCAATTATAATGAAGGTAATAATAATACATGTATTCACAATGGTTCAGAATTGCTTTGCGCTTAACCCATTTCGTTAATACCTCATGGTTCACACAACCCTAGTTGATGGATTTAGCTACTCATGGTTGCAAGAACACAAGAAGAATTCAATGAAGAAAACATAATTGTAAACTCACAAGAAGAAGAAAACTATGAAATCTCAATATGAATAAAAACCCTCGAATCGGTGTTCCAAGATTACAAAATCAGTAATGTGTTTATGAACTCAAAAACAATGTAACAGAAACCAAAAATAATGTAGCTGACTAACTCTTAAATGTAGGAAAATAAAAGGGTATTTATAGATACAAGGTGAATCCTATCCTAAACAAAATAGGAAAATAGAGTCGGTACTTTTACACGGTACCGTGACTTGGTATCGTGGAACCAAGTCACATCACGTGGGTTCCTACTTGAGAATTAGGCTTCTTCACAATCTTCAGGAGTCAACCCATGAAACAGACCTACGTCGTGTAGGTCAACTCATGTGGCATGGTTCCTGCCATGGAAATCAGGTCACTTGACAAACTCTCTGGAGTCGACCCATGGCACGGAACTACGTCACGTAGGTCGACTCACGTGATGTGAGTCCTGTCGTGAGTCACTCCTCTGGTCCTGACTTGACTCTTTCATCTTCAAATACTTCGTTCTTGTTTATGATTCTTTCTCTTTGTCCATTATGCCTCCAAAAACCTATTCTCCTGCAATATAGAATAGAAAACACATCATACCAGCTAAACATACCTGAGTCATTACATATTTTCCTTGTTTTGAGCATCGAAAGTTCCATGAAACCACGGCACATCAACACCCTCAACTTAGAACATTTGCATGTCCTCAGGCGAATAAAATAAAACAAACACATTTGATGCTTAACTAAGAGAAACCTACGACAGTCGACTTATTACTTTTGGCATCAAAACTTCTCTGAACCCTCCTATTTGTAAATCAAAACCACGGTGTGTCTATATGTAGACTATTATCATGACACGGAAGGGATCTAGTGATGGCATCAGATTATGAACAAACAACTATGCATATATGCAAATGAAATTATCCGAACAAATAGCAGCTAACAATGCAACCCATGTACTCTCACAACAAAGAAGTCCTTTACACTCAAAGTATGCTACTGAATATCAGAGTATGGACTGGGTCAAAATACTCTCTCTCACAAAGAAGTTCAAATAGTGTGCATGAAATATCATAGGCTTGCCCTTATTTTCTATTCCTTAGTTTTTCGGACAGTTGGACTAGAATCACTATAGGACTTTCATCGGCTTGTAATGTAGGCTTGAGGACGGGTGTGGTGCATATGGATATAGTGACTCAACCCTCCTTGACACTGTATTATTTTTAGCTCCACTTTCCAACCATTCTTATTTTATTCTCCCTTATTCTCCTTAATTCATTTTTAGAATTTGCGTGTGATTTTCTTCATACTTTCAAAACAAACCTTTTTTTTCTTTTTTCTTTTTCTCTTTTTTTTTTCTCTTTTTGCAATTTCTATTTATTTCACTCTTTTATTTTCTTTCTTCACACTCAAATCTATTTTTTTCTTTTTTAACCCCTTCTTTATACCCAAGCTAAACTACGTACTCCTATAACAGCCACCCTCAACTTAGGCGATTTACCTGAGTTGAGGTACACAGTGTCCAAGGAGGGACCAGGGCCAAGACAAGTTCATTGTAAGTCAAAATGGAATGGTTAATAGGCTAATGAAAGAAATAGGTCAATTAAGGCTCAAACTCGGGATTAAGGGATACTTAATTCATTTGGTCGGGCATTTAGTCTAAAAGTGGACTTATTCAAAAACGGTCTATGATCCTTTCCTAACCACTATCCTATAACCTAGGCAAGACTAACCGGGCAAGTTTTGGATCGTACACACAAAGTGAACTAGATAATGACCTCACACACACATAGCACAGGGTTACACTATCAACTACTACCTATTCAATTGATGCATTGCTAGCTACAGTCATGCTGCCTATAATACTAATGCCATAACAAGATCCAACAGTTGTCACAAACTAACATACTACACATACAGTTCAAAACAAAATGTTCAGGAGGGGTGTCCTTTAAACAATCAAAAAGCATCATTATCATAAACTTGTTCAAAACTTGACTGCACTAAGGTTCCATTATTTTTCTCCTAATTAATCATGAAAACACATAAATAATATAAAGAACAACCTAAACTTGCCAATTCTACTATGATAGCACACTTGAGAGAAAAGAAACACGGCAATAAAAACTCTTCGACTGGTGGTATAGCCCCAACCCCAACTGAATAATGGTGCACTACCTTCAGTGCAAAACTATGAACATAATAAGGGCAAGGAAGTGAGACACATACCTGTGGTGCCCTAGGTGCCTGATGTGGGCCTGTCAGTAGTTGGGTCATCCTGCTGTTGTGGCATGTTGGGTGCAGTGTTGAGGTCTGACAGAGGAGCAGTTGGCTAACTAGAGGATGCTCCCAATTCTCTCTGCTCCTCTATGATCTGACTGAGGTAATACTCGACTCGTGAGGTTTTCAACGCCCTTCACAGGTCCCTCTCAAAATCATTGCCACTCATCTGCTGACCCTCCAGGCTACGTGGCATTTTGGCATTCTCAATAGGCGGTTCCTCATCTCAAAACAAATCCACCTCAAAAGTGGACCTCATTGGGGCTGAAACGAGCATAGGTGGAGTGACAGGTGTGCTGCTCGGTGCCAAAGCTCTAACCTCCTCCCTCAATGCAGCCACCTCTTGTGCCAACCCTACCATATCAGGAATCTGTGTTGAACTCATCTGATTTGCCATCCGTGTCTCAAAACTATCGATCTGCCCATGCAGCTCTCTCATAAATCTATCCATGGTCACAGTCATCTGGGCCTCAACTCTCGCCTCTAAGGCCTCTACTGTAGTCCTGACCCATGGCTTAAGCTGGGATACCAACTTAGCCATTTGGGCCTCTGTGTGAGCCAGTCTCTCAAACATCTGAGTCTTTTTATCAAAAAACTGTTGCAAAAAGTCCCTCAAAACTGAGACCATACTAGATGGGGGGGGGGGGTACTGTAGTGCCTGCAACCTCATCATTGATCACAGGGCCTATACCCTCAGCAGGTACACACACAGTCTCAGGCACACTCACCGATGTTGGAGTACTAATCGGCTCCTCTCTATCTCCAAGTCCTTCAAAAAGGGCCGCTCCAGATGACGTGGAAGGCTGAGACCTCCTCAAAAAAAATGGGTTAGCCCCTCGCTGCTGCATCAACCCTATATCAGTAATGTGGGTCACCTCAACATCATGATCAACTATAGGTATTGTGACCACACCAGCAGTATTACATAAGCCCTGGATTAAACATGGAAAAGAAATGCTGGTAAAGTTACGGAAAGCACGCTCATGGATATCCTCAATGATGTAGCGAGTGAAGTTAATTTCATAAACTGCCAGAATGCTTGCTACCAAAACTGCCCGATCAAGTGTGAGTGAATTATCAGCATTAGTGGGACCCAAACAGTGTTATACAATCGACCACCAAAATCGACCTACAAAGTAAAGCGAGGACTTCTTAATGTCCAGCTTCCCAATAACCCAACGAGCATCTGCACCATCCTCCGCTCTGTAACCTGCAATCCACTGCAGTAACTCCAACCGGGGATCAGTGTCCCTCATTTTAGTCCTATTTTTCACAGTCTCCATGCGGTGATCAAACTCAGCAGTTATTGCAGGAATCTCCAATCCCGCTTCAAACAAGAACCTATGGATAGTCCGCTCGAATATGTCGACTCGGGTGGCATGAACCAAAATATGGATTAGTGATGGGTGGTCCGATATCACTACTCATTAGGTGTAATCAAATCTACTGACGTAGCATATGAAGCATAAAACTAGTGAACCAACCAACTCACGACTATAGTTGCCCAAAGGCTCATATTTTATTTTAACATTGCGTGCAATCCTAGAGTAGCTTATGACACTTGAGAGTGAAGCTATAGCTCTCATTCCCTGTGGATTCGACCTCGACTCTTATTGGGTAAAATATATTGCTAGGGACCGTGTACATTCATATTTGAGAGTGTACTTGAGTGTTATCAAAATGGCACCGTTTCCTGGGAAATAAATGTAGCGTTCATTCTTTCTAGTGTTATAAGTTACTTTGAGTTGGCCGTAGTGTAATTTTTACTTTTTTGTTGTTTTTGTTTTCTTCAGGTGACAACCAAAGTCTTCAAGAATCAATGAGTCTAAATGGTAGTAATACTGGTTCTTTCGACGAAATTCTAGAGGATGAAGACCATTTGGGAAATGTCGGGAGAGCTAGTGCGATCCGGATGCCACCCGTGGAAGGCAATGGAATGTTCCATGTTACTAGGGTAATGCTCCATCTTCTTCAAATGAAGGGATTATTTAGGGGCCAAGCACATGAAGACGCCAACTTTCATTTGAAAATTTTCATTGATGTGTGCATTCCATTTGATATCGCACATATATCACAAGATTCCATCAGGTTGAGACTCTTCCCCTTCTCATTGACCGGCGAAACTGTATTGTTGTTGAGACTATTGCTCGTAGGTTCAATTACTACATGGGTGGAACTGACGGAAGCATTCTTGGATAGATTGTTTCCACCATCCCAGATGTTATAATTGAGAGATGAGATTATTAACTTCCGCCAGTTAAATGGCGAACCATTACATGAGGCTTGGCAAAGGTTTAACAAGAAGTTGATACAGTGTCTAACTCACGAGGTTCCGAATAAGATGCTCCTCCAAATATTTTATCGAGCATTAGATCAACTGAATAAAATGGTTGCATCTAGGGGATCTTTAGTAAAACAAACTTATGGTGTTGCATCGGCATTATTGGACTAAGTCACTAAACAAAGTCGAGGTTGGCGTATAAGAGATTTTGAGGTGGTTGTGGGGACTCCCTCGGCATCTTTTATGAGCCAAGAGCAAAGAAAGAAGGATGAGGAGAGAGATGGGAATCTGGAAAAGGTGATGATGTAACTAGACCTCCTCACCAAACATGTAATAAGTTCAACACCAAAGGCGGTTAACACGATTGCTCCTAGGATGCAAAGACATATGATGACGATGAAGTGGAAGCTCTTGATGAAGAAATCAGTTTTATGCCAAATCAAATGGGGGGTTCTTGACCTACCTGTCAAAGGCAAGGTGGAAACCAAGGTTGGAAGGATAGAGATTGCGATTGGAAAGATTAGGAGTGGAAGGATCGTGATAGAGATCAAGAATGGAGGGATAAGGAAAGAGATAGAGATCATGATTGGCGAGATAAAGATCGAGACTATGATAGGTATATTCTTCCACATGATCGGGCCAAGGGTAAGGAAGCAAGCACCATTGATCTGGAAAAGTTTAAGAATGATGATGTACTTGCTCGTATCATTTTAAGTGTTGAAGGAAGTGATAAGATGCTCCTAGAAATGAAAGGTTATTTTTCACAACTCAACCAAACCATCACCTCACACTCGGCCTCGATAAAATAACTTGAAACCCAATTGGGTAAAATCTCCTCACAATTAAATGTCAGGCAAAGAGGGGGCCTCCCTAGTGATACGGTGTCAAACTCGAAGAATGATGGTCATGTCATGGAATTATTACTAGGAGTGGGGGAATTCTTGGGAAAGACGTTGTAAATCTAGATGATGACCTTAGTGATAAGGGTGTGGGAGAACAAGTAAGTAGAAAGAGAAAGTGGCTTGATAAGTCAAAAGACGCGACCCCAATTTCAAATGAGCAAAGTGTTGAAAAGCAGGGAGAAGTGGAAAAGAAAGTTGAAAGCAAATAAGAACCACAAGTGGTAGGTGGTAATGATTTAAAACCATATGACCGTTGTCTCAAGGCCACAAGTCAAAGTCCCTCCTCCAATTCCACAAAGGCTTAAGAAAAAGGAAGATGACTCAAAGTTTAAAAAGTTCATTTTGAAATTCAGTAACCTATCGGTTAACATACCATTGTTGGAAGCGGTGCAAGAGATTCCCGGGTATGCTAAATTCATGAAGGAGTTAGTAACAAAGAAGCTAGTCATGGATTTTGAAATAATTAAAGTGACACATATTGTAGTGCTATCATGTCTAGAACAATGGTAGTGAAAAAGGAGGACCCAAGTGCTTCCACCATCCTATATACTATTGGGTGTATAAATTCGGGAAAGCTTTATGTGATCTTAGGGTAAGAATTAATTTTATTCCATTAGCCATGTTTTGAAAACTAGGATTGGGTGCCCCAAAGCTGACTACAATAAGGCTTTTAATGGTCGATCGTTCTATAAAGAGGCCTGTGGGTCTGTTGTATGATGTACTTATGAAGGTTGACTGTTTCATCTTTCCGACCAACTTCATGAGCTTGGATTGCAGAATTGACCACGAGATCCCTATTATTCTTGGTAGGCCATTCTTGACTACCGGACGAGCCTTAGTTGATGTTGAATACGGTTAAATGAAATTTTGAGTAATCAATGAAGAGTTATAATTTAGTGTGTCCAAGTCCATGAAGCAACCTATAGGTTTGAAAGTTGTCTCTGTAATTGATGTGATTGATGACGAAGTGGAAAACACTATGGAGATTGATTTTGTTAGTGAGCCTTTGGTGGGAGTTTTATGGAATCTTAAGATCGAGAGGATTGAAGAATATGATGAAGTAGTTGCATCTTTGAAAGATCTTGGGTCCTACACCAAAAATCCATGCAAATTGGACCTTGACTTGAAAAATTGAGAAACTCCTCCCGCAAGGCCATCAATTGTAGATACACCAGAAATTGAGCTAAAACCATTGCCGCCTCACCTTCGTTATGTATTCTTGGGGGAAGGTGAGACTTTACCTATTATTGTTGCGGGATACTTGTCCTCTTGGCAAATTGAGGCATTAAAATCGATGGTGATATGGTATATTAAGGCTCTTGGATGGACCATAGCCGATATTATCAGCATTCCTCCTGGTATATTGGAGCCCGAGTTTGTATCAAGCGTTGAACACCAACGGAGATTAAACCCTTCTATGCAAGAGGTTGTAAAAAAAGAAATCATCAAGTGTCTTGACGCGGGTGTCATCTATCCAATCTCGGATAGTACGTGGGTGAGCCTGGTCCAGTGTGTTCCCAAAAAAGGTGGTGTCACTATAGTCCTAAATAAGAACAATGATCTCATACCCTTCCATCCGATCACCGGTTGGATGGTGTGTATTGACTATTGAAAGTTGAATTTATGGATGGAGAAAGACCACTTTACTATGCCCTTCATGGACCAAATACTTGATAGGCTTGCGGGAAACGGTTGGTATTTCTTCCTTGACGGATACTCGGGTTACAATCAAATATCAATAGACCCCAAAGATCAAGACAAAACTAAGTTCACATGTCCCTATGGAACTTTTGCCTTCAAACGTATGCCCTTTGGGCTATGCAATGTACCCGCCACTTTTCAATAGTGTATGCTTTCTATCCTTTTAGACATGGTGGAAGACTCAATGGAGGTATTTATGGATGACTTTTTGGTTGTTGGAGACACGTTTGAGGATTGCCTCGAACACTTGGAGAAAGTGCTTGAGAGGTGTGTGGCAAATAATCTTGTGTTAAATTGGGAGAAATGCCCCTTTATAGTAAAGGAAGGGATCATCCTTGGAAACAAAATTTTAGGTCAAGGCATCCAAGTTGATCAAGCTAAGGTGGAGGTGATCTCTAAATTGCCCCCTCCGATATAGATAAAGGGTGTAAGAAGTTTTCTTAGCCAAGTGGGTTTTTATAGGAGATTCATAAAAAATTTCTCCAAGATTACACATCCGATGTGCAAGTTTTATGAGAAGGATGCAAAGTTTGAATTTGATGGAGAATGTGTGAGAGCGTTCAATTGTCTCAAGGAGAAACTCATCTATGCCCCCATTATTATGGCACTCAATTGGTCACAACCGTTTGAACTAATGTATGATGCTAGTGGATTTGCTTTGGGGGCCATGCTTGTTCAAAGGAAGGAGAAACATTTTCATCCTATCTACTATACTAGTAAATCATTGAATGAAGCACAAAGAAACAACATTGTTACGGAGCAAGAATTACTAGTCGTGGTTTATGGGTTTGAGAAATTTTGAGCATATTTCTTGGGCACAAAGGTGGTTATGCATACCGATCATGTTTCCTTGTGATATTTAATGGAAAAAAAAGAAGTCAAACCCAGGTTGATAAGGTGGATTTTTTTTTGCAAGAATTTGATTTTGAAGCAAAAGATCAAAAGGGATGCAAGAATCAAATGGCGGGCCACTTGTCAAGTCTTGAATCAAATGATGTAAGGATGAAAGAATTAGAGATCAATGAAGAGTTTCCCGATGAACTCGTCATGTCTCTCTCGGGGAAGGTTGCACCTTGGTACACGGATTTTGCAAATTACATAGTTTGTAGAGAACTCCCTGACGACTTGAGTTATGCTCAAAAGAAAAAGTTCCTCTATGATGTAAAGAGATACTATTAGGATGAGCCATATCTTCTTAGGGCATGTGCAGATGGCATGATCCATTGTAGTGTTATGGAAGAAGAGATGATGCCTATTCTTGAGGCATGTCATTCATCACCATCATGATAGTGTGCGTAAGGTATTAAAAGTCCTCCAAAGTGGTTTCTATTGGACTTCATTGTATCGTGATTAATTTGAATTGGTAAAAGCATGCAATCAATGTCAATGGCAAGAAGGGATCTCAAGATAACATAAAATACCATTACAACTAAGTATTGAGGCTGAGTTATTTGATATGCGGGGTATAGACTTTATGGGACCCTTCGTGAGTTCTTATGGGAACCGTTATATCTTAGTAGTAGTTGATTATGTCTCTAAATGGGTGGAAGTTATTGCCTTACCAAACAATGAAGCTAAAAGTGTTACTCAATTCTTAAAGAGGTGTATTTTTACTCAATTTGGCACCCCTCGTGCTATTGTGAGCCATAGGGGTTCTCATTTTTGCAATCAATCTTTTTGTTCCTTGCTTACAAAATATGGGGTCAAGCATAAGATGGCTTTCCCATACCACCCTTAAGCTAATGGGTTGGCAGAAGTGTCTAATCGAGAGGTAAAGGAGATTTTGACAAAGACCATAAATGCTAGTCGAATGGATTAGACCCGAAAACTTGATGATGCTTTATAGCCTTATCGGACCACATTCAAGACCCCTATCGATATGTCTCCCTATAAATTGGTGTTTGGAAAATCTTTCCACCTTCCGATCAAACTTGAACACAAGACATTATGGGCCTTGAAGAGATTGAATGTGGATTGGAAGGATGCTTCCAAGTCTAGGGTAGAACAACTTCATGAGATGGATTAATTCCATTTGAAAGCCTATGAAAGCTCCACTCTCTACAAGGAATGGATGAAGAGATGGCATTATGCCAAGATTCTAAAGAGAGAATTCAAGGTGGGTGATTAGGTCTTGCTGTTCAACTCGAGGTGTAAGTTGTTTTGGGGTAAACTCAAAACTAGGTGGTCAGTTCAAAATGGTGAATTGTTATTTCTAATGGAGTGGCTGGGTTGGAGAATGACTCAGGGTCCCCATTTACCGTGCATGGACAACAAACTAAACATTACCATAGGTTGCTCCCGAAATCGGACTTCTTGGAGGTGATCTACCTCGATGATGCTAAATGAATGAAGGACAACGTTGTTCCATGACTATAACTAAGGCGCTTCTTGGGAGGCAACCCAAGCTTATTTTTCTTTTTTCTTGTTTTGAATAATGTTTTTTGATTTGTGTAGGTAAAGGATGGAGTAAAATGTGGGAAACTTGACATGCAATAAGTTGGGGAAGAACTAGTTAGGAAACTGTGTGCCAAGCCCTAGTGAGGAAGCTTTGGCGATGCGCTGAGAAAATTGGCGCATCACCAATGTAGTTTCCCAACTTAGAAAATCTGTTATATTCGGCGTTGGTTGGTATTAATCGGCATATCACCGATGTGATTGGCAACACAAACCCATCGTTGATTCGCTTCACCAATATGAGACCTCATTGCTCAGCAAACTATATTACATTCGGTGATTGTACATTATTTCAATGCATCTCTGATATTTTCAGCGATGGAACATTGACGATCGAACATGAGCGGGTTTTTAAGTGATGGTTTGAAGTTTGTTTTTTTTTTACTTTTGACTTTCCATTTACTTTTGACCATTGGTATTTATTCAAACTCCCCTTATTTCCCTCATTTTTGTTTCTCTTTTTACTCTCTCTCTCATCTCACAAACTCTCACACACACTTCAAATCTTTGAGTCTCAATTCCAATATCACACGCACACTTTTGTCTTTGTTCTTGAAGGGTTGCATCAGTCTCTGAATATTCTTGAAGGTTAGAAATCATTTTATTTGCAAATTAGCAGTTATGATTGTGCATAGTTAAGTGTTCATAATGCGAATATATGAGTTCATTTGTGTATATAGAATATTTCATTTTTGTACTTGAAAATGTAGATAATGACCACTTTTGCTTCATGATTAATACATAAATGTGGAAAATGGAAATTGTGGCATGATTTTAATTCTTTTTTGCAATGGGTTGAAGTTAGTAGTTCGTAATTGTGTGGTTTTGATGTGAAATCGACTGATTTTTCCCAATGATAGACTGGGGGACGTCATTCTTAAGGGCAAATTTGTCGTATGGTTATGTGTTTAATATAACTTGGGGAAGTTTGAGTACCTATGGTCAAAAAAAGTAGAAAAATCGCCATTAAAGGCGAAAAGTAGCGACTTGAAGCTTGGGAATGATGATATTTTGGCACTGGGTTGAGAACCTGTTCGGTGCATCGCCGAAGAACCCCCGTGTCGCTGAAAGTTATCAAAAGTTTGTCCAACTTAAGTGCAAATCGGCCATGCCTTAGAAAATTGGTGATACTCGAGGAGTGTCATTGAATCCTTCGGCATGTCGTTGATTTCCCACTTACCTTCGCCAAATTCACCCAAATTTTTTTGTTCATTTCAGCGACAGTCCTTTGCATTGCTGATCTGATTGGCAATGCGCCAAATGGTTTAGTGATTCATCTCTGGAATTTTACAAGTGTGTTGTTTTGCTAACACGGGTCAAGCTCATTGCTACTCTTATGTGCAAGAATGCCTAGATTGAAGCGCATCTCAAAGAAACAGACCAAGTCACTTCCTTCTTTCTCAAAAATGGGAAAAGGGGTTGAGATTAGAGAGGGCGAAACCCAAAAAGGTTGTAAAACAAAAGAGAGATGATTCGGGCAAGTTTAAAGCCCAGGTTATTAAAGAAAGCACTCATGAGCACAGCTCTAACTCCGAGAGGGACAACATAAATTCCTCGGAGGAGGGCAACACAACACCTCTCCATGCACCTCTACGCACTTCTTAAACGGCACCACCTAAGAGAACAAGAATAGAGTAGTCCACTACCACCCTACTTGTGCCTTTTGTGCACCCTCATGTAGGCCAACATATTTAAATCATTTAAAAGTGCAAAACCAATACACTATTATAGAGGAGCAACGCCTAAGCTTGCATGTCCTTGAGGGCAAAAATCCTAGGGTCCTTTCAACACTGCACTATTATGATTTCCAACTATTCACTGACCCTCTCAAACCTTACATTAAAACTTAGGTTAGGGAGTTCTATGAAAAGTATAGGAAGTTATTATCGAAAAAGAAAAGAAGAAGACCTCAATTGGCAAAGGATATTGTGAGAGTGAGGGGTGTTGATGTGGTTTGTGATTCCAAAACAATCAATGAGGTATTGGGGTGCAAGAAAATCAGTAAGAATTACTTCTCATCTAGGTAGAAAGACCCATCGGAGGATGTGCGGACTTAGTTAGCCCCATAACTGAATGATTTCACACCCAAGTGGCTTGACCCTGCTGTCCCAATCTATAAGGCATCCATTCACTTAGAAGCATGATATTGGTTGAGATTTGTTTGTAGCAACATCTCTTCTTCTTAGAATTAGTCCATTCTTGTGAGCCCCTAAGAGATTTTTTTGGTTCCATCATTACCAAAGAGGCTTTAAATTTAGAAATGCTCATAGTCTCGAACATTGTTAGCTGGGCTCAATAGAATAGACTTCTTTGGCCTTCCCTTGCTTGATTACTGAGTTGTATCGCTTTGCAAAAGTGTCATTCAATAAGAACAAGGATTTTGAATACACCCTTATATCTATAGTTGATATTACAAGGATTGAGTTAGTTGAGGAAGCTAGATTGAAGAAAGCCCAGGAGAAAGGTGCATCGATGATTGATTTGACTTCAGGTGATAGTGGTGTCATCCAGCCCACTTCTTTTTCTATTGCAGAGCTGAATCCTCCTGAGTTTACTCCTACTCTAACTACCCTATAGCCACCTAGACCTAATGGCCCTACTCCTCAGCCTCCCACTGCTGTAGGTTCCTCGAGAGCCCCATTAACCCAGGCTGACATTATTAAGATAGGGCAGATGGCCTATACAAGAGATGTTATGTCGGCCAGACTTGAGAGAGATATTTCGGGTATGATTGCTAGTGCTTTAAAAATTGCTATAGACTTGGTACATGAGGAGATACATGGCCTTAAGGAGACCTTAAGGCACTTTGGGAAGAAGCTGAGTGAGTTGAGTGCCCCTCGGCAGTTTGTTCCACCAGAGGTTATTACTAGCATGCAGGGTGAGTTAGATTCCCTTAAAAAGCATGTTGATGAGCTTCGATTCCCTGATGTGACTTGTTTGTGGGGATCCTTATCTGAGCCACTAGCCAGAGCATGCACCTATTCGTGAGACTGCACCAGTAATCGAGGAAGAGGGGGTAGATGAGTCAGATCGTGCTTCAGAGGATGCAGTAGACAGTGCTTAGATAGATGGTTTCTTTGAGAGTGGGGGACAGCTTGGTATCCATATTGACCCACAGGTAGCAGAGCAGGCAGACAGGCAGGAGACCAAGGATGTTATACTTGTTGTCACTATGGAGAGGTCAGTCCGCGAGGCTTTATAAGTTGGGACCTCCAGCTCTGCTATTTCTAGGGAGCCTCCAGTTGTACCAGATCCACCCCTCCAGGATGAGGGAGCTGAACCGGGAACTGATACCCAGACAGTGGCTACTTCGGTGAGCCAGTTGTCGTCTTAGGCTTAGCCACATTCAGGGGAAACCTTAGTCTCTCTCTCTCTATTTACTTTCCATAGTCATATTGCATTGAGTACAATGCATATATTTTAGTTGGGGATGAGGAGGTTATTTATTTGGATCTATAATTTTCACGCTCATTTTTCTTGATACATTTTGGATATTGTCTTTTATTTTGGTTCATTTTGGTGCATGGATTGACATTTGGATACTCGTTTTGTTTTTATTTTTATTTGGGTTAAAATATATAGATATTGGTGCCTTGGATTTCATTTGATATGTTGGTGTTTTGGATTCTATTTGAGGTGTGATGTGTGGTTTTTATTTCGTTATTATCTCATTTTGATTTTTTTTTTAGTAGTTTTCATTGCAAATAAAAAATCATTTTACCATGCATTCTCAAGAGGGAAGTGTACTAGCAACAGAACACTTTGACTCGAATGGTACACTTGGGTAGATATTTTACACTTGCAATGTTTGGATTAAATTTTCATTGTGATGTTTATCAAAAATTTGGCCTTCTTAAAAAATCTTCCATTGGTCTAGTTAAGCTAGTTAGACTCTAAATTTTGTGAAAACTATCATCTCATTTTGGCTAATTGAATACCTTCCTTGATATGTGCTATGAATGTGGTATGACAATTGAGGAGGAGTACTTTGAGTATACAATTGAGCACCATAGGCGGGGAAGGTTTTGAATTGATCTTGTGCATCGAGTCCACCTAGAACTTGCCCGATTGCTCCATTTTGAAAGCAATGAGTGTACAATATTAGAGATATGATCTTAGGCTATTAATCGAGAGCAGACAACCAATTGAGACTAAAAAATTGAGTCATCCCTTGGTGAGTATAGTGACCAATTTTGTCCCCTTTTGAGCTTTGAAACTCATTTTCTTGAATAACCTTGTTACAAGTCAAAACCATTTTCTCTCAAACCATTCTCTTGAACCAAACCTCCTCAAAGTGTTTAGGTGAAGTTAAAGACTAACTTAGTCTAAAAGCCTAAGTTGGGGTGGAGGAGACTTTGAAATTTTCATATGCTCGGTAGTTCATAAAAAGTAGGGACCACAAGAATCCTCTTCTAATTATCATTGTATATTTTGGTGATATATAAAAAAATGTGTAAATATGTGCATTTGTTCAGATTTTTAAAAGGATAGGAAAAGGAGAGTATTTTGAGGAGTTTTGAAATATTGGTCCTAAAAAGTGTTATAAAGAGCAAGCCTTGGGAAAATAAATGGATTGAGGTCTCTCTAGATGCTATGTTAAGCTAGAGTCACTATAACCTTATCTTTCCCTACCATGCCCATTACCTACGCTATAAGCCGAGCTAAGACCTAAGTGATCTTCAAAATTGCATAGTTTGACGTGGTTAAAGGAAGCTTATGGGCAAGCCTATAGTGTGGTACTTGTGTTCTTGATCTTCTTTCGGAGAGTGAGTGATTCACGTTAGTCCCTAGAATTGTTTATAATAATGCTTTGAGGGTAGGTGCTTCTTTTTTTGAGGGTGCTTAATCATTATGCTTTTGTATTCTTCAACCTCGATTGAAGTCTATGAGCATGTGCTTGGCTTGGTAACATTTAGCCAATGTTTGATGTGTGTTGTTGACAAATTGAGATCTTGATAGGCAAAACATGGACCTTGGGCTTTAAAGTCTTGAGGGTAATAGCATTTTCACAAAAAGAAGTGTGTGCCTACACACCAAGTTGTACCATTAGTAGGCATTGGTAGTTTTGTTGGGTGTGTGCATTGATTTACTCGAGGATGAGCAAAGGTTTTAGTTGGGGGTGTTGATGAGTCAGTAAATTGTGACTCATTTACCTTAGAAATAGGGAGAAAACTTGTATTTAATGCTAAATTGAAGCGATTTTAATGTTGATTTGGTTTGATTTCAGGGTAAAGGCCTAGAAGTGATCAAAATAGCAAAAAGGAGCAAAAAGAGGCAGAAAGATGGAAGATTGAAGCAAAAATTTCACAAAGGTAGAAAAGGTGCATTTCAGCGCATCACCAAAATGTTCGGCGGATCGCCAAAAGAATATCTCCATCACCAAAGTTAACAATAAAGGGCCAAGAAATGGAGAAGCAAAATGGTGATGAAATAGACAAATCGACGCAACACCGAACTGATCAGCACACCAACTCTTTCATCGCTAAAAGAAGCAAAATTCAACCCCTGGAGCTTATCATGAGATGAATTGGTGTAGCATCGTACAATTCGATGCAGCATCGACCCAATCAGCGACAGATATAGCTCAGTAGAATTGTTAAGCGGTGGCATTTCTGTAATTATGTGGCCCAATTTTCCTGATGCTAGTTAAGGCTTTTTGGTCTAGGGAAACGGGATCTTTTGTCAAATTTCGCATATGCTTGGGCTTGTAATCAAACCCTAATCTTGGGATTTACTACTTTTAGCTTGGATTTAGAGTCTTCTTGTGGAAACATTTGGATTCTTTAGCTAATATGGAAGAAGAACTTGGTATAGTTTCTTTTTCCTTCGTTATGAGTAGCTAATTTCCCATACTTGGGGTTATGCAGGATTGAGTATTGATTTGTGTGGGTAGTGTTTATTTACCTTTGCATTAGGTTGTATGTTGTGATTTTAGCTAAATCTCCACGTATTAATTTATAGATTGAGGTTGCAAACTTGGTCTATGCTTGGATCTCTTGTATTGCTTGAAAAAAGGTACAAGAGCGATAAGATTTAGCTTATGAAACTTGAGTTATACTCATTTAAGTGGTAATGCTAGTGATAGATTACCTATTTCAAGGCATATAGTTGCTTGGTAGTGTAGACATTTGGGTGTTTGGGAGAAACCCATGTGAAATTTGATAGTTGATTGAGAAATCACATCCAATAACTAGAACCATGCCTAATCGTAACTAATAATCAACTCCTAGGTGCATTCTCATTTACCCATGAATAAAATCAATCTCATGAAGGAATAACCCCAAGTGTTTTACTTTACTTGATTACAACCTTGTTGCATATAGTTTTGACAAACCAATTGTTGATGTTATTAAACTGTTACCAAGAGTTGTCCAAATACAACCCCCACCCCACCCCCACCCCACCCGCTATTTTTACTTTCATGTTTAATTTTAACATTGCGGGTAAGCCTAGAGTAACTTATGACACTTGAGAGTGAAGCTATAGCTCTCATTTCCTGTGGATTTGACCCCGACTCTTGTTAGGTAAAATATATTGCTAGCGACCGTGTACATTAATATTTTGAGAGTGTACTTAAGCGTTGTTAGATGCATGCTCATACCCAAATCAATATCATGTAATGATTCAACTCAATAATGATATAAATGAGCTCAAATCTTCTCAAATTTCAGTAGATCATGATATATAGGCCATTGCATGGCAACACAGTAGTAAAGAGTCAGGTAAGATATCAATAATATTAATCCAAGCCCTCACTCGGGCATCACAATAATGATAAAAAAAATAAATAATGCTCAAACAAGGCCAATACCAGGCCCCGCATGAGCATCATAATGATAATAATCTCTCATGTCAATAATAATATTCACATAAGCCCCCACACGTGCAACACGATAAAAATATGATCTCAAAAGATGAATCTCACAATAAAATCCCCAACTCATAGCATACTTTACATGAATGGTTAACTACTCATCCTGGTCAAAAGAAAGTAAAGCCATAACCTACCTCAAAACCCAAAACACGAGCCTGAACCCTTCAACAAGAAGCTTTGCCTTTTTTGCGATCTCGAAATAAACCCAATATATCAAAAACATAATCTACATATTAAAAGGAGTTTAACGATATCTATATTAGCTACTTTTATTCTGAATCCAAAAATAGTTCAAAAATTTATCCCGAAAGAAAAAAGGTAAAACTAAAATTTTATCAAAGAATTATGTTTTCCATACTTTACGGATTCCAAATATGAAAACCCATTGAAAAATAAGTTGAAATAGAGTTTAAAATCAAAGAACAACTATTTTCTCACTTTACCGGGTGAAACCCCAAAAATCCAAGTTTAGAAGTTGTTTTTAAGATAAAATCAATGGGTAATTATAGAAATAAGGTTTAGAAATTTACCCAAGCAAGTTTGAAGAAGAACCCTCTTGAAATCACCCAAAACTGAGGTCTCAAGGTCCAAAAATAGAGAAAAATGGAGAAAATAGCAAAAGGAAGGCTTAAATACTATTCGGGTGAATAGTACATTCATCAAGAATGCGGTTGGACCCTCATGTTCACGAAGGCTACCAAACTGGATCTATCGCAAATACGGTGGCCCGATCGTGAATGCGATGAACAAATGAACCCGACCCGACCCCGAATTCTCTTCGCGAACGCGGCCATAACCTCATGTTCGTGATGACCAAATAATTCCTTCTCGGTGAACTTAAAGGGACCCACCCGTGAATGCAAAGAAGTATTTTACCTGCACTAGCTACAGCAAATCGTCTGAAGGAAAAATGATCAAAATCCTTCCACCAAACCCTCGAGATTCATTTGGGAACCCACTGAAAAAAAACCAATAATGCTACTAGGCTAATTTAAACTTTCTGAACTCAATGTTAATTTAACTATTTTCTCATCTAAATGCTCAAAACTTAAAATAAAGACTCGGAACCAAACAACCATGCTACTAACCTAAAAATGGCATTCTAGATTTAATGGAACTAAAAGAATTACCATCCAACGCTTGGATCACAAAAGTTGACCAAAGTTAATGATCTTACTTTAAAGCTTCTCAAAAACGTCAAACTCATATAAATCACTCCCAAATATTTTGGGGACCATACCAACTACGGGAAAGGGTAAAATGATCAAAATAGAAAAAAGGTAAAAATTACAATGAGGGTTGTTACATTATCCACGTGTTCATCCTTAAACGAAAAAGCAAAGAAAGTACCTGAATTAGTAAAAAGTTGGGGGTATCTACTTCGCATATCGGACTCAATCTTTCGCTTAGCCTTCTCAATTGGGCAATGTCTCCACTAAAATTTCATAGAATCAATATGCTTGGACCTCAACTTCCTAGTCTATCTATCTATAATATTAATAGGCTCCTCCTCAAAGGACAAACAATGATCTAATGCAACTGAATATCACAGAATCACACAAGTATCATCTGGATGGTAGTGCTTCAACATCGAGACATGGAATATCGGATGAACAACTAACAAATGTGGAGGCAAAGCTAGCCTATAGGCCACATCTCCAAACTTCTCAAGAATCTCAAAAGGCTCAATAAATCTCAAACTAAGCTTCCCTTTCTTTCAAGATCTCATCACACCCTTCCTAGGTGATACCTTCAACAAAACCCGCTCACCAAGCATGAATGACACATCATGAATTCGTTGATTAGCGTAACTCTTCTGCCTACTCTGGGCAGCCACAAGCCACTACTGAATTAACCTCACTCGATCTATTGAGTCTCTAAACAAATCAGTGTCCCAAGGCCTAACCTCAAATGAATCGAACCATCCCATGAG
Organism: Capsicum rhomboideum; assembly: GCA_031232105.1. NCBI lineage: Eukaryota > Viridiplantae > Streptophyta > Magnoliopsida > Solanales > Solanaceae > Capsicum > Capsicum rhomboideum. Next base: position 43,380,588 of record CP124719.1, on the reverse strand, counting down.
GAATCTACACCTCCACCCATATGAAGCCTTAGAAGGCGCCATCTGAATGCTAGAATGGTAACAGTTGTAACTCCACTAAGGGCAAGAACTAGTCCCAATAACCACCAAAATCCATGACACACGCTCAAAGCATGTGCTCTAACACCTGAATGGTCCGCTATGACTCCAAAAATTTGAGGTAAATTACATACCTCTATCAGAAATAATGGAGATACGTACACCATGCAGCCGAATAATCTCTCAAATGTAGATCTTGGCCAACTTCTCCATATTATAAGTCACCTTCACAGGTATAAAGTATTTTGATGTAGTCAATCTATCCACAATCACCCAAATAGAATCAAACTTCCCCGAAGTCGAGGGTATACTAACCATAAAATCCATAGTGATCTGCTCCCACTTCTACTCAGGAACAGGCAACCTCTGTATTGTACCACCCGATCATTGATGCTCATACTTTACTTGTTGACAATTTAAATACTTGGCCACAAACTCCACAATGTCTTTTTTTATTCCACCCCACCAGTTGTATTGCTTCAAGTCATGGTACATCTTAGCCGCTCCTAGATGAACAGAATACTTCAAACAATGAACCTCCTCCAAAATCAATCTAATCCAACCACCAACTCTTTGTACACAAACACGACCACCAATCCACAAAACACCCTCAAGATCAAGAGATATCATATTTACCTCACCACTCAACACTTTATCATGAATCACCCTTAACTTCTCATCATCAAACTATCGAGCTCGAATCTGCTCCATCAAAGAAGATCTAGCCTCAACATAGGACAAAACATGTTCAGGTGTCGAAATATCAAGTCAAACCAACTGGTTAGCCAAAGACTAAATGTCTAAGGCAAAAGGTTGCTCCACTATCAATAGATGAGCCAAACTCCCCATACTCTCCGCCTTCTGACTCAAGGCATCCACTACTTCATTTGCCTTGCACAAATGATAACTAATAGTGAGATCATTATTCTTAAGCAACTCTAACCATCTACGTTGTCTCATATTAAGATCTCACTGAGTGTAGAAGTATTGAAGGCTACGATGATCAGAGAAGATCTCATAATTAACTCCATAAAAGTAGTGTCACCAAAATTTTAATACAATCACAATCGTGGCTAACTCCAAATGATGAGTAGGATAGTTTTTCTCATGAACCTTCAGCTATCGAGAAGCATAAGCAATCACTTTACCTTTTTGCATTAACACCACTTAAGCCAACTCCGAAAGCATCACAAAATACAGTGAAAACCATACCCTCCTCAGGTAAAGTCAAGATAGAAGCCGAAGTTAATAACTCCTTGAGCTTTTAAAAGCTCCTCCCACAATCATCCGACCACTGGAAAATAATATTCTTTCGATTCAACTTGGTAAAAGGAGCCACAATAAAAGACAAACCTTGCACAAACCATAGATAATAGTCTACTAACCTAACAAAACTCGAAATCTCTGTAAGAGTAATAGGTCTAGCCCAATTACAAACTATCTCTACCTTGGTCGGATTGACCATAATACTATACTTGGTCACTATGTGACCCAAGAAAGAAATAGAATCCAACCAAAACTCGCACTTGGAGAACTTGGCATACAACGTCTCATCTCTCAATCTCTGAAGTACAACCCTCAAATGCCCCACATGCTCAGCCTTATTCTTGGAATAAACCAAGATATGATAGATGAACATAATCAAAAAAGAATTAAGATAAGGTCAAAATGTTATGTTCAACAACTCCATAAACGTTATTGGTGCATTAGTCAGCCCAACAGACATAACCAAGAACTCATAATGGTCACACCACATTCGAAAAGCTATCTTTGGAATATTTGAAGCTCTGATCCTCAATTTATGGCAGTCAGACCTCAAGTCGATCTTAGAAAACACCAAGCACCCTAAAGCTGATCAAACAAATCATAGATATGAGGAGAGTATACTTTTTCATGATAGTTACTTTGTTCAATTGCTAATAATCAATAAATATGCTCATGGATCCAACTTTATTTTTCACGAACAAGACAGAAGCACCCTAAAGAGACACAATCGGTCTAATAAAACCCTTACTCAACAAATTCTGTAATTGGTTCTTCAACTTTCCTTTAACTCTACCAGTCCATCCTGTAAGGAGGAATAGAAATGGGCTTGGTGCCTAGATTGACATTAATAGCAAAATCAATATCCCTATTCGGAGAAACACCTGGTAAGTCCATAGGAAACACGTCCATGAACTCACTAACAACTCACACAGAATCTAAGTAAGGTGATGAATCAACACTGGTATCATGCATATAGGCCAAATAAGAAAGACACCCCTTCCCAACCAGGTAACGAGCACATAGAAAAGATATAACCCCAGTTGGACATGAACTAGGAGTACCCTTCCACTCTAATTTTTTCACACCCAGAGTAGTTAAGGTCACGAACTTGGAAAAATAATCCAAAACTGCATGATAAGGATCTAACCAATCCATACCCAATATGACATCAAAATCAACCATATCGAGGATGATCAAGTATACCCAAGTCTCACAACTCAAAAAGGTCACTACACATGATCGGTACAACCGATCCACCACTAAAGAATCACCTATAGGGATAGAAACACAAATAGACACAATAAGAGACTCACACATAGCATCAATACTAGTAGAAACATATACAGAAACATAAGAGAATACAGACCCAGGGTCATACATTACTGAAGTGGGATGAGGGTAAATTGGGTAATACCTGTAATTACTACATCATAGGCTGCTACTATAGGTCTCTTAATAAAAGCATAGCACTAACCACATCTACTACCATACTAAGCAACTCTTCATCTATTACCACAAGCTCTCTGAGACCCACCTCTGGTACCTTTAGAACTACCTCTATTGACCTATGCACCCCTTTAACTACTGGCACGAGAGTCAGCAAAGCTAAATCTAAGAACTCTGCTGGAGAGGACCCAATGCACATCGGAGAGAATCCCTCACTAAGTGACCATGATTATCACACACAAAATATCCCCTACTAGTACAATCATGCTAAGAGGGACCAGAAGAATCGAAATGCCCTCTATAACTCAATAAACCAGAATGAGACCCTCATCCTACATTACCTGATATCTAACCACTTGATATCTTAAAACCCATAAACCTACTATCAAAACTTTGCAAGGCTTCACTCTAGTGTGGAATCTATAAGAACTTCTGCCTAAGTAATGACCACTAAAATTGCCCTATCGGGGCATCTTTTTGGCACCACCACTCTGAATACCCTGGTGAATAGAATCAACCATCTTGGCATAATCCACTAGGCTCTAAAAGGAACCACCAGAAATCACTAACTGAGCCATCACCAACTAGTAAAAACTAGTCAAACCCATAACAAACTTCTTGATCCTCTTAAAGTCTGTGGAAATACTAGTGGTGGCATATCTAGAAAAGGTGTGAAAACAAGCCTTATACTCAAAAATAGTCATGGAGCCCTACTCCAAATGATCAAATTCATCTCTCCGCTGGTCCCTCAAGCTAAAGGGCACAAACCTCTCAAGAAAAGTTTCAGAAAATTGGGTCTGTGTCAAAAGAGGGGAATCCACTGGTCTACAACTGACAAGAGATCTCTACTACTACCTAGCCATATCAGTTAAATGGTAGGTAGTATAAGAAACACCATGGGACTCAAGTGAACTGAGGTTATGGAACCTCTCCTGACAATCGATCAAAAACTCATAAGCATTCTCTCCTATAGCACCACTAAACTTGGGAGGGTCCAATCTGATAAATTTCTTGAATCTCTTCTACTCATCAACAGACATTATAGGACCAGGAGCTATAGGCAGAACAATAAGTCTGACAGGCAATATCTCAATATATAATGCCACAACAGTAGCTGGTTGTGCTCCAGAAGTCTAAAAACATGAGTAAGAGCCTACCCTAGTGGTTGTACACCTCCTACAGTCTGAGAACCATTCGATGTACCTATTAGAATACTTGTCTAGGGAATGACATCCAAACAACCTAAAAGATGAATTAGTAGATCCAGCAACAATAGAGTAACAATGAAAACCTGAGGGGTCTAAGCTAGTCCCACATCCTCTGGCTGATATACCACCTCATCATGATCAATCATAGACTCAGGGGAGCCCGCTCTGGCTTGTCCTCTATACAAAGTCATTCTTCATGCCCAGCCTCTACTTATGTCTCGTACATGACCCCTGTCTCTCCCCCTAACTGGGGATCCAACAGCGGGTGCTGGCTCAGCATCCTTAATAGCTTATGATCTAGTTCTAACCATCTGCACCAAAAAAATATGGAATACAATTTTAGAATACTGGTCATGAACAATATGCATGATAAGGAATCAAGTAAGAGAAATTTTAAAAAATCTCATTCCCACCCAAAGATAGATACGGATGTCAACGTATGATTCGTGGGACTCTATTAGAAATATTGTTCTTTTACTCATGAGATCGATGAACCTATCGCTCTGATATCAATTTGTCACGATCCAAAAGCTGAGGTCATGATGGCACCTACCATATCCCAACCTTGGTAGTAAGCCCAACACCCAAAAGAGATAGAGATACAAAAAGAAGTTAAATAATACCTAAATATGAGACTTTACAATAAAGTCATGCCAGATATATAAAACAACTCTGAAACTGAAATAAATACAACCCGAAGCCCAAAATCTAGTAGCATGAGTAAAGAACACTAATAAAACTGACATAGAATACAAAAATAAAAAACTTTGTCTCTTAAAGAAAAAATATAAACACAAGATAAAGATATGATGAAATCCATAATCACAATCCAAATAAGGAGCTCACCAGTACTCCAAAATAGCCTTAACTCAGCATGAACTCAAGCTCTGCAGGTTGCACTCAAATTGGGATCTGCGCCAAAAGGGTACAGAAAGTAGGAGTGAGCAGTGGTTTAAAGGCATGGGACATGAGGCGAGGTATTTTAGGTAAAACAGGGCCAGGCGTAAGCCTAGAAATATGGGACGTATGTCTCATGGATCACCAGGGTGTATATCTCATGGATCTTCAAATTTAATAATTTTATTACTAAGAAAATAAGCAAAAGTAAGATTTTCAATAATTCTGCAAATAAATTTAAATAAATCACCAATAGTATAGAAAAATATATTATAATTACTTTCTAGGAAAGATTCTTTATTTATCTATATATTCAGAAAAAATTACTACAATACAAAAAAAATGATAGCATAAAGTATAAATATCATTACACCAATAATAAAAAATATTTGTAGAAAAAATACTTTTAAAATAATAAAAATTAAAATGAACGCCTGGGGGACTTACGTTTTACGCCCGGGACTTACGCTTTTACGCCTGAGGCTTACTCCTCGAATTCTAGGGCTTATGCCCTATAGATCTACGCCTTTCATTTGCGCCACGAAGCATTTTTGGTATGTCCCTCCCTGGGACTCACCCCCAAAATGACTTTGAAAATACTGGAGTGAGTACGGTCCACTTGTACTCAGTGGCATCATAGGCCGACCAAAAAGAGTATAAAACAAAACATATAAAGGATACTATGAGTATGATTCCACTTGCATACATAAAAGTTCTCAACAACAGCTCAAATTGTATCTCCTAATAGTATAAGTAAAAAACTACAATAATAGTATACAAGTAACAACACACGAATATATATATATATATATATATATAAGGAAGACTAAATTACACGTTAACAAAACACATAAAAGAAATGCAAATGATGCAATGAAATGGTATGATAAGGATGTAATGTCTCAATATCACCTCATATACAACTTTTGAGCATAAGCCTCCAGGAGAGGATCCATGGGGGTTTTGCAACCCATATACTATCACAATCTCATCAATCAACCTTGTTCGCACATCCCTCGATCAAGGCATTTTATAAAGTGTTTCAATTTCTTTCAAAATTTGTGTTTCTATATGGTACCAGTTCCATGAATATGGATGAATGAAATGAGGATGCATGCTCATAACCAAATCAATATCATGTAATAAATCAACTCAATAATGGTATAAATAAGCTCAAATCTAAATAGATCATGATATAAAGGCCATCGTATAGAAATATAATAGTAAAAAATTAGGTAAGACATCAATAATATCAATTCAATCCCTCACTCAGGCATCACAATAATGATAAAGAACAAATAATGCTCAAACAAGACTAATACTAGACCCCGCACGGGCATTACAATGATAATAATCTCTCAAGTCAATAATAATATTCACATAAGCCCCCACATGGACAATACGATAAAAATATGATCTCAAAAGATGAATCTAACGATAAAATCCCCAACTCATAGCATATTTTACATGAATGGTTAACTATCCAGCCCAGCCTGAAGAAAGTTAAGCTATAACCTACCTCAAAAGCTGAAACACAAACCTGGACCCTTCAACAAAAAGTTTTTCCTTTTTGTGCAGTCACGAAATGAACCCAATCTATCAAAAATATAATCTACATGTTAAAAGGAGTCTAAACATACCTATATTAGCTACTTTCATTTTGGGTCCAAAAATAATTTGAAAATTGACCCCAAAGAAAAAAGGGTAAAACCATAATTTTATTAAAGCAACACGTTTTTCATATTTTAAGGATTCTAAATATGGAAACCCATTTAAAAACAAGCTGAAATCAAGTTTGAAATTAAAGAAAACCCACTTTCTCACTTTACCGGGTAAAACCCCAAAAATCCAAGTTTAGAAGTTGTTTTTGAGATAAAATCAATGGATAATGATATAAATAAGCTTTATAAATTTACCCAAGCAAGTTTGAAGAAGAACCCTCTTGAAATCACCCAAAACCGAGGTCTCAAGGTCTAACAATGCAGAAAAACAGAGAAAATTACAAAAAGAAGGTTTAAATATTATTCAGGTGAACAGTACCGTCATCACAAATGCGGTCGAACCCTCTCATTTGCAAAGGATACCGACTTGGGCCTACCACAAACGTGGTGGCCTGGTGTTAAATGCGATGAATAAATGAACCCAACCGACCTGGAATACTCTTCACGAACGCAGTCACCACCTCACATTGGTGATGACCAGAGAATTCCTTCTCCATAAATATGAAGGGAACCCCATAAATGCGAAGAAGGATTTTTTCCTGCGCCAGATACAACAAATCATTTGAAGAAAAAATGATCAAAATCCAACGAACAGACCCTCGGGATTTGTTTGGGACCCCACAGAAATAAACCAATAATGCTACTAGACTAATTTTGATATTCCAAACTCAATGGAACCATCATATTTATCAAAATAAGTCTATTTTAACAAGTTACCCCACCCCAAGACCACTGTTAGGATAATATAACTAGTTTCTTGTCTAAATACTCAAAACTTAAGATAAAAACTCAGAACCTGAACCAACCACGCTACTAACACAAAAATAACATTTCAAATCTAATAGAATTGGCAAAATCACCACCCTGTGCTCGAATCACAAAAAGCTTACCAAAGTCAAAAAATCTCACCTTAAAGCTTCTCAAAAACCTTAAACTCATATAAATCACTCCCAAATACTTTGAGGATTGTGCCAACTAACCCACAACTCATAAATGATATATAGAAACTGTGAGGAAGGGCAAAATAGTAAAAATACAATAATATTTAAAAATCACAATGATGGATGTTACACCCAAGGACTCATTCCGAGAATTCCAAACTTAGCAAAAAATTTTGGTGTTGTTATGTTGGTGTAGTCATTTTTTCAAACTTTATGTCGCTTAGGGGGAGTCGCTTTTGCAGAGGTGACTGATATCAGTTCCTTCCACTTAAGCGAAGCTCCCTTCACTTTTGCGGAGATGCTTAATCAGTTGGAGGCTTCTCAAAAGGGAAAAGCTTCAGTTTAGGTGTTCGTGAGTGTATTATTCAACCTCCAGGTAGGTTACCACTTACCTACTCTTAGAGTTGTCACATTTAAGTATTTTATGACGAATTGTTAATGTCGGGAGGGGGGGGGGGGGGGGGGACATTGACTTTACTTTGGTATTTATTACTTTACTCCCTTACTTAGGGACTTTAGAGTAGAATTATGCCAAAAATCCTTAGTTTAGGTAGTTGCTTCTCTAATTGGCCTAGTCTAGAAAGCTTGGTAGCCTTTAAGCCTATTGTCGGATGCCTTAGTTTAGGTTTGGATAGTTGCTTGCCTTAGGTAGGTTCCTTGGGGCTTTGTAGCTAGTGTATCACATTTTTAAGGTAGATCACCCTAGGATAGAGCCTTTCTTATAGCTAGGCGATCGTATACTACTTGGGTTCTGTATTGATATATTAAATATTAGTTAATTGTTTGATTTTTTCACTTATTGTACATGTTGTTGATTGCATATCCTTGGTACATTGGCAACCTGGCTTCAAATACTATTTTTGGTTTAAAATGGGACTTCAAAAACATCTTACTGGATTCTAAGTTTTTAAAAAAGAAAATGGATTACTTTTAGTCCTAGTTCTATTCTGAGAACATGACACTATTGATTTCTATTTGAAAGACCCATTTCGAGTCCGGGCAAGGTATATGGATATCACGAGTCCCCCATGGGTCCTTCCTTTGCCAGCTACATATGTTGGAGGAGGAGTATACAGTATTGTGGGTATGTCATTCATTTTATATTGCATTTCATGGTATTTTTCACACTTATTTATCCTTATGCATTACTGAGAGTTAGTTTTTCTTGTTACTTGTATCCATCATGCTTTTGGGGAACGGTTGGGTTTTATCGATTATTATTTGTACCTTCTGGGCTTATGAGGGTACGATTAGGTTTTATTTAGTTTATAATCATTCTTAAGTACTTACTTATATATTTCCCTTAATTGTTTATTTTTGACATGTTACTCTATTTTTGGCCTATCTTTGCTTACCCTTAGTTTACATTCACATTTTATTATACTTGTATCTTATTTGAGCTCAGTCGAACTATGATGCCTACTGAATATTGCATGTTTTGGTACTCATAGTACATTTCTGTATCTTTTTCCCTGATGAAGACCCTAGTATGAGCCATCGCTTCTGACATATTCCCTCGTGCAGAGCTTTTGGACTCAATGACTTAGGGTGAGCTTTGGGCGATTAGAGTTGAGCCATCTCCTTCTACATTTTGGACTAGTCTTATTTTGTATAATTAGAGATAGTTCTGTATATATATTGTATCTATCTTATACTCACTGTATTTATAGTAGCTCTTCCACTGACTGATACCATGTCTTGGGGGGATCATTTTTGTATATTTTGTCCTTCCCTCCCTACTTTTATATGCATGTTCAGGTATTATTTATTGTGTTAGTCATTTTATTTAGTTTTTTTAACTTGCGTACTCTCTTCTGCTTATTAGCCTATTACTTGACATTCCAGGTCACGAATTTGGCTTACTTATTGATGGGTTATAGAAGGTGTCATTATGACGTGAGTTATTTATTATGTTAGTTTGTTATCGTAGCCTAGATTCACTAGTATCATTGGTAAAAGAAAAATTGTCTAGTAGAGTCCCGCGGATTGGTACGTTGATGTTCGTATCCTATCTTTGGAAGGCTACAAGACATTCTTAGAAAATCTTACCTTTTGATTTCATATTATGCGTTGTGTTCATTTTGGTTTATGGATTCTCACTTGTTTTACTTTATCATAAATGGTTAGGATGAGGGCTATGGCCAACGAAGGTGAGGCCCCTACACCTGCAGATGGGGTCCCTACTAGGTGCCAAGGTTGGGGCCAAGCACGAGGACGAGGCAAAGACAAAGCACCAGCATTGGAACCAGCTATTGATCTGCAGCTAACACTAGCAGATCTGTCACTACAGTAGCTAGTAGGTTAGGAACCAGCCTAGGCTCTACTCAAATTTATAGCCACGTCAGTCCTACAAGATGCTCTAGTCTACTTATTGGGTATTATTAGAGGTCAGTCAATGGATGGGGCCCAGAATCTGCTTAGAGGGAAGTACAGGGTGGACTAGGTATAGGAGAACAGCATGCTGTTGCAGCTCCCTTAGTAGAGGTTTTGCCAGATCCATGACTTCTAAGCAGCAGCAAATGCTAGTTCAGTTTCTTAGATTGGATCCTCTGAGGTTTTTAGGTGTTGCATGGGAGGGTGAGCACTAGTTCCTTACCAAGTACCAGGAGAGGTTACATAATTTTGGCCTAGTGGATTCTCGTGGTGTGGACTACACTATAATTTAGCTTGACGATTTAGTGAGGCATTGGTGGAGGGAGTATTTTGAGCGCAAACCAGTTGGGTCCCTTCCTATGACATGGGCATAGTTCTCTGAGGATTTCTTAGGAAAGTATATGCCTTGCAGCATGCGTGAGAGACTGAGGGATGAGTTTTTAAGGTTGGAGAAGTGTTCTATGACCATATCTGAGTACGAGTCTAGGTTCTATGAGCTATCCAAATATACCACCGTGTTTCTACCTACCGAGCATGAGAGAGTTTGTTACTTCATCAGGTGTTTGAGACTTCAGCTCTATCTAACTACTAAGAGCATGGTATTTTTTGATCAGTCATTCTTAGATGTTGTTAATCATGCTCTCACTATAGAGGGTAATCATCATGAGGCCCATCAGTACAGCGATAAGATGCCACACCATCAGGGTAGTTATAGTAGTAGTCACAATGGTTCACAGCTCTGAGGTAGAGGGTATTATGGTAGGGGTCAGCAGTAGTATCAGCTAGTATGGTTAGTTTAGTCGGCCCGTTCAGGTATCAATTTAGATTTTAGATAGTGGTCAGACAATTTATAGCGGTTACAGTGGTCAAAGCTCAAGTCAGCCATCGCGGGGTTCTCATTCTGGTTTTTTAGGTTATGGTGCTCATTCTGGGTTAGCAGGATCAACTTGTCAGGGTAGGGCAACTGGGGATTGCAATGATTGTGGGATGGTTGGTCACTTTGCTAGAGAGTATCCCCGGCATAGAATAATTAATCCTTTAGCATAGGCAGCTCAGCCTCTTAGAGCAATGGCACCACCGACCAGAAGTGGTTCCTAGAATAGAAGGAGTGGTTCTCAAGGTCCTCATGGAGGTGATCAATCAGGAAGGACAGGGGTTCACTTAGGTTCTCAGTTTGACGGTAGGCATGGATAATTATTTACCTTTCCTAGTAGGCTAGAGGTAGAGGCATCAGACTCAGTAATCACAAGTATGATTTTAGTATGTTGACAGCCAACTTCTATATTATTTGATTTGGGTTCCACTTATTCATATGTATTGGTATATTTTGCCTCTTGGTTGGGGTAGGTTAGTGAGCTTCTTCCTGTGCCCATGTATGTAGCTACTCCTGTAGGTGATTCTTTAGTAGTGGATCAGGTTATGAAACCTTATGTGATGACTATCAAGGAGTATAACACTTGGGCTGATCTTATTATACTTAATATGGTTGATTTTGATGTTATTCTGGGCATAGACTGGTTATCCCTTTATCATGCGATCTTGGATTGCTTTACCAAGATGGTTATCTAAGTCATACCTGGCATTCCCCCAGTCGTGTGGTGGGGTTCTCATATTCACGTATCGGTAGGTATTATTTATTATATTTGGGCTAGGAGGATGGTGTCAAAGGAGTGTTTGGCTTATCTTGCTAATGTCCGTGACACTAGTGCTGACACACCTTCCCTTGATTGTGTTCCTATGGTCTGTGAGTTTGCTGATTTCTTTAATATCGACTTACCTGGCCTCTCACCTGAGTATGATATTGACTTTACTATTGATGTTGAGTCTGGCACCAGGCCCATTTCCATTTCACTTTACCATATGGCTTCTGTTGAGTTGAGAGAGTTTAATATTCAACTTTAGGATCTTCCGGGTAAGGGTTTCATCCGACCAAGTGTTTTTACTTGGGGTGCTCTTGTCCTATTTGTGAAGAAGAAGGATGACACCATGTGTATGTGTATCGATTATTGGTCGCTGGACAAGGTGACCATAAAGAATATGTATTTGATGTCGTATATTAATGATTTATTTGACAAGCTTTAGGGTGCAGCCATGTTTTCTAAGCTTGACTTGAGATATGGCTACCATAAGTTAAGGATTAGGGCGGCGTACATCCCTAAGACAGCCTTCAAGACTCGCAATGGCCATTACGAGGTCTTAGTCATGTCTTTTGGGTTAACCAATGCCCCAGCAGCATTCATGGACTTGATGAACCACGTGTTCCAGCCTTTTTTGGACTCCTTTGTGATTTTTTTATTGAATACATCCTTATTTACTCAAGGAGTAGGGAGGAGCACAAACAGCATTTGAGGATTGTGCTCCATACTTTGAGAGATCAATGGCTTTGTGCCAAATTCTCAAAAGGTGAGTTATGGCTTGATTTTATAGCACTCTTGGGGTGCGTGGTGTTCGAGGATGGGATTATATTTGACTCAACAAAGATTGAGGCCGTTCTTGATTGGGCTAGGCCAACTTCTCCTACTGAGGTTTGTAGTTTTATTGGGTTGGCAGGTTTACTATAGAAAATTTGTCGATGGGCTTTCCTCTATTGCAGTGCTATTGACTAGATTGACTAAGAAGGATGCCACGTTCTAGTGGTCCATAGAGTATGAGGTGAGCTTTTTAAATCTCAAGGCCTTGCTCACTTCAGCTCTGCTTCTGACACTACTAATTGAGGGCCAGGGATTTTTAGTCTATTGTGATGCTTCAGGTGTTGGTTTGGGTTGTGTTCTGATGCAGCAGAGCCAAGTGATAGTATATGTTTCTAGACAGCTGAAGGTGCACTAGTGCAACTACCCCACCCATGACCTCGAGTTGGCAACGGTAACTTTTACGCTTATGTTACCTTTATGGTGTTCATTGCGAGATAGTCACGGATAATCATAGCCTGTAGTAAATTTTGAGCCAGAAGGACCTTAATTAGAGACAGCATAGGTGGCTACAGTTACTGAAGGACTATGATCTTTCTATTCTATACCATTCGGGCAAGGCAAACTTGGTAGCGGATGCCTTAAGCAAGAAGGCAATGAGTATGGGGAGTTTGGCATTTCTAGCTACTTTGGAGTGACAGATGGCCTTGGACATCTAGTCCTTATCCAATAGGTTGGTTCGACTTGATATTTATGACCCCAGGAGGATTCTTACCTGTGTTGGGCTCGGTCCACGCTGTTGGAGCATATTTAGGGGCGGTAGTTTAAGGAGAGTCAATTGTGTGGGATTTGAGATAAGGTGTTGAGGGGCGAGTCCGTGAATGTTACCTTATACCCAGAGGGCGTCTTGAGATTCGAGGGTCATATTTGCACTCCAAGGGTTGGTGATTTGATTTAGTTAATATTGTAGAAGGCTCATAGTTCTAGATATTTCATTTGTCCTAGTGCAGCTAAGATGTATAGGGATTTGAGGCAACATTACTGGTGGTGCATATGAAAAGGGATATAACAGACTTTATATCTCGATGTTTGTGTTGTCAGCAGGTGAAGTTTGAGCACTTGAGATCTGGTGGTTTGCTTTAGAGGCTACCCATTCCATAGTGGTAGTATGAGTGGAGTACTATGGATTTCGTGATTAGTTTGTTGTGCACTTCTCAAGGTTCTGATAGCATTTGAGTCATCATTGATTGGTTGATGAAGTCTACTCACTTTCTACCTATTCAGTGTTCCTATAGTGCTGAGAGATTGGCTCGGATCTATGTTCGAGAGGTAGTTCGTCTTCGCATAGTGCCAGTGTCCATCATTTCTGATAGAGGTTCCCAATTCACCTAACTTTTGGAGAGATTTTTAGGAGAAGTTGGGTACCCAGGTCAATCTTAGCACAGCTTTTCATCCCCACACTGATGGTCAGTCTGAGCAAACTATTCAGGTTCTAGAAGACATACTTCGGGCATATGTTATGGACTTTGGAGGTCAGTGGGACCAGTTTCTAGCCTTGACAGAGTTTTCTTATAATAACAACTACCATTTGAGTATCTAGATTACTCCATTTGAGGCATTATATGGTAGGTATTATAGATCTCCAGTCGGGTGGTTTAATGACCTTGAGGCTAGGCCGCGGGGCACCAATCTGTGGAGTGAGTCTTTTGATAGGTTTTGGGTGATTCAAGATAGGTTGCGGGTAGCTCAGAGTAGGCAGAAGAGTTACGCTAACCATAAGCTTCGATTATTAGAGTTTGAAGCTGGTGACCGTGTGTTCCTTCGAGTGTCACCCGTGAAGGGCATGATGAGGTTCGAAAGGAAGGGCAAGCTCAGCCCCAGGTTCATTGGTACATTTGAGATTCTACAATGAGTTGGGGATGTAGCATATGAGTTATCCTTGCCTCCAGCATTTTCTGGTATTCACGGTTCTATGTTTCATGAATCTCAAATGAATTTAATGAATGGTTGAATGTATGTACCCAAAACCCAATGAGGTTAACTTATGATTATGAGCCTAAAGTGGTTAAGTTATGGTTATGATCCTAAAGTGGTTATTTTATGATTATGAACTGAAAGTGGCTAACTTATGGATATGATTCAAAAAAAAAAAACCAAAATAATATAAACTTAAGGGAGTTAGATGGTTAATCGAGAAGGCATAAATCTAAAAGACAAACGCCTGAAACTATATTTGATGACGTAGCTATGGATCGTTATCCATTAATTTGAGTGACTCCTTTTATGTATCCTAATAGAGGATGAGTATGCATGTTTTTTATGCAGTTATATACAGACCATATTGACCCACGCAGCATTCATGGTTAGATACCTTATTGATTGGGTGTTAGATACCTTATTGATTGGGCGTTGATCGAACCCATATAGCTCGTGGTGTATACATGTATTTATGTCGGTTACACCATCTACTCCCACATGAAACAAAAATATTAATGAAGTACTTATCTCCGGTATTTGATTATCTGTGCCCATATTTCTTTCTAATGTCATGTCTCTTACACTTATTGTTACAATTTCACATACACACACACACACACACACACACACACACACACACACACATATATATATATATATATATTATTTTTTGTCATTTTATATACCGTACATTCAATGTACAAACGTCACTCAGTGCCGCATCATTTCACGATGCAGATTCAGGTACACAAGTTCGTGATCAGGCGCATTATTAAGTTCATCACTCCCAGCTTTTGGTGAGTCCTCCCTACTTCCTAGGGGTTTGGTATAGATTTTCTTAGTTTGTTTTCAGTTATTTAATGTATGTCGGGGGACCTTGGCCTTGTAGACAATGTTTCTCCTACTTAGAGGCTTCATAGACAGTTTAGTTGTTTGACATATGTTATCTTCAGTTTTTGACTTTCATGTCATCTCTTTTATGGAATTTATGTTTTCTTCTTATTAAGTAGTGAAGTTTGCTTTCTGTTAAGACATTTTCATATTTTGACTTATGTTTTCCTCAATATATACTAGTTAAATACTCATGTCATATGTCAGGCAGTTTGCTCTAGCCAGCAATGACATCGGGTGTCGGCCATGTTCAAGGCTAGGCTCAGGGCATGACATGAGTACACGTGAATTCGTACTAGCGCTTGTTTATTTCTGCAACTTGTTGTGCAGGTTAAGAGCATAGTACCTCCGGTCGGTGAGCGATAGAAGTATTTGGAGTACTTTCTCTCAAGGTCTCGAGGTAGCTTCTTGGGTGATCCGCAGCCTTTTTAGATATCCTCTATCTTTTACTTTATGTTGTTTTGTCCTCTCTTCGGGTATTCAATTTTGGAGTTGTATTAAAAATTAAAGATTATCTGAACTATTTTATAACTGTAAGATTTTAAAAAATTCTAACTTTACCACATACTGGAATATCATCTTTCCTCCCACTAGTCAGAAATAGGTATTAAGATCGCCGACCACCTACCATTTAAATCGCCGACCACCACCCACCACCGCCTACCATCTCTTGCGATCTCTTTTCTAGTGACCTTTGTCTCCAGTGATCTTTGTCTCCGCCGATCTCATCTCTGGCAATCTTCTGCTCTCCAGATCTTGCTTACTCCGACGACCTTCTTTCCTTTTCAAATCTTGATTCGTTCGGCGACCCTTTCTTTTTTAGTTCTTGATTTTTTAGTGACCATCTCTCTCTTTCCATTAAGATTTTCCATCAGCGACCACCTTTCTCTCAGGTGAATCAACTGGAAATCTCACTGAAAATAGCACTTTCATCTTTTTTGTTGTGCTTTCTTCTTCTTATAGGCACTATCAGATTTGGTGTCCCTCCGCTAGCAGCTAGAATGAAGCACGGCAGCCCCGGCAACAAGTTTTGGCGACCAATTTCCTCATCAAATTTCCAGAACCCAACAACTCGACCAAGATTAGGTAGACATTGCATTCACATTGTATCATGTGTACTCGTTCCTCTCATCTAGCTCTTTTATGTTTCTTGTTTGTTGATGACTGATACCTCCTATTTCGTCCATAGTGGTACCTCTATCTATTGATTTCTTGTCTGTGATTATCCTGATTATTGTTTTTGTTTCTCTGTGGCATTGTCGTAGTTAGTGGAGACACGCATATCTTTTGGTGTTGCCTATTTCAAGTGTCATTACTGTTTTCATTCTAGTTTGTGGTAACTTCTGCTGTTGTTTTTAGTCGTATTGGTTTCTAGTTTCTGGGTCATTTATCGAGTTTTTGTTTAATTCTTGTCATTGTTCCTAGTGCATTTTTCAAAACTGGCATTATAGTATATTGGTTTTATTGCTTTTGGCATAGGATGTTGATTCTTGATTCTTTCTTGTAGATTTCTGTTTGTTTTCCTTAGCATATAGTTGACACAGCTTCACACTTCATTATTAATTTTAATCGCTATTAACCATTGTTTCCTTTTAAGCCTTGCCTATTTGTTTCTTAGCCTTACCTATTTTCGCGCCTTTCTATTTTCTTCTCTTATTGAGTAGTGGCTTTGGTGGTTCATGGTAGACTAGGGTCATGTTATAGGTTGGGGTTGGGGTTAGGACCGCAGTCCAGGGTGAGGTTGGGGTATGGGTCAAGGCCTGGGTTAGGATTGAGCTCGAGCTTGGAGGTGGAGGGTAGTAGGGTTAAGCGAGATAAGGGAGCCTATAGGTTAGATTTGGGTCTTGGAACCTAGGAACTCTTCAAGGTAAGTCCATAGAGCTCGTGAAGATTCTTTGGAAGAGGAGGATTAGTATAGCTTGTGTCCAGGAGACCAAATGGGTAGGTTCTAAGGTGAAGGATGTGGACGGGTATAAGTTGTGGTACTCTGGTAGCGTGAGGCATGGGAATGGGGTAGGTATCTTAGTAGATAAAGAGCTTAGGGGGTAGGTGGTGGAGGTTAAGAGGGTCAACGATAGGTTGATGTCGATTAAGTTGGTCATTGGAGAGTTTATGTGGAACCTTATTAGTGCATATACTCCACAAGTGGGCTTGGATGAGGAGGAGAAAAAGAGCTTTTGGGAGATTTTAGATGAGGTGGTGAGAGGTGTTCCGAGCACCGAGTAGTTTTTCGTAGGAGGTGATTTCAATAGGTATATCATGTCATTATCGAGAGGTTATGATGTTTTGCATGGAAGGTTTGGTTTTGGGGAAAGGAATGAAGGATGAGCCTCACTTTTGGATTTTGCTAGGGCCTTTGTATTGGTGGTAGCGAATTCGAGCTTCTCGAAGAAGGAGAAGCACTTTATTACCTTTTGTAGTTCGGTGGCTAAGACTTAGATAGACTTTTTGCTCCTCAGGAAGGGTGATAGAGCGTTAAGACTGTAAGGTTATGACCTAGAGAGAATCTTTTGACCAACATAAGCTTTTGGTGATGGACTTGGAGATCAAAAAGAACAGAAAGAAGTGGGGTGTAAAGGATCGACCTAGGATTAAGTGGTGTAGCTTAACTTTGGCCAGTGTTTTGGAGATAGGGGAGAATTTGACTACTATGGGGGCTTGGGAGAGTAGAGGAGATGTGGATAGTATGTGGGATACGACTGCTAGTTGTATCAGGGAGACAGCTAGTTAGGTGTTGGGTGTCTCAAGAGGCTGATCTGACAAGCATCGGGGGGACTGGTGGGGGAACGAAGAAGTTAAGAAGAAGGTGAAGACTAAGAAGATGTCTTATGCGAAATTGGTGGAGAGCAAGGATGACGAGGAGAAGCGGAAGAATAGGGAGGAGTATAAGTTAGCTAGGAAAAAGGCTAAGTTAGCGGTTATGGCGGCTAAGACAGCAGCCTTCGAGATCTTGTAAGCGGCTTTAAAGGAGAAAGGTAGGGATAAGAAGTTGTATAGGCTTGTAAAGGATAGGGAGCGGAGGGCCCGTGACCTTGACCAAGTGAAGTTCATCAAAGGAGAGGATGGCAAAGTGTTGGTGGATGACGCCCTCATTAGGAGGAGGTGGCAGTCTTATTTTCATAGACTTTTGAACGACGAGGGGGACAAAGGTTTAGTGCTGGGGGACTTGGAGCACTCAGAGAGGTGTCGCGATTACGGTTATTGTAGGCGTATTAAGGTTGAGGAGGTCAAGGGTGCTATTCAAAGGATGCCTAGGGGTAGGGCAACTGGGCCAGATGAGATTCTGGTGGATTTTTGGAAGAGCACTGGTGGGCCAGGTATGGAGTGGCTGACAAGGTTGTTTAATATCATTTTTAGGACGGTGAAGATGCCCGAAGCTTGGAGATGGAGTACGATGATTCCATTATATAAGAACAAGTGGGACATTTAGAGTTGCAATAACTATAGGGGTATCAAGTTGTTGAGTAATACTATGAAGGTTTGGGAAAGGGTGGTAGAGTTGAGACTGAGGAGGATCTTGACTATTTTCGAGAATCAGTTTGGTTTCATGCCAGGTCGCTCGACTAACGAGGTCGTTCATCTTATGAGGAGATTAGTGGAGCAGTATTGGAAGAGGAAGAAGGACTTGCACATGGTGTTCATCGATCTTGAGAAGGCGTACGACAAAGTCCCCAGGGAGGTTCGGTGGAGGTGCTTGGAGGTTAAAGGTGTGCCTGTGGCGTACACGAGGTCAATTCAGGACATGTACGATGGAGGGAAGACTTATGTGAGGACGGTGGAGGAGATTCAGAGCACTTTCCTGTTTTGACAGGGTTGCACTAGGGATCGACTCTTAGTTTGTTTTTATTTGCGTTAGTGATGAATGTATTGACGCGGTATATTCTAGGGGAAGTGCCTTGGCGCATGTTATTTGCTGATGATGTAGTACTTATTGACGAGACTCAGGGAGGAATTAATGATAAGTTGGAGGTTTGAAGACAGACCCTAGAGTCTAAATGGTTTAGGTTGATCAGGACCAAGACGGAGTACTTGGAGTGTAAGTTCAGTGATTTGACGCATGAGGCTGAACTGGTAGTGGAGCTGGATTCTCAAGCCATTCGAAAGAGAGATAGTTTCAAGTATCTTGGGTTTATGATTCAGGAGAATAGAGAGATTGACGAGAATATCATGCACCGTATTAGTGCAGGGTGGTTAAAATGGAGTTGGGATTCTTGTGTGATAAGAAGGTGTCTCCCAAGCTTAAAGGTAAGTTCTATAGAGTGGTAGTCCGACCAGCTATGTTGTATGGAGCAAAGTGTTGGCCAGTTAAGAACTCCCACATCCAAAAGTTGAAGGTGGCGGAGATGAGGATGTTGAGATGGATGTGTGGACTTACTAGGAGGGATAGGGTTAGAAATGAGATTATTCGAGAGAAGGTGGCAGTGGCTTTGGTGGAAGACAAGATGAGGGAAGGGAGGTTGAGATGGTTCGGGCATGTGATGAGGAGGTGCACGGATGCCCTAGTACGGAGGTGTGAGAGGATGGCTATGGATGGTTTCAGACGGGGTAGAGATAGGCCGAAAAAATATTGGAGGGAAGTAATTAGGCATGACATGGAGCAGTTACAGCTTACGGAGGACATGACCCTTGATAGAAAGGTATGGAGGATGGGATTAGGGTAGAGGGTTAGTGGGTAGGAGTGTGTCCTTACTAGTAGGGAGGAGTGCTTTGTTTGTAGATGTACCTGTAGTCATAGTGCTATGCATGTGTCTTGTAGTTTCTTGTTCGTGGTGTTTTGGTGATGTTTGTGATTTTCGGATAGATAGTTTATAGTATTACTTTGTGGGGGTCTTATTTTCTTTATTATCTAGTGGTGTGTTACCCCATTTTGTTGTTTGTTTTTATGTTTTTTACTTGTTATACTGTTATTTTTCCTAAGCCGGGGGTCTATCAGAAACAGCCTCTCTACTTCATCTGAGGTAGTGGTATGGACTGCGTACACTTTACTCTTCCTAGACCCCACTTGGTGGGAATACACTGAGTATGTTGTTGTTGTAAAATTTTAAAAAAATAAAAATTGTGAAATAGTACACGTATAATTGTGAGTGAGGGTAAAACTAATTGTGTTTTTTAACTTACCCAAAAAAGAAACATTACTTCTATACCTGTCGCATGCCACTGCGGCCCCGCCTCCTCTATCTATGCAATTTGGTTAAAGATGTTCAATAGGAAAACAAAGGAGTACGTGGGAGAGAGGGCTCATTCCGCCCCTATTTTGGAGTGGTGCTTAATTTTGCCTCTCAAAATGGTGATCTTTAATTTTTACCCTTTAGAACTTTTAAGTAACAAAAAAATGCCAAAAATATTTCTGACGGCAAAAAAATCGCAAGGCAAAACAAAATTCGCAAAGCAAAAGAAATTCGCAAGGCATAAGTCTAGTGGCACAACTTATGCCCAGGCTCAAGTACAATGACACAAGGTATGTCCCATGGCATAAGTTCAATGGCAAAAGTTATGTCCAAGGCTCAAGTTCAGTGGCATAAGTTATGCCACGGGGCATAAGTAACGTCTATTGAACTATGCCCAAGGCACAAGTTATGCCTACTAAACTTATGCCCCAATATAAAGGTACAAGTTACGCCAACTGAACTTATGCCCCAAGCAAAGTTTTCTAAAAGATTTTCCTTGAGAATTTAGATAGTACTGAACTTATGCCCCAAGACAAACATTCTCTAAAATGACTTGCCTTGCGAAATTAGGTCATAATTATTATGAAATGGATAAACGTGCAAACAATTTAAAAATTTGCATATAGTTAAAATTGCACTATCCAACTAAAGTAACTGAAATTTTGCCTCAACATCAGATGAATGGCTTTGAAATAAGTCATGCCCCCTTCAGAATTGGGTCATGACAAGAACTCGGAATCCCTTTCATATTCAACCAAGCTAATTCTGGCTTCTCAAGAAGTTGTATTTAAGTATCGTTGTCGACAATTCCAGTACTTTTTTATGCTATACTTTATATCTTGCTATTTCGTTGTCATATTATTCAATCTCTCCACCCAACAAAGATAGGAGTAAGATCTGCATACATCTTACCCCATTGTCACAACACTTAATACGTTGTTATTAACTGTTGCCTTATGGTAGGAGTAAGATCTGCACACATCTTACCTCATTGTCACAACACTTAATAAGTTAATATGTTGTTATTAACTGCTGCCGTAAGGCAACGACTGTAATTCTCACACACGTGTCCTGTGTCTGATATGGAAGGAGAAAATAGCTGTGCCCTTGGATTTGTGGATACTGGATATCATGAATGACGGGTTCCAAATTAAAATATATTTATATCCTATCATTTATCATAAATGTGATACTCAAAAACCTAATGCATTCACATGTTCTATTTATAACCAAATTTCCAACAGGATCTTGCATATTATTAATAGTGAGCAATTCTTGAATTAATAATAACTAAAAACTAAAGAGCTAGAGCAAAAAATTGTAACAAACAAATAAAATTTATAAGTTGGTACGATGCGCTTAACAAAACCAACTTATTAGACATTGCTATAACCTTTGCTGCGAAATACCTTTGTTGGATTAAACTCAACTAGAAAAGTTTAAGCTAAAAACAACCATCACACTTGAATAAAACCACTGAGAGAAATCAAAATAGTCTTGACCTCATAGAAAATTACACAAACACTCGTTGAAAGGTGTAAAAATGATTGTCTTACCTCTACAGAACTTATACGATAGTGATTGTCCTTGTAGAGGGACAAGAATTATCGAGGAAGCAGATCATTATCCTTTCTACTACTAACAAAAAATTATAGGAACAAAGGGAAAAAAGAGTTGAACAATGATTGCGGAAAAAATGATACATGCACCTAACTGTCACTGGTTTCACCATCTCTTCACAGCATCTCAATGAGGTTTCAGGGGAACAACGGAAAGAAAAAGGTATCACATGCCTGATTTACATGCTTCATTCCATAGCGTTCGCTCACACCATCGTAGCAGAAAGAACTATAAGCTCGTAAGAGGCTCACAGCATATAAAGCAGTTAGCAGGACCTTCTGCACAGAAGTCAATAGGTTTGTGCACTTGCATCATAGGAAGTAATCGGGTGTTCTTCGTGTTACATCTGGCTCCCCTCTCCTGGGAGCTGGTTCAAACTGCAAAAGAATTATTTTTAGACTTCATAAACAGTTGCAATTTTTACAGAGCCCACATTAATAAAGTACACTAATTAGCCAAATTACTTGTTTGACCTTTGAAAAAAGAAATTTGTGCCAGGATGAGGAAAGAAAGACCAACAAAAAAGAAAAGAAAAGAGCACAGACCTGAATGAATGTGCGGTCCCTGGAATCATCCACCTCCAAGATGGAAGCCATATTACCACAGCGGTAACAATAATTAGGTGCACTAAAGATGGTAACCACCTTTTGATCCTGCAACAAGAACATCACTCATGAATCTCTGTCTTGGATCAAACTTGCACATAAACAAGAAGGATTTAAAGATTAATTACATGGGCCCAATTGAATCCCTCCATAACCAGCTGGTGTGCTCTAGCAATTAGCTTCAAGTTGTTGGTGTGGTGAAATTGCTCAGAAATATCCTGTTGTAATTCAATTAACAAGATTAGCGAAACTTCATTTGCTGACAGGAACAAATACAAACTACTCATATACATCAAAAGAGAATGAAGGTGCAGCAAGCAATATGCAAGTTACCTGGCCAAATGTATATCCAGCACCCCTTGGTGAGATACCCCAACCACAACGATCATCAGGATCAGACCATAAAAGATCACACATGGCACCGTCATGTGGAACTTCTTGTACCCTGTCGAAATTGCGTATATTATCAAGAGTTTCAATCGATGGAGACAAACCACCATGGAGGCAAAATATCTCTGACTCAACCTTCAAAAAATCCCAAAAGAACCCATTAAAACTCGAACTGCATGCCAAAGGCAAGAGTCAAAAATAATAACAAATCAGAAAATGCCTTGAGGTGTATTTTCCAGTTTTCTGAAATCATACAGGAAGCTAAATCCAGTAATCCACACGGGCTTTGAAAAGAATCACCAAGGTCTAGGGCTTGCTTCCTAATATACCCAACATCTTTTTTGTGTTTTGCTTGTGGAATTTGCCTAGAGTATCACGTACACACCCTTTAGGAACTTCATGTCATCACTCAAGGCTGCACAAAGAGTAGCTCTGATACTACCATATGTAACAATCCAACCCACAGTAATATTGTCTGCTTGAACTTGGCCTATACGCTTAAAACAAGTCACTAGGGTCTAAGACTTGTTTCCTTATGTATATAATAGCAGCAATAATCATAATTCTTTGGCTATGCTCTTTTTCTTTTATAAGTATGTTAGTGGCTATGCTAGAAATTGAGAATTTTATGTGAAGTGCAAGGTCAAAAACAATGATAGCCTCCCTTTCCCCCCTTAACCCCAAAACCAGATAGATAGGAACATAATCTCTATGTCCCCCCCCCCCTCTCTCCCCCTCCCCTCTTCCGTATCTCTATGTAATTAGTTGCTGCCTGTTTGGCAACATTAGTGAAAATAGCAACATGAATTTTTACGTTCGCAAACCATACTTCTAACAGGTGTTATGGAGGTCATATATTTTAAGCCATGTTGCTTTTCTGCAATCAGCAATTTATGGAACTTAAGGAACTATAAAATTCTCAGCAATTGTAGACAGCAGAATTGGGCAAAAACTTGAGAAGACGGAGGTTAGTGGAATTCTTAACTCATCCTATTCTAGATCTTTATTGTCTTACTCCTTTCTCATGGAATTGAACAACATGAATTTTTGCTTACCGAGGACATCGACCCTAGATAGGAGGAAATTGAGGTCGAGGATTAGGATAGAAGATTAGTAGGTAGTCCATGGCATTGTTTAGTTTCCCTTATCAGTAGTATACTAATTATTAGTAATTCTCCTATTATCGTATTCTTCAATTTTACTATTACATGTTTCATTTGCTTCGTTTATCGTACTATTTGTGGTTGCTACTGTTTTTTTCTCCATTGTCTTCTATATGCTTCACTTGAGCCGAGGGACTATCGGAAACAGCCTCTCTACCTTCACAAGGTAGGGGTAAGGCTGCGTACACATCACCCTCCTCATACCTCACTTGTGGGATTACACCGGGTATGTTGTTGTTATTAGCCATAATACTAACAGGATTACTATCACATTATAACCAGAAATATATCGAAACTCTAACATTGAAAAAAGGTTATTCTGATGCACATATTTGATTCTAAGTCCAATGAAATCATATTTGCTCAAAAGCAATTGATAAAGTTTCAAAGTGAAAATGAGTGATTTAGTTTGCCAAATCTTCAAATCACTTTTTTCACAACGATAGAAAACACTTTAAACCACATCATGTTTCAACTTTGATTCTGGGTTTTGTAAATGTGTTCCAGATAAGTTCAGTTAACGCAATTTATTGGATATTCATTGAACACATGTTCACTTAACACCATTTATTGGATATTCATTTTACACAAGTCCGCTTAACACAATTTACTGGATATTCAATACATTACCATTAGCATAAAGAGCTCTCTTAATTCAGAATCTCAATACATTTTGGGTCCATTTTCAAACATAAAGAATCAGCGCATTAAGCAAAAAGGAAGAATGTAACATTTTATCAAAAAGAAAGGACTTCAATAACATCAGCAATATACATATTTAAGGAAAAAAATTCAAGAGACAAAGAAACATGTGTTACGGATCAAAATCAATCGAAAAAGAAAGGAAGAAACTAATTGCATAACCTGTAACTGTAAGTAATCCACTAAAGGCGGTTAAAAAGACATAATACTAACCAAAGCAGTCAGAGGAAAGTAGTCAAACAGATCTGTGAAAATCTTCCACACATTGGCAGTACCATATCTGTAAAATGCAAATACAGAAATCACCAAACATTTATTGCTATAGAACTTAACAATAAGATGAGTTAGAAGAGCATCCAAAGCAAGACTCAAAGTATGACAGAACAAGGGTTTTCAAGATGAGCTACAAATGGAAAATAATAAAGAAGTCAAAAGTGTTCTAACTTGCTCCATTTGGAATAAATTAATTTCTAAGTTGCAAATTTCAATAGTTGCTCTGCTTTTTTACTTGTGTGATAAATATTAAGGTTTTAGACTTGGGAGCTCTATTTTAAAAATTTATATAAATTCATGAACGTCAACATATGCTACATAGTTGACTTCTAACACTGCATTTATTAACGACAGTACATCACACAGCTTGTACCACTAATGTCAATAGGAGCCAAAAATTTGTGAAGTAACTTTTTATGTTCTGTCCTAGTTTAAGTAACAAAATAGAATAATTCCTCTCTCCAAAAATTCTAACCAGTAAAACAAATATTGCTCCATATTCTGATCTCCATTGAACAAAACTTCATCTAGCTAACCCATTTTTTGCACATTTCAACAATAACTTCAAGCGCATACCCCAATGTTAATAATTCTGTACTATCTAACTGGATCAGCTTAACTGGTAAAGAGGGAATATTGTTCTGAGTTACAACACTATCATATGGTATTTGAGACATAGCCTTTTACTTCTAAACTCATATTGACTTTGTATGTTCAGATGATAAGTTATATCATACATCAAATGCATAGCGGAAATAGGGCACTACCCCTTATAGCAACTCTAGAGATTACAACTTTAAAGAAGTTCAAATGACAAAAATGTTGAATGTATCTTGAGAAAGTACTACTATCATGTGCATCTCCGGAACTTAGCTATACACATTGTGGAAAACTTACATATAAACAGCATATTTTAACTGTGAAATACCAGATCAAGGAATTTGTTTAATCCAGATATCCAAACCCACCTCTCCCTGCTTCTCCAAGGCCAAAGAAGAGAAAACGGTGACACAAATGTAACCTACAAGAAGTAAAAAATTAGGAGGACTTACTTTCGTAGGCATTCATCATAAAACCCATAAACCTGAGTAATCTGCATGAGACGAAGCCACAATCAGTGTTCACCATCTGAATCTAAGCAAGATTAAAATTCATATTGGACCAAATGAATAAATACTTTTAACTCACTGAATGAAGGGATCCATTTCATGTGGTTTATGTAAAACGTAGAGAGGCAGGGAGATCTTTAATTAGGAATGAATTATACCTGGCGACTCTCATGATTTCCCCTTAAGATTGTAATTCGTTGAGGATAGCGCACTTTGAGAGCCACCAAAAGCTGGAAACATGAAAACCAAATGAGTCTATAGTCAAAATGAGACCATCACTAGCAACAGCTACACAACAGTAAGCCCATCTCATTAGTAAAGGGTCTTCGAGTACAATTAACAATAGTGAAAAACTTTCTTATGTATGTAACGATGTGAAACCTATGGTTTCGGACTTTCAGATTTCATACATTCCAGCATACCAAATTGCAAGTCCAACAATGGCCCACAATATCAAATAAGCAAAACCGGCCAATGACAATTTTCATAAAATGAACTTTTTTTAAGGGTTCAGTATTCATAAGTGAACTATCATAGTAATCAAAAGCTTTCGACACTTCAGATAGTGAAGCGCAGAAGATATTTCTCCAAGACATAAATCGCTTAGTGGGAAATGTCCCAAAGAAACCCAATGAGTAACTGAAAAAAAGTCACTATTATGCCTTTTCTGACGAATCATATAGTTTTACGATTTCATCGACTAAAAAGGTTATCAAATGAAATGTAATACAATTGAAACGATCGAAAAGGAAATGTGCGTTACTATATGCTCTAAGGTTGTAAATATCATAAAAAATCTTTAAAAAGAAGAGTCCCTTAATTACATAATTCTAAAATGGAATTCGGCAATTGAATTCATTATAAGATCGCATGAAAAGGAGTACTGTCTTGAAAAGGTGTACTGTAACAAGAGAAGAACAGAAAGAGAGGCATTTGGAATGGGAAACGTTATAAGTATTGCATGATTTTGTCATAAATAACTGATATATCATTACTGCATCAACTTGTTATTAATAGGTAGAGGAGCTAAAATCTCACCGTAACTGTTTCAACAGAATAGTATCCACGATCCACATAATCTCCCATGAATAAATAATTAGTGTCAGGACACTGGCAATAAAACAAATATTAGGATATGTAAGAACATCAAATCTTATGACGAACACTTGGCAATAAACAAAATTCGGATATGTAAGAAGATCAAATCTGATGACGAACACTTTCAAACGTTAGAACTACATGTTTGCATGTAACAAAGGAAAAAAGTTACTAATTCAATTATCACATTAATTGTGACAATAAGCAACATTATTACCCATAGAAACATGTATTATGTTGCTCATGTCCTTAACATTTAAGAAGTCCTCGGAGCTCATTAATAAAGTGACCAAACGTACCATACACCATTTCTGAAACAAATCTTCTACCAGAGGAAGATACATGAGGACTACAATTTCATCAAGTCTCAGATCCCAAACTTTGAACCTTGAGGACAAGGTTCTTAAGGAGAACGGATTGTCATGATCAGAGGATTAGAGAAGTTTAATTATGTTCTTAGCTTTTAAATTTGTAATACTGTTATCGTAAATTTAGTCCTAAGAGTCTAGTTTATATTTCAACCAAGTTCCGGCGGTTGTTAGCAAAAGGGGACAGGTGTCTAGGAGAGGAAAGGACAAGTGTCCTAGTGACAATAGTCGTTACTCCCTCCATCTCAAATTACTTGGCATGTTTGCTAAAAAAAATTGTCTCAAAATAATTGGCATGTTTAAGAATTCAAGAGATAATTAACCACTTTTTTCCAACTATATCCATATTAATTGAAGAAGATTCATCTAATCAAGATTAAATAAGGTCATATTAGTCAATTTGCACCCCTTATTAATTTCTCCTTTAAGGGTTGTGCAAAAACCAAACGTGCCACGTAATTTGAGACGGAGGGAGTATTTTGTTGCCTTGTGCTGAATTGTTATATGAGGGCATGAGGCCAGCTATACTGTTCTGCTTTTTTATCTTTTCATGAAACCAAAATTCCTCCTCTAAAAATTCTTCTATTCTCTCTATCTTCTTCTTCTCTATATAGTAAGAGAGTTACCCGGTATCTATGATGGTAGGAGGTATCTACGAAGGTAGGAGCTAACAGGTACTCTTTATCTTTTCATGAAATCAAAATTCCTCCTCTAAAAATTCTTCTATTCTCTCTATCTTCTTCTTCTCTATATAGTAAGAGAGTTACCCGGTATCTATGATGGTAGGAGGTATCTACGAAGGTAGGAGCTAACAGGTACTCGACGGAATAGTCGAGGTGCACGCAAGCTGGCCCTGACATCAACATCATAAGAAATAAAATAAAGTAACTTTCATTTAAATGATATTTGTACTTCCATTACTTCTTTTTCTGGACTGCTTTGGACTGTGTTTCCTTGAGCCGAGGGTCTACTGGAAACAGCCTCTGCGTACACTCCACCCTCCCCAAATCCCACTTTGTGGGACTACACTTGGTATGTTATTGTTGTCTTCATATCATGCACCGTTTCTGAAGATTTCTTCAGTTCTTTTTTCTTCCCATTGGGTATTGGTTTCGGTTTGCTCCATCGCAATGAAAAGAAGCTACATCTTTACCTCTCTTGAGTTAGTGAAATGGCTTATATCTAAATTGTATTGTGTGCACTTTCAGATTATTATTACAGCATCAAGAACAGCAACAAAGCTAGATTTCATCACTTGGATAAACATTATATGCAGCATTACATATAGCTTCTAAAAGCATATTAAACAAATTCTCCTCCTTTCTGAAAAAGAGAGGAAGTCTTCTTCCCCAACCATATGAGTAACCAAATGACTAATATATTCTGACAATGTTAATTGCCACCACATATGGCTGTGACAAAAGATAATTACACAATTCTTCTTGTCCTAGCATGTCCCTAGACTCATCTTCCGGCAAGAACAAATCCGTAAAGGAGAAAGCAAAGCATGCAAAAGTGTGATACCTTCCCACCAATTCGAAAAAGCTCAGCAAGATCATGGAATTGCCCATGAATATCACCACATATCGTCACAGGGCTTTTCACAGGCTGCAAAAGGGAAGTGGAAAACAAATCAGTCCTCCAATAATCAATCTACCCATGAAGTTGGAAATATTCGCATGTAACATGTTCAAAGTAAATAGTGATGCTCAAGCTCTGAAAGTCACTGAACAGTATTCCAATTATTTAACATATTCTGTCATAAAATAAATAATTTACTTCACATGCTCTTTCCATGAGTTGATAAAAATAAAGGGAGATTCAATACAGGCTATCATACACTGAATCACTTTGAGTCTTGCACTACCTTCTCCTAGTAGATGTTCTAAATTGAGTCCTCAAGTGGATGGCCTGGTGGTTGTGGCATGGAAGAACAACCTAGAATCCCAGGTTTGAATCCCGGCTACTACTATTGGTTTGAGCCTATCTGTTAGAGAGCAGAACTACTGATAGCTCCATGGGCAATGATGATGCTATAAAAGCCCTAAGAGGACCTTTTTCAAGGTCTCAAGCCAAGATTGTTGGGCTTCCATGGGAAATCAAGAAGATGCTTATGATGGAAGAAGAGCCCAAGAATTGTGGATAAGAATAGGCGAAGTGCTACACATATTTCATGATTCAAGTCCAAGCCCAAAAGGAAGAAGATTGGGCACGTTTGGGTTTTGATTAAATTTGGAAACTTTTCCTAATTTCCTTAGGGGAGAATTTTGGTATTATTTTTACATGCTTTCCTAGCTTAAAGTTTCCTACTTAGATTTTATTTATTATTACCATAAAAGTAGATCCTAATCCCATGCTACTTGGGATAGTTTTCCCCTATATATACGGCTAGATTTTGTTATTTTAAACACAACATTATTATTAATTGAGAGTTTATCTTCTTTAAACCGTTGTGTGTGGAGGTAAGATTAATTCTTTAACTTGATAAATTTGGCTCTTATTCGAAAATTAAAGAAGGTAATTAATCTAATACTAATTATTGTCTCTAATTTCTTCGAAATAAGGGTCTAGATCACCTTTGGATCTAAGTTCTTGAATTGACTCTATTAGTATCCTAGGTTAGCTTTAATCCGCTAGTTTTTGAATACTAAGATCAATTAGGTTCTTAGCACTTGATTACGAAATTGGGGGATTTTATTCAACTGCGTTTGCAACCTGTGCGTGAGGGTTGGACAGGTTGCTCACTAAATCAGTCAAAGGTACATGTTTGCCGGCTCAGACATTATTGATATACAAAAGAAAGGGATGTCCTAAATTTACTAGCCAAAGTTTAATAGTAAAAAAACTAATTCCAGAAGCATCTTACATTCACAACTCTTTGTGGGAAAAAGAAAGTTATTAGATCGATATTGACAGAGAAGAGTCTATTATAAGGATTAGAATTGTGAAAAGTATGGGAAAGATGCAACATCAAATTGAAATAATATAATATTCGTCTGGCTTGGAGGGAAAAGAATTGCCACTTAGGTCAGCGTTTTCACAATAGACCAGAGAGAAAGGACGTGTCGACTTTTAGGGATCTGACGGAGTAATAAATTGTTTTGACTTCCGTATTACTGTATAAGTATTGTAACAGTACAAAATAAGCTGAAGTTTTGATCACATACTTATTGGCAGTATAGATTCAAGAGCCTGAAAGGTATTATCAAAAGGATAAAGCATGGTAGGCCTATATAATCAAACTAGTTAAACTATACCTCTTTTTCAAACTATACCTTATAATAGAGGGATACAAAAGAGAATAAATAATCATATTTAAAAAATGGGGAAATTCATCCCACATCAACTGAAGCAAACAGTTGAATCTTCCGTTGTGATAACCGAGATATACCCAAGGGCTACTGGTGCAAAGTTCAAAACTTGGTGTCTCCACTTAATATTATGCTTTTGTCTGCGGCAAGATCCAAACCCATGATGTGCCCCCTAAACCCACATATCACATGTTGCGCTCTTACCACTAGACAAAGTCTGGGGTAACTGAAGCAAATAATTTATTTTCTTAATAAGTTCAAATCAGATCAAAATGAAGTATTTCGTACAAATGAAGTCTGACTAGGTCAACCTCTACCTACCCTCCCAAAATGGAAAGGAATAAATAATATCTTATCTTAAACAGAAAAGAAGAGGCGAGAAAACATAACCAAGCATAAAGGTATTGTACCTGCACATTGCTCTCTTTCATTAGAATCTCCTTCGCTTTCTCGCACAGTCCTCTTACCTATACAGCAAGAACCCTTATCAGGCCATTCATTTATCACTAATACAAAAGGGGGTTACACTCTACCATAATAAAAGAGCCACATGAAGCAAGTGATTTATGGTCAGGATGACTCTCTGGAACCATGGGGAGGCTCTGGTGGATCTGAGTGGAGTTACAAATCTAAAGGTCCTATTAAGGATATCTTTATTGCATATAATGGTGGTGTTATTAACTACATCAGCTTCCGAACCATAAACACCGAAAATGGGGAAACCGTTAAATGGCCAAACTTTGGACGTGGCTATTAGATTTGGTAAAATCAAATTAAACCCGCCCAATTCGTTTAAGTTTGTGTTGATTATCGACTCATCTCCTCATTTATTAGCTTAACTCATATCAATTCATTAAAATTTGGGTTGATATGTAATTCAAATTAATTTCTGAGAAATCTTGTTAATATATTTTAAAAAGACTTATATTTTATTTAATACTCTGTTCATTTTAAAAATAATGATCTATTTTTACTTGGCACGAAATTTAAAAAAATAAAGAAGATTTTTGAATCTTATGATCATAGATTAAAGTTGCTATCTGCTCTAAGCCGGGGGTCTATCGGAAACAGCCTCTCTACTTCTTCTGAGGTAGTGGTATGGACTGCGTACACTTAACCCTCCCCAGACCCCACCTGGTGGGAATTTACTGGGTATGTTGTTGTTGTTGTTGTTGTTGTATGAAGCAAGCCATTAGATAAGAGCCAAACATAAGCTCAGACGCATAAGCTCAAAATAGAACAAATTCAGTAGAAGACCCAAAGTATCGATAACTATAGACCTGTACTTTCTTTCTTATAAGCTTAAGGCCTAGCTCTTCCCTTGTATACAAGCTTCTGTAATAATATATGCCACAATCTTGCATTCTCAAAACGGTAGCTTCCGCTAGCTACCTTCCTGCCTACTGAAATTCATGTGAATAATCGTGACAGCTCTTCAAATCCTATTTCACTGGGGAAAAAAGTGATTTCATTCTGTTTTGCTTTCTTTTCTCAGAGGAGGATGGGCAAACCTATCTATAATTCTGCAATAATCGAATACCATTCTTTTCATGGATTCCATTTCTAACAACTATTATTAGTGAATTAGCAGAGTCAATTACAAGCTCATGAAGGATGAAGGAAGAGAGATGAAACGCCATCAGAAGACCAGATTATCCAGTACAGATTAGTAAGAGATTGATTATGCAATCGGAAGTGAACAAATTCCTGAAATCCCCTCTTCGAGTTCAAGAGCACTAGAAAGTCAGCTAGTGACCATGGGGCAATAAAGGGTCGAAAGTAAATATGATACCACATCCAGTTTGATTGAAGTCTCAGATCTAATCAACAATTCCATATGACAGCACCATTTCCATCTCTTATGACACCCACCACAATCCGAATTCCCAGAGTAGCCAAAAAACTCAATCTCATGAAGGAAGACAGGAATCCATTGATGTCATAAACAAATTCAAGTTCTTTTTCTTTTATGTGGTTACCCCACTCCCCCTCAGGAGTCATCAGTAGCCCTATCACTCTTTCCTCACTTAGTAACCTCAAATCGTACTAAAGACAATGAAAAAATATAAAAAGAAAATGATAAAAATGATAAGTAAAATCAGAATGAAAGAGTCTTTTCCACTAGGCTATCCCTCACTTGTAGAAACAAGTTCAACTTTTCAACTAAAAAAGATTAACTCTTCAATATTTTTTCATTGAATCTTGGAATTCAAGAGAAAAGGGAAGTGAGGACAATTAAAAGTAAAAATTACAATAAGTGCACCGCATGTCTGCCTCACTACAATTCATAGGAAAATATACCAAAAAAAACAAGAAAATGAACTTTTCCATTTTTTCCCTAAATCCAAAATGTAAAGAAACAAAAAATATTTCAAAATCTTGAAATCGAGTAACACATAGATGTTTCCCTTCTTAAGGAAAATTAAAAAGAAAAAATGACAGTAAGTGTAGTACAATTCATACGAAAATGACACTAAAGAACACTCAAATGAACTTTACAATTTTTTCCCTACATCCAAACTGAAAAAAAAAAATGAAAACATTTCAAAGTCCTGAAATCGAGCAAGACATATGTTTCCTTTCTTCTAAATTATGAAGAACACATGGATCTGATCCGCAAAAACTTTGGAATAATAACAAAGTTGAAAAAGAAAACGCATAAATTTCGACCAGAATTTCATCAATCAAGAAATTTAAGAACATACAAGAACAGCACATCCAGATCCGAAATTGTACCTCATGCTCGGATAAGGGTTTGCACTGCATAAGCTGAGCAATTTGTTCATCAAGATTTCCATGAGCTGTGCTTGATGGCACCGCATCCATGGCCATGGCCACGTCCATCTTCGAAACAGACAACAGAGAGGAGGAAAGTTTCTTCAACCCTAGATTTTGTTCACAACGAATAAAGGGGGATGAAATAAAATGGAGCTTTGATTTGATTTGATTTTCTCTCAGCTCCGCACGGAGAGAGAGAGAGAGAGGTGAGTGAGTGGCGATGGTGAAACCAAAAGAGGTAAGGGCCAAATAGGAAACCGCTCTTTGCTTTTGTCTTCTTTTCAAATTTCCTCTCCTTGTATGTATTCTTTTTCTGTTTTTTCTTTATTTTTGCATTTTCCCATTTCATCACAATAAAAAAAAAAAAAACTATGTAAAATATCCATTAAGCTAAATTTCTTACACAAAAAATAACTCACTTTTTTTTTAATTTTAATAGGGCCTTTCGGCCATTGTTCTTTCTCAAAATAGTCAATCGGCTAAAAATTTTACAAGAAAAATGACAGGTTGTCATTTTCCTTTCACGCGTCTCATTGTTAAGCCATTTGGCCATTTGGCCCATTTTCTTTCTAATATTAAGAAAAAAAAATTAATTATTTTTTTTTGTGGTGCTATTTAAAAAAAAAAATCATTGTTCAAATTTTTATTGTTGTTCTTTTTTTAAAAAACTTTTTTTCTTTTCTGATTGTTTCACTTCTTTTGTAGAAAAAATGAATATTTATGTTGTTTTATTATTTGTTTGTTTATACTTTTATTTATTAAGGTGGGAACGCATGATTGTCAAATAAATATCAATATTGGTATATTACATGATTTTTTATATAATATCGATACACTATTATACACTATTCATACAATGTCAATAGATTACATACCTATTTATACACATATCGATACACGTCTATATACTATTTATACAATATTGATACACATT
The DNA here is from genome assembly GCA_031232105.1 of Capsicum rhomboideum. Classification (NCBI taxonomy): domain Eukaryota; kingdom Viridiplantae; phylum Streptophyta; class Magnoliopsida; order Solanales; family Solanaceae; genus Capsicum; species Capsicum rhomboideum. The sequence continues at coordinate 43,345,884 of CP124719.1, read as the reverse complement.
TGTACATCATTTATATAATATTGATACATTATATAACTACTTATACAATATCGATACACATTTATACACAACAACAACATACCCAGTATAGTCCCACAAAGTGGGGTCTGGCGAGGATAAACTGTACGCAGTCCATATCGATAAACGTATACAATATTGATATATTACATGTACACTACATAACTATTTGTACATCATATATACATATTTATACACCATTTATATAATATTGATACATGCTTATACATTATTTATAAAAGATCGATACATTACATATACACTATATAACTATTTATGCAATATTGATACATTACATATACACTACAACTATTTGTACATCATATATACATATTGTTACACCATTTATACAATATTGATACATGAAAAAAAGTTGTACTTAAAAAGTTTGGAAAAAAAAAATGAAAAAAAGAGCAGCAAAAAAAAGTTTTTTTTAAAAAATTACTGCTGAAAAAAAAAAGAAACAAAAAAGAAGAAAACGGTCTAATGGCCATTTTAAGTCATAAACAAAAACTTGGCAATTTTTGTTGTAAACTATTTACTTTTTTGTATATAAATAAAAAATTTCCATAAAAAAATGATAAGAGTGTTCTATTTGGAGGTGGTTCAAAAAAAAATCTCTTACAATCTGAATATTCTGAATAATTTTGGTTTCTAAATTTGTCGAAAGTGTTTATTTTCATTGTTAATTCTTCAAAAGTGATAGCTTTTCATTTTTTATCCCCAAATGTTTAAGGCACTATTGTTGTTATTTTTTCTTCACTTATACTAGATAATTATTGGAAGGGTCCCACCATTGGAGTTTCCCATGTTGGGATGTGGAAAAATGGAATCCCTGGAAGCTGATAGTTCATGGGAGATTGCAGGGTAGTCAACATCCATAGGTGGTGGTTGTAGGTCTCCTTGGCCCTTTTCATCACATCCGACGCCAGAATGGCCAAGATAGCCGAGTTTTGAATGATCAGCATCATCTCCCTGTTGTCTATTAGAAAGTGTAGAGCTACTGACTGCCCTTGGAGATACATTTCGATCTAAGAGGTTGGGTTTGGATTGGGTGGGACGTGGGGAGTGATGTAGACTGGCATCATCCCCGCTGAAAGCCCCACTACTGGAATAAACTGGATTGGCAGGAGGAGTGTTTGAGTCGGTATTGAGTTCATGTTGTAGTAAAAGGGGGGGTTCGAGTTTTGTGAGGTTGATCGTTGGGAGCTTAGAGGTCTCCTTGTCATTTTCGTTATATTTGGTTTATTAGTGGAGGATATAATGGTTCCTGCGACTTGGGAAGGGAAGTTATATAAAGTAGGTCCCAGATTTACCAAATCTGGAACTTTAGATTTTCCCGGGGGTTACTATATTTGGGGTTATTTGCCTTTTGGCCAGATGGAAAAGCATCAATTTGGTTTATTAAAGATGTGGTAGAAGAGAGGGCCACGTCGGCTAGATTATGAGTTGGTAAGGATTTTTTTTATATGGATATCCACTTGATTGATATGGCATAGAAGTGTCTTTGCTGTCACAGCTAGTGGGATCAGTAAGAAAGGTAAGAGAAATAGAGGCAGTGGAAGTGGAGGGCAAAGAAGTAAATCTGCTAGGGGGTGGAGTAGGGGCCAAGTAGTGTAGGGGGTTAGGGGTTATTGTAGGCTCTATGTTTGCCACCAAAGAGGAAAAGGAATTATTAATATTAATGACGTCATTATTAGTATGAGCAATATTTTTTGAAAATCCGGCATGGGAGCTTGAGTTTTTGAATTTTTCAATCGGGTTTGAGGGAGATCCATTAACATTAAATTTTTCAACGTATTTAAAAATCTTTTTATCTAAAAACTTACCTGTATCAGCATGAAATAATTTAACATTGATACCACTAACCTCATTGGGGCTTAACTCTTGTGAAAGCTGGGAGTTCTTTGAATGGCTCATCTCTGAGTTGTGGATTTGATGATTTAGGAGTGTTTTTCTTCTCCTATTAAAGGTGACTGTTTGCCAGCCATCCTCTGTCAAAGTTGTCTCTTTTATTATAGACCCTGCATTTGTAGTTGCCATTGGATTGTGTTTTTGTCCTTCTTGACGTGACTTAGTTAGGACTGTGGTGCAATTTGAGTTTGTATGGCCAATACACCCACACAATTTGCATAAAAAATCTGCACCCTCGAATTTTTTTTGTTGTTTTAGGTGACTAATGTATAGTGCGTTTTGACTGGGACACCCATAGGAACCTCGATGCAAATATGAGCATATCTCCCCCTCAAAGTCGTAGAGGTGCAAATATTTGTCTTAACTAATCTTCCATGATTAATTTCTATTTTTGATAGGATCGAATGATCGTAATATTCAGTAGGGAGTTCGGGTAGACGAATCCAAATGGCAATGAAGGTTTCACTCGCTTCAAAGTGCACAAAGTTAGGGTGCCATTTTTTGATGGACAGGTAGAAACCATTGACAAACCATGGTCCCTATTGGTGAGAGGATTGCATGTTTTCCTCTTTGAGAAATTTAACCATATAATATTCATGACCCAGATCTATAAGTGTTAGCTCTTCTGTGGATTTCCATAGGCTACTTAATTTACGTTTTAGGTAATCATGGGTAACTTTTTTCCCAACTAATTTTCTTATTAGGGAATATGCCCAAGGTTTATAGATCCTAGCTTTTTCCTTTCTAGTTAAAGTAACTGCCTGTATACCCAGAAGAAGTGAAGAAGGATCAGGACCATCCATACATTCCATGTCTTGGTAGAGGTTAGAGGAAGTATTTCCAAGGGAAGGGGGGATAAAATTCTCTTTATTGTTCATCAAGGTACAAGGTACCGGTTGGGTAAGGACATGTGCAAAGGATGTAGGATCGCTATTGGTGGGAATAGGAGGATCCACCTTTGTTATGTCATTAATTAACATGTTGTCTGGTGGATCTGATGGTAGGAGTAGTGGGTCGGTGGCCAGCTCCGATGGGTGTTCCCTCCTTCCCCCCAGTAATGCGCAACTTCCAGATTATTGACCCCCTCTATCACCACTGGCAGGTGCAGGGGATGACTCAGGGTACGGGTCCTTTCCACCAGGCAATGGGGATGATGGGTTCGCTGGAGACAATGGGCGCTTAACTACCAAACAACATAGCCTCCTCATCTCAGGTACCCCCTCCTTTAAACTCACTTCCTCTAAGAACGGTTCGTACCACAACTCAGGAAATAGAAGAGGCACTCAAACTAATGCTAGAAACACGAACAGAAATAATAGTGTTAAAAGAGATAAAAGTAATGATTTACAACGAGAAATACGAGAAGAAACTCATACTTATTTGTCCCCTGAATCTGTTGAAATCCTCAATAGATATCAGGCATCCATTCAACCCTCATATGGGGAATTATGTGTTGATAGTGAACCCAACTATGAGACCTCCGACACTGGAGCTCTCGATAGAACCCCCACAGGACATTCCTATGATAAACCCTCCGCACCTAAAAAGGTCCATGAACATAATCATATGGAACTGTAGGGGGAATCGGCCTGATTTCAGGAGGAACTTTAGGTCTCTGCTGGATTGGCATAAACTACCCTTGGTGGCTTTGCTAGAAACAAAAATGCAGGATCATCAAGTTTTGGTTGATGATTTTCTATTTACAAGAATGATCGATGTACTAGCAATAGGCAATTCAGGAGGGCTGGCTATTCTGTGGGATGATAATTTTCTAGAGCTTGACCAAATCTCCACTACTGAGCAGGAAATTCACGCCATGATTAAGGTAAATTCTATGAACATTATATAGTTGTTTAGCTATATTTATGCAAGTACTTATAGTAACAAGCGCCAAATCCTTTGGCAAAATCTTAAGACTATTAAGGATAATTATAAAGGTAAGTGGCTAATCGGTGGAGATTTTAACGATCTCCTACATAGTGCTGATCAAAAAAGTGGTAATCCCCTTAATAAATCACGCACTAATGATTTTTGGGATGTTGTTAATTATTGTGGGTTTATTGAGATGGGCTTTCGTGGTAGTAAGTACACGTGGCAAAATAAGCGGTTAAAACAAAAATGAGCTTTAATTTTGAAAGACTTGATCATTTTTTTGCTAACACTAAGTGGCTCTTAAGCCACCCTGATGCCCAGGTCATACATTTACCTAGGACACATTCTGATCTCTGTCCCCTACTCCTTCGTCTCTCTAAGGTAGGTCCCATGACTAGAAAACATCTTTTCCAATTTGAAATGATGTGGACCTCCCACTCTGACTTTCATAACTTAGCTAAACGAGTATAAAAGTGAAACCCTAACCTAAGTGATGCCATCAAACAATTTGAAACTGATGCCACCATTTGGAATCTGGAATCTTTCGAGAATATCTTTATTAGGAAAAAGAATATTCTAAGACGGCTCCAGGGTATTCAGAATTCCCCCAAATACCCCCATAGATCTTTCCTCGTTAATCTTGAACAGGAACTTATTTGCAACTTTAATAACATCCTAAAAATGGAAGAAGATTTTTGGAAGCTCAAGTCTAGAATTAATTGGCTCAATGATGGAAATGTTAATACAAAATTATTTCATACCTCTACTCTTATTCGAAGAAGAAAAAATGGCATCCTGTTCCTTCAAGATGAACAACATAATTGGATTTTTGACCAAGCTAGTATATGTCTCGTACTACTAATTTCTTTAAAATCCTTTTCCAAACTAGCCATTAGAAATCCTTTAATATACCGCTCGTTGTTGGGAATATTAAATTCAGTGATAGCGACAAAGCTTACTTGGGTAGAATTCCTCTTGTAAAGGAAATTAGAGACACAGTCTTTTCTTTGCATCCCTATAAAGCACTGGGCCCTGATGGTTTACACCCCTTTTTCTACCAGAAATACTAGAATATTATGGGGCCTTCTGTTATTCGCCTTTGTCCTAAAGCTTTTCAGGATGAACATATTAATGACGAGATTAATAGAACCCACATTTGTCTCATTCCTAAATGCAATAATGCTACAAACCTTAAGAACTTCCATCCTATTAGTCTCTGTAACACTTCTTACAAAATTATTACCAAGCTTATAGCACGTAGACTTCGCCCTTTAATGAACAAACTCATAGGTCCGTGCCAAACTAGTTTTTAAAAAAATAGGCAAGCTGGCGAATGCCATTATAGTTCAAGAAATTATTAATCACTTCAGGAAAATGAAAGGGAAAGTAGATTATTTTATTATGAAGATTGATTTAGAAAAAGCTTTTGATAAGCTGGAATGGTCTTTCATTCGTCATACTCTTTTATATTTTAACTTCCCTCCAAATTTAGTTTATCTCCTTATGTCCTGTATTTGTTCTAGCTCTACCTCTATCTTAATAAACGGTACTAGAACTGATTTTTTTATTTCTACTAGGGATATCCATCAAGGGGACCCCATATCTCCTTATATCTTTATTCTATGTATGGAAGTCCTCTCTCATAACATTGGAGAAGTTGTGTCTTTAAAAGAATGGGAACCCATTTGTATCTCCAGGCATGGACCCTTCCTTTATCATATGTTTTTTGCAGATGATTTGGTTCTGATGTCTACTAATACGCCAAATAGCTGTAGTAAAATCCAATCCACTCTGCAAAACTTTTGCTCCTGGTCAGGTCAAAGTATTAACTACCAAAAGTCAAAAATTCTTTACTCGAGAAGCTCAGTTCCATTCTTCCAATTTCTTTAACATCAAAAGTAGTCCCTCGTTTGGCAAATAATTGGGTTTTCCTATATTTACAAAGAGCCCCACTAAGAAAGATTTTCAATTTATCCTCGATAACCTTAAGAAGAAGCTTATGGGTTTGAAAACTAAGTTCTTGAACATGGCGGGTAGAACAACCTTAGCTAAGTCTTCTCTTAATAGTATCCCAACTCATATAATGCATTACATTAAACTCCCCGTCAATGTGACTAAGCAAATTGATCGAATCCAAAGGAACTTTATTTGGGGTACCACCATGTCACGACCCGATTTCGGAGTCATGATGGCACTTAGCATAACCCACCAGTAGGTCAGCCAAACCGTAGCCCAAAACGACAAGTAATGGGCTAAAAGGTGAAAGACAAGATAAATACCAGAAAATAAGCATAAAATAAGATCGATGGTGATATAAATATGAGTACGATCCTAAAATACCAAACAGAAAAGAGGAAGAACCAAAGAAATATCCCACGACCTGGTAAGGCCGGTACAAGAGCCACTAATCAAAAAAATAAGAGTAATAACAGTATCAATATATATATAGTCTTGAATGTAAAGATTGTACCAAAATCTAGGAAGGAGAGGGGATCAGCTCCGGATCTGAAAGCTCACCCTATCTCCGGATCCTGTAAGCAAGCTGGAAGGAATATCAGCGACGACAGCTATACTCGGATCTGCACCCGAAAAGGATGCAGAAGTGTAGTATGAGTACCAAAACAATGGGTAATCAGTAGGCATCATCGGCCGACTGAGAAAAATCATAATAAAATGCGAGAATGTAAGCTAAGTCAAGGAGAAAGGAGCAAACCTGAGATCATGCTCCAACGCAGGAAAGATAAATAATTAAACACGCGATACCGAAATTAAAGTAAGCTAACTATAACCTAACTAGGCCCTCATAAGCCTAGAAGGTGCAAACAAGAGAAGACTAACCCAAATAAGCCCCCATAAGCCAGATGGATACAATCAAGAGGAGATCTATAGACGCTAAGTATGATATAACCAGCCAATGCTCCCTATATCCATGAAACCCTCGGTACTGTGAAATAACAGACCCGACCCAAATTCACAATATCATAAATAAACCATAAAGTGTCGGATTCGACCCGATCTTTAACACCATAACCATAGCATAGATGCCGGACTCGAACCGGTCTTTAAAATAAAGTCGTAATAACTAGCCTAGCCCCAAAATAGGTGAATGCTATATAGCCTAAGGTTCAAGATTAACTATAATGCTGTGAACAAAGGCCTACTAAGTCTACAAGGAGCTAAAAGAGATTGCACAACCTAAAAGAGGGACGACGGGGTCCGCTTCTAAACCCAAAAGTCCATACTAAGGCGATTTCTACCCGAAAGTGGATATATCTCCAAAATTCCACCACCAGTTATTACATAGTCTAAATAAAGCCTAAAAGTATCATTTGACTTAAAGGAAGGGTAAATGGATCGATTCTACCCCCAAAACGGCTCACAAATCGGCCAAATAAATCAAACTTCCCTAACTAAACACCAAAATAGTAATTTCCAATCCAAAACTAGCACAATATCATACTAATATCATAATAAAGCTCAATATATAAGTTAGGTAAGCCTAGCCTACCTGGACGCCGAAGAATGCTCGATAAAGTCTGCTAATTTGGGGCTTTTCCCTCCCGAGAAGGCTCCACACGATGCTACGCTATCAAAATAACAATCTACTTATTAAAATGAGAATAATGATACCCGTATTGCATATACATGCTTCAGGTCCAAAATCGAGTTAAAAAATCTCATGTGGGGCCCACTTATGAAATCATAAATTTGAAATAGTCAAAACATCCCTCAAGGCTCAAGGATCATTTACCCTCAAGAATGGGTAAATTCCAAGCTCCAAAACATCCAAAATCAACCCATAATGAATTAGGGATTTAAACCTAAAATGGAGAATCTATCGAGAAATTAGACAGAACTTACAAGGATTAAGACGGGGAAAAAGGCTTTGAAGAACTCTACAACCTCCCTTGATCTCCCTAGAATAGCCTCCCCTCTCTCACTATCTCTCTAGGACTTTTAATGCCCAATACTTAGAGAATAATGAGAGAAAAATGGGTGAAAAAGGGATTAAATGCACTGCAGGTACCGCTAAAGTGCCCACTTAACCGTTAAAGCGGTCATCGCTAAAGCGTCACCCTACAGCTAAAGCGGTCTATGGACCAGGCCGACCTCCGCTAAAGTGAACCAAATGTCGCTTAAGCGGCGTCCGCTAAAGCGGTATGGTCTCCGACAAAGTGGTCCATCTGGGACTAGTACTAGCCCTAAAGTAGAGCCCAGGCCTCTAAAGCAACCTCCGCTTAAGCCGGCCTTTTGCACCAGCTGAAGGCATGAACCAGCTATGACTTGGTTTTTGCCAAGTCTCCGACGCACCCTCGGGATTCATTCGAAATCCCGCAAACGCAAACAAACTATGCTACCCTATTAAATTTGACATTCCAGACTCAACGGCATAATCAAAATTCCCATCCGGGGTGGTTTCAATGAAAAGTGGGTCCCACACCCAAATGGTTGCTTCATCACTTTCTACCCAATAGCCCAAAACAAGTCTGAAAGCCTCAGGAACTGGACCAAGGGTCCTCTTAGCCTAAAATCAATGTTTCGAAGCTGATGGAACAATCAGAATCGGCATACGAGGTCATTTACATGAAGTTTAGGCCCGATAGCCAAATTTGAACAACAAAGACTTCAAAACAGGGAATTGGCTCTAAAAACTAAATGAACTGCCTGGTAACCGAACTCTCAGCTCCAACAAGTCATAAATGACTTGGGGTTTTATAGGAAAGCTCTTAACACTAAAATAATGTGGAAATGCAGAAAATAACCTATAGGGTCATTACACACCGATTCAAAAAAAAAAGATCCATTTGTTAAATTGGGACACTCTAACCCTCCCGAAAGAGCAAGATGTCTTAGGCATCCAAAAATATAGTATTAAAAATAGGATGTTATTGGTAAAGCTAGCCTGGAGGCTATAGATTAGCCCCAAATCTCTTTGAGCCTACCTCCTTGTCAATAAGTATGCTAGGGGCGCAAGTATGTCCGACAATACTAAGCACCTCAAATCCACTAGCTTTATCTGGATGAACATCATCACCAATTGGGATTTCTATAGTAGATATATGCACTGGAATATTGGGGATGGTTTAAAAAATTCTCTTATAGACTGATGAATGGATTTCTAACAACTAACCCCTCTTCTCCATCATCCATGGTCCTATGAGTCCAAGTGACTTAGATATGAGAGTTAGTGATATTATAACAAACAACTCCTGGAACCTTGATAGAATCTCCTATATGCTCCCTAAGGAGATTGAACTCCAGATCAAATCTACTCTTATTCCTCTCCCCAACTGTAAAAAAGACTACCAAACCTGGGACATTACGTCAAATGGGATTTTTTCTGCTAAAAGTGCCTATATTCATCTCATAAAAGATCACTGCCCACGACGTCCTAGTACAAAAAATTTCAATTAGATTTGGCATTAAAAATGTCCCAACAAGATGAAATTCTTCTTGTGGTTATGTCGCCATGGTCGACTTCCTACTCGCTAATACTTAAACTATATTGGTATTGACATTGGCCCAAATTGCACCATATGTAACCAATCAGAAAGCATAATTCACATCTTTTTTCAATGCCCTCATGTCCAAAAATTCTGGAAAGAACTCCAAATGTTCCCCTCCATTTAACTCGTTGCCCAGTCGGATGATGATGAATGGTTGAACAAATGTCAAAATATCACCACCACCGCAGTAAACAATTTCTTCAATTAGAAGGAAGTATTTACTTTCTATATATGGAACATTTGGCTTACTAGGAACCAGAACCATCATAATAACCACAAAATAGACATCCCTAAATCCACCCCTTTCGAACGAGTTGTAAAATTTCTCTTTCTAACTGATAATCCTAAGATAGCAATCCATCAAGACCCTAAATCTTGGGCTCCACCTGAACAGGATCTAAAAATTAACATTGATGGCTCTTATATATATTCTAATGGCGCTGGAGGAGCAGGGGGAGTTTTTCGGAACAGTGTAGGGGGTTGGGTAAAGGGTTATAGCGCAAAGATAAATGTTACTTCCCTGATGGAAGCTGAACTTTTGAGTCTATTTTATGGCATATGATTGCTTACGAATTGCAGGTTACTCAATTGGAGATAGCCACCTATTCTTTAGAGGCAATTAACATACTTGATAAATATTCTGATGTTAATATCAGCTTGGTTTCTTCTTGTAGGGATCTTCTCCTCATGCTGGGGAACCCTCGGATGAAGCAGGAAGCAAGACAGCTAAACAGAGTAGCAGATAAGCTATCCAAAGAGGGCCATAAGCTAGAATTAAATGATCTTTTTGAAGTATGGACAGTTGCCCCGATGTTTGTTCGAAGCTTGTTGGATGCAGACGTCAATGGAACTTCTTTTGTTGGGCCTATTGTTCCCCCTGACCATCATATATGTATTAATAGTACTAGGACACTATTGTCTCTTGCTAGCTCGTCTGTAGCTACTTCTGTTATCTCTTATGACGCATAATATTTTCAATTAATAAAATCTTTGTTTAACCAAAAAAAAAAAAGATAATTATTTGATCTTCTGAATATAATATAGGATCCTGTAAATTTTATAATCTTTAAAATCCTTAGGGTTCGTTTGGTTGGGAACAAGTTATACCGAGGTAATTAATCTCGGGATTAATTATTCCATTGGATAAGTTATCCCACCATCTATATGGGATAATTTATCCCATTACTAAGGTATAAATGATGGGATAAATAATTTCGGAACTAACTAATACCTCCAATCAAACACAGAATGAAATAATTTTGCATTTTATTCCGGGACTATTATACCTTATACCTCATACCAAATGACCCCTTATTGTATGTCAATATTTTTGGAGATTTTGGAAGTAAAGACTGCCTATTGGTGCCTTTTTATGGAGAACTGGTATTACTAATGATGTTATATGTTGTTGTTGTGGAAATGATTTTTAAGAATCTTGGGAACACCTATTCATTACTTGCTCTATGGTTGCAAAAATCTGGAATACATTTGCTAATGTTGCAGGAGTGTCTGGTCCTTTTTTGCAAGTACAAGATACCATTATCAAATGATAGAATACAGAGTGCTCATTTAAACTCAAGCCTCTTTATGAGGCAATTCCAGTGTTCGTACTATGATAGATATGGAAAAGAAGAAGTATAATTTCACATGGAGGTAAGATATATTTTAATGAAATGGTTATAGAGGTCAACAAAAACATTTACCCATTCACTAAGGCAAGCTATTCATGACTTTCATATATTTATACAACCTGGCCAATGATAGTAAAGTTCTTCGAACAATACTCTCCAAGCATTGATTGCACGATTCTTTACTGAAAATTACTTGGTTTATGATTTTTTAAATGTAATTCTAATTGTGCTACAAAAGGAAATTCAGGTCCAAGTTCAGGAGCATTTTGTGTTAGAGATGAAAGAAAAAAAAATTCATGTGGAAGCTACAAGACTGGAGAATGGAACAAATCTAGTGGTATAAGCTATAGATCTAAGGATGGGTTTGGAACACTGTATTAATCATCATCTTATACCTGTTGTACTGAAACTGATTTATTAACTCTTAAGAAGGTACTGGATGGTATGTAGGAGGTCTCTTGGTGCATTTTGATAGAAGTGAAGAAGATAAATTTAATGAGAGCTAATATTATGGTGGTGGTGAGCATACATTCAGATTAGGCAATATGTTTGCTGACTATTTTGCTAATCATGTTTTTTTTTGTTTTGCAGGGACACGTAGTATTAGGTAATTTATAAGAGGTGCCAGTAAAATCTAAGATAATTTTTACCCTGAGCGAAACTCAGTGTCCTAATCGCAGAATCAGAAAATGTCAAAACAGAGGCTTCAAGATGCAAGATTCAAGGTCTAGAGTTAACGAAGCAAGTGCATCACAGGAATCAGTAGTAAGAGTGGCTATAATTCATATATCACAGCAAAAGACCCAGCAAATATAAAGTTATCAAAATTGCTAGTCTCATATTAAATTTTAACTACAGGTTTACATACCTTAACTCTTCATCATGCTCTGATTAGCTTCTTTAAAGTTTAATCTGCAAAAAGAGGCGTAATGAAATTTAGCCAACTAATTCCCAATATCTACTGTTCCTTATCAAAGATGGTGCTTAAGGAGTTGTTTTGTTGACTTATATGTGTCGGCCTCTATAGACAGTGGTATTAGTTCGTTTAGCTCAACTTGTCGGAGATGCAGGGCATAGGGGAGTTAGAGTACATCTTCAATTTTTAGACGTGTATCAAAAGGAAAGGCTAGAAATCTATGAATTTGCTCACCAAATCTGCACTCAAAGAATTGAAGAAATCTTCTGTGGTGCTTAATTTCATGACATTTATGAGATTTGTTATGTCTTTTGTGAAATCAACTCAAACTCTGTGATTTTGCATTTCTATTAATGAAGTTAGGAGATAGATTGATGATCTAATGCTTTTTCTGATCCTTGTCACGTTTAGCTGATCGTCAAACTTATTGACAATGGTTTCTTTCTTGCTTAGATCATTGAAGATGGAGAGACGATGACCTGTGCTTTCTAGATATTTCTTTCCTTTGCTATTTTGTTTCCTTTTGTTTTTGTTGCTTTCAGATTTTTTTGTCTTATTTTTGTGTTGGGCCTCTCTTTGGACCTAAACATCGTGGATCGTTTGTTTTTCTTTTGGGATAAAAGGACAAGATAACCTCCTTTGATTAAAAAAAATGTTAATACTAGTGGAGAGAGCCTGTGCTAAGCACGGGCCCGATGCAACAGTTGTATCGATATAGCTTGAAATCTCATCTAAACATATATCTAAGTTATGCTTGATCTAAAGCATAATGTAAGAGAAGAAAGAGTTGTATAGCAACTCTATATATAGATGAGATAACATTGTTGTCGTAACAGATGCAATCTTAATTAATATTGTATTTTTTATTTGTTTTTCTTTAGTACATAAAAAGTGGCTAATCCATTTCAATCAATATGAAAAATGACACATGACTTTACACTTTTTGAGGTTATTGTTGAATCCTATTAGAATTTGAAATTAGAAATTTATACAATAAATATTTGTTTAGATTCTACAAAGTAGAGCAAGCTTACAGGGCTTATCAAGAGAATGGAGAAGTTGAAACTTTCTCCTTAAGCTCAGCCAATAAGAAAACATGAATTCAATTATTCATTTCAATGCTCTATTATGTATGAGTTTAATGGTCTAATGTATAGCATGCACAATTCAGCAAATAAATAGCGCAGTTTTATTCAAGAATCTCTACCAGTATGGTAAACAAGAACTCACTTGAAGGTCTTTGAGTTGAAAATAGGCCTTTCAGTTAGGTAGAAATCATCTCGTTTTGGAGAAAAATAATATTCTTCATAGTGTCATGCACAGAAGAAGCTTAAATATTCTTATACAAGTAGAGTTTAGCCTCCTCTAAAAGACTTAAAGGTCTGCAAAGCAACAAATATGGATCTTAGCTTTGTCGATAATTCATATAAGAATTTCTCATCTAAAAACTTGATAACATGAGGTGAAAGTAAAAAGTGAAGAGTCTTGGAAAGTCAACATCACCTAGTTGTGTTGTTTCTACCTATTTTGATAGCACATCTCATCAATTTCGCATCTGTTATATTCACATCTGAAAAATAGTTAACGCCATTTATCCTAAAAAGTCTTCATACAAATATTTGGATGACATGAAAAACTAATTGTTAACTTCTATTCTGGAATTGTTGTACAAGAAAAAAAGAAAATTTATATAAACAAGCTTCGTAATCATAATATATCAATCAATTAAATTATTTGGTAAAAAATAAATTTTAGTAGATGTGAAAATTTACTGATAAATTTCTATTTCTTAATTTGCAAAGTAGTCATACCAACATAGAAATGTGTTTGAACAATAGTTAACATGAATACCTTAAATAAGCGTTTAATAGTTAACATAGTTTTAAAAGGTAACATGCCACAATTGCAATTAAATAGTCACTGTCATTTCAAGTAAAGGAATAGAGTTGGGACAACTTACTTCAGGAAGAATGTAATGTAGTTAAGCCATGAGAGTCATACTGCAAAGACAATGACCGTAAATATAGACTGAAAGAGATAATAAAGGGTAACTGAAGTTATTAAATGCTAGTGGAGATATCATTGTTTCATATATGTCAATTCTCAGAACATTACAAAAAAGCAGAAGCTCATATAACAAAGTTAGGTGAAAGATAAGAGTGATAATATGAAATACATGACAGGAATTGGAGGAAATATTGTAATTTTGAATTGACAGGTTTTTATTAGTGATTTTGTTCTGAAGCTCGAGGTAAGTAGTAGTTTATTCTCGATCTTATTACAAAATTCAAGTTAAGTTTAGAGAAAGAGTAGCACAACAACAATAGTGTCGATATGATCTGTCAAAATAAGTGATTTCATATCAAAAGATGATGGAAAAGATATTAAAGCACAAATATTTTTTTGCAAACAACATTGAGCAAATGCAGGTGCATCCAATAAAAAATAAAATAAAATTTTGACATAAAAAAGAATATAAAAAGGACTGATGAAAAATAGTTGTACTTTCTCAAAGACAGTAATACTATTCAAACCATTAACAGTTCAAAAACTAAATCAAAGATATGTTTTTTAAATAAAGTGAAGGGTAAAAAACATATCTAAAGTGCAGGTATCCCGTGAAATTAGTCGAGGTGCGCGCAAGCTGGCCCGGACACCACGGTTATCAAAAAAAACAAACAAACACATATCTAAAATATTCTGGTTGTTTTGAGTTTCATGCTTGAATTGTTACGTATGCGAGTTTTCAAGATGAACAATCATCACCAACTATTTATCAAAATACATGTCAACTATTAATTGTTCATTTGTCCCAACTTTAGTCCATCTGAAGTTCTAGTAGGAACTATTTTTTATATCACTTAGAACTAGTAAACATCACTAAATTTTATTTCTTCTTCGGCATCAACTTACGATGATTATTTGCAACTATTTTGTATAAGTGAAGCTTCTATTTGCCTTGTATTGATTGACAATTTTTGTTTATTCAGAGACTATGATACTATTAAGATAAGGATTTAGGTTCTATTTTTTATCGTTCGGATTCTTTAAAAATATAACTTTTAGTGCACTTAAAGCCCTTCGGCCAAATATAATGTATGTTGCTCGTACTCTCAAAAAATAATATCGTATTCGTGTCCAATCATCTGGGAAAAAGTAACAAGGTTAAGTGGATTTTGATATTAGGTAGTTTTGTACTCTAGTAATCCTGTCTTACCTGATAATACAAGGTTATACCCAGAGGCAGATTCAGGATTTGATGACTGCGGATGCCACCAGTCCAGCATCACTAAAAAATTTATATACGCCATAGGTCTATTATTTTGCTAAGGTACCTAATATTAATTATACAAAAATTAATAAAATTATTTTTTACCTTAATGAAACCAACCGATCAAACAGACGAAAATTCGTTGATTAACTTTGTGTAAACATGTGCAAAATTATAATTTTTTCACTAATACTATCTTTTTTTCAATTTAATTTAATCGATGGAGGATATGAGGAAAAACAAAAGTCAAGGGAATCAATCATTTTTTTTTGTTTCGAGATGATAATTCTCATTAAATAACTATCTGTCGATTTTGTCCCTCAAAAAAAGGGTGTGTTCTTAGTATAGTGCATTATTAGTACATATAGTAAGAATTTCAAGATTTAGAAAATAAAATAAAGCCAACACATAATTTAAATAAGATAACAAATAATATTGTGACAGAAAAAAGAAAATAAAAAATAAATTAATTAAGAAAAAGTGCTAAAAGAAAGGGGGAGAAAAGGAACTAGGCCACAAAAAAATGAAAAAAAGAGGAGTCAAAACTCCTGTGCGGTCTCGATCTCAAGACCAACAATATTAAAATTGGCACCTCAACCATGACACCCAAAGTGCACTTGTGACTATGGGTGGCAATCTTCCTTTATGTTGTATTTTCTGTATAAAATATCAACACGTATATTAAGCTTTATCAGAGCATTGCGGGTGCCGTGGCACCCCAATGCTCTACATAGATCCGGCCCTAGTTATACCGACGGACAATATGCAAGCACATATTTAAGTAATAGAAACTTAATACTATCATAGATGTCAACTTTCAAGGAGAATTTATATACTTAATCCTTGTTATCTCATTTAAATTGAAGTTGACATAGTTGATGTTAGTATTGAATTGATAACTTATCTATTCTTTATTCTTTAAATTACGTAAGAGAAAAATAAGAGGATGCGAGCTCAGAGAAAAATTAAAGGATGTGAACCCAAATAAATTACTTTTTGATAGAAAAATAATTTTACATGGATGAAGAATACTTATAGAAGAAAATTAAAGGAGTTGAATCCAAACAAATTAGCTTTAACAGAAAAATAATTTTATATGAATGTAGAATTTTGTATAATCTAAATGAAAAGAAGAAGCAAGTACTCAGTGAAAATTAACCAAATCATAGGCATGGAGATAAAGAACTAAAACATAGAAGACTTTAGTATGTCCTTTTTCTCTTGCAAAAGACGAAGAAGATCCAAATGAGAAAAATAAAGGAAATCATAAAGATAAGAGCAAGAGGAGTCAGAAGGTCAAGCGATGGAAGTTGTGAGAAAAGTTCAAATGTTATAAGATGACTTATTATATGAAAAGATTGAAGCAGCTCAATTGTGGATTCCTACGATAACAGGCACTATGATGAAACAGACAAGAAAATAAGCTGAAGTGTGGCTACTTAACCACAGACCAACACGATGATGAAACAGACAAAAAAGAGAGCTCAAGTGTGGCTTTTATATAAGAGAATATGCTAAATGCATCATTATAACGAAGACTACTAATTTTAAGAATCTTATTTGAATTTAAATTATAAAGTATAAAGCAAATGTTTGAAGTTAACGAGAGAAGAGGTGTAGCAATCTTAAAGATTTCTTAAGTTTTTAATCTTTTAAAGTGTGCTAACCAATATTAAACTCGTTGTTTTGCATGTTAATGAGAGCTAATGATTTGAAGAATATTATTTGTGCATGAAAACATAAGTATAACATTGTGTCATGATCCGAGTCTACACCCTAAACCTGAGCCATAACTAGTGGCTCACTGGTGGTCTAGAAGGACCCATGGCATAGCATGTCTATAGAGTATTATAAATAATGAGACTGGTGTGAAAACATAAACAATGATAATGGGCTAAATCTGAAAAGAGACAATCTTTATTAAGGCATGACTAGAATGAATGAAAGACTATCAACTACAAATATTGTATGTCTAGTGAAGCCTCTACTATTAACCATAAGATTCAACCGAGACAAGGCTTCATAATCTTTATTGAATCAATGTCTAAATCAAACTAGGAAGAAAAATAAAAGCAACTCTACTCTTCATGGATGATAGGAGAGCTTACCAATAAATTGTATGTCAGGTGCTACCGAATGTCTAGCAGCAAACCCTAAGCTCAAGTACCTGAATCTACAATATACAAAAATGTAGTGCATAATGCGTCAATATAATGGAATATATTGATACACACACACACACACACATATATATATATATAACACAAACTGGATAGCTGATCATGAAAACAAGTATAGAGTAGCCTAAAATAGTAGATAGGATGTGAATAGAAATTATGAGAAAATCACAAAATATGGCTTAAGCAACTGAAAACCTGAGGTGAAAATCCTGATGGATAAAGTCTGTAAAAAAGTATTTCATGAGTATATTAGTAGTAATTTTCATTAAGTTTATGCATGTGGGGAGTTTCTTATAATCGACAGACACCATATGAGATCATGATGTCCAGTGTCATACACCCACACTGGAAAAGGGTTATTTTGACCAACCGAGGTATAGAACTAGGAACATAAGAATCCATAATCATGTCTCTTGGACGAAACCTACGGTGACAATATAGTTGTGGTACTTGGGTTATCTAAACCCGTATCCTCTCGGTGCTAAATAATCCTTCCGAAATATATAGTGAACTTATCATTTTGAGATAATAGAGTTGAATCATAGTTTAATTTTGTACTCAACATATCTGTAAAATTATACTGTTGTGAGCCTATGCTCAATTTCAGGTCATGAATCATATGCAGAAAATCTTGTATCTAAAAGTATATCTCTTTAATATAGAGTTTGTAGTTCGTAAAGAAATTTTAAAGCATGAGTTTCAATGCATAAGTCTAAAATTTGTATAATAGTCATGAGATCATGAAAACCTTTTCATAGAAATCAAGTTAAGAATATAAAGAAATTAATTTTAATGGTTTGGGCATACACCCTAGCTTTGAACATGATTTCATAATATATTGAAAGTACTTAGGTGTGAGGATGAAAGAAATCCATCACTGAATCTTGTGTACCTGATGAAGACAATCACTTGACAAGAGAAGGCTTGATTAGCTTGCTAGAATAGGAACCCTAGATTGCTTGATTTGTCTTAGACTTGTTTTTGAGAGATTAAAGAAAGAATTGACTTAAGGATCTGATTTTTATACCTTTTGGTAGCCAAAATTTTGTGTGATAGGGTATTAGGGTAAAAAAAATTCAAAAATACCCTTTTTCAGACATTGCTAAAATTTTGAGATGGGGTTCCACGAGTCACTTCATGACTTATGATTTTCTGGAGCATTTGTCAAACTTGTGGATCACTTCCATGACTTTACAGTATGATTAGTGGAATTGATCTATGGGTTGTACTCGTACTGTGCGTCATGGTGACCTGGGAGTTGGAACATAAGCGGGATTGGTTCCACGAGTTGATCCACGACTCGAGGATTGGATTCACGACTCGTGAACCATCTCATGCAAACATGGGACTTTAAAGTTTCAAATTTTGTTTTTCGTACTAAGCGTTGTGTTTGTAGGTTCAAAATCTGAGGTCTTACAATATCGCCCCCTTGATATTATTCGTCCTCGAATGAAGACTTAGGCAAAAATCAAAGAACGAAAGGACCAATATAATTTGAACTTAACTGAATCACACTAACATTTGGAACTCGAATATAGAGTACATGAGCACAAGCATAGACATGAATGTATAAGACATCAAGACATGATATAAGAGTTCTAAGAGTCACTCTAAGAATAATGTTGCTACCATAAACACTTTTGTTGGAAGGAGTGCAAAAATAAGGATATCTATCTTTCATATCTTCTTCAGCTTCCCATGTATCTTCTTCAGCTGCTTGATTCTTCCATAAGACTTTAACTGAGGCATACTCTTTAGTTCTTAACTTACAAACTTGATGATCTAAAATCTAAACTGAATCTCTTTATCTAACAAATTATCTTTAACCCCAACATTCTCTATAGGCACAACCAGTGAAGGATATCTAATACATTTTTTCAACATAAAGATGTGAAACACCAGATACACGAATGCCAATTATATAGGTAACTCCAACTCATAAGCCACCTTCCTCATTCTATTAATAATGTGATAGGGACCAATGAACTAGGAATTGAGTTTTACTTTATTACCAAAATGCATAACACTTTTCATAGGGAAAAACTTCAAGAACACCCAATCATCAATCTCAAATTCTAAGTCTCTTCTTCTCACATCTGAATATGATTTTTGTCGGCTTTGTGCTGTCCTCAACTGCTCATGAATAATTTGAACTTTATTTATTGCCTCATGAACCATGTATAGACCTATCAATATAGCCTCACCAACCTCAAACCATCTAATTGGAGATCTATATCTCCTCCTATATGTAGCCTCAAACGATTTCGTCTGGGTACTGAAGTAGTAACTATTATTATAAGCAAACTCAATAAGAGGTAGGTGATCATCCAATTACCTTTGAAATCAATGACACAAGCTCTTAACATAGCTTTAAGAGTCTGAAGAGTATGCTCTGCCTGACCTTTGGTCTGTGGATGAAATATGGTATTAAGGTTCACCCTCATCCTAAACCTTTCTAAAAAAACTATCAAAAGTGAGTTGTAAACTATGCACCCCTTTCTAAAATAATGGACAATAGAATTCTATGATGCTTAGATATATCTTTGATGTACATCTTAGCATAATACTCTACTGTACCAATCATTTTGACAAGCAAAAAGTGGGCTGATTTTATCATGCGATCAACAATCACCCAAATTGAATCATACTAACATCGCATACGCGACAAACCTATAATGAAGTCCATATTAAGCATCTCTTACTTCTAAGTTGGAAGACTTATGTCTTGAGCCAATCCACCAGGCCTTTGATGCTCAACTTTAACCTGCTAACAATTTGGACACTTAGCCACAAAATCTGTAATACCCTTTTCATAGCGTTCCATAAATAAACCTCTCTGAAATCATGATATATCTTGGTAGAACCTAGATGAATGGAGTATTTATAACTATGTGCTTCGGTAAAAATATGCTCTTTCAAGTTATCAATATTTGGAACACACAACCTACCTTGATATCGAAGAACATCATCTCCCCCTTGGGATAAAACCAACACATTTTTCTTCTGAACTGCTTCTTTCAAATGGAGTAGTATAGGTTCTCTACCTTGTTTATCTTTTACCTCTACCACTAATAAGGACTTAAAACCATTCTGTCACACCACCGCCATCTGAATCTGTAAGAAGAATTCCTAATTATGCAAGTCTACGAACATCCTTCGCAAGCTTCATCTTACCCTCCTCTACATGAGCAACACTTTCTATGGTTAACCTACTAAGAGCATCAACAACAATATTTGCCTTACTCAAATGGTAACGCACACTCATATCATAATCCTTCAAAACCTCTAGCTATCTTTTCTGTCGAAGATTCAACTCTTTATGACTGAAAGCATATTGCAAACTCTTATGATCTATGAAAATATCAACGTGAACACCATAGAGATAATGACCCTAAATCTTTAAGGCAAACACAACAACTGCTAACTCAAGGTCATGGGTGGGGTAATTCCTCTTGTGAGTTTTAAGTTGTCCAAAAACATAAACAATAACCTTACCATTTTACATCAATACACAATTAAGGCCAATTTTGGAAGCATCACAATAAACCATGAAACCGTCTATACCCACTGGCAAGGTCAAAATTGGAGCTGAAGTTAATCGATCCTTCAACTCTTGAAAACTCTTTTCCCAAACCTTAGACCACTAAAATTTTGCTATTTTCTGAGTCAACTTGGTCAATAAAGTAGAGATAGATGAGAAACCTTCTACAAACCATTTGTAGTAATAGGCTTAACCCAAGAAACTCCTAATGTCTAATGGGGATGTGGGTCTAGGCTAATTCTTAACTGCCTCAATCTTCTGGGAATCAATTAGAATACCCTTACTAGAAATAACATGCCCCAAAAAAGCTATGGACTTCAACCAAAACTCACATTTAGAAAAAATTTCATACAACCGTCCATCCTTGAGAGTCTGAAGAACAATTCTGAGGTGATTTGCATGCTCTTCCTCACTACGGGAGTAAATTAGAATATCATTTATGAACACAATCAAAAATATGTTGAGGTACGACTTGAATACACTATTCATGATATCTATGAAAGTTGTGGGAGCATTGGTTAGCCCAAAAGACATGACAAGAAACTCACAGTGACCATACCAAGTACGAAAAGCCATTTTAGAATATCGTGCTCCCTAACTTTCAAATGATGGTAATCAGATCTGAGATTAATCTTAGAAAAGCAAGTAGCACCCTGAAGTTGGTCAAATAGGTCATCAATTCAGGGAATGGGATACTTGTTCTTGATGGTGACTTTGTTCAACTAGCAGTAATTGATACACTTTTTGAAAGAACCATCCTTCTTACACATGAAAAGAATTTGGATACCTCATGGGGAAACACTAGGCCTGATAAATCCCTTACCTAGAAGGTCTTTCAACTACTCCTTTTATTCTTTCAACTCGGCTGGAGCCATTCATTATGGTGGAATAGAGGTAGGCTACGTATTAGAAATAATTTTTATCCCAAAGTCTATCTCTCTGTTGGGATGGAATCCTGGGAGGGCATCGAAAAAGATCTCGGGAAACTTATTAACTATAGGGATCGACTGAAAAGAAGGGGTCTCAATATTGGAATCTTTAACCCAAACTAGATGGCAGATACAATCTTTGGAAATCATTTTCCTAGCCTTCAGATGAGAGATGAGATGACCTTTAAGCATGATTAGACTACCTTTCCACTCTAAGACAGGTTCATTAGGAAACTAAAATTTCATAATTCAGGTTCTATAATCAGTTGAAGTATAATAAGAATATAACCAGTTCACTCCTAGTATGAAATCAACGTCTACCATGTCTAACTCTACTAGATTGGTTGTGGTATCTCTGTGAAGAATTGACATGGTGCATTTTCTATAGATTCGTCTAGATAAGATAGACTCTCCAACTAGAGTGAAAATAAATAAAGGTTTTAGAGCCTGTTTGGGACTAATTCCAAATTTCATGGCAACATAAAGAGTCACAAATGTCATATTTGATTAGATTAGACGCGTTTTATGATGATTCAAGGGAGTAGATCTTCCATTTGATTTTTCAGACTGTGGTTTTGGCTTTGCGGGTCTTCTTTAAAAGAAAGTTGAGATTTACCTTAACTCTTTTCTAAGGTGTTATGTTCTTATTACTTGTATTTTATGAATCACTAAGGGTTTGGGGGTCCCAACTAGATGAGATGGCGAGCATCTTTGCGAGTACCAGAGTTTATTGATGGGTTGAGTAATAAAACTGTTCTCTCTATTTGTTAATATGTTTTATGAAAAATTATGAATAAATGGATTATTGATCATGAATAAATTGATAGTTAGTATCTACTTAGGAGTTTCAATAAGGTTTAGGGTAAATTGATAGAATGATTGAGGTTTAGTAATTACTTTGGGTATGAATAGATTGTAGTTATATATATATAAGAGGAATCTTGGCTTAGTTACTATGTAATATGAATGAAAGTGAACTTTTGATCATGCTTGTTGGCGAGTATATTTATCTTTGAGTATTTAAGTTTACTTGTGTCATAAATAAGAAATATGGAGAACTTATTATGTAAAACAGGCTATGGTTTGGGTAAATTCTCTATGTTTGCATTATTTAGGTTGATTATTATATTGTGATGTCAGTGTGGGGACTTGTGTGAATCTTATTATTAACTTGATTGGTTATCATTATTTTGATGCTCGCGTGGAGGTTTTTGTGAATTTTATTAACAAATTAAGAGATTATTATTGTGATGCCCGTACAGGGGCTGGTGTTGGTCTTATTGAGTATTGATAGTTCTTTATTATTGTTGTGATGCCCATGTGGGGGATTGGATTGATATCATTGATGTCTTATATGATTCTTTACCATTGTGTTGTCATGAGAGGGCTTGTGTCATGACTTATTGAAATTTGAGTGATTTGAGTTCATTCATTCCATTGTTTGAGTTGATTATTGTATGTTGCTAATTTTGCTATGATCATGCATACTCATTCATCACTCATTTTCATGAAACTGCTACAACTAAGAAACTTGAATTATTTGCGAAAGAAAATGAACCATTTTATAAAATACCTTAGCTGATGGAAGTGCCAATAAGGTTGATTGATGAGATTGTGATTAGTATATAGCTTGCGAATCCCCCATGGGTCTTTTCCTGGAACTTAGGTATCACGACCTAACTCACGGATCGTGCGGGCACATACCCAACTCTACCTTTGATAGGAGAATCCTCACTACCCAACCATTCAATTAAGTGCGGGAGTTAAATGAAATAATTTTTAAAAGAAATAATCCCTTAATCAAAATAAAACTCTTATCCACATACATTTGTTAACTAATTACAATGTGGAAATAAAATTATAGTGATTCCCCATAACCTAATCTAAACTGATACAAGAGCACTAAATAATGAAAGAGAAGACCCAAGACACAACATCCATGTAAAAGTGAGATGACATGAGCTGCTGAAGAGTAACCACCATTGTACCTATAGAAGCTCCAACTGACCTGTAACATGGCTATGCCCCCAAGTGGAGATATAGTAAGTGTAGTATCAGTACAACCACACATACTGGTAGGTATCATCAACCAACCAGGGTTAGAAATAAACAACAACAATAGAAAATAGGGAGGAAATTATGACACTAATTAAGATTCTAGATAACTAAACCCTCCCAATTGCCCTCCCTTTAGGTCTTTGACACGTTGCCCCTAGCATCTCTATGACCCACCTACCATTAATCATTTTTGTGTATATTTGTCCTTTGACAATTTGTCCCCCTCCTTAAGTTCCCTAACTCTTGTCTTTCCTCCTTCACTAACAATCCTATGACTCTATGCCTAACATGATTATGACTTACTACTCCACCTTTAAATTATACCGACAAAATCGCTAATCTGACTATCTAGAATAATTGTAAGTACTAGACTATATCACCCAATATCCCATATCTATGACACATAACACAAAACAAGTACAGTTATAACCCTTTATCTCAACAACTATAAAGGTATACAATACATCAATTACACTTCGGCAGATCCTTTCAACAATAGTCACCACAATAAATATGATCAATGAAATGATGAATGCATATATGAAAGGCGTACATACATACTAGAGTTATCAGGGACTCTTAGCTATGACCTGCAGGGGATGAGCTTAGTCCATGTACCAGTACGATGTGGTACCCGATCTAATAACAGCATCGATGTGACACCCAATCTATATAACAGTGTTGACATAAAACTCAATCCATCTATCATCTCAACACCATCTCAAAAGCCATATGTTCAATGCATGGTAGAGTCAATAATCACATGTAATGCCCGAAGGCTAATCACATCATCCAACTCACATATAAGCACAGAGTGAATCGATTTCACATTACACCTGATGACTCACCCTCACCTAACATAACGACCATACCCCCTAACCATCACACATGTTTCTACTAACGACCTCAAACCTAGATACTATGCCTACCTCTCACTTTTCTTCCCCTCTACTATGTCTATACCCATTTCACTATAAACAATTACCCATGAACACAACACATACACCCATAACTTTTTTGACTCCTCTTGACTCACCATGACATCTAGGCACCTATTACCCACTATCTCCATTCTCAATCCGAGCTCTATCAGACTTCTCTAAACCCACCAAATGCATACTCTGGTCCTAACTCATGTTCATTACTTTTATAGTCATCTTAACCCTTGTTCTAACTCATCATACACTTCCATTCATTGGCCTGCCTCTAGTTCATGTAAGACTTATACCCTTGGACAATTAAAGGAACAAAAATAGTTGAATAACTTATCATTCAAATCACCAATTTGTGATCCTAATCTGGTTATTATTCAATCCAACAAAACTCCTTGCCTGAAGGCCTAAGGTATAAGTCTCCCGATATCGCTATCACTATTATGAGCATCTATCCTAAGTCTACTATAGTTAAACCATAACCTACCTCATAGATGAATTCCACTCTTGCAGAGAGCAAAGAGTTGTCCCACATGTGCCTTGCCTTTTACTAACTCCAAAAATTCCACTGGAAATGCTTTGGAATCGCCCTCATGGAGCTTGGCCCCCAAATCATCATCACTCTAGATATAAGATTCACTTAGGGTATTTTTGGAGGAGGAGTATGAAATAAGAAAGCCCTAGATAAATGAGGTTTTTAATTAACCCTTGGGCTGGCTATTGCACGACTGTCACTGTAGCGGTGCCGCTGCAATAGCGAGTCAGTGGCCTGACCTAATTTTTTCTAATTTTGACCCAATTTGAATTGGGCCACGACTTTTTTTTCACGAAATAATTCCTACAAGGTCCGAAATAAGGATTTCTTAGTAGAAGCATTTTTTGGGACGGTTCTTAACATAATGATGATTTGAATCGTTACATTAGGCTTAGAAGGTGTATACATGTTATACTTTGGCTATTGCATTTCATCTTATATCACCTCATTACATTACATTGCAGTTTATCTTGAGTGATAATGTGGTTGAGATATTATTATATGTTGTGTATTGATTACAACTTGATCTTTTAAGACCATTGTGTCACATCTATTGGTTGCATGATATGCACTTTCTCTATCTTATCATAAATTGTTGGTTTGGCATAAAGATTGGATGTAATATACTGTGTTGGTGAGATTCTCTCCTGATGTAACTTATCACTATTATTGTTGATCTTAAACATGTATGTGTCTTCCTTAATTAAACTATTTTGGTTATCTTGTTAGGTGTTACTATCTGCTAGAATAAGCTGAGACTTTTCTGAGTACAGGTTTACTTGGGGTAATCTTGGATGGCTGATATGGTGGCTCTCGCCATCACTGAATTAGGGTCGATTGTCGATGATTTTTGTTGTACACATATTTTATACTCACCTTCTTACTTTTTTTCTTTTCTGCACTACATGAAGGTATTGAGTGAGTAGCTGAACATTGATCATGATTTCCTGGTGTCAGTTTGCTGAAACTCAAGGTAGTAGTTGTTGGATCGCCGATTTTATCTGGATCTCTTCTTCTTTTATCTTATTCTTATTCGCATTTAGGATATTTTGACTATTTCTTTGTATTCGATATTAGAGGCTTGTACTAGTGACAACCAAACCTGAGATATTGTGTTGAAATTATAATTCTTTCTAGTTATAATTTCTATATCATTGGGGATTATTTTCATTTTTTATTATCTTTTTCTTCTGTAACGACCCTCTTGGTTGTTATGTAAAAGTCTTACGTTTCAAATTTTGTGAGTAAATTCCTTTCAGTTTGGAAGTTATAAATTTCAGATTAGGCTAGTTTCACTCTATTTTAGAGAGAGGGGTAGTCTTGGAAAATCTCAAAATAATTTAGACCGGTTTGGTGGGAATGGTGTTGATTTCTAGTTAGCTTAGGCAATGAGGAACCCGTAAGATTTTATGGAACTGAATTTAGGTTAGTAAAACTCCCGAAATTGACCTTAGCGTAAAGGGCATTGTTAGGAATGTCCCAGGATCAAGGAGTGTTATAAAAAGGGAAATTTTTTGGGTGAAGACTGACATTGTGAGTTTTGTACAACAGTATCTACCACTCCAGCATTGATATGACTCCGTTTGAGGCACTTTATGGGAGGAAGTGTTGGTCACCTATTGGATGGTTTGAGGTGGGAGATATCAAACCTTTGTCCACCGACTTGGTGAAAGAGGCTCAAGAAAAGGTAAAATTCATTTAGACTAAGATGTTGGCTGCCCAAAGTATACAGAAAGAGTATGCAAACCAAAAGGTGAGGGAGATGTACTTCAAGGCTGGGGAGCAAGTTCTTCTCAAGGTGTCTTTTATGAAGGGAGTCATGAGGTTTGGTATAAGGGAAAAGATCAGCCTTCGATATATCGGCCTTTTCGAGGTTCTTGGGTCTAGTTACATATAAGTTAGCCCTACCACCGGGTTTGTTGGGGTCTCATCCAACATTTTATGTTTCTATGTTGAAACGATACCATAGATATGGAGACTACACTATTAAGTGGGATTCAGTGCTTTTGGATAGGGACTTGACTTACAAGGAGAAACCGATAGCGATACTTGATCGTGACGTTCATAAGTTGAGGACGAAGGAAATTCATTCGGTGAAAGTTTAATGGAAGCATCATCCAATTGAGGAATCCACTTGGAAAACTAAGAAGGACATGTAAGATAAGTACCCTTAGCTATTCGAGGATATAGGTACTCTTTTCCTTTCTTATTCTGGCTTATTTTTCTAGTTTGATCATTCGGGGATGAACGATAGGTAAATTGGTATATATTTTAACGACCCTCTTGGTCGTTATGTAAAAGTCTTACGTTCCAAATTTCGTGTCTAAATTCCTTCCATTTTGGAAGTTATAAATTTCAGGCTAGGCTAGTTTCTCTTCATTTCGAAGTAAGGGGTAGTCTTGGAAAATTTGGAAATAATTTAGACCGGTTTGGTGGGAACAGTGTTGATTCCTAGTTAGCTAAGGCGATAAGTAACTCGTAGGAATTTATGAAACTAAATTTGGGTTAGTAGAACTCCCGAAATTGACCTTAGCTTAAAGGGCATTGTTCGAAATGTCCCAGGATCAAGGTGTGTTCTAAAAAGGGGGATTTTTGGGTAAAGA
Organism: Capsicum rhomboideum; assembly: GCA_031232105.1. Taxonomy (NCBI): domain Eukaryota; kingdom Viridiplantae; phylum Streptophyta; class Magnoliopsida; order Solanales; family Solanaceae; genus Capsicum; species Capsicum rhomboideum. The sequence continues at coordinate 43,317,977 of CP124719.1, read as the reverse complement.
CGGACATTTTGTTCTGTCAACACCGTTGTAGCAGTTGACACACCGCTATAGAGGTCACCGCTATAACGAAAGGTGGTTAAAAGCTGTCAAGGCCACTCCTACCGCTATAGCGGTCAGGTACCGCTATAGCGGTAGAAATCACAGATTAAAAGGATTAAACCCCAAAATAGTTTATTATTTTATAATCTCATTTTGGGGCATGAGAAAGGCAATTTAGGGGAAAATCACCAGTTTACCTCTATTTAACTTCGTTAAGGTAAGGAATTTACTACCTTTAACTTGTAATTACTTCTTAATCCTTAGAAGGTGTAAATTACGGAGTTTGGGGAGGGTTTTAGGGCGGATTTTGGTATGTTTGCTAGTGCAAGGGTGAAATTGAGCATTAGGTTAATGGGTTTTGTATTAACCATGAAATTGGCCTTGCATTTCGTTAATTCACTAATCATTTCGTGAAATTGGTAGGTTTAGGTGAATTACGGGGGAAATAGCACTAGAACGGTTAACGAATGATTATGAACTAACCTTAGGGGATTGGGGGTGGCTTATAACTCCCGCCATGTTAGGTCATTTCATTAATACGATGTTTGTATGCATGTTTCGGACCACGAGCAAGCGAAAAAGGCACGGAAAGGAAAATCTCAGGCTTAGAGTTGTGCAAGCTTGGTTCGAGGTAGGTGATGGGGTGTATTTAATCCAACTTGTGTTATATGTGCATATTACCTACTTTGTAGTGTGATTGGTTAATCCATGTGGTGTGCTTGGTCATTGCAATGTCTATTTGTTTTATGACTTGGCCTCTTTATATTGTAATTTGTGGAATGTTTCGGTATTTGAGACCTTCTCACAGGTTGTTGGATTAAGGATTACAGACATTCATGTCTGGGGTTTTTAGTACATGGACGATAATTGTCCCCTATAGGTCATATCTAGAGAGTGGGTATGTAACCCTTAGCATGTGTATACGGGTTTCAAGTTATGTATTAGTATGACGGTTCCTTGAGTGAACAGGGGAATTTGTATTATTATTCTTGTCCTTATTGTTGTCTTGAATTGAGCTGCAAATCATTACCTTAATGACATTTGTTGACTTGTCTTTTGAATGCTACTTGTACATATATGTTGAATGTTTGATGTGTAAGCATGTGTTAGCTAATTGTACTATATTTTGGTTAAGTGTCCATATCTCCATCTTGGGTTATTCAAATAATCCTACCAGTACACTGTGGTTTATTTGTGTACTGGTACTACACCTGCATTTACTTATATGAGTGCAACATATATTCCAATGGATTCATCGAGACCTTACTTATGATTTCAGCAGTCGATTTCGAATTTCAGAGTGAGCAGCACATCCGGGCTACCATCAGATCTTTCTCTTATTTATACATTGTCCATTGTTTGGACTTGTTACTTCTTACAGTTTCGAGATTGCATCCCCACTTGATATTCTTAGTATGTTTTGGTACACTGACTTTCGGATTCTAGGGTATTTCCGTTTGGTATTTTGTTTCCACACATTCTTAAGTTGTTAGATTGAATAGTTATTACGCTATTTATGGGATAGTTCTCGTACCTTAACTTGAGTGTTGATCAATGCTTCTAGGGTTATTGGTTCTCCCACCAGGTGAGTAATATGGGTGCCACTCATGACAGGTTTGGATCATGATAGCTTTGATTTTACTTTGATTATTATTTTAGGTTGGGATAGGCTTATCTATACCGGAGGGTGTGACAGGTGCCATCACGAACTCTATTTTGGGTCGTGACATTAAACCACTGAATTCTACTTGTTCTAATAGATATTTAGTTAGATGGACTGGGAAATGTAATATAAGGCCAGCAATGGTGAAAAAAAATTCTTTTTAGAGTTTGTAAAGAGAAAAAAAAGAGGAAAGAATCAGGGGAACATAAAAATATACACTTTCAGATCTTGTTCACAGACATAAGTGTATCAAATTTCTTGAGAATGGAAAAGTTGTATACATGAATGCCTGGAGGTATTTTGTACCAAGTGTTTGATATCCGCTTAGTGTGTGCTTGGATTTAAAAAATTGTTTTGGTATTTCTATTGCTATTGCTGGTGCTTGTCGTAACATAGCTATGCCTTTCAATTTTCAGCTTCAACATTTGTTCAAGGCTTGAAATTCCTAGTATTTCTCAACATATATGCCAACCACTATTTCCTTGTCCTTTATTGTTTAAGTTGTTAACTTGTTTGTTTTTCTCAATTAAGAGCCAACCACAAGTCTCATGCATTTTAGAAAGTCCCAAACTTCAGCCTGCAAAATCACTTGTCCGCCTGAACAACCTTCCCTCACAAATTAATTATGCTTCGGCGATCAATATCCAATCAAAAAAAGACTACCAAAGAGCAAAAAAATAGAAAAACTCCAAGTATCCTTCTTGTTCTACAAGTGCATGTTTAGTAGATTTGCATATGTTCCTCATCAAGTTTACACATGATCATTCGGTAATATCTAGTTATCTTTTAGATTTTGTATACCATTGACACTTTTTTGTCTACACTTTCCACTAAATTCTTCACTTAATTACAACAGTTATAATGTATATATTAATTTGTATCCATACAACCATCCGTTATGAACTAATTTTAGCTAAAGGCCTACAGGCTCATCTTTGTTGTGGGTAAATCATGAAACTAAAGAAAACTTTAATCTAAGAAATGTTCTGATCTTTATAACTATTTTCACCCATTCAAAAAAATGATAACAATAGAATGTCCAGCTACTTTTTCCCATCCTAAAAAGAGCAGATACCATTTGATTTCCTCTGTCCTCAATCATTTCCACAATACAAGTAAATTGGTTTGTAAGTTTTTTGTACACAAGAAATATTATGATAAAAATGGCATTTTAAACAGTTTATACAGGAAAAAGTAATGCAAAAGTCATACATAAGATATAAGAAGATTCCTTTATAAATTTTAGTTTAACAGTTGTTCCTATTATTTCTTCAGATATTGAATCAACTATTGTGACATGCTCGTGTATGTCAAATCTCTGGGAATTGTGGGTTGTTTAGTTACTGTATCAAAAGAGAAATGCAATATTAATTGTGGTGAACCGTATAAATATCTAATAAAAAATTTATCTAGATAATTATTTGGAGGAATTTGGTGTGCATGATGATCCATAGTATGTTTTCCCATCGATTGAATTCTGTGTGTTTAAAGATAAGGAGGATTATAAAAGTATAAATTTATGGTTGTAGTGCAGTAAATAATTATACAGCTTATATGCCTGAAGAAGTAATGCAGTTTAAAGAGTAAATGTATCAAAGTGGAGAGTACAAAGATGAAAACAGACAAGTTTACATCCATTAAAAGAAGGAAATAATTGTCTATCCTCACTCATAAATGCTCTGAAGTTGTTTTTGGGATAAAAATAAAAAGAGTTGTCAGAAGTGTAGGTAAACAGTTGAGAATACAATAATTTATTATGTGTTGGCATGTTTTAGTTACATAAATGAGAACACAGTTAATTGCCATGTACTATTTAAAGTGTAAACTAAAAATAAGAGAATACTATATCAGGAACCCTAGAACTTCAAAGCCAGGGGTGTATGCATAATATATATTAATCTTCAGAAAGAGAAGATTTTAAAATTAATAAAATTAATCTCTGGAAGGCTTTTTATTGCTTTGTTTCTTTACCAATTTGCAAAGAACAGTGTATCAAAAGCTTAAGGTGTCATGAAAATCCTAAAGTATTGTAGAGTTGCAATTCTTTTTATGGTACTTCAACTATACAGATGGTGGAGGTTGAATGGACAGAAATTTATTTCTGGAGTTCTTCCTCATTAGTATTCAGGTGATGACATGTTAATTTAATTTCATTCACTAGTACCACGAGTAGAAGAGCCATTAAATTATCTTTCCTTGGACTTGGACTTCATGAGTTTAGTTTTAAGCAACAATACCATGAATATTAAGAAACTTCCGTATAGTAATACAACTGTTGTTGACATTGATTTAATTTAGCAAAAGTAAGATTAAGATATAAATAGCAATTGTTAAGGAAGACACAATAACTCTCAGAATCAGTAACCAAGGAATTTAACTAGTTACGTCGAATATTGAAAAAGAAATAGAGCAAAGGGATAAGTTTTATTTTTTAGTTATTCGATTAAGGTAGTGGTGGAAAAAAGAAGGAAAAGTGAATAAAGGGGTTGTGATTCTAAAAGCAACATACCTGGATTGATTGGTGGTATTTTGTGTGTTGTGAGGAAGGTTTTGTGTATCCATATGAGGATTCCTGTATGTTGAATGTAAAGGTAAGAAAAGAGAATATAACAATATCAACGTACCTATGAAGTAGATAGTTTAGTGCAATAGGAATCACCCGAGTTTTGTTAGGTGGTTAAGTATGTACACATGGTTTTTTTATTCCAGAACATATATCTAAATCGAGCGGAAAGAAAGAAATTGCAGGAATAAACATGAAAATAATTGATGTATACATAGTAAAAATAAAGTTATTGAAAAGGATAGTGTAATGGAAGATTGTAAAATTAATAAGATCAGAAAGATTTGTACATGGCATATACAATAATTGAAAGTCCTTTGTAAATTTAAGAGTGTCGCATTTTTATAGTATTTGTGGGGTGAGTTATAATTAAACCGGAAGAAGATTGTAAACAATGCATGGGGACATGAATTTAACAAAGTGTTTGAATTGTAAAAACACATCATAACGTTAGATTTCTCCATCCAGTGGGATATAAAGGTGAAATGAAGATTTGAAAATAGCTAAAGATGAAAAGATCTAGATTGATATTTTATGTGTGTCGTAAAAGGGAATTTAGTAGTAAGGAAGGAATTGAACGACCCGAAACAAAGTTAGAATTACAAGTGAGGATCTGTTATAAAATGTAAAGGGAGATTTTAGCATAGATAATAGTGTAAAGATCTTAAAAGGGGATCTAAAACACTATTAAGTATCATGAAAGTATAAATTATTCAAAAAAAATATGGAAAAGATTCAGGGGTCAGTAATTAATCATGGAATGTGTTCCGAGAATTGGAAAGCATAATTAACTTGGTGTCCTAGAGTGACTTTGAACTGTTCCAAAGAGGTAGTATAAGCTTCTTTATGGAGTTTGATGTAAAGGGGAAGGATGATTTCAAAATCGACAATCCTGAGAAGATGTAGAAAGGGAAACATATATTAAAAGGAGTAGCGATATGTAAATGTTAAATATATGGGAAGAAAAAATTGCACATTGAAAAGTCTTTATCAATATGGTAGTTTCTTTTGACCAAAACATGTGGAAGGAGATGCATATGTTAAAAATGAAAAGATTTGGAAATAATTCAGAGGCCATTAAGAATTTGGAAATGGGAAAGAAACATATTTGATCTCGAAGGCGTATTTTAAAATTGACTGAAGATGAAGTTCAAATGTATATATGCTGAACTTTATATTAAGGGAAATTTGATGTTTTTGGAAGCAATAACCTTGGAAAATTCCATAAAACAAAAAAAATATTGTAAAAGGAAGAGCTTCATATTCTGAAAGGAAGAGTGTCATGTAAAAGCTAGAGTTTTTGTTGTTTGTATAACACTGACGTTTCAAAGGAGAAGGAAACCAAAATAAGTCTTAGCAAAGGTTAATTGAAAATATTAACAACAAAGTGTATATGAATTTGAGATCATCATACCTAAATGGTGTGTATTAATTGTGGCATGTGATTTGTATAATTTGAGAGCCTGTGATGAAAAATATTCAATCTCTATTGAAGAAAGTGTGAAAGGAGAAAGAAGGATGACAAAGTGTATAAGACTCTGAGCGTGTAATAATTCTAATAGTGATTTTTAATTTTTTTTGTGTTTTGACTATTTTGCCCTTTCTCGTTGTTGCTTTATATCATTTATGGATTGTGGGGATGGTTGGAATGGTCCTCGAATCGTTCGGAAGTGATTTATATGAGTTTGTAATTTTGAGTAGCCTTTAAAGTGATATTATTGACTTTGATCAATATTCAGTGATCCAAGCGTCGGATAAGAGTTTCATTAGATCCAAAACGTCCATTTTGGGTTAGTAGCATAATTGTTTTGGGTTTTGAGACCCTTTTTTTATTTTTGAGAATTTGGTCAAAATACTAATTTTATTGACCAAGAGTTGGTTTTAGGGGTAATTTATCGATAATGACCTTCTTTGAAAAATTTGATGGTTCCATTGAGTCCAGAACATCGAAATTAGCCTAGTAGCATTATTAATTTGTATTTGTGGGGTTCCAAATGCATTCTGAGGGTCCTTTGGGGATTTGTAGACTTGTGTTTTCAGCTAAGTTATTGTCTGCTGGTGCAGGCCAACTCCTTCTTTGCATTTGCGGTGTTTCCTTTGTGTTCGCAAAGAAGGATTCTTTGGGTATCGCAAATGCATGGTGGTGGTCGCATTCACAAAGAATTAACAGTCCGGGTCTGGTTCGAGTTATGCATCACGTTTGTGATGGACTTATTACATTCACAAGGTTTGGGCCAGGTTGGTTCCTCACGTTCGCAGCTGTTTCTTCACGTTCACGAAGTGGAAATTAGAGTTGGGCAGTATTTAAAAAAATTTCTCGGCCAAGCCCTCATTTTCATTATTTTTAGAGCTTTGGAGCTCAGTTTTGGGTGATTTCAAAGGGGTTTTCAAGATTTTAACCTTGGGTGAGTTTCTAAGTCTTGTTTCATCATTATCCATTGATTATATTGTGAAATTATCTTCAAATCTTGTCTTTTAAACTTGATATTTTGGGGTTTTACCAGAAAAGTGAAATATTGTTATTTTGATAAATTCTAACCCGATTTCAACTCAGTTTTCAATGGAATTTCAGATTTGAAACTCTTCAATTATAGGAAAAATATTTTTCTATTAAATTTCCAGTTTTACCCTTTTATCTTTGGGGTTGATTTTCGAGGTGATTTTGAACCCCAAACAAAAATATGTCAATATGAATATCGTTGGTATTGTATTTATGTATAGATGTCATATTTGATTAGATTGGACACATTTAGTGGTGATTCAAGGGAGTAAAGCTTCTATTTGATTCTTCGGACTGTGGTTTGGCTTTGCAGGCCTTTTTTAAGGCAAGTTGAGATTTACCTTGACTCTTTTCTGAGGTGTTTGTGTGTTATGTGCTAAATACTTGTATTTTGTGAGTCACTGAGGGTTTGGGGGTCCCATCTAGATGAGATGGCAAGCATATTCACGGTTACCAAAGTCTAATAATGGGTTCAAGAAATAAAATGAATATCTTAACTATTCTCTCTACTTGTTGATATATTTATGGTAAATTATGGATAAATAACTTATTGATCATGAATAAATTGGTAGTGAGTATCTTCTTAAAAGTTTGAGTCATATTTAGTAGATTTTGATGGAATGATTGGGGTTTAGTGATTACTTAGGGTATAAACAGATTGTAGTTATAAATAAGGAATTAAAAAGATGAATCTTGGCTTAATTACTATGTAATGTTAATGAAAGTAAACTTTGAACATTCTTGTTGACAAGTATATTTCCCTTTTGAGTATGTGGGTCTAATTGTGTCATAATTGGGAAAGGTGGAAATTTATCATGTAAAGCATGTTATGGTCTGGGTGAATCCTCAATGTTTACATTATTTGGGTTGATTATCATTAATGTGATGTTCGCCTGGGGACTTGTGTGAACTTTTATTGACTTGATTATTTATCATTATTGTGATGCTCGCGTGGAGGCTTATGTGAACCTTATTATTGGTTTGAGAGATTATTATCATTACAATGCATGTGCGAGGGCTGGTGTTGGTCTCGCCTGAGTATTAATAGTTCTTTATTATCATTGTGATAACCGTGCGGGGGCTGGTGTTGGTCTTATTTGAGTATTAATAGTTCCTTATTATTATTGTGATGCCATGCGGGGGCTTGTATCATTATTTACTGAGATTTTAGTGACGAGTTCATTTATACCATTGTTGAGCTTATTATTGTGCATTATTTATTTTGCCATGATCATGCATACTCATTCATTACTATATTTTCATGAAACTGGTACTACTATGAAACTTAGATTCTTTGCGAAATAAAATGAACCATTTTATAAAACGCCTTAGCTGAGGGAAGTGCTGCAAGGTTGATTGATGAGATTGTGATTAGTATATTGGTTGTGAACCCACATGGATCCTCTCGTGGAGCTTAAGCTCGAAAAGTGTATATAGATGGTACTTTTGCCATTGCATTTCATCTCATATCACCACATTGCATTAAATTGCACTTTCTCTTGGGTGATACTATGATAGAGATATTATTATATATTGTGTATTGATTACGACTTGATCCGTTGAGACTATTGTATCACATCTATTGATTGCATGATATGCATATTCTCTATCTTATCCTAGATTGTTGGTTTGCATGGTGAGTAGGAGTAATATACTGTGTTGGTAAAATTCTCTCCTGATGTGACTTATTACTATTATTGTTGATCTTAAACCTGTACGTATCTGCCTTTATTGAACTGATTTGGCTATCTTGGTAATTATTGTTATATGCTAGAATAGGCTGGGACTTTTTCGAGTGTAGGTTTATTTAGGGTAATCTTGGATAGTTGGTGTGGTGGTTCTCGCCATCACTTTGGATTAGGTTCGGTTGTCGATGATGCTTGCTGAGTACATGTGTTTCGTATTCACCCTTTGCTTTTCTTTTCTTTTCTTTTCTACACTATGTACAGGTATTGAGTGAGTGGCTGAGCATTGATTATGACTCCTGGTTTCAGCTTTTCCAGAGATTGAGGTAGCAGCTGATGGATCTCAGAGCTTACTCAGATCTCTCCTTATTTTATCTCCTGCTTATTCGCATTTTAGATACTTTAGTCTATTCCATTGTATTCGATATTAGAGACTTGCACTAGTGACAACCAAACTTGGAATATTGAGTGGATATTGTGCCTCTTTTATATCATTTAGGGATTATCTCCTTTTCTTACTTCGTCTGCTTCTATTTTACTATAATAATCATGTTTGGGGATGGGATAAACTTACATTTACCGGAAGGCGTGACAGATGCCATCATGATCTCTATGTTAGGTCATGACAGAGTGTCATACCTATTGGTGTGTAGTGATTGTTGCCCGTATTTTGCAGAACTTTAATGCCGGTGAAGAAAATTGTCAATCTATATTGAAAAAGTTGTTAAAGGATGAAACAAGGAGATCAGGAAGGAAATTTAAAGGGCTATAGGAAGAAGAGTGAGTGAGTGGTGTAATAGTTTTTGTTCCACATGTTGAGGTAGATGTGGTGAAGCGACAATTTAGGTTGGAGGGGCGTATGCGGAAAAAATCTGTAAAAATAGGTAAATGGAATTCCTGGCTTGTTGTGCCTCCATGTCACAGGGTTGAGGATTCTCTTATATATATATATATATATATACTAGTTCCTCGACACATGCGTTGCACGTGAAACCAAGTCATAACACTACACTAAAAAAAGAAAATGATGAAAGTAGATAATGTAAGGAACGCTAAAGATAATCATGCAATCAAGAAGTAGAAGAATGACTTAAGTATGTCAAGGTTAAAAAATCTACTTTATTCAAAGATAACTGGGAGAATAATGGTTAAAATGCATAATATGTAAAAAGGGTTTTAAGAGGCAAGAATTACAAACTTGCCAAAAAAAATTAGATAGACGTAACAATTTCAAAAAGCACTGTCAAAATTGATCATTTCTTATGAAATTAGCACAAGAAAGTATTAATTTAAAGTCATTTACACTTCTTTTATATGGCTATTGGCCAAGATATGCCATTTTCATTGTGCCTACCAGGGTTGGAGTTCAAATATTGGAGCCCTAAAAGCTTAAGTAAGATTGGAAGTTTAATTGGAAAGCCACTAATTTTTGATAATCACATAGAGAAGAAAATGGAATTAAGTTTTGCTAGACTATTCATTTAGGTGTAAATGAATGTATAATTAACAGACAAAGTACTCTTTAATAATGAGGGAGGATTGCTCATGAAATAGAAAGGACAATATGATTGAAAGCCCACACTACGTAAGTTCTACAAGAAGTATGGTCATGATGATGAACGTTTGTAGGGCAAAAAGATGCCTCAACCAACTTCTCCTAAGAATCAAATGGAAGATGTTCCACCAATCTAAGAACAAATTACTGTCCACAAAGTTACCACATGCAACACTCTTGCAGTAATGTTATTAAGGTGACCATTGGAATTAAAAGTTGGCAAAAAACGATTAAAAGTTCTTTCAATTTAAATGTAATGTCTCATTGGAATTAAGAGAATACAATATAGGTAATCAAATGCATGAATTGCATTAAAATATTCAGTCTCATCTCTATAATGAAACACCTATACATTAAAGAACTTGAACAGAAGTTAAATACCATTATATAATTTATTAAAAGAAAAGTCTCATTCCACTCGTGTTCATTATGTGGTATTCTTGAGTGAAGTATTTGAATGGGTCTAAAAATAAAGTTGGTTGCATAAACATAATACAAATGTGGTGGCAAGGGCAAAGCCAAGTGGGTAAAAGGGGGTTCATCTTGAAGAAAACTTACACTATTTATAAGATTTTTTTAAAAATGTAATTATGCTGGCTTGTAAATATATAGAGAGAGCTGGCTCAACAAGGTCATCACACTCTTCCCCAATTGATGTTGCAACAACCATAGAGCATTGTTGCTGCATAAATTCTAAGTCCATCAAAGCTTAGACCTATACAAAGGCTTCATCAGTAGTACTAACTTGTCGGCGTTTCAACTCTGTCTTGCCCAATTTTTCAGCCCATCCATGAAGTGAAATAACATGTTTTTATCTGTGACGTTAGGAATCTAAAGCATGATAGTGGTGAACTCCTTCACCATTGCATAAACTCTTGGATCTTGTCATTGAATTGCCACAAGTCCTCATATCGCTCCTGTGTGGCTTCCTCTAGGTACCCAAATAGTGACACCAATCTCGTCAATAAAATCCATTTGTGGTTCTTCTTTCAGGAGTTGCTCATAACTGTTATGGGCGTCTATAATATGTGCAACAAGATGCCTTCTATGGCATTCACAAGTCTAAATACCACAAGCACATATACATAAAGATTTTTCAAACAACAAAAAATTAATAAATTAAACTAATAACTTCGAATTATAGAAGATAAAAAATTATGATTGTTAACATATTTCAATCTGTCATAGAATTCACTAAACATATTTTTTCCAATAGTGGGTAATTAGTTTTCATTGTTGACAAGAAAAAATGAGTGCGTACTTGCTTTTTCTTAACTCCAAATGGAACTTTTATCCATTTTTTTGTTGATAAAATTGATGGAAAGATACTATTCCTATGCTACTACTCTTTCCTTACTATTTAACTCTAACATGTATTTCATTACTCATCATAACATACTTATATTTCTTACTTATATTCGAATCTCATGTCGAGCATGAAAAAATATCAAGATAAGGAAGACTACTAAATCAATTGAAACAGATAATATTAAAATAGGTAAACCAAAATAAATTACTCACAATTGTCAATCCAATCGATGCCTGACTTGGGCAATACTGATAGGGTAAATGTGCTAAATTCAAAATTTGGAATTAAGAATAATGAACCGCACGAGATCCCAGATCTATCCGATTTAGTGCTTCACAGTGAAGAATCACGAACTCGTGGTTCAGGAATATAATCCTCTCCTTTATCACTCCTAGTTATTTTTAACCGGTTTCTAATTGGGTCTGGATCCCAAATAAAACTCTCTAACATTTTACTCAACTCAATTATTCTAATTGGATAGGTCTCATTCACCACTTCTAGGCCATATATTCTTAAAGAGTCAAATTGGTTCATAACAATACCACAATCCTCAATAAGAACCTTGTCCTTAAGGTTGGAGTAGTACAAAACTGATATCAGAGTGATGAATTTCATAGGAGCTATGAAGGAAGCTACACCAACTACCAAAGAAGTATTAACTGGAGTAGTCAATCTAGTTGCATCTTGACCAATAAGCATTACAGTTCTCCAGTTGCTACTTATAGCAGAGGACTCTAACCTACAACTTTTAGGTGATAAATTGACTCAAAGAACACAATTTAAAAGCTGGAGAAGTTTGATAGTACAATCATTAATAGCTGCATATATCCTTCGGGTGCAACATTTCCTTTTGTTTCAATCCTAATGTATGAAGTGGTTTAGTCTTGCGTAAAGAGAAGAGTCAACTCAAAGCCTTTTTTGGCAAGCAGGTGAGCAGAACAATTGGTTATGTATGCCTATAAAATGTCTTTGGCTTGGTGTGCATTATAACTAAAATACTCATTAATGCAAGCATCTTTAAATCGTTCTAAACCTTTAAACATAGCTACAGTAAAATTATGGCTGCCCTCTAATGATCCATTTGGAACTAATGATAGACTAATAAGGAAACAAGTATTAGAACCAAGCACTTTTGTGGCAACATAGTCGATTAAAAGGACCACCAGTGATCTTGCCAAAAATAGTCCCAGACCTCTATTTAGCTCTTTGCATAATAATGGCCTCGCTAGAAACTCAAGAACAACCACCCATGTCATAAATTGATCTAAGTATGTCAGCACCTCCTCACGAAAATAAGGTCAGCTGCTAACTGATATGAAAGTCCCAGATTCCACAATAAATGAGCACAGTACTACAACAACCAGTTAATTTAGAAGAAAAAAGTGCAACATAAAGCAACATATTATAAGAGTGTGGCTGAAGCAGCTACACATCCATGTCATACACCTGTTCCTTTGTCCTTCATCAACTTTCTCAAACTAATCCGGCCCTTACCCGGACCTCGTATATAGCAGAAACTTTAGTGCATCGGTCAACCTTTTTTTTTCTTTTTATGACCTTATCATTGTAGTAACCTAAATGGCTAAATCAACTGCATCACCATTCGATCTCTTACCCAACACCAATCATAACTTCAACAATAGATAATTTAGTTCATGATAGAATGATTAATGTCCATTTTATTTTTTGACTAATGTGCAAGAATTATTTTTTTGTGTCTTTATTGTGAGTAAACTTAACTATAACAGTGATACAGAACAATATAATGTATCTTGAATTAAACTGTAGAGAACATAATCAAGCGAAATTCATACCTTATTTCTACTGAGGCAAAAATCCAAGGATAATGAAGAATTATATGCTTAAGGTACAAAACAAAGAAATTTGACTTCATAAAATTAATTCTACTTTCTCCGAGACAAGATAGAGGAAATAATTAAGAAATAATTAAAAGAAAGATAGAAAATTACCTATTTAAGACCCTACAAAGACAATCACAGAACATCTCTTTTTGTAAACAAAACTGAAGTAGATGATAACACTGCAAAAAATAGCAATAAATGATAAATAGAATAAGAGAAGAAGCAAAGTAATTTGATTTAGAATCTTTTTAACCAACAATTGTAGGTATAAATCTTATATTTAGATCTACCAGTTTATGTTACCGGTACTTTTTGGAAGGAGAACATTCCTTCATATCAATAAGTAGGGATGGACATTCGATATTAGGTTCAATATTTCCAAAGATTTATAATTCAGTAATCGGTAATGACAAGTAGATATGAAATATGAAACTTTGAAATTTGGGTTTGGTATAATAATCCAAACTTCAGAACAGTAACTTTCAATTCGATTTTTGATTATCTATGTTCACCCTATTACAAAGGGAATAATCTAATGCCACCACAACCAGATGGGATTTTTGAACTTAAGAAATAAATAGTCAAGTCAGTTACTATTTGTTTCTTAAAAAATCTTAATATTGAAGAATTGAGTTTTGAAGAGATCATATTACGCAACAAAACATACTTTAAATAGTGAAATCATGTCCATTAAGGTCTTCAATAGAAATTGTTATCTAGTGTTGATGTCTGTTCCCTTGCAGATAGCTTTAGCCCCTCTCTGTAAACTTCAGTTTTTTCACCTGTCGTATTATAATTATAGGCTCTTGAATAAAAGTTGTAAAACCATATAATAGTTATAGGTTTGGGGAGCATGGTTCATCATGTTTATGGTGTCTATAAAAGGCTGCACATAGAGATGTTTCTATGGAAGCAAAAGTTGCTAGCGTTTCTACAAGAAGGCAGTTAATACGGTGAACAGAAAGAGAGTGTTTCCTTCTTTTATAGCGTCGTGTCATTAGGGCTGTTGTGTGGACTTTTTAAAGTGTAGTGTCTTTAGGACAGTTGTACTGATTTATTAAGTAGGGTTATTAAGGTAATTTCACTTTAAGTTTTTTGAGTTGGTGCTTTTAAGGTAATATATATATATATATATATATAGACACACACACACATATATAGATATATTTAACACAAACCATAATAGAATTATACTCCTTCTGTCTAGCAATAGTTGTCCACTATTGACTTGACACAAAGGTTTGAAAATAGTAAATGATAGGGGCATTATAACACCCCAAAAATCTAAGCTAAGTCAGAACCATGCTTCAAGTATATCCAGAACCAAACTTAGTGAGTTGGTAGCATGAAAAGTGATTTAGATATGAATTAAGGTCATATGTAACTCCTAGCTCATAGTTAAGTTGAAAGCTTCCTTACCGAATGAATTCTTGTATAGGATCTTTCTAGAGTCAACTTTAAATAAGTATAACTCCTAGATTATGAAGAATTTTGAGGCTAAGTACCAACCAAATGAAAGGTATTTGAGTCTTCTTTCTAACGCATCCAATTTCTCATTAATCCAGTTTCAGAGTTAGGAGATATGACAATTCTAGTAAAACACTGTCCAGCAGTGAGATACCACGATCAATCCAACAGCCGTTGGTTCTACCAACTGCTCTTGGAGGTGCTCATCTATATGAAATAGCCCCAAAGTCCTGAAGGTTGAAAAAAATACCTCTTTGGAAATGAAAGGAACCAACAACCATTGGTAGAACCAGTGATCGTTGGTAGAGATCTTGGTCATAAGGTTGGCCCAACTTAGGGATCCAACGACCAACCAAGGAATGATTGCTAGAGGGTCCAATGAGCCATACTTGGATTGTATGATAGAGTACTGTAAGCCATCAAAATCCTATCTCAATCCACGACCCAACTAATGATCTTTGGTAGATCCAACGACCATTGGGGGGTTCTTTCGTCACGATACTCATATTTTCCAGTTACGATTTCAGAGGGGTATTCCATTCTTTTCCCAATATCTAAACTCTTAAACTACATCATTTTAACTATCCTATGACTTAATATTAAGCCTAAACTACCCCAAATCCCTCATTCCCTCATAATTCAAGCGACACTTAGAGAGAAATAGGTGATTTCATCCTCCAAAGCAAGAATTAGGGTTCATCAGTTCTAGACTTTAAATTTAAAGATTTTATCAAGGTTTTCACCTATAGGTATGTGGGATTTCATCAATGGTATCCTTTCACTCATTGAGTCCCTAAGTAAACCAAAATCCTTCCGTTAATTCATTCTTCAGAGCTTAGGGTTTCTATGAAGAGTATGAATTCCCTTATATTTCAGTTCCTTATTATGATTAAGCCATGAATACATGGTTTCCATGAATTTCAATATCTTTACATACTTATCATAAAGAACCCTCAGTATATTGACTAATTGATGATTTTAGACTTGTGTTGTATGAATCCCTACTCTATTCAGATTTTAGAAATATTCATGAGTAGTTGCATTCTTCAGAGATGGCAGGTTATGAACACCCAATGACCTAGTACCTCATGCATTGGATAATGAATGTTCAGTCCTTCAATCTCTCATACTTTAGGATGCTTTCAGATAAAATGTCTATTGTTCAGTTTCTGATATCAGTATTTATGAGCGTATTAGTATATTAAGATAATATTTAGTTGGGAGTAGTACATAGTACTGATCAAATGCAAGGATGAAGGCTCACTAGTCAGTTAGGCTGAGACCTTTAGTAGAAGTCCCTAAGTCCTAGTACAAAGGTGCTACCGTAGTTTCTAAAGGGTCACCCGTCATATCAGGCTTAATACCTTGGTCCTTCTGGACATCAGCTTAGTGGATCCACATCAGTCAATGTTCATACTCGTGGTAAAGTACAAATCACCCTTACAACTGGGTTATAAGTTGGCCTCATTTAGCTCAGATGAGGTATGTCGGTTAACAATAGCTCCCATAGTTCAGACTCAGATATTGTATGACCTTGTATTCAGTTTATTCAACATATTATTGTTCAGATACATATTTATTTACTTGGTCATTGCATCAGTTACATTCTTCAATTCCATGTTTAGTTTATCCTCTCATATTCAGTTATTTAGTGTAGTGCATATCTCACATGCTCAGTACATTCAAAGTACTGACTGCATACTTTCTTTTGTGCTTTATTGTGTTAGAATATAGGTTAAGATGTTTAGCATCCAACTCGCAGTTAGTATGATCCTATATCATCTCAGCAGCAGAGTTTGGTGAGTCCTTATCATTCAAGGACTAGTTTTTAGTATCTTTATTTCACTATTATTTCAGTTTTAGACAGTTAGAATTAGCTAGGGGCTTATCCCAGCAACTCATCTCAATAGAGACTTTCTGATAAATAGACTAGTGTTTTCAGTTTTATGTTCTTGTTAGATGATTACCGTTTTAAATTTCAAGTATTGAAATTTGGTTTTGATTAATATTATATCATCCAGACTTTAGTTTTTGCTCAGTATTATTCAGTTTGTTACAGTATCCTTAGTGTAACGCCAGGCCATGGGTTAGCTTGGGGTCACTTGTGACTCTAAGCACCATGTTAGCACTAGGGGGTAGTCTCGGGTCGTGACAAACTTGGTATCAGAGCATTAGGTTTAAAGGGTGTAGGGTGTTTGAATGCTGCATTAAGTAAAGTCTTGTTCATGGTTGTGAAGCGCGCCACACTTATGAATGAGAGGCTATGAAATATTTTAGGAAAAGTTTCACTTTTTTCATGTTCATATCTTGTGATATAGTGTGAACTCTATTTAACCTCCTTCTAACTCGTGCTCTACGCATTTTCAGAAAATGCCTCCCAAAAGAGCTAATGGAAGGACAAATGGAAATGGAAATGGTAACAGGAATGGAAACCAGCAAGCACCACTAGCTCCAGCAGACCCTTTGAATGAACAAGTATCACATACTGAGTTCAAGGCTGCTTTCCAAGTGCTATCTAAAGAGATGACTACCTAAGTTAATCAGCAGGCCATTGTACTGGTCAACCCAAATAGTGGTACGACAGCCGCTAGAGTTTGGGATTTCACTCGGATGAATCCTCTGGAGTTTCATGGATCTAAGGCTGAAGAAGATCCATGGGAATTGCTTGATGACATTCAGAACGTCACTTAAATCATGGGCATCACTCCAGTCGAGAGTGCCTATTTATCCACTTACCAGTAGAAAAGAGTGGCTCACACTTGGTGTAAGAAGTGGAAAGAAGATAGGGATGTAGATATAGGTCTAGTTGATTGGGATGAGTTCATAGCTGTATTTCTGGACAGGTTCTTACTACTTGAGTTAAGGGATTCCAAGGTTCATGAGTTTATAAATCTGAAATAGGGTAACAGGAGTATGAAGGAGTATTCTCTTAAGTTTACTCAACTTTCTAAGTATGCTCCAACAATGGTGGCTGACTCAAGGGCTCGCATGAGTAAGTTCGTATCAGGTGTTTTAGAGACTATGGTTTAAAAGTGTAGAACTGCTATGTTGGTTAAGGAAATGTACTTCTCCATATTGATGACTTATGCCCAGCAAATTGAGGTGGAAAAGATCAAGGAGAATGAAAGGGAGAATAAGAGGGCCAGGACAAACAGTTTTAACTTTTCTTAGTAGTAGTCAGATGGTGGTAATCATTCTCAGTTCCATCAAAAGTCCTCAGCTTCAACCCCATCCTCTAATAGTGCCCCAATACCCAAGTTCAGACAGGAGTATCGGGATAGGGCACCAGACTCTAAGTCTTAGGGCAGTGTCACTAATGGGCATACTCATCCGATTTGCAAAAAGTATGGTAAGAACCACCAAGGTGAGTGTATGGCTGACAATGGTAATTTATTTGGGAGTGGTAAGATAGGACACAAATTAAGGGAGTGCCCAGCAGCCTCACAGAGAGGCAGGGATACTCGTCTGCAGAATCAGTTCAGCAGCTCCAGCAGGTTGCCCAACTCAGCAAGTGTAATGACCTCCTGGTCATTTTCTACTTCTCTATATTATTTCGGAATTTAGAGTATTCTCATAGCTGCCCTAAGTCATTTATGACTAACTAGAACTAACAGTTTGGTCACCGGGCAGTTCGTTTGGTTTTTAGAGCCATTTTCCTATTTTGAAATTGTCGTTTTTCAAATTTGTCGACTGGGCCTAAACACTAGGTAGTCGGCCTCATATGCCAATTTTGATAGTTCCATCAGCTTTGAAACATCTATTTTAGGCTAGAGGGACCTTTGGTTTAGGTCTCGAGGCTTCTGGACTCATTTTGGGCTATTGGATAGAAATTGGTTAAAACGACCATTTGGGTGTGGGACCCACATTTCATAGAAACGACCCCGGATGGAAATTTTGATTGCGCCGTTAAGTTCAAATGTTAAATTTGATAGGGTAGCATAGTTCATTTGCATTCACTGGGTTTCGAATAAATCCTCAGGGCCCGTTGGAAACTTGACAAGATATTGCCAAGTGGTGATGCTGCCTTAGCTGGTGCAACCGCTTAAGCGGAAGCCGCTTTAGCAGCTGGGGCCTTGGACCCGCCTGTTCGCTTAAGTGGAGGCTTATCTATTTTAGTGGGGGTGTGTACCCGTTTTTTAGCGGAAGTCCACCCCCGATCATAGAACACTTAAGCATTGGTGGGGGCGCTTTAGCGGTGACCGCTTAAGCGGTCAAGTGGCCTCTTAAGCGGAACCTCCAGGGCATTTAATCCCCTTTTCACCTATTTTTCTACCATTTTTCTTTAAGTGTTGGAGCATTAAAGCTCTAGAGAGATAGTGGGAAATAGGAGGTGATTCTTGGGTATTCAAGAGAGCTTGGAGGGTTTGCTAACATCATTTTCCTCGTCTAAATCCTTGTAAGTTCCGTATAATTTCTTGGTAAATTCTCCGTTTAGACCCAAAGCCCTAGCTAGCTTTGTGGGTTGATTTTGGGTGTTGTAATGCTCGGAATTCACCCATTATTGAGGGTAAATGATCCTTGAGCCTTGAGGGACATTTTTGAAGGTTTTAAATTTATGATTCTGTAAGTGGGTCCCACATGGGATTTTTGGCTCAATTTTGGACCCGATGCATTTATATGCAATATGGGTATTGTTGTTTTCATATTGATGAGTAAAGTGTTATTTTGATAGCGTGGCATCGTGCGGAGGCTTCTCAAAAGGGAAAGGCCCCACTGTAGTGGACTTTATCAAGCTTTCTTCGGCGTCCAGGTAGGGCAGGCTTTCCCTAATTATAGACTGAGCTTAGTTATAATATTAGTATGATATTATGCTAGTTTTGGGTTGGAATTTACGGTTGGTTGCTTACTTAGTAAAAATTAGTTTATTTGGCCGATTTATGGGCTATTTCAGAGGTAGAATCGACCCAATTGCCTATGCCTTAAGTAAATTGATGTTTTGGGGTTATAATATCGCACTAAGCTCCTTGTAGACTTAGGAGGCCTTACAACTTTATCCTAAATCTTGAGCCTTAAATTACATAGCATATACCTAGTTTGGGTCTAGGTTAATGATCTTGAGCTTATTTAAAGACCAATTTGAGTCTGGGACATTCTATTGATTTATGGCATTTAAAGACCGATTCGAGTCTGGCACATTCTATTAATTTATGACATTTAAAGACCAATTTGAGTTCGACATATTCTATCTAATTATGGCACTGATGGTGAAGTTATGAGGAGGTAAATTCGGTTTAAGTCTGGTGTTTATGGGTTATTTCATGGCATTATGGTACCGGTTCGAGTCCGGTGAGTTGTGGTACGAAAGGGTTCATAAGTATGGTAGTAGTATATTTCCTATCCATCGGGCTTATGGGGGTTCATTTGGATTAGTCCTATCTTGTTTGCACCTTCTAGGCTTATGGGGGCCTAGTCAGATTATAAATAGTTTTCCTAAAATCCGGTATCATGTATTTTGTTAGTTATTTCTATATGTCAGAGCATGATCTCAGGGTTGCCCCTTTTCCCTTGACTTTAGCTTACTTTCTCGCATTTTATTATGCTTTTATTATGGTTTAGCTCAGTCGACCGATGATGTCTACTGAGTACCCATTGTTTTGGTACTCACACTACACTTTTGCATCTTTTTTAGTGCAGATTTGAGTACTAGCCACCGCCATTGATATTCTAGCCAGCTATCTACAGGTCTCGGAGATAGGGTGAGCTTTCAGAGCCGGAGCTGATCCCCTCTTCTTCCCCTATTTTTGGATGGTCTTTCATTTCAAGACTACATGTGTATTGATATTATTAGTACTCTTATTCTTTTGCTAGTGGCTCTTGTCCCGGCCTTACCAGGCCGTGGGATTCATTTTGTTCTTCTCCCTCTTTTATTTAGCCTTATATTTTTTGTATTTATATTTATGGGTATGATTTGTATTATTTTTGTATTCTTTCTCCATTGCGCCCATTACTTATTGTTCTGGGCTAAGGATTGGCTTACCTACTAGTGGGACATAGTAGGTTCCATCTAACTCAAAAATTGGGTCGTGACAAATCGGTATTAGAGTGGCTAGGTTCACTAGTACTATTGGTACAAGAGCAACTGTCTAGTATAGTCCCGCAGATCAGAATGATGACGTCTGTATCTTATCTTTGGGAGGCTACAGGACATTCTTAGGATGACTTCACTTTTGTCATTCATATCATGTATTGAGTCTGGGATGGTTTCTAAGGTTCTCATTGTTTCACTCTTTCGCAAATAGCTAGGATGCGAGCTACGGTGCTAGGGCACCTGCTAGAGGTTGTGGCCGATCCAGAGGTCGAAGCCAGGGTAAATCTGCAGCCCCAGCTGAGGGGCCAGATAGAAATCCTTCGCCAAATCCAGTTATTGCTCTAGAGGTAGAGGTTGCTCCATAGGTTCAACCACCCCAGCCATTGATGGGCCAGGGGGTAGCCCAGGCTCCACCGAGATTTATTTCTTCATTGTTTCTTAGAGATGCCTTGATCCAGTTGTTGGGATTAGTTGTGGCACAGTCTGAGGATCAGAGCGGTATGGATGTAGGGGCGCAGCCTGTAGCTGCGACACCCAGAGTTTAGGTTCCCCCAGTGCCGTTAGTTGCTCAGCTGATGGTCGCCCAGCCTGCTATGTCTGTTGAGGTGCAGAAGATGTTGGGTAGATTTCTGAGATTGACTCCTCCGAGGTTTACAAGGGCTCCAGGCGAGGATGCATTTGAGTTCCTGGCAGCTTGCGAGGTTAGGCTCCGTAATTTAGGCCTAATTGAGGCTCGTGGGGTCGATTAAACTACCTTTCAGTCGGACTTGGCTGCTGGACATTGGTAAAGAGGTTTTCTTGATTCCAAACCAGCTGGATATCCCCCTTTGACATAGACTCAGTTCTCTGAGGTCTTCTTGGAGAAGTATATGCCTCGCAGTCTACGTGAACGCTTGATAGATCAGTTCATAGGGTTACAACAGGGTTCTATGATAGTTTTTGAGTATGAGGCACAATTTCACGAGTTGGCCAGATATGCTACTGCAATCTTGCCTACCGAGTATGGGAGGATTTGGTGTTAAGTTAGGGGACTGAAACTTTCTCTTCGTATGGTTGCTCAGAGTTTGGTTACTGCTGGTAGGTTTTTCGTTGAGAATTCAAATTATGCTCGGACTATGGAGGAGATGCATCGCGAGTCCCAAGGGGCAGCGATAAGAGACCATGTCATCAGGGTAGTTTCAGTAGAAGCCATAGAGGCTCACAGTTCATATGCAGAGGTTCTCAGAGTAGGTACCCTCCACATCAGTCATATCGGTACCAAGGTCAATCCAGTAGGCATGTTCAGACAACACTTCAGATTTCTAATGGAGATCAGTCCAGTTTCAGTGATTTTTACGGCCAGAGTAGTGGCTAGTCTCCGAGTTATGCACCTTCTGGATCTTCTAACCATGGTGGCTATTCTGGGTCAGCCAGATCTTCTAGATCAAGTGGTATTTTGGGGCCTTGCTATACGTGTGAAGTATATAGCTATTTCTCTAGATAGTGTGCCCAGCATGGGATGATTGAGCCGACAGCGCAGAGTGTTCCACCGATCAGATCAGTGCTGTCTCTAATTAGGGGTGGTGCTCAAGATAGTAGGGGTGGTCTCCATAGTTCTCGAGGATATTCTTAGGCAGGTAGGATGGGTGGTAGGTCAGATGCCCAGCCAGGTGGCGGGCGAGGTCATTTATATGTTATACCTGGTAGACCAGAGGCAGAGTCTTCAGATACTGTGATTATAGGTATAATTTCAGTATGTCGTCAGCCAGCTATTGCTTTATTTGATCCGGGATCCACGCATTCTTAAGTTTCTGCTTATTATGCACCACGATTAGAGTTGTCTTGGGAGCCTTTATCTGTGCCATTATGTGTATCTACTTACGTGGGTGATTTTTTAATAGTGGATCAGATTTATAGATCAAATGTGGTGACTGTTCAAGAGTTTGATACTTGGGCCGATCTTATTATATTAGATATGGTGGACTTTGATGTGATTCTGGTCATGGACTGATTATCCCCTTTTCATGAAGTCTTGGATTACTTCACCAAGATCGTTACCTCAGCCATGCCTGGCATACCCCCGATTGTGTGGCAGGGTTCTTTTAGCTGTGCACCGACGAGGATTATTTCTTATGTTCGGGCTAGGAGATTGGTGTCGAGGGGTTGCGAGTCTTATCTCGCTTATGTTTCTGATGTTAGTACTGAGAGTCCCTCACTTTATTCTATTCCTATTATCCGTGAGTTCTCAGATATTTTTCCTACCGACCTACCTGGTCTTCCTCTTGAGCGTGATATTAAGTTTGCTATTGATCTCGAGCCAGGCACCCTACCTATTTCTATGGCACTTTACTGTATGGCTCCTGCAGAGCTTAAGGAGCTGAATTCTCAGCTTCAGTATCTTTTGGGTAAAGGTTTCATTCGGCCTAGTGTATCGCCTTGGGGTGCTTCTGTATTATTCGTGAAGAAAAAGGATGGCTCTATGCGTATGTGTATTGACTATAGGTAGCTGAATAAGGTTACAGTGAAGAATAAGTATCCTATGCCTCGCATTGATGATTTATCTTACCAGCTTTAGGGTGCGGCAGTGTTCTCAAATATTGACTTGAGATCGGGTTACCATTAGTTGAGGAGGGGACATCCCTAAGACAGCCTTCAGGACTTGGTATGGCCATTATGAGTTCCTGGTGATGTCTTTTGGGTTGACTAATAACCCAACAACATTTATGGATTTGATGAATCGAGTTTTCAGACCCTATTTGGACTCCTTTGTGATTGTCTTCATTGATGACATTCTTATATATTCAAAGAGCGGGGAGGAGCAAGACCAGCATTTGAGAATTGTGCTCCAGACTTTGAGAGATCATAGGCTTTATGTCAAATTCTCAAAGTGTGAGTTCTGGCTTGATTCTGTTACATTCCTAGGGTACGTGGTGTCTAAGGATAGGATTATGATGGATCCAGCAAAGATTGAGGCTATTCGTGATTGGGCAAGACCTACATCTCCGACTGAGGTTCGTAGCTTTATTGGTTTGGCAGGTTACTATAAGCGATTTGTTGAGTGTTTTGCTTCTATTACATCGCTTATGACTAGACTGGCTAGGAAAGAAGTTCCATTTTAGTGGTCCGAGGATTGTGAGTTGAGCTTTCTGAAGCTCAAGAGCTTACTCATTTCAGCTCTGATGTTAACCCTTCCTGTTTAGGGTGAGGGCTTTACAGTTTATAGTGATGCTTCTGATGTTGGTTTGGGTTGTGTTTTGATGCAGTAGGGCTGAGTTATTGATTATGCATCGAGGCAGTTTAAGATTCATCAGTGCAGCTAACTCACTCATGATTTAGAGTTGGCGGCGGTGGTTTTTGCACTTAAGATTTGGAGGCACTGCTTGTATGGTGTTCATTAGGAGATCTACACCGACCATCGTAGTCTTCAGCACCTTATGACTTAGAGAGAGCTTAATTCTAGGCAGCGTAGGTGGATTGAGTTACTGAAGGACTATGATATCTCTATCCTATACCATCTGGGCAAGGCGAACGTGGTAGCAGATGCCTTGAGCCGGAAGGCGGTGAGCAGGGGTAGTTTGGCTTTTATTTCAGCTTCAGAGCGGTCGTTGGCTTTAAGCATTTAGTTCTTAGCCAACTTGTTGGTTCGACTCGATATTTCAGACTCCAGGAGGATCTTTGTGAGTGCTGAGGCTAGGTCTACCTTATTTAAGAAGATTCACAGTCACCAGTTTGAGGATAGTAGACTTTGTGACATCCGTGATCAGGTGGCGAGGGGTGAGTCCAGACGGGCTACCCTATATTCAGAGGGTATTTTGAGGTTTGATGGTCACATCTGTGTTTCGAGGGTTGGAGACTTGATTCAATTGATATTGTGAGAGTCTCATAGCTCTAGATATTCTATTCACCCTTGGGCAGCAAAAATGTATAGAGATTTGAGGCAGTATTACTGGTGGAGTGGAATGAAGAGAGAGGTTGTAGACTTTGTAGCTCGTTGGCTTTGTTGTTAGCAGGTAAAGGCTGAGCATCAGTGACCAAGTGGATTACTTCAGAGGCTACCCATTCCTGAGTGGAAGTGGGAACGGGTTACTATGGACTTTATGACCGGTTTACCTCATTCTTCGTGTGGTACTGACAATATTTAGGTCATTGTGGATCGGTTGACCAAGTTGGCTTATTTTACCCCAATTCAGTTCTCCTCCAGTGCCGAGAAGTTATCCCCTTATCTACATTTGAGAGATAGTTCACTTTCATGGAGTACCCGTATCCATTATTTCTGATAGAGGCTCAGTATTTACTTCTAGCTTTTGGAGGACTTGTCAGGAAGAGTTGGGTACTCAGGTTGATCTTAGCACCACATTCCATCCTCAGACGGACAGTCAGTCGGAGTGGACCATTCAGGTTCTTAAAAATATGCTTCGCGCGTGCATGGTGGACTTTGGAGGTCAGTGGGAGAAGCACTTAGCTTTGGCAGAGTTTGCTTATAATAATAGCTACCATTCAAGCATCGAGATGGCACCATTTGAGGCATTATATGGTAGATGTTGTCGGTCTCTGAATGGCTGGTTTGAGACTTCAGAGATTAGCCTCCGTGGCACTAATTTGTTTCATGAGTCCTTGGATAGGTTGCGGTGATTCAGGATATTGAGAGTAGCTTAGAGTAGGCAGAAGAGTTACGCTGATCCTAGACTTCGTGCCTTGAAGTATGGAGTAGGTGACCGGGTTTTCCTCTATGTATCGCCTATGAAGGGCGTGATGAGGTTCGGGAGGAAGAAAAAGCTCAGCCCCAGGTATATTGGTCCATTCGAGATACTTCAGACAGTAGGAGAGATAGCTTATGAGTTGACCTTGCCCCTAAATTTCTCAGCTATTCATCCAGTTTTCCATGTCTCTATGTTGCGGTGTTACATCCTGGATGAGTCTCACGTGCTTCGGTGGGACTCGATCCTTATTTTAGCCAGAGATGTTAGGCGGTTGCGCTCCAGAGAGATTCTAGTAGTTAAGGTCTAGTAGAGGCACTGTCCAGTTGAGACGGCTACTTGGGAGATCGAGATGCAGATGCAGACCCAGTATCCCCACCTGTTCGAGCCTTCAAGTACTTCTTAATCTTTTACTTTCACGGATGAAAGTTTTTTTAGTAGTGGATGTTGTAATGACCATCTTGGTCATTTTCTACTTCTCCATATTATTTCGGCATTTAGAGCTTTCTCATAGCTATCCCAAATCATTTATCACTTACTGAAACTGACAGTTTGGTTACCGGGCAGTTTGTTTGGGTTTTAGAGCCATTTCCTTGTTTTGAAATCGTCACTTTTCAAATTTGGCGATTGGGCATAAACATCAGGTAGACGACCTCGTATGCCAATTATAATAGTTCCATCAGCTTTGGAAAGTCGATTTTACACTAGGAGGACCTTTGGTTTGGGTTTCGAGGCTTTCAGACTCATTTTGGGCTATTGGATGGAAATTGATTAAAACGACCATTTGGGTGTGGGACCCACATTTCATCAAAATGACCCCGGACTAAAATTTTGATTGCGTCGTTGAGTTTGAAATGTTGAATTTGATAGGGTATCATAGTTTGTTTGTGTTCACGGGGTTTCAAACGAATTTTGACGGCCCGTTGGAAACTTGGCAAAATATTGCCAAGTGCTGATGCTGCTTCAGCTGGTGCAACCGCTTAAGTGGGCCTTTGGCACTTAAGTGGATGCCTCTTTAGCAGCTTGGGTACTGCTTTGGCGGCTGGGGCCTTGGACTCGTCTGTCTGCTTAAGCGAAGACTTGTTCGCTTTAGAGGGGTGCGCTTAAGCGGCACCCATCTGCTTTAGCCGAAGTCTACCCTGGGTCATGGAGCACTTAAGCGCTGGTGGGGGCGCTTTAGCGGTGACCGCTTAAGCGGTCAAGTGGCCGCTTAAGCGGCACCTGCAGGGCATTTAATCCCCTTTTCACCCATTTTTCTCTCATTTTTCTCTAAGTGTTGGAGCATTAAAGCTCTGGAGAGATAGTGGGAGAGAGGAGGCGATTCTTGGGTGTTCAAGGGAGCTTGGAGTGTTTGCTAACATCATTTTCTTTGTCTAAATCCTTGTAAGTTTCGTCTAATTTCTTGGTAAATTCTCCATTTAAACCCAAAGTCCTAGCTAGCTTTGTGGGTTGATTTTTGGTGTTGTAATGCTCGAAATTCACCCATTATTGAGGGTAAATGATCCTTGAGCCTTGAGGGACATTTTGACGATTTCAAATTTATGATTCCGTAAGCGGGCCCTATATGGGATTTTCGGCTCAATTTTGGACCCGATGCATTTATATGCAATATGGGTATTCTTGTTCTTGTATTGATGAGTAGAGTGTTATTTTGATAATGTGGCATCGTGCGGAGGCTTCTCGGAAGAGAAAGGCCCCACTATAGCGGACTTTATTGAGCTTTTTTTGGCGTCCAGGTAGGCTAGGCTTACCCTACTTATAGATTGAGCTTAGTTATGGTATTAGTATGACATTATGCTAGTTTTGGATTGGAATTTATGATTGGTTGCTTAGTTAGTAAAAGTTGGTTTATTGGGCCGATTTGTGGGTCGTTTCGGAGGTAGAATCGACCCAATTACCTATCCTTTAAGTAAATTGATGCTTTGGGGATATAATATCACACTTAGCTCCTTGTGGACTTAGGAGGCCTTCTTTCACAACTTTATCCTAACTCTTGAGCCTTAAACTACATAGCATATACCTAGTTCGGGGCTGGGTTAATGATCTTGAGCTTATTTAAAGACCGGTTCGAGTCTGGCATATTCTATTGATTTATGGCATTTAAAGACCGATTTGAGTCCAGCACATTCTATTAATTTATGGCCTTTAAAGGCTGGTTCAAGTCTGGCATATTCTATCTAATTATGGCACCGATGGTGAAGTTATGAGGAGGTAAATTCGATTCAAGTTCGGTGTTTATGGGTTATTTCATGGCATTATGGTACCGGTTCGAGTTCGGTGAGTTGTGGTACGAAAGGGTTCATAATCATGGTAGTAGTATATTTCCTTGATTACATCCATTGGGCTTATGAGGGTTCGTTTGGATTAGTCCTCTCTTGTTTGCACCTTCTAGGCTTATGGGGGCCTAGTTAGGTTATAAATAGTTTACCTAAATCCGGTATCGTGTATTTTGTTAGTTATTTCTATATGTCGAAGCATGATCTCAGGGTTGCCCTTTTTCCCTTGACTTTAGCTTACTTTCTCGCATTTTATTATGCTTTTACTATAGTTTAGCTCAGTCGGCCGATAATATCTACTGAGTACCAGTTGTTTTGGTACTCATACTACACTTCTGCATTTTTTCTGGTACAGATTCGAGTACTAGCCGCCGCCATTGATATTCTAGTCAGCTATCTATAGGTCTCAGGGATAGGGTGAGCTTTTAGATACGGAGCTGATCCCCTCTTCTTCCCCTATTTTTGAATGGTCTTTTATTTCAAGACTATATGTGTATTGATATTATTAGTACTCTTATTCTTTTGCTAGTGGCTCTTGTATTAGCCTTACCAGGTCCTGGGATTCATTTTGTTCTTCTCCTTCTTTTATTTAGCCTTATATTTGTAACACCCCGTATGTTTTCGAACCTATTTAATTACCGTAACATTCATGGAATTATTTAAACACGGGAGTTTTGAAGAATTATACATCAAATGTGATGGGTCAAATTAATCTTGAGTCATTGGGCTCAATTAAGGCCCAAAAAGACACAAAAGACATGGCCCAAATGAAGGGGAAATGATCCATTCTTCTTTTGACCAAATCAACACATTAATTAGTGACCAAAGGATGGATAAAGATGACCATTAAGGGTCTATAAAAGGCACCAAAAATCTGATATTTATTCATTTGATTACACATGCCAAAATCTAGAAATTTCCACAATATTCTCTCCTCTTCCAAACCCTGAGCTATCTTCTTCTTGGGACAAGATCACTCCTTGGAAAGCTTTGGTAAGTGCTTATATTTATGGTTTAATATATTATATGCATGGAAGATGGTGTAGATCATGTTGGTTATGTTGGTGAAGTGTGAGAAGTTCACTATGTGTGAAACAACTTATGTTTGCTTAATCGTTGAAGGTTTTTACCTTGTAAACTTGAAAATGGACCTGTGGTCTTGAAGGAAGTGAACTTGATGGGTTCAATATTGATATGTGAGATGTGACTATAGACTTAACTTGTTTTATTCTTGTACATAATGTTTGAAATTGTTATTGCAAAATTGTGCATGAATTTGGTGGTGTATTGAAGGAAAAGTGTGGTTTTGGTGATGTTCATGTGTGTTGTGAAACCATGGCTGATTGTTGGCATCCAAGATGATCTAAAATATGTCAAGAGAAGTTTAGTTATAATCATGGACCATTCATTGCATAAAAAGACCCAAAAGAGACCCTTTTTGGCCGAAACAGGCACCCGCCCTCTCAGACGAAGCACCTGCGGGCGCAGGTGACTTCGCAGGTGCCTATGGCTACTGCCAAAGGTCACCTGCGGACGCAGGTCAGCCACCTGTGGGCGTAGGTGGCTTCGCAGGTCATCCCAGAACCCCGAAATTATTGTTTTGGCATCCCTTTGACACCCCGAAGCCCCTATACCCTTCATGGATGCAATTATCAACTTATGT
This sequence comes from Capsicum rhomboideum, assembly GCA_031232105.1. Lineage (NCBI taxonomy): Eukaryota > Viridiplantae > Streptophyta > Magnoliopsida > Solanales > Solanaceae > Capsicum > Capsicum rhomboideum. Next base: position 43,288,691 of record CP124719.1, on the reverse strand, counting down.
TACCTTTTAAATGACTATAAAGGAGTATCCCGGAGGTATTTTGAATGGTATCAAATATGGGTTGTTGTTAAAGTGTTATTGTGAAAACTATCGAGTGACTTAACGGAGAAAAGGTAACGTAGTGTTAATGAGGAAGTGTAAAGGGAAAACTTGGTGTGAAATGCTATTGATGTATGATTTCTTGGTCAATGTGTGGAATGTGATGATGTTGTTGTCATGGTAATGCAGTGGATTGTATTGTTAGAGACGAAATGATGCCATATAGCAGTCACGTAACTCATTGTGACACCTATACACTTGTAAGGTAGTTGATTGTTAACGTACGCCCGTTATGTACTTGTGTTGTAGAGTGACACGTAAGTAAGGAACTGGATTGTTGTATTCACATCTAGGACGGTATATTCATATTGAGATCATAAGGTATGTAAGGTTACTCTTTCTGTATCCTTCTGCAGCATATTGTTCATATTGACTTTGTACTTATTCCATTCCGAAATGTCCAAAGGTATCTCATTTCAGGTTGTTATCTGTTGTAAAGTCACATATTCCTCATTCTGTAGACGTTGTTGCTCATGTGTTACATAGTTACGGACATGGTTCCAAAGTCCCAATAATATTATGTTCCAAAGTTTCCAATAAGGTTATGACTACAAATATATCAATCTCTCATAAACAAAAGTATCAATCTCTCATAAGTGAATATATTAATCTCTCATGAGTGAGCGTATCAATATCTCACAGGTAAAGGTACCAATCTCGCAGTAGTTAAAGGAAATAGAGTAATGTATAATTAGTTATATCCATGGGGTGAAATAAACACCTTCATGATGACCATCCCAACATTTTGGGTGTATCCATGGGGTGAAGGAAACACCTTCATGATGACCATCCCAACATTATGGGTGTATCCATGGGGTGACACGAACACCTTCATGAAGGTATTATTTTCCCACTGATCAGCTTGGGGCCCGGGCATCGTAAGAGTGGAAGAATGAGTAGTGAACGAAAAGATGAGTGATGAACGAATATATAAGCATTAAAGTAAGAAAAGTAATCCACATAATGTACATATTTCCATACATATAGGATGGTGATTTATCCATATTGGTGATTCACTTATTTTGATTTCATTGAAGTATTTATGTATCAGATAGTTTCTTCTGACCTTATATACTCAGTACATTATTCGTACTGACCCCTTTGGGGGAACTTACTTTAATTATTGCAGGCGCAGGTGCTAGTAGACCTCCTCTGTAAGTTGTGGATAATTTGCAGGTTTTTGGTGAGCTCCAGTTGGTTCGGGGTTTTCCCAGTCACAGTTATACCTTTGTTTTGATGTTGTAAATGTTGTATAAAGCGTGTACTTGTCCCGACTTTAAGTTGGTATTGTAGATGCATCTGTTAGAGGCTTTTGTAGACATATGTGGGTATATGAATGTAAGGGACGTATGTTCATTTTGACTTGATGGCCCTAACGGCCAAGTTTCATATATAACATGTTTTCCATGACTTCTGCATAGTTTTATGAGACATAATGAGATTCATACGAGGATATGCATACGAATGTACATGAGTAAAGATTGGTTCTCTCGGGCCTTATCGGCTTCTGGTGCCAGTCCGCCTCAATGGGATTTGGGGTGTGACAATATTTTTTGTACTTATATTTTTGGGTATGATTTGTATTATTTTTGTATTCTTTCACCATTGTGCCCATTACTTGTCGTTTCGGGCTAAGGCTTGGCTTACCTACTGGTGGGACATAGTAGATGCCATCATGACTCAGAAATTGGGTCGTGATAGCAGGGTGTCTCATCTTGTACAGGAGGCAGTCAGCGCCAGAACATATTTTATGTACTTTAGACTCGACAGGATTAAGAGAGTTCCCCTGATGTAGTCATTGGTACGTTACAGGTCTTTCATAGTAATGTCTATGTCTTATTAGATCCCAGAGCCACACTTTTCTTCGTGACTCCTTATATAGCAGTAAACTTCGGTGTCAGTCCCGAAATCCTCTCAAAAACCTTCTCAGTCTCTACTCCTGTTTAGCGGTGTGCGAAAATCGGTTCAACCGATAAACTGAGCCGATAAAAATATTATTGATTATCAGTATCGGGTTACTGGATTAACGATTTTTAAATGGTTTTGTAAATTTTTTAATTAGGTTATCGGTTCGGTTTTTGATTTTAAGATTTTAGTTCACGGTTAAATCGAAAACTCAATAAGATTGTTAGAATTATATTTTTATCCATAATTATATAATAATGGCTTCAGATTTTAAATCCATATTTTATTGTCTTTTGCATTTTATAGTTGTTGTTTTAATGCTTGTAATTTGTATAGACTTTATGCATAAAGATAATGTAGAACAAATGAAAATAAGAGAAAGTAAGAAAAAATTAGAGGATCATTTTCTTATCGGTTAAACTGAAAACCAAACCGTAAAGGACCAAAAACCGATTAACCGAAAATCGATAACAAATATCTTATTGGTTTGATTATCGATTTAGTGTGTTTACAAATCAAAAATAGATAAATCGAACCGATAATACACAAAACAAACCGAACTGACTAATTACCATCCCTACTCCTATTGGTGATTCAGTCATGAGCCAGACGGGTATACAAAAATTGCCCAATCACAGTTTCTCAAAAAGTCACCTCAGTTGATTTTGTAGAGTTAGATATGACTGATTTTGATGTCATTCTTGGCATGGATTGACGATATTCTTGTTATGCCTCAGTCGATTGTAGAAATAGAGTAGTCCAGTTTCAGTTTCCAAATGAACCGATCATAGAGTGGAAGGGTAGTACTTTAGTGCCTATAGGTCGGTCGGTTTGTCTCTTACCTTAAGGCTAGAAAATGACTTTCAAAGGGTGGATCTATCATCTTGTCTAGGTTAAGGATTCAAAGTCTGAGACCCCAACTCTTCAATCAGTTCTAATGGTTAATGAATTTCTAAAAGTGTTTCCTGAAGATCTACCCAGAGTTCCTCCCGAGCGGGAAATTGACTTTGGAATAGATCTCCTTCCAGATACCCAGCCTATTTCAATTCCACCTTACAGAATGGCTCCAGCTAAACTTAAGGAATTGAATGAACAATTGAAAGATCTTTTCGATAAAGGTTTTACCAGGCCCAACATCTCTCCATAGGGTGCTCTAATTCTTTTCGTGTGCAAGAAAGATGGTTCTCTCAGAATGTGCATCGATTACCGTTAGTTGAATAAAGTCACAATCAAGAATAAGTATCCCATTCCTAGGATTGATGACTTGTTTGACTAGCTTCAGGGTGCTAGTTGCTTTTCTAAGATAGACCTCATATCCGGCTATCATCAGCTTAGAGTCAGAGAGCGTGAGATTCTGAAGACAACCTTCAGAACTTAGTATAGTCACTTCGAATTTGTTGTTATGTCTTTTGGACTAATGAATGCTCCTATAACTTTTATGGACTTGATGAACAGGGTGTTCAAGCAGTACTTGAAGATGTTCGTCATTGGCCTATGAGTTAGATTTCCTGCAAACTTAGCATCAGTGCATCCAATTTTTCATGTGTCTCAGTTGAAGAAATACATTGGTGATGTAACATCAGTTGTACCTTTAGATAGTGCAGGTGTGAGAGATAGTCTCTCTTACGAATAGGTCCCACTTGAGATTCTTGACTGTTAGGTTCGTAAGATGAGAAACAAGGAAGTCGCTTCAGTGAAGGTTCTTTGGAGGAATCAGCTAGTTGAGGGAGCTACTTGGTAAGTAGAAATGGATATGATGACCAAGTATCCCCATCTTTTCTCTTCTAATTCCGTTCCAGCTTAAAGTAACAACTTTCTCCTTATTACTTCTCTTAGTCTCATGTCACTCAGTGACTCCCATATTATAGCATGCATTTATGAGTTCAATTCAGTCCATATTTTAGTTAAAGATTCAGTTATCATGTCAGTATTCAGCTCTCAGAAACTCAGTGTTGGGATTGTAACTCTTTCTCTAGCCATTCAACTTAGTTAGTTTTCATTCGGAAACGAATAATCCCAAGGGGGAGATATTGTAACACCCCCAAAATCCAAGCTAAGATTAGAACCATGCTTCAAGTATATCTAGAACCAAACATAGTAAGTTGGTAGCATGAGAAGTGCCTTAGATATGAATTAAGGCCATATGTAACTCCTAGCTCGTAGTTAAGTTGAAAGCTTCCTTACCGATTGAATTCTTATATAGGCTCTTTCTAGAGTCAACTTCAAATAAGTATAACTCCTAGATTATGAATATTTTTTAGGTTCAATACCCACCAAATTAAAGGTCTATGATTCTTATTTCCAATATATCTGATTGTTCGTTATTCCTATTTCAAAGCTAGAAGATATGGCCATTTTAGTGAAACACTATCCAACAATGAGATACCATGACCAATCCAGCGACTGTTGGAGGTGATCATCTATAGCAAACAGCCCCAAAGTCCTGAAGGTTGACAAAAATACCTCTTTGGCAATGAAAAGAACCAACAACCATTGGTAGAACCAACGATCATTGGTAGGGATCATAGTCACAAGGTTGGCCCGACTTGAGGATCCAACGACCAACCAAGGAACGATCGTTGGTGTAACACCCCGTCCATTCCCAACCCTACTTGACGACATGAAATAATATGTACTTAGGTATCGAGAGCTATAAGCATGCATTTGGTTATGCTATTGGTGAGATAATTGAATTTGGCTCTTGTTATGTGATTAAACCTTCATAGGAGGTGTTTTATGATCTTCGTGGAACATTTGTGGGGTTCAAAATGAGGCTAAGAAGACCTCTAAACAAAGTATAATAAGGTTAAGAAGTGAATTAAAGAATAGGACTTGAAGTATCTAACCAAACCCGCGAAGAGAAGTCGAAAAATGGAATTTTCAAAAATTTTAAGGAGGGGCGCGTTTGGGACCGTGCCACGCTGCTCTGGGCTAAAATTTTTAGCCCATAGACAGTAGGTTGGCGCGCCCAGGGGCGTGCCACCTTGGGTTTTCCACTTTTTCGAAAGTTGGAAATTTCTAAGTCCCAAAGGTATCCGGGGACGTACCGAGCCGATTTTTGCCACGTTTCTTCTACAATCATGAGTTTATACATGAAATGAATGACATATGATATTGGTATGATAATATTACTCGAGAACGAATTTGGGGTCAAAATGACAGTTTTGCCCTTAAGGTCAAAATAAGCTAAACGTGGCTAGAATTGGTTGTTTTTGGCATTGAGGCTACGAGTATGAATTGCATGAGTGAGAATATTGTTGTAACACGTATTATATAATTTCAACACGAGAAATTATTGATTAGTATGGGGTTAAGTGAATTGGGCCCAAAAAGGACCCAAAAATGAAAAGAAAACATGGCCCAATTAAGCCAAAAAGGACCCATTTTTCATCCTTGACCATTTGTACATGGCATTTAATGCCAAGGAGACTTGAGGGGCTATAAATAGATGGAAAAATCTGATTTTAATCAAAGGAGTGCTCTACACTTTTCTAGAAATTTCCCAAAAATTGCTCTCAACTCTCAAGAACCCTAAAACCCCTAAGCCAACTTCTTGGAGCAAAATCATCACTTTTCAAGCTTGGGTAAGTGAATATTGTTATGGATTACTACATTATATGCATGAAAGAGTATGTAAATCATGTTGGTTGTGCTTAGAAATGTTGGACATGGTACTTTGTGCTTTTTTATAAGATTTGTGATCCATGGGATTTGAACTTGAATAAGGACTTGAGCATTTGATGAAAGCTCATGATGTGGATAAAATATGAACATGTATGGTGCTATTTTGTTAATTACTTTGTTATTTTTCTATAAGTGCAAATTGTGGGATGTTGGCCGATTTGTGCTATGAAGTGTATTAAGGTGAATTGATGGATTGTTTGTGATGTGGTGTGGATAAGAAAGTGTAAAGGGGAAGTGTTGTGGTGGAATGTATTGATTATCATGTATTGGTCAATGTTGGGAATATTGGAGGATTTTTGGAATAATGATTTTATCAATGGTTTTGTTAAGGGGGAAATGACATGTTAAAGCTAAACATGTGACTTATTGTTGTTGTATGCCATTATAAGGTAATTGGTGGTTAATGTTGGTTTCGTTATAAACTTGTGTTGTAGAGAGAAACATAAGGAAGGAGCGGGAATATTGTATGCACGTCTAAGATTGTGTATTCGTATTAAGAATACAAGGTATGTAAGGTTCCTTTTTCCACATCCTTCTGCAACATGTTATTCACATTGACATTGGACTTGTTTCAATTCCGAGGGGTTTGAAGCATCTCAAATTCAGGTTGACGTATATTGTTATTCATATGTGTCCTATTCCTAAATGCATGATGATTCGTTTGCCTCTTGTTCATTGAGTGAAGTTCCAAAAATGTCATAACGTTATCATTCCTAAATGAACGATCTCAAGAGAGTAATAACATAAGAGAACCTATTTATTCTTGAATAGCATTTTCCAATCATGTCATGTTCCAAGTACTCAATTATGATGATTATCTTTGTATCAATCTTTTACAAGTAAAAGTACCAATCTCATAAGAGTAATAAGAGAGGTGATGTGCAAGCTAATATATCTATTCCTCATAAGTGAAGATGTCAATCTCATGAAGCAAGAGTGAAGAAGTAGTATATATATGTGTGATTCCTATTATGTCATGATCTTCAATATCTCAATCACTCTTAAGAATGGAAGTAAGAATAACAAGAGAAATAAGAGGTGTATAATTAAGAAGTAATCATGGGTGGTATCCCAGGGGTTAAAATACCTAGCATGGGTCGATCCCAATAACATGGGTGGTATCCCAGGGGCGACAGAAAAGCCTAGCATGGGTCGATCCCGATACATCCCAGGGGCGATATAAAAGCCTAGCATGGGTTATGATGGTACATCCCAGGGGCGACACGAAAGCCTAGCATGGGTTAATATAACATCCCAGGGGCGATAAGCCTAGCATGGGTTAATAATATCCCAGGGGCGACACGAAAGCCTAGCATGGGTTCACATAACATCCCAGGGGTCAAAGTACCTAGCATGGGTTAATCTCATCCCAGGGACGACAGAATAGCCTAGCATGGGTAGAACAATAAAGATGAATAAAAGATGAAGACAAGAGGAGTAAAGAACGTAATATACATGGTTTCCCACATACGGAAAGAGAGTTTATTCACATTTCTGTTTCCTTATATTGCTTCCATTATTGTTGTTATTATGTATGATGAATTTCTTATGAGCCTTATATATTCAGTACATTCTTCGTACTGACCCCCTCAAGGGAATTACCTTACATGTTGCAGGTGAAGGCACTAGTAGACCTTCATCGTAGGTTGACATTACGGATCTTTGGTGAGCCCCAGTTGCTTCGGGACTTTTCGAGTCATAGGTGTACAGTTGTGTTGATGTTGTAAATATAGTATAAAGCGGGGACTTGTCCCGACTGTTAGTTGATCGTGTAAATGCATCTGTTAGAGGCTTTTGTAGACGTGTGTGGGTTATGACTGTGAAAGATAAATGTCCGTTTTGACTTGATGGCTCCAACGGCCAAGTTTCTAAATATGTATATAACACATGTTTCCATGAGTTATGTTTTCCGCATAGTTGCATAAGGTTTAATAAGGTTCACACGAGGACATGCATACGAACGTACATGAGCAAAGGTTGGTTCTCTCGGGCCATATCGGCTTCGGGTGCCAATCATGTCTCGATGGGATTCGGGGCGTGATAGTTGGGGGGTCCAACGAGCCGTCCCTTGGATCGTCTGATAGAGTCCTGCAAGCCATCAAAATCCCATCTCAACCTACAACCCACAACCTAACCAACAATCGTTAGTGAATCCAACGACCGTTGGGTGGTTTGTTCGTCACGATACTCAAATTTTTTAGTTACAATTTTAGAGGGGTATTCCAGTTTTTTTTCATTATTTAACCCCCTAAACTACGTTGTTTTAACTATCCTAAGGCTGAATATTAATCCTAAACTACCCCAAATCCCTCAAAGCGACACTTAGAGAGAAAACAGAGAAATAAACAATTTCATCCTCCAAAGCAAGAATAGGGTTCATCAGTTCCAGACTTCAAATTCAAAGATTTTACCAAGATTTTCACCTCCAGGTATGTGAGATTTCATCAATGGTATTCTTTCACCCATTGAGTCCCTAAGTAAACCCAAATTCTTCAGTTAATTCATTCTTCAGAGCTTAGGGTTTCCATGAAAAGTATGAATTCCCTTATGTTTCTGTTCCTTATTATGATTAAGCCATGAATACATGTTTTCCATGAATTTCTGTACCTTCACATACTTATAATTATGAACCCTCAGTATATTGACTAATTCATGATTTTATACTTGTGTTGTATGAATTCCTACTCTATTCAGATTTTAGAAATGTTCATGAGTAGTTGCATTCTTCAGGGATGGTGGGTTATGAACACCCGATGACCTAGTACCTCATGCATTTGATAATAAATGTTTAGTCCTTCAGTCTCCCATGTTTTAGGATGCTTTCAGATAAAGTATCTATTGTTCATCTCAGATATCAGTATTTACGAGCTTATCAGTATATCAGGATAAAATTCAATTGGGAGTAGTATTTAGCACCGAGCGGACGCAGGGATGAAGGCTCACCAGTTAGTTAGGCTGATACCTTTAGTAGAAGTCCCTAAGTCCCAAAACTACGACGCCACTATAGGTTCTAAAGGGTCACCCGTCAGATCAGGCTTGATACCTTAGTACTTCTGGACATCAGTTTAGTGAATCCACATCAGTCAGTTTTCGCACCCTTGGCAAGGTACAAAGTACCCTTCCAACTAGGGTTATAGGTAGGGCCCCATTTAGCTCAGATGAGGTATGTCGGTTAACAGTAGCTCCCATAGTTCAAACTCAGATATTGCATGACCTTGTATTCAGTTTATTCAGCATATTATTATTTAGTTACATATTTATTTACTTGGTTATTGCATCAGTTGCATTCTTCAGTTTCATGTTCAGTTTATCCTCTCATATTCAATTATTTAGTATAGTGCATATCTCACATGCTCAATACATTCAAAGTACTGACCGCATACTTTCTTTTACGCTATATTGTGTTATAATATAAGTTCAGATGTTCAACATCTAACTCGCGGTTAGCACGATCCTACATCATCTTAACAGCAGAGTTTGGTGAGTCCTCATCATTTGAGGACTGATTTTCAGTATCTTTATTTCATTATTATTTCAGTTTCAGACAGTTAGAGTTAGCTGGGGTCTTGTCCCAACAACTCATCTTAATGAAAACTTTCAGACTAGTGTTTTTAGCTTTATGTTCATGTTAGATAATTCCCGTTTGGTTTTGATTACTATTATATCATCCAGACTTTAATTTTCGCTCAGTATTATTCAATTTGTTACAGTATTCTTAGTGTCATGCCAAACCATGGGTTAGTTTGGGGTCTCTTGTTACGACTAGGGGGTAGTCTCGGATCGTGATAGGTAATTTTACCATATCACCTTTTGAATAAATTAATTCAATGCTTTGAGAAATGTATTGGGTAATGACTGTAATTAATAACTAAGGGTAAAATGAATAGAAATGGGTAAATTATCCATTGATTTTTCAAGCTGGACAAGTATTATTGAATATCTATTTTAGCTAGCATTTGGCCATAGATTCCTAAATATTTTTTGGCAAGTTATTTTTAGGTGAAGTTTCACTATGTGTTTGGCTATAATATTTGAGAAATATATTTCAGTTTTAAAAGTTAAAAAAAATGAAATTTGGTCGGAATTTAAATTATTTGCCAAAAATATTTACTAAATAATAGCAAATTATATGGCCAAATACTATTTGCCAAGTTTTTTTACAAAAACTACCTAGAAAATCTATGACCAAAAAGTTTTAAAAAAAATGGAGTCCCTCCTCGTTAATTGAGACTCAAGAGGTCATTTTGACTCTTTCTTCTCAAGCATATTTATCCTTCTGAAAGCCTTTTTCTCTTTTCTGAGCAATAGCCATTTACTTGTTCACTGAAGGCAGAAAGAAATCATCAAGATGGCCCATATTATGCTGAAGAATCTTAAGGTGCCACCAAACTCAGCCAGTTTGGAAGAAGCTCGCAGTCGTACCTTTGAATTCTTCAGGATGTGCTGCAGATCTATCCCTCATATAATGGAAATCTATAACTTGTATGATGTCGTTACCCCATCCCAACTACGTTCTGCCGCCGCCACCGAAGTTCGCAAGAATTCCAATGTCACTAACCCTAAGGTACTATCAATCTTCTATTTTCAGGTTTCCTTTTCCGATTCAATTAGAGAAAATCTTGTTTGTTGTTAATTGGTATAAAAATGGCGACAACTTGATTTCGAGAAATTTGAATGCTTTCTTTGGGTGCTGGATTTGGTTGTGATAATAAGGCATTGCTTATATTTTTATAATCTGACTGGAAAATACGGTGGAAAAGATAATGGTTAGATTGTCCGACATTGTTTCTGCTCCGTGAAGAGAAAAACAAGGAAAATAATTTGAATCTGAGGGAAAAGTTTCTTAGTTTACTTCTGAGGTACTGTGGCATTTTGTTAACATTTACAATTCGTGAGAAAGCTATACCCTTTTTGAGACTAGATATACAGTGTTTTTGGTGTGTTTCTTGCTGAGACAACTTCGTTTCTCTTTGCAGTAGTGCTTTCTATTAAGTATGAATTCCTAAAAGGAGATGCTAATGCTCATAATTTGAAGTTGAGAATCATAAGAATTGTGCTGATGTGATTTGACTTTAGTTTAAAGTAACGATGAATTGTGACCCTATCTAGAATTTTTTTTGGAAATATACTCTTGAATTGAATTCATATATAGGATTTAAATCCTAATCTTTTGTTTTAAGCTGATATTATGGGTATCAAATTTTTGTTTTAACTGATAGACAGATGAATCAAGTGCATTTTAGTAGTTGTGCTGACACATCAAAAATTTGGAGATTATTCATTTGGATCATAATCATGTTCGAGTTTTTCTTCTCTTATTACTGCTACCTCAGGTTTTGGTGAAATAAATTTGTTTAGATGGTTGATGATATCTAAATTGGTTATTTTTTTGGAGATACTGATTGTAGGATTACATAAACTTATGAAGGTAATAGTATTGTTTAATAGCATGAGATTTGCAGCTACTTACGAAGGACCAAGTGCATATATGGGGCTTGGACTGATATTAGAACTGAAAAACTGTGGGTTAGGGACTGGTTAAGGTCTGGAAACAGTAAAGTTTGCTGCCTTCTATACATATGTGGCCACGGTTGTTCTTCCTTGTAAGAAAACATTTAGAAAGTAGAAAAATGATTCATTTTCAGTAGAAGTAGTTGCTGACCAACAAAATAAGCGTAATCTATTTTGTTGTTAGATTAAGACCTTGTTACTAAGCCAACAGTCAACTTCCAGCTACTCTTTGTGCATCCTTGTTATTCCATTCTGAATATAATCTTCTAATCAACAACTCTTTGATTATTACTTACCTTCCAGATCTTGGTTCATTCTTGCTTTTTGATTGTATTGAATCTCTTGGTTTTAGTATTTTATCATTTCTCTGTGGGAAATGGATACAAGCAAAATTTCAGGCAATTTATATAATGATCATTCTCAACCAAAGATAAAAAAATCAATTCTTCCTATGGGACGAGAAGATTCAAATATTGAGGCAGCGTTTGCTTCAAAACTTTAAAGAAGAGTTTTTGCTAAGAACTTTTCAATGTTTTGCAAAACTGTTTTCCAACAAAACAAATATTTTTTGACAACTTCAACCAAACAATCTGTCATGGATTTATTTCGAAAGGTTCTCTTTTTCCCAGGTTAAAGGTGTTTTTTTTTTAAAAATAAATTCAGAGGCATTTGGACAAAAGAAGTTCTCTAAACAATTGAATTTTTGTTTTGGTGAAAGTGTTTAAAAGGTTTTCTCCAGAAAATGTTTCATTTTTTTTTTTTTTTGATGAGTCTACATGCACTTTTTGAACTAAAAAAACTTCTGCACTTGAAAAGAGAAGACAAAAGATCTCTTGTTGAAGACAAAAAACTTTTCTCCCCGTCACATTCTCCAAGATTTCTCGGTGTCCTACTTTTCTAGGAGGGGAGAATACCTCTTTCTGGCGGTCTTCTGCCGGAAACACCCTTTCCTTCTGTCCCTTCCCCCTATGCTATCACCTTCTGTGGTAGTATCAACCTTTCTTCTCTTTTTTTTTTCCGACCAGTCAAGACAGATTTTTTCTCATCCAATGGAGGAAAACAGAATTTATTTCAATGCAGGGTTTAAATCTTTCGACATTACCAGGTGGGCAGTTGGCAGCGATATTTGGTACAAATGGGTCAAGAGAAGTCGTAACATGATTAGAAAATCAACCATGAGTGTGATGATTATGAGAGGGATCTGCAATACACTCAAGGAAGCTTCTAAAGATGGGAAGAAGACGACCAGGAGGTGGAAAACTAAGGTAAAACTATGAACTCTTCTGTACCAGGAAAGCTAATGAGCATGGCAGATATATGAGTATTCTCTCGCTCAACGAAATGGAAAGATCGGTTATTATAATCCCAGAATTGGCTTTAAATGTAGGATGGAATGAGATAGCTTTTAAGATAGAAAGGTTCATTAAATGCCCCAACCAACAGATGATTGAAGAACCTCCCAGAATATTTAAAGAAAATTACCGTTTTGCCAGAGCAGTATGTGAGAGTAAATGTCAATCCAATACCCTGCGCGAATCAGTAGTCACGTCTAGCAGAGAAGATATTCGCATCATAGAGTTTCCTGGGGTAAAGGACAACCGTATATTCAAAAGATGCATTGTTGGATCTTTTGATGAGGGGAATTCAAAGATACCCACTCCGTCAGACATCAGGAGATGGACTACTCTGAATTCTCACATGGAAAGTTGTGTTCTAGATTAATATCCACGAGATGGCTAACAATATGTTCTTGTTTGAGTTTCCAACATAAACATGGCAGAGCAGATCATTCAGAAGGAGTGGAGATGGAAGAAGGCCAAGATTAATCTTCAATGGCGGAGCCCCATAGTCGGATGCGCACCATCCTCCCAAAACCCTAGAACTATGGATTCGAGCGCATCCCTTTTCACCTTTGGTCACATAAGATTTTCACCGAAATTGGGAACCTTTGTGCATTACAAAAAGTTGGAAACAGCTACAAACTTCGTCACTAATTTGCTCGTAGCTAACCGAAATCTGTTGCTAAATAGGATTTGTGACGGATTTTGCTGTTTAGCTATAGAATTTTTTTGTTGCTATCCTATTTTTTATTAGTGGTGGTGGGGTATCACTAAGGAACAGAGAACTGAAAAATCATTTAAAATGGGCAATAATACAAATCTCAGATGATGCTCGTACATGCCCCAGAGAGGTGACAATTGAAAGAGATGGATTCAAGTTTTATATTCCTATCTGGACAGAGAAAAAAGTTCGATTTGAACCGGTATCGCCGGAGATTGTGAACTCCATTGAAGAGTTTGGGGTCTGAAGCTTTCTTTAGACCGAAGGATAAAAAATGTAATTGCAAAAGGAAAAGGAATCATGTGTTTGGGGGGGGGGGGGGCATGCAAAATTTTGATGAGGTACAATTAGAGCATGTGGGGTGTTCATGACACCTGTAAAACATTTAAATTGGGACCTAAGGTCACATGCAAAGTTAGTGAGGCATCTAAGGTCTTCTTTTAGCAATTGGGCCACTAGAAAAGGTCGAAAGTCTTTAAAGAATGGTCTGGGTTTGACAGAGCAACCCAAGTTATTTTTAATGGCTTAAAGGTGGTGTCACAATTTGTAGGAACCTTCAATCCTTTGGCAGCCACTTTGATACTCAGACAATTTTTTCAGCACCAGTGACAAGAGGAGGAACTCGACACTCGAAAAAACAGAAAATTGCAAGAGAAAGCTCTAGGTGTACGCAAAGAAGACATGCAAGAAGAGGAGACCTCCAATAACATGGCGATAACTCTGAATGATGATTCTTCGGTAGATGGGCACAAGTATCAAAAGGGAAACAGATCACAGTGATTACACAAGAAGAGGCATGGATTGTAGAATGGGTGGTGGAAGATGCTGAACCAATTCAACATGATCAGAGCTTAATTCTTCAAAAGGAGAGGGTAACAACTACATAGATACGACAAACCGTGAATAAAACAGGGAAAAATTTTGGGGTCAACTTCCGGGGACATGAGGAATAAACAATGGAACTATTAATGCAAATAGATAGTTGCAGACAGGCAAGGAAGATGGAGACCGAGGCCTTAATCAAGAGGCCTAGATACAAAGGGACACAGGAACTCAAGGGGCATACTTCTTTTGATGTGAAACTTAAAAGTGACGGGAAGAGGGTTAGTGGGAAAGAAGGAGATTTTTTGTACTGAAGTTCAAATTGGTGTCATGGAATGTAAGGGGATTAAACAATAGAGATTAAGAAGAATTATTAAGAGTCTAATTTGCAGCAGCAATGCGTCTGTCATGTCTTCCGGAGTCCAAATTGGAGGGGGATGTAAAAGAGATTATCATAGACTTAAGGGGAGGGAAATGGGTGAATTTTGCGTGCCTCAACTAGTGGCACTAGAGAGAGCATGTGTGGGTGGAAATAGGAACAGTTACCGGTCTGCCGGATGGGCCATGGGCTGTTTGTGGAGATTTTAATATCATAAGGTTCCCTAACTATAGAAGGAGAATCCCAACTATAGTGGAATTTTCAGACTTCATTGAGGATGTGGAGTTGATGGATCTTCAACTGGAAGGGGGTTGTTTCACCTGGTTCAAGGAAGAAATTGCAGGATTGCATCTAGAATTGATAGAATCCTAATCTCCCAAGAGTGGGATGGCAGGTTCAGGAATATCCCACAAACACTTCTGCAGAGATTGGAATCTGATCACAGCATTGTTTTGTTACAATGTGGAATTTGGGCGCAAAATAATCCTATTTCTAGTTCGACAAATGGTGGTTGACTACTGAGAGATTTATGGAGAAAATTAGATTGGTGGAAATCATTTGATTTCACAGGCTTGCCTGATTACATTTTGACTTGCAAATTCAAAGCGTTAAAAGGCAAGTTAAAGGACTGGAGCAAAAGCTGCCAAGCCAAGGTAACCTGGGCATTCAACAGACTCGGATTTTGAGTCAACTGGTGTTAGCACCCTTTTTATCTACCAAATTTAATCAGAAAGTCAGCAGCTATTAATTATGTTTTCCTATTTCTATGTAGCAGTTATTAGCAGTAGGGATAACTTATCTATTAATCATGTTTCTTATTTCTTTGTAGCAGTTAAGAGGTTATTCCTCTACTTTCTCATTTCAGTTGTATCAGGAAGTTATTTCCTTGATTTTAGTTGGGTGGTTAATCCACCAGTGTTGTATTTAGGTTGTTTAGAATTCAGTGAAAGGATATCCATATCCAGAAAATTATCCAGTTCTTTGAGTACTTTAACTCAAGAGATCGCAGGTTCTCTCTTAACAAACCAGCACCATAGGTCGAAAAAAGAAAACCTCTTTCTGGACTCCTAATTCACTTTGCTTTAACTCTGATTTTGTCTTACAGCATCCCATAACTAGATCTATAACAGGGGACTATAACAACTGGCTACACTGTATGCTGTATAGGAGAACAGAGCTCTGACAGAAAGAGAATGAGTTCTGAAGGGGTCTCTTTTGATGGAATATGAAGAACACATCAAAAATGACGAAATTGCATAGAGACAGAGATCTAGGGCTTTAAGGATTAAAGAGGGGGACATGAACACCAACTTCTTCCATAAAGTGGCCAATGCACATAAGAGAAGCAACAACATAGACCAACTAGTGATCGAAGATGAAACTATGGAAGATCTAGGAAGAATAAAGGGGGAATTTGTTGAATTCTACCAGAAGTTTTTATTCTGAGACTCTGGAATGGAGACCATCATGCAACCTTTTTGATTGTCCAGTCTAGTGATTCACTGATGAGAAAAAGCTCTTACAGGTGATTTAGAAGAGCAAGAGGCGTATTCATGTCTGAAGATGTGTGCCATAGACACAGCTCCTGGTCTAGATGGGTACACAATGGGTTTCTTTATCAAATGTTGGGAAGTACTGAAGCATGATATTATGAAATGTTCATCGGGGAAAAGCATGGTGGATTAGGCACCCAGAACCTAAAGTTGCAGAGTAAGGCTCTCAGATTGAAGTGGTTGTGGTCAGGGTAAGGCTCTCAGATTGAAGTGGTTGTGGTCTTGTAGAGGTATTCACAAGCGCCTCAATCCTACTGGGAAGCATTATAAGGGCAAAATATGGTTAGGACAACAAATGGATGATGACCAAGGAGGTGCATACTCCTTATGTAGGTAGTCTGTGGAAATCCATAAGAATACTTTGGCCTTTCACGAGGAATCATACGACTATCAAGGTGAACAATGGGTATAATTTCCTTCTGGGAAGATAAGTGGTTGGGAAGCTGGTTGCACAACAACAGAAGAATGTTGCTGAAATTTGGTCTCCCCAAAGGTGAAACATTCAGTTTAGGAAGAATTTCAATGATTGGGAAGTAGCTACACTAACTGATTTCTATAGGCAGCTGGAAGAATTTAAAGGCATATAGGAAGGAGTAGACAAATTATGGTGGAAAGAAGACAGCAGTGGCATTTTTAAGGTGAGCTCAGCATACAAATATCCAAGGCAGTCAACAATTGCATCAATGGCCATGGAAGCACATATGGAAAGTGAAGATACCCGTCAAAGTTGCATGCTTTACTTGGCTATTGGCAATGGAAGTTCTTTTGACTCGAGAAAAAATCAAAAGGAAAAACATTTCTCTTTGCTCTAGATGTTACCTATGTGGTGAAGAGGCTGAGGACAATCAGTCATCTATTTCTACAATTAAAGCTTACAGCCAGCTTTGGAGGATATTTGTTAATCTTAGAGGCATTGCGTGGATAATGCCAAATAAGATTACACATGTATTATACAGCTGGGAGGAGGTAGGAGCAGGAGCTTGAGACAGAGAAAGATGGAGGATTGTCCCAGCTTGTATTTGGTGGATAATATGGAAAGAGAGAAATTTCAGGTGTTCTGAAGACAACGACATTGCAGTACGAAAGATCAAACTGAATTGCATTAGGCTTATTTGTTTCTGATGCAATCAGATTTACGGCGAAGACAATGATTCTATCATATAACCTATGTACTGTTTTAGTCAAATATACACAACTGTTACCTTTTAAAAAAAAAATAAAAAATTCTGATCTCAAAATTCGCGGAACTTCAGAAGAATTAGAACCATCTAAATACATTTATCTTTTCCGCGAACAATTTTTTTTTCCCGAAACACTTATTTCAACATATATTCCTGATGGTTTAACATGTTGACATGCAAGATATCAATTGTATGCACACTATCAAAAATGAAAAAACCCAGTGCTCGTATATCAACATATACCAGATCAGCAGGCTTATACACTTGGCTGTTCTTGATAGATAAGGAGTTGTGTCTTAACATAATTGTATGTGCCATCAACCACTACAATGTCCTTGATTCCCAACCGGGGTCATATTGAAGCAGCTCTTGATTGCTCAATCTGAACACTAAAATGAACGTCTGCATCCTTGGTCTCCAATATAACATTAACCGGCTCCTCAACCCCCAACTCGATAAAGTAAAATAAGGAAAGCAAAACCAGAGATGTTCCAGGAACTCATACATTGATATTTTTCTGGAAGTTGGACCCACAGGATTTTCTCGTCAAGACACGTTGCTAGTTATCATACTTTCATGTGAATCCACTTGTATTCTTATACTGTTTCATTCATATTACTATTTGTGAGCCAGTTCCATACCTTTTGCTCATTACTCATTTTTATACAGGTAATTGACATGCTGCTGTTCAAGGGCACGGAAGAGCTGATGAACATTGTGAACCAATCAAAGCAGAGGCACCACATTGTTGGCCAATATGTTGTAGGTAACCAAGGTCTTGTGCAGGACCTTGCAGCCAAAGATCAGGATACATCCAATTTCCTGAAGAATTTCTATAGCAGCAACTACTCCTAGACCACCTTTCTGTATGAACTATGCCATCTGGGCATTTCTGGTGGGTAAAATTCACAATAATGATGAACATGTACTTGCATCTTACACTTGGATGCACATTTGTCTGTTTTTTCTTGTTTAATTGGAGAGAATGCTGAGTCAAGAGCCACCAATTGACAATATCTTTTTTGATTAGTAAAAAGGTATTCTATTATTATCAAGCAAGGTCTGCAAGTATTTACGTGGAATAGCCACATTACATAATGTTTATTAATCTCACAAGATCAAGCCTGGCTTCTGTGTTACCAATTGGCAAATTTGAGATTCCTAATGTGTTACCAAGTTCAAAAAAAAAAAAATTGAGATTCCTAATGTAGGATTCTGTTGCATTTGCTCTCTATGTTTATGTTGCATGCTCTGTTTAAGAGGTCTGTCTTCTGTCTTTATTTACCTATCACTTAATGGTTGTGGCATTGCCACACCAAAGGTGTTAAACCTAGCGATTACTAAAGTAGGTGAAAATCATGTGAGATCGGGTTCAAATCTTTAACAAAAACAACCGAAAAACAAACAAACCAACCAATCTCTTTCCATCTGCCTAAGCCTTGGAGGACAAAATTATGTGATATTTGTGTTGCTGGGAAATATCAGGTACATGGTCTAATAATTGTGGGGTGCAAGCATCATTGCTGTCGAAAAAAGTAATACCTCTACTCCATATTAACTAAATTTGTGAGTCAATGCACACCCATTAAGAATAAATTTAGGACATAAATTGAACACAATTTTTCACTTTTGTCCTTTTAATTATTCTCAAACTAGTATTGAAAATAGAGATAGTCATTACTCAAAAGGATTGTAAAATCATAAATATGAGCAATTAACTCTTTTGAACTTATCACTTAGAAAATGTAAGTAGAGGACAAAAATGAAAAAAATTTCGAACATCTCTCTTGAATACGGAATAAGTAACTTATTTTGAACATTAAAAAAGGGCTCAAAAATCTAATAGGGAAAAGGCTCAAATATGCCATCGAACTATTAGAAATGACTCATCTATGCCATCCTTTATAAGTTTGGCTCATCTATGTCATCCGTTATAAGTTTGACTCATCTATGCCATCGCCTTCAAAAGTTTAGTTCATCTATGCCACTGTCGTTACAGAAAGGTTCATTCATGACATTATTTTATAACGGTGGTTTTGCAAAATTATTTTTTCCCACTTGACCTCTAATTAGAGGTCCACGTCACCAAATCCAAATCAATTAATATTACTTAAAATCAAAATTAAAAATTGGAACCATTGAAATAAAACTCGTCACAATTAATGAGTCCGATTTTTATTTTTAATGAGTTCAATTTTATTTTAACGGTGTGGGTCAAATTTTATTTTAATGCGTCAGATTTTTAATTTTTATTTTAAGTAATATTGGTTGATTTGGATTTAGTGACACGGACCTCTAATAAGTACGTGGCAAAAATAATTTTGTAAAACCACCGTTAAAAAAATAATGGCACGAATGAACTTTTATGTAATAGAAGTGACATAGATGAGCCAAACTTTTAAAGGCGATGACATAAATGAGCCAAACTTATAACGGATGACATAAATGAGTCATTTTTAATAATTCGATGACATATTTGAGCCTTTTCCCAATTCAATATTATGGACCAGAAGGAGTGGTTGTTTCGTTACTATCATAATTCAGTAAGGCGAAACTTGCCTTGCTGCACAGGGTAGACTTCTATGATAAAGAGGTTTATGATGAGTACAAATTTCACTAAATTCGCAAGTGAGAAGACTTTTCAGTTGCATGACCTTTGCTGATAGTTGTGGGAATTGAGAAGGGAGCACTCCACAAGTATCTGAATAATTTCAATTGGCACTTCAGAAGCGCATTGGTAAGACCGTCTCATCTGAAAGAAAGGATGTAGATCAACGGACACATGATTTGAAATACATCTAAAAGTTTGATGATGAACAGTGGTGATAAATATTTTTCTCCTCTTTGATTAAAATCACTCTTTGTAGGAAAAAAAAAAAAGAAAAAAGACTCTTTACGAGAGTTTTAACTGAAGGGGCCGGTTGATTTATTTTATTTTATTTTGGATAAATTACGTGATGTTTCCATTGAAAGGGATGTATGTAATTACAATTAGTTCCTATAGAACCTATCACTAAAATATCCTTATAGGGGATTAAGGCTAAGCAGAGCGAAAAGGTTTTTTCATGATATGGGAAATGAAAACTATTTTCCCATATGGAGTTTGTGAATAAGTGATTGATAACACAACTAAGGTTTAAAATAATTACCATTTGAAATTAAGGTTTAAATTAACTAGCAGATGTATATGTATTTGATGTCTTATGTATTTTTGATATGTACTTGATATGTCTTATGTCATATGTATTGTATATTCATATGTATATGTATTTGATTGTATTTCATATGTATTCAGTTAATAGTTGAACTTTTTTCATATTTCTATTCAACAATCATATGTATATTTATTTGATGTCATGTGTATTTGTATATGTAACTACAAGTGTTTGTATTTGTATTCAGATGTTAAATTTGAAAGGGAGACAAAATACATTTGATCATTAAAATAGTTACTGCAATGTAGCTATGAATGCCAAAACGAGCTAAGGAGGCTGAATTTTGTCTAAATATTAGTTATTTCTGAAATTTTCTCTCTTTTTTCCCAAAAGAGACGCAACACGTTTTTATTCAAAGGTGAAGGACCCTCTTCTTGAATTAGAGCTAATTATGTTAAATAATAATTTTGACTTTTTTAAAGCTAATTTTAAATTTTAATACAATCCCAAAAGATCTTATTTATTAAAGGCTCAAATTTGAAATTCCGCCAATGTTCTTCTGAAATTGCAATATCCCTCTAAAATCTTCTAACGTTCTTCATCCCCTTTATTTGGGCGAAGTGCACCCCTATCTGTTTTAGGGTCATCATTTAATTAATATCCACTTCATAATATTTTTTTGCAAGTTTATTCACTTTGGGTAAAAGGTCAAACAATCGTATATGAAGTTTGATAACTTCATATATTCGCGTCTGAAAGTGTGGCCTTGTGAAGGCCAAACATCATACGTTTACACTTGATGTTTAATATGACTTGCAAAGGTAAAAGTTCTAATATTTTTGACTGAGGTGCATGTAAAAATTGGTTAAACTTTCAATCATGTATATCTGAATCTTTTCATGTATGTTTGCACTTCAGTCATACATGACTATAATACATGTAAAAATGGCCTGAAATTTCAGACATATGCGCCTAAAGAAAAAAATAATAATTTGTTCTTCGAATTTCAATAATCCAACAGTCAAATATACTCTAAATAGGTTTTACCTATTTGGCCTCAAAGTTCTCTCAATTTTTTGAACTCTGCCTCTAAAAAAACCTAGTTTACCTAAGTCCTTCTTTGCTTATTGTTAGTTTTCAGAAACTTTTCTTTTTGAAAACCTAGAGGGCTATTTTTCTCTCTCTCCGACGCTAACTTTGCAGCCCTTGAAACCCCTTTGTCACCGCCGACATGGCCGGTCCGGCCACTAGTCAGTCTTTAGGGGCTGGTCGGGTTATCTCTATCACATCCCCATCTGATTTCCCCAAACTTTACCACCCAAAATCTCCCCAAAAACCTAATTTGCCTTCCGAGCCTATAGATTTGCATACTGATGAGGGGAAAGAAAAATAGCAAACTCGTATTACTAATGATGGAAACAATAATAAATCGAAGTTTGTGGATTTAATGAAGCCAAATAATAATTTGCAACAAGCCAAGAAACTCCAAGTTGAGTCAATATCTATGAAGCCTGTGGAGTACAAAAATGGAATTCCTAGAGTTACTTGGACGCAAGAGGAAGTTCATAAGATGAATGTAATGGAGGAATTACAATATACAGTAATTGGCAAATTCTCATATGGATGGTCAGAATTACAAGACCTTAGATGTTAAATTCCAAAGCAATGTAAAATAAAAGGAAAATGTAAGATTGGTTTATTGAGAATAAACACATTTTGATGAGGTTCAATTTAATGGAGGATTTCGTGAATATGATGTCAAAAAATATGTACTACATTATGGCTAAGGGTGGTGTGGCATATCAAATGAGATCTCTCATTTATGATGCCAAGTTTAAATCGGATCAGGAAACTACCCAAACATTTGCTTGGATATCATTCCCTGATTTACTACCCACATTTTTTGTGAAGGAATCCATTTTTTCACTGGCCGCTGCGGTTGGTAAGTCAATCAACCTTGATTTGGCTACTATTAACAAAACCCACCCTAGTTGTGCGAGGGTTAAGGTACAAGTTGATCTAGCTGCAAAATTACCAGAATATGTTGAGTTGAAAGTAGTAAATAGTAAAACGAATACAACTAGAGTTCAACTAGTTAAAATACAATATGACATGCTTCCAAGATACTGTCACACTTGTAAACTACAAGGTCATGAGGAAAGGGAATGTAGAAGCCTTCACCCGGAGCTAAAAAGATAAGTACAAGAAGAGAAGAAAGAAGATGAGTTGAATAATGGTATGGAAGAAGTACCTATTCAGAAGAGATATATCAATGGAAAGGTAGTCTTGGGAAGGTGGAGTCCTACTCGGAGAAGGTTAAAATTTGAAAGAGGCCCAAATAATTTCTTGAGTAAAAATGCTATTGAGACTTCCCCACCCAACAAAGGCATTGTCACAACAAACTCATTTGATGTATTACAAGAAGAAGTGGAGGACACTAAGGACCAACAAAAGTGAACTACAAAGTCTATTGAGAATGAGACATCATCATTTGATAACAACAATGTAGCCAGCAGTGATAAGCAAAGAGAAGAAGCACACATAACTGTCAAGCAGATGAAGAAAGTTAGAACGAGAGAATAATCAACATGAGGGTATAACTTTGGACAACAATAATGCAACCAGTAGTGATAAGCAAACAAAAGAAGCAGAGGTAATTGTCAAGCAAGCAACTGAAGATCAGAAGGTGCAAGGTGATAGCCAGGAAAATATGATATAGGGTGAAACTAATCAACAAAGATTAACCAAGCAATCAGGCTCTGAGCAGAAATGCAATCTATCTACAGATGAAGGCAAGGTTAAGTCACTATCAGTAAACAACAAAGATACAAATCTCAGTGGTTAAGATGCTAAATATGACAAGGTAAATGATGAGGAGACAAATAGTATTACTAAGGGAGAAGTTGCTATTGTGCAAAGTGGTAGAGTCATACCTAGTGATGGATGCAGAGGCAATACAATTGGCATTAGAACATACTACATGTCAGGTTTCCTTGTAGATTGACACTTTTGGTGCTTCACTAGAGCATGAAAATGTTGATAGAATAGAGAGGTATCCACCTGAGACAGGAGGAAATTTGTTACTTATAGATACATCCCAAAAAGGTGTTTTGACAATAACAAAGGTTTAACAAGGTTTGGTGCAGAAAAAAAAAATCCCCAATCAGAATTCTGCATGATCTAGTGTCACACCAACTAGCATAGATTAAAGAACATCCAAGCAGTCATAACAGAGAATACATGAAATAAGACAAAGAGGAAACAAATAATCATAAAAATCTAAACCAGATGATAAAAGAAGCAAATTTATCACCACAAGCACATATAAAGGGTAAAAAAGGGAAAATCCAAGGTTGACAAGCCTACAAGGGTTATCCCAAGAAGGAGTGGTAAAACCATTAATAAATGAAGCTGAAATCTTTATTTTGGAACATTAGATCAGTAAGATCTCAACACTCTTTTCATAAGTTCAAATATTACACAGATATCATAAATTTGCACTTATTGCCTTGATGGAGCCATTTCAGAATATAAGGCACATTCAAAATTACAAGAGAAGGCTTGGAATGCAGTATGCAAATTTCAATGTGAATGGTAAGATCTGGTTTTTTTACAGGAGCATATCCAAGTGGTGGTGCTGGCTGATTCTGAGTAGTAGATTACTTTGCAACTGTCTTTTAAAGATGATCAATAGTATTTTACTACTGTTGTTTATGCAAAATGTGATGCTATAGAAAGGATGAATTTGTGGAATGAGATATATTATTTAAATCAGAATATTTGAATCCCATAGGGGGTAATTTCAATGTTATTTAAAGAAAGAAGAGAAGATTGGTGGCCTTCCAGTGTATCCTAATGAATATGAGGAGTTTGTTTTTTGTATCAACTCATGTGAACTGTTTGATTTCAATTTCAAAGGTAGCCCTTTCACTTGGTGGAATGGAAAGAGATGAGGAGTGTATTTTTAAGAGACTTGATAGAATAGTTATCAATAAAGCTTTCTTAGGCATGGTGGGGAATGTAGAGATGGGACATTTGGCTAGGATTGGTTCAGATCATGGACCTCTCTTATTGTCTTGTGGTGGTCAGACTCAGCATTTTCATAAACCTTTTAGGTTTTTGAAATTTTAGACTGAAAAAGATGATTTTAAAGAGGTTGTACAACAAAATTGGGTAGGTACAGAGGTTGGGGATGTTTTCATCAAGCCGAAGTACAAGATGTAGAGGACTAAGTTGGGTTTAGCTTCATGGAGCAGGTTAATATTTGGTGACATTTTCAAGAAGCTATCCATCAGGGAAGAGATAGTGAGAATGAAAGAGGATTTTTTTCAAGAGTCTCCTACTGCAGCTAATAGAACTATTCTTTAGATTGCACAAGCTGAGATGAAACAATATTTGCACTTTAAAGAGGAATTCTAGAGACAAAAAGCTAGTATTCAGTGGTATATTAAAGGAGATAGAAATACTAGGTTTTTCCACAGCTTAGTAAATAGTAAAAAAAGAGATTGGAAATAATAGAATCCAAATAAGTGATGGTACATGGGTTGAAGATTCTGAACAAGTTGCTGTAGAGACTATATCCTTTTATACAGATCAGTTTTCTGGTAATGAAGTAGAGGGATACTTATCTCTAATTAATTTAATTCCAGATGTGATTTCAGAAGAAGATGTAGAGGGAAACTTATCTCTGATTAATTTAATTCTAGAGGTGATTTTAGAAGAAGATAACAGATTGCTGACTACCAAACCTTCTATTGAAGATGTAAAGAAGGTAGTGTTTGAGTTAAATGGTGACAGTGCTTGTGAGACTTATGATTTTACTGGACATTTTTACCAGTTATGTTGGGACATAGTTAGTGATGATTTAGTAAGTGTAGTTCATGCTTTCTTTGGTGGAGTGACTTTACCAAAATTTATTACTCATGCTAATTTAGTCTTATTGCCAAAAAAGGAAAATGTGGTGACCTTTCCTGATTTAAGACCTATTAGCTTGAGTAATTTTATAAATAAAGTCATTTCAAGACTGTTACATGATAGATTGAAGTGCTATTTGCCAAAGCTTGTATCACAAAACCAATTAGGTTTTGTAAAAGGCAGGAGCATCACTGAAAATGTCCTATTTGCTCAAGAGATTATATCTGATATCAAGAAAAGGAGCAAGATATCTAATGTGGCGATTAAACTTGACATGGCTAAGACATGTGATAGAGTGGAGTGGAAATTTTTGATTAAGGTGTTGGAAAAGATGGGCTTTGGTAATAGAATGATAGATATGGTATGGAGACTAGTTGTAAATAACTGGTATTCAGTTCTGATAAATGGCTAGGCTCATTGATTTTTTTATTCTATAAGGGGTGTAAAACAAGGAGATCTTCTATCTCTATCTCTATTTATTCTAGCTGCAGAAGTATTATCCAGAGCTCTTAATAGTTTATTTTTGTATACTGATTTCAGGTGTTATGGCATGGCTAAATGGAGTGATAATATAAATCACTTGGCTTATACTGATGACACTATTATTTTTTCTTCTACTGACGACACTATTATTTTTTCTTCTACTGACAAGGCCTCATTATAGTTAATTATGAAGTTGTTGGGGGAGTATGAATCATAATCTGATCAAAAGATTAATAAAGATAAAAGTACATTTTTCATGTATAGCAAGGTTGTCTAGGCACATGTTCATGTGATCGTGGAATGTAATGGTTTTCCTAGAGGTAAATTTCCTCTGACTTATCTTGGTCTTCCAATTGGGCATGCTAGAAAAGGAAAAAAGTCATTTTTCTGAGTTGATAAAGAAGGTACAAAACAAAGTACAGTTGTGGAAAGGGAAATTGCTATCATTTGGAGGTAAGGCTGTATTGATCAATAATGTGTTATAGAGTGTTCCTATTTACTAATTATCAGCAATGGTGCCTCCTAAATGTGTAATTCATGACTTATATAGACTGTTTTCTAGATTCCTTTGGAATTTCAAAGAGAATGGGAGAAATAAACATTGGGTTGCTTGGTCTGATATATGTCTACCCAAGAATGAAGGGGGTTTGAGTTTTAGGTCCTTATTTGATGTGTCTAAAGAATTATTTTCTAAATTGTGGTGGACTTTTAAAACTTAAAAATCCATGTGGACTAATTTTATGTGGAACAAATATTATAAGAGGCATAGGCCTCAGATGGTGGAATGGAGAGGGGGTTCTCAAGAATGAAAGTTTATGCTACAGGCTAGAGACTCTATTGATCAAGAGATATGGTAGGAACATAAATGTGGTCATGCTAGCATTTGGTTTGATAATTGGACACAATTAGATGCTCTTCATTATTATTTACCCGTGTTTTATTCTACTAATGTGGTTGTGAAAGATGTGAAGGAACTAATGAACCATGAAGGTTGGAATGTTAACCTACTTAGAGAGTTGTTAGCAGAAGATATTTGCAATCATTTCATCAATAAAATTGGAATAGGGAGGAACTCTGAGGCCTGGGATAAACCATGGTGGATGTTACATAATTTAGGAAAATTAACAGTCAGCAGTGCCTGGGAAATTTTGAGGCATCCTGGAAGAGTGAATAATGATTACAAGTTTATATGGGAAAAGGTATCCCTTTTAAGGTTTCTTTTTTCTTTTGGAGATTGTGGAGAAAGAGACTGCCTACTGGAGATTTTCTTGTAAATACAGGCTTGGAGGAATTGACAAAGTGTCTATGTTGTGACTTGTCAGTTCATGAATCATATGAACATCTCTTTATTTCTTGCCCTGCAGCTTTTAATTTGTGGTCAAGTTTTGCAGCATCAGTTGGAGCACAAGGTCCTGTTTTATAGATTAAAGACATTATTTTTAAATAGTGGAAGGTAGCATGTGTTGCTAAACTTAGACCTTTATTCATTGCTGTCCAATCCTTTATTTTGTGGCAGATTTGGAAGAGGAAAAATGTCATTAAATATGGTGGTAAGATGTCCATTCAAACATGATATTGGAAGTGAATAGAAATCTTTATCACTTTACATTATTCAGATACTCATGGTTGAAGAATCTACCTAACATCTGGCCTATGTTGGTTAAATTTTTTAAAGCCTATAAGCCTATTATAAACCCTCAGATAGTAAGGTGGAAGCCTCTTATTGAAGGTGTCTATAAGTGTAATACAGATGGTGCCTTAAAAGGCAATCTCGGGTTAAGTGTTGTTGCTTTCTGCATAAGAAATAATAAAGGAGAATTTATTTTTGGGGTAGCTAACAAATTGAGATTTCTGTCATGTTTTGAGGTCTAAGGTACTGCCCTAAGAATTAGTCTTGAGTTTTATGTAGCTCATAACTATTTACTAGTTATAACGAAAACTGATTCCTTGATTCTGAAGAAAATTTTAGATGGAATATGGGAAGTACCTTGGAATGTTTCTGTGGAGGTGGTGAAGATTAATAGTTTGAGAGTACAACACCAGGTGGAGGTGGAACATACCCTAAGGGAAGGGAACATGCTGGCAGACTTTTTAGCTAACCAAGTTTTCTCTTTTGCAGGTACTTCATTGATTAATTTTAACTCAATACAGGATGTCAACAGTAAAGGAAGAAGAATTATCACTATGGACAAAAATCAGACGCCCAATCTCAGGGTCACAAAGATTCAAAGCAAGGATTTTCAATTGCAATAATACAGAAACGGATCTATAGAAATACAACATGAAAATAAAAGAACAAGGTAGACACAACAACAAAAGGCATTTCATTAATAGTTCAGTACTGGTCCAATATATAACATCAGAAAAGAGGACAAACTTACTGAGTAATTTCTCCTCTGATTTCTCTCACATCTTCTATTAGATTTGGCATGAAAAGGATTTACAAAATAAAGGTTCAATAATTGAGCAGAAAGTATATATAGTAGTCCGAGCTTGGATACTATCACTAAGTTTCCACTTACTAGAGCTGCTTCATGTTAAGTTAATCAATTTTCTTCTCTTAGACAGTAGTATCAGCTCCTCATTGAGCTCAACCTGTCAAGAGGATAGATTGACTGATTCAACTTCAACCAACATCTCATGAGAGCTTTAGGGAGGTACAATAAGTACTTATCTGGGTGCTTTAAAGTTTGATCTACTAAAGAAAAGTAGAAGAAGTCTTCAATTGGGGTGATTTCATGGCATTAGTAAGACTTTGTTATTATCCAATGTGAAATCCACCAAAGCTCATCTTTCTTTATGGATTTGGGGTTTTGTTACACAATCAAATTTGGTGATAAGTCGTACCTCCCTTAGCTACGCTTTTGATTACCTGGTTAGCTCAGATGGAAGATGTAGAAGATGACCATGGCTATGTCGCTTAGCTTTCCTTTTCCTTTCCTTTCTAGATTAGTCTTATTTGTTTGCTTTTTGTTTTTATTTTTATCCGAAGACCGTTGGACCTGGTTATTGGGCCTTTATGTACAACTTTTGTTTGCTTTTTATAATAAGACCTGCTAGGCCATTTGATTTTAAAAAAAACAAAATTCTTTGCTTATTGCCGCTGACCAAACATGGCCACCACTTTCGCTGAACAAATATCATGATCAAAGCCTAAGTCATGATGCCACCTATCACACCCCAATGATAGGTAAGAAAACCCTATCAATGGGTCAATTTATACCACTATAGGAACTAGATGGTTATTGATGTGAAATTGAATTCCTATTTTTATAGCTCAAGCTTCAGCTATGATATTAGAGTCGATATTTATCCTCTTAGATTCAGCATACCTCAAATTGTCTTCCTAGTATCTTATGCAAAAACCAATAACACTAGTCCAAGATTTCCTTTTGATGCTCTATCACAGTTGCACTTGAAGGTACCACTTTGAGGCTTCTCCCACAACACCACTTTATAACTGATCATAGGGGAATACTCTTCTAGAAACTGAATGATTAGTGGCCAATGATTAGGTAGGTGTGTCAACCAAGGATACCTAGTTTTGACAAATAAATACATGCTCCTGTTAATATCAAAGATCATTTTATTATAGGACATAGCTTCTCCATGGCGTATAGCATTGCTCCTTTATATGTGCCATAAAATGAAAGCAGACAGAGCTTTGTAGAGTTGCTTTAATTTGGCTGAGCATTCCACATCCCACCATATTTTAATAGTCACCTTGAGCTGTAACAATGGAATAAAGTTTTCTGTTGCTGTAGTAAAAGCCTGCCACACTCTCATACTAACAGGGCAAGTTAAAAAATATAGTTAATAGTTTCCTGTACATCTTCATTGAAATAACATCACCTAAGTTATCCACCGCACTCATTCTTGCTAATTCTTCCCTAATAGGTAATCTATGTTTCCAAACCCTCCATAGCAAAAAATAAACCTTAAATGGAACCCCTTTGATCCATCTATTATAAAAGATTTCCTGCTTCGCATATGAGCTTCTCAATATTTCCCAAGCACTAGTAACAAAATGATTTCCAGATCCATTCAACATCCACCAAGGTTTTTCCCAATCTTTTGTCACTTATGAATATTTCAATTCATTTTGAATGTGGGCTATAACATTTTGGGGAATAATTTGTTGTAGTCTCTCATTGTACCACTCACCTTGAGTTATTAATTATTGAACTTCTTCAATATATCTATCAAAATGAAGGGTGAGGGGTATTACATAGTCAAGACCTCAAGTTTTTTTCAATTGTCAAACCATATATTAGATGACCACATCTGACTTGCCACTATATTTCCTGATCAGTAAAGCCCTTTTCTTCCAGCATGTGCTTCTATAGTTAGGATCTACCCTTCCACTCCACCTCTTAAAGGATATGCTTCTTGCACTATTTATTTCACATGAAGTTAGTCCAAAGAGATTTCTTGGTTCTAAATATGATGTAATCTGGGTTGCCTCAAGACCTTTCACTTATAGTCCAGCAAGAGAGCTTTAAGCAACATAAGGGTTGTTTACAAAGATGGAGATCCTTGATAATGTTTTGGTGCCAAAATGAAGGTTTTATATGTTTATGGTTGGTTTGAAGAATGATGAAGGATCTCTGAAGAGTCTAGAGGAGCTCACCGAAGTGTATGAGTGATAAGTACCCATCACAAGTAGTTATGCACCCACATAACCAGTTCTGCACCCGCACAATCTGTTTCAACCTTTCCAGTAGCATTATGCGGCTTAATCTTTAAATTGTGTGCCCAACATAATCAGTTATGCGTCGCACAACTCTTTTGTGCAATCCCAAGCAGCGGGCCATCCCATATCTTTTCAAGGTCGCTTTTAGGCCTATATTCTTATTTAGGATCATTTTTGGCTGATGTGTATAAATAGTTAGTTAATCCTCTTCTCGTTGGTGTATGTTCAATTTTGATGAAAATACTCCTTGTGAGAGTTGAGCTTGGTGAAGCCTGTTTTGAACCCTTGTTTAGAAATATTGGTTGCGGGGAAAAATTTGATTCCCTCGAGGTCATCATAGAAAGTTGGTGCTTTTGTAGGATTAACCCGTTAAAGGTTCTTTGGTTTAATATACCTTAGAGTTGCTTACAATTTCCTCATTTGTGTCAATTTGGTTACTTTTTATCTTCTTGTCTTTATTTTTGTATCTTGTTCTTATTTTTGTGAATAGATTTACATCATTTGGTATCAAAGCCGAGCTTAGATTTGTCCCTGTCGGTCTAGTCTTGGTTTTGTTATTAAAAAAAAAAAGAGTCAAAAACATATCTGAAAAGTTTCCCATTTTTTTTTGTTTTGAGTCTTGTTTGAAGTTTCTAATACTAGATTTGTATTTTCTAGTATTATTTAGGTCTAGATTTGAGATTTGGCTTTGATTGGAGTTGCTTAGAAGAAACAACCAATGTTGGGTTTTGAAGTTTAAGGAAAAGTGCAAGTGGGTTTTGAGGTATGAAATTTTTGGCTTGAAGTTGAGGGTTTAAAGGTATTGGTTTTTTTTCCCATACTGAGAAGAGACTAGATTTAAAATTTCATGAAATTCTGAGCTAAATAAAGGAGTTGTGATTTTTGGATCTTCATATTGTTCTTGGTGTTCTTGAAGATCTTCAAATCTTCAAGGAAAAGGATTATATAAAGGTGATGTTTGATCTAAAAAGAAAGGAAAGAGAAGGTGGATAAGTATTAGTACAAAAATGGAATATTTCAAAAGGGGTAAAAGACAAAGAAGGGGTACCAGAGGGCCCACAAAGGCACAATTTTCAAAAGCTTTAGCAGCCTGTCCAGGGGTTTTGCGCTAGGTTATACACCAACAGAAGGCTTTATGCGGTCGCAAAACCCAAAACAAACCCAAGCAGTGAGTTTTTGCCCTTGGTTTATGCCAAGTCTACAGAGGGCATAAGCAGTTATGCACCTATCATAATTTAAAATACAGACCAACATCTGAAAACTTCATTTTCTTCTGTGAATCGTAGGTTCTATCTTCTTTGTTTCATTTCCTTGATTCTTAAACACTTTTCTTGATTCCTAAAACAAAATCTCAACTAGTATTTGATCTACTTGGTTGATTGTTAGTTCTTGAGTCCATTTCTTTCATAGTGCTATTTCTTTCGTGCTTTTCTTGTTTTATTTCATAGTTAAGTTTTTGATTCAAGTTCATTTAGCTTAATCTAGTCTTCCGTCTTTCTTTAAATGAGAATCCATTTTGGTTGAGAGTAGCAATCGACACCTCACATACCACTAAAGTATAGACAAGCTTTAAACACTAGAGGAACCAATTTGTGAGGCAATCAAAGGTGTGTAAACACGAGCAATTGTATGTTTTATTTTACTAACGTTAACGTTGTTTGTTATTTTTGTTGAGTGTCTTATTGCTAGGTATATTGTCATCGGAGAGTGAAATACAAGATCCCACAGGAGGGGCTACTTTAGTGTCTATATGAGAGGCGCTTAATGGAATGAATCATAAGATGGATGCAATGAAAGGTAGGATGTCAATGATGGGTGGTAAGTTGATCAATATGGAGGGACATTTGAACTCCACCAATTCCACCCCACAAACCAACTACCAATCTTCCTCAAGTGGACCTACATAAAATACTTCTCCTACTGTCACACCCCGAACCTTCCGCCAAATGTATAATCCACCCTTCCAAGGAAATGTCCCATACCCACAAACCAACACCAACCAAAATACACGAAATATCATTCGACCACTCCAATCCCAACTCAACCAAGAAGCTCCACAAGACCAAAATCCACCTTACCGAATGCCACATAACCAATATCTACCTTATCAAGTTCCACAAAACCAAAATTAACCAATCTAAATAATATAAGTAAGGGAAGGTGATCAATAAAGAGAATATAAGAGGGAAGATGAAGAGGTTCCTTGGAATGATGCTCAAAAGAATAGGCCAGGAGGTCAAGTTGGACATAAGAGGTGGGGAGGTAGGTTTGATCTAATTCCACATGAGGGAAGAAATAATGGCAACCAACCTCAAGGTGTGGGACAACGGGATGCTTATGTAAATCAATATCAAGGTCTAGGAAAATATTATGGTAACCAAGATCAAGGAGGATCCCAAAGGGGATGCTCTAACCACCAAAGAAGTGGTGGCCAAGGAAACTATCATGGGGACCAAGGCAGAAATGAAGGACGAGATTTTAGGATCAACTCTATCAAGACCACTCTCCCAAATTTCAAAGGGAATGTAATCTTAAGGCTTATCTAGAGTGGGAGTCACATTGTGATAGGATTTTCTACGTTAATAATTTGACTCAGGTCAAAAAGAGTGGTTATGCTATTGCAGAATTAGAAGAGTTTGCTATAAAGTGGTGGGAATATGCAAAGATGTATCAACAAGTTCTTCATGATGGACAACATCCACCATGGACCATATTAAAAACCCTTATGAGAGCTAAATACATGCCAGAAATATATCTACAAGAGCTACTTGCTAAGTTATATAAATTGAGGCAAGGGAGCAAGGGTGGTGTGGCCTACTATGATGAACTTCAAAACTTAATATTGAATCTTTACAACGAGAATGGAGAGCATGCCATAATTTGCTTTAATTTAGGGTTAAACAAAGAGATTTCCTCTAGAATGGCTATCCACAAGTTTTCCAATATGGAAGAAGTCTTCCCAGCAGCTATAGAGGTTGAGTGGGAATTCAAATAGGAAAAGACTATTAACACCAAAGGTTAATTATCTTCTAATACTTATGGAAAGAACAAAAAGGGAGATCAAACGTCCTCAACTTGGAACAAGAACAAAGACTTCAAGAAGCCTTTTGAAAAGAAGTCATTCAAAAAGATTGCTCCAAAGTATCCACTAAAGATAGGAGGTAAGAAGGAAGTAACCAACTTTTCTAAAGTAATTCAATGTGATAAATGCAAAGAATGGGATCATAAGATTACTAAATGTCCTAACTGGTTAAATGTTATCGTTCAGGGAGAAAAGTTGTATCTTGAAGAAGTAGTGGAATAAGAAGAGGGTTATGAAAAAGAAGCCCAAAAGGATGATGAGTTTGGGGAGTGATGATGATGGTGGAAAAAATCCTTGTGATGGGAGAGACATTGCCATTCCTAATAGGTTGATGAGGAAAGTTCAATTGAAGATGCTTGGCCTCAAGAAGAAGAGTCCACCGTACCAAATTATGTGGTGAGGTGAGTTATGATTAGTAAAGTCATGGATGATCCGAGTCAAAGAGAGGATCTCTTCCATTCCAAATGTCTCATCAAAGATTATGTATGTTCCTTGATTATTGATAGTGGAAGTTGTGCTAATGTTGATAACACCTCTTTAGTGGATTTCTTGAACTTCCTACTACCAAGCATACCACATCGTACAAGCTCTAATGGTTAAGTGAGTATGGGAAATTGAAGGTTCATAGAAAAATGTTGACCTAATTTAAAATTGGAAAGTACCACGATGAGGTTCTATGTGACATGGTTCCAGTGCAAGCTTGTCATGTATTACTCGAGAGGCCTTGGTAATATGACTGTTCAACAAAGAGTGATGGGAGGACAAAGAGATATTCACTTATATTAGATGGGCACACATATGTTCTTCATCCCATGTCACCTTTGCAAGTTAATGAAATGTATCAAAATATGAGTGAGTTGAAAGAGAAAGGGAAGGGTGAAGAGGAAAAACATATGGAAAAGAAGGCCGATGAAGGAGAAGAGAGGAGAAAATTAAAGGGAAAGGGACAATTAGTAATGTTGGCTAAGTATAAGGAGATTAGGGAGGAGGTTGAGGCACAAAGTTCTTTGATCCTTATCACACATAAGGATCATGTATTGTAAACTAACTATTCTATTTCTTAACTCACCCATTCTATTTCTTGTCTTTTGTAGGGTTATGATAATGTCTTTCTCAAGGAGCTTTCGAGTGGATTAGCCCCTCTCCAGAGTATTGAGCACCAAATTGATTTCGTGCCAGGTTCCCAATTGCCAAACAAATCGTCTTATCAAAGCAATCCAAAAGATAAAAAAGAGCTCCAACGACAAGTTGAGGAACTCCTCAACAAAGGCTATATAACAGAGAACATGAGTTCGTGCTTGGTTCTAAAGAAAGATGGAACATGGAGTATGTGTGTTGATTGTGGAAAATCAACAAAATAACAGTAAAGTATCACCACTCGATCCATAGATTAGATGACATGTTAGATGAACTCAATAGTGCTTGTGTATTTTCAAAGATTGACCTTAGGAGCGGGTACCATCAAATCCAGATGAATCTCGGTGACGAATAATAAATTACATTTAAGAATAAATTTGGTATATATGAATGAATGGTTATGTCTTTCAAGCTTACCAATGCTCCTAGTACCTTTATGCGATTGATGAGCCATGTGATGAAACCCTTTATAAGGAA
The DNA here is from genome assembly GCA_031232105.1 of Capsicum rhomboideum. Classification (NCBI taxonomy): domain Eukaryota; kingdom Viridiplantae; phylum Streptophyta; class Magnoliopsida; order Solanales; family Solanaceae; genus Capsicum; species Capsicum rhomboideum. The sequence continues at coordinate 43,253,555 of CP124719.1, read as the reverse complement.
ATGTGTTGTAGTGTACTTTGATGATATTTTGTTTTATAGCAAGTCCTTAGATGAGCATGTTGAACATTTAAAAGGTGTTTTTGATGCTCTTAGAAGAGAACAACTTTATTCCAACCTTGAAAAATGTTCATTTGGTGTGGATAAAGTTGTATTTCTAGAATTTGTTGTAAGATCAAGGGGATTCGAAGTGGATGAGTCCAAAATCAAAGCCATTAAGAATTTACCAATTCCTAAATCCATAAGCGATGTTCTATGATTTTATTCATTGTCTAGTTTTATAGGCAATTCGTTGAAGGATTTATCACCATCACCGCACCCTTGACCGAGGTAATCCAAAAGGATAAGCCTTTTAAGTGGGGTGATGAGCAAGCAAAAGCTTTTAAAGCCTTGAAATCCATGCTTAGCTCTGATCCTTTATTGCAATTGCCCAATTTAAAATGTTTTATGTTGAATGTATGCTAGTAAAGTAGGCATTCGAGCCGTCTTAATGTAAGACCAAAAGCACATTGCTTATTCTAGTGAAAAGCTTAAAGGTGCAACTTTAAACTATTCTACTTATGATCTTAAATTGTATGCTTTAATTAAAGAATTAGGCAATTGGCAACATTATTTGTGGCCTAAAGAGTTTGTGATCCATACCGATCATGAGTCCTTAAAATATTTTCGAGCCCAAGGTAAGTTCAACAAGAGGCACACCAAATAGGTTGAGTTCCCTGAAACTTTTCCCTATGTAATCCAATACTAGAAGGATAAAGAAAATGTGTTGGCCGATGCCTTGTCAAGAAAACATGTTTTGCTTAATACTTTCTCTTCTAAATCACTTGGTTTTGAAAGTTTGAAGGCATTGTATCCCAATGACCTACTTTTACTATGATCTTTCGGGATTGTGAAGCATGGGAAAGGGAAAGATGGCTTACGAATAGATCTTCTACTCCCTATTCTAAGTTTGATGGTTTCTTGTTTAAGGGCAAGAGACTATGTGTTCCTATGAGCTCATAGAGTGAAATATTGTGAGGGAGGCACATGATAGGGGATTTATGGGTCATTTTGGCATTGACAAAATCATGGTAATCCTTGAGGAACAATTCTATTGGCCAAAGAAGCACAAAGATGTTGTACAAATTTTTTGGTAATATGTTGAATGTTGAAGTTCTAAATCATAACTTCTTCCTCATGGTTTGTGTGCCCCAATCCTCGCACCCCAATGATTTTGGCTCGATATTTCCATGGACTTCATCTTGGGTTTGCCAAGGATAAAAAGGGGAAGAGATAACATCTCTATAGTTGTTGATATATTTTCAAAGATGGCTCATTTCATTCCATATCATAAATGTGATTATGCTTCCAATTTAGCATCTTTGTTTGTTGAAAATATTGTTAAATTGCATGGAATTCCTCAAACCATCGTAAGTGATAGGGATCCAAAATTTCTTAGTCACTTTTGGAAAGATTTATGGGGTAGACTTGGTACCAAGTTGTTTTTTCTACTTCTTGTCACCCACAAACCAGTAGCCAAACCAAAGTTGTGAATAGGACCTTGGGTTCTATGCTTCATATCATAGTACATGAAAAGTTGGCCTCATGGTAGGAATATTTGCCTCTAGTTGAATTTTCTTATAATCGAGTTATTCACATAACTATTGGCATGACGTCATTCAAATGTGTATATGGTTTGAACCCCCTAACCCCTTGAATCTCACCTTTCTTTCTCAAGACGTTGTGTTAAGACTAGATGGAAGTAAGAGAGTGGAGGATACGAAGAACCTTTATGAACAAGTGAGGCTTCATCTCGAAAATATGAACCATGAAATGGCCAAAAGGGCCATCAAAGGATGCAAAAGGGTTATAATTGACCCGAGAGATTGGGTATGGGTGCACTTTCGAAAAGAACAGTTTCCTACTCATAGAAGGAAAAAGTTTATGCCACAACGAGATGGGCCTTTTCAAGTTCTTGAGAGAATCTATGACAATGACTATAAGGTGGAACTTTCTATGGAGTATCAAGTTCACAATACTTTTAACGTATTTGACCTTTTACCATTTGATACTCTTGATGAAGATGGCTCAAATTTGAGGAAAAATTACCTTTAAGAAGGAGAGGATGATGTAATTTGGGTTGCCTCAAGACCTCTCAATTTTATTCTAGTAAGAGAGATTCAATCAACACAAAGGTTGTTCACAAAGATGAAGATCCTCGATCATGTTTTGGTACAAAAATAAGGGTTTCATGATTTGATGCTTGCTTTGAGAAATAATCAAGGATCGCCGAAGAGTCTAGAGGAGCTCACCGAAGTGCATAAGGGATGTACACCCAGCAAAAGTAGTTATGCACCCACATAATCTATCCCAACCCTTCCAGTAGCATTATGTGGCATGAGCTTTAAATTATGCGCCTACCATAATCAGTTGTGCACCTTCACAATTCCAAGCACTGGGCCGGCCTCCCTATATCTTTTCAAAGTGACTTTTGGGCCCATGTTCTCATTTAGGGTCATTTTTGGGCCCATGTGTATAAATAGCTAGTTAATTCCCTTCTCTTTTAATTTATGTTGAATTTTGAAAAAAATACTCCTTGTGAGAGTTGAGCTTGGTAAAGCTTGTTTTGAAACCTTGTTTAGAAATATTGGTTGTGGGACAAATTTTATTCCCTTGAGATCATCATAGGAAGTTGGTGCTTTTGTATGATTAACTCGTTAGAGATTCTTTGGTTTAATATACCTTAGAGTTGCTTACAATTTCTTATTTGTGTCAATTTGGTTACCTTATATCTTTTTGTCTTTATTTTCATATCTTTTTTTTTTAATTTTCGTGAATTGATTTACATCATTTGGATGATGTTATCTGGGTTGCCTTAATACCTTTCACTCGTAGTCAAGCAAGAGACCTTCAAGCAACACAAGGATTGCTCCTAAAGATGGAGATCCTCTATCATGTTTTGGTGCCAAAATGAGGGTTTCATGTGTTGATGGTTTCTTTGAAGAATGATAACGGATCGCCGAAGAGTCTAGAGGAGTTCGCCTAATTGCATGAGGGATGTGCACCCAGCACAAGCAGTTATACACCCACATAACCAATTGTGTGCCCCCACAATCTGTCCCAATCCTTCTAGTAGCATTATGCAGCCTGAGCTTTAAATTATGCACCAACATAATTAGTTGTACACCCACACAACTCCTCCACATAATCCCAAGAAGTGGGCCACCCCATATCTTATCAAGGTCACTTTTGGGCCTATGTTCTCATTTAGGATCACTTTTGGGCCCATGTGTATAAATAGCTAGTTAATTCCCTTCTCTCTTAGTTTATGTTGAATTTTGATAAAAATACTCATTGTGAGAGTTGAGCTTGATGAAGCTTGTTTTGAACCATTCTTTAGAAACATTGGTTGCAAGGCGAATTCAATTCCCTCGAGTTCATTGTAAGAAGTTGGTTCTTTTATAGGATTAGCCTGTTAGAGGTTCTTTGGTTTAATATACCTTAGAGTTGTTTATGGTTTCCTAATTTGTGTATATTTGGTTACCTTTTCTCTTCTTGTCTTTATTTTAGTTTCTTGTTCTTGTTTTTGTGAATTGATTTACATCAAAATATCCACCACAACTTCGCAATTCTTTGGAGACATCAAAGAGAGATCTAAAGCTTAGACCATCCTCATCTTTTGTCATACAAATATCTCTCCATGATACCCAATGCCTTCTTCTCCCCCCATATTTAGTGTTCTACATAAATCTGGCAAAAAACTTATGAATATCATGGTTGATGTACTTTGGGGGATTAACTACTGATAGTATACATAATGGGATAATTTGCAATACACTAGTAATCAAGACTGTTTTCCCCCAAATGATAGAATCTTCCCTTTCCAAGCTCGGAGGTTACTCTTAATCTTATTGATTAAATCAATGAAGTAACTTTTCCTTTTCTTTAAGTGGAACAAAGGACACCCCAAATACAGAAAAGGAAAAGTACCTTTAGAAAAATAGTCACTTTCTCAATCTGTTGATAGTTTTCTTGTACACAAAACAGGAGCTCTTACTCTAATTGATCAATTGACCAGATTGATTCCCATATTCCTCTAATGTATGCATAATCATCTCCAGTGAGGTTTTATCAGCAGATACAAATATAATAGTATCATTTGCATATGCTAAATGGTTTAAGTTAGAACTCCACTTAGGCATGCCAAATCCTTTGAAATCACCATTATCAGATAGAGCATTTGGAGCCCTAGAGAGTACTTCATCTCTAAGAATAAATAGTGCTGGTAAAAAAGGATTACCTTATTTTACCCCTCTAGTAGAGTGAAAAACCCATAGGCTTGCCATTAATAAGATAAAAGTACCAATTATTAGCCATAAGTCTTCAGATCATATCCACAAAGTTTCTACTGAACCGCATCTTCTGTAGTACTATAATAAGAAAATTCCAGGACACCCTGTCATGTGCCTTTTCCATATCAGGCTTAATAACCACATTTGCTGGCTTGCCCCTTTTCTTGATCTAAGTGATAATCTCCTAAGAAAGTAGGACATTTTCTATGATATTCCTACCTTTTAAAAAACCTTATTGGTTTTGTAAAATCAATAGTGGCAACAACTTTTCTAAAGTTTGATAGAAATAGCCAATTAGTACACTAGGGTCACTACTACTTTTCCTATTAAGTTCAAAAACCACCCTTTTGACTTTCTCCATACTAGGACTACAACTGAGGCAATCATTATCTCTTGATCAACAATCATAAGAACATAATGAAGGAGGGACAGATCTTATGAGGTGATCTCATCTGTGAATTGATTGTGATGAAAAAGTACATCTTCTTCTGCCACTTCTTCACTACTCTCAGCTCACTCTCCATTTATTTTTTGAATTCTGTTGATGGCAAACTTTCTTATTCTCCCATTAACTAGGTTCTAAATAAACCTTGTGTTTCTATCCCCTTCAGAGAACCAATTGACACCAACTTTTGTCTCCAGTACTTTTTTCATAATGAAAATATTGCTTCAATTTGGCTTGTGCCATTTGAAGGATGGATCTATTTTTAGCAGTGGGAAATTATTCAAATAGTCTTTTCTTGACTCTAAGCACCTCCTCTATCATAGCTAACTATTTGAATATGTCACCCAAAGAACTCCCTGCTCCAACTGGACAAAGAAACTTTGATTTTCTTCATTTTCTATTTCCACCTTAGAAATACATCTGGTTCATCTCGTGTCACCCAGTGCTCTTTGGGTGTGTCCAAAAAAATCTCATGTATTGTATAAAACTTCAAAAACTTAAAAGGTTTATGGACTTGAGAATGCTAATCCCTACATGATAATAATAAGGGAGCATGATCCAACCCTGTTCTAGATAAATGCTCAACTTCAAGAAAGCCAAAATCTTCCTGAAAGTTGATTAGCCACCATCCTGTCTAGCCTTTTAAAGATGCATTGATCATCAGCTCCTCTATTCCACCAAATAAAATTTCTTCCTTTACAGTTGATCTCAACTAGTTCACAAAAATTTAGACAAAATAAAAAATCCTCAAACTCGAAAGGTTATACAGGAAGACCTCCCAATTTCTCATCTTCATTCATGATGACATTAAAATCACCACCTACTAACCATGGAAAATTCACATTACTGACCAGCCCATAGATCTCATCCCAAAGTTCTAGTCTTTCTAATGCAGTACACTTAGAATAAACTACAGTGGTAATAATGATCTTGTTGCCTAGGGATCACTAATTAGTCGAATGCACCCATCTCTCTATGCTATTATTTGTTGGTCGATCTGGCTGGCAGTTCCTGCATCTCTTACCTCTCCATGGGGGCATCCTTCTTAGAAGTCTTATTCCTTGCCTTTGTAATGTCTAATAAGCTACTTGGCACCTTTCCTTATTCTCCTTCCTTTCCTTTTAGATCTGCGGTAGTACTAATTAATGCTCATCGGCCCTTGCTGTCTTCCTTAACAAGTTCTAGAGCCTCCTTTGCACCACCTTCTTCATAGAAGCTGCAGGGTCACCTTTTCATGAGAGTGATTAAAGTGCAACGAAATGCCTTAAAGTTGAATATGGTTCATGAAGCATCTGGAAAATTCCATTTCTCTCCACCCCACTCCATGTACGAATAAAATGCAAAAAAGGGAGTAGTAATAAGTCATATAGAATCAATGGATTCATGATAAAGTAAAATCCCTCGATGACATATTTTATCACAGTCAATATTTTTTGGCTGATAGATGGATCAAATGGTATATAGTTCATTTGTTGGTACCTTGGAGGACAAATAGAATTTGCTACAAAAGTCGACTAACGGGGATATTCCTGCATATGAGAACATAGTAATGGAGAAGGTAATAGCCAAAATACGATTCATTTTGGTTAGAGCGCCCAAATCAGCTATATATTTGACATGGGTTTGCTGTAATGCTAAAAATATTGAAAGAGCCCATCGTAACTTTGGCCTAGTTCTATAGAAAATCCAAATTTTTACTTGCAAATCTAACAGGAGGTAGAACCTCAGAAGAATGAGAAAAAGGCATGACCAGAAGAATTGTGTGAAATAAGTGAATTTATCTAGTTGAGGCATTCTTGATTGATTGAGACAAAATGATTCCCTCAATACAGCTCATCAAATCATCTTGCCCCTTATGCCCTGGGTGACACACATGCTACAATGGCTGGTACAAAGGGTTGTGATCCTGCAAGGTTGAGCTAACCTCAAAAACCTATCTGCTCACTCTCGATGGTCTGCTATTTAGTTTGTTCATTGTAGCAGAGCGAATAATGTGCCGATGGAAGGTAGTTTCATGCAACATAAAAGAAAAGAGATTGACATTTGACAACTCCTTGTCTTTTCCCGAGGTGGCATTGATCCAGCTAATAAGCAACTACTTTGTCTTTACCCTACGGGTTCCCCCCACCAATCCAGTGACACACCAACCATACCTTTTCTTTTTCTCCGATCATAAAGCCCCAGATCTCTTTATTTTTCTTTCATCTCCCCTAAATACGTAAGACCCTACTCTTTTGAATTCAAAAAAAGGGGCTATTTCTTGATTCAGTATTTGTATTAGATTTCTTTTCTGATTTAATATACTTACGCGTAGAAAATATTACATAGAGCCATACCAGCCAACCCCTCTCTCCATTTTGAAAACAGGACATTAAAATGCGGGTAAAGTGATGAAAAGTATGTAATGTACATGATTCCACAATTGTAAGTAAATGTGGTCCTTTATCCTTATATATACATGTATATATTGATTCCTGGTTTCATTGAGCTCTAATTTTGCATATGGTTAGGTCATGCCTTACATATTCAGTACATTCTTTTGTACTGACGTCACTTATGGGGGATGCTTTATTTTATGTTACAGGTATATGTACTCAGCTAGTAGATCTCCCCAATAGAAGCACAGGATACTCAGTGGTGATTGGTGAGCTCCAGATTGATTTCGGACTTTTTCTAGTCTTTAGCCTATATTTTGATAGTTGTATAGTCTTGGATTCCATTAGAGGCTTTATAGACATTGTAGATTTGTCATATGTATTTATAGTTTCACTTGTCATATATATTGGTTTGATCAGCTGGCTGGTTTTGTATATATGCATAGCTTCTCCTTAGCAATTTTAATTGCACAGTAGTCCATTTTCTCTTCATAGGTTATTGGTAAAGCATGTGTTCATATGGTACTTTTCCGCCTCACCCAAGGTCAGGGCATGACATTCATGTACTTACAAAATAACCCATGCTCATCATTGGTCATAACTGGACTCAATACCTGTCAAGGGAAAACTCCCATCTCAGAATCCTTATCCATCCAATGTGCTACAACAGCGGCATACTGCAAGGCTGGTGACTAGAATGCGGGAACTTCTGGAGTAGTACCCGTGCCAACTAAACTACTCAAAACCCCAACACTTGCTGAATCAATTCTGTGGATATTGGCACTTGAGCTAAACATTAAATCTCTTTCTAAGTTTAACACCACTTATCTTACTAAACACATTATAAGCAAAAAAGCCATGTAAACAACTAAACACATTATAAGCAAAAAAGCCATGTAAATATTCATTAATACCAAATAACTAAAAGTGCAGAAAATATCTCTATCTATTACATCTTCCGGGACCCGAAAGTCACGTTACAAGAACTCTAAATATCCAGAAAAGATCTAAAACATAATTCAAATACTAAACCAAAATAAGAAATGTCATAGTCTAAAGCAAAGGACATGAGCTAATAGAGATTATTCAACGGCTATCCGAACATGGTGCTCACTCTTGAATCAAAGCTGGAATCACAAACTAAAGCTGAGATCTTGTCTAAAACTTTGAAACATGGTCTGCACTCAATAAAAGGAAGAGTACAGGTAGTATCAGTACAAAAACTAATACTAATAGGCATCATCGACCGACTTAACCCAACACCATACAAATAAGTTAAATGTAAGTAAGAAGCAATCAGGACACAACTCATAATCAATCAACAATCAAATGTACAATCATAACACTTTAGCTCATAATTCAACAACCATTCTCTTCATATAATCAAAGTTCAAGTATACAAGTACATCATTTACACTTAGGCAGATGCAGTCAACAATTGTCAAAGACAATATATGTGCAAATGTAATAATGATTGCATGCATGCAAAATGTACACACATACTAGGGTCAACAGGGACCCTCAGCTATGACTTGTAAGGTATGAGCTCAGTCCATGTACCAAGGTCAGCATAACACCCGATCCAAAAATAGTATTGGTGTGAAACCCGATCCAATAATATTATTGGTATGACACCCGATCCAATAACAATATTAGGGTGACACCCGATCCAATAACGTTTTAACATGACACTCGATCCTAATCTTAATATATAATTTCAAATTCAATGCTCAATGTATAATGATAATCAACAATCACAAGTAATGCTCGAAGGCTAACCATGAACATTCAACTTACATATAAGCACAGAGTTAAATCAAGTTTATACTACATTTAAACCATAACCTACCTTAATTCCTTGTCCAAAAACACTATTTGGCCAGAGTCTTGCCTTTTCTTTCGATTTCTGTTCGTTCTTGATCTATAAATAACAAATAAACACATTTCATAACAACATTCCCCACTTCTAAGCATTATAAACCCAAAATCATCAATTTCAGCCCATGAACTTAACCTAGTTCATCATTTTTAGGTTTTCCACCCTTTAATCTCTTCAAATTCTCTATATTTCATAATTATAAGGAAGAGCTCTATACTAGGAAGTGCTTTCTAATAACCTAGGATAAAAAACAACTGAATTCAAGTCATTCCCCACCAATTCCCACAAGTTCATGATCTTAGGGCTAAATTCCAATTCAATCAAGGTTATTATTCTTAAAATCCTAAGAATCATCCACTACTCCTCACTAGAATGATATTAACTCCCGCACCTCCATAGACCATAACCTTCCCTCTTGATCTTCCCCTCTAACCTTTATAGTTAATATCATGTTTATGACTAACATTTTGTATGCCTCTATGCAATACTATAAATAGAGACATATGAGTTCATATTGTACACACTTGAAAGACTTGAAAATACTTAAAAGAAAGAAAATAGTTCTCTTATTTTCTATTGTTCCTGTGGTCTTGTTCTTTATATTCCTATTCTTGTTCTTAATTTTACAACACTAATTCATTTTTAATATTTTCAATTATCCATCTACATAATATTATTTTATATTATATATAATATCTTATTTTGTTTAACCTTGATATTTTATCGATAATTTAAAATAATTTTATATCTTGTTACATATTTTAATTTAAATTCATTAACATGATATAAGTATAATAATCTTTTTATGAATTTGTTACAGAAACTAATGCTATTTTTTTTTATGTTTTTTGTTTAAATATTTCATGCATTAAGTATTTATATATGTATCTATATGTGTGTGGGTGCGCGCGCCCGTGCCCGCATGAGTGTATGTATATTTAAGTTTCACTTCTCTCTTATTCTCTATTCTATATAGATAAATTAATTTTGATTGTCAATAATGAAATATTTTGAAAATTATGATTTAAAATTTATTTACAATATAAATAGGTAAGCTTTTAAGAATTTAGTATAAAAAGTATCTCGATTTTTTATTAATTTTTTTTGTTACTACATTGAAATGTTTATCAGGTTATGACTCTCTATTATTTTAACTAGATATTAGAGCTTTAATTATAATTAATAAAATTAATTACTTTATTGTGCTCATTTGTTTCATAATAGAACATCGTTGACTTACCTACCCAATTTGTAATTTTTTAAAACTTTTTTTCATCTCAAAAATAATATTTATTTTCTATAGGTAAATTATTGTATAGATTTTTAAGAAAATCATGATTTTGAAGGACCTAAAAAAGATGAAGATTGATAACGCCAAGGTAAATAGACATTTGAAAAAATCAATTGATATATGAGGCCGGGAGAATATTTATTATTCAAAGTTGAGGAGTTTAAAACAAAGCAAAAGATGTAAATGATTTTGACCCTATTATGAAAAGGTATAAAAAGAGGAGGGAGAGAACGTGTACTAATAAACTTTGTTCCTAATATCAAATTTGTGATCCGATTGTGTTTGTTCATCTTTTGATAAAAGTTGAATTATGATTATGTGGGTGAAAATATAATTACAGTTGAAGAATAAAATATTTTTTACAACACAAATATCTCGCTCTTTTTAAAGAGAATCAAGCTATCACTAGTCCAATAGTAATCTTCTTAACTTGTCTCCTTCAGGATATAACAGTCCGAGAACATCGTATAACTCAAAAAAACTCTGATAAGTTATTGAGTCCAAAGTTCCATAAAAAAACATCTTTATTTAATAAATAAAACTCTAATTATTACAATATTAACCTCACTTGTTCATGCACTCTACAATATTTTTCACATATCATCATAAGATAAACATGGCTACTATTTATAGGTGTTGGAATTGTTCCTTTGAATAAGGTTTAATAAGTTATGAAACTATGCAAGAACATGTACTGATGGTTACAAGAAGTAATAATTATTTTTTGAATCATATAATTGTGGTTTAGTTGGAACTACGGTCATTTTGTCTATTTAGTAGCCATGATATAATTTAGTATAATTATTTTAATATTAAAATATACACCAATTTTTTTTGTTCATTTTAATATTAAAAGAGAGTTTATCCATTATATAGAAACTATTAGGCATAATATGGTGTGCTCTGCGTTGAACCTTCATTTAGGAAAACAATAATCTTTACTCAAGAATTGTAGTGGTCTTAGATTTTATGTTACGCGCTAAGCCTACACCATGAGCATGGCCTACACCCTATGCTATTACTGTCCCGATCGTACTCGTAAAATGACATGAAGCATGAGCGTAAAACTAAACATGAATGGAAATATGATTTAAAACAAAAAAATCTTATAAAAGAAAAACGAACGTATATCGCAGTACTTTGAATTCATGAAAAAATGAAATGTCGGTCAAAATTGGAATGCATAACTAACTGTCTATCTATGAAGCCTCTAAACATGTCTGAAATACTGACTATCGGGATAAGGTCTGCGACATACCTTTATTAAACAAAAAACAAAGCGACTAACTGAAGGTTAAGCCCTCTGAAAGTAACACTATTAAAAATGCCTAAAAACAAGGGTCAAAATTGACGACTGCGTCAATTTTTTGTCAAAACGCATTCATATTCGTCAAATTTGGGTTCATCACTCTTAGCAATCCAATGGATAACATCGGTTAAAACCAACAAAAAGTCGACTTTATCCATATGTTTTTTTAAAATCAACAAATATCAACGGACAGGGTCGATTTTTTAAAGATATTAAAAAATGAAGCTACTTGGAATCGATCCCGATTATTTTCTATGACTTTGGACAATTCTACCACTCGACTACACATGATCTTTGATGGAATACTTTTATCATTTTTATTTATACTCTTCAACTGCGTTTTGCACTTTAAAAACCGATAGAGTCCGTCGGTTTTTGTAAAAAAAAATAATAAAAAATCAAGGGACTGCGTCAGTTTTCTTTTAAAACTTATAATTTTTGCACGAAAAAACCCTGATGGTGTCAGTTGATTTTCAATAAAAAAATAAAAAAATAAAAACCAACGGACTAGGTCAGTTTTCCCTCGATTTTTTGGATCAACTATGTCCGTCAATTTTTTCTCCGTCAATATTTGTATTATTTCTAGTAGTTTAAGAAGGGCTCACCAAAAGCTGAAAGTGTGAAACCTAGCGTAGCATCTGATCAAGTGTCTGGGTATCTAAGTTTGCATAATTAAAAGATGCTGCCTCGAATGGCGTAAGCACGTGAAATGTATTGTATGTAAAATGATGGAAAGGAACATGAACTGTGACGATCTAAAATCGGACCATGATAACACCTGCTATAACCCCCCAATAGGTAAGCCAAGTCTCATAGCCATATACCGTAAGTAACAAGCTAATGAATAAATTAAGAAAGAAAAATAAGATAAACAGGCCAAGTATATACATACTGCCATACAAAAGGTCCCATAAAAAGTGAAAGATGACAAAATATACAAAATAACTGTCTTTAGACGCAGTATCACCAATACAAGGGTAGAAACTAGTCTATTACATAGCTGTCCAAAAAGTACAAAAATACCGACAGTAGACACAAGAAGGAAATGAATAAGTCTCTAGACGTCATAAGCTCACCGCAAATCTGATCAGCATGCCTCTCCAAACAACTAGTATCAGAAAAAGATGTAGAAGTATAGTGTGAGTATAAAACATGGAATTATCATACCAAAAAAATGCTCTCTAGCCACACCATCGAAAAACCTTAAAACCTAACCATATTACTGATTTTATGGTTGTTCTGGCCACTGGTCAGCCCCCTCCGGCTGGCCAGGCTTCCTCACTCACATCCCCAACCACCTTTTTCTTCATTATACCATCCAAACTCACCTAAAAAATCAGGCGAGGGCAACCCTAATTTTCCTATAGACGACAGTCATAACAGTCATAGCAACAATGAAAATATTAGTGATAGCAAAATCAAGCAGAAATATTCAGATGTATTGAAACGTAATGTGGAACAACATCAAGTGAAGAACTCAATTACAGAATCTATTCCTATGAAGCCCGTAGTACATAACAATAGAATTCTCCAAATTACTTGGACGGAGGAAGAGGTAATGAAGATGAATATTTTGGAAGATTTGCAATATGTCGTTATAGGAAAATTCTCCAATGGAGTTCGAGGATCTGAGATACCAAGTTCCTAAACAGTGTAATATAAAAGGAGACTATATGATTGGCTTACTAAGGAATAGACACATATTGATGAGGTTGAAGGTGGAGGATTTTGTGAATTTGTTATCAAAGAATGTGTACTACATTACTGCCAATGATGGAATTGCATACCTAATGCGACCTTTAATCTATGATACCAAGTTTAAACCTGATGAGGAAACAACCCAGCAATGGCTTGGATATCTTTCCCAGATCTCTTGCCTACTTTCTATATGAAAGAATCACTTTTCTCAATGGCAGCTACTGTTGGTAAGCCTATACACTTGGATATGGCTACTATCAATAAAACCCAACCTAGTTGTATGAGGGTCAAGGTACAAGTGGACTTAGCTGCTAAATTACCTAAATATGTAGAGATAGAAGTGGTCAATAGCAAGACACAAACTACAAGGGTTCAAGCTATCAAGATACAATATTATATAGTACCTAAATGTTATCACAACTGCAAGTTGCAAGGTCATGGAGAATCTGATTATAGGACATTTCACCCAAAATTAAAGAGACCTGTGCTAGAAGAGAAAAATGCAGAAGAGAAGAGTGACAATGAGGAAAGAACCTTTACAGATAAGGTAAATCAATGAAAAGCTGTCATGGAAAGGTAGAACCTTGATCGCAGGAGGTTCAGAATTGAGAGACCTATAGAAAGTCTGATGAGTGCTTCTGCTAAAGAAGTCTCTACCCCTATTAAGGTACTCACAACTAGAACCCATTTGTTGTCCTACAAGATGATGGTGATAGCAACAATAAAATGCAAGCTCAAAATACCAACACATAGGAGAATGCTGGTCAAACTAGTAAAGAGGATCAAATCAAGAATACAACATCAGCAGGGCAGCAACAACATGCATTAAAACATAACAACAAGTAAATACCAGTGCAGGTAAAAGAATTGAAAAAGCAACAACAACAACAAATGATAAAAATATAGGTCAGTCTCAATATCTTAAGCCAGCAGAAGAGAAGCAGAGTACAGAGCCAGCTATATCTTGTGAATCTACTAAGGAGTAGATTTCAAAATCATTTCGCAGGACCAAAGAGAATGAGACTGCAATAACACTATCAAGTCCTGCAAAACAACAATAAAAAATAAATGAGTAGAGTAATAGTGGTATTGAAAGTATGATAGGAGAAAATCTTACTAATGATATGGATGGGTTAGAGGCTGCAACAAGTCCAAAAGTCCCTTCACTACAACAGTAAAATAGAGATGAGAAAAGTGATAATGTGATAGAAATCAAGAAGTGGGAGGGTATATAAGTGAATAAAGAAGGGTTGAACAATGCTGGTTATAATAAAAATGCTCCTAAAAATGAGCAAGATAGTTCAGTAATTAGCACAGCAGTAGAAACATCAAGTCTCATGGAATAAGTTCAGACGCACAATCCTTTGGAAATGGTAGAATTACTATCACTAGTTCAAACTAATGAATCTCTTAATGTTTTGGGTGCTATAGAATCTCCAAATAAAGTCTTACATGAAATAGTGTCTCGTAAGGTGGGGGATACTTTAGAAGAGATAGAGAGAAGAGTAGAGAATGTGGACAAGTATGGAAAGGATTTGAATAAAAAATTAGTAATTAAAGATGCAGACCTATCCCCAAGGGCAATCAAGGTACTAAAGTCTGCCAGAAGGGGGAAAATTAAGAAAATAGAGAGGCCTTACAACCTATCAGGGTGCAACCAAAGAGGAGGGTGATATCAAACCAAGGCCGCAAATAATGAAAACACTCATATGGAATATTAGGTTAGTTAAGTCACAAAAAGCTTTCAAAGAGTGGAGATGTTGTACAATTACCATAAGCTTGCTTTTGTAGCTTTATTGGAACCACCCTTTCAACATGTTAGAAACATCAATAGATACAAAGCTAGATTGAAGATGCCCAAGGCTAGTCATAATGTAAATGGTAAGATTTGGGTTTTTACTAAACATGGGTTTGATTCCACTATGATTAGTAATACAGAGCAGGAGATTACCATTAAACTGCATAATCGGTCTACTCTATCATCCTTTTATGCTACTCTAGTATATGTAAAGTGTGATAATTTGTTGAGAATAGAGTTGTGGGAAGACATTTACTCAGTGGCATCCAGTATCAATAACCCTTGGATCATTGGTGGAAACTTTAATATGGTTCTAAACAATGAAGAAAAAATAAGTGGTCTTCCCGTTATTGATTCTGATTTTGAAGATTTTAAAATTTGTATTGAATCTTGTGATCTTGAGAAAGTACAATATAAAGGAAGCCCTCTCACTTGATGGAATGGAATAGTTAGGGATGACAACATATTTGAAAGGTTTGATAGAATTTTGATCAATGCTAAATTTTAAGAGCTTTTTTCTCACACTGAAGTAGAGCATTTGCCAAGAACTAGATCAAATCATGCTCCCATGTTTATTACCTATGAGAACAGTACCATCAGCTACAAAAGGCCTTTCAGATTTCTAAATTTTTGGACTTCTCATGAGGATTTTAAAAATATGGTGAGGTAGAACTGGGATGATATGGTCACTACTATTCCTTTTTTAGACTTTAAAAGAAAGATTAAGAAGATCAAGAAGGAGGGACATTTTCTAACAGCAGATTATTAGAGAAGAGAGAGCTAAAATTAAGGAGCAACTTTTTTAGGAAAATCCTTCTGGGAAACTAGAGAATTCATGTAGAGGGCAAAAAAGAGTACTTTAAATATTTGCACTTAGAAGAAAAGTTATTGGCAGCAAAAATTAGGGTATGATTGGTTTGTGAATGGGGATAGGAACACTAGATTCTTTCACAGTCCGATAAAGGGTAGAAGATAGAGACTTAAACTTCTAAAAATTCAAAATAGTGATGGTGATTGGATAGAATATCCAGTGGAGATAGTAGGAGAGGCAGTATAGTCTTTCAGAAATAATTTATGTAAGAAAAAAACTCTACTGACCAGACCTTATTAGCTCATATCTCAGTACTGATTAATGATGAAGAAAATATAGATATAGGGGTTGTACCTGACAGTGAAGAGGTTAAAGATGTAGTCTTCAAGCTGAATGGATACAGTTCAGGGGGCCAGACGGTTTGACTGGTAAATTTTACCAATATTGCAGGGACATAGTGTGTTCAGACATTTTCAGGATGGTACATGATTTCTTTGCTGGTAATTCTCTTCCTAAATCTATTACTCATACTAGCTTGGTCCTCATACCAAAGAAGAAAAATGTTCAAACCTTTTCTGATATGAGGCTAATTAATTTGAGTAATTTTGTTAATAAGATCTTTTCCAGAATAATTCATGATAGGTTAGAAGATGTGCTGCCAATACTTATCTCTTTAAATCAATCTGGTTTTATAAAAGGTAAAAGTATTATTAAAATATCCTGCTGACTCAGGAATTAGTTACTAATATTGGAAAAAAAAAAAAGCCTCCAATGTTGTCATCAAGTTAGATATGGCAAAAACTTATGACAGAGTCTCCTGATTTTTTCTAATGAAGGTTCTGAGAAAGATGGGTTTCTCCAACATAGTTGTAGATCTGATTTGGAGGTTGATCACTAATAATAACTATTCAGTGCTTATTCATGGTCAACCTCATGGTTTCTTTCATTCCACTAGAGGAGTAAAACAAGGGGATCCCTGTCCCCTGCTTTGTTTATTTTATCATCTGAAGTTCTTACATGAGCTATGAAAGCTCTATTTAGAGATGATCAACTTGTGGAATATGGTACGCTTAAATGGAGCCCTAACCTTAACCACCTTGCTTATGTTGATGATACTATAATCTTCTCCTCTACTCATAAATACTCTTTGAAAAAGATTATGAGAAATAGTCTGTCCAGAAGGTGAATAAAGAGAAAAGTATATACTACTTGCACCAAAACACTGCCAGGAACACTTCAAAAGTGGTGAAACAATGTTTAGGTATGAATAGGGGAACCTTTCCTATGAAGTAATTAGGCTGTCCTATAACACACTACAGGAAAAGGGAACACTATGGAGAACTGATAGACAAGGTAAAAGAAAAGCTGCAGGCATGGAAAGGTAAGATGTTATCCTATGTAGTAAGGAAGTCCTTATCACTAGTGTTATTCAAAGTACCCCTATTTATATTCTCTCAGTTATTGTTCCTTCTATTTGTGTCATAAAAGAACTTCACAGAATTTTTGCTAAGTTCTTTTGGAGCAACAAGGAATCAGGAAGGAGCAAACATTGGACAACATACAATAAGGCCTGTTTACAAGAAAGAAGGAGGATTGGGATTTAGATCCTTATTTGAAGTTTCTCAGGCATTGTATTCTAAACTATGGTGGAGATTCAGAACTTAGAACAATATATAGTCCAATTTCATGTGGAGCAGATATTGTAAGAAACAGATACCATTACTTGTGGGATGGAAAAAGGGGATCTCAAGTATGAAAGTATATGCTGAAAAATAGGGATAAACTAGAACAAGTTATGTGGTGGGAACCAAACAGTGATACTTCTAGTATTTGGTTTGAAAATTGGACAAATTTAGATCCTTTATTCAAACATCAGTACACAGTTCACACTTGTCATATAATGAGAGAAATAGAAGAATTTCTAAATGAAGAAGAGTGGAACTATGATGAAATGCTAAACTGTGTTCCTGAGTATGTGGTGGCACATATCAAGGATAGTATGAGTCATAAAAATAAGGATCAATCAAAGGGATAAACCTTGGTGGACAGTCACAAGTACTGGAAAATTCAGTGTTAAAAGTGCTTGGGAGCTTTTGAGAGACAAAGGAGATATTAATGAAGATCTGAGGCTGTTGTGGTGTAAAGGGCTCCCATTAAAACATTTTTTCTTGGATTGAAGGATGTGGAAAGTCCTTGTGTCGGTAGCTTAGCTTATGCATTTTTAGAACCCTAATGTTTCTTGCCTTGGGGCATATTTATACACCCAAACACCAAGTTTTACCCATACTTAAGCTGAGTTTTAAGAATAAATTATCTTGTGTATATGTGTTTTATGATATGTTTGATGTAAATAAGCTAATATACATGATTAGTAGTGTTTCAGGAGCAAATGAGGTATGCGGAGAATCAAGAAGACAAAGAATACGCAAAATAAGGTCGATTGGATAAGAATTAAGCAAACACGAGCTCCAAAGGAAGCATGCACCACACACCCTTGGGCTGTACTTTTGTCCATGCGAGGCACGCCAATGCTAGAAGGGATTTTTTTTTTAAAATTGAAAAATTGTCTAGGGGCTTAGGAGGTAATTTCACCATACATCTATAAATGCCCCAAAGATGTTTTTCAGAGTTTCCTACGCATTATTTTGGAGGAAAATAGAGAGGCTAAGGGTTTTCATTAGGGTTCATCTTCTGTAAACACTTCTACTCATTACTTTGGTATGAATAACATTATCTTTGTAATTCTTTCTCCGAATATGAGTAGCTAAACTCCCTTGTTCTGGGGTTACGGCTAGAACATGACTGTGTAGTATTTTATTTGAATCAATGAATTGTATTTCTCATTTAATTACTCTCATATTCTTATGCTTAATATTTTAGTATCTGGCCAACATTATAACAAATGTGCAATTCTCACATGAACTGACCATGGGAACGTAAGAATAGGATGAAGAAAACGGGGGATAAGATCATCCGTGGCTTAACGTCAGGGTTGATTTGCAACTAAGATAGCAATATACCTAGTTTGTCTTATCTGGTTATGAACGGGATGAAAACATTAATGCATTCAAATTAGAATCTCACATCTCCGCTTAATGATGTAGTTGTGAGGCTAGTTTAAATAGGTGATTAGAGGATGACCATTCTCGAATCATATAATTGACCCTAAAATCAGTAATTAGAGAAATAAAGTTCATTGAGATGAGTAAATGCTATACATAATTGTGGTTAACGTTGTAACCCTAGAATTTTCCTTGCTATTAATTATGACCTTTGCGAAAATTGTCATTGTTTTACTTAATTACTTTTGCAACACTTAAATGATATAATTTCACCAACTTTACTTGATAAACTACTGCACTTGTCCGAAATATTAATAGAAACTAAATTAAGTGAATTGATAAGCACAAAGTCCCTGTGGGTTCGATATCCAGCTAGAAAAAGCTTCTATATTACTTGCTACAATCACGTTCACTTGCATGTGCGGTAGACCGCAATAAGTTTTAGTGTCATTGCTGGGGACCTTGAAAATTAGTGATTTTCTAAATTTTGTTTTTACTAATACTGTACAAGTATTGACAACTTGTTCTTAGCTTCTACATTTGCAGGTACAATCTATTCTTCAAGCTGGTTAGAGAAAGAGAATTGGTTGAATCCTATTTGGAGCCTGAACGAGCATTTCATCAGCGGAGAAGAGCAACCGCTCTTCAATATCCAATTCAACAGATTCAACTAGCTCAGTAGGAAGACGTTGTTTCTATAGAAATGGCAGCAAGAGTAGTTCGCGAGGTGGCAATCCCACACGCTAATAATATCACCTCCAGTATTCACAAACTGGAAGCAAGAGATTGATTCGAGCTTAAACAGAATATGGTGCAGCTATTACACACCTACCAAAAGCTTACTGGTCTATCCCATAAGGATCCACAGTAGTATTTGTAGAACTTTCTTGAGATCAGTGACACATATATTCCCACAAGAGTCTCATCGAACTATGTGAGACTCACACTCTTCCCTTTTTCTTTGTTAGGGGAAGCAAAGAGGTGGTTAAAGGTGTAACCACCTAATTCCATCACTACCTGGGATGATTTGGCCATGAAGTTTTTGATCTGTTTCTTTCCATCTGAAAAGACTACAAAATTAAGGAGCGAAATCTTAAGCTTCAAACAAAAGGATGGTGAGAATCTGTACCAAGCATGGGAGAGGTTCAAGTCAATGCTTCATGATTGCCCATACCACCATCAGACTAATGAGGTTTTGGTGCAAAAGTGCATACTTTTATAGAAGGACTTGATCCTAACATGAAGATTCTTCTAGATTTAGCAGCGAGTGGACAAACACTGGAAAAGACTTATGATAAACTTTATACTCTTTTGAATCATATCTCATGGGGAAACCCAGAATGGAATGTTGCAGGGTTATTAGAAGTGGATCAGTTAACAGCATAGCAACACAGATTGCTTTTTTGAAGAATTAAATGAATACACAGTTTAGCAACCTAAATTAGGGACAACAACAAGCTCCAATAAATATGGTGCAGTAAACTCAGACTTGATGTTAGGTATGTGGTAACAGTGATCACTCATCAGATGCATATGGAGCGAATCCTAAATTAATAAACTTTATAGGTAATGCTCAATGCCAAGGAAATCAGAATTTAGGAACACTTATAATCCAAATTGGCAGAATCACCCTAACTTCTCATGAAACGTAAATCAAGGGCAGAATGTCAATCAAAATCAGTATAGAGACCAAGTGGGGAATCAAAATATTCAACAACAGGCTCAGGGTGGTCACTTTAATGCTTAATATAGCAATATTGAGGAGATTTTAAAGTAAATCATGGCTAACTAAGCACAGATGGTTTCTGATATAAAAATTAGCAGTTAGCCACAAAGATCTTGGAGGTTCAGATGGGACAACTTGCTGGGGTACAAAATACAAGACCTCAGAAAGCTCTACAAGTGATATAGATCCCAATCCCAAGCAAGTTAATATAGTTTCCACTCAAAGTGGTAGACAATTAGAGAAGTTAGAGCCCAAGAAATCAACTCACAGGGTTGTGGTAATAGATGAGAAACAAGCGGAGGCTGTAAAAAATATGAATAGTAAGAATAATGTAGAAAGTGTGAAACCACCTCCCCCTATTCCTACAAAGGCTGAAAATGCAAAAGGAGGAAGCAAGTTTTCAAAAGTTTATTAATTTATTAAAACAGGTGCACATTAATCATCCTCTTATTGATGTTTTGTAGGGAATTCCTAAGTATACCAAGTACATCAAGGATATCATGGAAAATAAGAACAGGTTGATAGAGTGTGCTACTATTGCACTTACTAAAGAGTGCACCTATCGAATTCAAAATAGGCTTCCAACAAAGCTCAAAGATCCGGGTAGTTTAACTATCTAGATCACCATTGGGTAGTCTATCAATGCACGAGGTTTGTGTGATCTTAGGGACAATATTAACTTGATGCCCATTCCTTTGTTCAAAAAGATCGGGTTGGGAGGTCCAAGGCCTACCACAGTTATTTTGTTGCTAGCTAATCATTGTAGGGACCAATGAGATAGTTGAGGATGTGTTCGTGCATGTGGGGTCACTTATTTTCCCCTTGGATTTTATCATCTTGGACTTTGATGCAGATCTGAAAGTCTCATTTTTTTTGGGACATCCATTTTTGGCTACTGGACATGCTTTAATAGATGTAGCTACTGGGTAACTGACAATGAAGGCACATGACAAAGTTGAAGTATTTAATGTTTACAAAGAAATGAAGTTGTCGGCTATCTATGAGGAATTATCAGCAATCACAGTAATTGATCTTGAGTCAAAGCTTCTTTGGATTACTTCTAAAGATCCTTTAGAGAGAGATTTAGTGGGGCATGATATTTTTGGTGATACAGATGCCTATGATATAATGTTGATTTTAGATGTAGCCAACATATTCATTTGCACTGGCAAAATCGAGCCTCCAAATAGACCTCTTGGTCCACCCAAGCCATCTATTTTAGAAGCCTCAAAACTAGAGGTTAAAACTTTACCATCACACCTTAAGTATGCATACTTGGGGGGAAATGATACCTTACCAGTTATTCTCTCTGTAGGTTTGTCTAAGGCCCAGGTTGGATAAGAATTGGCTGTTTTGAAATAGAGGAAAAAGGTAATTGGCTGGCAGATATCAGATATATAGGGAATAAGCCCTACTTATTGTATGCATAAAATCTTCATGAAATAAGGGTACAGACCAAGTGCTCAACATCAGTGGAAACTAAATCCAGTGATGAAATATATGGTGAGGAAAGAAGTGATTAAGTAGATAGATACAGGTATTATCTATCCAATTTTTGATAGAAAGTGGGTTAGCCTAGGCCAATGTTTCCCCAAAAAGAGAGGCATGGCAGTGTTTACCATTGAAAAGAATGAGTTGATCCCGACCCGAATAGTCATAGTTTGGAGAATTTGTATGGACTACCATAAGCTCAATGAGGCCACTCGGAAAGATCACTACCCGATTCCCTTCATTGATCAGATGCTAGAAAGGCTTGTAGGTCAAGAATATTATTGTTTCTTTGATGGGTATTCAGGCTATAATCTGATGTCCATTACTCTAGAAGATCAAGAGAAGATTATGAAATTAACATGTCCATATGGTACCTACGCCTTTAAGCGTATGCCTTTTGGGTTATGCAATGTAGCTGCCACTTTCTAGCACTGAATGATGGCAATATTTAATGATATGGTGGAGGACTTCGTAGAGGTATTTATGGATGATTTTTTGTATTCGGTAAGTCTTTTAAAGTCTGCTTACAGAATCTTGATAGGGTGCTTGCTCATTGCGAAGAGATAAATTTGGTACTGAATGGGAGAAGTGCCACTTTTTTGTTGGGAAAGTCATTTTCCTTGGTCATAAAGTATCAAGAAAGGGCTTGGAAGTAGATCATGACAAGATTGAGTTGATATAAAAGTTACTGTCGCTTGTGTATGTGAAGGGTGTGCTCAGTTTTCTTGGGCATGCAGGGTTTAACAGGAGATTCATTAAAGATTTTTCAAAAATCTCGAGACCCATGTACAACTACTTGAGAAAGAGGTAAAGTTTTAATTTTGTGATGATTGCGTGAAAATCTTTGAGGCACTAAAAAGAAAGTTGATTGAAGCTCTAATATTAATTGCTCCCGACTGGGAGTTGCCATTCAAATTAATCTGTAAAGCTAGTAATGTGGCTAGGGGAGGAGTGTTGGGCCAGTGAAAAGATAAGATATTTCATTTTATATATTATGCAAGAAAAACTCTAGATGCAACCCAAGAAAATTATACTATTATATGCAAATTCTATGGCCGGCTTCTCCCTTTCTGGTTTGCATGTCTTTCATTCTGAATTGCCTCATTTGACTCATGCATGCTTGTGTTTAGATAGGTTAGATACTTCTTATATTAGGAGAATTATTGTAAAGAAGTAGTAAGGGAGTGAAGACCCGATCTAATCTTACACATGTGAGATAGAGAAGGAGATGCTGGCTTTAGTGTATGCGTTTAACAAGTCTCGATCATATTTGATGGGTAGCAAAGTGGTTGTTTACATAGATCATGCGACCATTCAGTACTTAGTCAATAAGAAGGATGCTAAGCCTTGGCTCGTTAGGTGGATTCTGTTGCTGCAAGAATTGGATTTAGAAGTTAAAGACCGAAGGGGGTCGAAAAACCAAGTATCTAACCATTTATCTAGGCTAGAGAGTTGGTCACATGTTTCAGAAGATGGAAGTATCCAAGAAGAGTTTCCTTATGAACAACTCTTAGCATTGAGCATTGTAAAGCTACCTTGGTATGCGGATATCATAAACTTGATAGTTCGTGGGGTGAATCCACTTAAGGCTACTAGTCAGTAGAGAAAGAGTCTTTACTATGAGTATCGATTTTACACATGGAATGAGCCCTACTTATTCAAATAGGGCCCAGATCGAGTGATTCGAAGGTGTATTCTAGAATGTGAAGCAAAACAGGTATTGGAGAGTTGACATTTGTCTACTTATGGAGGTCATCACGATGGAGAGCATACAACTCATAAATTGCTATAATCTGGTTTCTTTTAGCCCATCTTATTCATGGATGCAGTCGTATTTGAAGAAAAGTATGACTAATGTCAATGCATGGGTACTATTTCTAGAAGGAATGAGATGTCTTTGAACAATATTTTGTGGTGGAGATCTTTGATGTATGGGGAATAGACTTCATGGTCCCTTTTCCTCCATTGTTTGGAAACACATACATTCTTGTTGCTATCGATTATATTTCTAAGTGTGTGAAAGCAGTTGCGCTCCCCAACAATGACTCAAAAGTAGTGGTGAAGTTTGTTATTAAGCATATATTCATAAGGTTTAGGATGTCGAGGGCTATTATTAGTGATGGAGGGTTACACTTTGTTAATAATTAGTTCAGAAATTTGTTGGCTAAGTATGGGGTGTGAAACAAGGTTACCACAGCTTATCACCCCCAAACTAGTGGCTAGGTTGAGGTTTCAAATCACGAAGTAAAGCAGATTCTGCAAAACATAGTTAATGCACAGTGTAAGGATTGGTCAGTGAAACTTGATAATGAGTTGTGGGCTTACAGAACTGCTTATAAGATGCCCATTGAGATGTCACCTTATAGGTTAGTCTTTGGGAAGGCATGTTATTTTCCTGTAGAGTTAGAGCACCAGGCCTATTGTGCCTTGAAGAAGTTAAACCTTAATGCTGATTTGGCGGGCCAAAAATGGGTGTTACAGTTGCACGAACTTAAGGAGTTCAGAATGCATGCATATGAGAATGTAAAACTTTACAAGGAAAATTCAAAGATATGGCATAATAAACATATTGTAGCTCGCACGTTTGAGCCCGGATAGAACGTATTAGAGTTTAATTCTAGATTGAAGTTGTTTCTCGAAAAGCTCAAGTAAAAATGGTATGGCCTATTTGAAGTGGTAAGGATGACTGCACATGGAGCTATTAAACTGTTGGACAAAGATAAAGGCAAGACAGTTTGAACGGACAAAGAATGAAACATTATTGGGCCAAGGAAGAAGACTGGCAAAGACATCTGTGGCATTATCGGATGAGTGATTATAAGCTAGGTCGTGCCATGATATTAAATTAGGCACTACTCAGGACGTAACCCGTGAATGTATTGTAATAGTTAGGATCGGAAAAGAAAAGAAAAAAAAATGAAAAAATGAGAAAAACAAAAATACAAAAAGATGTGTCGAGCCACAACCAGAACTACAATGCTTGGTGAGAGGCAACCCACTCTTCTACTGCATTTTTTTAAACTTGTTTTGTAGGGATTTTTAGGTACCACGGGGCCAAGGGAAGTTGGTCAAGGCTTAGAGGATGATAAAATACATGATGGTAAGATAAAACTACGTGATACTGGCTCCGTGGTGTGAGACCTATTGCCATGTATTGAACCCCACATCACACGATATAGCGCAAGTGTCCACTAGACTAGGTGTGTGATGGTTGGACGTCGCAGACCCTTATGCCTCACATTGAGCCTCGTGTTGAACCTCACTTTGAGCCTCGCGTCACAACCCCTCCCCTTTTTTTTCCTCGAATCAATTTTAATTGACTGGGTAAACCCAACCTAGTATACTTACTTATAAACCCCACACAAAATTAACCCTAGTTCTCAATCCCTTCTGTGTTGCATCAGTTTTTCTTTTCCAACCCGATGTGCGATGCCTACCTCTTCTCTCATTTTTTCTCTTTCACTTGCATCTTCAACCCAAGGTAAGATTACATAAACCCTAAAGTATTCTCTTGGTATTTCGGTGGTTATGAGCATATTGTACACTCTATAGTTGTGATTTTGTTACAAGTAAAGTGAAATTATGTTAAAGCTTGATGTGTCAAAATTTTTTATGAGAAACACGTTGCTTGAGTCATTGTGGTGCATGTGGGTGCTACAAATTCTAGTAGAAACTAATTTTAGCAGTGTTAATGGACGTTGTACACTTAATTAGTTGCTAATGCCATGTTCTTGAAGTGCAGGATGTTGTTGAGGGCTGGTTTTATGGTATTTTGGGTTGTAAAGTGTAGCTTTGGTATGTTGGATTGTGGCTTGATTCGCTTGAATGGTTGTATTGATTTCTAAATGGAAATACTTTATGTCATGATGGTTATGTGATAGAACTAATCTATGAATTATGAGAAAGGAAAGTCCGAGTACCCAAAAATAGAGACTAGTTTTGGTATGCTAAGAAATTAAGTGTTGGGTGATTCCGATTACCACGTAGCTTAGTTGTGGTTAGCCATTTGGGGCTGAACTAATGTACTTTATTGGTGTATGTGTAACAAGATTTATGGAACCCAAACCAAGTAAGGGAAAGAGAGCTGTTTCCCCATCTTTAGTTTATGCTTTTTGTTGTGCAGTGAGGACAGTGCTTCTTTTTTAGTATGGGGTGGGGACAAAAGTATTCCTTATGTTGGTTTCAGTTTAATTTCTATGAAAAACGTGTATGTTCGTACTTTGGTATCTTGTTTTGGGGTTTTTGTGGATTTGCTACTATTGGGATATTCTCTGGTTTGTAATAGTTAGTAAGTAAACTCTATTTAAGTGTTTAGAAATGTTATTTCATGTTTACCTTATTAGGTTTTTATTTTTGTTTTGTTTTATATTTGGGTTCCTCGGCTTTTGTTTTCAGTGCTTTTCCTGAGGATAGTCTCTTTGAACCGAATGGGATTTATTTTAGTTTAATTTTTTTTAGGATAGTGAAATTTTAGCTTTTTTTAGGACTAAGTTATTAATAACAGTCATAGTTAGATGCCTTTCCCTATAATGGATAGATGATAGCCGTCTTAAAGGAAACTTAGGCATAGGTAGTGATTAAAGAAGGAGAACGCTTCACCCGATTGAAAGTTAGCTACCTCACTCAAGAATGTGCTAGACTTCGTGTGAAACCCATTCGAAAAGCATAAAAAGTAGGGAACTTTGTTAGAAATGCATAAAGCTCTTAAACTTGGCTCTAAGATGAAAAGTTTAGGCTGAATAATGGAAAACATTCAATGTGGTTGTGTGATTAGAGTGAAATCTAAGTGAATCATTTTTGAGCCATTGTGCCATGAGTGGTGAGAACTTGTTGTGTGTTAAGCATATTATACATCTAGAACTTGCCTTGTATGTGTGAAAAATTTAGACTTGGTGTATGGTTTGTGGGACATGATCAAGGCCTTTCTTTGTAAGCCTAATTCTTTCACCTTGATTTGTACCAACCATTGCATTATCCTTAGTAAACCCCTTTGTGCCTTAAAGCCAATTTTGTTGAAAAGATGATTTATTTAGCTAAATCCCCTTTGTTCAAGAGGCTTCATGTTAAGTTGATCCAAATAGGTCCTAATTCACTTTAGTGACATTTGATGTAAAGGAAGGAATGGACATATGGGGAGATAGGTAAGTTAAAGAAGTTAGTGATATATATGCACCCACGTAATAATGGAGTTGCTTATAGAAGTAAAAAGAGAAGGAAATGTGAAATTGCAAAACCAGAAAAAAGAAAAAAATAAGAAGAAAGAAAGAAAAAAAACAAGAAAGGAAAAAGTGAGGGGAAGAAAGAGAGAGGGTGCACACTAGTGTATAAAAAGGGGGAAATAACTGTGTTAGCTTAGGAAGGTATGAAGTAGGGTAATGATATTGGGTGATAGAAGGGAAGTTGTTGGTCAAATGCAAGTAATGTAAGTGTCTTAAAGTGCATAAGGATGATAGTCACTATTAGCTGAATAGTTCCTACCCTTCCCTTAGCCGACATTACAACCAAAACAAGTCTTTTTGATCTTATAAATTGATGTCTCGTTTGATTGAGTAGTACACTACATGCAAGCTTATGGTATGTTGCATATGTTTGAAACTTTCTTTGGAGCATGAGGGTATTTTTTGTTGAATGTGCCCCCTATGAAAATCATATGAAATGAGAGTTGGGGAACTTACTTAAACGTGAGGGCACAAAATGGTAAGAACTTGGTGATCTGTGAATGCACATCTAGCACATGATTATGTTGGCCCTATATTTGCATGATGAGTCAGTTTTAAAGGTTGTGTGGCTTCGTTTGAACGTACCTTAGCTTAGTATACTATGCTTAGTTGAATAGATTTGGGATCATGATTAAATTATTTGGCTTGTGTAAGTTTGGATAGTTGAGTTCAACTGCTGAGTTCAACTGGAGTTGTTAAGGCTTAAATTATGTGAAGCATTATAATGAGTTGTTTGAGGATGAACAAGTCTTTAAGTGTGGGGTGGTGATCTTCTGTATATTTATACACCCAAATGTCATATTTTAGCCATACTTGTGTATCTTGTGTATGTGTGTTTTGAGATATGTTTGATGTAAAAGAGCTAATATACATGATTAGTAGTGTTTCAGAAGCAAATGAGGTATGCAGAGAATCAAGACGATAAAGTATACGCAAGACAAGTTCAATTGGACGAGAATCAAACAAACACGAGCTCCAGAGAAAGAATGCGCTGCACACCCTTAGGATGTACGTTTGGCCATGCGAGGCAAGCTTATGCTAGACGGGAATTGTTTCTTTAAATTGAAGAATTGTCTAGGGGCTTGGAGGTAATTTCACCATACGTCTATAAATACCCCAACGACGTTTTTCAGAGTTTCCTATACATTAGTTTGGAGGAAAATAGAGAGGCTAAGGGTTTCATTAGGGTTCATCTTCTTTAAACTCTTCTACTAATTTCTTTGGTATGAATAACATTATCTTTGTAATTCTTTCTCCGAATATGAGTAGCTAAGCACCCTTGTTCTGGGGTTACGGCTAGAACATGATTGTGTAGTGTTTTATTTGAATCAATGAATCGTGTTTCTTATTTAATTGCTCTCGTGTTCTTATGCTTACTATTTAATGCCTGGCCAACATTAGAATAAATATGTAATCCTTACATGAACTAACCATGGGAATGTAAGAATAGGATGAAGAATATGGGGGATAAGATCATCTCTGGCTTAACGTTAGGGTTGATTTGCAACTAGGATAGCAATATACCTAGTTTGCATTATCATGTTATGAATGGGATGAAAATATTAATGCATTTGAATTAGAATCTCACATCCCTACTCAATGATGTAGTTGTAAGGCTAGGTTAAATAGGTGATTAGAGGATGAACATTCTCGAATCGTATAATTAACCTCAAAATCAACAATTAGAAAAATAAAGTTCATTGAGATGAGTAAATGCTATACATCATTGTGGTTAATACCGTAACCCTAGAATTTTCCTTGATATTGATTATGACCTTTGTGAAAATTGTCATTGTTTTACTTAATTACTTTTGTAACACCTAGAACGATATAATTTCACCAACTTTACTTGATAAACCACTGCACTTGTCTGAAATATTAATAGAAATTAAATTAAGTGAATTGCTAAGCACAAAGTCCCTGTAGGTTTGATATTCGGCTCGAAAGAGCTTCTATTTTACTTACTATGATCACGTGTACTTGCGTGTATGGTAGACCATAACATTTCTCGTTTTTGTAGGTACTGTTCTATTCCAGAGATTGAATCTATAGAACACATGTTCCTTAGAGGTGAAATAGCTCAAATTATTTGGCATTACTTCACTAATGCCATTTGTAACAGTCCTCACTTTTAGTGGAAACAAAATTTTAGGCTGGGGTGAAGGTAGGATGGCAATCACAGAATCAAAGAGGTTTTCCAGGTGACACCAATGTTTATACTTTGGTTTTTATAGAAAAAAGAAATAAAGTTTTGCATGGAGGGAATTATTCTAGTGGAAAAGTTATATGGGAGATCAAGAGGCATTAAAAAGGTTCATGCTGCTCAGATTCAATGTCAATTATGCAGGGAAGAAGTGGCCTGATATAGTTTCTATTTTGGAGAATTACAAGCCTTCTTTTAGCTTCAAAATAGTAAGGTGAAATCAGCTCGCTGTGCACTGGGCTAAATGAAATACTGATAGAGCCTCTAGGGGAAATCTAGGCCCTAGCTCCGTTGCTTTTTTTGTATCAGAGATTCATAAAGGGACTTTATTTTTGCTAAAAAAAATTAGAATTGAAGATACTACCAATATTGTAGTAGAGGCTAGAGCCATTAGAGAGGGATTAATGCATTGCAGAGATAATAACATAGATAGTTTTATTGTGGAATTAGATTATATGGCTTTATTTCAAATCTTAGAGGGAAATTATGAGGTTCCCTGGAGAATATCAGTGGAGGTGGACTGCATTAAGAGACTGAGGACACAAATCACAGAAATAGTACAACACTCTCTTAGAGAGATAAATACTCTTACAGATTATTTTGCTAACCTTGTTTTTTATTTTGTAGGTGAAATTCAATTTAATCACTTTCAGGAGATACCAATAAAAGGAAGAAAGATAATTAATCTTGACAAATTGGGAATCCCACATATAAGGATAACATAAACAACAAGCAATTTGGATCGAGTAACTTGAAAATCAGGGTTCAACTAGGTCTCTAGAACAAATAATTATAGTATAAATGCAAGATAATTACTTAACACTGAAGATATTTCATTGGATTTGGTATCCGCACCTGTGGGAGATTTTTGGTGTTCACCGATAGCAAATGAAGTATTTGAGTAATGATAGCATCGTTACTGTATTCAATTAGTTTTGGAGCCTAGAGGGCTACACCCCTGCATTAGAGTTTACAAAGAAATTATCTTTAGTGCCATATAGCATCCCCTCTTTTAACTTTGAATCTGGTGGTAGTATTAACTTCATATGAGGTTTAACCTAGTGATTTAAAGTTAAATAGGGGAAAAGTATGAATTAGAGATAAAAAAAAAAAAAAAAAAAAGACGGGCTTAGCTTATAATGATAGATCTTTTAGCTAAGCCTTGAAGTCTTGCAGATTTCTTTAGAGAAAATAGGAGGTAGCAGGTACTAAAGACCCAAATCTGTGAAGATACAACTTAGAGGAAGCATTAATTAGCAAATTGAACTCACCATAGTGGTTGAACTTGTAGGAATTAAAGAGACAAGAGAATAGTGATTTACCAATGTAGATTCTATTGATCTTAAAGCTACATACTACCTCTGGGTGTAGTCTTGAGTCTTGGAGCTGATTTCGACAAGGTAAGGATCGGAGATATACAATGAGAAACAAGATAGATCAAATGTTGAGTGAAATCTCCTGACATTCTAGAGAGATTTATATCTTCAACTTTCCTAATTAGTTTTATCATCTTTTGTCTTTTATTTATTTTTTTATTAATTTTACTTCTGCTTTTTTTTTGGGGGGGCCTGATCACTTTCCGACCAAGCCTTGTAGAGACTTTGTTATTTTCATTTTATAAAATAGGTCAAGAACCTGGATTTTATTAAAAAGGGTATAAAACATGGATATCAATAGGCATCCTAGGCCGACTGAGCTTAGGATACAAATATATAATACTAATTACAATAGAAAGTAACTTTGCACGCAGAAAAATTCCAGCAGTCTATAGCACAAAACATTAATAATATATGCAGTTTATATATATATGTGTATGTGTGTGTGTTTGTGTCTGTGTATTTGTATGTATGCATGATGAGGTGTTGTATGAGATGATACAATGCAATATGTGTCCAATGTAGTGAGATCCAAAATCATACCTCAGGCATCCCGGCATCTCACCTCGTGCGTAATAACAATGAGACCCAAAATCATCCCTCAGGTCGCCCGGTATCTCACTTTGGATGTAATCAACAGGCCCAAAATCTTACCTCTGCTGCCCGACATCCCTCCTCGAGTGAAACAATAAAGTGACCAAGTAAAAAGGTGCCATGATATAAGGTCCTCCTCAAAACATAAAAAAAAAATGGCATAATCCAATGTCTTACATCGAATTTAGAAAAAGTGGTACAATTTCCTTTTAAATTGAAAATTAGTATTTTTGCCTCAAATTTAAACAGCAATCCATGCAAATAAATGATTAAGTATGTAACTGTGGTACACACACACACATATATATAAAAGAGGCAGTTTGGTAAACAAGCAGGCACCTCTCCCTTAATATGCCTGCTTGTTGACCAGGGGCAGTTTGATCATTTCAAGCACTACTGTAAATGAATTGATTTTTGGTGGACACTTGTAATTTTTTGTTCAATTTTGGGCTCCCCATTTCTCATGCTACGCCTAGCTTTTTGTCTAATAAATTACTATTGCAACTCATGATGATATTGTTGGGGTTGGGAAAGAAAATATCTTTAGTAAGATAATACCACCTCAACAAGTTAAGTTCTTATATTTTCTAACAACAAAATTATGATAACTTTTTCACATTAAAACAGTTTATAATGAAATTTATGAAGTTAATTAAATTTGACTAATATGCATATTGAACAACAAAAAAATATCGCTACTCATAAAATAAAGACACATGTAATTCTAACTTTTATATCAACTACTTTATTTGTACCAATTACAATATATTGGTTAGAGGTTGTTTGGTAGCTGATTTGGTGGTGAGTTATGCAAGTATTAAATCCTGCATAAGTAATACTATGTTTTGTAGTTGGTTAGGAGGTTGCTTTCCAATTCTAAAATTTACATAACTAATACATATATATAAATTATGGAGGAATATATGTATTATTTTATGTAGGATAGAATGTGGAATAAGTAATACATGAATAACTAAAGGGCACTGCATAAGATAATACATCGATTTGCTCATAACTTGTAATGACCCTCTACGTCATTTTCCAAGTCATTTATAACTTTCTAGGACTGATAGTGCGGTTCTCAGGTAGTTCATTTGTTTTTTATATCAATTTTCCTATTTTGGAACTTTTGAAATTAAGAAAATAGTCTTTGACCAAAACTTCAGGTAAATGGCCTTGGATGACAATTCTGATAGTTACATTAACTTCAAAATATGGATTTTAGTCTAGGGAAACCTTTGATTTGGGTCTTGAGGCTTTCAAACTCATTTTGGGCTATTGGTTGGAAATTGGTAAAAATAAAATAGTTGGCGTGGGCTCCATATTTTGTCGAAACAACCTCTATTGGAAATTTTAATGGTTTTGTTGAGTTTGGAATATCTTTTTTGGAAGGGTAGAATATTTTTTTTGTATGCATAGGGTTCTGAATAAATCCTGAGCACCCGATCGGAGTTTTTAAACTTGGCTAAAAAATCTAGGGTAAAGCATCTGGATTAGTTGCCTTAGCTTCCCTTTTGTAGCCTAGGCAGAGCCACCTTAGTGGCTGGATAGTGGATTTAGTGGTTGCTGATGATGTCAACGTCTATCTCCTTAGTGACTCTTTTATCGCCTAGGCAATAGCTGCCTTAGTGACCCTTTTGTCTCCTAGACGGAGCCACCTTAGCGATAAATTGGTCGCCTTAGTGACCAGAGCTGGTACTTTCTATACTTGTTCTTCATGACTTTTTAGCAATTTCTAAATATAGAACTTTCCATTAAAGCACCATGGGAACTTGAAAATAAGTGTGGATTATCAAATTGAAGCCTAGAGTCATTGGGTTCTCGTTCCCTAATCATTTTCTTATCATAAATTTATACATTCCCAGCTTTGATTTTTGCTAGTTCTCTAGTTTAAGTTCTTGCTTTTTTGGACTTCTTGGGACTGATTTGGGGTTGTTGTTAAGCTCGGATCGTGCTGAATTTTGGAGCACGCGATCCTTCAGCGGAGAGGGACCTAATCAAGGATATAATTTTTTATTCTATCGGCAGGTCCCACTAGCTTATTTTTGACCTAGAGTACTTTATAGTGATATGGGTAACATTACTCTTATCTTGATGCCTAGATTACTATTTTGGATAGCGTGACAGCGGTCGAAGGCTTGTCGAAAAGAAAAGGCTTCAATTTAGTGGACTGCAAGCACATTCTTTGGCGTCTAGGTAGGCTACGGCTTACCGACCTTAGAATTTGCTCATTTATTGTATTGGCATGGTAAATTTCTAATTATTAGTGGGTTATTGTGGTTTGAATAGTTTTTTAGTTATTTTTATGATTCTTATAGCCGGTTAGGAGGCTTTAGGGTAGATTTCTGCCTTGAATTCCTTAGGCACGATAATTGCTTCACCTTTAGGACTTGGCTTAGCATACCTAGGGTCTTTGGGTTTGGATTTATATGCCTTAGTCTAAGTTCAGGTAGTTGCTTGCCTTAGGTTGAGTTTTTGGGGCTTGTAGTTAACATTATCATTCTTTTAACATAAAGTTGCTTAGGATATTGTCATTTCCTAATGTAAATGACTGTAAAATACCTCGATTGGCTGATTATCGGAATTGTGTTGGTTTGTTCTCTATGTTATGTTTGTTTGATTTGGTATCCTTGCCATTCTAGTATTTTGTCCTAAAGGCACAGATTTTCAAATTGATAAATGGTATTTTGAAATAATTTTAAGGAACTTAGCATTCAAAAAGGAAAATGAACTATTTAGTCCCGGTTCAAGTCTGGGTATTTGATTCTTACTGCTTATTTCATATTTAGTTTTGATTTGAGTTCGACACCCGCTTTTGTCATTCATTATATATTTAGTCCCGATTTGAGTCCGACATGCACTGTTATTGAATTTTGGTTAGGAATTCATTTCGAGTTTGGGCATGGTTTGTGGGTATGGCTGAAGGAGGATTGTATGGTACATTTATTGCATATCATTACTTACTACCGTATCTGGTTTATATTAATGTTACTTGATGTTTTCATCCATAGTGCTTTTGGGGCTCGGTTGGGTTTGTTTGTCGTTGTGTGTACATTCTGAACTTATGGGGGTCCAGTTAGGTTATATTTTGCCGCTTATTTACGTGTTTCAAGTTATTTACCTAAGACTCTTGTATTTGCCTAGCTTTAACTTGTTATTCTCCTTTCACCCCTTTTTTATTACCTTTAGTACATATTTACACTTTATTATGCTTTTACTTTATCTAAGCTCATTCGGTCTATGATGCCTACTGAGTACCACGTGTTTTGATACTCATATTACACTTTCACATCTTTGTCCCTAATGCAAATCCTAATATGAGTCATCACCGTTGACGTCGCCCTCGAGTGGAGTTATTGATTGGAGATTATGGTAAGCTTACAACGTCCAAAGCTGATCCATCTGCTTTTATTTTGGGATTAGTCTTATTTTATATCTTTTAGAAACAATTTTGTATATATTGTACTTGTCTAGTACTCTTGATGTTTAGTGGCTCTTGTACTGGATTTACCAGGTCTTGGGGGACTCATTTTGTGTATCTTACCCCTTCCCCTCCCAATATAATGCATGCTCTATTTTCCTGTGGTTAGTAGTCGCTTGATTTATTATTTTCACCATGTTCTTCTCTCTTTCTCCGGTTAGCCTGTTACTTGTCATTTCGAGCTATGGCTTGGCTTACCCACTGACAAGTTATAGTAGGTGACATCAAGACCTAATTTTTTTGGATTGTGATAGCTTGGTATCAGACCCTAGGATCACAGGCATCATTGGTACAAGAGCAAGTGTCTAGTAGAGTATTGTGAATTGGTACAATGACGTCCATATCCTATCTTTGAAAGGCTATAAGACATTCTTAGAAAAATTTCAACCTTTGATTTTTTATTATGCGTTATGTCTATATTGGTTTCTAGATTCTAATTTGTTTCACTCTTTCATAGATGGCTAGAACGAGGGCCACAACGGCCGACGACGAGGCCTATAAGCTAGTATCTAGGGCACTAATTAGGGGTAGATGTAGAGGTCAACCTTGAGGTCGAGTTCTGGCTAGATCTATAGCACCAGCTCAAGGCCAGTCCAGAGATCCTACAGCAGAGTCAGTTAGGGATTCAGAGTTAGATGTTGTACCAGAGGATCTGCCACCATAGTAGCTAGTGGGCCAGGGACCAGCCCAGGCTCCACCAAGATTTATAGCCACGTCTGTCCTTTAAGATGCCCTAGTCTAGTTATTAGGTATGATTGTAGGTCAGCCGATGGATGAGGCCCAATCATTCTCTCAGGAGGCAGCACAAGGTGGGCTAGGTACAAAGACACAGCCAGCAACTGCGGTTCCCCGATCAGAGGTTCCACCGGCACTATTAGTTGCATATCCAACAGCAGTACAACCAGCCATAACTTTTAAGGAGCAAAAAAATGCAAGGTTAGTTTCTTAGATTAACTTCATTGAGGTTTTTAGAAGCCCAGGAGAGGATGCATATGAGTTCTTTACTAGCTGTGAGGAGAGACTGTGTAATCTTGGCTTAGTGGATTCGCACGGTGTGGATTACACCATATTTCAACTTGACAGTGCAGTGAGGCAATGTGGCAGTGGTGGAGGGGGTACCTTGATTTCAAACCAATTGGGTCCCCTCTTATGACATGGATTCAGTTCTCTAAGGCTTTCTCTGAGAAGTATATGCCTCGTAACATGCATAAGAACCTGAGGGATGAGTTTTTGAGGTTAGAGCAGGTTCTATGACAGTCTCTAAGTACGAGGATAGATTTCACAAGTAAGATAGGCATGCCACATTGATTCTACCTACCGAACATGAAAGAGTGCAGTACTTCATCAGAGGGTTGAGACTTTAGCTCCGTATGGCTACCCAGAGCATGGTATCTTCAGGTAGATCATTGGTAGATATTTCTATCATGTTATTACTATAGAGGAAATGCATTGTGAGGCTCGTGGGGCAGGAATAAGAGATGCCATCATCAGGGTGGTTTTAGTGGCAGTCATAATGGGTCACAGTTCCAAGGTACGGGTTTCTCGGGTAGGCATCAGTAGTAGTATCAGCAGCAGCAACCATATCAGTAGTATGGTCAGTTTAGTAGGCTTGTTTATGATGCGCTTTAGATTTTAGATGGGAGTTAGCCTGGTTATAGTAATTTCAGTAGTCAGGGCATCAGTCATCTATTGCAGGGTGTTCAGTCAGGGGATTCAGGCCGTGGTAGCCATTTTGGATCATCAAGACCCTCTCATTAGGGAAGGGCACCTGGGGCATACTTGGATTGTGGGGTAGTTGGTCACTTTACTAGAGAGTGTTCCCAGCGTGGGATGATTTGGACTTTAATGCAGACAGCTCAACCCCTTTAAGTAGTGGTGCCACTAGCTACAGGTGGTTCCCAGAGTGGTAGGGGTGGTTCTCAGGGTTATTGAAGAAATGACCATCTGGGTAGGACAGGTGGTAGGTCAGGTTCTCAGTTTCCTGGTAGGCCAGAGTCGGAGGCATTAGACTCGGTAATCACATTTACGATTTTAATTTGTAGTTAGCTAACTTCAATCTTATTTGATCCAGGCTCTACATATTCATATGTGTCTATATATTATGCTACTCGTTTAGGCTTGTCTAGAAAGCCTTTATCTGTGCTGATGTGTGTAGCTACTCTCATAGGAGATTTTTTAGTAGTAGATTGGGTCTATAGATCATGTTTGGTAACTATTCGAGAGTATGACACTTGGGATGACCTTATTGTGCTTGATATGGTTAATTTCGATAATATTTTGGATATGGACTAGTTATCCCCCTACCATGCGGTCTTAGATTGCTTCACCAAGACTGTTACCTTAGCCAGGCCTAGAATATCCCCTATTTCTATTTCACCATACCGTATGGCTCCCTCTGAGTTGAGAGAGCTTAGTATTTAGCTTCAGGATCTTCTAGCTAAGAGTTTTATCAGATCGAATATTTCTCCCTAGGGTGCCTCTGTCCAGTTTGTGAAAAAGAAAGACAACTCTATATGTATGTATATCGACTATCAGTAATTGAATAAGGTGACTATAAAGAGTAGGTACCTTAAGTCGCGTATTGATGATTTATTTGACCAGCTTCAAGGTATAGCCATGTTCTCTAAGATTGACTTGATATTTGGCTACCATCAGTTAAGGATTCGGGTTACGGTCATCCCTAAGACAACTTTTAGGACTCGTTATGGACCTTACGGTTTCCTGGTGATGTCTTTTGAGTTAACCAATACCCCAACAGTGTTCATGGACTTGATGAACTGCATGTTTTGGCCCTATTTGGACTCCTTCATGATTTTATTTATTAACGACATCGTTGTTTACTCAAAGAGTAGGAGGAGCACGAGCAACATTTGAGGATTGTGCTCCACACTTTGAGAGATCAACGGATTTATGCCAAGCTCTCAAAGTGCAAGTTCTGACTTGATTCTGTAGCATTCTTGGGGTACGTGGTGTCAAAGGATGGGATAATGATAGACCCAGTAAATATTGAGACGGTTCATAATTGGGCTAGGCCTACTTCTCCTACCAAGGTTTGCAGTTTCATTGGGTTAGTAGGCTACTACAAACGATTCGCTGATGGGCTCTCTTCTATAAAAGTGCCACTGACTAGATTTTCTTGGAAGGATGTTCTATTCTAGTGGTTTGATGAGTGTGAGGTGAACTTTCTGAAGCTCAAGGCCTTACTCACTTCATCTTTAATTTTGACTCTTCTAGTTGAGGGCCAGGGGTTTTCAGTTTATTGTGATGCTTCAGGCGTTATTTTTAGTTGTGCTCTAATGCAGCAGGGTCAAGTGATTGTATATGCTTCTAGATAGCTAAAGGTGTATGAGTACAACTACCCCACTCATGACTTAGAATTGGCGGTAGTAGTTTTTATGCTTAAGATTTGAAGACATTACCTTTATGGTGTTTGCTGTGAGATATTCACCGACCATCAGAACCTGTAGTATATTCTTAGTCAGAGGGAGCTTAATTTGAGGTAATGCAGTGGCTAAAGTGCTAAAGGACTATGACATTTCTATTCTACACTATTCGGGCAAGAAAAACGTGGTAGCAGATGCCTTGAGTCAAAAGGCGGTGAGTATAGGGAGTTTGGCCTTCCTTTTAATTTTGGAGAGACCGTTGGCCTTGGACATCCAGTCCTTAGCCAACAAGTTGGTTTAGCTTGATATTTTATACCCCAGGAGGATCTTTACTAGTGTTAAGGCTAGTTCTACTTTTCTTAAGCAGATTTGAGTGCAGAAGTTTGAGGATAACTGTCTATATGGCATTCGAGATCAGGTGTCAAGAGGTGAAGCTAGGAAGGTCACCTTATATTCATAGGGTGTCTTGAGATTCAAGGTCCGTATTTGCATTTCGAGGGTTTGTGATATGATTCAGTTGATATTATAGGAGACTCATAGTTTTAGATATTCCATTCATCCTGGCGCAACTAAGATGTATAGAGATTCGAGGCAGCATTACTGGTAGTGCAGGATAAAGAAGGTTATAGTGGACATCATATATTGGTGTTTATGCTGTTAGTAGGTGAAGTCCCAGCATTGGAAACCTGGGGGTCTACTTCAGAGGCTACCCATTCCTGAGTGGAAATGGGAGTGGATTACTATGGATTTTATGAGTAGTTTACCGCGCACTTTTTGAGATTCTGATAGCATTTGGGTCATCATATATTGATTGACCAAGTTTTCCCATTTTCTATATGTTCAATCTTCCTATAGTGCCAAGAGGTTGGCTCGGATCTATGTTCGAGTGGTAGTCTATTTGCATGGGGCACCAGTCTCTATTATCTCTGATAGAGGTTCTCAGTTCACCTCCAACTTTTAGAAGGCTTTCAAGAGGAGTTGGGTACCTAGGTTGAACTTAGCACAACTTTTTACCCCCAAATTGATGGTCAGTCGGAGCTAACTATTCAGGTTTTGAAGGACAAACTCCACACATATGTTATGGACTCGGAGCTCAGTGGGAGCAGTTTTTAGCCTTAGTAGAGTTTGCCTGTAATAGAACTATTATACACTAAAATCTGAGTATTTAAACCCTGATTCAAGCCCTAATGACCAAGAAACTTTTTGAAAAGTGACCTTCACATTCTACCCTTGTTCGATCCCCAATTTGCCCATGAACTCCATAAATCTTATGCCTAGAATGCCATAGGAGCATTGTAAATGTAAGGAAAGCAAGCATGCTTCGAAAATTCGTTTCAATTTGAACAAAATTTATGATTTCAAAAGCCAACCCCAAAATCCACTTCTATTCTACGATTTCAAGCAACGTTATTCAATAATACGAGTAGTAAAGTAAGGATAGAGAGTTAGAACACAAATTTCCTTTTATCCAACGTCGAGAGCCAAGTGATCGGTGGGGGGGAATTTTTGAGTTTGAAAATGTGAGAAATGGGCAAAATATCCATTTCTCACCTTTTGATCTACCCTATCCCGTTATAGCTGCCTGCAGCTCGCTATAGCGGTAGGGTCTCGCTATAGCAGGGCCCAGTTAATCTTCAGGGATGAATTTTTTTATTTTTTCCTTTGTAAATTATTTATTAATTTATGTGTTAGTGAGGCCCAGGTTATCTCAGATACTCGTAAACCCTTGTAAAAAGTAACCTTATGCGAGTTTCAGTTGTGATAAATTATATAAGGGTGTTCATATTAAAATAGGTGTAGTATAATTCATGCAAACCCTATTGTAAGTTCGGTGAGCGGGGTATTAAAATCCAAACTTTTAAATCGATAAGTGAGTATTAATGATACGGGGTACGCGTCCGTCTAGTTCTTGTCCTACCGCGATCGTTCGGGGAAAAATGATGTGTAAGTTGGTATCTACTGTAACGACCCATTCTATCATTACTAAAATCACTACATCCGAAGGGCACGAGGTATAGGAATTTCTTTTAAAAATCTTTAAAACGTTTGTAAGACTCGAATTAGACAAATTTAGAGTAGAAAAAAGATTTGGGGAGTGGGCTAATGTCATCCCACTATAGCAGAAATTTTCTTGCTATAGCAGTGCCGGTTATCATCCTGCCGGCCGCTATAGCGTGATGCCAAAAATAGTCCTCCCAAGTTTTAAAATCTCTTTTTCTTTTCAGTTGCAAACCAGAATGAGGCTTTATTCTAAAAAACCCTTAGGGTTGCCTCAAGGCTCTAGAGAGACGAAGAAGAAGGAGTAAGCTTAGAAGGGGTAAAACCCGATCATTTCTTGCGTTTTTCACATCGAAGAATGCTAGAGATAGAGCAAAGGTTGCAAGTTCATACCTCCATAGCAGTTGTTTGGTGCCTAGATAGACTAGGTTTAATTTGAGTAGTAGACCTCAGTTAGAAAATGTATGCATAATGTAGATTGACGGGAGATTCCATGTTTAGGCCTGTAGGCAAGGTGATTGGATGAATAAAATAAGTAAACTATGACCATGTGAACAAAGCTGGTATTTCTAAATATTATGGTGAATTGTCATTAATGATTATCTGTCATTGTTGTACATGCTAATCGAATATTAATGAAAATGAGCTAGTTATGCTTTGTGTATTGTTGTTAAATAGAATAAGTACTAATAAAGTTGATGTTGATGCCTTAATCCTTATTCAGTTGGACTAATTGAGTGGTACAATGATGACTTAGTGTTAAGATGGAAGTTGAGAAGGTAATTATGTTATACTTAGAGGGAGTGGTGTATCTCGGGTAGGTTATAGTTTAATTAGAGTTAAAAACTCAAGTTGATTTATGCGTGCATGTTAAGAACCTATTTGTCTACTTGTTGTAATGTATGCTACTGAATGTTGAACTTGTTGGATGTATATACAAGTTGGTTTTGATCACCTGTAATGAGATTATGTAAAAAGGACTTGTTTTGATATACAAGTGTAGTTGAATTATCTCATTATGTGATTGTACAGGTTATGACATTGTTTGATATTGTGATATGAACAATAAAGATTGATCGTCATGGAATTGGTAGGTTTCAGAGAGTATAAGGGTAGGAACATTGAAATAAGGTGGCATAACACTTGGTTTGGGATAAGGGGGCATACACTAGTTGTCTAGGTTATTTGGTACATGGACTAAGCTCGTCTCCTGCATGTCATGGCTAGTGGGCATATATAATACCCTTAGCAGGAGTGTACATGGTATTGAAGAGTTTAATGGTTCCTTGAGTGAACCGGGTTGCATTGTTGTTTGTTATTTTTGGATCCTTTTGTGGTCTGGATTATTGATAAAGTAGTTGAACTGAGTTAATGTTTGTTGAAGTACAATAAAGAGGTAATTGTGACATGGTTGGGTTGTCTGCTTGTGAGTTGTAGTAGTTGACTTGAGTTGAATATTATGTACTTGTAAATGATTCCTTATCTACTTGATTGCTTGATTGAAAGTGATTCATTTGTTTGTTTAATTTGCTTGTGTCAGAATGGAATTATTGTATAAATTACTGGTTGAATATTTGCTACTAAGTGACATATTTAGGTTGGTATTATGAGCTAAGTGAGTGTGGGTAACATTAGTCTGTATAATAAATCCATATAAGATAAATCATGTGTTGTCCCTGATTCGGGTAGCATTCTGAGGATATTGTTATGAATAAGTCTAACTTAAATGGTTTATTACTTCCCTTGGTGTTCTTGATAAAATATACTCTATTGGTTTCATTAATGGAATAGGTAATAGATGTGTGTTTAGGAGTGATACGTAATAGTGAGAAGGCGGTCACTTATTGGTGAATGTTGTATGGTGATCGGCTTATGGATTAGTAAGAGTTGTTATGAATTAATAAGTTCTGGTGGTGAAACTGTAAATAGGAGTGTGGCAATTGGGGAACATAAAAGTAATACTTGATTAACATTATTATATAAGCGCACATTTCATTTTGGATATTTATGATGTGTTTACGTGATTTAACTTGGATCGACCGATGATACTTACCAGTACATGTGGTTGTACTGATACTACTCTTGCTATACCCTTTTGGGGTATAGCTTGTTGCAGGATCAGTTAAGGTTTCATTGCTTGGTGCGGTTAGAGATCTTCAGCAGCTTCTGTCTTCTCATTCCTACGGTGAAAGTTGAGTCTGGTTATGTAGTTTTATCCTTGCAGTAGCTCTTGTACGTGCCTAGACTAGATCCTCGGGGTAAAGAATTTTTTTTTTGATGTATTTAAAGAAATCATAATAAGTTTTATAGCATTTTTGGAAGAGATCAATGAAATTCTTTTATGACTTCCACATAATTCTAATTGGGTGATAAGGGTTCTCCTATCTAGGTGGACTAGAGTAGGTGCCCACACGATCTGGTTAGTTGGATCGTGACACAATTCGAGGGTCTTCAGTTTCTTCAGAGTAAGCTTTCAGCAGCGAGATTTGTTATTGGAGACCATAGATATTCATTAGCAAAAGATAGTTTGGAGATTTCGATATTGTTCAGAGATTGGATCAATGTCGAACGAAGAAACTATGGGCTCCCAAAATTAACGTCCCAAATTGTACACGAAATAGATGAAGTATTTGAGGAAAGCAGTGATGATGGAATGGATGCAATGGAAGAACAACTACAAAGACCAATTCCGGAAAGTATGTCCGCCGAAGCGATAATTAAGTTATGAAATGAATATTTAAGAAATTACAGATATTAGTATGATAATAGAGACCTAATTCAAACAAAACCCTTCCTAGAAGGTGCATGCGTAGATTAGGTACTCTTCTAATATTCTAATACATGTACTACTTAATTTATTTGAATAAATTTACACGCTATTTGCCTTAATTTTCTTTTAAAATTTGTCTTTTATTTAATGCAAGTATTTTTTATAAATAACTTAGTTAAAATTTAATTTATATTTCTGATTTAGCTAACTTACTTTAGAAATTTGTTACTATTTACTATTTTACAAAACTTTAATGAGTTATTAACTTCATAAGTTTTGTATGAACTGTAATAAATTTTAATAGTTTTGTACAAACTTTTAAAACTTTTATAAAAACTTTAAAACTATAAAGAAGTTTTGTAAGTTTGTAACTTATTCACTTTAAAAGTTTTATAAGTTTTGAAAAAAAAAAGTTAAATAAGTCTTGTAAAACCTTTAATGAGTTTTTAATAGTTTTGTGAAAAATTTAATAAGTTTTTTTTAACTTTTAGATAGTTTTGTAAAAAATTAAGAATATAAAGAAGTATAGTAAATTTTGTAACATATCAAGTTTAAATAACTTTAAAGTTTTATAGCATTAAATGTTATAAAGTTTAGCGTTAATAACTTTAAAATGTTATGAGGTTTAATCTAAGTTAATATAAAGTTTAATAACTTAATAAAGTTTTTTTATAAATATAATATAAAAAAAAACCGGGTGGACCTGGGTTCCGAACTGGCCCGACCCGGTTCTACACCATTTATTAGTGGACTGGGTCGAAACTCACATTTATACCGGTAGA
This sequence comes from Capsicum rhomboideum, assembly GCA_031232105.1. Lineage (NCBI taxonomy): Eukaryota > Viridiplantae > Streptophyta > Magnoliopsida > Solanales > Solanaceae > Capsicum > Capsicum rhomboideum. Next base: position 43,209,536 of record CP124719.1, on the reverse strand, counting down.
CCAGGTTTTGATCCAAGAATCGATAAAATTGGACCCGATTTTGATTCTGGTACCAGAAAAACCGGTCTGGTGCTTTCGGACCCAATACATTGCTAGGCTTACCTACCACTGAGAAATAGTTCATAAATACCTCAATAGTGCCCTCCACCATATCAGAGAATATGAACAACATACAATGATGAAAAATCGCCAATGCATTACACAATCCGAAAGCCATCTACTTGAATGTAAACGTCCCATATGAACAAGTGAAAGTGGTCTTCTCTTAGTCTTCAGGGGTAATCAAATTCTAATTGTATCCCGAATAACCATCCAGAAAGCAATATCATCCTCTATCAGAAAGACGGTCTAACATCTGATCCATAAACAACATCAGAAAGTGATCTTTTTGAGTCCACTCATTCAGCTTTGGATAGTCCATGCACACTCACCAGCTTGTGACTGGCATCATTGGAATAAGCTCATTCTTGGTATTAGGCACCCCAATGATTCCACCATTTTTTGGCACACATTTGACTATGTTTGCCCATTTACTGTCAGAGATGGGGTAAACAACGCATGCATCCAGCCACTTAATGATTTCCTTCTTCACTACCTCTTGCATAGGTGAATTCAGCCGACATTGATACTCACTGCTAGGAATACAACCAGGCTCAAGATAAATTTTATAAGTTTAAATATCCTATGGAATACCAGTGATGTCAGCAATGGACCAACTAATCGCCGTTTTGAACCTTCTCAATATAGACACAAGCGCTTTCACTTTCCATTCAACCAAATCTATAGCTATAATAATCGACAAGGTATTGTTGGCTCCCAAGAAAGTATATCGAAGGTGGGATGGAAGAGCCTTAAGCTCCAAGACTGTAGGTTCCTCAATAGAAGGCTTGGCCGGTGGAGTTGCACGATTCTTCAAGTTGAGATCTAACTTTTTTTATGCATAAGTATAAGACCCTATACCGGCAAGTGCATTAACCATCTCATCATACACTACTAAAAAAAACAGAAAAACCTACCACGGAAAACCGACCACACATTGTGGTCGCAAAAACCTACCACATGTGGTAGGTTTTTCATTAAATTTATTTTTAAAATGTTTTTAACCAAAAACCGACCACTTGTGGTAGGTTTGGGATTTAAAAAAAAAATAAAAAATATTTTATAAAAAAAAGACCACTTGTGGTCTGTTTTAGATTAAAATATTTTATAAAAACCTACCACTTGTGGTAGGTTTTTTGATTAAAAAAATAAATAAAATATTTTATACATAACCGACCACAAGTGGTCGATTTTAATTTCCCAAAAAATTAATATAAATAAAACAAATAAAAAACATAAATTTTAAAAATATATTAAATATATTTTTTAAAATTTTACCGACTACGTTTGGTTGATTTATTTCTTAATAATAATAAAAATCAATTAATGTTAAAAAACCTATCACAAGTGGTCGATTTCTGTAAAATGAATTAAGAAAAATCTACCACTTGTGGTTGGTTTTTGTTAAAATAAATTAAGAAATATTCACTACTAAAAAAAGGCAAATAAACGACGGACAAAAAAGCGACGGACTGCGTCGCTTCAAAAAAGCGACGGAAAAAACGACGTTGTCCGTCGTTTTTTAAATTTATTTTAAATTTTTATTTATTTTTTATTAAAATCGACGGACAGCGTCTCAATGTCCGTCGCTTATTTTGGCGGATTATTGTGCCAAACAATTAATAAATAATTTATAGTTTTTGTTAAATAAAAGCGACGGATAGCGTCGCTATTAATTTTTTGTTAAAAAAAATAAATTTAGAAAATCGACGCTGTCCGTCGCTTTTTTAATTTAAATTAAATTTTTATTTATTTTTACAAACATCGACGGACAGCGTCGCTATTATTTTTTAAAAAAAGGAAATTAATTTTTAGAAAAAACGACGCTGTCCGTCGCTTTTTAAATTTATTTTTAATTTTTTTTTATTTTTACTAAAAGCGACGGACAGAGTCGGTTTCGTTAAAAAAAATAAAAAATAAGTTTCTGAAAACGACACTGTCCGTCGCTTTTTTAATTTTTTTTTAATTTTTCTTTATTTATTTACTAAAAGCGACGGATAGAGTCGGTTTCTTTAAAAAAAAAAAAAGTTTATGAAAACGACACTGTCCGTCGCTTTTTTAATTTATTTTTTATTTTTCTTTATTTATTTACTAAAAGCGACGGACAGAGTCGGTTTCTTTAAAAAAAAAAAAAAGTTTATGAAAACGACACTGTCCGTCGCTTTTTTAATTTTTCTTTATTTTTTACTAAAAGCGACGGACAGAGTTGATTTCGTTAAAAAAAATTAAAAATAAGTTTATGAAAACGAGTATACTTACGTTTCAATAAAATAAATATATTGTCCATCGAGTATATATTTTTATACGTGTGTATCTCGTGTAGTTATTTACGTAATAGTCAAAAGCTAATTGAATGTATACAAGTATATTGAATACGTTGATATTATATGATCGAGGTAATAATATACTGTTGGAGTTATAAATGTAAGGTAAATACACTACAAAAAAAAACCAAAAAAGCGACCACATGTGGTCGGTCTTTCATTAAATTTATTTTTAATCAAAAAGCGACCACATGTGGTCGGTTTTTCATTAAATTTATTTTTAAAAATTTTTTAATCCAAAACCGACCACAAGTGGTCGATTTTTATATTTTAAAATTGCGGTAAAGTAAATAAATTAACCCGGGAAAATATAATTCCTTAAAACCGTTTAGATTTAAAAAATAAAAAAATATTTTTATACAAAAACGACCACTTGTGGTCGCTTTTGGTTCCCCAAAAAACTAATATAAATAAAATAAATGAAAAACGTAAATTGATAAAATATATTAAATATATTTCTTAAAATTTAGAGACCACGTGTGGTCGGTGTATTTTTAAATAATAATAAAAATTAATTAATGTTAAAAACCCACCACAAGTGGTCGGTTTTTGTAAAATGATTTAAGAAAAACCTACCACTTGTGGTTGGTTTTTGTAAAAAATACTAAAAATAAATTAAGAAATATTAAATATATTAATTAAAATTAATAAATAACATAAAAAAAATCTTTATTTTTTACGTACGTTTTAATCAAATAAATATATTTTCCATTTAGTATCTTTATATATATATATGTATTTATGTATGTATAGATGTATACGCATCTATTGCGTGTAGTTATTTACGTAGTAGTCAAAAACTAATTGAATGTATACAAGTATATTGAATACGTTGATATCACACGATTGAGGTAATTATAATATATTGTTGGAGTTATAATAATGTAAGGTAAATAATCGATAATTCATTAGAGTATAAGAAATACGTTGTATTATGGGGTAATATACTCGTGCATGTGATCTATATGTATATTTCGTGTAGTGATGTATGTAGTAGTCAAAAGCTAATTGAATCTTTCTAAGTATATTGAATACGTTGATATCATACGACCAAGGTAATAATATAATGTTGAACTTATAATAACGTAAGCTAAACTAACCGATAATTCAAAAGCAAGCTAATCGAGTGTATGTGTGTAGATATACGTATATCTCGTGTAGTGATGTACATAGTAGTCAAAAGCAAGCTAATCGAATCTATCTAAGTATTTTGAATAACACGTTGATATCATACGATCGACGTAATAATATACTTTTGAAGCTATAATAAAGTAAACTAATTAATGGATAATTCATCAGATTATATATAAAATACGTTGTATTACGAGGTATATAATTCATATTCAAAAGCTAACTAACCAAAAATTCATCCTAATATACGAAATACATTGATATTATTATACAATTGAGGAAATATACTACTTGTGTATGACGATGAATTAATTAATTATCCGATTTATATACATCGTATTATTTTTTTTTATATTTTTTATGAATATAATACGATTTATTCAGGAAATATTTATTTGATTTTATTAAACCAAGAAGCTCAGGGTTAAATCGATTATTCATTTGTTTTGAATTTTGATTTAATTTGGCCGGTCTATTAAATTTGGGCCGTAATCAAAATTAAATTGGTCAAAATTGCAATGCAATTGACCAATTGATTTTTGATTTGGTCTATAATTTAAATGACAATGGCTAAATAATCTAATTGGTCATTCTTTAAATGGCCTAATGTTACTCTCTCCCTTTTTATTTTAATAACATAATATTTTGGGCCCAATCCCTTAACAGGCCCAAATCAGCCGACCCGGTCCAGCCCACCCTTATATCCCCTTTTCTCCTTCACCCCAACACACCCCATAAGCTCCCAAAACAGTCCCCAAAACAGAAAACAGCCCCAAAACCGAAAATAGCCCCCAAAACCCGAAAACAGCCCCCAAAATCGGAAAAAAACCACAAACCCGTAAACCCCAAATCGATTTCCTCATATATTTCGTACAAATACACTAGACACGTACTATGAGAGGTGCGAAATTCATCTAGAAACTCCAATTTCCTCACAAATCCAAAAATACAAAAATTCCAAAATTCGATTTTTTTTTTTTTTGGGTACGATTCCAGCTCATTCAAGGATTTCGTGGTGTCAAAGATTTCGACGAAGCTCGTAGTTCCGTTTTGGTGCTCTAAGAAAGGTAAACACCCCCCTTCTTTTATTTTTAGCAACCTTTAATATTTCGTTTTCGTAGAGTAGATTTTCTTTCGTCGTGTAGGTATAATTATTTTGTAGTTGTCGGAATCTCACATTAGGTGAGAATGCTGGGATTATTTGCTGTAGAAGGCTATGAAGGCCGTAGGATTTTTTGTTAAAAGTTATGGCTTAAGTGTAGTTACTTGAAAATGTGTATTTGTTACTTGAAAATGTGTATTTGTTGCTTGAAAATGCTCAAGTGTAGTTACTTGAAAATGTGTATTTGTTACTTGAAAATGGTAGTGACTTGAAAATGTGTATTAGTTACTTGAAAATGGTTAAGTGTAGAGACTTGAAATGTGAATTAGTTACTTGAAAATGATAGTGGCTTGAAAATGTGAATTAGTTACTTGAAAATGGTTAAGTGTAGTAAGTTGTAATGTGAAATACTAACTTGAAAATGTGTATTTGTTGCTTGAAAATGCTCAAATGTAGTTACTTGAAAATGTGTATTTGTTACTTGAAAATGGTTAATGGTAGAGACTTGAAATGTGAATTAGTTACTTGAAAATGGTTAAGTGTAGTAACTTGAAAATGTTAATTAGTTACTTGAAAGTTTGAATCTTTTTTGTATTTTGTAATCTGGGTATTTAGTAAAAATGGTTTTGATATGTTCTTTTGGTTGTTTTCTTTTGAAGAATTTACTTTAATAATTGCCGTAAGATGTATAATGTATGTATAATATATGTATAGCGATGTTAATTAGGGGTCGTTTGGTAGCTAGTAAAGAGGTAGCTCATTCATGTATTAATTTATGTATAAGTTATACAATGTTTGGTAGCTAGTTAGGAAGTGTTGTGAAAATGGTTAAGTCTATTTAGTTGAAATTTGAATTAGTGTTGTGAAAATGGTGAAGTGTAGTAACTTGAATTATGAATTAGTGTTGTGAAAATGGTTAAGTGTAGTAATTTGAATTATGAATTAGTGTTGTGAAAATGGTTAAGTGTAGTAATTTGAATTATGAATTAGTGTTGTGAAAATGGTTAAGTGTAGTGAATTATTGACTTGAAAATGTTTAAGTGTATTTAGTTGAAATGTGAATTAGTGTTGTGAAAATGGTTAAGTCTATTTAGTTGAAATGTGAATTAGTGTTGTGAAAATGGTGAAGTGTAGTAACTTGAATTATGAAATAGTGTTGTGAAAATGGTTAAGTCTATTTAGTTGAAATGTGAATTATTGAATTGAAAATGGTTAAGTGTAGTGAATTATTGACTTGAAAATGTTTAAGTGTATTTAGTTGAATTGTGAATTAGTGTTGTGAAAATGGTTAAGTCTATTTAGTTGAAATGTGAATTAGTGTTGTGAAAATGGTGAAGTGTAGTAATTTGAATTATGAATTAGTGTTGTGAAAATGGTTAAGTGTAGTAATTTGAATTATGAATTAGTGTTGTGAAAATGGTTAAGTCTATTTAGTTGAAATTTGAATTAGTGTTGTGAAAATGGTGAAGTGTAGTAACTTGAATTATGAATTAGTGTTGTGAAAATGGTTAAGTGTAGTAATTTGAATTATGAATTAGTGTTGTGAAAATGGTTAAGTCTATTTAGTTGAAATTTGAATTAGTGTTGTGAAAATGGTGAAGTGTAGTAACTTGAATTATGAATTAGTGTTGTGAAAATGGTTAAGTGTAGTAATTTGAATTATGAATTAGTGTTGTGAAAATGGTTAAGTGTAGTAATTTGAATTATGAATTAGTGTTGTGAAAATGGTTAAGTGTAGTGAATTATTGACTTGAAAATGTTTAAGTGTATTTAGTTGAAATGTGAATTAGTGTTGTGAAAATGGTTAAGTCTATTTAGTTGAAATGTGAATTAGTGTTGTGAAAATGGTGAAGTGTAGTAACTTGAATTATGAAATAGTGTTGTGAAAATGGTTAAGTCTATTTAGTTGAAATGTGAATTATTGAATTGAAAATGGTTAAGTGTAGTGAATTATTGACTTGAAAATGTTTAAGTGTATTTAGTTGAATTGTGAATTAGTGTTGTGAAAATGGTTAAGTCTATTTAGTTGAAATGTGAATTAGTGTTGTGAAAATGGTGAAGTGTAGTAATTTGAATTATGAATTAGTGTTGTGAAAATGGTTAAGTCTATTTAGTTGAAATTTGAATTAGTGTTGTGAAAATGGTGAAGTGTAGTAACTTGAATTATGAATTAGTGTTGTGAAAATGGTTAAGTGTAGTAATTTGAATTATGAATTAGTGTTGTGAAAATGGTTAAGTCTATTTAGTTGAAATGTGAATTAGTGTTGTGAAAATGGTGAAGTGTAGTGAATTATTGACTTGAAAATGTTTAAGTGTATTTAGTTGAATTGTGAATTAGTGTTGTGAAAATGGTTAAGTCTATTTAGTTGAAATGTGAATTAGTGTTGTGAAAATGGTGAAGTGTAGTAATTTGAATTATGAATTAGTGTTGTGAAAATTAAGAATTTGTAACTTGAAAATGGTTAAGGTAGTTAGTTGAAAATGTGAATTAGTGTCTTGAACTAATTAAGATTGTGATTGCGTTCTTGTGTAGATGGAATCTGATTATAGCTGGATATATCAACGAAATAATGATAATAGAGTAGGTATGAGGGAGGAATATGCGGTTGGTGTCAATCAATTTATTGAACATGCCAAGACACTTGATGATTGGTCTGTTTTTCGTTTGATTCGTTGTCCTTGTGTAAAATGTGATGGTACAAAGATTCTAAAAGAAGAGGTTGTGAGGGATCATCTTTTTAGAAAGGGGTTTCATGAAGACTATTTAAGATTGAATACTATTCATGGAGAAATTGGGCAAAATAACTTTGTTGTTGGTGAAAGTAGTAATTTTGTAGGGCATAATAACTATCCAGATATTAGGATGACAGAAATGGTGCATGATGCTTTTGGGATGCAAGATGGGGTTGAATTCAGGGATAATGTAGAAGATGTTCCCAATGTAGAAGCATGCCGTTTTTATGAAGAATTGCGTGCTGCTAGTCATCCTTTGTTTGACGGGAGTTCGCACTCTCAATTGTCTGTTGCTGTTAGATTATTAAGTATCAAATCTGATTGGAATATTGCTGAAGGAGGAATGGACTCTATGATAGATCTTATTAAAGAGTTAGTTGACCCTGCTTTAGAGGTTCCTAATTCTTTCTATAAGGCAAAAAGAATGGTGTCAAAGTTAGGTCTCTCTTCGATTAGAATTGATTGTTGTGAAAATGGTTGCATGTTATACTTTAAGGATGATGCTCCACTAGAGTCTTGTAAGTTTTGTCAACACCCTCGTTATAAGCGTGGTTGTACAGGAAATAAAATTGCTATTAAGGCGATGCATTATTTACCTCTTATACCAAGGTTGAAGAGGTTGTATGCATCAAATAGCTCAGCTCCCCATATGAGATGGCACAGTGAAAATAGAAGGCCCCCTGGTGTAATGTGTCATCCATCTGATGGAGAGGCTTGGAAGCATTTTGATGCAACTTATCCAGATTTCGCAGCTGAACCACAAAATATTAGGTTGGGTTTGTGTGCGGATGGTTTCTCACCTTTTTCTGTTGGTGCTGCGCCATATTCATGTTGGCCTGTGTTTATTACACCGTATAATCTTCCTCCTGAAATGTTGATGACCAGTCCATATATATTTCTGAATTGTGTTGTTCCTGGACCGCGCAATCCAAAAAGTGGGATAGATGTTTACTTGCAGCCTTTGATTGATGAGCTACAATTGTTATGGCATGAGGGGGTTGAAGCTTGGGACGTTTCACTTAAACAAAATTTCAATTTGCGTGCTTATCTAATGTGGACTATTAATGATTTCCCTGCTTATGGAATGTTGTCTGGGTGGATGACAGCTGGAAAGTTAGCTTGTCCATACTGCATGGAAAATACAAAATCATTCACATTGAAATATGGTCGAAAAAATTCATGGTTTGATTGTCATCGTTGTTTCTTGCCACATGATCATGAGTTTAGGAAACTCAAGAATGCATTTAGAAAGAATAGAACTGAACCTGATGGTTCACCTCCAAGATTAAGTGGTCATGACATTTGGGAGAGAGTTCAACATTTTCCAAAGGTTAGTGAGGAACCACTGTATAAGTTTGATGGGTATGGCGTTTCACATAATTGGACTAAGCAAAGCATATTCTGGGAGTTAGAATATTGGCCTGATAATAAACTTAGACATAATATTGATGTCATGCATACTGAAAAGAACTATTTTGATAACTTGTTCAACACAGTTATGGACGTGACTGGCAAGACAAAGGATAATCCTAAGGCTAGACTTGATTTACCAGAATATTGCAAGCGCAGGGAATTACACTTGCAGGAGGGGCCCAATGGCAATTTGCTTAAGCCCAAGGCTAGTTATACATTCAAGTTAGACCAAAAGCGAAAAATATGTGAGTGGGTCCAAAATTTAAAGATGCCGGATGGATATGCCTCGAATTTAGGAAAGAGGGTTGATATGGAACATGGAATCTTACAGGGAATGAAAAGTCATGACTGTCATGTTTTCATGGAACAATTACTTCCAATTGCTTTTATTGGTTTGCCTGAAAACATATGGAAACCGATAGCGGAGATCAGTTTGTTCTTCAAAGACTTATGTTCCACCACATTAAAAGAAGAAAATTTGGATCGAATGGAAGGTAATATTATTGTTATCACCAACAAGTTGGAGAAGATTTTTCCACCTGGGTTCTTCGATGTGATGGAACATCTTCCCATCCACCTTGTCCACGAAGCCCGGCTAGGCGGTCCAGTTCAAACCAGATGGATGTATCCAGGCGAGCGGTAAGCAAGTGGAACTCAATTAATTTATTTCTTAATTGTTTAAGTATATATCTATTTGTATACATTAAACTCCTAACGTAAAACTATGCAGGACCATTGGGAAATTGAAGAAGGGTCCTAAAAATAAACATAGGGTGGAAGGTTCTATAGTTGCAGCATACCTTGCTAGAGAAACATCCCAATTTTGTTCTTACTATTTTGGTGACCAAGTCGCTTGTTTGAGAAACAGACCGAATCGACACCAGGATGATGAGAATGAGTCATATCTGCAACCAATATCAATCTTCAATCAATCAGGTAGTAGGGCAAAAAGGAGCAATTTTCGCCGACTCACTGCCCCGGAACACAAATCAGCAACGTTGTATGTCTTGCTGAATTGCCCGGAAGTTGAGCCCTTTTTAAAGTAAGGATATTAAATATTTACATATTAAATTTAATTAATCGTTTCACTAAGGAAACTAATTGTATTTGCAATGTGAATCTTCAGTTCATTTAAGGCTCAATTAGACCAAAATCAAGTGTATGAGTCATTTGCAACATGGTATACATATCAGGTGTGTAATTTTAATAATAACACAACAAATTTAAAGAGTTTTACGCATTCTTTAACTATATATTTATATATATAGGTATTCCATTCACCAAATGCGGCCACATATAATCAGTTCTTGAAGGATATTTCGTTGGGACCTGTTGAAGCTCATACAATGTCCCACTACACATTAAATGGATTTAAATTTTCAACCCAGGAACATTCCAAAACAAGGAAAACAAACAATAGTGGTGTTTGGGTTAAGGGCGATGATGGTGTTGATTACTTTGGCATCATACAAGAGATTTTGGACATGGAGTATGCTGGTTGGCCAATTAAAAAGATAGTACTCTTTCGATGTAAGTGGTTTGATTCAAGCACAAGAGGCACACGAGTACTTAAGGAGCATAACATCATTGAAGTTAATCACACTAGGACGTATCCTGTATACGATCCTTTTGTTCTCGCACAAAATGCTAAACAAGTGTACTATGCTCCTTACCCGTTGCGTAGGGACAAGTCGGATTGGTGGGCTATAATCAAAACCAAACCTATAGGGCGGGTGGAAGTTGAGAATGTGTTGGAGACTGCATATCAAAATGAAATGCAGACTGATCACCAATTAGTGGACACTGACTTAGTTGATAATTTGAACCATCCGGAACACATTTTCGAAGAAGTAAATATTGCAGAAGAGGTTGAATGGGTAGAAGAGGAGGAAACTTCCGAAGAGGGTGAATGGTTTAGTGGAGAATCTTCGGGAGAGGAGGATTAGCTCTTTATTAGTTGTATTCGGTATTTTTTATTATTGATGTCTTTATGCTTTGTACTACTTACCTTTTATGTTTTTTTTTTAAAGTTTGACATGTAATAGCTTTGGTAAGATTACTTCACTTGAATCAAAGTCTTTTACCTATTGAAATTCTGTGTGGAATTTAAGTGTTGTTTATTTTAATCTTGCAGAAAAATTGGTATTATGTGTTTACGTATTGTTTAGTTTACTTATTAAATGATTGATTAATTCATTCCACAATCTTAACAAGCTGACATTTAACAAACTATTGTTTGGCTTTAAATAATTTAGATGGTAGGTAAGGGTGACAAGGGTAAGCAAAAAGTTGATACTAGTAAGACAAAAAAGAATAAGGGACCTCCACCTTATAGACGACCAACGGGGATTCATATATCCGAGGGTCGGTCAAGTGACCTTCCAGTACGACCCTCTTATTCTAGGTCATCACATCAGACACATAATGCTCCTACGCATGTGGGTCCACTACACGGCTCTATCGAGACTCAGCCTTCCCCGATCGCCATGCCACCACCTACACAGTACTACCATCCGATTGATGGTGCTTATAGTCATCTATCTCCGACTGCCCTACCATCTACTAGCCGTCATCCAGGGACTCATAGTGATTCTGCTGGATCGATTGGGCTGACTGATCTTCGTCTTAGAGACACACCCTCTACTGCTTCAGATACACCCACGACAGCGCACTCAGGAGCACCTGTTCCACAGCCAGGACAGAGAGATGCTAATCGGAGGGAGTACATCATCCCATATGGAGTAGGGTATGATTTCAATGTATAACAACTTTATTTATTTTTTATTTACTATATTATGCTCTATGATATTAATGTTTGATCTTGTATTGCAGATTTAGGCCCGATAATAGAATTGCCAAAGTTGTCTACAAATGCATACGTCGCAACTACAAAGGTTATTGGACAAGTTGGCAAAAGGTTCCAGAATTTTATAGAGAGGAAATGTTCAAAGAATTTCAGGTAAACATTTATCTTATCTACTACTTAACACATTGTGATTAAAAAAAAATGAATATTAAGCTATTATTTTTATTGTAGAAATATTTCTGGTTTGATTCAGCGAACCAATATGCAATAAGGAAGAATTTTTTCAGAAGAGTCAGACACAGATTTAATGGACTATTGAAGTATGCAAGAAAATACAGGGTGATGCCTGAGTTTATAAATGAAGACATGTGGCAAGATTTTCTTCGCTACTGGAATAGTGAAGAATATCAGAAGTTGAGTGAAAAAGGAAAGAAAGCTAGAGCGTCTCAGAAGGGTGGCTCTCTACATACTGCGGGAGCTATCAGTCAGATTGCCGTTGAGGAAAAAATGGTACATAGCGTTTATCAATTTAACTGTTTATTTCTATTTTAAATATTTTTGTTTTAGAAGATTAATAATTTTATCATATGCAGGAAAAAAAATTGGGTCGAAAAATAGCTCATGAGGAGTTATTCATGGAGACCCACGTAAAGAAGAAAAAGAACCCAACGGATGAAGATGTGTGGGTTGAGCCACGTGCAAAAGCTACACATGTAAGAACTACATTCGTACTTATGATTTTTTATTTTTTTTTACTAAAGTTTATATTATTTAACTATGAATAGCTTAGTATCTTTTTATTATTAATTTTTTACTTTACTTTAAATATAGGAAAAATTTGTAACGAAGATTACTGAATTACGCGGTAATCAGTCTCCTAGAAGTCGGGAGAACCCAATACCTCAAGATGTAGAGGAAAAGTATTGGCTAGAGTGTGCGGGTTCTCCGGTTAGGGGTATAGCCTATGGCTACCCCAAAAAATATTTTACGGAGAATATTAGGTCTTCGCATTGTGGATCCTCCTCTACACCACCAGTTGATAGAGAAACCGTTATTTCATTACAGAATACGGTTTCTCAGCTCACTCGAGAGCTTGCTGCACAGGCTGAGAGGTCGAGGAAGAAAGAGGAGGAAACTGCTGCGCAAATGAAAATGATGCAGGAGCAAATTCTAAGTTTTCTTCATTCTCCAAGGATTCTTCCTCCGTGTCCTGGTGATGCACCTCGGGCTGCGAGAGGCTTAAGCTCACTTGACGATTATACTACGGAGGAAGAGGATGAGGATGAGGATGAGGATGGGGATGATGAGACTGAGTTGTAGCTTACTATTTTATATGTTTTGGTGGTTTGTAAACTTTGATGCTTGAATAATTTGATTATGATTTTATTTTAGTGTTTGAATTATTTGATTTTGATGTTTGAAGGATTTATATCTGAATTGGTGGGCTGTAATATTTGTGTAGCAGGTTTTATTTGAAAATGCAGCATATAGGCTGTAATTTTTTTAAAAAAATTTACCAGAAAACCGACCACTTGTGGTAGGTTTTTCTGGAAATTTACCAGAAACATACCACAAGTGGTAGGTTTTTCTGGAAATTTTCCAGAAACCTACCACAATTGGTAGGTTTTTCTGGAAATTTACCAGAAACATACCACAAGTGGTAGGTTTTTCTGGAAATTTTACAGAAACCTACCACAAGTGGTAGGTTTTTCTGGAAATTTTCCAGAAACCTATCACAAGTGGTAGGTTTTTCTGGAAATTTTACAGAAACCTACCACAAGTGGTAGGTTTTTCTGGAAAATTTCTTCAGAAACCGACCACTCGTGGTAGGTTTTATTAAAAAACTGACGTTTGTTTTTAAAAAATATAATTAAATAAATAATCTATTTCTTTTTAAATAAATTAAATAATTAAAAAAAGCGACCAAATGTGGTAGGTTTTTTAAAATTTAATTTAATAAATAAAACCGACCACAGATGGTGGTCGGTAAATTTAATTTAATTTACTTAATATAAAGAAAATTATTATAAAAAAATTATTTTTAATAAATAATATTGATTTTTAAATTATTATAAAAAACTTGGAAAAACCTACCACTTGTGGTAGGTTTTAAAAAAGCTACCACTTGTGGTAGGTTTTTCCAAAAGCTACCACTATTTTACCGACCACAGCTTGTGGTCGGTTTTGTGGTAGGTAAATGGACAAAACCGACCACATGTGGCAGCTTTTTGTGGTCGGTTTTCCAGTTTTTTTTAGTAGTGATACTCCTCATTGTCACTCCCATCAAAGTGCATGATAACTGCGGCCAATGTCTTAACAATACAAATTTCTTCAATAGGCATCTTGAGTATTGCCTCATCAACCACATCAATAGTAGAGAGGACTCTCATGTCATTTGGATATTCCATTGATCGACATACATTAAATACCACATCTTTGTCATTCAACCAGAATTTCAATTTTCCACTCTCCATGTCGACAAATGCTCTGCTGGTAGTTAAGAATGGTCGCCCCAAGATTATGGGGACCTCAAAATCAACCTAGAAGTCTAAGATGACAAAAACAACAAGGAAAATGAAGGTATCAATCTTCACTAAAACATCATACAGTATGCCCACAGGACACTTCATAGTGCGATCCGCCATAAGTAGCCACATAAAAGTTGGTGTGGGGGATCTAAAACCTAATTATTTTGGACACAGCAAGTGACATTATATTAATGCTTGATTCTAGATCACACAACCCTTGGAAAATTTGAACGCCCTAATAGTGTATGGAATAGTAAAATCCCCAGGATCCTTCTTTTTTTGCACAAGAGAATGGAAAGATATTACACTACAATGGTGGAAATTGTCAGTCGACTCAAAACAAATAGTCGTATTTTTTGTCACAAGATCCTTCATGAACTTTGCGTAACCAGGGATCTGCTCAAGTGCCTCAACTAAAGGGATGTTTACAGACAACTATTTTAGCATAGTTATGAATTTGTGGATTTGTCATCTTCCACTTTTTTCTTCAAGCACTATGCAAATGGAGGTGGAGGCTTTGAAATTGGAGTCAATATTTTCGAGACCTCTTTTTCCTTCCCCTTTTAAACACTAGCCTCCTTTGTAATACTACGAGGATCTCAAGGTTCCTCTTGTTTCTCATCAACCACTACATGTTCATCTTGATCATTTACGTTTGTTTTCTCAAGATCATCATCAATAATAACTACGTCACGATCATCGATAAAACTGGCTTGGTCCGCTCATTCAATTACTTTCCACTCCTAGTGGTGACTGCCATACAATGACCTAGATTTGGTACTATGTCACTCGGCAAAGTACCATTCTTTCTTAGATTTAAAGCAATATAAATTTTCCCCATTTGTTGCTCAAGCTGTTTGATGGCGGTGGAGTGAGACTCGACCACTTGAGAAACCTTAGAAAAATCACCATATAACTCTTTTATCCTCGAATTAGTGGACTTTATTTGTTTGTGCATCTTAGCCATTATGTCTTCCATTCGTGAACCACTCGACTCCGCTTGATCACGACCCCTCGGAGGAACAAAAAGACTGTTGTGATCCTTTTTATAACCATCCTTGTTCTTCCAGTTGTCTTGATCCCTACCATGACTCATGTCTTTATAGCCAGACCGATCATAATTATTATCCTTGTAATAGTTCCAACCTTGATTGCCATGACCTTAGCACCAAGAGTCTTGATTAGACCCTTGGGAGTTGGCCCAAAATTCCCCCCGACTGGTTGTTCATGTAGTTTGCCTCTTCGTCAGAATTGGAGTCACTATTATCATGCCTTGAAACTTTACCTTGGAATCCAACCGCATTCATTTTTTTGGGTCTAATCCTCATTATATGCTTCAAAAGCAGGTCTATTTGAGAGTTCATGTGAGCCATAACTTGATGACAATCCTCTTCTCTTAGATGTTGCTTAGCCAACATACCTACTGTGTAAGTTCCTGCCAGAGATCTCAAATCCATAGTGTGCTATGATCGGTTTGTCTTTGTAATTCGATCTAATAGTACAGTCACATTACCATAAGTATGTGACATAAAAGCTCCTCTACCCACAGTGTCAGCAATTGGCTTTCTCATAGAATTCAATGACCTGCAGAATATCTCCAAAAGATTGTCATCAGCAAGCTTATGGTTAGGGAACTACTTTAATTTCTTATTGAACCTCAACCAAGCTTCGTGTAAAGTATCTCCAGGCAGCTGCCTGAAGTTATTGATCTCATCTCTCAACTACAGTATCTTGGAAAGTGGAAAAAATTACTCTAGAAATGTAGCCTTCAATTTCCTCCAGTGTGTAATGGAGTCATCTGGAAGCTCAGTCAACCATAGTGTTGCTTTTCTTAAATAGTGAAAGGGGAAACAATAGTAGACTGATCACATTTTGACTCACTCCTGGAAGATGGTATGATCTCCAGATTCCCATGAAGTGCATCAAGTGGAGGTTTGGATTATTTCTCGGAGCACATCTAAACAGGCCTTTAAGATTCAATAGCTGGATCATGGTACTAATGATGTCAAACTTGACACTAGAAGCTAAGGTAGGAGGGATAATGACACCAGTAGCACTCAATCCATCAAGATCAACATCGTCAGCATCACTAAGATCATCATATCGAACAAATGGTCTCTGACGATGGCCCCTGGGCCTATTGTCCTCTTGAACATTTGCGGCATTATCGGTATTCTCTATGTTTTCTTAATTCAGATTGCCTACATTCAGTGCAGCCTGCCTGGCGAGCTTCCTCTTGCTCTGAGAGTTTTTTAGCATTCATTATTCTTAGAGTTCGTTCGAGTTCGTGATTGATGGGAAGCAAGGGTTTGCCTTGACTTTGGGTAATTGGCATAAACTGCCTGTACCCTAAAAGAAACAAAAACAACATAAAAGTAAATTAGAAAATAAGGACTAATAGTCAAATAAACACAATTGAACTATTCCTAAATCGTATTCCCCGGCAACGATGCCAAAATTTGACGTTACCCAAATTGTACCTTGTAATAAAGTATAATGATGTCATTGATCAAATATAGAACCCAATCAAGGTTGGGGTCGATTCCACAGGGAATATGGATTAAAAGTTAGGTCAATGCGGTTATTCAAGTTATTAATCTATTATTTCTGGAGAAGGAGGGTTGTTTGTAACAAGTAACAATTTAAGAGTTTAATAGTAACCAAGTAACAGAATATCAATTGTTTGTTGTTTGTAATCAATAACGAGAATGGAGTAGGATTGTGTTCCCCATGATTTCATAACTTAGTAAGTGTGGTATACTAGTGATTTATCTGGTGTCTAGCATGCAAAATTGGTAAGTTAGGTTCACTTAAACGGTTGGTCAACCCTATTAGATGAATATCACTCAGTCACCTGGTAGGTCTATGAGCATTTGTTTTGCTAACCCTTACCTTTGATCCCAGATCAGCTATCCCTAGACAAGGCTCAAGCTATTAGATAAGGGTTTATAGCCTCAAATCTCCATTGTTAATCCCTTTTCCCATTCTTTACCCCTATGGTCAAGCAAGTAAGAATTAAGGCGAGTTCTAAAGTTTGCAACCGTTAAAAACACAATCAATACAAAGGGAAGAACAATACATGCATAAACACCGTTCAAGAATCACTAAGTACTTTAACCTACTTTATTAATTCATCATGGTTTCCACAACCCTAGTTGTGGATTGTTACGACCCAGCTAGACACGCAAGTGTACATGATCGTTCAAGTAATAAAGTGGCCCTTTCGAGCCGGATGTCGAACCCACAAGGACTTGTCGTTTAACTATTCACTAGACTAAACTAGTTCTTGATTATTTATTTAAGTGGTGGAATATAGAGATATGATGGTTATAAAGTATAAAATAACTATGAACTAAACTAACATAATTAACTTGGGGTATAAACAATGGCAAGTTGAATTCCCAGGGTCAAGGCATCCCGAACGTCATCTCGAGCGCATGAATATTAATGGTTTAAGCAAATTGAGTTGTCTATCGTGGTTATGGATCAGAGGTTGATAATATGATTATATTCGTCTCCAAACTATAACCTTCTAATAGAAATTGGAAACCTAACTACATCATTGAGTGGGGATAGATTTAACCAATTCTAACGCCTTTAAGTTATCTTCCCGTATTTGAACAAGCGCGGCGAATTAGGTACCTCTCGGTCCTAACCGCATATCAATCTCTTGGAATCGCTTCCTCGAGTAAAGATCACGCTCCTTATATTCCACATTCTAGCTCTTAGTTTCTCTCTCGAGCTCACCTCAAGACAATGGATTTATTTCAATGGTAATTAAGCATTAAAATAGTAAAATCAAGAATATAAGAATAACCAATAATTGATAAACTTCAGCAAAAACCTAATAATATTCAACACGAGATTCATGTTCGTAGCCTCAACCCCAAGAATGAGCGATTTTAGCCACTCATGGCTTAATTTAACATAAATTGATAAAAAATTATAAAAAAGAAATAAAAATAAAAAGGAAGAAGAATTAACCCTAATTTGGATACCAAAATCACCCAAGAGTAGTCCTCCCAAGATGGAACTATGATACAATAACCCAAGTGCCCTATTTATAGACTGGTGGTCGGAGAAGAAATTTGGCAAAAAGCGATCCGGCACGCCACAAAACGCGCCTGACACTTAGCCAAATTTCTGCCTCTGAAAATTTGTCCAAAAGCGGACCGGCACGCCCCAAATCGTGTCCCTCTGCTGTCCATACAAACAAAATATTGTTCCAAAGCAACCCGGCACGCCAGACCCAAAAATTCCGATTTTCATCATTTTTTTGACCTTTCTTCGTGGATTTGGGTGGATTCTTCAAGTTCAAATCTTTGGCTTGCCTCTTATCTTTAATATCCTTTGCTCGTAGCTCCTCCAAGCCTCGCTATCCACGCCAAAAACGCTCCAAATAGTCATAAATTTCACCTACAAGGGTCTAATCACATTTATTAGCATAATATCAAATATTCCATCAAAATAATACAAAATACATACTTATTGCTCTCAAAACTAAGGTAAACATGGGTCAAAGTCGGCAATAAGGCATATAAATACGCCTTAGATCACCACCCCACACTTAAACCTTTGTTCGTCCTCGAACAAATCTTCACATTAATCACAATCAAGGAAGACTCTATAATTAATACTACAACTAAGACACTCAAGCTAGCACTAGAACGACTACATGAATAGCAAGCTCTGCATTCGGCACGTTATATTACAACTTGAAACACATGAATACTACTTCAAAACTTCCTAGCCTCAAGACTTGACTCTATCAAGTTTGCCAACTAATGCATATTACTCAACAAAGTGATCATATAAGTCACCCATTTATCATCAAACATGTGCCCTCACCACAAGAGAGTCACCCACATTCACTCACACATATGTAATTTATCATAATAATGGGTGTAAGAATCAAATTCCGCTCACTCTCACAAAGAATTCACATGTCACATAAGATGAACCATAAGCTTGCCCTTAGTGTAGTACTCCACTAGTATCAGAATGTCAAAGCTCAAGATCAAGTAGGACTTTAAGGGTTGTAATGTAGGCTAAGGGACGGGTAGGAACTATTTGGTCAAGAATAGTGACTATCTTCCCTAAGCGCTTTAATACGCTACAATTTACATTAAGATCACCTCCAACCAACCTATTTTGCACCACTTTTATCTTCCCAACTCTCTTTTGTTTTGCCCCATCTCTTTAAGCTAGCTTACACATATCATATTAGACAAGGAGTACCTGCTATCAACACAAGATTCACTTCTTTTGTCAAACATCTTAATTTCATTACATTACTCCCTACCAAAAACACATAAACTTTTTCACACACCAAAAGCTATCTACTTGGGGCTTCAACTTCACTTTATCCTTGTTTAATTTTTTACACTCCTTAACATCTTAATTTCTCAACTAAAGCGCTTTTGGATCAAATTACGATTAATTGAAAGAAAAGGATTAAGCTACATATAAGGCTTCCAAAGAATAGGCTAAAGGCTCAACGGGGCTAACTAAGACCATGCAAAAAGGGTAGATAAAGTAGGTATAAAATATGGCTATCAAAGAAATGCCTATATCATCTCCTAAGCTCAATACCCTTTATTTCTCTTTTCAAACACACCGGGCAAGTTCTAGACATCAATATGGACATGGAATACACAAAAACCTCACTCACACATGGCATATGTCTAAATCAAGATGGATCCCTATAGACTCTCAACCAAGCAATAACAAGAATTCAATATTAAGCCAACATCACCAAAGAGTCAAACAAATGAGCCTAGGTGTCTCAACAATAGTCATTCAATTCACAACACATGCTTCAACATTCAAAACCAACTTGCATCATGCAATCATGCGTAGCATCTGATTAGAGCATCTCTAAAATTTTAAAATTACTCCTAAAAATAAAAAGGATACTGGGTTCAAAGGGCTTTCCCTCGGAAAAGAACCGAAAAGAAAAATCGAGGGGTGGATGAAGTGTGCTCCTAAATAACACTAAAAATTACTAAAAGAAAATCTTTTTGTATTTTTCAAATTTTCAGCAACATAAGCAAAAAAACAATTAACCAAAAGACTCCTATAGCACACTCCACCCTAACCAAATCGGAAGATCTCCCACCCCACACTTAAAATCATACTTTGTCCCCAAAGTATAACTTAAAGAATAAAGAAAGAGAAATACTCCCTGAGGCCTCTAGGCCTAGCTAGTAGCATCTTATCCATCAAAGAGGTCCGGAGAACCCCACACTTAGTTTTTGCAATGCTCCTTGGCTTAGATTTTGGGTACTCAGACTTCCCCTACTCTGCAAAACAAAACAAACAAAAAACAAAAAAAACAAAGGTAACACTAATAAAAAAATAAAAATAAATCAAACTACTTACTAAACGTTGGGGTGCCTCCCACAAGAGCCTAATTTAACGTCGCGACACGACCCATAACTTTTTCCTCCACCTTGAGGATATAAATTTCACCCCCAACATCGCATCCATCTTTTTGCTTCTCTCATAGGGTGGTGGTGCACATATGAAGGGACCAAGTGATGGATGGTACATGTTAAATCGCTTAGCCCTGAGGTGAGGCATGTTGTTTTGTTGCTTGTCTGGTGCAAATTTAAGAATGTAGGATTCTTGTTCCTCATCTACACAATCCTCCACTAGTTCAGATGACTCAAAATACATGTCATCATCTAAACATAATGTAGGAAAATGCTTTGAATGAGATCCAATACATCCTACTTTCCCGCTTGCACTAGCTGCAACATGCTCACATTTATACTCTCTCTCAATGTCAGCCTCAATCAAAGAATGATAGTCGAATTGTTGATATTCTTCTTCTTTCTCCACAGAATGGCTAGTCTCCACAACTATTGGTGATTGGAAATCAGACATCTCAATCTTTTTCATCAACTGAACATTCAAGTCACAGATATCTAAGACAAATTGAGCTATCTCTGAAATAAGCTCATCTCTCCCCCCCTTTTAATTGGGTTGCCATGGTTGTGATAATATCCCAGAGACACTCATGAATTTTTAATTGTTGTGGTTGATCCTTTAGCCATTCCTGGCTCACTACGTCTTCTTCATCACAACTTTCTTCTACTAGTGCCTCCCTTTCTTCATCAATTTGGGGTTCCTCTTGAGTGTTGGATAAGACTGTAACTTGCTGATCAACACAAGTTTCAGCCCTAGCCTGTAACTTTATGACTTGGGACTGCATCTTCTCTGTGGTTTCCCTCATTCTCTGTATGTCTTCCCTTTGTTGTGTCTGTATCTCCATTATTTGTTTCAGCATATCCATAAAGTGAGCCTCATTTCTGCCTCATTAGCTCTATTAGCCCTGTCAACATCACAAACAACATATTGATCATAAAAGGGGTTCAGGGGAGGGGAATAATAGTTTGGACAGTCACTCCAATGGCTATCCTGACCACCACACATCTGACATCTATTCAATTCAAAATATTGGGTAGGTGTGCACAACCCTCTCTCTTGAACATCCTGACAATTACCATCCAAGTGTGGTCCTCCACAAAAACAACACGAATCGTCATCATTCAATGACCATCTATCCCAGGCTGACATATCAACAAGAGTGGTAGAAAAGTAAAACAAAATTTTATACAAAAATAAATTATATAAAACTCAAACAAATAAAGAGAAAAATTCCAATCTAGATAAACAATTAAAACCGAAGTCCCCGGCAACGACGCCAAAAACTTGTTGCGACCCAGCTAGACACGCAAGTGTACGTGATCGTTCAAGTAATAAAGTGGCCCTTTTGAGCCGAATGTCGAACCCACAAGGACTTGTCGTTTAACTATTCACTAGACTAAACTAGTTCTTGATTATTTATTTAAGCGGTGGAATATAGAGATATGATGGTTATAAAGTATAAAATAACTATGAACTAAACTAACATAATTAACTTGGGGTATAAACAATGGCAAGTTGAATTCCCATGGTCAAGGCATCCCGAACGTCATCTCGAGCGCATGAATATTAATGGTTTAAGCAAATTGAGTTGTCTATCGTGGTTATGGATCACGAGGTTGATAATATGATTATATTCGTCTCCAAACTATAACCTTCTATTAGAAATTGGAAACCTAACTACATCATTGAGTGGGGATAGATTTAACCAATTCTAACGCCTTTAAGTTATCTTCCCGTATTTGAACAAGCGCGGCGAATTAGGTACCTCTCGGTCTTAACTGCATATCAATCTCTTGGAATCGCTTCCTCGAGTAAAGATCATGCTCCTTATATTCCACATTCTAGCTCTTAGTTTCTCTCTCGAGCTCACCTCAAGACAATGGATTTATTTCAATGGTAATTAAGCATTAAAATAGTAAAATCAAGAATATAAGAATAACCAATAATTGATAAACTTCAGCAAAAACCTAATAATATTCAACACGAGATTCATGTTCGTAGCCTCAACCCCAAGAATGAGCGATTTTAGCCACTCATGGCTTAATTTAACATAAATTGATAAAAAATTATAAAAAAGAAATAAAAATAAAAAGGAAGAAGAATTAACCCTAATTTGGATGCCAAAATCACCCAAGAGTAGTCCTCCCAAGATGGAACTATGATACAATAACCCAAGTGCCCTATTTATAGACTGGTGGTCGGAGAAGAAATTTGGCAAAAAGCGACCCGGCACGCCACAAAACGCGCCTGACACTTAGCCAAATTTCTGCCTCTGAAAAATTGTCCAAAAGCGGACCGGCACGCCCCAAATCGCGTCCCTCTGCTGTCCATACAAACAAAATATTGTTCCAAAGCGGCCCGGCACGCCAGTTGGCGCACCAGACCCAAAAATTCCGATTTTCATCATTTTTTCGACCTTTCTTCGTGGATTTGGGTGGATTCTTCAAGTTCAAATCTTTGGCTTGCCTCTTATCTTCAATATCCTTTGCTCGTAGCTCCTCCAAGTCTCGCTATCCACGCCAATAATGCTCCAAATAGTCATAAATTTCACCTACAAGGGTCTAATCACATTTATTAGCATAATATCAAATATTCCATCAAAATAATACAAAATACATACTTATTGCTCTCAAAACTAAGGTAAACATGGGTCAAAGTCGGCAATAAGGCATATAAATATGCCTTAGATCATGGATTTAGCTACTCATGCTTGCAAGAAAACAATCAAAATTTGTAGAAGAAATCATAATTATAACTTACAAGATGAATAGAAGAAATTCGAAAATGCTATTATCAAGAACAAAGGATCAATGTATGTAGAATCTCCAAAAACCAAAGAATACTTAATCAAACGAGTACAATATGTTTCTTAGGCTAAAGGGTGTGTAAACTGTAAAAGAAAACCTAGGAAAGGTAATAATAGACAATAAAAAAAACCTAACCTAAATACAATGGGATTGCAGGCCCGGTAGTACCTACGAGTCGTACAATGTAGTCATGGCTCGTTGGTTGAAGTTACAATTCGTCCTTGGTCATCATTCACCTCTGCTGAACTCTAAAGGTACGACTCGTGATTTCCACATGCGAGTCGTACCATCAGTCATGCTCACTAAGTCCACTTTGCAACTTCTCAACTCTTTCTTCTCACGAGTTCTCAGTACAAGTCAGATGGACTCGTATCTTCTCTTTATGAGTCGTAGCTTCCATCCGTGATAACTGACTCAACTTTGCATCTTTTCTGTTCTTTGACTTCATGACTCTCGAAACGAGTCAGATGGACTCGTGGATTGAACCTACGACTTGTAGGTAGAAGTCGTACGTTGAACTTGAATATCACCTTTTTAGGATTTCAACTCTGGTCATCAGTACGGGTCTTGATACAACTCGTGCCTTGACCCTACGAGTCGTACCTTGGCTCCATAAGTCAGTACTTAGCACTTTTTCAGATCTTTTCCCTTTTTCACTTTCGGGGACTGTTTTCCTCCACAAACACTCAAACACACATCAAATATACCAAGAAGTGCTTATGAGCGTACAACAATCCCATGTTTTAAGTATCAAAAATATCGTAAAACCACGACACATCAGTCATAAACATGACATTAACTATAAAGGTTATGGGGGAAGATTAAGACGAAAAGTTTTGGAGGTGTGGGAGTTAATACCATTATAGTGAGGAGTAGTGTATGATTTATTTCTAGGGTATTAGATATTGTTTTGAATAAAGCGGCAAAGGAGGAAGGGGAGGGGAGGAGACAGAGGAGAATACGTATTATTCAAAGTTGAGGGAGAAGTTTAATTTTTAAAATAAGTGAAGTTCACCCTTCTATAATATTAGTCTAATGCCTTTATTTTTTGAAGCACTTTAAAATAACACCTCCCCCTTGCACAAAAATCTAGCTAACTTTGATTTCTCCCCTGACATTTTACTGTTAGACATGTGTTTAAGAGAAAATTACATTACATGTAGGGGTGTGCAAAAACCGAACCGACCAATAAATCGAACCGATAAAAATGTTATTGGTTTATTGTTATTGGGTTAACGATTTTTTAATGGTTTTATAAAAAATTTTATTGGGTTATTGGTTCGCTTTCGGTTTTTTCTTATTGGGTTATTGGGTAAATCGATAACCCAATAAGAATATGCTAAATTACTATTTTACCCCTACTTATATTATATATATATATATATATATATATATATTACTTATTATATATTTCTCTTTAATTTCTACAAACTAACAAACCTATGCAATTTCCTGAACTAACATTCAGTTCAAACTTGAAGATTTTTGTAAATTAAAACACATCATATAAGATTTTAGATGCAACTAAGATTCATTTTCTTTTCATGTTAGTTGCTACTATTTCTATTTTATGAGTATTTTCTTATCAGTTAAACTGAAAACCGAACCGTTAAGGACTAAAAATCAATTAAAAAAATATCTTATTGGTTGGTTATTGGTTTAGCATATTTAAAAATCAAAAATCGATAAAGCGAACGAATAATACATAAAGCCAAACCGAACCGACCGATGTACACCCCTAATTACATTTGAGATGATAATGACAATAATAAACATAATAATTATAATAACGCCATCATATGTCTTTCGATCTTTGTCTTTCGATCTTTAATACTTTATGTTTACAAAATATCATGAATTTTATCAATGCTTTGAAATAAATAAGAACATTTATGTAGAACTTGTATTACTAACAAACATTTAAAAAGAAAAATCATAATTAGCACCGTTCAAAATCAAATTGTAATCGATAAGTCAATTATAAAATAAATCTATTGATACAAATTATTGAATTAACGCTTGAAAAATAATTTGAATTTCACAATTAACAGCTTAACCAATAATTGATCGTTAGTAACCGTTATATTCATACTGAATCAATCAATTTTTTATTGATTAATTAGCGAATTAATATGTTTAAATATCAATAATGAATAAATCAAATCGTAAATATAAATAATTGAACCACCTGATAAGATCTTTAATCTATGTGCATAAAACTTTAAGCAAATCAAGACTAATAGTAGTATTTTGTAATATATATTATTATGTAATTGTAGATTACCACAACTTCCAAGTGTAATTTCTACCTTTATGATAGTTATATCCACACCTCTACTACCTCCTCATTGATATTTCACAACTCCTATAATCTTCTCCCACATTTTCAAGGGTTAATGTCATGTTTATAACACCCTTGGGGTTATTTGGTACACGAGATAAGTATAAGAATTTAGGGATAAAATTTGGATTCAATTTCATCTCATGTTTGGTGTGAGATATTAACTAACCATTTGTACTAAAATGATGAGAGAAATAAAATAAAATAGACACATGAAACATTCCAACCCATCAGATGTCGCTACTTATACCTTTTACACTTGAGAATGCTTGCTGTCTGCATTTCTTGGCTACTATTATTATTTTGAGTTAAATTTTTACCAATATATTTTATCGCGTACAATTAAAAAATAGGGTTGTGAAAGGTATACCAAAAGAGCTTTAGTTTCATGGAGTAAAACATGTCTACCTAAAGCAGCAGGAGGCCTAAATATTACCAACTTGAAGATTTGGAACAAGGCAGCCATTACAAGAGTATGTTGGGATCTTGCTAGTAAGAAGGACCTCCTATGGATCAAATGGATCCACTCCTACTATGTGAAGAATCAGAATATTAACACAATGCCAACCCCACAGCAAGCATGTTGGATGGTAAAGAAAATTTTTCATTCAAGAGATCGAATGGGGAGTTTCCAGCAAACTCCTCAAGGCAAGAAAACTATGATCAGACAGTTGTATATCCAGTTAATAGGAGACTTGCCTAGAGTAGCTTGGAAAGGACTGATGTGCTCTAATCCTGCGTGGCCTAAAGCACTCTTTATCATGTGGTTGCAATTGCAAAATAGACTGCTTACAGCTAACAGATTGCTCATATGGAGAATACAAATAGGAAAAAAGTGTGCCCTATGCAAAGTAGCTGATGAATCAGAAATCACATTTTTGTGGAATGTATTTTTGCTAGATCACTGTGGGGAAAACTTATGACATGGATACAAGTGCAATGGTCATATATAGCATCCTGGGATCACTTTGTGGAGCTGCTGCTTAAATGCACTAAAGGAAGATCTCAAATAGTCAGAGCCCTCAAGCTAATCTTCATCGAGTTTACTCATGTTGTTTGGATGGAACGAAATGCTAGAATCTTTACTCAAAAGACAAGGATGTATGATGCACTAGCTAGAGAGATAGCATGTAATTGTTATGTTCGAGCTGATAGTAGACTAAGTCTGTTTCTTCGAAAATACAAATTCAATTGAGGATATTAGTACTAGTGGATAGTAGCAGTTTTCTTTTATGGTATGGCAGACTATGTAGGTTTTGCCTGGTTTGTAAATATTAGTTTGGTGATTAATGAAAGCCGATAGTTACCAAAAAAATAAATAAAACAAAATAAAATAAAATAAAATATCCCGTCTTCGGCGCCACAAACTGGCATGTCTTTCTCAGTTCTCTTTCACACAAACACAAAACAGAGACAGAACGGTTTGGATTTGACCCAATAAATTAAATGCAACCATTAAAAAAGCAGGTAAACATTTTTGTCGTGTGGCAAAGAAAATGGAATTAATTTTCACTGATTACAGCAATAATGTAGTGATTATCAAAATGTGCAAACAAATAAAATTTAAGTAGGTAAAAGACAATTTATCCAGCTGTAATCTTCAGTTATGTTTGCTCATTATAAGAAGGGGGCAGAGTTTATTTATTTATTTAGAGAGAGCCTGAAAGATACTTCTCACCTTCTGAAATTGGTCTTCTTTGCATTTCAAGTGTACAATTAAGAAGAGGCTTTTTCTTTTTTATTTGCATTTGAAGTGTATAAAGTTTAAAAAAAAACAAAAAAAACTACAAATAGGTCTTGTTAAACTATGTTCTTGTAACAATTTTTAAATTGAATTCACTATTGTGTAGAGAAAGGTGTTGATCTGATTGTGGAGGGGTGAAATCTTGATTTGTGTTGTGTTCATGAAATGAGATGGAGCAAACAATTGAAAGGTCTTCAAATGCAGATAGGGTTTTCCGAGTTCAAGCTCCACTGGTCAGTGCTCTTCTTCATCTTTGTCTGTTTGTTTGTTATCCTCTGTTAATCTCTTTGATTAAGGCCTTCTTAAATACCTATGTGAAAATTTCGAGGAATTTGGTCTTCTGGGTCTTGGATTAGCACAAAATTCCTTCTGAATCTGCAAATTTCTCCTTTGAATTCAACTAAAGTCCTTCTTGAATATGACTTCTGGGGCTTACGTTTTCCTGAATTTGAAAGAAAACTGAGAAATTCGTTCTTCAATATCTAGTAGCTTGTTTTTACTTGAGCGGAGGGTCTAATCGGAACAGCCTCTCTACCCCCACAAGGTAGTGGTAAGGTCTGCGTACACACTATACTCCCCAAACCCCACTTTTGGGATTATGGTGGGTATGTTTTTGTTGTTGATGACGAGGATAGTTGCCAGAATAGTTGTTTTTTTTATAATGGTGGCGTCCCGGGTAGCTTGCATAAACCTAGACTATTAAATACATTGGTATTTGCTTCTCTCTCCACGATACTTAGCAAATGGAAAGAAATAGAAATACTTAGATTTTTTTATCTCAACTAAGAGTTTTAACCCTAATATCCCATGATTTTTATCCACTTGATTGGCCGCTAAGCTATACACTTGAGTGCAAAGATAGTTTCCAGAATATTAAATTCTATGCAGTTAACGTGATGAATATGCTTAAGAAGAAACAGTCACATGATATCAGCTAGTCTTACTGTTAAGAAAATGAACTTCGGGTCTAACTCAGTCCAAAAGGTAGCTCATTAGGAGAGGAGGGTTAGAGAAAACGATATAAATCCACTGATTTCCCCATCAACAACCGATGTGGGTTTTTTAACATCCCCACTCTCCATCTAGGACTGGAGACAATATAACATGGGGTCCAACATCGGGTAAATCAAAAATTGAGATGGGTTTGGCTTGAATATCATATTAAGAAAATGAACCTTGGGTGTAACTCAACCCAAAAGATAGCTCACAAAGAGAGAATCGTCCAAGATCATATAAAGAGACCAATTACCCCATCCACAACCATGTGTAACTGTAACACTTGCTTCTTAAATCAAACTTCTTGCAACTGGCTGACTTTGAGTACGTAGAATCTAAATGTGAACTGTACATATATGAGTGTGATACGTATAGTTTTAATCTAGTTAGATTCATATGTCTACATATTGGAAATTTGTACATCGAATTCATAAACTGCTGCAAATGAAGCCAGTAGGTGTGTTGTACAATGCGATTCGTCCTAAGATCCATCCGCCTACGTTATCTCAACTATAAATCTCTCTGCGTGAATACATGCTGTAAACTGCGATGGTGAGTGGACACTTCACAACAAATCCCATACAGGTAGTGCCTCCATATCTTAAGAGCAAAAACCACAACAGCCAATTCTAAATTATGAGTAGGATAATTCTTCTCATGCACCTTCAATTGCCTAGAGTAGCTCATCTTTCTTGATGGACTAAGAATAGTTTAACTCGTAGAAATATCAGCTTACTTTATGCGTACATAAGCTGCAGAAGCCTATGTATTCATGTATATATGGATGTTAAAAGTATTATGATTTTCACAGAATGATCACGGATAAGTAACATTCGGAGAACTCTTTAGTGAATTAGGTAGTAATTCTTTTATCTGAAGTAGCTGCAAGAAGTGGTGGTTAAATGAGGGAAATTAAAGACGATGAAACATATAAGATTGATTTTTTCTAGGGCGAACCGGGAAAATTGAAGGTAAAAGCAATAAAATCATCATTAGAAAGTGAAGAAAAAGGAAAGAGTGTTCAGTACCAACAAGGTACATCAATAATACTGGTGCTCTCCATTCCGAGAACTTCAGCTACTCTATCTAGCAACTTTATGGATGTACCTTTCTGTCAGGTGCTATCTCTTTATTCATACTGGTACAATGATGACGACGCTTTACGCACAAGTGGAGCTATGCTGCAGGAACAAATATGGACTTATAAAGAGTAATAGAACACACTACAGGTCAAGATGACATAACTGTAATTACCTTTGATCAGGACATAATTAATTTGTCATCAAACTAGCTAACTTTAATGTGGTTAGCAGCTGAGCTGACTTTTGGCATTTAGCTTTTCCAGAATTGGAAAATGCAAAGATGCAGATCATGGATGCATTGTATAGGCTATCTAGCTCTAGTATGCATTAAGGGTGCTAAAAGTCATATGGTTAAAGTTAACATTGGGGAAGTATGGCCTTATAGCAGTAGATTTTTTGGGGGTGCTAATTGTCGCGCCCCATTTTTCTCGCGAAAAGTGGGATTCGACGTGACAAACTCTTTTTGGGATTAATTAGAGTGAAGAGTCGCCACCTAACGAATTAAGGTGCGTTAGGGCACCATTCTAGACTAAATTGCGAACTTATTTTAATTTATTAGTCTATGTCAACCAGAAATTCGGGTAAGGGTTCAAGTTACCTCGAAAGGAAGGTGTTAGGCACCTTTCGAGGTCCACAAATGTGGGTCCCGGCCGAATTCATATATTACGTGGGAATTTCTATGTGATAAGCAAAAAGGTCTATTTATTAATTAATCTAAAATAATCAAGTGCCTAAGCATGCAATATTTAACTTAATTATTCTAGGAGAAGAATAAAAGCGAGTTAAAAATGTAACAAAAAGATGAATAAAAACCTAACAAAATACATGCATTTTAAAATACAAACATAGCTTAAAATTACCACATAAGTTTACACACAACCTATTTATAGCTAAATGAAGTACAAATTCAATTATTACTTAGTGACATTATACGAGCATAAGGAAATGAAAGAGATTAAGTTAATTAATTTATACCATACAAAATAATAATTGCGAAAGCCGAGGAACTGACCTGGTTTATGGAGCATCAATTTAATAAAAATGTTAAGGTATTCAAAATATTGAGTTACAAATAATAATGAGACTCCAATAAGCCAGTTGAGATTCTCGAAGAGCTCTCAACTTTTCTCTATTCCGCATAGTGCTCTAGTCCTCTCGTAAATTATAACATCTCACGTAAGGAAAAGATTGTTAGTAGAATATATGCCACCTTAATTTGATGGTGAATATAATGTAAGGGAATAAATAATAAATTAACAATACATAAAGTTAAGACAGAGAATGAGAGAATGTGGGATCAGGGTATGACAAGGCTGAAACGGGCCTAATGCGATGTTACACCCCTCTTCTCTATTTTTATATGATCAATTCCCTTAAACTCCTCAAGACAAGACGAATATAATTCTTAAAGAAACTTATTTAAGAGTACTAAATAAAATATTTTAGCATTTAAAAGTCATGTAAATCAAAAAAGGTATGTTGGTATAATATATAAATTATATCAAAGCATGTCGACAATTAATATAATTGTAATAGTTGTCAAGTCTTTGAGACTTTTAAAAGGGTGACATATTAAATAAGAAAAGAAGGGAGTAACGAGGTGCTTTATATTTTCTAATAAAGCTTTATGTGCTTCATACGAGAAGTCAGCTATTGCCTGTCTTTTTAGTCATCATTTCCCAAACGTACCTAGTCCCCAATGGGGTGACGACTCCATTTGAACTGTGCTTCATGTATTGACTCCTTCACTTGCTATTGTTAAACTCCGAGCGATATCACACCATCATGGTGTACATGTAAAAATATTCAAAGTAGTGAGAGTATGTTTGTTCTTAATACTTAACTAATGGAGGTGACAAAATAAATAATAAAATAATATGGACTCTTGATTAAAGCAAACACATAATAAAGAATTATTTCTTTTCAGTCTTTTCTTTTACTTCCGTGACGGATTTTGAATCTCTTAAACCCCAAGTATATTTAGGACCAAATTGATAATACCCACAAAATATATAGGAACTGAAATCGATGTCTTAACAAGATAAAAATTATGACTAAATCAAAACTTATGATAGAGAGTAGTGAATAAGATTACGGGAGAACTACATTAATACAACACCAACTAACATACCAGCAAATATCATTCCATTTTACTATGAGATAATTAAGAATACCAAACATTTCACTTAAAACAAAACCAATCATTTTCAACATCTAAAACAATTAACACAATTTCTATGATTTAAGAGTGGGGAAAAGTGGACTTCCAAACTTTACAGTGAACTAATGATCACGTGATAGAGATATTAGTTTCACCAATGCTAGTTGAAGATTATGACAGATGAAGACCACAAAAATTAAGAAAAATAAGGACATTATAGATTTTCAAATTCAACAAATTCAAAAAAATACATAATATGTAACACTCTCACAACAAGAATTACATGACAAAGTTGAGGATGGACCTTTGGCACTTGTGAAAGAGACAGAAAAGCTACTTCAAAGCTTTGAATGAGAACCAATACCGCCAGTCAAAGCTTGAACGGAACGTCGAAAATCACCAGAAATAATATAAACAAAGGAGAAAAAAGGCTCGGTAGTAAGTGTTTGATTTTCAATGAGTCAATGGTGGCACAATGGATTTTCGTGGTGAGATATTTTATGCATGAGCAGTTTTTTTTTTTTTTTTTTTTTTTGGTCGGCAATGGAGGTTTTGGGTAGATGGTTTAGGTTTTGGTTTTTTTTTTTTTTTTTTTTTTTCGTTGCTGAAAGGGTTAGGATAGTATCTCTATCTTTTTTCTTTGGTTGCTATGGTATAGGGTATTTATGAAAGAGGAGCCAATAGACGTTGGGGGTAATAAAGAAATAGGACCAAAATCTCTTAGTTTAGGCAAGAATCATTTTACATGGAAAAAAATGATAAGAGAGGATTATTTGAGAATAATAACATTCTTTCCCCTAAAGAAAATATTTTACGAGGATTTTATGGATATGGAAAGATTTGAATAAAATTTGAAAATTTGAAATTCAAACTTGTTTTGAGTGAAATAAATTCTACCAAAAATATATAAAATGAGTACTTATTAAATTACTAAGTAAAGAGTAGATAATAAAATAAAAAGTGTATGTAAATAAATAAAATTCCTTTGCAAATGAAGATTTATAATAAATAATAAATATAATAATATTATTATTATTAATAATAATAATAATAAAGGTATTAAAATTATGTAGATAATATCTAATCACGCAAAATCTTATAGAATAAGTAAAATAGCAGTTTTGGCCTCGTAAATAAAATAGATGCCCAAATGAGTAAAAATGACGAAAAAGATGGTCAAAATTGGGTGTCAACAGCTGCCCCTTCTTTGCTTGGGAATGAGGTACGAATTATCGAGCAAAGAATGTTGACGCCCAATTTTGACCATCTTTTTCGTCATTTTTCTTGATGCACCTTCAATTGCCTAGAGTAGCTCATCTTTCTTGATGGACTAAGAATAGTTTAACTCGTAGAAATATCAGCTTACTTTATGTGTGCATAAGCTGCAGAAGCCTATGTATTCATGTATATATGGATGTTAAAAGTATTATGATTTTCACAGAATGATCACGGATAAGTAACATTCGGAGAACTCTTTAGTGAATTAGGTAGTAATTCTTTTATCTGAAGTAGCTGCAAGAAGTGGTGGTTAAATGAGGGAAATTAAAGACGATGAAACATATAAGATTGATTTTTTCTAGGGCGAACCGGGAAAATTGAAGGTAAAAGCAATAAAATCATCATTAGAAAGTGAAGAAAAAGGAAAGAGTGTTCAGTACCAACAAGTTACATCAATAATACTGGTGCTCTCCATTCCGAGAACTTCAGCTACTCTATCTAGCAACTTTATGGATGTACCTTTCTGTCAGGTGCTATCTCTTTATTCATACTGGTACAATGATGACGACGCTTTACGCACAAGTGGAGCTATGCTGCAGGAACAAATATGGACTTATAAAGAGTAATAGAACACACTACAGGTCAAGATGACATAACTGTAATTACCTTTGATCAGGACATAATTAATTTGTCATCAAACTAGCTAACTTTAATGTGGTTAGCATCTGAGCTGACTTTTGGCATTTAGCTTTTCCAGAATTGGAAAATGCAAAGATGCAGATCATGGATGCATTGTATAGGCTATCTAGCTCTAGTATGCATTAAGGGTGCTAAAAGTCATATGGTTAAAGTTAACATTGGGGAAGTATGGCCTTATAGCAGTAGATTTTTTGGGGGTGCTAATTATCTGAAAAATCATTATGTGAGATATAAAAATCAATAGCAGTAGATTGTTTTGGTGAAGTTATATGCACGCCACATTGTGCAAATAGCTCCAGAAACTATGATTGTTTAAGTGGTACCGCATTGAGTATTAAGGCCACTTGACTATATTTTTTCTTTTCTGTTAATGAAGGTTGTTGGCAAGGAGGCTGTTTAGTTAGTTATATATGTGGAAGACCATCATTTTCCTGCATCATTCACCCTATTGCTATTATAAGCATGTGGGGTAGTCTTACTTGATCCCCCCCCAAAAAAAAAAAAAAGCACGCGGGGCAGTCTTGTGCGCTGTTGACCGATTTGTCGAGTAATGATTAATAACACTCTGACCTCCACAAGCCACCCAAAAAAAAAAAAAAGAAGAAGAAAGAAACAGTAAAACAACAGAAATAGACAGAAAAAGTTTTGGTGTATTATCTGGCAGGACATATGTGAAAAGCTTTTAGCTAGTAAAATTGTGCTCTTCAGTTTTCGAACTCCTGTAAATATGTTGCTCAGGCTTTTTGAGTTCTCATGCTATTGTAGAGAATTAGACGTGTAAACTCGCGTAAAGGTTTTAGCTAGTAAGCTTGGTGTTATTGTAGAAAACATAGTCTTCCTGTTAAGAATCCCACATCGGAAAAGGGATGGGGAATTGGTCTCCTTATATGGACTTGGGCAATCCTCTTCTCATGAGCTAGCTTTTGAGGTTGAGTTAGGCCCAAGATCCATTCTTTACATGGTATCAGAGTCGGGCCCATCCCAATTCTTTGTCCACTGATGTTGGGCCCCCATATTATATTGTCCACGCTCCAGTTAACAAGGTCTGGGCGTTCTGGGGAGTGTTAAGTGTCCCACATCGGTAAAAGGATGGGTAATTGGTCTCCTTATATGGACTTGGGCAATCCTCCCCTCATGAGCTAGCTTTTGAGGTTGAGTTAGGTTTAAGATCCATTCTTTACACTTCCCATACTACATTTTCTGGCTGTTAGAGAAATTAGAATAAACCTGCATTTCTTAATTTGTAAATAATTTGCAGGTTGATTCTGTATCATGCTATTGCAATGTTGATTCGGGCTTAAAAACAGTTGCCGGGGCAAGAAAATTTGTCCCAGGATCAAAACTTTGTATCCAGTCAGACATCAGGTCTCATGCTCACAAGACTAAAAACTCTCGCAGGGAGAGGTCAAGAGTGCAGCCACCTCTTCTGCCTGGCCTACCTGATGATCTTGCAATTGCTTGTCTAGTACGTGTTCCCCGTGTTGAACATAGCAAGCTTCGTATAGTTTGCAAAAGATGGTATAGGCTTCTTGCTGGTAACTTCTTTTACTCTCTCAGGAAGAGTCTTGGAATGGCTGAAGAGTGGGTATATGTGGTTAAAAGAGATCGCGATGGACGGATTTCTTGGCATGCATTTGACCCAACTTACCAACTTTGGCAGCCACTTCCACCTGTTCCAGGGGAATATAGTGAAGCCCTTGGATTTGGTTGCGCTGTTCTTAGTGGTTGCCATCTTTATTTGTTTGGAGGAAAAGATCCAATCAAGGGGTCTATGCGACGGGTAATCTTTTACAATGCTCGAACAAATAAATGGCACAGGGCACCAGACATGCTCCGCAGACGCCATTTCTTTGGCTCTTGTGTAATTAATAATTGTCTTTATGTTGCTGGTGGAGAATGTGAAGGTATACAAAGGACTCTTCGTTCAGCTGAAGTTTATGACCCAAACAGAAAGCGCTGGAGTTTTATAGCTGATATGAGCACAGCTATGGTGCCTTTCATTGGGGTAGTGTATGATGGAAAATGGTTTGTAAAAGGGTTGGGATCCCGCAGAGAAGTTCTCAGTGAAGCTTATAACCCTGATATAAATGCATGGAGCCCAGTCAATAACAGGATGGTTGCTGGTTGGCGCAACCCAAGCATCTCCATGAATGGTCGTCTATATGCTTTGGACTGTCGTGATGGGTGTAAACTTAGAGTATTCGATGAATCTACACATGCATGGATCAGATTTATCGATAGCAAGCTCCACCTTGGAAGCTCTCGTGCGTTGGAGGCTGCTGCTCTGGTTCCCCTTAATGGTAAACTTTGTATAATTCGTAACAACATGAGCATCAGCATCATTGATGTGTCGAATCCTGATAAGCGTGTGGAAACCAACCCACATCTTTGGGAGAACATTGCTGGTAAAGGTCACTTCAGAACTATGTTCACAAATTTATGGTCAAGTATTGCAGGACGAGCAGGTTTGAAGAGTCATATTGTGCACTGTCAGGTGTTACAAGTTTGAGCATTGGAAGTCTTAGCCTCTTCTTGATGAGAACTGCTAGCTGCTTCTACTTTTCTATTCCAAGAACTAAATTTTCTGGAGAAGCAGTTTTGACATCATCAACATGGCCCTGCATAGGTTATGAATCAAATAATTCCGTTGTTGTTCTACACTTCCGAATGACCTTCGGCAGCCTCAGCGGTTATTGCCCGCCTTGAAGTGCATGTAGATGGATATCTTCTGGAATCGTGAATATCTCCTGGAATTGTTTGGACTTGACTCGAAGAGAAGGGGGTTGGAGGTTATTCATTAATGGCTCATGCATGAAATTCTATGGTAATTTCATACATGACAATTCATCAATTGGCAGAAAATTGTTCAAATCCAGAGCTACCTTGCTGATGATTTTGGCAGTAAAACTGGGGCTATTTGTAACATTCACAAAGAGGTCAGTTAGCTATATGTTTGTACATCCTTTTGGCCTGTAGTCTTGTACCAATAGCTTCTAGTCTTAGATACTCTTTTTGTGCATATAATGACAATGTCATGGAGATATAGATGGAAACCTCACTTCCTATCTTCTCCCCCATGCTTGATTTCAAGACTCGTATTTTATAAGTTGGGGAAAGTTGCATTGAATTATCAAAATTTGGTTAGGCTACGCACTAGGCAACCGAAGTCTTGGTAGGCAGAGTTACCCAATCTATGTTGGTGGGAAATAGCAGAGGGGCATTCGTGCAAATTGGCTCAGACACCGCCATTTTATTAAAAGAAAAAGGTGTGCTGACTTCCCAAGTAGCTTATGTTTAGAAGTTATCCGGTATCTCAATCTTGATTCCGTGTTGTATTGCGTATCAATACAGCCGTTGGTAGAATATTATGCATAGTAGATGTTGGTAGTTTCCATAACGTGAATTTTCAAGAATTTTTCGTAGACCTTTATCCCTGAAGTTATTTAAAGCTTGGAAAATTCAATTATCGGTTGTTGCATTAAAATTCAAAAAATTCCTTCCAGAAATATATATGCGACGTCTTTGTATTACATCTTCCAAAGATCACATTTTGGCAATCTTTTCCCAATGTCACATTGGCTACTTTATTTCTTGAGTTTATCACCAATTTGATTAAACAAAATAGTAAATCTATCAATGAATGATTGAAATAACATATAGATGGAAAAATTTCCACCTTACAACGAACTAAACAAAAACCAGTTCTATGTCCCTCTGCTGATCATTTCTTGAAAACGCTTAAATTACTCTTTTCTTTCAAACTTAAGTTGCTTCCTGAAATTTTTGATAAAATCATCCGCCAATTTGTTCACATCCTCCGCCACGAACCGCCTGTCTTCCGCTTTTCTCTCTCTTTTACCATTTTTCTCCAAATCTTTCAAGTTGGAAGAAACCTTTGGTCAATGATCCATTAGAAGCTTATTCTAAAACTTCTTTTAGGGGTTTTTGATCCTTATTTTTTCGATTTATTAATTGATGGATTAATAGGCAGTGACAATGGCTATATATAGTGTAGTGGAGTTAGACAAGAGGGGAAGAGTTTAAGGGGTTGTTCTTGGCTTTAAAGCATGAGATTTTCATTAGGGGAAAGCAAAGGAAAGAACTCATCAAGTTAGAAAAGTTTGGAAGGCATTTATCTTCTGGATATTTGAAGCCAAAAATGGAAAGGTACACGCTTTCTTATTACAATGCTAGCTTATGTTTCTACGTTGGTTTAGCTTTTAGCAGAAGTAGAGCAAGATTTGTTTAACAAAAGCGGTGTTTGAATTAACTTAAAAGCTGGTCAGATCATTCTTTTTTTAAAAAAAAAATTGGGCTTGTGTATGGTGTTTTGGCAAATCTTGAAAAACCTTTTAGATCAAAAAAAGTTAAAAACCATAAGTTGGTCACCTTAGTTTGTGCCAAAATTAATGTGAATTGAGTAAAGAGGATGGTTCTGCTGGTGAATAAGAAAGGATCACGTCGTCAAAGGTTATCACTGTCTACAGGTCGAGTCATGAGATTCTAAAGTGCAGATGCTCGACGTCGTGAATCAAAAAATTTAGGTGATATACATACGAAGGTGTTGGTCCATCGGTGCCTTAGGGTAAATCACATGTGCTTGTGTAAAAAATGAAATTCAACATTTTGACAGTAGTGAGGGAAGGAAAGGGGCTGGTACTTGATAATTGATATGTACCTCCTCTTCCAAGTCCATCACAAGGAAAACAAAAATCAAGATTTGCTTTATCCGGTAACGAGAACTGTGAGTAAATAAAACACCTTTCAAGAATATCAATACCATACACATGCATAGGAAAGGATACTCTGAATTATAGAAATATAACTAAATATATGATCAAGCAGTATTTATCAAATTTGAAAAAGAGTCAGAAGAACAGTGGTCAAAAGAAGTTGGAGCACTGATAATGCTTGTTCTTGCTAAAACAGTGTTTTTGTGCTCTGTCTTGTCAATCCTCTCTGTTTCAAGCAAGGCAACTTTCTCTGAAGTGGGATGATTAGACTTGTTCACAAATTTAAATAAAAACTCTCTCTACGGCGACGACGACACAACCCTAGTTTTTGCTTATTTTGACAATTACCATGGCCTTGGTGGCCGCTAGACAGCCTCCGAGACTGTCCAGCCCTCTACTACAACACCCATCGCAACTTTAGTAGGGGGGATGAACTATGCTTCCACTTTGCAACCCTCCACGTCCAAAGCAAAACCATTACCACTAAAGCCAATCACATATTTACATGGAGAACAAAAATTAGTATAGGAGGAAGAGGAAGTATCCAGGATGATCATTAATGAGGATTTGGAATTTGCAATTGTTGGAAATATTTGACTTTTAAGCAATAAGGAAGCTTATCCCTAAACAATGTGATTTGAAAGGGGATGGCAATATTTGACTTTTAAGCAACATATACGTTTAATTAGAGTTTCAAATCTGGAGGACTATGAGAATTTATTGTCGAAGCCAATTTTCTAGACAGATCCCTTGAAGGTTGATCCCTCTGAAGTAGGATCCCTTGTTTGATCCAGAGGAGGAAACCACAATGACTATTGCTTAGATCTCACTACCAATATTCCCACCAAATTTTTTGGGAAAGAAACTGTATGCTCAATAGCTTCAGCAGTAGGTAAACCGCTTCAGGTAGACATGGCCACATGCAACAGGACAAGACCAAGTTGTGCAAGAGTGAAGGTGAAGATAGATTTGTTGGGGAAATTTCCAAAAAGAGAACGATGGGGTTAGAAAGAAATAAGAAGAAGTAATGGAAAAATAGATTACAATTAAGTATGACTATATTCCCAAATACTGCAAATTGCAGCACACAATGAGAAAGAATGCTTTGTCCTACATTCAGAGTTATACCAAAGAAGATCAACGCAAGGAGGAAAAGACTACTGGCAAAGAGAAAATATGAGGGAAAGAGGTTGATAAGTCTACTCAAGTTAATGCTAGAAAAGATCAACAAGGAAAAGGGAAGAAGAATGAAAACAACCTTCAAGACCCACAACAAAAAAATGGAGCAAGACGAGGAGGACATGGGGGGGGGGGGAGGGGGGGGCTTTGCGCAACGATGGAATCCAAGGGAATTTTAAAGAGGAGGAGAAGGGGTTGCAATAGACAACCAATTTGAAGCTTTGGGGGAAGATGCTAACCAAAATGATAAAGAAAATAATACAAATCAAGGTGAATTAGCTAAAAAGTAGGTGGAAGAATCTTTTGGGAAGCATCTTGATGAAGATGGGAATCCATTGCCAAAGAACAATGCCGATTCTGTTTCA
Source organism: Capsicum rhomboideum (assembly GCA_031232105.1). NCBI lineage: Eukaryota > Viridiplantae > Streptophyta > Magnoliopsida > Solanales > Solanaceae > Capsicum > Capsicum rhomboideum. The sequence goes on along the minus strand of CP124719.1, from coordinate 43,169,643 downwards.
GAATAGAATATAAATACTGGAGGGGATCTTAAGGAAATAGTGACAAAGGAGGCCAAAGATACAAGTATTCCAATAGTAGAAACTCATAAAATAGGAACTGAGATAATGCCGCCCATGATGCCTGTCGGTGGCCAGCCACCACTAATGGCCGGCCTGGTCTCCACCTCAATATCCACATCACAATTCACACCCTTACCAGTCAAGGCTAACCCTTCACAAAACACTACCCAGATCAGTACTGAAACTTCAACTCCCATAGGTAAGTATGCAGATATTATCAGGTCAAATGGTAATAAGGACAAAACTATTAAGGCAAAGATAGATATGGAGCCTATTCCATTGAAGAAAGCAGCGTTTGTTGATGGTATTCCTACAGTTAAATGGACTGAACAAGAAGTAAACAGGAGAATGTAATCGAGAATTTACAATATGCTATTGTTGGCAAATTCTCATACGGTTGGCCTGAACTGTCAGAATTAAGGGAATTAATTCCAAACAGTGTGGCATTACAGGTGATTGTAAAATTAGTTTTTTGAGGAATAGATATGTCTTAATGCTATTTGAGCTTGTTGAGGATTTCATTAATATCATGTCAAAAAATGCTTATTACATAATTTCCAAAGACGGGTATGTATATCAAATGCGCCCATTCATATATGATGCAAAATTTAAAGCAAGTGAAGAAACATCTCAGGCGACTGCTTGGATTTCATTCCCAGATTTTCTCCCCACTTTCTTTGTCAAAGAAGCCTTGCTCTCTTTGGCTTCAGCTGTTGGTAAGCCGCTACATTTGGACCTTGGAACCATAAACAAAACGCGCCCTAGTTGTGCTAGGGTGAAGGTTCAGTTAGACCTGCTAGCTGAAAAACCTGAATTTGTTCAAATGGAGATTGAAAATGAAGTTAGTCATGAAAAAAGACTTGTAAAAGTCAAGATACAGTATAACTCCCTCCCCTCTTACTGTAAGAGGTGCAAGCTACAGGGGCATAGTGAAGATGAATAGAGAGTTCTCTATCTGGAGTTGCAAAAGGAAATAGAAAAACCAGAAAAAGCAACAGTGATAAATCAGCAGGATCAGTAGAGGGTCAATAGAGGTGTTGTGATTAGTACATGGAATCCTACTAACATATACTTTACAAAGAAAAAAGGTGAACTTATGTGTGACAAGGCAGTAGAGATCAGTAATACCATGAACACAAGCAATCCTTTTGAGGTGCTGACATAGAAGTTGCATGAAAATAAGAATGAAAACAATGAAGGTGTAGATCAGGGCAATGAGAAGGAAGGCAACACTAGATTTTGGGTAGATAAGGCTTTCACTAACAGTTCAGGCTCACATTGTTCTCCATCAACAAAGAATGGTCCTCACAGCAGTTCCCCAAAAAGACTAATACTACAGCTGGGAACACAACTAGCAGCATCAATCAATTGAAATTATCAGGTGCCACTCAAACCAGAACAACATGGACTGACAGAGTTGAGAAGGAAATGATAGACGCAGATCAGGTTTATAGAGAAGAAGTTCTGGAAAATGCTTCTGATGGGGAGGCTCATAATCAAGGTGACATAAGGGAATCAGGAAAAGATTTGTGCAACATTGATGAACCACAGGAAAAGGAAGAGAATGTACAACAGTTACCTGTAATCATCAACACAAACAACAAAGATATAATGGTCCAACAGAAAATGGATATCCAGCAACAATTGGCACAAGCCATATTCCATGAGCCAATGCAGACTGATAATTCTTTGGAATTTGAAGGAGATAGAGAGTTGGTTGGTTTATATCTAGAAGTAATAGCCAGTAATATGTTATTGTTGAACTCACCAGGGGTGGAAAATACTGTAAATCAGGAGCAGGCAATACCCTGCACAAAATCAAGTCCGGTTAGAACTCTACATGAGTTAGTTTCTCATCAAGTGTAGGCAGATGTTACAAAGGTGAAAGGGTCACAACAGATTGAAACAATAGAATATAAAGAAGAACTTAATAATATGCAAAATGAAGTTCAAGTGCTTAAAGAGGTTGGATTATCATCACAAACAGGTTCAAAGACAAACAAAGGCAAACATAAAGGAGAGACACTGCCTACAAGGGTTAATCCAATAAGAAGTGTCAAAGCTAATTCTAGATGATGATGAAAGCCTTATTTTGGTATGTGAAGTCTGTAAGGACCCAAAATTCATTCCATAGAATACAGATGTTACACAGATATCACAAGTTTTCCATTATATCTTCTAGTTCTAAATAATGATGAAAGCCTTATTTTGGAATGTGAGGTCTGTAAGGACCCCAAATTCATTCCATATAATACAGATGTTACACGGATATCACAAATTTTCCATTATTGCTTTGATAGAGCCTTTTCAAGATGTTAATCAAATCCAGAAATACAAGAGAAGTTTAGGTATGCAGTATGAAAATTACAACCAAAATGGAAAAATATGGATCTTTATTCAGAATCATATCCAAGTGGATGTTATTTCTGATTCTGAGCAGCAATTATCACTTAAGTTGAATTTTCTGGAAACTGGGCAATCTTTTATTACTACTATGGTGTATGCAAAGTATAATGTTTAGGAGAGTCTAAACTTATGGGAGAATATTTACTCTTTAAGTATGCACATGAGTCTGCCTTGGCTTTCTGGGGTGACTTTAATGTCATCCTGGGTGATGAAGAGAAGATATGGGGTTTTCCTGTGTATCCTCAAGAATATGAGGATTTTGCCTTCTATGTGAATTCTTGTGATTTAGTTGATATCAATTTCAAGAGCAGTCCTTTCACTTGCTGGAATGGTAGAATTGACAATGAGTGCATCTTCAAAAGATTAGATAGGTTGTTGGTGAATCCATCTTTTTGGATAGTTTTGGTTTGGTGGAGTCAGAACACTAAGCAAGTACTGGTTCAGATCATGCACCTTTGTTACTTTCTTGTGGGAATCAGTCCAATATTATGAGAAGACCATTCAGATTCCTCAAATTTTGGACAAAAAAAAAAGATTTTCAGCAGGTAGTGAGAGCAAATTGGGTGTCTAATGAAGATAGTGATATTTTTGTTAACTTGAAATAGAAGTTGAAAAAGACAAAGATAGCATTGACCAACTGGAGCAAAGAAAATTTTGGTGATATTTTCAAGCAACTGATAATCAGAGAAGAAATTGTTAGATTAAAGGAGTAACTGTTTGAAGAAAATCCATCTGCTGGAAATAGAATGGTACTCCATAAGGCACAAGCTGAGCTGAAACAGTATATACATTTTGAAGAAGAGTTTTAAAGGCAAAAAATAGGCATTCAGTGGTTTTCAGAGGTTGAAAAGAACACTAGATTTTTTTCACAGCCTGGTTAAGGGAAGAAGAAAAAGACTACCTATTAGCAGAATTCAGGATAAGGAGGGTCAATGAGTGGAGGGTGCTGAACAAGTGGCTACTGCAGCTTTATCCTTTTATCAGGAGCAATTTGCAGGTACTCATAGAGATGGAGATCTATCTCTGCTAAAGCATATTTCTAATCTAATTTCTTAGGAGTCCAACAGAGCCATTAATGTCATGCCTACTAGAGAGAAAGTAAAGAAGGTAGTGTTTGAACTAAATGGGAACAATGCTAGTGGTCCGGATGGGTTTGCTGGTCACTTTTTTCAGAGTAGTTGGGATATAGTAGTTGATGATGTTTGTAAGGTTGTGACTGAATTCTTTGAGGGAAGTACACTTCCCAAGTCCATCGCTCATACTAACTTGGTACTCTTACCTAAAAAAAATATCATACAATCTTTTTTTGACATGAAGCCAATTAGTTTGAGTAATTTTTTGAATAAGGTAGTTTCAAGAGTGTTACATGACAGACTTGAAGAGTTGCTTCCTACACTCATATCGAAAAACCAGTCAGGTTTTATGAAAGGTAGGAGCATTATTGAAAATATGCTTTTAGCACAAGAGATTATATCAGACATTAGGATAAGGGGAAAACTTACAAATATAGTGATTAAGCTTGATATGGAAAAGGCTTATGATAGGGTGGATTGGAATTTTCTGATTAAAGCTCTAGAAAAGATAGGTTTTGATAATAGAGTGGTTGATAGGATTTGTAGACTGATTGCTAACAACTGGTATTCTATCCTAGTTAATGGCCAGGCTCAAGGATTTTTGCACTCCACAAGGGGTGTGAAGCAAGGGAACCCTTTATCTTCGGCTTTAGTTATTTTGGTTACAGAGGTTTTATCTAGAGCTCTTAATTCTTTGTTTCATGATGCAGATTATAAGAGTTTTGGTATGCCTATAAATGGAGTAAAAATATCATCTAGCATATGCTGATGATACCATCATTTTTACTTTTGCTGATGGTAAATCTTTGAAATTGATGATGGATATTCTCAAGGATTATTGTCATGTCCTAAAAATAATCCCTAGGCGTGACTGGCACCCGCTAACACCACGTGTCGGGAGAACCAATCTTCCTTACACTTTACCATTTCAATAAGCACTAAGTTAAGATATGAATAACTCCAAAATTCACCAATAATAATCAACGCATGGAGCATAATAATAATCCAACAAAATTTCAAAATCAATCTAATAATTCAACATCTACTTGAGAATTATCTCTCTAACCCAAATCCCACACTAAGACCATGGAGCATCTAAAATAGAGTTACATGAGTTCAATCCTCGGGCATGCAAACCCAATGAAAAGAAATATAAGCTAAATAGCCAGAGCTGAAACGACAGCCTCCACGAACAATGTGAAGGTTGACCTCAGCAACAGAATCCTTACGAATGAACGGTCAACCACTAGTCTCACCTTCCGCGATAGTATCTGCAGACATGCAAGTAAGGAGTGAGCTATATATAAATATAACCCAATAAGATCCCCGACTCGTTACTTTAAATACTCCTGGGAAAACTGTTAGTAAACACAACCACACTAAGAATATAAAAATATTACACACGAGAATTATATCATAATAGGACGACCAACAAGATCCAACAACCAATTATCAGGGAATATATATCTCCATACAGTTTATACCAAGTACTTATCATAAATTGCAATTAAAATAATTGACCAACACCATGAGTTCTGGGTAACATACACAATGCGCCAAATATATCAAGAGTATACACAATACTCAGGGAAACATACACAATGTCCCATATTAAATCAAGAAGCATACACAATGCTCAAGGGAAGCATACACAATGCCCCGATGGAAACAATAAGCATACACAATGTTCGAGGAAGCATACACAATGCCCCAATCTCATAGTACACAATCATATCACATCACAAAATAGTTTATAAAGGGAGTTTTAGTATTTTGAACATAAAGTATATGCAGTTAGCCTCGAAGACCACCGATTCTGCCAAGCACATGCTCGTGCCAACACATGGACAGGACAGATAAAACACATTTTTTAAAACAAATTTAAAAAGCAAGCATCCAAAGCTTAAAGTCTCACTTACCTCGCTAATGACAAATTCCTCAACCTTGCAACGCGTAGAACATCAAGCAAACAGACCCCCACTGACTTCAATCTATACAAAAATATTAATTAACAAGGTTAATTCTACTGGTCGTGGTCAAGTCCCATTGTCCCAACTTTCAAACTTAGAGCTAAACCTTACTATCTCACACTTTAAACCATGAATAAAAGTGGAAAAATGTCTTAATTTCATTGTTGAAACTTAACAGATGGAGATTTTATTCAAATATATACATTGCATTCCCTTTAAAGAAAAACGTCAAAGTGATACTAGGATGGTAACAATAGCATACTACTTATGCCAACAGTAGCAAAACCAAAATAGCCAAATTTATTTAAGATTCTTAGAACCATAATTGACTAATGACTATCCCATCCATAATTATCACCTCATCAATACTTTCATTAGTGGCTAGTTATTAATTTCTACACATTATCTCCTCTGTTACAAAACTTATCAACACTAAAAGCGTATGCAATTTATGCCCAGGAGCCAAGGAGAAGAAAAAAAACAAATTCTAAATACCTGATCACTTGTGAAATATTTACTTTGTAGCCTCCTACTGCCGACTGTGAATTCCCCAATAACTTCTAAGAGGTTTCTCCATTCTAATTCAAAAGAAAAATAACTTAACAATTGCCCTAATATTTTTACTCCTTCAGTTACACAATAACGTAAATCAGAGTAAGAGAGTGGTCTTGGCCCACTCCTTTTAATTCTCCTAATTAATTTACTATAATATCTACTATTGGTTAAATTACCAATTTACCCCTTATAAAGATCTGGGTTATTACATTCTCCCCCACTTAAAATAACGTTTGTCCTCGAATGTGTCAAGAATCATATAAGAAACGTCAAATAAGTGAGGATATCTAACTCGTATGGACACATGAAACACAGGATGAACTATGGATAACCTAGGTAGCTTGGGCAATCATCTGGAAACACATCGACAAATTCTCAAAAAAATTGAAACACTGCTAATAGCAACTTTCGTCGCTCGTGTATCATGAACGGTAGCAATAAAACCCAAACATCCATGATTAATCATTCGATGTGCCTCTATATAAGATTTTATCTTTCCCTGAGCCATAAGAGTCATACCTTTCCATGATAAATATTTTTCTCTAGGAATACCAAAACTTATAAACTTAGCATAACAATCAACCAAAGCATAACATGATGCCGACCAATCCATACCCATAATCACACAATATCTCTAAATTGCATCCACTGATAAGGTTTCCCCTTCTAGGGTCATAACTATATATGGCATAATAAGAGTTTTAACCTTTCTCTCTAAGAGTAAAGCAAAAGATAGAGATACATACAAATTCGTAAAACCAGGACCACTAAGCGAATATGCCTCATGAGAGTTAACAACATCATACCTATGACTACTTCATTAGGTTCATCAATATCCTGTCTAGCCATAGCGAAGAATCTCGGTGGTCCACCCTGAGCAACCAGTGCACCCTGTCGATTCTGTCCATAAACACCCTGTGGAGTGGCTCTAGCCGACTGAGTCTGAGCTTGTGCACCTGTAACATTCCTTTGCACCTGAGTAGTAGCTTGACCAGTACTTGAATCTCCCTTAGGACAAAATTTAGTAATATGTCCCTGCTCACCACAAGTATAACAAGCCCTATTTGTTCCATAGCAACGACCATTATGATTTCTACCACAATTAGAACACCATGGATGTTGACTTGACTGATAGGAACTGTTACCCTTCCTCTGTATATGTTGTTTACCTTGTCTAGCTGAATAATTGTTCCTCTAAGACTGCCCCACTGACTCTGACTGCGTAGGCCTAGATTTCCTATGATGAAAACTACTATTGCCCCCAGATGAAGCACTACTAAACTCGCCTGTGCTACGCGCCTTTTTACTTTCTCGCTCAACGTTTTCCATCTCCGAATAAGACTCAGAACAGAGTGCAGTGTCAACTACATTAGCATAGGATCCATTTTGTACATCCCGAATCACAGGACCACGATAACAAGACTCAAGTTCATCCACGAATTACCTCACTTTTTCCCTCGGGTCTGCAACCAAAAATGGAGCATACCTAGATAATTCTGTGAACTTAGCCTTGTATTTCGTAACTGTCATAGAACCCTGTTGCAGGTTACTAAAATGACATCTCATATCATCCTGCTTGCTCAACGAAATAAATCTTTCTCTAAATATTATAGAAAACTTTGTCCAAGTGATCGATAGTAGTCCTTCTTGTCTGCCTCTCAAAATGGAAGTCCACCACACCTCGAGAGACCCTGAGAATAGAAAGGTGGTAAACTGCACACCACGAGTCTCCTTCAACCCCAAATTGGTCAATATCTTCTCACAGCGATCAATAAATTTTTGAGGCTCAATAGTAGCTGGTGTGGCATAAAACTCTGGTGGCTTAAGATCCATGAAATTCTTAAGATCTTTGGGTTTCCCTACGACTGTAACCGAATGATTAACTGGTTGAGGTGCCTGAGTAGCTGCGACATTCAAATGAACTTGTGTCTGCATTTACGAAGCTGCTTGAGGAGATGGAACTCCACTCTAATTAGGCAGCAATGCCTCTAACACATTCAACAATCTCATCACTGTATCTGCAGGCAAAGTAACAGTAGATACAGTAGCTGGTGCTGCTGCTGGAGCATCCCTAACAACCTGTTCCTGCACTTTTTCTGAAGCAACAACTCAGGGCTGACCCCCATTCCCAATTCCAGGCTGAGGGCCGGTCTTTGCCCTAGTCCGAGCCCTAGTCGGATGAGACCCAACTTGATCACTGCCATGGTAAGTACCATGCCCAACACCACGTCCAACAGATGTATTAGATAGACTAGCAGAGGAAGAACCACGTCTCTTAATCATCTGCGAAACAATATTCAAAGGTTAGACTTGATTCAACTCAACGCACGAACAATGAATGAAAAAGGGAAAACTTCCTAGATGTTCAGTAGCCTCAAGGTCATAAGTATGGGCACCTATATACCCATGAACAAGACTATACTAAACACTGCTCCATGTCCCGAGATCTAAAGCCTAGGCTTTGATACCAACTTTTTCATGTCCCAAAAATAATCCCTAGGCGTAACTGGCACCCGCTAACACCACATGTCGGGAGAACCAATCTTCCTTACACTTTACCATTTCAATAAACACTAAGTTAAGATATGAACAACTCCAAAACGCACCAATAATAATCAACGCATGGAGAATAATAATAATCCAACAAAATTCCAAATCAATCTAATAATTCAACATCTACTCGAGAATTATCTCTCTAACCCAAATCCCATACTAAGACCATGGAGTATCTAAAATAGAGTTACATGAGCTCAATTCTCGGGCATGCAAACCCAATGAAAAGAAATCTAAGCTAAATAGCCAGAGCTGAAACGACAACCTCCATGAATAATGTGAAGGATCACCTCAACAACAAAATCCTTACGAACGAACCGTCAGCCATTAGTCTCACCTTCCGCAATAGTATCTGCAGACATGCAAGTAAGGAGTGAGCTATATATAAATATAACCCAGTAAGATCCTCGACTCGTTACTTTAAATACTCCTAGGACAAGTGTTAGTAAATACAACCACACCAAGAATATAAAAATATTACACACGAGAATTATATCATAATAGGACAACCAACAAGATCCAACAACCAATTATCTAGGAATATATATCTCCATACAGTTTACACCAAGTACTTATCATAAATTACAATTAAAATAATTGACCAACATCACGAGTTCTAGGCAACATACACAATGCTCCAAATATATTAAGAGTATACACAATACTCAGGGAAACATACACAATGTCCCATATTAAATCAAGAAGCATACACAATGCTCAAGGGAAGCATACACAATGCCCCGGTGGAATCAATAAGCATACACAATGTTCAAGGAAGCATACACAATGCCCCAATCTCATAGTACACAATCATATCACATCATGAAATAGTTTATAAAGGGAGTTTTAGTATTCTTGAACATAAAGTATATGCGGTTAGCGTCGAAGACCACCAATTCTGCCAAGCACATGCTCGTCCCACCACATCATGGACCAGACAAATAAAACATATTTTTTAAAACAAATTTAAATAGCAAGCATCCAAAGCATAAAGTCTCACTTACCTCGCTAATGACAAATTCCTCAACCTTGCAACGCGTAGAACAACAACAAAACAGACCCCCATTGACTTCAATCTATACAAAAATATTAATTAACAAGGCCAATTATATTAGCCGTGGTCAAGTCCCATTGTCCCAACTTTCAAACTTAGAGCTAAACCTTACTATCTCACACTTTAAACCATGAATAAAATTGGGAAAATGTCTTAATTTCATTGTTGAAACTTAACAGGTGGAGATTCTGTCCAAATATATACATTGCATTCCCTTTAAAGAAAAACGTCATAGTGATACTAGGATGGTAACAGTAGCATACTACTTATGCCAACAGTAGCAAAAACAAAATATCCAAATTTCTTTAAGATTCTTAGAACCATAATTGACTAATGACTATCCCATCCACAATTATCACCTCATCAATACTTTCATTAGTGGCTAGTCATTAATTTCTACACATTATCTCCTCTGTTACAAAAATTTTCAACACTAAAAGCGTATGCAATTTATGCCCAAGAGCTAAGTAGAAAGAAAAAAACAAATTCTAAATACCTGATCACTTGTGAAATCTTTACTTTGTAGCCTCTTACTGCCGACTGTGAATTCCCTAATAACTTCTAAGAGGTTTCTCGCTTCCAGTTCAAAAGAAAAATAACTTAACAATTGCCCTAATATTTTTACTCCTTCAGTTACACAATAACGTAAATCAGAGTAAGAGAATGGGCTTGGCCCACTCCTTTTAATTCTCTTAATTAATTTATTATAATAATTACTATTGGTTAAATTACCAATTTACCCCTTATAAAGATCTAGGTTATTACAATTATGAAGAACAATCTGGTCAGTTGGTGCCTTTCTAGTATATCATATGGTTGTTAATGCTTACATCAGGGAAGTGGAAGAATGTACTAGTTTTACTAGAGGAAAATTTCCTCTGATGTACTTAGGGTGTCTAATTGGTCATGTAAAGAAGAGAAAGGTTCATTTTGTTGATTTAGTGAAGAAAGTTCATAACAAGTTGCAAGCATGGAAAGGGAAGATACTATCTTTCGGTGGTAAGGTAGTATTAATCAATAATGTTCTGAGTAGCATTCCTATTTATTTATTATCTGCTATTAACCCTCCAAAGTGTGTTATTCATGACTTACATAGAATTTTTAGAAGATTTTTATGGAATTTCAGAGGTGGGCGGAAATAAACATTGGGTTGCTTGGAATGATATTTGCAATCCTAAAGATGAAGGAGGTCTAGGTTTTAGATTATTATTTGATGTGTCTAAAGCTCTGTTTGTTAAGTTGTAGTGGGTATTTAGAACCCAAAAATCTTTATGGACTAACTACATATGGAACAAGTATTGCAAGAAGGTAAGGCCACAATGGATGGAATGGAAAAGAGGTTCTTTGACCTGGAAGCATATGCTTAAGGCTAGAGACATGTTTGACCAAGAGATATGGTGAGAACCCAAATGTGGACACTCAAGTGTCTGGTATGACAATTGGACACAATTGGATTTTCTGTCTATTAATACTGATAGAGATAGTCAACTGGAAGAGTTGAGCTAATTATTTGACAATGGGGGGGTGGAATGCTGATTTGTTGCAGATGAAGTTTGGGGAAGAGATTTACAATCATATCATCAATCATGTGAAGTGTAATGAGGAAATTGAACAATGGGACAAACCATGTTGGATGTTAAATGCTTCTGGAAAATTTACTGTGGGTTCTGCTTGGGACTACATAAGAGAAAAAGAGGAGAGTATGCTGATTTTCAAGACAATTTGGAGGTGTCATTTTTCTTGTGGAGATTATGGAGGAAAAGGCTGCCTATAGGAGAAATCTTTATCAACAATAGGATATGTGATGATGTTGTGTGTTGTTGTTGTGGGGATGGGGTCCAAGAAACTATTGAACACCTGTTTATGAAGTGTAGTTTCTCTAATAATATATGGGGCATATTTTGCAGGTATTGCAGGGGTTGATGGTCCTTTTTTGCAAGTTAAGGATGTTGTGTTTAATTAGTGGAATGCCACAACTACTGTAAAGCTCAAACCTATCTATAAAGTTGTGCAGATGTCTATCTTGTGGAAAATATGGAAGAGAAGAAATATGGTTAAACATAGAGGCAAGATGTCTGATATGAGTATAAGGATGGAATCAAAAGGAACTTAGTATACTTAGCCAAGTTCCTGTGGTCCTGGCTTATCAACATTCTTGATTCATGGCTTGAATTGGTAAGATTTTTGGAAGGATATACACCTAGGATTGGGTGTACTGTGGTGTGTTGGAATCTGCCTAGTATGGGTCATTATAAATGTAATTCTGATAAGGCCTCAAAGGGCAATACTGGTCCTAGTTCTTCTGCTTTCTGTATAACAAATGACCTAGGAAACATAGTTCATGCTGAAGGGAGAAGGATTGATGACAGAAATAATTTGATGGCAGAAGTGATGGCCTTGAGGATGGGTTTAGAGTAGTGCATAAATCATATTTGTTACCTTTGATATTGGAAATTGATTCCTTTGTAGTTAAGAATATTTTGGATGGGAGATAGAAAACACCATGGGGTATTGTTATAGAGATAAGAAAGGTTCATAAAATGATGAAGGAGGTGGATGTGGTGGTGGAACACATATTCAGAGAAGGCAACAAAGTGGCTGATTTTATTGCTAACCAAGTTTTCTTTTTTGCAGGCACAAATATTTTAATTTATTCCAATGTTCAAGAGTTACCAAGTGAAGCTAAAACACTACTGAACATGTCTAAAATCCAAATACCTAATCTCAGAATTTAGAAACCCCCAAAAGGGGATTTTAATAATGAGTGAGGGTAAATGCAGCTAGTGGTTTTGGTTTTCAGAAGAGCACAAGTAATTAAAGCAAACACTGGACATCACAGTTAGGCGATGAGAAGCAACAACACGAGGAAAGAATGGATATAACATATATAAAAAGAAATTGCACGATGGACAAGGGTGCACGTGATTAATGGATATGCAGAGATCGAAAATGAGTAGAATCAATAGAGCATATTTCCTACTTACTTGATATGGTTGGGAATGGAACCTCATCTTTCAATTTCTTAGACAGTGGTATTAGCTCCTTGTTGGGCTCAATCTGTCAAGGAAAAAAAAGGGAGGTGAAATTAACAATCATTATTGCATATTTAATATAAGGAGAAAGAAATATGGCACTTATCTTGGTAGATGAAGCACAGATCTGGGGTTAGTCGAAGTGGAGAAGTCTCCGATTGGTATGATTTCACGGTGTTTGTGGGACTTGTGAACGCCTACTGTGAAATACACCCAAAACTCAGCTAAATACTTCAGAAATTGAACTTCAAATCACCAAATATGGCCATTTGTTTTTTCTTAACTTGTTGACACCCGTTGAGCAGGAGGGTATAGTCGTTAGTTCACTGAAGTAAAAGATGAAGCTTCGATTGTGTTTTACTTTGATTTTGCGTATCGCATGAGAGGCGTGGAATCAATTACAATAGCTGGAATAGCTTTTTAGCTCAGAGGTTATAAAACAACATCATCATAGCTATACAGAGTTTCAGCTACGGAAGAGATAGCTTAATCGATGCTATGGAGATAATTGGAGTGGACAAGATAGAAGGGTCGATAACTTTCCTAAATGTGACTATTCGAGTAGCTTGACTATCAGATCTTTTGTTATGTTTTTATTTTGGATCGGGTCACTTTTGAACCTGACCCAATATTTGTAAATAGAGACCTTTTGTTATTTAATAAATGGGCTCCATGCCCGATTTTAATTAAAAAAAAAATGACAGATGGGGATAGTACAAGCACAGACCAAGCATTTCATTCAAAAATAACAGTAGACAAGCAGGATCAAAAGGGTGATGGTACAAGTGAGGTTCTGGAGCTTTAGAAGGATGTCTCAACCAATAAGAAGTGGGAGAAAAAGCAAAGCCTCCTAATAAAGATAAACCAGAGGATAAAAATGGACCAAGTCCAGCCTCATCCCATACATCTACTTCAGCAGACCATACTCATGATTCATCAGTACATGAAACACAGGCTTTAGAGTAGAGTGAAAATAGAAGAGATGAAGATGAGGAGGATGCTATACGGGAGAACATTAAAGATGTAACTGTAAAAAGGGATTTATCACCTAGACATACCAAAGAAATGAGAATTAGAAGGAAGAAGGGTAAACCAAGAATTACAAGAACCAATCAAATGAATACAAGGAGTAACTCAGTCAAACCCTCTCTTAGTAAATGATTATTGACAAAATATTATTCTAGAATATAAGGTCAGTGAACACTCAAAACTCTTTTGAAAGGCTCATTGATCTTAATAAAAGAAACCATTATGCATATATATCCCTTTTGAATCCTTTTCAAGGGCCACAAAAATTAGAAGTATATAGAAGAAAGCTAAGTTTAGAGCATGCCACAATGAATAGCTCAGCAAAATTTAGGTTTTTTGAACAATGATTGGAAAGGAGAAGTGAAATCAAACACACACCAACAGATTTCCATCAAGTTAACTCATCAAAGTTGTCAGAAAATAATGCATATGACTGCAGTTTATGCAAGATGCAGTGCCCGAGAGAGACTTAAACTATTGGAAGACCTGGAAGTGAGTAGTGAAGTGAATCAGCCATGGTAGAATGACTTCTAGTTACCCAACAAGAGACTATAGATTTTGCTTAGTGTATCAATACATATGCTTTGACATAGTGAAAATATACTGGAAGTACTTACACTTGGTAGAGTGATAGAATAGAGGAAGATTTTATTTTTAAGAGGCTTGATAGGGTCTTTGGGAATCAGGAATTCATGAATGAATTTTCATCTAGTGAGGTCTAGCACTTGATTAGAAATGGTTTAGATCATGCACCATTATAAGTGCTTTGCATATCATATCAGGAGCAATCTATCAAGCCATTCAAATTCTTAAACTTCTAGACCAAACATCCACGGTTCCAGGATGTGGTTAAGGAGAACTAGAATATAGAAGTAGAAGGTACACCTCTCCACATTTTTTAGAAAAAGTTGAAAAGGACCAGAAAAGCTTTATAAAAATGGAATAGGGAGACCTATGGAAACACCTTTTAGAAAGTGGAAACTTTATAAGATGTTGTATGAATGAATGAAGTTCGGCTAGAAATAAATCCAAATGAAGGGAATAGTGCAGATCTTATGAATGCAGAGAAGGAGCTGAAGAAATTTCACAAGGATGAAGAAACGTAGAGTGATCAGGGAGTCTGCCTTAATAATACTAAAAGCATAATGATACTAAAAGCATAGAAGAGGAAGCAGTACGAGTTTTTCAAGATCAATTTAAAGAAGCACAAAGATCTAAGGAGTATTCAATGTTGAAGCATATACCCAAGGTCATCAGAGATGCACAAAAGGAAGATATGAACATACATCCAACAATAGAGGAAGTAAAAAATGTTGTTTTTTAATCTAAATAAAGACAGTGCTAGTGTAATGACCCTCCCAGTCATTTTTATCATTTTCGCGTGTTCTTGGCGTTTAGAGCTTTTCTATAACTGCCCCAGGTCATTTATGACTTGCTAGGACTGACAGTTAGGTTTTCAGGCAGTTCATTTGAGAATGTTATTAATACCGAACGCATTGTGGTAAAAAGGATATAATTTTCTATTTATTATAATATATTCAAAATTTTATATTTATTTTACCATGAGCCTACGCAATGTCCAAGTATCTATCTAAGAGATAGAGATAACCATGGTGAAGGTCATTTATGACTTGCTGGGACTGACAGTTAGGTTTTCAGGCAGCTCGTTTGAGAATGTTATTAATACCGAACGCATTGTGGTAAAAAGAATTTAATTTTCTATTGATTATAATCTATTCAAAATTTTATATTTATTTTACCATGAGCCTACGCAATGTCCAAGTATCTATCTAAAGAGATAGAGATAACCATGGTGAAGACATCTTAGTCCCCACGTGGATGATTAGCACCCTATTGCATGGGATAGCTTGCAGCAAAATGATTATATGAATAACCTTTATTATATGTTCAAAACATTCTTTGGTCATATAAATGAAATACTCTAGCATATTTTCTTATTCATTATGACTTAAAACTATTGTAAATTTCAATAAGTTTTTGTTTGCTTTTATCACATTTTCTCTCTATACTTACACCATTTTTGATCATTTTAAGCTCATAATAGAGGCTTTGAGTGATATTTGAGGTTGGGGTTGTGTGGAATTGAATCCATGGACGCGTAATCGTCTTTTATCATTTTTATGGTAGTTTTCATATAAGTTGGTATTGTTGGTGTTGTTGATGCTGTTTGATCCATACTTTGGGCTCGAATTTAGTGGTGTTTGTTGTGATTATTGGTCACGGGGTGATTTGGGACGTTGTGACAGTTTTGATTTCGTGATTCCGCAAGTGTGCCCCAGGTGGGATTTTTGCTCATTTTTCGACCTAAGCAATATGGGTATCATTAGTCATGTTTTGACTTGTAATTTACCATTTTGATAGTGTGGCAGCGGTCGGAGACCTCTCGAAAGGGGAAGACTCTTGTTTTGTGAATTCCTTAGCAGGCTTTCGACGGCGTCCAGGTAGGCTAAATTTACCTTACACCTAGATTGAGCTTATATATGGTGTATGTATGCTATTGTGCTAGTGTTTGGGCTAGTAGTATAGACATGTTATTGGCTTGCTGTGTTTAGGTCTTTTTGGCCAGATAGGGCCACTGGGACATTTTCTAGGCCCGTTATCCTCGTGGTATGCCATAGATGACCCACCTGGGGTAGGTTAGTATTATTATTACTGCTAGTTGGAGATTAAGAGACCTTAGTCCAGACTTGGACAAACTTAGCTCAAACTGAGATAAGTCTAAGTCAGACTTAGTTTTGGGACCCCGTAGTGGGACCCATTACTCTGTATAGTCGACATGTTTAAACTTCGACATTATTTGTCTTAGTTAAGCCTGGAATGACCTGTTAGGCTTATAGTAGGGTTGAATTACCCAGTTATGCCATTTTTACCTGGTTAGTCCTTTTAGTCCCTGATAGCATTACACTTGATAAGAATTGATAGCATTGACTTACAATTGGGAACCGCCTTTCCATGACTTACTCTTGATACCCGTACTTATGTACACCTTATAGTAGGTAGTTGACACTAGAGGACCCTGGGCTTGCCTTATAGCATATTGTGGGTTGGCTCCTATACTTCTATACCGATGTTGACCTGCGATTAGCGCATCCCCCATTTATCTATTGTGATATGATATTTAATTATGTTCTGGTTACTGGCTATGATGAGTTCCAGGCACTAGCCAACAACTGTGACTCTTTTCTTAGCACTAATTTCCAGAGTAGGGTGAGTTTACTGTCGTCTGAGGCAGATCCCACTCCATCTTCTACTGTATAGTCTTTTGCTCTTGAGACTGTTGTATATGTTGTATATATTTGGTTTCTGTCTTGCACTCTAGTGATGTCTAGTGGTGGCTCTTGTACCGACCCTAGTAGGCCTTGGGAGGGGTTTTAGCTTCATAGACTGTCCTTTTCCTCTTTTGTCTTGGTATATATGTTATCCTTAGTTCTTTTACTTTTTGTCTTTACTTATTAATTATTTTTTGTGCTCTCCTTCTCTTGTTCTTCTAGTTTTCGCTGATTAGCCTATTGTTTATCGCTTCGGGCTATAGCTTGGCCTGCCTATTGATGGGTTACGGTAGGTACCATCATGAATTGGGAAATCGAATCGTGACAGCTTGGTATTAGAGCCTAGGTGGTACTAGTAGTATTGGTACATAAGCCGCTGTTTGGTAGAGTCCCTCAAATCGGTACGAAGACGTCTGTATCCTATCTTAGGGAGGCCATAAAGCATTTTTAGGAAAGTCTCATTTTCTTGACTCATGTCCGTGCATTGAGTCTGTATTGGTTTCTGATCTTTATTTGGTTCATTCTTTATGCAGATAGCTAGGACGCGTGGTGCGAGAGATCTAGTTAAGGGCCGAGGTCGACCTAGAGGTGGGGAAAGGATAGAGCAGCAGTCCCAGGTAGAGACCAGGATAGGGATCCATTACCTGATCCCGTTATAGCCCCTGAACCTGATAGATCTCCAGGTATTCTGTCACCACAGCAACAGGTGGGCTAGGGAGCATCCCAAGCCCCACCCGAGTTTATAGCCACATCATTTCTCCGAGATACTTTGGTACAGTAGCTGGGATTAGTTAGAGGTCCGACAGTGGAGGAAGCTCAGCCAGCAGTACAGGGAGTTGGTGTTGGGGCTTAGCCTGCAGCTGCGGCACCTAGAGTTGAGGTTCCGTCTGTACCGATAGTTCCACAGCCAGTAGCAGTCCAGCCAGTTATGTCTACCGAGGAGAAAAAGATGTTGAGAATTTTTTTGAGATTAGCTCCGCCCAGATTTACGGGTACTCCAAGGGAGGACGCTTATGAGTTCTTATCCAGCTGTAAGGGGAAGCTGAGGAATTTAGGATTAACTGAGGCTCGAGGTGTAGATTTTGTTGCATATCAGTTCGACACAGCAGCGAGGCGATGGTAGAGAGGTTACCTTGATTACAGGCCAACTGGATCTCCACCTGTGGCTTAGGCTCAATTTTTTGAGGCATTCTTGGAGAAGTATATGCCCCGCAGTTTGCACGAGCGGCTTCGAGATGAGTTTTTTGGGTTAAGATAGGGTTCGATGTCAGTAGCCGAGTATGAGGCGAGGTTTCATGATTTAGCCAGACATGCCACCACGATCTTACCAAATGAGTATGAGAGGGTCAGATGTTTTGTTTGGGATTTGAGGTTGTCACTCCGCAGAGCTACACAGAGTTTAGTAACCATAGGAAAGCCATTTACTGAGATAACTGAGCTTGTATACTCGATCGAGGAGATGTATTGCGAGGCCCAAGGGGGTATCGATAAGAGACCTCATTTCTAGGAAAGTTACAGTGGGAGCCACAACGGCTCATTGTTTAGAGGTCGTGGGTTTCAGGGTAGGTACCCTCAGTAGCTGCAACAATAGTCTTATCAGCTTCAAGTTCAGCCCAGTAGACCTATTTAGTCAGCATTACAGACATCAGATAGGGCCAGCCCGCTTATAGTGGTTTTGGTGGTTAGGCTAGTAGCCAACCTCAGAGGGATAGTCAATTTGATTTATCGAGCAGAGGTGGTCATATCGGATTAGTCGGACCTTCCAGATAGAGCAGAGTACCAGGGGCATATTTTGATCTTGGGGTTGTGGGTCACTTTGCTCATGAGTATCCCCGACGAGGGATGATTGAGCCTTCTGTTTAGACTGCACAACCTATCAGAGCGGTACCGCCTCCAGCTAGGGGTGGCACATAGGGTCGTCGAGGTGGTCCCCAAGGTTCTAGAGGTATTGCGCAGGGAGGTAGGACCGGTGGCCGAGTCGGTGCTCAACCTAGTAGCGAACAATGTCAGTTGTATGCCACACCGGCTAGGCCAGAGTCTGAGGCTTCGAATGTTGTGATTACATACATGATTTTCATATGCCGTCTGCCAACTTCTGTATTATTTGATCTCAGATCCACGTTTTCTTATGTATCTACTTATTATACACCATGGTTTGGGTTATGTTCTAACTTATTATCTATGTCATTATGTGTATCTACCCCCGTGGGCGATTCTTTAGTAGTGGATCGCGTATATAGATCCTGTCTGGTGACTGTTCAGGAGTTTGATACTCGAGTAGATCTTATTATTCTGGCCATGGTCAATTTTGATGTGATTTTGGGCATGGACTGGTTATCCTCTTGTCGCACGGTCTTGGATTGCTTCGCCAAGATCATTACCTTAGCCATGCCTAGTATATCCCCGATTGTGTGGAAGGGATCTATTAGTCGCGCACCGACAGAGATTATTTCTTATGTTCGGGCTCGTAGACTGATGTCGAGGGGATGTGATTCATTCTTTGCTCATGTTCAGGATCCTAGTGGTGAGAGTTCGTCACTTGACTCCATCCCCATTGTCCAAAAGTACCCTGATGTTTTCCCAACTGACCTACCTGGCCTTCCTCCTGAGCGTGATATAGAGTTTATTATTGACCTCAAGTTGGGCACCCGACTTATTTCTATGGCTCCGTATCATATGGCTCCTGTTGAGTTGAGGGAGTTGAGTAGTCAGCTCCAGGACCTTTTGGGGAAGGGTTTCATCAGGCCCAGTATGTCGTTGTGGGGTGCTCTAGTTCTATTCGTGAAGAAGAAAGATGGGTATATACGTATGTGTATCAATTCCAGGCATCTGAATAGGGTGACAGTGAAGAATAAGTATCTTATGCCTCGTATTGATGATTTTTTTGATTAGCTTCAGAGTGCAGCGGTGTTCTCTAAAATAGGTCTAAGATCTGGTTACCATTAATTAAGAGTTAGGGCTGCAGACATCCCTAAGACAGCCTTCAGGACTCGTTACGGCCACTATGAGTTCCTGGTGATGTCTTTTAGGATGACTAATGCCTCGATAGCCTTCATGGATTTGATGAATCATGTATTCAGGTCGTATTTGGACTCCTTCGTGATTGTTTTCATTGATGACATCTTGGTTTACTCGAGGAGTAAAAAGGAGCACGAGAAGCATTTGAGGATTATGCTCCACACTTTGAAAGATCATCCGTTATATGCCATGTTCTCAAAGTGTGAGTTCTGGCTTGAGTCTGTAGCTTTCTTGGGGCATGTTGTCTCCAGAAATGGTATTATGGTGGACCCAGCAAATATAGAGGCTATTTGAGATTGGGCCAGGCCCACGTTGCCTATCAAGGTTCGTAGTTTCATTGGGTTGGCAGGTTACTACAGACGGTTTGTTGAGGATTTCTCATCTATCGCACCTCCCATGAGTAGATTGACCAGGAGGAAGACTCTATTTCAGTGGTCTAAGGGGTGTGAGGCGATCTTTCTGAAGCTCAAGGATCGCCTTACTTCTGCCCCTATGATGACTCTTCCAGTTGAGGGCGAGGGTTTCACTATTTACTATGATGCGTCTGGTGTTGGTTTGGGATGTGTATTGATACAGCAGGGTTATGTCATTGCATATGCATCGAGATAGCTGAAGGTACAAGAGCCTAACTACTACACCCACGATCTGGAGTTGCCAGCGGTAGTATTTGCGCTCAGGATTTAGAGGCATTACCTGTATGGTGCTCGATGTGATATCTTCATAGACCGCTGCAGTCTTCAATATATTATGACCCAGAGGGATCTTAATTCGAGGCAGCACCGATGGATTGAGTTGCTGAAGGACTATGATATCTTTATTCTCTACCATCAAGGCAATGTGAATGTGGTAGTAGATGCCTTGAGCCGGAAGGCAGTGAGCATGGGTAGCTTGGCCTTCATTCCAGTCTCTCAGCGGCTGTTGGCTTTGGACATTCAGTCCTTAGCTAACTCGATGGTGCGTTTGGATAGTTCTAACCCTTGATTGTGTTGGGGCTAGATCCACTTTGTTGGAGTATATCCAGAGTCGTTAGATTAAGTATAGCAGTCTTCGTAGTATTTGGGATCAGGTATTGAGGGGTGAGTTCGAGAGGACTACCCTGGGTTCCGACGGTGTGTTGAGATTTGACTGTCGCATCTGTGTTCTGAGGGTTGGAGATTTTATTCAGTTGATTATGCCTGAGGCACACAGCTCCAGATATTCTATTCACCTAGGGAAAACTAAGATGTGTAGAGATCTGAGACAGCACTACTAGTGGAGCGGTATGCGGAGAGATATCTTAAAGTTGGTGGCTCGATGCCTTTGTTGTCAGCAGGTAAAGGCTGAAAATCAGAGACCCGGGGGATTACTTCAACAGAGACCTGGGGGATTACTTCAGTTGTTACCCATTCTCGAGTGGAAGTGGGAGCGCGATAAATTTCGTTAGTGGGTTACCTCGTACTTCCAATGGTTTTGATAGTATTTGGGTTATTATAGATCGATTGACTAAGTCTACGTATTTTATCCCTATTCGAATTTCCTACAGTGCCGAGCAATTGGCCCGTGCGTATATTTAGGAGGTAGTTCGTCTGCTCGAAGTAACGGTATCTATTATATCAGTCCGAGGGTTTCAGTTTACCTCCAGTTTCTGGCAAACTTTTCAGGAGGAGTTGGGTACTCAGGTGGACCTTAGCACTGCATTTCATCCCCAGACTGATGGACAGTCAGAACGGACTATTCATGTATTGGAGAATATGCTCCCCACTTGTGTGTTGGATTTTGGGGGTCAATGGGACCAATTTTTGCCTCTAGCAGAGTTCACGTTTAATAATAGCTTCCATTCCAGCATTTAGATGGCTCCATTTAAGGCTTTGTATGGCAGGCGGTGTCGGTCTCCTATTGGTTGTTTTGAGACTTTAGAGGTTAGTCCTCGTGGTATAGATTTGTTGTGTGAGTCCTTGGATCTAGTTTGGGTGATTAAGGTCAGGTTACGGGCAGCTCAGAGTAGACAGAGGAGTTATGCTGACCGTAGACGTCGCCTGTTGAGATTCAGAGTTGGTGATGGGGTCTTCTTACGAGTATCGCCCATGAAGGGCGTGATGCGGTTTGGGAGGAGGGGCAAGCTTAGCCCCAGGTATATTGAACTCTTCGAGATTCTGCGGACAGTTAGGAAGGTAGCATATGTGTTGGCTTTACCTCCGGCCTTTTCAGCTATTCACCCACTATTTCATGTTTCTATGTTGCGACAGTACATTTCGAATGAGTCGCATGTGCTTCAATGGGACTCGGTTCAGTTAGATGAGAAGTTAGCATTTGTGGAGGAACCTGTGTCTATTTTGACTAGAGATGTCAGACGGTTGCGCTCCCGGGACGGTGTCACCGTCTAGTTGAGGAGGCCATTTGGGAGACCGAGTATGATATGCGAGCCCAATATCCCTACCTGTTTGTGCCTTTAGGTACTCCCTTGTATTTTTTTTGCGGACGAAAGTCCTTTTAGTAGTGGATGCTGTAGTGACCCTCCCGGTCATTTTTCTCATTTTCATGCGTTCTCGACATTTAGAACTTTCCTATAACTGCCCCAAGTCATGTATGACTTGCTGGGACTGACAGTACAATTTTTGGGCAATTCATTTGAGAATGTTATTAATACCAAACACATTGTGGTAAAAAAGATATAGTTAATCGCCTTTCTAAAATGTTTTTGATAATTATGAAACTCTTTAGTTATGATATATCTGTACTACTTTATAATAGTTTTATAATTTATTAATATTTTTTTAAATGGAGATAGTAAATCTAGATATGTTAAAATAGAAGTTTTATTTGAAATAATTTTCTATTGATTATAATATGTTTAAAAAGTTATATTTATTTTACCATGAGCCTACGCAATGTCCGAGTATCTATCTAAAGAGATAAAGATAACCATAGTGAAGACACCTTAGTCCCCACGTGGATGATTAGCACCCAATTGCATGGGATAGCTGGCAGCAAAATGGTTATATAAATAACCTTTATTATAAGTTCAAAACATTATTTGGTCATATAGATGAAATACTCTAGCATATTTTCTTATTAGTTATGACTTAAAACTATTGCAAATTTTAATAAGATTTTGTTTGCTTTTATCACATTTTCTCTCTATATTTACACCATTTTTTATCACTTTAAGCTCATAATAGAGCCTTTGAGTGAGATTTGAGGTTAGGATTGTGTGGAATTGAATCTGTGGATGCGTAATCGTCGTTTCTATGGTACGTTTTATCATTTTTACGATAGTTTTCGTATAAGTTGGTGTTTTTGATGCTGTTTGAGCCATATTTTGGGCTCGAATTTAGCATTGGTTGTTGTGATTATTGGTCACGGGGTGATTTGGGATGCTGTAACTGTTTAGGTTTCGCGATTTCGCAAAGGGCCCCATGTGGGATTTTTGGTCATTTTTCGACCTAAGCAATATGGGTATCATTAGTCATATTTTGACTTGTAGTTTACCATTTTGGGAAGACTCATATTTAGCGAATTCCTTGGCAGGCTTTCGGCGACGTCCAAGTAGGTTAGGTTTACCTTACACCTAGATTGAACTTACATGTGGTGTATGTATGCTATTGTGCTAGTGTTTGGGCTAGTAGTATAGACATGTTATTGGCTTGCTGTGTTTAGGCTTTTTTGGCTGGATAGGGCCTCTCGAACACGTTCCATGATCGTTATCCTCGTGGTACGCCACACCTGGGGTCGATTAGTATTATTATTGCTGCTGGTTGGGGATTGAGAGACCTTAGTCTAGACTTGGACAAACTTAGCTTAGACTGAGATAAGTCTAAGTCAGACTTGGTTTCGAGACCCCGTAGTGGGCCCTGTTACCCTCTATAATCGACATGTTTAGACTTCAACATTATTGGGCTTAGTTAAGTTTGAGATGACCTGTTAGGCTTATAGTAGGGTTGAATTACCCAATTATGCCCTTTTTACCTGTTTAGCCCTTTTAGTCCCTGATAGCACTGCACTTGATCGAAATCGCTAACATTGACTTACAATCGAGACCCGACTTGCCATGACTTACTCTAGAGACCCGGACTTATATGTATGCCACCTTATAGTAGGTAGTTGACTCTGGAGGACCCTGGGCTTGCCTTGTAGCATGTTGTGGGTTAGCTCCTATACTTCTATACCAATGTTGACCTGGGATTAGCGCATCCCCCATTTATCTGTTGTGCTATGATATTTGATTCTATTCTGGTTACTGGCTATGATGAGTTTCGATTTGAGTCTAGCCACTAATACAAGTGTGGTGACTCTGGTTATGGAATATTGGGTGTCCCGATTCAAGTCTAGCCCCGGATTATGGCACGTTATGAGTTCCGGTACAGGGTACCGTGGTTATAACACTGTTATTCTCTGACTTCTGGTTCAATTTCGGCAGTTATGATACATATGTGGCCTATTGTTATTACCCACAGTGTCCGATTCGATCCCGGTGTCTGGCCTCTTGTTATTAACCATTGGTGTAGATTCAAGCCCGGTGTACCCCTGTTAGCTATTATGGTTACTGGATACTGGTACAGCTTTGAGGCACTGGTGAGTATGCATTTACTATTCTTATGTGTCCCGCCGGTTTATGGGGGCTAGGCTGGGTTATTGTTTTCTTTCATGTGCCTATCGAGTTTACAGGGACCCAGATAGGTTATGTTTGACTTATGTGTTTACTTATGCATTTATTTACTTGTTACTCAGTATTGCCTTTATTTATCTCCTGAAAATATCTATACGCCCCGACAGTTACTTATTTATTTATTATGTATACCCCGAACCTAGCATGAACCCTCGCATTTTAGCCTGCTTATATTACATTTACCTCAGTCGGTCGATGATGCTTACTGAGTACCCGTTGCTTGGTACTCATATTGCAGTTCTGCATCTCTTCCCTGATGCAAATCCAGGCACTAGCTGACGATCGTGACTCTCTTCTCAGCACTGATTTTTGGAGCAGGGTGAGCTTACTGACGTCCGAGGCAAATCCCACTCCATCCTCTACTGTATAGTATTTTGCTCCCAAGATTGTTGTATATGTTGTATATATTTGTTTTCTGTATTGCACTCTGGTTATGTCTAGTGGTGTCTCTTGTACCGACCCTAGTAGTTTTTGGGAGGGGTTTTAGCCTCATACACTGTCCTCTTCCACTTTTGTCTCGGTATGTATGTTATACTTAGTTCTTTCACTTCTTGTATTTACTTATTATTTGTTGTTTGTGTTCTCCATCTTTTGTTCTTCTGGTTTTCGCTGATTAACCCGTTGTTTGTCGCTCTGGGCTATGGCTAGGCTTGCCTATTGGTGGGTTACAGTAGGCGCCATCATGACTTGAGAAATCAGGTTGTGACAGCTAGTGGACCATATGGATTTTCAGGAAATTCTTTTATTGTTGCTGGAACATAATTGGTGAAGATGTACTAATGATGGCGATGACTTTCTTTTATGGTAGTGAACTGCCAAGATGTTACTCATACTAATTTGGTCTTAATTCTAAAGAAGGAGAAGGTCACTAGATTTATGGATTTAGTACCTATTAGTTTGAGTAACTTCACTAATAAAATTATTTCCAGAGTTATTCATGGTAGAATAGTGGTAGTTCAGCTTGATATTATCTACAAAAATCAGCCAGTGTTCATGGAGGGTAGAAGTATAGCTGAGAATGTTTTGTTAGCTTGGGAGATTATCAGGGATATCAATAAGAGGAATAAATTTCAAAATGTGGTAGTCAAGTTAGATATTACTAAAGTATATGATAGGGTATCTTGGATAGATCTTACAAAGGGGATGAGAAACTTTAGATTCTCTGAAAGAATGATAGATATGGTGTGGAGACAAGTTTCAAATGATTTGTATTCATTCTTAGTTAATCAAAAATCTTTTGGTTTTTTCTCATCCTCTAGAGGGTTGAAGCAAGGTGATCCTTTATCCCCAACCCTCTTCATCATAGCTGCAAAAGGTTTGCCAAGAAGCCTGAATAGTTTACATGAAGACAGTAGGTATAAAGGTTTTGGGATGCCAAAATAGAGTGAGAACATAAACCATTTGTCCTATGCAGATGATACTATTTTTTATGCTCTGGAGATAAAAGGTCAATGAAAAAAATGATGAAGATTTTGAGGAAATATGAAAAAGTTTCAGGTTAATTGAGAAATTTAAATAACAGGTTCTATTCGATGCATAAGAAAGGTAGCCATAGAACATAGTCACAAGATCAGAAGGATCACAGGAATTTCCCAAGGATCCTTCCTTTTTACTTACCTAAGATGCCCTATTCGGTATGGGAGGAAGAAGAATCCTCATTTTGAAGATTTGATCAAAAAGGTGAAAAAAGGGTCATGTCCTGGCATAACAAGCTTCTGACATATGGAGGAAGGTACGTACTAATTTTCCATGTGCTTCAATTAATGCCTATTTATTTGATGTCTACTGCCAACCCCCCTAAAAGGGTTATAGAACAGATTCACAAAATAATGGCAAAGTTTTTGGGGGGTAAAACTGGAAGTTTGAAAGGAAAGCATCGGGTGGCTTGGGAGACACTGTGTCTCCCTAAAAATGAAGGGGTTATTGGATTCAGATCTTTATATGATGTGGCTAATTCACTTTTTGCTAAGTTGTTGTGGAATTTTATAACCTCACCATCATCATTGTGGAGTCACTTCATGTGGAAAAAGTATTGTAAGAAACTACACCCAATAATGACACATGGAATAGGAGCATCACATGTGTGGAGGAAGATGGTCCAGGCGAGGAAAGAAGTGGAGCACAATATAAGGTGGAAAACCAAGTCAGGCAATGCCAGTTTTTGGTTTGACAATTGGCCAGAAAAGAGGAGCTTATTGATGTGCCATGATTTCATGGAACTTTCAATGCCAAAAACAAGGAAAATATGCAATAACTTGTGTATGTTTGGTAGGTATCATGTGTTTTCTGTTCTATCTTGCAAGAAAATAGGTTTTGGAGGCAACATGGAGAAGACGGGAAGAAGCATGCACTGGAATGAAGTTTTTGAAGACAAAAGAGCGGAGTTGAATTTCACAGAAGTGACCCACGGTCGTGACTCACAGACCGTAAGTGGACCTATGAACCGTAGGTCAAGGTCGTGAGTCAACTTCTGTAATTGCTCATTGATGCCTGATTCCTACGATCTGGAGCCACGGTCCGTGGGTTGAGTCTACGACCTCAAGTCCCGGTCCGTGGAAAGCTGCCGATTTTTTTCTCCTACATGTTTTAGGATAGGATTCGTTTTGTATCTATAAATACCCCCTATGTTGTCCTATGTTTAAGGAGTTGTCTATTACATTTTTTTGGATTCTATTATAGTGTTTTGAGGTTCTTAAACACATTGATCTTGTAATCTCAAACATCGATTTTAGGGTTTTGATTTATATTGA
This sequence comes from Capsicum rhomboideum, assembly GCA_031232105.1. Taxonomy (NCBI): domain Eukaryota; kingdom Viridiplantae; phylum Streptophyta; class Magnoliopsida; order Solanales; family Solanaceae; genus Capsicum; species Capsicum rhomboideum. Next base: position 43,142,208 of record CP124719.1, on the reverse strand, counting down.
GATTTTAGAGTTTTATTCTTCTTCTGAGTTCATAATTATGTTTTCATCATTGAATTCCTCTTGTGTTCTTGCAATCATGAGTAGCTAAATCTCTCAACTAGGGTTGTGTGAACCATTAGGAATTAACGAAACGGGTTAAGTGCGAAGCAATTCTGAACCTGTGTGACTGCATGTATTGTTATTTCCTTTGTTATAATTGCTCTTCTAACAGTTGCAAACGTTGAAAACTCGTCTGTATTCTAAACTTGCTCGAGAGATAAGTAGAGATTGGGAAAAGGGAATAACAACAGAGATTTGAAGCTATCAACCTTCATCTAATAACTTGAGCCGTAACAGGGATAGTTATCTGAGATCAAGAACAAGGGTTAGTAGCACGACATTCGGAGACAAAGAGGAGAAGAGTGAAATTCATCTAACCAAGGTCGAGAGACGTTTAGATGAACCTATCCTGTTAGATTTTTCATGCAACACAACGGGATAGTTTGCCAGCACAAGTACCCGGTGGAGATAAGGAAACTTGGGGATCACAGTCCTAGTGCCTTTCTCGTATTGATCACAAATCCGATAATCAATAATTGTTACTGTTACTATTTGTTTACAAAAAGCCCTTTTTTTACTTACTTGCCAATCACTCGGACAAGCATTCGATAGAAGTCCGTCTTATTCCATGTGAGATCGACCCTAACCTAGTTGGGTTCTATATTTGATACAGCGATCGCGTTATACTTTTCTGGAGGTATAGTTTGGGCGACATCAAATTTTGGCGTCGTTGTCAGGGAATACGTTTACGGAGTTGATTGATCGTGTTTATTCCAGTGTTGGTTTTGTTGAAATTATTATTTTTCTACTATTCGTAGGGTGTACGCAGATGTATGCCTAACACTTAGAGTCAAGGCAATCCCCTGATTCCACTTGATACATAAATAGAAAGAAAGCTAAGGAATAATCGAAGAATGGTGAATACTGACGGAGTTCAGGATCGCCTATGCGGATATTCATAACCATCCACAAATTCATCCGACTGGTCATGAAACTGCTGAGCAAATCACTGCTCGATTAACGGCTGGGAGAATGCGATACAAGCAGCTCTTAGACAAGCAGATAGAGATCATCGAGCAATGCAAGAGGCAGCACAACGTCTTGCTTCACTTGAAGAAAGACAAAAAATACCAAGGGTACAACAACCCCCACAAATACCATATGTGCCGGTTTATGATGATCCCGAAGAAAGGATGTGGCCTATTTGGAGCTGGTTGAGACTGGTGCCATTATTCCACCAAAGTTACCTGAAGGAACTAAATTTGATATAACAAGTGCTATGTCCACCTGTTGAACTTAAAAGGGGTGTTCGCTGGCCTTTTGACTGAAGGAACTAGATTTGATATTACAATATGAAGAATTTTGTGGGGATATACACCTCGTACAATCTACCAGGAGTGACTCAAGAAGCAATTCGATTAAGGCTATTTCCTTTCTCCCTTACGAGAGAGGCTACTTTGTGGTTGGCTGAGTTACCACGAGGTTCTATCACTACTTGGCAAGAGTTAAAGAATTAATTTCTGAAATGATCTTTTCCACCTTCCCAAATATTACAAGTAAAGGATGAGATTTATACTTTCAGAAAGCTACATTCAGAGGCACTTTACGAGACTTAGCTAAGGTTCAAGAAGAAGTTGCAAAATGTTCCAAACCATAGGATGAATGGTCAAAATTTACATGACATCTTCTACAGAGCACTAAACGTTAATATTAAGGTTGTAGCAGCTACTATCACTGGCGCAGCATTTATGAGTCTGAGATGGGAACAAGCTTCAGAGATTTTAGATCGTATAACAAAAACCAACCGAGGTTGGAACACTCGAGAAGCATACCGACCAATAGGAACTTATGCCATTGGAGCATCAGCAGAACAAAAAGTGTTAGATGACACTGTAGCTCAAGAAGTAGCACAACTGAGAATTGAGATCGGATTACTTGCTAAACAAATTACGGTAGGAGGAATGGAAAAGATTAAGTAGCACCTAGGTATGAGGATTTAGATTCTGAGGAAGAAGCTAAGTATTTGGATAGAGAAGTGGCGGGTTTTCGAGCCAAGGGCCAAGGGTCTAATCAAGAATCTTGGAACTCGAGGCAAGGGAATCGAGGTCGGAACTACTATTGAGACAATTACAACAAGTCAGGATATAGAGATAGAGATTGGGATCGTGACGGTGATTGGAGGTGAAAAGAAGACTACAAAGATAAGAGTGGCCTTTATGTTCCACCAGGGAACCGTGATACTGAGTCTGGAAATTCAAGGATGAAAACCCTACTTGCAAAACTCATTAAGGGGTCGTAGAATTAAGAAAACTGTCTAAAAAAAATCAAGGCAGACCTTTCAGGGATAAGCCAAAAAGTTGAGTCTCATGCGACCGCCATCAAACAGCTGGAACAGCAATTCGAGTAGATGTCTACAATATTAAATCAGCAACAACATCCAAAACCCAAAAAATGATGCTCACTGTATGGCTATCACAACAAAAAGTGGGAAGACTCTTATTGAGGCACCCAAACAAGTTGAGGGTGTTCATGCTACACTACAAGAGCAAACGAATGCCACAAAAAAGATAAAGGAAGCTCTAAAGAAGTATGTTCTATTCCCAAAACTACCTCCACCTTTCCCTCAACGCCTAAAGAAAAAGGTGGATGAAAATAAAATTGTTAGTGGGGAGATTATGAAAGAAGTTGAAGAGCCTCAGACTAATGAAAACAAGGTGAATACTGAAAATGAGAAAGAAAAGGAAGCCCCACAAATGCTAACCCTCATTCCTAAGCCGCCACCTCCATTACCTCAATGCTTGAAGAAGAAGAAGGAGGATGGAAAATTTCATAAGTTCATGTCCATATTGAAGTAACTTTCTATAAACATTCCATTGGTGGAGGCGTTGGAACGAATGTCGGGATATGCAAAGTTCATGAAAGAGTTGGTCACGAAGAAGAGAACTATCAGTTATGAGTCTGTTGGTGATTTGCACCATTATAGTGAAATTGCATCACGTTCTCTTGTGCAAAAGAAAGATGCTCCTGGTGCATTCACAGTTTCATACACAATTTGGTCAGTTAACTTCGCCAGAGCTTTGTGTGAACTAGGTGCGAGCATTAACTTGATACCGCTGGCAGTATTCCAAAATAGGCTTGGGAACCCCCCGAGCCAGTAAAAATGCGGTTATTGATGGCGGATCATACCATCAAAGAGCCTGTGGGCATATTATGTGATGTTTTAGTCAATGTTGAAAACTTTATCTTTCATGCTAACTTTGTTGTTTTGGACTGTGAGGTCAATTTTGAGATGTCCATAATTTTGGGGAGACCATTTTTAGCCACCAGCAGAGTATGGTGGATATGGAGCGGGGTGAGCTAAAATTCAGGCTGAATAATAAGGAAGTCACGTTCAATGTTTGCAGAACTATGAAGAAGCCAAAGGACATGAGGGTGGTTTTGAAAATAAATAGTTCAGATGACCCTGGAAGTTAACCCAAGGGATATCTTGATAAAGTCTGAGTAATCAAGACACCCGCGTCCTGCCGCTACGTTAAATCAGGCGCTGCTTGAGAGGCAACCCAAGGTATCTTGCTCTTCCTACATTTGCTTTGATTTTTGTTATTTTGATCGACATTAGACCCACGCACCTAGGGTGCCACAGGTATGCTACTAACTACCTTGTTTTACTTCGGTCTAACACATTGGGCATAATGCATGCTTATTTGTTGGGGGCAGAGGTACTTGTGGATCTATATGTCCTCTTGGGGGGTTTTTTGCCATGTTTCTTTTCCCTCAAAGTGCTATCATAGTAGAACCAGCATGTTTAGGTTGTTATTTATATTATTATGTGTTTTTGTGTTTAAGTAGGAGGAAACTAGGGCAACCTTAGTACAGTCCAGTTTTGAACAAGTTTTGAAAGTGTGATGATGCTTTTTATGTGTTTAAAGGATACCCCTCCTGAAATTTTTGTTTTGGACTGTGTGTAGTTATGATAATTTGTGACTGCTGTTGAATTTTGTTATGGCATTAGTATTATAGGCAGAATGACTGCAGCGTAGCAATGCATAAACAGGATAGGTAGTAGTCGATGGTGTAACCCTGTGCTATGTGTGCGTGAGTCCATTACCGAGTTCACTTTGTGTGTGTGATCCAGAACTTGCCCGGTTAGTCTTTCCTAGGTTATAGGATAGTGGTTAGGAAAGGATCATAGGCTGTTTTTGAATAAGTCCACTTTTAGCCTAAATTCCCAACCAAATTAAGTAACTATCCCTTGATCCCGAATTTGAGCCCTAATTGACCTTTTTCTTTCATTAGCCTATTCACCTTCCCATTTCGACTTACAATGAACCTGTCTTGGCCCTGGTCCCTCCTTGGACATTATGTACCTCAACTCAGGCAAATCGTCAAAGTTGAGGGTGGCTATCATAGGGGTGCATAGCTTGATATAGGTATGAAGAAGGTGTTAGTAAAAGAAAGGAGAACAGAGTTGGGTGTGAAGAAGAAAGAAAAGAAGTGAAAAAAAATAAAGTTTGCAAAAAGAAAAAAAAAGAGGTAAAAAAGAGAGAAAAAAAATATTGAAATCGTAAAGTAAATTACACCCAAAATCTGAAAACAAATGAAGGTGAAAAAGGGAGAATAAAATGAGTATGGTTGGAAAATGGAGCCAAAAATAGTATAGTGTCAAGGAGGGTTGAGTCACCATATCCATATGTACCACACCTGTCCCCAAGCCTAAATTACAAGCCGGTGAAAGTCCTATAGTGATCCTAGTCCAACTGTCCGAAAAACTAAGGCATACAAACTAAGAGCAAGCCTATGGTATTTCACGCACACTGTTTGAACTTTTTTGTGAGAGAGAGTGTTTTGATCCAGTCCCTCTGTTGATATTCATTAGTAGACTGTGAGTGTTTGGGACTTCTTTGTTGTGAAAGTACATGGGTTGCATTATTAGCTGCTATTTGTTCGGATAACACATTTGCATATATGCTTAGTTGTTTGTTCATAATCTGATGCCATCACTTGATCCCTTCTATGTTATGAGAATATGCTGCATGTATACACACAGTGATTTTTTTTTTTTGGTAAATAGGAGGGGGTCAAAAAATTTTGGTACAAAAAGCAATGAGTCGACTGCCAAAGGTCTCTTAGTTTTCTCTTAGTTACGCATCTAATGTGTTTGTTTTGTTTTGTTTGTCTGAGGACATGCAAACGTTCTAAGTTGAGGGTGTTGATGTGCCATGATTTCATGGCATTTTCGATGCCTAAAACAAGGAAAATATGCAATAACTTAGGTATGATTGATAGGTATGATGTGTTTTTTATTCTATCTTGCAGGAAAATAGGTTTTGGAGGAAAAATAGAGAAGACGGGAAGAAGCATGCACTGGAATGAAGTTTTTGAAGACAAAAGAGCGGAGTTGAATTTCACAGAAGTGACCCACAGTCGTGACTCACGGACCGTAGGTCAAGGTCGTGAGTCAACTTTTGCAATTGTGCATTGATGCCTGATTTCTACGATCTGGACCCACGGTCTGTGAGTTGAGTCCACGATCTCAAGTCATGGTCTGTGGAAAGCTACCGACATTTTTCTCCTACATGTTTTAGGATATGATTCATTTTGTATCTGTAAATACCCCTATGTTTAGGGAGTTGTCTATTACATTGTTTTGGATTCTATTACATTGTTTTGAGGTTCATAAACACATTGATCTTGTAATCTCAAACATCGATTTTAGGGTTTTGATTTATATTGAGATTTTAGAGTTTTATTCTTCTTCTGAGTTCATAATTATGTTTTCATCATTGAATTCCTCTTGTGTTCTTGCAATCATGAGTAGCTAAATCTCTCAACTAGGGTTGTGTGAACCATTAGGAATTAACGAAACGGGTTAAGTGCGAAGCAATTCTGAACCTGTGTGACTGCATGTATTGTTATTTCCTTTGTTATAATTGCTCTTCTAACAGTTGGAAACTCGGCTTTATTCTAAACTTGCTTGAGAGATAAGTAGAGATTGGGAAAAGGGAATAACAACAGAGATTTGAAGTTATCCACCTTCATCTAATAACTTGATCCATAACAGAGATAGTTATCTGAGATCAAGAACAAGGGTTAGTAGCGCGACACTCGGAGACCGAAAGGAGAAGAGTGAAATTCATCTAACCAAGGTAGAGAGACTTTTAGATGAACCTATCTTGTTAGATTTTGGATGCAACGCAGCGGGACAGTTTGCCAGCACAAGTACCCAGTGGAGTTAAGGAATCTTGGGGATCACAGTCCTATTACCTTTCTCATATTGATCACAAATCCAACAATCAACAATTGTTACTGTTACTATTTATTTACACCACCACCACCCCTTTTTTTACTTACTTGCCAATCACTCGGACAAGCATTCGATTGAAGCCTGTCATATTCCCTGTAGGATCGAACCCAACCTAATTGGATTCTATATTTGATACAGCGACCGCGTTATACTTTCCTGGAGGTATAGTTTGGGCGATATCACTGATGCAGGGGGTAGAGGAGATAGAGGTGAAAGATTTATCTCAGAAAGGAGGTGGAACAGAGCTAAATTGCTGCAGGATATCTCTGAAGAGATGACTGAGCATATCATGGATATAATAAGTCCAGTGCTAACAAAAGGATGAGAAGTTTACAATTTGATGTGGCTGAAGGGGATACAATTTAAAACAAATTTCTTTCTCTGGAGGGAATGGAGATGCAGGGTTGCAACAGATGATAATTTGCAAAGGATAAGAATAAACATTGCCTCAAGATGTTGGTGTTGTGAGAAATACAATCAGGAACCATGGAACACCTTTTTCTAACAGCTCCCATAGCTACTAAGCTATGGAAGCACTTTGCTACTTGTGTAGGTGTTGATATGGATGCACTTTACAAAACACCATATACACTTGGTGGTACAAAGAAGGATTTACTAGCTACAACAAATATACATGATTATTCCTGCATTAATCCTATGGGAGTTGTGGAAGAGAAGAAATAATAGGAAGCGTGAAAAGGACACAACTTTCAATATGATGATATACCAAGTGCAAAATTCCATATATCAAATTATTAGAATTGTGTATCCATGGATAAGAAGCCCTAGGAGTGAATGTAAGGACGTGGCAGTCAGAATGGAAAGTTACAAACCAGAGTTGCATTATCATATAGTCAAATGGGAGTTGCCAGAAGCTGATAGAATAATGTGTAACACAGATGGTGCAAGTAAAGGCAATTCAGGAAACAACTTTTATGGTTTTATTTTAAGGAATCACTGTGGAGATTTCGTATATGCTAAAGCTCAAAATATTGGTTTAACAACCAATATAGAAGCAGAGACAAGAGCTATAATTGAGGCTTTGAGATACAATTTGATACAAGGAGTGAGGAACATACTTGTTGAATCAGATTCCTTGGTGTTAGTGAACACTATTAAGGAAGTATGGAAGGTGCCTGGGAGATTGTAGAAGCAGTGGAAGAGATAGAGATAATGGCTAAGCTAGATGCAAAGATTAAACATATCTACAGAGAAGGTAATCATGTAGCTGATTGTCTAGCTAGCTTAGCAGATAGGGAACAATCTAGTTTAAAATTCTATAGCTTCCAATATCTTCTTTCTAAAAGAAAGAAAATTCTAAACACAGATAAAGCACAACTGCTAGCACTTAGAATCAGAACAAGACGGATAAAACCACAAGCAACATGCATTTAATAGAGAAACGGACAAGTAACAAGCATAAGCAGAGCATCTGGAAAATATACAAGACAGTATGCCCTCTTCATAGGGTCATTACAACTTCTAAATCAGTTTTGCTAAGCTATGTTAGCATACAAAAACGATCACCAAAAACAAGAGGGGAGGGTGTCAGATTAGGCTTTAAACATTGGAGGTCTGCTAGCACTTAGAATCAGAACAAGATGGATAAAACCACAAGCAACATGCATTTAATAGAGAAACAGACAAGTAACAAGCATAAGCAGAGCATCTGGAAAATATACAAGACAGTATGCCCTCTTCATAGGGTCATTACAACTTCTAAATCACTTTTGCTAAGCTATGTTAGCATACAAAAACGATCACCAAAAACAAAAGGGGAGGGTGTCAGATTAGGCTTTAAACATTGGAGGTCGGCTGTGAACCCTAATCATCATAAACGGAAGAAGATCCATTCTAAAGAGAATATGCAAAAAATCAAGATATGGGATTCAAGGAAACAGAAAGAAAAAGCTAGAAGGCATAAGCAAGGTAGTCACTTACGATTGCATAAGCTGCGAACTCCAGAAGGCGACCTCCTTCAACTTTATATGATCTTGAAACCCCATCCACCTACAAGAAGAGATGATAACACTTTAGAAAAGAAAAAGATAGAGAGAGCAAGAAAGATTTCCAGATCTTAGTACCTTGGTGCAATGAAAGCTCTTGTGTGAGCTGGAGGTGCAAACATCTTGGAGGAGTCAGATCTCGTATCATCCAGAGGAGGAGGCAAAGAAAGTGCAAATTTTGGCAAATGCCGACGGGAAGCATTGAAGTGATGAAAAAGGGATTTGGAAAGTCAAGTCTAAAGAGTATGGAGGAAGATTGCATATTTGAAGTAAGAGGACCGGGTCAAATGTTACTGGGCTGGGCCCAACATTTTTCATATCTTTTAGTTGTTTTATTTCGGATACTGGGCCCATGGCCAGACTTTTGTTCGTTTTTTGTTTTTGATCAATTAATAAAATGGCCATTGGCTACCAAAAATTTACTTAAAAAAAAAAAAAAGAACAGTGGTAGAGACACCTTTAGTAAGGGTTTCACCCAACACTATTTCGTAAAAATATTTTCTCATCGTAAACAATAAGAGTAATACTACGATTGCATATGTTGTTGCGTATAATTCGATTATAGTATATTTTATGGTAGTATTATTCTGCTACTATTTATTGTTTTTGTTATTATCTGTTGTTTCTTGTACTTCCATTACTTCCTTTTCTAGACTTCTTTTGTCTTGAGTTGAGGGTCTATCGTAAATAGTCTCTCTATCTCTGAGGTAGAGGTGAAGTCTACATACACTCTTCCTTCCCCAAACCCCAATTTTGTAGGACTACACTAGGTATGTTGTTGTTGTTATATGTAATATTTTCTAAAAAGTATTGTCTATTCTTGATATTTTAAAAATGACAAATAAAAGTGAATCTATTTTTAGAACAAGGACAAGTAAAAGTGAACGGAGGAAGTAACTCTTAAAAATGGCATTTGGTTTTCCAATTCTTAAGTGTTTTGAGTATATCTTTACAGCGAAGTGGAGAATAATGCTCAAGCCCAAGTCTTTAAGATCATTTTTTGGATGTATTAGTTGTATATTCCTGACAAATATTATGTCACCTAGCATTGCAGCAGCAACATACGTAGTAACAATAAAAGAAGCTACTTATTTCCTCTGGTTATTACTCTTAATCATCCAAATAAAATTTGAAATTCAACTTCAACACTGGGTTTTATCCATTTCTTTCTGTGTCTAGTTCTGATATTTTTCCTCTAAATCTTTCCACGGAATCTGGGGGAAAAGGCAAGGAGGTGAGGAACAGAAGCATACATCAAAACTATATAGTTGATAAACTCGTTATACATGACACATTCGTGGTAGCTTAATTTACTTGGATCATACATCTAATACATGCAGCGCTAACTACCCTGACTTCAAAGGAATTGAATAAGTGAAGTAGGTGATATCTCCACCTGATCCAACTTATAGCTTGAGATGTGTATTAAGTCCAGGCTACTCTGTTATAAGCATTTCCATATTAGCGACAGGAGCTGGAAGCTGTAAAAAAGAAACACCAGTCAGTTTGAAATATCAAATCCTTACAAGATATAGTTCAACCGGTATGATGGTGTTTTTCTTCTCTTTCCAACATACAGTGAAAAGAATTGCAAAGTAAAATGTCAACCCAACAGAGCTCATCCCAGAGTTCTACATCTACTAAATGAAGTAGACAGCAGTGTCTCCACAAAGGGCACATAGAGAAAGAGAAATGAAAACAAAAGTAGCCTTCTACATCTACTAAATGAAGTAGACAGCAGTGTCTCCACAAAGGGTACATAGAGAAAGAGAAATGAAAACAAAAGTAGCCATTGTTATAACATTCCAATCGTCCTGTTATCGGTTAAGGTGTTATCAAGTGACCAAGGAGGTTTTCACCTAACCATCAGATAGACAAGAACTAAAAATAGTAAACTGAACCAAAACAATTACTGCATAATAAATCTAGAAATAGAAATAGAAATTAACAGTCAAAACTTTGTTCATTACAAGTCATACCACCTAGGAGCCTTCCTAAATCACATTATGATTCTTTTGATTTGAAAAAACTCTTGTGAATACAGTTCAATAGGACGAGAAATTTCTACAGTAGACCTTTGGAACCACAAAGGTAAGGGTTAGACATCTCATCAGGAAGCACTAATACAGTAAAGATGATAAAGCTTTGAAAAGATAAAACTCATCAAGTACCATGTGTATAGCATGTTCTCATCCTCCCTTCCTTCAAGGAGTACAATTGAAGAGGTACTTGAACAAGATGTAGACCAGGTTAAAACCAACAAGAGATTATGCTACAATCGCACTGAGGTCTTATCACCTTTCATGGTTGGAAGTAGTAGTGTAGAACAATGTCCAAGAAAATTTACTTCCCTTCCTTGTCTACTCTCACTCAACACACTTTACCATCACCTTATTAGAAAAGAAAAAAGAAAGAAAAAACCAACATAGTCCTCTGGTTAAAGAGTCAATATGATTAAGCACAAATCCAAAAGTTCCACAAGCTTTTTGTGCCCTCCATCACCGTCTTCAACTGCTCCAGCTACACCGAACTCCCTGTAACCTCACCAACATCCCTTCGTGAAACCCAGCAAATCACAGTGCCCAACCCCCTCATGGATGACGGACCAGTAGGGTTGGGCAATAACATGGGAGAATGATCAACAGATTACAGGGAGTCTGCATAGGAATGAGAAATCACAGAGAAGGCATGGAGAAAAAGTGGGTGGATGGAAGTAGAAGCTACGAAGTCTCCACAACTTTGTTCATTTTGGTTGACCTAGTTTCTAGAACTAAATTAGCTCATTTTGGACAAGTTGAAGAATGTATGAGCTAAGCACAACAATAGATAAATTAAACATCAAAATCAGTTGAAAATTTGGTTTAAATAACCACAAGAATGTCATTAGCCAAGCTCATTTCCTTTTATCATAAGCTTGCAACGTTTTTTTGGAACTTACATATCTTTTTGGGAATGACATGAAAATATCTTTTTGGGAGGAGAATTGGATTGGTCATGGACCTTTGAAACAAACATATCTGTTTATCTACAACTTACGCCAACAACAGGAGGCAATGGTGGCTGAAGTATGGTTAGAGTATGGATGGAGCATACCTTCAGAAGATTCCTAAATGATTGGGAATTGGAAATAACTGAATTATATAGTACCTTATCTCAGTTCAAAGGCACTACTGGAGATCAGGATAGTATGGAATGGCAAAAGAATAGACAAGTTTTCTCTGAGAGATGCATACAGAGAACAGAACTTGTCCAACAATCAAGCGGGCTGCTGGTCATGGAAGCTGATCTGGAGAGTCAAGATTCCATAGAAAGAAGCTTGCTTTACATAGCTGGTGGCCAAAGAAGCAGTATTGACATGGGATAATTTGAAAAGAAAGGGGTACCATCTATGCTCCAGATGTTACTTATGTGGAAAATTAGGCAAAGACAACCAACTATCTCTTTTTACATTGTAAGTGACAGATCAGATATGGAAAATCTTCATCAACCTGAGGGGAATCAGGTGGGTGATGCCAGGTAGCACAAGGGAAGTACTAAACAGTTGGGCAGAGATGGAAATTTGACCAACCAGGAGAGATGGAGAATTTTCCCCGCATGTATATGGTGGACTGTTTGGAAAGAGAGAAATCAGAGTTGTTTTTAGGACAAGCACCGCAACATCCAGAAGTTGAAGATGAAATGCTTAGTCCTTTATTTTTGGTGTAAACAGGAATGTTTAATAGAAGCTGAAGATATTTTTGATGTTTTAGACAACAGTTAGAAGAAACATAGATAGAAAGGCTTCTATTTACTTGCAATTGTGTATTATTTTTGGTGGACTATACAGTTGGTACAGTGTTCGTGTTAATATATAGAATGTTACCATTATCAAAAAGGAAAAAAGACTAGACTCTACAATTGTTATTCAATTTTTATTGCTTCAATTCAATCTTAATCCTATGCATTTAACTTATCAAAAAAGTAATCTAAATCCTATGTGTTTCCCTTAATCTCTTCAGATAGGTCCTTTGAAAATAATATGCTTAAGACAGTAATTTCATCAGTTTAACGGCCAGCTTCTTTTACGGTGAATAAAAGTGTTAGAATTGGTGTAGGAACAAGAATAGTATATAGAATCCTACTTGGAAAAGGATTTTTATGTAGTGTCCTACTTGGAAAGGATTGAAATGTAGTGTCTATAAATTAGGTTCTCATGTAATAATGTAGATATACAATTCAATAATATTCTTCTCTTATATTTCTCACATGGTATCAGAGTCTCTACGATCTTGGTAAAGAATCAAAAGCTTCCGTTGCCGGCAAGCGGCGACATCCAATGTATGTCGCCCGTCTGGCCAATGATTATGGTGCCAAAAGTTGGGCCAATAATATATGCATATAAAAAAACAATCAAATCTAATTTGCGTAGAATCTTTCCGGTGACTACTTTCTCATATATGATTTTGCGTAGCACCATGCATCTTTCCAGTGACTACTTTCTCATATCTGAGATGCGTAGCGCCGTGCATCTTTCCTAACTTTCTCATATCTGAGTTGCGCAGCACCGTGCATCTTTCCGGTGACTCCTCAAATCTAATTTGCATAGTTCTGTGCATCTTTCCGGTGACTCCTCAAATCTAATTTGCATAGTTCTTTGCATCATCTTCTCTGCCACGAGGCCACTCATCTTGTCGCTTATAACTTCGTTTCTAATCATATCTCCCCTAGTATGCCAACACAATGTCAGTCTAACCACCAGTATATAGAATTTTCCCTTTTAAGTCTTGGAGGCACATCCTTATCACACACTACCCTGTTTCACCCACCCCGCTACAATACGATGTGCGACATCATCATCAATCCATTTGTCTTCTTGGATTATGGACCCAAGATACTTGAAGCTCTCTTTTTGGGGTATGGTTTGCGCATCAATCTTCACTTCCACCTCCGCCACATGTGTGACGTCACTAAATTAGCAATCCAAGTACTTTGTTATAGTCCTTAACCTGAAACCTTTAGACTCTAGGGTATGATTTGCCCATATATATGACCTAGATTTCCAACATGATTTTGCAAGCTCTAGAAGTTGTTCAACTTGACCAAGAGAATATTAGAGAAAAAGTTGTGAGGAAGGATTAAATGAATGTTTTTTTCCAACGTCTAAAGGAACCATAATCCAAAAAAAAACGTGGTTGGAGGGTAGCTCACATGGTGTGAGCCACTCATCCTTCACGATTGAATCCCACCTACGTAATAGTCCCAACTTCTTTCCCCTTCTGCTTTAGGGAACCTCTATAGAGGACCCCATGAAAGATTGTTGTTACTTTCCTTCAACCTACCCGCTTACAAACCCTCAAGTAATATTTCCTTATTTCCCTCTAAAGATCCTAATTTCTCTTTCTAGAAATCTCCTACTTCTTTGGGCATTTTAGGTGCCAGTGTTTAGCCTACAACATAGAACCATATACACAAAACCTTGCCAGTCTATTACAAGTCTTGGCATGTAACACAACAATTTTTCAATTCCCTTAGAAAATTATTTATTCCATGCATGGCTCACTCACATTTTGCACACCAATATCAATATTGACCTTCAGTTAAGAGAAGAACCACACTGATATAAGCGAGACCAGAGAATGTAAGTGCTAAAAACTCATAAAGGTTGTTTATGCCTCTTATACAACTTGATGATGGATATTACCGTTCATGAAGTCGTTACTACTATTTGGCGCTTGAGCATGCTATCATAGTACACACGAACTGACACAAAAATATTAGATATTTTCTTCGCATCTGTTCTAGCCTTGGTGGATAGAGTTGCTGATCTAAGGTGTATTTATACGCCTTATTGCTGTCTTCGACCCATGTTTACCTTAGTTTTGAGAGCAATAAGTGCGTATTTTGTATTGTTTTTAAGGAATATTTGATATTGTTCTAACAAATGTGATTAGACCCTTGTAGGTGGAATTTGCGACTAATTGGAGCATTTTTGGAGTGGAAAGTGAGGCTTGAAGGACTTACGAGAAAAGGATCTTGAAGATAAGAGATAAGCCCAAGATTTGGACTTGAAGAATCCACCCGAATCCACAAAGAAAGGTCGAAAAAATGATGAAAATCGGAATTTTTGGGTCTGGCGTGGCGGGCTGCTTTGGAACAATATTTTGTTTGTATGGACAGCAGAGGGGCGCGATTTGGGGCGTGTCGGGCCGCTTTTGCACAAATTTTCAGAGGCAGAAATTTGGCTAAGTGTCAGGCGCATTTTGTAGCGTGTCGGGCCGCTTTTTGCCAAATTTCTTCTCCGAATTCCAACCTATAAATAGGGCTCTTGGGTTATTGTATCAAGAGGGCATAAATATTCCATCTTTGTTGGACTACTTTGGGGCGATTTTGGCATCCAAATTAGGGTTAATTCTTCTTCTTTTTATTTTTATTTCTTTTTTATAATTTTTTATCAATTTATGTTATTAGAGCAAGTTATGAGTGGCTAAAATCCCTATTTCTTGGGGTTGAGGCTATGAACATGAATCTCTAGAGTTGAATATTATTGGTTTTTTGCTGAAAATTATCAATTATTGGTTATTCTTATATTCTTGATTTTACTATTTTAATGCTTCATTACCATTGAAATAAATCTATTGTCTTGAGAGGAGCTCGAGAGAGAAATTGAGAGATAGAACGTGGAATATAAGGAGCGTGATCTTTACTAGAGGAAGCGATTCCAAGATATTGATATGCGGTTAGGACCGAGAGGTACCTAATTCGCCGTGCTTGTTCAAATACGGGAAGATAGCTTAAAGGCGTTAGAATTTGTTAAATCTGTCCCCGCTCAACGATGTAGTTAGGTTTCCAATTTCTAATAGAACGTTATAGTTTGGAGACGAATATAATCATATTATCAACCTCGTAATCAACAACCACGATAGACAGCTCAATTTGCTTAAATCACTCATATTCATGTGCTAGAGATGACGTTCAGGATGCCTTGACCCTGGGAATTCAACTTGCCATTGTTTATACCCCTAATTAATCATGTTAGCTTAGTTCATAGTTATTTTATACTTTACAACCATCATATCTCTATATTCCACCGCTTAAATAAATAATCAAGAACTAGTTTAGTCTAGTGAATAGTTAAACGACAAGTCCCTATGGGTTCGAAATCCGGCTCGAAAGGGCCACTTTATTACTTGAACGATCACGTGCACTTGCGTGTATAGCTGGGTCGCAATAAGTTTTTGGCACCGTTGCCGGGGACTTCGGTTTTAATTGTTTAACTAGATTGGACTTTTTCTTTTTATTTGTTTAAGTTGTATATAGTTTATTTTTGTACAAAGTTTTGTTTTACTTTTCTACCACTCTTATTGATATGTCAGTATGGAATAGATGGTCATTGAATGATGACAATTCGTGTTTTTTTGTGGAGGACCACACTTGGATGGTAATTGTCAGGATGTTCAAGAGAGAGGGTTGGCGCACCTGCCCAATCTTTTGAATTGAATAGATGTCAGATGTGTGGTGGTCAGGATAGCCATTGGAGTGACTGTCCAAACTATTATTCCCCTCCCCTGAACCCCTATTATGATCAATCTATTGATTGTGATGTTGGCAGGGCTAATGGAGCTAATGAGGCAGAACATGAGGCTCACCTTATGGATATGCTGAAGCGAGTAATGGAGCTGCATACACAACAAATGGAAGACATGAAGAGAATGAGGGAAGCCACCGAGAAGATACAGTCCTAAGTTACAAAGTTACAGGCTAGGGCTGAAACTTGTGTTGATCAGCAAGTTATAGCCTTATCCAACACTCAAGAGGAACCTCGAATTGATGAAGAAAGGGAGGCACTAGTAGAAAAAAGTTGTGATGAAGAAGACATAGTCAGCCAGGAATTGCTAATAGAGCAAGCACAGCAATTAAAAATTCATGAGTATCTCCGGGATGGTCTCACAACCATGGCAACCCAATTAAAAGGGGGAGAGATGAGCTTATTCCAGAGATAGCTCAATTTGGCTTAGATATCCGTGACTTGAATGTTCAGTTGATGAAAAAGATTGAGATGTCTGATGTCCACTCACCAATAGTTACGGAGACTAGCCATTCTGTGGACAAAGAAGAAGAATGTCAACAATTCGACTATCATTCTTTGATTGAGGCTGACGTTGAGAGGGAATATAAATGTGAGCATGTCGCAGCTAATGCAAGTGGGAAAGTGGGACGTATTGGATCTCATTCAAAGCATTTTTCTACATTATGTTTAGATGATGACATGTATTTTGAATCATCTGAACTAGTGGAGGATTGTGTAGATGAGAAACAAGAATCCTACATTCTTAAATTTGCACCAGACAAGCAACAAAACAACATGTCTCACCTCAGGGCCAAGCAATTTAACATGCACCATCCAGCACTTGGTCCCTTCATTTGTGCACCACCACCCTATGAGCGAAGCAAAAAGATGGATGCGATGTTGGGGGTGAAATTTATATCCTCAAGGTGGAGGAAAAAGTTGATGGGTCGTGCCGCGACATTAAATTAGGCGCTTGTGGGAGGCACCCCAACGTTTAGTAAGTATTTTGTTTTTTTTTTGTTTTTTTTTATTAGTGTCACCTTTGTTTTTGTTTTGGTTTGTTTTGTTTTGCAGATTAGGGGAAGTCTGAGTACCCAAAATCTAAGCTAAGGAGCATTGCAAAAACTAAGTGGGGGGTCCTCAGGACCTCTTTGATGGATAAGATGCTACTAGCTAGGCCTAGAGGCCTCAGGGAGTATTTCTCTTTCTTTATTCTTTGAGTTATACTTTGGAGACAAAGTATGATTTTAAGTGTGGGGTGGAAAATCTTCCGATTTGGTTAGGGTGGAGTGTGCTATAGGAGTCTTTTGGTTATTTGCTTTTTGCTTATGTTGCTGAAAATTTGAAAAATACAAAAAGATTTTCTTTTAGTAACTTTTAGTTTTATTTAGGAGCACACTTCATCCACCCCTTGGTTTTTATTTTCGATTCTTTTCCTAGGGGAAGCCCTTTGAACCCAGTATCCTTTTTATTTTTAGGAGTAATTTTAAAATTTTAGAGATGCTCTAATCAGATGCTATGCATGATTGCATGATGCAAGTTGGTTTTGAATGTTGAAGCATGTGTAGTGAATTGAATGACTATTGTCGAGACACCTAGGCTCATTTGTTTGACTCTGTGTGATGTTGGCTTAATGTTAAATTCTTGCTATTGCTTGGTTGAGATTCTATAGGGATCCTTCTTGATTTAGACATGTGTCATGTGTGAGTGAGGTTTTTGTTATATTCCATATGCATATTGATGTCTAGAACTTGCCCGGTGTGTTTGCAAAGCGAAATAAAGGGTGTTGGGTTTAGGAGATGATATAGGCATTTCTTTGATAGCCATGTTTTATACCTACTTTATCTACCCTTTTTGCATGATCTTAGTTAGCCCCGTTGAGCCTTTAGCCTATTCTTTGGTAGCCTTATATGTAGCTTAATCCTTTTCTTGCAATTAATCGTAATTTGATCCAAAACTCCTAAGCGTTTTAGCTGAGAAATTAAGATGTTAAGAAGTGTAAAAATTGAAGAAGGAAAAAGTGAAGTTGAAGCCCCAAGTAATTAGCTTTTGGGTGTGTGAAAAAGTTTATGTGTTGTTGGTAGGGAGTAATGGAATGAAAAGAAATGCGTATGACCAAAAGAAATGAATCATGTGTTGATAGCAAATACTTCTTGCCTAATATGTTTAAGCTAGCTTAAAGAGATGGGGCAAATCAAAAGAGAGTTGGGAAGACAAAAGGGGTGTAAAATAGGTTTGTTGGAGGTGATCTTAATGTAAATTGTAGTGTATTAAAGAGCTTAGGGAAGATGGTCACTATTTTTGACCAAATAGTTCCTACCCGTCCCTTGGCCTACATTACAACCCTTAAAGTCCTACTTGATCTTGAGCTTTGACATTCTGATAATAGTGGAGTACCACACTAAGGGCAAGCTTATGGTTCATCTTATGTGCCATGTGAATTCTTTGTGAGAGTGAGCGGAATTTGATTCTTACACCCATTATTGTAATAAATTGCATATATGTGAGTGAATGTGGGTGACTCTCTTGTGGTGAGGGCATATGTTTGATGATAGATAGGTGACTTATATGATCACTTTGTTGAGTAATATGCATGAGTTGGCATACTTGGTAGAGTCAAGTCTTGAGGCTAGGAAGTTTTGAAGTAGTATTCATGTGTTTCAAGTTGTAATATAACGTGCCGAATGTAGAGCTTGCTATTCATGTAGTCGTTGTAGTGCTAGCTTGACTGTCTTAATTGTAGTAGTAATTGTAAAGTTTTCCTTGATTGAGATTGATGTGAAGATTTGTTCGAGGACGAACAAAGGTTTAAGTGTGGGGTAGTGATCTAAGGTGTATTTATACGCCTTACTGTCGTCTTCGACCCATGTTTACCTTAGTTTTGAGAGCAATAAGTGCGTATTTTGTATTGTTTTATGGAATATTTGATATTGTGCTAACAAATGTGATTAGACCCTTGTAGGTGGAATTTGCGACTAATTGGAGCATTTTTGGAGTGGAAAGTGAGGCTTGAAGGACTTACGAGAAAAGGATCTTGAAGATAAGAGACAAGCCCAAGATTTGGACTTGAAGAATCCACCCGAATCCACGAAGAAAGGTCGAAAAAATGATGAAAATCGGAATTTTTAGGTCTGGCGTGCCGGGCTGCTTTGGAACAATATTTTGTTTGTATGGACAGCAGAGGGGCGCGATTTGGGGCGTGCCGGGCCGCTTTTGCACAAATTTTCAGAGGCAGAAATTTGGCTAAGTGTCAGGCGCGTTTTGTAGCGTGCCGGGCCGCTTTTTGCCAAATTTCTTCTCCGAATTCCAGCCTATAAATAGGGCTCTTGGGTTATTGTATCAAGAGGGCATAAATATTCCATCTTTGTTGGACTACTTTGGGGCGATTTTGACATCCAAATTAGGGTTAATTCTTATTCTTTTTTATTTTTATTTTTTTTTTATAATTTTTTATCAATTTATATTATTAGAGCAAGCTATGAGTGGCTAAAATCCCTAATTCTTGGGGTTGAGGCTATGAATATGAATCTCTAGAGTTGAATATTAGTGGTTTTTTGCTGAAGTTTATCAATTATTGATTATTCTTGTATTCTTGATTTTACTATTTTAATGTTTAATTACCATTGAAATAAATCTATTGTCTTGAGAGGAGCTCGAGAGAGAAATTGAGAGATAGAACGTGGAATATAAGGAGCGTGATCTTTACTCGAGGAAGCGATTCCAAGAGATTGATATGCGGTTAGGACCGAGAGGTACCTAATTCGCCGCACTTGTTCAAATACGGGAAGATAGCTTAAAGGTGTTAGAATTGGTTAAATCTATCCCCGCTCAACGATGTAGTTAGGTTTCCAATTTCTAATAGAAGGTTACAGTTTGGAGACGAATATAATCATATTATCAACCTCGTGATCAACAACCACGATAGACAGCTCAATTTGCTTAAACCACTAATATTCATTTGCTAGAGATGACGTTCGGGATGCCTTGACCCTGGGAATTCAACTTGCCATTGTTTATACCCCTAGTTAATATGTTAGCTTAGTTCATAGTTATTTTATACTTTACAACCATCATATCTCTATATTCCACCGCTTAAATAAATAATCAAGAACTAGTTTAGTCTAGTGAATAGTTAAACGACAAGTCCCTGTGGGTTCGACATCCGGCTCGAAAGGGCCACTTTATTACTTGAACGATCACGTGCACTTGCGTGTATAGCTGGGTCGCAACAGTTACCTAGTACCTGTTACTGGTAGAAGGTAGCAGGTATTCCCCGGAATTAGTCGAGGTGTGCCCAAGCTGGACCGAACACCACGGTTATCAAAAAAGCAAAATACACAAGAATTGAGCAATAATTTCTCCATGATAGGGTCAAAAGCGGATAAACCATTGTAATAGCATAACAGCCCGCCGGAAGCACCCATTGTAATACGACAAACGGGATTTGGGGAGGGTGGTCTGCAAGCAAGACTTTACCCCTACTATAATTGAGAATTTTTTGTGGAACAATTCAACTCATAGCGTCAACTATGTTTAGGCAGCCATACGTAGAGGAAAAAATTTCAATCATATTAAGTTCAAAACATACTAAACCTCACGTTTCTATAATCTCATTAACACAATGTGTTATCAAACAGGGTCATATTCCCTAATTACCAAGTCCTCTGTACCAATTTGTATGATGGTCTTTCCATTTAGGAACATTCCAAAATGTCTAGTACAATTTCATCCTTTGATATGATGTTCTATAACCAAACTATCTATTCAACCATTAGTGTACTGTTTTCTTCCACATCAATAATATAATTTACAAGTCAAATTAACATTTTGAACTCCAGTCAAGTACCATCATATATAATAGGATGGAGGAAAGTAGCATTTAACATTTTTCTCCATCAACAATATATTACTCCCTCCATTTGAAAAAGAATGTCTTGCTACTTTTTTGGCAACTCTTTAATTTCAACTTTCCACGTGACATGTTTAAGACCACAAAACTAAAAGACATTCTGCTACATTTGACATATCTTTAATTTAACACCACAAGATTCAAAACTCTTCTTTACTTTCTTAAACTTTGTGTCAAGTCAAAACAGGACAAACAAATTGAAACGGAAAAAAAATCAATCAAACAAAATGGAACTTGAAAATCACCTGTAGAATCTGTCTGAGAGAAGTTCCACACAAGGCCAAAGCATTGTCCCGGCAAGTATGAACAGTTTCAAACTGTTTGACATCAAGCTTCTTGTTAATGAACCCAACTTGAAAGTAAATACTACCAGAAGATGGCAAATCCACTCGAATCTCATTCACATTTAACCATAAAAAGAATCTTTTAACTTGGATTCCTTCCAAGTCAGAAATCGACCCAATACTTAGCTTCCCAGTAATCTTGTCAGCATAATAAACTAAATATTCAAACTCCACATAACAAGGCTTTTCCAGCACAACTTCAAAGGTGCCATCGTCGGAAAGAGAGTAAGATTTTACAGAGCTTGGTAAAAGGCCTTGAGGAAGGTTGTATTTAGTGAGGATTTGGTATACTGTTGTGTTGGCAGATAGGGAAGAAGGAGATAAGAGGAGTAGAAGGAGAATACTCAATTGGATTCTTGGATTGAAAACCATTCTTCTTGATGAGAGTGTATGTATGCCCCAGATAAAGAGGAGGTCGGAGGGATGGGCGAATATTATATATGCAGGCTAGGAGGCAAGTGATTCTATAAGAGCTCGTATATAAAGCTGAAATAGTTGTACTATGATTAGATGGATTATATTGAGTATATATTTTTTTGTTTTGTATTTTGGAAGATCTAGTGATTTGAAAGAGTATTATTTTGGACTTTTTGCGTGGATGGGAAAGAGGTCAAGATGCTGCTTCTTGGGAATTCGTTTGGATTTTGCACAAACCTTAAGAAAAAATTAATTAGGAGTATGATTTAATTAATATATTTCTTATTTTTTTTTAATCTTTATCTATTTATGTGTCTCTTAATTATAGAATAATTAATGTTAAGGGTAAAGTTGGAAAAGACTAATTAATGTTCTCTTGACATTTTAAACTGACAACTACTCCCTCCGTCCATCTTTATTTGTTTTTTATTGACTTAACACACATCTTAAGAAACAGTAAATAATAGGGTATTTTATGTCACCCTTTGAATATAATAAATTTGATTATTTGAAAAATGTTTTAGGTGATGAATAGTATTTAATAGCAAGGGTAAAATGGGCACAAATGGGTAAATTATCCATTAATTTTTTAAATTGGACAAGCATTGTTGGATATCTATTTTAGTATAGTGGACAAGTAAAGACGGACGGAGGGAATATTTTGAAATAAGTATGTTTAGTAAATATGCTATTATTTTGAAACGGAGGGAGTAGATCGTAGTGCTTAATAATTAGTTTTATTGATAATTGTGCAAAAAGAATAAATATTTACATAATATAAATATTTACATAATGTCTTTTTTTTAAAATGATTATGGGAAGGGGAAGAGAAAATGAGGTACATGATTATAAATTGAGAATCGAACCCACACTAACAAGGTGAAAATTCAGATAGTCAATCAATTGAGCAACTAATATTGGAACTAGCTAAAACTAGATCAAATTTTACCTTTAAAATTAGATTAAGCCTTACATCATTTGTGGTATGCCTAATATCTTGTATGTACACTCAAATATTGGATGCTTTGAACTGTAGTGATAACTCAACACTATCTGTAACCAGATCTGTTGGTTGTCTTTATTCTGATATAGGGTGTGTTTGGTATGAAGGAAAATGATTTCGTAGAAAATATTTTCTTGAAATATAAGTGGTTTTTCTTACTTATTTTCTGGTGTTTGCTTAGTAAGAAGAAAATATTATCCCTAAAGCATCTAGGTATAATCAACGCAAATACTAATGACACCGGATCCGACCATGACCTAAGACCCCAACTCCTGAAATAAAATTCAGGATTCGACCCTAACAATCGATTCGGGACCCGACCACGATCGAAAACCATAACTCCTGACACCGGATTCAGGATTCGACCCCGACTCCTAACTCGAAACCCGACCCAGACATCAGACCCAGAACCTGACTTTGACTCTCGACCCCGATTCTTGGCACAAGACCTGACCTCGATACCTGACCTTGTTTTCCTACCCCTACATCCAACCTCAACTCCCGACCCCAACACCCGTCTTGGTACTCTACTTGATCTTAAGTGGGGGTTGGGGAAGGGAGATGATCTCGAGTCGGGGTCGAAGTCAGAAGTTGGGAGTTTGGTCGAGATCAGACCCTGACTCTCGTCTTGGGGTTGGTATCAGGTGTTATTTTCAGATCGAGTTCAGGGTCGGGTCAAGTCTCGAGTGGAGGTCAGGAGTCAGAACCCAAGTCGAGTTTAGGAGTTTGGTGTCTTGTCGAGGTCGAATCATGAGTCCTATGTCTTAGATCAGGGTTGGGAGTCGAGTGTTGGGGTTTGGAGTTGGGTCTAAAGTCGAAAATCAGGAGTTTGGTTCAGTGTCGAAAATCGATACCCGAGACTCGAGTTAGGGTGGAAAGTTGGGGTGTGAGGTTGAAAGAGAGTTTTGAAAATTGTTTTTCTTACTTTTTGAAGGGAAGTTATTTTCCTTAAATTTGAGGAAAATAAGTTTATTTGGAAAATATATTTCAAAACATTTAAACCAACCAAATATAAGAAAATTGAAAAACATTTTATGAAAAATATTTTCCATCATACCAAGCACACTAATATTCTTCATCTGTCAATTATTCTCTTGGTGCTAAATTTGAATTTTGGGAATTGTCTTTGTCCATGTTGATCAAGATTCTTTCTTGTTTAGGCATCTCTTTGATGATTCTTAATTCTCGTTTATCAAACCCTCTAAGGCTAAATTTGCAAGATAATTAGATAGTGTATTTCCTTTCTTGAAAGTGTGCTCTACCTGAATTTTGCAAAGTTATATTAGAGCTTTTGTATCTTCCATTATTGTTAGGATGTTCCATGGTTTTTTTCATTTTTCTTCTGATATGTTTTTCATTATTAATGAGTCAGTTTTCAGTATGCATTTTGTTAAACTCTTACCTACATAAAATGCCATTACTTCTATGACTGCTATGTTGCATTTATATTTGTGGTATCTGGAATTGTCTCTGCATATGCAAAAATAACATGCATGACTTCTAACACAGAATCAATAAGAGCTCTTTTTAGGATTACCTCTGCTAGCTCGATTAGTGATGCAATTGATTGATCCTGAAGCTGATGGCTTCCAATGAACCAACTTATAATATATTGTTGGTTTGTAACTATCCAGATACTCCACCATAGTTGGTCACTATGTTGGTATTCTCTTCATCCTTGAAAACTTTGTCTTTTATCAGCCGTCAAATGCTAGTAGTCACCTGATGAACTAATATGTTGAAATTGATTTATCCTTCATGCTTGGGTGTTTCTTCTTTTTCCACAATTCTCATATTATAATGCTAGGAACAATAGCCAATATTGTCTCAGCTTTGCAGAATAGGGTGTTGTCCACCATTTGATGATGAGTTCAGACAGTTGAAAACCATCACAATTGATCCATGCATATAAAGCAACCATTCTCCACAAGTTTGCAGGTATATGAGAGGTTAGGAAATATGAGACATTGTCTTCATTTTTAGTTCTTATAATAGTAATGCAAGGATCTCCTTGACAAAGGATTTATTAGGCCAAGTGTCTCACCTTGGGGCTCAATGGTCCTATTTGTCTAAGAGAAGGATAGATCGTTAAGAATGTGTATCGACTATCGTCAGTTGAATAAGGTTACGATTAAGACTAAATACCTACTTCTCCAAATTGATGACCTAGTCGATCAACCTCAAAGTACCAAGTGCTTTTCCAAGATTGACCTCAGGTCAAGTTATCATCAGATGAAGGTTAAAGAGAAAGATTTTCTAAAAATAGCTTTCAAAATCTGCTAGAGACTCTCTGATTTTTTTGTGATGTCCTTTGGATTGACAAATGACTAGCAGCTTTCATGGACCTTGTGAATAATATTTTTAACACTTATATTTATTTGTTCATAATTGTATTTATTGATGATAACTTGGTATACTCATGGAGAGAGGATGAGTATGCAAATCACCTGATATTAGTGTTGCAGCTGCTTTAGGATCACATGTTATATGCTAAGTTTTCCAAATGTTAATTTTTGTTGAATTCCATGGCTTTCCTAGGCCATATGGTTTTTGGAAAGAGTATCAAGGTACATTCCCAAAGATTGAGGCAATGAAGAATTGCCTAAACCCACGATACCAACTGAGATCAATAGTTACTTGAGTTTGGTTGGTATTATCGAAGATTTATAGAGGGTTTTTCTTTTATTTCTGCTCCATTGACTAAATTGACTTAGAAAAAAATCAAATTCTAATGATCGGATGCATGTGAGAAAAGTTTTCAAGAGTTGAAGATTAGGTCGGCTTCTGCTCTAGTATTTACTTTACCATAGGAAATTAATGGGATAGTGGTATATTGTGATGCTTCCAGAATTGGTCTAGGATGTGTCTTGATGCAATGGGAAACATAAGAAACCACGACTTAGAATAGGCAGTAGTGGTATTCGCATTAAATAGATGATGTAATAATTTTTATGGAGTTCATGTTGACATCTTCACCGATCATAAAAGTCTCAAACATATTTTCAAACAGAAGGAGTTGAACCTCAAACAAAGGAGATGGGTAGAGTTGCCCAAAGATTATGACGTTGATATTCTCTATCATCCATGAAAGAAAAATGTAATAGTTGATGCTCTTATCCAACTATCCATGAGAAGTTTGGGTCATATTGAGGAAGATAAGAGGGAAATGGCGCGAGATATTCATAGATTAACAAGCCTATGACTTCAACTTTCGGGCTTTGAGGATAGTGATGTGATTATTCATAATAGGTAATAATTATACGTAGTAGCGAAAGTGAATGAGAAACAATTTAATGCTCCTTTCTTGCTTCAACTAAAGAAAGAAATTCTCAAGCACAAGACTATGACTTTTGAAAAAAGGGGAGATGATACTTTAAGGTATTAAGGTAGGTTGTATGTTGTAGATGTAGATGAAATCTAAGAAAGAATTAATGCAGAGGCACATTTCTCCATATATTCCATATACCTAGGTTCTATCAAGATGTATCACGATCTTAAAGAGATTTACTAGTGGAACAACATGAAGAAGGATGTAGCGAATTCGGTGGCTAAGTGTCCAAATTACCAGTAGGTAAAAGCCATCCATCAGAGGCCCAATTAATTAGTGCAGAGTATAGAACTTCTTGTGTGGAATGGGAAATGATAAATATGAATTTTGTAATAGGTTTACCTCGCTCATTTCAGAAGCATGATTCAATCTAGTGATCATAGACCTACTTACTAACCTATTAAAACTAGTGATTTAATAGAGGATTATGCTAAGTTATACATTCAAGAGATTGTTTAACTGCATGGGACCATAGTATCCATTATATCATATTGTGGTTCTCAATTCAAATGAACTTTTGAAAGTCATTTTAGAAAGAATTGGATACCCGAGTTAATCTGTCACGATCCAAAATCCCAAGGATTATAGTGACACCTACCCCAATCCATCCATGGTAGATAAGCCTGACTCAACAACTCAAAAATATAAAATATATGTGTTAATAAAAATTCACATATTCAATTGATAGTAATAGTAATAATACATGACTTCCGTAAAAGAACTGAACATATTAAAGTAAATACAAAATCTCAAGACTCAAAAGTCATAAATACAAGAGTGACTCTATAGTAGTATATAGAATCAAATAATATTGTCTGAGAAAAACAAAATAAGACAAAAAATAAAGATAGATGAAACTGAGATAATATCCGATCAGGAGAGATCACTGCAGCCTCAAAAATCTCAGGAATGCATGATCACGAGCTTTGGGGTCTACTTGTACCGATATTTACATCAGAAGGATGCAGAAAAAGTAGGAGTAAGTATAATTCACTTGTACTTAATAGGTATTACAGACCGGCTGAGCTTAAGCAGATACTACATTGAATAAAGAATACTAAATTAACCTTGTGCGCAGAAAAGTCCCAGTAGTTTAATTTAAGTAAACATCACAAATCATCTCCAACACAAAAATAATTCAAAAATGATGCAATGCAATGATATAGTATGATATGCAATGGGCCAATGCCTATAGATATACATCCACTCTAGTCGTGTGTTGTGAGATAGGACCCATGAGGGACTAGGTCTTTATACATCACTCCATTCGGAAAAGCTATCGGACTAAATCACTCGAAAGTATCATCTCTTCATCTGGCATAGGCATCAAATTAAATCACTCAAAAGTATCATATCTCTCCGTTTGGCATACGTATCAGACCAAAACAATAGAAGGTAGTTCATTTTTTAAAAAAATCAGTAATCTCTCAATAGTGCCACTCATTGATCCATGAGATGAATGAGTATGCATTACCAATAATATAAATGAATCCAAATGCAACAATATGTATAAAATTACAAAAATATCAATCAACTCATGAATACATTCTACAAGCCTCAATTTCAAGCCAAAAATCCCAATTTCACATCACTATCATAGTATAAGCCCCAATTTGGGAATCACAATAACAATTCATCCCAATTTCCACAATAAAGCACTAATTCAACCAACCCATAGCATTCTTTATAGGATAAATCCCCACCCAAGTAAAGTCTAAAAGAAGTTAAGTTATTACCTACCTCGAAGCCGAACTGTAAACCATCAATAGTCACAAACAGGTTTTCCCTTCCAAAAGGCTTTAGAATGCTCCCAATCTATCAATAATATATGTTGTATGTAAATATGAGTCCAATAATACCACTATTGCTATGCTTCTACTCTGAGTTCAAAAAGTCAATGCTAAGCCCCCAAGGGCAAAACTAGAATTTTATCAAAAAAATAAAATTACCATAACTTAAGGAATTAAAATTTAAAATTTCAATGAAAATGGAGTTGAAATCATCAAAATATCATTTCTTAATATTACCGAGAAAATGCTAAATTTTCTAGTTTAAAAACCAAGTTTGAAGATGAAATCATAAAATAATCATTGGAAAATGTGTAAAAATAGTATAAGAAACTTACTCAATGAAGAAATCTCAAAAATCCCCTTTTAAATCTCCCCAAAATGAGTTCCCAAGATTCAGAAATTGAGTTATGGGATTTTGCTTTGAAATTGATATTTAATTCTATCCAGGTCACGATCCTTCTACGTGAACTCAGAGGATGAGTCACGAATGTGACAGATCGACCCAGCCCACCATTGTGAATACGATGGGAAATTCCCCAACCCGACCCAACTTATCTCTTCGCTAATACAACTACCCTCTCGCGAATGCGAAGGACAAAAACATCCTCCTTCACGAATGTGACCGAGGTCTCACGAATGCGAAGGAGAAAACTGTTGCACCAGTACAAGGCAAAGCCAAAAATACTTCAAACGGAACCTCGGTATTCGTTCGGAACCCTATGAACATAAACCAACTATGCTACTAGGCTAAATTCACGATTTCGGACTCAGTAGAACCATCAAAATTGCAAACGGAGGTTGTTATCAACGGATGTTGACCGAAGTCAACTCTATGCCATAAACTTTCAACTTTCCAACCAGCTACCCAAAATCTATTCAAACGCCTCAGGACCCGAACCAATAGTGCTACTAACTAAAAAATAACATTTCAAAGCTAACAAAACTGAAGAAATTCTCATGTGATGTCAGAATCACCAAATTTCGACCACAATCAACCTTATTAACTTCAAAACCTTCCAAAATGAGAAACTCACCTAAAAACAACCTACCCCCTCGAGAACCATGTCACCCACTTCCGTATATAACAAATACCAAAATACAACTATAGGAAGGGATAAAATAGTCAAAATGCATAAAAATTAAAAATTTAATATGAGGGATATTACATCATCCACCACCAAAACACACGTTCGTCCTCAAACTTAAGAGTAAGGAAGGTACCTGGACTGTCAAAAGCTGGGGATATCTATTCTGCATGTCTATCTCACACGTAGACTCCTCAATCGATCGATGCTTCTACTGAACTTTCACTGAATCAATATTTTTAGACCTCAACTGCCTAGTCTACCTATCTAAAATGGCTACAGCATCCTCCTCAAATGTCAAATTCTGATCCAAATCAAACGAATCCCATAGAATCACATGAGAACCATCGAAATAATACTTCTTCAACGGTACATAAAAATTAGATGCATAGCCGAAAGACTCAAAGGCAAAGTTGACTAATAGGCTACCTCCCCAATGCACAAATCTCAAAAAGGCCAATAAATCTCGGGCTAAGTTTTTCCTTCTTTTCAAACCTCACCACACACTTTATAGGTGATACCTTCAACAAAACCCACTCACAAGAAAACACCAAGTAGTGAACTGTTCTAACTGCATAACTTTTTTGTCTACTCTGGAATGTCAAGAGTCAGTCCGATATTAACTTCACTCTATCCATCAAATCCTGCAACAAATCTATACTCCATGACCTAACCTCAAAGGAATAAAACCATCCAATCAGAAATCTACACTTCCTCCCATACAAAGCCTCAAATGGTGATATCTGAATGCTGGAATGATAACTGTTGTTGTAGTCGAATTCTATTAAGGACAAGAACTAGTCTTAATGACCACCAAAATCAGTTACGTAAGCTTGAAGCATATCCTCCAAAAGCTGAATAGTCCTCTCCAACTAACCGTCTATCTGTGGGTGAAAAGTTGTGCTCATCTCTAACTGAGTGTCCAACTCTTGCTACATAGAACTCCAAAATTATAGATTGAATTGAGTGCGTCTATCTGAAATGATGGAAATGAGCACACCATACAACCGAACTTTCTCTCAAATGTAGATCTTCGCAAACTTCTCCGCATTGTATTTCACCTTTACTGGAAAAAAATCAGCTGATTTGGTCAATTTACCCATAATCATCCAAATAAAGACAAACATACTTTAAGTCTGAGGTAAACTATCACACTCTGAGTCAACATCCTGGATATCAAGTGGCTTGAGAGAACCATTTGGCCTGGCATGAAACTAAAACATGTACTGAAAGATAATGTGAAAGCTAAAACATGGGCTAAACTTTGATAATAATAGAAAATAAACTTTATTAATAGAAACATAAATCATTTGATAACTGATTACAATTGACTCAATTAATTGTCTGTCTATGAAGCCTCTACTAATCATATTGACGTAACTGAATACCAACATAAACACTAGATTGTGCCTTTCAAAAAGACGAAGACCTCATCAACAGCTGGATAGTTGAAGCCTACTGTAGAGTCTATCACGTACCTGAATACCTGAAACTACATCATAAAAAGACATAGTGCAAAATACAGGCAATACAATTAAATGTATTGGTATATAAGATATATACACATACATATAAGGCTCAAAATCTTAGTACAATATCATGTTAGGAGTAGCTTAAAACAAGAGTAAAGTCAAAAGTATGAATCGTGAGAAAATCCTTTAAAATGTCTTTAAGAAGTGAAAATCTGAAGAAAATCATAATAGTTTAAATATATGTAAAAGATCTTTTATATATAAAGTAATGAAGTCATAAACTTATGAGATTTTTTTATGACCGACATACACCATGTGAGCTCATAATGTCCATCTTACAATTCCAGTTGGGGAGGGTGACCCTATACTTGCCATGTTATAGAACCTATCTATCTATGAATCCAAAACTAAACCTCTTGGGCTAAAGAAATTGTCCGACTTGCAGATCTAACCATATCCTATGGTGGAAATGTAGTTATGGACATGTGCTATCTAGGACGAATGTTCTATCGGTGCTAAATAATTCTTTCAAAACTATCTTTATAATCATATAGGTTCATAACATATCTTGCAAGGCTATCTAGAGCCATATCATGAGTCTTTGCTTGGATTATTTTTTCTAAAATCATATCATGAGTCTGTGCTCAACTATTTCTTCTAAAATCATACTTGCTTTGAGACTATGCTCAAAATCATGTATCATAAATCATATGTTGAAAACTTTAATCTAAGACATATATACTTGAACATTCTTCTTCATAACAGTACTACTCTTCCTACTACCTCATTATAAATCTCTTCTCGTAAACTAAGTTCATAACCTTGCGAAAATCATGGTTCATCTCTTCAACTCATAAGGTATTATCTAAGTCAACCAATTTCTTAAACACTCTATCCTTCCGTTCACAACCTAGACTTGATCCTTACTAATGCAATGACATACTCTAAGTCACCTTAACGAGAAACTCTTCCTCTATCTACTATCATGCAATCTGCACAACACTTATTACCCTTTAGTTAACACATAAGGACATATCACCTAATTACTAACTCAATGGATACATAACGTTTTCTACACAGCTCAATCAATCACTATCCCTACCTTGGATACTACACTTCTAACTTCACGTTTCTAGCTCTCGGATTATTTTACTGCTTATGGCCTAAAACATCCCAAGCCACACTATCTCTCGGGTGATAACACTACTCAAATACTGAGATACATACTTTCCTCTTTAAAGGTGTCATCTATGACAAAGTTTTGAGAATAGGGTTGAGAGCATATCCTACTTTGGCTCAACACATGATTCAAATGAATAAGGATGCATTCTTTCAAAATGATGGACTTAAACACACTAGTGGGCTCCTTTCAAGCCCTTGTGTAGTCTCTAAGCTTTCTGAGGGCTCTATCAGAGAGCACCACATCTATAGGAATTTGAGCTTTACTACTTCTATTACCTCAAAGATGACTCATAGTCGGTGGGATTAGAACAATGAATGAATCTGCATAAGTTTCTTATAGAACAAATCTATTGCACGATCTAGAGTATGAAATAATGGGAAACTTTTCTTAACTTTCTATAGTCCCTCATTATAGAAGTGGGGCCCTCACAATCATATATAAGATCCTACAGACATGGCTTCATAAACTACCTAGGATACTTGAACTCTGATACCAAGTTTGTCACGACCTGAGTCTACACCTGAAAGTAACCGGCACTCAAAACTACAAGTGGCCCGAGAGAACCACTTGGTCTGACATAAACTAGTGAAGCTAAAATTTGATAAAATACAAAAACTGAAACATGGGCTGAGCTTTTTAAATAAAATAAAACACAATGAGATAAACTTTCATTAACAAAGACAAAGAGTCATTTAAAATTTATTACAGTTGAAATGAACTAACTGACTATCTGTTTATGAAGTCTCTACTAACATACTGAATATGGTTAGCCGGGACAAGACCCCCAACCACATCTAAACAATATACGTGTCTGAAATAAAATCTAACAAATCAAATCTAACTCCGAGTCCCTGAATGCAAGGAGGACTCAGCACTACTGAACGTAGAAGCTACAACTCTCTAACCATGAGTTTGAGATCGGACACCAAAATCTACATCAATAAAAGGAAGTAGCGCAAAGAAAAGTATGCGGTCAGTATGTGGCAATGTACTAAGTATGTAAGATTAAAGCTAAGTAGTTTAAATCAATATATCCAACAAGATTTTAAAAACTGAATAGGATCAATAAGCAAAAGTCAAGTGAAATAGATAAGCTAGATTATAAGAGATAATTATTTAAAGTTCTTCGATAAACTGATAAGATCTTAGCTGAAAAACTGGGATATGTTCTAAAATTGATTAAGAAAAATAGAATAACTGAATAACTAAGACTGGAAAATACGTAAAATGGTTTCCAATTCATAAATGAGAATATTTAGAAAGCTGATGGCCTGGAGCCATAAATCATACTTTAAAACTTTACTAAAAACTAAAAATTGAGTAAATAGATAGCTAAATAATTGAATTATAATTTTGAACTAAATATCTAAAATCATAAGTTGAACTGAATATCTGAAAGTAAATAATGTAAATAAAACTTATCTTAAAGCTGAAGGCTTTATGCCAAAATAATCTTTCTTTAACATAACTAAGTTTTCTGATTTGGAGAGTTTCTTACAACCGACATACATGATAACCAATGTATAATCCCAGTTAGGAGGGTTTCCCTATACCTTTTCAGAGTATAGAACCTATTCGTCTAATGTGGATCCACTACTAAGCCCTTTGGGCTAAAGGAGTCGACCTAACTGACGGTACGACCCAAATCATATGGTGGCAACATAGTTATGGGACTTACGTTAGCTGAACCCGCATTCTCTCAGTGCAAAATAATCTTTCCAAAACTAACTATATAATCATATGCTCATAAATAATTAAATTCTACGTCTGTCTAAGAGTAAAATACAAGATTTTTCTAATATCATTCTTCTAAAAATCTGAGCTCAAGCTTTGAACTTTACACATACTAAATTCTACTGAAATCATACTTCAAATCATCAAGGTTAAGAGAAGACTATAAAAATCATGCTTTACTATAGTTATACAATTTTAAAACCCATTGAAACTGAAATTAAGAAAATCTGCAATTCTTGGGGTACAACCCTAACTTTGAAAATCATGATACTATAATACTTTTCAATACCTTGGCATGAGGATGAAAGGATACCCTCACTGAATTCTTACATACCTTAATTATTTTCCAAGGAATCAAGGACGAACCCTAACTTGAGAAAGTAGTTCAAAGAATTCAGTTCTTGAAATCTTGATTGAACTTTTTTTGAAAATTCTAAGGTTATGGAGTGGAATCTCATTAGAAATCCATTATTGAATGATAGAATTGACTATAATTAGGGAGAAATTAGCAAGAGAGACTTACCTTGATAATGGAGGATGAGAAGAGGAGAGAAAACCAACTTAGTACTGATGGGAAAGAGAAATAAAGTGCAAATGATCAGAACGACGACCTTTTAATTAATTCTGCCAGCCAATTATGCAAGCTCGAGGTGAGTTCGTATAACTAGGGTCTGAATCGCAAAACTACAGCTTCAAATCACACTTCTGGACAATTTTCTAAAAGTTTTGGACAAGTTTTACGATCTAGTTATGCAATACACATAACAATTTTGCGATCGCACCTGAGCTCGCAAAACTTCCCAGTATTTCTACCTTTTAGTAAAACGGCCATAACTTTATACTCTAGAATCGGATTAACGAAAGGTTGGTGGAGTTGGAAAGAAGACTCAAAGACCTTTTGATTTGGTAGGTCTTGGGCCATGTAACACTTCATATTCTAGGAGGGGTTCTTGTTGAAGTTGTCCCAAGTAAAAACTTATATCGAAACTCAATCGGTAAAGAAGTTTTCAACTCAACTTTGTGCTAGAGTTTTCCTATGACCATAATTCATATCAAATGTTCTTACCACACTAAAGAATTGATCTTAACACCTAGGTAAAGTGGAATTTCACTAAGTTCGGGTCTAGCTACATTCATAGAATGGTTCAGATCTTAACTCAGAAGTTCGAGGTGTTACACCTTTGTCGTGCATATTCTGAGGTTGGTACTAGTGGTAGGTGATTCCCGCATCTGATTAGTACGCATAGGAGTGTGGAGGTAGTTACCTTACTGATTCCGCAACATGCATATTTATTTATCATATGTTTATTCCTGTCTTTATTTCTAGATAGTGTAGTGTATTTGCCCTGATCCGCATATTATAGAAGCTTGTACTCATGTTACCAAATTTTGGGATTTTTCAAATGTTGTTCCAGATTCCCTTATTTTGTGTTTATTCCATATTAGGTTTTAAAAATCTATTTCTACATCTTTATTAGCATTTTTTTTAATTAAAAGAATAGGCAAAGCCCATTTATTACAAACCAAAAAGAGTTCATGACCCGATCCAAATAGACATAGGCCCAAAAGCAAAATAAGACATTAAACCTAAAAAAGTAAATATGAAAAAAACAAAGCAAAAAGCAGCTAAGAATTGAGAAATTAAGCTATAGAGGTCAAGAGAAGCTTCTAGGTGTTAACCCACCTTCTAACTCGAGACCCCTGTTCATCACTTCTATTAATTCGACCAAGATGTTGGAAGTCATCAATGAACATCAAAGAGAGAGCACAACTGTGGATCCCCATTTTTAGTAGCTAATTTGAGTATAATATTAGAGCTTGGACGTATTTCACAAGAGATGCTTTCAATCTCACAAGCGTCATGAAATCAGACCCATTAAAGACCTCTTCAGCTATATATCAACCAAAAAAAGTGACTTGGATCAGGTAATCTTCAAAAGACTCTCATATAATATCTATCAAGATTTGTAAAGTATTTACTCATATGCTTTCTTTCTCGCAGAATGAACCTCATAAGAGGTTAATACCACTGCAAAGGTCAAAAAGCACAAGAGATCCATCCTTCACACTCTTTTTAGCTCCATCTCTGATGTTAGCTCAATGCTCGATTTAGGTATTGCACTATTGACCACTTTGTGTGCTTTCTTATGTTGTATAATTTATGTTTTGGTACTGTGTTATATGAATGTTTGGAAGTTGATATTTTTTCCAGCTGATTATTACTCTTCTTTTGGCTGGTACCTCATGAATTGTGTCATATTTTTTGATTGATGTACCTGCAGAATTAAAAAACTCATTAGCAAAAAAATTTGCCAAGCTGTTTCCTTCTCTGTAAATATGTTGGACCTCCACCATTCTAGTCTCTCTTAGTTGGTTAATCTTCTTGATCTCCAAGATTGTGCTCCATGGTACTTCCCATCTGCCATCGAATACTTTCTTAGTGTTAAAGAATCAGTCTCCAGAGTGATTGGTAAGAGATTATTGACAATGCAAAATTCCAGTCCAAATCTCATAGCTTTAGCTTCTGCCGTAAGGATAGTGCCATCACCTACACCTCTAGTCTCTGCATAAACAAAATTTCCATTCCCATCTCTAATACAAAAGGCACTAGAGCTTGGACCTAGATTTCCTTTGGTAGAGCCATCACTATTACATTTAAAACTTTCTACCTCAGGAAGGCTCCAATATATGACTTTATAATCCAATATGGGGCTGTAACCTTCAAAAAAATTGATCATCTGTGACCAAAAGTGGGTATTTTTTTCAACCAAGGACACCTACTAATAGCTAGCAGGTGCAGATTTCTATTTATTTCCAGCAACGTAGTGTGACTTGACATTCTCTCACCATGTAAAAGCTTGTTACTTCTCTTCCATAATTTCCACAAAATAAGACCAGGAATAGCCTTATTAAAAGGCTTCAGTTTGACTGCACAATCAGCTTCCCACCATTTAAAAACTGTTTGTTTGAGTTGTAGAAATGGTCCTGATAAACCAGCTGCATCTGCAAAAAACTTCCAAGTACTATTAGCAGCAGGACACTGAATGAATAGGTATTCTATAGTCTCATGACTATCAGAATCACAACAACAACATTTAAACTCATCTGTAACTCTAATCCTAGCAAGAAAATCTCCAATAGGTATTTTCTTTTTCCATAACTTCCAAATGAAAAAGGATATGTTGAAAGGAGCCCTTTTATCCAGACCTCCTTAATTTTTTCCTGATGTTATCCTTTATGTCTCATGAGCTCCCAAGTACTGCTTACTGAGAACTTACCATTGTTGTTCAACATCCACCAAGGTCTTTTTACAATATTTTTTCCACATAAAATTGGTCCACAGAGACTTCTTGGTTCTAAATATCCATCAAAGCTTAGCAAAGAGAGCTTTGGAGATGTCAAATAATGACCTGAAATCCAAGCCTTCTTCTTCTTTAGAAAGACATACCTCCTCCCAAGCAACCTAGTGTTTGTTCCTCCTCTCCTTATTAAAAGATCATAGAAATTTTGCAAAAATTCTATGGAGTTCTAATATAACACATTTAGGAGGAACCATAGCAGATAACAAATATATAGGCATGCTTTGTAATACATTATTGATCAAGACTACTTTAACACCAAAAGATAACAATATACCTTTCTAAGCTTTCAGCTTATTTTGAACCTTTTTGATAATATCCATAAAATCAGCCTTCCTCTTCTTAGTATGTCCAATTGGACATCCCAAATAAGTAAGAGGAAACTTACCCTTCTGAAAACCAGTGATGGACTCAACTTCTTGTCTATTAGAGTTGGGAGCCTTGTTGTGCACGTAAAATAAACTCTTTTCTTTATTAATCAGTTATCCTAACTGTTTCTCATATTCCTGTAAAGTCTCCATGACCAGTTGCAGAGACTTCTTTTCAGCAGCTACAAAAATAATAGTGTCATCTGCATAAAAAAAAATGGTTAATAGTATCACTCCATTTGGGTAATCCAAGCCCTTGAACTCCTTGTTATTGAACAAGTAATTCAATGCCTTAGATAACACCTGGACAGATAAGATAAATAAAGCAGGGGATAGTGGATCCCCTTGTTTGACCCCTCTTGATAAGTGAAATAAACCATGTGCTTGCCCATTAATGAGCACGGAGTACCAATAGTTGGCCACCAATCTCCATAACTTATCAACCACTTTTTTTATCAAAACCTATCCTTTCTAGCACCTTTATTAAGAAGGACAGTCCACCCAATCATAAGCCTTTGCCATATCAAGCTTTATCACAGCATTAGAAGGCCTCTATCTCTTCCTGATATCAGTAATTATCTCTTAAGCCAGCAAAACATTTTCAGTGATGCTCCTTCCTTTAATAAAACCAGAATAATTCTGAGAGATGATCCTAGGCAAAATACCTTCTATTCTGCCATGAAGAACCCTATAAATTACCTTATTAACAAAATTGCTTAGACTAATAGGTCTTAGATCTAAAAAATTCTAAACCCCCTCTTTCTTAGGCAACAAGACCAGAGTAGTATGAGTAATTGATTTTGGCAAGGTAACACCATCAAAGAAAGCATGAATAACAACAATTATGTCTCCTCCTACAATGTCCTAGCAATGTTGATAGAAAATACTTGTGAAACCATCTGTCGTACTTGCTCTATCACTATTTAGTTCAAAAACTACTCTCTTAATTTCCTCTTCAGAAGGAAGTAAATTAAGAACATCGTTCTCAGCCTCAGAAATAACATTAGGAATCAGATTAATCAAAGAAGCATCACCAACTTCTGAAGCCCCTGTAAATTATTCCTTATAGAAATCTATTGCTTCTTCAATTAGTTGATTATTTCTTTCAGTATAACTGCCATCCCTTCTCTTCATCCTTGTAAGAGAGAGCCTCTTTCTTCTACCATTCACTAGGCTATGAAAAAACCTAGTATTTTGTCTCATTCAGTGAACCATTGAACCCCATCTTTCTACCTCCAGTATTCCTCTTCAAAGTGCAAATATTTCAATAATTCTGCTTGACCTCTCTTTAGAACTGCCCTGTTAGATGTTGTAGGTTGCTCTTCAAACAAATCCTCTTTTAGTCTGAAAATTTCCTCCCTGATAATAAGCTCCTTGATAATGTCATCAAATCTATCTCTACTCCAAGTAGACAAAGAAAATTTGGTATTCTTTATTTTTTTGCTTTAAGCTAATAAAAACATCATCTGAACCTGCATCTACCCAATTGCTCCTTACTATATCTTTGAATTCATCATGCTCAGTCCAAAATTTTAAGAATTTAAAAGGTCTGCTAAACTACTCCAATTGAACTCCATAAGTAAGGAAGAGGGGAGCATGGTCAAACCTAGTCATGGACAAATATTGTAATTCAACTCCTCCCAACAGATCCAAAACACTTGATTAGAGACAATTCTATCAAGTCATTTAAAGATACATGCTTCCTTTGTTCTTCAATTCCACCAAGTGAAAGGACTGCCTTTAAAATTAATGTCAAACAACTCAAAAGAATTAATACAAAAGGCAAAGTCCTCATATTCATGAGGGAGAACAAGTAGAGCACCAATCTTCTCTTCTGGTCCCAAAATCACATTGAAATCACCTCCCACAAACCAAGGCAAATTCAAATTATGACCTATAGAGTAAATATCTTCCTATAAAGCTAATCTCTTTAAAGCATCACATTTAGCATATACTAAAGTAGTGATTATAACCTTTCCATCCTGAAGAGTGAGCTGTAGGGTTAATTGTTGTTCTGAATCAGAAATAACTCCAACTTGAATGTGCTCCTGAATAAATACCCAAATCTTCCCATTGATATTGAAATTTTCATACTGCATACCTAACCTTCTCTTATATCTTTTTATTTGAGTAACTTCTTGAAATGGTTCCATCAAAGCAATAAGAAAAGAATTATGATATCTGTGAAGCATCTGAACTCTATGAAAAGCATTCTGAGTTCTCACAGACCTAATGTTCCACACCAACGCTTTGTAACTCATTTAGAAGTAGCTTTAACTCCCCTTCTGGCAATCACCCTTGTTGGCTTACTATTTGTATCAAGTTTACTCTTCTGTCTCTTTTCTTTTGACACTAATTGTGGAGAAATCCCAGCTTCTTTTTGCATCTGTGATATGTTTTGCATGTTTTCAACTTCTTCACTGTCTTCAACCTTTTTTTCATTCTCAATCATGTTGTTGCTTCTTTCAGGCTCATTGTGTAACTGATGGAGCACCACAGCATGCAGGGCTTGCATTGGGGAGTTGACCATATGATACATCACAGCACCACAGCTGTTTTTAGGCTCATTGTTAATGCTTTACTGATCTCTGTTGCTTCAAGCTATTTTGTTGGGGTAATAACTGATTTATGAACTTGTACATCCTTATCATCCACCCTTTTATTTTTATCAGAAACCATCACCTGTAATGGTTTATGATATGTTCCTTGTGACAAATCTTGGACTACATGTATATCCTCTTCATTCAAACCCCATTCTTTACGGTGTTGAGGTAAAGAGAATTATTGTACCTCAATTTCTTTGCCTTCATCTTTCTCAAAATCGTGTTGCTTCATCTCAATTGATTTTCTAGATTCTCTCAATTATTGTTGACTCTGCAAAAGCTGTTGTTGGTGTGGTGAAGAAATCTCTACTGCTGTTGCTACTACTATTTTTTCACTTATTATTTCTTTCTCCCTTGTTGTACTTACAAGTTCCACACTTTACAGGTCACTCAACTGCTGCCTCTGCAAAATCTGTTGATGTTGTGATGCAATATTACTACCCTTTATTACATTTGCTGCTGCATTTATGCCTTTATGTGTGTGTCCTGATTCCTTTGTAACCTGATTAGCGATTGCTAATTCCCCATCTGTAGAGGACTATAACAACTTATTTTCATTGCTGCTCTTTGTGTCATTTGTTGCTGCAATGTTTCATCCTTGTATGTGATCATTATTACTGTTGGTGTTGTTATCTTGTATAGCATGTAACTGTGCATCATCTTTGATAGTATCATGTTGTGATTGTTATTGATATCTCTCACCCTTTTTCTCTTTTATTTGATTATCACATTGCCGCATTTGTAGCTCTATCTCAGACTTGCTCACCTCCCCCTTATTTTCGATATTCATAATCCTATCATCTATTCCATTTTCCACCTCATCATCCTGTAGTGCATCAAAATAGTTTGTTGTGCTAGCCCCTTTGTTACTCATCATAGCCTTCCCATGTTCCTCAGTAATCAACTTAGTGGTCTAATTTAAATCTTCTACTGGTGGGATTCCACCTTGCAATAACCATCTTTCCATTTATCACCCTCTTTTGTATAGGGACTGTTGATTGTTCCTCACCTTGGACTTGTTCCTCTTCCTACCATTCCTCCTCAAAAGCTGTCTTGGGTAAGTCTTTTTCTCTAAATCTGACTTGATGGTAGACCTCAAGTCAATCTTTGAAAAACACTTGGCGCCCTGTAACTGATCAAACAAATCGTCAATTCGAGGAAGGGGATGTTTATTCTTGATCGTTAACTTATTCAATTGCCGATAGTCAATGCACATTCTCAATGTGCCATCTTTCTTCCGTACAAATAATATCGGTGCACCCCACGGAGACATACTCGGCCTAATAAAGCCCTTGTCCAGCAAATCTTTCAATTGCTCCTTCAATTCATGCAATTCTGCTGGAGCCATTCTATACGGGGGAATAGAGATAGGCTGAGTTCCTGGAATCACATCAATACCAAATTCTACTTTCCGTTCTGGGGGCAAACCTGTAAGATCTTCTGGAAATACATCAAGCTACTCATTGACCACTGGAACTGATTGAGGAGTTGGTGGTTTCGCATCAATATCATGCACTCTCACTAAGTGGCATATATACCCCTTAGATATCATTTTCCTAGCCTTAAGATAGGAAATAAATTTGCCTCTTGGTGCCCCTACATCACCCTTCCATTCAAGAACATTCGTTTGGGGAAAATAAAAATGTACTTTCTTAGTTCGGCAATCTATCGTGGTATAACAAGAGGTCAACCAATCCATGCCCATTATGACATCAAAATCCACCATGTCCAGTTCAATAAGATCGGCCAGTGTATTATTACCACACACAGTTACCACACAATTACGATATACTCTTTTTGCAACAATATAGTCACCGACTG
This sequence comes from Capsicum rhomboideum, assembly GCA_031232105.1. Lineage (NCBI taxonomy): Eukaryota > Viridiplantae > Streptophyta > Magnoliopsida > Solanales > Solanaceae > Capsicum > Capsicum rhomboideum. Next base: position 43,100,897 of record CP124719.1, on the reverse strand, counting down.
GTGTAGATACTTCAACTGACTTAGTTAATAGTTTCGGTGTTCTTTTAAATTTCACAGCAATCAATGGAGTAACATATGACAATGTAGAACCAGGATCAATCAATGCATATACATTATACAAAAATATGGATAATGTACCTGTGACGACATCAGGAGAAGCCTCCGAACTCTGCCGATCTACTAGAGCATAAGTACGATTCTGAGTTCCACTGGAACTGGCTCCTGGTACTACCTCTACCACGAACCGTCGGATGTACACCTCTTCCTAGGGAAGGAACCGATGATGATGATGCAACGGTTGATCCCGCAGGTCGCGCCACACCACCTAAGCCTCTTTGCGGGCAATCTCTCATCATATGCCCCGCCATACCACACCAATAACAAACATTCATCCCCCGCCGGCATTCACCTGAATGAAATCGTCTACAATACTGACACAACGGGCGAAAAGATCCCGCTGTCTGTGAACCATGACTCCCGCTACTTTGCCCGGCTTGATTACCTCTAAACCCTCGGAATTGAGATGAAGCGCCTGCCGTGGAATAAGAAAATAAAGGCTAGGCGGTCTATTAAAACTCTGAGGCATGAACTCTGTTTGGGACGTCATAGACTCTCCCGTAGATCTAGCCCTCTTCGACGGCCCTTCTTCCAACCCTTGTGCTCTTCTCTGTTGCCTCTGATCTTCCATTTTCTGCGCAAAGGCCTGTATTCTAGCTATGTCCATATCCATGTTCAAGGCAGCAATGGTGCAGTCCCTTACCAAATATGGCTCTAACCTGTCCACATATCTATAGACTCTGTATGTCATCGTGGCTACTACATTTGGAGCATATCGGGCCAAAGAATTAAACTGCAGACTGTATTCTCTGACACTCAGATTCCCTTGACGAAGATTCAAGAATTGATCCGCACGAGCCTCTCAGATCTCATAGGAAAGGTAGTGATCAAGAAATACCGCTTTAAATTCTTCCCATGTAGGTGGGTTTGCACCAATATTACGAGCTTTCTTCCAATCTTCATACCATAGTATAGCCTCGACCTTCAATCTATAGGTCGCAAGCTCAACCGTTTCCACACCGGACACATGCATAACCTCCAGAGCCCTTTGAATTTGATCTATAAAATCTTGCGGGTCTTCATTTGCATCTAATCCAGTGAATGTGGGAGGATCTAATTTCAGAAAGTCCTGAGTCCGTCGACTAGCTTCTCTAGCTGTACTATTATCACTTGTCATTGGACCACCTTGTCCCTGAACTTGTGCAACAACTATTCGGGTCAACATTTGCACTGCATTCTTTAAGTCCTGGTCAGTAGTATTTACTGGTGGTTCTGCAGGTACTTCTCTTTCTCTTAACTCTTCTGAAAATGGAAGAGTAGAAGAAGCCTGTGATGCCATCTCTGGTTTAGCGCCGCCTTGATTAACTGGTTCAGGCGGGGCTCTACTAGTTCCTTCTCCAGCAATTCTGTCTATCCTCTTACTTTTACCTCGACCTCTTCTTGTCATCGGCATTTTGCTATAATATACAAGAACAACAATTTTTATGGTCAGAAACAAGTCCACCTATAACTTCGGCTCTAATGTACGATCTAGAAATGAAGGAATGAAATAACTCCTGAATGTCCCGTAGCTTTCTACTTATAAATATGGTGCACAACACATTGATAAGTAAGACTCTACTCAGACATGGCTTTGTAGACACCCTTAGAACTACCTGCTCTGATACCACTTTTGTCACGCCCCGGATTCCAATGGGACGGACTGGCACCCGAAACCGATAAGGCCCGAGAGAACCAATCTTTACTCCTGTCCATTCATATGCATGCCATTAGAAACATCACCACCACGTAAGGACATAAACTGTTGATAGCGAAAATCATGGAATATGTGATATATATATATATATATGTGAAACTTGGCCGTTAGGGCCATCAAGTCAAAATGGGCATACATCTCTTACATTCATATACCCACATATGTCTACAAAAGCCTCTAATAGAAGTACGTACATGACCAACCTAAATTCGGGACAAGTCCCCGCTTTACATAACATTTACAATATCAAAACCAATGTACAACTGTGACTCGGAAAGCCCCGATCCAACTGGAGCTCACCAAAGATCAGTAGATGACCCGCAGCTTATTGGAATACCTTAGGACATTTCGGAATGAACTAGTACAACATCAATGTGAATACTATGAACTGCAGAAGGATACGAAAAGAGTAACCTTACATACCTTATCTTCTCAATATGAACACTCAATCTTATACGTGAATACAATAGTCCAGCTCCTTCCTTATGTCTTACTCTACAACACAAATACATACCGGAGCTTACATTAACAACTAGTTACCGTACAAATGTACAAGACGACAATGAGATACATGACTTCTATATAAAGTCATTTCATACCTTACAATACAATCCACTGCAATATCATACCAACAAAACCATAATATTCCACCCATTGATCAAGACATTATACATCAATAGCATTTCACACCACGTTTACCCTTTATGTCTCCTCATTATCATTCCGTCACAATTACTCCTTCATAACAACATATGAACAACAATTCATACTTAATATAGTCCAACATGCCTCCATATGACCCTTTAAAGTCATTAAAACGATATCATAAGTTGATAATTACATCCAAAAAGGGTATAGGGGCCTTCGGGGATCAAAGAGAGATGAAAACATACAAAACGGAATTCTGGTGTGACATGTGAAGCCACCTGCGCCCGCAGGTGGCTGAAATGCGGCAGCAGATGGCCCTTGGCAGTGTCCAGGGGCATCTGTGTTGCGCAGGTGCCTCACCTGCGAGGGCGGGTGCCCATTTTCGGCCACCGGGGTTCGTTTTGGGTCCTTTTTCGCATTAAATGGTTCATGGCCATAAATAAGCTTTACTTTACATACTTTTGATCAACTTAAGACCAATGAACAACCATGGTTTCATAACACACCTAAACATCACCCAAAACCATCTTTTTATTTCAATACGTCACCCATTCCACGGCCAATTTCGTAACAACAATCCCACAAGTTGTACACATAGAGAAACAAGTTAGGAACATAACCATGTCATACATGTGAACATCTCATCCATATTATTCACCCCTTTCAAGATCTCAAGTCACCTTTCAAGTTTAAGACTCATAGATGATACATCTATTAGCAAAAGAAAAAACAAAAGTGGATTGCTCAACACTTTTAAGCATAACCAACATGATATACACCATCTCTCATGCATAAAATATATTTAACCATAATAATATACACTTACCAATACTTACAAAATGATGATCTTGTCCAAAAGAGATGAAGGCTTAGGGTTTGTGTGTAGAGAGAAAGGTTTGGAAAAATCTAGAAAAGGGCATGTGTATTGATAAAGAATAAAAATCTGATTTTTCCTTCACTTTATATAGTACTAATGGTCCTCCTTAGCCAATTAAATGCATGTTAGCTTAGTCAACACAAGAATGGATCTTTTCCATTATTTGGGTCATGTCTTCCATGTGATTTTGGGCTTCATTTAAGTCCAATGGCACATGACTCCTTTAAGCCCAACAATTTAATGCATAATTCACCAATTCTCTCATGTTTAAATATTTCCATGAATGTTATGGTAATCAACTAGACTCAGAAACATACGGGGTGTTACAAAAGCCTTCTTTAATTCAGGATGTAGGCTTTTGCATTCAGCTTTCTCATGTCCTTGTAATTTACAAGTGTGGCAATATTTTGGCAACACATCATATTATATCTTTATCTTTTGAACTCTAGCTTTATTAGTCTTGTTATTCAGTACCTCAAGCTCTATATATTCTGAATACTTCGCAGCCAAGTCCACTTGGACTTTAACCCTTGCACAACTTGGACGGGTTTTATTAATTGTAGCCATATCTAGGTGGATTGGCTTTACCACAAGAGCAGCTAATGAAAACAAAGATTCCTTTACAAAAAAGATGGGCAAGATATCAGGAAAAGAAATTCAAGCCATTGCTTGGGTTGTCTCCTCACTCGATTTAAACTTGGCATCATAAATGAGGTGCCTCATTTGATATGCCACTTCATCTTTCGCAGTAATATAGTAAACATTTTTAGACGTCATGTTTACAAAGTCCTCCATTAGATTAAATCTCAGTAAAATGTGTTTATGCCTAAGCAATCCAATTTTGCAGTCACCCTTCATCTTACATTGCTTTGGTATTTGAATTCTGACACTATCCAATTCCAACCATCCATAAGAAAATTTGTCAATCACTGCAAGTTGTAAATCCTCGATGACATTCATTTTTGAACCTCTTCTTCTGTCCATTTGACTCGTGGTACCCCATTCTTGTATTCCATTGGCTTTATCATAATTGAATCACATAAAACTTTGTTATCATGTTATGCGTTGGCATTAGACTTCATCAAGTCAACATACTTCAATTTAGCTTTATTCACATCTTCATTAACACTTTGTCCCTCAATATTGTCGACGCTAGGCAAACTCGTAGGCTCGTTAGGCAAACCTGGCTTTTTAGGCGAATTAGCATGATATAGGTCTGGGAAATTGGTTGGGGATGTAAAAGAGCTAGCCGCAATTGACGGACCAGTTTTCGACCATGCCGGTGGCAATGACGTGGCTAGGGTTCTAAATTTTTTAAGAGAGAAAAATCGCCTGTAGGAGAGAGATTAATGACGACCTAATAAACAAATGAAAACACGGGAAATTTTCAAAAGGAATTTATTCGCTTCACTTCTGCATTCTTTAAAACTTTTTTTTAATAACCGGTTGTCTTACCTATCGGTAGGTGTTGCGATAGGTGCCATCACGGTCCCAGATTTGGATCGTGACAGAATTCCCACTAATGAGGTCTGGGGAGGGTAGAGTGTACGCAGACCTTACCACTATCTCGTAGAGGTAGATAGAATGTTTCCAAAAGACCCTCAGCTCGAGTACAACAAATCAAATTAGGTATGAAAATGAAAAATGACGGCAAAGAACACATTGCAACTAATACGGAAACATTAATAACAACAAATTAGTGCAATAACCGATGCAACAGATGATAGAAATCAAAAGCCCGACTCTGCAATAATAAAGTTAATACTATGATAGACACCGCCAAATCTAAACCCGTCAGTAAGCAAGACAATACTCCACTATCTACTAACCTTCTACTCTAATCTGCGACCTCCACACACTCCTATCTGGACAAATATATTGAAACAGAGGAAGTATAAATTAGTGCTAAGGGAATATTGGAGGAGTTCATAAGGGATGATTCTGGGAATTGGTTGGCAGGCTATACTAAACACATCAATTTAGCCTCTGCTATCTGGAAAAGGGGGTACTTGAGAAATCATAAGGGGCCATTCAGGGAATTGGTTGGTAGGCTATGCTAGAACACATCAATTAGCTACTGCTATCCAAGTTGAAATACATGCTCTTTTGGTAAGTTTACAATTAGCAAGTAGTCTAAATCTCATGCCTTTGGAGGTCAATCTGATGCTACAGAGGTCATCACTCTATTAAATTCACATAATTGTAATTATGCTAACTATTTACATGATTGCAGACACGTGCACCGCCAGCTGCATGCTCCAGAAGTATTTCACTCGAGAGCAAAATAGAGTAGCTGTCATCTTGCCAAACATGGATATGCAGCACCTCAACTCACTAACCTCCTCACCGGATTTTGCCCCGCAAAGCTTTCTCATATGACGAAATGGGCATCTCTCTTTGTAGACTACCACCCACTTAACTATGTAACTTAGGAAGGGATAGATGCCCTTACACTAGATCCTTCAACTACAAACGCTGATCTTACACACACATGCCATCAGCTCCCAGTAACATAACGTGTTAATGATGATATAATCTTTACAACCAAATAAATAGTTAGTGCAAAGGTACAAAATATCCTTTTCACGTGTAAAGGAAGTGGAAATATAAAACCTTTTAAACTATTCCAGACTGCTTCCGTGTTGACTGAATTTCAGTTCAATCCTTTTTTAAGTTTCTCTCTTTCTTTCTTTTCGAATATAATCTGTCAAGCCAACTCAATGCACAAAGTGAACATTAAATTAGCTTTGATAAGCCAACAATATAAACAGCTGATTCAGAACATAAAATTTCCAGGACACATATGATCAGCCAAAGCAACTAAAATAAAATCAGCTAATAAACAAATCTGGTAAAGTCTGACTAAGTTGCAACCTATCCTGGAGTTTCAGTTCTAGACTCCTTTCTGTAAGCTATACAAAATATGATGAGGAAACTCCTAAAGGCGAAGCTAAGATTTCAGTCTCAGCTCATATTTTAGATAAAGTTGATTTCATTAATGCCGACAAGATAGAATTACTGTTTGTCAGTTCCATTCATAATCAGGTGTACATTGTGTATCCTTCAAAACCAGCTGACAGTCATATGTGCGAAGTTCTGACTATTCCAAAAGACCACCAAGAACACATTCCTCAAGGCCAGTCCATGAAAAACAACCCTTCTTCAGATCCAAGCCATACACCTTGGATCTGCTTTCCAACTCCTAGGAGACCTGTCATAAATTAGACATTATCTGTTACATGAAAGAAGAGATGTATTACTGGAGGGATATGAACCAAGCAAGGCAGGTAATACCTTCAGTTTTTGGCCAGCGTACAACTGAGGGGATCGTATCCATGAACTTATCATCGAATAGCAATTCACCAGATTTGATACTCCACAGCCGCAAATGATGGTCCTCTCCACCTAACAAGAGTGTTTTTAGCCAGTGGTTCACATTTTTCTATTGCACTGAGAAACAAAATACAAGCGTCATAAAGCTAGCTACCTGACATGACAATTGTCTCTGATGGGTCAACGCCGAGCTGTATCCGACTATGAGAATTTATATTTCCCTCATATGATTGAATTGCACCCCTCATTAGACGATGATCATAAAGCTTTATCTGGAAGTATACCGATGTTACAAATAATCCACATGTACAAGACAGACTAATTAAGTGATCCATTTCTCATCAGCCAAATCACTCAATTTTATGCACTTAAAGACATTGACATAGAGTGCATAACACTCACCTTCCATAATAAACCGTTCAGCTTTTGATAACAAATTTGTTCGTTTTGGTTTGTGGGATAAAGGATAACAAAAATATGAGAATTTTTATCTCGCATTTGGTTGAACTTTTTATCCTAGAACTAGCAATCTCGGGATTATTTATACCACAATTATGGTATTATTTTTATACCACATTCAATATGTAATAACAATCCCAGTATATTACTAATCACGGGATAGAACACCAAAATGATAAAGATGCACTTCTTCAAAGCTCCTCCCAAATTCCTTTAAAAAACAAGGTTAAAATTCAAAATAAAAGTTTATCTCAATTTATCTAAGAATGAAACAAACCCATGTTTTATATTGTATCGCATATATCCAATTTTTAGTTCAGTGAACCAAACATATACCAATAAAAGTATCTCCACTAAAATAAACTTGTCATTATTTAATCCACGTATTATAATCCTGGTATAACTTGTTCAGCAACCAAACGACCCCTTGCACAAGCAGGAGTTAATTCTTCTTATCTGGGACCCCGTCCCGTCCCTTGAGGGGAAAAAAAAGAATAAAGTTCAAAATATGAAGAGAAAATGCAGATATTCGCAAACAAAAGGTCATCTCAAACTATGAAAACGTAAAGATAACCTAAGAGACCAAATCTTAAGGCCTAAAATCAGAAACATTAGTCAGCTTAGAAACTCCAGTTGCAGTAAAATTAATCCTCTTATTCCAAATTGAGAAACCAAAACTGTTAGCATACTATTGGACCTCTTATAAATTCAATGGAACTTTTTAGCAGGAAATGCAACAAATGAGAGACCTTGTAAAGAAAAACCTAAAAGAGTCGAATAATCAGGCAAAGAAAATACTAAGTAATACTAGCACACCGCGATCGATGGCCAGTAGTCTCTCACTTTGTCTCTGTATCTTAAAAATTACTGATAGCTAAGAGAAACAAAAGAATAATGATGATAATCACAAGCTTCTTGGCATATAAGGAAATGCGATAATTTGAGATTCAGGTACCCACCACTACATTATGTATTTTTGGAATCTAACATTAAGCGCTGAGAGACTAACTGGTCTCCAGCTATTACCCTATATAAAAGGATCAATTCTTCTGGAGCCCTTTTAACACAAACATTAAGGGACAGACTTGTGTGGGATTTCAAGCCATCAAGATAATCCTCATCATCAAGGATTGCAAAAACAGCTGAGAAAACAACCAAGTACATAGCCAAAGGAATCACATTAAGATACTAACCAATCCATCCATGGAGCTTGCCAGGAAACATTGATCATAAAGTCTCAAAGATGTCAAACTGCAATATCAGAAAAAGGGACAAAACTTTAAGAAAAGAATTTATTAATCAATTAAGCAAAGAAATGAAAAATCCTCGAGTAATATTGCAAAGAAAGCTCACTAACCAACATACAGATGACGGCATAGATATTTTGTTGCAGAGGCACATCTTCCCTTTGATCTGCATAGACAAAAGAAATCCACAAATTTGTACAAGTGTTCATCTAACAAATATGGAGCTCTCATAATATCCTCAATCACAAAAATCTAAGAGTAGAGCAGAAAATTCATAGCTTCGTAAATGAAAACTGATTTTCATAACGAGAAGACAGCATTAGGAGTCAAACTGTCTAAACAATTTTCCCATTAAATACTTCCATTACTGCAACATTTGAGAAAACCAATCCAATGACAATAAGTTAAGACATGTGCAAATGATGTAAGCTCTTCTGTCACATTCATAGCCCCCAAGGCCCTACCTAAATGAAAACTGATACTAATACCACAAAGTAATTGGTATCTTATTGAACTAAAAGAACAATTTTCACGTTCAATACTTCCATTGTTGCAACATTTGGGACAACTATACCAATTTCTGTGAATTAAACATGTTCAAATGATATAAGCTCCTAATCATGTGCTCCTAATGATGCTTTTAGTTTGTACCTTGTCTTACATTAACCAATGTAATTTTATCTTTGGTTATCTTGACTTGACATCCACTTAAAATGACTAACTTTGTTGCTTATAAATGAATGTTAGATTGCCCGACGATAAAGGGGGATTTAACTTTATGTTTCAGAATTAAATTGCAGCCATGTGACCAGGAGGTCACGGGTTCAAGACTTGGAAACAGCCTCTGGCAGAAATGCAAGGTAAGGCTTCATACAATAGATCCTTGGGGTCGGGCCCTTCCCCGGACCCTGGAGCTTTAGTGCACCGGGCTGCCCTTTTTTTCAGAATTAAATTAGACAGTTCCCAACAATTGTTTCCTGTTCCAAAATGAACTCTCTAATTGCTCATCTTTGAGTGCTAACATAAACTCAAAACATATCTGTAATTTGGAATACAGGAAGTTCACTATTGCTCTTTCAAATGCAGTGGGGTGGAAGGACGTTCACTGAAAGAAAAGAACATACACACTCCTAATGAAATCAGTTAATACCTGGAAGGAATCTCTAGCAGAGCTTTTAAACCTACTAGAAGACCCATTAGAATGGCACGGAATTCTGTTCTGAGGAAGCCTACCAGAAAAATCTCCTGGTTTTTGACGGGTATCGATGGACAAAATTGTTCCATTTCTTAGCCCACATAAAACAACATTTTCCTGCAATAGAAAAGAAGGAATTCTGAAAACACAATTTCAGAAACTTCACCTTCCAGGATGCATACAATACACCCTTGTGGTGGGGCCCTTCCCCGGACACCACGCATAGCGGTAGCTTTAATGCACCGGGCTGCCCTTTTTTCACCTTCCAGGATGCACAGGAAATGTTACAGATGATTCCAGGGACGCTTCTTATTTCCAATGTCACAAAAATTCATCAAGAGAACGCCTTGTTGCAGATGACAGACATGTTTAAAGAAGCTAGGCATATAATACATTCATGTCCACGTGTATCACAAAAGCAAGAAAACTAAAAAATCCAACAGTTCAATTTTCAATGAACACATGAATGAATGTGATTTTGTGCATACTTTGGATTGATTAATTATGCAACTCTAGAAACAAAAGTTAATCAGCATGACAAATTTGGATTACTAGTTCACTAACAGATGACGACATTTGTTATCTTCATGTATTTTAAAATCTTCAGAAACAATTATCAATATGAAGGTTCACAAAATTATAAATCTCTTGTACAACTTATTGCACTTACGGAATGAAATAATAAGTAATTAAAGCACAAAGGATGGAGTATGAGAAATTTACTGAATTATCAAATTGTACGGAGAAAATGTCGCTTTTAGACCGACAAACCCAGGATTTCACTCCTGTTTCTATGTCCAACATTGCAGCTCCTCTATTGGTGCCTATATAATATTAAGCAAGTTATAAGAAACAAGCAATGAATAAAAGTATTTTTCTTCCTGGAACTTCAATAAAATTTGCAGGACAAATAAATCAAATAGACACAACCCATAATTTTGATTTGAAAATTGACAACTTGGATCAGAAAAGAGAAGAATTTACTTCAAATGAGAGAGTAAAACATGGCAATGTAAGCATGGGAATTGCATTTCAAAGACCAATCAATCACAAAGCTGGATTTCTATATTAGCAAAGGGACTTCAGTAACTGCAAACATGTAGGAAACACAAAGGAAAGAACTTGCCTACTACTGCTTGTTTCTGATCATGGCCACAATCTGCTGTCCAAACTGTATACTGAAATGAAGCAATCTCAGAAATCCTTCTTCTAAGAGGTGGTCTACTTGAATTAAGATCTAGTGGTTCACTGAGGTTCAAAATGTTGACTGTTCCACCAGATGATTCAGCTCCCAGAGTAGTTATCCTGAGCTCTTGTGTTAAGTCTCACAAGTGTGACAAGAACATACGACCTCCCTCATGTTTTGGTCGTCTTACTTTGAGTAGGTATGGACTTTAGAGTGGAGTGGAAAAACTAAAAATATTAAAGAGCAGCGAGCCCAAAACAAACGATAACAGTTACTTTTATAAATTTGAAGATCTACAAGAATAAAAAGTTGGTTCTATTTTTAACTACTTTAGAACTCCAAAATACAAGAAGCAACAAAAAGTAAATAATAAAAAATACTATTTACAGAAAGGAATGACATTTCAGAACAACTCAAAAGGAAAGTAGAACAACCATCATCTTTTGCCGGTCGGAGTATTACGAGAATGTTTCAACGGAAGATGAAACAAATACTTTACACCAGCAAACACTAAAGTAGTTTTATTGAATTTCCCCTAGTGGTTTTGACGATGTGCATCGAGGCTTTGGATTTAGGGTTAGAAAAGGAGGAGGAGCTTCGCTTCTGGGCTTTACTAAAGCTTTCGAGTTGGTGATATCTAACTTGTGCTTCCCGAAAAAGGAGGGCCACTTGGTTGCCTTTCCAGTGCAGTGGCCAAAACTCAAATAGACTACTTACTCCTTACAAAGGGTGACAGAGCAAGAACTGCAAGGTTATCCTGACTGGGAACCTTACTACCCAACGTAAGCTCTTGGCAGTGGACTTGGAGATTAAAAGGAAGGAGAAGAAGAAGGTTTTGTTTGACTGGCCGAGGATCAAATGGGGTGGCTCGACCCCTGCCCGAGCTTGGGAGACTGGGGATAGGTTAATGGCGATGGGGGCTTGCGAGAGTAATGGGGAGATGAACAACATGTGGGATAGGACAACTAGTTGCACTAGGGAAGCAGCTAGAGAGGCGCTAGAGGTTTCGAGCAGCAAGCCTACTTCTTATTGCACTTGAAGGAGGAATAAGACCACAAAGAAGGAGAACTAACGACGGGAAGAGAAGATAGTTAGTTTCTAAAGGATGGACCAATCAAACCATATCGTATCGAAGAGGAGCACATATTCTTTATTACTGACTTTTCGTGGTTAATCGCACCAACCGGAGTTAGTATCTTTGGTAGCCATTGAGAGGATTAGTGGTGGAATGGAAAAGTCCAAGGCAAAGTGGAAGCGAAGGTTTTTTAAAAAAAAATTGGTAGAGAGCAAAGGCGAGGAGGAAAAGCGGACGAATAAGGAAAGGTATAATGTAATGAAGAAAGAGGCGAAGTTAGAGGTTATGCGGCAAAAATGGCATCTTTCGAATGCTTGTATGTCGAACTAGGGGATAAAGGCGGAGATAAGAAGTTGTACATGCTTGCCAAGGCGAGAGAGGGAGGCTCGAGACCTGGATCAAGTGAAGTGCATCAAAGATGAGGAAGACAAAGTTCTAGTGGAAGAGGCACTTATTAGACGGAGATGGCAAGCATACTTTCATAAACTCTTGAACGGAGAAGGGGACAAAGATATTGTGTTGGGTGATTTGGAGCACTCAGCGAGCCGTTGGGATTTTGTCGGGATTTTGGGTATTGTAGGTGTATTAAGGCTGAGGAGGTTAAGGATGCTTTTCGTAGGATGGGAAGGGAAGAGCGACCGAACCAGATGAGGTTCCAGTAGAGTTTTGGAAGAGCACAAACTGGGCAAGTATGGAAAGACTGACTGGGTTGCTTAATGTCATATTTAAGACGACTAAAATGAGCAAAGAATGGAGGTGGAGTACAATGATTCCGTTTTACAAAAACAAGGGTGATATCCAGAACTACAACAATTGCACGAATATCAAGCTGCTGAACCACACTATGAAAGTTTGGGAGGGGGTGGTGGAGATGAGGGTGAGGAAAGGTACATCCATTTTCAAGAACCAGTTTGGATCATGTCGGGACAATCAACTACTCAAGCCATTCATCTTATAAGGAGACTGGTGGAGAAATATAGGGAAAGGAAGAGGGACTTACATATTGTATTCATTGACCTACTACAAAGTCCCGAGGAAAGTCCTATGGAGATGCCTGAAGGCTAAAGGTGTACTAGTGGCTTAGATTAGGGCGATGAAGGACATGTACGCTAGAGCCATGACTCGGGTAAGAACAGTGGAAGGAGACTCAGGGACTTTCTAGTCGAGATGGGGTTGCCCCAGGGATCAATGCTTGGCCTGTTTCTATTTTCCTTGGTGATGGATGAATTGACGCGGCACATTCAAGGTGAGGTGTCATTCTGTATGTTGTTTGCAGATGACATAGCACTGATTAAGGAAACTCGCAACAGAGTTAACGCTAGGTTGGAGATATGGAGACGAACTCTAGAGTCTAAAGGGTTCAGGTTGAGCTTGAGCAGGACCGAAACAGAGTATTTGGAGTGCAAATCCAGTGATGCAACGCAAGAGGCAAGCGTGAAAGTGAGACTTGATACACAGGTTGTCCCCAAAAGAGAGTTGTAAGTATCTTGGGTCTTTGATTCAAGGAAATGGGAGATCGACGATGATGTCATACATCGTATTAGTGCGGCATGGATGAAATGAAGGCTTGCCTCCGAAATCTTGTGTGATAAAAAAATACTTTCAAACTTAAAGGTAAATTCTACAGAGTAGAGGTTAGACCAATTTGTTGTATGGGGGAGTGTTGGCCAATTAAGAACTCTTATTTTCAAAAGATGCAAGTTGCAGAAATGAGGATGTTGAGATGGATGTGTGGGAATACGAGTGATAAGATTAGGAACGAGGATATCCAGGACAAGGTGCGAGTGGCCTCCTTGGTGGACAATTGAGGGAAACGAGGCTTAGATGGTTTGGGCATGTGCAGATTCCCCGGTGAGAATGTGTGAGAGGTTGGAAATAGGGGATACAAGGAGAGGTATAGGTAGGTTGAAGGAGTATTGGGGAGAGGTAAATAGACATGACATGGCTCAACTTCAACTTACCGAGGACATGACCTTAGATAGGAGAGTATGAAGGTCTCAAATTAGTGTAGAAGGTTAGTAAGTAGTCCAACGTTGTCTTGCTTTTCGATGATCTAGGCCTTGGTGGTAATCTCCGAGTATGTCATAGTAATAGCCTTATTCATGTAGTTTCTGGATTTTAGTATGTGTTATCATCTGTTGTTTACTATGTTTTAGGTGATCGCACTACGTTATTGATGTTATTGTTCCTTGCATGTATGCTCTGCACGGCTTTCCTATTAATTGTCATGTTTTCTTAATTGCCGTTTTTCCTTTCCATTACTCTTTGATTTGCTTTATTAAGATGAGGTCTTTCGGAAACAGTCTCTCTACCTCCACAAGGTAGGAATAAGATATACATGCACTTTACCCTCCCCTCCCACATCCCACTTTGTGGGATTTCACTGGGTATGATGTTGTTGTAAACAGGTAAGTAAAATCTTATATATCCGACAAATCCAAAGCTCAGAGCCTTGGATTGAAAACAAATGTGTAGTATGAGTCACCAAAGACATAAATCAGACCAACCAACTTACTTAATAATCATTGAAGAGGACATTATAACAATGAGGAACAAATCATATTTATGAGGCAATAAACTATTAATTGCTAAACCCTTAAAAGGATACAGAATATATTTTAAAGAAGCATCACTAACGGGTGCAGGGTGCTTTTGGGACATCTTTATACAAGAGATATTCGATGACATATGTAAAAAACCTCCTGGAGGTCTCCAGACATGTCCTGGTGAGTCATAAGACCCTTCTCCGTATCCATCTTTGAGAGGCCAAACACGATCTGGCAAGCATTTTGCCCCTTGATTAAATTCTTGTCCAACCTTTCCAACTTCAAATAGACTGCGAATGCACTAGACTTCAAAACAATGCATTGGAAAATATGTTCCATACCTTTATGAATTTTCAACAAGAAATAGTCTATCAAACAAGTATGGATCACAAAAATTTTAACTAATAAAGATAGTTCATGCTGCTTAAAGATATTGTAACCACAAACATGAATGTACATATCTGATTGTAAAAGACTTAGCATGAAAATTTGAACATTCAGGGTTTATTTTGAAAGCCACCTCGGAATTGGATTTGGTGTAATTACTAGGGTAGTAATTACACAGCCTGGTAGTAATTACATAGTATAGTAATTAAAAAGACTTGTTTGTTCGCCATAACATAATTACAATGGAATTGCTACGTAATGTTTGGTTGCAGAAGTGTAATTACACGGTTAAATCTTTTAAATTTATAAATAAAATTTAATTATCAAAAACTAAACTTTAATGTTTGACAAATATGTTTCTATATAAGAAAGATAACTAAATTTTCTCTATCACTAGGTATTCAAGATACATACTCCCTCCGTTAAATTGTTTGACCTATTCTCCTTTTTGGTCCATTTAAAAAAGAATGACCCTTTCTCTTTTTAGAAATTCTTTAATTCCAACTTTCCACATGGCATGTTTAAGACCACAAGATTAAAAGATATTTTGGTACATTTGGCATATCTTTAATTTAAGACCACAAGATTCAAAAGTCTTCTTTATTTTCTTAAAATCCGTGTCAAGTCAAACAAGATACAATCAATTTGAAACAGAGGGCGTATTATTTTTTGAAATATAGTATTAAATAACTATATATTTGTAACTAATATTGTAAAAAATAGTTGATCTCTAGTTTTAAAATAAAGAATATTATAATTGAATTTTTTTTTGAAACTGGTAACATTACTCTATATATTCACAGGTGTACTTCAACCAAAAGTGTAGTTCCCCTTCAAAAGTATTACAATCTACCAAAAGCTCAAGACTATATTCTGATGCCTATAAACTATCTAGAACATCAAAGATGTCTTCTGTTTGAGCTAATAAACTATGTTTACACCAAAAACAAAAGAGAGCTAAGCAATTCATTTTGACATCCTGCAGACTGTTTTGCACATTTTCAAAGCTCCTATTGTTTCTCTCTTTCCAGATTGACCACCAAATGCAGGCTGGGACTATCTTCCATCTCTCCTCCTTCTTTGTAACATTGCCATCCCTGTTCCAGCTACTAAGTACTCCTCTAATGCTTCCTGGTTTCACCCACTTGATCCCCTTCAGGCTAATGAACATTCTCCATAGCTGATCTATCCATTTACAATGTAAGAAAAGATGGTTGACTGTCTCAGCTTGTTCTCCATATAGATAACACCTATAAGCCAACTGATAGCCCCTTTTCTTCAAGTTCTCATGTGTTAAAACAGCTTCTTTTGCCAAAAGCCAAGTGAAGCAGTTCACTTTGTAAGGCACCTTAGGTTTCCATATCATCTTCCATGGCCACTCATTCTCCTGCCTCCCTGTCCTATTAAGAGCTTTATAAGCAGACTTGACTGAGAAGACTCCTTTGTTATCTTCATGCCATATTAACAAATCATTTTCCTCATCAAGACTTCTTTGATCAGCTAAAGAGTTGAGAAGTTCTATCACATATTCAATCTCCCACTCATTTAGTTGTCTTCTTAGACCAAGATTCCATCCCTGCCCAGTCCACATATTAGCTACAGTGGCCTGTTGCACTTGGCTTAGTGTAAATAGGGCAGGGTATGCTTTTTTCAAAACCACTGTTCCATTCCACTTGTCTTCCCAAAAGGAAGTCTTCTGGCCATTTCCCACCTTCACTCTGGTTCTTGATTGTATCATTGGCCACAGATTTCTAATAGCCCTCCATACAAAGCAGCTATATGGAATGGTTACTTGTTTTGTCATTGTAATTGAATTAATGAATAAAAATTCTAACTAAGCGCACACAAAATAATAAATATTCCACACTGCAAAGTCACAGCACAAATTTGGGGTCTATTCCACATTTTAAGCAAGGAAGAGTGGACAATTGCCAGAACATACAACAGATCTCCTCAGTTGCTGGATTAGAAGGGGAGGTAGTAAGAGTCAAAAGAAGTGGTGGAGAACAGTCTCAGAACTGTCTGGTAGACTGCTTGGAGGGAAAGGAATGGCAGATTTTTGAAGATAAATTTAGTTTCATTCAGAAGATCAAATGGAATTGTATTGTATCTTTATGTTTATGGTGTAAAGAACAAGGTATAGATAATGAAGTACAAATAATAGATTTCCTAGGAGCTCTGTAATTGCTCTTTTATTAGTGTGTAATCAACTTTTGGAGGTGGCCAACATACCCTTAATGCTGAGGAATACAATGTTACTAGTTTATATATATATACACACACACAACCATAATTTCATAACATTATTCAAATGTTAAATGAAAAGTAATCTATCAATTCTAACATCACTCTGTATAAAGCCATGATTGTCTATAGCCTCATTCAACAATGAAATCCAACTTTAATGACGTCAGTCATTATAAACGAGTCCGGAGCCTAAACGAGTTCGGAGCCTAAAGGGCAATTTTTTTAAATTCAAAATTCTGAATGGGCAATGGATAACTGAAAAATACCAAAGGGGCAAAGGCGGGCAAGGCATCCCGCCTTATCTTTAACTATTTAACGATGTCAGTTAAATGTTTAAAGGTAAGGCGGGATGCCTTGCCCACCTTGTAAGGCGGTATCAGTCACCCGCCTTGTAAGTCTTCCACATTTTAAAACTTCTTTTCTAAATGTAGAAAAATATTTGAGTATAACTAGTCACAATACACACCAACTATTTATAAGGAAATGCAAAAATCTTACTTTATTACAACTAGTCACTATGCAACCCTTTATATTAATACTCCCTCCGTTTCAAAAAGAATAACCTACTTTCCTTTTTAGTCCGTTTCAAAAAGAATGACATCTTCCCTTTTTTGGTAACACTTTAATTTTAACTTTCCACGTGGCATGTTTAACACCACAAGATTCAAGGGCATTTTGATACATTTGCCATAACTTTAATTTAGGACTACAAGATTCAAAAGTCTTCTTTATTTTCTTAAACTCCGTGTCAAGTCAAACTAGGTCATTCTTTTTGAAACGAAGGGAGTATTTTGCAAGCACAAATGATTTAAATGCTTGCAATAATGTAGCAACTATCAAATTTGATGAAAGTTAATACTCTGCAAGACTAAGGACCCGTTTGGCCATAAAAACCAAGAACGCATTCACTTTATTTGGTATTTTTTAAGTTAAAAATAGAGTTGAAGTTGTGTTTGACCATAGTATCTTGGAAATGGGGTATTTTTGAAGTTAAAATATAAAAAGTGAAAATAAATTTAACTTTTTTTAGAGTTTTATGAAAAGTGGGTTATTTTATGAAAATAAAAAATTTAGATTTTTTTGAAAAAGAAAAAAATTAAACAGTGCTAAAAGTGAATCCAAAGATAGTGAAAACACCTCTTGTGTTGTTTTTCAAAAATCCAAGTATTGTAAAAACGTATTCCAGAATATTTATGGCCAAACAAGGCGGGTGACTGATACCGCCTTACAAGGCAGGTGATTGATACCCTCTTACAAGGCGGGCAAGGCATCCCGCCCCGCCTTTGCCCCTTTGGCATTTTTCAGTTTTTCATTGCCCATTCAGAATTTTAAATTAAAAAAATTGCTCTTTAGGCTCCGGACTCCATTATAAACCAAGTTCTTAGATGACTCATTCTTTCTTATATAATGAGATATAATTTCAAAAAAATTAGAATAATAACATAACTAAGCGAAATGAAGAAAGAAAAATAACACAACAACAAAATATGAGAAATTCTATGAAACCGCATGAAGTAAAGGTTGAAAAATGAGAAGTAACGAAATGAAAAATATATTATGTAAAAAGAATTACATATTAGAAATGAAGACATCTGGGATAAGGTAGGTGTGGCCTCCGAGGACAAGACACGGGAGGCGAGGCTGAGATGGTTCGGGCATGTGAAGAGGAGATGCACATATGCCCCAGTGCAGAGGTGTGAGAGGTTGGCTATGAATGATTTCAGGAGAGCTAGAGATAGACTGAGAAGTACTGAGGAAAAGTGTTTAGACTAGACATGGCGCAACTTCAGCTTACTGAAGACATAACCTTCGACAGGAGATTATGGAGGACACTAATTAGGGTAGAAGGTTCGTAGGTAGTTAAGTGTAGTCTTGTTTATCCTTCCATAGTAATGTGAGAAAAAGCTCTCAAGATGGAAGTGTCAATACTTGTCATTTGGTGGAGACTCACTCTAATTAATTCAGTCCTAGATTCTATGCTGACTTATATGATGTCCCTCTTTCTCATCCCAGTGGGAGTCACTCAAAAGACTGGACAACATTAGAAGGAAGTTTTTGTGGCAAGGCAATAACGAAAAAAAGGGCTCTCATCTAGTAAAGTAGAAAGATGTTCTTAGCGAGGCTCAAGGTGGACTGGGAATTAGAAATTTGAAAAATCATAGCAAAGCACTCAAATTGAAGTGGTTACAGAGATATTCTCAAGACCCTCAAAGCTTATGGAACAAGGTGATCAAAGCTAAATATGAAGTGGAAGATAACTGGATGACAAAGCCAGTTAACTCAGTTTATGGTGTTAGCCTTTGGAGGTCTATCAGGGTACTATGGCCAGCTCTTAAATGTAAAGTCTCTATCAGAGTACAAAATGGTAACAAGACTTCATTCTGGAATGATAACTGGTTGGGGAATGGAACCTTAAAAGTTTTATTTGCTGATATTGTTTCTCTAGCTCAACACCAGCAAAGATCTATAGCTGAAATGTGGTCCCTTCAATGTTGGAATCTGATACTTAGAAGAAACTTGAATGACTGGGAGGTGATCAGAATGATGGAATTTTAAAAGCAACTGGAGAACTTTATAGGAGCTCAGAGTGGAGATGACACGCTGAGATGGCAAGGAAATAGCAGTGGGAAGTTCAGTGTTAATGCAGCCTATAAAATGTTGAACCAGCCCAGAACCCCAGTCACCAACTGGCCCTGGAAACATATATGGAAGACTAAAGTACCATATAAGGTTGCTTGTTTCTCATGGTTATTGGCAAAGGAAGTGGTGCTCACCCAGGAAAATTTAATCAAGAGAAAGTGGATTCTTTGTTCTAGATGTTTCTTATGTGAAAACGAGGTGGAAACAGTTGGCCATTTATTTCTTCACTGCAACATCACTGACCAGTTATGGAAGATCTTCATTAATCTCACAGGTATAGCCTGGACAATGCCTAGAAAGATTACTGAAGCTCTCCTTAGCTGGGATGTAGATGAAGCTGGAGCAGATGACGTAAGCAGATGGACGACGGTTCCTTCTTGCATATGGTGGACAATTTGGAGAGAGAAATTCTAGATGTTTTGAGAACAGTAGCAATACAGTACAGACTATCAAACTTAATTGTATTCTATTGTTTTGTTTTTGGTGCAATCAGGTCTACTCAGGAGATACTATATTTATCCTAGACACTTTAGTTTCTTGTTAGGATGGTCCTGTTTTGCTTTCTTTTGCTCACATGTATATATGGTTTCAGTACAACCTATGTACTGATTTGTGCTTAATACATACAACTGTTACCTTCTCCAAAAAAAAAAAATAGTCGTAGTACTACTCTTTGTAGGTTCTTGTTCCTTGGGATTACAGTAGGTATGTTGTTGTTAAGCTTGTATTTACCAGCAATTGTCAACCCCTTTAACACCCGACACGTTCTGGGACACCCGATTAAATTAGAATTTGAGAAAATATATTTTTACTTCTTAAATGCCTTAAAACATTTATGAAAAACTTTTAGTTATGACACATTTGTGTGTGTACTTATTTTATAAACTTTTTATAATATATTAATATTTTAATGAAAATACTAAGTCTAGCTAGGTAGAGCAATTATTATTTTATTAAGTAAAGATAACCAACTTATTAAGTACTAAATTGGTGGAGTTGAGTGAATTATATTAATTAGTAGGTGTTGGTCACGTCCTTCACTATTAATTAGTGAGTAAAGGACAAAGCACTCTAATATCTCTTTCTCAAAGCATTTAGATCCTTATCGATTAATGATCATAGTAGCCGCCTCTTTTTGATATTATTAGAAGTGATACTACTCCCACCACCGCCTAACAATAAGAGGCGGATAGAAATTAATACGATGCTCATCAACTGCATATAGTGAAGTGATATATTTTAGGCTACTTACGCCTAGGTAGTGAACAGATCCCTCGTATTTATTGCATATTTGGGTATTAAAATCTCCTCGGAGTAGTGAAAGCTCGGATTCTAGGTATGTAAAGGTTGTTCCCTTCTTTCAGCATGTTTCCTTAAAGCTTTAGAAGCAATATGGCGAGATTATTATCCCACCATGTAAAGCAAATCAATGTTCAACTAGATTGTTCCTAGAAAGCACGTGGTCTGCTAAATTATTTCATATCATCACTAGTTGAATGGGTAAAGAGTATGTTACATAATTAATTTGAATGGGTAATTGATAAAGTCAAATTTCCGTGAAGGAATGGATAGCTATAGTGAATATATGTTCTGCCGATTTACCCGTAGCCATGATTGCTTGTTGTTGGCTGCCCGAGTTGTTATATTCAGCCCTTGTCGAGATTCTTATTCCATTAGTAGCGACCATGTGTTAGATATGTCTTAAAAGATTATTCGTATAGGTTGCTTATAGCTAAATTGCTCACCTTCAGTTATTTGATTGTCTGTGCTGCCCTCGGGGCTATTATGGTTAGCTACAGAAACATGACTCGTGCCTACGGGGCTTTATACAAATTGCCTAAGGGGCTCTTGAGATAAACGGAAGCCTACAGGTTATTCCGATTGCCTCCGGGGCTAATATGAAGCCAATGGGCTGTTACGGTTATCTACGAGGTTATACTGAGGCATGTTCACTTACGGGCTGCTTTGATTGCCTAAAAAGGGCAAAACGTTGACGCCTACGGGGCTATGTTAATGCCTAAGAGGGTTATAGGTGTGTACCTATGGGGCTATGTTGATGTTTTCAAAGCTATATTGATTGCCTATGGGGCCAAAGAAATGAACATAACAACGGTGGATGTGATGCTATGTTCATTTATTGACCAATAAGGGTCTATAGATTGACTTGTATCTACCGAGCTTATGGGGGCCCAAGTAGGTTATTTGGTTGATGTTTGTACCTTCCAAGTAGGTATGCACGGCTATCTTTGACTTTCTGATCTGGTCACTTTCAGCACTTTATGATTCCTGCTCAGTTAATCTCTCGCCTTACATGCTCGGTACATTATCTCGTACTGACGATCCATTGAATGGGGGGCACTGCATTCATGCCTGTAGGTCTCGACAGACAACCAGACAGACCTTCTCAGTAGCATGGTCGAGCTCCAGCAAGTTGGCTAGCCCCTTTTTTCCGGAGCTGCAAGAGTTTCCAAGGTTAGATTTTGGGTAGGTCCGACCCTTGTCCTGACCAAGTTTTACTACTATTAGAAGCTTGCAGACATTGAGTTGTATAGATGTGTTTTGTTGGTCATGTTGGCCTCGTTGTTTTGTTTATTTAGCACAGCGGCCGGTTGGTCTTGATCATATACATATATGTGTTCGATTATATGTTTCTAGATATCATGTGGCCTCGACAACCCGCACAGGATTTAGTTTCTATCCTATATGAATTGCTGGGATTAGCTGAGTTTATTACAGGTTATGTTGACAGGGTCCTTGCCGGCCGAGGGCTCATTCATAAGCCGAGATATACTTGTTTGTTTTCTTAATTTTGTGGTTGGTATTACGCTAGCAGCGTAGCTGTCCAGCAAGGGTCAACTCAGGGTCAAGTGTTACACTAGGTGCTAGTTACATCCCTACGCTGGGGCGTAAAAAATTTGGTATCAGAGCAACATTGTATCCTAGAGTGTTTGCAAGCCGTGTAGAATCTTGTTTATAAATGTGTTATACACCACATTTTATAAGCAGAGAGCTACAAGGCATGTTAGAATGGTTACCATTTTTTTTCCTCAAATCGTGCTATAAAACTGAGTCTTAAGGGTTGAGTTTTCAAGCTTATGATTGCTATTTGTATACAGAGGTCAGAGAGAGATGTCTGATAGCAGACACACCACAGCTAGCCAGAGGCTAGACACAACTACAGGTGAGGGTACTAGCAGGGTACCAACAACAGAGATGACCTAGCCTGAGGCCGAGAGGGAGACATCTTCTCAATCCCCTCCAGTGTCCTTACCACCTCAGGAGCCTCCCAAGGCTACAGGAGCCCAGCTCCACCTCCAATGCCATATGTTGGCACAATTGGTCACTGCACAGCGACAGGTAGTGGCACCAAATGCTGTCAGATCTTCTGAAGGGCCCGAAAGTTTGGGAGTTCATGAGTTTCTTGCCTTGAGCCCTCCACAGTTTACGAGGACAAATTGCAGAGAGGACCCTCATACGATGCATGCCAGGGTACATCAATTTGTATCCCTCAGAGTATATCGAGGCTTGTACTACAGCCACACTAAATGACAACATGGACATCTCCCGAATTCAGGCCTTTGCACAAAACATAGAGGAGCTTCGACATCAGCAGTATATGGTTGAGAGGGTCAAGAGAGAGCACCCGAAGAGGGCTAGGCCTGCTGGTTCACATGGAGAGTTTCAGGGTGGTCCCAGACCCAGGTATTCGGGCAGGCCGCCTAGGCCTCCACCACAACAGTTTCAGGATACAAGGTCTGATTGCCATTGACACTTAGGTCCAGGTGAGGGTTCACGAGCATCAGGCTCTCAGCAGCAGAGGAGTTCAGATCAGGCTAAATCAGCCTCGTCGCATTGTGTTACTTGCGGTAGGATGCACTTCGGGATATGCAGGCAGGGTTCCACAGCTTGTTATTCTTGTAGCTAGGAGGGGCATATGTGGAGGAACCGCCCTACCAGAGAGATCAGGGTGGTATGGGTCAGCAGCAGGGTCATCCTCGTCAGCACATTCTACGAGGCATGGACGTCAGACTTCACCAGGCAGACCTGAATGCGTAGTAAAGGCAGTACTTGAGTGCGCATAATTAGATATGGCAACCGAAGGTGAGTCAAGTTTGGTCACGAAGACAGTTTCTCCCGAAGTCGTTTTCAGGGATGTCTCCACATTTTTTGCAATATTATCAGGATCCCTTGACGGACGGACCTCCATGTTTTCCTTCACGACATCTTGTTGATCTACTATGTAGTTTTCAGCATATCTGCTTTGTCTGCCTTGACTTTCCACAATAACTATAGTGCAAGTGTCCTAACAGCATGCCTTTAGTTGTCATGAGAGACAATTAACCTAGACTTCTTGATTTGAGCCTGATACAACATGATATCTTGTTGGCTCTCTTCCTGTTGAACATAGGAGCATGCATCCTCAAGAGAAGGAAAAGAAACTTTGCCAAGAACTTGAACCCTGATTTGATCATACTCTTAGTTCAAACCAGACAGAAAAGCATAGAGCCTTACATATACAATCAATTGCTGAAAGAGAACTGCATCATTATGCACTGGTACACTTCACTTGGAGATCCTAATAATAACCAATCTCCTGCCATAACCCACTTAACCCAACTCACCTTCCTGAGTGGCATTATTTATTCCGGATCTCAAAGATCTGGGCATCATTAACCTTGCGAGTAAGTGCGCTTGGTTGAATTCCAGAACTTTCCAGCAGTATCAAGCAATAAATACTATAAGTTATTCGGGGGTGCATGGTATTCAAAAGCTATGTCAAAATCCCATAAACCATTATCAGATGCAGTAGGTTGTTTCTTCTCTTCATTAATATAACCAAGCAATTTTCTAGATTTGGTATAGAGCAAACTAGGCCTCGACCAAGCAAGATACATAGCATACCATCCCCATCTAGTTTCTTAGCACTAATTTGTGAAGGATAATTATGATTCACAGTCTGTGTCCCCCGTAGTTTTAATAGGACTCCAAACCAGAAAATAGAATTTGCTAGAACTTCAAAAGGAAATTATTTCAAACTTGTCCCCAAAAGAGAAAAGCTCAAAAAATTGCAGAGGTCAGATTTGCCACGCCAGTCACTAGGACCCTCACTTTGGTGGTCGGAAAAAGTTAAAACTGGTTGGGTGAGTTCAGAATAGGCCTGCGACCCTAATGGAAAAAACTTCTTCAAAAGGGGTCACTCGCCGGCGCGTGAAGCTGACGCATTCAGGAGCTGTGACTGTTGGCAGCCTACAGCAGTCTCTATCAGATCTGTTTTATGGGGTTTGGTCGCCGAAGCTAGGGAAAGCTTGTGTAATATTAGTTTCCCACAACACTAATAAAGGGCTCAGAAAGCTATTGTAACACTGAGGGAGAAAACTCAACATCTTTTTGAGGAAAAGGAACTCTAGTGCTGCAAATTTGAAAACCTCAACTCAAAAGGCAGTAATGGCTCTAATACCATGAAGATAGTAGAATAAGAACGACTTTTTGTATTTCTATGTCCTTATATCTCATTAGAAAGACCATTTGTACAATGAATCCTATCACTAATTAAGGAAAGACAATCAACTACAATAAGAAATAATGCTAGGAAAATTAAACTCTTACTTAACACCATCAACACATAGTGTTATTCATTATAAAACAACAACAAACTATTGCATCCATACCCATAAAAATACACTTACAACAACTCCAGTTGAGTTACTCTTTTAGCTTCAATTATAACAGAAGACATACCACAATGAGCCATTCATGCCACCTGTGAACAGAATATCAGTTTCCAACAGGCCCTCTGGCATGTTTAGATCAACAGTCAAGTGCTCCAAAGCACTGTCAACAACTCTTTGAGTCCCATCATACTTCCAAATCTGAATGCATACAGTACATATATTTTCAGATTAGAGTACATTACAGCATATTAATAACCAAAGACAAGGACGACGAAGAGTTGGTAAAGCTTAAGGATACAATATATTTCCGTTATTTATCAAGAGGGAAGTAAACGGCACACAAGCCCCACCTTTGGTGACAGTTAGTCATAATAGAATGGCCAAGTCCTACATATTAAAACGAAACTAATGAAAGAACTAACTTCCTAGAGATGGAAATTCGATGGTAAACTCACTCCTGTCTAACCCTCCATCCAACACCAAGCCTAAACAATCAGATATTGTGAAAGAAAGAAAGAATAAGATAGAACTGGGAAAAGCGAAATGATTAAATAAGAATAAAAATAACAAGACTCCTATCCATGGGATGAAGACATATACTAGAGGAAAAGGACAAAAGGTAATTGGAATTGTTGAATGTTGTGAAGGTGACAAAGCCCCAGGTCCAATGGATTCAGATTAGTTCAATTTTCTGTCCAAATGTTAGTGGTAAAGCAGGACATAGTCAATACTCAATACTATGAATCAGTAGCATCAGTTTAAAAGTTTCAAAAAGAGCTTCAGGCATCTTATATGGCACTGAGATTCAAAATAATAATACTCCTTCCGTTCCAATTTAATTGTCTTACTTTCTTTTTGAAATTATGTTAGGGAACTCTTTAATTCTAACTTCCCACTTGGCATGTTTAAGACCACAAGATTAAAGGGCATTTTGGTACATTTTGCATATATTTAGTTTAAGACCACAAGATTCAAAAGTCTTCCTTAGTTTCTTAAACACCGTGTCAAGTCAAAACCAGACAAACAAGTTGAAACGGGGGAGTAAGAATAACAATAATCAATGTGAAGGAAGTAGGAACGATGGGTTTCAGACAACGCATATACAAAACTATAGCAAAATTACTTGCAGAGGTTAAAGTGTTGCACTAGTAAACCGTTTTGATGCTCAGATGGTGTTTGTCATTGCAAGGCAGATTACAGATACCATCTTAGTTGCCAATTAACGCCTGGGCAAGAGGTGAGGCAAGGTAAGGTGTGTCTCCTTGGTAAACAGGATGCTGAGAAGGTCTTCAACAATGTAAATTAGAGTTTCCATTCTGCTCATCTGCTATGATGGAAGACATGGGTTTTGAGCAAAAGTGGATTAATGGGATGAAGTATGTATCTTCATTGTCCTGAGGGTTCCTTTCCAACTAATAAGAATTTTTTCTTTCTCATTCTCCTGCTGGATCGAAATCACCGGCTCCGTCAAACTCTTCCATCATAAAACACCGCCCCTCTTCACTTCCTCATCGATCCAGCACCATAACCAGCTCTGTTTTCCATTGAATGACCTTGAACCACCATTTTTGCCGACGAGCAGAGCTAGCAAGCTCAGCGTTTGGGGTCTAACCCTAGCTGAATTTATTTTTCACAGCTTTCTTGATCATCAATTCTAGGTCGTGCGTTTGACAGTCATCTAATTTCAAGATACCTATTTTAACAAATCAAGCCTTAGTTAATTTTTAACCTGATTTTTAAAGAATTTTTGAATCAAATAGAACGATATTGAATTGTTTTTTGTTGGCAAGAAAATTCAACGAATTTGGGTCATTGTTTTTTGTACCAGTGACGAGCAATTCGACTTCAGGGATTCGGCACATTTGATCAGAGCACCATTTTCGTTGTTTCGCTCTCGTTTGCTGCGTTTATTTCAGGTTTCAGGGGAAACAGTGTTCAGCTAACACAGTTGCGGCGGATATAAGAGAGGAACGTGTGGCAGCAGGGGAGGCGAGTGCACCACTGGAAGTTGATTGACATCTCAGGTTCTATCTTCCAATTCCTAGTTCTTGTGCGATTCAGCATTGCTTCTAGTCCTTGTTCATATTTATTTTCTAGTTTCTTGCTCGATTCTGCCCCTGTTTTATAGTTCTTGTGCATATTGCTTTCTAGTTTCTTGTTCGATTCTGCCCCTCTTTTGTAGTTCTTGTGCATAACTAATTTTCTGGTTTCTTGTTTGATTCAGCCTCTGTTTCCAGTTTTTGTTCATACTTATTTTTTTTTTCTTGTTTGATTCTGTCACCCTGTGCTATTTAGTATTTCATTCTTTTATTTTGACTTTGTTCTGTCATAGTGTAAGCCTAGTAAGCTCTACATTATATCAGTTTATAGTTTATAGTCTTTTTGGTGAATGATGGTAGAGTAAGGTCATGGCTGCAGGTGGGGCTGGGGGCGGGGATCAAGGGTGGCAAGGAGCTAAGGCTAGAGATGTAGACGAGTTTAAATTGTGGAACTCAGGAGGCTCAAGGAATAGGAATGGCGTAGGCATTTTAGTAGATAGAGAACTCAGGGAGCTAGTGGTAGAGGTCAGGAGGGTGCACGACAGGATGATGACCATTAAGCTAGTCATTGGAGGACTTACCTTGAACGTAATTAGTGCATAACGAAGAGGTTAAAAAGCGGTTTTGGGAAGATTTGGACGAAGTTGTGAGGGGCACTCTAGCTATTCACAGGAAGAGACTTCAATGGCCACATCAGGACAACTTCATGGGGGTATGTTGATGTACATGGCGGTTTTGGTTTTAGGGATTAGAAACGAAGGAAGAGTTCACTTTTGGACCTCGCAAATGATTTCAGTTTGTTGATAGCAAATTTGAGATTCCCGAAGAAGCAGGATCACTTGGTGACCTTTCATGGTACGGTGGCTAAGACTCAGATAGATTACTTACTTCTTAGAAAGTGTGATAGAAGTCTATGTAAGGACTACAAGGCTATCCCAAGTGAGTGTCTTACAATTGAACATAAGCTCAATTATAATTTTGTCTGTGCTAGAGTTCCAAATGTTGAACTAAAATGTCAGCATTTTTGTTATCTTCATATTTATGTGGACAAAAATAATTTGCTCGACTGTTGATCTGGATATCTGATTCACATTCCTGAGGTTTGGTTTTTGTATCAAATTCAATATGATCTTTGTTTTATTCTCGAAGGTTAAGGGTGCATAACCAAATGCGTGTGACCAACTTACACTAGCACTTCTGTTTAGAACTGAACCGAACCCACTTTTCTGAGCCCTTTTCATGTAGCAGAAATTCAACTACTGAACCAAAACAAAATAGCCAGTAAAATGGAAGGTCAACTAGGGGAAATATCCAGATTTATATACAACGTCAGACATGCAAAATGAACTCAGCACAAAGTTTAAAGATACTGAGGGCATACCATCAGGTATGATGCTTGTTTATTCAGGAATTCCATTTGAAAATTTAAATTTCCTATTTTCTATCTTCATATTTATGGGGACAAGAACATTTTGCTCTACTGCTGATCTGGATATCGGATTCACATTTTTCAGGCTTGGTTTTTGTATCAAATTCAATATGATCTTTGTTTTATGCTCGAAGGCTAAGTGTCCATAACCAAATGTCTGTGACCAACTTACATTTTTTTTAGAAAATCTGTATAACTTCAAAAGAATCATTCTTTATGAAGCAAGTACCATTCAAACAAAGGGTACATTGCTTCTTTGACTGAAGGCTAGCAGTTTCGTTTAGAACTGAACCAAACCCCAATTTTCTCAGCTTTTGCTTTGCAATTTTCATCTACCAGAAATTCAACTACTAAACCAAAATAAAATAACCAGAAAGACGGAAAGCTCAACTAGATGTTATTTCCAGATTTATATACAATGTCGAGGACATGAAGTCAACACAAGATTAGCACAGAGCATACCAGAGGGTATGATGCTTGTTTCTTCAGGTATTCCATTTGAAAATTTAGTTTCCCTTTTCTGGATGCAATGACTTTACCGCACAACTCTCTAACATGGAGTAACTTATCGCTCCTTGATTTCATGCATTTCCCTTTGTCTCTCTCCTACAGTGTAAGAAGAATTCAGCTGAATTAGCACACTAATTGAAGGCAAAGAAGGGAAACAGCAGTCTGGTTCACCAACTGTAAAACAATATTTTCCAAGATAAATATGAATATCAAGCTTGGAAAACGTGGTAAAATGCCTCTATAATCAAATACACATGAAGTCGACAGAGGGAATGCAATAATAGTTCCTTCATTGTGACCAAGTAAATGATGCAAGTGGCAACAATTTCTCTCTGCAAGCGATAATAATGGTTGCATGCATATAACCGAACTTATATGCTTGAAATTCACATGGAAAGTACCATTTGATAACAATTCGACACAGAGAAATAGGAGTTTTTTCTCCTTTCCGTTGTTCACAGTAGTGGTCCATGACTAGGAATATTTACATTAAATAACACTTCTAATCAATTTATAATACCAATAGCATGCCATAACACCTATAATGAAAAAATTCATCTACTGCACAGCCGAGCTTCTTCGCCTCTGTATTTACATCAATGCAAGTGACCTCAACCTAACTGATGTGCGCTCTCCATTAAATTCTATCAAAGACAACTTTCGCTACTAATCAAGATTAATAACATATCCAAATGCTTTCTTCCATCTTCTTTCCTTTCTGATACGCTTTGCGTTAATCAGTTAAAGCATCCCCTTGAAGATCTATGCATCCTAACTGCTAGAATATGTAAAAAGCAGTCTGCTTCCTAGATCTTGTTTGCTTGTGGTGATGATATCTTGTTTATTCTCATCCATTTTCATAAAAAATATCTTTGTCGGTTCTTGTTTTTTTCTTTTCTAATGAAAAAAATTGCATCTCTGTTTTTCTCCTTTAACATTGTCCTTTTTTTTTTTTGATCAGGTAAATGTATTATTAATTATTAACAAAAAGGGGGAGAAACCCCGCATACAAGAAGTGTACCAAAAGGAGAGAACCTACATCAAAAACATGGTTCTCAACAACCTACACCAGATCCCCTATACAAAAAGGCACCTCATGGATACACCAAAATGAGACTAAAGAAACTAAACTATTTTGCAGTTTAACAGAGTCTTGGGCGACCTCTTCAAAAGCTCTCCTATTTCTCTCTTTCCAAATGACCCACATAACGGTTCTCATAGAAAAATGGCTCAACTGATTTCAACATAATAAGCCACAAAACAAAATTTCATGTGGGACATAAAGAAAACCAAGAATAACCAACAAAAAGTGAATTGACGAGACAAGATTTTATCGAATAGAACTTGTGTTCTTTTAAACAAGGGACTGAAGTGGTGATTTGAGATAATATCTTGGAGAAGACGGAAAAGAGACTTGCGAGATGGAAGGCTCAATACATATCACTTGGAGGTAGACATATTCTCATTAATTCTGTCCTAGATTCTCTCCCAACCTATGTTATGTCTCTGTTTCCTTTACCTGCAACAGTGGTAAAGAAATTGGACAAACTTAGGAGAGACTTCTTGTGGCATGGCTGCTAGGAAACAAAAGGATACAACTTGGTTAGGTGGCAAACAGTTCTACATAGCAAAGAGAGAGGGGGGATGGGCATCAGGGATCTGAGGAAGCATAATAACAGCCTGATGTTGAAATGGTTGTCGAGTTACAATGAGGAGACGCAATCCTTGTGGAAAGAGTTGATAAAGTGCAAATACGGGGAAGATGGTTTTTGGTGTAGCAATGCAAGCACTGAAGTATATAGAGTGGGGGTATGGAGAACGATAAGAAACCTGTGGCCAAAATTGGAGTCGGATCTGCAAATTAGGGTGGGAGATGGTAGGAAAACTAGGTTCTGGCTGGATATCTGGCTCAAAGGGTCTACCTTGAAGGACCTATTTCCTAACCTATTCAACCTCTGTACTAATCCTGAGGCCAAGATTAGTGAATGCTGGACAGAGCAGGGATGGGTCCTCTCTTTCCGAAGGCGTCTTAATGACTGGGAAATAGAGAGAACTGTCAAACTATTGGAGGAGCTGGGGAGCTTTGCAGGCGCCAACAATAGTCCTGATACAGTAAGATGGGTCCATAGCAAAGATGGGATTTTCTCAGTTGGCAAGGTTTATAAGGGTTATAGGGGGAAGGTCAATGAACTAGGTAGCAGTAATAAGAAAATGTGGAAGAGAGTTTGGAGGAATCTAGCACTAACTAAAGTCAAATGTTTTATTTGGTTGGTTATTAGGAATGCAGACCCCACTTTGTGGAAATACACTGGGTATGTTGTTGTTGTTATTGTTAGGAATGCATGCCTAACACATGAAGTTCTGAGGAGGAAAGGAAAGATAATACTCCCCTGGTGTTCTCTTTGTGGGAAGACGGGGGAGACTAACAGTCATTTGTTTCTACACTGCCCCTTCACATCCCAAATTTGGTCCATGTTTTTAAACATATCGGAAGTGAAATGGACTATGCCTGAGCACACAACAGATTTACTGAGTTGCTGGATCAAAAGAGAAGGGAGCAAGACACAGAAGATTTGATGGAACCTAATTCCACATTGCATCTGGTAGACCGTGTGGAAGGAAAGAAATAGCAGAAATTTTGAAGATAGGTCGAATTGCATTGTATCTTTGTTTTTTTGGTGTAAGCAGTTAGGACTAGAGGACTCTGATCAGTTTATAGAATTTCTAGGAGCCCAGTAAGTATTTTTATTGCTCTTTTTCCCCTGTTTTTCTTTTCTCCCTTGAAAGGTTTCCAGCATATCCTTAAATGCTGAAGAATACAGATTACCAATTCTCCAAAAAAAAAAAAAAAGGGACTGAATGAAGAAGACTAAATCTACCCAATGGATTTGAAACTCAAACTGAAACATTGATTCATATAGGATACCATGAGGTTGTTTTTAGCATCTCTAGTAAATATAATATGTGCAAAGAAATCAGAATAAGGACCTCCTGGGAATACTTAAGCAGTGCACCCACAAGGCATGTGTGAACAATATCTGGCCACTTATTGTCAGGACCCAAATCACGGATCGTGCCGGGCACCTATCAACTCTATCCTAGATAGGAGAACCCTTACCACCCAACCATTCAATCATTGCGGAAGACATTCACAATAGCCTCAAGTATAAATAATTAAGTAAACCTTCTGTTCAAAACAAAACTTTACAAAAAGTACATTGCGGAATTCTACTAAACAACTTCCCAGAACCTAGTCTAAACCGATACAGGAGCACTAAACAAATGGACCCAAGAGACAGCATCCATGTATGAGTAGAATGACAAGAGCTGCGAAGAATAATCACCGTTCTACCTATAGAAATTCCAACTGACCTGCAACATGGCTATATCCCCAAATGGAGATATAGTAAGTATAGTATCAGTACAAACCACACGTACTGGTAGGTATCATCGGTCGACCAGGGTTAGAAACATATAGCAAATAAGAAGATATCATGACAAGCATACAGGTTAATATCTGAACATACTTAACTAACTTCAACTTTCAAAAACCTATCATCCTTTGTTTGTTTAAGCAATATTACTTTGCCCCTTAGGGAGTGATTAACTAACTATATTCTAGGGATTAATCAATCCCATAATTCTTACGCATTACCTTATTATATTAACTCTATATACTTTTTTCTCTCTTTCTCGTTAATCTTTTTATTGAACAACCCCCGATCCTTATTATACTACCATTAACCATTGGGATTGCAACCATCAAGACAATAGATGATATCAACAACCTTACAAGAAAAGGCACTACAATATACCTCACATATATAACTATATACACAGGGAAATAAGATTTATACACAATCCAAAACATACCTCGTATTCACATTCTGCTGCAATGACAATCACAACCATTAACATAATCGGTCCACTCAAGGAACCATAATATCTCATCAAACAACCGGTCCACACAAGGGACCATGATACATCATCAATATAACTCAGTCCACTCAAGGAACTATCAACAACGTATAAATATAAATGTGCATTCAAATGCATATGATGAATGTATGTATGCAAGATGCACAACTTCTCTTCCCCTTCTCAACTCATCACCATCAACATCATATCATACCAGCGTGGTACCCAACCCATATCACAACATCTCATATTCGTACTGGCGTGGTACCCAACCCATAGCACAACATCTCATAGTCGTACCGACGTGGTACACAACCCATATCATCTCATATTCGTACCGGCGTGGTACCCGACCCAAATCACAACATATCATATCTATACCATCAATGTAAATGCAAGATGCAGTCAATAATTATAAGTAATGCTGAAGGCCAATTGTAAACACCCAATCGAAATCAGATGCAAGCAACAGCGATCGAAACAATACTTACAATCAATGACAACTAAGTAAATGTATTCAATAATTACAAGTTTATCATTCCAGGTACAACAAATATCCACTAACAGAGGAATTCACAAGTATGCCCAAAGGCCAATTCACTACTTGCTCAATTGAACATTATCAAATCCAATTATCAATCACAACGGGTCGGAAGACCAATCAAAGTGTATCCATTTAGGAATTCACATTCCACCAAGGTTAATATCTACACTCTAAATCTTCATCCTATTTCATTCACTAATCTAACTCTCTTTTATTCCTATTAAAATAGGTAAATTCAGTTACTAACTAGTAACCCTTACACTCAAAGTCATCACTAAGTTCAAGACATTATGCCCTTTAGCCTATTACACAACCACTCAGCTCTATTCATCTTACAATTCCAGCTAGAGTCATCAACCTTTATACCTCTTACTTTCTAGCACTTAGTCAAACTTGACTTTAGCTTATTAAGTTATATCATCACATCATCTTATCACAATCAATCCTCATAACTATCTTCTAGCAAGATTATCTCATACTCCAAATATACATAATATCGGGTTCACCCTTTTTTTAAGTATTAAAGACTAGCTCTATAGATTAGGAGGTCACTTAATTCTTCCATTATTGTTATTTTCAATCATATATCAGGCTCTATAAACCATCAGGTAAGTCATACAACCATAAACACCCATCAAGGGATCTACACAAAACACAATAACAAACAATTATATTATTATTACATTGATTCCATGTTTTATCCATCCAAACTCCGTGCCCGTAGGACTAGACATGAAATCTCCCGTCAACTATAGTTATTACATGCAACTAATCCAAGTCTACAACACATTAAACCATAACCTACCTCGACCGAAGATTCTAGAACAAGCAAGCCACACTAAGGATGCTCTTTCCCTTCCTTCAAGCCTTAGAATGTTCAATCATCTAAGAAACAAGTAGTTACAAGAGTAATTAATCCATTACTCTTCAAATAAATACTTTGGGAATTCAAACCCACTAATTCTACCCTTATTCATGCTCTAAAACATTACTCAAGGGTCAATTACCCATTAACAAGCTCTATCATATTCAACCCATCTTCATTAATGGAGTTTCAAGGCTAAAGGTTCCATTTTTATAGAATTCAAGATTACCAACCACCAATTTCATGTTTTAGAATCACTAATTCATGCTAGGAATCGTTAATGAACAATTTAGAAGTGATTCTAGGTGATATTAACCCAACCCATAGGTTTTCCCTAAAATATCATGAACTTAGGGGTTCTAAACCACAAGAATTTCACCATAGTTTCCTCATTCCAGTAATTCTAGAAGATGAACGGATTAATCAATGTTAAAAAGGAGTAAAAATCTTACCTCAACGAAGGATTTCCACCCAAACCAAGAGAAAATCGCCCCAATAGGGCTTAGGAATGAAATTTTGGAGTTTGGGGGCTAAAACCCATCAAAATAAGGTTAATATACTGCCCAGTTACCGCTGCAGCGGTACCGCTGCGGCGGTTAACTTCTTAGTCTGGACAGTGTTCAGTAAAACGGTCATAACTTTTTTAATCTGAAGGCGGATTAACGAACAGTCGGTTGCGTTGGAAAGAAGACTCAAAGTTCTTTCAATTGGTGGGTATTTGACCCCATAACTCTTTATATTCTAGGAGATATGCTCGTTTGAAGTTGACCCTAGTTTAAACTTAGCTCAAAACTCAATCGGTAGGAACACCTTCAACTTAAATTTGTGCTAGGGGTATTGTATG
The DNA here is from genome assembly GCA_031232105.1 of Capsicum rhomboideum. Taxonomy (NCBI): domain Eukaryota; kingdom Viridiplantae; phylum Streptophyta; class Magnoliopsida; order Solanales; family Solanaceae; genus Capsicum; species Capsicum rhomboideum. Next base: position 43,065,423 of record CP124719.1, on the reverse strand, counting down.
ACCTTAGTACATATCCAATGCACTCCCATACTAAAGAATTGATCCTATAACTTAGGATGAAAGAGGTTCTCATGTTTTTACCGCAAATATTTTCAGTAACGACGAAACGGGTCGTTACACTTATTGTACATTTACTTCACAAATGGAAACAGTATATGGCCAAGTAGAAATTGTGATTCATAAGGCTGGGCTATTTGGAAGTATCAAAGTTCACGCGAATATGTTTTGCCTAGTCAGCATAAAGACATAATTCTACTCTCTATGAGATGGAGCAATTGCAAAACTAAACTCATTTTCGTCAATATGATACCTCTGAAAACCTAGCACTCCACACCAACATGTTCTCAAGATCTGAGCTATAGTTCATCAAGAGCCTCAATCACATCTGCATTTATAGAGCTTGCGTTCAATAATGCTTTTTCACTACATTAACCTTATGGAACATTATCACCCATCTCTCCAACCCATGAGTGACCAAATATAATATATAACTAAGTTGCTTGCTTTTAGGTATTAACCTTCAATCTTCACTATTTTTACCCTTTTAATGCAAGGTTACCTAAATCATCCACTCTTGAGCACTCTAAAGGTGGCAAAATATGTAAATCAGAAATGTTATGTTCTCTAGAATATCGTAGATATAGTATATAGCTTGATTTACTCCCTTTTAATTATGTATTGATTTCCTTTGCTTTCTAAGATATATAATTTAGTTATTGAAACCCCAATAGTTAGAGGGATAATCAAATAGTGTTTTCTCTTCCTTCTCGTCTTTCTCACATGGCATTAGAGCCCTTGTGCAAATATTAATCACTCTGCATCTTACCAGTGATATTAGGGAAAAGAGAAACAGCATTGTTGTGCCATATTCTCTGGCAATTATAACGGCACTTCTTTCTGTGAGGGTTGTACATCAACCAACTGCACTGAGGAGATCGGAATCTCCCAGCAGTCAAACCCCAGCCCCATTGGAGCTTCCATAAGTTGGGAAGTCTGATTTTTCCAGAAAACTCACCTCATGCGCTAGCACGTGAAAGCTATTCAAATCACTTTATATTTGGTCCTTTACCACCGGCACCCTGCAACATTTTTCAGATTTCACACATTTATTGTATGGAAAAGTTATGCCTCTTCCAAAATTAAATGTTTCTCCTGGATCATTGCAAAAGGTAATTTTCTCTCTTGATAATCTCCAAAAGAGAGGCCTTATCATACGCAACAGATGCTCTCTTTGTGAAGAAAATGAAGAGGATGTTATCACTCATTTGTCTATTGCAAATTCTCTTGCAGATTTGGGCATTTGGCACTTCTTTGTCAATTTGTCGGATTTGTTGGAAAATTAGTTGGTGTATGCGAGAACTTCGGTGGATTTCAAGCCTCTTGCAAAATTAAATGTTTCTCCTGGATCGTTGCAAAAGGAAAAAATTATTTCTTGATAATCTCCAAAAGAGAGGCATTATCATATGTAATGGATGCTCTATTTATGAAGAAAATGAGGAGGATATTATTCACTTATTTCTCCATTGCAAATTCTTTGGCAGATTTGGCACTTCTTCATCAATTTGTTGGCTATTTCACATTAGTTGGTGAATTCCAGAACTATGTCCTTCTCTCTTGGCACAGAAAAGACATGTCCAAGACTTTTGGGGGCATCTAGAACTCTTATTCTTGATGTGGTTTTGTTGGTTATTTGGAGAGAGAAATGCTAGAGTTTTTTAAGACGAGAAAGATAACGATGTTAACCTCACATAGTTTTTGGTACAACATGGTCATGGAAAATGCGTTAAAGAGTCAGATTCCATTATTGACTTTCTCAGTTCTTTATACACAGTGAAGTTCATGTTTGGATGTACTTTTCACTAGCAATCCCTTTATGCTAGTTTACATCAATAATACTCCTTTATTATCTATCAAAAAAATCTCATTTTGCCCCACTTTACAAAATGTGGCGTGTCGAAGACCATACAATCTAAGGGTACTTTTTGAATGTTAATATATTCAGCTTATGTGTCAAAGGTCTTCCTTTCTTTCTTAATCCATGTGTCCAGTCAAACACTGTCGTATAAAATGAAATGGATATCAAAACAACATCTTGAACTCCAAATATAATCAAATGCCATCACATAAAACAGAATAGAGGCAGTAGTAGCAGTAACAACTACCCATGCTTCCAAAATTTTCCTCAACATAGTTCGCTTATTAGAAGCAACCTGACAAATCTTCATTACAATACATTTTAAAATTTTACAATGATTAATGCCAGAAAGACCAAAGTAAAGGGATTCTAGCAATTTTTGCTCTTTCTAAATCTCCAAAGATAGCTTTCTTCTACTAAAACAAATTAAAAACATAGGCAAAACTAAAACAAGTGATATATCTAGTTTACATAAGAATCAAGCAAACAACAACAAAGACTATAGGTCAACCTCATGCAAGTTGTGTCAGCTACATGAATCCTCACTAATCATATTTTTCATAATCAAGTGAAATTACAAGGAAAAGGTAGTACTTGGATTGAATTCCGCAATATAACACAATCGAACGCAAAGAATGCTTGCCCTTGCGAATTTGCATTCTACCAATAATAGTATCGGTTCTAATGTTACTCTGCCTGACAGTTTGCTATTACTGCACTAGTATTACAAATATTAATCATTGCATCATTCTCCCATAAAAGTATCAGTTTTTGAGCTTTCTCTGCCTGAGTGTTTGTTACTACTGCATTACTTTTTTTATAACCGTGATGTCCGGGCCAGCTTCCATGGTGCCATCTCCCACCGGCATCAGGTACCATGTAACTCTATCCACAAGGCTAGTATGATAGTACAAAGGGGGGAAAAATCACCTATTATTTTGTCTCTATTGGGGTTTCAATTGAGACCTCATGGTTCTCAATTCACTTCATTGATCACTAAATCATTATTACATAATCTTTATTGCTAGCAATTAAAAGCAAGCCCTTTTGGTACTTTTCTCTTTCTTTCTTTTCTCCAAATACAGTGCAATAGTCAATACAAGCTTTCAAAAGTTTCATGGATAAGCTACACTTAGGATGCAAACAGTGTAGCATAAGGTCCCAATATTACATAATAGACTTTATTGTATTTTGTCAATATTGTCATCCATGTTACAAAAATAGTTGTAGTTGTCAGAATTACCTTAGTGGAGACTATAGGTGCAGAAGATTTTCGTTTCTTGGAAGAGCCAGGAATGGGACCCTTAATAGGGAAATATCTGTTCTTCTCCGCATCATAGTAAAATCCAGGAAGCTCTGAATTTGTTTTATAAATCAAAAATCAATTTGTTTTAAAGGGATTAATTGAGTGAAGAAATAAACCTTTGGGCATCGATTATGCTTTGCAACAAAATAAACCAATCGACAGAAGTTATTTAGCTCTGCAACTAACGCTGCTGCGAAGATGTTTGACTTTTGCCGCCAGAGAAGAAAAAGAATAGTTTCAAAGAGTCAGGCGGGTCGGCCTCTTCCGTAATACTGCAATGTATAATAAGTTTTGTCACGGAAATTAATTTCTTTCGGGTGATTTTTTATTAAAAATATTACAAACATAAGCTCTTAATTATCTATTTAACATAAGTATTAGTTAATTATAATTTATAGTCTCTCTTTTTAATTAAACTAGTTTAAGGTATGTGCCCCGCGCATGTTCCTCGCTTCAATGAATTCAATTTTATAAAATCACTTCGATATTATAAAAGAAAATATATTTTTATTAATAAATAAATTGACAATTTAATTAAATACGAAAAACACTTAAATAGAAAATTAATATATTCATATAAAAGCATTAAAAATCACATTAAACTAAAATAAGAAAAACTACCAAGGCTATATATAGAACGACAAAAAAAAAAGCTTAAAAGATTTTTCGATATGACATATGGAGCAATTTATATGTCATTAGAAAGTGTCAGAGGACAACAAATTAATATTTTTACTATTATAAGGTAAAATAATATGTTATGGAAAGATTTTACCTAAAGTATTCCTATTAGACACTTTCAATTTTGAAAAATTATTTTTCTACTTATTCTCAAGCATTTCTTAAATATTTAAGTCAAACCACATAAAATTTGTCAAAAGTGCCAATATGAACACTTTATTATGTGTCCAGATGCTCGATTGAAATAAATCATAATTTGAGTGTTTAAATAAAATTTATCGATAAATTTAAAGAATTGTCAACCTATTTCGTCAATATATCATATTATTGTATCTCCTCTACAGGGGCGGAGCTATGTGGAGCCCAGAGGGTTCCGAACCCCCTTGATCGAAAAATTACACTATATATATATGATCAAGTTTTTTTTTCTATGTGTATATATATTAAGTTGAACCCCCTTGACACAAGCAAAAAACTTGGTTCAGTGGCAAAGGGGTTTCAAACTTTCGTGTAGAGAGTCTCATGGTCTCGGGTTCGAGACCCATTCACGACAGTGTTTTTAATTATTTTTGTTTCAATTATCTTTTAAAAAGAAAGTTCAGGCATTTTTACCCCTAAATAACCCAAACGTTGTCGTTCTCTTTTAAAAAAAGGGGGACATATTGGATTTAAAATTAAATCCCTAATTCAAAGTAAAAAGATTTAAAATTTAATCCCTAATTTAAAGTCAACTAATAAAAACCCTATCTATTTCTCTCTAACAAGCAACGCTCTTCCTCTCTCTCTCTCTCTAAGCTCGCCTCTCACTTTCTACTTCTGATTATTGTCGTCGGGCATCGGCCTCCACTTCTCTCTGGTCTTCTCTAATCTCTGTTATGGCTTCCTCGGTATATTTTGAATTCTTTTTCTTTATTTTATTTTTTCAGAATTCTATTTCTATATATTTGCTACTTGGATTTTGATTTTTATTTGGGTAAAAGTTTCTTCTTTTTTTGTTGGCTTTTGTTTCAATTATCTCTTAAAAAGAAAGTTCAGGCATTTTTACCCCTAAATAACCCAAACGTTGTCATTCTCTTTTAAAAAAAGGAGACATATTGGATTTAAAATTAAATCCCTAATTCAAAGTAAAAAGATTTAAAATTTAATCCCTAATTTAAAGTCAACTAATAAAAACCCTATCTATTTCTCTCTAACAAGCAACGCTCTTCCTCTCTCTCTCTCTCTAAGCTCGCCTCTCACTTTCTACTTCTGATTATTGTCATCGGGCATCGGCCTCCACTTCTCTCCGGTCTTCTCTAATCTCTGTTATGGCTTCCTCGGTATATTTTGAATTCTTTTTCTTTATTTTATTTTTTCAGAATTCTATTTCTATATATTTGCTACTTGGATTTTGATTTTTATTTGGGTAAAAGTTTCTTCTTTTTTTGTTGGCTTTTATTTCAATTATCTCTTAAAAAGAAAGTTCAGGCATTTTTACCCCTAAATAACCCAAACGTTGTCGTTCTCTTTTAAAAAAAGGGGACATATTGGATTTAAAATTAAATCCCTAATTCAAAGTAAAAAGATTTAAAATTTAATCCCTAATTTAAAGTCAACTAATAAAAACCCTATCTATTTCTCTCTAACAAGCAACGCTCTTCCTCTCTCTCTCTCTCTCTAAGCTCGCCTCTCACTTTCTACTTCTGATTATTGTCGTCGGGCATCGGCCTCCACTTCTCTCCGGTCTTCTCTAATCTCTGTTATGGCTTCCTCGGTATATTTTGAATTCTTTTTCTTTATTTTATTTTTTCAGAATTCTATTTCTATATATTTGCTACTTGGATTTTGATTTTTATTTGGGTAAAAGTTTCTTCTTTTTTTGTTGGCTTTTGTTTCAATTATCTCTTAAAAAGAAAGTTCAGGCATTTTTACCCCTAAATAACCCAAACGTTGTCGTTCTCTTTTAAAAAAAAGGAGACATATTGGATTTAAAATTAAATCCCTAATTCAAAGTAAAAAGATTTAAAATTTAATCCCTAATTTAAAGTCAACTAATAAAAACCCTATCTATTTCTCTCTAACAAGCAACGCTCTTCCTCTCTCTCTCTCTCTAAGCTCGCCTCTCACTTTCTACTTCTGATTATTGTCATCGGGCATCGGCCTCCACTTCTCTCCGGTCTTCTCTAATCTCTGTTATGGCTTCCTCGGTATATTTTGAATTCTTTTTCTTTATTTTATTTTTTCAGAATTCTATTTCTATATATTTGCTACTTGGATTTTGATTTTTATTTGGGTAAAAGTTTCTTCTTTTTTTGTTGGCTTTTGTTTCAATTATCTCTTAAAAAGAAAGTTCAGGCATTTTTACCCCTAAATAACCCAAACGTTGTCGTTCTCTTTTAAAAAAAGGGGACATATTGGATTTAAAATTAAATCCCTAATTCAAAGTAAAAAGATTTAAAATTTAATCCCTAATTTAAAGTCAACTAATAAAAACCCTATCTATTTCTCTCTAACAAGCAACGCTCTTCCTCTCTCTCTCTCTCTAAGCTCGCCTCTCACTTTCTACTTCTGATTATTGTCGTCGGGCATCGGCCTCCACTTCTCTCCGGTCTTCTCTAATCTCTGTTATGGCTTCCTCGGTATATTTTGAATTCTTTTTCTTTATTTTATTTTTTCAGAATTCTATTTCTATATATTTGCTACTTGGATTTTGATTTTTATTTGGGTAAAAGTTTCTTCTTTTTTTGTTGGCTAATTTAATTTGGTGTAAAAAACGGCTGGTTTTTTATTTTTATCTGTGTAAAATCTTCTTTTTTTGGTCTGATTTAATTTCATGTAAAAGATGACTATTTTTTTTTGGCTGATTTAGTTTACTACTTGATTTCTGGTTTTATTTTGTGTAAAACAACTCTGTTTAGTTCTTATTGCTTTTAAGTTCCACCATCTTGGAACATAGAATCATTAGTTAAGGAAAATATAAAAAGAGTTCCATTGTTTCAAATTTCATTTTTTAATTTCTACTAGTTATGTCGCGACTTGTGCATCAATTTGAACCAAACTAAAAATGCAAAAAGCTAAAACAAAATGATGTGCCTACTTTCTGTGTCTAATGCTTGTTGCTTCTAAGTTCCTGATTCCACCATCTTCTCTATTAACAATGTGCCTACTTGACTACTTCTTCAATTGTACAGCCTAGTTTGATTTTTGAGAGTTAAACAAGAAAAATATGTCATTATTTAATTTTTATAAGTTCTAACTAAGTTTTTACTTTACGACAGTCTCAACATTCGGTGTATGTTCATAGTATATGATTTTGTTAATTGTTATTAAAGGGACAACTTCTTGTTCGGAACTCTTGCTTTAAAAAAAATTCTTTTAGTCCATTTTGTTGATTTGTATACTTCAATTGGAACTTGCAGGTGGATATTAGTAACTTGGAAGAATATGTTATTTGGTAGTTGATGCCACTGTGAGGACTGGAACTGGGTGGCAGATGGAAGCATTTAGATCTGGCTTCAATCAGGTTTGTTGCCATTATGGGATTTTAGCTAATTAGATACATTTAGAGATTATATTAGCTGATAATTTGGTATGACTTTCACTTAGTGAATTCATCAGTTACTTGATACATCATTACCCCTACTAGAGAAGACTGGATGCTGTAAAAAGTATGCCTCTAAAATAAAATTCAATGATTGCATAAATCTGCTTTGATCTTGCTTCTTTAGTTTACTAGTATTTTTTTCTGAATGTTTATAGTGAAGCGGAATTATTTGTTCTTAATCAAGTTTTCTGCTCGTGCTTTTAGTATTCACCAGGTTCCCAGAAGGTTTGCTTCACAGCTTACCCTTCTAATGTTAGAAAAATAAAACAAATAAAAGAAATTCTTTTTGCTTAATCTTGCTTGAACAATTGAGATTTGAAGAAGGTAGCGCAGAACAATGCAAAATCATGTACTTTTTACCACATTAATTATGATGGGATGGATAGATCTTTTCATCTTTAACTAAAGATTTCGGGTTCGATGTCATAAATGCTCAACTATAGACCAGTAAAGTTGAAGACCTATAACTAGTCATCCGGTAAAATTAAATTTTATATATTTCATCTTCTCTGATCCGACCCGCTTATTTGTGGATACTATTATCATGCTTACTTACTTTGTTTGAACCCCCTTGATGGAAATCTTGCCTCCGCCACTGCTCCTCTAACAGTTCTTTATACTATCTCAATCATATCTATCAATTTATTTAATTTAACTTTAGGTTCATAGTTGCATTACAAATTTTAATAAACTATACTTTAACTAACTCTAAAGCAACAAAATATAAAATAGGGTGCAAAATCAATTTATTTCATGTTCCCAAATTAATCTAACCTTCATTCATTGAATTTCTCCTAGGCCCTAGCCAATAAGTATGGGTGAACCAAATTATAGTGAAATAACATAATTAAAACTAAGTCACAATCAAACAAAGAAAGAAAATATAAGGAAAAAAACAAAAATGAGATTTTTTTTGATGACTTTTTCGGCGACAACTTGCTTGTTTCGTCCAATTTTTTTATCAAAACTTTTCAACTGAAAGAGAAACACAAGAAATTATTTTGAATGCACAAAAACATGCATTAAATCAGAGACAAAATCATATGCACAATTAATTAAGCTCGATCAAATTAATTTATAGAACATTACCTGCATATAAATGTGTGTTTTGAAGCTTTATATCTCTTGAATATAATTATCCTTAGAGGTGTGAAGACCATCTATAACACTAACAAAGGGGTTATAATTTCTAAATAATTTCATATTCCCTGCCACATACATAGTTGGACAAGTCTGAACTCTACTCGGAGAATAAGCAAATGTCCCTAATAACTAAATTAAGTCAATAATAAATTCATTATAATTAGAAAAAAGTACACATAACATAAATATCAAACTTGCAATACCTAATATCCACTCTAATGTTGTCATCTATTAAGATTATAAAAATTTAGGAACAAATCAAAATTTTAGAAAACTTATCTCATATTACAAACAAATTTATCTCTTCAAATATAGATACTATTTAGATCTCTATTAGTAAAAAAAAAATAAACATAAATTTGCTTCAAGAACAGACTAAAATTTTTAAAAACTTACCTCGAATCATAAGCAAGATGGTATCAATATTTCATTTGGTGAAAGATTTTAAACTAAACCTCCTAAACCTAATTCTACCTTCTACGGCTCTATAGGAATTGAAGAAAACCTAAGTAAGAGACATAACTGATAGACGTAATATTAATTAACTAGTAGTTAAAGCAATCCTAATACTAAAGGGTCTTTTAATTCTCCATATATTTTTTTCCATCTATTATTGTAAAGATATTTAAATAATAATTGGAGTAAATAAGTGAAAAGACAATTTTGTCTATTGCGGAATCTTTTAATGAAGGGCAAAAAATTCAAACAACATTTATAAGGTCCTTCACACTTTTAATATAGTATAGATAGATAGATTAATTTAGGAACACGCATTGCACGTTTGTCCCATGTCAATTAGTATAAATTTTAAAACAATATAAATAATATTAGACATGCAAATAACAACAACAACATACTTAGTGCATAATAATTTGTAGCTATATACAATCAATTGAATTGGTTGGACCTTTTACTTATGTAGTTCTTCTAAAATATCAAATATTCAGGATGACGTTTTCAATTTCTTTTGATAGTTCAATAACAAATAATTTGAATGTGAACATGAGCAACATTAGTTGTATCTTAAAGTTTTTGTCTCATTTTTTAAGAAACTATATCCTCCTCCTTTTATAGAGTGACATGCATATAAAAAAATTATTGTTGAATAATAAGTAGTATTTTATAAAGATTATACATAAATTTAACGAAAAAGGGACAAATATACCCCCAAACTATCATAAATGGTGCGCATATCCCTTCCGTTATACTTTGGATATGTATATACCCTTGCCGTCTATTTTTTGGATTGTATATACCCTTTACTCAAAAGGCGGAATACGTGGCATCATCCTAGCATTTAGTCGATTTTTATTTAATTTACAGAAAATGGACAAATATACTCCTGAACTCTTATAAATGGTACGCCTATACCCTCCGTTATACTTGGGTATGTATATACCCTTGCCCTCAATCTCTTGAGTTGTATATACCATTTACCCAAACAGCGGAACACGTGGCATCATCCTAGACATTTAACCCAATTTTTCTTTATTTTATTCGAATTAAAAATAATCCACCCAACTATCCATTCCTTAAATCCATTTAAAATTTGAAATTAAAAACCCAATCCTAGACCGGAAATTAAATACCCAACTCTAGATCCGCAATTAAAAACCCGATTCAAGAGGCAACATTAAAATGATTAAGAAACATATCCATCATCATTCTTCTTCTCCCTCACTTCCAACCCTATAATTTTTTCTCTCTATTTCTGCTCTAAATTTCGGTTCTTAACACCAAACCCGATTTAATTTTTTGCTTTCCTTTTTAATTTCACAAATTAGACATTATATCATGTTCGAAATTAGTTGTGATTCTATTACTAATTCAATGAGGTGAAATTATTCGTTGTTTCACTTTAAGAACTCCATACAACCCAAAAGATTGACGGCAAGGGTATATACATACCCAAAGTAGAACGGATGGTATATACGTTTCATTTATAATAGTTCGGGAGTATATTTGTCCCTTTTTTGTAAAATAAATAAAAATTGAATAAATGCCTAGGATGATGTCACGTGTCCCGTCGTTTGGGTAAAGGGTATATACAACCCAAAAGATTGACGACAAGGGTATAGACATACCCAAATTATAACGGAGGGTATATACATACCATTTATAATAGTTCGGGGATATATTTGTCGTTTTCCCATAAATTTAAACAAATATATCTTTCAAGAAACATGAAAAAAATAATATTCAAGAAACATGAAAAAAATTAGGGAAAATTTCAATTATATACAGAAAAATAAAATATTTACAAAAAAAGTAACCCACTTTTCATTTACAGAAAAAATAGCCAAAAAGGATCATGGGCTCAACAGAGTTCAATTCGGCCCAAGCCCATTAGGCCCTTTTTGGTTCTTTTTTTTTTCAGCATTGATTTTTTTTTAAAAAAAAAAACTTTTTTTCCCTGCGGTTCTTTTTATATATAAAAAAAACTTTTCCCCTATTTTTTCAAAACTTACTCCATGCAATTTTTTCATGTATCAATATTGTATACATAATGTATAAACATGTATATATGATATAATAGTTATGTAGTGTATATATAATGTATCGATATTGTATAAATAGTTATGTAGTGTATATTTAATGTATCGATATTGTATAAATAATGTATGAACGTGTATTGATATTGTATAAATGGTGTATAAACATGTATATATGATGTACAAATAGTTATGTAGTGTATATGTAATATATCGAAATTGTATAAATGTGTATAAAAGTGTATCTATATTGTATAAATAGTTATGTAATGTATTGACATTGAACAAGCGTGTATCAATATTGTATAAATAGTATATAGAAGTGTATAGATATTGTATAAATAGTTATGTAGTGTATATGTAATGATCGATATTGTATAACTAGTGCACAAACGTGTATCGATATTGTATAAATGATGTGTAAACGTTTATCGATATTGTATAAATAGTGTATACATGTGTATCGATATTGTATAAAAGTTATGTAATGTATCGATATTGTATAAATGACGTATAAATGTATATTGATATTGTATAAACGATATATAAATGTGTATCGATATATGTCGATATTATATAAATAATTATATAATGTATATGTAATGTATCTATAGGGAAAAAATAACATTATTTTTTTTTAAAAAAAATTGCAGCGAAAAAAAGTTAAAAAAGAAAAACAAACAACAAGAATTTATTTTTTTTTTTTTTTTTAAAAACAGTGCAGCAAAAGAAACCAAAAGAAGTTTTTATTTTTTTTAAAAAAGGGCGAAATGAAACTAGAAAACATAGCTAAATGGCGGCTGCCATTGTTGTTGTAATTTGTTAGGCCGAATGTCCATTTTTGGTTAGAATTTTAGCCGAAAGGCTATTTTGGGTAAATAATGATAAGTGGGCTATTTTTTATGTAAAAATTTATCTTAATGGCTATTTTGTATAATTTTTCCAAAAAATTATCACTTATTTAAAGCCCTAAAATTTGGACTTCTTACCTAGTTCAAATCAATATATTATAATAAAGTAGAATCAAGAGAAGGTGATGTGGCACCTCTCTATGGCCTCCAATGACATTTATCTTTTTTCTCCTTTTTTTTGGATTTTTTTGGAATTTTCTCCTCATTTTAAATATTTATATGTTAGAAAAGAACTCAAAAGTCACTTCTTTTAACTCTATATATTGATTGTGTAAAAATAAATATGTCAATTAATACCTTCTATTTATTCATATTCTTTAATCTTATTCTTATTCTCTAATATTCCTATTAGAGACATTTAAAACAGTGCTTTTTCTAAACGAAAAGGGAAAGAATTTTTTTTTTAAAACAAAGTACTTTTATATATTGCTAACTTTGGTTTATGCATCTTTTTACCTACTGAAATTCACATGCTTTTTGTTATCTACTATGGTCAAGTTCTAATACATTCCTTGTTAGGAAAAATCTTGGGTGTCCGCCTATTTGTCTTTCCCATAAAATTTAGAAAATATGTCATCTTTTATTTGTTTTCAAATTTTCACCTTCATAACTTATAACTGTTAAATTTATACTTTTAATAATATCATTAACTCCATGACCTTTAAGTTTTTATATTCATAACCCCCAATTATTTAATTATAAAATTTAAGATACCTTATGATATTCCTCCATTTTCATCTATATAAAGTCATAATTTTTTATTTCATCAGCCTCATGCTCAAGAGTATCCTTTTTGTTTCATATTTGCAATAGTGTTTTCCTTATATTATTATTATTTATTTAAAGTATCAAATTCAAGCTTTAGCTTGACTCGATGAAGAAGATTTTTGGAGGTTGATCAATTTGTCAGAGAGAGTGTCGGACAAGAGCTCAAAATATTATGCACTGCTTCTGTATTTCTTTTTTTTATTATATATTTTCTTATGATTAAGATCCCAGGGAAGGTGTGTGTATGTTGTATGTGTATATATGTTCTCTCTATGTAAATTCTTTAGTTTGAATTTTCATGATTTTTTAATTGTTGTAATATGTACAAACTACTAACTAAGGTTCAAACAATACTGTTGAATATATAGAAGGATCTTATTCACTGATAATAGTTCATATCTTTTACTTTCTGTATCAAGATTTCAGCTTTCTTCTGTTTCTTGCATATGGGTTATGTCCATTTTGAATTCTCCTTCAATTTCCTTTAATTCTTCTACCTATTGTCTTTTTCCTTCGTCTATCCGGTTTGTCCTAAATAGCCCTTTTCTTGGTAGATATTTTTTGATCCTTTTTTTTCTCTCCATATTTGGTCCTAGGGAAGATTGTTGTTCATTTGAAACCTTAGCAGAGTATCTTGGATTTTTCAAATTTGGCAAATCCCTAGGGTATTGTTGATTTTTTGATAGTGTTAACCTTTTCTTTTTTTCTTTTTTTTTTAAATTTTTTGACCATCCTCTGTTCAAAAGAAATAGGAAGGCTGCATTTCTTCTTGCCACTAACGTGAGTGGAGTAATGAAATTGTAACATTCAGGTCACTAAATTGGTTGGTAAATGCAACATAATGACCAACTAATTTTAACTTCTACAAAAGAAGAAACAAATGCATAAAATAAAATTATAGTGTTATTAGGGAATTATATATTTTGTTATATTGATTAAGAATTTACTATACCTCATTAGATAAATGATAAATTTGCTAAGTTCATATATTTTCTTGAAAATATTTTGTTATATTGATTAAGAATTTACTATCCCTCATTAGATAAATGATAAATTTGCTAAGTTCATATATTTTCTTGAAAACAATTTTCATACTATTATTTTAGAAAAATGATAATATTACCATTGAAAAATAGAGGAAATATACAATTGATCAAAACGGGAAAAAATGATTCTTTTACAATTCTTTTAACAATTGTATGCGCGAAGCGCGGCCAAGTTCTCTAGTAAGGAAGTATTTAACAATTATAGTTTATGTGACGGAGGGAGTAGTAAAAAGAGTTCTAAACCTAAGTGGTATTAATAAGTACTGAAATCCAATTTTTTTGGGCCCACGACAAAAAATTTAATATTTTGAGAAATGCATTAGGTAATGAAAAATATTTAATAGTAAAGTAAAATGAATACGAATTAATAAATTATTCATTAGTTTTTCAAACTGGATAAGTATTGTTGGACATCTATTTTTAGTATATAAAAAATGAATGGAGGGAGTAACCTTTAACGAAAAACATAACACTTCACTTCCTTTCCTTGCCAGTAACGGTTCAAAATTAAGACAAACACCAAAGTTATGTTCTCTTGGCTAAGCCCATCATCAAGCATCCAATTAAAAGTAAAACCATCACTTATCTTAATCCACGACTTTGGTCTTCATGGCGTTTGGCAATGGCGTCCACATATAACATTCTTCTCTAAAGAATTCACATTCCGAGCCTCGTCTTCTTCGACCGTTCCACCACCAAATCCTCTGACAGGTCTGAGTTTTTCCAAGCAACCTGCATCGTGATTTTTGAAGCTTTTGGCGAAACTTGGTGTTGAAAACTAACATAAGTAAAACTAATTAAATACATATTATGCATTGTTTCTTCACCACTTAACCAATCTAGAAATCAAAAAGTTACGTTGGAGATTCAACAACGATAGTTACTTACAAACATAAAAAGATACATAATACAAAAGAAAATCTGAAACTTAAAAATTAAACCAAAAAATAACGTTAGAGCTTCAATAACATTATAAGCTACTTACAAACATAAAAGAAAGATTTATTTATGATTAGTAAAAAGAAGTTTGAAACCTAGAAACCACAAAATTACTTAATAATGAAAGTTTGTTATTCATTATCAATAATCTCAATGTAATAGAAAAGAAAATTTGAAACCTGAAAATCAAACCAAAAAATTATGTTAAGAGACCCAATAACAAAACTACTTACAAACATAAAGGATGATTTGCTATTTATTCAATAAAGCAACGTGATTTTACCTACGCAGGGGGCGTAACTCAATTAATAAGCATTGATTAAGTAATGCAGTCATGAACACACAATAAAAAAAATTATGTGGAGTATTAATAACTTGAAAATTATTATGATAAATTATGAATAAAGTTAACGATTTTTTTAGTTTCCTAAATAATATAGAAAAAGTAGTGACAGTTGATTGTCCGGAAACACTTGGTCATACCTTGCTGTTAGTGACCCTAACGGAGAGTTGACATACATGACAATGTCATGTGTAGTAAATTAAAGAGGTGCTCAATTAAATTAAAAGAAATGTGTAAAAAGTAAATAAAATGATGCACAGTAGTTAAAAAAAAACACGAAAGAAAACAGTTTTATAGCTAAAACCTAGACAGGAAATCAAAAGTTAAAAATAACATTGTCTCGTTAAAATCAATCCATGTTATAAATATATTTACTTTATTGTGAATGTCTATTAAGATATAGTGAATATCTATGTCATTATCTATCAAGATATAAAATGTTTATTTTTTGAAGAAAAGTTATGAGTTTGTTCCCCTATAAATAAAGATGCTCTTTTCATTTTAATTCATTCCTCAAGATGATACCTCATCCATCAAGGGAAATAAGAAGGCCTCTCTTTTCTCTCCCTTATTATTTTTGTTTATTTCATATTAGTTTATAATATATTATCAGCACGAGTTTCTAACTCTACTTTAATTAGTTCGATGACACGAGACTCTACCATGGGTAAGTACTAAATTATCTGTCAATGATCTTTGAAGGTACAATTTTGATTTGAAAAAAAAAAAAGGTTACTGTATCAAAAGGCCAATGCATATTGAGAGAAAATTCCTTACTTTGAGTTTATAATCCATATACATCCTTACATATATTAATGTTTTATATAAAAAGTAGAAGTCTTTACTTTACTACTATACGGTATTAGTGCCCGTTTGGATTGGCTTTTGGCTTAAAAGCCAAAAGCCATAAGTTAGAAATCCTAACTTATGACTTTTGACTTATTTTTTAGCATTTTAAGCCAAAAGTCATAAGTTAGGATTCCTAACTTATGACTTTTGACTTATTTTAAGCATTTTAGCCAAAAACCAAGTGCTTATAAGCACTTTTTAAATTTACCCAAACACTTTAAAAGTGCTTAAAAGCTATTTTTAGTTTAAAGCACCTAAAATAAGTCAATCCAAACGGGCTCTTAATTTTGTTCATACTAACACGTGTTCCTTCATGTTTACTTTGGAGTGTTACTAACACGTGTTCCTTCATGTTTTCTTTGGAGTGTTCTGTTTGCACGGCGTCACAATTTGTGCACTTTTAAATGGATAAATTGCTAAATTGTTGTATAATATAAATGTCATGTGACATATATATGTGTGAATGTCATTAATAAGAGATAAAAGTTAGTAGCCAAATTAAGTTTTAACACCAAGAGTTACTTATAAATAGCCACTCTTTTATACATTTTGAGATATAGTTCCAAGTAGAAAACAAAAGTACTACCAAAATTCTTTAAAATTGCTGTAACACCCCGTACATTTTCGAACTCATGCAACGACCTTAGCGTAGATGGAAGTGTGTAAACTAAAGATGGTAAGTGAATCATGTATTAAATATTTTGGGCTGAATTTAGAGGCAAGTTTATGGACCTAATTGAGGCCCAAAATTAAGTAGTAAGACATGACCCAAAAGGGGAAATGATCCATTCATAATTGACCAAGTAAACATATCATCTTTTGACCAATTAATTGGCTAAGGATGGACTATAAGAGAAGGTTCTAGAGGGGCTATATAAGGCTGAATTTCAGCTCTTATTCACCACAAAACACTTGCCAAAAATCAGATTTTGCAATCAAATATTTTTTCTCTCTCAAACCCTAGCCACCCTAATTTTCCTAAGGACTTTTGGGACAAATCTTCCACTTGCAAGCCTTGGTAAGTGTTTACCCTTGTATATTAATGTAATACATGCATGATATATGGTTGTAAACATGTTGGTTATGGTTAAAAGGCATAGGGCAGTCCACTTTTTAAGTGGCAGTCCACTTTTGCTTTCGGCTAAAGGATTTGCCTTTTTGTGGTTTAAACTTGAAAAGGGGTTTAAGGCCTTGAAGGAATTGAATTATATGGACTAAATTTCAATATATTTAAGTGTGGTGCTGTCCCTAATTCGTTACTTTTGTGTATGGCTTGATGGAAATATTTTTACGTAATTGTACATGGAACGTTTGGCGTAGTGAAAAAAAGAATACTTCCTTGTTATGTTAAAGTGAATTCTAAAATTGTGTGGGCTGTTTTTGGTATATTGTTGTGGAAGGTATTTATGTGACTTGATGGAATAAATATGTGGAGTTGTATTGAGGCGAAAATGTAAAGTAGAAACTTGGTGTAAAATCCTATCGGTTTGTGATGTTACGTTGATGTGTGGACTGTTTTGGTGGTGTGTGGACTGATTTGGTGTTGTTGTTTTGCGAAAGCAGTAAGTTATACTGTAATGTGGTGGAATAGTGTTATTTGGTAGTATAACGAAGGGGGGAGTGATGCACCATGTGTTTTGGAGGTTGGACGGTTCTTACTTTCCGTTAAGCACCTACTTACCGTCTTGTGAACTTGTAATGTAGCTAGCCGTTAATGCTCACTCCATTATGTACTTGTGTTGTAGAGTAACACATAAGGAAGGAGCTGAATCATTGTAGTCACGTGTTGGAAAGGATAAGGTATGTAAGGTTACTCTTTCTGTATCCTTCTGCAGCACATATTGTTCACATCGTCATTGTACTTGTTCTATTCCGAAACGTGTCAAGGTATCTCATTGCAGGTTGTCATATATTGTTATTCACATGTTCCTTATCCAATGACCAATTGTATCCATGTGTCACATAATTGTGGACACTGTTCCAAAGTTCCAACCATGTTACGTTCTAAAGTTCCAATAATGTTGTAACCAACAATATATCACTCTTATAGCTAAAGAATGAAGTAATGCGTAATTGTATATGTTTTTCATGGGTGGTATCTCATGGGGTGAAAAGAACACCTGCATGGGTCGATCCCAATACTACGGGTGGTATCTCATGGGGTGAAAAGAACACCTGCATGGGTATATCCCAATACTACGGGTGGTATTTCAGGGGCAAAGCCTAGCATGGGTCGATCCCGATTATTATGTTATTTCCCACTGATCAGTTGGGCCCGGGTATATTATATGAATGAAGGTATATGATTGATATTACAGGAATGATATTGATGAATGAATGAACGTCAAGAAAAGTAATGAACGTAATGTACACGATTCCACACATACAGAACGACGGGTTATCCATATTGATTATTCACTTGTACTTGATTTCATTGACATTCTTATATATCATGTGATTACTCATGGCCTTACATACTCAGTACATTCTTCGTACTGACGTCCCTTGGGGGACTTACCTTACTTGCTGCAGGTACATGTGCTAGTAGACCTCTACAGTAGAATACGGGTCATTCACAGATTTTTGGTGAGCTCCAGGTTACTTCGGAGCTTTTCGAGTCATTGTATATTTGTTTTGGTACTGTGCAGTAGTGGTATAAGGCGGGGATTTGCCCCGACCTTAGTTTTGGTTATGTACATCTTTTAGACGCTTTGTAGACTATGGTAAAGTCAAATGTAGAAGTGTATTCTCCTTTTTGACGTTGCGGCCCTAACGGCCAAGTCTCATATTTATTGAAATGTCTTCCCACGATTTCCGTCTTTGACATCCTTGTGTGGTTCATTTAATGATATGCATATGAACGAAGGTTGGTTCTCTCGGGCCTTAACGGCTTCGGGTGCCATGTCCGCCCCAATGGGATTTGAGGCGTGGCAGTTGCCTCTTTTCTTTAAGTTTGATATTGATATTTTGTCTCTATTTTATAACACGTTATCAGCACGAGACTCTATCGTCTCAAAATTTGAAGGCAAAGGTATTACTTCCTCTTCTCTTTAATATGTCTAATCTTACAAAACTTGAGTTTGTTGCCCTTCAAAGTTCGGGCATGAACTATCTTTCATGGGTATTGGATGCTGAAATCCATTTAGATGCTATGGGTTTTGGAGACGCCATTAAAATTGGAAATAAAGCATCAAACCAAGATCGTGCTAAGGCTATGATATTCTTGCGTCATCAGATTGACGAAATTCTAAAAATTGAATATCTTACCGTTAAGGATCCACTTGTTTTGTGGAATAGCCTGAAAGAAAGGTATGACCAACTAAAGATGGTCATCCATCCAAAGGCACGATATGATTGGAAGCATCTGAGATTTCAAGACTATAAGTCTGTTCATAAGTACAACTCTGCCATGTTCAGAATTTTTTCTCAGTTGAAACTATGTGGAGAGGAGATTAATGATGTTGATATGATGGAAAAAACACTCTCCACCTTTCATGCTTCGAATGTGCTCTTGCAGCAGCAATATCGAGAAAGGTTTCAAGAAATATTCCGAACTAAGTTCTCATCTTCTTGTGGCTGAACAAAATAATAATTTGTTAATGAAAAATCACGAAAATCGACCTACTGGATCTACACCATTTTCAGAAGTGAATGAGGTGTACGCCCATCATGCTAGGCGTGGAAAGGGTCACAGACCTGGTCGTGGATGTGGACATGGTCATGATTATGGCCACAAAAGAAATCATGTTCCTGGTGTTAATCATTCAACAAAGAAAGGACACCGTCAAAAGGAACAAGGAAATGATGAGAAACGTGAAGCAGTTAGAGCATGTGTTTGTTTCCGATGTGGTGCAAAAGGATACTATGCACGTGATTGTCGTACTCCCAAACACTTGGTTGATCTTTACCAAGCGTCACTGAAGAAAAAAGAGAAAAATCCTGAAGTTAATTTTGTCTCTGAAAATCATGTTGACATCGCATACTTGGATGTGGCAGATTTCTTTGAGCACCCTGAAGGAAAGATAGATCACTTGATTGGTGATGGTTCTGTGGCTATGAAATAATAAAGAAGTTTTTATTTTATTTTATTTTTGCTAATGGTAGTAATTAGTAAACTAAAAATCATGTAATAGGAATTGTTTACATGAGTACTAGTCTTTTAATTAGTATTTTTTTTATTAATCACATTATTGTAAGTTCATTAGTAAAATGAACTCATTTTGGTCTCGTTTTGGTTAAATAATATTTTAATATTTATTTTAGTTATGATGAATATTATTTTGTTATCAAATAAACAATAAACTCCTTTATCTAAATATGAATGATCTAATCAAAATCAATTTCACAAAATAACGTACATATTTGATTTGATTAAATAGATCTTTTTTTTTTTTTTTGTAAATTGCATAGCAAAAGATAACTATGAGTAAATGTTATATTACTTAGATTTTATTTTATATAAATATTTGATTTATGTATTTTATTTTGTGTATGTTATTCTATTTGAAGATATGGATAATTCTCAAAGCAACTTATCCAATTATGAAGACATTTGCTTGATTGATTCTGGCACAACACACACAATATTTAAAAATGAGAAATATTTTTCTTATTTAAGTATGTGCAAGATAAATGTTACTAGGATTTTTGGTAGTATTAATTTGATTGAAGGCTTCGGAAGAGCCATTATAATTTTGCCTAAGGGAGTGAACTCATCATAAATAATTCTATGTTTTCTCCTAAGTCCTGGAGAAACTTGTTGAGTTTTAAAGATATCCGTGGAAACGGTTATCATATCAAGACAATGGATGAGTTGAATCTTGAATATCTTGGTATTACCAAGAATGTCTCTGGGCAGACATGTATTATAGAAAAATTTTCTGCTTTATCTTCTGACTTGTATTGGACAAGGATTAGTGTGATTGAGGCACATTCTATAGTAAACCGAAAGTTTACTAATTCTAATATTTTTGAACTTTGGCACGATCGATTGGGACACCCAGGATCTATAATGATGAGATGGATTATAGAAAACTCAAATGGGCATCCATTAAAGAACTTGAAGGTTCTTTCAAATAATGAATTTTCTTGTACTGCTTGTTATCAAGACAAGTTAATTATGAATCCATCACCAACTAAGGTCGAGATTGAGTCCCCTGCGTTCTTAGAACGTATACAAGGGGATATTTGTGGACCTATTCACCCACTTAGTGGGTCGTTTAGATATTTCATGGTCCTAATAGATGCTTCTTCTAGATGGTCTTATATGTGCCTATTGTCATCTCGCAATCTGGCGTTTGCAAAATTATTGGCACAAATAATACGATTACGGGCACAGTTCCCTGATAATCAGATTAAGTCCATTCGCCTTGATAATACTGCAGAGTTTTCATCCCAATCATTTAATGATTATTGCTTATCGATTGGGATAAGAGTTGAACATCCTGTAGCTCATGTTCACACTCAAAATGGTCTTGCTGAGTCATTAATTAAACGTCTGCAATTAATAGCAAGACCATTGCTTATGAAAACTAAGTTGCCCACCTCTGTTTGGGGTCATGCAATTCTGCATGCTGCAACACTTGTTCGTCTTAGATCGATAAATTATCATAAATTTTCTCCATTACAATTGGTTTTGGGTCAAGAGCCTAATATATCTCATCTGAGAATTTTTGGATGTGTTGTGTATATGCCTATTGCACCACCACATCGCACAAAGATGGGTCCCCAAAGAAGGTTAGGGATTTATGCTGGGTTTGAATCACCCTCCATTATTCGCTACTTTGAACCATTAACGGGAGATATGTTCACTGCTCGATTTGCAGATTGTCGATTTGATGAGACGCTTTTCCCAAAATTAGGGGGAGAAAATAGTGAAATCAATAGAGAAATTTTATGGAAAAATCCATCATTGTCTCATCTTGATCCGCGTGCTTCTGTTTGTGAGCAAGAAGTTCAAAAGATTATTTATCTGCAGAAAATTGCAAATCAAATACCTGACGCATTTACAGATTTGAAAAGGATTACTAAATCACATATATCTGCAGAGAATGTTCCAATTCAGATTGAGTTCCCTGCAAGACCATCTACTAGTGTCATGGCAAATGAGTCCAAAACGCGCCTGAAGCGTGGTAGACCATTGGGTTCTAAGGATCGAAATCCTAGAAAAACAAAAACAAATGGTCAAGATGACACTATAAAAGATCCTCATATGGAAGTTCAAGATTTGAGCAATTTTGATATCCCTGAAGGAATCAATGAGCCTGAGACTCAAGAAAATGAGGAACTACCCATAAATTCAAGTGATGTTGGAACTTATTTGAATCGATCTGAAATAGTGGTGGATTATGTCTTTGCATATAATGTTGCAGCAAAAATCATGCAAGATAGTGAGGATCTTGAACCTCAATCTATCACAGAATGTCGACAAAGAAATGATTGGCCAAAATGGCAAGAAGCAAGAAGCAATTCAATCAGAATTGAATTCACTTGTCAAACGTGAAGTTTTTGGACCTATAGCTCAAACAGCTAATGGTATTAAACCTGTTGGCTATAAATGGGTCTTTGTACGAAAAAGAAATGAGAAAAATAAAATACAAAGGTATAAGGCACGCCTTGTTGCACAAGTGTTTTCACAACGGCCTGGTGTCGATTATGAAGAGACATATTCACCAGTTATGGATGCAATAACATTGTGTTATCTTATTAGTTTCACTATCCATGAGAGGCTTGAAATGCATTTAATGGATGTGGTTACAGCCTATCTATATGGATCACTTGATAATGAGATATACATGAAAATTCCTGAAGTATTTAAGATGCCTGAAACATACAATTCAAAACATCGGAAAATGTATTCCATTAGATTGCAAAGATCATTGTATGGTTTGAAGCAATCTGGACGCCTGTGGTATAACCGTCTTAGTGAGTATTTATCTAAGGAAGGTTATACAAATGATGAAATTTGCCCATGTGTTTTTATAAAGAAAACAACATCGGAGTTTGTTGTACTTGTTGTGTATGTTGATGACATAAACCTCATTGGAACTCCAATAGAGCTTCAAAAGGCAATTACTTATTTAAAGAAGGAATTTGAGATGAAAGATCTTGGAAGGACAAAATTATATCTTGGTTTGCAAATCAAACATTTGACAAAAGGTATATTTGTCCATCAATCTCCCAATACAAAGAAAGTGTTGAAGAGATTTTATATGGATGAAGCACATCCATTAAGCACTCCGATGGTTGTTCGATCACTTGATGTGAATAAGGATCTATTTCGACCTCAAGAAAAAAATGAGGAAATTCTTGGTCCTGAAGTACCATATCTTAGTGCAATTGGTGCACTGATGTATCTTCCTAACACTACAAGGCCTGATATAGTCTTTTCGGTTAATTTGTTGGCAAGGTATAGTTCTGCTCCTACTAGGAGACATTGGAATGGGATCAAACACATATTGTGGTATCTTAAAGGGACTACCAATCTGGGCTTATTTTATTCTACCAATAGCAGTCCCGATCTTGTTGGTTATGCTGATGCAGGGTATTTATATGACCCGCACAAAGCTCGATCTCAAACAGGTTATGTGTTAATATATGGGGGTACTGCTATATCTTGGAGATCTACTAAGCAGTCTATCGTAACTACTTCATCGAACCATGCTGAGATAATAGCTATTCATGAAGCTAGCCGAGAGTGTGTGTGGTTGAGGTCCATGATACATCTCATTCGACAAAAATGTGGTTTGAAATGTGACAAAGTACCCATGATTTTATATGAAGATAATGCAGCATGCATAGCGCAACTAAAGGGAGGATTCATAAAAGGAGATAGAACGAAACACATTTCGCCAAAACTTTTCTACACACACAAGCTCCAAAAGATTGGTGATATCGACGTGCGACAAATTCGTTCAAGTGACAATATTGCTGATTTATTCACCAAGTCTCTACCAACTGTAACTTTTGAGAAGATGGTGCACAAGATTGGGATGCGGAGATTCAAGTCATTAAATTGATGTTCTCGTTAGGGGGAGTTAATACGCACTGCACTCTTTTTTCCTTATGGGGTTTTGTCCCACTGGGTTTTCCTTGTAAGATTTTTAATGAGGCAGCACTCAAATGCGTATTCACTAGATTTTGTTTTACATGGACATCCAAGGGGAAGTGTTGTATAATATGGATGCCATATGACATATATATGTGTGAATGTCATTAATGAAAGATAAGAGTTAGTAGCCAAATTGAGTTTTAACACCAAGAGTTACTTATTCAAATTGGATTTGAACATCAAAGTTAATTGGTCAAATTGCCAACTTGATGTCAAGCTTAACATGCTTAGGGAGCAAGTTTGGTGGCTTATAAATAGCCACCCTTTTGTACATTTTGAGATATAGTTCCAAGTAGAAAACAAAAGTACTACCAAAATTCTCTAAAGTTGCCTCTTTTCTTTAAGTTTGTTATTGATATTTTGTCTCTATTTTATAACATAAATTATATTTTCGGTCACTATCATAAATTACATGCTTAAATATTTTCATTGGCTCGTCTGAGTAAATATGGTGATCGTTGGTAACCACTAAAGGTGGTATTATTTTGAAAGCCTGGAGGGTCATAACCCTAAAAGAGTAAGATATCGGGCTAGAGTCCCGATGCACCACGATGATAAGATGTTGGGTTCAAGTCCCATCGATTTATGCCTAAGATGTCTTTATATGGATAAGACATTGAGTTTGCATCTTAATGCACCATATTAATGATGTAATGATGGCTAAGGCAAAATAATATACTTTTGATGAAAAGTTTTGAAACTTGTCCAATTGAATATGCTCCATTCCCTAAAGTGAATGTGGTAGCAATGCATAATATGTCTGAAAGAAGACAAGTGGTTGAATGAATGTACATGAACGTGGAAAATGACAACAATAACAATAACCCATAAAGCAATAATTGCTTTGAAGCGTGGTATATTTTGAAAGATATGTTAGAGAAAAATTCTCTACAATCTTACGTATGTCTCGATTTGATCCGGAAGTAGCAATATCTTGAAAGAGATTCTAAGCTATCATAATTTGATAGGCTTAAGGCACAATTATATTGCATTCCTAAGAATGCAAATTTCGATTGTTATAAGTACAGATTCATTCTCTGGGTGAATGTGATAAGAGTAACACCTCCAGAAGAGGTAGAACAATTGAAACGAATTATTCTGAAATTTACTCTCGAAATAGTAAATCTAAAATTTACTCATGAAATAGTAAATCTGAAATTTACTAAAGCAAAAATCATATGTCATGGTAAACTTGGAGTTTACTTGTACAAATAAGTTCATAAGTTAGCATGAATGATTATGACATCCTGAAGATGTGCATTGAGTATTGACATGTAATGAAGAACTATAAGATTCTTCAATAATTATTTTATGTTGCTTGTTCTCGTGATAAGTTGTTTGGACCAACTAATGTTGGGATTAGATCCCTTAAAATCTAGAAAGTAAAAAAGGTAAATAAGGGCCCGTTCACCTATTATGTGATATGTTTAATAGATACATCAATACATGATCACATATGAGTTTATTATCAACGTGCAGTTTGACATTAACGAAATTGCTTGTGCAAAATAATTGAGTTAAGAGCACAACGTCCAGATTGATAAATATTCAAGTTGGTTTGGCGCTAAATGCCTTTAGAAAATTAGCTGAATCATTGCTTATGAGAACAAAGCTTCGTGTGTTTGAAATATGATATATTATATACAAAAGTATTTGTATACATCAAACCAATAAATTATGATTAATTCCCCCTCAAAGTTGGTTCAGGGTCAGGAACCACATATTTTTCATCTAATAGTTTTGATGTGCGATATATGATTAATGGACATACCGTGATGCATAAAGATGGATTCCTAAAAGAAGATAGAGGATGTATGTTAGTTTTTCTAACATAAGGGGGAGATAATAAGCAACTATGAAACATGTTTGAAATTATCATCAGATCCTTATTCAAAAGATAATTCAAGTTAAATGTCAGAAGCACTTGCTGACTCAAATTTAATCTCATATTTCAGCTGCAAGTGCTCCTATTGAATGTCTATGAAGGACAAAGTCTACGGAATGCATGAAGCATGGTAGACCAATCGGTTCCAAATACAATAATTCTTGAAAAAGAAAAAGGAGCAAATGATCATAATAAAGAGGTAATGCCCTCTTGAAGAGCCTACATCATAACACTTCATGAAACCTTATGAGAGGTTTAGGTACCTAAGAAAAATAATAAGGTGATGAGATCTCAAAAGTTATGTCTTATTGTGAACCGATACAAAATGATATATCGTCGATGATATCTTTGATACAATAAGGCGCAATATTGTAAAGAGATTATGAGAATCTGAATTCTACTTTTATTTAAGCATGCTGACGTACAAATATTTATCAAGTAACATGAAAGGATGCATCTTGGTAAGCATAAATCTTATTTGATTTGCAGTTCAAACACTAGAAGATGTCATGCATTTAATGTTGAATATTTTCACTTGACAAAATTTGTATGAAAATTTTCTTAAGGATTCAAAATGTTTGAAGCATATATAAGTTTCTGGAAAACTTGCTTATGATCCTTATATTGCATAAATTGATAACTTGAATATCATTAGAACTCTTGTAGAGTTTTCAAAAGTTATAGATTATTGACTGAAATAAGGAAATTCTTAGTCCTGAAGTACCATATCTTAGTGCAATTGTTGCACTAATATATCTTGCAAATACTACAAGGCCTGATAGAGCCTTTTCAGTTAATTTGTTAGCAAGTTCCGATCTTGTTGGTTATGCTAATATAGGGTATTTTTCTGATCCCACATAAATCTCGGTCTCAAACAGGCTATATGTTCATATATGGGGGTACTGCCATATCTTAGAGATCTACAAAGCAGTCTATCATAGCTACTTCATCAAATCATGCTGAGATAATAGCTATTCATAAAGCAAGTCGAGAATGTATATGGCTGAAGTCAATGACACATCTCATTCGAGAAAAATGTGGTTTGAAATATCCACGTTTATAAAGATGTCGTATGCATTGCACAACTAAAAGAAGGATTCATAAAAGAAGATAGAACGAAGCACATTTCGTCAAAGCTATCTACATACATGGGCTCCAAAAGAATGGCGATATCAACATGCAACAAATTCATTCGAGTGATAATATGAATGATTATTCACCAAGTCTCTACCAACTACAACTTTCAAAAAGATGGTGCACAAGATTGGGATGCGAAGTTCAAGATTTTGAATTGATTTTCTCATTAGGGGGAGACAACACGCGTTGTACTCTTTTTCCCTTTCAAGTTTTTTTCCCATTGGATTTTCCTTGTAAGATTTTTATGAGGCAGTCGAAATGTGTATTATTAGAGATGTGTACTCCTTTTCCTTCACTAGATTTTTTCCCAATGGGTTTTTTCTAGTAAGGTTTTAATGAGGTACATTATCTATCAATTAGACATTCAAGAGGGAGTGTTATAAATGTATTTACTTTATTGTGAATGTCTATTAAGATATAGTAAATATCTATGTGATTATCTATCAAGATATAGAATGTCTATCTTTTGGAGAAAACTTAGAAGCTTGTTCCCCTATATATAGAGATGTTCTCTTCATTGTAATTCATTCCTCAAGATGATACCTCATCCATCAGGAGAAATAAGAAGCTCTCTCTTTTCTCTCCCTTATTATTCTTGTTTATTTTATATTAGTTTATAACAACTAGGGCTGCTTATTGGGTGGATAATTACACTTAACGGTTTAGCTTATCGGTTATCGATTTTAAAATATCCTAATCCACTAGCCACCCAATAAGATATTGGTTGGTTTGGTAATGTATAAGTAATTATCGGGCGGTTATCGAAACTGTACAAAATTGAGGATTTTTTTCGTTATGTTAAATAGAGTGAGGGAAATCTCAGAAGCACCAATATTTTTGTCCAAAACAGAGACTTGATTCGCTTTGAGCATTTGACCAATTTTAAAAGGCAGAATACTATACTACTATAAATAGGACTTCATACTTTAGGATTAATAACATAACAAGGCAGAATATTAAATGGGCTTAGGGGTTAGTTAATAATAATATATTACGGTAGATACTAGATGGTGCTTTAGGTTTAGGATTTATAATAATATTATATGTATTTTATATACTTATGAAAAATATGTAAGTATGATAACTCTTAACGGGTTAACGGTTTACCCGATAAGAAAATTGAGTAATTAGTCTCCATACCAATAAACCGTTAATTATAAAATTTTATCCCGTTCACCAGCCATTTAACCGATAACCCAATACCAATAAGCCAATAAGCCAATTTTGCGGTTGGCTTATTGGTTACGGTTCGATTTTGAACAGTCCTAATAACAACCCAAAAGTTAATATATATATTTTTCTTACCATATATTTTAAGACTTTTTTTTCATGTACACAAGAAAAAAGAAAACTTACCAACATCAATTTACCATATATTTTGCTCTTGCCATATATTTTAGGACTCTTTAATTTTTTAATAATTAATTAATAATTGAAAAAAATAAGTGAAAAGATAATTTTGTCTATTATAGGGCTGTGCAAGTTTTGGGTCAAACCATTAACCCGAATCGATAATTCGATTATCGGGTTAATGTATCAGTTTATTAGGTTTTCGGGTCTGGTTTGGTTTTGTTATTTCTGGTATTGGGTTTTCGGGTCGGGGCTAGGTTTAGTCATTTTTTAATCGGGTAGCCCGATAAACTGATAAGTATATTACCTGTAGGGCCTGTTAGCTCAATTCTCACTTTACTTATACCCATTACCTCAATGATCCAAGCCCAACTTCACTAGGGTAACTTCCGTCTTCTCTCTTTAGTACTTTACTAGTCATTAGTCACTACTCTCACTAACCAAAATTAGGGTAATAGAGAGACGAAGCTGCTACACTCAAGACTCAAAGCTGTTGCGCTCAAGACTCAAGAGTGAAGATGAAATTCCAACAGGTAACTTCTATTCTCAGTATTCAGTATTCACTCTTATCTTCTGCTCCATCTTTGATTTCTATCATAAATTTTAAAAGATGTTTCAACTTAGTTTATTTCAAAACTCAATTATGTATCAATTATCATACGAATTTTGTATTTTAAAGTAGTACTCCGATGCAAATTTTGTCTACTTGCTATTTGTTTTTGTTTTTTGAACTTTTTGTGTGTTTTGTTGGGTTGCTGTTTGATTATTTTTTCTTTTAAAATCACAGTTCACAGTGGCACAACTAAATGACAGAAAATATTATAATAGATAAAGTGATTGGTGAAACTAGAGCTTCTGATTCAAATATAGTGAATCAAAGTCAAACTGTTTTGTCTAAAGTAAAGAAAGAAAGGAGAAAAAGATCTCGTGCGTGGGATCATTTTACTACTAAAGTTGATTCTAAAGGAAATAAAAAGGGTGTTTGTAACTATTGTAAACAAGAGTATTTTGCTGATACAAAAGATCATGGTACGACGGTAATGATCTCTCATATAAGTAAATGCAAAAAAATGTCCCTTAATGTGGATACTAGACAATCAAAGTTAGCCTTTCAACTTGTTGCTGGGGGTCGCAAGGGTGATGTAGAAATTGTTTAATGGAAATTTGATCAAGAAGAGTGCAGAAAAGCTTTGTGTCGTATGATAATTCTTGTTGAGCTTCCTTTTAGATTTGTTGAAAAAGAAGGTTTTAAATAATTTATGAAAGTTATACAACCTTTTTTCCGGATTCCTTCTCGTGCCATTGTTACTCGTGATTGTTTTGATCTCTTTGATGAAGAGAAACATAAAATGAGGACCATTTTTAAGGAAACACAACAAAGAGTGTGTATAACCATTAATACTTGGACTTCTTTGCAAAGAAACAATTATATGTGTATTAATGCTCATTGGATTGATAAAGATTAGTCTTTACATAGAAGAATTATCATTTTTTGTCCAATTTCTAGCCATAGAGATGAAGATATGGTAAAAGGTATTATTAAGTGTTTGCATAAGTAGGGATTGCATTGGATTTTCACTGTTACAGTTAATAATGCTAGTTCAAATAATGTGTGTGGTTGAGTTGTCTAAGCAATTGACTAAGTGGGGGACAAATCTTATGGGTGGTAGGCTTCTTCATGTTAGGTGTATGGCTGATATTATAAATCTTGTTGTTCAGGATGGTATAAAAGAACCAACTGTGTCTATTGAACGAGTTAGACAAGCAGTAAGATACATTAGGCAATCTCCTACTAAGTGGAAGAACTTTCAGGAATGTTGTGAAGATGAAAATCTTGTTAAAAAGTCTTTATGCTTAGATGGTCCTACAAGGTGGAATTCCACCTACTTGATATTGAATAGGGCTATTGAATATGAGGGTGCAATTTTAAATCATGCCAATCGTGATATTTGTTTGGTACATCATCTTGAGTTTGGTTATATCCATGTGTGTGATGATGATATTGTGGCTGATGAACAACTATCAGGTGCACTTTTGAGTAGTGATTGGGAAAGTGTGAAAAGAATTGCCAAATTTCTTGAATTGTTTTTTAAGCTTACTTTGAAGGTATCTGGATCATTATATATCACATCAAATTTTCATTTTCTTGAAATTTGTCAAGTTGGTGTTTACTTGACAGAATTGATATCAAGTAAAGATAGTGTTTTGGTTGAAATGGCAGCAAAGATGAGGAGAAATTTGAGAAATATTGGGGTGATACAACAAAAATGAATAAAATCCTTTTCATACCTTATGTTTTGGATCCTCGCAGTTTTGCACTTAAAAAGATGTTTGGGGACAAAGGGCCAGCTATAGAAAAAGATGTACGAGAGTACATGAAGTTATTGTTTAATGAGTATTCAAAGCCTGCTTCAAAAGACAAAGGTGGTAAACTTTCTTCAATAGAAGAGAAGGCTTCTTTTTCAAGCTCAATGGTTGTAGAGGATGTTGGTGACTTTATGAGGAATTAAGTAGACATACATTTTGAGGTGGAGGTAAAAATTCTAAGTCGAAATTGGATAAGTATTTTGCAAAAGATATTGAAATTGGAAAGCCCAATTTTAATATATTGCTTTGGTGAAAATTTAACTCACTTAGATTCCCCTTCCTTTCTGAGATGGCTCGAGATATTTTAGTTATTTCTATTTCAAGTGTGGTATCAGAATGTATTTTTAGTACCGGAGGGCATATTCTTGATTCATTTAGGAGTTCATTAACTCCTAACTTGGTACAAGATCTAGTGTGTCTACAAGATTGATTTCGAAGTGAATCACAACCTATAAGTATCGAGAAAGATTTAGATTTCCTAGAGAAACTTGAACAAGGTAAGCAAAGAACCTTGCATTTAGTGAATTATTTATTTAATATTTTTGTTGCTTGAGTTTTGACTTCTTTTTGTTTCTTTAGATTTGACCAAACTTGGAAAAGAATCTAGCATTTATGACATGTAGGATTGTAGATGGTTAAGAGATAACACTTTGGAAGTTATTTATTCAACTAATTTGGTATTATTTCAAAGCATTTGTTATTGGCAGTGAGTAATGATGTACAATGGCGAAGATTATGGACAATCTTGCTCATTATGATATATCTGATCACTTGATAAGTTAATAGCTAATCACCTGATAAGTTAATATTTGATCACCTAACAAGTTACTTGAAATAAGTTGATTTTTCTTTACATCTTTCCTGTTAATGTTTATCAAACCCATGTTTCTTTGCTTGAATAACGAAATACATTAATATCTGACCATCTGGTACATGTTTCTTTGCTTGCATATTGAAATAAGTTAATAAGTTGCAGAACCTGTTATCTTCCTATCATAGTTCCTGTTAATGTTTATGTTTCTGTATTTTTTTCCTTTTGTGTTGTTCTTAGAGGTTTCATTCTGTTTCGCATTTCAGCTGCATATTACTTCTAGTGGCTGTGTTTTATGATTTGAAATTATTACACCAATAAATAATGGCTGTGTTATTTTGGGTACTGTTGCATTTTTATTGTGCATTAGTTCTAACAATGGCTCTATTGAGTGGTCAGCATTCAGCTTCAAAAAATTGGTGTATATGTAATTAGGTAGTCAGTGTTCAACTTCAAAATTCATGCTATGCCTACTGTTTATGTCAGCTCTAGTGCATGTTGTAGCAGTGTTAGTAAGTGTATAGTAGAAGGTTTCAATTCTCACTAATAAGGGTTTTGCAACTCTTTATGTTTTGCTGTAGACCAATTGCTTTTAGTTTATTGGATGCTTTTTCATAGGCACAAATAGTAACATAGCGAAACAAGACCATCTTTTTGGTACTCTTGATGGTGGCAAGCAACAAACAAGTATTTTAGTCTCTCTTCTTCTGAAATTGAAAGGAATGCTATGCTTAGATGAAAAATGTTAACATCTTCAGTAGAATACAAAGCAAGCACCTTTTAATCATCTCTGTTATCATTATAGCCAGATCATCTTAAATTGAAAGGAATGCATTTTTTTTGAATACTCAGTTTTCAGTAATTTGGCTGGTGGAACATTCAGATTATATCACTTGTGCTTGCTCTTCAACTTAGCAAGGTTAGCTTGAGTAGCAACTTTTGCAACTATTGTAGGCTCGATAGCACCCTTTGGATTGAGGGTTTTTCTTATCTTAAACACAGTCCAGGCAGTGCCTTTTACAACTGTGTAGCCTTGTTGGTCTATTTCTTATATTTATTTTGTATAGTTAAAGTTGTTTGCGGTGTTTCTAATATCTTTGTTTCTCTATTAATTAGGTTTCACCAGGCCTCGACTTCGTGGTCCTAAAGCTCGATCACCTGTTTGGAATCACTATGAAAACCTTGAAGAAGATGATGATGGACGGTGCAAAGTAAAGTGTATTCATTGTGGTAATGTTTATAATTACCATCAACATACTGGGACTTTCTCCTTAAGGGCTAATGTTAACCGTTGTTTGGAGAGGATGGAGCATCGTCGTATTAGATTTGAGTAGTTATTAGTATTATTACTATGTTTGGAATTTGGACTTAATTTTCAAATTGTGGGACTGTTTGTTTGGATTTTTCCTATTCTGTTTGTGCTAGACAGTTTTAAATTTGTGACTGTTAATTCAAATTTTTATTATTCTGTTTTTCCTTGCTTATGTGCTTACGAAATACGAAGACATTATATTTTGGTAGGATTATTTGTACTTGTGTGCTTAACAAGGCATGTTTTACTTTTATCGTATGCAACTGATGGACTGCTTATGAAAGCTGCTGCAGCCATGTGCTTGTTGTAGCTTACGTGCATACTGCTTATGTGCTTATGTGGACTGTCACAACCATGTGCTTGTTGTAGAAGTGCAACTTATGTGCAAAGTAGAAGACTAAGTGCAAAGTAGAAGGAATATAATGTTCGTGTGGCTTCTAGGTTTGTTTTTTCCCTGCTGTCTAAATCATTTGTCTTATGATGTTTAATAGCATATAAATTAACATTTGAATGCTAGAATGGATTTCTCATGTTTCACTGATTTTATTCATTTACTGGGGGCAACAACCTCAATTTTCTTGTAGTCATTAGCATTTCTTTTTGGCTTATGATTCTATATAGGTCTCTTTAGGGACAAAAACTCTTGTTATGTTGTAGCTTGAGTTGTTGCCTCAACTTCAAATTATAATTTAAATGTTAACCGTTAACCCGATAACCAAACCAATAATGATCAATAACCGATAAACCGATGTCTTAATAGTTTTTTAACTGTTTAGCTTTATTACAAATCGATGATCGATAAGTCAAATCGATAAACTTCAAAACCGAACCAAACCTACCGATATGCAACCCTAGTCTATTGCAATGTCTTTTAATGAAGGGTAAAAAGTTTAAACAATATTTCTAAGTCCCTTCATACTTTTAATATAGTATAGATACAATTTAAAACATCTCTTCTCCTCCTCTCTATTTCTTTCATCTCTTTCTTTTTGGTAATTACTTCCTAAATTCGAAAAAGCTTTTGTTCCACCTCCCATCTTATTTATTTTTCTATTTCTTCCTTGTCAGATGTTTTTTCTTTTTGCATGGAATGGAATATTAAATCTTTAAATTGATTTTCTATTTTGACGAAATGGATTTAGCTTAAGAATTCAATCTTTGAATTGATTTTTTATTTTTACAAAATGGATTTAACTTAAAATTTGAATTGATTTTTTGTCTTTCGAAATGGGTTCAGCTGAAAATTTGAATCATCGAATTAAAGGGTTTAACGAAAGAGTAACCTTCACTCAAATATTCAATGAAATTTTTCTCTCTGTTAATCTTCTCCCAATAACTGCAACAATTTTGTAGTATTCTATGTTTGCACTGTTAAATTCAAGTTGAGTAAAGTAGTATTTTCATGGACTTGATGAAACTTTGGTAATGACCCTTCACATAAATTTGTTCCTTTATACCATACACTGAAAAGCTTCCATTTTATAGTGAAAATTCAAGTTCCTTTTTCTTTTTTGTTTTATAGTTCAAATGGATTAAAAAATCTCGAGAAAATTAGAATCCAAATCTTGTTTGTTTTAGTGTTAAATGAAGGATGCTCCATCTCCATTGCCACTGTCACAACCGTCATTGTTTCCGTCCAAACGAATTCTTGAACTATTTGTATTTATATTTGTAGTTGACTGTATCATTTTGTATTTTCATTTTTTCATTTGTTTTGCATTTGTATTTGTAGTTGACTGACTGCATCATTTGTATTTTTAAATAATTGAAAAGTGTTGATTCTCTTTTTATGAATATTGTATTTGTATTCATTGATACGAATTGTATTTATTGATACAAATTGAACCATACAAATACAAATGATACATTTGTATCAAACGATACATGTTTATGCAACTTGAACCGTACATATACAAATGATACTTATTTATATACAAATACAAATAATATATTTGACATGCAAATACAAATGATACATTGCATATTTGTATATGATATATGTCACGCCCCAAACTGGTAGGGACGGACAAGAACCGTATACACTTACTTTACAAGCACTCTATGACATATACGAGATTATGGAATAATAACGAACAAGATATCTAATATGAGTTGTATATATACACGAGGAAGTTATATTAACAAAAACTATACAATACACTGCTGCATAACGTCCATGAAGTCTCTAGTCAGCCTAACACACTATCCTACGAACAACTAGTTGGCAAAGGGCCTGACATACCCAACTAGAGACCTGTACATATAACCAAAAATACTAAACATAAACTGGCTCCAGAGAGATATGGAGCTCACCAAAAATATCAGCGGAAAATGGCAATAGAGCCTAACGTGGACGTCTGCTATCCTGTGAAACTGAGCCCGCATCCATAGTATGTGACAATGTGGAGACGTCAGTACATATACAACATGTACTGGTATGAAAGCAGACAGAATAACAGCTGAACAAGCGCGTAAGCTCATATGAATCAAATACCAAATTGAAAGAAGTATGAGCATACAAGTAACAAATATACGATATGAAACTGTAACCTATGCACCAACCTCATTAGCTCGTCGTATAACGTCTAGGAGGGCATTCATTATAATATAGAGCCTATAAATTGCCTAAGTGATGTACGTAAACTATCTGTAGTACAAATAATCATAAGGTGGCCTACCGAAGGCGATCTAAATCACATATAAAACGTACATCGCCCCAAATGCATATGACTATGATTTATACGTATAACTATAATCGCAGTATGTTACAAAGTACGCCCTTCCAGGGGCTCACTATGAGGGTCTGCCCGCAGGCCATATAGCCATTAGGGGTGTTCATGGGTCGGTTTGGATCGGTTATTGGTTAAAATCATAACCAAACCAATTTAGTTGGTTATTAAATTTTTAAAACCAAACCAAACCACACACAAAAACGGTTTGGTTCGGTTTTTGCAATTTTTTCGGTTATGACTAGGGATCCGCTGCTGCCTTAACCTTCCCACAACACTAGCCAAACTTGAATATAAAATTTCAGATCATACATACTTACTGATCAAACAAACTGCAGGTCTTAACAAAATAGGAGGCTAATGGAAACCAAACCTGAGATAATGAAAAATATTTGTGAAAAAGATTTCTATTCCAAATACAAGTTTTTATTTTAAGAATCCTAAAATATGAAGTAACATTAGGATTCTTAAATATTTCAAAATATATATTGGTTATGACTTAGGAGCTAGAGAAATTAGCTACATATCATTGCAGCTGTCTTCTCTATTTGTAGCCTCAAGTCAGTACTTATAACTAGCGGCTAAGATTGTAAAACTATTCCTTCTTTCATAAAAGCTTCTGTTGATTGGCCTTAATTCAATACAAGGGCCAGAAAATATTTAAAGTTTTTACTTTTCAACCAATTGAATAGAGAAGACCTGTTCAATCTTAATTTGCAGTAAAAATGTGAAGATCAGCTATCAAAAAAACGCAGAGATAGAGAGTGAAGAAGCTGGACGGAGAAAACCAGCTAGGGTTTTTTCCTTTGCTTCTCTAAGAACTAAGAAGAAGAAGCTGCCCAGAAAGAGAGTGAAAATGTGAAATTTGTGTAGGGTTGGGAGACTTGGGGAGTTGGGGTATTAATGTATAATAAAGGCTGAGTAATGTATTGTTGGGCTTGAGTTTGGATAGTTGGGCTTAAAAAATAATCTGGTAAGTGCTAGCGTTAAAAGACTTAAATTTATCTATGATTAAATTTAACAAAATATTTATATTTTTTTTGTGAATAATATATAAATAATTATAAGATTTATATATACAATTTATTGGTTCGCTTTGGTTATTTTTTTCGGTTTTGTTTTTAGTAAAACCATAACCAAACCAAATAGTAACGGTTTTCAAAGTTTAAAACCAAACGTAACCAAACCAAACCATATGTCGGTTTTTTTAATTGATTTGGTTCGGTTTGCGATTCGGTTTGGTTTTTAACTAAAACCATGAACAACCCTATATGCCATATGTTGGCTCGAGTCAGGGGGAACCAGTGCATGACGTTCCAGCTGACTCCAAATACAATAATGCCACAAAGGAGGGTACGCCCCAATGTTCGGGCTCACTATAATGGTCTAGTCTCGATCATGTGCACAGAATCACATCGAGCGCATATGCCAAGTAAAACCTATGTACCCTCCCGTCATTAACGTTTATCAAATAATGCCTCAAAGGCCTATGACATGTGAATTATGGTAATGGTCATTTAGCTTCTACATACAAGTACAACTATGCTATGGATATTTACTTCCATTTGTAACATGTGACATATATATACCATGTGGCTTAAGAACTGCTAGTCAAGGAACTTACGATAATAGTGAATATTGTAAAGATTTGACATAAAGAGAGAAAAGTGAAGGCTTATAGGCTTGATGGTAGGACGAGGGAACGATATATAAAACAATTGAAAGCCTACCTTCATATCCTATGAGAATTATATTGACGTTTATAAAAAGGAGCACATGACATAGGTGGTGCCTTAGTGGCGAGGAAAGGTTTAGCTTTACATACCTTAGTGCTTTACTAGCTATGATAATATTCCGAGCTCCAAATAATTCGACCCGCGGAATTGTAGCTTTTATCCTTTCAACCACCCGTTCAAGTTATCCGATAGCCAATCCACTAACTACAAGGATAACATACGCCCATCAATAACCCATGTGAGCATTTAACATTTATCCCCACTTAATAAGAATTTGGAACGATTCTTTAGTTTCCAACTTATAAAATTCAACATTAAATTTGCCCCGTCAATAGAATACCCCAAAACGCCATCCTTTATCACAATTTCATGTTTTCCCCTTTTCAAGAGATTCATCAATACCCATTTCAAAAGCTAGAAAAAAACCCCAAATTAAATGGTGATTACTACTCTTTACTACATTCCACACATATTCCACCATCATATTTGAGAGTAGGATAAAGAATTTACCGCTTGGAGTTCCAGGCCTTAACTTTAAACATGAAATCAATTCCTGAAAATTTTATTTTGATCTAAGCTTTCATATCCCCAAGGAAAAATCCTCTTCTTTGTGTCACACCCAACTTGAAATTATCAAAGAGTAGTTGTTGTTGGTGCTGCGTTAGTGCTGTTGCTGCGTTCTTGCAGCTGCTGCTTTGCTATTTTGATAGCAAATGACCCCCCAAAAAACAAAAATGTAAGGGGTGCTTTCATTAAGATAAGGACCAAAGTGCATGTCTCACTAAGCGTGGACCACCACATAATATTTGTTGCCAGTATTTTAAAAAAAAATCCACCATACATTTTTTTTATAGTTAACCAGAACATAAGTTGGCATTAATTAAAGCAATAGCCCCACTTTGGGGCCCATGGCCATTTATACCAATATTTTCCATTCTGGAACATGTCAATAATACTTGTCTACCACAACATTACCCTTATCATATTTTACCTTGGTGGTTGGATCCTTAACTAAGCTCTAAAAGTTTACCGAGTGTTATAACATACTCAAGCAAATACAAATAATGCATATACTTGTTTACCAATACAAATGATAAATTATACACATTCATGGTTAAACCATACAAATATAAATGATAAATTTATATAAAATGTATCATTTGATACAATAAAATATAAAATACAAAAAAAATATATATAAAATACGAAAAAAGGAAAAAAAATGAGAAAGAGAGTAAGGTGAAAATATAAAATACAAAGAGGGAGAGAGATGTGAAAATATAAAAGAGAGAGGGAAAAATATAAAATACAAAGATCGGGAGAGAGATGTGAATATATAAAACATAAAATACAAGATAGATA
The DNA here is from genome assembly GCA_031232105.1 of Capsicum rhomboideum. Taxonomy (NCBI): domain Eukaryota; kingdom Viridiplantae; phylum Streptophyta; class Magnoliopsida; order Solanales; family Solanaceae; genus Capsicum; species Capsicum rhomboideum. The sequence goes on along the minus strand of CP124719.1, from coordinate 43,026,648 downwards.
GATAGATAGATAGATAGATAGATAGATAGATAGATAGATAGATAGATAGAGAGGTTTGTATTTGTTTATACTTATGTATTTGTTGATACAAATACAGTGATACAACGGTTGTCCAACTAACGATACAATGAATATGTTTTTGGTGCGTGCGATTAGTCACTGTATTTATATTTTATATAAATACAGTCGGTTGTATACAGTTGATACAATGACTATGGATTGTAATTTTGTAAAATGTGGCTACTGCTGCCTTTTTTATGCTTTAGTATAGCTATTTCAGCGTAATGACCCTCCCGGTCATTTCCCTCGTTTTCATATGTTCTCGGCGTTAGAGCTTTCCTAAAACTGCCCCAATTTATTTATGATTTGATGGAACTGACAGTTCGTTTAAGAATTTTATTAATATCGAGCGTGTTGTGAAAATTTTAAATTAAATTAGAATTTGATAAAAATATAGAGTTAATTGCCTTTCTAAAATATTTTAGATGTTCATGAAAACTTTTAGTTACAATACATTATATTATTTTATAAGTTATTAATATTTTAAGTGGAGATAGTGAATCTAGATATGTTAAAATATTATTATTCTACAATAGAGGTTTTATTCGAAATAATTTTGTATTAATTATGATATATACGAAAAGTTATACTTATTTTACCACGAACTTATGCAATATCCGAATGTGTATTTAATGTGATAAAGATTGATAAGTTGTGGCCTATCCCACTTACACGTGGAAGTGGTGGAGCTGTATAGAACATACTAATTGCCACTAATATTTTCATTTATATGCTGCCAAACACCTTTCATTATGGTGGATATAGCTTACCAAATTAAAAGTTAGGCATTTAACTTCATTTGCACAAAAAGAGAAAATGTACAACAATCTTTAATTCCATTTGCTCCCTTTACGTGTATATGTATATATGTTACTGCATAACGGTTCTTTGCTCACTTATTCCCTTCACCAAGGCAACTAAAACATTGTCTACATCAAAATTTTCAAGCTCGGGTTCTAGTGGGCACTATTCGGAGGCTTCTCGGAGAGGCTTTTAGCTTTTGGCGTCCAGGTGGGCTAGGCTTACCCTATTCCTAAACTGAGTTTATTTATGGTAATTGTGTGCTATTATGCTAGTTTTGGGCAGGTAGTTGTAGCCTGGGTATCATTGAAATATTTCATGCCTTATTTATCCGGTTAGGGTCCCATTTTAGTAGATTTCGGTCCCATTATCCCTTAGTATGATGTACTATTTATAAGCTTAGGGCGTGGTATTAGGCTTGGAAACCTTGGATTCCTCTCTTTTAGCTAGTTATGCGTATGTTTATATAAATACGTTCCAGTTCGGTTCAAGGCATGCATATACTTTATTTTTGTTATTTATTATGAGTTCTGGCACAACATTGGCGCCGGTTACGGTATGGTTTGGGGTTCAGCTTGACAGTTGAGTTTGATTACTTATGGGTTGACTTAATTTTGGTTTTGTTATGGTTACTATGGGTTCCGGTTCGAGTCCGGTATCTGGTTATGATATGATCTGGGAGTTTTGGTACTGATTATTATTGTTCTGGGAGTTGTGGTTTCTCTGTGTTTCGGTCCGAGTACGGCATCTGGCTATGAGCCCTATTGTATATCATAGATGTGTCCTCTCATTATTACCCACTATTTTCAATTCAAATCCGGCATATGGCCTCTTGTTATTATCCACCACTACCGGTTCGAGCCCGGCATCTGGTCTCTCGTTACTACCCTTTGTGCCAGTTCAAGCCGGTGCACACTTGGATGGTTACTATGGTTACTTGGGACTGATTCAGCTAGAGATTATTTACACTTACTTTTACTTATTTCTTGTGTGTCCCACCGGCTTATGGGGGCACGGTCGAGTTAATTATTTTCTTCAGTGTGCCTTTTGGGCTTATAGGGGCCCAGTTAGATTATGTTTGCCTTGCCTGCTTATTACTGCATTATTTATTTTCCCGCATTGCTTTTACTTATTCCTTTATCGCGCTTGTATAGCTCGATGGTTATTTACTTTCCTACACCTATCTACTGTTGACTTAGATTGCACCCTCACATTTTAGTTATACTTATGCTATATTGCGCTTAGTCGGCCGATGATGCCTACTGAGTACCCGTTGTTTTGGTACTCATACTACACTTCTGTATCTCTTTCCTGATGTAGATTCGAGTAACAGCCATCGGCATTGATGTGATCCTCCTATAATAGTACTGATCCGGAGCAGGGTGAGCTTACTAGTGTCCGAGGCTGATCCTCCTCCATCTACTCCAGTATAATCTTTTGCTTTCGAGACTACTTGTATATGTTATGTACATTTTAGATTCTGTTTAGTACTCTGGTAATGTTTTAGTAATGGCTCTAGTACCGACCTTACCAGGTCTTGGGAGGGAATCATTTGTATAGTTTGTCCTTTTTCTTCTCCCATTTCGGATTATATTATATTTTTTATGTTTTCTTTATGCTTTTGCTTATTATTACTACTGTTATCAATTCTGTTTGGTCTTTTTGGTTTTTTGCCTGTTAGCCCGCTGCTTGCCATTCCGTGCTTTGGCTTGGATTGCCTACTGGTGGGATAAGGTAGGCGCCATTATGACTTTGAAAAATTGTGTCGTGACAAGTTGGTATCAGAGCCTAGGTTTCACTGATATTATTGGTACTTGGGCCGATGTTTAGTAGAGTCCCGTGGAACTGTACGGAGATAACTGTATCCTATCATCGGGAACATTTCTAGGGAAAATCTCATTTCTTGATTTACTTCCGTACGTGGTGCCTGTGTTGGCCTCTGATCTTTATTTGGTTAATTCTTTACGCAGATGGCTAGGAAACGAGGTGCGGGAGCTAGGGATCAGGACCATGAGCCCGCTGCTAGAGCTCCGATTAGGGGCAGAGGTCGACCCAGAGGTCAAGGGCAGTATAGAGTAGCAGACCCAGTCTGAGATCTGGCTAAGGTTCCATCACTGGACCCTGTTATAGCTCTTGAGCCTTAGATAACTCCATATCTTTTGCCACCACAGCAGCAGGTTGTCCAGGGAGGAGCCTAGGCCCCACCTGGATTTATATCTTCATATGTTCTCCAGGATACAGTCGTGTAGTTATTGGGGTTAGTTGGAGGTCCACTGATCGATGAAGCTCAGCCAACAACATAGGGTGTTGTCAAGCTGCGGCTCCCAGCGCGGAGGTTCTTCCAGCACCGATAGTCCCACCGCCGGTAGTAACCTAGCCAGTTATATCTGTGGAGGAGCAGAAGATGCTAGACCAATTTATGAGATTGACCCCACCCAGGTTTGTCGGGACGCCAGGAGAGGATGCTCATGAGTTCTTGTCCAATTGTGAGGAGAAGTTATTGAACTTGGGGTTGGTTGAATCGCATGGAGTAGATTTTGTTGCTTATTAGCTAGACATAGCAACGAGGAGGTGTTGGAGAGGTTATCTTGATTCTAGACCAACTGGGTCTCCACCTGTTACTTGGGCTCAGTTCTTCGAGGTTTTCTTGGGGAATTATATGCCTCGTAGCATGTCCGAGCATCTTCTGGATGAGTTTTCTGGTTTGAGACAAGATTTCATGTCTGTGGCTGAGTGTGAGACGAGATTCCACAAGTTAGCTATACACACTACTAGGATTCTGCCTGATGAGTATGAGCGGATCCGATATTTTGTTAGGGGTTTGAGACTATCGCTTAGTAGGGCTACACAGGGTTTGGTGACTTCGGGGAAGTCATTTTCGATATTGCGCTGGTTACGATATGGTTTGGGGTTCAGTTTTACAGTTGAGTTTGATTACTTATGGGTTCACTGAATTTTGGTTATGTTATTGTTACTATGGGTTCTGGTTCGAGTCCGGCATCTGGTTATGATATGATTTGGGAGTTCTGGTGCTGATTATTGTTGTTCTGGGAGTTGTGGTTCCTCTGAGTTTCGGTTCGAGTCCGGCATCTGGCTATGAGCCCTGTTGTATATCATATATATGGCCTCTCGTTATTATCCACTATGTTCTGTTCAAATCCAGCGTATGGCCTCTTGTTATTTTCCACTACTACCGGTTCGAGCTCGGCGTCTGGCTTCTCGTTACTACCCATTGGTGTAGGTTCAAGCCCAGTGCATAGTTGGATGGTTACTATGGTTACTTGGGACTGATTCAGCTACAGATTATTTACGCTTACTTTTACTTATTTCTTATGTGTCCCACTAGCTTATGGGGGCACGGTTGGGTTAATTGTTTTCTTCAGTGTTACTTCTGGGCAAAGAAAAGTCGAAAAAAGGAAGAAAATCAGAATTTAAGTCCCAGGGCACCAACTGGCGTGCCGGGCAGCTTTTTGGCAAATTTTTGCCCCGAGTTTTTGTCTATAAATAGGGTTGTTGGGTTATTGTATCATTATTCCATCATCACTAGACTATTTTGGGCGTTTTTGGCATTGAAATTAGGTTTCATTCTTCTTCTTTTCATATTTTATTTCTTTTTATGGTATTTTATCACTTTATGATGTTAATTAAAGTTATGAGTGGCTAAAATTCCTCATTCTTGGGGTTGAGGCTATGAACATGAATCTCTTGAGTTAAATTTTATTGGTTTTTACTGAAGTTTATCATTTATTGGTTATTCTTATATTCTTAATTTTACTATTTTAATGCTTGATCACCATTGAAACAAATCCCTTGTCTTGAGGTGAACTCGAGAGAGAAACTAAGAGATAGAACGTGGAATATAAGAAGCATGATCTTTACTCGAGAAAGGGATTCCAAGAGATTGATATGCGGTTAGGACCGAGAGGTACCTAATCCGCCGCGCTTGTTCAATTACGAGAAAATAGCTTAAAGGCATTAGAATTGGTTAAACTTATCACCACTCAATGATGTAGTTAGGTTTCCAATTTCTAGTATAAGGTTATAGTTTGGAGACGAATATAATTGTAACATTAACGTCGTGATCAATAACCAAGATAAAAGACTTAATTTGCTTGAACCAGTAACAATTTCACTCAAGAGATGACGTTCGGAGTGCCTTGACCCTGAGAATTTACTTTTTATTAACTTAAATCATATTTGCGAAAACTGAAGTCACGGTTGCGAAGATAGGAGTTCATAGTCCGGAATCATTTAATTTTTAGTAACAAATCCCTCTTCTTTTTTGCAACACTAGTTTTTGATTACTGTTTGACGTCTAAAATTGATTTCTGTTGACGAAAGTCCTTTGGGTTTGATATCCAGCTCTTTTAAAGGAGCCATTATATTACTTGAACGATCACGTACACTTGCGTGTATAGCTGGGTCGCAACAAGTTTGTGGCTCCGTTGCCGGGGACTTTCAAATAAATAAATTTCAATTATTGACGTGTTTACTTTAATTTTCAGCTAAGTGTTGACAACTTGATTTTAGTTGTTCTATTTTGCAGGCTTACTTCATCTGAATGCTGGCAAGGAATAAAGATTTGGGAATCCCGCAGTCTGAACCTGAAAGATACTTTCATAGATTGAGAAGACAGGCTGCAGATTACCCAATCCCGCAAGTCAAACTGGCTGACGAAGGCATACGGGGTGATCTCGTAAGATTTGAAGAACCTGTTGTGGATAGACGTGAGTCGATAGTGATGGCAGCTAGGACAGTTCGCGATGTGGCAATCCCACTCGCTACTAATGTGACCTCCAGTATTCAAAAACCGACAGCTGGAGGTAGATTTGTGCTTAAACAGAATATGGTGCAACTCTTGCACTCAAGTGGACAGTTTACAAGTCTTGCTCATGAGGACCCGCAGAGGCATATTCGAAATTTTCTGGAGATCAGTGACTCATATATTCCTGCGGGGGTGTCTTCGGATTATGTGAGACTAACTTTGTTCCCCTTTTCTCTGTTGGGGAAAGCAAGGAGGTGGTTAGATGCAGAGCCGACTAATTCTATCACTACTTGGGATGATCTTGCTTGGAAATTCTTGATAAGGTTCTTTCCTTCTGGAAAGACAGCAAAGTTAAGGAGTGAGATATTGAGTTTCAGACAGAGAGATGATGAGAATTTGTACCAAGCCTGGAACTAATTCAAATCCATGTTGAGGGAATGTCCTCATCACCACCAAGCAAATGAAGTGTTGATGCATACTTTTATTGAGGCTCTCGACCCCAACACTAAAATTCTACTTGATTCAGCTGCAGGTGGACAAGCTTTAGAGAAAACTTACGATGAATTATATGCTTTGTTGAATCACATTTCACAGGGAAATCCAGACTGCCATGGTGATAATTCTAGGAATTCTACAAACAAGGTTGCTGGGAAACTAGATGTGGATGCAGTCACGACATTATCTGCCCAAATTTCAGCTATGCAAAACATGATGAACAATCACTTTAGCAGTTTGAATTTGGGGTAGCAACAAGCTCCCGTAAATGCAGTACAGCAACAGGTTTCTGTGGTGTGTAGTGTATGCAGAAACGGGGACCATACTAGCAAGTTGTGGAGTGCAAATCCAGATTCCGTGAATTTTGTGGGTAATGCCCAAAGAGGAGTTGGAGCACAGAATTATGGAAATACTTATAATACTAGGTGGAAAAATCACCCGAACTTATCTTGGGGAGGTAATCAGAATCAATATAGACCTCAAGGATATGCACCACAATACAACCAACAACAGGGTCAAGGCAATTAAGTGGGTGCTAAGCCTAGAGGTATGAGCGTGGAAGATATGTTGAAGCAGATTATGGCAGAGCAAGCTAAGCTGGCAGCAGATGTAAGGAACAATCAGTTGGCTACTCAAAATTTGGAGAAGCAAATTGGTCAGTTAGCAAATGCACAGAATACAAGGCCTCAAGGAGGTCTTCCAAGTGATACCGATCCTAACCCGAAGAGGGTGAATGCTATTGTTACTCGTAGTGGTAAGCAATTAGAGGATACAACTCCACTAGAAAAAGAATTGGAGCCGAAGGAAGTCATGGTTGACGACGAACAAGTTGAGTCTACCAAAAGCTCCAAAGATGATAAAGTGATCCGTAGTGTAAAGTTGCCTCTTCCTTTTCCTCAGAAGTTCAAGAAGAAGAAGGAAGATGAATGCTTTGGTAAGTTCATTGAACTACTTAAACAAGTGCACATTAATTTGCCTCTTGTGGATATCTTGTAGGGTATTCCAAAGTATGCTAAGTTTGTGAAGGTTATTGTGGCAAACAAGAGTAGATTGACTGAGTATGCCACAGTTGCACTGACTGAGGAGTGTAGCTCTCGCATTCAAAATCCTTTACCCACCAAGCTGAAGGATCCTGGAAGCTTCACTGTAAAAATTACTCTGGGAGATCGTATCTGTGCTCGTGGTTTGTGCTATTTGAGGGCTAGTATTAATCTGATGCCCACTTCGGTTTTCAAGGAGTTGGGTTTGGGTCGTCCTAAACCTACTACTATTATTTTGTAGCTTGCAGACCGATCCGTGACTAGACCTGACGGTATTATTGAGGATGTTCTGGTTCAAGTAGGTTCGTTGATCTTTCAGGTTGATTTTGTGGTGCTGAATTTTAAGCCTGACCCGAAAGTCCCATTTATTTTGGGGCGTCTATTTCTGGCCATAGGAGGTGCGATCATTGATGTAGCAGCAGGCAAACTGACTATGCGAGCTCATGATAAAGTTGAGGTTTTTGATGTTTATAGGGCTTTGAAGCTACCAGAAATTTATGAGAACTTGTCAGCTATTACAGCTATAGATTTGGCGGCTGAAGACATCCACACTTTGTCTACAGATTCGTTGGAAAAAGTTTTGATTGGGCAAGATATTTTTGGTGATGTGGAAGCTATTGATATGGTGCAGGTTCTTAATCTTATGGGTATCTATGCTAAAGAGGGTGGATGGGAACCTTTAAATCGTCCACTCGGTCCTCCACCCAAGCCATTAATTGAGGAGGCACCGCAGCTTGAATTGAAAGAACTTTCGTATCATCTTCAATATGCTTTACTAGGTGATAATGAGACCCTTCCTATTATTCTTGCAGTAAATTTATCAAGGGAAAAAATTGAGGCAGCATTGGTGATACTCAAACGAAGAAAAAAGGCTATCGATTGGCAGATGTCTAACATCCATGGTATTAATCCGGATTTGTGTATGCATTAAATTTGCATGGAGGAAGGGCATAAGCCAAGAGTGCAACACCAATGACGCTTGAATCCAGTAATGAAAGAAGTGGTAAGGAAAGAGGTAATTAAGTGGTTAGATTCGGGCATTGTCTATCCTATTTTTGACAGTACATGGGTTAGTCCAGTACAGTGTTTTCCAAAAAAGGATGGTATGATGGTGATCATGAATGATAATAATGAGCTGATTCCTACAAGAACAGTGACTGGGTGGCATATTTGCATGGATTACAGGAAATTAAATGATGCTACGAGGAAAGACCATTATCCAATCCCTTTTATTGATCAGATGTTGGATCGTTTAGCCGGGCCGGAATATTATTGCTTTCTTGATGGGTATTTCGGGTATAATCAAATTGTGATAGATCCTGAAGATCAAGAGAAGACTACATTCACATGCCCTTACGACACTAACGCTTTCAAGCGTATGCCCTTTGGATTGTGCAACGCACCGACTACTTTTCAGCGTTGCATGATGCCTATTTTCTATGACATGGTGGAGGAGTTCGTAGAGATTTTTATGGATGATTTTTCAGTCTTTGGTAACTCTTTTGAGGTATGTTTGCAAAACCTTGATAGAGTCCTTGCTCGGTGTGAAAAAACTAATCTTGTTCTCAATTGGGAAAAGTGCCATTTCCTTGTGACGGAAGGTATAGTTCTTGGACATAAAGTGTCAAAGCAGGGGCTCAAAGTTGATAGAGTATAGATTGAAGTTATAGATAAATTACCTCCACCTGTGTCGGTAAAAGGGGTGCGTAGTTTCTTAGGACATGCTGGGTTTTACAGACGGTTCATTAAAGGTTTTTCCAAGATTGCAAGCCCCATGTGAACGCTCTTAGAAAAAGATGTTAAGTTTGTATTTTGTGAGTCATGTGTGAAGGCATTTGAGGTATTGAAGAAGAATTTGGTGGAGGCACCTATACTTATTGCTCCAGATTGGGCTTTACCATTTGAGCTCATGTGTGACGCAAGTGATGTTGCAGTGGGTGCAGTTCTTGGGCAGCGGAAGAACAAGATATTTCACTCTATTTATTATGCGAGCAAGACCCTTGATGCAGCCTAAGTGAATTATACGGTGACTTAAAAGGAGATGCTAGCTTTGGTATACGCATTTGATAAATTTAGATCATATTTGGTGGGCACTAGCATCATTGTATACACAGATCATACTGCAATACGTTATTTGTTCAATAAAAAAGATGCTAAGCCGTGGTTGATTAGATAGATCTTATTGTTACAAGAGTTTGATTTGGAGATTAAAGATAGAAAAGGGTCAAAAAATCAGATTGCCGACCATCTTTCTAGACTTGAAAACTCGACACATGTAGTTGATAATGGACTTATTTGTGAGGAATTTCCAGTTGAGCAATTGTTAGTTTTGGGGGTTGATGAGCTTCCATGGTATGCAGACATTGTGAATCTATTGGTAAGTGGGCTATTTTCTCCTGATTCGAGTCCTCAACAAAAGAAGAAGCTGTCATATGAGGCACGTTCTTATATTTGGGATGAGCCTTATTTATTCAAGAAAGGGCCTGATCAAGTAGTAAGAAGATGTATTCCGCATGCGGAGGTGAAGCAGTTGTTGGAGATATGCCGCGCATCACCTTATGGTGGTCATCATGCTGGTGAACGCGCAGCCCAAAAAATTCTACAATCAGGTTTCTTCTGGCCTTCTCTATTTAAAGATGCTCATGTATTTGTGAAGAGTTGTGACCAATGCCAACGTATGGGGACGATTGCAAAGCGACATGAGATGCCTTTAACTAATATCTTAGAAGTTGAAATCTTTGATGTACGAGGGATAGATTTTATGGGCCCTTTCCCGAAGTCGAATGGGAATCAATACATACTTGTAGCAGTGGATTATGTGTCTAAGTGGGTAGAGGCTGCTGCTTTTCTTACGAATGATTCCAAGGTTGTGGTAAAGTTCCTTCAAAAACATATCTTCACAAGATTCAAAACTCCAAGAGCTATTATTAGCGATGGAGGTTCACACTTTATAAACTATTGGGTGAAGAGTGTGTTGGCTAAATATGGTGTTAGACACAAGGTTTCAACAGCGTATCATCCTCAAACAAGTGGCCAAGTGGAAGTGTCTAACCGCGAGATAAAACAAATCTTGCAAAAGACGGTGAATACCCAGAGAAAAGATTTGTCACTCAAACTAGATGATGCTCTTTGGGGGTATCGAACTGCGTATAAGACACCTATTGGGAATTCTCCATATCATCTTGTCTTTGGGAAAGCATGTCACCTCCCGATCGAGCTTGAGCACCGAGCATATTGGGCAGTGAAGAAGTTGAATCTAGATCCGGAGTTGGCTGGTAACAGGAGGTTGTTTCAACTCCATGAATTGGAAGAATTTCGTTTCTATCCATATGAAAATACAAAAATCTACAAGGAGAAAATGAAGCGATGGCACGACAAGCACATTCTCCACCGCACTTTTGAGCTAGGCCAGTTGGTACTACTGTTTAACTCGAGACTTAGGTTGTTTTTGGGTAAGCTAAGATCTAAGTAGAGTGGGCCTTTAGTCGCACAACTCCTTATGGTACGGTGGAAATCTTGAATAAAGAGAATGGTAAGAGATTTATGGTGAATGGCCAAAGATTGAAGCACTATTTTGGTGAAGAAGAGAAACAGAAGGAGGATGTACTTCACCTTGATAATAATTTAGCTAAGTGTGGTCGAGCCGCGACATTAAACCAGGCGCTACATGGGAGGCAACCCATGAATGTATTGTAATAGTTAGGAATTATAAAGTAAAAATACAAAAAGAAGAGTCGTACCACGACCAAAACTAAGGCACTTGATGGGAGGCAACCCATCTCTTTTATTTTTTTTCTTTTCTAACTTAGTTCTAGGATTTATTGTTTATGTAGAGACACACGGAGTACTTTGCCATGGAAATCGACGAGAAAAAGGTAAATTGGAGGGTGATGATCTTTTGAAGGTACCGGGAAGGTAGGACATGGTTTGGAGCAAAGTTTTGCGTCTTGGGACTTGAAAAAGCCCCAAAATAATGTGAAGAATGTGGAAAAAACGCCCAGGTATGATTTAAGCAAGGAGCGCGCCAGGCCACTCTTGCCGAATTTTCCTTTTGCCTTGGCAGTGAGAAGGTGCGGCGCCTAGCGTGCCAGGACGCTACTGCCCAATTTTTTGTATGCCTTGGCAGTGAGCAGGTGCGACACCTAGCGTGCCAGGCCGCTCCTGCCCATATTTTTGGTGAGATAGGCAGAGGGGTAGCGCAACAAAGGGCATGCCGGGCCGCTACCCCCTTTAATTTTTGAGCTAAAATTTTTTAAAAGGATAACCCCATACCCCTCTAACCTACCCGACCCACCCTGCCCCCATAGTTTTAAATCCTCAATTCCCTTTTCATTCTTCAAAATTCCTTTTCCCCATACCCGATTTTCTCTCCCACCACATAAAATTTTCTCTCCTCCTTTCACTTATCTTCCAACACTAAGGGCGATTTTCCCCTTCCTATCTTGGTATTGTGATTACAAGACTACATTAAAGCTACCAAGGTATGTTTTCTTTGAGCTTTCTCTCTCTAAATTGCTATGAGCATGTTGGACAATTGGGGATTCTTGATATTTAAATTTTTTATGCCCTCTATGTTCTTGGTCGTTTGATTGGATTATTATGCTAGGGTGGGAAGTTATGTGGTGTCCTGAATGAAAACTTGAAGTGCAAGTGCAATTGTTCTTATTAATCTTGTTTTTAGTTGAAGAAATTGCAAGTGGGTTTAGCCTATATGGTAGTGCTTGCGAAAATTGCTTGTTGTAATTAATTGTTATAACCCACATATTGTTGAAAAAGCATGGATCTTGTTTGAATTCTTGAGTAAAACAAGTAAGCCATTCTATTGATAATTATGGGAAATTGGAACTTGTGTTGGGAATGTTGAATTTGGATATGGGTTGGACTTTGTTTTGGGCATTAAGTGATGAGGGGAAGTCTGAGTACCCTTACACCCATATATTTTGACTTGGTGCTAAGCTACTAAGTGTGGGGTGACCCTTAAAGCCAACTCACATTGAGTTGGTTAGCTATCTTTACGTGGGAAATTGACATACTTGTGGAACTTTGTTACAGGTACAATGTCAGAATCTAATGTGGTTGCTTCCAGTTCTCACAAGCGACGACGGTCAGGAAATAAGGTCCCCCCGGCTCCCCCAGTCTCGAAAGGCCAGAAACAAAAATATGGGTTAAATACGGTCTCTAGTGCAGGAAAGAGTTGGTACAAGAGCCACCCCAAAGCCAAATACTTTACGGATGAGTGTATTGATAGGGCCAGTCTAGCTCGAACTTACCCTAAAATATTGGCTCGAATTGTGCAAGTGGGTATGGGTTTCATCTTTGACAAACCAACGGATTGTAACCTTTATCTGGTGAGGGAATTGTATGCTAATTAGAACCCAGATGTACTGACCATCTCGGCGGTTGTACGAGGGTCGGATGTTATACTTGATTCCCCGGGCTTAAATGGATTATTGGGAGCACACGCTCAGGCTAGCCCCTACGACCTCCACTAGCTAAATGTTAGGCCTCCCTATGCAGAAATTTGACACTCTTTGCGGCCAACGTTCGACAGCAAGATGGCTTCGCCACCACAAAAAAGGGTACCACATGAGTCTACCCTATGCTCATTTCAATAAAGAAGCACAAATTTGGTTGAAAATTATGTGCTGTTGCTTGATTTTGGGTTGCCATATGACGGAGGTCACTAGGGAACGAGTCTGTTTGGTGTATGCTCTAATGACTGATGTGGAAAATAATATGGGTTCTGTAGTACTGGCGGCTATGCGCCGAGCTCGGCTACAGGGTAGCCTTCGATATGCTTTTGGCGGTGTATTGACTAAATTGATGAGAGCATTCAAAGTGGCTGAGGAGGCATTTGATTATCATCCTTCTTTGGTGGCGGCACCTGTTGATGTCACCCAAACCAAAGCACCTGATGCACTCGGCCCCACTCTCACACTAGCGGAGCGACATGCTCGTGATGATGGGATTTTAGCCCGTATGTATGGTTTGGAGATGTTATTGCACAGGACTGGGGGTAGGCCATCTACGGTGGAAGAGCTGAGTCAGGTTGAGAGGGATTATCCTCTTAATGAGCATGCCATGACATTGTTGCGAATTGGGCCTGATTTTGTTGAGCCTGTGGATGATGATGTCCCCACGGGTGAGAATGACCGCCAGACCGATTTCGATGATGACGAGGTGGAGGCGGATGATACACCGCTAGTAGTCCGTGGTCCGGAGGATGACGATTTCCTTGACTGAGCAGGGAGCTCCTTACGCCCTACTCTTGCCTTGTTTATTTTTTTGTAGCATTGGGGACAGTGCTAATCTTTTAAGTGTGGGGTGGGGTATCATGAGATTCCTTGTTATGTATGTATATGTGTGTTTCTGTATGTTTCTAGTTGTTTTATTTTGGGTTCCTTAGCCTTTGTTTTCGGTTCTTTTACTAAGGATAGTCCCTTTGAACCGTAGAAAACCACAAAAAGAGTTTAAATTTTTCATTTTGTTTTTGGTTTTTATTACTTTGAGTCTCTTTTAGTCATAGTATTAGGAGCTTTGCTCTATGATGGATGGATGACGACCGTCTTAAGAGCAAATTAGTCATGTATTGTTGGGTGTTCGTGCTTGCTATACAATTGTGCATACACGCCCAGTATGATGGTGGAACATGCTAAGAGATACAATAGCAAGTGTTGAGACATCTAATGCTCACTTAGTCGACTTGATAAGTTGCTTAATGTTGAACTCGTGCATGACTTCGTATAAATTGTATGGTGAGCCTGCTTGAGTTAAACATGTGCCATATGTGAGTGAGGTTTTTGTGATATTCCATGTGCATAATGATGTCTAGAACTTGCCCGGTGTGTTTGCAAAGCAAAATAAAAGGTATTGAGTTTAGGAGATGATATAGGCATTTCTTTGATAGCCATGTGTTATACCTACTTTATCTACCATTTTTGCATGATCTATGTTAGCCCCGTTGAGCCTTTAGCTTATGCTTTGGTAGCCTTATATGTAGCTTAATCCTTTTTTTTTCAATTAACTGTAATTTGATCCAAAATTCCTAAGCGCTTTAGTTGAGAAATTAAGATGTTAAGGAATGAGAAAAAAAAATTGAAGAAGGAAAAATTGAAGTGGAAGCCCCAAGTAAATAACTTTTGGGTGTGTGCAGTTTATGTGTTGTTGGTAGGGAGTAATGTCATGAAAAAAAAAGAAGAGAAGTGAATCATGTGTTGATAGCAATTACTCCTTGCCTAATATGCTTAAGCTAGCTTAAAAAGATGGGACAAAACAAAAGAGAATGGGGTTGACAAAAGTGGTGGACAATAGGTTGGTTGAATATGATCTTAATGTAATTTGTAGTGTATTAAAGCGATTAGGGAAGATAGTCACTATTCCTGAACAAATAGTTCTTACCCCTCCCTTAGCCTACAATACAACCCTTAAAGTCCTACTTGATCTTGAGCTTTAACATTTTGACATTAGTGGAGTACTACACTAAGGGCAAGCTTATGGTTCATCTTGTGTTGCATGGGAATTCTTTTCGAGAGTGAGTGAACTTTTATTCATGCACCCATTTAATAATTACTTTGTGTGAAATATTGGGTGATTCTCTTGTGGTGAGGGCGCATGTTTAGCGAAGTGTGGTGATCTATTGGTAACGTGTCATGCATGAATTTGCAACTAGTAAAGTTGTTTTGTGAGGATAGGTTGTTTCACTTTGCTATTCACCCTTTGGTGATACTAGCATGTTAGTGCATAATTTGATGAATGTGGTTGTGTAGCTATGCAGGAATACCTATTGTGTGTCGGTTGTCTTAAGTCGCCCGGGTTTGAGTGTGGATATCGTTCGAGGACAAACAAAGGTTCAAGTGTGGGGTGGTGATCTAAGGCGTATTTATATGCCTTATTGCCAACTTTAACTCATGTTTACCTTAGTTTTGAGAGCAATAGGTATGTATTTTGTATGGTTTTGATGGAATATGTGATATTATGCTAACAAATGTGATTAGACCCTTGTAGGTGGAATTTGCGACTATTTGGAGCGTGTTTGGCGTGGAAAGCGAGGCTTGGAGGAGCTACGAGCGAAGGATATTGAAGATAAGAGGAAATCCAAGGATTTGAACTTGAAGAATCCAACCAAATCCGCAAAGAAAAGTCGAAAAAAAGAAGAAAATCAGAATTTAAGTCCCAAGCGCACCAACTGGCGTGCCGGGCTGCTTTGGACAAAAAATCTACTCAAGTAGGCAACACAGGGGCGCGCCCAAGGGCGTGCCAGGCCGCTTGGGCACACCTATTCAGAGGCAAAAATTTGCCTAAGTCCCAGGCGCGCCCAAGGGCGTGCCTGGCCGCTTTTTGGCAAATTTTTGCCCCGAGTTTTTGTCTATAAATAGGGTTGTTGGGTTATTGTATCATTATTCCATCATCACTAGACTATTTTGGGCGTTTTTGGCATTGAAATTAGGTTTCATTCTTCTTCTTTTCAGTTTTTATTTCTTTTTATGGTATTTTATCACTTTATGATGTTAATTAAAGTTATGAGTGGCTAAAATCCCTCATTCTTGGGGTTGAGTCTATGAACATGAATCTCTTGAGTTAAATTTTATTGGTTTTTGCTGAAGTTTATCATTTATTGGTTATTCTTATATTCTTAATTTTACTATTTTAATGCTTGATCACCATTGAAATAAATCCCTTGTCTTGAGGTGAACTCGAGAGAGAAACTAAGAGATAGAACGTGGAATATAAGAAGCATGATCTTTACTCGAGGAAGGGATTCCAAGAGATTGATATGCGGTTAGGACTGAGAGGTACCTAATCCGCCTCGCTTATTCAATTACGAGAAGATAGCTTAAAGGCATTAGAATTGGTTAAACTTATCACCGCTCAATGATGTAGTTAGGTTTCCAATTTCTAGTAGAAGGTTATAGTTTGGAGACGAATATAATTGTAACATTAACCTCGTGATCAATAACCAAGATAAACGACTCAATTTGCTTGAACCAGTAACAATTATGCTCAAGAGATGACGTTCGGAGTGCCTTGACCCTGGGAATTTACTTTTTATTGACTTTTAAATCATATTTTCAAAAACTGAAGTTACGGTTGCGAAGATAGGAGTTCATAGTCCGCAATCATTTAATTTTTAGTAACAAATCCCTCTTTCTTTTCGCAACACTAGTTTTTAATTACTGTTTGACGTCTAAAATTGATTTCTGTTGACGAAAGTCCCTTGGGTTTGATATCCGGCTCTTTTAAAGAAGCCATTATATTACTTGAACGATCACGTACACTTGCGTGTATAGCTGGGTCGCAACACTGGTCTAGGTACCAGCCGTCAGCATTGACGTGATCCTTCTATCCCAGTACTGCTCTAGAGCAGGGTGAGCTTACTAGCATCCGAGGCTGATCTTCCTCCATCTACTCCAGTATAGTCTTTTGCTTATGAGAGTACTTGTATATGTTATGTACATTTTGGATTCTGTCTACTACTCTGGTTATGTTTTAGTAGTGGCTCTAGTGCCGACCTTACCAGGTCTTGGGAGGGAATCATTTTTATAGTTTGTCCTCTTCCTTCTCTCATTTCGGATTATATTATATTTTATATGTTTTATTTTTGCTTTTGCTTATTATACTATTGTTATCAATTCTGTTTGGTCTTTTCTGGTTTTCTCCCGTTAGCCTATTGCTTGCAATTCTGGCCTATGGCTTGGCTTGGCTTGCCTACTTGTGGGATAAGGTAGGCACCATCATGACTTGAGAAATCGGATCGTGACATTCTAAAAGTTTCCCTTTTTTATTTGGTAAAATAATGAATTTATAGTCAAGTCCTAAAATCTCACTCATACGTCCTCTTTCAGCCCCTCTCGCCTCTATCTTGTCTTTATTGTTTCTCGTGTTTTTTAATTCCTACTTACTTTTTCAAATAATCTGATAGTTAAAGGTTGTACAAAATGTGTATAGAAATTATATAATTATTGTATATGTTATGAAATATAAAGTAAGAAGAATGGAAAATAGAGAGAAGAGATGAGATATCTTATTCTGTTGAGAGATGATTTACAATGGAGAGAGCCCCTCTATTTATGGGGGAAATCCCTCCTAATTTCTCTCCAAAAGATATATATTTCATATCTTGATAGATACTCAATATATCTTGATCGATACTCTCTATATTCTTGACAGACATTCACTATATCTTGATAGACATTCACTATAATGTAAATACATTTATAAAACTCCCCCTTGAATGTCTAATTGATAGATAATGTGCCTCGTCAAAACCTTACTAGAAAAAATCCATTGGAAAAAAAAAATCTAGTGAAGGAAAAAGAGTACACATCTCTAATAATACGCATTTTGGCTGCCTCATTAAAAACCTTATAAGGAAAACCCAGTGGACAAAACCTTGAAAGAAAAAAAGAGTACAACGCGTATTGGCTCCCCCTGATGAGAACATCAATTCAAAATCTTGGATCTTCACATTCCAATCTTGTGCATAGAAAGCTGCAGTAGGTAGAGATTTTGTGAATGAATCAATCATATTATCACTCGAACAAATCTGTAGCACGTTGATATCACCATTCTTTTGGAGTTCATGTGTGTAGAAAAGCTTTTGGCAAAATGTGCTTCATTCTATCTCTTTTTATGAATCCTCTCTTTAGTAGAGTCATGTATGCTGCATTATCTTCATATAAGATCGTGGATATTTTTTCACATTTCAAACAATAATTTTCTCGAATGAGATGTATTATGGACCTTAACCAAGCATATTTTTAGCTTGCTTCTTGAGTAGTCATTACCTCAACATGATTTGATTATCATGTAAAACAACATGGTACAGCAGTACCCTTCGTGACATATGTATGTATCAAACTTTATGTCAATCATATGAATATCCCATATATTCAAAACTTGATAATTTTTGTTAGGATAAACACATTCATAGAAGCACTTTCATTTGCAATATAGGAGTGATCTTATTTCAGTATCTCTATATAGGAGTAAAACTATGTCATGCAAATAGTTATAGCAAGATGTGTAAATGCATCAATTGCACATGATATGGTACATCGGGATCAATTCAATTCTGCATGTTTCTCATGTTAACTTCTTTCAGCAGATAATCTATTGCTTTCGAGAACTCTCCAAGAGTTCCAATGATATTCAACTTATCAATTTATGCAATATAAGGATTATAAATAAGTTTCCCAGAAACTTGTATATGTTTCAAACATTTTGAATCCTTTAGGAATTTTCATATAGATTTTGTCAAATGACAATATTCAACATTTCATGTGCGACATCTTCTAGTGTCTGGACTGCAAATCAAATAGGCTTTATGCTTACCAAGATGCATCCTCTCATGTCACTTGATAAAAACCTCTATGTCAGCATGCTTAAATAAACGTAGAATTCATATCCTCATAATATTTAACAATATTGCCCCATATTGTATCAAAGATATCGTCGATGATATATCAGTTTGTATCGGTTCACAATATGACATAACATTTTGAGATCTCATCACTTCATTATCTTCAGGTACCTGAACCTCTCATATGGTTTCATGAAGTGTTATGTCATAGGCTCTTCAAAGGCACATTGCCTCCTTATTATGATCATTTGCTTCTTATCCTTTTCAAGAATTATTACTTTTGGAACCGATTGGTCTACCACGCTTCATGCATGACGTAGACTTTTTCCTTTAGGGACATCCAATAAGAGCATTTACAGCTAAATATGAAATTAATTTGGGTCAGTAAATGCCTCTAGCATTTGACTTGAATTATCTTTTGAATGAGGATCATATTGATGATAATTCACAATATATTTCTTTGCTGCTTATTTTCTCCCCCTTATGTTGGGAAAACTAACATACATTTCAATTTACTTTAGAGAATCCATCTTTGTAAATCATGGTATATCCATTAATCATATACCGCACATCAGAAACTAATAGATGGAATATTTGGTTCCTGAACTTGAACCAATCGTGACGGAGGAATGATCATAATTTATTGATTCAATACATACAAGTGCTATTGTATGCAATTTATCATATTTCAGACCAATACATGAAGCTTTATTCTTATAAGCAATGGTTCAGTTGTTTATCGGAGACATTCAACGCCAAACCAACATTATCTAGAGGAATTATCTTGATTACACAATCTGAAAATTATGCTCTTAACTCAATTTTATTGAGCAAGCAACTTTATGAATGTCGAACTGCAGGTTGACAATAAATGTACATCTGATCATTTTATATTGATGCATCTTAATATATATCACATGATAGGTGAACGGGCACATATTAACCTTTTATACTTTCCAGAATTTATGGGATTCAATCTCAACATTAGTTGATCTAATCAACTTATCATGAGAATAAACAACATATAGAATTCTTGAAGAATCTTATAATTCTCCTATAATATGTTGAATACATAATATGTACATCTTCACGATGTCAAAATCATTCATGCCAATAGATTAAATAATTTGTATTAGTAACTCTAAGTTACCATAACATGTGCAAATCCTTTAGTAAACTTCAGGTTCACTATTGCATGAATTTTAGATTTACTACTTTGGGAGTAAATTTCAGAGTTCTATTATTTCAGAAATAGACTCTGCTCAATTATTCTACCTCTTCAGGAGGTGGGTCGTGATATCTTCACAACCAAGAACATGTTCTTATTTATAAGTTTTACCATATACTTGTCACATTCACCCCCGGGAATGGATCTGTACTTATAACAATCAAAATTCTCATTTTTCAGGAATGGAATATAATCATGCCTTAAGCCTATCAAATTATGATAGTTTAGAATGTCTTTCAAGATATTGCTACTTCAGGAGCAAAACGAGACATACATATGATGAAAGTTTTTCTCTAACATATCTTTCAGAGTTACCAGACTTCGAAGTAATTACTACTTCATGAGCTTATGAAGTACTATGAAGTTTTAACTGCTTTTCTTCGTTTAGACATATAATGCACTGCTACCACATTCACTTTAGGGAATGGAGCATATTCAATAGGACAAGCTTCATGACTTTTCATCTAAAGTACATTATTTTACCTTAGCCATCATTCTATTAGCAATATAGTGCATTGAGATGCAAACTCAACGTCTTATCCATATAAAGGCGTCTTAGGCATAAATCGATAGGACTTGAACCCAATATCTTATTATCATGGTGCATCGGGACTCTAACCAGTGTCTTACTCTCTTAATGGGATGAGATTAAATCCATCATCATATCCTCAACCAATGACATAATTGGCCAAAGTATGATATAAATCGCCTTTTAGCCTTTAAAATAATTATCACTTTGCGTAATTATAAATATTTTGCAAACTATGTAACCACTCCAATTTACCGTTCGCATATTTGGATGGTTTTTTCTTCTGACCATACAATCTCTCGAGGCCCGTCAATTGAGTAATCAAAACTTTGCTTCTTTCTACCTATTAAAAGTGAGCCACCAACAATAATATAAAGAAATTGACACTATTATAAATAGTGATTAGCTTGACAGGCGGCAACAAAGCTTCTTACCATATTTTGTATTGTTTAATATTTTTTTCTTCCTTTTTGTAATTTTTAAGATCCCAAGTGATTCATCAAAACAAAGAAAAAAGAACAATACATGGAACATGTTACCTTGACATAGAAACACTGAAGTATCGGACCAAAAATATTGGGTGGCTATACATTATTACCCAATTACACAGTTGATTAAAGCTTCGTGCTGATAACGTGTTATGAAATATAAAGTAAGAAGAATGGAAAATAGAGAGAAGATAGGAGATATCTTATTCAGTTGAGAGATGATTTACAATGTAGAGAGCCCCTCTATTCATAGGGGAAATCCCTCCTAATTTCTCTCAAAAGATAGACATTTCATATCTTGATAGATACTCAATATATCTTGATAGATACTCTCTATATTCTTGATAGACATTCACTATATCTTGATAGACATTCACTATAATGTAAATACATTTATAACAGTATATAATATGTATGTGTATAGAATTTTTATAGCAATTGTATAATTATTGTGTAAAATATGTATTTGTATAAGATGTATATAAAAATATATCTATCATAATTGTATATACATAGAAAAATGTACCATTGTTGTATAAAATGTATATGCTTCTTGTATATATCAACCTAATTCTAGCACATTATCATTTATATATTTTAATTAGGTATTATCTTAAATATATGAATATGAAGTGTATATGAAAAGTCTACATATAAAAATGTATATAACGTGTATATATAATGTAGAAAAAGTGAATATTAAGTGTATATGAAAAATCTACTGATAAAAATATTTGTTTTAAGTGTATAATAAATTTATATATTCTGTAATATATACATTGTGTAATTACATTGTACATTGAGTGTATATTGATTATACATTTATTATATACTAATTATACCAAAAAAATAAACGTGAAGAATTACAGTGCATTAACTTTTTCCCATTCTAACTATCTCTATCATAATGAGAAAAATAAAAAAGGCTACAAATTGTATTTGATTTTTTCTATTCTTTTCTTTAAAAAAGCAACAATTAGAAGAGTAGAAAAAAAGTTTTTTTTTTAAAAAAGTCGTGAAAAAGTTTTCTTTTTGAATTTCTAAAAAAGGTTTATTTTATGCAAAAATAAATAAATAAGAGAATCGGAAATGATCATTATGTGGTATAAAAGGAGAGAAGAATCAAATGACTAATACATGGTATAATATATTTCTTGGCCATTCGGTTGGAAATAGTTTCTATCGTTTGGCCATTTGGGTACTTTTTCCTCTTAATTTTTGTCCATCACATTCGTGATTTTTGAATTATACTTTGAAAAAATTAGACAAAATGTTAATTGGGTTAGAAATTTTTACCCAAAATAACTCAATTATCATTAATAATCTAAAATGATTATTCAACCCTTTTCCCTTACCTGTGAAGAGCAATCCTCCTCCTCCTCCTCCTCCTCCTCCTCCTCCTCCTCCTTCTTCTTCTTCTTCTTCTTCTTCTTCTTCTTCTTCTTCTTCTTCTTCTTCTTCTTCTTTGCTCGGCAGGACTTGTGAAGTGCAAATTCAGTTTGAAATTTGGGTTGATAAAATTCTGTGTTATTTTTTATTGTTGGAAAACAATGTTCTTCTTCCTTGTTCTTTGCTTAGCAGGATCTGTGAAGTGCAAATCAAATCCAAAATTTGGTTGATAAAATTGTGTATTTTTCTGATCTTTGAAAAACAATGAATATTCCCGCTATTGAGCTAAGATGTATTCCCTGTTTCATAAAACTGCAATGTCTCGTCTCTATTACAGGAAATTACACAAAGTGTCCTCTAAAGTGTGTGATCTTGATTTTTTATCCCCCGATAAGAAAATTATTTAAAGACTAACTTTTCTTCCTCTTTATGTACAAAACAAATATGTTCTTGCCCCTCTACACCTCAAATATTTTTTAAACAACTCTTCATGCTCATTTGCCTCTCAACTTCTTTTTTTTTCTTTCATTGTTCTCTTTCTTTATTTTTTTTCTTTTTAAACTTTTTTTTTCTCAACTTCGACTATTTTTTGCTAATGAATGGAAAATTGTGTAATCCGCAAAGCGGGTCTTCGTAAGGGTTCAATTTTAAGTTAGTTAACAACATTTGTTATAGGAATCGATCACATATCTAATGTAGAAAAAATGATGTATGTTAGCATCTAATTGATACAACAGTCTATAGAAAAGAATATCCTAGTTTTGGAATAGTGTTGTCCATGAGGCATAAGTTATATTTTTAAGCCCTAAGCTACGTGTTGCCGCTAAGGCAAGAGTTATAGAATATCCCATAAGTTAGACATAGTGAGATAGTAGTGTTTCCCATGAGGCATACATTATTTTTTGAAAACCCTTGAACTATGTTTTTCCTCTAAGGTAAGAGTTATATAGTATCCAAGTAGTTTTAGGCTTTGTGAAATAGTGTAAACCGTTGCCCATGAGGCATAAGTTAATTTTTTAAAGCCCATAAGCTACGTTTTGCCTCTAAGGCAATAATTCACTACTAAAAAAAAAAAGAAAAATCGACCACAAAAAGCGACTACATGTGGTCGGTTTTCCCCATTTTTCGACCACAAAATCGACCACAAGCAGTGGTCGCTAAAGTAGTGGTAGCTTTTATTATTTATCGATTTTAGTTATAAAAATATTATTTATTTATTATTAATCGATATTAGTTATAAAAAATAAATTTTTATAGTAAATTTTTTTAATATATTTTCTAATATAAATAATTTTTTTATATTAAAAAAATAAAATTACTTCCGACCTTAATGTGTGGTCGGTTTTATTTTAATTTTTATTATTTTTTATTTATGTGGTGGTTTTATTTATTTATTTAATTATTTTTTTTAAAAAAATCGATCACGTGTGGTCAGTTTTGTTTAATTATTTATTTTATTTTTAATCAAAACCACACTTGTGGTCGGTTTTTGTATAATTATTTAAATATTTTTAATCAAACCGACCACATATGGTCGGCTTTGGTTTAATTATTTAATTATTTTTTTAAAAAAGGACCACATGTGGTCAGTTTTATTAATTTTTGGCAAAGATTTCCCAGAATTACCAACCACGAGTAGTTGGTTTTTCTAGAAATTGACCACAAGTGGTCGATTTTTTTGATAATTTTTCCGAAACCGACCACTTTTTATTATAATTTTGGCTAAAATAGACTACTTGTGATCGTTTTTTCTGGTAATTTTATAAAAAAATTTGCAGCATATATGCTGCATTTTCATAATAAACCTACTATACAAATATTACAAAACCAATTCAGACAACCAACCATATAAAATCAAATCTAAACATTCAAAACATTCAAATATCAAAGTTTACAAATCAAAAGTAAACTACAAACCACAAAAACATATAAAAAATTAAACTACAACTCATCCTCATCCTCATCCTCATTCCCATCCTCATCCTCTTCCTCTGTAGTGTAATCCCCAAGTAGGCCTAGGCCTTTCGTAGCCCGAGGTGCATCACTGGGACACAAAGAAAGAATCTGTGGAGAATGAAGAAAACTATTAATCTGCTCTTGCATCATTTTTATTTGCGTAACATTTTCCTTCTCTTTCTTCCTCGCCTTCTCAGCCTCTGCAACAAGTTGTCTAGTAAGCTGAGAAACCATATTTTGTAATGAAATAATGGTTTCTCTATCAACTGGGATAGAGGAGGATCCATAATCCGAAGACCTAATATTCTCTGTTAAGTCTTTTCTTGGGTAGCTGTAGACTACACCTCTAACGGGGGAACCCGCACACTCTTTCCAGTACTTCTCCTCTACTTCTTTAGGTATTGGGTTCCCCTGACTTTCAGGAGGGTAAGTACTACGTAACCCATTAATCTTCCACATATATTTGTCCTATATTTAAAGTAAAGTAAAAAATTAATAATAAAAAGATACTAAACTATTCAAACTTAAATGATATCAACTTCTGTAAAAAAAAAAATCATAAGTATGAATGTAGTTCTTACACTTGATTTTGGTGGAATTGAGCCTTAAATGAACTGAAGATTCATATTGCAAACACAATTAGTTTCCTTAGTGAAACGAGTAATTAAATCTGATATGTAAATATTTAATATCCTTACTTTAAAAAGGGCTCAACTTTCGGGCAATTCAGCAAGACATGTAACGTTGCTGATTTGTGCTCCATGGATGTGAGCCAACAAAAATTGCTCTTTTTTACCCTACTACCTGATTGATTGAAGATTGATATTAGTTGTAGATATGGCTCATTCTCATCGTCCTTGTGTAGATTCGGTCTGTTTCTCAAACAAGCGACTTGATTACTAAAATAGTAAGAACAAAATTGAGATGTTTCTCTAGCAAGGTATGCTTCAACTATAGAGTCTTCCACTCTATATTTATTTTAGGACCTTTTTTCAATTTCTCAATGGTCCTACATAATTTTACGTTCGGTGTCTAATATATAAAAATAGATATATACTTGAAAAATTAAGAAATAAATTAAATGTGTTACACTTGCTTACCACTCGCCTAGATACATCCACCTAGTTTGAACTGGACTGCCTAGCCGGGCTTCATGGACAAGGTGGATGGGAAGACGTTCCATCATATCGAAGAACCCAGGTGGAAAAATCTTCTCCAACTTGTTGGTGATAAGAAAAATATTACCTTCCATTCGAGCCATATTTTCTTCTTTTAATGTGGTGGAATACAAGTCTTTGAAGAACAAACTGATATCTGCTATCGGTTTCTATATGTTTTCAGGCAAACCAATAAAAGTAATTGGAAGTAACTATTCCATGAAAATGTGACAATCATGACTTTTCATTCCATGTAATATTCCATGTTCCATATCAACCCTCTTTCCCAAATTCGAGACATATCTAGTCGGCATCTTTAAACTTTGGACTCACTCACATATTTTCTACTTTTGGTCTAATTTGAATGTATAACTAGCCTTGGGCTTAAGCAACTTTCCATTGGGCCCCTCCTGCAAGTGTAATTCCATGTGCTTGCAATATTCTGGTAAATCAAGTCTAGTCGTAGGATTATCTTTTGTCTTGCCAGTCACATCCATAACTGTGTTGAACAAGTTATCAAAATAGTTCTTTTCAATATGCATGACATCAAGATTATGTCTAAGTAGATTATCTGGCCAATATTCCAGAATATGCTTTGCTTAGTCCAATTATGTGAAACGCAACCCTTAGAAAATCTTGAACTTTCTCCCAAATGTCATGACCACTTAATAGAGGAGGTGGACTATTAGGTTCTATTCTATTCTTTCTAAATGCATTATTGAGTTTCCTAAACTCATGATCAGGTTGCAAGAAACAACGTTGATAATCAAACCATGAATTTTTTTAGGCCATGTCTCAATGTGAACGATTTTGTATTTTCCATGTAGTATGGACAACCTAACTTTCCAGCTGTTATCCACCCAGACAACATTCCATAAGCAGGGAAATGATTAATAGTCCCCATTAGATAAGCACGCAAATTGAAATTCTGTTTCGTGAAATGTCCAAGTTTGAACCCCCTCATGCCATAACAATTGCAGCTCATCAATTAAAGGTTGCAAGTAAACATCTATCCCTCTTTTTGGATTATGCGGGCCAGGAACAACACAATTCAGAAATATATATGGACTAGGCATCAACATTTTAGGAGAAAGATTATATGGTGTGATAAACACAGGCCAACATTATTATGGTGCAGCACCAACAGAAAAAGGTGAGAAACCATCCTTACACAAACCCAACCTAATATTTCGTGGTTCAACTGTAAAATCTGGATAAGTTGTATCAAAATTCTTCCAAGCCTCTCCATTAGATGGATGACACATGACTCCAGAGGGCCTTCTATTTTCACTGTGCCATCTTATATACAGAGCTGAGCTATTTGATGCATACAACCTCTTCAACCTTGGTATAAAAGGAAAATAATGCATCACCTTGATAGCAATTTTATTTCCTCCACAACCACACTTATAGTGAGGGTATTGACAAAACTTACAAGACTCTAGTTAAGCATCCTCCTTAAAGTATAACATGCAACCATTTTCATAACAATCAATTCTAATCGAGGAGAGACCTAACTTTGACACCAATCTTTTTGCCTTATAGAAAGAATCAGGAACCTCTAAATTGGGGTCAACTAACTCTTTAATAAGGTCTATCATAGAGTCCATTTCTCGTTGAGCAATATTTCAATTAGATTTGATACTTAATAATCTAACAGCAACAGACAATTGAGAGTGAGAACTCCCGTCAAACAAAGGATGACTAGCAACACACAATTCTTTATAAAAATGGTGTGCTTCTACATTGGAAACATCTTTTACATTTTCCCTGAATTCAACCCCCTCTTGCATCCCAAAAGCATCATGCACCATTTCTGTCGTCCTAGTATCTTGATGGTTATTATGTCCCGCAGACCTACTACTTTCACCAACAACAGAGTTATTATGCCCAACTTCTCCATGACTAGTATTCAAACACTATACTTAACCATTTTCAAGTCACTAGTTCACATTTTCAAACACTACACTTAACCATTTTCAAGTCACTATTTCACATTTCAAGTCACTAGTTTACTATTTCAAGTCACTACACTTGACCATTTTCAAGTCACTAGTTTACATTTTCAAACACTACACTTAACCATTTTCAAGTCACTAGTTCACTATTTCAAGTCACTACACTTAACCATTTTCAAGTCACTAGTTCACATTTCAAGTCACTACACTAAACCATTTTCAAGTCACTTGTTCACATTTTCAAGTCACTACACTTAAACCATTTTCAAGTTACTAGTTCACATTTTCAAGTCCCTACACTTAACCATTTTCAAGTCACTAGTTCACATTTTCAAACACTATACTTAACCATTTTCAAGTCACTAGTTCACTATTTCAAGTCACTTTTACTTCACTTTATTATCACAACCAACACCACAATTCCAAATAAAATTATTAACCTTTTATTTCTACTACAAGACAAACAATCCAACAAATTAAATAAAATAAATAATCAGAGGCGTCGCATGTCCCTCTCACACCATATAATCATCACAACCAACACCACAATTCAAAATAAAATTATTAAACTTTCATTTCTAGCATAAGTCAAACAATTCAATAAATTAAATAAAGCAAATAAGTAGAGACGTCGCATGTCCCTCTCACACCATATAATCATCACAACACATATGGCTTTCAAAGCTTTCTACAAAAAATAATCCTACCATTTTCACCTAGTGTGAGATTCCAGCAACAACTATAACAATAGCTAAAAAAAAGAAAAATAAAGAAAGGTGTTTACCTTTTCCAAAGCAGCAAATCGGACTACGTGCCTTTGTCGGAATCGTCACACCACCACCAAAAACTAGAAGTTTTAAAAGAAATTATATACTAAAATGATTAACAATTGCAAGGTGAACCCTGTGGATGAATTAAACTTGCCCAATTAAGCGACTAACTATCCTAAGCCATGCTTAAGTAGGAAAGAAGGTGAATCAAACAACTTCACCATATTCTATTAAAACTTCACAATAGCTTAGCAAATCAATTGTTAGCAATATCCACAGTGAATTTTTGTTGTGTCAAAAAGGTTCCCCTTTCAGTTATTTTCTATTTATCCTTCCATCAAGAACCAAACACTAGTAGGAGTTCTCGTGGGCCTCAATCACCATAGGATAAGAAAATTGTCAACTTAGTTGCAACAATAAAAAAAGCAATTGCTTTTGAACAACATTATTTTCACGTACATCAGAATTTTAACACTAAATAGAGTGAAAAATGCAAATGCACTCTTTTAGGCCAACTTCGAAATAGAAGTAACTTAAATCTTATTAACAGTAAAGAGAGTGATATAGAATATGAGTTGAGATATCCCTAAGTTGATAAAAGTAATGGTACCACAGAGAAAGTGGAGAGAGCGGCGACGTTAAGCAAAATTGGGTCACTGTGGGGGCAAAATAAAAATTCAATCTTGAAGAATCGTTTCACTGTGAGGGAAACCCTAATCGGGTCACAGACGCCAGAGTTGGGCGGAGCAACAACAACAACAACAACGGACCACAACAGCAACAACAACAGTTAGGGTTGTCAATATTATTGTTGTCGATATTATTGCTGAAGTGAGGAAAAAAGGGAAAGGGTTATAAGGGGTAGTGGGACGGTGCGAGTTAGTGTATGTTGGGCTTGGGTGGATTAAAATTAAAGGGGGATGGGTCGATTCAATTAGGAATAGAAGGGATTAGGAATTAGGCCATTTGTTAAATATCCTAATTGTTAGAATTTTAGTCAAATTGAAAATCAATTGGCCAATTACATTGCAATTGTAGCCATATTGATTTCAATCACGACCAAATTTAATAAATTAGCTAAATTGAATCAAATACTCTAATATAGTCGATCACAACTTCTGAATACGTACTATATACTATCACATACATGAGTATATATATTATATCGTAATACAACACATTACATGTACTATAATGAATTATCGGTTAATTAGCTTACACTATTATAAATCCAACATTATATTATTTCCTCGATTGTATGATATCATCGTATTATTTAATATACTTGGATAGATTCAATTAGCTTTTGACTACTACGTATATCACTACACGAGGTATACATATATACATATATACTCCATCGACTATCGCTTTTGCATACGTACTATATACATCACATACATGAGTATATTACCCCATAATACAACATATTTCATATACTCTAATAAATTATCGGTTAATTAGTTAGCTTACATTATTATAACTCTAACAATATATATTACCCCGATCATATAATGTCAATGTATTAAATATACTTGGATATATCGATTATTACCTTCTGAATACATACTATGTACATCATATACACAAGTATATTACCCCGTAATACAGCATATTCCATATATACTTTGATAAATTATCGGTTAATTACCTTAAATTATTATAACTCCAACAGTATATTATTACATCGAGCGTATGATATCAACGTATTCAATATATTTAGATAGATTCAATTAGCTTTTCACTACTACGTACATTAATACACGAGATATACATATATATACATATACTCCATCAGCTATCAGCTTTTGAATACGTACTATATACATCACATACACAAGTATATCACCTCGTAATACAACGTGTTCCATCTATATACTATAATGAATTATCGGTTAATAAGCTTAATTACATTATTATAACTCCAACAATATATTATTACCTCAATCGTATGATATCAACATATTATTTAATATTTTTGGATAAATTCAGTTAGCTTTTGACTACTACGTACATCACTACATAAGATATACATATATATATATATATATACATACTCCATCGACTATCAGCTTCTGAGTATGTACTATATACATCATATGCACGAGTATATTATCCCGTAATACAGCGTATTCCTTATACTCTGATGATTTATTAGTTAATTACTGTACATTATTATAACTCCAACAATATATTATTACATCGATCGTATGATATCAACGTATTTGATATACTTGGATAGATTCAGTTAGCTTTTGACTACTACGTAAATCATTACACGAAATATACGTGAATATATATATACTCGTTGAACAATTTATTATTGCAACGTAAGTAAAAAATAAAGAATAGTTTTTATGTTATTTATTTAATTTATATTACTTTTTGCAAAATTAAAACCGGCCACAAGTGGTCGGTTTTTCTTAATTCTTTTAACAAAAACCGACCACAAGTGGTAGTTTTTTTTAATATTAATTGATTTTTAATTTTTTTAAATGTAACCGACCACATGTGGTTAGTAAAAGTAAAAAAAAGTATTTAATATATTTTAGAAATAAATTCGATTTTACATTTTTAATTATTTTATTTAAAACAAAAACCGACCGCAAGTGGTCAGTTTTGTTTAATATTAATTGTTTTTTATTTATTTATAAAAAGCCGACCACATGTGCTCGGTCTTAGAAAAATAAAATAAAATATTTAATATATTTTGTATAAAAATTTAAAAAGAATTTTAAAATAATTTTTTTGTTTTTTTTTGTTATTACCGACCACATATGGTGGGTTTTTCATAGTTTTTTTAAAAATGAAGCCGACCACTTTGGTATTTTTATACTTTTGCGGGTTAATTTAATTAGTTTTCTGTAATTTTAAAATACAACACCGACCACTTTTGGTCCATTTTTTATATATATTTTTTTAAAAATATTAAGAAAATCGACCACAAGTGGTTGATTTTTTGCGACCACCAACATTGGTCGGTTTTTCTATTTTTTTTAGTAGTGATTACTGTGTAGCCCATAAGTTAGACTTAGTGAATATAGTATAACCTATTGCCATGAGGCGTAACTTGTACTTTGTAATTCCTTGGGTAAGTCTTGCCTCTAAAATAAGAGTTATAAAATATCTCATAAATTGAAGTTGCAATATGGTAGTGTCAAGTTTTGCCGATGGGGCATAATTGTTGTTTGCAAGTCCTTGGGCTAAGCGTTGCCTCTAAGACAAGAGTTATAGGGTATCTCACAAATAAACACACAATGAGGCAGTGTCAACTCTTTTCCATGGGGGGTAACTTGTTCTTTGAAAGTCTTTGGGCTAAGTTTTACTTTAAATAAAGAATCTCATAAATTAAGACACAGTGTGGTAGTATCAAGTCTTGTGCATGGGACGTAACTTGTTGTTTGAAAGTCCTTGGGCTAAGTCTTGCCTCTAAGGCAATAGTTTTAGAGCATTCTCATAAATCAAGGCATAGTGTGGCCATGTCAAGTTTTGTCCATGAGACGTAACTTGTTGTTTGGAAGTCCTTGGGCTAAGTTTTGCCTCTAAGACAACAGTTATAGAACATCTCATAAGTCAAGACACAATGAGGTAGTGTCAAGTCTTGCCAATGAGGATAATGTGTTGTTTGAAAGTCCCTAAGCTAAGTTGTCAACAGTTTTTAAAAATCAGTTAAACCAAAACGCGCTGAATCAATTTTTATATTTATTTAAATAAAAGT
Organism: Capsicum rhomboideum; assembly: GCA_031232105.1. Lineage (NCBI taxonomy): Eukaryota > Viridiplantae > Streptophyta > Magnoliopsida > Solanales > Solanaceae > Capsicum > Capsicum rhomboideum. The sequence continues at coordinate 42,994,935 of CP124719.1, read as the reverse complement.
GAAGATGTTAATATAAATCTATAACCGTACTGAAAAATTAAGGTGAGTTTTTTATTTTATAAAAATTCAAAAAATTACAAACCAAATCGTATATATATAAAATTTTTATATTAAATTTAAAATGGTAAATACTAAAAAAAATGATATATAATTTTTTATATATTAAATTTATAATAGTAAGTAAAAAAATTTGTCTTGAGCTTTGGGTCTTGAGGTAAATTTTATTTAAAAGAAGTAATAAATAAATAAAATAAGTAATTTTTTAGTTCCATAAATGAACAAAAAATAATCTTTACCTCCATTTATTTATCAAGTTACAGATGATGATACGATATTAAGCTCTCTTCAATTTATTTTTGTACTGGATGATGTCTGTAATAATAAGATTGTTTGTATAATCAGTGAGTAGTTTATAAGTTTGGAGGGCAATTTTGTCCAAAGAGTTTTCATTAAATAAATGAAGGTTATTAATGCAAGACTTTTGGGGGACAAAATATCAAGACCAGACCCTATTAGGGCTATTTACGAACTTCTATAGGCTTTGAAATAATTTTTATTCTTGTGCTTTTAAGCCTCAACGTATCAGACTAATTAGTCTCAAGTAAAAAATTACTTTGCATATCTATGTTAATTGATAAGTTCGAAGGAAGTATCCAATCTTGCTTGGTTCGGGAGAGTGAATTGTAATAGTAAATGACAATTTGAAATCTGAAATTTTCATTGGAGTTGCTTATAATTTGATCCATTCTTGAACTATGGTAAGTGAGATGGGGGTGATTATTTTTCTCAATACCACCGCTTTCCAGTCACTCAACATAACACAACTTCAACCACACAATCACACAAACGTTTAAGTACTTTGACAAATTTAAGGCAGCATAGGAACAGTAAGAACATAATAGTTTACAGGAACAAGTCCCAACTTTTTATTACTCTAGTTGTTTAACAAAGGATACACTCACAAATTTTCTAAGGCATAGAACAAACTGTCCGTTGCCTTAGAATAAATTTGGCTACATACAAAATCTACACACATGCAGTTACATAGCGGTTACATGCAGTTACAATTGGTAGCATGTCATACACATGTCTTTACAGAATTACAACCAAATAAAACTAAGTATAAAACTGATTATCCTAACATCTAGACTTCATCTGCCTCATGTGCCACACACATGTGCAACCCTTGCCCTAGCCGAATTGCATGCCTTCCAACACTTAGAGTATTTTTTAGCTCTTTCCAACACTTAGAATATTTCATCTTTTGCCAATGTCATGCCTTCACCATGCAACCTTGCCTAGCCGATGCCAATGCCTGCACGCATTCCCCATAGGTGCCATACGCATGTCCGTACCTGCTGCGCCTAAGACTGCCTTGTCATTGCTCCAACACCTTATTCATTTGCTGCACACTAACACTTTGTAACGACCCTCTTCTTTATTACGCATGAGTCCTACATTTAAAATCTCACGTCCAAATTCTTTACGATTTGGAAGTTACAAAATTCAGGCTAGGCTAGTTTCGATTGTATTCAGAGCAAGGTGTGGCCTAGGTAAATCTAGGAATAATTTAGTCCGGTTTGGTGGAAATTTCATTGATTTCTAGTTAGCTGAGATGATAAAGAACCTGTAGGAATTTACGGAATTGAATTTGGGTAAGTAGAACTCTCGAAATTGATCTTAACATAAAAGGCATTATTTGGAATGTCCCAGGTTCAAAGTGTGTTGCAAAAAGTGGGATTTTTGGGTGAAGATGAATGTTCTGTCCCATCGATACCTCTATAACGGTCGGCATACCGCTATAGCGGTGAAAACCGTTGATTTATTAAAATATTTCTACAAAATAGTTTATTTTTTTAAATCTCGTTCTAGGTCAAGGGAAGGGAGATTTAGGGCTAAATACACTAGAAATTCATCATATGGCTTAATTAAGGTAAGAAATTCATCCCCATTAACTCGTATTTAATTATTAATCCTTAGAATTGTAAATTCACTGAGTTTGGGGAGGGTTTTAGGGCGGATTTTTGGTTAATTACTGGTGCAAGGGGAAAAATTAAGGAATAAGTTAATGGGTTTTGATTATTAACAGTTAATTTACCCTTGCATTTCATTAATTCCTTAATTAATATATGGAATTGGTAGTTTTAGGTAATACGGTGGAAAAGTCCTAGAACGGGAAGGGATTGATCATGAACTTGACCTTAGGAGTTGGGTATGAGTTATAAATTCGGACATGTTAAGGTCAATTCTTTAATTATGTATTTATATGCATGTTCTAGACCATGAGCAAGTGAGAATTACCTGGAAGGGCAAAGCTCCGACTTAAAGGGTTGTGCAAGCTTGATTCGAGGTAGGTGATCGTAGTATAGTTTAATCCAACTTGTATTATATGTGCAACTTAACTACTTTATAGTGTGGCTGGTTAATGCATGTTGTTTGGTGTGGTCAATGCAATGATTTTACTTGCTTATTGATTTTACCTGCCTTATTTCTAAAATGTGGAATGATTTGTTATTTGGTACGTTCTCACGAGTTATTGGTGAAATAAGGTTGGCAAAGACTTATGTCTGGGGTTTTAGTACATGGAAAATATTTGTCCCCTATAGGTCATGGCTAGAGGGTGGATGTATAACCTATAGCGTGTATTTACGGGGTTCAGGTGAGTTTGACGAATCCATGAGTGAACCGGAGAATATGTATTTAGCTATGATTGATAATGGTATATGTGTCTTGACTTGACTTGACTGTACTTGACTTAGTGATATTTGTTGACTTGCTGCTTTTTAATCTTGAACTATCTTTTTGGTGTTTTTGTGTTAAGTGTATGAACTTTTTAGCATGGATTAGCTTGTTATACTCTTATTTGGTTAAGTGTTCATATTTTCATCTTGGATTGGCCAAATAACCATACCAGTATACTGTTGTCCTTGTGTGCTGATACTACACTTGCATTTATTTTTGTGAGTGCACCGCATATTCCAGCGGCTCCTACGAGACCTCACTGTGATTCCAGTCGTTGATTCCAAATTTTAGGGTGAGCAGCTTATCCGAGCTACCATGAAATCTCTCTCTCTTAGGATAGTTCTCTATTCCGGACTTATGATTATCTTAGTTTTAGGGTTGCGTCTCCTTCTTGACATTCATAGATGTTTTGGGATGTTTTGCTAAGTACTTTTTCCGTTTTAAGTTGTACTTATGATTTTTGGTTTAGAATGGATATTATTCTATTGATGGATTAGTTCTGCTTATTTAATCTAAGTGTTGATTATGGGATGGTCTTCGGGGTAATTGGTTCTCCCACTAGATGAGTAGCGTGGGTGTCACTCACGACGGGTTTGGGTAATGACAAAGTTGGTATCAGAGCCTAGGTTCGTCGATCTCGTTGTACCAAAATTGGTCTAGTAGAGTCTCACGGAATGGTACAAAGATGTCTGTACTTTTCTTCGGTAGGCTATGGGACTTTAGGAAAATCTGTCCTTCTTGTTTCTTTCGTGCTATAACTTGATTCCAATTAGTATGTGGTGATCCAAATTGGTATCTGATTCTCTTCATTCTTTTGTCTGCAAATGGTGAATACTAGGTCCAACAAATCCCTAGTAACAACCCCTGCACCAGCCACTCCATCTAAGGAGCCAGCCATGAGGAAAAGAGGACGAGCCACACCCGCCAGGGGTGGAGCTCGAGCAGCTGATGGCTATGCTCATAAAAGGTCATAATCCTCTCCCCCACCTCAGGATCATTTTATGGAGAGAAAAGTAGTAGAGGAGCAAAAAGTAGGGCCCGAGGTGGCGGCACCCGCTGAGGTTGCAGCCTTACCTCATATGTCTGCTGAGGTTATTTAACAGGTGTTAGCTTTTCTGAGTAGGTTGGTAGGGACTGGTGCCACTCCTACGGTATCGACTTTTTAGGCTCCGGTTGTTCACCCTACTATTGCTATGGCTTTGAGGATGGATGAAGCTTCAGGGATTTATGCTTTTCCTCATCCAATGTTGGGTTCTGTGATGACAGGTACAGAGCATGATCTACTGACTAAGTTTATGAAGATGAAACCACCTACTTTTCAGAGTACTGACACTGAGGATGCTTTTGAGTTTATTATTGATTGCTATGAGAGGTTGCACAAAATGGGTATTATTCAGCAGCATAGGGTTGAGTTTGTGACTTTTCTATTGGTGAAGGATGCTAATCAATGGTGGAGGGCGTATGTTGAATGTCGGTCACCAATTTTACCTCCTTTGACTTGGGAGCAATTTCATTCCTTGTTCATGGAGAAATATGTGCCATGGGCCCTCCGTGATCTCAAGAAGGATGAGTTTTTGGCATTGGAGAAGGGTGATATGTCAGTTGTGACCTATGAGGCCAAGTTCCATGCCTTGTCTCGCTATGCTGCTCAGTTGTTGACTTCTGAGGAGGATAGGATTTGACTGTCTATCAAGGGTTTGAACTATGATCTTCAGGTTTAGACTTTACATATGACTTCTGCAGGGAAGGGGTTCAATGAAGTTGCAGATTATGTAAAGAAGTTGGAGGGGGTTATGCAAGTGGGTCAGGCTAAGATGTTAGCCAAGAAGTCCCGCAATGTTGGGAATTTAAGTGGATCTTACTCTAAGTGCCACGGACAGTAGGCCTATTCATCCCATCATATTCAATCAGCCTTGCCAGCTTCTATCGTGGTTCCAGCTAAGGTTTCTTCTCAGACATAGGTTGTTAGGGGCCAAGGGGATTCTTACTCTTCTGCCAATCATCCTTTTCTTGAGCGTGGATGTTACTATTGTGTTGCTATTGGTCATTTTAAGATAGAGTGTCCCTTGAGGCAGACAAATGGCCAGGCTGATGTACCGTGGTTTCATGGCACTTTCAATGCTTAAAACAAGGAAAATATGCAATAACTTGGGTATGTTTAGTGGGTATGATGTGGTTTTTGTCCTACATTGCAGGAAAACAGGTTTTTGAAGGCAAAATGATCAAAAAGGAAGAATCAAGCCCGAGAACGAAGTGTCTGAAGATGAAAGAACAAGAATTCGCACTAGAGTGGAAGTCAAGACACCACTCACATGCCGTGAGGTCCAGTCACGTGACGTGAGTGGTGCTGTGGGTCAACTTTCGGTGTGAAAAAATGCCTGATTTCAATGCCAGGCATCCACGTGATGTGGGTATACCTACGTGGCGTGACTAGGTGGCGTGAGTCAACTTCTAAAGACGTCTAATTGAGCCTGACTTCCTTGACACCAACCTACATGGCGTGACTTGGTTCCACAACACCAAGTCACGATACCGTGGAAGTTGCCGACTCTGTTCTCCTATTCTGATTAGGATAGGATTAGCTTTGTATCTATAAATACCCCTGTATAGTCCCATGTGCGAGAGAGAGTCATTACATTGTTTTGAGAGCTATTTCAAACTGTTTTTGAGCTTATAAACATATTCTTGGTTTTGTAGTTAAAAACCCTAATTCGAGTTTTATTGATGATTGAGATTTCAGTTCTTCTTCATTATTGTGAGTGTGCAATTATGTTTTCATCTCTGAATTCTTCTTGTGTTCTTACAATTATGAGTAGCTAAACTTATCAACTAGGGTTGTGTGAACCATGAGGAATTAATAAAATCGGTTAAGTGCAAAGCAACTCTAAACCGCTGTGAATGCATGTATTGTTGTTTCCTTTATTTTGATTGCTTTCTAACTGTTGCAAATGTTAGAAACTCAACTGTATTCTAGACTTGCTCGAGAGAGAGGTAAAGATTGGGAAAGGAGATAACAACAGAGATTTGAAGCTATCAACCTTCATCTAATAACTTGAACCTTAGCGGGAATAGTTATCTGAGATCCAGGACAAGGGTTAGTAGTGCGACACTCAGAGACCGAGAGGAGAAGAGTGAAATTCATCTAACCAAGGTCGAGAGATGTTTATATTAACATATCTTGTCAAATTTTGCATGCAACATAGCGGGACGGTTTTATTAGAACAAGTAACCGGAGAAGTTAAGGAATCATTGGTGATCACAGTCCTAGTGTACTTCTCTTATTGTCTACAAACTCGATACAATCAACAATAGTTACTGTCACTATTTACTTGCAAACCCCCCCAGTTTTACTTACTTTCCAATTAGTCCTTCTAGTATTCTAAACAACTTTGTCCTATTCCCTGTGGGATCGACCCCAACCTAGTTGGGTTCTATATTTGATACAGCGACCGCATTGTACTTTTCCGAAGGTATATTTTGGGCGACAAAAATTTTTGGTGCAGTTGCCGGGGAATACGGTTACGGAGTTGATTAGTACTGGTTGGAGTTGATTGGTTTTGCTTTTACATACTTTTGAGGTACACGCCGGTGTATGCCCAATACTAGGAGTCAAGGCAATCCCCTGATTCCACTTGATCTTGAAATTGAAAGAGCTCTGAGAGGTAATCGAAGAATGGTAAATACTGAAGGAGTTCAGGATCCCGCAGCTGTGGGAGACATTCATGAAACAACGGATCAAACTACCACTTGATTGACATGGGAAGAGCAAGCTAGGCAAGCTGCTCTTGGACAAGCAGAAAGAGATAATCGAGTGATGCAAGAAGCAGCTCAACATCTGGCTGAGGCTGAAGAGAGACAAAGAAGATTGAGAGCTCAACAACCACTTCAAAGACCATATGTTCTTGTTTATGATGATCCTGAAGAAGAGGATATAGCTTATATCGAACCGGTTGAGACTGGTGCCATTATTCCACCAGAGTTACCTCCGGGCACGAAGTTTGACATTACCAGTGCCATGATTCATTTGCTAAATTTGAAAGGTGTGTTCGCCGGTCTTCCTTCAGATGATCCAAACATGCACGTGATGAATTTTGTGGGGGTCTGCACTTCCTATAATCTGCCTGGAGTTAACCAAGAGGCGATTCAATTGAGATTGTTCCCATTCTCCCTAACAGGAGAAACGACATTGTGGTTGGCAGAATTACCACGAGGTTCCATCACTACTTGGCAAGACTTGAGGAATCAATTTCTAGAAAGATTTTTTTCACCTTCTAAGATGCTGCAGTTGAAGGATGAGATCTACAATTTCAGAAAACTACATTCTAAAGTACTTTATGAGACATGGCTCAGATTCAAGAAGAAGCTGCAGAATGTGTTGAATCATAGGAAGAGTGGTAGAAATTTACTTGAAATTTTCTACAGGGCTTTGGACGCAAATACTAAGGCTGTAGCAGATACTATCACTGGTGGAGCATTCATGAGTCTGAGATGGGAGCAAGCTTCAGCGATCTTAGATCGTATTACTAACACCAACCGAGGATGGCACACTCGGGAGGCAGATACGCCTGTTGGTACATATGCTATTGGAGCTTCAGCTGCACAACGGGCATTGTACGAAATAGTGACTCAAGAGGTCGTGCAACTAAGGACAGAAATTGGTTTGCTAGCTAAATAAATTGCAGCTAGAGATGCTGAGAAGGTGCATGATGTAGGTGCACAGGGTAAAACGCATAGACATAATGATAGTGAGTCTGATGAAGAGGCTAAGTACCTAGATCGAGAAGTGATGGATTTTCGAGCCAAGGGCCAAGGGTCTAATCAAGACTCTTGGAACTCGAGGCAAGGGAATCAAGGTTGGAACTATTATGGAGACAACTAGAACAAATCGGGAAACAGAGATTGAGAACTAGATCATGAAGGTGATTGGAGATGAAAGGATGATTATAGAGAGAAGAATGGTCTTTACGTACCACCAGGTAGCCGTGATGCTGAGTCTGGAAATTCAAAGATTGAAGACCTTCTTAATAAACTGGTTACGAGGTCAGAAAGCCAAGAAAATTGTCTAAAAGAGATCAAGACAGATATTTCGGGAATAAGTCAGAAAGTTGAGTCTCACTCAACTGCCATCAAACAGTTGGAGCAACAGTTCGGGCAGTTATCGGTGGCATTAAACCAGCGTCAACCAGGTACCCTTCCAAGCAATACCATCCAGAATCCAAAAAATGATGCTCATTGTATGGCTATCACAACAACAAGTGGAATGACTCTCATTGAGGCACCCAATCAAGTTGAGGGTGTTCATGCTCCACTGGAAGAGCAGAATAAGGCCACGAAAAAAGTAAAAAAAGCTCTACAGAAGTATGTGCCATTTCCAAGACCTCCTCCGCCTTTCCCTCAACATCTTAAGAAAAAGGTAGATGAAAACAAAATTATTAGTAGGAAGATCACGAAAGAGGTGGAAAAGCCTTAAACTGATGAAAACAAGGTAAATTCTAAAACTGAGAAAGAAAAGGAAGCCCCACAAGTGCTGACCCCCATTCTTAGGCCACCACCTCCATTCCCTCAACATTTGTAGAAAAAGAAGGAGGATGGAAAATTTCATAAGTTCATGTCCATATTGAAGCAACTTTCTATAAACATCCCTCTTATTGAATCTTTGGAACAAATGCCGGGTATGCAAAGTTCATGAAAGACTTGGTGACGAAGAAGAGAACTGTCACCAATGAGTTTGTCGGTGATTTGCACCATTGTAGTGCAATTACATCCTGTTCTCTTGTGTAAAAGAAAGATGACCCCGGTGCCTTCACAGTTCCATGCACAATTGGGTCAGTTAACTTTGTTAGAGCTTTGTGTGACCTAGGTGCAAACATTAACTTGATGCCGCTGGCAGTATTCAAGAAATTAGGTTTGGGAACCCTCAAGCCAACAAAGATGCGGTTATTGATGGCGGATCGTATGATCAAGAAACCTTTGGGCATAGTATATGACGTTTTGGTCAAGGTTGACAACTTCATCTTTCCTGCTGACTTTGTGGTCTTGGATTGTAAGGTCGCTTTTGATATGCCCATAATTTTGAGGAGACCATTTTTGGACACTGGCAGAGCATTAGTAGATATGGAGCGAGGTGAGCTGAAATTCAGGCGGGATAATAAGAAAGTCACATTCAATATTTGTAGAACTATGAAAGAACCAAAGGACATGAGGGTGGTTTCAGAAATAAATATTTTAGATGAACTTGGAGGCCAACCCAGGGGATATCTTGATGAAGTTTGAGTAATCAAGATACTCGCGTCGTGCCACAACGTTAAATCAAGCGCTGCTTGGGAGGCAACCCAAGGTGTCTTACTATTCCTATAGTTGCTTTGCTTTTTGTTATTTTGATCGACATTAGACCCACGCACCGAGGGTGCTACAGGTATGTTCCTAACTCCCTTGTTTTGTTTTAATCTATTGCATTGGGGACTATGCATGCTTATTTGGTGGGGGCGGAGATACTTGTGAGTCTATATGTCCTCTTGGGGTTTTTTGTTGTGGTGTTTCTTTTCCCTCAAGTGCTATCATAGTAGAACCGACATGTTTAGGGTGTTATTTATATTATTATGTGTTTATGTGTTGAATTAAGAGAAAAATAAGGGAACTATAGTGCAGTCTAGTTTTGAAAAAAAAAAATTATGCTTTTTGAATGTTAAGGATACCCCTCCTGAAATTTTTATTCTGAAGTATGTGTGTGTAGCATGTTCATGTGTGACAACTGTTGGATCTTGTTATGGCACTAGGATTATAGACAAAATAACTGTAGCTAGCGTCGCATGAATCGGATAGATAGTAGTTGATAAGGTAACTCTGTGCTATGTGAGTGTGAGGTCATTACTTAGTTCACTTTGTGTGTGCGATTCAGAACTTGCCTGGTTAGTCTTGCCTAGGTTAGAGGATAGTGGTTAGGAAAGAATCATAGGCCATTTTTGAATAAGTCCACTTTTAGCCTAAATGCCTGACCAAATGAATAAGTATCCCTTGATCCCGACTTTGAGCCTTAATTGACCTATTTCTTTCATTAGCTTATTCACCTTCCCATTTTAATTATAATGAACCTGTCTTGGCCCTGGTCCCTCCTTGGACACTGTGTACCTCAACTCAGGCAAATCTCCTAAGTTGAGGGTGGCTATTATAGGGGTGCGTAGATTGAGTTGGGTATGAAGAAGAAGTTAATAAAAGAAAAAGAGAAAACAGGTTTGGGTGTGAAGAAAAAGAAAAAAAAAAATAAAGTAAAGAAGAAGAAAAAAAAAAGTTGTGTTGTGAAGTTTGAGAAAAATCACACCCAAAATCTGAAAATAAAAGAAAGGAGAATAAGGGAGAATAAAAATGAGATAGGTTGGAAGTTGGAGCCAAAAATAGTGTAGTGTCAAGGAGGGTTGAGTCACCATATCCATATGTACCATACCTGTCCCCAATCCTACATTACAAGCTGAGTAAAGCCCTATAGTGATCCTAGTCCAACTGTCCGAAAACTTAAGGCATAGAAAATAAGGGCAAGCCTATGGTATTTCATGCACACTGTTTGAACTTCTTAGTGAGAGAGTGTGTTTTGACCGAGTCCCTAACTTGATATTCATTAGCATACTGTGAGTGAATGGGACTTCTTTGATTGTGAGAGTACATGATTTGTATTGTTAGCTTCTATTTGTTCGAATAATGTCATTTGCATATATGCTTAGTTGTTTGTTCGTAATCTAGTGCCATCACTTGATCCCTTCTGTGTCATGATAATATGCTGCGTATATACACACCGTGGGTTTGATTTGCAAATAGAAAGGGTTAGGAAAATTTTTCCAAAAGCAATGAGTCGACTGCCATAAGTCCTTTAGGTTTCTCTTAAATTAAGCATCGTACATGTCTATTTTTGTTTTGTTCACCTGAGGACATGCAAACGTTCTAAGTTAAGGGTGTTGATGTACCGTGGTTTCATGTCACTTTCAATGCTTAAAACAAGGAAAATATGCAATAACTTGGGTATGTTTAGTAGGTATGATGTGGTTTTTATCCTACATTGCCGGAAAACAGGTTTTTGAAGGTAAAATGATCAAAAAGGAAGAATCAAGCCGGAGAACGAAGTGTCTGAAGATGAAAGAACAAAAATCCACACCAGACTGGAAGTCAAGACACCACTCACGTGCCGTGAGGTCCAGTCACGTGACGTGAGTGGTGCCGTGGGTCAACTTCCAGTGTGAAAAAATGCCTGATTTCCACGCCAGGCATCCACATGGCGTGGGTATACCTACATGGAGTGACTAGGTGGCGTGAGTCAACTTTTAAAGACGTCTAATTGAGCCTGACTTCCACGACACCAACCTACGTGGCGTGATTTGGTTCCACGATACCAAGTCACGATACAGTGGAAGTTGCCGACTCTGTTCTCCTATTCTGATTAGGATAGGATTAGCTTTGTATCTATAAATACCCCTGTATAGTCCCATGTGCGAGAGAGAGTCATTACATTGTTTTGAGAGCTATTTCAAACTGTTTTTGAGCTTATAAACATATTCTTGGTTTTGTAGTTAAAAACCCTAATTCGAGTTTTATTGATAATTGAGATTTCAGTTCTTCTTCATTATTGTGAGTGTGCAATTATGTTTTCATCTCTGAATTCTTCTTGTGTTCTTACAATTATGAGTAGCTAAACTTATCAACTAGGGTTGTGTGAACCATGAGGAATTAACGAAACCGGTTAAGTGCAAAGCAACTCTAAACCGCTCTGAATGCATGTATTGTTCTTTCCTTTGTTTTGATTGCTTTTTAACGATTGCAAATGTTAGAAACTCGCCTGTATTCTAGACTTGCTCGAAAGAGAGGTAGATATTGGGAAAAAGAGATAACAACAGAGATTTGAAGCTATCAACCTTCATCTAATAACTTGAGCCTTAAAGGGAATAGTTATCTGAGATCCAAAACAAGGGTTAGTAGTGCGACACTCGGAGACCGAGAGGAGAAGAGTGAAATTCGTCTAACCAAGGTCGAGAGACGTTTAGATGAACATATCTTGTCAGATTTTGCGTGCAACATAGCGGGACGATTTTGTTAGCACAAGTAACCGGTGAAGTTAAGGAATCATTGGGGATCACAGTCCTAGTGTACTTCTCTTATTGTCTACAAACTAGATACAATCAACAATAGTTACTGTCACTATTTACTTGCAACCCCCCCAGTTTTACTTACTTTCCAATTAGTCCGTCTAGTATTCTAAACAACTTTGTCCTATTCCCTGTGGGATCGACCCCAACCTAGTTGGGTTCTATATTTGATACAGCGACCGCATTGTACTTTTCCGAAGGTATATTTTGGGTGACATCACAGGCACAACAACATACTCGGGCTATAGTTCCAGCAGAAAAAGATGGAGAAGGTAATGGCAGGGGTCATCCATAAGATGGGCAGGAAAATTAGATAGGTGGTCGAGAAAATGGCCGCATCGGGGGAGGAACGCAGTCGGGAAGGGATTTAGCTTCGATTGATGATCGGGCTCACTGTTATGCATTTTTGGGAAAGACTAATACTGAGGCTTCTGATGTGGTGATCATAGGTACTATTTCTATTTGTGACTGGATGGCTTCTATCTTGTTTGATCCGGGGTCTACTTATTCTTATGTATCTATTCAGTTTACGATGAGTCTGAATCTGGTTTGTGATATACTTGATCATCATGTTTATGTGTCTACTCCGACTGGTGAGTCTGTGGTAGTGACCCATGTTTTTCGTTCTTGCTCTGTGTTATTTATGGGTTTTCATACTTGGGTAGACTTGATTATTCTGGATATGTTGGACTTTGATGTAATTTTGGGTATGACCTGGTTATCTCTATATCACACTGTCTTAAACTGTAATGCTAAGACAGAAACTCTAGCGATGCCAAAATCAGATAAACTAGAGTGGGAGGGAGTGTATAAGGCCAAGCCAGTGAAAATTATATCATTTGTCCAGGCTAGAATGTTAGTGGGGAAGGGATGTTTAGCGTTTCCAGCCCATCTTTGGGATGTAGATGCTGGGTCCACTTCTACAGAGTCAGTTTTGGTCTGCATTGACTTAGAGCTGGGCACTCGCCCTATAACTATTCCCCCTATTGAATAACTCTATCTGATTTGAAGGAGCTTAAAACTCAGCTGCAGGAGCTACTTGATAAGGGTTTTATTCGTCCAAGTGCTTCACCTTGGGGTGCTCCTGTTCTGTTTGTTAAGAAGAAGAATGGTAGTTTGAGGATATGAATTGACTATAGGCAGCTAAATAAGGTTACTATCAAGAATAAATATCCTTTGCCTTACATAGATGCTTTGTTTGATCAGTTATAGGGTGTGTCAGTGTTTTTAAAGATTGATTTACTGTCGGGTTATAAGTAGTTAAAAATTATACAGAGATATATACCAAAGACAACTTTTAGAACTCGGTATGGTCATTATGAGTTTCTGGTAATGTCTTTTGGGTTGACTAATGCACATGCAACCTTTATGAGTTTAATGAATAGGATATTTAATTCATTCTTGGATTCTATTTTCATTGTGCTTATTAATGATATTCTGGTTTATTCCAAGAGTAAGGAAGAGCATGCAGGCCATCATCGCATAGTTTTGGAGATTCTAAGGGAGAAGTGGTTATTTGCTAAGTTTTCAAAGTGTGAATTCTGGTTATCTTCAATCGCTTTCTTGGGGCATGTGGTTTCTAAAAAATGGGTAGTCTTGGATCCCCAGAAGTTCGAGGCAATAAAGAATTAAACTCGGCCTAGTTCAGTGACCGAGATAAGGAGCTTTGTGGGTCATGCCAGTTATTACTGCAAGTTTGTCAAGAACTTTGCATCCATTACAACGCACTTGACAAGGTTGACTTAGATGGAAGTGCCATTAGTTTGGTCAGATCAATATAAAGAGAGCTTCCAAAATCTCAAGACACTTTTGACTATAACGCCTATTCTTTCATTATCGGTTGAAGGTAAGGACTTTATAGTGTTTTGTGATGCCTCACTTTTGGGCTTGGGTGCTATGTTGATACAGGATAGGAGAGTCATTGCCTATGCTTCGAGGTAGTTGAATACTCATGAAAGAGGAATTACCCAACCCATGATTTAGAGTTAGCAGCGGTGGTGTTCATTAAAGATTTGGAAACGCTCTTTGTGGTGTCAAATATGAGGTCACAGACCACCGTAGCCTACAGTATATGTTTACTCAAAGGGATTTGAACTTAAGATAACGGAGATGGATGGAACTGTTGAAGTATTATGATGTGAGTATTTAGTATCATCAGGGTAAGCCAATGAGGTGGCAGACGCATTGAGTAGAAAGATTGTAAGTATGGGTAGTTTGTTATTTTTGAGGGTGTCCAGGCGACCTTTAACTAGAGAGTTTCAAACTCTAGCATCTTAGAGCATGCAGTTTGGGGTCTTAGACAGGGGTGGAGTGTTGGCTAGTGTTGAGGTAAAGTCAACATTTCGAGATCAAATTATAAGCCAAGCAATTTGAGGTCAAAAAGTTGAATGCACTCCGGAATAAAGTGGTGCGTGGGGAGGTGGCGGATGCCACTCTTGACGTGGGTGGGGTTTTGTTGTTTAAGGGAAGATTATGTGTTCCTCGAGTTGGTGACCCAGGATGAAGAGGGACAATGGACTATGTGTCTAAGGTCTGCGGGTTTACTTCAGAGGATGCCTATACCCATGTGGAAATAGGAGCATATTGCTATGGATTTTTTGGTGGGTCTTCCTAAGACCTTGGTTAAATATGACTCCATTTGGGTGATAGTAGATTGGCTGACGAAATCAGCTCACTTTTTACTGGTTCGGGTAGATTACAACTCTCAGCAGTTAGCTAAAATCTACGTCAAGGAAATCATCAGACTTCATGGGGTGCCACTTACTATCATTTCAGATAGAGATGCAAAGTACACTTCTAAATTTTGGGACAGGTTGCATGAGGAGTTGGGAACCAGGCTCACATTTAGCACGACCTTCCATCCTCAAACTGATGGTCAGTCGGAGAGGATGATTTAGGTACTAGAGGACATATTGAGGGTCGCGTGATTGACTTTTGTTGTCATTGGGATCAGTTTCTTCCGTTGTGTGAGTTCTCCTACAACAACAGTTATCACTCTAGCATTGATATGGCACCATTTGAGGCACTTTATAGAAGGAAGTGTAGGCCACCTATTGGGTGGTTTGAGGTGGGAGATGTCAAGCCTTTCAGCACAGACTTGGTAATGGGGCTCAAAAAAAGGTAAGGTTCATTCAAACCAAGTTGCTGGCTGCTCAAAATAGGCAAAAAGAGTATGCAGACCGTAAGGTAAAAGACATGGACTTCAAGGTTGGTGAGAAAGTTTTGCTTAAGGTGTCTCCCATGAAGGGGGTCTTGAGATTTGGCAAGAAGGGCAAGCTCAGCCCTCGGTACATTGGTCTCTTTGAAGTTCTTGAAGATGTGGGTCTGGTTGTATACATGTTAGCTCTACCAACGAGTTTGTCAGGAGTCCATCTGGTATTTTATATTTCTATGCTAAAACGGTATCATAGAGATAGATATTACATCATTAAGTGGGATTCAATGCTTCTAGATAAGGATTTGGCTTATGAGAAGGAACCAGTAGTGATGCTAGATCAGGATGTTCAAAAATTGAGAACAAAGGAAATTAGTTCTTTAAAGGTCAAGTGGAAGCATCGTTTGGTTGGGGAAGCCACTTGGGAAATCGAGCAGGACATGCAGGACAAGTACCCTCAATTGTTTGAGGATACAAGTACTCTCTTTCATCCTCTTTATTTAGCCTGCTTTTCTTGTTTGATTATTTGGGGAAGAATGATGGGTAAATTGGTATCTATTGTAACGAACCTCTTCTTTGTTACGCATGAGTCTTACATTTAAAATCTTACATCCAAATTCTTTATGGTTTGGAGGTTACAAAATTCAGGCTAGGCTATTTCGATTGAATTTAGAGTGAGGTATGGTCTAGGGAAATCTGGGAATGATTTAGACCAGTTTGGTGGAAATTGCATTGATTTCTAGTTAGCTGAGACTATAAGGAACCCGTAGGAATTTATGAAATCGAATTTGGGTAAGTAGAACTCCCAGAATTGATCTTAGCGTAAAGGGCATTGTTTGGAATGTACCAGGTTCAAGGTGTGTTGTAGAAAATGGGATTTTTGGGCCAATATGGACGTTATATCCCATCAATATTGCTATAGTGTTCGATAAACCACTATAGCGGTAAGTGCTATAACGGAGAAATTCCCGCTATAGCGGTCTGTACCGCTATAGCGTCACTGCTATAACGGTCAGGTACTGCTATAGTGGTGAAAACCACAAATTTATTAAAATATTTTCCCAAAATAGTTTATTTTTCTAAAATCATTTTGGGGTAATGGAAGTGAGATTTAGGGAAAAATAAACTAGAAATTCATCGTTTAACTTCATTAAGGTAAGGAATTCATCCCCATTAACTTGTATTTAATTATTAAGCCTTAGAATTGTAAATTCACAGAGTTCGGGGAGGGTTTTAGGGTGGATTTTTGGTTAATTGCTTGTGCAAGGGGGGAAATTAAGGAATAATTTAATGAGTTTTGATTGTTAACGGTTAATTTACCCATGCATTTCATTAATTCACTAATTAATCCATGTAATTGGTAGTTTTAGGTAATACAGTGGAAAAGCCCTAGAATGGGAAGGGAATGATCATGAACTTGACCTTAGGAGTTGGGTGTGAGTTATAATTACCGACATGTTAAGGTCATTTCTTTAATTATTTATTTATATTCATGTTCTAGACCATGAGCAAGCGAGAATTGCATGGAAGGGCAAAGCTCCAGCTTAAAGGGTTGTGCAAGCTTGATTCGAGGTAGGTGATCGTATTGTAGTTTAATACAACTTGTATTATATGTGCATGTTAATTACTTTGTAGTGTGGCTGGTAAATGCATGTTATTTGGTGTGATCAATGCAATGATTTTACTTGCTTATTGATTTGACCTGCCTTATTTCTAAAATGTGGAATGTTTTGGTATTTGGGACGTTCTCACGGGTTATTGGTGAAATAAGTTTGGCAGACACTTATGTCTTGCATTTTAGAACATGGACAGTATTTGTCCCCTATAGGTCATGGCTAGAGGGTGGATGTATAACCAATAGCGTGAATGTACGAGGTTCAGGTGAGTTTGACGGTTCCATGAGTGAACCGGGGAATATGTATTTATCTATGCTTGATAATGGTATGTGTGTCTTGACTTGACTTGACTGTACTTGACTTAGTGATATTTGTTGACTTGCTGGTTTTTAAGCTTGAACTATCTTTTTGGTGTTTATGTGTTAAGTGTATGAACTTTTTAGCATGGATTAGCTTGTTATACTATTATTTGGTTAAGTGTTCATATTTTCATCTTGGGTTGGCCAAATGACCATACCAGTACACTGTTGTTCTTGTGTACTAATACTAAACTTGTATTTACTTTTGTGAGTGCAGCGCATATTCCAGCATTTCCTACGAGACCTCACTTGTGATTCCAGCTGTTGATTCCTGATTTAGGGTGAGCAGCTTATCCGAGCTACCATGGAATCCTTCTCTCTTAGCATAGTTCTCTATTCCGGACTTATGATTATCTTAGTTTTGGGGTTACATCCCCTTCTTGACATTCATCGATGTGTTTCTAAGAACGACTTTTGGGTCCTAGGGATGTTTTGCTAAGTACTTTTTTCGCTTTAAGTTGTACTTACGGTTTTTGGTTTAGAATGGCTATTATTCTATTGATAGATTAGTTCTGCTTATTTACTCTAAGTGTTGATTATGGGATGGCCTTTGGGGTAATTGGTTCTCCCACTGGATGAGTAGCGTGGATGCCACTTACGACGAGTTAGGGTCGTGATAAACTTAGTCACTATAGCTACATACATTGTTTCCACAACCCATGCCAAGGCCAATGCACACTTTGACATGACTCTGCCAATGTTTAGCTATTTTCGAGGCAAAGGGTCTAACAGACCACCAGCACCAGTTGAACTCAAAGTCCTCATGAAGGATTCCCTAGATTCTTGCTTTTCTCCCAAACTGTATTTGCTTCAGCGTTTCCCTTCCAAAGAACTAAGAATTTTGTATTCCTATTCTTTTTGTCATTACCAACAACCCATTTATCAAGTATCTTCTAAATTATAGTTTCAAACTGTGTTTGCACCAAAGGTGGAACCTTCTTTGACTTGTTTCCGTTCTGATTGTCAGTATCTTCAAAGTACGGTTTCAAAAAACTTACATGGAAGGTGGATGAAATTTTAATCTTTTTGGAAACTTCAGTTTGTAAGAAACTTCAACTACCATTTCAACAACCTCAAATGATCCATCATATCTCGGAATAAACCCTTTATGCCTTGTCTTCCTCAATCTCTGTTTCCAGATTTGAGGAGTCAGTGTTAGCAACACTTTGTCACCTATATTAAACTCTACTACTGTCACGACCCAAACGGTCATGATTAGCTCCCACCCTAACCTACGGCGGGAGAACCATACTAATATCACCTTTACTCACTTAAATATTACTCTCCCATTCACATTATATAATTCCCCATGATTAAATCTATTCTAAAAGGTTTTTATTCAAATAAACATCTTAGTCAACAACGTAATAATCCATAAAAACAAATCGAGTGAGGAAACCTCTATTTATTACAATCCCCGGGACCTGAAGTCACCGTACAAGAACAACTAAAAAGAACAACTAAGTCTAGAACCAATAAGAATATCCAAAAACATAATCAAAGGGGAAATTGCCTTAGTCCCAGATCAAAGGACATAACACCATAGAGGATCTGAAGGTTGCCCAAACATGGTGCTCACCTTCAAAATCAGGACTGAATCACTACCTAGAGCTGAGGTCATGTGTCAGTCGCTGGAAGATGTTCTGCACTCAACAAAAAGAAGAGTACATGTAACATCAGTACATCCACAAGTACTGCTAAGCATCATTGGTCGACTAACTTAACTATGTACAAGTAAGCAAGTAAAACAAGTATAAAAGTGATCATAACAAGATTCATAATCAATGATATCAATCAAAAAACACATCATGGATCATCATATAATTACACTCACAAGTTAACTTTTACAGGCTTTAATACTTAAATCATTTTCATCAACCATTCATAATCACATATATTCATCAAATAACACTCAATGCATGTAAATGAGTGCATGTATACAAGATGTGCACATCATCTTTTACCCTTCTCATCCTCCTCATCAACATCATAACGTACCGGCATGGTACCTAACCTATTATCATAATATATCATATTATACTGGCGTGGTACCTGACCCATTATCATAACATATCATATTTTACCGGCGTGGTACCTGAACCATCATCTCAACACCTCATCACAATGTAATGAAAATGCAATGCAGTCATCAAATCACAAATCATGCTAGAAGACAATCATAGATGTTCAAATTACAAACAAGCACAAAGCTAAGAAAGTCTAAGTGCTACACAAAATCATAGCCTACCTCAACTCCTTTGCTCAAAGTCGCCTTTAAGCCACACTTTTCCCTTTTCGTTCTCATTCAATTCGTGCTTGATCCATACAACCACAAGAATATGCACACATTTCAATAATTCATCCCCTTTTAACTACTAGGAATCAAAATTACTAACTTTAGCCATAAGCTTACCCTAATTCATCATTTTAGGGTTTTCTTATCATTTAAACTTCATGAACACTACTTGAATTAGCATAATTAGTCATAGTTCTAGTCCCATTAGTGTTTTCTAACACCCTAGGATCATTATATGCTGAATTTATTCACATTCCTACCACTTTTCATCAATTTCCCATGGACTAGGGTTAAACCCCAAATTTCCACCATTAATCTGTTTTTATTGATTTTCTAAGGTTAAAAAAAGAAAATTCAAGTCTAGAACGTAATTACTTACCTCCAAAGATGAAAAACTTTGAAATTCCATTGAAAATCGCCTTTCCCCAAAGCTCTAGTGCATTTTTCAAAAAGTGGGGAATGAAAATATTTTTTGGGTTTTAAAACTGAAAATTTTACTATGCGTTACCGCTGCAGCGGATAATTACTGCTGCAGTGGTAGAGCTGTATCGGTTAAATTTCTGCTGCAGTAGTTTGCACCTGTTTTACTAGAGGTCGCCACTGCGATTTCCCTGACCCGCTGCAGTAGTTACGTTTTCCACTGCAGCGGTCCGAGGCAGAAACTCGGGACCTCCCTTCAATTTTTCTCATTTTTCAACACACACCACGAATCTCGACAATGTGAACCAACCCCTCTATGATAAATGCTATAACCGGAGTTTTATAACTCCATTTTAGGTGCCAAAAGTTGTGACAACTTCCTATGCTCGTTGGCTATCCAACTATCACATCAAAACCAGCTATTACCAATTATATAAATACTAGATTTCACTCATCTACCACACCCTCAAATTTGAGCCAAAACTAGACTAGTCCTGAATTTCTCAAAATTTAGCTAATAGGAGTCTAGGTGCAACTTTTACTTCCTAATTCAGCAAAATGACATTTTGGGTCGTTATATTAGACACCAACTTACCACTTTTTCATGCCCGAATGAACACTGGCTCAAAAAGGCATAGGAACTGGGATAGAGTACCTAAGTCAATAAACAAGTGCGGATATCGCTTACGCATGTCTTCTTCCTCAATAGTACGATTCCTCCACTGAACCTTTACACAAGGAATAACTCATATCCTCAACTTCCACACACCTTTATCTAGAATACCAATTGGTTCCTCTTCATAGGATAGTTCTTTATCAAATAATTTTGGATCCCAACGGATAATGTAGTCACCCTCTCTATGGTATTTCTTTAACATAGACACTTGGAATACGGGGTGAACCTCGGACATACTAGGGGGTAAGGCCAACTTGTATGCTATCGATCCCACTTTCTTCAATTCCTCAAACGGTCCTATGTACCTTGGGATCAACTTGCCCTTCTTGCCGAATCATATCACACCCTTCATGGGTAACACCTTCAAGTGTACCTTCTCCCCCTTCTCAAATTTCATGTCTTTTACCTTTTTATCCGTATACTCCTTCTATCTGCTTTGACCCGCTATGAGCTTCTCTTGTATGAATTTTAATTTTTCCACAGAGTCCTTGAGCATATCAGTTCCCTAAGGCCTTATCTCAAATGCTTCAAACCACCCAATTAGGGACCTATACCGTCTACCATATAAGGCCTCAAAAGGAGCCATATCAAGACTAGAGTGGTAGCTATTATTGTAGGAAAATTCACACAATGATAGGTATTGATCCCATTGACCTCCAAAGTCCATAACACAAGCCCGGAGCATATCTTTAAGCACTTGGATTGTCCGCTCATATTGACCGTTGGTTTGTGGGTGGAAAGCTATGCTCAGGTCCAATCTAGAACCCAACTCAGATTGAAACCTCTCCTAGAAATTAGAGGTACCCCATGTAGTCTTACAATCTCCTTCACATAAATCTTGGCCAATTTATCCGCATTATAATCAACTCTTATCGGAATGAAATAAGCTGACTTATTTAATCGGTCCACAATCGGAAGACCTACTTTCACTCCAAAATGGGCATCCACTGGAAAGTACCACTAGGATTTCGATGTTTGTATTTGACTTATTGGCAGTTTTCACACTTAACCACAAAATCTATAATGTCACGCTTCATTCTTCACCACCAATAGTGTTGTCTCAAGTCTCTATACATTTTGTTGGCACCCGGATATATGTAGTACTTTGAATTATGAGCCTCTACCAGAATGGTGGGAATCAAGTTACTTAACCAAGGTTCACACAACCGACCTTGAATTATCAAGGCCTCTTTGTCATCAAGAATGGCCTCCTTCGCCTCCCCTTGTAACACCTTTTCCCTGAGGTTGTTCAATTTCTTATCTTCAAACTGTCTAATCTTAATCTGATAATAGAATGTGGACCTAGCCTCCACGTGTGCCAACACCTTTTCTTCGCTAGTCTCCTACAATCTTAGAAAATCATTAGCCAAAGAATGTACCTTTCTTGCCAATGGGCTCCTGGACACCTCCAGAAATGCTAGACTCCTCATGCTCACTCATTTCCGGCTTAGTTCATCTGCCACCACATTGGCCTTGCCTAGGTGATACAGAATTGAGATTTCATAATCTTTAAACAACTCCATCCATATCCTTTGTCTCAGATTTAAATCCTTCTGGGTGAACACGTGCTGCAAGGTCTGTGAACACCTCACTCTTTACCCCGTAGAGGTAATGTCTCTAAAATTTTAAAGCAAACACCATGGATGCCAATTCCAAATCATGTGTGGGGTAATTTTTCTCATAGTGCTTTAGTTGTATCGAAGCATAAGAAAACACATTCCGTTCCTGCATCAACACAACACCTAAACCCAAATGTGAGGCATCACAAAATATAATAAAATCCTTACCCTCGACAGGCAAGGTTAATACTGGAGCTGAAGTCAACATAACTATGAGATTTTGAAAGTTCTCCTCACACTTATTATCCCATAGAAATGGAACTTCTTTCTGAGTAAACGGGTCAAGTGTGAAGCAATGACAGCAAACCCCTAAACAAATCGGCGATAGTAAATGGCCAACCCTACAAAACTATAGATTTCTATCGCATTCATTGGTCTGGCCCAATTTTTTACCGCCTCAACCCTTTACGGGTGTACCATAACCCCTTCTTTACAAACCATGTGCCCCAAAAAGGACACCGAAGAAATCCAGAGTTTGCACTTAGAGTACTTAGCATATAATTACTTCTCCTTCAACAACTTCAATGCAGTACAGAAATGAGTCTCATGCTCTTCTTCAGTTTTAGAATAAACAAGTATATCATCAATAAACACAATAACGAACGAATCCAAAAAGTACTTAAACACTCCATTCATCAAACTCATGAAAACAGCTGGGGCATTGGTCAAACCAAAAGACATAACCAAAAACTCGTAGTGCCCGTAACTAGTTTGAAAAGCAGTCTTCGGAATGTCCTCAACCTTGTTTTTAGCTAATGATAACCCGACCTTAAATCAATCTTACAGAACACTGTAACTCTCTGTAACTGGTCAAATAGATTATCTATTCTAGGAAAAGGGTATTTGTGGTCAATGGTTACCTTTTTCAACTTTTCAACTAGTGATAGTCTATGCACATCCTTATACTACCATCCTTCTTCTTCACAAACAACACTAGTGCACCCCAAGGAGAGACACTTGGGTGAATAAAGCCCTTTTCTAATAATTTTTGCAATTGGGATTTCAACTCTCTCAACTCTACAGGTGCCATACGGTATGAAGGAACAGAAATAGGTCTAGACCCTGGCTCTAAGTCTATACAAAAATCAACTTCCTAATCTAGAGGCATACTGGGAAGATTATCCAAAAACACTTCTAAGAATTCACATACCACTGGAACGGATGCCATAGGAGGGACTACAGATTTGTCTTCCCAAAGATGGGCTAAAAATTCCCTACACCTCCTCTTTTCTAATTTCTGAGCATGAATTGAGGACATAACCCACATAGGATTAGACTTAAAGGTATTCTCCCACTCTAGCTCCTCTCTTTTGGGCATTTTTACCATAACCGTTTTTGCATAATAATTAAGTACAACATGATAAAGGGATAACCAACTCATCCCCAAAATAACAAGCTATATGGTAAAGATGAGTCAGTTGTGGTGTAGAAGTTAGTTAGTGGAAGCTTAGCTAATTTGTTAGTAGATGCTTAGCTGGCAAGCACATGTATTAGACTTGAGTCTGTTAGTGATGTCTATATATAGATAACTAGCAGTGTAGTGATAGAAAAAATATAGATACTATCAATGTATCCTTCTTTTCGGTTTTCTTCCAAAAGCTCTCTTTTCAACTGTTGTCGTCTTCGTGTTCAACCGCCATTAATGGAATTATCAGGAAATTCAATTGGCATTGCAATGTTAAGTACACCCAGACCATTTAAGGCAATTTCCGAATATCCTCAGCCGCCGGGCCATTTAGCCTATTAATGTCAAGGGTGTTTAAAACGTAATATATAATTATTTGAAATAACAATAATAATAATATATTAGTGTAATTTAGAAGAAACAATTTTTCTATCTTAGAGGTAGAGATACAATCTGCATAAAATAAAATTTTATTTATATACATTTGTAATGACCCCACGGTCATTTCCCTCGTTTTCGTGCATTCTCGGCGTTTAGAGTTTTTCTATAACTGTCCCAAGTTAATTATGACTTGTTGGGACTGACAATTCGGTTTTTGGAAAGTTTGTTTGAGAATATTATTTATACCGAGCATGTTGCAAAATATTTAAATTAAATTAGAATTTGGTAAAAAGATATAGTTAGTTACCTTTCGAAAATGTTTTGATATTTATAAAATTCTTTAGATATGATATATCTACAGTACTTATATAATAGTTTTATAACCAATTAATTTTTTTAAGTGGTTAGAGGCTTTGTTAGAACTAATTTTCTATTAATTATGGTATATTCAAAAAGTTGTATTTATTTTACCACGAACCTATGTAATACCCGAATATATATATATAATGGGATAAAAATTGTATAGATGTGTCACCTCCACCACCACGTGGAAAGTGGGGAGGTGCACACCATGGTAACCTTTACTGTGTAATTGGCATGTGAGAATTAATTAAGTGGAACACATTGGCATAATGTTATACATTTTGGACAAAATGTACAACATTACATTTTTGCTCACTAATTCCATCTTATTCCCTCACCGTTTTTGAGCATATAAGCTCAATATTGAGCTAATCCACTGAGGTTTGAGCTTAGGGGTTTATATATTTGAGTCCGTGGACTCGTTCTCATCGTTTCAATGGTACGTTTTCTTATTTTTATGATAGTTTTTGTTTACGGTGGTATTGTTGGGATTGGTATTGATGTTTGAGCTATATTTTGAGCTCAAATTGAGCGGTGCTAGTTGTGACTATTGGTCATGGGGTGATTTGGTATGTTGTGACTATTTCAGTTTTGAGATTTCGCAAGCAAGCTCTACGTGGACTATTCGGACGTTTTTTGAACTAATGCAATATGGGTATCAATAGTCATATTTTGACATGTAGTTTATTATTTTGGTAGCTTGGCATCAATCAGAGGCCTCTCAGAAAGGGAAGACTCCTATATAGCTGGTTCTTTTGGCAGGCTTGCGGCGACGTCCAGGTAGGCTAGGTTTTCTTTACACTTAGATTGGACTTATGTATGATATATGTATGCTATTATGCTGGTGTTATGGGATGATATTATATACTTGGTGGTGGTTTACTGTGATTTAGGCCTTTTAGTCCGGATAGGGCTATTCAGACACATTCCAGGCCCGTTATCCTCATGGTACGCCACAGATGACCTATTTAGGGTTGGATAGTATTGTTGTTGTTGTTGCTGGTTGGGGAATGTTATTGTTGGACCTTATTCTAGGCTTAGATAGACTTAGCCCAGACTTTGACATATTTGGGCTTAGTTAAGCCCTAGTGTGACCTATTAGGCTTGTGACGGGATTGAGTCACCCCGATTATACTCGGTTGGCATGTTTAGTCCCTGAATGCACCGCACTTGATCGGGATTGATGGCCTTGGCTTAGAATTGGGACCCGTCTTTCCATGAGCTACTCTAGATACCCGAACTGACTTAGATAATGCATGATAGTAGACTATGGACCTAGGAGGACCTGGGGACTTCCCTTGTAGCAGATGATGGGTTAGCTCCTTTACCTATACTTCGGCTTCGGCCTGGGACTAGCATGCTCCCCATTTATTGGTTATGATATGACATTTGGTTGTGTTCTGGTTACTGGCTATGATGAGTTCCTGTTCAAGTTCGGCTACTGATTCAGGTATGATGATTTTGGTTATTGACTATTAGGTGTCCCAGTTCAAGTCCGACCCCAGATTATGGCACGATATAAGTTCTAGTACTGGGTATTGTGCTTACGATACTATTGTTCTCTGAGTTTCGATTCAAGTTCGGCGGTTATGATATATATGTGGCCTATTGTTATTATCCACTATGTCTGATTCGATTTTGACGTCTGGCCTGTTGTTATTATCCATTGGTGCCAGTTTAAGCACGGTGTACTCTTGTTGGTCATTGTGGTTACTAGATACTGATACAACTTCGAGATACTGGTGATTACGCATTTACTATTTGTGTGTGTCCCGCCGTTTTATGGGGGCCAGGCTGGGTTATTGCCTTCTTTCGTGTGCCTATAGGGCTTATGGGGGCCCAAATAGGTTATGTTTGACTTGTATGTTCACTTATGCATTTACTTACTTGTTATTCAGCATCGTATTTAATTATCCCCTGAGCATATTTATACGCCACGACAGTTGCTTATCTATTTATTATTTATACCCTAGACTTAGCATGCACCCTCTCACTTTAGCCTGTTTATATTACATTGAGCTCAGTCGGCCGATGATACCTACTGAGTACCCGTTGCCCGGTACTCATACTGCAGTTCTGCATCTTTTTCCTCGATGCAGATCCGGGCACTAGCTGACAGTTTTGACGTGACTTTCTTCTCAGCATTGACTCAGAAGCAGGGTGAGCTTACTGACATCCGAGGCAGATCCTACTCCATCTCTACTGTATAGTATTTTGCTCTCGAGACTGTAGTACTTGCTATATATATTTAGTTTCTGTCTTGTATTTTAGATATGTCTTGTAGTGGCTCTTGTACCGACCTCACCAAGTTTTAGGAGGGGTTCTTGACTTGGTATACTGTCCTCTTCCTTCTCAGTCTCGGTATGTATGTATGTTGGTTTTGTTTTTACATTTTTAGCATGTTTTTTAGTATGGTTACTTCCACTCCATCTCTGTTCTTCTGAGATTTCGCTCGCTATTCCGTCGCTTATTATTTCGGGCTATGGTTTGACTTACCTATTGGTGGGTTATGGTAGTCGCCATCATGACTCAAAAATTGGGTCGTGATAGCTTGGTATCAGAGCCTAGGTTGTATGGGTAGTGTCGGTACATGAGCCAATGTGTGGTAGAGTCCTACGGATTGGTGCGGGAATGCCTGTAGCCTATCCCCGGGAGGCTACAGAGCATTCTTAGGGGAGTCTCTCATTTTCTTAAGTCATCTTCGTGTGTCGAGTCTATGTTGGTTTATGATCTTCATTTGGTTCACTCTTTACGCAGACGGCTCAGACGCGAAGTGTGAGAGCCGGGGGTTGGGACCCCGAGCCCATAGCGAGGACTCTTGTTAGGGGCCAAGGTCGACCTAGAGGTCTGAGGCAGGGCAGAGCAGTAGCCTTAGGCCGAGATCATGCTAGGGACCAGTCACCTGATCCCGTTATAGCTCCAGATGCTCCACCTCCATAGCAGTCGGTGGGCCAGGGAGCAGCCTAGGCTCCACCCAAATTTATTAAAGCTTCAGCGCTCTGAGATACTTTGGTACAGTTGCTGGGATTAGTTGGAGGTTCGTCAGTCGAGGGAACCCAGGCAGCCATACAGAGAGTTGGTATTAGGGCACAACCTGTGGGTAAGACACCCAGGGTTGAGGTTCTGCCTGTACCGATAGCAGTCTAGCCAGTTATATCTACCAAGGATCAGAAGATGTTGAGTCATTTCTGAGATTCGCCCCTCCCAGATTTATGGGTACTCCAGGAGAGGACGCTTATGAGTTCTTATCCAACTGCCAAGAGAAGCTGAGGAATTTAGGATTAGTGGAGTCGCGCGGGGTAGATTTTATTACTTATCAATTTGATATAGTCGTGAAGAGATGGTGGAGAGGTTGTCTTGATTCCAGGCCAACTGGATCTCTGCCGGTTACGTGGGCTCAGTTCTCCAAGGCATTTTTAGGGAAGTATATGCCCTGCAGTATGCGCGAGCGGCTCCGAGATGAGTTTTTTTGGGTTGAGACAGGGTTCGATGTTAGTAGTCGAGTATGTGGCAAAATTCTATGATTTAGCCAGGCATGACACTGCGATCTTGCCAGATGAGTATGAGAGGATCAAATATTTTGTTAGAGGCTTGAGGTTGAGTATGAGAGGATCAAATATTTTGTTAGAGGCTTGCGGTTGACACTTCGCAGAGCCATACAGAGTTTAGTGGCTTTGGAGAAGTCATTTGCTGAGATAGCTGACCATGTGTATTCATGAATCGCGAGGCCTAAGGGGGCAACGATAAGAGACCTCGATTCCAGGGTAGTTACAGTGGCAGTCACAAGAGCTCACACTTCATAGGCTGCGAGTTTCAGGGTAGGTACCCTCAGCAGCAACAACAGTCTTTTCAGCGATAGGGTCAGCCTTGTATATTTTTGATAGGGGTCAGCCCACTTATAGTGGTTTTGGTAGTCAGCCTCAGGAACATGGTCAGTCCAGTTCATCGACTAGAGGTGGTCATACCGGATCAGCCGGATCTACTAGGCTGAGCAGGGAGCCAGGAGCATGATATACTTATGGGGTTGTAGGTCATTTTGCGCGTGAGTGTTCTCAGCGCAGAGAAATTGAGCCTTCAGTTCAAACGGCACAGCCCATAAGATCTATACCGCCAGCAGGCATAGGTGGTGCACAGGATCGTCGGGGTGGTCCCCAGGGTTTTTGAGGTGGAGCACAGGGAGGTCAGACTGGTGGTCAGGTCGGTGCTCAGACTAGTGGTAGCCAGTGTCAGTTGTATGCCATACCGGCTAGGTCAGAGGCTGAGGCTTCGAATGTTGTGATTACAGGTATGATTTTTGTATGCCGTCAGCTAGCTTCTGCATTGTTTGATCCCAGATTCATGTTTTTTTATGTGTCTGCTTATTATGCACCATGGTTGCATTTGTGTTCGGAGTCTTTATCTGTGCCTTTGCACATAGCTACCCCCGTGGGTGAATCTTTAGTAGTGGATCGGGTATATAGATCATTTCTGGTGACCATTCAGGATTTTGATACTCGAGTTGATCTTATTGTGTTGGACATGGTAGATTTTGATTTGATTCTGGGCATGGACTTGTTGTCCCCTTATCACGGGGTCTTAGATTGCTTTACCAAGACCGTTACCTTAGCCATGCCTGGTGTACCCTCGGTGGTATGGCAGGGTTCTGTTAGCTACACATCGACGTGGATTATTTCTTATGTTCGGGCTCGTAGACTGATGTCGACGAGATGTGATTCATTCCTTGCTTATGTTCGGAATGCTAGTATTTAGAGTCCATCACTTGACTCCATCCCTGTTGTTTGTGATTTTCCTGATGTATTCCCTACCGACCTACCTGGCCTTTCTTCTGAGCGTGATATAGAGTTTATTATTGACCTCGAGCTGGGCAACCGACCTATTTCTATGGCTTCTTATCGTATGGTTCCTGCCGAGCTAAAGAAGCTGAGTAACCAGCTTTAGGATCTTCTGAGTAAATATTTTATCAGACTGAGTGTGTCATCATAGGGTTCTCCAGTTCTATTTATAAAGAAGAAAGATGGCTCCATGCGTATGTGTATTGATTACAGGCAGTTGAATAAGGTAACAGTGAACAATAAGTATCCTATACTTCGTATCGATGACCTGTTTGATCAGCTTCAGGGTGCAGCAGTGTTCTCGAAGATAGATTTGAGGTATGGTTACCATCAATTGAGAGTAAGGGCTGCGAACATCCCTAAGACAACCTTCAGGACTCGTTACGGCCATTATGAGTTCCTGGTGATGTCTTTTGGGTTGACTAATGCCTCGATAACTTTTATGGATTTGATGAATCGTGTATTCAGGCCGTACTTGAACTCTTTTGTGATTGTGTTTATTGATGACATCTTGGTTTATTCAAGGAGCAGCAAGGAGCACGAGCAGTATTTGAGGATTGTGCTCCACACTTTGAGAGATCATCAGCTTTATGCTAAGTTCTCGAAGTGTGAGTTCTGGCTCGAGTCTGTGGCTTTCTTGGGGCATGTTGTGTCTAGACATGGTATCATTGTAGACCTAGCGAAGATTGAGGCTATTTGAGGTTGGGTTAGGCCCACGTCACCTACTGAGGTTCACAGTTTTGTTGGGTTGACAGGTTATTACAGATGATTTGTTGAGGGTTTCTAGTCTATTGCATCTCCTATGACCAAATTGACCAGGAAGGAGGTCCTATTTCAGTGGTCTAAGGATTGTGAGGTGAGCTTTCTGAAGCTCAAGGATCGACTTACTTCTGCCCCTGTTTTAACTCTTCCAGTTGAAGGCGAGGGTTTTATAGTCTATTGTGATGCATCTGGTATTGGTTTGGGATGTGTTGTGAAGCAGTGGGGTCGTGTCATTGCTTACCCATCTAGGCAGTTGAAGGCGCATGAGCGTAACTACCCCACTCATGATTTAGAGATAACAACGGTTGTGTTTGCATTGTGGATTTGGAGGCATTATCTCTACGGTGTTCATTGTGAGATCTTTATAGACCACCTCAGTCTTCAACATATTATGACTCAGAGGGATCTTAATTTGAAGCAGCGCAGGTGGATTAAGTTGCTGAAGGACTATGATATCTTTATTCTCTATCATCTGGTCAAGGAGAATGTAGTAGCGGACGCCTTGATCTGGAAGGCGGTAAGTATGGGTAGCTTGGCTTTCCTTCCAGTTTCTCATCGGCCGTTGTCTTTGGACATTCAGTCCTTAGATAACTCGATGGTTCGATTAGATATTTCTGACCCAGGAGGATTGTTGCTTGTGTTGGGGCCAGATTTACTTTGTTGGAGCAGATTCAACGTATTCAGTTTGAGGATAGCGACCTTCGTAGCATTCGAGATCAGGTATGTAGAGGTGAGTCCTGGAGGGCTACCTTGGATTATGATGGTATTCTAAGGTTTGACGGTCGTATTTGTGTTCCGAGGGTTGGGGATTTGATTTAATTGGTTTTGTGGGAGGCGCACAACTCCAGGCATTCTATTCACCCTAGGACAGCTAAGATGTATCAGGATCTGAGGTAGCACTATTGGTGGAGCGGTATGCGGAGAGATATATCAGGGTTTGTAGCTCGATGCCTTTGTTTTCAGTAGGTAAAGGCCGAGCACCAGAGACCTGGTGGATTGCTTCAGTAGTTGCCCATTCTCGAGTGGAAATAAGAGTGATCCACTATGGATTTCGTTGTTGGATTGCCTCGCACCTCCTGTGGTTTTGATAGTATTTGGGTCGTCGTAGATCGGTTGACTAATTCCACGCACTTTATCCCTGTTTGAGTTTCCTACAATGCTGCGAGATTAGCTCGTGTATATATTCAGGAGGTGGTTCACCTACACGGAGTGCCAGTATCTATTATCTCAGACCGAGGGTTTCAGTTTACCTCCCATTTTTGGCAGACTTTCCAGGAGGAGTTGGGTACTCAAGTGGACCTCAGTACTGCATTTCATCCTCAGACCGATGGGCAGTCGGAGCGGACGATTTAGGTATTGGAGGATATGCGCCGCGCTTATCTGTTAGACTTTGGGGGTCAGTGGGATCAGTTTTTTCCTTTAGCAGAGTTCGCGTATAATAATAGCTTCCACTCCAGCATTCAGATGGCTCCGTTTGAGGCACAAATTTGCTCCGAGAGTCTTTGGACCGAGTTTGGGTGATTCAGGACAGGTTGCGGATAACTCAGAGTAGGCAGAGGAGTTATGTTGATAGTAGACGTTGTCCGTTGAAATTCAGAGTTGGTGATAGGGTCTTCTTACGAGTATCACCCATGAAAGGCGTGATGCGGTTTGGTAGGAGGGGCAAGCTTAGCCCCAGATTATTGGACCCTTTGAGATTCTGCGGACAGTTGGAGAAGTGACTTATGTGTTAGCTTTACCTCCGGCATTTTCAGCTATCCGCCCAGTGTTTCATGTTTCTATGCTACGACAGTACATTTCGAATGAGTCGCATGTACTTCAGTGGGACTTGGGTCAGTTAGACGAGAAGTTAGCATTTGTGGAGGAGCCTTTGTCCATTTTAGCCAGAGATGTTAGACGGTTACGCTCTCGGCACATTCCAGTAGTTAAGGTATAGTGGCGTCACCGTCCGATTGAGGAGGCCACTTGGGAGCTTGAACGTGATATGCGAGTCCAGTATCCCTACTTGTTCACGTCTTCAAGTTTGAGCTTACACTTGACTTTCGTGGATGAAAGACCTTTTAGTAGTGGATGTTGTACTGACCCTCCCGGTCATTTCCCTCATTTTCGTGCGTTCTCGGCGTTTAGAGCTTTTCTATAACTGTTGTCGCGATCCCTATTTTCATAAGGCGCAACTTCGGGACTCAAATATAATTAACAATTATTGTAAAAAAAGAATTTAGAGTCGCCACCTAATTTTAGGAAAACTAGGAAACCAATTAATTAAATTAAAGAAAAATTAGCCTGCGAAACCAATTAGATTCTAAGTAAGGGTTCAGGTTATTCCAAATGGAAGGTGTTAGGCACCCTTCGGAATCCACAAAGGTGGGTCCCGGCTGAACTCATTTTTTTCAATTGAAGAGGAGATAAAAAATATTGCATGTATAAGAAAAATAAAAACATGTGCAAAATAAAGTAAAATATCTAACGACGATGGCCTAATATTTATCATTAATAAGAAATGAACAAATATAATAAATAAACTAAAAGGATCCTCGAATTCTGATTCGAGTTTCTTCTTTGAAAAGTAATTTCGCGTACCTGTAAAAACACTTGGTAAAAGTGTTAGTAATGAACAAATATAAATAAAAATAAACTAAAGAAATAATAAATGAAAAGTAAAATCCATCTTATATACATGAGAGGCCTTGGAAATCGATGAAAATTTCTTCATCGGCCAAGTATTGAAACTTGAATAAAATAGTTGAACTTAAAATAAAATTCGTCTTTTATAATGGGGAGGCCTCGAAAATCCGACGGAGTAGATTTTATCATTGGCCATTTGATTTAAACTGTTTGTGATCGATTGAATAAAAAACCTAAAAAAAACAAAATGATCAAAATTGTGCAAAACAAACAGCAAAGCCAAACAAATATAGTAGCATTCTTCAAATTGGATAACTAACTAGAAAGAAAATGTTCTGAAGAATTAAATATCAACCAAGGAAAGAAAAAATAAATCATTAAATAAAGATAAAGTAACATAAACCAAACCCCACCCAGATTCATCCATTTCATCCCAACATTAATTAACACTTAGCCAACAGTAACATATAAACAATTGACACTTATTTAATCAAACTATCAAATAAATAAATAACAAGAAAACAATAGACGATTAGAAATTAAATACGAAATTAACAAATTAACACAAAATCAATCAACAAGCTTACAGCCAAGCAACAAACGTAGTAAAATTATGAAGAACTGAGCAACATTTGAGCAATAACAAATAAAGCCAAGAAAGCAATAATAACAAAAATCAACCTTTAAAATTTATCGAAATATCTAGATCAGCAAAAGTCTGTCTATTAACCATAACAAAAAATAATAATAAATGAAAAAAATAATATAGTAACATTGAAAACAATCAACAGTTAATAAACAAAGAAGAGGAGTGAAAACCAAACATTGATTTTTGCCGGAGAGATGAAAATTCATCGGAATGAATTTATTTTCAACCAGATCTCGAAAAGACGACTTGAACACCGGAGTTTGACATTGGTCATCGGAGCTTTGAAGCTCGTTGGTGGTTTGGTTATTTGTCGGAGATTAGACTTCGCCGGAGTAGCATTGTTGTTGGGTTGTTGTTGTTTACCGAAGCTTCTAGCTTCGGAGGTGATGAACAAAGTTGTGACAGTTACGGAGGAAGAGAGGGTAGGCGCTTGTTCCGGTGATGGAGCTCTGGTTGCTGGTTCGCCAGAGAAGAGAAAAGGGAAGATGGAAGGTGGTTGGCGGTGGTAGTGAGGTGATTTTCGCGGTGGGTTGGTGGTGGTGTTACTGGATACTCACCGGAGATCGAATTTCGGTGAGGGTGGTGGACGGAGCTTCGTCGGAAAATCAAAAGGGAGAGGGTGGCGGCTGATTTAGCCAAAAATGGAAAGGAAGAAAATAATTTGTTTATCCTAATTTGGAAATTTCCATCACTATTAATTGTGAAGAGAGTGGTTTAGTTTTATAGAGAAAATAAAACCACTCAAGAGCAAGACTATGTGCTCAATACCATGGTTTTGAAAAACAATGGGCTATCCAAAATCATGTGTCGTCCAAAACAATGACTATTTGATCTTATCCAAAACTATGAATATTTAACTTATCTGTGCAAAAATATCTTCTCCGTCTTTTATGAATTAACGAACTGTGATAAAAAATAAACTAACAAATGCATTTAATGCCAGATAAGAATATGGTTTGAGTTTAAAATAAAATTAATGATTTAATAAAACTCAAACAACATTTGTTTATAAAAACGACTGTGTAAAAAAAATCAGTGACAGTCAATAATTAAAAATTGTAATAAATTGATAAATATCCTAATATTTTCAAAAAAAGGATAATTACCAATAACTTGTGTTAAATTGAACCAAAGTATGTAAAAATTAAATTTTATGCTCTTTAACAAATAAAAAGCATAAAAGTGTTTATTTTAAAAATGTCGATCCAAAATTATGTGTCAACAACTGCCCCTCCTCATTCATAGAGGATGAAAGAGTCTTTGGATGAAGACGTTGGCGTGTAGCTAATTTTGGCTAGACGAAGAAGAAAAAGAATGACATGTGCATAAAACAATGTCAAATGTTGATAAAATTTTGACAATACTCTCCGTTCGTTGAAAGGGATGGATTGTCTTTTGATAAAAAGAAAAGGGTTGTTCGAAGATAAAATATTCACGTACCTTCGACGTTGCTTCCAAAATTACCTCAGTGTCGAGTTTGTGAGACGCTGGGCTTGCGAGGTTGCGTACCTGTTTGAACAAGGTAGTGGATCAACTTATCTCATTGAAGGGCAGACAACCTAACTTGAATTTGATATGTCATTTGAACGGATGATGATCCAACTTGTCTCATTGAAAGTTGGACGACCCAACTTAAACTGGATATGTCATTTGGACGGGTGACGACCCAACTTGTCTCGTTGAAAGGCGGACGACCCATTTTGAACATGAGATGCCATTTGAACGGGTGACAACCCAGCATGTCTTATTGAAAGGCAGACGACCCATTTTGAGCTTGATGTGTCATTTGAACGGGTGACACCCCAACTTGTCTCGTTGAAAGGCGGACGACCCATTTTGAGCTCAATATGCCAGTTTGAATGAGGTGGCTACCTAACTTGTCTCATTAAAAGGCGGACGACCTATCTCGAACTGAATGTGTCATTTGAACGGGTAACGAACCAACTTGTATCGTTAAAAGGCGGACGATCCATTTGAACTTGTTGTGTCATTTGAACAAGTGAAAATCCAACTTGTCTCTTTGAACGACAGACAACCAACTTGAACATGATATGCCATTTGAACGGGTGGCAACCCATCTTGTCTTATTGAAAGGCGGACGACCCATTTTAAACTTGATGTGTCATTTGAACGGGTGACAACCCAACATGTCCCGTTGAAAGACGGACGACCCATCTTAAACTGGATATGTCATTTGGACGGGTGATGACCCAACTTTTTTCATTGAAAGGAGGACGACCTAGTATGAACTTGATATGTCATTTGAATGGGTGACAACCCAACTTGTCTCATTGAACGGTGGACGACCCATTTTGAACTTGATGTGTCATTTGAACGGGTGACAACCCAACTTGTATCATTGAACGGCGAACGACCATCTTGAACATGATATGTCATTTGAACGGGTGACAACCTAACTTGTCTCATTGAAAGGCGGACGACCATTTTAGGCTCGATGTGTCATTTGAATGGGTGACAACCCAACTTGTCTCATTGAAAGGCAGACGACCCATTTTGAACTTGATGTGTCATTTGAACGGGTGACTTCCCAACTTGTCTCTTTGAACGGCGGATGACCAACTTGAACTTGATATGCCATTTGAACGGGTGACAACCCAACTTGTCTCATTGAAAGGCGGACGACCAACTTGTTACTTGAACTTAACATGATATGCCATTTGAAGGGGAGGCGTCCCAACTTGTCTCATTGAATGGCGGACGACCATCCTGAACTTGATATGCCATTTGAATGGGTGGCAACCCAACTTGTCCCATTGACAGGCAAACAACCTATTTGAACTTATCATGCCACTTTGAACGGGGTGACTTCCCAACATGTCTCATAATCACCTGCACGAAACTTATTAGTAGCAAATGAAATATGTCACAATGAAAAAGGTGACGATCCAACGTAACAGGTCACTAATAGGAGTGACGATCAAACATGTCACAAATAGGAGGTGACGATCCAACAAAACATGTCACAATTATAGAGGTGACGATCCAACAAAACATGTCACAAATATAGGAGTGACGATCCAACATGT
The DNA here is from genome assembly GCA_031232105.1 of Capsicum rhomboideum. Taxonomy (NCBI): domain Eukaryota; kingdom Viridiplantae; phylum Streptophyta; class Magnoliopsida; order Solanales; family Solanaceae; genus Capsicum; species Capsicum rhomboideum. Next base: position 42,958,861 of record CP124719.1, on the reverse strand, counting down.
CACAAATATGAGGTGACAATCCAACATAACATAATGTATCACTTTGACAAATGAATGACACGAATTAAGAAAATAAATCCTGTCAAACAAAGGACCACCGAGTCACTTAGACAGGTATTCAAAGGTGGGTGATTGCCCCAATTTCATTTTTTAACAGAAAAGAGCATCAAGTCTTGACTGTAGTTGGTACCAAAAATTAGGATAGCATAAAATTTCTCTCTTGCATCTCTTCTAACTGAGATCGACTTTGAGATAATTCCTATAACTTCAAGTGGTACCTCAAATGTACCAAAGTGTCGACAAGATTTGTTTGTCTTGCTTGAAACAAAGGTTTTGAACTAGACTTATCCCCATGTTTCAAGTGCCCTCACCACAAAGAATGTCCTATTTCACACATATTAGAACATTTGATTTGAGGACATTTTGAGAAGTACTCTCACACTCGAAAAAATGTTCAAAGCATACAACTTTGATACCATAGGCTTGGCCTTCATGTAAGTCTCCACTAATATGAGAACGTTTGGAATGGGATCATGTAGGGTTTGGTATCAGCTTGTAATATAGGCTAAGGATGGGTAGGATATTGATTTGGAATAAGATTGACTTAATCCCTCCTTGAGCGTCAAGCTGAACTTGTGCTTTCAACATTTGTCATGTCGTTGAAGCTTGATTCTTCTTTATTGTCCCTTCTTTTCATTTCGACTTTTTTTTGAACTTTTTGCTTGTTGGAGAATTCTGTTGTTTTCTTCTCTTTTGAAGTTTCTCCTCTTTTGTTTGGAGTGTTCTCCCTTCTTTATTTCGGATTTACCCTTGATTTTACTTGATCTTGTAGGAGAGTTTTTGATTCTCTTTCTTTTCTTTGAAGTCATTTTTGTATCCTTGACTTTCAAGGACTTTGCAATTTTTTCCTTTGACAGCTTCAAACTTGAATTTTCTTCTGAAATTTGCACACATTCAGTGCGCTCAAGAAGGTAGGGTCAAGAGAGGGATAGTGCATGTAAGCACTTAAAAGGATATTGGTTAAGATGTAGTTTTTCAAAGAAGAGGCTTCAGGCTCAAAGGGGGACATACTAAGGAGTAATATTATTTGATAGGCTTAAAAGACACAATCGAATCAAAGAAGGCCTACGATCTTTTTCCAAACCAAATATTACTCAGGATTTCGCTTCAACAAACATTCAGGCCAAGTTTTAGATCAACAGTGCAAATCAATTGAATTTAATCTAAAACTCACCACACAATGCACATGAAATAATGAGGTCAGTTTTATTCTTAACCTAGATGCATGCAAGAGACATTTTCAAGTGTCGCAAAGATACAAATGAGAGGTACCAAAAGAACCTAAGGTTCATCACAAAGTCGACCTTCTCAATCATATTACTTATTTGCATGCTTCTAATTATGTTGGCACCAATCGAGTCAAAGACAAGATTTCAATAAAAAGTATATATATATATATATATATATATATATATATATATATATATATATTTATTTATTTATTTTTAAAACAAGGGATATCGAACCCGAGGAGGGCTGCCTACGTATCTCACCCCGAAGGATGAGAATCAGGTGTGCGTAGTTCATTCAAGTATAGTATAAAATACATGCACACAAATAATACAAAGGTAAGAACAAACTCGGAGCGTTGCCTCGTATGTACGGTGCCAGCTGACATCTTCATCCAAAGAAAATCTCCCGATTGTTTTGCGGGGATAATTATTGTTGTGGTCTCCCGTTTTTTGTTATTTTTTAGGGGGACAATACGTCGTGGCTCCTCGATTGTTTTCGAGGGATCTTGTTCTTATACTCTTTTCCAGAGAACTTTCAGGGATTGTAAGATTTCCCAATTATCTACAGAAAAAGCATATTATAGTGACCATCTCCGAATGTTGGCGGGGACGATTTTCCTGCAAAGAGATGAGAAAAGAGTGAAAGCAAGGAAGTCATGAAAATTATAATAAATAAAAGAGTGTTATTGAATAGTCAAAGACTCCCCTGATTTGTCTTTTGGATTGGATACTGGTGCCTCATGGAGTCCGAGGTCACATGTTTGCAAACTCATCCAATCTTGAAGTGCAAGCTTGGTGGAATTTTCGAGGACTTTCCTCAAAAATTCTGCCCCAGTTTAGAACACAAAAGAACTTTCTTGAACTTCTTGAAGGTGCTTTGAATGGAATTTTTGAGACCTTCTCAAAAAAATTTCCCCTGTTTTGGCTTCAACAAACTCTTGTGATGAATCTAAAACAAAATGCATTCTTTTGTAGAATTTTTGAGACCTCAAAAATTCTGCCCCAGTTGCCATTATAAAGAAAGATTGAAAGCTTACGGGAAATATGACCGAGCCGTTGTGGCGCCTACGTATCCCGTTGAGCCAGGAATCAGGTTAAAAGTAGTTCGAAAAACTTCAACAATGGACAAACAATGTTTAAAAAAGAACATGTGTATTAAACACAAAATCACAAAATCGTGGACGCAGAAAATCATGTAACACGTAAACAGTTAATAACGCATCCTTAACATACATGTGACCTTTTGGAGCCAAAGGTAAGCCTAACGATTGAAGGATGTATATGCCGTTTGTGAAACGTTCCATTGTCCCCCACAAAATATGTTATATACAAACCGATATGAATAGATCAAATGGGAATACAAAATAAGGGAAAAGGATGTAAAATAAACATCAGTCCCACGCAGGGGAACAATACTAAACTAATCCGCCTAGAAGTCTCGAACTTCTTGAAATTTTCGAACACCTTTCGGATGAAGAACTTCATTTGATTATAACAAAAGAAACTAATCTAAATAATAAATTCTCAACCCCGAGAGACAATGGTTCGTACAACCCGGCGTCACATCCTTCAATTTAAACACATAATGGATGATGTCCTTTTAGGCCATTGGCCTTTTGGACACAAGGTGGTTTCTATTGGACCCGATACCTCTTGGTGTAGGGTCAACTTAGGTCAATGCCTATACACGGGATTTGGCTTCACTCTAACCTAGTTGACTAGAGTGGTTTGTTCCAATTGACCGGGAACCCGAAATGAAATAACACACCAAGTGACTGTTGACCGACTCGAATCAACTACTTCACTTGGAGGTTTAAAGAAATATAAGCTGATATACGGAAGGGCGGGTGCAGATACCCGCATAACTGCCTTTTTTCTAATGCCTAGTATTTTGCCAGGGAGGCGGAAGATGCCATGAAAATGCAACAGTTAAAATATTATGAAAATTTAACAATTAATGAGCAAAAATACAAAGGAACGTAGATAGTATACAAGATACACGTAATCTAAAAATATACAAGGCAATACAAAATTATAAAAGGTAAAACTCCTCAATTGAAAAAATGAACTCATAATGGTTAGAACATTTCAATCCCCAGCAGAGTCTCCATTCTGTCGCGATCCCTATTTTCATAAGGCACAACTTCGGGACTCAAATATAATTAACAATTATTGTAAAAATAGAATTTAGAGTCGCCATCTAATTTTAGGAAAACTAGGAAACCAATTAATTAAATAAAAGGAAAATTAGTCTGCGAAACCAATTAGATTCTAAGTAAGGGTTCAGGTTATTCCAAGGGAAGGTGTTAGGCACCCTTCGAAATCCACAAAGGTGGGTCCCGACTGAACTCATTTTTTCAATTGAGGAGGAGATAAAAAATATTGCATGTATAGGAAAAATAAAAACATGTACAAAATAAAGTAAAATATCAAACGACGATGGCCTAATATTTGCCTATCATTACTAAGAAATGAACAAATATAATAAATAAACTAAAAGGATCCTCGAATTCTGATTTGAGTTTCTTCTTCGAAAAGTAATTTCGCGTACCTGTAAAAACACTTGGTAAAAGTGTTAGTAATGAACAAATATAAATAAAAATAAACTAAAGAAATAATAAATGAAAAGTAAAATCCATCTTATATACATGAGAGTCCTTGGAAATCGATGAAAATTTCTTCATCGGCCAAGTATTGAAACTTGAATAAAATAGTTGAACTTAAAAATAAAATTCGTCTTTTATAATGGGGAGGCCTCGAAAATTCGATGGAGTAGATTTTATCATTGGCCATTTAATTTAAACTGTTTGTGATCGATTGAATAAAACAGCTAAAAAAGACAAAATGATCAAAATTGTGCAAAACAAACAGCAAAGCCAAACAAATATAGTAGCATTCTTCAAATTGGATAACTAACTACAAAGAAAATGTTCTGAAGAATTAAATATCAACCAAGGAAAGAAAAAATAAATCATTAAATAAAGATAAAGTAACATAAACCAAACCCCACCCAGATTCATCCATTTCACCCCAACATTAATTAACACTTAGCCAATAGTAACATATAAACAATTGACACTTATTTAATCAAACTATCAAATAAATAAATAACAAGAAAACAATAGACGATTAGAAATTAAATACGAAATTAACAAATTAACACAAAATCAATCAACAAGCTTACAGCCAAGCAACTAGCGTAATAAAATTATGAAGAACTAAGCTACATTTGAACAATAACAAATAAAGCCAAGAAAGCAATAATAACAAAAATCAACCTTTAAAATTTATCGAAATGTCTAGATCAACAAAAGTCTGTCTATTAACCATAACAAATAATAATAATAAACAAAAAAAATAATATAGTAACATTGAAAACAATCAACAGTTAATAAACAAAGAAGAGGAGTGAAAACCAAACATTGATTTTTGCCGGAGAGATGAAAATTCATCGGAATGAATTTATTTTCAACCAGATCTCGAAAAGACGACCTGAACACCGGAGTTTGACATTGGTCATCGGAGCTTTGAAGCTCGCTGGTGGTTTGGTTATTTGTCGGAGATTAGACTTCGCCGGAGTAACGTTGTTGTTGGGTTGTTGTTGTTTACCGAAGCTTCTAGCTCTGGAGGTGATGAACAGAGTTGTGACAGTGACGGAGGAAGAGAGGGTAGGCGCTTGTTCTGGTGATGGAGCTCTGGTTGCTGGTTGGCGGTGGTAGTGAGGTGATTTTCGCAGTGGGTTGGTGGTGGTGGTGTTGGATACTCACCGGAGATCGAATTCCAGTGAGGGTGGTGGACGGAGCTTCACCGGAAAATCAAAAGGGAGAGGGTGGCAGCTGGTTTAGCCAAAAATGGAAAGGAAGAAAATAATTTGTTTATGCTAATTTGGAAATTTCCACCACTATTAATTGTGAAGAAAGTGGTTTAGTTTTAGAGAGAAAATAAAACCACTCAAGAGCAAAACCATGTGCTCAATACCATGGTTTTGAAAAACAATGGGCTATCTAAAATCATGAGTCATCTAAAACAATGACTATTTGATCTTATCCAAAACTATGGATATTTAACTTATCTGTGCAAAAGTATCTTCTCCGTCTTTTATGAAATAACGAACTGTGATAAAAATAAATTAACAAATGTATTTATTGCCAGATAAGAATATGGTTTGAGTTTAAAATAAAATTAATGATTTAATAAAACTCAAACAACATTTGTTTATAAAAATGATTGTGTAAAAAAAATCAGTGACAAGCAATAATTAAAAATTGTAATAAATTGATAAATATCCTAATATTTTTTAAAAAATCATTATTACCAATAACTTGTGTTAAATTGAACCAAAATATGTAAAAATTAAATTATATGCTCTTTAACAAATAAAAAGCACAAAAGTATTTATTTTGAAAATGTCGGTCCAAAATTAGGTGTCAATAACTGTCCCAAGTTAATTATGACTTGTTGGGACTGACAATTCGGTTTCTGGGTAGTTCATTTGAGAATATTATTTATACCGAGTATTTAAATTAAATTAGAATTTGGTAAAAAGATATAGTTAGTTACCTTTCTAAAAAGTTTTGATATTTATAAAATTCTTTAGTTATGATATATCTACAATACTTTATAATAGTTTTATAACCTATTAATTTTTTTAAGTGGAGATAGTGAATCCAGATATATTAAAATATTATTATTATATGTAAGAGGCTTTGTTAGAACTAATTTTCTATTAATTATGGTATATATCAAAAAGTTGTATTTACTTTACCACGAACCTATGCAATACCCTAATATATATATAATGGGATAAAAATTGTATAGATGTGCCACCTCCACCACCACATGAAAAATGGGGAGGTGCACACCATGGTAACCTTTACTGTGTAATGGTTGCCACTTGGCATGTGAGAATTAATTAAGTGGAACACATTGACATAATGTTATACATTTTGGACAAAATGTACAACATTACATTTTCTTCACTAATTCCATCTTATTTCCTCACCGTTTCTGAGCATATAAGCTCAATATTGAGCTAATTCACTGAGGTTTGATCTTAGGGGTTTATATATTTGAGTCCGTGGACTCGTTCTCGTCGTTTCTACGGTATGTTTTCTTATTTTTACGATAGTTTTCATTTATGGTGGTATTATTGAGATTGGTATTGATGTTTGAGCTATATTTTGAGCTCAAACTGAGTGGTGCTAGTTGTGACTATTGGTCATGGGGTGATTTGGGATGCTGTGATGGTTTCAGTTTTGCAATTCCGCAAGCGGGCCCTACGTGGACTGTTCGGACATTTTTCAAACTAATGCAATATGGGTATCAATATTCATGTTTTGACATGTAGTTTATTATTTTGGTAGCTTGGCATCACTCAGAGGCCTCTCGAAAATGGAAGACTCCTGTATAGCTGGTTCTTTTGGCAGGCTTGTGGCGGCGTCTAGGTAGGCTAGATTTTCTTTACACTTAGATTGGACTTATGTATGATATATGTATGCTATTATGCTGGTGTTATAGGCAAATATTATATACTTGGTGGTGATTTACTGTGATTTAGGCCGGATAGGGCTATTCAAACACATTTCAAGCCCGTTATCCTCGTGGTACGCCACAGATGACCTATTTAGGGTCGGATAGTATTGTTATTATTGTTGCTGGTTGGGGAATGTTATTGCTGGACCTTATTATAGGCTTAGACAGTCTTATCCCAGACTTTGACATATTTGGGCTTAGTTAACCCCTAGTGTGACCTATTAGGCTTGTGACGGGATTGAGTTACCCCGATTATACCCGATTGGCCTTTTTAGACTTTTAGTCCCTGATAGTACCGCACTTGATCGGGATTGCTGGCCTTGGCTTAGAATTGGGACCCGCCTTGCCATGATCTACTCTATATACCCGGACTGACTTAGATATTACATGATAGTAGACTATGGACCTAGGAGGACCTTGTAGAAGATGATGGGTTAGCTCCTTTACCTATACTTTGACTTCAGCCTGGGACTAGCATGTTCCCTATTTATTGGTTATGAAGTAACATTTGGCTCTGTTCTAGTTACTGGCTATGATGAGTTTCGGTTCGAGTCCGGCTACTGATTCAGGTATGATGATTTTTGTTATTGACTATTGGGTTTCTCGGTTCGAGTTTGGCCTCGGATTATGGAACAATATGAGTTTTGGTACTGGGTACCGTGGTTACGATACTGTTGTTCTCTGAGTTCCAATTCATTTCTGGCGGTTATGATATATATGTGGCCTATTGTTATTATCCATTTGTCCAGTTCAATCCCGACGTCTGGCCTCTTGTTATTACCCATTGGTGCTAGTTCAAGCCCGGTGCATCCTTGTTGGTAATTGTGGTTACTGGATACTGATACAGCTTTGAGATACTGGTGACTATGCATTTACTATTCATGTGTATCCCGCTGGTTTATGGGGGCCAAACTGGATTATTGCCTTCTTTCATGTGCCTATCGGGCTTATGGGGCCCCAGATAGGTTATGTTTGACTTGTGTGTTCATTTATGCATTTACTTACTTGTTATTCAGCATCATATTTAATTATCTCCTGAGCATATCTATACTCCACGACAGTTGCTTATCTATTTATTTTTTATACCCTAGACTTAGCATGCATCCTCGCATTTTAGCCTGTTTATATTATATTGAGCTCAGTAGGCCGATGATGCCTACTGAGTACCCGTTGCCTGGTACTCATACTATAGTTCTGCATCTTTTTCCCCGATGCAGTTCCGGGCACTAGCCGACGATTTTGACGTGACTTTCTTCTCAGCACTGACTCCGGAGCAGGGTGAGCTTACTGACGTCCGAGGTAGATCCTACTCCATCTCTACTGTATAGTATTTTGCTCTCGAGACTATAGTACTTGTTGTATATATTTGGTTTCTATCTTGTATTTTGGGTATGTCTAGTAGTGGCTCTTGTACCGACCTCACCAGGTCTTGGGAGGGGTTCTTGACTTGGTATACTGTCCTCTTCCTTCTCAGTCTTGGTATGTATGTATGTATGTTGGTTCTGTTTTTACATTTCTAGCATGTTTATTAGTATGGTTACTTCCACTTCATTTCTGTTCTTCTGAGATTCCGTTCGTTAGCCCGTCACTTGTCGTTCCGAGCTAGGGTTTGACTTGCCTATTGGTGGGTTACGGTAGGTGCCATCATGACTAAAAAATTGGGTCGTAACAAAACTATATATTTTTTCAGCGTAGAATGTTCATCTGACCATCTTTGAAACACCGTATCCCTGCCCCTGATTCCAAGCTTATCTAATCGCAATCTTATTCAGAAATTGTGTAGTGCTATATGATGTATTTTTAACAATAACATTTTACTAGGACAATTAATTTTAGGACAAATTACATAATACCACACCTTAACTTATCATTATTGCTTAAAATTCCAACTCTATAAAATAATTACAAAAATTTTTTTTCTTAACTCTTTCTCTATCTCTATACATCTGGACATATCTTCACAGCAACAACTCAAAATACCCCCCTCCATTACACACTAACACACCTCATCGGAAATTTCTAAAAAAAAAAACAAAAAACAATCGAACCTTCATTTGTGGTGTTCTTTGAAGGTTCACAATTGTGAATTCAAGTTGCATATCCCTGTTCAAACCATTATTGATAATATGTGCGGCGTAGATTCAAAGTTTGTTGGATAAAATTGGAATTGGGTGTTTCAGATCTAAGAAAATACATCGTTGTTGTGTTGGGTGTTCGAGATTGCGACAAAGATCGATTTGATTTTCTTATAGCTTGGTTGTTGAATATTGAAATTTTGATTCACTGTTTGATTTCATTTCGAAGAAATCAGGAAAGAACACAGCTTGTTGGGCTGGTGCTTGAAGAACAAGCTGAAAGAAAACTCCATTCTCGAAGGTTTGAAGCTTTAAATTGGAAAAGGATAAAAAGATACATCACACGACCCTGATGTATCTGTTAAGGGAGTTCAGAGATACATAAGAATGATGTATCTGGTTGAAAACGAAAAGAAGATACATCACACAACCCTCCACCAAATGTACAAAAGCTATGTATCTTACTGAATATTAGGTTACAGATACATAAGAAAGATGTTTTTGGTTGAAAATCTGACAAAAATCATATATCGGAATGGTTTCTGTGCTACTGATACATAAGTTTCTGAATGTATCTATGCGATATTAACACATAAGAGTTATGTATCGGTACTTATGTATCAGTCGATTAGTTCGGTACTTATGTATCAGATTGTGATGTATCGGGAGCCTTAGTTATGTATAGCGACAATGAAAAATTGAGATTTTTACAAATATGAAAACAGTCTGGAAAAGTTGTAATTATGTACTAAACAGTCAAAATTTATGTTGTTTTCTTTTAATTTTAAAAAGGACATAAAAATACAAAACTAACGGTCCTAAAATTTAAAATCTATCTTTTTATCCTGTCAAATCAATTTTTCTCTACTATTCCAGAACCTTCTTTTGTGAAATCCAAAAGATTGATGAAAATGAAAAAGAAATTCTATAACCTCCTTTTGAGGACTTGCCGTGTGGTTTTCTCCAAAACTGGCATTGATTTCTTTGCTGTATTTTCTCCTAATTCGACGCCAAAAATTAATTTCCCCCTCTATAAATACCCTACCTTATTGCCCTCATCTTTTCATACATACTGCAATCTAGCTTTGTTCTCTAAATAAATAAATAAATATATTCCTCTGAAATCATCAACAATCAATTTTCAAGGTACTGCTACTTTTCTCCTTCTTGAATTCCTTTGATTTTTATAATTTCAATTACTTTTTGATGATTTAGTGCAATATCACTAGGTATTTTAGTTGATTGAATCTTTACACATATTTGTTACTTTTTGAATGAATACACTGTCAAGTGACTTATTTATGCAAGTACTGTAACAGTTACGGTATATACAAGAAGCTTCTAGGGAATCTTATGTAGCAATTTTGTTTGAATAATACAGATGCAGATATTTGTGAAAACCCTTACTGGCAAAACTATAACACTCGAAGTTGAGAGTTCGGATACAATCGATAATGAGAAGACCAAAATCCAGGACAAAGAAGGTATTCCACCAGATCAACAACGTTTGATCTTTACAGGAAAATAGCTCGAGTATGGGCGTACTCTCGCAGACTACAAGATCCAAAAAGAGTCAACACTCCACCTTGTCCTTCGCCTTTGTGGTGGTATGCAAATTTTTGTCAAGACCTTAACAGGAAAAACGATAACGTTGGAAGTTGAAAGCTTGGGTACAATTGACAATGTTAAGGCCAAAATTCAAGACAAAGAAGGTATCCCACCGGATCAGCAGAGGCTGATTTTTGCTGGAAAACAATTGGAAGATGGGACGACTCTGGCTGATTATAATATCCAGAAGGAATCGACTCTTGACTTAGTCCTCCACCTTTATGGTGGAATGCAAATCATTGTGAAAATATTGACGGGGAAGACTATCACATTGGAGGTGGAGACTTCTGATACTGTTGTATTATTGAAGTTTTGATGATCTATAAACTATAGTGAAAGGGACCAGATCGGATGTCAAACCAACACTTATGGGTCCTGGTCCTTGCCGAATTCGACCACAGATAAAGTCAATTGAGTACAGCTGGAAAACTGTACTTTCTGCAGAAGGTTGGTGGCACGACAACAGAGGTATCAACCTCGACCAATGGCATACGTCCTAGGTTTTACTCTCTCTTATAAAAGGAACATTTCACAAAGAGCAAAACCTAGTTTTTCCAAATCAAGATTCTACCCAAAAGCAAAAGCCATTCTCTCAAAGAAACATAACTTATTCTCAGCAAGGGACCTGATCCAGTATGTCGTGTCTTTGTTGGTTTTTAGTCTTTTATGTTTGTACTCTTATCTTGTAAAATCTACGCCTGAGTTATAAAGGTTAGTAGATTATTGTCTTGTCTAAGTTCTTAGCTGAGTCATATCGATTAGAGTTAATTGATTGAGTCATTAAGTTTTAGTCAAGTACTCTCTCATCATTCATTTGATGTTCTCCTTGGGTAGAGTTGCCTAGGGTTGTCGACTAGATCTAGTTGACAAGTGAGTCCAATAGAGTTATTGCATTAGTCTTGCAATAGAGTTGTTGCTAGAAGTTAGGATTAAGAGTTTAATCCTTTGTGATAATTCGAGTCTGTAATCACTTTTGGCTTGAAGATAGTGGAGCTTTGGGAAATCCTGTGAGACAGGTCATGGTTTTTATCTCCCTTGAGCAAGGAGATTTTCATATAAATATCGTGTGTTATTTACTGTTTCCTTTCATATCTGTATTATCTGTTCAAGTTCTGTATTTCCTTGTCAAGGTACCTAATCCCATAAGTTGTGGTGGATTCATAGAAGTTTTCAATTGGTATCAGAGCATAGTACTTTCTATAAGCCTAACATCTAGAGAGGATCCTGCTCAATGGTTGCACTACCAAACTTGGAAAAAGGACAGTCTACCACCAGGCCTCTTCATTTCAATGGACAGTTCTATGGCTGGTGGAAGACTAGAATGCACGATTTCATAATGGCAGAAGACAGTGAATTGTGGGACATTATGTGCGATGGACCACATATTCCAATGGAGGAGATGTTACAAGACTTGTTCATAAAACACGAAGGAAGTATGATGAATCTGATAGAAAAAAGATTGAAAAAAGTTACAAAGCAAAGAAGTTGCTAGTTTGTGGAATAAGTCCCAACGAATATAATAAAATCTCTTTGTGTGAATCAGCAAAAGGGATTTGGGACTGTCTGAAGACTGCTCACGAGGGAACAAGTCAAGTAAATGAGTCAAAGTCCGACATGCTTACTACTCAATACGAAGCCTTCTCTCTGGAGGAAGGAGAAACCATTCAATAGATGCACACTAGATTCACCTCTATAACAAATGAGCTGCACTGTCTAGGTGAAATAATTCCACCTAAAAAGTAAGTGAGAAAGATACTCAACATCCTTCCCAAGTCATGGGATAGCAAATTTGATGCTATTACTGAAGCAAGAGATCTTAAAATCCTCACCATGGATGAATTGATCGGAAACTTGAAGGCTCATGAATTGAAGAAACAGCAAGCTCAAGCAAAGAGAGAGCCCAAAAAGGAGAAAACTCTTACTCTCAAAACTACCAAGCAAGATACTAGTGAGGAAGATGAAGACATAACTTATATCACAAAAAGGTTCCTCAAGGTGATGAAAAGAAATGGTGGATTTCAAAAGAGAGGAAACACAAACAGAGCAACAAATGCAAATGATATGTGTCACAAGTGTGGAAAACCAGGGTACTTTATCAAAGATTGTCCAATGCATAAGTTAGAATACAAATACTATGTAAAAAATAGAAATGATAAATGAAAACAGAAGGACCAGGTCCCTGAAAAGGCTAGGAGAAAAGCTGCTGCAGACTATATTGTCAAACAAGCTCTTGCAGCTAGGGGAGATTTATTTAGATAATCTGATGAATTACAGCACCCTGAATATGTCTCCATGATGGTGGTTAAATATGATGATGATGATGTTTTCAACTCACTTTTTTCCATTATGGTAAAATCAGATGATGATAGAGATGAGGAGGTAACTTTTCTTGATATTAAACGTAACATTGATGATTATTCTCTAAAGAAGTTAAAAGAGTTAGCAAATGTCTTAATTGACTCATTGTGTGAACTTACAAATGAGAAGGATCTCTGGAATGAGAACATTGATGCTTTTGAAAATGAAAAATCTGCTTTAACCATTCAAATTTTTGACTTGGGAGAAAAACTGCATCTAGTGTCCTTGGAAAATGATAAGTTAAAGGAGAAATTGTCAAAATTCTCTGAGTATGGGTCTAGAGGTAAAAATGAAGCAAGCAGTCTTCAACTTGAGCTTGAAGAAAGTTTGAAGAAGTCCAAAACTGATCTTGCTACATCTATAGAGAGAAATACTAAACTCTAGAGGGACCTGGTCCTTTTCATAGAAGAACTTAATAAGTCACTCAAATGGACCACCTCATCTCAAATACTAACCAGCCTGACCAGTCAAAGATCCAACAATGGTAAAGGGATAGGAAGTCTAAAGGTCAATCCCCCTTACAATCCCCACAGTAAATATGTGTTTGTGTCTGATAATTTACTGTGTACTCATTGTGGTAGAAATTGTCATATTAAGAAGGATTGTGAAGCTAAAAAATGGCTGAAAGGAGTTGTTCTAGTTTTGTTGAAAAATGAAGGACTGTCAGAAGGGGACCTGGTCCCATGTCAAAATTAAAAAGGACCAAGTTACCTGACTGGACAAAGAAAGCCCTGATTGTCCCCTTATCCCCTTTTTGGAAACTCAAGCTCAAATGGGTTTCCAAAAATAACAAATAGCTCTGTGTGAAGGTAAGAGTAAGAGGAAGCAGTCACAGCTGGTTTATGGTTAGTGGATGTTCCAAGCACATGACTGGAAGATCTGAAAGCTTTCTCTCACTCAAGGCACTTCAAGGAGGAGGTGTTTCTTTTGGTAATGTAAAGAAGGGCTATATTCTTGGTATTGGAAAAATTGGTAAGTCTCTTGATCAAGCTATTGGGAATGTATACTAAGTGAGTGGGATGAAATATAGCCTTCTCAGTGTCTCCCAAATTTGTGACAAAGGGAATGAAGTTAAGTTCATATCAGATTGTTGCACAGTCACAAAGCTGAATTCTGAAGAAGTCATATTGAGAGCAAACAGATGAAAAAAAATGTATGTCGCTAATCTTGATTCAATTCCTGGTGAATATCTTACGTATCTTAGTACATAGAGCAATAATCCCGACTTGTGGCATCGAAGGCTTGGTCATGTCAGTTCCTCACTTCTCAACAAGTTGGTCTCAAAGGATCTGGTCCGTGGTGTTCCAAAGGTAAAATTTACAGATGTCAAAGTGTGTGATGCTTGTGTAAAAGAAAAGCAAACTAGATCCTCGTTCAAGCAGAAGAAGGATGTTAGTACTACCCTTGAGTTACTTTATATGGACCTATGTGGACCTGTAAAGGTTCACAGCAGAGGAGGGAAAAAGTACATTCTTGTGATCATGGATGACTTCTCAAGGTTTACTTGGACCATATTCCTAAGGTCCAAAGATGAAACCTTTGAAGTATTCATGATCTTGGCAAAACAGATTCAAGTCAAGATGAATGTCAAGATTGCAGGGATCAGGTCTGATCATGGGACAGAATTTGAAAATGCAAAAATGGAGGAATTTTGTGCTGAAAATGGAATAAGTCATAACTTCTCTTTGTGATATGAGCCTGGAAAAACTCCTATTCGAGATTCACCTACTTCCTCTCCATGCCCTACATATGATGGAACACCAGCTACTACTCTTCCCTGGCCTCCAGTAGAAGATGAAGAGGAGGAAGATGAACAAGATGATCTAGTTTGGAGTCGAGTGAGGCTGCGTGGGCACAAATGGAAAGGACAACTTGTTGATAAGCTCTTGAAGTACTATATCACAAGAGGGGCTGACAAGAAACTTATGCAGGATGCTATAAAAGCCAACAAGAGTGCTACCAAGAAAAGGAGATTGATAAAGGCCTCCGAGAAAGACAAATCAGCCTTGACCACAGAAAATGTTGTGATGTTGGAGGAGGAGGAAAAGGGAAAAGAGATAGATTCTGATGTTGCTGCTGCCACTGCCAAAATAAGAAAAGGAGCAGGTACTCTGAAACCTGCAAAGTCTTCAGTGTTCGAACTCAAGGCAACAGGTACCAAGAAGCATATCTCGGCAAAGCGGAAGAGAGATAACTCTTCAAAGGGACCTGGTCTTGAGGTCGACTCTTTCACACCTGACATAGTGGCTGAGCCAGCAGAAGGACCAGGTACCTCTTTAAAGATAACTAACATACAAAAGACTCTTAAGGATGTTACCAGGGAGGAAAGGATTCCAGAACTTAAGCGTCAAAGAGTGCTAAAAGGGAGAGTTTTAGATCTAACAATCTTTGAGCAACCTAGGATGAGTGAATTGGTGGAATTTGTGAAACATCAAGATTGGTTGCACCTATTTGAACTGCCAGTTCCTGTAGTTCATGACAAGGAAGTGAGAGATTTCTACTACACCATCAAGTTTGCCAAGGATGGGTTGAGTCTAACTACCATGGTGCAGGAAATAAAAATATTTCTGAATGAAAAAGTTCTTGGAGAAATTCTGGTTATGCCAATAGACAGGATCAGGTCCGTGGTGAATCAAAAACCATCTCTAGAGTTTGTGCAGGATATTAATAAAGTTCCTGAAAAATCAAGACCTGGGTGTCCAAAAAATTCCTCAAAGGGGAATTTCAATTGGTGTTTGAATTTGTGAACAAGGTCCTGCTACCACACTCATAAAAGCGTACTACGACATCTGTAGTGGACCTGTTCCTAATGGAATTCCTCAAAGGGGAATTTCAATTGGTGTTTGTATTATTGAAGTTTTGATGATCTATAAACTATAGTGAAAGGGACCTAATTGGATGACAAACCAACACTTATGGGACCTGGTCCTTGCAGAATTCAACCACAGATAAAGTCAATTGAGTACAGCTGGAAAACTGTACTTTCTGCAAAAGGTTGGTGGCACGGCAGCAGAGGTATCAACCTCGACCAATGGCATGCGTCCTAGGTTTTGCTCTCTCTTATAAAAGAAACAATTCACAAAGAGCAAAACCTAGTTTTTCCAAATCAAGATTCTAATCAAAAGAAAAAGCCATTCTCTCAAAGAAACATAACTCATTCTCAGCAAGGGACCTGATCCAGTGTGTCGTGTCTTTGTTGTTTTTGAGTCTTTTATGTTTGTGCTCTTATCTTGTAAAATCTACGCCTAAGTTATAAAGGTTAGTAGATTATTGTCTTGTCTAAGTTCTTAGCTGAGTCATATCGATTAGAGTTAATTGATTGAGTCATTAAGTTTTAGTCAAGTATTCTCTCATCATTCATTTGATATTCTCCTTGGGTAGAGTTGCCTAGGGTTGTCGACTAGAGCTAGTTTACAAGTGAGTGCAATAGAGTTATTGCATTAGTCTTGCAATAGAGTTGTTGTAAGAAGTTAGGATTAAGAGTTTAATCCTTTGTGATTATTGGAGTCTGTAATCACTTTTATCTCCCTTGAGCAAGGAGGTTTCCACATAAATATGTGTGTTATTTACTGTTTCCTTTCATATCTGCATTATCTGTTCAAGTTCTGTATTTCCTTGTCAAGGGACCTGATCCCATAAGTTGTGGTAGATTCATAGAAGCTTTAAGATACCATTGATAATGTGAAGGCCAACATACAGTATAAGGAGGGCATACCACCGGACCAACAAAGACTTATCTTTGCTGGAAAGCAGCTTGAGGATGGGAGGACGCTTGTCGCTTATATATCCAGAAGGAGTCTACTCTCCATCTTGTGCTCAGGCTGAGGGGTGGATTTTAAGTTTGTGTTTTAGTTTTATTACTTATGTTAGTGGGCAATGGCATCTGATAAGATGTCAACGGTGTGAAGTGTTGTTGGATCATTGTTCTTTAATGGTATTTGATGTGGTTCTAATAAAAGTTAGTTCACTTTTGACATTAGCTTTTTGAATTACTGGGGTCTGATATATATATGCAGCTGCAAAGTCATAATACAAACATGCTATCTCTAGATTAAGGGCCCGTTTGGCCATGGATTTTTTTTACTTTTTTTCGAAAATAAATTTCACTTTAGTAAAAAAAGTGAAATGTAGTGGTGTTTGGCCATGAAATGCATTTCACTAAAGTGAAATTTATTTTCGAAAAAGTGAAAACAACTTTTTCTTGTTTTCATTTTTTTTACTTTTACTTCTCTCACAAAAAGTCAAAAAGAACACTATTTATTTTCATGGCCAAACACAACTCCAACTCCAACTCCAACTCCAATTTCAACTCCAACTCCAACTCTAACTCCAAAATATTTTATTTTCATGGCCAAACGCCTACTAAGAAGGTCATCTGTATGAAAAGAATGGGTTGGCATAACCATCTGTTACTTTGTGTCCTTTCTTGATAGCGAAAGGAGGTTGGCCCATATGCTAATGTTTTAAACTCAATAGCTCACTCAAGTAGGTGCCAAAAACTAAAGAATTCTAATGTGTAGAGAACAAACGAATGCAACATTTTACTTCGCAGTGATGCCCAAAAAGATTGGGGCCCATTTTTTCTTAAAATTGTATTTATACTCAAAATTTCCTTAATTATCTCCTAATAACTTGGGCCACATTATTATTCACCTTATATTCATCTTTTCTATAAATTCTATTTTTTAAAAATTATTTTTATTCTCAATATTGATCTCTCTCTCTCTTTGTGTGTGTGCAAAACTTACCAACTTTGAGTTGCTATGGTTTCTTGCTTACAATTATCAAAGAACAAAAATTACTTTTTGGTGTCTTTTTTTAAAAATTCAAGAATTGCATCAAGCAATTGAAGGAAGACAACTCCATTTCAATATCATTATATCAACTTATCAAATTCTTGAACCAGATTTTATTATTCTAACTTTATTTTATGTCTCTAGATCGAGAGATTGAATGGATTAGCTATGTTAATTGAAAAGGAACTATTAGAACAAATTGATTATAAAAATATAATTAATGACTTTGCATCTAAAAAACTAGAAAAATTTATATGACGATCATTTATTTTTTTTAAAAAATATTTAAGACTTCTTTCTGGAGTTTGGCTTGGCTTTAGGACCCCAATCCAGGTGAGACGGCCCTCCTCAAGACAAAAAAGAATGGCAATATACAATAGAAAGCACAATCGCATTTTAATAGTAATTGACAAATTATCAAGAAAGGAATTAGAAGTCAGCTGAGTTGGTTAGCATCCCATGTCAAAAAGCTTCTTAAAGTTGCACATCATCATGCATCAAGAAAACCATAAAAAGGAATAATCAACACAAAATAGGATGGACGAATAACCTACCACTAACCTTGATACTATAAAAATAACACACTTAAATCTAAACCCTACAAACGATGACGCAGTGTTGGACTACTACTTGTTAGTAATAACTAGGGGTCTGTCTGGAAAGCCACCCTGGTAATTGAATTTAGTGTAATTGGGTGTAATTACACTGTCTGACATGTTTGGTTAGCCAAATAATTACTTGGTCAGCAGGTAATTGGGTGTAATTGGCAGGGGGTAATTACACTCTCCAATTCACAGGGGGGAGCTGTGAATTGCTGATAATTACATAGTGTAATTACAAGCTGATTACTTTTTAATTTCTGTCTTTTATTTCTATTTTTATTTTTTTCGTTTTAATTTATTTTATATTTCTATTATTTTAAATTCTTTCTAGATTTATTATTCTAATATTTTTTTTAAAATATTTTTTATTTTATATTATTTATGTTTCTTTTCCTTCTCATTTCCCAACCTTTATTTCTTGTGATCCCATATAATTTTTTGTATTATCTATTTTTTTTATTTTATGTTTATTTTTTCATTTAGCATAATTTAGTTAGTATTCTAATTATTAAATTAAGTAGAATTCATTGTTGAATAACGTTATAGACTTAGGTTTTTCTTTTCTTTTGAATCATATTTACATTATGTTGAAATTTGACATAAGAGTATTATTTATTTATTTTGAATTTTGAACTTATGTTATATTTCACTTTCAATTTATTTGTTTTACTAGCATTGACGTGATATTTCACATTGCAAGCCATTCATTTTTTAGTTAGAAATTGATAGATAATCTTTTGGTCAAATGTTTTAATAATTTTATGACTTTATATTTATAATATTAATCATTTTGTCAAACATGCATTTCATGATGTTTTTAAAACTCATGTACTTTCTGTTTTTATGGTTAATTTAATTAAAATATACTAGTTTGAAAAATATAAATTCATTATTTTTTATAAGAACATATGTTTATTAATTAATACATTTCAAAAGACAATATATATACATATATACATATACATACATATATATATATATATATAAAAAAAAAAAATTTAATTTAATAACTTATTTGTCTAATATAAATTTTTAGTTCTTGATAATTAACTTTTATTTTAAATATTGAATATAACCATGTAATTACACTTGTGCAACCAGGGGCGGACACACCCTTTGTCAAGGGGTGTCGGGCGACACTGCTTCTTCGAAATTTTTTGGTATTATATGCGTATAATCTAAAAAATCAGAATATACCTACATATAATATAAGTATCACTACCTGGTTAAAGGAGTTCCGTTGGCGTGTTGGTCTGGCGCCTCGCTTAATTCGAATCTGGGTGAGCGTTGTGTTTTTGTGTTCTTTTTTTTGCCATTTTAGGTAAGCTGCTTGTCATTCTGTATGCTAAAAACTGATGTTGTGAGTGAGGTTTGAACTCACAATTCCTTGTCAAAGTAGGATAAAACAAACCAGCCTTACAAGGATTCAATTTAGCAATAGCTTTAAAAATTAAATTCCTTGTCTAAAGAGGAATTGGACACCATAATAATGCTTAAATCTAAACCCCAACGTTGAATTTTTTTTTCTCCAATTTGCAACTTCAGAGTTCGTTTGCTTTTGAGTGGTTGTTTGGTGTCCTATATAGAAAAAAAAGAAAATTTAGTACCATCTTCAATTAGGCTATCATAAATACATTTCAAAATATGAAACTCGTCGAGGAGAGTTGTAATAATTGACTTAGAATTATGTTTTATTAGTATGCTTTGGATAGCTTTTTTTTTAATTAGTATAATGTTGTTATATAAATTGTTCATTTGTTTATTTTGTAAAATAAAAATGTCGACGGATATATAGCTCATAGCTCGGAGACGTAGAACAAAAATCTGTTTATTTGTATCAAGCTTTCGAGCAATGGAGCATGTGATTTAATTTCATACATAGTGAATAACCGACACCGCTTACAAAAAATTCTGCTTACGCCACTGTGTGCAACCAAACAGTACATGTGTAATTACACTGTGACAAACAAACAGGTCGTCGTAATTACTATGCTGTGTAATTACTAGGCTGGTAATTACTACCCTAGTAATTACACCAATTCCAATTACCAGGTGACTTTCCAAACATACCCTAAGTTACGAAGATATTATTGAGAATCAGCCGCTTAAAAACTACTCCCTTCATTACTAAATAAATACATAATTTGTCTTTTGATTTTATTTTTAAATAAATATATGTTTAAGTCGTCAAAAATATTTTGACCATAATCTTCTTAATATGTCCTTGTACCATTAATATCTAACTCTTTATTTTAAATGTAATCAACGCCAACTTGAAAAAAGATATAAACTTTTTTATTTTTAAAAGTTAGTAATTTATTAAGAGGTGCGTCAAACCTAAAAAATCCACCGTTATTACCTTTTCCTTCCCATCGTTTCCATACTAGATTAGGCTAGATACAAATATCTTGCAATTTAAACATACTTTACATCAAAACTAGATTGCTTTGAAATGATTTCCCACCAAATTGAGGCACTTTTCCAACGTTCTAAAACAACCATCCATCTTCTCCAACTTCATTCTCTAATCATCAAAACAGCCCTTCATCACGACGAATATCGTCTCTCCCAATTCATATCATTGTCTTCTTCAATATCTCTCCAATTCTCCCATACCATCTTCGACAATTCTCCCATTACTCCATCAATCTTCGCATGGAACACAATTATTAGAGCATATTCCAAAAGCTCCACGGAATTAGAGTCTCTGAAGCTCTTTAACCAGCTGCGGAAAATTGGATTAAAACCAGATAAATTCACATTTCCTGTTGTTCTAAAGGTTTGTGGGCATTGTTTAATTATTGGAACTGGTGGGTCGTTACATTCAATGGCTTTCAAGTCAGGTTTCAGTTCAGACTTACATGTGAACAATACCCTTTTGAGAATGTATGCAGGATTTGGTGCCATCAACTTTGCTAGACTAGTGATTGATGAAGCTTGAGAGAGATGTTGTTTCTTGGAGTTCTATGGAGGCCGCTTATGTTCATTGGTATGCATATTTGTTTCTTTAGTAAGATGTCTTTTTTCATTTTATAATTTGTCGGGAACTACCTCTCTACCTCTAAGGTAGTGGTAAGATATGTGTACACTCTACCCTTCGTCCCTTCCCAGTGCCACTTTGTGGGATTACACTGGGCATGCTGTTGTTTTTTTTTATAGCTGACTTTAACTACTTTGTGATTTGGGCATAGTAGTAGTAATTGTTGTCCTATATACATTTTCAGTTTTTTCTTCTAAAAGATATTTCATGTATCTACACATATTTTTTTAATCAAATTTATACCACTAGCTAATGTGTCTAGCAGCTTTTTATTAATAATAAAAAATAAAAATCCTCAAAGAGGAGAAGAGGAGAAGCACAAGTAAGGGAGGCTAGGCCTTACCTTACCAATCCTAATCAGGTAGACAGCTTCTACCAATTAGCAAGCATGAAGAAAATAAGAGTTAGAAAGAACTAGATATGTAAGAATATTACGTATTAATGAACCACATATTTTTTGGTAATAAATTTACCTTGTCTCCCAAGTAAAGTAATAAATCAGTCAATTACTTTTCCTCCAAGTTATGCATATATGGTATTTCTTTGATGGGAAGAAATAACTATGAAAGTCCCTAAGGTTAAAGTTATTTGCCTAAGAGTCCCTAGCCTACCAATAAATACGTCTGTGACTCCATCAGTCTGACATACTTTTTGATAGGCATAGGCTAGAAGACTCCTAAGCTTGTTAAAAAATTCTCTCTCAAGTTTTTCTTTCTTCTTACACTTGGACAATGATGGCTGAAGGTACGTTCCTGTTTAACTTTTCCGCTGTGTTTTGGCTCTGTGTATGTGTTGAAAATCAACATGTGGTATCAAGAGCCATCCTTTAACCGTATTGTTCAGTGTTATATTTTGATTGAGATCCTAGATCTATTTTCGGTTACATCATGGTATGAGTTATATTGTATTTTATTTTACTTACAGGATCTAATTTGAAGTTTAACATTATGTCAAATTAAGAGTCTCGTGTTTGATAGTTATTAAATAACTAGATCTGCTTTGGTACTATGTACATTTGAAATTTTATTTGGTACTTAAATTGATTCAATTAATTAACAAGTGATTATCGTTTTTTAACGAAGGATATGTAGGCTCAGCCTATTTCTTTGTTGTTCGATTTTTCCTTGTTATTACGAGATGCTTTGTACACTGGATTGCTTTGATGTAGGCTATGCCTATTCAATCCGGTTTTAACATTGTGATTAATTAACTATATGTTTAAGTTAATTATTAAAGTTAAATACTCTAAGATGCTTTAAACAATGGATTGCTTTGATGTAGCCTCTGCCTATTCAATCCGTTTTAGCATTTTAATAGTTAATACTTTGTTTAAGTTAATTATTAAAGGTAACAATTGTGAGATGTCATTCTGAGTTCTTTTTATCATATGCTTGGGTTAGCCACAACATCCTGAGTATATGATATAAAGAAAAGCTAAATTCTTTAATCACATAAAGTTAAGTGATTGGGATATAATAATGGCATCTAATAAAGTCCGATTATCTTTTCAAAATAGTAGCCTTACCCCACAGGGAGGTAACTATTTTGGTTAGATTAATTGCAATGAGATAGTAAACCTTTTTGTTTAAAAATTATCCTATGCTCACAGGTATGAATTATTTTCTTGTTTTATTTGATTTACTAGTCCAATAAAGTTAAGTAATTCTATGCATGGGTTGCAACCTCTACCCACAGGAAGGTTTAGAATTTACTTAAGAATCGGTATTTACGCGATTCACTTTGATGGTTATGTATTTCATAGCTTATGTATGTGTATCCTTGTTTTGCAGTTAACACAACTTTTCCTACTGCTCTATTTAACGAAAATGCTCGAATTCCAATGTTGTCTGGTGACAACTTTACTGAATGGAAGGATAAAGTCCTTCTCACTTTAGGGTGTTCGGATATGGATCTGGCACTGCGTGTGGAAGAACCACCTAAGCCCACGGAATTAAGTACGCCAGAGGCTAAGGCTTCTTATGAGCGGTGGGAGCGATCTAATCGCTTGAGCTTAATGCTCATAAAAGCTCATATAAGCCAAAGCATTAGGGGTTCCATCCCTAACAATGACAATGTCAAAGCTTACATGAAGGCAATTGATGAACAATTTGTAAGCTCTGACAAGGCGTTGGCCAGCACCCTTATGAAGAGGCTCTCAAGTATGACATTTGATAGAAGTTGTACAGTGCGTGAGCACATGATGGAGATGAGAGATATTGCTGCTAAACTCAAGTCCCTTGAGGTTGATATGTCTGCACCATTTCTTGTGCATTTTATTCTCAACTCTCTTCCTACGGAATATGGTCCGTTCAAGATATCTTACAACACACATAAAGATAAATGGTCAATCAATGAACTCTTGACCATGTGTGTGCAAGAAGAGGAGAGGTTGAAGCATGAGATACCTGAAAGTGCTAATTCGGTGACTCATGATAAGAAAAATGCAATGAAAGGTAAAAGTGTTCCTATGAAGAAGAAAGGCAGTCTTGACAAAGACACTTGCCGTTTCTGTAGAAAGAAGGGACACTGGAAGAAAGATTGCCTGAAATACAAGAAGTGGCTTCAGAAGAAAGGTAATTTTACCTTTGTATGTTATGAATCTAATGTCATTGAAGTTTCTGATAATACATGGTGGATCGATTCTGGTTCCACAACTCATATTGCCAAAGCCATGCAGGGTTTTCTAACTCTAAGGAAGCTGACGCAAAGTGAACAAAATGTTTATTCTAGCAATAGGACGACATCACATGTGGAAGGCGTGGGGACTTATAGGCTCATTTTAAAAGATGGTTTTCAATTAGATTTAGAAAACACTTTTTATGTTCCATCATATTCTAGGAATTTAATTTCTCTTTCTAGACTATCAATAGCTGGTTATGATTTCAATTTTCATTTGTCTACAATAAAACTTTTGAAAGGCAATAAAGTTGTTGGTTTTGGAAATTTGTATGGAAAGTTATTTAAACTTGAGCTAACCCCCATGACTGAATGTAATGTCTTAACTCTGCATGATAAAGAAATTGACACTAAGTATTATCAATGAGAACTCATCAAGTCTTTGGCACAAGAGATTGGGAGATATCTCTATTGAAAGAATCAAAATGTTATTGTTAGTTAATTATGGAGTTCTTGAAGCTCTTGATTTTTCTGACTTTGGGACTTGTGTGGACTGCATAAAGGGTAAGCAGACCAACAAATTCACTAAAGGTGCCAAAAGGAGTTCTCAATTGCTTGAGATCATACATACAAATATTTGTGGACCTTTTCCTACCCCTTGCTTGAATGGTGAGAGATATTTTATCTCATTTATTTATGACTATTCAAGATATATGTATCTCTATCTTCTGTTTAATAAATCGGAAGCACTTGATGCTTTTAAAGTTTTTAAAACAGAAGTAGAGAAATAAATTGGAGCTCAGATCAAAATTATAAGATCTGATAAGGGTGGGGAATATTATGGTAGGTACACAGAAAAGGACAAGTTAAAGTTCCATTTGCTGAGTTCCTTGAAAAGGAAAGTATAATTGCTCAATATACCATGCCAGGAACACCACAACAAAATGGTGTGGCAGAAAGAAGGAACCGAACATTAATAGACATGGTAAGAAGCATGATTAGCAGATCAAGTTTATCTTTATCCTTATAGAGTGAAGCCTTAAAAACTGCTGTGGATATTTAAATAGGTTCCATCCAAGGCTATCCCCAAGACACCTTTAGAATTATTTAAAGGATGGAAACCTAGTTTAAGCCATTTGCACGTTTGGGGATGTCCAACTGAAGTGAGGGTTTATAACCCACAGTTAAAAAAGTTGGATGAACGAACAATAAGAGGTTTCTTTATAGGCTATGTGGTTAACTCTAAAGGATTTAGATTTTATTGTCCTTCTCATTCTCCTAAAATTGTTGAGGCTAGAAATGCTAAATTTCTTGAGGAACATGAAGTAAGTGGGAGTGATTCAACTCAAGTGGTGGAACTAAAAGAGATAAGGGAACCACTTATGGTGCCTTTATATACTGAAAACTTGAATGCAAATCAGTTAAATTCTCATGAATTACCTGAAGAGCAACAAGTTCAAGAGCCACCACCACTTGATGAGCCACATGAAGAGCAACCCGATTTACCTGAACCCATTATTGAAAGAGCACCTGAACAAGTGGAAGTAAGAAAATCCTCGAGAGTTCGTAAACCAGCAATTTCTAGTGACTATGTTGTATATCTCCAAGAGTCTGATTATGATATTGGATTAAAAGATGATCCATTTTCCTTTTCACAAGCCATGAGTGGAGAAAACTCCACACTTTGGTATGATGCCATGAAAGAAGAGTTGGAATCTATGGCTAAAAATAAAGTCTGGAATCTCGTTGAATTACCTAAAGGAGTCTCTACTATAGGATCCAAATGGGTTTATAAAACTAAAAGAGACTCATCTGGTAATGTTGAACGAGATAAAGCTAGACTTGTAGCCAAGGGTTTCACTCAAAAGAAAGGCATTGATTACCATGAAACTTTCTCTCCTGTATCAAAGAAGGATTCATTAAGGATAATCATGGCATTAGTAGCTCACTTTGATTTAGAGCTACATCAAATGGATGTGAAAACGACTTTCTTGAATGGAGATCTTGAAGAAGAGGTATACGTCAGCCTGAAGGATTTTGTGATAACGATGAAAGTCACCTTGTTTGCAAGTTGAATAAATCTATTTATGGACTAAAACAGGCTTCCCGCCAATGGTATATTAAATTTCATAATGTTGTTTCTTTATTCGGATTTACGGAGAACATCATTGATCAATGTATATACCTTAAAATAAGTGGGAGCAAATATATTTTCCTAGTCCTATATGTGGATGACATTTTACTTGCGAGTAGTGATTTGGGGTTGTTGCATGAGACGAAACAGTTTCTTATCTAGAATTTTGAAATGAAGGATATGGGTGAAGCCTCATATGTCATTGGCATAGAGATTCACAGAGATAGATCTCAACGACTGCTTGGACTATCTCAAAGAGCCTATATTGAAAGAGTTCTGGAAAGATAATGAAAAACTGTTCACCTATAGCAACACCTATCATTAAAGGTGACAAATTCTCATTGAATCAATGTCCACAAAATGCATTGGAACAAGAGCAAATGAAAGGCATTCCATATGCTTCACTTGTTGGAAGCCTTATGTATGCACAGGTCTGCACTAGACCTGATATTGCCTTTATAGTAGGAATGCTTGGTAGATATCAAAGTAACCCTAACTTGATCATTGGAAAGCTGGTAAAAGGGTTTTGAGATATTTGCAAGAAACTAAGGATCTTAAGCTTACATACAGATATTCTGACTCATTGAAAGTCATTGGCTATTCAGACTCTGATTTGGGTGGATGTAAAGATAGTGGTAAATCTATTTCTGGATACATTTTCCTTCTTGCTGGAGGTGATGTGTCTTGGAGAAGTGTCAAGCAAACCATTGTTGCAACATCCACGATGGAAGCTGAATTTATAGCATGCTATGAAGCTACATCACAGGCGTTATGGTTGAAGAATTTTACTTCAGGCCTTAAAATTGTCGATTCTATTGCGAGACCATTGAGAATGTTTTGTGATAATTCAACTGAAGTATTCTTTTCAAAGAATAATAAGAGTGGTAGCCGAAGTAAGCACATCGACATAAAGTATTTGATGGTTAGAGATCATGTCAAGAAGCAAGATGTGAGTTTTGAACATGTTAGTACTACTTTGATGATTGTTGATCCTATGACTAAAGGTTTACCAGCTAATGTTTTCAAGGATCATGTAACCCGTATGGGACTTAGTAACTCATTGTAGTCTTGCTCTATTCTCTAACAGTTTGTCTAGACATTATCGTTTTTATTATACATGAACGTGCACATTTTGATTTTCATGTATTATAAAGTGATCATTGGATCAAATAAAGTTGGACTCTAAATGACTTATATTAAGCTCATTTATAAAGTTGTTGGACACTTTATTTAGAATGTATTGTACATTGTAATACATGGAAGGAAATGTTTAATTAAGAGCATGACCGCCATGATTCTTGTATTATATATTCCTAATAAAGTGATTGTTGCATAACTATTAAGTTGAGTGAATATGCGTTTATGGCCATATTGTTTATTTTCACTCGTAAAGGATTGTCTGATTTTGATATGTGGGTCAAGTGGGAGAATGTCAGAATATTACGTATTAATGACCCACATATTTTTTGGTAATAAATTTACCTTGTCTCTCAAGTAAAGTAATAAATTAGTCAATTACTTTTCCTCCAAGTTATGCATATATGGTATTTCTTTGATGGGAAGAAATAACTATGAAAGTCCCTAAGGTTAAAGTTATTTGCCTAAGAATCCCTAGCCTACCTATAAATACGCCTGTGACTCCATCAATCTAGCATACCTTTTGATAGGCATAGGCTAGAAGACTCCTAAGTTTGTTAAAAAATTCTCTCTCAAGTTTTTCTTTCTTCTTACACTTGGACAATGATGGCTGAAGGTACGTTCTTGTTTAACTTTTCCGCTGCGTTTTGGCTCTGTGTATGTGTTGAAAATCAACAAGATATTCTAAGATCATCACGGTGTTTATAATACACTCTATGACGATATTAGAGATAAGGATACTTAAGTAATGCAAAAATATAAGCTAAGAAGAAATTTGAGTTGTCAACCTCAAAACTCCTTTTACAAATTTTTGAACTAAAAAAGATAGATAACACGTCTAGTATAAGTTGAAGTATTTGTTTCTTATTTTCTTCTTAAAATTTGTCCAACAACACTTGATAGTTCCTTACTTCATTTTGAATTTATTGGATCTTGTTGAAGTTGTTGACACCGTCACCTTCTGCTACGCAAGTTGCATTGGCAAACTCCCATGTCATCTACAGATTACTCTGGAATCCGTATATTATGTAGAATTTCTGAACCCAGCAATCGTGTGAAGGCTATGAGCTGCTATAGCATTATGTGGAAGTTGTTTAAGATGATTATTATAATGGGGGTGGGCAGAAGTACTAAATTTTAAGTAGTTTTTCGAGCACAACACGTTTACTACTTTTTGGAAGCAAGTTCAAGTATCATTCTGTGAGGAGCTTCTAAGGGTTAAATGTCTTCTGTTAGGTCTGATACATAATAGGTCTCAGTTTTTATGAACAACACAATCTTCTAACCTTGTTCTTCATTATTCAGAAATTTGGTGCCAAGGTATTTATGGTTCTCTTGAACAGATATATGTTATCTAGTACTTCTGCTGAACTTTTTAAAGTTCTTCCGAGATGTCGATTGTGCATACTTATTTTGTCCTATAAGCAGAAACCAGTAATACTATTACTTGGATATATTAGCTTGAATAAGGAGTTCCAAACTTTTTCTCTTTTTTGTTCTTGCTGCAATAGATTGTTAAAAGATGCCTAGGGTTCATATCTAAAAGGAACAGTAAGGTGTTGGGCCTATACAATTGCGAAGGGTGTATACACTCCTAAAAAATCAAGGATTAACAAATAAGAATGAAGGAAATTTTTGTAGTCGAGATTTTTTCTTTTAAATTGGAAAGGAGTATGTACTCCTGAAAAATAAGGGAGTAAAACATGAAGGAGAATTTCATGGTTGAGATTTCCGTTGTTATCTAGGAAAGGTCCCGCATACACTCTTAAAATTACGAAATTAACAAAGAAGGAAAACTTTCGTCGTTGAGATGCCTGCAACACTCCCAGCCTCTTGTATAAGTATTTAAGTGTGCTGGTCTCAGCGCTGTATTTGTTAACATTTGCATATATGCTAGTCTTTTATTCTGGAATCTCTATGTACATTCATGTCCAATAAAAACATGGAGCTTTGAAACCCAATTTCTGCAAACCAATCTTTGAACTTCTTTACCAACAAAACTTTTAGAAAGAGGAAGCTGATTCATGGCTCCAATGGCGTATTCTAAAACTAACAACCTAAGGTGGATTAGGGCCAGAAGCTTGGTTTACTAGTCGAACACTGCTGCTGTTTAGTTGTCCGGATTGAATATGGGTGGATTCCCATGTTAAATTCTATCTGCAGTTTGGACCTGAAAGAATAGAAATCCAAAAATTAAGTTTCTCTTGAGATAAACTTTGACTTGAACATTGAAAGGACAACAACTTTGAAGACTACCTTATAATGATACTATGGTCAACTTGGCTTTTCCTTGGGAGAATATCAGGGGTGTTGCATTTTTAAATAGGGAATAGGGAGACAATAGAGAAAATATAAGCAGCCTTGACTTTCTCTTGATGAAGTCTCCATACATCTGGCTATTGCTCCTCAGAGTTGGAAGTAATGGCAACGATTCCACTTGTTCTCCCAGCAGGGGTCTCCAACCATTTTGTCAATACTTTTCAGTCTTATTTGATTTCATAAAAATATGATTCAGGATGTCACCTAAGCGAATTCTATAAATTCCTTAAGCCAAGTTCCGCTACATGTGAGCAACATGATATGCTCATTTTTGTCATATAGTGGATTAGTTCTGCTTTTATAGATGTAGAAGAAGTTGAATAGTTGTTTTTACCTGATCATATATTGAACCAGTTTAATGGGCTTCTATCTTCTTTTTTTAATCCTCTTTTGGCATGTGAATGAATATTTGCTACCTTGACCTCTCTTGAGTAGGAGATCTGATAATGTGATTGTCTTTTCTGCTTTCTTCTCCTGTTTAACTTTTACTATGAGGTATTTTGTTTTCTGTACAGCTTTTCAAAGTCATAATAGTCAACTTTTTCCTCTTTTTCCTCTTTTTCCTGGATGTCTCAGTAACTTGCCTTCAGATGCTCTGCTCCTGTTCCAATACATGAAGCAAGCAAATGAAAAGCCAAATTCTATCATGTTGGTTAGCTTGCTGGGAGCATGTACTCGTATCATGAATATCAGATTAGGTAAATGTATTCACTCGCACGTTGTTACCAGTGGTATTGAACTACATGTTGAACTGGAAACAGCCCTCCTGGACGTGTATGCAAAATGTGGTCATATAGAGCAGGCTTTACGCATCTTCAATTTAATGGGTGATAAAAATCTACAGACCTGGACCATCATGATTTCTGGCCTTGCGGATCATGGCCATGGAGAAGAAGCTGTGTCCTTGTTCGCCAAAATGGAAGAAGCTGGCTTTAGGCTGGACAGTTTGTCATTTTCTTCAATCCTACATGCTTCTAGTCATATTGGCCTTGTTGATGTTGGTCGTGAATATTTTGAAAAAATGGTAAGTATTTATAACATCAGGCCATCTATGGAACATTATGGATGCATGGTGGACATGTTTGGACGTGCTGGAGAATTAGAAGAAGCTTATGATCTTATAAGGAGCATGCCTATAGAGCCTCGTTCTGTGATAGTGAGGAGTTTCATTAGTGCTTGTAAGCATCATGGTCATATTCCTTGTGCAGAAGAAAATATAAGAGATATTCTCCTCAAAATAGAGCCTGATCTTGGATCAAACTATGTACTCTCATCCAGTTTGTCTTTTCTTTTTGGTTATTGCAGTGATGCTAACAGCCTAAGATCAGCTATGAAAGCGAAAGGGATAAAGAAATTTGCTCGCACCAGTTGGGTGCAGTCGTTTGGTAGTTTTTCAGAAAAAATTAGTTGAAAGATATGGCAGTAATGTTTCTGTTTATGCCAATGAAAGAGCAATAGATCACAGGAATGAAGGCATTGTTACATTCCAAAGACAAGAAAGAGCACTATCTATGGTGGAGAAAAATGAATTGTTTCTTTTTGGGTAATGCCACCAGGCTGAGGTACAAGTTTAGGGGAGATGTTGCTTTGACCATTGGAAGAGGGTCATACTGAAGTTCCTTAACATTTTTGCATTATTTAATATCTTGAAAAATGAAGATTACATCGTACATGATTTTGATTTGTGGCTCATGGGATATGACATTTGAGAGGAACTCACACAAATCGGTAAACTTCTGGAAGAGGAAAAGTCGTGCTCTGTCAGTGCCGCAACTCTGTTATCCTCCTCAAATTACTTGTAGCAATCAACCATACCGCGATACTGGACTAGTTGGGATCAGCTTTGTGAGTCTCCTACATCCATTCTTTCCTATTCGGGGCCATTCTTTTTTATACTGGTAAATGATTTGTTGTCTCCTTAAACTACTGTCTTTTCAAAATATGTGGTTAAGGTTCAATCTTGGAATGCTATTCAGAAGTTGGGGTACCCTTAAAGTGGCACCTCCGCATGGGCTGTAACTCTGGATGAAACTATGAGGTATTTCCATGTCTTGGGTTTACTACATGGTGAAACAAATTCAAAAGCTTTTATGAATGTCAAAACTCATGTGAGCTTAATTTTTCTTTAGTCTTAGTCCTTTACTTTGAACTCTGGAAATTAAAATTAAACCAAGAGCTGTCTTCATTTAGCTGGAAGTTTGAACTGTAATCTATGAAGTGAAGGCTAAGCAAGCAGTGAGCATGTCGTGCTGCTGCAGTTTTTGTTGTATGCAAAATATGGGAACTGAAGCCTTGGTAGTTATACTACTTGAAGTAGCAAATAAATTTTGGTTGATATAACCTGTGAAAAGAGAGCATGGAAAATCATCCGACTTCCATTGCACCTGTATCAGCTTGTGTCAGCTTTATTTTAAGGTATTAACTTGAATGCTTTGAAGAATAATCACTTACACATCCATTTGCATGTTATTTTTTTGGTGACTTTATGCCATCAGGAAAGGGTGCATGCTCTGTATACTCTGTATCTGTCAATCCTCCATGTCCTTTACATTCTATGCTTTTGATATGATTAGCCTTTTCTTAGATACTCAGCTGTCATGGGTTAGTGCAGTTATCTTTGGATAAATAAAGAGGATATTTATCACAACGGAAAGGAACCACTTGATTTCATTCAGTATTCCATTAACTTTCTTCCTATCTCATCGGCTTAGACTTAAGGATCCATTCATTTGTATAATACTGTTACTGACAACATCAGATGAATCTAGCTTCAGCTTGTCAGAAACCTCTTTGCGGTGTATTACATCACTTGCATATGAAGAAAGTTTCGAGCTTCCTATTCATGGTTCAAGAACAACATACAGTACTGGATGCTAATGTATTTCATCTGAAATTGTCCAGTACCCTAAATTATTTGAAGCATCTGGCCTGCAATCTCAAGCTGATCATGTCTTGTTATCAATCATATTGAAGACTTTTCCTCTTTCCAATGGTGGTGATCCTTATATGAGGTGAGGCATGCAAAGTTATTCACGCATATTAGAAAGGTTGAGCTAGCTGGGATGTGGAGAAGCTGATCCATCAACATGGAGAACCTGGCATCTGGTGCAGCCGTGTGAAGAAATTGGAGAATCGGCTAGAAGGTAAATGTATATGTTAGAATGGAGACAAGGAAAAGCAATCAGCAAATGTCTGAAAAAACTCACTGTTTAGCATGGCATAAATTCAGTTCTTTTACTATTAATATGCTGGTGTATGGATTCATTTATCTCGAATATGCATTAGGTTTTTGATGTATGAATCCATTACATCATTTCTTATTTTTTATTTTTGAAAAAGGCATTCTAATCAATTACGAGTATTAATTAAATTAAGCTTAGTACATCATGCATCAAAGATGGAGATCTAGTATCCACTCCATAGAATCAGACAGAACCCAAAGCCCGAGCTAACTGATGGCCACACTGGTTCGCTGATCTTTTAGCAAAAGACAAGCATGTAGAAGTAAAGCCATACATGAGTGTTTTATAGTCAAGAATAATAACATCAAAATAAGTGTTGTTGCCGCAAGATTTTTCCAGCACTTGTTTAACCAAAAAACCGTCAATCTCCAAAATAATTGTGATTGGTGCAAAATGTTTAGACAGCTGTGTAACCATTCTTCAAGGCTCGAGCCTTCAGGTCTGACTTGGTACTTGACACCGACCCTAAATTGGGACCAGAGTCTCGACCTGTATTCAGGACCCGAGACTCGACACTCGGCCTTGACTTATGAAATAAGACCTAACCTTGGATTAAGACTCCAACCCCAATCCTAAGCCTCGACCTATACACGAGTCATGAGATACAGTACCAGACCATTTGAGACCCCAACTCGAGACCCGACCTTGACACAAGACTCTTAACCCTGCCCTAGCTCGACAAGGAATGCGGGCTTGGCCCAAAATGGACAATATCTTACAAGCTTGGAGAAAAACCATGCGGGCTTGGTCTAAAATGGACAATATCTCACCATGTAAGAGTGTCTTTGGGCTGGCTGAGCCCAACAACTGGTATCAAAGCACAATTTCATGGGAGGAGTATCAGGATATGACAGAATGCTAGGGTGCGGGGCTCAGTTTCTTACCCTTACAAGCTTGGAGATGCACACACAAGAAGAAGCTAGTTGCGAGCTTCAGTTGTTATAAAAATACTCAAAAACAATGTGGGTGGCACACAGTGAATCTCGATAACCCGTGGATCGTGGCAATGGGCCACATGAAACTTAGTTCAAGGGGAAGATTGTGTAGGTATCTCGGTAATCCGTGGATCATGGTAATGGGCGACGTGGAACTTAGTTCAAGGGGGAGATTGTTGGGTGTGCGAATAAAAGTCCCACATTGGTAGCTGAGGACTGGGAAGCTACATATAAGGTGTAGGAATTTCTTAATGGTGTGAGACCTTTTGGAAAAAATCGTATGGGCTTGACCCACAGTGGACAATATCACACCATGTAAGAGATGTCTTTGGGCTGACTGAGCCCCAACATGCCTGAATGATGGCATGAACTGGTCTGCTAGACTGAGGATAAAAACCTCTCCTATGTGAACCTCTACCTTCAGATGAAGTGCCAATGAACTGACCAGAAGTGCGAGACCTATGATCCCTTAAGTACCCAAACTCCTCGCGACGCATAAGCTCAAACTCCTTGACCGCCTCGGCACTCTTTGAAAAGATGCCCCACTTTGGGTTGTCTTAAAAGATGCCTCTTGGATTCAGAAAGTCAAACTCCTCACAAATCTGTGAATCCTCTCAGTCACATCAGTTAAAATCACTAAGGCATGGAGAGACAGTACACATAATTTGGTTTCATACTCAGTCACAGAAATTCCCTCCTGAGTCAAATGCTCAAACTGATGCCTCAATTCCTCCCTCAAGCTACGGGGAACAAACCAAACTAGAAAAGCCTGCGCAAAGAGCCCCGAAGTTTAGGAAGAGACCCTTCATGTCTGGAATCAACATAGCAACGTCACCACTGTGTCACGTTCCAAAATAACCCCTAGGCGTGATTGACACCCGCTAACACCACCTATCGGGAGAACCAATCTTTCCTGTCGGGAGAACCAATCTTTCTTACATTTTACCATTTCAATAAGCACTAAGTTAAGATATGAGCAGCTCCAAAACACACCAATAATAATCATTGCATGGAGAATAATAATAATCCAACGAAATTCCATAATCAATCTAATAATTCAACATTTATTCGAGAACTATTTCTCTGGCCCAAATCGCACACTAAGACCATGGGGCATCTAAATAGAGTTACATGAGTTCAACTTTTGGGCATGCAAACCAATGAAAAGAAATCCAAGCTAAAAATAGCTAGATCTGAAACGACAGCCTCCATGAACAATGCGAAGGCTCACCTCAACAACATAATCCTTATGAACGGACCGTCAACTACTAGTCTCACCTTCCACAATAGTATCTGCAGACATGCAAGTAAAAAGTGAGTTGTATATAAGTATAACCCAGTAAGATCATCGACTCGCTACTTTAAATACTCCTGGAACAAGTGTTAGAAAATACAACCACACCAAGAGCATAAAAATATTATACACAGGAATTACGTCATAATAGGATGACCAACAAGATCAAACAATCGTTTATCAGGAACTATATATCTCAACACAATTTACATCAAGGATTTGTCATGAATGGCTATTAAAGTAATTAACCAAAATCACGAGTTCCGCGGCAACATACATAATGCACCAAATGTATCAAGGAGCATACACAATGCTAGGGGGCATACAATGTCACATATCAAATCTAGAAGCATACACAATGCTTAAGGAAAGCATACACAATGCCTTAGTGGAATCAAGAAGCATACAAAATGCTCAAGGAAGCATACACAATGCTCCAATCTCATCGTATCACGAAATAGTTTATAAAAGGAGTTTTAGTGTTCTTGAACATAAAGTATATGCGGCTAGCCTCCACGACCACCGATTCTGTCAAGCACACGCTTGTCCCAACATATGGATCGGGCAGACAAAAATACATTTTAAAAAATAATTTCAAAGCAAGCACCAAAACCTTAAAATCTCACTTACCTCGCTAATGACAAGTTCCTAAACCTTGCAATGCGTGGTACACCAACCAAACAACCTCCAGTGGCTTCAATCTGAAAAAAATATTACTTAACGATGTCAATTAAATTAGACGGGATCAAGTCTCAATATCCCAAAATTTAAAGCTTAGAGCTAAACCTTAGTATCGCACACCTTAAGCCATAAACTTAAGTAGGAAAATACAAACTTAATTGATGAATGTTTCTACCCAATACGTTAATACTCGCGTTTCAAAATAATAATACTCCTCTGAGTATAGACAATCCAAGGTGAACACCAAGAACGTACAGGAAGTACCAACAAACCAGTGAACCAATGGCTTTAAGATCTATAAACAGAGGCCAAAACTTTACAATTCACTAAGAGGCTCAACCAATTATTGCCTAATCATTATGTTTTCCAACTCATTATTACACCATGGATTAATAATTATTGCTATATATAATAATAGTTACTATATGAGTTTTAGGAGTTGCCACTTTCAGCAAATAGATAAGAAACATTTTTCTGCCATTCCTTGTCATATAGATACACCACTGTACGTAGACACTAAACCCCTTCAAAATAGGGTGTTTCTCAACCTAATAACAAATAAAAATATTCTAAATATATGCCAAGAAAAAGGAAATTTCAGTACCTGAACAACGAGATCCCTATTGTGTGCTTCCTCACGTGGTCTGCAACTTCTCTAAGATTTTGAAAGCTTGATTCTTTTCTCCCAAAACTAAGAAAAAAAATAGCCCTAGTTTTTCTACCTTATAAGCCCCTAAAATGTGTCATTAACAAGATGAGAAAATGGGCTTGGGCCCACTCTATTTTAATTCTCTTTATTATTATTATTTGGTTAAAATTATCAATTAATTCTTTATTAAAATATTTGGGTTATTACACACTGCTTGGTGAGGCCACACATCTGAATTGTTGTATAGTCCACCTATTGGGACTCCACCAACTCCACACTCTAAAGCCTCTCATGAAAATTCACCAAGAACTCATAAGAATCCTCTCTCCGTCACTCTGACCACCCTAAAATTGAGGGGGATCCATCTTCCTAAATCTTTCAAATCTACTCTGATCCTCATCAGACATAAGTGGTCTAACCACACCTAAAGCTCCTATACCCGGTAGAGGCATACCATCAACTCTAGCTGCTGCTGCTGCTATCGGATGGTCTGCTTGGACCATCTGGGCCTTGAAAAATTGGAATAGACTACTGATATGAAGTTTGAGATCCCACTTTGGTCTGGGAACCCTTTGGAGTACCAGACAAACCACCACTTTGATCTATACCCTCTAACAGACCTAACACATAGACAAGGGAATCTTGAAGTACTGAGGTAGCTACAAACCCAGGTGAAACCTAAATTGGGCCCACATCCTCAACTAGAATATGATTGGCCTCAACCTCGATCTTAAATATGATCGACCTCAACCTCGATCTTAACTTCAAGAGATTCTGCTCTAGCTGGACCTGAGTAACTACCTGTGCTCTATCGCAAGCCTGGCCTCGGGCCCTACCACGTCCACTACCGCATTTGTGTGTCCCAGCACGGGAAGAAGGTACGGGTGCTGGCATGAGCTCTTTCTCTCTTCCCATGATCGCACGTGTGATCACTATCTGTGTGAGAGTGAAACAAAGAATTCTTAGTAATTGATGAAATTAACTTCGCACGATAAGAAAGAAAAGAGTTTTTCTAAAGTCTTGTAGCCTCTCGAAGATAGATAACGGACGTCTCCGCACCGATCTGGAAGACACTACTAGACTCTGTTTGTACTTGTGAAACAAATAAACCTAACACTCTAATACCAACTTGTCAAGTACGACTCAAAAATCAAGGGTAGTGATGACACTTATCTAACCTACCGAATAGGTAAGCCAATCCAAGAACCACAACCTAAAAACTCCAAAAACAATACAGAATTTAGGGATATACTACTAAACAAGTCAAAATAAGAAATCTTTCGTAAGAATCACAAGTGTTGAAACAACATCTATAACTCTCTCAAAACTCGAAAGTCATTATACACGCCTCTAACTAATTAAGTACAAAAAAGGAAATAACGAAGGAAGTAAGGGATTGAAGGGACTCATCATTCCATAGGTCACACAAACAGCTACCTCTGGATCCCAAGAGTGATAGCCTCAAACGTAGGTACTAGATCAACGTCCGAGGATAATCGGCTTGGTACCTGCACACGAGGTACAGAAAATAAACAAGCATGAGTACTAATCCACATGTACTCAACACCATCGTCGCCTAACTCTACTTCAAAGCAATGGTGAGGGTATGCCATATAATATCTAAACCAACACTTAAACTCTTAATAGAAACAATAATGATCCACCAAAACCAGTCAAAATATACACATAATTCAACTATCAAATGAAATTAGATAATCTTATCCACTCTTTACAACATTTAGGTACACATACATCAAATGGAATCATGAACAATCCAAGTAAAGTGTGTATGAATGAATGAATGTGATGCATATGTTGTGTATACATATATTTCTCTATATAGCTAGCTAGGACCCATAGGGGACTCACGAGGTCCATATACTGGACAAGCATGCCCTATGTTCCTAAAACTATCAGTAATAATACGTCAATCTGATTCATATAATGTTGGACAGGCGTGCCACTCCATTTTCCTATGAAATGCAATGCATGACGAGCAGGCGTGCAACTCCTATCCCACAAGCAATACATTTCTTATCATGAGTCAATATAGTCATCAATTCAAGTTTACCTCTTTCATACTTCATAATCTATATAAACACTCCTTTTAGATTCAAAGATAACTAAAATCTCAATTTTCATCAAATATCATCATAATCCGACACAAGTTCTCAAAGAGGAGTAAAATTATCAACTAGCATGCTCAAAAAGTCACTTTTTGATGCACTTTACACTAATCATGCTAGAAAATCGGGGAAGATAGTCTAAACAAGTCAATTGATTATTTTAATCTTCACATAACACCGATACCCGTATAGATGACCGTCCTCTCACTTATCCAAGACCCTCATTTCTCCATTACTCCCTTGTACAAGCAACTAACACAAAAGAAAAGAGTCAAACAAACCCCAACTTGCCTTAAACGAAGTTCAAAAAGTCAAACCAAAGCTTTCCTTTTTCATAGAGCCTTCAAACGAGCCCAATCCGATCAGCTACATATTCTACATAAGAAAAAATATTCATAGACACCCATATTGCTACACTTTATTTTGGATCCAAAAAGTGAACCCTTAGCCCACAAGGGCAAAAAACTAAAATTTTTATTTAATAATCATGTTATCCATCACTTAAGGAACTCAAATTTGAAATTTCATAAAAATACGGAGCTAAAATCGATATTCAAATCATTAAAAGACCATTTCTTAACTCTAACCCCAAAATCTCCAAATTTCCCAATTTAAAATGAGAAAAGACATCAAATACACCCTGAACTTGTTCCGAAAAGTCAATTTTGCATTCAAACTAATCCGGCGACCTATTACACCCCTATACATATTAAAAGTGAATTTAATAGACCAATCTCTATAAAAAAATTCTCGAACGGACCCTCAGAACTCATCCAGAACCTTGTGAATACAAATCAACTAGCTACTGATCAAAAATGATATTCCAGATTCAATGTCATTATCAGATCACCGAATAAAGGTCGTTATCAATGGATGCTGACAAAAGTCAACTCTATGCCTTAAAGTTCCAACTTTCCAATCAAGTACTCAAAATCCATTCGAACGTCTCGAGACCCGAACAAAGAATCTGCTAGCCTAAAAATGACAATCCAGAACTAACAGAACTGGCAGAATTCTCATATGATCTTGTTTTCACCAAAAATTGATCGAAGTCAACCATATCAACTTTCAAACCTTCCAAATAAACAACTTACGTAATGATCAATCAACCAGCTAGTTGCCACTCACACCAGCAGAACACAAAAACCATAAAACAACTACTACGAGGGGTAAAAGAGTCAAAATGCACCAGAATTAATAAATCACTATGAGGATTGTTTTACATCAGCTTGTAGGGTGGTGTTAAATTCATTTTTAATATGTAAAAGGGTGTAATGGTCGGTAGGTTAGTTTGAGTGTGAAGTCAACTTTTGGGAACAAGTTCAGGGTGTATTTGATGTCTATTTCTTATTTAAAATCAAGATTTGTAGATGATTTTCAAGTAAATCATTGAAAAATGTGTAAATATAGTTTAAGAATCATACCCAAAGAAGAATCCTTGAAAATAACCTTTTGAATCTTCCATAAAATGAGTTCTCAAGCTTCAAAGATCGAGTTATGGGCTCTATCTTCGAAATAGGATATTTAATTTTATCCAGGACACACCCTTCCTCACTTTCATTAGTCCCGATCCATCGTGATCGCGACACCTCACATTGCAAATGCGATGCACAAAACGACCCTGACCCGTACCCGTACCAGTTTCCATTTGCGATTGAGAAATCCCTCTACATGATCATGATGCCTGACCCACCTTGTTCGTCATGATTGTGGTAGGACCTTCGTGAATGCGAAAAAGGAATTTCACCTACACTAGAAACAATTGAAATCAACTACAAGACCAAACCAAAAATCTACGAATGGACCCATAAAATTCGTTCAAAATTCCGTCAACTCAAATTAAATATACTACTAGATTGAAAACGATATTCCGGACTCAATCTAACCATCAAAACGCCGAATAAAGGCAGTTTTGACCAAATGTTGACCGATTGTTAAACCTTAACCTAAAATTTCATCTTTCTAACCAACTACTCAAATTCTGTCCGAATACTTTTGGACTCGAATAAAACATCTTACTAGATCAAAAATCACATTTTGGAGCAAACAGAACAGTCAGAATTTCATTTCGACCATGATATAATCCATTGTTGACTTTGGTTAATCATACCAACTTCTGCACCTTCCAAAATAAAAAAATTTGCATAGTTCTCATTCAACCACCTCGGGAACTGTACCAACTACACTCACTGATCAGTAATACCCTAAAGCAACTACAGAGAGGGATAAAATAGTGAAAATACCTAGAAAACAAAAAATCACCATGAAGGTTGTTACATAATATTATCTCCTACATTTGATTTTTTGTAGCATATCTCTATAATTTCAAATTAAAAAATAATTAGTTCAAATGCAAACAAGAAGCGATTTATTTCTATGAAGTTAAAGATGGGATAAAAATCGGCTGGCCCCAAAATATGATGTATACATAATTTGTTTTTATAAATTGCTCTTTATATTTTTGAAAAATATTTTAAAAAAGAGTAATAAAAAAAGTTGTAGATCTACACCAATTTGTAACAAAGAAGTGGTAA
The DNA here is from genome assembly GCA_031232105.1 of Capsicum rhomboideum. NCBI lineage: Eukaryota > Viridiplantae > Streptophyta > Magnoliopsida > Solanales > Solanaceae > Capsicum > Capsicum rhomboideum. Next base: position 42,917,891 of record CP124719.1, on the reverse strand, counting down.
AAGAAAACTCTACGATCTTCTAGTCTATGCCTCTCTCAGGATGTCAAATTGATGGAGTCACAAATATTTACATAGTTAGATTAAGAACTGCTAGACTAAATCTTTGATCCTACCATAAAAAACTATTACCTAGAGGCTCCTAAAAATATTTCCTTCCCTCAAAGAAATTATTGAACATTTATAATTATAGAAATCATCTGATAAATCATTTACTGTGGATATAAGGTAATTATTTTAAGAAAATTTGCCTACTTAAGCTAACATAGCTACTATATCTACTCTAGATAGATATAGTTTTAAAATATTATCTAATATAGCTATACTTATGATTTTATAGAAAATATCTCCTCTCTCCTCCTCTCTATCCCTCTCTCTCTCTCTCTCTCTCTCTCTCTCTCTCTCTCTCTCTCTCTCTCTCTCTCTCCCTACAATCTCTTTTCTTCTTCAGTATTTGGCTGCGAAAATTGCTATATGCTATTCAGATTCAGTCTTTGATTTCACTGTTGTTGATTGAGATCAGCTGCTTGAGAGCCTCCAATTTTTTCAAAAATGAAGGGAAGAATACATAGAAAAAAAGAAGAAGATACTATATCAACTTTATCAACTACATCAACTGTATTTATGTATCTTCAGAGAGGCCTTTTGAATCTTGTCTTCTTCGAGTTGTTGAGCAATTCAAACATTGTATCATAAATACAAATGTAAAGCAGCTTGTATCATAGATACATATTGTATCACATATGATGGTACCTAAAATTGAAATTCTAAAACACATATACGCGACTTAGATTTGAAAATATGAATCACAGATGCACATCAAATATAATTTATGGTACTTAAAATTGAAATTCTAAAACACAGATACACAGACACATATATAAGCTTTGAAAGTGAAACATAGATACACAGATACACATATGTATTAATCATCTACCAAGCACAAATAGCACAAATATACATGTATGTGATGCATGTATGGTACTAAAATTTGATACACCTATGCTATGAAACAAATACATAGACACACGTTGGTATAAAAAGAGTATAAAATACAAATACACAGATGCACATGCGTATCAAATACATGTATGTTACTTAAATTGAAATTGTGAAACACAGATACAGAGAGGGAGAGGGAGCGAGAGAGGAGAGTGAAAGAATCCAACCTCCATATTGATACAACATGTATCTTAGCATCTCTCCCCTCTCTCTCTCTCCAAATCTCTGGCTTGCCTTTCTCTTCTCCATCTCAATCTGTCTTGCCTCTCTCCTCTCTCAAATCGTTGCTATGAATCGCAATTAGGGAAATTATAACTACTATTTGTAATTATAGTCCAAACTAGAGCTATTTATGAAAATTTCTCGTTATTTTAATTACCGCATCACACATTAAGAGTTCTTAAAGAGACGTAAAATTCTAGCACAAATAGCTAGAGATCATTTCGGCATTTCAAGAAAATATTTGAATGTCATGGTTAGTTATTAAAGGAATACATGTTTTCAAAATGAGTTATTGCTAAACAACAAAGAGATTGAGTAAAAAATTCAAAAAGAAATTTCACTGTAGTCCATGAACGAAATAGAAAAGTTTAGAGGCTTTAGTTTTAGTTATCTTTGATAAGATCGTTCTTTATATATATTTGGGTAGGAAAGAAAGTTATAAATTGTTTATTAGGTTTCTTTTGAAAGACTAGAGCTAGAATATCATGACGTGGGGGATATATTTTGTTTTTTAAGTTTTAATTTAATGAACAGTCACTATAACGGTTGTTGCTCACCTCACTCCATTGTTCTTACACGTTTTGGTTCTTTCACCAAATGTTACATCTTTGGTTGATAACTTCTTAATTAAGTTTAGGAAAGATGCACATGAGTCACGAGATACTATAGAGTAAATGAAATCCATTTTAACAAGCGAAAGTGACAGACGTACGTACATTAAGGAAATTTCCGCAATCATACGATAGCATCTCATGTTGAATAGATATCCATACCAAAGATGACATTTTCTTGCAAGCTGCAACTTATATTTGTCTAAACCTCTACACTAAGGCCATGTCTTGTCACTACAATTATGAGAGTGCTCTCTCAGTGATATACAAGCCATGCTACTATTATTTTGTATTTATCTTAAGGATATTTTTTATTAATCATGTGCTTTGGAGCGTCTAAATACCAAATTTAGCGCATGTAACATTTTAACCATAGCTAAAAACAGAGGTTTTTTCCACTGTGAGTTAATGGAAAATTTGTGTTATAAAACATGATTTTTCCACTCATTTTCTATCGAACTAGCTCATTGGGAAAACGAATATTGGGAAATAGATTCTCATTGAAATACTTGAAAACATCCTAATTTTTTCGTGTGAAAAACAATTTTTTCTTTTCTCAGTGATTCAATCAAACACCTATGGGAATGGCTATCGAACATTTTCAGAGGAAAATTTCAATTGGAAAATAATAATTTTTTAGTAGTGAACATTTTCATATCACCGTTTTTCAGCGTATCAAAAAGGGGGTGAAGACTAGGAAGCATCTATTAAAATATGAGATATAACGTGCTGAAGCATTAAAAAGAACAGAAAGAAGAATTTAAATACATAATACAAAAATAAAAAAAGCTAGGGCGAAATCAAAAAACATAGCCAAAGACGCCGACTTCCCTTCAACACCTAAAACCCTAAAACCCTAACATTGCTGTCGGTGACATGGCCGACTCGGCCACTGGTCAGCCGGAAGAGGCTGGCCAAACCCTGTCTATCTGTCACGATCCAAAAATGAGGTCATGATGACACTTATCACGACCCGGCCTGGATAAGTAAGCCAATCACCCAAAAGGAAAGAAGAACAATATAATAAAAAGGGAATAAGGTAAACGAGACTCCTAGAACGAAGTCAAGTCACATGTACATAATAGTAGCAGAAGATGAAAAGAAATGTCATAAACTCCCAAGAAGTAGTGTCACAAATGTAAGAGCATCTAAGTACAACATCCAAAACTGAAATACAAAATCTGTCTCTGACCCAAAATAAAGACATGATAAAGGATAGGATGAGATCTGAAATCTGTTCGAACGCTGGAGCGAACCAGTACCTCAAAATATGAAATACACTCTCGAACTCAACAGCCACGCGTGGTACTCGACCTGGGATTTGCACCAAAAAGGCACAGTAGGAGTAAGTATGGTCCACTTGTACTCAGTACGAATCATAGGCCGACTGAGCAAAGCAGAAAATAATACAAGTAAAGAAATACTATGAGCACGTCACCTGCAAATAGAAAAGTTCCCAAATGGTAGCTCACACCGTCTCCACTAACAGTTCTAATATAAGTGTGGAAAGAAAAAAGGGGGAGGGGAACAAGTAATCATGGAAGTAAGCATAAACAGAATAAACACCAAGAAAACATGCACATTGAAAATGAATATGCATATAGAATGCAATGATGATGATGATGTAATGATTTCAAAGTTATTGTATAACTTTCTGTATACACCTACCGAGCCTTAATTCTCCCAAGATAGGACCCATGAGGGGTTCATAACCCATATACTATATCTCAACGTCTCAATCTACCCGACCGGCACATCCCTTGGTCTAGGCGTTTTTAAAAGTATCTCATTTTCTTTCAAAAATCAGTGTTTCTCAATGATACCAATATCTCGTGATGTGTATGTATGAAATGAGGATGATATGCTCACAATCACATCAGTATGAAGATAATCAATCCATTCAATACGTGTATAAGTGCGCTCAGAAATTAACTCAATATGTCAAAAATTCATGATATCAGTTCTAGTTTGGTACCATTGGAATAAATATGCATATAAGACATCATTAATATCATGTCAACCCATAACTCAGGTGTTTTATCATGATAAAGGCAAATAATGCTCAATAAGACCTATAATATCTATTCAAGCCACATATGAATGCACAAATAAGGCCATTGATGTCAACTAAAGCCACCACCTGGGCCACATGCAATATATGATATCACAAATCAACAACAACAAAAATATAAGCCCCCACATGGGTACACGACAATAATAATAATCTCGAAACACCATTTTCATAGTTATTTTTCCCAACCCATACCATGCTTTACTTATTTATTAACTACCCAACCCAGCCTGAAGAAAGTTAAGCCATAACCTACCTCGAAGTGTCTAAACCCAAGGCTAAAGTCCTTTAACACGGAGATTTTCCCTTTCAAACAGTATCGGAATCAACTGAAACATATTAATATAACATCTACGTGTTAAAAGGAAGCTAACAATACCCATATTGGCCATATTTAAGACCGGTCCAAAATGGACTCGAAAAATGAGTTCTAAGAGAGAGGGGTAAAACTAAAATTTTCTTTTAGAAACATATTCACCAAGGTTATAGGAGTATACAGTTAAAAACCCATGAAAAAACGAGTTAACTATGAGGTCCAACGAAGAAAAACTATTTTTAAGCTTTACCGACTAAACTTCTAAAAGTCCATTTCAAAATCGAGATTAAAAGGTATTTTCGAAGACACAATCAAAGAGAAATGATGGGAATATGAGTTTAGAGGTTACCCACATGAAAATCGATGAAGAAACCCTAAAAAATTGCCTTTCTCGAAGCTTGGAGGTCCAAAGATAGAGTAAAATCGCGATTTTGAGCTATTTATACTTTTCTGTGAACAATACCTCGCTAACGTGAAGGGTTCGCGTTCGCGAGGGTCAACATTGACCTGGCCAAAATTTTGGCCTTCTCGTTCGCCGCCAAGGCTTCGCGTTTGTGACAGCCTCATCGCGTTTACGAAGAAGGCAAGACCCGACCCTGACCCCAATTATTCTTTTCGATCACAGCCACCACCTCGCGATCGTGACGAAGGGGAAATTACTTATCCTTATTTTCCGCTAGGGGACAGCGTTCGCGAAGAAGGATCTGGCATGCACCAAATATCAGCAAAATTCTAAGTTTGGCATGCTTACGATGTCTCCGAACTGACCCTCGGGACTCATTCGGAAACCCATAAAAATTAAATCAAATATGATACTAGGCTCTTTGGATGTTTCAGACTCAATAGCGGCATTGGATTTTCAAAAAAGGATTGTTTTTAACAAATTAGCCCCCGGGACCCCTTATAGGCAAAATTCACTAGTTTCCAAATGAAGGGTCGAAATGCAAAATAAAGGTTCCGGACCCAAACCAACCCCACTACTAACCCAAATTCGACATTCTGAATCTAATGGAATTGTCTAAATCACCATCTGGGACTTGAAACATTGAATGTTGGCCGAAGTCAACTATAGGACTTTTAAAGCCTCTAGAAACCACAAACTCTACTCAATTATTTTTGATCACACTAGGAACCGTGTCAACCATCCCCACACCCAAAACCAACATGTAGCAACTACAGGGGAGGGCCAAGTGGTCAAATCACATAAAAATTAAAGTTTCACATATCAAGTCTTTAAAATATCCACCACTAAGACTCTAGTTCGTCCTCGAACTGAAAAGGCAAGCAAGAACCTGAATCGGTAAAGAGATGAGGGTAACTACTATGCATATTAGACTCAACCTACCAAGTAGCCCTCTCAACTGAATGGTGTCTCCACTGAACCCTAACCACATGAATATCTCTAGAATGCAACCGTCTAACATCCCTGGCTAAAATAGAAACTGGATCCTCAACAAAGGTCAACCTCTCATCCAACTAAACTGAATCCCAACGAAGCATGAGACTCATCCAAAATATAGCGTTGAAGCATAAATACATGAAAAACTGGATGAATGACTGAAAAATCTGGAGGTAAGGCCAACTCATAAGCAACCTCCCCAACTGTCCAAAGAATCTCAAATGGTCCAATGTACCTTGGGCTAAGCTTGCCTATCTTTTAGAACCTCATCACGCCCTTTGTGGGCGATATATGAAGGAAGACCCGATGACCAATCCCAAACTTCAAAGCACGAACCCTGCAGTCCGCATAACTCTTTTGCCTACTCTGGACTGCCCGAAGCCTATCCTGAATTACCCAAACTCTATCCAAAGACTAGCGAACCAAGTCGGTACCACGGGGTCTAGCCTCAGAATTATCAAACTAACCAATCGAAGACTGATAATGTCTATCATAAAACGTCTCAAAAGGGGCCATCTCAATACTTGAATAGTAACTGTTATTATAGGCAAACTCTACCAAGGCTAAATGCTGCTCCCACTGACCTCCAAAGTTTATAACATACGCACAGAGCATATCTTCCAAAACCTGAATAGTCCACTTGGATTGACTGTCGGTCTAGGGGTAAAAAGCAGTGCTAAGGTCGACCTGAGTACCCAAATTCTCTTGGAACATCCTTCAAAAGCTAGAAGTGAACATTAAACCTCTATCTAAAATAATAGACATAGGTAATCTATAAAGACAATCTATCTCTCTAACATAGATACGAGCCAACCTCTAGACACTAAAGGAAATCTGAATAGGAATGAAATGGTTTGATTTGGTCAATTGATCTATGATGACCCAATTGTTGTCAGACCCTCGAGAAGTATGAGGAAACCCACTCACAAAATCAATAGTGATCTTCTCCAACTTCTACTTAGGAATAGGTAATCTCTAAAGTTAACCACCAGGTTTATGATGCTCGGCCTTCACCTGCTGACGACACAAGCAACGAGCTACGAAGTCTACTACATCCTTCTTCATACCACCCCACTAGTAATGCTGTTTCAAATCACGATACATCTTGGTCACGCCTGGATGTATAGAATATTTGGAATAATGCGCCTCCTCTAAAATCAATCTCACCCATCCACCAACTCTTGACACACAAACTTGACCACCAATCCTCAAAACACCATCCAAATTAAGAGATGTTACCTTAGCCGCACCACTCAATACCTTATATCGAATCACCCTCAAGCTATCATCATCGAACTGGTGAGTTCAAATCGGCTCCATCAAAGAAGATCTAGCATCAACAAGGTCTAAAACACGTACGAGTGTTGAAATATCAAGCCTAATCATTTGGTTAGCTAAAGACTGAACCTCTAAGGCTAAAGTCTGCTCCTGAGTCAAGAGATGACCTCAAATGCCCATACTAGTTGTCTTTCGGCTCAAGGCATCCGCAACCACATTAGCCATACCCAGATGATAGAGAATGGTGAGATCATAATCCTTGAGCAACTCAAGCCACTAAGATCCCGCTGATCGAAGAAGTACTGAAGGCTACAATGATTCGAGAAAATATCACAACGGACCCCATACAAGTAATGCCTCCACAACTTCAACACAAACACAACCGCGGCCAATTCCAAATCATAGGTAGGGTAATTCCTCTTATGAGACTTCAACTAAAGAGAAGCATAAGCAATAACCTTACCCTCTTACATCAACACTACGCCCAAACCCACACCAAAAGCATCACAAAACACGATAAAACCCATGCCCTCCTTGGGCAAAGTCAAGTTAGGAGCCGAAGTCAACAACTTTTGGAGCTTTTGAAAGATCTTCTCACAAGTATCTGACCACTGAAAGTAACCTTCTTCTGAGTCAACTTGATCAAAGGATCCGCAATGGATGAGAAAACTCTATAAAATATCGATAATAACCCTACAAGCTAACAACTCTGAATCTTGATAGGATTAGTGGGTCTAGCCTAATCACGAATTACCGCAATCTTAGCCGGATCGACCATAATACCATCCTTGGTCACCACATGACCCAAGAAAGAGATAAAATCCAACCAAAACTCATACTTGGAAAACTTGGCATACAACTTCTCATCACACAATCTCTGAAGTAAAGTACTCAAGTGTCTCATATGATCAGCCTTATTCTTGGAATAAACCAAGATTTCATCTATAAATACAATCATAAAGGAGTCGAGATACGGTTGAAATACTTGGTTTATCAACTCTATGAAAGTTGTTGGGGCATTGGTCAACCCAAAAGACATGACAAAAAACTCATAATGACTGTATCGAGTTCGCAAAATTATCTTCGAAAAATCCAAAACTCTAATCTTCAACTAGTGATACCCGGATCTCAAATTAATCTTAGAAAATACGTAAGTACCCTGATGTTGGTCAAACAAATCATCAATTCAAGGAAGAGGATACTTGTTCTTAACTGTCACCTTATTCAAATGTCGATAATCAATACATATGCATATAGAACCATCCTTGTTCTTCACAAAAAAGATAGGAGCACCCCAAGGGGATACACTAGGTCTAATAAACCCCTTACTCAACAAGTACTGTAACTTCTCCTTCAATTCCTTCAACTCAGCTGGGGCCATCCTATAAGGAGAAATGGAAATAGGTTTGGTGCCCAGCTTCACATCAATAGCAAAATCAATATCATGATCCGGAGGCATACCAGGTAAATTCATAGAAAAAACACCCATAAACTTGTGAACAACCCGAATAGAATCCATAAGAGGCGGTGAGGCAACACTAGTATCATAAATATAAGACAAATAAGATAAACACCCTCTTTCTACCATGTAACAAACACGTAGAAAAGATATAACTCCCTTTGAACCCGAATTAAATGTACCCTTCCAAGCTATCCTTGGCACACCCGACGTAGCTAAAGTCACGGTCTTGGCATAATAATCCAATATAGCATGATAGGGAGCTAACCAATTCATACCCAAGATAACGCAAAATCTACTATATATAGGAGGATCAAGTCTACCCAAGACTCTCGCCCCGTAAAGGTAACCACACAAGATCGGTACACTCGATCTACCACTAAAGAATCTTCTACGGGGATAGATACGTGAAGAGGCCTACCAAGGGACTCACATGCAGCATCAAAACTAGAAGTAAAATATGTAGACACATAGGAGAATGTAGACTTAGGTTCAAATAACATGGAAGCGGATATGTAGAAAATCGAGACTATTCTTATAATAACTACATCAGAGGCCTCTACCTCAGGTCGCCCAGGTATATTATAACATTGTCCATGTTCACTCCCGAACTGAGCAAACCCTCAACCACTACAACAAGCTCCCCTACCTCTACCTCAAGCACTACCCCTACCACTCTGTGAACCACCTCTGGCAGCAGATATAGGAGTAGGGCAAAGCTGAAGCTAAGAACCCTGCTGGACAGGACCAAACACACGTCGAGGATAATTCTTGGCCAAGTGGCCAACCTAATCACATATAAAGCATCCTCTAGGGCTTGACTTAATCTGAGGAGGCACAGACAAACTAGGATGACCGCCTTGGCCAAAAGAACTGAAGCTAGAACCTCCACTAGCATGACCCAATGCTTGGCTACCTGAAGACGCAGAACTTGAAGGTCTACCACCTGATCCTTATAAAGTGGCCTGAATCGGCCTACCATGATAACTAAGGGAACTTCTACCAGAGAAATCTCTGCCTCAGAAGGCATATCTACTAAACTCGCCCTGATGACATACCCTCTCGGTGCCTTCCTGAGTAGCCTGGGTAATAGACTCAGTCAACTTGGCATGCTCAATAATACTCTAAAAAGAAGCCCCTGAAATAACCATATGGGCTATAGTAGTCAACTGATAAGGACCCTCTAACCTCTTCACAAACTTTTGAATCCTCTCAAACTCAGTGGAGATACTGGCGGCTGAATATCTGGATAGAGTATGAAAATGTGCCGCATACTCGGCAATAGTCATGGAACCCTACCTTAAGTGATCAAACTCATCCAGCATTTAATCTCTCAAGATGTACATGATAAATCTCTCTAAGAAAGCCTAAAAAACCTGAGCCCAAGTCATAGCTGGCGAACCCAAAGGCCTACAAATGGCTAGAGACCTCCACCAATCTTTGGCCACATCCGTCAACTGATAGGTAGTATAAGCAATTCCATGAGACTCAAGAGATCTAAGATTATGTAGTTTCTCATGGCAATCAACCAAAAAGTCACAGGCATCCTCACAAATTACTTTACTAAACTTGGGAAAAGCCAAGTGAATAAACCTCTCAAACCTCTTTTGATCATCAGAAGACATCACAATACCTGAAGCAACTGAGGGAATAGTAAGTATGATAGGAAATGAATCCACACGTGGGGGTACCAAAGACAATGGCTGTACCTAAGAAGAAGGAATACCATAAGCAGATGCCTGTACAAATGGTGGAACACCACTCACAGTCTGAGGAATACCAGGTAAACTCAAGGGAACACCTTCTAAATGACTCAAAAGGTAAATCAATAAATCCTGAAGCACTGGGGTATCAACTGAACTCTATGGGACCTGAGCTGGCCTCACAACCCCTGTCTGATAGTCATCTCTAACATACTCAACCTCAGACTAGGGAGAGGCCTCCCTAACACGTCCTCTGACTGGGGATGTTCCTCGTGCATGTCTTTTACTTCTGGGTCGACCATGATTCCTGCCCCATCCTCGAACTGGGGCTCCTAAATCAAGTGCAAGCTCAGCATCCCTAGCATCCTTAGACCTAGTTCTCACCATCTACGCAAAAAAGAATGGAATATAAGTTTAGAACATTGGGCATAAACAACCCACATGATAAGGAATTAAATTAGAGAAGTTTCTTTCCTAAAGAAATCTTATAGCCTCTCGAAGATAGATACAGATTTCTACGTACCGATCTACGAGACTCTACTAGACATCCTGCTCGTACACTTATGAGACTAGTGAACCTAGCGCTCTGATACCAATTTGTCATGACCCAAAAATGAGGTCATAACGACACTTATCACGACCCCAGTCTTGATAAGTAAGCCAATCACCCAAAAGAAAAGAAGAACAAGATAATGAAAAGGGAATAAGGTAAATGAAACTCCTAGAATGAAGTCAAGTCACATGTACATAACAGTAGTATAAAATGAAAAGAAATGTCATAAAATCCCAAGAAGTAGTGTCACAAATGTAAGAGCATCTAAGTACAACATCCAAAACTGAAATACAAAATCTGTATCTGACCCAAAATAAAGATAAGATAAAGGATAGGATGAGCTCTGTAATCTGCCCGAACGTTGGAGCAAACTAATATCTCAGAATCTGGAATATACCACTCAAACTCAATCATCATGCATGGTACTCGAACTAGGATCTGCACCAAAAGGGTACAGTAGGAGTAAGTACGACCCACTTGTGCTCAGTAGGAATCATAGTCCAGCTGAGCAAAGCAAAAAATAATACAAATAAAGAAATACTATAAGCACATCACCTGCAAATAGAAAAGTTCTCAAATGGTAGCTCACACCGTCTCCACTAACCGTTCTAATATAAGTATGGAAGTAAAAAAAAAAGGGGGGGGGGGGGGGACGGGGGAACAAGTAATCACAGAAGTAAGCATAAACAAATTAAATACCAAGAAAACATGTAATGACATTAAAAATGAATATGCATATGGAATGCAATGATGATGATGATGTAATGATTTCAAAGTTATTGCATAACTTTCTGTAGACACCTACCGAGCCTCAATGCTCCCAAGATAGGACCCATGAGGGGTTCACAACCCATATACTATATCTCAATGTCTCAATCTACCCGATCGACACATCCCTTGGTCTAGGCATTTTTAAAAGTATCTCATTTTCTTTCAAAAATTAGTGTTTCTCTATGATACCAATATCTCGTGACGTGTATGTATGAAATGAGGATGATATGCTCACAATCACATCAGTATGAAGATAACCAATCCATTCAATACGTGTATAAGTGCACCCAAAAATTAACTCAATATGTCAAAAATTCATGATATCAGTTCTAGTTTGGTACCATTGGAATAAATATGCATATAAGACATCATTAATATCATGTCAACCCATAACTCAGGTGTTTTATCATGATAAAGGAAAATAATGCTCAATAAGACCTATAATATCTATTCAAGCCCCCGCACGGGTTTCACATGAAGAATAAAGCATATGAATGCACAAATAAGGCCATTGATGTCAACTAAAGCCACCACCTGGGCCACATGCAATATATGATATCACAAATCAACAACAACAAAAATATAAGCCACCACATGGGCACACAACAATAATAATAATCTTGAAATACCATTTTCATAGTTATTTTTCCTAACCCATAACATGCTTTACTTATTTATTAACTACCAGCCTAGTCTGAAGAAAGTTAAGCCATAACCTACTCGAAGTGTCAAAACCCTAGCCTAAATTCCTTCAACACAGAGCTTTCCCCTTTTAAATAGTCTTAGAATGAACTAAAACATACAAATATAGCATCTACGCATTAAAAGGAAGCTGACAATACCCATATTGACCATATTTAATACGAGTCCAAAATAGACTTGAAAAATGAGTTTGAAAGCGAAAGGGGTAAAACTGGAATTTTCTTTTATAAACACATTATTCGAAGTTATAGGAGTCTGGAGTTGAAAACCCACACAAAAATGAGTTAAAAATGAGGTCCAAATCAAAGAAAAATTATTTTTAAGCTTTACCTGTAAAACCCCCAAAAATTCATTTCAAAGCCGAGATTAAAAGTTTTTTTCAAAGACATAATCAAAGAGAAATGATGGGAATATGAGTTTAGAGGTTACCCACACAAAAATCGATAATGAAACCCTCAAAAATTGCCTTTCACGAAGCTTGAAGTTCCAAAATTAGAGAAAAATCGCGATTTTGAGCTATTTATACTCTTCTGTGAAGAGTACCTTGCGAATGCGGTCAACCCTTCACATTCGCGAGGGACAACATTGACCGGGCCAAATGTTTGGCCTTCATTTTCTCTGCCAAGGCTTTGCATTCACGAAGGATGATGAATCAAGCCTTCGCATTCACAATAGCCTCATCGCGTTCGCGAAGAAGGTACGACCTGACCCAGACCCCAATTATTCTTCGCGATCACGATCACCACCTCACGATCGTGATAATGGGGAAATTACTTCTCTGCATTCGCGGTCAGGGGCCTGCATTTGCCAAGAAGGATCTGGCATGCTCCAGATATCAACAAAATGCTGAGTTTTGCATGTATTCGATGTCTCCGAACGGACCCTCAGAATTTGTTTGGGAGCCCACAGAAATAAACTATATATTATACTAGGATATTTTTGACGTTTTGGACTCAATGGAGACATCATATTTTTGAAAAATGATCGTTTTCTACAAATTATCCCCCAGGACCCCTTTTAGGCAAATTTCACTAGTTTTCAAATGAAGGGTCGAAGTGCAAAATAAAGGTTCCGAACTTGAATCAACCTCACTACTAACCGAAATTCAACATTTTGGATCTAATAGAGCTGTCTAAATTGCCATCTGGGACTTGAAACACCAAATTTTGACAGAAGTCAACTATAGGATTTTTGAAGCCTCTGAAAACCACAAACTCTACCAAATTATTCTCAACTGCATCGGTAATTATGTCAACCATCCCCACACCCCAAAACTAATATGTAGCAACTATGGGGGAGGAAAAAGTTGTCAAATCATATAAAAAGTAAAGTTTCACAAATCAGGTCATTACACTCTCTCTTCTACAACAGCATTCCCAGAACTTATCCACCCAAATTCACTTAAAAAGACTAGTTTGTCCACCGAGCCTAAGGTTTTGCTTAGAATAGATGATACTGGATAGGGGACAAATATTGCCACAAATGAAGTAACCATCAACATATTGAAGTTCGCAGATTTGATAAAGCCCTATAATAATCAACAACCTAATAAGAAACCTCTTATGCAACCTATTCATATAAAGCCAGTGTTGTATAACGAGGCAATACCTCACATTACTTGGACAGAGGAGAAGGTTAATAAGATGAACGTAATAGAGGACCTATAATTTGCCGTTATTGCTAAATTTTCATATGGGTGGCCGAAACTAGATGATCTTAGACTCCAAATTCCTAAGCAATACAAGTTTAAAAGTGAATGTAAGATCGAATTACTTAGAAATAGATATATATTGATGAGGTTTAATTTAATGGAGGATTTTGTTAATATGATGTCTAAAAATGTTTACTACATTATGGAAAAGGAATGTATGGCATATCAAATGATACCTCTCATTAATGATGCAATGTTTAGGCCTGACGAAGAGACAACACAAGAAATGGCTTGGATATCTTTCCCCAACCTACTACCAACATTTTTTGTAAAGGAATCAATTTTTCCTTGGCAGCTGTAGCCTATTTATCTTGATTTAGCTACCATCAATAAGACACGACCTAGTTGTTCTAGGGTTAAGGTCTAAGTTAATTTGGCTTCTAAACTTTCGGACTATGTTGAGCTAGAGGTGGTGAATAATAAGAAGAATACAACAAGATTCCAGGAAATAAAGATACAATATGACATGCTTTCCAGATATTGTCACACATGTAAGCTACAAGGTCATGATGAAAGTGAATGTCAGAGTTTTTATCCAGAATTGAAAAGGGTGCAAGAACAAAAGGATGAGGAGGATGTACAAGGTAAGGATGAAACAAAGAAGATCTATAAACGAAAAAGTTGTATTTTCAAAATGGATTCCAACACAAAGAAAATTCAAAATAGACAGAGGCTCAGAAGGTTTGACGAGTGCTTCAGTTGAAGAAGCAACCACTTCCACTAAAAATATTACTACACCCAACCCATTTGATATTTTACAAGAAAAAAGGCTGGGTAACAGTGATTCACATGACCAAAACAATGAGAAAGTGTTGATGGAGAAAAACACCAACAAAGGAAAAGATATGAGTGCAAAACCAATGCAAAACAGAGGAAATTAGACACTATTACAAGGTAACATAACAGTAAGAGTGCCAGCAATATGCAAAGACCTGACTAATGAAGTAGCCAAAAATGCAGACAAAGTAAATAAAGAAATAAACAGCACAATAAATACCAACACACATGCAGAGAAGGAGCAGAATATGATCATCACAATAAGTAACAAAACACATGTAGAGAAGGAGCAGAACATAATCAACACAACAAATACCAACACATATGCAGAGCAGGAGAATAACATGCTCCCAACAGATGAAATATTGAACAATAAATAGAAAAAGATTTTCACCAAAGAGTGGATAACTAATTCCTTTCACAAGGAACAAAGTGAGGGCACAGTCACAGTAACTTTTAAAGGGAAGAAGCTGAATTTAACAGTTGCTGAGGCTAGAGAAAAAATAAGTGATAAGGCACCTACAAAATAAATAGATATAATGAGTATTGATCAAGTGGATAAATCAGAAAAGAATGCAATTACTAGTTAGAATAGGCATGATGATGCAGATAGAAAGATAGAGGAACATGATACAACAAAAGCACAAAACCACTGGCAATAGTAGAGGTTCCAAAAATAGTGAAAACATATGATTCTCTTATGGTTATTGGTACTATTGAGTCTTCAAATAAAGCATTGCATGATGTCCTCACTTATAAGGTGGGGAATAAAATAGAAGGAGCACCTGGTAAGAAAGAGGAAGATGAAAATTAGCTTGGCACAGTAACAAAAGATTAAATATATAGAGAAGTAGGTATGATCTCCCTAAGAGCAATCAAGGATGTTAAGTCAGCTTCGAAATAGAAAAATAAGGCAATGGTGATGCAATAAGACCAGTAAGAGTGAAACCAAAGAGGAAAGGGGGTTCCACATAGATTAATAAATGGTTAAAGAATTTATTTGAAATATTAGGTCAGTAAAGTCACAAAAAGCATTCCAAAGAGTGCAATGTTGCACAATTATCATAAGTTTTCTTTTGTGGCTTTACTTGAACCTTTTTAGTATGTCAGAAATATTAAAAGATACAAAAATAGGTTAAAAATAAAATTGGCCAATCACAACAGTAATGGGCAAATTTGGGTCTTCAACAATCATGGCTATAATGTAATAGTGATTAGTAATTCAGACCAACAATTGACTTTGAAGTTTGTGGATCCGTCTTCAGGGGAATTGTTCTTCACTCCTCTAGTTTATGCTAAATATGATAGCAATCTTAGAGTGGAACTATGGGATGACTTGTTCAATATAGCTAATGGGATGACTAATCCATGGCTAATTAGTGGAGACTTTAATGTTGTATTGAATAGGGAAGAAAAAATAGGAGGCTTTCCTATTTCAGATGTTGATGCTGAAGATTTTAGGACTTTTATTGATTCAAGTGACCTTGATCAAGTGTCCTTTAAGGGAATCCCTTTTACTTAGTGGAATGGTAGGGCAGGGGATGATTCTATTTTTGAAAGGCTTGATAGAGTGTTAATTAATTCTAAATTTCAGGGCATTTTTGCTCAAATTGAGGTGGATCATCTGCCCAAAAATGGTTCTGATCATGCCCCCTTATTTTATCCTGTCAATCTAGTGCTACTACTTACATCAGGCCTTTTAAGTTCCTATGATTCCTTCAAGGAAGTGGTGAGACTAAATTGGTATTCTAATTGCTCTTCTAATCCATTCTTGGATTTTAAGAAAAAGATAAAGTAGGTTAAGAAGGCCTTAACTTTATGGAGTAGACAGACATATTGAGACATTTTTAGTAGTTAATTATTAGGGAAGAGATTACAAGAATCAAGGAAAATTTATTTGAGGAAGAACCATCTTATGAAAATAGACAGGTGACACAACTGGCCAAGGCTGAGTATAATAAATATTTAGCATTGGAGAAAGCATATTGACAATAGAAAGCAGGTTATGACTGGTTTGAAAATGGAGACAAGAACATAAGATTTTTTCATAGTTTGATGAAAGGCAGAAGACAAAGGTTGAAAGTAAATAGAATTCAAAACTCTCAAGGTGACTGGTTGGATGGTCAAGGGAAGATTGCAGAAGCAAAAATTGACTTTTATCAAACTTAATTCTCTCAAGTTTGTTGGGATATTATTGGTCCAAATATAGTGACAATGGTGCATGATTTTCTTGCAGGTAATTCCCTTCCAAATTCTATTACTCATACTAATCTTGTTCTCATTCCAAAGAAAGCTATTGTTCAAATTTTCTCTGATTTGAGATCTATTAGTTTGAGTAATTTTGAGTGTTTGCTGCCAAAGATTATATCACCTCAACAATCAGGGTTTGTCAAGGGAAGAAGTATTATAGAAAATTTCTAGTTAACTTAGGAACTTGTCACTGATATTGGGAAAAGGAGAAAACCAGCCAATGTGGTCATTAAGATGGATATGGCAAAGACATATGACAGGGTGTCTTGTTTTTTGTTTATGAAGGTGCTAAGAAAGATGGGATTCTCTAATAAAATTGTTGATATAATTTGGAGGCTGATTTTTCAATAATTATTACTCTGTATTGATTAATGGACAGTCTCATGACTTCTTTCACTCTACCAGGGGTGTAAAGTAAGGAGACCCTTTGTCTCCTGCTTTATTTATTTATTAGCTGAGGTTCTCACTAGGGCCCCAAATTCTTTGTTTGGTGATAATAAGTTTGTTGGATATGACATGCATAAATGGAATCCTATCTTGAATCATCTTGCATACACTGATGACACTATTATCTTCTCTTAATGATGTTTCTTTGATAATAATAGGGATTCTAAAAGAATATGAGAGGTAGTCTAGGTAAAAGGTTAACACTGATAAGAGCTTCTTCTACATGCACAGAAATGCAATAAGAAGAACAACAGAGATAGTAGAGCATTTCTCGGGAATGAATTGGGGCTATTTCCCTATGAAGTATCTGGGATGTCCAATCACTCACACAAGGAAGAGGAAGGAACACTATGCAAATTTGTGAGAGGGTGAAGAGTAAATTGCAATTCTAGAAAGGTAAAATGTTTTCATATGGTGGTAAGGAGGTTCTCATTTCTAGTGTATTACAAAGTACTCCTATATATGTTTTATAATCTATTGTTCCACCTATTTTTGTAATTAAATATCTTCACAGAATTTTTGCTATGTTTTTCTAGAGTAACAAAGAATCAGGAAGAAACAAGCATTGGTCAAAATGGAATAAAGTATACCTACCAAAGAAAGAAGGAGGGCTGGGATTAAGATCTAAGTTTGAAGTATCACGGGCTTTGTATGCCAAATTATGGTGAAGATTCAAGAATCAAAACAATATGTGGTCCAACTTCATTTGGAACAAATATTGTAAGAAATAAATCCCAGCCCTTGTGGAATGGAAATGAGAGTCTCAGGTGTGGAAACTTATGCTGGAAAATAGAGATAAGCTTGAGTAGGCTATTTGGTGGAGACCTAAAGGTGGTATATCTAGTATTTGGTTTGAAAAATGGACCAACTTAGGTCCACTTTTAAAACATCAATTTGAAGTGCATACTTTTCATGTAATGAGGGATGTTGATGAATTTGTTTTATAAAAGATGGCTAGAATTTTGATGAAATGGTGAATTATGTTCCTGAATATGTAGTAGAATATATCAGAAATAACATGAGTCACAGTAAGTTGATCAACCAAAGGGACGAACCTTGGTGGACTGAATCCAGCACAAGCTTGTTTAGTGTGAAGAGTGCTTAGGAGATTTTGAGACATAAGAAAGAGATTTGTACAGATTTAAAGAGTTTGTGGTGTAAAAGCTTACCTTTCAAGTTCTGCTTTTTAATATGGAGAATATATGGAGAATCTGGAAAGGGCATGTTCCAGTATCTCAATTAATTCATGTGTGGAATCCTAATATTTCAAAATTTTTTAGGTGTTGTGAGAATGAACAAGTTGAATCTATTGAGCATCTATTCTTGAAGGGGGAAATTGTTCAAACTATTTGGCAGCATTTTTCTAGAGCAACAGGGTTTGACCCACTTCCCCATCTGAAATATAATATAAGAAAATAGTGGAGTTTTGAGGACAAGTCAAATGGTTATATCAGGTAGTGCCTATTATGACTGCGTGGTTTCTGTGGAAGAGAAGGAACACAATTTATCATGGTGAAAAGTACTCTACTGGAAACTAATTTGGAAAGTCACTAATTCTTTAAGGAAATTCATCAAAATTAGATTCAAAATGTGTTGTGAAAGACAAAACTGGCAGCAAATAGTTGATTTAATGGAGAGATTCATGCCTGGTGTTAGTTTCGAAATTGTTAAATAGTTACCGCCTCTTATGCACTGGTATGGATGTAACACAGATGGGGCATCTAGGGGAAATCCTGATCCTAGTTCAGTTGATTTTTGTATTAGAGACTCAGAAGGTGAGTTTGTTGTTGCTAAAGGAGTGAAGATTTCAGACACTACTAATCTAATAGCCGAAGAAAGGGCAATCAAATAGGGGTTGGCTTATTGTAGAGACAACAACATCACTAATATTATTATAGAATCAGATTCTACGGCCTTTTGCAGATTCTAAAAGGAGAATGGGAGATACCTTGGAGTATATCTGTGGAAGTGAACTGCATAAATGATATAAGAAATTCTTTGTCAATAAGAGTAGAACACTCCCTTTGGGAGGAAAATACCCTTGCTGACGTTTTTGCTAAACTAGTTTTCATTTTTGCAGGAGATTTTAAAATAACACAGGTTCAGGGCATTCCTAGTATAGGCAGAAGTATCTTAATTCTTGAAAAAGTTGGAACTCCTCATATAAAGAGATTACAGTTAACACAACATGCAAGTACATCAGTTGGATATCATCAATAAAGAGGTTTGACGAAGCTTTTCCTAGTACAGTACTAAAAATAGTATGACCTATAGTGGTAGCTACTTGTCTGAAGTAATTTCATGAGGCTTTGTTTATCTACACCTGTGAGAATTTTGGGTGTACACTGATAGCAAGCCAATACAAGTGAACATCTAAGTAGTTTCACTATTGATAGTCGGAGTTGGAAGCACAGTTAACCATATAACAAGAGGCACATAAATTGAATCTTTATTATCATTGTTGTTCTTCCTTGTTTAGATTCAAATTAGATGGTAGTATTAACCTTAATAGAGGTTCAATCCATCCATTTGGAGTTAAAAGAGGGAGACAATGATGCTAATTAAAAAGTTAGAGATGAGTATACTTATCTTAGAAATGGATGGTCAGTCGAGTAAGGGATTGTTGACTCAAATCTGGAGTAGATCTAAGCTACTCCAGTAGCATCGGTGATTCCCTACTTGAAGCTGTATGAAGAGAACATATCTACACTTGAACATCTGCATTTTTGGTTTCTCTGCTAAGCTAAATACCATCAACAATTGAGAACTGATCTAACGAGGTGAAGCTAATAAATAAGTCATCAATAATTGGAGAAGCATGAGACAAAGACGAAGTGCAAGAGTGAAGTCGAGCAATCAACAATGGAAGTGCAAGAAACTTCGAGAAGATCAGTTTCTATGATTTGCAGATATTTCCTATTTCTTTAGATTCCACTTTCCCTTTTGATTTTATTAGGATTATTTTTGTTGTTTGCTTTTTCTTTGTTTTTTATGTTTTGGGCTGGGTCACTTTTTGACCTAGCCCATGTAAATAACTCTCATCTTCTATTTATAAGTGGGATTTAAGCCCGATTTTGATTAGGAAACAATACATAATACAAACTTAGGGTGTGTTTACAAAAATATGGTTTGGTTCAAGTTCGAACCTCCAACCTCAAAGATCAAAACTAGGCATTTAAACAATGTGCCAAGAGAAATTCCTTTTGAAGTAGTGTCATTTCGCTATATATATATATATATATGTGTGTGTGTGGGTGGGTGGGTGGGTGTGGGTGTATATGTGTGTGTGTGTGTGTGTTTGTAGGTGTATATATGTGTGTGTCTGTGTGTATAATATTAAAATTTTCCTCTGAAGCGGTATCGCTTAACGTTCTTTGCTCAACGTGGGTCCACCCTTGATGACATTTATCTAGGGGAATAGTCCCATAATAAGGTAATTATATAAGAATTGGTAACAACATGATAGAATAAGTTTTCAAGTTAGTTGAGTTCAATTAGTAAAAGTCAAGGCATTCTAACTTACATTTAGGTATCACTTAATGTTTTTGTCAAATAACTGAAATTGTAGTCAAGTATTCAACCAAGTATAGCGATTCTGTATAAAGACTAGTTATTTTGGACTCTCAAACTACATCAACAACCACTAGTTACCAAGAAGTATCAATTCGCATCTACCTAAGATCAGTTAGGAAAACTATTAACTCTATCAAGAAGACTCTTCCATTTACAATTTAGGTATCACTTTCATTAAGAGTTAAAGTTATTAATGTCAGACATTGTTACTCAAGAAATAATTTGGTTTATATATTTCTTCTCCAATTTGAAGTTAATATAGATGTAGAGTTTAGCCTAATAGCCTATTTCACCAAACTTATTTTTTTTCCCAAAAGTCCTTTTTTTTTAAAAAAAATAAGGTGTTCGACCAAGCTTTTAAAAGAAAATAAGTGCTTTTAAGGAGTAGAAAAAACAGTTTTTCATAAGCTAAAGAAAATAGTTTTTCCCTAAAAACACTTTTTTTGAAAAACACTTTTGAGAAAAATATATTTAAGAGCACATTTAAAAATCTTGGTCAAACACTAATTGCTGCTCAAAAGTGTTTTTTAAATTTATTGGCCAAACACAAGCTGCTTCTCACCAAAATTACTTTTTTGAAAAGCACTTTTTTTTTTTAAAAAACACTTTTTAAAATAAATCGATTTTAGAAGCTTGGCCAAACAGACTATAAACTAGGAAAACATAACTCAGAAAGAAGAAAAACAAGAAGATTTTATATAGAGAATCAACTAGACATATATACCAAATTTCCTATATACAAAATAGTAAAATAAATTCAAGATTCTATAGTACAAAGACATAAATCAATTACAAGAACATTGATTCATTTCCTTAGATCTTGTTGATGCTCCCCCACAAGTTGGCGGATAGATATTTTTCATGTATATACAAAAGTGAATTTAATACCACCTGCAAGATGATGTGGCATATAAAAAATAAAGTTATTAAAAAAGAGGCGCAACTCTGTTGAAATTTATTTATTTATTCATTTTTTTTGTTGCGAAATACAAATTTTTAGGCACTCCCTACTCTTTCTGTAATGACCCTTTCCTTCATTACATGTAAGTCTAGCGCGCCAAAATTCTGGTTAAGATTTTTCCCAAATTAAGAGTTAGAAATTTCAAGCAAGGCTAGTCTTGGATGAAATCTGAGCGTGGTATAGTCTAGGATAATACGGGAATGGATTAGTTAAGGGTTAAGTGTTTTGGCGTGATTAATGATGGCTAGGATGAAAAGAAATTCATAGAAACTTTCGAAAGTGAATTCGGATTAGTAAAACTCCCGATATCGGATTTGACATAAAGGGGTTAGTTCGGGATGTTGAAATCTGAGGGTGTGTTGTAAAAATGGCAAAATTGGAAAGAATCTCGAGTTTCTGCCTTACCTACCCCGCTATTGAGAGAGGCATACCACTACCACTGCACTGCTATAGCGGAACCCAACTTTGGTCAATCCTGACATAGCGGGCGAATTCCGCTATAACGATGCCGCTATAGTAGGATAGGGCCGCTATAGTGGGATAATCGCTGATTAATGCAGAAAATTCCCTAAAATGTTATTTTTCAGTCTATATTCGACTAAGGTCTAGGAGAGGTGATTTTGGGCGATTTCAACCTAATTTTCATCAATTTCCTTCGTTGAGGTAAGTTAATCCATCCCACTAACTAGTTTTTTGATAATTAATCCCTAGAATCATTAGTTTTTGGATTTTGGGAAGGATTTAACTTGACCTAGGTGAATTTTCTTGTGCAATTAGGTGAAGTGGGTGGAAAACCCTTGGGTTTTGGATTAAAGGTTGTTAATTTATAATTGCTTGTTTAGAATTCACCATTATATTTATGAAATTGGTAGAACTAAGGTTGAATGATAGTAGAAAACTCTAGAATGGGAGGAATGATCATGAATTTGACATTAGGGTTATGGGATTAGGTTGTAATCCTTGAATGTGTTAGGTCATTGTCTGAATTGTGATCACATTATTGTTTTTAGACCACAACCAAGCCAAAATTCCATGGAAAGGGAAGGCTCAAGCTTGGATTGAGGTAGGTCATGGTTAAATATAGTTGAAAAGCCAACTTGATTTATGTATGCATGTTACTGTTTCTTCGTATACTTGTTACAATGCATGTTCAAGGAAAGTAAATCACTGAATGATATCTTAAGTGCTAAGCACATGTGATGAGGTTATAATAAGGGCTTGTTGATTATACAAGTATGGTTGTTTATTCTCATATATTGTGATTATTGTGAGATGATCCGGTAATGGAAATTTTCATGAGATTTATTCTTTTTATTGTTGAATGTACCGGTATTTGGACATCTTCATGGGATTGGTTGATATAAGGTTTATAGAAACAAGATGTATGGGATTTTTAGTACATGGACAAGAGCTCGTCCCCTATAGGTCATGGCTAGTGGACGACCATAAGACCTTTTAGCATGTGTACAAGGCATTGGTGAGTGTGACGGTTCCTTGAGTGGATTGAATTTTGTGATTATTGTTATTATATTGTTATTGTTGTTTATTATATTGGATCCTTGAGTGGTCCGGGCTGAGGGTATAAATGAATGACATATATTTTGTTATTGTCTATTTACTTGTGTATTTGAGACAAGGTGTAAGTTATTGTTGTTGAGTCATGGTTGTTGACTTGGTTAATGATTGGTAATCATGGTTTTGACTTGGTTTATTGTCTATATTGATTCACACTTGACTGAATTGTTTGGTGTTGGTTGAAAGAGGCTAAATGGTTAATAATTGAGGTAAAGGTAATTGTTAGGTGTTCATGGTTGTACTTGTTTTACTAAGTTATGGTTATGTGTTCACATTCATTATTTTGGGTTGGCCAATGACCGTACCAGTCCATAGTGGCTTTGTACTGATACTACATCTGCCCTTCCTTTTTTTTGAATGCAGAACATTTTTCGGCGACTTCATCGAGACCTCAGCTTTAGAGCAGACTGAATTCCAACTCAAGGGTGAGCTACATCTTCCATCCATCCATGAGTCCTCTATTTAGTTCTTGTCCAATTGTTTCGAACTTGGATATTTCCATTTGTTTTTGGGTTGAACCCGTTTGTTGACACTTGTAGTGTTTTGGTACAATGACTTTCAGATTCCTTGGGTTGTTTTAGACATTTATTTAATTCCGCATTTGATATTATTATTAGAACACTTTGAGATATTGGATTATTTAATGAAGTAATTAGTTTATCTAAAATTTAGTTAAGTGTTGTGTTTGAGTAGCTTGAGTTAAATGGTTCTCCCACCGGAGGGTTAGGGTGGGTGCCACTCGCGACGGATTTGGGTCGTGACACTTTCCCTTTCTTTTTCATCTTCACACTTTCACTCATTTTATGTAACTACGAAAATTTCTTACTCTTTCTTCTCCATCTTCACACCTCACATTTTTTACTTCATCACTTTTTTTATATAATTTATTGTACACAAAATATATTAATTTTTTAAAAGTCATTTCCTCTAGTGAAAAGCACACCCACCAATCTTAAACTTGAAATGTGAGGTTTGAATATTAATGCTGCCCAAATAACACCTCACAATGATATATAAAGTGGTCGTTGACTCAAATACGAAACCCATCTAGGTTGGCGTCGATCTCACAGGGAATAGGTTTAAAAGCTAGGTTAATGCGGTTATTCAAGTTATTAATCTATTATTTCCGAGGGTTGTTTGTAACAAGTAACAATTTATAATTTTAGTAGTAACCAAGTAATAAAATATCGATTGTATGTTGTTTGTAATCAATAAAGAGAATGAACTAGGATTGTGTTCCCTATGATTTCATAACTCAGTAAGCGTAGCGTACTAGTGATCTATCCCGTGTCTAGTATGCAAATTGGTAAGTTCGGTTTACCTAAATGGCTGGTCACCCCATTAGATTAATGTCACCCAATCATCGGATAAGTCTATGAGTGTTTGCGTGATAACCGTTATCTTTGATCCCAAATTAGCTATCCTTGGACAAGGCTCAAGCTATTAGATGATGGTTGATAGCCTCATATCTCCGTTGTTAATCCCTTTTCCCATTCTTTATCTCTATGGTCAAACAAGTAAGAATTAGGACGAGTTCTAATATTTCCAACCATTAAAAAGCAATCAATATGGAGAAAAGAACAATACATGCATAAACACCGAACAAGAATCACTAAGTACTTTAACCTACTTTGTTAATTCATCATGGTTTGCAGAACCATAGTTTTGAATTTAGCTACTCATGCTTGTAAGAAAACAACTATAATTGTTAGAAGAAATCATAATTATAACTTACAAGATGAATAGAAGAAATGGAAATCATATTATCAAGAACAAAGGATCAATATATGTCGAATCTTCAAAAACCAAAGAACAATGTGTATTAACTTAGAACAAATCGTTTCTAAGGTTAAAGAGCGCATAGCCTTTAAAATAACCCAGGAAAGTTATTTATAGACAAGAACAAAACCTATCCTAAACATAATAGGATTGCTGGACCAGCAATGCATACGATTTGTAGGTAGGACTCATGACCCATACAATGCCATCCTTCTTCTCTGCTTTACTATCAAGGTATGACTCATGGCTCTAACCCATGAGTCATAGGATGACTTGTGCCCTCTGACTATGAATTAAAACTTTTCCGCTTATCATCTTACATCTCTCAGTACGAGTTAAAGATGACTCATACCTTTATCATACTGTTCATAGATGGCTCTCGTGGGCACCGACTCAATGTTGCACCTTTTCTGCTCTTCTTCTTCAAGACTCTCAGAATGAGTCATAGTGATCTTGTCACGACCCAATTTCTAAGGTCATGACAGCACTTACCATAACCCACCAGTAGGTAAGCTAACCCATAATCAAGAACAATGAGTAATGGACTATCAAGAGAAAAGAAGAAAGCAACGAAAAATGAATCCAATAAAGAGACTAATATAGAGAAGTAACCCCAAAACCTGGTGAAGTCAGTACAAGAGCTTTTAACAAGACAAGAGTACAAGGTAAGCATAATACATATATACAGAACTGTCTCCGAAATGCAAAATAAAGATCTGTCCAACAACTGAGGGAGATCAGGAAAAACTCTGGACGTCAGGAGCTCACTCCAAATCTCTAATCCATGGCAGCTCTGCACGATGCACACGTCAGTGGTAAGAATTCGTACTATGATCTGCAGGATGCAGAAGTGTAGTGTGAGTTTCAAACACGAGGTACTCAGTAGGCATCGGCCGACTGAGTTCCAAAGATAATGAAAGTATAAATAACATGTAAAGCAGGCATAAAAACCCCAAACAACTATTTAAGAAACGAACATGCTAATGCCAATGAATAGGTAAAGGTAACTATCAGATACTACAGGCAATAAGGGACACAAGTGCGATACCATAAGTGACTAGTCAATATATGATAGTTGGGTGAAGAAAGAGATATATAATATACAATAGTAGTAGGTAGGAAGGAAATGATATACAAGAGTAGCTAGGGAGGAATGGATATACAATCGCGCTATACAGACCACCCAACATGAAGGTACCATCCTGAGGGAGCTAGTCTAACATCACAAGGATCATAAACGATGAGGGAGCTAACTCTAGCATAATCAGGGTCTCTAACCGAAATGTGAATAAGCATAACTTAATCAAACAATAATAAATATTACCATAAAAAGGAGTAAAGGAACTCGAAAGCGTACCTAAAGCCTCGAGTACCAATCCATAACCAGCCTGCCACGAACTATACAACAATAATCGAATAATATTATAATCGGCTAGCCCAGACACACAATAACCTAACTCGGCCCCCATAAGCCCAGATGGCATAAGTAAACACTCAGCAATCAACAACCATAACCTGTACCTATATAGCCTCCTATAAGACTGATAGATACAAACGCCAAATAATTATACGGGTGATAGGCGATGCATACGAATGGATGAAAGTCAAGAAAAGAATGAGATGATGCAAGATAAATCAAGTACCATACCCAACAAGTGTATACACCTCGTCCAGCTTAATATCTCCCAACGGCAGGACCTACGACTATCATCCTTCTCCGGTACAATGGCTCATTAAATGAAAGGGCCCATAGGGGACTCGGGATATCCATATACACTACCGGTCCCATACTAGGAATTTCATAATCCATTTCCATAACAACAACAATAATGAGAACTAAAATCTAACTAGAACCAGTGGATAATAACAAGAGGCCAGATGATCCATAACTGTACGATAATCTAAGGGAAAAGGGGCCCGAAATATAAGTCTATTCCTAAAGGCGGACCATATACTAACCTAAGGGAAAAGGGGCCCGAAATATACCAAAAAAGGGCCTTCACCGGCTAAAATAAGTGAAAGAATATGGATAATGTATGTATGCCATCACCTGTATCCAAACAAAGCAATCGTAAGTGCCTAACCATCTATAAGCTATACCACAACTCCATTAAAACATAGAGAACTAACCTGGTGTCCATGGTCTCATAACCAAGGCCTCGGGCCCAAAAATGTAATATAAGAATAATAAGAGTATATTAGCATATTTAGAAAGTCAGAAGAGGAATCAACGAGAGGCATCATTCTACCAGGTGAATTTAATCAATGAATATCATCGAAATGGATAAGTACTACCCCAACTCCTTCACTAATGATTACCAGTTCCAACCTAAGGTCCTAACAGGTATATAAGTGATCCTAGCACAACCGTACATCTAGGGCAGGCATTCTAAACTAAAGCTCAAGCTGCTATTTTATACTAAAGTTTCCTAAGGAAGGCCAAGTTGATAAAAGCAATAAGGTAACCTAAAACCTATCCTATGACCCTAATCCCTCATGCAATAAATATGATACATAATCTCATAGATAAGAGTAGTCTGAAGCCTACCTCGTAGTCGAATCGAAGTCTCGAACCATCCACAAACTGTTCATCTTTACTCCACGATCTCTGAATGACTTGAATCTATCAAAATCATTATCTAGACGTTAATACGAATAAAATGAGACCCATGTTGAAATATAAAACTTCGAGTCAAAAATAGGTCTGTGGGGCCCATTAATGGAATTCTGAAATTGAATCCATCATGAGGTCCCTCAAAGGACACAGGATGCGTACTCAAAATTTAAGAACAAAAAGAGTCTTAATTGGGGCTTAAAACAACCCCAAGAGCAAGAAAAACAAGAGTGAAATAAAAAATTAAAACAAAATTAGAGACGAAATTAGGCATGGTATTAGGCGGGAAAGGATCAAGGAACGATAACGTAACATACCCTAGTTCAACGAGATAAAATTCCCATGATTCCAAGCTCCCAGGCCTCTATAATAGGGTTTTACCGATAGAAAATGAAGCTGAAATTCGAGGAAAATGATTTATATAAACCAGCAGTGATGGCCGCTAAAGCGGTCAAATGGCCGTTAAAGTGGTGACCGCTAAAGAGGCAAAATGGTCGCTAAAGCGACCCTGCCTTGGCTGGCTACCCACTGCTAAAGTGGTCATTTGGCCACTAAAGCAGCTACTACTAAAGCGGTCATAGGCCGCTAAATCTGCTGTACCAACAACGTAGGCACCAATAATTAACTAAGTCCCAACAGACTCCGACGGGTGCTCGAGATTGTTTCAAAACTCCGTCCACTCAAATGAACTATGCTACCCTACAAAATTCAAAATTCTAGACTTAATAGAACCATCAAAATTTCTATCCGAGGTCATTTCCATAATAAGTGGTCCCTAACCCACTGTTAAGTTTTTCCTTAAATTCCACCCAATAGCCCAATCGAGTTCGGAAACCTTGGGACCCAGACCAAAGGTCCCCCTAGCCTAAAATTCACGTTTTAAAGCTAATAGTACTGTTGGAATTCTCCTCCGAGGTTATTTACTAGAGGTTTTGGTCCAAAACCAATTTCTCAACTTCAAAAGCTCCAAAACAGATAAATGGGCTTAAAACCCAAATGAACTACCCAAGAACCAAATCGATGGTCCTTGCAAGTCGTAAATGACATATAACCGCTATGAGAAGGCATGAAATACTGAAAACACATGGAAATGGAGAAAATGACCTGGAGGGTCATTACAATATCCACTAGTAAAAGAACTTTCGTCCTTGAAAGTCAATGGATAGAAAGAACCTGAAAGATCAAAAGGATAAGGTACTAGGCCCGCATGCCTCGTACAAGTCTCCCCAAATAACCTCTAAGGCCAACCAATGCTTCCAAGGGATTTCACTAAAGGTATCCATTTTTTTTTCACATTCTAACTTCACTTTCCAAGTTAACCACAAACTCATCCTCAACAACAAACTAGCCTCCAACTGAACCAAGCAGGATTGAAACACGCAAACCTAAACCACAACATACTGACATCACGATGATACAAGCACACTATGCTGATGCTCGACCAAGCTTAATACAATCCAAAGCATGAACCACACGGCCAACTCCAAACTCCAAATATGACATCACACGACCAACTCCAAACTCCAAATATGACATTCTCTTTCCTTTCCAAACCTGTTGTCCACTCTAACTACATAGAATCTCTCCTGCATCATTCAAGTCCTGCCCGTGTAATCACACCACATTAACCTCGAAAGGCAAAAGATAACCCTCCTAAAATCCACATGGGCTAGCATATGATCAATGCTCGATAAGGTCCTGATGTGCCATGGTTTTATGGCACTTTCGATGCTTAAAATAGGGATAATATGTAATACTTGGGTATGTTTTATGGGTATGATGTCCGTTCTGTCCTAATTTGTAGGGTAATAGGTTATGGAGACAAAATGGAGA
The DNA here is from genome assembly GCA_031232105.1 of Capsicum rhomboideum. Classification (NCBI taxonomy): domain Eukaryota; kingdom Viridiplantae; phylum Streptophyta; class Magnoliopsida; order Solanales; family Solanaceae; genus Capsicum; species Capsicum rhomboideum. The sequence goes on along the minus strand of CP124719.1, from coordinate 42,888,287 downwards.
TAAAGTGAAGAATAATATTTGAAAACAGAGTGTCAGAAGATGAGAGATGAGATCTACACCAGATAGGTGACTCACGACAGCACTTACGTGCCGTGAGTCTACTCACGTGACGTGAGTGGCTGCCGTGAGTCAACTTCAGAGATAATACAATGATGTCTGAGTTCCACGATAGGATTCACGCCATGTGAGTCCACCAACGTGGCGTGACTAGGTGGCATGAGTCAACTTCTGAAGATGTATATTTGAGCCTGATTTCCACAACACTCACCTATGTGGCGTGACTTGGTTCCATGACACCAAGTCACGATATCGTGGAAAGTTGCCGACTCAGTTCTCCTATTTTGATTTGAATAGGATTGGACTTGTATCTATAAATACCCCTATATTGTCCTATGCGCAGGAGAGATTTATTACATTGTATTAAGATAGTTTTTCAGTATTTTGAGTTCAGAAACACATTATTTGTTTTGTAATCTTCGAATATTTATTCTAGGGTTTTATTCATAATTGAGATTTCAGTTTGTCTTCATTATTGTGAGTTTACAATTATGTTTTCATCTGCGAATTCTTATTGTGCCTCACGAATATGAGTAGCTAAACTCATCAACTAGGTTTGTGTGAACCATGATGAATTAACAAAATAGGTTAAGTGCAAAGCAATTTTGAACCGGTGTGAATGCATGTATTGTTATTTCTTTCATTTTGATTGATCTTCTAATGGTTGCAAACGTTAGAAAATCTCCTGTATTCTAGACTTGCTCGAGAGAGAGGTAGAGATTGGGAAAAGGATATAACAACAGAGATTTGAAGCTATCAACTTTTATCTAATAACTTGAGCCTTAGCGGGAATAGTTATCTGAGGTCCAAGACAAGGGTTAGTAGTGCGACGCTCAAAAACCGAGAGGACAAGAGTGAAATTTGTCTAACCAAGGTCGAGAGACGTTTAGACGAACATATCTTGTAAGATTTTGCATGCAGCGCAGCGGGATAGTTTTGCCAGCACCAATAACCGGTAGAGTTAAGGAATCATTGGGGATCAAAGTCTTAGTGTACTTCTCATAGTGAAAACAACTTCAAAGAATCACCACTTATTACGACCACTACTTGTTTACAAATATTTCCCCCCTTTTTACTTATTTGCCAACTACTCGAACAAGAACTCAATCTACTTTTGTCCTTTTCCATGTGGGATCGACCCCAACCTAGTTGGGTTCTATATTTGGTACAACGACCGCTTTATACTTCTTAGGAGGCATATTTTAGGCAACATCAAATTTTGGAGCCGTTGTCGGGGAATACGGTTACGGAGTTGATTAGTACTAGTTGGAGTTGATTGGTTTTGCTTTTCTATACTTTTAAGGGCACACGCCGGTGTACGCCCAATACTAGGAGTCAAGGCAGTCCCCTGATTCCACTTGATCTTGAAATTGAAAGGACTCTGAGAGCTAATCAAAGAATAGTGAATACCAAAGAGGTTCAGGATCCTGCCACCATGGGATACATTCATAATCAGCCAATTCAGCCGGTTGGTCATGAAACAGCGGATCAAACTATTGCTCGATTGACACAAGAAGAGCATGCTAGACAAGCTGCTCTTAGGCAATCAGAGAGAGATAATCGAGCTATGCAAGAGGCAGCCCAACAACTGGCTGAGGTTGAAGAGAGACAAAGAAGATTGAGAGCTCAACAACCACTTTAAAGACCGCATGTGCTAGTTTATGATGATCCTGAGGAAGAAGACGTAGCCTACTTCAAGCCAATAGATACTGGTACCATTATTCCACTAGAGTTACGTCCGGGCACTAAGTTTGACATTACCAGTGCCATGATTCACCTACTAAACTTGAAGGGTGTGTTTGCCGGTCTTTCTACTGATGATCCAAACATGCACGTGATGAATTTTGTGGGGGTCTGCACTTTATATAATTTGCCTGGAGTTCACCAAGAGGCTATTCGATTGAGATTGTTTCCATTCTCTTTAAAAAGAGAAGCTACTTTGTGGTTGGCCGAGTTGCCACGAGGTTCCATCACTACTTGGCAAGAATTGAGAAATTAATTTTTGGAAAGATTTTTTCCACCTTCTAAGATTCTACAGTTGAAGGATGAAATTTGCAATTTTAGACAACTACATTCTGAAGCACTGTACGAGACATGGCTAAGGTTCAAGAAGAAGCTACAGAATGTACCAAATCATAGGATGAGTGGTAGGAACTTACTTGAAATCTTCTACAGAGCTTTAAATACCAACACGAAGGTGGTAGCAGATACCATCACTGGTGGAGCATTCATGAGTCTGAGATGGGAATGAGTTTTGGAGATATTAGATCGTATCACTAAGACCAACCGAGGGTGGCATACTCGGGAGGCAGATACGCCTGCTGGCACATATGCTATTGGAGCCTCAGCAGCATAATGCGCTTTGGACGAATCTGTAGCTCAAGAGGTTGCTCAACTGAGGACAAAACTTGGTCTTCTAGCCAAACAGATTGTGGCTAGAGATGCTGAAAAGGTGCATGCCATTGGTGCACAAGGTAAAATGTCTAGACATGATGATTATAAATCTGATGAAGAGGCCAAGTATTTGGATTAAGAAGTGGCGAGTTTTCGAGCCAAGGTCCAAGGGTCTAACCAAGACTCCTGGAACTCGAGGTAAGGGAATTAAGGTCGGAACTACTATGGTGACAGTTACAACAAGTCAGGATATAGAGATAGAGAACGAGATCGTGATGGTGATTGGAGGCAGAAGGATGATTATAAAGAAAAGAGTGGCATATATGTTCCACCAGGAAACCACGATGCTAACTCTAGAAATTTAAGAATGGAATCCCCTCTCAGTAAACTGGTGAGAGGGTCAGAGAGTCAAGAACAGTGCCTGAAAGAGATTGGGTCAGACATCTCGGGAATAAGTCAGAAAGTAGAATCCTATTCGACTGCTATTAAACAGTTGGAGCAACAGTTTGGCAAATATTAATGTCATTGAACCAACGTCATCCAGGTACCCTTCCAAGAAACACCGTCCAGAATCTGAAGAATGATAGTCATTGTCTGGCCATTACTACTAGAAGCGAGAAATGCACAACAAATCCAACTATACCTGTGAATAGCGGTAAAACAAGTGAGCCGATGGTTGTTGATGTAGAAACTGAGATTGAGCCTGATAATTCAAAGATCGAAATAGTTCCAAATCCTCAGGATACTAGCAAAAAGGCAAAATCTGAGAAGAGGCAGGAAAATGAGGTCCTACAAAAATTGAAGACTATCCCATGACCTCCTGCTCCCTTTTCTCAAAGATTAAAAAAGAAGGCTGAGGAAGGCAAATATTAGAAGTTTATTACAATGTTGAAAGAGCTATCGGTAAACATCCCTCTTGTTGAGGTATTGGAGCAGATGCCAGGTTATGCAAAGTTTATGAAAGACTTGGTGACAAAGAAGAGATCTGTCAGTTTTGAGCCAGCAGATAACTTACATCATTGTAGTACAGTTGCTTCACGTTCCCTAGTTGAAAAAAAGGAGGACCTAGGAGCGTTCACAATTCCTTGTACTATCGGGTCTTACAACTTTGCTAAAGCACTTTGTGATTTGGGTGGTAGCATTAACTTAATGCCATTAGCCATTTTCAAGCAGTTGGGGTTGGGAGCACCAAAACCAACCTCTATGAGACTTCTCATGGCAGATAGGACTGTGAAAAAGTCGATGGGCATTTTGTATGATGTTTTGGTAAAAGTTGCATATTTCATATTTTTGGATGACTTTGTGATCCTAGATTATGAAGTTGATTTTGAGGTTCCCATCATATTGGGGAGACCATTCCTTTCCACCGACCGTGCATTGATCGACATGGAAACAGGGCAGATGAAATTCAGGTTAAATGATGAACAAGTCACTTTCAATGTTTGTCGTTCCATGAAGCAATCGAAAGATATGCGGGTGATTTTGGTGAAAGATACAGTTGATGATATTGATATTGGCGTGTCTCGTGAAGAAAGACTGGGGGTAGAAGCTCTTACAGCCTTGATTATGAATTTTGATAGCGAGGGTATTGAGGAATATGATGAGATGGCTGGAGCACTCACTAGTAAGGGATCCTACACTTATGCTCCAAAGAAACTTGATCTCGATTTAAAGAATAGGGTGACCCCACCAGCTCGTCCTTCTATTGAAGAGGCTCTAGTCTTGGAGCTTAAGGCTCTTTCGGCTCACCTTCGCTACACATTTTTGGGAGCCAACAACACCTTGCCTATGATTATTTCTGCTAAATTGATGGAGTGGCAAGTAGAGGCTCTGGTTTCAATATTGAGAAAATTTAAGAGGGCCATTGGTTGGTCCATTGCTGATATAATAGGAATTCCACCCGGTATTTCCACTCACAAAATTCAATTTACTCCTGAGTGCATATTGAGCATTGAGCACCAACGTCGTCTAAACCTACCTATGCAAGAGGTTGTGAAGAAAGAGATCATCAAGTGGTTAGATGCAGGAGTTGTTTACCCTATTGCTGATAGCAAGTGGCTGAGCCCAGTTCAGTGTGTGCCAAAGAAGGGAGGAATCACTGTGGTTCCAAACGACAAAAATGAGTTAAATCCAGTGAGGCCGGTTACTGGAGGGAGAGTTTGCATGGATTATTGAAAGCTGAATTCTTGGATAGGAAAAGATTATTTTCCTATGCCCTTCATGGATCAGATGTTAGACCGTCTTGCTGGTAGAGGATGGTATTATTTTCTCGATGGATATTCTGGGTATAATCAGATTTTCATTGCTCCCGAAGACCAAGAGAAGACAACAATCACTTGTCCATATGGTACATTCGCATTTAAAAGCATGCCCTTCGGTCTATGTAATGCACCGACCACTTTCTAACGTTGCATGATGTCTATTTTCTCCGACATGGTGGAAGACACTATTGAGGTTTTTATAGATTATTTTTCTATTGTGGGAGACTCATTTGATGATTGCTTGGCACACCTGGCTAATGTGCTGCAAAGATGCGAGGAGTGCAACTTAGTGCTAAATTGGGAAAAATGCCACTTTATGGTCAACGGGGGTATCATATTGGGGCATCAGATTTCAGAGAAAGGTATTGAAGTGGATAAGGCAAAGATTGAGGTAATTGAAAAGTTACCACCACATATCTTTGTAAAAGGAATTCAAAGTTTCTTAGGTCATGCTGGCTTTTATAAAAGATTCATCAAGGATTTCTCTAAGATTGCACATCCTTTATGCAAACTTTTGGAGAAAGAGGTGAAGTTCGTGTTCGATAAGGCATGTCTTAAAGCATTTGAGTGTCTGAAAGAAAAGTTGATTTCAGCCCCTATTATTGTGTCACCAGATTGGACGATGCCTTTTGAGGTTATGTGTGATGCTATCAGAGTGGCTTTGGGTGCAGTCCTTGGCCAAAGACGTGAGAAGATTTTACATTTGATTTACTATGCTAGCAAAGTGCTTAATCCAGCTCAAAAGAATTATACTGTGACTGAGCGGGAATTTTTGGTAGTGGTCTTTGCTTTTGAGAAATTCAGATCTTACTTGATTGGTACGAAGGTGATTGTGCATACAGACCATGCAACTCCTTGATATCTTAAGTCAAAAAAGGATGCTAAGCCAAGATTGATTGGGTGGGTGCTCCTACTGCAAGAATTTGACTTTGAAGTCAAGGATCGTAAAGGAACCAAGAATCAGGTCGCTGACCATCTATCACGCCTTGAGGAGGAGGCCATGCTTAAATTAAGGGATGATCTTGAGATTGATGATACTTTTCCAGATGAGCAGGTATTGGCAGCATTGCAAGACTTAATCCCTTGGTTTGCTGATTTTGCTAACTTTTTGGCAAGTTATGTAGATCCGAAAGATATGTCATATCAGTAGAGAAAGAAATTCATGCATGAGGTGAGAAAATTTTTCTGGGATGAGCCGTAATTATTTAGGGTATGTGCAGGTGGCATGATTCGAAGATGTATTCTAGAGGTCGAGAGGATGAGTATTTTTGAAGCATATCATTCATCTCCAGTTGGGGGTCATCACGGAGGTGCGTGGACTACCCATAAAATCTTACAATGTGGGTACTATTGGCCCAGTATTTACAAAGATGCTCATGATTACGCTAGAGCTTGTGACCAATGTCAAAGGCAAGGCAATATCTCACGCAGGCACGAACTTCCCATGACTACTATACTTGAGCTTGAATTGTTTGACGTGTGGGGAATTGACTTTATGGGCCCTTTTGTAAGCTCACATGGGATGCAATATATTTTGGTAGCTGTCGACTATGTTTCTAAGTGGGTGGAGGCAATTGCGCTTCCTAATAATGAAGGAAGAAGTGTCACGACATTCTTGAAAAAGAGCATATTTTCACGATTCGGTACACCCCAAGTAATCATTTGCGATGGAGGTTCCCACTTCTGTAATCGGCTATTCAAGGCCCTGCTAGAAAAATATGGTGTTAAACATAAGGTGGCAACACCTTACTATCCTCAGAAAAGCGGCAAGTTGAGGTGTCAAATCGTGAGATCAAATCTATTTTGGTAAAAATAGTGAATGCCAATAGGATTGATTGGGCTCGAAGATTGGATGATGCGTTATGAGCATATCGATCTGCTTTTAAGACGCCAATTTGTGCATCACCATATCAGTTAGTTTTTGGAAAGTCTTGCCATTTGCCTGTCGAACTTGAACATAAGGCTTTATGGGCTTTAAAAAGGTTGAATTTAGACTGGAATGAAGCGGCTAAATTGAGACTTGAGTAGATGAATGAGATGGATGAATTTCGTCTCTGGGCTTATGAAAGTTCAGCAATATATAAAGAGAAGATGAAATTATAGCATGATCGATGCATTGAAAAATGAGAGTTTCACCCAGGGGATTTGGTGCTACTTTATAACTCCAAGCTTCGTTTGTTTGCTGGCAAGTTAAAGTCCAAATGGTCTGGACCATTCAACGTGGTTAGGGTATTCCCACATGGAGCAATTGAGCTAAAAGGAGCTGATAACATTCTATTCAAGGTAAATGGGCAGCCTGTTAAGCATTATGTGGGAATCACGGAAGAAATAAGGACATGTGAGGAGCTTGAGCTTGATGAAGTCTAAGTAGTCAAGCTATCCATGTCGTGCCACGACGTTAAATCAGGCGCTTTATGGAAGGCAACCCATGGGTTGGTTGGTGAAGTCTGAGTATCCAAGTTAGCCATGCCGAGCCGTGACATTAAATCAGGTGCTAATTAGGAGGCAACCCAAGATCTAATTAGCTTATGATCTGAGCATTGGAAGACACCTTAGCTGAAATTCAACAGATACCACCTGCAGAATTTGACCCACGATAGGGGTACTCACGTGACGTATGTGTACCCACGTCATGTGAGTTGTGCCGTGAAAATCAGAGAAAATATTTCACTTTTTGAATCTTACCTATGACTAGGTACCCACATGACGTAGGTATACCCACGTCACATGGGTGGTATTATGAAAATCAGAGGACATTGACACATGTAGGATTTGAGCTACGCCAGGGACAGGGACCCACGTAACGTGAGTGAAACCCATGTCACGTGGGTGGTTTCGTGGAAACTGGAATCTGCAGATATCCGAAGACCCGACCCGACCCGACCCATTTCTTTATATAAATTTTGGTATCCTCCTTCTTCACCCAATCAAATCCAAATCCGCATAACCCTCCTTTCCAATACTCTCATAAACCCTAATTTCCAAATTTCACCACATTACCATCTACCAATTCCTAAATCATCACCTTTTCCCTTCCAATTTTTGGATGTCTCATGAATCCTCATCACCTAAACCCTTAAATACGAACCCTACCCATAATAATACCTATATACCCACAAATCCGACCCAAACCCGTCACCATGCCCCCCAAACCAAACCCCTAACGTGACCACCTTGATTCTTCATCAAGAATCCGAACCAAAAATCCAAAATTTCCAACTCATTTGCGTGATGAACTGACTGAATTAGAGAAAGTGGGTTCGAGGAGGTTTTTACTATTGGCACTGATGATAATGCCCTAGTGCCTCATATCACGAGATTACAGACTCTGGCCCAAGCTGCTGCCCAGGCTGCACTTCAGCCCATTCTACAGGTTGTCGAGCCGGTTGTTCTTGATCAGTCCTCTGAGTTTGCCCCCAATCTGAAGAGAGGGAGGATGAGTCGGTATTGGGCTCTGTGGATGATGCTACAGGACAGGGTACCGCTGCGGCAGACGCTACAACCTTTATTTTGGGTACTGGTGAGAAGAGTACCCCACCCTCCTCACAGAGAAGGGATATCCAGCACTGGTGTGTTCAGGGCATGTGGGATTCTTATGAAAGGGATGCCAAGCTTATGGAGCAGGGTGTGTGTCGAAGAAGTATTATGGAGGAGCCCTGATATCGGATAGAGGAGTTAAAGGCATTGCTTGATAATTGGCCTGTGTTTGAGCAGTATGGGTTTGGTTGGATGGAGGAGCCTTCTGGTCGCTATAGCTCAGAATTGGTCCGAGAATTTTATGCATCATATGCTGCATCTATTGATTTGAGCACACCGATTGGACAGCGGTTCCGAGACCAGTCATTTTTGACTCACATCTTGGTTTGAGGAACCCGAGTTGACATATCTGCATAGACCATCCACCAATTCTTGTATGGTGCAGAACGTCCATTGCCAGCTACGACTGCTGAGTTCGATCACCGCATGGAGACTGTCAGAAATTGGATTAAAATCCGAGATGCTGATCAGAAGTTGGAGTTACTGAGGTGGATTGTTGGTTATATCGCAGAGGATGGGGTTGATGCTAGTTGGGTGACCGGGAAGCTGGACATAAAGAAGTCCACACTTTATTTTGTCAGCAGGTTTTGGTGGTTGGTTGTTCGGCATCGGTTGGGGCCTACTAATGTTGATAATTCCCTCACATTGGACCAGGTTGTTATGGTAGCTAGCATCCTTGCAGGGTATGATATTCATGTCGCCAGGTACATTGTTCGGGAGATCCATGAGCATTCCTTTCGAGACCATACCAGTATCTCTTTCCCCTATTTGATTCAGGGCTTGTGTGATAGGGTGGGTGTGGTTAGGCTACCTACCATTGATCATTATATCGAGGTGACCCGTATAGAAGATATTAGGTTGATACAGAAGCGGGGTCCTAACCCCATTGTTCCACGAAGGTCTCAGCCTTTCGGGTCATCAAGAGCAGCCCTTTTTGAAGGGCATGGAGATAGAGACGAGCCGGTGAGCACCCCTATGCCTATTACTGTACTGGTGAGTGTTCCTGATACTGACCATGTACCTGCTGAGGGCACATGCTCGATTGACGATGAGGCACCTGACTCTACAGCACCACCACTTCCTTCTAGTATGGTTTCGGTTTCAAGGGATTTTCTACAACAGCTGGTTGATAAGAAGATGCAGATGTTTGAGCATCAGGACCACACTGACGCACAGATGGCTAAGTTGGTATCCCAACTTAAGCCATGGGTTAGGACTATAGTTGAGGCTGCTGAAGCTAGGGTAGAAGCCCGTCTGTCTGCATCTATGGATACATTCATGCGAGAGCTGCATGGCCGGATTGATAGCTTTGAGGTGCGGATGGCTACCCGGTTGGGTTAGGTACAGCCTCCTGGTATAGCAGCATTGACACAGGAGGTAGCTTCATTGAGAGAGGAGGTTCGAGTGTTGGCATCAAACAATGCCCCTATTATTCCACCTATGCCTGTTCAGGCTCTGATGCTGCCAGTTTTTGATGTGGATCTGTTTGCTGATGAGGAGCCTCCGAGTGATAGAGGTAAATATCCACGCAGTCCGGAGGAGCAGGTGGATAGTGGTGATGAGTTTGAGGGTGATCTCCGGAGAGTGGTTAAGGCCTCTAGGATGGAGTACCATACTATCCAGATAGTGGAGGAGTAGAGGGAACAGGGTGCGTCCTCTAGTCAGGCACCCACTCCACCGAATGCACTTGCGGAAAGCCCAGAGGGCAGACTGATGATCCCGCTATGGGCGGCCCACTTTCGATGCTTAGGGCACTACAGGTATGTCTTCACTCCCTTGCATTTATTCTATTGATAGCTGTGCACTGAGGGCAGTGCACCATTGTTAGTTGGGGTGGGCGTGTACCACCACTTGGGGTTTTTTATTGCCGTGTTTATTTCCCCCCGAGTGTGCTATCATAGTAGAACCGACATGTTTAGGTTTTTATTTATATCATTTATGTGTTTTCTTGTTGAATTAGGAGAAAAATAAGGGAACCTTAGTGCAGTCCAATTTTGAACGTATTTTGAATGTTAAGGATGCTTTTTGACTGTTTAAAGGATACCCCTCCTGAAATTTTTGTTTTTAAATGGTGTGTGTAGTATGTTAGTTTGGGAAAGCTATTGGATCTTGTTATGGCATTAGTGTTATAGGCAGAATAACTGTAGCTAGCATTGCACGAACTGGACAGATAGTGGTTGATAATATAACCCTGTGCTATGTGTGTGTAAGGTCATTGCTTAGTTGACTATGTGTGTACGATCCAGAACTTGCGCGGTTAGTCTTGCCTAGGTTAGAGGATAGTGGTTAGGAAAGGATCATAGGCCATTTTTGAATAAGTCCACAATTAGCCTAAATGCCTGACCAAATGAATTAAGTATCCCTTGATCCCGATTTTGAGCCTTAATTGAACTGTTTTTTTCTTTAGCCTATTCACCTTCCCTTTTTGATTTATAATAAACCTGTATTGGCCCTGGTCCCTCCTTGGACATTGTGTACCTCAACGCAGGCAAATTGCCTAAGTTGAGGGTGGCTATTATAGGGGTGCGTAGATTGATTTGGGTATGAAGAAGGGGTTAAAAAAAAGAAAAAGAAAAAGAGAGAAAATAGATTTGGGTGTGAAGAAAAAGAAAAAAAAATTGTGTTTTGAAAATATGAAGAAAATCACACCCAAAATCTGAAAATAAATGAAGGAGAATAAGGGAGAATAAATAAGCATGGTTGAAAAGTGGAGCCAAAAATAGTGTAGTGTCAAGGAGGGTTAAGTCACCATATCCATATGTACCATACCCGTCCCTAAGGCTGCATTAAAAGCCGATTAAAGTCCTATAGTGATCCTAGTCCAACTGTCCGAAAAACTAAGGCATAGAAAATAAGGGCAAGCCTATGGTATTTCATGCACACTGGTTGAACTTCTTTGTGAGAGAGAGTGTTTTGACCGAGGCCCTAATTTGAGATTCATTGGTATACTGTGAGTGTATGGGACTTCTTTGGCTGTGAGAGTACATGGGCTGCATTGTTAGCTGCTATTTGTTTGGATAATGTCATTTGCGTATATGCTTAGTAGTTTGTTAATAATCTAATGCCATCACTTGATCCCTTATGTATCATGATAATATACTGTCTGTATACACACCGTGGCTTTGATTTGTAAATAGGAGGGGTTAGAAAAGTTTTGAAGTCAAAAGCAATGAGTTGACTGCCGTAGGTCCCTTAGGTTTCTCTTAGTTAAGCATCGTAGGTGTTTATTTAGTTTTTTTCACCTGAGGACATGCAAACGGTCTAAGTTGAGGGTGTTGATGTGCCATGGTTTTATGGCACTTTCGATGCTTAAAACAGGGATAATATGCAATAACTTGGGTATGTTTTGAGGGTATGATGTGCGTTCTGTCCTAATTTGCAGGGTAATAGGTTATGGAGGCAAAATGGAGATAAAGTGAAGAATAATGCTTGAAAACGTAGTGTCAGAAGATGAGAGATGAGATCTGCACCAAATAGGTGACTCACAACAGCACTCATGTGCCGTGAGTCCACTCACGTGACGTGAGTGGCTGTCGTGAGTCAACTTCAGAGACGATGCAATGATGTATGAGTTCCACGATAGGATTCACACCATGTGAGTCCACCTACGTGGCGTGACAAGGTGGCATGAGTCAACTTCTGAAGATGTCTATTTGAGCCTGATTTCCACGACACTCACCTATGTGGCGTGACTTGGTTCCACGACACCAAGTCACGATACCGTGGAAAGTTGCCGACTCAGTTCTCCTATTTTGATTTGAATAGGAGTAGCCTTGTATCTATAAATACCCCTGTATTTTCCTATGCACATGAGAGATTCATTACATTGTATTGAGATAGTTTTTCAGTATTTTGAGTTCAGAAACACATTATTGGTTTTGTAATCTTCGAATATTGATTCTAGGGTTTTATTTATAATTGAGATTTCAGTTTTTCTTCATTATTGTGAGTTTACAATTATGTTTTCATCCGCGAATTCTTATTGTGCTCTCGCGAATATGAGTAGCTAAAATCATCAACTAGGGTTGTGTGAACCATGAAGAATTAACGAAATAGGTTATGTGCAAAGCAATTCTGAACCGGTGTGAATGCATGTATTGTTATTTCTCTCGTTGTGATTGATCTTCTAACGATTGCAAACGTTAGAAACTCTCCTGTATTCTAGACTTCCTCGAGAGAGTGGTAGAGATTGGGAAAAGGATATAACAACAGAGATTTGAAGCTATCAACCTTTATCTAATAACTTGAGCCTTAGCGGGAATAGTTATCTGAGGTCCAGGAAAAGGGTTAGTAGTGCGACGCTCGGAAACCGAGAGGAGAAGAGTGAAATTCGTTTAACCAAGGTCGAGAGAAGTTTAGACGAACATATCTTGTCAAATTTTGCATGCAGCGCAGCGGGACAGTTTTGCCAGCACCAATAATCGGTAGAGTTAAGGAATCATTGGGGATCACAGTCTTAGTGTACTTCTCATATTGAAAACAACTTCAAAGAATCACCACTTGTTACGATCACTACTTGCTTACAAATATTTCCCCCCCCCCCTTTACTTATTTGCCAACTACTCGAACAAGAACTCAACCTACTTTCGTCCTATTCCCTGTGGGATCGAACCCAACCTAGTTGGGTTCTATATTCGGTACAACGACCGCTTTATACTTCTTAGGAGGCATATTTTGGGCGACATCAGGTCCTACCTGAACTCAAATGGTGGTGACCAAAGTATGTGATCTCCGCCAAGGCCGCTAACTAGTCCCGATGACCCTCAAAACCAAAAGTCATGAGTCCGAAGTACACTCTCTCAAAACTGAATGATCCGCTCCAGAATTCCCCACTGACTGTGGGTGAAATCACACTAAGCCCAACTCGAGTGCACTTATCCGATTGAGTAAACTTTCAAAAGTCCAACAAAAACTGAGAACCAAGGTCAAAAATAGTAGTAACCAACACTATGTGCCAGCGGACCATCTTTCGAACTTCTATATAATACAATCACCCTGAACTAAAGAAAACTAAACCGATAGGTAGTGAGTAGGCCTAGTCAACTTGTCGACAAAGGCTTAACTTAGTCTGTTGAACCACTCGGCCTCAATTATCCAAACCGATCCTGTTGACGAGTAAGCATTCATACACTGAAATCTATCATAACTCTCTAGCCGTTATTTAAAAAGTTGAAATAACAACTGGAGCTAACAAGTCTTCACTAATGTCAAATACCCAAATGGTTCTCGCAAGGGCAAAAACTGAAATGTTATCGAAGAATATAACCACAACTGAGGTAATCCACAGGTTTAAGACACGAGGGATAAAGTCCACATCTGCCAAGGGACATAATCAAGGTATACCTAAGAACTTATTGGGACTGCAAAGAGTACTAATGATAGCCAAATCTCGAGCAACTTAGAAAATACGATCGAAGCTTGATTCTGGTCAAACCCATACTCAATACATGGCAATGAATACTTGTTCCCAAAAAAGACCCGATTTGGTTACCAACAACTGATAACCAAGAACATACCACCAAGCAAAAGCATACCATGAGGTCATATTAGGCTGAACAAGTCCCAAAACGAGAATTCCTAAATTCACCCATTTAAACCTCCCTCAGCTCAACTGAACCACAAATGACATCGAATAAAGAATAGAGTACCCATCTCAACACCAATACCAAGATCGAGACTACTACCAGGTGATGAACCAGCCAAACCAAAAGAACAACCTCAACTAGTCAATTTTAGGAATGGGCCATAGAATAAGGGTCACCCTTACTAGAATCACAATCAAACCATGGAAGGCCAAACCTTTCTTCCCACAACCCTCTCAACAACAAATCTAACCTTATTGATAGCAGGGAAAACCAACCAACCAAGGTTCTAAAACAAAAGGACAGGAATCGCAGAAAGGGATACTGACCAGATAATGCTAATCTAGCTGTCTATCAATCAAAGTTAAAACAACAACCATAATAACAACAATATAAAGTGTAGGTAGCACAAAATGAAAAACAACCAGTGCCACCCTAGGATCACATCAAAGCCAATATGCCAAAGGAAATGAGATTTACCTAAGCACTACACCCCAAATCAAACAAAATACAGAACCATTCAATCCAATACTAAAATAAATATTTACAGGGGAAGTCATATATGCATAAGTCTACTCAAAGGCTACAACAGTCAATGTAGTAATATCAAGGACTAAGAACACCAATGGGTATGAAAACCTCAACTCAATTCAAATAGAAACTAAAAAATGGTAAATCAAAATTGCACCTATCATGATGGAATCTGAAGACATGGTCCTTGACCTACTAGAAGAAGTACGAATCTGAATGCGTCCGACCTCGAGATGAGCATCTGAATGACCAACTGAAATACAAAAGGTACCGCCTCTAACCAAAGGTGCCAAAACCCTATAAGACTGATCTGACTGACAAATAATCCCTCACTGGGGACACTCTCTGGACCAATGAATGGTCTCTCTACTGTCGTAATAAACCCCTGAAGCTCTAACCTGGCGAGAAATATGAGACCCAAACTGGCTGACCAACTCACACCTGGGGAACTCCCTAGACCAATGACCAATATCTCCACAATTAAAATATGCCCTTGGAACTCTCTGATGTAATGTACATACTCACTCAGAACGACTGCAATGACCTGAAGAGCTAGATCAAGAACCCCATAATGCCCGTCCAAAACTCTGCCCATTGTGAGCACCACGATATATCTGAGAGCCACCTATAATTTGAGGTGCTACCTGAACTGACCTGATAGACTATAATTGATGCTGACCTCTGTTAGAAGGATCCCTACCTCTGGACGGGATACCACTAACACTATACTACTGATATGGAATCTTACCGCTACCTCCATATGTCTCAAGACATGCCCTCTCTGTAGTCCTCGCATGATCAAAAACCTGAAGAAAAGTAGACCCAACTGCTATCAAATACTCTGATGCCAAGCGGAGTGGTAAAGTCAATCCTTTGATAAATCCATGCACCATCTTATACTCTGTAGGAAATAACATAGGAGTATGTCTATCTTACTCGAGAAATACAATATCATACTCTGAAACTTATAAATAGCACTGCTGCACACCAATAAATCCAACTCTAGCCTGAGTACCACTTGATGTACCGAGCATCATTACTGACTGTGAAGTATCCACAAAAAGACACAGAATCCCTAACAGGGTATCCTAAAAAACTGAGGCGGTCACAAACTCTTTTGGAGCCTGGGCTTACCCAGATCCACTAGGTGATGCTGAATATTATCAATACCAATCTCTAACTCCCCAACTTGACTTTCAGCTGAAACTCTGGACGTATGTGCAAAAGTCCTGTCCGCATCTTTCTACAACCTCATGCTATCCATCTGAGAAGAAGTGGAGCCAAAAGAAGTGCTTAGAGGTTTATAAAAGTACAGACACACGATAAGGAGTCAAGAATTGGGATTTCCTAAGAAGGCCCTGTAGCCTCCTAAAGATAGGATACAAATGTCTCCGTACCGATTCACAAGACTCTACTAGGCACTTTGCTTTTGTACCAACAACACCAGTGAACCTATATTATTATGGTCATGATAGCACCTACCATAACCCACCAGTAAGTAAGCTAACCCATAATCAAGAACTGCGAGTAATGAACTATCTAGAGAAAAAAAGAAAGCAACGGAAAATGAATCCAATAAAGAGACTAATATAGAGAAGTAACCCCAATACCTGGTGAAGACATTACAAGAGCTTCTAACAAAACAATTGTACAAGGTAAGCATAATACATATATACAGAATTGTCTCCGAAATTCAAAATAAAGATCAGTCCAACAACTGAGAAAAAGCTGAAATAACTCCAGACGTTAGGAGCTCACCCCAAATCTCCGATCCATGAAAGCTCCGTATGATGCATACATCAGTAGCGAGAACTCATGCTATGATCTATAGGGTGTAGAAGTGTAGTATGAGTACTAAGCACGAGGTACTCTGAAGGCATAAGCCAACTGAACTCCAAAGATAATGCAAATATAAATAACGTGTAAAGAAGGAATATAAACTGCAGACAACTATTTAAGAATCAAACATGATAATGCCAATGAAGAGGTAAAGGTAACTATCGGATACTACAGGTAATAAGGGATGAAAGTGCGATACCATAAGTGACTATTCAGTATACGATAGTAGGGTGAAGAAAGAGATATACAATATACAATAGTAGTAGGTAGGAAGGAAATGATCTACACTAGTAGCTAGAGAGGAATAGATATACAACAACGTATACAAACCACCCAACATAAAGGTACCACCCTGAGGGAGCTAGTCTAACATCACAAAGATCATAAACAATGAGGGAGCTAACTCTAGTATAATCAGGGTTTCTAACCAAAATGTGAATAAGAATAAGTTAATCTTACAATAATAAATCTTACCATAATAAGGAGTAAAGGAACTCGGAAGCATACCTAAAACCTCGAGTACCAATCCATAACCAGCCTGCCATAAGCTATACAACAATAACCAAATAATAATATAACCCACTAGCCCGAACATACAATAACCTAACCAGGCCACCATAAGCCCAAAAGGCATAATCAAACACTCAGCAAACAACAACCATAACCTGTACCTATACAACCTCCCATAAGACTGATAGATACAAGGGCCAAATAATTATACTAGTGATAGGTGATGCATACAAATGGATGAAAATAGTGAAAAGAACTAGATAATGCAAGATAAACAAAGTACCATATCCAAATCAAATGTATACACCTCTTCCATCATTATAGCTCGAAAAGGCAGGACCTACGGAGACCATCCTTCTTCGGTATAATGTCTCATCGGATGAAGGTGCCCATAGGGGACTCAAGATATCTCTATACACTTCTTGTTCCCAAACCAGGACTTCCATAATCCATATCCATAACAGTAGCAATAACGAGAACCAGAGTCGAACCAAAACTAGTGGATAATAACAAGAGGCCAGATGATCCATAACTGTATGATAACAATAGTCGGGTTCGAACCAGAACCATAACGTAATAACAAAAGGCCCGATGATCCATTTACAACTGTTGAAACTCCCAGATGAGAACCATACAAAACTGCTAGAAATCCCAAGCAATAACCATAACTGAGCACCAGAGCTCCTAAATCGTAACCATAAATAGATGTCAAACATGAATCAAAACTCATAAGCATGACATATCTAGAGATAATCCAAGGGTCTTAAGCCTATAACCAATCCATTTACTCATGAAATTCAGTCTCGGGCGGTCAAAGGTTAGTTACTGGCCCCAAGGTTAATAAAGCTAAATAGTAATGCATCAAGTCTAAGTCAACCCAGACCCAAGTTAATAGCCTAAGGAAAAAGTCATAAGCCTATCTAAGTCTAAAGGAGAGTCATTTAATGCATTCTATATAAAAAGAGTAGTGGGGACCACTATTAGACCCTAATAACCTAACCTCAGGCAAGCACCTACTGAAACCTAGGCTAAGGTTTCTCAATCCAGCCCCAAGGTACTAAAAGAGCTAAGTCTATTTATAAAGGCAGACCATATACTAACCTAAGGGAAAATGGGCTTGAAATCTACCAAAAAGGGGCCTTAACCGGCTAAAATAAGTGTGAGAATATAGATATTGTATGCATGCCATCACCAGTATCCAAACAAAGCAACCGTAAGCGCCTAAGTATCTATAAACTAAGCCACAACTCAATTAAAGCATAAATAACTAACCTGGAGTCCATGGTCTCATAACTAAGGCCTCAGTCCTAACAATGTAATATACAATATAATAAGAGTATATTAGTATATTTAGAAAGTCAGAAGCAAAATCAATGAGAGGCATCATTTTACCAGGTGAATTTAATTTAGGAATATCATTGAAATGGATAAGTACTACCCCAAATGCTACACTAATAATTACCAGTGCCAACCTAAGGTCCTAACAGGTATATAAGTGATCCTAGCACAACCCTACATCTAGGGCAGATATTCTAAACTAAGGGTCAAACTTCTATTTTATACTAAAGTTTCCCAAGAAAGGCCAAGTCGATAAAAGCGATAAGGTAACCTAAAACCTATCCTATGATCCTAACCCCATATACAATCAAAACGATACACAATCTCATAGAGAAGAGTAGATCGAAGCCTACCTCATAACCGAACCACTATCTCGAAGCATCCACGAACAACTCCTCTTCACCACAATTCTGAATGACTTGGCGCTATCAAAATCATTATCTAGACGTTAATATGAATAAAATGAGACCCATATTTCAATATAAAACTCGGGTAAAAAATTAAGTCAAAAATAGGCTCGTGGAGCACGCTAATGGAATTCTGAAATTGAATCCGTCACGAGGTCCCCGAAGGACACAAAATGCGTGCTCGAAATTTGAGCACAAATGGATTCTTAATTGGGGCTTAAAACAAACCTAAGAGCAAGAAAAACAAGAGTGAAATCAAGAATTTAAACGGAACCAGAGATGAAATAAGGCATAGAATTAGGTGGAAAAGGATCAAGGAACGATAAAGTAAAATACCTAAGCTCAACGTAATGAAATGCCCATGATTTCCAAGCTCCCAAGCCTCTCTAATGGGGTTCTACACTTAGAAGATTAACCTAAAATTCAAGGAAAATGATTTATATAAACCACTAGCGATGGCCACTAAAACAGTGACCGCTAAAGCAACAAAATGGTCACTAAAGCGACCCTACCTTGGCTGGCCAGCCACCTCTAAAATGGTTATTTGGTCGCTAAAGAGGCTACCGCTAAAGTGGTTATTTGGTTGCTAAAGAGGCAACACCATCAACTTAGGCACCAACAATTAGCTAAGTCTCAACGGACTCCGACTGGGTGCTCGAGATTCATTCAAATCCCCGTGCATACAAATGAACTATGCTACCCTAGGAAATTTGATATTCCAGACTCAACGAAACCTTTGAAATTTTCATCCAAGGTTATTTCTATAACAAGTGGACCCCACACCCATTATTTTATTTTTTATAAAAAATCTACCCAATAGCCTAATTGAGTCCAGAAGCCTCGAGACCCAGACCAAGGGTCCCCCTAGCCTAAAATCCATGTTCTGGAGCTAACGACGTTGTCAAAATTCTCATCCAAGACCAATTTATCAACTTCAAAAGCTCCAAAATAGGAAAATGGGCTTACGACCCAAACTAACTTCCTGAGAACCAAACCGATGGTCCCAGTAACTGATAAATGACTTATAGCTTCTATGGAAAGTCACAAAATGCCAAAAACATATAGAAACAAAAAAAATAACCTGGAGGGTTATTACAGATCCGTAGGTACAACATACGAGTCATAGGTAGGAGTCGCACAATAGACCTTGATTTTTACCTTTCTGGACTTCATCAGTATGGACCTTGGTATGACTCGTTCCTTGAAGCTACGCGTCGTACCTTGGCTCTACAAGTTAGTAATTAACATTTTTTAGCTCTTTTTTTTATTTTTCACTTCTTGGTCCGATTTTCCAGCACAAAAACATAAATGCACATCAAATCTACCAAAAAGTGCTTAAGAACGTACAACAATCCCATGTTTTAATAGTTAAAAGTATCGTAAGACCACAACACATCAACTCCCTCAACTTAGAATATTTTCTTGTCCTCAAACAACAAAATAAAACTTTAATATCACGACACTAAAGTAAAAAAAAAGCTAGGAAAACTATGACAGTCACATGCCTTTTTATACTACATCTCACAAGTTCGATCACCCTTCTTTCCTTACTCATTTCAAAATAGTTGCGAATAATCTTCTTATTAAATTGACACACGAGGATCTATGGATAACATTATGATATCAATGGATAATTTCACATACACACAGATGACAGCTACCCTAACAATCAGTAGTCAATAGTGTTTCCCTAGTGCCCTTGCCACAAACAAGTCCCATACACACAATAGTCAATGAAATTGGGACTAGAACAAGTTCACTCGCTCTCACAAAAAAGTTCAAACAATGAATGCACAGTACTATAGGCTTTCCCTTATTTTCTACACTTCATTTTTCAGACAATTAGACTAGGATCACTATAAGACTTTTCTCGATTTGTAATGTAGGTTTGGAGAAAGGTGACCGAGCCTCATTCTCACTAAACTAACTTTATTACTTCTGACCATTTCCTTTTCCTCTCTATTCTCCTTTTATTATTTTCTTTCTTCTACTACGGGTATGGCTTTATTTCAAACTCAACTATTTTTTTTCTATTTCTTTTCTTTTTTTCTCAACTTTTCAGTACACACCACACATGTTTTCCCTTTTTTATTGCCAGTCTATTTTTTTCATACCCCATTCTACTTTTCATCTACCTCTATAGTAGCCTCCCTCAACTTAGGTAATTCACCTGAGTTGAGGTGCACAGTGTTCAAGGAGGGACCATGGACAAAAAAAAGGTTCAAAGAAAAATCGAGAAGGTGAATTGGTTAATCAATAAAAAGGATTGATTTTGGCTCAAAATCAGGAATCAAGGATTTATTGCATTATTTGGATGGTGATTTAGGCTAAGTGGACTGTAATAAAAAAATGGCCTTTGATCCTTTACTAAACAACTATCCTATTACCTAAGCAAGACTAATCAAACAAGTTCTAGATTGCACACACAAAGTAAGAAAAATGTGAACGCAGCTCACACATACATGGGACAAAGTTACACTTATTGACCTGCCCTAGCTTAAGCAGTTATTTTCACATCCACATGCATAATGTCATGTAAAGATCTATGGTGGTCAATATATCAAAGCAGATAAACACACAACATAAAATTTGGTTTGGAGGGGTCTCCATTTTTTCATGTTCAAACAAATTCATGTGCCACAGACTGCAATGAAGTCTCCTACTTTCCTTCCACAAAAAATAAAAAAAAAATCACAAAACACATGAAAAAAATAAATCCAAAGTATGCCGATTCTACTCGATAGAACGCCTAAGGAAAAAGAAACATTAAAACAAAAACCTTTAGGTTAAAAAAAAGACCTACAAGTACACCCCACCCCCATCAAGAAAACGTACATTATCCCCAATACATCAGATAAAATGTAAGAACAAAAGGTAGGAACATACCTATAGTACCCTAGGCGCGGGGTCTGGTAAATCGATGTGGATTATAGCTACAACCTCAGTCTCAATTATATTGGCTTCGATAGTGACCGACACACTCAATGGATCAACAGTACTACTGGTGCCGGTGGTGACTGGTGCTCTTAATAAGTCAGCAGCAGTGGTGTTCTCAGGTATCGAGCTCCCAAATGCTCCTGGGCTCTCTTCTCCAACTCGATCTCATGTGCTAGCTTTTCAACTCTAGAGGCATTAATGGCTATCTGGAGATCTTTCCCAAAACTCTCTTCTGGGTTGACCTCATCAACATCATTATCCTCTCTCAATCTATTCCCCTTATCAGTTGGGGGTACCTCATCAATGAATAAATTAAAGAACTCGACCTCCTCTTTAGGCTCCATTACAACAGTTAGAATGATTGGTGGCAGTATCATAGGAGCTTGTCGAGTTGACAACTTTGTAACTTCCACACGAAGGAAACTAAGCTCATCAACAAGCTTTATAAACTGAGGAACTTTCAAGGCTTCTAGTCACTCATTCAATCTTAACTCAAAACCATCCAGATGGCTATTCAAACTTTGCACAACTCCCACAATATCAATCTTAACCCAAGGCTTGATCTGACCCATCAACAACTCTAATTATTTCTCAGTGTGAGACTGAAACTTCACCATGTTCAGTAAAAAGTCATGGGTAATCATAACTAGGATAGTGGATGAAGAGAATATAATGGATAAAGCTGGGGCAGTAGTAGTCGGAGTAGATACAGAAGTCAGTGTTGTACTGGGGGCTATAGTGTTAGCTACAGAAGTATTAGCCTCAAAGCCTATAGTATCAACATGTGAACCCACAATAGCCATGTAAATCAGGGTATTAACTTGATCACCCCTCTATGATAACACCACAATTAAAGCCATATCGGATGAATCAGAAGGCTGAGTTTTGGACTTGGACATGGGATTTTTGTCATTTTTGATCAACCCAATATCCATAATCTAAATCACTTAGTAAGCCGATCCATTGTTGGCCACGTTGGTATGCTGGACTCTCTACATAAACAAAATATCAAGAATGAGAAGGGTATGTATCTAGGTATGCTTAACGCATACCCATACATGATACTCACCATAAGTGCTACCCGATCAGGGTGATTGTGTTATCATTGCTGGTTGGCCCCAATCAGTGTCACACTATCAACCACCAGAACTTAGCTTTGAAATTTAATGTCACCTTTTTAATTTGTGATTTTGACCTATTCTACCTCAGATTTATTGATGGCAATAATTTTAACCAACTAAGTATAATGCAGTCTCTTATCATCAATACTCAGTTTTTTCACCTTTTTTAATGCATTATCCCCAAAATCATACTCTGTTGTTTTTATCAGAGCCTTATACTCAGCCCAAATAAGAAGCGTGAGATGGTGCACTTAGATATATCTATGGGTATACCACTAATCTGAACAGTAGATTATGTAGGTTGATTTTTCCAAGTTTGCCCCTTAGAGTCTGATTTTTCATTAGCATAAGCAGAATGAAACTCTCAAACTATCTTCAAGTTGTATTTTCCTGAAGTCTCTCCCATGCAACTAAATCTGTACTTCTCAAATAACTCTTTAATTTTGGGCACATCTTTTATCCCAGCAGTCAAAAATCGAGGCTCTTCATAGATACTCTGCTTTGGGTTCCCTTTTCCATTGGGAGCCACATCTCTAAAATATATGTCCTGCATACCTGGGACTGTCCATCTATGAGTTTGTTGTTCACTTTTCCCTTGTCTCTCAAAGGCTGGAGATAGAGGAGTGGTAGCTTAATTTTTTGCCCTGAGATTTTTCGCCCCAGAATCTATCTTGAGTCTCCGATCTCATATTTTTATCCCTTAGTCCAGAACTCTCTTTCATTGTATTCTCTTGATAATCCCTCCCCCTCTTCAGACTGGGGAGAGTCTACCAGAGTCAGGGAAACTATTAAGGTGTCACGTCCCGAAGTCCAATGAGGCATGATTGGCACCCGAAGCCGATATGGCCCGAGAGAATCAATCTTTGCTCATGAACCTCCGTATACGTATTCTCGTATGAATCTTATTATACCTCATGCAACTATGCAAAAGACATGAATCATAGAAACATATACCATATATATATATACATAAATAAAACTTGGCCGTTAGGGCCATTACGTTGAACTAACCGTACATATCTTACATTCGTATGCCCACATATGTCTACAAAAGCCTCTAACAGATGCATTAACAAGACCAACTTAAAGTCGGGACAAGTCCCCGCTTTCCACTACATTTATAACATCAAAATAATTATACAACTATGACTCAGAAAGCTTAGAACCAAGTGGAGCTCACCAAAACTCTGCAAATGATCCATAGTCTACTGAGGAGGTCTACTAATGCCTACACCTGTAACATATAAGGTAAGTCTCCCGAGGGAGTCAGTACGAAGAATGTACTGAGTATGTAAGGCTCATAAGAAATAGCATCATACATGAGAATATCAATAAAATAATTTATAAGAGAATAGACAATGTGTGTAAACCCTCATTTTATATAATATCTTTTATAACTACGCTCCTTCAAGGGAAATTACCTTCACTCAAGAGACTTGCCTCCAATATATTTTTCTATACCCAAGAGATTCTTTCTTACTTCTATGTTCATTACCACTTTTGTTCATCTACTTGGTTAGTAGGTTGTGAAAGAATAACATTCATCCACATACATCCACTCTAGTGGTGGGGTAACAATATAACATACATCTACTCTGTTGGGGGGTTAATAATATAACGTACATCCACTCTATTAACGTACATCCACTCTATTGGTGGTTTAACCTACATCCACTCTCATGGTGGGTTAGCATACATCCACTCTATGGTGGGTTAACGTACATCCACTCTTTTGGTGGGTTAACATACATCCACTCTCTTGGTGGGTTAGCATACATCCACTCTATGGTGGGTTAACGTACATCCACTCTTTTGGTGGGTTAACATACATCCACTCTCTTGGTGGGTTAACATACATCCACTCTCATGGTGGGTTAACATACATCCACTCTCATGGTGGGAGAACATACATCCACTCTATGGTGGGAGAACATACATCCACTCTACGATGGGAGAACATACATCCACTCTATGGTGGGAGAACATACATCCACTATATGGTGGGAGAACATACATCCACTCTATGGAGGGAGAACATACATGGGAGAGATTGACATATATCAACTTATGAGAGATTGATACATTAAGGATCATGATAGTATATAATATCGGGCCTCCACCTTTGGTGGGTTATACTAAATGACATAACATAATATGGGGATTATTCCATATTGAACTTATACCCTCTAGAATGTGATCCATATTCACTAAAACGTAGAGTAACCATGCTCATTACTTCTTTACATTTCTTCTTCTCTTTACTAGGTAATGAGAATGACACATTAAAGATCATGACATTAAAGCACACACTTATATTCACATCTCACTTCACTCCTTTACTTTCTGAGATTGACATCTTCACTTACGAGGACTATTTATACTAACTTGCACATCACCTCTCTTATTACTCTTATGAGATTGGTACTTTTACTTATGAAAGATTGGTACAAAGCTAATCATCATACTATAGGACTTTGGAACAAGACATGATTGGAAAATGCCATCCAAGATTAAATAAACTCTCTTATGTTATTACTCTCTTGAAATAGTTCTTTTAAGAATTACAACGTCATAACATCTTTGGAACTTCAATCAATGATCAAGAGATAAATGAACCATAAGTCATCTAAGAATAGGACACATATGAATAACAATAGACGTCAACCTGAATTGATATACTTCAAGCCTCTCGGAATTGAAACAAGTCCAATGTCAATGTGAACAATATGTTGCAGAAGGATACAAAAAAGAAACCTTACATACCTTGTATTCTCAATACGAATATACAATATTAAATGCGCATCCAATAGTCCCACTCCTTCATTATGTTGCACTCTACAACACAAATATGGAACAGAGTTTACATTAACCACCAATTACCTTACAACGGCATATAACGACAATAAGTCACATGTTTCGCTTTAACATGTCATTTCCTTCTCTACAATACCCTCTACGGCATGGTCATATCAATAATACCACAACATGCCCCACATTAACCAAAATATCATAAACCACTAGCATGTCACACCAAGTTCATATTTTACACTTCTCCATCACCACCACATCACAATTATTCCATCAAATTACTTCAATTCACCTCATAGCACATATCGGCCAAAATCCCATATTTTACACTTATATAAAAATATCAAGTTTAATAACATAATCACACCATACAAGTTGGTATTTCATCCATATCATTCACTTTCATCAAGACCTCAAGTCTCTTTTCAAGTTCAAATTACAAAGATGACACATCTTTTACCAAAAGCAAAAATACACTATTCACCACCTTGCCAACATAACCATCATGATATATACACTATATTAATAATATAATATACTAATCCATGAGAGTATACACTTACCAAGGCCTGCAAAGTGATGATCTTTACCAAAGAGTCCAAAGGAAATAGTTGCTTTAGGGTTTGGAAGAATAGAGAAAGGTTTGGAAAATATCTCAAAAGGCATGAGAGTTATAATGAATTAAAATCTGATTTTTGGCATTTATATAGACTCTTCATTCATGCTTATCCACTCCTTGGCATTTAATGCAATGGTCCCTTGGTCAAGTGGAAGAATGGGTCAATTTGCCCTTTTGGCCCTTGTCTTTTATTCCATTTTGGGCCCTAATTTTGGGCCCAATTGCACATGTTAGCTTAGCCCACCAAATTTAATGTATAATTCACCAGATATCTCATGTTTAAATAATTCCATAATGTCACAACAATATTCACTTACAAGAGTCATGTTCGTCTCTTCAATCGCAAAAATAGGAATTCTAGCCACCCATGGCTTACTTGAACTTAATTTGATAAATACTTGTGTTTCATGATTTGATTGTGTAGGAGTATGTAGGATTTTATTGAAGTATTTGAAGCTTTAAAAATTCTCAAAGAACTCCGAATAACCAAAAGAAACCAAGAAAGAATCATCGTTGAAATGCGTCGCAAAACGAGCACGGGAAGGGCCAAAATGTTGTACCTTGTGCCACTGCTGCAAAGCAAGGTAGGGGGGCAAGAATGGACTGACCTCTGAATCAGGGGCTTGCGCCACACCCCCTGAAACAGGGAGTGGCGCAAGTTTGGCCACCTTGCTGAATTTTTTTCTACTCCGGTTAATTCTAGCGTATCATCCAATGCCCCATCCAAACACTACAAAATAAATACTTAGTGATCTTAATCATCAAGTAAACATGATTCAAAGTAACCAAATGAGGTTGGAATATGTACGGGGTATTACATTTTGAACCCCACAAATGTCCCACGAAAATCACAAAATACCTCCTACAAAGGGCTAATCACATGTACAAGGCCAAGTTTCAATTTTCTCCTCATTAACACTACCAAATACATACTCATGGCATCTCAACACCTAAGTAACCATTGTTCACGTCATCGTATAGGGTTAGGAAGGTACGGGGTGTTACATAAGGCTTGTTTTGATTCTTTTCTTTTGCCTTTTACCTAGTAGTGCGACGCTCCAATTGGTTCTCTTCTATTTTGTGGACCTCCTTGGAGCCACTTGACTCCTTATAAATGATTGACTTGTTGGAATAGCTTAACTCTTTAGAACTAGTTGGCTCATCAACCACTTTGGATTTGACCACCTCTTTTTGTCCCATCCTCTTAGGTTCCTTATTTCTACCCTTCGTCGATGTGTTCTTAGAGGCATAGTACATGCGGTTGAAAGCATTAGTTACAAAAGATCAAAGAATGAAAGACAAAAATTTAGTTACAGGTATACTGTATGGGTCATGGTACGAGTCGTTACTTATAGATACTACTCATACCTTGACTCATAGGTTAAAGTTTCAAAAAAAAAGTCACTAATTCTCACTTAGTACGAGTCAACCTATGAGTCAAGAAGTGGGCCAATGACTTGTAGAGTGACTCATACATAAGTGTTTCAGAAACATTCCATTTCACAATTATTAGTATGAGTCATCCTATGACTCATGGTGTGAAGACACAATTCATAGGATGATTTATACATAGGGTTCCACTAAGTGAAGTATCAGAACAGGCTACCACGAGTCTCAGTACAACTCTTGACTAGAAGTTATGACTTGTACTGAGGGTCGTGGTCCCTAAACTAACACTTAACACTTTGGAACAAGGCTACGACTGATACCACAACTCATGTGTAGTCATCATGAGTCGTGAGTTCAGTCGTAGGCCATGTTCCTTGCCCTTTTTTTCACTTTTACAGATTTGAAACTTGATATTTTTATTCCACATAAATTTTACGACTAGCGTTTTTAAGCCCATAGGTTGTAAGACCCTATGTGGAGTGAAATTATCAAACTCCCACTATGTAACATAAGTCAAACATATATTACAATCATCATAATTGTAAATTTCATAAGTTCCTCTAATTTAACACATTAAAGCACGTTGGGTTACTCAGACTTCACCCATGTTGAAAAATCAATCAAGATCATTGGGATTTAGGTGGAAAAAATAATCCTTGCTTCATTTTTGAGGTGACTATGGATCGTAATGCCCGCCCACTCAATAGGTATGGATAACCAAACCAACAATCGACAAGTCAAGCATCCAATTATCAATTTCCAATAGATTAATAGGTTATACTTTCCTCCAAAGGATAAAAACATGCCAAATTTTCTCATAATTCACAAAATCGGGACAATAAGACCATAAATTGCAAATACAAACAAAATTTTATCTTATAATCAACCTAGGGCTCTTGCAAGTAAGCAATGTTAGTGTGGAACCAATGGTTACGAATCAAAAATCAATAACTAAAGTAAAATAAAAAGGAGATTTTACTTACTTCAATATGGATTTTTGATTCTTGAGAGATAGTGAAAAGACAAGACCTGTGTGTAGTTTTAGTAATGGGGGAAATTTCACGAGTGATTTGTGATAGAGGGAGTGATTTTTAATTGAGATTAGGGGCAAATTATAACTTGCACAATAAAGTGAGTACTTATCCATAGGTTTAAAGGAGATAAATGGGGTATTGGGTTCTTAGATTAGGTTAAATCGAGCAAAAAAGAAAGGAAGCGGGTTGGGTCAGATCGATTTTATAACCCTTATCTTCTAGACTAGGTCCGCTTCTTATGACTTTTATGCTTACGCTACGAGTGAATGAATCAGAAACTTACTTGGGACCTATGAGTTTATGTTATGACTTATGGTGTGGTGCCACGATTCATATCTTGACTCGTATATTAGTGACAATATTTTCAATTTGTCCCATTTATGTGGATGACCGTATGACTTGTTGTGTAAATGTATGATTCAAACTGAAACTTATCAGAAGAAGTTCCTGCAAGATAATAATTTAAGTCAATCAGTACGGTTAGCCTCACGACTCATACATTGAGGGTATGGTTCGTGAAGACCAACCATAGGTTGACTCTGTCTTGTGATTTTTGTATTTCTAGTGGCCACGATGGGAACCACGAGTCATGCTAGCATGTTACAACTCGTATGTTGGCCCATAGTCCTAATTTTTCTAGTTTTTCTTAACTCATTTTCCTCGTTCAAAGCACCCCTGCACACTTCAACAAACATTACACCTGTACTAAAATCAAAATAAAGGTAAAACAAAAATAAAAAGCCTTGAATTGCCTCCCAAGAAACGCTTGATTTAATATTGCGGAACAACTCAGTTCCTTGATTACTCAGACATCATAAGGACCCAATACCTACTACCATTACTTCATCAGCTGGTCCCATGTACAATTTCACCCGTTGACCATTCACCTTGAATCGCTTGCCTTCATGGTTCTCAAGTTCAATTCCACCATATGGAAACACTTGTACTATACGGTACGGTCCCAACCACTTAGACTTCAACTTTCTAGGAAACAAGAAAATCCTTGAATTGAACAACAAGAACAAATCATCTGGATTAAACACTCTCTTATCAATATTTCGATCATAGTACATCTTCATCTTATCTTTGTAAGGTGCTGCACTTTCATAGGCTCCAAGATGGAACTTATCCATTTCATTGAGTTGATCAAGCCTCAAGTTTATAGCATCGTTCCAGTTCAAATTCAGCTTCTTAAGTGCCCATATAGCTTTGTTCTCAAGTTTAACCAGCAAGTGACATACTTTCCCAAATACAATCTGACATGGAAACATACCTATAGGGGTCTTGAAGGCAATCCGGTATGCCTATAGAGAATCGTCCAACTTTCTAGACCAATCCATTTTGTTATAATTATTAGTCTTTGCAAGGGTTGTCTTGATCTCATAGTTGGAGACATCTACCTGCCCTCTCGGCTGAGGATGATAGGGCATCGCCACCTTATCCTTCACACCATATTTCTTAAGTAAAGTTCAAAATAACATATTACAGAAGTGTGAGCCCCAATCAGTAATAATGGCCCTTGGCGTACCAAACCTGGAAAATATATTGCGCTTCAAGAACACTGTGACATTCTTGCCCTCATTATTGGACAGTGCAACCTCCTCTACCCACTTAGAAACATATTCAACAACTACAATTATGTAATTCATCCCATTTGATCTTTCAAATGGCCCCATGAAATCAATACCCCAAATATCAAAGAGATCAATCTCAAGAATAGGGGTTAGAGGCAACTCATGCTTCCTTGAAATTCCCCTTTGCTTTTGGTACTGGTCATATGCCCTAGCATAATCATGATCGTCTTGATAGATGGTGGGCCAATAGTACCCACATTACAATATCTTGTGGTATGTCCGAATACCACTAAGATGACTCCCACCAAGGGATAAAAGACATGCCTCCAAAATACTCATCATCTCTTTGTTTGGAACACATCTTCAAATTATATTATCAACACAATAGATATTGGACTTATTATCATTTTTGTACTAGACTGATGTAATTGAGAAGGCTTTTAGACTTCTTAGCATCAGTATTATGGAGTGAAAATCCCCATTATAGATCATAAAACATCATCTAAAAATACAAAGTGGTTAGTTTTAAGCTTTTTCATAGTGTGTGGTATACAAACCCCTTCTAGTTATGTAACGATCCAAAAAGAGGGATAGTGATAGTACATGTCACATCCTCCGATACAGGTAAGTCTATCCCAACCCAAACATAATTATCATAGTAAAATAGAAGCAGAAGAAGTAAGATATAGAAATAATCCCCAAATGATATAAAAAGAGGTATAATCTCAATACAACATCCCAGGTCTAGTTGTCACTAGTACAAGCCTCTAATACTGAATAAAATAAAATAGTCTGAATATCTCAAATGCAAATTAGCATAAGATAAAATAAGGAGATATCTGGGTATACTCTGAGATCTATTAGCCGCTACCTCAATCTCTGGAAAAGTCAACACCAAAAGTCACAATCAATGCTCAACTACTTACTCAATAACTATACTTAGTTGTAGAAAAAAAAAAGCAAGGGTGAGTATAAAACACGTGTACTCAGCAAGCATCATCGACTACTGAACCTAATCCAAAGTGATGGTTAGAACCACCATACCAACCATCCAATATTACCCCAAATAAACCTGCACTCAGAAAAGTTCCAGCCTATTCTAGCATATAGCAACAATTAACAAGGTAGCCAAACCAGTTCAATTAAGACAAATAGGAATAAGTTTAATATCAATAGTAATAGTAATAGGTCACATCATGGGAGAATTTCACCAATACATCATATTATATCCACTTACCATACCAAACCAATAATCTAAGATAAGATAGAAAAATGAATATCACACAACCAGTATATATGACGCAATAATATTAGCAGATCAAGTCGTAACCAATACACAACATATTATAATATCTCACCACAATATCCTCCAAGATTAAATGCAATGCAATATTGTGATATGAGATGAAATACAATGGCCAAAGTACAATCTGTATACAGCTTCTGAGCCTAAGCTACTAGGAGAGGACCCATGGGGAGTTCGTAACCCATATACTTATTACAATCTCATCAATTAACCTTGTTGGAACATCCCTCAGGTAAGGCATTTAATAAAATGATTCATTTTATTTCACAAAGAATCCAAGTTCCATAGTAGTACCAGTTCAATGAAAATGAGTGATGAATGAGTATGCATGATCATGGCAAAATCAACAATGCACTCTAATGGGTTCAACAATGGTATAAATGAAACCAAGTCACCCAAATATTAGTAAATAATGATATAAGCCCCAACATGGGCACCACAATAATAAAGAACCAAATAAGACACCAATGAGGTCAACACAAGCCCCCACTTGGGCATCACAATGATAATAAGCTCTCTAAACAACAATAAGGTCAATACAAGTCCTCACTCAGGCATCACAATAATAATGATCTCTATAATCAATAATAAGTCAGCATAAGGCCCCCACTCGGGTATCCCAATGATAATAATCAACCAAATTAATAATAAGGTTCACACAAGCTCCCATGCAGGCTTCACTATAATGATAGTCAACCTAAATAGTATAAACATTGAGAATTAACCCAACCCATATCATACTTTACACGATAATTTTCCTACATTTTTCCTCCTCTAACATAATTAGACTCAAATACTCAAAAGAGAAAATATACTCATCAATAAGCACGTTTAAAAATTCACTTTCATTCATAATGCATATTAATTAGGCAAAAATCGCTCTTTTTGACATCTTATTTATAACCCAATCTCTTTATACTTTAAGTAGTTACTAACCCCATTTATTCCATCAAATTCTACTAAACATGATTCAAACACTTAAATAGATACTTACTCTCAATTTATGCATAGTCAATAAGTCATTTATCAACACAATTTACCATAAACATGTCAACAAGCAGAGAGAATAGTCAAGATGCTCATGTTATTAATTTAGCCCAAGAATAAACACCGGTACCCACATAGTTCCTCATTATCTCATCTATAAGGGACCCTCAAATATCTAATTATTTACAATACATAAGCAACTAACATGTAGCACATAAACACCTCAGAAAAGAGTAAAAATAAATCTCAACATGCCTTAAAAAAGATCCACAAAGCCAAATAATAGCCCAAATAATCAAAGGGAAGCTCACTCTTCCAATATATTAAAATATGAGATCTACACGTAAATATGAGTCCAATGATATCCATATTGACATACTTTTGTTCTGAGTAAAAAATCACCTTGAAAATCAACCTAAAACATAAAAGGGTAAAACTAGTTTTTTTTGTAGAAAATCACTATACCTATGGTTTAAGGTTTTCAAATCTAAAATCCATTAAAAACGGAGTAGAATTTGAGTTATAAATCATCAAAATATTAATATTTTACTTTACCGAAAAGGTTTAAATCTCCAAAATCCACTTAAAATTGCCTCAATCCGAGATCCTAAGCTCTAAAAATGGTGAAAATGGGGTTTCTTCCCGAAAAAGAGATTTAAATATCTACTAGTCAAAATGTGCATCATGATTATGGTCACCACCCATACAATCATGAGGTTACCCGACCCAGATCCATCATAATTGCGAGGGTCTTTTTGTGGTCGCGATCACCAAAAGAGATCAGGACCAAAGCTAAGCCTTTGTGATCACGATCACCACCATCGCGATTGTGATACCCAAAACCTTAACACATCATAATTGTGGAAAGAAGCCTTGAAATCACAATGCACAATCAGAATAACTGAAACCAGCAAAGGAATTGGGTCCAAAACTCTCCGAACAGGCCCTTGAGATTTGTTTGGGACCCCATTGAAATAAACCAATAAAGCAACTAGGTTAATTTCCATATTATGGACTCAATGGAACTATTAGAATTTACAACAAAGGTCATTATCAATAACTTATACCCAAAACCAACTCTAGAAAAATTAAAACTAACTTCTCATCTAAAGACTCAAAATTAAATTAAAAGCCTCAAAACCCGAACCAACTGCGCTACTAAACCAAAATCAACATTACAGAGCTGATAGAACTGACTAAATTTTCATCTAATGCTCAGATCTCAAAATATTGACTAAAGTAAATTATATCAACTAAAAGCTTCTAGAAACCCAAAAAGTCACATAAAACTCTCCCGAACACTTTCAGGGCCATGCTACCTACTCCCGTAACTCACAATTGCTATAAGACAATAACAGGTAGGGGCAAGATAGTCATAGCACAGAAAGCTCTAAAAGCACTTTGAGGGTTGTTATAGGTTAGAATATAGGTTCATCATCCTAGTAAAATACTTCATACATACTACAAACAGTAGTGGGGCAGAGGATCATCTTCTTTCATGCCTCTTCTATGCGGGATACTCCTATACAAAACCATTTTAATAGCGATGGTATACTATGAGTTGTTAAACATTTCATAGTACAACCTATGAATTATGGTGGGAAGTTCATATTATGCAAAACCTCATTGACAAACTCCCATTCTACAATATTATAGGCTTTTCTCAAGTCAATTTTTATCGAAAAACTCTTAGTAGATTACGTCGTATAATATAGTCTCACTAGATCGATCTTGATATATGAGGACATTTTGGGCAATTGTTCTCCCAACTATAAGAGAACTCTAATTATTAAAGATAGTGGCATGGAGTACCAACCTCAATTATTTAAACAAAACCTTTGATATTATTTTGTGTATATTGTTACAACAGGCTATAGGTGTAACACCCCGCAAATTCTAAACTAAGATCTGAAATATTCTTTGTATGTGTATAGGAACAAACCCAAAGATTTCTAATTGTACCTAATTATTAAGATAAATTATTTAGTACGGTAAATGCCTTAGCTATGAATTATGGTCACAACAAACCCCTAGCATAAAGTTGAGTTGAAATTTTCCTTACCAATTGAGTTTTTGTATAAGTTCTTACTAGGTTCAACTTATATGAAGACTTACATGGATCATTACTCACCAAATTAAAGGTCTTAGAGTATTCTTTTCAATACTACCAGTCGTTCCTTAATAAAAGTTATGATAATTTTACCAAAAGGCAGTAGGTTGGCAGTTTCACTAGAAGCAAGTGCATTTCACACTTCACTCTGCACACGCCCGATGGGATCTTTTAATTTTTGTTTACTATAAGGGGAGTTATGGTGTTTTTTTTTTAAAACTGTCCCTCCTAAGCTTATAACGCCTCAACTAGTCAGGACTCCTCACTTTAGCGATTAAAATTCTCTCTTTTTTCTTTAACTCACAACCCTCAAGATTCAAGAAAGTTTCAAAGGCTAGGGCTTCTTTTCAAGATTCTTCCTCAAACTCCAAAATCAAGTTATGTAAGAGAAACACCTTTCATGAGAAAAATTTCATTCTTCTCCACAATTGTGTCTATATTTCAGATTGACTTATTGATTTAAAGTTAAGGTTCTAAAGTTGAAATCTCACAATTATTGTTTTTGTTATTTTGATGGAATTATTGATTTGTTCATGACTTTTACTATAAGTTTTATGAGGATAGAGATATTTCTTGGTTGATTTCTATTACTTGTTAAAGAGGTTTCCAAGCAAAGTTTTAAAAAATTGTCTTTATATGATTGAAAAGGGTTTTTATGTTTAAAGTGGAATTAAAATTTTAAGTTCTTGGAATATTTGATTAAGAGTTTCAAGATTTGCATATGAAAAGTTTATAAGAATTCTTATGTTATTATCATGTATGAAAAAGTAAAGTATTCTATTGCATCCTAAGGAATAAACTAAAGTTATATAGATTTTAGAACCAAGACTAACAGAGTTTGATTTATTCATGATGCAATATTTGCGCCAAGTATGATTTTTCACATTTTGTTTCAAGACTTACATTTATGAGTTACTATTATATTTGGGGATAACTATTTAGCAACAATATGGATATAGGTTTAGACAACACATGCCCCAAAACTACACTGCCACCATAGGAGAGGATCGTTTCGCAGTCAGGAGCGACTGTTATTTTAGTCTTTGTGCCCAAAATGGATCCATAAGTTAAGTTTCTACTTATACTATGTCAAGGTATACGATGGCACTCTCCAACATGGGCAAGACATTAAACATCATGATACTCACACGGTGTATGTCAGTTAAGAGAAACTCCTCCAACTTTATAAGGTTTTAGTATTTTCATGATACCATTTTGAGATACTTGCTTTTGGTTTATGCTTCTGAAATTTTGCTACTTAAGTTTATACATGATTTCAAAGATTGTGATGACTTACATATTTTTTAGTTTTAGTTTCCTTCATCTTTGTAAGAAGAATCAGTATGTCTAAATTTTGCATCTCTTTGTTTAGTTGGTTGTCTTGATTTGATTTAATAGTCCTATTTCAGTGTCAGGTTTCAGTAAGTACATGTTTACTATTTTATTTCCATTATTAGATACCAATACATTCCACGTATTAACCGCTCTTAATGCATAACATAATTTCATGATGTAGATTATGATATACAGACTTAGGGTCATTGCCAGACGCTTCGCTTGACTTTTCAGTGTTAGCCTATGGTGAGTCCTCCTTGTATCTAAAGGGCTTGGTTATGCTTGTTCAGTCTCTAGCTTCTTAGAAAAATTTTAGTTTTCAGTTTTCACTAAAGGTAGTTTGGGGCCATGTCTCATCAACTCTTTCAATTAGTAGTTATAGAGTTTTCATTAGACATTAGTCAGTTCATTTGTTTTGTAGTATTTCAAGTTGACTTTCAGATTAAAGTTTGTTTTATTTATTTTTAGAAGGTTTACCATATTTATATCTCCAACTTCTTCAATGATCAGAGTTTAAGTTCTATAGATCGCATGCTAGGCAAAGTGGTTCTCTCGGGTTACTCATGGTTCTGATTCCAGTTACATCCAGGGTGTAGACTCAGGGTATGATAAACTTGGCATCAGAGTACAGAGTTTAAATGTCCTAGGGTGTGTATGAAGCCATGTCTAGTAGAGTCCTAGTTATGGGTGTGAAGCATACCGTACTTATAATCAGGAGGCTATAAGGTATTTAGGATATTTCCCTTCTTTCATACTCTAGTTTGTCCGGTGGAGTTAAACTATATGAGATCCTTTTAACTTGTGTTTTCTTATCATTTTAGATCATGCCTCCAAAGTAAACCACCAGTCAGCGAGCTACCGCCGCAGCTACCGCTCCAACTAGGGATAATGCTACAGCCATACCTCTGACCCTTGTTATAAAGACCCAATATATAGTCTGTACCTCTTGCCAGAATACTAGTGTTGATTCTCCACTTACCTTGCTAGTCCTATAAGGCATTTCAGAACTTCTACTACTCAGCATACTCAGGACGATGTCACCAATGCTAAGTTTAGATTGACTATCCATATGCTCATACAACTTGTAGCATCTCCGTCCTGCTATTCAGGTTCTACCAATTTTGGTTTCCATAATCCTTCAGCTACTTCCAAAATTTATGAGTTCCGTCATATGAACCCGCCAAGTTTATGGGCCCTAAGACTGAAGAGGATCCTTAAAATTTCATTAAAGAGACCCACAAGATTCTTTGTGAAGTGTATGCCACTAAAATTAAGGGATTTGAGTTTGATTCTTATCAACTGAAGGATGTAGCTTATATTTGGTATAATCAGTGGGAGAATACTAGAGATGAGAACATTGCACCAGCTAAATGGGGTGACTTTTCAGATGCTTTTATAGACCATTTCTTTCCCTAGGAGTTAAGAAATGCTAAGGCAGAGAAGTTTGTGAACTTGAAATAGGGTAAGATGAGTATGAGAGAGTACAGTCTCAAGTTTACACAGTTATCCCATTATGCTCCTAAAATGGTTTCTGATACGAGAGCAAGGATGAGAAAGTTTGTGTCTGGAGTTTCTTCTGATGTATGGTTGGAGTGTAAGGGAGCATTGCTGAATAGAGACATGGATATTTCTATATTGATGGTTTATGCACAATAGGTGGATGAGAAGAAGATAAGGGAGAGAGAAGAAAATGAGCGTTAAAGTAATAAGGCAAGATCAACAGACTATGAGGAAAGCCACAAAAAAAATGGGAATAGGTCTTTCTTTCCTAAGAGATCATCTAGTCCAGCTCTATCTTCATCTAGCACACCTGCGCTTGATTTTCAATCTTATGGTAGTATTGCTCAGAGGGCCTTGAAGTACCCTTCTTGTAGTAAGTGTGGTATGTCTCACTTGGGAGAGTATCAAGATGGGATAGATGAATGTTTTAGGTGTGGTTAGTTGGGTCACTTCCTAAAGGATTGTCCATCTCCAAAGTAGGGTAATGGGGGCAAAGCTTAGATTTCAACATTATCAGCTCCAGTAGGCCAAGTTTCTTAGAATAGAACTACTTCAGAAGCAGGTAGAGGTTGGAACAACTTGTATTCCTTGATCAGTTAGTTGAATCAATAAAACTCTCCAGACATCATGATCAACAGGTTTTTGAATTTTTTTTTATGTAGTTAAGTTAGTGTCCCTAGTCCTTTTTTGTTTGATGTGAGTTGTCTTAACTTAAACTCTAGAGGAGTGGTAAAGGGGTGAAGTAGTTTGAGGGTGGTGATATTGGTTTTGGGGATTTAATCTACGTAATTTTGATATTGCATTTGCAAGAAGTAAGTTTTTAAGTTGAGAATATGGTAGATGAAATCTTAGGTAAAATGGATAAATTATGGCTAAGTTTATAGGTGAAGAATATTCTTGGAAGGTAAAGCAAGGTAATGTGTGCTTAAGGTAATATATTTTGTTGCATGGATTCTGAGTTGTAAGTGCTATGTTTGGATAGATGGTGGTCTAGTGTTGTTAAGTGTGTCAGATTCTAAGGTGGTTGTAGAGATTTACGTGGATCATTACCCACCAAGGTAGAAGGTTGGCAGTCTCACTGGAAGCAAGTGCGTTTCGTACTTCACCCTGCACAGGCACGATGGGATCTTTTAATTTTTGTTTATTTTAAAGGGCTTTATGGTCTTTTTCTTTTAAGAAACTGTCCCTCTTAAGCTTATAACACATCAACTCGTCAGAACCCCTCACTTTAGCAATTAAAATCCTCTCTTTTTCTCTCAAACTTACAACCCTCAAGATTCAAGAAAGTGTCAAAGGCTAGGGCTTCTCTTTCAGATTCTTCCTCAAACTTCAAAATCAAGGTATGTAAGAGCAACACCTTTCATGAGGAAAATCCTGTTCTTCCCCACAATTAAGTCTAACTTTCAGATTAAGTTCTTGATTTAAAATTAGGATTCTAAAGTTAAAATATCAAAATTATTATTTTTGGTCCTTTGATGGAATTATTGGTTTTTTCATGACTTTTACGATGAGTTTTATGAATCAAGATATATCTTTTGGTTGATTCTATTACTTGTTAAAGAGGCTTCTGAACAAAGTTTTCAAAAATTGTCTTTGTGTGATTGAAATGGTATTTCATGTTTAAATTAGAATTAAACTTATAATTTCTGAGAATATTTGATTAAGGGTTTCAAGATTTTCTTATGAACAGTTTATAAAAATTCTTATGTTATTATCATGACTAAAACAGTAAAAAAGTTTACCGCATCTTGAAAAATAAAGTAAAGGTGTAAAGATTTTAGAGCCAAGGCTCACAAAGTTAGATTTATTCATGATGCGATATTTGAGCCAAGTATGATTTTTCAGATTTTGTTTCAAGACTTACATTTATGAGAAACTTGTACGTTTTGGGAGGACTATTTAGCATCGATATGGGTATGTATTTAGATAACACATGCCGCAAAATTATATTACCACCATAGGATAGGATCATTCCACACTTAGGAATGACTCCTCTTTTAGCCTTTGGACCCTGAATGAGGATTCATAAGTTAAGTCTCATATTATGCTCTAACAATGCATAAAATGTCTCTCCCCAATGTGGGAAAGAAATTGGACATCATGATGTTCCCATGGTGTATGCCGATTAAGAGAAACTCCCCCAACTTTAGAAAAATTTAATATTTTCTACTATCTAATTATTACTTATGATAATTGTAGAAAAGATTGTTCATGATAGTATTTTAAGTTACTTGCTTTAGGTTTATGTTCCAAAAAGTTAGCTACTTGAGTTTTTACATGATTTTAAAGATTGTGATGACTTACTTATTTTAGTATTTTAGTTTCCTTCATCTTTGTAAGAAGAATCAGTAAGTCTATATTTTGCATCTCTTTATTCAGTTGATTGTCCTGATTTGATTTAGTAGTTCTATTTCAGTATCAACTTTCAGTTAGTACATATTTATTATTTTAATTCTGCTATTACATACCAATATATTCCACATATTTACTGCTCTTTTTGCTCTACATCTTTTAATGATGTAGATTCTGATATACAGACCCAGGGTCGCAGCCAGACGCTTCGCTAGACTTTTCAGTATCAGCCTGTGGTGAGTCCTCCTTACATTCAGAGGACTTGGTTATGCTTGTTCACTCTCCAACTTCTTAGACAAATTTTACTTTTCAGTTTTCAAGAAAAGTAGCTTGGGGTCACGTCCCAGCAGCTCTTTCAGTCAACAGTTATAAAGGCTTCATTAGATGTTACTCAATTTAGTTGTTTTATAGTCTTTCGAGTTGACTTTTAGACTTTCAAATTAAAGTTTTTTTGTTTATTTCTAGAAGATTTTCCATATTTATATTTCCATCTTCCGCAATGATCTGAGTTTCAGTTCTATAGATCGTATGCCAAGACAAGTGGTTCTCTCGAGTCACTTGTAGTTTAGAGAGCCTGTTGCATCCAGGGTGTAGACTCAGGGAGTAATAATAGGCCTGACACCTCTTTAACATATTCCTTTTTTGGCACTAGTGCTACACTAGAGTTGTTATCCACTCCTCATTCATTAATATCCTGTCAATCCTTTTGTATACTATACTATTCTCTATTTATTTGTTATTCCATGTAAAGAAGTCCCCTGAAGATTTAAGGTCCTTCACTTAACGTACCCTAATAAATCATCTGAAATCCCATATCTCTGCCATTGTAACTAGATTACCTAATTTTTCATCCCTATTAAATACATAGTTAAAATCCCCTATAACATCTTATTCCCCCTTTACTATTGTGTATATCAACCAGTTTTTCCCTTAAGTCCCTCCTTAGTGACTGATCATTAAAACCATATACAATGGTTACATCAAATTCGTTCTAGTGCCTTTATGCTCCACTTCATAGTGAATCAACTCTGGTGCGATCTTTGTAATATTGACTCCATATATTTATGGCTTCCATAGTAGACATATTTTAGCCCCAGAATTTTGTGACAAGTTTGTTCTAAATACCCAATAATTACATAGATTAAGAGAAGCCCCCTATGCTTTTTCTCTCTATATCTTAGTTTCTAGGAGCCTAAACAGTCCAGTCTTGCTATTATGCAAGAATAAGTTTAAGTCTTCCTACTTACCTGGTCTATTTAAGCCCCTAATTTTTAGAATTCAGGGAGGGGGGGAGGGAGGTTCTCCCCACCCCTTCCATGTCCTAGCATTACACTAACTATTCTCTTCTTAAGGAAGAATGCGATAAATTTATGTATTGCTAGTAACTCCTTTCATGTAGTGTCACTAATGTCGTGTGAAACCCTATCCTGAAGATTTTCATGTTCAGGCTATTCCAAAGAAGCAAAAGGATTTCCTATTTTGGTAGGTTGTATTGTTGGACCATGTTTGGCCTTCTTGGAATACCCGTTACATGTGGGCTTCCCCGTCTTTATTCCTCTAATCTGGCTCTCAATTGTTTGCATTAGTTACGTGTCTATCTTTAGGTATTCCTTTTTTGCTAACTTCCTATAGTGATATTGTTCACGTCCATAATTTTGACAATGCATACATAGAACTGGCTTCCACTTATACTCCATCCCGTGCTCCACAATACATCAATGCATTTTTTCAAACATGACGGGTTGGGGAAATTTTGGTTTATTAATACTTTGATCATCACTCGTGAAAACATCAGCTTCTCCTTAGCTATAGTGGCACTATTTGCTTTCATTGGTTTGCACACTAGTCCTACAATTTTTGAAATGTTGTCTTGCCTAAAATTTAAGGTCCAATTCTAGTAATTTGATCCAGATTATGACCTAATCCTCTAAGATCTTACTCATCTCAATCCCAGCTTTTAAAGGCTTAATCACCACGGGCTTTCTATCAAATAGTTAGGCTCCTTCCTTAACCACTTTTTATGTGTTTTGAATGCTGTAAAACCAGACTATGAAAAAACCTATGATTGATTGAGAAATTTTATCGATTCCTCTAGGTCCCCAAATGCATTTGAAAAATCCACCCATTATAGTCAAAAATGGGTTTCAACTCAGGACATAACCACTAGAGCAAAGTTCCAATACTTTATTTCCTCTTTTAATATCCTCCAATGTTATTTTCACATCTACATTCTGCTCCTCACCATCACTCAAATTTTGATCCCTCGTTAGTGGCTTGCCCACTACATCTCTTTATTGTGCTTTGTTTGTTCTAGGATTTTGGGGGACCCTGGACCTTTTGTTTCAACCTGGTCCGCTCATAAAGTTGATCTTGACCATGTCGTATGTCCTTGGTTATCCATTGTCAGCAGTATAGTTGCTTGCATGTTTGGCGATGGAAGTTGCTTAGATCCAGTGGAAAAATTCCATGCAATATATTGATGCTCTTGACCTTCTTTGCGTCTTTAGTCTATGATACCCCCTTTCGTATATTGTGGTGGCTTTCATGTTCAATTGCATTGTTTTTCCTCCCCCATCGATCTTTGACTTTCGTGCCATTGTTAGTTTCCATTGATTGGAGTTTGCATCCTAGAGAGAGATTTTGGTGGTAATTCATAAAATTGATGATGATGATAGGGGTTTGAATGGAGGTGGGTCTGATAATGGTAGTTCTATGATGGTAATGAAAGATGATTGGTGGATCGTAAATTTGATGGTGGCTAGTGGTAGCAACTTTGTGGTGATTGGTAAAATTGATGATCATGGAGGTTTTAATGGTGGTGGCTTTGGTGGTTGAGTTTCGTGATTGTGATGCTATGAAAGTAATGAAAGTTTGGTGGTGGGTATGGAATAAAATAAAAGAAAAAAATATGAATAGAAAAAGAAAAAAAGAAAAAACAGTGAAGATAATAAAATAATTATATTTCTGATATGGTGCTGATACAACAAGGAAAGTAAAACACCACATATGTGAGAGTGGTATTGTGTTAGAGGTGGTACTAAATTCACTTTTTATATGTATAAGGGTGTAATAGGTTGCCAGATTAGTTTGAGTGTAAAATCGACTTTTCGGGACAACTTCAAGGTGTATTTGATGTCTTTACCCAATATATATAAACATGGATAATATACGAATCACTGTTGATATTAAAATGCTACTCCTGGTGTCTATTTGTTTGACACCCTTTATTTTTAATT
This sequence comes from Capsicum rhomboideum, assembly GCA_031232105.1. Taxonomy (NCBI): domain Eukaryota; kingdom Viridiplantae; phylum Streptophyta; class Magnoliopsida; order Solanales; family Solanaceae; genus Capsicum; species Capsicum rhomboideum. Next base: position 42,845,523 of record CP124719.1, on the reverse strand, counting down.
TGTACTTAAAAGAGTGTCACCATTTTATATTTAAAAATAATTTTAACTTAAACTTTTCATTTTTAATATCCTTAATAGATAATGTATAACCACAAAAATATTTATGAAACCAAAAGTCTCTTTTTTTAAAAATTATGTGCATAGTCAAACAACAACATACATAAATTTATATCGGAAGATTATTATTTTCATAATATTGATAACAAGGCTCTAAAACACTAATATTCCAGAAACCAGACACAACCTTAGGGGCGGAGCTAGAAGATTACAAATTAGTTTGATTGAATTCAATAGCTTTAGTCTCAATTTTGTATTTTTATTAATTTACTAAATATGTGGGAAAACTAAATTTAAAACTCATTAATAACACCTGAATAACCCTATCTTAAAATCCAGAAGTTATAAAATTTAAATTGAGGCTCAACCTCTGATAAACATGATTAGCAATATGTTCTTACACTTATATACAGTGTTAAAGTCAATTTTAGGACTAGCAAGATTCGGACTATAAGCTAATTAAATAAGAAGTATTTCAAACGAGGATAATGTATTCAAATGGATAAGCTCACAATTGTTTTGATTGCACACAAATGACTTGATGTCGATTTTATATATTAGATGGACTTGTCTTTGAAAGAAAAGTACATTTGTTTTGGGTTTCGTAGTTCCTTTACTTCTTTTTCTTGTAAGAAAGAACAAAATCATTTAACTCTCAAATAGTGTGAGTGACTAGCAAGTTTTAGCTCAATGAGATGGAAAGAACTGCGTTTGGAAGTTTATAATGTGCTTTGGATTTGGTTTTGATTAATTATTCAAAAATATATTTTCTGAAAGAGCATTTGAAAAGCAATTGTTGTGTTTTGAATTGATTAAAGAACTATTCTCTAAAGCTCCCTTTTGTTGTTTTCGGGGTACAAAATCTGTATTACAACATCAATTTCTACATTAAGTTCAAGAATAACTTCAAGAACAACAAAGAAGTTTAAACAACTTCAAACACAAGTTCAAATAACAATGAACTATAAAAATGAAGTTTAACTATTTTTTGAAAATTAGAAAAACCATAAAGAAAAGAGATGACACAGAAAAGAATCAAGTCCACCGAATTCATGGTGTATCCTTAAGGAATTTATTCCCGTCAAGTACCCGAGTTTAATGGAATATATCCTCCCAGGATAAAATGATCTACTTCAGCAAATAGTGGTACCTCAAATTTGCTGAACTTCGAACTCACTCAACGATTGAAGATCACACTTGAATTTTTAAGAAGAAGATAGTGTTTTTACTTTACAAATTTTGTGTCTTTACCTGAGTAAAAATTCAGGTATTTATAACCAAAAGGTGGTGCTTCAAAAAGGAAGCAATGGTTCATGGAAAAACACACTACTTTGAAATGTGAGGACCACCTGCGTCCGCAGGTCACCTATTTGGCGAAAATAAAAAGTTTCCAGTGTATGTATCACAGTGTATGTATTGCCCTACATATTGCCGCTTGACTATCAGAGTGTATGTATCACCATTATACATCATGCTCCCTGCCCTACATATTGCCGCTTGACTATCACAATGTATGTATATTAGTGCCAATGGTTTGAGTCGATAAGGAATATCTTTCAAAAAATTTCGGAGACATTTAGCTTCTTCACTGACTTTATCGAATGCGATAAATTCAGATTCCATAGTAGAGCGGGCAATACATGTCTGTTTGGATGATTTCTAAGAGACTGCTCCTCCACCAAGAGTAAACACATATCCACTCGTGGATTTTATTCATTCGATTTGGTGATCCAATTTGCATCACTATATCCTTCAATTACTGCTGGATATTTGTTATAATGCAAAACAAAGTCTTGAGAATGTTTTAGATACCCCAAAACTCTTTTCATCGCCGTCGAATGAGTTTGATTGGGATTACTCGTGTATCGACTCAATTTTCAATTAGCGCATGCTATATCTGGTCGCATACAATTCATGATATACATCAAACTTTCCAACACTCTTGCATAATCCAATTGTGAGTCACTTTCACCTTCATTCTTTTGAAGTGCAAAGCTCACGTCTAATAGAGTCTTGATAATAGTGAAATCCAAATACTTGAACTTGTCAAGTACCTTTTCGATATAATGAGACTGTGACAATGCCAGCCCTTCTAGAGTTTTATGAATTCTTATTCCTAAGATCACATCAGCAACTCTAAGCTCTTTCATAGCAAACTTGCTCTCAACCATTCGTTTAGTCACATTTATGTCAGAAATATCTCCACTAATGATCAACATGTCATCCACATACAAACAAACAATGACTTTGTGATTTGGTATGTCTTTAATATAAACACATTTATCATATTCATTTACCTTGAATCCGCTTGCCAATATGGTTTGGTCAAACTTTGCAGGCCACTGTTTGGGTGCTTGCTTTAGTCCATAAAGTAACTTAACAAGTTTGCATACTTTTCTTTCTTTACCAGGAACTACAAAGCCCTCAGGTTGGTCCACGTAAATTTCTTCCTCCAATTATCCATTTAAGAATGCAGTTTTCAAATCCATTTGATGGATTTCAGGATCATATACCGCAGCTAATGCAACCAACATATGAATAGACGTTATCCTTGTTACTGGCGAGTATGTGTCAAAATAATCAAGGCCTTCTTTTTACCTAAAGCCTTTCACAACAAGTCTTGCCTTGTATTTATCAATAGTACCATCAGCTTTCATTTTCTTTTGAATATCCATTTAGAACCGAAAGATTTATTTCCTTGAGGAAGATCAACCAACTCCCAAGTATGGTTGCTTAAGATTGAATTAATCTCACTATTGACTGCCTCTTTCCAAAAGAATGAGTCCGTAGAAGACATCTCTTCTTTGAATGTTTGAGGCTCATTTTCAAGAAGAAATATTACAAAATCTGATGCAAATAAAGTAGACGTTCTTTGACGTTTACTACGCCTTGCATTTTCTTAATTATGTACATTCTCCCTTTGTTCATCCCTAGGTTGTTTAGACCCTTCACTAGACAATTCATATCTAGTTTTATACGGATAAATGTGTTCAAAAGAACTCAGTATTATCTGATTCTATTACCGTATTATCATGGATATCTGGATGTTCGGACTTATGAATCAAAAATTGACATGCTTTACTGTTTATAGCATATCTTATAAAAATGCAGTCCACAGTCTTTGGTCCTATTTTCAAACCTTTGGGTGTAGGAACTTGGACTTTGGCTAGACACCCCCACACTTTGAAATATTCCAAGTTGGGTTTTCTTCCTTTCCATTTCTTATCTGGAATAGATTGTGTCTTGCTATGGAGAACTCGATTGAGTATTCGGTATGCTGTAAGGATAACTTCCCCCCCATAATTTTTGCGTTAAACCTGAACTTATAAGTAAGGCATTCATCATTTCCTTCAATGTTCGGTTTTTCCTTTCCGCAATTCCATTTTATTGAGGTGAGTACGGGGCCGTAGTTTGATAGACAATTCCATTTTCCAAACATATCTCCTTAAAAGGAGATTCATATACTCCACCCCTATCACTTCTTATTATTTTGATATTTTTATCCAACTGATTTTCAACTTCAGTTTTATATTTTCTAAATGTTTCTATTGCTTCATCCTTACTATTCAGTAAATAAACATAACAAAAGCTAGTGCAATCATCGATAAAAGTTATGAAATACTTTTTTCCACCACGAGATGGTGTCGACTTCATATCACAAATGTCTGTGTGAATTAAGTCTAAGAGATTTAAGTTCCTTTCAACAGACTTATACGGATGCTTAACATACTTAGATTCAACACATGTTTGACACTTTGATTTACTGCACTCAAAGTTAGGTAAAACTTTCAAATTAATCAGTTCTTGCAAGGTTTTATAATTGACATGTCCTAAACGTTCATGCCACGATTCATTTGACTCAGGCAAGTAAGAAGAAGCCTTAACTTTATTCATTTCAACAACCATTTCATTAAGTTCGAAAATCCCCTCAGCCTTTTCCTACATACAATTCATTCTTGCTTATTACAACTTTCTCCGAAATAAACACACATTTAAACCCAGTTTTAATGATAAGTGTTATCGACACTAAGTTCTTCCTAATAGAAGGAATATGGAGAACATTGTTGAGAGTCAACACCTTACTAGAAGTCATCTTTGGAAATATATTCCTACTTCCTTCAACCTTGGTTGTTGCATTATTTACCATGAAGATCACTTCTTTGGGACCAGTAATATCATAAGTAGCAAAAGCTTCTTTGTCCGCACAAACATGTCGAGTGGTTCCTGAATCGAACCACCATTCATTTAAATTTCCAACTAGATTGCATTCAGTGATCATAACACATAGATTTTAAATATTACCAGTTACTTCCAACATGTTTATCTGATTTCCTTTCTTGTTCTTATTCAGAACTTGACAATTTAGAGCTTCGTGGCCAACATTACTACTATTGTAACACTTGCCTTTGAACGTTTTCTTGTTCTCCTCTTTCTCTTGTCTAGAAGACTTCTTCCTCTTCTTATTATTTGGAGCATCATCCTTAATAGGATTTGCAAGCATCATTGATGATTTCTCATTAGTCATTTTGCTGTCATAATAAGACAACCAATTTAGTATTACAAATACTAACAACAAAGTCTAAAACTTTAAACAACTTGTTTCTAGTTTAACGATGAAGTTTTTATATTCTTCAAATCGCCAACCGAATGAATCTTTGACTCGTGATGAAGTTTTTATATCTTCAAATCACTATCAAGTTTAAGCAGAGTCGAAAATCAAATGGTTTTAATCTCCAAAAACCAAAAATACAGATTATAATATAAATACCTTAAGATTGTTGTTTCTGGGGTACAAAATCTGTATTACAATATCAACTTCTACACTAAGTTCAAGAATAACTTCAAAAACAACAAAGAAGTTCAAACAACTTCAAACAATAATGAACTATAAAAATGAAGTTTAACTATTTTCTGGAAAATAGCAACACCATAAAGAAAAGAGATGAAACAGAAAAGAATCAATCCACCGAATTCACGGTGTGTCCTTAAGGAATTTATTCCCCTCAAGTACCCGAGGTTAATGGAATATATCCACCCAGGATAAATGATCCACTTCAGCAAATAGTGGTACTCAAATTTGCTACTTCGAACTCACTCAACGATTGAAGATCACACTTGAGTTTTTAAGAAGAAGAGAGTGTTTTTACTTCACAAATGTCGTGTCATTACCTGAGAAACAATTCAGGTATTTATAGCCAAAAAGTAGTGCTTTAGAAAGGAAATAATGGTTCATGAAAAAACACATTGTTTTGAAATGTCGGGATCAACTGCGTCCACAGGTGGCCCACCTGCGTCTGCAGGTCGCCTATTTGGCGCAAAACAGAAAGTTTCCAGTGACTTCCAATGACCTGCGTTGGGTCATCTGTGTCCGCAGATCCCGACATGCGCGCATAGGTCATTTTCTGTTTTTCAAACAGTGCCTCGAAGGATCACATCCCTTTAAGGTGCGTTGTGACATGCGTCCGCACATGTCAAGTACGTTCACAAATGGAGAAATTTAAGATTGAATTTTTGGATCAGTAACTCTCAAGTTTCAAATGAATTTTGTCCTAAAAGATAGTCTCTCGATCATTTGACAAACCCAAACCCAAACCCGAAGCCGAGCGACGACGACGACGGCGTGAGGCTTGTCTTGTTTTTGCCTCACTATCCACATGAAGGAATGCTTTTCAATATAAGTATAAGAAAGTTCCTTTCTCCCACCAATGTGGGAGAAACACTCTTCTTTAAAGTGAAACCACAATTCACTCTTTTTTCCCTCCATTTGTTTTCCCTCCATTTTCCATTCACATTTTTCACTTAGAACCCAACACTTCTTGCTAAAAAGTTACTCCCTTCGTTTCACTTGTTGACACTATTTCATTATAAATTTGTTTAAAAAAGGAATTATAATTAATTAACGAGAAGCTTTTATACTCTTAGAGCTTGTTTGGTTGGGGAACAAGTTATCCGGCGATTAATTATCCCGAAATTAATTATTTGAGGATTATTATCCCACCTTCAATATGGTATAAAAATAACACTACAATCCGTGATAACTAATCTTGGAATATTATCACGTGATTTTAACCCAACCAAACATGAGATAAACAAATCCTAAAATTAATTATATCTTATTCTTCATACCAACCGAGCCATTATAAGTGTTATGACATATCTGAATCGATAAGTTTTAAGAGATTTATAACTACACATGTAATGACATGTTTAACATAAATAAATAAAATTTGAATATTTTTCTTAAACATCGTGCGAACCAGATTATGCCAAATAAATTAAAATAGATAGAGTTAGTACAATGTTAACTTAGGAATTCATCAAATAATTATTTGAATCCTAATATATTAGCAAGAAAGATTTATCTTGTAAAAAATCCAATCATCTTTTAATCCCAATATTGTGTCAGCAAACTTTTACATACTGTAATAAATGGAACCAAGGTACTGCATAGTGCGTGCCTTACCTATCTGTATATATATAACCCTCTCGGTTCTCCCTCATTTCATCTCAATCCACCATCTTTCCTCTTCACACTATCACTCCAAAACCTCCAAAGCAACAGAACCACTAAAGTTTTTGTGTTTGACAAAAAGAAATGGGGTCATTGTTAGGTCACGTAATACCAGGGTTCGGTTTCTTTCTTATTGGTATTTGGCATTTGCTCAACCACATAAAATTGCATGCTCTGCGCCCGAAATCCTACAGTTCCTTGGCATGGTTCCCAGCTCCAAGATTCAGGTATTTCTTCATCATTTATAGCAGTTTCAAGATTTAAATTTGACGAGTTCACCGTTTAAGATTTTTAGTACTTAATCAACTTGTATATTGTGACCATGTGACCAGGAGTCACAGGTTCAAGCCTTGAAAACAGCCTCTGACAGAAATGCAAGGTAAGGCTGCGTACAATACACCCTTGTGGTGGGACCCTTCCCCGAACCCTGCGTATAGCGGGAGCTTTAGTGCACCGGGCTGCCTTTTTTTAATCAACTTGTATATTGAACTTTTGATTAGAGATTTTCTTGATTATTCAGATCGAGCAGTTTCAGGATTTAAGTTTAACGAGTTTTATCTGTTGTTTGATTTGCGGATAAAATTATCCAGGGGATTATAGTCTTGGTATTATAATCTGGAGACTAATTTATGTGGAATAAAATAATATCAAGTTGGAAGGAATAAGGTGAGATATCCAGGATTATGGTTGAGATTAAATTTATACTGTGTGGTTGAAGGTCTAAAGTTATTCTAAGCTAAATTTAAACCTTCAACCAAATATAATATAAATTTGATGCCAAATTTAATCTTGGGATATCCCACCTATCCCCGTACTTAACTCATTGTACTTTTGAAATCAGGTATGCGGAGCTTTACGTGATTATGGTTGGCACCTTAATCTCCATATCAATGGAGCTCTTCATTGGTCCAGCAAAACACCAGCCTCTCGACTCTGATGGAACCATACCTTCATATCACCTCCATAACTTTGAACATTCAAATATCTCCCTTAATTTCTTTGTCTATGCAGCCTTTTCAATATTATTCGACCACATCATTCCTTCAACCCCAGTTCAATATGGGCTTGCACTATTTCTTGGAGCTGTTGCTTTTGGCCAAGAACTCCTCCTCTTCCATCTTCATTCTACTGACCATCACGGTGTCGAAGGACAGTACCATTGGCTTCTCCAAATTGTCATTTTTTTGTCTTTCTCCACTACTCTTTTGGGCATTCCTTTCCCCAAAAGTTTCTTGAACAGTTTTGTGAGATCTTACAGCATTATGTTTCAAGGAATTTGGTTTATGGTCATAGGTATCATGCTTTGGACACCGGATTTCATCTCGAAAGGTTGCTTTTTGAACTATGAAGAAGGGCATAAAGTTGTTAGATGCCATAACACGGAAGCACTCGAAAGAGCAAAGTCATTGGTAAATATCCAATTCAGTTGGTATTTGGTTGGGGTTACTGTTTTTACCGTCTCCCTTTATTTGTTTCTCGTCAAATTTTTTAGAGAAAATGTTGAGTACCTGTCTTTAATATGCAAATTTGACGATGAAGATTTGGAGGATGTTGAAGCTCAGAAGAAAAGACTGGTCAGCCATGGTGAACAAAAGAAGTTTCTTGAAATGGGAAAACGAGAGAATAATTAGAAATGGAATGTTAATTGTGTGCGCACTAGGGGATGTATGGGGTGGGGGGAATAAGAAAAATAAGAATGTATGTATATGTAAATTCTTCTTTGGCGTGATGTATTTACTCATTTGATCAAAGCCTAGTTAAAATAAACAACTGAAAGGATGGGCAGGGGATTGATCAGTTCAATATTTTGGTTTTTGTTTTTTTTTTATGTTTATGGGAGGGCTATGGTGGGAGGGGGAGTGGAGTTAGGAGTTTGATGTTAGAAAAGTTGATTGTTGGAAGGAATTTGGATTAATAAATGGTGTGCAATATTATATTATAATAAAAGTTTCTACCTCAAATTTTTTTCATAAACGAATAATAAAAGTTCATTTCAGCCATAAAATATGAAGATTGAAAATAATTCAAATAACGAGTCATAATATTGCATGATTATTAGTAAGAACATATCATGAGGATAACAAGCCATACTATTGCGTAATTGTTATTGAGAATATCGTAAGGATGAATATCATTTGAATATCCTTCTGAAAATAGCTAGACAATTGAAATATGTATCACTTTCTATTGGTCTTGTCACGACCCAAAAATAGCATTAGCTGTGAGACACCTACTCTAACCCCATAGGCGAAGCATAAGCCGATCATTTTAAATCCATTAACCAATTATTATGCGGAATGGTAATGTGAGGACACTATCAAAGTAATTGACGAAGTATCATAATCAAATTCATGCGAAACAGTGAAATACATCCCCAAAATCTAGTGTCACAAGTACACGAGCTTTTAAACTACAAATACAAAAGTGCAATACAAGCATCTTGAAATAAAAGGATAGAATGAAAATAAAGAGAGTGATTCAGTGCTATGGATAAACCAAGTAGCTCACCCCAATAACACCAAATAGTAGCCTCAATGATTGATAAAGTCACACACTCCAATAGTACTTGAAACAGACTCTGCACACAAAAAAGGGTAACACATTTAGTATGAGTATGGGGTTCAACACGTACTTATCATCATCGTTGACTGTCTGACCCTAAACTAAAGTGGTGGCTAGGATTGGTCTTGCAAATGCTTATTTCCACACTTTAATGATTGTCATTTCAATAAGTATATTATCTGAGATAAAATAATTTCACATTTCAACTAGATATCAATATTCAATCGCTAGAAAATGTAACCACAAATCAACTTAGAACCCATTAATAAGCTCAACATCTCTAATAAGTAGAGGTAATGAATTAAATGAAAATACAATGATCAAATGAAATTGGTATACACACGCTCTTGTAGTAGGTACACAAGACACACAGGAAACTCGTGAGGTCCATTACCCACCAGGAATCATTTTCCATCTGGTGACCAATCTTTGAAGCTGAAATCTTATCACTCCACCTGAAACCATTACCCATTGGGCGACTGGCCATTCAGGTAGAAATCACATCTCTTACTCTAAAACCATTCACCATAATACACAACCATAAGAGTTACAAAGTTCAATATACATGATATACCCATGGGATGACCAACCATTCAGGCTAAAATTACATCTCTTACTCTAAAACCATTCACCATAATACATAACCATAAGAGTCACAAAGTACAATATGCGTGATATATCACATGAAAACATGAAGTCACAAGCACACAAGTCATATACGAAACCGTTCAATGCATTATGATACTTCATTTATTACAAGTATATAGGATGTCCGAAGCGATGTATGAGCACATATACAATTAGATCATGATCATTACCTTTTAAATCAATTTAATATACTTCAATAATAATAGATTTCATCTAGTAATTACATAATTGTTCAAATATATACTCATAACATGACACTAGTACCTGTACATATGCTTATAACCTCACAAATAAGGGACCTCATTACCTTTTTCACTATTAATTAGTTAATTTCCATTAAAATACTTTAATAAAGTCTAAAAAGGTTAACTATCCCTAGATTCAAGTCCAAGTGCTCATGAAACGTCCTTTTTCTTTTTCAAAGCCTCCGAATGATCCCAATCCATTCAAGAATTTATATTGAAGGGTGTTTATCATCCAACTCAAATTGAGACCTAGGTTGTATATCACCAATAACATGACACAAAGAGGATCCTTCAATTGTTTTTGGATGATGCGCAATATGTACAGGATTAATGAGGTTCTCATCAAGATCTGCTATCTTAATGGAGAAACATGAATATGATCGGTATGATTCATCATGAATGTAATACTGTATGGCACCATGGTCCTCAACTGATTGTCTTCCCATTGAATGTTGTTGTGGACATCAACTGATTTCATATCATTTTGTACTTCACCATAGTCCTTGGGTGGGTTTTTATCTTATTGTGTGTCACCATGGTCCTTAACTAGGTTATCTCCTAATTATATGTTACATGGACATTGGACGGGTTCTCATCCTATTGTATGTCACATGTCCTTCAATGGGTTCTCATCCCATTGCTAATCAACATTAATCTCGACCAGGCTTTCTTCCTAGTGTTTGTCATCATGAACCTTAACTGGGTTCTTTTTCTATTGTATGTCACATAGAACCTCATTTGCAGTTTGTTGTATTTCAAGAAGCATCTCATGTATGCCATATGCTTCCTTTTAAGTGCCATCATTAGTATGTGTGTGGGGGATTCATTATTAGCACCCTTGTGAAAAATGTAATAGATTAATCTCATGTATGTGAGTGTATTTCCGTTGTAGATTGCACGTATCTTTTTTGATTTAAAGTACCTTTGAGTAATCTATTTCTGAATTATTGTTTCCTTTAATTTACATAGTAAACTTTGAGAATAAATCCTATTAATTAATTTTCAAAATGAAACATACTCTCCATTAACTTGGATATGTATAATTAATTAAAAAGTGGTTAGATACATTGTATCCGAAAAAAGCTTTTAAATCTAACTTAAAAATCTCGTATTGAAAGAAACATACTCACATGACTTTATTAATGAATCAATGTTTTCCTCTATAAGACAACTCATCTAATTTGCTATGAGTTGATACATACTACATAACAAGGGGTTGTTTTGGCGCCTGCTACATGACTGTATGATGTTTTCTCTTTTTAAAACACGGAGGAGTTATTATGTGCTATTTTAACTTCTTGCAAGTGTAGGAGTGACCGGGTTCCATTTTTGCTTCTTAGTAGGAGGAGGTGTTGAAGCAACAACATGTTTTTGTTATTTCTTCTTTTTCGAATGGGGTGCATGTGGAACTAAATTCATTATTTTAAAAATTAAAGTGGCCAATTTCCACAGTTTTATTAAACAAAAAACTCAGCAACTATACAAAAGTTGGCCAAAAAGAACCAAAAATTAACCAAACTAATTGACCCAAAAAAGGACCAAATATTGGGTCCAAATAAATAAGAACAAAAAAGATCAGATAGACCACTATAGTAGTGAATCGATCAGAAAAGTTAAAGAGGATTTCAGCTGGGCCTTTCATCTTCTTTGGTAAAGAGTTCACCGTCTGTATCAATATCAATAGAATTTGGTAGGAAACTTTTAGCTTCCTCTCTTCCTTCTCCATTGAGTAGAATCTTTGATTTGTATCTTTGAGCTAAATAGATAACTTTAAGCTTTAGTCTGATTTCATCTCAAGTCATCTTTGAACTCTCACCAGGTGCTGTGAAATCTGAATCCATGAAGACCAACTTCAAGCTTGAGGAGATGGCTAGCTTTGTACATCGATATCATATCACTCTATAGATTAGGGTTTTTATCAAAGGCTATAAATTTATAACTCTACTAATTCTCTTCAGAAGGAATGAACCTCAAATAGGTTGATACCATCCTATTAGAGTTTCATCGAAGGGACTATAACTTGATTATGAAAGTAGGGAACTGTACTTGGATTCTACAAACTTTGTAGTGCTCTGATGAATTCTTTTATCTCTCTCTTACTGTATGTTATCTTTGTTAACTTGGAGAGATATATTTGTGTTTTTTGCATTAATCAAGGGCTTGTTGATTCAGCATTCTGATTCTCCTGTGTGGTTAATTCTTGTCTAGAATATTGATGTTTTTAGCTTGATTAAGTAGTTATTGAACATAGTGGAATAAGAATGAACCTGCAAAATCAACACCCAAGTTAGTTAAAAAATCTACTAGAGTGTTATCCTCTCCAAAAGTGTGGTTAATATGAATGTATCCTCTCCCCCACTATTCTCTAATTTTCCTTACCACCATATTGATACTCCATAGGCAATCCCATTCTCTTTTCACAATGTTTTTAAAGCCTAGTGATTCTATTTCTAAAATCAAAGGTAATAACAAATGTGCCATACAGTACTCACAACCTTTTTCCATAGCTATATCTTCTATATCAATTCTAGATGTATCAGGAATTTGACAGGTCCTAGCAACTACGACATCACCTCTGTGATTTATGATACAATAAGCTATTGAACTTGGGCATAGGTTACCTATGGAAGCCCCATTAAAATTACACATAAACCATCTTATAATTGGCTTTTCCCACTTACATGTAGTATCTTGAGTACAAGTTTGTAATTATGCATATACTCCACCAAATGAGGCCAACTCAAGTTTGTAATTCTGCATATACTCCACCAAATGAGGCCACGTGAAGGGAACATTCTGACTAATATATGAAATTACCCTTTCTTAAGAAACTCTGTGATGTGAGGCTAAAAACCATGTTATTTTACCATCATTTACCTCACATTTGTTCTTTTTAAGTGTCATCTTGAGCTTAAATGATGTGAATTACACTTGTTTTAATGTTTTATTAATGTAGGAGTCTCATAAGGTATTTGGAGCTTAAAAAAGAAGAAAAGGATCACCAAAGAACCAAAAGGAACCAAGGAAGGATCAACATCGCAACAAGTAGCAAAATGAGCAAAAACTAACCAAGGGGAAGAGGGCTTGCAACACTGCTGGAAAGAAAGTAGCGGTACAGAATATTGAAGTTTTTAGAACCTCTTGCGCCACTCACCAAAGCAAGGAGTGGTGCAAGGTTGGTCACCATGGCGAATTTTTATTTGTTCCTTGGGCCACTGCTTTGCTTTTAAGTAGGGGCGCGGGCGGGAGTCAATCCTAACCCAAGATGGATTAGTTTATGAAGTTCGAAAGAATCCTAAACTCTATATAAACCCCCTCCCATGTTTTTAATCATTAAAATCTAATTTGGGGAAGCCAAAAACAGGTCAAAGCTCAAGAGCAAATCTTGGTTAATTTATTTTCGAATTCTACCTTGTGAATTTATGAAATCTATTTTTCCAAAGTGATTCATAAGTAGCTAAGCCTTTTAATTTCTAGGGTTGTGGTTGAACATGAGAGTTAAAGCTTGAATATCATATTGTCTATTTAATTTTTCATCGATTTAGTCGCTTATTTCTTCTTGAATTGTAATTATTCGTTCGGTTGATCATCTTACAAATACTATCTAGGGCTTGTTTGTTGCACTTGAAAAAGGGAACAACAAGTTTAAAAAAAGGAAATAGGGCCAGTTCGTGAACCTTATAGGGAAAGAGAATCGATTCTTCACTATGGATAGAAATAACCCTGTGACCTAGCGTAGTTGATACAAATAATATCTTTATGCACTCCAGTATTAAGCAAAGACCATAGAAATATAGGCATTAGGGATAGTTGATTAGGCTTAGAGTTGTTGGAAAAATGCTCAATATAGCTAAAATTAACCTACCACTAGTAACTCAGGAAATCAAATTAGGCATATGATTAGATAGCTTAAATGAATAGTCAAAATACCAGCCCTGGATCTTTTCTCAAATCTAAATTACAACATAAATAATCCACGACATGTCTACTGTGGTTTTTATTTACATTAAAATCACACAAACCACACATTATTACTGGTCACCTACTGAATAGTTCGCATAAGAATTCAAACTAAAACTTCATTTAATCAAATCTCTGTGGGTACGATATCTAGACTTACATCTTTTATTACTTGTACAATCATGTACACTTGCGTGTGCAAAAGGATGCAGTCAGTTTTTAGTTTCATTGCCAGGGACTTGCTAGAATTTATATTATTTTGAGTTTTTATTGAATTATTCATATTTCAGTTTTGTTTATTATTTTGCTTCTTTCAGGGTAAACTTAGTTTATGCTAAACACCAGGAGTCAAGGCAATCCTTAATTTCCAATTAACCATGAGCTTGAACATACTCTTAGAGGGTTGAGAGCGATGTGTGGTAACATGATCAACCAAAATGCTTTGAATGATATGGAGGATAGGTCTGCAATCGAACTCTTTTTTGTATCACATGTTCTGGTGTAACGACCAAAATGGTCGTTAGCTGAAATAGGGAGTAAAACCTCATCCTAGTTCTTTCTTTGACCAAAATTAAGAAATTCAGGGCTAGTCTAGTTTTAGGCGTATTTTGAGTGTGTGGTGTTCTAGTAGAATTTGGAAGTTATTAGTGTGTTGATTGTTGATTTTGAATGGATTTTGTGTTAGAGGATTAGTTTAGAAAGTCGTAGAAACTTCTGGTGCATTGAATGGGTTATTGAAACTACAGTTATAGCGCTTACCATGAAAGGATTAGTTTGTAATGTCAAAAATTGAGAAGTGTGTTCTGAAATTGTCAGAGCTGGGAACGGATTCCGAGCTATTAATTTGGCGTCACTGCAGTGATAGAAGTGTCATTGCAGTGGTATCACTGCAGTGGCAGAAGAGCCGCCACAGTAACAGACTCTTTTGGCCTAGCTGTCACTATGTGATAGATCCTTTGCTGTAACAGTGTTGCTGCAGTGACAGAAGTGCTGTTGTAGTGACAAAAACAGAGAAAAGTAGTTTAAGTTAAAAAAATAATATTTTTCATTCCTATTTTTGAAAAACTCATTCCAGGGACAAATAAAGGTGATTTTACACTAGTTTGGTTTTTTTTTATCCATCTTTGAGGTAAGTTTCTTACTCTTCAAACTTGAACTCACTCCCTTAGATTCTGAGGGTTGTAAGAATCAATGCCTTAGTTGAAATTATTGGTGAGCCCTAGGTCCATGATTTCATAGAATTGGTAGGGAATGATGGTATTTTTAGTTGTTGTTGATCCTAGGGTGTTAGAAAACACTTATCATGATAGAATTAATTCTTGTAAGTTAAAACATAAGGAATTCAAGAGGTTAAGGGTATAAAAACCCTAGAATGATGAACTAGGTCAAGTTCATAGGTTGAAATTGATGAGTATGAGTTTATAATGCTTAGAAGGGTGAATTGTTGTGTTGCTTATATATCAAGAACGGGCATAAATCATAAACAATGGCAAGACTATGGCCAAATAGTGTTTAAGGCAAGGAATTGAGGTAGGTTATGGTTTAAATATAATATAGACTTTATTTGGCTCCGTGCTTATATATAAGTTGAATGTATGTAATTAGCTTTCAGGACTTGTGGTTATTGACTATATCAGGCATTGAGCATTGGATTTGAGATTATATTGAGATATTGTTAGATCGGGTGTCGCACCGACACTGCTATTTAGATCGGGTGTCATACTGACACTGTTACTGGATTAGGTACCATGCCGATACTAGTACAGGGACTGAACTCATCCCCTGCAGGTTATAGCTGAGGGTCCGTGCTAACCTTAATATGTGTATACATCTTGCATGCATGCAATCATCATTTCATTAGCACATATATATATACTGTGATGACTATCATTGAAAGAATTTACCTAAGAGTAATTGATGTTCTTGTATACCTATATTTCTAACGAGATGAAGTGTTATAACTGTACATTTGTTTGTCAACTAATTGTGAGTTGTGTCTTGATTTCTTCTTACTTGCATTTCACTTGCTTATTTTTATGGTGTTTAGTTGAGTTGGTCAATGATGCCTACCAATACTTAGTTTTTGTATTGATACTACATATACTCTTCATTTTATTGAGTGTAAAGCATGTTTCAATATTTGAGACAAGACCTCGACTCTAGTTCATGACTCCAATATCGATTCAAGGGTGAGCACCATGTCCAGGCAACCATTGGATCATCTTTATTTTGTTTATGTCCTTTGTTTTTATACAGTGGCATCTTTTTTTATTTGTATTCTGGATAATGTTTTAGACCTTATTTTGGATACCTTTTGAGTTCTTGTACGGTGACTTTTGGGTCTCGGGGATTGTAATAATTAGAGATACTTCTACACTCTCATTTGATTTTGGTATTAAATAAGTTAGTAATGAAATCATTTTCGCTAATATTGTGTTTAGTGAGTTATATTGTAGAAACTGATGAAGGTGATTTGTGAAAGTCCTTTGGTAATTGGTTAAGGGTTGGGGTAGATGGTTCTCCCATAATATAATTAGGATGGGTGCCACTCATGACCGATTGGGTTATGACAAAAATGGTATCAGAGCAGTAGGTTCGTCAATCTTGTCATACAAGAACATTTCTAATAGAGTCTTGCCAAATGGTATGGAGACGTTTGTACTTTCTTTGAGAGGCTATTGAACTTTAGGAATAATTTTCATTTTTTTTTCTTTTGTGCTAGTAATTGATTCCAAATTATAATCTGGTGATCCAAATTATTATCTAACCTCCTTTACTCTTGTTTCATAGATGGTGAATGCTCATTCAACTAGACTAGCAGTAGCCACAGTAGTAGCACCAAAAACAATACTAGAATCAACTGTTGAGGCAGCACTTGGGGCAGACCTTGAGTTAGGGGCAGAGTGAAAAAGGGAGGACGAGGGGCAACACCTATCACGGGTGGAGCCCGAGCTGCCAGAGGACCTACTAGATAAATATCACCATCCATTTCACCACAACAGAATGCTCTAGATTTGGTTCAGAATGAAGAGGTGGTAGTTGAGGAGGAGGAAATGATGGTTCCAGAGAATGTGGTACCTATGTAGAATGGTGCAGCTCAGGCGCCTGTGTCTGCAGAGTTGATTCAAAAGGTGCTAGGGGATTTTGAGTAGTTTTGCTGGCATCGGTACTACACTAACAGTTCCTATATTTTCGTCCCCATCCTTGAAGTATGCTGCTGTAATAGTGCCTCAGATGGATGAGGGCTCAGAGACTGGAGTTTATCCCTGATAAGTATTGGGACCAGTTATGACTGATGATGAGCATCGACTATTTTGTAAGTTTATAATGATGAAACCTCCAGTATTTCAGGGTAATGAGTCAGAGAATGCATTTGATTTCTTCATTGACTATCACGAGAGTCTGCATGAGATGGGCATTATGGAGAGGTATTGTATGGAGTTTGTGACATTTCAGTTTGGGCATTATGGTTTTTTTTTTTTAAAAACTGTCCCTCCTAAACTTATAATGCCTCAACTAGTCAGAACTCCTCACTTTAGCGATTAAAATTCTCTCTTTTTCTTTAACTCACAACCTTCAAGATTCAAGAAAGTTTCAAAGGCTAGGGCTTCTCTTCAATATTCTTCCTCAACCTCCAAAATCAAGTTATGTAAGAGCAACACCTTTCATGAGAAAATTTTTGTTCCTCTCCACAATTGATTCTATATTTTAGATTGAGTTATTGATTTAAAGTTAGGGTTCTAAAGTTGAAATCTCACAATTATTGTTTTTGGTCTTTTGATGGAATTATTGATTTGTTCATGACTTTTACTATGAGTTTTATGAGTCTAGATATATTTCTTGGTTGATTTCTATTACTTGTTAAAGAGGTTTCCAAGCAAAGTTTTAAAAAACTGACTTTATATGATTGAAAGGAGCTTTTATGTTTAAAGTGGAATTAAACTTATAAGTTCTTGGAATATTTGATTAAGCGTTTCAATATTTGCATATGAAAAGTTTATAAGAATTCTTATGTTATTATCATGTCTGAAAAAGTAAAGTATTTTATTTAATCCTGAGGAATAAACTAAAGTTATAAAGATTTTAGAACCAAGACTAATAGAGTTTGGTTTATTCATGATGCAATATTTGAGCCAAGTATGATTTTTCACATTTTGTTTCTAGACTTACATTTATGAGTAACTAGTATATTTGGGGAGAACTATTTAGCAGCAATATAGATATAGGTTTACAAAACACATGCCCCAAAACTACACTACCACTATAGGATAGGATCATTCAGCCGTTAGGAGCAACTGCTCTTTTAGCCTTTGTGCCCAAAATGGATCCATAAGTTAAGTTTCTCCTTATACTCTGGCAAGGTATAGGATGGCACTCTCCAACATGGGCAAGACATTAAACATCATGATACTCACACGGTGTATGCCTGTTAAGAGAAACTCCTCCAAATTTATAAGGTTTTAGTATTTTCATGATAGGATTTTGAGATACTTGCTTTTGGTTTATGCTCCTGAAAGTTTTCTACTTAAGTTTTTACATAATTTCAAAGATTGTGATGACTTACATATTTTTTAGTTTTAGTTTCCTTCATCTTTGTAAGAAGAATCAATATGTCTATATTTTGCATCTCTTTGTTTAGTTGGTTGTCTTCATTGGATTTAATAGTCCTATTTCAGTGTCAGCTTTCAGTAAGTACATGTTTACTATTTTACTAACCGCTCTTAATGCATAACATATTTTCATGATATGGATTCTGATATACAGACTTAGGGTCATAGCCAGACGCTTCGCTAGACTTTTCAGTGTTAGCCTATAGTGAGTCCTCCTTGAATCTAAAGGACTCGGTTATGCTTGTTCAGTCTCCAGCTTCTTAGAAAAATTTTAGTTTTCAGTTTTCACTAAAGGTAGCTCAGGGCCATGACTTATCAACTCTTTCAACTAGTAGTTATAGAGTTTTCGTTAGACATTAGTCAGTTCAGTTGTTTTGTAGTCTTTCAAGTTGACTTTCAGATTAAAGTTTGTTTTATTTATTTATAGAAGGTTTGCCATATTTATATCTCCAACTTCTTCAATGATCAGAGTTTAAGTTCTATATATAGTAGGCTAGGCCAAGTGGTTCTCTCGGGTCACTCATGGCTCTGATGCCAGTTACATCTAGGGTGTAGACTCAGGGTATGATAAACTTGGTATTAGAGTACAGAGTTTAAATGTCCTAGGGTGTCTATGAAGCCATGTCTAGAAGAGTCCTAGTTATGGGTGTGAAGCATACCGTACTTATAATCAGGAGGCTATAAGACACTTAAGATATTTCCTTTGTTTTATACTCTAGTTCGTGCACTGGAGTTAAACTATATAATATCCTTCTAACTCATGTTTTATTCTTATTATAGATCATGGCTCCAAAGTAAACAACCAGTCAATGAGCCACCGCTGCAGCTACTGCTCCAACTAGGGCTAATGCTATAGCCGTACCTCTGACCCTTGTTATAAAGACCCAATATAGAGTCCGTACCTCTTGCCAGAATTCTAGTGTTGATTCTCCACTTTCCCTGCAAGTCTTATAAGGCATCTCAAAACTTCTACTACTCTGCAAACTCAGGACGTTTTCACCAATGCTAAGTTCAGATAGACTATCCATATGCTCATACAACTTGTGGCATCTCAGTCCTGCTATTCAGGTTCTACTAGTTTTGATTTCCATAATCCTTCAGCTACTTCATGAATTTATAAGTTCATTCATATGAGCCATTCAAGTTTATGGGCTCTAAGACTGAAGAAGATCCTTAAAATTTTATTGAAGAGACCCACAAGATTCTTAAAATTTTATTGAAGAGACCCACAAGATTCTTTCTGTAGTGCATGCCACTAAAATTAAGGGATTTGAGTTTGCTTCTTATCAACTGAAGGATGTAGCTTATATTTGGTATAATTAGTGGGAGAATGCTAGAGGTGAGAACACTGCACCAGCTGAATGGGGTGACTTTTCAGATGCTTTTATAGACCATTACTTTCCCTAGGAGTTAAGAAATGCTAAGGTAGAGAAGTTTGTGAACTTGAAATAGGGTAAGATGAGTGTGAGAGAGTACAATCTCAAGTTTACATAGTTATCCCATTATGCTCCTAAAATGGTTTCTGATATGAGAGCAAGGATGAGAAAGTTTGTGTCTGGAGTTTCTTCTGATGTATAGTTGGAGTGTAAGAGAGCATTGCTGAATAGATACATGGATATTTCTAGATTGATGGTTTATGCATAATAGGTGGATGAGAAGAAGATAAGGGTAAGGGAAGAAAATGAGGGTCAAAATAAGAAGGCAAGATCAACAAACTATGCGGTGAGCCAAAATAAATGGGAATAAGCTTTTCTTTCCTAAGAGATCATCTGGTCCAACTCTATCTTCAGCTAGCACACCTGTGCTTGATTTTCAATCTTATGGTAGTATTGCTCAGAGGACCTTTAAGTACCCTTTTTGTGGTAAGTGTGGTATGTCTCACTTGGGAGAGTGTCAAGATGGGATAGATGAATATTTCAGGTGCGGTTTGTTGGGTCACTTCCTAAAGGATTGTCCATCTCCAAAGAAGGGTAATGGGGGCAAAGCTCAGATTTCAGCATCATCCTCTCTAGTAGCCCAAGTTTCATATAATAGAACTACTTCAGGAGCAGGTAGAGGTTGGAACAACTTGTATTCCTTGATTGGTTAATAGAATCAATAAAACTCTCCAGACATCGTGATCAGTAGGTTGTTTGAATTTCTTTTTATGTAGTTAAGTTAGTGTCCCTATACTCTTTTTATTTGATGTGAGTTGTCATATCTTAAACTCTAGCGGAGTGGTAAAGGGGTGAATTAGTTTGAGGGTAGTGATATTGGTTTTGGGGATTTAATCTATGTAATTTTGATATTGCATTTGCAAGAAGTAAGTTTTTAAGTTGAGAATATGGTAGATGAAACTCCTAGGTAAAATGGATAAATCATGGCTAAGTTTATAGGTGAAGAATATTCTTGAAAGGGAAAGCAAGGTAATGTGTGCTTAAGGTAGTATTATATTTTGTTGCATGGATTATGAGTTGTAAGTGCTATGTTTGGATACATAGTGGTCTAGTGTTGTTACGTGTGTAAGAGTCTAAGGTGGTTGTAGAGAGTTTTGTGGCTCATTACCCACCAAATTAAAGGTCTTCGAATCTTCTTTCCAATGCCACCAACAGTTCCTTAATCCGAGTCAAGAGTAAAACGTGATGATTGTTTTACAAAAAGGTAGCAGGTTGGCAGTCTCACTGGAAGCAAGTGTGTTTCATACTTCACTCTGCACAGGCTCGATGGGATCTTTTAATTTTTGTTTATTTTAAAGGGCTTTATGGTCTTTTTCTTTTAAGAAACCATCCCTCTTAAGCTTATAACACATCAACTCGTCAGAACCCCTCACTTTAGCAATTAAAATCCTCTCTTTTTCTCTCAAACTTACAACCCTCAAGATTTAAGAAAGTGTCAAAGGCTAGGGCTTCTCTTCCAGATTCTTCCTCAAACTTCAAAATCAAGGTATGTAAGAGCAAAATCTTTCATGAGGGAAATCCTGTTCTTCCCCACAATTAAGTCTAACTTTCAGATTAAGTTCTTGATTTAAAATTAGGATTCTAATGTTAAAATATCAATTATTATTTTTGGTCCTTTGATGGAATTATTGATTTTTTCATGACTTATACGATGAGTTTTATGAATCAAGATATATCTCCTGGTTGATTCTATTCCTTGTTAAAGAGGTTTCTGAACAAAATTTTGAAAAATTGTCTTTATGTGATTGAAAGGGTATTTAATGTTTAAATTAGAATTAAACTTATAATTTGTTAGAATATTTGATTAAGGATTTCAAGATTTGCTTATGAAAAGTTTATAAGAATTCATATGTTATTATCATGACTAAAACAGTAAAAAAGTTTACTGCATCTTGAAAAATAAAGTAAAGGTATAAAGATTTTAGAGCCAAGGCTCACAAAGTTAGATTTATTCATGATGCGATATTTGCGCCAAGTATGATTTTTCAGATTTTGTTTCAAGACTTACATTTACGAGAAACTAGTATGTTTTTGGAGGACTATTTAGCATCGAGATGGGTATGGATTTATACAACACATGCCGCAAAATTATATTGCCACAATAGGATAGGGTCATTCCACACTTAGGAATGACTCCTCTTTTAGCCTCTGGACCCTAAATAAGGATTCATAAGTAAAGTCTCATATTATACTCTGACAATGCATAAAATGGATCTCCCCAATGTGAGAAAGAAATTGGATATCATGATGCTCACATAGTGTATGCCGGTTAAGAGAAACTCCCCCAACTTTAGAAAGATTTAGTATTTTCTACTATCTAATTATTACTTATGATAATTGTAGAAAAGATTGTTCATGATAGTATTTTGAGTTACTTGCTTTTGGTTTATGTTCCAAAAAGTTATCTACTTGAGTTTTTACATGATTTCAAATATTGTGATGACTTACTTATTTTATTATTTTAGTTTCCTTCATCTTTGTAAGAAGAATCAGTAAGTCTATATTTAACATCTCTTTATTCAGTTGATTATCCTGATTTGATTTAGTGGTTCTATTTCAGTATCAACTTTTAGTTAGTACACATTTATTATTTTCTTTCTACTATTACATACCAATATATTCCACATATTGACCGCTCTTTCTGCTCTACATCTTTTCATGATGTAGATTCTGATATACAAACCCAAGGTCGCAGGCAGGCGCTTCGCTAGACTTTTCAGTATCAACCTATGGTGAGTCCTTCTTACATTCAAAGGAATTGATTATGCTTGTTCACTCTACAAATTCTTAGACAAATTTCACTTTTCAGTTTTCAAGAAAAGTAGCTCGGGGCCATGTCTGATGTGCCATGGTATCATGACACTTTCGATGCTTAAACAAAGAAAATATGCAATAACTCGGGTATGTTTTGTTAGTATGATGTATTTTCTATTCTATATTGCAGGAGAATAGGTTTTTGGAGGAAAAATGGAAAAAAAAGAAGGATCATGCTAGAGAACTAAGTATCTGAAGACGAAAGAGCCAAGTCCTGCACCAGAGGAGTGACTCACGGTAGGACCCACGTCATGTGAGTCGACGTACATGGCGTGGGTCTATGCTGTAGGTCAACTCTTGTAGTTAGTTGTATCAGCCTTATTTCCACGGAAGGACCCACGTGGTATGGGTCGACCCACATGGCATGGGTTGGTACCGTGTAAAAGTGCCGACTCTATTTTCCTGTTTTGTTTAGGATAGGATTCACTTTATATCTATAAATACCCCTATGTTGTCCTATGTTTAGGGGTTGTTCAGTACATTGTTTTGACAGATATTTTTCATTATTTTTTAGTTCATAAACACATTATTGATTTTGTAATCTTGGAACACAAATTCCAGGGTTTTATTGATATTGAGATTTCAGAGTTTTCTTCTTAGTGTGAGTTTACAATTATATTTTCATCATTGAATTCTTCTTGTGTTCTTTCAATCATGAGTAGCTTAACCCATCAACTAGGGTTGTGTGAACCATGAGGAATTAACGAAATGAGTTAAGTGCAAAGAAATTTTGAACCATTGTAAACGTATGTATTGTTATTACCTTCATTATAATTGATCTTCTAACGGTTGAAAATGTTAGAAACTCGCCTATATTCTAGACTTGCTCAAGAGAGAGGTGGAGATTAGGAAAAGGGAATAACAACAGAGATTTGAAGCTATAAACCTTCATCTAATAACTTGAGCCATAACAGGGATAGTTATCTGAGATCCAGGACAAGGGTTAGTAGTGCGACACTCGGAGACCGAGAGGAGAAGAGTAAAATTCATCTAACCAATATCGAGAGACGTTTAGATGAATATATCTTATTAGATTTTGCATGCAACGCAGTGAGACAATTTTGCTATCATAAGTAACCGGTGGAGTTAAGGAATCATTCGGGATCACAATCCTAGTGTATTTCTCATATTGTTTACAAATCCTAAAACCAACAATCATTACTGTTACTACTTACTAAAAAAAACCAGTTTTACTTACTTGCCAATTACTCAGACTAGCATTCAACAGACTTTTGTCCTATTCCTTGTGGGATCGACCCCAACCTACTTGGGTTCTATATTTGGTACATCGACCACATTATACTTTTCTGAAGGTATATTTTGGGCGACATCAAATTTTGGAGCCTTTGTCGGGGAGTATGATTATGGAGTTGATTAGTTTGCTTGTTGGAGTTGATTGGCTTTATCTTTCTGTACTTTTATGGAGGGCACACGCCGGTGTATGCCCAACACTAGGAGTCAAGGAATTCCCCTGATTCCACTTGATACTGAGATCGAATGAACACTGAAAGCAAATCAAAGAATGGTGAATACCGATGGAGCTCAGAATCCCGCAGCCGCGGGAGATATTCATAACCAGCCAATTCAGCCAGTTGGTCATGAAATTATGGAGCAAGTCACTGCTCGATTGACGACTGAGGAAAATGCAAGACAAACAGCTCTTTGAAAAGAAGATAGGGATCATCAAGGAATGCAAGAAGCAACACAACGTCTAGCTGCACTTGAAGAGAGATAAAGAAGATTGAGGGTTCAACAACCCCCTCAAAGACCATATGTGCCTATTTATTATGATCCCGAAGAAGAAGATATGGCTTATTTCGAGCCGATTGAGACTGGTGCTATTATTCCACCAGAGTTACCTCAGGGTTCTAAGTTTTACATTACAAGTGCCATGATCCTCATGCTAAACTTGAAAGGTTGTTCGCCGGTCTTACTTCAGATGATCCGAACATGCACGTGATGAATTTTGTGGGGGTCTGCACTTCATATAATTTACCCAGAGTTGACCAATATGCTATTCGTTTACGATTGTTTCCATTCTCTCTAATAGGAGAAACAACTTTGTGGTTGGCCGAGTTACCACGAGGTTCCATCACTTTTTGGCAAGAATTGAGAAATCAATTTCTGGAGAGATTTTACGACCCTCCAAGATGCTACAGTTGAAGGATGAGATTTACAACTTCAGACAACTACATTCTAAAGCACTTTATGAGACATGTCTAAGGTTCAAGAAGAAGCTGCAAGGCTTTAAATGCCAATACCAAGTCTGTAGCAGATACTATCACTTGAGGTGTATTTATGAGTCTGAGGTGGGAACAAGCTTCAGAGATTTTAAATCGTGTCACTAAGACCAACTGAGGAAGGCATACTCGGGAGGCAGATACACCTGCAGGGACGTATGCTATTAGAGCCTCGACAGCACAACAGGCTTTGGATGAATCTATAGCTCAAGAGGTCGCACAATTGAGGATAGAAATTGGCTTGCTAGCCAAACAGATTATGGCTGGAAGTACTAAAAAGGTGCATGCCGTAGGTGCACAAGGAAAAACACCTACGCATGAAAATTATGGATATGATGAGGAGGTTAAGTACTTGGATCGAGAGGTGGCGGGTTTTTTAGCCAAGGGCCAAGGGTCTAATCAAGACTCTTGGAACTCGAGGCAAGGGAATCAAGGTCGGAACTACTATGTAGACAATTATAACAAGTCATGATACAGAGACAGAGACCGGGATCGTGAAAGTGACTGGAGGCAAAAGGATGATTATAAAGATAAGAGTGGCACATATGTTCCACCGAGAAATACGATGCTGACTCTGGAGATTCAAGAATGGAAGCCCTTCTCAATAAACTGTTTAAAGGGTTAGAGATTCAAGAGAACTATTTGAAGGAGATTAGGTAAGACATTTCAGGAATAAGTCAGAAAGTAGAATCCCATTCAACTTCCATTAAATAGTTGGAGAAACAGTTAGCAAATATCGGTGGCATTGAACCAGCGTCAGCCAGGTACCCTTTCAAGCAACACCGTCCAGATTCTGAAGAATGATTGCCATTGTTTGGCCATTACTACAAGAAGCGAGAAGTGCACAACTGACCCATCCATACCTTTGGATAGTGATAAGAAAGATGAGTTGGTGGTAGTTGATGGAGAAACTGAAATAGAGCCAGAGAGTTCAAAGGGTGATGCAGTTCAAAAGCCTCAGGATGTCGACAAAAAGGCGAAGTCTGATAATGGGAAAGAAAAGGAGGTCCCTCAATTATATAAACAAATTCCTCGACCTCCTCCTCTCTTTTTATAAAGGTTGAAAAAAAAGGCTGAAGAGCATAAGTATCAGAAATTTATCTCAATATTAAAGGACTTATCGATAAATATTCTTCTTGTCGAGGCTTTAGAACAGATGCCAGGTTACGCGAAATTCATGAAAGATTTGGTGACAAAGAAGAGAACCGTCGGTTTTGAGCCAGTAGATAATTTACACCATTGTAGTTTAATTTCTTCTCGCTCACTTGTCGAGAAAAAGAAAGATCTGGGAGCCTTTACAATACCTTGTACTATTGGGTCCTATAATTTTGCAAAAGCTCTGTGTGACTTAGGGGCTAGCATAAACTTGATGCCGCTAGCCATTTTCAAGCAGTTAGGATTGGGAGCATCGAAATTGACTTCTATGAGATTCCTTATGGCGGATAGAACTGTGAAAAAGCCGATGGGCATTTTGTATAATGTTTTGGTGAAGGTTGCATCTTTCATCTTCCCAGCAAACTTTGTGATTCTAGATTGTGAAGTTGTTTTCGAGGTTCCCATCATCTTAGGAAGACCATTCCTTTCCACTTATCGTGCATTTGTTGACATGGAAATAGGGCAGAAAAAATTCAGGTTAAATGATAAACATATCACTTTCAATGTGTGCTGTTCCATGAAGCAACCAAAAGATATGCTGGTGATGTTGGTAATAGATGTAGTTGATTAGAGTGATATTGTCGTGCCTCTTGAAGAAATGTTGGGGGTAGAAGCTCTTGCGATCGTGATTATGAATTTTAACGGGGATGGCATTAAGGAATAAGATGAGATGGTTGGTGCACTTGTTGGTAGGGGATCATACACTTATGCTCATAAGAAACTGGATCTTGATTTAAAAAATAGGGTGACCCCGCCAGCTCGACCTTTTATTAAGGAACCTCCAGTTTTGGAGCTTAAGGCACTCCCATCTCACCTTAGTTATGCATTCCTGGGAGCCAACAACACTTTTCCCATGATTATCTCTACTAAGTTGGTGGAGTGACAAGTGAAAGCTCTCATTTCGGTGTTAAAAAGGTTTAGGAGGGCCATTAATTGGTCCATCGATGACATTATCAAAATTCCACCCAGTATTTGCAATCACAAAATCCAGCTTGGTCCTTAGTGTATACCAAGCATCGAGTACCAACATCGTCTGAACCCACCTATGCAAGAGGCCATAAAGAAAGAAATTATCAAGTGGTTAGATACAGGCGTGGTTTACCCCATTACTGATAGCAAGTAGGTGAGCCCAGTTCAGTGTGTGCCAAAGAAGGGAGGAATCACTGTGGTTCCAAACGATATGAATGAGTTAATCCTAATGAGGTCGGTTACTGGATGGAGAGTTTGCTGGACTATCGAAATCTGAATTCTTGGACCAAAAAAGATCACTTTCCTATGCCCTTCATGGATCAAATGTTAGAACGTCTTGCTGGTAGATGATGGTATTGTTTTCTTGACAGCTATTCGGTGTATAATCAAATTTTCATTACTTTCGAGGACCAAGAGAAGACCACTTTCACTTGTCCATATGGGACGTTTACATTCAAAGGGATGCCCTTCAGTTTATGTAATGCACCGACCACTTTCCAGCGTTGCATGATGTCCATTTTCTTCGACATGGTGGAAGACACTATTGAGGTTTTTACGGATGATTTCTCTATTGTGGGAGACTCATTTGATGATTGCTTGGCCCACCTTCCTAATGTGTTGCAAAGATGTGAGGAGTGCAACTTTGTGCTAAATTGGGAAAAATGTCACTTTATGGTTAATGAGGGTATCGTATTGGGGCATCAAATCTCAAAAAAAGGTATTGAAGTTGACAAATCCAAGATTGAGGTGATTGAAAAGTTACCTCCACCTATTTTGGTTAAAGGAATTCGAAATTCTTGGGACATGCAGGTTTCTATAGAAGAATCATCAAGGATTTCTCTAAGATTGCACGTCCATTATGCAATCTTTTAGAGAAGGAGGTGAAGTTTGTATTTGATGAGGCGTGTCTAAAAACATTTAAGTGTCTGAAAGAAAAGTTGATTTCATCCCCTATCATTGTTTCACCAGATTGGACTATGCCATTTGAGGTTATGTGTGATTCTAGCAGTTTGGCCTTGGGTGCAATCCTTGGCAAAAGATATGAAAAGATTCTACATCCGATTTATTATGCTAGCAAAGCGCTTAATCCAGCTCAGAAAAAATAACTGTAATCGAACAAGAATTATTGGCAGTGGTAGTTGCTTTAGAGAAATTTTACTCATACCTGATTGGTACGAAAGTGATTGTGCATACAGACCACACATCACTTATATATCTTAAGTGAAAGAAGGACGCTAAGCCAAGATTGATTCAGTGGGTACTTCTATTACAAGAATTTGATTTTGAGGTCAAGGACAGAAAGGGGACTGAGAATCAGGTTGCAGACCACCTATCACGCCTTGAGAAGGAGGCCATGCGTAGATTGAGGGATGATCTTGATATTGATGAAACTTTTCCAGAAAAACAAGTGTTGGCAGCCTCACAAGAATTAATCCCTTAGTTTGCAGATTTTGACAGCTTTTTGGCAAGTGACCTAGTTCTAAAAGATATGTCGTATCAGCAACATAAGAGATTCATGCACGAAGTGAGAAAATTCTTCTGGGATGAGCCTTATCTATTCAGGTTGTGTACAGATGGAATAATTCAAAGGTGTATTTTGGAAGTCGAGATGATGAGTATTTTAGAAGCATGTTATTCATCTCTAATTGGGGGTCATCATAGAGGTGCGCGGACTGCTCATAAGATCTTACAATGCGGGTATTACTGGCCCATCATTTATAAATATGCTCATGACTATGCTTGAGCTTGTGACCAATGTCAAAGACAAGGGAACATCTCGCGCAGACACGAACTTCCTATGATATCTATTCTTGAGCTCGAATTGTTTGATGTATGGGAATTGATTTTATGGTCCCATTTGTGAGCTCACATGGGATGAAATACATTCCGGTAGCTGTTGACTATGTTTATAAGTGGGTGGAGGTAATATCGCTTCCCAATAATGAAGGAATAAGTGTCATGACATTCTTGAAAAAGAACATCTTTTCACAATTCGGTACACCCCGAGTTATCATTAATAATAGAGGATCCCATTTCTGTAATCGGCTGTTCAAAGCCCTGCTTGAAAAATATGATATAAGGTGGCAACACCTTACCATCCTCAGACGAGTGGGCAAGTTGAGGTGTTAAATCATGAGATAAAGTCTATTTTGACAAACATGATGAATGCAACCGCACTGATTGGGCAAGAAGATTGGATGATACATTATGGGCATATCGAACTTCTTTTAAGACACCGATTGGTGTATCTCAATATCAATTGGTGTTTGGTAAATCGTGCAATTTGCCTGTCAAACTTGAATATAAGACATTATGGGCACTGAAAAGGTTGAATATAGAATGGAGTGATGCGGCTAAATTGAGAATAGAACAAATAAATGAGATGGATGAATTTCGTCTCCGGGCTCATGAAAGTTCAGCGCTGTATAAAGAAAAGATGAAATTATATCATGATCGGAGGATTGAGCGATGAGAGTTTCACCCGGGATATTTGGTACTACTTTATAACTCCAGGCTTCGCTTGTTTCCTAGAAAGTTAAAGTCCAAATGGTCTGGACCATCCACGGTGGTTAGGGTGTTCCAGTATGGAGCAATCAAGCTGAAAGGTGATGATAATGTTCTATTCAAAGTCAACGGGAAGCGTGTAAAGCACTATGTGGGAATCACGGAAGAAATAAGGACATATGAGGATATTAATCTTGTCAAAGTATGAGTAGTCAAGTAAGTTGGGTCGTGCCATGACGTTAAATCAGGAGCTTCATGGGAGGCAACCCATGGGCTGTTTGGTGAAGTCTGAGTAACCAACCTAGCTACGTCGTGCCGCAATGTTAAATCAGATGCTTCATGGGATGCAACCCATGGGATGGTTGGTGAAGTCTGAGTAACCAACCAAGCTACGTTAAATCAAGCGCTTCTTGGGAGGCAACCCAAGGATTGTTACCAGTCGTGAGTTGAAAAGAAAGAAGTGAATTGAAAATGTGAAGCTTAAACCATGAGAGGGACCCACGTGATGTAGGTCACCCCACGTGACGTGGGTTGGTCTCGTGGGAATTAGAGAAAAATGGTTGCGGAATCTAACCCACAACAGGGACCCACGTGATGCAGGTTAACCCACGTGGCGTGGGTCAGTATCGTGGAAACCAGAGATTATTTGTGACTGCAGAACCCAACCCATGACAGGGACTTACATGATGTGGGTTAACCCATATGGAGTGGGTCGATACCGTGAGACTCAGACCTGTTAATAAAAGTCAAGATCCGACTAGAACCAACCCTAATTTCGGCCTTCCCTCTATAAAATCTGATAATACCCGATTAAAAATCCAAAAAACCTGATTCTCTAAGCCTCCATATACTCGATTTCTTTCCCCAATTCATCCAAATGAACACTTTTAATCCTATAATCACTATAAATCCCAAGTACTATCCACTCCAATTTGTACCACCACCACTCCAATTGTAAAAACAAAAATAATTCAAATCCCATTACCCCAATAAACCAAACCCGACCCGACCCTACACCATGAAAGACATACCCGACCTAACCAAACCTCACTATACACCCGGCCATGCCGTCTAAAAGGAACCCCAAACACAGAGATGTGGGTTCCTCTACGCGAATTCGCACTAAGAACCCATAAGGCACAACATGGCTGCGAAATGAGTCTTCAGAGTCGAAAAAAAGTGGGTCCGAAGAGTTTATGAAATCGTACATGATAAGTTTGCTCTTGTACCTCGCGCCATAAGAAAACAAATTAGGGCACAGGCTGCAGCCCGAGCCACCACTCAGCCTATAGTGGTGACTCCTATTCAGTCTTTAGAATCTTCCCCTAGTCTGAAGAGGGGGTGGAGGCTTTTGCAACTGGTGACACTAAAGATAAGGCCGAGGCACCTGGGATCGATGTGATTTCTAAGGGTGCAGATAATTCTGAGTCTGTGGGTAGTGGTGAGGCTAGTGTTTAGGATTCCACGACTTCCTCACAGAGACAGGTGGTTGTACAACGGACCACAGCTACAGTATGAAGGGAAAATAAGAAGTGGTGTGTTTAGGGTATGAAGGCCATTTATGATAGGGATGCAGAGCCGACTGAGAGCGGTGTGTGTAGATGGAGTATCACTAAGGAGCCTCGATATTGGTTAGATGAGTTAAAGGCACTACCCGAGATTAAGACAGTGTTTGATCGCTATGGATTTGGGTGGATGACGGAGCCTTCTGGTAGCTATAACCCATAGTTGGTCCATGTGTTTTATGCTTCATATGTTGCGTTTATTGAATTAATCACACTAGTTGAGCAGCAATTTTGGGACCAACCACCATTGACTCACACTTTTGTTCGTGAAACCAGAGTAGACATTTCTGAGCAGACTATCCACCGATTCTTGTTTGGTACAGAACGTCCACTTCCAGCTAGTACTGCTGAGTTTGATCACCGCATGGAGAAGGTGAAAAATAGAAAC
Source organism: Capsicum rhomboideum (assembly GCA_031232105.1). NCBI lineage: Eukaryota > Viridiplantae > Streptophyta > Magnoliopsida > Solanales > Solanaceae > Capsicum > Capsicum rhomboideum. The sequence continues at coordinate 42,813,858 of CP124719.1, read as the reverse complement.
TAAATGAAGGATGTTGATCAGTATTTAGAGCTACTACGATGGGTTACACAGTATATTGTGGAGGATGGCGTAGATGCAAAATAGGTAGCTGATAAGTTAGATATTATGAGGTCCTCGCTTCACTTTACGGGAAGGTTTTGGTTGTTGATTGTACGAAACCATCTTGGTCCCACATGTGCAGGTAATTCTCTTACTCTTGATCGAGCTATTATGGTAGTGAGCATCATTGCCGGATATGACATCAACATTGCCCACTACATTATTAGGGAGATTCATGAGCGCGCCTTTATAGACTATACTAGAACCCCTTTCCCATGTCTGATTTAGGGCCTAGGTCATAGTGTTGATATAGTTTTGATTCTTACAGTAAATCACACCATTAAGGTTACCCGCATTGCTGATGTAGGACTGATGCAGTAGTGAGGTGTTATTTTGGTTTCCCAGAGGGGGTATCAGCTCTCTACTTTGTCAGGCATAACCCTTTTTGAAGGGAAAGTTGATCGTGAGGAATCAGTTAGCACTTCAGCACGAGTTAGTGACCTCGAGGCTGAGAGGTTGCCTACCGAGGGCACAGGCCCTGTGACTGATGAGGGGGCAGCTGGCCCCACAGCACCATCATCGTCTAGCATGGTTGTAGTTTTATGAGAGTTTCTGCAGAAGTTAGTAGATAGAAAGACGCATGTTAATGAGCGACAGGCTTACACAGAGGCCCAGATAGCTACATTGGTATCTCAACTTAAGCCATGAGTTAGGACATTGATAGCGGCGTCTGAGGCGAGAGTTGAGGCTCACATAATTTCTGCTATGGAGAAGTTTATGTGTGAGCTTCATGGTCGGATTGACAATTTTGAGCACCGGATGGGTAGCCGGTTGAGAGAGGCCCATGTACCAAATTTGTTGGGGTTGACTAAGGAGGTGGCTGCATTGAGGGCAGAGGTTCGAGATTTAGCAGTTAGCCATACTCCTATCATTCCACCCATACCTACACCGGTATCCTCAACACCAATTTTTGAGGTGGATTTGTTTGCTGATGAGGAGCCTCCTGTTGCTAGAGGTAAGAAGCCATGGAGTCTTGAGGATTAGACTGATAGTGGAGATAAGTTTGAGAGTGATCTCTAGAGGGCGACCAAGGCCTCCCGGGCAGAGTACCATCTCCTTCAGATTGACCATGAGCAAAGAGCACGGGGAGCATTTTCTGGTCAGCCACCCCCTCCACCGGCCGCACCTAGCATGAAGCCTAGAGACTATACAGATGATCCTGCTGTGGATGGGCCCACATCCAGCGCTTAACACAGCGCAGGTATTTCTTCACTCCATTAAACTTACCATATTAATAGCTGTGCACTGAGGGCAGTGCACCATTATTTAGTTGGGGGTGGGGGTATACCACCACTTGGGGTTTTTTGTTGTCTTGTTTCTTTTCCCCCAAGTGTGCTATCATAGTAGAACCCGCATGTTTAGGTTGTTAGTTATATTATTTATGTGTTTTCATGTTTAATTAGGAGAAAAATAGGGGAACCTTAGTGCAGTCTCATTTTGAACGAACTTTGAATGATAATGATGCTTTTTTATTACATAAAAGACACCCCTCCTGAAAAAAAAATTTGCTTTGGATTGTGTGTGTAGCATGTTAATTTGTGACAGCTGTTGGATCTTGTTATGACATTAGTGTTATAGGCAGAATAACTATAGCATAGCAATGCGTGAACAGGATAGGTAGTAGTTGATAGTGTAACCCTGTGCTATGTGTGTGTGAGGTCATTACTTAGTTCACTTTGTGTATGCGATCCAGAACTTGCCCGGTTAGTCTTGCCTAGGTTGTAGGATAGTGGTTAGGAAAGTATCATAGGCCATTCTTGAATGAGTCCACTTTTAGCCTAAATGCCCGATAAAATAAAATAAGTATCCCTTGATCTCGAGTTTGAGCCTTAATTGACTTGTTTCTTTCATTAGCCTATTCACCTTACCATTTTGACTTACAATGATCCTGTCTTGGCCCTGGTCCCTCCTTGGACATCGTGTACCTCAACTCAGGCAAATCGCCTAAGTTGAAGGTGACTAATATAAAGGGATGCGTAGTTTAACTTGGGTATGAAGAAGGGGTTAGTAAAAGAAAAAGAGAACAGATTTGGGTGTGAAGAAGAAAAAAATGAGTGAAATAAATAGAAATTGTAAAAAGAAAAGAAAAAAAAAGTGTGTTTTGTAAGTATGAAGAAAATCACACCCAAAATCTGAAAATAAATAAAGGAGAATAAGGGAAAATAAAAGGAGAATGGTTGTAAAGTGGAGCCAAAAATAGTGTAGTGTCAAGGAGGGTTGAGTCACTATGTCCATATGTACCAAACCCGTCCTTAGGCCTACATTACAAGCCAATGAAAGTCCTACAGTGATCGTAGTCCAACTGTTCGAAAAACTGAGGCATAGAAAATAAAGGCAAGCCTATGGTATTTCATGCACATTGTTTGAACTTCTTTGTGAGAGAGAGTGTTTTGACCTAGTCCCTACTTTGATATTCATTAGTATACTATGAGTGTATAGGACTTCTTTGTTGTAAGATTACATGGGTTGCATTCTTAGCCGCTATTTGTTCAGATAATGTCATTTGCATATATGCTTAGTTGTTTATTCATAATCTGATGCCATCATTTGATCCCTGCTGTGTCATGATAATATGCTGCACATATACACACTGTGGTGTTGATTTGTAAATAGAAGCGGTAGGAAAAGTTTTAGTGCCAAGAGTAATAAGTCGACTGTCGTAGGTCTCTTAGGTTTATCTTAGTTAAGCATCGTATATGTTTGTTTTGTTTTGTTTGCCTGAGGACATGCAAACGTTCTAAGTTGAGGTGTTGATGTGTCATGTTTTCATGGCACTTTCGATGCTTAAAACAAAGAAAAAATGTAATAACTCGGGTATGTTTTGTTGGTATGATGTGTAATCTGTTCTATATTGCTGGAGAATAGGTTTTTGGAGGCAAAATGGACAAAATGGAAGGATCATGCTCGAGAACGAAGTATCTGAAGATGAAAGAGACAAGTCCTGCATTAGAGGAGTGACTCACGGCAAGACCAACATCACGTGAGTTAACCTACGTGGTGTGGGTCTGTGCCGTAGGTCAACTCTTACAGTTAGTTGGAGCAGCTTGATTTCCACAGCAGGACCCACGTGGCATAGGTTGGTACCGTGGGAAAGTGCCGACTCTATTTTCCTATTTTGTTTAGGATAGGATTCACTATGTATCTATAAATACCCCTATATTGTCCTATGTTTAGGGGTTGGTCAGTATAATTTTTTGAGAGATATTTTTCATTATTTTTGAGTTCATAAACACATTATTGGTTTTGTAATCTTGGAACACAAATTCTAAGGTTTTATTGATATTGAGATTTTAAAGTTTTCTTCTTATTTTGAGTTTACAATTATATTTTCATCATTGAATTCTTCTTGTGTTCTTTCAATCATGAGTAGCTAAACCCATCAACTAGGGTTGTGTGAACCATGAGGAATTAATGAAACGGGTTAAGTGCAAAGCAATTCTGAACCGTTGTGAATGCCTGTATTGTTATTACCTTCATTATAATTGATCTTCTAACAGTTACAAACATTAGAAACTCACCTATATTCTAGACTTGCTTGAGAGAGAGGCAGAGATTGGAAAAAGGGAATAACAATAGAGATTTGAAGCTATCAACCTTCATCTAATAATTTGAGCCATAACAAGGATAGTTATCTGAGATCCAGGACAACGGTTAGTAGTGCGACACTCGGAGACTGAGAGAAGAAGAGTGAAATTCATCTAACCAAGGTCGACAGATGTTTAGATGAACATATATTGTTAGATTTTGCATGCAACGCAGCGGGACAGTTCTGCTAGCACAAGTAACCGGTGGAGTTAAGAAATTATTAGGGATCATAGTCCTAGTGTATTTCTCATATTGTTTACAAATCCGAAAACCAACAATTGTTACTGTTACTACTTACTCAAAAAAAAAATAGTTTTACTTACTTGTCAATTACTCAGACTAGCATTCGACAGACTTTCGTCCTATTTCCTGTGGGATCAACCCAAACCTAGTTGGGTTCTATATTTGGTATATCAACCGCATTATACTTTTTTGGAGGTATATTTTGGGCGACATCAATGTCCCAGTAACTATTTCAGTCAACAGTTATAAAGGCTTCATTAGATGTTACTCAATTTAGTTATTTTATAGTCTTTCGAGTTGACTTTTAGACTTTCAAATTAAATTTTTTTTTTTTTATTTCTAGAAGATTTTCCATATTTATATTTCCATCTTCCGCAATGATCTGAGTTTCAGTTCTATAGATAGTATGTCAAGACAAGTGGTTCTCTCGAGTCACTTGTAGTTCCAAGAGCCTGTTTCATCCTGGGTGTAGACTCGGGGCGTAACAATAGGCCTGGAACCTATTCAATATATTTCTTTTTTGGCACTAGTGCTACACTAGTGTTGTCATCCACTCCTCATTCATTAATATCCTGTCAATCCTGTTGTATTCATTAATATCCTGTCAATCCTGTTGTACACTGTACTATTCTCTATTTATTTGTTATTCCATGTAAAGAAGGCCCCTAATGATTTAAGGTCCTTCACTTAACGTACCATAATAAATTATCTGAAATCCCATATTTTTGCCATTGTAACTAGATTACCTAATTTTTCATCCCTATTGAATACATAGTTAAAATTTGCTATAACATCTTATTCCCCTTTTACTACTGTGTATGTCAGCCAGTTTTTCGCATAAGTTCCTCCTTAGTGACTGATTATTAAAACCATATACAATGGTTGCATCAAATTCCTTCTAGTGCCTTTATGCTCCACTTCATAGTGCATCAACTGTGGTGCGACATTTGTGATATTGACTCCATACATTTATGGCTTCCATAGTAGACATATTTTACCCCCAGAATTTTGTGATAAGTTTGTTCTAAATACCCAATAATTACATAGATTAAGAGAAGCCCCTTACGTTTTTTCTCTCTATATCTTAGTTTCCTGGAGCCTAAAAAGTCCAATCTTGCTATTATGCAAGAATAAGTATATGTCTTCCATCTTACCTAGTCTATTTAAGCCCCTAATTTTCAGAATCTAGGGAGGGGGGGATGGAGGTTCATCCCACCCCTTCCATGTCCTATCATTACACTAACTATTGTCTCTTTAAGGAAGAATGCGATAAATTTATGTATTGCTGGTAACTCCTTTCATGTAGTGTCACTAATGTCGTGTGAAATCTTATCCAGAAAATTTTCATGTTCAGGCTATTCCAAAGCAGCAAAAGGATTTTCTATTTTGGTAGGTTGTATTGTTGGACCATGTTTGGACTTCTTGGGATACCCATTACCTGTGGGCTTCCCCTTCTTTATTTATCTAATTTGGCTCTCAATTGTTTGCATTAGTTGCATGTCTATCTTTAGCTCTTCCTTTTTGGCTAACTTCTTATAGTGATATTGTTCATGCCCATAATTTTGACAATGCATACATAGAACTAGCTTCTACTTGTACTCCACCCCCTGCTCCACAATACATCAATGCACTTTTTAAGCATGACGGATTTGGGAAATTTTGGTTCATTAATACTTTGATCATCACTCGTGAAAACATCAACTTCTCCTTAGCTATAGTGACACTATTTTCTTTCATTGGTTTGCACACTAGTCCTGCAATTTTTGAAATATTTCCTTACCCTAAAATTTTAGGTCCAAATCTAGTAATTTGATCCAGATTATGACCTAATCCTTTAACATCTTACTCATCTCAATCCCAGCTTTTAAAGGCTTAATCACCACGGGCTTTCTATCAAGCAGTTAGACTCATTCCTTAACCACTTTATATGTGTTTTAAATGCTGTAAAACCATACTATGAAAACACCTATGATTGATTGAGAAATTTTATTGATTCCTCTAGGTCCCAAATGAATTTGAATAATCCACCCATTATAGTCAAAAATGGGTTTCAACCCAGGACATAACCACTAGAGCAAAGTTCCAATACTTTATTTCCTTTTTTAATATCCTCCAATGTTATTTTTACATCTGCATTCTGCTCCTCACCATTACTCAAATTTTGATCCCTCGTTAGTGGCTTGCCCACTACATCTCTTTATTTTGCTTTGTTTGTTCTAGGATTTTGGGGGACCCTGGACCTTTTGTTTCTTCTGATTCAACTTGGTCCGCCCATGCAGTTTATCTTGACCACGTCGTACGTCCTTGGTTATCCATTTTCAGCAGCATAGTTGCTTAGATACAGTGGGAAAATTCCATGCAATATATTGATGCTCTTAACCTTCTTTGTGTCTTTAGTCTGTGATAACCCCATTCGACATATTGTGGTGGCTATCATGTTCAATTGCATTGTTTTTCCTCCCCCCTCGATCTTCGACTTTCGTGCCATTGTTAGTTTCTATTGATTGGAGTTTGCATCCTAGAGAGAGAATTTGGTGGTAATTCATAAAATTGATGATGATGATAGGGATTTGAATGATGGTGGGTCTGATAATGGTAGTTCTATGATTGTAATGAAAGATGATTGGTGGCTCGTAAATTTGATGGTGGCTGGTGGTGGCGACTTTATGGTGATTGGTAAAATTAATGATCATGGCGGTTTTAATGGTGGTGGCTTTGGTGGTTGAGTTTAGTGATTGTGATGCTATGAAAGTAATGGAAGTTTGGTGGTGGGTATGGAATAAAATAAAAGAAAAATGTATGAATAGAAAAAGAAAAAAAAGAAAAAACAGTGAAGATAATAAAATAATTATATTTCTGACATGGTGCTGATACAACAGGGAAAGAAAAACACCACTGTAACACCCCGTATTCTATACACACTACTTTCACTTATCTGGAAAATGTTACGGACTTGTGGCAATAGGTAATGGATCAACTAGTTCTTTGATTCAAGTACAATACCCCGTACATTTTTGAAACTTCTACGACCAACCTAACATGGGTAAAAGTATTTAAACTTGGGAGAACAAGGATGTACTTAGGCGTAAAGTTAGAGTTAAGTGGTGTATTAAGGTAGAGGGATTGAGACGTTGGAAAAAGTGGAAAACGTAAGTGAGGTGCTTCCGTGACTTAATTGAGATAGTAGGTGTGTCATCTACTTAAGCTATTGGGCTGCATTTGGACCTATGTTAATGGACTCAATTGAGGCCCAAGTTAAGTAATTAAAAGGGAAAGGATGATCAGCCCAACTCCAAGTTTAATTAAGGCCCAAAACAAAGGTGATCCATGTAGAAACAAACCAAGTAGGTGCATCACCTACTTGGACTGATTTGGACAGATTTAATAACCAAGTAGGTGCATCACCTACTTGGACTATTTTGGACCAAAAACTTGGCTAAGGATGGAATGTGTAGGCGGTTCAATGAGGGAGTATATAAAGGTCATCTCAGCTCATTTTTCCATTTAATTCATTGCTGAAAAACAGTCCAGAAAAATTAACACTTTTCTCTCTCTCTTAACCCTACTAGCCGCCCCAAATTTCCCTAGGGTTCTTGGGTGAATCCTCCACTTTTCAATCCTTGGTAAGTGTTTACCCTTGTATATTAATGTGATATATGTATAATAAAGTGTGGAAATCAGGTTGGTTATGTTTAAAATGTGAAGGACAGTCCCTTAATTAGTTGGTAGTCCACTTGTGTTAGTTTTAATGAATTTGTCTTCCTTGTGGTTTGGACTTGTAAAGGAGCTTAAGGTCTTGAAGAAATGAAGTTGGAGGATGAAATTTCAGTGTGTTGAAGTGTGGTTCTGCCCCTGGTTCATTTATTTTTATGTATCGCTTGATGGAAATGTTTATACGTGTTTGTAAATGGAACGTTTGGTGTGATGAAAAGAGAATATTCTCTTGTAATGTTAAACTGAATTTTGGAACTGTTGTGGACTGTTTTTTAGTATGTTATTGTGGGAGGCAGTAGGGTGACCTTATGGGATAAATAGATGGAGTTTCGTTGGAGTGGAAATGTAAAGGATAAACTAGATAGGTAATCCTATCGGTTCGTAATGTCTATGTCAACATATGGGCTGTTTTGGTCGCATTGTTGTTGTGAGGCAGTGGGCTGCCATGTAGGAGCTGAAATAGAGTTATGTGAAAGTATAAAGGAGGTTGGAATAATAGACTATGTGTTGGGGTGGTCGGACAGATTTTTACTTTCCGTTAAGTAATTAGTTACCGCCTTGTAAACCTATAATGTGATTAGCTTTTAATGTAGCTCCATTACGTACTTGTATTGTAGAGTAACATGTAAGGAAGGAGCTGAATCTTTGTAATCACGTGTTGTGAAGTTAAGGTATGTAAGGTTACTCTTTCCCGTATCCTTTGGCATCATATATTGTCTACCTAGCTAATGACCTAGTTTCCACTCTGAAATGTTCTAAAAGTACCTCAATACACATTTACTATCAAATTTCAGATGTTCTCTTTTGTTGTTCCAAGAAGGATCCATAATGTTATAACCACCACTATAACAACTTCAAAGATTAAATAAAGTAAGTAACTCAATATGGTTATGTTCGGGTGGCAGCTCGAGGGGGCTTAAAGCCTAGCATAGAGACGATCCCGACTTACCATTTATGGGTGGTAGCTCGAGGGGGCTTAAAGCCTAGCATAGAGACGATCCCGACTTATTATTTATGGGTGGCAGCTCGAGGGGGCTTATAGCCCAGCATAGAGACGATCCCAGATTATGTTACCACTGATCAGTTGGGTATATGTATGGCATGCCTTATAAAGACAAGAAAAGTAAAGAAAGAGAAAGGGAAGTAATTAATGTAATGTATACGGTTCCACGATTACAGTAAAGGTGGTTTATCAGTATTATCTATTCACTTGTATTTGATTCCATTTGAGTTCCTATATCTCATGCAGTTGCTTATAGCCTTACATACTCAGTACATTCTTTCGTACTGACGTCCCTTGGGGGACTTACCTTACTTGCTGCAGGCACAGGTAATAGTAGACCTCCACAGTAAGCTGCGGGTTATCTGCAAATTATTGGTGAGCTCCAATTCGTTCGGGGCTTTCCGAGTCGTATGTACATGTTGATTTTGGTATTGTATTACATATGTATAAAGCGGGGACTTATCCCGACTGTAGGTTTGGTTATGTATCTGGTAGAGGCTTTGTAGATGTTGTATAGTTAAAGGAAGGAACGTTGTACCTTTTTTTGACCATATGGCTCCAACGTCCATGTCTCATGTTTATATAAATGTTCTTATTAGATTTCTACTATTGATATGTTGTAACCATAAGTGATTGAATGCTAGCCCATTGATGACAAGTATGTGAACGTATAGAATGGTTCTCTCGGGCCTTAACGGCTTCGGGTGCCATGTCCGCCCCAAAGGGATTTGAGGCGTGACAAAAGTGGTATCAGAACGGGTCGTCCTAGGGTGTCTACAAAGCCGTGTCTGAGTAGAGTCTTGCTTATGGATGTGTTGTGCACCACATTTATATGTAGGAGGCTACGGGACATTTAGGAGTTCTCTCTTTTTCTTCATTTCATAAATCGTGCAATAGAGCCAAAGTTGTAGGTGGAGTTATGTTTAACCACTGAATTTGTTTCTTTTCTTTATTATAGTGAACATGCCGATTACAAAAAAGGGTAGAGGTGAAGGAAAGAAGGTGGACAGGATTGCTGGAGAAGGAACCAGTAGAGCACCGCCTGAACAAGTTAATCAGGGTGGGGCTGAACAGGAGTTTGCATCGCAGGCTTCTTCTACTCTTCCAGAAGAGCCAAGAGGAAGAGGAGTACCTGCAGAACCACCAGTAAATGCTACTGACCAAGATTTAAAGAATGTAGTGCAAATGTTGACCCGAATAGTTGCTGCACAAGTTCAGGGACAAGGTGGTCCAACGACAAGTGAAGATAGTGCAGCTAGTCGACAGACACAGGATTTCCTGAAATTAGACCCTCCTACCTTTACTGGATCAGATCCGAATGAAGACTCGCAAGATTATATAGATCAAATCCAAAGAGCATTGGAGGTCATGCATGTGTCCGGTGTAGAAACGGTCGAGCTTGCGGCCTATAGATTGAAGGGCGAAGCTATATTATGGTATGAAGATTGGAAGCGTTCGAGGGGTATTGATACACTCCCAGCTGGTTGGGAAGAATTTAAAATGGCATTCCTTGATCATTATCTCCCATATGAGGTCCGAGAAGCTCGTGCGGACCAGTTCTTGAATCTACGGCAGGGTACCATGAGCGTTCTAGAATATAGCCTTCGATTTAATTCCTTGGCCCGGTATGCTCCGAATGTGGTCGCGACTATGACTGACAGAGTTCATCGGTACGTGGATAGATTGGAGCCATATTTGGTCCGAGATTGTACTATTGCTGCGCTAATCCTTTGCGCAGAAAATGGAAGATCAAAGGCAACGGAGAAGAACACAAGGATTTGAAGAAGGGCCGTCGAAAAGGGCTAGATCTACGGGACAGTCTATGGCGTCCTAAGGAGAATTTAGGCCTCGGGTTTTCAATAGGCCACCTAGACCTTCATTTTCTTATCCTGCTATAGGCATTTCATCCCAAAGCCGAGGGTTTAGAGGCAATCAAATAGGGCAAAGTAGTGGGATTCGAGGTTCGCAAATAGCAGGGTCTTTTCGCCAGCCGTGTCAGCACTGCGGGAGGTTTCATTCAGGTTCATGCCGGGTTGGGACAAATACTTGTTATTGGTGCGGTATGTCAGGGCATATGATTAGAGATTGCCCACGAAGGGGTGCAGACAGTATGGTACGACCTACCGGATCGGCCGTTGCATCATCATCATCGGTTCCTTTCTTAGGTAGGGGTGTACAGCCTACTGGTCGTGGACGAAGTAGTAAGGGAGCAACTAGTTCTAGTGGAGCTCAGAACCGTACCTATGCTCTGGCGGACCAGCAGAATTCAGAGGCCTCTCCTGATGTCGTTATAGGTACATTATCCATATTTTCACATAATGTATATGCATTGATCGATTCGGGTTCTACATTATCATATGTTACTCCATTGATTGCTGAAAAATTTGAAAGAACACCAGAATTACTAGTCAAGCCATTTGAAGTGTCTACACCTGTTGGTGAATCTATTATAGCGCAGAGAGTGTATCGTAATTGCATAGTTACTGTTTGTGGTTATGATACGTTGGCTGATCTTGTTGAGTTAGAAATGATAGATTTTGATGTTATAATGGGAATGGATTGGCTGGCTTCTTGTTATACGACGGTAGATTGTCGAGCAAAAAGGGTACAATTCCATTTTCCACAAAAGGTTGTCCTTGAATGGAGGGGTGATGTTGGAGCACCGAGAGCCAAATTCATTTCCTATCTTAAGGCAAGGAAAATGATATCCAAGGGGTACATATGTCATCTGGTAAGGGTGCAAACACCAATATGACATCACCCACTCCCCAATCAGTTCCGGTGGTAAATGAATTTCTTGATGTATTTCCTGAAGATCTTCCAGGTTTACCTCCAGAACGGGAAGTAGAATTTGGTATTGATGTGATTCCGGGCACTCAGCCTATCTCTATTCCTCCATACAGAATGGCTCCGGCAGAATTGCGAGAATTGAAGGAGCAATTAAAAGACTTACTGGGCAAAGGATTCATAAGGCCTAGTATGTCTCCGTGGGGTGCACCAGTGTTATTTGTACGGAAGAAAGATGGCACCCTAAGAATGTGTATTGACTATCGGCAATTGAATAAGGTAACAATTAAGAACAAATATCCACTCCCTAGAATTGATGATTTGTTTGACCAATTACAAGGTGCTAAATGTTTCTCAAAGATTGAATTGAGGTCAGGTTACCATCAAGTAAAGGTCAGAGAAAAAGATATACCCAAGACAGCTTTCCGAACACGGTATGGTCATTATGAGTTTTTAGTTATGTCCTTCGGGCTAACAAATGCACCAGCTTATGGATCTGATGAATAGGGTGTTCAAGCCATTTTTAGACGTGTTCGTGATAGTGTTTATAGATGATATTCTTGTTTATTCAAGATCAAAAGAGGACCATGCTAATCACTTACGACAGGTGTTGCAGATTCTTCATAATCGTAAGTTATTTGCAAAGTTCTCTAAATGTGAGTTTTGGTTAAAATCTGTGGCATTCTTGGGTCATATTGTATCTGATAAAGGAATAAGTGTTGATACTCAAAAGATAGAAGCTGTGAAGAATTGGCCAAGACCTACGACGCCTACAGAGACTCGTAGTTTTCTTGGGCTAGCCGATTATTATAGGAGATTTGTTGAAGGGTTTTCTTCTATTTTGGCACCTTTAACAAAGCTGACACACAAGGCAACTAAATTCCAGTGGAATGATCCATGTGAAAAGAGTTTCCAAGATCCGAAGAATAAGTTGACTTCTACACCTGTGTTGCTCCTCCCAGAAGGCACAGAAGGGTACGCAGTGTATTGTGATGCTTCAGGAATTGGCTTGGGATGTGTGTTGATGCAGCATGGCAAGGTAATAACTTATGCTTCAAGACAATTGCGGCCACATGAGAAAAATTATCCGACACATGATCTTGAGCTAGCAGCAGTAGTATTTGCTTTAAAGATATGGCGCCACTACCTGTATGGGGTTCATGTTGACATATATACCGACCATAAGAGTTTGCAATATATCTTTAAGCAGAAAGACCTAAATCTGAGGCAGCGGAGGTGGCTTGAATTATTAAAAAATTATGACATTGATATTTTATATCATCCGGGGAAAGGAAATGTGGTAGCTGATGCACTAAGTCGTAAGGCAATGGGGAGTACTTATGGCCAGCTCACAGAAAGACAAGGGATAATCAAGGATCTACATCAACTAGCTAGCTTAGGGATTCGCCTACTTGAAACTCCAAATGAAGGAGTTATTGTACAAAATGCGGCAGAATCCTCGTTAGTAACTGAAGTGAAGGAAAAACAGTATACAAATCCTATTCTATCACAGCTTAAGGAGAATGTACAGCAAGGTATGACAAAGGCATTTGAGCTTACGCAATAAGGAGTGCTTCGGTGCCAAAATAGATTATGTGTACCGAATGTAGATGAATTAAGAAGAAGAATTATGACAGAGGCACATCATTCCAGGTATTCTATCCATCCGGGATCAACTAAAATGTACCATGATCTAAAAGGTATATATTGGTGGGGTGACATGAAGAAGAACATTGTAGAATTTGTAGCCCAATGTCCAAATTATCAACAAGTAAAAGTAGAACATCAGAAGCCTGGAGGCTACATGCAATGTATGGATCTTCCAGTATGGAAGTGGGACATGATTAATATGGATTTTATCACTGGTTTGCCTCGTACATTTCGGAAATTTGATTCCATATGGGTGATAGTTGACAGACTTACTAAGTCAGCACACTTCTTACCTGTTAAGACTACTTATACAACTGAAGAGTATGCAAAATTGTATATTAAAGAGATAGTTCGACTACACGGAGTTCAAATCTCCATTATATCTGATAGGGGAGCTCAATTTACTGCACATTTTTGGAAGTCTTTCCAGCAGAGTTTGGGAACCCAAGTGAATTTAAGTACAGCTTTTCATCCCCAGACAGATGGGCAGGCAGAACCTACTATCCAAACACTTGAAGATATGCTACGAGCGTGCACATTAGACTTTAAAGGCAATTGGGATGATCATTTACCTTTTGTTGAATTTGCCTACAATAATAGCTATCATTCAAGTATTAAGATGGCTCATTACGAAGCGTTATATGGGAGAAAGTGTAGGTCACCTATCGGATGGTTTGAAGCAGGCGAAACTGCTTTATTTGGACCGGATCTCATTTATCAAGCTATGGAGAAGGTTAAAGTGATACAGCAGCGATTACAGACAGCTCAAAGCCACCATAAGTCATATGCTGATGTTAGAAGAAGAGGGCTTGAATTTGCTATAGGTGATTGGGTATTTTTAAAGGTATCACCAATGAAAGGGGTGATGAGATTTGGAAAGAAAGGGAAGCTGAGTCCACGCTATATAGGGCCATATAAAATTATCCAAAGATTTGGTCAAGTGGCGTATGAATTAGCATTACCCCAAGAGCTCTCCGCAGTTCATCCAGTGTTTCATGTTTCGATGCTTCGAAAATGCATAGGAGATCCGTCTCAAATTACCCCCATTGAAGATGTGCAAGTTACGGAAGATATTACCTATGAAGAAGTGCCTATTGCTATTCTGGATCGACAATTTAAGAAGTTGAGAAATAAAGAAGTAGCTTCCGTAAAGGTACTTTGGAGAAACCAGCAAATAGAAGAAATCACATGGGAAGCCGAGGAAATGATGAAGTCTAAGTACCCACATTTGTTTCAAACTGAAGAGAAAGTTCAAGATGTTGAATTGGAGCAATAACAAGTAAGTATATATAAGCATTATGTGATAGCATAAAGATTAAATTTAGGCTTGAACTTCTTTAAGCTGTGTAGTGATGGTACTAACATTCGAGGACGAATGTTCTTAAGGGGGGAAGGATGTAACACCCCGTATTCTATACACACTACTTTCACTTATCTGGAAAATGTTACGGACTTGTGGCAATAGGTAATGGATCAACTAGTTCTTTGATTCAAGTACAATACCCCGTACATTTTTGAAACTTCTACGACCAACCTAACATGGGTAAAAGTATTTAAACTTGGGAGAACAAGGATGTACTTAGGCGTAAAGTTAGAGTTAAGTGGTGTATTAAGGTAGAGGGATTGAGACGTTGGAAAAAGTGGAAAACGTAAGTGAGGTGCTTCCGTGACTTAATTGAGATAGTAGGTGTGTCATCTACTTAAGCTATTGGGCTGCATTTGGACCTATGTTAATGGACTCAATTGAGGCCCAAGTTAAGTAATTAAAAGGGAAAGGATGATCAGCCCAACTCCAAGTTTAATTAAGGCCCAAAACAAAGGTGATCCATGTAGAAACAAACCAAGTAGGTGCATCACCTACTTGGACTGATTTGGACAGATTTAATAACCAAGTAGGTGCATCACCTACTTGGACTATTTTGGACCAAAAACTTGGCTAAGGATGGAATGTGTAGGCGGTTCAATGAGGGAGTATATAAAGGTCATCTCAGTTCATTTTTCCATTTAATTCATTGCTGAAAAACAGTCCAGAAAAATTAACACTTTTCTCTCTCTCTTAACCCTACTAGCCGCCCCAAATTTCCCTAGGGTTCTTGGGTGAATCCTCCACTTTTCAATCCTTGGTAAGTGTTTACCCTTGTATATTAATGTGATATATGTATAATAAAGTGTGGAAATCAGGTTGGTTATGTTTAAAATGTGAAGGACAGTCCCTTAATTAGTTGGTAGTCCACTTGTGTTAGTTTTAATGAATTTGTCTTCCTTGTGGTTTGGACTTGTAAAGGAGCTTAAGGTCTTGAAGAAATGAAGTTGGAGGATGAAATTTCAGTGTGTTGAAGTGTGGTTCTGCCCCTGGTTCATTTATTTTTATGTATGGCTTGATGGAAATGTTTATACGTGTTTGTAAATGGAACGTTTGGTGTGATGAAAAGAGAATATTCTCTTGTAATGTTAAACTGAATTTTGGAACTGTTGTGGACTATTTTTTAGTATGTTATTGTGGGAGGCAGTAGGGTGACCTTATGGGATAAATAGATGGAGTTTCGTTGGAGTGGAAATGTAAAGGATAAACTAGATAGGTAATCCTATCGGTTCGTAATGTCTATGTCAACATATGGGCTGTTTTGGTCGCATTGTTGTTGTGAGGCAGTGGGCTGCCATGTAGGAGCTGAAATAGAGTTATGTGAAAGTATAAAGGAGGTTGGAATAATAGACTATGTGTTGGGGTGGTCGGACAGATTTTTACTTTCCGTTAAGTAATTAGTTACCGCCTTGTAAACCTATAATGTGATTAGCTTTTAATGTAGCTCCATTACGTACTTGTATTGTAGAGTAACATGTAAGGAAGGAGCTGAATCTTTGTAATCACGTGTTGTGAAGTTAAGGTATGTAAGGTTACTCTTTCCCGTATCCTTTGGCATCATATATTGTCTACCTAGCTAATGACCTAGTTTCCACTCCGAAATGTTCTAAAAGTACCTCAATACACATTTACTATCAAATTTCAGATGTTCTCTTTTGTTGTTCCAAGAAGGATCCATAATGTTATAACCACCACTATAACAACTTCAAAGATTAAATAAAGTAAGTAACTCAATATGGTTATGTTCGGGTGGCAGCTCGAGGGGGCTTAAAGCCTAGCATAGAGACGATCCCGACTTACCATTTATGGGTGGTAGCTCGAGGGGGCTTAAAGCCTAGCATAGAGATGATCCCGACTTATTATTTATGGGTGGCAGCTCGAGGGGGCTTATAGCCCAGCATAGAGACGATCCCAGATTATGTTACCACTGATCAGTTGGGTATATGTATGGCATGCCTTATAAAGACAAGAAAAGTAAAGAAAGAGAAAGGGAAGTAATTAATGTAATGTATACGGTTCCACGATTACAGTAAAGGTGGTTTATCAGTATTATCTATTCACTTGTATTTGATTCCATTTGAGTTCCTATATCTCATGCAGTTGCTTATAGCCTTACATACTCAGTACATTCTTTCGTACTGACGTCCCTTGGGGGACTTACCTTACTTGCTGCAGGCACAGGTAATAGTAGACCTCCACAGTAAGCTGCGGGTTATCTGCAAATTATTGGTGAGCTCCAGTTCGTTCGGGGCTTTCCGAGTCGTATGTACATGTTGATTTTGGTATTGTATTACATATGTATAAAGCGGGGACTTATCCCGACTGTAGGTTTGGTTATGTATCTGGTAGAGGCTTTGTAGATGTTGTATAGTTAAAGGAAGGAACGTTGTACCTTTTTTTGACCATATGGCTCCAACGGCCATGTATCATGTTTATATAAATGTTCTTATTAGATTTCTACTATTGATATGTTGTAACCATAAGTGATTGAATGCTAGCCCATTAATGACAAGTATGTGAACGTATAGAATGGTTCTCTCGGGCTTTAACGGCTTCGGGTGCCATGTCCGCCCCAAGGGGATTTGAGGCGTGACAACCACATATGTGAGAGTGATATTGTGTTAGAGGTGGTACTAAATTCACTTTTTATGTGTATAAGGGTGTAATAGGTTGCCAGATTAGTTTGAGTGTAAAATCGACTTTTTGGGACAACTTCAAGGTGTATTTGATGTCTTTACCCAATATATATAAACATGGATAGTATAAGAATCACTGTTGATATTAAAATGCTACTTCTTTTGTCTATTTGTTTGACACCCTTTATTTTTAATTTGTAGTTAAAAGAGTGACACCATTTTATAGTTACAAATAATTTTAACTTAAACTTTTCATTTTAATATCCTTAATAGATAATTTATAACCACAAAAATATTTATGAAACCAAAAGTCTTTCTTTTTTTAAATTATGTGCATAGTCAAACAACGACATACATAAATTTTTACCGGAAGATTATTATTTTCATAATATTGATAACAAGGCTCTAAAACACTAATATTCCAGAAACCAGACACAATCTTAGGGGTGGAGCTAGAAGATTACAAATTAGTTTGATTGAATTCAATAGCTTTAGTCTCAATTTTGTATTTGTATTAATTTACTAAATATGTGGGAAAACTAAATTTAAAACTCATTAATAACACCTGAATAACCCTATCTTAAAATCCAGAAGTTATAAAATTTAAATTGAGTCTCAACTTATGATAAACATGATTAGCAATATATTCTTAACCTCATATACAGTGAATGTTAAAGTCAATTTTAGGACTAGCAAGATTCGGACTATAAGCTAATTAACAAGAAGTAATTTAAACGAGGATAATGTATTCAAATGGATAAGCTCACAATTGTTTTGATTGCACACAAATGACTTGATGTCGATTTTATATAGTAGATGGACTTGTCTTTGAAACAAAAGTACATTTGTTTTGGGTTTCGTAGTTCCTTTACTTCTTTTTCTTGTAAGAAAGAACAAAATCATTTAACTCTCAAATAGTGTGAGTGACTAGCAAGTTTTAGCTCAATGAGATGGAAAGAACTGCGTTTGGAAGCTTATAATGTGCTTTGGATTTGGTTTTGATTAATTATTAAAAAATATATTTTCTGAAAGAGCATTTGAAAAACAATTGATGTGTTTTGAATTGATTATAGAACTATTCTCTAAAGCTACTTTTGGTTGTTTTCGGGGTACAAAATCTGTATTACAACATCAACTTCTACATTAAGTTCAAGAATAACTTCAAGAACAACGAAGAAGTTCAAACAACTTCAAACACAAGTTCAAACAACAATGAACTATAAAAATGAAGTTTAACTATTTTTTGAAAAATAGCAAAACCTTAAAGAAAAGAGATGAAACAGAAAAGAATCAAGTCCACCGAATTCACGTTGTGTCCTTAAGAAATTTATTTCCCTCAAGTACCCGAGGTTAATGGAATATATCCTTCCAGGATAAAATGATCTACTTCAGCAAATAGTGGTACCTCAAATTTCCTGAACTTCGAACTTACTCAACGATTGAAGATCACACTTGAATTTTTAAGAAGAAGAGAGCGTTTTTACTTTACAAATTTCGTGTCTTTACCTGAGTAAAAATCCAGGTATTTATAGCCAAATGGTGGTGCTTCAGAAAGGAAGTAATGGTTCATGGAAAAACACACTGTTTTGAAACGTCGGGACCACCTGCGTCTGCAGGTTGCCTATTTGGCGAGAACAAAAGTTTCCAGTGACATCCAATGACCTATGTTGGTTCATGTGCATCCGCAGACGTTGACCTGCGCGTGCATGTCACTTTTCATTTTTCAAACAGTTCCTTGAAGGATCACGTCCCTTTGAGGTGCGTTGTGACATGCATCTGCACATGCCAAATGCGTTTGCAAATGGAAAAATTTTAGATTTAATTTTTGGATCATTAACTCTCAAGTTTCAAATGAATTTTGTCCAAAAAGATAGACTCTTGATCGATCCAAATCCAAATCCGAAGCCAAAGCCGAGTGAGCGACGACGACACGAGGCTTGTCTTTTTCTTGCCTCACTATACACATTAAGAAATGCTTTTCAATATAATTATAATAAAGTTCCTTTCTCCCACCAATGTGAGAGAAACACTCTTCTTTAAAGTGAAACCACAATTCACTCTTTTTCCCTCCATTTGTTTTCCCTTTATTTTCCATTCACATTTTTCACTTAGAACCCAACAATCCCCCACATGAATGGGGAATGACTATTGCATAAAAAATATACATATAAGTGTGTGATCTACAAGCAAATACTAATTGCATCTGGATAAGTAGGTTTCCCATTGAAGTTTTAGTGAACTTGCATCGGATACACTCGGTCAATCGGTAGATGTGATGTCTTTGAACCGTCAAACTTTAATGTACACCTAGACAACACAAGTCATACAACCAGCCTTTTACCATTTATGGTTCTCATGGTTTTGTTCGTTTCAGCCATGAACACAACTTGGTTTCATGAGAGCTTTGAGAATAGGCCTTTACTATCATTCTTCTTGAAGCGACTTCCACTTCACACTCATATAGGTGATTCCTAAATGTTTAATCCTATAGATCAAAACTATTTGGTCATACTTGCCAAACTTAGGAACCATTAAAAATTTTCAACCATAAGCCTTATCCTTATTTTCTGAACATTGTCTTTATCATGAGAATGGATTGAGTTAATTGACAATGTTGAACCGTCAGTCATAGTTTTGTTTGATCACCTTGAACCTATCTCTTCGGATCTCTAGTCCGCTAGGTAGAGTTACCGTCGTGATGACTTGTCCTAGGCCGTAAACTCATTCCCTTCGATGATTTCTTAACTCTTTCTCTAGATAGGCCTTCTGTAAGTGGATATGACACATTATCATTTGAATTCACATTGTAATTTGTGATAATTACACTAGAGAGAAGTTTTCTAATGGTATTATGTCTCCATCTTATATGATGAGATTTACCATAATACATCATGCTTCCTGCCCTACTTATTGCCACTTAACTATCACAGTGTATGCATACTAGTGCCAATGGTTTGGGTCAATAAGGAATATCTTCCAAGAAATTTTGGAGCCATTCAGCTTCTTCACTGGCTTTATCTAATGCGATAAATTCAGATTCCATAGTAGAGCGGGTAATACATGTCTGTTTGGATGATTTCTAAGAGACTGATCCTCCACCAAGGGTAAACACATATTCACTCATGGATTTTACTTTATTTGATTTGGTGATCTAATTTACATCACTATATCCTTCAATTACCGTTGGATATTTGTTATAATGCAAAGTAAAGTCTTGAATATGTTTTGGATACCCCAAAACTCTTTTCATTGCCATCCAATGAGTTTGATTGAGATTATTCGTGTATCGACTCAATTTACTATTAGCGCATGCTATATCTAGTCTCGTACAATTCATGATATACATCAAAATTTCCAACACTCTTGCATAATCCAATTGTGAGTCACTTTCACCTTCATTCTTTTGAAGTGCAAAGCTCACATCTAATATAGTCTTGGCAATATTGAAATCCAAATACTTGAACTTGTCAAGTAACTTTTCAATATAATAAGACTGTGACAATGCCAACCCTTCTGGAGTTCTATGAATTCTTATTCCTAAGATCACATCAGCAACTCTAAGCTCTTTCATATCAAACTTTCTCTCAAGCATTCGTTTAGTTGCATTTATGTCAGAAATGTCTCTACTGATGATCAACATGTCATCCACATACAAACAAACAATGACTTTGTGATTTGGTGTGTATTTAATATAAACACATTTATCATATTCATTTATCTTGAATACGTTTACCAACATGGTTTGGTCAAACTTTGCAGGCCACTATTTGGGTGCTTGCTTTAGTCCATAAAGTGACTTAACAAGTTTGCATGCTTTTCTTTCTTTACTAGGAACTACAAAGCCCTCAGGTTGTTTCATGTAATTTCTTCCTCCAATTCTCCATTTAAGAATGTAGTTTTCAAATCCATTTGATGGATTTAAACATCATATACCACAGCTAATGCAACCAACATCAAAATGGATGTTATCCTTGTTACTGGTGAGTATGTGTCAAAATAATCAAGCCCTTCTTTTTTCCTAAAGCCTTTCACAACAAGTTTTGCCTTGTATTTGTCAATAGTACCATCAACTTTCATTTTCCTTTTGAAGATCCATTTAGAATCTAAAGGTTTATTTCCTTGAGGAAGATCAACCAACTCCCAAGTATGGTTGCTTAAGATTGAATCAATCTCACTATTGACTGCCTCTTTCCAAAAGAATGAGTCCGTAGAAGGCATCGCTTCTCTGAATGTTTGAGGCTCATTTTCAAGAAGAAATATTACAAAATCCGATGCAAATAAAGTAGATGTTCTTTGACGTTTACTATGCCTTGCATTTTTTTAATTATGTACATTCTCCCTTGGTTCATCCCTAGGTCGTTTAGACCTTTCACAAGACAATTCATGCCTAGTTTTATACGAATAAATGTGTTCAAAAGAACTCAGCATTATATGATTCCATTACTGTATTATCATGGATATACGGATGTTTGGAGTTATGAATCAAAAATCGACATGCTTTACTGTTTATAGCATATTCGATGACCTATTTTCAACCTTTTGGATATAGGAACATGGACTTTAGCTAGACACCCCCACACTTTGAAATAATTCAAGTTGGGTTTCCTTCCTTTCCATTTCTTATCTGGAATAGACTGTGTCTTACTATGGGGCACTCGATTGAGTATTTGGTCTGCTGTAAGGATTGCATCCCCCCACAAGTTTTGCGTTAAACCCAAACCTATAAGTAAGGCATTCATTATTTCCTTTAATGTTCGATTTTTCCTTTCCGCAATTACATTTGATTGAGGTGAGTACGGGGCAGTAGTTTGATGGACAATTCCATTTTCCAAACATATCTCCTTAAAATGAGATTCATACTCTCCACCCCTATCATTTCTTATTATTTTGATGTTTTTATCAAACTGATTTTCAACTTTAGTTTTATATTGCCTAAATGCTTCTTTTGCTTCATCCTTACTATTCAGCAAATAAACATAACAAAAGCTAGTGCAATCATCGATAAAAGTTATGAAATACTTTTTCCCACCATGAGATGGTGTCGACTTCATATCACAAATGTCTGTGTGAATTATGTCTAAGGGATTTGAATTCCTTTCAACAGACTTATGCGGATGCTTAACATACTTAGATTCAACACATGTTTGACACTTTGATTTACTGCACTCAAAGTTAGGCAAAACTTTCAAATTAATCAGTTTTTGCAAAATTTTATAATTGACATGTCCTAAACGTTCATGCCACAATTCATTTGATTCAAGCAAGTAAGAAGAAGCCTCAACTTTATTAATTTCAACAACCATTAGATTAAGTTTGAAAAGCCCCTCAGCCCTTTCCTACATACAATTCATTCTTGCTTATTACAACTTTCTCCAAAATAAACACACATTTAAACCCATTTTTAATGAGAAGTGTTATTGACACTAAGTTTTTCGTAATAGTAGGAATATGGAGAACATTGTTGAGAGTCAACGCCTTGCCGAAAGTCATATTTAGGAATATATTCCCACTTCCTTCAACCTTGGATATTGCATTATTTCCCATGAAGATCACTTCTTTGGGACCAACGGTATCATAAGTAGCAAAAGCTTCTTTGTCCGCACAAACATGTCGAGTGGTTCCTGAATCGAACCACCATTCATTTGGATTTCCAACTAGATTGCATTCAGTGATCATAACACATAGATTTTCAATCTTATCAGTTACTTCCAACATGTTTATCTAATTTCCTTTCTGGTTCTTATTCAGAACTTGACAATTTAGAGCTTTGTGGCCAACATCACTACTATTGTAACACTTGCCTTTGAATGTTTTTTTGTTCTCCTCTTTCTCTTGTCTAGAAGACTTCTTCCTCTTCTTATTATTTGAAGCATCATCCTTAATAGGATATGCAAGCATCATTGATGATTTCGCATTAGTCATTTTGCTGTCACAATAAGACAACCAATTTAGTATCACAAATACTAACAACAAAGTCTAAAACTTTAAACAACTTGTTTCTAGTTTAATGAAGAAGTTTTTATATTCTTCAAATCGCCAACTGAATGAATCTGTGACTCGTGATGAAGTTTTTATATCTTCAAATCACTATCAAGTTTAAATAGAGTAGAAAATAAAATGGTTTTAATCTCCAAAAACAAAAATACAGATTATAATATAAATTACTTAAGATTGTTGTTTCCAGGGTACAAAATCTGTATTACAACATCAACTTCTACACTAAGTTCAAGAATAACTTCAAAAACAACTTCAAACAACAATGAACTATAAAAATGAAGTAGCAACACCATAAAGAAAAAAGATGAAACAAAAAAGAATCAAGTCCACCGAATTCACGGTGTGTCCTTAAGGAATTTATTCCCCTCAAATACCCGAGGTTAATGGAATCCATCCTCCCAGGATAAAATGATCCACTTTAGCAAATAGTGGTACCTCAAATTTGCTGAACTTCGAACTCACTCAACGACTGAAGATCACACTTGAGTTTTAAGAAGAAGAGAGTGTTTTTACTTCACAAATTTCGTGTCTTTACCTGAGGAAAAATTCAGGTAGTTATAGCCAAAAGGTAGTACTTCAGAAAGGAAACAATGGTTCATGGAAAAACACACTGTTTTGAAATGTCGGGATCACCTGTGCCCACAGGTGGCCCACCTACGTCTGCAGGTCGCCTATTTGGCGCAAAACAGAAAGTTTCCAGTGACTTTCAACGACCTGCGTTGGGTCATCCATGTCCGCAGACGCCAACATGCTCACGTAGATTATTTTCTATTTTTCAAACAATGCCTTGAAGGGTCACGTCCCTTCGAGGTGCGTTGTGACATGCGTCTGCACATGTCAAGTGCGTCCACAAATGGAGAAATTTCAGATTGAATTTTTGGATCATTAACTCTCAAGTTTCAAATGAAATTTATCCAAAAAGATAGTCTCTGGATCATTTGACAAACCCAAACCCAAACCCAAACTCGAAATCGAGCGACGATGACGACGGCGCGAGGCTTGTCTTGTTCTTGCCTCACTATCCACATGAAGGAATGCTTTTCAATATAAGTATAAAAAAGTTCCTTTCTCCCACCAAAGTGGAAGAAGCACTCTTCTTTAAAGTCAAACCACAATTCACTCTTTTTCCCTCCATTTGTTTTCCCTCCATTTTCCATTCACATTTTTCACTTAGAACCCAACACTTTTTGCTAAAAAGTTACTCCCTCCGTTTCACTTGTTGACACTATTTCATTATAAATTTGTTTAAAAAAGGAATTATAATTAATTAACGAGAAGCTTTTATACTCTTAGAGCTCGTTTGGTTGCGGAACAAGTTATCTGACGATTAATTATCCCGAAATTAATTATTTGAGGATTATTATCCCACCTTCAATGTGGATAAAAATAACACTACAATCCGGGATAACTAATCTTGGAATATTATCACGTGGTTTTATCCCAACTAAACATGAGATAAACAAATCCTAAAATTAATTATCTCTTATTCTTCCTACCAACCGAACCATTATAAGTGTTATGACATATCTGAATCGATAAGTTTTAAGAGATTTATAACCACACATGTAATGACAAGTTTAACATAAAATAATAAAATTTGAATATTTTTCTTAAACTTCGTGCGAACCAAATTATGCCAAATAAATTAAAATAGATAGAGTAAGCACAATGTTAACTTAGGAATTCATCAAATAATTATTTGAATCCTAATATATTATCAAGATAGATTTATCATGTAAAAAATCCAATAATCTTTTAATCCCAATATTGTGTCAGCAAACTTTTACATACTGTAAAAAATGGAACCATGGTACTGCATAGTGCGTGCCTTACCTACTGTATATATATAACCCTCTCGATTCTCCTTCATTTCATCTCAATCCACCATCTTTCCTCTTCACACTATCACTCCAAAACCTCAAAAGCAACAGAACCACTAAAGTTTTTGTGTTTGACAAAAAGAAATGGGGTCATTGTTAGGTCACGTAATACCAGGGTTCGGTTTCTTTCTTATTGGTATTTGGCATTTGCTCAACCACATAAAATTACATGCTCTGTGCCCGAAATCCTACAGTTCCTTGGCATGGTTCCCAACTCCAAGTTCAGGTATTTCTTCATCATTTATAGCAGTTTCAAGATTTAAATTTGACGAGTTCACCTTTTAAGATTTTTAGTACTTAATCAACTTGTGTATTGTGACCATGTGACCAGGAGGTCAGAGGTTCAAGCCTTGGAAACAGCCTCTAGCAGAAATGCAAGGTAAGGCTGCGTACAATACACCATTGTGGTGGGGCCTTTCCCCGAACCCTGCGCATAGCGGGAGCTTTAGTGCACCGGACTGCCCTTTTTTAATCAACTTGTATATTGTACTTTTGATTAGAGATTTTCTTGATAATTCAAATCGAGCAGTTTCAGGATTTAAGTTTAACGAGTTTTATCTGTCGTTTGATTTGCGGATAAAATTATCGAGAGGATTATAGTCATGGAATTATAATCTGGAGACTAATTTATGTGGATAACTATTTGTTTATCATTTATATTATAAGGTTTAACTTGTTCTAACCATGTTAGTCCTAAGGTAATATTTGTGTTGTTTTGTGATATTGTAAAATGTATTTGAATTGGGATTCCTCCAATAATTAACTCTTGTATTGTCATTTCTTTTGTCTGTCTTAATTCTTTAGGTAAGTCTGAGCATATTTGGTCTTGTGATATTATTTCATTTTCTGGTATTAATTCTCTTGTGATATAATTTTCTTGTTCTCCTGTATCGATTAAGATTAAATATTTTTGTTGATTTAACATTCCTGTTATATAATATTGGTATGGTTGCATTTCCATTGGTATTTGTTGTTCTATTCTTCTAGATGTACTCATTCTTGATGAAGTTGTTGGGGTATCCAGTATTCTTTTTGATGTTCCTATTCTTTCTCTTACTATTTCTAGATCTCCGTCTATATCTATTTCTTTATAACTATAATCATTATGATCAATTGCTGTAACTATATTATCAAATGGGTTAGATATCCAGGATTATGGTTGAGATGAAATTTATACTGTGTGGTTGAAGGTCTAAAGTTATCCTAAGCTAAATTTAAACCTTCAACCAAATATAATATAAATTTGATGCCAAATTTAATCTTGGGATATCCCATCTATCCCCGTACTTAACTCATTGTACTTTTGAAATCAGGATATGCGGAGCTTTACGTGATTATGGTTGGCACCTTAATCTCCATATCAATGGAGCTCTTCATTGGTCCAGCAAAACACCAGCCTCTCGACTCTGATGGAACCATACCTTTATATCACCTCCATAACTTTGAACATTCAAATATCTCCCTTAATTTCTTTGTCCATGCAGCCTTTTCAATATTATTCGACCACATCATTCCTTCAACCCCAGTTCAATATGGGCTTGCACTATTTCTTGGAGCTGTTGCTTTTGGCCAAGAACTCCTCCTCTTCCATCTTCATTCTACTGACCATCACGGTGTCGAAGGACAGTACCATTGGCTTCTCCAAATTGTCATTTTTTTGTCTTTCTCCACTACTCTTTTGGGCATTCCTTTCCCCAAAAGTTTCTTGAACAGTTTTGTGAGATCTTACAGCATTATGTTTCAAGGAATTTTGTTTATGATCATAGGTATCATGCTTTGGACACCGGATTTCATCTCGAAAGGTTGCTTTTTGAACTATGAAGAAGGGCATAAAGTTGTTAGATGCCATAACACGGAAGCACTCAAAAGAGCAAAGTCATTGGTAAATATCCAATTCAGTTGGTATTTGGTTGGGGTTACTGTTTTTACCGTTTCCCTTTATTTGTTTCTCGTCAAATTTTTTAGAGAAAATGTTGAGTACCTGTATTTAATATGCAAATTTGACGACGAAGATTTGGAGGATGTTGAAGCTCAGAAGAAAAGACTGGTCAGCCATGGTGAACAAAAGAAGTTTCTTGAAATGGGAAAACGAGAGAATAATTAGAAATGGAATGTTAATTGTGTGCGCACTAGGGGATGTATGGGGTGGGGGGAATAAGAAAAATAAGAATGTATGTATATGTAAATTCTGCTTTGGCGTGTTGTATTTACTCATTTAATCAAAGCCTAGTTAAAATAAACAACTGAAAGGATGGGCAGGGGATTGATCAGTTCAATATTTTTGTGTTTTTGTTTTTTATGTTTATGGGAGGGCTATGGTGGAAGGGGGAGGGGAGTTAGGAGTTTGATGTTAGAAAAGTTGATTGTTGGAAGGAATTTGGATTAATAAATGGTGTACAATATTATACTATAATAAAAGTTTCTACCTCAAAATTCTTTCATAAACGAATAATAAAAGTTCATTTCAGCCCTAAAATATGAAGATTGAGAATAATTCAAATAACGAGTCATAATGTTGCATGATTATTAGTAAGAACAACAATCCAAATAACAAGCCATATTATTGCATAATTGTTATTGAGAATATCGTAAGGATGAATATCATTCGAATATCCTTCTGAAAATAGCTAGACAATTGAAATATGTATCACTTTCTATTGGTCTTGTCACGACCCAAAAATAGAATTAGCCGTGAGACACCTACTCTAACCCCATAGGCGAAGCATAAACCGATCATTTTAAATCCATTAACCAATTATTATGCGGAAAGGTAATGTGAGGACACTATCAAAGTAATTAACGAAGTTTCATAATCAAATTCATGCGAAACAGGGAAATACATCCCCAAAATCTGGTGTCACAAGTACACGAGCTTTTAAACTACAAATACAAAAGTGCAATACAAGCGTCTTGAAATAAAAGGATAGAATGAAAATAAAGAGAGTGATTCCGTGTTGTGGATCAGCCAAGTACCTCACCCCGATAACACCAACTAGTAGCCTCAATGATCAGTAAAGTCACACACTCCACTAGTACTTGAAACATACTCTGCACACAAAAAAGGGCAACACATTTAGTATGAGTATGGGGATCAACATGTACTTATCATCATCGTTGACTGTCTGACATTAAACTAAAGTGGTGATGAGGATTGATCTTGCAAATGCTTATTTCCATACTTTAACGATTGTCAATTCAATAAGTATATTATTTGAGATAAAATAATTTCACATTTCAACTAGATATCAATAATCAATAGCTAGAAATGTAACCACAAATCAACTCAGAATCCATTAATAAGCTCAACAACTCTAATAAGACGCTCTTGTAGTAGGTACACAAGACACAAAGGAAACTCGTGAGGTCTATTACCCACCAGGAATCATTTTCCATCTGGTGACCAATCTTTGAAGCTGAAATCTTATCACTCCACCTGGAACCATTACCCATTGGGCGACCAGCTATTCAGGTAGAAATCACATCTTTTACTCTGAAACCATTCAGCGTAATACACAACCATAAGAGTTACAAAGTGCAATATACATGATATACCCATGGGGTGACCAACCATTCAGGTTGAAATTACATCTCTTACTCTAAAACGATTCACCATATAACGCAACCATAAGGGTCATAAAGTACAATATGCGTGATATATCACATGAAATCATGAAGTCACAAGCACACAAGTCATATACGAAATCGTTCAATGCATTATGATACTTCATTTATTACAAGTTTATAGGATGTCCGAAGTGATGTATGAGCACACATACAATTAAATCATGATCATTACCTTTTAGCTCAATCTAATATTCTTCAATACTCATAGATTTCATCTAGTAATTACATAATTGTTCAAATATATACTCATAACATGACACTGGTACCTATACATATGTTTATCACCTCACAAATAAGGGACCTCATTACCCTTTTCACTATTAATTAGTTAATTACCATTAAAATACTTTAATAAAAACTAAAAAGGTTAACTATCGTTAGATTCAAGTCCAAATGCTCATGAAACGTCCTTTCCCTTTTTCAAAGCCTTCGAATGATCCCAATCCATTCAAGAATTTATATTGGAAGGTGTTTAAATGTAACACCCCGTACCTACCAAACCCTACTTGACAACGTTGAACAATATTTACTTAAGTGTTGAGAGCCAAAAGTATGTATTATGTAATGTTAGTGATGAGGTAATTGAAATTGGGCCTAGTACAAGGGATTAGACCCTCGTGGGAGGTGTAACACCCCGTATGTTGTCGAACCTATACGACTACATGTATGGAATTAATTGAACATGAGAGATGTGAAGAATTATGCACTTATTTGTTGGGGATTAAATGAGTCTTGAGCCATTGGTCCAAATGAGGCCCAACACAAGAATAAAAGATTAGGCCCAATGGGGCAAAACATGATCCAATCTTCCATTTGACTAATCAACCATGCATTTAATGCCAAGAGATGGATAAGAGTGACTTGAGTGATATATATATATATATATATATATATGTATATATATATATATATATAAGGAATTATTCATTCACTTGGTGGGATCAACTAACAATTTGTAATGAGCTAAATGAGGCCCAAAAATTAGCATGCAAGACATGGCCCAAAAGGGGTAATTAACCCATTCTTGCAAGACCAAGTCCACAAAACAATTATTGACCAAAGGTATGGGATAAGGATGACCTTAAAGGGTCTATATAAGCAAATAAAAATCAGATTTTATATCATTTGGACACCCATGCTTTTTCTAGAATTTTCTCAATATTTCCACAAACCCTAGATGTTCATCCTTTTGGCCAAAGATCATCACTTGGTGAGTATTGGTAAGTGTATATTATTATGGTTTAACATATTTTATGCACGGAATATGGTTTATATCATGTTGGTTATGTTGGTGAAGTGTGAGAAGTTCACTATGTGTGTATGCTACATGTTTGCTAAATCGGAGGATGGTTTTGCCATGTAAACTTGAACATAGACTTGTGGTCTGGAAGGAAGTGAATATGATGGAGTTAATATTGACATGTGAGATGTGATTATAGAATTTTCTTGTTTTGTCATGGTGTATAATTTTCACGCCCCGAATCCCATCGAGACATGATTGACACCCATAGCCGATAAGGCCCGAGAGAACCAACCTTTGCCTATGCTCACTTATATGCACAACAGAAGCATCACCACCATTACGTAAGAACTTGAAAGACGAATAACAGAAAACATGGGACATATACATACACATGAAACTTGGCCGTTGGGGCCATCCAGTCAAAACAACATGTATCATCTGACATCCATACACCCACAATCATCTACAAAAGCCTCTATCATAGACATTTAACAAAACCAACTAAAATTCAGGACAAGTCCCCGCTTAATATAACATGTTCAAAACCAAAATCAATGTACAACCCAGACACGGAAAGCCCTAAACCAACTGGAGCTCACCAAAGATCAGCAGAAGTCCCGTAGCCTACTGGGGAGGTCTACTAGTACCTGTGCCTACAGCCAGTAAGGTAAATTCCCCAAGAGGGGTCAGTACGAATAAAGTACTGAGTATGTAAGGCCATAAGAAAAAAGTACATTACACCGATACTTTAATGGAATCAACTGTAAGTGAGTAACTAATGTGGATAAGTCATCATTTTGTAAATATAGACGTATGTACATTACGTTCATTGCGTTGGTTGCATTTACATACATTAACCATCATCTATTCATTTCATGCCCGGGCCCCGACTGATCAGTGGAAACTAACATACTATTGGGATCGTTCCAGCCAGGCTTATGCCCCTTAGATTGCGATCCACCATAGTATAATTTTGGGATCGTTCCAGCCAGGCTTATGCCCCTTAGATTGCGATCCATTCCAATAAAACAGGTTCGTTCCGACCAGGGTGTTCACCCCTCTGGATTGCCCCCTGTGCTCAACAATAACCAATTAAGCATTACTTAATTCTTTTACTTTTGTTTGAGAGTGATACCTTGGATATGGTATATTATTGGAATTTTGGAACATTAACCAATGAATGTGAATCACAACACTCACCATTGACCAATGAATAAGGAGCATATAATTAACACTAGGCAACAACCGAAAATAGAATACCTTAGAGCATTTTGGAATCGAATAAATATAATGACTATATGATACTATGTGCTGCAGAAGGATATGAAAAGAGAAACCTTACATACCTTGGATTCGCAATACGAATATATAATCCTAGAGGTTCATACAATAGTCCCGCTCCTTCTTTATGTGTCACTCAACAACACAAATATATGACGGGATTCACATTAACCAACAACTACTTTACAAATGCATATAACATCAATGGGGTACATGTTTGCCTTGAAACATGTCATTTCCCCTTGACAAAACCATTGATAGAATCATTATTCCAAAAATCCTCCAATATTCCCAACATTGACCAATACATGATATTCAATACATTTCACCATAACACTTATCTTTTACACCTTCTTATTCACACCACATCACAAACAATCCATCAATTTACCTTAATACACTCCATAGCACAAATCGGCCAAAATCCCACAATTTGCACTTATAGAAAAATAACAAGTTAAATGGAAAAATAACACCATACACGTTCATATTTTATCCATACCATGATCTTTCATCAAAGTCACAAGCCATAATTCAAGTTCAAATCACCAAGATAGTACATCTTCCATCAAAAGCAAAAATACACTATTCACCACCTTGCCAACATAACTAGCATAATATACATAATCTCTCATGAATATAATATGGTAATCCATGATAATAAATACTTACCATGTCTTGGAATAGGATTATCTTGCTCCAAGATGAACTTTGAGTTCTTTAGGGTTTGAGAGAAATGTTGAGAAAATATCTTAAAAGGCATGGGAGTTCAAGTGAAATAAAAATAAGATTTTGTGGTCCTTTATATAAGTATTTATTTCCATCCTTAGCCACATTTATATCATTTAATGCTAAGTCTAGAAGGTTTTTGAAAGAATGGGTCATTTGACCCATATTGGGCCATGGTTGCTTTTCACTTTTGGGTCCTTTTTGGGCCCAATTCACTTAACCCAATAAAATCAATAATTCCTCGTGTGTAAGTCATATTATACGCGTTACAAAAATATTCCCACTAACACTATTCATATTCATGGCCTCAATCTCAACAACAAGTGATTCTAGCCACGTATGGCTCATTTGGACCTTAAGGGCAAAACTGTCATTTTGACCCCAAATTCGTTCTCGAGTAATTTTATCATACCAATATAATAAGTCATTCATTTCATGTATATACTCATGGTTGTAGAATAAACGTGGCGAAAATAGGCTCAATATGACCCCGGATACCCTTGGGACTTAGAAATTTCCAACTTTCGAAAAAGCGAAAAACCCAAGGTGGCACACCCCTGGGCTCGCCAAATTTCTGCCTCTGAACTAAGAATTTTAGTCCAGAGCGGCGTGGCACGGTCCCAAATGCGCCCCTTACTTAGTTTTTTCAAAAATTCTATTTTTCGACTTCTCTTCGCGGGTTTGGTTAGATACTTCAAGGCCTATTCTTTAACTCATTTCTTAACCTTAATATACTTTGTTTAGAGGTACTCTTAGACTCGTTTTGAACCCCACAAATGCACCATGATAATTTCAAAACACCCTCTATGCAAGTTTAATCACACAACAAGAGCCAAATTCAATTATCTTACCAATAACATTACCAAATGCATACTTATAGATCTCGAGACCTAAGTACATATTATTTAATGTTGTCAAGTAGGGTTAGGAACGTACGGGGTGTTAAATTCTTCCCCCCTTAGGAACATTCATCCTCGAATGTTAACAATATCTCTTCAATTACAATAATTGCATCTCTATATTAGCATACATATACATAAACACTTAAGACTCATGAATACTTACTTGTCATTATTCCATTTCGGCATTTTGAACTTCCTCATTCATTTGAAATAGATAGGGATACTTGGATCTCATCATTTCTTCCGCTTCCCATGTGATCTCCTCTACTTGTTGATTTCGCCAAAGGACTTTCACAGAAGCTATGTCTTTATTCCTCAATCTTTTCACTTGTCGGTCTAGGATTGCAATGGGTACCTCTTCATAAGTAAGATCCTCTTTAACTTGAACATCTTCAACGGGAACAATACGATATGGATCTCCTATGCATCTTCGAAGCATCGAAACATGAAACACGGGGTGGACGGAAGAAAATTCTTGATGTAGGGCTAATTCATAAGCAACTTGCCCAAATCTTCTAATAACTTCATATGGGACTATGTAACGTGGACTCAATTTCCCTTTCTTTCTGAACCGCATTACCCCTTTCATCGGTGACACCTTTAAAAACACCCAATCACCTATGGCAAATTCAAGACCTCTTCTTCTAACATCTGCATACGACTTGTGACGACTTTGAGCCATTTGTAACCGCTGTTGGATCACCTTAACCTTTTCTATATCCTGATGAACGATATCTGGCCCAAGTAAAGCAGTTTCACCTGCTTCAAACCATCCTATTGGTGATCTACATTTCCTTTCGTACAAAGCTTTATAAGGTGCCATTTTAATACTTGAATGATAGCTATTGTTATACGCAAATTCAATAAGAGGAAAATGGTCATCCCAACTGCCTTAAAAATCTAACGTACAAGCTCGTAGCATGTCTTCAAGTGTCTGAATAGTACGTTCTGCTTGTCCATCAGTCTGAGGATGGAAAGCCGTACTCAAATTCACCCGTGTACCCAAACTCTGCTGGAAAGACCTCCAAAAGTGCGTTGTGAACTGTGCTCCTCTGTCTGATATAATGGAAAGTGGAATACCATGCAATCGTACTATCTCTTTCACATACAACTTATCATAATCCTCAACTGTATAGGTCATCTTGACTGGTAGGAAATGCGCTGACTTGGTAAGCCTGTCCACTATAACCCATATCGAATCAAACTTCCGCAATGTACGAGGCAAACCTGTAATGAAATCCATGTTAATCATATCCCATTTCCAGACTGGAAGAGTGATACATTGCATGTAACCTCCCGATTTCTGATGTTCCACTTTCACTTGTTGACAATTTGGGCATTGCGCGACAAATTCTGCAATGGTCTTTTTCATGTTGCCCCACCAATACACTTCTTTCAATTCATGGTACATTTTAGTAGCACCCGGATGAATAGAATAGCGCGAATGGTGCACCTCTGTCATTATTCGTGTCCTCATCTCATCTACGTCCGGTACGCATAGTCTCCCTTGACATTGAAGCACCCCTTCCGGTGTAATATCAAATGCCTTGGTCAAATTCTGCTGCACATTTTCCTTTAGCTGCAATAATATAGAATCCGTAAATTGTTTCTCTTTCACTTCAGCTATCAAGGAGGATTCTGCTGCATTCTGCACAATAACTCTATCATCTGAGGATTCAATAAGGCGAACTCCCAAGATGGCTAATTGATTCAAATCTTTGATTATCTCATGCTTTTCATTCAACTAGCCACTAGTACTTTCTACTGCCTTACGGCTCAATGCATCAGCTACTACATTTGCTTTACCTGGGTGATAAAGAATATCAATGTCATAGTCTTTTAAAAGCTCTAACCACCTTCGTTGCCTCAAATTGAGTTCCTTCTGTTTAAAAAGATATTGCAAGCTTTTGTGATCCGTATAGATGTCAACATGAACCCCATATAAATAATGACGCCATATCTTTAAAGCAAAAACTACCGCCGCCAATTCAAGATCATGTGTGGGATAGTTTTTCTCATGTGGCCGCAACTGTCGTGAGGCATATGCTATGACATTACCATATTGCATCAACACACATCCGAGGCCAACCCCGGAAGTATCACAATATACTACATAACCTTCGGTACCTTCGGGAAGCACTAAAACTGGTGTGGAGGTTAATTTTCTTTCAACTTTTGGAAGCTTTTCTCACATGCGTCATTCCACTGAAAATTTACCACCTTATGTGTAAGCTTTGTTAACGGTGCTGCAATAGAGGAAAAACCTTCCACAAACCTTCTGTAATACCCTGCCAGTCCAAGAAAGCTACGAATTTCTGTGGGTGTCGTAGGTCTTGGCCAATTTTTCACTGCTTCAATCTTTTGGGTATCAACCTGTATGCCTTCATCTAATAAAATATGACCCAAGAACGCGACTGATTTCAACCAAAACTCACATTTGGAGAACTTTGCCTACAACTTACGTTCACAGAGAATCCGTAACACTTGTCGTAAGTGAGTAGTATGGTCCTCTGGTGATCTTGAATAAACTAGGATGTCATCTATAAATACCATGACGAACACGTCCAACAATGGCTTAAACACCCTATTCATCAAATCCATGTATACAGTTGGAGCATTTGTTAGTCCAAATGACATAACTAAAAATTCATAATGGCCATACCGTGTTTGGAAAGCTGTCTTGGGTACATCTTCTTCTCTAACTCTGACTTGATGGTAACCCGACCTCAAGTCGATCTTCGAAAAACATTTGGCACCCTGTAACTAATCAAACAAATCATCAATGCGAGGGAGGGGATATTTGTTCTTGATGGTTACTTTATTCAATTGCCGATAGTCGATGCACATTCTCAAAGTGCCATCTTTCTTTCTCACAAATAATACCGGCGCACCCCACGGGGACATGCTAGGCCTGATGAAGCCTTTGTCCAGCAAATCCTTCAACTGCTCCTTCAATTCACGCAATTCTGCTGGAGCCATTCTATATGGAGGAATAGAAATAGGTTGACTGCCTGGAATCACATCAATGCCAAATTCGACCTCCCGTTCTGGGGGTAAGCCTGGAAGATCCTATGGAAATACATCAGGAAATTCATTGACTACTGGAATCGACTGTGGAGTTAGTGGTTCCACATCATTATCTTTCACCCGTACTAGGTGACATATGTATCCCTTGGCAATCATTTTTCTGGCTTTCAAATAGAAATAAATCTTCCTCGTGGTGCCCCTACATTACCCTGCCATTCAAGAACATTTTCTTGTGGAAAACAAAATTGCACCTTCTTGGCCCGGCAATCTACCGTAGCATAACAAGAAGCCAACCAATCCATTCCCATAATTACATCAAAATCCACCATGTCTAGTTCAATGAGATCCTCCAATGTATCATGTCCACACACAGTTACCACACAGTTACGATATACTCTCTTTGCAACAATATATTCACCAACCGGTGTAGACACTTCAATTGATTTAATTAAAATTTCGGTGTCTTTGCAAATTTCACAGCAACCAATGGAGTAACATAAGAAAATGTAGAGCCTGGGTCAATCAGTACATATACATTATGTGAAAATATAGATAATGTACCTGTGACGACATCTGGAGAAGCCTTCGACTGCTGCTGGTCTACTAAAACATAAGTGCGGTTCTGGACCCCACTAGTACTGGCTGCCCCTCTGGAACCTCTACCACGACCGACGGGCTGTACACCCCTGCCTAGGGAGGGTACCGATGATGATGATGCAACACCTGACCCCGTAGGTCATGCTACACCAGCTGTGCCCCTTTGTGGGCAGTCTCTCACTATGTGCCCTGATAAACCGCACCAGAAGAAAACATTCATCCCAATACGGCATGCACCTAAATGATACTTGCCGCAACGCTGACATGGCTGACGAGAAGATCCCACTGTCTGTGATCCACGAATCCCACTACTCTGCCCCACATTACTTCCTCTAAATCCTTGGAACTGAGCCTGAGTGCCTGCCGCAGAATAAGAAAATGATGGTCTCGGCGGCCTGGGAAACATTTGAGGTCTCGATTCTCCTTGGGACACCATAGACTGTACCATAGGTCTAGCTCTTTTGGACTGTCCTCGCTCAGCTTCATGTGCCCTCTTGC
The DNA here is from genome assembly GCA_031232105.1 of Capsicum rhomboideum. Classification (NCBI taxonomy): domain Eukaryota; kingdom Viridiplantae; phylum Streptophyta; class Magnoliopsida; order Solanales; family Solanaceae; genus Capsicum; species Capsicum rhomboideum. The sequence continues at coordinate 42,777,000 of CP124719.1, read as the reverse complement.
TCTTTCTTTGGTCCTTCATTTTTTAGGCGAAGGCCTGAATTCTCGCTATATCCATATCTTTGTTTAGGGCAGCGATAGTGTAATCTCATACCAAATATGGCTCCAACCTGTCCACATATCATCGTAGCCATAACATTAGGAGCATAACGGGCCAATGAATTAAATTGCAGACTGTATTCCCTGACACTTAAATTTCCTTGACGCAGATTTAAGAATTGATCCGCCCGAGCCTCACGGATCTCATAAGGCAGGTAATGATCAAGGAAGGCTATTTTAAATTCCTCCCAATTCAGTGGCATTGCAACAGTACCCCGAGACTTTTTCAAATCTTCATACCACAATATCGCTTCACCTTTCAGCCTATACGCAGCAAGTTCGACTGTTTCGACCCCAGTTATATGCATGACATCCAAGGCCCTTTGAATCTGATCTATAAATTCTTGTGGATCTTCATTCGGATCTGATACAGTAAATGTGGGAGGATCTAGTTTCAAGAAATCCTGGGTTCGTCGGCTAGCTGCTCTTGATGCACTATCGTCACCTGTTATCGGACCACCTTGTCCCTGAACCTGTGCAGCAACTATTCTGGTCAACATCTGTACTGCATCCTTTAAGTCCTGGTCAGTAGTGTTTAATGGGGGTTCTACAGGTACTTCTCTTTTTCTCGGCTCTTCTGGAGCTGAAGAAGTAGAAGAAGCTCGCGTTGCAAACTCAGTTTCATCCCCACCTTGATCAGCTTATTCAGGTGGTGGTCTACTTGTTCCCTCTCCAGCAATTCTGTCTATTCTCTTACTTTTACCTCGACCTCTTCTTTTCATCGGCATTTTTCTATAATATACAAGAACAACAATGGTTATAATCAGAATCAAGTACACCTATAACTTCGGCTCTACTGCACGATCTAGAAATGAAGAAATGAAACAACATCTTAAATGTCCCGTAGCCTCCTACTTATAAATGTGGTGCACAACACATCCATAAGTAAGACTCTACTCAGACACGACTTTGTAGACACCCTTAGACCGACTTGATCTGATACCACTTTTGTCATGCCTCGAATCCCATCGAGACATGATTGGCACCCGTAGCCGATAAGGCCCGAGAGAACCAACCTTTGCCTATGTTAACTTATATGCACAACAGAAGCATCACCACCATTATGTAAGAACTTGAAAGATGAATAACAGAAAATATGGGACATATACATACACATGAAACTTGGCCGTTGGGTCCATCCAGTCAAAACAACATGTATCATCTGACATCCATACACCCACAATCGTCTACAAACGCCTCTATCATAGACATTTAACAAAACCAACTAAAATTCAGGACAAGTCCCCAGTTTATATAATATGTACAACACCAAAATCAATGTACAACTCGGACATGGAAAACCCTGAACCAACTGGAGCTCACCAAAGATCAGCAGAAGTCCCGTAGCCTACTGGGGAGGTCTACTAGTACCTGTGCCTGCAGCCAGTAAGGTAAATTCCCCAAGAAGGGTCAGTACGAATAAAGTACTGAGTATGTAAGGCCATAAGATATAGTACATTATACCGATACTTTAATGGAATCAACTATAAGTGAGTAACCAATGTGGATAAGTCATCATTTTGTAAATATAGACGTATGTACATTACGTTCATTGTGTTGGTTGCATTTACATCCATTAAACATCATCTATTCATTTCATGCCCGGGCCCCGACTGATCAGTGGAAAATAACATACTATTGGGATCGTTCCAGCAAGGCTTATGCCCCTTAGATTGCGATCCACCATAGCATAATTTTGGGATCGTTCTAGCCAGGCTTATGCCCCTTAGATTGCGATCCATTCATATAAAACAGGTTCATTCCGACCAGGGTGTTCACCCCTCTGGATTTCCCTCTGTGCTCAACAATAACCAATTAAGCATTACTTAATTCTTTTACTTTTGTTTGAGAGTGATACCTTGGAGATGGTATATTATTGGAATTTTGGAACATTAACCAATGAATGTGAATCATAACACTCACCATTGACCAATGAATAAGGAACATATAAGTAACACTAGGCAACAACCAGAAATAGAATACCTTAGAGCATTTCGGAATCGAATAAGTATAATGACTATGTGATACTATGTGCTGCAGAAGGATATGGAAAGAGTAACCTTACATACCTTGGATTCGCTACGAATATATAATCCTAGAAGTGCATACAATAGTCCCGCTCCTTTTTTATGTGCCACTCTACAACACAAATATATGACGGGATTCACATTAACCAACAACTACTTTAGAAATGCATATAACGTCAATGGGGTACATGTTTGCCTTGAAACATGTCATTTCCCCTTGACAAAACCATTGATAGAATCATTATTCCAAAAATCCTCCAATATTCCCAACATTGACCAATACATGATAGTCAATACATTTCACCATAATACTTCTCTTTTACACCTTCTTATTCACACCACATCACAAACAATCCATCAATTCACCTTAATACATTCCATAGCACAAATCGGCCAAAATCCCACAATTTGCACTTATAGAAAAATAACAAGTTAAATGGAAAAATAACACCATACACGTTCATATTTTATCCATACCATGATCTTTCATCAAAGTCACAAGCCATAATTCAAGTTCAAATCACCAAGATAGCACATCTTCCATCAAAAGCAAAAATACACTATTCACCACCTTTCCAACATAACTAGCATAATATACATAATATCCCATGCATATAATATGGTAATCCATGAGAATAAATACTTACCAAATCTTGGAATAGGATGATCTTGCTCCAAGATAAACTTTGAGTTCTTTAGGGTTTGAGAGAAATGTTGAGAAAATATCTTAAAAGGCATGGGAGTTCAAGTGAAATAAAATTCATATTTTGTGGTCCTTTATATAAGTATTTATTTCCATCCTTAGCCACATTTATATCATTTAATTCTAAGTCTAGAAGGTCTTTGAAAGAATGGGTCATTTGACCCATTTTGGGCCCTGGTTGCTTTTCACTTTTGGGTCCTTTTTGGGCCCAATTCACTTAACCCAATAAAATCAATAATTCCTCATGTGTAAGTCATCTTATACACGTTAAAACAATATTCCCACTAACACTATTCATATCCATGGCCTCAATCCCAACAACAAGTGATTCTAGCCACGTATGGCTCATTTGGACCTTAAGGGCAAAACTGTCATTTTGACCCCAAATTTGTTCTCGTGTAATTTTATCATACCAATATAATAATTCATTCATTTCATGTATATACTCGTGGTTGTAGAAGAAATGTGGCAAAAATAGGCTCAATACGACCCCGGATACCCTTGGGACTTAGAAATTTCCAACTTTCGAAAAAGCGGAAAACCAAGGTGGAACGCCCCTGGGCGCGACAAATTTCTGCCTCTGGACTAAACATTTTAGTCCAGATCGGCATGGCAAGGTCCCAAACGCGCCCCTTACTTAGTTTTTTCAAAAATTCCATTTTTCGACTTCTCTTCGCGGGTTTGGTAGACACTTCAAGGCCTATTATTTAAATCACTTCTTAACCTTAATATACTTTGTTTAGAGGTACTCTTAGACTCTTTTTGAACCCCACAAATGCGCCATGATAATTGCAAAACACCCTCTATGCAAGTTTAATCACACAACAAGAGCCAAATTCAATTATCTTACCAATAACATTACCAAATGCATACTTAAGGCTCTCGAGACCTAAGTACATATTATTTAATGTTGTAAAGTAGGGTTAGGAACATACGGGGTGTTACAATAATGTTTGGAATTTCTATTGTGAAATTGGTTATGGTTTTGGTGACGTATTGACCGTAAAGTGTCGTTTTGGTGTTGTTATGTGTGTTGTGAAACCATGGCTGAATGTTGGTGTTTAAGATGATCAAAAATATGTCAAAATAAGTTTGGTTATGATCATGGACCATTCATTGCATGAAAAGACCCAAAAGAGACCCTTTTTGGCCGAAATGGGCACCCGCCCTCACAGACAAAGCACCTGCGGGCGCAGGTGCCAACACGGGTGCCTCTGGCTACTGCTAAAGGTCACCTGCAGACGCAGGTCATCCACCTGCAGGCACAGGTGGCTTAGCGGATCGGCCCAGAACTCCGAATTGCTTGCTTTGGCATCCCTTTGTCCCCCCGAAACCTCTATACCCTTCATGGATGTAATTATCAACTTGTGATGTCGTTTTAATGACCTTAAAGTGTCGTATGAAGGCATGTTGGACTGTATTAAATGTGTATGGTTGTTCATATGTGGTTATGAGGCAAATTGATAAGCGTAAATGTGACGGAATGGAAATAAGAAGGCATAAAGGGTAAGTGTGATGCGAAATGCTATTGTTATACGAAATCTTGGTCAATGTGTGTAATGTTAAGGTGTTGTTGGTATGATAATGCAGTGAGTTGTATTGTAAGGCATTTTGTATGCTTGTACGGTAAATGATCGTTAACTAGAGTTTCATTGTGGACTTGTATTGTAGAGTGAAACATAAGGAAGAAGCTGGACTGTTGTGTTCATATATAGACTTGTGTACTTGTACTTGGAAATAAAGGTATTTAAGGTTACTTTTCTATATCTTTCTGCAACATATGGTGTTCACATTTCCATAGTACTCATTCGATTCTGAAATGCTCTAAGGTATTCCGTATCCGAGAGTTGGCTAGAGTTACTCAAATGTTCCTTATTCATTAGTCAATGGTAAATCACATGACTCATGTTCATCGGTTGACTTATGTTCATTGATTGATTCATGTACATTTGTTGACTCACGTTCATTGGCTAATGTATCACGAGTTCCAAATGTTGTAAGGTATTGCATCTCAGGTTGGTGAATAGTTGATATCCACATGTATCGTATTTATTGATCATTATCGTAAGATTGCAAAAGTGTTACATTCCAAAGGGGTCCTATAGCATTTTAAATAAAGTAGACATATATTGTCATGCACAAGTGTCCTACTCCTAGATGAATTATGATTTGCTTATCTCTTTTTCATTGACTGAAGTTCGTAAGCTGTCATAATGTTGTAAATTCTAAGAGAACTATCTCAATGAGAGTAATGAGGTCAAGAGGGCTTGTTTAGTTGAATAGCATTTTTCCAATCATGACATGAGTCCAAGTTCCAATAGAGTTATATACATGTCTCATATTCATTAGTAAGGTTCTAAAAGTCTGATGAGGTTATGTTCCAAGGTTTCCATAGTGGTTATACTCATGTGTCTTATTCATTGATCATTGTCCAATGGTTCCAACAGTGTTATGTTTCCATGGAGGCTATGTTCCAATAATGTTTATTTGTATGATTCTCACTCATTGATTATTGATCCAAAGCTTCAAATAAAGTTGTTCCTATCATTGTATCAATCTCTCATAAGCAAAAGTACCAATCTCTCACAAGTTAAAGTATCAATCTCAAAAGTAAAGAAATGAAGTAAGAGTAAAGTAATGTATGTTGTGCTTCAAGATTCAAGAATGTTTTCATCATCAAGGTATCACTCATTGTATGAAAGAAATAGTAATGAAATAAAGAAGCAATGTTTAATGGGTGGCATCCCAGGGGTTAAACACCTAGCATGGGTCGATCCCAATAATACGGGTGGCATCCCAGGGGCGACATAAAAGCCTAGCATGGGTCGATCCCGATATATCATGATATATCCCAGGGGCGATAAGCCTAGCATGGGTTATCTCATGACATCCCAGGGGCGACACGAAATCCTAGCATGGTTTCACATAGCATGACATCCCAGGGGAGATAAGCCTAGCATGGGTTAATGACATCCCAGGGGCGACACAAAAGCCTAGCATGGGTTCATATGACCTCCCAGGGGTCCAAGTACCTAGCATGGGTTCATATCCTCCCAGGGGCTACAAAATAGCCTAGCATGGGTAGAACAATAAAGATGAATGAATATGATAGCAAGAGAAGTAAAGAACGTAATATACATGGTTCCCTACATACAGAAAGAGAGTTTATTCACATTAGCTATTTCTCTTATATTGATTCCATAATTGTTGTTATTATGTATGAATGATTGGAGATGATAATAATGAAAGAAAGGTACATGGTTCCATAGATAGAGTTTCTCTTATAATTATTTCCATTGAAGCTCTTGTGTATTGATACAGTTTTCTTACGGCCTTACATACTCAGTACATTCTTCGTACTGACCCCTCTTGGGGACTTACTTTACATGTTGCAGGTGCAGGCACTAGTAGACCTCCACTGTAGGTTGACAGTGTTTGCAGATTTTTGGTGAGCCCCAGTTTCTTCGGGACTTTTCGAGTCACAGTTGTACAGTGTTTTGATGTTGTAAATGTTGTATACAGCGGGGACTTGTCCCCAATTTTAGTTGGTCTTGTAAATGTATCAGTTAGAGGCTTTTATATACATATGTGGGTATGGGAATGCAAGAGACGTATGTTCATTTGACTTGGTGGCTCTATCGGCCATAGTTTCATATTGTACATGTTTTCCATGACTTCCACCATTGGCATTTTATATGTTATCGGTTACATGAGATAGTACGATGGTTATACGAGGATATGCATATGTACATAAGCAAAGATTGGTTCTCTCGGGCTATATCCGCTTCGGGTGCCAATCACGCCTCGTTGGGATTCGGGGTGTGACATTATCATCCAATTCAAATTGAGACCTAGGTTGTATATCACCAATAACATGACATAAAGAGGATCCTTCAATTGTTTTTTGATGATGCTCAATATGTACAGGATTAATGAGGTTCTTATCAGGATCTGCTATCTTAATGGAGAAACATGTATATGATCGGTTTGATTCATCATGAATGTAATACTGTGTGGTACCATGGTCCTCAACTGATTGTCTTCCCATTGAATGTTGTTGTGGACATCGACTGATTTCATATCATATTGTACTTCACCATAGTCCTTGGGTAGGTTCTCATCTTATTGTGTGTCACCATGGTCCTCAACTAGGTAATCTCCTAATTGTATGTTACATGTACATTGGTCGGATTATCATCCTATTTTATGTCACATGTCCTTCAACAGGTTCTCATCCTATTGCTAATTAACATTAATCTCGACTGGGCTTTCTTCCTAGTGTTTGTCATCATGGACCTTAACTGGGTTCTCTTTCTATTGTATGTCACATAGAACCTCACTTGTAGTTTGTTCTATTTCAAGAAACATCTCATGTATGCTTCTTTTTGAGTGCCATCATTAGTATGTGAGCGGGGGATTCATTATTAGCTCCCTAGTAAAAAATGTAATAGATTAATCTCATATATGTGAGTGTATTTCAGTTGTAGATTGCACGTATCTTTTTTTATTTAAAGTACCTTTGAGTAATCCATTTCTGTTTCTGAATTATTATTTCCTTTAATTTCTATAGTAAACTTTATGAATAAATCCTATTAATTAATTTTCAAAATGAAACATATTCTCCATTAACTTAGATATGTATAATTAATTAAAAAGTAGTTATATCCATTGTATCCGAAAAAAGCTTTTAAACCTAACATAAAAAATCTTGTATTGAAAGAAACATACTTACATAACTTTATTAATGAATCAATGTTTTCCTCTATAAATACAACTCATCTAATTTGTTATGAGTTGATACATACTACATAACAAGGGGTTGTTTTGGAACCTGCTACATGACTGTATGATGTTTTCCCTTTTTGAAACACGGAGGAGTTATCATGTGCTATTTTAACTTCTTGCAAGTGTAGGAGTGACCAGGTTCCATTTTTGCTTCTTAGTAGGAGGAGGTGTTGAACCAACAACATGTTTTTGTTCTTTCTTCTTTTTCCAATGGGGGTGCATGTGGAACTAAATTCATTTTTAAAAAAATTAAAGTGGCCAATTGCCACAGTTTTATTAAACAAAAACCCCACAACTATACAAAAGTGGGCCAAAAAGAACCAAAAATTAACCAGACTAATTGTCCCAAAAAAGGCCCAAAAATTGGGTCCAAATAAATAAGAAAAAAAAGATTAGATGGACCACTATAGTAGTGAATCAATCAGAAAAGTTAAAGAGGATTTCAATTGGGCATTTCATCTTCTTTGGTAAAGAGTTCACCGTCTGCATTAATATCAATAGAATTAGGTAGGAAACTCTTAGCTTCCTCTCTTCCTTCTCCATAGAGTAGAATCTTTGATTTGTACCTTTGAGTTAAATAGATAACTTTAAGCTTTAGTTTGATTTCATCTCAAGTCATCTTTGAACTCTCACCAGGTGCTGTGAAATCTGAATCCATGAAGACCAACTTCAAGCTTGAAGAGATGGCTAGCTTTGTACATCGATATCATATTACTCTATAGATTAGGGTTTTTATCAAAGGATATAAATTTATAACTCTACTAATTCTCTTCGGAAGGAATGAACATCAAATAGGTTGATACCACTCTATAAGAGTTTCATCGAAGGGACTGTAACTTGATTATGAAAGTAGGGAACTGTACTTGGATTCTACTAACTTTGTAGTGCTCTGATGAATTCTTTTATCTCTCTCTTACTATATGTTATCTTTGTTAACTTGGAGAGATATATTTGTGTTTTTTGCTTTAATCAAGGGCTTATTGATTCAGCATTCTGATTCTCCTGCGTGGTTACTTCTTGTCTAGAATGATGATGTTTTTAGCTTGATTAAGTAATTCCTGAACATAGTGGAATGAGAATGAACCTGCAAAATCAACACCCATGTTAGTTAAAAAATCTACAAGAGTGTTATCATCTCCAAAAGTGTGGTTAATATGAATGTATACTCTCCCCCACTATTCTCTAATTTTCCTTACCACTATATTGATACTCCATAGGCAATCCCATTCTCTTTCCATAATGTTTTTAAAGGCTAGTGATTCTGTTTCTAAAATCAAAAGTAATAACTGATGCGTCATACAGTACTTACAACCTTTTGCCATAACTATATCTTCTATATCAATTCTAGATGTATTCGGAATTTGACAGGTCCTAGCAACTACGACATCCCCTCGGTGATTTATGATACAATAAGCTATTGAACTAGGGCCTAGGTTACCTCTTGAAGCCCCATTAAAATTACACATAAATCATCCTATAATTGGCTTTTCTCTCTTACATGTAGTGCCTTCAGTACAGGTTTGTAATTCTGCATATACTCCACCAACTGAGGCCATATGAAGGGATCATTCTGACTAATATTTTAAATCACCCTTTCTTAAGAAACTATGTGATGTGACGCTAAAAGCCATGTTATCTTACCATCATTCACCTCACATTTGTTCTTTTTTTAGTGTCATATTGAGCTTAAATGATGTGAATTACATTTGTTTTAATGTTTTATTAATGTAGGAGTCTCTTAAGGTATTTGGATCTTAAAGAAGAAGAAAAGGATCACCAAAGAACCAAAAAGAACCAAGGAAGGATCAGCGTCACAACAAGTAGAAAAATGAGCAGAAAATAGCCAAAGGGAAGAGGGCTTGCACCACTGCTGCAAAGCAAGTAGCGGTGCAGAATTTTGAATTTTTCAGAACCTCTTGCACCACTCACCCAAAGTAAGGAGTGGTGAAAGTTTGGCCACCATGGTGAATTTTAATTTGTTCCTTGGGCCACTACATCGCTTTTGAGCAGGGGCGCGAGCGGGAGTCAATCCTAACCCAATTTGAATTGGTTTATAAACCCCCTCCCATGTTTTTAATCATTAAAATCTAATTTGGGGAAGACAAAAGTAGGTCAAATCTCAAGAACAAATTTTGGTTTATTTCTTTTATTTTAGAATTCTACCTTGTTAATTTATGAAATCTATTTTTCCAAAGTGATTCATGAGTAGCTAAACCTTTTAATTTCTAGTGTTGTGGTTGAACATGAGAGTTAAAGCTTGAATATCATATTGTCTATTTAATTTTTCATCGATTGAGTCACTTATTTCTTCTTGAATTGTAATTATTTGTTTGGTTGATCATCTTACAAATACTATCTAGGGCTTGTTTTTTGCACTTGAAAAAGGTAACAACAAATGTAAAAAAAAAAGGAAAGGGAATTGATTCTTCACTATGGATAGAAATAACCCTGTGACCTAGCTTAGTTGATACAAATAATATCTTTATGCACTCCACTATTAAGCAAAGACCATAGAAATATATGCATTAGGGATAGTCGATTAGGCTTAGAGTTGTTGGAAAAATGTTCAATATAGCTAAAATTAACCTACCACTAGTAACTCAGGAAATCAAATTAGGCATATGATTAGATAGCTCAACTGAATATTCAAAATCCCAGCCTTGGATCTTTTCTCAAATCTAAATTACAACATAACTAATCCACGACTTATGTACTGTGGTTTTTATTTACATTAAAATCACACAAATCACACATTATTACTGGTCACCTATTGAATAGCTCGCATAAGAATTCAAACTAAAACTTCATTTCATCAAATCCTTGTGGGTACGATATCTAGACTTACATCTTTTATTATTTGTACAATCATATACAATTGCGTGTGCAAAAGGATGCAATTAGTTTTTTGTTTTGTTGCCAGGGACTTGTTAGAATTTATACTATTTTGAGTTTTTATTGAATTATTCATATTTCACTTCTGTTTGTTATTTTTCTTCTTTCAGGGTAAAACTTAGTTTATGCTAAACACAAGGAGTCAAGGTAATCTTTTAATTCCAATTAACAATGAGCTTGAACATACTCTTAGAGGGTTGGGAGCAATGTGTGATAACATGATCAACCAAAATGCCTTGAATGATATGGAGGATAGGGCTGCAATCCAACTCTCTTTTGTATCACATATTCTGGTGTAACGACCAAAATGGTCGTTAGCTGAAATGGGGAGTAAAACCTCATCCTAGTTCTTCCTTAGACCAAAATTAAGAAATTCAAGGCTAGTCTAGGTTTAGGTGTATTTTGAGTGTGTGGTGGTCTAGTAGAATTTGGAAGTTATTGATTGTTGATTTTGAATGGATTTTGTGTTAGAGGATTAGTTTAGAAAGTCGTAGAAACTTTTGGTGCATAGAATGGGTTAGTGAAACTATAGTTATAGCGATTACCATAAAAGGGTCAGTTTGTAATGTCAAAAATTGAGAAGTGTGTTATGAAATCGTCAGAGCTGGGAACGGATCCTGAGATACTAATTTGGTGTCGCTGCAGTGATAAAAGTGTCATTGCAGCGGTGTCGCTGCAGCGGCAGAAGCACCGCCACAATAACAGGCCCTTTTGGCCTAGCTGTCACTATGTGATAGATCCTTTGCTACAACAATGTTTCTACAGTGACAGAAGTGCCGCTGTAGTGACAAAAATAGAGAAAAGCAATTTAAGTTAAAAAAAAGTATTTTTCATTCCTATTTTTCAAAAACTCATTCCAGGGCTAAAAGAAGGTGATTTTGCACTAGTTTGGTTTTTTTTTTTTCCATCTTTGAGGTAAGATTCTTACTCTTCGAACTTGAATTAATTCCCTTAGATTCTCAATCCCTTAGATTCTTAGGGTTGTAAGAATCAATGCCTTAATTGAAGTTATTTGTTAGCCCTAGGTTCATGATTTTATGGAATAGGTATGGAATGATGGTATTTTTTGTTGTTGTTGATCTTAGGGTGTTAGAAAACACTTATCATGATAGAATTAATTCTTGTAAGTTAAAACATAAGGAATTCAAGAGGTTAAAGGGTATAAAAACCCTAGAATGATGAACTAGGTCAAGTTCATAGGTTGAAATTGATGAGTATGAGTTTATAATGCTTAGAAGGGTGAATTGTTGTATTGCTTATAGATCAAGAACGGGCATAAATCAAAAACAAAGGCAAAACTATGGCCAATAGTGTTTCAGACAAGGAATTGAGGTAGGTTATGGTTTAAATATAGTATAGACTTGATTTGACTCTGTGCTTATATATAATTTGAATGTATGTGATTAGCTTTCGGGACTTGTGGTTATTGACTGTATCATGCATTGAGCATTGGATTTGAGATTATATTGAGATATTGTCAGATCGGGTGTCACATCGACACTATTATTTAGATTGGGTTTCATGCTGACACTATTATTGGATCGAGTACCATGTTGATACTGGTACATATACTGAGCTTATCCCCTACAGGTTATAGCTAAGGGTCCCTGCCAAGACCCTAATATATGTATACATCTTGCATGCATGCAATCTTCATTTCATTAGCACATATATATACTATGATGACTATCATTGAAAGAATTTACCTAAGAGTAATTGATGTTCTTGTATACCTGTATTCCTGATGAGATAAAGTGTTATAACTGTACATTTGTTTGTCAACTAATTGTGAGTTGTGTCTTCATTTCTTCTTACTTGCATTTTACTAGCTTATTTTTATGGTTTTTAGTATAGTTGGTCGATGAGGCCTACGAATACTTAGCTGTTGTATTGATACCACATATACTCTTCATTTTTTTGAATGCAAAGCATGTTCCAAAATTTGAGACAAGACCTCGACTCTAGTTTGTAACTCCAATATCGATTCAAGGGTGAGCACCATATCCGGGCAACCATTGGATCATCTTTATTTTGTTTATGTCCTTTGTTTCAAGAAAGTGACATCCATTTTTATTTGTATTTTGGATAATGTTTTAGACCTTGTTTTGGATACTTTGTGAGTTCTTGTACGATGATTTTTTGGTCTCGGAGATTGTAATAATTAGAGATACTTATGCACTCTCATTTGGTTTTGGTATTAAATAAGTTAGTAATGAAATCATTTTCCCTAATATTGTGTTTAGTGAGTTATATTGTTGAAACTGATGAAGGTGATTTGTGAAAGTCCTTTGGTAATTGGTTAAAGGTTGGGGTAGATGGTTCTCTTACAATAGAATTAGGATGGGTGCCACTCATAACCGATTGAGTCATGACAAAGATGGTATCAGAGCACTAGGTTCGTCGATCTCGTCGTACAAGAACATGTCTAATAGAGTCTTTCCAAATGGTATGGAGATGTTTGTACTTTCTTTGAGAGGCTATTGAACTTTAGGAATAATTTTCATTTCTTTTTTTCTTTTGTGCTAGTAATTGTTTCCAAATTATAATTTGGTGATCCAAATAGGTATCTAACCTCCTTTACTCTTGTTTCGTAGATGGTGAATGCCCGTTCAACTAGACCAGTAGTAGCTGCAGTAGAAGCACCAACAACAGTACTAGAATCCACTATTGAGGTGGCGGTTGAGGCAGACCTTGAGTTTGGGGCAGAGTCAGAAAGGGAGGACGAGGGGCAAAACCTATCACGGGTGAAGCCCGAACAACTGGAGGACCGGCTAGATAGATATTACCATCCACTTCCCCACAACAGAATGCTCCAGATTTGGTTCAAAATGAAGAGGTGATAGTTAAGGAGGAGGAAATGGTGGTTCCAGAGAATATGGTACCCATGCAGAATGGTACAACTCAGGTACCTATGTCTGCAGAGTTGATTCAGAATGTGTTAGGGGATTTAGAGTAGTTTTGCTAGCATCGGTACCACGCTAGCAGTTTCTATATTTTCATCCCCAACCTTGAAGTTTGCCACTGTGCCTTAGATGGATGAGGGCTCAAAGATAGGAGTTTTTCCCCAATAGTTATTGGGATCAGTTATGACTGATGATGAGCATGGACTGTTTTATAAGTTTATAAAGATGAAACCTCCAGTAGTTTAGGGTAATGAGTCAGAGGACACATTTGAGTTCTTTACTGACTATCACGAGCTTCTGCATAAGATGGGCATTATGGAGAGGTATTGTGTGGAGTTTGTGACATTTCAATTGCAGGGAGAGGCCAAGCAATGGTGGAGGTTTTTGTTGAGTGTAAAGCTGCCTTACCTCTACTTACTTAGGCTTAGTTTCAGAATGTGTTCCTTGGGAAGTATAGTCCTCATGCCTACCGGGATAGAAAGAAGGATGAGTTCCTGACACTTGAGCAGGGTGATATGTCTGTGGCAGCCTATGAGGCCAAATTTCATTCCTTGTCTCTGTATGCACTACAACTATTTATTTTAGAGGAGGAGAGAATTAGGTATTTTGTAAAGGGTGTGAGCACAAGTCTTTAGGTCGATGCACTGCAAGTGGCTACATTTGGTAAGACTTTTTAGGAATTAGTGGAGTTTGTGAAGAAAGGGAAGGGGTAAAGCAAGGAAACGTGAAGGCAGAGGAAAAGAAGGCCCAAAAATTAGGTCATTTCAGTGGTACTTATTAGAGGGGCCATGGTTCACAGGGTTACTCTTTCTGGACATTCTATTCAGCTATGCTTAGGTATGCAGGAGGCCCGTCAGGGGTCAGTTATCCGCCCTTCCAGACAGATAGTTATACACCTTCAGTATCTTCAGTCTTACGACCTACCTTAGACATCATATGCCATGAGTGTAGGGAATGGGTCATTTTTCAAGGTTTTTTCCTAACTATTTATCTGCAGGACAGTTGACTTAGGAGCCAACTTCTAGTGCCTTAGTTTTTAGCAGGTCGTGGTAGTAGAGGATATGGTAGGGGTAGTCCATATGGTGCGCGTGGTGGTCATAATGTAGGAAGGGGTGGCTACTAAGCTAACTGTGGTGAAGGACATGTTGGTTGAGGTGGCACACAGATTGGTAGAAGTGGTGGTTAGGATGGTGATAAGGCTTATCTTTATGTTGTGATCATAGGTACTATTCTTGTCTATGATCATATGTCTTCTGTGTTATTTGATCTGGGATCTATTTTCTCTTATGTGTCTGTGAAATTTTCTTTGGGTTGGGACTTAGGATATGAATTTCTTGATGCACCCATGTATGTGTCTACACCACTTTGGGGTTCTGTATGTGTTGATCAAGTTTATTGGGCATTTCATGTGATGTTTATGGGGTATAGAACTTGGGCAGACTTAGTGATCTTAGATTTGAGGGAGTTAGATATTATCTTAGGGATGAGGTGGTTTTCTTTTCATCGTGCTATTCTTGATTGCTATTCTAAGACTGTAACTGTAGCTATGCCCGAGATGGAAAGGTTAGAGTCGGAAGGTACTCTTAAGCCTACTCCTTTGAGAATTATGTCAGCTATTCGTGCCCAAAGGTTTGTTAAACGGGGTTGTAGGGCATTCCTAGCTCAACTTAGGGATGGTAGTTCGACACTTCTCTTAATTCTTTGGTTTCAATAGTGTGTGAATTTTTAAAGGTGTTCCCTGATTATCTCCCTGGTATGCCAGCTAACCATGAGTTTGATTTTTGTAAATGCCTAGAGTCGGGTACCCGCCCCATATCTGTCCCTCTTTATAGGATGGCACCAACAGAGTTAAGAGAATTGAAATCTTAGTTGCAAGAGTTGTTAGGGAGGAGTTTTATTCATCCGAGTATTTCACCTTTGGCTGCTCCTGTGCTTTTTGTGAAAAATAAAGATGATAGTATGCGAATGTGTATAGACTACCGACAGTTAAATAAGGTGACTATTCATAATAAGTATCCTTTACTTAGGATAGATGACTTATTTGGCTAGTTGCGGGGAGCCACGATATTTTAAATGATTAATTTGATGTCACAGTACCATCAACTTAAGATTCGAGCTGAGGATATCCCAAAGACTGACTTCCAGACTCGTTATAGGCATTATGAGTTTTTGGTTATATCTTTTGGTTTGACCAATGCCCCAGCTGCTTTTATGAGCTTGATGAATGTAGTATTCAAGCCTTATTTATATTCGTTTGTGATTGTTTTTATTGATAATATTCTTATTTACTCTATGTGTAAGGAGGAGCATGAAGCTCACTTGCATAGAGTGTTGGGGTTGCTTAAGGAGATGCAACTTTATGCTAAGTATTTAAAGTGTGAATTTTGGTTATCTTCGGTGTCCTTTTTGGGGCATATGGTATCTAAAGGGGGGAGTTATGGTAGACCGATAGAAGGTTGAAGTTGTTAAGAGCTAGGCTAGACCGACCAATGTTATAGAGGTTCTTAATTTTGTGGGGTTAGCCATTTATTATCGCCGGTTTGTTAAGTGATTCACTTTTATTGCTTCACATATGACTCACCTAAATTAGAAAGAGGTACCTTTTGTGTAGGATGATAAATATGAGGAGAGCTTTCAAAAGGTCAAGACTTTGCTAACTTCAGGTCCTATTCTTACCTTGCCTATTAAACATAAGGATTTTATTGTGTTGTGTGATGCTTCATATTCTAGTTTAGGTGCTATTTTAATGTAGGATCAAAATGTAATTGCTTATGCTTCAAGGCAGCTTAAGCCATATGAGAAAAACTACCCACTCACATTTTGGAATTGGCAGTGGTGGTCTTTGCCTTGAGGATTTGAAGACATTACCTCTATGGGGTGAAGAGTGTGATGTTCATTGACCACCACAGTTTACAACTTGTGTTTACTTAGCAAGATCTGAATTTGAGGCAGAGAAGGTGGATGGAGTTGATCAAAGATTATGACATCTCAATTCTGTATCATCTGGTCAAGGCCAGTATGGTGGCAGACGCATTGAGTTGGAAGTCAACAAGCATGGGAAGTTTGGCATGGTTGGAGATGTCGAGACGCCCATTGGTTAGAGAGGTACAAACTTTGACTATTGGTTTTATAAAGTTGTAGGTGACTATCAAGGGCGGAGTGTTAGTCCATGTTGAGGCTAAGTCTACCTTCTTTGACAATATTAAATATAGGCAGTTTGAAAACAATAAGTTGAACAACCTTAGGGAAAAAATGTTACAAGGTGAGGTCAAAGAGGCCATTCTTGATGAAGAGAGAGTGTTGAGGATTTGAGGGTATGTGTGTGTGCCTCGTGTAGGCAACTTGGTTCCCACCATCCTTGCAGAGGCTCACAATTCTAAGCACTCTATACATCCGTGTGCAACCAAAATGTATATATACTAAAGACAACACTATTGGTGGTGCAGAAGGAAGCAAGATATTATGGATTTTGTAACCAAGTGTCAAAATTTTCAACAGGTTAAGTATGAGCATCAGAAACCTGGTGGCACTTTCCAGAGGATGCCCATTCCGAAGTGGAAGTGGCAAAGAATAACCATGGAATTTGTTATAGGTCTTCCGAAGACCCTAAGGAAATGTGACTCCATTTGGGTGATCGTCAATCTATTGAACAAGTCTGCACACTTTATTCTGGTAAGGATGGGTTATAATGTATCCAAGTTGGCTAAGATCTATGTGAAAGAGATTGTGAAACTTCATGGGGTGCCTGTTTCCATAGTGTTGGATAGGGGTACATAATTTACCTCCAATTTTGGGAGAAGTTCCAATCAGTGTTGGGAACTAGATTGGACCTAAGTATAGCCTTTCATCCGCAGACTTATGGGCAGTCAGAACGGATGATACAGGTACTTGAGGATATGCTCCATGCTTATGTGATGGATTTTGGGGTTTAGTGGGACTAATATCTGCCTTGGCATGAATTTTCATACAACAACAACTACCATTCCAGCATTAAAATGGCTCCTTTTGAATCTTTGTATGGAAGAAGATGTAGATTGTCGATTGGATGGTTTGAGGTTTTTGAGGTAAGACCTTAGGACAGAAGTGCTAAAGGTGTCGAAGGAAAAAGTGAGGTTCATCCAAGAGAAATTGGTAGTAGCTCAGAGTCGATAGAAGGAGTAAGGGATGTTCAATTTAAGAAATATGAGAAAGTTTTGTTGCAAGTGTAACCCATGAAGAGGGTAACACGGTTTTTTAAGAAGGAAAAGTTGAATCTGACGTATATCAGACCCTTTGAGATATTAAATGGAGTAGGGTCTATGGCATATAGGTTGGATCTACCTCCTAGCCCATCAGGAGTTCATCTCATATTTTATGTTTCAATGCTCAAAAAGTATCACAGAGATAGAGATTACATCATTCGTTGGGATTCAGAGTTCTTTGACAAAAAGCTCTCTTACGAAGAGGAAACAATCTCTATCTTAGATAGAGATGCTAGAAAGATAAGAAATAAATTCATTCCATTCGTGAAGGTCCAATGTAAAAATTGTTCGGTTGAGGAAGCCACGTAGGAGACTGAGATGGATATGCACAAGTGCTATCAACATTTGTTCATTGGTTTAGGTAATCTCTCGCTCATCTTTTGCATCATTTTTATTAGTTTCCATTCAGGGATAAACAAGGGGTAAATTTATATCTAATGTAATGATCCAAATCATCGTTACTCTAAAAAAGGGAGTAAAACCTTAGCCTAGTTCTTCTGTAGAAAAAAATTGGGAAATTCAGGGCTAGACTAGTTTTAGGCATATTTTGAGTATGTGGTGGTCTAGGAGAATATGGTAAGTATTAGAGTGTTGATTGGTTATTTTGAATGGATTTTGTGTTAGAAAACAAGTTTAGAAAGTCCTAGAAACTTCCAGTGCGTAGAACGGGTTAGTAGAACTATGGTAATTAAGATTACCGCGAAAGGGTTAGTTTGTAACGTCAAAATTCGAGAAGTGTATTCTGAAATGGCTAGAGCTTGGAATG
Source organism: Capsicum rhomboideum (assembly GCA_031232105.1). Classification (NCBI taxonomy): domain Eukaryota; kingdom Viridiplantae; phylum Streptophyta; class Magnoliopsida; order Solanales; family Solanaceae; genus Capsicum; species Capsicum rhomboideum. The sequence goes on along the minus strand of CP124719.1, from coordinate 42,758,587 downwards.
GATCCTGAGCAACTGGTTTGGTGTTGCTGCAATGGCAGACCCTTTTGTCCTAGGTTTCTCTGTAGCAACAGATCCTTTGCTGCAGCAACGTCGGTGCAGCGACAAAAGTACCGCTGCAGCGATGAAAATACAGAAAAATAGTTTAAGTTAAAAATAGCATTTTGCATTCCCACTTTTCTAAAACTCATTCCAGGGCTAGAAGAAGGCAATTTTGCATTAGTTTGGGTTTTTTTTCCATCTTTGAGGTAAGATTCTTACTCTTCAAACTTTAATTCACCTTCTTAGATTCTTAGGGTTGCAATCAATGCCTTAGTTGAAGGTTTTGGTTAGCCCTAGGGTAATGATTTCATGGAATTCATAGGGAATGATTGTATTTTCAGTTGTTATTGATCCTAGGTGTTAGAAAAATCTTTTCATGATAGAATTCATTTTTGTAAGTTAAAACATAGGCAATTCAAGAGGTTTAAGGGTAGAAATTTTTTAGAATGATAAACTTGGTCAAGTTCATAGGTTGAAATTATTGAGTATGAATTTATAATGATTAGAAGGGTGAATTGTTGCTTTGAAATGTACGTGTTTGTTGCTTATAGATCAAGAATGAGCAAAAATCAAAAAGAAAGGCAAAATTATGGCCAAATAGTGTTTCAGGCAAGAAACTGAGGTAGGTTATGGTTTAAATGTAGTATAGACTTTATTTGAATCTATGCTAATATGTAAGTTGAATGTTTGTGACAAAATTTTGGGCATTACTTGTGATTGTTGACTGTACCATGCATTGAGCATTGGATTTAAGAGGATATTGAGATGTTGTTGGATTGGGTGTCACACCGATATAGTTATTTAGATCGAGTGTCACACCAACACTGTTATTGGATCATATACCACGCCGGTACTAGTACATGGACAAAGCTCATCCCTTGCAAGTTATAGCTGAGGGTTCCTACTGACCCTAGTATATGTGTACAGCTTACATGCATACAATCATCATTTCATTTGCACATATATTGTGATGAATATCAATTAAAAAATTTGCCTAAGAGTAATTGATGCACTTGTATACCTGTATTCCTGATGAGATAATGTGTTATGTCTATACATTTGTTTGTTAACTAATTATGAGTTGTGTCTTAATTTCTTCTTACATATATTTATTTCACATGCTTATTTGTATGGTGTTGAGTTGAGTCGGCCTATAATGCCTGCCAATACTTTGTTGTATTACTGATACTACAACTCTTCTTTTTGTTGAGTGCAGAGTATGTTCCAGTGTTTTAGACAAGACCTCAGCCTAGTTTGTGACTCAAACATCGATTCAAGGGTGAGCACCATATCCATACAGCCATTGGATCATTTTTATTTTGTTCATGTCCTTTGTTTCTGGACAGTGCCATCTATTTTTATTTTGTATTCTGGATAATGTTTTAGACTTTGTTTTGGATACCTATATAGTTCTTGTATGGTGACTTTTAGGTCACGAGGGTTGTAATAATTAAAGACACTTCTGCACTCTTATTTAATTTTTGTATTAAATAGGTTAGTAATGAAATTGTTTTTGCTAATATTGTGTATAGTGAGTTAGCTAATAGAAACTTCTGAAGGTGATTTATGAAAGTCCTCAGGTAATTGGTTAAAGGGTGGGGTAGATGGTTCTTCCACTGTAGAGTTAGGGTGGGTCCCATTCATGACCGGTTGGATCATGACATCTGGTGTTAAATTTTGTGAGGCCGAATAATCAAAATACCTCTATAGTTATTGTGAAGTCAAATATCACCAGAAATTTTGATCTTAAAGTTGTGTGGCTAGTGTAGAACACTTGTCAATATGAGGGTAAACCACATGAAGATCCACACAAGCACCTGTAAGATTTTACTAAATTGAGTGATAACTTCTACTACCAAAATGTCTCAAATGAATACGTGATCCCGTTCTCACTGATTAAGGAAGCCAATCAACGGTTGCAAAATGAATCGACAGGATCTATCACGTCTTAGGGTCCTTTGTCTGAAAAGTTTCTCGAAACATTTTTCTTATCTAAAAGAACAAAAGCTCTCAGAGGTAAGGTTTCTGGGTTTGTTCATAAATATACCAAATCCCTTCCCCAAGCTTGGTAGAGATACAAGGGATACTTAAGAGATTGCCCGAACCACCAATAGCCCAAAGAGATTATTAGGCATAATTTTGTTAAAGGATTGAGGCCATACTCTAAGTCTTTGTTAGATTCTAAAGCTCAAGGAATTTTTTTTTCTAAGAGCTATGATAAAATATAGGCATTGCTCAATCATATGTCTGCAGGCCACCTAGACTAGTCAGAGCTCAGTACAGTGTTCACTTCTACACATAAAATGTGGGGTAAGCTAGAACTGGATGATATGGCAGCTATGTGGGCTTATATTGGGCAGTTGTGTGCCTTAATGATTAAAAGTTTACTAACTCCAAGTGCAAGTATAGTTCAGTAGGTACATCAAGTTTGGGATGTGACTTCATTTTGTTAAAAGTGTGATGAAAATCATGCTTACTCTGGTAGCTCTTTAAATCAAAAATCTATATATATGTGAGTCAGGAAAATTATAGAAACCACACAAACTTCTCTTGGGGTGAAAATTAGCAGCTCTAAATGCAACAGTATACATAGTAAGCTACACAGGTGAGCGTTTCTTTAGAATAAACAATGAAGCAGTTCATGGAACACCAAACTCATAGTGTTAACAAAATGCAGAAGTCTATCCATGAACTTGAGCGTCAAGTGAGCTAACTAGCTTCATCACAATATACAAGACCTGTAGGTGCACTTCCAAGTGATATAGGGAATAATCCAAAATAGGTAATGATAATTATATTAAGGAATGGAAAAGAATTGGTAGAACCATCTACTAAACAGAAAGTTTAAGAGGCAAACATAGAGTTGCCAGATTCCAAGCTCCACCGCCCTTCCTTCAAAGGTTGATTCTACAGCCAACTCAAAAGATAGGTCCTGTGCACAAGGAAAGTAGAGAAAAGAGGTTGTTAAGTAGCCTGAGATTGCGGTTGAGAGGCCTCCACCACCACTCTCACAAAGATTCCAGAAATGCAATGAGGATGCAAATTTCAAGAAGTTCCTTGATATCGTCAAGCAACTTTACATCAATATTCAATTGATTGATTCTTTAAGGGACATTCCTAAATATTCCAAATACTCGAGAGAAGTGGTGGCTAGAAAGAGAAGACATGTAGAATTTGAGACGATTGCACTCACTAAGGAGTATAGTTTGAGGGTATTGAGCAAGTTCCCCAAAGAGTTCAAAGATTCTTATTGTTTCACCATACCCATATAAATTGTTGAAGATAAAGTTGGGCATGCATTATATGATCTTGGGGTAAGTATAAAATTGATGCCCTTATCTATATTCTAGACACCTTGTTTGATAGAACTACGCCCAACTACCATCACTCTACAATTGGTAGACCAAATTTGTGTGCAACCAGAAGGAGTAATTTAAGATGTGCTCATCAAGGTAGGCAAGTTTGTGATTTATGCTGAGTTTATTATTTTAGATTTTGAAGTAGATCATCAAGTATGAGTTATTTTGGGACCCTAGTTCATATCCATAAGTGGATCCTTGATTGATGCGTAAAAAGAGGAGCTTAAGACGAAGTTACATGATGAGGAGGCGACATTTAAAATGTATAAGTCACTCTCCACTCCTTCATGCTATAGAGACTTGTGTATGATCATAGAGGTGGTCAATGATATGTGTGTGACGAAAGATTATGGGACCAAAAAATATGAAGATCTATAGACTGGCACCGAATTATTTGAGGTGCATAAAGGAAACTTGCTCAAGTTCTTGAAGAAACATGAGCATGTGTTTGACTGGATCAATTATGACCTAAAAAGGGATTTGAAGACAAAAAGAGTGAATGATAATTGTGATTCTCGTAGAGTGAAGAAGAGGCCAAAGTTGCAATATATGGGGATGAAGAGATTAAGAGAATTCAATTGATCTATGACTTGATTCGTGCCACGACTTTAAATCAGGCATTGCTCGAGAGGCAACCCAAGTTGTAATAGTATAGTTTACTATATTTAGTGTCACCTTTTGTTTTGTTTTTTTTTGTTTTTGGTTTATGCATATTTGAAGAAGTTTGAGTACCCGAATTTGGAAAATAAGAGGCATGTATGAATTATAAGTGTTTCATCATTCACCCTTTGATGGAAAAATTGAGGAAGACATGCTGCTAGCTAGGCCCTAGAGGGCTTTAGGGAGTATTTCTAACTATTGTTTTATTTTATTTAATGCTTTAGGGACAAAGAATGACCTTAAGTGTAGGGTGGAGTTCTTCTGATATTTGTGAAGGGTGAAGTATGCTATAGGAGTCACTTTGTTTTAGTTACTTGCTTTATTTGAGAAATTGTGAAAAAAAATATGAAAGTCTAAAAACACTAAAGATTTTTCTTTAGTTTTCGAGATTAGAATAATTTGTGTTGGTTTTTAGCTTTTTAGTTCTTTAGTAGAGAATACTTCTCTCACCCCTTGGTTTTTATTTTCAATTCTTTTTTGAGGGGAGGCCCTTTAAACCGACTATCCTTTTTATTTTTAGAATAGATTTTGTTTTTTTTTAGGTAGAATGACTTTTGCTAATGATGGATGGTTGACGACCGTGTTGAGGGAAGAGTAGTCATTAGGAGTTAGAGAGTCTTTAGGATCAATTGAATGTGAGGTGCTTTTGTTAGGTGCTACAGATGAACTGAATGATGCAAGTTGGTTTTAATTAGAGCATGCTAAAAAGGGAAGACTTCTTTTAAGACACCTAGGCTCTTTTACTTGACTCGTATGTGATTTTTAGCCCAAACTTGAACTTTTTTTGTTTGCTTGATTGAGAGTCCGTACAAATCCTTCTTCATTTAAATATGTGCCATGTGTGTTAGATGTTTGTTGATATTCCCTACTTTCATATTGATGTCTTGAACTTTCCCGGTGTGTGTGCAATGTGAAATAAAGATTGTTGAGTTTAGGAGATTATATAGACATTTCTTTGATTAGTCTATTTTTATCCTTTGTTTTACCTATCTACAATGGATGATCCTACTTAGTCCCGTTGAGCCTTTAGCTTATTCTTCTGTAGCCACATATGAAGCTAAATTCTTTTCTTTCAATAAACTTTAATTTGATCCAAAACTCCTAAGCGCTTTAATTTAAAAAAACAAGAGTTAAAATTGAAAATTAGAGATAGTTGAGTTTGGAAACCTATAGAAAAGTGTAAGGATGCAAGTGATTAAAAAATTCATATGCTATTGGTAAGGAGTAGAAAAAGAACAAAAGAAAAGATAAAAAAAGTTTGATAATTGAGTGCTCCTTAGTAATGGTACGTAAACTTGCTTGAAGAGATGGAAAAACAAAGAGGTATATGGGTTAGAAGAGTAGAAGAAAGAATTGGTTGATTGAAGAATGAGCAAACCACAAAAAAGAAAAATTGTGATTTATTAAAGTGCTTAAGGAAGTTAGTCACTATTAATGACCAAAATAGTTTCTACCCATCCCTTAGCCTAAATTACAACACGAAAAGTCCTACTTGATCTTAAATTTTTATGTTCTTAAATTAGTGGAGTAGTACATTATGGGCAAGGTATATCGTTCATCGTATGTTGCTTGTGAAATTCTTTGTCAGGGTGAGCATAAATCTATTCTTATACCCATGTATGTGACATTATGTATACTTGCGAGTGAAGATGGGTAACTCTCTTATTGTGAGGGAACATGGTTGATGAAAGATAGGTGAACTGTTTGATCTCTTAGTTAGGTAACTTGAATGAGTTTGCTAATATTATAGAGTCAGTTCTTGAGGCTAGGAGGTTTCAAAGTAGTTTCTCTTGAGTTTAAATGTGCTGAATGAAGCATGCTTAATAAAAACTTGTTATCTATTATAGTCATTGTAGTATTAGCTTGAGTAATCTTGTTTCAATTGGTGTAGTTTGTAGTAGAGTCTAAGTCATGAATGTATAGCTTACTAAAGGATGAGCAAGGGTTTAAGTTTGGGGTGTTGATGTGAGGCTAAGAACTATATTATTTAACGATCATTCGCCTCAAGTTTGTTCTCTTTTTAGTGTCATCTTGAGCTTAAATGATGTGAATTACACTTGTTTTCATGTTTTGTAGGAGTGTCTTGAGGTATTTGGAGCTTAAACAAGAAAAAGATCACCAAGGAACAAAAGAAAACCTAGGAAGGACCAATATTACAACACATAGCAAAACAAGCGAAAAATGGCCAAGGGAAAGAGGGCTTACGCCACTATTACAAAGCAAGTAGTGCCGCATAATTGTGAAGCTTGCAGAACCACTTACACCACTCACCCAAAGAAAGTAGTGGTGCAAGTTTGGCCACCAGGCTGAGTTTTTAATTGTTCCTTGTACAATTGCTCCACTTTTGGGTTGTGGCACGAGCGGGGGGTCAATCCTAACCCGATTTGGATTGGTTTTGAAGTTTCAAGGGTTCCTAAACACTAAATAAACCCCCTCCACATTTTATATCATTAATATCTGATTTGGGGAAGCCAAAAGCTAGGCATAACTCAAGAACAAGGTTTAGTTTAATTTTTTTATTTTATTTTTGATTTCTACCTATTAAATTCATGAAATCTCTTCTTTCAAAGAGATTCATGAGTAGCTAAATCTTTTAATTTCTAGGTTTGTGGTTGAACATGAGAGTTAAGCTTGAATATCATATTGTCTATTTAAATTTTCATCTATTGAGTTGTTTATTTCTTCTTGAATTGTAATTATTTGTTTGCTTAATCATCTTACGAATACTATCTAGGGCTTGTTTATTGGACTTGAAAAAAGGAAACGACAAGAGTAAAAAGAGGAAATCGGCTAGTTTTTTGAACCTTATAGGGAAAGGAAATTGATTCTTCACTGAGGATAGAAATATTCCCTATGACCTAGCTTAGTTGATATAGACTATATCTTTATTCACTACACGAATAACCGACGACCATAGAAATATACGAGTTAGGGATAGTAGAGTAGGCATAGAGTTGTTGGAAAAATTCTCAATATAGCTAAAATTAACCTGCAACTAGTAACTCAGAAAATCAAATTTGGTATATAGTTGGATAGCTCAACTGAATTGTCAAAATACCACAACCCTAGATCTTTTCTCAAATCTGAATTACAACATAATTAATCCACGACTTGTCTACAATTTTTTTTATTTACATTCAAAATACACAAATAACACTTTGTTATTGGTTACCTACTAAATAACTCGTATAAGAATTCAAGCTAGAAATTAATTCATCAACTCGTTGTGGGTACAATATCTTGACTTACATATTTTATTACTTGTACGACCACATACACATGCATGTACTAAAGGATGCAACGCTATGCCTCCATACATAATGGTGTTTCTAATTTTACATAATTGCCAATATATCATAACTAGAGCAGCTTTGAAAATAGGCTTAAGTTTGTTAGGAAAATAAGTGTTCCACCCTTGCACTATAGCTTGGTCAATCTATACATGGTCCTTCAACTATATACATCTATAAAATATTGCCACAAACTTATTGGGTAGATCCCACCATCTTGCAAATTTACCAATTGTCAGGTTATGTCTGACATTCTCAAAATATCTTCAGGGAGAAAATCCTGTATTCTGTTAACATTCCACTCTTCCCCTTTCAAAATCTCTAAGTCATCAGACCTCTCATTAATCATAAAATATGGATCAATCATATATTATAATGCTCCTATTTTGGTCGAATTACCAAACCATATATTTGTAGAACCCACTACAGGTTACCATCATATCTCCTGCTCTATTTCTTCTCTAGCTTTAAATTTTTTTTCCATATATCCAAACCCCCTTCCACAGAACCACTGTTGGGATAAATTTTTTGCCGTACTTATTTCATAGGTAGTCATTCCAAAGGGATCTAGTAGTGCTGAATTACCACCAAAGCTTAGATAACATAGACTTTGAAACATCATATAAAGTTCTAAGGTTCACTTCTCCCTCTTTTTTTTGGGTAACACTATCACGAACCGAGGCTACCCGTAGTTGTAACACAGTGCTTAGAACTACAAATGATCCCAAGCTAAACCATGGTACTGGTATAATACGTAAGCAACTGAATATAAAAGTATAAGAGCTAAATGACTGAGCGAAAGCATAATCATGAAATAAGTTGGTTCAATACATTACTAAACAGAGTTTATTTACAAAAAATGTAGCTTGAAAAGAAACTAGAACTAAATACAACAACTATGACTGACTGTCTTTGAAGCCTCTATAGTCCCTAATCAATACATACAAATAGAAATAAAATATTGGAACTTCAAACTGACTTGATTCCTAGAATAAAGAGAACTCATCACCTGCTGGTTAGAATCTGTGATCTGCCTGGCTATGATCCTGATAGTAAGCACCTGAATATACATCACATAAAAAATGTAGGCAAAAGAGGTATGTAATCAATACTTTTAAATGTACTAAGTATGTGGGATATGCACTATAAATAACTTAATATAAAACTGAGATGAACGACAATATTTAGTGATTCACTGAGTGATAACTATGATTGTGGAAACACCAATATATTCTGAAACTATAAAATAACATAGAAACTAAGTATGCTGACAATAAAAACTTTAAATCAAAGGTGATGCTAAAGTATACTAAGATGTGAGGACCCATCTGGATAATCATAAATACTGAACAAATGAGTATTCTAAGATAACTAAGAAACTATGAACTATTTTGACCTAAAGATCATGCAAATACTAAAATCTGAGACTGTGGGAGATACCATTAACCAACATATAACCATGTGAGCTAAATATGGAGTTGGAAGTATAATCCCCATCGAAAAGGGCCCAATATACTTTGTAATGGTATAAAGGTTGATCTGGCGTTGTACTATTAAAATGAAAGAACGTGTCCCCTGGAAGAGCTAAATAAACCTATGGTGGCTTGTAATTATATAAGATAGGGACATCTACTAAAGGTCTCAGTTTAACGGATGGGTGAGCCTTCATCCCTATGTCTGCTCGGTGCAAAGTAATGCTCCCAACTCAATATGACTAATAGCTCATGAGAATACTGATGGTGACATATTTGGATGTCAAACTGCCCATAACCATGTATGCCATACCTAACTGCCATACTACTAGTGAACTTTACTTTTATAAGAAAATTGATCCACAATTATTGATGGAATTTCAGATATCATACTAATCGTGAAACTTTCTTTTGGGAAAAAGTGTTTAAAAGTATTGATGACATATTTGGATGTCATGCGTGTTATGCATCTTAATGTTATGAGTTGAAACTCCTGGTTATTATGTGAGTACACATATAAATATATCATGTATTTCTAAATCACGAGACTTGTAAGTATATGGGAGACATGAGATGGCTGCAGTAAATGTATAAAAAGAAACATATGGGGGTTGAGATTTGGAAGAAATCTAAAAAAATGGACCTAAACCCTGAATCTTGATTCATGAAGATGCTAAGTTGACCATGGAACTAAGAAATGTAAGCTGATGCAATGACCAAGTAAATAAACATGTAACTGATTGATACTGTACTGAATAAACTGAATACGAAGTTATGCAATATCTGATGATACTGAGTAGTTCAATAATACTGATGTCCGAGACTATGTGATAGATAGTTTATCTAAAAACATCCTAAAATATGTGAAATTGAAGGATTGAACATTCAACTATCAATGCATGAGAAACTAAGTCATCGGGTGTTCATAACCCGCAATCTCAGAATAATGCAACTCTTCATGCCAGTTTCTATAATCTGAATGGAATATGAAGTTATACAAAACAAGTCCCGAAATCATGGAATATCATTATATTTAAGGTTCATGAATATGATACTATCAAGGTACAAAATTTCATGGAGAAACATATATTTATAGCCTACTAGATATGGGGAACAAAAATATGAGAAGAATCATGAATCATGACTGCAATGAAAATCTCAAATTTTAAAATTATGAATTAACTGAGGAACTGAGTGTATTTCACAACTCAATAGGTGAAAGGATACCTGCTAATGAAATCCCACAGACCTATAAGTGAAAACCTTGACAAAATCTTTGAATTTGAGCCTGAAGATGATAAATCCTAATTCTTGATTTGGAGAAGAGAAATCAACTGTTTTTCTTTGAATTCTCTAAGTTTCTCTTGAATTTTGAGTTTAGGAGCGATTTGGGATAGTTTAGGCTTAATATTCAGCCTTAGAATAGCTAAAAAGATGTTGTTTATGAGGTTAATTAATGGAAAAAGACTGGAATACCCCTTTAAAAACATTGCTGAAAAATATGTGTCTCACAAAGGACGAACCAACTAACGATCGTCATTTCAACCAACGATCGTTGGTACTAGAGGAGTCTTGATAACTCTCTAGATTTTTGGGGTAGTTTTCATCAGACGAGAGCAAGGGATGATTGTCCTTTTTACCAACGATCATTGGTTGGGTTGTCATATCTCTCTACTGGTTATGCTTCACTAAAATAGAAATAACACCTTTCTCCAGAAGTGTATTAACCAGAAATAAAATGTGTTGGAAAGAAGACTCAAATAACTTTCATTTGATGGGTCTTGATCTTCATAACTCTTCATATGCTAGTTGTTATATGCATTTGAAGTTGATCCTAGTGAATTCATATATGAGAATTCAATCGGTAAGGAAGCTTTAAACTTAACCATGAGCTAGGAGGTACTTTTGTAATTAATTCATATCTAAAGCACTCCTCATACTACCAAATCATTGAGTTTAGTTCTATATATTCTTGAAGAATGATTGTGATCTTAGCTTGGATATTTGGGGTGTTACAAACACATTCTCTCTCAGGAAGACTAGTGTTTACTCTTTCCTTCTTCTTTTTGTGCTCCATGGAAATCTACTAAAAATCTTGTGAAGTTTATATATGATAGACTTAGGTGGAACAACAACATAAACAACATACCCAGTGAAATCCCCCTAGTGAGCTCTGGGGAGGGTGGAGTATATACATACCTTACCACTATCTCAAGGAGATAGAGAGGATCTTTCTGAAAGACCCTCGGCTCAAGTGTAGCAAATCCAGGTACCAAGAAGGAGGAAATAGTGAAGAAAATACAACAACTAACAAGGGAATTTTTCAAAGTTTACAAAAAAGAAACAATAATTACAACAAACTAGTGTGATATTCAAAACCAATAAATAACAGACTGTAATAGATATCACAAGCAAGGATCAACTCCATCTCAACATCTACGACAAAACCCTAAACTAGCATACTACAACTAGTACACAATAGACACCTATAAGCATAAAACCTTAAAATCAATATAACACTCCTACCCGACTAACCTTTACTATAAAACACATCCTCCACACCTTCCTATCTAAGGTCATGTCCTTTGAAATCTGATGTTGTGCCATGTACTGCCTAATCAACTCTCCCCAATACTTCTTTGGTCTACCTATACCTCTCCTCATACCTATTATATCAAACCTCTCGCACCTCCTCACTAGGGAATCTGTACCTCAACTCCTCACATGTCCAAATAATCTCAATCTTTCTTCCCTCATCTTTTCCACAATGGAGGCTACTCCTAAATTATCTTGAATAACCTCATTCCTAATCCTATCACACCTAGTGTATATATACATCTACCTCAATATCTTCATCTATGCAACGTGGATATTTTGAACATATAGAAGATAGTACTGCTGATCAAAACAACCTTCCCGCCAAAATAAAATAACTTTTCTTTCTACTTTTAAAGCCTATCTTTCACAGTTTTAATCAACTCATTATAATTTTTCCTTTTCCTAGCATCTGTAAATGGGAAACCTAAGTGCATGAAAGAAAATTGACCCAATACAAGGCCTATGCAAACCCTAACATCCTTCATTATAGTAGTATCCACCTTCTTGTACATATAAAATAAGATTTTACTGTGATTTATCCATTGACCAAAGATCTTTTCATAATCCTTTAACATTGTCATCACCATGTGAAGAGATCTTTTACTAGCAGAAGCAAAGATGATAGCATATTCAAAATAGACTAAATGATTTAGGTTCCTACTTTATTTAGACAACCCATATCCTTTTTACAGCCTACACCATCTAATGTATTCAGATATCTTGGTAATACTTCAGTAGCAAATATGAATAAAGAAGAAGATAGCAGTTCTCCTTGAGTTACCCCTATAGTGGAATGAACGAACCATGAGACTAATCATTAAAGAATTGAATACCAATTGATAGCCACCAATATACTTATCATATCTATTACTATTTTTGCAAATCCCATTTTTCTCATCACACTAGTAAAATACAACCAAGATACCTATAATAAAACCTTTTCAGTCAAGCTTGATGACAATATTGATTGGTTTACTCCTGAACCTTATATCTATGATTATTTGTTGAGTAAGCATGTAATACCCTAAACTCTAAGATATGATTTGAACCATTATTTGAGTGTGTATATACCCAAATCTAATGATTTAAAATTTATACATAGGTGCTAAGATCAATCCCTCAGTTCAAAGTTGAGTTGAAGGCTTCCTTACCGATTGAGTTTCCGTATAAGATTTTGATAGGGTCAATTTCAAACGAGCATTACTTCTAGAATATTAATATTTTTTAGCTCAAGAACCACCATTTTAAAGGTCTTTGAGTCTTTTTTCCAACACCACTGATCATTTATTAATCCAATATCGGAGTAAAGAGTTATGATTATTTTACTAGACAGTGTCCATCTGCCAGCAAACAACAGACAGAGTGACGAACCATCAGTTGGACAATGGCCTATCATTGCAAGTCGCCATTCTTATCCAGTGAGCAAAAAAATAGCCAAGAACTTGATGATTTGGACCATGTTCCATCTTGGTACCCATGGTTCAACTCATCATTCTTATCCAGTGAGCAAGAAAATGGCCAACAACTCGACGGTTTGGACCACGGTCCATCTTGGGACACATAGTTCGTCACTTGAACCGTCCGATGAGTTTTTCCTGTACTTTTAAAGATTTTTTTATGTGGTAGTTTGTTCCTTTCCTTTCTGTAAGACCTCTCCCCACAATTTTAATCCTCAAAAAGGGTTATTTCTCAGAAAAACATATAGGTTCTCTCCCAAATCCCTTTCCTTCTCCAAAAAACTCAAGAACGCGAAAGAGGAGTTTCTCAAATCCCATAACTACAAAGTTCCCAAGTTCAAGATTCTCTCCAAGAATTCTTTTTTTTTAGGTATGTAAGACTTCAACGAGTAATTTATTCCATCCTCATATCAAAAAATTTATAGTTTTCATGAATCTATTTTTATAGTTAGGGCAAACCAACAATTTTTATTATCAAATTGCATGATTTCTTGAAGTCTTTACTCTTGATTATAAATTTTATAACTATTGCATTTTCTTTTATTCTTATCAAGGTTTCCTTGTTGCCCTTTTTGATTCTTGACATAATCTTGTCCATTGTTCTTATAGCTTATGTTTTAAAGTATGACTTTTAGAACCTTTACGTTATTATGTAATCTGTTTTGAAAATCTACAATTTATGCATGGTTTAGTAAATTTTCCCACAATTTAAGCTATGAACATAATTTGAAAGATATTTTTTACAAAGATATTTCAACATATGATTTTTGAAAGAAATATTTGAGCTTTATCTCACAGAATTGAGCATAGTCTCACAACATAATATATTTTAGAAAGAAATTTTGAGCAAGACTCATGATAGATAGTATATTTTTGAAGGATTATTTAGCATCAAGTGGATACCGGTTTAGAAAATCCAAATCCGAGAACTATGTGCCACCGTAGGATTATGTTTCCCCTAATGTCAGATGCTTTTAGCCTAAAAGGATAACTTAGTAGATTCACAGGTAGATAAATAGTTCCTATACCTTGGAAAGGTATGGGACAACCCTATCCAACTGGGATTGTACGTTGGTGCATCATGAGCTCACATGGTGTATGTCGGTTATAAGACAATCCCACTTAAAAAACCTCATATTTTGCTATATTAAATTTAGTTGGCTATTTATGAAAATTATAGATATGATGATTCTCTTTTAGATATGCATCTTCAGATACGATTTAGTTTCAGTTATGCAGATATATGACTTTATTACTTTATCTTTGAATGAGCTTTTATTCATATTTCAGCTATTATAATTTTCTTCAGATTTTCACCAGCTAATAGTATTTAATTTGATTTGACAATCATTTGATATGGTATTTTATGACTCCAGATAGTATCATTTCGGATATGTGCTTCATAGAAAATTTTTCTTATGATTTTAGCTAAACTTACTTTTAGTTGAATATTATGTTTGTCAAAAACCATTTTAGCTCTTTTCCTCTATTTATGTCACAAATATGATTTCAATTATTTAGTATTATTCCTACATACTCAGTATATTCAGATGTACTGATCGCATACCTCTTCTGCCTAATGTTTTCATGTATATAAATTTAGGTGCTTATTCTCATGGTCGTGGCTAGTTCAGATTGCAACTTCTAGTTAGCAGGTGATGAGTTCTTCTTATTTGGGAACTGCAATCAGTTAGTAGTCATGGCAGTTTATCTTAGTTCTTATACATTGATTAGAGATAGTTGGGGGTCATGTCCCGGCTAACTATGGACTGTGTTAGTAGAGGCTTCATATGAGGAGTTGATTTGCTATGATAGGTGCAATATGAAAAGTAAATGATATGAAAGAAAAAGTTTTGCCTACGAGTAAGAGTGATAAATGTATCGATGTTGAGGTTTATGGCTTACGCTTATGTGTTGAGAATTGCTTTTCATTTATATATCTTTTGTAGTTAAATTTAATTTATTATTGTGATCATACATATTCATTCATTTTATGGATCACAATATTGTACCATTGGAAATACAATTTTGAAAACAAATGTACCATCTTTTATTGAGTTAGTCCGAGGTAAGATGTTAGATGGGTATGCGAGTCCAAGGTAAGATTTTGGACAGGTCTGAGGTAAGATTCTAGATGGGTATGTGAGTTCGAGATAAAATTTTGGATGGGTAAATGAACCTCATGAATCTCCCAGGGGACCCACCTCAGAACATGTCACTATGGAAGTGGTGTGTAGCGGTAGACATTGGCCATTGCATTTCATCACATAGCATTCCATTCCATCACTTTTATTCATTGTTATACCTTATTGTGATTTATATTGATTATTATTATTTAACTAATGAGACTTTTCTGCATGCAGGGTTTGTTTAATATAAGCATGATCGGCCTATGATGACAAGTGAGCACTAGTTTTTACACCCACCCTACTCTTCTACATTTGTTGAAGCAAATCTCGATACCAGTTGTCAACGTGACTCTTGATTGTGTATGGTTAGCTAATTTGAAGTTGTGGTGAGCTCCTTGCATTTAGAGATTGATACAGTTTTCTTTATCTTCTATTTTTATATTAATTACTTGGTAGAAAACTATGTATTAATTTTTTTAAAGTTATTTATAGAGGTTGCTCTTGGACATGTGACTTTTAGTCTTGGGATGGGTTATATATGTTTATTTTTATCATATATATATTTATATGTTTTTAAAGGGTTTTGATATCTTCATGTTTAAATATCTTATTTATCTATTTTTCTTTAGTTCCTATTATTTTTGAGAGTGAGCGTACCTTATAAGGTAGGATTGAGATACGTGCCATCAAAGTCATAATTTTTGGGTCGTAATACTTATGAAGTCTATAAACTTCCTTCCTGTGAAGACAATTGATACTGCAACTCATTATGTTAATTTATCCTCGAAGGAGATAGTGAAGTTGCATGGTATTTGATTTCTATTATTTCAAATAGAGGTATGCAATTTACTGCACACTTTTAGAAGTCATTCTAAGAAATTTTATTAAAATGAATTTTGTGCTTTTCTATTAATTCAACAAAAAAATACAAGCAAGACATTACAAGTAGACCTAAGGCCCAAGTTTACTGAACTAAAATAATAAAAGCAAGGAAAAGGAAAAGAAAAAAGGGAAAAGGCGTAGTAAAAATAATAAAAGCAAGGAAAAGGAAAAGCAAAAAAAGAAAAGGTGTAGTAAAAATATGGTGAGTGAACAAATACATATAGAAGTAGGGTTTCCTAATCTACACACTTCTTTCATTGCCAAACCCTTCTGACATGTAAAACTATGTTGCTGCTGTAGTGTCGGTTGAACCACAGTCTCCCCCTCCTCCTTCTTTGGATCATTAACACCATGCTTCTTTATGTGTCTTGTGCCTGTGTATCAGATTACAAAACTAAGTTTCCCTTTTCTTTATCTGTTGCTTCTGTTAGCTCGTTCATCCCCTAATTCCACTAACTTTAGTTGAGCTCTGATCTTCAGCTGTGTTTTCTAGTGGATGGGGTTATCATTGTTCCTTAGTGTTTTGATTAGTGTCCAGTCACGGATTTGTGGATTTTCCCTGGGTAAGTTTCCTCAATTCTCATTCATTACTAGTTCTTGGTGCATGCCTATTTTTTCCCTTATGAAGGTGTAGCTGAGATAGAGTAAATAGGAAGCTCCAATACATTTTCCCATAGGATTCACTATGGACTCCAGGTTTACTTGCTTCATCTTGACACTACAACCCATTGATTTTGATGCGAGCCTTTTTGTTTTGTTGATTTAGTCTAGGCTAGATAACATATTCACAATTTTGGGGCCTATTGGCTATTTTAAATGTGGAATCTATGAAAAAACCTATGCTATAGGCTCTTATTCCCCCTCACTTGTTGATTGGTGAGACTCTTATGTACGAGCATTTCAGTTTATCACTATTGATTATCTTCTTTCCTTCTACATCCATGTCTTAGAATCTTTATAGATGTAATCTCCCCTGTCTAATGCCCTATCAGTGCTATATTTACTCAACCCTTAGGTTGAAACTCTCATAGTGCTTAAGTCACGTTGCCCTGGGAGAGTAATCTTCCAGTTCCTTCAATATGTCTTACCACTTAAAAGGGTATTTTCTGGCCAGTCTCCTAACTCTTAGTAACATATGAATGTTATAGTGATATTGTATATGATTCTTTGAGTTGAAATATGCTTACCTTCATGCCTGCTGGTATTTTTTTTATTTTTTTTTTTGTAAATCCTAGACTATTATGCTAGGAATACTTGAAAATATGGTTTTATCCCCTATTTCACTTCAGAATTCCACCAAAGCATTATGATTTCCATTATATGCAATCCAGATATGATAAAACCTACAAAAGAGAAAAAATAGGACCATGATTTGTCAGCAGTTGGGGAGTGTAGGATCACCTGGGAGATTGTTTCTTGATTTTTACTAGTACAACACTAACACTTTGATAGAACTGCATAACCCCATCTCTTAATCTTATCATCCACTAGAATTTTAAATTTCCATAGTCTCAACATAAAAAAAGCAATTTTTAAAAAAACCCTTTAACCTATATCTAAGCTAGGACCTTGTTGGGTTACTCAATAGTCTTATGTTGTTCCAAATATATTTATTAGAGAATTCTTCTCTGGCCTCTAGCATCCATGATGGTTTATCTAGATATAAATTCTCAACAGAGGATTGGATCTCATGGACTATTTAGTGAGCAAAATTTTGAGGCAGAATTTTATTAATCTTATCTTCCTCCCATTTTCCTCCTAAAATAAATCTCTCACATTTTGAAGATTGTCATCACATACAAAGTCATGAGTTGTGATAATATAAAAATTACCCATGCAAGTCCAATTATCATACAAGAGTTGGGGAGAACCCGTTATAGGCTTCCACCATATCTGGTGTTCTATGAGATCTCTAGTCTAAAATATCTTCTTCTAAACTTGGGATCCATTATACCCAGTCTTCATATCACCATGTTCTAGTTTATGTTTTTATAATATTTGTTGCTTATGTATGCACTCGATACAAATGTTTTAGTTCTAAAGTTCCACCACAGTTTGTAGAACTGGCCATAGAAACATCTTGAACATATTTCAAACCAAGGCCACCTTCTAGTTCTAGTAGACATAGGCTAGTCAACTTTGTCCATTAGTTGCTGTTCTGCCCTATACAGCTACTCCAGAAAAATTAGGCCATTCTTATGAATTTATTAAGTATTCACATTCTTGGGGGAATTTAACAATGATAAATAGTGAATAGGAATACTCTAAAGCACATATTTTATCAATATAGGTCTTCCCCCATATGACATGAGTTTACCTTTCCATGCTTGCAATTTTATACTAATCATGTGGATCACTTGTTTATTAAATGTATTCTGCTTTCTCATATAGAAAATAGGACACCCTAAGTAAGTGAAGGAAATGTCCTCTCTAGTTATTCTAGTGGCAATGTAACACCCCGTACTTTGCTAACCTCATTTGATACCTTGGGGTCATATCTACCTTGGTGTTAAGATCCCATGGGTATGTGTTTTATGGTGTCATTGGTGAAACATTTGATATCGGAACTAATATGTGCGATTAGACTTTCGTAGGAGGTGTTTTGTGATTTCGTGGAGCATTTGTGTAATACCCCGTACACATTCTAACCTCATTTGGTGACTTGGAGTCATGTTTCCTTGATGATTAAGATCACTAAGTAAGTATTTTGTAGTGTTTTGATAAGGTATTGGACGATACGCAAGTATTGAAGCAATGGCCGAAAAATTCAGCAAGCTTTCAGGGGGTGTGGTGCAAGACCCTGATTCAGAGGTCAAGGAAATCTTGCGCCACTGCCTTGCTCTGCAGCAGTGGCGCAAGGCACAAGGGTTTTGCCTTTCCGGGCTCGTTTTGTAACGCAATTCTACGGCGATTCATGGATGGTTTCTTTTGGTTCTTTGGAGTTCTTTGAGTGTTGTTAAAGATTCAAATACCTCAATACACTCCTACATACTTCTACATGATCAAACCATGAAACACAAGTAATTATCAAAAATTTTCAAGGAAGCCATGGACGACTAGAATTCCTATTTTTGCGATTGAGACGACGAATGAGAATCTCGTAAGAGAATATTGTCATGACATTATGGAATTCTTTAAACATGAGATATATGGTGAATTATACATGGAAGTTAATGGGTTAAATGGATATGTGTTATTGGGCCCAAATTTAGGCCCAAAATGGGATTAAAAGATATGGCCCAAAGGGCAAAAAGATCCATTCTTCCACTTTGACCACATTTAATGCCAAGGAAATGGATAAGTATGACTTGGGGTCTATATAAAGGCCTTAAAATCATATTTTTAATCATAGAACACTCTCATGCCTTTTAAGATATTTCTCAAACATTTCTTTAGTTCCAAACCCTAAAGCAAATAATTCTTTGGGACTCTTTGGACAAGATCATCCTATTCCAAGACTTGGTAAGTACTTGTTATCATGTATTAACATATTATATGCATGGGTATTATGTATATCATGATAGTTATGTTGGCAAGGTGCTGAATAGTGTATTTTTGCTTTTGGTGAAAGATGTGCCATCTTTGTGATTTAAATGTGAAAAGAGACTTGATGTCTTAATGAAAGAGCATGGTATGGATAAAATATGAACATTTATGGTGTGATTTTGTTATTACACTTGTTATTTTTCTAAAAGTGTAAATTGTGGGATTTTGGCCGATATGTGCTATGAGGTGTATTAAGGTGATTTGATGGATTATGTGTGATGTGATATGGATAAGAAAGTGTAAAGGAGAAGTTTTGTGGTGAAATGTATTGATTTTCATGTATTGGTCAATGTATGGAATATTGGGGGATTTTTGGAATAATAATTGCATCAATGGTTTTGTCAAGGGGAAATGGCATGTTTAAAGGCAAACATGTAACTCATTGACGTTACATACACTTGTAAGGTAGTTGGTGGTTAATGTGAATTTCGTTATGTATTTGTGTTGTAGAGTGATACATAACGAAGGAGCGGGACTATTGTATACGCGTCTAAGATTGTGTATTCGTATTAAGAATACAAGGTATGTAAGGTTACTCTTTCCGTATCCTTCTACACGATATTTTTTTTTTTATTTTTTTTTTTGACATTGGACTTGTTTCAATTCCGAGGGGCTTGAAGTATATCAATTCAGGGTGACATATATTGTTATTCATATGTGCCCTATTCTTAGATGAATTATTATTCACTTATCTCTTATTCATTGATTGAAGTTCCAAAGATGTCATGACGTTGTAATTCTAAGAGAACTATCTCGACGAGAGTAATGAGGTAAAGAGAGCTTGTTTAGTTTGGATAGCATTATTCCACTCATGTTTTGTTCCAAAGGTCGATAGTATGATGGTTACCTTTGTGCCAATTGTCCATAAGTAAGAGTACCAATCTCATAAGAGTAATAATAAAGGTGATGTGCATGTTAGTATAATTATTCCTCATAATTGAAGTTGTCAAACTCATGAAGTAAAGGAGTGAAGCGAGATGTGTATATATGTGTGTGCTTTAATGCCATGATCTTTAGCATGTCATTCTCATAACTAAGTAGAGGGTATAAGATTGTAAAGAGGTAATGCGCATGGTTGCTATATGTTTCATTGAGTATGGATCACATTCTAGAGGGTATAAGTTCAATATGGAATAATCCCAAGATTATGCTTTGTTATCTATTATAGCCCACCAAAGGTGGAGTCCCGGTATCATATACCTACTTATATAATATCTCATAATAATTGTGAAGGAGGTAAAGTGCGAGCTAAGATATTTATCCCTCATAAGTTAAGGTGTTAATCTCATGAAGCATAAGATTAAGCTAAAGCATATTGGTGTGTTTCAATTAGTGTCATGATCTTTAATGTATTAATCTCTCATAAGTTGATATATCAATTTCTCCCACCATAGAGTGGATGTATATTCTCCCACCATAGAGTGGATGTATGTTCTCCCACCATAGAGTGGATATATGTTCCCCCACCATAGAGTGGATGTATGTTCTCCCTCCATAGAGTGGATGTATGTTCTCCCACCATAGAGTCGATGTATGTTCCCCCACCATAGAGTGGATGTATGTTCTCCCACCATAGAGTGGATGTATGTTCTCCCACCATAGAGTGGATGTATGTTCCCCCACCATAGAGTGGATGTATGTTCTCCCACTATGAGAGTGGATGTAGGTTAAACTACCAATAGAGTGGGTGTACGTTAATAGAGTGGATGTACGTTATGATATTGTTACCCCACCACTAGAGTGGATGTATGTGGATGAATGTTATTCTTTTACAACCTACTCCCTAGTAGATGAACAGTAGTGTTAATGAATATAGAAGCAAGAAAGAACCTCTTGGGTGTAGTAGAATCTATTTTAGGCAAGTCTCTTGAGTGTAGGTAATTTCCCTTGAAGGAGAGTAGTTATAAAAGATATTATATAAAATGATGGTTTATATAGATTGACTATTCTCTCATAAATTATTTTATTGACATTCTCATGTATGATGCTATTTCTTATGAGCCTTACATACTCAGTACATTCTTCGTACTGACCCCCTCGGGGGACTTACCTTACATGTTGCAGGTGCAGGCATTAGTAGACCTCCTCAGTAGACTGTGGATCATTTGCAGAGTTTTGGTGAGCTCCACTTGATTCGGAGCTTTCTGGGTCATAGTTGTACATTTGTTTAATGTTATAAAGATAAAGCGGGGACTTGTCCCGACTGTTAGATGGTCTTGTAATACATCAGTTAGAGGCTTTTGTAGACGCATGTGGACATATGAAAGCAAGAGATGTATGATCATTTTGACTTAATGGTCCTAACGGCCAAGTTTCGTATATAGATGTAATGTATGTCTCCATGTTAATAACTTCCGCTTAGTTGTATGAGGAATAATAACATTTAATAAGATTCATATGAGGATATGCATATGGGTAGACATGAGCAAAGATTGGTTCTCTAGAGCCATCTCGACTTCGGATGCCAATCACACCTTGTTGGAATTCGGGGTGTGACAAAGTGGTATCAGAGCGGGTCATTCTAAGGGTGTCTACAAAGCCGTGTCTGAGTAGCGTCTTACTTATCGATGTGTTGTGCACCACATTTATAAGTAGGAGGCTACGGGATATTTAGGATGTTGTTTCTATTTTTCACTTCTAGATCATGCAATAGAGCCAGTGTTGTAAGTTGAATTGGATCTGATCATGGTGATTGTTTTTCTTTGGTATAGTAAACTTGCCAATTACGAGAGGAGGTAGAGGTAAAGGGAAGTAGGTGGATGTGCCTGCTGAAGAAGGAATGAGTAGATTACCACCTGACCAAGTTAGTCAAGGTGGAGCTGACGCTGAAATTGCATCGCGGTCTTCTTCTACCTTTCCAGCTCCGGAAGAGCTAAGAGGTAGAGAAGTACCCGCAGAACCACCAATGAATGCCACAGACCAAGATTTACAAAATGCAGTACATATGTTGACACAGTTAGTGGCTGCACAAACCCAGGGACGAACTGGTCCAATGGTAAATGAAGATGACGCGGCTAGAGCAGCTAGTCGGCGTACACAGGACTTATTGAAATTAGACCCTCCCATATTCACAGGGTCCGATTCGAAAGCAGATCCACAGGATTTTATGGACCAGGTTCAAATAGCACTAGAGGGGATGCACGTAACAGGTGTAGAAATGGTTGAACTAGCAGCGTATAGACTGAAGGGCAAGGCTATTTTGTGGTATGAGGACTGGAAAAGATCAAGAGGTATCGATGTACTCCCAGCTGGTTGGGAAGAATTTAGAATGGCATTTCTTGATCATTACCTCCCGTATGAGAATTGGGAGGCACGTGCAGACCAATTTCTGAATTTACGTCAGGGAAATATGAGTGTCAGAGAATACAGTTTACAGTTTAATTCCTTGGCTAGATATGCTCCAAATGTAGTAGCCACCATGGAAGATAGAGTCCATTGATATGTGGACAGATTGGAGCCTTATTTGGTACGAGACTGCACTATTGCTGCCTTAAATTGAGATATGGACATAGCTACAATACAGGCCTTTGCGCAGAAAATGGAGGACTAAAGGAAAAGAAGAAAGACGCAAAAATCTGAGGAAGGGCCATCAAAAAGGGCCAGACCTATGGGGCAGTCTATGTTGTCCCAGGAGAAACTGGATCTCGGATGTTACCGCCTAGACCCTCATCTTCTTATTCCACAACAGGTGCTCATTCTCAATTCTGAAGGTCTAGAGGTGGTCGATCTGAACAGAGTAGTGGGATTCATAGATCACAGGCGACGAGATCTTCTCGTCAGTTGTGCCCGTGCTGTGGGAGATTTCATGCAGGCGAATGCCGATTTGATACGAATGTTTGCTTTGTATGTGGTAGGCCAGGACACATGATGAGAGAATGCCCACAGAGGCCCACGAGTAGTATGACACAGCCTGCCAGATCAGCCAATGTGGTATCGACAGCTGGTGTACAGTCTTCTAGTCGTGGTAGAGGTGCCAGAGGAGCAGCCAGTTCCAGTGGAACTCAGAATCACACCTATGATTTAGTGGACCGTCCGGATGCGGAGGCATCTCCTGATGGAGATACAAGTATATTATCCATATTTGCAAATGATACATATACCCTATCGTATATCACTTCATTGATTACTATAAAAGCTAATGAGACACCGGGGTCATTAGTTAAATCAATTGAACTATCTCCACCTGTTGGTAAAGTTATTAGAGTTATCTACACATATCAAAATGGTATAGTAGATGTTGTGATCATAGATGATTAAGAACTCTTAAAAGCGTCACTAATGAAAGAGGTAATGGGATTTGGAAAGAAAGGGGAATTGGTACTATACAACGGCCATGTGAAATTGTTGAAAGTGTATAAGAATTTCGTGTCATATTGCTCCCATTGGAAATATACAAAATTCAGAGGATTTCACTAGAAAAAGATACCTATGGCTATTCCAGACCGACAAGTGCCAAGGTTAATAAATAGAGACGTAGCGTCCGTAAAAGTCCAAAGGAGAAATCAACAAGTGGAGGAGATTACGTGGAAAGTTGAAAAAACAATGATGAAAGCTAAATACCCTCATTTGTTTTAAATGAACGAAAAAGTTCACAGTGCGGAAGTGGACTAATAACAAATAAATATCTAAGAGCATTACGTGTATATGTATACGTATGCTACTATAGAGATGCATTTGGTGTACATGAGACGATGTTATTAACATTCGAGGACGAATGTTTCTAAGGGGGGAAGAATGTAACACCCCGTACTTTGCTAAACTCATTTGATACCTTGGGGTCATATCTACCTTGGTGTTAATATCCCATGGGTATGTGTTTTATAGTGTCATTGGTGAAACATTTGATATCGGACCTAATATGTGCGATTAGACTTTCGTAGGAGGTGTTTTGTGATTTTGTGGAACATTTGTGTAATACCCCGTACACATTCTCACCTCATTTGGTGACTTGGATTCATGTTTCTTTGATGATTAAGATCACTAAGTAAGTATTTTGTAGTGTTTTGATAAAGTATTGGACGATACGCAAGTATTGAAGAAATGGCCGAAACATTCAGCAAGGTATGAAAACTTGCGCCACTACCCTATTTCAGGGGGTGTGGCGCAAGACTCTGATTCATAGGGAAAGGAAATCTTGTGCCACTTCCTTGCTTTGCAGCAGTGGCGCAAGGCACAAGGGTTTTGCCTTTCCAGGCTTGTTTTGTAACGCAATTCTACGGCGATTCATGGATGGTTTCTTTTGGTTCTTTGGAGTTCTTTGAGTGTTGTTAAAGATTCAAATACCTCAATACACTCCTACATACTTCTACATGATCAAACCATGAAACACAAGTAATTATCAAAAAATTTCAAGGAAGCCATGGACGACTAGAATTCCTATTTTTGCGATTGAGACGACGAATGAGAATTTCGTAAGAGAATATTGTCGTGAAATTATGGAATTCTTTAAACATGAGATATATGGTGAATTATACATGGAAGTTAATGGGTTAAATGGATATGTGGTATTGGGCCCAAATTTAGGCCCAAAATGGGATTAAAAGATATGGCCCAAAGGGCAAAAAGATCCATTCTTCCACTTTGACCACATTTAATGCCAAGGAAATGGATAAGTATGACTTGGGGTCTATATAAAGGCCCCAAAATCATATTTTTAATCATAGAACACTCTCATGCCGTTTAAGATATTTCTCAAACATTTCTTTTGTTCCAAACCCTAAAGCAAATAATTCCTTGGGACTCTTTGGACAAGATCATCCTATTCCAAGCCTTGGTAAGTAATTATTCTCATGTATTAACATATATATGCATGGGAGATTATGTATATCATGATAGTTATGTTGGCAAGGTGGTGAATAGTGTATTTTTGCTTTTGGTGAAAGATGTGCCATCTTTGTGATTTGAATGTGAAAAGAGACTTGATGTCTTAATGAAAGAGCATGGTATGGATAAAATATGAACATGTATGGTGTTATTTTTTTATTACACTTGTTATTTTTCTAAAAGTGTAAATTGTGGGATTTTGGCCGATATGTGCTATGAGGTGTATTAAGGTGATTTGATGGATTATGTGTGATATGATATGGATAACAAAGTGTAAAGGAGAAGTGTTGTGGTGAAATGTATTGATTTTCATGTATTGGTCAATGTATGGAATATTGGGGGATTTTTGGAATAATAATTGCATCAATGGTTTTGTCAAGGGGAAATGGTATGTTTAAAGACAAACATGTAACTCATTGACGTTACATACACTTGTAAGGTAGTTTGTGGTTAATGTGAATTTCGTTATGTATTTATGTTGTAGAGTGATACATAAATAAGGAGCGGGACTATTGTATACGCGTCTAAGATTGTGTATTCGTATTAAGAATACAAGGTATGTAAGGTTGCTCTTTCCGTATCCTTCTACAAGATATTGTTTTGTTTTGTTTTTTGACATTGGACTTGTTTCAATTCCGAGGGTCTTGAAGTATATCAATTCAGGGTGACGTATATTGTTATACATATGTGCCTTATTCTTAGATGAATTATGATTCACTTATCTCTTATTCATTGATTGATGTTCCAAAGATGTCATGACGTTGTAATTCTAAGAGAACTATCTCGACGAGAGTAATGAGGTAAAGAGAGCTTGTTTATTTTGGATAGCATCCAATCAGGTCTTGTTCCAAAGGTCGATAGTATGATGATTACCCTTGTGCCAATTGTCCATAAGTAAGATTACCAATCTCATAAGAGTAATAAGAAAGGTGATGTGCAAGTTAGTATAATTATTCCTCATAAGTGAAGTTGTCAAACTCATGAAGTAAAGGAGTGAAGCGAGATGTGTATATATGTGTGTGCTTTAATGCCATGATCTTTAGCGTGTCATTCTCATAACTAAGTAGAGGGTATAAGATTGTAAAGAGGTAATACACATGGTTGATATATGTTTCATTGAGTATGGATCACATTCTAGAGGGTATAAGTTCAATATGGAATAATCCCAAGATTATGCTTTGTTATCTATTATAGCCCACCAAAGGTGGAGGCCCGGTATCATATACCTACTTATATAAGATATCATAAGAATAGTGAAGGAGGTAAAGTGCGAGCTAAGATATCTATCCCACATAAGTTAAGGTGTTAATCTCATGAAGAATAAGAGTAAGGTAAAACATATTGGTGTGTTTCAATTAGTGTCATGATCTTTAATGTATTAATCTCTCATAAGTTGATATATCAATTTCTCCCACTATAAAGTGGATGTATGTTCTCCCACCATAGAGTGGATGTATGTTCTCCCACCATAGAGTGGATGTATGTTCCCCCACCATAGAGTGGATGTATGTTCTCCCACCATGAGAGTGGATGTAGGTTAAACTACCAATAGAGTGGGTGTACGTTAATAGAGTGGATGTACGTTATGATATTGTTACCCCACCACTAGAGTGGATGTATGTGGATGAATGTTATTCTTTTACAACCTACTCCCTAGTAGATGAACAGTAGTGTTAATGAATATAGAAGCAAGAAAGAACCTCTTGGGTATAGTAGAATCTATTTTAGGCGAGTCTCTTGAGTGAAGGTAATTTCCCTTGAAGGAGAGTAGTTATAAAAGATATTATATAAAATGATGGTTTATATAGATTGACTATTCTCTCATAAATTATTTTATTGACATTCTCATGTATGATGCTATTTCTTATGAGCCTTACATACTCAGTACATTCTTCGTACTGACCCCCTCGGGGGACTTACCTTACATGTTGCAGGTGTAGGCATTAGTAGACCTCCTCAGTAGACTGTGGATCATTTGCAGAGTTTTGGTGAGCTCCACTTGATTCGGAGCTTTCTGGGTCATAGTTGTACATTTGTTTGATGTTGTAAAGATAAAGCGGGGAGTTTTCCCGACTGTTAGATAGTCTTGTAAATGCATCAGTTAGACACTTTTGTAGACGCATGTGGGCATATAAAAGCAAGAGATGTATGATCATTTTGATGAAATGGTCCTAACGACCAAGTTTCATGTATAGATGTAATGTATGTTTCCATGTTAATGACTTCCGCTTAGTTGTATGAGGAATAATAACATTTAATAAGATTTATATGAGGATATGCATATGGGTAGACATGAGCAAAGATTGGTTATCTCGAGCCATCTCGGCTTCGGGTGCCAATCACACCTCGTTGGAATTCGGGGTGTGACAGGCAACCTCTACTATGACCATATCCCCTATAGAAACATATTTATGCACATAAATAACACTCTTCTCTCTTTTGATTTTCTACCCTGAGATTTTCTCATTATTCTCCAGTTCACCCATCACCAATTGCATTTTTCTTACTTTGGCTTTGCAAAAAATAATCATGTCAATGCTAGATGGGTGAATATTGGGTTGCCCCTAGGCATACTAAACTTTTTAAAATCCTTGTTGAACACCAAAGAATTTAGGGCCCTAGATATAACTTCAACAACAAGAATGAAGAGAGTTAGAGACAGGGGTTTCCCTTGTTTCAATCCCGTATAAGAGGGGGAAAATCCCTTAGGTTTCCCATTGATGAGAATAAAGTAGCAGTTGTAACCAATTAGTCAAAAGACCATATCAATAACTCTTTCCCCAAACCTTATTTTTCTCAATAATTCAGTAAAAAAGAGTCATTCTACTCAAATATATGCCTTTATCAGGTCTAACTTAATAACTAGATTATCTAGTTTACCCCTATTCCTGATTTCAGTAATGATTTCCTGTACCAAAAGCATATTTCTTGAGATGTTTCTTCCTTGCACAAAACCTTACTTGTTCTAGAAAATAATATCTGGGAGTAAGACTTTGATTATCTCATGAAATTTTTTTGAGAAAATCTTATTAGCAAAGTTATTCAGAGAGATAGTCCGCATATCAGAGAAGGTTCTTACTGCCAATTAATTTGGTAGTAAAACCAAAATTGTATGAGCTATGAACTTTGGCAGTTCATCTCTATAGAGAAAGCCACAACCATATTGGTTATATCATCACCAATGATGTTCCAAGTATCTTGATGAAAAGCTCCATTCATTCCATCTTCCCCATATGTTATTTCTATTAAGTCCCATTACTACTTTCACTTTCTCCCTCTCAAGAACTCTATGCAGCAACTCATTCTGCTTTTTACTAATTAAGGTAGGGATTCCCTGTAACATGTCAAATCCAGTAGGATCTTTTTTCTTGGTAAACTGTGCTATAAAGAAATTAATTGATACCTATTATACTTCACTCAACTCCTCCAACCATTCTCCTTCATCATTTTGGATTCTACTAAGCTTTAGCCTGCTCTTGTTTCATTTCACTTGTGTGTAAAAGAATTTTAAATTTCTTTCTCAATCTTTAAACCAATCCATTCCTGCCTTTTGTTTCCAAAAATCTTCCTCCCAATGGAGCTATTTATTCAGTTCTGCCGGTACTTTGTGCAGCTTCTCCCTATTAGCTGCTGATGGCATTACTTTAAACTACATCTAATCCACCTAGATTACTTTCTCCAAAGTATGTATTTCTTGGAATATGTTCCCAAATGTTTCTTTACTCCATTATTAAAGTGACTTCTTCACCCATTTTAGTTTATAGTAGAATAAGCAAAAAGGGTTCCCTTCAAATTCTACCTTCTATTGTTGTCTAACCACTTCCCCAAATGATTCCTCCTTTAGACAAAAATTCAAGAAACAAAAGGGTCTGACAATATTCTCTATGCCGGTATTATATCAGAGCAACATGTGTGAGTGAACAGACCTATTTCACATAAAATGTTCCACCACAATTACAGTAAAGATATCCTGCATTTTATATTACATAGTACCCTATCAAACCTTTTGAATATGCATGTCTTATCAGCTCTGCATTCCATAATGTGTATTTAATTCTCTTAAATCCTTGGTCTAATAAATGCAAGTGTTTATGTAATGATTAAAGTCTTCCACTTCAGCCATTATCAATGAAAGTCCTTCTGATATTTCTCTCTCTTTAAGACATTGAAATCTCTAACTCCAACCCATTATGAGTTTATAGAGCCCGATAAATCATACATGGATTCCCATAATTGAAGCCTTTCAGTCTTACTACATCTAGCATAAATTAATGTTACAATCAGTTTTACCCCCAGGTCCTGGCTTATAAGCTTTGAAATTTGTTGTTCCTTTTCCATTATGACTGTTTATTCAATTATTGCACCCATGAAGGCCCATCTCTTCTGATTTACATTTGACTCTACTATTACTTACCGAATTTTCTTCTATGATTTCTATATTTTTTCTCACCTAGAACGGTTCCATCAAACCTATGAAGTAAAATTAATGTTTCTTCTATAGGGTAGTAAGTCTGTTGAGTGTTCACCAACCTAATATTACAAGTTCATACATTCATAGAGACTTGTTCCGCTTGGACAATGTACTCCTTGTTTGTCTTCCCAGTTTCTGAGAAGGCTTGCTTTTCTTATTTCCTTTTTTCTTTTGCTTGCCTTCATTTGACCTGACTTACTCAATATACTTTGGGGATAAATATCCTTCTTTTGACTTATTGAGTATGTTCTGCTCTAGCAGTTTGTTTGTCCAAGCTTATTTTCTCTCAAAAGTTCTTATTTTTTGCAAAAGTTCTTATTTTAAAAAAAATTGTTTGGTCATGCTTTTGAATGAAAATAAGTACTTTTGAGGAGTAGAAAAAATAGTTTTTCATGAGCTAAAAAGTAGCTTTTCCCTAAAAAAAACATTTTTGAAAAACACTTTTGAGGAAAAAAAACACACTTAAAAGCTCTTTTAAAAAGATTGGCCAAACACTAATTGCTGCTCAAAAGTGATTTTTAAATTTATTGGCTAAACACAAGCTACTACTCACCAAAAGTACTATTTTGAAAAGCACTTCTAAAAAGGGCACTTTTCAAATTAAGTTGATTTTAGAAGCTTGGTCAAACTTGCTATAGGTCTTCTTTATCCATACTTTCCACTTGTTTTGTTATTTCCCTCTTCATCCTTATTAATGTGTATTGCTAGTAGGCTTGATTCATGCTCTTTATTTTCCTGTTCCTTACTCACCTTTGGAGTATGATCCTTGTAGTCTGGTGAATTAATTTTGGATTTGCCAAAACTTTTGGTAACCTATTCTTTTTTGCTATCACTGGTAAGATGATTCTCTTTGAATTCAACCTGATTGTCATCATGTTGGTTTATTTCTTGTTTTAGTACTGCAAAATAGTTGTTAATATATAACTCCATGGTGTCTTGTTCATCAGAGTTCACCTTTCCTGCCTTTTCCTTCTTGTATTTGATTCTTCTTTGCATCCATTCTTGCCTATTCTGTTGGTTGCTTACCAAAGTGCTTACTGTTGAAGAGCACTTTGGTCTTGACAATAGCAATGCCTATCAAGATTTGATTTTCTTTGATTTCTTCCTCCTTTAGCTTTGTATGTATTTCTGGGTGGATGTTCTACTAGCTCTTTTCATCATGACCTTAAAAAAACTATTATTTGCAATACTTAGGCATATAGTCATATTAGATTTGGATCCACTTTGACTTAATCTCACTTGTGTTGTCATCTTCTTTGTTGATTCTCATCCTTTGTGGTAATTTTGCTACCAGATCCACCTATACTTTTATTTTTGCACAACTTGGTCTAGTCTAATTTATAGTGGCTATATCTACTGTCAATGGTCTCCCTATTGTTGATGCTATATAAAGAATGGCTTCATTGGCAAAAAATTAAGAGGAGGAGATCCAGGAGTGAGATTTACACTATTTCAATAGTTGTCTCCACATTTGGCTCAAATTATGGGTCTCATTTTAATGTTCTCATCTGCCAGAACATCTCCTTTGCTTTGATATAAAAAGTCAGTGTTGATAGCAATTGTACTTAATCTTGTAGCAATGTTAACCTTATGAGAATGTGTCTTGTATCTAGAATTTTGATCTTACTTTCACATTTTATTCCACACTTCCCAAGGGTAGATTTTCTTAATTTTAATGTCTAGTTCTCCATAAGAAAATTTACCAATAACAGTGTACAATAGATTTTATTAAATGATGAGACTTCTAACTTCTTATGCTTTCCACATGATGTTGGGTTCTCCATGCTACATATTATGGGTTTGGGAGGTATTTTTGGTATATTATTTATAGGAATGGTAGGCTTGAGGGTATTGTCATAGCGAGGTATCATAGGTTCTGGTTGATTGCTAGTTTGTGGATGCGTAGTGGTTTGGCTGGGAACAGTTGTATGCGGTGGATTATGCATACTAATGGAGGCAACCATTTAGCTGACGGTGATGGGCAGATAATTAGGTTATTGCTATATTAGGTTTTTTCTAGAGAGCTTCTTAAAATTGATGTTGAAATCATCAATTTATCATTCATTGAAGTCGTTATAAGAAGGTTTGGGGACTTGTGTGAATTTCAGTACTGCTTTTCATCACTAGACAATTAGGTAGGCATAACAGGCTATTTAGAATCTTGAGAATATATTGAGAGCATATGTGTAATACCCCATACATTTCCGAACCTATGTTATTACCGTAACAATTATGGAATTATTTAAACATGAGATAGTCGGTATATTATTAATGGAAGCTATTGGTATAAATAAACCTTGTGCAAATGGGCTCAATTTAAGGCCCAAAACTAGGTAAAAGACATGGCCCAACAAGAAGGAAATGATCCATTCTTCTTTTGACCAAATCAACACATCAATTATTGACCAAAAAGTTGTCTAAGGATGACCATTAAGGGTCTATAAAAGGCACAAAAAATCTGATTTTTATTCATTTCATTACACATGCCAAAATCTAGAATTTTCCACAACATTCTCTCATCTCACAAACCCTAAGGCAACTATCTCCTTGGACAAGATCACTCCTTTTCAAGCTTTGGTAAGTGTTTAATCTTAGGTTTCAATATATTATATGCTTGATATGGTGTATAAATCATGTTGGTTATGTTGATAAAGTGTTTAACAGTTCACTATGTGTAAAACTGTCTATTTTTGCAATCGAAAAAGGGTTTTACCTTGCAAACTTGAAAATGGACTTGTGGTCTTGAAGGAAGTGAACTTGATGGATTCAATATTTAAATGTGAGATGTGATTATATCCTTAACTTGTTTTATCCTTGTACATAATGTTTGGAATTGTTATTGCAAAATTGTGCATAGACTTGGTGGTGTATTGAAGGCAAAATGTGGTTTTGGTGATGTTCATGTGTGTTGCAAAACAATGGTTAATTGTTGGCATCCAAGTTGACCTAAATTATGTAAAGGTAAGTTTATTCATGGCCATGGACCATTTATTACGTAAAAGGACCTAAAAGAGACCCTTTTTGGCTGAAACGGGCATCCGCCCTCGTGTCTGGAGCACCTGCGGCAGCAGATGCCAATGCAGGTGGCTTTGTACAAGGCCATAGGGCACCTGCGGGCGCAGGTGGCTTCGCAGGTCAGCCCAGAAACTTGTTTTGTGTGTTTTTGTCTCTCTTTGACCCCTGAAGGCCCCTATACCCTTTATGGATGTAATTATCAACTTATGATACCTTTTGAATGACGTTAAGGGGTTGTTTGGAGGCATATTGGATTATAAAAATTATGGATTGTTGTTAATATTTTGTTATGAAAGGTATTGAGGTGACTTGATGTAATAATTGTGATGTAATGATAATGAGGAAGCGTAAAGGGTAAACTTGGTGTGAAATGTTATTTGTTTATGATGTCTTAGTCAATGTGTGAAATGTTATGGTATTGCTGGTATGGTTCTGCAATAAATGGTATTGTAAGAGGGCGAAATGATGTTATATGGCTGTCACGTAATTCATTGTCGCCTTGTGCACTTGTAAGGTAACTAGTTGTTAACGTGAGTTCCGTTATGAACTTCTGTTGTAGAATGAAACGTAAGGAAGGAGCTAGACTATTGTATTCACGTTCATGTATAGGACTGTGTATCCATATTTAGAAGATAAGGTATGTAAGGTTACTCTTTTTGTATCCTTCTGAAGCATATTGTTCACATTGTCATTGTACTTGTCCCATTCCGAAATGTTCTAAGGTACCTCATTTCAGGTTGTCATATATTCTTATTTATGAGTCGCATAGTTGGGGACAATGTTCCAAGTTCAATTAATATTTCCGTTTCATGTTCCAATAACGATGTTATAACCACAAATGTACCAATCTCATAAAAGTAAAGGGGCACATAAGCCTTGTTCGAGCGGACCCTAATACTATATTATGACCCACCAATTAGGTGGATGACCTACCCACCGATAAGGTGGATGACTACCCACCGACAAGGTGGATGACTACCCACCGATAAGGCCGATGGCTACCCACCTATAAGGTGGATAACTAATAAAGATGATGATCGTAAAAGTAAAGAAAGTATATTACTTAAATAAAAGTATATATGAATGTTGGTATATGAACGATAATGAGTGATCGAATAATGAGAGTAACGAAAGCAATGAACATGGTTCTACAAATAGACCAGTGGTGTATCCATATTGACTATTCTCTTATATTCTAATTCCATTGAAGTACTTATGTATCATACAGTTTCATATAGCCTTACATACTCAGTACATTCTTCGTACTGACCCCCTTGGGGACTTACCTTACTTGCTGCAGGCACAGGTGATAGTAGACCTCCATAGTCGGTTGTGGATCATTTGCCGATCTTTTGTGAGCTCCACATGGTTTGGGGCTTTCCGAGTCACATGTGTATATTATTTTTGGTACTGTAATATTGTATAAAGTGGGGACTTGTCCCGACTTTAGGTTGGTTATGTATGTGTATCTGTTAGAGGCTTTGTAGACGTATGTGTGTATATGAACTTATGAGATGTATGTCCATATTGACTTGATGGCCCTGACGGCCAAGTTTCACATATGTATATATCACATGTTCCATTATTTCCGCTATTAGCATCTTGTATCTATACGTGGTGGTGATTTTCCTTGAATAACATGCATTTGAATGGACATGAGCAAAGATTGATTCTCTTGGGCCTTATCAGCTTCGGGTGCCAGTCCACCCCGTTGGAATGCGGGGCGTGACAAAAGTGGTATCAGAGCAGGTCGTGCTAAGGGTGTCTACAAAGCCATGTCTGAGTAGAGGCTTGCTTATGGATGTGTTGTGCACCACATTTATAAGTGGGAGGCCACGGGATATTTAGGAGTTATTTCCTTTCTTCATTTTAAGATCGTGCAATAGAGCCAATGTTATAAGTGGAATTATATCTGACCATGGTAATTGTTTTTCTTTGGTATAGAAAAATGTTGATGACAAGACGAGGTAGGGGTAAAGGAAAGTAGGTAGATATGCCTGTCGGGGAAGAAATGAGTAAATCACCACCCTGACCAAGTTAGTCAAGGTTGGGCTGACACTGAAATTGCATCGCGGTCTTCTCCTACTCTTTCATTTCCTGAAGAGCTGAGGGGTAGAGAAGTACCAGCAGAACCTCCTATAAATGGGACTGATTAGGATTTAAGAAACGCAGTGCATATGTTGACTCAGATAGTTGCTGTACAAACTCAGGGATGAGTTGGTCCAATGACGAGCAAGGATGACGCGGCTAGAGTAGCTAGTTGGCAAACATAGGATTTTCTGAAATTAGACCCTTCCATATTCACTGGGTCAGATCCGAAAGCAGATCCACAGGACTTTGTAGACAAAATTCAAAGGGCTCTAGAAGTTATGCACGTGACTGGTGTAGAAATAGTTGAACTTGCGGCTTATAGATTGAAAGGTGAAGCGATATTATGGTATAAAGACTGGAAAAGATCGAGGGGTATTGATGTACTTCCAGCTGGTTGGGAGGAATTTAAAACGGCCTTTCTTGATCACTACCTCCCATATGAGATCCAGGAGGCACGTACAGATCAGTTTCTAAATCTGCGTCAGGTGAATATGAGTGTCAGAGAATACAGTCTTTAGTTTAATTCTTTGGCTTGATATGCTCCGAATGTAGTGGCCACAATGGAAGACATAGTCCATCGATATGTGGACAGAATGGAGCAATATTTGGTAAGGGACTGCACCATTACTGCTTTGAACAGGGATATGGATATAGCCAGAATGCAGGCGTTTGCACAAAAAATAGAAGATCAGAGGCGAAGAAGGAGGGCGCACGAATTTGACAAAGTGCAGTCAAAGAGGGCTAGACTTATGGGCCAGTCTATGGTGTCCCAAGGAGAATATAGGCCTCGAATGTTTCCTAGACCGCCTAGACCATCGTTCTCTTATTCCACAGCAGGCACTCACTCTCAATTTCGAGGGTCTGGAGGCAGTCATGCTGGGCAAAGCAGTGTGGGTCGAGGTTCATAGACAGTATGATTTTCTCGTCAGCTGTTCTAGCACTGTGAGAAGTTTCATTCAGGCGAATGCTGGTATGGACCGAATATTTGCTTGCGGTGTGGTATGGCGGGGCATTTGATGAGAGAGTGTCTACAAGGGGGCACAGGTAGTGTAGCGCGACCTATGGGATTAGCCATTGTTTCATCGTCGTCAGGTGTACAACCCGCTGGTCATGGCAAAGGTTCTAGAGGAGTAGCTAGTTCTAGTGGAATTCAGAACCGTACCTATGCCAAAGTGGATCGACAGAATTTGGAGGTTTCTCCTGATGTAGTGACAGGTACATTATCCGTCTTTTCACATAATGAATTTGCATTGATTGATCCGGGTTCTGCCCTATCATATGTTATTCCATTGATATTAGTAAACCTGTTGGTGAATCCATTTGAACTTTCTATACCTGTTGGTGAATTTATTATCGTTAAAAGAGTATATCGTAATGGTATAGTAAATATTTATGGTCATGTTACATTGGTTGATCCTATTGAACAAGAAATAGTGGATTTTGATGTTATAATAGGTATAAATTGGTTGGCTTCTTGATATGCCACGGTAGATTGCCAAGCTAAGAAAGTACATTTCCATTTTCCATAAAAGACCGTCCTGGAATGGAGGGGTAACGTTGGAGCATCGAGGGGTAAATTTATTTTCTATCTTAAGGCAAGGAAGAATGTTATCCAATGGATTTATAAGACCTAGTATGTCCCCTTAGGGTACACCAATGTTATTTGTACGAAGGGAAGATGGCACGTTGAGAATGTGTATTGGCTATCGGCAATTGAATAAAGTGACAATTCAGAATAAGTATACCCTCCATAGAATTGATGATTTATTTAACCAATTATAGGGTGCTAAGTATTTTCAAAGATTGACTTGAGATCGGTCTATGACCAGGAAAGGGTTAGAAAAAAAAAGATATACCCGAGACAGCTTTCCAAAAACGGTATGGCCATTATGAATTTATAGTTATGTCATTTAGACTAACCAATGCACCAGCTGTTTTCATGGATTTGATGAATAGGGTGTTTAAGCCATTCTTGGATGTGTTCGTGACAGTATTTATAGACGATATTCTGGTTTATCCCAAATCACAAGAGGACCATGCTAATCACTTATGACAGGTGTTATAGATTCTTTGTGATCGTAAGTTATATACAAAGTTCTCTAAATGTGAGTGTTGGTTACAATCTGTAGTATTCTTGGGTCACATGGTATCAGGTGAAGGAATAACAGTTGATACACAAAAGATAGAAGTCGTGAATAATTGGCTAAAACCTACGATGCTTACAGAGATTCACAGTTTTCTGGGGTTGGCCGGCTATTACAGAAAGGTTAGGATGTGTATTGATGTAACACGGTAATGTTATAGCTTGTGATTCAAGACAACTATGTCCATATGAATAAAAAAATTATCCAACACATGATCTTGAGTTAGCGGTCGTGATATTTGCTTTAAAAATATGGCGCCACTATTTGTATGGGGTTCACGTTGATATATATACGAGTCATAAGAGTTTGCAATATACTCTTTTAACAAAAGGACCCACACTGAAGCCAGCAAAGGTGGATGGAATTACTAAAAGATTATGATATTGATATCTTATATCGTCCAAGAAAAGCAAATGTATTAAGTCGTAAAGCATAGGGAGCACTAATAGCCAATTGACGGAAAAGCGAGATATAGTCGAGGATTTACATTAATTAGACAGCTTAAGGATTCTTCTTCTTGAAGCTCTAGATGAAAGAATTATAGTGTAAAATGCAGCAGAGTCTTCACTTATAATTGAGGTGAAGGAAAAAAAAGGGATATGCAAATCCTATTTTATTTCAGTTGAAAAAGAATGTACGGCGAAGTTCGACAAAGGTATTTGGGCTTACGCAAGGGGGAGTACTTCAATATCAAAATAGATTTTGTTTACCGAATATAGATGAGTTAAGAAGATGAATTATGACTAAATCACATCATTCACGTTAGTCTATTCATTCGGGAGAAACCAATTTGTACCATGGTTTGGAAGAGATGTATTGGTAAGGTTACATGAAAAGAACATGGCAGAATTTGTAGCTCCATGTCCAAGCCATCAATAAGTAAAAGTAGGGCATCAGACATCGGGCGGTTATATGCAATGTATAAATCTTCCAGTCTGGAAGTGGGACATGATTAACATGAATTTCATCACAGGTTTATCTCGTACACTGCTACAATTTGATTCCATATGGGTAATAGCTGACAGGCTTACCAAGTCAGCACCCTTCCTACCAATCAAGACCACCTATACAATCGAAGCTTATATAAGGTTGTATGCTACAGAGATAGTACGATTACGTGGGATTCCAATTTCTATTATATCAGATAGGGGAGCTCAGTTTACTGCTCACTTCTGGAAATCTTTTTAGAAGAGTTTGGGAACCCAAGTGAGTTTGAGTACGGATTTTCATCCTTAAAGAGATGGACAAGCTGAACGTACCATACAAACACTCGAAGATATGTTACGAGCTTGTAAATTGGACTTAAAAGGTAGTTGAGATGACCATTTACTTCTTGTTGAATTTTCCTACAATGATAGCTATCATTCAATGATCAAAATGACACCATACGAAGCTTCGTATGGAAAAAAGCGTAAATCACTAGTTGGGTGGTTGGAAGCGGGTGAAAATGCTTTACTCGAGTCAGATCTTGTTCATCAAGATATAGAGACAGTTAAGGTGATACAATAGCGGCTACAAACGGGCCAAAGTCGACACAAGTCATATGCCGATATTAGAATACGGGAATTAGAATTTGCCATAGGTGATTAGGTATCTTTGAAAGTGTCACCAATGAAAGGGTTACAGAGATTTGGGAAGAAAGGAAAGTTGGCCCTAAATACCGTGCCATATGAGATTGCCCAAAGATTTGGGTAAGTTGCACATAAATTAGCACTACCCCAAGAACTCCCCACAGTTCATTCAGTGTTCCATGTTTCAATGCTTCGAAAATGCATGGGAGAGATGTACGAGTTACAGAGGATATCATATATGAAGAGGTAACTACTACTATTCTTGATCGATAAGTAAAAGGATTAAGAAATAAAGAAATAGTTTCCATAAAGGTACTGTTGGAGAAATCAGCAAGTAGACGAAATCACATAGGAAACCGACAGAATGATGAAATCTAAAGTACTCGTATTTGTTGTAAACAGAAGAAAAAGTTCAAAGTGCGAAATTGAAGCAATAACAAGTAAGTCTCTACAAGTATCATGTGTATATGAGAACATTAAGGATACACTTAGAATTAAATTTGTTTCAATGAGATAATGTTACTAACATTCGAGGACGAATGTTCCTAAGGGGCGAAGGATGTAACACCCCGTACATTTCCAAACCTATGTTATTACCGTAACATTTATGGAATTATTTAAACATGAGATAGTTGGTATATTATTAATGGAAATTATTGGGATAAACAAACCTTGTGCAAATGGGCTCAATTTAAGGGCCAAAACTAGGTAAAAGACATGGCCCAACAAGAAGGAAATGATCCATTCTTCTTTTGACCAAATCAACACATCAATTATTGACCAAAAAGTTGTCTAAGGATGACTATTAAGGGGATATAAAAGGCACCAAAAATATGATTTTTAATCATTTCATTACGCATGCCAAAATCTAGAATTTTCCACAACATTCTCTCATCTCACAAACCGTAAGGCAACTATCTCCTTGGAAAAAATCACTCCTTTGCAAGTTTGGGTAAGTGTTTAATCTTATGGTTCAATATATTATATGATTAATATGGTTTATAAATCATGTTGGTTATGTTGGCAAAGTGTTTGACAGTTCACTATGTGTAAAACTGTCTATTTTTGTAATCGAAAAAGGGTTTTGCCTTGCAAACTTGAAAATGGACTTGTGGTCTTGAAGGAAGTGAACTTGATGGATTCAATATTTACATGTGAGATGTGATTATAGCCTTAAATTTTTTTATCCTTGTACATAATGTTTGGAATTTTTATTGCAAAATTGTGCATGGACTTGGTGGTGTATTGAAGGCAAAATGTGGTTTTGGTGATGTTCATGTGTGTTGCGAAACCATGGTTGATTGTTGACATGCGGCCGTAGATGCAAACGCAGGTGGCTCTGTACAAGGCTAGAGGGCACCTGCAGCCGCATGTCAACCACCTGCGGGTGCAGGTGGCTTCGCAGGTCAGCCCAGAAACTTATTTTGTGTATTTTTGTCTATCTTTGACCCTCGGAGGCCCCTATACCGTTTATGGATGTAATTATCAACTTATGATACCTTTTGAATGATGTTAAGGGGTCGTTTGGAGGGATGTTGTATTATAACAATTATGGATTGTTGTTAATATGTTGTTATTAAAGGTATTGAGGTGACTTGACGGAATAATTATGATGTAATGATAATGAGGAAGCGTAAAGGGTAAACTTGGTGTGAAATGTTATTGGTTTATGATGTCTTGGTCAATGTGTAAAATGTTATGGTATTATTGGTATGGTCATGCAATAAATGGTATTGTAAGAGGGCGAAATGATGTTATATGGCAGTCATGTAATTCATTGTCGTCTTGTGCACTTGTAAGGTAACTAGTTGTTAACGTGAGTTTCGTTATGAACTTGTGTTGTAGAGTTAAATGTAAGGAAGGAGCTGGACTATTGTATTCACGTTCATGTATAGGACTGTGTCTCCATATTGAGAATATAAGGTATTTAAGGTTACTCTTTTCGTATCCTTCTGCAGCATATTGTTCACATTGTCAATGTACTTGTCCCATTCCGAAATATTCTAAGGTACCTCATTTCAGGTTGTCATATATTGTTATTTATGAGTCGCATAGTTGGGGACATTGTTCCAAGTTCCAATAATATTACCTTGTCAAGTTCCAATAACGATGTTATAACCACAAATGTACCAATCTCACAAAAGTAAAGGAATAAAGTTATGCATATATGGTTTATTGTTTGAGAATTGGGACTACTCAAAGGGGCACATAATCCTAGATCGAGTGGACCCTAATACTATATTATGACCCACCAATAAGGTGGATGACCTACCAACCAATAAGGTAAATAACCTACCCACCGATAAGGTGGATGACTACCCACCGACAAGGTGGATGACTACCCACCGATAAGGTGGATGACTATATTTTAACCCACCAATAAGGTTAATGGCTACCCACCGATAAGGTGGATGACTAATAAAAATAATGATCGTAAAAGTAAAGAAATTATATTACTTAAATAAAAGTATATATGAATGTTGGTATATGAACGATAATGAGTGATCGAATAACGAGAGTGATGAAAGCAATGAACATGGTTCTACAAATAGACCGGTGGTTTATCCATATTGACTATTCTCTTATATTCTGATTCCATTGAAGTACTTATGTATCATACAGTTTCATATAGCCTTACATACTCAGTACATTCTTCGTACTGACCCCCTTGGAGGACTTCCCTTACTTGCTGCAGGCACAGGTGCTAGTAGACCTCCACAGTAGGTTAAGGATGATTTGCCAATCTTTGGTGAGTTCCATTTGGCTCGGGGATTTTTGAGTCACATGTGTATATTTGTTTTGGTACTGTAATGTTGTATAATGCGTGGACTTTTCCCGACTTTAGGTTGGTTATGTATGTGTATCTGTTAGAGGCTTTGTAGACGTATGTGGGTATATGAATGTATGATATGTATGTCCATATTGACTTGATGGCCTTGAAGGCCAAGTTTCACATATGTATATATCACATGTTCCATGATTTCCGCTATTAGCATCTTGTATCTATACGTGGTGGTGATGTTCCTTGAATAACATGCATTTGAATGGACATGAGCAAAGATTGGTTCTCTCGGGCCTTATCGACTACGGGTGCCAGTCCGCCCGTTGGAATGCGGGGCGTGACAATATGAGATCAACTTTGGAGGTAAATAGGATGAGCTTTTGCTTCTAGAGGAATTTGCTTACAACAATAGTTATCAAGCAAGTATTCAGACGGCTCCGAATAAAGCTCCTTATGTGCACCATTGTAGATCTCCAATATGTTTGTTTAAACCTTAGGTAGTTTAATTTTTCTGTTCTAACTCAGTTTATAAGAGATTAAGAAAGTGAATATTATTGTAAGTTGTCTTCAGACTTCTTAAAGTCAACAAAATTGTTATGCTAATATGAGGCACAAACAATTGGTGTTTTTTGTGAGTTACTGATGGTTTTTGAATGTTTAACCTATGAAAGATGTAATGCATTTTGGTAGGAAGGGTAAAATTAGTCCTTGATTTATTGGTCATTATGAAATCTTGAAAAGAGTTTGAAAGGTAGTGTATAAGTTGAATTTACTGTATGAGATGTCCATGGCGCATCTCATCATGCATGTGTCTATGTTGAAAATGTATAAACCCGATCATTCTTATATATTGTCTTATGAGGAGATTAAAGTTAACAAAGGATTGATTTATGAAAAGGAACCTGTGCAAATACTTGGTCAATAAGTTAGAAGGTTGAGAACTAGGGATGTAGCTTTAGTTAATAACTTGTGGAATAATCATAATTCTGAGGAAGTAACTTGGAAAGCAGATCAAGACATGAACAAGAGTTGCCCCAATTTTTTTTTCTCTATTTCATGTATGTGCTAAACCTTCTAGGTATCATAGTTTCATAAAATTTTCTAGTGGTATGAATCCCTTTTCCTTGTATTACAACTTGATCATTTTAGTTATGGGAGACCTTGACGTAACTATTATAACACCTCAAACATTCAGGTTAAGATTTGAACCATTTTATATATGTAGTTAGATCTGAACCTAATGAACTTTTATTGTACCTTGGTGTAAGGCCAATTATTAAGTAGGGGACATGCATTGAATGTAAATTAAAGTCACAAGGAACCTATGGCACTGCGTTGAGTTAAATGCTTCTTTACTGATGATGTTTTCGTATAAGTTTTTACTATGGTCAACTTCAAACACACATTTCTCCTAGGATGTGAAGAGTTACAAGGCCCATAACCTATCACATCAAAGTTATATGAGTAATTTCCATCGCATCAAACCATTTGTTAATCCAAGTTTAAAGCAAGAAGTTATAGTCATTATAGTTAAGACGTGTCAAACAGTCACAGCCGAATCGTACCACATACATACCATAAGTGAACTTGGACCATTTAACGATCCATAAATGGTTTTGATGGCCTGTAATATGGTCTGTATTTCATACTCAGTTAGTGGTGACCTAGAATGGTATAGTAAAACTCATATTACGGTCCGTACATCAGTTTTATGATCCGTATATAAGGTATATAGTGCATATATAAGTTTTGCTAGATTTTTATAAAAATACTCTTTGGGGTTTCTTTTCCCACTTTTTACACTTTGGTGTACCCGAACAGTCTCCATGAGAGATCCTTATCCTTTTAAGACTAGTTGTGTATTCTGCATGATCTTACTAAATAAATCTAAGAATTTCTACAAGATTCTAATATCAAGTCATTCTTTTGTCACTAATTAAATCAAGAAATCACTTTTAGGATTTCAGACTTGATTTTGAGTAGCACCCATTACCAATCAAAGAGATTATACCTCCTTATACATCAAGGTAGTAACACTCTCATAATTTTCAAGTGATTCTAACATTTGATTAGGTATCCTAAGAAAGAATCTACAATTAAAACCTAGGGTTTTTAAGAAAACTCGTCACCAAGGTTCAAAAAATGTTCTTGTGGTTGTTTTATGTCACGACTCGAGACTACCCCCAAGTCGTAACACGGTGCTTAGAGTTACAAGTGACCCCAAGCTAACCCATGGACTGGTATGACA
Source organism: Capsicum rhomboideum (assembly GCA_031232105.1). Taxonomy (NCBI): domain Eukaryota; kingdom Viridiplantae; phylum Streptophyta; class Magnoliopsida; order Solanales; family Solanaceae; genus Capsicum; species Capsicum rhomboideum. The sequence continues at coordinate 42,715,010 of CP124719.1, read as the reverse complement.
CTAGAAATACTAAAGCAACTGATAAAAACACTGTGCGGAAGCTGAACTGAGTGATGCAATAATAATCAAAACCAATAAAAATGTTGTAACACCCTGTAATTTTCTAACCATACTTGATACCTTGGGATCATATATACATAGGTTTTGAGATGCCATGAATATGTGTTTTATAGTGTTATTGGGGAAACATTTGATATCGGACTTAACATGTGCGATCAGACCTTCAGAGGAGGTGTTTTGTGATTTCGTAATGCATTTGGGTGATGCCCCGTACATATTATAACCTCATTTGGTGACTTTAAGTCATGTTTACTTGATGGTTAAGGTCACTAAGTAAGTATTTTGTAGTGTTTTGATAAGGGATTGGACGATACGCAAACATTGGATAAGTGGCCGAAATTTTCAGCAAAGTGCTGAAACTTGCTCCACTACCCTGTTCCAGGGGTGTGGAGCAAGCTACCTGAAGGATGCAGATTTAGAGAAGTCTGGAAACTTGCGCCACAGCCTGCTTTGCAGCTAGTGGCGCAAGGCACAAATTTTGTGCCTTTCCGGACCCGTTTTGTAACGCAATTCTACGACGCTTCTTGGATGGTTTCTTTTGATCCTTTGGAGTTATTTGAGAAGTGTTAAAGCTTCAAACACTTAAATACACTCCTACATACTCCTACATGCTCAAATCATGAAATGTTAATAGTAACCCAAAAATGTCCAATGAAGCTAAGGGCGACTAGAATTCCTATTTTTGCGATCGAAACGACGAATGAGAATCTCGTAAGAAAATATTGTCGTGGCATCATGGAATTATGTAAACATGAGATATATGGTGAATTATGTATGAAAAATTGATGGCTAAGTTGAGATGTGTTATTGGGCCCAATTTGAGGCCCAAAATGGAATAAAATACATAGGCCCAAAGGGAAATGATCTATTCCTCCAATATTGACCAAGTAAAACATGTATTAAATGCCAAGAATTGGCTAAGGACAACATGAGAGGACTATATAAAGGGGTAAATAAGATTTTTATTGTCCAAAACCTCTCATGCCTTTAAGATATTTTTCTCAACATTTCTCATTTCCAAACCCTAAAGCAAAATAATTCCTTTGGACTCTTTGGACAAGATCATCCTATTCCAAGATTTGGTAAGTGTTTATTCTCATGGATTAACATATTATATGCATGGGAGATTATGTATATTATGCTAGTTGTGTTGGCAAGGTGATGAATAGTGTATTTTTGCCTTTGGTGAAAGATGTGTCATCTTGGTAATTTTAACTTGAATTAGGAATTGTGCCTTTGATGAAAAAGCATGGTATGGACAAAATATGAACATGTATGGTGTTATTTTTGGTATTAAACTTGTTCTTTTCTATAAGTGGAAATTGTGGGATTTTGGCCGATATGTGTTATGAGTTTTATTAAGGTCATTTGATGGGTTATTTGTGATGTGTTATGGATAAGAAAGTGTAAAGGAGAAGTGTGGTAGTGAAATGTATCCATTATCATGTATTGGTCAATGTTGGGAATATTATGGAATTTTTGGAATAATAGTATGATCAATGATTTTGTCAAGGGGAAATGACATGTTTAAAGGCAAACATGTAACTCATTGACATTGTATGCATTTGTAAAGTAATTGGTGGTTAATGTGAATTTCGTTATGTATTTATGTTGTAGAGTGACACATAAAGAAGGAGCGGGCTTATTGTATACGCATCTAAGGTTGTATATTCGTATTGCGAATCCAAGGTATGTAGGGTTACTTTGTCTGTATCTTTCTGCGGCAAATAGTGTTCACATTGACATGTCACTAGTCCTATCTCGAAATGTGCTAAAGTATTCCATATACGGTTAGCAATGGTCATTGTTATAAATTTCCTACTCTTTGATCATTTGTAAATCTCATGTCTCATATTCATGGTTAATATTCCGAAAGCTCAAATAAAGTTATGTTCCAATATTCCAATAGTGACTATACTTGTGTCTCTTGTTCATGGATTATTGTCCAATGGTTCCAATAGTATCATGGTGCTAGTAATGTTATATTTCTCATGATGTTTATTCACATGTCCTTCACTCATTGCTTAATGATTCAAAGTTTCCAACAACGTTATGTTCCAAAGTTCCAAAGTGATGTTATGACTATCAAAGTATCAATCTCAAAGTAATGAACAAAGTAATGCATATGTGGTCAATGATCAAGTACGGGTGGCAGGTCTAGGGCATAAGCCTAGCTCGACTCGATCCCGAGGTATGAATTTATGGGTGGCAGGTCTAGGGGCATAAGCCTAGCTCGACCCGATCCCGATGCATTGATGTATGGGTGGCAAGTCTAGGGGAATAAGCCTAGCTTGACTCGATCCCAACAAGATGATATGATATGAAAAGACCCACTGATCAGTCGGGGCCCGGGTACATTGTGATATGTAATGACAAGTGAGCATTGAATGTAAAGAAAGTAACAAAAGTAATGAAAGCAATCCACATGGTTTACATTGATTAGTCATTTGTATTTGAGTTCATTGAGATATTCATGTGTTGTACAGTTTCATCTGAGCCTTGCATACTCAGTACTTATTTCGTACTGACCCCTCTCGGGGAATTTACCTTACTTGCTGCAGGCGCAGGCACCAGTAGGCATCCCCAGTAGATTGCCACTGTTAGCGGTTCTTTGGTGAGCTCCAGCTCATTCGGGGCTTCTCCGAGTCAGAGTGTGTCTATATGTTTTGGTATTGTACATATTGTGTAAAGCGGGGACTTGTCCCGACTTATGGTTCATTTTGGTCAATGCTTTGCTAGAGGCTCTTGTAGAAAAGTGTGGGTGTATAAATGTAAAAGGGATATGTCGTACTTGACTCGGTGGCCTCAACGGCCTAGTTTCGCGTATGTATATATATCATGTTCCATGACTTTCATTGTTGGTCTCTATAGCCGTTATGTGCTTATGGGTTTCTTATGGCATGCATATGATTGAACATAGGCAAAGGTTGGTTCTCTCGTGCCTTATCGGCTACGGGTGCCAATCATGTCTCGATTGTATTCGGGGCGTGACAAATGTCTGAGTCAAAAACCACAAATTTGAACAACTAACTATATGTCTGAAAGCCTCTACTAAGATGAGTTGCTAGGACAAGCCCCCAACAAAATCTAACTATCTGAAAATCTAAATTGGGAATAAATGAAAAATATTGATAACTAGTTCTCGAATGATGAGGACTCACCAAATACTATTTTTGATATGATACAGAGTCGTACTAAGCACGATCTGGGTGCTAAACATTAGAACCTATATTATAAGACAATATAGCACAAAGGAAAGTATGTGATTAGTACTTTGAATGTACTGAGCATGTGATATATGCACTACACTATATATGCTGATCATGAGAAAATGAACTAAACATGTATGTGGAACATAAACTGATGAAATGTCCAAGTTAATAACCATGTAACTGAATAATAGTAGTATGCTGAGTGAAGTGAGTACAAGGTTATGCAATATTTAAGTTCAAACTATAAGAGTACAAGGACATTCCTAATATCATAAGAGGTATACAAACTGACATATTGATGATAGAATATTTAAATAAATTGCCTATTACTGAGGTATACTATGATGCAAAGACTCATCTAGATAATCACAAGTACTGATTTCATAAATATTTTGATATAACTGAGATACTGTGAAATAGACTGAACTGAGGGTGATACAAATACCAAAGTATGAGACTATGGGAGATACTATTAACCTACATATAACCATGTGAGTTAAACATGGAGTTCGATGTATAATCCTCATCGAAGAGGGCCCAATACACTTTGCCAGGGTATAAAGCTAGCCCAATATACTTTGCCAAGATATAAAGGCTTAGCTGATCTGATGTGGTATAAATAAACCTATGGTGGCACATAGTTCTGGGACTAAGGTTTTTGCTTGGTGAACCTTAGTCCAAATTGGTTTTAAGTACTACTCCCAACTGAACATAATTGATAGATCAATGAGATGACATGCTTGAATGTCAACCTGAGATGACATAGATATATGTCAACCCGAGATGATCATGGATGCCATACCTGACTGCCATACTACTAGTGAACTCTATTTTTATTGGTCCACGATCATTAATGCCCTTTCGGATACCATACAAATTGGGAACTTACTTTTGAGAGAAGGTGTTCAAGAGCATTGGTGGCATATCTGAATGTCATACATATCATGTGTTTTACTGATATGAGCTGAAGCTCCTGACTATGATATGAGTACATATATATATATATATATATAGATCACGTATTTCTGAATTATGAGATCTGTACATTTTATAGGGGACATGAGATGGCTGGAGTAAATGCATAAAAGTAGCATATGAGGACTGAGAATTGGAAGGAAATAATAAAACTGGACTCAAGCCCTGAATTCTGACTCATGGAGATGTCAATAGTCTAGTAGGGTGAATTTATTTGAAAACACCATTTAGAATATACTTCATTTGAAAGCACTCTGCAGGTCAGTAACACTGAGGGTACAGATAAACTGAGACTGAGTAACAGACCCTCTATCTGAAAGTATCCTAAAACATGTAAACTTGAAGGAACGAGTATTTAAATTAATAATGCATGGGATCCTAGGTCATCGGGTGTTCATAGCCCGCCATCTCAAAAGAATGCAACTATTCATGACAGCTTTTATATATGAATGAAATATGATATTACATAATACAAGTCCAAAAATTATGGAATATCATTATACTTAGAGTTCATGGACATGATACTATAAATGTACTGAATTTCATGGAGAAACATGTATTTATAGTTCACTAGCTATGGGGAATTGAAGTACAAGACAAATCATGGTTGTATTGAAAATCCCAACTTTGAGATCCTGAATTAACTAAGGAATTGAATGTATTTTGGGACTCAATGGGTAAAAGGATACCCACTGATGAAATCCCACATACCTGGAGATTAAAACCTTGGTGAAACTCTTGAATTTTGAGCTTGAAGAAGATGAACCCTAGTTATGCCTTGGAGAAGAGAAATCACCTCTTTTCTTGTTTTCTCCTTAAGTGTCGACTTAATTTTTGAGTAATGAGGGACTTAGGGTAAACTTAGGCTTATAATTCAGCTTTGGGATGGCTTAAACAGCTTATTTTAGGGGTCTAATGAGTGGGAAATAACTGGAATGCCCCTTAAAAAATGTAACTAAAAAAGCTGTAGAAAGAGGCATACGGGTTATCCCAATATCGTAGGACCCACTTATTATCGTGGGTGGTGCACGTGGTTGGTAGGATGGACTGGAGGTTCTTTGAACATGATCAAATGAGACATGGTACAATCGTGGTACCCACTCACAATCGTGCCTTGGGTCGTAGGCTTGGAATCCAAGTCGAATCAACCTTAGGAGTGACGATCGTATCTAAGATCATGGTTTCTAACCATGGTCGTGGTTCCGTATTGTGGTTGGAAGGTATACATGTCATCTTGTAAGTTTTTGGGCCTTTTTCAATCAGACGAGACCATGGCACGGTCGTGGTTTTTTTTGTAGGTTCTCACTACTGGACAATGCTTCACTAACATGGCCATAGCTCTTAGCTCCGGACTTGGATTAAGGAAAAATTGGATGCGTTGGAAATATAATTCAAATATATATCATTTGGTGGGTCTTTATCTCAAAAATACTTTAGAACCTAGTAGTTATGCTTCTTTTAAGTTGACTATAGGAAGATTCCTTACAAGAAATCAATCGGTAAGGAAGGTTTCAATTGGCTATGAGCTAGGAGTTACTTGTGGCCTTAATACAAGTATAAATAACTTATCATACTACCAAAATATGATGTTTGATATTACAAGTACTTAAATCATGGTTCTAATCTTAGCTCAGATTTTTGGGGTGTTACATTTTCCTTCCAAGATTATATTTTTCTTGGATATTTGGAGGAATTAAAGGTATGCAAGGTTATCCTCTATATTTGGGAACACCTTTTTCTTCCCCAGGAGTATATTTAACATAATTTTAATATCTTCCATGAATGAGATTGAGTTAGATCGAAACCCTCATGTCTTGACTTCTTGATTCTTGATAAAACTCCAAGAATCCTTACAAAAGTGTTCAGTTGCTAGGATAGATCCTTAGCTCATGAGATCTTACAAGTTCCATTCGTGACGCTATAAATGATAGTGAAAAGAAAGGTTCTCTGTTTTGAAAACTAAACTTAATGATTTCCTTTTAGATGAGTAGAACACTTACAAACACAAACTAAGAATTATGATTTTAAGAACAAGGCTCTAGAACATGATATAAGAACTTGATTTACATGATTTTTAGAAGAATAATGATTTAAGCATACATAATAGTTGGGAGGATTATTATTAACTGAGAAGTTATAAGTTAAGATAACAAATACCCAAAACTACATATGCTAGCATTGGATAGGACCATAGTGTTAACTTAGATGACTCCTCTATATGCCCCAAGTAAAGTCTCAACACGGATCCATAGTTATATAATTCCTTATGCTTAGTAAAGCATAGGACAACTTTCCAATCATGGTGTTAAGTTAGTTATTTGAGAAACACCCTAGTAGAAAAACATTTATTTAAGAAAGATGATTTTGGCACAAGGCCACCCTTTTTTTTTTGTAAAGTTTAATGTACAGTCTATCTCATGATTAGTTATAGAGTGTATCTCATGATTTAGTTATAAATTGTGCTCATATGACTCAGTTAAATAGTTTATATTAGTTTTTAATCATGCCCGTTATGTCATGTTCAATTCATCTATTTCACCTACAATATTATTCCTTAGAGTTATGGCCCTTTGGGTGCTGCATATTTTACTGATGCAAACTTAGGAGTCAGGCAAGTGATCAGACACAATGCTAGGTCCCACATTCCTTGTTGCTGTTAAGCCCCTCCTTACTCCTTGGGGGGTTATCTATAATTTTATTAGTTTTACTAGTTAAAGGTATGCCGGGAGCCTTATCTTGGTACCTAGTATTCAATTATGATTAGAGCCTTCATGGATAGGTAGTTAGTTAGTAAGCTTAGATATGTTATCAAATTCATGGCTCTTAATTCACAGGTGGAACATATTTTTTATTTAAGAGATATGTCTTTTTAAATACTTTTTAGTATGCTTCTGCTTATGTTTAGTGTATTCTCTCATTTAATTCCATATTAAGGGTATGCTCTGGCCAACAGTGGCTTCAGGTGCTAACCATGCCCAGGGGCTAGGCTCAGGTTGTGACAACTTTATTTCAGAGTGCTAAGTTCAAGTGCTCAAGGATGTCTATAAAGCCGTGACTAGTAGAGTCCTTCTTATTGGTCTGATGTGTGCTAAACTTATAATAGGAGTTTATATTATATTAAAATATTAACCTTCTTACAAACTCTAGATCATGCAATAGAGATGCCATAAGAAATTGATTCTGATCCATGCATTACCACTAATTCCTCTAATTTTGCCTCACCTTCGATATGGTAAAAGGTATGAAGCTATAAAATTCTTATCAACATGGTACTCCCATATGGAGCCATCAAAATTTTAAGAGATTGCACAAGGGATTATAGGAAGTCCATTGGTGTATTGGAATCTCTTATTTCAACGGATATATTTTGGTTTATAAAAATTAAGCGTTTGAGCCTAAAGTAGGATATAGTCTTAAATCCTTGTCAAAACTTTTATATGGATGACACCTTTAAGTGGGTATGTTGTCACATGAGGTTCTGAGTTTCTAAATACTATGTGACTAGTTTTGTATTCTTGAATTGTGAAAGGTGGAGAAATGCTAGGTATTTTTTAAGGTGTCCTAAGAGCTGAATTGAAGGGATTATAGATAGACGATGTTGAGTCTCTTAGTATAGTTTAAATTCATTTGAATGGAGTGGACTAAAATTAGAAGGCGTAATATGAATAAGCTACTATGAAGAGATTAGATTGTTGGGTGATAGAGAAGTAGATAACTACAACAATAAAATATAAGTTATATAATGATAGCCTTAGAGGTAGGAAGAAGTTAAGAAATATCTTAGAAATAGATCCTACCAATAATTTTAGTATCTGAACGTATAGTCTATATGGAAGAGTGTAACATTCATGTGTATAGTAGTACCACAATCATTCAGAGCAATTCAATTATAACTCTGTCTAGAGAAAGGGTCCACAAACTTAAAATGTCAACTTTAGAACTGAGGGGGAGATGATAGAAAGATGAACCAAGATAGATATTGAGATTCAAATAATGAAGGGTTCAAAAAGTAATATTGTAACATTCTTATCCTAATGTACTCCTTGTACTTTAGTCAAGATTAATCTCTACTCGTGTCTTATGTATTTATTCCATGCCTATGTTTAAGATCCTAGCACTCCACAAAAGTTTTTGTCTATGTTATGTTACTCAAATGAGAGTAAAATGCTTTAGGCAATGATTCTAATCTTACTCTATCATTCAATGAATTCACGTCCCATTCTATCATGCTCATGATCTATGAACGCATGTTTTATCTTATACGATGTCCTATTAAACTGTGTCTTATGATATGCCCTTCATACCTAATGAACTCATGCTATGCCACATCTATGCTAAGTGAAAATGTACCGTATGGTTCTTGACTATGATTTCCTTGCTCTAAGTCATATGTACTTTTGCTAATGATGATCATGGATGGCTATGTCATGTCTATCTTCAAAACGACTCTCTATTTATTCTTTATGTGTTTGGTGTACAAAGTATTCATGTCTAATACACATGCTCTAAAAGATAATGCTCCATTTAAGCTCAATGTATATTCTGAAGAGTCAGGGCTCTATTCGTAATTCATGCAATTCGTGCTCTTTCTCTATTCCTTTAATGACCCTCGATTATGATGTGAATAAATGTTAATGAAAAAAATTTATGTAAGGGAAAAGAAAGAAGAGATTAGATACTCCCTTTTAATGATGACTACAATATGCTTGTTTCATCAAAGCTAATAAGTGTGGAAGAAATGCAAAATAAAGTTTAGTTATGTGTAATAGTTGGACGGAAATATATTGTGTATCTCCTTGTAGAAGTATGTGAGTATGTTGATTGTAGGGATGATCAAGAAGACAAAATTTGTTTAATAACTTAAGATACCAGGAAAAAATGAAATAGATATAGTGATAGGCTTGAATTTCATGTTGAAGAACACGTGGGCAATCTCATTGTGTTACTTTGTCATAATCCAATTCTATACCGTAGGTGTAACCGACACTTTTGACCACATGTAATCCCAAGTGAACCCTTGGTATTGGCATGTGATTAATCGAATTAACAAAACTGAGCAGAAGCTTTAAAAAAATTAAGATAAACAAACAAAAGAAATTATTTGTATAGAAGTAATAACTAAAACCTCCAAACATGTTGATTGTCTAATGTCTGAAAGCCTCTACTAGTAACGATGAGTTACTCAGACAAGACCCCTAGATAGTTCTAAAACAATTGAAATAATAATCTGAAATCAACCTAACAACTAAATAGTCCCTGAATTATTAGGACTCATTGAGCTGACTGAAACTCATGTTGCTATTTAGCCATGAGTCTAGGAATGAGCACCCGAATCTATACCAAAATAATATATAGCATAAAAGAAAGGTATGCAGTCAGTAGTACTAAATGTACTGATTATGTGAGATTATAAACAATATATATAAAGTAAAGCTAATACTGGGGATTTTCTTATAACTAACATACATCATATGAGCTTGTGAAGTCCATCGTATGATCCAGTTGAAACGGTCCCCTATACCTTGCCAAGTGTATAGAACCTATCTGAAATGGATCCACTACTGGGCCCATTAGAAAATAGAGTCGACCTAACTAGCGGAGTGACTCAAATCCTATGTTGGCAATATAGTTCTGGGACTTGGGTTTTCTGAACCCTTATCCTTTCGGTGCTAAATTCTACTCCAACAAAATACTGTATATACTGTATACTCATAGCTAGATAAAAAAAAAATTTGAAATATTATGCATGACATTTTGTTCAAGTAACTTTTTTTACTAAATTCTGAGATCACGGAACTAGCCATGCTAAAGTTTTAGTCTGTGAAGCTAAATCATAATACATTAGGTAAAATCATTGTTCAAGTATAGTGTCTGAAATGGGACTAATGAAATCATGCGTATTCATTTAAAACAAGAACTTTAACAGTATAGTAATTTGCTAAAACTAAAATCATAATAGTTGGATAATTGGTTGTTTAACCCTATTCTTGAAATCACAAAGTTCATGTTTTGATTTGTGAAAACTAAGGCATGAGAGCGAAAGGAAACTCTCTTTGAAGATACCACATACCTAGTTGTTGAAGGGTCTAGATTGATTTTTATTTAATTAAGACTGAGAGATAACCCCCGGGCTTTTCTTTATGAGCTTATTTCTGAGTTTCTAATAGAGAATCATGAGGTATGAGGGAGTAACTGATTGGGTCAGCCTGATAAACCCCTCTTAGACTCAAAGTGTTTGGCTTAGGTGATCTTGGGCGTATTTATACACCCAAACGCCATGTTTTACCTGTACTTTATCTAAGGTTTGAGAAACCATTATCTTGTGTATGTGTGGTAGATATACTTTTGATGTAAATACGCTAGTATACATGATTAGTACTATTTCAGAAGTGAATGAGGCATGCGGAGAATCAAGGTGACAAAGATTACAAGCGACAAGGTTACTTGGGAAAGAATGAGCAAGCATAAGAATTCAGATGGGCCATGCGCCGCACCCCTTGAGGCTGCATGATTAACCATGTTCCACAATCCGTAGGGTTGTGCGATGGGCCCTATGGTGCAAGGGTCTACCAAGCCACAATTGTTCTTTTAATCCAAGAAATGTCTAGGGCCTTGGGGGTAATTTCACAATACATCTATAAATACCCCAAAAACGTCCTTCAGAGTGACTTAGGCATTATTTTAGAGTAGATTAAAGAGGCTAAGGGTTTTTATTACTGTTCATCTTCCTTAAAATCTTCTACTCATTTTCTTTGGAATGAATAACATTATCTTTGTAATTTTATTTCCAACTATGAGTGGCTAAATACCCTTGTTCTGGGGTTGAGGCTTAACGCATGATTGTATATCGTAATCTTGACTTGGTTTAACATTGAATTTATTACATCAGTTTTTCTTAAACTCTTGATTTTACTATTTTAATGCTTGGCTAATAGTAAGATACATCTATAATTCTGTTGTGAATCCGAAAGGAGAATCCTTAGGATAGAACGAGGAGTTTAGGGGATAAGTTCTCATCTTTAATAAAGTAAAGAATAGATTCACATCTAGGATAGGCATATACTTAGAACGCCTTGTTTGGTTCACATACGGGTAGATAACTTAATGCATTTAAACTAGAGTATTGCATCCCCGCTCAACGATGTAGTGGCGATATCCTTTTAGGTAGAAGACTAGAGGCTCGAAAGACCATAGTCATAGTATTAACCCTGTGAACCAACAACAGAACAAACAACATAACCAATGAAAGAGTAACAATATACAAGATTGCAATAAGTGCCTTGACCCTGGAATTTACCTCTATATTGTTTACAACCTTGCTCAAATCGTGATTGTAATACTTTATTATTTTTTCACACTATTAAAAAGATATAATTTCACAAATCCTCTTGATAAATCACAACACTTGTCTGAAATATTATTAGAACTTAAATTTAGTGAATTGCTAAGCCTATAGTCCCTCTGGGCTCGATATTCGGCTCTCAAAGAGCCACTATATTACTTGCTAGACCACATACACTTTCATGTAAGGTAGGCCGCAACAAGTTTTTGGCCCCGTTGTTGGGGACTTAAATAAGTGATTTTGTTAATTTTATTTTAATAATAATATTATACAAGTGTTGACAACTTGATCTTAGCAGGTGATTTTGCAGGTTTAATTTGTACTTAAAGTTGGCTAGAGAAAGAGAATTGGTCGAATCATATTTGGAGCCCGAACAAGCATTTCATTAGCAGCGGAGAGCACCTTCTCTTCAATATCCAATTCATCAGTTTTAGCTGGCAGATCATTTAGAAATTATTCTTGTAAAAATGGATGCAAAGATCAATTTGCAAAGTGCCAATCCCACTCGCAAATAATGTCACCTCCAACATTCGTAAATTGGAAGAAGGAGGTCAATTCGAGCTTACACAAAATATGGTGCAACCATTGCACACCAGTGGGTAGTTTATAGGGCTATCTCATGAAGATCCACAACAACACTTGCAGAATTTTCTTGAGATTAGTGACACATACATTCCCGAAAGAGTCTCATCTGACTATGTGAGACTCACTCTCTTCCCTTGTTCTCTATTAGGGGAAGAAAAGAGGTGGTTGAAGGCTGAATCACCCAATTCCATCACCACCTGGGATGATCTAGCTAAGAAGTTTTTGATCCATTTCTTTCCATCTGGAAAGACTGCAAAATTAAGGAGTGAGATCTTGAGGTTCAGACAAAAGGATGGTGGGAATTTGTATCAAGCTTGGGAGAGGTTCAAGTCCATGCAACGTGATTGCCCTTACCACCATCAGACAAATGAGGTTCTGGTGCATACTTTTATAGAGGGGCTTGAACCTAACTCAAAGATTCTTTTAGATTCAGTAGCTGGTAGACAAGTCTTAGAAAAGACATATGATGAGCTGTATACGCTTCTGGATAGCATATCATAGGGAAATCTAGAATGGAATGCAGATATTTAATGAAGCACATGAAAAAGGATGTAGGGTTATTAGAAGTGGATCAATTGACAACCATTAAAACGCAAATTCCCTCTTTGAAGAATCAGGTGAACACTCAGCTTAATAACCTAAATTTGGGACATCAGCAGGCTCCCGTACAAAAAACTTAGACTTGGTATTAGGTATGTGGTAATGGGGATTACTCAGTAGATTCCTGTGTAACTACTCCAGAATCAATAAACTTTATGGGTAATGCTCAACGCCAAGGTAATCAAAATTTTGGGAACACGTATAGTTAAAGTTGGCAAAATCACCCCAACTTCTCATGGGGTGGAAATCAAGGGTAGTATGTCAATTAGTATAGGAACTAAGTGGGAAATCAAAATATTCAACAATAGGCTCAGGGTAGTAACTCTAATGCTCAATCAAGTAACATTGAAGTAATGCTAAAGCAAATTATGGTTAACTAAGCACAAATGGCTATTGACATAAAAAATCAGCAATTAGCCACAAAAACTATAGAGGTTTAGATGGGACAGCTTACTGTGGCACAAAACACTAGACCTCAGGTAGGTTTACCAAGTGATACCGAACTTAATCCCAAGCAGGTTAATACAGTTTCTACTCAAAATGGTACACAATTAGAGAAATTAGAGCCCAAGAAATCAACTCACAAGGCTGTGGTGAGAGATGAGAAGTAAGCAGAGGCTGAGAAAGATATGAATAGTGAGATTATTGTAACAAGTGTGAAACCACCTCCTCCATTCCTACAAAGGCTGGAAAAAAAAGAAGGAAACATGTTTTCAAAAGTTTATTTACCTGTTAAAAAAAGTGCACATTAATCTTCCTCTTATTGATGTTTTGTAGGGAATTGCCAAGTATGCCAAGCATATCAAGGATATTATGGCAAATAAGAACAGGTTGATAGAGTATTCTGCTGTTGTATTTACTGAAGAGTGTACCTCACAGATTCAAAATAGACTCCCAACAAAGCTAAAGGATCTAGGGAGTTTTACAATCCAGATCATCATTGGGCAGTCTATTAATGATCGGGGCTTGTATGATCATAGAGCCACTTGCTAGGCCTGATGGAATAGTTGAATATTTGTTGGTGTAAGTGGGATCACATATTTTTCTTATGGATTTCATTATATTAGACTTTGATGTAGATACAAAAGTCCCATTTATTTTGGGACATCCATTTTTGGCTACTAGGCGTGCCTTGATAGACGTAGCTGTTGGGCATCTAAATATGTGAGCTTATGATAAAGTATGAGGAGTTATCTGCTATCATGATGATAGATCTTAAGTCAAAACTACCACTTATTACTTACAAGGAGCCCTTGGAAAGAGCTTTGGTGGGCCATGATATCTTCGGGGATGCAGACGCTAATGAGATGGTTCAAATTCTAGATCTGGCAAGCATTTTGATTCACAAGGGTGAATTCAAGCCTCTAAATAGAACCCTTGGCCCTCATTGGAAGTCGTCTATTGAGAATTCTCCTAAACTAAAGCTGAAGACATTACCTCCACACCTCAAGTATGCTTTCTTGGGGGATGATGATACCTTACATGTTATTCTCTATGCAGTATTATGTGATGTACAGATTAAAAAGGCGTTAGCAGTGCTTAAAAGGAGGAAGAAAGCTATTGTGTGGCAGATGTCAGACATTCAGGATATAAGTCCTACCTTTTTCATACATAAAATATTCATAAAAGAAGGGTATAAACCAAGTGTGCAGCACCAGAGAAGATTAAATCTAGTAATGAAAGAAGTGGTGAGAAAGAAAGTGATCAAGTGGCTGGATGCACGCATTGTGTACCCTATTTCAGACAGCAAATGGGTGAGCCCCTAGTCCAGTATGTCCCAAAGATGGGAGGCATGGCAGTGATGACAAATGATAAGGAAGAGTTGATCCCGACTCGCACAGTAACCATGTAGAGAATTTATATGGACTACCAGAAGCTTAATGATGCCACTCACAAAGATCATTACCCAATCTATTTCATTGACCAGATGTTGGACAGACTTGCTGGACAGGAGTATTATTTCTTTTTGGATGGATATTCTAGCTATAATCAGATAGACCTAGCACTAGAAGATTAAGAAAAGACCATGTCCACCTGTCCTTATGGGATGTATGCCTTCAAGCGTATGCTCTTTGGATTGTACAATGCGCCAGCCAAGTTCTAGTAATGTATGATAACCATATTTTATGACATTTTGGAAGACTTTGTTGAGATATTTATGGATGATTTCTCTATTTTTGGTAACTCATTTGTAGTGTGTTAGCAGAATCTTGACAAGGTCCTGGCAGATGTGAGGAGACTAATCTAGTATTAAACTGGGAAAAGTGCCACTTTATAGTAAAGAAAGGAATAGTCCTTGGCCATAAAGTATTGTAGAGAGAATTGGATGTAGATCTAGTGAAAGTGGAGGTTATAGAAAAGTTGCCACCACCAGTGTCAGTCAAAGGTGTACACAGTTTTCTTGGGCATGCCGCTTTCTATAGGAGATTTATTAAGGATTTTTTGAAGGTGTCAAGACCCATGTATAAGTTGCATGGAAAGCAAGTGAAGTTTGATTTTGGGGCTGATTGTATTAAAGCATTCGATGAGTTGAAGAAAAAGTTGACAGAGGCTCCTATCTTGATAGCTCTTGATTGAGAGCTCCTTTTTGAGTTGATGTGTGACGCCAGTTATATAGCAGTGGGAGCAGTGTTGGGTATGTGGAAAAAGAGGGTTTTTCATTCTATATACTATGCCATCAAAATTTTAAATGCTGCCCAAACCAACTACACGGTGACTGAGAAGAAGATGTTGGCTCTAGTTTATGCTTTTGACAAGGTCAGATCCTATCTAGTAGGGATGAAGTTGATAGTCCATACTGACTA
The DNA here is from genome assembly GCA_031232105.1 of Capsicum rhomboideum. Taxonomy (NCBI): domain Eukaryota; kingdom Viridiplantae; phylum Streptophyta; class Magnoliopsida; order Solanales; family Solanaceae; genus Capsicum; species Capsicum rhomboideum. Next base: position 42,699,432 of record CP124719.1, on the reverse strand, counting down.
CGCTGCAATCAGGTATTTATATAATAAGTAAGATACAAAACTCAGGTTCATCAGATGGATTTTACTATTGCAAGAATTTGATGAGCAGAGAATCAGGTGGCAGATCATTTATCAAGGCTAGAGGTTCGATCACATATAGTTGTAGATGTGCGTATTAGGGAAGAGTTTACAGATGAAAAACTCTTAGCACTGAGCATAGCTGAGCTTACATGGTACACAGACATAGTAAACTTGTTAGTGAGTGGTGTATATCCACCTGAAGCAACTAGTCAGTAGAAGAAGAAGTTATACTTTGATTCTCGCTCGTATGTATGGGATGAGATGTATTTGTTTAAGTAGAGTGTTGATCGAGTTATAATAATATGTATTACAGAATGCCAAGCTAAACAAGTTCTTAAGAGCTATCACTCAGCGCCTTATTGAGGTCATTATTATGGAGAACACACAACGTATAAAGTGTTGCAATCTAGATTCTTTTGACCCACTTTGTTTAAGGATACCTTTGCTTTTTTTAAAGAATGTGACCAATGTTAGCGAATGGGAAATATATCCAGATGACATGAAATGCCATTAAATAATATCTTGGAGGTGGAGATCTTTGATGTTTAGGGCATAGATTTCCTAGGTCCATTCCCACCATCATTTGGTAATCAATACATCTTGGTCGCGGTTGACTACGTATCTAAGTGGGTAGAAGCAGAAACTCTCCCTATTAATGATGCAAATATAGTGGTTAAATTTGTAAAGAAGAACATTTTATCCATATTTGGAACTCCGAGAGTGATCATTAGTGATGGAGGATCCCATTTTTTGAATAATTAGTTCAAAAAATTTCTAGCAAAGTATGAAGTGAGACATAGAGTTGCTACAACATACCATCGCCAGATGGTGGTCAAGTCAAAGTGTCAAACCGTGAAATCAGCTAGATTCTCTAGAAGACTATGAATGCTCAATTCAAGGACTGGGAAATAAAATTGGATGATGCATTATGGGCATATAGAACTGCTTATAAAACACCCATTGGAACTTCACCTTATCTATTGGTATATGGGAAAATATGTCATTTGCCTGTTGAGCTTGAGCATCAAGCTTAGTGGGCAGCCAAAAAGTTAAACCTCGATTCAGAGATAGCAGGAAAAAAATAGTTACTTCAGTTACATGAATTTGATGAGTTTCGCTTGCATGCTTATGAAAATAATAAACTATACAAGGAGAAGACAAAAAAAATGGCATGACAGGCATATCGTGCCCCGAGTCTTTGAGCCTCGCTAGAAAGTGTTGTTGCTTAATTCTTGGTTAAAGCTTTTCCCAGAGAAGTTGAGGTCAAAGTAGTCCGGACCATTTGAGATTGTTCGAATGACCCCTCATGGGGCAATTGAGTTATGGCGTGAGGATAAGAGAATGACTTTTCTTATAAATGGGTAGAGTGTCAAGAATTATTAGGCCAAGCATGAGGATAGACAAAAGACGTCCATCATGTTTGCAGATGAATGATTGGTAGTTTTGTCGTGCCACAATGTTAACTCAGGCACTACATGGGAGGCAACCCATAAATATAATGTAATATCATAGGACATTTATTCAAGAAAAGAGGGGGAAAAATGAGAAAAATAAAAATTCAAAAAGAAGTGTCGAGCCACGAACAAAACTATGGCGCTTGGTAGGAAGCAATCCACCCTTTAACGTATTTTTTCTTACTTGTTTTGTAGGGATTTTTAGGTACCTCGGGGTTACTTGTTTTGTAGGGATTTTTAGGTACCTCGGGGCCAAAGGTAACTGAGAAAAGATAAAAGGATTATAGAAAGGCATTGAGGTATGCTATGCAACGTAGAAAAGGACCCTACTGACAAAGCACGAGGGTCTACTACCTAAGCCACACGATAGGTACCACATCATAGCCCTGCTACCTCGTTTTGAGCCTCGCGTTGCAGGCTTATAGGAATGGTTTGGCCATATGGTACAACCCTCCCAATTTTCCCCAATTTTAATTTTATTTAACCAGATCAACCCGACCCAGTGAGCTTAATTAAAAAACCACACACCCAATTTTCACCCTATTTTCACACCCTTATTCACCGCTCATTCATTTTATCTCAAACCCAATGTGTGACACACCCTATTTCACTTTAATTCTCTCTTCTTTTTCACTTGCTTCTTCAATTCAAGGTATGTTTCCATGAACTCTTGAGCTTGCTTTGGTTATTTTTTTGAAATAATTGGGCATAGTTTGTGCTATTGGTGTTGGCGTATAGATTAGTAAAAATGTGTTCTAGTTTAAATCTTTAAACCTTGCTTGATGAACATCGTGCTTCATATTATTGTGGTGCTTATAGGTGTTTGAAATTCCAATGGGACATTGATTTTGGGGAATATTGGGGGTTGATTCTGTTGACATTTGTGCGCTGCTTGACTATATTTGTAGAGTTCCTATTGTTTTTACCATAATCTTCTCGTAAGCATGCCAATGTGAGTGTTATCTATATTATGTGTGATGTTTTAAACTGATAAGTGTGTGCTTTGCTACTTGATGGGAAGCGACGAACATTGTTATGATGATTTATTATGGGGTTCCCTCTAAACGAGAAAATACGGGTGGAATAAGATGTAATTAAGGGTTGTTTTTCTAATACTTTAGGATATAAATTGTAGTTTTTGTATAATGGATTGTGTTTTGTTGGCTTGACCTGTTATGTTCATCGTTTAAAAGTGCACTCTCTAAGTCATGATATCTATGTGACAACACTAGTCTAGGAATCACAAGTAGGGGAAGTTCGAGTACCAGAAAATAGAAGACTAGTTTTAATATGCTAACAAATTAAGTGTGGGGTGGTTCCAATGCACCCTTGTAACTTAATTGTGGTTAGACATTTGGTGCTAAACGAATGCTTTTTGCTGGTGTATTTGTAATAGGACTCATGGCACCCAAACCGATCAAGGTAAAGGGAGTTACCTCTATTTGTTGAAAAATACAGAAATGGACTCATACGGGGCAGCCCGTACTTACAACTCAAGTTGCCCTAGCAGCCTCCCAAAGTGGGTGTCGAAGGTTTGGTGTCAAATGGGTTGATAAGGAAGGGGTGAAAGGGTATGAAGAAAATATGGAGAACAATTACAAACCAACAGAGTGGATTGATAAAGATAGCTTGGAAGCCAACTACCCAAGAATCTTAGCAAGGATACGACAACTAAAAATGACCATACTAGATTAAAGGAGTTATACATCAGGCCACCGTATCAAGCTATCCATCAAATACTTTATGGGAATAGATTGACTACTAGATAAAAACACCATAGAGATAAGGAAAATCACAAAACCTAGCCTTATGCTCATTTTAACAAAGAAGCTCAAATTTGGATGCGGATTATTGGTGCTTGCATGATTCTGGGGACCCACTTTACTAATGTCATGCATGATCGGGTATGGCTAGCTTTTTCTTTGATGAATGATGTTCCTATTAATGTTGGTCTAATGATTAGATAAGCAATGAGGAAAGCCTGAGTTCAAGGCTTTAGGTTCAGTTTTAGTGGTCTTGTGACAAAATTTTTGAAGGACAATGGGGTTGAGGAAGACCTGGTGGATTACAAGCCTCCTAGAAACATGAGAAGGGTGGATGTCTCCAAGGTGAAGGAGCCCAATTCCACCCATGGGCTGATTCCCACCACTATCAAGAGAAATATACGTGATAATAGCTTCTTTTGCCATCTCTATGGCATGACTAAGTTGATGATGATGTGTGGCATACGCCCACCCACTATAGATAAGCTAAGATAGTTAGATACCAACTATTGTATGAATGTGGGCCCAACTTTTAGAGAGCATGTAGATTATGTTTTCCCTACAGATGATGAGAACTTGCTAGTTGATTCTGACATTGTCATTATTTCTGATCAGGAGGACTCCGAGGTGGGATATCTTAGTCTCGGTGTGGATGAGGGTGATGACTAGAGCCTAGGAAGTTCTTTTTATCCATCTTTTGTTTATGCTTTTTGTTGTACTCTAATGATAGTGCTTCTTCTAAGTATGAGGTGGGGGCAAAAGTATTCCTTAGGTTAGTCTTGTGTTTAATTTCTATGGACAACATGTTTGGTAGTACTTTGGTATCTTGTTTTGGTGTTTTATGGATTTGCTACTAGTCGGATAATTGTGGGTAGTAATAAGTAGTATTTTTCACCTCATTGACTTTTATGAGTTGGTCGTAGTAATTATGTTTGGTATTAGTTGTTTTGCTTTTGGGTTCCTCGAGGTTTTTTTTCGGTTCTTTTTTTTAGGATAATCCCTTTGAACAAAGTTGGATTAAATTTTTTTGAGTAATTTTTTTTTAGCAATAAGTTGTGCATAAAAGTCATAGTTAAGTATTTTTCTCTATGATGGGTGGATGACGGCTATCTTAAGATAAAATTAGTCATAGGTAGAGAGTAGGTAAGTAGAACCCTTTCACTAATTTGATGTTAAGTACTCTTTTAGGCCACATGACTATATGATAAAAATGTGGTTTGAATTCAAACATGTTGTGATGAGTTGAATGATTATTTTTGAAACACTTTGGCTCATTTATGTGACTCTTGTATGATTTTAGATTAATTTGAATTCTTGCTCTTGCTCGGTTGAAAATTTATAGGAAGTATTCTTGATTTGAACATGTATACATATTGATGTCTAGAACTTGCCCGGTGTGCGTGCTAAGAAAAATGAAGAGTGTTGAGCGTAAGAGATGATATAGGCATTTCGTTGGCAGCCATGATTTATACCTTACTTTATCTACCCATGGTTCATGATCTTAGTTAGCCCCATTGAGACTTTAACCTATTCTTCGGTAGCCTTATATGTAGCTTATTCCCTTTCTTTCAACAGACCATAATTTGATCCAAAAATCCTAAATGAGAAATAAAGTTGATAAGGAAAGTAAGATTGAAAAGGGGGAGAAAGTGAAGTTGAAGCGCTAAAAATAATAACTATTGGTGTATAAAAGTTTATGTGTTGGTGGTAGGTAGTAAAGGCAAGGAAAGAACAAAAGTGTTTTGATAAGAAAATTAAATACTCCCTACTTAAAGAATATGTGAACTAGCTTAAAGAGAGGGGCAAAACAAAGAGAGTGTGGAAAATAAAAGAGGTGAAAAATAGGTGGTCGAAGAATGAGCTTAATGGAAAGTGTGATGTACTAAATTGCTTGGGAAAGATAGTCACTATTTTTATCCAAAATAGTTCCTAACCGTCGCGTAGACTACATTACAACCCTGAACGTCCTACTTGATCTTGAGATTTGATATTCTTATATTAGTGGAGTATTTCATTAAGGAAAAGCCTATGGTTCATCTTATGTTGCATGTGAATTCTTTGTGAGAGTGAGCGTAATTCTATTCTTACACCCTTTCTTGTGTTAAATTGCATATTGGTGAGTGATTATGGGTGACTCACTTATTGTGAGGGTGCATGTTTAATGAAGGATAGGTGACTTATATTATTTCTCTATCGAGTAGTATGCATGAGTTTGCTAATTTTGTAGAGTTAATTCTTGAGGCTAGGAGATTTTGAGTAGTCATTCGTGTATTAAAAGTTGTAAGGTTACATAATTGTTGTAAGAACTTCTTGTCATATTAGTTGTGTGGTTCTAGCTTGAGTGTCTTGTTTCAATTAGTATGGTTAGAGACTTCTTCGATGAACATGTGTCAAGAGTTGTTTGAGGATGAACAAGGATTTAAGTGTGGGGTGGTGATCTTGGACGTATTTATACACCCAAACGCCGTGTTTTACACGTACTTTAGCTAACTTTTGAGAAAAATTATCTTGTGTATGTGTGTTTAGCTATACTTTAATGTAAATGTGCTAATATACATGATTAGTATTATTTCAGGAGTGAATGAGGCATACAGAGAATCAAGATGACAAAAGATTACAAGAGAAAAGGTTACTTGGGCAAGAATTGAGCAAGCACAACAATTCAGATAGGCCATGCACCATACCCCTTGGGGTTACGTGTTTAGCCATGCGTCGCTCCCCTTAGGGCTGCGCGATGGGCCCTGCGACGCAAGGGTCTTCCAAGTGAGAGTTGTTCTTTTAATCCAAGAAGTGTTTAGAGGCTTGGGGGTAATTTCACCATAAATCTATAAATACCGCAGAAATGTCCTTTAGAGTGCCTTAGGCATTATTTTTGAGCAGATTAGAGAGGCTAAGGGTTTTCATTAGGGTTCATCTTCCTTAAACTGTTTTACTCATTTTCTTAGTATGAATAACATTATCTTTGTAATTTTATTTCCAACAATGAGTGGCTGAATACCATTGTTCTAGGGTTGAGGCCGAATGCATGATTGTATGTCGTTCTCTTAACTTGGTTTAACATTGAATTTTATACATCGGTTGTTCTTAAACACTTGATTTTACTATTTTAATGCTTTTCCAACATTAAGATACATCTATAATCCTCTTGTGAACCCGGAAGAAGATTCATTAGGATAGAATAAGGAGTTTAGGGGATGTGCTCTCATCTTTAATAAAGTAAAGATTAGATTCACATCTAGGATAGTAATATACTTAGAACACCTTGTTTGGTTCACATACAGTAACATAACTTAATGCATTTAAATTGGAGTATTGCATCCCTGCTCAATGATGTAGTTGTTATATCCTTTTTAGGTAGAAGACTAGAGGCACAGAAGACCATAGTCATATTATTAACCCCATGAACCAAAAGAAAATAAATAACGTAACCAATGAGAGAGTAACAATATACAAGATTGCAACAAGTGCCTTGGCCTTATAATTTCCCTCGATATTGTTTACACCTTGCTCAAATTGTGATTGTAATACTTTATTATTTTTGCACACTATTAAAAAGATATAATTTCTCAAATCCTCTTGATAAATCACAACACTTGTCTGAAATTTTTTAGAAATTAAATTAAGTGAATTGCTAAGTGTATAGTCCCTGCAGGTTTGATATCTGGATCTTAAAGAGACACTATATTACTTGCTAGACCACGTACACTAGCGTGTGTGGTAGGCCGCAACATTAATGAACAAGCAAAAGACCAAATTACCCTTTATAAATCATGCTGGAAGTTTACAGAGGCACTATACCATGACTCATGTCACGAGTACTCTTTGACCATTGTAGGACTCGTTCATGGAGTCATGGTCACTGGGAGCTTTCAACTCCTGGTGACACATCTTTGATCCCCATGAGTAAGAGTCAAAGCAGGACTCATATCTCTTTCAAAGAGTCATGGTATGAATCGTGAAGACCAGGGGGTTTTAAACTTTTTAGGACCTTGTGCCATGAGTCATACCATAACTCGTGGTCACATAGTATGATCTATATTGAGGGCCCTACTATTTGGGAATTCAAGTCTCAAAATTTGAGTTTTCATTCTGAATGTTGGGCATTTGTGGGTTCAGAATCTGTGGTGTTACAATATCTCTCCTTTGGGATCATTCATCCTAAAATAAAGACTAAAATTGAACTAAAAGAAAAGAAGCTGCAATTACTATCTGTCTGATATACTAAAACTGAATAACAACATGATGACTGGTTTGAACTAAGAGTAGAGACTCAGCTGAAATACATAGAGCATGAATGAGAAGAGCAACTATAGGAGAAAGAACTATTACCTCAAGTTGTCTTGGTGATAGAAAGGAAAAGATGAGGGTTCTTGTCTATCATGTCTGATTCGTCTTCCCATTTAGCTCCCTCAACAAAGATTTCTCCATAAGATCTTCACTCGAGTGACTTCCTTATTCCTCAAATTTTGAATCTATCTATCCAATATCACAACTTGAACCTATTTATAATAAAGAGTATCCTTCACTACAACACTCTCAAAATGAACAACAAGTGATGGATAACCAATACATTTCTTCAATAATGACACATGGAAGAGTGGATGCTCCACTACTTTCCCAATCCTTCTTAATTTGTGGTCGGGACTGATGTACCTGAAACTAAGTTTTCCCTTCTTTCCTAATCTCATCACCCTTTACATGGGTGAAACTTTTAGAAACACCCAATCTTCTCCCTCAAATTCACAGTCCCTTCTCCTCATATTCAAAGAATATTTTTGACGACTCTGAGCAGTCTTTGACATTTCCTAAATCAGGCAAACCTACACCATAGCCTAATGAAATAGTTCTGGATCTATCAAAGTAGCTTCACCTACTTTATACCAACCAATATGAGATCTACATCTCTACTCATAAAGTGCCTCAAAAGGAGCCATTTGGATGCTGGAATGGAAATTTTTATTGTAAATAAATTCTCTAAGAGGTAAATGATCATCCCAATAATCTTTAAAATTGATCATGAAAGCTCTCAACATGCCCTTTAAGGTCTAAATAGCACACTCTTCTTACCTATCTATTTGTGGATGAAAAGCTCTGTTGAGATCTACTCTGGTACTAAGACAGTTTTGTAAATACATCCAAAACTGAGATGTAAACTGTGTACCACTATTTGAGATAATAAACAAGGGAACTCCATGCAATCTGACCAACACACAAATACAAAGTCTGGTATAATCCTCTTCTAAATCTATGGCCTTCATAGGTAAGAAGTGAGTTGACTTAGTCATCCTATCTACTATCACCAAATAGAATCTTGTTTTAGTCGTCTATGAGGTAAATCTGTCACAAAATCCATGTTGATCATCTCCCATTTCCAAGTACAAATACTAATATCCTTTCATAAACCTTTAATTCACTGATTTTCATTTTTCACTTGCTGGCAGTTTGGACACTTAGTCACGAATTCGACAATATATCTCTTTATGCCATTCCACCAATAAACTTCTCATAAATCACGATACATCTTAGTGGATCCTGGGTGGATAAAATATCTAGAACTAGGAGCCTTTATCAAAATCCTCTCTTAGACCATCTACATTTGGGACACAAAACCTACCCTAGTAGCGAAGCACACCATCTCTTCCTTGGGAGAAACCTCCACCTTCTAATTTTTGATAGCATCCTTTAATTGTTACAAAATTATATCATTAACTTACTTTTCCATAACTTCTATGACACGTGAAGACTCTAAACCATTCTAAATGATAAAACCACCATCCTCTATATCTATAAGCTGAACTCATAAACGAGCGAGTCTGAGAACATGGTACTCCAATTCCTTCTTCTCTTCCTCAATATGGGCCATACTACCCATGGACAACCTGCTAATAGCATCAGCTACTACATTGGCCTTACTCAAATGGTAAAGCACACTCATGTCATAATCATTGAGAAGCTAAATCCATCTCCTCTTCCAAAGATTCAACCCCTTCTGACTGAATACATACGGCAAGCTTTTATGATCAGTGTACACATCTACATGAACACCATACAATTAGTGTCTCTAAATCTTAAAGGCAAATACTACAACTGCCAACTTAAGGTCATGAGCCAGGTATTTCTTCTCATGGAACTTAAGTTGTCTAGAATCATAAGCAATGGTCTTACCATTCAGAATTAAAACACAACTAAGTTTGACTCTAGAAACATCACAATATACCACAAAATCGTCTATACCCTCTTGCAAGGTTAGAACTAGAGGCGAAGTCAATTGATCCTTCAAATCCTAAAAGCTCATCTCACAAACATCAGACAACTAAAACTTGACCTTCTATTGTGTCAACCTAGTAAATAGGGTATTAATAGATGAGAATCCCTCAACAAACCTCCTGTAGAAATCGGCTAAACCCAAAAAGTTCCTAATATTTGAAGAAGTAGTAGGCCTAGGCCAGCTCTTTACTACCTCAATATTTTGAGAGTATACTTGAATACCCTTAGTAGAAACATCATGTTTAAGAAATGCAACTGACCTCTACCAAATCTCACACTTGGAGAGTTTTACGAACAACTAACAATCCTTAAGAATCTAAAACACAATTCTGAAATGATCTGTATGCTCTCTTCACTCTAGGAGTAAACTACGATGTCATCTATAAATACAATGATGAACATATGTAGGTACTACTTAAATAACATCCATGAAAGCTGCAGGAGCATTCTTAGTCCAAAAGTCTTAACTATGATTACATAGTGACATGTCATGCTCTCTGACTTTTAACTAATGTTACCCATATCTGAGATCACTCTTGGAGAAACACGAGGAACCCTAAATTTGGTCAAATAGGTCATCAATTCTTAGAATAGGATGCTTTTTTCTTAATTGTGACCTTGTTCAACTAACGGTAGTCAATACACATTTTGAGAGAACAATCTTTATTTAACATGAAAAGGATTAGATCACCCTATGGGGAAAACTAGGTTTAATGAAACCTTATCTAAAAGATCATTCAACTACTCTATCAACTCCTGAAGCTCGATTGGATCTGTTCTATAAGACAAAATAAAAATAGGCAGCGTATCTAGAAGAAGTTCTATTCTAAAGTTAACCTCCCAACTAGGAAGGTATCTAGGCAAATCCTTAGGAAATACTTCAAGAAACTCACTGACTACTGGAATTAACTTAAGTGATAGGGTCTTAGACTTAGAAGGCTTAACACAAATTATATGATAGATGCAACCCTTAGAAACCATCTTCCTAGCCTTAATGTAAGAAATGAACTAACCTTTAAGGGCTGTAGGACTATACTTCCACTCTAAGACAGGCACATTCAGAAACAAAAAGTTTATGACTCTGGTTCTTCAATCAACTGAGCATAACAGGAATGCAGTCAATCCATGCAAGAATAATTTCAAAGTATTTAATGTCTAGTTCAACTAGGTCAGATTTGGTGTATATATAAGGACTAAGATAATGTAATTTATATACATCTTTCTAGTTATAACTGACTCTTCGATTGGAATGGAAACAAAAAAGAGATCACAATGCAATTTATATACATCTTTCTAGCTATAACTGACTCTTTGATTGGAATGGAAACAAAAAAGAGATCTAGGAGTTGTTCACGATTGACTCCAAACTTTACTGCAACATAGGGGGTTACGAAGGACAAAGTAGCCCCAAGGTCTAACAATGCATATACATCATAAGAGAAGACCTATAACATACTAGTAATTATATCGGGTAAGCATTCCTGATCTTGAAGAGAAGCTAATGCATAGAAGCGATGCTGACTCTTACCACTACCTGCACTAGAATTAAAACCCTTTTGAACATTTTTTCCTACTAGAGATGCTGATGAAGTGGACAATCTTTGATTACTCCTATTTCCCTATCTAATAGAGAGATAATCCTTTAACCTATCACCAACTTGACCATATTTGAAACAACCCTTTTTACCATAGAGGCACTCTCCTGGATGACTCATACCATATTTGTTAAAAGTAGGATATGAGTATCCACTTGCAATATTACCCTGGGAATGAGAGTCTAATGCTATACTATTCTGATCCTGCCTGGGTCATTGTGTTGAGTACTGGCTAATGATAGAACCAGTCTGGATGATTTCTTCTAAAAAGATAACTGGTTCCCATCATCAAATATCTAATGTATGAACTCAAAATTACCTATTCTGTTACTCTTCATTTCTCTTCCTCCCTCTCCTTCTACTTTTCCCCCTTTATTTTCTGATCTTGAGTCATCAATCTAAAAATGTCCATGTTCTCAATCAATATGGCAGTCTAATACTCTTTCTTTACTAAATCTAAAACTCTAAACAAAAACTTACTCATCCTTTCCTTGGGTCGCCTACCATCTTCGGGTTATAATGGAACAATTGGGTGAATTTCAATCCATACTCCTTCACTATCATGGACCCCAGTCTCAGATTTATAAACGTCTCTCTCCTTAGTATCTCTAAACTCCCTCGGCAATAAAGGGTTGAGGAAATCCCCAACAAAGTTATCTTATTCTATAAGAGCCATATTTATTCCACATCCCTCCTTCCACTGAACAAACAATAAGTGATCCATATTTTTGATCTGATAGAAAGCAAGCTTAACCTTCTCTATATCTTTCACATGCATAATCAAGAGGAACTTTTGAACTTCATCAATAAAGTTATGTGGTATTCCTCTACCTTAAACCTGATGAACTCAGGATGGTTCATATGGAGAAAGTCTCTAACCCTGGTAGCAATAGAACTACCTGTTGGGTTGATAAGAGTTGCTACATACAAATTGACCTGCATTGTCATGACCTGAGCTAGCATTTGAATTGCATTCCTGAATTATTCATTTCTGACATCACATTGAGGTGGTAAATCACTGGCATTGGAGGAGCATTATGGCCATTAGAAAGTGCTCTATTTCTCTGTTCGACACTTCTCTTTACAGGCATGATGTGAAACATATAAAGCATGAGTTAGAGTAGTACATAGAGTTAAACTCAATCATATATATATGAGATAAAAGAAGTGAATATTTCCTAAATGTCACATAACCTCTCCCTTATAATTGTGGCGTGCTTCACACTCATAATAGATACTCTACTAAATGTAGCTTATCATATACCCTAGGACACCTTAAACCTAATGCTTTGATACCATATTTGTTATGACCCGAGTCTATTCCTGAGGTGTGACCGACAGTTCTGACCATAAGTGATCCCAATTATACCCTTGGTATTAGCATGCTATTAACTCAATGGACACAACTGAGCAGTAGCTTTAATAAAACTAAGAGGAACAAACTAAAACAATTGCTTGAATAGAAGTAATAACTAAAAACTCAAAACATATTGATTTTCTAATGTCTAAAAGCTTCTTCTTATAAAGATGAGTTATTGGGATAAGAGCTTCAACTTACTCTAAAACAACAGAAATAATAATCTTAAATCAACATAACAACTAACAAATCCAAGCTCCCCAAATGACAAGAACTCACCAAGCTAACTAGACCCCCTGCTGCTATCTAGAAATGAGTTTAGGAACGAGCACCTGTATTTATATCATAATACATATAACGCTAAAAAGGTATACGATCAGTATTATTAAATGTACTAAGTATGTGATATCATAAACAATATATATAACATAAAGCTAATACATGAGAGTTTCTTGTAGGCGACATACATCACGTGAGATTGTGAATTGCAATGTATGATCCCTGTTGGGAGAGTACCCTAAACCTTGCCAAGGGTATATAACCTATCTGGTATGTATCCACTACTAGGCTCTTTAGGCTAAAGAGTTTACCTAGCTGGCAGAACGACTCAAATTATATGATGGCAATGTAGTTTTGGGACTTGGGTTCTCTAAACCCTTATCCTCTCACTACTATATGCTACTCTCAAGACAATATTATATATATTGTATGCTCGTAGCAAGATAAAATTATCTGTCTGAAAATAAAGCATGACATTTTTTTCAAGTAACTGGTTTTACTTAATTCTTAGATAATGATCTAGTCATGCTAAAATTTTAAGTCTATAAAGCAGAATCATAATACATCAGGTAAAATCAAAGTTCAAGCATGATGTCTGAAATAGGACTTTTAAAATCATGAGTAATCATTCAAAACAAAAACTTTAACAGTATAGTAATTTTCTAAAACTAAAATCATAATAGTTGGATAATTGGGTATTTAACCCTATTCTTAAAATCAAAAAGTTCATCTTTTGATTTTTCAAAACAAGGCCATGAGAGCAAAAGAAAACTCTCATTGAATATCTCGCACACCTAATTGTTGAAGGGTTTGGACTAATTTTGCTTTAGTTGAGATTGAGATATAAACCCTAGGCTTTTTTTTTATGATCTTGTTTTTGAGTTTCTGAAAGAGTATCTTGTGTTATGAGGGAGTAACTGTAACACCCCGTACGTTTCTGGGTCTAGTTGACTACCGTAACATTTATGGAAATATTGAAACATGAGATATTAGATGAATTATACATTAAATTTGTTGGGCATTAATGAGTCTTGTGCCATTGGGACAAAGGAGGCCCAAAAATCATGAGAAAGACATGGCCCAAAAGGAAATTTTGACCCATTCTTGCATAGCCCTTCCATTGACAAAGTAAACATGAAATATGTGGATAATAATGAGACTTCATGGGACTATAAAAGGGGCTAAAAATCAGATTTTTATTCAAAGAAACTCTCATGCCATTTGTTAGACTTATCCAAACCTTTTCTCTCTATACAAACCCTAAAGCAAATACACTTGTTTGGCCAAGATCACTTGTTGATAAGTATTTATTCTCATGGTTTAATATATTATATGCTTAATATGGTGTATAAATCATTTTGTTTGTGTTGGTAAAGTGTTGGACAGTGTGCTATGTGTAAAACTGTCTATTTGTGCAATCGGAGAATGGTTTTGTCTTGTAAACTTGAACATGGACTTGTGGTCTTGAAGGAAGTGAAATTTATGGATTCAATATTTCCATGTGAGATGTGATTATAGTATTACCTTGTTTTATCCTTGTGTATAATGTTTGGAATTGTTATTGTGAAATCGGTTATGGATTTGGTGACGTATTGACCAAGAAGTGTAGTTTTGGGTGTTGTTTATGTGTGTTGTGAGACCATGGATGATTGTTGGCATTCAGTATGATCAAAAATATGTCAAAATAAGTTTAGTTATGATCATGGACCATTCAATGCATCAAAAGACCAAAAAGAAATCAACTTGGACCAAAACGGGCATCCGCCCCCGCAGACGAGGGCACCTGCGGGCGCAGATGCCAATGCAGGTGCCTCTAGTATCTGCCAAAGTCCACCTGTGGGTGTAACTCAGCCACCTGCGGGTGCAGGTGGCTTCGCAGGTCAGCCCCAGGTTCGGTTTTGTATGTTTTCGCATCTCTTTGATCCCCGAAGGCCCCTATACCCTTTTTGGATGTAATTATCAACTTGTGATACCGTTTTAATTAATTTAAAGGGGCATATGGAAGTATGTTGGACTATATTAAGTATTTATTGTTGTTTATAAGTTGTTATGAGGCAAGTTGATAGGGAAATTGGGACGGAATGATAATAAGAAAACATAAAGGGTAAGTGTGGTGTGAAATGCTATTGATGTATGATACCTTGGTCAATGTGTGGAATGTTATGGTGTTGTTGATATGATAATGCAGTGAATTGTACTGTAAGGGGGTGACATGACATTATACGGCAATCATATAGCTCATTGTCGTTTTGTACGCTTGTATAGTAACTAGTTGCTAATGTAAGCTTTGGTATGCACTTGTATTGTAGAGTAAGACGTAAGGAAGAAGCTGGTCTATTCTATTCACGTATAGGATTGAGTGTTCATATTGAGAGTACAAGGTATGTAAGGTTATTCTATCCATATCCTTCTGCAACATGTTGTTCACATGGACTATGTACTTATTCCATTCTGAAATGTCCAAAGATATCTCATTAAGGTTGTTATCTATTGGTGAGTCACATGTTCCTCATTCTTTAGTCGTTGTTGCCCATATGTTACATGATTATGGACATGGTTCCAAATTCTCAATAATGTTATGTTCCAAAACTCTCAACAAGGTATGACTACAAATATATCAATCTCTCACAAGTAAAGGTATCAATCCCGTAAAAGTTAAAGAATGAAGTAAGATATTATGAGAATATTCATGGGGTGAAATAAACACCTGTATGATGATATCCATGGGGTGAAAAAAACACCTGTATGATGATATCCATGGGGTGAAAAAAACACCTGCATGATGACTATCCCAACATTATGGGTGTATCTATGGGGTGAAATGAACACCTGCATGACGATATTATTAATTTCCCACTGTTCAGTTGGTCCCGGGCAGTATATGGTTAATGATTGACGAGTGAGTAAGAAGAGGTACAAAAGTGAAGAGAGTATCAAAAGTAATACGTGCAGTTCCAAATATATAGGTTGAATGCTTATTCATAATTGGGTAGTCCCTTGAGTTATTTCTTTTCCATTGAAGTTCTTATGTACTGATACAGCCTTACATACTTAGTACCTTCTTCGTACTGACCCCTCCTGGGGGATTTACCTTACTTGCTGCAGGCACAGGTACTAGTAGGCCTCCCTAGTAAGCTGTAGGACATCTACTGATCTTTGGTGAGCTCCAGTTGGTTCGGGCTTTCCGTGTTCAAGTTGTACATTGATTTTGGTATTGTAGATGTTATGTAAAGCGGGGACTTGTCTTGAATTAGGTTGGTCATGTATGTATTTCCGTTAGAGGCTTTTGTAGACGTATATGGGTGTGCAAATGAATGTGGAAGAAAGAGATGTATGTTCATTTGACTTGATGGCCCTGTAGGCCAAGTTTCGTATATATATATGTCATCATGTTCCATGATTTCCGATATGAGCCTTTTATGTTTTTACGTGATAGTGGTGTTTCTTATGGCATGCATATGAATGATTATAATAAAATCTTGGTTTTCTCGGGCCTTATCGGCTACGGGTGGCAATCCGTCTCGTTGGAACTCGGGGTGTGACAGAAGTGGTATCAGAGCAGGTCGTTCTAAGGGTTTCTACAAAGCCGTGTCTGAGTAGAGTCTTACTTATTGATGTGTTGTGCACCACATTTATAAGTAGCAGGCTATGGGAAATTTAGGAGTTATTTCATTCCTTCATTTCTAGATCGTGAATTAGAGCCAAAAATATAGGTGGGATTATTTCTGACCATAAATATTGTTGTTTTTGTATATTATAGAAAAATGCAGATGACAAGAACAGGTCGAGCTAAAAGTAAGCGGATAGATCGAATTACTGGAGAGGGAACCAGTATACCACCACCTGATCAAGTTAATCAAGGCGATACTGAGAATGAATTTATGTCGCGGGCTTCCTCCACTCCCTCTGTTCCAGAAGAGTCGAGTAGGAGAAGAGCACCCGTAGAACCACCAGTAAATACTACAGACCAGGACTTAAAGGTTGCAGTACAAATGTTAACCCGAATAGTTGCTGCACAGGTTCAGGGACAAGGTGGTCCAATGGAAGGTGATTATAATGCAGCGAGAGCAGCTAGTTGCAGGACACAGGACTTCCTGAAATTAGATCCTCCCACATTCACTGGATAAGACCCGAATGAAGACCCCCAAGATTTTATAGATCAATCCAGAGAGCTTTGGAGGTTGTGCATGTGTTCGGTGTGGAAATGTTTGAGCTTGCGGCCTATAGATTGAAGGGCGAGGCTATAATGTGGTATGGAGATTGGAAGAAAGCTCATGAGATTGGTACAAATCCCCCTACTTGGGAAGAATTTAAAGCGGCATTCCTTGATCACTATCTTCCCTATGAGATCCGTGAGGCTCGTACTGATCAATTCTTAAATCTCTGTCAGGGGAATCTGAGTGGCAGGGAATACAGTCTACAATTTAATTCCTTGGCTCGTTATGCTACAAACGTAGTGGCCACAATGACAGACAGAGTACATCGATATGTGGACAGACTGGAGCCCTCTTTGGTACGAGACTGCACTATTGCTGCCTTAAATCGAGATATGGACATAGCTAGAATACAGGCCTTTGCGCAGAAAATGGAAGATCAGAGAAAACGAAAAAGAACACAAGGGTTTGAAGAAGGGCCATCGAAGAGGGTTAGATCTACGGGACAGTCTAAGGCTTCCCAAGCAGAGTTCAGACCTCAAAATTTTAATAGACCGCCTAGGCCTTCATTTTGTTATTCCACGACAGGCACTTCCTCTCACTTTTGAGGGTCCAGAGGTTTTAGTCAAGCCGGGCAAAGCAGCGGGAGTCATGGTTCACAGACTGTGGGATCTTTTGGCCCGTTGTGTCAGTATTGTAGATGATTTTATTCAGGTGAATGCCGACGGGGGATGAATGGTTGTTATTGGTGTGCTATGATGGGGTATATGATGAGAGACTGCCCACGAAGAGGCTTGAGTAATGTGGCGCAACCTGCGGGATCAACCGTTGCATCATCATCATCGATTCCTTCCCTAGGCAGAGGTGTACAGCCGGCGGGTCGTGGTAGAGGTGCCAGAGGAGCAGCCAGTACTAGTGGGGTCCAGAATCGCACTTATGCTTAGTAGACCGACAGAATTCAGAGTCTATGATTTGAACTATTCTACGTATGTAGTTAGACACGAACTCGATGAATTTTTATTGTACCTAGGTGTAAAGGCCAATTATTAAGTGTGGGACATGCATTGGATGTGAATTAAAGTCATATGAAACATCTGGCATAAACCTGAGTTAAAAGTTTCTATACCATTAAGTTTCAGTATAAGTTTTTACTATTGTCTACTTCAAATATACATTCCTCCTAGAATATAAAGAGTTATGTGTCTCATAACCTATCACATGAAATGTCTATGTTTTCAGTTTCCAAGCATCAAACCCTTCATCAATCCAAGTCCGAAGCAAAAAGTATGGTCATTATAGTTAATCCCTATCAAACAATAATAGCTGAATCAGGCTACATACGAACCATAAGTGAATTTATGGCCCATTTGGCGACCCATAAGTGGGTCTGATGGCCCGTAATATGGACCATCCTTCATAGTAAGAGAGTGGTGACCTGGAATTCTGCAGTTTGACTCCTATTATGGCATGTAAACCATTTTTATGGTCCGTAAGTCAAGTATACAATCCGTATATCATGTATAGCCTGCATATCAGTTTTGTAGATTTTTACAAAAAAGTTATTTGGATTTCATTTTACACTTTTCATACTTTCGTCGACCCCAACATCGTACGAGAGCTTACTTATACCTTCTAAGGATAGGAAAGTATTCTCCATGATCTTACAACATAAAATTAAGGATTTCTACAAGATTCAAACATCAGATCATCCTTTTATCTCAAGTTAAATCAAAAAATCACTTCTAAGGGGGTAATTATGAGTGAGACTGACCACCTATCACACAAATTATACCCCCTTCTACATCATGATAATCATACTTTGATGATTTCTAAGTTATTCTATCATACGATTATGTATCCTAAGTAAGAATCTACCATTAAAACCTTGGATATCAAAGAAAACTCATGTCCAAGGTTCAAGAGAGGTTTTTGTGGTCCTTCTCCTTTCAAGATTAGTTTTTTCTTGGGTATTTGGAGAAATTGAAGGTATGTGAGGCTATCTTCTATGTTAGGAAACACCTTGTTCTTCCCAACGAGTACATTTCACATTATTTTAGTATCTTCTATGAATGAGATTGGGATAGATCAAAACCCTTAAGTCTTGATTTGTTGACTCTTGATAAAACTCCAAGAACCCTCCAGAAAAGTGCTTAGATCCTAGGATACATTCCAAACTCATTAGTTCTTATGAGTTTCCTTCGCGAATTTAAAAATGATCATGAAAAAAAAAATCTTTGGCTTGAAAAATAAACACAATGATTTCATATGGTTTGAGCACAATGATTTCATATGGTTTGAGCACAAGGATCACTAGCATGAATTGAAAATTATGGTTTTGAGCGCAATGCTCCACTACATAATATAAGAACTTGATTTACAGGTTTTTTAGAAGAATATTGATTTGAGCATACATTATGTTTTGGGAGGATTATTATTAACTGAGCAGATATAAGTTCATATAATGAATACCTCAAACTACGTATGCCAGTGTAGGATAGGATCATACCTTTGAATCAAATGACTCCTTCATATTCCTCTATTAGGGTCTCCACATGAATCCACAGTTACATTATGCCTTATGTCTTAGCAAGTCATAGGACTGATTTCTAATCGGGCGTTTATTGGACATAATCAAATGTTGTTATGTCGATTATTTGGGAAACTTTCCTATATAAAACGTCAACTTAAGAAAGATGATTTTGGCACAAGGGAACCCTGTTGTTTTTTTGGCAAATCTTTATATACAACCTATCTCATGATTCTGTAATACAATTTATCTTAAGATTCAGTTATACAGTCTATCTCATGATTAAATTACACACTTTATCTCATGATTTTGTTATACAGTTTGCTTCATGACTCAACTATAGAGTTTATATACGGATTTCATTCATGCCATTTATGTCATATTTCATTTATCTATTTTATATACAATACCATTCCATGTACTTACACCCTTTTGGGCATTGGATCTTTTATTGATGAATATTCTAGAGCTCAGGCACATGATTAGACACAATGCTAGGTCCCACATTCTCAATTATTTGTGATCCCCTTCTTACTCCTAAGGGCTTAGACTACAATTTTATTAGTTTCTATTAGTTAATGGTATGTCGGGGGCCTTGTCCCGGTAGTCAGTATTCAAACATGATAAGAGGCTTCATAAATATATAGTCAGTCAGTTAGCTAAGATATGTTAAAAGGTTCAGTTTTGACTCTTATGTTACATTATAACATACTTCTTTTCATTTAAAACATCTATCTCTTTAAATTCTTTTCGGTATGCTTCGCTTATGACTAGTGTATGCTCTTGTTTCATGCCATGTTAAAGGTATGCTTGTGCCAAAAGTGGCTTTATATTCCTGACATGCCCAAGTTCTAGGCTCGAGGAATGACTACTATTGTACTTATGATGACCGATTAGCCCAGTGAGTTTGTAGGAAAAATCTCTTGGGGTTAGTCAAATATTAAGCTATAATCCATAATCTAGGATTAATGTTCCAAAGAGGTAGATAATGTAACATTTCATAAGTTTGAGTTATATTATCCATGATATTTTCTCCAAACTATGGATATCATATGTTGGAGGTTGAATACCTATACCAAATTGAAGGAAAATCAAATTTGGGTTCTTATGAATTGAATTTTCATTAATCGGACTTCCATAAAAAATGATTAGTGTTTTATGAAACAACAGTGCAAAATTTGAAATTTATCTAAGTATGTGAAATTGGAGTGATATCACAGACCCAAAGCAATGGCTATTCTTGCCCTGGACCTTTCCCAGCTAGCCCCTTCCTCCCACTCTATGCTTCACCTGACAAAGTGCCCCAATCCTTGTGAGACTTGTTCTATAATCTATAAATACATCGCTAACTCGGGAATTTTATTATACTATGTTTTTAGATAACATATTTTAGAGAAAAAACCCTAATATTTATTCCAGACACCTAAGATAAGTCCTACTCAATTCCTTTGATTATAAAATTAATTTTACTATGAATTAACACATGAATCATTCCAATATGTATATCTCAAGAGTTCAATTCTTGATCATTGAAAGGGATTTATCAGGATTCTTAGAGAGCTATCTTTGAATACTTGTAAGAACGTTTAAAGAATTCTTAGCAAGGATTTGATGTTTGCCTAGTTTTTATAGCTTACTCTTAAAGTGTCTCTGAAACTAGGTTATACTTACTCTGTTATTCTCTCAAGAAATCCCCAAATTGATACTCTAAGAAATGATTTGTTGATGGATGAGCTTCAATATTTCGTTGCTACATTGTTATTTCTCTCAATAAATTGCCAAATTGATATGCTGAAATATGCCGCCACTTATGGGGTTCTTTAACACCTTCTATCTTTGATCCAGTTATCTTCACCTATATACTGATTATCTAGATTTTAGGGCTTGATTTCATCTTTTTTAGTTGGGTAATT
This sequence comes from Capsicum rhomboideum, assembly GCA_031232105.1. Taxonomy (NCBI): domain Eukaryota; kingdom Viridiplantae; phylum Streptophyta; class Magnoliopsida; order Solanales; family Solanaceae; genus Capsicum; species Capsicum rhomboideum. Next base: position 42,678,063 of record CP124719.1, on the reverse strand, counting down.
TTTTGGTGTCTATACTATATCTTTTGGAACTCAACAATGACAGCCATACCTAGATATCAGTGGAGTTACATCAACTAGAGGACATCATCAAGGATATATCTAGTTTTATCATTCTTGTATCTATTATTACTTTTCACTCAGTCATTGCTATTAAATTTTTTAAAATTTGTTTGAATTTGATGTAATAGTTTCAGTATTCCTTAATTTTAGAGTTGCAAAACTGTTATAATCCTGCCTTTCATCTTTCTGGAGTGTTGGCCTATTTTTGTGTCGTTATACAGATATTATTGCTTAATTTCCTGCACTATTGTTAGATTATTTAATTTAGTATTCTTGTACATTTTCTTTTGTGTTTGGTTGTTCCATGCACTATTCGGTATGTGTTTCTATGGTTGCATCTGCTGGTTGGGTTTCGCTGATTTGTTTCTCTTATTTTGTTATTTATTTTTATTTTCTTCACTATTTATTCATTTTGGTTGTCGTTTGGGTTCTTGTAGCACATTATATTTAGACTCCGTGCTTGTTGTAGTGTTATCCCTTGTCTTTTTGTTTTTAATTGATTTAGTGGCACTGGTGAGAGATGGTATACTAGGGTCATGTTCTCTAGCAGGGTCTCAGTCATGTCGAGGGTAGGGTTGGTGTCAAGGGCATGAGATAGCGGTTGTAAGATTGGCACAAGATATTTGAGGCTAAGAGTAGGATCTTTGTTTATAGGGTCGTTAAGAGTCTATTGAGTTAGTGAAAATTCTCAAAAAAAAGATGATTAATATAGCTTGCATCAAGGAAACTAAATGGGTAGTAACTAAGGCTTGAGATGTAGATGGGAACAAGATATGGTTCTCAGGGGAGTGAGGAATATGAATGGGGTAGGCATTCTGGTAGATAGGGAGTTGAAGGAGTTGGTGGTAGAGGTTTGAAGGGTCAATGATAGGATGAAGGTAAATAATTTAGTCGTTGGAGGGTTCACTTGGAACATTATTGATGCTTACGAGCACAAACGACTTGGATGAAGAGGACAAGAAATACTTTTTGAAGGATATAAATGAGATGGTGAGGAGTATAACCACTCACGGGGAAACATATCATAGGAAAAGATTTTAATGAACACATTGGGTTAACCTTGAGAGGTTATGACGATGTGCATGGAGGTTGTGGCTTCAGGAATAAGAATGCGGAAAGAGTTGCAGTTTTGGATTTTGCTAAAACATTTGGGTTTTTGGTAGCCAATTTGATTTTCTCAAAGAAAGTGAATCATTTCATAAATTTTTGTAGTGTGGTGGCTAAGATTAAGATTGATTACTTGCTTATTAGGAAAAATGATAGAGGTCTTTGAAAAGACTGTAAAGTTATTTTGAATTTCATTCTCATGGACTCAACATAAGACTTTGGTGATGGATTTGGAGATTAAGAAGACGAGGAATGATAACGATCCTAATCAGAAAATTAGAATCTATATCGAAAATGTGGAATTAAATAACAAAATTAAAGGATAGTTGAGAAATAAGAGATGAGAAGTGAAGAAAGAAAGGCTCAATTGAACAACAATTAAAGCAAGGGAGAAGAGAACTCAATCAAATGCATGAGAAACCAAATTGAATCCATAATATGATAACTCGATAATCAATCAAGTGAAGAAGATAACACAAGCAATTCGGGAATCCACCCAAATCACTCGATCTAAGCTAACAATTAGAATTAAAACCAATCACTACCCTAATCTAGACTAACCAAATATCAAGTCTATTCATGACAATTCAATCATCACAAAATCTAAGTATGAAAATGGCTAAGGAAACTATTTATATTTATTGCCTTTACAAAAATAGCCCAAAAGTGACTATTTTACAAATAACCCACAAAGGCCCTTTTTGATTGCCCAAATGACATCTTGATTGTACATGACCTTGTGTATTTGTTTCTCCATTCCTTTCTTCGAGCTCCAAGCTATCATACATATATGGAAGCCCCTCCTAATATGCTCCAAGCTAACAGTGTTCGTATCATCCTCCCCTTCTACAAAAGGATTCATCCCCGAATCCAAACCTTGCAAAAACATAAGAAGGACTAACAACCAAACATTCCTCATACAATGAGGGTTAGAACAATGGTTAGCATTAACAATTCTATCACCATACCAAGGGTGCACACATTTAACATATAACCAATCATTAAAATGAGCCACAAATGGTTTGTAACCCAACAAAACAAGAGATACTTGGCTACATAAGAAACATTGACAAAGGGGTGAATCAAAAGAACTATGGCATTTAGGCAACCATATGTATAAGTCCTCAATGGTTCTACGTTTAGAAAAACACAAATACCCCTTTAAGTCAAGTAACCCATGATAGTGCACATAGCTTAGTGTCATGTCATAAACATGGTCATACCAAGTGAAGACTCCACCAAATGCACTATCTATCTTCAAGAATGGGATTACTCCCAATTTATCATCAGGGTCAAATAAAAATGTATTCGCGACACAAGTTGGAAAATAGATATCATTCAAACCTATAAGATCAAGTAATAACACCAAGAAATAATAATAAGAGAGAAAAGAAATGTTGCTACTATACTTATCACCATGCAAGCCAACAACCTCATCCATAACTTACTTGTCATTTGGACCCAACATTTCATCACAAATTCCACTATTCAAATCATTAGTGGGGTCAAGGGAAATCCATAAACATGGGTCAAGCATACACCTATTTGCCCTATTGGCATGTTCACTCTCACACAACATGCTCCACTCAAAGGCAAGAGTATAATCATATGCAAACAAATAGTATAGAAAGGTGTCACACAAGTCAACTTCATCCAAGGTGTCCTCATGAGAAGGTTCACTCATTGATTCAAGAACGTTAAAGCCTTGACCAAGAATGGGAATATAAAATGATTAAAGGATAGTTGTAGCACATACATCACCTTCTTTTAGAACTCCATCCTTTCAAATAGACGTACTATCATCTTCTAAGAAGAGGCAAAAGTGTGTCATCATACTATAGTGGATTCTCAATCACTTGGTAGCCTTCAAGGGGGGATACACTTTTATCATGCCAAGACACACTACTATGCATTTCACCTTCATTAGTCATGTCAACCTCAAACATGGGATTATCCTTAAAAATACATTCCACCTCAAAATCCTCAGGAGAAGAATAAGGAATAGAATAAAAATTCAGGGATTCATCATTTAGGTGCAATGAATTACATGACTATCTACATGACAAAATATATCAATGTAATCACTAAATTAAGGTTCATTTATCACATCTCACAATTCCTCAATTAGTAGGCCATCTTTACAAGAAAATTGGTTATCATCTTAATTAACACTAGTTGGTAGCATGTTAAGCTCAAAGAAATCATGCACATGATTATCAACATTATAGAAAATACTGAAATCATGCATATGATTATCAAAATTATAGCCAACTAGCATTTGATTACCCCTATTACATGAAAATACATTTTTACTCAAGTCACAAGTGCTAACACTAGGTGGACTCAAATAGATCTTACTAGAAGAATCAATCCAATCATCTATAAGATTAACTAGTGTTTGTTCACTCACAATAATGGTATTATCATCATGCAACAAGGTGCCATCAATATCATCATAAGGAAAAGGATATTTAAGCTCATACATATACAAGCTATTACTTACACTCAATTGGATACTAGCCTCCCAAGGATCTTCTACTATAGACAAAGTGTAAAATTTAGCTTTGTTACCTTGTAACTCATATAAAGGATTGCATTCATCTTGATTTTCAACATTGGCACACATTTGCTCCTTTGGGAAACTTTCTAGCACCTCATAATTCTTTATTGTACGAGTTGCCTCACTAGGCTTGTTTCCAAGGATACCTGCACCAAAATCAAGACAAATAGAAAAGGAAGTGAGGTTACAAAAGTTAGTATAAGTTTTTGACAACTCTCTCACATCACTCCTGACAACCTCTCCTTTTTCCACTCTAGAATTGTCACATAACACACCCTTACTCCTCTCAATCTTTTGTCTCTTAATTTTATTGAAGTTTGGACAAGTGCCAAGGATCCCTTGTGAAGGGTTTGGAGATCCCTTCAACTCTAGCTTCCACTTTAAGTTGCTAAGAGTAGCCTTCATTTCTTTCATTGGCTCTTTTTCAATCACATTTCAACAAGGAGTAGATTGTTTTGCTTTTGACTCATTGGTTTTAAGCTCGGAGACCATTTGGGAGATTTTGTCATGAGTTCTTTACATGGAATTAAACAATTTATTTATCCTCAAAGTACTAGGATCCTCAATAGGGAGTGGTTCACTTGTAACTTCATCATGAAACATTGAGTACACTTTACTTTCATGGACTATTGATCCTTCCATATTACCTCCAACATCAATACCATATGGAGAACTAGTCACATTAGAATTAGGATAAGAGGTTCAAGTTCTTGCTTCCCAAGAAATTGAGAATTTTCTTCTCCTATGGTCCATACGATATCTCCGAATTAGTTCTACCCACAAATTTATACCCCCTTGACTAAGATAGGAAGTAACACAAGACAAGGAAGGTGATTCATCCTCATAACTTTCCTTTCTATCACAATCATCCTCAAAGGATTCACAAGACATACGGAAGAAAGCATCGCACCTCACATCGTCTTCATCACCATATTGTGTACTAGGAGAACCCCTATACCCGTCATCTTCACTATCAAATTCATAATAAGATACTTCTACTCCTTCATGTTCATCACAAGATCCATAAGCCCCATTCATTTCACATTCACCTTCGGAGTAGTAGTTCTCACCACAATATTGCTCATGATCACAATCATAGCCTTCATAAAACTCATCTTCAAAAGATTCTAATGCTATGGATAACATTCTTGATTATACCTCCTTTTTTACCTATAAAATCCACATTTCACTCTTTATATGGACTCTCAACTCACTTTAATTTCTATAGCTTCTTTCCCAAATTGATAGTGTTACTAAATCCGCTCAATCAATTCAATGTTATCTATCTTTGTGGAGGAATGAAACCTTGTGACTCTTGAAAGAAGGACAACTCGAATAAAACTAACGGACTTGAATCAAGAAAATTAACAATGAAATAAAATGAGAAAAGCACAAAAGGAAAAACACAAGAAAAATAAAATCGGACTAAAAAAACTTGATAATATTTAGTTAGGTAATCTACTAATTAAAATAAAGTTATGAACCTAAAATAAGGTAAAATTAATGAAAAAGAAACTAATTTACCAAGATTTGGACTAAAAAAATTAATTAGGAAAGAATTTAATTGAAATCTATGGAGAAAATGCTTTAAAAAGTGGAGAAAACCTAAAAAAAGAGCTAAACATTGAGCTGATAAAAGGACACTTGAGGAAGCTTTCAAGAATTGTACCCTGTGGTCCTCCCTGTACTATCTTTTGTCCTAGTCGTTGCCATTTTTAGTCTTTTCCTTTGTACAAACAAGTACACCTCCTTTTCTTTTCCCCTTTTTGGATCAAACAACACCTTTTGAATAATTCTTCTTTAACAAGACATGAATTTCATGAAGAACAAGATCATGGATGAACTTCAAAAATTCATATCTCCTTTGTTTTAGCTCCAAATTCCACAAAATTTGAAATTGAAGCTCCTTTTGATATGGAGATCAAAGCCCAATACTTTTAAACCCTCAATTCCAATCCAATAAAATCTGAATTTTAGACCCATTTCCTTTTTCTTCAAGCTATGAAGAACACCATGAACAAGATAAACTCCAAAATTGACAACTCCTCATTTTAGCTCCAAATTTGACGAAAATAGAGAACAAACCCCGATGCTTTTCAAGCTCCAATTTCGACCCAAAATTTTCATATTTTGAAACCCACTTCAAGTTATGAAGAACAACGTGAAGATAGTGGACTTCCAAAATTGACCCCAATGGCTTTCAACTCTGTTTGCTCTCAAATTTCTGATTCAAACTCCCTTTGATTGAGCGAACAAACCCCAATACAATGTAAACCTCAATTCCACCTAGATCTTCAAACTCACTTCATATTCCTCAAGCTTTTCCAATCTCAACAACGGTGAAAATTTGAAACCTTTTCCAAATCAACCCAAATTTTCAGATCTAGACCCCTAAACACTGGACAAATATGAATCTAGTGATAGAAACACTAATAAATTTCAAATCGACCAATTTTTTTTGATATTTGCCAAAAATATTTTTCACCTTATTTTTTTTTCAAATTTTCAGATTTACGAATCTATGATTGAGATCCGTAGAAATGAATCCCTAATCTAAGCTCTGATACTAAGATGATTACGATCCTAATCGAACAATTAGAATCAAAATAAAAAATACAGAATTAAACAACAAAATTAAAGGATAGTTGAGAAATAAGAGACTAAAAGTGAAGAAAGAAAGGCTCTATTGAACATCAATTAAACCAAGGGGGAAGAGAATGCAATCAAATGCATGAGAAACCAAATTGAATCCACAATATCATAACTCGAGGATCAATCAAGCGAAGAAGATAACACAAGTAATTCAAGAATCCACCCTAATCACTCGATCCAAGCTAACAATTGGAATTGAACCCAATCACTACCCTAATCTAGAGTAACAAAATATCAAGTCTATTTAAGACAATTCAGCCATCTCAAAATCTAAGTATAAAAATGGCTAAAGGAACTATTTATAGTTATTGCCTTTACAAAAATAATCTATTACAAAAATAGCCCAAACGTGACTATTTTACAAATAACACACAAGGGCCCTTCTTGATTGACCAAATGGCATCTTGATTACCCATGACCTTGTGTATTTATTTCTCCATGCATTTCTTTGGGCTCCAAGCTATCATCCAAATATGGAAGCCCCTTCTAATATGCTCCAAGCTAACCGTGCTCGTATCAAGAAAGAAGAGGGTTGTGAATTAAAGACCAAGGATAAAATGGGGTAGTTTGACCTTGGCCATGGCCCAATAAAAAAGGGACAAATTATTGATGATAGAGGTGTTAGCAGGAGGAGAATGAAAATTGTATATGGAATAGGATTGTTAGTTATATTAGAATTGAAGTGAGAGAGGTGTTGGGAGTCTCAAGAGGTAACACTGGTGCGTATCAAGGGAAAGTAGAGGCTAAGAAAGTGGCATATATGAAGTGGGTGGAGAAGGAGAAATAAATGAATAGGGAATGCTATTAGATGGCGAGAAAGGAGGCTAAGTTAGCGATCACAGAAGAAAAAACAACAACTTTTAAACATTTATATTTGGAGCTTGAGGACAAAGAAGAAGATAAAAAGTTGTATAGGCTAGCCAAAAAGAGAGAGGAAGAATTGAGACCTGGACCAAGTAAAGTGCATCAAGGATATGGATGGCAAAGTGCTGTTGGAGGACGCACTTATTAGACAGAGATCATACTTTCGTAAGATCTAGAATGAATATGTGGAAAAAGACATTGTTCTAGGAGATTACATTTTGAGAAACATTGCATTTTTGGGTATTATAGTTGTATACATGTTGAGGAAGTTGAGGGTGTATTTTATAGGATACAAAGAGGGAGAGAAACTCAGACATATGAGATTTTGATAGAGTTTTAGAAGAGCGTAGATAGGGCAAGTATGAAATGGCTTATTGAGATATTTAATGTCATTCTTAGGATGAGAAAGATGCTAGACAAATGGTGGTGGAGTACGATTATCCCTTTGTATAAGAACAAAGGTGAAATTTAGAATTACAACAACTATAGAGGTATCAAACTGATAAGCAACAGTATGAAGGTCTTGGAGAAGGCGGTAGAGCTGGGGTAAGAAGGGTTGTGCCTATTTGTGAGAACCAGTTTGGATTCATACAAATGTGTTCAACTACAAAAGCCATTCATATGATTAGGAGACTAGTGGAGCAGTATAGGAAAATTGAAAGGTACCTTCACATAGTGTTCATCAACTTGATAAAGTATATGACAAGGTTTCGAGGGAGGTTCTATAGAGGTTCCAAGAGTCTAAGGGCATTTCTATGTCATACGCTAGATCGATTAAGCACATTTACGATAGAGACAAGACTAGAGTAAGAATAATGGGTAAGATTTAGAGCATTTTCCAATAGTAATAGGGTTGCATAATAAACGACTCTTAGCCTATTTTTATTTTTCTTGGTGATAAATGAATTGACTCGATGTATCAAAGGTGAGGACACATGGTGCATGTTATTTGTTAATGACATAGTTCTGATCGATCAGAATCATAGTAGAGTTAATGCTATGAGGCTTGGTGACAAACCTTAGTCTAAAGGGTTTAGCTTGAGCAGGACCAAGTTAGAATACTCAGAGTGCAAGTTTGCTGACATACGTTGCAAGGATTATATGGAGTTAAGGATTGATTCTCAGGTTATCTATAAGAAAGGACGCTTTAAGTAACTTGGTTATATTATTCGAAGTATTGAGGAAATCGACAAGGATGTCACATATCGTATTGGTGTAGGGTGGATTAAATGAAGGCTCATTTTGGGAGACTTATGTGATAAGAAGGTGCCATCAACATTTTACAAAGTGGTGGTTAGACCAGCTATGTTGTATGTAATGGAATGTTTGCCTGTAAAGAGATCATATATTCAAAAGTGGAAAGTTATGGAGATGAGGATACTGAGATGGATGTGTGGGCTCACTAGGAAATATAAAATTAGGAATAAAGATATCTAGGATAAGGTAGGAATGGCCTCAGTGGAGGATAAAATACGTCAAATGAGACTTAAATGGTTTGGATATATGAAGAGGAAAAGCATGGGTGCATCAGTAAAGAGGTGTGAGAAATCGGTTGCACATGGTTGCAAGAGAGGTAGAGTTAGGCCTAAAAAGTATTTTGGAGTAGTGATTATATATGACATAACGTAGCACGAGCTTACTAAGGATATGAACTTATATATAAGTTTATGGAAGACTCAAATTATGGTAGAGGGTTCGTTTTGTAGTTTAGGGTATAGTGATTTCTTGTTGTTTGCAGGTATAGGATTATTGGTTCCTGTCATAGTACTAGTCATATTCTTGTTGTTCTTTCTTTTGATATCTATCATCATATGTTGTTTAGTATGTTTCAGTTACCACATATTATTTTTTGTTGTTATTAATTGCTATGCTTATTTCATTTTTCTCTTCTTCCTTTAGTTGGATTTGTTGCATTGAGCCAAGGACTTTAGGATTCAGCGTCTCTACCTCCATGAGGTAGTGGTACAATCTGTGTACACTCTACCCTCCCAAGACCCCACTTGTGGGATTTCACTAAATATGTTCTTGTTATTGTACTCTTGAAGTATCTCTATTTTTCAATTAAATCTTCTTCTATAGTATGGAATTATCTATTGTGTGAGGGATAAGCTCATAGCAAGTCTTAGTATTTTGATTCCATTATGTTTTATGAATTATGTATATGTACACTATTTTCTCTAAAATTTGATTTATTTGAACTTGATTTTAAAGTGATGATTTTTATGCATGATTTTTCTATATTAATGAAGTATTGACTTGAAACATGATTTAATGACTTTAAATATAATTTTTCAAACTTCAGGAATGATTGATATACCTATATTTATGAGAGGATAAATTTGGAAAGGTTTCGACTAATGAGCTATGATTTGTTATTGTTTGTGTTTAGCCTGTATAGGTAGCTGTGCTATCACGACTCAACCTTTCGTGAATGGTACCCACAAAAATCCTCCGATGGGAGAATCATCTAACCCAAAACTTATCAAACCCAATACTTAGCCAAAATAAGGAAACTGATAATATTTTATTAATTAAACCAAGATCTCGAACATTCTAATAGAAATACTAAATGCGGAAATAAACAAATACTTAAACAATCCACTAGAATCTGAAAGTCATTATACCAAAATATTACCAATGTCAGTAAAATAGGTTCAACCTAAAAACAAAGGAAACATCCAAGTATGAAACAACTGGACCAGTAACAAAGTGAAGAACTCATAGCAACTCGAAAGATGTAGCTCATCCTTGCATTCCGTTCTATAGCTGAGGTCTCAAAAAAGTCGTTAGAAAATATTCTGCACTCAACAAAAAGAAGAGCACGTGTAGTATCAGTACACAAGAAATAATGGTGTATTGGCAGGGTCATTAGCCAATCAGAAATAAGATATCTGAACAAGCAACCATAACTTTGAAAAACTAGAACAACCATGAACACCTACAATGTAATTTACCTCAAATTTATGATACTTAACTTTGTTTAACAACACCATAGAATTCAGTCAAGTACAAGTCAAAAGAGACAAAAACTCAAGTCAAGAACATGACTACCAATAAGAATCCAAGTCAACAAACCTGATCCAACAACAATATACTAACCATGTCTCAAATACACAAGTAGATAGATAATAAAGAGTTATGCCAATCATTTGTAATTTAACCCAGACCAATAAAGGATCCATTCACTCAACAACAATGTTAATAATCATGAATCCCAATTTAGTCAAGAAACCAAATGTAACAAGTCAACACATAAGACCGGTTCACTCAAATCGTCACACTCACCTATACTTTGTACACAAATGCTAAGGGTCTTATGGTCACCCATTAGTCATGACCTGCAGGGGATGAGCTCTTGTCCATATATCAAATCCCAGAAATATAGTGCCTACCAAACTTATATCACCAATCCTGTGAAGATGTCCAATTACTGGTATATCCTGTAATAATCAATAGATACCACAACAATCACAACCAAAATGCTAGCAATAATCACACTTGTAAAAGAAACAAACTTTTAATATAATTTCATTTCATATGATTAAAACTTAGGATATCAAATAGTTATTCACTTTTATGGAACATACATTATATTAAGCATAGTAAGAGACAGTTAACATAGACACATAAATTAAGTTGGGTTTAACTATATTAAATTATCACCTAACTCAATCCAAGCCCTACAATGCTCTAATGAACTTGAGCTTTGACTTTTCTTGCAACCTCGACTTGATTGTGGTCTTAAAACATTAATACAACACATAATCTACAAAATGACATAACAATATCAAGGATTATAACCTAATCTCAAAATCTCAAGGGCAAATTCATAATCATTCCTCCCATTATATGGTTTTCTACCATCAGTCCACCTTAATCCTACCAATTTCATGGTTACAATGGAGAATTATAGACATGCAGTGGTAATTTAGCAACTTTTAACCAAAACCCAAGGGGTTTCTACCCAATTCATCTAATGGCACCAGAATAATCAGTTAGGTCCAGTTAAATCCTCCCTAAAACCCAAAAACTAGTAATTCTATGAGTAAATAATAAAAAAAACTATTTAATGGAAGGGATTAACTTACAATTATGAAGAGTGTTGATGGAAAATAATTGGAATTTGCCCTAAATCACCACAGTTATCCCTAAAATGAAAGTGGAACGAAAATAATATTTTTGGGGTATTTTCTACATTAATCAGTTTACATACCGCAATAGAGGTCCTATCCTGCTATAGCAGCCTCGCTTTAGTGAAATCTGCCTGTTATGGCGGGATTGACCAAAGTTGATTTCTGCAATAGTGGAAAACTTCCTGCTATAATGGTGTAGTGGTAGCGGCCTACCACCCGCACTAGCGGTTGAGGAAACGTAGAAACTCATAATTTCTCCCAGTTTTTCCTTTATCAAAATGCACCCTCAGATTTCGACATCCCAAACCAACCCCTTTACGTCAAGTTTGATATCGGGAGTTCTACTTACCTAAATTCACTTTTAAAAGATCCTACGGATTCCATATCATCTTGACTATCATAAAATCACCTCGAATTATATAACCTTTGACTAATACATACTTGAATTTCACTAGATCATAACATGCTTGGATTTTGTCCAAGGCTAACCTAGCTTGAAAGTTCTAACTCCTAGTTTGGGGAAAAGCTTAACCCAAATATTGGCACACTAGACTTACTCGAAATGATGAAAAGGATCATTATAACAGACACCAATTTACTCATTGTTCATCCCTGAATGATCAAATAATAAAAAAAGTCAAGTAGAAGGAAAAAAGTATCTGTATTCTCAAACAACTAAGGGTACTTGTCCCACATGTCGCTCTCGCTTTACCAAGTAGCTTCCTTAATAAGACGATGGATTAGACCTTCCTTTGCTCTCAACTTCCAAATGTCCCAGCCAAGAATTTCAATCGGCTTCTCCTAATATGAAAGATTTTTATCAAGTAAAACCAAATCTCATTTAATAATGTAATCCCCATCTCCATGATATCTTTTAAGCATTGACACATGGAATTGCTAATAGACCCCTGACAAGCTTGGTGACAATGCCAACTTGCAAGCTATCTAGCCTACATCATCAAGAAGCTCAAATAGACCAATATATTGAAGGCTAAGCTTACCCTTCTTGTAAAATTGCATAACTCCTTTCATGGGAGATACTTTCAACTAAACTATCTCACTGGGTTTGAATTACATGTCCCTAACCTTGCGATCCACATACTCTTTTTGCCTAGTCTAGACTACTAACAACTTTCTTTGAATGAACCTCACCTTTTCCTGAGCTTCCTTCACCAAGTTCATACCCAAAGGCTTCACATCATAAACATTGAACCATCCTATGGGTGATCTATACCTATTTCCATAGAGTACTTCGAATGGAGCCATATTGATGCTAGAATGGTAACTATTATTGTATAAAATTTCACACAATGGTAAAAACATATCCCAATGACCACCAAAGTCAATCACACAGGCCCTTAACATATCCTTAAGCACCTGAATAGTCCTCTCAACTGCCTATAAGTCTGAGGATGCAAAGCAGTGTTGAAGTCAAGCTTAGTGCCGAACTTTTCATGTAACCTTTCCCAAAACTTATAGGTGAATTACATACCTCTATTAGAAATGATGGAAATAATCATCCTATGCAACATTAATATCTCCTTGATATAAATCTTCGCTATTTGCTTTGAGCCATAATCCACTCCAACTGGGATAAAATGAGTTGACTTGGTCAGTCTATCTACTACGACCCAAATCAAGTCATGTTGCCACAGGGTCTTAGGAAGACCTACTACAAAGTCCATAGCTATATTCTCTCATTTCAACTCTGGAATAGGCATCTTATAAACTAAACCCGAATGCTTTTGATGCTCATATTTTACTTGCTAAGAATTATGGTATTTAGACACATACTCAACTATATCCTTTTTCATCCCAGGCCACCAAAAGAGTTGTCTCAAGAAGTGGAACATCTTGGTTGTATCCAGATAAATAGAGTATCAAGAACCATGATCTTCTACAAGAAAACCTGGAACCAAATCACTAACTCGAGGCATGCAAACACATCCCCTCACTATTAACACTATAAACGTATCAAGTGTGGTGTCAAAAGCCTTACCATACACTAACTTGTTCTAATAGTTTATTCAACTTCGCATTTTCAAACTGTTTGGCCTTGATTTGATCAAGGAATACTAACCTTACCTCCACACTAGCCAACACTCCACCCCTTTCATAAACATCAAACTATATAAATTATGATGCTAGAGTCTAATATTCTCTAGCCAAGGGTTGCCTTGACACCCTCAAGCAAGCTAGACTACTCATACTTATCGACTTCTAGCTCAATATATCTGCCACCGCATTGGCCTTACCTGGATGGTATTGGATGGTTACATCATAATCCTTCAACAATGATCTATGAACACATATTGCAAACTACAATGATCTATCAATACTTCACACTTGACACCATAGAGGTAGTGTCTCCAAATGTTAAGTACAAAAGACCAATGCTGCCAATTCCAAATCATAGGATAGATAATTCTTCTTATGAGGCTTCAATTACCTTGAAGCATAGGCAATCACATTCTTTTCTTGCATTAACACATCAACAAAACTCGAGTGTGAAGCATCACAAAATACAATAAAATGCTTACCTTCAATTAGCAAAGAAAGAATGAAAGTTGTAGTCAAAATTGTCTTGAGCCTTTTGAACCTCTTCTCATACTTGTCCGACCATATAAATAACACCTCTTTCTGAGTCAAACTTTTCAAGTGAGTATCAATGGAGGGAATTTTTTTGACAAAGCTGCGATAATAACTAGCAAGACCCACAAAACTCCTATCCTCAGTCATAGTGCTAGGCCGAACCAAACTCTTGACAACCTCAATCTTCTGGGGATCTACTATCACCCTTTTTTCTAAAACTACATGTCCTAAAAATGCAACAAAAGACAAACAAAATTTGCATTTAGAGAACTTAGCATACAACTGCTTCTCTTTAAGATCTCTAAAATAATGCGTAGATGACCTGCTTGTTCCTTCTTACTCTTAGAGTAAACCAAAATATCATCAACAAAGAAAATAAAACAAGAATTAAAAAAATACTTAAAGATACCATTCATCCAGTTCATGAAAGGTGTTGATGCATTAATCAACCTAAATGACATCATCAAGAACTCGTAATTCCTATACTGCATCCTGAAAGTCGTCTTGGGTATATCCTCAGGCCAAATTTTTAACTGGTGTGATCTTGACCTCAAGTCTATCTTGGAGAAATCTAAAGACATGTAACTGGTCAAAAAGATCATCTATCCGAGGCAAGGTATGCTTATTCCTGATGGTAGCCTTATACAACTGTCTGTAGTCGATATAGATTCGCATGCTAGCATCTTTTTTCTTAATGAACAACACTGGAGTACCCCAAGGCAAATATCAAGGATGATTGAATCCCTTATCAAGTTACTCCTGCAATAGAGTCTTGAGTTCCCTCAACTCAGCCAGAGCTATTTTATAGGGAGGAATAGAAATGGGAAAGTGCCTGGCTTGCAATCAATGCAAAAGTCAATGTCCTGGTCTAGAGGCATACCAGGCAAATCTGTGGGAAACACCTCCTAAAATTCTGACACCACGAGAACTGACTCAATAGAAGGGGGCTCAGCACTAACATCCTAGAGATATGCTTCAAAGGTCGATTACCTTCTCCCAACTAACTTCTTAGTCTGAATGAAAGATTTAATTTTCACAGGCTTCAGCTTAAACACACCTTCTCACTCTAACTTATCTATTCCAGGCATATTTAAAGTCACTGTATTAGCATTACAGTTTAGAACAACATGATACAAAGATAGCCAAGTCATACCCAGGATGATGTCAAAATCAACCATATCCAAGATTATCTAATATGCCAAGTCTATAAACCCATGAACAAGATAGAATAAGCACAATACACATGGGTCACTACAACAGAGTTTCCAACCGGAGTAGAGACATATACATGAGATTCAAGTATATAATAAATCAAGTCCAATCCCAAGGAAAATCTAATGGATACATAGTAATAAATGGAACCCAAATCAAACAAAATAGTAGCCATCTGGTCATAAATGCGAATAGTACCTGTAATGACAGCACCAGAAGCCTCGACCTTAATCTTGCTTGGGAAGGAATAACATTGAGCTCTATCATCAATCTGGGCAACCTTTATAGTAGGTAGTGCTCTACCTTTCCCTGCTTTACAACCACCTCAATTTCCACCACGACCTCCCTAATAATTACCCCGCCCACCATATGGATGACCCTTACTATTACCATTATCTCCACCACCTCTACCAACACAAACCACATCTCTAGCCTACTACTACCCCTTTAAACCAGCCTGTCTCTGAGGATACTATTTCTTAAAGTTCCCCACTACTCCACAAGTATAGCAACCTCGATCAAGAGAAGGCCAGTTAGCCAAAGAATAAGAAGACCCTCGACCTTTAGAAACTGAAGGCTGCTGAGTGGCCCCTTACTGACCCCCTATATAAGTTGGTAGAGCTAATTGGCCTGATGACTATGACCTCTGGAGTAAAATCTGCTAAAGTTACCCGTATTTCAGAACTTCTTTACTAAAACCTTTGACTGACCAACTTGCTTGACCCCTTCAACCTTCTTTACAAAATCAACAACCTCATTGAAGGTTTTCTTAGTAGAAGTCATATAAACATATAAAACCAGCAAGTTAGTATTCTGGCCATTCATAAACAACTGAATCCTCTTATTCTTGGTACCAATTTACTGAGTAACATAATGGGAAAAAGCATGAAACTTGGCCTCATAGGCTACAACAGACATATTTCCCAACTTAAGGGCTAGAAACTCATCCATATTGCAATAACAAAGAGTACGGAGTATCTACTTCTCCAAAAATAGGGTATGGAACTGAGCCTATGTCAGAGGAGGTAAGGCTGATAATCGACACCCCACTTAAGCCGGAACGACCAAGATGTAGAAGTCTTACGTTCCAAATTTGGTGTATAAATTCCTTCCGGTTTGGAAGTTACAAATTTTAGGCTAGGCTAGTTTCGCTCTGTTTTGGAGTAAGGGGTAGTCTTGGAAAATTTCATAGTAATTTAGCCTGGTTTGGTAGGAATGGTTTTAGTTCCTAGTTAGATAAGGCGATAAGAACTCATAGAATTTTATGAAACTGAATTTGGGTTAGTAGAACTCCCAGAATTGACCTTAGTGTAAAGGGCATTGTTTGAAATATCCCGGGATCAAGGTGTTCTGTAAAAAAGGGGATTTTTAGGTGAAGATGGACATTCTATCCTGTTTACACAGTTATAGCTGTTAACACACCACTATAGAGGTTGACATACCACCCTAGCAGAATAATTACCATTTTAGCGGTGGTCAAAAGTGGTCAAGGCCACTATAGCAGTTGCCTACCGCTATAGCAGTTAGGTACTGATACAGCGAAAGAAATTGCATATTAAAGAGATTAAACCCCAAAATAGTTTATTATCTTATAAACTCATTTTAGGGCAAGAGAAAGGATATTTAGGACAAAAATCACCGGTTTATCTCTATTTAAATTCGTTAAGGTAAGGAATTCAATCCCTTTATCTTGTAATTACTTCTTAATCCTTAAAAGGCATAAATTACGAAGTTTGAGGAGGGTTTTAGGGTGGTTTTGGTAAGTTTGCTAGTGCAAGGGTGAAATTCAGTATTAGGTTAATGGGTGTTTTTATTAACCATGAAATTGGCCTTACATTCCATTAATTCACTAATCATTCCATGAAATTTGTAGTTTTAGGTGAATTATGGGGGAAATAGCCCTAGAAAAGTTAAGGAATGATTATGAACTTACCTTAGGGGGCCTATAACTCTCACCATGTTAGGTTATTTCATTAATGTGGTGTTTTATGCATGTTTTAGACCACGAGCTAGTGAAAAAGTCACGGAAGGGCAAAGCTTTGGGTTAGAGTTGTGCAAGCTTGGTTTGTGGTAGGTGATGAGATGTATTTAATCCAACTTGTGTTATATGTGCATATTAACTACTTTGTAGTGTGATTGGTTAATCTGTGTGGTGTGCTTGGTTTTTGCAATGTCTACCTGTTTTATAACTTGGCTTCTTTATATTGTAAATAATGGAATGTTTTGGCATTCGAGACGTTCTTATGGGTTATTGGATTCAGGGTTATAGACATTCATGTCTAGGGTTTTTAGTAGATGGACAGTAATTGTCCCCTGCAGTTCATAGCTAGAGGGTGGGTCTATAACCCTTAGCATGTGTGTACGGGTTTCAAGGTATGTATTAGTATGAAAGTTCCTTGAGTGAATCGATGAATTTGTATTGTTGTGCTTGTCTTTGTTTGGTTGTCTTGAAATGAGTTGCATATTATTGCCTTAATGATACTTGTTGACTTGTTTGCTTATCTCTGGAATACTACTTGTACATATATGTTGAATGTTTGATATGTAAGCATGTGTTAGTTAATTGTACTCTATTTTGGTTACGAATCCATACTTCTATCTTGGGTTATTCAAATGGTCCTACAAGTACACTATGGTTTATTTGGGTACTAATACTACACCTGTATTTACTTATGTGAGTGCAACACATATTCCAGTGGATTCATTGAGACCTTACTTGTGATTTCAGCAGACGATTTTGGATTTTAGGGTCAGCAGCACATCCAAGCTACCATGAGATCTTTCTCTTATTTAGACATTGTTCTTTGTTTGGACTTGTTAATTCTTACAGTTTTGGGGTTGCATCCCTACTTTATATTCTTAGTGTGTTTTAGTACGCCGACTTTCGGGTTCTAGGCAATTTTTGTTTGCTATTTTGTTTCTGCACATTCTTAAGTTGTTGGATTAAATTGTTATTATGCTATTTATGGGATAGTTCTCATAATTTTACTTGAGTGTTGATCAATGCTTCTGGGCTTATTAGTTCTCCCACAGGGTGAGTAGTGTGGGGGCCATTCATGATGGGTTTAGGTTGTGACAAACTTGGTATCAAAGCCTAGGTTTCATCGATCTCATTGTACAAAAATGGGTCTACTAGAGTCTCACAGAATGGTACAGAGTCATCTGCACTTTTCTTCGGGAGGCCATAGGACTTTAGGAAAAATCTATCTTTTTTGCTTATTTTGTGCTATGACCTGATTCCAATTGGTATCCGGTGATCCAAATTGGTATCTAAACCTTTACTCTTTTGTATTCAGATAGTGAATACTTGGTCAAACAGAACCCGAGCAGCAACCCTAGTACTGGCCGCTCCAAGTGAGGAGCCAACCAGGAAGGGACGAGACACACCCGCTAGGGGTAGAGCTCAAGCAGCTCTGAGTCAGTCTAATGAGAGGGCAACATCTCCTCCTCAACCCTAGGATTATTTTGAGGAGAGTGAAGCAACAGAAGAGCATAAGATGGAGCTTGAGGTGGCAACACTAGTTGGGGTTATAGCTCTATCTCCCATGTCTGCTAAGGCAATTCAGCAAGTGTTGCCTTTTCTAAGCGAGTTGGCTAGGACTGGAGCCACCCCTACTATTCTGGCATATCAGGCTCCAGTTGTGCACCTTACTCTTGCTATTGCTCCTAGAATGGATGAGACTTAAGTCACAGATGCTTTTCCTTATGTGATTTTAGGTTATGTGATGACTGGTACTAAATATAACCCGCAGACTAAGTTTCTGAAGATAAAACCTCCTATATTTCAGGGTACAAAATCTGAGGATACTTTTGAGTTTATTATTGATTGTTATGAGAGGCTGCATAAGATGGGTATTGTGAAGTAGCATGGGGTTATGTTTGTGACCTTTTGCTAGGGAAGGATGCTAAGCAGTGGTGGAGAGCATATGTTGAGTGTCGGTCACCTATTTTGCCTTATTTAACCTAGGAGCAGTTTTATGCTTTATTTTTTGATAAGTATGTACCTTGTGCCCTCCATTATCGCAAGAAGGATGAGCTCTTGGCTTTGTAGCAGGGTGATATGTCAATTGCAGCTTATGAGGCTAAATTTCATGCCTTATCTCATTTTTCCACTCCACTGTTGACAAAGGAGGAAGAAAGGATTTGTCTCTTTATT
Organism: Capsicum rhomboideum; assembly: GCA_031232105.1. NCBI lineage: Eukaryota > Viridiplantae > Streptophyta > Magnoliopsida > Solanales > Solanaceae > Capsicum > Capsicum rhomboideum. The sequence continues at coordinate 42,658,727 of CP124719.1, read as the reverse complement.
AAGGGGTTGAACTATGACCGTTAGGTGTTGAATGTGCAAATGACTTCTGCAGGAAAAGGGTTTAATAATGTGTCAAATTATGTGAAGAAGTTGGAAGGTGTGGCGCATGCAGGACAGGCTAAGATGTTAGCCAAGTAGTCTCGGAATGTTGGGAATTTCAGTGGATCCTATTCTAAGGGACAGGAAGCCTTTCCATCTCGTCCTATTCTGTCAGCTATACCAGCCTCTAATATGGTTCCACCTAAGGGCCAATCCCAGACTCAGGTTGTTAGAGGCCAAGGGGCTTCTTATTCTTCTGCCACTGGGCCTTCACTGGAGTATGGGTATCATCATTTTGGTACTGTTGGTCATTTTAAGAGGAAGTGTTAGGTGAGACAGGCGAGTGTCCAGGAAGAGCATCAGGTTCGGGCAGTGGTTCCAACAGGTAGAAGAGGGACTAATGGCAGGGGTCGTACATGAGGTGGATGGGGAAATCAGGTATGTGGTCATGGCAATGGTAGTACGGGAGCACAACCCAGTAAAGATTTAGTCAGGTTGATGACCGGGCTCATTGTTATGTATTTTTAGGAAAGACTAATGTCGAGTCTTCTGATGCAGTGAACACAAGTACTATTTTTGTATGTGACCGGATGGATTCTGTCTTATTTGATTCAGGGTCCACTTATTCTTATGTGTCTATTCAGTTTGCTATGGGTCTGAGTCTGGTTTGTGATATTTTTGACTATTCTATGCATGTGTCAACTCCAATTGGAAAGTCTGTGGTGGTTATCCATGTTTATCGATCTTGCCCTATTTTATTTATGGGTTTTCGAACTTGGGTAGACTTAATTATCTTGGATATGTTGGACATTGATATAATCTTGGGTATGACCTGGTTATCTCTGTGTCATGCTATTTTAAATTGTAATGCTAAAATAGTGACTCTAGTTATGCCTGGGATAAAGGAACTAAAGTAGGAGGGAGTGTATAAGCAAAACAGATAAGGATTATATATTATGTACATGCTAGGAGGCTAGTTGGTAAGAGATTTTCAATATTTTTAGCTCATCTTCGAGATGTAGGTGCGGGGTCTCCTTCTATTGAGTCGATTTTTATCATTTTCAAGTTATAGGATGTGTTTTCTTCCAATTTATCGGGTGTACCTCTTGATAGGGATATCCACTTCTGTATTAACTTAGAGTCGGGCACCCCATATATTTTCCACCATATCTAATGGCTTCTACAGAGTTAAGGAAACTCAAGGCTCAGTTGCAGGAGCTACTTGATAAGGGTTGTATTCATCTAAGTGCTTCACCTTGCGGCGCCCCGGTTCATTTTGTTAAGAAGAAGGATGGTAGTATAAGGATGTGCATCGATTACAGGTTGTTGAATAAGGTCACCATCTGAAATAAATATCCTTTGCCTCGTATAGATGATTTGTTTGATCAACTACAGGGTGCAACAATTTTCTCAATGATTGATTTATGGTTGGGTTATCATCAGTTAAAAATTAGACCAGAGGATATTCCAAAGACAACGTTTAGAACTCGGTATAGACATAACGAGTTTCTGGTAATGTCTTTTGGATTGATTAATTCACCTTCAACTTTCATGAGTTTGATGAATGGCAACTTTAAATCCTCTTTGGATTCTTTGTTGTTATGTTCATTGAAGATATTGTGGTGTACTCAAAAACTAAGAAAGAGCATGAAGTCCATCTTCGTATAGTTTTGGGAATTCTGAGGGAAAAGTGGTTATTTGCTAAGTTTTCCAAATGTAACTTCTAGCTCTCTTCTGTTTCCTTCTTGGGGCATGTGGTTTTGGAGAAGGGAGTGATGGTGGACCCTCAAAAAATTGAAGCAGTTAAGAGTTGGATTGGGCCTAGTTCAGTGACCAAGGTAAAGAGTTTTGTGGGTCTTGCCAGTTATTATTACAGGTTCATCAAGAACGTTGCAGCCATTGCAACTCACTTGACAAGGTTGACTCAAAAGGAGGTACCGTTTGTTTGGTCAGATCAGTGTGAAGAGAGATTCCAAAAGCTCAAGACACTTTTGACTACAACACCTATTCTTTCGCTACCGGTTGAAGGTAAAGATTTCATTGTGTATTGTAATGCTCACTTTTGGGTTTGGGTGTTGTGTTGATGTAGGATAAGAATGTTATTACATATGCTTTGAGGCAGTTGAAGCCTCATTAGAGGAATTACCCAACCCATGATTCAGAGTTGGCAGCCGTGGTATTTTCATGAAAAATTTGGAGACACTATCTTTATGGTGTCAAGTGTGAGGTATTCACTGACCATCGTAGTCTGCAACATGTGTTTACTCAAAGGGATATGAATTTAAGGTAGAGACAATAGATGGAATTATTAAAAGACTATGATGTGACCATTCAATATCATTCGGGTAAGGCCAATGTTGTGGTAGATGCATTGAGTTCAAAGGCCATAAGTATGGGCAACTTGTCAATCTTGAGAGTGTCCAGGAGACTATTAGCTAGAGAGTTTAAGACTCTAGCATCCTTGAGCATGTAGTTTGGGGTCTCGAACAGGGGTGGAATATTGGCTAGTGTCGAGGTAAAATCAGCCATTGTGGAGATGATTAAGGCCAACTAGTTTGAGGATAAAAAGTTAAATGCACTCCAAAATAATGTGGTGAGCGGGAAGGGGGCAGATGCCACCCACGATGCTAGAGGGGTGTTGTGGGTCAGAGGAAGGTTATTTGTTCCTCGAGTTGGTGACTTGATTAGTGATATACTTGCAAAAGGTCATGGTTCCCGCTATTCTATTTATCCAGGCACAGACAAGATTTATCGTGACTTGAGGCAGTTTTATTGGTGGTCGGCGATAAATAGGGACATAGTGGGTTATGTGTCCAAGTGTAATAACTATCACCAGGTAAAGTATGAACATCAAAGGCCTGCGGTCTTACATCAGAGGATGCCTATACCTATGTGGAAGTTGGAGCATATTGCCATGGATTTTATGGTGAGGCTTCCTAAGACAAAAGGAAAGTATGACTCTATTTGGGTGATAGTTGATCGACTGACGAAATCAACTCATTTATTTCTAGTTCAAGTAGATTATAGCTCTTAGCAGTTGGCAAAAATATATATCAAGGAGATCATCAGACTTCATGAGGTGCCACTTTCTATCATTTCAGATAGGGACACAAAGTTTACTTCTAAATTTTGGGACAGGTTGCATGAGGAGTTGGGCACCAAGCCTAGTTTTAGCACTGTCTTCTATTATAAGACTGATGGTCAGTTAGAGCGGACAATTCAGGTGCTAGAGGATATGTTGAGAGCCCGCGTGATTGATTTTGGTTGTCATTGGAACCAGTTTCTCCCATTGTGTGAGTTTTCATACAACAATAGCTACCACTCCAGCATTGATATGGCTCCATTTGAGGCACTTTATGGGAGAAAGTGTAGGTCACCTATTTGATGGTTTGAGGCGGAAGATATCAAACCTTTGGGCATCGACTTGGAAAAGAGGCTCAAGAAAAGATAAAATTCATTCAGACTAAGATGTTGGCTGCCCAAAGTAGATAGAATGAGTAAGGGGACTGAAAGGTGATGGACATGTACTTCAAGGCCGGGGAGCAAGTGTTGCTCAAGGTGTCTCTTATGAAGGGAGTCAAGAGGTTTGGTAAAAGAGGAAAGATCAACCCTTGATATATTGGTCCCTTTGAGGTTCTTGATGAAGTGGGACCAGCTACGTACAGATTATCCCTACTGCCGAGTTTGTCAATGGTTCATCCAATATTTCATGTTTCTATGTTGAAACGGTACCATGGAGATGGAGACTACATTATTAAGTGGGATTTAGTTCTTTTGTATAACAACTTGACTTACTAGGAGGAACCAATATCGATACTTGATTGTGATTTTCACAAGTTTAGGAAGGAAATTAATTTGATGAAGGTTCAATGAAAGCATCATCCAATTGAGGAACCCATTTAGGAAATCGAGAAGGACATGCGGGATAAGTACCCTCAGCTGTTCGAGGATACAGGTACTCTTTTCCTTTCTTATTCTGGCCTATTTTTCTAGTTTGATCTTTCGGGGACAAATGATGGGTAAATTTGTATCTATTGTATTGACCCTCTTGGTCTTTATATAAAATTGTTACGTTCCAAATTTCGTGTCTAAATTCTTTTCGGTTAGGAAGTTACAAATTTTAGGCTAGGCTAGTTTTGCTTCGTTTCGGAGTGATGGGTTTTCTTGGAAAATATGGGAATAATTTAGACCGATTTTGTAGTAACAGTGTTGATTCCTAGTTATCTTAGGCGATAGGGAACCCGTAAGATTTTACGAAACTGAATTTGGGTTAGTAGAACTCCCAGAATTGACCATAGCTTAAAGGGCATTGTTCGAAATATCCCAGGATCAAGGTGTGTTGTAAGAAGGGGGATTTTTGGGTGAAGATGGACATTCTTTCCCGTCGACACCATTATAGCGGTTGACATACCACTATAGCGGTGGTCAAAAGAGGTTAAGGCGACTATAGCGGTGGCCTACCACTATAGCAGTCAGGTACCACTATAGCGGTATAATTCGAAGATTAAAGGGAATAAACCCCAAAATAGTTTATTATCTTATAGACTTATTTTGGGGTAAGAGGAAGGCAATTTAGGGCAAAAATCACCGGTTTACCTCCGTTTAGCTTCGTTAAGGTAAGAAATTCACTCCCTTTAACTTGTAATTACTTCTTAATCCTTAGAAGACATAATTTACGGAATTCGGGGATGGTTTTAGGGTAGATTTTAGTATGTTTGCTAGTTCAAGGGTGAAATTGAGCATTAGGTTAATGGGTTTTGTTATTTAACCATAAAATTGGCCTTGCATTCCATTAATTCCCTAATTATTCCCTGAAATTGGTAGTTTTAGCTGAATTATGAGGTAAATAGCCCTAGAACGCTCAAGGAATAATTATGAACTAACCTTAGGGAGTTGGGGGTTGCTTATAACTCCTGCCATGTTAGTCATTTGCTAATGTGGTGTTTGTATGCATTTTTTAGACCACGAGCCAACAGAAAAGGCACGGAAGGGCAAAGCTCCTGCTTAAAGTTGTGCAAGATTGGTTTGAGGTAGGTGATGGGGTGTATTTAATCCAACTTGTGTTATATGTGCATATTAGCTACTTTGTAGTGTGATTTGTTAATCCGTATGGTGTGCTTGGTCATTGCAATGTCTACTTGTTTTATGACTTGGCCTATTTATATTTTAAATTGTGGAATGTTTCGACATTTTAGACGTTCTTATAGGTTGTTGGATTAAGGGTAACAAACATTAATGTCTGGGGTTTTTAGTACATGGATGGTAATTGTCCCCTGTAGGTCATATCTAGAGGGTCGATATATAAACCTTAGAATGTGCGTACGGGTTTGCAGGTATGTATTAGTATAACGGTTCCTTGAGTGAATCGGAGAATTTGTAGTTTTGTGCTTGTCCTTGTTTGGTTGTCTTGAATTGAGTTGCATATTATTGCCTTAATTACACTTGTTGACTTGTTGTCTTGTCTTTGGAATGCTACTTGTACATATATGTTAAATGTTTGATGTGTAAGCATGTGTTAGTTAATTGTACTATATTTTCGTTAAGTGTCTATATTTCTATCTTGGGTTATTCAAATGATCCTACCAGTACACTGTGATTTATTTGTGTACTGATACTACACTTGCATTTACTTCTATGAGTGCAGCACATATTCCAATGGGATTCATCAAGACCTTACTTGTGATTTCAGCAGTCGATTCCGAATTTTAGGGTGAGCAGCACATCCTGGCTACCATGAGATCTTTCTCTTATTTAGACATTGTGCTTTGTTTGTACTTGTTACTTCTTATAGTTTCAGGGTTGCACCCCACTTAATATTCTTAGTATGTTTTGTTACAACGACTTTTGGGTTTTAGAGGATTTCCATTTGCTATTTTCTTTCCGCACATTCTTAAGTTGTTAGTGTGAATGGTTATTACGCTATTTATGGGATTGTTCTCATACCTTTACGTGAGTGTTGATCAATGCTACCGGGCTTATTGGTTCTTTCATAGGGTGAGTAGTGTGGGTTCCACTCACGATAGGTTTGGGTCTTGACATAAGCCCTCCACCACTGCTTGGCGTCACCTTGCAGCTGGAAGGTAACAAAATCAACTTCCTGTTGCTCCATAATACCCATTTCATACAACCTTTCATAACAATCAACAACAAACTCAAATGCATCCTTAGTCTTAGAGACAATAAAAATAGGAGGTTTTATCTTTAGGAACTTAGTCAGCATGTCTAACATAGGGCGAGGGAAAATCTCAGTCCCTATGGCCTCACCCATTCAAGGAGAAACAGTGGAAGTAAGCTGAATACCTGGAAACTAATGAGCAGGCATAGCAGGAGTGTCCCCAGTACCAGCCAATCCACTCAGAAAAGAAAACACCTACTGAATAATCTTAGAAGACATCAGAGGAAAAGTTGTATCCCTAACTAGCACCACCTTCTCCTGTTATACAACATCCTCATTCATAACCTAAACTTTCTAATAATGATCCTGGGGTGGGGGAGGTGTTGCTGACCTCTGATGGGCCTGATCAACTACTACCTGATCTCCCTCTACAACTGGAGCTGCTGGTATGGGGGTTGTGGCTCTGGCTACGTTAGCTCTAGTATTCACCATTTGCAGACAAAAGAATGAAGAGGATTAAAAACCAATTTGTATCACAAAATACCAATTGGAATCAAGTTATAGCATGAAAAAAGAAAGAAAATGATAGTTTCCTAAAATCCTGTAGCCCCTCGAAGAAAAGTACAAATGTCTCGGTACCATTCCGCAAGACTTTACTAGACCCATTTTGGTAGAATAAGATCAACTAACCTAGGGATCTCAGACCAACTTTTTCACAACCCAACCCATTGCGAGTGGCACCCATATAAACCCTCTAGTGGGAGAACCATCTAACCTAAAACTTATCAAACCTAACACTTAACCAAAATAAGGCAACTGACCATTTTTCATAAATTAAACCAAGATCTCAAACATTCTAATTGAAACACTAAATGCAGAAATAAATGAATACTGCAGAAATAAATGAATACTTAAAAAATCCCCTAGAATTTGAAAGTCATTGTACCAAAACACTACCAATGTCAATAAAATGGGTTCATCCCAAAAACAAAGGAAATACCAAAGTCCGAAACAACTGGACAAGTGATTAAAGGCGTATTGATATGACTTATTGCCGACTTTGACCCATGTTTACCTTAGTTTTAAAAACAATAAGTGCGTATTTTGTATTTTTTTAATGGAATATTTGATATTGTGCTAACAAATGTGATTAGACCCTTGTAGGTGAAATTTGCGACTATTTGGAGCATTTTTGGAGTGGAAATCGAGGCTTGGAGGATCTATGAGTGAAGGATATTGAATATAAGAGGCAATCCAAAGAATTCAAATTGAAGAATCCAACCAAATCCGCAAAGAAAAGTCGAAGAAAGGAAGAAAATTGGAGTCTAAGTGTCAGGCGTGCCCAGGGGCGTGCCGGGCCGCTTTTGACAGAAATTTTGATAGCATGGACCGCAGAGGGCGTGCCAGGCAGCCTGCCGGGCCTCTCATGCACCACCTTTCAGGGGCAGAAATTTGGCTAAGTCCCAGGTGTACCGGGCCGCTTTTTGCCAAATTTCTTCTCCGAATTCCAGCCTATAAATAGGGCTCTTGGGTTATTGTATCAAGGGAGGCATAAATATTCCATCATTGTTAGACTACTTTGGGGAGATTTTGGCATCAAAATTAGGGTTAATTCTTCTTATTTTTTATTTTTATTTCTTTTTTATAATTTTTTATCAATTTATGTTATTAGAGCAAGCTTTGAGCGACTAAAATCCCTAATTCTTGGGGTTGAGGCTATGAACATGAATCTCTAGAGTTGAATATTATTGGTGTTTTGCTGAAGTTTATAAATTATTGGTTATTCTTATATTCTTGATTTTACTATTTTAATGCTTAATTACCATTGAAATAAATCTATTGTCTTGAGAGGAGCTCGAGAGAGAAAGTGAGAGATAGAACGTGGAAAATAAGGAGCGTGATATTTACTCGAGGAAGCGATTCCAAGAAATTGATATGCGGTTAGGATCGAGAGGTACCTAATTCACCGCGCTTGTTCAAATACAGGAAGATAGCTTAAAGGCGTTAGAATTGGTTAAATCTATCCCCGCTCAACGATGTAGTTAGGTTTCCAATTTCTTATAGAAGGTTATAGTTTGGAGACGAATATAATCATATTATCAACCTTGTGATCAATAACCACGATAGACAACTCAATTTGCTTAAACCATTAATATTCATGTCCTAGAGATGACGTTCGGGATGCCTTGACCCTAGGAATTCAACTTGCCATTGTTTATACCCCTAGTTAATCATGTTCGCTTAGTTCATAGTTATTTTATACTTTAATCATATCTCTATATTCCACCGCTTAAATAAATAATCAAGAACAAGGTTTGTCTAGTGAATAGTTAAACGACAAGTCCCTGTGGGTTCGACATTCGGCTCGAAAGGGCCACTTTATTACTTGAACGATCACGTGCACTTGCATGTATAGCTGGGTCGCAACAAGTTTTTGGAGCCGTTGTTGGGGACTTCAATTTTAATTTTTTATCTAGATTGAACTTTTTCTTTTTATTTTTTTGAGTTGTATATAATTTATTTTTGTACAAAGTTTTATTTTACTTTTCTACCACTCTTGTTGATATTTCAGCCTAGGATAGATGGTCATTGAATGATTACAATTCGTGTTGTTTTTGTGGAGGACCACACTTAGATGGTAAATGTCATGATGTTCAAGAGAGAGGATTGTGCGCACCTGCCCAATCTTTTGAATTGAATAGATGTCAGATGTGTGGTGGTAAGGATAGCCATTGGAGTTGCTGTCCAAACTATTATTCCTCTCCCCTGAACCCCTATTATGATCAGTCTATTTTTTGTGATGTTGGCAGAGCTAATGGAGCTAATGAGGCAGAACATGAGACTCACTTTATAGATATGCTGAAGCGAGTAATGGAGTTGCATACACAACAAATGGAACACATGAAGAGAATGAGGGAAGCCATCGAGAAGATGCAGTCCCAAGTCACAAAGTTACAGGCTAGGGATGAAACTTGTGTTAATCAGCAAGTTACAGTCTTATCCAACACTTAAGAGGAACCCCGTATTGATGAAGAAAGGGAGGCACTATTAGAAGAAAGTTGTGATGAAGAAGACATAGTCAGCCAGGAATGGCTAATGGAGCAAGCACAACAATTAAAAATTCTTGAGTATCTCCAGGATGGTCTCACAACTATGGTAACCGAATTAAAAGGGAGGAGAGATGAGCTTATTTCAGAGATAGCTCAATTTGGCTTAGATATCTGTGACTTGAATTTTCAGTTGATGAAAAATATTGAGATGTCTGATGTCCAATCACCAATAGTTACGGAGACTAGCCATTCTGTAGAGAAAGATGATAAATGTCAATAATTCGACTATCATTCTTTGATTGAGGTTGACGTTGAGAGGGAGTATAAATGTGAGCATGTTTCAGCTAGTGTAAGTGGGAAAGTGAGACGTATTGGATCTCATTCAAAGCATTTTTCTACATTATGTTTAGTTGATGACATGTATTTTGAGTCACCTGAACTAGTGGAGGATTGTGTAGATGGGGAACAAGAATCCTACATTCTTAAATTTACACCAGACAAGCAACAAAACAACATGCCTCACCTCAAGGCCAAGCGATTTAACATGCACCATCCATCACTTGGTCTCTTCATTTGTGCACCACCACCCTATGAGCCAAGTAAAAAGATGGATGCGATGTTGGGGGTGAAATTTATATCCTCAAGGTGGAGGAAAAAGTTGATGGGTCATGCCGCGACATTAAATTAGGCGCTTGTGGGAGTCACCCCAATGTTTAGTATGTATTTTATTTATTTATTTTAGTGTCACCTTTGTTTTTGGTTTTTGTTTGCTTTGTTTTGCAGATTAGGGGAAGTCTGAGTACCCAAAATCTAAGCTAAGAAGCATTGTAAAAACTAAGTGTGGGGTCCTTCGGACCTCTTTGATGGATAAGATTCTACTAGCTAGGCCTAGAGGCCTCAGGGAGTATTTCTCTTTCTTTATTCTTTGAGTTATACTTTGGGGACAAAATATGATTTTAAGTATGGGGTGGGAAATCTTCCGATTTAGTTAGGGTGGAGTGTGCTATAGGAGTCTTTTGGTTATTTGTTTTTTGCTTATGTTGCTGAAAATTCAAAAAATACAAAAAGATTTTCTTTTAGTAATTTTTAGTTTTATTTAGGAGCACACTTCATCCACCCCTCGATTTTTCTTTTCGTTTCTTTTCCGAGGGGAAGCCCTTTGAACCCATTATCCTTTTTATTTTTAGGAGTAATTTTAAAATTTTAGAGATGCTCTAATCAGATTCTATGCATGATTGCATGATGGAAGTTGGTTTTGAATGTTGAAGCATGTATAGTGAATTGAATTACTATTGTTGAGACACCTAGACTCATTTGTTCGACTTTTTTCTGATGTTGGCTTAATGTTGAATTCTTGCTATTGCGTGGTTGAGAGCCTATAGGGATCCATCTTGATTTAGACATGTGCCATGTGTGAGTGAGGTTTTTGTGATATTCCATGAACATATTGATGTCTAGAACTTGCCCGGTGTGTTTGCAAAGTGAAATAGAGGGTGTTGAGTTTAGGAGATGATATAGGCATTTCTTTGATAGCCATGTTTTATACCTACTTTATCTACCCTTTTTGCATGATCTTAGTTAGCCCCGTTGAGCCTTTAGCCTATTCTTTGGTAGCCTTATATGTAGCTTAATCCTTTTCTTTCAATTAATCATAATTTGATCAAAAACTCCTAAGCGCTTTAGTTGAGAAATTAAGATGTTGAGGATTGTAAAAATTGAAGAAGGAAAAAGTGAAGTTGAAGCCCCAAGTAAATAGCTTTTGATGTGTGAAAAAGTTTATGTGTTGTTGGTAGGGAGTAATGTAATGAAAAAAAAATTGACAAAAGAAGTGAATCATGTGTTGATAGCAAATACTCCTTGTCTAATATGTGTAAGCTAGCTTAAAGATATGGGGAAAAACAAAAGAGAGTTGGAAAGACAAAAGTGGTGAAAATAGGTTTGTTGGAGGTGATCTTAATGTAAATTGTAGTGTATTAGAGTGCTTAGGGAAGATAGTCACTATTCTTGACCAAATAGTTCCTACCCGTCCCTTAGCCTACATTACAACCCTTAAAGTCCTCCTTGATCTTAAGCTTTGATATTCTGATACTAGTGGAGTACTACACTAGGGGCAAGCTTATGGTTCATCTTATGTGACATGTGAATTCTTTGTGAGAGTGAGCGGAATTTGATTCTTACACCCATTATTATGATAAATTGCATTTCTGTGAGTGAATGTGGGTGACTCTCTTGTGGTGAGGGCACATGTTTGATGATAGATAGGTACTTATATGATCACTTTGTTGAGTAATGTGCATGAGTTTACAAACTTGGTAGAGTCAATTCTTGAGGCTAGGAAGTTTGGAGGTAGTATTCATGTGTTTCAAGTTGTAATATAACCTGCCAAATGTAGAGCTTTCTAATCATGAGGTTGTTGTAGTGCTAGTTTGAGTGTCTTAGTTGTAGTAGTAATTATTGAGTTGCCTTGAGTTGATTGCGGTTGTTGTTCGAGGACGAACAAAGGTTTAAGTGTGGGGTGGGGATCTAAGGCGTATTTATATGCCTTATTGCCGACTTTGACCCATGTTTACCATAGTTTTGAGAGCAATAAGTGCTTATTTTGTATTGTTATAATGGAATATTTGATATTGTGCTAACAAATGTGATTAGACCCTTGTAGGTGAAATTTGCAACTACTTAGAGCATTTTTGGCGTGGAAAGCGAGGCTTGGAGGAGCTACGAGCGAAGGATATTGAAGATAAGAGGCAAGCCAAAGAATTGAAATTGAAGAATCCAACCAAATCCGCAAAGAAAAGTCAAAGAAAGGAAGAAAATTGGAGTCTAAGTGTCAGGCGTGCCCAAGGGCGTGCCAAGACGCTTTTGACAGAAATTTTGATAGCATGGATAGCAGAGGGGTATGCCAAGCAGCCTACCGGGCCGCTCATGCACCACCTTTCAGGGGCAGAAATTTGGCTAAGTCCCAGGCGTGTCGGGCCGCTTTTTGCCAAATTTCTTCTCCGAATTTCAGCCTATAAATAGGGCTCTTGGGTTATTGTATCAAGGGAGGCATAAATATTCCATCATTGTTAGACTACTTTGGGGCGATTTTGGCATCCAAATTAGGGTTAATTCTTCTTATTTTTTATTTTTATTTCTTTTTTATAATTTTTTATCAATTTATGTTATTAGAGCAAGCTATGAGTGGCTAAAATCCCTAATTCTTGGGGTTGAGGCTATGAACATGAATCTCTAGAGTTGAATATTATTGGTTTTTTGCTGAAGTTTATCAATTATTGGTTATTCTTATATTCTTGATTTTACTATTTTAATGCTTAATTACCATTGAAATAAATCTATTGTCTTGAGAGGGGCTCGAGAGAGAAAGTGAGAGATAGAACGTGGAATATAAGGAGTGTGATCTTTACTCTAGGAAGCGATTCCAAGAGATTGATATGTAGTTAGGACGGATAGGTACCTAATTCGCCGCGCTTGTTCAAATACGGGAAGATAGCTTAAAGGCGTTAGAATTGGTTAAATCTATCCCCGCTCAACGATGTAGTTAGGTTTCCAATTTATAATAGAAGGTTATAGTTTGGAGACGAATATAATCATATTATCAACCTCGTGATCAATAACCACGATAGACAACTAAATTTTCTTAAACCATTAATATTCATGTGCTAGAGATGACGTTCGGGATGCCTTGACCCTAGGAATTCAACTTGCTATTGTTTATACCCCTAGTTAATCATGTTAGCTTAGTTCATAGTTATTTTATACTTTATAACCATCATATCTCTATATTCCACCACTTAAATAAATAATCGAGAACTAGTTTAGTCTGGTGAATAGTTAAACGACAAGTCCCTGTGGGTTCGACATCCGGCTTGAAAGGGCCACTTTATTACTTGAACGATCACGTGCACTTGCGTGTATAGATGGGTCACAACAACAAGAACAAAGTGAAGAATTCATGGAAGCTCAGAAGATGTAGCTCATCCTTGAGTTCGAATGTGATCCACTCTATAGAAGAGGTTTGAAACAGTCGCCAAAATAAGTACACAAGAAAAAGAGAAACAAGATACAAGAAACAAGAAAAAGAGAAGCACGTGTAGTATCAGTACACAAGAAACAACGGTCTACTGGTAGGGTTATCGACCAACCCAAAATAAGATATGTGAACTAGCTACCATAACTTAGTAAAATAAAAACAACCATGAACACCTACCATGTAATTTACCTCAAATTTATGACACTGAACCTTTTACAATAACACCATATAATTCAGTCAAGTACAAATCAAAAGAGACAATAACTCAAGTCAAGAACATGACTACCAATAAGAATCTAAGTAAATGAACCATGACCCAACAACAATATAATAACCATGTCTCAAATACACAAGTAGATAGACAATAAAGAGTTATGGCAATCATTTCTAATTTAACCTAGACCACTCAAGGATCCATTCCAACAACAACAATGTTAATAATCTTGCATCCCAATTTACTCAAGAAACTAAATGTAACAAGTCAACACCTAAGCCTGATTCACTCAAGGAACCGTCACACTCACCTATACCTTATACATACATACTAAGAGTCTTATGGTCACCCACTAGCCATGAATTGTAGGTGACAAGCTCTTGTCCATGTACCAAATCCCTGAAATCTAGTGCCTGCCAACCTTATATCACCAATCTCAAGAAGATGTCCAATTATCGGTACAGCTTACAATAATCAATAGATATCATAACAATCATAACCACAATTCTCGCAATAATCACACTTATAAAAGAAACAAGCTTTAAATTTAATTTCATTGCATGTGATTAACTTGTAGGATATCAACTAGTCATTCACTTTCCTTGAACATGCATTGTAACAAGCATACGAAGAAGCAATTAACATGCACACATAAATCAAGTTGGGTTTTAACTATATTAAACCATCACCTACCTCAATCCAAGTCCCGCTATCCTATAACAAACTTGAGCCTTTTATTTTCATGCAACCTCAGCCTGATTGTGGCCTAAAAAAATCAATACAACACATAATCAATAATATGACCTAACTATATCAATGATTATAACCTAATCCTGAAACCCCAAGGAAAAATTCATGATCATTCTTCCCATTATAGGGTTTTCTACCATCATTCAAACTTAATCGTATCAATTTTATAGTTACAATAGTGAATTGTAGACATCCAAGGGTAATTTAACATCATTTAACCAAAACCCAAGGGTTTTCTACCCAATTCACCTAATTTCACTAGAAAAATCAGTTAGGACAAGTTAAATCCTCCCCAAAACCCAAAAACTAGTGAATCTATGAGTCAATAATTGAAAAACTGGTTAATGGAAGGGATTAACTTACCTTTACGAAGAGTTTTGATGGAAAATAAGTTGAATTCGCCCTAAATTTCCAAAGCTATCCCCGAAATGAAAGTGGAATGAAAATCATATTTTTGGGGTACTTTCTGCACTAATCACTATATATCTCGCTATAGTGGAATCTGCCCGTTATGGAGGGATTAACCAAAGCTGAGTTTTGCTATAACGGTACAGTGGTAGCGTCCTGCCACCCGCAATAGCGGCTAAGTCATGGCAGAAACTCGGTATTGTTCCTAGTGTTGCCTTTTTCACAATGCACCATCAGATTTCGACATCTCAAACCAACCCTTTTACGTCAAGTTGAATATCAGGAGTTCTACTTATTCAAATTCACCTTCAAAAGATCCTACGGATTTCTTATTGTTTTAACTATCATAAATTCACCTCAAATCATATAACCTTTAACTAATCCATTCTCATGTTTTCCTAAACCCTAACATGCTCAAATTTTGTCCAAGCCTACCCTAGCCTGAAATTTTTAACTCTCAATTTACCGAAAACCTTAATCAAATTTTGGCATGCTAGACTTACCCTTAACGATTGAAAAGGTCGTTACATATGCTATTCTAGAGGACCAATAGATGTTATGGATTCTGTAAAATCACTTTCAAGCAAGCTGTGTTAGTCCAGGGGATGATTGATATCCTTGGGGTTATTTCCCCGGTGAAAAACAGATCCTTAAAGTATGACTCTTATAACATTGATTCACCTTAAAGTATGGCACCACCTGAATATATGCCCTATATTGGTGTAATTGCTCTTGAGTCGACATGTGTTTAATTATTGATTCATCTCTAAATGACATGATTTGATGAGCAATTTGACTCAACTTTAGCCTTGAACGTTCTAATATGATTTTTGAACAAGATGACTTGGAATTAATTGAAAAAGGACATTCCGGTGCACTTAAGCTCCCTCTATGCGCAATATCTTGGAATTGATTATTTTTTTGTAATTGACGATTATACTGAGTTTCATGACTTACTCTATCACTGGATTTGAACTGTTTTATTATAGTTGTTTCTCAATAGTATTTTTTTTTTTTTTTATTATTATTATTATTAATATTATTATTATTATTATTATTTTTAACATGATCTCTTGTTCCAAGAAACTCACTGAGTATGATGTCCTCGGGCATACCATCATTGTTTTTGGTGGTATGTTAGGTATAGGAGAAGAATAGGTTTAAGAGGATCGCAATGCTTAGGAGGAAATTTCTTAGTTGAAAATTTTTATTAGAGAGTCCAAACTATTTCTCGTTGAACTCCTTACTTTTATTGCTTTATTAGATTTTTGAATTGCGTCTCGAGTTAGTTACACTGCTTAAAATTGCACTAGAATCAATCCAACAAAAACTAAGGGACTGATTAGTCCAAGACATCAAGGAGAAACTGACTCTGTCCCTCGATTTTTTATTATTTTTAATTTTAAAAAAAAAAATTGTATAAAATTGACCCGTCCATCTTTTTTTTAAAAACATATTTTTGTGCAAAATATTTATACCAAGGTAAAATAGATCCATAGAAGGATATGATTATATAAAATATTAATAGTTAATCCTTAATAACCGACAAATATGATCAAATTTTTTAACTAATTTATTTTAAAAAAAATAATAAAGAAGACACAAAATAGAATTGATTATTTATTATTTGTAATTTACAAAAAATGATGGTTAATGCCGGTTAGTTCATCATTTTTTAATCAAGATCGGGTCAACTTGTTTAATTAAAGAACTTACAGACTATCTGACACTATTTGTTGGTTTTAAAATTTTTATACTTGGGCATATTTAAGTTTTCTCCCATTTTCTCTGCGTTGTTTTCTTTCTTTTCTCCTGTAATTCCACCATCACTGCCCTTCCCCTCCGACTCTGGCAGCCCTCTCCCTTCGGTGATTCACTCCCCACCATAAACCCCTCCATCCAGCGATGCTCCCCTTTCTGGTGAACTCTATTCTCCGCATTTTGAGGTATGAATTCTATCCTCCTTACATGTTTAATTTGTTTTTTTTAATTAAAATTGGCTTGTTAGTTTATCCATTTATGCATGATTTGTGTAGTTAAAATTCCCTCCCCAATCATAGTTGAATCCCTATTTATTTGTACTGTTGAATGTGTGGAGAAAATGTAGATTAGGGTTATAAATATTAGAAATTTATGTTCTTTTTTTGTTTTAAAATTTATTAATTTTTTTTTAGCTAGTTGATGTAAATATAGTTTTTAATTTTATAGATATGTTAATTTAGATGATTGAATTTGTTAATTTGCAATCTTAATTTAAATTCATCACTTTGTTAATTTTGAATTAGTATATTTAGCTTCTTGTCATAGTTCGTTTGTGATTATTTTTTTCTTTTAGTATGAATATAATTTTTAATATGAACGTGTTAGCTAATTTGAAATTTGTAAAGGTAGGTTCTTGACATTTTGAAGTTGTCACTTTGTTAATTTAAAATTTTGCAGATTCCTGATCAACATTTTGCTAACTAGAAATTTGTATATTTAGATTAATTTTTGTTTTGACATTGAAAATTCAATATTTTCAAGAATTGTAAGAATACTCAAGTTAAATAATTATAAGAATTTCATAATCATAATTCAATATTTACAAGAGTTTCATAACAACGATTTCAGATAGTGTTCCTTGTTTCATTATAATTGAGCATTACAAACTCAAATTTCATAACCATATATAATTTTAATAATTAATCATTGAATACTCATATATAATTACATCAAAATCCAACTTACTTTTGGAGGATGTTTGTAGGATAATTATTAACCATAAAATAACAAAATGTAATTATCTAAATAAATTAATTAATCTAAATTTATATGTAATCGAATTTATAATAAATATTTATTTTATAGATGAATCATTGTATGTTGAAGTATGATAGCTAATGAAAATCGTGGGGGCATGGGAGATGAATTTGTTTAAAGTGTTAAACAATTTTTCGCTCATACCATTTCACTTTATCCTTTTTGAAATTGAAGGATTGATCAGGTGTCCTTGTATGGGTTGCAATTGCATGATTTTTTTTTTCATATTGGAAGTTGTTAAAGTTGATGGAGTGAATGATATATTTTGTAATTCTCCTATAGATGAAAGTAGTAAATCTTCACATGAAAATAATGTTCAACATGATAGGGTTCATGAGCTGGTCAATGATGCTTTCAGAATATACTAAGGAGTCGTTTGGTTGGGAACAAGTTATCTCGGGATAATTAATCCCAGAATTAGCTATTCCGGGATTAGTTATCCTACCATGTATATGGGATAACATATTCCATCACTATGGTATAAATGGTGGGATAAATAATCCCGAGACTAACTAATACCTCCAACCAAATGCAGGATAAAATAATCCTGTATTTTATTTCGGGACTATTATACCTTATACCTCATACCAAACGACCCCTAAGTGATGGAATCCGAATAGTATTTTAAGGAAACTCACAATGAAGAAGAAATACGCTTTTATCAACAATTTAGAAGAGGCTACTCGACTACTATATGTAGGGTGTCCGCATTCTGCATTATGTTTTACAATTAGACTGATCCATAATAAATCATATTGGAGTATTCCACAACCTAATATGAACTCTATGGTTGGTCTTTTGGAGAACTAGCTAACCCGAAATTCTATATACCTAAGAATTTCTATTAGGCAAAGTAGTTTATTTTCAAGTTAGGATTGCCATATGAGAAAATTCATTGTTATGAAATTTTTTGCATATTGTTCAGTAAGATTGATGGTCATCTAGAAAATTATAAGTGTCAAAACCCGAGTCTACATCCTGGATGAGACACGGTACTTAGAACCATAAGTTATCCCAATTGAACACTTCGTACTGGCATATTACTGAGATTATACATTTAAAAACAGGTGAACAAAAGGTCAAACATAATAAAATAGCCAAACTAAAAATAAACTGAAAGACTATAAGGTTAATACATAAATCGTTTAAAAGATAACTACAACCAACTCGCCTGACTGCCTGTATATGAAACCTTTACTAATCATACAGACTTAACTGGATACCAACATATACTCTAAACTATGCATTCCAAAAAGACAGAGAGCATCACCAACAACTGAAGAATCAAAGCCTACTGTGAGATTCGATTACATACCTATATATCTATAAGCTACATTGTAAATTACTATAGTCAAAAAAAGTATGCCTCAGTACAAGGAAGGTATTGAGTATGTAAGACAGGGGATAAGCAATTTAAGTAAACTGACAAACATACTGAGAGTGAATCTGAATAGTTGGAGAACTCAATTACTAATAACTGAAATCATATTTATATCATAATTTGAGAAAGAGACGAAAATGGGACTTTCATAGATATAAATATAAAACTGAGAGTAAATGCAATAAAAAACCATAAGTATGGATTTCCAAAATCAATGCATATCTAAAATCATGTTATCAGAAATTATATTATCTGAAAAATTATTGTATTCATATCAAGTCAAGTATCAAAGTAAAGTAAAATATATTAGGCGGGACTTTCTTATATTAGACATACATCACTTGTGCTAATGATGTCCAACATCTATCAGCTGGGAGGGCTTCCCCATACCTTGCCAGTGTACAAGGCCTATTTATCTATTTGTGGATCCACTAAGTGAGACTTTTCGGGTAAGAGATTATTGACTTACGATAATATCATAAATACTACGGTGGTAACATAGTTATGGGATAAGTGTTATCTCGAATACATGTCCTCTCGATGCTAAATAATCCTCCCAAAATATACTATCTATATAGCTCATAATATATCTATTAAGCTTATCTAGAAGCTTATCATGAGTATTGCTCAAAATCTTTTTATAAAACATATCTTGTTGTGAGACTATGCTCAATTATGTGGACGAAGCTCAAATCTTTCTTTCTAAAATTGTATGCTTAAATCTCTTTCTAAAACATATCCTTCTAACCATGTTCATAGCTTAAATCATGGGGAAATTTACTAAAGCATGCATAACTTATAGATACTCAAAATAGCTTTTATAATAACATGAAGGCTCTAAAATCATGCTTTAAAAAATAAACTTCATAAACAACGAGTAGAAATCAAGTCAATAATAACAAATCCAACAAGGAGATACCTTGCTAAGTGTATAAGTAAAATACAATATTCATAATACAATAATTGTGAAAAGAACTTCATGAGAGTCGTTAAATTTACATAATAAAAGGGAAAATGTAAAGTGGGTTCATAAACCCTAACCATAATCTTAAATTCATGAAATTTCTAGCGTTTTGGACATGGGGATGAAAGAAAAACACCCATTGAAGTCCTACATACCTAAATCCAAAGAGTTCATGGAATAAATTTTTATCTTGGAACCTTTGTAGTTTTGGGTTTTGAGAAATCTTTCTAGTTGTTCTTGAGTTTTTGAGAAGAGAGAGTGAGGAATTTTAGAATGATTTTGATGGATTTGAGATGTTTCTAGGGTATCAAAGGGGTTTGGGGAGGTTAAAGGACCAAAACACCCCTCTTGGAACGTAAAAAGATAAGAAAAAGTCAAAATTATCATTTGGATTGCAACTAGAATGTTGCGCCTCTCAGAACGCCAGGTATGGCCAGCTGGAGTTTGGGGTCTGGCGTGACACACCTCTCAATATGAAAATCGTGGCTAGTTGGAGTGTCTACGGTAAAATGATCATAAATATCTACTCTAGAATTGGATTTATGAACGGTTAATGGTGTTGGAATGAAGAGTAGAAGCACTTTAATTTTGTGGGTATTGCACTATGTAATTCTTTATATTCTAGGAGTAATGTTTATTTGAAGTTGACCCTAGTAAAATAATTTACAGAAATTCAATCAGAAAAGAAGCTTTCTACTCAACTTTATGATAGGGGTTCCTTATGACCTTAATTCATATCTAAATCTCTTTACACACTAAAGGATTGATATTACCACTTATGTACAATAAGAATCATCAGATTTAGGTCTATACTCATTAGCTTAAGGGTTCGGATCTTAGCTTAAAGATTTTTGGGGTGTTACAATAAGTTTTATGGACATCTTTGTTTCAAGATCCTGGTGAGAAGATAGTTCCAATTAAGGAGACAAATTGTTTACCTACTATGCCTAGGTTATAGAGGTTTTATGCATTGATGAGCTCTTCTCCTCATATGAGATGACATCATGAAAATAGAAGGAAATGCAATGTTATGTGTCATCTATTTGATAAGAAGCTTTGAAGTATTTTGATAGAGCTTATTTTGATTTTGCTAGTGAATCAAAAAATGTTAGATTGGGATTGTGTGCAGAAGGTTTCACATTATTCTTTGTTTTAACCCTATACTTATTGGCCTGTATTTTCTTGACCTGTATAATTTTCCATCCAAGATATGTATGACAAGTCCATACATATTTTTAAGTTGTATTATACCGAGTCCCTGTAATCCAAAAAGTTTGATTAATGTTTTTCTGCAACCTTTGATAGATGATTTAGAATAATAATGGTGTGAAGGTTTATAGACATGTACATATCATTTAAGCAGTGTTCTATTTTGTGTGCTTGTCACGAAGAAAAAGTTGTGGTCATGATTGCACTGACCTCAACCCAGCCTTGGTAGGTAAGCCGAAACCCCACAAAAGAAAAGAAAATTTAAATATGAAAGAGATTAAATAAATACAAGACTTCTAGAAAAAAGCCAGGCCATAATACTTAAATAATGGAAATATCCAAAGAAATACATCAATCCCCAAAAATTCGGTGTCATAAGCGTAAAGAGCATCTAATACAATACAAGAATATGATAAGTACAACTCTATCTCTGAAATACAATAGAAATACATAAAGATAGAGGGAGGATGGAACAATGCTCCAAACAAGGAGCTCACCAGATCTCCGATATAGCTCTCTCTATGGATGAATCAGCCACCGCAGGTTGCACTCGTACTGGGATTTTCTGCACCTAAAGGGCATAAAAGTAGGAGTAAGTATGGTCCGCTTGTACTCAGTAGGTATCATAGGCTGAGTGAGTAAAGTAGAAAATAACTTATGTAAAGAATACTATGAGCAAGTGCATACATAAGAGTTTCCAAATGGTAGCTCACACTGTATCGCCTAGCAATTCTACAAGTATAATATCAATACAAGAATAACTAAACATGAAGATATAAGGAAGCTAAGTACACAACAACAAACACATAAATAGAGGTGCAAATTATGCAATGTAATGTAATGATGGTGGGATAATGATGATACAAGCCATTACATAACTTGTCATATACTCTTTACGAGACTCAGCACTTCAAGACAGGACCCATGGGGGGTTTGCAACCCATATACTTTCACAATCTCAATCTCATATCTCAATTACCTTACCAGCACATCCCTCAGCCAAGAGTTTTGTAAGGTGTTCATTTCTTTTCAAAAAATCAGTATTTCTCAATGGTTCTAAATCTCATGAACATATAAGGATGAAATAAGGATGTAATTCTCACAACCAATCAGTATGCAGATAATAATTAATTCAATATAGGTATAAATTAGCTCAAAATCAACACAATATGTCAGCAACATATGATTTAAGCCCTTGTACAACAGCACAAGAATAAATGGTCATGTAAGACATCAATAATATCATTTCAAGACCCTCACTCGGGCATCATTATAATGATAGAGACAAATAATGCTCAAATAAGGCCTATAATATCTATTCAATCCCCCCATAGGTATCACAACAATAATAATGGGAATTATAGCATAAATAAGGACTATAATATCAAATAAAGCCCCCACACGGGAATCACAATAAATATAATCTCTGAAGTCCACAATAATATGCATATAAGCCCCCACAAAGGCAATACGATAATAATAAAAATCTTAAAATACAATTCCCATCACTAATTCCCCAACTCGTAGCGTACTTTACTTGAATAGTTAACTACTTAGCCCAGTCAGAAGCAAGTTATATCATAACCTACCTCGAAAAGTCAAAATCCAATCCTAGACCCTTAAACGCATAGCCTTTCCTTCCCGATTAGTCTCAGAGTGAACTAAATCTATCAAAAACATAATCTACACGTCAAAAAGGAACTAATGATACCCATATTAGCTATATTTGATTTGGGTTCAAAAATAGTTTGAAAATCAGCTTGGAATCAAAAAGGGTAAATCTAGAATTTTATTTAAGAATCATGCTCCCCATAACAAGAGGAGTATAAATCTGAAAACCCAACTGAAACATGTTGAAATTGGAATTCAAATCAAAGAAAAATCAATTTAATAGTTCACCAGGCAAAAACCCTAATATCAAAGTTTGAAATCAAAGATTTGAAGTGGTTTTAGAGATAAAATCAATAGGAAATGAGGAAAATAGGAGTTTAGAGATTACCCAAGCAAGATTGATGAAACTCCCTCCTTAAAATCATCTTTCCTGAGGTCTCAAGGTAAAAATGGTGAAAATCAAGAAAATGGGAAATTTATACTATTCAGTCCCTACCTCGCGATTGTGAGGGTCGATGATGATCGGGCTTTAAATTGCCCTTCAAGATTGCGGTCGCTCTCTCGTGAATGTGGAGGCTAACAATCCAGACCAACCACAAATGCAGCAGCCTCATCTCAATTGTGTAGATGACGAACCCAACTCAAGCCCCGATTACCCTTTGTGAATGCTGCCACCGCCTTCCGTTCGTGATGACCAGGAATTTCCTTATCTACAAATGCAAAGGTACCTCTGTGAATGCGAAGAACGATCCCTCATGCACCATATATCAGCAACTCAGCTGAAATAAACCTTCAAACAGACCCTTGGGATTTATTTGGGACCATACAGAAATAATCCAACTATGCTATTTTTGATGTTCTAGGCTCAATATAACAATAAGATTTTTGAAAAGATATAGTTTATGACAAATGAGCTCTTGGATCCCTATCAAGCTTATTTTACTAGTTTTTGCCTAAAGGGTCAAAGTGAAATAGAAAGGCTTGGGGCCCGAACTAACTACACTACTAACCATAATCAACATTCCAAATCTAATGGAACATACCAAATCACCATCCGATGCTCATCACAAAATGTTGACTAAAGTCAAATTAGCCATTTTAAATGCCTCTAAGGGTCTTAAACTCACTCAAATCACCCCCGAATGCATCAGGGATTGTACCAACCAACTCTGTAACTCACAAATAGCATATAAAAACTACTTAAAAGGGCAAAATGGTCAAAGAATAAAAAAGGTAAAATTCACAACTACGATTGTTACATTATCCACCACTAAAACACAAGTTTGTCCTTGAACTAAAAAGAAAATAAAGTACCTGAAGCGGTAAAAAGCTTGGGGTATCTACGTCATGTAAAAGAATGGACCTCCTAAGTAGCCTCCTTTATGGGGATATATCTACTGGACCTTCACTCAATCAATATCCTTAAACCTTAGCTTTCTAGTCTGCCTGTCTAGGATAGCAATGGGCTCCTCCTCAAAGGATAAATCAAGGTCTAATACAACTGAATCCTACTAGATCACATGTACATCATCTAGACGATATCTCTTCAACATGGAAACATGGAATACTAGATTGATAGCTGACATATATGCAGGTAAAGCTATCCTATACGCCATATCTTCATACTTAACAGGGATCTCAAAAGGTTTAATAACCTCGAACTAAGAATCCATTTCTTTCCAAACATCATCACACCCTTCATGGGTGAAACTTTCATCAAAATCTACTCTCTAACCATGAATGCAACATCGCAGACTTAACAGTCTACATAACTCTTCTGCCTACTCTGGGCAGCTACAAGCCTCTGCTGAATCAGTCTCACTCAGTCTATCAAGTCTCTCAACAAATCAGTGCCCCAAGGTCTTACCTCAAATAAATCAAACCTTCTCATGGGGGTTCCACACCTTCGTCCATACAAAGCATGAAAAGGCACTATCTAAATGCTGGAATGGTAATTGTTGTTGTAGATGAACCCTACTATGGGTAAGTACTAGTCTTAATAACCATCAAAATCCATAACACATACTTGAAACATGTCCTCTAGCACCTGAATAGTCCTCTTAGACTTACTATTCATCTAAGGATGAAAATATGTGCTCAAATCAAGCTGAGTACACAACTCACTCAGCATAGTATTCTAAAAGTTTGAGGTAAACTGAGTACATATATTATAAAAAATAGAGATAGGCACACCATGTAATTGAACCACCTCTCTAATATAGATATTGGAAAACTTCTTGCATTATAAGTCACTCTCACAGGTACAAAATTATAACGACCGAATCCATCATTATTAGAGATCACCTTGGGGTTAGTGCGGAGTCCCAGAATTATTAGGATATTAATTAAAATCTATGCGAAGCCATGAGCATTAAAAATTAAGGGACATACACTCTTGGGTCAGGCTGATGTCATTCTGTTATAGCGATACAGCTATGGTGGTATACCTACAACTATAGCGATGTAACGCGACCAGTATAGGTCGTAGTTAGGTTTTATTTTCTTCCTTCTTATTAACTGATATAGAAACATGGGAAGGCTTTGAATAATCCTTAAGACTACCTCCTAAGCCTTAGAACCACAAAATGAGGGGAAAGTAGTGTTATGGGTGCAAACCCATGGATTTGCGGGGACTAACGCATTTGTGAGATCGACTACAGGCTATGATTTCACTTGGTTCATCCTTATTTAGCTGGATGACATCCAGGTAAGCTAAGGTTTAATTGAGTAGCAAAAACTCAAATTTGAAAGCATGATTATAATGTAGATTGACCATAGATTGCATGTTTAGGCCTTCAAGCATGGGGTTATGGTGGTTTGTATCGGTTAGAGTCCAACTAGTGTTTGTTTGGGGGATACTTATGTATTAAGTGTCATGATGAGTTATGCGCATTCTTTGAATTGATGTACCCCATCCTTTGTATGTAATTGGGGGGTAATGTATGGGTAAACTTTTGTTCATGGGAAATATTCCTTCAGAGGAGTCATAACCATAGGTGAGGTAGGGTAGGTTCCTTAGTACATAAGGTGGTATAAATTATTATGGTCCTCGGGGCTCATGTTTATAGGTGCAAGGTTGTGAGGTTCATAACCATTGGGTTAGGTGATGGTGGTATAATTAACTCAACTTGTACTATATGTACATATTAACTACTTTGTAGTGTGATTGGTTAATGTATACTTTTGGGTGTGATCCATGCATTGTTTACTTACTTTATGACTTTGTCTGCCTTATACTGGGAATTATGGAATGTTTCGATATTTGGAACGTTCTCAAAGGTTATGGTTGGATTAAGGATTATAGACATTCATGTATGGGGTTTTAGTACATTAACGGTAATTGTCCCTTGAAGGTGATGTCTAGAAGGTGGATGCATCACCTATAGTGTGTATGTATAAAGGTCTGTATAAGTTTGATAGTTCTATGAGTGAACTAGAGATTATTCTTACATAATGGATATATGTTTATTGAGATCCTTGTGTGGTTAGGTACTTGTAATATCATTGGATGTCTTGTTATTAATGTCAGGGTATGTTAACTTGAAAGTTATTGAGGTCCGACTCCTTGATTGATTAGGGTTGGGCTAGGGCTGTTTGGTGTATGTCTTAAGGTGTAATTATGTATGATAAATATTGTTATTCTTGTTTAACTTGACTTGGTTAACAATGTTGATTTGTTGCTCTTGAGTATTCACATGTTTCTATCTACATAACTTTTAAGGGTAGGTTGTTTGGGTCATAGTATCTTTAGATGTCATATTATTTAGGATCGATGCATACCCAACTTAAGCCCTCTTCCTTGTCATGGCTATCATATTACTGTTTTGGGTGGTCGGGTACTGGTGTGAACATGGTTGTTTAATAGAAGCAAGGCTAGTAAACAAAGGGACTAAATTTGGCTTGAGGTAGGTTGGGTTGGTTATCAGAAAGCCGGGAGGTAGGCCTAGTGCCAAATAGGTCTTTACCAGGTATGTTAGATAATGATAGACTCTTAGCTTAGGTCTAGGGTGTGTCTGTGTGGTAATAGTCTCCTTAGGGGTGATGTTAGCTTTTAGTATGAGGTCAGGCTCAGTGGTTTCGGGATAGAGAGGAAGCTTTGGGAAGGGATAATAAGTTGCATAAGTATGCATGTTTTTTTTTGATTGTGTATGTTATAATTATGTAATCCCATTCGGGCCAACCGATGAGGCTTACCATTCCGTGTGGTTGTATTGATGCTACTTTTGCTAGGCCCTTTTTGGGGTGTAGTCTTTTGCAGGTTTCAGTTTGGTTTCTTGACTGTTGCGGTAGAGATCATCCAACATCTCCTACTTTATCCTTCATGGTGGAAGCTGTGTCTTGATTATTCCCTCTTTAGTAGCTTTTGTACCTTTTTAGACTAGGTCTTAAGGGTAGATTTCATTCTATATTTATTATTATAAATTTGTTGTAATAAGGATTGGTATTCTGTTAATTACTAAAGACTTCAGCATGTTACGTTGAATGGTTGGTAAGCGGTTCTCCTATCTAGGTGGATTAGATTAGGTGCCCTCACAATTCGATAGTTTGGGTCATGATAATTTGGTATCAGAGCCTAGGTTACCGGTCTCCCAGTACAAGAACAAATGCCTAGTAGAGTCCCGCAGATTGGTGTGTTAACGTCCACATCTAATCTTCGGGGAGATATGAGACGTTCTAGGAAATTTTTTCACTTTCTCCTTTCCTTTTATGTGATTTTTCGGTTATGGTATGGGTTGAGTTCAATTGGCATCTCGTGATTCCAATTGGAATCTCGGCTAAGCAAGTAGATGTCACTTTACACTGTTTTAAAGGATTTAAGTGATGCAAATTGGAACTGGGAAGGTTCCAATTTGTATTTGGCCCTCCGGACCAAGTAAATATCCTAGACAACCCGTTTGGTGTGTCATATGCACAATTTGGTGTATGTTATTTAAGGCATAGGTAAGTGATGGTTGATTCTGGCTTTCCCTGATTTTATATGTGGTGATTATAGTTGCTTGATTTGCTTGAGTCTATACTATGTGAATGCTGTGACTTGTTATATGCTGAGTGGTGGTAAGTGGGCCTTAGACTGTGATTGTACTATTATTTTATAGTGTTATAAGGGTCTAAGCTTGTGCTTAGGGATATGAAACCTAACTTATGGTTGATGTTGAACGCCGAAAAACCTGTGCTAAGTTTAGTTAAAACACATGGAAATTGTGTGGTTATTGTTGTTGACAAGGCTGAGTTTTATGATATGGAAACAAGGTTGGGATTCACAATGGTTGGGTTAGCTTAAAGGGGGTCATCTTATGTTTTACGATTTAATAAATGCATTATGTATTATGATGCAAGGTTTTGGTTGACTGTAGTTTGTGAAAAATTCATTCTAGGTAACTTAGCAAGGTTTCGATGTTTTTTTTGGGTTTGCATTAAGGGTACTAAGTATTTGGGAAAGGAAACAGAGAATTTTTTTTGAAAATCTGGGCCGCCTTAACATTGTGAGCCCCGCTATAGCTGTAATTTCTTTGCTAAGGCTCACCGCTATAGTGGTAAGGGCCGGGCAGTGGGCCTGCCCTGTTCTTCCCCTATTTTTTACTTTATTTTTCTCTATATTAGGGTGCGGGGCATTGTACTAATAAGAAATTGTATCAATATCATATAAGCGGGCTTATCATTTATTAATGCGGGAATAAAAATATCATTCATGTAAGGGAAATGAAAAAGAAAAAAAGTGGAATGTGTAGTACATACCCCAAATGGGGGCAACCCAAATAGTTTGAAATAAAGAGGGAGGGCAAAAACAAACCTAGCTCGATGCCTAGTCTGTCGCGGGGTACTGGGGCAGGGTTGTCTCCAACTGTTTAGCTAAGGGCTGAACTTCTAAGGTTAAAGGTCTCTCCCGAGTCAAAAGATAAGCTAAAATCCCCATACTTGTCGCCTTACGACTTAAGGCATCCACTACTACATTAACCTTGTTCGAATGATATAAAATAGTGAAATCATAGTCCTTAAGCAACTCATGCCATCGTCGTTATCTCATATAAAGATCTCACTGGGTGAAGAAGTACTGAAATCTATAATAATTGGAGAAAATCTCACAATAGACTAAAAATAAATAGTGTCGCCACAACTTGAACACAAACACAACTGCGGCCAACTCCAAATCATAGGTAGGGTAATTCTTCTCATAAGGCTTCAACTATCGAGAAGTATAAGCAATTACCTCACCCTCTTACATCAATACACCGCCTAAACCAACTCCCAAAGCATCACAAAACATAGTAAACCCCACGGCTTCCTTGGGCAAGGTTAAAATAGAAGACAAAGTCAACAACTTCTTGAGTTTTTGAAAGCTCTCCTAACAAGCATTCGACCATTGAGAAATGATCTTCTTCTGAGTCAACTTGGTTACAGGAGCCGTAATAGAAGAGAAACTCTGCACAAAGCTCCAATAATATCGTATAATCTGAGAAATCTTTGAATCTCAGTTGGAGAAGTTGCTCTAGCCTAATAATGAACTACTTGGCATATAATTTCTCATCTCGCAACCTCTAAAGTATAGTACGCAAGTGACTTACATGGTCAGCCTTTTTCTTGGAATAAACCAAGGTATTATCAATGAATATAATTATAAATGAATCAAGATAAGGTTGAAATACTCAGTTCATCAACCTTATGAATGTTGCTGGGGTATTAGTTAGCCTAAAAGACATAACCAAGAACTCATAATGACTATACTGCATTTGAAAATATAACGAACTAATTCGCTATTACTAAAAAACATCTCGATATGGGTACGGGATACAGGACTTATCGAAATACATTCGCAAACTTACGTGGGGTAACACAAGTTAAAATTTATGAAAATTAAAAATCTTGGTGCGGGCTTATGTCATGCCGCTATAGCAAGAATTTTCCCACTATAGCAACATTGCTATAATGGCATGATGAGACCAGAAATTCCATAAATGTTTTAATAATTCCTTTCTTCCTTTTTTGTTAAAAAAAAAAGATGAATGAGGCTTCCAAAACCCCTCTAGGGTTGCCTCTAAAGCCACGAGCCATAGAAAAGGGAGATTAGGCTTGAATAAGGTAAAATCTATGAAATTCTTAGTGATTTCACGTTCGCATTTGATTGCACGGAGCTAGGGTTTGCATTTATGCATCCATAATAGTTGTTCGGCATCTAGGTAAGCTAGGTTAATGAGTAGTGTAGACTTGGGTTAGAGAACATAATTGTGACATAGAAGGATAGGAGATTTCATGTTTTAGCCTTCAGGCATGATATTTGGATGGTTAAAAATGGATTTAAAGTGAGTAATGAAAAGGAAATTACCTTAGTTATGTTACTATTTTGGATTGTTCTTTAAATCATATATGTGCCTTGTTATTATTCCAGGTGGTATGGCTTTACGTGGTAAATGGTTAGTTATTGGGCTAGGGTAATTGCAAGAATAATGAGGGAGAGTAGTGTTGGTGGATTCTGACGAATCTATGGTAGTAATTAAATAATAGGGTAAATGGATGTGGGTTCTGTTGGAGTGACAACAAGGGTGTACTAGCTATAAATCCCTAGGATGATAGGAACCTCGAAGTCAACTTCACAATCTACAATCACAAAGTCAGCTGGAAAGATAAAAGATGCAACTTTCACCAAAACATCATACAGAATACTCATTGACTTTTTCATAGTTCTATCTTCCATAAGAAGCCTCATATAAGTTGGTTTTGGTGCTCCGAACCTGAACTTCTTGAAAACAGCTAGCGACATTAAGTTAATGCTAAAACCCAAATCACACAGTGCCTTTGCAAAGTTGTATGACCCGATAGTACAAGGAATTGTGAAAGCTCCTGGATCTTTCTTCTTTTCTACTAGGGAATGTGAAGCAAATGCACTACAATGATGCAAGTTATCTGCCGATTCAAAACTGGCAGTTATCTTCTTCTTCACCAAATCTTTCATGAACTTTGCGTAACCGGGCATCTTTTCCAAAGCCTCAACAAGAGGGATATTTACCGATATCTCTTTCAACATTGCAATAAAATTCTGATATTTTCCCTCCTCAACCTTCTTTTTCAATCTTTAAGAAAAGAGAGGAGGAGGTCATGGGATGGTTTTCAACAATTGTGGAACTTTTTGTTTCTTTCTTTTTTCAGATGAAACTTCCTTATTAATATTGTTTTCTGCTGCTAAATTTGCTAGCTCCATCTCAACCTCTTCATCGACCACCACTGGCTCATCTTCCTTACCATCATTCGCAGGAATAGGTGGGTTCGTTGTGCTCTTTCCATTTCTTGTGGTAATGGCTAAACAATGACCACCTTTTTTAGGATTTTTGATGGTGTTACTTGGAAGAGTGACTGGTTGACTTTGATTCAATGCCACCAATATTTGACCAAACTGTTGTTCCAACTATTTTATGGCAGTTGAGTGAGATTCAACTTTCTGACTTATTCCCGAAATGTCTGCCCTAATTTCTTTCAAGCAATTTTCTTGGTTTTCTAAACCTTTAACCAATTTTTTAAGAAGGGTTTCCATTTGTGAATTTCTATAGTGAGCATCACGGTTCCCTGGTGGAACATAAGCACCGCTCTTCTCTTTGTAATCATCTTTTCGTCTCCAATCTCCATCACGATCTCATTCTCTATCTCTATAGCTTGTCTTGTTGTAATTATATCCATAATAGTTCCGACCTTGATTCCCTTGCCTCGAGTTCCAAGAGTCTTGATTAGACCCTTGGCCCTTGGCTCGAAAACCTGACACTTCTCGATCTAAATACTTAACTTCCTCATCAGATTCATAATTGTCATACTTGGATGTTTTGTCTTGTGGGCCTACAGTATGCACCTTCTCAACATTTCAAGCCACAATCTGTTTGGCTAACAAACCAATTTTTTTCCTCAACTGTGCAACCAATTGAGCTACAGATTCATCCAACGCCCGTTGTGTTGCTGATGCTCCAATAGTATTTATCCCAGCAGGTGTCTCTGCCTCTCGAGTATACCATCCTCGGTTGGTCTTAGTGATACGATCTAAAATCTCTGAAGCTTGTTCCCACCTCAGACTCATAAATGTTGCGTCAGTGATAGTATCTTCTACAACCTTAGTATTTGCATTCAAAGCCCTGTAGAAGATTTCAAGTAAACTCCTACCACTCATCCTATGATTTGGCACATTCTGCAGCTTCTTCTTGAACCTTAGCCATGTTTCGTAAAGTGCTTCAGAATGTAGTTGTATAAAATTATAAATCTCATCCTTCAACTGCAGCATCTTAGAATGTGGGAAAAATCTTTCTAGAAATTGATTTCTCAACTCTTGCCAAGTAGTGATGGTACCTCGTCCAACCACAAAGTATCTTCTCCTGTCACAGAGAACGGGAACAATCTCATCCTAATAGCCTCTTGGTTCACTCCAGGCAAGTTGTAAGAAGTGCAGACCCCCACAAAGTTCATCACATGCATATTAGGATCATTAGAAGGCAGACCGACAAATACACCTTTCAACTTAAGCAGGTGGATCATGGCACTTGTAATGTCAAACTTAGTACCCTGAGGTAATTCTGGTGAAATAATCGCACCAGTCTCTATTGGCTCGAAATAAGCCACATATTCTTCCTCAGGATCGTCATGAACTGGTACATGCGGCCTTTGAGGTGGTTGGTGAGCCCTCAGTCTTCTTTGTCTTTCTTCAGCATCAACCAGACGTTGTACTGCTTCTTGGATAACTCGATTATATCTATCTGCTTGCCTAAGAGCAACTTTTATAGCTTGCTCTTCTCGTGTCAATCAAGCAGTATTTTGGTCCCCTGTTTCATTACAAACTGGCTGAATTGGTTGGTCATGAATGGCTCCCAAAACTGCGGGATTTTGAATTCTGTCGGTATTCACCATTCTTCGATTACCTCTCAGAGTTTTTTCTATTTCAGGATCAAGTGGAATCAGGGGATTGCCTTGACTCCTAGTATTGGGCATACGCCGGTGTGTGACCTTAAAAGTATAATAAAATAAAACCAATCAACTCCAACAAGCAAAATACTCAACTTCGTTACCGTATTCCCCGACAACGGTACCAAAATTTGATGTCACGCAAGATATACTTCAGAAAAGTATAATGCGGTCGATGTATCAAATATAGAACCCAACTAGGTTGGGGTTGATCCCACAGGGAATAAGATGAATTATGTAGAATGCTAGTCTAAGTAATTGGTTAATACGTAAAACTGGGGGGGTTCTTGTGAATAAGTGGTAACAGTAACAATTGCTAATTTTCAGAGTTGTAAACAATATGAGAAATTCACTAGGACTGTGATCCCCAATGATTCTTTCACTTCACCGGTTACTTGTGCTTGGCAAGATTGTCCCGCTGCGTTGCATGCAAAATCTAACAAGTTAGGTTCATCTAAATGTCTCTCGACCTTGATTAGACAAATTTCACTCTTTTCCTCTCGGTCTTCGAGTGTCACCCTACTAACCTTTGTCCTGGATCTCAAATAACTTTCCCTGTTATGGATCAAGTTATTAGATGAAGGTTGATAGCTTCAAATATCTGTTGTTATTCCCCTTTTCCAATCTTTACCTCTCTCTCGAGCAAGTCTAGAATACAGGCAAGTTTCTAACGTTTGCAACCGTTAGAAGATAAATTATAATGAAGGTAATAACAATAAATGCATCCACAACGGTTCAGAATTGCTTTGCACTTAACCCGTTTTGTTAATCCTCATGGTTCGCACAACTCTATTTAATGGGTTTAGCTGCTCATTATTGTAAGAACACAAGAAGAATTCAAAGATGAAGACATAATTGTAAACTCACGATAATGAAGAAAACTCTGAAATCTCAATATCAATAAACGACCCTAGAATCGATGTTCCAAGATTACATAATCAATAATATGTTTTTGAACTTAAAATAATGGAAAATATATCTCAAAACTGTGTACTGGCTAACCCTTGAACATAGGACAATACAGGGGTATTTATAGATACAAGATGAATCCTATCCTAAACAAAATAGAAAAACAAAGTCGGCAACTTTCCACGGTATCGTGACTTGGTGTCGTGGATCCAAGTCACGCCATGTAGTTCAGTTCTGTTGAAATCAGGCAACATTGAGCATCCTCTGAAGTTGACTCACGACACCCACTCACATCACGTGAGTGGACTCACGGCACGTGAGTCACTCTCTAGTGCGGGTCCTGGTTCTTTTATCTTCAGATATTCCATTTTTATGCATGATTCTTCCTTATTGATCCTTTTGCCTCCAAAAACCTATTCTCCTGCAATATAGAACAGAAAACACATCATACCTACCACACATACCTAAGTTAGTGCATATTTTCTTTGTTTTAAGCATCAAAAGTGACATGTGAACATGACACATCAGCCATCACCTTAGGTCATCAGTGTGTAACATAACCAAACACTTAAGAGAAATAAGTGACAACCCAAGTGACAAGCCGTCAACCCTACAACAATCCATCAACCTGGTCATCACACATGAGATGGGCAAGGTCTGAGTTTTATTTTAAATCCATGTTTCATTGTACTATAATTAGCTGGTACTAGGGATTTTTGGAGAATTTTACATTATATTGAACAAAAATACACTTTTGTATTCAAATCCTCTTAGTTTTTAGCGATTTGTGTGTTTTTGGGAGACAAGTTGATTTTGATATCATCTATTGAAGGGTAATCTTCAATTATGTTTTCAACTTTTGCACTTTTTTGTAAGATGATGAGTGTCTAAAACCCCATAACTAGGGTTGTGGGATCCATGTAAAAGTGACATCTCTAGGGTTGGTTTCGGTTTAGATTCGACTAATAATTGTGTATGAATTGCTAATCCTTTCATCTTAATAGCTTTCTAATGGTTGTAAATAATAGGACTAGCCCTAGATTTAACTTGCTTGAAATAATAGGTTAAAACTGGGAAAAAGGCTTAACAACAAGTATTCGGAGTTTCTAACCTCTGTTTAATAGGTAATGCTATAACAAGATTAACCAACTTGAGGTTAAAATTATGTTTTCTACTTTCATCTCATTATGTTTGAAAGAATAAAGGTGATAGTCATCTAATAAGGTTAAGAGACAGTTAGATGCATATTAGAAGTCAATTGCCTTACATTACTTGTATTCGAAGAATCTATTAACATTCGTAACCCCAAAGTGTTATAAAGCCATGGTGAACACAGGCCTAGTTTATGTTCTCTACTGATTCATATTTCCAAAATTTGACTATTGTTGCTTCAAACAATTTTGATACTACTTTTAAAACATTTTCTACAAACCCCAATTTTTACCGAAATGATAGAGTAACAGTCATTTTACTCATAAATAACTTAGTGTTCGCCATATTCCCTGTGTGCTATGACCCCAATCTTTGATGGGTTCTATATTTGACATCGACCACTTATACTTCTTTAGGAAGGTACAATTTGGGCATATCATTCACATAGGGGAAAGTCAAGTGATTGCCCTTTTTATAATGATGGACTAACTAGCAACTGATCTCATGGCACATAAAGTGTGGTGTATGGCTCATTAGGACAACCTTCTATTGATCTCACACAATGGACTAGGATCGATAATTGATATGTGTAAGAAATTATCTACGGTTGTGGTAGTGAAGTTAACAACTTCACCCCTGACATTTATTTGGTTGCTTCGGCTGTGGGGGTTCTAATTTGCATAAAATTCTCTCATCATGTTCAAGTTGTACTCCTCGGGGACATTGAAGATTTAGTCCATCATGAGGGCATGCAACCTATAAGGATGCGAGTGGACCTCACAAAAAACCTTTTTCTGCCGATCTTCTGATTAGGGAAGTACTTATCTCTTTTTTCTCCTTAAACCATCTTTGTCCATTCTCCTCAACCCATTCCCGCTTAAAAATCCTCGCGAGCTCATAAGGGGCAGGTTGGGCAGTCTAATCACGAGAGGTCTATCCCATACGGGAACTTTTTTGTCCTTGGTTGGTTGAGGTTGTAATCTTTTGCCCTTACTTGCTTTTGGTGCCATAGTACCTATCAAGCAAAAACATTCAAATTTTCAGTCCATATCCTAAATGGATAGTTAGATAAAGTATAGAGGAGGTTGGAGCAACCCCACACTTAATTTGTTTGCATGGCATTTCTAGGCTCAATGTTTTGGTACTCGAACTTCCCCTACTAACATATGTTATTGACTAGATACCGAATGCAATAAGAATCTTGGTTACTACACAATATTTGTTCAGCTATCATTCAAACTTTCTTTCCCATTTACTAGAAATGCAGGGCAGTCCAAACGACATTTCATAGCCAATTTCACAATTTTATCAAGCCAAAGCAATTCAATTTAACATATTCACCATCAATTTCAACAATTAAGGAGGCTTGGGAAGTTTCACAATCAATTTTAGAAGCCCTTATTTCAATCTTGAAGCATGAATTCAATAATTCATCTATAAAGAACACATTCAAAACCATGATACTAAAATGTTGTATAATATTTACATGTTCAACTATCACAACACAATCTCACACTTCGCATTCTTAATTTCACCCATTAATTTTGTTTTGAAATATATCAAGAATGGACTTGTCTAACTTCATAAACCATTTCAAACCTAGGTTATGGGAAGAGAAGGGGATGGGAAAATCATGATTCGATCAAGTTAAATAAATGAATAATCATAAAGACCTTACCTTGATGCTTGAAAAAGTTGAAAGAAGGAAGTGTGCATTGAGAAATTTTGATTGAAAGCATTGAGTGAAAGAGAAGTGGAGTAGTATGGTGCAAATTAGAGTGAGAAAAAGGAAAATTCTGATTTGAGGGTATTTAAAAAATACCCATGGGTAATTTAAAAAAAATGATCAAACAACCATCAAGTGTTGCATGAGGCTCGACACGACAAAACAAGTCTGCACCGTGGAGCCCAAAGTGTAGGCAGCCTATTTAGAAACCGTGCAAAAGCTTAACAATAAATGTCACCCGAAGGACAATATGGTATCGCCTTTGCAAATTGTGAACCTCAACGTGATGCTTCATTTCTGCCATACGAGGCTTAATGCACAAGCAACATGTTTTGGACTCCGTAGAAGTTTGCTAATATGTACTGTATGGAGCACAAAGTACATGCTGCCAGATCTAACCTGGGGATATTTTATTGCCCATTTTTGTATTCCTTAACTCTTCCTTGACCCCAAAACACCTACAAACCAATACAAACAATATAAATTGTTAGAAAGGTGGGTTGACGCCAACCAAGTGCCTTATTTTTTATCGTGGCACATCATATCTTTTTGTATTTTTTTTCTATTTTTTATATGTTAAACTATTACATTTCAATCATGGTTGCTTCTTAGGTAGCACTTGATATAATGTTGGGGCATGATGAACCTCAAATCAATCATTTGACAAGGCAATTGAGGCCTTTTGTCTGTCCAAGTCCTCAGTTCAATAGTGCTTCACTCGCTACCCAATTACTATGAATGTAGTAGTCTATATTCCTTCCATAGCTCTACAGCTGAATGTGCTTTAAATAGACCAGACCACTTTGACTTAATCTTTTTCGGGGAAAAGCCTCAGTCGTAAATCTAACAAGAGAACCTTTTAGCTAGGTTAAAAAGAGCACAAAATGATTCTTTTCCTTATAGAATTTAGCATTCGCATATGTGTGTAATAGAAAATAATCAAGATCTTGTAGTTGAAACATATGTTTTGGCCGATCTAATTGCAAATCAAGATTGATCCTTTTGTATCCTAATATGCTTGGTGCTGTAACTTTAATTCCAAACAAAACTGATCGTTTAATTGTATACTTCCGTCTTCTAAGCAATTTGCTTCATCTCTAAGTTAGACACCTCCACTTGACCAATAATTTGGGTATGATAAGCATTAGCAACCTTATGTCTTACCCCATACAAGGCTAATAAATTCCAAAACCAATTGTTTATGAAGCGTGTCCCTTCGCCACTAATAATTGCCCTTGGAGTCCAAAATCTTGTGAAGATGTGCTTCTTCACAAATTTTACCACCATATTAGCATCATTGGTGGGAAGAGTAATAGCCTCCACCCATTTAGAAACATAATCAACAGTGAGAAGAATCTACTTATTGCCAAAAGATAGTGGAAAAGGCCCCATAAAATCAATACCCTATACATCAAATATCTCCATCTAAAGAATATTATTCAAAGGCATCTTATTCCTTCTCGAAATCGCTCATACTCTTTAACATTAATTGTAGCCTCTAACAGATGCTAATGCTCTTTAAATAGCGTAGGCTAAAAGAAGGCAGATTACAATACTTATTGTATTGTCCATTCACCTCCATGATGTCCTCCATATGGGGTGGAATGACACATAGAAACATGAATCATAATAGAGCTTCTTTTATTACTAGGTGTTTGCTTCAGGAGGGTACACCCCATTAACCAACAAATTCACACTATCTACATACCAAGGTAGCTCTAATATACTCAAGACACAGAGTTGTTCATCAATAAAATCCTCATGAATCTGCCTATAATTGGTCACATGAGTCCAATTTTGAAGCCTAGATAAATTATCAGCTACATGGTTTTCAATCCCCTTCCTATCTTTGATCTTAAAAACAAACTCTTGCAATAAAAATATCAACCTAACGAGCCTTAGTTTCACATCTTTATTTTTAAATAAGTAATAGATAGAAGAATTATATGTGTGCATAATCACTTTGCTCCCTACAAGGTAAGACTAAAATTTCTCAAAAGCATACAATAATGTTAGCATCTCTTTCTGAGTCACACTGTAATTCATTTGAGCAACATCAAAAGTTTTGCTAGCATATTAGAGGGAATGAAAAATCTTGGTATTTTCTCTGACTGAACATAGCCCCAATCACATATCACTAGTATCACACATTAATTCAAGAGGCAATTCATAATCAGGTGCAAAATGATAGGGTCTTTAACTAACTTCTTCATTAGCTCCTCAAAATCCTTCACACACTCATCACAGAAATCGAATATTGTCTCTTTCTCCAAAAGTCAGCACATGGGTCTAGAGACTTTCAGAAGTCTTTAATAAAACGAATATAAAATCCTATATGCCTAATGAAACTACACCCCCCTCACAGACACCAGAGGAGGTAGCTTTTCAATCACCTCAATCTTGGCATGATCAACCTCAAGACCTCTCTGTCACACCATCTGTCCAAGGAAAATCCCCTTCTTGACCAAAAAGTATCACTTCTCCTAATTTAGCACCAAATTTGTCTCCTTACATCTAGCTAGTGACCTATTAAGATTTTGTAAGAAAGCTTCAAAAGAGTCACCAAGGAACAAAAAATCTTCCATAAATTCCTCAACAAAATTCTCTACTTTTCTTAAGAAGATAGCCATCACACATCTCTAAAATATGGAAGGTGCATTAAAATGTCCAAAATGCATGCATTTTAAAGTATAAGTGCCATATGTACATGTGAAAGTTGTCTTCTCATGATCTTCTAGTGTAACGACTATGTTATTACAACTTGAATAACCATATAAGAAGCAATAATACTCCTTCCTTGCTAGTCTGTCTAACATTTGATCAATGAAGGTAATAGGATAATGGTCTTTGCAAGTGGCCCATTGAACTTCCTATAGACCATGCATATTTAACACCCAGTAATTATGCATGAAGAAATTAACTCATTTTTCTCATTTCTAATCTTCGCCATTCCTTCTTTCTTAGGGATACGTTTTACAGGGCTAACACACTTACTATTAGAAATTGGGTAAACAATATTCGTATCAAGCCACTTGATTATCTCTTTCCTCACTATATCCTTCATGACCTGATTTAGCCTCTTCTGATGTTGAATGTTACGATATCACCCTTCTTCCATAAAGATCTTGTGCATACAAAATATTGAGTTGATCCCATGAATATCAAACATATGTCAACCTAAAGCCCATTGCCACTTTTTTAGAACTGCTAAGGCCTTCTCAAACTAAAAATCAAACAAACCTGCAGCATAAATAATCAGTAAAGTGTCATCCTAACCCAAGAATGCATACTTAAGATTATATGGAAGTTCCTTAAACTCTAACTTTGTAACTTCCTCAATATATGGCTTAGGAGGGCCCCCAAAAGGCCTACTAAGAGGCTCAAAATTGTCTCTCTGAAAGAACAAACTAGCCGCATCTAAAAATTGCACCATCCCTTGAGAAACAACATCCCATGAAATATCTTTCCTCATATGTGCTCTTTTTAGGGTATCTCAAGAAAATATGAGGGAAATCTGAATCAACATCCACCACTGTGATTGCATATTACTTCTCATAAACTATAGGTAGTTTAATTATATTATACAACTTGAAGACCTCTACCTTGTCATGCTCTCTCATTGTTTGCTGCCCAATAACCACAACAATCAAAGCTCACCCCATTGGGAAAAATGGACATCCCAAAATACATAGGAATTCTTGATCTAGCTCAAAATCTAGAATGATGAAATTCACTAGAAATATAGGAGAACCAACCTACACCAAGACGTCCTCAATAATCCCATCCAATCTTGTAAAGGATCTGTCTGCCAGTTGAAGAACAATAATAGCAGGATGTGGGCTACCCAAAACCATTTTATTGAATATAGAAGATGGCATAAGGTTAATACTAACCCCAGTATCACACAAAGACCGATCTATGAATATCTGGCCAATAATAATCTCAATTGTGAAACTACTTGGATCCTTTAACTTAGTTGATAACCTCTTCTAAATTCTAGAAGTGCATCCTTAGTAAGTGCAACTGTGGTAAACACTATCAACCAACTCTTATTTGCCACATTATCTGTGATTTATGTTGCATCCTTTTGCACATGCAAGTGTACGTGGTCGTACAAGTAATAAAAGATGTAAGTTTAGATATCGTATCCACAAGGATTTGATGAATTAATTTCTCGCTTGAATTCTTATACGAGCTACTCAGTAGGTAACCAATAGTAAAGAGTGATTTGGGTGTTTAGAATGTAAGTAATAAATAATTGTAGAAAATTCATGGATTAGTTATGTTGTAATTCATATTTGAGAAAAGAAAAGGTTGTGGTATTTTGACAATCCAGTTGAGCTATCCAATCATATGCCTATTTTGATTTCCTGAGTTACTAGTTGCACAATCCAGTTGAGCTATCCAATCATATGCCTATTTTGATTTCCTGAGTTACTAGTTGCAAGTTAATTTTTGCTATATTGAGCATTTTTTCAACAACTCTAAGCCTACTTGACTATCCCTAACACCTATATTTCTATGATCGTTGGTTAATAGTGAAGTGCATGAAGATACCATCAATATCAACTAATCTAGGTCACAGGGTATATTTCTATCCTCAGTGATGAACCGATTCCATTTTCCTATAAGGTTCCCAAACTATCCCTATTTCCTCTTTTTACACTTGTCATTCCCTTTTTCAATTTCAACAAACAAGACCTAGATAGTATTCATAATGTGATTAAGCAAACGAATAATTAAATTCAAGAATGACATAAGCAACTCAATATATGGAAATTAAAATAGATTATATGATGTTCAATCTTCAACTATCATTTTCAACCTCAACCTTAGAAATTAAGAAGTTTAGCTACTCATTTATTTCTTTAGAAGAAGAGATTTTATGAATTTACAAGGTAGAAATTAAAAATAATATAAGAAAATAAAACTAGCCTTGTTCTTGAGCTTTGTCCTGGCCTTTGGCTTCCCCAAATAAGTTATATACGTTAAAAAAACATGTGGAGGGTGTTTATATAGAGTTTAGGAACCCTTAGAATGTTAAAAACCAATCCCAAACAGGTTAGGAGAAGTCCCGACTCGGGTGACAACCCAAAAGTGAAGCAGTGGCATGAAGAACAAATAAAATTTTAGGATCTTGTTGATTATTTTGCCACCCCTTTCTTTGGGTTAGTGGAACAAGAGTTTTTGAAAGGTTACTGGATCAGCGTTACTGTTTCTTTGTAGCAGTGGTGCAAGCCCTCTTCTCTTTGGTGGGTTTTAGCTCATTTTTGGTTACTTGGTTCCTTGGTGCTTTTTTTCTTCTTATTTAGTCTCCAAATACCTCAAGACACTCCTACAAAAACAAAACACCAAATACAAGTGTAATTCACATCATTTAAGCTTAAGACGATATCACAAAGACAGCAAATATGAGGCGAATGTTAGTGAAATAATATGGTTTTTAGCCTCACATCAATACCCCACACTTAAACCCTTGTTCATCCTCGAGTAAGCTATACACTCATAATTTAAACTCTACTACAAAATACACCAATTGAAACAAGACTACTCAAGCTAAAACTGCAATGACTATAATAGATGACAAGTTTTTATTAAGCATGCTTTTTTCAATACCTCCTTTCCTGAACCGACTCTATAATATTAGAAAACTCATGCAAGTTACCCAACCAATAGATCAAACACTTCACCTATCTTTTGTTAACCATGTGCCCTCACAACAATAGAGTTACCCATCTTCACTTGCAAGTATGCACAATGTCACATACATGGGTTTAAGAATAGAAAGATGCTCACAAAGAATTTCACTTGCAACAGACCATGAACCATAAGCTTTCCCTTCTTGTACTACTCCACTATAATAAGAACATTAAAATTTAAGATCAAGTAGGACTTTTTGGGTTGTATTGCAGGATAAGTTTGGGTAGGAAATATTTTGACCATTAATAGTGACTAACTTCCCTAAGCACTTTAATACATCACAATTTGTTTCGTTTGATCGCTTTTAAATCAACCAACTCTTTCTTCTACTCTGCTCACCCTTAGATTTCTTTGTTTTTCCATCCTTTTAAGCAAGTTCATATACCACTAGTGAGGAGTACTCAATTATCAAACACTTTTTTTCTCTTTTTCTACACCCTACCAATAGCATATAAATCTCTAATCACCTGCACCCTTAGACTTTTCTATAGGCTTCAAAACTCAACTATCTCTCCTTTTCAATTTTCACTCCTTTTAATTCTTATATTTCAGTTAAAGTGCTTAGAAGTTTTGGATCAAATTAAAGGTTTCTTGAAAGAAAAGAAATAAGTTTTATATGTGGCTACCAAAGACTAGGCTTAAGGTACAATGGAACTAATTAGTATCATCTGTTGTAGGTAGGTAAAGCAAAGGATATAGAATAAGCTAATCAAAGAAACGCCTATATCATCACCTAAACTCAATATTCATCATTTTGCTTTGCACACACACCAGGCAAGTTCTATATATCTATATAAAAGTATGGAATATCAATAACCACCAAACACAAATGGCACAGGTTTAACTCAAGAAGGATCCATACAGACTCTCTATCAAGCTAACTACAATAGTTCAAATTTAAGCGCAAAATCACGTATGAGTCAGGTAAAAGAGTCTAGCTGTCTTAAAGAATTCATTCATTTTGCTTCATAGCATGCTCGAATTATGCATTATTTTGTTCATGTGTAGAACCTAACAAGAGCACCTCAAATTTAAATGGTCCTAAAGACTTTCTATCTCGTAATGTCTAACTCTTCCCTCAAGACGGTCATCAACTATCCATCGTTGGGAAAAGTCATTCTACCTAATAATAAAACAAAAACCATCTAAAAATAAAAAGATAGTCATTCAGTGGGACTCTCCTCATAAAAGAACCAAAAATAAAAACCATGGTGTGGGAGAAGTATGCTCTACTAAATTAATAAAAAAATAAAAACCGGCACAACTATCCTAATTTTGAAGGCTAAAGAAAAATCTTTTTGTGTTTTTAGATTTTTTTTATATTTTCTCAACTAAAGAAAGTAACTAAAATAAAGCAACTCATTTACCATACTTCACCCTTAAAAAATATCGGAAGAGTCCCACCCACGCTTAAAGTCATGCATTGTCCTAAAAGAATAAAACAAAATAAAACAGTTGTTAGAAATACTCCTTGAGGCCCTCTAGGGCCTAGTCAGTAGCATGACTTTCTCAATCTTTCCATTAAATGGCTGAATTACCCCACACTTATCCTTAGTCGATGACTCTTAGCTTCCAAATCCAGGTACTTAGACTTTCCCAAATCTGCATAAAACAAAAATAAAAAGACAAAAACAAAAAGTAACACTATAAATATAAAACTACACTATTACAACATGGATTGCCTCTCAAGAACATATGATTTAGCTTCACGGCACGATGCATGTAATAGATCAACCGAATTCTCTCAATCTCTTCCTCCCCATATGATTCAATTTCGACCTCTTCTTAACTTTAGGAGAATCACAATTATCATTAACTCTCTTTTTCTTCAAATACCTTTTTGGGACATAATTGATCCATTCAAACACATGCTCAGGCTACTTCAATAACTTGAGCAAGTCCCCTTTTTTTACATTGGAAAATTCAGTGGCAGTCTTTAATTCTTTAACTTTTTTGGGTACAAACTCATCTACCCCATACTTACTATTTACCACCTCTATTATCATGCAAAAGTATCTTTATTGTAAAGGAGTGGAGAGTGACTTATAGACTTTAAATGTCACCTCCTCATCATGGACCCTCATCTTAAGCTCCCCTTTTTACACATCAATCAAGGCTCACCGGTGGCAAGGAATGACATCCCAAAATAATCAGTAACAACTCATATGCTTAAAAATCCAAAACAATAAAGTCAACAGGAATCAAAAACTTACCCATCTTGATGAGCACATCTTCAATTACTCCTTCCAGTTGTACACAGGAGAAGTCTACCAATTATAGAGTAATGGTAGCAGGCTGGTCTCTCCTAAACCAAGTATCTGGAACACAAATAGGGGCATCAAGTTGATACTTGCCCCAAGA
Organism: Capsicum rhomboideum; assembly: GCA_031232105.1. Lineage (NCBI taxonomy): Eukaryota > Viridiplantae > Streptophyta > Magnoliopsida > Solanales > Solanaceae > Capsicum > Capsicum rhomboideum. The sequence continues at coordinate 42,614,379 of CP124719.1, read as the reverse complement.
TCACATAGTGCAGCCCAACCTCATTTTCACAAATTTGTATAAGGAGAGTGAAACTCCCATGATCTTTAAGCATTTGAGGAAGCTTGCTCAATATCTTCAAACTACACTCTACAATGAATGCAACAGTCTTGACCTCTACATGTCTTCTCTTCCCAGCCACTATATCTCTCAAGTAATTTGTATATTCAAGCATGTCCCTCAAAGCATCAAACAAGGGAATATTGATATGTAGTTGCTTAAAGGAATCAATAAACTTCTTAAAATTGTCGTCCTCTTTACTTTTCTAGAATCTGTATGGAAATAATGGTGGAGGTATTTCTACCACAATCTCATGTTGCTCAACAACCTCTTTTTTGATTCGTTCTTCTTGCACAGATATCTCTGCAGTTGGTGCTGGAATCAACCTTTGTTGGAAAGAAGGTGGATGCTTAAAGTTTTTAAGGACATCCCCCCAGTAGCGTCCCTTTTTCTTTGGAGGCTTAGAATCTGGTAACTCTACACTTAATTCTTAAACTTTTTTTGTAAGAGGGGATTCAAACAACTCTTTTCCATTCCTTAATGTAATTTCCATAACCCGCCTTGGATTATTTTCTGTATCATTTGGTGATGCATTTGTAGGTCTTTCATGTTGTAATAAAACTAGTTGTCCTACTTGACGCCCAAGTTCATGAATGGACTTCTGCATTTTGTTCATTTGTTGTCCCATGAACTGCTTCATTGTCTCTTAAAAAGAAATGCCTACATGTGGAGCTTGTTGTGTAAATTGTTGTCTTTAGACCTATTGATTTCTACCCCAAGATATGTTTGGGTGGTTTTTGCAATTTCACTGCCCCACATAATATATAGATTTTGGATTCAAAAGGAATCCAGAGTAAGCATGGTTTTCACCACACTTCTCATAAAAAAATGCAGCTACCTGAACCTATTGTACATGCTAAACTTGACCTGCACTTGGAGATAATAAACTCTACTTCATTAAGGCACACGGCTGCCTAATATCAGCATGAATGGCTGACACATAATCCATCTCTAACTTAACCAATCTTTTCTATGTGGAAGTGAACACTCTTTTGGGCTCTGAATAGTCTCAATGACCTACAAACATAATATTGAGCAACACCTCTATTTCATCATAGCTCATGGATAAAATTTTCCTTTGAGCCATAGAATCTATAAAGACTTAAAGTATGGCCTCAATTCTTCAATTAAATTATGCCCAATAATCTCCTTGGGCTGCTGCTGGTGCTAGCAATCTCTTAAGTATCCCTTGTATCTCTCCCAAGCTTGGGGAAGGGATTTAACATCTTTCTGAACAAACCCTAAAATCTAACTTCTGAGCTCTTTTGTTATTATATATGAGAAGAACCTATTGAGAAACTTTTTAGAAAAAGCATCTCAAGATATGATAGAACCCGTGGGATCATTTTGTAACCATTGATTGTCTTCCCCAAATAGTGAGAAAGGGAATATGTCAATTTCACGTGTTCATCTAAAAAATTTGGTAGTGGAAGTTGTCACTCAACTAAGTAACCCATAGAAGGAGCTTGTATTGTTCTTCATCTGGTTTAACCTCATATTGACAAGTGTTCTACACAATTCGCACAGTGCTCTCATTAAGTTTGAAATATTGGGTGATATTTGGCTTCACAATAGCTCTGGAGTGATTTTGTTGATTCAACCTTGCAAAATTTAACACAGGAACATATGGTGAGGGAGGGGCTGGACTGTACCTCTCTCCTCTATATCATTTGGGTTTTTTTAGTGGTTCAAGTTAACACCCATCGCTCTCAGTCCTCTAAGAGTACGTTCAAGCTCTTGGTCAATTGGAATCAAGGGATTTCCTTGACTTTGGGTGTTTAGCATAAACTAACATGTACCCTAAAAAAAAAAAACAAGCAAAACTGAAATTTGTATAATTTTATAAAAACTAAAAATAGAATCAATTCTAACAAATCCCTGACAACAATGTCAAACACTTGTTGTATCCTTTCACAAATGCAATTGTATGTGGTTGTACAAGTAATAAAGTATGTAAGTCCAGATAGCATACCCACAATAATTTGACGAATTGATTTCTAGCTTGAATTCTTATACAAGCTATTCAGTAGGTAACTGTCACCACCAAAAATAGAGTATATGATGGCACCTGTCACACCCTTCGGTACTGGTAAGACTATCCAAGTCCAAGCTCAATAATAAAAGTAAATCAGAAGAGGAGGAAGAAGAAGTATAGAATAACCCCAAATGATATAGAAAGAAATATAATCATTATGATACATCCCATGTCTAGTTGTTACTAGTATTATAAGCCTTTAATATAGAATATGATCAAATAATGTAAGACATCTTAAATGCAAATAAAGCTTAAGATGAGATAAGGAGAGATCCGAGTAAGCTCTGAGTCCCATGAGTCGCTACCTCGATATCCATAAAGCAAACACTAAAGAACGAGATCTATCCTCACTACTCGAATCACCTATATGGGGTGCAGGAAAAAGGAAACAAAAAGCAAGGGAGGGAACAAACCACTTGTACTCAACAAATATCATTGATAATCGACCCTAATCCAAAGTGATGGTGAGGAACACCACACCAACCATCCAATTTACCATGAATAAGCCTGTACTCAAAAGAGACCTAGCTTATCCTAGCAGATAACACATTTATCAGGATAATCAAATCAGTAAATTAAGGTAGGCATGTACAAGTTCAAGGTCAACAACAATATATATATGTCACATCACAAGATATTCTCACCAACACAGCATATAATATCAACTTCACAACAATCCCAACTAAGGTAGAGGTGTATATCTCACAAACACTATATTTGACACAATAGTCTTAATGGATCAAGCAATAAAAATACCACTCATCTTATAATATTTCAACCTCTTAATCACCTAAGAGAAGGTACAATGAAATGTAATGTAGTTATATGAGATGCAAAATACACAATATCACAAATAAGATTCAATCATAAAAATACAGTATGAAAGGAAACAGTCAAATGCAATATCAATCAAACAAAAGAATGCAATGCAACGCAATGGCGTGATAATGATGTAATGTCTCAATGTCTCCTCATATACTCCTTTCGAGTGAAAGTTTCCAATATAGGACAACACATAGGGTTCTTAACTCGTACACCAAATCATAATCAGGGGTCAGCTACTCATATACCAATCACAATCTCATCGATCAACCTTGCCAGCACATCTCTCGGTCAAGGGGTTTTGTAAAGTGTATCATTTTCTTTCAAAATTAGTGTTTCTCAGTGGTACCAATTCCATTATTATGAATGAATGAAATGAGAATGCATGTTCATAATCAAATCAATATTATGTAATGAATTGACTCAACAACGGTATAAATAAGCTCAAAATATCCTCAAATATTAATAGATCATGATATAAGCAATCACATGGCACCACTCTAATAAAGTATCATGTAAGACATTAATAATATCAATTCAAGCCCCTTACTCGGGCATCACGATAATGGTAAAGGCATATAATTCTCAAACAAGGTCAATAATATGAATCCAAGCACCCACTCGTGTATTATGATAATAATAAGGCAAATAATGTTCAAATAAGGCCAATTTTATCAATCAAAGCCTCCAATCAAGCATCAATATAAATATAAAGGCAAATAATGCTCAAATAAGACCAATATCAACCCATGCACAGGCATCACAATAATAATAATCTCTTAAGTCAATAATAATAGTCACATCAGCCCCCACACATGCAACACAAAAATAATAAACAATTCCAATAGCATAGATATAGAGAACTTACCCAAAACCTATCTTATTTTGGACAATAAGTTCCATCCTTCCCAATCATAACACCAATTATACTGAACTTCTAAAAGGAGAACTATACTAGTTAACAACTTGCCCTAAAGTTCAGTTTTATTCTCTTACCTAGTAACTAAGCGAAGATTTCTTTCTTAACTATACCATCATCGATTATATTCTAAAAGATTACTAAACCCCGATAATTACATCAACTACTACAAAACTATTTACACTCTAAGTATTGCAAAATAACATAAGAGCATAACTATTCCCTATCTGGTTGCTAAATCTCAATCATTAAATCAATATCCACCAAACATGATTTAAGCTCTTAATAGGTATCCACTATAAATTTTCTTTAGATCTATAAGTCATCTATATACAAACTTACCACAAACGTATACACAACTAGAAAGAACAATCAAGTTAACCATTTTATTATTTCAACCAATCAATAGGGTCTGGTACCTATGGAGATGCTCACCATCTTATCTAAGTAGGAACACCAAACACTTAGTGATTCACAAAACACAAGCAATAAGCACATAACACATAAATACCTCAGAAAAGAGTCAAAGTACAACTCAACTTGCCTTAAAGAAGACCTACAAAACCAATTCACAGTCCAAAGTATCAAATGTAACCTCTACTCTATAAAATCATGACCAAACACATCAAATCTAGTCAAGCATGAGATCTACACATTAATACAACACCAACGGTACCATATTGATGTATTTTGGTTATGGGCCAAAAATTACTTCAAAAATAAAAAGGTAAAACCGGAAATTATATATAGAATCACGTTTCCCATACTTTGAAGGATCTATATCTATAAACTTAGAGAAAATTCGAGTAGAAATTTGTAACACCTCGTATCTTTTCGAACTTATTTGACCACCGTAACAATTATGGAATTATTTAAACTTGAGATAGTTGGTGTAGTACACACTAAATTTATTGGGCTAAATTAATATGGTGCTATTGGGCTCAATTGAGGCCCAAACAATTAAGTTAAGAAGGCATGGCCCCAAAAAAGGAAATGATCCATTCCAAAAGTTGACCAAGTAAACACCTCATTTAATGACAACAAGATTGGATAAGGATGACCATGAGGGACTATATAAAGCTAAAAAAATCAGATTTTTTTCACCATGAGACACTTGCCAAATATTAGATTTTTCCAAAAATATCCACTCCTCTCTCAAACTCTAAGCAACCACCCTTTGGACAAGATTTTCCACTTGCAAGCTTTGGTAAGTATTTACTCTTATGGTTTAGTATATTATATGCATAAGAGGGTGTGTAAATCATGTTGGTTATATTAACAAAGTGTTGAGTAGTCCACTATGTGTAAAATAGTCCACTTTTAATTAATTAGTAAAAGACTTGGCTTCTATGTGGATTAAACTTGAAAGGGGACTTGAAGTCTTGAAGGAAGTGAATTTGATGGGTTAAATTTAGACATTTTAGGATGTGGTTATATCCCTAACTTGCTTTCTCTTTGTGTATGACTTGTGGAATTGTTGTTATGAAACTGTGCATGGAACCGGTGGTGTATTGGAAGGAGAATATAGTTTTGTGATGTTTATGTACATTTTGAAACCATAGGTGTTAGTTGGCATCAAAGTTAACGTAAAATATGAAAAGAGAAGCTTACTTATGTCCATGGACCATTTATTACAAAAAAGGACCCAAAAGTGACCCCTGGTAGCCGAAATGAGCACCCGCCCTTGCAGGTGAGGCACCTGCAGGAGCAAGGTGGCCTTGGACAGGGCCAAGAGGGCACCTGTGGCCACACCTCACCACTTGCGGGCACAAGTGGCTCCGTAGGTCCTTCCAGAATTTCATTTTGCTTGTTTTTGTTTCTCTTTGACACCCCAAGGCCCTCTACACTTCTTGGATGCAATCTCCAACTTATAGTACCCTTTGGATGGCTCTAAGGGGATAGTCTGGAGATGTTTCGAATTTTATCAATGGTGGATTATTTGTAATGTGTTATGGTGAAAGGTGTTTAGGTGATGTGGCAAAGTAAATGTGACTATGTATTGAGGAGGGAGTGTAAAGCATAAACTTGGTGTGTAATTCTATCGGTTTGTAATGTAGTTGACTTCTAATATAAGCTCCGTTATGTATTCCTATTGTATAGTAGCACTTTAAGGAAGATCTAAACTTCTATAGTCACACATTGGAAGGATAAGGTATGTAAGGTTACTTTTTTCGTATCCTTTAGCAGCACCTACTGTTCTTAATGTTACCGAACTGTTTTCGCTCAAAAATGTCTTAAACTATCTCATTTTAGGTTTGTTAGCAATTGTTATTCAGGTATCTCTTATTCATTGACTAATGTTCCAAAGCTCCAATAATGTTATAACCACCAATGTATCAATCTCACAAAAGTAAAGGAAAAAAGTAATGCATATATGGTTGATTGTTGAGTTCGGGTGGTAGCTCAAAGGGGCGAAAGCCTAGCTAGAGACGATCCCGAGATTTTTAGATCAAGGGTCAGCTCTGGGGGCGAAAGCCTAGCTCGAGCCGAACCTGACAGGGGGTAGCCCAAATGGGTGAAAACCTAGATACGGACGAACCTGCTTTATTGATTTATAGGTGGTAGCTCAAATGGGCATAAGCCTAGCTAGAGACGATCCCAATGTTATTTTCCCACTGATCAGTTGGGCCCGGGCATTATATGATTAATGATGATATTGATATGAACATAAAAGGAAAGAAAGTAATGAAGGTAATGTACATGGCTCCACACATACAAATGGTGGTTTATCATTATTGACTACTCATTTGTATTTGGTTCCATTTGAGTTCCTATATTTCAAACAGTTGTTCATGGCCTTACATACTCAGTACATTCTTTTGTACTGATGTCCCTTGGGGGACCTATCTTACTTGCTGCAGGCACAGGTGCTAGCATACCTTCACAGTAGTATATAGGTCATCTTCAGACTATTGGTGAGCTCCAGATTGATTCGGGGCTTTTCGAGTCATGTGTACATATTGGTTTTGGTAAGGTGTAATAGTTGTATAAAGCGGGGTCTTTTCCTGACTTTAGACATGGTTATGTATCTGTTAGAGGCTTTGTAGATGTTGTGATTCAAACGACGGAATGTCTTGCCTATTTTGACATGGTGGCACTAACGGCCAAGTTTCATATCTATTTAAATGTCTTTCCATGGCTTTCGTCATTGACACCTTGTATCTATATATGACTGAATGTTGTTCACTCAGGGGCATGCATATGAATGTAAATGATTATAGGTTGGTTCTCTCGGGCCTTAACGGCTTCGGGTGCCAGTCCGCCCCAATGGGATTTGAGGCTTGACAAAAGTGGTATCAGAGCGGGTCGTCCTAGGGTATCTACAAAGTCGTGTCCGAGTAGAGTCTTACTTATGGATGTGTTGTGCACCACATTTATAAGTAGGAGGCTATGGGGTATTTAGGAGTTTTTTCTTTTCTTTCTTTCCTAGATCGTGCAATAGAGCCAAATTAGTAGGTGGAATTATATCTGTCTATTAAAATTATTTTTCTTTCGTTATAGTAAAATGCCAATTACAAGATGAGGTAGGGGCAAAGGTAAGAAGGTAGACATGATTGCTAGGGAAGGAACTAGTAAATCACAACCTGACCAAGCTAGTCAAGGTGGGGCTGAAACTGAGTTTGCATTGCGGGCTTCTTCTACTTTTCTAGCTACAGGAGAGCAGAGAAGGAAAGAAGTACCTTCAGAACCACCTGTTAATGCTACTGAGCAGGATTTAAGGAATGTGGTGCAAATGTTGACTCGTATAGTTGTTTCAAAAAATCAAGGACAAGTTGGTCCAACTACAAGTAATGACGGTGCGGCTAGGGCAGCTAGTTGGCGGACACAGGACTTCCTGAAATTAGACCCTCCCACCTTCACCGGGTCAAATCTTAATGAAGACCCGCAAGACTTTATAGATAAAATTCAAAGAGCTTTGGATGTTATGCACGTATTTGGTGTAGAAAGAGTTGAGCTTGCATCCTATAGGTTGAAAGGAGAGGCTATATTATGGTACAAAGATTGGAAATGATCAAGGGGTATCGGTGTACTTCCAGCTAGTTGGGAGGAATTCAAAGCAGCATTCCTTGATCATTATCTTCCATATGAGGTTCGAGAGGCTCGTGCGAACCAGTTTTTAAATCTTTGTCAAGGGAATATGAGCATCAGAGAGTATAGCCTTCGATTTAACTCTTTGGCCAGGTACGCTCCTAATGTGGTAGCTACTATGGCTGACAAAGTTCATCGGCATGTGGATAGATTGGACTCATATTTGGTTAGGGATTGTATTATTGCTGCTTTGAATAGAGATATGGATATAGCCAGGATACAATCTTTTGCACAGAAGATGGAGGATTAGAGGCAAAGGAGAAGGGCACAAGAATTTGAAAGGGGGTTGTCAAAGAGGGCTACAGTTCATAGTGTCCCAAGGAGAATTTAGGCCTCGAGTTTTTTATAGACCGCCGAGACCATCTTTTTATTATCCTACAACAGGTACTCCATCCCAATTCCAAGGGTTTAGAGGCAGTCACGTTGGGCAAAGTAGCGGGATTCGAGGTTCACAGACAGTGGGGTATCGAGAATAAGAAAGTATGAGCCAATCGAGGTTTTCTCATCAGCCGTGTCAGTACTGCGGGAAGTTTCATTTAGGAGAATGCCGATTTGGGATGAATGTTTGCTTTTCATGTGGTATGTCGGGGCACATGATGAGAGAATGCCCTCGAAGGGGCACGGGTAGTATGGCGCAACCTACTGGGTCAGCCGTTGCATCATCATTATCGGGTGTACAGCCTATTGGGGATGGCAGAGGTATTCGAGGAGCAGTTAATTCGAGTGGAGTCCAGAACCGTACTTACACTTTAGCGGACCGTCAGAATTTGGCGGCTTCTCCTGATGTGGTTATAGGTACATTATCTGTCTTTTCACATAATGTATATGCATTGATTGATCCGGACTCCACACTATCATATATTACTCCGTTGGTTGCTGAAAAATTCAAAAGAACACCAGTATTATTAGTTAATCCGTTTGAAGTATCTACACCCATGGGTGAATCTATTATAGTTAAGAGAGTCTATCGTAATTTTATAGTAACTATTTGTGACCATGATACGTTGGCTAATCTTATTAAGCTGGAGATGGTATATTTGATGTTATAATGGGTATGGATTGGTTGGCTTCTTGTTATGCCACAGTAGATTGCCGAGCTAAGAAGGTACATTTCCATTTCCCACAAAAGACTGTCCTTTAATGAAGGGGTAATGTTGGAGCACCATGAGGTAAATTTATTTCCTATCTTAAGGTAAGGAAAATGATATCCAAGGGGTGCATATGCCACCTAGTAAGAGTGCAAGATACCGATGTGAAGCCACCAACTCTTCAATTAGTTCTTGTGGTAAATGAATTCCTTGATGTGTTTCCTGAAGATCTTCCAGGTTTACCTCCAGAATGGGAAATAGAGTTTTGTATTGATGTGATTCCAGGCACTCAGCCTATCTCTATTCCTCCGTATAGAATGTCCCCAGCAGAGTTACGGGAATTGAAGGAGCAATTAAAAGACTTGTTGGACAAGGGATTTATAAGGCCTAGTATGTCCCCTTGGGGTGCACCAGTATTATTTGTACGGAAGAAAGATGGCACGTTGAGAATGTGTATCGATTATCGACAACTGAATAAGGTGACAGTCAAGACTAAATAGCCCCTCCCCAGAATTGATGATTTGTTTGACTAACTACAGGGTGCCAAATGTTTCTCAATGATTGACCTGAGATCGGGATATCATCAGGTAAGGGTTAGTGAAAAGGATATACCCAAGATAGCTTTCCGAACACGGTATGGTCATTATGAGTTTTTAGTTATGTCATTTGGGCTAACAAATGCACCAGCGGTTTTCATGGATTTGATGACTAGGGTTTTTAAGCCATTTTTAGATGTGTTCGTGACAGTGTTTATAGATGATATTCTGGTTTATTCAAGATCACAAGAGGACCATGCTAATCACTTACGATAGGTGTTACAGATTCTTCGTGATCGTAAGTTATATGCAAAGTTCTCTAAATGTGAATTTTGGTTAAAATCTATGGAATTTTTGGGTCATATTATGTCGGATGAAAGAATAAGGATTGATACGCAAAAGATAGAAGCTGTGAAGAACTGGCCAAGATCTACGACGCCTATAGAGATTCGTAGTTTCCTTGGGTTGGCAGGTTATTATAGAAGGTTTGTGGAAGGATTTTCTTCTATTGTTGCACCTTTAACAAAGCTAACATACAAGGCAACCAAGTTTCAGTGGAATGACGCATGTGAGAAGAGTTTCCAAGAGCTGAAAGATAAATTGACTTCTACACCCATATTAGTACTTCCAAAAGGAACAAAAGGGTATGCAGTGTATTGTGATGCTTCAGGAGTCGGCTTGGGATGCGTGTTGATGCAGCATGGTAATGTGATAGCTTATGCCTCAAGACAATTGCGACCACATGAGAGAAATTATCCGACACATGATCTTGAGCTAGCAGCTGTGGTATTTGCTTTAAAGATATGGCGCCACTACTTTTATGGTGTTCATGTTGACATATATACCGATCATAAGAGTTTGCAATATATCTTTAAGCAGAAGGACTTAAATTTGAGGCAGTAGAGCTGGCTTAAACTATTAAGAGATTATGATATTGATATTTTATATCATCTGGGGAAGGCAAATGTGGTAGCCTATGCTTTAAGCCGCAAAACACTAGGAAGCACTAATGGCCAGCTTATGGAGAAGCAAGGTATAGTCAAGGATCTACATCAACTAGCCAGCTTGGGAGTTCGCCTTCTTGAATCTCCAGACGAAGGGGTTATTGTGCAAAATGTGGCAGAATCTTCATTAGTAGCTGAGGTGAAAGAGAAACAGTATGCGGATCCTATTTTATTGCAGCTAAAAGAGATTGTACAGCAAGGTTTGATGAAGGCATTTGATCTTACGTAAGAGGGAGTGCTTCAATGCCAAAGTAGATTGTGTGTACCAGATGTAGATGAGCTAAGGAGACGGATTATGACAGAGACACATCATTCACAGTATTCTATTCATTCGGGAGCCACTAAAATGTATCATGATTTGAAAGAAATGTATTGGTGGGGAAACATGAAGAAGAACATTGCAGAATTCATAGCCTAATGTCCAAATTGTCAACAAGTAAAAGTAGAGCATCAGAAGCCTGGGGGTTACATGCAATGTATGAATCTTTCAGTTTTAAAGTGGGACATGATTAACATGGATTTCATCACTGTTTGCCTCGTACACTTTGGAAATTTGATTCCATATGGGTAATAGTTGACAGGCTTACCAAGTCAGCACATTTTCTACCGGTCAAGACCACCTACATAGCTGAAGATTATGCGCAGTTGTATATTAAAGAGATAGTTTGATTGCACGGAATTCCAATCTCTATTATATCGGATAGGGGAGCTCCATTTACTGCACACTTTTGGAAATCTTTTCAGAAGAGTTTGGGAACCCAAGTGAATTTAAGTACGGCTTTTCATCCTCAAACAGATGGACAAGCAGAACGTACTATACAAATACTTGAAGATATGCTACGAGCTTTCACATTGGACTTTAAAGGTAGTTAGGATGATCATTTATCTCTTATTGAATTTTCCTACAATAATAGCTATCATTCAAGTATCAAAATGGCACCTTATGAATCTTTATATGGAAGAAGGTGTAGATCACCAATTGTATGGTTTGAAGTGGGTGAAACTGCCTTATTTGGGCCAGATCTTGTTCATCGAGCTATGGAGAAGGTTAAGGTGATACAACAATGGCTACATATGGCCCAAAGTCGACATAAGTCATATGCCGATGTTAGAAGAAGGGGGCTAGAGTTTGCTATAGGTGATTGGGTATGCTTGAAAGTGTCATCAATGAAAGGGGTAATGAGATTTGGAAAGAAAGGAAAGTTGAGCCCACGTTATATAGGGCCATATAAGATTACTCAAAGATTTGGTCAAGTTGCGTATGAATTAGAACTACCCCAAGAACTCTCCAAAGTTCATCCTGTATTACATGTTTCAATGCTTCAGAAATGCATAGGAGATCCATTTTGTATTGCTCCCACTAAAGATGTACAGGTTACGGAGGATCTCACCTATGAAGAGATACCTATTGCTATTCTGGATCGACAAGTGAAGAGGTTAAGGAATAAAGAAGTAGCTTCCATAAAAGTGCATTGGAGAAATCAACAAGTAGAAGAAATCACATGGGAAGCCGAGGAAATGATGAAGTCTAAGTACCTGCATTTATTTCAAACTGAAGAGAAAGATCAAGATGCGAAATTGGAGTAATAAAAGTAAGTATATATAAGTATTATGTGTATATGATAGTATGAACTATGAACTTAGACTTGAATTTGTTTGGATTATATAATGTTACTAACATTCGAGGATGAATGTTCCTAAGGGGGGAAGGACGTAACACCCCGTACCTTTCCGAACTTATTTGACCACCTTAACAATTATGAAATTATTTAAACTTGAGATAGTTGGTGTATTACACACTAACTTTATTGGGATAAATTAATATGGTGATATTGGGCTCAATTGAGGCGCAAACAATTAAGTTAAGAAGGCATGGCCCAAAAAAAGAAAATGATCCATTCCAAAAGTTGACCAAGTAAACACCTCATTTAATGACCACAATATTGTCTACGGATGACCATGAGGGACTATATAAGGCTAAAAAAATAAGATTTTATTCACCATGAGACACTTGCCAAATTCTAGATTTTTCCAAAAATATCCACTCCTCTCTCAAAACCTAAGCAACCACCCTTTGGACAAGATCTTACACTTGCAAGATTTGGTAAGTGTTTACTCTTATGGTTTAATATATTATATGCATAATAGGATGTGTAAGTGATGTTGGTTATGTTGACAAAGTGTTGAGCAGTCCACTATGTGTAAAATAGTCCACTTTTGCTTAATCGGAAAAGGACTTGCCTTCTATGTGGTTCAAACTCGAAAGGGGACTTGAGGTCTTGAAGGAAGTGAATTTGATGGGTTAAATTTCGACATTTTAGGATGTGGTTATGTCCCTAACTTGATTTATCTTTGTGTATGACTTGTGGAATTGTTGTTATGATATTGTGCATGGAACCGGTGGTTTATTGAAAGGAGAACATAGTTTTGTTATGCTTATTTGCATTTTGAAAACATAGTTGTTTGTTGGCATCAAAGTTAACCTAAAATAAGAAAAGATAAGCTTACTTATGTCCATGGACCATTTATTACAAAAACGTACCCAAAAGTGACCCCTGGTAGCAGAAATGGGCACCTGCCCTGGCAGGTGAGGCACCTGCGGGCACAGGTGGCACCACAGGTGGCCCTGGACAGGGCCAAGAGGGCACCTGCGGCCACACCTCACCACCTGCGGGCGCAGCTGGCTCTGTAGGTCCTTCTACAATTTTGTTTTGCTTGTTTTTGTTTCTCTTTGACACCCCAAGGCCATTTACCCTTCTTGGATGCAATCTCCAACTTATAGTACCCTTTGGATGGCTCTAAGGGGATAGTCTGGAGATGTTTCGAATTATATCAATGGTGGATTATTTGTAATGTGTTGTAGTGAAAGGTGTTTAGGTGATGTGGTAAAGTAAATGTGACGATGTATTGAGGAAGGAGTGTAAAGCATAAACTTGGTGTGTAATCCTATCGGTTTGTAATTTAGTTGACTTCTAATGTAAGCACAGTTATGTATTCCTATTGTAGAGTAGCTTTAAGGAAGAGATAAACTGCTATAGTCATACGCTGTAAGGATAAGGTATGTAACATTACTCTTTTCCGTATCCTTTAGCAGCACCTACTGTTCTTATTGTTACCAAACTGTTTCCACTCCGAAATGTCTTAAAGTATCTCATTTCAGGTTTGTTATCAATTGTTATTCACGTATCTCTTATTCATTGACTGATATTCCAAACCTCCAATAATGTTATAACCACCAATGTATCAATCTCACAAAAGTAAAGGAAAGAAGTAATGCATATATGGTTGATTGTTGAGTCCGGGTGGTAGCTCAAAAGGGCGAAAGCCTAGCTAGAGACGATCCCGAGATTATTGGATCAAGGGGCAGAGCTGGGGACGAAAGCCTAGCTCGAGCCAAACCTGATAGGGGGCAGCCCAAAGGGGTGAAAACTTAGCTAGGGATGAACCTGCTTTATTGATTTTTAGGTGTTAGCTCAAAGGGGCATAAGCCTAGCTAGAGATGATCCCAATGTTATTTTCCCACTGATCAGTTGGGCCTGGGCAGTATATAATTAATGATGATATTGATATGAACGTAAAAGCAAAGAAATTAATGAAGGTAATGTACATGGCTCCACAAATACAAACGGTGGTTTATCAATATTGACTACTCATTTGTATTTGGTTCCATTTGAGTTCCTATATTTCAAACAGTTGTTTATGGCCTTACATACTCAGTACATTCTTTCGTACTGACGTCCCTTAGGAGACCTACCTTACTTGCTGCAGGCAAAGGTGCTAGTAGACTTTCACAGTAGGATACGGGTCATCTGCAGACTATTGGTGAGCTCCAGATTGATTCGGGCCTTTCGAGTCATGTGTACATATTGGTTTTGGTACGGTTTAACAGTTGTATAAAGTGGGGTCTTGTCCCGACTTTATACATGGTTATGTGTCTGTTAGAGGCTTTGTAGTTGTTGTAAGTCAAACGAAGGAACGTCTTGCCCATTTTGATGTGGTGGCCCTAAAGGCCAAGTTTCATATCTATTTGAATGTCTTTCCATGGCTTCCATCATTGACACCTTGTATCTATATATGACTGAATTTTGTTCACTCATGGGCATGCATATGAATGTAAATGATCATAGGTTGGTTCTCTCGGGACTTAACGGCTTCGGGTGCCAGTCCGCCCCAATGGGATTTGAGGCGTGACAAAATTAGGCTTGAAATCGAGGAAAAACATACTTTCACTTTTATGGGTAAAACCCAAAAGTTCAAGTTTAAAAGCTAAGTTTTCAAGATCAAAACATAAATTAATCAATGGGAATGATGAAATATTAGTTTAGAATCTCACCTAAAGTTCCAAACTTGAAAATCCACTTTAAAACTCTCAAAAATGAACTTGGAAGCTTTGAAAATAGTGGAATGGGGTTTTGAATCTCAACTTTTGGTAGAAATAATTAAAAACGAAATTAATATTCTTGGAAAATGAGTAACATGAAGGTAAAATCACATATCCAATGAGTATACGAGAAAAACACATCAACAATCATCTAAAATGGAGCTTCCTAGCTCCCAAAATGTCAAATATACTAAAACTTCAAGATCTGTCGGTTTAAGAACTGTCCAGGTAAAAATTTATTCTTCTCATTTGCGGGACCCCCACCGCATTAGGGAGGAACAATTTTTTGTGTTTACAGGTCAAAAATGGTCCATCTTCGCATTCACAGCGTACCCATCACGTTCGCAAAGAAGGACCTCCGCACCAAAAAACCAACAATTGTTGCTCGTACTAAAATGGTTATATCTCCCTCATACAGACTCAAAATTTGTCGATTCTTTTTGCATTGGTTCCAAAATTTTGATACTGATCTAATGAAACCAAACACATACCCAAAATATCTCATTCAATTCAGTCAATACTATTTAAACTTAAAGATGTAAGACTCCAAAATCCGAGCAAGTAGACAAAACTTATCTGGGACTTCCCCAGCACAATCCAATAGTGGTACTAGGCTAATTTCGATGTTCCAGACTTAATGAAACCCTCAGAATTACCCAAGTATATTTTTATCAATAAGTTACCTCCAATAAATTTTAGGCAAATAAAACAAGTATTTCAACTAAGCACTTAAAAATAACAAAAGGGCCCCGGGATGAGAACCAACAATGCTACTAACCCAAAATGGACGTTCTGGATCTAATGGAACTGACAGAATCACCATCTAATACTTGGATCACAAAATGTTGACCAAAGTGCACTACATCACTTCAAGGGCTATTCAATACCAAAAACTCATATAAATCACTTCTGAACACTTTAGGGACCTTGCAAGCTATTCCCATAACTCATAAATGATATAAAGCAACATGGGGAAGGGCAGAATGGTTAAAACACAAAAAACTCTAATAATTACAATGAGGGTTGTTACATTATCTACCACTATGACTCACGTTCTCCCTCGAACGTAAAGGTAAGAAAAGTGCCAAAATAGAAAAGGGACCAAAAATACCCTCATAAACCTCATGCAACCACTCTTACGCAGAGTCACATCTATAGAACTACCAGTTTCACTATAGTAACAAGAAGTTCTTCATAATGTGACCCTCAAAGTAACAACTCTAGCATCTAACACCAAACTTCTCAATGATACCAAACTCTAGCATCTGATACCAATTTGCCAAAACCCAAAATAGAGTATGTGATGGGACCTATCACTCCCTCTGAAACAGGTAAGCCTATCCCAACCCAAACTCAATAATCAAAGTAAATTAGAAGTGAAAGAAAAAGAAGAATAGAAAAATCCCAAATGACATACAAAGAAATACAATCATAATAATACATCCTAGGTCATGTTTCCACTTGTACAAGCCTCTAATATAGAATATGATCAAATAATCTAAAATATTTTAAATGCAAATAAATCATAAGATGAGATAAGAAGAGATCTGAGTAAGTTCTGAGACCCCTTAGCCGCTACCTTGTAAAGCCAACACTGAAGAACGCAATCTATGCTACGCTACTCAAATCAATACTTACACGGGGTGCAGGTAAAAGGAGAGAAAAACCAAATGAGTATAAAACATATATACTCAACAAGCATCATCAATAATTGATGCTAATCTAATGTGATGGCGAGGACCACTACACCAATCATCTAATTTACCCTAAATAAGCCTACACTCGGAGAAGACCCAACCTATCCTAGTAGATAGCACACATTTATTAGGATAATAAAATCAGTATATTAAGGTAGGCATGTACAAGTTCAAGGTCAACAGAAATAGAGATAGGTCACATCACAAGAGAATTTCACCAACACGGTATATAATATCAACTCCCAAATAATACCGGCTAAGGTAGGAGAGGTGTTACCCCACAAACACTAGATGTGACAAAATAGTCTCCATGGATCAAGACATAATAATACCCCTCGTCTCATAATATTTCAACCTCTAAATTACCCAAGAGAAAGTGCATTTCAATGTAATGTAGTTATATGACATACAAACTACACAATATTATAAACAAGATTCAATTATGATAATACAATATGAAAGAAAATAGCCAAATGCAATATCAATCATCATGATATAAGCCATCGCATAGCACCATTATAATAAAGAGTCATGTAAGACATTAATAATATCAATTCAAGCCCCTCACTCGGGCATCACGATAATGGTAAAGGCATATAATGCTCAAACAAGGCCAATAATATCAATCCAAGCCGGGCATTATGATAATAATAAGACAAATAATGCTCAAATAAGGCCAATAATATCAATAAAACCCCCACTAATACTCAAATAATACCAATACCAGCCTACACAAGAGCATCACAATAATAATAATCCCTCAAGTTAATAATAATTTTCACACATGAGCAACATAATAACAATAAACAATCCCAAGAATGTAGATTTAGATAACTTACTCAAAACCTAGCTTGTTTTACACTATAAGTTCCATCTTTCCCAATCAAAACCCCAATTAGACTAAATTACTAAAAGGAGAACTATACTAGCTAACAACATGCCCTAAAGTTTGGCTTCATTCACTTACCTTGTAACTAAGACAAAATTCCTTTCTTTACTATACCATCATCGATTATATCCTAAGAGATTACAAAACCCCAATAATTGCATCAACTACTACAAAACTATTTACACTCTAAGCGTTGCTAAATAACATAAGAGCATAACTATTCCCTAACTGGTCAATAAACCCCAATCATTAAATGAACATCCACCAAACATGACTTAAGCTATTTATAGTAGCCACTATCAATTTCCTTAGGATTTATAAGTCATCTATCTATAATTTATGATAACCATATAAAAAATAGAGAGAACAATCAAGATAACCATTTTATTATTTCAACCCATCAATACACTCTGGTACCCATGGAGATGTTTGTCATCTTAACTAAGAGGGACCCCCAAACTCTTAGTGATTCACAAAACACATGTGATAAGCACATAACACATAAACACCTCAGAAAAGAGTCAAGATACATCTCAACTTGACTTAAGGAAGACCTGTAAAGCCAAATCAAAATCTAAAGCATCAAACGGATGATCTACTCCCTTGAATTATCACCAAACACGTCCAATCTAGTCAAATATGAGATCTACACATAAATACAAGACCAATGGAACCTAGTTTGTATTCTTTTGTTCTGGGTGTAAAATCACTTCAAAAATAAAAGGGTAAAACTAGAATTTTAATAAAGAATCATGTTTCCCATATTTAAAAATTCTAAATCTAAAAATCAAAAGAAAATTGAGTAGAAATTGGGCTTGACTTTATGGAAAAACATATTTTTCTCTTTAACGAGTAAAACCCAAACTTTCAAGATTAAAAAGCTAAGATTTGAAGATGAAAACATAAATTAATCAATGTAAATGATGAAATACTAGCTTAGAAGCTCACCTTAAGTTCCAATATTGAAAACTCTCTTTAAAACCCTCAAAAATGAGCTTAGAAGCTTTGAAAATGGTGGAATGGGGTTTTGAATCTCAACTCTGGATAGAAATCATGAATAAAGAAATTGATATTCTTGGTAAATGAGGAAAATAAAGGTAAAATCACAAACCCAATGATTATATAAGAAAAACATATCGAGAATCATCTCAAAATACTAAAACTTTGATATCTGCTGATTTAAGCACTGTCCAGGTGAAAATTTGTTCTTAGCATTCGCAGGACCCGCACCACATTTGCAAAGAACAATTTTTGTGTTGACGAGTCAGAAAAATGGTCCTCTTCACATTCACAGTGAAACCATAGCATTGGCAAAGAAGGACCTCTACACCAAAAAACCAACAATTATTATCCGTACTAAAATGGGCATATCTCCATCTTACGGACCCAAAATTTGTTGATTCTTTTTGTGTTGGTTTTTAAATTTTGATACAAATCTAATGGAACCAAACATAAATCCAAAATATCTCATTAAATTCAGGTGATAATATTAAAATTCAACAATATTAAACTCTAATATCTAAACAAGTGCCCAAAACTCAACCAAAACTTTCCCAACACAAACCAATAGTGCTACTAGGCTAATTTAGACATTCTGGACTAAATGGAACCATCGTATTTACCAAAGTAGATCATTATCAATAAGTTAACTCCAACCAACTTTAGGGAAATAAAATAAGTAATTCAACCAAGCACTTAAAAATTACAAAAGTGCATTGGGACCCTAACCAACTATGCTACTAACTAAAAATGGACGTTCCAGATCTAATATAACTGACAGAATCACCATCTGATGTTCGGATCACAAAAAATTGATAAAAGTCAACTATATCACTTTAAAGGCTATTCAAAATCTCAAACTCATATAAATCACTCCGGAATGCTTTGGGGTCTATGTAAACTATTCACACAACTCATAAATGATATACAACAATAATAAGAAGGGTAAAATGGTCAAAACATATAAAACTCTAAGAATCACAATGAGGGTTGTTACAGTAACCAATAGTAAATAGTTATTTGGGTGTTTTGAATATGTATCAAACAATTGTAGAAAAGTCGTGGATTAGTTATGTTGTAATTCAGATTTGAGAAAGAATCTAGTCTTGTGGTATTTTGACGATCCAGTTGAGCTATCCAATCATATGCCTAATTTGATTTACTGAGTTACTAGATGTAGGTTAGTTTTAGCTATATTGAGTTTTTTTCAACAACTCTAAGCCTACTTGACTATTCCTTATGCCTATATTTCTATGGTCGTCAGTTAATATTGAACTGCACATATATATATTGTTGGTATCAACTAAGCTAGGTCACAAGGTATATTTCTATCCTTAGTAATGAATCGATTTTCTTTTCCTATAAAGTTCACAAACTAGCCATATTTCATCTTTTTGAACTTTTTGTTCCCTTTTTCAAGTCCAAAAAACAAGCCATTGATAGTATTTGTAAGGTGACCAAGCAAACAAATAATAGAAAACAAAAATGAAATAAATAACTCAATACATGGAAATTGAAATAGATAATATGTTGTTCAAGCTTAAATTCTCATGTTCAGCAACAACCCTAGAAATTAAGAGGTTTAGCTACTCATGAATCTATTTAAAAGAAGAAATTTCATGAATTTACAAGGTAGAAATAAAAAATAAAATAAGAAAATAAAACTAGCCTTATTCTTGAGCTTTTTCCTAACCTTTTGCTTCTCCAAATTAGTTGTATATGTTAAAAACATGTGGAGGGTGTTTATATAGAGTTTAGAAACCCTTGGAGTATCAAAAACCAATCCCATTTGATTAGAAAAAGTCCCGACTCGCGCCACAGCCCCAAAGCAAAGTTGTGATGCATAGAACAAATAAATTTTCAGAAGCTTGTTGATTCTTTCACCACCCCTTGCTTTGGGTGAGTGGTGAAAGTGATCCTAAAATCCTATTAGATTTGTGCCACTGCTTGTTGTAACAACCCCCATTGCGATTCTTAGCTTTTTCTGTATTTTGATCATTTTTCCTTTCCTCGTAGTTGCTTTATATTTTTTTTTGAGTTGTAGGGTTGGTTGGCACAGTCCCCAAAGTGTTCGGGAGTGATATATATGAGTTTGAGGTTTTTGAGAAGTTTTAAGGTGAGAACTTTTACTTTGGTCCACTTTTTATGATCCGAGCATCAGATGGTGATTATATCAGTTTCACTAGATCTAGAATTTCATTCTTAGGTTAGTAGCATGGTTGATTTGGGTTTTGGGTCTTTATTTTAGACTTAAAGCGCTTAGACGAGAAACTATCTAAATTAGCCTAAAAGGGTTCCTAATGGTTAACTTGTTGATAACGGCTTCTTTTGATAAATCTGATTGTTTCAGTAAGTCAGGGACGTCAAAATTAGCCTTGTAGTATTATTATTTTATTTATGTGCCTTAATTGAATCCCAAGGGTCCATTCATAATCATTTTTCGTCCCTTATTTCAGTTGATTCGGGTTTCTGGTGCAACTATTCTAACAATCTATTGGTTGCCTTAGTGGAGTCGCTTGGGTGGACTAAGGACCGCCTTAGAAAAAGCCAACTAATCTAGCACCATCACCTTTGTGATGGGTGTATCACCTTAGCAATACCTCCTTACCAGGCAATTGGCCACCTAAGCAATGAGCCTGCATGGTAAGTGACTACTGCCTTAGCGGTATTCTAGCCGCTTAGGCGACCATTTGATAGCTTAGGTGATGTCGTTGGGATAAAATTCCTTTTTTCTTCTCTTATATTTTATTCTTCCATATTAAAGCATTGAGGTCTCGTCTTTGTGCAATTTTTTAGGGTTTTCATCAAATTGGACTTGGTTGAGCTTCTATACCTTTTTTGTATCATTACAGATTGATTATTTCACTAAATCATCTTCAAAACTTTGATTTTAAACTTAGATTTTTGGGGTTTCACCCGTTAAAGTGAGAAAATGGTTTCTCTTTGATTTCAAGCTAGATTTTAACTTATTTTTTGATGGGTTTTCATATTTAGAACCCTCAGAGCATGGAAAACTTGATTCTTCAACAAAATTCTGTTTTTATCCTCTTTCCTTTAGAATGGATCTTTGACGTATTTTTGGACTCAGAATGAAAGTAGATAACATGGATATATTAGACTACTCTTGATGTATAGATTAAAACAGATTGGGTTCATTCTCAAACCGCACTAAAAGTAAAAGCTCCTTATTAAAGAGTCCAGACTTGTGTTTTGACTTTTGAGGTATGTTGTGGCTTAACTTTCTTTAGAACGGGATGGATAGTTAACTATTTATGTAAAATATGCTATGGGTTCGGGATTTTATTGTGAGATTCATCTTTTGAGAATATTATTTTATTGTGTTACCTATGTGGGGGCTTATGTAAGTATTATTATTGACTTTAGATATTGTTATCATTGTGATGTCCGTGAGGGGGTTTGTGTTGGTCTTGTTTGAGCATTATTTGCCTTTGTTATTATTGTGATGCTCGATTGGCAGTTTGGATTGATATTATTGATGTTTCACATGACTCTTTACTACTGTAGTGTCATGCGATGGCTTATAGCATGATCTATTGAGATTTGAGGAGATTTAAGCTCATTTATACAATTATTAAATTGATTCATTACATGATATTTATTTGATTATGAGCATTCAACCTCATTTCATTCATCCATATTCATGGAACTGGTACCACTGAGAAACACTGCTTTTGTAAGATAATTGTCACGACCCAAATAGTCTTGATTGGCACCCACCCTAACACTATGGCAGGAGAATCATCTAACCCAACCTACACCAACTAAGTCTAACACTTCACAAGTTATTTTCATCAAACACTTCACAAGTTATTTTCATCAATTCTTATTTTCAAAATCACAAAATACAACAATGATCAACATAAATAAAAATCCAACTTAATCAACTATCATAACTAAGGAATAGAGTGCGGAATCTCTGTATTTATTACAAACCCGGGACCTGAAGTCACCATACAAGAACAACTAAGAATATCCAAAATCGATAATTAAAAGATTATCCAGAAGTATCAAAGAAGTACAACAATGTCTTAGTCCCGAAATAAAGAACATGAAATAAAGCAAGATGATTCAATGGTTGCCCAATCATGGTGCTTACCCTTGAATCGAAGTTTGGAACTATTGGCAATAGTCGAGGTATCATCTTAAACACTGGAATACATTTTTCACTCAACAAAAAGAAGAGCACAGGTAGCATCAGTACATCAACAAGTACTGGTAAGCATCATGAACTAACTCAACCCAACACTATACAAATAAGCAAACCAAATACAAGCAAAAAAGATCACAACAGAACTTATAACTAATGACAGTCATGCATAATTTATAACACTTCATTTTAGAGAGTATACAGGTTAATAGTTACACCCATTACACTTGGTCAAGTTCATCACAAGTTTCACAAAGACATATAAGTATAAGTGTACATTTAAATGCACATGATAAATATATGTATGAAAGATGTACATATCATCTCTTTCTCTTCTTAAAACCATCAACTTCAATCATTTCACAATAATCTCATTACAGTCATCATTATCATCAACTCATCATCATCAACATCATTATCAATATTGCCATCACCATCAAAATCTTAATATCATGATCAATATCACAACTCATCTTCACAACACCAACAAAAATCACCATCAACATGTATGAATATGCAAAAGCAATCAATAATCACAAGTATTGCTTGAAAGCAATTACAAATATTCAATTTACATATAATCACAGAGTCAAGCAAGTCTAATTGCGATAAATAAACCATAACATACTTCAATGCCTGCTTGAATCACTTCAAGGCCACAAGTTTGTCTTTCTTTTCTCTTTCGACCCTTTCTTGATCTATAACAATAAATTTACACCCATTTCAACTATTTCATCCTTTCTAAGCATTAGGAATAAATTTCAACCATAATTTTGCCCTACTTCATCACCTTAGGATTTTCCACCCTTTAAACCCCATAAATTCTACTTTATTTATCATAAACAATCATAATTCTACTCCAAATAGTATTATTTTAACACCCTAGAATCATTAATAATGGATTTTACATACATTTTTTTTCAATTCGCATTCATTTCTTGATTTAGGTCTAAACCTTAATTTCTACCATGAACATGATTTAGCGGTTTCTAAGTATTTATAATAAGTAATTCAAGTTTAGAACGGTAAGGAACCTTATCTCACAAAATGAAAAGCCCTAAAATTTGTAGAAACTTGCCTTCCCCTGAGTTCTAATTTGTTTTTTTAAAAAAGTAGGAATAAAAACATGTTTATGGTTTTTAAAAAGCTAGAAGCAACATTTTTGCTGCTACGGCGTAAAGTTACTGCTGTAGAGGTTCATAGTGTATTTGAGGCCACCGCTGCGGTCGTACTTTTACTACTACAGTGGTTCTTTTTACTGTTGTAGCGGTCTCAAGATAGAACCTCAAGGACTCTTCTCAAACCAATCTACTTTACAACACACACCTTAAAATACAACATCGCAGACCAATCCTTTCACGGTAAACTCTATATACGGAGTCCTATTGATCTGTTTTATGTATCAGAAGTTTATACAGCTTCCTAAACTCATATTTTGTGTCAAAATAATTTCAAACACCACCACCAATTCTCATATTACTACCAGAGTTTCGTAGATCTCATTACCCCAAAATACACCTCCGACTAGGCTAGCCCTAAATTTTTAAAAAATTGTCTAAGGGAAAAAAACTAGTGAAGGTTCTACTCCTCATTTCATTGTAACAATGATTTGGTTCATTACAAAATGGAACACTTTACAAACACCTAGACTGAGGGATGTGCCGGCAAGGTTGATTAATGAGATTGTGATAGTATATGAGTTGCAAACCCCCACATGAGTATTGTACTAGAAGATTATACTCGAAAAGTTTATACTAGGTGTTATTGAGACATTCCATCCTTATCATACCATTGCATTGCATCATTTGTATTTCTCTTATGATGTTGCTAGTTGTGTAATTTAGCCTTCCTTTATATATTCATATGTATTTATTCTTATACTATTTTTATAATTGTAGTATTTCTACTATTAGGAGATAAAGCTTGAGCCACTGTTGGGAACTTTTTTGTATGTAGGTGGAGGCATGCTCATAGTAGCCTTTATATGATTTGTTTTCTACTTTGCTTGGTCTGCCTATGATGCTTACTGAGCATAAGTGGACCGTACTCACTCCTAATTCCTATACCTTTTTGGTCCAGATCCTAATTTAAGTGTGACACATGGAACTTTAATTCATGTTATTTTAGGCAGTTTTAGAGTACTGGTGAGATTCTCTTCCGGAGCATTATTCCAGACTTCAGCATATCTCTATCTTGTCTTTATTTTATATTTCAGGGACAAAGTGGTGTATTCCCATATTCTATGTCAATTTTTACTGCTCTTTACTCATGACAGTAGATTTTGGGATTGAATTGTAGTTATTTTATTTTCAGATTTGGTTTTTATATCATTAGCTTGACTTTATTTTAAAGTCATGTATTTGGGTGTAATTTATCTTTTTTCATAGTTTATCTCTTTTGGGTGTTGGGCTTACTTACCAAGGTTAGGATAGGGTAGGTTCTATCATAACCTTGGATTCTGGATTGTGACAAATTGGTACCAAAGCTCTAGGTTCGTCGGTCTCATGAGTTAAGCATCAAGATGTCTAATAAAGTCTCGTAGATTGTTATATTGACATCTGTATCTATCTTAGGGAGGCTATTGGATATTTTTAGGAAAACTTCTCTAACTTGATTATTTATCATGCGTGTTGCTCATTCCATTATTCTAAACTTGGTTTCCACTCTTTTCTACATAGTTGGTGAGAATTTAATCTAGAGGTGTTGAGGATACTGAGCTAGCACTTGCTACTAGAGACTTAGTTAGGAGAGAAACAGGGGTCGTGTCCTAGACAGAGGTAGAGGATGAGCACATAAAGTTTTTTTAGCTAAATAATAAGCTAGAGCGGCCTTTCCTGAGCATGAGATTGATCATAATAAGGTGGCTTATCAGTAAGATGATGTGGGACCAACCTAGGACCCTTATTATTTTATTGTTAATCTAGTGTTATAGGATCTGTTGATTTATCTTTTGGGTTGTTTGGATGGTATTTCCCAGACAGGTATTCTAATGAGTACAAAAGATGGTTATCAGATAATAGAAGGTGTATAGTTGTAAGTACAGGCTCTTACTCATTGTTTTTAGACTCCTCGGGGTATATCCAATTGTTGTTGTGACCTCATATATTGAGACATTAACTGCTAGACTTGTTGTTCTGCCTATAGCTCTTGGCTTTGTGATGTTTTTTGATGAGAAGAAGGGATTTAAAAGATTTATAAAACTAGCCCCTCTCGATTTTAGGGTGTTATTGGTGAAGATGCTTATGAGCTTCTGATCAATTGTCTGGAGAGGTTGCATAAACTTGGTTTACTTAAGTCCTATGGTTTTGCTTACCCTACCTACAAGTGGACTGATATGGCTAGGTAGTGGTGAAGATCTCTTGTTAATTATAGACTAGTGGGTTCCCCTTTTTTAACATGAACCCAGTATTCTGAGACTTTTCTGGAGAGGTTTATGCCCTTTAGCATGACAGACTAGCGGAGAGATGAGTTTGATCATTTTGATTAAGGCTAAATGACTATTATAGAGTATGAGGCTCACTTTTATGCATTGTCTAGACATTTCATCGCTAGCATTTCCACAGAATCTAAGAGGATCAGTAAGTTTGTTAAAGGTTTGACTAACTATTCGTCAGGGTATTCAGAGAGGTTGTGCCAAAAGAATGTGCAAATAGGGCAGTTTTTGTGGACATTCATCTCGAGGTAGGGATTTCTCACGTAGAGGTTCTCATAGGTACCACGGCATACCTGTTCAAGCATCTTTGTAGAGTGTAAATAATATCTTTTCAGGTTCTGAGGCTTAGAGCAGTTATAGGCCAGGTCGTGCATGTTGAGGGTCTTAGTCTTATTTATCGAATTATGGGGGGCATTCTGGTTCTTGCAGCTAGAGATTGTCCCTGGTGTGCATTGGGTCCTCCTCATTAGGGTTCTCAACTTCAGTTTTGCCCGACTCCAGTATCAGCAGTTAGAAGGGTGCACTAGGTGGTAGAGGTGGTCTTTGAGGTACCAGAGGTGGGGCTCAAGGAGCTTGTGGTTGTGGAAAATGTGTCACTTAGTCTAGTAGTAGATGTGGTCAGTGCTACACTTTTCCTGGGAGACCTAAGGTAGAGGCCTCTGATGTAGTGATTACAGGTATTATCCTAATTTGCTATCATCCTACTTCAGTATTGTTTTGCCCTGGTTCAAATTCTTTTATATATCCACGTATTTTGCTACTGGTATTGATGTTATGTATGATTCCCTTGTTATTTCTATTCATGTATATACCCCCATAGGCGATTCTTTAGTGGTGAATTGGGTGTATCGATCATGTGTGGTGACCTTTTTGGGGTATGAGACTTAGGTAGACTTGATTATCCTTGATATGGTTGATTTTGATGTCATACTAGGTATGGATTGATTGGTCCCTTATCATATGGTTTTGGATTATTTTTCTTAGACAATGACTTTAGCTACTCTGAGTATGCTAAAATTAGAGTGGAAGGGTACTCCTAGTTTGTATTTGAAGAGGGTTATATGTTATCTGTGTGCTTGTTGCATTGTGGAGAGGGGGTGTCTTTTTTATTTGGCCTATATACGTGATACTAGTGTTGATTCACAACCTCTCTTTGATTCTGCGAGAGTTGTTATAGAGTTCATGAACATGTTTCCAATGGACTTACCTGGTGTACACCCAGATAGATATATCAATTTTCCCATTGATGTTGAGTCGCACACTAAGCCCATTTGTATTTCTCCTAATAGAATGGCCCTGGCAAAATTGAAAGAATTAAAGGACTAATTGCAGGACTTGTTGAGTAAGGATTTTACTAGACCGAGTTTGTCTTCTTTTGGAGCTCCTATCTTGCTCATGAAGAAGAATGATGGATATGTGCGCATTTGTATCGATTATCGGCAATTGAACAAAGTGACTATCAAGAACAAGTATCCTCTTCCTTGCATTGATGATTTATTTGATTAGCTTCAGGGTGCCTCAGTGTTTTCTAAGATTTACTTAAGATCTGGTTACCATCAGTTGAGGATAAGAGCTTCAGATATTTTTAAGATAGCTTTCTGGATGTGGTATGGCCATTATGAGTTCTTAGTTATGTCTTTTTGGCTAACTAACTCCCCGACAATGTTTATAGATTTGATGAACAAGGTGTTTTAGCTTTATCTTGATTCTTTTCTGATTGTGCTCATAGATATATGTTGATTTATTCCAAGAATGAGGCTAAGTATGTAAGGAATTTGAGGGACGTACTTCAGAGATTGAGAAATGAGAAGTTGTATGTCAAGTTCTCCAAGTGCTAGTTTTGGTTGAATTTTATTTCTTTCTGGGGTCACGTAGTGACCAAGGATGGTATTTTGGTTGATTTAGCCAAGGTGGTAGCGGTTCATGATTAGGCTAGACCTACTTCTCATGAAGAGATTCAGAGTTTTACTGGGTTAGCGGGCTATTATCGGCAATTAGTGCAGGGTTTCTCTTCTATTGTAGCCCTTTGACCAAGTTATCTTAGAAGAAGATTGTTTTCTATTGTAGCTCTTTTAACCAAGTTGTCTAAGAAAAAGATTGTTTCCTAGAGGTCGGATGATTGTAAAAGGAGTTTTGAAAAGCTTAAGAAGTTGTTGACTTTGGCTTCTATCTTAACTTTCCTTGAGGAGGGTTTGGGTTTCACTGTGTTTTGCAATTCTTCTCGAGATGACTTGTGTTGTGTGTAGAGCTAAAAGGGTAAAGTAATTTCTTATGCCTCACAATAGTTGAAAGTTCATGAGAAGAACTACCCTATTCATGATTTGGAGTTAGTCACAATTATGTTTGTATTGAATTTGTGGCATCATTACTTATATGGTGTTCATTATGAGATTTTCTACTATCATCATAGCCTTCAGTACTTTTTCACTCAATGAGATATTTATATGAGATAGTGTATATGGTCAAAGTTGCTTAAGGATTATAATCTCATTGTTCTTTATCATCCGGGAAAAGTTAATGCGGTAGTGCATACCTTGAATCAGATGGTGGTGAGTATAGAGAGTTTGGCTTATCTTTTGGCGAAGGAGCGACCCTTGACCTTATACGTTTAGTTATTAGCTAACCAATTAGTTTGACTTGATATTTGGACACTTGGACATGTTTTGGAATATGTTAAGGCTAGATCTTTATTGATTGAGCAGATTCGCGCTCGACAGTTTTATGATGAGAAGTTGAGAGAGATTTGAGATAAAGTGTTGAGTGTTGAGTCCAAGATGACATCTCTTGATCCCAAGGGTGTTTTGAGGATTGGTGGTCGTGTTTGTGTGTCGAGAGTTGGTGGTTGGATTAGACTGATCTTGGAGAAGGCTCATTGTTCGAGGAATTCTATTCATCCAGGAGTGGCTAAGATGTATCATGACTTAAAGAAACACTATTGGTGGTGTGGGATGAAGAAAGACGTTGTAGAGTTTATGGCCAAGTGTTTCAATTGCCAACAATTGAAGTATGAGCATCAGCGACCAGGTGGTACAATACAAGGGATGCATTTTCTCGAGTGGAAGTAAGAGAGTATCACTATAGACTTTGTGGTTGGCCTACCCTCGACTTTAGGAAATTTTGATTCCATTTGGGTGATTGTGGATAGGTTAACTAAATCTGTGCATGTTATACCTGTAAAGGTGACTTATAATCAGGAGAAGTTGGCCTAGATCTGCATTCGAGAAATTATTTAGTTCCATGGTGTTTCTATCTCCATTATTTCCAATAGACGTACGTAGTTTACCTTGAATTTTTGGAGTTCTATGAAGAGTAAGTTGGGTACTCAACTTGAGATAAGCACAACTTTTCACCGTCAGATAGATGGATAGTCAGAGCGGACAATTCAGGTTCTAGAGGACATACTTTGAGTGTGTGTCATAGATTTGTGTGGTTATTGGGGAGTTCTTTCCCTTAGTATAGTTCACCTACAACAACAGTTACTATTCCAACATTCAGATGGTACCTTTTGAGACTTTATATAGGCAGAGGTATAGATCACTTATGGGATGGGTAAATTCATTCAAGATCAGGCTTGTGGATGCCCAGAGTAGGTAGAAAAGTTACATCAATCAAAGAGTTCATGATGTAGCATTCATTCTTGGTAAATAGTTTTTATTGATGATATCACCCATGATGGGTGTGATTAGATTTGGGAGAAAAGAGAAGCTCAGTATGAGATTTATTGGGCATTTTGAGATTCTTGAGAGGTTTGGAAATGGAGCCTAAGGCTATCTTTGCCTCCATATCTATCAGTTGTTCATCTAGTATTCCATGTCTCAATATTAAAGCGAAACCATGTAGATTATACTCATGTGATCTGGTGGGATTTAGTTACATTAGATCACTATTTGTCCTTTAAGGAGGAGCCTATTACTGTATTAGATAGACAAACTAGGAAGTTGAGGTCCAAGCATATTGATTCTGTGAAAGTTCAGTGGAAATATCACTCGATTGAGGAGGCTACATGGGAGGTTGAGTACGATATGTGGAGTAGATACCCCCAGCTTTTTACAAATTCAGGTACTTTCTTTGCTCTTTCGGTCGAGGAAGAACACGTGTTTTAGTGGGGGATAATGTAACAACCCTCATTCTAACTTTTAACTTTATCTATGTTTTGACCACTTTGCCTTTCCTCTTAGTTTCTATATATTGTTTATGAGTTGTGGGGTTCGATTGCTCCCCAAAGCATTCGGGAGTGATTTATATGAGTTTAAGGTTTTTGAAAAGCTTTAAGGTTAGATCTTTGACTTTGGACAACATTTTGTGATCCGAGCGTTGGATGGTGATTTTGTCAGTTCTGGGTCTTTATTTTGGGCTTTGAGTGCGTAGATGAGAAACTAGTTAAATTAGCCTAAAAGGGTTCCTGGAGGTTAACTTGTTGATAATGACCTCTTTTGATAAATATGATCATTCCATTGAGTCTGGAACATTGAAATTAGCCTAGTACCATTATTGGGTATTTTATATGGGGCCTTGATCAAATCCCAAGGGTGTATTCGGAGTCATTTTTAGTCCCTTATTTCAGCTGATTCTAGTTCGTGGTACAACCGCTATAGTGGTCTGTTGGTCGCCTAAGTGGACCAAGGATCACCTTAGCGGAAGCCAATCAATCCAGCACCATTGCCTTAAAGATGGGTGTATTGCCTTAGCGATATTGCCTTAGTGGACAATTGGTCACGTAGCCTGCGTGGTAAGTGACTACTGCCTTAGCGGTAGTCTGGCCGCTTAGGTGATCATTTGACAACCTAGGCAACATCGCTGGTATGAAATTCCTTTTTTCTTCTCTTTTATTTCATTATTCAATCTTCAAGCTTTGAGGTCTTGGCTTTGAGCATTTTTCAAGGGTTTTTCATCGAATTGGACTTGTGTGAGCTTCTAAAGCTTATTTTTATCATTACCCATTGTTTATTTAACTAAATCATCTTAAAAACATTGATTTTAAACTTGTATTTTTGGGTTTTCACTAGGCAAAGTGGAAATGGTTTCTCTTTTATTTAAATATCGATTATAACTTATTTTTAACTGGATTTTAGTCTTTAGATTCCTAAGAGTATGGGAAACTTTATTTTTCAATAAGATTCAAGTTTTACCCTTTTCCTTTTGGGGTTAGTTTTGAAGTATTTTTGGACCCGAAATGAAAGTAGCTAATATAGGTATCATTAGACTTCTGTTGACATGTAAATTACACTTTTAATAGGTTGGGTTCATTCTAAGATTGCACTAAAAGGAAAAGCTCCTTTTTTAAGGGTCGATGCCCGTGTTTTAACTTTTTAGGTAGGTTATGGCTTAACTTTCTTCAGATCGGGCTGGGTAGTTAACCATTCATGTAAAGTATGCAATGGGTTGGGGATTTTATCATGAGATTCATCTTTTGAGATAATTATTTTATCGTGTTGCCTATGTGGGGGCTTTTGTGAGTATTATTAGTGACTTGATAGATTATTATCATTGTGATGCTCGTGTGGCTGGTGGTATTAGTCTTGTTTGAGTATTATTTAACTTTAATATAATTGTGATGCCCGAGGTGGGGTTTGAATTGATATTATTGATGTCTTACGTGACTTTTTACTATTGTGGTTCCATGCAATATCTTATATCATGATCTATTGAGATTTGAGGTTATTTGAGCTTATTTATACCATTATTAAGTTGATTCATTACATGATATTGATTAGATTATGAGCACACATCCTCATTTCATTTATCCATATTCATGGAATTGGTACCACTGAGAAACACTGATTTTGTAAGAAAAAGAAACACTTTTTAAAACGCCTTGACCGAGGGATGTGCCAACAAGGTTGATTTATGAGATTGTAACAGTATATGGATTACGAACCCCTCATGGGTCCTGACCTGGAATCTTATGCTCAAAAGGTGTATATGAGGTGATATTGAGACATTCCATCCTTATCATACCATTGCATTACATTATTTGCATTTCAATAATATTGTTGCTAGTTATGTAACTTAGCCTTCTTTTATATAATCGTGTGTTGTTATTCTTATACTATTTTTATACTTATAGTATCTATACTGTTAGAAGATATGGATTTACCCACCATTGGGAACTTTCCTTAATGCAGTTGGATGCATGCTCATAGTATCCTTTATATGCTTTATATTCTACTTTGCTTGGTCGGCCTATGATGCCCACTGAGTATAAGTAGACCATACTCACTCCACTTTCTCTACCCTTTCGGTGCAGATCCTAGTTCAAGTGAGTTCCACGGAGCTTGATTTTGTGCTGTGTTGAGACTGTTTTGAAGTACTGGTGAGCTCCTCGTCCGGAGCATTATTCCAGACTTCATCATAACTCTATCTTGTCTTTATTTTACATTTCAGAGACAGTGGTGTATTTTTGTATTCTATGTCATTTTTTAGTGCTCTTTACACACGACAGTAGATTTTGGGATTGAGTTGTGTTTATTTTAGTTTTGGATTTGGTTCTTATATCATTAGATTGACTTTATTTTAATGTCTCGTATTTGGGTGTTATTTATCTTCTTTTTGTATTTTATCTCTTTTGGGTGTTGGACTTAACTGCCAAGGCTGGGATAGGGTAGGTATCATCATGACCTTTAATTTTGGGTCATGACACTTGCTTTGCAGTAGTGGCGAAAGCCCTCTTCTCCTTGGCCATTTACCCCTCGTTTTGCTACGTGTTGTGATGTTGATCCTTCCTATTGGTTCCTTTTGGTTCCTTGGTGCTCTTTTTCTTCTTGTTTGAGCTCCAAATACCTTAAGTCAATCCTACATGAATAAAACACCAAACACAAGTATAATTCACATTATTTAAGCTCAAGACAATACCAAAAAGAGAACAAATGTTAGGTGAATGATAGTTAAATAACATAGTTTTTAGCCTCTCATCAATGTAGTTAGCATATTTGGGGTTCCCTTTCAGAACATCAATAAGAGTAAGATTAATATGTACATGTCTCAATAAATCAAGAAACTTCTTGAAACTGGTTTCCTATTTCTGCTTCTTCAATCTTTGTGGAAAAGAGGGTGGTGGCTTCACAGTGGATGATTCTCCTTGTACTTTTACCTTCATCACTGGCTCAGTTTGTTCCTCTTCAATCTCAATAGTCTTGTGTACTACCTTTTGCAGTATAATCTCTTGTAGCTCCCTAACACTACAAGTAGTGAAGGCATTTACCTGCTTAGGATTTGGATATGAATCACTTAGCATGCCCCTTTGGAGCTTTGTATTCTAGGCTTCAACTATCTATCTCATCTGCTTCTCAAGATTCCTTATCACAAGTTCCTAATTTTTCATATCTACAGCCATCTTTACTAGGCCATCCATGATCTTTTTCAACATCTCTTCTACAGTGCTTGGCTGAGCATTAGACTGAGTTCCCTATTACTGATACAGATTATTTTGTTTATTTTTGTATTGATTCTGGTTGAAGTTCTGACCTTGATTTCCACCCCGTAAAATGTTAAGGTGATTTCGCCAATATGGATTATATCTGTTACCATAATTTCGATTTATGCCTTCTCTCTATGAATTACCTACTAATTTAACTGAGTTTGGGTTTGCCCGACATATGTATGACGAATGATCTCCTCCACAAGTTTAACATCATGGTTGAACCGATTGAATTGCATTCACATATGCCTGAGACTGACCCCAGCTCAACCTACTGAAGTATGTGTTCATCTTATCTACAAAGCTGACAACTATGCAGCTAAAGCAAAAGCAGTAAAATTGTCAACATATAACATACCTACAACCTTCTTCACCATAGCTCGGTTTATATCACCATTCCACTCTGGATTACCCTGTGAGATCCAATTCGGGAGAATAAAGAGGTCGTCATACATTTTCTCTATGTAACACTCCAGAAATTTAGGCTATAATTTGAAACATGCTTCAAGTACACTTGGAACTAAACTCAGTGATTTAATCATGAGTTATGGCCATTTAGGTGAAGAAATGCTCAGCAGTGGCCAACCATGACCCTTCCAATGATCGTGGGATATAAGGACAATTGTAGGAAGTGCTCGTTTACATGAATCTGTCCCAAGTCCTGTAATTTGACAAATCAACCTCCTAGCCACGAAAGGAACCCACGATCTTGGAAAGCAATAACGATCATTGGAACAGATTGTGGTTTCTAGTTTTGTTCAGCATTGGACATTCAACTACTATCAAAGCTATGATAGTGGAATCGTCCTACGATTCGTGCCCTTGGCTTGTTTGATGAAGTTTAGAGAAGTCTCAAAATCAACCATCAACCTATGAGTGCAACCCACGATTGTAGGTAGATCTCACGATCGTGGGATAATTCATCCGTTGCCCACTGCCAGTTTTTCTGTTACAAAATCAGAGTGGTATTTTGGTATTTTCCATTTGTTTGAACCCCTAAACTATGTCGTTTAAGTTATTCTAAGGCTAAATAATAAGTCTAAAATTCCCTAAGTCCCTCATTAACTGAAATATACTTCCGACACTTAGTGAATTTCAGAGAAATAGGTGATTTTCCTCTCCAAGGCAAGAATTAGGGTTTCTCAGCCTCTTGCTCCAAATCCAAAGTTTTCACTCTCAGGTATGTGGGATTTCATCTTTGGGTTTCCTTTCACCCATTGATTCCCTCAGTTAACTCAAATCCTCAGTCCAATTCATTCTTCAAAGCCTAGGGTTTCATGAACATTATGATTTCCTTAGTGTTTCAGTTTCTTATCATGAATGTGCCTTGAGTACATGTTTCCTACAAAGTTTAGCAGTCTTGTATACTTTAAATTCATAATATGGGACTTGTGTTATGCAATGTCACATTCCACTCAGAATATAGAATTATCATGATCAGTAGTTGCATTCTTTAGAGATGGCAGGTTATGATCACTCGATAACTTAGGATTTTATGCATCATTCGTTGAACACTCAGTTCCTCAATTTTCATGATTTAGAATGCTTTCAGATAAATCACTTATCTTTCAGTTTTAAAATATCAGTACTATTGAGCATTTTAATATATCAGGTCATTTTCAGTTGGGAGTAGTACTTAGCACCGAGTAAAGTACGAATGAAGGCTTAACTGTCAGTTAGAATGAGACCTCTAGTAGAAGTCCCTAAGTCCTAGAACTAAGGAGCCACTGTAGGTTTTAAAGGGTCATCCATCAAACAAGGCTTGTCTCCTTAGTCCTTTTTGTATATCAGCTTAGTGGATCCACGTCAGTTAGTGTTTGTACCCTTGGCAAGATATAGAACACCCTTCCAACTAGGGTTATAGATTGGGCCCCGATTAGCTAAATTGGGGTATGTCGATTAATAGTAACTCCTACAGCTCAGATTTAGATATTGCATAAACTTATGTTCAGTTTATTCTATTTGTTATATTGTAACATGTTATTACTTGGTCATTGCATCAGTTACATGCCTAAGTTCCATGTTCAGTTTATCCAGTGTAGTTGCATATCTCACATGTTCAATACATTCAAAGTACTGACCGTATACTTTACTTTGTTCTATATTATTTTATAATTTAGGTTCAGAGCTCAGCAGCCAACTTGCGGTTAGTACGATCTCCCACTATTTCAGCAGCAGCATTGGTGAGTCCTCATCATTTGAGGACTAGATTTCAGTATTTCTTATTTTAGTCATTTAATTTCAGACAGTTAATGTTAGTTGGCGGCCTATCCTAGCAACTCGTCTTAGTAGAGGCTTTCAGATAGTCAGACAATAGATTTTTAGCTTTATGTTGTGTTTAGATGATTTTTGTTGGTTATTGAGTTTACTTTGGATTTAATCTTATTTTATTCAGATTTAGCTTTAGCTCAGTGATTTTCCAGTTATTTTAGAATCGTAGTGTCATTACAGGCCATTGGTTAGCTTGGGGTCACTTGTGATTCTAAGTACCATGTTACAACAAGAGGGTATTCTCGAGTCGTGACAAACTTGGTATTAGAGCATTAGGTTTAAAGTGTCCTAGAATTTCTAAAAGTTTGGTTAAGTAGAGTCTTGGTCATGGGTATGAAGCACGCCACACTTATGAGTGAGAGGCTATGAGAAATTTTAGGAAAAGTTTCACTTATTATATGTTCATATCATACGATAGAGTGTGAAATCTATTTAATCTCCTTCTAACTTGTTCTCTATGTATTTACAGACCCTAAAGGGCACATAGAATGAGAAATAGGAACCAGCAAGCACCACCAACTCAAGTAGACCCTTTGAACAAACAAGTCTCTCATGCTGAGTTCAGGGTTGCTGTCACATTGCTAGCTCATGCCATGACCACTTAGGATAATTAGCAGGTAGTAGCCTCATCTATCCGACAGTTAGTACGGCAGCGGCTAGAGTCTGAGATTTCACTTGGATGAATCCTCTTGAGTTCCATGGTTCTAAGACTGAGGAATATTCGAAGGAGTTTCTTGCAGATATACAGAAGCTTACTGAGATCGTGGATGTTACTTCGATTGAAAGTGTTGATTTGTCTGCTTATCAGTTGAAAAGAGTGTCTCACACTTGGTGTAAGCAGTGGAAGGAGGATAGAGGTTCACATTTAGGTCCAGTAGAATAGGATGAGTTTGTTGCTGCATTTCTGGATAGGTTCTTCCCACTTGAGTTAAGGGAAGCCAAGGCCCAAGAGTTCATAAATCTAAAATAAGGCAACATGAGTGTGAAAGAGTACTCTCTCAAGTTAACTCAACTTTCTATGCATAGTCTGGCAATCGTTGCTGATTCTAGGGCTTGTATTAGTATGTTTGTGATAGGTGTTTCTTAGGATATGGTTAAAGAATGTAGGACTGCTATGTTGGTCAAGGAGATGGACATCTCTAGATTGATGACTCATGCCCAATAGATTGAGGAGGAAAAGATGAAGGAAAGAGAAAGGGAGAACAAGAGGGCCAGAAAAGGTAGTTTTAAATTTTCTCAGTAGAGCTCAAATAGTTGTAATCGTTCTCAATTTCTTCAAAAATCTTCAGCTCCAACCCCATCCTCTGCTAGTACTGCAATGCCCAAGTTCAGAAAGGATAATCGAGATAGGGCACAAGGCTTTAAGTCCCAAGGTAGTTTTGAGTGCATGGATGGTAGTAGAAATTGCTTTGGATTTGGTAAGCCAGGTCACTGATTGAGAGAGTGTCCAGTGGCTTCGCAGAAATGAATGGATGCTCATCAGTAGAATTAATCTAACTCTTCATCAGCTCCAGTAGGTCGCGCAAATTAGTAGGTTGTCTCCTCTAGTGTAGGTGGCGGGTAGCATCATAATAGGTTTTGTGTACTTCAGACACGATAATATCGGGAGGGTTCTCCTGATGTAGTCACTGGTACATTACAGGTCTTTCATATTAATGTTTATACATTGTTAAATCCAAGAGCCACACAAACTTTTATGATTTCTTATATTGCAATAGACTTCGATGTTAGTCGCGAAATCCTCTCAGAACCTTTCTCAGTCTCTACTTTTGTTGTTGATTCAGTCATAGCTAAGCGGGTATGCAGAAAATACCCAGTCACAATTTCTCAGAAAGTCACCTCAGTTGATCTTGTAGATTTAAACATGATAGATTTTGATATTATTCTTGGCATGGATTGGTTACGCTCTTGCTATGCCTCAATTGACTGTAGGAACAGAGTACTCCAATTTTAATTTCCAAATGAGCCAGTCATATAGTGGAAGGGTAGTACCTAAGTGCCTATAGGTCGGTTTGTCTTTTACCAAGTCTAGAAAAATGATTTCCAAAGGGTGCATCTATCATATTGTTTGAGTTAAGGATTCAAGGTCCAAGACCCCAACTCTTAAGTTAGTTCCAGTGGTTAATGAGTTTCCAGAAGTGTTTCCCAAAGATTTTCTTGTAGTTCCTCCCAAGCGGGAAATTGACTTCAAAATAGATCTCCTTCCAGATACCCAGCCAATTTTAATTTCACCC
Organism: Capsicum rhomboideum; assembly: GCA_031232105.1. NCBI lineage: Eukaryota > Viridiplantae > Streptophyta > Magnoliopsida > Solanales > Solanaceae > Capsicum > Capsicum rhomboideum. Next base: position 42,576,319 of record CP124719.1, on the reverse strand, counting down.
TACAGAATAGCTCTATACAAGCTTAAGGAATTGAAGAAATAGTTGAAATATATCCTAGACAAGGGTTTCATCAGGCCCAACATCTCTTCATAGAGTGCTCCTATTCTTTTCGTGTGTAAGAAAGATGGCTCTCTCAGAATTTACATCAATTACCGTCAGTTGAACAAAGTCACAATCAAGAATAAGTATCCCATTTGTAGGATTGATGACTTGTTTAACAAGCTCTAGGGTGCCAATTTCTTTTCTAAAATAGACCTCAGATCCGGCTATCATCAACTCAGAGTCAGAGAATGTGACATTCCAAAGATAGCCTTCAGAACTCATTATGGCCACTTCGAATTTGTTGTTATGTCTTTTAGACTAAATAATTCTCCTACAAATTTTATAGACTTGATGAACAGTGTTCAAGCAATACTTAAACATGTTTGTCATCTCCTTTATTAATAACATCCTCATTTATTCTCGAAGTGATGAGTAACATGCAGACCATTTGAGGATTGGCTTGCAGACTCTCACTAATCGCTAGTTATTTTCTAAGTTCAGTAAGTGTGAATTATGGTTGAAATCTCTAGCATTCCTTGGTCATATCATTTTCGGTGAGGGTATTCTAATTAATCCTTAAAAGACCAAAGCAGTTAGGAATTGGCCTAAACCTATCTCTACATCAGATATCAGGAATTTCTTAGGATAAGCTGGTTACTATAGGTGATTTATTAAGGTGTTTTCCTTAATTTCTTACCCTATATTCATATTGACTTAGAAGAAAGTTAAGTTTCAGTTATCCGATTCTTGCGAAAAGAGTTTTCTGGAGTTGAAGACTCAACTCACCTCCACTCCAGTTTTGACTTTTCTAAAGGGTTCAGATAGGTTTGTAGTACACTGTAATGCTTCTAGAGTTGTCCTTGGTTGTGTTGTGTGTTGATGCAACATGGCAAGGTTATAGCATATGCCTCTAGACATCTTAAGCCTCATAAGAAGAATTACCCGACTCATGATCTCGAGTTGGCAGCAGTAGTTTTTAACTTAATTATTTGGATACATTCTATGGGGTTCATGTAGATGTGTTCATAGATCACAAGAGACTTCAATATATGTTCAATTAGAAAGATCTAAATCTTCATTAGAGGAGATGGCTAGAGTTGTTGACGGACTATGATATGAGTATCTTGTACTATCTGGGTAAAGCCAATGTTTTGGATGACGCTCTTAGAAGGTTATCTATATGAAGTGTTTCTCATCTAGAGGATGAGAATAAATAGTTAGTTTGTGAGGTTTACCAGCTTGCTAGATTAGGAGTTTGGTTTGTTGATTTAGAGGAAGGTAATATCTTGGTTAAGAATGGTTCAAAATCATCATTGATAGATGAGGTGAAACAAAAGCAGGCTAGTGATCTTATTTTGATTAAGTTGAAAGAAGCAGTCCAGAGTTAGAAGGTTGAGGTTTTCTAATAAGAGGGAGATGGTGTTCTTCATTGTTAGGACAGACTATGTGTTCCAGATATGGATGGCTTGAGATAGCGGATGCTAATAGAAGCTCACAGTTCTCGGTACTCTATTCATCCAGGAGACACTAAGATGTACCGCGATCTACGTGAAGTCTATTGGTGGAATGGCATGAAAAAGGATATCACAAAATTTTTGGCTAACTATCCAAATTACCGGCAGGTTAAGGTTGAGCACCAGAGACTTGGTGGTATGATTCAGGGTATCAGTATTTCTACTTGGAAGTGGGAAGTGGTGACTATGGACTTCATCACAGGGTTCCTCATACTCACTAACGACATGATTCTATTTGGGTTATTGTAGACAGAATGACTAAGTCAACCAATTTCTTGCCAGTTAACACTTCAGGTTCAGCTGAGGATTATGCTAGACTCTAACTTAGAGAGTTGGTAAAATTGCATGGAGTTTCTTTGACTATCATCTCAGACAGGGTTACTAAGCTTACCTCTCAGTTTTAGAAGACATTTCAGAAGGGTCTTGGTACCCAAGTTCATCATAGTACAGCTTTTCATCTGCAGATAGATGGTCAAGTACAGCAGACCACTCAGACTTTAGAGGACATGTTGAGAGTGTGTGTGATCAATTTCAAGGGTAGTTGGGATATCATTTTCCTATGATTGAGTTTGGTTTTAATAACAGCTATCACTCCAGTATTCAGATAGCTCCATTCGAAGCACTTTATGCTAGAAGGTGTCGACATGATAGATTTTGACCTTGTAGAATTAGACATGATAGATTTTGATGTCATTCTTGGCATGTATTGGCTATATGCTTTTTATTCCTCTATTAATTATAGAAAGAGAGTAGTCCAATTTTAGTTTCCAAAGAAGCTTGTCTTAAAGTGGAAGGGTAGTACTTCAATGCCTATAAGTTAGTATGTCTCTTACCTTAATTCTAGAAAAATAATTGCAAAAGGGTGTACCTATCATCTTATTTGGGTTACGGATTCAAAGTTCAAAACCCCAACTCTTCAGTCAGTTCCAGTGGTTAATGAATTTCCAGAAGTTTTTCCCAAAGATCTGCCTAGATTTCCTCCCGAGTGGGAAATTGACTTCGGAATAGATCTCCTTCAAGATACCCAACCTATTTTAATTCCACCCTACAGAATGGCTTCCGTCCAGATTAAGGAATTGAAGAAACAGTTGGAAGATCTTTTAGACAAAGGTTTTATCACACCCAGTATCTCTCCATAGGGTGATTCAGTTCTTTTCGTGCACAAGAAAGATGGGTCTCTCAAAATATGCATTGACTACGGTCAGTTGAACAAAGTCACAATCAAGAATTAGTATCCCATTCCTAGGATTGATGACTTGTTCGATCAGGTTCCAAGTGTTAATTTCTTATCTAAGATAGACCTCAAATCTTACTATAATTAGCTCAGAGTCAGAGAAAGTAACATTTTGAAGACATCCTTCTAAACACGATATGGTCACTTCAAATTTATTGTTAAATCTTTTGCACTGACAAATGCTTCTACAACTTTTATGGACATGATGAATAGGGTGTTCAAACAGTTCTTTGACATGTTCATCATTGCTTTTATTGATTACATTCATGTTTATTCTCAGAGTGAGTATGAATATGCAGACCATTTAAGGATTATATTGCAGACTCTCAAAGATCACCAGTTATTCGCTAAGTTCAGCAAGTGTGAATTCTGGTTGAAATCAATATCATTACTTGGTCATATCATTTTTGTTGAGGGCATTTAGTTTGATCCTCAAAAGACCAAAGCAGTTAGGAATTATCCTAGACCTATCTTTCCATCAGATATCAGGAGTTTTTTGGGTTTAGCAGGTTACTATAGATGGTTTGTTGAGGGATTTTTCTTAATTACTTCTCCTATGTCCAGATTGACTTAGAAAAAAGTTAAGTTTCAGTGGTCCAATTCTTGCAAGAAGATTTTTTAGGATTTGAAGACTCAACTCACCTCTACTCTAATTTTAACTCTACCAGAGGGTTCAGATGGGTTTGTGGTTTATTGTGATGCTTCCATAATTGGCCTTGGTTGTGTGTTGATGCAGCATAGCAAGGTTATAGCATATTCCTCTAAACAGCTCAAGCCTCATAAGAGAAATTACCCGACTCATGATCTTGAGTTAGCAGCAGTTGGTTTTGTCTTAAAGATTTGGAGGCATTATCTTTATGGGGTTTATGTGGATGTATTCACGGATCATAAGAGCCTTCAGTATGTGTTTTGTTAGAAAGATCTAAATCTTCGTCAGAGGAGATGGCTAGAGTTGTTGAAGGACTATGATATGAGTGCTTTATACCATCCGGGTAAAGCCAATGTAGTAGTTGATGCTCTTAGTCAGTTGTCTATGAAAAATGTTGCTCATGTTGAGGATGAGAAAAAATAATTAGTTTTTGAGGTTCACAAGCTTTTTACATTGGGAGTTCGGTTGGTTGATTAAATTGAAGGTAGTATCTTGGTTTAGAATGGTTCAGAATCTTCTTTAATAGCTGAGGTAAAAGAAAATCAAGATAGTGATCCTATTTTTCTTAAGTTGAAAGAAGTTGTCCGAGGTTATAAAGTTAAGGTTTTCTCCCAAGAGAGAGATGGTGTTCTTTATTGTCAGGGTAGGCTTTGTGTTCTAGCTATGGATAATTTGAGACAGTATATGCTGACAGAAGCTCACAACTCATGGCATTTAATTCACCCAGAAGCCACTAGATGTCGTGATCTAAGGATATCGCAGAATTTATGGCTAAGTATCCAAATTACCAATAGGTTAAGGTTGAGCACCAGAGACTTGATATTTTGATCCATGATATTAGTATTCCTACTTGGATGTGGGAAGTGGTAAATATCGACTTTATTTTAGGTCTGCCTCTTACTCGTTGATAATATGATTCTGTTTGGGTTATTGTAGACCGAATGACTAAGTAAGCCTGTTTCTTTCCAGTTAACACTTTAAATTCAGTGGAGGATTACGCTAGAGTCTACCTTAGGGATTTGGTTAAATTGAATGAACTCTCTTTGACTATCATTTTAAATAGGGGTACTCAATTTACCTCTCAATTATGGAAAGCATTTTAGAAGGGTCTTGGTACCTGAGTTTATCTCAGTATAACTTTTCATATGCAGATAGATGGCTAGGTAGAGAGGACCATTCAGACTTTAGAGGATATGTAGAGAGCATGCATGATCAATTTTAAGGGTAGTTGGGATGATCATTTTCCTTTTATTGAGTTCGCCTATAATAACAACTATCACTTTAGTATTCAAATGGCCCCGTTCAAAGTATTCTATGGTAGGAGGTGTAGATCTCCTATTGGCTGGTTTGAAGTTGGTAAATCTACCTTGGTAGGGCCTGATTTAGTCCATGAGGCCCTGGATAAAGTTCAGCTTATTTGAGAAAGGCTGAAACCAGCTCAGAGTCATCAGAAGTCCTATACAGATGTGAGGAGAACGAAAATTGAATTTGCTATTGGTGATTGGATTTACTTGAAAGTTTCACCCATGAAAAGGGTGAAAATAATTGGTAAGAAAGGAAAGCTCACTCCCCACTATGTTGGTCCTTATAAGGTTATGGATCTCTTTGGCAATCTTGCCTATGAATTAGATTTGCCTACATACTTAGCATCAGTGCATCCGATTTTTCATGTGTCTCAGTTAAATAAATGCATTGGTGATCCAGCATCGGTTGTTCCTTTAGATAGTATGTGAAAGATAATCTCTCTTACGAGGAGGTCCTAGTTTAGATCCTTGACCATCAGGTTTGTAAGTTAAGAAATAAGAAGGTTGCTTCAGTAAAGGTTCTATGGTGGGATCAGTAAGTTTAGGGAGCTACTTGGGAAGCAGAGGCGGATACGATGACTAGCTACTTGGTAAGAAGAGGAGGATACGATGACTAAGTACCCCCACATTTTCTCTTTGAACTCAGTTGCAGCTTGAGGTAATAGTTTCCGCTTAATTAATTCTTTCACCTCATGTCACTCAGTAATTCTATATCATAGCATGCATTCATGAGTTTAGTTCAGTCCATGTTTCAGCACAAACTCTGTTATCATGTCAGTATTCATCTCTTGGAAATTAAGTGCTGGGATTGCAACTCTTTCTATATCTTTTCAGCTTAGTTAGTCTTCATTCGGGGATGAATGATCCCAAGGGGGACATATTGTAACAACCCAAAAATTCAGGCTATAATTTGAATCAAGCTTCAAATACACTTAGAACTAAAACTAGTGATTTAATTATGAGTTATGGCCATTTATGTGAAGAACTGCCCAACGATGACCTACTATAACCCTTTCTACCATCCTTGGGATGTAAGGAGGATTATAGGAAGTTCTCATCTGCATATATCCATCCCAAGTCTTAGAAGTTGAAAAATCAATCTCCTAGTCACGAAAGGTACCCACAATCGTGGGAAGCACCAACGATCATAGGAACAGATCATGGTTTCTAGTTTGTTTCAGTATTGGACATCCAACTACAATCAAATGTATGATCATGGGATCGTCTTACGATTCATGTCCATGGATCATCTGATGAGGTTCAGAGAAGTCTTAAAATCAACAATCAGCCTATGAGTGCAACCCGCAGTCGTAGGTAGATCCCAAGATCGTGGGATAATTTATTCGTTGCGACTGATAGTTTTTTAGTTAAAAAGTCAAAGGGATATTTTGGTATTTATTCCTTTATTTGAACACCTAAACTACATCTTTAAATCTATTCTAAGGCATAATAATAAGCTTAAAAGGCCCTAAGTCCCTCATTAATTCAAAAATTTATTCGACACTTTGTAAATTTCAGAAAAACAAGCAATTTTCCACTCCAAGGCAAGAATTAAGATTCATCAACCTCTTGCTCCAAATCCAAGGTTTTCACTCTTATGCATGTGGGATTTCATCTATGAGTTTTCTTTCACCCATTTAGTCCGTAAGTTATCTCAAATCCTCAGTCCAATTCATTCTTTAGAGCCTAGGGTTTCATGAACATTACGATTTTCTTGGTGTTTCAGTTTCTTATCATGAATGAACCTTGAGTACATGTTCTCCATGAATTTTAGCATTCCTGTATACTTGAAATTCATATTATGGGACTTGTGTCACGTAATTTCACATTCCACTCAGAATATAGAATTGTCATGATCAGAAGTTGCATTCTTAAAAGATGGCAGATTATGAACACACGATGTCTTAGAATTTCATGCATCGTTTGTTGAACACTCAGTCCCTCAGTTTTCATGATTTAGAATGCTTTTAGATAAAGAACTTATCTTTTAGTTTCAAAATATCAGTACTATTGAGCATTTTAATATATCAGTTTATATTCAGTTGGGTATAGTACTTAGCGCCGAGCATACGCATGGATGAAAGCTCACCCATCAGTTAGGATGAGACCTTTAGCCCTTCATCTCTTAGACCAAGCTTGACTCCTTAGTCCTTTTTGGACATCATCTTAGTGTATCCATGTCAGTCAGTGTTCGTACCCTTGGTAATGTAGAGAACACCCTTCTAGCTGGGGTTACAGGTTGGACTCCAATTAGCTCAGATTATGGTATGTCGGTTTATAGTATCTCCCATAGTTCAGATTCAGCTATTGTATGACCTTGTGTTTAGTTTATTTAGTTTGTTATTTGGTTACATATTTATTACTTGGTCATTACATCAGTTACATGCCTCAGTTCCATGTTAAGTTTATTATGTCATTTTCAGCATATTCAGTTTATCTAGTGTAGCTGCATATCTCACATGCTTAGTACATTTAAAGTACTGACTGCATACTTTCTTTTGCGCTATATTGTTTTATAATATCGATTTAGACGCTCATCATGCAACTCACAACTAGTATGATTTCCTACCATTTCAACAACAGCGTTGGTGAATCCTCATCATCCGAGGACTAGATTTCAGTATTTCTTATTATTGTCATTTAGTTTCAGACAGTTAGAGTTAATTGGTGTCCTGTCCCAGCAATTCATTTTAGTAGAGGCTTTCAGACAGTCAGATAGTAGATTTTCAGCTTTATGTTTTGCTCAGATGATTTTCGTTGGTTATTAAGTTTACTTTGGATTTAATCTTTTATTATTTAGATTTATCTTTTGCTCAGCGATTTTCTAGTTATTTCAATATTCGTAGCATCATGCCAGACCATGGGTTAGCTTGGGGTCACTTGTGATTCTAAGCACCGTGTTGCGACTAAGGGGTAGTCTAGGGTCGTGACACTCTACAGCCTAAACACCTATTGCAGACTCCAACAGAATCTTTATGTCTGATGATGATGCGAATTCCATGGAGGGACTTTGTAACACCCTAAATTTTTTTCCATGTTTTGATTCAAACTTCGTGCATAAAAACCAAACAAAAATTTCAAGTTCCACTGAAAGACTCGTGGTATAAGTTCACGAGTTGTGGAAAAACTCATGATATAGAGTTTTCCAAAATAGTATGCCCAGGTTACCATGGATAATATTACCACTCAAGTATGAACCACGATCCATACTATTGAGCCGTGGAACCAATTATGCAAGTTGACAATTTCAAACCTAGAATCACGAGCCATGGTACTACCCGTGAAACCAGTTCATGAGCCGGGGAATATACTCATAGGTCCCAAGGAAGAAATTATTCAAATTTATACCCAGGACCATGAGTCAACCCATAAATTGTACCCCTTGCCCAATGTATTAGACATACACTGACTCGTGGGACAATGTTCCAGTAAATTTGTAAAATTTTCTTAGGGGAAAATTAGTCTTTTCCTATATCTTTATGTCCTATACTATGTCGTTTTAACACTTTTAAGGCGAGATTAAAGGTTAATCGGTCAATTAACCGCTCATAACACTCAATCAAATCTCCTAAGTCAGAAAAGAGAACTCTCTCAAGACAAGTCTAGGGTTTATCCACCAGTTCCTAGTTCAAGGCCTCTAATTCAGATTTTTCCAACTAACAGGTATGTGGAATTTCAGTAAGGGTTTCCTTTCACCCTTATGCCCTAATTTTCAGAACTTCTAAAAGATTTCATGATTTTATGATTTAGGGTTCATAATCAATCATGCAAATTTCTTAGGAATTCTGTTTCATTATGTTGTTTGATGATTTTGTCCTTATTAAATTTATTATGCATGAACTCTTACAAGTATTTTCATAGCCCAATGATGTGATAAGGATTTAGCATTATTTGACATATTTTAACTTGACTTAACATAACTTGGCATGTTTTGACTTCATGATCTCAGAATTTAGTGTATTTAGCATGACTAGTTCTAGTATCTCAAAACATCAGTAAAAGAATAATTTTAATTATTGCCATGATTTACTTATAGATAGATTATTTATCTATTATGAGTAAATAATAATTTAGTTTTGGGAGGACTATTCAACATCGCACAGACACTGGTTCCAAATAACCCAAGTCCCAGAACTATGTTGCTACCGTATGATAAGGGTTTTCTGCTTGTTGAAGTTGACAGCTTTATCCCAATGGGAATAGTTACTGGGTCCATATCAGACAGGTTCTATACCCTTGGTAAGGTATAGGGAACCCTCCCAACTAGGGTTTTACATTGGACTCCATGTTGCTCACATAGTTTATATCAGTTGTAAGAAACTCCATAGAAAAGGTTTAAATTATAATAAGTGTACATAACTCAATAGTTTTCAGACTAGTTATGTACATTTTATGACTTACAGATAAAGTTCATATCTCCAGCTTTATGATTGTGCATTTTGAGTCATTGTACAACAAATTTTGATATATTTTATACAATTTTGCCTATTGTATTTAAATTCAGTTTAAAGTGATATAAGTGTTATTTATTACATTTACATATCTTACATGCTCAGTACATTCTGTAGTACTAACCACATATATTTCTCCTGCATTGTATTCTAACACAATATAGTTTAAGGTGCTTGTTCCCAGATTCGTGGTTTGTATCTCATCAGGATTCTCCCATAGAGCTTAGTGAGTCCTCATCATTTGAGGACCTTGGATTAGCTTAGTTTGTTAGATTCTTTCATACTTTTATTTCAGTTTTTTAGGGATAGTTGGGGTTCCTATCCGAGTGACTCATCTTATTCAGTAATAGTCTATTTAGTGAACATACACAATCGAATGTGTTGGGTCATTTGAGATATTTTTTTTATCACATTTAGTCAGTTATTTTAAAGATTTCCCATTTCTTTTATGATTAAGCTTCTGTTGAGAACATAAGTGTTTGATTTCAGCAACATGCATGTACCAAGAGTTTTCTTACTATCACTAATGGTTCTAGTATCGTGACATATTTAAGGCATAGATTTAATGATAGACTTAAATCTTTCCCAAGCTTGGTATATGTTCTCTCCAACATTCAGCTAGAACTCCAATACATCGCTCCTCAGTTTTGCCTTCTTCCCAGATGGAAGGAAGCGAATCAAAAACTTCCTAGAAAGATCGTTCTATATGGTGATGGAATATGGCGGCTTGGCTTTCAAGAACCTCTTTGCTTTCCCAAAAAGAAATAATGAGAATAGAGTAATCCTCACATAATTGACAGAGACCTATGTGGCTATGTATGTATCACTAATCTCCAAAAAAATTCTAGATGTGATGTTGCGGCTCCTTGTGTGGTAGACCTATGAATCGCCTGCCGGTGTACAAAAGTTGCAACATATTTTGTTTAAGCTCAAAATAACCTCCTATAGTAGGTCTCAAATACTAGAAGTGACATTACCTGCGAGTGGGACTGCAACCTTGCATACTACAAAGGGAGGTGTTTGCTCAGTTTTCTTCTTTATCAGAATAATTTCACATTGTTGTACCTACTAGATCTGATTGCAATAAAGCTGATGAAGAACATCCTCCTTCCTTCTCTGAAGAAGCAGTCTTTTTGTCTACCTCACCTTTGGATGCCAACATTTTTAAAATTTAGAGATTGTACCCATAAAAGTAATGACTAAGATCAAGTTGTCAACACCTGAACAATAAACATTAAAAGAAAACCTAGAAATATACTAATTTCTATGTCCCAAACAACGGTGCCAAAACTATGGTGACTCCCAACTCACACTAAAGTATATGTGGTCTTCCATGTATTATAGACTGGTTTAGTTTGGATATAGTATCCAAGAGACCTATGATTTAGCAAGAGTCTAGTAAAATTTAATACCATAGATTTAGACAAGTTATCAAGTAACCAAGAGAGTTATTTGATTTTGTATGTTTCGTAACAAGTAATTAAATTATTTAAGTAAAGTAAAGGTTGCGATCACAATTGGAGAAATATTCTAGGGTTATGACTTTATTTCACAATCATGTAAAGTATTTAATTTCATTGGTTAGTTCACTTATCTAGTCGATGATTTACAGGATTAATTGTATGATTATTGTCTTCTGAGCCTGTAATCATCGAATCACAAGAACTTTTATATCTATATTCCTATAATTAAGAATGTACATACAAAAGAAGTTGCTTCTCCCATTTTGTAACCAAGTAAGGCGATCTGGGTATATTATTATCCTAACAATAAATCAAAACTTTATTTTACTAAAGAAGAGATCATACTCCCTATATTCTTCATTCTATCCCATAATTTCTCTTTTGAGTTCACAATGAGAATATAGATTTATCTCAATGGTAGCTAAGCCTTAAAATAGTAAGCTTAAGATTATAAGAACAACCAATATGATAAACAAACTTTGTCAAATCAATCGTCTACTAAACAATTATTCTTTTAGTCGTAACCCTAGGTTTAGCTACTCATGTTCAAATCAAAATTACAAGAGTTTATGTTGTTCATGCAAAATTAAAGAGTAAAAAAGAAACAACCTTAATGATGTAGTCTTCTGTCTATTGTGAGGTTAGTCAAAAAGTAATCACCCCTCTTAAAATGCCAAAGAATTTCTATTTATAGTGTTGGAAAATAACCCTTAGTCATACTTAGACTTGGATTTGACTTTTAAAAAATATTGACGTAGATAGCCTCCTCAGCTTTGTGGAGCTCAACGCACCCTTCTTGCCACATGATGTTGGGCCCAGCATGAAGATGAGGTATATTTCATGCTCATAGAAGTTCCTAAATATATGCGATGCAGATCTCAACTCAGAGTTTTTTTCAGTGCAATGCAGACCTCATTTCTTTGTTACTGCATGTCCCTTTTTAGTCTGTTTTTGCTTTCTTTGTTATTTATATCAATTCCTTGTGTATTTTATCATGAAACATGTCTAATCACTTATATTTGCGTACCCTTATAAATTTGCATAATACACAAGGATATACGCAAATTTATTCTCAAAATTTAAGCGAAAGCATGGGTAAACGACACTTGAGTGTATAAATATGCATAAGATCAATAAGTAATATTAATTTTTTAACTTATATGTGTACATATGTATATGAGTAATTTGATTAATTTTATTTGATGGCCAAAAAATTGAGGTATGCGCTGACTCAAGATAAGATCTTTTGGGCAACCCAAGTAAGAAACAAAAAGAATGAGTTGATCCTAGATCAATGGATCGAACCAAGGACTGAGCAAGTCTATGTATGTTTGAAAATTTTCATTATAAAGAAATATTATCACTCTAATATACATACTAGCTTTTATTTTAAAATATGTAGACTAATTATCAACCACAATGAGTACATCCAAACTCAAGAAGCTCTAAGCAAGCCAACCTAGGCTCTACGGAATGTCAAAACTCAGATGTGGATGGAGCATGATGGTGGAGACAAAAGGAAATAGTCCATTATCTATTCACAATGAACTCCATTTAATGCATCCAGTCACGAGTGGAAGGTGTTGGGTCTTTATGCCAGGCCGAAGTAATTAGAAAAGTCTGAAGCAAGATGGCTTAGTGAAAATAAGACCATGTTTGAGATTGTCGCGTCACTCAAGGCACATGTGAATAGCTTGATTGCATGTGTCTTGCATGGAGTGCCCCACTTTTCTCCAAACTCAGAAGATAAGGAGAGCTCTGATGAAGAGTGTATTGAACAGACCACTTAGTTGTTACGATTGTTGTTCAAATTTGTCACGACCCAAAATTTGAGGTCATAATGACACCTACCTTGACCCAGCCTTTGTAGGTAAGCCAAAAAGTCACAATTAGAAACAAAATCGAAAATAGGAAAGGATGACATAAATATGAGACTTCTAGAACGAAATCAGGCCATAATACTCATAAACTGAAATATTCAAAAAAAAATACAGTCAATCCCCAAAACCTGGTGTCATAAGTGTCAAGAGCATCTAATACAATACTGAACTCTGAAATAATACATCAATGTCTTTGAAACAACAAGCAAAGATATAAAAGATAGAGGGAGGCTGGACAAGGCTTCGGAAGAAAAGCTCACCAGATCTCCGATATAGTTCTCTCTACATGAATCAACCACTGTGGATCGCACTTGTATTGGGATCTATACCTAAAGGGCACAGAAGCATGATTGATTATATTCCACTTGTACTCAATAGGTATCATAGGTAGACTGAACAAAGTAACAAACAATACAATTAAAGAATACTATGAGCACGTTTCCACCTGAATATAGAAAAATTCCCAAACGATTGCTCATGTCGTATCTCCTAACAATTCTATAAGTATAATATTAATACAAAAATAACTACACATGAAGATATAAGGAAACTAAGTAATGAGGAAACAAACACATAAATAGAAGTGCAAGGGATGCAATGCAATGATTGTGGGATAGATATGATATAAGCCATTTCATTGCTCACATATACACCTTCTGAGCCTCAGCGCTTCAGGAATGGACCCATAGGAAGTTCGTAACCCATATACTTTTACAATCTCAATATCATATCTCAACTACCTTGCCGCATATCCCTCAATCAAGGGGTTTGTAAGGTGTTTCATTTTAAAAATCATTGTTTCTAAGTAGTACCAATCTCATGAATATGTATGGATGAAATGGTGATTTAATACTTACAACTAATCAGTATCAAGATAATGATCAATTTAATAAAGGTATAAATAAGCTCAAAATCAACTCAATATGTTAATAATTCATGATATAAGTCATTGTATGGCACCATTGGAATAAATAGTCCTATAAGACATCAATAATCATTTCAAACCCCTTACTTGGGTATCACTATAATGGTAGAGGAAAATAATTCTCAAATAAGGCCTATAATATCTATCCAATCCCCCACACGGGCATTATAATGATAATAATGGCAATTAATACCCAAATAAGGCCTATAATATCAAATAAAGCCCACACACGGGGATCACAATAAATATAAGATCTCAAGTCAACAACAATATGCATATAAGCCCCCACACGGGCGACATGATAATAATAATAATATTGAAATACATTTCCCATGAACAATTCCCCAATATAAAGCTTGCTTTACATGAGGGGTACTACTCAGCCTAGTCGAAATAAAGTTAAGCCATAACCTACCTCGAATAGCTCAAATCCATGTATAAACCCTTCAATGCATAGTCTTTCCTTCATAACAGGTCTCAAAATGAACTAAATTTATCAAAAAGATAATCTACACGTCTAATAGGAACTAACGATACCCATATTGTCTATATTTTATCCGGGTCCAAAAATAGTTTTAAAATAGGTTGAAATTCAAAAAGAATAAATCTAAAATTTTATTTGAGAATCATGCTCCTCATATCAAGAGAAGTCTAAATATGAAATTCCAACTAAAAATGAGTTGAAATCAGTCCACAAATTGAAGAAAACCCAATTTAAAGCTTACCAGGTAAAAACTCCAAAAATCCAAGTTTGAAAAAAAGATTTTAAAGCTATTTTGAAGATGAAATCAGTGGGGAAAGAGAGAAATATGAATTTGCAACTTACCCTAACAATTTTGGTGAAAAACCTCTAAGAAATCGCCTCAACCTGAGCTCAGAAGGATGAAAAATTGAGAAAAACACAAAAATGGGGAAAATTCCACTATTTTGATGAACAGTGCCTCACGATCGTGGTCAACCCTTCAAAATTGTGAGGTTTAACACTGACCAGGGCATTAATTTATCTTTGCATTCACAGTCAGGCCTCTGCATTCGTCAAGGCAATTGACCCGAACCCCTCGTGTTCACCAAGGTCCAGTTGTGATCACAATAAGAATGACTCAACCCAATTCCCAAAGTTACTTATCACGAGCATAGTCGCACCGTTGGATTCATGATGATTGACCGATTCCTTCTCTGCAGTCGCAGTTAGGGACCTGCGTTCACAAAGAAGAATTACTTCAGCACCAGCAACAACAAAAAGGCAAGGTTGAAATGTCTTCAAATTGACCCTCGAGATTTATTTGGGACCCCACAGAATAAACCAGATTTGCGACAAAAATAATTTTGATGTTCCAGACTCAATAGAACCATCAGATTTTCAAAAAGAGATCGTTTTCAATGAATTAGCCCCCGGTACCCCTTTGAAGTTTATTTTACTAGTTTTCGTCCAAAAGTTAAAAATTATATATAAAGTCTTAGGGGCCAAACTAACTATGCTACTAACCCAAAATCAACATTCTGGATCTAACGAAACTGGCCAAATCACCATCCAACGCTCTAAACACAAAAGTTGACTGAAGTTAAATTAACCTCTATTAAAAGCCTCTAAGGGTCTCAAATCACTCAAATTACTTTTGAATGCATCGAGAACCGTTCCAACCAACCCCACAACTCACAAATAGCATCTAGAAACTAT
Source organism: Capsicum rhomboideum (assembly GCA_031232105.1). NCBI lineage: Eukaryota > Viridiplantae > Streptophyta > Magnoliopsida > Solanales > Solanaceae > Capsicum > Capsicum rhomboideum. The sequence continues at coordinate 42,561,179 of CP124719.1, read as the reverse complement.
GAAAAAGGTCAAAATAAAGAAAAATGTGAAATTCACAACCACGGTTGTTACATTATCCACCACTAAAACATAAGTTTGTTCTCGAACTAAAAAGCAAGTAAAATACCTGAAGTGGTAAAAAGCTGGGGGTATCTACGCCTTATATCGGACTCAACCTCTTATGTAGCCTCTTATATTGGGCGATGTGTCCATTGGACCTTCTCTAAGTCAATATGCTTAGACCTCAACTTCCTTATCTGCCTGTCTAGGATAGCAATATCTCCTTCTTGAAGAATAAATCATGGTCTAATACAACAGAACTCCATCGGATCACATGTGCATCATTTGTATAGTATCTCTTCAATATGGAAACATGGAATACCAGATAAACAGTTGATAGATGTGGAGGTAAAGTCAGCCTATATGCCACATCTCCATACTTCTCAAGTATCTCAAAAGGGATAATTAACCTCGGACTAAGCTTCCCTTTCTGTCCAAACCTAATTGCACCCTTCATGGGTAAAACTTTCAGCAAAACCTGCTCTCCAACCATGAATGCAACATCAAGGACTCGATGGTATGCATAACTCTTCTGCCTACTCTGGGCAGCCACAAGCCTCTGCTGAATCAATCTCACTCAATTTGTCGAATCTCTCAACGAATATGTGTCCCAAGGTCTCACCTCAAATAAATCAAACTATCCCATAGGGGATCTACACTTCTGCCCATACAAAGCCTTAAAAGGCACCATCTAAATCTTGGAATAGTAGTTATTGTTATAGGCAAACTTTGCTAAGGGCAAGTACTGGTCCCAATGACCATCAAAATCTGTAACACATGCTTGAAGCAAGTCATCTAGCACCTGAATAGTCCTGTCAAACTGATCATTCATTTGAGGATGAACTATGTGCTCAAATCAAGCTGAGTACCAAACTCACTCTGCATAATGTTCTAAAAGCTTAAGGTAAACTGAGTACCTCTATCCAAAATAATAGAGATAGGTACACCATGTAATCGAACCACATCTCTAATGTAGATCTTGGCCAACTTCTCCGCATTATAATCAACCCTTATAGGTACAAAATGCATTGAATTTTTCAATCTATCCACAATCACCCAAATAGAATCAAACTTCCCCAAGGTCGGGGTAGGCTAACAAAAAAATCCATGGTGATGGGCATCCTCTGCATCATACCACCCAGTCACTGATATTCATACTTGACTTGCTGGAAATTCAAACACTTAGCCATAAACACATAATTTCCTTTTTCATACTACCCTACCAATAGTGTTGCATTAGGTCATGATACATCTTAGCCGCTCCTAGATGAATGGAATACCTAGAACAATGGGCCTCCTCCAAGATAAACCTAACCCATCCATAACGTCTCGGCACACAAAATAGACCACTAGTCCTTAAAACACCCTCGAGATCAAGAGGTGCCACCTTTGTCTCGCCGCTCAACACTCTATCACGAAGAACCCTCAATCTCTCATCATCGACTTGATGATCTTGAATCTTCTCCATGAAGAAAGACTTGGCCTTAACAAAGGCCAAAACATAATCGGCTTCCAAAATATCAAGCCTAACCAACTAGCTAGCTAAGGACTAAACCTCTAAGGCCAAAAGGTTTCTCTCAAGTCAAAGGATGAGCCAAACTCCCCATGCTCGCTACTTTTTGGCTCAAGGCATCTGCTACCATATTGGCCTTTGTCGGGTGATATAGAATAGTGAGATCATAGTCCTTAAGAAACTCAAGCCATCGATGCTATCTCATATTAAGATCTTGCTGGGTGAAGAAGTACTGAAGGCTATAATGATCAAAGAAAATTTCACAACGAACTCCATACAAGTAGTATCTCCACAATTTCAACACAAACACAATCGCGGCTAACTCAAAGTCATAGGTAGGGTAATTCTTCTCATGAGGATTCAACTATCAAGAAGCACATGCAATAACCTTACCCTCCTGCATCAACATACCACTTAAGCCAACTTAAGAAGCATTACAAAATACGGTAAACCCACACCCTCCTTGGGTAAAGTCATGCTCGGAGCCTAAGTCAACAACTCCTTGAGTTTTTAAAATCTTTCGTCACACGCATTCGACCACTGAAAACAATCTTCTTTTGAGTTAACTTGGTCAAAGTAGCCACAATGGAAGAGAAATCCTGCACAAACCGTTTATAATAGCCTGCAAATCCAACAAAACTATAAATCTCGATAGGTTAAATGGGTCTAGCCCTATTATAAACTACCTCTATGTTGGCCTGATCGATCATAATACCATATTTGGTCACTACATGACCCAAGAAAGAGACAGAATCAAACCAAAACTCGCACTTGGAGATCTTGGCATACAACTTTTCATCCCTCAATCTGTAAAGTACAGTCCTCAAATGCCTTACATGGTCAGCCTCATTCTTGGAATAAGCAAAGATATCATCGATGAATACTATAGCAAAAGAATAAAGATAAGGTTGGAATACCCTATTCATCAACTCCATAAATACTGACGGGGCATTAGTCAGCCCAAAAGACATAACCAAGAACTCATAATGACCATACCGCTTATGTAAAGCCATCTACAAAAAATCTGAAGCTCTAATCCTCAACTGATGGTATTTGGACCTCAAGTCAATCTAGAAAAAACATTGATGAACCCTGAAGCTTATCAAACAAATCATTAATGCAAGAAAAAGGATACTTGTTCTTGACTGTCACCTTATTCGATTGTCGATAGTCAATACACATGTGCATATATCCATCCTTGTTTTTCGTAAATAAGACAGGAGCACCCCATAAAGACATACTTGGTTTAATGAAGAACTTACCCAACATATCTTGTAATTGCTCCTTCAATTCCATTAACTCAGTCGGTGCCATCCTATAAAGAGGAATGGAATGGGCTTGCTGCCCAGCTCAACATCAATGACAAAATCAATATCTCGATCTAGAGGCATACCAGGTAAGTCTATAGAAAACACATCCTTGAACTATCTAACAATTCGAACAGAACACAAAGGACACGGTAAAGCAACACTAGTATCGCGTACATAGGACAAATAAGAAAGACACCCCTTTTTGCTATGCGATAAGCACGTAGAAAAGATACAACCCCCTTTGGACACAAACTAGGAGTACCCTTCCACGCTAACCTCAGCAAACCCTAAGTAGCTAATGTCACTTTTTTGACAAAACAACCAAAATTGCATGATAGGGAGCTAAATAATCCATAACCAAGATAACATCAAATTCAACAATATCTACAATAATTAAGTCGACCCAAATCTCACACCCTTCAAAGGTCACTACACATGATCAGTACACTCGATCCACCACCAAAAAATCTCCTATTGGGGTGGAAACATAAATAGGCATAACAAGAGACTCATATGCAACATCAAAACCAATAGCAAAATAGGTAGACTTATAGGAGAAGGTAGACCCAGGGTAAAATAACATGAAAACAAGACAGTGTCAAACTGGGATAATGCCTGTGATAACTGCATCAGAGGTTGTTTCCTCAGGTCTCCCAGATATAGCATAGAACTGACCATTCCCTCTTCCAGACTGGGCAACCCCTTATGTGCTACCCCTAGCTCCCATAGCTCTACCTCGAGCACCTCTATAACCACACCTGCGACTTTATGAACCACCTCTAACTGTAGATATAAAAGTAGGGCAAGCTAAAGATAAGAACTCTGTTGGGCAGGACCCAATGCAAGCCGAGGACACTCCTTCACGTAATGACCAGTATTATTACACATGTAACACCCTCTACAACCTGACTTATGCAGAGAGGGCCTAGAAGAGCCAAAACATCCTCCTTATCCCAAAGAATCAAATCTGGAGTCTCTACCCGCATGACCTGGTCCCTGGCTACCTAAAGCCTTAGAAACTACAGACCTACTACTCGAACTCTACAATGTTACTTGAACTGGTCTGCCATGATAACTATGAGAACCTCTACTGGACAAATCCATACCTTGAGATGCATGTCCACTGAACTCACCCTGTAGGTAAATCTTCTTAGTAGCACACCCAGAGTACCCTGATGAATCAACTCAATAAACTTAGCATGCTCTATGATACTCTGGAAAACCCCCCTAAAACCAAAAGCTAAGTTAACGTCAACTGATAATAACCTGTTAAACCCTTAATAAACTTCCAAATTCTTTCGGACTCAATGGTGATACCGGCAGTGGTATATCTAGATATTATATAAAAATATGTCTCATAATCTCTAATAGTCATGGAGCCCTGCTACAGGTGATCAAACTCATCTCGCATCTGATCCCTCAAATTGTAAGGCATGAACCTCTTCAAAAAATCTTTAAAAAACTAGATTCGTGTAATAGCAGAAGAACCCAATGGTCTACAACTAGAAAGAGACCTCCACCACTTCCTATCCATGTCAGTCAACTTGTTGGTAGTATAGACAACACCATGGGACTCAAGGGATTGGAGGTTATGCAACCTCTTCTAGTAGTCACGCAAAACCTCATAGGCATCCCCCTAATATCACCACTAAATTTGGGAGGAGCCAAGCAAATAAATCTCTCAAACCTTTTTTGATCATTAGGAGAAATCATAGGGCCAAAACAAATAGGAGGAATAATAAGTCTAGCATGCAAAGTATAAACATGTAGGGGTACCACAGTAGTTGGATATACCCCTAGAGTAGGGAAACCATAAGTAAGGGTCTGGCTTGGAGGCAAAATACCTCCAAGAGTCCAAGAACTACCCGTCACACTCGCTGGAATACCTGTCTAGGTAAATCTATCTAGACGGCCTAAAAGATAAATAAATAAATCCTGTAACACTAGGGTAGCAACTGAACCCTAAGGGGCTTGAGCTGGTCCTGCATCCCTTGTCTGATAATACTCCTCATCATAATAACTTTTAGGCTCGTGAGAGGCTGCTCTGGCCCATCCTCAGGCCAGTGTAGTACCTCGTTCCCGACCTCTACCTCTGGCTCAGCCACGACCCCTGCCTCGCCCCCTGAATGGGCTCCAACAGTGGGTGTTATCTCAATATTCTCAATATCTCTGGTTCTAGTCCTCACCATATACACATAAAAGAGTGGAATACAAGATTAGATATTGGGCAAGATTAGAATAAATCGTCCTAATAAATCAAACTTATTCTAACCCAAAACTAGCAAAATATCATACTATTATCATAATAAAACTCAATCAATAAGTTAGGTAAGCCTAGCTTACTTAGACGCCGAAGAATACTTGATAAAGTCCGCTAAAATGGGCCTTTTCCACCCTGCGAAGTCTCTACATGATGCCACGCTATCATAATAATAATCTACTAATTAATATGAGAATAACGATTGCCATATTGCATATAGATGCTTTGGGTCCAAAATTAAGCTAAAAATCCCATATGGGGCCTACTTATGAAATCATAAATTTGAAATTGTCAAAATGTCCCTCAAGGATCAAGGATCATTTACCCTCAAGAATGGGTAAATTCCAAGCTCCAACATATCCAAAATCAACCCATAAATGGATTGGGGATTTAAACCTAAAATGGAGAATCTATCGAGAAATTAGGCGGAACTTACAAACATTAAGATGAGGAAAAAGGCTTTGACGAAATCTCCAACCTCTCTTGATCTCCCAAGAATCGTCTCCCCTCTCTCACTATCTCTCTATGGTTTTAACGCTCTCAACACTTCGAGAAAATAAGAGGAAAATGGGTGAAAAGGGGATTAAATGCACTACAGGTACCTCTAAAGTGGTCACCGCTAAAGTAGTATACTACCACTAAAGCTGTCATGGCTAAAGCAGTAAACTACCTATAAAGTGGTCCATGGACCAGGACGACCTCCACTAAAGCTAATTAAACATCACTTAAGCAGCGTCCGTAAAAGCGGTATGGTCGCTGCTAAATCGGTCCATTAGGGACTAGTGCTAGCCGCTAAAATGGCATCCAAGCAGCTAAAGTGACCTCTGTTTAAGAGGCCAAAGGGCTGCTTAAGCGGTTACACCAGCAGAAGGCATGCACCAGCTATGAGTTGGTTTTTTCCAAGTCTTCGACGCACCCTCGGGATTCATTTGGAATCCCTTGAACAAAAACAAACTATGCTACCCTATCAAATTAAAAATTCTGGACTCAATGGAAAAATTGAAATTCCCATCTGGGGTCATTTCAACAAAAAGTGAGTCCCACACCCAAAACTAGCCTGTAAGCCTCAGGACCCAGACCAAAGGTCCTTCTAGCCTAAAATTGATGTTTCAAAGCTGATGGAACTGTCAAAATTGGAATACGAGGTCGTTTACCCAAAGTTTAGGCCCGGTAGACAAATTTGAATAGCGAAGACTTCAAACTAGGGAATTGGCTCTAAAAACCAAACAAACTGCCTGGTAACCGAACTGTCAGCTCCAGTAAGTCATAAATGACTTGTTACAGCTATGGGAAAGTACTAAATGCCAAAATACTGTGGAAATGTAAGAAATGACCTAGAGGGTCATTATAATATCCACTACCAAAAAGACTTTCATCCACAAATGTAAAGGGTGAAGTACCTGAAGGCTCAAACAGGTGGGGATACTGGATCCGCATCTTGGTATCGATCTCCCAGGTAGCCTTCATAACTGGATGGTGCCTCCACTAAACCTTAACCACAGAAATCTCTCTTGAGTGCAATCGTCTGACATCCCTGGCTAAAATGAGGACTGGCTCCTCTACGAATGTCAACTTCTCGTCCAACTGACTTGAATCCCGCTGATGCACATGCAAATCATTCAGGATGTAATACCGCAACATGAAGACATGAAAAACTGGATGAACAACTGTGAAATCTGGGGGAAAGGCCAACTCATAAGCTACCACTCCAACTGTCTGCAGTATCTCGAATGAATCGATATATCTGGGACTGAGCTTACCCTTCTTTTCAAACCCCATCATACCCTTCATAGGTGATACACAAAGGAAAACTCGATCACCAAATCCAAACTTTAAGGCACGAAGTTTACAATCAGCGTAACTTTTCTGCCTACTCTAAGTTGCTCTCAACCTATCATGAATCCCCACATTCTATCAAATGACTCTCGAAGCAGGTCAGTACCACGGGGGCTAACCTCTAAAGTTTCAAACCAGCAAATTATAAACCGACAATGCCTACCATATAAAGCCTTAAAAGGTGCCATCTCAATGCTCGAATAGTAGATATTATTATAGGCAAACTCCGTTAAAGCTAAATGTTGCTCCCACTGACATCCAAAGTCTATCATGCACGTACGAAGCATGTTCTCCAAGACCTGAATAGTCCACTCCGACTGACCGCCATTCTGGGGATATAATGTGTTAATAAGATGAACCTGAGTTCCCAACTCTTCCTAGAAAGTCTTACAGAAGCTTGAAGTGAACACCGAGCCTCTGTCTGAAATAATGGACACTGGTACTCTATGAAGGGGAAATATCTTAAGAACATATATGCGGGCGAACCTCTCAGTAGTAAAGAAATTTGAATCGGGATAAAATAAGACGATTTGGTGAATAGATATACTATGACCCAAATACAATTGCGAGGAAGTATGAGTAAAACCATTCACAAAGTCCATAGTAATGCGCTCTCATTTTCACTCAGGAATGGGTAGCTTCTGAAGTAATCCACCCGATCACTGATGCTCGACCTTTACCTTCTGACAACATAGGTAACGAGCTACAAAATTTGCAACATCTCTCTTCATGCCACACCACCAATAAAGTTGTCTCAAATCTCTATACATCTTAGCTATCCCAGGGTGAATAGAATATCTAGAGCTATGAGCCTCATGAAATATCAATTTAATCAAGCCCCCAATCCTCGAAACACAAATACGACCATCAAATCTAAGAATGCCCTCTAAATTTAGGGTATACCGACAGGACTCACCCCTTAGAATTTGGTCATGAAGTCCCAATATTGGGTGTATTTATACTCCCAAGTGTCATTATTCATACGCATTTAGCTTAGTTTTAAGGAAAATTTGACATGCTTGTGAACCATAAAGAGTAGATAGGTGTATTTGTGTATTAAATTACTTGTTTATAGTGTTTAAGGTATATTTGAATCAATTCAAGAGTTAAAATGATCAATTAGAACTTAGACGAGGAAACTAGTGTCGCTAGCTTGAGCTATGCTTATTCTAGTGTCCTTGGATATGTTCTATTGTGTTGTATGGACTTATGGTTGTGTTGAGTTGTTGTAGGGGAACATTGGAGGAGCTAAGAAATCTAAATCAATCTTACAATCAAAGTACAACACATTCAAGATCAAGGGACAAGACCACGAGAAGATTGGACACGAAATGCTAAAGCCTTGGACAAGAGGTGCGTCGCACCCTCCACCACCCGTATTGGGAGGTGCATCGCACTCTATAATATGCATAATGAGGGGTAAATTGAATACATTAAGGTGATTAGCTACTAATTTAATCCTATATTGAGCTTGTGTCGTGCCTCCACTCCCACGCGATGGAGGACGTGATGCACCATGTCCCAAACCCGTCTGAAATTGGTTTCTAATGTTGTTTTAAGTTGAGGTAAAGTTGTAATTGATTGGTATTCGACTTCGGAACCTATTGGATGACTAAAAACCCTATAGAAAGAGTACTTGTACACAATTAAGAGGAGGATTCACCTTACACATGAATTGGAGAGAAAAGGAGAATGCAAAGAGCTCTACACTAGGGTTTTTCCTCTTTACTTTTCATTCTTGTAATTTAAAGTTATGAACTCTATTTTGGAGATTGTTTATATGAATATGAGTGTAAAAATACCCTCATTCTGGGGTTACGGTTAGAACATGATTTTTTAGTAGTTTGTTTTATTCATAGACATCGTTTCTTATCCAATTATGCCTTTGTTCTTGATTCTACTATTTTGATATCTGTTCAATATTAGAATATATAAGTAATTCATGCATGAACTAATAATGGGATTGTATGAATAGGAAAAAGAACTTAAGGAACAAGATCATCTTTAGTGTAAGTTAAGGTTGATTCGCAACTAGGATAGACGTATACCTAAGAGCCTTGTTTGGTCTTGACGGGATTATTAATGAACACACTTGAATTATGAAATCACATCCCCACCCAACGATGGAGTTGTAAGACCAGTTCAAGTAGACGATTTAGAGGATGACAATTCTCGGATCAACACTTAACCCTGAAACCCATAATTTGATAAATAAAGAACATTGAATAGAATAACTACCATGCATGATTGTATCGAATGTCGTAACCCTAGAACTCTCCATATATTGTTCACAACCCGAATTCGTTATCATTGTTAATTTTAATATTTATCTATAAAAATAAAATTCAACTTATTTTTGGATACAACTCTCACTTGTTTACTTTGAAATAGTAACGCTTAAATTAGATTGATTGTTAAACACAAGTCCCTGTGGTTATTACTTTAAACGACCACGTACGCTTGCGTGTGTGCTTGGTAGCGACAAGTTTTTGGTGTTGTTGCTAGGGACTTGAAAATTAGCAACCTTCTAATTTTCAGTTTTATTATTCTGGTTGATAAAGTGCTAACAACTTGGTCTTAGCTACTGAATTTACAGGTATAGGTTTATATCTCGAGTAAGCTAGCAAGGGAGAGGAAATTGGTCGAACCATATCCCAAACCTGAGTAAAGCTTGCATCAATTAAGGAGAGAAGTAACACTTCTCCAACAAACCCAGAAAGTTCAGCAAGATGAGATCGTTCCTGCACCAATAGTTGAAGAACCACCATACCACAGGACAGTGCGCGAAGTGGCAATCTTACTCGCAACTAATATGACCTCCTATATTCAGAAGCTAGCCACAGGAGGCAGATTTGAACTGAAGTAGAACATGGTGCAATTGTTGCACACAAGCTGGCAGTTTACACGCTTGTCACATGAGGATCCACAGGTCCATCTTCAGAATTTTTTGGAGTTAAGTGACACTTTCATTCCCACTGGAGTCTCCAAAAACTATGTGAGGCTCACACTTTTCCCATTCTCACTTTTGGGAGAAGCAAAGAAATGGTTGAAGGCAGAACCTTCAAACTCGATCACAACTTGGTATGACTTAGCAAAGAAGTTCCTCATTCGATTCTTACCATCAGGCAAAACTTCAAGGTTAAGAAATGAGATTTTGAGTTTCAAGTAAAAGTCAGATGAGAATCTCTATCATGCATGGGAAAGATTCAAGTTTCTCCTCAAAGATTGCCTACATCATCAGCAAACAAATGGGGTACTGGCTCACACTTTTGTTGAAGGACATGACCACAACACAAACATTTTGCTAGATTCAGCTGCAGGTTGTCAAGCATTGTTGAAAACTTATGATGAGCTATACACTTTTTTGAATAGAATTGCACAAGGTAATCTAGACTGGAATGGTGATACATCTAGAAGCATGGTAAAGAAGCCTGCAGATATGATAGAGGTAGATGGTGTCACAGCGTTGTCCGTACAATTGGCCAGCTTTTAGAATCAAATAATGTCCTAATTTAGCAAACTGAGTGTGGCTCACCCTCTGGCATAGGTGAATGCAATGCAATAGGTTCAGACTTGGTGCGAAACTTGTGATAATGGAGTTCACTCATTAGACTATTATGCGGTAAATCCAGAATCAGTAAATTTTGTAGGTAATGCACAGAGAGGAAATCAGAATTATGGTAACGCCTACAACCGTAATTAGCTGGCTCAACCCAACTACTCTTGGAATTATAATCAAGTCCAATCTCAATAATTTTAGCAGCATCAAGGTACACAGGCTATTACTCAGGCTAATAATATTAAAGATTCATTGAAGAAAATCATGGCCACCCAAGAGCAAATGGTTGCAGATCTCAAAAATCAGTAACTTGGCTAAAAGAATTTGGAGATACGAATGGGACAGTTAGCTTAGGCGCAGAATCTAAGACCTCAAGGGGGTCTTTCGGGTGATACAGAGCAAGCTCCAAAGAAAGTTATGGCTATTACATTGAGAAGCGGTAGAGATTTGGGTGATGCACATCAGAAGAAAAATCATGAGGTGCAAGCTGAATTGCTCACACCCAAGCAGACAGACAAGCAAGTTGAGTCTAAAATTGCTAATGAAAAGGGGAAGTCTAAGTACCCAAAGGAAAAGCCGGTTGAGAAACCTCATAATAGACCACCACCACCTTTCCCTCAAAATTTCAATAAAGCAAAGAAAGATGCTTATTTCAAGAAGTTCTTTGACACGTTCAGAGAGCTTCACATTAACCTTCCTCTTGTAGATGTGTTGTAGGGAATTCCAAACTATTCTAAGTACTTGAAAGATGTGGTGACGAAAAAAAGAAGGTTGGGTGCTATTGATACGATGGCACTTACTGAAGAGTGCAGTTCTATAGTCATGAGCAAGATGCCCTAAAAACTTAAGGACCCTGGGAGTGTCACCCTCCCCACACAAATTAGTGAAAGTGATGATGTCTATGCTTTGAGTGATTTAGGGGAATGTAATAACTTGATGCCTCTTTCAGTTTTAAATACTCTTGTTTTAGGAAAGCCAAGGCCCTCCTCAGTGGTGTTACAAATGGCAGACAGAACACGAGTGATGCCAGAAGGAATCATAGAAGATGTTGTCATTAAGGTTGGTAAGCTCATTATTCCTACTGACTTTATTATTCTTGATTATGATGCAAATAATAGGGTACCAATTATATTGGGGCACCCATTCTTGGCCACTAGTGGAGCATTGATAAATATGAGAAAAGTCACACTCAAGATGAGATTGAATGATGAAGAGGTGGTCTTCAGAGTGTACAAATCACTCAACACACCCGCAAACTATAGAGATCTATGTATGATAACAACTATGGAAGTGGATGAGTGTGGGGTGGAAAAGAATAAACCACCAATTATTTCGTCAGACTCTCTCATGGAGTTGCCCAAGTTGAAAAATAAGCCTGAACTCTAAAAACTTGACTGGCATGCTGAAAAGATAGGTGTAAGAAAAGATGTAGACCTCGATCATGAGCACTTGAGAGGTCAGAAAAGAAGGAGGAGATGGTCTCCAAGTAGGAAGAAGAGGATGAGAAAATATGGATAATGAAGTGGTGACTTGAGTCATGCCGCGACATTAAATCAGGCGTTGCTTGGGAGGAAACCCAAGTTAAGTTAGTATTTTTACTTTTTGGTTTTTATTTAGTATCACCTTTGTTTTTATTTTGTTTGTTTTGTTTTGCAGATTAGGGGAAGTCTGAGTACCTAAAATCTAAGCTAATGAGCATTGTAAAAACTCAGTGAGGGATGCCTTGGACCTTTTGATGGATTATGATGCTACTAGCTAGTCCTAGAGGCCTCAGGAAGTATTTATATCCTTACTTTTAAGTTGTACTTTGGGGACAAAGTGTGATTTTAAGTGTGGGGTGGGAAATCTTCTGATTTGGTTAGGGTGGAGTGTGCTATAGGAGTCTTTTGGTTATTTGTTTTTGCTCATGTCGCTGAAAAAACAAAAAGATTTTCTTTTAGTAATTTGTTTTTGGTTTCCTTTAGGAGAACACTTCATCCACCCATTGGTTTTTTCTTTTCAATTCTTTTCGAGGGGACGCCTTTTGAAACAGTATCCTTTTTCTTTTTTTAGGAGTAATTTTTAAATTTTAGAGATGCTTTTGTTTTATGTTATGCATGATTATTAGATTGCAAGTTGGTGTTTAATTTTGAAGCATGTGTAGTGAATTGAATGACTACTGTGAGACACCTAGGCTCAAGTTTGACTCTTTTTTGATGTTGGCTTAATGTTAAATTCTTGCTAAGTGCTTGGCTGAGAGTCTATAGAGATCCGTCTTGATTTGAACATGTGTCATGTGTAAGTGAGGTTTTTGTGATATTACACGTGCATATTGATGTCTAGAACTTTACCGGTGTGTTTGCAAAGAGAAATAAAGGGTGTTGAGTTTAGGAGATGATATAGGCAGTTAATTGATAGCCATGTTTTATACCTCACTTTATCTACCCTTTTTGTATGATCCTAGTTAGCCCTATTGAGCCTTTAGCCTATTCTGTGGTAGCCTTGTATGTAGCTTAATCCTTTTCTTTCAATTAACTGTAATTTGATCCAAAACTCCTAAGCTCTTTAGTTGAGAAATTAAGATGTTAAGGAGTGTAAAAATGGAAGAAGGAGAATGTGAAATGGAAGCCCCGAATGAATAGCTTTTGGTGTGTTAAAAAGGTTTATGTATGGTGGGTAGGGAGTAATGTAATGAAAAGAGAAATTCATCCAAAGAAGTGAATCTTGTGTTAATAGCAAATACTCCTTGCTTGATATGTGTAAGATAGCTTAAAAGGATGGGGAAAATAAGAGAGAATTAGGGAGATGAAAGTGGTATAAAGTAGGTTGGTTGGAGGCGATCTTAATGAAAATTGTAGTGTATTAAAGTGCTTAGGAAAGATAGTCACTATTCTTAACCAAATAGTTCCTACTCATCCCTTAGCCTACATTACAACCCTTAAAGTCCTACTTGATCTTGAGCTTTGACACTCTGATATTAGTGGAGTACTACACTAAGGGAAATCTTATGGTTCATCTTATTTGTCATGTGAATTCTTTGTGAGAGTGAGCCAAATTTGATTCTTACACCCATTCTTATGTTAAATGGCATACCTGTGAAGTAAATATGGGCGACTCTCCTGTGGTGGGGGCACATGTTCGATAATACATAGGTGACATATATGATCTTTTTGTTGAGTAATATGCATGAGTTTTCCAACTTGATAGAGTCAATTCTTGAGGCAAGGAAGTTTTAAAGTAGTATTCATGTGTTTTGAAGTTGCACTATGACATGTCGAGTGTAGAACTTGCTATTCATATGGTCTGTGTGGTTTTGGATTGAGTGTCTTATAGGTAGTAATTTTGTTAGAGTCTTCTTTGATGGTGATTGATGTAAAGAGTTGTTCAAGGACAAACAAGGCTTTAAGTGTGGGATTGTGATCTTGGGTGTATTTATACTCCCAAGTGTCATTATTCATACGCATTTAGCTTAGTTTTGAGGATAATTCGACATGATCGTGAACCATAAAGAGTATATAGGTGTATTTTTGTGTTAAAGTACATGTTTATAGTGCTTAAGGTACATTTTAATCAAGTCAAGAGTCAAAATGATCAATTAGAACTTAGACGAGGAAACTAGTGTCACTAGCTTGAGCTATGCTTGTTCTAGTGTCCTTTGATGTGTTCTATTGTGTTGTATGGACTTATGATTGTGTTAAGATGTTGTAGGGGAACATTGGAGGAGATAAGGAAGCTAAATCGATCTTACAATCAAACAACAAGACGTTTGGGATCAAGGGACAACAACACGAGAAGATTGGACGCGAAATGCAAGACCCTTGGACAAGAAGTGCGTCGCACCCTCCACCACCCATATTAGGAGGCGCGTCGCACCCTTCAATACATATAATGAGGGGAGAATCTCACATGGTAGGGAAATTATCTACTGTTTTGATCTTGTATTGAGCCTGTGTCACCCTCCACTCCAACGAGGTGGAGGACGCGACTCACCAAGTCCCAAACCCATCCGAAATTGGTTTCTAATCTTGTTTTAAATTGGGGTAAAGTTGTAATTGATTGGGATTCGACTTGGGCACCTCTTGGACGACTAAAAGCCCTATAAAAGGAGTACTTGGCCACAATTAAGAGGAGGATTCACATTACACACGAATTGGAAAGAAAAGGAGAAGGCAAGGAGCTCTACACTAGGGTTTTGTCCTCTTTACTTTTCATTCTTGTAATTTAAAGTTATGAACTCTATTTTGGAGATTGTTTGTATGAATATGAGTAGCTAAACACCCTCATTCTGGGGTTACGACTAGAACATGATTGTTTAGTAGTTTGTTTTATTCATTGACATCGTTTCTTATCAGACTATGATTTTGTTCTTGATTCTACTATTTTGATGTCTGATCAACATTAGAATATATGAGTAATTCATGCATGAACTGATCATGGGATTGTATGAATAGGACGAAGAACTTAAGGAACAAGATCATCTCTAGTGTAAGTTAGGGTTTATTCGTAACTAGGATAGACGTATACCTAGGAGCCTTGTTTGGCCAGGACGGGATGATTAATGAACGCACTTGAATTATGTAATAACATCCCCACTAAACGATGGAGTTGTGAGATCAGATCAAGTAGATGATTTAAAGGATGAAAATTCCCGGATCAACACTTAACCCCTAAACCCATAATCCGAGAAATAAAGATCATTGAATATAATAACTACCATGCATGATTGTATCGAATGTTGTAACCCTGGAACTCTCCATATATTGTTCACAACACGAATTTCTTATCATTTTTAATTTTAGTATTTAGTTATAAAAATAAAACTCAACTTCTTTTTGGTTACAACTCGCACTTGCTTACTTTGAAATAGTAACACTTAAATTAGATTTCTTGTTAAACACAAGTCCCTATGGGTTTGACATCCGACTCACGAAGAGATACTTTATTACTTGAAATGACCACATACACTTGCGTGTGCACTTGGGAGTGATAAGGCCACAAAGTCTACTATCCTCAAACTGGCAACTCTTAATCTGATCATATAAGGTAGCCCTAGCCTCAACACTCGCAAGGATCCTCCTGGGGTCCAAAATATAGAGTCGAACCACCAAGCCAATGGTCGCTCTAAAACTGAAGTAGAACCCAAACTACCCATACTCACTGCCTTTCGGCTCAAGGCATCCGCTACCACGTTCGCCTTACCCGGATGGTAAAGAATAGAGATTTCATAGTCCTTTAGCAACTCAATCCACCAATACTATCTAGAAATAAGCTCCCTCTGAGTCATTAGGTGCTAAAGACTATGATTGTTAGGGAATATCTCGCAATGAACACCATACAAGTAATGCCTCCAAATCTTAAGCACAAAAACTACAGCGGCCAACTCCAAGTCATGTGTGGGGCAGTTGCGCTCATGAACCTTAAGTTTTCTTGACTCATAAGCGATAACTCGGCCCTGCTACACCAGTACGCAACCAAAACCAACATGAAAAGCATCACAATAAACTATACACTCCTCGCTCTCAACAGGAAGAGTCAATATAGGAGCTGAAGTGAGCATCTTCTTGAGCTTTCGAAAGCTCAACTCACACTCAATGGACCACTGAAAAGGAAACTTCTTCCTAGTCAACCTGGTCATAAGCGCGGAAATAAAAGCAAAATCCTCAACAAACTGTCTGTAGTCAATTACCAAGCCAATAAAGCTACAAACCTCGGTCGGAGATATAAGTCTGGCCCTATCATGAATATCCTCTATCTTTACCGAATCCACCATAATCCCATCCTTAGACACCACATATCCTAGGAATGTAATTGAATAAAGTCAAAACTCACACTTTGAGAATTTGGCATAAAGCTTGTGATCTCTCAAAGTCTGAAGCACAATCCTCAAATGTTGCTCATGCTCCTTCCTACTCCTCGGATACACCAATATGTCATCAATGAAAACAATCACAAAGGATATTAAATGGGGCCTAAAAATTCGATTCATCAAATCCATAAATGCTGCTGGGGCATTGGTCAACCCAAAAGACATCACCAAACTCATAATGGTCATATAGAGTCCTAAAGACTGTCTTAGGAATGGCCTCTGCCCGAATCCTCAACTGATGGTAACCCAATTTCAAGTCAATCTTAGAGAAAATTGTTGCACCCTGAAGCTAGTCAAATAAATCATCAATGCGAGGCATAGGGTACTTATTCTTCATGGACACCCTATTCAGCTACCTATATAGTAAATACACATACGCATAGAACCATCTTTTTTCTTCAAAAACAAGACAGGAGCACCCAACGGTGATACACTCGGTCTAATAAAACCCTTACCCAATAAATCCTGGAGCTGAGTATTCAACTCCCTAAGCTCAGCAGGAGCCATACGGTAAGTAGCCATAGAAATAGGTTGGGTTCCCGACTTAAAATCAATAGCATACTCAATATCATGCTCATAAGGAAGGCCAGGCAGGTCGGTAGGGAACACATCAGAAAAATCATGGACAATAGGAACAAAATCAAGAGAGGGACTCTTCGAACGGACATCATAGATATATGCAAGATAAGACACGCAACCTCTCGACACCAATCTCCTGGCGCAAATATAAGAAATAATCCCTTTTGGTGTGCTGCTAAAAGAACCCTGCCACACAATTGGGGAAATGCCAGGCATGGCTAACGTAGCAGTCTTGGCGAAATAATCCAAGAACGCATGATAAGGGGATAACCAGTCCATGGCCAGAATTACATCAAAGTCCACCATATCTAACACAATAAGATCAGCCCGAGTATCAAACTCTCGAATGGTCATAACACATGATCTATAAATCTGATCCACTACTAAAGAATCACCCATAGGAGTAGATACATGTAATGGAACAGATAAAGGCTCCCAATACAACTCTAACCGTGGTGCATAATAAGCAAAAACATTTGAATAAGTGGATCTCAGATTAAATAAAGCAAGAGCCGGCTAACGGTACATTGAAATCGTACCTATAAAAACAGCATCCGAAGACTCTGCCTCTGGGCTACCAGGTAAAGCATAAAAATGGCCTTACCTGCCACCTGGCTGGGCATCTGACCTACCACCCATCTACCTGCCTAAGAACCTCCTTGAGAACTCTTAGGATGTCACGCCCCAAATCCCATCGGGACGGATTAGCACTTGTAGCCGACAAGGCCCAAGAGAACCAAGCTTTTCTTCTATTTAATCATATGTATGTCATAGGAAATACCACTATCATGTACGAGAATAAAAGACCAAAAACAAAAATCGTGGAACATGTGATAGATATACATATGTGAAACTTGGCCGTCGAGGCCATCAAATCAAAATGTCATGTACCATCTTACATCCATACACCCACATACGTCTACAAAAGCCTCTAAGATGCATTTACCAAAATCAACTGAAAGTCGGGACAAGTCCCCGCTTTATACATCATGTACAATACCAAAACATATGAACAACTGTGACTCGGAGAAGACCCAAACTAACTGGAGCTCACCAATGATCCGTAACAACTGGCAACCTACTGTGGAGGCCTACTAGTACCTGCCCCTGCAGCAAGTAAGGTAAGTCCCACAAGGGACGTCAGTACGAAGAATGTACTGAGTATGTAAGGCTCAAATGAAACTGTATGAATCATAAATACGTCAATGAACTCAATTACAAATGAATAAACAATGTGGATAAGTCATCATTCTGTGCTTTGGGAACCATGTATATTGATTTCATTACTTTCTTTGCTTCTTTGCTTCTATGATTTTCATCTTTGTCGGTGACCTGTGATACCCGGGCCCCGACTGAACAGTGGGTTTACATAACATATCGTTATGTTGGGATCAACTCAAGGTAGGCTTATGCCTCTAGAGCTGCCACCCTAAGAATCAAATCATTGGGTTCAGCTCGAGCTAGGTTATTACCTCTAGAGCTGCCACCCATAAATCAACATATCAGGTTTGGCTCGAGCTAGGTTTATACTTCTAGAGCTACCCCCTGTCAGGTTCGGTCCGAGCTAGGCTTATGCCTATAGGACTACCCTCTGATCCAAAAATCTCGGGATCGGCTTGAGCTAGGCGTTTCGCCCCCAAAGCTACCACCCATACTTGATCATTAACCACATATGCATTACTTCATTCTTTACTTCGAGATTGATACAATGGTAGCCATAACTTTATTGAAGATTTGGATCAATAATCAATGAGTAAGAGCCATGTGAATAAACATTATTGGAAACATAGCCTTATTGGAAACATAACAATATTAGAACCATTGGACAATAATCAATGAACAAGATACATGAGTATAATCACTATTGGAACTTTGGAACACAACCTTATTGGGCTTTTGGAACATTATCAATGAATATGAGACATGTGATTCACAATTGATCAATGAGTAGGAAACATATGATATTGAAAACTAGTAACCGGTATAGGATACCTTAGCACATTTCAGGATAGGACAAGTGTGATGTCAATATGAATACTACGTGCTGCAGAAAGATACGGACAGAGTAACCTTACATACCTTGTGTTCTCAATACGAATATACAATCTTAATTGTGCATACAAGAGTTCTGCTCCTTTCTTATGTTTCACTCTAAAACACAAATACATAACGGAATTTACATAAATCACCAACTACCTTACAAATGCATATGATGTCAATGAGTTACATATTTGCCTTAAAAATGTCATACCCTTCTCTACAATACCATTGTCGCCATGGTCATACCAAAAATACCTTAATCATACCATACATTGACCACAACATCATATACCAATAATATTTCACCACAAAGCTTCTCCTTTACACTTTTTCATTCACACCATATCACAAATAACCCATCAAGTCACCTTAATTCACCTCATAGCACATATCGGTCAAAATCCCATAATTTACACTTATAGAAAAATAACAAGTTTAATAACAAAATCACACTATACATGTTCATATTTCATCCATACCATGCTCTTTCATCAAACCCACAAGCCATAATTCAAGTTTTAGCTCCATGGATAACACATCTTTTAGCCAAAAAGCAAAAATGCATTTTGTACAATTTTTAACATACCCATCATGACCTACATACTCTCCCATGCATATAATATATTAATCCATAAGAATAATCACTTACCCAACCTTGAGAAAGAATAATCTTGCTCCAAAAGATGGCTTGGAGTTCTTAGGGTTTGAGAGAAAATGGTTGAGAAATATCTAGAAAGCATGAGAATTCCAAATGAATAAAAAGCAGATTTTTTGTCCCTTTATATAGTCCTTGGGGTCATCCTTAGCCACTCTTGTCATTTAATGCTAAGTTTGTCTTAGTCATTCTTGGACCATGTTTTTTTCCTCGTTTTGGGCTTTTATTTAGCCCAAATCACTTAACCCAATAAAATCAATAAGTTCTCACGTTTAAATCATTTCATACATGTTACAATAATATTCCCACTCACGCAATTCATACTTGTAGCCTCAATCCCAAAAACAAGTGATTCTAGCCACGTATGGCTTATTTTGACCACAAGGGTAAAACTGTCATTTTGATGCCAAATTCGTTCACGAGTAATTTTACCACACCAATATAATACTTCAATCATTCCATGTATATGCTCGTGGTTGTAGAAGAAACGTGGAAATAATTGGCCCGGTACGCCCCCGGGCACCCTTGGGACTTAAAAAAATTTCCAACTTTTGAAAGGTGGAAAAAACCAGCCTGGAACTCCCTTGGGCGCGCCACCTTGCTGCCTGTGGCATAAAAATTTTAGCCCAGAGCGGCCTGGCATGCCCTCTAGCGCGTCCCACCCTTAGTTTTTCAAAAAGTTTCGTTTTTCGACTTTTCTTCGCGGGTTTGGTTAGATACTTCAAGTTCTATTCCTTAACTCACTTCTTACCTCTTTAATATCCTTTGTTTGGAGGTCCTCCAAGCCTCATTTTTAACCCCACAAATGTTCCACAAAGTCACAAAGCACCTCCTATGAAGGTCTAATCACATATACGAGGGCCAATATCAACTATCTCATCAATAACATTACAAAATACATACTTATGGCTCTCGACACCTAAGTGAACATTGTTTAATGTCATCAAGTAGGGTTGGGAAGGTACGGGGTGTTACATTCTCCCCCCCTTAGAAACATTTGTCCTCGAATGTTAACAATATCGCTTCAATTACAACAAATGCATCTCTATACTAGCATACATATACATAAACACTTAAGGCTCATGGATACTTGTTATTGCTTCACTTCTGCACTTTGAACTTCTTCATTCATTTGAAATAGATGGGGATATTTGGATTTTATCATTTTTTCAGCTTCTCATGTGATATCCTCTACTTTTTGATTTCTCCAAAGGACTTTTACGGAAGCTATGTCTTTATTCCTCAACCTCTTTACTTGTCGATCTAGGATAGCAATGGGTACTTCTTCATAAGTAAGATCCCCCGTAACTTGGACATCTTCAATGGGAACAATACGAGATGTATCCCTTATTCATTTTCAAAGCATCGAAACATGAAACACTGGGTGGACTGAGGAAAGTTCTTGAGGTAGTTCCAAATCATATGCAACTTGACCAAATCTTCTAATAATTTCATATGGGCCTATGTAACGTGGACTTAATTTTCCTTTCTTTTCGAACTGCATTACCCCTTTCATCGGTGACACCTTTAAAAATACCCAATCACCTATGCTGAATTCAAGCCCTCTTCTTCTAACATCCGCATATGACTTGTGGCGACTTTGGGCCGTTTGTAACCATTGTTGGATCACTTTAACTTTCCCCATGGCCTGATGAACAATATCCGACACAAGTAAAATAGTTTCACCCGCTTCAAACCATCCAATTGGTGATCTACATTTTCTTTCGTACAAAGCTTCATAAGGTGCCATTTTAATACTTGAATGATAGCTATTGTTGTAAGCAAATTCAATGAGAGGCAAATGGTAATCTCAACTGCCTTAAAAATCTAACGTGCACGCTCGTAGCATATCTTCAAGTGTCTAAATAGTACGCTCTGCTTGTCCATCAGTTTAAGGATGGAAAGTCGTACTCAAATTCACCTGTGTGCCCAAACTCTGCTGAAAAGATCTCCAAAAATGCGCAGTAAACTGAGCTCCCCTGTCTGATATAATGGAGATCAAAATCCCATGTAACCGCACTATTTCTTTAAAATATAATTTGGCATAATCCTCAGCTGCATAAGTGGTCTTGACTGGTAGAAAATATGTTGATTTGGTAAGCCTATCCACTATAACCCATATAGAATCAAACTTCGGTAATGTACGAGGCAAACCTGTGATGAAGTCCATATTAATCATATCCCATTTCTAGACTGGAAGATTGATACATTGCATGTAACCTCCCAATTTTTGATGCTCTACTTTCACTTGTTGATAATTTGGGCAATGAGCGACAAATTCTGCAATGTTCTTCTTCATATTTCCCCACCAATACACTTCTTTTAAATCATGGTACATTTTAGTAGCACCCAAATGAATAGAATAGCGCGAATGATGCACCTCGGTTATAATTCGTTTCCTCAACTCATCTACATCTGGTACGCATAATCTACCTTGGCATTGGAGCACCCCTTCTTGTGTAAGATCAAATGCCTTTGTAAAATTCTCTTGTACATTTTCCTTTAGCTGCAATAACATAGAATCCGCAGACTACTTCTCTTTCACTTCAGCTATTAAGGAGGATTCCGCTGCATTCGACACAATAACCCCTTCATCTAGAGATTCAATAAGGCGAACTCCCAAGCTGGCTAATTGATGTATATCTTTGATTATCTCTTGCTTTTCAGTCAACTGGCCACTAGTGCTTCCTACTGCCTTGCGGCTCAATGCATTAGCTACCATATTTATTTTTGGCTGGATGATACAGAATATCAATATAATAGTCTTTTAATAGCTCTAACCACCTTCGTTGCCTCAAATTGAGTTCCTTCTGCTTGAAAAGATATTGCAAACTCTTGTGATCAGTGTAGATATCAATATGAACTCAATATAAATAATGATGCCATATCTTTAAAGCAAAGACCACCGCTGCTAATTCAAGATCATGTGTGGGATAATTTTTCTCATGTGGCCGCAACTGTCGTGAGGCATATGCTATGACATTACCGTGCTGCATCAATACACATCCGAGCCCAACCCCAAAATCATCACAATACACTGCATAACCTTCGGTGCCTTCAGGAAGTACTAAAACTGGTGTGGAGGTTAATTTATCTTTCAACTCTTGAAGCTTTTCTCACACGCATCATTCCACTAAAATTTAACGGCCTTATGTGTAAGCTTTGTTAACGGTGCAGCAATAGAGGAAAAACCTTTCACAAATCTTCTGTAATAACCTGCCAGTCCAAGAAAACTATGAATCTTTGTGGGTGTCGTAGGTCTTGGCCAATTTTTCACTGCTTCAATCTTCTGTGTATCAACCTGTATCCCTTCATCTGACACAATGTGGCCCAAGAATGCGACGAATTTTAACCAAAACTCACACTTGGAGAACTTTGCATACAACTTATGCTCATGGAGAATCTATAACACCTGCCGTAATTGATTAGCATGGTCCTCTGGTGATCTTGAATAAACTAGGATGTCATCTATAAATACCGTGACGAACACGTCCAGAAATGGCTTAAACACCCTATTCATCAACTCCATGAACACAGCTGGTGCATTTGTTAGTCCAAATGATATAACTAAAAATTCATAATGGCCATACCGTGTTCGGAAAGCTTTCTTAGGTACATCTTCTTCTCTAACTCTGACTTGATGGTAACCCGACCTCAAGTCAATCTTTGAAAAACACTTGGCACCCTGTAACTGATCAACCAAATCATCAATTCGAGGGAGGGGATATTTTTTTTTGATCGTTACCTTATTCAATTGCTGATAGTCGATGCACATTCTCAACGTACCATCTTTCTTTCGTACAAATAATACCGGTGCACCCCACAAGGACATACTAGGCCTGATAAAGCCCTTGTCCAACAAATCTTTCAACTGCTCCTTCAATTCACGCAATTCTGCTGGAGCCATTCTATGGAGGAATAGAAATAGGCTGAGTGCCCGGAATCACATCAATGCCAAACTCTACTTCCCGTTTTGGGGGTAAGCCTGGAAGATCCTATGGAAATACATCTAGAAATGCATTGACCACTGGAACCGACTGCGGAGTTAGTGGTTCCACATCATTATCTTTCACTCGTACTAAGTGACATATGTAACCCTTAGCAATCATTTTCCTAGCTTTCAGATAGGAAATAAATCTTCCTCGTGGTGCCCCTACATCACCCTTCCATTCAAGAATATTCATTTGTGGGAAATGAAAATGTACCTTCTTGGCTAGGCAATCTATCATGGCATAATAAGAGGCCAACCAATCCATTCCCATTTTCACATCAAAATCCACCATTTATAGTTCAATAAGATCGACAAGTGTATCATGACCACACACAGTTACCACACAAACACGATATACTCTTTTTGCAACAGTATATTCACCAACCGATGTAGACACTTCAATTGATTTAATTAATAATTCTGGTGCCTTTGCAAATTTTGCAACAACCAATGGAGTAACATAGGAAAATGTAGAACCTGGATCAATCAGTGCATATACATTATATGAACATATGGATAATGTACCTGTGACGACATTAGGAGAATCCTTGGAATTTTGCCAGTCTACCAGAGCATAAGTGCGATTCTGAACCCCACTAGTACTGGCTGCTCCTCTGGCACACCTACCATGGCCAACGGACTGCACACCTCGGCCCAATAAAGGAACCGATGCTGATGATGCAACGGCCGATCCCGCCGATCTTGCTATACTACCCATACTCCTTTGGGGACACTCTTTCATCAGGTGTCCCGTCATGCCACACCAGAAACAAGCATTTGTCCCCACTCTTCATGTACCTGCATGAATATGTCCGCAGTGCTGACACTGCTGACGAGGAAAACCTGTTGCCTGTGAACCGTGAACTCCACTACTCTGCCCAGATGGACCACCTCTAAACCCTCGGAACTGAGAGTGAGCACCTGTTGTAGAATATGAGAATGATGGTTTAGGTGGTCTAGGAAACATACGAGGCCTAGATCCTCCTTGAGATATCGTAGATGGTCCCATAGGTCTAGCCCTTTTGGACTGCCCTCTTTTAAATTCATGTACCCTTCTTCTCTGTCTTTTATCTTTAATTTTCTGGGTGAAGGCTTGTAACCTAGCTATGTCCATATCCTTATTCAAGGCAGCAATGGTGCAATCCCTTACTAGATACGGCTCCAATCTGTCCACATATCAATGGACTCTGTCTGTCATTGTAGCTACCACATTTGGAGCATATCGTGCAAAGAAATTGAATTGCAAACTATATTCTCTAATGCTCAAATTTCGTTGACGGATATTTAGGAACTGATCTGCACATGCTTTACAGATCTCATAGGGAAGGTAATGATCAAGAAAAGCCACTTTAAATTCTTCCCAATTAGGTGGATTTGCACCAATATCACGAGATTTCTTCCAATCCTCATACCACAATATCGCCTCTCCTTTCAATGTATACGCAGCAAGTTCAACCGTTTCTACCTCCATCACGTGCATAACTTCCAGATCCCGCTAAATCTGATCCACGAAGTCCTGTGGATCTGCTTTCGGATCTGACCCAGTGAATATAGGAGGGTCCAGTTTCAGAAAATCTTGTGTTCTGCGACTCGCCACTCTAGCCACATCATCCTCATGTGTCATTGGAGCATCTCATCCTTGACTTTGGGATGCCACTAACTGTGTCAACATATGTACTGCATTTCTAAGATCCTGATCTATGGCATTCATTGGTGGTTCTGTGGGTACTTCTATACCGACTGGCTCTTTCGAAGCTGGAAAAGTAGAAGAACACCGCGATGAAATTTCAGCATTTGCTCCACCTTGACTAGCTTGGTCAGGTGGCAATCTACTCATTCCTTCTTCCGCAGGCATATCTACCTGCTTGCATTTACCTCTACCTCTCCTTGTGATCGACATTGCTACTATATCAAAGAAAATCAATTACCATAGTCATATATAATAAAACTTACAACACTGGCTCTATTGCACGATCTAGGAGTGAAGAAAAGAAACAACATCCTGAATGTCCCATAGCCTCCTACTTATAAATGCGGTGCACAACACATTGAAAAGTAAGACTGTACTCAGACACGGCTTTGTAGACACCGTTAGAATGACCTGCTCTGATACCACTTTTGTCATGCCCCAAATCCCATCGGGACGGATTGGCACTCATAGCCGACAAGGCCCAAGAGAACCAAGCTTTGCTTCTATTTAATCATATGCATGTCATAGGAAATACCACTATCATGTACGAGCAAAAAAGACCAAAAACAGAAATCGCGGAACATGTGATAAATATACATATGTGAAACTTGGTCGTCGAGGCCATCAAATCAAAACGTGATGTACCATCTTACATCCATACACCCACATACGTCTACAAAAGCCTCTAAGATGCATTTACCAAAACCAACTGAAAGTCGGGACAAGTCCCCGCTTTATACATCATGTACAATACCAAAACATATGAACAACTGTGACTCGGAGAAGACCCGAACTAACTGGAGCTCACCAATGATCCGTAACAACTGGCAACCTACTGTGGAGGCCTACTAGTACCTGCCCCTGCAGCAAGTAAGGTAAGTCCCACAAGGGACGTCAGTACGAAGAATGTACTGAGTATGTAAGGCTCAAATGAAACTGTATGAATCATAAATACGTCAATGAACTCAATTACAAATGAATAAACAATGTGGATAAGTCATCATTCTATGCTTTGGGAACCATGTATATTGCTTTCATTACTTTCTTTGCTTCTTTGCTTCTATGATTATTCATCTTTGTCTGTGACCTGTGATACCCAGGCCCCGACTGAACAATGGGTTTACATAACATATCGTTATATTGGGATCGGCTCGAGCTAGGCTTATGCCTCTAGAGCTGTCACCCTAAGAATCAAAGAATTGGGTTCGGCTCGAGCTAGGTTATTACCTCTAGAGCTGCCACCCATAAATCAACATATCAGGTTCGGCTCGAGCTAGGTTTATAACTCTAGAGCTGCCCCCTGCCAGATTCGGTCCGAGCTAGGCTTTTGCCTCTAGGACTGCCCCCTGATCCAACAATCTCGGGGTCGGCTTGAGATAGGCATTTCGCCATCAAAGCTACAACCCATACTTGATCATTAACCACATATGCATTACTTAATTCTTTACTTCGAGATTGATACAATGGTAGCCATAACTTTATTGAAGGTTTGGGTCAATAATCAATGAGTAAGAGACATGTGAATAAACATTATTGGAAACATAGCCTTATTGGAAACATAACACTATTGGAGCCATTGGACAATAATCAATGAACAAGATACATGAGTATAATCACTATTGGAACTTTGGAACACAACCTTATTGGGCTTTTGGAACATTATCAATGAATATGAGACATGTGATTCACAATTGATCAATGAGTAGGAAACATATGATATTGACAATTAGTAACCGGTATAGGATACCTTAGCATATTTCGGGATAGGACAAGTGCGATGTCAATGTGAATACTACGTGCTGCAGAAAGATACGGACAGAGTAACCTTACATACATTGTGTCCTTAATACGAATATACAATATTAATTGTGCATACAAGAGTTTCGCTCCTTCCTTATGTTTCACTCTAC
Organism: Capsicum rhomboideum; assembly: GCA_031232105.1. Taxonomy (NCBI): domain Eukaryota; kingdom Viridiplantae; phylum Streptophyta; class Magnoliopsida; order Solanales; family Solanaceae; genus Capsicum; species Capsicum rhomboideum. The sequence goes on along the minus strand of CP124719.1, from coordinate 42,533,952 downwards.
AACACAAATACATAACGGAATTTACATTAACCGCCAACTACCTTACAAATGCATATGACGCCAATGAGTAACATATTTGCCTTAAAAATGTCATATCCTTCTCTACAATACCATTGTCGGCATGGTCATACCAACAATACCTTAATCATACCATACATTGACCACAACATCATATACCAATAATATTTCACCACAAAGCTTCTCCTTTACACTTTATCATTCACACCATATCACAAATAATCCATCAAGTCACCTTAATTCACCTCATAGCACATATCGGCCAAAATCCCATAATTTACACTTATAAAAAAATAACAAGTGTAATAACAAAATCACACCATAAATGTTCATATTTCATCCATACCATGATCTTTCATCAAACCCACAAGCCATAATTCAAGTTTAAGTTCCATGGATAACACATCTTTTAGCCAAAAAGTAAAAATGCATTATGTACAATTTTTAACATACCCATCATGACCTACATACTCTCCCATGCATATAATATATTAATACATAAGAATAATCACTTACCCAACCTTGAGAAAGGATGATCTTGCTCCAAAAGATGGCTTGGAGTTCTTAGGGTTTGAGAGAAAATGGTTAAGAAATATCTAGAAAGCATGAGAATTCCAAATGAATAAAAATCAGATTTTTTGGCCCTTTATATAGTCCTTGGGGTCATCCTTAGCCACTCTTGGCATTTAATGCTAAGTTTGGCTTAGTCAATGGAAGAATGGGTCATTTGACCCATTCTTGGCCCATGTTTTCTTCCTCGTTTTGGGCTTTTATTTAGCCCAAATCACTTAACCCAATAAAATCAATAAGTTCTCATGTTTAAATCATTTCATACATGTTACGACAATATTCCCTCTCACGCGATTCAGACTTGTAGCCTCAATCCCAAAAACAAGTGATTCTAGCCACGTATGGCTTATTTTGACCACAAGGGTAAAACTGTCATTTTGATGCCAAATTCGTTCACGAGTAATTTTACCACACCAATATAATACTTCAATCATTCCATGTATATGCTCGTGGTTGTATAACAAACGTGGAAATAATTGGCCCGGTACGCCCCAGGCACCCTTGGGACTTAAGAAAATTTCCAACTTTTGAAAGGTGGACAAAACCAGCCTGGCACACCCTTGGGCGCGCCACCTTGCTGCCTATGGGATAAAAATTTTATCCCATAGCGACCTTTCACGCCCTCTAGCGTGCCCCTCCCTTAGTTTTTCAAAAAATTCCGTTTTTCGACTTTTCTTCGCGGGTTTGGTTAGATACTTCAAGTTCTATTCCTTAACTCACTTCTTACCTTTAATATCCTTTGTTTGTAGGTCCTCCAAGTCTCGTTTTTAAACCCACAAATGTTCCAAGAAGTCACAAAACACCTTCTATGAAGGTCTAATCACATATACGAGGGACAATATCAACTATCTCATCAATAACATTACAAAATACATACTTATGGCTCTCGACACCTAAGTGAACATTGTTTAATGTTGTTAAGTAGGGTTGGGAAGGTACGGGGTGTTACATAGGACCACCCCTGCGACCTTGAACACCATATCTAGCTGGAGGCAGCACTTATCTAATAGGCTAAAAACCCCGCGCTGCAAGCTGAATCGTCCCTCGCTGGGGACACTCCCTAGCAAAATGACCAATCACTCCACAAGTATAGCAAGGCCCAAAAACACTACTCTGTCTAGACGGTATGATTAACCCAGAATATCCACCTCGACTGAAAGACCCAGAATGTGCACCACTCGGAGACTGGCCGCTACTCGGTCCATAGTAATCACTGAAGCTGGATTGACCTCCATCAGTAATTTGAAGTGTTGCCTGAACAGGCCTACTAGACTGACCCTGATACTGATAAGAATAACGTGGAGGGTACCAACCCTGAGGACCTCTACCTCTGAACTATGAGCCTCTATGGGTCCCACTGAAACTGCCCTGATGACGTGGTCTCTTATTATTGCCATCTTAGGCCTCGCAGTGCATATATTTCATAGTCTGGGCATAATTAAAAATCTCAAAAAAACACCTACCAGCAACAACCAAACTCTGAGTAGCCATGTGAAGAGGAAGTATCAGTCCCCTAATATAACACCGAATCCTCTCATACTCGGTATGCAAGATCACAATATCATGTCTGGACAACTCGGAAAATCATGCCTTATACGTGAAAACTATCATAGAGCCCTACTGTAAGTGAGTGAACTGATCTCTCAGGAACTCACGAAAACTGTGAGGCATATACTTTTCCAAGATGACCTCCAAAAACTAAGTCCATGTCACAGAAGAAGATCCAGCTAACCTGGAATAAATATAACTTCTCCACCAATGTCTAGCTGCCAAGTCCAGCTGAAAAGTGGTGTAGTCAACCCCATGAGCCTTAACTTGGCCTAAATTACAGAGCATATCCTCGCATGTAGTCAAGAACTCAAATACATCCTTGCCCGGAGCCCCTGTAAACCTCGGTGAAGTCAATCTCAGAAATCTACCCAACAACTTCTGCTCCTCAATAGACATAGCAGGCTGGGTGGCTATCAGCTGAGCAACTGTAGGTGCTGGAGGGATCTCAACTCTAGGAGCCACAGCTTCAGGTTGTACCCCTACATCTATACCACTCTGATATGTAGATTGTGGACCATCAGACGGTGCACCACCAACTAATCCCAATAACTGGACCAAGTCATCTCTGAGCAATGAAGAAGAAATAAACCCCAGTGGTTCCTAGGCTGTCCCTTAGCCCACCCATAGCTGGGGTGCCAGAAACTCTGGCTTGGGAGAAATAGCAGGATCTAGGGATGGTGCCCTAGTCGCAGGCTCGGGATCCTCATCGCCTATCATAGTAGCATCTTAATCATCTACGAAAGATTGAAACAATAAGAACCTTAGAGACCAACACAGACTCAATGTACGAGATGAATAAAAAAAATAAAGTCATCCTAAGAATGTCCTATAGCCTCCCGAAGATAAGAGATGGACGTCATCGCTCTGATCCGCGGGACTCCACTAGACACTTACTCTTGTACTAACAATACCAGTGAACCTAGGCTCTGATACCAAATTGTCACGATCCATTTTCGGAGTCATGATGGCACCTACTATAACCCACCAATAGGTAAGCCAAACCGTAGCCTATAACGACAAACAATAGACTAAGAGGTGGAAGACGGGATAAATACAGGAAAAAAAACATAAAATAAGATTGAAGGCAATATAAGTATGAACACAATCCTAAAATACCAAACAAAAAAAAAGAAGAACATAATAAACATCCCACGACTTGGTAAGGCAAGTATAAGAGCCACTAATCAAAAGAATTAGAGTACTAGTGATGTGTCATGGTTACATGGAACTTTTGATGCTTAAAACAAGGAAAATATGCAATAACTTGGGTGTGTTTTGTTGGTATGATGTAGTTTCTATCCTACTTTGCAGGAAAACAGGTTTTAAAGGCAAAATGATCAAAAAGAAAGAATCAAGCCCAAGAACAAAGTGTCAGAAGAAGAAAGAAAAAGAACCTGCATAAGAAAAGGACACACGACACAAGTTACGTGGCGTGACTGCCACTCCCGTGACGTGAGTGGATGGCGTGGGTCCACTACAGAGATTCAAAAGAAAGCCTAATTTCTACCCCAGGAGTCACGTGGCGTGACTACCACCCACATGACGTGGAAGCATGCTGTGACCCAACTTCTGAAGACGTCTAATTGAGCTTGATTCCCACCACACCAACCTACGTGGCGTGACTTGGTTCCACGACACCAAGTCACGATACCGTGGAAGTTGCCGACTCTGTTCTCCTATTTTGATTAGGATAGGATTAGCTTTGTATCTATAAATACCCCTGGATAGTCCTTTGTGTGAGAATCAGTCATTACATTATTTTGAGAGCTATTTTACATTATTTTGGAGTTTAAAAACATATTCTTGGTTTTGTAGTTACAAACCCTACTTCGAGTTTTATTGATAATTGAGATTTTAGTGTTTCTTCATTATTGTGAGTTCATAATTATGTTTTCATCTATGAATTCTTCTTGTGCTCTTACAATTATGAGTAGCTAAACCCATAAACTAGGGTTATGTGAATGATGAGGAATTAACAAAATCGATTAAGTGCAAGGCAATTCTATACCGCTGTGAATGCATGTATTGTTATCTTCTTCATTGTGATTGCTTTTCTAATGGTTGCAAATGGTAGAAACCTACCTGTATTCTAAACTTGCTTGAGAGAGAGGTAGAGATTGGGAAAAGAAGATAATAAAAGAAATTTGAAGCTATCAACCTTCATCTAATAACTTGAGCCTTAGCGGGAATAGTTATCTGAGATCCAAGACAAGGATTAGTATTGCGACATTCGGAAACTGAAAGGTGAAGAGTGAAATTCGTCTAACCAAGGTCGAGAGACGTTTAGACGAGCATATCTTGTCAGATTTTGCATGCCACATAGCGGGATGGTTTTTTTAGCACAAGTAATTGGTGGAGTTAAGGAATCATCGGGGATCACAGTCCTAGTGTATTTCTCGTATTGTCTACAAACTTGATACAACCAGCAATCGTCATTATTACTATTTATTCGCAAACCCCCCCTCTTTTACTTACTTTCCAATTGTTCCATCTAGTATTCTAAACAATTTTTTCCTATTCCCTGTGGGATCGACCCCAACCTAGTTGGGTTCTATATTTGACAATCGATCGTATTATACTTTTTCGGAGGTATATTTTGGGCGACATCAAATTTTGGCACCGCTGCCAGCGAATACGATTACAAAATTGATTATTACTGGTTGGAGTTGATTGATTGTGTTTTTACATACTTTTGAGGGCATACGCCAGTGTATGCCAAATACTAGGAGTCAAGGCAATCCCCTTATTCCACTTGATCTTGAAATCGAAAGGACACTGAGAGATAATCGAAGAATGGTGAATACTGAAGGAGTTCAGAATCCAGCAGCTGCAGGAGACATTCATTACTAGCCAATTCATCTGGCTGGTCAGGAAACAGCGGAACAAACTACTGCTCGATTAACACGAGAAGAGCATGCTAGACAAGCTACTCTTAGACAAGCAGAGCGAGATAATCGAGCTATGCAAGAAGCAGCACAGTGTCTGGCTGATGCTAGAGAGAGACAAAGATGACTAAGAGAACAACCGAGACCATACGTGCATGTTTATGATACTCCTGAAGAAGAAGATATGGCCTACTTTGAGCCAATAGAGACTGGTGCCGTCATTCCACCAGAGTTACCTCCGGGCACTAAGTTTGACATTACTAGTGCCATGATCCATCTGCTAAACTTGAAGGGTGTGTTCACGGGTCTTCCTACTAATGATCCAAACATACATGTAATGAATTCTATGGGGGTCTGCATGTCGTACAATCTCCCTGGAGTTAACCAAGAGGCTATTCGATTGAGGTTGTTTCCATTCTCTCTTACAGGAGAAGCTACTTTGTGGTTGGTTGAGCTACCACGAGGTTCCATCACTACTTGGCAAGAATTGAGAAATCAATTTTTGGAAAGATTTTTCCCACCTTCCAAGATATTATAGTTGAAAGACGAGATTTATAATTTCAGACAGTTTCATTCTGAAGCACTCTATGAGATATGGCTGAGGTTCAAAAAGAAGCTGCAGAATGTGGTAGATCACAGGATGAGTAGTAGGAATTTACTTGAAATCTTCTACAGGGCTTTGAATGTCAACACAAAGGCGGTAGCAGATACTATCACTGGTGGAGCATTCATGATTCTGAGATGGGAACAAGCTTCGAAGATATTAGATCGTGTCACTAAGACCAACCGAGGATGGCATACTCGGGAAGCAGATACACCGGTTGGCACATATGCTATTGGAGCTTCAGCAGCTCAAAGGGCTTTGGATGAATCTGTGGCTCAAGAGGTTGCTCAGTTGAGGACAGAAATTGGTCTTCTGGCTAAACAGAAAGCGGCCAGAGATGCTGAAAAGGTGCATGCTGTAGGTGCACAAGGTAAATCGGCTAGACATGATGATAGTGAGTCTGATGAAGAGGCTAAGTACCTAGATCGAGAAGTGGAGGGTTTTTGAGCCAAGGTCCAAGGTTCTAATCAAGACTCTTGGAACTCAAGGCAAGGGAATCAAGGTTGGAACTGTTATGGACACAACTATAACAAATCAGGATACAGAGATCGAGAATGGGACCGTGACGGTGATTGGAGGTGAAAAGATTTTAATAGAGAGAAGAATGACCTTTATGTACCACCAGGAAGACGTGATGAGGAGTCTGAAAATTCAAGGATGGAGGTCCTTCTTAATAAACTGGTCAAAGGAGCAGAAATCCATGAAAATTGCTTGAAGGATATTAGGACTGACATTTCGGGCATAAGTCAGAAAGTGGAGTCTCATTCAACTGCCATTAAACAGTTGGAACAACAATTCAGGAAAATTTCATTGGCACTGAATCAACGTCAGTCGGGCACCCTTCCAAGTAAGACCATCCAGAATCCAAAAAATGATAGTCATTGTCTCGCCATTACTACTAGAAGTGGGAAGTGCATGACAGATCCACCTATTCCTGCCAACAGTAGTGTGACTAATCAACCAGTGGCTATTAATGTAGAAGCTAAGGTAAAGCTGGATAATTCAAGGGGTGACACGGTTCCAAATCATCATGATGATAGCGATAATGCAAAATCTGAAAAGAGGAAGTAAAAGGAGGTACCACAAGTGCTCAAAACTATCCCACGACCTCCTCCTCCCTTTCCTCAAAGATTGAAGAAGAAGGCTGAGGAAGGTAAATATCAGAAGTTCATCACCATGTTGAAGGAGCTGTCAGTAAACATCCCTCTTGTAGAGGCATTGGAGCAGATGCCAGGTTATGCAAAGTTCGTGAAAGACCTGGTGACAAAGAAGAGAACTGTCAGTTTTGATCCAGCAGATAACATACGTCATTGTAGTGTAGTTTCTTCACGTTCCCTAGTTGAAAACAAGGAGGATCCAGGAGATTTCATAATTTCGTGTACTATCGGGTCCTACGACTTTGTTAAAGCACTTTGTGATTTGGGTGCTAGGATCAACTTAATGCCATTAGCCGTTTTCAAATAGTTGGGGTTGGGAGCACCAAAACCAACCTCTATGAGACTTCTCATGGCTGATAGAACTGTGAAAAAGTCGGTGGGCATTCTGTATGATATTTTGGTAAAGGTTGCGTCTTTCATCTTTTTGGATAATTTTGTGATTCTTGATTGTGAAGTTGACTTTGAGGTTCCCATCATATTAGGAAGACCATTCCTTGCCACTGTACGTGCATTGGTTGATATGGAAACAGGGCAGCTGAAATTTAGATTGAATGATGAACAAGTTACTTTCAATGTCTATCATTCAATGAAGAAGCCACGAGATAAGTGGGTGATTTCAGTGATAGATGCGGTTGATGATAGTGAGGTTGTTGTGTCTCTTGAAGAAAGGTTGGGAGTAGAACCTCTGGGTGCCTTGATCATGAATTTTGATGACAATGGTATTGAAGACTATGATGAGATGGTGGGTACACTCGCTGGTAAAGGAGTATACACTTATGCTCTAAAGAAACTGGATCTCAATTTGAAGAATAGGGTAACTCCACCAGCTTGTTCATCTATTGAGGAGCCTCCAGTTTTAGATCTTAAGGCTCTTCCGGTCAACCTTTGCTACACATTCTTGGGAGCTAACAATACCTTGCTAGTGATTATTTCTACTAAATTGGTGGATTGGTAAGTAGAGGCTTTGGTTTCAGTATTGAGAAGATTTAAAAGGCCCATTGGTTATTCCATTGCTTATATCATAGGTATTCCACCCGGCATTTGTACTCATAAGATCCAACTCATTCCTGAGTACGTACCTAGCATTGACCACCAGTGTCGCCTGAACCCACCAATGCAAAATGTTGTGAAGAAAGAGATCATCAAGTGGTTAGATGCAGGAGTTGTTTACCCTATTGCTGATAGCAAGTGGGTGAGCCCAGTCCAGTGTGTGCCAAAAAAGGGAGGAATCACTGTGGTTCCAAACGACAAAAATGAGTTGATTCCAATGAGGTCGGTGACTGGATGGAGAGTTTGCATGGATTATCGAAAGCTGAATTCTTGGACTGAGAAAGATCATTTTCTTATGCCTTTCATGGATCAGATGTTAGACCGTCTTGCTGGTAGAGGATGGTATTATTTTCTTGATGGCTATTTAGGGTATAATAAAATTGTTATTTCCCCCGAAGACTAAGAGAAGACTACTTTCACTTGTCCATACGAGACGTTCGCATTTAAGAGGATGCCTTTCGGTTTGTGTAATGCACTGGCCACCTTCCAACATTGTATAATATCTATTTTCTCCGACATGGTGGAGGACACTATCGAGGTGTTTATGGATGATTTTTCTATTGTGGGAGACTCGTTTGATGATTTTTTGGCACACCTTGCCAATGTGCTACAAAGATGCGAGGGGTACAACTTAGTGCTGAATTTGGAAAAATGTCACTTTATAGTCAATGAGGGTATCGTATTGGGGCATCAGATTTCAAAAAATGGCATTGAGGTGGATAAGGCGAAGATTGAAGTAATTGAGAAGCTACCCCCACCTATCTCTATAAAAGGTATTCGAAACTTCTTAGGTCATGCTGGTTTTTATAGAAGATTCATCAAGGATTTTTCCAAGATTGCACATTCTTTATGCAAACTTTTGGAGAAAGAGGTGAAGTTCGTGTTCGATGAAGCATGTCTAAAAGCCTTCGAGTGTCTTAAGGAGAAGTTGGTTTCAGCCCTTATTATTGTGTAACAGATTGGACTAAGCCTTTTGAGGTTATGTGCGATGCTAGCAGAGTGGCTTTGGGTGCAGTCCTTGGCCAAAGACGTGAGAAAATTTTACATCCGATTTACTACGCTAGCAAAGTGCTTAATCCAGCTCAAAAGAATTATACTGTGACTGAGCAGGAACTGTTGGCTGTAGTATTCGCTTTTGAGAAATTTAGATCTTACTTGATAGGTACGAAGGTGATTGTGCATACAGACCATGCAGCTCTGCGATATCTTATGTCAAAAAAAGATTCTAAGCCAACACTGATTCGCTGGGTACTTCTGTTGCAAGAATTTGACTTTGAAGTCAAAGATCGTAAGGGGACCAAAAATCAAGTTGCTGACCATCTATCACGCCTTGAGGAGGAAGCCATGCTTAAATTGAAGGATGATCTTGAGATTGATGATACTATTCCAGATGAGCAAGTACTGGCAACATCCCAAGACTTAATCCCTTGGTTTGCTGATTTTGCCAACTTTTTGGCAAGTGATCTAGTTCCGGAAGATATGTTGTATCAGCAGAGAATAAAATTCATGCATGAGGTAAGAAAATTCTTCTGGATGAGCCGTATTTGTTCAGGGTGTGTGTTGATTGCATAATTTGAAGATGTGTCCCAGAGGTCGAGATGATGAGTATTTTGAAAGCATGTCACTCATCACCAGTTGGGGGTCATTATGGAGGTGCGCGGACTGCCTATAAAATCTTTCAATGTGGGTACTACTGGCCCAGTATTTACAAAGATGCTCATGATTATACTCGCGCCTGTGACCAATGTCAAAGGCAAGGGAATATTTCACGCAGACACGAACTTCCCATGACAACTATACTTGAGCTTGAATTGTTCGATGTATGGGGAGTTGACTTTATGGGTCCTTTTGTGAGCTCGCATGGAATGAAATACATCTTAGTAGTGGTTGACTATGTTTCTAAGTGGGGTGGAGTAAATTGCGCTTCCTAATAACGAAGGGAGAAGTGTCACAGCGTTCCTGAAAAAGAACATATTTTCATGATTCGGGACATCCCGAGTGATTATTAGTGATGGAGGATCCCACTTCTGCAATTGTCTGTTCACGTCCCTGCTTGAAAAATATGGTGTTAAACAAAAGGTGGCAACACCTTACCATCCGCAGACAAGTGGGCAGGTTGAGGTATCAAATCGTGAGATCAAGTCGATTTTGGCAAAACAGTTAATGCCAATAGACTTTATTGGTCTCGAAGATTGGATGATGCGTTATGGGCATATCGGACTGATTTCAAAACACCAATCGATGCATCACCATATCAGTTGGTTTTTGGAAAATCTTGCCATTTGCCCGTCGAACTGGAACATAAGGCTTTGTGGGCATTGAAGAGGTTGAATTTAGACTGGAGTGAAGCGGCTCAATTGATACTTGAGAAGATGAATGAGATGGATGAATTTCTTCTCTGGGCTTATGAAAGTTCAGCATTATATAAAGAGAAGATGAAATTGTATCATGATCATCGAATTGAGAACCGAGAATTTCACCCGGGCGATTTGGTGCTACTATACAATTCCAAGCTTCGCTTCTTTACTGGAAAATTAAAATCCAAATGGTCCAGCCCATTCACGGTAGTTAGGGTATTCCCACATGGTGCTATTGAGCAGATAATGTTCTATTCAAAGTCAATGGACAGCGTGTTATGCATTATGTGGGAGTTACGTGTAACACCCCGTATGTTTCTGAGTTTAGTTGATTATTTTAACATTTATGGAAATATTGAAACATGAGAGAATTGATGAATATTACATTAATATGTTGGGTTTAAATAAGTCTTGTGCCATTGGGCCCAAATTGAAGCCCAAAGATGGAGCAAAAGACATGGTCCAAAGGGGTATTTGACCCATTCTTTCAATTGACCAAGTGAGGCCCTCATTTAATGAGTTATATGTGGCTAAGGATGACTTAAGGGGACCATATAAAGCAAGAGAAAAATCAGATATTTATTCAACACATTACACATGCCATTTTCTAGAATTATCCAAACTTTTCTCTCAACACTCAAACCCTAAAACTATCTTCCTCTTGGGAAAAGATCACTCCTTGGAAAGCTTTGGTAAGTGCTTACTCTCATGGTTCAATATATTATATGCATGGAATATGGTGTAGATCATGTTGGTTAGGTTGGTTAAGTGTGAGAAGTTCACTATGTGTGAAACAATTTATGTTTGCTTAATCGATGAAGGTTTTTGCCTTGAAAACTTGAAAATGGACTTGTGGCCTTGAAGGAAGTGAACTTGATGGGTTCAATATTGACATGTGATATTTTATTATAGCCTTAACTTGTTTTATTCTGGTACATAATTTTTGGAATTGTTATTGCAAAATTGTGCGTTGATTTTGTGGTGTATTAAGGAAATAGTATGGTTTTGGTGATGTTCATGTGTGTAGTGAAACCATGGATGATTGTTGGCATCCAAGATGATCTAAAATATGTCAAGATAAGTTTAGTTACGATCATGGACCATTCATTGCATAAAAAGACCCCAAAGAGACCCTTTTTGGCCGAAATGGGCAGCCGCCCTCGCAGACGAAGCACCTGCACGCGCAGGTGACTTTACAGGTTCCTCTGGCTGCTTCCAAAGGGCACCTGCAGACGTAGGTCAGCCACCTGCGGGCTCAGGTGGCTTTGCAGGTCAGCCCAGAGGTTCGTTTCGGTTGTTTTCGCATCTCTTTGACCCCCCAAAGCCCCTAGACCCTTCATGGATGTAATTATCAACTTATGGTACCTTTTGAATGACTTTAAAGGAGTATCCCGGAGGTATTTTGGATGGTATAAAATATGTAATGTTGTTAAAGAGTTATTGTGAAAGCTATCGAGTGAGTTGAGGGAGAAAATGTAACGTAGTCTTAATGAGGAAGTGCAAAGGATAAACTTGGTGTGAAATGTTATTGGTTTATGATGTATTGGTCAATGTATGGTATGTTATGGTATTGTTGGTATGTTAATGCAGTGGATTGTATTGTAAAGAACGAAATTATTCTATATAGCAGTCACGTAACTCATTGTGACACTTATACACTTGTAAGGTAGTTGATTGTTAACGTATGCCCGTTATGTACTTGTATTTTAGAGTGAAATGTAAGGAAGGAGCTGGACTATTGTGTTCATATATAGGCTTGTGTATTCATACGTGGAAGTGAAGGTATGTAAGGCTACTCTTTCCGTATCCTTCTGCAGCAGATATTGTTCACATTATCATAGTAGTTGTCCCGTTCTGAAATATTCCAAGGTATTTCATTCAGGTTTGATATATGTTGTTATCCACATGTTTCCTATTCATTGACTGATTGGCATTCATATGTCTCTTATCCATGGACTGAAGTTCCTAAGCTCTCATAATGTTGTAACTACTAAAAGAAACTGTTTCAAGGAAAGTGACGACGTAAGGAGAATCTATTCATTCTTAAGTCACATATCCCTCATTCATTAGTCGTTGTTGTTCATGAGTTACATAATTATGGAAATGATTCCAAAGTCTCAATAATGTTATGTTCCACATTCTAATAATTTTTTAACCACTAAGTATCAATCTCATGAAGTGAAGGAGTGAAGTAATGCATATGTGTGTGCTTCCAATAATGCCATGATCCTCAATGTATCAATCTTTCACAAGCGAATGTATCAATCTCTCAAAAGTAAGAAAAGAAGTAATGCATATTGTTAGTTGAAAGAGTACGGGTGGTAGCTCTAGCGGAATAAGCCTAGCTCGAGCCGATCCCGAGATTATTGGATCAGGGGGTAGTCCTAGAGGCATAAGCCTAGCTAGGGCCGATCCTGATAGGTGGTAGCTCTAGAGGTAATAACCTAGCTCGAGCCGATCCCAACATAACATTATGTTCTTTTAAGACCCACTGATCAGTTGGGACCCGGGTACGATATAGCACAGGTGTTGATAAATGAACACAGAAGCAAAGAAAGTAATGAACGTAAAGTACACAGTTCCAAACATACAGAATAATGGGTTATTCTTAGTGAATGTAAGGTACATTGTTCCATATATGCAGATCACTGATTTATCCATATTGATTACTCGCTTTTATTGGATTACATTGAAGTCTTATTGTATCATACAGTTTCATAAAGCCTTGCATACAGTACATTCTTCGTACTGACCCCCTTGGGAGGGGGGGAATTTACCTTACTTACTATAGGCACAGGTGTTAGTGGACCTCTACAGTAGAGTACGGGTTATTTGCAGATTTTTGGTGAGCTCCAGTTGGTTCGGGGCTTTCCAAGTCATAGTGTACATTGATTTTGGTATTGTACATGCTGTATAAAGTGGGGACTTGTCCCGACTCTAGCTTGGCTATGTATTTGTATCTGTAGAGGCTTTGTAGACATATGTGGGAAGGGGAATGTAAGAGATGTATGTCCAGTTTGACTTGATGGCCCTATCGGCCAAGTTTCATATATATAATACATATTTCCATGACTTCCGCATAGTTGTATGAGATACAACGACGTTATTTCAGAGGCATGCATATGAATGTTCGTGAGCACAGATTGGTTCTCTCGGGCCTTGTCGGCTTCGGGTGCCAGTCCGGCCCGTTGGAATTCGGGTCGTGACAAAAGTGGCATCAGAGCAGATCATCCTAAGGGTGTCTACAAAGCCGTGTCTGAGTAGAGTCTTATTTATGGATGTGTTGCGCGCCACATTTATTAGTAGGAGGTTTATGGGACATTTAGGAGTTGTTTCGTTTCTTCACTTCTAGATCGTGCAATAGAGCCAAAGTTGTAGGTGGACGCATATGTATGCATTGACATTGGTTTTTTCTTGCATAGTAAAATTCTGATTATCAGACAAGGTAAGGGCAAAGGTAGGTAGGTTGATATGCCTGCCGAAGAAGAAATGAGTAAATTACCCCCAGACCAAGCTAGTTAAGGTGGGGCTGACATGGAATTTGCAATACGGGTTTCTCTTAGCCAAAAGGTAGAGAAGTACCCGCAGAACCACCTATAAATGCCACTGAACAGGATTTAAGAAATGTAGTGCATATGTTGACTCAGATAGTTTCTGTATAATGTCACGGGCGAGCTGGCCCAATGACGAGTGTTGATGGTGCGGCTAGGGCATCCACTCGTCGAACATAGGATTTTTTAAAAATTAAACCCTTCTACGTTCACCGGATCGGATCTGAATGAAGACCCACAGGACTCTATAGACAAAATCAAAAGGGCTCTAGATGTTATGCATGTGACTGTGTATTGATGTACTTCCAGCTAGTTGGGAGGAATTTTAAACGACATTCCTTGACCAGTACCTCCCATATGAGGTTCGAAAAGCTCATGTGGATCGTTTGCCAAAGGACTATGAGTATCAGAAAGTACATTCTTCGGTTTAATTCTTTGTCTAGGCATGCTCCAAATGTTGTAGCTATTATGACCGATAGAGTGCATCGGTACGTGGACAAATGGATTGTACTATTGCGGCCTTGAAAAGAGATATGGATATAGGCAGAATAAAGGCTTTCTGCATAGATAATGGAGGATCAGAGGCAACAGAAAAGGACACAAATATTTGAAGAAGGGTCATCACAAAAGGGCTAGACCTATAGGACAGTTCATGGCGTCCCAAGGAGAATTTAGGTCTCGGGTGTTTAACAGACCGCCTAGACCATTATTTTCTTAGTCTATAGCAAATGTTCTACTTCGATCCCAAGGGTTTTGAGACAATCGGTTTGGGCAAAGAAGTGAATATGGGCAATGGGGTATCAAGCACAAGAACGTAGAAAGTAGGAACCAACCGAAGTCTCCTCGTCAGCCGTGTTAGTGCTGTAGATGTTATCATCTAGGTGAATGTCGGTTGGGGCCGAATGTTTGTTATTGGTGTGGTATGTTGGGACACAAAATGAGGCTTCTCCTGATGTAGCTACAGGTACCGTATATGTATTGATTGACCCATATTCAACACTAGCATATGTTATTTCATTAATTGCTAAAAATTCAAAAGAACACCAGAATTACTAGTTATGTCACATCAAGTCTATACATCAGTTGGTGAATCTATTGTAGTTAAAACAGTATATCATAAGTGCATAGTAATTGTTTGTGGTCATGAGACACTGGTTGATCTTATTGAGCTGGAAATAGTGGAATTTTGATGTTATAAAGGGATTGTGCCATAGTAGATTGCCGAACTAAAAAGTTGTATTGTCGTTTTCCCCAAATGAATGTTTTTGGAATGGCCAGGCAAATGTGGGGGAACCAAGAGGAAAATTTATTCCCCATCTTAAATCAAATAAAAGGATACTCTAAGGGATAAATATGTCACTTCGTAAGAGTGAAAGATACTGATGTGACACCACCAACTCTTCAATCAGTTCTGGTGGTAAATGAATTCCTCGATGTATGAGCTGGTATTAATGTGATGTAAGGTACTCAGTCTATTTTTATTTCTTCATATAGCATGGCCCCGGTAGAGTTGTGGGAAGGAAATGAGAAATTTAAAGACGTGATGAACAAGGGATTCATAAGACCTAGTGCGACCCCTTAGGGTGTATCAGTGTTCACAGTACAAAAAAAATGGCACATTGAGAATGTGTGTTTACTATCGGCAACTGAATAAGGTGACAACGAAGATACATGTCTTCTCCCCGGAGTTGATGACTTATTTGATCGGTTATAGGGTGCCAAATTCTTCCTAATGATTGACTTAAGGTTAGGAGATCATCAAGTAAGGGTCAAAGAAAATAAAGATACCCAAAATAGAGGTATTGTTGTTATGAATTCGTAGTTATGCCATTTGGACTAACAAATGCACCAGCTGCGTTGGTGGGTTTGATAATTAGGGTGTTTAACCATTGCTAAGCGTATTCGTGATGATGTTTTAGATTTTATACTAGATTACTCAAGATCACAAAAGGACCATGTTAATCACTTATGACAAGTGTTACGGATTCTTCGTGACCGTAAGATATATGCAAGTTCTTTAAATACAAGTTTGGTCATAATCCATATAGTCCTTAGGACACATTGTATAGAATGAAGGAATCAGGATTAATATACACAAAAGAAATGGCCAAGGCATATGACGCCTACGGAAATTCGTAGCTTTCTTGAGTTGTCCAATTATTACAGAAGAATTGTTAAAAAGGGCTTTTTGCCATTACCCTTCATAAAGCTAACACACAAAGTAACTAAGTTTCAGTGAAATGAGGTATGTGAGAAAGTTTGCAAGAGCTGAAAGATGAATTGACTCCTACACCTGTACTAGTACCTCCCAAAGGCACATAAGAGTATGCAGTGTCTGGTGATGTTTTAAAAGTTGGTGTGGGATGTGTATACATGCAGCATGACAATGTGATCGCATATGACTTAATACAATTGCGTCCACATAATAGAAATTATCCCACATATGATTTTAAGTTAACAGTTGTGACAATTGCTTGTAATAGATGGCACCACTACTTGTATAAAACTTCAGGTGAAAGAATTATAGTGTCAAATGTGGCAGAATTTTCATTGGTATCTGAGATAAAGGAAAAGCAATATGTAAATCCTATTTTTAGTTCAATTGAAAAAGAATGTACAACAAAGTTCGATGAAGGTATTTAAACAAACACAAGGGAGAGTACTTTAACGCCAATGTAGATTGTGTGTACCATGGTTTAGCGGAGATGTCATGGTAAGATTACATGAGAAGCATATTGTAGAACTTGTAGCTCAATGTCCAAGCGGTCATTGATTAACAATATGGCATCATAAATCTGTATGTTTTATGCAATGTATTACCCTTCCAGTTTGGAAGTGGAACATGAATAACATAGATTTAATCACAGGGTTGACTCGGACACTGCGAAGGTTGATTCCATATAGGTAATAGTTGAAAGGCCTACCGATTTAGTGTATTTTCCTATTAGTTAGGACCACCGATACAGCTGAACATTATGCAATGTTGTATGTTACCGAGATAGTATGATTACATGGGATTCACTCACTATTGTATAAAATAGGAGAGCTTACTTTATTGCACAGTGTTGGAAGTCTTTTTAGTAAAGCATGGGTACACAGGTGGATGTAAGTACGGCTTGTCATCCTCAGATAGATAGGCAAATAGAACATATTATATGAACATTTGAAGATATGCCACGAGTTTGTACATTGGACTTTAAAGGTAGTTGGGATGAACATCTATCGTTTATTGAAATCGCTTACAATAAAAGTATCAAAAGGCACCTGTCATGCCCCGAATTCCATCGGAACGTGATTGGCACCCGTAGCCGATAAGGCCAGAGAGAACCAATCTTTACTCATCCCCACACATATGTATGCTATAAGAAACGCCACCGTCACGTAAGGACATAAAAGACCAGTATCAGAAAGCATGAAACATGATGTCATATATATATGTATGTGTGAAACTTGGCCTTCAGGACCATCGAGTAAAACGGACCTACAACTCCTTTTTTCACATTCATTTACATACCCACATACATCTACAAAATCCTCTAGCAGAAGTACATACATGACCAACCGAAGTTCGGGACAAGCCCCGCTTTACATAACATATACAATACCAAAATCAATGTAAAACTTGGACACGAAAAGCCCTGAACCAACTGGAGCTCACCAAAGATCAGTATATGTCCTGCAGCTACTGGGGAGGTCTACTAGAACCTGTGCCTGCAGCAAGTAAGGTAAATTCCCCAAGAGGGGTCAGTACTAAGAATGTACTGAGTATGTAAGGCTGTATGAAACTGAATCTATATATAAGAACTTTCATGGAAAAATAATCACAAGGGACATGCCCATTATGGATAAGCCATCAATCTACCTATTTGGAACTGCATGCATTACTTTCGATACTTATTTCACGTTTGTACATCTTCTTACTTGCTTGCATATCATTAGAGATATATCTATTTATATTTTACCCGGGCCCAACTGATCAGTGGGAAAAATAATACCATCATGAAGGTGTTCATGCCACCCCATGGATACACCCAAGATGTTGGGATAGTCATCATGAAGGTGTGTTCTTTCACCCCATGGATATCATCATGAAGGTGTTTATGTCACCCCAAGGATACACTCATAATATTAGGATCGTCATCAGGAAGGTGTTTATTTCACCCCATGGATACACTCATTCATGAAAGATTATTACATTGAGAATTATGACATTTTTGGAAGCACACATGTCTGCATTTTGTTATCCTTCACTTCATGAGATTGATACTTTTGAGAATTGAAACATTATTGAAAGTTTTGGAACACAACCTTATTGGAACTTGGAATCATCTCTATAAGTATGTTATACATGAATGACAATGGATCAAGAATAAGATATATATGATCAACACTAGATGATAACATGAAATGAGATGCCTTAGGACATTTCGGAAGTGAATAAGTACCACTACAAAGTGTACACTATATGCTGCAGAAGGATACGGAAATAGGAACCTTACATACCTTCACTTCCAAGTATCAATTCACAATCCTATGTATGAACACAAAAGTCCAGCTTCTTCCTTACGTCTTACTCTACAATACAAGTACATATCGGAACTTACATTAGCAACTAGTTACTATATAGGCATACAAGACAACAATGAACTATATGTCTGCCATATAACATCATGTCACCCCTTAAAATACCATCCAATGTATTCTCATATCCACAACACCATCATATTACACACAATGACCAAGAAATCATACATCGATAGCATTTCGCACCATACTTACTCTTTACGCTTTTCTCTTTATCATTCCGTCACAATTACTCCTTTATGATAACATATGAACAACCATACATACTTAATACAGTCCAACACACCTCCATACAATACTTTAAATTCATTAAAACGACATCACAAGTAGATAAGTACATCCAAAAAGGGTATAGGGGCCTTCGGGGATCAACTATAGACGGAAGCACCCAAAACGAAAATCTAGAATGACCTGCACTGCCACCTGCTCCTGTAGGTGGCTGAGGTGTGCGTGAAGATGAACTTTGGCATCAGCTATAGGCATATGCGCCCGCAGGTGCCTCCGTCTGCGGGGACGGATGCCCGTTTTGGTCCGAAATGGTTTCTTTTGGGTCTTTTAATGCAATGAATGGTCCATGATCATTACCAAACTTATTTTGACCTATTTTTGATCATACTAGACACCAACGTTCAGCCATGGTCTCACAACACACATAACAACACCCAAAACTATACTTTACGGCCAATACGGCACCAAAACCATACCATAACCAATTTCACAATAGAAATTCCAAACATTATACACCATGACAAAACATGGGAAGACTATAATAACATATCACATGTAAATATTAACTTCATCAAATTCACTTCCTGCAAAACCACAAGTACACACTTAAGATTACAAGGTAAAACCACCCTCCGATTTAACAAACACACATAGTGAACTTCTCCACACTCCACCAACATAACCAACACAATATACACCATCTATAATTCATAAAATATATTAACCCATCATAAGGAACACTTACCAAGTCTTACAAATTGATGATCTTGGCCAAAAGAGTGACTTAGGGTTCTTGAGAGACAAGATGATAATATTGGAAAAGTCTAGAAAATGTTATGAGAGTCCAAATGAATAAAAATCTGATTTTCTTACTTTATATAGTCCTTCAAGTCTCTCTTATCTCTTCCTTAGCATTAAATGCAATGTTGATTGGTCAAATGGACCAATATTGGAAGAATGGGTCAAAAATAATCTCTTTTGGGCCATGTCTTCCTCAAGATTATGGGCTTCCTTTTGGGCCCAATTGTATAGGAATTATAAATGCCCATATAATTAAGACATAATTCATCCATTCTCTCATTTTACATATGTCCATAAATGTTACGGTTGTCAGCTAGACTTAGAAACGTACGGGGTGTTACATTCTTCCCCCCTTAGAAACATTCATCCTCGAATGTTAGTGTTATTAGTATTTCAAAGTAAACAATTACAAGTTTAGGAACATCCTTCATGTCATCATATACAGATATACACAAAGTTTATAAATACTTACTTGTCATTCTTCTCTTTGAAACAAATGAGGGTACTTGGATTTCATCATCTCTTCGGCTTTCCATGTGACCTCTTCTATTTGCTGATTCCTCCAAAGTACCTTTACGAATGCTATGTCTTTGTTTCTCAATCTCTTCACTTGTCTATCCATAATGGCAATAGGTATCTCCTCATAGGTAAGATCCTCTGTACCATGTACCTCATCAATAGGAACAATACGAGATGGGTCTCCTATGCATTTTCGAAGCATCGAAACATGAAATACGGGATGAACTGTGGAGAGTTCCTGGGGTAGTGCTAACTCATAAGCAACCTTCCCAAATCTTCTAATGATTTCATATGGGCCTATGTAACGTGGACTCAATTTTCCTTTCTTTCCGAACCGCATTACCCCTTTCATTGGTGACACCTTCAGAAATACCCAATAACCTATGTCGAACTCAAGTCCTCTTCTTCTAACATCGGCATATGACTTGTGTCGACTCTGGGCCGTACGTAATCATTGTTGAATCACCTTGACCTTCTCCATAGCCTGATGAACAATATCTGGCCCAAGTAAAGCAGTTTCACCTACTTCAAACCATCCGATGGGTGATCTACATTTCCTTCCGTACCAAGCTTCATAAGGTGCAATTTTAATACTTGAATGATAGCTATTGTTGTAGGCAAATTCAATAAGAGGAAAATGTTCATCCCAAATGCCTTGAAAATCTAACGTACAAGCTCGTAGCATATCTTCAAGTGTCTGAATAGTATGTTCTGGTTGTCCATCAGTCTGAGGATGGAAAGCCGTAATCAAGTTCACCTGTGTACCCAAGCTCTGTTGAAAAAATCGCCAAAAGTGCGCTGTGAACTGTGCTCCTCTGTCTGATATAATGGAAAGTGGAATACCATGCAATCGTACTATCTCTTTCACATACAATTTTGCATAATCCTCAGCTGTATAAGTGGTCTTGACTTGTAGGAAATGCGCTGACTTGGTAAGCCTGTCCACTATAACCCATATAGAATCAAATTTCCGCAATGTACGGGGCAAACCTGTAATGAAGTCCATATTAATCATATCCCACTTCTAGAATGGAAGATTAATACATTGCATATAACCTCCTGGTTTCTGATGCTCTACCTTTACTTATTGACAATTCGGGCACTGAGCGACAAATTCTGCAATATTCTTCTTCATATTTCCCCACCAATACACTGCTTTTAAATCATGATACATTTTAGTAGCACCCGAATGAATAGAATAGCGCGAATGATGCGCCTCCATCATGATTCTTTTCCGTAGTTTATCTACATCTGGAACGCATACTCTACCTTGGAATTGGAGCACCCCTTCCTGTGTTAGATCAAATGCCTCTGTCAAATTCTTTTCTACATTCTCCTTTAACTGCATTAACATAGGATCTGTAAATTGCTTTTCTTTCACCTCAGCTATTAACAAAGATTCAGCCGCATTTTGCACAATAACTCCTTCATCTGAGGATTCAAGAAGATGAACCCCCAAGCTGGATAATTGATGTATATCTTTGATTATCTCTTTCTTTTCTGTCAATTGCTCGCTAATGCTTTCTATTGCCTTGCGGCTCAATGCATCAGCCACTATATTTGCTTTTCCTGGATGGTATAGAATGTCAATATCATAGTCTTTTAAAAGTTCTAACCACCTTCGTTGTCTCAAATTAAGTTCCTTCTGCTTAAAGTGATATTGCAAACTTTTGTGATCCGTATAGATATCAACATGAACTTCATACAAATAATAACGCCATATCATTAAAGCAAAGACCACCTCTGCTAATTCAAGATCATGTGTGGGATAATTTTTCTCATGTGGCCTCAATTGTCGTGAGGCATATGCTATGACATTACCGTGCTGCATCAGTACACATCTGAGGCCAACCCCGAAAGCATCACAATACACTACATAACCTTCGGTACCTTCGGGAAGCACTAAAACTAGGGTGGAGGTTAATTTATCTTTCAACTCTTGGAAGCTTTTCACACACGCATCATTCCACTGGAATTTAACTACCTTATGCGTAAGCTTTGTTAGAGGCGCAGCTATGGAAGAGAAACCTTCCACAAATCTTCTGTAATAACCTGCCAGCCCAAGAAAACTATGAATCTCTGTGGGTGTTGTAGGTCTTGGCCAATTTTTCACCGCTTCAAACTTTTGTGTATGCACCTGTATCCCTTCATCTGACACAATATGACCCAAAAATGCAACTGATTTTAACCAAAATTCACACTTAGAGAACTTAGCATACAACTTATGCTCGCGGAGAATCTGCAATACTTGTCATAAGTGTTTAGCATGGTCTTCTGGTGATCTAGAATAAACCGGGATGTTATCTATAAATACCGTGACGAACACGTCCAGAAATGGCTTAAACACCCTATTCATCAAATCCATGAACATAGCTGGTGCATTTGTTAGTCCAAATGACATTACTAAAAATTCATAATGGTCATACCGTGTTCGAAAAGCTGTTTTGGATACATCTTCTTCTCTAACTCTGACTTGATGGTAACCCGACCTCAAGTCGATCTTTGAAAAACACTTGGTACCCTGTAACTGATCAAACAAATCATCAATTCGAGGGAGGGGATATTTGTTCTTGATCGTTACCTTATTCAATTGTCAATAGTCGATGCACATCCTCAACGTGCCATCTTTCTTTTGTACAAATAATAACAGTGCACCCCACGGGGATACACTAGGTCTAATAAAGCCCTTGTCTAGCAAATCTTTCAATTGCTCCTTCAATTCGCGCAATTCTGTCGGAGCCATTATATATGGAGGAATAGAAATAGGCTGAGTGCCTGGAATCACATCAATACAAAATTCTACTTCCCGTTCTGGGGGTAAGCCTGGAAGATCCTCTGGAAACACATCTAGAAATTCATTGACCACTGGAACCGACTGTGGAGTTAGTGGTTCCACTTTCGTATCTCTCACCCATACTAAATGACATGTGTAACCTTTGGCAATCAGTTTTTTGGCTTTCAAATAAGAAATAAATCTTCCTCTTGGTGCCCCTACATCACCTTTCCATTTAAGAACATTCATTTGTAGGAAATGAAAATATACCTTCTTGGCCCGGTAATCTACCGTGGCATAACAAGAGGCCAACCAATCCATCCCCATTATTACATCAAAATCCACCATATCAAGTTCAATGAGATTGGCCATTGTATCATGACCACACACAGTTACCATACAATTTCGATATACTCTTTTTGCAACAATACATTCACCAACCGGTGTAGACTCTTTAATTGATTTAATTAATAATTCTGGTGCCTTTGCAAATTTTACAGCAATCAATGGAGTAACATAGGACAATATAGAACCGGGGTCAATCAATGCATATACATTATATGAAAATATGGATAATGTACCTGTGAAGACATCAGGAGAAGCCTCTGAATTCTGTCGGTCCACTAAAGCATAAGTGTGATTCTGGGCCCCGCTAGTACTGGCTGCTCCTCTGGTACCCCTACCACAGCC
The DNA here is from genome assembly GCA_031232105.1 of Capsicum rhomboideum. NCBI lineage: Eukaryota > Viridiplantae > Streptophyta > Magnoliopsida > Solanales > Solanaceae > Capsicum > Capsicum rhomboideum. The sequence continues at coordinate 42,510,614 of CP124719.1, read as the reverse complement.
AACAGGCTACACACCTTGGCCTACAGAAGGAACCAATGATGATGACGCAACAGTCGATCCCGCAGGTCGCGCCACACCACCCAAGCCTCTTCGTGGGCAATCTCTCATCATGTGCCCTGCCATACCACGCCAATAACATACATTCATCCCCCGCCGGCATTCACCTGAATAAAACCGTCTATAATACTGACATAACGGGTGAAAAAATCCTGCTGTCCGTGAACCACGACTTCTGCTGCTTTTCCCGGCTTGATTAAAACCCCGAGACCCTCGAAAGTGAGAGAAAGTGCCTGCCATGGAATGAGAAAATGAAGGCCTAGGTGGTCTATTAAAACTTCGAGGCCTGAAATATGCTTGGAATGCCATGGACTGTCCCGTAGATCTAGCTCTCTTGGACGACCCTTATTCAAACCCTTGTGTTCTTCTCTGTTGCCTCTGATCCTCCATTTTCTGTGCAAAGGCTTGTATTCTAGCTATATCCATATCCCGATTTAGAGCAGCAATAGTGCAATCTCGCACCAAATATGGCTCCAATCTGTCCACATATCTATGGACTCTATCTGTCATCATAGCCACAACATTGGGAGCATATCGGGCCAAGGAATTAAATTGTAGACTGTATTCCCTGACACTCAGATTCCCCTGACGGAGATTTAAGAATTGATCCGCACGTGCCTCACGAATCACATAGGGGAGGTAGTGATCCAGGAACGCTGCTTCAAATTCTTCCTATGTAGGGGTTTGTACCAATCTCACGAGCTTTCTTCCAATCTTCATACCACAATATGGCCTCACCCTTCAATCTATAGGCCGCAAGCTCAACCGTTTCCACACCGAACACATGCATAACCTCCAAAGCTCTTTGGGTTTGATCTATAAAATCTTGGGGATCTTCATTCGGGTCTGAACCAGTGAAGGTGGGAGGATCTAATTTTAAGAAATCTTGAGTTCTACGACTAGCTGCTCTTGCTGCACTATCATCACCCGTTCTTGGTCCACCTTGTCCCTAAACCTGTGCAACAACTATTCTAGTCAACATTTGGACTGCATCCTTTAAGTCCTGATCAGTGGTAGTATTTACTGGTGGATCTACAGGTGCTCCTCTCCTACTTGACTCTTCTGGAACAGAGGGAGTAGAGGAAGCTCGTGACACAAATTCATTCTCAGTATCACCTTGATTTATCTGATCAGGTGGTGGTATACTGGTTCCTTCTCCAATAATTCTATCTACCCTCTTGCTTTTACCTCGACCTATTCTTGTCATCGACATTTTTCTATAATATACAAGAACAACAATACTTGTGGTTAGAAACAATCCCACCTATAACTTTGGCTCTAATGCATGATCTAGAAATGAAGAAAAGAAACGACATCCTAAATGTCCCGTAGCCTCCTACTTATAAATGTGGTGCATAACACATCGATAAGTAAGACTCTACTCAGACACGGCTTTGTAGACACCCTTAGACCAACCTGCTCTGATACCACTTTTGTCACGCCCCGAATTTCATCAGAACATGATTGGCACCCGTAGCCGATAAGGCCTGAGAGAACCAATCTTTACTCATCCCCACACATATGTATGCTATAAGAAACGCCACTATCACGTAAGGACATAAAATACCAATATCGAAAAGCATGGAACATGATGTCATATATATATGTATGTGTGAAACTTGGCCTTCAGGACCATCGAGTCAAACAGACATACAACTCCTTTATTCACATTCATTTACATACCCACATATGTCTACAAAAGCCTCTAGTAGATGTACATACATGACCAACCTAAGTTCGGGATAAGCCCCGCTTTACATAACATATACAATACCGAAATCAATGTACAACTTGGAAACGGAAAGCCCCGAACCAACTGGAGCTCACCAAAGATCAGTATATTTCCTGCAGCTACTGGGGAGGTCTACTAGAACCTGTGCCTGCAGCAAGTAAGGTAAATTCCCCAAGAGGGGTCAGTACTAAGAATGTACTGAGTATGTAAGGCTGTATGAAACTGAATCTATATATAAGAACTTTCATGGAAAAATAATCACAAGGGACATGCCCATTATGGATAAGCCATCAATCTACCTATTTGGAACTGCATGCATTACTTTCAATACTTATTTCACGTTTGTACCTCTTCTTACTTGCTTGCCTATCATTAGAGATATATCTATTTATATTTTACCCGGGCCCAACTGATCAGTGGGAAAAATAATACCATCATGAAGGTGTTCATGCCACCCCATGGATACACCCAAGATGTTGGGATAGTCATCATTAAGGTGTGTTCTTTCACCCCATGGATACACTCATTCATGAAAGATTATTACATTGAGAATTATGACATTTTTGGAAGCACACATGTCTGCATTTTGTTATCCTTCACTTCATGAGATTGATACTTTTGAGAATTGAAACATTATTGAAAGTTTTGGAACACAACCTTATTGGAACTTGGAATCATCTCTATAAGTATGTTATACATGAATGACAATGGATCAAGAATAAGATATATATGATCAACACTAGATGATAACATGAAATGAGATGCCTTAGGACATTTCGGAAGTGAATAAGTACCACTACAAAGTGTACACTATATGCTGCAGAAGGATACGGAAATAGGAAACTTACATACCTTCACTTCCAAGTATCAATTCACAATCCTATGTATGAACACAAAAGTCCAGCTTCTTCCTTACGTCTTACTCTACAATACAAGTACATATCGGAACTTACATTAGCAACTAGTTACTATATAGGCATACAAGACAACAATGAACTATATGACTGCCATATAACATCATGTCACCCCTTACAATACCATCCAATGTATTCTCATATCCACAACACCATTATATTACACACAATGACCAAGAAATCATACATCGATAGCATTTCGCACCATACTTACCCTTTACGCTTTTCTCTTTATCATTCCGTCACAATTACTCCTTTATCATAACATATGAACAACCATACATACTTAATACAGTCCAACACACGTCCATACAATACTTTAAATTCATTAAAATGACATCACAAGTAGATAAGTACATCCAAAAAGGGTATAGGGGCCTTCGGGGATCAACTATAGACGGAAGCACCCAAAACGAAAATCTAGAATGACCTGCACTGCCACCTGCTCCTGTAGGTGGCTGAGGTGTGCGTGAAGATGAACTTTGGCATCAGCTAGAGGCATCTGCGCCCGCAGGTGCCTCCGTCTGCGGGGACGGATGCCCGTTTTGGTCCGAAATGGTTTCTTTTGGGTCTTTTAATGCAATGAATGGTCCATGATCATTACCAAACTTATTTTGACCTATTTTTGATCATATTAGACACCAACGTTCAGCCATGGTCTCACAACACACATAACAACTCCCAAAACTATTCTTTACGGCCAATACGGCACCAAAACCATACCATAACCAATTTCACAATAGAAATTCCAAACATTATACACCATGACAAAACATGGGAAGACTATAATAACATCTCACATGTAAATATTAACTTCATCAAATTCACTTCCTGCAAAACCAAAAGTACACACTCAAGATTACAAGGTAAAACCACCTTCCGATTTAACAAACACACATAGTGAACTTCTCCACACTCCACCAACATAACCAACAAAATATACACCATCTATAATTCATAAAATATATTAACCCATCATAAGTAACACTTACCAAGTCTTACAAATTGATGATCTTGGCCAAAAGAGTGACTTAGGGTTCTTGAGAGACAAGATGATAATATTGGAAAAGTCTAGAAAATGTTATGAGAGTCCAAATGAATAAAAATCTGATTTTCTTACTTTATATGGTCTTTAAAGTCTCTCTTATCTCTTCCTTAGCATTAAATGCAATGTTGATTGGTCAAATGGACCAATATTAGAAGAATGGGTCAAAAATAATCTCTTTTGGGCCATGTCTTTCTCAAGATTTTGGGCTTCCTTTTGGGACCAATTGTATAGGACTTATAAATGTCCATATAATTAAGACATAATTCATCCATTCTCTCATGTTACATATGTCCATAAATGTTACGGTTGTCAGCTAGACTTAGAAACGTACGGGGTGTTACAACACCTTACGAATCTTTATATGAAAGAAAATGTAGATCATCAATTGGATGGGTTACAGCTGATGAAATTTTCTTTGCTCGGGTCAGATTTTGTTCATTAAGCTATAGATAAGGTGAAGGTGGTACAATAGTAGCTACAAGCTAACACAAGTCATATACCGAGATCCATTGTTTTTATTGAAAGTATACAAGTTAGGGAGGATCTCACTTGTGAAGAGGTATATATTTCTATTTTATATGGAAAAATGAAAAGATTAAGAAATAAAGAAGTAACTTTTGTAAAGGTAGAGTGGAGGAGCCGACTGGTAAAAGGAATCACGTGGGGAGCAAAAGAAATGATGAGGTCCAAGTACCCTCATTTATTCCAAAGGGAAGAACAAACTCACACTATGAGATTGGAACAATGACAAGTAAGTAAGTATAAGCATTGAGTATATATATACATGATAACATGAAGAATGCTCCTAGACTTGTAATTGTTTACTTTGAATAATGTCACTAACATTCGAGGACGAATGTTTCTAAGGGGGGAAGAATGTAACACCCCATATGTTTCTGAGTTTAGTTGATTACCGTAACATTCATGGAAATATTTAAACATGAGATAATTGATGAATATTACATTAATATTTTGGTTTTAAATAAGTCTTGTGCCATTGGGCCCAAATTGAAGCCCAAAGATGGAGCAGAAGACATGGCCCAAAGGGGTATTCGACCCATTCTTTCAATTGACCAAGTGAGGCCCTCATTTAATGAGTTATATGTGTCTAAGGATGACTTAAGGGGAACATATAAATAAATATAAAAATAAGATTTTACTCAACACATTACACATGCCATTTTCTAGAATTATCCAAACTTTTCTCTCAACACTCAATCCCTAAAACTATCTTCCTCTTGGGACAAGATCACTCCTTAGAAAGCTTTGGTAAGTGTTTACTCTCATGGTTTAATATATTATATGCATTTAATATGGTGTATATCATTTTGGTTATGTTGTGAAGTGTGAGAAGTTCACTATGTGTGAAATAATTTATGTTTGCTTAATCGGTGAAGGTTTTTACCTTGTAAACTTGAAAATGGACTTGTGGACTTGAAGGAAGTGGGATTTATGGGTTAAATATTGACATGTGAGATGTTATTATAGCCTTAACTTGTTTTATTCTTGTACATAATGTTTGGAATTGTTATTGCAAAATTGTGCATGGATTTGGTGGTGTATTGAAGAAATAGTGTGGTTTTGGTGATGTTTATGTGTGTTGTGAAAACATGGATGATTTTTGGCATCCAAGATGATCTAAAATATTTCAAGAGAATTTTATTTATGATCATGGACCATTAATTACATAAAGAGACCCTTTTTGGTCGAAACGGGCACCCGCCCTCGCAGACAAAGCACCTGCGGGCGCAGGTGACTTCGCAGGTGCCTCTGGCTACTTCCAAAGGGCACCTACGGATGCAGGTCAGCCACCTGTGGGCGCAGGTGGCTTCGCAGGTCATCCCATAGGTTCATTTCGGTTGTTTTCGCATCTCTTTGACCCCCCAAAGCCCCTATACCCTTCATGGATGTAATTATCAACTTATGGTACCTTTTGAATGACTTTAAAGGAGTATCCCAGAGGTATTTTGGATGCTATAAAATATTTATTGTTGTTAAAGAGTTATTGTGAAAGCTATCGAGTGAGTTGATGGAGAAAAGGTAACGTAGTGTTAATGAGGAAGTGTAAAGGATAAACTTGGTGTGAAATGTTATTGGTTTATGATGTATTGGTCAATGTATGGTATGTTATGGTATTGTTGGTATGTTAATGTAGTGGATTGTATTGTGAAGAATGAAATTATGCTATATAGCAGTCACGTAACTCATTGTGACACTTATACACTTATAAGGTAGTTTATTGTTAACGTATGCCCTTTATGTAATTGTATTGTAGAGTGAAACGTAAGGAAAGAGCTGGACTATTGTGTTCATATATAGGCTTGTGTATTCATACTTGGAAGTGAAGGTATGTAAGGTTACTCTTTCCGTATACTTCTGCAGCAAATATTGTTCACATTGTCATAGTAGTTGTCCCGTTCTGAAATATTCTAAGGTATTTCATTCAAGTTTGATATATGTTGTTATCCACATGTTTCCTATTCATTGACCGATTGGCATTCATATGTCTCTTATCCATGGACTGAAGTTCCTAAGCTCTCATAATGTTGTAACTACTAAAAGAAACTGTTTCAAGGAAAGTGACGACGTAAGGAGAATCTATTCATTCTTAAGTCACATATCCCTCATTCATTATTCGTTATTGTTCATGAGTTACATAATTATGGGCATGATTCCAAAGTCTCAATAATGTTATGTTCCACGTTCTAATAATGTTTTAACCACTAAGTATCAATCTCATGAAGTGAAGGAGTGAAGTAATACATATATGTGTGCTTCCAATAGTGTCATGATCTTCAACGTATCAATCTTTCACAAGTGAATGTAGCAATCTCTCAAAAGTAAGAAAAGAAGTAATGCATATTGTTGGTTGAAAGAGTACGGGTGGTAGCTCTAGAGGCATAAGCCTAGCTTGAGCCGATCCTGAGATTATTGGATCAGGGGGTAGTCCTAGAGGCATAAGCCTAGCTCGGGCCAATCCTGACAGGTGGTAGCTCTAGAGGTAATAACCTAGCTCGAGCCGAGCCCGATATATTAATTCATGGGTGGTAGCTCTAAAGGCATAAGCCTAGCTCGAGCCGATCCCAACATAACATTATGTTATGTTAAGACCCACTGATCAGTTGGGGCCCGGGTATGATATAGCACAGGTGTTGATGAATGAACACAGAAGCAAAAAAAGTAATGAACGTAAAGTACACAGTTCCAAAGATACAGAATGATGGGTTATTCGTAATGAATGTAAGGTACATGGTTCCATATATGCAGATCACTGATTTATCCATATTGATTACCCACTTTTATTGGATTACATTGAAGTCTTATTGTATCATACAGTTTCATATAGCCTTGCATACTCAGTACATTCTTCGTACTGACCCCCTTGGAGGGGGGGAATTTACCTTACTTGCTGCAGGCACAGCCGTTAGTCGACCTCGACAGTAAAGTGCGGGTCATTTGCAGATTTTTGGTGAGCTCCAGTTGGTTCGGGGCTTTCCGGGTCATAGTGTACATTGATTTTGGTATTGTACATGTTGTATAAAGCGGGGACTTGTCCTGACTCTAGCTTGGCTATGTATATGTATCTGTAGAGGCTTTGTATACATATGTGGGAAGAGGAATGTAAGAGATGCATGTCCAGTTTGACTTGATGGCCCTATCGGCCAAGTTTCATATATATAATACATGTTTTCGTGACTTCCGCATAGTTGTATGAGATACATCAACGTTATTACAGAGGCATGCATATGAATGTTCATGAGCACAGATTGGTTCTCTTGGCCCTTGACGGCTTTGAGTGCCAGTCCGGCCCGTTGGAATTCGGGTCGTGACATTACGGAAGAGATAAAGACAGTTGAGGAACTTGAGTCAAGCTAGCCATTTTGTGCCACGAAGTTAAATCAGGAGATTCATGGGAGGTGGCTAGTTGGTGAAGTCTGAGTATCCAAGTTAGCCGTGTCGAGCCGCGACATTAAATCAAGCGCTGATTGGGAGGCAACCCAAGATTTTGTTATGCGGAGATCTGATTATTAAGGAGCAGTTAGCTGAAAATCACAAAATTTACATGAATTGGTTCAGTACCATCCACGCCAAGACTCACGTCACGTAAATTATACTCACAACACGTGGTGGGTATCGTGAAAATCAAAGATAAATTTCAGGTTTCAGAATCTTACCTACGGCAGAGGACCCACGTAACGTGAGTCCAACTCATGCCACTGAGTTGTATCGTGGAAATCAGAGGAAACTTTCAGGTTCAGTATCCCATCTACGCCAGGGCCCACGTGACGTGAGTCCAACCCATGTCATGTGGGTGGTTCCGTGACAAGTTAAAATCTGCAGATAGCCCATACCGGACCCGACCCGATCCAATCCTATTTTTCCAAAATAAAAGCGGTTCCTTTCTTCTTTACCCGACTTAAATCCGACCCACTCCATTATTTCCTCACTTTCAATTCATCTAATCAAACCCTAAATTTCCCACTTTCCCTTTCATCTTCACCTTAAATCCGACAACCCCTTCTCCAAACCCTCCAAATTTGACCCCCTATTCCAAAAATCATCCAAAATCCGACCCTATTACCCACAAATTTCAAAAACCCAACCCCCTATTCCAAAAATCATCCAAAATCTGACCCTATTACCTACAAATTTCAAAATCCCGACCCCCTATTCAAAAAATCATCCAAAATTCAACCCTATTACCCATAAATTTCGAACACCGATCCCCACACCCGAATTCGATCCAAACCCGACCCATATACCCAAAATCCGACTCTAACCCATTACATGCCTCCTAAATCAAACCCCAAAAGTGACCATCTTGATTCTTCATCCCGTATTCGCATGAAAAATCCAGAAAACCCAACTCGATTGCGAGATAAAACAACTAAATCGGATAAAAGTGGGTCTGTGGAGGAGTTTGACATTAGTCATGATGATACTGCTTTGGTACCTTGGGCCACGAGGTTACAGAGGTGAGCCCGAGCAGCTGTCAGGGCAGCATTCCAGCCGGCCCCACAAACTGTCTAGCCAGTTATCCCGGCTGAGTCCTCTGAGTCCGCCCCCCAGTCTGAAGAGGGAGAGGATGCTTCTATGTCAGGTTCTGCAGATGATGCTATGGGTCAGGGTACTTTTGCGGTGGAGGCTACAACTTCTATTTTCGATTCTGGTGCCTAGAGTGCTCCGACCCCCGCGCAAAGTAGGGAGATTCAGTGATGGTGTGTGCAGGGCATGCGTGCCTTTTATGATAGAGATACTGAGTTGACTGAGAGGGGTGTGTGTCGGAGGAGCATTATGGAGGAGCCACAATACCGGGTGGAGGAGTTGAGGACACTACCTGATATTTGGCCTGTCTTTGAGAGATATGGATTGGGTTGGACGGTGCAGCCTTCTGGTCGCTATAGCTCGGAGTTAGTCCGAGAGTTTTATGCCTCTTATTCTGCATCGATTGACTTGAGAACTCCTGTTGGGCAGCGATACCTTTTGCAGCCATTATTGACTCACGTCGTGGTTCAGGGTACCCGCATGGATATTTTGGAGCAGACTATTCACCGCTTCTTATTTGGGGCTGACCGTCCATTCTTGACTTCGACTGCTGAATTTGATCATAGGATGGACACTGTCAGAGATAATTTAGGATGCGAGATGTGGAGTAGAAATTGGAGCTGCTTAAATGGATTGCGGGGTACATAGCCGAAGATGGTGTGGCGGCTAGTTGGGTGACCGGGAAGCTGGACATCAAAGAGTCCATTCTTCATTTTGCTGGTAGATTCTGGTGGTCCATGGTTCGGTATCGGTTGGGTCCAACCAATGCTGATAACTCACTCACATTGGACCGAGCTGTGGTAGTAGCCAGCATCTTGGCTGGTTATGAGATTCATTTTGTGAGGTACATCGTCTGGGAGATCCACAAGCGGGATTTCAGAGATCACACGAGTATACCCTTCCCATACCTGATCCAAGGGCAGTGTGATATGGCAGGGGTGGCTAGGATACCTGCCCTCGACCATTATATCGATGTGACCTGCATTACGGATATTGGACTGATGCAGCAGAGGGGTTCACACCCATTCTTCCATGAGGTTAACAATCATTTGAGTCATCGGGCGCAGCCCTGGATGAGCCTAGTAGTGCCCCTATGCCTATTCCTGTACCGATTAGGGTACCTGTGACTATTCCTGTGCATACTGAGGGCGCTGGCCCTGTTGATGATGCGGTACTCGGTACTAGTGCTCCACCGCCTCCTTCTAGTATGGTTTTAGTATCGAGGGACTTTCTGCAGTAGTTGATTGACAAGCAGACAGAGATGTTTAAGCCCCAGACTCACACTGAGACCCAGATAGCTAAGTTGGTATCCCAGCTTAAGCCTTGGGTTAGGACGACTGTAGAGGTTGCAGAGGATAGGGTGGAGGCCAGGATAACTGCAGTGATGGATCAGTTCATGCGAGGGTTGCATGGGAGGATTGACAGTTTTAAGGCACGTATGACCTCCCGGTTGAGTGTTGCACCAGGACCTGATATGACCGGCTTGGCCCAGGAGGTGGTCGCATTGAGAGAGGAGGTTCAGGCATTGGCATCATGTAGCACTCCTATTATAACACCTATGACTGCCTAGACCTTTGTACGACCAACATTTGAGGTTGATTTGTTCTCTGATAAGGAGCCTCCGATGGATAGAGGTAAGAGACCCCGCAGTCCGGAGGATCGAGGTGATAGTGATGCTGAGTACGAGAGTGATCTGCGAAGGGCGGTTAAAGCCTACCAGGTGGAGTACCATGCAAGCCAGATTGAGGCGGAGCAGAGGGCATCTGGTGCATCTGCTAGCCAGGCTGTCCCTCCATCGGATGCACTTACGACTGAGCAGGTTGATGATCTCGCTGCGGGCAGGCCCACTTCTAATGCATAGGGAGCCACAAGTATTTCTTCACTCCCTTGTATTTGATTGATATCGGTGCATTGAGGGCATTGCACCTTATTTAGTTGGGGGTGGGGGTGTACCACCACTTGGGGGGTTTTGTTGTCGTGTTTCTTTTCCCCCGAGTGTGCTATCATAGTAGAACCAGCATGTTTAGGTTTATATTTACCTTATTATTTGTTTCTTGCTAACTTAGGAGAAAAATAAGCGAACTGTAATGCAGTCTAGTTTGAAAATTTATGCTTTTTGAAGGTTAAAGATACCCCTCCTGAAAATTTTGGTTTTGAATTATGTGAGTAGCATGTTTATGTGTGACAGCTGTTGGATCTTGTTATGGCACTAGGATTATAGGCAAATAACTGTAGCTAGCATTGCATAAACCGGATAGGTAGTAGTTGATAATACAACCCTGTGCTATGTGTTTATGAGGTCACTACTTAGTTAACTGTGTGTGCGATCCAGAACTTGCCCGGTTAGTCTTGCCTAGGTTAGAGGATAGGGATTAGGAAAGGATCATAGGTCGTGTTTGAATAAAGTCCACTTTTAGCCTAAAATGCCAAACCAAATGAATAAGTATCCCTTGATCCCGATTTTGAGCCGTAATTGTCCTATTTCTTTCATTAGCCTATTCACCTTCCCATTTTAATTACAATGAACCTGTCTTGGCCCTGGTACCTCCTTGGACACTGTGTACCTCAACTCAAGCAAATCGCTTATGTTGAGGTTGGCTATTATAGGGGTGCGTAGATTGATTTGGGTATGAAGAAGTGGTTAGTAAAAGAAAAAGAGAAAACAGGTTTGGGTGTGAAAAAAAAAAAAGTTGTGCTGTGAAGTTTGAGAAGAAAAAAATCACACCCAAAATCTGAAAATAAAATAAAGGAGAATAAGGGAGAATAAAAGTGAGAAAGGTTGAAAGTATAGCCAAAAATAGTGTATTGTCAAGGAGGGTTGATTCACCATATCCATATGTACCATACCCATCCCCAAGCCTACATTACAAGCTGAGTAAAGTCCTATAGTTATCCTAGTCCAACTGTCCGAAAACTAAGGCGTAGAAAATAAGGGCAAGCCTATGGTATTTCATGTACACTATTTTAACTTCTTTGTGAGAGTGAGTGTATTGACCTCGTCCCTAAGTTGATATTCATTAGTATACTGTGAGTGCATGGGACTTCTTTGATTGTGAGAGCACATGGGTTGCATTATTAGCTGCTAGTTGTTCGAGAAATGTCAATTGTATATATGCTTAGTTGTTTGTGCATAATCTGGTGCCATCACTTGATCCCTTCTATGTCATGATACTATGCTGCTTGTATACACCCTTTGGTTTTGATTTGCAAATAGGAAGGGTCGGAAAAAGTTTTGTGTCAAAGGCAATGAGTAAACTGCCATAGGTCCCTTAGGTTTCTCTTAGTTAAGCATCGTGTATGTGTATTTTTGTTTTGTTCGCCTGAGGACATGTAAACGTTCGAAGTTGAGAGTGTTGATGTGTCATGGTTACTTGGCACTTTTGATGCTTAAAACAAGGAAAATATGCAATAACTTGGGTGTGTTTTGTTGGTATGATGTGGTTTCTGTCCTACTTTGTAGGAAAATAGGTTTTAAAGGCACAATGATCAAAAAGGAAGAATCAACCCCGAGAACAAATTGTTGGAAGAAGAAATAACAAGAACCTGCACAAGACAAGGACCCAGGACACAAGTCACGTGGCGTGACTGCCACTCACGTCCACTACAGAGATTCAGGAGAAAGCCTGATTTCCACGCCAGGAGTCACATGGCGTGACTACCACCCATGTGACGTGGAAGCATGCCATGACCCAACTTCTGAAGATGTCTAATTGAGCCTGATTCCCATGACACCAACCTACGTGGCATGACTTGGTTCCACGATACCGTGGAAGTTTCCGACTCTGTTCTCCTATTTTGATTAGGATAGGATTAGCTTTGTATCTATAAATACACCTGGATAGTCCTATGTGCAAGAATCAGTCATTATATTAGTTTGAGAGCTATTTTACATTTTTTTGGATTTTAAAAACATATTCTTGGTTTTGTAGTTACAAACCCTAATTCGAGTTTTATTGATAATTGAGATTTTAGTGTTTCTTCATTGTTGTGAGACCATAATTATGTTTTCATCTATGAATTCTTCTTGTGTTCTTACAATTATGAGTAGCTAAACCCATAAATTGGGGTTGTGTGAACCATGAGGAATTAACGAAACCGGTTAAGTACAAGGCAATTTTATACCGCTGTGAATGCATGTATTGTTATCTTCTTCGTTGTGATTGCTTTTCTAACGGTTGCAAACGGTAGAAACCTGCCTGTATTCTAAACTTGATCGAGAGAGAGGTAGAGATTGGGAAAAGAAGATAACAACAGAAATTTGAAGCTATCAACCTTCATCTAATAACTTGAGCCTTAACGGGAATAGTTATATGAGATCCAGGACGAGGATTAGTATTGCGACACTCGAAAATCGAGAGGTGAAGAGTGAAATTCATCTAACCAAGGTCGAGAGAAGTTTAGACGAACATATCTTGTCAGATTTTGCATGCCATAGCAATCGTCATTATTACTATTCATTTGCAAAAAAACCCTGTTTTACTTATTTTCCAATTGTTCCATCTAGTATTCTAAACAGCTTTGTCCTATTCCCTGTGGGATCGACCCCAACCTAGTTGGGTTCTATATTGGACAATCAACCGCATTATACTTTTCCGAAGGTATATTTTGGGCGACATGAACTAGTGGTATCAATATACAGATAGTCTCGACTGTAAAGACTATCGCAAAATCTAGAAAGGAGAGGGGATCAGCTCCGGCTCTAAAAGCTCACCCTATCTTCGGTTCCTGTAAGCAAGATGAAGAAATATCAGCAACGACAGCTAGTACTCGGATCTGCACTAGAAAAGGTTACAGAAGTGCAGTATGAGTACCAAAATAATGGGTACTCAGTAGGCATCATCGGCCAACTGAGCTAAATCATAATAAAAGCATAATAGAATATGAGAATGTAAGTTAAGTCAAGGAGGAAGGGGCAAACCTGAGATCATGCTCCAACGCAGGAAAGATAAATAATTAAACACGCGATATCAAAATTAAAGTAAATTAATTATAACCTAACTAGGCCGTCATAAGCCTAGAAAGTGCAAACAAGAGACGACTAACCCAAACGATCCCCTATAAGCCCGATGGATACAATCAAGAGGATATCTATAGACACTAAGCATGATATAACCAACCAATACTTCTATATCCATGAAACCCTTCGTACTGCAAAATACTGGACTCCAACCAAATTCGTTATATCAAAGATGAACCATAAAGTGCTAGACTCGAACTGGTCTTTAATACCATAATCATATCATAGATGCATAACTCAAACTGGTCTTTAATACCATAATCATATCATAGATGTCGGACTCGAACCGGTCTTTAATAGAGTAAAGTCACAATATCTAGCCTAGCCCCGAACTAGGTGAATGATATATATCCTAAGGTTCAAGATTAACTATAATGCTTCGAATTCTAAGTCTACAAGGAGCTCAAAGAGATTGCATAACCTAAAAGAGGGCCGGCGGGGCCCGGTTCTAAACTCTAAAGTCCATACTAAGGAAACTTCTTCCTAAAAATGACTAAGTCTCCAAAATTCCACTACAAGTTATTACATAAGTCTAAATAAAGCTTAAAAGAACCATTTGACCTAAAGGAAGGGTAAATGGGTCGAATCTAACCACGAAATCGGTCACAAATCGGCCTAATAAATTAAACTTCACTAACTAAGCAACCAAACTGTAATTTCCAACCCAAAAATAGCACAATATCATACTAATATCATAATAAAGCTCAATATATAAGTTAGGTAAGCCTAGCCTACCTGGACGCCGAAGAATGTTCGGTAAAGTCCGCTAAATTGGGGGGTTTTCCTCCTGAGAAGCCTCTGTACGATGCCATGCTATCATAATAACAATATACTTATTAATATGAGAATAATGATACCCATATTTCATAAAGATGCTTTGGGTCCAAAATCGAGCTAAAGCGACCTCTGCTTAAGTGGCCAATGGCTTGCTTAAGAGGTTGAACCAGCTGAAGGCATGCACCAGCTATGACTTGGTTTTTGCCAAGTCTCCAACGCACCCTCAATTTTCATTTGGAATCTCGTGAACTCAAACGAACTATGCTACCCTATCAAATTTGACATTCCAAACTCAATTGTGAAATCAAAATTCCTATCCGGGGTCGTTTCAACAAAAATTAGGTCCCTAGGTCCCACACCCAAATGGTCATTTTCATCACTTTCCACCCAATAGCCCAAAAAGAGTCCGGAAGCCTCAAGACCAGGACCAAGGGTTCCTCTAGCCTTAAATCAATGTTCCAAAGTTGATAGAACTGTCAGAATTGGCATACGAGGTCGTTTACCTAAAGTTTAGGCCAAGTAGCCAAATTTGAACTACGAAGACTTCAAAATAGGGAATTGGCTCTAAAAACCAAACGAACTGCCTGGTAACCAAACTGACAGCTCCAGCAAGTCATAAATGACTTGTGGAAGCTATAGGAAAGCTCTAAACACCGAAATAATATGGAAATGCAAAAGGAAAAAATAAAACAAGTAAATTATACTATGAGGATGCATCCACCTACATACAGAAAAGTTCCCAAACAATATCTCACACCATATCTGCCAATAATTTTACAAGTATAATATCATTATAGGAATAACTACATAAGACGATATAAGAAAACTAAGTATGAGGCAACAAACACATTAATAGAAGTTCAAATAATTCAATACAATAATGGTGGGATAATGATGATATAAGACATTGCATGGCTCTCGTATACACCTTTTGAGCCTCAATGCTTTAGGATAGGACCAATGGGGTTATGCAACCCATATACTTTCACAATCTCAATCTCATATCTCAATTACCTTGCCGGCATATCCCTTGATCAAGGGTTTTGTAAAGTGTTTCTTTTTCTTTTAAAAATTATTATTTCTTAGTAGTATTAATCTCATGAATATGTATGGTTGAAATGAGGATGTAATGCTCACAACAAATCAGTCTAAAGATAATGATCAATTCAATATAGTTATAAATAAGCTCAAAATCAACTCAATATGTCAATAATTCATGATATAAGCCATTATATGGTACCACTAGAATAAATAGTCATTTAAGACATCAATAATATCATTTCAAACCCCTCATTCAGGCATTACTATAATGATAGAGGAAAATAATGCTCAAATAAGGCCTATAATATCTATACAAGCCTATACACGGTCATCACAATCATAATAATGACAACTAATGAAATAATCAGGCCGATAATATCAAATAAACCCCCCACCAAGGCATCACAATAAATATAATCTCTCAAGTCAACAACAATATGCACATAAGCCTCCACACGGGCGACACGATAACAATAATAATCTCAAAATGTATTTCCCATGACCAATTCCCCAACCCAAATAATGTTTTACACGAGTGGTTAAGTACCCAGCCCAGCCTAAAAATAGTTAAGGCATAACCTCCCTCGAAAATCCAAAATCCAAGCCTAGACCCTTCAACGCGGAGCCTTTCCTTCACTAGTGGTCTCATGCTGAACAAAATCTATTAAAAATGTAATCTACACATCAAAAGGGAACTAAAAATACCTGTATTGGCTATATTTGATCTAGGTCCAAAAATAGTTCAAAAATTGGTTCAAATTTGAAAAAGGTAAATTTGGGGTTTTATTTGAGAATCGTGTTCCTCATATCAATAGGAATGTAAATCTAAAATCCCAACTAAAAATGCGTTGAAATTAGCCCTTAAATAAAAATAATAATTTAAAGCTATTTTAAAGATGAAATCAGTGGGAAAAAAAATAGAAATATGAATTTGGAACTTACACACACAATTTTAGTGAGAAACCTCTTTGAAATTACCTTAACCCGAGCTCTTATGGATGAAAATGGAGAAAATCACAAAAATGGGGAAAATTCCACTATTTTGATGAACAGTGCCTCATTATCGTAGTTAACCCTTCGCGATCACGAGCGTTAACATTGACCAGGGCATTAATTGTTTTACGCATTTGCAAAGGCTATTGACCGGGACCCCTCACATTCGTGAAGGTCCAATCGCGATTGCGATAAGGACGACCCTACCCGATCCCCATGGTTACTCTTTATGATCATGGTACCACTGTTGCAGTCATGATGACCAACCAATTCCATCTCCATGTTCACACCCAGGGACCCGCATTTGCGAAGAAGGATTCCTTCAGCACCAGCAACAGTAAAAACCAGCAAAAAGGTAAGGTTGAAATGTCTCCAAACCAACCCTTGGAATTTGTTCGAAACCCCACAGAATTAAATTAGATATGCTACTATGATAATTTTGACTTTTTGGAATTAATGGAACCATTGAATTTTTGAAAAGAGATCATTTACAACGAATTAGCTCCCAGGATCTCTTTTAAGCTTATTTTACTAGTTTTTGTTTAAAAGGTCAAAATGAAATATAAAGGCTCGAGGCCCGAACTAACAACACCCCTAACCCAAAGTCAAAATTTTGTATCTAATGGAATTAATAAAATCACCATCCGAAGCTCGAATCACAAAATGTTGATGGAAGTCAATTTAACCTCTTTTAAAAGCCTCTAAGGGTATCAACACACTCAAATCACTTCTGAACGCATTGAGGATCATGGAAACCAATCCCACAACTCACAAATAGCATATAATAAGTATGGAAAAAGGAAAAATGGTCAAAAAATATGAAAAGGTGAAATTCACAACTACGGTTTTTCCAAAATCCATCTTTTTGAGGCAACTTTATACTTTAAGTTATTTGAACTTTAGATATATTTTAAGTATTTAACTTTGGTAGACTTTGTTGATCCTTTTGATGAGTCTTTTCTATTTAATTTGATGGTTTTAATTGATATTTAGTATTTTTATTACCTTATAGATATAGCTCATTCATAATTGATATGGAAGCATTTAATGTTGGAGTGTAGCTGTATATTAAATTGGAATTTATTTGGCAGGTGGTACGTGTTGCAGGTTTCTGCATCTGATGTTTTTATAGAAAATCGATGGACAAGGTTTGTTAGTCCATCAATATATTTTTTATAAAAAAATGATAGATGCATAAACCCTGAAAACTGACCTCTTCCACCGATGGAACAACACACTGACAAAAAGGGTCAGTTTTCTTGGAGTTTTTGTTATTAACTTTTTAATTGAAAATGATTTTACAAAATTTAAAAATTAACTCAGATTGTCATCTAGATTTTTACACGTCGAGTGTAAAATAGATATACTAACCTCATGAAATTAAAAAAATTGAGAAGCGCCCCTTCCTTAAAACTGACACTGTTCATCGACTCATTGAATCCAAGGCATGACAATCCGGCATGACCTAGTGTGTAAGTTCCACATTAGTTTACTTTAATATACCAACCCTGTCCATCGATTTTGACCCTCATTTTTGTGAAGTTTTTAGTAGTTAATCTTTCATGGAGGCTCCATAGTTAGATGTTGTGTTTTGGGCACGGGGCATACTACTTTTCTTATAAGTTGATTAATATATCATAACTTCCGCATTTATGTCACTATTTCATTTTATAATTATTGCCCTAATTTAAAATTGCATAAATTGAAATAATTAGATTTAAATAAGTTAATAAATAAACAATGATGGAATAACTGTGTGAACTATCATATCAATAAGGTGCTTTCGGTATGGTTTTCAGAGCAACGGATGCCTGTTGCGCCAAGTTCGGATTTGAGGCATGAAAACTTAGATATGGACTTAATCTAAATATAAAATTGACCCTTACTAAGATAATTGATATTGTTAATCCATATTATACTCTCTCACAACTATTACATGATATTCTTAAGCTGTATAAGCATGATAAAGACATGACTTTTGACAACTAAGCATGATGTTCTAGTGTTTCAATTTTATGAAGCATGCCAGCTAGCTAAGTTTTTATGATTTTTCTATATGTGTTACTAAATTAATGACTTGTCTTATTCAAGATTCATGAATTGATGTTATTTGTATATATTTTATGATATAATTGTAAAACCACGTACCTTCCTAACCCAATGTGATGACGATGAACAATGTTTACTTAGGTGTCGAGATCTATAAGTATGTATTTGGTAATGTTAGTGATGGAAAATTGAAATTTGGCCTTGTACATATGCTTAACCTTGCGTAGGAGGTGTTTTGCGATCTTCATGGAGCATTTGTCGGGTTCAAAACGAGGCTAAGAGAACCTCTAAACAAAGGATATTAAGGTTAAGAAGTAAGTTCAAGAATAGGATTTGAAGTATCTAACCAAACCCGCGAAGACAAGTCAAAAAATGAAATTTTTGAAAAATTTAAGGGAAGGGCGCGTTGGGTAGCGTGCCATGCTGCTCTGGACTAAAATTTTTAGACCAGAGGCAGTGAGTTGGAGTGCCCAGGGGCGTGCCACCTTGGGTTTTCCACTTTTTCAAAGTTGGAATTTTTCTTAAGTCCCAAGGGTATCCGGGGGCATACCGAGCCGATTTTTGCCACGTTTCTTCTAAAACCATGAGTATATACATGAAATAAATGACATATTATATTGGTATGATATATTTACTTGAGAACGAAATTGGGGTCAAAATGACGATTTTACCCTTTTGGGCAAAATAGGCCATACATGGCTAGAATCACTTGTTTTTGGGATTGAGGATACGGATATGAATGACATGAGTAGGAATATTGTCGTAACACATATGAGATGATGAAACCATGAGAAATTATTGATTTTATTGGGTTAAGTAAATTAGGCCCAAAAAGGACACAAAAATGAAAAGAAAACATGGCCCAATGGGTCACAAGACCCATTCTTCCATTTGACTAAGTCATACACATCAATTATTGAATCAAAGTGGATAAGCATGGACTTGAGAGACTATAAAAAGGTAAATAAATCTGATTTTTATTGCTTACAGAGGCTCATGCCTTTTAGACAAATATCCAAGGTATTTTCTTCAAACCCTAAGAGTTCAAAGCCAAACTTTGGAGCAAGATCAACATATTCCAAGCCTAGGTAAGTGATTATTGTCATGGATTAATATATTATATGCATGGGATAGTATGTGAATCTTGTTGGTTATGCTTGAAAGAGTTGAACATAGTACTTTGGGTTTTTGTACAAGATGTGCCATCCATGAGATTTGAACTTGAATTATGGCTTGTGCCTTTGATGAAAGATCATGGTATGGATAAAGTATGAACATGTATGGTGTTATTTTTGGTATTAAACTTGTTATTGTCTATAAGTGGAAATTGTGGGATTTTGGCCGATATGTGTTATGAGTCGTATTAAGGGAAGTTGATGGATTATTTGTGATGTGGTATGGATAAGAAAGTGGAAAGGAGAAGTGTTGTGGTGAAATGTGTAAATTATCATATATTGGTCAATGTTGGGAATATTAGGGAATTTTTAGAATAATAATTTTTATCAATGGTTTTGTCAAGGGGAACTGACATGTTCAAGGCAAACATGTACCCCATTGATGTTTTATGCAATTGTAAAGTAGTTGTTGGTTAATGTGAATCCCGTTATGTATTTGTGTTGTAGAATGACACATAAATAAGGAGCGGGAATATTGTATGCACATCTAGGATTGGATATCCGTATTGAGAGTACAAGGTATGTAAGGTTACTCTATCCGTATCTTTTTGCGGCAAATAGTATCCATATTGCTATTTCACTAGTCCTATCCCAAAATGTGCTAAGGTATCCTATATCCGTTTATCAATAGTCATTGTCATATCTTTCCTACTCATGGATCATTTGTGAGTCTCATGTCTCATTATCATGGTTAATGTTCCAAAAGCTCAAACAAGGTTATGGTCTAATGTTCCAATAGTGGTTATGCTTGTCCAATGGTTCCAATGGTGTCATATTTCCAATAATGTTTATGTACATGTCTTCTATTTTGATTATGGTTCCAAGTTTCCAAACATGCTATGTCACATGAATATGTCAATCTCTCACAAGTGAATGTACCAATCTCATATGTCTCTCACTCATTGGCTAATGATCCAAAGTTTCAAGTGGTGTTATGACTATCAAAATACCAATCTCAAAGTAAAGAACAAAGTAATGCAAATGTGGTCAATGATCAAGTATGGGTGGC
The DNA here is from genome assembly GCA_031232105.1 of Capsicum rhomboideum. NCBI lineage: Eukaryota > Viridiplantae > Streptophyta > Magnoliopsida > Solanales > Solanaceae > Capsicum > Capsicum rhomboideum. The sequence continues at coordinate 42,489,756 of CP124719.1, read as the reverse complement.
AAGTCTAGGGGCATAAGCCTAGCTCGACTCGATCCCGATGTGTTGCTTTATGGGTGGCAAGTCTAGGGGCATAAGCCTAGCTCGACTCGATCCCGATGTATGATTTATGGGTGGCAGGTCTAGGGGCATAAGCCTAGCTCGACCCGATCCCTGGGTGGCAGGTCTAGGGGCACAAGCCTAGCTCGACCACATCCCAACATAACGATATGTTATTTAAAGACCCACTGATCAGTAGGGGCCCGGGTACATTATGGCATATGTAATGACATTGAAGTAAAGAAGCATGAAAGCGATGAAATAAATGAAAGTAATACACATGGTTTCCAAAGTGCAAAATGGTTACTTATTCATATAATTATGCATCTGCATTTGAGTTCCATTGAGTTCATTGAACTATTCATGGTTGTATAGTTTCATTTTAGCCTTACATACTCAGTACATTCGTCGTACTGACACCTTTTGGGGAACTTACCTTACATGTTGCAGGTGCAGGCACTAGTAGACCTCCACCGTAGGATGACAGTAATTGCAGATCATTGGTGAGCTCCAATTAGTTCGGGGCTTCTCCGAGTCACAGTTGTTCGAATGTTTTGATATTATACATAGTGTATAAAGCGGGGACTTGTCCCGACTTTCAGTTAGTTTTGGTCAATGCATCTGTTAGAGGCTTTTGTAGACGTATGTGAGTATACAAATGTAAGATGGTATATGACATTTTGACTTGATGGCCTCAACGACCGAGTTTCTCATATGTATATACGTCACATGTTCTATGATTTCTGATTTTAGCATTTCCTGTTCTTATGGGATAGTAGTGTTTCCTAAGACATGTATATGAAGGAATAAAAGCAAAGCTTGGTTCTCTCGGGCCTTATCGGCTTCGGGTGCCAATCACGCCTCGTTGGGATTCGGGGTGTGACAAAAGTGGTATCAGAGCGAGTCGTTCTAAGGGTGTCTACAAAGCCGTGTCTGAGTAGAGTCTTGCTTATGGATGTGTTGCGCGCCACATTGATAAGCAGGAGGCTACGGGACATTTGGGAGTTGTTTCTTTTCTTCACTTCTAGATCGTGCAGTAGAGCCAAAGTTGTAGGTGGACACATATGTACGTATTGACATTGGTTTTCTTTTATATAGTCAAATGCTGAGTAGCAGACAAGATAAGGGCAAAGGTGAGCAGGATGATATGCCTGCCGAAGTAGAAATGAGTAAATCACCACTTGACCAAGTTAGTCAAGGTGATGCTGATATGGAAATTGTTATACGGGTCTCTCGTAGCCGAAAGATAGAGGAGTACCTGTATAACCATCTATAAATGTCACTGAACAGGATTTAAGAAATGTAGTGCATATGTTGACTCAGATAGTTGTTGTACAATGTCACGGGCGAGATGGCCTGATGACGAGTAATGATGGTGTGGCTAGGGTAGCTATTCGTCAAACACAGGATTTTCAGAAATCATACCCTCCTACGTTCACCAGGTCGGATTTGAATAAAGACCCATTGGACTTTATGAACTAAGTTAAAAAGGGTTCTAGATGTTATGCATATGACTGATCTACTGATGTATTTTCAGATAGTTGGGAGGAATGTAAAATGGCATTCTGTGACTAGTACCTCCCATATGAGGTAAGAAAAGCTTATGTGGACCAATTGTTAAAAAAAAAAAAAAATTGCCAAAGGGCTATAAGTGTCAGGAAGTACAGTTTTTAGTGTCATAATTTGACTAGATATGCTCCAAACGTGATAACTGTTATGACCGATAGAGTGCATCAGTATAGAGACAGATGGATTGTACAATGGATATAGGCATTTTGCACACAATAATGAAAGACCAGAGGCACCAGAAAAGGACACAACTATTTGACAAAGGGACGTTAAAGATGGCTAGATCTATGGGGACAGTTCATGGCGTCCCAAGGAGAATTGAGGTCTTGGATGATTGGCAGACCGCCTAAATCATTATTTCTTTAATCTATAGTAAATGTTCTACCCCGATCCCAAGGGTTTAGAGACAGTAGGTTTGGCAAAGAAGTGAGATTCATGATTCATGGGCAATGGGATATCAAGCATAATAACGAAGAAGGTAGAGACCAAATGTCGGTTGGGGCCAAATGTTGTTCTTGGTGTGATATGTCGGTTCACAAAATGAGGCTTCTCCTGGTGAAGCTACATGTACCGTACACGTATTGATTGACCGATAGAGCATATGGTATTTTGTTAATTGCTGAAAAGTTAAAAGAACACCAAAATGACCAGTTATGTCACAAGAAGCCTACACATCAGTTGGTGAACCTATTGTAAGTAAAAGAGTATATCATAAGTGCATAGTCATTAATTGTGGACGTGAAATACTGGTTGATCTTATTGAGTTATAAAGGGGTTATGCCATAGTAGATGGCCGAACTAAGAAGTTATATTGTCATTATCCCCAAAGGAATATTTTGAATGGCCAGAAAATATATTCCCCATCTCACGGCAAAGAAAAGGATACTCTAAGGGATATATATGTCACTTAGTAAGAGTGAACGATATTAATGTGAAGCCCCCACCTCTTTAATTAGTCCGGGTGGTAAATGAATTCCCAGATGTATGAGTTGGTATGAATGTGACGTCAGGTACTCGGCCTATTTTTATTTTCATCATATAGCATGGCCTCTTCATATAGCATGGCCTGGTAGAGTTACGAGAATGACAGGAGAAAGTAAAAGACGTGTTGAATAAGGGATTCATAAGGCCTAGTACTACCCCTTGGGGTGCATCAGTGTCACTAGTACAAAAAAAAAAATAACATGGTCTATTGAGAATGTGTGTTTACTATTGGCAACTGGATAAGAATAGTTTCCCCCCAGAGTTGACGATTTGTTTGATCAGTTACGGGATAAATGATAATGAATGATATATATGAACGATGATGATATACCCAAGGCAGCATTACAAACATGGTATGCTTATAAGTCTTAGTATGTCAATTGGGCTAGAGGATGCACCTGTAGGTTTATAGATTAGTGAACAGGGCATTCAGGACACTTGTAAATGTGTGTGTGACCATATTCGGTGATGGTATTCAAAAAAAAAAAAAAAAAAAAAAAAAATCACAAGAGGACTATGCATTGTATAGGATGAAGAGATGAAAGTTGTCACACAAAAGATAGAAATGGTGAAAAATTGGCTAAGGCCTACGATGCTTACAGAGATACACTAATTTCTTGGGTTGATTGATCATTATATGAGAATTGTGGAAGGATCTCCTTCTATCCCTACACCCTTAACAAAGCCTATACACAAGGCAATCAAGTTCCAGTAGAATGCTGCCTTGGAGAAAAGTTTTCAAGAGTTGAAAGATAAAGTAACTTCCACATCCGTTGTAAGTGCCTTCTGAAAGCATAAGAATGTTATGAAATGTATGGTAATGCTTCCGGGGTGGGCCTCGGATGTATATTGATGTAGCATGATAAGGTAATAACATATGCGTCACGACAGTTGCGGCCACATGAGAATACAAATTATTACTAAACACATGACCCTGAAGTAGCAGCAGTGATATTTGCTTTAACGTCATGGTGTCACTATTTGTAAGGGATTCATGTTGATATATATATTCTGGATGTGAGACAATGTAATATATTGTTAAGCCGAAAGACTTAATCTGAGGTAGCGAAGGTGGCTTGAAATCTTAAAAGGTGAGGACATTGGTATCCTATGTCATTTGGGAAAAGCAAATGGGGTAGTTGATACATTAAACTGCAAGGCAGTAGGAAGTATGAATGGACAGCTCACAGAAAAGAAAGATATAGTTAGGAAATATATATTAATGAGGCAATATGGGGTTTTGTTTCTTGAAACTCCTGAGGAAAGAATTATAGTGTCAAATTTGGTAGGATTTTCATTGATATTGGAGATAAAGGGAAAAGCAATATGTAAATTCCATTTTAGTACTTTAACGCCAATGTAGATTATGTGTACTGGGTATAGATGAGTTAAGGAAATGAATTACGACAGAAGAACATCGTTCATGGTAGTTGTTTGTTCGAAGACACCCAAAATACACCATGGTGTAGCAGAGATGTGTTGGTAAGAATATATGAGAAGCACATTGTAGAACTTGTAGTTCAATGTCCAAGCGGTCACTGACGAACAGTATGGCATCAGAAGTCTGTATGTTTTATGCAATATATTACCCTCCCAGTTTGGAAGTGGAACATGAATAACATGGAATTAATTAAAAGGTTGTCTCGTACATTGCGAAGGTTGATTCCATATAAGTAATCATGAACTGGCTTATCGAGTCAGCATATTTCCTCCCAGTTAGAACCACCGATACAGATGAACGGTACGTAAAATTATATGTTACAGAGATAGTATGATTACATGAGACTCCACTCACTATTATATCACACAGGGGGGGCTCGCTTTATTGCACAGTGTGGGTAAGTCTTTCCAGCAAAGCATGAGTACACAGATAAATGTAAGTATGGCTGGTCATCCTTAAATGGATGGACAAACAGAATGTATTATAAGAACATGTGAAGATATGTCACGAGTTTGTACGTTGCACTTTAAAGGTAGTGGGGATGAATATCGATCGTCTAATGAAATTGCTTACAATAAAGATATCAAAAGGTACCTTACGAAGGTTTATATAAAAGGACATATAAGATCATCCATTGGAGGGGTTACGGCTGATGAAATTTTGTGTTACCCAGGTCAAATTTTGTTCATCAAGCTATAGAGAAAGTGAAGGTGATATAACAGTAGCTACAAATGGCCCAAAGTCGGTATAAATCATATACCGATATTAGAAGTTGATAGTGTCACCAATGGAAAAAGATAATGAGATTCGGAAAGAAAGAGGAGTTGTCCAAAGATTTGGGCAACTTGCGTATCTATTAGCACTAGTCCAGGAATTCTTCACAGTCCACTTAGTATTTTATATTCGATGCTCCAAAAGTGTATCGGAGGGTATACCGTATTGTTGCCAGTGGAAAGGTACAAATTACAGAGGATCTCACACGTAAAAAGGTACATCGAGAAGTGAAAGAATCAGGAAATGCCAAAGTAGCTTCCGTAGGGGTAATATTGGAGAACTTAGTACATCGAAGAAATCACAAGGGAAATCAAAGCATTAATGAAATCTGATTACTTGTACTTGTGATACATGGAAGGAAAAGTTCAAGATACAGATTTGGAGTTATAAGTCTTTACAAGTGTTAAGTATGTATATTATGATATAGAGAATTCACTTTGACTTAAGTGTTGCAATGAGACAGTGTTACTAACATTCGAGGACGAATGTTCTTAAGGGGGGAAGAATGTAACACCCCGTACCTTCCTAACCCAATGTGATGACGATGAACAATGTTTACTTAGGTGTCGAGAGCTATAAGTATGTATTTGGTAATGTTAGTGATGGAAAAATTGAAATTTGGCCTTGTACATATGCTTAACCTTGCATAGGAGGTGTTTTGCGATCTTCATGGAGCATTTGTCGGGTTCAAAATGAGGCTAAGAGAACCTCTAAACAAACGATATTAAGGTTAAGAAGTAAGTTCAAGAATAGGATTTGAAGTATCGAACCAAACCCGCGAAGAAAAGTCAAAAAATGAAATTTTCAAAAAATTTAAGGGAAGGGAGCATTGGGTAGCGTGCCACGCTGCTCTGGACTAAAATTTTTAGACCAGAGGCAGTGAGTTGGCGCGCCCAGGGGCGTGCCAACTTGGGTTTTCCACATTTTCAAAGTTGGAATTTTTGCCACGTTTCTTCTACAATCATGAGTATATACATGAAATAAATGACATATTATATTGGTATGATAAATTTACTTGAGAACGAAATTGGGGTCAAAATGACGATTTTACCCTTTTGGGCAAAATAGGCCATACGTGGCTAGAATCACTTGTTTTTGGGATTGAGGCTACGGATATGAATGACATGAGTAGGAATATTGTCGTAACACGTATGAGATGATGAAACCATGAGAAATTACTGATTTTATTGGGTTAAGTAAATTGGGCCCAAAAAGGACACAAAAATGAAAAGAAAACATGGCCCAATGGGTCACAAGACCCATTCTTCCATTTGACTAAGTCATACACATCAATTATTGAATCAAAGTGGATAAGCATGGACTTGAGATCCTATAAAAAGGGAAATAAATCTGATTTTTATTGCTTACAGAGGCTCATGCCTTTTAGACAAATATCCAAGGTATTTTCTTCAAACCCTAAGAGTTCAAAGCCAAACTTTGGAGCAAGATCAACATCCTCCAAGCCTAGGTAAGTGATTATTGTCATGGATTAATTTATTATATGCATGGGAGAGTATGTGAATCTTGTTGGTTATGCTTGAAAGAGTTGAACATAGTACTTTGGGTTTTTGTACAAGATGTGCCATCCATGAGATTTGAACTTGAATTATGGCTTGTGCCTTTGATGAAAGATCATGGTATAGATAAAGTATGAACATGTATGGTGTTATTTTTGGTATTAAACTTGTTATTGTCTATAAGTGAAAATTGTGGGATTTTGGCCGATATGTGTTATGAGTCGTATTAAGGGAAGTTGATGGATTATTTGTGATGAGGTATGGATAAGAAAGTGGAAAGGAGAAGTGTTGTGGTGAAATGTGTAAATTATCATATATTGGTCAATGTTGGGAATATTATGGAATTTTTGGAATAATAATTTTTATCAATGGTTTTGTCAAGGGGAACTGACATGTTCACGGCAAACATTTACCCCATTGATGTTTTATGCAATTGTAAAGTAGTTGTTGGTTAATGTGAATCCCGTTATGTATTTGTGTTGTAGAATGACACATAAATAAGGAGCGGGACTATTGTATGCACATCTAGGATTGGATATCCGTATTGAGAGTACAAGGTATGTAAGGTTACTCTATCCGTATCTTTTTGCGGCAAATAGTATCCACATTGCTATTTCACTAGTCCTATCCCAAAATGTGCTAAGGTATCCTATATCCGTTTATCAATAGTCATTGCCATATCTTTCCTACTCATGGATCATTTGTGAGTCTCATGTCTCATTATCATGGTTAATGTTCCAAAAGCTCAAACAAGGTTATGGTCTAATGTTCCAATAGTGGTTATGCTTGTCCAATGGTTCCAATGGTGTCATATTTCCAATAATGTTTATGCACATGTCTTCTATTTTGATTATGGTTCCAAGTTTCCAAACATGCTATGTCACATGAATATGTCAATCTCTCACAAGTGAATGTACCAATCTCATATGTCTCTCACTCATTGGCTAATGATCCAAAGTTTCAAGTGGTGTTATGACTATCAAAATACCAATCTCAAAGTAAAGAACAAAGTAATGCAAATGTGGTCAATGATCAAGTATGGGTGGCAAGTCTAGGGGCATAAGCCTAGCTCGACTCGATCCCGATGTGTTGCTTTATGGGTGGCAAGTCTAGGGGCATAAGCCTAGCTCGACTCGATCCCGATGTATGATTTATGGGTGGCAGGTCTAGGGGCATAAGCCTAGCTCGACCCGATCCCTGGGTGGCAGGTCTAGGGGCACAAGCCTAGCTCGACCACATCCCAACATAACGATATGTTATTTAAAGACCCACTGATCAGTAGGGGCCCGGGTACATTATGGCATATGTAATGACATTGAAGTAAAGAAGCATGAAAGCGATGAAATAAATGAAAGTAATACACATGGTTTCCAAAGTGCAAAATGGTTACTTATTCATATAATTATGCATCTGCATTTGAGTTCCATTGAGTTCATTGAACTATTCATGTGTTGTATAGTTTCATTTTAGCCTTACATACTCAGTACATTCGTCGTACTGACACCTTTTGGGGAACTTACCTTACATGTTACAGGTGCAGGCACTAGTAGACCTCCACCGTAGGATGACAGTAATTGCAGATCATTGGTGAGCTCCAATTAGTTCGGGGCTTCTCCGAGTCACAGTTGTTCGAATGTTTTGATATTATACATAGTGTATAAAGCGGGGACTTGTCCCGACTTTCAGTTAGTTTTGGTCAATGCATCTGTTAGAGGCTTTTGTAGACGTATGTGGGTATACAAATGTAAGATGGTATATGACATTTTGACTTGATGGCCTCAACGGCCGAGTTTCTCATATGTATATACGTCACATGTTCTATGATTTCTGATTTTAGCATTTCCTGTTCTTATGGGATAGTAGTGTTTCCTAAGACATGTATATGAAGGAATAAAAGCAAAGCTTGGTTCTCTCGGGCCTTATCGGCTTCGGGTGCCAATAACGCCTCATTGGGATTCGGGGTGTGACAATAAATGCTTTGTTGAATTTAATCGATATTCTTATCATGATGTTGGTCCAGTTGTGTTACTGTCTAGGGATCATGGATATTGGTTTAGTCACCTTATTGATGAGGGTCCATGAGAGAATTTGTCACGACCCGATTTCTCAGGTCAAGATGGCACCTACTGTAACCCACCAGTAGGTAAGCCAACACATAGCCCAAAATAACGAGTAGCAGACTAATAAGAGAAATGGAAACCAAAACTAACTAAAAGGAAAAAGAAAACCAAAAGAAAGTAAATATCCCCCAAGACCTGGTGAGGTTAGTACAAGAGCCACTAGCAAAGCAAGAGTACCAGGTAGATATGATATATATATATATATATATATATATACAGCACTATCTTTGAAATATAAAATAAAGATCAGTCCATCAAAAGAAGGAGAGCAGGAATAACTCTGGATTTCATGAGCTCACCCCAAATCTCCGATCCATGGTAGCTCCGTACAATGCATACGTCAGCGGCGAGGACTCGTACTATGATCTGCAGGGTGCAAAAGTGTAGCATGAGTACCAAACACGCGGTACCCAGTAGGCGTAGGCTGACTAAGCTCCAAAGATAAATGCAACTATAAATAGCACGTAAGGTAAGGATAAACGTTACAGGAAACTAACTAAGACATGAAATACAGTAAGGATAGTAGAGAAGTAGAGATAAACCATAAGAAGAAGAAGAGAGCTAGCTTTATCATAATCAAAGCATCTAATCACCAGGTAATCTAATAATAAGGTTCAAACTATCAAAGGGGAAAAAAACTCCAAGGCGTACCTACTATCACGGGTATAAGTCCATAACCATCCTGCCACAAACTAAACAATAACCTAACCGGACCCCCATAATCCTTGAAGGTACACAACAACAAACATAACATAACCAACCCCACATAAGACCGGTAGGTGCAAACAACAAACAATCATACTGGTAATAGTAGATGCATACGAATGAATGAATGTCATGAAAAACCAGGTGATGCAATATGAACCAAGTACCATATCCAAAACAAGTGTATATACCCCCTCCAGCTCAAACAGCTTGCAAAGGCCGGACCTACGTCGATAATACTTCTCCGGCACTGTGGCACATGGATGGAGGGACCTATAGGGAACTCGGGATATCCGTATACACTGTCTGGTCCCAAACCAGGAATTCCATAGTATCCATAATCAATCCACTTTGTCCAATACCATAGATAAGCATGAGTAATAAGTGCTCAGAATAGAATTGAGACTAAATAAGTGGTAATCAGTAAATTCAATGTCCGAGATCGAATCAGGACTAAAGTAGTAGAAATTAGTGCATTTTTGTCTTAAAATTCATCTACTAAACAATGAGTTTATGATAAATACTTTTTTGAAAATAGTAGTAAAAGTCGATGTCTTTCCTTGAAATCGTACCACAATGCATGAGTGTACCCGTGTGAAGAAATGCATACCATCACTAGTATCCAAACAAGAAAGTAACCATACAATTATGTATAAATAGGTAATGCTAGCCCTCAAAGATAAGTATACTAACCTTGAACTTCAACTGAGTCATAACCAAGGCCTCGGGGCTAACAATCTACCGAGCAATATGAATAAATATATGTACATACATAACAATTCTGGAAATAAAAGTAAATGAGAGAAAACAAGCTACTAGAGAATTAATCGAGGGATGACATCTTTACAGAAAGATACTACAAAAATCTATGCTAGGGATTACTAATGCCAACCTAAGGCTATAACAGGTAAGCAAGACTCCTTATCCTAATCTGAGTTGTATACGTAAAAAGGTAAATATATAAGCTAAGGATCAATACCGAGTGGACCATACCATACTAAAGAAGCCTAAGGTCCACGTGCTATAAAAAGGGTACTATTTTATAGTAGTCATTTTATGGGATTTATATGCTAGCTAAAGCACCCCAAGGAACCCATTTTAAAGTAAGCGACTACCCGAACTAAGCTAAGGCTTCTAATTCTAATACTAAGGATACTACACATACCAAGCCATGCCATAAAGGGGAAAATGGCTACCTAAACTAAGGATGCTGGCACATGGTTCTAGTCTAAGATTCCTAATGAAAGCTAAGAATGCCGGAATGAGAAAATAGCCTTAAACCTATCATATAGACCCTTACCTTGCATGCAATCTATATAACACACCATCTCATAGAGCAAATTAGACAGTAGTCTACCTGGAGTCCAAATGCTAAGCTCGCGAATACCACACTGAAGCTTGACCTCTCCGACAAGTCTCCAAATGGTGCCCCACTAAAACCCGAGCTTAAATAACTTGATGTGGATAATTGAGTATCTTTCGGGATTCAAATAAAATGTCAAAATCTCTTCTTTCCGCTTAACCTCTTGGACGTAAGAATATGTGAATATATAAAATATGTCAACGGATGAGTACAATAATTCTAAAATGAGTAAATAGAAGTGCAAATGGCAGTAGCATATATATCCAAAAAAAAAAATCAGAGTAAAAGAGTATCTTTATGCCTACTAAATATGTATATTGAAAATTACAAGTTAGGCTAATTAATGATTAAGTGGCAATATTTTAAGCATAAACAAGAAGTGGCAAAATTTTAAATATTAAAAAAGACAAGTGGCAACATTTTAACTATTAAAAAACAAGTGGCAGCATTTTAATCATTAAAAAGACTTGTTGTGCACCTTATTTACCTCCACGTGTAGTGGAGTGTCCGTACAAGAATTAAATTTATTTCGTTACGCATGTATTCGGGTATTGCATAGGTTCATTGTAAACTAAATGTAACTTTTTGAATATACTATAATTATTAGAAAATTATTTCGAATAGAGCCTCTATCATATAATAAGAATTTTTCAACATAACTACACTCACTATCTCTGTTTAAAATATTACTAAATTATAAAACTATCACAAAATATATGAATATATCATAACTAAAGAATTTTCATAAATATCAAAAACATTTTAGAAAGGCAATAAAAATAAAAATATAAATTTACTAAATTCTAATTTAAATCAAAATTTCAGAATACGCTCGGTATTGATAAAATTCTCAAACGAACTGCCAGGGAACCGAACCACCTTTCCCGGCAAGCTTAAATAATGGTAGCAACTATTGGGAAGCTCGAAATGCAGCAAACACATGAAAAGTCAGAAAATGACCTGGAGGGTCATTACAATATCCACTACTAAAAAGACTTTCGTCCTCAAAAATCAAGGAACAAAAAGAGCCCAAAATCTCGAGAAGATGAGGGTACTTGGTTTGTATGCCTCGTAAGGTTCCCCAGACACCCTCCTAGATGGAATAACACCTCTACAAAACCTAAGCTAGACAGAACTATGCAAGACCTAAATCAAAATACACCGACATCACACTAATACGAGCACAACTAAGTGAATACTTGACCAGGCTAAAGACAACCCAATGCATGAACCATATAGACACCTCCAAACTCCAAATCTAACATTCTCTTGTTACCTATTGTCTACTATGACAGCATCATCTGAGTCATGTCTTCATAATAACATGATAACTAACCTCAACAGAATGAAGTTGACCCACGAGAAATCTGCACGAACTAGCATATGAACAATGCCTTTTAATGTTCTACCTGAATACCTAAATGTTGGTGACTAATGTCTGCAATCACTGCTAAAGCCAATAACTGATCTCGATGACCCCCCGAAACCAATAGCATAAGTCCAAAGCACAGCCTCCAAAACCTGAACAATCCACTCTAAACTCAACTCAGATACCCATCTCCTAGTGAGTAGACTTCCAAAAAACTCTTATGTAAGATGAGAACTAAGGCCAGAAGTAGTAGAAACCAATACCATGTGTGAATGTACCATCCCTCGAACATCCATCTAGGTTAATCTTTGTGAACTTTACAAAGTAAATATATACTCACCAAGTCTTGGGGGATTTTTTACTTTCTTTTGGTTTTCTTTCTCCTTTTAGTTAGTTTTAGTTTCCATTTCTCTTATTAGTCCGCTACTCGCTGGTCTAGGATATAGATTAGCTTACCTATTGATTGGTTATAGTAGGTGCCATCATGACCTGATAAATTAGATCGTGACAGTATTTTTTCAATTCTATCTATAAATGACCTATGACTTTAGTCTAGAGTTCTACACCATGAGTTTAGACTAGGGAGTTCAAACACGAGTGCTTAGCGCACTAGTATGGCTTATTAATATGATTGGCGTTCACTATATTTTTTTTAATTAAAATCCATCTCATGTCCATTTTATCCATAAAACAAACAAAGTATTAACACAACAAAAGGTCATGTACAAAATAGCTATCCACCTAATTCTGATAGCCCAAAAATATAAAAGAAAATCAAAAGAAAAAACAAAAGGACAGAAATAAGAAACAAAGAAAGAAACTTCTAGACCAATCCTTTCCTCTTCTTCATTGAACAAAGACGCCATAACCAAGGATTAAAGAATCATCCAGATTTGAAACATAACTAGGTTTGTTGAGCTGTTAGAGGTAGATCTGAGCTCCATTCAGCTGACTATCAACCTTATGACCTCAAATCTTAGCAGTTAGCCATTATCAATGACCTCAAAGCTCTCACACAGGTGCTATGGCTAAACTGATCCCAAATTGGAATAGCTCCATCATTGAGTCAATCAAAATCTCCCAATCAGCAACTCAGGTAACTCTTCTCTATTCTTCAGATACAAGCTCTTAAAATTTGTATCTTTCTTTGACCCTCTCTTCAACTATTTCCCCCTTGTAGATTGAGCCATATTTGAAGCTAATACCACATATCAAGAAAGAAAAAATATTGGAGAAGGTCAAAGCATATGTCATTCGACTCTATTTCTTTTGCAGGTAAAAAATCAAACCCCTTCCATATCATGTTTTAGTCCGGTGCTTGTTCTCTAGATGTCTTAACTCTGATGTTTGGAATAGTTTGTTGTTCAAGTATAATAAGATTTTTTGCTTCCTTTGGTAATTGCTAAAATTCTGTAAAATTAGTTGTCCCTGTAAAATTGAACCCCCAGTTAGTGTTGTAGGCTTTCTCCTTATATAGCAGTGATAATTATGGGCTTTGCCTCCAGACCCTAATTACTTCATAAGGTGTCTTGTCCTTGTTTTACATGGTTTCCACAAATAGAATCCTCATGGAAATATATTTCCTTAATTATAGTTACTTTGACCTTATCTTGGTTGTACATGCAAACTACTACACTCACTTAAAAATTATAACAACAAAATATATAAATTTCTTGAAGTTAAGTTTAAGGTAGCTAAATAAATGGATTATTCTAATAAAACTTTGACTTTCTACATGAGACATGGTGTCTATTTTGTATTCTATTTTCTAGAACGATATATCATTTCCTATCATGTTAATTATTGCCTAGTTACTAAGTCTTTTATTAACCCAATCATGTTTAATGAATTACCAATTAATTCAACTTTTGTTTACAAAAGTTGATCAAATTAAAACTGAAATAAAGAAATATAGTTCATTTGATTTACATCAAAAGACCTATCTAAATTAGAATTAGATCTTAAATGCCTATGTAAAACATGTTTTAGATAAAATTAAAGTACCTCATGTGTTACCTGTACATACATACAACATATGTTCGAAATAGGGCAAAATGATTCAAGTGTACATGAGCACATATAATTTTCATTCAATATCGTAGCAACAATCACGTGGAGTCTAGATCAGCATATTATGGTGGAAAGTAATGTATACAAAATAACTGCAGAAAACTTCATTAAGAACTCGACTCAATGATAGTCAGCAATATGGTCAAAGAGGCTGACACTATATCGCAGCCCAAAAAATGAGGTCATGATGGCACTTACCTTAACCCAACCTTGGTAGGTAAGCCCAACTCCCAAAAGAGATAGAAATGTTGAAAGAAGTTAAATCACATCGAAATACGAGACTTTAAAATAAAGTTAGGCCAGATATATATAGAACAATTCTGAAACAGAAATAAATACAACACAAATCTCAAAATCTAGTTTCATGAGTAAAGAGCACTAATAACTGACATAGAATATGAAAATAAACAATTTTCTCTAAAATGTATAATAACAACAAGATAAATATAGGATGAATTCTGGAATCATGCTTCGAACGAGGAGCTCACCAATACACCGAGACAACCTCAACTCAGCACGATCTCAAGCTTTGCGGGTCAAACTCAAACTGGGATCTGCACCAAAAAAGTGCAAAAAGTAGGAGTGAGTATGGTCCACTTGTACTTAGTAGGAATCATAGGCCAACCGAGCAAAGTAGAAAACAAATCATCTAAAGGATACTATGTGCAGTTTCCACCTACATACAGAAAAGGTCCCAACGATGGCTCAAGCCGTATCTCCAAACAGTATAAATACTACAAGTATAACAACAATATAAGAATAACTACCCACGAATATATACATATATATATATATATAAAGGAATGCTAAATTACACCACTAGCAAGCAACATAAGAGAAATGCAAATGATGTAATGCAATGGTATGATAAGGATGGTGTCACGCCCCGAGTCCCAACGAGGCGTGATTGGCACCCGAAGCCGACATGGCCCAAGAGAACCAATCTTTGCTTATGAACACTCGCATGCATCTCCTCATATGGACCTTATGAAACCCCATGCAACTATGCAAAGGTCATGGATATGGAAACGATTATGGAAACGTATGTCATACATAGATATATATATCGACTTGGCCGTTGGGGCCATCAAACCAAAATGAGCATACATATCTTACATTCTATTCCCACATAAGTCTACAAAGCCTCTACAGATACATGACTATGACCATCCTAGAGTCGAAACAACACCCCACTCTATACTCATATACAATACCAAAATAAATGTACATAACAACTCAGAAAGCCCCGAACCAACTGGAGCTCACCAAAAGTCGGCAAAAGATCTGCAACCTACAATGGAGACTTACTAGTACCTGCACCTGCAGCAAGTAAGGTAAATCCCCCAAGAGGGGTCAGTACGGAGAATGTACTGAGTATGTAAGGCCATATGAAACTGACATAAATACATCAATAGAATTCAAAAACAAAAATAATAATAGGATAATCAACACGAATAACCCATCGATTTGCATATGTGGAACCATGTAGCTTACATAAATTAAATTCTTCTCTTTGTTGTTTATTCCTCCCCACTCATATCATAACGTACCCGAGCCCCGACTGATCAGTGGGTCTTTTCATGACATATCGTCATGTTGGGATCGGGTCGAGCTAGGCTTATGCCCCACAGACCTGCCACCCATAAATCAATGGATCGGGATTGGGTCGATCTAGGATTATGCCCCTCAGACCTGTCACCCATAAATCAATGCCTCGGGATCGGGTAGGCTTATGCCCCTCAGACCTGCCACCCATAAATTAATGCCTCGGGATCGAGTCGAGCTAGGCTTATGCCCCTCAGACCTGCCACCCATAAATCAATCATTAACCACATGTGCATTACTTTGTCTTTACTTTGAGATTGATACCTTTACTTGTGAGAGATCGGATACTTGCTTATGAGAGGTTGATAGATTGGTACATTCACTTGTGAGCGATTGATACTTGCGAGGAATTTATTCATCCTCTTATGAGAGCATGGTACGATCACTTGTGAGAGTTTAACGGATATGTACATATCCACAACATTATTGGAAACTCAAGAACACAACATGATTGGAACCTTTGGAACATGTTCATAATTATGTCACTTATGAACAACAACGACTAATGAATAAGGACTATGTGACTTAAGAATGAAAAGTCGTTTCTTATGTCAGTCACACCACTGTTGTAACTTGGACCATGCTTATAATTATGTGATCCATGACCAAGAGTAACGTATATATGATTAACAATAGACGATAACCTGAATCGAGATGCCTTATGACATTTTGGAAATGAGTAAGTACCCTAAAGATACGGAAAGAGTAACCTTACATACCTTCACTTCCAAGTATGAATGTATGAACACAATAGTCCAGCTTCTTCCTTACGTCCTACTCTACAATACAAGTCCATACCGGAACTTACATTAGCAACGAGTTACTATAAGGGCGTACAAGATGACAACGAACCATGCAACTACCATATAACGTTACGGCACCCATTTACAATACAATCCACTGCATTTCCATATCAACAACACCATAACATTACCCACATTGACCAAAAAAACATACATCGCTAGCATTTCACACCACACTTACCCTTTACGCTTTTCCTTTTATCATTCCGTCGTAATTATTCCTTGATAAAAACATATAAGCAATCATACATACTTAATACAGTCCAACACACCTCCATACGACACTTTAAAGTCATTACAACGTCATCATAAGAAGCTAATTACATCCCAAAAGGGTATCGGGGCTTTCGGGGATCAACGGGGTACGAAAACAAACAAACTAAAAATCCGGAGGGACCTGCGCTGCCACCTGCGCGCGTAGGTGGAGATATGCATGATCATATGGCTCCTAGAGAATTCCAGGGCCTTCTGCGCGCAGATGCCCTCGTCTGTAGGGCGGATGCCCGTTTTGGTCTGAAATGGCCTCTTTTGGGTCTTTTTATGCCATGAATGGTCCATGATCATAACCAAACATATTTGAATATATTTTTGATCATATTAAACACCAACATGCATCCATAACCTCACAACACACATAACGACACCCAAAACCACATTTCACGGCCAATACGGCGCCAAAACCATAACTAATTTCACAATATCACTTTCAAATGTTATGCACAAGAATGAAACAAAGTAAGACCATAATAACATATCACATGTCAATATTTAATCCACCAAAGTCACGTCTTTCATAACAACAAGTTCATCACCAAGTTTATAGGACAAACTGATTTAAGCAAACATGTAACCTTTCACTTATTGTGAACTTCCCAATATTCCACAAACATAACCAACACCATATACACCATATAAAATGCATAAAATATATTAATCCATCATAATAAACACTTACCAAGACTTACCAATGGATGATTTTGGCCAATAGAAGGACTTGGGGTTCTTGAGAGCAAAAGAATTATTGTTGGAAAAATCTAGAAATGTGATGAGGGTTAAAGTGAATAAAAATCTGATTTTTTTTCCTTTATATAGTACCTCAATTCTCCCTTATCTTTTACTTAGCATTTAATGCTATGTTGCTTTGGTCAATTGGACCAATTTTGGAAGAATGGGTCAAAAATCCCTTTGTTGGGCCATGTCTTCTTATGACTTTTGGCCTTTATTTTTGGGCCCAATTACTCAAGACTTATCAATGCCCACAATTCAATACAAAAATCACCAATTCTCTCATGTTTTCATTTTTCCCTAAATGTTAGGGTTATCAACTAAACTCAAAAACGTACGGGGTGTTACATTCTTCCCCCCTTAGAAACATTTGTCCTCGAATGTTAGTAACATCATTTCATGTACATCCTATGAACCTCTGTCTCAATCTACATATGCATATAAACATAATACTTATATATATTTCCTTGTTATTGGCCTAACTCCATACTTTTAAATTTTCTCCCCCGTTTGAAATAGTCACGGGTACTTTGACTTCATTATTTCTTTGGCTCCCTATGTGATTCGATTTCTCCACCGTATCTTTACCAAAGCGCTTCTTATCTTCCCTTTATCTTTCCACTCATCCATATAACATGGCAATATATATATCCCTTCATAAGGGACATCCCGCATAGCTTGTCCATTTAATAAAATAATGAATCTCAGCATACGACTAGCCTCTAGTTACTGTCTTACCATCTTAACCTTTTCCGTAGCGTAGTGAACAAAATCTAGCCCCCAATAAGGCAATTCCACTCGGTTTAACTCATCCAAGAGATGATTTGAACTTTCTTATGTATAAACCCTTGCAGAGACCATGGTGATACTTGAACACTAGCTATCATGATAAGCACATCCAATAAGGGTAGATGATCATCCCAACTACCTTTCAAGTCTCTCGTACAGCCTCGTAGTATACCTTCAAATGTTTGGATAGTATATTCCGCTTGTCCGTTCGTCTATTACTTTTGTCAACCATGTAAGTGGTCTTGCAAGGCAACATATGTTCTATGTAGGTAAACCTGCCAACTATCTCTCATGTGGAATCAAAATTCCAAAAATATATATGAGGCAACCCTTATGTGTATGAGGCAAACTTGCAATCAAACCCATGTTACCCATGTCTTATTTAACCTGGACAACATATACATGGCATATACCCTCCAGGTTTCTGATGCTGCTATTACCTTTTGATAATTTGGTCCAGGAGTTACACTTTCTATAATGTTCTTTCTCGTTATATTGCCTCACCAATGTCTTTGTGTCAAACCACAGTTCTGTGAATGATGTGCTTCGGTTATACTTCATTTCCTTGGTTCACCCATATCGGGTATACCTAATCCACCATACTATTGAGATATTACCTCGTGCATAAGGTCAAGTCTCATCGAACCTTGTGGTACTTCCTTTTTGCCGAACTAATAATAGGATTTGCATGTTGCTTTTACTTCACCTCTCCGAATAAGGACTTTACCGCATTTTGTGCTATAACCCTTTGAGCTGAAGTTTCTCGTAAGATACACTACCAAACTGCTTAATTAATAGGTATATGCTCACTATACCTTGTTTCCCCATGGACCGATCATCAATTCTTCCTAATGCTTTATAGCCTAATGCATCGACCACTGCATTTGTTTTTTTTTATCCGAATACGAACTCAGTATCTTATCTTAATCTCTTAATAATTGGAGTTATCTTCCCTTCCTCAGAGTTAAATCCTTTTTACTTGAAATGTATGCAAACTCTTATGATCAATCGTTATCTTAATATGAACCCTAAGTAGTGGTGTCGTATCTTTACCACAACTATTAGCTCAAGATCATATGTGATATGATTTCTCTCATGTGGCCACGACTGCCGTGAGGCGTATGATGTTCTCTTATCATACTGCATTAACACACATCCCAGGTCATCCCCGGAAGCAGCACCATGTTTTGCATAACCTTTGTGCCTTTGAGCAATATGAACTGGTGTAGAAGTCTCTTCGAAACTTTTCTCATATGCATCACTCCACTGAAACTGAGTTACGTTGTACATTAGCTCTGTTACGGGTACAGGGATAGAAGAAACTCCTTTAGTACTTCTGTTAGATCACCAATCAACCCAAAGAAACGATGAAACTTTGTAAGCATCGAAGGCCGTAGCAAATTTTGTTTTTCACTGTTCCTCTCTTTATCGACCTTCATTCCGTCATTCCATAGGCCATGTAATTCAAGAGAGCTATCGATAGAAACAAACTTCTATAACACTTGTACAAATGGTCCTCTTGTAGCCTTGAATAACCCAGAATATCATCCATGGACACGGTTACAAATACATCTAATGATAGTTTGCATACCCTGTTCATCCGCTCTAGAACAGCAGCTGGTACATGTGTTAGTACCAATGACACAACTAAGAACCATTGCAGTCAGAACGTGTTCGAAAGACTGTCTTGAGTATATCCTTATTTATAACTCTGACTTGGTGATAACCCGATCCCAAGTCTCTCTTGTTCCAGAGAAAGTCAGTGCAAGAACGAGTGAATACAATCCTTTTGATAAAAATGAACAACACACTTGGCATCCTATAACTGATCAACCAATCGTCAATTCTTAGGAGGGGATATTTGTTCTTACTCGGTACTTTACACAACTGCTTATAGTCAATGCACGTTCTCAAGTCCCATTTCAAAATTTTCTTTTTTGTTTCCACATTCACATAGATGCGCTCTCTGAATTGCTCTGTTTCATTCCTATAGCGTTACTGGGGCCATGGTATATAGAGGAAGAGAGATAAGCAGAGGGTCTGCAATCACGTCAATATTAAGCTCTACTTCATGTTTCGGGGGTAAGCCTGGAAATTCATCAGGCATATATATCAAGAAAGTCATTTGACCATCGGAATCTATTGAGGACTTGGTGGTTTCGCATCACTCTTCCGCTTTTGGACTAACTGGCATACATACCCCTTGGCTATCAATTTCGTCACTTTACAATAGACAATCAACTGTTTCCTTGGTGACCCCACACTACTCTTCCACTCAGGAACATGTTCGTATGGATAGTGAAAATATACCTTGGCAATTCACCGTGGTATAACAAGAAACGAACTAATTCATTCCCATGATCACATGAACATCCACCGTTTGCAATTCATAAGATTGGCCAATGTAGTATAACCCCACGTCGTTACCACATAATCATGACACATTCTTTTAGCCACAATAATTTCCCCTTTTGGTGTAGAGTTGTTTCAAATGGATGAACTAAAACTTCTACTATCCTTTCACAAAGTTTCTTCTTTTTTTTTTTTTTCAACAATCCATGGAATAAAATATGATAGGGTAAATCCCCAAATCAATCAATGTAAATACGTTACAAAAAAGGACAGATCATATACCTGTTGCATCATCAGGAGAAGCCTCGAATTTTTGCCGATCCACCACGGCGTAGGTACTGCCCTGGATATTACTAGAACTAGCTTCCCTCTAGCACCCTTGGCATAACCAGCAGCTTGCACACCTCTACCTAGAGGAGGCACATATGATGTCGAGGCGAAGGTTGGTCCCGGGGGTCGTGCCATGCCACCTGTGTACCTTCATGGACACCCCCTTGCCACATGCCCTGGCATTCCACAAAAATAACAAACATTCCTTCCAATCCGACCTTCACCTGCATGAAACCTCCCGCAGCGCTGGCACAACCGACGATGAAACCTCGGGCGGTTCATACTTTCTTGTGCTTGATACTCCACTGTCCGTAAACCCTGAATCTCACCTCTTTGACCAAACTGGTTGCTTCTAAACCCTTGGAATAGAGGAGGAGTAATGGTGGTAGTATGGGGAAATGATGGCCTAAGTGGTTTGTGAAAAGCCCTAGGCCCAAATGGGTTTAGCCTTTTTTGACGATCTTTCTTCCAATTCTTTCATCCTCTCTCTCTGTCTTTGTCCCTTTTTCTGCTGCACAAGAGCTTGTCTTTGAGCTTGTGCAGCAACTACACGGGTCAATATTTGTATTGCACTCATCAAATCCTGCTCAATAGTATTAACGGGCAGTTCTGAAGATACTTCTCTTCTTCTCAGCTCCTCCAGAATTGGGAAAATGGATGAAGCCCGTGATGCAAAGTCAGTATCAGCTCCACCTTGACTAACGTGGTCAGGTGGTGGTCTACTCAATCCCTCTCCGGTAAGCGTAACAACCTGCTTACCCTTGCTGTTATCTCTTCTTGTCATCGATAGTTTCTATATCAAAGAAAACCAGTCACCATGGTCAGATATAATTTACCTTACAACACTGGCTCTACTGCACGATCTAGGAATGAAGAAAAGTAACAACATCCTAAATGTCCCGTAGCCTCCTACTTATAAATGTGGTGCACAACACATCAATAAGTAAAACTCTACTCAGACACGGCTTTGTAGACACACTTAGAACGAACTGCTTTGATACCACTTTTGTCACGCCCCGAGTCCCAACGAGGCGTGATTGGCACCCAAAGCCGACAAGGCCCGAGAGAACCAATCTTTGCTTATGAACACCCGCATGCATCTCCTCATATGGACCTTATGAAACCCCATACAACTATGCAAAGGTCATGGATATGGAAACGATTATGGAAACGTATGTCATACATAGATATATATATCGACTTGGCCGTTGGGGCCATCAAACCAAAATGAGCATACATATGTTACATTCTGTTCCCACATAAGTCTACAAAGCCTCTACAGATACATGACTATGAGCATCCTAGAGTCGGGACAACACCCCGCTCTATACTCATATACAATACCAAAATAAATGTACATAACAACTCAGAAAGCCCCGAACCAACTGGAGCTCACCAAAAGTCGACAAAAGATCTGCAACCTACAGTGGAGACTTACTAGTACCTGCACCTGCAGCAAGTAAGGTAAATCACCCAAGAGGGGTCAGTACGGAGAATGTACTAAGTATGTAAGGCCATATGAAACTGACATAAATACATCAATAGAATCCAAAAACAAAAATAATAATAGGATAATCAACATGAATAACCCATCGATTTGCATATGTGGAACCATGTAGCTTACATAAATTAAATTTTTCTATTTGTTGTTTATTCCTCCTCACTCATATCATAACGTACCCAGCCCCGACTGATCAGTGGGTCTTTTCATGACATATCGTCATGTTGGGATCGGGTCGAGCTAGGCTTATGCCCCACAGACCTGCCACCCATAAATCAATGCATCGAGATCGGGTCGAGCTAGGATTATGCCCCTCAGACCTGCCACCCATAAATCAATGCCTCGGGATCAGGTCGAGATAGGCTTATGCCCCTCAGACCTGCCACCCATAAATTAATGCCTCGGGATCGAGTCGAGCTAGGCTTATGCCCCTCAGACCTGCCACCCATAAATCAATCATTAACCACATTTGCATTACTTTGTCTTTACTTTGAGATTGATACCTTTACTTGTGAGAGATCGGATACTTGCTTATGAGAGGTTGATACATTTGCTTGTGATAGATTGGTACATTCACTTGTGAGCGATTGATACTTGCGAGGAATTTATTCATCCTCTTATGAGAGCTTGGTACGATCACTTGTGAGAGGTTAACGGATATGTACATAGCCACAACATTATTGGAAACTCAAGAACACAACATGATTGGAACCTTTGGAACATGTCCATAATTATGTCACTTATGAACAACAACGACTAATGAATAAGGACTATGTGACTTAAGAATGAAAAGTCGTTTCTTATGTCAGTCACACCACTGTTGTAACTTGGACCATGCTTGTAATTATGTGATCCATGACCAAGAGTAACGTATATATGATTAACAATAGACGATAACCTGAATCGAGATGCCTTATGACATTTTGGAAATGAGTAAGTACCCTAAAGATACGGAAAGAATAACCTTACATACCTTCACTTCCAAGTATGAATGTATGAACACAATAGTCCAGCTTCTTCCTTACGTCCTACTCTACAATACAAGTCCATACCGGAACTTACATTAGCAACGAGTCACAATAAGGGCGTACAAGACGACAATGAACCATGCAACTACCATATAACGTTATGGCACCCCTTTATAATACAATCCACTGCATTTCTATATCAACAACACCATAACATTACCCACATTGACCAAAAGAACATACATCGCTAGCATTTCACACCACACTTACCCTTTACGCTTTTCCTTTTATCATTCCGTCGTAATTATTCCTTGATAAAAACATATAAGCAATCATACATACTTAATACAGTCCAACACACCTCCATACGACACTTTAAAGTCATTACAACGTCATCACAAGGGGCTAATTACATCCCAAAAGGGTATCGGGGCTTTCGGGGATCAACGGGGTACGAAAACAAACAAACTAAAAATCCGGAGGGACCTGCGCTGCCACCTGTGCGTGTAGGTGGAGATATGCATGATCATATGGCTCCTAGAGAATTCCAGGGCCTTCTGCGTTGGCATCTGCGTGCGCAGATGCCCTCGTCTGCGGGGCGAATGCCCGTTTTGGTCCGAAATGGCCTCTTTTGGGTCTTTTTATGCCATGAATGGTCCATGATCATAACCAAACATATTTGAACATATTTTTGATCATATTAAACACCAACATGCAGCCATAACCTCACAACACACATAACGACACCCAAAACCATATTTCACGGCCAATATGGCGCCAAAACCATAACTAATTTCACAATATCACTTTCAAATGTTATGCACAAGAATGAAACAAAGTAAGAACATAATCACATCTCACATGTAAATATTTAATCCACCAAAGTCACGTCTTTCATAACAACAAGTTCATCACCAAGTTTATAGGACAAACCGATTTAAGCAAACATGTAACCTTTCACTTATTGTGAACTTCCCAATATTCCACCAACATAACCAACACCATATACACCATATAACATGCATAAAATATATTAATCCATCGTAATAAACACTTACCAAGACTTACCAATGGATGATTTTGGCCAATAGAAGGACTTAGGGTTCTTGAGAGCAAAAGAATTATTGTTGGAAAAATCTAGAAATGTGATGAGGGTTAAAGTGAATAAAAATCTGTTTTTTTTTCCTTTATATAGTACCTCAAGTCTCCCTTATATTTTACTTAGCCTTTAATGCTATGTTGCTTTGGTCAATTGGACCAATTTTGGAAAAATGGGTAAAAAATCCCCTTGTTGGGCCATGTCTTCTTATGACTTTTGGGCTTCATTTTTGGGCCCAATTACTCAAGACTTATCAATGCCCACAATTCAATACAAAAATCACCAATTCTCTCATGTTTTCATTTTTCCCTAAATGTTAGGGTTATCAACTAAACTCAAAAACGTACGGGGTGTTACAGATGGAATGTCTCAATATCACCTCGTATACACCTTCTGAGCATAAGCTTTCAGGATAGGACCCATGGGGAGTTTGCAACCCATATACTATCACATGAGTTTGGAACCCATATACTATCACAATCTCATATCTAAATCAACCTTACCGGCACATCCCTTGGTTGAGGCGTTTTATAAAGTGTTTTATTTTCTTTCAAAATTAATATTTCTTAGCGGTAACAATTCCATGAATATGGATGAATGAAATGAGGATGCATACTCATAATCAAAACAATATCATGTAAAGAATAAACTTAATAATGGTATAGATGAGCTCAAATCTCCTCAAATATCAATAGATCATGATATAAGCAATCACTTGGCACCACCCTCGAAAAGATGAACACGAGCTTGTACCCTTCAACAAGGAGCTTTTCTTTTTCATGCAGTCTCGGAATGAACCTAATCTATCAAAAATATAATCTATACGTCAAGAGGAGTCTAATGATACCCATATCGGCTATTTTTGTTTTGTATCTAATAATAGTTCAACAATCAACCCTACAGGAAAAAGGGTAAAATTGACGTTTTATTAAAGAATTAATTTCCTCATACTCCAAGGGTTTTAAATATGAAAACCCATTGAAAACCAAGTTGAAATCCAGCTTGAAATCGAAGAAAAAATATTTTCTCACATTATCGGGTAAAACCCCCAAAATACATGTTTAGATGATGAAAACATCATTTAATCAAAGGAAAATGATCAAAATTAGTTTTACAATCTTACCCAAATCCAAGTTGATGAAAAACCCTTTTAAAATATCTTAAAATTGTGCTCTCCAAGCTTAAAAATGGTGAAGATGGGCTAAAAGTGCAAAATTAAAGTATTTATTCTGTTTAGGAGAACAGTGCCTCGCGATCACCATCCCTACCATGTAGTCACAAGGGTCAGCATTTACTAGAATTATAATTCTCATCGTTATCATGGGAGATGGGGCTGGCTACTGCAATAAACAACCCGACCATGTCCACTGGATAACTCTTCACAATTGCGGTATCCCACCTCTTAATCGTGATGAGCAAAGAGATCAAGCCTTACGATTGTGATACATGTCCATGCAATCGCGATGAAGGGCTAGATGATGCACCAAAACTATGCACAAATAGTGGACTTGGGACAAGAAATAGTTCTGATTGAACCCTTGAAATTTGTTTGGGACCACATAGGAATAATCCAATAATGCTATTAGGCTAATTTCGGTGTTTCATACTCAATAGAATCATTAGATTTATCAAAAGAGATTGTTATCAACATGTTAACCCCCAGAACCCCTTTCAGACTAATTTAACTATCTTCTTGTGTAGATGCTCAAAACTTAAAATAAAGACCCGAAACCCAAACCAACCAAGCTACTAACCTAAAATTGATATTTCGAATCTAATAGAACTGACAGAATCACCATCTGACGCTTAGATCACAAAATATCTGACGCTACTCAAAATCACAAACTCACTCAAATCACACTTGAATGCTTTAGAGACCATGCCAACCATCTCCACAACTCATAAATGATATATAACAATTATGGGGAAGGGAAAAATGGTCAAAACATAGAAAAATCTAAAACTCAGAACAAGGGTTATTATATTGTCCACTACTAAAACATATGTTTGACCTCGAACAAAAAGGCAAACAAGGTACCTGAATCAGTAAAAAGCTAGAGGTATATGCTCCACATATCAAACTCAAACTCCCACATATACTCCTCAATCAAGTGATGTCTCCACTGAACTTTCACAGAATTAATATACTTGAGCCTCAACTTCCTGGTTTGTCTCTCTAGGATAGCAATGGGATTCACCTAAAAATACAATCATGATTTAATGCAACTGAATCCAACCGAATCATATGAGCATCATATAGACATTATTTCTTTAGCATAATTACATGGAATACTGGATGAACAAATGACATATATAGAGGCAAAGCTAGCCTATAGGCCACATCTCAAAAATCTCAAAAGGCCTAATAAATCTCAAACTAAGCTCCCCTTTCTTCCCAAATCTGATCACACCATTCATGGGTGATACCTTCAACCAAAACGCTCACCAAGCATGCATGTGACACACAAAAATTGCACCTCTCTAAAGAATTATAAGTGATCAATGTCAAATATAAAACCCAACGAAGGTTGGGGTCGAATCCCATAGGGAATATGGTGAACACTAAATTATTTTTGAGTAAAATGACTGTTAGTCTATGATTTTTGTAAAGTGTGGGTTTGTAGAGAATGTTTTAAAATTAGTATCCAAATTTTTTGAAGTAACAATCACTAAATTTAGGAAATATGAATCAGTAGAGAAAGCAAACTAGGCTTGTGTTTACTGTGGCTTTATAACATCTTCGGGTTGATAACGTAAATGGATTCTTCTAATACAAACAATGTAAGGGAATTGATCTCTCATGTGCATATAAATATTTCTAAACCTTATTAGACGACTATCACCTTAATTCTTTCGAACTTCAAGAGATGAAAATAGGAAACTTAATTTTAGCCTTAAGTTGGTCAATCTTGTTAAGTCATTACCTATTAGACGGAGGATGGAAACTTTGAATCCTTGTTTTTAATCCTTTTTCCTGGTATTTAACCTCTTATTTCAAGCAAGTTAAACCTAGGGCTTGTTCTAATATTTGCAATCATTAGAAAGTTGTTAAGATAAAAAGATTAACGATACATCAATAAATACTATTTGATTCCAAACTAAAATCAACCCTAGAGTTGCTATTTTGCCATGGATCCCAAAATCCTAGTTGTGGGATTTTTAACCACACATAATTCTTGAGATGTAGAAAGCGGTATATTTCATAATTAAAGGAAGAATTCTTACAACAATTAAATCCAACACTTTAATCCTTGACAAAAATAGAGTACAAGTTTCAAAACCCAAACTCTCAACACTTGGAAGAAAATATAACATAATAATGTTCCCAATATCTAAGAAGCCTATTCTAAACCCTAAACTAGGTATTTATAGGCTTCATGGAAATTTGAATCCAAATTTGAATCGAATCTAACTGCCTTAGCTGTGACATTCGCCTAACGGTTCTTTGTGTATGTAAAGGTTTGTCGCCTTGATCCATCAACTTTATACAAGCATCCAATATTCTTGGCCTTGATGGCTTAGTGTGACGGCTTATCACAGGCTTGATGCTTCATCAACCAAGCTGTCACATGGTTGGTGTGACGGTTTGTCACACTCTTGATGATTTGTCAAGTGAACCATCACACTGCCTTCTTAAGCACAGTTTCCTTTCTTTTTGGCCTTGGATCAATTTCCTACATTTAAACACATAAAACTATAGAATCTAACTACGGTTGCTTAAAAACATGCATTTATTCTTGGTTAAAAGCATAAAATGTGTCACCAAATGCCGGCACATCAACACCCTCAACTTAGAACGTTCGCTTGTCCTCAAGCAACAAAACAACTTATACTAGAGAGATGCTTGAAATAGAAGAAAATTAAACTAAATTGTAGCAATCAATAGGCACTTCACAGATCTTTCCAACATTTCCCCATCCTTATCATTACTACAAAGCACATGGAAATATTTTGATAAGTCAACTAGTAAAGATGTAACAATGTCATCACAATATCAATGAATAACTTGCATACACCATAACCGCTATCCTAATAGTCAGTAATTAACAATTTTTTTCTAGTTCCTCAATACAAAGAGGTCCTCCACACACATATAATCAATTTGATTAGGGACTGGAAGAAGTACACTGACACTAACAAAAAATTTCAAACAATGCACATACGATGCTATAGGCTTTCCCTTACTATACTATTTTAATTCTTCAAAAAGTTTACCAGGATCACTACAAGACTTTTTCTGGCTTGTAATGAGGGCTTGGGTACAAGTAGGATATATTTGGAGATTAGTGACTCAGCCCTCCTTGACATCAATGTACTCTTATTTCCACTTAAAACTAATTATTCTGCCCTTATTCACCCTTTTCTACCAATTATTTTCATTCACGGGTGTAGCAACTCTTTTGATTTGACTCTCTTTTTCTTTCTTTTTCATTCTTTTTCTTTTTCTTTCACATGCTCACCCACTAGTTTTTCTTTATCAATACCCGATCTTTTCATACCTTATTTTACTTACCATATGCCTCTACAGTAGCCACCCTCAACTTAGGCAATTTGCCTGAGTTGAGGTACAGATGTCCAAGGAGAGACCAGGGCTAAAATAGAGGTTCAAATATAAACTAGGAAAGGTGAATGACTACTGAATAAAAGAAAGTCTAATCAGCTCAAACTAGGGATCAAGGAAATTATTCACATTATTTGGAAGGTCTTTTTAGGCTTAGTGGACTAGATTCAAATAAGGCCTGCAATCCTTTCCTAACCAACCAACTTACAACTTAATATAATAGATTGGGAAACTTCTAGATGCATGCACAAAGTAAGAAAAATGCAAGATAAGCTCACACACACTTGGCACAGAAAAACACTTATCAATACCCACTATCATAATAGCAATTTAGCTTAAGCAATTATTACATCCACACGTACTAAACAAGTTTTGGAGGGGTCTTTATTTTTCACATACCACAAAATTAGGCTATTGATTGCTAACAGTTTATCCTAAAACAGATAAATGTAGTAAAATCACCTAAACATGCCAGTTCTACTAGATAGCACACTCGAGGGAAAAAAGAAACACGACAACAAAAACCCTCGGGTGGTTGCAGCCTCACAGGAAACCCCCATCAAAAAAACCATGCATTGTCCCTAATGCATAAAAAGAACAATTAAGCTTTAGGAGTAAGAAATACCTATAAAGACCTTAGGCCTCGGAGTCTGTCAAAAATTTGAAGGCTACTAGGGACTCAGAATCAGGAAAAGTGATGCCAATGTTGATTAGTGTGCTCAAGCCATCCATAATAACCTTGGTCTAGGAAAAACTTGTAAGACGGACTCAACTTCACACATCGAGCTAAAAGAAGCCTCAACAAGTTGGGCTCTTACTCGCTCATATCTCAATGCCTCATCTTTTCTAGACTACTTCTTCACATTTTTTCATATCTTTTTCTTCTTTACTTCTCTTACGGTGTTTTTATTTCTTTGACTTATTTTCCTCACCACCTTCGCTTTACCTATTACTACTGGATTTGAGAGGTATTTCCATCAAATCAACTATAGAATCATCCTTCCCTAATTCCACTATCTTTAGATTTGAGAACATCATGGTAGATACTACTTACAGTGCAGCAATGTCGGCTTGAGTCTTTTTCAATTTGGCTGCAAACGTAGCCAAATATGGAGCTGTTATTTCCTTTAACCTGTTGTTCACTCACAGTTCTATCTCATCAATATGGGTAGGCAGACCTGGATATGGCTTTAGTGCATTCCCAATAGAATGATCTTTAAATGGCTTAAACTATTTATCCCGTTCTTGTAGCTAATTCTCAAACTTCTTGTATCTCTTGACCACTTTCACAAAATTTTTGGAGTCAACCTGTACTCTGAATATACCAGTGGCATGGAAGCTCTGTCAATAGTCTCGATAGTTAAGGTAGTAGAAGTATCCCCTGATGCAGTAGATGTACCCTGTGGATCAAAAGAGACGACAACTAAGTTTATACCTAAATGAGTGTCAGATGCTTCTGGAGTAGTTTGTGTGTGAGGTCCAAATGATGGAGGTTTGTACACCCTCAACTCAAACTTTGAATCATCCCTTATTTTGTCAAAATCTTTAGTTTTGGTGGCCACTACTTCATCATCAATACCACTCAATATAGGCACTTTGGAAATTCCATATAGCTTGGTCACTAGACATGGGAATGGCAAAGATGTTTCCGTCTTTGTGGCTCTAATATGCATCTCATCAACAATCAAAATATAACAACTTGTTATGTGAAATTTTCCTTTTTATGCGTTTAAACCATTTTTCTCATCCCTGTGGTTATTACATGCCAATTATGGGGTGTGGGGATGGTTGGTATGGTTCCCAATGCTTTCGATAATGATTTGGAAGAGTTTGAGACTCTTGGAGGCTTTAAAAGACATTTAGTTGAGTTCAGTCAAAATTTCATGTTTCGAGTGCTGGATGGTAATTTGGACTGTTCCATTAGATCTGGAACATCGATTTTGGTCTAGTAGCATGGTTATTTCAGGTTTTGAACCTTTTTATTTCATTTCGACCCTTGTTATGAAAATTAGTTAAAATAAGCTTTTAGGGGGTCTTATGGGTTAATTTGTTGAAAATTACTTCTTCTCGAAAATCCAACATTACCATTGAGTCCGAAACGTCAAAAATAGCCTAGTAGTATATATGGTTTGTTCTAGTGGGGTCCCAAACAAATCATGAGGGTCCATTGATGTCGCCCAAACTATACCTACAGAAAAGTATAACGCGGTCGTTGAAACAAATATAGAACCCAACTAGGTTAGGGTCGATCCCACAGGGAATAGGACTAAAGTTTGGTGAATGCTAGTTTGAGTAATAGGCAAGTAAGTAAAACTGGGGGATTTTGGTAAGAAAGTAGTAACAATATAGATATGTTCATCTAAACGTCTCTCAACCTTGATTAGACTAATTTCACTCTTCTCCTCTCGGTCTTCGAGTGTCACACTAGTAACCCTTGTCCTGGAACTTAGATAACTATCCTTGTTATGGTTCAAGTTATTAGAAGAAGGTTGATAGCTTCAAATCTCTGTTGTTATTTTATTTTCTCAATCTCTACCTCTGTCTCGAGCCAGTCTAGAATATAGGCGAGTTTCTAATGTTTACAACTGTTAGAAGATCAATCCCAATGAAAGAAATAACAATACATGCAGTCATACTGGTCTTGAACTATTTTTCACTTAACCCATTTTGTTAATTCCTCATAGTTCACACAACCCTAGTTGATGGGTTTAGTTACTCATGATTGGAAGAATACAATAAGAATTCAATGATGAAAACATAATTGTAAACTCACAATAAATTAGAAAACTCTGAAATCTCAATATAAATAAAACCCTAGAATTGGTGTTCCAAGATTACAAAACCAATAATATATTTATGAACTCAAAATAATGAAAATATACCTCAAAACAATGTAATGACCAACCTCTAAACATAGGACAATATAGGGGTATTTATAGATACAAGGTGAATCCTATCCTAAACAAAATAGAAGAAAAAAGTCGGCAGAATTCCATTGTTTCGTGACTTGGTATCATGGACCCAAGTCACGCCACGTGGGTCTCTGTCGTGAGAATCAGGCTTCTTCACAATCATTAGGAGTTTAACTCACGGCACAAACCTACGTGACGTAGGTCGACTCACATGGCGTGAGTTCCTGCCGTGAGTTACTACCTCAGTTTCTACTTGGCTCTTTTCTTCTTCAAATGCTCCATTCTAGCGCATGCTTCTTCCCTTCTTCTCTATTTTTCCTCCATAACCAATTTTCCTGCAAGATAGAACAGAAAACACAGCACACCTACCAAACATACCCAAGTTATTGCATAGTTTCCTTGTTTTAAGCATCAAAAGTGTCATGAAACCATGGCACATCAACACCCTCAACTTAGAACATTTGCATGTCCTCAGGCAAATAAAACAAAATAAACACAATTGATGCTTAACTAAGAGAAACCTAAGAGACATACGGCAGTCGACTCATTACTTTTGGCGCCAAAACTTTTTTGAACCCTCCTATTTGCAAAGCAAAACCACGATGTGTATATATGTAGCAGATTATCATGATACAGAAGGGATCAAGTGATGGCATCAGATTATGAACAAACAACTAAGCATGTATGCAAATGACGTTATCCGAACAAATAGCAGCTAACAATGCAACCCATGTACTCTCACAATAAATAAGTCCTATACACTCACAGTTTACTAATGAATATCAAAGTAGGGACTGGGGCAAAACACTCTCTCTCACAAAAAAGTTCAAACAATGTGCATGAAATACCATAGGCTTGCCCTTATTTTCTATGCCTTAGTTTTTCGAATAGTTGGAGTACGATCACTATAGGACTTTCATCGGCTTTTAATGTAGGCTTCGGGATGGGTGTGATACATATGGATATGGTGACTCAACCCTCTTCGGTACTATACTATTTTTAGCTCCTCTTTTCAACCATTCTTATTTTATTCTCCTTCATTATTTTTAGATTTTTGGGTGTGATTGTCACACCCCGAATCCCATCGGGACGGATTGGCACTCGTAACTGACAAGGCCCGTGAGAACCAAGCTTTGCTTCTATTGGTTCGTATGCATGTCATAAGAAACACCATTACCAAGTAAGGACTTTAAAATGCTAATAACAGAACTCATGGGACATGTGATATATATATATACATATGTGAAACTTGGCCGTTGAGGCCACCAAGTCAAGAACGACATATCCTTTTTTTTTACATTTATACACCCACATCCGTCTACAAAAGCCTCTAACAAATGCATTGACCAAATGAACTAAAAGTCGGGACAAGTCCCCGCTTTATCTTTACAATATTAAAACAAATGTACAACTGTGATAAGTCCCGAAGCAACTGGGGCTCACCAAATATCTGCAACTAACTGTCAACTTACTGTCTGTCTAAAAATCTACTAGTGCCTGCACCTGCAACATGTAAGGTAAGTCCCCCGAGGGGGTCTGTACGAAGAATGTACTGAGTATGTAAGGCTCATAAGAAATAGCATCATACATGAAAATGTCAATAGAATAAAATATGAGAGAATTGTCAATGTGTATAAACCATCATTTTATATAATGTCTTTTATATATACACTCCTTCAAAGGAAATTACCTTCACTCAAGAGACTTGCCTCCAATAGATTCTCCTATACCCAAGAGATTCTTTCTTGGTTCTATGTCCATTACCACTATTGTTCATCTACTTGGTTAGTAGGTTGTAAAATAATAACATTCATTTCATCCACATACATCCACTCTAGTGGTGGGGTAACAATATAATATAACGTACATCCACTCAATTGGTGGTTTAACCTACATCTACTCTCATGGTGGGAGAACATACATCCACTCTATGGTGGGAGAACATACATCCACTCTATGGTGGTACAACATACATCCACTCTATGGTGGGAGAACATACATC
Organism: Capsicum rhomboideum; assembly: GCA_031232105.1. Lineage (NCBI taxonomy): Eukaryota > Viridiplantae > Streptophyta > Magnoliopsida > Solanales > Solanaceae > Capsicum > Capsicum rhomboideum. The sequence goes on along the minus strand of CP124719.1, from coordinate 42,455,881 downwards.
CACTCTATGGTGGGAGAACATTGGTATATCAACTTATGAGAGATTAATACATTAAGGATCATGATACTAATTGAAACACACAACTATGCTTTACCTTACTCTTATGCTTCATGATATTAACACCTTAACTTATGAGGGATAGATATATTAGCTCACACTTTACCTCCTTCACTATTTTTATGAGATCTTATATAAGTAGGCATATGATACCGGGCCTCCACCTTTGGTGGGCTATAATCGATAACAAAGCATAATCTTGGGATTATTCCATATTGAACTTATACCCTCTAGAATATGATCCATACTCAATGAAACATATAGCAACCATTGGCATTACCTCTTTACAATCTTATACCCTCTACTTAGTTATGAGAGTGACACGTTAAAGATCATGGCATTAAAGCACACACTTTTATGCACACCTCACTTCACTCCTTTACCTCTCACTTCACTCCTTTACCTCATGAGATTGACAACTTCACTTATGAGGAATAATTATACTAACATGCACATCACCTCTCTTATTACTCTTATGAGATTGGCACTCTTAATTATGAACAATTGGCACAAGTATAATCATCATACTATAGGACTTTCGAACAATACATAATCGGAATAATGCTATTCAAACTAAACAAGCTCTCTTTACCTCATTACTCTCGTTGAGATAGTTCTTTTAGAACTTACGACGTCATGGCATCTTTGGAACTTCAATCAATGAATAAGAGATAAATGAATCATCATTCATCTAAGAATAGGGCACATATGAATAACAATATACGTCACCCCGAATTGATATACTTCAAGCCCCTCGGAATTGAAACAAGTCTAATGTCAAAAAGAACAATATCTTGTAGAAGGATACGGAAAGAGTAACCTTACATACCTTGTATTCTTAATACGAATACACAATCTTAGATGTGCAGACAATAGTCCTGCTCCTTCTTTATGTGTCACTCTACAACACAAATATATAACGGGATTCACATTAACCATCAACTACTTTACAAATGCATATAACATCAATGAGTTACATGTTTGCCTTTAAACATGCCATTTCCCCTTGACAAAACCATTGATGAAATGATTATTTCAAAAATCCCCCAATATTCCATACATTGACCAATACATGATAATCAATACATTTCACCACAACACTTCTCCTTTACACTTTCTTATCCATATCACATCACAAATAATCCATCAAATTACCTTAATACACCTCATAGTACATATTGGCCAAAATCCCATAATTTACACTTTTATCGAAATAACAAGTTAAATAACACAATAACACCATACATGTTCAAATTTTATCCATACCATGCTCTTTCATTAAGACATCAAGTCTCTTTTAAAATTCAAATCAAAAAGATGGTACGTCTTTCACCAAAAGCACAAATACACTATTCACCATCTTGCCAACATAACTATCATGATATACATGATCTCCCCTGAATATAATATGTTAATACATGAGAATAAATACTTACCAAGTTGTGGAATAGGATGATCTTCACCAAAGAAAAGGCTTAGGGTTCTTAGGGTTTGAAAGAACCAAAAACAAAATGTCTTGTAATTCTCAAAATGTGTTGTGTGTGTTTTAGAATAAAAATCTGATTTGGGTACCCTTATATAGTGCTCAAGTCATCCTTAGCCATTTTCTTGCATTAAATGCAAAGGTCCCTTGGTCAAAGTGGAAGAATGGATCATTTTACCCTTTGGGCCATGTCTTTTATTCCATTTTGGGCCTATATTTGGGCCCAATAACACATATCCATTTAACCCATCAACTTCCATGTATAATTCACCATATATATCATGTTTAAATAATTTCATAATGTCACAACAATATTCTCTTACGAGATTCTCATTCATCGCCTTAATCGCAAAAATAGGAATTCTAGTCGCCCATGGCTTCATTGAACATTTTGGATAACTATTTATATTTCGTAATTTGATAATGTATGAGTATGTAGGAGTGTATTGAAGTATTTTAAGCTTTAATAATGCTCAAATAACTCCAAATAACCAAAAGAAACCATCTAAGAATCATCGTAGAATTGCGTTACAAAACGAGTTCGGAAGGGCACAATATTTGTGCCTTGCGCCACTGCTGCAAAGCAAGGCAGTGGTGCAAGAATTGCACCCCCTCTGAATCAGTGGCTTGCGCCACACCCCCTGAAACAGGGTAGTGGCGCAAGTTTCAGCACCTTGCTGAATTTTTCGGCCACTTCTTCAATACTTGCATATCGTCCAATACCTTATCAAAACACTACAAAATACTTACTTAGTGATCTTAATCATCAAGTAAACATGACTCCAAGTCACCAAATGAGGTTAGAATGTGTACGACGTATTACAAAAATGCTCCACAAAATCACAAAACACCTCCTACAAAGGTCTAATTGTATATTTTAGGTCCGCTATCAAATGTTTCACCAATGACACTATAAAACACATACCCATGGGATCTCAACACCAAGGTAGATATGACCCCAAGGTATCAAATGAGGTTAGCAAAGTACGGGGTGTTACATTCTTCCCCCCTTAGAAACATTCGTCCTCGAATGTTAACAACATCGTCTCATGTACACCAAATGCATCTCTATATTAACATACGTACACATATACACGTCATGCTCTTAGATACTTATTTGTTATTAGTCCACTTCCGCACTGTGAACTTTTTCATTCATTTGAAACAAATGAGGGTATTTAGATTTCATCATTGTTTTTTTTTTCAACTTCCCACGTAATCTCCTCCACTTGTTGATTTCTCCAAAGGACTTTTACGGACGCTACTTCTCTATTTATTAACCTTGGCACTTGTCGGTCTAGAATAGCCATAGGTATCTTTTCCTAGTGAAATCCTCTGAATTTTGTATATTTCCAATGGGAGCAATATGACACGAAATTCTTATACACTTTCAACAATTTCAAATGGCACGTGGTATAGAACCAATTCCCCTGTCTTGCCAAATCCCATTACCTCTTTCATTAGTGACGCTTTTAAGAGTTCTTAATCATCTACGATCACAAAATCTACTATACCATTTTGATATGTGTATATGACTCTAATAAATTTACCAACAGGTGGAGATAGTTCAATCGATTTAACTAATGACCCCGGTGTCTCATTAGCTTTAATCGTAATCAATGAAGTGATATACGATAGGGTATATGTATCATTTGCAAATATGGATAATATACATGTATCTCCATCAGGAGATGCCTCCTCATACGGACGGTCCACTAGGTGCGAGTCTGAGTTCCACTGGAACTGGCTACTCCTCTGGCACTTCTACCGCGACCAGCAAACTGTACACCAGCTGTCGATGCCACATTGGCTGATCCAGCAGGCGTCATACTACCCGTGGGCCTCTGTTGGCATTCTCTCATCCTGTGTCCTGGCCTACTACATACAAAGCAAATATTCGTATCAAATCGGCATTCGCCTGCATGAAATCTACCACAGTGCTGGCACACCTAACAAGAAGATCTCGTCACCTGTGATCCATGAATGCTACTACTCTTTTAAGATCGACCACCTCTAGACCCTCAGAATTGAGAATGAGCACCTGTTGTGGATTAAGAAGATGAGGGTCTAGGCGGTAACATTCGAGATCCAGTTTCTCCTGGGGACAACATAGATTGCCCCATAGGTCTGGCCCTTTTTGATGGCCCTTCCTCAGATTTCTGCGTCCTTCTTCTTTTCCTTTGGTCCTCTATTTTCTGTGCAAAGGCCTGTATTCTATCTATGTCCATATCTCAATTTAAGGCAGCAATAGTGCAGTCTCGTACCAAATAAGGCTCCAATATGTCCACATATCGATAGACTCTATCTTCCATGGTGGCTACTACATTTGGAGCATATCTAGACAAGGAATTAAACTGTAAACTGTATTCTCTGACACTCATATTTCCCTGACGCAAATTCAAAAATTGGTCTGCACGTGTCTCTCGAATCTCATACGGGAGGTAATGATCAAGAAATGTTATTCTAATTTCTTCCCAACCAGCTGGGAGTACATCAATACCTCTTGATCTTTTTCAGTCCTCATACCACAAAATAGCCTCTCCCTTCAGTCTATACACTGCTAGTTCAACCATTTCTACACCTGTTACGTGCATCACCTCTAGTGCTATTTGAACCTGGTCCACAAAATCCTATGGATCTACTTTCGGATCAGACCCTGTGAATATGGGAGGGTCTAATTTCAAAAAGTCCTGTGTACGCCGACTAGCTGCTCTAGCCGCGTCATCTTTATTTACCATTGGACCAGTTCGTCCCTGGGTTTGTGCAACCACTAACTGTGTCAACATATGTATTGTATTTCGTAAATCTTGATCTGTGGCATTCATTGGTGGTTTTGCGGGTACTTCTCTACCAACTGGCTCCTCCGGAGCTGGAAAAGTAGACGAAGACCGCGATAAAATTTCAGTATTTGCTCCACCTTGACTAGGTTGGTTAGGTGGTAGCCTACTCATTCCTTCTTCAGCAGGCACATCTACCTGCTTCCCTTTACCTTTACCTCTCCTCGTGATTGGCATTTTGACTATACCAAAGAAAAACAATTACCATGGTCAGATCCAATTCAACTTACAACACTGGCTCTATTGCACGATCTAGAAGTGAAAAATAGAAACAACATCCTAAATGTCCCGTAGCCTCCTACTTATAAATGTGGTGCACCACACATTGATAAGTAAGACTCTACTCAGACACGGCTTTGTAGACACTCTTAGAACGACCCGCTCTGATACCACTTTTGTCAAGCCCCGAATCTCATCGGGACGAATTGGCATTCGTAGCCGACAAGGCCCGAGAGAACCAAGCTTTGCTTCTATTCGTTCGTATGCATGTCATAAGAAATACCATTACCAAGTAAGGACTTTAAAATGCTAATAACAGAACTCATGGGACATGTGATATATATATATATACATATGCGAAACTTGGCCGTTGAGGCCACCAAGTCAAGAACGACATATCCTTTTTTTTTACATTTATACACCCACATCCGTCTACAAAAGCCTCTAACAAATGCATTGACCAAATGAACTAAAATTTGGGACAAGTCCCCGCTTTATCTTTACAACATTAAAACAAATATACAACTGTGATAAGTCCCGAACCAACTGGGGCTCACCAAAGATCCGCAACTAACTGTCAACTTACTGTCTGTCTAAAAATCTACTAGTGCCTGCACCTGCAACATGTAAGGTAAGTACCTCGAGAAGGTCAGTACGAAGAATGTACTGAGTATGTAAGGCTCATAAGAAATAGCATCATAGATGAGAATGTCAATAGAATAAAATATGAGAGAATTGTCAATGTGTATAAACCATCATTTTATATAATATCTTTTATATCTACTCTCCTACAAGGGAAATTACCTTCACTCAAGAGACTTGCCTCCAATAGATTCTCCTATACCCAAGAGATTCTTTCTTGGCTCTATGTTCATTACCACTACTGTTCATTTACTTGGTTAGTAGGTTGTAAAAGAATAACATTGATTTTATCCACATACATCCACTCTAGTGGTGGGGTAACATTATAATATAACATCCACTCAATTGGTGGTTTAACCTACATCCACTCTCATGGTGAGAGAACATACATCCACTCTATGGTGGGAGAACATACATCCACTCTATGGTGGGAGAACATTGGTATATCAACTTATGAGAGATTAATACATTAAGGATCATGATACTAATTGAAATACACAACTATGCTTTACCTTACTTTTATTCTTCATGAGATTAACACCTTAACTTATGAGGGATAGATATATTAGCTCACACTTTACCTCCTTCACTATTCTTATGAGATCTTATATAAGTAGGTATATTATACCGGGCCTCCACCATTGGTGGGCTATAATAGATAACAAAGCATAATCTTGGGATTATTCCATATTGAACTTATACCCTCTAGAATGTGATCCATACTCAATGAAACATATAGCAACCATTGGCATTACCTCTTTACAATCTTATACCCTCTACTTAGTTATGAGAGTGACACGTTAAAGATCATGGCATTAAAGCACACACTTTTATGCACACCTCACTTCACTCCTTTACCTCATGAGATTGACAACTTCACTTATGAGGAATAATTATACTAACTTGCACATCACCTCTCTTATTACTCTTATGAGATTGGTACTCTTACTTATGAACAATTTGTACAAGGATAATCATCATACTATAGGACTTTGGAACAATACATAATCGGAATAATGCTATTCAAACTAAACAAGCTCTCTTTACCTCATTACTCTCGTTGAGATAGTTCTTTTAGAACTTACAACTTCATGGCATCTTTGGAACTTCAATCAATGAATAAGAGATAAGTGAATCATAATTCATCTAAGAATAGGGCACATATGAATAACAATATACGTCACCCGAATTGATATACTTCAAGCCCCTCGGAATTGAAATAAGTCCAATGTCAAAAAGAACAATATCTTGTAGAAGGATACGGAAAGAGTAACCTTACATACCTTGTATTCTTAATACGAATACACAATCTTAGATGTGAAGACAATAGTCCTGCTCCTTGTTTATGTGTCACTCTACAACACAAATATATAACGAGATTCACATTAACCATCAACTACTTTACAAATGCATATAACATCAATGAGTTACATGTTTGCCTTTAAACATGCCATTTCCCCTTGACAAAACCATTGATGAAATTATTATTCCAAAAATCCCCCAATATTCCATACATTGACCAATACATGATAATCAATACATTTCACCACAACACTTCTCCTTTACACTTTCTTATCCATATCACATCACAAATAATCCATCAAATTACCTTAATACACCTCATTGCACATATAGGCCAAAATCCCACAATTTACACTTTTAGAAAAATAACAAGTTAAATAAAACAATCACACCATACATGTTCATATTTTATACATACCATGCTCTTTCATTAAGATATCAAGTCTCTTTTCAAATTCAAATCACAAAGATGACACATCTTTCACCAAAAGCACAAATACACTATTCACCATCTTGCCAACATAACTATCATGATATACATAATCTCCCATGAATATAATATGTTAATACATGAGAATAAATACTTACCAAGTCGTGGAATAGGATGATCTTCACCAAAGAAAAGGCTTAGGGTTCTTAGGGTTTGAGAGAACCAAAAAGAAAATGTCTTGTAATTCTCAAAATGTGTTGTGTGTGTTTTAGAATAAAAATCTGATTTTGGGACCCTTATATAGTGCTCAAGTCATCCTTAGCCATTTTCTTGCATTAAATGCAATGGTCCCTTGGTCAAAGTGGAAGAATGGATCATTTTACCCTTTGGGCCATGTCTTTTATTCCATTTTGGGCCTACATTTGGGCCCAATAACACATATCCATTTAACCCATCAACTTCCATGTATAATTCACCATATATATAATGTTTAAATAATTCCATAATGTCACGACAATATTCTCTTACGAGATTCTCATTCATCGCCTCAATCGCAAAAATAGGAATTCTAGTCGCCCATGGCTTCATTGAACATTTTGGATAACTATTTATATTTCATGATTTGATCATGTAGGAATATGTAGGAGTGTATTGAAGTATTTTAAGCTTTAAAAATGCTCAAATAACTCCAAAGAACCAAAATAAACCATCCAAGAATCGTCGTAGAATTGCGTAACAAAATGAGTCCAGAAGGGCACAATATTTGTGCCTTGTGCCACTGCTGCAAAGCAAGGCAGTGGTGCAAGAATTGCACCCCCTATAAATCAGTGGCTTGCGCCACACCCCCTGAAACAGGGTAGTGGCGCAAGTTTCAACACCTTGCTGAATTTTTCGGCCACTTCTTCAATACTTGCATATCGTCCAATACCTTATCAAAACACTACAAAATACTTACTTAGTGATCTTAATCATCAAGTAAACATGAATCCAAGTCACCAAATGAGGTTAGAATGTGTACGGGGTATTACACAAATGCTCCACGAAATCACAAAACACCTCCTACGAAGGTCTAATCGTACATTTTAGGTCCAATATCAAATGTTTCACCAATGACACTATAAAACACATACCCATGGGATCTCAACACCAAGGTAGATATGACCCCAAGGTATCAAATGAGGTTAGCAAAGTACGGGTTGTTATAGTGATTTTCTTCATACTTTTAAAACACAATTTTTTTTTTCTTTTTCTCTTTTCTTTTGCAATTTCTATTTGTTTCACTCATTTTTTTTTCTTCATACCCAAATTTGTTTTCTTTTTCTTTTACTAACCCCTTCTTCATACCCAAGTTAAACTACACACCCCTATAATAGCCACTCTCAACTGAGGCGATTTGCTTGAGTTGTTAAGGTACATAATGTCCAAGAAGGGACCAGGGCCAAGACAGGTTCATTGTAAGTCAAAATAAGAAGGTGAACAGGATCATGAAAGGAACAAATCAATTAAGGCTAAAACTTGGGATCAAGGGATACTTAATTCATTTGGTTGGACATTTAGGCTAAAAGTGGACTCATTCAAGAATGGTCTATGATCCTTTCCTAACCATTATCCTATAACCTAGACAAGACTAACCGGGCAAGTTCTGGATCGTACACACGAATTGAACTCGGTAATTACCTCACACACATATAGCACAGGTTTACACTATCAACTGCTGCCTATCCAATTCATGCATTGCTAGCTACAGTCATTCTGCCTATAAGGCTAATGTCCTAACAAGATCCAACAACTGTCACAAACTAACATACTACACATAAATCAAAACCAAATTTTTAGGAGGGGTGTCTTTTAAACAATCAAAAACCATCATTACCATAAACTTGTTCAAAACTAAACTGCACTAAGGTTACCCTAGTTTTCTCCTAATTAAACACGAAAACATATAAATAATATAAATAACAACCTAAAAATGTCGGTTCTACTATGATAGCACACTTGGAGGAAAAGAAAACACAGCAACAAAAAACCCCAAGTGGTGGTATACCCCCACCCTAACTAAATAATGGTGCATTGCCCTCAGTGTACAACTATTAATATGATCAGTGTAAGGGAGTGAAGACATACCTACGGTGACCTAGGTGCTGGATATGGGCCCGTCCACAGCAGGATCATCTATGTGCTCTCTGGGCTCCACGTTAGGTGTGTCCGATGGAGGAGGTGGCTGACTAGAGGATGCACCCCGTGCTCTCTACTCATGAGCAATCTGACTGGCATGGTACTCTTCCTAGGAGTCCTTAGTCACCCTTCGTAAATCACTCTTAAACTCATCTCCACTATCAGTCAGACTCTTAGGACCCTGTGGTTGCTTACCTCTAGCAATAGGAGGCTCCTCATTAGCAAACAAATCCACCTCAAAAACTAGTGTTGTAGGTACCAGTGTTTGTATGGGTGGAATGATAGGAGTATGGCTAACTGCTAAATCTCAAACCCCTACCCTCAACGCAGCCACCTCCTTGGTTAACCCCATCAAATTTGGGATATGGGCCTCTCTCAACTGGCTATCCATCCGATGCTTAAAAGTATTAATCTGCCCATCCAGCTAACGCATAAACCTCTCCATAGTAGAAGTCATACGAGTCTCAACTCTTGACTCAAAAGCCTCTATCGATGTCCTAACCCATAGCTTAAGTTGATATATGAACTTAGCCATCTGGGCCTTTGTGTGAGCCTGTCGCTCACTAACCTGTGTCTTTCTATCCATTAACTACTGCAAAAACCCTTGTAAAATTACAACCATGCCAAACGAGAGTGGTGGTGCTGTAGTTCCTACTGCCCCCTCATCAATCATGGGGCATGTGCCTCGTTAGGCAACCGTCTAGCCTCGGGCTCACTAACTGGTGCTGAAGTGCTAACATGTTCCTCTAGATCTACTTGCCTTTCAAAATGGGCGGTGCGTGATGAAGTAGAAGGCTGAGACCCCCTCTGGGAAACTGGGTTGCACCTCGCTACTTCATCAACCCTATATCAGATATGCGGGTCATCTCAATGGCATAATCTACTGCAGGCATCGTAACCACACCAGCACTTTTACACAGGCCCTCAATCATACAGGAGAAAGAGATACTGGTAAAGTCTCTAAAGGCACGCTCATGAATCTCCTAATAATGTAGTGGACGATGTTGATGTCATATCCGGCGATGATGCTCACTACTAGCACAACTCGGTCAAGAGTAAGAGAATTATCTACACCTATGGGACCGAGATGGTGTCATTCAACTGACCACCAAAAACTACCTGCAAAGAGAAGCAAGTAATTCTTAATATCAAACTTCTCAGCTACCCATCTCTCATCTACGCCATCATCAGCGATATACTGCATAACCCACCGTAGTAGCTCTAAGCGTTAATCGGCATCCTTTATTTTATTTCTATTTTTCACCATCTCTATGTGGTGATCAAATTCAGCAGTACTAGATGGAAGTTCATGTTTGGCACCAAACAAGAACTTGTGGAAAGTTTTCTTGGATATGTCTACTCTGGTCCCACGAACCAAAGTGTGAGTCAATGGTGGTTGGTTTCGATATCGCTGCTTATTTGGTGTGATTAATTAAATAGAAGCAACATACAAAGCATAAAACTCAGGTACCAACTCTAGGCTATAGTTACCCGAAGGCTCCGTCATCGACCCAAATCCATAGCGATCAAACACTGTCTTAATCTCAGGTAGTGCCTTTAACTCATCTAACCGAGATCAGGTCTCCTCAGTAATAGTTTGTTTACACATACCTCGCTCTATTAGCTCTGCATCCCTATCATAATAAGCCTCCATACCCTGAGCACACCACCTCTGTGAGGACTTCGTGGACTCTTGAACACCAGTGCCTGAAATAGATGATGTCTCATCATCCTCACCACTACCACCGTATTTAAAATTATCTGCACCCTCAGTAATCTTATCGATCCCAGGTGTATCAGCCTCGTCTTTAGTACCACCGGTTGCAGAAGCATCCACCCCCTCTTCAGACTAGGCGAGGAACCAGATGACTGAATAAGAGTCACCAATAAAGGCTGAGTCATACCCCAGGCTGCAGCCTGTGCCCTATTTTTTTGTCTTGTGGCGCGAGGCACAAGAGCAGAATCATCCCTAGAGATCTCATAAACCTCTTCAGACCCACTTTTATCTAGATCCAAAGTGAATTTTGGGTTCTTGGTGCGGATTCACGAAGAGGAACCCATATCTCCGTATTTGGGGTTTCCTTTAGGCGACATTATTCAAAGTGGTCAGGTCTTTGGTGGAGTTTGGTTGGGTCAGGTATGGATTTCGAGTTAGGCTTTGGCGAATTGGAGGTGCTAGGAATTTGAAATTCCTTGCAAATGGGGTAGTTGTAATTTATGAATTTAAGTGTTTTGTACTTGGGAATTTTAGTGAATGTAGGATTAGAAGTGTTAATTTGGATGAATTTTAGGAAAGAGGCTGGGTATTTGGAGGAGAAGGATCGGTTTTAGGGTTTTGGGATAGAGGTAATTCGATTTAGAAAGTTGTAGGGAAATATAAGGTATTGGGTCGGGTTGAAATTCGAGTTCCTTGGGTTGTTCGAATTCTTATGGCATAGACCCACGTCACGTGGTTTGACCTACATCATGCGGGTCCCAGTGGTGGGTTGGATTTTGTAATAAAATAATTCCCTCTGATTTTCATGGCACCAACCCATGTCACGTGGGTTGACCTACATCACTTGGGTCCCTGTCGTGGGTTGGATTCTACAATTGAAAAATTTCCTCTTATTTTCACTACACCAACTCACGTTATGTGGGTTGACCTACGTTACGTGGGTCCCTATCGTGGGTTGGATTCTGCAATTCAAACATTCCCTCTGATTTTCACGACACCAACCCACGTCACGTGGGTTAACCTACGTCGCGTGGGTCCCTGTCGTGGTTTAAGTTGAACACTCTTTAGTCCACATCTTTATTTTCAACTTACAACTGGTATCAATCCTTGGTTTGCCTCCCAAGTAGCCCTTGATTTAACACCACAGCATGACGTAGCTAGGTTGGTTAATCAAACTTCACCAACCAGCCCATGGGTTGCCTACCAAGAAGCGTCTGATTTAACATCGCGGCACGACCCAACTTATTTGACTACTCAGACTTCTTCAAGACTAAACTCCTCACATGTCTTTATTTCTTTCATAGTTCCCACATAGTTCTTTACACGCTATCCATTTACCTTGAATAGAACATTGTAATCACCTTTCAGCTCAATTGCTCCATGCGGGAATACCCTAACCACCGTGAATGGTCCAGACTATATGGACCTTAATTTTCTAGGAAACAAGCAAAGCCTGGAGTTATAAAGCAACACCAAATCTCCAGGGTGAAACTCTCATCGTTCAATCTTCCGATCATGACATAATTTCATCTTTTCTTTATACAGTGCTGAACTTTCATAAGCCCAGAGACGAAATACATCTATTTCATTCATCTGCTCTAATCTCAATTTAGCTACATCACTCCATTCCAAATTCAACCTCTTCAATGCCTATAATGCCTTATGTTCAAGTTCGACAGGCAAATGAAACTATTTACCAAACACCAGCTGATATGGAGATGCACCAATCGGTGTCTTGAATGTAGTTCGATATGCCCATAATGTATCATCCAATATTTTTGCCCAATCAGTGCGGTTGGTATTCATCGTCTTTACCAAAATAGACTTTATCTCACGATTTAACACCTCAACGTGCCCGCTCGTCTGAGGATGGTAAGGTGTTGCCACCTTATATTTGACATGATATTTTTCAAGCAGGACTTTGAACAGTCGATTACAGAAGTGGGATCCTCCATCACTAATGATAACTCGGGGAGTATCGAATCATGAAAATATGTTCTTTTTCAAGAATGTCGTGACACTTCTTCCTTCATTATTGGGAAGCGTAATTGCCTCCTCCCAATTAGAAACATAGTCAACAGCTACCAAAATGTATTCAGCCCATGTGAGCTCACAAATGGGCCCATAAAATCAATTCCACATACATCAAACAATTCGAGCTCAAGAATAGTTGTCATAAGAAGTTTGTGTCTGCGCGAGATTTTCCCTTGTCTTTGACATTGATCACAAGCTCGAGCATAGTCATGAGCATATTTATAGATGGTGGGCCAATAATACCCATATTGTAAGATCTTATGAGCAGCCCACGCACCTCCATGACGACCCCCAACTGGAGATGAATGACATGCTTCAAAAATACTCATCATCTTGACTTCAAAAATACACCTTTTAATTATGCCATCCTCACACACCCTAAAAATATAAGGCTCATCCCAGAAGAATTTTCTCACCTCATGCATGAATCTCTTTCTTTGCTGATACGACATATCTTTCGGGACTAGATCACTTACAAACACGTTGGCAAAATCAGCAAACCAAGGGATTAATTCTTGTGATACTGCCAACACTTGCTCGTATAGAAAAGTATCATATATACAAGGATCATCCCTTAATTTAAGCATGGCCGATTCTTAGTCCTCTTTCGGTCCTTGACCTCAAAATCATATTCTTGCAATAGAAGTACCCACCAAATCAGTCTTGGCTTGGCGTCTTTCTTTGACATAAGATATCTAAGTTTTGCATAGTCTGTATGCACAATCACATTCATACCAATCAAGTAAGATCAAAATTTCTCAAAAGCAAAGACCACTGCCAATAATTCTTTCTCGATTACAGTATAATTTTTCTGAGCTGGATTAAGTACATTGCTAGCGTAATAAATCGGATGCAGAATCTTTCCACGCCTTGGGCCAAGGACTGCACCCAAGGCCACACTGCTAGCATCACACATAACCTCAAATGATATCGTCCAATCTGGCAAAACAATGATAGGGGTTGAAATCAACTTCTTTATTAGTCACTCGAATGCTTTTAGACAAGCCTCATTAAACACAAACTTCACCTCCTTATCTAAAAGCTTGCATAATGGATGTGAAATCTTAGAGAAACCCTTGATGAATCTTCTATAGAACCCTGCATGTCCCAAGAAACTTCAAATTTGTTTAACCAAAACAGGTGGTGGTAACTTTTCAATCACCTTAATCTTGGATTTTGCAACTTCAATACTCTTCTTTGAGATTCGATGCCCCTATACGATACCCTCATTAACCATAAAGAGATATTTTTTCCAATTTAGCACTAAGTTGCACTCCTTGCATCTTTGCAACACATTAGTAAGGTGGGTCATGCAATCATCAAATATGTCTCCCAGAATAAAGAAATCATCCATTAAAACCTCAATAGTGTCTTCCACCATGTCGGAGAAAATAGACATCATGCAACGTTGGAAAGTGGGTGGTGCATTACATAAACCAAAGGGCATCCTTTTGAATATGAATGTCCCATATGGACAAGTGAAAGTGGTCTTCTCTTGGTCCTTGGGAGCAATGAAAATCTAATTATACCCCGAATAACCATCAAGAAAACAATACCATCCTTTACCAGCAAGACGGTCTAATATCTGGTCCATAAAGGGCATTATCAAGTGATCTTTTACGATCCAAAAATTTAGCTTTTTATAATCCATTCAAACTCTCCATCCAGTAACCGGCCTCATTGGGATTAACTCATTCTTGTTATTTGGAACCACAGTGATTCCACCCTTCTTTGGCACACACTGAACTAGGCTCACCCACTTGCTATCTGCACTGGGGTAAGCCACACCTGCATCTAACTACATGATGATTTCTTTCTTCATGACTTTTTGCATAGGTGGATTTACACGACGTTGGTGTTCGATGCTTGGTATGCACTCAGTGTAACACCCCATACATTTTCGAACCCATGAGACAATCTTCACATTTATGGAATTATTTGAACATGAGAGTGTTGGTGAATTATGCAATAATTTGTTGGGCTTAAATGAATCTTGTGCCATTTGGGCTCAATTGAGGCCCAAACTTAGACAAAAGACATGGCCCAAGTGGAAATGACCCATTCTTCTGTTTGAACAATCAAGCGTGCATTTAATAAGGATAAGGATGACCATAAAGTACTAGATAAATCAAGTAAAAATCAGATTTTTTATTCACAAAGACACACATGCCATTCTAGACTTTTCTAAAATATTGCTCTCTACACACAAACCCTAAGCAACTATTCTCTTTGGCCAAGATCGTCATATTGAAAGCTTTGGTAAGTATTTATTTTCATGTTTTAGTATATTATATTCTTAATATGGTGTATAATTCATGTTGGTTATGTTGGCAAAGTGTTGGATAGTTCACTATGTGTAAAACTGTCTATTTTTACAATCAGAAAAGGGTTTTGCCTTGTAAACTTGAAAATGGACTTGTGGTCTTAAAGGAGGTGAAATTGATGGATTCAATATTGACATGTGATATGTGATTGTATCCTTAACTTTTTTTATCCTTGTACATAATGTTTGGAATTGTTATTGCAAAATTATGCATGGACTAGGTGCCGTATTGAAAGGAAAATGCAGTTTTGGTGATGTTCATGTGTGTTGTGAAACCATGACTGTTCGTGGGCATAAAAGTGACCAAATATATGTAAATAAAATATTAATTATGGCTTTGGACCATTTATTACACAAAAGGACCCAAAAGAGACCCTTTTTTTGCCGAACCGGGCATCCGCCCTCGCGTCTGGAGCACCTGCAGGCGCAGGTGCCAATGCAGGTGACTCTGGACAAGGCCATAGGGGCACCTGCAGCCGAATTTCATCCACATACAAGTGCAGGTGGCCTCCCATCCCAGTCCAGAATTTCATTTTGTATGTTTTTGTCTCCCTTTGACCCCCGAAGACCCCTATACCCTTTTTGGATGAAATTATCAACTTATGATACCTTTTTAATGACTTTAAGGGGTCGTATGGAGGCATGTTGGATTATATTAATTATGTATTGTTTTTCATATGTTTTTATGAGGCAATTTGATGGAGTGATTGTGACGGAATGATAATAAGGAAGCGTAAAAGGTAAACGTGGTGTGAATTGCTATTGGTCTATGATGTCTTGGTCAATGAGTAGAATGTTATGGTGTTGTTGGTATGATAATGTATTGCATTGTATTATAAATGATAAAATGACGTTATATGATAGTGATATAGCCCATTGTCATCTTGTACACTTGTACGATAACTAGTTGTTAATGTAAGCTTCGTTATGTACTTGTATTGTAGAGTGAAATGTAAGGAAGGAGATGGACTATTGTATTCATATATAGGCTTGTGTATTCATACTTGGAAGTGAAGGTATGTAAGGTTACTCTTTCCGTATCCTTCTACAGCACATAGTATTCACATTGTACTTGTTCTAGTCCGAAAAGTACTAAGGTATCCCATTTCCGGTTATCAATTATTGTTAATCACATGTTCCTCATGCATTGATCAATTGTGATTCACATGTCTCATATGCATTGACTAATGTTACAAAGATTCCATTGTTCCAATAATGTTATGTCTCCAATCGTGTTATGACTATCATTGTGCCAATCACTCAAAAGTAAATAAATAAAGTAATGCATAGTTGTTGGTTACAAGAGTACGGTTGGTAGCTTTAGAGGCATACGCCTAGCATGATCCAATAACAAGATTATTGGATCAGGGGGTAGTCCTAAAGGCATAAGCCTAACTCAGACCGATCTTGACAGGGGGTAGCTCTAGAGGTAATAACTTATCTCACGCCGAACCTGATATATTGATTTTATGGGTTGCAGCTCTAGAGGTAATAACCTAGCTCGAGCCGAGACCGATATATTGATTCATGGGTGGTAGCTCTAGAGGCATAAGCCTAACTCGATCTGATCCCAACATAACGTTATGTTATGTTAAAACCTATTGTTCAGTCAGGGCCCGAGTATCAAATGTCACATGCAAAGATGAATAAACATAGAAGCAAAGAAGCAAAGAAAGTATTGATGGTTTATCCATATTAACTATTCTCTTACATTTGTTTCCATTGATGTTCATATACATGATACAGTTACTTATGGCCTTACATACTTAGTACATTTTTCGTACTGACCTCCCTTGGGGGGGCTTACCTTACTTGCTGCAGGCACAGGTGCTAGTAGACCTCCATAGTAGGTTGCAGGACATTCACAGATTTTTGGTGAGCTCCAGTTGTTCGGGGCTTTTCCGAGTCTCACATGTACATTTATTTTGGTACTGTAATATTATATAAAGTGGGGACTTATCCCGACTTCAGGGTGGTTATGTATATGAATCTGTTAGAGGCTTTGTAGATGGATGTAGTGAGATGAATGAAGGAATGTATGCCCACTTTGATTTGATGGCCCTGACGGCCAAGTTTCATATATGTATATATCACATATTTCCATGACCTTCGCTATTGACATCTTATATCTCTATGTAATGGTGCTGCTTATTGAGTAACATGCATATGAATGTCCATGAGCAAAGATTGGTTCTCTCGAGCCATATCGTTTTTGGGTGCCAGCCCGCCTCAATGGGATTTGGGGGCGTGACAAAAGTGGTATCAAAGCAGGTCGTCCTAAGGGTGTCTACAAAGCCGTGTCTGAGTAGAGTCTTGCTTATGGATGTGTTGTGCACCAAATTTATAAGTAGGAGTCTACGGGACATTTAGGAGTTGTTTCTTTTCTTCATTTCTAGATCGCGCAATAGATCCTAGGTTGTTAGTGAAATCGTATCTGACCATTGGAATTGGTTTTCTTGTTTATAGTAAAAATGTTGGTTACAAGACAAGGTAGAGGCAAAGGTAAGCAAGTAGATATGCCTGCCGAAGAAAGAATGAGTAACTCACCACCTGACCAAGCTAGTCAAGGTGAGGCTGATGCTAAAATCGCATCGCGGTCTTCTTCTACTTTTCCAGCTCCGGAAGAGCTAAGAGGTAGAGAAGTACCTGCAGAACCACCCATGAATGCCACTGATCACGATTTGAGAAATGCAGTACATATGTTGACACAGCTAGTTGCTGCACAGACACAAGGATGAACTGGTCCAATGATAGTTGAGGATGACGCGGTTAGCGTGGCGAGTCGCAGGACACAAGACTTTTTGAAATTAAACCCTCATATATTCACTGGGTCAGATCTGAAAGCAGATCCACAGGACTTCATGGATCAAATCCAAAGGGCTCTGGATGTTATGCATGTGGCTGGTATTGAAATAGTTGAACTTGCAGCTTATAGATTGAAAGGTGAAGCTATATTGTGGTATGAGGACTGGAAAAGATCAAGGGGTATTGAGGCACTTCCAACTGGTTAGGAAGAATTTAAAATGGCATTCCTTGATCATTACCTCCCATATGAGATTCGAGAGGCACGTGCAGATCAGTTTCTAAATCTACGTCAAGGGAACATAAGTGTTAGAGAATATAGTCTTCAGTTTAATTCCTTGGCTCGATATGCTCCGAATGTAGTGGCTACAATGACAGACAGAGTCCATCAATATGTGGACAGATTAGAGCCATATTTGGTAAGGGACTGCACCATTGCTGCCTTGAACAAAGATATGGACATAGACAGAATACAGGCCTTCGCACAGAAAACGGAGGATCAGAGATAGAGAAGGAGGGCACATGAATCTGAAAGAGGACAGTCCAAAAGAGCTAGACCTGTGGGACAATCTATGGTATCCCAAGGATAATCTAGGCCTAGGATGTTTCCTAGACCATCATTCTCTTATTCCACAGCAGTTACTCACTCTCAATTCTGAGGGTTCAGAGGTAGTCAATCCGGGTAGAGTAATGGAATTCACGGATCACAGGCAGCAAGATTTCCTCATCAGCAGTGTCAGCACTGTGGGCGTACCCATTCAGGTACATGCCGGTTAGGGACGAATGCGTGCTTTTGGTGCGGTATGATGGGGCACACGATGAGAGAGTGTCCACAGAGGAGCATGGGTGGTATAGCACAACCGACGGGATCATCTTTTACGTCATCATCATCGGTTCCTTATTTAGGCCGAGGTGTACAGCCTGCTGGTCGGGGTAGAGGTTCTAGAGGTACATTTGGTGCTAATGAAACCCAGAACCGTACCTATGCCTTAGCGGATCAACAGAATTTGGAGGTTTCTCCTGATATAGATGCAGGTACGGTATTCATATTCTTACATTAGGTATATGCATTGATTGATCCGAGTTCTACATTATCATATGTTACTCTATTGATTGCGAAAAAAAGTGAAAGGACACCAGATTCACTAGTTAAGCCATTTGAAGTATCTACACTAGTTGTGAATCCATTATAGCTAAAAGAGTATATCATGATTGTGTAGAAATTGTTTGTGGTTATGACACACTGGTTGACTTTCCTGAACTGGAAATGGTAAATTTATCATGGGTATGGATTGGTTGACTTCTTGTTATGTCACAGCGTATCTTAAAGCGAGGGAAATGATACCAAAAGTACGAGTGAAAGATACCGACGTGAAGTCACTAATTCTTCAATCGGTTCCCGTAGTAAATGAAAATTTTTTTTGAGGTATTTCCTGAAGATCTTCCATGTTGACCTCCAGAACGAGAAGTAAGGTTGGTAATTGAGGTGATTCCAGGCACTCAGCCTACCCCTATTTTTCTGTATCAAATGTCCCAGCAGAGTTACGAGAATTAAAGGAGCACTTAAAAAGATTTGTTGGAAAAAAAAAAGAATACATAAGACCTAGTATGTCCCCGTGGGGCGCACTAGTATTATTGGTACGAAAGAAATATGGCACATTGAGAATGTGTATTGACTATCGGCAATTGAATAAGGTAACGGTTAAGAACAAATATCTCCTCCCCAGAATTGATGATTTGTTTGATCAGTTGCAGGGTGCCAAATGTTTTTCAAAGATTGACTTGAGATCGGGTTACCATTAAGTCAGAGTTAGAGAAAAAAAAGGGGATATACCCAAGAAAGCTTTCTGAACACGGTATAGTTACTATGAATTTCTAGTTATGCCATTTGGGCTAACCAATACACCAATAATTTTTTTGGGGGGGTTGATAAATAGGGTGATTAAGCCCTTTTTAGATGTATTTGTGACCGTGTTTAGAAGTGATATTCTGGGTTGTTCAAGTTCACAAGAGGACCACGCTAATCACTTGTAGCAGGTGTTATAGATTCTTTATGATTATAAATCATATGCAAAGTTCTCTAAATGTGAATTTTGATTAAAATTTGTACCATTCTTGGGTCACTAGGAATAAGAGTAGATACATCAATGATTGAAGCAGTGGAAAAAAAAATATTTGGCGAAGGCCATAGGAGAACAAAGTTAACACATAAGGCCACTAAGTTTCAGTGGAATAATGCAGGTGAGAAGAGTTTCCAAGAGTTGGAAGACAAATTAACTCCCACACCCGTATTAGTACTTCTCGAAGGCACAAAAAGGTCTATGGTATATTATGATACCTTGGGGATCGGCTTAGGATGTGTATTGATTTGGCATGGCAGAGCGATAGCTTATGCCTTAATACACTTGCGTTTACATTTGAGAGTTGGAGTTAGCAGTAATATAGCGCTACTACTTATGGGGGTTCACATAGATATATATATATATATACTGATCATGAAAGTTTATATTATATGTTTAAGCAGAAGGACCTCGATGTGAGGCAGCAAGGGTGATTGGAACTCTTAAAAGACTATGATATGAATATTTTATATATCATCCAGGGAAGGTAATTGTGGTAGCCAATGTATTAAGCCGCAAAGCAATAGGAAGCACTAGTGGTCAATTTGTGGAAAAACAAAGTATAGTTATGGATCTACATCAATTAGACAGTTTGGGGCTTCGTCTTCTTAAAACTCCAGATGGAAGAATTATAGTGTACAATGCAACAGAGTCTTCAATTGTAGCTAAGAGAAGGGAAAACAATATGCAAATCCTATTTTATTTCGGTTGGAAAGAAAAAATATTTGAGCCTATTTTTACTTCAATGCCAAGGTAGATTTTGCGTACCAGATATACATGAGCTAAGGAAATGAATTATGACAAAAGCACATAATTTACCGTGTTCTATACGATCGGGAGCAACCAAAATGTACCATGGCTTGGAAGAAATGTATTGGTGAGGCAATATAAAGAAGAAGAGCATTGCAAAATTTGTAGCTCATTGTCAGAATTGTCAACAGATAATAGTAGAGCATTAGACATAAGGAGGTTATATGTCGATATTATTAGAAGAGAATTTGATTTTTCCATAGATGATTAAGTATTCATGGGAGTATCACCAGTGAAAGGGATAATGAAATTTGGAAAAAAAAAAAGAAAGTTGGCCCTATATAACATGCCATATGGAATTGTCCAAAGATTCGGGCAAGTCGCATATGAATTAGCATTACCCCAAGAAATCTCCACAGTTCATCCAGTATTTCATGTTTCGATGCTTCGAAAGTGCATAGGAAATCCATCTCGTTTTACTCCCATTGAAGATGTATAAGTTACAGAGGATCTTACCTATGAGGAGATACCTATTGCCATTCTGGATAGACAAGTGAAGAGGTTGAGGAATAAAGGCATAGCTTCCGTAAAGGTACTTTGGAGAAATCAGCAAATAGAAGAGATCACATAGGAAGCTGAAGAAATGATGAAGTCCAAGTACCCTCATTTGTTTCAAATGGAAGAAAAAGTTCAAGACACGAGATCGGAACAGTGACAAGTAAGTATTTATAACCATTAAATATATATATATATATATATATATAACATGAATAATGATCCTAAACTTGCATTGTTTAAATTGAATAATGTCACTAACATTCGAGGACGAATGTTTCTAAGGATGGAAGCATGTAACACCCCGTACATTTTCGAACCCATGAGACTATCTTCACATTTATGGAATTAATTAAACATGAGAGTGTTGGTGAATTATGCAATAATTTGTTGGGCTTAAATGAATCTTGTGCCATTTGGGCTCAATTAAGGCCCAAACTTAGACAAAAGACATGGCCCAAGTAGAAATGACCCATTCTTGTGTTTGACCAAGAAAGAATGCATTTAATAAGGATAAGGATGACCCTTAAGTACTATATAAATCAAGGAAAAATCAGATTTTTTATTCACAAAGACACACATGCCATTCTAGACTTTTGTAAAATATTGCTCTCTACAAATAAACCCTAAGCAACTATTCTCTTTGGCCAAGATCATCATATTGCAAGATTTGATAAGTATTTATTTTAATGTTTTAGCATATGATATGCTTAATATGGTTTATAAATCATGTCGGTTATGTTGGCAAAGTGTTGGACAGTTCACTATGTGTAAAACTGTCTATTTTTACAATGGGAAAAGGGTTTTGCCTTGTAAACTTGAAAATGGACTTGTGGTCTTAAAGGAAGTGAAATTGATGGATTAAATATTTACATGTGAGATTTTATTATAGCCTTAACTTGTTTTATCCTTGTACATAATGTTTGGAATTGTTATTGCAAAATTGTGCATGGACTTGGTGCCGTATTGAAAGAAAAATGCAGTTTTGGTGATGTTCATGTGTGTTGTGAAACCATGACTATTCATGGGAATCCAAGTAACCAAATATATGTAAATAAAATCTTAATTATGGCTTTGGAACATTTATTACACAAAAGGACCCAAAAGAGACCTTTTTTGGCTGAATCGGGCATCCGCCCTCGCGTCTGGAGCACCTGCGGGCGCAGGTGCCAATGCAGGTGGCTCTGGACAAGGATAGAGGGGAACATTAAGCCAAATTTCATCAACCTACGGGCGCAGGTGGCCTCCAAACCCAGTCCAGAATTTCATTTTGTATGTTTTTGTCTCCCTTTGACCCCCGAAGACCCCTATACCCTTTTTGGATGAAATTATCAACTTATGATACCTTTTTAATGACTTTAAGGGGTCGTATGGAGGCATGTTGGATTATATTAATTATGTATTGTTGTTCATATGTTGTTATGATGCAATTTGATGGAGTAATCGTGACGGAATGATAATGAGGAAGCGTAAAGGGTAAACATGGTGTGAAATGCTATTGGTCTATGATGTCTTGGTCAATGAGTGGAATGTTATGGTGTTGTTGGTATGATAATGCAGTGGATTATATTATAAAGGGTATAATTACGTTATATGATAGTGATATAGCCCATTGTCATCTTGTACACTTGTACGATAACTAGTTGTTAATGTAAGCTTCGTTATGTACTTGTATTGTAGAGTGAAATGTAAGGAAGGAGATGGACTATTGTATTCATATATAGGCTTGTGTATTCATACTTGGAAGTGAAGGTATGTAAGGTTACTCTTTCTGTATCCTTCTACAGCACATAGTATTCACATTGTACTTGTTCTATTTCGAAACGTACTAAGGTATCCCATTTCCGGTTATCAATTATTGTTAATCACATGTTCCTCATGCATTGATCAATTGTGATTCACATGCCTAATATGCATTGACTAATGTTCTAAAGATTTCACTGTTCCAATAATGTTATGTCTCCAATCATGTTATGACTATCATTGTGTCAATCACTCAAAAGTAAAGAAATGAAGTAATGCATAGTTGTTGGTTACAAAAGTACGGGTGGTAGATTTAGAGGCATAAGTCTAGCTCGAGCTGATCCCGAGATTATTGGATCAGGGGTAGTCCTAGAGGCATAAGCCTTGCTCGGACCGATCCTGACAGGGGGTAGCTCTAGAGGTAATAACCTAGCTCGAGCCGAACCTGATATATTGGTTTTATGGGTGGAAGATCTAGAGGTAATAACCTAGCTCGAGCCGAGCCCGATATATTGATTCATGGGTGGTAGCTCTAGAGGCATAAGCCTAGCTCGATCTGATCCTAACATAATGTTATGTTATGTTAAAACCCACTGATCAGTCGGGGCCTGGGTTTCATATGTCACAGGCAAAGATGAATAAACATAGAAGCAAAGAAGCAAAGAAAGTATTGAAAGTAAAATACATGATTCCAAACACACAGATTGATAGTTTATCCATATTAACTATTCTCTTACATTTGTTTCCATTGATGTTCATATACATGATACAGTTGCTTATGGCCTTACATACTTAGTACATTCTTCGTACTGACCTCCCTTGGGGGGGGGGAGAGGGGAGGGGCTTACCTTACTTGCTACAGGTGCAGGTGCTAGTAGACTTCTATAGTAGGTTGCAGGACATTCACAGATTTTTGGTGAGCTCCAGTTGTTTGGGCCTTTTCCGAGTCTCACATACACATTTGTTTTGGTACTGTAATGTTGTATAATGCGGGTGCTTGTCCCGACTTCAGGGTGGTTATGTATATGCATCTGTTAGAGGCTTTGTAGACGGATGTGGTTAGATGAATGAAGGAATGTATGCCCACTTTGACTTGATGGCCCTGACGGCCAAGTTTCACATATGTATATATCACATGTTTCCATGACTTCCGCCATTGACATCTTATATCTCTATGTGATGGTGCTGCTTATTGAGTGACATGCATATGAATGGTCATGAGCAAAGATTGGTTCTCTCGGGCCTTATCGGCTTCGGGTGCCAGTCCGCCTCAATGGGATTTGGGGGCGTGACACTCAGGATCAAACTAAATTTTATGAGTACAAATATCGGGTGAAATCTCGATAATGTCAGTGATGGACCAACCAATGACCCTCTTAAACCTTTTTAATACCGAAACAAGAGCCTCTACTTTCCACTCCGCCAATTTAGCAGAAATAATCACGGGTAAGGTGTTGTTGACTCCCAAGAATGCATAGCAAAGGCGAGACGGGAGAGCCTTAAGCTCCAAAATTGGAGGCTCCTCAATAAAAGGTTGAGCCGGTGGGGTCACCCTGTTCTTAAGTCAAGATCAAGTTTCATAGGATCATAAGTGTATGATCCCCTACCAATGAGTGCACCAACTATCTCACCATACTCCTCAATACCATCACTATTAAAATTCATAATCACGGCTGCAAGAGCTTCTACCCCCAACTTTGCTTTAATAGGCATGACTATGTCACTCTCATCAATCGTATCTATTACAGAAATCACCCGGATATCATTTGGTTGCTTCATGGAACGACAAACATTGAAAGTGAAATGTTTATAATTCAACCTGAATTTTATTTTCCCAGTTTCCATGTCAACCAATGCATGGCTAGTGGCAAGGAATGGTCTTCCCAAGATGATGGGAACCTCAAAATCAACTTCACAATCTAGAATCACAAAGTCAGACAGAAAGATGAAAGATGCAACCTACACTAAAACATCATACAAAATACCTACGGACTTTTTCACAGTTCTATCCTCCATAAGGAGTCTCATAGAAGTCGATTTCGGTGCTCTAAATCCTAACTGCTTGAAAACGGTTAGCTGCATCAAGTTAATGCTAGCACCCAAGTCACACAGAGCATTTGCAAAATTATAGGACCCAATAGTGCAAGGACTTGTGAAGGCCCCCAGATCTTCCTTTTTCTTGACAAGTGAACGAGAAGCAATGGAACTACAATGGTGTAAATTATCTGTCGGCTCAAAACTGATAATTCCCTTCTTCGTCACCAAATCTTTCATGAATTTTGCGTAACCTGGAATCTGTTCTAAAGCCTCAACAAGAGGAATATTTACCAATAACTCCTTTAACATTGAGATAAATTTTTGATATTTATGCTCTTCAGATTTCTTTTTTAACCTTTGAGGAAAGGGAGGAGGAGGTTGAGAAATTTGTTTGCTCACTTGAGAGACCTCCTTTTCATTCCCGTTATCAAATTTTGACTTTTTGTCAGCTTCATGAGTCTTTTGAACTACATTACCCTTTGAATTCTCTGGCTCTATCTCAGATTCTTCATAAACTATCATTGGCTCATCTTTCTTACCATTATCCACAAGTATAGATGGGTCAGTCGTGCACTTCCCACTTCATGTAGTAATGACCAAACAATGACTATCATTCTTCGAATTCTAGACGGTGTTACTCGAAAGAGTACCTGGTTGACGTTGGTTCAATGCCACCAATATATGCCTGAACTGTTACTCCAACTATTTAATGACAGTCAAATGAGATTCTACTTTTTGACTTATTCCCGAAATGTCTGACTTAATCCCTTTCAACCAACTCTTCTGCCTCTCTAACCCTTTAACCAGTTTATTGAGAAGGGCTTTCATTCTTGAATTTCCATAGTCAGCATCACGGTTCCCCGGTGGAGCATATACGCCACGCTTCTCTTTATAATCATCATTTCGCCTCCAATAACTATCACGGTCTCGTTCACATCTCTATATCCTGACTTGTTACAATTGTCTCCATAGTAGTTTCGACCTTGATTCCCTTGCCTTGAGTTCTAAGAGCTTTGGTTAGACCATTGGCCCTTGGCTCGGAAATCCGCCACCTATCGATCCAAGTACTTAGCCTCCTCATCAGATTCATAATCGTCATGCCTAGGTGTTTTACCTTGTCCACCTATGGCATGCACTTTATCAACATTTTTAGCTGTAATTTATTTGGCTAGCAAGCCAATTTCTTTCCTCAACTGTGTGACCTCTTGAGCTACAGATTCATCCAAAGCCCGTTGTGCTACCTAGGCTCCAATAGCATACGTCCAGCAGGTGTATCTGCCTCCCGAGTATGTCATCCTCAGTTGGTCTTAGTGATACGATCTAAAATCTCTGAAGCTTGTTCCCACCTCAGACTCATAAATTCTTTGCCAGTGATAGTATCTGCTACAGCTTTGGTATTGGCGTTTAAAGTCCTATAGAAGATCTCAAGTTAACTCCTACCACTCATTCTATGATTTGGCACATCCTGTAGCTTCTTCTTAAACCTTAGCCATGTCTCGTAAAGTGCTTTAGAATGTAGTTGTCTGAAGTTGTAAATCTCATCCTTCAACTGTAGCATCTTGGAGGGTGGGAAAAATCTCTCCAAAAATTAATTTCTCAACTTTTGCCAAGTAGTGATGGAACCTCGTGGTAACTCAGCCAACCATAAAGTTCTTTCTCCTATTAGAGAGAATGGAGACAATCTCAACCAAATAGCCTCTTGGCCAACTCCAGACAAATTGTATGAAGTGTAGACCCCCATAAAATTCATCACGTGCATGTTTGTATCATCTGTAGGAAGACCGCCGAACACACCTTTCAAGTTTAACAGGTGGATCATGGCACTTGTAATGTCAAACTTAGTGCCCCGAGGTAACTCTGGTGGAATAATGGCACCAGTCTCAACTGGCTCAAAATAAGCCACATCCTCTTCTTCGGGATCATCATAAATAGGTACATATGGTCTTAAAGATGGTTGTTGCACCCTCAGTCTTCTTTATCTCTCTTTAAGTGCAGCAAGACATTGTGTTGCTTATTGCATTCCTTGATGATCTCTATCTGCTTGTCTAAGGGCTACTTGCCTCGCATTTTCCTCAGCCATTAATCGAGCAGTGATTTGTTCCACAGTTTCATGACCAACTTGATGAAATAGTGGCTGGTTATGAATACCTTCTACGACTTGAGGATTCTGAACTCCGTCAGTGTTTACCATTCTTTGATTTGATCATACTGTTCTTTCTATCTCATTATCAAGCAAAATCAGGGGATTGCCTTAACTCCTAGTGTCACACCTCGAATCCCATTCGGAACGGACTGGCACCTGAAGCCAATATGGCCCGAGAGAACCAATCTTTGCTCATGTACATTCGTATGCATATCCTCGTATGAACATCATTATGTCTCATGCAACTATGCAAAAGTCATGGAAAACATGTTATATATGAAACTTGGCCGTTAGGGCCATCAAGTCAAAATGATCATACATCCCTTACATTCACATTCCTACATACGTCTACAAAGCCTCTACAAATACCTGTACATAACCAACCTACAGTTGGGACAAGTCCCCTCTTTATACAACATAAATACAATACCAAAACCAAAATCAATGTACACATGTGACTCAGAAAGCCCTGAACCAACTGGAGCTCACCCATGATCTGCAAATGACTCGTAGCCTATAGTGGAGCTCTACTAGCTCCTGTGCCTGCAGCAAGTAAGGTAAGTCCCCCAAGGGGGTCTGTACGAAGAATGTACTGAGTATGTAAGTCTATAAAAAACTACATGATATATATAAGTACTTCAATGGAATCAAACATAAGAGAATAGTCAATATGGATAAACCATCGTTCTGTATGTGTGGAATCATGTACTTTACATTCTTTTTGTTCTTTTCTTTTACGTTCATTTGTCATCATTTGCATCATATCATACCCGGGCCCCAAATGATCAGTGGGTTATAACATAATAATCGGGATCGTCATCCATGCGGATGTTCCTTTCATCCCATGGGATACCACCCGTAATAAAGAGGATCGACATTCATTCGAGTGTTTCTTTCACTCCATGAGATACCACCCATGCTATAATGATCGGGATTGACATTCATGCAGATGTTCTTTTCATCCCATTAGATACCACCCGTAATAATGGGATCGACATTCATGCTGGTGTTTCTTTCACCCCATGAGATACCACCCATTCTCAATATTAACCATTAAACCATTATTCTCATTACTTTATTCTTTACTTTTGCGAGATTTATACATTTGCTTGTGACAGATTGATACATTTGCTTAAGAGAGATTGATACCTCTTCTTATGAGAGATTGATACATTTGTAGTCATAACATTGTTGGGAGCTTTGGAACAATAACCAATGAATAAGAGACATGTGAATCACCATTGATCAATGAGTAGGGAACATGTTATAATAACAATTGATAACCGGAAATGGAATACCTTAGAACATTTCAGAATAGAACAAGTACTATGTCAATGAGAACACTATGTGTTGCGAAGGATACGGAAAGAGTAACCTTACATACCTTATCTTCCCAATATGAATATAAAATCCTATACATGAATACAATAGTCCAGCTCCTTCCTTACATTTCACTCTACAACACAAGTACATAATGGAGTTTACACTAACCACCAACTACCTTACACATGCACATGACGACAATGAGTTACATGATTGCCTTAAAACGTCATTTCCCCCTTGACAATACAATTTATGAAATTATCATACCAACAATACCACAACATTCCATACATAGACCAATACATCATAAATCAATAGCATGTCAAACCGAGTTCATACTTCACACTTCTCCATCAACACAACATCATAATTACTCCATCAAGTCACCTCAATACACTTCATAACAACATATCGACAACAAATCCCACAAATTATATTCATCAAAAAAATAACAAGTTAAGGTCCATAATCACACCATACATGTTGATATTTCATCCACACCATTCACTTTCATCAAAACATCAACTCGCCTTTCAAGTTCAAATCTCATGGATAACACATCTTTTACCAAAAAGAAAAAGTCCACTATTCAACCCTTTAGACATAGCCATCATGATCTACATATGCTCTCATGCATATAATATATTAAACATAAGATTAAATACTTACCCAAGCCATCATGATCTACATATGCTCTCATGCATATAATATATTAAACATAAGATTAAATACTTACCCAAGTTTGAAATATGATGATCTTGTCCCAAGAGAATAGTTGCCTTAGGGTTTGAGAGTAAAGAGAAAAAGATATTTGTTGTGGGAAAAGTCTAGAAATGTCATGTGCCCCTTTAAGAATAAAATCTGATTTTCTTGCCCTTTTATAGCCCCTTTGGTCATCCTTAGCAAAACTTTGATCAATAATTGGTTAGTCAAAGGAAGAATGGGACATTTGACCCATTGGGCCATGTCTTTTGGCTTCTTTTTGGTCCTTGAATTGAGAACAACAACACATACTAACTTAGCCCATCAAATTCAATGCATAATCCACCAATTATCTCATGATTAAATAATTCCATAAATGTTGCGACAATATTCAACTCACGAGATTCATGTTCGTAGCCTCAATCTCAAAAATAGCAATTCTAGCCCCTCATAGCTTAATTGAACATAATTTGATAAAATAATTACGACGATGAATTAACCCCAACTTGGATGCCAAACTCACTCAAGAGTAGCCCGACTACGATGGAATAATGATACCATAACCCAAGAGTACTATTTATAGACTAATGGTCGAAGAAATTTTTTGCAAAAACAAGCCTGGTTCGCCTCCTTGCTGTCTGGGCCAGAAAATTCTGGCCAAAAGCGGCCTGGCACGCCACCTGCAGCGCCCCACCTTAAAAATTCATTTTCAACTTTTCTTTGCGGTTTTGGTTGGATCCTTCAAGTCCAAACCTTTACCTTGCCTCTTATCTTTAATATCCTTTGCTTGGAAGTCCTTCAAACCTCACTTTTCACTCCACATATGCTCCACAAAGTCACAAACACCTCCTACAAAGGTCTCATCACATGTACTAGCACACTATCAAATCGTCCATCAATAACAATACAAAATACGTACTTATGGCTCTCGAAACTAAGGTGAGCATGGTTCAAGATTGTCAAGTAAGATCGAAAATGCATGGGGTGTTACATTCCTCCCCCCTTAGAAACATTCGTCCTCAAATGTTAACAACATCTTCCCAATTACAACCAATGCATCCTTATGTTAACATATATACATATACACATAATGCTCATAGATACTTACTTGTTATTGCTTCACTTCCACACTTTGAACTTTTTCTTCCGTGTGAAACAAATACGGGTACTTTGACTTTATCATTTCTTCGATTCCCCATGTGATTTTTTCTACTTGTTTATTTTTTTTCAAAGTACTTTCATATAAGTCTCTTCTTTATTCGTTAATCCTCATCACATGTCGACCCAAAATAGCAATAAGTATGTTTCATATGTGAGATCTTCCGTAAATTGCACATCTTCAACGGGATTCATACAAGATGACTCTCCTATACATTTTTCAAAGCATCGAAACATGAAACACTGGATAGACTGAGGAAAGTTCTTGGGGAAGTGCCAATTCATACGCACTTGCCCGAATCTTCGGACGGTTTCATATGGTACGTTATATAGGGCCAACTTTTCTTTCATTCAGAATCTCGTTACCCCTTTCATTGGTGACACTTCCAAGAATACCCAATCACCTATGGCTAATTCTAATTCTCTTCTTCTAATATCGACATATAACCCCCAGATTCCTGATGCTCTACTATTACCTGTTGACATTTCGGACATTGAGCTACCAATTTTGGCAATGTCCTTTTTCTTTACATTCCCTCACCAACACATCTCTTCCATGCCATGGTACATTTCGATTGCTCCCGAATAAATAGAATAATGTGAATGATGTCTATATTTGGTATACATAATCTACCTTGATATTGAAGTACTCCCTCTTGCATAAACTTAAATACCTCTGTCGAACTTCGAGGTACATTCTTTTTCAATTGAAAGGAAATAGGATTTACATGTTTCTTTTCTTTCTCCGTAGTCACAAATGAAGACCCTGTCCCATTTATAATTCTTTCATCTCGAGTCTCAAGAAAATGAACGAGCCACCTTGAATACACCTTGTTTTTCCGTAACCTGACCCTTAGTGTTTCCTATTGCTTTGCGGCTTAATGCACCAATTATCACATTTACTTTTCCAGGGTGGTGTCATATATCAACATCGTAGTCTTTTAATATTTCCAACCACCTTTGCTATCTTTAGTTTAGATCCTTCTATTTAAAGATATATCCCAAACTCTTGTAATCAGTATATATATCAACCTGAACCCCATACGAATAGTGGCGCCATATCTTTAAAATAAATCTCACCATTGCTAACTCAAAATCATGTGTAGGATAAGTGCTCTCATGTGGGCGCAATTGTCTTGAGACATATGCTATTATGTCACCGTGTTACATCAATACACATCCTATACAATGTGACCCAAGAACGATACAGATTTTGATCAAAAATCACGTTTAGCGAATTTTGCATATAGCTTACGGTCACAAAAAATCCGTAACACTTGTCGCAAGTGATTAGCATGGTTCTCTCGTGATCTTGAGTATCATTCCTAACATGGTCTCAAACACATCTAACAATGGCTTGTATCACCCTATTCCCTACCCATAAAAACTACTAGTGTCGTCATTAGTTCAAATGACATAACCAACACGCAATAATAACCATACCGTGTTCTGTACCATGTTTGGAAAGTTGTCGTGGGTATATCTTTTACTTTGACCCTTACTTGATGATAGCTCGATCTCAAGTCAATCATTTTTTTTTCTTCAGTTGCCGATAACCAATACACATTCTCAATGTGCCATTTTCCTTTTATGCAATCAACACTAGGGCACCTACCCCGCGGGGACATACTGGGTCTATTAGGTTACATATGTACACTTGGACATCTTTTCCTTACCTTAAGATAGGAAATAAATTTATCGCTCGATGCTTCAACATTACTCCTCCATTAAAGGACAGTCCTTTGCAGAAAATGGAAATACACTTTTTTAGCTTGGCAATCTACGTGACATAATAAGAAACTAACCAATTCATATCCATTACAACTTTAAAATCCATCATTTCCATCCCGATAAGATCAGCCAACATAACATGATCACAAACATTTACTAGACCATTACGATCTATTCATTTTAACTATAAAAAAAAAAAATCACCAACTAGGGTAGACACTTCAATTGGCTTAACTAATAATTTTGGTGTTCTTTCAAACTTCGCAGCAAATAATGGAGTAACATATGATAGGGTAGAGCCCGGATTAATCAATGCATATGCATCATGTGAAAATATGGATAATATACCTGTGACTTCATCAGGAGAAGCCTCCAAATTCTGTCGGTTCGTTAGAGCATAGGTGCGATTCTGGGCTCCACTGGAACTAGCTGCTCCCCTAGTGCCTCTACCACGACTAGCAGACTGTACACCTCGACCTAAAGAAGGATCCGCTGAGGACGACGCAACGGATGATCCCGTAGGTCGTGCTATACCACCCATGCTCCTCTAGGGACACTCTTTATCATGTTCCCCGTCATACCACACCAATAACAAACATTCATCCCCAGCCGGTGTTCACCTAAATAGAATCGTCTGCAAAGCTGACACGGCGAGCGAGAAGACCCTACTGTCTGTGAATCTTGCATCCTACTGCTTTGCCCAACTCGATTATCTCCAGACCCTCAGAATTGGGATTGAGTGCCTGTCATGGAACAAGAAAATGGTGGTCTAGGCGGTCTACGAAACATCCTAGGCCTAGATTCTCCTTGGAACACCTTAGACTGTCCCGTAGATCTAGCCCTCTTCGATGGCCCTTCTTCAAATCATTGTGTTCTTCCCCGTTGCCTCTGATCCTCCATTTTCTGCTCAAAGGCCATTATTCTAGCTATGTCTATATCCCTGTTCAACGCAGCAATAGTACAATCTCGAACCAAATATGGCTCCAATATGTCCACGTATCAATGACCTCTATCGGTCATAGTAGCTACCACATTCGGAGCATATCGGGCCAAAGAGTTAAATTGAAGGTTGTACTCTCTAACGCTCATGTTACCTTGCCGCAGATTTAAAAACTAGTCCGCACAAGCCTCTCGGACCTCATATGGAAGGTAATGGTCAAGGAATGTTGCTTTAAATTCTCCCCAACCTGCTGGAAATGCATCAATACTCTTCGACCGTTTCCAATCCTCATACCATAATATAGCCTCGCCTTTCAATCTATAGGCCGCAAGCTAAACCGTCTCCATACCATATACATGCATGACCTCCAAGGACCTTTGGATTTGATATATAAAATCTTATGGGTCCTCATTAAAATCCAACCCAGTGAATGTAGGAGGATCTAATTTCAGGAAATCTTGTGTTCTGCGACTCACTACCCTAGCCGCATTATCCATGTTTGTCGTTGGACCAGTTCGTCCTTGACTTTGTGCAGCAACTATCTGAGTCAACATATGCACTGCATTTCTTATGTTCTGATCAGTAGCATTCATAGGCAGTTCTGCGGGTACTGCTCTACCCCTTAGCTCTTTCGGAGCTGGGAAAGTAGAAGAAGGTCGCAATGTAATTTCAATGTTAGCCCCACCTTGACTCATTTGATCAGGTGGTGATTCATTCATTCCCTCTCTGGCAGGCATATTTACCGGCTTACCTTTTCCTCTACCTTTTCTTGTGATCGGAATTTTACTATAACAAAGAAAACCAATTCCAATGGTCAGATACGATTTCACTTACAACATTGGCTCTATTGCATGATCTAGAATTGAAGAAAAGAAACATCTCCTAAATGTCCAGTAGCCTCCCACTTATAAATGTGGTGCACAACACATCCTTAGACACGGCTTTGTAGACACCCTTAGTATGACCAGCTCTGATACCATTTTTGTCACGCCCCGAATTCTATTCGGAACGGACTAGCACCTAAAGCCGATATGGCCCGAGAAAACCAATCTTTGCTCATGTACATTCATATGCATATCCTTGTATGAACATCATTATGTCTCATACAACTATGCGGAAGTCATGGAAAACATGTCATATATGAAACTTGGCTGTTAGGGCCATCAAGTCAAAATGATCATACATCCCTTACATTCAAATTCCTACATACGTCTACAAAGCCTCTACAGATACTTGTACATAACCAACCTACAGTCGGGACAAGTCCCCACTTTATACAAAATAAATACGTGACTCGAAAAGCCCCGAACCAACTGGAGCTCACCAATGATCTGCAAATGACTCCTAGCCTATAGTGGAGGTCTACTAGCTCTTATGCCTGCAACAAGTAAGGTAAGTCCCCCAAGGGGGTCAGTACAAAGAATGTACTAAGTATGTAAGGCTATAAAAAACTGCATGATAAATATGTGAGTACTTCAATGGAATCAAACATAAGAGAATAGTCAATATGGATAAACCATCGTTTTGTATGTGTGGAATCATGTACTTTACATTCTTTGCGTTCTTTGCTTTTACATTCATTTGTCATCATTTGCATCATATCATACCCATGCCCCAACTGATCAATGGGTTATAACATAATAATCGGGATCGTCATCCATGCGGATGTTCCTTTCATCCCATGGGATACCACCCGTAATAAAGGGGATCGACATTTATGCAAGTGTTTCTTTCACTCCATGAGATACCACCCATGCTATAATGATCGGGATAGACATTCATGCGGATGTTCTTATCATCCCATGAGATACCACCCGT
Source organism: Capsicum rhomboideum (assembly GCA_031232105.1). Lineage (NCBI taxonomy): Eukaryota > Viridiplantae > Streptophyta > Magnoliopsida > Solanales > Solanaceae > Capsicum > Capsicum rhomboideum. The sequence goes on along the minus strand of CP124719.1, from coordinate 42,420,840 downwards.
AATAATGGGATCGACATTCATGTGAGTGTTTGTTTCACCACATGAGTTACCACCCATTCTCAACATTAACCATTAAACCATTATTCTTATTACTTCATTCTTTACTTTTGCGAGATTTATACATTTGCTTAAGAGAGATTGATACCTCTTCTTATGAGAGATTGATACATTTGTAGTCATAACATTATTGGGGGCTTTGGAACAATAACCAATGAATAAGAGACATGTGAGTCACCATTGATCAATGAGTAGGGAACATGTGATTAATAACAATTGATAACCAAAAACGGAATGCCTTAGAACATTTTGGAATAGAACAAGTACAATGTCAATGAGAACACTATGTGCTGCAGAAGGATACGGAAAGAGTAACCTTACATACCTTATCTTCCCAATATGAATATACAATCCTATACGCAAATACAATAGTCCATCTCCTTCCTTACATTTCACTCTACAACACAACTACATAACGAATTTTATATTAACCACCAACTACCTTACACATGCACATGACGACAATGAGTTACATGATTGCCTTAAAACGTCGTTTCCCCCTTGAAAATACCATTTATGAAATTATCATACCAATAATACCACAACATTCCATACATCGAACAATACATCATAAACCAATAGCATGTCACACCGAGTTCATACTTCACACTTCTCCATCAACACAACATCATAATTACTCCATCAAGTCACCTCAATACACTTCATAACAACATATCGACAACAAATCCCACAAATTATATTCATTGAAAAAATAACAAGTTAAGGTCCATAATCACACCATACATGTTGATATTTCATCCACACCATTCACTTTCATCAAAACATCAAGTCGCCTTTCAAGTTCAAATCTCATGGATAACACATCTTTTACCAAAAAGCAAAAGTGCACTATTCAACCCATTAGACATAGCCATCATAATATACATATGCTCTCATGCATATAATATATTAAAACATAAGATTAAATACTTACCCAAGCTTGAGAGATGATGATCTTGTCCCAAGAGAATAGTAGCGTTAGGGTTTGAGAGTAGAAAGAAAAAGATATTTGTTGTGGGAAAAGTCTAGAAAGGTCATGTGCCCCTTTGAGAATAAAATCTGATTTTCTTACCCTTTTATAGCCCCTTTGGTCATCCTTAGCCAAACTTTGAACAATAATTGGTTAGTCGAAGGAAGAATGGGTCATTTGACCTATTGGGCCATGTAATTTGGATTCTTTTTGGGCCTTGAATTGAGCCCAACAACACATGTTAACTTACCCCATCAAATTCAATGCATAATCCACCAATTATCTCATGTTTAAATAATTCCATAAATGTTGTGACAATATTCAACTCACGAGATTCATGTTCGTAGCCTCAATCTCAAAAATAGCACTTCTAGCCCCTCATTACTTAATTGAACATAATTTGATAAAATAATTACGACGATGAATTAACCCCAACTTGGATGACAAATTCACTCAAGAGTAGACCACTATTATGGAATAATGATACCATAACCCAAGAGTACTATTTATAGACTAATGGTCGAAGAAAATTTTTTGGAAAAACCAGCCTGGAGCGCCTTCTTGCTGTCTGGGACAAAAATATTCTGGCCAAAAGCGGCCTGGCATGCCACCTGCACCGCCCCACCTTAAAAATTCATTTTTGACTTTTCTTTGCGGTTTTGGTTGGATCCTTCAAGTCCAAACCTTTACCTTGCCTCTTATCTTTGATATCTTTTGCTTGGAAGTCCTTCAAACCTCACTTTTCACTCCACACATACTCCATAAAGTCACAAACACCTCCTACAAAGGTCTTATCACATGTACTAGCACACTATCAAATCGTCCATCAATAACAATACAAAATACGTACTTATGGCTCTCGAAACTAAGGTGAGCATGGTTCAAGATTGTCAAGTAAGGTCAGAAAAGCACAAGGTGTTACATTCTTCCCCCCTTAGAAACATTCGTCCTCTAATGTTAACAACATCTTCCCAATTACAAACAATGCATCCTTATGTTAGCATATATACATATACACATAATGCTCATAGATACTTACTTGTTATTGCTTCACTACCACACTTTGAACTTTTTCTTCCGTGTGAAACAAATACGGGTACTTTGACTTTATCATTTCTTCGATTCCCCTTGTGATTTTTTCTACTTGTTGATTTTTCTTCAAAGTACTTTCACATAAGTCTCTTCTTTATTCCTTAATCCTCATCACATGTCGACCCAAAATAGCAATAAGTATGTTTCATATGTGAGATCTTCCGTAAATTGCACATCTTCAACGGGAGTCATACAAGATGACTCTCCTATACATTTTTTGAAGCGTCGAAACATGAAATACTGGATAGACTGAGTGTTCTTGGGGTAGTACCAATTCATATGCACTTTCCCGAATCTTCGGACGGTTTCATATGGTTCGTTATATAGGGCCTTCTTTTTTTTCTTTCTGAATCTCGTTACCCGTTTCATTGGTGACACTTCCAAGAATACCCAATCACCTATGGCTAATTCTAATTCTCTTCTTCTAATATCGACATATAACCCCCAGATTCCTGATGCTCTACTATTAACTATTGATATTTCAGACATTGAGCTACCAATTTTTGCAATGTCCTTTTCTTTACACTGCCTCACCAACACATCTCTTCCATGCCATGGTACATTTCGATTGCTCCCGAATAAATAGAATAATGTGAATGATGTATATATTTGGTATACATAATCTACCTTGATATTAAAGTACTCCCTCTTGCATAAACTCAAATACCTCTGTCGAACTTCGAGGTACATTCTTTTTCAATTGAAAGGAAATAGGATTTACATGTTGCTTTTCTTTCTCCTGAGTTACAAATGAAGACCCTGTCGCATTTTACACTCTAATTCTTTCATCTCGAGTCTCAAGAAAATGAACGAGCCCCCTTGACTAGAACTTGTTTTTCCGTAACCTGACCCTTAGTGTTTCCTATTGCTTTGCGGCTTAATGCACCGATTATCACATTTACTTTTCCCGGCTGGTGTCATATATCAACATTGTAGTCTTTTAATATTTCCAACCACCTTTGCTATCTTTAGTTTAGATCCTTCTGTTTAAAGATATATCGTAAACTCTTGTAATCAGTATATATATCAACCTGAACCCCATACGAATAGTGGTGCCATATCTTTAAAACAAATCTCACCATTGCTAACTCAAAATCATGTGTAGGATAAGTGCTCTCATGTGGGCGCAATTGTCTTGAGACATACGCTATTATGTTACCGTGTTACATCAATACACATCCTATACAATGTGACCCAAGAACGATACGGATTTTGACCAAAAATCACGTTTAGCGAATTTTGCATATAGCTTACGGTCACGAAGAATCCGTAACACTTGTCACAAGTGATTAGCATGGTTCTCTCGTGATCTTGAGTATCATTCCTAACATGGTCTCAAACACATCTAACAATGGCTTGTATCACCCTATTCCCTACCCATTAAAACTACTAGTGCAATCATTAGTTCAAACGACATAACCAACACGCAGTAATGACCATACCGTGTTCTGTACCATGTTTGGAAAGCTGTCTTGGGTGTATCTTTTTCTTTGACCCTTACTTGATGATAACTCGATCTCAAGTCAATCATTTTTTTTTCTTCAACTGCCGAATTAATCAATGCATATGCATCATGTAAAAATATGGATAATATACCTGTGACTTCATTAGGAGAAGCCTCCAAATACTGCCGATCCGTTAGAGCATAGGTGCGATTTTGGGCTCCACTGGAACTAGCTGCTCCCCTAGTGCCTCTACCACGACTAGCAGACTATACACCTTGGCCTAAAGAAGGATCCGCTGATGACGATGCAACGGTTGATCTCGTAGGTCGTTCTATACCACCCATGCTCCTCTGGGGAAACTCTTTCATCATGTGCCCCATCATACCACACCAATAACAAACATTCATCCCCAGCCGGCATTCACTTAAATGGAATCATCTGCAAAGCTGACACGACGAGCGAGAAGAACCTGCTGTCTGTGAATCTTGCATCCTACTGCTTTGCCCAACTCGATTATCTCCAGACCCTCAGAATTGGGATTGAGTGCCTGTCATGGAACAAGAAAATGGTGGTCTAAGCGGTCTACGAAACATCCTAGGCCTAGATTCTCCTTGGAACACCTTAGACTGTCCCGTAGATCTAGCCCTCTTCGATGGCCCTTCTTCAAATCCTTGTGTTCTTCCCCGTTGCCTCTGATCCTCCATTTTCTGCGCAAAGGCCATTATTCTAGCTATGTCTATATCCCTGTTAAACACTGCAATAGTACAATCTCGAACCAAATATGGATCCAATATGTCCACGTATCAATGACCTCTATCGGTCATAGTAGCTACCACATTCGGAGCATATCGGGCCAAAGAGTTAAATTGAAGGTTGTACTCTCTGACGCTCATGTTACCTTGCCGCAGATTTAAAAACTAGTCCGCACAAGCCTCTCGGACCTCATATGGAAGGTAATGGTCGAGGAATGCTGCTTTAAATTCTCCCCAACCTGCTGGAAATGCATCAATACTCTTCGACCGTTTCCAATCCTCATACCATAATATAGCCTCGCCTTTCAATCTATAGGCCGCAAGCTAAACCGTCTCCATACCATATACATGCATGACCTCCAAGGACCTTTGGATTTGATATATAAAATCTTATGGGTCCTCATTAAGATCCAACCCAGTGAATGTAGGAGGATCTAATTTCAGGAAATCCTGTGTTCTGCGACTCACTACCCTAGCCGCATCATCCATGTTTGTCGTTGGACCAGTTCGTCCTTGACTTTGTGCAACAACTATCTGAGTCAACATATGCACTGCATTTCTTATATCCTGATCAGTAGCATTCATAGGCAGTTCTGTAGGTACTGCTCTACCCCTTGGCTCTTTCGGAGCTGGGAAAGTAGAAGAAGGCCGCAATGCAATTTTAGTGTTAGCCCCACCTTGACTCGCTTGATCAGGTGGTGATTCATTCATTCCCTCTCTAGCAGGCATATCTACCTACTTACCTTTACCTCTACCTTTTCTTGTGATCGGCATTTTACAATAACAAAGAAAACCAATTCCAATGGTCAGATACGATTTCACTTACAACATTGGCTCTATTGCACGATCTTGAATTGAAGAAAAGAAACATCTACTAAATGTCCCATAGCCTCCCACTTATAAATGTGGTTCACAACACATCCATAAGCAAGACTCTACTTAGACACGGCTTTGTAGATACCCTTAGGACGACCTGCTCTGATACCACTTTTGTCACACCCTGAATCCCATTCGGAACGGACTGGAACCTGAAGTCGATATAGCCCGAGAGAACCAATCTTTGCTCATGTACATTTGTATGCATATCCTCGTATGAACATTATTATGTCTCATGCAACTATGAAGAAGTTATGGAAAACATATTATATATGAAACTTGGCCGTTAGGGCTATCAAGTCAAAATGATCATACATCCCTTACATTCACATTCCTACATACATCTATAAAGCCTCTACAGATACCTGTACATAACCAACCTACAGTCGGGACAAGTCCCCACTTTATACAATATAAATACAATACCAAAACCAAAATCAATGTACACATGTGACTCGAAAAGCCTCGAACCAACTAGACCTCACCAATGATCTGCAAATGACTCGTAGCCTACAGTGGAGGTCTACTAGCTCCTGTGCCAGCAGCAAGTAAGGTAAGTCCCCCAAGGGGGTCAATACGAAGAATGTACTGAGTATGTAACGCTATAAAAAACTGCATGATATATATATAAGTACTTCAATGGAATCAAACATAAGAGAATAGAAAATATGGATAAAACATCGTTCTGTATGTGTGGAATCATGTACTTTACATTCTTTGCGTTATTTGCTTTTGCGTTCATTTGTCATCATTTTCATCATATCATACCCGGGCCCCAACTGATCAGTGGGTTACAACATAATAATTGGGATCGTCATCCATGCGGATGTTCCTTTCATCCCATGGGATACCACCCGTAATAAAGGGGATCGACATTCATTCGAGTGTTTCTTTCACTCCATGAGATACCACCCATGCTATAATGATTGGGATCGACAATCATACGGATGTTCTTTTTATCCCATGAGATACCACCCCTAATAATGGGATCGACATTCATGCGGGTGTTTCTTTCACCCCATGAGATACCACCCATTCTCAACATTATCCATTAAACCATTATTCTCATTACTTCATTCTTTACTTTTGCCAGATTTATACATTTGCTTGTGACAGATTAATACGTTTGCTTAAGAGAGATTGATACCTCTTCTTATGAGAGATTGATACGTTTGTAGTCATAACATTGTTGGGAGCTTTGGAACAATAACCAATGAATAAGAGACATGTGAATCACCATTGATCAATGAGTAGGGAACATGTGAGTAATAACAATTGATAACCGAAAATGGAATACCTTAGAACATTTCGGAATAGAACAAGTACTATGTCAATGAGAACTCTATGTGCTGCAGAAGGATATGGAATGAGTAATCTTGCATACCTTATATTCCCAATATGAATATACAATCCTATATGTGAATACAATAGTCCAGCTCCTTCCTTACGTTTCACTCTACAACACAAGTACATAATGGAGTTTACATTAACCACCAACTACCTTACACATGCACATGACGATAATGAGTTACATGATTGCCTTAAAACGTCATTTCCCCCTTGACAATACCATTTATGAAATTATCATACCAACAATACCACAACATTTTATACATAGACCAATACATCATAAACCAATAGCATGTTACACCGAGTTCATACTTCACACTTCTCCATCAACACAACATCATAATTACTCCATCAAGTCACCTCAATACACTTCATAACAACATATCGACAACAAATCCCACAAATTATATTCATCGAAAAAATAACAAGTTAAGGTCCATAATCACACCATACATGTTGATATTTCATCCACACCATTCACTTTCATCAAAACATCAAGTCGTCTTTCAAGTTCAAATCTCATGGATAACACATCTTTTACCAAAAAGCAAAAGTTCACTATTCAACCCTTTAGACATAGCCATCATGATCTACATATGCTCTCATGCATATAATATATTGAAACATAAGATTAAATACTTACCCAAGCTTGAGAGATGATGATCTTGTCCTAAGAGAATAGTTGCCTTAGGGTTTGAGAGTAGAGAGAAAAAGATATTTGTTGTGGGAAAAGTCTAGAAATGTCATGTGCCCCTTTGAGAATAAAATCTGATTTTCTTGCCCTTTTATAGCCCCTTTGGTCATCCTTAGCCAAACTTTGATCAAGAGTTTGTTAGTCAAAGGAAGAATGGGTCATTTGACCCATTGGGCCATGTCTTTTGGATTCTTTTTGGGCCTTGAATTGAGCCCAACAACACATGTTAACTTAGACCATCAAATTCAATGCATAATCCACCAATTATCTCATGTTTAAATAATTCCATAAATGTTGCGACAATATTCAACTCACGAGATTCATGTTCGTAGCCTCAATCTCAAAAATAGCAATTCTAGCCCCTCATAGCTTAATTGAACATAATTTGATAAAATAATTACGACGATGAATTAACCCCAATTTGGATGCCAAACTCACTCAAGAGTATCCCCACTATGATGGATTAATGATACCATAACCCAAGAGTCCTATTTATAGACTAATGGTCGAAGAATTTTTTTTGCAAAAACCAGCCTGGCACGCCGCCTGGCGCACCTCCTTGCTGCCTGAGCCAGAAAAATTCTGGCCAAAAGCGGCCTGGCATACCACCTGCAGCGCCACACCTTAAAAATTCATTTTTGCCTTTTCTTTGTTGTCTTGGTTGGATCCTTCAAGTCCAAACATTTACCTTACCTCTTATATTTAATATCCTTTGCTTGGAAGTCCTTCAAACCTCACTTTTCACTCCACATATGCTCCACAAAGTCACAAACACCTCCTACAAAGGTCTCATCACATGTACTAGCACACTATCAAATCGTCCATCAATAACAATACAAAATACGTACTTATGGATCTCAAAACTAAGGTGAGCATGTTTCAAGATTGTCATGTAAGGTTGGAAATGCATGGGGTGTTACACCTAGTGGTGGGTATTCACCGATGTGTACCCTTAAAAGTGTATAAAAAGAAAACCAATCAACTCCAACAAACAATCTAATCAACTCCATAACTGTATTCCCCGACAACGACACCAAAATTTGATGTCACCCAAACTATATATCTAGAAAATTATAATACGGTTGTTGAATCAAATATAGAATCAAACTAGGTTGGGGTCGATCCCACAGGGAATAGGACGAAAGTCTGTCGAATGCTAGTCTGAGTAATTGGCAAGTAAGTAAAACTGGGGGATTTTTGTAAGCAAGTAGTAACAGTAATGATTGTTGATTACTTGATTTGTTATCAATATGAGAAATACACTAGGACTGTGATCCCCAATGATTCCTTAACTCCACCGGTTACTTATGCTGGTAAAATTATCCCGCTGCGTTGCATACAAGATCTAACAAGATATGTTCATATAAACGCCTTTCAACCTTGGTTAGATGAATTTCACTCTTCTTCTCTTGGTCTCCGAGTGTCGTACTACTAACTCTTGTCCTGGATCTCAGATAACTATCCCTGTTACGGCTTAAGTTGTTAGGTAAAGATTGATAGCTTCAAATTTTAATTGTTATTTCCTTTTCCCAATCTCTACCTCTCTCTCGAGCAAGTCTAGAATACAGGAAAGTTTCTAACATTTGTAACCGATAGAAGATCAATCCCAACGAAACAAATAATAATACATGCAGTCACACCATTTCAGAATTGCTTTGCACTTATTAACCCATTTCATTAATTCCTTATGGTTCACACAACCCTAGTTGGTGGGTTTAGTTATTCATGATTGCAAGAACACAAGAAGAATGCAATGATGAAAACATAATTGTAAACTCACAATAAAGAAAAAAAACTATGAAATATCAATATCAATAAAACCCTAGAATTGGTGCTGCAAGATTACAAAACCAATAATGTATTTATGAACTCAAAATAATGAAAATAAATCTCAAAACAATGTAATGACCAACCTCTAAACATAGGAAAGTATAGGCATATTTATATATACAAGGTGAATCCTATCCTAAACAAAATAGGAGAAAAAAGTCGGCAGCATTCCGCGATTCTGTGACTTGGTATCGTGGACCCAAGTCATGCCACGTGGGTGCCTGCTGTGAGAATCAGGATTCTTTACAATCTTTAGGAGTTTGACTCACGGCACAAACCTGCGTGATGTAGGTCGACTCACATGGCTTGAGTCTCTACCGTGAGTCACTCCCTCAGTTTTGACTTGGCTCTTTTCTTCTTCAAATGCTCCATTCTAGTGCATGCTTCTTCCTTTCTTCTCTATTTTCCCTCCATAGCCTATTTTCAGGTAATACAGAACATAAAACATATCATACCTACCAAACATACCTAAGTTATTACATATTTTCCTTGTTTGAAGCATCGAAAGTGCCATGAAACCATGGCACATCATCCGTTCGGAGACATTTCTTCACTTGGAAAATCTGTTGGTGCAGCAGTTTCTGGTGCATCAGGACCTTTATCGCGATTAATTAGTAACGTGTCACGATCACAGGCCTCGATGACAGCATGTATCGCGATCGCATGGTGGTGGTACCGCAATTACAATGGGTTTTTTGGTGGATCGGGTTGGGTTGACTCATCGCTATCACGGGGCCTAACTATGCAATCGTGATGACCAGCTTAATTTCCTTTCAACATTGACCCTCGTGATCGCGAGGTAGGGGTCTGCAATCATGAGGCACTATTCATAAAACATTATAAATACTTCTTTTTTTGTAATTTCTGCCATTGTTAGTCCTTGGAGCTTCGGGTTTAGGCAATTTTAAGGGTTTTCTTCACCATTTGAGCTTGGTTAAGCTCCCTTATTTCCATTACTTTACATTGATTAGGGCATCAAAAACACTCTTTAATCTTGATTCCAATATGGGTTTTTGAGTTTTTGCCAATAAAGCTTAAAGATGGTTTTTCTTTTATTTGAACCTTATTTTTTTACTAATTTTCACTTGGATTTTGACTGTAGACTCCTGTAATCTTGGGGAACAGATTTTAAAAATAAAATTCTGGTTTTACCCCTTTCATTTTCAAACCTGTTTTGGAACTATCTTTAATATAGTCGATATGGGTATCATTAGTTTTCTTTTATGCGTAGATGTTATATTTGAATGTTTTAGTTGGTTTCAAAACCATTCAGAAGGGGAAAGCTCCTTGTTGAAGGCCTTAGGATTGGATTTCATCACTTCATGATAGGATATGGCTTAACTTTATTTAGACTTGGTTGGGTAGTTAATAAATAAGCATGTTATGGGTTGGGAAAAATAACTATGGGAGTATTATTTTGAGATTTCTATTATTATCGTGCGCCCGTGTGGGAGCTTTTATATTGGGTTGTTGTTGACTTGAGATAACATATATTATGTGTTGCCCCAGTGGGGGCTTTATTTGACATCATAGGTATTATTTATGCATTTTATGCCATTATTATTGTGATGCTTGCGCGAGGTCTTGAATAGATATTACAAGCCTTATTTGAGCATTACTGTCTTTATCATGATATGAATACTCGATTAAGGGGTTGAAACGATAATATTGATATCATACATGACTATTTATTTTTATGGTGCCATGTGTGAACTGATATCATGAATTATTGAAATTTTAAGTTGACTCTGAGCTCACTTTTACATGTATTAGATGAATTATTATCTTCATATCATGTTTGTTGAGAGCCTTACATCCTCATTTCATAGATACATATCTCATGACATATTGGTTCCATTGAGAAATACTGATTTGAAAGAAATGAGACATTTTTATGAAATATCCTTGATCTGTGAACAATAGCCGGAAAGGTGAATGAGACACTTTATAAAACCCTTGATATGTGAACACTAATTGGAGAGGTGATTTGAGATTTGAGGTAGTATACGGGTTGCGAACCCCTATGGGTCCTATCTTAGTAGCGATGAGGCTTGATAGGTGTATACAAAAAGTCATGCAATGACTTTCAATCATTCACCATGATCCCATCATTATTGTATTGCATTGAATATGCACTTTACGTGATTCCTTGTATGTTTATGACGTGTATTTAGTTTCATATACCTATTCGTGTTTTGGTTGTTCTTGTATTGATCTCTTATTATAGAACTGTTAGTGGAGACGGTGTGAGCTACCGTTTGGGAACTTTTTTGCTTGGAGGTGATGTGCTCATAATATATTTTACTTGTATTATTTTTTTCTTTACTAAGTCGGCCTATGATACCTACTGAGTACAAGTGGACTGTACTCACTCCCGATGTGCCCTCACAACTAGAAAATAGGCCTAGGACAATACTTCAAATACTGTTGCAATAGGTAGTAAAATTGTTGCAATAGACCTATCATGATTTATTGCAATGGTTTAGGGAACTATTGTGCCAGCTCGCGTTACAATAGCTTATTGCAACGGTTGTCAAACCATTACGATAGAACTGTTATTGCAAAGGTTATAGAAGTGTTGTTATTGCCTTATCTATGGTAACGATTAATTTTTTCTATAGGTACAGTCCAAAACTATTGCGAAATCATTTTTATGGAATGATTTTTTAGGCTATTGCAACAATTTTATTCTATAGAAATGGTTAATTAAGGAGCTATAGCCACAGTTATATGGAGCTATAGCAACGCCTAATAAAGAAACTACTGCAATGATTATTTGAATCGTTTATTTATAATAATTTGCTTATAATATAATGCACTAAAATTTATACAAATTGCAAAAGGAAACTACTAATCAACAAAATCACAATCAAAAATTTCTAATTTATATTAATCGTGTATGAAAAAAATTATACAAGAGAGTAGTGATACACAAATTGACAATATGTTCAAAATAAAAATTTCCAAGAACATGTAAAGGCTAAAGTGTTTCCTGAGAATTAGCACGATTATCCCACAAAGAGATATCAACCATTGTTGCTTCTAAAGCAGCAAGATCTTCCTGTAATTTGCTTTAGACCAGTAGCACCTCTGATCTCCTCGGCACTCTCTAAGACAGTCTCTACATCCTTCCTTACTATAGATATCTATGGACAAATAGAACAGTCAAGAAGACTCCAACTTCATACATTGTAAATAATATAAAAGGAGTCAAATACTCCATAAAACATAAGCAATTCAGAATAAGATTGCACAAACATTTTCAGTGCTACCCAAAAAGTTGTCTGTAGAAGCTAGTTGTCGTTATATTCTATTTCTTTCAAATAGTTGGCAATTCCCTTTATTCCTATAAAGGTTGCCTGGGATTATTGCAATGGTTGCAATGTAATATTGTACTTGCAAAATTTTTAGCTATCACTCCACAAAATTTTGGTACTTATAATCTCAAAGAAACGTTAAATTGATTACAAAGTTGACAATAGAACTATCTATTTCCTTAAAGTTGATCTTTCGGTATAGGTTTCATGGCTTACAGTTTTCCTCATACTCTGTAAAATATTCAACTAGTTTCTTAAACAAAAGACTTCTGGATGACTTCAAAACTAAAGAAACAAAATGTTAGAATATACTTCACTAGTTGGCATTACTGAAAATGTTTATTTAGGTAACTCTGAAGGATATTTGGATAGAGATAACTTTAGGAGAGAGTATTTATCATATATCTCAATGATGCTTGTTAAGTTTAGTAACAACTATCAGGATGAAAAATCTTCAAGATTTGAATAGCACGGTATGGGTGATTACACATGTCCTGCTAGGTAAGGTTTGAGGTGTGCAATTCTTCAAGGCCAAATTCTTACAACATTACAAAAGCACAGCCACGCAAACACTATAAATGTATAACATAAATGACATTTAAATATTGCAGAAGTAACTAGGTGTAGCTAAGCATAAATACTTCACCATAATACATATTGTTCTGTTTTTTTAATCCAAACATTACATCTTAATTTAAAAGTTCTATCAAAATCCATATAAAATACAAGTATCACGTGGATTTCATTGAGGTGTACACAAGATGGTCCGGACACCACGATTATCCTAAAAGAAAAAAAACACATAAGACACTGCAAGAAAAGTTAAAAAAAAAGTTCAGAATGCACCTATGTTGTTAAATGATTAGGATGATCCGATATAGGTAGAATCTATTATCAAAATTATAGAAAGAAAAACTCAAGCCTTCATCATACTATTTCTTTAAGCCTGAAAAGACAATAGTTTGTCATTATGGAAATGGTATAAATTTACGTTGCATTGCCTATTCATGCATTTCAGTATTGCTAACTTCCACCTCAGGTGTTGCAAATGAAATTGTGCTACCTTCAATCGAATTAATGAAAAACTGCATAGTAAGAAAAAATTCTTTTCTGCTTTTTCTATAAGTACAAATACTAGCAAATTAAAGGCCCCAAACAACTCTATTTGTGAGAATCAAGGTGACAGCTTATAATTCAAGAATCATAATTACCTAAAATATGACCAACTTTAAGAATAGAACTAAACTCATTGTGTTAATATAATATTTCAATATATAAATAGTGGAAACTTGAAAATACTACTACTTAAAATTGGTAAGTGCAAAATAACAAAGTCATGGGAATAGTAAATAGGAAAGAAGTAATTGCAGCCAACCGTTGTTGCGGTAAACATACAAGAAAGAAGTAGATACCCTACCCATTAGAGAAGAATAAATGAAAGGTAGAAAAGAATGAGAAGTTAGTTGTGGAATTATGTGTCTTCTCTTATGCATTGCTGTTATTCTTGGAATTTAAATTGATGTTGCTATTGTTACTAAGCTGTGGAAGGGCTTGGAATATTGAGGGACTGAACTTTGAATCATACCCTCCATGGCTGCAGAAAGAGAGAAGTTGTCTCTGACTTGCAAAGTGACAAAAACTGCAAGGAAAATTTTCACACTCTCTTAAATTTTTAATTTATATTCCAAACTTTGGATAGAAAGAAAGAGGTATCTACGGGAAATGAAGGAGATTATATAATTAGTAAATGGTAACTGCTGGGTTTTTTGCTCTCCATCTCTTTTTAGGGAAACGTGTAGGTACTTGTGTCTTGAAGTCAGGAAGAAGCTTTAATTTGTCTTTGCAAAAATATGGTAGGAAATATTTCTTAGTGTTATTTATGAGTGAAAAATACTTAGTAGTGCAGTTCTATACACAGTTTTACAAAAATCATGTCAAAGTTACTCATAGGCATATAGTTGTATGAGCCAACAAAGGTATTAGCAAGTCCAGATGTGCTTGCAGCTAGTACTGCACTTACACAAAAAATAGTGATTTTGACATTTCAAATCCCAGTGAATAATAGGCTTCTCATGATTAATATACCACAAGCATTGATAACCAAACTGGTGAAGGAACAAGGTTGATAATATTAGTGCTTGAACAAATTCTTCTCTAGCGGAATTCAAATTGTTCATTGGCTATCTATTTACGGATGGCAGAAAGATATCGTTCAGGTATTGTTTTGACCTTTTTCAGAAAATCTACTAAAGATCCACTATATATATACTCCAAAATTATGGAGATAGCATCATTATCAAATAATGGTTGATAGCATATGACAACATAGGGACGACTAATTAATTCTCAGTTCTTGAGCAATATGCTTGCGCATGAACACATCAGTATTCAGCTGAATAACCTGAATGAAACAAAATTGCTGGTCACAAAGGGAAACAAGTATAGCTGGTAAAATAAAGCGGCAGTGGCATATGCAAGGAACTTAATGTACATATTTATTTAGAGTACAAGCTTCTTAAGACAGCCCGAACATATTGAGCTGAATAACATTTTAACCAGTAGAGTGGTGGAAATCGAAGATGAACACATCAAAAAATATTGAAGTGAAGGGAATAAGAGCTTGACAATTAAAATAAATCACAAGTTTGAAATCTAAAGATTTTGAAAGTGCATCATTATGGAACCAAATATCAGAAAAGGAAAAACAAAATGGAGATGAATAAGTAAGAACATAATTGAAATCACTTAATCACTGGTGAGTATAACTAGATATTTGACAAAATTGGTTCAGAATGAGCCCTTTTATGGTTTATGAGCAATTATCAAGTGTTAAAATAAATAATAATGAAACAAGTATCTAACCAACTAACTTCAATCAAAAAGAAAAAAGTTGGCTTACATGATTATCTGTAGAACTTGATGAATGACTTGATCTAACAGCTGAATTGTGTCCGCTTCCAACAGTTGAGTTGTGTCCGCTAGAAAAAGGTGCACTTGGACGATAACTACTATTTTGTGAAGTTTTTTATGCACCAAAAGAAGCTTTACCATAGCAAGGAGGGTAGAGGGGAATCCTGTCAATTTCATTCCCTATACGAGCACTGCTCAAAAAGTGCAAACAAGTTAAGTAAACAAAATGAGTACTGACTGAAGGATGAAGTATAAAATAAACTAAAAATAAAATTCAGCATCAACTAGTAAATGTTCAGCTCCATAGTTGCTTTGTACTGAGATGGTATTTCCATCAAAGATGATAAGGCAAATTCAGCCTCTTTACTGGACTGATCCACATTCTTAGACATATATCTGTAAAATTAACAAACTAAAGAAAACAAAAAGAATATTTTAACACACATGGAAATCAAAACTTAAGGCGATAAGAGATAACAAATCAATACCATCAAAAATAAGAAAAGAAACAGAAATTGCAGAAGGATTGTCCAATAGATAACAAGCAAATATGATGTTTATTCCTCTGTTTATACAATTAAGAACTCAAAGCTTTACCGACAACTTTGCGCTAATACACTAATTCATAATTCTGGCTCCATTTCAATATTAATTCAGTGGTAAATCTCATAAATAAGTAAAGGGAGAATAGGGATTTTAGAAATTGTAAGAACAGTAACTAATTACCAAATTAGGGTTAGTCAATGTTCTTCAAAATTGGGGCTTTTCTCATATGTCAATTAAAAGGGGTAAATAAACATAGAATTAAAAGATTCAAGAAAAGAACCATAGTCAAGCATCACAAATTTCAAATCTAAGAGCTTGTTATGGGACAATTCACAAGCAAAGCAAACAAATTGAACTTTAACTCATAAAAGAAATCAAACTCGAAAATTTTCATACCAAACCACCACAGTACTTCGAATTCAAATTCCAGTGAAGTAGAAATTGATCGATCTTCTCTTCCCAAAAACAATGATTTTAGGGCATCAAAGAAGAGTGAGAATGGCCAAAGAGAGAGAGAGGGAGAGTTGAGGCAGTGGGTGGTGTCCATGGTGTTTCTCTGATGAAGGTGCTGGCTATGAGAGACTAAGGGTGAGGGGTGGTGGCTGGTAGGAGAAAATGAATTAGTTTTCTACTTTATAAAAGTGTATATATATCTATCTACCTTAAAATACATTTAGGAAATAAAGAAAAATTAATAAAAAATAATATTTTTTGCGGGTTATAAAAATAATAAAGAAAAAGTGTGGAGGTAAATTATGGAGAAATTTAACAACCATACTAATTCATAAAATTTTATAAAAGTGTTGCCATATTGGCTTTATCGCAATGGTTTATATAATTGTTCCTAAAAGTATGACTATTGCACGGTTTTAGTATAATAGTAATGGTTTTATTATTGGACCATGTCAATAGCTCCCACACCTTATGGTAATGGTCATAACTACTGAAATAGATCATCTATAGCAATAGTTTGGAAATCGTTACTAACAAATCTGTAGCCGCAGGCCCAATTTCTAGTAGTGTCTTTCTATGCAGATCCTAGTTCAAGTATGAGATGTGGCATCTGATTTGTACTAGATCAGAGTGATATCTTTAGGTACTGGCATGCTCTAGAGATCAGAGTTGATTCTAGGCCTCTTTATATCTTTATCTTGTCTTTACTCCATATCAGAGACAGATTATGTATTCAGAGATTCAATTTTGTGTAGATGCTCTTGTACTTATGACACCAAATTTGGGGGGCTTTATGTATATTTATTTCAAACTTATGCTATAATTATATGTGTTGGTCTGACTTCATTTTAGATGTCTTATCTATCTTGTTTTATTTACTTTTTGGTTTTCTCTTTCTTTTTTGGGCAATTGGCTTACCTACCAAGGTTGGGTCTCGGTAGGCCCCATCATGACCTCAACTTTTGGATTGTTACAAATTGGTATCAGAGCACTAGGTTCACCGATCTTATAAGTGTAAGAGCAGGATGTCCAGTAGAGTCCTGCAGATTGGTACGTAGTTATCTATATTTGAGAGGCTAAAAGATATATTTAGGAAAAACTTCTCAAATTTGACTTCTTATTATGTGGTTATTCATACCCTACATTCTAAACCTATATTCTATTCTTTCTACATAGATAAAGAGGACTAGGTCTAGAGATGCTAGGGATGCAGAGGCAACACCCAATATTGAAGCCCTGGTCAGAGGGCGAGGTAGGGGTTGTAGATGACCCAGAGGTAGAGGATAGAATGAGGAGCTGACCCATTTAGAGGACGTGCTAAGGGGCCTCTCCTGATCCTAAGGTTGAGTATTCTGAGGGTGTTTATTAGTTAAGGTTGCAGGGCTAACTCAGGTCCCACTGGGTTTTGTTGACATACCAGTTCTTTAGGATCTACTGATTTGTGTCTTGAGTCATTTGGATGGTGTTCCTTTAAATACACCTGGCATTCCTCAGATTTTGATTGGTATTCCACCATCAGTACTAGTTTCTACTTATGGTATTCCATCTCCAGGGGCATAACCTTCTTTTATGGCACCCCCATATGTGGATTCATTGCCTACTAGACTTACTATTTCTTCAGTTTCTTTGGGCACTGCGTTGTCTTCTGATGATCAGAGAGGTTTGAGAGGTTTATCCGCTTAGCTCCTCCTAAGTTTTATGGTGTTATTGGTGATGATGCTTATGAGATTCTGATTGACTTCTAAGAAAGGTTGCAGAACCTTGGATCTCTTGAGACTCACAGTGTTTCTTTTATAACCTATCAATTGACTGATGTAGCCAAGCAGTGGTGGAGGTCCTTTTCTAGTTGTAGGCCAGTGGGTGAACCTACTATGTCATGAACTCATTTTTCGGAGGCTTTTCTAAAGAGATTTGTGCCCTTCAATTTGAAAGATCAGACGAGGGACAAGTTTGATTACTTGGAGCAGGGATCCATAACTATTGCTGAGTACAAAGCACGCTTTCATGCCTTGTCCAGATATTCTACTGCCAGCATCTTCACAGAGTCAAAGAGGATCTGGAAGTTTCTTAAGGATTGGATGTTTTATATCAGTTTGCTATAGCCCAGGTAGTGATTTCAGGGTCTTCTTTTCAGATTATTGTTGACCATGCTAAGATGATGGAGTGGATTTCTTAATCTACTCAAGAAGGCACCAAAAAGGTGCACCAATAGGGCAATTTTAGTGGTCACACATTCATAGGTAGGGATTTTCCCAATAGAGGTCCCTATGGCTATCATGATAGGCCTGTTCAGTTGGTTTTATAGGGATCATATAGTAAACCTTTAGCTTCTGCAGCTCCAGGTAGTTAGGTATCAGATCATACGAGTGGAGGTTCTAATTTTAGTTCATTGGTCAGGATGGTCGTTCTAGTTCTTTTGGGTGCCCACAAATTGGGTCTAGCAGCACAGGGTGTTATGTGTGTCATGAGGTTTGTCATTTGGCCAAGGACTATCCTCGACATGTGTTTGGTCCTGCCCAACAGAGTTCTCAACTTCAAATCTGTCCTACTCCTAAATCTGCAGTTTGAGGTAGTTCATAGAGTGGTAGGGCTGGTGCTAGAGGTACTCGAGGTAGAGCTAGGGGATCTCGTGGTAGTGGTTGTGGTCTTGCTCAGTAAGGGGGCGCATGTGCTATACCTGGGAAACTGAGGTAGAGGCCTCTGATATAGCTATCACAAGTATCATCTCAGTTTTCTATCGATCTGCTTCCATGTTATTTAACCCTAGGTCTACATTCTCCTATGTGTCTGCATATTTTGCTACTAGTTTTGATGTTGCATATGAGTCCCTTGCTATGCCTCTTCATATTTCTACCCCCATAGGAGATTCTTTAGTGGTGGATTGGGTGTACCGATCATATGTAGTGAACTTTATTTGGTGTGAGACTTGGGTAGATCTGATTATCTTAAATATGGTTGACTTTGATGTTATCTTGGGTATGGATTGGTTAGCTCCCCATCATGCTTTTTTGGATTGTTATGCTAAGACTGTGACCTTAGCTACTCCAGGTGTGCCAAGGTTAGCTTAGAAGGGTACTCTTAATTTGGGACCAAAAGGAGTTATATCTTTTCTACGTGTTCATCGCATTCTAGAAAAAGGATGTCGATCTTTCTTGGCTTTCATTCGCGATACTAGTGTGGCCTCACATCTCCTATAGATTATATTCAGGTTGTTTGCGAGTTCATGGATGTGTTTCCTATATATTTTTTTGGTATGCCTCCGGACCGAGATGTTGTCTTTGCTATTGATGTTGAGCCGGGAACCAAGTCCATTTCCATTCCTCCTTATAGGATGGACCCAACTGATTTGAAGGAATTGAAAAAACAATTGCAGGATATTTTGAATAAAGGTTTCATTAGACCTAGTATGTCTCCTTTGAATGCTCTTGTCTTGTTTGTAAAGAAGAAGGATAGGTCCATGTGTATGTGTATTGACTATCGGTAGTTGAATAAGGTGACGGACAAGAATAAATATCCTCTTCCTCACATTGATGATCTTTTTGACCAGCTTCATGGTGCTTCTGTGTTTTACAAGATTGACTTGAGATCCGAGTATCATTAGTTAAAGATTAAGGCTTCGGATATTTTGAAGATGGCTTTTCAGACTCGATACGGTCATTATGAATTTTTGGTCATGTTGTTTGGGTTGACCAATGCCCCAGCAGCACTCATGTAGTTGATGAATTATGTATTTTTACCGTATCTCGACTCCTTTATAATTGTATTTACAGATGATATCTTGGTTTATTCCAAGAATGAGGCCGACCATGTGAGACACTTGATAACTGTGCTATATAGGTTTCATGATGAAAAGATGTATGCTAAGTTTTCCAAGTACGAGTTCTTGTTAGATTCTATCTCTTTCTTAGGTCGTGTGGTGACCAAGGATGGCATTATGGTCGATCTGGCCATTATATCGGCTATTTTAGATTGGGCTAGGCCCACTGGACCTACTTAGATTTAGAGTTTCATTGGTTTAGTGGGTTATTATTGGTGTTTTGTGGAAGGTTTCTCCTCTATTGTGAATTATTTGACCATGTTGATCAGAAAAAAATTACCTTTTAGTTGTCAGATACTTGTGAGGCAAGCTTTCAAAAGCTCAAGGAGTTGTTGACTTTGGCTCCTATCTTGACCTTGCCCAAGAAGGGTGTCGGTTTTACTGTGTTATGTGATGCTTCTAGTGTTGGATTAGGTATAGTGTTGAAGCCTCATAAGCAAAATTATCCTACCCATGACTTGGAGTTGGCCGCAGTTAGCTTTGTGTTGAAGATATGGCGACATTACTTGTATGGAGTTTATTATGAGATTTTTTGAATCATCATAGCCTTTAATATTTCTTCACTCAGCAAGATCTTAATATGAGACAGCGACGTTGGCTTGAGTTGCTTAAGGACTATGATGTCACTATTCTTTATCATTCGGGCAAACAAATGTGGTTACGGATGCCTTGAGTTGTAAGTCGACTAGTATGGGGAGTTTGGCACATCTCTTGATTCAAGAGCAACCTTTGGCCTTGAAGGTTTAGTTCTTAGCTAACCAGTTGGTTAGGCTTGATATTTTAACACCTGAGCATGTGTTAGCCTTTGTTGAGGCTAGATCTTCTTTCATGGAGCAGACTCAAGCTCACCAGTTTGATGATGATATGTTGAAGGTGATTCCATATAAGGTGTTGAGTGTTGAAGCAATGGCAGTATCTCTTGATCATGTTGGTGTTTTGAAGTTTAGTGGTCGAGTTTGTGTGTCGATAGTTGGTGGATGGGTGAGATTGATTTTGTAGGAGGCTCTTTGTTCTAGATATTCCATTCACCCAAGAGCGGCTAAAATGTACCATGATCTGAAGCAACATTATTCGTGGGGTGGTATGAAGATGGATATTTGTAATTCATGTCTAAGTGTTTGAATTGTCAACAACTGAAGTGTGAGAATCAGACACCGGGTGGTACTATAAAGAGGATTCCCATTCCTGAGTGCAAGTGGGAGTGAATTAATATGGATTTCCTGAGTGGTTTGTCGTGCACTTCTTGTGGTTTTGAAAGCATTTGGGTCATCAGCGATCGATTGATTAAATCAACTTATTTTACCCCGATGCAGATCGCCTTCAGTGTAAAGATGTTAGCTCATATCTATGTTTGCGAGATAGGTTGCCTTCATGGAATACCTATGTCTATTATTTCAAACAGAGGTTCAGTATTCACTTCTAGCTTTTAGAGGACATTTGAAGAGGAGTTAGGTACTCAGGTTGACCTCAGCACTTATTCCCCCCCCCCCCCAGACCGACGGTCAGTTAGAGCAAATTATTCAGGTTTTAGAGGATATACTCTATGCTTGTGTTATGGACTTCGGAGGTCAGTGGGAGCAGTATTTATCCTTATCAGAGATTACTTATAATAATAGCTACCATTCTAGTATTGAGATGGCGCCATTTGAGGCGTTGTCGATATATGATTGGTTGGTTTGAGACTTCAGAGGTTATACCTTTTCATAAAAACTTGCTTTGTGAGTCTTTGGACAGAGTTTGGGTGATTCAAGATAGGCCATGGGCAACCCAGAGTAGGCAGAAGAGTTATGCAGACCGCAGGTTTCGTGCCTTGAAGTATGGAGTTGGTGATCAAGTTTTCTTTCGAGTGTCACCCATGAAATACGTGATGAGGTTTGGGAAGAGGGGAAAGCTTAGCCCTAGGTATATCGGTCCATTTGAGATACTTCGAACAGTTTGGGAGGTAGCTTATGAGTTGCCTTTGCCCCCATACTTTTCAACCATTCATCCAGTTTTTCATGTATCTATGCTTCGATGCTACATCCTAAATGAGTCTCACGTGCTTTATTTTGACTCGATTCATCTAGATGAGAGGTTGACCTTCTTGGAAGAGTCAGTCTCTATAATAGCCAAGGATGTTAGATGGTTGCATTCCAGAGATATTACTGTACTTAAGGTTCAGTGGAGAAATCATCCTATTGAGAAGGCTACTTGAGAGGTTGAGTCCGACATGCATCGTAAATACCACTGTTCTTTACCATTTCAGGTACTTCCTTTGGTTTAGTTTGAGGACGAACAAGTGTTTTAGTGGTGGATAATGTAACAACCTATTATGTGAAATTAGTCTTTTTATATGTTTTGACCATTTTGCCCTTTTTCATAGTTATTACATGCTGATTGTGGGGATGGTTAGCATGATTCCCAATGCTTTTGGGAATGATTTGGGAGAGTTTGAGACTCTTGGAGTCTTTACAAGCCATTTAGTTGACTTCGATCAACATTTCATGTTCCTAGTGTCGGGTGGCAATTTGGACAGTTCCATTAAATCTGGAATATCGATTTTGGGTTAGCAGCGAAGTTTGTTCGGGTTTGGAACCTTTTTATTTCATTTTAACCCTTATTGTGAAAACTAGTTAAAATAAACTTTTAGGGTTTCCCGGGGGTTAATTTGTTGAAAACAATTTCTTTTTGAAAATTTGATATTTCCATTGAGTCTGGAACATCGAAAATAGCCTAGTAGCATATATTTTTTGTTCCAGTGGGGCCCCGAATGAATCTCGAGGTTTTTTTCAGAGACATTTCTTCACTTGGAAAATCTATTGGTGCATCATTTTCAAGTGCATCAGGCCCTTCATCGCGATCGTGTGGTCACGTGTCGCGATCGAGGGCCTCGATGATAGTATTCATAGTTAACGCATAGTGGTGGTATCACAATCATAATGGTTTTTTTGGTGGATTGGGTCGGGTTGACTCATCGCGATCACGCGGTCCAGCTACGCGACCGTGATGACAAGATTAATTGTCGGTCAATTATAACCCTTGCGATCGCGAGGTAGGGATCTGCGATCACGAGGCACTGTTCACAGAACCGTATAAATACTTTTGTTTCCATAATTTCTACCATTGTTGAACCTTGGAGCTTCGGGTTTATGCAATATTTAGGATTTTTTTCACCATTTGAGTTTGGGTAAGCTCCAAACCCTTATTTCCATTACTTTACATTGATTAGGGAATAAAAAACACTCTTTAATCTTGATTTCAAAATGGGTTTTTGAGGTTTTTGCTGGTAAAAATTAAAGATGGTTATTCTTCGATTTGTGCCTCATTTTTTACTAGTTTCACTTGGGTTTTAGACTGTAGACTCCTGTAATCTTGGGGAATATATTTCATATACGAAATTCAAGTTTAACTCCTTTTGTTTAGAATTCATTTTTTGAACCCATTTTGGACCCGTCTTAAATATAGTCGGTATGTGTATCATTAGCTTTCTTTTAATGCTTAGATATTATATTTGATATTTTAGTTGGTTCTGAGACTGTTCAAAAGGGGAAAGCTCCATGTTGAAGGCTTTAGGCTCGAATTTCATCACTTTGAGGTAGGTTATGGCTTCACTTTCTTCAGACTGGGCTGGGTAGTTAATAAACAAGCATGTTATGGGTTGCGAAAAATAACTATGGAAGTATTATTTTGAGATTTCTATTATTATCGTGTACCCATGTGGGGGCTTATATATGGGTTATTGTTGACTTGAGATAACATATATTATGTGTTGCCCTAGTGGGGGTTTTATTTGACATCATAGGCATTATTCATGCATTTTATGCCATTATTATTTTTGTGATGCCCGCACAGGGGCTTGAATAGAGATTACAGGTCTAAGTTGAGAATTATTGCCTTTATCATGATAGAAATACCTAAGTAAGGGGTTGAAACCATAATATTGATGTCTTACATGACTATTTATTCTGATGGTGCCAAGTGGGAACAGATATCATGAATTATTGACATATTGAGTAGACTATGAGCTCTCTTTTACATGTATTAGATCAATTATTATCTTCATATTGTGTTGGTTGTAAGCATTACATCCTCATTTCTATCACGGCCCAAATTCCAACGACGCGGACTGGCACCCGAAGCCGATATGTCCCAAGAGAACCAATCTTTGCTCAAGTGCTTTCATGTGGACATCCTCGTGTGAACATCATTATGTCTCATGCAACTATGCGGAAGTCATGGAAAACATGTTATGTATGAAACTTGGCCGTTAGGGCCATCAAGACAAAATGATCATACATATCGTACACTCACATTCCCACATACATCTACAAAGCCTCTACAGATACACATACATAACCAACCTATAGTCGGGACAAGTCCCCGCTTTATACAACATATATATAATGCCAAAACCAAAACCAAAGTACACATGTGACTCGGAAAGCCCCGAACCAACTGGAGCTCACCAATGATCTATAAATGACCTGCAACCTACTGAGGAGGTCTACTAGCACCTGCGCCTGCAGCAAGTAAAGTAAGTCCCCCGAGGGGGTCAGTACGAAGAATGTACTGAGTATGTAAGGCTTATAAGAAACTGCATTATACATGATAACAACAATTGAGTCAATATAAAAGAAATAGTCAATGCGGATAACCATCGTTTTATATGTGGAACCATGTGCATTTCTTCTGTCATTGTCATTTATGATTATTCTTTCATATCCTTATTATTCATATACTATCCTCCACATACCCCTTTGTTCAAGAGAGTTACCTTCACTCAAGAGACTTGCCTACAAGAGATTCTTTTATTCAAGAGATTCTTCTACTCAAGAGATTCTTTCTTTACTTTTACGCTCATCATCATTTTTATTCATCTACTTGGTTAGTAGGTTGTAAAATAACATTCATCCACCTTATCGGTGGGTTAATAATATAACATACATCCACTCTATTGGTGGGTTAATAATATAACATACATCCACTCTATTGGTGGGTTAATAATATAACATCTATCCACTCTATTGGTGGGTTAATACTATAACATACATCCACTCTATTGGTGGGTTAATAATATAACATACAGCCACTCTATTGGTGGGTTAATAATATAACATACATCCACTCTATTGGTGGGTTAATAATATAACATACATCCACTCTATTGGTGGGTTAATAATATAACATACATCCACTCTATTGGTGGGTTAATAATATAATATTTACACACCTTTCTTCATTTCTTACGTGGGAGAGATTGATACTTTTACTTGTGTGAGATTGATATATTGAGGATCATGATATTATTGGAAACACACATATATGCATTACCTCATTTCTTTACTTTCAAAAGATTGATATGCTCACTTATGAGAGATTGATATATTTGTAATCATAACCTTATTAGAAGCTTTGGAACATACTATTATTGGGACTTTGGAACCATGTCCATAATTATGTAACACATGAGCAACAATGAATAATGAATGACGAATATGTGACTTAACAATAGATAACAACCGGAAATGAAATACCTTTGGACATTTCGGAATGAACTAGTACAACATCAATGTGAATACTATGAGCTGCAGAAGGATATGGAAAGATTAACCTTACATACCTTATCCTCCCAATATGACTACACAAGCCAATATATGAATACAACAATTCAGCTCCCTCCTTACGTTTCACTCTACAACACAAGTGCATAACGGAACCAACATTAACCACAAGTTACATTCCAAGTGTATAAGATGACCATGAGCTACTTGATTGCCCTTTAACATTATTTCACCATTTACAATACCATTCATGGAATTATCATACCAAAAGTACCATAACATTCTATACATTGAACAAGAAATCATAAACCAATATCTTTTCACACCAAGTTCCTCTTTTACATTTTCTCATCAATACCACATCACAATTACTTCATCAAGTCACCTCAATACGTCTCATAACAACATATCAGCCGAAATCCCATAATTTACACTTATAGAAAAATAACAAGTTTAGTAACATAATCACACCATATATGTTGTTATTTCACCCATACCATGCACGTTCATCAAAACCACAAGTCACCTTTCAAGTTTAATTCAGAAAGATGACACATCTTTTACAAAAACACAAAATTGCACCACTTGCACTTTTAGACATAACAATCATGATCTACATACTCTCCCATGCATATAATATATTCATCCATAAGAATAATTACTTACCCAAGCTTGCAAATGAGTGATCTTGTGCCAAGAATTGCCTTATTGAGAGAAATATTTGAGAAAATATCTAAAGAGGCATGAGAGTTCCAATGAATTAAAAATCTGTTTTGGGGGCCTTTATATAGTGCTCAAGTCACCCTTAGCCATTTCTTTGCATTAAATGCAATATTGGCTTGGTCAAAGTGGAAGAATGGTCATTTGCCCCATTGGGCCTTGCATTTTGGTCTCTCTTTGGGCTTTAAATTGAGACCAATAACCCATGTCATCTTAACTCAACAAATGTAATGTATAATCCACCATATATCTCATGTTCAAATAATTCTATAAATGTCTCGATAATATTCACTTACGAGATTTCCGTTCGTAGCCTCAATGGCAAAATGAGAAATTCTAGTCACTCATGGCTTATGTAAACATAATTTGTTAAAATACTTGTGACGAAGAATTAACCCCAACTCGGGTGCTAAACGTGGTTAAGAATAGTCCTACTATGATGGAGTAATGATACCATGACTCAAAGGTCTTATATACATCATAATAGTCGAAGAAAAATTTTGGCGAAAACCACCCCGGCACGCCGCTTGGCGCGCCCCTTTACTGCCTGTGCAAACAAAAATTTAGGCCAGAGCGGCCTGGCACGCCACCTGCAACGCCGCATGCCAAATTTTTTATTTCGACTTTTCTTTTCGGATTTGGTTGGATCTTTCAAGTCCCAACCTTTTTCTTATCTCTTATATTTAATATCCTTTGCTTGGATATCCCTTAAACCTCACTTTTCACCCCACAAATTCTCCATAAAGTCACAAACACCACCTACTACAAAGGTCTATTCACACTTACTAGCACAATATCGAATGTTCCATCAATAACAATGCAAAATACGTACTTATTGCTCTCGAACCTAGGGTAAACTTGGTTCAAGGTTATCAAGTAGGGTCAGGAAGGTACGGGGTGTTACATTCTTCCCTCCTTAGGAACATTCGTCCTCGAATGTTAACAGCATTTTTTTTTCCAATTACAACCAATGCATCTCTATAGTAGCATATATATATACACATATACTTAATGCCCATAGATACTTACTTGTTATTGCTCCATTTCCGCACTTTGAATGTTTTTCTTCCATTTGAAATGGATGAGGGTACTTGGATTTCATCATTTCTTCAGTTTCCCATGTGATCTCCTCTACTTATTGATTCCACCAAAGTACCTTTACGGAAGCTGCTTCTTTATTCCTCCTCTTCATTTGTCGATCTAGAATCTCTTGATAATTTCATATGACCTATATAACGTGGACTCAATTTCCCTTTCTTTCCATATAACGCTCCATAAGGTGCCTTTTTGATATTCACACGATAGCTCCTATTGTAAGAAAATTACACATGAAGTAAATGATCGTCCTAACAGCTGTTAAAGTCCTATAAGCAAGCTCATAATTGTTTATATAGTGCGTTCTGCTTATCCATCTTGTCTGAGAATTTTAACTTTATCTGGATTCCCTCACTCTTTTGAAAAGATTTTTCCAACAGTATACAGTAACTTGAGCTCCCATGAAGAATACCATAGCAATTGGAATTCCCTGTATTCATACTATTTCTTAACCTACAACGTCGCATAGTATTCAGTTGTATAAGTGATCTTGACAGTTAAAACGTGTATTAACTTGGTAAGTCTGTCAGCTATCACCCACATGGAATTAAAATGCCGAAATGTACGAGGCAAACTTGAGATGAAACCCATGTTAATAATATTCTTCTTCCAAATTGGAAGATTCCTATATTGCATATAACCTCCAAGTTTCTGGTGCTCTGCTTTTTACTTGTTGAGCATTACCGTACTCCCTCTTGTGTAAGATCAAATGCGTTTGTCATAGAATTCGCATACTGCTTCTTTTTCACCTTAGCCACAAATGAAGACCCTGTCGCATTTTACACTATAATTCTTTCATCTAGAGTCTCAAGAAGACGAACTATCTCCCTTGGCTATACCTCTGACCCTAGTTTTTCCTATTGCTTTGCGGCTTAATGCACCGATTATCACATTTGCATTCCCTGAATGGTGTCATATATTAACCTCGTAGTCTTTTAATATTTCCAACCAACTTTGCTATCTTTAGTTTAGATCTTTCTATTTAAAGATATATCGCAAGCTCTTGTAATCAGTATATACATCAACTTGAACCCCATATGAATAATGGCGCCGTATCTTTAAAGCAAATAGCACCATTGTTAATTCAAAATCATGTGTAGGATAAGTGCTCTCCTGTGGGCGCAATTGTCTTGAGACATACGCTATTACGGTACCATGTTACATCAATACACATCCTATACAATGTGACCCAAGAACGATACGAGTTTTAACCTAAAAAAAAATTCAAGTTTAGCGAACTTTGCATATAGCTTACGGTCACGAAGAATCCGCAACACTTGTCACAACTTATTAGCATGGTTCTCTCGTGAGCTTGAATTTCATTTCTAAACGTGGTCTCAAACACATCTAACAATGGCTTGTATCACTCTATTCATCACCCACAAGCACTACTAGTGCAATCATGAGTTCAAATGACATAACCCCCACTCAATAATGACCATACCATGTTTCAAAAAGTTGTCTTGGGTATATCTTTCCTTTAACCCTTACTTGATGACAACTCGTTCTCAAGTCAATCCTTGAGAAATCTTTAGCACCCTGTAATTGGTCAAATACCTTATAGATTTTGAAGAGGGAATATTTATTCTTAATTGTCACCCCCTTCAGTTATCAATAATCAATACACATTCTCAATGTGTCATTTTAAATTCTTCCCAACCATCTGGGAGTGCATCAATACCCCTTGATCTTTTCCAGTCTTCATACCACAATATCGCTTTACCTTTCAGTCTACAAGCCGCAAGTTCTACTGTTTCTACCCCAGTCACGTGCATAACCTCTAGAGCCCTCTGAATTTGATCCACAAAGTCCTGTAGATCTGCCTTCGGGTCTGACCTAGTGAATATAGGTGGGTCTAATTTCAAGAAATCCTGTGTTTTTCGACTAGCTACCCTAGCCACATCATCCTCATTTGTCGTTGGACCAGCTCGTCCTTGACTTTGTGCAGCAACTATCTGAGTTAACATATACACTGTGTTTCTTAAATCCTGGTCAGTGGCATTCATAGGCGGTTCTGCGAGTACTTCTCTATCTCTTGGCTCTTCTAGAGCTGGAAATATAGTAGAAAACCGCGACGCAATTTCAGTGTTAGCTCCACCTTGACTAGCTTGGTCAGGTGGTGATTTACTCATTCCTTCACCGGCAGGCATATCTGTCTACTTACCTTTGCCTCTACCTCTTCTTGTCATTGGCATTTTACTATAAACAAGAAAATCAATTCCAATGGTTAGATACGATTTCACTTACAACATTGGCTCTATTGCACGATCTAGAAATGAAGGAAAGAAACAACTCCTAAATGTCCCGTAGCCTCCTACTTATAAATGTGGTTCACAACACATCCATAAGCAAGACTCTACTCAGACACGGCTTTGTAGACACCCTTAGAACGACCTGCTCTGATACCACTTTTGTCACGCCCCAAATTCCAACGAGGCGGACTGGCACCCGAAGCCGATATGGCCCGAGAAAACCAATCTTTGCTCAAGTACTTTCAAGTGGAAATCCTCGTGTGAACATCATTATGTCTCATACAACTATGCGGAAGTCATGGAAAACATGTTATGTATGAAACTTGGCCGTTAGGGCCATCAAGTCAAAATGATCATACATATCGTACACTCACATTCCCAAATACATCTACAAAGCCTCTACCGATACACATACATAACCAACCTATAGATGGGACAAGTCCCCACTTTATACAACATATATACAATGCCAAAACCAAAACTAAAGTACACATGTGACTCGAAAAGCCTCAAACCAACTGGAGCTCACAAATAATCTGTAAATGACCTGCAACCTACTAAGGAGGTCTACTAGCACCTGCGCCTGCAGCAAGTAAAGTAACTCCCCCAAGGGTGTCAGTACGAAGAATGTACTAGTATGTAAGGCTCATAAGAAACTGCATTATACATGATAACAATAATGTAGTCAATATAAAAGAAATAGTCAATGCGGATAACCCTCATTTTACATGTGGAACCATGTACATTTCTTCTGTCATTGTCATTTATGATTATTCTTTCATATCCTTATTATTCATATACTATCCTCCACATACCCTTTATTCAAGAGAGTTACCTTCATTCAAGAGACTTGCCTCCAAGAGATTCCTCTATTCAAGAGATTCTTCTACTCAAGAGATTCTTTATATTCAAAAGATTCTTTCTTTACTTTTACGCTCATCATCATTTTTATTCATGTACTTGGTTAGTAGGTTGTAAAATAACATTCATCCACCTTATCGATGGGTTAATAATATAACATGCATCCACCTTATCGGTGGGTTAATAATATAACATACATCCACTCTATTGGTGGGTTAATAATATAACATACATCCACTCTATTGGTGGGTTAATAATATAACATCTATCCACTCTATTGGTGGGTTAATAATATAACATACATCCACTCTATTGGTGGGTTAATAATATAACATACATCCACTCTATTGGTGGGTTAATAATATAACATACAGCCACACTATTGGTGGGTTAATAATATAACATACATCCACACTATTGGTGGGTTAATAATATAACATACATCCACTCTATTGGTGGGTTAATAATATAACATACATCCACTCTATTG
The DNA here is from genome assembly GCA_031232105.1 of Capsicum rhomboideum. Classification (NCBI taxonomy): domain Eukaryota; kingdom Viridiplantae; phylum Streptophyta; class Magnoliopsida; order Solanales; family Solanaceae; genus Capsicum; species Capsicum rhomboideum. Next base: position 42,389,773 of record CP124719.1, on the reverse strand, counting down.
GTGGGTTAATAATATAATATTTACACACCTTTCTTCATATCTTACTTGGGAGAGATTGATACTTTTACTTGTGTGAGATTGATACATTGAGGATCATGATATTATTGGAAACACACATATATGCATTATCTCATTTCTTTACTTTCAAAAGATTGATATGCTCACTTATGAGAGATTGATATATTTGTAATCATAACCTTATTGGAAGCTTTGGAACATACTATTATTGGGACTTTGGAACCATGTCCATAATTATGTAACACATGAGAAACAATGACTAATGAATGAGGAATATGTGACTTAACAATAGATAACAACCGGAAATGAAATATTTTTGGACATTTCGGAATGAACTAGTACAACATCAATGTGAATACTATGAGCTACAGAAGGATACGGAAAGAGTAACCTTACATACCTTATCTTCCCAATATGACTACACAAGCCAATATATGAATACAACAATTCAGCTCCCTCCTTACGTTTCACTCTACAACACAAGTGCATAACGGAACCAACATTAACCACAAGTTACATTCCAAGTGTATAAGACGACCATGAGCTACATGATTGCCCTTTAACATTATTTCACCCTTTACAATACCATTCATGGCATTATCATACCAAAAATACCATAACATTCTATACATTGACCAAGACATCATAAACCAATATCTTTTCACACCAAGTTCCTCTTTTACATTTTCTCATCAATACCACATCACAATTACTTCATCAAGTCACCTCAATACGTCTCATAACAACATATCAGCCGAAATCCCATAATTTACACTTATAGAAAAATAACAAGTTTAGTAACATAATCACACCATACATGTTGTTATTTCACCCATACCATGCACTTTCATCAAAACCACAAGTCACCTTTCAAGTTTAATTCAGAAAGATGACACATCTTTTACAAAAACACAAAATTGCAGCACTTGCACTTTTAGACATAACCATCATGATCTACATGCTCTCCCATGCATATAATATATTAATCCATAAGAATAATTACTTACCCAAGCTTGCAAATGAGTGATCTTGTGCCAAGAATTGCCTTAGGGTTCTTAGGGTTTGAGAGAAATATTTAAGAAAATATCTAAAGAGGCATGAGAGTTTCAATGAATTAAAAATCTGCTTTTGGGGCCTTTATATAGTGCTCAAGTCATCCTTAGCCATTTCTTTGCATTAAATGCAATATTGGCTTGGTCAAAGTGGAAGAATGGTCATTTGCCCCACTGGGCCTTGCATTTTGGTCTCTCTTTGGGCTTTAAATTGAGACCAATAACCCATGTCATCTTAACTCAACAAATGTAATGTATAATCCACCATATATCTCATGTTCAAATAATTCTATAAATGTCTCGATAATATTCTCTTACGAGATTTCCGTTCGTAGCCTCAATGGCAAAACGTGAAATTCTAGTCACTCATGGCTTATGTGAACATAATTTGTTAAAATACTTGTGACGAAGAATTAACCCCAACTCGGGTGCTAAACGTGGTTAAGAATAGTCCTACTATGATGGAGTAATGATACCATGACTCAAAGGTCTTATATACATCATAATAGTCGAAGAAAAATTTTGGCGAAAACCACCCCGGCACGCCGCTTGGCGCGCCCCTTTACTGCCTGTGCAAACAAAAATTTAGGCCAGAGCGGCCTGGCACTCCAACTGCAGCGCCCCATGCCAAATTTTTGATTTCGACTTTTCTTTGCGGATTTGGTTAGATCTTTCAAGTCCCAACCTTTTTCTTATCTCTTATATTTAAGATCCTTTTCTTGGATGTCCCTTAAACCGCACTTTTTACCCCACAAATTCTCCATAAAGTCACAAACACCACCTACTACAAAGGTCTATTCACACTTACTAGAACAATATCGGATGTTCCATCAATAACAATGCAAAATACGTACTTATTGCTCTCGAACCTAGGGTAAACATGGTTCAAGGTTATCAAGTAGGTTTGGGAAGGTACGGGGTGTTACATTTCATACACACATATTTCATGACTATTGGTATCATTGAGGAATATTGATTTTTAAAAAATGAGACATTTTTTTGAAAAACCCTTGATCCGTGAATAATAACCGGAGAGGTTAATAAGACACTTTATAAACCTTTGATCTATAAATAATAGCCGGAGAGGTGATTTTAGATTTGACGTAGTATACGGGTTGCGAACCCCCTATAGTTCCTATCTTGGGAGCGCAGGCTCGGTAGTTGTATAAAGAAAGTCATGCGATAACTTCCAATCATTCATCATGAACCCATCATTATTGCATTGCATTCCATATGCACTTTACATGGTTCCTTGTATGTTTTTGATGTGTATTTAGTTTCCATATACCTATTTATGTTTTGGTTGTTCTTGTATTGATCTGTTATTATAAAACTATCAGTGGAGACGGTGTGAGCTACCGTTTAGGAACTTTTCTGCTTACAGGTGATGTGCTTATAGTATCTTTAACTTGTATTACTTTTTTCTTTGCTCAGTTGGCCTATGATACCTACTGAGTACAAGTGGACTGTGCTCACTCCCACTGTGCCCTTTCGGTGTAGATCCTAGTTCAAGTACGAGATGCGGTAGCTGATTCATGCTAGATCAGAGTGATACCTCTAGGTACTGACATGCTATAGAGATAAGATTTGATTCAAGGCCTCTTCATATCTTTATCTTGTCTTTACTCCTTATCAGAGGCAGATTATGTATTCAGATAGTTGGTTTTTTCTAGATGCTCTTTTACTTATGACACCAGATTTTGGGGGCCTTATGTATATTTATTTCAGACTTCTGCTATAATTATATGTGTTGGCCTGACTTTGTCCTAGAATTCTCATTTGTCTTATTTAATTTACTTTTTTGTTTTCTCTTTCTTTTTTGGGCAATTGACTTTCCTATCAAGGCTGGGTCTCAGTGGGCGCCATTATGACCTCAACTTTTGGGTCTTGAAACACAATTCCAAAGTTTATTTTTAACCTTGACATCAAACTGGCAACCATCACGTCCTTTGGCTCATCCAAGTTGGCATCTTCACCTGTAGGCATTAACTACAGTCATACCACAACCCACCAAAACTTAGATGTAAAACTCAATGATTACTCGGCTATCCTCTCTTTCATGTTTGTCAACCATAAAGGTTCACCTTCATCTAACACATGTGCCAACTATGGTTGCTGCTGTGATATTTTCATTATTCGGTGTTCAAACTCACAAGTGGTTATTGAAGGTACATACAATTGGCCAAATAGGACCCTGTTGATCATCTGCTTAGAAATATCAACTGAAAACCCCACGAACTGGAACCCTGAATAACACTTATGTCTCATATGTTTTTTGTCCCTTCTTGCACAACTTCTTATGGGTGGCTTTGTAGTTTGCGTATAATTAACGAACCACTATTGGGGAGTAACTCGCAGGTGGTATGCTCGTCCAACCCAAATCATATTCATTAAACTTTCTCTTAATGTATGGATATTTTGGCACTTCTGTGGTTATAATATGAACCTTCTCAGCAATAGGTATTTTTAGGTTTGTCTTCCCAGTTGGGATGAGACCATCTTTTTAATGTTTCTCTAAACCCTCAACTTTTCACCGAATAGCATCTCTGACTCCCAGGGCCTTACATCAACCCTCTCTGGTTCAAATTCCTTTTACGGACTCTTGGTGGCATTCGTACAACTCTCTACATTGGGATCCAAGCTTGAACTATCATTGCTATTCCTATCACTACTATATTCTCCTTGTGATAACTCATCCTCCTCATCAAACTAGGAAGTGTGTGCTTGTTTCTTTGCACTTTGCCTGGTGTAATAGGCTGCTGCATCAGTCTCCTCAACCATATTTTTAGGTTCATCTCATAGTCTCTGGGTTGAGGTAGACCTATCTTGCCTTTTTCGTGCTCTATCACATGTTACTTGAAGCTTTTAAGACATTTGTACCTGTAGAGGGATCAAGTCAACCACAAAAATAAGAAAAACTTGGCAAAGTGTTTAAAGCATATGAACTGCTTAAACTTGACGGTTTGGGGTGATGGCTCGGTACCCTTATGTCAGCACATCAACCCCACTCATCAGGGCTTTCTAGTGTATAAGTAACCTTACAACGCCTTACCCTGACGGTTCATTACAAACTTGAAGATTCGTCAGATAAACCGTCAGGCTGAGATAGAATACTTAGACCCTATGATGCTTGTGAAGACTAGCCTTGACGATTCATCACACTTGTGACGGTTTGTCACGTGACTCGTCATGGATATTCAGCCAATTTTCTTCATTGAGGCATTACCTCAAACACTTATTGTACAAATTTTCAAAATGCATCTACAAGGACACACCTAAACAAGACACGAGTCTTGTGGTGATTTAGAGATTTAACTAGTGTCCAAAATACATTTGGGTTTCTCAGACTTCACCCTTAATTTGAATTTCTTGTTTGTAGCTTGAATTGGAGCACAACACAACCCACTTTGAATTTAACACTATACTTCAAAGGTTGTGTTGTCTCTCAGTTTTGACTTTGAGCATACCATTAACAAACAACAACATGGATAAAGATGTATAAGTGTACCTTGATATAAGATAATGATGGTAAATAGTAGTTCTTGAATTTGACACTGACACGAACACAAAGATTGTAAAGATGGGTCCTGGGAATTTGGGTCACTTGCGATAATGAGGTAATGTGAATAATGGCTTTGAGGCGTGGGTGTTGGGGGTTATGAGGAAGATGAATAGAAAAGAACCCAATTAATTTAATTTTTGAAATGGTTTTCTTACGTGTTTGGGTTTAAGGGTGTATCAGGTGATGGATGGGGCAGGATTTAAGGATTTGTCAGTATCGGGTCAGATTGGGTTGTAAAAAATAGGATACTTAACTGTCTCATCAAATTTGTGACGAATCACTAGGTCTGTGAAGATTTGTCACATAAATATTCACACTTGCATAGAATATACAGTTTGAAGCTCATGGTCGACAATTCAGGGTGACGAATTATCAGACTTGTGATGGTTCATCACAAGAGCCATCAATCCTTAACCAGTTTGTTACCTTCTTTAGCTTACTTTGACGATTCAAAGTTATGGTTCATCATAGCTTTGATGATTCATCAGCCGAACCATCAGCCTCAACCAGAATGTAACCTTTCTTGCCTTCGCCTATACTTTATTTTTCCTGCACACTTAAACACCAACATTACCATGTTCAAGAATAAAAACTACTCTAAGGATAATTTTGCAACAACAAGATATGGGTTGCCTCCCTTTAGCGCCTGATTTAACATCACGACACGGCTCGGGTATCTTGATTACTCAAACTTCACCAAGTAACACCAATGCTAACACCATTACCTCTTTCGAAAGTCCAACATATTGTTTTACCCATTGTCTGTTTACTTTGAAAACCTCCCCATCCTTGTTTTCCAATTCAACTGCTTCAGATGGAAGCACTTGAGTAACTTTGAACGGCCCAGACCATTTAGATTTCATCTTACCTGGAAACAACTTTAACCTTAAATTGAACAACAACACCAAATCTCTAACCTTGAATTCTTTTTTCTCAAGTCTATTATCATGATACAATTTCATTTTCTCGTTATAGAGGGTAGCCCTCTCATAAGCTCGCAGCTGAAATTCATCTATCTCATTTAGTTGTTCGAACCTCAAATCTGCAGCATAGCTGCTACTCAAATTTAGCTTTTTGATCGCCTATAAAACGCTCAAGCTTTACTAGAAAGTGACAAGCTTTACTGAAGACAAGTTGGTAAGGAGATATACCGATTGGCATTTTGAAAGTTAATCGATAAGCCCCTAATGAATCATCAACTTTGTGAGCCCAATCACTTCGGTTGGCATTTACAATTTTTGCTAATACCATCTTGATTTCTTGATTTGATACCTCCACTTGCCCACTAGTTTGCGGATCATAGGGGGTAGTTATCTTTTGTTTCTTTACTCCGTACTTAGCTAGAAGTGTATGAAACATGTTGTTGAAAAAATGTAACCCCCATCACTTATGATTGTTCGTGGAGTTCCAAACCTAGAGAAAATATTCTTTTTCAAAAATGCAGCCACACTCTTACTATCATTGTCTGCCAAACCCACAGCTTCCAACCATTTCAATTAATAATCCACCGTCTCCAAGATGTACTTGTGGCAATAAGAACTCACAAATGGTCCCATAAAGTCAATGCTCCACATATCATATAATTCAACTTCCATGACTGTGGACATAGGCAACTTTCGAGAGATAAAAACTTATCGTTTGCATTGATCACATGCCTTGACAAAGTTTTGGGCGTATTTATGGATGCTGGGCCAGCAGTACCCACATTGCAGTATCTTTCAGGTTGTACGATCACCCCCATGATGTCCCCCTACTGGGGAAGAATTACAATCTTATAGAATGCTCATCATCTCCACATCTAGTACACATTTCCTAATTGTATTGTCAGTACATTGATGGAATAGATATGGCTCATCCCAAATGTAATTGCTTACATTGTGGAGAAATTTATTTCTCTGATGAAAATTTAGTTCTTTTGGCATCATTTCACTGATAAGAAAATTAGTAAAATTAGCATACCAAGGCACAATATCAAAAGATGCAACTAATACCTGTTCATCCGGAAAAGAGGCATCGATCTCCAACTCATTCTACACCCTTCCTTTGTCCTCAAGTCTAGAAAGATGGTCAGCTACTTGATTTTCACAACCCTTGCGATATTTGACCTCAAAGTAAAACTCCTGCTGCAGCAATACTCATCTAATCAACCGAGGTTTGATATCTTTATTTTCCATGAGATATCTCAAGGTTGCATGATCAGTGTGCACAATAACTCTTATGCCAAGTAAGTATGCACGAAACTTCTAAAAGGCATAGACAACTGCAAGTAACTTTTGTTCTATAACAGTGTAATTTTTCTTCACCCCGCTTTTTCCCAAGAACAGCCCCAAGTGCAACATCACTCGTATCACACATCACTTAATGGTTTGGACCAATTCGGAGTAGAAATAATAGGTGCAGCTACCAACTTTCCTTTAAGGCACTCAAATGCCTTCAAGCGGTCACTATTAAACACAAACTTTTCTTCCTTCTCCAACAATTTGCATAATGGATTAGCAATTTTGGAGAAGTCCTTAATTAACCTTTTATAGAATCCTGCATGGCCAAGAAAGCTTGTAACTCCGTTCACCGAGATTAGTGGAGACAGTTTTTTATCACCTCTATCTTAGCTCTATCCACCTCAATACCTTTTGCCAAAATCTTGTGCCCCAAAACAATGTCCTTTTTCACCATGAAGTGACATTTTTCCCAGTTAAGTACAAGATTAGACTATTCATATCTTTGCAAGGCACTACTACGATTTGATAAGCAATCTTCAAAAGCATCAACAACCACTGAGAAATCATCCATAAATACCTCCACGGTGTATTCCACCACGTCATACAAAATAGACAGCATACACCTTTGGAATATGGTAGGAGCATTGTATAACCCAAAGGGCATACGCTTGAAGGCAAATATCCCATAGGGACATAAAAAAGTAGTCCTCTCCTGATCTTCGGGTGTAATGGATATTTGGTTATACCCCGAATAACCATAAAAAAGGCAATGCCAATGTCTCCCTACCAACCTGTCAAGCATTTGTTCCATGAATAGCATTGGGAAGTGATCCCTGAGAGTCCATGAGTTTAGCTTTTTGTAATCCGTGCAAACACACCAACCAGTGACTGGCCTTAGTAGAATTAGCTCATTTCTCTCATTGGATTCTACTATCATACCTCTCTTTTTTAGGACACACTGCACAGGACTTACCCACTTGCTATCTGATATTGGGTAAACGACCCCTGCATCAAGCCACTTGATTATTTCTTTCATCACCACCTCTTGTATTGGTGGATTAAGTCTTCACTAATGCTAAATCGTAGGAGTACACTCTTCATCCAACTAAATTTTGTGGGTGTAAATACCTGGTGAAATTTCGATAATATCTGCCATAGTCCAACCAATCGCTCTTTTGTACCTCCAAAACAGAGAAACAAATTTTTCTACCTGCCATTCAACTAAATTAGCTGCTATAATCACTGACAATGTATTATGATCACCCAGGAATGCATATCGAAGGTGGCCATGCAAATCTTTATGTTCCAACACCGGTGGCTCCTCTATTGATGGTTTTTCTAGAAGAGTTGAATTATTTTTCAGATCTAGGTACAACTTCTATGGGGCATAAGAATACCACCCATTCCAACCAAAGCATTAACTGTCTCCTTATAATATTTGATGTCTTCACCATTGAAATTCATAACCATAACAGATAAGGTTTCAACAATAAACTTTTCTTTAATAGATACCTAAATATCAGCTTCGTCAACAATATCAATGAACAAGACAACATTCATGTCTCTCGATTGCTTTATCGATTGACACATGTTAAACTTCACCTCTTCATTTTTCAATCTGAACTTCAACTCATTACTCTCCATGTCAACCAAGACTTTTTCAGTGGCTAAGAACGGTTTACCCAAGATTATGGGTCCTTTGAAGTCCACTTCGCAATCAAGGATCACAAAGTCAGCCGAAAATATAAAATTCTCAACTTTCACTAGTACGTCATATAATATCCCCACTGGCCTCTTGAACGAATAGTCATCCATCAATAGCTGCATAGTTATCGTTTTGGGGACTCCTAAGACCAGCAATAAATAAATAGCTAGCAACATTAAATTGATGCTAGCACAAAGATCGCATAATACTTTTGCAAAGTTAAATGCACAAATTGTGAAAGGCATAGTAAAAGCACGTGAATCTTCCTTCTTTTGAACCAGTAATTGCGAAGTGATAGCACTATAGTGATGAAAATTATCCTCTAGCTCAAAACTTACATTCCTCTTCTTGGAGACTAAGCCTTTCATGAACTTAGCATAGCCCGACATTTGCTCAAGGGCATCTACTAATGGAATATTCACCGATAACTATTTCAACATGGAGATAAATTTATGAAATTTAGCATCCTCTACCTTCTTCTTCAGTCGGCATGGAAATGGAAGGGTTTGCCTAGGTAATTAAGTTAGAGACTTTTCAACCTCTTTGCCTTTTCCCTTCAGCACAGGAACATTATTTTTTTCCATGGTAGACTTTACAGTATATACCTTTTGATGACTAATATTTTTTGACTTTACAGACTCAGCCGAATTCTCATCAACACAAATACCATTAGCCATTTTTTAATAATTAGAGGCAATATCCTCCACCTGTGTCAGAACCATAGGATGTGGTACAGGTAGAACCTTACCGCTTCTCATAGTAATAGCCATGCAACTTCCATTACTTCTAGGATTCTGAACAGTATCACTAGGTAGAGTCGCAAACAACTGCCCCATCTGGTACTCTAACTATTTAATAGAGGTAGAGTGGGAATCCACAAGCTGACTCATCAAAGAGAGTTCACTTTATTTCTTTCAATCTTGAGTCGGTGGATTCCACCCTTTGTAGCAGTTTAGATAACATGCCTTCCATCCTTGAGTTTCAGGGATCATTGCTAGCTCTATCACGATTTCCAGGTGGTACATAGAAACTACCTCTATCATTTTTGCTTTTCCAATTGCCCTGATATCTATCCTTGCAACTAGCCTTGTCATAAAAATTATATCTCTAATAGCTACAACCTTAGTTTTCTTGGCCATTAGCCTAGAAACCCCCCATCTGGTTATTCAAGTAGTTTTTTTCTTCTTAGGAGTCAGACTTAACTCCCTTACCCTACAAACCAACTGCTTTCACTTTTTCAACACTACCTACCAATAAGTGTTTTGTATGCAAGTCCATCTACGTCTTCATGTGAGCCATGTCATGATCACACTCTTTTTCCCTTCAGCATTGTTCAACCGACATACCCATAGTATAAGTAATGCTTACAATCTCAGAATCCCTTGTAGGCCAAGCTTTATTTGTTTTTGTAAGCCTATCTAGGATCACAGTATCATCTACAAAAGTAAGTGCCATGGAAGCTCCTCCTGCAATGTTGTCAACTATAAGTTTGGTTATCGAGTTTAGAGACCTGTAGAAATTCTCCATTAAGTTCTCATTCGTCAACTTATAACTGGGGCATTGGATCAACTTTTTCTTAAACCGCAGCTATGTTTCATGTAGTGCTTTATCAGGTTGTTGGTTGAATAGCTGATTTCATCCTCAACTGCAACATCCTAGAGGGCGGAAAGAACCTTTCTAGGAAAGCTCATTTTAGCTGACCCTAGTTTATAATAAAATCTGGTCTAAACTCAATAGTCCACAAAGTTGTATCCCCAGACAAAGACAATGGGAACAACCTCAGTTGGATGGCATTCTAAATAACTCCTGGCAATTTGAAAGGCTTGCATATCCCTATGAAATTCATCAAATTTATGTTAATATCTTCACCAGCTACCCCTTTGAATAAACCTTTGAGGTTCAATAGTTGAATCATAGTGCTGGTAATATTGAACTTTTCACCAGAAGCTAGTGGAAGAAGAACAAAGGCCCCAGTGGCACCAACTCCATTTAAGTCATCCTCATCTTCATCATTAATTTCAAAGGGCATGGCCTATGGTTGATGTCCTCCTATCCTTTATCACTATGTTGGTTGGCTGGGCAACATTATCAATATATTGTGCATCAACATCATCACCCAAAGCTTTGTCGTTTTCATTATTGGGTGTATTTATATTTTATTAATACAATTAATCAGCAACAAGCTATTGAAGCCTTGCTGCTTCACTCTCTTGTGCATTCATGTTCAGTCTCATAGTCTTAGCAAGCTCTAGGTCATAAGGTAACAATGGTTCACCCATGCTTTAGGTACTTGGCATGCAGAAGATTGTACCCTATAGTCTCAAAAACAACAAATAAAAGTAAAATTAGGAAATTTGACTAAGAGAATAGACTTAATAGACAATTGTATTCCCCGGCAATGGCGCCAAAATTTGATACGCTCAAATTATACCTCCCTAAAGAAGTATAACAAGTCGATGTCAAATATAGAACCCAACAAAGGTTGGGGTAGAATCCCATAGGGATATGGTGAACACAAAGTTGTTCGTTTGTAAAATGACTGTTAGTCTATAATTTCCATAAAATGGGGGGGGGGGGGGGGGTTAGAGAATGTTTTAAAATTAGTATCCAATTTTTTTGCAGTAACAATCATCAAATTTAGGAAATATGAATCAGAGAAAATAAACTAGGCTTGTGTTCACCATGCCTTTATAACACCTTCAGGTTGACAACGTAAATGAATTCTTCTAATACAAGCAATGCAAGTCAATTGATCTCTCATGTGCATTTAAATATTTCTCATCTCTCATGTGCATTTAAATATTTCTCAACCTTATTAGATGACTATCACCTTAATTCCTTCAAACTTAAAGAGATGAAAATAGGAAACTCAATTTTAGCCTCAAGTTGGTTAATCTTGTGAAAGCATTACCCATTAGACGGAGGTTGGAAACTCTGAATCCTTGTTGTTAAACCTTTTTCACGATATTTAACCTCTTATTTCAATCAAGTTAAACCTTGGGCTTGTTCAAATGTTTGAAACCATTAGAAAGTGAACCATCACACTACTTTCTTAAGCACAATTTCCTCTCTTTTTGGCCTTGGATCTATTTCCTGCATTTAAACAAAAAAACCCATCAAATTTAACAACTGTTGCTTAAAAACTTGCATTTATTCTTGGTTAAAAACGTAAAATATGTTTTCAAATGTTGGCACATCAAATATAGAACCCAATGAAGGTTGGGGTCATATCCCACAGTGGATACGGTGAAAACTAAATCATTTGTGAGTAAAATGACTGCTAGACTATGATTTTCATAAAATGGGGGTTTATAGATAATGTTTTAAAATTCATATCCAAATTGTTTGAAGTAACAATCATCAAATTTAGGAAATATGAATCAGTAGAGAAAGCAAACTACGCTTGTGTTCACCATGGTTTTATAACACCTTCGGGTTGATAACGTAAATGGATTCTTCTAATACAAGCAATGTAAGGTAATTGATCTCTCATGTGCATCTAAATATTTCTACTTGGCCTTGACGGCTTGGTGTGACAGCTAGTTATAGGCTTGACGGTTCATCAGCCAAGCCGTCACACTAAGGTCTTTAGAGTTGTTTCTATCTTGGTGTGACGGTTCATCACACTCTTGAAGATTTATCAAGTGATTCATCATACTGTATTCTTAAGCACAGTTTCCTTTATTTTTGGCCTTGGATCAATTTCATGCATTAAACACAAAAAACCATCAAATATAACAACAGTTGCTTAAAAACTTTTGTTTATTCTTGGTTAAAAACGTAAAATATGCCATCAAATAGCGGTACATCAGAAAACCGTATCACAAACTCATCAATCGGTGTAACTCTTCTGCCTCCTCTGGGCAGCCATAAGCCTCTGCTTAATCAATATAACTCGATCCATCAATTCTCTCAACAAATCAATGCCCCAAGACCTAACGTCGAATGAATCAAACCATCCCACGGGGATCTACATCTCTGCCTATACAAAGTCTCAAAAGGCACCATTTGAATACTGGAACTGTAACTGTTGAGGTAGCCAAACTCTTCTAAGGGCAAGAAGTAGTCCCAATGACCACCAAAATACATAACACATGCTCGATGCATGTCCTCTAACACCTGAATGGTCCACTCTGACTGGCCATCTATTTGAGGGTGAAAAGCTAAGTTCATATCAAGCAAAGTACCCTACTCACTCTACATAGAACTCCAAAAATTTGAGGTAAACTACTTACCTCTATTAGAAATAATGGAGATAGGTTCACCATGAAATCGAATAATCTCTCGAATATATATCTTGGCCAACTTCTCTACATTATAAGTCACCTTTACAGGTATAAAGTACACTAATTTAGTCAACCTATCCACAATCACCCAAATGGAATCAAACTAACCAAAAGTTGAGGGTAGGCCAACCACAAGTCCACAGTGATCCGCTCTCACTTCCACTTGAGAAAAGGCATCCTCTGCATTGTACCACCAAGTCATTGATGCTCATACTTCACTTACTGGGATTTCAAACACTTGGCCACAAACTCCACAGTGTCTTTCTTCATTCCACATCACTAATAGTGTTGCTTCAAGTCATGATGTATCTTAGCCACTCCTGGAATAATGAAATACTTTAAACAATGAGCCTCCTCCAATTTCATTCTAGTCCAACCACAAACTCTCGGCACACAAATACGACTACCACACCTCAAAACACCCTTGGGATCAAAAGATGTCGTCTTTTTCTTACAAGGAAAAACTTTATCACGAATCACACTAAACTTCTCATAATCAAATTACCAAGCTCAAATTTGCTTCATCAATGAAGACCTAGCCTCAACATATGCCAAAACATGCCCAAGTGTCGAAATATCAAGTCAAACCAACTGGTTAGCCAAATATTGAATGTTTAAGGCTAAAGGTTGCTCTTACGCCAAGAGATAATCCAAACTCCCCATACTCACCACCTTCTGACTCAAGGCATTCACTACTGATAATGCGTAATTACACAATTTTAAGTGCACACGATCATTAGTAATATATTTACCCAACTCTTGAGTCAGGTTGATCCCACGAGGAATGAACTTGTAAGGTTCACTTTAGAGCACAAAAAAACACTAAATGCATGCTCATATTAATTTTAAACAATACAAGTAAATGGGGGGAAATTATGTCAAGAATTTAGAACACGTTATATTATAGTAATCAAGAGAGAATAACTAGGATAATTGAAATGTAGGAGTTGTAATCAATAATAGAATGGCTTAGGGGTGTGCTTGTTTGATAGTTGATCATATGCATGGGTAATTAATCTTTGCTCCAGTAAGTTAAAGTTATGGGTAAGCTGAGTTTTTGATATTAGCGATAATCTTTTAATCTATCACCAAATATCACATGGGTTTCTTTCAAACACCCATGTGTTTACTTTTATAAACAACCAATACTTTAAATTAGCTAATCTATTTCTATAAATAGCTATTAAATGAGAAACCTCAAGTATTTGTCAAATAAATCTCCTCACCTTTGTTCTGTCTTTCAAGCAAAGGATCTAAGGTTGAAAAGAGTTTGCAATATCAATTCATAAGTTAAAACATAGAGATTTAATTGAACCCACAACTTATAACTCAAATTATAAGCAATAAATCAACATCCACATAATAATCAACAATCATTTATCACACACCCCTAAGAATTTGGGATTTAGCTATGCATAATTAAAGAAGAACAAATTATACATTATGCTTATTGAATTCCGCCAATAGATTCAAATATTCACAAGAAAATCTTCAAATCCAATATATAAAACCAAGATGAGAGCTAATCCTAGTCTTAGGATTTGTTTACAACTTTTTAGATATCAAAATTCAGCAAAAGATAGGGTTTAAAGTCTCAGAAGTTATTTATAGCTGAAGCAAATTAGGGCCAAAATAATTACAAATCTACCACCGTGCTCACTTTGGCGACAGAACAGAGTGTTGCCAAACACATAAACGATGTGCCAAATTGCACCCAAATTTCTGAACTAGCTTAAATATTGAGCTCCAGTTGCTTGCATCTGTTAACTTTGGCAATGGGGACCTAACATCGCCAAACTCAGCAGCAATGTGCCAAACTTCTCTTGCTGCTTGCAGAACTGATTCCTTCAGGACTTGAATGAACTGTTACTTTTGGCAATAGAATTAACACTTAGATAATTCACCATAGAGACTGGTGATGTACCAAACTCCTTGGGCGATTTCACTTCTATTTTTAGCTTTTTTTCATATTTTTATTTCCTTATGCTTCATTGAACATCATTTGGCTTCAACCCTGAGAAACAAACTAACATTAAAACTAGCTTAAATTGGTATTGATGACTTTATTTCTTACCAATTCTAGGTCAAATGAGTTGCAAAAATGTCAACTCATCAACACCCCCAACTTAAACCCTTGCTTGTCCTTAAGCAAATCAATGCACACATAACAAAATCAACATTATCTATGAATGGTATTACTTGGGAGTTCAAACACATGCTTCTTCATGAAAACTATCTTGCCCTCATGATTTTGAAAAGCATTGGCACGGGTATCCACTATCAAATATTCAATTCATGAACTACAAGCCTCATGTATTGACTTGTTGCTACCAAACCAAGTATATGCTAATAGATATCAACTAAAGTTAACAAATGTGCTTGATAAATGCAATCGAGTGCCCTCACAGTAAGAATATCCCTTTCCTTATGATGTAATCAAGTTTTAAATAAGGGATTAACATGAATCACTCTCACTCTCAAACAAGATCATGCATGCAAGTACCATTCCATAGGCTTGCCCATATTTTCCATCTCACCATAATTAAACATGATAAGTTAGAGATCACAAAGGTATTTTTATGGCTTGTAATGTAGGCAATGGGTAAGGCAGAATAGCATATGGTTTAATTGACTCTACCTCTTTGAAGCAATATGTAAGACCTCAACTTACTCTTTTCCTAAAATTCACTTCATGCACTCATATCATGGACCAATTCTTGATATTGCACTTGCTAACTTCCTTTTTTGGTCCTTTTACAACTAACACAACTCAACTATTTACATTCTAAATCTATAATTTAAACTCTCTTATTTTTTTAATATATATATACTTACAAGGAATACTAGGATGAACTAGAAAAGAAAATATATAGCCCCCGAATCTATGAATTACTACTCACATATTTCACTTAATAATTCCTCCATCCCCAACTTAGGCTTTTGGCCTAATTTGGTTTTAAGGCCTCACCTAAATGCTTCAATATATCTTTGATTCAAAATAAGGTATCATAGGAGAATGGGGTATGGCTTGTAGTGCGGTTATTTAAGAAAAAGGGTACAAGGCACAAATTAGGTACAAACTTAGTCACTCAACTCATAATGGGGATTCCTATATGGTCACTTTAAAGGCTCACTCTCGATAGATGGCCTAAGGTCATTTCTCAACAATCACAATGCTTTATGGTATTAGTGATGGACCAATTGGGTAAGTTCTAGATGGACTCATGGTGCAAGATCAAATTGAAGCCTCACCCCTTATGGCACTCAACTACCTTTGATTGTACATGTTATGAGTATGGTGGGGATGGTCACATTTGCAGGCATTTTCCTAACTTTAGGCAGTCTATTCAGTTGGTCCAACAGCAGACTCTTCGAGCTCCATCTTTCACAGGTATAAGAGGTAGTGGTAATGGAAGAGGTCGTCCTCAGAATGGGTGTGGTGGTCACCAAGAAGGTAGAGTTGGCATACATCCTAACAGAGGTAGTGGACATGCTGATTGGAATGGTACTTAGCCCGATAGGGGAGGCACCCAAGCTAATCATAGGGACTATTTCTATTCCTTTTTCTAGGCAGGCTCAAGGAAGAGGCATTAGATATGATCACATGTACTATTCTTGTTTGTGATTGGATACCATTGTATTTTTTGATCCTAGTTCTACTTATTCATATATATCTATTAGTTTTGCTATGGCATTGGACATGGTGTCTGATTTTTTTGATGTCCCTATTAACGTGTCCAACCTAGTGGGTGATTCTATTATTATTGATAAGGTTTATCGCTCTTGTTCTGTTATATTTAAGGGATATCAAACTTGGAAAGATTTTGTGTTATTAGACATGGTGGACTTTTACATTATTTTAGGGATAAATTGGTTTTCTCCATATTATGTTATTCTAGACTGTCATGCTAAAATAGTAGCCGGGGCTATATTGGGGATGGATAGACTCGAGTTGAAGGGTGATTATAGTCTTGCTCCTATGAAACTTATCTCTTTTTATTCTTTCCATGAGGTTAATTAGGAGGTGGTGTTTGGCATTCTTAGACTATCTTCAGGATAGTAGTGAAGAGTTCCTACCTATTGAGTTATTTCCCGTGGTGTGTGAGTTTTAGAAAGTGTTTTCTATGGATTTGCCTAACATGCCACTGAATAGTAACAATGCTTTTTTTATTGATCAAGAGTCGGGTGCCCATTTCATTTCTATTTCCTCATATAAGATGGCTCTGGCTGAGTTGAGAAAGCCAAAGGCTCAGTTGCTGGAATTTCTTAGTAAGGGATTTATCTATTTGAGTACCTCCCCGTAGGGTGCCCTTGTCTTGTTTATGAAAAAAAAGAATGGCAGCTTACGAATGTGTATAGACTATCGACAATTAAACAAGGTAATGATTCATAACAAATATCCTCTTCCCCATATCAATGATTTGTTTGACCAGTTGTATGGTGCAACAATCTTTTCTAATATTGATTTGAGGTCCAAATATCATCAGCTAAAGATTTGGGCCGATGCTATTAGACTACATTCTAGACCAGTTATGGGCAATATGAATTTCTTATGATATCTTTTGGGTTGACTAATTCCCCAAAAGATATTTAAGCCCTACTTGGATTCTTTCATGATTGTTTTTATTGATGATATCTTAGTTTTTTCTAAGAGTAAGAAGGAATGTGAGAATCATCTAAGGATTGTTTTGGGTTTGATAAAAGAGAATAATCTTTATATAAAGTTTTTTAAGTGTAAATTTTGGTTGAATTATGTATACTTTTTGGGATATATGGTTTTGAAGAAAAGGGTGATGGTGGACCCACAATATATTGAGGCGATCAAAAGTTGGGCTAGGCCTACCTCGGTGACCAAGGTTCATAGTTTTATGGGGTTAGCTAGTTATTACCATGGGTTTGTGAAAGGGTTTGCTTCTATTGCTACTCATCTAACCCAGTTGATTCAGAAGGATGTACCTTTTATTTGGTCATATGAGTGTGAGGAGAGATTTTAAAAGCTTAAGACCTTGTTGATTATCGTTATTATTCTTTTTTTGCCAGTGGAGGGTAAGGATTTCCTTATTTATTGTGATGTCTCATATTATGGTTTAGGTGTTATTTAGATGTTGGAAAAGAACGTTATTACCTATGCTTCGAGGCAGTTGAAGGTGCCTGAGAAAAGTTATCCTACTCATGATTTTGAGTTGCCTATAATGGTTTTTTCTCTTAAGATATGAAGGCATTACTTATATGGGGTTCATTGTGAAGTTTTCACTGACCACTGCAGCTTACAACTTATCTTCATGTAGGGGGATTTGAATCTGAGATAGTGTAGGTGGATAGAGTTGCATAAAGATTATTATATCACCATTCTATACTATCTAGGAAAGGCTAATGTGGTAGTTAATATGTTGAACAGGAAGTCTAAAATTATGGGTAGCTTGGTATATTTGAATGGTACTAGGTGCCCATTGGCTAGAGAGATTCAGACTCTAGTTAACAAGTTCATGCAACTTGAGGTTTCTAGAAGTGAAGGATTGCTAGCTAGTGTAGAGGCAAGGTCTACATTTCTGGATCAAATCAAGTCTAACCAATTTGAGGATGCTAAATTCAAAAAAAATTATGTAAAGGTTTTGCAGGGTGAGGCCAAGGTGACCATTCTTGATGGCGAGGGTGCCTTGAGGATTAAGGGGCAAGTTTGTGTGCCCCGTGTTGATGATTTGTTTCCTATTATTCTAGCTGAGGTTCATTATTTAAAATACCACATACGTCATGGTGCAACCTGAATGTACTATGATTTAAGGTAGTATTACTGATATAGTTGATTTGGTTGCTAAATCCCAGAGTATCCAATAGATAAAGTACGAGCATCAGAAGCCTAGTGGTTCTCTTCAGAGGATGCCTATTCCTGAATAGAAGTGGGAAAGGATAGATATGGATTGTTTTGTGGGTTTTCTTAAGTCTTTGGGGAAATATGATTCTATTAGGGTTATTACGGATAGGCTAAATAGGTTTGCGCATTTCATTCCTATCTAGGGGACTTACAATGCAGTAAAGTTAGCCAAGATCTATCTTAAGGAGATTGTTCGATTGCATGAGGTCCTAATTTCTATTATCGCAATTAGGGGTACTCAGTTTGCCTCTAACATTTGGGAGAACTTGCATGAAGATTTAGGTACTAAGTTAGATCTTAGTAAAGCTTTTCACTCTCAGATCGATAGGTAGTCTAAGCAGATGATTTAGGTGTTGAAGGGCATGCACCATACTTGTGTGATGGATTTTGAAGGTCATTGAGGCTAGTATCTACCTTTGGAAGAGTTTCCATATAATAATAGTTACTATTTTAATATCAATATAATATCATTTGAGTCATTGTGTGGGAGGAGGTGTAGATCTCCCATTGGTTAATTTGATTCATTAAGGTGAGACCATGGGGTACTGATTTTCTGAGAGACTCAATAGAGAAGGTTAAGTTTATCAAAGAGAATCTTCTATTGGCTAAAATCAAGAAAAATAAGTATGCAAATCAAAAGGTAAGTGATGCGAATTTCATGGAAGGTGAGCAAGTGATTCTCAAAGCCTCACCCATGAAGAATGTTATGATATTTGGTAAGAGCTTAGTCCGAGATACATTAACCTTTCAAGATTCTTAAGGATGTGGGGTTGGTGGCCTATAAATTTTCCTTGCCTCTAAGCTTTTGGGGAGTTCATCATGTGTTTCATGTGTCGATGCTTAAGAAGTATCATAGAGATGGTGACTACATCAATTATTGGGATTTGGTCTAGTTAGATAAAAACCTCTCTTCAAAAGATGAACCTATTATTATTGATAAAGATGTTTGTAAGTTGAGGAATAAGAAGATTGTGTCTATGAAGGACCAGTAGAAGAACTGGCATATTGAGGAGGCCACATGGGAGACCAAAGCAGACATGTGTAGCAAGTATCTACATTTTTTTGCTGATTTAGGCAATTCCTTGTTTTCTGCTTTTGATTCTTGTATTGTTCTGTGATGAACGATTGTTTAATTGGTATTCGATGTAATGACCTATCCCATCGTTATAGAATTATATAGGGCATAAGTACACAGCTAGAGTTTTCCCAAATATGAGAATTGATAGAATCTCAGGGTAGGGTATTTTGTGATGAGAATTAGGTGTCGTGTTCTTTAGAGTTGACTTGTGGTTACTGGTGTACGCATAGTGATAGTGTTTCCATTTTTGGATAGTCGAGGAGTATACTATTCTACAGGAAGTTTTAGAATGATAAAAAGATTCATAGAACTTTAGTTATTGAGGTTGCCACATTGGGATAAATCTATGTTGTCAAGAATTAAGGTATGTGTTATAAAATGGGGGAAATTTTGAATCGCCCCCGAGTTTCTATTTAAGGACCGACCGCAACAGCGGCCAGGCCACCACTGCAGTAAGGCTGCTATGGCAGTTGACCATCCGCTATAGCGCCGTGTGCGAGAGAGGATGAACCATTATGGCGGGCCACTTGGCATCCATAGCAGGACCGCTATAGCAGTCAAGTTAGCCATTGCAGTAGTCACTGACCAGTTAAATTCTCTTACTCTATTTTACAAAGTTATTTTCTAAAAACTCAAACGGTTTGTGCTTAAGGCTTGAGAGAGGCGATTTCCACCAACTGGGGATATTTCCATCATTATAGTAAGATCATTACTCCATTCTAAACAACATTTAATCTGTTTAATTCGTAGAATCATTAGAATGGGGGTTTGTGGGAATTTTTTTATTTTAGGCCCTCAGTTCATCAATAGGTGGGAATAACCTATGGGTAGCCCAAATTTTATGAATAGGTGGGAATAACCTATGGGTAGGTATGAAATTGCATAAGAATGATTCTAGGTAGCTAATTATCACTTCTTATCATAAAATTACTCTTGTTGAATATGAACTATGGGAATTTGGGGCAATTTAATAGTTGAAAAATCATTATGCTAAGGTTGGGCTATAAAAGGGTAAAATTAGTGGGGTTGAATCCCCAAGGCATAGAATTAAAGAATAAGTGACTAATTACTCTTACATTGCTGGTTTTTAGACTGTGAATGATCCGAATCTTTGAGGAAGGGCAAGGCTCTTGCTGACTAGCTTGCATTTAGGTTCTTCGATTAAGGTAGGTTATGGTTAAATTGGAGTTTAGATTCGATTTAGTTGTATGTGTACTCCTAAATTTGATACTTCTTGATTGGTCTTTAGACATGTTTGTGATTAATGATTTGGTTGTTAATGCTTGAATGAATAAATTATTGAATATCAAACTTGATTGAAATGTATTGCGATTGTAAGTGTACTTGTAAATTTGGTGTATGGTGTTATATCCTGAGAGAGACTAAAATTGATATAAAGTACATATAATATTATTATAGAGGATTAGATACCTGATACAAATATGGATATTGATATTACCATTGTTATGGAGGATCGGGTACCACGTCGGTACGGTACATGGACTTAGATTGACCCCTTCAGGTCATGACTAGATGGGTAGAAATAAGTCTCTTAGCATGTGTGTACAGACTAGTGTGATTTCATGAGATAGTATAGGTTGATGAGTTGATGATGAACTAATGGTATGTTGATTATAAGGTTAAGATGGACATAGTTTCTCCTTGTGTCATAGTTATCGATTTCGTGGTTGTTTAAGCTATGGTTGATATTGTTGATGGTTAAGTGGCTTGGATTATGGTCATTGTTTGGCCTATCATATATATACTTGTTTATTCATTGATTTACTTGTTATGCATTGATGTCTATCTACTTGCTATTTCGTTTATGTGTGTACATGCTTCTAAATTGAATTAGATTATGAAACCTGCCAGTACATAGTGGTTTGTACCGATAATATCCTGTACTCTTCTTTTATTGAGTGCAGAAAGTGTTCCAGAGGCTCAGACATAACCTTATCTCTAGCATTTTATAGTTGATTTTGATCCAATGGTGGCACTCCATCTCCAAGCTACCATGAATCATTCTATTGGTTCTTGTCCTTCTTTCGTACAATGCAATGATTTTTTACTATTTTTTTAGGGTTAAATATTTCATAGACATGGTTGTTTTAAAGTTCATGTACGATGATTTTTAGGTTTAGCGGATTGTAATAGTTAGTTGATATTTTTCTTTCCGCACTTCTATTTCATTTGTGATGGAGATTATTATTTATAGAGTTGAATTTGTTACCATGTCATCTTAAAAATGGCTAAGCGTCACAACCCGAGTCTACATCCTAGACATAACACGGTGCGTTGAGCCACAAGTGGCCCCAATCTAACCCTTTATACTTGCACAAGTAATAAGCAACTGAACTTAAAAATATAAACTGGAAAATAGATAATGACAACAATTTGCAGAAGCAAAATTATGGACTTACTTGTTCAATACATCGCTGTTAAAATTTTACAACAACTGTATTACAAAAGAAAAAAGACTGAAACTAAATACAATAGTTCTGACTGACTATCTATGAAGCCTCTACTAATATTAAGTACAGTTAGCCGAGACATAACCCTTAACTATCTCTACTCAATCTATATCAACTAAAAAGACTACTATGCTTGCTAATTGACCGGAGTTCCCAGATAAGGAGAACTCGTCAACTGCTGACAGGATGCTGCGATCTGTCTGATCATGATCCTGTGAGCTAGAACTGATACCATGATCCTATTAGTCAGTACTTTGAATTTACTGAGTATGTGAGATATGCACTAGTCATGAAAAATACTTAAAACATGCTTTAAAACTGAGCACATAAATCATTAATTGTAAGATGAACTAAATCATGTATGTACTGAAAAGTTGTGAGAAATAAAGCAATCTCCGAATCATGAGCGTAAACATTTCAAAAACTGGAAAGTTGTAGAAGCCTAAATATTTTGTATGATTTATAACTAGTGCTGAACATGCTGAAAACGGATTTAACTGAGGATGCATAACTTAGAAAATATACTAAGTTAAAGTACAAGACCCAAAAATAAAGAATCATAATCTACATATCTGAAGTATAACTGAAATCACATTAGAAATCTCAAAATCAGTAAAATTAGGGATCAAGCACAATAACTATGTAAAACTATTTCTATGGGAGTTTCTCTTAACCGACATAAACCATGTGAGAAATATGGATTCCAACGTCTGAACCACGTTGAGGAGTGTTGCTATGTATCTTTCCATCAGTACAGAACCATGAATTGAGGTGGATCCACTAAACGGAGCCTCAAAGGGTTAAAGGTGTCAATCTTAACTAGTGAAAGACCCTCAAACTAAGGTGGCACATAGTACTGGGACTTGGGTTATCTAGAACCCGTGTCCTCTCAGTGGTAAATACTACTCCAAAAATTGTATACTATTTGCTCATAGATAACTAAAAACTATGTATCTGAAAATAAACATGAAACTAGTTTAAATTACTATTATACTGAAGTTTCTGAAATACTGGAACTGTCGCGATCCCTATTTTCATAAGACGCAACTTTGGGACTCAAAAAATAACTATTAAATGTTTAAAAAGAATTTAGATTAGCAACCAAATTTTAGGAAACCAATTAACTAAGTTAAAGAAAAAATTAGTCTGCATAACCAATTAGATTCTAGGTAAGAGTTCGGGTTATTCCAAAGGGAAGGTATTAGGCACCCTTCGGAATCCACAAGGGTGGGTCCCGGCATAACTCATTTTTTCAATTGAGAAGGATATAAAAAAGCTCATTGGCATGTTTAAGAAAAATAAAAGCATATACAAAATAAGGTAAAGAACGAATAACGAAGACGACCTAATATTTGCCTATCGTTAAATAAAATGATAAATATAATGAATAACTCAAAATGATTCTCGAATTGTGAATTGGAATGTCTTCTTCGGAAAGAAACTCCATGTAAAACCCGTATTTTATATATGGGAGGCCTTGGAAATCGACGAAAATTTCTTCATCGGCCAAGTATTGAAACTTGAATAAAGTAGTTGAACTTAAAATAAAATCCGTCATTTGTAACGTGAAGGCCTCAAAAATCCAATGAAAAGATTCTTTCATTGACCAAGTATATTAATACTTGGAATAAAATATTTGAACTTAAACAAAACCCATCTTTTATAATGGGAAGGCCTCGAAAATCTGATGGAGAAATTTTATCATTGGCCAAATAGTTATATTCTTTCAAATAAGTTAAAAGATATCAACTAGAAGAGTGAGATGATAGAGGAAATTATTTGAAACAAATTTCAAGGAAACAAAGAGAAATCAACATATAAAAAATTAAAAGGAAATCATTCGTCCTACAATAATGCAAGAATCATTGACCAAAACTCTATCACAAAGTCATAGTAATAATGAGAAGACATCCAAATATACAATTAGCAAAAAGTGGTACAATTACCATAACAGGAGCATCAAAATAAATTTGGTAAAAATTTAGATAGAAAATTAGTGCAAGATTGATAACAATAAGCCAAACTATCTGCAACACTCAAAAATATCAACTAAACCACAAATAATAACAACATGATGACAATTGCCGAAAATAAGAGATCAAAACAGACCTGAAATTGGTCTAAGCTAGAGCAAATAATCACTGGGGCAGAAATTAATTAACGTACAATCATGGCAATTTACCGATGCAAAAATTGGAGAGTCATATGTATCCGATCAGATCTTCAAACACACAAGACTATATAAGGAGAAATATTGGAAAACTTTTGTTACCTGAGAAGACAACGCGAGGCTCATTGCAGTTGTTGTTGTTGGCCTGTTTGGAGCTTGGAGCTCGTTAGTAAGTTCGTCAGAGCTGGTTTTGAGCTCGACAGAGCTATGGTTATGTGTCAGAGCTCGGGTGTCAGCGACATCATGGTGGTGATGTTCGTTCTGGTTGTTGTTCACCAGGGTTGACTTCGTGGGGGTTGTTGGTTCATTGAAATGGTGGAGCTTAGCTAGATTTTGGGATTTACTCGTTGGAGAAGACGACAACGATGAGGAGAGGGGAGATTGAGGCAGTGGGTTTATGTGGTAGAGCTCTGGTGGTCGGAGTTTGGTGGAAATGGAGGAGATGGAGAACAACGATGGTGTTACTGTTAATGGGTGGTTTTACGTTGGGAGTTCACCGGAAAAATCAAAAGGGAGAGGGTGGAGGCTGGTTTAGTCAAAAATGGAAAGGGAGAAGATAATTTTTTTATCGTAATTTGAATAATTTCACCATCATTAATTGTGAAGAGAGTGAATTAGTTTTATAGAGAAAATAAAACCTCTCAAGAGCAAAACCGTGTGTCCAATATCATGGTTTTGAAAAATCATAGGTTATCCAAAATCATGAGTTATCCAAACCAATGATTATTTGATCTTATTCAAAACTATGGATATTTAACTTATTTATGTAAAAATATTTTCTCTGTCTTTTACGAATTAACAGACTGTAATAAAAAAAAATATTAACAAATGTATTTAATGCCAAATAAGAATATGATTTGAGTTTAGAATAAAATTGATGATTTAATAAAATTCAAACAATATTTGTTTATAAAAACAACTGTGTAAAAAAAACAGTGACAGTCAATAATTAAAAATTATAATAAATTGATAAATATCCTACTATTTTCGAGAAAGAGAATAATTATCAATAACTTTTATTAAAATTGAACAAAACATGTAAAAATTGAATTTTATGCTCTTTAACAAATAAGAAGCACAAAAGTGTTTATTTTGAAAATGTCGGTCCAAAATTAGGTGTCAACAACTGCCCCTCTTTATTCATAGAGGATGAAAGAGTCTTTGGATGAAAATGTTGACGCGTAGCCAATTTTGGCTAGACAAAAAAGAAATAGAATGACATATGTAAAGAACAATGTCAAACATTAATAGACCTTAGATAGTACTTTCCATCTATTGAAAGGGAAGGATTGTCTTTTGATAAAAGGGGAAGGATTATTTAAAGATAAAACATTCACGTACCTTTGACATTGCTTTCAAAATTACCTCAGTGTCAAGATTGTGAGATGCTGAGGAGGAAAAGTTACATACCTTTTTTAACAAGGTAGCAGATCAACTTGTCTCGTTCAAGGATGGACGACCCAACTTGAATTTGATATGCTATTTGAACGGGTGACAATCCAACTTGTCTCGTTGAACGGCGGACTACCATCTTGAATATGATATGCCACTTTTAATAAAGTGGCGACCTAATTTGTCGCATTAAAAGGTGGACAACCCATTTTAAACTTGAGATGTCATTTGAATAGGTGACGACCCAACTTGTCTCAATGAACGGCGGACGACCCATTTTGAACTTGATATGTCATTTGAACGGGTAACAACCCAACATGTCTCATTGAAAGGAGGATGACCCATTTTGAATTTGATGTGCCACTTTGAATGAGGTGGCAATCCATCTTGTCTAGTTGAAAGGCGGACGACCCATTTTGAACTTGAGGTGTAACTTGAACGGGTGACAATCCAGCTTGTGTCGTTGAATGGCAGGCAAATATATTGAACATGATATTCCACATTGAATGAGGTGGCACCCTAATTCGTACCATTAAAAAACGAATGACCCATTTTAAACTTGAGATGTCATTTGAACGGGTGATGATCCAATTTGTTTCAATAAATAGCGGACGACCCATTTTGAACTTGATATGTCATTTGAAAGGGTGACAACCCAACTTGTCTTGTTGAAAGGCAGACGACCCATTTTGAATTTGATGTGCCACTTTGAATCAGGTAGCGATCCAGCTTATCTCGTTGAAAGGCGGACGAACGACCCATTTTGAACTTGATGTGTCATTTGAATGGGTGACAACCCAACTTGTCTCATTGAAAGGCGGACAACTCATCTTGAACTTAAATGTGGAGTCACTTTGACGCTGGTCTTGATACTTGATAGTCACCTTGACGATGGTCTGGATAATTGGTCATCACCTTGATGATGGTCTGGATAAATGGTTATCACCTTGATGATAGTGGATAAGCGGCTATCACCTTGATGACAGTCTGGATGAGTGGATTCACTTTAACACCAATTAATAAATGGAGTCACACTTGATGCCGATTAACAAGTGGAATCACCCTTGATGCCGATCTAAATCATTTATCATTACCTTGATGACAGTCTGGAAAGTGGAGTCACTTTGACTCCGATTTGAATGCCACATGTCACTTTGAAAAGGGTGACTTTCCAACGTGCCTCATTGAAAGGTGGATGACCTAACATGCCACTTTGAACGGGGAGACTTCTCAACTTTTCTTATAATCACCTACACTAAAATTATTAGTAGCAAATTAAATGTAAGGGAAACTTTGAATTCTGCATACCTTATGCAACATGTCACTTTGACCTAGGGAACTTCCCAACGTGTCTTATAATAACATGCACTAAACTTATTAGTAGCAAATGAAATATAAGGACAACTAAGAATTATGCATACCTTATGCAACACGTCACTTAGAACGGGGTAACTTTCCAACGTGCCTCATTAAAAGGAGGACGACCTATCTTAAAGGCAGCATGCCACTTTAAACGAGGTGACTTTTCAACATGTCTCATTGAAAGGCGGACGACCTAACATACCACTTTGAATGGGATGACTTCCTCATGTATCTCATAATCACCTGCACTAAACTTATTAGTAGCAAAAGAAATATGTCACAATGAAGGAAGTGACAATCCAACATAACATGTCACAAATAGGAGTGACGATCCAACATGTCACAAATAGGAGGTGACGATCCAACATAATATGTGTGTCACAAAATAAAGTACCAATCCAACATAACTAAATGTGTCACAAATATGGAGTGACGATCCAATAAAACATAACATGTCACAAAGATAGAGGTGACAATCTAATATAACATAATGTGTTACTTTGGTAAAGGACGACACGAATTACAGAAACAAACCCTGCCAATGAAAGGACCAACGAAGCGCTTTACAGATATTCAAAGATGGGTGTTTTTCCTAATTTTATTTATTAATAAAAGAGAAAATCAAGTTTTGACTGCAATTAATACCAACAGCTAGCATAGTATAGAAATTTCTCTTTTGCTTCTCTTTTAACTGAGATTGACTTCCAGATAATTCCTATATCTTCAAGTGGTACCTTAAATGTACCTAAGTGTAGACAAGATTTGTTTATCTTGCTTCAAACAAAGGTTTTGAACTAGAATTATCCCCATATTTCAAGTTCCCTCACCACAAGGAAAGTCCTCACTTGCACACATTTGAAGTATGTTTTAAATAGAGGATATTTTGAAAAACACTCTCATACTCAAAAAAATGTTCAAAGCATGCAACTGTGATGCCATAGGCTTGGCCTTCATGTAAGTCTCCACTAATGTGAGAACGTTTGGGATGAGATCATGTAGGACTTGCTACCAGCTGTAATGTCATCTTAAGGATGGGTAGAATATTGATTTGGGATAAGAGTGACTTGATCCCTCCTTGAGCGTCAAACTGAACTTGTGTTTTTGACATTTGCTGCACTTTGGCGCTTGATCCTCTTTGTTGTCCCTTTCTTTTTTTTTTAACTTCTTTGAGTCTTTTCTTGCTGGAGAATTCTCATTTCATTCTAACATTTTCTTTTCTTTCTGAAGTTTTTCCTCTTTTATCTGGATTGCTCTCCCATTTTACTTGGGATTTCTCCTTGATTTGATTTTGTGGGGAGCTCTTGACTTTCTTTCTTTTCTTTGAAGTTATTTTTTATCCTTGACATTCAGGGACTTTGTAACTTTTGCTTTTAGCAGCTTTAACTAGAATCTTCTTTTGAAATTTGCACATGTTCAGTGCGCTCAAGAAGGTAGGACCAAGAGAGGGATAGTGCATATAAGCGCTCAGAAGGGTATAGGCTAAGATGTAGTTTTTCAAGGAAGAGGCTTCAGGCTCAAAGGGGGATATACTAGGTATTAATGTTATTTGGTAGGCATTGAAAGGCACAATCAAGTTAAAGAAGGCCAACGATCCTTTCCCGAATCAAACGTTGCTTAGAATTTCACCATAACAAATATTTGGGCCAAGTTCTAGATCAACAGTACGATGCATTCGAATTTAATCTAAAACTCACCACACAATGCACATGAAACAATGAGGTTTGTTTTATTTTTTCTTAAATGCATGCAAGAGAACATATTCAAGTGTCACAAAAGTATGAATGAGAGGTACCAAAAGAATCTAAGGTTCACAGCAAAGTCGACCTTCTCAATCAAATTAATTATTTGTACGCTTCTAATTGTGTTGGCACCTACTGAGTCAAAGACAATATTCTAAAAATAATAATAATTTTTTTTTGATTTTTTAAATAAAAGATATCGAACCCGAAGAGGGTTGCCTAAGTATATCAACCCAAAAGATGAGAATCAGGTGTGTGCAGTTCGTGCAGGTATAGTATAAAATACATGCATACAAATAATGCAAAGATAAAGACAAACTTGGAGTGATGCCTAGCATATTCGGTGTCAACTAACATCTTCATCCAAAGAGAATCTCTCGATCTTTTGCGGGGATAATTATTGTTGTGATCTCCCATTATTTTTGGGGAAACAATGTGTCATAGCCTTTTGATTGTCTAAGAAAGCCTCTTGTTGTTGTGTTCCTTCCTAGGATACTTTCAGGAAATGTGGAGTTTTTTTATTATTCGTAGGAATTGTATATCACTATGACTGTCCCTAATTGTTAGAGAGGATGATTTCCTGTAAAGAAATGAGAAAAGAGTGAAAGCAGGGAAGTAATGAAAAGATAATAAATGAGAGAGAGTGGTTACATAGTAGAACACTCCCCTGATTTGTCTTCCACGTTGGATATGGGTGCTTCATAGAGTTCGAGGCCAAATGTAGTTTGATTCTTAAAGTGCGAGCTTGGTGGAGTTTAAAAACCAAAAGAACTTTCATGAACTTCTTGAAGATGCTTTGAATGAAATTTTTGAGACCTTCTAAAAAAAATTTCCCCTATTTCGGCTTCAACAAATTCTTATGTTGAATCTATAACAAAATGTCTTCATAGAATTTTTGAGTTCTTCTCAAAAATTCTGCCCCAGTTTTCATTGTAAAGAAATATGAAAAGCTTACGGAAAATATGACCGAGCCTTTAAGGCGCCTACGTATCCCGTTGAGCTAGGAATCAGGTCAAACATAGTTCAAAATTTTTTAAAATGAAATGAAGGACGAATAATGTTTAGAACAAAGCATGTGCGTTAAGCACAAAAATCAAATGAACAGGGATGAAACAGATTAGGTAGAATATCACACAAATAATGTATACCTTGTCATAATGTACATGTGACCTTTTAAGCTAAAGATAAGCCTAACAATTGAAAGATGTACATGCCGTTTGTGAAACGTTCCATTGCCTCCCTCTCCCCCAAAACATGTTATATACAAACTGATATGAATAGATTAAATGGGTTACAAAATAAGGGAAAACTATATACAATAAATATTAGTACCACACAGGGTAACAACACTAAACTAATCCGCCTTGGAAGTCCTTCATTCTTGAACTTCTTAAAATTTTCGAATACCTTTCGGATGAAGATCTTCAATTGATTATAACAGAAAAAACTAATCTAGAAAATAATAAATTCTCAACCCCCAGAGACAATAGTTCGTACAATCCGTCATCACGTCCTTCAATTTAAACATATAAGGGATGATGTCCTTTTAGGCCATGGGCCTTTAGGACACAAGGTGGTCTCTATTTGACCTGATACCTCTTGGCATCAGGTAGTTTGTTCAAATTGACCGGGAACCCGAAATTGACTTATCGAGGTAACACTCCAAGTGACTGTTGACCGACTAGAATCAACTACTTCACTTGGAGGTTCAAATAAATATAAGGTTTTATACCGAAGGGTGGGTGCAGATACCCGCATAACCGCCCTTTTTTCTAAAGCCTAATGCTTTGCTAGGGAGGCGAAAGATGCCATGAAAATGTAACAGTCAATATATTATGAAAATTTAACAAATAATGAATACATGACTAAGTAATGTAAACAATATACAAGATACAAATAACCTACAAAATATACAAGGCAACATTAAAATTGTAAAAAGTAAGAACTCCTCAATTGAAAAAATGAACTCATTATGGATAGAACCTTAATATCCCCAGCAGAGTCGTCATTCTGTCGCAATCCCTATTTACATAAAACGTAACTTCGACACTCAAAAAATAATTAATAAATATTTAAAAATAATTTAGAGTCTCCGCCTAATTTTAGGAAAACTAAAAAACCACTTAACTAAGTTAAAGAAAATATTAGTCTGCGTAACCAATTAGATTCTAGGTAAGGATTCAGTTTATTCAAAGGGAGGGTGTTAGGGTGCTAGGCATCCTTCGGAATCCACAAAGGTGGGTCCCGACTGAACTCATTTTTTCAATTGAGGAGGAGATAAAAAAGATCATTGGCATGTATAAGAAAAATAAAATCATGTACAAAATAAGGTGAAGAACGAATAACGAAGACCACCTACTATTTTCCTGTCGTTAAATAAAATGATAAATACAATGAATAACTCAAAATGATTCTCGAATTTCGAATTCGAGTGTCTTCTTCGGAAAGAAACTCCATGTACCTGTAAAAACACTTGGTAAAAGTGTTAGTAATGAGCAAATATAAATCAAAATAAATTAAAGAAATAATAAATGAAAAAAGTAAAACCCGTCTTTCATACGTGGGAGGCCTTGAAAATCGACGAAAATTTCTTCATCAGCCAAGTATTGAAACTTGAATAAAATAGTTGAACTTAAAATAAAACTCGTCATTTGTAACGGGGAGGCCTCAAAAATCCGACGGAAAGATTCTTTCATTGACCAAGTATATTAATACTTGAAATAAAATAATTGAACTTAAACAAAACCCATCTCTCATAATGGGAAGGCCTCGAAAATCCGACGAAGAGATTTTATCATTGGCCAAATATTTATATTCTTTCAAATAAGTTAAAAAATATATCAACTAGAAGAGTGAGATGATAAAAGGAAACTATTTGAAACAAATTTCAAGGCAACAAAGAGAAATCAACATAGAAAAAATTAAAAGGACATCATTTGTCCTACAATTAAGCAATAATCATTGACCAAAACTCAATCACAAAGTCATAGTAATAATGAGAAGACATCCAAATATACAATTAGCAAAAAGTGGTACAATTACCAAAACAGGAGCATCAAAATAAATTTGGTAAAAATTTAGATAGAAAATTCGTGCAAGATTGATAACAGTAAGCCAAACTATCTGCAACACTCAAAAATTTCAACTAAACCACAAATAATAACAACATGATGACAATTGCTGGAAATAAGAGATCAATATAGACCAAAAATTGGTCTAAGATAGAGTAAATAATCACTGGGGAAGAAATCAATTAACGCACAACCATGGAAATTCACCGATGTAAAAATCGAAGAGTCATATGTACATGATTAGATCTTCAAACACACAAGATAATATTAGGAGAAATAGAGGAAAGATTTTGTTACCATCGTGTTTTGCCTGAGAAGACGACGCGAGGCTCGTTGCAGTTGTTGTTGTTGGCCTATTCTGGTGCTTGGAGCTCGCTAGTGAGTTCGTCAGAGCTGGTTTAGAGCTCATCGGAGCTATGGTTGTGCATCAGAGCTTTGGTGTCAGCGACGTCGTGGTGGTGATGTTAGTTTTGGTTGTTGTTCACCAGGGTTGACGTCGTGGGGGTTGCTAGTTTGTCGAAATGGTGGATCTTAGCTAGATTTTGGGATTTACTCATTGGAGAAGGAGAAAATGATAAGGAGAGAGGAGATTGAGGTAGTGGGTTTGTGTGGTGGAGCTCTGGTGGTTGGAGTTTGGTGGAAACGGAGGAGATGGAGAACAGCGATGGTGTTACTATTGATGGGTGGTTTCACGGTGGGAGTTCACCGAAAAAATAAAAAATGAGGGTGGTGGATGGTTTAGATAAAAATGGAAAGGGAAAAGATAATTATTTTACCCTATAGAGAAAATAAAACCATTCGAGAGTAAAATCGTGTTCTCAATACCATGGTTTTCATGGTTTTGGAAAACCATGAACTATCCAAAATCATGAGTTATCCAAAACAATGACTATTTGATCTTATCTAAAACTATGGATATTTAACTTATCTGTGCAAAAATATCTTCTTCGTTTTTTATGAATTAACGGACTGTGATAAAAAATAAATTAACAAATGTATTTAATGCCAGATAAGAATATGGTTTGAATTTAAAATATAATTGATGATTTAATAAAACTCCAATAATATTTTTTTATAATAACAACTGTGTAAAAAAATCAGTGACAGTCAATAATTAAAAATTGTAATAAATTGATAAATATCCTAACATTTTCGAGAAAGAGATTAATTATCATGTAAAAATTAAATTTTATGCTTTTTAACAAATAAGAAGTACAAAAGTGTTTATTTTGAAAATGTCGGTCCAAAATTGGATATCAACAGGAACTAGTCATGCTTAATTTATTGAATTCTGGGATCATGTGTTTATAACATGCCATGTTATACTAAAATAGAAAGAAGTCTCTCAAATCATGCAAATTTGTTTTAAAATAAGTTGAAGTCTGTAAAACATGCATAATTCTTCACATTCTAAAATAACTGAGTTAAAACCGTAAAATCATGCATAATAACTTTGAATAAGAACTATAATCATAAAATAACATAAGGGAATTCAATTTCAAGATTTTAGCATAATTGGGTGTGAACCCTAGATCTGAGTACATAAAACTATAACTGAAATTGATATTTTAAAACTAGGTTTTGGGTATAGGGGTGAAAGGAATCCCTTATTGAATACCCACATACCTGATTACAGAAGATTCTTGAACTAAACCTTGGAGGATTTGAGCTTGAGGATAAACCCTAGGTTATGGAACCTTGTAAGAAAATGAGAGCTTTTGAATGGCTTTTTTTCTGATGTTGAGAGCTTAATCAATGTTAATTAGGAATAAGTAAAATGGTTTCCCCTTTAATCCCCCCTAAAAGATTCAAAATGTTGTAGTTATAGGGGTAAAAAAAGTAGAAAAAGACAAAACAACCCTTTAAAAATTGTCTGGAAAGTTGTTGGAGCGAGACACGACGACTCATATCACGAGGCGTGGCTTGGGGGCACAATTCGTGGTCAAACTCATGGTTTTAGACCCATTTTTCAATTCTATACTTACAGTCCCTACGAGCCAAAGTTACGACCAGTACCTTCAATAACCGACTCGTACTGTTGAGTCATGGTCACTGACAGCATTGACAATGCTTCACTAAAATGGCCATAACTTTTTACTCTGGAATCGGATGGATGAACAGTCAGCGGCATTGGAAAGAAGATCAAAATACCTTCAATTTGGTGTACACTAGGACAGATAACTCTTCATATACTAGTATTAATGCTTGTTTGAAGTTGATTCAAGAAGAATCTCATTCTAAAACTTGGTCGGAAGAAGAGTTTCCAATTCAACTTGGTGTTAGAGAATTTTTATGACCTTAAATTAAATATAATACTATCATCATACATACATATATATATATATATATATGGATTATTTGTAGTTGACATGTCATGGGATTGGGAAAAGACTATTTTAAATGACTGCTAAAACTGAATAGGCATCATATAAGTCATACTACGACTCGTAGAAGGATACCATGATTCATGATCTGAGTCGTGGTACCTGAAATTATTGAAAAAATATAGGCCATTGATTGTTAAGTGATGTCGCCCAAATTACACCTCCCAAAAAGTATAAAGCGATCGCTGATCAAATATAGATCCCAACAAGGTTTGGGTCGATCCCACAGGGAATAGTTCGAATTTCAATCTCGTGTTTGTCTAAGTAACTGGCAAATAAGTAAAAGAGAGGGATTTTGTGAAACAAATGATCAATAGTAACAAGTGTTGATTTTTTGGATTTGTAATCAATATAAGAAAGGCACTAGGACTGTGTTCCCCAATAACTTCATAACTCCATAGGTTCTCCATACTTTAGTGATCTTTCATGGTATTCGGCATGCAGAATCGATAGGTTATGTATCATCTAACCGACTATGTTATGCCCCTTGTAGATGACTATCTTCAAGCACAAAGGTTCATGTGTCATGAGTTTTGCATTACTAACCCCTATAGTCTTTCTCGTTTACTGGCTCAAGGCTAATTAAATTAAGATACTTCCAAGTCTTGTTGTTGATTTACTATTCCTATTTGATAACCCTTGCTAAAGTCCAGGGTAGATATAGGATGAGTCCCAATGTGTGCACTCATTGGAAAGCAATCAAACCATAAGAAACAACAATATGTGCCTAACTACACTTCGAGAATCACTTTATACTTCGAACGCTATGTCATTAATCCGTCATGGTTCCCACAACCCTAGTTGTGGTGTTTAGCTACTCATAATTTTAAGCACACAAGAAGAATTCATAGATGAAAACATAAGTATGAACTTACACGAATAACAAAGCTCGGAAATCTCAACTTGAATTAAAACCCTAGAATTGATGTTCATGAAATTCCAAGAATATGACTTAGAATCTCATAATAATATATTGTAAGACATGAAAGAGTTCCCACTCATACAAAAAACCCTATAGGAGTATATATAGGAAAAATAAAACCTATACTAATACAAATAGGAAATCTAGGTTGGTGGCCTCGGACGACAGAAAGGAACGATTGTGGTTAGAACCCACGATCGTCCTTTGGTGCTCGTGGTTTGGCTCATGGTTTCTTTATATTCAGGTCTTGGCTGGTACCCCTCTTAGTAAGGTATCATTTTTCCTAGGCACGATTATTCCTAGTGCTCGTCTGATCATCCTCACTTAAATCATCTGCAGCCTTTATATTTGAGCCTTCTTCCTACGACCTCAAGGTACGGTCGTATGTTCATTACACGATCGTGATTGGCGCTGGTCTGATGATTCTCACACTTATCTCCTACATCTTTGTTCTTAGGTCCTCCTCCCTACGACCAAAAGGTACGATCGTATGATCAACATACGGTTGTAGGATCTCT
Organism: Capsicum rhomboideum; assembly: GCA_031232105.1. Classification (NCBI taxonomy): domain Eukaryota; kingdom Viridiplantae; phylum Streptophyta; class Magnoliopsida; order Solanales; family Solanaceae; genus Capsicum; species Capsicum rhomboideum. The sequence goes on along the minus strand of CP124719.1, from coordinate 42,353,952 downwards.
TCGTCTGATCACCTCCTAGGGACCCCTTCTCTGGTTCAAGCCACGACATCCTTTGTAATACCGTGGTCAGATCCCACGATCACGCCTTCATTCGTCTGATCCTCTTTAAATCCAATTCTCAGCACTTTCCTCTTTTGAACCTGTTTATCCTGCAATCATGCAAAAACCCATCATATTCATAGAAACATACCCTTGTACTTACATATATTCACAGTTTTAAGCATCTCAGGTGCCGTAAATCCACGAAATATCAACAACCTCAACTTAGAATGTTGTATGTCCTTAGGCAAACACAACACAATAAACTTAACAAGACGCTTAACCTAGAGAAAACCAAGAATACTACGGCAGTCCAAGTTTCACAAAAACTAAGTTTTCAGCATACATTCTCCAAAACAGAGTTCAATACCCTCCAATGATATTTAAAACTGACAAGTGCAGTGCATATTTAAACTAAAAACCATAACACAATGGGATCAAGACATGGCAAATACATTACAGCAGACAACCCAACACGTTAGACAAATGACACTACCTAATCAAGCAGCAACTAAAATATAGCCTTTATGCCCTCACAATAAAGAAGTCTCAATAATCAGTATATGCAATGTAAATCAAAACTGGGACAAAGTCAAATCTCTCACTCTCACAAGGAAGTCTGATTGTGTGCGTTTGATACCATAGGCTCGCCCTTATTTTCTACACCTTAGCTTTTGGACAGTCTGGTTAGGATCACTGTAGGACTTTGTTGGCTTGTAATGTAGGCTCACGGGTAGGTATGGTACATGTGCGTATAGTGACTAAACCTCCTTTACACTATACTATTTTTGGCTTCCACTTTATCTGCCTCCTCTTATTTCTTTCTTCATTTTCAACTTTTTTTGGGACCCCGGGTGCGGTTTTATCTTCTTCAATTTTACTTCTTTATTTATTTATTTTCTTTCTTTTTTTCTTTTTGTTTTTTTTCTTTTGCACACCGCAACCGAATACTTTTTGTTTTTACTACACATTCTTCATACCCAACTTTCTACGCACCCATACAATAGACGCCCTCAACTTAGGCGATTTGCCTGACTTGAGGTACACAGTGTCCTAGGAAGGACTAGGGCCAAAGCAGGTTCATTGTAAAATTCGAGAAGTTAAATAGGGTAATTTAAAGAAAAGGTCTAATTAAGCTCAAAATTAGGTTCAAGGGATATTTTGTTCATTTGGTAGGCTTTAAGGCTTTTAGGCTTTTGGTGGACTTATTTCAAAAATGACTTATGATCCTTTCCTAACCTTTTATCCTACAACTTTAGCGAGACTAACCAGGCAAGTTCTAGACCGCACACACACAACAACAAAGTAAAACCTCACACACTCACGACTTAGGGCTATTATTTCAGTCACTAGTTCATGCACAGTCAGGATAGGTTATCACACTACTAATAATAATGCTATGAAGAGATCCAAACAATGGTTAAATTCAATTATGCACACAACACAACACAAAATTAAAATTTTTGGAGGGGTATTATTTCAATCCTTTTAAAAATCAAATTTGCATGCTTATTTTATTTCGACTGCACTAAGTTATCTCAGTTTATTCTAAGTTACTCACAAGACATAAACTAACACAAAACAACACATAAATATAAATAAACACCTAAACATGCAGGTTCTAACAAAGATAACGTAGTTGAGGGAAAAGAAACACAGCAACAAAACTCTCGGTTGTGGTACACCCCCACCCCCAACTTTAAAATCATACAATGTCCCCATTACATGAAATCATGGAAATTAAAAACTAGTATAATGGACATACTTGGGGTGCACTAGTCGCCCATCGTACTCTGGTCAATTGGGGTCCGAGATGGGACCCTTCTATCCTCTACTCCTCCTGTTACCTCGGTTGTGGCAAGGGCACTCTCAGCTATGTGGGCAATAGTGGTGGCCGGTGCACTCAGTGTCTCAACTGTGGGGGTAGTCTGTGTAACCCCTAAATTCTGATACACCACCACAACTGCTAGTGGTATCTCAACTCCCTCTAAAATTACTGCCTCAAGGGTTTGTGTAACATCCTTTGATCTCTTCATTTTCTTCTTTCCACATCTCTCTTTCTTCTTCTCACCTCCTTCTTTTCGAGACCTCTTTTGATGGGGCTGTAAATTCTCGCCTGTCTCCTTAATCTCCAAATCATCCCTCTAAGCTACCTAGACTCGACTATAGAAATTAGGGACTAAAGAGTCTACGTAAATAGCTAACTTTGCCAATGATGGCATAGACAGTGGTGAAGGAGGTGCAACCAGGATGGTCTTCTTAGTCAACTCTCTGGCCGCTTCCTTTAATACGGCCGGATTAGCAGTCATATCCAGATCCTTTACCTGTGCAATCTTACCCATTATTTGACTCTCAAATCGATTAGAGCGGGTCTAAATTACCCGTACTGCAACCTTAATCTTATCAGTAATGTAGGGTTTGACCCTTACCTCTAACTTCCTAATCTATGTATTATGTAGCACCTGTGTCCTTAAAATTTGCTCCAGCTGAGCAGTTGGTATCAGTGTATAATCGACTGAAGGATGAGTATACGTACCCAATGGTGTTGTAGTCAGTTGAGAAGAGGATGAAGTAGTACCAGCTTCAGATGTCGGGATCTCACTTGCGGGAGTACCTCCCGTAACCTCTAGTGGTGATTCTGTAAAAGGACCTCGGCCTGGAGTCATCGGGTTCCTAAAATCTTTGATCATTACTAAATTTGCAGTCTTTATTGGTTTAATGAATTTGTCGACTGTCGTATTAGATGGCACCCCAAATTTCTATAGAAGCTGAGTAATCAAGCTTGGTAAAGGCAAGGTCGTGCTGAACTATAAGACCCTATCCTGAATTTCCTCTGCAATGATGTGCAGAATGTTCAATTCTACTTTCTCCAAGAAAGCTGCTACAAGGAATGTATTTGTACCACTTAAAGTGTTGTCATTTGCTGTTGGTGTGATGTGGTGCCATACAATGGACCACCAAGCCTTGACGGTGAACTTCAGTGTGTTTTTGTAGATGGATGCCCCATTAATCCATATAGCATTTTCCCCCGCTTCTGCAATGTGGTCCACTAACCATTTATAGTGCATAACTTTACCGTCCACAGGCAGATTTTTCACTTTTTTCAAATTAGTCATCCGGTAATCATATTCCAGAGTATCCTCAACCAGTACAAACTCTTCTTCGAACAAGATAGTAGAGATTGCCTTGATAGATATATCCATGTCCTTACCCCGAACAATCACAGTATCCAACCAGGGATGCTTTTTTATGTCCTTATCTCTTCTGGAGGGAGTCATAATTTTGAGAGTTGCATCATAATTAGTATAAAACTCCCTCATAATCTCTGGCCCATAGATCTGCAGGGGCCTAGTCATCTAGTCCAAACTGTATTTTTCAAATACTCGGACTACCTCCGGGGCCTTCTACAGTGACTCAACCAATAGATGAGGCTCCTCTTGGACACTCCTCTTGTGATTTCCATTGTCCTTCAAGGACACCATCCAAATAGTAATATCTTGAGTTTTGCACACTCCATTTCTCAGATTTAGCCCTCTCTGAACTGGAGCTGCAGCTGCCTCCTCAGAGGATTTGGGGTTGGATTTCTCCTCACCCACTTAGGAGCTTATCTCCTCATCAGTAGCCTTAGTATCAACCCATTGGTTCCTTCCCTCTTCAGACTGGGGAAGGTTTATGGGTGTAGCAGCTTCTACCAAGGCCGTAGATGTGGTGGCCTTGGCCTGCTCGAGCTCCTTGGCTTTTCCTCTTATGGTCCGAGGGGAATGTTGTTTAGCTGAGGGGCTAGTGGAGTACTCTACCTCAGTCCCAAGATGAATCTCTCACTCTTTGAAGAGCTTGGTGGGGCCCTTTCTTTAATAATTTGCTCTCGAAGAGCCTTCTCTTGCACCTTCTTTGACTTAGGAGCCATCATACCTGTAGAAGCAAAAGGAATAAGTTGTAGTTTTTAAATAGTTATAGGTGCAGGAAATGTCTCAAACAACTCTTCCTACGATCGTGCAATGAAGTTATGGTCATACCTTGCGATCGTAGCAAGGTTTCCCCAAAAGTACTTGGGAAAACACTACATCAAACGACTGGTTACTATTATCATGCAATGATAATACGATTGTACCTTCTGATCCTAGGAACATTCCCAAAGTACTAGGAGTATGTCACATTAGACAAGAACATACCATGATCATACTTTGATATGAGGATCGTGGGATGTGCTCGTATGATGAGCTCTTGCCTTACAAAAATTGGTCCCCACAATGATCCAACCTACGACCGTTTGCTATCACCATGTTCATGGGTTGTGTCGTGGAGTGTACTGACACTTAACAAAAATTAGACAAGACCTTGACCCTATTCATTACCTTCATTGACCATTATTTTGACAAAAAATTAGGTACTCAAGACTTCCCCACATTTATTTCTCATTCAAAACTCAATCCCACAAATGAATTTCAAAGACACTAAGCTGCTACTGTGTAAATTGCTAATTTTTCTTAAATAGAAAGTGAGACGTAGAAATACACCTAAAATATTTGCCTTTGATTTTCTGATTGGAAGCACAGAAATAGTTTGATTCAAATAGCAGCCTTAACACTCGAACTAGAGGTACGGGTAATTGGATAGGAATAGTGAATCAACAACAAGACTTGGAGTTATCTTAATTTAATTAGCCTTGAGCCGGTAAATGGGAAATACTATATTGGGATCATATGTAGGGGTTAGTAATGCAAAACTCATGACACATGAACCTTTGTACTAAAGGATAGTCATCTACAAGGGGCGTAACATAGTCGGTTAGATGATACATAACCTATCGATTCTACATACCGAATACCATGAAAGATCACTAAAGTATGGAGAACCTATGGAGTTATGAAGTTATTGGGTACCACAGTCCTAGTGCCTTTCTCATATTGATTACAAATCCAAAAAATCAACAATTATTACTATTGAACCTTTGTTTCACAAAATCTCCCTCTTTTACTTATTTGTCAGTTACTTAGACAAACACGAGATTGAAATTTGACCTATTCCCCGTAGGATCGACCCCAACCTTGTTGTGTTCAATATTTGATTAGAGACCACTTTATACTTTTTTGGGAGGTTTAATTTGGGCGATAGGAAGGTATGATCATGGTTCGAACCTACAATCGTCCTTTGGTGCTCGTGGTTTAGCTCATGGATTCTTCATCTTCAGGTCTTAGCTGGTACTCCTCTTAGTACGACCTCATGGTTCCTAGGCACGATCAGTCCTAGTGCTCGTATGATCATCCTCACTTCAATCATCTGCATCTTTTATATCTGAACCTTCTTCCTACAACTTTATGGTACGATCGTATATTCATTACAAGATCATGATTGATCCTCATTTGATGATTCTCACACTTAGCTCCTACAGCTTTGTTTTCAGGTCCTCCTCTCCATGACCAAAAGGTACAATCGTATGAAAATATATGGTCATCGAATTTCTTCATCTGATCACCTCCTAGGGACCCTTTTTTTTATTCAAGCCACGATAGCCTTTGTACCACCATGGTCAGATCCCACGATTGTGCCTTCATTCGTCTAACCCTATTTAAGTCTAATTTTCAACACTTTCCTTCTCTAAGCTTGTTTATCCTACAATCATGCAAAAACCCATCATATCCACAGAAATATACCCTTGTACTTGCATATATTCACAGTTTTAAGCATCTCAGGTACCGTTAATCCACGACACATCATTACGCTGGTTTTTTGAGATTAGGTATGGGGGGTAGTCATGAAATAGTTCTAGGGTGTTACAATATCTCCCCCTTGGGATCATTCTTCCTCAAATGAAGACTAAGGTTGGACTCAAAATGAAGGAACTTACTAGTACTATCTGATTGATTTCTGAAACTGGATAACTAACATGATTACTGATTTCTGAATATGAATATCTATCATGGTTGGGACTGATTTAGAGTTGAATTAAGGACTCAAATGATTAATAAACATAGCATGCATGAAAATAAAAAGCTGCATGGGATAGGCATATACATGAAACTTAAGAGAATAAGACTAGAAGGAAGGATGGGAAACTACTGGAACTGTGTGTCTGATGGCTATTAAGGACTGATTCATACTTAGAGTTTAGAACTTAAATGAACCATTCATGACACGAATATACACATAGAAATGCAAAATGATAGATAATAAAGTGAAATTTCTAAAAGTCATTGAGAAGCAAAAATTTGTTTCCTCCAACTCTCCTTGTTAGAAGTTCTAATAACATTAGAGGGAATGACTCACTGGAATGATCTGAGTGAGATATCTTAAAAAAGATTCCAACATGGTCTGAGCATCCTAGTCTGGTGATCTGAGCTCATAGGATAAGAATAACTTAGAGTTGAACATGAGACACCTTTGGTATGAAGTTATATATCATGAAACAGAAGTACCTTGGGCCAAAAGTAAGGATTGGACCAATATACCATAAGCAATGCGAGTGATAACTTTCCAACTTAGCAACATTTCTCAACCATTCTTCTTCTTACAAACATACTACACTTAAGTAGCTAAAACTTCTAACTCTCTGAGGGGTACACTACATATGGGTGCTAAAGGATAAGTCTAGATGCACTCTCTTGATTTGTTCAAGCTTTACTCAGAGATATAAAGCACTACCACTAAAATGACTAGACTGATCCTAACTGCGATAATCTACATTCTATATCCACCAGGAGCAATCATCCTCAAAATACACTTCCTCTTGCTTCTTTAAATAATCAATCTTAAGTTCTAATCAAAGGGTCACTAACCACCAAAAGCAATTATCTACAGGTATATCAACAAAATCATTCACACTTATCATTTTGTCAGTATCAACACCATTATCAAAGTATAAGGAGGGTCACTAAAGAACTAGAACATGAAGATCTTGTATAAGAAGGATACTGTGAAATCTTAACTTAAGGATTTTCATAACTTTGACACACAACTGGGGCCTGAGGATTAAATTATAATGGGAATGAACTTTTTCAAGAGGTCTAATCTGCGATCATACCTAGCGTATTGTGATTTTACTAGTCACCAAGAATGTATCATGGGTACATAAGACTGAGCATACTGTAAAACATGAGTGCATGAGTCATGTTGTATGACATGGGATTGGAATTCATAGATTTATGGAGTATGATTTGGATTACTGAGTGAACTATTACTCCTCATACTAGGAACTAAGAATGGACATACATTTGTATGAACTTCATGAATACGAGTTATGCTTATGGTAGTTACATGCAAGGCATGAGTAAAGTGTTGTAATGACTGATGTACTAGGAATATACTGAGATAAGAATGGGTTGGGTATCTGTCTCCCCTGGCTCTGTTCTAGAACTCACTAGCATTACCACTAGAGTCTCAAAACCAGACATGGTTTTTTATCCTATCATCTCTCCCTTAAATCAAAAGTCATCACTCTAAGTTTGTGGACATTTCAATAAACTCTAAACTAAACTGTAATCGCTTTAAACTAGTAGTCGGGGTATAACTATACACATAACTACTAACCTCCCCCCTGAACGACTATATCTGAAAGTGTAAACCCAATGCTAGTACTTCATTTTGAGATATAACTTTTAACTTTCTCTAGCCTCTATAGTCATCAAACTATAACTTAATTTCTTACTAACTTAGAATCTTATAAAGTATCACGATACCCTAAGTATGAACTTTTTCCTTCTAGAATTCAAAACTTTTTCTCTATATTAGCCTAATCATCCATAGTTCAAACTTAGATTTTAACACTTAACATGGATAGCCACACAATTACTCATATATTATATCAACTTAGTACTACTGGATAGAAAACAGGGAATGCTAGTCCACTCAAAATTTAATGAAAATAATCAACCTTCATTACCTCCTCTATCTAACTTCAGTCTACAAGCACACTCTTTTTTTTATAAAATTATTACCTTGTTCTGTATCTCTTACCTAAATGGGTTTCATAATATTTCAAGAATCATAGGTCCCATTTTTTTCACATAAGGTGTTATCTAAAGTATGCCCATGTTTTAAACATTATACAGTTATTACACTTCTAGACGCACACTTCTAACTCTTGGGTCATTCTATCATAGGATTTTTAAAAAAGAGGTATGAAAACACATCTTACTTCAGCTCCACGCACGATTTCCATGAACAAAAGTGAGTTCTTTCAATGTTCTGAGCATAGAAGCATTGATGGGCTCCACTTAAGCCCTGGTGCAGCCTCATAATTTTCTATAGGCTCTATCCGAGAAAACTTTATTAGTAGGAATTCAAGCTTGACTATTTCTATTACCTCCAAAATGAAGCTACATATATTTCATAGAGAATATCTATACTGCACGATCTACAGTATCAAAGAAAGGAAACATTTTCTAAATACCCTGTAGCCTCTTGAAGAAAAGTACAAACGTCTTTATACCATTTCACAAGACTCTACTAGACATGGCTTCATAGACAACCTAGGACACTTAAACTTTGGGCTTTGATACCAAGTTTGTCATGACCCCAGTCTACACTATAGACGTAACACATTGCCTAGAACCAAAAGTGACCCCAAGGTAACCCTTGATATTTGCATAAGTAATGAGCAACTGAATTGAAAAATATTAAGTGGAAAATAGATACTGAAAACAATGTGCGAAAGCAAAATTATGGACTAACTTGTTCAGTTCATTACTATGAAAAGTTTACAACAACTGTATTACAAAAGTAAAAGAGAGTAAAGTTGAATTACAATAGTTTTGACTGACTATCTATGAAGCCTCTACTAATACAGAGTATAGTTTGTCGTACATGACCCTCAACTATCTCTAATCAATATAAATGAACTGAAGTGACTACTATAACTACTAATTGACTGGGGTTCCTAAATAAGAAGAACTCATCACCTGCTGACTGGAAGCTGCGATCTGTCTGACCATGATCCTGTGAGTAAGAATTGATGCCTACATTATAAAAATATATAGCGCGAGGAAAGTATACGTTTAGTACTTTGAATGTACTGAGTATATAAAATATGCACTAATCATGAAAAACACTTAAAGCATGCTTTAAAATTAAGGACATAAATCATTTACTATAATATGAATTAAATCATGTTTGCACTGAAAAGTTGTGAGACATAAATCAATCTCCAAACCATAAGCTAAAACATTTCAAAGACTGGAAAGTTGTAGAAGCATAAATATTTTGTATTATTTAAAACTAGTGTTGAACATGCTGAACACTGATTTAACTGAGGATGCATAACATAGAAAATATACTTGAGTTAAAGTACAAGACCCAAAATAAGGAATAATAATTTGCATATCTGAAGTATAACTGAAATCATATAAGAAATATCAAAATCAGTAAAACTAGGGGTCAAGCATAATAACTATGTAAAACTATTTATGTGGGAGTTTCTCTTAACCGACATAAACCATGTGAGCAACATGGAGTAAAATTTATGGCCCACATTAATGAGGACTACTCCATACCTTGCCATCAGTATAGAACTATGAATTGAGGTGGATCCACTAAACCAAGCCCCAAAGGGCTAAAGGTGTCAATCTTAACTGGCGAAAGACCCTTAAACCTACAGTGACACGTAGTTCTGGGACTTGGGTTATCTAGAACTCATTTTTGATTGGTGCTAAATATACTCCCTAAATTATATATTGTTTACGCATAGATACCTAAAAATTTTCTATCTAAAAATAAGCATGAAACTAGTTTAAATTACTGTTTTACTGAAGTTTCTGAAATACTAGAACTAGTCATGCTAAATTTACTGAATACTGAGATCATGTGCTCATAACACACCATGTTATACTAAAATAGATATAAATCTATCAAATCATGCAAATGCATTTTAAAATAACTTGAAGTTTGAAAAACATGCATAATTCTTCAAGTACTAAAATAACTGAGTTAAAGCCATGAAACAATGCATAATTCTTCAAGTACTAAAATAACTGAGTTAAAGCCATGGAAATCATGCATCATAACTTTTAATCGGAACTATAATCATTAAATAACACAAGGGAATTGAAATTAATGAATTTGGCATAATTGGGTATGAATCCTAGATCATGAGTTCATAAAATCATAACTGAAATTCTTATTTTAAAACTAGGTTTTGGGCAAAAAGGTGAAAGGAATTTCTTATTGAATACCCATATACCTGATTACTGAAGATTCTTGAACTAAACCATGGAGGACTTGAGCTTGAGGATAAACCCTAGGTTCTGGAACCTTGTGAGAACTTGAGAGCTTTTGAATCACTTCTTTTCTAATGTTAGGAGTTTAATCAATGTTAATGAGAGATAAGCAAACTGATTTCCCCTTTAACCCCCTCTAAAAGAGTAAAAACATCATAGTACAAGGGTTAAAAGAGTAGGAAAATATGAAACAACCCTTTAAAAATATCTGGAAAGTTGTTGGTACTAGACACGATTACTCACGTTATGAGTCGTGGCTTGGGGGTACGATTTGTGGTCAAACTCGTGGTTTCAGACCCATTTTGCACTTGTTTTTACAGTCCCTACGAGTCAAAGGTACGATCGTGCCTTCACTCAATGACTCGTACTATTGAGTCGCGGTTACTTACAGCTTTGATAGTGCATCACTAAAATAGCCATAACCTTTTACTTCAAAATCAGATTGACAAAAAGTTAGTGGAGTTAGAAAGAAGATCCAAATACGTTTAATTGGTGGATATTAGGCGACTTAACCCTTTATATACTAGTAGTAATGTTAGGGATTTCATATGACCTCAAATCACATCTAATATTATCATCATACTTATATATATTTATATATGGATTCTTGGTAGTTGACATGTCATGGGAATGGGAAAAGTCTATTTTAAATGACTGCTAAAACAGGATAGGTATCCTACGACTCATACTATGACTCGTTGGTGGATACCACGATTCTTGGTCTAAGTCGTGGTGACTGAAATTCTTAGAAAAATCTGGGACATTGACTGTTAAGCTAGTTTTCTGATCTTAGGTCTGGGTTCTAGTCATGGAAAAGTTTTGAGGTGTTACACTAAGTGGTTGGGTTAATGTTACGTCCAAACGTACATGCAAGTGTACACGATCGTACAAGTAACAAAGTGGCTTTTGCGAGCTGGATGTCAAACCCACAGGGACTTGTCGATTAACTATTCACAAAATTAGACTAGGGTTGATTATTTATTCAAGATGTAGATCTCAAGGATAAATTTATGAATTAATTAAACTAAAAATAAAATAAAAGAAAATAACTAATGATTAATTAACCAAGATGAAGAGCAAATTTTACGCATTCAATCAATGAATAGATCTAGGATTATGGATTCACTAACAATCATGTTGAGTATCAATTTCATCAACTTATTTGATTAACTAGTTGCTGATTTACGGGGTTGATTATATGATCATGGTCTTTCAAACCTCTAATCGTCTATTTCGATTGACCTCACAACTACATCATTGAGCGGAAATGTGATAACCCAATCCGAATGCATTTATATATCTTTCCATTTTGTAACCAAGTAAGGAGATCTAGGTATATTTCTATCCTAGCCACAAATTAATTCTTTATTTTATTGAAGTAAAGATCTTACTATCACGCCTCAAATCCCATTGGGGTGGACAAGAACCCGTAGCCATAAAGGCCCGAGAGAACCAACCTATGACCGAGTACATTCATATGCATGTCATTAAGTGAACAAAAATTCTGCCACGTGCAGATATAATATATCGATGACGGAAGTCATGTAAAGAAGTTCAAAACAGATACGAGACTTGGTTGTTGGGGCCACAACGTCTAAAAGGTAAGACACTTCTACGTTTGACTTTACAATATCTACAAAGCCTCTAAAAGATATATAACCATGACTAAGGTCGGGACAAGTCCCCGCCTTATACAACTACTACACAGTACCAAAAATATATACAAATGACTCGGGAAGACCTGAATCAACCTGGAGCTCACCAATAGTCTGCAGATGACCCGTACCCTAATGTGAAGGTCTACTAGCTCCTGTGCCTATAGCAAGTAAGGCAGGTCCCTCAAGGGACGTCAGTACGAAAGAATGTATTGAGTATGTAAGGCTATAAGTAACTGTATGAAATATAGGAACTCAAATAAAATCAAATACAAGTGAATAGATAATACTGATATACCACTATACTGTATATGTGGAACCATGTACAATACATTCATTTCTTTCCTTTTATCTTCATATAAATATGCATCATACAATGCCCGAGACCACCTGATCAGTGGTAAATAACATTGGGATCGTCTCGAGCTAGGCTTATGCCCCTAGAGATACCACCCATAAATCAATAAATCAGGTTTGGCTCGAGCTTGGTTTTCACCCCCAGAGCTACCCCCTGCATCCAATAATCAATCGGGATCGGCTTGAGCTAGGCTTTCTCCCCCAGAGCTACCACCCGCACTCAAGCAAATATTCATTACTTCATTTCTTTAATTTTTGTGAGATTGTTACATCGGTGGTCATAACATTATTGGAGCTTTGGAAAAATAGTCAACAAATAAGAGACACGTGAATAACAATTGCTAATAAATTTGAAATGAGATACTTTAAAACGTTTCGGAGTGGAAACAAGTTCGGTAACGATGTGAACAATAGGTGCGGCCAAAGGATACGGGAAAGAGTAACCTTACATACCTTATATTTCCAATATGTGACTACAACAATTCATCTCTTCCTTAAAGCATTACTTTACAATATGAATACATAATGGAGCTCACATTAAAAGCCAATTACATTACAAGTTCACAAGGCGATAATTAGCTACTTGACGGGAAGTAAAAACTATCCAACATCCCAAACACATGGTATATCATTGCACCTTCCTTTCCACTGCCATATAACTTCATTCCATCCTCCTACAATACAATTTACTTCCCCACAACACCAACAATACCAAAACAGTTCACACATCAACATAGACGTCACAAACCGACAAGATTTCCCACCAAGTGCATACTTCACATTTTTACCTCAATGCAACTCCACATATTTATTCCATCAAGTCACATAAATACCTTACACAACAATATACCAAAAATAGTCCACACAGTTTCAGAATTCACTTTAACATAACAAGAAAGTATTCTCTTTTCACTACGCCAAACGTTCCATGCACAATTACGTATAAACATTTCCACAAGTCATACGCAAGGAGTAACGAATTAGGTACAGCACCACACTTAAACAAACTGAAATTTTATCCATATAATTCAATTCCTTCAAGACCTTAAGTCCCCTTTCAAGTTTAAACCACATAGAGGGCAAATCCTTTAGCGATTAAGCAAAATTGGATTGTTTTACAATAAGTGGACTGCTTAACACTTTTTAAACATAACCAACATGATATACAAAACCTATTATGATATATTAATCTATAAGGTTAAACATTTACCAAGGCTTGCAAGTGGAAGATTTGTCCAAAAATCCTTAGAGAAAATTACGGCGGCTAAGGTTTTGAGAGAGGAGAAAGTGTTTGATTAAAAATCTGATTTTTTTTCAAGTGAGATATGTTGAAAATGAGCTAAATTTCAGCCTTAAATAACCCCCTGTCCACCGCCTCTCTATGGTCCTATCTTAGCCAATTATTTGGCCAAAAAGTCCAAGTAGATGATGTGTATACTTTGGTCCATTTTTAAATGGATCATTTTCTTTTGGGCCCATATATTATTTACTTAATTTTGGACCTCAATTGAGCCCATAAACATAATATTAATTCAGCCCAATAAATTTAGTGGGCAATACACCAACTATCTCAAGTTTAAATAATTCCATAAATGTTAAGGTAGTCAAATAATTTCGGAAATGCACGGGGTGTTAAACTTACTCTCCATATTTATCATTCTATCTTATTGATTCGTCTATATCACAATAAGAATTTAAATTTATTTTAATGGTAGCTAAGCAATAAAATAGTAAGCACAATAATTGTAATGACCCTCGTACTGAAATTTAGAAATTTCTATTAACCATTTTACCCCTCTCTGTGGTTGCGTTATCTCATTTATGAGTTTTGGGGATGATTGGTACAGTTCCCCATGAATTCAGAAGTGTTTTAAATGAATTTATGGTTTTGATCATCCTTAAAGGGGTTAATTTGACTTTGGTCAACATTTAGTGATTCGAGCTTTGGATGATGATCTTGACAGTTCCATTAGATCTGGATTATTGATTTTGGTTAGTTCGGGTCCCGAACCCTTGTTTTGCATTTTGACCTCTTAAATGAGAAACTAGTTAAATTTGGTCTAAAAGGGGTCCCGAGGGCTAATTCATTGAAAATGATTCTTTTTTGAAAATCCAACATTACTATTGAGTCTGGAACGTCAAAATCAGCCAAGTAGGATTATTGTTTTATTTCTATGGGGTCCCAAACGAATCTCGAGGGTCCATTTGGAGAGTTTTGACTTGTGCCTTTTCTGGTTTTCAGCTGTCTTCTGGTGCATGCTCCCTTCCTCTTTGCATTCTGGACCCTAGGCTCACGTTTGTGAAGCTCTATTATCCCTACCTTTGCATTCGCGACTAGAGGCTCGCATTCACGAAGGGTTGTGTTGTTTTTTCTTTGCATTCATGGCCTTAGGTTCGGGTCAGGAAAACCTCACGATCGAGAACAAGGGACTGCATTTGCGAAGGCTAGCAGACCTGGAAAGAATATTAATTCCATTTTTAGCCCCAAATTATATTTTCTCCTTTTTGGACTTCTAGAGCTCGGATTAAGGCAATTTCGAAGGGGATTTTGAGATTTCTTACGTGGGTAAGTTTCTAAATATTTATTCCATCATTTCCCATTGATTTCATCTTCAATAAACTTCAAATCCTTCATTTAAATGTGATTTTTGGGGGTTTTACTCGGTAAAGTTTAAATTGGGCTTTTCTTCGATTTGAGGTCCGATTTCTACTCATTTTTGTGTGGGTTGTTAGCTATGAACTCCTCTTGATATGGCGAACATTATTCTTAAGTAAATCTAACTTTTGCCCTTGTGTTTTTGGAAATGATTTTTTTAAGCGAATTTTAGAGTAGGAACTAATATACTTGATATGGGTATCGTTGGACTCCTTTTGACTTGTAGATGTCATATTTGTTTAGATTGGACGTGTTTGGTGTTGATTAGAGGGATTCGAGCTTTTGGTTGAGGCTCTGGACAGTGTTTGGACTTGCAGATCTTCTTTAAAGGAAAGTTGAGATGTACCTTAACTTGTTCCAAAGTGTTTATAAGTTATATGCTTGTTTATTTGTCTTTTATGATTCGCTTAGTTTTGGGGGTCTCACTTAGGTGAAATGGAGAGCATCTCCCTGGGTAGCGGAGTCTTCATTGGAGTGTAGTTTGGTAAATGCCTATACTAGTTAGTCTTGCTGCTTGTAAATATCCCTAGAGTAGATTGTAGATAGATAACTTAGTGTTCTTTAACAATTGATAGGGATTACCTATATTATGAGCTTATATCAGACTTTGTGACTTTCTGGAGGATAATTAGGCATTCTTACCTTCTACGAAATAGTTGAAGTTTAGTGAAAACTTAGTGAGTTAAGGGACTTATAATTGGTTGCAGGTTTACGGGGTCTAATATCTCTTACTAAAGCATGTGGTTAACTAGTGTAGTTTCCTTGAATGACTTATCCTGATGATTTCATCTATGAGAGCGATGGACCTATGGTAAGGAGCAATGCTAGGTTTGGGTAGTTTTGCGATATCTAATTGTTTGGATTGTTTATCATATTTAGGATGCCAAGTGTGCCCTATGTGCATATTATTACTGATTTGAGAGCATATATGGTGGTGATGCCCTAGTTAGGGTTTGTGTTTATATTGTTGGCTAAGATTGTGTATTTAATTGTCGTATTTATCATTGTGTAGCCTAGTAAGGGTTAGGCCATGATTGTGCATTAAATTGCCATACTTATTATTTAGCATTATATTGCCTTTATCAAATTGATGATACTCGAATGAGGGACTTTAACTGATATTATTTATGTCATGCATGAGTATTTACACCAGTGGTGCTCCACAATGGCCTACATCATGGAACATTGTCATAAGGAGTTGCTTCTGAGCTCACTTATATTTGTATTGAATTGATTCATATCTCAATACTATTTTGGCTGTGAGAATTATATCCTCATATCATTAATACATGTTCATGAGATTGATACCACTGAGAAACACTGGTTTTGAAAGAAAATAAGACACTTTTAATAATGCCTAGACCAAGGAATGTTCCAATTGGGTTGATTGAGACATTTTATGAGATATTATAGTAACCTTGATTCATGTACACTAGTTGGAGAGGTGGATTTGATATTATGGAAAGTACATGGGTTGCGAACTCCCCATGGGTCCTACTTTTGGAGCAGCGTTGCTCGGTAGGTGTATACAAAAAGTTATACAATAACTTTTAAATATTCAGCATCATCACTACATTGCATTACATTAACATTCCTTGGTATGGTTTGGTATTGTGTTAGTAATTACTCTTGTATTGTATTACCGTGATAGAACCTTGTTTGTGATATTGTGTTTGAGCATTCATTTCACTTCATTACATTGTCTTATATCATCTTATATTAGTTGAGAGGTTGAGGTATTATGAGATGTGGGCTATGGATGTGGCTTGATCGGGGGGATAGTGGTGTAGCACCTTTTGGTAGCTTGTTATATACTTTTGTATATACACTCTCCCTATTTCACCCTATAATACTAGTTGATTATAATTGATTAAGCCTGTTATACGCGTTAATGAGGCTCCCTCGTAAACAACTTCCCTTAATTGTTGATCATAAGAACGACTGGTGTTGACTCATCTAGATTGAAGTGCCTACCCTATTTATGGTTAGTTTATTGACTATTGTGTTAGGTTACCCTGGTTAGGATAAAGTAATATATATATATATATATATATATATACTGGATTATAGATCGTTGGGAAACCTTAGGTAGTTGGAGTGGTGGTTCTCGCCATCGCTTTGGATTAGGGTTGATTATTGATGATGTTTGCTGAGTACATGTGGTTTCATACTCTCCCTTGCTTTTCTTTTCTTTTTCTTATTTTTTGCACCCTGTGCAGGTATTGGTTTGAGAAGTAGACCATAGATCATGTTTCCTTCAGTACGAGAATTATATAGATCGAGGTAGTAGCTGATAGGCTTCAGGACTTAATCAGATCTTTCCACTTTATCTTATGATTTCTTCACATTTAAGATACTTTAGGTTTTTGTTATTATTTTGTACTAGTGGCTTGTATTGATGAAAACCAGGCCTGGGATGAATCTTTGAGGCTTGTACCTCGTATACATATATATTTGGGATTCTTTTATTTCTTTATTTCTATTTTTTATTCCGTTTATTCTTATTCTTAGGGTTAGGTTAGGCTTACTTGTCTGGAGGGGGGTGACAACTGCCATCACATGCCTATTTTGGGTTGTGAAAAATTGGTATTAGAGCCCCAGGTTCATTGGTCTTATTATTACAAGTCGAGTCTAGTAGAGTCTTGCGGATCGGTGTGAAGACGTCCGTTATCTATCTTTGAGAGGCTACATGACTTGAGGAGATTTCCACTTCTTTATTCTATTTTGTGTGTTCGTAGCTTTGTATAACTCAAATATCTCTTATTCACTCTCTCAGAGATGGTGAGCACGCATTCTTCCATGGCTAGAGATTCAGAGCTCGTGCCTTCGGTACACGGTAGGAGCAGGGTTTGTGGCAGAGGTCGAATTAGGATGTCCAGACTATCTAGAGGCCAGGTTAGAGTTGCCTCTTCAGGTTCTAGGGTGGCTAGTGGTGTTAGGTCTAGTGAGGCCAGTGCACACACCACCCATGACCATACCTATGTTGGAGGATTGTTTGGTTCAGGTGTTGGGTTTCCTTCAGAGGGTGGCTCTTATTTTTATTCGGCATGCTACTTCAGGGCTTCAGACTCCAGATACTCATGTGACTACTACTCGTTCTTCTATTGCTGATGAAGTATTGTCGTGGATTACTCCATATCTAGTGACTTTACCGTTTTGTCCATGGAAGGACAGGTTAAATATGTAGAGTTCATGAGAACAGACCCTCCCTAATTCTATGGAGATTCTAGATTTTATGCTTATATATTCTTATTTAGTTGCCGTAAGAGGTTGCACAGGTTGGGTTTGGTAGATTCTAATTGACTAGACTTCACTTTCTTTCAGTTCTTTGGGCTATCTAGACAGTGGTAGAGGACCTTTGTAGAGAGTAGACCTATTGGATCACCTCATCTTTCATGGGATCAGTTTGCTCGAGTGTTTTTAGAGGAGTTTCTGTGAAGATATGAGAGGCTTGTGGGCTAAAGGGCCTAGGGATTTTATGATCATAGTGATATGCATGATGGAGGTCAGGATCTTCATGGTTATTCTTGGAGAGGGTTATATCAAGGTAGTTCTTTGGGTTCTTTAAGCCTAGATCAACGGGCTCCAACTCTCTTGGTTTGCTTTTTATGTGGGATCTCGGGCACTATAGGAGGATTTCCCACAGGTTAGATAGAGAGATGCTTCACCAGCTGCTCCAGGAGATGACAGATCCCAGTATCATGTTCTTTAGGATGGACTTGAGGCAGGAGCTACTGGTATAGTAGCCACAACTATGGTTCTTGGTGCGCCTTTGTTGTGCCTTAGTGATATTTGACTGCGGTTCTACATTCTCCTATGTGTTTATTTATTTGGTATTGAGTCTTGATATGATTCATGAGTTTTTATTGGAGCTGTTGATAGTTGCTACCCATAGATGTTTCCTTAGTGGTGGATTGGGTGTGTTGATCCTATGTTGGGACTTGTTCAGAGTATATCGCAGGATTTGATTTGACCTTTTTGAGCATTGTGGATTTTGGTATATTTGGGTATGGTATTCTTGATGATTATGTCTTGGAATAATAGTGGATCAATTTTAGATTTTGGTGCACCTTCAGATTGTTGAATGGATTGGTCTTGTGGTTTTGTCATTTCGGATTGTAGTATGCCTAGTGGTACTTACTAGTGGTATACCTTGTGATAGACTAGACTTATGGTGTGATTGATTCGAAAGGATTGCAAGTAAAGGATTATATCTAGGTAAGGAAAGATTTTAGGCATTTGGGCCTTGCAATTTGTTACTTCCTTAGTGTTTATGTCACGCCCTGAATCCCATCGGGACGGATTGGCACCCGTAGCCGACATGGACCGAGAGAACCAAGCTTTGCTTCTATTTATTCATATGCATGTCATAGGCAACACCACCATTACGTAAGAACGTGAAAGGCGAAATACGGAAAAACATGGAACATGGGACATATATATATATATACACATGTGAAACTTGGCCGTTGAGGCCATCAAGTCAAGCGTCATATACCACCTTACATTCATACACCCACATACATCTACAAAAGCCTCTAACAAAATGCATTGACCAAAGATGAACTAAAAGTCGGGACAATTCCTTTATTCAACATATACAACACCATAACATATGTACAACCGTGACTCGGAGAAGCCCCAAACTAACTGTAGCTCACCAATGATCCGCAACAACTGGCAACCTACTGTGGAGGCCTACTAGTACCTGTGCCTGCAGCAAGTAAGGTAAATCCCCCAAGAGGGTTCATTACGAAGAATGTACTGAGTATGTAAGGCTATATGAAACTTGTATGATATGTAAATATGTCAATGAACGCAAATACAAATGAATGGTCAATATGGATAAGTCACTATGTTGAACTTTGGGAACCATGTATATTGCTTTCATTACTTTCTTTGTATCTTTACTTCTATGATTATTCATCTTTGCCTGTGACTTGTGATACCCGGGCCCCGACTAAACAGTGGGTTTACATAACATATCGTTATGTTGGGATCGGCTCGAGCTAGGCTTATGCCCCTAGAGCTCCCACCCTAAGAATCAAAGCATTGGGTTCGGCTCGAGCTAGGTTATTACCTCTAGAGCTGCCACCCATAAACCAACATATCAGGTTTGGCTCGAGCTAGGTTATTACCCCTAGAGCTGCCCCCTGTCAGGATCGGTCCGAGCTAGGCTTATGCCTCTAGGACTGCCCCTTGATACAACAATCTCGGGATCGGCTTGAGCTAGGCATTTTCCCCCAAAGCTACCACCCATACTTGATCATTGACCACATATTTGCATTACTTTATTCATTACTTTAAGATTAGTACAATGATAGTCATAACTTTATATGAAGCTTTGGATCATTAACCAATGAGTGAGAGATGTGTAAATAAACATTGAGAAACATAATATTGTTAGGACCATAATACCATAGGAACCATTGGACAATAATCCATGAACAAGAGAAATGAGTATAATCACTATTGGAACATTGGAACATAACCTTATTGAGCTTTTGGAACATTAACCATGAATATGAGATATGTGGTTCACAATTGATCAATGAGTAGGAAATATATGATAATGACCATTGATAACCGGATATAGGATACCTTAGCATATTTCGGGATGGGACAAGCGTAATGTCAATGTGAGTACTATTTGCCGCAGAAAGATACGGACAGAGTAACCTTACATACCTTGTATTCTCAATATGAATATACAATCTTAGATGCGTATACAATAGTCCTGCTCCTTCTTTATGTTTCACTCTACAACACAAATACATAACGGAATTGACATTAACACCAACTACCTTACGAATGCATATAATGTCAATGAGTTACATCTTTGCCTTTAAAATGTCATTTCCCCCTTAACAATACCATTGATGAAATTATCATACCAATAATCCCACAATATTCCATACATTGACCAATACATGATAATCAATAACATTTCACCACAACACTTCTCCGTTACACTTTCTCATCCACACCATATCACAAATAATCCATCAATTCACCTTAATACACTTCATAGCACATATCGGCCAAAATCCATAATTTACACTTATAGAAAAAGAACAAGTTTAATAACAAAATCACACCATACATGTTCATATTTTATCCATACCATGCTCTTTCATCAAAGTCAAAAGTCATATTTCAAACTTAACTATCAAGGATCACAAATCTTTTACAAGAACACAAAGTACCATGTTCAACACTTCCAAGCATAGCCAACATGATTTACATACTCTCCCATGCATTTAATATATTAATCCATAACAATAATCACTTACCCAAGCTTGAAAAATGATGATCTTGCTCCAAAAGTGGGCTTTGAGTTCTTAGGGTTTTGAGAGAAAAATAGTTGAGAAATGTCTAGAAAGCATGAGAGTCTCATGTGAATAAAAATGATATTTTTTGGTCCCTTTTATAAGCCTTTAAGTCCATCCTTAGCCACTCTATGGCATTAAATGTGGTGTTCTAGAAGGTCAAGGCAAGAATGGGTCTTTTGACCCATTTTGGCCCATGTCTTCTTCTCATTTTGGGCCTTTTATTGAGCCCAATTCATTTAACCCAATAAAATCAATAATTTCTCGTGTTTAAACCATCTCATACGTGTTACAACAATATTCCCACTCACGCTATTCATATCCGTAGCCTCAATCCCAAAAACAAGTGATTCTAGCCACGTATGGCTTATTTTGACCACAAGGGCAAAACTGTCATTTTGATGCCAAATTTGTTCTTGAGTAATTTTATCATCCCACTATAATATTTCATTCATTCCATGTATATACTCGTGGTTGTAGAATAAACGTGACAAAAATCGGCTCGGTACGTCCCCGGGCACCCTTGGGACTTAAGAAATTTCCAACTTTTGAAAAAGTAGTAAAACCAGCCTGGCACGCCCTTGTTCACTCCATATTGCTGCATATGGGCACAAAAATTTGGCCCAGAGTGGCCTAGCACGCCCTCTGGCGCGCCCCAATCTTAATTTTTTTGAAAATTCCATTTTTCGACTTTTCTTCGCGGGTTTGGTTAGATACTTCAAGTCCTATTCATTAACTTACTTCTTATCCTTAATATACTTTGTTTAGAGTTCCTCTTAGCCTCATATTTAACCCCACAAGTGCTCCACGAAAATCACAAAACACCTCCTATGAAGGGCTAATCACATGTACGAGGCCAAATTTCAATTTTCTCATCATTAACATTGCCAAATACATGCTTATAGCTCTCGACACCTAAGTAAACATTATTGAATGTCATCAAGTAGGGTTGGGAAGGTACAGGGTGTAACAGTTTAACCTTTGTTTGCGTGAATAAACTAGTTAGTATTGATCTCCCCAGTTAGATTTGGAGGATTTTAGCTCATGAAAATTTTTGATTGTGATTTGGAAAGATTTTTAAATGGAAAGGGGAACCTAGTTTGTAGCATTTGCTACTCTTGTAGCTAAGTGGCTTTGTGGAATATTCTTGCTCATAACCTTTGAGTATGTGGCATTCTCTATTGACTTTGTGTTAAGGAATGCTGAATGAGAATTGAGTCAGTACAGTTGTACCTTATTAGTCCACGAAGATTACTGAATGGGAATAGAGTTAAGGGAAAAGATAAGGATTTTTGGTACATAGGGAAATTTGATACATTCAGAACTTATCTATGGGTTCTAGTTATAAATTTAGAGTCCTGATAGTGTGGTTCATTGGTAGATTATACAGAGTATAGAGATGGTTCCTCTCGAGTTCCGATTTGTGATTTGGGCATCCGTTAGCGAGATATAATAGTTTCTACACTTTTTCTATGGGTTGATTTTCCTATTGCAATAGGTTGCTTATGTGTGCGGGATCGAAAAGACTCTTTGTCCTACTAGATTATTGTGATGGACTGCATGATGATTTGATGCCATTTTTGTGTTCATTTCTATGGTATATAGAGTTTTATGGTGCTTCATGATTTCCTCAAAGGGGTTGAGCTTGAGGGTGTGATGGTGGATTAGTGGTTTGGTGTGCTAATTGTGACTTTTGAGATTTTGTGTAGTTTTGATACCGGTTTCTAGCATAGTAGCTTTAGCCTGGGGCTATAGTGTGGTTTGTTTTAATAGTGATAGTATCTGCCTTAGGTAGGTTGATTCAGTGTTTTAGTAGGTAGTTATGTGATTTATGGGTTCCTTAACAATTTTTGGTCCCGAGGATGATTTTTGGTCTTGTGGTGGTAGCTAGTGTTTTGTGGTGCCTTGTTCAGGTTTAGGTTAGTCGGGTATGTTCAGAACTTCTTGTGTTCAACTCAGATTTTGGGAATAGAGGAAGCTCGAAAATATAGAATTTGGCTTTATTGAGAATTTGGCCTTAGATGCTAGTGTTGTGACCTTGTGAGTCCTTATGTGATAGATTTCCTATTCTATGGTGAAACTGATTGTTTGATAGTTGTGACTCCACGTTGGGGTGCTTGCTTGCTGTTTTCTCAAGGGTATTATCTATCTTTAACCTGTGTTGGGTTTTCTTACTTGTAAGTTCGAGGACGAACGTTAATCTTAGTGGTGGATACTGTAATGAACCTCGTACTGGAATTTAAAATTTTTTGTGTTTTAAGCTTTTTACCATTACTCGTGGCTGCTTTATCTCATATACGAATTGTGAGGATGATTGGTACGGTTCCCGATGCATTCGAAAGTGTTTTCAATGAATTTGTGGTTTTGATCATCCTTAAAGGGATTAATTTGACTTTGGTCAATATTTAGTGATTCGAGCTTCGGATGATAATTTTGACAGTTCCATTAGATTTGGAATGTTGATTTTGGGTAGGATGGTTAGTTCGGGTCCCGAGCCCTTATTTTGCATTTTGACTTTTAAGATGAGAAACTAGATAAATTTGGCCTAAAGGGGGTCCCAGGGGATAATTCATTGAAAATGATTCTTTTCAAAAATTCGATGCTACCATTGAGTCCGAAACATCAAAATTAATCTAGTAGCATTATTGGTTTATTTCTGTGGGTTCCCAAACGAATCCCGAGGGTCCGTTTGGAGAGTTTTGACTTGTACCTTTGTTGGTTTTCAGCTGTCTTTTGTTGCATGCTCCCTTCTTATTCATTTTCGCGACCCTAGGCTCGCATTCGTAAAGCTATATTGTCCCTACATTCGTGTTCGTGACTAGAGGCTCACGTTCGCGAAGGGTTGTGTTATTTCTTCTTTACATTCGCGACCTTAGGTATGCATTCGTGAAAGTTCAAGTCAGGGCAACCTCGTGATTGCAACCAGGGCCTGCGTCCGCGAAGGGCAGCAGACCTGGACAGAATATTAATTCCATTTTCGGCCCCAAATCATATTTTCTCCATTTTTGAACTTCTAGAGCTCGGATTAATGCGATTTCAAAGGGGATTTTGAGATTTCTTTCTTGGGTAAGTTTCTAAATCTTTATTCCATCATTTCCCATTGATTTCATCTTCAATCAACTTCAAATCCTTGATTTAAATATGATTTTGGGGGGTTTTACTCGGTAAAGTTTAAATTGGATTTTTCTTCTATTTGAGGTTCGATTTCTACTTATTTTTGTGTGGGTTGTTAGCTATGGACTCCTCTTGATATGGGGAACATTATTCTTAAATAAATCTAACTTTTACCTTTGTGTTTTTGGAAATGATTTTTTAAGCGAATTTTAGACCCGGAACTAATATACTTGATATGGGTATCCTTGGACTCCTTTTGACTTGTAGATGTCATATTTATTTAGATTGGACGTGTTTGGTGTTGATTATAGGGAGTCAAGCTTTTGGTTGAGGCTCTGGACAGTGTTTGGACTTGCAGATCTTCTTTAAAGGCAAGTTGAGATGTACCTTAACTTTTTTCAAAGTGTTTATGTGTTGTATGCTTGTTTGTTTGTAGTTTGTGCTTCGTTTAGGTTTGTGGATCCCTCTTAGGTGAAATGGAGAGCATCTCCATGGATACCGGAGTCTTTATTAGAGTGTAGCTAGGTAAATCCCTAGACTAGTTAGTCTTGCTACTTGTAAATATCCCTAAAGTAGATTATAGATAGATAACTTTGTATAACTTGGTAATCTTGAACAAATGATAGGTATTACCTATATTGCGAGCTTGTATCGAACTTTGTGACTTTCTGGAGGATAATTAGGCATTCTTACCTTCTACAGAATAGTTGAAGTTTAGTGAAAACTTAGAGTGTTAAGGGACTTCTTATTGGTTGCATGTTTACCGGGTCTAATATCTCTTACTAAAGCATGTGGTTAACTAGTGTAGTTTCCTTGAATGACTTAGCCTAATGATGTCATCTATGAGTAAGATGGACCTATGGTAAGGAGCAATCCTAGGTTTGGGTAGTTTTGCGATATGTTGTTGCTTGGATTGTTTATCATATTCTGGATGCCAAGTTGTATGTGCATATTATTACTGATTCGAGAGCATATATGGTGGTGATTCCCAAGTGAGGGATTGAGTTTATAATATTGGCTATGATTGAGCTTTTAACTGCCATATATATCATTGTGTCGCCTAGTAAGGGTTTGACTTGTTTATCATAGGCCATGATTGGGAATAAAATTTCCATACTTATTATTGTGTATTATATTGCCTTTATCAAACTAATGATACTCGAATAAGGGACTTTAAATTATATTAATGTCAAGCATGACTATTCATACCAGTGGTGCTATATGATGGCCTACATCATGGAACATTGTCATGTGGAGTTGCTTCTGAGCTCATTTATACTTGTATTGAATTGAATCATATCTTCATACTGTTTTGGTTGTGTGCATTATATCCTCATATCATTCATACATGTTCATGAGTTGATACCACTGAGAAACACTAATTTTGAAAGAAAATGAGATACTTTTAAAAATGCCTAGGCCGAGGGATGTGTCGGTCGGATTGATTGAGACATTTTATGAGATATCATGGTAACCTTAATCCGTGAACACTAGTCGGAGAGTTGAATTTGAGATTATGGAAAGTATATGGGTTGCAAACCCCCCATGGGTCCTACTTTGGGAGCAGCGTTGCTTGGTGGGTATATACAGAAAGTTATGCGATAACTTTCAAATATTCATTATCATCCCATCATCATCACTTCATTGCATTACATCATTTGCATTGCATTAACATTCCTTGGTATGGTTTGGTATTGTGTTAGTAGTTACTCTTGTATCGTATTACCGTGATAGAACTTTGTTTGTAATATTGTGTTTGAGCATTCATTTCACTTTATTACATTGTCCTATATCATCTTATATTGGAGAGGTTGAGGTATTATGAGACGTGGGGTATGATTGTGGCTTTATCGGGGGGATAGTGGTGTAGTACCTTTTGGTAGCCTGTTATACATTTTTATATATACATTCTCTCTATTTCACCCCATAATATTGGTTGATTATAATTGATTAAGCATGTTATATGTGTTAATGAGTCTCCCTCATGAACAACTTCCCTTAATTGTTGATCATAAGAACGACTAGTGTTGACTCATTTAGATTTAAGTGCCTACCATATTTATAGTTAGTCTATTGACTGTTGTGTTGGGTTACCCTGGTTAGGATAAGGTGATGTATATTTACTGGATTATAGATCACTGGGAAACCATGGGTAGTTGGGGTGGTGGTTCTCGCCATCGCTTTGGAATAGGATCGGCTATCGATGATGCTTGCTGAGTAAATGTGGTTTCATATTTCACCCTTGCTTTTCTTTTCTATTTTTTGTTTTCTGCACCCGTGCAAGCATTGGTTTGAGCATTAGATCGTAGATCGTGTTTCCTTCTGTACAAGCATTGCGGAGATCGAGGTAGTAGCTGATAGGCTTCAAGACTTATTCAGATCTCTCCACTTTATCTTATGCTTTCTTCGCATTTAAGATACTTTAGGTTTTTGTTATTATTTTGTACTAGAGGCTTGTACTGATGACAACCAGACCTGGGATGTACCTTTGAGGTATGTAGCTCGTATACATATATATTTGGGATTCTTCTGTTTCTTCTTTTTCCATGTTTTATTCCCTTTATTCTTGTTCTTTGGATTGGGTTAGGCTTACTTGTCCGGAAGGGGTGACAAGTGTCATAACGTGCCTATTTTAGGTTGTGACAAGAATCTAAGAACAACTATGCTAATAATCAAATAAATCAAATCAAGAAATCACTAAACAATCATGTAGTTAGCTACCATAATCCTAGAATGAAAAGTTTAACTCTATAGAGACATGGAGCAATTACAATAAATCATCCAAAGAAATAACGTAAAAATAAATAATAAAAGAGAAAAAAAGATAAAACCAAAATTCCCTGCCCTCCACGTCGGCTTCTAGCTCTCCCTAGGTCAAAAGTTGTGTAAAACCTGATTTTATGAAATATTTATAGGTGTAGAAAAAAACCCCAAATAAAATAGCTGAATCCAAAATGGACTGAGAAAAATAAAATTATGCCTCTATCGCGGACAGTCATTGGATTGACGCTTTACGTTAAAGTGTTGCTGCCCTTTAATTGCTAATTAGCTTCACTTTGCCACGTGTCTAGGTTGGTACACACTTTGAATGATTTATTGTAGTTGCCTGCTTGATTTTCTTCTATAATCTTCCGTTTTTAATTTGTTTTGGCTCTAAATCTTTTCATCTTCACACCATTTTAATCCTACACATCAAAATATAAAATTAAGCACAATCAATAAAATCAATGCTCAAAAAGAAACAATAAAAATACTAAATGTGAGGTAAATAATGATTAAATAATGAAATTTTGGCCTCTCATCACCACCCCACACTTAGACTCTTGCTCGTCCTTGAGCAAGCATTAAAGCTTATCTCAATAAATCAAGCTAGGGACACCACCAGTTTGGTTGATTCAAATAATTAGGCCATACAAAAAATTTAAAACATCAAGTACACTTTTCGATCATTACACAAGATATACCAACAAACAACAAACCTCTAACCTCCCTGTTGGGTTCAAAATTTGATAGGACATCATGCGAAAGCTAATAGTTTGCAAACCATTGGGGCGATAATTCATACGACAAAGAAAAACATACTAAAAAGCATATATTATTAATATGATTTGATCAAATGGCCTACATCTTAAAAACTAATATTGAAAAAAAACATAAAATCTATTGGGAGAAATCTCCCACTAAACAAAACTCCTTTAAAGATTACACTGTGGATGCTACTATGTTTTTGGAATGAGAAGTGGGATGTTCAATTTATAGAGATACAAAACCTTTCCTCCAAGAAAGAGGTTAGTCAAATATGAAAAAGAATTATTTTTTTTTAGGAAAAATAAAAGTAATTATGGTATTACTTTGACTTTCCTTCAAAGAAAAGTAAAACTCAAATTTGGTAAGAAAATCAGGGCAAAACCCTAACAAATCTCCCCTTTTTGGCTAGATTTTCTTGACAAAACTTGATCCACCTTCTTCACATGCGTATATGATCTTTGTTTTTCACATAATCTTCATCACTTCTGCTTGGCATACTTACAAATGGAGCCCTTTTTGGATTAAAAATATTGGAGCCCTTTTGTATTAAAAGTAAGCCCTTTACAGGGTTAAAAGTGAGCTTTATTTTCAAATATGTAACAGCAGAATTGTTGAGAATATGATTTACAATTTTTTCCACATGTAGTTTTTGGACTTTTTTTTGAAAAAATATCTTCACTATCATCAAATTGGTTGCAACTTTAATCTTAACATGTCATCAATCTGAACCATCGGACTATTGAACCATAAGCTCTGATACCATCTGTTGGGTTCGAAATTCGATAGGACGTCATGCAGAAGCTAATAGTTTGCAAACCATTGGGGCGATAATTCAAACGACAAAGAAAAATATACTAAAAGGCATATATTTTTAATATGATTTGGTCAAAGGACCTACATATTAAAGAATAATATTTAAAGCACAAAATCTATTGGGAGAAATCTCTTCTAAACAAAGCTCCTTTAATTAAGGACTACATTGTGGATGCTACTATGTTTTTGGTATGAGAAGTAGGATCTTCAATTTATAAAGATACCAAACCTTTCCTCCAAGAAATAGGTTAGCCAAATATGGAAGAGAATTATATTTTCCTTTTAGAAAAAGTTAAAGTAATTAAGGTTATACTTTGACTTTCCTTCAAAAAAAAAGTAAAACTCAAATTTGGTAAGAAAATCAGGGAAAAAATCATAACACTCCCAACCTCAAAGCCGGACACTAACTCATCAAATTTGATCTTGTTCACCTATTCTTGTCAAAGAAAGCTAATAACATCACCTATCTATCATGAAACAAGTGCCCTCACAAGAAGAAATAGTCCACACACTCAATTCAAAAGATTGAATATAAATTAAGGACTTAGCATCCAAAAACAAATCTCACACTCAAAAAGAATTCACATGTATGTATAAAGAACCATAGGCTTTATGTACATCTCCACTAATTAAGAATGCTCGAATAGAATCAAACAGGACTTTAACGGGTTGTAATGTTGGCTAGGGATGGGTAGAAAAATTATATAATAGTGACTTACACTTCCCTAAGCGCTTAGCACTTTTTTAGACTTTATCACCCATTATTTTCTTCTCTTTATTTACAATTCTCTCTTCAACAATTATTCACTAGTAATTCTCATCTTATAAAGAATCTTCCAATCATTTTTATTTTTCTCGAACAATTTTTATTTTATGTCACATTCTTTCTAAGAGGGCATTTTTATCACTTGGTAGCTATCATTGGTCACCTTTTACATTCAATTATCCCTTTTCTTCGAATCTAAAAATTATAACCAGTCTATGCTACAGTGCTTAAGGAAGCAGGGTGCAAAAACTAGGGACTCAACAAAAGGATCAAGGCAATAATATGGCTACCAAACAAAAGGCTACAGGCTCAAAGAGGCTAACTAGTGGAATAATATCTGAAAAGGCTTAAATTCTCAAGGCAAATCAAAGAAAGCCTATTATCATCATCTAAACAGAGCAATACTTTTATTTCACTTCAATAACATGCATGGCAAGTTCTAGACTAAGATGCAAAACATGAAATATGCAAAACCTCACCACACATGGCACAAGTATCAATCAAGATGGATCAATTCCACTTCTAAGATAGACAAGGTCATAACGAACTATAAAATAAGAAAAATCTATATACAGAGCCACAACCATGAGCCTAGGTGTCAAAAAAGTTGCTATTTTACTTACACTCAAACACTCACAGGAAAGTACTACTCAAGCTCAGGCCTAAATTTCTAGTATCACACAAGTCAAAATTAATATTTTCTTTTCTCTCCAAAAATAAATAAAATTTACTCCTAAAAAAATAAAATAAAAGATACTCGGTTTAAAGGGACCCCGCTTGAAAAAGAACCAAAAAGAAAAACCAAGGGGTGGACGAATTATGCTCTAATAAAGACTAAAAATCTAAAAACCAACAAAAATTAAAAAGAATAAAATAACAATCTTTTTGTGTTTTAAACTTTTTTCAGTATTTTTTTTATTTTAAGAGAGAAACTAAAAAATAAACACATCCTATAGCATACCTCACCCTAAATAAATATTGAAAGACATCCTTGGTTTAAAGGGACCCCCCTTGAAAAAGAACCAAAAAGAAAAACCAAGGGGTGGACGAATTATGCTCTAATAAAGACTAAAAATCTAAAAACCAACAAAAATTAAAAAGAATAAAATAACAATCTTTTTGTGTTTTAAACTTTTTCAGTATTTTTTTATTTTAAGCGAGAAACTAAAAAGTAAACACATCCTATAGCATACCTCACCCTAAATAAATATTGAAAGACATCCATATTTAATATCATGCTTTGACCCCAAAGCAATAAATAAAGTAAAACAAGGGTTAAAGATACTCCCTAAGGCCACTAGGCTTAGCTAGCAGCATAACATCTATCAAAAGGATCTGAAAGACCACACACTTAGCTTTTATTGTGCTCTTTAGCTCAGCTTGTGGGTACTCAGACTTCCCCAAACATGCAAAATCAAAAACAATTAAGCCAAAGGTGATACTAAAACAAAAACAAAAACTAAAAATAAGAACTACTTACTACATATTGGGTTGCCTCCCAACTAGCGCCTGATTTAACGTCGCAGCACAACCCATAAACTTTTTCCTTCACCTTATGGATATGAATTACACCCCCAACATCGCATCCATTTTTCTGCTTCGCTCGTAGGGTGATCGTATAAAGATGAAGGAACCAAGTAATGGATCGTGCATGTTAAATCGCTTGGCCCTGAGGTGAGGCGTGTTTTTTTGTCTCTTATCTGGTGTAAACCTAAGAACGTAGGGGTCTTGTTCCTCATCCTCACACTCCTCCACCAGTTCAGATGACTCCACATCCATGCCATCATCCAAACATAATGTAGAAAAGTGATTTTAATGAATTCCAATATGTTCCACTTTCACACTTTCACCATATGCAACATGCTCACTTTTATACACCTTCTCAATGTCAGCCTTAAGAAAAAGATGATAGTTGAATGGTTGGAATTCTTCCTCCCTCTCCATAGACTGGCTAGTATCCATAAATATAGGTGATTGGACATCAGACATCCCAATCTTTTGATTCAATTGGGCCTCCAAGTCACCGACATCTGAGCCAAACTCCTCTATCTCTTGTATGATCTCATATCTCCCCTTGCTTATTTGGGTTTCCATATTTGTGAGACCATCCCGAAGGAACTCATAATATTTGACTTGCTGCTCTTGTTCCATTAACCAATCTTCGTCTGCTTCTCTGTCAATATCACAAACAACAGACTGATCATAATAAGGGTTTAGGGGAGGGGAATAAGTGTTGAGACAGCCATTCCAATGACTATCGTAACCACCACATATATTGCATATATCTAATTCAGTAGATTGAGTACGTGCACACCACTCGCTCCCCTGAAAAATTTTCACAAATACTCTTCCGGTGGGGTCCTCTGCAAAAATGAAAATAATTATCACCATTCAACCACCATCAATCCCAAGTTGACATATCAAGAAGAGTGATAGAAAAGTAAAAGAAACTAAAAGATAACTATGTACAAAAAAATAAACTATGTACAACTCAAACAAGTAACTAAAAAAAGTTTAATTTATCTAAACAATTAATACCAAAGTCCCCGGCAATGGCACCAAAACTTGTTGTGTCCAAACGCACGCGCAAGTGTACGCGATCGTATAAGTAACAAAGTGGCTCTTCCGAGCCAGATGTCGAACCCACAGAGACTTGTCGATTAACTATTCACCAAATTAGACTAATGTTGATTATTTATTCAAGAGATATATCTCACGGATGAATTTATGAATAAATTAAACTAAAAATAAAATAAAAAGAAAATAACTAATGAACAATTAACCAAGATGAAGAGCAAATTTTATGCAATCAATGAATGAATCGATCTAGGATTATGGATTCACTAACAATCATGTCGAGTATCAATTTCATCAAATTATTTGATTATCTAGTTGTTGATTTACGGGGTTGATTATGTGATCGTGGTCTTCCGAACCTCTAATTGTCTATCCTGATTGACCTCACAACTACATCATTGAGAGGGAATGTGATAACCCAATCCCAATGCATTTATATATATTTCCATTTTGTAACCAAGTAAGGCGATCCAGGTATATTCCTATCCTAACCACAAATTAATTCTTTATTTTACTAAAGTGAAGATCTTACTCCCTATATTCTTCATTCTATCTCATTGATTCTACTTCCGAATTCACAATAAGAATATAAATTTATTTTAATAGTAGCTAATCATTAAAATAGTAAGCACAAGAATATAAGAACAACTATGATGATAATCAAATAAATCGAATCAAGAAATTACTAAACAATCATGTAGTTAGCTACCATAATCCTAGAATGAGAAGTTTAACTCCATATAGACATGAAGAAATTACAATAATCATCCAAAGAAATAACATAAAAATAAATAATAAAGGAGAAGAAAAGATGAAACCAAAATTCTCCGGCCTCCACGGTGGCTTCTAGCTCTCCCTAGGTCAAAAGTTGTTTAAAACCTGATTTTTTTTTAAATCTTTATAGGTGTAGGAAAAAGCCCCAAATAAAATAACTGAATCCAAAATAGACTGAGAAAAATAAAATTGGAGTTGCAATAAAATTGGAGTTGCAGCTCCTCCGTGTAACGCCTCTATCGCGGACAGTCACTGGACTGACGCTTTACATTGACGTGTTGCTGCCCTTTAATTGCTAATTAGCTTCACTTTGCCACTTGTCTAGGATTGTACACACTTTGAATTACAAATCAATTGCAATTGGTCATTGCAACTTTATAATATTATATTAAATTTAATCCATTAAACTGCCTTTAATTTGTTTTGGCTTCAAATCTTTTTATCTTCACATAATTTTAATCCTACACATCACAATATAATATTAAGCACAATTCATAAAATCAATGCTCAAAATGAAACAATAAAAATACTAAATGTGAGGCAAATAATGATTAAATAATATAATTTTGGCCTCACATCAGTTAAGGCTTGTGTTAGATAGTTCTCCCATCGGAGGATTAGTTTGGGTGTCATTCATGGCTAATTGGGTCATGACAAAGGTTCACATCCTCAAAGATGAAGGAAAAATGGTGAAATTTATGGATTCATGCGATGACGTTCAAATAGGTGTTGCTTGGTAGACAACCCAAGTTGTAATAATGTAGTTTTTCTAATTTTATATAGTGTCACTTTTTTGTTTTTGTTTGTTCAGATTTGAAGAAGTCTGAGTACCTGAATTTGGAGACTAAGGAGCATAGTAGGAAATTAAGTGTGGGTAATCCACCCAATGATGAAAGATTGAGAAAGAAATATATTGTTAGCTAGGCCCTAGAGGGCCTCAAGGAGTATTCTTAACCCTGTTTTTTACTTTATTTGATGCTTTGGAGATAAATCATGAATTTAAGTGTGAGATAGAATATCTTTCAATATTTGTTAAGGGTTCATTATGTCATAGGATTTGTTTCTTTTTAGTTGGTTGATGTAGTTAAGAAAAAAAAATTTAAAAAAAGTCTAAAAGCACAAATAGATTTTTCTTTTATTTCTTAGAGTAGAATAAATTTTGTTAGTTTTTAGCTCTTGAGTAGAGCATACTTCGCCCACCCTTTGGTTTTTCTTTTTTGTTCTATTTCGAGAAATGGACCTTTGAACCGACCATCCTTTTTATTTTCAGAGTAGCTTTTGTTTTATTTCTAGGAAGAGTCTTTAGGACCAAGTGAATGCTAGGTGCTCTAGTTAAGTGCTATATTTAAACATATGGTGCACTGATGTAGCCCAAAATATGCCTCCTAAGAAGTATAAAGCGGTCGCTGTCAAATATAGAACCCAACTAGGTTGGGGTCGATCCCACAGGGAATAGGTCAAAGTTGTTTAGAATACTAGACGGAACAATTGGAAAGTAAGTAAAATTGGGGGGGTTTGCGAATAAATAGTAAAAATAACAATTGTTGGTTGTATCGAGTTTGTAGACAATAAGAGAAATACACTAGGACTGTGATCCCCAATGATTCCTTAACTGCACCGGTTACTTGTGCTAACAAAACTGTCCCGCTATGTTGCATGAAAAATCTGACAAGTTATGTTAATCTAAACGTCTCTCAACCTTGGTTAGATGAATTTCACTTTTCTCCTCTCGGTCTCCGAGTGTTGCACTACTAACCCTTGTCCTGGACCTAAGATAACTATTCCCGCTAAGGCTCAAGTTATTAGATGAAGATTGATAGCTTCAAATCTCTGTTGTTATCTCCTTTTCCCAATCTCTACCTCTCTCTCGAGCAAGTCTAGAATACAGGCAAATTTCTAACGTTTGCAACCCTTAGAAAGCAATCAAAACGAAGGAAACAACAATACATGCATTCAAGGCGGTTCAGCGTTGCTTTGTACTTAACCGGTTTCGTTAATTCCTCATGGTTCACACAACCCTAGTTGATGAGTTTTGCTACTCATAGTTGCAAGAACACAAGAAGAATTAAAAGATGAAAACATAATTGCACACTTAGAATAATGAAGAAGAACTGAAATCTCAAGTATCAATAAAACTCGAATTAGGGTTTGTAAATACAAAACCAAGAATATGTTTATAAACTCAAAAACAGTAGAAAATATCTCTCAAAACAATTTAATGACTAACTCCCGCACATAGGACTATACATGGGTATTTATACATACAAAGCTAATCCTATCCTAATCAAAACAGGACACCAAAGTCGACAACTTTCCACGGTTCGTGACTTGGTGTCGTGGAACCAAGTCACGCCACGTAGGTAAGTGTCGTGGAAATTAGGCTCAATTAGACGTCTTCAGAAGTTGACTCACGCCACGTAGGTGTACCCACGCCACGTGGATGCCTGGCGTTGAAATCAGGCATTTTTTCACACTGGAAGTTGACCCACGGCACCACTCACGTCATGTGAGTGGACCTCATGGCACGTGAGTGGTGTCTTGACTCCTACTCTAGTGCAGATTCTTGTTCTTTCATCTTCAGACACTTCGTTCTCTGGTTTGATTCTTCCTTTTTGATCATTTTGCCTTCAAAAACCTGTTTTCCTGCAATGTAGGACAAAAACCACATCATACCCACCAAATACACCCAAGTTATTGCATATTTCCCTTGTTTTAAGCATCGAAAGTGCCATGTAACCATGGCGCATCAACACCCTCAACTTAGAACGTTTGCATGTCCTCAGGCGAACAAACCAAAAACAAACATACACTATGCTTAACTAAGAGAAACCTAAGGGTCCTATGGCAGTCAACTCATTTCCTAAGGCACAAAAACTTTTTCGACCCCTCTTATTTGCAAATCAAAACCATAGTGTGTATACAGGCAGTATATTATCATGACACAGAAGGGATCGAGTGATGGCACTAGATTACGAACAAACAACTAAACATATATGCAAATAACATTATGCGAACAAATAGCAGCTAACAATGCAACCCATGTACTCTCACAATCAAAGAAGTCCCATGCACTCACAGTATGCTAATGAATCTCAAATTAGGGACTCATTCAAAACACTCTCTCTTACAAAGAAATTCAAACAGTGTGCATGAAATACCATAGGCTTGCCCTTATTTTCTATGCCTTAAGTTTTCGTACAGTTGGACTAGGATCACTATAGGACTTTACTCGGCTTGTAATGTAGGCTTGGGGACGGGTATGGTACATATGGACATAGTGACTCAACCCTCCTTGACACTACACTACTTTTGGCTCCAACTTCCAACCTTTCTAATTTTTATTCTCCCTTATTCTCCTTTCTTTTGTTTTCAGATTTTGGGTGTGATTTTTCTCAAACTTCACAACACAACTTTTTCTTTTTTTTTTCTTTTTCTTTACTTTATATTTTTTTTTTCTTTCTCTTCATACCCCAAACCTGTTTTCTCTTTTTATTTTATTAAACTCTTTTTCATACCCAACTCAATCTACGCACCCCTATAATAGCCACCCTCAACTTAGGCGATTTGACTGAGTTAAGGTACACAGTGTCCAAGGAGGGACGAGGGCCAAGACAGGTTCATTGTAAGTCAAAATGGGAAGGTGAATAAGCTAATGAAAGAAATGGGTCAATTAAGGCTCAAAGTCGGGATCAAGGGATACTTATTCATTTGGTAAGGCATTTAGGATAAAAGTGGACTTTATTCAAAAATGGCCTATGATCCTTTCCTAACCACTATCCTCTAATCTAGGCAAGACTAACCGGGTAAGTTCTGGATCGCACACACAAAGTTGACTAAGTAATGACCTCACACACACATAGTACCGAGTTACACTATCAACTACTACCTATTCAATTCATGCGATGCTAGTTACAGTTATTCTGTCTATAATCCTAGTGCCATAATAAGATCCACCCCAAACCTATTTTCTCTTTTTCTCTTATGAACCTCTTCTTCATACCCAACTCAATCTACGCACCCCTATAATAGCCACCCTCAACTTAGGCGATTTGACTGAGTTAAGGTACACAGTGTCCAAGGAGGGACCAGGGTTAAGACAGGTTCATTGTAAGTCAAAATGGGAAGGTGAATAAGCTAATGAAGGAAATGGGTCAATTAAGGCTCAAAGTCGGGATCAAGGGATACTTATTCGTTTGGTCAGGCATTTAGGCTAAAAGTGGACTTTATTCAAAAATGGCCTATGATCCTTTCCTAACCACTATCCTCTAATCTAGGCAAGACTAACCGGGCCAGTTCTGGATCGCACACACAAAGTTGACTAAGTAATGACCTCACACACATATAGCACCGAGTTACACTATCAACTACTACCTATCCGATTCATGCGATGCTAGCTACAGTTATTCTGTCTATAATCCTAGTGACATAACAAGATCCACCCCAAACCAATTTTCTCTTTTTCTCTTATTAACCTCTTCTTTATACCCAACTCAATATACGCACCCCTATAATAGCCACCCTCAACTTAGGTGATTTGCCTGAGTTAAGGTACACAGTGTCCAAGGAGGGACCAGGGCTAAGACAGGTTCATTGTAAGTCAAAATGGGAAGGTGAATAAGCTAATGAAAGAAATGGGTCAATTAAGGCTCAAAGTCGGGATCAAGGGATACTTATTCATTTGGTCAGGCATTTAGGCTAAAAGTGGACTTTATTCAAAAACGGCCTATGATCCTTTCCTAACCACTATCCTCTAATCTAGGCAAGACTAACCGGGCAAGTTCTGGATCGCACACACAAAGTTGACTAAGTAATGACCTCACACACACATAGCACCGATTTACATTATCAATTACTACCTATCTGATTCATGCGATGCTAGCAACAGTTATTCTGTCTTTAATCCTAGTGCCATAACAAGATCCAACAGCTGTCACATATAAACATGATACACACACATACTTCAAAAAATAAAAACTTACTTTCAGGAGGGGTATCCTTAATATTCAAAAAGCATCATAATAATTTTTCAAAACTAGACTGCACTATGGTTCCCTTATTTTTTTCCTAATTAAACATAAAAAACACATAACTAATACAAATAAAAACCTAAACATGCCGGTTCTACTATGATAGCACTTGAGGGAAAAGAAACACGGCAACAAAAACCCCCAAGAGGACATATAGACCCACAAGTACTTCACACCCTCAACTTATATGCATGCATTGTCCCTAATGCATTTAGGCCAAAATAAAACAAGGGAGTTAGGAACATAACTGTGGCACCCTAGGTGCGTGTGTCTAATGTCGATCAAAAATAACCAAAAATCAAAGCATATGTAGGAATAGAAAGACACCTTGGGTTGCCTCCCAAGCAGTGCCTGATTTAACGTCGTGGCACGACGCGGGTGTCTTGATTACTCAGACTTTATCAAGATATCCCTTAGGTTTTCCTCCAGGGTCATCAAAAATATTTATTTCTGAAACCACCCTCATGTCCTTTGGTTGTTTCATCGTTCTGAAAATTTGAACATGACTTCCTTATTATTCAACCTGAATTTCAGCTCACCTCGCTCCATATCTACCAATGCTCTATCGGTGGCCAAAAATGGTCTCCCCAAAATTATGGGCATATCAAAATCGACCTCACAATCCAAGACCACAAAGTAAGCAGGGAAGATGAAGTTTTCAACCTTGACCAAAACTTCACATACTATGAAGGCTTCTTGATCGTACGATCCGCCATCAATAACCGCATTTTTTTTGGCTTGAGGTTTCCCAAACCTAATTTCTTGAATACTACCAGTGGCATCAAGTTAATGCTTGCACGTAGGTCACACAAAGCTCTGGCAAAGTTAACTGACCCAATTGTGCATGGAACTGTGAAGGCACCGGGGTCATCTTTCTTTTGCACACGAGAATGGAATGTAATTGCACTACAATGGTACAAATCATCGACAGACTCATAGGTGATAGTTCTCTTCTTTGTTACCAAGTCTTTCATGAACTTCGCATAACCTGGCATCTGCTCCAATGCCTCAACAAGAGGGATGTTTATAGAAAGTTGCTTCAATATAGACATAAACTTCTGAAATTCTCCATCCTCCTTCTTCTTCTTCAAGCACTGAGGGAATGGATGTGGCGGCCTAGGAATGGAGTTTAGCACTTGTGGGTATTCCTTCTCTTTCTTAGTTTCAGTATTTACCTTATTTTCATCAGTTTGAGGCTTTTCCACCTCTTTCATGATCTCACTACTAATAATTTTATTTTTATCCACCTTCTTCTTGAGACATTGAGGGAAAGGTGAAGGAGGTCTTGTAGATGTAACATACTTCTGTAGAGCTTTCTTTACTTTTTTTGTGGCCTTAGTCTGCTTTTCCAGTGGCGCATGAACACCCTCAACTTGATTGGGCGCCTCAATGAGAGTCATTCCACTTCTTGTTGTGATAGTCATACAATGAGCATCACTTTTTGTATTCTGGACGATATTGCTTGGAAGGGTACCTGGTTGACGCTGGTTTAATGCCACCGATAACTGCCCGAACTGTTGCTCCAACTGTTTGCCATGCTCCAACTGTTTGATGGCAATTGAGTGAGATTCCACCTTCTGACTTATTCCCGAAATGTCTGACTTAATCTCTTTAAGACAGTTTTCTTGGCTTTCTGAACTCGTAACCAGTTTATTCATAAGGTCTTCAATCCTTAAATTTCTAGCCTCAGCATCGCGGCTACCTGGTGGTATGTAAAGACCATTCTTCTCTCTATAGTCATCTTTTTGCCTCTAATTACCATCACGATCTCGTTCTCTATCTTTATATCCTGACTTGTTGTAACTGTCACCATAGTGTTCCGACCTTGATTCCATTGCCTCGAGTTCCAAGAGTCTTGATTAGACCCTTGGCCCTTGGCTCAGAAACCCACCACTTCTCGATCCAGATACTTCACCTCTTCATGAGATTCATAATCTTCATGTCTAGATGTTTTACCTTGTGCACCTATAGCATGCACCTTTTTAGCATCTCTAGCTGTAATCTGTTTAGCTAGAAGACCAATTTATGTCCTCAACTGAGCGACCTCTTGAGCAACTGTTTCGTCCAATGCTTGTTGTGCAGCTGAGGCTCCAATAGCATATGTACCAACAGGTATATCTACCTCCCGGGTATGCCATCCTCGGTTGGTCTTGGTGATACGATCTAATATTTCTGAAGCTTGTTCCCACCTTATACTCATAAATGCTCCACTAGTGATAGTGTCTGCTACAGCTTTAGTATTGATGTTTAAAGCCCTGTAGAAGATTTCAAGTAAGTTTCTACCACTCATCCTATGGTTTGGTACATTCTGCAACTTCTTCTTAAACCTTAGCCATGTCTCGTACAGTGCTTCAGAATGCAGTTGTCTGAAATTATAAATTTCATCCTTCAACTGTAGCATCTTGGAAAGTGGAAAAAATCTTTCCAAAAATTGATTTCTCAATTCTTGCCAAGTAGTGATGGAACCTCGTGGTAATTCTGCCAGCCATATTGTCGTTTCTCCTGTTAGGGAGAATGGGAACAATCTCAACCGAATCGTCTCTTAGTTAACTCCAGGAAGATTATAGAAAGTGTATACCCCCACAAAATTCATCACGTGCTTGTTTGGATCATCAGTAGGAAGACCGGCAAACACACCCTTCAAGTTTAACAGGTGAATCATAGCACTGGTAATGTCAAACTTAGTGCCTGGAGGTAACTCTGGTGGAATAATGGTACTAGTCTTAACTGGTTTGAAATACGCCACATCCTCTTCTTCAGGATCATCATAAATAGGCACATTTAGTCTCTGCTGCGCTCTAAGTCTTCTTTGTTGCTCTTCAGCATCAGCCAGACACTGTGCTGCTTTTTGCATGGCTCAATTATCTCGTTCTTCTTGTCTAAGAGCAGCTTGTCTAGCTTGCTCTCCCCGTGTCAATCAAGGGGTAGTTTAATCCACTGTTTCATGACCAACTGACTGAATTGGTTGGTGATGAATGTCTCCCGCAGCTGCGGGATCCTGAACTCCTTCAGTATTCACCATTCTTCAGTTAACTCTCAGAGTCCTTTCAATTTCAAGATCAAGTGGAATCAGGGGATTGCCTTGACTCCTAGTATTGGGCATGCACCGGTGTGTATCCTCAAAATTATGTAAAAACAAAACCAATCAACTCCAACCAGTACTAATCAACTCCGTAACTGTATTCCCCGACAATGGCGCCAAAATTTTATGTCGACCAAAATATGCCTCCTAAGAAGTATAAAGCAGTCGATGTCAAATATAGAACCCAACTAGGTTGGGGTCGATCCCACAGGTAATAGGTCAAAGTTGTTTAGAATACTAGACGGAACAATTGGAAAGTAAGTAAAATTGGGGGTTTTGCGAATAAATAGTAACTATAACGATTGCTGGTTGTATCAAGTTTGTAGACAATAAGAGAAATACACTAGGACTGTGATCCCCAATGATTCCTTAACTCTACCGGTTATTTGTGCTAACAAAACTGTCCCGCTATGTTGCATGCAAAATCTGACAAGTTATGTTCATTTAAACATCTCTCGACCTTGGCTAGACAAATTTCACTCTTCTCATCTCGATCTTCGAGTGTCACACTACTAACCCTTATCCTGGACCTCAGATAACTATTCCCGCTAAGGCACATGTTATTAGATGAAGGTTGATAGCTTCAAACCTCTGTTGTTATCTCTTTTCCCAATATCTACCTCTCTCTCGATCAAGTCTAGAATACAGATAAGTTTTTAACATTTGAAAGCGTTAGAAAGCAATCAAAATGAAGGAAACAACAATACATGCATTCACAGCGGTTCAGAGTTGCTTTGTACTTAACCGATTTTGTTAATTCCTCATGGTTCATACAACCCTAGTTAATGAGTTTTGCTACTCAGAGTTGCAAGAACACAAGAAGAATTAAAAGATGAAAACATAATTACACACTTATAATAATGAAGAAGAACTGAAATCTCAATTATCAATAAAACTCGAATTAGGGTTTGTAAATACAAAACCAAGAATATGTTTATAAACTCAAAAATAGTAGAAAATATCTCTCAAAATAATGTAATGACTAACTCCCGCACATAGGACTATACAGGGGTATTTATAGATACAAAGCTAATCCTATCCTAATCAAAATAGGACACCAGAGTCAGCAACTTTCCACGGTATCGTGACTTGGTGTCGTGGAACCAAGTCACGCCACGTAGGTAAGTATCGTGGAAATCAGGGTCAATTAGACGTCTTCAGAAGTTGACTCACGCCACGTAGGTGTACCCACGCCACGTGGATGCCTGGCGTTGAAATCAGGCATTTTTTCACACTGGAAGTTGACCCACGGTACCACTCACGTCATGTGAGTAGACCTCACGGCACGTGAGTGGTGTCTTGACTCCCACTCTGGTGAAGATTCTTGTTCTTTCATCTTCAGACACTTCGTTCTCAGGCTTGATTCTTCCTTTTTGATCATTTTACCTTCAAAAACCTGTTTTCCTGCAATGTAGGACAAAAACCATATCATACCCAACAAATACACCCAAGTTATTGCATATTTCCCTTGTTTTAAGCATCGAAAGTGTCATGTAACCATGGCGCATCATGCACGTTTGTTTTGAATTTTACAGCATAATGTGTGATAAGTGAATGACTACTTTTGAGATAACTAGTCTCTTTTTAGTTGACTCTTATATGATTTTAAGCTTAAATTTGAACTCTTGTGCTTTGCTTGATTGAGAGTGTTGCATGGATCCTTCTTGAGTTGAATATGTGCCATGTGTGTTAGATGCTTATTGATATTCCATATTTTCATATTGATGTCTAGAACTTGCCCAGTGTGTTTACAAAATAAAATAAAGAATGTTGAGTTTAGGAGATGATATAGGTGTTTCTTTGATTAGCCTTATTTTTATTATTTGTTTTACCTACCCACAAATGATGATCCTAGTTAGTCCCTTTAAGCATTTAACCTATTATCTAATAGCCACATGAATCTTAATCTTATTCTTTCAATTGATCTTGAATTTTATTTAAAACTCATAAGAGCTTTAATTGAAAAAATAAGAGTTAAAAGGAGTAAGAAAGAAAAAAGAGGAACGAGTTGAAGTGAAAACCTTTAGACTGACTAATGGTACAAATAATGAAAAAATACATATGCTATTGGTAGGGGGTTAAAAAGAAGAAAATAAAAAAAGATCTGTTTGATTTCTCCTTACTAATGGTGTGTGCATGCGCTGAAAGAATATGGGATACAAAGAAAGTTTATGGGTGAGAAGAGTAGAAGAAAAAGAGTAGTTTATTGAGGAAAGTACTTAATGAAAAAAGTTGTGATGTATTAAAGTGCTTAGAAAAAATAATCACTACTACTCGCCAAAATAGTTCCTACCCATTCCTTAGCCTACACTACGACCATGAAAGTCCTACTTGATCTTAGATTTGATATTCTTATATTAGTGTAGTACACTAAGATCAAGCTTATGGTTCATCCTATGTTGCATGTGAAATTCCTTGGGAGAGTGAGCGTAATTCTATTCTAGTAACCATTCATATTATATTCAACATATTTGTGAGTGCATATGGGTAACTCTTTTGATGTGAGAGGCACATGGTTGAGGAAAAATAAGTGAAGTGTTTGATTTCTTGATTGGGTAATCCATGAGTGTTTGCTAATATCGTAGAGTCAGTTCTTGAGGCTAGGTGATCTTGAAGTGGTTGCTCTTGAGGTTTTAAATATGTTGAATGATTAAAGCATTTGTAATAAGAACTAGTCATCCATTATAGTTATTGTAATCTTAACTTGAGTAATCTTGTGTCAATTGTTGTAGTATGTCATAGATTCATGTCATAAGTGTATATCATACTTGAGGGCGACCAAGATTTTAAGTGAGCGGTGTTGATGTGAGGCTAAAAGTCATGAATTTCTACTATAGTTAGCCTCACATTTTATTTGTTTTAGTATGATTTTGAGCTTACTTTATATGAATTACACTTATGTGTCTTGTCTTGATGTGTAGGATTAAGAATAATGAATTTCGCACGAATTTGAAGCATAATTAATCTTTGAAGTCTTAGTAGAAGCCAAGGAAGTTGATCTGGAGGAAGTTAAAAGGTGTAGCACCAAGACGAGAGCTTAAACGGAGCAAAAAAACATCAAATTTTCAATAAGGGGGCGCTTGGAGCGCCGCCCTAGTGAAAAAATTTTCCCAAAATGTGTCTTTGCCTACCTAATTCCCAAATGCACTAAGGCCTCACCCGAAACCCTCCGTTGTGCAATTTTTAGGCCAATGTGGCCCAGGCAAACTCGTTCGGAACCTTTTGTAACTCGAAAAATACACTCTAAACATATTATTTATGTAACTTTTGACCTAGGAATAACTTGAAGCCATCGTGTAGGCTGGAGAACATCGGTTTCATACTTTCTTCTCCATTACTTATGTATTTTTATTTTTCTTATGATGATTTGTAGTAATTCCTCCATCTCTATGTGGAGCTAGACTTCTCATATAGGGTTTTGGTAGTTTTTTAATTGTTGGTGTATGAACTTGAATTGGTTTGTTAAAATGCTTATCGTCATTCTACGGCTTGTGTGGTTGCTTATAATTTTTTTAGCTTAATTATTTGATTGCTTGATCACCATCAAATATTATCTACGGCTAGTAAGTTGAACCAGGAATAGGAAAGTTGTGA
The DNA here is from genome assembly GCA_031232105.1 of Capsicum rhomboideum. Taxonomy (NCBI): domain Eukaryota; kingdom Viridiplantae; phylum Streptophyta; class Magnoliopsida; order Solanales; family Solanaceae; genus Capsicum; species Capsicum rhomboideum. Next base: position 42,309,430 of record CP124719.1, on the reverse strand, counting down.
ACGTAATAACAAAAAGTTGGGCTTTATTCTGAACTCTATAGGAAAGGGGAACGATTCACATACATGGATAGGAATATATCCATTAGCCTTACCCTATTGATATGAAAGATAAATCACATGCACTTCACTATCAACCGATGATTGTAGGAATATAAGTGTTAGGATTAGTCAAGTAGACGTACAATTTGTTAGGAAAGATGCTCAACATCAAATATTTCAACCCGCAACTAGTAACCTGATAAACAATCAGAATCAGTTCAAGTGATTGTTCAACATGATTGGCAGCAATCTACAGCCGTAGATTGATTTCATCCCTTTGATTACGTAAAAGTTTGCTCTTCTTCCGATATTGTTCATTAGTTAGCTTATCTTTATCCTTAGATTAGTTAAATCATAAATATATCATTAGGTTTTATAGCTTGAATAAATTATTAGAATTAGTTTAATGTAGTAAATAATTAATCGACAAATCTCGGTGGGTACAATATCTGGACTTAAAATCCTATAACACTTGTACGAATTCATATACTTGCATGTGCGTTTAGACACACACTGATCCAACACCCGACAAGGGCATACCTCTAAATCTAGAAGCTCATGTTGTGGCTAGCTAGCCTGTTAAGCCCAAAAAGAAATCGAATCGGATGTTTAGTAGGAGTCTATCCCCCTATCTAAGTATTAGAATTTTTTAGAGTGCCTGATAGGACAACGGTCTAAGTGATACACTCAATAAAGCCAAGTACAAGGACAAGAGTGTCTGAAGCATTGGAGTAGCCATGAATCTGAATGGTGCTTAATCTAGGCCCACCTCCTCTCTTAAAATTTTGTCACCTTCCAAATCATACTAAACCTCAAGGGACTCTACTCTAGTGGGGAATTAAGCATCTGCATGTTCTATCATTCTAGTCGGTGCTACAAGCTGGACTCGACCTAAACCTTACCCATGTACCACAACTCAGGTAGTAGGTGCAGGTGATGGAATGGGCTTCTAATCCCTAGTAATATAGCACGTATCCTTACCATTTGTGAGAGAATAAAATAAAGAATATTAGTAACCGATGGAATCAAGTATGCATGATAAGAAAGATAGAATGAAATTTTCCTAAAGTCCTATAGCCTCTAAAAGATTGATAGCGGATGTCATCGCACCAATCTGTAAGACTCCACTAGACACGGCTTACACTCATGAGACTAATGGACTTAGTGCTCAGATACCAAGTTTTCATAATCCAAAAACTAAGAATATGATGGCATCTACCTCATTTCATCCGATAAGTAAGCTAAACCCTTTTAAAGACAAATAATGATGAGCACAGATGTAAAATCTCAAAACAAAATAAGTCTTAACAACATCTTTCGTATAACATAATGAAAAGCAACCCCCCCTCCCCCCCCCCCCAACATCTAATGTTGTAAGTACAAACTGTTCTGAATATAAAGTAAAACCATAATCACTACAATATTGGGAATGAAATACATAAACAAAATGAATAATAAAAGAGATTCAAGGACTGCGGATCATCCGAGCAGCTACTTCTGAATCTCGAATAGGTCAGTTGTAATGAGAATCACCTGCCACTCATGCTTGGATCAAAATCTACACAACAAGGTGTATAAAGAAGCAAAAGTGAGTATTAAAATCCACATGTACAAAACAACATCGTTGACTAACCCTAACACAAAGCAGTGGCGAAGGTCGGTCCTAAACTGCCTATTTGTTACTTAACACCCATAACAACTCAATTCCAAGAAATATAGACTTGGACTAGCATCTAAATTCAATGGAAATATATATCAAATACAAATAATTGAGAATCATAGTCAAGTCCAAGTAAGAATAATGAACCACTTTCACAAACAATCAATCACTTGTCACACCATATCAGTAAACAATATCAAGAGAAGTGAGATGAAATATTAGTATGATCCAATGCCTCTTGCCTTGTCAGATATCGGTATATACCACCTCTTTATAAGATGGTTGAGATCCATGGGAGACTCATGAGGTCTATATACCCATTCTGCACCGGACAACCCTTTCTCCAGAAATACCCTTGGTAAAACATCATGTATCATATAATAAGAAGATATCCTAGATGACCTTTTATCAAGATTTTTTTTCACTTACTTAATGTCCATATGCATGAGAGAAAAGACCAAACTCAACAAATTCTATAAGATATTCAACCCTGAGCACAAATAATAATAAATAAGTCCAAAATAACAAACAATGAGCGTAAGACATTGTAAGAATAACCAAATAAGCATTTCCTGTGTAAGACTTCAGCTATAAATCATCTAAGCAATATAAAGTTAGAAAACAAGCATTTAACCAATGGTACAACTATAATCAAGCTCACATAGCATCGAATTTATCAAAATAGGAAGAAAATATTTAATTACTCAAATATATGGCATCGGTACCCACATAAATACTCATCATCTCATTTATATGGGACAATTAGTTTTCATTACCCCTTTATACGGTCAACAATACACTAACACTTTATAAAGAGTCAAACAAAGTCTCAACTTATCTTAATCGAAGTCTAAAAAGTTAAATTACCTTAATCAAAGTCTAAAAAGTTAAATTACAATTTCCCCTTCCTCAAAGTCTCAAAATGATCCAAATCTAGTCAAACACTTAATCTTGATAAGTAAATGAGTCTGTCAATACTCGTATAGTTATAGTTCCATTGTGGCTTCAAAATCAACCCTAATATTCCATGGGAAAATAGGAATTTTGTTTGAAAATTGGATTACCCATAACATAAGGAACTCAAATCAAAACTTTCATCGAACGGAGTTCAATTCGACCTTCAAATCATCAAATTTGATCTCTTAAATTAAGACCCAACATCCTATTTTCCTAATTTGAAAAACTGATTTAAAGGTGAAATCAATAATAAATTAGGGGAAATGCATAATGAAATAAAGAAATATTGAAAATCCTTTATTGAATTGTCCCAGAATATGATCCGGGGCTCCCAAAATCGAGTTATTGAGTTTGAAATTAAAAATGGATGATTTAAATTTGTACATGTGTCTCCTTCTACGTGAATGCATTAGGTCCTTTACGATCGTGAGCCTTACCCACCCCAACCCATCATAATTGTGTACCCTCTTTGCGAACACGAAGAACAAATTTTACCCAGCTCAGCTTAAACATTTGCAATCGTGGACCCTGCCTTCACGACCGTGAAGCCCAACCCTGCTCTTTTTTTGTGAATATTATGAGAGGCTAGTAAATGTGAAGAAGGAATTTGTATGCACCAGGTATCAGCAAAGGACAAATCCTTCAAATATCTAAATGAACACTCTAGATTCATTTGGAATCCCTTGAAAATAAATCAAAAATGTAACTTGATTAAAAACCAAATTACGGACATGTTGGAATCATCAAATAAATGATTTGGTATTGTATTGACCGAATATTAACCAAAATCAACTTAAAGTTTTTAAATTTCCAAATTTAACCAATGACCCAATAGTCCAACTAACTAAAAAAACAACCTTCCAAATCTAACGTGATTGTTAGAATTCCATTCGGGGCACTTTTTCATCAAATATTGACATTAGTCAATCTTTTCAAATTTTCAACTTTCCAAACATAAACTCTTTCAAAATTCATCCAATCACCTTGAGAACTGCGTTATCCATCCCTGCATATCACAAATACCATATCGAAGCTACGGGAAGGGGTAAACTAAAACATAATCTCCTAGTCTCTCTCAAGAACAAACTAAAACATTATCTCCTAGTCTCTCTCAAGAACAATAAAAGATGTTAATATTGTGAATTGTGAGCCTGTAAATTAGCTACAATCACTGCGTAATTGAACAAATAGAGATTTATAACTTGATTATACATAAGTAAAATCAGAAAGTCAAACAACTCAACTATATTTCTTTTGTCCTTATTTCATAAAAAAAAAAAAAGCTTAATGGCTGATGAGTCGGTAAATTGCAACTCATTTGACCTAAAAGTAGCAAGAAATCATGTCCTCAATGCTAATTTGAATGCGTTGTAATGTTGTTTTGGTTTAATTTCAGGGTTAAGACCAAGAAATGGCTAAAAAGCAAAAAGGAGCAAAAAAAGCAAAAAGATGGAAGATTGAAGCAAAACATGCACAAAAGAATCGTAAGTGTCAGTTGGCGCATCGTCGAGTTCACATGCGCGTCACCAAAATGGCACTTCCATCACCAATCACAAAAGTCTGGGCCAATTCAACTTGTGGAAAAATTGAGACGACATGAGTCTTTCGGCGTATCGCTGAACTGATCGACTAAGCCATCACTCCATCGCTAAATGTAATAGATTCCAAACCATTAAACTTAACATGTTGCCAAATTGGCGAGCCTGTGACAATACAGCACATCGCTGACCCCTTCAGTGATGGTATATTGCTTAGCCGAATTGGATACAGTGGCATTTTTATAATTCTAAAGCCCAATTTTGCTGAAACTATTTAAGCCTTTTTGTCCATTTGGAACCCTATATTTTGTCATTGTTATGAATCTAAATCTTGTAACCAAACCATAGTTGGGATATTAACTATTTTGTTGCTTGAAATTTGTATTTTTCTTGTGAAAATTTGGATTCTATGGAAAATATGGAAGGAGAATTGGGTATTTCTCCTCTTTCTTTAACTATGAGTAGATAATTTTTCAAAATTGGGGTTATGAATTATTGAGTATTGAATGTTGTGTGGGCAGTGATTATTTACCTTTGTACTAGACTGCGCATTATGATTTTAGCTAAATTTTTATATTTTAATTTATAGATTAAGGTTGCAAATTAGTCTATTTTTTTGATCTCTTGTCTTGTTTGCAAGAGAAGACAAAAGTGATGAGATTTAGTTGACAAAACTTGAGTTACACTCATTTAAGAGGTGGTACTAGGACTAGATTACCCATTTTGAGGTTATTGGTTGTCTGATAGTGTAGGCACTTGGGTGTTCGAATGAAACTCATGTTAAGTTTGGTGGTGGATTGAGAAATTACAACAAATACCTAAAATCAAGCCTAGTTATAAAGAGCAATCTAATTTTAGGTGCATTTTCACATACCCATGCATATAATTATTCTCAAGAAGGAATAACCCCAAGTGCTTTAATCTATTGATTACATCTTGTAGCATTTGTTGGGACAAACCAACATTGAAATTTATAACTTAATACGAAATTGTTTTAAACCAAAAAACCCAATCTTTACTTTATTGTTTGACATTTAGCATTGTGTGCCAACTTATAGTCACTTGTGACACTTGAGAGTGAAGCTATTACTCTCATTCCCTGTGGATTCGACCCTGACTCCTAAGTTGGGTAAAAGTATTGCTAACGACCACGTACATTCATTTCCTAGAGTGTATTTGAGTGTTATCAAAAATGGCGTTGTTGCCGGGAAATGAAACATAGCGTTCATTCTTTGTAGTTTTATAGGTTACTTTTGTTAGACGTAGTGTAAACTTTAATTTATTTGTTGTTTTTGTCTCGTTTAGGTGATAATCTAAGTCTTCATGACATAATGAGTCAAAATAGTCGCAACACTGCTACCTTCGATGGACACCTTATGAATGAACATCACCTAGGGGATACCGGAAGGGCAAGTGCAATTCGCATCCCACCCGTGGAGGGTAATGGAGTATTTCATGTCACAAGTGTGATGCTCCACTTACTCCAAATGAAGGGCTTATTTGGTGGTCAAGCCTACGAGGACGTCAATCTCCATTTGAAGAACTTTATAGATGCGTGTCTCCTATTCGACATTGCTCATATCTCATAAGTTTCCATTCGGTTGAGACTCTTTCCATTGTCATTGACGAGTGATGCGGTATTTTAGTTGTGGGAATTACCTGCAGGTTCTATAACTTTGTGGGTTGAGTTGTCGAAGGATTTTCTAAACCGATTCTTTCCACCATCCCGCATGGTAAAATTGAGGGAGGAAATCATAAACTTTCGACAATTGAGTGGTGAGCCATTGTATAAAGCATGGATAAGGTTTAATAAGAAGTTGTTACAATGCCAAAACCATAAGGTTTCAGATAAGATGCTTCTCCAAATTTTCTATAGAGCATTAGATCAGTTGAACAAGATGGTGGTGGATAACGCGACCGGAGGATCTATAATTGAACAAACTTTTGGAGTTGCTTTGGGGTTATTGGATTAAGTAACAAAGAAAAGTAGAGCATGGCACATAAAAGATACCGAGGTGGCCATGGGGGATACCTCCATATCTATTATGATCCAAGATCAAAGGAATAAGGATGAAGAGAGAGACAAAAATATGGCCAAAGTAATGACATATTTGGATCTCCTCACAAAACATGTAATGGGTTTAACTCCAAAGGAGGTCAATGATGTTGCTTCTAAGGGCACTAAAGCATATGAAGATGATGATGCGGAGGTGATTGATGAAGAAATTTGGTTCTTGTCGAACCAACCGTGAGGTTCCCGACCTACCTATCAAAGGTAAGATAGGAATCAAGGTGGGATGGAAAGGGACCGTAATTGGAAAGACCGTGATTAGAAGGATCGTGATCGAGATAGAGATTGTAGGGGTAAGGAAAGAGATAGGGATTGCATTTACAGAGACAAAGATCTTGACCATGATAGATACATTCTTCCACATGATTGGGCCAAAGGTAAAGAAGTGACCTCCGTTGATCTAGAGAATTATAAGAAAGAAGATGTTCTTGCTCGTATCCTTATAGGGGTTGAAGGAAATGACAAGATGCTAAGGGAAATAAAGTGTGAATTTTCACAACTCAATCAAATGGTCACTTCACACTCGGCCTTGATCAAACAACTTGAAACCCAATTGGCTCAAATCTCTTCCCATTTAAATATAATAAGGCAAGAAGGATGCCTTCCTAGTGATACGATAGCAAACTTGAAAAATGATGCCCATATCATGGAAATTGTCACTAGGAGTGGTAGAACTCTTGGTAATGATGTTGTCAATCTTGATGAAGACCCTAATGAGAGGGGTGTTGATGAACAAGTAAGCAGGAAGAGAAAGCAGCTTGATAAGTCAAATGAAGATGTCACTATTCAAAATGAGTCGAGTGTTGAGAAATCAAGAGTAGTGGAAGAGAAGGTTGAAGGTGAATAAATACCATAAGCAGTTGATGGTAATGTTTCAAAATCGTAGGAGAGTTCGTTTGTCTCAAAGCCGCAAATTAAAATACCTCCACCATTCCCACAAAAGCTCAAGAAGAATGAGGATGCCACAAAAATCAAGAAGTTTCTTTCAAAGTTTGGCAATTTATTAGTAAACATCTCGTTCGTGGAAGCTTTGCTAGAAATACCCGGGTACGCTAAAGTTAAGAAAGATTTGGTGACCAAGAAAAGGACTATGGATATCAAAATAGTGGAGGTCTAGCATAGTTGTAGTGACATAATATTGAGCAATCTTATGGTTAAAAAGGAAGATCCTGGTGCATTCACCATCCTATGCACCATCGAGTTATACCAATTTGGCAAAGCATTATTTGATCTAGGGGAAAGTATCAACTTGACGCCTCTAGAAATTTTCAAGAAGTTGGGATTAGGCTCACCAAAACCAACAACAATGAGCCTATTGATGGTGGACCAGTCCATTAAATTGCTGGTGGGGATTCTTTATGATGACCTTGTTTGGGTTGATAAGTTTATACTCCCCACTAATTTTGTAATCCTAGAATGTGAGATAGATTATGAAGTCCCGATCATACTCGGTAGACCATTCCTTGCTACTGGAAGAGCATTGGTAGATGTAGAATTTGGCGAGATGAAATTTTGGGTGAACAATAAGGAGGTGACGTTTAATGTGTGCAAGTCCATGAAGAAACCAAAGGACTTGCAAGTGATCTCCATGATTGATATGATTGATGATGTGGTAGTCGATGCTATGGAGGTAAAATTCATTGGTGACCCATTAGCAAAAGTGTTGTGGACCTATGGAAGTGATGAAATTAAAGAATATGATGAAGTTGTGGCCTCTTTGAAAGGTTTTGGTTTTTTCACCAAGAATCCATGAAAGCTTGATCTCTATTTGAAGAATCGGGAGAATCCTCCCGCTAAACCCTCAATTATAGAGCCACCAAAACTTGAGCTTAAACCTCTATCACCGCTCCTACGTTATGTCTTCTTGGGGGAAGGCAACACCTTACCCATTATCATTATGGGAGATTTGATGCCATGGTAAGTGATAGCATTGAAATTGGTGGGGAGAAAATATATTTGGGCAATTGGTTGGACCATAGCGGATATTATCGAGATTACACCCAGTATTTAATCTCATAAGATAAAGTTGAAACCCGATTATATACCAAGTATTGAGCATCAACGGAGGTTAAACCCTTCCATGCAAGAGGTTGAGGTGATAATCAAGTGGTTAGATGCGGGCGTTGTGTATCCGATCTCGGATAGCACATAGGTAAGCCCGGTTCAATACATCCTAAAGAAATGAGGTGTCACAGTGGTCCCAAACAAGAACAATAATCTTATACCCATCCGTCCTATCACGGTTTGGAGAGTGTGTATTGATTATCGAAAGCTAAATTCATGGACGGAGAAAGATCACTTCCCTATGCCATTCATGGATAAAATGCTTGATAGACTAGCGGGGAGGGGTTGGTATTGTTTTCTCGATGGATACTCGGTCTACAATCAAATTTCAATAGCCCCTGAAGACCAAGAAAAAACCACGTTCACATATCCCTATAGAATATTTGCCTTCAAGTGCATGCCCTTTGGGCTATGCAATGCACCCTCTACTTTTCAATGATGTATGCTTTATATCATTTTGTACATGGTGGATAACTCAATAGAGGTATTTATGGATGATTTCTCGGTTGTTGAGGATATGTTTGAGGGTTGCCTAGAACATTTGGAGAAGGTAATTGAAAGGTGTGTGGAAAATAATCTTGTTTTAAATTGGGAGAAATTTCACTTTATAGTAAAGGAAGGGATTGTTTCTGGACATAAAATTTTGGTCCAAGGAATCCAAGTTGATCAAGCGAAAGTGGAGGTCATTTCCAAGTTACCCCCTTCGATATCTATCTAGTGTATGAGAAGCTTCCTTGGACATGTAGGTTTTTATAGGAGGTTTATCAAAGACTTCTCTAAGATTGCTCACCCCATGTGTAAGCTTCTCGAGAAGGAAGCAAAGTTTGAGTTTGATGGGGAGTGTGTGAGGGCATTCAATTGCCTCAAAAAAAAGCTTGTCTCGGCTACCATTATTGTGGCTCCTAATTGGTTACAACCTTTTGAGATCATGTGTGACACAAGTGGGTTCGCACTAAGTGCTGTGTTAGGGAAACGGAAGGATAAAATCTTCCATTTTATCTATTATGCTAGCATGTCCTTGAACGATGCTCAACAAAATTATACTTTTAAAGAGCAAGAGTTGTTTGCCGTAGTTTATGCTTTTAAGAAATTTTGTGCTTATTGTTGGGCACAAAAGTGTCACAACCTGAATCCCATTCGGGACGGACTGGAACCCGAAGCCGACAAGGCCCGAGAGAACCAATCTGTGCTCACAACATTCATATGCATGCCTCTGTAATAACGTCGCTGTATCTCATACAACTATGCAGAATTCATGGAAATATGTATTATATATATGAAACTTGGCTGATAGGGCCATCAAGTCAAACTGGACATGCATCTCTTACATTCTTCTTCCCACATATGTCTACAAAGCCTCTACAGATACATATACATAGCCAATCTAGAGTCGGGACAAGTCCCCACTTTATACAGCACGTACAATACTAAAATCAATGTACACTATGACTCGGAAAGCCCCGAACCAACTGGAGCTCACCAAAAATCTGCAAATGACCCGCACTCTATTGTGGAGGTCCACTAACACCTGTGCCTGCAGCAAGTAAGGTAAATTCCCCCTCAAGGGGGTCAGTACGAAGAATGTACTGAGTATGCAAGGCTATATGAAACTATATGATACAATAAGACTTCAATGTAATCCAATATAAGCGAGTAATCAATATGGATAAATCAGTGATCTGCATATGTGGAACCATGTACCTTACATTCATTACGAATAACCCATCGTTCTGTATGTTTAGAACTGTGTACTTTAAGTTCATTACTTTCTTTGCTTCTGTGTTCATTCATCAACACCTGTGCTATATCGTACCCGGGCCCCAACTGATCAGTGGGTCTTAACATAACATAACATTATGTTGGGATCGGCTCGAGCTAGGCTTATGCCTCTAGAGCTACCAACCATGAATCAATATATCGGGCTCGGCTCGAGCTAGGTTATTACCTCTAGAGCTACCACCCATAAATCAGCATATCAGGTTCGGCTCGAGCTAGGTTATTACCTCTAGAGCTACCACCTATCAGGATCATCCCGAGCTAGGCTTATGCCTCTAGGACTACCCCCTAATCCAATAATCTCAGGATCGGCTCGAGCTAGGCTTATGCCTCTAGAGCTACCACCCGTACTCTTTCAACCAACAATATGCATTGCTTCTTTTCTTACTTTTGAGAGATTGATACATTGAGGATCATGACATTATTGGAAGCCCACATATATGCATTACTTCACTCCTTCACTTCATGAGATTGATACTTAGTGGTTAAAACATTATTAGAATGTGGAACATAACATTATTGAGACTTTGGAATCATGTCCATAATTATGTAACTCATGAACAACAATGACTAATGAATGAGGGATATGTGACTTAAGAATGAATAGATTCTCCTTACGTCGTCACTTTCCTTGAAACAGTTTCTTTTAGTAGTTACAACATTATGAGAGCTTAGGAACTTCAGTCCATGGATAAGAGACATATGAATGCCAATCGTTCAATGAATAGGAAACATGTGAATAACAATATATATCAAACCTGAATGAGATACCTTAGAATATTTCGAAATGGAACAACTACTATGACAATGTGAACAATATCTGCTGCAGAAGGATACGGAAAGAGTAACCTTACATACCTTATATTCTCACTATGAATACACAGTCCTATATGTGAATATAGTAATCTAGCTCCTTCCTTATGTTTCACTCTACAACACAAGTACATAACGGGCGTACGTTAACAATCAACTACCTTACAAGTGTATAAGGGTCACAATGAGTTACGTGACTGCTATATAGCGTCATTTCATCTTTCACCATACAATCCACTGCATTAACATACCAAAAATACCATAACATACCATACATTGACCAATACATTATAAACCAATAACATTTCACACCAAGTTTATCCTTAATACTTCCTCATTAACACTACGTTACCTTTTCTCCGTCAAGTCACTCGATAGCTTTCACAATAACACTTTAACAATAATACATATTTTATACCATTCAAAATACCTCCGAGATACTCCTTTATAGTCATTTAAAAGGTACCATAAGTTGATAATTGCATCTATGAAGGGTATAGGGGCTTCGAGGGGTCAAAGGGATGCAAAAACAAGCAATTCGGAGTTCTGGGCTGACCTGCGAAGCCACCTGAGCCTAAAGGTGGCTGAAATGAATCCACATGTTCCCTTTGGCAGTATCCAGAGGCACCCGCGAAGTCACCTGCACCCGCAGGTGCTTCGTCTGCGAGGGCGGGTGCCCGTTTCGGCCAAAAAGGGTCTCTTTTGGGTCTTTTTATGCAATGAATGGTCCATGATCATAACTAAACTTCTCTTGACATATTTTATATCATATTGGATTCCAAAAATCAGCCATGGTTTCACAACACACATGAACATCACCAAAACCACACTATTTCTTCAATACACCACCAAATCCATGCACAATTTTGCAATAACAATTCCAAACATTATGTACAAGAATAAAACAAGTTAAGTCTATAATAACATCTCACATGTCAATATTGAACCCATAAATTTCACTTCCTTCAAGGCCACAAGTCCATTTTCAAGTTTACAAGGCAAAAACCTTCACCGATTAAGCAAACATAAATTGTTTCACATATAGTGAACTTCTCACACTTCATCAACATAAACAACATGATATACACCATATTTCATGCATATAATATATTAAACCATGAGATTAAACACTTACCAAATCTTTCCAAGGAGTGATCTTGTCCCAAGAGAAAGATAGCTTTAGGGTTTGAGTGTTGAGAGAAAAGTTTGGATAATTCTAGAAAATGGTATGTGTAATGTGTTGAATAAAAATCTGATTTTTATCTTGATTTATATGGTCCCCTTAAGTCATCCTTAGCCACATATAACTCATTAAATGAGGGCCTCACTTGGTCAATTGAAAGAATGGGTCAAATACCCCTTTTTGGGCCATGTCTTTCTTATGATTTTTGGGCCTCATTTGGGCCCAATGGCATAAGACTCATTAATGCCCAACAAATTAATGTATAATTCATCAAATCTCTCATGTTTCAATATTTCCATGAATGTTACGATAATCAACTACACTCAAAAACTTACGGGGTGTTACAAAAAGTCATTGTGGACACCGATCACGCAGCCCTTCGGTATTTGATGGCCAAGAAAGAAGTAAAACCTTGATTTATTAGGTGGATCTTATTGCTCCAAGAATTTGATTTTAAAGTTAAGGATAGAAAGGGATGTGAAAATCAAGTAGCGGACCACATATCACGCCTCGAGTCAAACGAAGAAAAGTAGGGTAAGATTGAGATTGATGATACATTTCCTGATGAGCTTGTCATGGCCATAAAGGGGAGCATGCCACCATGGTATGCTGATTTTGTTAATTATGTAGTGAGTGGGCTACTCTCCGATGACTTGAACCATTACCAAAGGAAACGGTTCATCCACAATGTGAAAAGGTATTATTGGGATGAACCCTATCTCTTTAGGGAGTGTGAAGATGGAGTGATACATCATTGTGTTATGGAGGAAGAGATGAGGCCTATTCTTGAGGAATGTCATTCATTACCAGTTGGTGGCCATCATGGTGGTGTGCGTACAGCTGCAAAGGTCCTGCAAAATAGATTCTATTAGCCAACTTTATATCGTGATGCTCATGAGTTAGTGCGGGCATGTGAGCAATGCCAAATGCAAGGTGGGATCTCAAGAAGACATGAGATGCCTTTGCAACCAAGTGTGGGTATGGAGTTGTTTGATGTATGGGGGATGGATTTCATGGACCCTTCATGAGCTCATAAGGGAATCACTACATCTTGGTAACGGTTGATTATGTTTCCAAATGGGTTGAGGCCATTGCATTGCCAAACAATAAAGCTAAGAGTGTTAACCAATTCTTGAAGAGGTATATTTTTACCTGATTTGGGACACCTCGTGCTATCATAAGCGATGGGGGTTCTCATTTTTGCTACCAATCATTTGGGTCTTTGCTTGCCAAATATGGAGTCAAGCATAAAGTGGATTTTCCATACCATCCTCAAGCCAATAGGTTGGCGGAAGTAGCTAACCGAGAGATAAAAGAGATTTTGGTGAAATCCGTGAATGTGAGTAGAACGGATTGGGCCCAAAAAATTGCTAATGCATTGTAGGCCTATAGGACCGCATTTAAAACCCACATTGGCATGTCACCATATCAATTGGTGTTTGTAAAAGTTTGTTATCTCCCCGTCGAGTTAGAATACAAAGCATTGTAGGCCTTGTGGAAATTGAATATGAATTGGAAGGATGCCTCTAAGTCAAAAGCAGATCAACTTTAAGAGATTGATGAATTACGCTTGAGGGCTTGTGAGAGATCTACCCTCTATAAGGAGCGTATGAAGAGATAGCATGATGCCAAAATTCTGAAAAGGAAGTTCAATATTGGTGATGATGTCTTATTGTTCAACTCGAGGTATAAGCTATTTTCGGGTAAACTTAAGACTATGTGGTCGGGTCCTTTCAAAGTGGTGCAATGTTTTCCTAGTGGAGCGGTTGAATTGGAGAATGACACGGGATCCCAATTTACTATGAATGGGCAATGAGTTAAACATTATCATAGGTTGTTACCAAAGGCGGATTTCTTGGAGGTGTGCTACCTTGATGATGCATGATTGATGAAGAACAACATTGTGCCATGACAATAACTAAGGCACTTTTTGGGAGGCAACCCATGTTTACTTTTGTTGTTTTGAATAACATGTGTTGATTGAAGCAGGTATGTGATGGATTTGAAAAGTAGGAAATGAGGTGTATTACAAGTCGGAGAAGAAAAAATTAGGAGATTATGTGCAAAGATCCAGAGAGGAGGCTTTGGCAATGCACCAACCCCATCAGCGCGTCACCGAAGTCCCTCATCGAATGGATCTCTTAATCTTAAATGAACTGTCCAATTCTGTGATAGTATATATAAATTGGTGAATCACTGACAAGTTTGGCAAAGGATTGACCATCGCCAAAGTGCTTCATCAAAAAGTGGGCCCTAGGCTTTAAAAACTGTTACATTCTACGACAGAACTCTAAATTGGCGAATCGCCGATGCATTCCGCCATGGAAAAGAATCGCCGAATCGGTCGAGTTTAAGAAAGGAGTGTTTAACTTCTTGACCCTTGACCTTTTAGTGTCTTTTGACCTTTAGTTTTATTCAAACTCTCCCATTTCCCCATTCTCTTTCCTTCTTTACTCTCTCTAATCGACACACTCAAATACTCACGCACTCATATTTTTTATCTCAACTCACCACCATCACCACCACATGAGTACATTCTCACTGGATTTTTACAAGAATCTTGCACATCTTTAAGTTCCCTCGTCGAGTTTTTTCTATAAGTATTGAAGGTTAGAAATCATTTCATATATTACATCAATTTTTGTGTATTGATCATGTGAATAATTGTGATAGTATTTGTTGTGTGTCTTGCTCGTTAATGATGGGTGCAATTTCTTGTGAAATCTTTATCATATTTAAATCAAAATCTTGCTAGAATAGGGTTGTTTAGTCTTTAAATGTTGAATGATTGATCATGATTGCACTTTGGATGACTTGCTAATGCAATGGGTGTTTAAAATAGTTAAAATTCTAATTAGGTCAATCTGAAATCGACTTATTTTGCCCAATGATAGATTGGGTGACGTCATTCTTAAGGGAAAAATCGTCATAGTGTGGTTTAAATGTTGAAACCTGGGGAAGTCTGAGTACCCATGGAAAAATGGATCAAAAATCACCATTGAAATGGCTTGAAAATCACAATCGAGTTGGGGAAGGTGACTATCGGCGATAGGTTGAGAAATTCGGCGATGTGTTGAACCGTGTGGTACATCACTGAAGTGCTCCCCATATCATCGATAGTTACAGAAAGTTAGGCTATTCAAACTGAGATTTGGCAATGCTGTGGTGATTCGGTGATGCTCAGGGAGTATCGCTGAATCCTTCGGCGTATTGCCAAATTCCCACTTTCCTTCGCCGATTACCCCAACTATTTTATATTCAAATTGGTGATAGTACTTTGCATCACCGAGTTGATTGGCGATGCTCCAATTTATTTGGCAATGTTTTTCTGGAAAAATTATTATGCTTTGTTTTGCTAACTTTGGTCTAGCCCATTGGTACTCTTATGTACAGATATGCCTTGTCAGAAGTATGTGTCCAAGAAATAATCCAAATCTCTTCCTCCCACCTCAAAACTTGTAAAAGGGCTGACTAAATCTGAAAAGGTGTACAACAGGAAAAGAGTTGAAGAAACTAGATCCAAGACACCTGTGATGGAAGAAGAAAGCTCGGAGCATATCTCAAACTCCGAGAGGTACAACCTTGGTTCCTATGAGGAGGGGAATACTACATCCATTCATGAGCCACTGTGCACTCCTGAGGTTGCTCCTACAAAGAAAAAAAGGGTCGATCAACCCACTACTAATGCAGCAAAACCTCCAACACATCCTCATGGGGCCCCCCATATTCTCAACCATCTTAAGGTGCCAAATCAGTGCACCATCATTGAGGAGTAGTGACTAAGTCTAAATAGTCTGGAGGGAAAGCATCCCCGGGTGTTATCGGCACTGAGATACAATGATTTCTAGGTATTAAGTAAGCCTTTGAACCTTATATTGAGAATTGGGTTAGGGGATTTTATGTGGCTTACGAAAAGGTTTTATCGAAAAAGAGAAAGAGGGGACCACAAGAGAGAAAAAAGGTTGTTAGAGCGAGAGGTGTAGATGTTCGTTGTGATGAGACAATAATCAATAAGGTTTTGGGGTATAAAACAATAAACATTCATTAATTTAACACTAGATGTGGGAACCCAGTGGCTGAGTTGAGGGCTTGGTTAGCCCCTTTGCTAAGTGATAGCACACCTCCGTGGCTTGCATCGAATGTACAAATTCAAAAGGCTGATATTCATTTAGAGGCTTGATATTGGTTATGTTTTGCTTGTAGCAATTTAATGCCTTCCCTAAATCAGTCAATTCTTGTGCATCCTTGGGAAGTACTTGTGGGCACCATTATCGTAAATGAGGGTTTAAATTTGGCTTCCATTATTGTCCCATACATTTCTTGTCGGACCCAACAAAATCAAATCTCCTTTGTATTCCCTTGCTTGATCACTGAATTATGTCGTCGTGCCAACATTCGCTTTCATAAGAAGTAGTATTTTGATTATACCCGTACCTCTATAATAGATATTACCAGACTTGAGCTCATTCAGGAAGTCAAGAATAAGAAAGTTTAGGCAGATGATTTTCTGGCAGTTGATTTTGGTTCCCGTAATAGTGGTGCAAGCCAACCCACTCATGTTATTAATATGGTTCCTACCCTTCCTAGGTCAGTTACAGCTCCAACACCCTCAGTTCCATCTTCAGGTACTTCATCACATCCGTCTCGACCTAGTGCCCCCAGTCCTCCATCTTTCACTATTTTGGGTTCTTCAAGAGCCTTGTTAACTCAGGCTGACATTGTCAGGATAGGGTAGTTAGCTTATTCGGGTAATACGAGGTCAGCTAGATTAGAGAAAGAGATACCCGGGATAATTACTACTACAGTGAAAGCCTCCATGGATCTAGTACATAAGGAGCTTTGAGGTGTTCGTGAGACCCTGCGGCTTTTTGGAAGGAGATTAGATGACTTGAGTGCTCCTCAGCAGCCTGCTATACCTGAGGTAGTGACTAAGATGCAGGATGAGCTAGCTTCTCTTTGGAAGTATGTGGATGAGCTTCGTTCCCCTAATTTGACACATCTATGGGAAGATTCATCTGAGACACCAGCTCCAGCTCCTGGACTTATTCATGATAAGGATCCAGCTTATGAAGAGGAGGAGGTAGATAAGGATGAACGTGCTTTAGATGATGATGTGGATGGTGTCGAGATCGAGGGTTACATTGAGAAGCAGGGACAGGTTGGTATACAGGATGAGGCTCAGGTTGAGACATAGGTTGATGAGCAGACTGACAGGAAAGAGACCGAGGATGTTATACTTATTGCCGCATGGGAGAGGTCAGTTTGTGATATGACACAAATCGGGACTTCTGGTTCAGCTGCTTCTATGGAGATCGAGGATCATATACCTTATCCATCCCTACAGACACTTGAATCTGAGCCGAGCACTGATGCCTAGACAATGGCCACTTCAGTGAACCAGTCACCGCCGCAGGCTTAGCCATGTTCAGGGGGAACCTTACTCTCATTCTCCTATACTTATTTAGTCCTATTGCATTGAAGTCAATGCATACTTTTTAGTTGGGGGGGGGGGGGGGGATTTATTTTGGATCTGTAATATTGGGCTCTTGGTGTTTGGTTCTTTTGATACAGTGTTTGGGATATTTTTGGATATTTATTTTTATTTTGGTGTGTGGTGATGACTGCGATTTGGATATTATTTTGATATTTCATTTGGGTTGTAATATTTGAATGTGTGGTGTGTGATGTTTTAGTTTTATTTCTTTACTTCTTATTTTCTTCTTAGCTTTGTAGCTCGTAATTAGTCGCAAATAAATTTCTTTTTTGCATGCGTACTTAAGAGAAAACTATACTAGCAATAGAACACTTTGACTCAAATAGAGCTCTTAGGGAGATGTTCACGTACTCAACTTTTAAAAATGATAAATCATTCAGCATTGTACTCCATTTTTCAAAATGCCCCTTTTTACAAAATTAATTTGGTTTAGTGAAACTAGTTAGGAGCTTATTATTTGTGAACACCTGTATCTTACTTTGAATACTTGAGTACCTTTCTCTACATGTGCTATAAATATGGTACATCAATTGAGGAAGGGTGCTTCAGGTATGCTATTGAGTGCCATGTATGGGTGAGAGTTTGGCTTAATCTTGCTTGTTGAGTCTACCTAGAACTTGTCCGGTTGCTCCAATTCAAAAGCTAATAGTGTGGAATGTTGGAGAAGTTATCTTAGGTCATTGATTGAGAGTGAACCTTAAATTTGACCAAAATAGCCACCCCATTATGAGTTGAGTGACCAAATTTGTCCCAAATTCAATCTTTGGAAGCCTTTTTCTTGGATAACCTCATTACAAGCCAAAATCCATTTTTCAAAGTCCCCTCTTTTGAACCTAACCCTTCTTGAAGTATTTAGGTGAGATCGAAAACCAACTTTAGTCAAAAACCTAAGTTGAGGGTGGTGGATATCCTGGGTAAGACTTGTGATAGATAATTCTTGGATTTAAGGGCCAATGATTTTGCCTCCCTTCTAAGTGTCCTAGTATTCCTTGTGAATAGTAAAAAAAGAGAAAAAACCTTGAAAGAGATTTGAAAAAGAGTTTAAAGTGTGTTAGTGAGTTAATAAGAAGATTTTATAATTGATAGGATAGGAGGGGGAAAATAGCATGATAACATTTGAGAATTGGTCCTTAGATAAATTTAAAGAGTAAGCTTTGGGAAATAAGTGTGATTGAGGTCTCCTTAGATGATTCAAGAAGGTAGAGTCACTATAACCTTAACCTTTCCTACCTTGCCCAATGCCCACATTACAAGCCGAAGCAAGACCTTTGTGATCTCCAAAGTAGCATGCTTGTATGTGGTGAAATGGTGCTTACGGGTAAGCCTATGGTGTGGTTCTCATGTGCATGATTATCTTTCAGAGTGTGAGCGATTCATAATAGTCCTTTAAATCAATGTTGATGTGTTCTTGTGGGAAAGGACTTCTTTATGTGAGGGCACTTGATTGAATTACTTATTCGCTTTTTGATCTCGATTGGAGTCTATGAGCATGTGCGAGGTATGGTAACATTTAATCAACATTTGAAGCTCGTCATTCACAATATAACTGTTTGATAGGTGAGACTTGTGCCATTATTTTATAAAATGATAGGGCAAAGTATTTTCACAAAAGAGGCATGTGTCTATTCTCCCTATTAGTACCATTTGTAGGCATTGGTGATTTTTTTGTGTGTGCATTGATTTACTCGAGGACGAGCAAAGATTTAAGTTGGGGGTGTTGATGAGTCAGCAAATTGTGACTCGTTTGACCTAAAAATAGCAAGAAATCATGTCCTCGATACTAATTTGAATGCGTTTTATTTTTTTTGGTTTAATTTCAGGGTTAAGGCCAAGAAATGGTTGAAATAGCAAAAAAGAGCGAAAGGAAGCAAAAAGATAGAAGATTGAAGCAAAAAGTACACCAAAACATCACAAGTGTCAGTTGGCGCATCACCGAGTTCACATACGAGTCTCCAAAATGGCACTTCCATCGCCAATCACAACAGTCTGGGCTAGTTCAACGTGTGACAAAAAGGCAATGACATGAGTCTTTCGGCGTTTCGTCGAACCGATCGGTAGAGCCATCACTTCATCTCCAAATATAACAGATGCTAACCCTTTGAGCTTGACATGTTGTCAAATTGGCGAGCCTGGGACAATTCAGCGCATCGCCGACCCTTTTGGTGATGGTATATTACTTAGCCGAATTAGACGTGGTGGCATTTTTGTAATTCTGAGGCCCGATTTTGCTAAAGCTATTTAAGCCTTTTTGGCTATTTGGAACCCTATCTTTTGTCATTGTTATGAATCTAAAGCTTGTAATCAAATCGTAGTTGGGATATTAACTATTTTGTTGCTTGGAATTTGTATTTTTCTTGAGAAATATTAGGATTCTATGGCAAATATGGAAGAAGAATTGGGTATTTCTCCTTTTTTTTTTTTAACTATTGAGTAGATAATTTTCCAAACTTGGGGTTATGCATTATTTAGTATTGATTGTTGTGTGGGTAGTGATTATTTACCTTTGTATTAGATTGCATGTTATGATTTTTGCTGAATCTCTATGTTTTAATTTATAGATTAAGGTTGCAAACTTAGTCTATGTTTGGATCTCTTGTCTTTCTTGCAAGAGAAGACAAGAGTGATGAGATTTAGTTGACAAAACTTGAGTTACACTCATTTAAGAGGTGCTGCTACGAATAGATTACCCATTTTGAGTTTATTGGTTGTTTGGTAGTGTAGAAACTTGGGTGTTCGAATGAACCTTATGTGAAGTTTGGTGGTGGATTGAGAAATTACCACCAGTACCTAATGCCAAGCCTAGTTATAACTAGCAATCGAATTTTAGGTGCATTTTCACTTACCCATGCATATAATTATTCTCAAGAAGGCATAACCCCAAGTGCTTTAATCTATTGATTTCTTATAGCATTCATTCGGAAGAACCAACATTGAAATTGATAACTTAATACGAAATCATTTTAAACAACCCCCCCCCCCCCCCAATTTTTACTTTATTGTTTGATTTTTAGCATTGCGTGCCAACTTATAGTCACTTGTGACACTTGAGAGTGAAGTTATTGCCTCATTTCCTGTGGATTCGATCCCGACTCCTAAGTTGGGTAAAAATATTGCTAACGACCGCGTACATTCATTTCCTAGAGTGTATCTGAGCGTTATCAAAATTTCTGGTAATTGCTCATTTTAGGCCATGTTGAATGAGCAATGCATTCCTGGATTTATGTCGTTGTTTGAATGTTAACTTGTGTTTGGATATGTGGTATGAAGTCATGATTTCAAATCCTAAATTCTTTAAAAAGCATGATTTGGGATGTCAAAACTTTTTAAATGTAAAAATTGTCCCATAAGTTTATATTTTGTAAAAAGAAAGACCTATTTTTTAAAAAATTCCATAAAAGACTTATTCTCAGTGTGAAGATTTTGTTTGTACCATGTGAAATGATTATATTAAAGAATAATTAGTTACTATTATTGTTGACTAGTGGATCTTTATAAAATTATGTGTATTTGAAACTTTGTAATTGCAAATATTTATTTATAAAAAGGAACATGGAGATATGTGACTTATCAATATGACGTCTTAGAAAATATTCCGATATCTTTTTTATGAACTATGATTTGTTCATTTGATAAGATTGTGTAAGAATTGAATTTTCATAAATTGTGGGGTTTTCATGTTTATGAAAAAAATATATAAATTAAGAAATCGAAATTGCAAGTTGAAACAAAACTTTAACTTCATATCAATTTGATTTCATATCATGATTTCAAATCGCATATCCAAACTGGCCCTTAAACATCTAAGCTTTTGTTTAAGTATCATGACTGGGTTGTTAAAGGTGAGAACAATTTTGTGAAAAGAATCAGAGAAAGTGAGTGGTGACGTTATGAAACAAAAATCAACATACCGGTACGTAAATAATCCAGCTGTAGTATAAAGAAATGAAATTGGTCAAAAAAGGAAAAGAATATTTCCTTACTATACTCCAATATGACAATTGACAAAACGACGGAAAAAAGTGTGGTCACGCCACAATTATTAATTAAAAACCAGCTAACTGATTAGAGTGATATATAATATTAGTAAACCTCAATAATGCAACACATAGGCATCATACTGAACAGTAGCATCGCCAGTTTTGAAATCCCATGAATGAGTACTAGCCTGAACATATCCTCTAGCAAATCGGAAAAGCCCACTGCCGCCGATCACCGCCATCTCTCTCACCTTCTCGAATACCGGATTCCGGCCAAGTATAGTGAAGGTGCTCCCATTATATTTTCCTTCAACAAAGGCAAAGTTCATGACCATCATTAAGCCAACATCACTTAGTGAAGCAGCAGCATAAAACCCTTGTGCCCTTCCAACTATCTTGGAACTCAGCTGTGGTCCTAGGGTGAGGGCATTATCTATCATATTCATTTGGCCAAAGCCTGTGGTGGTGTTTTTCGGTGGTGGGATAATCATCATAGATGTTGGTTTGGAGCCACTGAGGACGTCATGCCAATAAAATCTGAAATGGCTGAGTTTTTCCTTTTTTAGCCTCATAGATTTTTTATTTATGGATTTTCCAAATATATAATCATCTTCTCCGGTGGCCGGAAAGGCTACCAGTGAAAAGAGAAAGGAAATGGTGAAGATTTGGAGTAATAGTTTGGCCATGAAAGTAGATTCTTTGAGTCACTTGGTGGAGAATGAAACCATATGGTGTGTGGATACCCGTTTTATAGAAAGTAAAGGCAAATGTTTCCATATTGTAAGTAACTTGACTTGGACAATCACAGAACAGTGGCACTTTAAATTATTATTTAACATAAAGTTGCCACTCACTAAAATTATTAATTTTAATAGTAAGATATAAAGAAAAAGAGTTTTTGCAAAACATCTGATATAAATCACAGACCCGCATTGTCATATGATTCGAAAGTTTACTAGACTCGTGAGTCGTTCTAACTATAAATATTTATTTTCTTACTTGACTATGTTGCAAGAAAATGTCTTGATTAAGAAAAGGAAAAATACATCAAATCCATCTTGAATTTATACCAAAAAGTCGATTACACACTTAAATTATTGAAATGGCCTATTACACATCTGTACTATTTAAAAGTGAATTTATTTACACTCTAACGCACATGCAACCAGTCTCATGATGGGAGGTGTTCTACACTCGCCCCACATCATCGTCATGTCACTGCCGTGTCAGATATTATGTAAAATTTTAAAATAAATAATTTCATGTCATCATTATTATTTCTTCTTCATTAAACACCATCAATTCACCATTAAACAATCATCATTGAAGCTATTATCACTAAACCCATATCTCCACCTCAAAAATTTCTCACCGCACACCATCAAATTTGAAATTACACCAAAATATTGTTACCATCATAAACTGCAACAACGTTTTTATTAAATACCTCAGCTCGTCGAAAATTTTCGTTTTGACCATATTTGTAGATCTTCCATGGGAAAAAACCTGTTCATATTTATTTTTCTCCTTTTATTAATAAATTATTCATCTTTTGTTCCATTGCTATCAAAATTATCTAACATTACTTAAGAATTTCCATTTCCACCATAGTAATGCTAGAAAAAGCTCAAATCTTTGCAAGAAAATTTCAAGATGACCCATGAAAAATAGGAATCAAAAGTCACACATTAATTTCCTTCACAAGACTCACCATGAAAATTACACCACCACCATTGTTATTATCGAAATTCACAACAACAATCACCACAAAATTTTATATTCACCATCAAAATCACAACATTGTCATTTCCAATCATTAAAAATAAAAGCATACCCACCATAAATTTTTTCACTAATCACCAATTCCATCACCAAATAGTGAAGAATAAGTACTCAATTAGTAAAAGAAAATAGATTGAAAAAAGTAAAATGACAGTGATAAGAAAAACGAAAAGGAGAAGAGGGACAAAATGTTTAAAAAAAAAAAAAAAAAAAAAGGTTGTCAATGGAGAAGAGGGGGCTATGAATTTTCCCTTTTTTTTTTCTTTTTTGTTTTGATTTTATTCAAATAGGGATAAATAATGTCCTTGGAAGATCTGCAACAACATCTACCAAACAATAAAAAGAGATGAAATTTCAAGTATTTAGCTCAAATTGATTTTTTTGTTTTTAAGAAGATGAACTTTGCTTTGCAACTTCTTTAAACCTTTTTTTTATTGGTGAGAAAGTCCACGTGGCTGCATTTTTAAAAGAAAAAAATCAAAAACGAGTCTATTTTCTTTTTCTTTTTAATTTGTTGCCACATCAGCTTTTGAGGTGTAAATAAATTCATTTTTGAATAGTGTAGATGTGTAATAGATTGTCTCAATAGTTTGAGTGTGTAATCGACTTTTCAGGATAAGTTCAAGGTGCATTTGATGTCTTTTCCCATTAAGAAAATAAATAAGATTATGATTTTTATTAATTTGTTTAACTATCAAAATAGGGGCCCAGAAGAAATTACTTTTGAGCACAATTTAAAGAGTGAGGGGTATTTGTACACTCGATATATGTTGACTATTATAGTAATTAGAAAACAGTCTTCAAAATTATTTACATGTTTACTTGCCCATATTTTGACTTGACATATTTTTTAAAGATAATTTATAAAATATAATTTCACTATATTATCCTTATTATTATAAGTCATCATTTAGTTTAAATTCAACATGTTGGTAAATAAATTGAAAATAATTAGTAATACTTAATTATAAAAGTAAATTATGTTGGGTTCGAAATCGAGAGGGCGTCATGCGGAAGCTATTAGTTGCAAATCATAGAGGCGATAATTCAGACGACAAGGAAAAACATACTAAAAACATATTATTAATATGGTTTGGTCAAACGACCTACATATTAAAAACTAAATTTGAAAAAGCATAAAATCTATTGAGAGAAATCTCCTCCTAAACAAGACTCTTTAAGGACTACATTGTGGATGCTATTGTGTTGTGATATGAGAATGGGGGTCTTCTATTTATAGAGGTTCAAATCCTTTCCTCCAAGAAAGAGGTTAGCCAAATATAGAATAGTTTTATATTTTTCTTTTAGGAAAAATAAAAGTAATTATGGTATTATTTTTATTTTCCTTTCAAGAAAAATAAAACTCAAATTTGATAAGAAAATCAGGGCAAAAACCCTCACAAATTACATATAAAATAAAAAAAACATTTCATTTTATTAAATTGAACAAGTAAAAGTGAATATTTAGTATAGTAAATACTCCGTTCGAACCACTTTACTTGTCGCCCTTACTAAAAATAAATGGTCCAAAATGATTGTTATTTTGAAGAATTAAGGTATAATTAGCTGTTTGTTTCAACCTGTTTCCTTAATCACAAATATAGAGAGATATTAATGTAGTACAAAAGAGAGAAATATTAAATTGAGAGGAGTGATAAACAAGTTCCGTTTTGTTTTACTAGGCTCTTATACTAAAACTAGTTATTTTAATTTACTTGTTCATTTTTCACAAATCAAAAGGTTTGACTAATTTTTTTCCTCATACTACCCTTACCCACAAATGAATGGGAAGCGAGGCAAAGGTACTCTTTCATTAAAATGAGGGGGAAAGGGATTAATATTAAATCTACCTAAACTCGCAGCATTTCAAAGTATTATTGATAAGATTAATTGAATAAAATATATTTTTCTTTAATTTTTTTTTAAAGAATATAATGAATTAATATAGACTAAATAAAATAAAGTAAAAAGTAAAACGAATCGAGAGAGTAAGTAAAAGTGGACGGAGGAGGGGGAGTATCATTCAACCTAAAAAGAGATGATAGTCAAGCGTAGAATTTCGTGTCCGTTTCATCTTCCAACTAAAATTAAATGGGCGGAATTCAAATCTCCGTATTTCTAGAATCTGCGTGTTCACACCTAATTGTCCGAATAAGACAATATCCTCAAACTTTTATGAAAATGTTTTTATGTCTTATTTTTTATCCTCCACCCCATATTTGATGTTCAAACTTCGATTATATTTGAATTCGTGTAAAAAATTCTCCATATTGATGAGGTGTATAAAAATAAATTAAAATTCTATGTATGTAGCAGATGCCACCAACTCCTTAACATGCGTTTCATTTAAGGGACGGGGAAATGATTAGGTTAACAGGCAATAAAGAGTGGATGACTAAATATGTCTGCACCTTTTTGTACGTCGAAGTGGTGAACGACCGGAACTTTCATTGATGTGGGCATGCTTTTCTTGAATTTGAATACGGAAAATGAACAAATATATCCTCGAATTATGATAAATAATACGTATATATCTTTCATCATATTTTGGGTATACATATACCCCTACCGTTAATAAAATGGTATGTATATGCCTCTCATACTAACGGTAGGGGCATATGTGTACCCAAAGTATGACGGAGGGTATATACGTACCATTTATCATAGTTCGAGGGCATATTTGTTCCTTTTCCGTAATTTGTTTCCCCAAATAATTAACCCAAGCTCACTACCCGACCCTGTTCCAATTAAAACCCAAGAGACGCCTATCTAACAGATGTATTTTTTCCACCTCTATAACGATATATACACACAATACAGTAACACCCACTACTACCAATTTTCAAAAAAAATAAAAAATCATTAACCCATAACAACTAAAAACAACATCAAAAAAATTGAATCCCTCGCATTTCATTTTCCAGCAACGTTCCGTCGGTAAAACATTACCCATCACCGGTCAACACCACATAGCCAATGATACAAGACGAAATACTCGAAAAATGATAAGAAACCCTAAAATCTAAGAACACGAAATTAAAGATAAAAGGATAGAAAGGTAGAGACACAAATTGAAATCAAGGCAACCAATACTATAATAAAGTAAAGACCTCCTTAATATTCAAGATAAACATCTAAATCTATGAAAGCAAGACACAAGCATGAGATCTAACAGACAACCATGGCTATACGAAAACCAAGACCTCCTATTAAGAATCCAAACAAGCACCTATACTATCGAGACACCCTCAGGAGGAATGATCTCCTCAAGCAAGCAATCTCATCAACATTGTTTAGCAACCAAGGCCTTAGCCTAAACTCTCACAAGAGTTTTCACACATCAAAATATCATATCAAAATTAGTCTATCTCTCTAAAATGAGCTATTCTCTCTTACATATAGCCTACCTAGTAATTATAAAAATACCTTTAATGAAATAAGGGTCTTCTTTAACATGAGACTTTAATGTCAAGAATAGCCACTTTTGCATCCATAGCCTCTTTCTTGCTTTTTTTTACCTTTTTTCCTTGTACTTTCACTTAAGCATATTCTTGACCTTCAATTCTTCATTCCATGGTATTGATGAAGCTCGGCTTGCATCATTCTCCCTTTCTTGAAAAGGATTTGTCCTCAAATTCAAACCTAGCAAAACCATAGGGGAAACAAGCAACAACAAAATCCTCATGGCAGCCTTGAATTCCTTGTGGTCCCTTCTATTTTTGTCCTTTCCTCTTTTGGAATATTCCCTTTTTGTACTAACTTTATCCTTCTTTCTTTTGGAATTTTGGAATATTCCTTGGCATAAACAAGTATACCTCCTTTTTCTTTCACTCCTTTTGGATCAAATACACCCTTTTTGAATATTCTTCTTCAACAAGATATGAAGAACTTGAAGAACACAAGAACATTCAGATTTTGACCCTCAAGCAAACGAACTCGAAATTTGATGAAATTCGAAACCCAAGTTCCTTTCAAGCTTCCGAACAAACCCCAAACATTTTTAAGACCAAAAACTCAACCAATAATTTCAGATTTGAGAACCCACTTCAAATTTTCTTCAAACTCAAGCTCCAATAATGGTGGAATACTCAAATCAACCCGAAATTAGCTCAAATTTTAGATATCGACTCAAATAGTACTAGGGAACAAGATTCAAGTACTAGAAACACAAAAAGACTCAAAAACTCAAAAACGTTTTTTTTTTTACACTTTTTTTTTCTGATTTTCAAGATAACAAACCCAAGACTAGAATCGTGGGGACGATTCTAAGCTCGGCTCTGATACCAAATGATACAAGACGAAATACTAGAAAAATGATAAGAAACCCTAAAATCTAAGAACACGAAATTAAAGATAAAAGGATAGAAAGGTAGAGACACAAATTGAAATCAAGGCAACCAATACTATAATAAAGTAGAGACCTCCTTAATATTCAAGATAAACATCTAAACCTATGAAAGCAAGACACAAGCATGAGATCTAACTGGCAACCATGACTATACGAAAACCAAGACCTCCTATTAAGAATCCAAACAAGCATCTATACTATCGAGACACCCTCAAGAGGAATGACCTCCTCAAGCAAGCAATCCCATCAATATTGTTTAGCAACCAAGGCCTTAGCCTAAACTCTCACAAGAGTTTTCACACATCAAAATATCATATCAAAATTAGTCTATCTCTCTAAAATGAGCTATTCTCTCTTATTTATAGCTTACCTAGTAATTACAAAAATACCCTTAATGAAATAAGGGTCTTCTTTAACATGAGGCTTTAATATCAAGAATAGCCACTTTTGCATCCATAGCCTCTTTCTTCCTTTTTTTTACCTTTTTTCCTTGTACTTTCACTTAAGCATATTCTTGAGCTTCAATTCTTCATTCCATGGTATTGATGAAGCTCGGCTTGCATCAGCCATCGTCTCCGTCGGACTGAAAACACCCCAACTGCGAACTATCACCGCACCTCTAGCTCCGGCCACCTCCGGCCTAGTCTCCACTCCCTCCAACCAGTAAACACCAACTAGCAGCAGCGACCAATACTGCAATTTGATTGAAGTTTATGTTTAAGAGAAAAACAGAGAGAGTATCGGATTTGGAACAAAAATAGAGGTCGGATCTAGTTAGTTTGAAATCGAGTTTGATGGGTTTATTGGGTGGGGTAGTATGTTTGAATTAATTATTTGGGCTAAGAAAAATTAAACGAAAAAGGAACAAATATACCCTCAAACTATGATAAATGGTATGCATATATCCTCCGTCATACTTTGGGTACACATATGCCCCTACCGTTAGTATGAGGGGCATATACGTACCATTTCATTAACGGTAGGAGCATATGTGTACCCTAAGTATGACGGAGGGTATATACATACCATTTATCATAGTTCGGAGGTATATTTGTCCCTTTTTCGATTTGAATACGAAGTTTGAAACGTACGAATGCATTGATGACTTCTAGCTTGTTTGGCCAAACTTATAAAATCAACTTATTTTGAGAAGTGTGCTTTTCGAAAGTGCTTTTAAAAAAAGTACTTTTGGTGAGAAGCAATTTGTGTTTGGCCAATAAATTTTAAAAAACAATTTTGGGCAGCAATTAGTGTTTAACCAAACTTTTAAAAGTGTTTTTAAGTATATTTTTCTCAAAAGTGCTTTTAGGGAGAAATTACTTTTTTAGCTTATGAAAAACTGTTTCTGCTACTCCCTAGAAGCACTTATTTTCTCCCAAAAACTTGCCCAAACACCTCAAATTTTAAAATAAACATTTTTTAGAAAAAATAAGTATTTTTGGAGAAAAATAAACTTGGTCAAACAAGCTATTCAAAAGTCAAAAGTTCTACTCCCTTTCTTTCGTTTTGATGTAGTCTTTGAACCCACTCCGTTATTTCCATTATTAAATATAACACATTTTTTAGTTTGCACGCCCCTTAAAGAACTATGTATTTTTAATTTCATATCATCCTTATGTAATTTCTTTATTTATCTCTCTTTAGTTAATGAGAAGTGTGATCTTTCTTCAATAAATGAAAAGTCTACTAAGGATAAAATAGAGAAAAATATACTCAATTATGTCATGATTTTCTAAAATGACAAGTATTATGAAATGTCTATTTTTAGTAAGAATGACAATTGTTTAGTAACATAGAGAGTATTAAAAATAAATTTTTTTATTGGTTCATTTTAACAAATCAAAATAAATTTATTATTCTTGCAATACTATATTTACCATTTAATAACGACATAAAATAATTTATGCAATAGTAATCAAAATTTGATTTTCAAAGAATAACTATTAAGGATAGTTTAGTAAAATAAATTATTAATAGATATATTTTTAAAACAAGTGTCAAGTCAACATTTATCAAGTAAAATAAAACGGAGGAAGTATTTCTTCTGGCTCAATATTTTATTATAAAATTTGTATAGTTAAAGTTTAACCAAAACATAAAAATTATGTTTATAAACTTATTTTAACATTTATATAATTATAAGGCTCCTAAAATTTATACTCTTATATTTCATGTTATTTGTGTGAGTATTAACTTTTTTCATCAAGGATAAAACAAAATTTTTATTAAATAACTTTTCATCGCATAAGCTGTAAAATTTATATTCGTATATTTCTTTTAATGTTTGTAATTATAAACTATTTTCTCTAAGGATAAAACAAAAATTTAGTTAAATAACTTTTCAGTGTATCACAAAGCTATTTTTTTTTATAACGGACCAAAAATAAAATGTTAAAGCATACGGGGAGTAATTATTTATTTACATAATTGATAGATCATAGTATATTCTTGGACCAAACTTTACGTTGCAAACTGTCTGTCGTCTCTGCTTTTTATTCAATAGGTTGCTTAGAACGAAAGCAGAATTTGCAACAGGGGTACCAGTATTCTGTACTTTTAGCATGCTGGACCATTTCAGAAAATATTCTAAGCAAATACTTTCTGCTGGCTTTATTTATTTATTTTTGGGAAAAGGCTCAAATATATCATCGAACTATTGAAAATGACTTATTTATGCCATCCGTTAAAAGTTTGACTCATTTATGTCATCGTCGTTACAAAACAGGCTCATCCATGTCATTGCTTCTTAACGGTGGTTTTTTAAAAACAGTTTTGCCACATGGCCTCTTATTAGAGGTCCACGTCATTAATCAAATATGCCATCGAACTTTGAGAAAAGACTCATCTATGCCATCCGTTAAAAGTTTGGCTCATTCATGTCATTGCTGTTACAAAAAAGGCTCATTCATGCCTTTTTTTTTTACAGTCCGGTTGGTGATTTTTGTAAAATAATTTTGTACACGTGGCCAATAATGATTCGTACACATCACTAATTAAATCAGCCAAATAAAAAATCTAAAAAATTGAGCTTTCTTCTAAAAGGTGAAGTTCAAATTTTATTTTCCACGACTCACAAATTTCTAGTGCATCTGATTCTTCAAGTCATTAGAATCTTCAAGTTTTGATTTTAATTTGATTTTGCTGAACTATTCTTCTTTTCTTCTCTGTAATTTCACCGATTATAGAATTCTTCTAATTTTTGCTTCAAATACAATTTTTTAAGAATTTGAAAAATTGTGTTTCGGTAACTAATTGATTCGTTGTTTGAAATAGTTGATGTCTGTTTCGGGCTTAAATTGACCTTGAGATTTGCAGAATTGTGTTCGACGATTCCGAAGAAATTGAAAATCGATGAACTCTTTACAGTGCCTATAAAGGAGTTACAAAATGCATAGAAATATTTTGGCCGGAGAAGTCGATATTTTTTTATTTGGAATTTTAAAATTTCTTTGGCTGATTTAATTAATGATGTGGACGAATTATTGTTGGCCACGTGTACAAAATGGTTTTGCAAAAAACCACCAAATCGGACTGTTAAAAAAATGGCATGAATGAGCCAAACTTTTAACGGATGACATAGATGAGCCTTTTCTCAAAGTTCGATGGCATATTTGAGTCTTTTCCCTTTAATTAATGATGTGGACGAATTATTGTAGGTCACATGTACAAAATGGTTTTGCAAAAAATCACCAAATCGGACTGTTAAAAAAAATGGCATGAATGAGCCTTTCTTGTAACGACAATGACATGAATGAACCAAACTTTTAACGGATGACATAGATGAGCCTTTTCTCAAAGTTCGATGACATATTTGAGCCTTTTCTCTTTATTTTTTTTAAACGAAAAGGCAACACGGGCCCTGGTTTTATTAAAGATAAAATTTTCTCAAGATACACAATCGTTTTGCAGTTAATTACCTATAATATCAATGATATTTAGTTTATCAAAAAAAAGATTTTTCTTTAATTAAAATTGCCAAAATAGTGTATAAACTTGTTGGGTAGAATTCTTCGGTTTCACTCGGTTACTATTTATATGTTCATTTGACTTGATACAGAATTTAAGAAAGGAAGGAATATTCTTAAAACTTATAGTTTAAAATAATTCATAGATGTTCGTGTAACTGTAAGTCATTCATTAAGGATAAAATAATTATTTTAAAGTTAATTCTTACTAACTACGGAAGTGTGTCAATCATATAAACTTAATCTCCCTAAATTAAGGCAAAAATGTATAAGATGGGGTATACATTTTTCCTTCTTTTGCGTAACCTTCCCTTCCCCATTAGGCATGTCTTCTTCCTTTTCCCATCTTTCTTTTATTTTTCTTGCAGTTTCACCTTCCTTGAAAAGTTAAATTTTTTCAATTGTGTTCAAATTCCAAGAAGATTTACTATCTCTGTTTAAAAAAGAATGACTTACTTTTCTTTAGAATGACTTTTTCCTTTTTCGACAATATTTTAACTCCAACTCTCCACGTGACATGTTTAAAACTACAAGATTAAAGAACATTTTGGTACATTTAACATAGCTTTAATTTAAAACCACAAGATTCAAAAGTATTCTTTATTTTCTTAAACTTCATACCAAGTTAAAATCACACTAAGCAATTATAATAATAGCTTCCTTCTCATAATGTATTTTAGTGGTTCATTTGTGTGTATAATATACCAAGACTGTCTAATGTATTTTAGTAGTTCATTTGTGTGTGGAATATTTGGCGCCTCAGTCCAATTTCACTACTAAAAAAAACAGAAAAACCGACCACAAAAAACCGACCACGGGTTGTGGTCGCAGAAAAACCGACCACAAGTGGTCGATTTTTCATTAAAAATTTTTTTAATCAAAAACCGACCACTTGTGGTCGGTTTTTCTATTTTAAAATTGCCAAAAACTAATTAAATTAACTAGCAAAAATAAAATTCCTTAAAACCGACCACATGTGGTCGGATTTTTATTAAAAATAAATAAAATAATTATTTAAAAATTCTTTTTAATTTTTTATAGCAAATATATTAAATTTGTTTTCAAAAACCGACCACAAGTGGTCGGTTTTTTTTTTAATATAAATAAAAATTAATTAATTTTCAAAAACCAACCACTTGTGGTCTGTTTTTTTAAAGAAAATAAAAATTAATTAATTTTAAAAAACCGACCACTTGTGGTCGCTTTTTTTTAAAGAAAATAAAAATTTATTAATTTTACAAAAACCGACCACAAGTGGTCGGTTTCTTAAAAAAAATAAAAATAAAAATAAATTAATTTTAAAAAACCGACCACAAGTGCTCGGTATTTTTTTTTAAAAAATAAAATAATAAAAAACTGACATTTCCCAAAAAATTAATATAAATAAAAAACGTAAAAGTGAATATATTTTTTTAAAAATTATATCGACCACTTGTGGTCTACTTTTATTTAATAAAAAAAATTATTTAATATTTAAAACCGATCACTTGTGGTCGATTTTTGTTAAAAAATATTTAAAATAAATTAAGAAATATTAAAAACCCGGCCACTTGTATTTGATCAGGGTTTTTTATAAAAAATTTAAAATAAATTAAGAAATACTAAAAAACCGACAAGTAAAAAAATATTAAAAATAAATTAAGAAATACTAAAAAACCGACAAGTAAAAAAATATTAAAAATAAATTAAGAAATATAAAATAAAGAAATAAATAAATAACATAAAAGATAATCTTTATTTTTTACTTACGTTTCAATAAAATAAATATATTGTCCATCGAGTATATATTTGTATACGTGTATATCTCGTGTGGTTATTTAAGTAATAGTCAAAAGCTAATTGAATGTAAACAAGTATATTGAATACGTTGATATTATACGATCGAGTTAATATATACTGTTGAAGTTATAATAATGTAAGCTAATTAATCGATAATTCATCAGAGTATATTTGAAATACTTTGTATTACGAGGTAATATACTCGTGTATGTGATGTATATAGTACATATTTAGAAACTGATAGTCAATAGAGTGTGTGTATGTGTGTATATACGTATATCTCGTGTAGTGATGTACGTAGTAGTCAAAAGCAACCTAACTGAATCTATCCAAGTATTTTGAATAACACGTTGATATCATACGATCGACATAAGATCATATAATGTTGAAGTTATAATAATGTAAGCTAATTAATCGATAATTCATCAGAGTATATTTGAAATACTTTGTATTACGGGGTAATATATTAGTGTATGTGATGTATATAGTACATATTTATAAACTGATAGTCAATAGAGTGTGTGTGTGTATGTGTATATACGTATATCTCGTGTAGTGATGTACGTATTAGTCAAAAGTAACCTAACTAAATCTATCCAAGTATTTTGAATACCACGTTGATATCATACGATCGACGTAAGATATATACTGTTGAAGTTATAATAATGTAAGCTAATTAATCGATAATTCATCAGAGTGTATTTGAAATACTTTGTATTACGGGGTAATATACTCGTGTATGTGATGTATATAGTACATATTTAGAAACTGATAGTCAATAGAGTGTGTGTGTGTATATACATATATCTCGTGTAGTGATGTACGTAGTAGTCAAAAGCAACCTAACTGAATCTATCCAAGTATTTTGAATAACACGTTGTTATCATACGATCGACGTAAGATCATATACTGTTGAAGTTATAATAATGTAAGCTAATTAATCGATAATTCATCAGAGTATATAGTATTTACGTTGTATTACGGGGCAATATATTCGTGTATGTGATGTATATAGTACATATTTAGAACATGCTAGTCACTCGAGTATATATATATATATACGTATATCTCGTGTAGTGATGTACGTAGTGTTGACACCCAATTTTGACCTCCCGATATTTATTAAATTATTCCCGCAAACATACATACGCATAATTTACAAACACGTAGTCTATTACTATTTCTACTATTATTATTTTAGCATTCCATATTCATAATTTATCTAAATTAGTGTCAATTCTAGCCGAAATTGAGTCCAATTTGAATTCCCCAATTCAAACCCATAACCCAACCCATTTCCAATTTTAATCTCAATCGTCTATCAAGATCGATCCGACGGCCGAGATTGATTGATCCTTTATTTCCTTTTTAATTAAAACCAAACACCTAAACCCTAATCTCCCCCTCTCTCTAAACCACCGCCACCTTGACCTCCTCTCTCCTCTCTCAGTTTCTTCCTCCTTCAAACCACGACCCGTCCAATGCCGCCTCCCACCGGCGAACTCCTCCACCTCTATCCGACCACTTCATCTCCACCAACTCATCTCTCCCTCTCACTGTCACCGTCATCGGCGAGACGCCGACGAAATCCACCACTCACTGCGCCGGAAAACACCACGAACCAGCTCCGCCACCGCCGACTCTCTCTCTCTCTTCTCTTCCCCTCTTTCGTTGCTGCTCTCACCCCAAAATTCTTTTCTCCCTCTCGATCTCCTCTCCTCCGATTTGGAACATTACTTTACTTGAAGGAAGGAGCAATTTTTGTGAAAGCAATTTTGGAATATTACCTTACTTGAAGGTAAGTTGATTTGTCTCGATCGTCTTTTGCGCTTGATAACATCGTTTAAGTTATTTCTTTTGCTCACCCATTGCTAGCCTAATCATGACAGTGGTATGACTTAGGAAAAATTGAATATGAGGGCTTTAGATGATCTTTTTGAGTTTTTTTTTTCTTTTTCAGTAAAACCAAACTTGCTCATTTAATTTCCTTTTTCTCTGTTTTCTTGGTAATGAAATATTACAATTTCAAAGGTATCTCCCAAATTTTATATTCTAGCTTGATATAATTGACTATTCTTACGTTCATAAATCAACTTCAGTTTGTCTATTTGGTTTTAGGAGTTTCTTGTTTAAGTAATAATTCTAAAAGGATCTATGTAATAACACCTCTTTCATGATTAAGAACCAGAGAGCCTTTGTAGATGTCTAAGCGCAGACTTTAAACCTTAGAAATCCTTTGATCTAGAATCTATGTCTTTAAGAGTTGTTCTCTCTGACATATTTCAAATTGTTAAATTAATTCATTTTTACTACTTACTATTTTAAATTCTATGGTTACTTCAAATGTGTTGAGTGAATTATTTTATTTTTTCATGCAATAAAATGAGTATTGACTTGATCTTTTAGATGCTAAATAGCTCTTTTTTTGTTGTTGTTAAATTCATACAAAGTTTAAATAAGATTGCAGTGAGTACTACTTATCTGCTTGTTTGCTTAAGCTAAGATTATCGTTCATGAGTTTTGGTGGGATTGACATCATGTTTACTCACTTGGTTATAGAGTAATATCTTGCCCGATGATCTTTAAAGATAAACTATAGCAGCTGGATTTTACTGGAGTTTCCCTCTCAAACGTTAGAATTTGTTTCCATTCTTTTTCTCGTTGCTATTTCATTAGTTTTGTTTGCTTAGTTCATCAAAGTTTCTTGTTAAGTTTTTGATGAATACTTCTAATTTCACTGAAATCTGAATGTATCATACCATTTTTAAATTCTCTGATAGGGTTATGCAATACCTAGGTCTTAGTATGCTGAACGACTGTAGCATTAATACTTTGCTTCAAACGATTTATCTCCTAAATGCATAAGATTTGCAGGTGTTTTGTTAGTCCAAGTATGAAGATTTTTTTAATCTTTTTTTCAATTCAAAGTTTGTTGGAGCTTATTACATTTCTAATTTTTGGGCATCCAATGGGGCTTTCATGCATATACTATTTAAAAACTTCTTTTTTAGTTGTGACTTGTGTTTCAATTTAGTGCTAACTGTCCCATTAGAATATTAGTTTAAGGTAGTCTCTCTGATCGTAGCGTTGATTGCATTCAAGGTCTCTCGAGCCTTTTGTTATACCAATGTCTCCATTTTAGGGTTTAAGAACTAAGGTAATGAAATTATGGTATTTGGACTTTTGTCGTTGTTACGACAGATGGAGAGTAGTGCCCTATTGGTTTAATTCCTGCTTCCCCTTGGTATTTGTAAAGGAGCTGGTAAGTGCTTTCTGAATAGATTCCTTTTTCTTCCCTAGATACCGAACAAAGGTAACCCTGCTGAAAGGGATATCTATCTAATTTGATTGATTGCGTAAAGCTCGCGATAGCAACCAAAGTATACATAAAAGAGAGTTCTTTTGTATTATATTAGATTAGTATTAGTTAGTGATCCCTGCTTCTGCCCGTAATTTAATTCGTGGGATTAGTTATACTATATTAACTTGTGTCTCTTTTCTTATTGAGTAATTAACTTTCTCTTCTTTTAGTCATGTACTTATGTTAATTTTTTTCACTACAATGTTATTTACGGACTTATGGAGGAGTTTATATGAATGGTCTTCTTCATTGATGCATGATTATAGTATCTTGGCTGACCATATTGGTTAATAGTATTCATTTTTTTACTCTGTTGTTTTGTATTCATCATTCTTCTTTTCTTTCTTCTTTCATATGCCATCCTTGATATAGGTTTTCCATTTCACAAGTTGAATGAATCGGAAAAAGACTGAATACCAATAGTTTATTATTTCGTTGTCCGATCCAAAGGTCAGACTCTTGTTTATATTTTCCTTGTGTGTTTTGCTTCCCTTCCACATCCACCCCTTCCCCAACTTTTAACTGTTGCTTAGAATACTCCTCCATTTCATATTACTTTGCCTCTCTACCAAAAATACATGTTTTATTTTACTTGTCCAATTCAAAATTACTTGTCCCATTTAGAAAATCAAGAGAGTTTTAGTATATATTTTTTTCTACCCTTGTATTAAATAACTACATAAAATAGTATTAGTCAAATTTAGAGTTCAAAGTGTTATTAATAAGGTTAATTTAATAAAATACCCCTAATAAAAATTTTCATAAGGCTTGTGTCAAGTCAACATAGGTCAAGTAATATGAAATGAATGGAGTAATTTAGTGATGGATCATAACTATTGTGGTTTCTTGTAATCAACTAATTAGCACATTGCATTCAGGTTTTAAGTATTTAATGGTTTATAAGTTTTCATCTAATGCATTTATTTTATTGTTTCAGTCTAGTGATGCAAATCGAAAATGCGCTTACTTCACCCGTGAATGGAGAATCACCACGCAAACACTTGGTATCTTTTCATATTAGATTTTATGGAGTTGAAGTTGTAAACTTTGAGTTATCTAAACCGAGATTGTTAATTATGTTTGACATGAATTTAGATTTGTGTTGTTTTGTACTCTGAATATTTTCAGTTTAATCTATGTTATAAATAGTTGTATATGTTGTAATTGTGTTGTTTTGTACTCTGAATATTTTCTATTCAGTCTATGTTATAAATTGGTAGTATGGCAAAATTATTTATACGTATGAATATAATTCTACAGTTTTTTTTAAGAAAAATCTGTGGCGGTTATAAATGCATACAAGATATTGAGACTATATTGTGGGGGTTATAAACCCTCACAGATTGAAGTTGTTAAAAATCTAAAATCATATTATGGAGGTTATAAATTGCTACAAATTGAATCTTTAAACGTTTTTTAAAATTATATTTATTTAAACATTTTTTTCTATTAAAAAAATATTTTTAAATAAACCGACCACATGTGGTCGGTTTTCCAAATTTTTTTTTTTTGGAAAACCGACCACATGTGGTCAGTTTTCCAAAAAAAAAAAAAAATTTCTTTTACAAAAACCGACCACATGTGGTTGGTTTTCTAAAAATATATTAATTTTTTTTTTAGAAAAACCGACCACATGTGGTCGGTATTTTAAAAAAATATTAATTTTTTTTTTTACAAAAACCGACCACTTGTGGTCGGAAATTTTTAATAAATAGAATTTTAATTAAAAAATTTATTTATAATATAATTAATATCGATTTATAAATAAATAAATATTTTTGGAAAAACCGACCACATGTGGTCGGTTTTGGAAAAGCTACCACTATTTTACCGACCACAGTTTGTGGTCGGTTTTTTGGTCGAAAAAACAGGAAAATCGACCACTTGTGGTCGCTTTTTGTGGTCGGTTTTCCTGTTTATTTTAGTAGTGTTTATTATGTATTTAAGTTAGTTCATTTGTGTGTGTCACCTATGGAGACTCAATCTAATGTTTTTAAGTGGTTTATTTGTAGGTGTAATGTATCAAAACTATAGGTGTAATGTATCAAAACTAACTCTAAATGTATTTTAGTGGTTCAATTATATGTGTAGTGCATTAATACTCATTCCAATGTATTTTAATGTATGGTTAAATTGTATGCGTAGTGTATCTGAGCTAACTCTAATATAGGGAAAATTTTCTGGAGATGCACAATTGTTTTTAATTTACCTATAATACCAATGATATTTAGTTTACCAACAGTACCCAATTTTCTTAAATTAAAATTGCCAAAATAGTGTATAAACACGTAACACGTTGGGTAGAATCCTTCAATTATTTTATGCCTAATCTCCCTAAATTAACGGAAAAATGTATAAGGTGTGTTCATGTACATTTTTCCTTCTTTTGCGTAACATTCCCTTCTCCATTAGGCGTGTCTTCTTCATTTTCCCTCTTTCTTTTAATTTTTTGCAGCTTCATCTTCCTTGAAAAAATAAAGTTCAAATTCTCGAAATATCTAGTATCTATTTATTAGTCTATCACAATAAGCAATTTCTCATAACAGTTTCCTTCTCATAATGTATTTTAGAGGTTCATTTATATATGTAATGTATCGGGACTCATGCTAATGTATTTTAATTGTTCATTTATAAGTGGAATATATGACAACTCAGTCTAATGTATTATGTATTTATGTAGTTCATTTGTATGTTTAATATATAGAGACGGAATTAAATATGTTTAAGTGGTTCATTTGTAGTTATAATAAATCCGAACTAACTCTAATGTATTCTAGTGGTTTATTTAAACTTCACTATATTTAATAGTATTAATAAAATTGGTATTTAAAAAAGTTATCAACAGAAAAAATGTATACTACACAAAAATTTATTATCACTATAAAAATACGAAATAAATATTACATGAACCTATTGGCTCTATATACAAAAAGATATTGTGAAAATACATAAATCAATGTGTATTTTAATGTGAAAGTAGAATGTGTATTTTAATGTCAAGTACATGAATCGATTAGATTAACAGGATCTCTAAGACGGACGGTAATCCGCGCGGTCAGACAGATCTAGCTAAAATAGCATCTTTATACTTTGTATAAAAATTGAAATATAGGAGATTTTAAATATATCACTTAACTGTATGGGAGGCAGTTGGGCCTATTAGTCTGACATGGGACCTGTCACTTCCAGTAGGATTATGTCTAGAGGTTCTAACCGGAACAAGGATGCGCCCTTTTTTCTTCCTTATATCAGGCTTTTACCTTTTCACCGGCTTACCAGACTTAATCATAGTGGTCAGGACTGTATCTCCATCCAGAAACCAAGTCAGAGTGATATAAGAAAATATCTCTCATATTTTAATAAAGCCAGATTCTAAGAGTTAAAAGACAGAAAGATCATGTGGTCAACATAGAAAGGAATTTAGCCAGACATAGTCTGGGCTTAGATAAATAAGGAGAGAAGGGGTGTCACCTTATGAGACCCGGTGGCAAGGGTCAGTGCCCGGAAGCAAGGGCTTTAAGAAAGAGGGGCCGTATAAGCAAGGCCAATATTTGTGTCCAAAATATGGACGTTTTCTGATTTTTTATTGATTTACAAAATATGAAACTTTACAAGCTTTAAAACGTAGAGAGAAGGAGGAGGAGGCTAATAGAGAGAGAAGGGGAGTCTAAAACTCTTCCTTCTGTAAACAAAAGACTACCTATTTAAAGAAACGAAAAAGAATCTTTACACAGTAAAATGGGTCCCAAGTGGATCCCTAAGTAGTAAAAGTGTACACTGAATCTACTGTACTAACAGTGAATATACTGTGTCAACAGTGAATCTACTGTTTAAGTACTGTGCTGGCGGCTGGAAATATCTTCCATAGTGCTGAATTATGATGCTTTCTTTTTCCCTTGAGCTTTGTCTTCTGCTGCTTTATCAGCTGCTTTGAGACGTGTAATAAATGTCTCAGTGCTGTCTAGTTCCTGTTCGGTCATTTCCCGTTCAGGTTCCGGTGGTTGAGCATCGGTGAAACTGTCATCATCGTACATGCTCCCACTATGAATAGAAGAATCTGTTTCCATGTGTAGGAGGGAGTCTAATAAGTTTTGTTTCATTTCATCGACATAGGCCTGAATGAGAGTGGCTTTATCTCCACTTTGGAACATAATTTTTCGAGCCATTCTTTTGAGATTAGGATCGTCAAATTTTGTTTGTTCCTGATGAGTCTCATAAGTCTCAATGGTAGACTGGATCTGGTCTAGAAGTGCTTGTCCTTTAAGAACTTTAGTTTCTTTGTCAATTTTTAACAGTCCTTCCCAAAAATTATTGTAGAAGGTACGGTATAGACATGGTATCTGGTTGTTAGTATAGCCAAATTCGGGGATCCATTTATGAATCCATGGAATAGAGAACTCCAAAAAGAAATATATCTGATCAATCTGATCAGGGTAGCATAAATGATCTGCTTTATAGAGATTTTCCAAATCAGGAGAAATCATTTTCCATTTTTGATATAATTGAAAATAGTTATCTGGCAAAATTTTTACCGTAGGACCGTGGTATGACCACCAGTCTAAAAACCAATTGGGAATTATTCCCTCAAAAACTTTGGTACAGATTTTAATGAACCAAGTATGTTTTTGTCTGGCATTATTATAATAAAGCACTTTAGAAAATGCTTGGACATAGTCCCAAAAAGTAACATTCATAGAAATGTCATTGACAATAATTTGTCATTCTCTCATGGTGGAAATTCCC
This sequence comes from Capsicum rhomboideum, assembly GCA_031232105.1. Classification (NCBI taxonomy): domain Eukaryota; kingdom Viridiplantae; phylum Streptophyta; class Magnoliopsida; order Solanales; family Solanaceae; genus Capsicum; species Capsicum rhomboideum. Next base: position 42,267,880 of record CP124719.1, on the reverse strand, counting down.
CAATCTTCAACAGATATAATCCGTTTAATAATTATTTTGGAATATTCATGTTCCTTTTGTCCAACAGGAAAGTGAGAAATCTCTGCACATTCCGTTTGAGTTAAAATAGTTTCATAGTATGAGCGAGTCTTATATGATTCGCCGGGAAAATATAATCCCTGTATTAAATACCTTTCAAAAATTTGCCAAGGTAAATGACTCCGCAATATCTCAGAGTTTTCAAGGATGAATATCATCTCTTTTTTCGGTACCTTTTCATAAGGTCGGAGGACATCGTCTCTTTCCTTTGTGACTGAAGCAAACGAATCTGTTTGCTGTTGAGAGGCTAAATATGCCTTCATTTGCTCATAGAGCGGGTGTCCTTCTGGAATATCATTCAGATGGATTGAGGTTCCAGAGGAACTCTCTTGTGTGATTTTGGCGTTTATCAACGTCTTTTTTCCCAGTTGTATGACTGGTGAGTTTGAAGATGATGCTTCTTGACTATAAGTCCTGGTTTGAGAAAAGGGCAATCTCCCTCTTCCTCTGCCTCGACCTCTTTCACGGCCTCGGCCTCGGGTAACATGAGTCCAAGAGGACTCAGTCATCCTGTAAATATTCACGAGACAAAAAGTCAGGCAGGGAATTATCAATTCCTTTTTTATATTTTATTTCAAAGTCGAATGGAGCCAATTGGGCTTACCATCGAGCAAATATTAATTTTGAAGCATCATGTTTAAAATCTTTATTAAACATATACTGTACTGATTGAGCATCAGTTTGAATCAGAAATTTTTGATTATATAAATCATCCTGAAATTTCAAAACACATTTAACAATAGTAAGCATTTCATGGGCCACAGTAGCATATTTCTTCTGGGCTTCGGTCCATTTACCTGAGTAATATCGTATCAGATATTCACATTTATCAGTGGGATTAATTTGTTTCAATATTCCACCAAAACCAATATTAGACGCATCGGTCTCAACAATTTTTTGCCAACCAGGGTTAGCAAGAGTTAAAACTGGTAAAGCTTTAACCCGTTTTTTAATATTTTAAACTATAGCCGTGAGTTCATTATTCCATGGTTGTTTATGATTCTTTTTCAATCGATCATATAATGGGGCAACATCCCTGGATAAATGGTGCAATATAATTAAGGCTTCCCAAAAATCTTTGAAGCTGAGCTCGATCAGTAATAATATCAGAAAATTTATCAGCAAATATGATTGCGCGTTGAATAGGAGTAATTTTTTCTTGACAGATAGTATGTCCTAAAAATCTGACATTAGTTTGAAAAAGACTCATTTTGGGTTTAGAAATCACCAAACCATTTTGAATAATAATTTTCTTGAAAATATCAAGATGTTTTATATGTAGATCCAAAGTTTTGGAAAATATTAAGATGTCATCAATATAGACAATTATGAAATCCATATAAGGATTAAAAATGTCATTCATTATTTTCTGAAATTCAGAAGGTGCATTTTTTAATCCAAATGTCATTCATTCATTATTTTTTGAAAGCAGTGCGATAAGTATGTTCTTTCAAAACGAATTTGCCAGTATCCTGACTTTAAGTCAAATTTAGAAAATAGATTTGCATCATAAAGTCTTGATAAGAGATCCTTTTTATTCGGAATCGGATACCGAATCCATTTTAAAACTTTATTAAGAGGTTTGTAGTTAATAACTAGTCTAGGTATACCTCTTTCTTTTTCAGCGGCATTATTGACATAAAAGGCAGTGCAAGACCATGGGGACTTGGAAGGTTTAATTAAACCCTTTTGCAACAAATTATCAATTTCTTTTTTACAATAATCTACTAACTCTGTATTCATTTGACAGGGTCGAGATTTTGTAGGAATATTATCCTCAGAAAAGTTGTCTTCATATGGAAGAGTAATCACATGCTTTTTCCTGCTCCAGAGCACTGGGATGGTCAGCACAAATATCAACAGCAAATTATTCAGAGATTAATTTTATTTTTTCCTGAACTTTAGGAGTTTTCAAAATAGTTTCGATATGTAAACTAAATATTTCTAGTTGAAGAGAATCAACATGCTTTTGTTTTATATCAATTAAAGCATTTATATCTCTAGAAGTAGGCTCAGTAATAAAGTCATAGCTAATTGGTTTATTAGCATATGTAGCACTAAATCCTTGTGCATCTATATGAGTATATGGATAAATAGTATTGATAAAAGGAGTTCCAAGTATAATTGGAGGGTTAAGCTGATTCTTAACTAAAAAGAAGAAATGAGGAATACAAACTTTATTCTGGCAAATATGCGCATTTGGCAATTTATATGCAATATCTAAAGCATGTCCTAGTGCGGACTTAACCATGTGAGTGGTTTTATGAAAATATTTTGAAGGTATTAATCCTTCTTGAATGCAGCTTACATCGGCACCACTATCAATCATAGCAATATTAGAGATAGTATATTGATTATTGATTAGTATGGTACATTTTATATACCATTTATGAGCGGTGACAATTTGCATTAATCCCAAGAAAACATCCTTTTTTGGAAAAGGTGTTTCAATCTCGTCGGATAGTTGGGGATCATCGTCCTCTATTGGTAAAGCTATTGAAGGATCATCGATTTTTCGTTTTCCATGACGATCATGGATCGAATTTACTTCTTCTATTTGAGTAATTCGATGATCAGAGATCATCTGATTCTGTTTGAGAATTCTGATTTCATTTTTCAAATTCTCAATTTCGATTTTTAAATCGTCAAGAGAGGATTCTCGAGAAGGAGCCTGTTTATGTAACAGTCTTCTTTGAACTTCGGTAATTGTATACGGACTGAGATTTTTAATGTCCGTATTGCTATTAGTTGGTTTAGTTGGTTTTAAACCAGAGTTCGAAGTAGAGGCGGAGCTTCCTACTACTGAAAGATTAATAATCTTTTCTCGTAAGTTACTATCAGTAACTTCTTTCAGCAATTCTATGACATTCTCAGAAGAAATAGTTTGGACATTCAAATCTTGAAATTGTGACTGCAATTGATAAAACAGATTGTTATCACAAACACAGTTATTCCCTGGGCAGGTAGTACAACCAATATTATCGGAAGTTTCGTGATTTACGTTATCAGAAAAATCAACTAATTCTTCTTCTTCAGTTTCACTATCTGAAGGAGGATTGTCATAATCATCATCGGATCCTGACGTATATAGCATAGTATATATCTTGTCACGAAGCTCAATATCCTCTAAGGCTTTTAGTTTTTCTAATTTACAATTTGGAGCAATATGTCCATAATTTCCACAACGATAGCACTTAATTTTTGCTAAATCTCGTTTGGATCTATTTTGGTAAATCTGGTGGATTTTTGATGAGCTCTTCTAGATCTTCTATGCTTTCTTCTATACCCCTTAGAAGGAATGTAGATCCATAATTTCCACAACGATAGCACTATATCTAGATCTTCTATGCTTTCTTCTATACCCCTTAGAAGGAATGTATTCCTTATTTGGATAGCGAGGTTTTCCCTTACTGCTAGAAGGCTGAGGCATGCCAAATTGGGCACAGAAATCTCCTAATTGGGTTTTTTCTTTCAGCTTTTCTAGTTTAAGCTGATGACTTAATTTTAAGTCATTACACAAGTTCAATCCTTCTTGTGTACAAATAGATATAATAGAACCATAAGTGTGGTTTCCATAGGGAATAGTACTGCCATTACCACGAAGGGTTCTTCTAATTCGTTATGCAAATAGAGGGGGAAGGCCATCTACAAATTTGGCTTTCCAATGGTCAGTATGATCGTCTGACGGTAATTCTAAGACTCGGCTTAGGAAAGTATCTTTATACCATCGGAATTCTCCTAAATGTTTACATCTTAAACCATTTAAGAGGGTTCGAACAGACTCATAATTATTGGTAAATCTACCACCAAAATGTTCGAGAATAGTCATAACCAAGGTGTAGACGGCATCTTCTCGTCCCGCTTCTAACGTATGACCTAAATTATCAGTGCCTGGTTCCATATTAACCATATCAATGATAGTTTGCTTATCAACAGAGGTGAGGAAATTGTCCCACCAGCCTCGAAGTTGCCCGGTAAATCCTGCAACAATCATCTTACAAATTGTTTTATCAGAATTTTTTGGGTTACCGTTGTAGACACGTGATTTTTGACCCTCCCCGAGCTTTAACCTATTTTTAGCATTAAATATTTAATTTACATCTAATCTTTATTTTTAGCTTTGATTTTATTTTTAGTAGGTTTTATTTGAAAAATTGTGAAAAAAAAAAAAGGATTCAAAAATAGAGTCACATTTTAGGATAACTTTTGCTTTTACTTTTCGTATGAAAAAGAATTTTTTTAAAAAAAATATATCTTTCTTTTAATTTAGATTTTAATAAATAAGCTAGTAATGTTAATTATTATTATTTTTTTTTCTTTCTTAATTATATTTTTAGTCGAACTATTTAACTTTTCTTATATTTATGTTAGTTTAAAATAGTTGGATAATATTTTAATTATTACATATTACATATATATATATATATATATATATATATATATATATGTAAAGTAACCAAAAAGGAAAAGAAAACATTTTTCTAACCTAACTAACCCACTAATCCTAGAAAGCACCCCCCCTGCATGTTCATCAACTCCCCCATATTCCCTATTCTTCCTACACACACACAAAACCTCACGTAACCCCCCCACAATCCCACTTCTACACACGACACATAACACACCTCACACACATGCACACAACAAACACTATATATATGACAAAGACACGGATAGAGAGGGGAGGAGGAGAAAAACAGATAGGAGGAGGACAAGAGAAAGCAGAAAAAAAAAAAGGGCACGAAAACAGTAGAAAAGAAGAGGGAAAACACTTAAAAAAAAAAGAATAGAAAAGAAGATAGAGGAAGAAGAGAGACAGCAACTTACATAGAGAAGAACAGTAAAGGGACGAGAGGGCAAGAGCAGCAATACTTAGAGAAAAAGAGTTAGAATTTGAGTCCAGTTTTCGTTTCGAGCTTTCGGTGACGGCGTTCTTGCTTCATACTTTTGTTTAGTTCATCACACAGGTTCTTATTCGGACTTGCATTATTTATTTTTTTTATAAATTTTGTTGTGAATCAACGTATGAACAAAGTTTGTTTAAAAGGTTTTGTGTATTATATAGCATGCACAGTTGATTACTTACGTGAGTTTTCATTATGGGTTGTGTATTTAGTTGCTCGAATCTTTATGTGCACATAGATTAGTAGTTTTACGTGATCTTTTAGTAGTCTAGTTTGCTATAGTTCTTCTCAAATGCTAACGTATATCATACACAATATATGGAGTAATAAAAATGGGAGAGAGTAGAGTAAAATTGAAAATAGAGAGGAGAGAGGATCGAGAACATGGAAATAAAAATAGAAAAAATAAATAAATATAGAAATAGAAAAAGAAATGCAAAGAATGCAACAGTTGGGTGCACATTTGAGCTTTGGTGATAAGGTTTCGTTCATATTTCATAAGTACGAGATGAGAAAGGAAAAAATTTAAATAATAGAGGAAGAGATGACTTTACAAAGAAAATAGCACTGTAATGCTACCATTAGACGGATTTCATTTTTGGATTTTATAAATTTTTTGTTATTTTTATTTTTATTTTTATTTATTTTTTATTTATTTTAATTTTGTTTGATTTCGATTCCCTTTAATCTCAGTAGGTGCGGATCTTTAATTTAGTTAGCGTATTTGTTTGCATGGGTAATGTTAACTGCATCTAAATATATATATATATATATTTAGTTCATTGAACTAAAATAAATATTTGTTTGATTTAGTTTAATTAATTCTTCAAACAATTTTTGTTTCCATTTAAAAATAAATAAAACAAAGCAGTACGATTAGAACGAGTTCGAGTTTTTTTTTACATCAAATGAGGCTAGAAGCCAAGTTTAATATAAGTGATAATTAGACGATGAAGTTGGAAAGCACTGCTATCGATCATCTATTTCAATGAAATTAATTTACTATTTTGAAGTCGATCTAATGGGGACGAACGGATTTTAAACATGTTAGGTGCTTATTTAGACTTGGGAAAAATGGGAAGGACCTATAAACGCCTAAAAGACGCAAAAAATAATAAAAGTAACTAGTATATCGAAGTTGATCATGTGTGTGGTTACGCTCCTTGATCAACTTCTATAATTGCAAGGCTCTGTGTGTGGTTACGCTCCTCAGCCGAAAACCTAAGTCACAATTTTCTCATAATCCTTAGGTAAATTAAACAAGTAACCAAAACTAGTTCATCCAATAATTAATTTAAGGCAAATATAAGTCAATAAAGCGACCGTGCTAGAACCACGGGACTTGAGGGATGCCTAACACCTTCCCCTCGGTCAATAGAATTCCTTACCCGAATTTCTAGTTCGCAGACCAATAATAAAAGAGTCAACTTCCTTTTGATTAGGGATTCAATAACGGTGACTTGGAACACCATAACTCAATTCCAAGTGGCGACTCTGTAAATAAATAAAAATAATCTCTATTCAAAACCGTCACTTTAATTGGAAAAACCCTTCGACTCGACCCTCGAGCGAAAAAGGGGTGTGACATCTCTGGCGACTCCGCTGGGGAACATTAACTTGAATTCGAGCTTTGTATATTGACTTATTTTTGACTTTTTAATTCTGGGATATATTGTGTTTGTTGGCCTAATGTGCTCTTTGCTTGTTTGTTTACCGCTTTAATATTATCTGAATTGCAATATAAACTGTCTTCTTTCGCGCACCCATCTGAGTCTCTGAATATACCTATCATTATTTATTGTGTGTGCGGCTACGCTCCACGAAAACCTTCTATCTGAGATGAACCAGTGTTCGGTTACGCTCCTGGTTTAAGGAATATTAGTCACCCATGTTAGGCGGGGTTGGATCACCAGTAGAACCGGAATAGCTCTGCTACCGGTAAACTGACCCTCCCCGATCCGAGTTGTCTACTCGGATAAGCCAGTCTAGACACCATCTCTATCAGGTTAAACTTAGTAGAACTGAAACTCAGACGCGACCATCCCTATTAGGCTCCGCTTTATCTGCATCATATGCATTTGACTTAGCGGTACTCGGCACAGGGGCCGAGTCCGTCTAGGACAGGTGCCCCTCTTTATATGACCAACATGTGCATCTTATGTGCTCTTTGACAGTTATTTGGAAGGCCCGTTCGATTGTTGACCGGCTTTAGGCAACTTAATGAAATTAAAAAAAATAAAAATAAAAAAAATAATAATAATAATAAAAATTTTCTCTAACTTTTTCGTTCGCTTAAAAAATATATATATTTTCGAAGAATAAAATAGGAAAAATCACCCATTGATTGAGGGTCATTTCGAAAATATGACTACCTTCATTATTATTTTCTTATCCTCAAATTTATTATTTATACATATATCTTAATGGCCCTGAACCTTTAGGGGTCGTAAGGCTAAAATTTTTACAAATATATATACATATACCCTAATAGTCCTGAACCTTTAGGAGTCATGAATTTGAGTTTTGCAAAAATATATAAAACAATTGTATTTTTCTTCTAAGTTACTATTATTATTATTGTTATATATATATATATATATATATATATATATATATATATTTTTTTTTTTTTTTTTTTTTTTTTATACTTGGTTGCGTCTTGTTCCCCCAAACTCTTGTTTGAGATTATATAGAGGTCTATCTTTGAAGAATGTCCATATAGGGTTGGTATAGACAAAAGTCAGTCCCTAAAAATAAAACAAAAATAATAAAATAAGAAAAAAAAAAAGCTTTGCTTTTATGAATCTTTTCTTACTATTAAACAAATTTGTATCTAGGTAGATGTTAACATTTTTTATTTTTTCTCAAAAGGTATAACATGAATCCGCGAACTAGAGGGAAGTGTGAGAAAAGGCCCAGGGATGAAGGAATACCAAAATTTATGATCGTCGATCAGACTCCTCTACTTTTGTGGCAATGGTGGAATGGAATGGAGGAGCAGGACAAGAGGATAGTGAAAGACTATTTGGGACATCTTGTGCATATGATGGAAATTAATCCCAGAAGAGACGTGTTTGAAGCATTGATTGAAGCTTGGGATCACAACAACAATGTGTTTCGGTTCTCAAACTTTGAGATGACCCCAACTCTAGAGGAATTAGCAACCTTCATGGGGGTAGGCACCATTCGCCGAGGTTCAGATCTTCGAAACAAGAGGCCTATAGTTCCTAAGAATGTGGATGGGATCAAGTTTTTGAAATTACTGAATATCAATCAGATGAATATAGAAAGTTTGAAGGAAGGTTGGATTTCTTTGGAATTTTTATTCCAGAGATTTGGTCGAGAGGAAGGATTCAAGGAGTATCAGGGTCAATTGTACAACAAAGGAAACTTGCAAGAATGGAAGAAACACAGCCGCTTTGCTTTCATGGTTGCATTCTTGGGGAGGATGGTTTTTCCGGAGCGTGATGGAAATATTGATATTCGTCTAGCTGGAGTAGTGCGAGCACTAACCACGATGGATAACCCCACTCTTGTACCTATGATTCTTGGAGATGTCTTTCGCGCACTAACCAAGTGCAAAAAGGGTGCCACATACTTTGAAGGGTGCAATGTTTTCCTGCAGATATGGTTTCTGGAACACTTCTATTATTATCCTTATGCTCCGGGAGCCAGCGACTGGTTAAATCGTGTGACTAGTCATGAAGAGAGGGCCAATAAAAGTAAACTCCCAATCGGGATCAACGCATGGAAGGAAAAGGTTTCTAAGTTGACTGACGATCAGATTATCTGGAACTACTACTGGTTCCCAGCCCAAGATGTCATTTGTATGTCCTCATACCATTCTTTTTTGGTATTGATTGGGTTTAGAGGGGTCCAGCCTTATGTGCCGCTTCGAGTAATGCGCCAATTGGGTCGACTTCAGGAGATTCCTCGCGGAAAGAACATGGGTGAATTCATGTATGACACTCCTCCAGGTTTTTTGTTTAATAGTGATGAGATACTGAAGTTTTGGTATGGGAGTATAATATCTGAGAAGAGTGAAATGATGGAAGATCGTGACAAGGGGAAAGTGGTTCCTGGGTACCTTTCATGGTTGTATATCCCTTCCCCAGTTGAAGAGGAACCCGGAGATTCTGGGAAAAGAAAATGGGATAAAGAATCAGAGGTTCGAGCGAGAGTCAGACAAGCCCGTCTTGAGGTGGAACATGAATTTCAAAAGAAATTGAATGAGCAGCAAGCTGAATATGAAGCAAGAATCGCACAGACTCGGGAAGAAATGGAAAGAGACCAACAGTTAGCTCTCCAAGTTGTGAAAGAGGACCTAAGGTGCGTCAAACGAAAATACGGTCAATTGGAGAAAGAGTTGGGGAACAAAGTTGAGTCGGCACAGAGAAAATCTGAGGTAGACAAACACCTGATTCGGGTTTTGCAAGAAGATTTGGGTATCATTGAGGTGGCAATGGGGCAACAACAAGATGAGTTCGAGAAGGAAAAGGCCAAATTGATGTACACCCAAGATAGGCTTCAGGCTCAAGTGAAAGCCTCCATGGAACGAGAGAGGAAAATTGCCAAGCGCTTCACAGCTTATCAGAAAGAATTTGAAAGTGAGAAAAAACAGTGGGAGATTGAGCGTGGTGCACTTCACCACCAAGTGGAGGAGCTTCAGGAACGAGAGGATGGTTTGAGGCAGGCAGTCTACACTCTTCAAGAGTGGTTGCAGAACTGCCACGGAAATATGAATGAAGCTAAAGAGCAAGTGCTTCGGCTTAAGGACATTCTCGTCGATGTGTATGCTGGTTATCTCCACCGTGATGATGAAAGTTTGGGAGAACAGGCACGTGTTCTCGCCCCACGTTTGCCAGAGGCATTATCCAGCATATACTCCAGTCTAGGAGGGCAGTAAAGGCCACAAAGAACACCTGGAAGAAGACATTTTTTTTTATGGTCTTTTTTTTTTTTAGAGCCTGTTTCTTTTTAAGTTATTTGGTCTTATCCCATGTTTTTTTTTGTAGTTTTTAGTTATTTCGAGTCTATAGCAGTTTTAGTACTTTTATCATTTCCTTCATTTGAGTCTTGTAGAGTGCATATTTGAAAATGAATGAAAAAGATTTTCTTTTGTCTAAAATCTTTTATTTATTTATTTTGTTATAAAAAATAAAATAAAATAAATAAATTAAAAAAATATAAATAAATAAATAAATAAAATAAAATAAAGGACCTTGATTTTATTTTTCGAACTACGCAGCGATCTGATTCATGTCCCGGCATGATACGTAGGCAACCCTACAACGGGTTCGATCAAAGCTTTCAATTTCAAAATAAATAAATAAATAAATAAACAAAAATAAATAATAATAGAAAAGGAAATAAACAAAAATAAATTAAAATAATAATAATAAGAATAAGAATAAGAAGAATATATATATATATATATATATATATATATATATATATATATATATATATATATAAGTATATATATAGAGAGAGAGAGAAAAGAAAATGCACCTAGATAAGCCGGGATGAAACATAAGGCCACCCACATTAAGATGGGAAATGCATGTAGAGACATAACATACGATGTGTTATATGATTTTAAATGTGCAACACTCACCCATTTGCCACTTGTCACAGAAAAGGTTAAAATTTTATAAGGTGGTTGGTTTGTGGTTACACTGGCATCTCATCCGTACAATACCAGATCCAAGGGAAAGGGCAGAATGACGCACAAAGAGGGGATAGAGTCTGACAGCGAAGATGACCAAAATCAGTTGATTCAACAAGAATTTGCATCGATAGAGGAGAATAAGTTATTGAAACAGCAGATGGCAGAAATGTATCAAGCTTGGAGAAATGGGCAAGCTCCACCTTCCTCAATTCCTGGACTTTTGAACACGACTATCCCCATTTTCACTCAGGCCCAAACTGATGATCCATTTTACCCACCAGGATTCGGCCCATATACTAATGTGCCTAGCACAGTTGGGACCTCCACTGTGCGCCCCCCAAATCCATCTCCCATAAATAACCCGCTCTTTATTCCAGCAGTACCAACTAATATAGATCCTCAACCAAAGCTGATACCGAAGTCTGCGGGTGAGCTACCTCGTGATCAATTCTATCCCACTGGAGTAACTTTTAAGGTCCCAGAATCCTCCAATCCTGCTTATATGCACAACTCCCCTATTGTGATTGAAAAGACGACGAAGAATGAGGAACAAGAGGAGATGGCCAAAAAAATGAGAAGTTTGGAGCAAAGCATGAGGAACATGCAAGGATTAGGAGGGAACAAGAGTGTCTCTTACAAAGATTTGTGCATGTTCCCCGACGTCCACTTGCCTCTAGGATTCAAAACCCCAAAGTTTGACAAGTACGACGGCCATGGTGATCCTTTAGCTCATTTGAAAAGGTTTTGTAATCAACTGAGAGGAGCAGGGGGAAAAGAAGAGCTACTTATGGCTTATTTTGGAGAGAGTTTGACGGGGATAGCTTCAGAATGGTTTATCGATCAGGATATCTCTCGTTGGCATGTTTGGGATGATTTGGCTCGGGATTTTGTCCAGCAATTTCAATACAATATTGACATAATTCCAGATCGCACCACACTTGCCAATCTGAGGAAAAAGACTACTGAGGGTTTCCGTGAATATGCTATTAGGTGGAGAGAGCAAGCTGCCAGAGTTAAGCCCGCAATTAAGGAGTCAGAGATGATTGATATTTTTCTCCAAGCACAGGAACCTGACTACTTCCATCATTTACTTTCTGCTGTTGGAAAAACATTTGCTGAAGTCATTAAGGTTGGCGAAATGGTGGAAAATGGAATTAAGTCATGAAAGATTATAAGCCAAGCTGCTTTAAAGGCTACGACACAGGCAATTCAAAATGGTTCGGGAGGTATTGGGGGAAAGAAAAGGAAGGAAGATGTGGCTACCATTGTGCCAGGGCCACGACAAACCCCAAGGGGTCCGCCTCACCAATATGCGCAATCTCAACCCCAGATATATACCCAAGACCCATATAATCACCCACAACACTACCCACTATATTCCATACCATCTCCTCAGTATCCCATTTATAATGCACAGCCATATGCCCAACCCCCTTCTTACCCGCAATGGCGTGCACCAGCCCCTCAAAATCATCTTTCACCCCCACAAGTTTACCAAGGCCCTCCTAAATTCAATTTTCGACCAAGGGCAGAGTATAAAAAAGGTAACGTAGCCAAAGATAATTTCACTCCGATTGGAGAATCATATGCTAGCTTATTTCAGAGGCTAAGGGCCTTGAATGTGTTAAGCCCAATTGAGAGGAAAGTATCAAACCCTCCCCCAAAAAATATGGATTATTCTCGAAGATGTGCATATTGTTCCGATGCCCCAGGGCACGATACAGAGAAATGTTGGTTCTTGAAAAAGGCCATCCAAGAGTTGATTGATACACAACAAATTGTGGTGCAAAACTCAGATGCTCCAAACATTAATCAAAACCCTCTGCCAACTCACACTGAAACAAATATGCTTGAGTTGATACACGGCGGTGAAGAATCCATAATTTCCTACAAACCTATCATTAAGATCAAAAGTGATGAAGAAAAGACAACTAATGTGGTGGATTTGACAAAAGTAGTATCTTCAGGAGTGAACGAGACGCCCATAAAGCCCAAACAATCGAATACTCCCATGGTTATTGTGAAAGGAGCTTCAGAAAGTGTTGGTTCAAGTCAGATAATCCCAAAGTTGATTGCTCCAAGAATGCCTGCCAAGCCCCTCTTAATTGTGAAAGGAGCTCTCACAGCTCCTATTATTATTAAGCCAGTGTCACAACTTCCAATGGTCAACACCAAGACAGTCCCTTGGAACTATAATCGCACGACAGTGACATATAAGGGAAAAGAAGTCTTTGCAGAAGTGGATGGAATAGGGGGGTTGACTCGTTCAGGGAGGTGTTTTACCCCAGAAGAGTTAAGAAAAGATAGAGACGACCAGAGACCAGTCAAGAAGCCGGTTACCGCGGAGGAGGCTGAGGAGTTCTTGAAAAAGATGAAGTTGCCAGAATATTCTGTCGTGGAACAGTTGAGGAAGACGCCAGCCCAAATCTCTTTGTTGTCTTTACTGATCCACTCAGAAGAGCATCGCAAAGCTATAATAAAGATTCTGAATGAGGCACATGTACCTAGTGAGATTACAGTAAATCAATTGGAGAAAATTGTTGGAAGAATCTTTGAGGTAAATAGGGTCACCTTCTCGGACGATGAACTACCCATGGAAGGTACTGGACATAATCACGGCCTCTATATTACTGTAAAATGTGAGCATTCCTATGTCACTCGAGTCTTGATTGATGGAGGATCTGGTGCTAATATTTGTCCTCTATCAACTCTGCAAAAATTAAATGTTAGTACAGAAAGGATCCGACCTAATAATGTTTGTGTCAGAGCTTTTGATGGAGCAAAAACGAATGCCATTGGTGAGATAGAACTTGTATTGACAATAGGGCCTATTGATTTTACCATAGATTTCCAAGTCTTGAACATCGACGCCTCCTACAATCTGTTATTGGGGAGGCCATGGGTTCATAGGGCTGGGGCAGTCCCATCCACATTGCATCAAATGATCAAGTTTGAGCATGACAGAAAAGAAATAGTCGTTCACGGAGAAGGGGACTTGTCCATGTACAAAGAATCATCCATTTCCTTCATTGACGCAGGAAATGTACATGGAGCGCTGATTTATCAGGATTTTGAGGTAGTGGTTGTTGAGCATATCCTCGAGGGGAATCTCATTCCGAGACCACAGTTGCCATCTGCATCTGTCATGGTAGTAAGTGAGATGTTAAAACATGGTTTTGAACTAGGAAAAGGAATAGGGATGTCTTTACAGGGTCGAGCTCATCCAATATGCCTTCGTGAGAACCTGGGTACCTTTGGTTTAGGGTATGAACCCACTTTTGAAGATAGGAAGAAAGCTAAGAAGCAGAAAAAAGAGTTATGGTCACTTGTCAAGCCGATACCGCCACTCAACCGATCTTTCATCAGAACCAGTGCTATTGGGTCCCCCATGTCACCAGTCTCAGAACAAATATTTGAGGATGATACAGAGTTGACTGGCCTTTTCCGAAACATATTTTCTGAGGCTGATATGGTTGAAATTGGGGAAGGCACCAGTAATGCAGATGTGCAGTTTATTGGCCCTGATATCCAACTCAACAATTGGGAGGCCACTCCTCTTCCCACTAAGAAGGAGTCTTGGTAGTTTGTTTTATTTTCCTTTCTGAAATTTGAATTATTCCAGGGTTGTAATTCAGACCTTTATCTTGTTTGTTTTATGTTCAAACCCTCCTATCTTTATTTTCAATGAAATGCAATTTCCCTTTTTCTATTTTGAGTCTAATATTTACTTATTTATTTCCTATTGTACAGTTCTTTCTATGCCGATTCTAGTGATATGACATGCATGCAGAATTTTCAGCCAGATCTTAAAACTCAAACTAATCATGAAATAACGAATGAAGAAGTTGAATATGATCAGGATGAAGTATTAGAGGAAATAAGCAAGGATTTCGAACAGTTTGAGAATAAGTCCAATCCTAATATGAATGAAACGGAGTCAATCAATCTAGGAGATCATGAAAATATTAGGGAGACTAAGATAAGTGTATATGCGCAACCACAACAAAAGGAGGAAATAATTGAGGCCTTGCTTGATTATAAGGACATATTTGCTTGGTCTTATGATGATATGCCTGGTTTGAGCACTGATCTAGTAGTTCATAAGTTGCCAACAGATCCCGCCTTTCCTCCGGTCAAACAAAAGTTGAGGAAACTCAAAACTGACATGAGTGTATTAGTTAAAGAGGAAATCACAAAGCAACTTGAGGCTAAGGTCATTCGAGTCGCTCAATATCCTACTTGGTTAGCCAATATCGTCCCCGTCCCAAAGAAAGATGGCAAAGTTCGAATGTGTGTTGATTATCGGGATCTAAATAAAGCGAGTCCAAAAGATGACTTCCCGCTTCCTAACATCCATATTCTGCTGGACAATTGTGCCAAGCATGAACTTGCATCTTTTGTGGATTGTTACGCGGGATACCATCAGATCATCATGGACCATGAAGACGCAGAAAAGACATCATTTATCACATCATGGGGGACATACTGTTATCGAGTCATGCCATTTGGGCTAAAGAATGCAGGAGCAACTTACATGAGGGCAATGACTACTATGTTTCACGACATGATGCATAAAGAGATCGAGGTTTATGTGGATGATGTGATAATTAAGTCAAGAAAGCAGTCAGACCATGTCAAAGATCTGAGAAAATTTTTCGACAGGCTTCGCAGGTACAATCTCAAACTTAACCCAGCAAAATGCGTATTTGGGGTCCCGTCTGGAAAGCTTTTGGGGTTTATAGTCAGTCGGCGTGGTATAGAATTAGATCCTGCAAAAATAAAAGCCATTCAAGAATTACCTCCACCAAAGAACAAAACAGAGGTGATGAGCTTACTGGGAAGGTTGAATTATATCAGTAGATTCATTGCCCAACTCACAACAACGTGTGAGCCCATTTTTAAATTATTGAAGAAGAACGCTGTAGTTGAATGGACTGAAGAATGTCAAGGGGCATTCGATAGAATCAAAAGGTACTTATCGAATCCACCCGTGTTGGTCCCACCTGAGCCAGGCAGGCCCTTGATATTGTATATGTCCGTTCTGGACAACTCTTTTGGCTGTGTATTGGGTCAACATGATATCACAGGAAAAAAGGAGCAAGCCATCTACTACCTCAGCAAGAAGTTTACCGCTTATGAGGCCAAGTACACACTTCTCGAAAGAACGTGTTGTGCCCTAACTTGGGTAGCACAAAAGTTGAAGCATTATCTTTCATCCTACACCACTTACCTCATCTCCCGCATGGATCCCTTAAAGTATATTTTTCAGAAGCCTATGCCCACAGGCAGACTCGCGAAATGGCAGATATTGCTCACAGAATTTGATATCGTCTATGTGACGCGGACTGCAATGAAAACCCAAGCGCTAGCGGATCATTTGGCCGAAAACCCCATTGATGAAGGTTATGAGCCATTAAAGACTTATTTTCCTGACGAAGAAGTATCATGCGTCGACGAAGCTGTCTCTGATAATAGCCATCAAGGTTGGAAGTTGTTCTTTGATGGAGCTGCTAATGTGAAAGGAGTTGGAATAGGAGCAGTTCTTATTTCGGAATCAGAACAATACTATCCCATAACAGCCCAACTTCGATTCTATTGTACCAATAATATGGCGGAATATGAAGCCTGCATCTTGGGCCTGCGACTGGCTATCGACATGGGAATTCAAGAACTGTTGGTGTTAGGTGACTCAGACTTGTTAGTCCACCAGATCCAAGGAGATTGGGAAACTCGCGACTTGAAGCTTATACCATATCGAGATTGTTTGCAAGACCTTTGTCGGCGATTTGTATTGGTAAAGTTTCAACACATTCCTAGAGTTCATAACGAGATTGCTGATGCCTTGGCAACCTTATCTTCGATGCTCCAACATCCCGACAAGACTCATATTGACCCCTTGCATATACAAATTCATGATCAGCACGCTTACTGCAATGTGGTCGAAGAAGAACTCGATGGTAAACCTTGGTTCCATGATATCAAAAAATACATTCAATCCAGAGAATATCCAATACATGCCGATGGTAACCAAAAGAGGACTATTCGACGACTGGCTAGCGGATTTTTCTTAAGTGGGGGGATCTTGTACAAAAGGACTCCAGATTTAGGACTTTTAAGGTGTGTAGATGCCAGAGAAGCTTCCACTATCATGACTGAAATACATTCTGGAGTTTGTGGGCCGCATATGAATGGGTATGTGTTGACAAAGAAAATACTTCGGGCAGGTTATTATTGGCTTACCATGGAGCGAGATTCCATTCGATTCATCCGTAAATGTCATGAATGCCAAGTGCACGGGGATTTGATACATTCTCCTCCTTCTGAGTTACATACAATGTCTGCTCCATGGCCCTTCGTGGCTTGGGGAATGGATGTGATTGGACCTATTGAACCGAAAGCATCAAATGGGCACAGGTTCATCTTGGTAGCAATTGATTATTTTACGAAGTGGGTGGAAGCAGTAACTTTCAAGTCGGTGACCAAAAAAGCTGTGGTGAATTTTGTTCACTTCAACATCATTTGCCGATTTGGTATCCCAAAGATAATTATTACAGACAATGCTGCGAATCTCAATAGTCATTTGATGCAAGAGGTATGCCAAGAATTTAAGATTACGCATCGAAATTCGACTCCATACCGCCCCAAGGCAAATGGTGCTGTAGAAGCTGCCAATAAGAACCTAAAGAAGATACTCCGAAAGATGGTGCAAGGTTCCCGACAATGGCATGAAAAGTTACCTTTCGCTCTATTGGGTTATCGCACTACAGTTCGTACTTCAATAGGTGCGACTCCCTACTCGCTAGTATATGGAACTGAAGCAGTTATACCTGCAGAAATTGAGATTCCATCTCTTCGAGTCATTGTGGAAGCCGAGATTGACGATGATCAGTGGGTCAAGACTCGATTGGAGCAACTGAGCTTGATTGATGAAAAAAGATTAACATCAGTATGTCATGGCCAACTATACCAGAAGAGAATGGCACGTGCATATAATAGAAAAGTGCGTCCTAGACATTTTGAAGTCGGTCAGTTAGTATTGAGGCGCATCCTCCCCCATCAGGTTGAAGCTAAAGGCAAGTTTTCCCCGAACTGGCAAGGTCCTTTCATGGTGAAGAAAGTGTTGCCCAATGGTGCATTATATTTGACCGATGTAGAAGGCAAAATGGTAGAAGTGGCTATCAATGCCGATGCGGTTAAAAGATATTATGTATGATCTTTATTTATCATTATTGCTATTCGCATGTTTGGTTTTGGCATATTTAAAAGATTGATATGACGAAGGCATTTTATTCCACTATCCAAATATCGTGTCATCAGTTGTCTATCCCATTTGAGCTTAAGTTTTACTTTCTTTCGTACCCCTCTTTTGGAATCAAAAAAAAAAAAAAGAAAAATGATAAAAATGTTGGAAAAAAATGGAGTCAAAAAAAAAAAAAAAAAAAAAAAAAAAAAAAAGAAGAAGAAGAAGAAAATCAAAATCAAGCAAAAGAACAAGTCACATGAACTACGTTTGACCTGATTCTTGCTATGACAAGATACGTAGGCAGCCCTACTCTGGGGTTCGGTCCAACCAAGTAAAAAGTTCAAGTTACCCCGTTTAAAAGAAACTGGGGCAAAAGTTATTTTCTCTGTGAGTCGATTCCAAAAGTTGTAAGTCTCACCCTATGTTAAGTGTCTTTTGAGCCTTATGTCACCCTTCCTTTCTAATCCTATCCAAAAGCCACGTTACAACCAAAGAAAGACCTTCAGATCAATCTTTGAAAATGTCGAGGCTAAGCATGGTATGGTGACATGATGTTCTATATTCTGGGCCACACCTGTCTTTATCAGCATAAAGGAAATACGACAGAAACAAAAATGAGAGAGTCTTATTGGTGAAAACCCTCACGGGCACCATAAGGCGATGGTGAGATGAAAAATAAAAATAAAAATAAAATGAGAGAGTCTTATTGGTGAAAACCCTCACGGGAACCATAAGGCGATGGTGAGATGAGAGAGGTTTGCTGGTGAAAGCTCTTTGGGGCTTCGCTAGCCGGATGAGGTTTGTGATATAGAGGCGACAGGCTCAAAAGCAAAACTCAGTTTTGAATTCAATAAGTTGGCAAAGGTGGCTAAATGGTTGAGATTGAAAGATCGGGCTGCTTGATACCAAATGCATGTCATAATCACTAGAACCGGCTATAATATTCAGATAAGTTTTCTTTCCTTCTTTTGGGAAACAAGGTGGCCTGTCATGTTTCTTTCCGGTCAATATTTCCATTTTTTTTTCTTGTCTTTGTTATCAAAATGAAAAATCACCGTCCTCATTCGTCTATTGTCTCTGAGTCAAGTCCATGGCAAAACAAGTAAGAAAGAACTTCAAAATTTGCTATCAACTCCTTCAATGGTGCAAAGCAGAGGAAAGGGCCAACACATAAAAGAAACATGATTTAAAGTGAAACAAAACACCTAAGAATGGTCATCATCTGACAGTTTTCGGATTCGTAAGAATACGAAGTTGCGACAGAAGTTAAAATTCAGAGGCGCTATGAAATGAAGATATGGTTTGAGTTACAGTCATCGGGTAACCAGAATTTTGGGTCAAAGTAATACAAGTTAATGATACTCATCAACGGCCCGAAACAAAGCTGAACATGACAAGTGCAGGAGCAATTGAATCAAAAGTCAAATGCCACGAACCAACCACCATGTTGTTAAACTCACAATTTTTCTTTGTCTGAAACAGAGCTAGGTGTTGCCTGCAAATCAAAGGCTTCGAAGCCTGGATATTAGAAGGGGGCAATTCTTCACTTCAGCGAATGCAAGAAGCAATATTGCGACAGCTAGATTACAGTCATAGTAAAAATTTATTATCTTTTACGTTTGCGAGAAGCACTCTCTGGAATGGGGCAGGGTTGGATTCACCCTCTTCATTTTTCAAATAGTTATGATTTTTAAACACTCACAAAAATTGTGGCACAAACTGGGGCAAAATTTTTGTTCGTGTTATTTGGAACTTTACTTTTCTGCTCAGGACCCTCCTGGAAAATGGGATCAACAGGACCCTCCTGAAAAATGGGATTTTACCTTTCTGCTCAGGGCCCTCCTGAAAAATGGGACTTTACCTTTCTGCTCAGGACCCTCCTGGAAAATGGGACTTTACTTTTCTGATCAGGACCCTCCTGGAAAATGGGATCAACAGGACCCTCCTGAAAAATGGGACTTTACCTTTCTGCTCAGGGCCCTCCTGAAAAATGGGACTTTACCTTTCTGCTCAGGACCCTCCTGGAAAATGGGACTTTACTTTTCTGATCAGGACCCTCCTGGAAAATGGGATCAACAGGACCCTCCTGAAAAATGGGACTTCACCTTTCTGCTCAGGACCCTCCTGGAAAATGGGACTTTACTTTTTTGCTCAGGACCCTCCGGGAAAATGGGATCAACAGGACCCTCCTGAAAAATGGGACTTTACCTTTCTGCTCAGGGCCCTCCTGAAAAATGGGACTTTACCTTTCTGCTCAGGACCCTCCTGGAAAATGGAACTTTACTTTTCTGATCAGGACCCTCCTGGAAAATGGGATCAACAGGACCCTCCTGAAAAATGGGACTTTACCTTTCTGCTCAGGGCCCTCCTGAAAAATGGGACTTTACCTTTCTGCTCAGGACCCTCCTGGAAAATGGGACTTTACTTTTCTGCTCAGGACCCTCCTGGAAAATGGGATCAACAGGACCCTCCTGAAAAATGGGACTTCACCTTTCTGCTCAGGACCCTCCTGGAAAATGGGATTTTACTTTTTGTTCAGGACCCTCCTGGAAAATGGGATCAACAGGACCCTCCTGAAAAATGGGACTTTACCTTTCTGCAGGACCCTCCTGGAAAATGGGACTTTACCTTTCTGCTCAGGGCCCTCCTGGAAAATGGGACTTTACCTTTCTCCTCAGGACCCTCCTGGAAAATGGGATCAACAGGACCCTCCTGAAAAATGGGACTTTACCTTTCTGCTCAGGGCCCTCCTGAAAAATGGGACTTTACCTTTCTGCTCAGGACCCTCCTGGAAAATGGGACTTTACTTTTCTGATCAGGACCCTCCTGGAAAATGGGATCAACAGGACCCTCCTGAAAAATGGGACTTTACCTTTCTGCTCAGGGCCCTCCTGAAAAATGGGACTTTACCTTTCTGCTCAGGACCCTCCTGGAAAATGGGACTTTACTTTTCTGATCAGGACCCTCCTGGAAAATGGGATCAACAGGACCCTCCTGAAAAATGGGACTTTACCTTTCTGCTCAGGGCCCTCCTGAAAAATGGGACTTTACCTTTCTGCTCAGGACCCTCCTGGAAAATGGGACTTTACTTTTCTGATCAGGACCCTCCTGGAAAATGGGATCAACAGGACCCTCCTGAAAAATGGGACTTCACCTTTCTGCTCAGGACCCTCCTGGAAAATGGGATTTTACTTTTTGTTCAGGACCCTCCTGGAAAATGAGATCAACAGGACCCTCCTGAAAAATGGGACTTTACCTTTCTGCTCAGGACCCTCCTGGAAAATGGGACTTTACTTTTCTGCTCAGGACCCTCCTGGAAAATGGGATCAACAGGACCCTCCTGAAAAATGGGACTTCACCTTTCTGCTCAGGACCCTCCTGGAAAATGGGATTTTACTTTTTGTTCAGGACCCTCCTGGAAAATGAGATCAACAGGACCCTCCTGAAAAATGGGACTTTACCTTTCTGCAGGACCCTCCTGGAAAATGGGACTTTACCTTTCTGCTCAGGGCCCTCCTGGAAAATGGGACTTTACCTTTCTCCTCAGGACCCTTCTGGAAAATGGGATCAACAGGACCCTCCTGAAAAATGGGACTTTATTTTCTGTTCAGGACCCTCCTGGAAAATGGGATTTAGTTTAACAGGACCCTCCTGAAAAATGAGATTCACTGCTCTAGTTCGCTATTTATTTTGAGTTCAGGAACATGTTTGGAGAACAAGGATTACTTTTGGTTTGAAGCTCAGGAGCTCGCTTGGAGAATAGGGTGAATTTTCAATTCAAGCTTAGGAGCCCGCCTGGAGAATAGGATGAACTTTCAATTCAAGCTTTGGAGCTCGCGTAAAGGACATGGCGATTTTCAAACTCAATGTCAGAAGGAGCGAGTGTTCGCCTGAAGAATAAGGTCGATTTTCAAGTTCATCTCCAATAACCGAAATCGACATGAAGAAAATCTCACTGTCAAGTTCAACTCAAGAGGAGAGTAGACATATCATCACTTGAGGAAGCGTGAAGATTCAAGTCAAGATTCAACAGAAGCTGAATAGATAGGATTTTGTACTTGAAGGATTACTTTTATTCTTGTCTTTCATTTTGATGTAAAAACAGGAGCCGCGAACCGGAGACTCGATGGGACCTCACTCGACCTCTAACTCATCGTCTTACCATTCCACCTCATTGAACTACACGTGACCTGATTCCCTTATAACCCGGGATATGTAGGCTGTCCAAAACCAGGACTCGGTCGCATCTTTTCCTTCTTTTCTTTTTCATTTCAAATAACAGTAGGGTCAAAACTTGTCTCGTTGTCTACTTCTTTGTCTGAAAATACTTCGTATTCCCACACAAAGAGGGGCAAATGTAGACACGTGATTTTTGACCCTCCCCGAGCTTTAACCTATTTTTAGCATTAAATATTTAATTTACATCTAATCTTTATTTTTAGCTTTGATTTTATTTTTAGTAGGTTTTATTTGAAAAATTGTGAAAAAAAAAAAAGGATTCAAAAATAGAGTCACATTTTAGGATAACTTTTGCTTTTACTTTTCGTATGAAAAAGAATTTTTTTTTAAAAAATATATCTTTCTTTTAATTTAGATTTTAATAAATAAGCTAGTAATGTTAATTATTATTTTTTTTTTTTTTCTTTCTTAATTATATTTTTAGTCGAACTATTTAACTTTTCTTATATTTATGTTAGTTTAAAATAGTTGGATAATATTTTAATTATTACATATTACATATATATATATATATATATATATATATGTAAAGTAACCAAAAAGGAAAAGAAAACATTTTTCTAACCTAACTAACCCACTAATCCTAGAAAGCACCCCCCCTGCATGTTCATCAACTCCCCCATATTCCCTATTCTTCCTACACACACACAAAACCTCACGTAACCCCCCCACAATCCCACTTCTACACACGACACATAACACACCTCACACACATGCACACAACAAACACTATATATATGACAAAGACACGGATAGAGAGGGGAGGAGGAGAAAAACAGATAGGAGGAGGACAAGAGAAAGCAGAAAAAAAAAAAGGGCACGAAAACAGTAGAAAAGAAGAGGGAAAACACTTAAAAAAAAAAGAATAGAAAAGAAGATAGAGGAAGAAGAGAGACAGCAACTTACATAGAGAAGAACAGTAAAGGGACGAGAGGGCAAGAGCAGCAATACTTAGAGAAAAAGAGTTAGAATTTGAGTCCAGTTTTCGTTTCGAGCTTTCGGTGACGGCGTTCTTGCTTCATACTTTTGTTTAGTTCATCACACAGGTTCTTATTCGGACTTGCATTATTTATTTTTTTTATAAATTTTGTTGTGAATCAACGTATGAACAAAGTTTGTTTAAAAGGTTTTGTGTATTATATAGCATGCACAGTTGATTACTTACGTGAGTTTTCATTATGGGTTGTGTATTTAGTTGCTCGAATCTTTATGTGCACATAGATTAGTAGTTTTACGTGATCTTTTAGTAGTCTAGTTTGCTATAGTTCTTCTCAAATGCTAACGTATATCATACACAATATATGGAGTAATAAAAATGGGAGAGAGTAGAGTAAAATTGAAAATAGAGAGGAGAGAGGATCGAGAACATGGAAATAAAAATAGAAAAAATAAATAAATATAGAAATAGAAAAAGAAATGCAACAGTTGGGTGCACATTTGAGCTTTGGTGATAAGGTTTCGTTCATATTTCATAAGTACGAGATGAGAAAGGAAAAAATTTAAATAATAGAGGAAGAGATGACTTTACAAAGAAAATAGCACTGTAATGCTACCATTAGACGGATTTCATTTTTGGATTTTATAAATTTTTTGTTATTTTTATTTTTATTTTTATTTTTATTTATTTTTTTTAATTTTGTTTGATTTCGATTCCCTTTAATCTCAGTAGGTGCGGATCTTTAATTTAGTTAGCGTATTTGTTTGCATGGGTAATGTTAACTGCATCTAAATATATATATATATATATTTAGTTCATTGAACTAAAATAAATATTTGTTTGATTTAGTTTAATTAATTCTTCAAACAATTTTTGTTTCCATTTAAAAATAAATAAAACAAAGCAGTACGATTAGAACGAGTTCGAGTTTTTTTTTACATCAAATGAGGCTAGAAGCCAAGTTTAATATAAGTGATAATTAGACGATGAAGTTGGAAAGCACTGCTATCGATCATCTATTTCAATGAAATTAATTTACTATTTTGAAGTCGATCTAATGGGGACGAACGGATTTTAAACATGTTAGGTGCTTATTTAGACTTGGGAAAAATGGGAAGGACCTATAAACGCCTAAAAGACGCAAAAAATAATAAAAGTAACTAGTATATTGAAGTTGATCATGTGTGTGGTTACGCTCCTTGATCAACTTCTATAATTGCAAGGCTCTGTGTGTGGTTACGCTCCTCAGCCGAAAACCTAAGTCACAATTTTCTCATAATCCTTAGGTAAATTAAACAAGTAACCAAAACTAGTTCATCCAATAATTAATTTAAGGCAAATATAAGTCAATAAAGCGACCGTGCTAGAACCACGGGACTTGAGGGATGCCTAACACCTTCCCCTCGGTCAATAGAATTCCTTACCCGAATTTCTAGTTCGCAGACCAATAATAAAAGAGTCAACTTCCTTTTGATTAGGGATTCAATAACGGTGACTTGGAACACCATAACTCAATTCCAAGTGGCGACTCTGTAAATAAATAAAAATAATCTCTATTCAAAACCGTCACTTTAATTGGAAAAACCCTTCGACTCGACCCTCGAGCGAAAAAGGGGTGTGACAACCGTCGAAATTCTTGGTAGCTCGGCAAATAGTTGCATACATCATCATTCGATGAATTTGCATAGACATTTGTCTATCAGTAAGACCATCAATATTCCATTCATAAATGGCATTTCCTTCAAATGAAGTACTTTGTAAATTCCAATCTCGTTCTTCTATTAGAACGTCTTGGGGAGTTGGTCTAGGATAATAACAGTTTCTTTACTATAAATTAACCGTATTTTAATTGTTCATTTATAAGTGGAATATATGACAACTCAGTCTAATGTATTATGTATTTATGTAGTTCATTTGTATGTTTAATATATAGAGACGGAATTAAATATGTTTAAGTGGTTCATTTGTAGTTATAATAAATCCGAACTAACTCTAATGTATTCTAGTGGTTTATTTAAACTTCACTATATTTAATAGTATTAATAAAATTGGTATTTAAAAAAGTTATCAACAGAAAAAATGTATACTACACAAAAATTTATTATCACTATAAAAATACGAAATAAATATTACATGAACCTATTGGCTCTATATACAAAAAGATATTGTGAAAATACATAAATCAATGTGTATTTTAATGTGAAAGTAGAATGTGTATTTTAATGTCAAGTACATGAATCGATTATAAAAAAAATGGAGTCAGAAATACTTTAATATGAAAGTGCTTACTGTATTATAATTAATATGGTAAAATACAAAACAAAGATATGTTTATTCTAATGCTAATGCCAAATACATGAACCATTAGCATTATATTCAAAAACATGACGCTGCTAAAAAAAAATCAAAACATTGTGAAAATAAATCGATTTTGAGGGTTTAGAATGTAGTTAAATTTTTGAGAGAAAAATAACAGAAGTTTGGGAGAGAAAAAAAAAAGGCTTTCAACAATGGGTGGAATTGAAAAAGTTATGATAGACTCTTATTAAGATACGATAGTATAATTAAAGGAAATTAAAACAAAGTGTAATTTTTTTCACCATTCAATTAGGCTAAAAAGGGGATTAAGGATAGCTATGGATAACCACCATTCATATAATCAGTAGATTAAATTGTATATATCTATTAATTACTATCCAGGAATAATTAGTAAATAATTAGATATTATATAAAATATGTTATAAACTCATAAAGCAAAGACAAGAATAACAAGGGAGAGAGAAGAGAGTAGTTATTATTTCTTGATGAATAAATTACAATGAAGATGACCCCTCTATTTATAGGGGAGAATTGAATTGGTCCCAAAGTTTGGATCCCTTACTTTTCTCCAAAGAAATAGACATTGACTACAAATCAAATACGTTTATAACATTTCCACTCTCATTGAATGTCCAATTGATGAATAATATGTCTCGTTAAAACCTTGCTAGAAAACATTCAAATAGAATAAACTCTAGTGAAGAAAAAAGAATACACATCTAATAATACACAGTTAGGCTGCCCCATTAAAAATCTTACAAGAAAATCCAGTGGAACAAAACCTCGTAAAGAAAAAAAGAGTACAATACCTATTAACTGCCCCTAATGAGAATATCCTTGAATCTTCGCTTCCCGATCTTGTGCACCATCTTCTTGAAAATTGCAATTGATAGAGATTTGGTGAATAAATCAGTCATATTGTCACTTGAATGAATCTATTGCACGTTGATATCACCATTCTTTTGGAGCTAATGTGTGTAGAAAAGTTTTGACGAAATGTGCTTCATTCTATCTCCTTTTATGAATCTTCTCTTTAATTGTGCTATGCATGCTGCATTATCTTCAAATAAAATCGTGGATACTTTGTCACATTTCAAACTACATTTTTTTTTAAATAAGATGTATCATGGACCTCAACCACACACATTCTCAGCTTCAGGATCGAGGATTTTCCTTCTTTTTTTTTAAGGTTGGAATGGATCCTTATTCACATCAAGTGAATGAACAATCATCAGAGTACTTAATGGTTGTGCTCCATCCATATAAAATCTTTTCAGTACCTTTTTCGTATAGGCAGATTGATGAACAAAGATACCATTTGTTAAATGCTCAATTTGCAAATCAAGACATAATTTTGTCCTTCCAAGATCTTTCATCTCAAATTCCTTCTTTGAATAATCAATTGCCTTTTGAAACTTTATTGGACTTCCAAAAAGGTTAGGTCATCAACATAAACAACAAGTTCAACAAACTCTGATGTTGTTTTCTTTATAAAAATACATGGATAAATTGCATTATTTATATAACCTTCTTTAGATAAATACTCAATAAGACGGTTATACCACATGCGTTCGGATTGCTTCAAATCGTACAATGATTTTCTCAATCTTATCGAATGCATTTCCCTAGAATTAGAACTATATACTTCAGGCATCTCAAATCCTTCGAAAATCATCATGTATATCTCATTATCAAGTGATCCATAAAGGTAGGTTGTAACCACATCTATCAAATGCATTTCAAGCCTCTCATGGATAGTGAAACTAATGAGATAATGTGAGTTCATCCATAACAGGTGAGTATGTGTCTTCATAATCGATACCAGACCTTTGTGAAAATTCTTGTGCAACAA
Organism: Capsicum rhomboideum; assembly: GCA_031232105.1. Classification (NCBI taxonomy): domain Eukaryota; kingdom Viridiplantae; phylum Streptophyta; class Magnoliopsida; order Solanales; family Solanaceae; genus Capsicum; species Capsicum rhomboideum. Next base: position 42,240,637 of record CP124719.1, on the reverse strand, counting down.
GGTGTGCTTTATACCTATGTATTTTATTTTTCTCATTTTTTTCAGCACAAAAAATCATTTATAGCCAACAGGTTTAATACCATTTGGTGTTTGAACAATAGGTCCGAAAATTTCATGCTTGACAAGTGAATTCAATTCTGATTGAATTTCTTCTTGTCATTTTGGTCAATCATTTATTTGTTGACATTTTGTGACAGATTGATGTTCAAGATCCTTACTATCTTGCATGATTTTTGTTGTAATATTATATGCAAAGACATAATCCACCACTTTTCCAATCGATTCAAATTAGTTCCAGCATCACTTGAATTTATGGATAGTTCCTCATTTTCTTGAGTCTCAGACTCATTGATTCCTTCAGGGATATCAAAATTGCTCAAATCTTGATCTTCAATATGAGATTCTTTCATATTGTTATCTTGACCATTTATTTTTCTTTTTTTAGAATTTTGATTCTTAGAACCCAATGGTCTACCATACTTTAAGCGTGCTTTGGAATCAGTAGTCATGACACTAGTAGATGGTCATACATTGACATCAATCCAAATTGAAACATTCTTTGTAGACATATGTGATATAGTAATCCTTTCAAATCTGTAAATGTGTCTGGCATTTGATTAGCTATTTTCTGCAGGTGAATAATCTTTGGACCTCTTTCTGACAAGTGAAGACACGTGAATCAAGATGAGACAATGGTGGATTTTTCACAAAAAATTTCTTTTGATTTTACTATTTTCTCCCTCTATTTTGAAAAAAGTATCTCATCAAATCGACAATCTGCAAATTGAATCAGTGAACATATCTCTCATTAATGGTTCAAGATAGCAAATAATGGAGGATGATTCAAACCCAACATAAATTTCTAACCTTCTTTGGGGATCCATCTTTGTGCGATGTGGTGGTGCTACAAACACATATACAAGACATCCAAAGATTCTCATATGATATATATTGGTCTCTTGACCCAAAATAAACTGTAACGAAGAAAATTTATGATAATTTGTCTGTCTGAACGAACTAGTGTTGCAACATGTAGAATCACATAACCCCAAACAGAAGTGGGCAGCTTAATTTTCATGAGCAGTGGTCTTGCTATCAACTACAGATGTTTTATTAATGACTCAATAAGGCCATTTTGAGTGTGAATGTGATCTACAGGATATTCAACTTTTATTCCAATTGATAAGAAATAATCATTAAATGCTTGAGATTAAAATTCTGCAGGATTATCAAGTCGAATAAACTTAATTTGATTATCAGAAAACGGTTCCCGTAATCGTAATATTTATGGCAATAATTTTACAAATGCCAAGTTGTGAGATGACAATAGGCACACATGTGACCATCTAGAAGAAGTGTCTATTAGGACCATGAAATATCTAAACGATCCACTAGGTGGGTGAATAGATCCAAAAATATCCCATTATATACGTTCCAAGAATGCAAGGAACTCAATCTCAACCTTAGTTGGTGATGATCTCACAATTAACTTTCCTTGATAACAAGAAATACAAGAAAATTCATTATTTCAAAGAATTTTCAAGTTTTTTAAATGGATGCCCATTTGAATTTTCTATGATTCGTCTCATCATTATAGATCCAGGATGTCCCAATCGATCATGACAAAATTAAAAAAAAAGGAAATTAGGAAATTTCTGGTTTATTATAGAATATGCCTCAATTGCACCAATCTTTGTCCAACACAATTCAGAAGATATAGCAGAGAATTTTTTTATAACATATGTTTGCCCAAAGACATTCTTGGTGATACCAAAATATTCAAGATTCAACTCATCCATTGTCTTGATATGATAATCATTTTCATGGATATCTTTAAACCTCAATAAGTTTCTACGAGACTTAGGAGAAAATATAGCATTATTTATGATGAAGTTAGCTCCCTTAGGCAAGATTATAATGACTCTTCTGAAGCCTTCACTCAAATTAGCACTACCAGAAATAGTAGTAATATTTATCTTGCCCATATTTAAATAACAAAAGTATTTCTCATCTTTGAATATCGTATGTGTTGTACCAGAATCAGTCAAATAAATACCTTCATAATTGGACAACTTGCTTTGAGAATTATTCATATCTTCATATAAAATGACATACAAAACAAAGTAAATATATATTAAATATTTGTACAAAGTGCTTATGCGGACAAGTGTACTTTATACGACAATAATAGCTATTCAATATTAACTATCTAGTACACTATTTTTCAATACACTTCAATATTTTACAGTGATAATTTTAAACATACTTAGTATTACAAATAGTACTTTACCATATGATTATTATCACAAGAAATACATTGCTGTTGCTTTTATATTCAAAACAAACCATCCATCAATTTGGTCAAAAAATAGGAAAAAAATACACACATATGAGTCTTATTACGATACAACCTACATATGGTAAATTACAGATTACCTTATTTTTGAGTGAATTTGTTTTTTTGTTCCCCATAAAAAAAGTCCTATAAAATTAGCCTTTTTTTTTTTTTTTTTTTTTTTTTTATGTATAGAACAAATACCTATTTGCCTCTCTATACTTCAAATATTTTTAAACAATTCTCCATGCTCATTTATCTTTCAACTTCTATTTTTTTTTTCTTCCTCTTTATATTTTACTTTTATTTTTATTTTTTATTTTTTCTTTTTTTTTAATTTTTTTTTTCTCAACCTTTACTTTTTCTTTTTCTACTCTCAACTTCTATTTTTTTTCTCTTTTTTTTCATTTTTAAATTTTTTCTCAATGTTTATTTTTCTTTTCTTTTTTATTTTGTCTTTTTTTTTTCTCAATCTTTACTTTTTTTCCTTTTCTCCTCTCAACTTCTATTTCTTTTTCTTTTTTCTCTTTTTTATTTTCTTTGATTTCTTAAAAAATTTATCAACCTTTATTTTTCTTCATTTTTTTCTTTTTCCTCAACCTCTATTTTTTTCTTTTCTTTTCTTTTCTTCGATTCTTTCCAAACAACAAGTTACCCCCAATGCACAAGAGTTAACACTATCACATTGTATCTTGAATTATGAGATGTTCTATAACTCTTGCCTTAGAGGCAAGACTTAGCCCAATGACTCTCAAACAACAAGTTACGCCCCATGGGCAAGAGTTGATACTACCACATTGTGTCTTGATTTATGAGATGCCTTATAACTCTTACCTTAAAGGCAAGACTTAGACCAAGGACTTTCAAATAACAAGTTACGCCCCATGGGCAAGAGTTGACGCTACCACATTGTGTTTTGATTTATGAGATGTTCTATGACTCTTGCCTTAGAGGCAAGACTTCTCCCAAGGACTTTCAAATAACAAGTTACGCCCCATGGACAAGAGTTGACACTACCACATTGTGTCTTGATTTATGAGATGCTCTATAACTCTTCTCTTAGAGGCAAGACTTAGCCCAAGGACTTTCAAACAATAAGTTACGCTCCATGGACAAGAGTTGACACTATCTGTTCGCAACAAATTTTCAAAGTGTTAAAAATTAACTGCAACCAAAGATAAATATAAGAAAAGTTAATTTTTATTAATGAATTTTGTGAGTACAATTCTATTGTTCTCTTGATTCTTCTCTCCTAAGATTTCTCCGTGATTCGAGGGTTGTCAGTAGCGTGTTTCTCGAATGTAGGATAATTCAGATCTCATTGAGATGTGTTTGATCTTCAGATACGTCGTGCAACGCTTCGTCGTTTCGGGTTGAACTCCGGGAAGTACTCCGTTGACCACTCCTTGAAGAACTGTGTAGTTGATGCTGTGGCTTCTCCAATGCTTGTAGAAGTATTTTCTCCCTTTCATAAAATTATGTAACTCCCTTATTTATAGTTGTAGGGAGTAGGCCAGGATGCTTGTGATTGGCCGAAACAAGTCATTTTGACACTTGGCGGTTTTTGACTGGTTCTTGAATTTGAATGGAATTTCCACCTCATTTGGACATGTGGCGTCATGTTGTTGGTCTTGAATTTGACGGGTACGCCAAGTCACCCTGAAATGTGGCATGAGTTTGGGCTTCAAGGTACAATGGACCTTGGATTTGAATTTAATAAAAATGGACTTAATTATTTGCTAAACCCAAATTAATTATTAAACCCAAATGAACATGGATTTAATTCAAATTTTGTATGAATTTAACCCGATAAATTTCATGTGTCTACAGATACTCTCTACTTCAAGATTGCCGAGGTGTAGGCTTGCCGAAACTTGATGGCGGGATTTGAAGTATTATGAAGCTGACAATATTACTCTTAAGACATTTGCTTGACTCCATTTCTTGCAAAGAAACAGGTATGTTAAGGTCACGTGCAACTCCATTTCTACGTGCTCATAAGGGCTTTTATTATTTCAATCGAACCGCAAGGGATGATATGGAGTGCCACACAAGTCCCCAAAGTTGGACTTTGAATAAAATAAGAACATAACTTATTGATTTGCACATTTTCCCAAACCTTCAACTTAAGAACAATTGTTAATTTTATAAGTATACCAACTTTTCTTTCCTCGCTTAACTTTGTAAGAATCATTCCTAAAATCTTAGAATATTATTGCTTCCCTTTTGAGTATTGGTCATCTTCCATTTAGATGTGGAAGAATTGATTTGATTTCCTTCTTCCAATTTTAACATAACTTTCCTTGTACAGGAAATGAGAATTGTTCATAGGAACCTCTATATAAGGAAATGTTATGAAATCATATCAACCACAATCTTTTGGAATTCGTAACCCTTCTTGCAAAGACATCCCTTCGTCTCTTTGTGACCATGTATTTGGAGAACACTGCTGATGCACATCGACCTTTTTGGCAGCGTTGGTAGAGGCCATGCAAAGCATCCAACCTCCTCGCAACATTGGTGGAAGAGGTACACGGAGTGTCTTTGCTGATTTCAACTTCGCACACTCGCAGAGTAAAAATCATATCTGGCTGTAGGAATGTACAAATGTCGAAGGGTTTAGTTCTGAAGAAACTAGACTCATATCACTCTGACATACTCAAAAATCAAAGGCAAATGCCTTCTGGATTGATAGAAATCGATTTTTGGATTTTGTCTTCAGATCTGGACGGTCTTCTCACAATTTGAGTTGTCTCACCAAAATGTCCTTTTCTTAATGTAGGAACGTTCAAATGACGAGTGACTTAGTTCTAAAGAGACTAGACTCTTATTATTGCGTCATATCCAAAAATCAATGTCAAGCTACTTCTGTATTGACAGAAATCAATTTTGGAAGTTGGTCTCCAGATCTGGTTGTTGATTTTACAGCTTTATGCACCCTCGCCAAAACGTCCGTGTTGACACCTAATTTTTGCCCTCCCAACTCTGACTTAGTTTGGAGCTTCTTCAATTTTAAAATGATTTTTGAAATAATTGTCTTGATAAAATTAAAATATTTTCAATGTATGAATTTATATGACTTTTATTTGAGGAAACATTTTTGAGAAGATATTCTATTGAAAAATGACATTTAATCTGATTCTGCTTTAAAACCGGCTAAATTTAGAATTTAGTTGATTTTATTTTCAAAGTAAATCAAAATTGGTGTCAAAATGGTCATTTTTAATCGTTAAATCAAGAAGCTCGATTAATTAATTTCGGACTAGATCCATTTTTAATTCGATTGGCCTAAGTTTCTATACTAGAGGAGTTGGTGTAGATACTTGTTGAATTAATGTAGCTATGCTTTCATTTGAAAAATTGGTTAGATTTGTATTAATTTGTAGAGAGCCAATTGGACCCCTTTTATTTCATCACCTAACTCAGCCCATTCCCTTTTAAAACCTGCAGCCCATCCCACACCAATACCTGACCCGCTCCAGGCCCAAACCCCTAATCCCTTATTTCTCCTTCAGCAACACACCAAGAACAACATCAGCAAATAACAACATCGACAACAACCCCAACCAAACAACTCCAAAATAGCAACCGCAACAAACAACGACTTCAACCCGAACCTTCGATTCCCCCTTCTCTCCCTTCCCCTTTGTACCTCATCGCGTGCAAAGCACGAGAATTTGTACCCCCAAGGTTCTAGAAACCGTGACGTGGAGCCATTCAACTCGCATCCTCAATTTCCCTTTACGAATTTTCTTCAAAATGGTACGATTTTGGGCCAAATACAGCTCATTCAAGCTCATCCTTATCCCTAATTCGAATTTTTCGGCAAGAAATCCCCAAAACGCCCTTGAAACACCTTTTTCCCACATCGGTTGAGGTTAAGAAATCGACCATCACCTCTTTCTATATATACTCTTACTGTTGAGAGATGAAGGAAGTCTTGAAGAGTAAAAAATTTATTCAAGCAAAAATGGGAAATTTCTGAATCAAAAGAAGATTTTTCCCTCTAGTTTAAACATTTTGATTGGAGTTCTTGTAAGTCTCGTTTGAGCCTAGAATTTTGATTACTAGTTGGTGTTCTAGTGGTGGCAAGAGGATTCCGACGACGGCTCGAGTCCTGATCCGCTGCCCTGTAAAAAGTGAGTTCTACCTTTTCAATTTTCCTTGATGTTTTTTAGTGTTCCTGTGATGCTTCAACTAGTTTATGTGCTGTTGGATTTCATTATTTTCCATGTGATGGACTACCATGGAACTTGATAGTTTGTCATCTTTATGAATATGGTTTTAGTTGTTTGTGTTTATGCAGATCCAACAACTTCTCTTTTAAGCACTGCCTAATTGATATATTACTCTGTTGTTCTGTTTTACTCAAGGGTTTTACTTCATGGAAATAGCTTTATATTTTCATCTTCTTTTTTTTCCAGAGAGAGCGCTTTCTATTCCTCCAAAATGGTTAAAAGTTCTTATATTTACTGAAAATTAGTTTGTTGTACTCAAAAATCCTATTTTGGTTTGTGGATTAATTGAACTTGAGTGAGTTTTTTTTTTTTTTTTTTTTACTAAAATAAGGCTTTGCTCCAGTAGAGCATGATCACCTTTTACTTGTGTGTAGTGTAGTCCGAGAATTATCGTTCGTTTGGATTTTTTGCATTTATTAAAGACAAGTGGGTATGCAAATATTCAACTTGATTAAATACTGAATGGGCATTGTGGAGAATATGAGGCTACATGTCATTCTTTTAATGTTCTTCTCCTTATCTGATGACTAGTACTGTTAATTTTTCTTTGCAAAATTAGTATCCCTTTTCTTTTATAAAGCATGATTCTTCTAAATTCAATTTCTTAAGATTGGTAGTTTTGTCTTTAGATTATATTCTCTTCTTTTTGTATGGGTTCAGTTGATGAAATTTTTCTTGCATCAAAACCATGTGTTTGTTTGAATTTTACATTCTGGAAAGGCTATTGCCTTTTGCTATTAAATTTTTTTTCAAAAGGTTTATCTTTACTTGATTGACAAAGTTTTTGCCCACATCTAAGTTTTACTGGTGCTCTCTTCTAATTTTTTAATAATTGGCTGCTTAAGTAGGATTTTCATGTTAATAGTGAGCTATATATATTTATGTGTTCGTATCTTCCGTGCCTCCTTAGAACTTAGGGTTAAAATGTTCAAGCTTTTCTTAAAATAGTTTGGGGTTGCTTTTAGATTGTATTCAGTAGGTGAAAATTTGCTTTCCCGATTTGAACTAATTTCCCTTTTCCTTTTCTGATCTGTTGGATCAATAAGAATGAGAAATGCTATGGTTGATTTGTTTCCTGTTTTGAGTGTTTCAATTCATGTAATAATCAATTTTTTGTTACTCTCGGCCTATTTCCCTGTTTAAGATTGGTATGATTAAAGATTGATCCCATGTTATTCACTTACTCCTTTATTATTCTCTTTTCTTGATGCATGTGAACTCCGCTCGGGTCTACTTGGATTTGACCCATCTTGCATAAATCGTGATGGGCCAAGGACGCCCAATAATGCCATCTCGAGTTAACCTCATCCCTCAAAGTAAGAAAAGGAAGCGAATATAGAGAAAGGATAGTGGCGGATCAGCTGCGGAGTGGGCGAAAGCCCAAGATCGTGAGTTCAAAATTGGACATTTAGGGGGTTTTGAGCCTAAATTGCCTAAACCCCACCTCTTTCCCTCTCTTTATTTATTTATGCATATTTCTTATGATATTGTATTAATTTTAGCACCCTTTTAAATTTAACTTAGTTGAATCCCCAAGGAAATCGCTAAATTTTTCTCATGAAGATATTTTATGGCTTTACACAATGATTCTTGAAATTATTTCTCACTTAAATTTGCTCCTATAAAGTTCATAAAAATAGGAATTTAGACATTATCGTCTTTTCAGTTTATTACCTTCTAAAATTATTTAATTGAGTTTGCCTCCCTTTCAAGACGATTAAAATGATGTTGCCACCGGATCTTTCAAAAATGTTAAAATTTTCTTTGCCTTTTTCCTCTTCTCTAAACTAAATTTGTAAAATAATCCTTTCTTTTAGTAATAAATTCCTTTCTTTACTTAACCATAAAATTTCTTATTTTCTTTAAAGTTAGTTTAATAAAGAGTTAGTCTTAAAACAAACCGGACAACCGCGAGTTAGCGGATACTCTTGGTGCCTTAACAACCTTCCAAGAGTATTAATAGGAATCACTTACCTAGATTTCTTAAACTTTGAGATATTGTCTGTTTTATATCTTTAAAGTTTTCTTAAAGGTTTTCTTGATTTTCCTAAATAAATTAAGTGGCGACTCTGTTTTTGTCGAATTTGGAAATTTCTCTTTCAAATTTTATTAAAGTCAAATCAAGTCATTTTCTCCGCAAAACAGAAATGGCGACTCCGCTGGGGATTCAATTAGGTTCTAACCACATGTTTTTGAAAATAACTTCTATTTGACTAACTATTTGGATTTGTAATAATTTACTTGCTTTATTTATTTGTTACTTTCCGTAAATTATAAACTGTTGCATTCATGGCATATTCCGCCACTTCTGGCAAAGCATTAGGCATTAGGAAAAAAGGGTGGTTATGTGGGTATCTACATCCGCCCTTCCGTATAAAACCTTAACTTTCTTTGAACTGCCAAGTGAAGTAGTTGATTCGAGTCGGTCAACAGTCACTTGGTGTGTTACCCCGATAAGTCCATTTCGGGTTTCCAGTCAATTTGAACAAACCACTCTAGTCAACTAGGATAGAGCGAAACCAAATCCTGTTGAATAGGCATTCTGACCTAAGTGATCCGATACCTAAGGTGTATCGGGTCTATTAGTGAGATCACCTTGTGTCGAAAAGGATCTCCGGTCCGAAAAGACAATCATCCCTTATTTGTTTAATTGAAGGATGTGATGCCACTGTGTATGGACCATTGTCCCTCGGGGTAGGAAATATTTAGGTAGTTGCTTGGTTTGAAGATCTTTATCCAAAAGGCGTTCGGAGTTTCAAAAGTTGGAGATTGAAGAACTTTCCATGGTGGCCTAGTTTAGGATTGTGCCCCCGCGTGGGACTGATATTTATTTGTACATTCCCTTCCCTCATTTTGTATCCCCATTTGTATATACATAAATTTGTATAAATATATTTTTGGGGCAATAGAACGTTTCACAAACAGCATATACATCCTTCAATCGATAGGCCTACCTTTGGCTCAAAAGGTCACATGTATGTTAGGACGCGTTATATGTTATTCAAATACTATATAACTTGCTTCATCCATGCCTTGTGTAATTGTGTGTTTAATGCACATGTTTTGCTTTAAACGTGACTTGTCCGAAGTTTTAGAATATCGTTGGGCAAATAAACTCAAAATGTGAGTCTTCCTAAAGCAATTTTCAAAAGTTGATCCTCAAATTTGTTCAAAACCGATCAGTTTCTACTTTATGCCATTTAAAAGGGGAAAAAAAACCGTCCAATATTCAATCATCACTTTCAAATGATTTTTCAATAGATACAAATCAGAAAGTCAGTTTGCGTTCAATCTTCGAGTCTTCATGTCTTTCTTCAAAAAACATGATACATGTTGCTTCTTATAACAAAAGTCCCAAAACCCATCAAAAGGTCACAATCGTGTCCATTTAACCATCTTTTTGAGGTGCCTCTTTGTTCGAATTTTGGATAAGTCTACTGTTTAAAGCAAAACAATTATTTTCTGCTTTATATTATCTTGGGTTAATTATTGTGATCAACAAACTAACATTTTACCTTTTGAGTTATTCTTCTTTCTTAGAGAGGCTGATTTGTGTTGGTAATCAACGATCGAAGCGAAGCAGTTTCAAATAACCATTTCAACATGGAAGCCAGTTCAATTAACACCATCTCTAATGTGCCTATCACAACCGACTCTACCACTTCAACAAAATTAGAATCATACTTGGAAGCCATTACCCGTCTTGAAAAGCAAGTGGTTGAATTAGGATCCATGATAACGCAAAACAATGCATCTTCACAGCTCCCACCAAGAATAAACACAGTTCTTGATGTTCATCAAGAAGGGTCTATGCCACTTTTGAATGAAGTTGACAAGGGAAATCACTTCACCACTCCTCCACAAATTCAAGATACTCCGCTCATTCATGCTCCCCTTGTGAAAGCATTTGCTGCCCCATATGGTCAGAATGTATCAATGACACACCATGTTCCACTTGTGCATACTTATGTTGTTGCGCAGATTCAATGACTGAACTGTCTAGATACGGATCCTTATGGTGAGACTGAACGAGATGTCGAAATTAGTGATAATGAGGTAATGGACAGGAATCTCAAAGAATTAGAAGATGTGGTGAAAGGTGATTCTGAGATTAATAACAATCAGAATGTGAAGTATGAAGAGCGGTGCGAGCTTCCCAAATTAGAGTTGCCACTAAGCTACAAGATTCCAGAGTTAGAAAAATTTGATGGATCAGGGAACCCTTACTCTCATTTGGAAGCTTATTGTGGGAAATTGATTAGCGTAGGGGAGAACGAAACGATAAGAATCAAATGGTTCAGTCAAAGCTTGAGTGGCAAAGCATTAGAGTGGTATTCTAAGAAAGATGCGACCAAATGGCATACATGGGATGATTTGGCCAAAGCTTTTATGGACCAACACAGGTTTCATGCTGAGATCACCCATAATAGAATCTCAATCAGGGAACTCAAGCAAAATGCCTTTGAACTCTTTCGAGAATATGATATACGGTGGAGGAAAGAAGCATATAAGGTGCACCCGCCCATGGATGAACAAGAGATGATCACCCATTTCATTCAAGCACAAGACTCAGACTACTATGAAAGATTGGTTGTTATGGACGCAAAAACTTTCCATGAAGTTATCAAGGTAGGGGAAAGAATCGAAGGTGGCCTCAAGACTGGAAAAATAACAAGTTTGGCAACATTACAATCCCCTAAAAAGGCCTTTCAAGTTGGCTCTCTCAAGAATAAAATGGGAAAAGAGAAAGAGATCGTGGGATCGATGACACGAGGAGGTATGTCATATCATCAACGATCGTCCCAGTACCAGCCCAATGTTCAGTATAGAAAATATTCTCCACGCCTTACTTCGCCACTGTGTCAACTTCAATCTCCCCAAATGATGTGCCCTATCTATGGGCAATATACAGTATATCATTCCCTGAATCCACCACAAAGTCTTCAAAATAGTGCACCTCGCACCAGCTTTGAAATAAAGCCTCCCAAAGTCTTCACTCCACTAGCAGAACCATTGGCTCAACTTTATGAAAAGCTGAAAGTAGCAGGGATTCTGCATCCAGTAAAAGCAAAGTCCGTGAATACTTCAGCTAAGTGATATGATCTGAAAAAATGATGTGCCTACCATTCAGGAGTAGTTGGGCATGATACTGAGAAATGTGTCACCCTCAGGAACAAAGTGCAAGACCTAATTGACAACAAGGTGATACCTCTTGTGGTATCTCCGCCAAGTTTGAACAACAACCTGCAGCCCAACCATGGAAGTGGGCCTTCAGTATAACTGGTTGCGAAGAAGAATGAAACACTCTAGAATTCACACTTTTGATGTCTTTCAATCTTATGATCATTGCTTTCTTTTCTTGTAATTACACTTTATTGCTTTCTTTCCATGTAATTTGCACTTTGTAGTTTTAATTTCCTTGTAATCGCACATTATGGTTTAATTTCCTCGTAATCTCAATCTTGCTTTACCTGAACTACGTTTGACCTGAATTCTCAAGAATGAGATACGTAGGCGGCCTATGTCGGCTTCGATCATATTCCCCGTAAGATTTTCATTTCTGTTCACTAATGGAAACTGGGGCAAAATTTTTGAGAAGATCTCAAAAATTCCACAACAAATAACATTTTCTACAAGGATGAATACAAGAGCTTCTTGAAGATTGGACAGAGGAAGAATTTTGAGAAGGGCTCGAAAGTTCCTACAAAGCAACATTGTGAAATACAACAATGTTCAAGGGTTCCATTTGTTCGAAACTGGGGCAGTATTTTTGAGGAAGATCTCAAAAATTCCATCAATGTTGCGCTTCAAGATCAAATGAGTTTGCAAGCCAAGCACTGGAAGGAGCAACTGAACAGCAAGGCGAAGCCAACACAATCAGTCTCTCAAAACTAAGAATTTTTCTTTGAATGTAGGGTTCAATGAAAGCCGATCTTTTTCCTTTTACAGGAGCATTATGTAGATGAAGAGAGCTAAAATCTCAACCCCTTCCCTAGACTAAGAAGTTTTCTTTGGATGCAGGAAAAAAGAACATCATCCTAGGAACTCGCTGGAAGATCACAAGGATTTCATAGTTTGACGAATCTCTTGGCCGAAAGCCTAACCTTAATCCTTTTAATCTTATGAATCTAAGAAGGATTTTAATATTTTCCCTTCTAATTTTTTGCAGGATATGATCCCTGCATGCCATGGAAGATGTCATTTGCTATTGAATTAGGCAAGACACCAATATTTAATTGGGAAAACTAATTAGGGCAGTCTTTGACTATACCCTTCCATTCTGTTATTTTATGACTTCCCTACTTTCACTCAGTTTTTGTGTCTTTACAGGAGGGCGGTCCTCGACCATGGTCGAGGACGGTCACCATAATATATGGTTTCCGCCAAAGTTGAAGAAACTCCCTATTCTTCTACAATATTCTTGGAGAAAACTCGAACAGGTGGTTTTCGTAAGGAATTATGGAACCACACTCATGCAAACCAACAACAAGTGTCCTCACGGATAATCAAGAAACCGCCGAAATGTTGCCACTCAAAATAATGGGTGACGATCACAAGAACAAATAGTCCCCACAAGACAACTGGGAGACTGCAACAATCCTTGTAAATGATCGGTACACGCCTTTCGGCTGAAAACATCAAGCTTAGGAGGCACCACTCTGAGTTTGTCTATACCTTTGCATTACTTTCGTGCATATATTTCATCATGTCTGCACGAACTACGCACACCTGATTCTCATCCTTTGGAGCGAGATACTTAGGCAGCCCTCCTCGGGTTCGGTACCTTTTATTCAAAAAAAAAAAACAAAAAAAACAAAAAAAACAACAACAAACTTTTGGGATCGTGTTTTGACTTGGTTGGTGCCAACATGGTTAGGAACATGCATGTGAAAAGGAAAATAATTGATTTGATAGAGAGGACTGACTTTATGGAGAACCATAGATTCTTTTGGTACCTCTCATCATACTTCTTGTAACACTCGAAAATGTTCCTTGCATACATCCAAGATAAGAATGAAACCGACCTTATTGCTTCATGTGCATTGTGTGGTGAGTTTTTAGATTTAATTCAATTGCATTGCATTGTTGATCTAGAACTTGGACTGAATGTTTGTTGAGGCGAAATCCTGGGTAATGCTTAGTTTGGGAAAGGATCGTAGGCCTTCTTTGAGCCGATTGTGCCTTTCAATACCTACCAAATGACATTAATCCCTAGAATATCCCACTTTGAGCCTAAAACTTATTTTTTGGACAACCACATCTCAGCCTATACCCTTCTGAGTGCTTATATGCACTAACCCTCTTTTGGCTGACCTCCTTGAACATGTTGCAAGTGTGCAAATTATAGACGAAGATCAAGTTTGAAGTTGCCAAAAGAAAAATATGCAAAGTCCCTGAAGTCAAGCATGCAAAAACGACTTCGAAAGAAAAGGAAAAGAGTCAAAAGCTCTCACAAAACACGGAGAAGTCTCAATGAAAAAAAAAAAAAAAAGGGCACTCCACTCCAACAAAAAGGGAGAAACTTCAAAAGAAGAACGAAAAACTCCTCGAAATGAAAGGAGAAAAAGCTCAAGTAAGAGAAATTCGAAAGAAGTCAGAACAACATACAAAAAGAAAAAGGGACAACAAAGAAGAACGAACACCAAAGGTGTACAAATGTCAAAAGCACCAAAATCAATGCAATGTTCAAGGAGGCGTTAAGTCACTTTTACCCCAAATGAATATCCTACCCATCCCTAAGCCTACATTATAAGCCAATAACAAGCCCTACATGATCTCATTCTGAGCATTCTCACATTAGTGGAGACTTACATGAAGGACAAGCATATGGCATCTCAATCGCATGCTTTGAATATCTTTTTGAGTGTGAGAGCACTTTGCAAAAATTCCTCAAATCAAATACTTCAAATGAGTGTGGAATAGGACATTCTTTGTAGTGAGGGCACTTGAAGCATGAGGGTAGGTGTAGTTCAAAAACTTTGTTTGAAGCAAGGTGAACAGATCTTGTCGATACTTAGGTCTATTTGAGGTACCACTCGAAGCTATTGGACTTATCTCGAAGCAGTCTCAGTTAAAGAGACGCAAATGAGAAGAATTTCCATGCAAATACTAACAGTTGGTACCGATTGTGGTCAAGATTTACTTCTCTTCCCTTAATTTTTTAGAGTGGGCAGACGCCCACCTTTAATATCTTTCAAAGTAACTTGGTATTCACCAACAAAGTTGCATTTCTCTTAAAATGGGTTGTACGCCCTAAAAATGTGACCAATAGGCTAACCTTGCAAAGGTAAGATGCCTATTTTGCTTAGTTGGGTTGTCCTCCCCAAAAATGTGACCAATAGATCTTGTTACTCTTCTTTTGGATTCATGTTTATACTGCATTGACTACTAATAGTCTCCTTTCAGGTTCTTACTCCAGAAGTTAGAACTACGTCTGACCTGATTCCTAGCTCAACATGATACGTAGGCGCCGTAATGGCTCGGTCATGTTCCCCATAAAATTTCTGTGTCTCTTTGTAACAGAAACTGGGGTAGAATTTTTGAGGAGATCTCAAAAATTCACAAGAAGATATTTTCTCCAGCAAGCCAAGGTTTGAGATCACGATAAAATATTCTCAACCAGAGTGTCAAGTTTAGAGAAAACCTAGAAATGGCACAAGATGTCAATTTTTCCCCATCAACAATGTGGGACTTGCCTCGAAGCAGGTAACTGGAGCAGAATTTTTTAGGAAGACCTTTAAAATTTCACCAGACATTGTCCTTTTGATGGGCTAACACATCCACAATGATTCTCCCAAAGGGACGGTATTCATTCTTTGACAAATTTTTCTAAAGTTGTCTTTAGTTTTGACTAAAGTCGCTAGCTAAAGCGACAGTGTGTCTACTAACTGTGTGCTCCAAGTGAAGGTACACACAGGTCATCGCATATTTGCAAATGCTAAGAGGGCCATGATATCTGTATTACGTTAAAATCGGAGGGGGCTGACGTTAAAAAGGGTATCCAAAAGTCGCATCAAAATCGGAGGAGGCTGATGTGCAAATGCCAAGAGGGCCATGATATCTGTATTACGTCAAAACCGGAGGAGGTAGACGTTAAAAAGGGTATCCAAAAGTCGCATCAAAATCGGAGGAGGCTGATGTTCAAATGCCAAGAGGGCCATGATATCTGTATTACGTCAAAACCGGAGGAGGCTGATGTTCAAATGCCAAGAGGGCTATGATATCTGTATTACGTCAAAATCGGAGGAGGCTGATGTTAAAAAGGGTATCCAAAAGTCGTATCAAAATCGCAGGAGGTTGATGTGCAACCAAAGACCCATTATATCTAATATAGCACAGAGGCAGAGGAGTCTGGCGTCGAGGATATCTCTAATTCACATCAAAATCGCAGGAGGCTGATGTGCAATCAAAGACCCATTATATCCAATATAGCGCAGAGGTGGAGGAGTCTGGCGTCGAGGGTATTAGGGCATCATATCCAATATAGCGTAGAGGCGGAGGAGTCTGGCGTCGAGGATATCTCTAAGTCGCATCAAAATCGCAGAAGGCTGATGTGCAATCAAAGACCCATTATATCCAATATAGCGCAGAGGCGGAGGAGTCTGGCGTCGAGGGTATTAGGGAATCATATCCAATATAGCGAAGAGATGGAGGAGTCTGGCGTCGAGGATATCTCTAAGTCGCATCAAAACCGCAGGAGGCTGATGTGCAACTGTCAAGAGGGCCATGTCGAGAGAGCCATTGCATATTCATGCATGTCATATCATTGCCGAGAGGGCCATTGCATATTCATGCATTGCATATCATCCCCGAGAAGTCCATTGCATATCATATTCATACATTGCATATCATCGCCGAGAGGGCCATGTCGAGAGGGCCATTGCATATTCATGCATTTCATATCATCGCCGAGAGGGCCATGCCGAGAGGGCCATTGCATGTCATATTCGTACATATCATATCATTGCCGAGAGGGCCATTGCATATTCATGCATTTCATATCATCGCCGAGAGGGTCATGCCTAGAGGGCCATTGCATATCATATTCATACATTACATATCATCGCCGAGAGGGCCATTGCATATTCATATTGCATACTCATTTCATAATCATATTCATTTCGCTGAGAAGGCCATTGGATATTCATATTGCACATTTCTTACATTGCATATCATTGCCGAAAGGGTTATCATTATGGATAACCGAGATGGTTACCATATCAAATAAAAGATCATACGATTGTAGGGATCATCCTACTCAAAATATCGTCGGTGTCCAAAAGGGCCACCCCATTTTGAAAAATTATTTAATCTTCAAAGAGATCATCATATGCAACAACCAAGAAGGTTGTTGTGCCTACCTTTGCGAGAGCTGTTATCTTCCAAAATAGGTACAAGAGAAGATGACATTAATTTTTCAGAAATCAACTCATGCGAAGGTATGATGAATGAACTATCTACCCTTCATGAATTGCTTTTTCTACTAACACTCTTGTTTCAAATTTTGTCGAGAAACATCTGAAAAGGATGAAAATCTCAAACCAAAACCACAGGTGTGGACAACTCCAACAAGGACGCAGCACAACGTGGAACTTTTTCTTAGCAGCAAATCAGGGCGTAGTTCTAAGAGGAATATCAAACTCTTTGGACACGAGCTAAAAGGAAGATTGCCACCACCATCGAACCATCAAACCACACCCCTACCAGAAGGCATGTGGGTATTTTGAGATATTTTGGTTTCAGTCTCACTTTCGGGGTATTTCTAAACTCACACCGAAGGTAACTTTTCCTTTCCTTCAAATATGAGTGACAATACGCCTCAAGCTTTGGAGACCACGTCTAGGTAAAATCTTGCCTAAGGATGTGAAGGTCTTACATTTTGTAATTGAGATATCTACAAGTCTTTTCTCCCTAACTCAAATATTCGTCACCCAGCCGGAGCCAAAGGTCGTTTTAGCATAAAAGACTACCTTTTCTACCGATCGGGTTGAACTACAAGCAGTAGGATCCCCTAAATATTGGGATATATAGGAAGGAATCTATGTTGTTTCCAACTCCCCCCAATCCTCTCATTCCTCAGCTTTTCGGTCTCTCTAAAATTCAAAACCGAGATAGCTTTTGGAATTCCTCAAAGATTGTGCTTAATATCAAGCATTGTGAACTACAAGTAGCTTGAATTCTCATGTAACCTGATATATGTAGGAAACCCAAAACCAGAGTCCGGCCATAATTCCCTGATGTTCTTGCAAAAACCAACCGCTTTCAAGATATGAATTTATGGTCGGACAAAATTAAGAGCGTCAAACTCCCTTTGCCCAGGGTTACTTGCATTCACCCTACCCAAAGGGAGGGGGCAGTTGTTGACACCTAATTTTTGCCCTCCCAAGTCCGACTTAGTTTTGAGCTTCTTCAATTTTAAAACGATTTTTGAAATAATTGTCTTGATAAAATTAAAATATTTTCAATGTATGAATTTATATGACTTTTATTTGAGGAAACATTTTTGAGAAGCAATTCTATTGAAAAATGACATTTAATCTGATTCTGCTTTAAAACCGGCTAAATTTAGAATTTAGTTGATTTTATTTTCAAAGTAAATCAAAATTGGTGTCAAAATGGTCATTTTTAATCGTTAAATCAAGAAGCTCGATTAATTAATTTCGGACTAGATCCATTTTTAATTCGATTGACCTAAGTTTCTATACTAGAGGAGTTGGTGTAGATACTTGTTGAATTAATGTAGCTATGCTTTCATTTGAAAAATTGGTTAGATTTGTATTAATTTGTAGAGAGCCAATTGGACCCCTTTTATTTCATCACCTAACTCAGCCCATTCCCTTTTAAAACCTGCAGCCCATCCCACACCAATACCTGACCCGCTCCAGGCCCAAACCCCTAATCCCTTATTTCTCCTTCAGCAACACACCAAGAACAACATCAGCAAATAACAACATCGATAACAACCCCAACCAAACAACTCCAAAACAGCAACCGCAATAAACAACGACTTCAACCCGAACCTTCGATTCCCCCTTCTCTCCCTTCCCCTTCGTACCTCATCGCGTGCAAAGCACGAGAATTTGTACCCCTAAGGTTCTAGAAATCGTGACGTGGAGCCATTCAACTCGCATCCTCAATTTCCCTTTTCGAATTTTCTTCAAAATGGTACGATTTTGGGCCAAATACAGCTCATTCAAGCTCATCCTTATCCCTAATTCAAATTTTTCGGCAAGAAATCCTCAAAACGCCCTTGAAACACCTTTTTCCCACATCGGTTGGGGTTAAGAAATCGACCCTCACCTCTTTCTATATATACTCTTACTGTTGAGAGATGAAGGAAGTCTTGAAGAGTAAAAAATTTATTCAAGCAAAAATGGGAAATTTCTGAATCAAAAGAAGATTTTTCCCTCTAGTTTAAACATTTTGATTGGAGTTCTTGTAAGTCTCATTTGAGCCTAGAATTTCTATTACTAGTTGGTGTTCTAGTGGTGGCAAGAGGATTCCGACGACGGCTCGAGTCCTGATCCGCTGCCCTGTAAAAAGTGAGTTCTACCTTTTCAATTTTCCTTGATGTTTTTTAGTGTTCCTGTGATGCTTCAACTAGTTTATGTGCTGCTGGATTTCATTATTTTCCATGTGATGGACTACCATGGAACTTGATAGTTTGTCATCTTTATGAATATGGTTTTAGTTGTTTGTGTTTATGCAGATCCAACAACTTCTCTTTTAAGCACTGCCTAATTGATATATTACTCTGTTGTTCTGTTTTACTCAAGGGTTTTACTTCATGGAAATAGCTTTATATTTTCATCTTCTTTTTTTTCCAGAGAGAGCGCTTTCTATTCCTCCAAAATGGTTAAAAGTTCTTATATTTACTGAAAATTAGTTTGTTGTACTCAAAAATCCTATTTTGGTTTGTGGATTAATTGAACTTGAGTGAGTTTTTTTTTTTTTACTAAAATAAGGCTTTGTTCCAGTAGAGCATGATCACCTTTTACTTGTGTGTAGTGTAGTCCGAGAATTATCGTTCGTTTGGATTTTTTGCATTTATTAAAGACAAGTGGGTATGCAAATATTCAACTTGATTAAATACTGAATGGGCATTGTGGAGAATATAAGGCTACATGTCATTCTTTTAATGTTCTTCTCCTTATCTGATGACTAGTACTGTTAATTTTTCTTTGCAAAATTAGTATCCCTTTTCTTTTATAAAGCATGATTCTTCTAAATTCAATTTCTTAAGATTGGTAGTTTTGTCTTTAGATTATATTCTCTTCTTTTTGTATGGGTTCAGTTGATGAAATTTTTCTTGCATCAAAACCATGTGTTTGTTTGAATTTTACATTCTGGAAAGGCTATTGCCTTTTGCTATTAAATTTTTTTTCAAAAGGTTTATCTTTACTTGATTGACAAAGTTTTTGCCCACATCTAAGTTTTACTGGTGCTCTCTTCTAATTATTTTAATAATTGGCTGCTTAAGTAGGATTTTCATGTTAATAGTGAGCTATATATATTTATGTGTTCATATCTTCCGTGCCTCCTTAGAACTTAGGGTTAAAATGTTCAAGCTTTTCTTAAAATAGTTTGGGGTTGCTTTTAGATTGTATCCAGTAGGTGAAAATTTGCTTTCCCGATTTGAACTAATTTCCCTTTTCCTTTTCTGATCTGTTGGATCAATAAGAATGAGAAATGCTATGGTTGATTTGTTTCCTGTTTTGAGTGTTTCAATTCATGTAATAATCAATTTTTTGTTACTGTCGGCCTATTTCCCTGTTTAAGATTGGTATGATTAAAGATTGATCCCATGTTATTCACTTACTCCTTTATTATTCTCTTTTCTTGATGCATGTGAACTCCGCTCGGGTCTACTTGGATTTGACCCATCTTGCATAAATCGTGATGGGCCAAGGACGCCCAATAATGCCATCTCGAGTTAACCTCATCCCTCAAAGTAAGAAAAGGAAGCGAATATAGAGAAAGGATAGTGGCGGATCAGCTGCGGAGTGGGCGAAAGCCCAAGATCGTGAGTCCAAAATTGGACATTTAGGGGGTTTTGAGCCTAAATTGCCTAAACCCCACCTCTTTCCCTCTCTTTATTTATTTATGCATATTTCTTATGATATTGTACTAATTTTAACACCCTTTTAAATTTAACTTAGTTGAATCCCCAAGGAAATCGCTAAATTTTTCTCATGAAGATATTTTATGGCTTTACACAATGATTCTTGAAATTATTTCTCACTTAAATTTGCTCCTATAAAGTTCATAAAAATAGGAATTTAGACATTATCGTCTTTTCAGTTTATTACCTTCTAAAATTATTTAATTGAGTTTGCCTCCCTTTCAAGACGATTAAAATGATGTTGCCACCGGCTCTTTCAAAAATGTTAAAATTTTCTTTGCCTTTTTCCTCTTCTCTAAACTAAATTTGTAAAATAATCCTTTCTTTTAGTAATAAATTCCTTTCTTTACTTAACCATAAAATTTCTTATTTTCTTTAAAGTTAGTTTAATAAAGAGTTAGTCTTAAAACAAACCGGATAACCGCGAGTTAGCGGATACTCTTGGTGCCTTAACAACCTTCCAAGAGTATTAATAGGAACCACTTACCTAGATTTCTTAAACTTTGAGATATTGTCTATTTTATATCTTTAAAGTTTTCTTAAAGGTTTTCTTGATTTTCCTAAATAAATTAAGTGGCGACTCTGTTTTTGTCGAATTTGGAAATTTCTCTTTTAAATTTGATTAAAGTCAAATCAAGTCATTTTCTCCGCAAAACAGTCCGTATCTTGAGCTTGGAGTGGCCAAATCATGAGCCGTTTGATCTTACTGTAACTTTACGTCAAGTTGTACATACATGCCAAATATGGAAGATTAAAGCAGCCTGAATTGACCAAGACCAATTTTTGAAGTTGACGCTATAATCTGTCATGTCGTTACTCCGGATAGCATGCTCGTGATCGTTCCTCTTTGCTTCTTTTTGGTAGGTTCATGGAAAAATGCAAGCGGTCTCGATATCAAACCAAGCATATACAAACATTGTCCAGATGATTAGTGAGGAACCAATTGAGGCATCATCTTTCCGATTGAGGATTTGGCAAACGTCTGTTTGGTGCTTCACCTTCCACCTTCATTGTGGCATTGGTTGAGACAACTTGTTGCTTCAATTTTCATTGCAGCCTTGGCGAGATACCAATTGGAGAATCCACCTTCCTTGCGGCTTTGGCAGAGACAACTTGCAGCTTTCCTTTTTCATTGGAGCCTTGGTAAGATTAACCTTTGAAGTAGCCCTTCTAGATCCTTGGTGAGCAAGATTTGGCGTCACATCCTCCTTTGGGGCTTTGCGAGAGAGATACTTGGAATACTTCCTTCTCATCCTTGGCGAGAAAGCACATGGCACAGGCATGGCAAGCGAAACACTCTGTGTGGCCCTCCCCCCGCCTTTTTTTAAAAGCTCATGTGCATGTTGCTTAAATTGGCAATTTTTGGGGTGAAGAAGAAGCAACGACCCAATAATCCATAATGAATTATTTGAAGCTATTCAACTTCTGTTGCTGGAGATTTCTTTGTTTAACAGTAAAGCTGGAGAAAGCTCAAAACTTTGTGTTATTGACACCGATATCCGCCATGACCAATTGCAGAGTAAGACACCATGTTCCATGTCAGCTCGAACCACCAGTGTTGTTAGCGTTTATGTCCCTAGCTAAGAGTATCTGAATTGCAAGTCACTTGATGCTATAGAAAAGGAACTCAACGATCTGAAATATGCCAAAATTTCAGATAAAAATTCCTTCCAGATTGATCAAATTTAATTTTTAAAGTTGACTTCTAAATCTGACATGTCTGACATGTCTGTCTCATAGATTTGTGCAGTCTCACTAAACATCCTTTTCCTAGTGTAGGAGCGTTCAAATGACAAGTGGCTTGGTTCTGAAGAAACTAGACTTGTAGTACTACAACATATCCAAAAATTATCAGCAAATTTCTTCCGGATTGACAGAAATCAATTTTTGAAGTTGGTTTCCTAATCTGGCAGGTTTTCTCACAGATTGTGCAGTCTGACCAAAACGTCCTTTTCTTGGCGTAGGAGCTTTCAAATGACCAGCAGCTTTGTTCTGAAGAAGCTAGACTCATATTACTACGACCTATCCAAAAATCAACATTAAAATCCTTCTGAATTGATGGGAATGAATTTTTCAAGTTCGCAAAGCTTGAGGAGATTACTGTTTGTCAAGATTGGAATTGACTATCAGTTGAAGCTTCGTGCTATTGGCATCGCCATATCGAACAAGACTATTGTTTTGCTTATCATGTCCGTCATCCCATATTAACTCTTCATGTACTTATTACATGCTATCTGCAAAGACCAACCAAGCAGAATAGAAAGCTTTGTGTAGTTGGCACCGCTATTCATTAGTCAAGCTGAAGCGCAGGCTCCAATTTTATTTTATTTTATTTTTTTGCAGGTTTTTGGAAGAGTGTAAATCACTTAGAAGATGCACTAGATTCCCATATGATTGGCAAGGAAGCACTCGTATCTTCTTTGCGAAGTTGGCGGGAGGCTGCTTTAAGCATCCACCTTCCTGGTGACCTCGACAGAGAAAACTTTTAGCCTCTCTTCTCATTGAAGCCTTTGGAGATTAACCTTTGAAGTAGCCATCTTTGACCCTTGGAAAGCAAGCTGGAGTCACACTATCCTTTGCGGCTTCGTCAGAAAGACACTAGGAGTGCCTCTTTTTTTTTTTTATCCTAGGCGAGAAAGCAAGTGGCTCAAGCACGGAGAGAGAAACACTTGGTGTAGCTGTTCAAACCTCACCGAGTTAGTTCACGGCTAATCTCATGCTTCAAGATTTGGCATGGAATAATCCCTTCCTTTAAAGTTGGAAAAAATCTTGGAGCAATCTTCTGATGACATGACAGCAGAAGTACATGGAGCATCTCATTCTCACACTTTGTGATTTTCAACTTTGGAGGAGTATTTTTTTTTAATATGTAGAAGCAATGGAATTGCGAGCTACTTGATCCCATAGAAACAGAACTCAACATCCTTCCATATATGAAAATCTCAAACCAGAATTCCCCCAGATTGATCAGAATTAATTCCTAAAGTCAAATTCTAAATTTGACATGTCTGCTTCATAGTTTTACGCACTCTCGTCGGGAAATTCATATCTCGAGTTGCTTGACTTGCTTCTTGATCCTGCAGAACTAGACCTTGCAGATCTACAACCTATAAAAAATTTATGGCTAAATTCCTCCTGAATTGACCGAAATTAATTTCTGAAGTTGACTGCAAAATCTAATACGTTTGCTTCACAGCTTTGCGCGGCTGTGGTAGAAAATTCATAACTTGGAGTAGGAGCACCGAAATCACGAGATTCTTCTTTTCTTGGAAATCTAACTCACATAACTACAATCTATGTAAAAATCATGGCCAAAGGGTGTCTGGATTTGTACAGATGTTGTTTTCAATTTCAGCTTGAATTTTGCCTCCCTCAACTTTTCAGCTTTGCACGTCTGCGGTAGAAATTCATAACTCGGGGTAGGAGTGCCAAAATCATGAGATTCTTATTTTGTTGGAAAGATAACCCATAGAACTACAATATGTGTATGAATCACAGTCAAAAGGTTTCCGAATATGTACAGATATTGCTTCGAAGTCAGCTTGACTTCTGCCTCATTCAAGTCTCTCTTTTTTATTTATGTTTGCTCGTCTATGGTGTAAAGTCCATAACTTGGTGAAGGAGTCTCTGAATCACAAGCCGTTTTTTTCATTGAAAAGAGGAATTTAAGAACTAAATTATATGTAAAAATCTTGGTCAAAACCTTTACAATTTTTTACAGATATCTTGTTGAAGTCAACTCAGTTCAAAATCTGATGGTCTATTCGCAGTTTTGGGCGGCTTTAGTAGAAAATTCACGACTCAGCGTAGGAGCCATTGAATCATGAGCCAATTTTTTTTGTTATGAAGAGGACTGCAAGAACTATAATACACGTAAAAGTCACGGTCAAGACCTTTACGGATTTGTACAGACATGCCTTTGCAATTATCTCAGATTCTGCCTTGCTTGACTCTTCTCCTTTGCACGTCTGTGGAAAATTCAGCGGAGTAAACTCTAATTTACGTTCTATCTATACCTCTTCAAAGAGCTATCATGATGATCAAGCAATGACACAGACTCTTTTTTGTTTTTTCAACTCATGTAACTAAAACTAGAGTAAATACTCCAAGCTGCCTATGTACCTCGGTGAAGACACTACTAAAATAAACAGGAAAACCGACCACAAAAAGCGACCACAAGTGGTCGGTTTTCCTGTATTTCCGACCAAAAAACCGACCACAATGTGTGGTCGGTAAAATAGTGGTAGCTTTTCAAAAAGCGACCACATGTGGTCGCTTTTTTCAAAAAATATTTATTTATTTATAAATTGATATTAATTATATTTAAAATAATTTTTTTATTTAAATTATTTTATATTAAAATAATTTATTAAAATTTTTCCGACCACATGTGGTAGTTTTTTGTAAAAAAAAAAAAGCTTTTTGAAAAACCGACCACATGTGGTCGGTTTTTGTAAAAAAAATAATAATTTTTTTAGAAAACCGACCACATTTGGTCGGTTTTTGAAAAAAAAAATTAAATTTTTTTAGAAAACCGACCACATGTGGTCGGTTTTTGTTAAAAAAATTTAATAATATTTTTTTACTTAAAAAAACGTTTAAATATTATTTTTTATTTATAAACCGACCACTTGTGGTCGGTTTTTTTTGCAAATTTCCAGAAAAACCGACCACAAGTGGTCGGTTTTTTCACAAATTTCCAGAAAAACCGACCACAAGTGGTCGGTTTTTCTGGAAATTTTTGTAAAAAAATTACAGCATATATGCTGCATTTCCACAACCCACCAATTCAAAAACATTCAATCATCTCAATACAACCCACCAATTTAGAAACATTAAAAATCTTTTTAAACATTCAAATATCAAAATCAAAACATCCAAATATCAAAATCAAAACATATAAACATCAAAGTTTACAAATCAAAACTAAACTAAAAGTCATCCTCATCATCCTCCTCATCCCCACCTTCATCATCATCATCAAAATCATCCTCCTCATCTGTAGTGTAATCATCAAGTGAGCTTAGGCCTCTCGCAGCCCGAGGTGCATCGCCGGGACACGGAGGAAGTATTTGTGGAGCTTGACGAAAACTGTTAATCTGCTCCTGCAACATTTTCAAGTCATTAATACACATTTCAACTTACTACACTTAACCATTTTTAACTAACTAAAACAAATTTCAAGTTAGTACACTTAACCGTTTCCATGCAACTAAGACACATTTTCAAGTCATTAATACACATTTCAACTTACTACACTTAACCATTTTTAACTAACTAAAACAAATTTCAACTTAGTACACTTAACCTTTTCCAAGCAACTAATACACATTTTCAAGTCATTAATACACATTTCAACTTACTACACTTAACCATTTTTAACTAACTAAAACAAATTTCAAGTTAGTACACTTAACCGTTTCCATGCAACTAAGACACATTTTCAAGTCATTAATACACATTTCAACTTACTACACTTAACCATTTTTAACTAACTAAAACAAATTTCAACTTAGTACACTTAACCTTTTCCAAGCAACTAATACACATTTTCAAGTCATTAATACACATTTCAACTTACTACACTTAACCATTTTTAACTAACTAAAACAAATTTCAAGTTAGTACACTTAACCGTTTCCATGCAACTAAGACACATTTTCAAGTCATTAATACACATTTCAACTTACTACACTTAACCATTTTTAACTAACTAAAACAAATTTCAAGTTACCACACTTAACCTTTTCCAAGCAACTAATACACATTTTCAAGTCACTAATACACATTTCAACTTACTACACTTAACCATTTTTAACTAACTAAAACAAATTTCAAGTTACCACACTTAACCTTTTCCAAGCAACTAAGACACATTTTCAAGTCATTAATACACATTTCAACTTACTACACTTAACCATTTTTAACTAACTAAAACAAATTTCAAGTTACCACACTTAACCTTTTCCAAGCAACTAAGACACATTTTCAAGTCACTAATACACATTTCAACTTACTACACTTAACCATTTTTAACTAACTAAAACAAATTTCAAGTTACCACACTTAACCTTTTCCAAGCAACTAAGACACATTTTCAAGTCACTAATACACATTTCAACTTACTACACTTAACCATTTTTAACTAACTAAAACAAATTTCAACTTAGTACACTTAACCGTTTCCAAGCAACTAATACACATTTTCAAGTCATTAATACACATTTCAACTTACTACACTTAACCATTTTTAACTAACTAAAACAAATTTCAAGTTAGTACACTTAACCGTTTCCATGCAACTAAGACACATTTTCAAGTCATTAATACACATTTCAACTTACTACACTTAACCATTTTTAACTAACTAAAACAAATTTCAACTTAGTACACTTAACCTTTTCAAAGCAACTAATACACATTTTCAAGTCATTAATACACATTTCAACTTACTACACTTAACCATTTTTAACTAACTAAAACAAATTTCAAGTTAGTACACTTAACCGTTTCCATGCAACTAAGACACATTTTCAAGTCATTAATACACATTTCAACTTACTACACTTAACCATTTTTAACTAACTAAAACAAATTTCAACTTAGTACACTTAACCTTTTCCAAGCAACTAATACACATTTTCAAGTCATTAATACACATTTCAACTTACTACACTTAACCATTTTTAACTAACTAAAACAAATTTCAAGTTAGTACACTTAACCGTTTCCATGCAACTAATACACATTTTCAAGTCATTAATACACATTTCAACTTACTACACTTAACCATTTTTAACTAACTAAAACAAATTTCAAGTTACCACACTTAACCTTTTCCAAGCAACTAATACACATTTTCAAGTCACTAATACACATTTCAACTTACTACACTTAACCATTTTTAACTAACTAAAACAAATTTCAAGTTACCACACTTAACCTTTTCCAAGCAACTAAGACACATTTTCAAGTCATTAATACACATTTCAACTTACTACACTTAACCATTTTTAACTAACTAAAACAAATTTCAAGTTACCACACTTAACCGTTTCCATGCAACTAAGACACATTTTCAAGTCATTAATACACATTTCAACTTACTACACTTAACCATTTTTAACTAACTAAAACAAATTTCAACTTAGTACACTTAACCTTTTCCAAGCAACTAATACACATTTTCAAGTCATTAATACACATTTCAACTTACTACACTTAACCATTTTTAACTAACTAAAACAAATTTCAAGTTAGTACACTTAACCGTTTCCATGCAACTAATACACATTTTCAAGTCATTAATACACATTTCAACTTACTACACTTAACCATTATCTACTCACTAAAACAAATTTCAAGTTACCACACTTAACCTTTTCCAAGCAACTAATACACATTTTCAAGTCACTAATACACATTTCAACTTACTACACTTAACCATTTTTAACTAACTAAAATAAATTTCAAGTTAGTACACTTAACCGTTTCCATGCAACTAAGACACATTTTCAAGTCATTAATACACATTTCAACTTACTACACTTAACCATTTTTAACTAACTAAAACAAATTTCAACTTAGTACACTTAACCTTTTCCAAGCAACTAATACACATTTTCAAGTCATTAATACACATTTCAACTTACTACACTTAACCATTTTTAACTAACTAAAACAAATTTCAAGTTAGTACACTTAACCGTTTCCATGCAACTAATACACATTTTCAAGTCATTAATACACATTTCAACTTACTACACTTAACCATTATCTACTCACTAAAACAAATTTCAAGTTACCACACTTAACCTTTTCCATGCAACTAATACACATTTTCAAGTCATTAATACACATTTCAACTTACTACACTTAACCATTTTTAACTAACTAAAACAAATTTCAAGTTAGTACACTTAACCGTTTCCATGCAACTAAGACACATTTTCAAGTCATTAATACACATTTCAACTTACTACACTTAACCATTTTTAACTAACTAAAACAAATTTCAAGTTACCACACTTAACCTTTTCCAAGCAACTAATACACATTTTCAAGTCACTAATACACATTTCAACTTACTACACTTAACCATTTTTAACTAACTAAAACAAATTTCAAGTTACCACACTTAACCTTTTCCAAGCAACTAAGACACATTTTCAAGTCATTAATACACATTTCAACTTACTACACTTAACCATTTTTAACTAACTAAAACAAATTTCAAGTTACCACACTTAACCTTTTCCAAGCAACTAAGACACATTTTCAAGTCACTAATACACATTTCAACTTACTACACTTAACCATTTTTAACTAACTAAAACAAATTTCAAGTTACCACACTTAACCTTTTCCAAGCAACTAAGACACATTTTCAAGTCACTAATACACATTTCAACTTACTACACTTAACCATTTTTAACTAACTAAAACAAATTTCAACTTAGTACACTTAACCGTTTCCAAGCAACTAATACACATTTTCAAGTCATTAATACACATTTCAACTTACTACACTTAACCATTTTTAACTAACTAAAACAAATTTCAAGTTAGTACACTTAACCGTTTCCATGCAACTAAGACACATTTTCAAGTCATTAATACACATTTCAACTTACTACACTTAACCATTTTTAACTAACTAAAACAAATTTCAACTTAGTACACTTAACCTTTTCAAAGCAACTAATACACATTTTCAAGTCATTAATACACATTTCAACTTACTACACTTAACCATTTTTAACTAACTAAAACAAATTTCAAGTTAGTACACTTAACCGTTTCCATGCAACTAAGACACATTTTCAAGTCATTAATACACATTTCAACTTACTACACTTAACCATTTTTAACTAACTAAAACAAATTTCAACTTAGTACACTTAACCTTTTCCAAGCAACTAATACACATTTTCAAGTCATTAATACACATTTCAACTTACTACACTTAACCATTTTTAACTAACTAAAACAAATTTCAAGTTAGTACACTTAACCGTTTCCATGCAACTAATACACATTTTCAAGTCATTAATACACATTTCAACTTACTACACTTAACCATTTTTAACTAACTAAAACAAATTTCAAGTTACCACACTTAACCTTTTCCAAGCAACTAATACACATTTTCAAGTCACTAATACACATTTCAACTTACTACACTTAACCATTTTTAACTAACTAAAACAAATTTCAAGTTACCACACTTAACCTTTTCCAAGCAACTAAGACACATTTTCAAGTCATTAATACACATTTCAACTTACTACACTTAACCATTTTTAACTAACTAAAACAAATTTCAAGTTACCACACTTAACCGTTTCCATGCAACTAAGACACATTTTCAAGTCATTATTACACATTTCAACTTACTACACTTAACCATTTTTAACTAACTAAAACAAATTTCAACTTAGTACACTTAACCTTTTCCAAGCAACTAATACACATTTTCAAGTCATTAATACACATTTCAACTTACTACACTTAACCATTTTTAACTAACTAAAACAAATTTCAAGTTAGTACACTTAACCGTTTCCATGCAACTAATACACATTTTCAAGTCATTAATACACATTTCAACTTACTACACTTAACCATTATCTACTCACTAAAACAAATTTCAAGTTACCACACTTAACCTTTTCCAAGCAACTAATACACATTTTCAAGTCACTAATACACATTTCAACTTACTACACTTAACCATTTTTAACTAACTAAAATAAATTTCAAGTTAGTACACTTAACCGTTTCCATGCAACTAAGACACATTTTCAAGTCATTAATACACATTTCAACTTACTACACTTAACCATTTTTAACTAACTAAAACAAATTTCAACTTAGTACACTTAACCTTTTCCAAGCAACTAATACACATTTTCAAGTCATTAATACACATTTCAACTTACTACACTTAACCATTTTTAACTAACTAAAACAAATTTCAAGTTAGTACACTTAACCGTTTCCATGCAACTAATACACATTTTCAAGTCATTAATACACATTTCAACTTACTACACTTAACCATTATCTACTCACTAAAACAAATTTCAAGTTACCACACTTAACCTTTTCCATGCAACTAATACACATTTTCAAGTCATTAATACACATTTCAACTTACTACACTTAACCATTTTTAACTAACTAAAACAAATTTCAAGTTAGTACACTTAACCGTTTCCATGCAACTAAGACACATTTTCAAGTCATTAATACACATTTCAACTTACTACACTTAACCATTTTTAACTAACTAAAACAAATTTCAAGTTACCACACTTAACCTTTTCCAAGCAACTAATACACATTTTCAAGTCACTAATACACATTTCAACTTACTACACTTAACCATTTTTAACTAACTAAAACAAATTTCAAGTTACCACACTTAACCTTTTCCAAGCAACTAAGACACATTTTCAAGTCATTAATACACATTTCAACTTACTACACTTAACCATTTTTAACTAACTAAAACAAATTTCAAGTTACCACACTTAACCTTTTCCAAGCAACTAAGACACATTTTCAAGTCACTAATACACATTTCAACTTACTACACTTAACCATTTTTAACTAACTAAAACAAATTTCAAGTTAGTACACTTAACCGTTTCCATGCAACTAAGACACATTTTCAAGTCATTAATACACATTTCAACTTACTACACTTAACCATTTTTAACTAACTAAAACAAATTTCAACTTAGTACACTTAACCTTTTCCAAGCAACTAATACACATTTTCAAGTCATTAATACACATTTCAACTTACTACACTTAACCATTTTTAACTAACTAAAACAAATTTCAAGTTAGTACACTTAACCGTTTCCATGCAACTAATACACATTTTCAAGTCATTAATACACATTTCAACTTACTACACTTAACCATTATCTACTCACTAAAACAAATTTCAAGTTACCACACTTAACCTTTTCCATGCAACTAATACACATTTTCAAGTCATTAATACACATTTCAACTTACTACACTTAACCATTTTTAACTAACTAAAACAAATTTCAAGTTACCACACTTAACCTTTTCCAAGCAACTAAGACACATTTTCAAGTCACTAATACACATTTCAACTTACTACACTTAACCATTTTTAACTAACTAAAACAAATTTCAAGTTACCACACTTAACCTTTTCCAAGCAACTAAGACACATTTTCAAGTCACTAATACACATTTCAACTTACTACACTTAACCATTTTTAACTAACTAAAACAAATTTCAACTTAGTACACTTAACCTTTTCCAAGCAACTAATACACATTTTCAAGTCATTAATACACATTTCAACTTACTACACTTAACCATTTTTAACTAACTAAAACAAATTTCAACTTAGTACAATTAACCTTTTCCAAGCAACTAATACACATTTTCAAGTCATTAATACACATTTCAACTTACTACACTTAACCATTTTTAACTAACTAAAACAAATTTCAAGTTAGTACACTTAACCGTTTCCATGCAACTAAGACACATTTTCAAGTCATTAATACACATTTCAACTTACTACACTTAACCATTTTTAACTAACTAAAACAAATTTCAAGTTAGTACACTTAACCGTTTCCATGCAACTAATACACATTTTCAAGTCATTAATACACATTTCAACTTACTACACTTAACCATTATCTACTCACTAAAACAAATTTCAAGTTACCACACTTAACCTTTTCCATGCAACTAATACACATTTTCAAGTCATTAATACACATTTCAACTTACTACACTTAACCATTTTTAACTAACTAAAACAAATTTCAAGTTACCACACTTAACCTTTTCCAAGCAACTAAGACACATTTTCAAGTCACTAATACACATTTCAACTTACTACACTTAACCTTTTTTAACTAACTAAAACAAATTTCAACTTAGTACACTTAACCTTTTCCAAGCAACTAATACACATTTTCAAGTCATTAATACACATTTCAACTTACTACACTTAACCATTTTTAACTAACTAAAACAAATTTCAAGTTAGTACACTTAACCGTTTCCATGCAACTAATACACATTTCAACTTAATACACTTAACCATTTTTAACTAACTAAAACAAATTTCAACTTAGTACACTTAACCTTTTCCAAGCAACTAATACACATTTTCAAGTCATTAATACACATTTCAACTTACTCATGATTACAACAATTTTAGAGAAAAAGTACGAACTTTCTCATTATCACAACAACTTTACAATAAAGATACAAACTTTTTCATGAAGTCCCTAATACATGTTTCAACACAAAATCCTACGGCCTTCATAGCCTTCTACAGCAGATAATCCCAGCATTCTCACCTAATGTGACATTCCGACAACTACAAAATAACTATACCTACACGAAGATAGAAAATCTACACTACGAAACGAAATCTTAAAGGTAGCTAAAAATAAAAGAGGGGTTGTTTACCTTTCTTAGAGCCGCAAAATGGAACTATGAGCTTCGTCGAAATCCTTGCCACCACGAAATCATTGAATGAGCTAGAATCGCACTACTCTTGTACGAAAAAAAATTGAAATTGAAATTTGGGAATTTTGGTATTTTCGGATTTGTGAGGAAAATGGTTTTTCTACACGAATTTCGCACCTCCCATACGTGTATTTGTACGAAATACACGACCAAGTGGAATTGGGGTTATCGGATTTACGGATTTTGGCACAAAAATGGACCTATCGGGTTTTGGGATCCATTTTTGGGTTTTTGGAGGAAAAAATCTGGTGTGGTGTGTTGGGGGTGAAGAAGAAAAGTGGATATAAGGGTGTGGGCTGGACCGGGTTGGTTTGATTTGGGCTTATTAAAGGATTGGGCTTCTATTAATTTAAAGGGATGGGTAAGGGTAGAGTAGGTTATTAAAATAAAAAGGAAGAGTATTAAAATAAAGAATGACCAATTAGATTATTTAGCCATCGTCATTTAAATTATAGACCTACTTAAAAAAACAATTGTCCAATTTAATTTTTATTACGACCAATTTGATTTTGATTACTACCCAAATTTAATAGATCGACCAAATTAAATCAACATTTGAAACAAATTAATAATCGATTTAACCCTAAGCTTCTTGGTTTAATAAAATCAGATAAATATTTTCCGAATAAATCGTATTATATTCATAACAAATACAAAAAAATAATACGATGTATATAAATCTGCTAATTAATTAATTCATCGTCACACACAAGTAGTATATTTCCTCAATTGTATAATAATATCAATGTATTTCGTATATTAGGATGAATTTTTGGTTAGTTAGCTTTTGAATATGAATTATATACCTTGTAATACAGCGTATTTTATATATAATCTGATGAATTATCGATTAATTAACTTACTTTATTACAGCTTCAAAAGTATATTATTACGTCGATCGTATGCTATCAACGTGTTATTCAAAATACTTAGATAGATTCGGTTAGCTTGCTTTTGACTACTACGTATATATATATATCACTACACGAGATATACGTATATATATACATATCGAATGACTAGATGAGGTTCAACATACGTACTGTATACATTACATAAACGAGTATATATACTCTGATGAATTATCGATTAATTAGCTGACATTTTTATAACTTCAATAGTATATATGTTAGTACGTGGATCGTATGATATCAACGTATTATTCAAACTACTTGGATAGATTCAGTTAACTTGCTTTTGACTATTACGTACATTACTACACGAGATATATGTATAAATACACATGTACACTCTATCGACTTTCAGGTTCAAAGTACGTACTGTATACATTACATACATGAGTATATTACCCCGTAATACAACGAATTCCATATATACTATGATGAATTATCGATTAATTTAGCTTACGTTATTATAACTTCAACAGTATATATATATATATATATATTATTATTACACTGATCTTGTGATATCAACGTGTTATTCAAAATACTTGGATAGATTCACTTAAATTGCTTTTGACTACTACGTATATCAATACATGAGATATATATATATATACACACACACTCTATCGACTATTAGGTTCTAAATACATACTATATATATACATCACATACACGAGTATATTACCCCGTAATACAACGTATTCCTTATACTCTAATTAATTATCGATTATTTACCTTACATTATTATAACTCCAACAATATATTATAATTACCTCAATCGTGTGATATCATCAACATATTCAATATAATTGTATACATTCAATTAACTTTTGACTACTACGTAAATAACTACACGCAAAAGACGCTTATATATATATATATATATACACACACTCGATGGAAAAAATATTTTTATTTGATTGTTTTTTATGTTATTTATTAATGTTATTTAATATATTTAATATTTCTTAATTTATTTTTAATATTTTTTATAAAAATCAACCACAAGTGATAGGTTTTTCTTAATTCATTTCACGTATGATATCAACGTATTCAATATACTTGTATACATTCAATTAGCTTTTGACTACTACGTTATATACCCGATGGACAATATATTTATTTTATTAAAACGTAAGTAAAAAAAAAGGATTATGTTTTATGTTATTTAGGTATTTTATTTAATATATTTGATATTTCTTGATTTATTGTTAATATTGTTTAACAAAACCGACCACTTGTGGTCGGTTTTGTAATATTAATTGATTTTTATTAAATAAAAACCGACCACAAGTGGTCGATATAATTTAAAAAATATTTACTATATATTCAATATATATTCAATTTAACGTTTTTTATTTATTTTAAATTTTTCGGAAACCAAAACCGACCACAAGTGGTCGGTTTTCATAAAATCTTTTTTTATTCAAAAACCGACCACATGTGGTCGGTTTTTGATAAATATTTTTTTATTTTTTTAATCCAAAACCGACCACAAGTGGTCGGTTTTTCTAAACTAAAAAAAAAAATATATATATATTTTGTGTAAAAAATTAAGATGAATTTTAAAATAATTATTTTATTTATTTTTTGTTATTACCGACCACATGTGGTCGGTTTTATGAAATTATATTTTTTTCGTTATTATAAAATACAAAAACCGACCACTTGTGGTCGGTTTTTGATTTAAAATAAATAAATAAAAATTTAATGAAAAACCGACCACATGTGGTCGGTTTTTTGCGACCACAAGGTGTGGTCGGTTTTTTGTGGTCGGTTTTCCTGTTTTTTTTAGTAGTGAGAGTATCAAGTCATAAAGTAGTTCAGGAAGATGAGTTATTATTATTATTATTATTATTATTATTATTATTATTATTATTTTTTAATTATTATTATTATTATTATTTTGCATCCTAACTTTTGCCTAGGCCGCCTCTTTTGAGGTTTTCAACCTAGCGAACTTTTTTTTTAAAGTTATTATTTTGTATCCTAATTTTCACTTAGGCCGCCTCTTTCGATGTTTCAACCTAACGGACTATTTTTTTTTGGGCCGTACACAGTTTATACTCTTGCGGGCCAGGAGTAACATGTCTAGTTTAAGCTCGAATTTGATGAGCTTTTAGGCTCGTACATTAGAGAGCATTTCAACTTACAGTTTAGGCTGATGCATCAAGGAGCGTTTCAACTTGTAGTTTAGGCTCGTGCGTCGAGGAGCGTTTCAACTTGTAGTTTAGGCTCGTGCATTGAGGAGCATTTTAACTTGCAGTTTAGGCTCGTGCATTGAGGAGCGGTTTGACTTGCAATTTAAGCTCGTGCATCGAGGAGCACTTTGGGAAAGAATTCCAACAATGTAATTGTCCTTCTAACTCTTTGTGATAAAGTACTGTTGCACTTTAATATGATGTTGGATTTTATGTTTTTGCATAGTTGGATCTAATTTGTACTTGATGTTATGTCGGCTTCTGAAGGTCGAAGTTTAGAAGTTCCTTGATGCGTTTGTCTTTTCCGAGTGACCAAAGTCCAAGTATCACCATTCTTGTCATTGGAGAAATCATCTACCTTGGATGTATTGGTTATTTTATTCAAGGCGGGAACTCTAATTTGTTCAAAGCTTCCAAACTGTAGCATGGCAATTCCTTTTTCAGTTTTTTCATGACGTCTCAGAGCGCATAGGTCGTAAAGCATTTGAAATTGAACCTTTCTCATGGTAAATTTTGACACTATCATTATTTGTCTCAGCTGTCTTGCCATTATCAATGATGATCTTTCCCTCTCACACCAATGACATGATCTTTTCCTTTAGGATGAAGCATTATGTGGTGTGATGACTGACGATGCGGTGAAATTTGCAATACTTAGAATCGTCGAATTTGTTGGATTCTTCAGGTCACTTAAACTCAAGGAGTTCAATAACTTCTTTAGCTAGCAACTCGTCAAGAATCGTAGGAATGTCGGAGTCAGGAAAAGGATACACTTTTGCTTGTAACTCCTTCAAAGTTGGTTGATTTTTCACTTCTTACATTTGTTAATTTGCTGCTGTCTCTTTCAACTTTTGTCTCATGGAGGCTTTCGTAGATGTCACAGTTACTGCCATGGATTCCTTAGCTTGGTTTTCAGACAACTTTTTGAATTTTGTAGCTTCTTTCCTTGGATCAAAGACAGGTGATGACTTTCCATGACTTTCAATGCTCAACTCCATGTCATGAGCACGCGTAGCTAACTCTTCAAATATTTGAGGCTTAATGCCTTGGAGGATGTAGACAAGGCTCCAATGTATTCCTTGGATACAAATTTCAACTACAGAAGTTTCAGAGAGTTGATCCTTGCAATCTAAGGTCAACATAGGCCAACGATTGATGTATTCCACTAAGAGCTCATCCTTACCTTGTTTTGTATTTGTCAACTTCATCATGCTCACTGTACGACGGGTGCTATAAAAGCGATTAAGGAATTGACTTTCAAGTTGCTCCCAATAATCAATTGATTTAGGCTCCAAGTCTGTGCACCAATCAAAGGCATTGCCTTTTAAAGAACGAACAAACTGCTTAATAAGAAGATCACCATGTGTACCAGCACTCCTACAAGTCTCAACAAAATGTACGATGTGTTGCCTTGGATTTCCTTTCCCATCAAATTGTTGCAACTTTGGTGGTTGATATCCAATTGGTATCGGTAAGCCCTCGATTCGCTTAGAATACGATTTTGAGTATCCTAAAGAACTTTGTAGTGGACTGCCATATTGAGCTTTGATGGTGTTTGTAATCATATCTTATAATTGTTGAACCATTAGAGTAGCCAGTGAAGCCTATTGTTTTGCGGATTAAGTGTCAATTGGCTTGGTGAAAAATTCACCATCAATTTTTTCTTATAGTATTAGATTGCGACTTGACTCTCCAGGGTTGTGAAGATCTAACTTGCTCATAAGCTGGGTGATTTGAAGATTTTTGTCATCAACAAAATTCTTCAAGGCTTCAATGGTTTGCTCCATCATTGCGAACTTCTCATCCATGTCAATTGCATCAACCATCAAGGCGTTGACCCTTTTTGAAATTGTAGAATTTGATGAATCCTTAGATTTGCCAAAGTTGAAGACAATTTGAGAGAATTCATCAGACAACATGGATTGAGGGTTGCCCCCAGGGGTTGTAGTTACAACCGTCATATGAGATTTGCTCTTTTTTTTTAATCTCCAAAGAGTTGAAGTATTCAGATCCATCCAAATAGCTAGTCTTGAACTTGCGTTGAGTGATATAGCCAACTTAACAAAGCTTAGCAGATGTGGCAGTAGTAGAGCCCTTGCATGAAACGTCATTGATTTTTCTGAAGTCCATTGCAGTAGTTGAATTTGTAGTTTTTTGATTTCCAGTAGGAAGAGATGAAG
Source organism: Capsicum rhomboideum (assembly GCA_031232105.1). Lineage (NCBI taxonomy): Eukaryota > Viridiplantae > Streptophyta > Magnoliopsida > Solanales > Solanaceae > Capsicum > Capsicum rhomboideum. Next base: position 42,202,109 of record CP124719.1, on the reverse strand, counting down.
AGCAGAATTGGTCCCACTGGGCATGCCAAAATTTTTTCTCAACAATTTTTCAAAGTGTCAAAAATTAACTGCAACCAAAGATAAATATAAGAAAAAAGTAATTTTTATTAATGAATTTTGTGAGTACAATTCGATTGTTCTCTTGATTCTTCTCTCCTAAGATTTCTCCGTAATTCGAGGGCTGTCAGTAGCATGTTTCTCGAATGTAGGATAATTCAGACCTCCTTGAGATGTGTTTGATCTTCGGAGACGTCGTGCAGCGCTTTGTCATTTTGGGTTGATCTCCGAGAAGTACTCCGTTGATCACTCTTTGAAAAACTGTGTCGTTGATGATGTGGCTTCTCCAATGCTTGTAGAAGTATTTTCTCCCTCTCATAAAGTTATGTAAATCCCCTATTTATAGTTGTAGGGAGTAGGCCAGGTTGCTTGTGATTGGCCGAAACAAGTCATTTTGACTGGTTCTTGAATTTGAATGGGATTTCCACCTCATTTGGACATGTGGCGTCATGTTGTTGGTCTTGAATTTGACGAGGACACCAAGTCACCTTGACACGTGGCATGAGTTTGGACTTCAAGGTACAATGGACCTTGAATTTGAATTTAATAAAAATGGACATAATTATTTGCTAAGCCCAAATCAATTATTAAACCCAAATGAATATGGATTTAATTCAAATTTTGTATGAATTTTACCAGATAAATTTCATGTGTCTACACTACAACATTGTGTCTTGATTTATGAGATGTTCTATATATAACTCTTGCCTTAGAGGCAAGACTTATCTCAAAGAATTTTCAAACAACAAGTCACGCCCTTAAGTTTACTTTGATGTCAAAGAAAGAAGATTCTCTTTGCGGATTATCTAACTTTCTGTTCATTAGCAAAAAATAATAGAAGTTGAGAAAAAAAAACAAAGAGCAAAGAAAAAAAATAAAGATTGAGAAAAAAGAAAAAAAAAGGATAATAAAAAAAGCAAAAAAAGAGAAGAATAAAACACACACACACCAAAAGAAAAAAATCTTGAGAAAAAACAAAAATGAGAAGAAAAAAAAAGAAGAAAAGAAAAATAAAGGTTGGGACAAATGAATTAAAAAAAGAAAAAAAAAAATGAAAAACAAATAATGTTTGAGAAAAAAAGAAAAAATAAAGGTTGAGACAAATGAATTAAAACAAGAAAAAGAAAATAGAAAGAAAAAATAAAAATCAAGCAAAAATAAAAAAGAGAAAAAGAAGAAGAAGAAAAAAAATAGAAGTTGAGAGACAAATGAGCATGGAAAGTGTAAAAATATTTGAGGTGTAGAGTGGCAAAAAGGTACTTATACTATATATAAAAAAGATGGAAGACTAATCTTTAAAGACTTTTCTTATGGGGGACAAAAAAACAAAGTCACCCACTATGGGGGTCATCCCATGTAATTTCTTGACAGAAAAGAGCTATAATAAAACATGGCAATGACATCTTTGAGGTCTGGTACAAAACAAAAAGGATAGTACCATTTGCCTTAGTTACACACGCTACGATTAATATAATAGAGATTCATATTTTTTTGTATTTCAATTATACTAGGTCTCAAATCCTTTTAACATGCGTCAATTTTAGTTGTCGGTATCAAATTACGTCAAAGTAGAAGGAGTTATTTTTTCAAAGAGGATTCATCTTATATTTAAAACAATCAAATTTGACTAACTCGAGATAATATGACTAAATCAATCAATATTAATAAAAGCTAGTACTCATGTAAACAACTACTTTTACATGATCTTTTATTGACTAATCACTATCACTATCAAAAATTAAAAATTATTCATTTTTCCATAGTCACAGACCATCACCAATCAAGTGATCTATGTTTTCTTCAGGGTTTTCGAAGAAATCTGCTACATCCAAACCTGTGATGTCAACAAGATTATCAGAGATAAAATTAGCCTCTTTGAATTTTTCTCTTTCTTCTTTAGTAATACTTGATAAAGTTCAACCAAGTATTTGGGAATATGACAGTTACGTGCATAGTGTCCTTTCCCACAACATCAGAAGCATCCACTCGCTCCAACTGCTTCACGCTTCTCATTCTTTCTTTTTCCCTTTTGATGGTACTTTTTCTTTGATGAATGATTAACACCAGGGAAAGGATTTCTTTCTTGATTATTGATGTGGGGTGGACATACGACACCTTTGATGCTTAAAACAAGGGAATTTTTCTAGCTTAAAGGTATATTTTTGTGGGTATGATGTACTTTTATGGTATTTTCAGGTTGAACAAGTCCGGAGAAGCAAATTGCAGAAAATAGGACTCAGGGGCATCAGACGAACCATTAAACGGCCGTTGGATATGATAACGGTCGTCCCTTGTAGTCGTTGGTTGAAATAAGAAGGCAAAATATGAAGAATATCAGACGAGAAGATCCTATGATCGTTGGAGGAAACAACTGCCATGGGAAGATGATCCTACAAAGTGAATTCTCAATGCTACTTCTATTTTTATCTATTGGAACTTATGAAAAAATAGATGTTCTAGTAAATATGGGGGCAAATAGTCTAGTGCACCAAGAGTAAAATATTTTATTGCTATGATATTAATCATCTCCTCATTACTTCTTTTCCTTATATTTCTTGGCCTACTACTTGGAAAGATCTAGTCCTTCTTTTAGATAAAAGTCAACATGAAATCAAGGTGAGTACTATCAGATGGATCAAACCTCATAGTCCTATGGTAAATCTAAACACAGATGGAAGTGATTTAGGTAACCCTGGGATCATTAGAGTAGGTGGTATTTTAAGAGGCAGCACAGTTAATATGATTTATGCCTTTTCAAAACCTCTTGGAGTTGGTACTATAATCAATCTGAAATACAAGCTGCAACTTATAGGATCAGTTAGTGCATTCAACATGGGTACACTAGAATCATTTTAGAAGTTGGCTCAAAGCTTGTGGTGAATTGGCTTAATCAAATCAGTCACCATCTTGGAGTATTCAACATCACATTATGGAGTTAAACAATCAAATCAGACTTCTTGATGATCTCAAATGTAGACACATATACAGGGAAGCAAACTTCACTGCAGATGTTTTGTTCAGGCAGAGTCATAACATGGATTAAATTCAACACTTCTACAATTATCAACAACTTCCAGAAGAAGCTAAAGGCTATTATAAACTTGACAAAATGGGAGTGGTGAATTTTAGAACAAGGAAGCTCAAAAGGATTAGAAAACCACCTTGATTAGGTTTTTTATTTTTAGTGCATGTAATCACTTGAACCACTTAAGCCATCACATCTTTATCTAGACTTTGTCGGTTAGGTATAACTTTTATGAAGATGTCTATTTTGATTAGAGTTTCTTCTTACTATGTAAGGAGAGAGTCTCTCATATTTATGTTTTTCTAGTTACTGTGTATTGTGAGGAGTCCTCTCTTCTAGGTTCTTAGTTCTAGGTTTCCTTTTATAGTATTGGGGATGAGTTGACCGACCTTTGTAGGCTAGTTGACTATGAAAGACCATAAGATGAAGGTAAGGTTTATGTCCCCCTCCTTGTATTTTCTTTGTCTTTTATTTATGTTAAGGCTTGGGGGTGTGCGGTTCAACCCCTGGCCGTCAGGAGGGGTGAGATCCTCGGGTTAGGTCCGTTTAATTAAAAAAAAGGTGGAAATAATGGAAGGATCCAATGATCATCAGTGGAAAGGATGATCTCGTCCTGAGCATCATTCCACCAACCATCCACAATCTGTCAAAAAGGCATCCATCCAACAACGAGCACAAGGAACAATCATGGTATCAACCAACGATCGTCCTATCTTTCGTCCTATAATATGTGATTGAGTATAGTTGTATAGTAGGAGAGTAAAGTCATTTAGATGAACATAACCTATCGATTCTGTATGCCAAGCATTGGGACAGATCACTAGTACGAATAACCCACAGAGTTATGAAGTTATGGGGAACATAGTCCTAGTGCCTCTCTTATATTGATTACAAATTCAACAAAATCATCAATTGTTACAATATGAAGTCAAAAATTCAAATCCCCCCCAATTATTGGAAATTGTTCACTGATCGTTTAGATAGACACATTGATAGATATTTCGACCTATTTCTTGTGGGATCGACCCCAACCTTGGTTAGTTTCTATATTTGACAGTGACCGCATTATACTTTTTTTGGAGGTGTAATTTTGGCGACATCAATTATAATTACGACCACGATCACTTCTAGGTCCATGGTAAGAGCCATGCCCTTTTCCACCCCTAGTATGATGGGCGTACACCTCATTCACTTCAGGGAATGATGTAGATCCAGTAGGTCGATTCTCGTGATTTTCCATTAACAAATCATTTTTTTCAGCCATGAGAAGATGAGAAATCAATTTGGTATACTTCTTGAAACATTTCTCTTGATATTGCTGTTGCAAGAGCACATTTAAGGCATGAAAGGTGGAGAACATTTTTCCATCATATCAGCATCACTAATTGTATCTCCACATAATTTCAACTAAGAAGCAATTTTGAACATATGAAAATTGTAATCATGAACAAAATCATAGTCTTGAAACCTAAAATGCATCCAATCATAGCGTGCCTTTGGATGGATGATCATCTTCAAGTGGTCATATCTTTCTTTCAGCAAATTCCACATAACAAGTGGATCTTTAACCGTGAGATACTCTATTTTCAAAATTTTGTCAAGATGATGACGCAAGAATATCATAGCCTCAGCACGGTCTTGGTTTGATGCTTTATTTTCATTCTTAATGGCATCTCCAAGACCCATTACATCAAGATGGATTTTAGCATCCAACACTCATGAAAGGTAGTTTTTGCCTAAACTTTAAAGGGAAACGACTCAAGTTTCGTGAGATTAGATATATTAAAGGAAAGAGAAAATAACACAGTAGCCTTCAAATTTTGAGATGGTAGAGTCTCGTGCTGATAATGTGTTATAAAATAATAAATCAAAGACAAGAATAATAAAGGAGAGAGAAGATAGTAGTTCTTATTTCTCTTGATGGATGAATTACAATGAAGAGGACCCCTCTATTTATAGCGGAGAATTGATTCGGTCCCAAAGTTTGGGTCCCTAACTTTTCTATAAAGAAATAAACATTCACTACAAATCAAATACGTTTATAACAAAATAAGTAATAACATATGTAGTAGTAGTAATTTTGTTCTTAAAGTATTTTCCCACGTAAAAAAATAAAATGAAGCAATATACAGAGCCTAATCCATAACGGGCCCGACCCAAAAATGAGTAAAAACAACAAAAGTGATTAGCAAAAAAGAATAGAAAACAATGAAAAAGATCCTAAAAGTTGGAAAAGAAATCTCTAGAATCTCAAATTGAGAACCTATTCATTTGTCTTCTTCTCTGTCAGTCGTCACCAAAGCTCAGCTGTAAAAAAAAGGAAGGGTGGATCCATGAAGGCTACATCTTGATTATGATGTGCATCAACTTTCAAGGGAAAAAATCAAGTAGTAGACCCATCAACATCTTGACAAACTTTGGATAGATGCCATTGTAAGAAGCCTTAAGCTCTTATAAAGGCACTACGGTATTAGGTTCCCAAGGTGAAGGATTCTTCTGGTCTAGCGGTTTTTAAATATCAAAATAGGTATGGAGTTCTTACCCATTCTTGTAGAATGTGTAGAAAGCTTCATCAATTAAAAAGGATAATCTTGGAAAAATAATTTCTCTTTGTATGATTTTCTATGACAATGAGCCTCCTTGGATACTAGTACCACTCAACAGAAAATCTTCTGCAGAGGAAATTATTTTTCCAAAATTAGGTTCCCAAATATTTTGTCCCCTAGTGGGGAAAATAAGTGAATTATTGATAGGACTGAGAAGTCCATATGCAGCATGTTTAAGACTATGATGTGAATCTGACTGACGAATCTCAACTCACACACAAGTGTACGTGGTCATCCAGATAATATAGATTGGTTTAGTCCGGATATTATACCCAAGGGACTTATGATTTAGAAATAATCTAGTCAAATATAATACCACAAATTTATGTCAATGTTTAAGTAACCAAGAGAGTTGTTTTATTTTGTATGTTTTATATCCTGTATTTAAAACAAGAAAGCAGAGTAAAGGTTGTGATCGCAATTAGAGATATATTACAGGGTTACTACTTTATTTCGCAATCATATAAAGTATTTGATTTCGTCGACTCATTTTTTTTATTTAGTTGTTGATTTACGGGGTTAGTAACATGATTATGATCTTCCAAGCCTCTAATTTTCTATTCACATTTACTTCTATGTCAATATTCCTATGATTAAGAATGAACATGCAAACACAATTGCTTCTTCCATTTCGTAACCTAGTAAGGCAACCTAGGTATTGTCACGACCCGATTTCTGAGTCATGATGGCGCCTACCGAAAACTACCAATAGGCAAGCCAAGCCCTAGCCTGGGGCAACAAGCAACAAGCCAATAGGCGGGATATCGTAAGAAAAGAGATGAAGCAAAACTACTACTATCAACATGCTACGAATGTAAAGACAAAAGAAGTATACATACCGGGACAAAAAGGAAGAGGACATTATATAACTCTAAAGCCCATCCCAAGACCTGGTATAGCCAGTACACGAGCCACTACTAGACATAGCTAGAATACAAGATAGAAACCAAATATACACAACATATATACAACAGTCTCGGATCCAAAATACTATACATCAGAGATAGAGCGGGATCTGCCTCAGACGTTAGTAAGCTTTCCCTGCTCCAAAACCTGTACTGAGAAGAGTCACGTTAGGCCATTGGGTAGTGCCTGGATCTGTATCGGGAAAAGATGCAGAAGTGCAGTATGAGGATCGAGGCATTGGGTACTCAGTAGGCAACATCGGCCGACTGAGCTCAATGTAACATAAACAAGCTGAAGTGTGGAGGTGCATGCTAAGTCCGGGTGTAACTGATAAGCAATGCGATACTGAATAATAAGTAAGTAACTGCGTACAGAACACATAAGTCAAACACAACCCAATTGGGCTCCCATAAGCCCGTTGGGCACACGGAAGAATACAATACCCAGCCTGGCCCCAATAAATTGGCGGGACACACAAGAATAGTAAATGCAGTACCATCAACAAACCTGTAGCTGATCCCATATCCAGTAGCACCATAACAATATCTGAACCAACGTCGAATTTGAACCGATCACTGTGGGTAATAACGACAGGCCACATATAATATATATCTAGGGCTGGACTTAAGCCGGGGTCCCTGACATCAGTATCCAGAACCATCATACCTGTAGTGGACGGACTCCAATCGAAACTTATAGTAACCAATATCTCAAAGCATCATACTTGTGGTGGCCAAACTCGCACTGGAAATCATAGTAACCAGTGTCTCAATGCTGAAGTAGTGCCAGAATCCACACCTAAACACAGATAAATGAGTACACCAGCCCAAAACCGAGCCAAAAATATAAGTAGGGAAACTAGCTCATAATATGCTATAAAGCTATCTCTAAGTCCTCAAGTCACTATAGTCAGGCAAGATATACATAATCCCATGAGTATCTAAAACTAGTCCTGGCAAGGTAGGTCCCAACTCTACGTCGCGGCTAGTCACATCGATAAATGGTAAGCCCTATCAGGGACTAATAAGGTCAACTAGGCTAAACCAACATAACTGGAGCAAGTTTACTTCATATCAACACCAATGGGCCATCTTAGTCTCAACTAGGTCTAACAATCTTGAAGACTAAATATACCGACTAAGCATGATAGTGGGGCCCTATACGGGTCCCAAAACTAAGCTGGCAACATCCACCCAGATCTGACTAAGTCTAGCCAAGTATGAACCATAATCTCCTAATTCTCCAGCCAATAATAGTATACTACCCACTGATCCCAAACGGGTCACCAGTGGCATACTGCGAGGATAACGGATCGAGAACGTGTCCGGGTGGTATTATCAGGCTCAAAAGCCTAAATACAACAAGCAAACACCCTAACTATAAACCCAGCCCAATACCAGCACAACAACATATATACATCACATATAAACCCAATCTATGTGTAAGGAAAGGTAAGCCTAGCCTACTTGGACGCCATCATAAGCCTGCCAAAGAACTCGTTGAGCTGGAGCCTTCCTATTTCGAGAGGCCTCCAATTGCTGCCATGCTATCAAAATGGAAAACTAGATGTCAAAACATAAACAATGATACCCACATGTCACTAGGTCAAAAAATGACAAGACAACTCACGTAGGGCCCACTTATGGAACCCGCCAAACTGGAATCATTACAGCATCCCAAATCCTACTGTAACCAATAGTCACGACATCTATCTTATCATCTGAGCTTAATACACAGCTCAAATACCAATAACAATACCAGCAAATCCAACGAAAATGTAAACGACTATAAAACCAAAAAAACGTACCGTAGAAATATTGAGAACCAAGCCAAAAACTTAAATATGTAAGTGTACAAGATTGGACCTTGCTATACAGGCCTATATAAGAGCTTGAAGCTCTGAAAATGGTGTTTCTATGGAGTTTGTTTATTTAAACATGAGAGAGAAGGTGGAATGTCTATATATCGCAAAGGCAGGTGGCGCTAAAGCACCCTTATGGCTGCTTAAACGCCTAGCGCTAAAGCGCCATATATGGCTGCTTAAGCGCTCTATGGCTCCCACAGCTTGGCCGCTAAAGCCGAGCCAAGGGTCGCTTAAACGCCCATGGCCGCTTTAGCCATGCCCTTGGTCGCAAAAGCACCTTGGCCTAGCCTGCCTTGGCTGCTAAAGCGCCCCTAGGGCCGCTTAAGCGCTTAGTGCTAATGCGTGCCTATGGCTGCTTAAGCGCATGGCCAATGCCAAAAATGGCTATGTCCGGACAATTTTGACTATGTGTCCAGGATCGATTCGAAGTCCCGTGCACGTAAACGAACTATGCTACCTAACTAATTTCGATGCTATGGACTCAATAGCGTGGTCAAAATTTCCATCAGAGGTCGTTTTGACTAAAACTGGGGCCCACACCCCAAAGGCTGACTCGACTTAGCCAATAGTCGGCTTATCACCCAAAGCAAGTCCGGGGACCTTAAGACCCAAACCAAAGGTCTACCTAACCTAAAGTCGACATTCCGAATTCCACGAGATGGTCAGAAATGGCATACGAGGCTGTTTAATAAGGGTTTAGGCCCAGAAACCATACCTGACTACCAGAAAATTCAACATAGTAAAGTGACTCTAAAAGTCAAATGAACTGCCAGGTAACCGTACTACCAGTCCCAGCAAGTCATACACGACCTGGGGCAGTCATGGAAAGGATTTAAACATCTTAAACATGCATAATTACTGGGAATGACTTGGAGGGTTATTATAATATCTACTACTATAAGGACTTTTGTCTGCGAAAGTCAAGAATAAGCGCATACCTGAAAACGTGAACATATAGAGATACTGGGCTCACATATTACGTTCAAGCTCCCAAGTGGCCTCCTCAACCGTATGGTGACACCATTGTACCTTAACTAATGGAATGTCTCGGGAGCGTAATCGTCTCTGACATTTCTATCCAGAATAGACAGAGGCTCTTCGACAAATGCTAACTTCTTGTCTAACTAAATCGAGTCCCACTGTAGGACATGCGACTCATCCGGAATGTACTGTCGCAACATAGAAACATGAAACACTAGGTGCATAGCTGAAAATGCCATAGAAAAAGCTAACACATATGCTACCTTCCCAACTGTTCTCAGAATCTCAAAGGGTCTAATATATCTGGGGCTAAGCTTGCCCCTCCTACCAAATCACATCACGCCCTTCATGGGTAATACTCGTAAGAAGACCCTTTCACCAACTCTGAATCTCAATGCACGACGTCTATGGTCAGCATAAATCCTCTGTCTACTCTGAGCTGTCCGTAGCCTGTCTTGAAACACCCGAACTTGCTCTAAAGATTCACGAGGCAAATCTGTGCCACGAGGATTGATCTCCAAAGTTTCGAACCAACCAACTGGAGACCTACACAGTCTACCATACAAAGCCTCAAACGGAGCCATCTGAATGCTGGAGTGGAAGCTATTGTTATACACGAACTCTGCTAAAGGCAAGAACTGATCCTACTGACCCCCAAAGTCTAACACACAAGCACGGAGCATATCCTCTAATACCTGAATAGTCCACTCTGACTGTCCGTCGGTCTGAAGATGAAACGAAGTACTGAGGTCCACCTGTTTACCTCTAATTTTTGGCATTCCAACATACAAACTTCAATATCATATACAGCAGAGGAAATAACAACTACGGTACACCCTTATTTAATTATGTGTAACTAAATCTTATATTCCTAATAATCTCTAGATTATTATTAATGTTTATCATATAGCAGTTTGATTATGTTATATTATTCGAGTAAGTTTGCTATGGTTAGGTAAGCTAAGAATTAGGTAAGCCCAGACTAAGCCATCCTAGAGGTCGAAACCGAAAAAGGCTAGGAATGCCGTGAATAGGGTAGTAGACCAGAGTTGAGGCATTGTTAGGGTAACTGATCGAAGCTGAAACCCATAGTAGTGACACAAAGAATAATTAAACATACTGAATTGCTTAGTGATAAATATAATAATAAGATTAGAGGTTAAAGGGAATATGATTTGAACACACATAAATGACAAATATGGCCACATCTAGTAAAAACACCTTATCACCTGATAGAAATATAGAAAATGACCAGGAAAAAATACCTAAGTATTTACTCAATGAGGATAACAATTACAAAATATTACTACTATATTTACTAAGGACATTAGATAAAGATTCGATACAAAAAATATATAACTTACTATTTACCTATGAACTTATAGACTTAATGAAAGAAGCATTATTAGATAGTTTATTAATAGCAAACACTGATGAAGATACAGATTATAAAACTAATGATATATACGATGACATAGATTCAGAATGATATTTAGATTTTAACTAAAAGAATGAACCAAGAACATTTAGAAAATTGGCAAAAAACTATAAATGAATTAAGAGAAAGAGAAACTTTAATACAATACAACCTAGATAAATATATACAAACCCAAGAAGTTGCTTATCTAGATTTAATAGTACAAGATATTAACCAAATATTAAGATTAATTAGACAAAGAGATATTTATTATAATTCCGCATTTTTAACATGATAAATAAAAGCAAAGAAGTCCGACAATGGATAATTTTTTAGATTCGTTATCTAAAGATAAAAACCATATTCAACGGATAAAAGAACTATGTAAAAATTTACCTAAGCTATATTTTCCAGATACAACAAAGCAATTTATATATATAGTAGAAACAGACTCAAGTGACCATAGTTATGGAGGAGTATTAAAATATAAGTATTTAAATGAAACTATAGAACATCACTGTAGATATTATTCAGGATCTTATACGGAACCACAAATTAAATGGGAAATAAATCGAAAAGAATTATTTGCTTTATACAAATGCTTATTATCATTTGAACCATATATTGTATATAACAAATTTATTGTTAGAACAGATAATACCCAAGTAAAATGGTGGCTAACCAGAAAAATACAAGACTCAGTTACTACAAAAGAAATACGACGACTTGTATTAAACATACAAAATTTCACTTTTACAATTGAAGTAGTTAGTACTAACAAAAATACTGTTGCAGACTACCTATCAAGACAAAGGAACTCAGACCGAACCAGAAAAAGCAATCTTCGCTAGGTATACCATGATACCGTGTCTGGTTACAACATGCCACAAGAAAGCTTCAGACTCAAGCCAGAACTGGCACTTTGAGAACTTGGCATAAAACTGATGATCTCTCAAAGTGTGGAGCATAATCCTCAAATGCTGTTCGTGCTCCTCGCTACTCCTCGAATAAACCAAAATTTCATCAATAAGCATAATCACGAAGGAGTCCAGATATGACCTGAACACACGATTCATCAAGTCCATGTAGGCTGCTGGGGCATTAGTTAATCCGAAAGACATCACCAAGAACTCGTAGTAGCCTAACGAGTCCTGAATGCTATCTTAGGGATATCCGCTGCCCTTAACCTCAACTGGTGCTATAAAGATCTCAAATCTATCTTAGAGAACACCAATGCGCCCTGAAGCTGATCAAACAAATCATCAATGCGAGGTATAGGATACTTATTCTTCATCGTCACCCTATTTAGATGCCTGTAATCGATACACATATGCATAGATCCATCCTTTTTCTTTACAAATAGAACTTGAGCACCCCATGATGACACACTTGGCCTGATAAAACCCTTATTCAGAAGATCCTCAAGTTGACTACTCAACTCCCTCAACTCCGAAGGGTCCATACGGTAAGGGGCCATAGAAATAGGTCTGGTGCCCGGCTCTAGGTCAATAATAAACTCTATATCATGCTCAGGATGAAGGACAGGTAGGTTAATTGGGAATCCATCAAGAAACTAACGAACAACAGCGACGAAGTTAAGCGACGGACTCTCAACACTAGCATCCCAAACATAAGCAAGGAATGAATCACATCCCCTCGACATTAATCTATGAGCCCGAACATAAGAAATAATCCCCGTCAGTGGGCGGCTTACAAAATCATGCCACACCACCAGTGGTATACCAGTCATGGCTAAGTTAACGATCTTGGCAAAGCAATCCAAGACCGCATGATAAAAAGACAACTAGTCCATGCCCAGAATCACATCAAGGTATACCATGGATAATATAATGAATTCAACCTGAGTCATAAACTCCCGAACTGTCTCCAGACAAAATCAATATACTCGATCCACTACTAAAGAATAGCCAACCGAGTAAGACACACACAATGACACCTATAAGGATTCAGAACATAAACCCAACCAGGGTGCATAATATGTAGAAATATAAGAAAACGTGGATTCGAGATCAAATAATGCAGAAACTGGCTGATGGCATATGAAAATCATACCTGTATTCACCGCATCTCAAGCCTCAGCCTTTGGCTTATCCGACACGACATACAACTGATGCTGGATGCCACTAGTCTGAATACTGACCTGACCACCAGTATGACCTATCTACACTCTACCTAGAGAACCCTGGGGACCACCCCTACGACTTGTACACCACATTTGCCTGCTGGCGGTATAAATCTGATGGGCTGTGCCGTCTGAACTGAAGGCTCAATTGCCCTGTGCTAAGGACACTCACGCACGAAATGACCGACAACCCCAAGAGTATAACATGATTCGGTCTCCTTACTCGGCCTAGAAGATCCGGCTGATCCAGTATGCCCACCTCTAGTCGATGAACTGGACTGACCACGTCCCTGAGGCTGACTACCAGAACCACTATAGAAGGCCTGACCCCTATCAAAAATCTGCAAGGCTGACTGTACGAGCCTACTAGGCTGACCCTATTATTTAAAAGACTGCTACTGCTACTGAGGGTACCTACCCTGAAACCCGTGGCCTTTGACCTGCGAGCTCCTGTGACTGCCACTGTAACTACCCTGGCCACGCGAACCATCTCCTCAATCTAATACACATGCTCAGATATCTCAGTAAATGACTTCCCTGAAGTCACTAAATGCTGTGTAGCTCTGCAAAGTGATAACCGCAATCCTTTGACAAAACATCTGATCCTCTCATGCTCGTCAGGTAGGATAATCGTAGCATGCCTGGCTAAGTCATGGAATCTTACCTCATACTCAGCTACTACTATAGACTCAGCTACTGCTATAGAACCCTGTCTCAACCCAAAAAACTTATCTCGAAGACACTCGTGTATACTGAGGGGCATATACTTCCCCAAGAATGCCTCGGAGAACTAAGCCCAAGTAACCGACGGAGATCCATCTAGCGTGTATTCAAGATAACTTCTCCAATATCTCCTCGCGACTGTATCAAACTGATAAGCAACAAAATCTACCCCGCGCGACTCCACTAATCCCAAATTCCTCAGCTTCTCCTCCCAACTAGATAAGAACTCATAAGCGTCCTATCCTGGAGTACCCGTAAATCTGGGTGGAGCTAATCTCAAAAAATGACTCAACATCTTCTGCTCCTCGACAGAAAAAAATGGCTGGGCTGCTATCGGCTGTGGAACTACTTGTACAGGCGGATCGTGTACTCTGGGTGTCGCAACTACAGGCTGCACCCTAATTCCAACTCTTTATAAGGTTGGCTGGGCTTCCTCGGATGACAGACCTCTAACTAATCACAGCAGTTACACCAAAGTATCTCAGAGCACTGAAGCATTAAAAAATTCGGGTGGAGCCTGGGCTGCTCTGTGGCCCACTGAATGCAGTGGCGGTATAGCATTTGGAGCTATAAAGGGATCGGGTGACTGATCCCTAACAAGATCTCTTCTCGGGGCTGCTGCTCTATCTTGCCCCTGACCTCTAGGTCAACCTTAGTCCCTAACAATAGCCCTCTCTGTAGGCTCGGGGTCCTGTTCCCCATCTCTCGTTCCAAGAGTTCTAGCCATCTATTAAAAGAGTGAACCAAACAAGGATCAGAAACCAACACTGACTCTATCACATGGACGTAAATCAAGGAATGAAACTAACCCTAAAAATACTCCGTAGTCTCCCAAAGATTGGATACAGGAATCCCCATACCGATCCGTGGAACCCTACTACATATCGTCTCATGTACTGACACTGCCCATAAAACCTAGGCTCTGATACCAAGCTGTCATGACTCGATTTCTGAGTCATGATGGTGCCTACCAAAAACCACCAATAGGCAAGCCAAGCCCTAGCCTGGGGCGACAAGCAACTGGCCAATAGACGGGATCTCATAAGAAAGGAGATGAAGCAAAACTACTACTATCAACATGCTACAAATGTAAAGACAAAGGAAGTATACATACCGGGACAAAAAGAAAGAAGACAGTATATAACTCTAAAACCCCTCCCAAGACTTAGTGAGGTTAGTACACGAGCCACTACTAGACATATCCAGAATACGAGACAGAAACAAAATATACACAACATATATACAACAGTCTCGAATCCAAAAGACTATACATCAGAGATGGAGTGGGGTTTGCCTCGGATGTCAGTAAGCTTTCCTTGCCCCAAAACCTGTACTGAGAAGAGTCACATCACGACCGTCGGCTAGTACTTGGATCTGCATTGGAAAAAGATGCAAAAGTGTAGTATGAGTACCAGGGCAATGGGTACTCAGTAGGCATCATCGGCCGACTGAGCTCAATATAGCATAAATAAGCTGAAATACGGGGTGCATGCTAAGTCCGGGTATAACTGATAAGCAAATGCAATACTGAATAATAAGTAAGTAACTGCGCACAGAACACATAGGTCAAACATAACCCACCTGGGCCTCCATAAGCCTACCGGACACACAGAAGAATACAATACCCAACCTGGCCCCCATAAACCATTGGGACATACAAGAATAGTAAATATAGTACCATCGACAAACCTGTAGCTGATCCCATATCTATTATCACCACAACAATACCAAAACCAACGTCGGATTCGAACTGATAACTGTGGGTAATAACGACAGGCCACATATAAAGCTGCACTTAAGCGGGGGCCACCAATATCAGTATCCAGATCCATCATACCTGTTGTGGCCGAACTCGAACCAAAACTTATAGTAACCAGTATCTCAAAGCATCATACCTATAGTGGCCAAACTCGAACCACAAATCAAATTAACTAGTGTCTTAATGCTAAAGTAGTGCAAGAATCCATACTTAAACACATATAAATGAGCACACCAGCCCAAATCGGGCCCAAAATATAAGTAGGAAAACTTGCTCATAATATGCTATAAGCTGTCTTGGGGTCCTCAAGTCACTATAGTCAGGTAAGATATACATAAGCCCATGAGTGTCTAAAATAAGCCTTGGCAAGGCAGGTCCCAACTCTACGTCGCGGCTAGTCACACCGGTAAATGGTAAGCGCTGTCAGGGACTAATAAGGTCAACTAGGCTAAATCAACATGACTGGAGCAAGTTTACTTCATATCAACACCAATGGGCCATCTTTGCCTTAACTAGGTCTAGCAATCTCGAAGACTAAATATATCGACTAAGAATGATAGCGGGACCCGCTACGGGTCCCAGAACTAAGCTGGCAACATCCGCCTAGATCTGACTAAGTCTAGCCAAGTTTGAACCATTATATCCTAATTCCCCAGCCAATAATAGTATACTACCCACTGACCCCAAATGGGTCACCAGTGGCGTACTACGAGGATACCATAACGAGAACGTGTTCGGGTGGCATTATCATGCTCAAAAGCCTAAATACAGCAAGCAAACACCATAACTATAAAACCAACCCAATACCAAAACAACAACATATACACATCACACATAAACCCAATCTATGTGTAAGGGAAGGTAAGCCTAGCCTACCTGGACCCCACCATAAGCTTGCCAAAGAACCCGCTAAACTGGAGCCTTCCCATTTCGAGAGGCCTCCAATTACTGTCATGCAATCAAAATGGTAAACTAGATATCAAAACATAACCAATGATGACCATATGTCACTAGGTCGAAAAATGACCAAGCAACTCACGTAGGGACCACTTATGGAACTCGCCTAACTGGAATCATTACAGCATCCCAAATCTCACCGTAACTAATAGTCATGACATCTATCTTATCATCTGAGCTCAATACACAACTCAAATTCCAATAACAATACCAACAAATCCAACGGAAACATAAACAACTGTAAAACTGGGAAAACATACCGTAGAAATGTTGAGAACGAAGCCACGAACATAAATCTGTAAGTGTCCAGGCTTGGACCTTGCAATACAAGCTTATAAAAGAGCTTAAAGATCTGAAAATTGTCTTTCTATGGAGTTTGTTCATTTTAACATGAGAGAGAAGGTGAAATGTCTAGATATAGCCAAGACAGATGGCGCTAAAGCATCCTTATGGCCACTTAAGCGCCTAGAGATAAAGTGCCCTTATGGCGGCCTAAGCGCCTAGTGCGAAAGCTCCATATATGGCCAATTAAGTGCTCCACAGCGCCCATGGCCGCTTCAGCCATGCCCTTGGCTGCTAAAGCGCCTTGGCCTAGCCTGCCTTGGCTGCTAAAGCACGCCTAGGACCGATTAAGTGCCTAGCGCTAAGTTGTGCCTATGGCTGCTTAAGCGCATGGCCAACGCAAAAAATGGCTAAGTTAGAGCAATTTTGATTATGTGTCCGGGATTGATACGGAGTCCCGTGCACGCAAACAAACTATGCTACCTAACTAATTTCAATGCTCTGGACTCAATAGCATTGTCAGAATTTCCATCAGAGGTTGTGTTGAGTAAAATTGGGGCCCACACCCCAAGGGCTGACTCGACTTAGCTAATTGTTGGCTTATCACCCAAAATAAGTTTGGGGACCTTAAGACCCAAACCAAAGGTCTACTTAACCTAAAGACGATATTTTGGATCCGATGAGATGGTCATAAATGGAATTTGAGGCCGTTTAGCAGGGATTTAGGCCCGGGAACCATACCTGACTACCAGAAAAATCAACATAGTAAAGTGACTCTAAAAGTCAAATGAACTGCCAGGTAACCGTACTACCAGTCCCAACAAGTCATACACAACCTGGGGCAGCCATGGAAAGGCTTTAAACATCTAAACAAGCGTAAGTACTGAAAATGACTTGGAGGGTCATCATAATATCTACTACTACAAGGACTTTCGTCTACGAAAGTCAAGAATAAGTGCATACCTGAAAACGTGAACAAGTAGAGATACTGGGCTAGCATATCACGCTCAAGCTCCCAAGTGGCCTCCTCAACCAGACGGTGACACCACTGTACCTTAACTAATGTAATGTATTAGGAGCACAATTGTCTGACATTTTTGGCCAGAGTAGACACAGGCTCCTCCACAAATGCTAACTTCTTGTCTAACTAAACCAAGTCCCAGTGTAGGACATGCGACTCATCCGGAATGTACTGTCGCAACATAGAAACATGAAACACTAGGTGAATAGCTAAAAATGCCAGAGGCAAAGCTAACACATATGCTACCTTCCCAACTATCCTCAAAATCTCAAAGGGTCTAATATATCTGGTGCTAGGCTTGCCTCTCCTACCGAATCGCATCACTCCCTTCATGGGTGATACTCGCAAAAAAACCCTTTCACCAGCTCTAAATCTCAATGCACGACGTCTACGGTCAGCATAACACCTTTGTATACTCTGAGCTATCTGTAGCCTATTTTAAATCACCCGAACTTGCTCCAAAGATTCACGGAGAAAATCTATACCACGAGGAATGATCTCCAATGTTTCAAACCAACCAACTGGAAATCGACACCGTCTACCATACAGAGCGTCAAATGGAGCCATCTAAATACTGGAGTGGAAGCTATTATTATACGCGAACTCTGCTAAAGGAAAAAACTGATTCCACTGACCCCTAAAGTCTAACACACAAGCACGGAGCATATCCTCTAATGCCTGAATAGTCTGCTCTGACTATCCATCGGTCTGAGGATGAAATGCAGTACTGAGGTCCACCTGAGTACCCAACTCTTCCTAGAAAGTCTGCCAAAAATTGTAGGTGAACTGAGACCCTCGGTCTGAGATAATAGATACTGGCACTCATGTAGGTGAATCACCTCCTGAATATATACACAAGCTAACCTTTCAGCATTGTAGGAAACTCAAACAGGGATAAAATGCGCCGTCTTAGTCAACCTGTCTACAATGACCCAAATACTATCAAACTCGCGGGACGTGCGAGGTAATCCACCAACGAATCCATAGTGACTCGAACCTACTTCCACTTGAAAATGGGCAACTGTTGAAGCAAACCACCAAGTCTCTGGTGCTCGGTCTTTACCTGCTGACAACACAGGTATCGAGCAGCTAACTTTGAAATATCTCATAGCATACCACTCCACTAGTAGTGCTACCTCAGATCTCGATATATCCTAGCTGTCTCGGGGTGAATAGAGTATCTGGAATTGTATGCCTCGCGCAAAATAAAAGGAATCAAGTCTCCAACCCTCGGAACACACACACGGCCATCATATCTCAGTACACTATCAGAACCCAAAGTAGCGCTTTGGGACTCACCTCTCACTACCTGCTCTCAAAGATTACAAAGTTCACTATCCTCAAACTATCGACTCTGTATCTTCTCTAACAAAGTAGACTTCTCCCCAACACAAGCAATAATCCTCATGGGATCAGAGATATCCAAATGCACCATCAAATTAGCTAAGGACTGAATGTCAAAATCCACTGACCGTTGAGAGACTGGAATGAAGGCTAAGCTAGCCATACTCACTTCCTTTAGACTCAAGGAATCCGCAACTACATTCGCCATTCTCGAATGATAGAGAATAGAGATGTCATAGTCCTTTAGCAATTTTACCCATCGGTGCTGCCTTGAATTAAGATCCCTTTGAGTCATAAGATTCTGAAGACTGTGGTGATTAGTATAAATCTCACAATGAACCCCGTACAGATAATGCCTCTAAATTCTGAGCGCAAATACTACCGCTGCCAACTCCAAGTCATGAGTAGGGAATTACGCTCATGCACCTTTATCCGTATCAATGCATAAGCAATCACGCAACCTTGCTGCATCAGAACACAATCAAAACCGGCTCCAGAAGCATCAAAGTAGATAGTGAAACCCTCACCCTCAACTGGAAGAGTCAACATAAGAGTGGAAGTAAGTCGGTTCTTGAGCTTTAGGAAGCTCATCTCACAATTCTCAAACCACTGAAATAGAACCTCCTTCCTGGTCAATCTAGTCATAGGAGATGCAATGGATGAGAAACCCTCAACAAATCGTCTATAATACCCTGCCAACCCAATAAAACTGCGAACCTCAGTAGGCGACGTGGGCCTAGCCCAACCTCGAATAGCCTCAATCTTTACTGGGTATACCATGATACTGTGTTTGGATACAACATGCCCCAAGAAAGCTATAGACTCAAGCCAGAATTCATACTTTGAGAACTTGGCATAAAGTCGATGATCTCTCAAAGTGTGGAGCACAATCCTCAAATACTGCTCGTGCTCCTCGGTCTTCTTGAATAAACCAAAATGTCATTAATTAACACATCACGAAGGAGTCCAAATACAATCTAAACACATGATTCATTAAGTCCATGAAGGCTGCTTGGGCATTAGTCAATCCATAAGGCATCACCAAGAACTCATAGTGGCCGTAACGAGTCCTGAATGCTATCTTAGGGATATTCGCTGCCCTAACCCTCAATTGGTGACATACAAATCTCAAATCTATCTTAGAGAACACCAATGCGCCCTGAAGCTGATTAAACAAATTATCGATGCGAGGCATAGGATACTTATTCTTCACCATCTCCCTATTTAGCTGCCTATAATCGCTACACATATGCATAGATCCATCTTTTTTCTTTACAAACAGAACTTGAGAACCCTATGATGAAACTCTCGGCTTGATAAAACCCTTATCTAGAAGATCCTCAAGCTGACTACTCAACTCCCTCAACTCAGTAGGGGCCATACTGAAAGAGGACATAGAAATAGGTCTGGTTCTCGGCTCTAGGTCAATAATAAACACTATATCATGATTAGGAGAAAGGCCAGGTAGGCCAGTTGGGAATACATCAAGAAACTAATGAACAACAGGGACGAAGTTAAGTGACAGACTCTCAAAACTAGCATCCCAAACATAAGTAAGAAATGAATCACATCCCCTTGACATCAATCTACAAGCCCAAACATAAGAAATAATCCCCGTCGGTGTGCGTCTAACAAAACCCTGCCACACCACCAGGGGTATACTAGTCATGGCTAAGGTAATGGTCTTGGCAAAGCAATCCAAGACCGCATGATGAAAAGACAACCAGCCCCTGCCCAGAATCACATCAAAGTCTACTATGGCTAATACAATGAAATCAACCTGAGTCTCAAACTCCCAAACAGTCACCAGACAAAATCTATATACCCGATCCACTTTTAAAGAATCGCCAATCGGGTAAGACACACATAATGGAATGGATAAGGATTCAAAACATAAACTCAACCAGGGTGCATAATATGTAGAAATATAAGAAAATGTATATTCAAGATTAAATAATACAGAAGATGGCTAATGGCATACGAAAATCATACCTGCAATCACCGCATCTGAAGCCTCAGCCTTTGGCCTAGCCGACACGGCATACAACTGACGATGGCTACCACTAGTCTGAGCACCGACATGACCACCAGTTTGACCTCTCTACACTCTACCTCGGGAACCTTGGGGACCACCTCGATGACCTTGTACACCACCTTTGCCTTCTGGCGGTATAGATCTGACGGGCTGTGCCGTCTGAACTGAAGGCTCAATCTCCCTGCGCTGAGGACACTCACACATAAAATGACCAACAACCCCATAAGTATAACATGCTCCTGGCTCCCTACTAGGCCTAGAAGATCTGGCTGATCTGGTATGACCACCTCTAGTCGATGAACTGGATTGACCATGTCCCTGAAACTGACTATCAGAACCACTATAGGCGGGCTGAACCTTATTAGAAATCTGCAAGGCTGACTAAATGGGCCTACTAGAATGACTCTATTGATGAAAGGACTGCTACTGCTGCTGAGGGAACCTACCCTGAAACCCGTGGCCTTTGACCTGTGAGCTGCTGTGACTACCACTGTAACTACCCTAGAATCGGGGTCTCTTATTGCTGCCTTCTTAGGCCATGCAATTGATCTCCTCAATCTAATACACATGCTCAACTATCTTAGTAAATGACTTCTCCGAAGTAACTAAACTCTGTGTAGCTTTGTAAAGTGATAATCGCAATCCTTTGACAAAACATCTGATCCTCTCATGCTCGTCAGGTAGGATAATCGTAGCATGCCTGGCTAAGTCATGGAATCTTACCTCATACTCGGCTACTGACATCGAACCCTGTCTCAACCCGAAAAACTTATCGCGGAGCCGCTCGTGCATACTATAGGGCATATACTTCCCCAAGAATGCCTCGGAGAACTAAGCCCAAGTAACCAGCGGAGATCTAGCTGGCGTGGAATCAAGATAACCTCTCTACCATCTCTTCGCGACAGTATCAAACTGATAAGCAACAAAATCTACCCCGTGCGACTCCACTATTCCCAAATTTATCAACTTCTCCTCGTAGCTAGATAAGAACTCATAAGCATCCTCTCCTAGAGTACCCGCAAATTTGGATGGAGCTAATCTCAAAAAGTGACTCAATATCTTCTGCTCCTTGGAAAAAAGAAGTGGTTGGGCTGCTACCGGTTGTGGAACTACCAGTACAGGCGAATCCTATACTCTGGGTGCCGCAGCTGCAGGCTGCTCCCTAATACCAACTCTCTGTACGGCTGGCTTGGCTCCCTTAGCTGATGAACCTCTAACTAATCAAAGCAACTGTATCAAAGTATCTCAGAGCACTGATTCATTAATAAATCCGGGTGGAGACAGGGCTGCTTTCTGGCCCACCAACTGCTATAGCGGCGAGCATCTGGAGTTATAATGAGATCGGGTGACTTATACCTAACATGATCTCTTCTCGGGGATGCTTCTCTATCCTGCCCCTGACCTCTAGGTCGACCTCAGCCCCTAACAGTATCCCTCTCTATAGGCTCGGGGTACTGCTCCCCAGCTCTCGTGCCACGAGTCCTAGCCATCTGTGGAAAGAGTGAATAAAACAAGGATTAGAAACCAACAGTGACTCTATCACATGGGCATAAATTAAGGAATGAAACTAAACCTAAAAATTCTCTGTAGTCTCCCAAAGATAGGATACAGGCATCCCCATACCGATCTGTGGAACCCTACTACATATCAGCTCATGTACTGACACTTCCCATAAAACCTAGGCTCTGATACTAAGCTGTCAAGACATAATTTCTGAGTCATGATGGCGCCTACCAAAAACAACCAATAAGCAAGTCAAACCCTAGCCTGGGGTGACAAGCGAAGGGCCAATAGGCGGGATCTCGTAAGAAAAGAGATGAAGCAAAACTACTATTATCAACATGCTACAAATGTAAAGAAAAAAGAAGTATGCATACCGGGACAAAAAGAAAGAGGACAATATATAACTCTAAAACCCCTCCCAAGACCTGGTGAGGTCAGTACATGATCCACTACTAGACATATCCAGAATACAAGACAGAAACCAAATATACACCACATATATACAACAGTCTCGAATCCAAAAGACTATACATTGGATATGGAGTGGGATCTGCCAAGGACGTCAGTAAGATTTCCCTGCTCTAAAACCTGTACTGAGAAGAGTCATATCACAGCCGTCGGCTAGTGCGTGGATCTGCATCGGGAAAAGATGCAAAAGTACAGTATGAGTACTGGGGAAAAGGGTACTCAGTAGGCATCATTAGCCGACTAAGCTCAATGTAACATAAACAAGCTGAAGTAAAGGGGTGCATACTAAGTCCAGGTATAACTGATAAACAAATGCGATATTGAATAATAAGTAACTAACTGCGCACAAAACACATAAGTCAAGCATAACCCAACTGGGCCTCCATAAGCTCGATGGACACACGAAAGAATACAATACCCAACCTGGCCCCCATAAACCATTGGGACACACAAGAATATTAAATGCAGTACCATCAACAAATCTGTAGCTGATCCCATATCCAATAGCACTATAAAAATACCAGAACCAATGTTGAATTCAAATCGATCACTATGGGTAATAACGATAGGCCACATATAATATATATTCGAGGTGGAATATAAGCTGGGGCCGCCACACCAGTATCCAGAACTATCTTACCTGTAGTGGCCAGACTCAAACCGAACTCATAGTAACTAGTATCTCAAAGCATCATAAATGTAGTGGCCGAACTCAAACTGAAATTCACAGTAACCAGTGTCTCTATGCTGAAGTAGTGCTAGAATCCACACCCAAACACAGATAAATGGGTACACCAACCCAAACTGAGCCCAACATATAAGTAAAAAAACTAGCTCATAATATGCTATAAAGCTGTCTCGGGGTCCTCAAGTCACTAGCCTATAGTCAAGCAAGATATACATAAGCCCCTGAGTATCTAAAACAAGTCCTGGTAAGAAGGGTCCTAACTCTATGTCACAGCTAGTCATACCAATAAATAGTAAGCGCTATCAGGGACTAATGAGGTCAACTAGGCTAAACCAACATAACTGGAGCAAGTTTACTTCATATCAACACTAATAGGCCATCTCAGGCTCAACTAGGTCTAACAATCTCGAAGACTAAATATGTCGACTAAGAACAATAGACGGGCCTGCTACAGGTCCTGGAACCAAGTATGGACACATCCGCCCAGATCTGACGAAGTCTGGCCTAGTTTGAACCATAATCTCCTAATTCCCCAGCCTACAATAGTATACTACCCAGTGACCCCAAATGGGTCACCTGTGGCATACTGTGAGGATACAAAACTAGGAACATGTTTGGGTGGCATTATCCGGTTCAAAAGCCTAAATACAATAAGACAACACCATAACTTCAATACCAGCCTAATACTAGCACAAAAACATATATACATCACATATAAACCTAATCTATGTGAAAGGGAAGGTAAGCCTAGCCTTCCTGGACGCCGCCATAAGCCTGCCAAAGAACCTGCTAAGTTGGAACCTTCCCCTTTCGAGAGGCCTCCAATTGCTGCTACACAATCAAAATGGTAAACTA
The DNA here is from genome assembly GCA_031232105.1 of Capsicum rhomboideum. NCBI lineage: Eukaryota > Viridiplantae > Streptophyta > Magnoliopsida > Solanales > Solanaceae > Capsicum > Capsicum rhomboideum. The sequence continues at coordinate 42,177,475 of CP124719.1, read as the reverse complement.
GATGTCAATACATAACCAATGATACCCATATTCCTCTTAGTCGAAAAATGACCAGATAACTCATGTGGGGCTCATTTGCAGAACCCACCAAATTGGAATCATCACAGCATCCCATAGCCTACTGTAACCAATAGTCACGGTATCTATCTTATCATCTGAGCGTAATAGACAACTCAAATACCAATAAGAATACTAACAAATATAATGAAAACATAAACAACTATAAAATCGGGAAAATGTACCATAGAAATGTTGAGAAAGAAGCCACGAACTTAAATATGTAAGTGATACAAGCTTATATAAGAGCCTGAAGCTCTGAAAATGGTGTTTCTATGGAGTTTGTTCATTTAAACATGAGAGAGAAGATGAAATGTCTATATATCACAAATGCAGGTAGCGCTAAAGCACCCTTATGGACTCTTAAGATCCTAGCACTAAAGATCCATATATGGCCGCTTAAGCGCTCCACGGCTCCCACATCTTGGCCGCTAAAGTGGAGCCAAGGGTCGCTTAAATACCCATGGCAGCTTTAGCCATGCCCTTGGCCGCAAAAACACCTTGTCCTAGCCTGCTAAAGTGCCCCTAGGGCCTCTTAAGCTCCTTACGCTAAGGTGTGCCTATGGCTACTTAAGCACATGGCCAATGCCAAAAATTGCTAAGTCCGGGCAATTTCGACTATGTGTCAGGGATGGATCTGGAGTTCCGTGTACGCAAATGGACTATGCTACCTAACTAATTCTAGACTTAATAGCACTATCAAAATTTCCATCAGAGGTATTTCTACTAAAACATGGGCCCACGCCTAAGGGTTGACTCGAGTTAGCCAATAGTCGGCCTATCACCCAAAATAAGTTCGGGAATCTCAAGACCCAAACCAAAGGTCTACCTAACCTAAAGTCGACATTACGGATCCAATTAGACGGTCAAAAATGGAATTTGAGGCCATTTAATAGGGGTTTAGGCCGGCGATCCATACCTAACTACCAAAAAATTCAACATAGAAAAGTGACTATAAAGGTTAAATAAACTGCCAGGTAATCGTACTACCTGTCCCAACAAGTCATACATGATCTGGGGAAGTCATAGAAAGGCTCTAAACATTGTAAACACTTGTAAGCAATGGGAATGACCTAGAGGGTCATTACAGGTATATTTCTATCCTAGCTAGAAATCACTTCTTTATTTTACTAAAGAAAAGATCTTACTCCCGATATTCTTTGTTCTAACTCAGGATTCATCTTTCAATTTCACAATGGGAATATGAATTTATTCTAATGGTCGTGAAGAATTAAAATAGTAAGCTTAAAAATTGAAGAACAACTAATATGATAAACAAACTTTGTCGAATCAATCATCTACTAAATAATCATGCTCTTATCCATAAACCCATAACAAGGGTATTTAGATACTCATGTTCTAATCAAAATTTCAAGAATTTATGTTGTTCATACAAAATCAAAGAGTAGAAAAGTAAGAAATCTAATGATGTAATCTTCTCTTCGTAGTATGGTTATCCAAAAAGTGATCAACCCTTCTAAAATGTCCAAGGGTTCTATTTATAGTCGTGGAAAATAATCCTCATTCCATCTTAGATTTGAATCTAGAATTGATAACATTTTGGCATGTATAGCCTCCATTATGGCTCATTAGCCAAAGCATTGGCCAGGCCATGCGCCGTAGTGCTCAATGCGTTGAGAGGAAGTTTTCAAATTCTCTAAAGTTTTCTCTCAGGTGTGCCTATTTGGCCATCTCCTTGGCCTTCCAATGCAGCATGAAGGCAATTTCTACACTTCGTGAACTTTCTTCTTAGTCCGTATTGCTCTGCTTTTGCATCCTTTGTCATTTTTAGGCAATTTCTTATGCGTTTTACCCTGAAACACATCTAATCATGTATATTAGCTTACGAACATCAATTTTCACCAAATACATGGATATACATGAATTTATTCTCAAAATGTAAGCATGAATATGAGTAAAATGCAGCACTTGAGCGTATAAAGACACCTAAGATCATTGGTTCTCTAGATCTTAGAGTAGTGAATATAATATTGGGGTTTGAGACTTGTCCATGTTTATAAGTTATTTTTCTTATACTGGGATGTCATGTAAAATATTAAATTCAATTGTACCAGGAAAATTAAACACTAGGTTAGTAAAACAATCTGTCGCCTTATTCCTATTTCTGAGCACATGTTTAAATTTATTCTCTCTATTAGCCATCAAAAGGTTGATTCTGCGTACATCCAACCTAATTGTCATGACTCGAGGCTACAGTATGTAACAAGGCATTTTGGACTACAAGTGACCCCAAGAGGACCCTTGGTACCGACATATTACTAAGATCATAAACTTAAACTACGAGTGGAAGCATAATCATAAAACAAAATGGGCAAAAGAAAACTGACTGATCAAACTATTGCAACTGAATATAATAACTGAAACTCAACAATACTGGACTATCTAATGTATGAAAGCCTCTACTGATAAAGATGAGTTACTGGGATAAGACCCCCAACTAACTCTAAAACAACTGAAATAAAAGTCTAAAAAACAACTAACAAACTAATCCAATCCAAGACTCTTAAATGATGAGGACTCATCAAAATTGGATTGAGATATTTGCAAATCTGATCATGCCATGGGTTTGGGAGCAGGCACCTGAATCTATATGATGATAGGATATAGAACAAGAGAAAAGTATGTGGTCAGTACTACTGAATGGACTAAGTATGTGAGATCATGCTAATAACTTTAAATCATGAAATAAACAATATTATAAAAGCATGACTGAAATCTGAAATAAGTGTAGGCACTTGAAAATGCATAAATATAGGTTGTAAAACATAAATAATTTTCTTAAATGAGAGTTAAAGCATATCTAAACTGTAAAGATGTGATCATAAATAGTTAATGCAACTGAAAACTGATACTAGGGATTTTCTCATAACTGACATACATCACGAGAACTCGTGAAGTCTAACATGTAATTCTAGTTAGGAGGGTGCCCTATACCTTTTCAAGGGCATAAAACCTATCTAGTGTGGATCCACTGCTAGGACCTATGGGCCAAAGAGTCGACTTGACTGGTGAAACAACTCAAATCCTACGATGGCAACGTAGTTCTGGGACTTGGGTTCTTTGAACCCTTGTCCTCTCGATGCTAAATACTACGCTAAAAAAAACTGTATTTACTATATGCTCATATATATAGCTAAAACTGCTGGAAAATAAATCATGACATTTGGTTCAAGTAACCATTTTTACTAAAATTCTGAGATCATGGAACTAGTCATACTAAATTTTGAGTATGTGAAGCTAAATCATAATAAATCATGTGAAATCTTAGTTCAAACGTATAAACTGAAATAGTGCTATTAAAATCATGCATACTTATCAGAAAGAGAACTTTATCAATAAAATAACTTACTAAGACCATATTCACAACAATTAGGATAAATGGGTATTTAATTATAAATTTGAAATCACGAGGTTCATAATAATGTTTTTTGAAAACTAGGGCATTAGAGTGAAAGGAAATTCTCATTGAAAATCCCATGTACCTGATTTACTGAAGATTTGAACTAGAACTTAGATTTCTGAAGACTTGAAGGATGAACTCTAAGCTTGGACTTGATATCCTTTGTTTCTTTTCTTTTCTGAGTTTGGGAGTTTGATTGGTGATAATGAGGGATAAGTAGATTGAATTACTCCTAATCTCCCCTTAAAAACCTAGAATCATGTACTATATAGCTTAAATGATAGGGAAAAGATCAAATTTCCCTTAATAAAATGTGCAGGAATTTTGCTGAAGCAACATACCATGACTCATGTGATGAGTTATTGTCCATTATATTACATGTACATGGAGTCATGGCCACTGGGAAGTTTTTCTTTTCTATTATATTCATCAGTACGAGTCAGTGTATGAATTGTACATCAACCCCCGACTCTTACTATGAGTCATGATAACTTGAAACTAGGAATCAAGTTGGGGAATCATACCATGAGTCATGATACAACTCATGGTCAGCTACTATCTTCAGGGCATAGCACGACAATTGAGTGAATTTTAACCTCACCTCCTTTGTATCACCACGAATGATCTGGAATTATATATATATATATATATCAAAAAAACAAAAGATCAAAAACCAAAAAAAACAAAAACAAAAATTCTTTTAGCGATGAAGGAATTTCAAAAGGTGGGACAAGTGCATGAATATTTAAATTAATAAATGAGCCTATTTCCTAACACTTTCAAGACGACACAAAATGGCTTCTTCCTCTTTTTTCAAAAGATAATATTTGAGCCTAGATAGAGTATTCATATCTCAAAGCCTCAAATGATTCCTAGGTCAGATCGGTTGGTGATAGGGGAGACTTATTCCTTATTGTTGTCAAGCGGCACTTCACTAATGTGCCCCCTATGTAGAATATATCATTCAACACCTGCGGTCTCTATTGATGTATTAGTGTGTCACATTAGATAACTTGACTCATTTCCATTGATGAAATGAATCAATCTCGGTATATCACAAATTCATGTTGTTCACAATTCTATCTGGGTTAGTCCAGGTTTGTTATCAAGTTCCAGTTCTCATTTTAATCTTTGTGTATATTGATGTGATTGTTTTGTAAGTCGATATCAAACTAACTTGCTAGCACAGAATTGCAACAATAAGGAATGAAGGTTTCAGTTGTAGTAAATATCTCAAAGCTAGACTTAAAGCGTACTTCAAGCGGGAACTGGCTCATCCATATGAATAGGACAATTTAATGTATGCCACTGACTAGTGTGACTGGTCGATTCATGGCCATGATTAAGACACACATAAACTGAGCTATTCACGATAAAAAAGGTGAGAGGGCCATATTGAAATCGTGGCCATCAACAAGCACTATGCCTTCCTTATTATAGAGATAACTGAAAGGAAGCTTAGTGAGTATTGTTACTCTTACTTGATTATAGTGAGCAGGTTGTTGTATTCCAAGTGGATTACAGGATACATATTCAATTGATGAGTATTTATTAAATTGGTGTTATATGCTATTGCAAGAAACTTTTGTTGTTGTTCGAAAATTGACGAGTCAGTAGGAGAACTATACTGTTGTTATTGCTGGTAATAATAAAATGGAACAAATACATTTTCCTTAGCGGGTTCCTTTAACCCAACAATCCTTGGAGTAACCCTTGTAAGGCTTGCTATAGATTGACTTAAAGAGAATAATTGTTTACAACTGATTCGTTGGTACTTCCACACACTATGTTGGCCATTTTGCCCCTGTATTTTTATGACTTTCATGTTCATCATTTTAGGTAGATGGAGAGGAGGAGTACAAATATCTTGGAGATAATTAGAAAAGGCATGAAGAGTTATATTTGTAGACAACTCAATTTTTATTCATTTATTGAATGTATTAGAAAATATATTGTCAAGTGTCTATTCTGCTCCTCAGTTACCAACACAAGAATATGTCACAGTAATTCAAAATAATTGTTGTTTGATCTTGTATGAACTTTTTCTAAAAAAAAATAATAGCTTCATTGCAATGTCTGCTATATTTGTCAAAGGTCCTACTTCATTATGTATCTTAGGCAAACTTAATTTCATCCTTCTTAAATTCACATAATTATGCAATCTTAACTTAATCCTTCTACAACTCACATAGTTATTAAAGAACTTGGCACTTCATTCACATTCCTGAATCTATTTGAGTCTTGGGTTCTATTTCCAGTATTCCTCCTCAAAATATAAATATATACTCAAATTTACCTACACTTTATACAACTCTTCCCTGTTCTTGAGACTAGTGTCTTCTTTAAATTGTATTTCATGCACATGTATCACCTCCTCCAAATTTTTTTGAAAAATGTATTCATACGTATCCTTTCTCTATTGTACTAGAGTTTAACTTTGTTCCTCTTGTGTTGAAATGTTAGGAAAACATTACCATAGAAATTAGCCTTCCAATTCTCTTGCACTATTATTTTAAAATATTCATACTCTGTCCATAAATTCGCAAACTCAAAAGCTTTTACTACTGCTTCTATTGAGTGTAAAATTTTTAGAGTTCGAAGGAAATAGAAAAAACCTATCTTTATTAACTACGTTACCTTCACATTAGGAAAGATATCATATAACTTCTGATTACACAGATATCTATTCAACCTCTTAAAGCTACAATATTCATCTATTCTCCCATTCTATCATATGTAAGTACTTCCACTATACACCATATCATAGACCTCACAAGTATTGATGCAGTCTGAGAAATTTTTTATTTCTAAATAATATACTTGTAGTTCTTCAATTTTTCTCTAAGGATAATATTACATTAAAGTCTCCACCTATCAATAGTGTTGTGTGCATTTGATTGGATAATTAGTTATTGAATCCCATAATAATTCTTTTACAATGACATCACATGTTTCATATACTTGAATAACCATCATCTCCTTTATGGCAGCTTGATTTACTATTTTGATGGTCAGGTATTGCATGACATTAGTGATTTCTTTCAACCCCAATTCATCAGAAACAAAAATCCCTAATTTTGTCTGAAGCATTTAATAAATCAATTTGATTTCCCAATCTCACCCTGTTCTCTTTTACTGTTGTTGGATCTTGAAAAGGATCCATCAACAATACTAAAATATATTTATTCCTCCTATTTAGGGTTTTTAACCTATTAAAATATTTTTAAGAGTTCACAGACCTAATGGGGTTGAGTGTTAACAGACCTAATGTTTCTCAGCTTTCAATGTATGTATTTCTTGTACATTAGGGCTTCTTTCTGCTTGTTCTTTATGTGCATCCTTTTATTCTAATTCCTTTTTTTGACTGCCTTTATATATATATATATATATATATATATATAAATAAAACTTACATTGATAGGAATAATACATTTGAACAAATTGCACTGGAAGAGGTTGGATATTTTATAATGTAAAAATATTGAGCTCTTTTTTTCTTAATTTCTATTTAGGTACTTGAATGTTAAAGTACGTCTATTCCCTAGATATATGAATTACTATATTATTAACATATGCTAAATCTGTTGCAATGCCTCCATATGTTAGCATAACATATTGATTAATATATCATAAGGGGGGGGGGACCAACCTTCTTTAACAAAAGGGTTAAATTGGTGAATAAACCTTATTTCATAGTACTCCGGGACCAATCTTCTTTAACAAAGGGGTTAAATGGGTGAATAAACCTTATTTAATAGTAATCCTAGATGATCTAAAAAAGCAATAACAATACCCATATGTTTAATAAAATACTTTAGCACTAACAATTCAATACATATCTTCAAAACCATAACTATAATAATATATGTTATGATGAAAACCAAACATCTGTAATACAAAATAAACTAGTGTAACACCTCATATTTTTAGGATTGTCCTATATTCTATATCATAGATTTATGAACCTAATTTAAGGATTTTCGGAGTCATTGGTAGGATATATTAAGGTTTGATTGATGAACATACCAAGCTAGACGAGGTCTAAACCTTCGCACCAAGGCACAGGGTCCTGGTGCAGTGAGGGGCAACAACGCGCTATAGTCTTGACAATGTGAAGCTGTGCTCATTGCATTGAGCTTGCCATGGTGCGAACTTCCAATGCAGTTACAACTTATATATTATGATCTTGTACTTCATTAGGATTCATTTTAGTTTCTTAAATGTATTAATTTAGAGGTTCTTTCATAAATTCTCTCTAGATTCATGGAAGCCATGGCTTAGAGCTTGACGAAAGTTTTAGTTTACATTGTGACCATCGTAAATGTGTAACCCAAAATTTTCTTGGTGTAACTCTATTTGTGAGTGGATAACAAAGGTTTGGCTGCATTTCGAGTGTGTGGCAGTGATGTATCATGAACTTATGACACTTTCAATGCTTAAAATAATGGATATTTACATGTATGAGGGTATTTCTATGTGAACATAATGTGTTTTTGGATACTTGCCGGTCAAAAAGGTCTGCAGAAGGAAAAGGCATGTTTTTGGACTTAGATGCATTAGACGAGAGTGTTCTTTGACCACGGTCATACTATGGCTGTCATAGGATGATACTTAAGAGGCAATATTCAGGAGTTGGTCAGATAAAGGCTTCCCATGATTGAACTTAGATGTCACGATCATACCTTTTGATCGTGGGAAGGAAATCCAGAAGTGAAGGATGCAGGTGTTAAGTACCATGAGGATAAGATAATAAGGTCTCACGATCGTACTAAGGAAGAACAAGGTTGTATTAAGGATCGTCCGAGACACCGACTCAGCAAATTCTGTTATGTTTAGGATAGGTTTTATTTTATCTATAAATACTCCTATTGGGTATTTTATATTAGTTTACACATTATTATGACTTATTACATTATTTTATGGTTTCAAGGCATATTCTTGTTCTTGGAATTGCAAACATCGATTTCTAGGGTTTTAATTCAAAGTGAGATCCTGGAATTTTTTATCTTATTATTGTGAGTTTATAATTATTCTTTCTTATCAAAATTATTCTTATGTCCTTGCAATTATGAGTAGCTAAACACCATAAATAGGGTTGTGGGAACCATGACGGATTAACGAAGTAGTGTTCGCGGTACGAGGTGATTCTTAAAAGGGTGTTTAGGCATGTATTGTAAATTCTCTTCGGATAGATTGATTTTCGAAGGAGAGCAATGTTAGAACCTGCCTTATTTATACTATGGAATTTAGCAAGGGTAATCAGATGGGAAAAGATAATCAACAACAAGACTTGGAGCTACCAACCTCCATTTAATTAGGCTTGAACGGGTAAATGGAAGAGACTAATTTGGGATCGTATATAGGGGTTAGTAATGCAAAACCCATGACACATGAACCTTTGTGTTTGGGGATAGTCATATACAAGGGCAGTAACATAGGCAGTTAGATGATACATAACCTATCGATTCTGCATGCCGAGAACCAAAAGAGATCTCTATGAAGGAAGAACCTACAGAGTTATGAAGTTATTGGGGAACAAAGTCCTAGTGCCTTACTCATATTGATCACAAATCCAAACAAATCAAAAATTGTTACTACTAAATTTGTTATTTACAAATCCCCCTCTTTTACTGGAGATTATTATTGATTGCTTAGACAAACATCTTGATTGATATTTTGGCCTATTCCCTATGGGATCGACCCCAACCTAGTAAGGCTCTATATTTGATCAACGACCACTTGATGCTTTTTTTAGATGTGTAATTTAGGTGACATTAAATTTTGGCACCATTACCGGGGACAACGGTTATAAAGTTGATCGATTGTGTTTGTTGGGCTATCAGTTTCTGTTTCCTGATTTTACTTTTTTGTTGTTTCTAGGGTGGATACCGGTGTATGCTCAATACCCAGAGTCAAGGAAATACCTTGATTACACTTGATACGGAACTCAAGAGAACTATGTGATCTAATAAAAGGATGGTGAACGAAGGAGTTCATAATCAAGGAGTCCTCCTTGAGGGATTTCATCATGATGCAACAATTTTGAATCAGCCAACATATAAGCATGATGGTCGGGAGACTACAGAGCAGATCATTGCTTGGCTAATAGCTGAGGTGAATGCTAGACAAAAAGCTACTATACAGGCAGCTTAGGAAGAAAGGGCTAGACAAGATAAAGCAAATCGTCTAGCTGCACTTGATGAGTGAGGAAGGCAGAGAAGGCAAAGGGGTAACAACCTCTAAAATAGTATCTCCCTCACTATGAAGATCTGGAAGAAGATCTAGATTATTTGGAGCTGGTTGAAATAGGTGCTATTATCCCATCAAAATTGCCTCCAGGAACTACGCTAGATATAACCAATGCTATGATACACTTGATGAACTTGGAGGGGTGTTCTTAGGCTTTCCTACTGATGATGCAAATATGCATGTGATGAACTTTGTAGGGATTTGTACTTCTTATAATCAACCTGGAGTGAGATAAAAGGTGATTAGACTGTGGCTATTTCCTTTCTCTTTGATAGGAGAGGCTACATTATGGTTAGCAGAGTTACCACATAGATCGATCACTGCTTGTAATGAGTTTAGGACTCAATTTTTAGATAGATACTTTCCACCTTCTAGAATGCTGCAGTCGAAGAATGAGATTTACAACTTCAGATAGTTACATTTGGAGGCATTATATGAGACATAGTTGAGGTTCAAAAAGTAGCTGCAGAATATTTCAAATTACAGGATGACTGGTAGAAACTTGCTTGAGATATTCTACAGAGCCTTGAATTCAAAAACCAAGGTTGTAGCAAACGCTGTCACTGGTGGGGAATTTATGAGTCTACGTTGGGATCACACTTTTGAGATTGTAGATCAAATTATAAAAACCAACCAAGGTTGATATACTCGAGATGCAGACAGACCCTCATGCTCTTATGCAATTAAAGCATCCATAAAGAAGAGAGCATTAGATGAGTCAGTATCTCAAGAGGTAGCATAACTGAGGACTGAGATTGGTTGTTTATTAATCAATTTACAGTAGCGGGGGTAGAAACGGTGAATGCAGTTAGTTCAAAAGGTAAGGCACCAAAGCACGATGAATCAGATTCTAGTAAGAAAGTGAATTATCTAGATAGAGAGGTGGCGGGTTTCAGAGCCAAGGGCCAAGGGTCTAATCAAGATAATTAGAACTCTAGGCAAGGGAATAAAGGTCAAAACTACTATGGAGATAACAATTACAATAGGCATAGGTATAGAGATAGGAGTAGGGACTGAGATGGTAATTGGAGAAGAAAGGATGAATACAAGGATAAAAATGGCCTTTATGTTCCACCTGGGAACCATGATGCGGCTTCAAGCACTTCAAGAATGGAAGACACGCTTACAAAAATTATGAAAGAGGTAGAGAAAATGGAAGACTACCTTAAGGAGATTAGGGAAGATATTTCGGGAATGAGTCAGAAGTTTGAATCACATGCTACTGCTATAAAGCAGCTTAAGCAACAGTTTGGTTAGATGTCCGCCATATTGAATCAGCATCAACAAGGTACACTTTCGAGCAACACCATCCAAAATCCTAAGAATGATGGTCACTGATTGGATAGTACTACAAGGAGTGGTCAGATGATCATTGATCCACCTATGCCCGTGGTTGTTGAGAATGAGGTAGAATCGATGATTGTCTATAAGGAGAAGGTGGTTGAGTCTGAAGACTTGGTAGTGGATAAGAATGTACCTGAAAAGCCTTTAGTTGATGAATATGAGGCCAAGGTAAGATAGGGAAAGGAAAAGGAGGTCCCAATAGTATTGACTCTGATTCTATGACCTTCTTGTCCTTTTCCGCAAAAACTGAAGAAGAACGCTGAAAAAGAAAAGTACCAAAAGTTTATCTCTATGCAGAAGTAGTTATCATACTAAATATCCCTCTAGTTGAGGCTCTTGAAAAAATGCCAGGTTACCTAAAGTTTATGAATGATTTAATGACTAAAAAGAGGACTATAAGTTTTGAGCCCGTTGACAATGTGCACCATTGTCGTGTAATCACCTTTTAATTTCTAGTTGAGAAGAAGGAAGATCCTAGAGCGTTCATGATTCCATCTACTATCGGGTATTTCAACTTCACAAAATTTGTGTTATTTGGGTGCTAGCATTAATTTGATGCTGCTAGTAGATTATAGACAGTTGGGGTTGGAGTCGCCCAAACTGACTTCGATAAGACTTCTCATGGCAGACCGAACTGTGAAGAAGCTCATGGGTATCTTGTGTGATGTTTTGATGAAGGTTTCATCCTTCATATTTCCAACTGATTTTGTCATTCTTGACTGTGAGGTTGATTTTGAGGTTCCTATTATTTTGGGGTGACCATTCCTTACGATTGGGCGGGCGTCGGTTGATATGGAGACTATGCAGATGAAGTTTTAATTGAATAAAGAACAAGTTACCTTTAATGTATGCCAATCCATGAAGCAGCCAAAGGATATACATGTGATTTTGGTGATTGATACAGTTAATGAGGATGTATTGGCAGGTCCTATTGAGGAAAGTCTTGGAGTCGAGGCACTTGCAGTGGCAATTATGAATTTTGAGGGTGATGATATGGTGATTGCACTTGACGGTTGGGGTTCATACAATTATGCGCTAAGAAAGTTAGATCTTGATTTGAAGAACAGAGCAACCCCGCTAGCTAGGCCTTCTATTTAGGAGCCTCCAGTCTTGGAGCTCAAAGCTCTTCCATATAATATTTGTTATGTATTTCTGGGAGCCAACAAAAACTTGCCGGGTAATATTGCAGCTGATTTAGTAGATTGGAAAGTTAAGGCTTTGGTATTTGTCTTGAATCTTTTCAAGAGGGCCATTAGAGGGTCAATTGCTGATATCATTGGGATTCCTCCCAAAATTTGTACACACAAAATCCAACTTGAGCCGGATTGTGTGCCAAAGATTGAGCATCAATGAAGACTAAGAAGTTTAATAAGGCCATTAGATGGTCCATTGCTGATATTATTGGTACTCTGTATGGAATATGCACTTATAAAATTCAACTTAAGCCAGATTGTATTCTTAATATTGAGCACCAGCGCAGGCTAAATCCACCTATCAAAGAGCTAGTCAAGAAGGAAATCATCAATTTATTGGATGCAAGTGTGGTTTACCCTATTGCCAACAACAAATAGGTGAGCCCGGTTCAACATGTCCAGAAAAAAGGTGGAATCAATATGGTTCCAAATGCTAAGAATGATTTTATCTTGATGAGATGAGTCACTAGTTGGAAAGTTTACACAAATTATAGAAAGCTGAATGGATGGACTGAAAAGGATAATTTTTTGATGCCTTTCATGGATCAGATGTTAGACTGTCTTGCCGGGAGATGATGGTATTGTTTTATTGATGGATATTTGAGATACAATTAAATATCAATTTCTCTTAAAGACTAAGAAAAGACCACTTTTACTTGTCCATATGGGACGTTTGCATTCAAAAAGATGCCTTTCGCACTATGTAATATGCCAACAACCTTTCAGTATTGCAGGATGTCCATCTTCTCAGACATAGTGGAGGACACTACTGAGGTATTCATGGATGATTTTTTAGTTGGTGGTGACTCTTTTGAAGACTGTCTTGTCTATATGGCTAGTATTTTGTGAAGGTGTAAAGATTGCAATTCGGTACTAATTGGGAGAAGTGTCACTTTATGGTCAAAGAAAGGATAGTGCTTGGTCACAAGATTTCAAAGAAAGGGATTGAGATTGACAAGGGAAATATTGTGGTGATTGAGAAATTGCCTCCACCTATTTCTATGAAGGGCATTCAAATCTTTTTGGAGCATGTTGGGTTCTATCATAGGTTCATCAAGGATTTTTCGAAAATTGTACACCCTTTGTGTAAGTTGTTGGACAAGGAGGTGAAGTTCATTTTTGATGATGCATTTCTAAAGCTATTTAACTGTCTAAAGGAGAAATTGATTTCAGACCCCATTATTATTTTTCCTAATTAGTCCACGCCTTTTGAGGTTATGTGTGATGCTAGTGAAGCGGCGCTAGGAGCAGTCCTGCTTGAAAAATCTGGTGTGATGGAGGCTTTTATTTTTGTGATAGATTATTTTGTGCCCTACTTGACAAATATTATGTGAAGAATAGGGTGGAATACCTTATCATCCACAGACTAGCGGCCAAGTAAAAGTCTCCAACCAAGAGATCAAGACAATCCTTACGAAGACTGTGAATGAAAATAGAGATGATTGGTCTAGGAAGTTGGATGATGCTTTATGGGTGTACTGGACTACTTTCAAATCTCCTATAGTTATGTCTCCTTACCAACTTATTTATGGGAAAGTATGTCACTTACTAGCGAAACTTGAGCACAAGCCTATGTGGGCGCTCAAGAAGCTAAATTTGGATTGGGGCAAGGACTCAAGCCTATGATAGTTCAGCTCTTTACAAGGAAAAGATAAAGACATAGCATGACCAATAGATAGAGATGAGAGAGTTCAATCCAGATGATTTGATCGTAATATTCAACTCAAGGCTGGAATTCATTCCAGCCAAGTTGAAGTCTAAGTGGATAGGACCATTTCAAGTGGCTTGTGGGTTCCCATATAAGGCCATTGAGCTTGAGAACCATGAAGGAAAACAATTCAAAGTGAATAGACATCGTGTTAAAGCATATTTTGGAATCGAAGAGGAGGTAAAGGTAGTTGACATATGGTCCCTTGGTGAAGTCTTAGTAACAAAGGGACCTAAGTCGTGCCACAATGTTAAATCAAGCGCTTCAAGGGAGGCAGCCAATGGGGGTATCTTGGTGAAGTCTGAGTAATTAAGATACCCACATCATTCTGCAACACTAAATCAAGTGCTTCATGGGAGGCAACCTATGTTTATTTTTTACACTTTGTTTTCTTTTCACTTAGATTTTAGTGTAGGAGTAACGTGTGTTGAATTGTACAGGATGACTTAGAAAAAAACTTGGGAAATAGAACAAAAAGAGAAACCACGATCCCAAGACCATATCATTAGAAGATCTAATAGCTCATGGTTTCTATCATCTGCACAAAGACCAGAGATCAAGATTCAGGAGTTGGTCCAATAATTGAGTACCAATGACTGTTCCAAGAAAGAATGAGTTGTGGATTCCATACTCTGACTAAAACTTCTAAAAATCATCTCTCAGGGATTAAAATAAATGATCTTAAGGAATGATCGTTGCATCATATAATTATCGTCCTTAAGCCTTTTCTGTTCCTAGGTAAATTTCCTATGTCTTAAAAAATGAGTCCTGTAAATGATCATTGCCACCACCAACGACCCTTGGGATGAGCTGTTTGTTGGGTCTTCTATTTTTCTTGTTCAATTGTACCTGACTCGACCTGGCTCACCTAAACCCTTTTTAATCCTTAATCCATCTACCCGATAACCCAATACCATTATACACCCATTCAGATGCAAAAATACTATGATCATAACACATAACAAAGTAACAACTCGATTTTTGCCTAATATTTGAGTGATTTCAACTGAAATTGGTGCTGACTCCCTCGATTTCACAAACTTTATATTTGACTTCCACCTCTAATCATTTTATTCTCAGATAAAAATAAGTCATGCTATATACTTATGATTTGTTCATGCTTAATTGATAAACATAATTGGAATAGCATTTACACTTACCTTGTCATTGCTGTGCATTTGCATACTTGAGTTCGGAGGTAGTTTTTGTTTTGCATCCATTGCATAGTTGCTTGTCTGCTAGTTTTGAGAAATGGGTGCAGTAGTGGTGAAGTCTGAGTATCCCCTAATATATGAAAATGGGGTCAAATTACTCATATAGTCTTAGTTTAAGAGAGTGCACACTCAACGACCCAACCAACAACTCGTTGTTTCTTAGAACAGCTCATTGGTTGGATTTTTGTGGATGCCACAATTGAGTATTCGGAAGTTCATTAGAGGAGAACCTTCAACAATCATGGTTTCTACCAATGAGTCATTAGTAGATCTCATCTAATGAGAATAGTTTCTGGAGTTTCAATGGTTCTTCCAACGACTCAAAGGATGATTCATCCTTGCATACAATGACCGTCCTAAGGGTCATCTATGCTACCTATGCATAAGGTTTTGTTGTGTTCTTTTGATATAATTAGGACTAATGATTTTCTTCATAGGTACTATGGTACCCAAAGTGAGAAAGAAGCAACAAGAGGAGGCAACCTGCAAGGAGATAGTCAAAAGGCGGCCATTAAAAGATCAACCCTCAACATCGGAGTCTGAGTCCGAGGAGTTTAGTGGTTCAAAGGTAGAATACTCTACAACTAAAGCTGATGAACAACACGAGTGTCAAACTATTATGTCCAAGGTGGCCAAGTTCAAGGTAATAGTACCCATAGCCACTCCTATTTTGACTCCCCAATCTGACGAGGGAAGAGAATCTACAAATTAGATAGGAGTGCGCCCGAGGATGAGGAGGGTGATGCTGTTGGAGAGTATGAGAGTGATGAGTTGGAAGGTGGATACGGCGATGCTTATCTGGAGGCCTCTGACAAAGCTGCTGCTAAGGTCACACCTCCAAGAGGGGCAAATACTAGGCCATGGAGTGTTCCACAGTCCTGAACCTATTATAATGATGTTGTGTTCATAAATAACAAAGGTAACATAAAGAGAAGAATCCAAGAGAATCCTTACATTATACTCGAGGCTCTGCAAAAGGATCCATAACTGCACCGACTATTTGGGAGGTATGATTTTGACCAGATGGTAAAGCTCTTGGATACATATAGTGTTGAAATGGTTCATGAATTTTATGCCAACTATGCTGTGATGCTAGAAATATGACTTATTCGAGGATGCACAAAGACATGAGAAAGCAACTATGGTTGGATACTGTATGGGTTTGAGGTGTAAATGTTGACATCTCTATCAAGGCTATTTCCAGACTCTTGTATGGGGTTGATTTTGAGGCTCCAGCAAAAACACCAAAATTTAATTACTGGATGGAAAACTTGAAGAAAGTGAAATAATTGAGTACAAAGGATAAGTGGATACACGTCAAATCGTTAGCCTGCCACATAGTTGAGGTAAAAGAGAAAGATGATTGGGTTGCAAATAGCACGCTCATTTACAAGCACACTTTGAATTTTTTGGCTAAGTAGTAGTGGCCCATAGAAAGACATCGCTCACCAATAGGGAATGATAATGTGCTAAGTGCTAATCAAGCAGGGATCATGGTAGCTATTATAGCAGATTTGGAGCTAATTATTTCATGGATCATCATAGATGAGAATAGGGAGAGGGTGTTTTTTCACAACACTACCTTTCCATTACCTAATGTCGTGAATAATCTATGTTGGAAATCCCATTGGCGGAACTTGCTCAATGTTGACTAAATGCTCAGGCCGACTAAGATAGCCAATATTATCTTGATTAAGGATTATGTAAATCCTGTCGCCCGAGCCTGAGGTCCATTGCTAGATTTGGCTTCACAAGAAGCTGAGGGAACTAACGACACTTCTGATATTCCAACTAATGAAGCCAGTTCCACGACACCCACACCGGGTGCCACTATATCCGTGTCTTCGTAGCCATCTGTTATGCCTTCTGATGCACTCAAGCCTATTCTTGTAGGCTATGTTATGGTGCTGAAAGAGTTTTTACAATTTTTTTTAAAAGGTTAGCCATCTTTGAAGCACGAATAAAAAAATTAGAGAAAGGGGTAGGGCCTTCTATGAAAGATGAGATTAATGATTCTATGCGGGTATGCAGGAATGATTTGATAGTTTTAAGTTTCGAATGATTGATTGATTGAAGAGTCTGTAGGATCCAAATTTGAGTAAGGTCACAACAGATCTTTCCTCACTTCAGTTAGCAGTAAAGGATCTCACCAAAAGATAATTCTAGGTTGTGCAACCTCCTTCTATGTCGATAATTGAGGAGATGTTCGATATTGAGGTTCCAAATTTTTACACCATGGAACTAGTAGATAGAGGCAAGGGTAAATAAAAAATATGCTATGGCAGATGATGAGCAGCCTTGGAAGAAGAGAAATAGGAGTGATAAGGATGCAATAAAAAATACGGTGGGTGAGAGCAAGCAAACCTACGAGGTGCATGAGTTAGAGTTGAGAGAGAAAGTGAAAGAAGCCAGGAGCTATGCAGCTAGTAAGGTCCCAACTGATGCTATTACTACTTTTGATAATAGTGGTAGGGTTACAGAGATCGCCCATGCTGGATCTATACCATTGAGTGCGCCGGATATAACTGGCGCCACAAGTCGAGAGCATGGTGGGGTTGCATATGTGACACCCACTAATCAGTCCATGACAGGCACATAATGCACTACAAGTATGTCTCTACCCTAGTTTTCATATTTTTATATCTTAGTGAATAGAGGTCATTATACGATTTACTAGTTGGGGGTGGGGGTATCCCAACATAAGAGGGTTTTTGTTGCCGTGTTTCTTTTCCCTCAGATGAGCTATCTAGTTAGGACCAGCATGTTTAGGATTTTTATTTCTATATTTTGATAGTTTTGTATTAAATTAATAGGAAAACAGGAGAACTTGGCATAGTCAAAAGAAAAAGAGCATGTAACCTTTTTTTTTATATTTAAGTGTCTAAATGATACCCCTCCATAAACGTTTTTTTAAGATGTGTTGTGTGTTTACTATGAATTGTGACCATTTTGGATATTGTTATGGCATTAAGATTATGGGCATGATAATCGTAGCCTAACTATGCATGAAACCTATAGGTAGCAACTAATGACGTAGTCCTGAGCCATGTGTGTGTGAGGTACTACCTTGTTCGACATTGTGTGTGCGATCTAGAACTTGATCTGCTAGTATTCCCTAGGTTATAGGATAGTTGGTTAGGAAAGGATCATAGACCATTTTGAATAGTCCACATCGAGCCTAAAAGCCTTACCAAATAGAACGTGATATCCCTTTGTCCCCGTTTCTAGACAGAATAAACCTTTTCCTTGAACTAGCCCATTCACCTTCCTAATTTTATTACAATGAACCTATTTTGACCTTGGTCCCTCTATGGACACTATGCAACTCAACTCATGCAAATCTCTTAAGTTGAGGGTGGCTATTGTAGGGATGTGTACATAAAATTGTGTATAAAGAAAAAGTTAGTAAGCAAAAAAGGATTTGGGTGCGGTATGTGTGAAAAAGAAAAAAAAGAAGAAAGTTTGAAAAAATAAAACGAAAAGAAAAAAAAGTGAGATAAGAGAAAATTGCAAAAAAGAAACCGCACCCGAATCTGAAAAAGTCATAAGGGAGAAAAATAAATAGGGTTGAAAAATAGAGCCAAAAGTAGCGTAGTGCCAAGGAAGAGTGAGTCACTTAATCCATACTTATCATACCCATCACCAAGCCTACATTACAAGCCAATAAAGTCCTATAATGATCCTAATCCAGATTTCCAAAAACTAAGTGCATAGAAAATAAGGGCAAACCTATGGTATTTCACGCGCACTGTCTAAACTTCTTTATGAGCTTGTGTGCTTTTACTCAATACCTATATTGAGATTCATTATATATTTCGAGTGTACAGGACTTATTTGATTGGAGGGTGTATAGGTTGCATTAGTAGTTGCTATTTGTTCGGGTAGTGTCATTGGTACATGTGCTAGGTTGTTTGTTGATAAGGTAATGCCACCTCTTTATCCTTTTGTGTCATGATGAGTATATTTGAATAGACACACATCGGTGTTGATATTTATTATATTAGAGGAGGGTTGAAAATTATTGAGGTACATGCATGCTAAGGGTAATATGCTATTCTAAGGCATGTTTATATGGGTATGATGTATTTTTGGGGTGTTTGCAGGTAAACAAGGTTCTGAGAGTTAAAGTTCAGAAAACAGGAAAAAATGGAACTCAAGTACATTAGACGAGCCCTCCTGTGATCGTTGAAGCTTCTGATAGGCCGTCCTATATAGGTGTTGGATGAATCAAAGAAGGAGAAAATTTAAGAACATCAGATGACCGCATCCCACGATAGTTGGAGGAAACAATAACCTTATTCTGAAGATCGGGGGAGAGAGTTCTACAAAGTGTAAAACTCAAGGCTTTAGCAATGACCAGATACAACTAGTCATTCCTTGATAGAATGAGCTCATCCTGACAATTGTCCTAGGGCAATCAGAGAACAAACCAAAGTCAACTATCCAGCAATGAGCAGAAAGAATGGATCATTGCAACATACAACGATCGTCCTATATTTCTTCTGAGGTGCCGATACTACAAATCCATTGTATTTAGGATAGGTTTTATTTTTATATATAACTACATCCCTTAGGTTTTATTTTAGAGGTTACACATTATTACTCTTTCTGAGGCCTAAGATATAATAACATTGATTTGTTCATGGGTTTTTATGGATTAAATTCATATATTGATTTTTGTTCTTAAGTTTCTTTAGGAATTAAAGCACATGAATTTCACTCTACTTTGCTCATAAGTTTATGATCATGAATTCTTCTAATAATTTCAATTGCGATCTTACGATTATAAATAGCTAAATCCCGCTACTAGGGTTGTGGGAACCATGATGAATTAACAACGTAGGTTAAGTACTTAGTAATTCAGGAATGATAGCTATGCATGTATTGTTCTTCCCTTCGCATTGATTGCTTTTTAATAAGTGCACGCGTTAAAACTCACCTTATTCTTACTTTCTAGACCAACAGGGTAACGAATGGAAAAAGTAATTAACAATAGAGATTTGAGGCAATCAACTCTCATCTAACAACTAAACTCTATCCAGGAATAGTTAATTTTGTATCAATAGTAAGGGTTAGTAAAACATACACCTATAGATGGACTAAGTTGTGTGGTGATATTCATCTATATAGGGGACCAACCAGTTAGATGAACTTAACTTATGGATCTTGCATGCTAAACACCAGGATATATCACTAGTACGTCACACCTACTGCGTTATGAAATCATGGGGAACACAATCTTAATCTATTCTCTTATTGTTTAAACAGCAGTCAATCAATATTTTGTCACTTGATTACTCATTGCTCAAAATCATTACTTGTTACCATAAAACCCCCTCTAAAAAATAACCACATTGATCGAGATTCCTAATATATACCTTGTGGGATCCACCCCAACCTCGGTTGGGTTCTATATTTGACAACAACCGTATTATACTTTTTTTGCAGGTGTAATTTAGTTTACATCAATATGAAACCACAAAATCATCAATAGTGGCGCCAATGGTGTCTGGAACGCTCAAAGTACCCTCAGAAATAATAATGGTGCAGAGGTGGCTGGAACACTCAATGGTAGAGGATCAACCGCATGGCTCTCACCTCTAGAAATAGAGAATCCCACAGGTGTCAAACTCTTAGATGCTCCTTGAATGAGGATGATATTAGCAACATAATTTAACTTCACCCTTGAATCAATCCCAAAATTTTTTGGCACCTTAGCAAGCTCACAAAGAGTTGTAATCATACATGGGAACAAAATATGAGTGTTGTCTTTTGGAGTACATTCCCTAATATCCTCAACAATCACTTGGTCAAAGATCAAAACATATCACTTCATATTACTTGCAACTAAAATAGCTCGATTCAAAGTTAATGAGTTATCATCCCTAGTGGGACATAACATGTGACGCACCACCGACTACCAAAACTTGACTGCAAAGTTCAAAGAAGCCAACTTAATGTCAACTTTTGTCAATACCAGTCGACTTTTCTTTCTTTTCTGCTATGATATGCATGAGTCTATCTTGCTTTGATAGTATTCTCACCACTCTTACCACATAAGCATGGTAATAATATTTAGTGGTGTTTTCGAGGGCCTGATAGTTAGGTCTAAAGAGAAAGCGCTAAATTGTGCACTCAAAGATGTTTAATATTAGCCCCACACCTGTACAGTCTCTAAGGCTAGAATATCTTTGGCTTCTTGGACAATTTTAGTTTTTAGTTGAAGGGTTGCTGCATATACAACATAGAATTCATAAACAAGAGCTGGACTGTACCACCACAAGACCCTAGCTGTCCAATCGAATCTGTAGTGGTTGAAGATCTCCTTGATTTCAGGAACTTTATTTAAATCCCCAGTCTGTATGTAAGGTTCTTCATAAAACCCCCTATTAACTTTGTCTCTATCATTCATGGTGGATCCCAATCATATATGGTCCACAAACCTCAACTTACCATCAAAGTCCCTCATGAAGTTGTTTTGATTTGCTGTGTTGTTCTGCTAGCCTTATTTCTTCATCAGTTGAAGCATGGGGTCCGAAACTCTCAACATTAGTTTCATTTTGAGATTCATCATCTCGAGACCTAGACTCCTTACCCTTGATATAATTGGATGACCCTTCTCCATCTTCAGACTGAGGAAGGGTTACTTGTGCCTGGGCCTGAGTTTTTTCTTTCGTTGCAGCCTGAGCCTTTTTTTGCTTTTTAATTCTTTTCCTCATGGGCTGAGGCTCATGCTACAGCTGGTCTTTGTTAATGGGATATGCCTCCTCATAACCACTAGATTTATCTACTAGTGTATGGTCAAGAGTGAATGGTGTTGGCTTGCCTCCCTTCTTAGGTGTGGGCTTTGGTGTCATGGTACTTACGGGTTAGAACATTATACCAAAGAAACAAAATGAAAATAAAAAATAAAAGTGTAAAAAGTATGTACAAGATTAACTGTATAAGCTAGTCTATGATTTGTGAAAAGAAAAACATGGCTCGTGACTAGCCTCGTGAACAAGAAGCAGAAAAATGATATTTTTACCACCACTCTATATGAGGCATACTATGGATCGTGGTTTAGAACCATGACCCAAAGTATGCTTCATACTTAAGAGTCTAGAAGTAGTTGATGTAACCTTAATCAGAACAAACTCTACTATGGTCTGTGGTATAAAACCACACCCCGTAGTGTAGGTCATGAAAAAAGGACAAAAAGTCAAGTCTGAGGTCAGGTTACCAAGACCTTTAGTGTAGTTTGTTGTGTAAAACTATGACCCTTACTCAAGTTTGTGGTTCTTGATCTGAGACTTAACACATTTTTGCTTCAATTTCTTAGGTTCCACACTCATTATTTCCATGCACACAGTTCAATTATCATACGCGATCATTAGAATTGCTCACTTATGCAAACCCTCTTGTTTTCCTGATTATAATACTTTAGGTTACTCAGACTTCACCCGTATTATCATGAATCATAGTTATTGTGAGTTGGGTGGGCAAAAAAATCCTTGTTCTATATTTGAAACAATTTCTGTAGATCATAATGCCTACCGACTCAATGGGTAGGAATATCCCAATCCAACAGTCATCAAACGAACACACTATCCCAAAATTTTTATCAATTCATGCTCAAACTTATTCCTAACAACACAGTCCATAAATTTGATACAATTAACACATACATACTACTAGACTTCCATGAATTTACTCGATTACACGTCATCCCCATAGGTTTTAGAGTTAACAACCACACATAATCAACCCTAGGTCGAGTAATTTCAATCCCAAATATAAACAAGGATGAAAAATTAACTTCACACCTTCGTATAATTGGTGAATTTCAAGGAAAAATTAGTTCATCAGTGCCAAACCAACCGACCCATAGAGAAAAAGAAGGAATCAAGCGAATTGGAATGAATGGAGATGTTGTTTTCGTCTTTTGGTGGAGAAGATCAAGTTTATGGAGGAGTTATACATGGAAAGGGTGAATGGAGGGAGTAATTAGTGGAGAGGATTAAGGGAATTTGGAGTTAATGGGAAGGAGGAAGTTATAATTTGTTTGGGGTTCAAAAGGAGAGGATCTGGTGCTATATTAGGGTTTTTGGGTCAATTTAGTTGAAAGCGGGTCGAGTTTGACTGATATTTTAAAACATAGGCTTCCTTGACCATAACCATTAATTACAGCTTGTGATAAGTAACCATTATCCATGAAAATTAGCCACAGAGGAATCAAAATGAGAAAACATACCTGGTATCTACGAAGACATAGTACGATCGGTAGTGTAAAATCATGCTTCGTACTATCACTTGTATATCAAAAATTTTTAAGCAATTTTGTCCTAGTTTCCATGAGCGATAGTATGATTTGTTTTAAAATAATATGGCCAGTATTGAATTTTGTGGATCCCTGGTCTAGAAGGGTGCCATTTTGAGTTAATAAGTATAATCCATTCCATGACCCATTCTTTGATAGTACGATTTGTTAAAATTGATCGTAATATAACTACTGACTTTGTGAAATTTTGTTCCAGTTACCAGGAATAGGACCACGAGCCGTGATTTAAATTTACAGCTAATACAAAGAACTCGTGGTCTCTGCTTTTTTAATTTCTTTCTTTTTCTTGTTCAAGTCATTCCCGCACACTTCAACAAACGTCAAGTCTATGCTTTTTTTGGCAATCAACTATTAAAATTACCATGCCAACAACTGAAAAAGAATACACCTAAAGAGCATCTATAGTCTAAACTACCAGCTGAGAAGGTGTTTAGTACTCATAAACCTTAAATTTCTAATTACAAAGTCTGTTATAATATCCTTACACTGTCTAGCCTTTTTTCTATATATGAAGATGTGTAATCTCTCCTTAAATACATTTTGTTTCTACTGGAAAACAAACCTTTTATTAACACAATTTTTCCTAAAGATAAGTTGGTTCCTAGCTATCCAAATATGGTAGACGATTGCTCCACAAGCAGCAACCACCAACTCCCTTTTGAACTTTGTCCAATGCATTTATTGATTCTGAATAAACATCTCCTTAACCCCTTGTGCTTGCATTGCAATTCCAAGCCACTATTTGATTGCCCCTCATACTTCCTGAGCCAAAATACAATGACTAAACAAATGTATTATAGTCTCCATACTTGCAGCATCACACAAACCACATGACCTATCCTCACTTACTAATCCCATATGAGCCATTCTACTCTTATTTAATAACCTATCTTGATTAGTAAGCCATAGAACCTATGTTTTGGTAATGCAACATTTTTCCAAATGAGTTCAGCAACGTCGAGCCTATGCTAAAAGTCAAAATAAAGGAAAAACAACATACTAAAGCCTTGGGTTGCCTCCCAAGTAGCACTTAATTTAACATTGCAGCTCGACGTCTGTATCTTGATTACTTAGATTTCACCAATATGACGTATGGGTTGCCTCCCATGAAGCTACTGATTCAACATTGTGGCATGACTTATTTCCCTTAGTTACTTTACTTCACCAAGGGACCAAATATCAACTACCTTAATTTCCTCATCTGTTCCCAAGTATGCCGCCACATGCTGACTATTTACCTTGAACCATTTACCTTCATGATTTTCAAGTTCAATTGCTCCATATGGGATCACACGTACCATACTAAATGGTCCCAACTACTTAGACTTCAACTTACAAGGAAACAAGCGAAGCCTTGAGTTAAAAAATAAGACCAAATCACCCGGACTAAACTATTGCTCCTTAATCATTTGGTAACGATACATCTACATCCTTTCATTGTAAAGAGTTACACTCTCATAAGCTCTGAGTCAAAATTAATCCAATTCATTCAATTGATCAAACCTCATGTTAAAGGCATCACTCCGGTTCAAATTTAGCTTCTTGAGTGCCCATATGGCTTTATGCTCAAGCTAAACTGATAAATGACACACTTTTCCAAATATAAGCTGATAGGGAGACATACCTATAAGGGTCTTGAAAGCAGTCTGGTATGCCCATAAAGCATCATCAAACTTCCTAGACAAATCCGTTCTATTTGTATTCACAGTCTTCGCAAGGATTATCTTTATCTCCAGTTAGAGACCTCAACCTACCCACTAGATTATGGATGATAAGGTATTGCCACTCTATATTTTACACCATACTTCTCAAGTAGGGCTCAAAACAACCGATTATAAAAATGAGAGTCTCTATCACTAATGATTGACCTTAGGGTACCAAACCTAGAAAAGATGTTTTGCTTCAAGAATGCTGTGACACTCTTACGTTTATTATTAGGAAGCGCAATCACCTCCACCCACTTGAAAACATAGTCAACATCTACAAGTATGTACTTCATCCTATTCGAGCTCTCAAATGGACCAATAAAGTTAATACCCCAAAGATCAAATAACTCAATCACAAAAATAGGGGTGAGAGGTAGCTCATGCTTTCTTGATATTCCCCCTATTTTTGGCATTGGTTACATGAATTCTTGTAATCCTGAGCATTTTGATGAATGGTTGGCCAATAGAACCTACATTGTAAAATCTTGTGGGTTATCCGGATACCACTATGATGACCCCCAACAGGGATGAGTGACATGCCTCTAATATTCTCATCATCTCGACCTTGGTAAAAAATCTATGAATTATCCCCCTAGTATAAATACCAAACAAGTATGGCTCATCCCAAAAAAATTTCCACATATCAGACAAAAACTTCCTTTGCTAGTGGAAGGACAAGTACAAAGGCATTACATTACTCACCAAAATAATTAGAAAATCCATGAACCATGAAATCAAATCCTGTGATTCAGCCAATACTCACTCATCCGTAAAAGTATCATCAATGTCAATCTCATCTTTCAATTTCATTACTTCCTCTTCCTCAAGTTTGGACATATGATCAGCCAGTTGATTTTTGTTCCCTTTTGTTCCTTTCCCTCAAAGTCAAATTCTTTCCACAAAAACCCTACCGAATCAATATAAGCTTTGCATCTTTCTTTCCATTAGGTACCTAAGAGATGCATGGTCAGTGTGCACAATCACCTTAGTGCCAAACAAGTAGGTTCTAAACTTCTCAAAAGCAAAACCCATAGCAAGCAAGTCTTGTTCTGTTATAGTACAATTTTTCTGAGCCACATTGATTTCTTTGCTAGTGTAATAAATAGGGTTAAGAATATTTTCACACCTTTGATCTAGGATTGCTCCTAGCGCCACTCCACTAGCATCATACATAGTTTCAAAAGGAATGGACCTGTCGGGCACAACAATTATAGGGGCCAAGATCAACTTCTCCTTAAGGCACTCAAATGCCTTTAGACAACATCATCAACCACGGACTTCATATTTTTCTCCAATAACTAGAACAAAGGGAGTACAATTTTAGATAAATCCTTGATGAACCTAAGATAAAATCCAACATACCCCAAAAAACTTTGAATACCCTTTATAAAAATTAATGGAGGCAATTTTTAATCACCTTACTCTTCGCCCTATATACCTCGATCCCCTTTATAGCGATCTTGTAGCCAAGCATCATGCCTTCTTTCACCATAAAATTATATTGCACCCAATTAAGCACAAGGTTGGTCTCAACATATTAATGCAACACATTACCCAAGTAAGCTAAACATGACTTAAATGAATCGTCTACCACCAAGAAATCATCCATAACACCTCAATAGTGACTTTAACCATATTAGAGAATATAGATATCGTACAATACTGAAAGGTAGCTGATGCATTACATAATCTAAAAGGCACCCACTTAAATGCAAACATCTCATATGGACAAGTGAAAGTGGTCTTCTCTTAGTCTTTAGGAGAATTGAGATGTGATTGTATCCCAAATAACCATCAAGAAATAATACCATCCTCTACAAGTTAGACGGTCTAACATCTGATTCATAAACGACATTAGAAAGTGATCTTTTTGAGTCACTCATTCAACTTCCTATAATCCATGTAAACTCACCAGCCTGTGAATGGCCTCATCTTAATAAGCTCATTCTTGGTATTAGGAACCACAGTGATTCCATCCTTCTTTGACACATTAAAGTAGGCCACACAAAATGGGACGGAGGGAGTAGTATTTTTGAAAAGATTAATGGTATTCTTTTATGACTTCTGCATATTCTTAATTGAGTGGTAAGGCTTCTCCTATCTAGGTGAATTAGAGCAGGTGCCTTAAGGATTCGGTTAGTTGGATCGTGATAGTTGGTATCAGAGCCCTAGGTTCCCAATCTCGCAAGTACAAGAGCAAATGTTTAGTAGAGTTCTATAGATTGGTGTGTTGATGTCCACATCAAATCTTTGGGAAGTTATAAGGCATTCTAGGAATTATTTCACTTCCTTCATTCATGTAGTGGTGTTTAAGTCTACCAGCCACTGGGTCGAGTTCAATTGGTATCTAATCAATTCCAATTGGTACCTGGATGAGACCAATTGGTATCTACATAATTCCAATTCATATCTTGATAATTTTGCAATTGGAATCTAGTCGATTCCAATCAGTATCTAATGATAAATGTCACATTGATGCATAAGTAACTAATTTTTGTGATCACTTGGTGTTGATTGATTGATTGTGACTTTGTGATGTAAGTTGTTGCTTGTCGAGTCAATGGTAATATGGCATAAGGATAGATAATAACATGAAAACTATGTAAATGGCCCTAAATTTTTGTATTGATATGTGTTATATGAATTCTTTGATGAATGGTAGATTATGGTTTGGCATTGATTATATGCTTATTGTATGGGAATAATTTGTGGCTAATAATATCCCTTGAATGTGGTATAATTGAATTGCTAAGGCTTGTGAAATAAGTGAGCTTAATTATGATTGATGATCCATAGTTGTAGGGTCGATTTAGGGATTAGAGTTATTAGATGTGTTTATGGATATTCATATCCCTCTCATTGTTATATGATAATACTTGGTTGATATTACTCCTTGAGTGGTTGAGGTATGTTTAGTCGATAATTTGACTAATTGTAAGCTAGTTGTGGGGCTAAATGAATATAACTTGTCCTTGTGTGATAACTGTTGAGCTGGTTTGTTTATATTGTTGAGGGTCGAATATACTAATGTGAGTTATAGTGGAGAATTTATGTGTTAATAAAACCCATAGTGGCGTGTTTGTTGGTGTTTGTACTCTAGATGGTTTATTCTTGTGTGCTGATCATGGAGGTGTGAAAAAGAGTCATAAAATAGATGTCCTGAGGGGAAGATATAATGTAGTGTTTGGCGGAGTTGTGTTCATTATAGCATTGATTAGGGTGTAAGTGCCCGGGTTGATTTTTCCTTAGGATGAGAGTTAATAAAATCTCAGGCTACGGTGTGTTTTACTGAAAATCTGGTGTTGTGTGGTTTAAAGATATTTGGTGTATTGAGGTGTAGTGTTTGATGAATTTAAGGTTATTACATGATAGGTATGGGGCATAGTAGCCCATAGAAACTTTAAGAACAAAATTTGGGTTGGTAGAACCCCAGATATAGTTTCGACATAAAGAAGTTAGTTTGTAAGGGTGAGTGTTATGAAGTTGGCTGCCAAAGTTTCTGCCTCGCCTAACCCATTGTAGTGTAAGGGAGTCTGCTACCGTAGTCCCACTTTAGCGGGAATTTTTCTACTATAGCAAGAGCCAACTTTGGTCAGCTCCGTTATAGTGGGCATATCCCGCTATAACAAATCTGCTATAATGGAAATTAGGCTGCTATAGTGGGCTCGATGCAGTAAATGATTAGTTTTCTCTGAGTTTAGATGTTATATTATTAGAAACTCTAAATTTTCATTCTTAGACAGCTATGAGAGAAATAAATCATTCGGTGTAAATGTTTTGTTCCGTATCTTCTTGTCTTGAAAATCCTCGATAGAGAGGCCTAGTATAAAAGATGGTTTAGTTGATAAATGATAGCTAGTGGGTAAGTAAGGGAGCAATATAATCAACTCTAGGAGTATTGTCCTTCTAATCCCGACCTCTTACTCATCTTCATCAATGTCCATTTGGGGTTGAACGGTTGGTAAATTGGCATCTAATATAACGTCCAATTTCATAGTTACTGAAAATATCTATTGTAAAGGCATAATAATCTCATTCATCATAGGTATTGGGATTAATTTTTTAGTATAGAAGTGCATTATATAAGAATTTACGGTCATACAATACCCCTAGAACAAAGTTAAATTGGTAGCGTACTTACCCATTGAGTTTCGGTCTAAGTAAAACTAGGGTCAACTTGAAACCGTCACTCCTCCTAGAATATAAAGATTTATGGGGCCCAATACAAACTAAATTAAATATCTTTGTGTCTTCTTTCAGACTCCAACGACCATTTGTTAATCCACTTTCGAAATGAAAAGTTAGGGGCATTTTACTGAAGGCTATCCATGTTGAAGAGATAAGGCCATAGTAGCGGGGATACAATAGAGGGTTTTGGGTAGATATACTGGGGCTCAGGTAGTACTTATGTTTATGTTTGATGGGTTTGGGGTTTTTTACTCAAAACCTTCACTACAAAGCTCTGAAGGGTGATTTTCCAAGGTCTAGGACGAAAATTCTTTGTTTAGGTAAGTTCATCCGTCATCTTCTTCATCTTTTAATCTAATAACATCTTAGAATCATCAGAATGATCTTTAGTGGTGGAATTATGGTTATAACCCAAGGTTCATGAAATTATGGGAAAATTTTTGGGTATGTGTAATATCACCTAGAATTGCTTCTAGATTGTAAACTAATGATTCCTAGCACGAATTGTATATTCTAAAATATGAATTTTAATAGTTTGGGACCTTGAATTCAATTAAGATGTGATCTTTATCTTTAAAACTCCAATAATGGAGATAGGTTGAGTATGATAGAACTAGTTAATGGTTGATAGACCCTTGGGTAATGGTATAGATTGTGATTAAGGGTAGAATTAGTGGGTTTGAATTCCCAATGTGTTTATTTGAGGAGTAATTGATTAACTACTCTTATAACTACTTGATTGTTAGATGATTGAGCATTTAGATGCCTGAACGAAAGGGAAAGAGCATTCGTGGTGTGGCTTTCCTATTCCAAGATCTTAGATTAATGTAGCTTATGGTTTATGAGTAGTAGACTATGGTTAGAAATAGTATTCGTAATATAGATTGACGGGAGAAATCACGCTTAGGCCTGCGGGAACAGAGTCTAGATAGACAAAACATAGAATTAATGTAATAAAGATCTAATTGGGTGCTTCTATGTCTTTTTGTATGGGTCCATTGATGGGTGTTTGTGTTTGTATGACTCACTTGATGAATTAAAAGGTAATTAAGTAAATATGGGTAACAATAGAAAAATAGTGTGAGCTTGTAATCTATAAAATTTATCTTTAATACCTTAAAAAGGGTGTATTTGTTATTTTGTGTGTTTGAAATGTGGAATATTCTTAATAAAGGATAGTTATGAGATTTTATTATGATAAGAGGAGGTAGTGACATAAAATAAGAACCTAAAGTCAAGTTAGGCTATGTTATAGGAAGTAAGATGTGTATAGGTGCACGACTAAAACTAGATAAAGTTGGAAATTGGGAAGTAGAATAGGTCCAGTCTCAATAAGTGGTTGTTCTTGTGGAATACTTATGGATGTGGAAGAATAGTAGTGTTTTGGTTAGGATAGAACACTTGATTAAATGAAGAAGCTTGTTAGGGAATTATGTATAGCCCTGGGTGTTCAAAAATAGAAGGTCGACCTATATTGATTGTCTGTATACTCACTTTTTATATGTTGCTTGGCCCCCGAAAACTAATGTCTATTGAGTAGATGATGGTTGAATTGGAGTTAAAGATCAAGGTTTTTTATATGTTCATGTTCATTACTATCTGTCTACTTGTTGCATAACAAGCTATTGAATGTTGAACTTGTTGGATGTATATAAATATTGGTTTTAATCACCCGCAATGAGATTTTTTGGAAAGGACTTGCTTTGATCTGCAAGTGTGGTTGAATTATCTCCTTATTTAATTTTACATGTTATGGTATTATTTGATATTGTGAGATGAACAGATAGAGGTTGATCGTCCCTAAACTTGTGGATTTTAGGGAGTATGATGGTGGGGATGTTGGGATTATAACATTTGGTTTAGGATAAGGGGGAAAACTCTAGTTGTCTGGGTTATTTGGTATATGGACTGAGCTCATCCCCTGCAGGCCATGGCTAGCGGGCATATATAAGACCCTTAGCATGTGTGTACACAATATTAGAGAGTTTGATGGTTTCTTGAGGGAACAGGGTTATATTGTGGTTGTTAGATTTGGATTTCTTGTGAGGTCTAGATTATCTGGCATGCTAATGGATCCTTGTGTAATCCGATTATTTGATTCTTGTATTAAAGAGAGTTAATACTTGTTGATGAATTTTAATAAGGTGTTGTATGAGGAAGTAATAAGTTGAATTGTATTATGAGGTCTTGTGGTTGACTTGAGTTGGGTATCAATTGCTAAAGGTGATTTATTGGTTTAATTATTGCCATGACCCAAACAGTTATGAGTGGAACCCACCCTAACCCTATAGTGGGAGAACCATCTAACCCAACCCTTAGCCGATTAAAAAAAAATTTCACGTTAACCAGCTTTCTTATTTAATTGTCAGTTAGCTTATTAAACACAACATAAACAAAGTAATCCATTACTAACTCATTAATATAAAAACCAATTAAGAGTGCGGATGTATCTGTAATAATTACAATCTCTGGGACCCGAGAATCACCGTACAAGAACTCTAAATATGAATATCAAGATCTAAAATAAAATCCAAAATACTAAAGCAAAATAAGAAATGTCATTGTCTAGAGCAAAGGACATGAACTAATAGAGATGATTCAACGGTTGCCCGAACATGGTGCTTACCCTTGAATCGAAGTTAGAATCACGAACTAAATCTGAGGTCTCATCTCAAACGTTGGAACATGCTCTACACACAACAAAAAGAAGAGTACATGTAGTATCAGTACAATAACTACGTTCTGGTAGGCATCATCGTCAGACTTATCCCAACACCATACAAATAAACAAGTTAAATGCAAGTAATAAGCAATCAAGACACAACTCACAATTAGTTGACAATCAAATATACGGTCATAACACCTTAACTCAAAAATAAACAACCATTCTCTTTAACCAGAATTCAAGTATACAAGTACATCATTTACACTTAGGCAGATTCAGTCAACAACAATCAAGACATTATATATGCAAATGTAATAATGATTGCATGCATGCAAAGTGTACAAACATACTAGGTTCAACAGAGAAATCTCAGCTATGACCAATAGGGGACAAGCTCAGTCCATGTACCAGTGTCGGTATGACACCCGATCCAATAAAAGTATCAGCGTGACACCTAATCCAATAACAATATCGACGTGTTACCCTATCCTAATAACAGCTTTAGCGTGACACCCCCGATCCCAATATCAACTCAAATGTATAATCTCAAATCCAATGCTCAATGCATAATAATATTCAATAATCACAAGTAGTGCCCGAAGGATAATCACAAACATTCAGCTTACATCTAAGCACATAGTCAAATCAAGTCTATACAACCATTAAAACATATCTTACGTCAATTACTTGCCCCAAAGTAGTTTTTGGCCACAGCCTTGCCTTACCTTTTGATTTCTACCCGTTCTGGATCTACAAACAACAAATACATACATTTCATAACAACATTCCATACTTCTAAACATTATAAACCCAAACCCATCAATTTCATCCCATGAACTTAACTAAGTTCATCAATTTAGGATTTTCTACCCTTCAATCTCTTTGAGTTCTCCATATTTGATGATTACAAGGAAGAATTCTACCCTAGGAAGTGCTTTCTAACACCCAAAGATCAATAACAACTGAAAATCAAGTTATTCCCTACCAATTTCCATTAGTTCATGAACCTAGGGCTACATTTAATTTCAACCAAGGAGAAGATTCTTACAACTCTAAGATCGAAAGGAGTAATTTCAAGTTTGAAGAGTAAAGGAAGCATACCTTAAAAATGGAAAACCCCCAAATTAGTGAAAAATCACCCAAGCTTATCCCTTGAATGGGTTTTAGAAAAATAGTAATGAAAAATGAAGTGTCTGACTTAAAAATAGATATGCTGCATTTTTGCCACTGCAACGGCAGATTCATCACTGCAGCGATGCATCTGTTGTTGCAGCACACTCAAGCCAAAATGGTTTGTCGCTGCAGTGACATTGCTATAGCGACAAATTTTCGCTGCAGTGACACCTCAAACCTGTAGCTCGAGATCTGTTTCCAGCTTTGGCCGTTTCACAATACACTTTTCAAGATTTGACATAATGAATTGACACTTTCAGGGTAAATGCTATAACTAGAATACTACTAACCCATTTTATGCAACAAAAGATTCTACGACTTTCTAAGCTCGTCATCTACCACATTAACAACTCTAATCCGTGAATTGACACACTCATAAATATTAAATTTTCCTAGACCGCACCAAAAATCAAATACACCTAAAACTAGGCTGGCAATGAATTTTATAAATTTGGTCTAGGGACAGACTAAGATGAAGTTACTCTCTATTCAGCATAACAACACTTTTGGTAGTTACATTAGATACAAATTTATCCCTCCTTTCTTCATAAATGACAACTTGCTAAAAAAGATACACACACAAGCAAGAAAATTACCTGACTCAACGAATAAGTGAGGATAGCACTTGTACATATCCACCTCAGTCTCCCATATGGCCTCCTCAACATGACAGTTCCTCCACTGGACTTTCATGGGCAGAATGTCCTTGATCCTCGGTTTTCTTACATCTCTATAAAAAATCGCGATTGGCTCCTCTTCCTAAAAGGGCTCCTTGTTAAACTACTCTGAATCCTAACGAATGATGTAGTCCTGTCTCCATGATACTTCTTAAGAATCAATCATAAAACACTGGATGAAATCCTGACAAGCCAAGAGGTAGAGCCAACCTATAAGCCACTGACCCTACTCGATTCAATATCTCAAAGGGTCCGATGTATGAACCTCTTTCACAATTTTCAGTCTGGCCCAATTCTTAATAGCTTCAACCTTTTGAGGGTCTACCATAACCCCATCTTTAGACACTATGTTCCCGAAGGACACTGAAGACAACTAGAATTCACACTTTGAATATTTAGCATAAAGTTGCTTCTCCTAAAGCAACCCCAACACTATACATAAGTGAGCTTCATGCTCCTCCTTGCTCTTATAGTAAACCAGTATATCATTAATGAAAACAATAACAAACAAAAACAAATAATGCTTGAATACCCAATTCATCAAGCTCATAAATTCAGATGGGGCATTGGTCAAACCAAAAGACATAACCAAGAACTTGTAATGTCCATAATAAGTCTGGAAAGCAATGTTTGTGATGTCCTCTGCTCGATTCTTAAGATGATGATAACCCGACCTCAAATTAATCTTTGAGAACACTGTGGCTCTCTACAACTATTCATATAAGTTATCTATCCGAGGCAAAGGATACTTATTACGAATGGTTATCTTATTCAACTGCCGGTAGTCTATACACATCCATATACTACCATCCTTCTTCATAAAAAGCACAGGAGCACCCCAAGGAAAAGTGATCGGATGAATAAAACCCTTCCCAACAACTCTTGCAACTAGGATTTCAACTCTCTTAACTCTGCCAGAGCTATCCTAAATGGACAAATAGATATACGATGAGTACCCAACTCTAAGTCTAAGTCAAAATCACATTCAGGTGGCATACTAGGGAGATCATCAGGGAACACCTTTATGAATTCACATACTACTAAAACCAAAGCAATAGGAGGAACTTTTAAACTATCATCCCAAAATGAGCTAGGAATGCCCTACACCTTTTTCTAAGCTTTTAAGAACAAATAACAGAAAAAATTCTCAAAGGGGCAGGTTTACAAGTACCTTCACACTCTGACCTCTCCATCGCAAGCATAACTATAGTAGCAGTCTTCGCATAACAATTAAGAATGGCACAATAGGGAGACAATCAACTCATCCCCATATCAAACTTCTCCATATCTAAAATCACTAGATCTGCCAATGTTCTATACCCTAAAAACATTACAGGACATGCCCGATAAACCTGATCAACACATATAGAGACCCCAATAAGTGTAGACATATACATGGGTAAATTAAGAAATTCAAATTTGAAGCCCCAGCTAAAAGAAAATTTAACAGACACATAAGAGAAAGTAGACCCATGATCAAATAACATAGAAGGCATACAATTATAGATAAGAATGTTAAATGTGATAACAATATCAGAAACTTCAGCATCAAGATGACCTAGAACAATATATAAATGTGCCATATCACCAATATGACCACCACTTCTACTAGTCTGTGAGCCACCCCGACCAACCTATCGGCCACCATTATTATCTTGGTACCGCCCCTCCCTACAGTATGACTACCGCACCAACCATATGGATGACTCATACCATGTCCACCGCCAATATGACTTGCTAGAACTAAGGGACTAGAAGATGGTTGCTGAGGCAAGTGACATGTAGATAGGAAGTTAGGATAGAACCTTTGAATATGACCTATTCCTCAATACTCATGGAATTTGATGTCTAAGGCAGGTCGTTGGATTGGAGATGCTAAAGGTGTATAATTGTTTGTTTGGGAAGGCTGATAACTGACCCCTAACAGGCCTTCTGCAGACACTGGCATAACTTAATGGAATGGCTGAGAAGAGTAACCCTGCAAATCATGGCCCCTCGAATAAGTACCACTAAAGTGACCCAATTTCTGAGCCTTCTTTTCATCTTCTTTCACTTTCCCTTGCTTCTTCACCGCATCTACTTTCTTCATAAATTCCACCACTTCCTTAAAAGTCTTTCTTAACGTAGTAATTTGCAGTGCAGACACATGAAGATCCATGTTCAAACCTTTCACAAAATACCTGATCCTTTCCTTATCTGAAGTAATCAACTGCAATCCATAATGATATAAGGCATGAAATTTGGCCTCACAGGCCGCCACAGACATGTCACCCTGCTCAAGTCTCAGGAACTGATCCTTCTTCATATCCTAGTAGGTATAAGAAATATACTTCTCAAGGAACATATTCTAAACTGAGACCAAGTAAGTGGAGGTAAACCATATATACACTTAACAAAATATCTCCACCATTTTTTGGTTTCTCCTTGCAATAAAAAAGTCACAAACTCCACTCTATACCGCTCCACAATGCCATTTTATACAGACGCTCGTGTCATTCAATCAAAAACTCGAATGCATCCTTTGACTTAGCACCTTGAAACATTGGAGGTTTCATATTTATGTACTTACAAAACAACATATGCTCATCATCGGTCATAATTGAACCCAATACCTGTTGGGCAAAATCTTTTGTCTCAGAACCCTTGTCCATTCGAGGTACTATAGCAATGACATACTACAAGGATAGGGACTAGAATGCAGGAAATATTGGAGTAGTACCGGTGCCAGTCAAACTACTCAAAACCTCCAATATTTGCTGAATTAACTTTGCGGACATTGGCACCTAACCTTCACCATTTGGAACTGGCCCCACATTTTCTAGAAATAAAAGTTCCTTATCCTCAAATACAAACTCTTTATCATGAACCAAATATGGAGAATCCTGCTATAAGGAGGGGATAGTGATCTCTTCCTAGACAGTTTTCTGACCGCTTGGGCTCCACTCATGATAGGTGCTACCCTTCTTGCCCTGCCCCTCACTTGAGCTCTACCCCAAACTACAGCCTCAGCAGCTATTTCCAGTGCTGTTACTGCGGCTACTACTGCCCTAGTAGAATAAGAGTTCACCATCTGTGAAACAAGAATGAAGGAGGTTGGATACCAATTTGTATAATTAGATACCAATTGGAATCAAGTAGTAGCACAAAAAGAAGAAAGAAGTGAAAATTGTTCCTAAAATTCTATATCCTCTCGAACCAAAGTACATATGACTTTGTACCATTTTGGAAGACTCTACTAGACCCATTCTTATATGACGAGATTGATGAGCTAAGTGATCTGATACCATCTTTGTCATGACTCTAGAAAGCATGAGTGGCACCACCCAAACCTTACATGGCAGAACTATCTAACCCAACCCTTAGATAATTACCAAAGAACTCACATTAACCATCTTTCTAATTTAATTATCATTTAGCTTACTAACATAGTATAATCAAAGTAGTGTATTACTAACTCATTAATACAAAAACAAATAATGAGTGCGAAAGTATCTCTTATTATTAAAATCCCCCGGACCCAAGTCACCATAAAAGAACTCTAAATATCTATATTAGCTCTAAAGCAAAATCTAAAACACTAAAACTAAATAAGAAATGTCATTGTCTAGAGCAAAGGACATGAACAAATAGAGATGATTCAACGGCTGCTCGAATATGGTGCTCACCTTTGAATCAAAGATGGAATTACAAACTAAAACTGAGATCTTATCTCAAATGCTTAAACACGCTCTGTATTCAATAAATAGAATAGACAGAAAGTATTAGTACAACAACTATGTACTAGTAGGCATCATCAGCCAACATATCGCAATACTATACAAATAAGCAAGTTCAATACAAGTAAGAAGAAATCAAGACACAAGTCACAATTAGTTGACAATCAATTATAGGGTTCTAACACTTTGACTCAGAAATCAATAACCATTCAGAGTTCAAGTATACAAGTCCATCATTTACACTTAGGCATATTCAGTCAATAATAGTCAAGACAATGTTTGTGCAAATGTAATAATGATTGCATGAATGCTAAGTGTACACATATACTAGGATCAGCAGGGACCCTGAACTATAACCTGTAGAGGATGAGCTCAGTCCATGTACCAGCATTGATGTGACACCCAATCTAATAATAATATCGATGTGACACCCGATCCAATAATAGTGTTAGCATAACACTCGATCCCAATACCATCTTAAATGTATAATCTCAAATCCAATACTCAGTGCATAATGAAAATAATTAATTATAATTAATGCCTAAAGGCTAATCACAAAAATTCAGCTTACATATAAGCACAGACTCAAATCAAATCTATACTACCATTAAACCTTAAACTACCTTAATTTTTGCCTGAAAGCACTATTTGGCCACAACTTCTCCTTTCCTTTCGATTTTTTCCAATTCTGGATTTATAAACAACAAATACATATATTTCAAAACAACATTCCATACTTCTAAGCATTATAAACCCAAACCCATCAATTTCAACCAATGAACTTGACCTAGTTCATCATTCTAGGGTTTTCTACCCTTTAATCTCTTTGAATTCTCTATATTTCATGATTACAAAGAAGAATTCTACCCTAGGTAGTGTTTTCTAACAACTTAAGATCAATAACAACTGAAAATCAAGTCATTCCCTACCAATTCCCACCAGTTCATAAACTTAGGGTAACTTTCAATTCAACCAAGGTTATGATTATTAGAACACTAAGAATATAAGAGTAATTTCAAATTTGAAGAGTAAATGAACCTTACTTAAAGATGGAAACCCCCCAAATTGGTGAAAAATTCCCCTATATCATCCTTTGAATGAGTTTTCGAAAAATAGGAATGGAAAATGAAGTTTCTGATTTAAAAACTAATATGCTGCATTTTGATCACCGTAATGATAGATTCATCACAGCAACAACATTACTGCAGCGATAGATCTGTCGCTGCAGCAACACACATGCCTAAATGGTCTGTCATTGTGGTGACACTTCTATCGCTTCAATGATAGATTTGATGCTGCAACGACACCAAACTAGTAGCTCAAGATCTGTTCCTAGCTCTAGACATTTCACAACACACTTTTTGATTTTTGACATTATGAACTGACCCTTTCATGGTAATTGCTATAACCAGAGTTCTACTAATTCGTTTTACACACCAGAAGTTTCTATGACTTTCTCAGCTCATTATCGAACTCATTAACAACTCAAATACACCAATCTACACACCATAACTACCATATTTTCCTAGACCACACCACACTCTAAATACTTCTAAAACTAGGCTAGCCCTAAAATTTACCAATTTGGTCTAAGAAGAGCCTAAATTGAAGTTTTACTCTTTATTTAGACTAACAATGTTTTGGATCATTACAATTATGTTCGTTGTGTCATGAGAAATTATGGTATAAATCATTGGTATGAATAAAAAATATTTATAAGATAAACTCAAGTGTTGTCCCTGAGTTGGGTGGTATTTTACTGGTATGGTTATGGATGAGTCTAACTTTAATGTTTTATTAATTACCTTGGAATTCTTGAATAAAATATATGATATGGGGTTCACTACTCGAATAGATGATAGATGAGAGTTTAGGTGTAGCATGTATCAGTGAAAAGGTAGTTAGGTAGCAATGAATATTACATGGTGGATTGACTTGTGGTTTAGTAAGAGTTGTTTTGGAATTAGTAATGT
This sequence comes from Capsicum rhomboideum, assembly GCA_031232105.1. NCBI lineage: Eukaryota > Viridiplantae > Streptophyta > Magnoliopsida > Solanales > Solanaceae > Capsicum > Capsicum rhomboideum. The sequence continues at coordinate 42,137,871 of CP124719.1, read as the reverse complement.
TAGGCGGTGAAAGTGTAAATAGGAGGGAGTGGCAATTAGAAAATATGAGAGTATTATTTAATTAACATTATTAAATAAGCGCTTGATTGATTTTAGATATTCCTACATATTCCTTATTGGTGGTAAGGGTTCTCCTATCTTGGTGGATTAGAGTAGGTGCCCGCACATTCTGGTTAGTTAGGTCGTGACACTGGGCTTACCCATTTATTTTCAGAGATGGGATAAATTATTCCTGCGTCCAGCCACTTGATGATTTCCTTCTTTACTACCTCTTGCATAAATGGATTCAGCCTACGCTGATGCTTAATGGTAGGAATAAAATGAGGCTCAAACTATATTTTATAAGTGTAGATACCTGGTGTAATACCAATGATGTTAGTAATGGACTAACTAATGGCCTTCTTTAACTTCTTCAATACAGATACTAGAGCTTTGTGCTCCAAGATAGGAGGCTCCTAAACAAAAGGGTTGGCCAGTGGAGTTTTAATATTCTTCAAATTGAGATCAAACTTTTTCGATGCATAAGTGTACAATCCTATAGCGGCGAGTGCATTAACCATCTCATCATATCCATCAAAATTCATGATCACAGCGGCTAACACCTCAACACCAAATCTCTTCTCAATAGGTGCTAGTGGAAATTCTTCATTAATAATCGAGACCATATGCATGCTATTTGGCTTCTTCATTGACCGACAAAAAATTGAAAATCTCTTCTTCATTATTCAATCGGAATTTCAATTGTTTGGTTTCCATGTCAAATAATGCTCATTCGATAGCAACGAATGGTCGCCCCTATATGATAGGGACCTCAAAATCTACCTCATGGTCCAGAATGAAAAATTAGATGGAAAGATGAATGATGTAACCTTGCCTAGAATGGCACAAATAATGCCCACATACTTATTTGCTGTGCGATCTGCCATTAGAAGCTGAATTGTAGGCAATTTGGGCATTCCTAAGCCCAATAATCTAAACACTGCCAGCGGCATAATATTATTACTAACACCCAGATCACATAAAGCCTTTGCAAAATTGAAGGCTCCTATAGTACATGGAATGGTGAGTGCTCCTGGATCTTCCTTTTTCAACAAAAAAGATCGGGATACTATTATATTATAGTGGTACAAATTATCAGCAGGCTCGAAACTCACATCCTCTTCTTTGTAACCATATCTTTCATAAACTTGGCATAACCAGGAAATTCCTCTAGTAGTTTGACCAAAGGTATGTACACAAATAACTACTTCAGCATCAAAATAAACTTGTGATATTTTCTTCTTCCTCCTTCTTCTTAGATTACTTTGGGAAAAGTGGAGAAGGTCGTGGAATATGAGTCAAAATCTCTGGGACCTCCTTTTCCTTCTCTTTTCTAGTTATGGTCTTCTTTTCTTCAACTGGTTACAGCTTTTCTGATGAATTCTTATCAATAACCTACTCTTTAGATTCAACCACCTTTTCAACAACAATCATCTTGTGCTCGGCCGTTTCATCAACAAATTTTTGCATGGGAGGATTAGTCATCTTGTTACCACTCCTATTAATTACAACCATGTAGTAATTTTTATTTTTCAAATTCTGAAATGTATTGCTAGGGAGTGTACCATTCTGCCTTTGACTCAGAGATGCACACATTTGGCTTATTTATTGCTCAATTTTCTTTATCGCAGTAGCATGCGATTCAACCTTTTGGTTCATCCTAGAAATATCTCCACGAATCTCCTTAAGGCTGTCATTAATAGATTCTACCTTTTTCAACACCTTAGATATCATGTATTTTATACTAGAATTACTCGACTCTGCTTCATGGCTACCCAGAGGAAAATACTAACCGCTTCTATCATTTTTGTACCCGTCTCACTTCTTCCAATTATCATCTCTTTATATGCCTCTACTCCTATCTCTATACCCTGACCGGTTGTAGTTATTATTCTTGTAATAATTTGGCCTTGATTCCCTTTACCTTGGTGCCAAGAGTCTTGATTAGATCCTTAGGCTTTGAATTGAAAACCCACCACTTGTTCATTAAATAATTTGCCTCCTACTCATAATCAAAGTTATGACCCTGATATCTTTATGCTTTCCGTTGCACACGAACAACGTTTACCTTTTCAGCTCCATCTCATGACATGCTTTAAAATATGATCTAATTGAGTTTTTATGTGGGCAATTTCTTGATCTTGCTCCTCATCTTTCCTTGCTGCTCTGCAGACCTAGCTATAACTTAAATGCCAATAGGGAGTTTAAATTCCTATGTGTGCCATACCATATTAGTTTTGGTAACTCTGTCAAGCATCATTGTTATATCTGTATTAGTGTGACTCATTAAAGATCCTCTGACAATAGTATCAACAACCACCTTGGTGTTGGCATTTAATGTCATGACCCAAGTGTACACCCTGGAAGTAACATGGTGCTTAAGACCACAATAATCCCAAGCTAACCCTTGATATTGGCATACGTAATGAGCAACTGAACTGAATAATATAAAGTTAAAAAATAGATACTGACAAACTGTACGAAAGCAAAATTATGGATTGAATTGTTCAATAAATTACAGTTAAAAGGATTACAATAACTGTAGTATGAAAGATACAAAAACTGAAACTAAATACAATAACTTTGACTAAATATCTACGAAGCCTCTAGTAATACTGACAATAGGCAGCCAAGACATTACCCTCAGCTATCCCTAATCAATACATATGAATAGAAATAAATTGCTAGAACTACAAACTAACTTTTGTCCTTGAATAAAGAGAAATCATCACCTGCTGACTGGAAGCTGTGATCTGCCTGGCTATGATCCATATAGTAAGCACCAGAATCTACATCACATGAAAAATATAGTTAGAAAAAGGTATGTGATCAGTACTTTGAATGTACTTAGCATGTCAGATATGCAAAAATCATGAAAAACACTTAAAACATGCTTTAGAACTGAAGACACAAGCCATTTTTACCGAAATATGCATTTAAATCATGTCTATATTGAAAAGTTGTGAGGCATAGGGAAATCTCTGAACTAATGAGCTAAAGAATTTTTGAAAATTGGACGGCTGTAGAAGCATAAATATTTCATATGATTTTAAACTAATGCTGAACATGATGTAAAACTCTACTGAATGCTAACTAAATGTAAAGAGCTAACCTATAGTACAATGACCCTATAAGAAATATACATATACTGATGTAAAATGATAATCTAAAAAGTCAAGGTGTAAAAGAAAGTTAAACTGAACTGAGGGTCATGTACAAATGCTGAGTCTGAAATTATAGGAGCTATTATTAACTGACATACCCTATTTGATCTAAATGATGCCTAACTTATAACCCTAGCTGGAAGGGTGCTCTGTAGCTTGCCAAGGGTACAAACATTGACTGATGTGGATCCAGTAAATTGAAGTCCAAAAAGGACTAAGGTGTCAGCCTAATTTGGGGGGTGACCTTTTAGAACCTACAATGGAAATGTAGTTCTGGGACTTAGGGACTTTTACTAAGGTCTCTACCTAACTGACGGGTAAGTCTTCATCCCTGTGTCCGCTCGGTGCTAAGTACTACTATGAACTGAATTTTAAAACTAATATGTTGAATAGCTCAATAATGTTGATGTTCTGACACTAAATGTTAAATGCTTTGTCTGAAAGTATTCTAATAATCTATGGAACTAATGGACCAAATATTGAAATAACAATTTATGGGATGCTATGTCATCGGGTGTTCATAACCCTCCATCTTTGAAAAATACAGTTATTCATGAAAATTTCTGTAGTATGGATAGAGAGAGAATTTATAAGGTACAAGTCCCAAAGTACTGAATATCAATATACTAAGTAGCCATAAAAGGACAAGTCTATAAAGGTACTAAATTTCATGGGAAAACATGTTATGTCAAACTAACAGATTGAAATCCATCAAATGATGCATAATTCATTCTGAAAAAGGTTGAAGTCTATAAAACATGCATAGTTCTTTGAGTATTAAAATTACTAAGTTAAATCCATGGAAATCATGCATATTAACCTTGAGTGGGAATCATAATCATAAGATATAATAAGAGAACTCCGATTCAAGAATTTTGCATATTTGGGTATGATCCCTAGATTATGAATTCATAAAATCATAAGTTAAATTCGTATCTTAAAACTAGGTTTTCGAAATAAGGGTTAAAGGAATCCTTTATTGAATACCTACATGCCTGGACTGAAGAAATTTTGAATTATAGTTTGGAGGATTTGAGATTGAATATGAACCCTAGGTTCTATCTTGAGAGAGAAACTTGAATCGCTTCTTTTCTGATGGTTGGAAGTTTTATGATCTTAAAAAGGGATAAGAAAACTGATTTCCCCTTTAATTCCCTCTAAAAGATTCCAAAACAATGCAATATAGGTGTTAAAAGAGTGGGTAAAGACCAAAAAGTCCATGAGAAAACCATTCCTGAAAATTGCTTATTCGTTCCCACAGACCAAGTAATGATCCGTCCTATCATACAATGGGTCGTGGTATGTGTTTGTTGTATCTAGGGTAAAAATTTCGAACCTACAGGACTATTGGCTTCTCTTCAAGACGAGCACATAGGACAACTCGTTATATGAACCAACTATTTGTTGTATGGGTCGTCGTATCTAATAGCTTGACAATGCTTCACTAAGATGGCCATAACTCTTCGCTCTGGAATCAGATTGACAAAAGATCAATGGAGTTAGAAAGAAAATTCAAATATTTTTAATTTGGTGTGTATTAGTCTACCTAACCCTTTATAAACTAGGAGTAACAATCATTTAAAGTTGACCCAAGATGAATCCTACACTAGAACTTGGTCAGAAGTAAATTCTCAATTCAACTAGGTGCTAGGGACTTCTTATAACCTTGAATCACATCTAATACTATCATTATACTTATATATATCATTTCTTGCTAGTTGAGATATACTCAGGATTAGTGATAGGATGGATGTTCTATCTCATAATGGATCGTTATTATCGTTATTACTGAGTGTTACCAATGGGATGGAATGTAAATTTTTAGAACTTTTGGCTTCTACTCAGAATGAGTCGACCAAAAAGTTGTTGGCACTGACCACAACTCATTTTATGGGTCATTCTGTGAGTCAAATTTCTGGTTTCCAACTAGTTTTCTATGCTAAGTCTGAGACCTAGTCATAGGTACTTTTGGGGTGTTACAATATCTCTCCATTAGAAACGTCCTTGAATGAAGACTAAAGCTGGATTGAAAAGGAGGGATCTTACTAACACTGTATGACTGATTTCTGAAACTATATAACTAACTTGATTAGTAATTCCTAAATCTTGATATCTATCATAGTTGGGACTGATTTAGACTAGGACTAAGGACTCAACTGAGTTTACACATAGCAAAAATGCATATAGGGAACCATATAGAGTAGGCATACACATGAAACTTAGGAGAGTAAGACTAAAAGGAAGGATGGAAAACTACTGGAACTATCTGTATGATTCTATGAACTAAATTACTGGCTATAAGGACTAATTTATACTAAGAGTTTAGAACTCAACTAAAGCATTTGTGACATAAACGTACACATACAACTGCAAAAGTGATAGATAATGAAGCAAGATTTCTAAGAGGCACTGTGAAAGGACTATATGTTTCCTCGAACGTTCCTTGTTAGAAGTTCTAATAACATTAGGGGGAATGACTCGAATGCATGATCTGAGTGAGACATCTGAATAAAGATTCCCACATGGTCTAAGAATGGTAGTCTACTGATCTAAGCTTATGGAATAGGAATGGTATAGAATTAAACATAAGACACCTTTGGTCTGAAGTTATATATCATAAAACATGAGTATCTTGGGCCAAAAGTAAGGATAGGACTAATATGCTTTAAGAAATGTGATTGAGAACCCTAAAAGTTAGCAACATTTCTCAACCATATTCTTACAAAAACAAAACACTTAACTAGCTGAAACTTCTAACCCTTTTAGAGATACAACATATACGGCACCAAAGGCTAAGTCTAGCTACATGATTTTATTCTGTTTAAGAAAAACTCAGAGATACAAGGCATTTCTAATAAAATGACTATACTAGTCTTAACTATAGGAATCTATATTCTATATCCACTAGGAGCTATCACCTTAAAAAATATACTTCCTCTAGCTACCTTATGCAATCCATCTTAAATTCTAATCAAAGAGTCACTAACCACCATAAGTCATTAACCAAAGGTATATTAACAAATTATTCAAGCCTATCACTCAACCGCCATTAACATCACCATCAAAGCATAAGAAAGGTCACTAAAGAACTAGAACATGAGGGTCTGGAATAAGAGGGATACTGTGAAATCTTAACTTATGGATTTTCATAACTTTTGCATGTAATGTCAAGACCAGAGGCTACCCCCTAGTCATAAAATGATGCTTAGAGTCACAAGTGAACCCAAGCTAACCTATGCCCTGACATTACACTAAGAATGTTGAAATAAACTGAAAATCACTGAAGCAGAAGCTGACAAATCTGAATAATATAGAAATAATATCTAGAACAACTCATTACTAATGTCGAACCATAAACTGAAAACATAATCTATCTATCTATCTGGAAGCCTCTGAATATGATGAGTTGCTAGGATAAGCCCCTAGCTAACTCTAGTTGTCTGAAACTAAACAGTACTGTAAGGGAAAATACTAAAATCTAGTCCTCGGATGATGGGGACTCACCCAACTCTATTGCTAAAGTGGTAGGAGATCGTACTAATCACGAGTGGGATGGTGAGTTTCTGAACCTATATTATAAAATAATATAATACAAAAAAAATATATAGTCAGTACTTTGAATGTACTGAGCATGTGAGATAAGCACTATGCTATATATGCTGAACATGACATGATAAATTGAACCTTGATCCTAAAGATATATACTAATGTATGACCAAGTAATAAGCATGTAAATTAATAATAACATCATGGATAACTAAATACAAGGTCATGCAATGTCTGAGTCATAACTAAAGGAGCTATTATTAACCGAATACCCCAATCTAAGCTAAACGGGGTCAAATCTGTAACCCCAGCTGGAAGGGTGTTCTGTACCTTGCCAAGGATATGAACACTGACTGACGTGGATACCCTAAATTGATGTCCTAAAAGGACTAAGGTATAAATCCTGGTCTAACGGGTGACCCTTTAGAACTTACGGTAGAGCCATAATTCTGGGACTTAGGGACTTATACTAAAGGTCTCATCCTAACTAACGGGTGAGCCTTCATCCTTACGTCCACTCGGTGCTAAGGACTACTCCCAACTGAATATAAACTTATATACTGAAATGTTTAATAATATAGATGTTCTGAAACTAAAAGATAAGTTCTTTATCTAAAAACATTTTAAACCATGAAAACTAAAGGACTAAGTATTCAAATGTCAATGCATCATATCCTAAGTTATCATGTTTTCATAACCCACCATCTCTGAAGAATGGAACTAGTCATGGCAATTCTATAATCTGTACAGGATAGGGAATTTCAAAACTCAAGTCCCAAATCACAAAATTACCAATATACTGAGAGTTCATAGTTATAAGTATGTAAAGATACTAGAAGTCATGGGAAACATGTATTCATGGCTTAATTCAAAGCAATAAATTGAAACATAAGGAGTTTCATACTTTTCATGGAAACCCTAAACTTGGAGAATGAATTAAACTTAGATATTGAATTAACTTTGGATTCAATGGGTAAAAGGAACACCAATGATGAAATCCCACATACCTGACAGTGAAAACCCTGGTGAAATCTTTGGATTTGGAGCTTGAGGTTGAGGAATCCTAATGCTTGCCTTTGGTGAAACTAATCGCCTCTTTCTCAGTATTTGACTAAGTGTCAAATGAATTTTGAGGTAATAAGGGACTTAGGGTAATTTAGGCTTAATAATCTACATTGGGGGTAACTTAAATGATGTAGTTTAGGGGTTTAAATATTGGACAAAGATTGGAATTCCCCTCATAAGATGTAACTAAAAAATCTGTGAAGTGCAACGGATGAACCATCCCACGGTCGTGGGATCTACCTATGATCGTGGGTGGTGCTTGTAGGTTGCTGGATGATTTTTAGGCTTCTATGGACATAATTAGATAAACTAAGGGATGACTCATGGTATGATCCCATAGTCTTTCCTCAGTTCATCATTGAATGACCAAGCTAAAACAGGCTTGTGAACCACGATTTACCAATAATTATTGGTTCTTCCCACTATCGTGGGTTCTATTTGTGTCTAGAAGGTATATTTTATCAAAATTCACTTTTTTGGGGCTGTTTAATGAAGAAGAAATCATAGTACGATCGTACTATCTACCTATGGTCATGGGTTTGCTCGTATTATCTCACTGCTGGACAATGCTTCACTAAAATTTACATAACTCTTAGCTCCAGAATGGGATGAATGAGAAATCAGATGAAGTGGAAAGAAGACTCAAAGACCTTTCTTTTGGTGGGTTTTGAGCTCAAAAAATCCTCATAAGCTAAGAGTTATGCTCATTTAAAGTTGACTATGAAAGATTCTACACGAGAAATAAATCGGTAAGGAAGGTTTCAACTTGGCTATGAGCTAGGAGTTACTTGTGGCCTTAATACATGTCTAAATCACTTATCATACTACCAAAATATAAAGTTTGGTTCTACATGTACCTGAAACATGGTTCTAATCTTAACTTTAATTTTTGGGGTGTTACAATATCTCTCCCTTGGGGCCATTCATCCCGAATGAAAACTAACTAAACTGAAAAGATAAGGAAAGAGTTGCAATCCTAACACTAAATTTCTAAGAGTTGAATACTGACATGATAACTGAGTCTATAACTAAAATATGAACTGAACTAAACTCATGAATGCATGCAATAACATGTGAATAACTGAGTGACATCAAACGAAAATAATTAATTAAGGGGAGACTATTACCTCAAGATGGAACTGAATTCGAAGAGAAAAGATGGGGGTACTTGGTTATCATATCCATATATGCTTCCCAAGTAGGTCCCTCAACTATCTGATTCCGCCAAAGAACCTTTACAGAAGCAACCTCCTTGTTTCTCAACTAACAAACTTGACAGTAAAGTATCTCAACTAGGAGCTCCTTATAAGAGAGACTATCTTTCACTCTTACACCATCTAAAGGTACAACCGATACGGGATCACCATTGCATTTCTTTAACAAAGACTTATGAAAAAACTGTATTCACTGATCCTAAGTCTATAGGAAAATCTAACTCATAGGTTACATTGCCAAAGCAACACAAGATACTATAAGGACCAACATAGTGGGGACTGAGCTTTCCTTTCTTGCTGAATCTCTTCACCCCTTCCAAGGATGAAAATTTCAAATAAACCAAATCACCAATAGAAAAATCAAGTTCCCTTCTCCGCACATCTGCATAGGACTTATGATGACTCTAAGTTATTTTCAGCCTTTCTTTAATCAACTAAACTTTCTTCTTTGCCTCATAGACTGAATTAGGCCCTATCAGGGTAGCTTCACCAACCTCAAACTAACCAATAGGAGATCTACACCTCCTACCATGAAGTGCTTCTAATGGGGCTATCTAAATACTGGAGTGAAAGCTATTATTATATGCAAACTTAATCAATGGTAAATAATCATCCCAACTACCCTTGAAGTAAATCACGTATTCCCTCAACATGTCCTCTAAATTGAGAATGGTCCGCGCTGCCTGACCTTCTATCTATGGATGAAAAGATGTACTGGAATAAACTTGGGTACTAAGACCCTTTAGAAATGTCTTCTAGAACTGAGAGATAAATTGAGTAACCCTATTTAAGATGATAGTCAAAGGGACTCCATGTAATTTGAACAACTCCCTATGGTAGAGTCTAGCATAATCCTCGGCTAAATCTGAAGGGTGGACTAGCAAGAAATGGGTTGACTTAGTCATTCGACCTACAATAACCCAAATAAAATCATGTCGTCAATGAGTATGAGTCAACCCTATAATGAATTCCATATTCACCACTTCACACTTTCATGTAGTAATACCAATATCCTAGGTCAAATTGCTAGGTCTTTAGTGCTCGACCTTAACCTGTTGGCAATTTGGACACTTAGCTATAAATTTTGCGATATTTTTCTTCATGCCATTCAATCAATAGACTTCCCATAGATCATGGTAAATCTTAGTGGCTCCTGGGTGAGTAGAATATTGAGAGATATGAGCTTCTGTTGGGATCCACTATCTCAAGTCATCCACATCAGGAACACAAAGTCTGTCCTAAAAATGAAGAACATTATCTTCCCCTTGGAAGAAAACCTTTTTATTACTTTGGATAACTTCTTTCAACTTAAGATAAATAGGATCACTATCTTGATTTTCTTTTACCTCAGCTATTAAAGAAGATTCTGAACCATTTTGAACCAAGATACTACCTTTGGCTGAATCAACCAACCGACCTCCAAATTTAGCAAGCCTGTGAACCTCACAAACTAAATCTTTCTTCTCATCCTCAACATAATGAGCAAAACTTACAATAGACAACTTACTAAGAGCATCATCCATAACATTGGCTTTACCTGGATGGTACAAGACAGTCATATCATAGTCCTTCAACAACTCTAGCCCTGTCCTTTGACGAAGATTTTGATCTTTCTAACTGAACACATACTTAAGGCTCTTATGATCTATGAACCTACATGAACCCCATAAATATAGTTCCCCTAAATCTTTTAGGCAAACACCACAACTTCCAACTCAAGATCATGAGTCGGGTAATTCTTCTTATTAGGCTTGAGCTGTCTAGAGGCATATGCTATAACTTTTCCATGCTGCATCAACACACAATCATGGCCAACTCTTGAAGCATCATAATAAAATACAATCCCATATGAACCCTCTAGTAGAGTGAAGACTAGAGCGTAGGTGAGCTGAGTCTTCGACTCCTAATAACTCTTCTTGCAAGAATCGAACCACTTGAACTTGAATTTCTTTTGAGGCAATTGGGATATAGAGGAAGCAATAGAGGAAAATACCTCAAAAAATCATCTGTAGTAACAAGCTAAACCTAAGAAACCCCTGATATCTGATTAAGAGATGGGTATAGGCTAATTTTTAACTGCTTCAATCTTTTGAAGAGCGACCTGAATACCTTCATGAAAAAGGATATTACCAAGGAATGGTACCGATTTCAATCAAAATTTACACATGCTAAACTTAGCAAATAATTGGCAATCTTTGAGAGTTTGCAACCTAGTCCTCAAATGGTCTACATAGTCATCCTCACTTTGAGAATAAACGAGGATGTCATCAATAAAGACAATGACGAACATGTCCAAGTACTGCTTGAACACCCTGTTCGTCAACTCCATAAAAGTTGCAAGAGCATTCTTTAGTCCAAAAGACATAACAACAAATTCAAGGTGACCATATCGAGTTCTGAAGTTTGTCTTTAAAATGTCACATTCTCTGACACTGAGCAGATGATAGACGGATTTGAGGTCTATCTTTGAAAAATAATTGGCCCCCTAAAGCTAGTCAAACAAGTCATCAATTCTGGGAATGTGATACTTGTTCTTGATTGTGATTTTATTCAACTAACGATAGTCGATTCATATTCTGAGAGAATTGTCTTTCTTTCCCATGAAAAGAACTGGAGCACCCCATGAAGAGATGCTGGGCCTGATGAAACGTTTATCTAAAAGATGTTTCAGTTGTTTCTTTAATTCCTTAAGCTTGGCTTGAGCCATTCTGTGAGGTGGAATTGAAATTGATAGGGTATCTAGAAGGAGATCTATTCCAAAGACAATTTCCTGTTCAGAAAGAACTCCAGGAAGATCATCGAGAAACACTTTTGGGAATTCATTAACTACTTGAACAGACTGAAGAGTTGGGGTCTCAGACTTTGAATCCTTAACTTGAACAAAATGATAGATGCACCTTTTGTAAAACATTTTTCTAGCCTTAAGGTAAGAAAAAAACTGACCTATATGCACTGAGATACTACCCTTTCACTCTATGAATGGCTTATTTGGAAACAGAAACAAGACTACTCTTTTACTACAATCAACATAGGCATAACAAACATGTAACAAATCAATGACAAGGATTAAATCAAAATATATCATATATAACTCTATAAGATCAGTTGAGCTGACTTTCCGAGAAACTGTGACTGGGTAATTTTTGTATACCCATCTAGCTAAGACTAAATCACTAACTAGAGTAGAGACTGAGAAAGGTTCTGAGAGGATTTTGGAAGACACTGATGTTTACTACTATACTGGGAGTTACGATAGAAAGTGTGGCTCTGGGATATAACAATACATAGGCATTAATATGAAAGACCTATAATATACAAGTGACTATGTTAGGAGAACCCTCCTGATCCTATCGATTCTAAAGGTAATAAAAATTATTCTAATGCTGTTCACCAAGTGTACTAGAGGAGGAAACCTGCTGAATCGGGTGACTTACTTGAGCTATTGAAGAGTTGGACTGATTTTGATGACAAGCATCCCTGCCCTTCTATGAAGCCACTGGACACTCCCTCAATCTATGAACTGATTTACCATATCCAAAGAAATTACCAATACCAACCATGCACTCACCTTGGTGGTTTTTTCCATACTTCTTGCATACCGAGTGAGTACAACCACTAGTAACACTGCCTTGGAACTTAGAGCCTAGTGCTTTGTCCTGATGATCCTGTCTGAACTTGGGCACTTGGACACTAGCAGAAGTGGGGCTAGAGCTAAAGATTTCTGACAGAATTGAGAACGATTACCACCATCTGACCTCTTTTGAGAAATGTTAAAACTACCTATCCTGGACCTCTTGTTCTCCCTTTTTCTCTTCTTGATATTTTCCTTCTCAATCTATTGGGCATGAGTCATCAATCTGGAGATGTCTATCTCTTTAACCAATATAGCATTTCTATGCTCTTTTACCACATCCTCGAAAATACTTGTCATGAACTTACTCATATGGGTCTTGGAATCAACCACCATCGCTGGAGCATACTTAGATAGTTGAGTAAAGTTGGGAGAATACTCCTGCACACTCATGTTGCCCTATTTAAGATTTATAAACTCCTGAACCATGGCTTTCGTTAACTCAAGTGGAAAGAACCTGTCTATAAAAGTAGCAACAAACTCATCCCATTCTACTGGACCTGCATCTACACCTCTATCCTCTTTCCGCTGCTTACACAAAGTGTGAGCCACTTTTTTTCAACTGATACGCACCCAAATCAGCACTCTCAACTAGAGTTACACCCATGATCTCTTTTACCTTTAAAATATCATCAAAAAACTCCTACAGATCCTCCTCAGTCTTAAAACTATAGAACTCAAAAGGATTTATCCAAGTGAAATATAAGACTCTAGCCGATGCCGTACTAACTGTTGGATAGACTGATGCTGGTGCTTGCTGATTAGCTTGAGTGGTCATGGCCTGAGCTAGCACCGTGAAAGAAACCTTGAACTCAGCATGTGAGACTTGTTCATTCAAAGGGTCTGGAGATGGTGGTACTTGCTGGTTTTTATTTTTGTTACTATTTTCATTTTTGTTTCTTTAGAGAATGAGTTACAACGAGGTTTTAATAGAGTTCACACTCTATAACATGATATAAACAGTGAAATTTTCCCTATTACATTTCATAGCCTCTCACTCATAAGTATGGCATGCTTCACACCCATGAACAAGAATCTACTCAGTGCAACTTTCAAAAACCCTAGGACACTTTAAACCTGATGTTCTGATTCAAGTTTGTCACAAATTGAGGCTACGTTATAGTCACAACATAGTCCTTAGAGTCATAAGTGACCCCAATTTAACCCATGGCCTGGCATGACACTAAGAATGCTAAAATAAATTGAGAATCACTGAAAAAGAATCTAACAGATCTTAATAGTATCAAAATAATATCTAGAATAAATCAATACTGATGTCAAACTACAAACTGAAAACATAATCTATCTGTTTGTCTTAAAGCCTCTAAATAAGATGAGTTGCTGGTACAAATCCCCTGCTAACTTTAGCTATCTGAAACTAAAAAATAATAAAAGAGAAAATACTAAAATCTAGTCCTCAGATAATAAGGACTCACCCAAACTCTGCTGCTGAAGTGGTAGGATATCGTACTAATTATGAGATGGTTGCTGAGTGTCTGAATCTATATTCTAAAAAAAGATAGCACAAAGAAAGTGTGTGGTTAGTACTTTGAATGTACTAAGCATGTGAGATGAGAACTATAATATATATACTGAACATGACATGAGAAACTGAAATTGGATTTGAAAGATGTACATTGATGCAATGACAAAGTAATAATCATGTAACTAAATAATAACATAATGGCTAACTGAATACATGGTCATCCAATGTTTGAGTTTAAACTATGGAAGCTAGTATTAACTGATATACCCCAATCTGAGCTAACCGAGGTCTAACCTGTAACCCCAGCTGGAAGGGTGTTCTTTACCTTGCCAAGGGTACAAACACTAATAGATGTGGATCGACTAAACTGATATCCTAAAATGACTAAGTTATAAAGCCTGGTCTGATGGGTGATCCTTTAAAACCTACGATGGCACCCTAGTTATGCGGTTTAGGGACTTTTACTAAAGGTCTTAGCCTAACTGACGAGTGATCCTTCATTCCTGCATCTTCTCGGTGCTAATTGTCGCTCCTAAGCATAAACACAAGTGTACGTGGTCATGTAAGTAATATAGTGGCTCTTTCGAGCCGTTATCGATCCTACAAGGACTTGGTGATTAGCAGACGATCCAACTTATGTATTACTATTAAAGTTAATTAAGTGCAATTCGCAACCAAAGAGAGTTTGAGTTGTGTTTTTATAACTAAATACTAGAAGTAATGATGATATAAAATTAGGATTGTAACCAATATATGGAGAGTTATAGGTTTGAGGTAATTACTTCACATTCATGCATAACTATGGTTTCTAGTCGGTGTTGATGCTTATAGAGATTGTTGATCTATGGGGTTGATATTCAACTTGGGAATGGTCATCCTCTAAGTTATCTACCCAAATTAATTTCACAACTACATCATTGAGCGGGGATGTGAGGCTTTAATTCGAGTGCTTTAAACTATCTTCCTATTTCATTAACCAAGTGGGGCGTTTGGGGACATCGCTATCTAACCGCAAATCATCCTTTAAAAATCAATATCTAACAATTAAAACATGATCCACACACCTTACGTTCTTCATTACATCTCTCCACTCCTGTGGTCAATTTTTTTCGAGACTAAGATTTATCCTAAAGTTCATAACACTTTAGTATAGTAAAACAAGAACACAAGAAAAATCACATGACTTGATAAACAAATATACCAACTATAAAACCATACTTAAGAAATCATGTTGTATCCTCATTCCTATAAATAGGTTGTTTATCCACTCATATTCATAAAACAATCTCCATAAAAGAGTTCATAACTTTAAACTACAAGAATGAAAATTAAAAGAAGAAAGAACCCTAGTTTGAGCTCCTTGATGTCTCCTTTGCTCTCCAATTTGTATGTCTTCCAAGAGATTTCAAAAGATGTGTATAAATGTGGATAATTAATCCATTTATATTTATTTAGGTCTTCCATAAGGTTCCCCAAACGAATCCCATGCATTTACAACTTTACCCCCACTTAAAAACAAGTTAAAAACAAACTTTGGCTCGGATTTGGGGTGGGGTACTGCGTGTCTCATCGCACACCCAAATAACTAGAATGGTGTAATAAATGGTGTGGTTAAAACTATCAAATACTCCATTGGTTGTATGGTGCATTTCCCCGTCCCATGCTTTGGGAGGTGCGGTGCATGGGCCCGTCCAAGGTGTGGGGGTTGCTTCTGTTCCTTCTCGTGCTTTTGTTCCTTGTTCCCCTTCATCTTTTGGCTTGTTTGTAGGATTGATTTAGATTAAATAGATAATAAATTGGTATCCTAAAACATCTCACAATAACCATATATCCATACAACACAATAGAGAAAATCAATGTACACTAGACCAAGCATAGCGCAAGCTAGCGACCCTAGTTTCCTCGTCTAAGTTCTATTTGGTCTTTTTGACTCTAGACTTGTTTCGAATGCGCCTAAAACACTATGAAAACATAATTTAACACACAAATACACATATACACACTTAAAAACTCAATAATCACATCAAGTTATCCTCAAATCTAAGCTAAACGCGCATAGATAATGACACTTAGGAGTATAAATACTCCTAAGATCACCACCCCACATTTAAAGCTTTATTCATCCTCGAACAACTCTTTACAATAATCACCATCAAGTAAGACTCTAAAAACATTACTACAACTAAGACACTCAAGCTAGAACTACACAGACCACATGAATAGCAAGTTCTATACTCAGCTTGTTAGCTTACAACTTAAAACCCATGAAGACTACTTTGAAACTCCCTAGCCTCAAGATTTGACTCTACCAAGTTGGAAAACTCATTCATATTACTCAACAAAGAGATCATATAATTCACCAATATATCATTAAACATGCACCCTCAACACAAGAGAGTCACCCATATTTACTCACGAATATGTAATTTATCACAAGAATGGGTGTACGAATCATATTTCGCTCACTCTCACAAATAATTTACATGTGCCATAAGATGAACCATAAGCTTTCCCTTAGTGTAGTACTCCACTAATACAAGAATGTCAGAGGTAAATATCAAGTAGGACTTTAAGGTTTGTAATGTAGGCTCAGGGACTGGTAGTAACTTTTTGGTCAAGAATAATGACTATCTTCCCTAAGCGTTTTAATACATAACAATTTCCACTAAGCTCATATCCAACCAACCTATTTCACACCTCTTTTATCTTCACAACTCTCTTTTGTTTTGCCTATCTCTTTGACCTAGTGTACACATCTATAGCAGGGAGTATTTGTTATCAATACATGATTCACTTCGTTGGATCACTTTTTATTTTTTTTACATTACTCCCAACCAACAACTAAGTTTCTTAGGAGTTTTGTATCAAATTACGGTCAATTGAAAGAAAGGGAATAAGCTACATATAAGGCTACCAAACAATCGGCTAAAGGTTCAGTGGGTTTAACTAAGATCATGCAAAAAAGAGTAGATAAGGTGGGTATAAAATATGTCTATCAAAGAAATGCCTATAGCATCTCCTAAACTCAACATTCTTTATTTCGCTTTGCAAACGTACCGGGCAAGTTCTAGACATCACTATACAACATGGAATATAACAAAATCTCACTCACACATGACACATGTTAAAATCAAGACGGATCCCTATAGACTCTCAACCTAGCAATATCAAGAATTTAATATTAAGCAAACATTAAACAAGAGTCAAATAAATGAGCATAGGTGTTTCACAGTAGTCCTTCAATTTACTAGAAATGCATCGACATTCAAAACCCACT
Source organism: Capsicum rhomboideum (assembly GCA_031232105.1). Lineage (NCBI taxonomy): Eukaryota > Viridiplantae > Streptophyta > Magnoliopsida > Solanales > Solanaceae > Capsicum > Capsicum rhomboideum. Next base: position 42,120,449 of record CP124719.1, on the reverse strand, counting down.
AGCATCATGCACTCATGCGTAGCATCTAACTAGAGCATCTCTATAATTTTAAAATTACTCCTAAAGATCAAAAAGGCTACATAACTTAAGATCAATTTATGCTCCCAGGGTCCTTGTGCTTTTTGGGCATCTTGCTCATGACTACAGAACTGAACTCTTCAGTAAGTGCTATCGTCTAAATATTATCAATCCTTTTTTTACTGGTCACCATGTCCTTCTAGTACTTAGCATACTTTGGCATTCCCTACAAAACATCTACAAGAGGAAGGTTAATGCGAAGTTATCTGAATATGTCAAAGAAATTCTTAAAACAAGCATATTCTTTTGCTTTATTGAGCCTTTGAAGGAATGGTGGAGGTAGTCTATTTTGAGGCAGCTCAATCGAAGCAGCTCAATCGACTTTTCATTAGGGTACTCAAACTTCCCATTTTTGTCAGCTTCTTTGGGATGAGTTTGCTCTCTGTTTGCTCTAGTGTGGTTAATTCTACTTGCACCTCATGATTTTTATTTGGAGGTACATCAATTAAATCTATACCACTTCTTAATGTGATTTTCATAACTTACTTAGGATCTTGCTCTGTATCACCAGGTAGACCCCCTTGAGGTCTTGAGTTTTGTGCCTAAGCTAAGTGACACATTTTTATCTCCAAACTCTTTTGTGCAAGTTGCTGATTTTAGATTTCCGCAGCTATTTGTTCTTGGTTGACCAATATATTTTTCAAAGTGTCCTCTATATTGTTGGATTGAGTGTTATTCTGGGAAACTTGCTGCTGCTGAAACTACTAGGTTGATCCTGATTATTGTCCCATGAGTAATTGGGCTGGCTCTACCAGTTACGGTTGTAAGCATTACCATAACTTTGATTTCCTATTTCAATCATACCTGTAGGCTTCTTTACCATGATTCTAGACATATCACCATTTTAATCTGGATTACCTTGTACAATTTTATTTAGGAAAGTGTACAGCTTATCATAGGTTTTCTTCGATAAAATTTTAGTATTGTGGTCTAGACCTTCAACAAAAGTATGAGCTAATACCTTATTTGTCTATTAGTGATGTGGACAATCTCTGAGAAGTGACTTGAATATCTCCCATGCATGATATAGATTCTCATCTGGCTTTTGCTTTAAACTTAGAATCTCACCCCTTAAACTTGCAGTTTTGCCCGAAGGAAAGAATCGGATAAGGAACTTCTTTGCCAAATCATCCCAAGTTGTAATTCAGTTTGAAGGTTCTACCTTGAACCATTTCTTTGATTTTTCCAAAAGTGAGAATGGGAAAAGTCTAAGCCTCACATAGTCTGTGGAGACTCCTGCGGGGATGAAAGTATCACTGATCTCCAGAAAGTTTTGTAGATGAACCTTTGGATCCTCAAGTGATAAGCCTGTAAACTGCCCGCTTGTGTGCAACAATTACACCATGTTTTGCTTTAGCTCAAATTTTCCTCCTGTGGCTGGCTTTTGAATACAGGAGGTCACATTAGTTGTTAGTGGGATTGCCATATCATGCACTGTCCTGCGAGGTGGTTGTTCATTACGCATTACTGCAGGAATAGTCTCATCCTCTTGAACTTGAGAGATTCGATAGAGAAGTGCTGATTCTCTCCTCAATTAGGGCAAGCGTCACTCACGTTTGGGATATGGTTCAACCAATTCCCTTTCCCTTTCTAGCTTACTAAATATTCAAACCTGTATCTACAAATTCAGTAGCTAAGACGAAGTTGTTAGCACTTATCAAACAAAATAGTAAAAATAAAAATTAGAAGGTTGCTAATTTTCAAGTCCCCGGTGATGATGCCAAAAACTTATAGCTCCCAATCACACACGCAAGTGTACGTGGCCATGCAAGTAATATAGTGGCCCTTTTGAGAAAAATATCGATCCCACAGGGACTTGGTGATTAGCAGACTATCCAACTTAAGTATTACTATTAAAGTTAATTAAGTGTGATTCATAACCAAAGAGAGTTTGCGTTGTATTTTTATAACTAAATACTAAAAGTAACGGCGATATTAAATTCGTATTGTAAATAATATATGGAGAGTACTAATGTTGAGGCAATTACTTCACATTCATGCATAACTATGGTTTCTAGTCGGTGTTGATGCTTATCGCGATTGTTGATCTACGGGGTTGATATTCAACTTGGGAATGTTCATCCTCTAAGTAATCTACCCAAATTAATCTCACAAATACATCGTTGAGTGGGGATGTGAGTTTTTAATTTGAGCTCATTAAACTATCTTCCCATTTCGTTAACCAAGTGGGGTGTTTAGGTATATCACTATCCTAACCACAAATCATCCTTTAACAATAAATATCTAACCATTAAAACATGATCCACACTCTTTATAATATATACTCAGCATGTTATCTTACAGCTTAAAACGTAGGAAGACTACTTTGAAACTTCCTAGCCTCAAGACTTGACTCTACCAAGTTGGAAAACTCATGCATATTACTCAACAAAGATATCATGTAAGTCACCTATATATCATCAAACATGTGCCCTCACAACAAGAGAGTCACCCACATTCACTCACAAATATGCAATTTATCACAAGAATAGGTGTATGAATCAAATTTTGCTCACTCTCACAAAGAATTCACATGTGACATAAGATGAACCATAATCTTGCCCTTAGGGTAGTACTATAGTTATATAAGAATGTCAAAGATCAAGATGAAGTAGGACTTTAAGGGTTTTAATGTAGGCTAAAGGACGGGTAGGAACTTTTTGGTCAATATTAGTGACTATCTTCCCTGAACGTTTTAATACATCACAATTTCCACTAAGCTCATCTCCAACCAACCTATTTCACACCACTTTTATATTCACAACTCTCTTTTTTTTCCCTATTTCTTTAAGCTAGCGTACACATCTTTAGCAGGGAGTATTTGCTATCAATACATGATTCACTTCTTTGGATCACTTTTTCTTTTTATTACATTACTCCCAACCAACGACTCATAAAATTTTTCAATACACCAATATCTATTAATTTGGGGCTTCACTTTCACTTTTTTCTTTCTTCAATTTCACATTCCTTAACATCTTACTTTCTCAACTAAAGCGATTAGGAGTTTAGGATCAAATTATGGTCAATTGAAAGAAAGGAAATAAGCTACATATAAGGCTACCAAAGAATAGGCTAAAGGCTCAACGGGGTTAACTAAGATCATGAAGAAAAGGGTAGATAAGGTGGGTATAAAACATGGCTATCGAAGAAATGCCTATATCATCTCCTAAACATAACATTCTTTATTTCGCTTTGCAAAAACACCGGGCAACTTCTAGAAATCACTATGCAACATAGAATATAACAGAATCTCGCTCACACATGGAACATGTTCAAATCAAGATGGATCCCAATAGACTCGCAACCAAGTAATTACAAGAATTTAACATTAAGCCAACATCAAACAAGAGTAAAACAAATGAGCCTAGGTGTTTCACAGTAGTCCTTCAATTCACTACACATGCGTCGACATTCAAAACCCCCTTGCATCATGCAATCATGCATAGCATATAACTAGAGCATCTCTAAAATTTTAAAATTACTCCTAAAATTAAAAAGGATACTGGGTTCAAAGGGCTTTCCCTCGAAAAAGAATCGAAAGAAAAATCGAGGGGTGAATGAAGTGTGCTCCTAAATAAAAGTAAAAATTACTAAAATAAAATCTTTTTGTATTTTCAAATTTTTAGAAACATATACAAAAAACAAATAACCAAATAACCAAAAGACTCCTATAACACACTCCACCCTAACCAAATCGGAAGATTTCCCACCCCTCACTTAAAATCACTCTTTGTCCCCAAAATATAAATTAAAATTAAGGATAGAAATACTCTCTGATGCCTCTATACCTAGACCATAGCATCATATTCATCAAGGAGGCTTGGGGTCCCACATATAGTTTTTGCCATGCTCCTTAGTTTGGGAACCTCAACCTGTTAACTCAAAACAAAAAAAAAATAAGGTGATACTAAAGAAAACTAAGAAAAATAAATTACTTACCTTAACTTGGGTTGCCTCTGAAGCAGTGTCTGGTTTATTATCACGACATGAATCACATTACAACTGCATTATCAATATTCTCTCATCCTCTTCCTCCTAGTTGGAGCCCATCTTTTCCTTCTTTTTTGACCTCTTGAATGCTCATGATCGAGGTCTTCCACTCTTGTTACACCTATTTTTTTAGGATTCCATTCAAGTTTTATGGGTTCAGACTTATTTTTCAACTTGGGAAACTCTGTGAGAGAGTCCGAAGAGGTAATTAGTAGTTTGCACACTTCCACCCCACACTCATCCACTTTTGTAGCTGTGATCATGTATAGATCTCTATAGTGTGAGGGTGTGTTGAGTACTTTGTACACCCTGAAGACCACCTCTTTATCATTCAATCTTATCTTGAGTATGCCTTCTCTCACGTTTATCAATGCTCTACCAGTAGCCAAGAATGGACGACCTAATATGATAGGTACCCTGTCATCTACATTATAATGAAGAACAATAAAGTTAGTAGGAATAATGAACTTACCAACCTTAATGAGAACATCCTCTATGATTCCTTTGGGGACCAATCTCGTTCTGTCCACTATTTGTAACATGATTGAGGAGGGCCTCCTTTTTCCCAAACTAAGAGTATTAAAAACTGAAAGGGGTATCAAGTTGATGCTTCCCCATAAATCACTCAAGGCATGGACAATGTCACTTTCACCAATTTGTTTAGAAAGGGTGAAACTCCCAGGGTCCCTAAGCTTTTCAGGCATCTTGCTTATGACTACAGAACTGCATTCAGTAAGTGCTACCATCTCAATATCACCAAGCCTCCTTTTGTTGGTCACCACATCCTTCAAGTACTTAGCATACATAGGCATTCCCTGCAAAACATCTACAAGAGGAATATTAGTATGAAGTTCTCTAAATGTGTCAAAGAACTTCTTAAAACAAGCATCTTCTTTTGCTTTATTGAGCCTTTGAGGAAAATATGGAGGTAGTTTATTTTGAGGTTTCTCAATCAGATTTTCATTAGGGTACTCAGACTTTCCCTTTTTGTCCACTTCTTTAGGATGGGTTTACTTCTTTGTTTACTCTAGTGTGGTTAATTCTGCTTGCACCTCATGATTTTTCTTTGGAGGTACTTCAATTAAATCTCTACCACTTCTCAATGTGATTGCCATAACTTGCTTAGGACCTCGCTCTATATCACCAGGTATACCCCCTTGAGGTCTTGAGTTATGCGCCTGAGATAACTGACCCATTTGTATCTCCAAACTCTTTTGTGTAAGTTGTTGATTTTTGATTTCCACAACCATTTATTCTTAGTTGGCCAATATTTTTTTCAAAGTCTCCTCTATATTGCTGGCTTGAATGTTATTCTGGGAAACTTGCTGCTACTGAAACTGCTGGGGTTGAGCCTGATTATTGCCCCATGAGTAATTGGGCTGAGTCCAGTTGCGTTTGTAAGTGTTACCATAACTTTGATTACCTCTTTGTGTATTGCCCATAAATTTCACAGACTTCGGATTTGCTGCACATAAGTCTAAAGAATGACCACTATTACTATAATTTTCACACAAAGTTTGAACTTGGTGAACTGCATTAACCTGTGCCTGAGGTTGAGCCATACTCAACTTGTTGAACTAGGCCATTATTTGAAAACTGGCCAACTATGCGTACAATGTTGTGACATCATCTACCTCAATAATACCTGAAGGCTTCTTCAACATGCTTATAGACATATCACCATTCCAATCTGTGGTAATTCTACTTAGGAAAGTATGTAGCTCATCCTAGGTTTTCTCCAAAGGATAACCACCTGCTGCAGAATCTAACAAAATTTTCTTATTGTGGTCGAGACCTTCAACAAAAGTATGAGTTAATACTTTGTTGGCCTGTTGGTGATGTAGACAATATTTGAGAAGTGACTTGAATCTCTCCCATGCATGATAGAGATTCTTATCAGGTTTTTTCTTGAAACTCATAATCTCACTCCTTAACCTTGCATTTTTGCCTGAAGGAAAGAATCGGATGAGGAACTTCTTTGCCATATCGTCCCAACTTGTAATTGAGTTTGAAGGTTCTGCCTTCAACCATTTCTTCGTTCTCCCAAAAGTGAGAATGGGAAAAGTGTGAACCTCACATAGTTTGTGGAGACTCTTGCGGGGATGGAAGTATCACTGATCTCCAAAAAGTTTTGTAGATGAACCTGTGGATCCTCATGTGATAAGCCTGTAAACTATCCATTTGTGTGCAACAATTGCACCATGTTTTGCTACAGCTAAAATCTGCCTCTTGCAGCTGGCTTTTGAATACAGGAGGTCACATTAGCTGCGAGTGGGATTGCCACATTACGCACTGTCCTGCGAGGTGGTTGTTCATCACCCATTGCTGTAGGAATAGTCTCGTCCTCTTGAACTTTCAAGATTTGACAGAGAATTTTTGTTTCTCTCCTCAATTGGTGCAACCATTGCTCAGGTTTGGTATATGGTTCAACCAATTCCCTCTCCCTTGCCGGCTTACTCAATATTCAAACCTGTACCCACAAATTCAGTAACTATGACCAAGTTGTTAGCACTCATCAAATAAAATAGTAAAACTAAAAATTAGAAGGTGCTAATTTTCAAGTCCCCAGCGACGGAGCCAAAAACTTGTTGCTCCCAAGCGTACATGCAAGTGTACGTGGTCGTGCAAGTAATATAGTGGCCCTTTCGAGCCAAATATCGATTACACAGGGACTTGGTGATTAGCTACTATTAAAGTTAATTAAGTGTGGTTCGTAACCAAAGAGAGTTTGAGTTGTGTTTTTATAACTAAATATTAGAAGTAACGACGATATGAATTTCGAATTGTAAACAGTATATGGAGAGTTCCAGGGCTGAGGAAATTACTTCACATTCATGCATAACTATGGTTTGTAGTCGGTGTTGATGCTTATCGCGATTGTTGATCTATGGGTTTGATATACAACTTGGGAATGGTCATACTCTAAGTCATCTAGCTAAATTAATCTCACAACTACATCGTTTAGTGGGTATATGGGTCTTTAATTCGATTCGATTAAACTATCTTCCCGTTTCATTAACCAAGTGGGGCATTTCGGTATATCGCTATCCTAACCAAAAATCATCCTTTAACAATTAATATCTAACCATTAAAACATGATCCACACTCCTTACATTCTTCATTCCATCTCTCCACTCCTGTGGTCAATTCATTTCAAGACTAACATTTATCCTAAAGTTCATGACGCTTTAGAATAGTAAAACAAGAACACACGAACAAATCACATAACTTGATAAACAAATATACCAACTATAAAACCATAATTAAGCAATCATGTTGTATCCTCAACCCTATAAATAGAGATTTTATCCACTCATATTCATACTAACAATCTCCATAAAATATTTCATAACTTCAAACTACAAGAATGAAAAGTAAAAGAAGAAAGAACCCTAGTTTGAGCTACTTGATGTCTCCTTTGCTCTCCAATTCATGTGACTTACAAGAGATTTAAAAAGATGTGAATAAATGTGGATAATTACTCCTTTTATATTTTTCTAGGTCGTCCATGATATTCCCCAAACGAATCCCATGCATTTATAACTTTGCCCCAACTTAAAAATAAGTTAAAAACCAACTTTGGGTCGGATTTGGGGGTGGTGCGTCGCGTGGCTCATCGCGTACCCAAAATAGTAGCATGGTACACTACATGGTACTGATCACACCATTCCACATGACTTGGGAGGTTTAGCGCATTGCTTTGGGAGGTGCGATACATGGCCCCCTCCAAGGTGTAGGGATTGCGTTCGTTCCTTCTCGTGCTTTCGTTTCTTGTTCCCGTTCATCTCGTGGATTGTTTGTAGTCTTGATTTAGCTTCCATAGATCCTACATTTGTCTTCTACAATATCTCACAACAACCATAAGTCCATACAACACAATAGAACAAATCAAAGTAAACTAGAACAAGCATAGCTCAAGCTAGCGACGCTAATTTCCTCATTGAAGTTCTATTTGGTCTGTTTGACTCTAGACTTGTTTCGAATGCACCTTAAAGACTATGAACATGTACTTTAATATATAAATACACATATACACACTTAACAACTCAATAATCACATCAATTCATCATCAAAAACTAAGCTAAACGCGCATAGATAATGACACGTAGGAGTATAAATATGCCTAAGATCACTAATAACTACTTTGAACTGAATATAAACTGATATACTGAAATACTGAATAATACTGATGTTCTAAAACTAAAATATAAGTGATTTATCTGAAAGCATCCTAAAACATGAAAACTGATGGACTGAGTATTCAACAGTTAATGCATGATATCTTAAGTCATTGGGTTTTTATAATCCACTATCTCTGATGAATGCAACTTGTCATGGCAATTTTATAATCTGTATAGGATAGGTAATTCCATAACTCAAGTCCAAAATCACGAATTTAGAAATATACTAAGAGTTCATAGTTTTGAGTATGTAAAGATTCTAGAATTCATGGGAAAACATGTATTCATGGCTTAATTCAATGCAAGAAACTAAAACATAAGGAAATTTATACTTTTCATGGAAACCTTAAACTTAGAGAATGAACTGAACAAAGAGAATGAGTTAACTTTGGGACTTAATGGGTGAAAGGAAACCTAATGAGGAAATTCCACATACCTGAGAGTGAAAATCCTTGTGAAATCCTTGGGCTTAGAGTTTGAGGTTGAGGAACCATAATTCCTGCCTTTAGAGAAACTAATCACCTCTTTCACTATATTTGGCTAAGTTTCTGATGAATTTTGAGTTAATGATGGACTTAAGGTAATTTTGGCATAATAATAAGTCTTGGGGATAGCTTAAATAACATAGTTTAGGGGTTTAAATATTAGGAAAAGACTGGAGTGCCCCTCATAAGACATAACTAAAAAATCTGTGAGGTGCGATAGATGAACCATCCCATGATCGAGGGATCTACCTACGATCGTGGGTAGTTCTCGTAGGTTGATGGATGATTTTGAGGATTCTTTGGACTTCAAGAGATGAGTAAGGGGAAAAATCATGGGATGATCCCATAATCTTTCCTTGGTTTATCATTTAATGTCCAAGCTGAAACAAGCTTGTGAACCACGATTTACCAACAATCATTGGTTCTTCCCACGATCTTGGGTTCCATTCATTAATAAGAGGTATATTTGTAAGCTTTAAGGTTTTTAGGGCTGTTTCATGCAGACGAAGGTATAGTATGATCGTACTATCTACCTATAGTTGTGGGTTTTCTTGTAGTCCATGACCATGTTGTGTGAATTAGAACCAGTAAGTTAGCTTGTTGCTTAGCATGCGTAAGTTAGCTTATCACTAACATGGTTGTTCCCCTATCTAGATTAATATCACTATGCAACTTGTTTGATATAACTACAGTCATGGGTTTTCTCGTAGTCCACGACCAGTGTTTAGCCAATTCCACAACCCGTGATATGTGAATTGGCCTTCGTATTCCACAATTTCCATTAAGTTTCCACTAGTCAACTTTACACTCCATAGTTTAACTTCATGGATCATCCTGTATCTTGTGGTATCAATCTCCAAAAATCATATTTTTAGGTTTTTTATATCATGACTCTTAGTATGGACAATTCTGGTTCTGTATCTTCTTTCTACGGCTCTTGGAAAGACCTCATACTGTATGAGCCTAATTTCCAATCTTCTGGACTTCCATTCTACACTGTAAACCACAACTTGTGGTAATAGAGTATGGCTCGTGGATAGCCACTTTGAGCCAACTTCGTCTGATTTATCCCATTCTTTACTTCTTTCATTTTGGGACCTATTTTCCTAAACAAGCACATAAACACACATCAAATCTATCAAAAAGTGCATAAGAACATACAAAAATTCCATGTTTTAATCAACTAAATTGTCGTAGAACCATAGCACATCAAGAGTTTTGGGAGTCTTATTTTATATATAGATGATGGATAGGTCAGGGACATGTCCCGACCAGGTACTATACTCGTAGAGGCTTATAGACTTGGGTTGTGCTGTAGCACATTTTTCTTGGCCGTGTCAACCTTACTACTTTTTTATTTTCAACATAATGGCCTTTTGCACTCTTGTATATATCTTATATAAATTTAGTTGTATCGATATCATGGTTGATATATTGGCCTACATAGTAGTTTGACATGTTTCTGGTATGAAATATTGGGTTAGCTGGAATTATTATGCTAGAAGATTCTCTTATTATAGACTCTTCGACCTTTAGTTTTGTCATTGGAGTTCTATTTATTTGTGATTACTAAGTTGCTAGTATATTCCTAAAAGGGTATATGCCTAGCTAGGTCCACTCGGGTCAAGTGTTGAACCAGGTGCCAGTTGCACTTACCAAGGATGAGAGAAATCTCTAATCAAGGATATACCAAGAGCCATTTGGAATCATATCTAAAGGATTTGGGTGTGACACACTTTGCATTGGAGCAACATCGAATCTAAGGAGACTTCCCTCCATGTCAGGTAGAGTGTTATATATAAATGTGTTGTCAACCATATTTATAAGTAGGAAGTTGCAAGAAATATAAGGTTGGATAGTCTTCTTTTGCTCAAATCCTTCTATAGAATTAAGTCCTTAGGTTGATTTTTAAGCTTACATTTAATATTTTCATAAAGAAATGCTTATGAGTAAGAAGACCATAGCCAGCTAGAGGACACCACTAGTGGGGAGAATACTAAGTATGGAGTTGGCCTATTCTGAGGCCTAAGGAGAGAGTTCTTTTGAGTCTACTCCGACTTCTCCATCACCTAAGAAGCCTCTAAGGAATGCAAGACCCACAACCCTCCTATAGTTCTACCCTATACTCCTTGTATTCCATTCTATCAAGAGTGTAGTTTATATATTGGCATAGCTAGTGGTTACTCAGCAATAGATAGGGCCACTAGGAACCACTTGACCTTCTATGGGGCCATTTTGAGGGTTCATAAGTTTCTTGCAGTGAACCCTTTGTAGTTTACTGGAACAGATCATAGAGAGGACCCTAAATACTTTATAAATTAGCTTTACAAGATATTAGGTTAATGAATGATTTAGAGACCGAGTCAATTGAATTGGTAGTTTTTTGGTTGTAAGATATTGTTGTTTTATAGTTTGAGAGTTGGAGAGGTCTAAGGGAAGAATGCACCTTATGCTACATAGAATACCTTCACAGAGGCCTTTTCAGACCACTACTTACCATGGAAGGACCAACTAGAAATGTTTTTGACCATTCAACAGGGCAATATGTGTGTTTAAGAGTACAACTTGAGGTTTGATTCCTTCACCTGGTATGCACCATTTCTTGTTGATATGATGCAAACTAAGGTATATCGATTCGTGGCATGACTTACCTCAAAGTTTGTTAAGGATTTCACTATAGCCTCACTATATGAGGATATGGATATCTCTCAAATTTAGGATTTTTCTCAAAACAAAGAAAAGCACCAATGTCACTAGGATATGACTGACAGGGTCGAGAAATAACAACCTATGATGACTAAAACTTCTGGTTATCGTAGAGATTCTTAGGGTAGTTTTAGACCATGAAAATTTGGTAGACCATCTACCGTCCACTGTATAATTGTCTCAGAGTAGATGGTTTCATTGTCTGGAGAAGTCAGTTCTAAGAGAAAGTCCATGAGCATTAGGCTCTTAGTACCAGAAAGGTTTGGACTGGCCAGGTCAAATCGGTTCCACTGTGTTTAGATAGTTTAGGTAGGGCACACTATGGGGTATGTAGACATGGCTAAACATCTTATTATTCTTCTGTACATGAGGATCATATAATGAGAAATTTCCCAAGTAGAGATAGCGATTGAAGGGTTTAGCTAAGCGATTCAACAATAAGATCATCTTCATTAGTAAATTCTATGAGGCATGGACCCCAGAGTTCAATAGGTAGAGTTTGGAGAAAAGGGGGAGCATCTAGTTCTGGTGGTGGTCAATTGAACTTAAACTCTAAGTGGCCATTAGGACTCAAATTCATTTCTAGATGCTGCGATAGGTACACTGAGTGTTTGCTCCCACTGTATTTATACATTGGTTAACCCTGTATTTACTTTGTTCTATGTTACTTAGTTTGTTTCGAGAATGTTTTATGTAGCACTAGAGTTATTATGATGACCCTTTGTTGTGTTAACACATGTTGGTGAGTCCATTATTGATATGAGGGTTTATTGAGGTTGTAGAATAGAGGTTGTTGGTCGTCAAACCTCTATAGATGTAGTAGAGCTAGAAATGGTTGACTTTGATGTTATTATAGGGATGGATTGGGTAGCATCGTGTTGTGATGATGTTAAGTGCTGGATGAAAGTGGTTGGTTCTATTTCCCTAGAAAGGCAATTCGAGAGTGGAAAGGTAATGAAAAGAGGCTAAAATGTTTTAGGTTCATTTTCTATCAAAAAGTGCGTAGAATGATCGCTAATGGTTTCATACATCACATCATCCTAGTTTATGATGTAGATGTAGAACTATCGACTCTTTTGTCTATTCCAGAGGTTAATGAGTTTCCAGACATATTTTGATGTGGGTCTGAGTACGCTCTTGTTCACTCCCTTTTGCCATATCTAAGCTTTGTTTTTAGGATGAATTAGCCTAATACTAGTATTAATGTTTAATTTTATAATTTATCACTTATGTAAGGTGTTTTGTGCAGTTTTATGAAAGAAGCCAAAAAGAGATCAAAATGGACCGTAGAAAGTTGAAAACTCCCAAATTGACATCCAGGGTAATATTAGAAGGTCGCAGAATGAGCTCTAACATGAACAAGGTTAAAAATACATCGCCTATAAAGTTTACACTCTTAAAAGTCGATCCCATGGCAAGCAATAAGAGGTTATGATGAAACATTTAACAAGAGCATAGGAAGCTTGCACTGCCAGATGGTTTTAGGCAGAGAGAAATTTTCTCCTCTTTCTTAGTAAGACTTGGAGGGGGTCCCTTGAGTGTTTTTAAATACTATAAATACCCCCTAAGTCATTTTTATTATTAGTTTGGGAAGTTTTGGAAGTTAGGAAAGGTGAAGAGCAAAAGCGAGCACAGAGCGTCACTATAATTTGGGTTATCTCTTACACTTTTTTACTTAGCATAATTTATTGTTGAATTATTATTATTGCTTGTAATCAGATTATGGGTGGCTAAAAGCCCCCCATCTTGGGTTGTGGCCAAAAGTTTGAACTTTATATATATATAGTTTATTTTTGCAGAATCTACCATTAAGTTTTGTTCTCTTAATTTTGTGCACACTACTAAATTACTTTGCAACCAATAGAATAAATGGATAATTTATAGAGGAACCTTAGAAACAAAGATTAAAAATAGAAAGTGGATTATGGGAAGGAGGGTTTGTCTCCTGAAAAATTTGTTTTAGGATGGAGATGAACTTAGATTGCCCTGCTTGGGTCAAATAAAATATGAAAACTTATTTCTATTTGAAATTAGTTCGACTATCTTTGCTCAATGTTGTAGTTAGAAGGCTATTTAGGGTAGAGGTTAGAGTGTTTCAAGAGCCACGACCATACAAGTAACTCTATGATTCAGCAAATCAGTAGATGTCTTAATAATACTTAAACATGCTAGGTAAATTATGACGTGATTATGCAAGTACCATAATCCTAGGTCTTAATAACTCTACAAATAAACTCTTAAACTTCCAACTCTTAATGTTTTGTTAGTAGTAAAATAAATAAACCAAACAAACTCTCTTTAATTAGATAACACTTATTGTTACAACCATAATAGTAGATTATTCAACTTGTCAATAATTAAGTCCATGAGAGATCGACAATACACAATTACTTACAATCATTTTATTACTTGCAACCACATACAATTTCATGTGTGTTAGGAGACAACAAGTTTTTGACACCGTTGTTGGGGACTTAAATTGGCAAGTTAAATCTTTTTACTATTGTTTTTGTTTCTATAAGTGTTAAAAACATGATCTTATCTACATTATGGAAGGTTACAAGTTTATGCTAAGTTTTGACAACAAAGTCAACCATTCTAAATATAAATAAGGGCTAACACCATTCCAACTAAAGCCTTCACAGTTTCTTTATTTAAGGTTAAGGGAGAAAGCCTCGTCACAAGCACAAAGTAACCAGTCACCCACAATAATGGCATATAAAGTGGTGGAATATCTACCACCAACTCAAGTTGCATTCCATGAGGTGGAATTCCTGCTCTCTAGTAATGTAAAGTGTAGCCCTTTACAAGAAAATGATAAAGTTGTACCGTAACCTGAAAATTAAGAAAAGAGAATTCAATTTGGATGACTTGGTCCTATTGTTCAATTCAAGGCTTCGCTTGTTTTGTGGTAGTCGAAGTCTATGTGGTTTTGGCCATTTAAAGTGGTACATGTGTTCCCATATGATTCTATTGAGCTTTAGAATAACAAAGGTCAGTGGTTCAAGGAAAATGGATTGCATGTGAAGCAGTATTTGGGAGCTGCCGAAGAGGTAAATGTATTTGAGACGTTATACCTTGATGAAGTCTGAGTAATCAAGGTACTTACATCGTACCGTGATGTTAAATCAGGTAATGTTTGGGAAGCAATCCAAGGTGTTTATATTTATTTTCTTCCATATTTCTATCTTTGTACATATTAATGCTTGTTGATGTATGAATACAAGACTTTAAACAAGAACAAATAAGATTTAAAATGGGCAAAAGTATGAACCACAGATAGTAGGATGGGTGGTGAAAAGCCTGGATGATTCATGGTCTATACTATGGAAAGTTGGAGTGAAAAATCAAATATTCAACTAGGTGGATCACAGTGATTTCACAGACCATGAAAACTAACTATAATTCATAGAATCCTCTGTCGTCTAGACACCAAAGTTGTAATCCCTTGGATCCAGTTCCACAAACTATATAATAGTTTGTGCTTCCAATGTATGGCTCGTGAAGTCCCTTATAGAGACCTAGAATCGAAAGAGTGGTTAACTTATGATCCACAAACCAAATGATTGTCTGTCCTTTCTCTTCACGGTCCATAGTAGGCCTTTCATGTATCCCAAGTAAGTGTTCTCTATATCACCCTTCAAATGACGCCATGGTCCGTGGTTGGGTCATGGTTGACAAATTTAATTAGCTTTAATTTTCACCTAACATGACCCAGTTCTCTCCAAATTTACCCAATTTGCCCTAATTTGACTCAACTAGGTATGTTTGAGTCAAATTAGTTGAGTCATATACAATGCTACTCCCTCCATTATTCTCACTCAACTTTCAAAATTACTAAATTTCCTCCTAAATCACCCCTTAAACCTTAAACACGCGTGATTTTCATTTTTTCCCTCTTCCTTGAAGTAGATTGTCGCCTCCCTTATTATCATCTTCATCATATACAAGCACAAAAAGCCTCAGTTGCACATAACTCTCTTAGTAAAATCAAGGAAATCTTAAAATTGTAAGGTTCCTCATGTTCAACCTCCTATCAAGGTCTTTCTTCGAATTTGCTAGACCTAATGGGTTTGACTACATGAACTTATTGATTTTTAGGAACCTTATGTTATAGTTATTGAGAGTAGTGTAGCAATTCTGATGAAATTGATAAAGGAATAGAAGCTTGACTTTTTTCTTATTGTGTTAATCCATGAATTAGGGAGTGAAAATAAATTGTGCTAGTCAAATGCTCTATCAGTGAAAATAATTTATTCCAGTTATGTGTGGGAGTGAAGGAACTTTATTGTTAAGTTGATTGTGCTGATGTTGGTCTATGTATTCATACCCATTGAGTCAGGGGGCATTACAATCTAAATTAACCTTAGAAATAAAATTCATGATTGTTTTGCCCACAAAACTCCTAACAATCTTGATTGTTGATAAATACGGTGAAGGTTGAGTAACCCGATATGCTTGAATGTGATACAAAAGGATTATGCCAAATCTGCAAAATGATGTTCATTAGTGTTTACTTTGAAGGGGAGCCTTGGAGTAACTGGTAAAGTTGCTGCAATGTGACCAGGAGGTCATGGGTTCAAGCCTTGGAAACAGCCTCTGGCAGAAATGCAAGGTAAGGCTGCGTACAATACACCCTTGTGGTGGGGCCCTTCCCCGGACACCACGCATAGCGGTAGCGTTAGTGCACCGGGCTGCCCTTTTAGTGTTTACATTGCTAAAAATGTACTCAGATGTGATGATTTCACTCTACGTTGAGACTTATAACCCATGAAAACCTTTCTATGGGTCATACATAACCTTAAGCATAGAATGAAAATATCACATTTGGGATCATAAATATTTGAAATTAACTTCTGTTAGAAATCATGATTGATTTCATGGCTAAAGTATTCAGTTCACGAGCCATGGAACCAACCATTATTTTTATCTTCATCATTTTTAGGTGGTGCTCTATTAGAGAAGAGAGACATTAAGGAGGCTCAATGGCATTTTACAACCAACACTTATGGGGTAGAAGAGGCCCATCAAGCAAAAGCAAGGGAAGCTTATGGAATATGGCATGTGGGAGTTCTAAATTTTTTGGAGGTGATGAACTTATGGGTGAGTCTCGACCACTGGTTATGCCAGCTACTGGCCCTGATGCTGCTACAGAGGATACTTCCAGGGTTGCATCTACAGGCCTCACATCATCGACACCAGACTCTTGCTCCTAGGGAGCACATGTAAGTTATTGCATTCCTTGCTTTACATTTTTTAGGCATTATGAACAACGCATGCTTCTTTTGGTAGGGATGAGGTTGACTGTATCTGTGTATCCACCCAAGGGTTTTTCTTGCTATGTTATTTTCCCAAGGGTGTTTTAATTTCTATTTTAACCAACATGCATAGGTTGTTTGTGTCTTATTTTTTGTTTCATGTGTATTAATTGTGTGTATTTTTTGTGGGATTAGGTATCTTGAAAAATAGAAAGACTTAGGGTAGTCAGAAAATTAGAAATTGGCACACCTATTCTGAAAATGTTTGAAAATAGCTACCCCTCCAAATTTCATAAATGTTGCATTATTTTGATAAGTTGACATGCATGGCTCTTTGTTTGACATTACATTTATTGGTAAGATAACTAGTTCTTAAGCTAATGTGTACAAACTGAATAGTTGGTAGTTGACAATTACACTATGTCCCATGTGTGTGTGAGGTTCATTACATATTTCTTACCTTGTATGTGGAATCTAGAGCTTGTCTTATTAGTCCAGCTGAGGTATTAGGAATAAAATGGGTTTATGTGTAGGAATAAAGCCACACCCTAGCTATGTTGAAAATAAGAAAGCGATGGGAAGAATAAGGTTGAGAAGCAAAATAAGAAGTAGTGTAGTGTTTAAGGAGGATTGAGGCACCTACCCCAAAATCTACCATACCTGTCCCAAGCCTACATTAAAAGTTGAGTAAAGTCCTGTAGTGATGCTAGTCCAATATTCGACAAACAAAGTATAGAAAGTAAAGGTAATCCTATAGTATGTGTGCATGCATTGTTTGAACTTCTTTGTGAGTGTGAGCGCCCTTCATATAGTGCCCCAGTCTTATTTGATTCTATGTGTGCAGGACTGTTCTTTCAAATGTGAGGACACTTGGGTGAAATTATTTGACTGCTAGTTGTAAAAGTTGTATGTAACTAAGTGTATGTATGATTGTCTACTAGTAACATGATTTCATCCAGTGATCCTGTTATGTTAGCTTGAAAAACTTTATGTGTGCATATTGGTTTTAAATGAAAAGGAGGGGGGAGGGGTTTGAACTTAGATAATGAGTATTTCCAGATGATCATGTGACTAACATGGGTTTCCTAGTTTTCAGATTACCTAAGTATTATTTGTGATAGAATCATGGTTTTGTTGCTTGAGGAGGACAAGAAAACATTGTAAGTTGAGAGTGATGATGTGTTGGGATTTCACGGCAAATTCGAGGCTTAAAACATGGAATTTTGTGGTTCTTAAGTGTTTTTTTTGTTGGATATGATCTTGTTTTATGTGTTTGTGAAGGAAAATAGGTTGTGATAGCAAAAGTTTAAATTTGAAGTAGAAAACACTAAGTATGGAGCCGTGAAGTCATGGGATGAATCATGAAATCAAACCATGACTTTGTTTTGTCATTCGTGAAGACTGATCTACAAGGTGGAAAATGTAAGTAAAAAACATGGCTCATTTGAGAGCCCGTGAGAGCATACCACAAACGGTTCTACCATTCATTGATCTAGTACCCACAGAGATACATTTTTGGGTTTCAAAGCATAGTTCAAACCACAAGTCATAGAAAAGAAGTATGGATCATGGAAGTATTCCTGGTTACTTAGAAGGATTTTATTAGAAATAGCAGACCACAAATGAATTGCTAACTTTCACGAATTATAGTTGTAAACCCCAGCTCGTGATATATTGATGCAACCTAGATTTCCAATTTATTTTGAGGATTGGTTTTATACACTATATATACTTTTCCTAGGTTCTTATTTTGAGGTTAATGTAATCTAATTGTTTAGTTACACATATTGTTTTTGAGAGACATATTGTTCTTGTGTTTTTGAGCGGATATTCGACTATGATTTTTGGTTCATGGATTCTTGTGATAAAACAATTTCTGGATTTTGCTTAATCTTCTAGTAAGTTCATGATTGTGATTTATACACTAATTCTTGGTTTTGTTCTTGAAAACATGAGTAGATAAATTCCATAACTAGGGTTGTGGGAACCATGATGGAATAACAAACTAGGTCAAAGTACTTGACGTTTCTAGAATGGTGTGCATGCATATGTTATTCTCTCTGTCTTGATTGCTTTTTCACGATTACAAATGTTAGAACTCGCCATAAATTCACTTGCTTGTTAAAATAAGTAGAGATTAGGAAAAGAGATTTACAATGGAGATTTGAGGTTTTCAACCCTTATCTAATGACTTGAGCTCTAATAGGGATAGTCAATATGAGACTAATAAAAAGAGAAATTAACTAAACACTCTAAAACCGAAAGGAGTTTGAGAGACATTTATCTACTTATGGTTGAAAAACAATTTGATGAACCATATTTTTCAGTTTTGCATGTAAAGCACCAGGATATATCACTAGTATGCTAGACTTGCTGAGTTATGAAATCATAGGGAATACAGTCCTAGTCTATTCTCACTGATTGATCATGAACAACAACATTCTCAAAATAATTACCTATTTTTACATAGTTTTAAAGTTGTTACTTGTTACTAGAATTCCCCCCCTTCAGAAATATTCCACTACCGGTTGAAATAATTGCATCAAGTTTATTCCTCGCTATATTCCTTGTTAGATTCGACCCCAACCTCGGTGAGTTCTATATTTGAACAATGACTGTATTATATATCATTTAAAGGTGTAATTTGGACATATATAATATCTACTCAGATCTACCTATACGTTAAACAACTCTATCCTGTTCCTAGGATTACCACTTTAAGATTACACATAGAGTACCCCTTAATTTTCAATTTTTCCTTGAAATTTATCTAATTGGGCTATATTTTAGCTCCTAAAACTCTTCTTATATGGTCTCGATGAAATTTTTCCTCTGTCATGATATAATGATACTTTTAATGAGATCAATGTCTTATAACTCTTGTAGATTCTGATGAACAAATGAGTAATGTAAGCTTTTAGAGTATCTATAACAGGTAAGTTGTCACACCTCAAATCCCATTGGGGCGGACATGGCACCCGAAGCCGTTAAGGCCCGAGAGAACCATTCTATACGTTCGCATACTTGTTGTCAATAGGCTAGAATTCAATCACTTATGGACACAACATATCAATAATATAAATCTAATAAGAACATTTATATAAACATGAGACATGGCCGTTGGAGCCATATGGTTGAGAAAAAAACACACAACATTCCCTCCTTCAACTGTATAACGTCTACAAAGCCTCTAACAGCTACAAAACCCAAAATATAGTCGGTATAATTTCCCACTTTATATACAATGCTTATGCAGCACCAAAACCACATATACATATGACTCGGAAAGCCCCGAACCGAACTGGAGCTCACCAATATTCTATAGATGACCCGTGGCCTACTGAGGAGGTCTACTAGTACCTGTACCTGCAGCACGTACGGTAAGTCCCCCAAGGGACGTCAGTACGAAAGAATGTACTGAGTATGTAAGGCTATAAGTAACTGTATGAGATATAAGCACTTCAATGGAATTAAGTACAAGTGAACGAACGATATAAACAACTACCATATGGTATATATGTGGAATCATGTACATTGCTTCCTTTACTTTACTGTACTTTACTTTACTTTACTGTACATCATCAATCATCAATCATGTCATGCCCGGGCCCAACTGATCAGTGGGAAATAACATAATAATCGGGATCGCCATCCATGCGGATGTTCCTTTTATCCTATGGGATACCACCCGTAATAATGGGATCGACATTCATGCGAGTGTTTCTTTCACTCCATGAGATACCACCCATTTTCAACATTAACCATTTCACAATTACTCACATTACTTCATTCTTTAGTTATAAGAGCGATACATTTATAACAGTGCTACTAATTCTGAAATGAGATATTGTACAACCCTTTGGGGATAGGACAAGTGTTATGATAATATGAATACTAGATGCTGCAGAAGAATGCGGAAAAGAATAACCTTAATTCTCAATATGTAACTACAATGACTCAGCTCCTTCCTTATGTGTTACTCTACAACACAAGTACATAATGGAGCAAACATTAACGGCTAGCTACATTATAAGTTCACAAGACGGTAAGTAGGTGCTTAACAGAAAGTAGAAACCGTCCAACCTCCAAAACACATTTTGCATCACTCCCCCTTTCATTATACTACCAGATAACAGTATTAAACCACATCACCCTAACACTTACTGCTTTTGCAAAACAACAACACCAAATCAGTCCACACACCACCAAAACAGTCCACAAACAAACATAACCGTTACAAACCGGTAGGATTACCTACCTAGTTTATCCTTTACATTTCCACTCCAATGAAACTCCATATATTCACACCATAAGGTAACCATACTGACTTCCACAGTAGCATACCAAAATCATTCCACAACAGTTCCAAAATTCAGATTAACATAACAAAAGAGTGTTCTCTTTTCACTACAACAAACGTTCCATTTACCAACACATATAAACATTTCCATCAAGCCATACATAAAAGGAACGATTCAGGGGAAGAACCACACTTTAATATACTGGAATTTCATCATCATAACTTAATTTCTTCAACACCCTAAGCCCCTATACAAGTCCAAGCCACAAGGAAGACAAATTCATCAAAACCAACACAAGTGGACTGCCAACTTAATTAAGGGACTGCCCTATACATTTTAAACACCACCAACATGTTTTACACAACCTATTATACATATATAACATTAATCTATAAGTTTAAACACTTACCAAGGCTTGCAAAATGGGAGATTAGTCTAAGAACCCTAAAGGAAAACTAGGGCGGCTGTTTGGGGTTTGAGAGAGGAGAGAGTGTTTTAATTTTCTGTTTTTGGAAAATGAAATGAATGGATAAATGAGCTGAATTCCAGCTCTTTATAAACCCTCTTATCCACCTCTTTTATCTCATTCTTATCCAATTTTTGGTCAAAAATAGTCCAAGTAGGTGATGCACCTACTTGGCTATATAAGCTGTCCAAAACAGTCCACTTACTTGGGCTAATTCTAGTTGGATCATAGCATGTTGGGCCTTAGTGATATTTAGGTGTTGGGCTGGTCATCTTCCCTATTTTATGTACTTAGTTTGGACCTCAATTCAGTCCATTAACATAGGTCCAAATGCAGCCCAATAGGTTAAATAGGTGATACACCTACTATCTTAATTAAGTCACGGAAGCACCTCACTTATGTTCTCCCCGTTTTCCAACGTCTTAATCCTTCTACCTTAATTCACCACTTAACTTTAATTTTACACTTAAGTATGTCCTTATTATCTCAAGTTTAAATACTTTTATCCATGTTAGGTTAGTCGCACAAGTTTTGAAAATGTACGAAGTGTTGTACTTGAATCAAAGAACTAGTTATTCCATCACCTATTGCCATAAATCTGTACCATTTTCCATATAAGTAAGAGTAGTGTCTATAGAATACGGGGTGTTACATCCTCCCCTCCTTAGGAACATTCGTCCTCGAATGGTAGTATTATCACTACTTAGCTTAAACAAGTTCAAGCTTAAGTTTAATCTTTATACTACCATATAATTCTTATATATACATACTTACTTGTTATTGCTCCAATTCAGCATCTAAGGCTTCCACTTCGGTTTCAAATAATTGAGGATACTTAGATTTCATCATTTCCTCAGCTTCCCATGTGATCTCTTCTACCTTTTGATTCCTCCAAAGCACTTTTACGGAAGCTACCTCTTTATTTCTTAACTTCTTAACTTGTCGATCCAAAATAGCAATAGGTACTTCTTCATAGGTGAGATCTTCCGTAACTTGTACATCTTCAGTAGGAGTAATATGAGATGGATCTCCTATGCACTTTCGAAGCATTGAGACGTGAAATACTGGATGAACTGTGGAGAGTTCTTGGGGTAGTTCCAACTCATATGCGACTTGGCCAAATCTTCGGATAATCCTATATGGTCCTATATAACGTGGACTTAGCTTTCCCTTTTTCCCAAATCTCATCACTTCTTTCATTGGCGATACCTTCAAAAATACCCAATCACCTATAGCAAACTCTAGCCCCCTTCTTCTAACATCGACATATGATTTGTGTCGACTTTGGGCTGTTTCTAGCCGTTGCTGTATCACCTTAACCTTTTCCATGGCTTGATGAACAAGATCTGGTCCAAATAGGGTAGTTTCACCTACTTCAAGCCATCCGATAGGTGATCTACACTTCCTCCCATATAACGCTTCGTAAGGAGCCATCTTGATACTTGAATGATAGCTATTATTGTAGGCAAATTCAACAAGAGATAAATGATCATCCCAATTGCCTTTAAAGTCTAATGCGCACGCTCGTAGCATATCTTCAAGTGTCTGGATAGTATGTTCTGCTTGTCCATCCGTCTGAGGATGGAAGGCCGTACTCAACTTTACTTGTGTACCCAAGCTCTTCTGAAATGATTTCCAAAAATGTGCAGTAAATTGTGCTCCCCTGTCTGATATAATGGAGATCGGAATTCCATGTAATCTCACTATCTCTTTAACATACAATCTTGCATAATCTTCCGCTGTATAAGTGGTTTTGACAGGTAGGAAATATGCTGACTTGGTAAGCCTGTCAACTATGACCCATATAGAATCAAATTTCCGCAGTGTACGAGGCAAACCTGTGACGAAGTCTATATTAATCATATCCTATTTCCAAACTGGAAGATTGATACATTGCATGTAACCTCCAGGTTTCTGATGCTCCACTTTAACTTGTTGACAATTTAGACATTGAGTTACAAATTTAGCAATGTCCTTCTTCATATTACCCCACCAATACACTTCTTTCAAATCATGGTACATTTTTGTAGCTCCCGGATGAATAGAATATCGTGAATGATGCGCCTCTATCATAATTCTTCTCCTCAGCTCATCTACATCCGGTACACATAATCTATCTTGGCATTGAAGCACCCCTTTTTGTGTAAGATCAAAGACCTTAGTCAGACCCTGTTGTACATTTTCCTTTAGCTGCAATAACATAGGATCCGCAAACTGCTTTTCTTTCACCTCAACTATCAATAAAGATTCAGCTGCATTTTGTACAATAACCCCTTCATCTGAGGATTCGAGAAGACGAACCCCCAAGCTGGCTAATTGATGTAGATCTTTGACTAAATCTTGCTTTTCTGTCAAGTGGCTACTAGTGCCTCCTATTTCCTTTCGGCTCAATGCATCAGCTACCACATTTTCTTTTCCTGGATGATATAAAATATCAATATCATAATCTTTCAATAGCTCAAGCCACCTTCATTGCCTCAAATTGAGTTCCTTCTGCTTAAAGATATACTGTAAACTTTTGTGATCAGTATAGATGTCAACATGAACTCCATACAAATAATAACGCCATATCTTTAAAGCAAATACCACCACTGCTAATTCAAGATCATGCGTGGGATAGTTTCTCTCATGCGGTCATAGCTGTCGTGAAGCATATGCTATTACATTACCGTGCTGCATCAATACACACCCTAGGCCAATTCCGGAAGCATCACAATATACTACATACCCCTCTGTGCCTTTCGGAAGTACCAATACTGGTGTAGAAGTCAATTTATCTTTCAGCTCTTGGAAACTTCTCTCACATGCATCATTCCACTGAAATTTGATTGCCTTGTGTGTAAGCTTTGTTAAAGGTGCAGCAATGGAAGAAAACCCTTCAACAAACCTTCGATAATAACCTGCTAACCCAAGGAAGCTACGAATTTCCGTAGGTGTCGTAGGCCTTGGCCAATTTTTCACCGCTTCAATCTTTTGCGTATCAACCCTTATCCCTTCATCTGATACAATGTGACCCAAGAATGCTACAGACTTCAACCAAAATTCACATTTAGAGAACTTTGCATATAACTTACGATCACGAAGAATCTGTAACACCTGTCGTAAGTGGTTAGCATGGTCCTCTTTTGATCGTGAATAGACAAGAATATCGTCTATAAATACTATCACAAACACGTCTAAAAATGGCTTGAACACCCTATTCATCAGATCCATAAAAGCTGCTGGTGCATTTGTTAGCCCGAAGGACATAACCAAAAACTCATAATGACCGTACCGTGTTCGAAAAGCTGTCTTGGGTATATCTCTTTCTCTAACCTTTACTTGATGGTAACCCGACCTCAAGTCAATCTTTGAGAAACATGTAGCACCTTGTAATTGATCAAACAAATCATCAATTCTAGGAAGGGGATATTTGTTCTTAATTGTCACCTTATTCAATTGCCGATAGTCAATGCACATTCTCAATGTGCCATCTTTCTTCCGTACAAATAATACCGGTGCACCCCACGGGGACATACTAGGCCTAATGAAGCCCTTGTCCAGCAAATCTTTCAATTGCTCCTTCAATTCACGCAATTCTGCTGGAGCCATTCTATATGGGGGAATAGATATAGGTTGAGTGCCTGGATCTACATCGATACCAAACTCTACTTCCCGTTCTGGGGGCAAACCTGGAAGATCCTCTGGAAATACGTCAAGAAATTCATTGACCACTGGAACCGATTGAGGAGTTGGTGGTTTTACATCAATATCATGCACTCCCACTAAGTGGCATATATATCCCTTGGATATCATTTTCCTAGCCTTAAGATAGGAAATAAATCTGCCTCTTGGTGCCCCTACATTACCCTTCCATTCAAGAACATCCTTTTGTGGAAAATGGTATTGTACCCTCTTGGCTCGACAATCTACCGTGGCATAACAAGAAGCTAGCCAATCCATTCCCATTATAACATCAAAATCTATCATGTCTAGCTCAACAAAATCAACCAACGTATCATGACCACCGACAGTAACTATGCAATCATGATAAACTCTCTTTGCTATGATAGATTCCCCAACCGGTGTAGTTACTTCAATTGACTTAACTAGTAATTCCGGCGTTCTTTCAAATTTTTCAGCAATCAAAGGAGTAACATATGATAATGTAGAACCCGGATCAATCAACGCATATACATTATGTGAGAATATGGACAAGATACCTGTAACTACATCAGGAGATGCTTCTGAATTCTGACGGTTTGCTATAGCATAAATACGATTTTGAGTTCCACTGGAACTAGCTGCTCCTCTAGCACCTCTACCGCATCCAATAGGCTGCACTCCTCTACCTAAGGAAGGCACCGATGATGATGATGCCACAGTGGATCCCGCAGGTCGTACCATGCTTCCCGAGCCTCTTCGTGGGCATTCCCTCATCATGTGCCCTGTCATGCCACACCAATAACAAACATTCATCCCCAGTCGGCATTCACCTGGATGATATCGTCTGCAATGCTGACATGGTGAACGAAAAGATCCCGATGTCTGTGAACCACGACTCCCACTACCTTGCCCGGCTTGATTACCTCTAAACCCTTGGAATTGAAATGAAGTGCCTGCCATGGAATGAGAAAATGGTGGCCTAGGCGGTCTATTAAAACTCCGAGGCCTAAACTCTCCTTGGGACACCATAGACTGTCCCATAGATCTAGCTCTCTTCGACGACCCTTCTTCAAACCCTTGTGTTCTTCTCCGTTGCCTCTGATCTTCCATTTTCTGTGCAAAGGCCTGTATTCTAGCTATGTCCATATCCCTGTTCAACGCAGCAATAGTACAATCTCGAACCAAATATGGCTCCAGTCTGTCCACATACTGATGAACTCTATCGGTCATCGTAGCTACCACATTCGGAGCATAACGGGCCAAAGAGTTAAATCGAAGGCTATACTCTCGGACACTCATGTTACCCTGCCGCAGATTCAAGAACTGGTCTGCACGAGCCTCTCGGACCTCATATGGGAGATAGTGATCAATGAATGCCATTTTAAATTCTTCCCAACTAGCTGGGAGTGCATCAATACCCCTCGACCATTTCCAATCTTCATACCATAAAATAGCCTCGCCCTTCAATCTATAGGCCGCAAGCTCAACCGTTTCCACACTGAACACATGCATAACCTCCAAAGCCCTTTGAATTTGATCTACAAAATCTTGAGGGTCCTCATTTGGATCTGATCCAGTGAATGTGGGAGGATCTAACTTCAGAAAATCCTGTGTCCGTCGACTAGCTGCTCTAGCTGCACTATCATCACTTGTCGTTGGACCACCTTGTCCCTGAACTTGTGCAGCAACTATTCGGGTCAACATTTGCACTGCACTCTTTAGATCCTGGTCAGTAGTATTTATTGGTGGTCCTGCAGGTACTTCTCTTCCTCTTGACTCTTCTGACAATGGAAGAGTGGAAGAAGCCTGTGATGCAAACTCATTTTCAGCTTCACCTTAATTAGCTTGTTTAGGTGGTGATTTACTAGTTCCTTCTCCGGCATCCATGTCTATCTTCTTACCTCTACCTCTACCTCTTCTTGTAACAGGCATTTTTACTATAACACAAGAAAACCATTTCAATGGTCAGATGTGATTCAACCTACAACTTTAGCTCTATTGCACGATCTAGGAAATGAAGAAAAGAAACAACTCCTAAATGTCCCGTAGTCTCCTACGTATAGATGTGGTGCACAACACATCGATAAGTAAGAATCTACTCAGACACGGCTTTGTAGACACCCTAGGACGACCGCTCTGATACCACTTTTGTCACACCTCAAATCCCATTAGGGCGGACATGGCACCCGAAGCCGTTAAGGCCCGAGAGAACCATTCTATACGTTCGCATACTTGTTGTCAATAGGCTAGCATTCAATAACTTATGGACACAACATATCAATAATATAAATCTAATAAGAACATTTATATAAACATGAGACATGGCCGTTGGAGCCATATGGTTGAGAAAAACACACACAATATTCCCTCCTTCAACTGTATAACGTCTACAAAGCCTCTAACAGCTACAAAACCCAAAATATAGTCGGTATAATTTCCCACTTTATATACAATGCTTATGCAGCACCAAAACCACATATACATATGACTCGAAAAGCCCCGAACCGAACTGGAGCTCACCAATATTCTGTAGATGACCCGTGGCCTACTGAGGAGGTCTACTAGTACCTGTACCTGCAGCACGTAAGGTAAGTCCCCCAAGGGACGTCAGTACGAAAGAATGTACTGAGTATGTAAGGCTATAAGTAACTGTATGAGATATAAACACTTCAATGGAATTAAGTACAAGTGAACGAACGATATAAACAACTACCATATGGTATATATGTGGAATCATGTACATTGCTTCCTTTACTTTACTGTACTTTACTTTACTTTACTGTACATCATCAATCATCAATCATGTCATGCCCGGGCCCAACTGATCAGTGGGAAATAACATAATAATCGGGATCGCCATCCATGCGGATGTTCCTTTTATCCTATGGGATACCACCCGTAATAATGGGATCGACATTCATGCGAGTGTTTCTTTCACTCCATGAGATACCACCCATTTTCAACATTAACCATTTCACAATTACTCACATTACTTCATTCTTTAGTTATAAGAGCGATACATTTATAACAGTGCTACTAATTCTGAAATGAGATATTGTACAACCCTTTGGGGATAGGACAAGTGTTATGATAATATGAATACTAGATGCTGCAGAAGAATGCGGAAAAGAATAACCTTAATTCTCAATATGTAACTACAATGACTCAGCTCCTTCCTTATGTGTTACTCTACAACACAAGTACATAATGGAGCAAACATTAACGGCTAGCTACATTATAAGTTCACAAGACGGTAAGTAGGTGCTTAACAGAAAGTAGAAACCGTCCAACCTCCAAAACACATTTTGCATCACTCCCCCTTTAATTATACTACCAGATAACAGTATTCAACCACATTACCCTAAAACTTACTGCTTTTTCAAAACAACAACACCAAATCAGTCCACACACCACCAAAACAGTCCACAAACAAACATAACCGTTACAAACCGGTAGGATTACCTACCTAGTTTATCCTTTACATTTCCACTCCAATGAAACTCCATATATTCACACCATAAGGTAACCATACTGACTTCCACAGTAGCATACCAAAATCATTCCACAACAGTTCCAAAATTCAGATTAACATAACAAAAGAGTGTTCTCTTTTCACTACAACAAACGTTCCATTTACCAACACATATAAACATTTCCATCAAGCCATACATAAAAGGAACGATTCAGGGGAAGAACCACACTTTAATATACTGGAATTTCATCATCATAACTTAATTTCTTCAACACCCTAAGCCCCTATACAAGTCCAAGCCACAAGGAAGACAAATTCATCAAAACCAACACAAGTGGACTGCCAACTTAATTAAGGGACTGCCCTATACATTTTAAACACCACCAACATGTTTTACACAACCTATTATACATATATAACATTAATCTATAAGGGTAAACACTTACCAAGGCTTGCAAAATGGGAGATTAGTCCAAGAACCCTAAAGGAAAACTAGGGCGGCTGTTTGGGGTTTGAGAGAGGAGAGAGTGTTTTAATTTTCTGTTTTTGGAAAATGAAATGAATGGATAAATGAGCTGAATTCCAGCTCTTTATAAACCCTCTTAGCCACCTCTTTTATCTCATTCTTATCCAATTTTTGGTCAAAAATAGTCCAAGTAGGTGATGCACCTACTTGGCTATATAAGCTGTCCAAAACAGTCCACTTACTTGGGCTAATTCTAGTTGGATCATAGCATGTTGGGCCTTAGTGATATTTAGGTGTTGGGCTGGTCATCTTCCCTATTTTATGTACTTAGTTTGGACCTCAATTCATTCCATTAACATAGGTCCAAATGCAGCCCAATAGGTTAAATAGGTGATACACCTACTATCTTAATTAAGTCACGGAAGCACCTCACTTATGTTCTCCCCGTTTTCCAACGTCTTAATCCTTCTACCTTAATTCACCACTTAACTTTAATTTTACACTTAAGTATGTCCTTATTATCTCAAGTTTAAATACTTTTATCCATGTTAGGTTAGTCGCACAAGTTTTGAAAATGTACGAAGTGTTGTACTTGAATCAAAGAACTAGTTATTCCATCACCTATTGCCATAAGTCTGTACCATTTTCCATATAAGTAAGAGTAGTGTCTATAGAATACGGGGTGCTACATAAGTCCTCATATATTAAGTACTTATGGAATCAGATGTGACCTTTGTAGGACAATCTAAAGTTAGCTACATTCGTCTATAAAACTAAAGTTCAACCATATTCAATGGAATTTCTATTCCAGCATGAAAAATAAGGGTGATTTGAAGATTTTCTCCTTAATCACCTAGGAGGAACAAGATATGACAAATGCATATCGAGTAAACATAGGCATCAATCCATCCCACTCTTAGTGAAGAAATCAAATGAACTTTATCGGTATCCAAGATATAATCAGATTGGCTTTAAGGGCATATATTAGGGCGATAAAAGACATGTATAATGGAGCTAAGACGTGGGCTAGGACAGTAAGAGGAGACTCAGAGCATTTCCTTGTGTAAATGGGGTTGCACTAGGGATCAGCTCTTAGTCCTTTTCTCTTTGCAGTGATGGATGTATTGACGTGGTGCTTCTAAGATGAAGTATCTTGATGTAAGTTTTTTGCAGATGACATAGTACTGATTGATGAGACACGTGGCAGCATAAATGATAGGTTGGAGGTGTGGAGACAAACTCTGGAAGCTAAAGAATTTCACTTGAGTAGAACCAAAACTAAGTATTTGGAGTGCAATTTTAGTGAGGGGTTGCATGAGGAAGGTGTGGAGGTACATATGGACATACAGGATCTTCCTAAAAGTGATCGTTTCAAATATCTTGGCTCTATTATCCAGGGTAGTGGGGTCATAGACGATGATGTTACTCATCGTATTGGTGTAGCATGGATGAAGCGGAGGCTTGGAGTCTTTTGTGATTAAAAGATACCACCAAAACTTAAAGGTATGTTTTATAGAGTGGTGTTTAGACCGACATTGCTATATGAAATAGAGTGTTGGCTAGTCAAAAAATACCATGTTTAGAAGATGCATGTCGCTGAGATGAGGCTACTTGGATGGATGTGTGGACTTACTAGGTGTGATAGAATCAGGAATGAGGTTATTCGAGATAAGGTGGCAGTGGCCTTTGTGGTGGATAAAATGAGGTAAGCGAGATTGAGATGGTTTGGACTGTGATGAGGCAAGGTTCAATACCCCAATGAAGAGGTGTGATAGGTTGGATATAGTGGGTATAAAGTGGGGTAGAGGTAGGCCGAAAAAGTATTGGGATGAGGTGATTAGACAGGACATGACACATATTCTGGTTACCGAGGACATGACCTTAGATAGGGAGATGTGGAGGAAACATATTACAGTAGATGGTTAGTCGGGTATGAGTATTGTCGTGCACCATAGTATGTTAGTTCAGGGTTTAGCCATAGATATCTATCATTGTTGTTGTTTATTGTGTTTCGATTATCACATTATTTTGTGGCTGATTATTGTTTTTGGGTATATTTTACATTGTTCCCTTGTTGTAATATTTTTTTTACTATTTTCCTATTTTTTACCTGGATTTACTGCACTTGAGCCGAGGGTCTTCCAAAAATAGCCCTTCTACCTCATTGAGGTAATGGTAAGGTTTTCGTACACTTTACCCTCCCAGACCTCACTTATGGGTTTTTACTGGTTATGTTGTTGTTGTTGCTGTATACATGAGAAATCAAACGAACAAATAATACTCACAACTTTCAAAATCTTTAGTCATATGCATATAAAATATTTAGTACTATCATGTAGGGTAAGGCACCATATCCTACTCTTAATCAATTTATTAGTTTACTCATAGGTTTTAATATGAGGGAGAATGAAAAAGAAGTAACACAACACAACTTCAACAAGGCATTCTCTGTTGTGTCTAATCAAATAGACAAAGAGAGAGGAAACTACTCTCAGAAAAAAGGAAACAACAACTAAAATTCCAGAGGAAGGGGTTTCAGACCTGCTGGACAAGGATAAAATAATCAAACTATTCAAGGTGGAAACCAAGAGAAGAATACTATTGAGTCATGTCAGATTGTGGTAGAAATAATTACACTACTCTTAAGTATTTTTACAAGTTAGACTATTCTTATTAGTCTATAAATGAACTACCACAAGCATTGGCTACTGTAAAATAGAAGAACAGAACATCTACAGATAACACTTTATATGTAGACTCAGGAGCAACTAGTCACATAACAAAAAATTAAGGTACTCAATATACTCTTACACACTATAATGGATCTGACAGAATCATTGTTGGGAATGGATCTCAATTAGATATAACACATGTTGGCAATACAACTAGATTGTGGTTGAGATTTTAAGAGGTTTTTGTAGTACCTAAGATTACTAAAACCTATTCTCAATTAGTAAAATTGCAAAGGATAATTCTTGCACTCTTAAATTTGATGAAATTTATTTTGTTGTAAAGGACAAGAAGAAAAGAACATTATTGGCTAAAGGATTTAAGATTGGAAGATCGGGATTTCTCCCTACTTCTCAAGCTAGATCAAATTAGGCTTTAGCAATGACATCTATAATTGAATCGAGAACAGAAAGACATGACATCAACTCAATAAATGATGTCTACATCATAAGTGCTACTTGCAAAATATATTAGCCAATGGAATGGTGATAAGGGGGCCTATCCATTTCACTCTATCTGAGTTATAATGTGTAAATACGAACTCTATGACTTGGAGGATAACAATCCCTACGCTTTGACTACCACACAAGACTGGAGGAATTCAGACAATATTTGGCATAATAGATTAGGATATCATATTTTAAATATTTTAAAATATTTGAGTGATAGTAGTTGCATTAGTGTTAGTAGCTTGAATAAAATAAATAATTTCTGTTCTAGTGTCAGTTGGGCAAATGTTGTAAACTTCCATTTATCTGGAGGAATAAAATTGAAAAGAAACCATTATTTAAAATTCATTGTGATCTTTGGGTACTTACTCCTTTGAATCTTCCCAACATATGAAATATTATATAGTGTTTACAGGTGATAACACAAGATATACGTGGCTTTATCCATTGAGAAAGAATTCTGAATTTTTTGAAGTATTTATTAAATTCCCGAAAATGGTAGAAAGGTAGTTTTCTAAAGTGATTAAGATATTTCAGTGTGATGGAAGTAGTGAGTTCATCAAATCATAATTTATTAAACATATGGAAGGTTGTGGCATTGTCAAAAACATTTCAGGTCCTAATACACCTAAACAAAATGTAGTTTCACAGAGAAAGCATAGAGATATTATTGAAACTAGACTAACTCTTCTGCTCCATGCTAATCTTCCTTTATCCATTTAGGTGGAGGCCTTCCTCACTGTTGTGTTTCTCATTAATAGGCTTCCCTCCTCAGTTGTAAAAGTGATAACTCCATTTGTTAAATTATATGATGCATAACTTGATTAAAACAACTTGAAGGTGTTTGGCTGCAGATGTTTTCCATATATAAAGAGCAGTACCAAGTATAATCCAAAGATCTATTCATGTACGTTTATAGGATACAACAGCTTACACACGCATTATAGATTTTATCAACCTCAAACAAGGAGAGTGCGTATGTCTAGACATGTCATCTTTGATGAATGTACATTACCCTTTATACCTCCAACCCAAATGCAGGAAAACACTAATGTCTCACCTCACTTAGCCACTTTCGTTGAGTTTCTCTCCAAATTAGAGGAACAAGATTATACGAATTCAAGGGAAGTGTTGCCAACTTCTAAACATGTAGTTGATCACTTATATAATAATCAACATATGGCTGATCAAATATAATTTGTTGATCTTATAGCTTATCAAAGTGAACAGGCAACATTCTGGCTTGCTGATGATGATAATGACTCTAGCTCTATAAATGATCTGACTAAACCTCTAGATCCTCTTATACATGTTTTAATGATAGTGTAACAGGAGGTCACTCATATTCTGACTTTTATGTGTATAATCCACAAGGGATAAATTATAAATTTATCTCACAGGCTAGTTCAATATTGAGAACCAATAAATAGGAGATATTACACTCATAAAAGGTTCCTTAGTTCATTCATCTACAGAACCACAAGGGCAGTATATGATCACTAGAAAAAAGATAAAGTCAGCCTCCCAACATCACATGTCTCTTGTTGCCAACAAAGAAGAGAAAATTAGGGAATGTACAACAACCAATGAGGCACTGAACTCACCACACTGGCTTCCAACTATGTATAAGGAAATTAATGCCTTACATAATAACAAGACTTAGACAGTAGTACCCAAAAATGTAGGTATGAAGTTAGTTGGTTCAAAATGGGTATTCAAGACCAAGTTAAAGGCTAATGGAACAAAAAAAGGTACAAAACAAGACTTGTGGCTAGAGGTTTCTCTCAACTTGAGGGAATAGATTTTGAAGAAACTTTTAGTCCAGTGGTTAAGGCCACAAGTATACAAGAGTGGTTTTGTCAGTTGTTGTAGTTCCAAGTGGGAAATTAGGCAGTTAGATGCATATCTTCATGGTCATTTGTAAAAACAAGTTTAAATGAGTCAATCTCTAGTGTTCATTAGTTCTAAATATGCACACCATGTTTACTTGTTAAAGAAGGCATTATATAGCTTTAAACAGGTACCTAGATCTTAGTACAACAAGTTTAGCATGCTTATACTTCATCTTGGGTTAACTTGTAGTACAGAAAATCCTTCTTTGTTCACACTAAAAGGCCACAAAGGCATCATATTTTCTCTTGCTATATGCAGAAAAATTCATTGTTATAGGAAATGACAATGAGCATATCTCAGAGGTTGTTTCACAACTTGGAAGAGAATTTTCTATGAAAGATCTTGGTCCCTTGCATTTATTTCTAGGAATTGAGGTCAAATATTTTGACTTCACTTAAATAAGGCTAACTATGGTGCTGAGCTACTTGGAAAGACTGATATGACCCTAGCCAAAGCAATGAATACAAAATTGGGATAGAAACATGATCTATATAAGGCTACTGGAAGTCATGTTAATTCCTCTATATACAAAAGGATTCTGGGATTCTTTAGTTTTTAACACTCATTAGGTCTGATATCACTCATGCAGTGAATCTAGCGGGCCAACAACATTAACATACCATGTATATTCCAACAAAGTGGGATCTAGAAAGGGTAAAGTGTACGTAGTCCTTACCACTACTTGAGAGGTGAGGTAGAAAGGTTGTTTTAGATAGACCCATGGCTCACAACAAAAATATAATCTAGAAAAAAGACATAATATATGAACAAGAAATAATAGGTAGTAACAAAATGACAGATAATAACAGAAATAAGAGTACCACAAAGTAACTCTAACAGTTAATCTAGCTTACAAGTTTATGCGAATTCCTAACAGTGATCACTTTTAAGGTGTTAAGAGGATACTCAGGTACATCAAAGGCACTTTATAAGATGGACTAACTATTATCTCATTATTACCTTGTAGATTGTATGGCTAATCAGATGCAGAATGAGGTGGATGCACTATAACTAGGACATCTACTATAGATTATAACATTTATCTTGCTGCAAATTGTGTCTCTTCGACTTCAAAAAAATAGACCACAGTGGAAAGATAAAGTGTTGCAGCTGCATATAGAGCATTGGCATCTACTGCAACTGAAATGATATTGAAAATCTACTTACTTCATGATAATGGAGTATACCTTAGAATAGTGCCTATATTCTATTGTGATGATTTGAGTGCCTTGTGCATAACAGTTAATCCAAACATACATGCTAGAACCAATATGTTGAAATGGACTATCATTTTGTTAGAGAAACAATGGCCAAAAGAAGCTTCTCATATAGTTTCTAATGTCTAAAAATTAGCCAACTGACATATATACAAAGGCCTTGACAATGCAAGTTGTTGTTGGTTTATGAAAAAATATAGGACTAATAGTTCCACCACTCACTATCTTGAGGGTAAATGCTGAGGATAATGATCAAGAATGTGGTCATGATTATAAATGTGATCACCATGTACAGAAGTAGAATTGCTAGAGGTATTAGTTAGTTGTTAAGAGTTAGAGTCGGCTAGGATAGGTAATTGTAGTAGTAGTAATCCTATACAGTTGTATAGTATATATGTAGTATAACTCTAAGAGTCCAAGACAAGCATAACTAGGACTCTTGTAACTAGAATAGGACTCTACAACTCTCTTGTGTTAAACTTGTATATATAGGTTGACAATATTCTCTATATCTTGTTTTAGATTTCTACAATGATAACTGAGCAACACGAGCATATAGACAATGCTACAACTAGAAATCATGCACACATAGTCGAGGAGTTCAACAAATCAAGGTGAAAATTTCCAATTACCCATAGCATAGAATCGGTACCCGCATAAATTCTTATCACCTGATTTACATGGGACTTATATTATCCATCACCATTTTACCCAGTCAGCAATGCACTGACATTTCATAGAGAGTGAAAGAATGTCTCAAATTGCCTTAAATGAAGCTTGAAAAGTCAAATTATGGCCTTAACCTTCCTTAAAGCCTCATAACGATGCTAAATTGATTAAATACAAAATCTATACAAGTAAATGAGTCCATAGACATCCATATTGCTATAATTTTTTTCCAAGCCTAAAAATTCAACCACGAGCCCTATGGAAAAAATAGGAATTTTCTTTGAATATCAAATTGCCCGTAAAGTAAGGAGTTTAAATAAAAAAATTCATCAAAAAACATATTTCATTTCGACTTTCAAATCAAAGAACTTCATTCTCCCTACTTAGGGCAAACATGCCCCCCCTTAAATCCCCAATCCTTAAGTACTATTAATTCATTAATTTACTAATAATTTAGCAGGGAAAACATAAATTAGGGATTTTTTTAAAATTAAAAATGGGCTTTTGACCCTTCTATTTAAAACAAAATTTGATATTTGCAAAGGCCAGGCCCAAAAGTGGCCTGGCCTAAAAAGAAATAATATCAGACAATAAATCCCTAATCATTCCTTTTAGGAAATTAGAAGCCTCTCCCTCTTCCATCTTTCTTCTCTAATTTGTTTTGGACAATGTTAAGCTCTCTGATAGATCCAGCTAACAAAGACCCTTCACCTCAGCTAGATCTTTAAGCTCCCCATCCTATGAAGAAGGAATGTAATCAAGAAAGGTGACAAACTTATTATTAAGTCTTGAAAATGTGGATCTATGGAATAGGGATAAATCACTTCTATGTAGGAGCTTCCAATATAGATTTTACAGTACCATTATTTGAATACTTAATCATTCAACACCCCAAGCTCTCACTAGGTGTAGATCTTTGTATTCGAGGAATTTACTTCCAACAAAGGTAAAACCATCTTTATAAAAGCTCATATTTTCAGTGATTATGTTCACCCCCCTTACACCACTTGAATTTGTGACAATTTGCCTTTATGTTATTCTGTTAGTCTAAATTCGAACCCATTTTTTTTTCAGAATCTAGTCAGTGTTATTGTTGTGCTTTGTTCCTCTTTTTTCTACACCATCAACCGATGGAATGAGTTTGGATGGAAACTAATACCACCACAAAATCTAGGTGCAAAATTAGAAGAAACAAAGAAGGAGCACTAGCTTTAACTAGCTTATTGCCTTATGCCACCCAACTTGTACCATTTGCATTGAAGCTACTTTCAAATTGAGCTGAATTTACCATTCCAGGTACATCCCTCTCTTTTATGCTGCAACTTATGTTAATACTAGCCTGTGCATAATTAGTGAATCCTAGCCTTGATGTCATGTGTCTTGTATAATCCTTCTAATGTTGTTGTTCCTTTCTTATCTAAATTAATGATTTTTCTACCTTTTGCTGGAACCTTTTCAAAGTTGTTAAACTGGAATTCACCTGCAGAATCAAAAGCTAGGTTATTGAAATAATCAGCAAAAGTATTACCTTCCCAAAGATAATGTACTAGTCTTATTGATATTACACTCATTAGGGCTCTAATAGAGTTTTCCACCAGTGTCACACTCTATATAACATCCCATACTCCTTTTAGTATTTGGACCATAGTCCAAGAATCTGATTCCACAATAATTTGCTGAATATCATTCTCTCTGCAAAAATTATGCACTCCTTGATAGTTATAGCCTCTGCCTCCAAACTAGTAGTGTCATGAATTATAGAGGCTTTAGCAACTAGCAAATCTCCTTTCAAGTTTCTAATGCAAAATGTAATATAACTAAGTCCTGGATTCCCCTTTAATGCAACATCAGTATTTTCTTTAAGTCATTCTTTATCCGGGAGTAGCCACTTCACAGCTCTAAATAAATGAGAACTCCTATACCTCTATAGTACATCACTGATATTTGCCCATCTTTTACCTGGAATCTCTATTTTAAATATGTACTTTATGAAGTTAACAACAATAGCATCAATTTCCCAGAATATCTTTCTCTCCTGATACCTGCCTCCGTGAAGGATCGTGTTCCTTCTCTTCCATAGAAACCATAGAATTAGTAGAGGAACAACATTAAAAACAACATTTATTCTATAATTACCTTCCTGGTTTCTCCATAATCTAACACTTTGCTTCAAATTGAGCCTTTGATCTATAATTCCAGCAGTACCACAGTAGTAATTCCACACTTTATCAACAATCTCACCTTTTAGGAATAAATGCTCAATTGTTTCTCTCTCAGGACTGCTGCAACATTCAAAATATTCAGAGACCTTAGGATTCCATGCATTCATTAGAGCAGCTACAAGAAACAACCCTTACCAAATTCTCCAAAAAATAAAAGAGTACCTAAAAGTCAACCATTTGCACCAAATAGCCTTTAGGTCTTCATTAACAACAACTTTATGTCTGAGTAACTCCCAGGCTCTCTTAGTGCTAAATTGACCATTATTGTTCTTAGTCCACCAAGGTTTATCCATCACATTCTCATATATAACATGGCCTAATTTGTTTCTTACATGATTTAATACATACTCTAGAATCAACTCTTGCACTTTTCCATAGTCCCATCCTTCTTCATTCAGAAATTCACTAATACCCTTCAAAGGATGGCAAGAGTGAACCTCAATAGGGTGTAAATATAATGGACAAGTGTTAGTCTAGTTCTCAAACCATATAGAAAAAAGTACCACTCTTTGGTTCCCACCAAAAGTACTGTTCAACCATCTCCCTATTCTTCAGCATAGCTTTACACACTTGAGAACCCCTACTCCATTGCACCAAAGCTGGGATTTGTTTTTTTTACAGTATTTATTTCAAAGGGAAATTTGTCTACAAATTATTATGTGTCCGAAATCTCCACTACAACTTCGAATGCATTTCTTGTGACACAGCTTCAATGGATCTAAATCCTAATCCCCCTTCCACTATGGGTAGCATACCTTGTCCCAATTAGACCAGTGTTTGCTTCTACCTGCTTCTTTATTATGCCAAAATAATTTTGCATAAATTCTTTGTAAATCTTTAATCACACTCTTAGGAGGAACATTGCTGATAAGACATATATGGGGATGCTCTGTAGGACACTTTTCAGCAACACTTTCTTCCCCCCATAAGACAATAACCTACCCTTCCATGCTTGAAGTTTATTCCTCAATTTATCCACCAAATCTTCTAAGTGTTCTTTTTTCTTCTTTGAGTGTGAAATTGGACAGCCAAGGTATTTCAGAGGAAATGAACCTTTGGCCATCCCTGTGATTTGTTCCACCTACTGCCACACCCTCCTGAAAGTATTTTAGTGCATATAGAATTTTTTTTTGTCCTCGGTCACCTTCTGTCCAGATTCCTATTCATATTCCTGTAATATCAACATAATTTTTCCAATGGAATAATCATTGAATGAAGCAAATATTATAGTGTCATCAACATATACCAAATGGTTGAGATTTAGACTACACTTGGGAATACCATACCCTACAAAGAATTCATCCTAAAAAAGATGATTGAGAGCCATAGTTATAACCATAACAGATAAGATAAAGATAGCAGGAGATAGGGGATATCCTTGTTTTA
Source organism: Capsicum rhomboideum (assembly GCA_031232105.1). Classification (NCBI taxonomy): domain Eukaryota; kingdom Viridiplantae; phylum Streptophyta; class Magnoliopsida; order Solanales; family Solanaceae; genus Capsicum; species Capsicum rhomboideum. The sequence continues at coordinate 42,080,832 of CP124719.1, read as the reverse complement.
CCCCCTAGTAGTGTGGAAAAAACCTACTGATTGCCCATTTAACTACACTGAATAGTAGTTATTAGAAAACAATCTCCAAATTATATCCACCACCCTATTTGGGAAGCCCATTTTTCTTAGAATTTTCATTAAAAAGTACCAAGAGACTCTATCATAAGCTTTGGTCATGTCCATCTTTAGTACCACATTGGAAGGTTTTCCTCTTTTCCCTATATAAGAAATCAATTCGTGTGTTAATAACACATTTTAAACAATATTTCTCCCCTTAACGAAACCTAATTGATTGTGAGAAATCTGTCTAGGCAAAATATTCTCCAATCTATTATAATAATTCTTGAAACAATCTTATTCACAAAATTACTCAAACTAATGGGTCTCAAGTCTGAAAAAGATTGTACATTATCTTTTTTAGGAATAAGAACCAAATTAGTATGAGTAATAGATTTTGGGAGGGTATTACCTGCAAAAACATCCAACACTAATTCGATAACATCCCTACTTACCATATCCCAGTAACATTGGTAAAATCTTCCAGAAAGACCATCAATACCACAAACACTATCTCCATTCAGGCTATAGAAACTATTTTTAATTTTTTCTTTATCAGGGATGGCCTCTAAAACATCATTATCATCTACTGTTTCCATATCAGGGATGTGATCAATAAGAGAAAAATTAGAGGCATTTATTTCTTGAGTGAACTACTTCTAGTAGAAGATAATGGCTTAATTGGCAATCTGATCATCCTCTTCTAACCAACAACCCTGATCATTTAGAATTCTAGATACCTTAAGCCTATTTCTCCTTCCTATCACTAGACTGTGAAAAAATCTTGTATTTATGTCACCATTTTCAAACCAATCATACCCTGCCTTTTTCTTCCAAAAACTCTCTTCCAAGTGAAGATATCTTGTGTATTCAGCCTTAGACCTTTGCATTACAACCCTATTTTCCTGGGAAGAATGATCTTCAAAAAGTTTTTCTTTAATTTTTGCAATCTTTTCTCTAATGAATGGTTGCTTAAAAATGTCCCCGTATGCTTGCCTACTCAACAAAGCTAGAGCCTTCTTGACCTACTTAATCTTTCTTTTGTATGTTCAGTCGAAAATTTTAGAAACCTGAAGGGTCTTTGAAACGTGCTTGATCTATACTTACAATTCAACAATAAAGAGGCATGATCTGATGTATCTCTTGCTAAATCTTCCACTTTGCGTAGGAAAACAGACCCTAAAGCTCAAATAAAGCTAAAAAGGATAATTTGTTGCAGATCCATAGAGATGTAAGTGATGCTTCAATCAATCATTCAGAAGAACTTAAGAATGACAAGGATGATGATAATGATTTTTTAGCTGAAGTGAAGAAGCCAAGTTATGTTCAATGTCGTCCTGAAATTAATTCTCATGAGAATGATGGTGTACCAACTACTTTAATTTTGTTCCTAATTCTAAAGGGCAACTGTCAAGAGAACCTGGTCCTATTTAGCCTCAACCTGATGTACAACTTTTAAATTGGAAGCATAGAGGATTACATTCTTTGGACAGTCTTATGTCTCCTCTTGAATATGGCACACAAATGTGCTAAAAATCCAGAAACATAGCTTCTCAAAAATGAAATAAACAAGGTATGCAATCATGAAGGACATACACTTGGTTTGGGATGAGACATTGTGTTTAAAGTCGAAAGTGTAACCAGACATAATAGAAAAAAAGACCTGGTTTGTATTACAGGTGCACATCTATGGTCGTACTTATAAATTATTAAATATGCTTATATGCAAGGTCATATTTTCTTTTCCCACCTCCTCCATATATCATCGTGTCACTTTTTATTTAAAATATCATCTCTCTTCTAGAAGTGACACGTTGCTCCTCTTGTCTTGTCAATAAATCTCACCATTCACTCATTTTGTCCTTTGTATATTTTTTTCATTCTCAAAATAATAAAATTCCTTTATCATTAGAAATCAAGTTCCTTAGTTCCTTTGTCCTATGTATAGTAAGATGGGACACCTGCTCCTTTATCCCCACAAGTTTAAGGTTCTCCTAATCCTTAAAAAAATCCAGATAAGGACAATGAGTTGTTGCGACCTACTATTTTTAAAGAAAGATGTATCTTCTAGCAGTGTGAGGGAACATAAGAGAAGACCAGTTATCCATACTAAGTCAAAGGATGATACAGATAAGTTTTGAAGAAAAACAAAGGGAAAATATCTAGGCAACATAATCTGAAGAGAAGAATGATGGATGAAGAGATATCTCAGTCGAAGGTGGTTTAAGTGTGTGAAGAAGACTCTCAAACCATTAAGGAGGCACCATTTTCTGAAGGAATTCAAATATGTAAAAGAAAGGGAGTAATTGGGTCAAAATAGACTATCTCAAGTCTCATTGTTGCACTAGAATGAAGCAACCTAGAATTGTATAAGATATTGGATGCAAAGGATTATGAAATTCAATATTTAAGGCTTAAGTGGCTCAAGCATCTCAGGGAACCATTTAGGAACTAGGTTTCACAGACTATTTCTGATCTCAAGTCAGAAAATGTTGAATTCAAGAAAAAGGTGGATGCTCTTATTCAGCAATTGATTGAAAACAATAGGGACACTAAAAAGCATTTTGATCAGCTCCTCTTTAAATCCTAAGCTCTATCCTCCTCCTAGACCTATTTATTTATTCTCTATGATAGTTCATTTTGAAATCCTTTGCTTACCCTATTCTCGACTTGGTACTTTTGCATGTTTTTTAATTATTTGTATGATTTAGATGCTAGACTATTATATCTATCTTAAATGGTATCCTTTAATTGCAGCTATTTCTGGTCTTATCTATGTTGTGGGCTTCTTGCATGCTTGTGCTATCCTTATTTTGGGTTGGCTTGTGCTTATTGTGCCTACCTTATACTATTGTTCCTCATTTGTGATGCTAAAAAAAGGAAGATGATTTGGTTTTGTTACAGGAGGAATGGATGGGGAGAATATGTATAGGGATAGGAGAAATAAAAATGAGTGCTGGTGTCAGGGGTAACATCCTAATCTGGTCCACTGTTGGCTTAAGTTTGTCATCATCAAAAAGGGTGAAAATGTCTTATTCTTTGTTTTGATGACTGTCAAACTCATAAAGGGGATGGAAAATCAATAAAATGATGTTATCTAGAGATGTTGATGATAGGGGGAACTAATAAAGATGATGTAGGTGATAGGATGATGCTAGTGAAGGGAGAACTAATAAGGGACCTGATACTCCTAGCTAGTAGGAGAAACTAAAAAGGGATAAATACTGATAAGAAAACTCTCTGAACCTGCTGCTATATTAGTAATCGGGTTGTCATCATCAAAAAAGGAGGAAATGTTGTACTCAAAGTTTTGATGATTAAAAAACCTCATGGAAGGACCTGGTACCGGAGATGCATGAGTAAGTGGTTATTTGATGTCTGACAACACTGTACGAGTGTGGGTGGCTATCTTTTGGAAAACCTGATACTCATATTAATGATGCATAGCTACTAAGGTACTATATATTATTTTGATTATTTGATAAACCTGCTGAGGGACTAGATGAAGGAACAGGTTTACGCACTAGGCTTATCTAAGGGGAATAAGGGATTCAAGATCTCAGAGGGGACAAGGGTATAAGTTGCATGATTGAAATGATCTTTCAAGAGGGAAAGCTCAGTTAAAAGGAACTATCTTTTAGAGGGATCTTATTTCATTGGGACCATATGAGGGACCAGGTACGCGCACTAGGCCGATCCATGCAAGTCAACTCTGACGACTGTCCACAGCTGTAAAAGTTTTGCCAATTATAACAGCTTGCAGTACTACAATCCTTCCCCCTTAACCAATAAGAAACACTCAAGATTTTTCCTCCTACGAACTCCTTATATAGATATATCATCATGTGGGATGAAAACCTTGCTTTTGCAAAGCCAAAAATTGATATACCTCTCAGAAAAAGTCTCATTGTTCTTCAACTTAAAGCTTCTAGTAAAAGGGACCTGTTCTCAGTCAATGAAAGTTGCTCTTAATTTCTTATTGTTTATGTCTATGTAATTATGCTAAATTGTAAACCTACTCTTCTAGTAAAAATCAAGTGTAGGTGTCAATATTTGACTTTTCTCTTGTGAAGAAGTGTATCAACTAGATGTAGTTGATAGTTGGGCTAGAGTTAGCCAAGTGTATAGACCAGAGTTAGTTAACTATAGGCCATAGTTGGTATACTGTAGCGTGGCTCGGTGTTGCCATTAGCTCAAGAGTATATGTGGTTAAGAGGTTAACTAGATAATTATGAGAGAGAGTCTATAATCCAACCATTTCTCTTGTTTTAGTGATATTTGTTGGTGAAATACTACTAGGGTAGGTCGTGGTTTTACTCCGTTGAGCAAGGAGGTTTCTATGTAAACAACTTGTGTCCTTAGTTTGCTACTGATTATTTTTTCTATTCTTCTAGTTCTTTGTTTTCCTCATACAAGGACTAGGTATCAAATCAGGTCCTTGTTGCTGTGGTGGACTCACATACATTATCAAAAGCCTTTCTACAGATTAAGTTATCGTATAAGTTTTTACAAGGGTCAAGTTTAAACAAGTATTCCTCCTAGAATATATAGAGTTATATAGACTAATACCTACAAAATTAAATATCTTTGAGTGTAGTTTCAAATGTCATCAACCGTTCATAAATCCAAGTATGGAGCAAGAAGTTATGGTCAATTTAGTGAAGCATTGTTGAATGGTCACGGCCGAACTGGACAGCAAGTGAACTTATGGTCTAGTTTACGGTTCGTAAGTGGATTTCATGGCCCTTAAAACAAACCTTACTTCTTAGGCTTAAGTGGATAGTTTCCAAGGTTTAGTACGACTTAGATTACAGGTAATAGACCATAAATACAGTCTGTATATCATTTATATGATTTGTTTCTTAGATTTTCCAAATTCTTATAAAATGCTATTTTGAGTTTCTTTTCTCACTTTGGTTGACCCCCAACAACCCCTAAAATCTCCCTTCAACCCTTCTAAATCTAGTTAAGAATTCTCTGTGATCTTACAATATAAATCTAAGAATTTCTACAAGATACATCAAAGCATCTTGTTATATCTAGTTAAATCAAGAACTCACTTCTAGGGCTTAAGACTTGATCTTGAACAAAACCTACCACCTATCAAAGTGATTAAACTATATTCTATATCAAGGTAATAATACTCTCATGATTTCAAAGTGATCCTAATATATGATTATGTATCCTAAGAAAGAATCTACAACCAAAACCTATTAATTTTCAATAAAACTCATCTCCAAGGTTCAAGAAGGGTTTTTGTGGTCCTTCCCTTCAAAGATCAAATTTTATTTTTGATATTTTGAGCAATTAACGGAATGTAAGTCTACCCTTCATCCCGTCATTCCTTAAAAATGTCTTATTATGTCTTTGAATTTCTCCATAACAAATTAGAGTTAGAGTAAGACCCTTATACTTTGACTTCTCTTTGATTCGTTTAGAAACTTCATGAATTATCTACTCATGTATTCTATTCTCATGATAATTCTTATTCTATATGATTTCTATAGATTCTTTACAAAGTGTTTATGATCTTTATTTTAAACTCTCAATGAAATCCTCCATGAAAGTGATTTAATTTCAGAAATTGTCCCTATCTCATATGTATGAATCCTCCTATTTTATGAAAACTAAAATAATGTTTACAAATCTATTTCAGAAGAATTTTAGTACCTACAAATGTAGTCTCTATGAGAGAGTTTAGTATTTATGTGGATAGTGATTCCCCAACCATGTAGAGTTATTTAATTTTAACCCTGTTTAGAGAGAAGGTCCGCAAACTTAGACTGTTGACCTTCAAGCTAAGAGGGAGATGATAAGGTTAAGAACAAAGTAAGGTCATGAGATCCATATAGTAATAAGTTCTAGAAAAAGAACTATAATGATATAACATCCATTCTTATTCTATCATATTCCTTGTACTCCAGTTAAGATGACACTCAACTCATGTTTACTTGTTCACATCATGCCCATAACTCATGCTCATGCACTTCATGTAGATTTATGTCCATGCTCAGCTCGTAGAATGAGAAGAAATTGATTCAAGCAGCGATCCTAGTCTTACTCTATGATTCTATGAATTCAAGCCTTATGTTGGAAAACTCAAGATATTTGAACTTATGCTTCACAGTATGCCCAGTCATATGAACTCAGGCCTCATGATATGCCCTTAATGGCAAAAATCATGCTATATCATGTATCTGCTCAGACCATATTTCTCGAACGACTCGTGCTTATAATTTCTTTGCTCTAAGCCTTATGTACATCCACATATGATATCTATGACTACAATGACACTCAATTCCTACTTTATATGTTTGATATATGAAGTATTAGTTCCTATTGTACCTTACGGCATAGACCTCATTTTTGAGTAACAATGTCACACTAAGTATTTGTCAAGATTAAACAGTACCCCTTTCATTCCGGATAAACATCCCCTAATTAATGATTCTTAGTTCACACTCAATATTTATGGTCAAGATATAGGCATCTTTTCGTATATCATATAGTTCATGCTTCTAGTCTATTTTTCAATATTTCTATTTATGATGTGGTAGGTTGAAGTGGAGAAAGTTACGTAAAGGCTATGTTTTGGAGAGAATGGATGCTCATTTAGTTGTGGCTATGCTATTATTGTGTAAATTGAGTTGTTCAGTATGGATAAATATGAGGTAAGGTTAAGTTATGGGTGATAGTTAGAGAGGAATATATGGTGTATCTCCTTGTGGAAGTATGTGAAGTTCTTGATTTGAAGGATGCTCCGAGAGATCCTTAGATTTATTTAGCTACCAAGAAGAAGTGGAGTGATCATAGTAGTAGGCTTGAATTATGTTGATGTATATATGGATAATTGCATTATGTGACTTCATGTTGAAGTTCGTGGTTGGTTGATTAAGGCAATAAGAAGTAGTATTCTAAGCGATAACTCTAGAGACCAGAGACTTTGTCAAAATTTTGAGTAACCTCAGAGTTGATAAAATTTAAATATGAAAGTTCCTTAGGGGAAATAAAATATAAGATCCTGTAATTCACACTAGGATTATCGCTTTAGGTGCAAGAACTTTGTACCTTCAAGTTAGGCTTGAACATGGTAAGAGCATATATTTAGACTCATACTTTAGTATCTGCACATGTACAAGTGAGAATTCTAATTTATAAATGATGAAGTGTTGTATTTTGGGGGAAAATGTAGTTTATAAGTGTTGCTAAGCTTAAAGGTTGTCAGTCGTATCGCTTAAGGCAAAAGAATTCCTATTCTTACTCCATGCCCAACAAACTCATGTTTCACGTTTGGTAACTTCCTATTGAATGGGACTTCTATCCAAGTCTATGTCATTTTGATTCATGCTCTATGAACCCATGCCAAATGACTAAGATACTTAGGTCATGTTAATGTTTCATATCCATATGTTTTATGCTACTCATGCCTATGATACTTTCCACAAAAAGCTATGAAATTTCCCCATCAAGATGATATCTAGGATAATAAATTAAGAGTAAGGTAAGATTCAGGAGAGAGTTCCACATCCATGTTTGAAGTGGCAATTAGGTACCAAGTCCATTTTCCTTTTTTGGTTCTATATGTCTATGCGCTCTTCAATGTCCTTTGAGACTCCGGATAGTGTTACTAATTAGTTGATAGCCATTTTGAGATTGATTTAGTCTGGCCCAAGAAGGAAATTCTAATAACAAATTAGAAGATTTTAGATTTTAATTATATTTATGTCTGTGACCATCATTTGAGGACAATGATCCTACAAAAAAGATATCGTAACACCTTGAACTTTTGGGCTAAGACTTGAATTGTTCTACGTATATAGTTATATGTGAACCCAATGAATTTTACTATACCTAGGTGTAAAAGTCAATTCGCCAGTGTTGAAAGTGTATTAGATGTGAATTAAGGTCAGAAGAAACCTCTAGCACAAAGTTGAGTTGAAAACCTTTCCATCGATAAACTTCTCATATAAGTTTTTACTAAAGTCTAATTCAAACACACATTCCTCCTAGAATATAAAGAGTCACATGGTTCTATACCTACCAAATCAAGGTCTTTGAGTCTAATTACTACATGAGGTTTGTTGAGGGATTGTCGTCTATTACTGCCCCATTGACTAGGTTGACACAAAAGAAAGCCAATTTCCAGTGGTCTGAGGTGTGTGAGAAGAGCTTTCAAAAGTTGAAGGCTTGGTTAACTTTGGCTCAACTTTTGACTTTACCAGAGGATACCAACAATTTCATGGTCTATTTAATACTTCCAGAGTTGTACTTAGTTGCGTTTTAATGTAAAATGGTAAGGTCATTACTTATGCTTCTAAACATCTTAAGGTCCATGAGAAGAACTATCGGACTCACGACTTTGAGTTAGCAGCTGTAGTATTTGCCATGAAAATTTGGAGACACTACTTGTATGGTGTTCATTTAGATTTCTTCACTGATCATAAGACCCTGCAATACGTGTTCAACAAAAAGGAGTTAAATCTTAGTTAGAGGAGATGGCTTGAGCTTCTTAAGGATTATGACATACACGTGATTTACCATTCAGTAGTGCCAATGTGGTAGCTGATGCTATTAGTAGGTTGTCCTTGTGTAGTGGGGCCTATGATGAGGAAGACAAGAAGGAATTGGCTAGAGATGTTCGTAGACTTGCTCGCCTAGGAGTTTGCCTTGTAAATTCAGAAGATGGGGGTATTATTATCCACAATGAGTCATAGTCTTTATTAGTGGATGAAGTGAAGGAAATGCAAGACAATGATCCTATCTTATATTAGTTGAAGGATGTAGTCCACTAGCAGAAAGTAGAGATTTTCTCCCAAATGTGCGAGATGGTGTACTTTAATATGAGGGCCATTTATATGTTCCAGATATAGATGAATTGAGGCAGTTAATTTTGACAAAGGCTCACAGCTCTTGGTATTCTATTCATACAAGTGACAGCAAGATGTACTGTGATCTACGGGAATTTTATTGGTGGAATGGTATGAAGAGGGACATTACAAATTTTGTGACCTAATATCCTAATTATTGGTATGTGAAGGTTGAGCATCAGAGACTGAGAGGTATGATTCACGATAACAACATTCTTACTTGGATGTGGGAAATGCTTAATATGGATTTTGTCACAGGTATACCTTTCACTCCATGACGACATGATTCTATAGGGTTGTATTGGATCGAATGACTAAGTTAGCTTATTTCTTGCAAGTCAGTTCTACAGATACAACAAAGGACTATGCCAGACTCTACATTCATGAGTTACTCAGCTTGTATGTGTCTCCCTTGTCTATTGTCTCAGATAGGGATACTCAGTTTACATCTTAGTTTTGAAAGTCTTTCCAGAAAAGATCTTGGTACCCATGTAGATCTCAACACAACATTTTGTTCGTAGACAGATGGTCGGGAAGATCATACTATCCATACAATAGAGGACATATTTAGAGCTTGTGTGATCAACTTCAAAGGTATTTGGGATGATCATTTACCTCTTATGTATTTTAGCTATATTCATAGCATCCATTCTATCACCCAAATGAATCTTTTTGAGGAACTTTATGGGCAGAGATATAGATCTCCTATTAGTTGGTTTGAGTTAGGTGAAGCTACATTGGTAGGTCCAGATTCGGTGCATAAGGCTATGGTGAAGGTATAGGTGATTACAGAAAGTTGGAAGACTGCTTAGAGTCGTTACAAATCTTATACAAATATTAGGAGGAGGGAGCTTGAGTTTACTATTGATAATTGAGTGTTTTTGAAAGATTTTCCCATGAAAGGGTTGATGAGATATGGTAAAAATGGGGAGCTTAATCCCTGATATATATTGGCCTGTTAGAATTTTAAGGCGGATTGGCAGAGTTTCTTATGAGTTAGAGCTACCTGCGAAGTTGGCAGCAGTGCATCTGGTGTTCCATGTATCCTTATTGAAGAAATGCATTGATGGTCCATCATTTGTTGTTCCTTCAAAGAGTGTTGGTGTAAATGATAGTTTCTTATGAGGAAGTACCAGTTGAGATACTTGATAAGCACATCCGCAAGTTAAGGAACAAGAAGATTGCTTCAACGAAAGTGTTTTGGAGGAATTAGTCTATTGAGGGAGAAACTATGGAAGCATAAGTAGATATGACAGCTAAGTATCCTTATCTATTCCCTCCTAGCGTCAAGACAACATGTAGTAACGATCTTCCTTCTCTAGTTACATTTCCAAGTTTCATTTATATGTATGTTTCATCTAATCTATGTGTTCTTTCATGCTATGTATACTTCAGTTGAGTCCTTGCTTTTATCCTAAAATCAACCCAAGTCATGATAGAAAATATTGATTTTAGAAATTAAAAAGACATGATATAGGAGTTCCATTCTTTTCAGTCCAGCTCTAGTCTTCATTCAAGGATGAATGATACCAAGGGGGAGATATTGTAACACCCCATAGTTTCCCCATTCTTTGATCAAGATTTAGCATAGAAAACTAGAAAGAAATTTCACGTCCCAGTGTTCCACGAGATGGTTCACAAATTGTGACCCTAGTCCATGACGCATAGACCAAATTGTGGAATTAGAATAAAGTCCCCTAGTTGACCCAGAGTAAGTCTATGACTCGTGGTATAACATCACGAGTCATGGGATGACTAGCAAAAAGCTTGCCTAAGAATAGTGAGCTCCCAGGTTACCATAGATCATAATATAAATCATGGTTATGATTAGGAGTCGTACTGTTGAGTCATGTAATCACAACTGAAAATTGACAAATTTCAACCTAGAAACATGGGCCATTGTACAACCTGTGAAACCAATTAATGATTCATGGTGTGGACCCGTAGTCCTTAGACAGAATCCATCCCAAAAATGTCCCAGTGAACCATGACTCATACCACGAGTCATGGTGTAAAAGTATGAGTCGTACAACAACTCATAGGATGCAGTTCTAGAATTTAAAAGTCATTTTTAAAAGGGCAAATTCGCTTTTTCCCATCTTTTTATGTCCAACACTACGTCATTTAACATTTTTTAGGGGAGATTAATAGATATTTAATTGATTAAGCTCTCATTCTCATGCTCTCAAGCCAAGTCTTGGGTTCATCCATCAAATACCAAGTTCATTGCCTCTTGTTTAGATTTCTCCAACTATCAAGTATGTGAGAATTCAACATGGGTTATCTTTCACCCTTATGCCCAAAACTTCAAATTTTCATTATGCTTTTTTATGATTTTGTGGTTTAGGGTTCATACTCATTCACCCCAAATTATTATGTTTTCAGTTCCAGCAAGTTATTTTGTTATTATGATTCCTGCTTCAGTAATATGCATGATTTTACTAGTCCCATTTCAGCCTCTATGCAAGAACATGAATTTCACATGGCTTTCATGATTTAGTCTCATGGATTCAGAATTGAGTAAAAAATTAGCATGACTAGTTCTATTATCTCAAAAGTTCAGTAAAACAGTAATTTGAATTAGTGTTGTGCTTTATTTTAAGACAAATAGTTTATCTATTATTAGAAATTAGTAATAAGTTTTGGGAGGACTATTGAGCACCAATTGGAAATAGGTTTCAAATAATCTATGTCTTAGAACTAAGTTGCCACCATAGGATAAAGGTCTTTAAACAGTTGAGTTTGTCACCATTAGCCTAATGGGTCAGTTAGTGGACCCATATCAGACAAGTTATGTACACTTAGTAAGTTATAAGGCACCCTCCCAACTAAGATTATTCGTTGGACTCCATGTTGCTCAAATGGTTTATAACAGTTGTAAGAAACACCCTAAAATCAGATTATACCTATATTAAACATCATAATTTTCATAGATTTACTGTGCAGACATGTTTCAGCTCTCAATACAGAAATTTGTCTATCTTTTACAATTTTGACTTATGCATTCTCATGTGCTTACCCTACTTTTAGATTTTAGTATTATTTACATAATATTGTCATTTAATGATTTAAACTATTAGCATGATCTCTCATACTCAGTACATTCAATAATACTAATTGCATAACTTTCTCTTGTGCTATATCCTATTATGACATAGATTCAGGTACCCATCCTTAGACTCACAGTTAGATACCTATCCTCCAGCAGTCTTGGTAAGTCCTCATTATTCGAGGATAGCTTGCATTTTGAGTTCTTCAAGTTAGACATTTGTCTAGTTTCAGATTTTATTTAGAGTTAGGTGGGGATCTTGTCCTAGTAAATCATTTATAATAAGTAGAGTGTTTTAAAGAACATACAGTCTAGCATGTTTTTTTAGACTTCATATTTATCAATTGTTTTAAATAGACAGTCATTTTATATTGCCCACAAGTCTTATGAAAATTCTTCTTCTATGAATTAAATAAGTGTTTATCTTTTAGAATTATGTCATCACAAAGGGTTCGCTTGGTATCAACTGTTATTCGATGTACCGTGTCACATCCAGGGTGTAGATTCGGGTTGTGACATCAACCCTCCTAAGGATAGGGTTTAAGACTTGATTTTGAACAATACCTACTATCTATCAAAGAGATTATACTTTCTTACACATCATGGTTACAAGACCTTTCTAAGTGACCCTAACACATGATTATGTATCCTAAGAAAGAATCTATAATCAAAATCTAGAATTTTTAGGAAAACTCATCTCCATGGTTCAAGAAGTGTTCTTGTGGTTCTTCTCTTTTACAGATTAGATTTTTCTTGGATATTTGGAGCAATTAACGATATGTACGGATACCCTTTTTCTCATCATTCCTCATGAATGTTGTATTATGTCTTCATATTTCTCCCATGAATAAACTAAGGTTAGAGTATGACCTTATACTTTGAGTACTCTTTGATTCATTATGAAACTTTATGAATTCTCTACCCAATGATTTATTTTTTAATTAAACGGATGGGCTTAAGGTCCTTTGATAAAATGAAATATTTACAAGCCCGGGTCCAAAAGTGACCAGGTCCAAATAACAAACCTAAGGGGACTATGTCTTAAGAGACTTAAAGAAATCTAATTATGAAACAAGAAAAGATCTGAGGAAGTATTGAGAATAAAAGCTTCATCTTTCTCTTTCTCACATCTTCCATGTTGTAGGTTTAATCTCTGAGTGTTGTGATTCTTGCTATGACACTACTCTTTCCTTACCTGCTACTAGTAGCTATAAATTGATGCATAATTCCAAACATGATTTGAAAGTTTTCTTCTAATATGTGTAGTCCCTAATTTTTCTAAGTATATTATCTTTCTTCCCAAACTAGGGATGTCTTGATGATGTTGAATAATAAGATCACCTACAAAAATAAAAACAAGGCTAGCAAAAAAATCAGCAATTGTATTTCCTTCCAGAAAGGAATGTTTTACTCTTACTGGTAAGGTACTTCTTAACCTATTAATGAGGTTAACTTCCATCACTACACACCAAGGGGGATTCCACCTGCCTTCGAAAATATGAACCATAGTCATTGAATTCAATAATGATATGATTTAATTCTTGCTCCAGACAATACATCAACCCCTCCATAATTATCCTTGCTTTAGCCAATAGATTAATAGAATCTGGCAATTTTATTCCTTTGGCCATCACAAACTGCCCCAATGAATTTCTCAAACAAAACATTTCAGAGCTTGGGCCTGGATTTCCTTTAGAGGCACCATCAGTGTTGCACATAATCCAATTAGCCAAAGGAGGAATCCATCTCACTATTTTGATGTTATAAGAGGGTATGTTCCCTTCTAATGCAGAAACCATTTCAGGACAACTTTTATTCTCCCAGCTAATCATGAATCTTACCATGATGAATTTCCTTATAGTTTCATTAACATCTTTGATAATCTTTAATGTAGTAAAAGATCCACTATGTAAAATAGAATTCCTCTTTTTTTATAAAAACTATAGAATAATCATAGGTACCACCTGATAAACTACTGTAATCTTAGGATTTCCATCAGTATCCCACCCCCTTCTAATGCACTATTTCAAGTGATTCATATGAGATATTCCAGCAGCTGCTGAATAGTGATGTCAAATCCTATCTGCAGTTTCTTCCTTTAAGAAGAGATATATAATAGTTTCCCTATCATGATTATAAGAAAAATTACAATCAAAAGAATTATTTGGATTCCTTGTATTCAACATATGAGCAATAATAACTTTACCTTGCCAAACTCTCCAGGCAAGAATAGAAATTTTAAAAGGAAAACCCTTAATCCAAATCTACTTGAGATATTCATTAGCATATTACTTTTGTCTCAACAATTCTCACACACTTTTAACACTGAAACAACTAGTGCTAGTTCTTGTCCAACAAGGCTGGTCACATGAGTTTGTGATCTAGGCACTGCTCGAATTATCTGAAACACCCCAAAAATCCAGGTTAGAACAATGTTTCAAGTACATATGAAACTAAACATCATGTATTGGTAGTATGAGAAGTAATTTAGAAATTTATTAAGTCCTCAAGTAAATCCTAGCTCATACCCAAGTTGAAACCTCCCTTGCCGATTGAATTCTTGTGAAAGATCTTTTAATAGTAAACTTCAAACAAGCATAACTCATAGATTTTGAGTTGTTTTTTATCTCAATACCAACAAAATTAAATGTATTTTAATCTTCTTTCCAACTCCACCAACCATTAGTTAATCCGGTATCAGAGTAAAAAGTTATGGCCATTTTAGTAAAGCACTGTCAGGCTGTCTGAGAACATGAGCTATCATATAGACCATGTGTCAATCAAACGGACCATGTTTCAATCATAAGGTCATGAGTTTTCATACGAACCGTATGTCAGAGACACGAGCAGTATGGTCCAACCCACGACTCCTTCTATAATTTTTCAGCAATGTTTTTAGGGGTATTCCAGGCTTTTCCCACTATTTAAGCCCCTAAATTACATCATTTAAGTCATTCCAAAGCTGGTAATTAAGTCTATAATTACCCTAAGTTCCTTATCACTCAAAAATCATTCGACACTTGGAAAAAATAAGAGAAAAGTGGTGATTTTCTCCTAAAAAGCAAGAAGTAGGGTTTTTCACTTTGAGGCCCTAATTTCAAGAAATTATTCAAGGGTTCCATCTTCAGGTATATGGGATTTCATAAATGGGTTTTCCTTTACCTATTGAGTCCCAAAGTTAACCCATATCCTTAGTTTAATTCCTTCCTCAGAGCCTAGGGTTCATGAATATTGTGAATTCCTTGATAATTTAGTCCCTTGTTATCATTGAGATATAAAACCATGTTTTACTATGAATTATAATATCATTGTATGTCTATAATTGAAGTCTCTCATTATATTATGAAATCCTTGATTCTTAGACTAGAGTTATAAAATTCCTTATTTTATTCAATTTATGGGAATTGTCATAGTAGTTGCATTCTTTGGAGATGACGGGTTATGAACACCCGATGACCTAGGATTTCATGCACATGTTTATGAATATTCAATCCTTCAGTTTTCATAACTGAATGCTTTTAGATAATGTGCTTATTTTTAATCTTCGGAATATAAATATGTAACACCCCGTATCCTACGTGTACTAGTTCTAATTATATGTCACTTGATACAGCCTTATAGTATGGGTAATGGACTCGATTTCCTATATGGCTAGCGATGATAAGACGGGTTGGAAGGAACTTGTCATGCCCCGAATTCCAACAGGGCGGACTGGAACTCGAAGCCGTTGAGGCGCGAGAGAACCAATCTTTGCTCATGTCCATTCATATGCATGTCTCTGTTTGAACATCATTTTATCTTATGAAATTATGCGGAAGTCATGGAAACATATTCGATATATATGAATCTTGGCCGTTAGAGCCATCAAGTCAAAATGGACATACACCTCTTACATTCATCTTCCCACATACATCTAGAAAGCCTCTAACAGATACATGTACATAACCAACCTACAGTCGGGACAAGTCCCCGCTCTGTACAACATTTACAATACCAAAACAAATGTACACTATGACTCAGAAAGCCCCGAACCAACTGGAGCTCACCATAAATCTGCAAAAGACTCATAGCCTACTGTGGAGGTCTACTAGCACCTGTGCCTGTAGCAAGTAAGGTAAGTTTCCCCAAGGGGGTCAGTACGAAGAATGTACTGAGTATGTAAGGCTATAAGAAACTGCATCATACATAAGAATGTCAATGGAGTAAAATATAAGAGAATAGTCAATGTGGATAAACCATCGTTCTGTATATGTGGAACCATGTATTTTACATTCATTACTTTCCTTGATTTTACGTTCATCATTATTAGTATTCATCCACCTTATCGGTGGGTTAATATAGTCATCCACCTTTTTGGTGGGTAGTCATCCACTTTATCAGTGGGTAGTCATCCACTTTATTAGTGGGTAGTCATCCACTTTATCAGTGGGTAGTTAGTATTAGGGTACGCTCAAGCTAGGCTTATGTGCCCCATTGAGTCATCCCGATTCTCAAACAATAACCCTTATATGCATTACTTATTCCTTTACTTTTGTGAGATTTATACATTTTCTTGTGAGAGAGATTGATACATTTGTAGCCATAGCATTATTGGAATTTTGGAACATAACATTATTGGATGTGCTACTCAAGAATGAATAGATTCTCCTTAAAAAATTACTTTCTTTGAGATATTTCTTTTAGTAGTTACAACATTATGAGATCTTAGGAACTTCAGTCAATGGATAATAGACCTAAGCTAGGAATACTTTAGAACACTTCGGAATGGAACAAATACAATGTTAATGTAAACACTATGTGCTGCAAAAGGGTACAGAAAGAGTAACCTTACATACCTTACCTTCTCAATATGAATACATAGTCCTGTATGTGGATACAATAATCCAGCTCCCTCCTTATGTGTTACTCTACAACACAAGTACATAACGAAGCTCATGTTAACAACCAACTACCTTACAAGTGCATACGACGACAATGAATTCCGTGACTACCATATAACGTCATTTTGCCCTCTTACAATACCATTTATTGCATCACCTTACCAACAATACCATAACATTCCACACATTGACCAAGACATCATAAACCAATAACATTTTACACCAAGTTTACCCTTTACACTTCCTCATTAACACTACGTTACCTTTTCTCCGTCAAGTCACTCGATAGCTTTCACAATAACACATTAACAACAATCCATAATTGATACCATTCAAAATACCTCCAGGATACTCCTTTAAAATCATTCAAAAGGTACCATAAATTTATAATTGAATCCATGAAGGGTATAGGGGTTTTGGGGGGTCAAAGAGATGCAAAAACAACCAAAATGGGGTTCTGGCCTGACCTACGAAGCTACCTATGCCCGAAGGTGGTTGAGGTGTGGCCGAAGGTGACCCGTGGCAGTGTCCAGGGGCACCTGCGAAGTCACCTGCGCCCGCAGGTGCTTCATCTGCGAGGGTGGGTGCCCGTTTCCGCCAAAATGGGTCTCTTTTGGGTCCTTTTTTGTAATGAATGGTCCATGATCATAATTAATCTTATATTTTCATATTGTAAGTTATCTTATATGTCAATGAACATCCATGGTTTCACAATGCACATAAACATCACCAAAACCACATTTTTCTTTCAATACACCACCAAGTCCATGTACAATTTTGCAATAACCTTTACAAACATTATGTACAAGTATAAAACAAGTTAAGGCTATAATAACATCTCACATGTCAATATTAAATCCATAAATTTCACTTCCTTCAAGACCCCAAGTCCATTTTCAAGTTTATAAGGCATAACCCTTCACCGATTAAGCAAACATAAATTGTTTCACACATAGTGAACTTCTCACACTTCACCAACATAACCAACATGATATAAACCATATTCCACGCATATAATATATTAAACCATAAAAATAAACACTTACCACGGCTTGCAACAGGGTGATCTTGTCCAAAGGAACGGTTGCCTTAGGGTTTGAGTGTAGAATTCTAGAAATTGCTTGTGTGAAATGGTGATAAAAATCTGATTTTTCCACCTTATATAGTCCCACAAGGTCATCCTTATCCACTCTTGGTCAAACATGACATGTTTACTTGGTCCATTTTATGAATAGGGCATTTACCCATTTTGGGCCATGTTTTTTGGTCAATTATTAGACCTCAAATTGAGCCCATGAGCACATGCTAAATCAGCTCAACCAATGTAATATTTAATACACCAACAATATCATGTTTAAATAATTCCATGGATGTTAAGACAATAAAGTAGGATCGGAAATGTACGGGGTGTTACATCCTTCCCCCATTAGGAACATTCGTCCTCGAATGTTAATTCCAAAAAATGTAAGTCTAAGATCATTCTTCATGTTATCATATACATATACTTATTTGTTATCGCTTCACTTCCGCACCTTGAAATTTCTCTTTTGTTTACAACAAATACGAGTACCCTAGATTTCATCATTCCTTCGGTTTCCCATGTGATTCCGTCTACTTGATGATTTCTCCGATAGTACCTTTACGAAAACTACTTCTTTATTTTCTTAATACTTTCACTTATAAATCAAGAATAGTAGTAGGTACCTCTTAATATGTGATATTATCGGTAACTTGTACATCTCACCCATGCATTTTTGAAGTATTGAAACATGTAACATTGAATGAACTATTGAGAGTTCTTGGGGTAGTGCTAACTCGTATGCAACTTGACTAATTCTTAGGACAATTTTGTAACACCCCGTATACTCCCAACCCTATGTGACGACGTTGAACAATGGTTACTTAGGTGTTGAGATGCCATGAGTATGTATTTTGTAATGCTAGTGATGAGAAAATTGAAATTTGGCCTTGTACATGTGATTAAACTTGCATAGAAGGTGTTTTGTGATTTTCTTGGAGCATTTATGGGGTTCAAAATGAGGCTAAGAGGACCTCTAAACAAAGGATGTTAAGGGTAAGAAGTAAGTTAAAGAATAGGACTTGAAGTATCTAACCAAACCGCGAAGAAAAGTCAAAAAATGAAATTTTTGAAAACTGGGGCGCTCTAGAGGGTGTGCCACGCCGCTCTGGGCTAAAATTTTTAGTCCAGAG
The DNA here is from genome assembly GCA_031232105.1 of Capsicum rhomboideum. NCBI lineage: Eukaryota > Viridiplantae > Streptophyta > Magnoliopsida > Solanales > Solanaceae > Capsicum > Capsicum rhomboideum. Next base: position 42,061,777 of record CP124719.1, on the reverse strand, counting down.
GCAGCAAGCTGGCGCGCCCAAGGGCGTACCATGCTGGTTTTGCCACTTTTTTGAAAGTTGGAAATTTTCTAAGTCCCAAGGGTGCCCGGGGATGTACCGAGCTGGTTTCTGCCACGTTTCTTCTACAAACACGAGTATTTACATGGAATGAATGAAATATTATATTTGTATGATAAAATTACTCGAGAATGAATTTGGCATCAAAATGACAGTTTTACCTTTATGGTCAAAATGAGTCATACATGTTTAGAATCACTTGTTTTTAGGATTGAGGCTACGAATATGAAGTCCGTGAGTGGGAATATCATCGTAACGTGTATAAGATGACTTAAACATGAGAAATTATTGATTTTATTGGGTTAAGTGAATTGGGCTCAATAAAAGGCCCAAAATGAGAAGAAAACATGGGCCAAAATGGGTCAAAAGACCCATTCTTGCCTTGACCTTCTAGACCAAGCATTTAATGTTTTAAGAGTGGCTAAGGATGGAAATAAAGGCCTATAAAAGAGACCAAAAAAATCTGATTTTTATTCTTCACAAGTCTCATGCCTTTTAGAACAAAGAGATAAGATATTTGCTCTCAAAGCCAACTTTTGGAGCAAGATCACTATTTTTCAAGCTTGGGTAAGTGATTATTGTTATGGATTAATATATTATATGCATGAGAGAGTATGTAAATCATGTTGGTTATGCTTGGAAGTGATGAAAATGGTACTTTGTGGTTTTATAAAAGATTTGTGATCCATGAGATTCAAGCTTGAATTATGACTTGTGACTTTGATGAAAGAGCATGGTATGGATAAAATATGAACACGTATGGTGTGATTTTGTTATTAAACTTGTTATTTTTCTATAAGTGTAAATTATGGGATTTTGGCCGATATGTGCTATGAAGTGTATTAATGTGAATTGATGGATTATTTGTGATATGGTGTGGATGAGAAAGTGTAAAGGAGAAGTGTTGTGGTGAAAGGTATTGATTATCATGTATTGGTCAATGTTGGGAATATTGTGGGATTTTTGGAATAATAATTTCATCAATGGTTTTGTCAAGGGGAAATGGCATGTTTAAAGGCAAACATGTAACTCATTGATGTTATATGCATTTGTAAAGTAGTTGTTGGTTAATGTAAATCCCGTTATGTATTTGTGTTGTAGAGTGACACATAAAGAAGGAGCGGGACTATTGTATGCAGATCTAAGATTGCATATCCGTATTGAGAGTACAAGGTATGTAAGGTTACTCTATCCATATCTTTCTGCGGCAAATAGTATTCACATTGACATTACGCTTGTTCCATCCCTAAATGTGCTAAGGTATTCTATATCCGGTTATCAATGGTCATTATCATATGTTTCCTACTCATAGATCAATTGTGAATCTCTTGTCTCATATTCATGGATATTGTTCCAAATGCTCAATAAGGTTGTTTCCAAAGTTCCAAAAGTGATTATGCTCATGTATCTTGTTCATGGATGATTGTCCAATGGTTCCAATGGTGTTATGTATCCAATAAGGCTATGCTTCCAATAATGTTTATTCACATGTCTTCTATATTGGTTATGGTTCCAAAGCTTCCATAAATGCTACATCAAATGAATGTATCAATCTCTCACAAGTGAATGTACCAATCTCTCACAAGTAAAGGTATCAATCTCTCAAAAGTAAAAGAATAAATTAATGCTTAATTGGTTATTGTTGAGCACAGGGGGAAATCCAGAGTGGCAAAAACCCTGGTCGGAACGAACCTGTTTTATTGGAATGTTGCAATCTAAGAGGCGTAAGCCTGGCTGGATCGATCCTAAAATTATGCTATGATGGATCGCAATCTAAGGGGCATAAGCCTGGCTGGAATGATCCCAATAGTATGTTATTTCCCACTGATCAGTCGGGGCCCGAGTATCACAGATCACAGACGAAGATGAATAGCAAAGATACAAAGAAAGTAATGAAAGCAAAATACATGGTTTCTAAAGTACAGAATAAAGACTCATCTACATTGTGACTTATCTATATTGATTATACATTTGAACATGAGTTCATTGACATTTTTACATATCATACAAGTTTCATATGGCCTTACATACTCAGTACATTCTTCGTACTGACCCCTCTTGGGGGATTTACCTTACTTGTTGCAGGCGCAGGTACTAGTAGGCCTCCACAGTAGGTTGCCAGTTGTTGCAGATCATTGGTGATCTCCAGCTAGTTTGGGGCTTCTCCGAGTCACAGCTGTACATATGTTTTAGTGTTGTACATGTTGTATAAAGCAGGGACTTGTCCCAACTTTTAGTTCATTTTGGTCAATGCATTTGTTAGTGGCTTCTGTAGACGGATGTGGGTGTATAAATATAAAACGTACATGTCGTTTTGACTTGATGGCCCCAACGGCCCAGTTTCGCATATGTATATATATATATATATCATGTTCCACGAGTTTTGTTGTTGGAATCTAAAGCTATTACGTGATTATGGGTTTCTTATGGCATGCATATGATTGAATAGAAGTAAATATTGGTTCTCTGGGCCCATATCGACTTCGGGTGCCAGTCCATCCCAAATGGGATTTCGGGTCGTGCAAAAGTGGTATCAAAGTAGGTCGGTCTACGGGTGTCTACAAAGCCGTGTCTGAGTAAAGTCTTACTTATCGATGTGTTGTGCACCACATTTATAAGTAGGAGGCTACGGGACATTTAGGATGTTGTTTCTGTTCTTCACTTATAGATAGTGCAATAGAGCCAGTGTTGTAATTTGAAGTGTATTTGATCATGGTAATTGTTTTTCTTTGGTATAGTCAAAATTCCAATAACGAGAAGAGGTAGAGGTAAAGGGAAGCAGGTAGATGTGCCTGCTGGAGAAGGAATGAGTAGATTACCACCTGACCAAGCTAGTCAAGGTGGAGCAAATGCTAAAATTTCATCACGGTCTTCTTCTACTTTGCCAGCTCCGGGAGAGCCAAGAGGTAGAGAAGTACCTGCAGAACCACCGATGAATGCCACTGACCAAGATTTAAGGAATGCAGTACATATGTTGACACAATTAGTGGCTGTACAGACACAGAGACGAACTGGTCCATTGATAAATGAAGATGACGCGGCTAGAGCAGCTAGTCGGCGTACACAGGACTTCCTAAAGCTAGAGCCTCCTATATTCACAGGGTCAGACCCGAAAGTAGATCCACAGGACTTTGTGGATCAAATTCAGAGAGCTTTGGAGGTTATGCACGTGACGGGGGTAGAAACAGTTGAACTTGCTGCGTACAAACTGAAAGGAGAGGTGATATTATGGTACGAGGATTGGAAGAAATCCCGTGATATTGGTGTAAATCCACCAAATTGCGAATAATTTAAAACAGCTTTCCTTGATCATTACCTTCCCTACGAGATTCGTGAGTCACGTGCGGATCAGTTTCTAAATTTGTGTCAAGAAAATCTGAGTGTGAGAGAGTACAGTTTGCATTTTAACTCATTGGCTCGATATGCTCCAAATGTGGTGGCTACAATGACTGACAGGGTTCATCAATATGTGGACCGATTAGAGCCATATCTAGTGAGGGACTGTACTATTGCAGCATTGAATAGAGACATGGACATCGCTAAAATTCAGGCATTTGCATAGAAAATAGAGGACCAAAGGCAAAGAAGAGGAACACAGGACTCTGAGGAAGGGCCATCAAAAAGGGCTAGACCAATGGGGCAGTCTATGGTGTCCCCAGGAGAATCTAGATCTCAAATGTTACCGCCTAGACCCTCGTTCTCATATTCTACAGCAGGTGCTCACTCTCAGTTTCGAGGGTTTAGAGGTGGTCCATCTGGGTAGAGTAGTGGAGTTCACGGATCACAGGCAATAGGTTTTCCTAGTCAGCAGTGTCAGCATTGCGGGCGTACTTATGCAGGTACATGCCGAGTGGGGATAAATGCTTGTTTTTGGTGTGGCACAACAGGGCATATAATGAGAGAATGCCCACAAAGGGGAGCGAGTGGTGTAGTACGACCTACGGGATCAGCCGTTGCATCATCAGCATCGGTTCCTTCTCTAGACAGAGGCGTTCAGCCTATTGGTCGTGGTAGAGATATTAGAGGAGGAGCAGTTAGTTCCAGTGGAGCCCAAAATCGTACCTACGCTCTGGTGGACAGGCAGAATGTGGAGGCATCTCCTAAGGAAGATACAGGTATATTATCCATATTTTCACATGATACATATGTATTGATCGGTACGGGTTTTACCCTATCGTATGTCACTCCATTTATTACTATGAATTTAATGGGACACCGAGGTTATAAGTTAAGTCAACTGAAAAATCTCCACCTGTCGGTGACTTTATTAGAGTTAAAAGCATATATCGTAATGGTCTAGTAGATGTTTGTGGTCACAGATGATTAAGTACACTTAAAAGCGTCCCCAATGAAAGGGGTAATAGGATTTGGAAGGAAAGAAAATTGGCTCTACACAACATGCTATGTGAAATTACCGGAAGTGCATAAGAGTTCCATTTCATATTACTCCCATTGAAAATATACGAATTACAGAGGATGTCACTAGGAAGAGCTACCTATTGCTATTCTAGATCAACAAGCCGAAGAGGTCACCTGGGAAACTAAAGAAATGATGAAATCAAAGTATCCATATCCGTTCCAAACGTACGGAAGAGTTCATAGTATGGAAGTGAATTTTTTTTTATAATAAGTAAGTATCTATACTAGTATATACATAGAGATGTTAATATAGAGATGTATTTGTTACACATGAAGCGACATCGTTAACATTCGAGGATGAATGTTTCTAAGGGGGGGAGAATGTAACACCCCGTATACTCCCAACCCTATGTGATGACGTTGAACAATGGTTACTTAGGTGTTGAGATGCCATGAGTATGTATTTTGTAATGCTAGTGATGAGAAAATTAAAATTTGGCCTTGTACATGTGATTAAACTTGCATAGGAGGTGTTTTGTGATTTTCGTGGAGAATTTGTGGGGTTCAAAATGAGGCTAAGAGGAACTCTAAACAAAGGATGTTAAGGTTCAGAAGCAAGTTAAAGAATAGGACTTGAAGTATCTAACCAAACCCGCGAAGAAAAGTCGAAAAATGAAATTTTTGAAATATGGAGCGCACTAGAGGGCGTGCCACACCACTCTGGGCTAAAATTTTTAGTCCATAGGCATCAAGATGGTACTCCCAAGGGCGTGCCATGCTGGTTTTGCCACTTTTTTGAAAGTTGGAAATTTTCTAAGTCCCAAGGGTACCCGGGGACGTACCAAGCTGATTTTTGCCACGTTTCTTCTACAACCACGAGTATATACATGGAATGAATGAAATATTATATTGTTATGATAAAATTACTCGAGAATAAATTTGGCATCAAAATGACAGTTTTACCCTTATGGTCAAAATGAGTCATACGTGGCTAGAATCACTTGTTTTTAGGATTGAGGCTACGAATATGAATTCCGTGAGTGGGAATATCATTGTAATGCATATAATATGACTTAAACACGAGAAATTCTAGACCAAGCATTTAATGCTTTAAGAGTGGATAAGTATGACATAAAGGCCTATAAAAGGGACCAAAAAAAAATCTGATTTTTATTCTTCACAAGTCTCATGCCTTTTAGAACAAAGAGATAAGATATTTGCTCTCAAACCCTAAAGACTCAAAGCCAACTTTTGGAGCAAGATCACTATTTTTCAAGCTTGGGTAAGTGATTATTGTTATGAATTAATACATTATATGCATGAGAGAGTATGTAAATAATGTTGATTATGCTTGGAAGTGTGAACATGGTACTTTTTGTTTTTATAAAAGATTTGTGATCCATGAGATTCAAGCTTGAATTATGACTTGTGACTTTGATGAAAGAGAATGGTATGGATAAAATTTGAACATGTATGGTGTGATTTTTTTATTAAACTTGTTATTTTTCTATAAGTGTAAATTATGGGATTTTGGCCGATATGTGCTATGAAGTGTATTAAGGTGAATTGATGGATTATTTGTGATATGGTGTGGATGAGAAAGTGTAAAGGAGAAGTGTTGTGGTGAAAGGTATTGATTATCATGTATTGGTCAATATTGGGAATATTGTGGGATTTTTGGAATAATAATTTCATCAATGGTTTTGTCAAGGGGAAATGGCATGTTTAAAGGCAAACATGTAACTCATTGACGTTATATGCATTTGTAAAGTAGTTGGTGGTTAATGTAAATCCCATTATGTATTTGTGTTGTAGAGTGACACATAAATAAAGAGAGGGACTATTGTATGCACATCTAAGATTGTATATCCGTAGTGAGAGTACAAGGTATGTAAGGTTACTCTATCCATATCTTTCTGCGGCAAATAGTATTCACATTGACATTAGACTTGTTCCATCCCTAAATGTGCTAAGGTATTCTATATCCAGTTATCAATGGTCATTATCATATGTTTCCTACTCATAGATCAATTGTGAATCTCTTGTATCATATTCATGGATAAGTTTCCAAAAGCTCAATAAGGTTGTTTTCCAAAGTTCCAAAAGTGGATGATTGTCCAATGGTGTTATGTTTCTAATAAGGCTATGCTTCCAGTAATGTTTATTCACATGTCTTCTATTGTGGTTATGGTTCCAAAGCTTCCAAAAATGCTATGTCAAATGAATGTATCAATCTCTCACAAGTGAATGTACCAATCTCTCACAAGTAAAGGTATCAATTTCTCAAAAGTAAAAAAATAAAGTAATGCTTAATTGGTTATTGTTGAGCACGGGGGCAATCCAGAGGGGTGAAAACCCTGGTCGGAACGAACCTGTTTTATTGGAATGGATCACAATCTAAGGGGCGTAAGCCTTGCTGGAACGATCCCAAAATTATGCTATGATAGATAGCAATCTAAGGGGCATAAGCCTGGCTAGAACGATCCCAATAGTATGTTATTTCCCACTGATAAGTCGGGGCCCGGGTATCATAGATCACAGACGAAGATGAATAGCAAAGATACAAAGAAAGTAATGAAAGCAAAATACATGGTTTCCAAAGTACAGAATAGTGACTCATCTACATTGTGACTTATCTATATTGATTATTCATTTGAACTTGAGTTCATTGACATTTTAACATATCATACAAGTTTCATATGGCATTACATACTCAGTACATTCTTCGTACTGACCCCTCTTGGGGGATTTACCTTACTTGTTGCAGGCACAGGTACTAGTAGGCCTCCACAGTAGGTTCCCAGTTATTGCAGATCATTGGTGAGATCCAGATAGTTCGATGTTTCTCTGAATCACAGTTGTACATATGTTTTAGTGTTGTACATATTGTATAAAGCGGGGACTTATCCTGACTTTTAGTTCATTTTGGTCAATGCATTTGTTAGAGGCTTTTATAGACGGATGTGGGTGTATAAATGTAAAAGGTACATGTCGTTTTGACTTGATGGCCCCAACGCAGTTTTGCATATGTATATATATATCATGTTCCACGAGTTCTGTTGTTGGAATCTAAAGCTATTACATGATTATGGGTTTCTTATGGCGTGCATATGATTGAAAAGAAGTAAATATTGGTTCTCTCGGGCCATATCTGCTTCGGGTGCCAGTCCGTCCCGAATGGGATTTTGGGTCGTGACAAATTTCATATGGCATGTTATATAGGGAAAACTTTCCTCTCTTTCCAAATTTCATTATCCCTTTCATTGGTGACACTTCCATGAATACTCAATAATCTATGGCAAATTCTAGTTCTCTTCTCATAATATTGACATATAACCTCCAGATGTCTGATGCTCTACTATTATCTGTTGACAATTCGGACAATGAGCTACAAATTCTGCAATGTTCTTCTTCTTTATATTGCCTCACCAATACATTTCTTCCAAGCCATGGTACATTTTGGTTGCTACCGAACGAATAGAATGTTATAAATAATGTGCTTTTGTCATAATTCGTTTCCTTAGCTCATATATATCCGGTACACAAAATCTACCTTGGCATTAAGGTACTCCCTCTTTATGTAGGCTCAAATATAATTTTTTTTCAACTTTGCTGTACATTTTTTTTCCAACTGAAATAAAATAGGATTTGCATATTGTTTTTCCTTCTCTCAGATACAATGAAGATGATGTCGCATTGTACACTATAATTCTTTCATCTGGGTTTTCTAGAAGACGAAGCCCCCCAAACTGTCTAATTGATGTAAATCCTTAACTATACTTTGCCTTTCATAAACCGACCACTAGTGCTTCTTATTTCATTGGAGCTTAATACATCGGCCACCACATTTACCTTCCCTGGATGATATATAAAATATCCATATCATAGTCTTTTAAGAGTTCCAATCACCCTTGCTGCCTCACATTGAGGTCCTTCTGCTTAAAAATACAATATAAATTTTCATGATAAGTATCTACATATATATATCTATGTGAACCCCCCATAAGTAGTAGCGCTATCTTACTACTAACTCAAACTCTCACTTGTGAATGCAAGTGTCTTAAGACATAAGCTATCGCTCTACCATGTTAAATCAATACACACTCCAAGCCGACTCCTAAGGTATCATAATATACCACATACCCTTATGTGCCTTCGAGACGTACTAATACGGGTTTGGGAGTTAATTTATCTTCCAACTCTTGGACAATCTTCTCACATGCATCATTCCACTAAATCTTAGTGGCCTTATGAGTTAGCTTTATTCTCCTATGGCCTTGGCCAAAAACAATTTCCACTGCTTCAATCATTGATGTATCTACTCTTATTCCTGGTGACCCAAGAATGCTACAAATTTTTAACCAAAGTTCACATTTGGAGAACTTTACATATGACTTATGATCACGAAGAATTTGTAACACTTGCTTCAAGTGATTAATATGGTCCTTTCATGATCCTCTCGTGATCTTGAGTAACCCAGAATATCACTTCTAAACACGATCACAAATACATCTAAAAATGGCTTAATCACCCTATTTATCAACCCCTAAAAAAAACTGTTCGTGCCTTGGTTAGTCCAAATGGCATAACTAGAAATTCATAGTGACCATACCGTGTTTGAAAAGCTGTCTTGGGTACATATTTTTTTTCTAACTCTGACTTGATGGTAACCCGATCTCCAGTCAATTTTTGAAAAACATTTGGCACCCTGCAACTAATCAACAAATCATCAATTCTGGGGAGGAGATATTTGTTCTTAACCGTTACCTTATTCAATTGCCGATAGTCAATACACATTCTCAACATGCCATCTTTCTCCCGTACCAATAATACTAGTGCGCCCCACGGGGACATACTAGGTCTTATGTATTCCTTTTTCCAACAAATCTTTTTAAGTGCTCCTTTAATTCCCGTAACTCTGCTGGGACATTTGATACGAAAAAATAGGGGTAGGCTGAGTGCCTGGAATCACCTCAATACCAACCTTACTTCTCGTTCTGGAGGTAAACCTGGAAGATCTTCAGGAAATACCTCAAAAAATTTTCATTTACTACGGGAACCAAGTGAAGAATTAGTGACTTCACGTCGGTATCTTTCACTCGTACTTTTGGTATCATTTCCCTCGCTTTAAGATAGGCTATGACATAACAAGAAGTCAACCAATCCATACCCATGATAAATTTACCATTTTCAGTTCAGGAAAGTCAACCAGTGTGTCATAACCACAAACAATTCCTATACACTTATGATATCCTCTTTTAGCTATAATAGATTCACAACTAGGGTAAATACTTCAAATGGCTTAACTAGTGAATCTGGTGTTCTTTCACATTTTTTTTCTCGCAATCAATGGAGTAACATATGATAATGTAGAACTCGGATCAATCAATGCATATACCTTATGTAGAAATATGAATATTGTACCTGCATCAACATCAGGAGAAGCCTCCAAATTCTGTCGATCCGCTAAGGCATAGGTACGGTTTTGGGTTTCATTAGCACCAAATGTACCTCTAGAACCTCTGTCATGCCCCATAGGCTATACTCCTGATGATGATAACGCAGTGACTGATCTTGTAGGTCACGCCGCACTACTTATGCCCCCTTGTAGACACTCACTCATTAGATGCCCCGACATACCGCACCAAAAGTAAACATTCGATCCATACCAGCATTCACCTGAATGAAACTTCCCGCAGTATTAACATAACTGATGAGAAAATTTTGCTGTCTGTGAACCTTGATCCACACTGCTTTACCCATCATGACTGCATCTAGACCCTCAGAATTGAGGTAGAGTACCTGCTGTGGAATAAGAAAATGATGGTCTAGGCGGTCTAGAAAACATCCGAGGCCTAGATTCTCCTTGGGACACCATAGACTGTCACATAGGTCTAGCCCTTTTTGATGGCCCTCTCTCAGACTCCTGTGTCCTTCTTCTTTGCCTCTGGTCCTCCATTTTTTGTACGAAAGCCTGAATTTTGGCTATGTCCATATCTTTGTTCAAAGAAGCAATGGTACATTCCCTCACTAAATATGGCTCTAATCTGTCCACATATCGATGAACTCTGTCTGTCATTGTGGCCACTACATTTGGAGCATATCGAGCCAAGGAATTAAACTGCAGACTGTATTCCCTAACACTCATATTCCCTTGGTGAAGATTTAAAAACTGGTTTGTACGTGCCTTCCGAATCTCGTATGGGAGGTAATGATCAAGAAATGCCATTTTAAATTCTTCCCAGCCTGCTGGAAGTGCCTCAATACCCCTTGATCTTTTCCAGTCCTTATACCACAATATAGCTTCGCCTTTCAATTTGTAAGTTGCCACCTCAACTGTTTCAACACCAGTTACATGCATGACATCTAGAGACCCTTGGATTTGGTCCATGAAATCCTGTGGATTTGCTTTCGGATCTGACCCAGTGAATATGGGAGGGTCTAATTTTAGAAAATCCTGTGTCCTCTGACTAGCAGCTCTAGCCTCACTGTCATTGCCTGTCATTGGACAAACTTGTCCATGAGTTTGTGCAGCAACTAGCTGAGTCAACATATGCACTGCATTTCTTAAATCTTGGTCAGTGACATTTACAGGAGGTTCTTCCGGTACATCTCTACCCCTCAACTTTTTCGGAGATGGAAAAGTAGAAGAAGACCGCGATGCAATTTCAGCGTCAGCCCCATCTTGACTAGCTTGGTCAGGTGGTGAGTTACTCATTCTTTCTTCGGCAGGCATCTCTACCTGCTTACCTTTGCCTCTACCTCATCTTATAACCGGCATTTTTATTATAAACAAGAAAACCAATTCCAATGGTCAGATACCATTTCAATAACAACATTGGCTCTTTTGTACGATCTAGAAATAAAGAAAATAAACAACTCCTAAATGTCCCGTAGCCTCCTACTTATAAATGTGGTGCACAACACATCCATAAGTAAGACTCTACTCAGACATGGCTTTGTATACACCCTTAGGATGACCTGCTCTAATACCACTTTTGTCATGCCCTGAATTCCAACGGGGCGGACTAGCACCCGAAGTTATTGAGGCGCGAGAGAACCAATCTTTGCTCATGTCCATTCATATGCATGTCTCTGTTTGAACATCATTTTATCTTATGAAATTATGCGGAAGTCATGGAAACATATTCGATATATATGAATCTTGGTTGTTAGAGCCATCATGTCAAAATGGAAATACACCTCTTACATTCATCTTCCCACATACGTCTAGAAAGCCTCTAACAGATACATGTACATAACCAACCTACAGTCGGGACAATTCCCCGCTTTGTACAACATTTACAATACCAAAACAAATGTACACTATGACTCGGAAAGCCCCGAACCAACTGGAGCTCACCATAAATCTGCAAATAACTCGTAGCCTACTGTGGAGGTCTACTAGCACCTGTGCCTGAAGCAAGTAAGGTAAGTTTCCCCAAGGGGGTCAGTACGAAGAATGTACTGAGTATGTAAGGCTATAAGAAACTGCATCATACATAAGAATGTCAATGGAATAAAATATAAGAGAATAGTCAATGTGGATAAACCATCGTTCTGTATATGTGGAACCATGTATTTTACATTCATTACTTTTCTTGATTTTACGTTCATCATTATTAGTATTCATCCACCTTATCGGTGGGTTAGTATAGTCATCCACCTATTTGGTGGGTAGTCATCCACCAATTGGTGGGTAGTCATCCACTTTATCAGTAGGTAGTCATCCACTTTATTAGTGGGTAGTTAATATTAGGGTACGCTCGAGCTAGGTTTATATGCCCCATTGAGCATACCGATTCTCAAACAATTACCCTTATATGCATTACTTATTCCTTTACTTTTGTGAGATTTATACATTTTCTTGTGAGAGAGATTGATACATTTGTAGCCATAACATTATTGGAATTTTGGAACATAACATTATTGGATGTGCTACTCAAGAATGAATAGATTCTCCTTACAAAATTACTTTCTTTGAGATATTTCTTTTAGTAGTTACAACATTATGAGAGCTTAGGAGCATCAGTCAATGGATAAGAGACCTAAGCTAGGAATACTTTAGAACACTTCGGAATGGAACAAATACAATGTTAATGTAAACACTATGTGATACAAAAGGGTACAGAAAGAGTAACCTTATATATCTTACCTTCTCAATATGAATACACAGTCCTGTATGTGGATACAATAATCCATCTCCCTCGTTACGTGTTACTCTACAACACAAGTACATAACGAAGCTCATGTTAACAACCAACTACCTTACAAGTGCATACGACGACAATGAATTATGTGACTACCGTATAACGTCATTTCGCCCTCTTAAAATACCATTTATTGCATCACCTTACCAACAATACCATAACATTCCACACATTGACCAAGACATCATAAACCAATAACATTTTACACCAAGTTTACCCTTTACACTTCCTCATTAACACTACGTTACCTTTTCTCCGTCAAGTCACTCGATAGCTTTCACAATAACATATTAAAAACAATCCATAATTGATACCATTCAAAATACCTCCAGGATACTCCTTTAAAATCATTCAAATGGTACCATAAATTTATAATTGAATCCATGAAGGGTATAGGGGTTTGGGGGGGTCAAAGAGATGCAAAAACAACCAAAATGGGGTTCTGGCCTGACCTGCGAAGCTACCTATGCCCGAAGGTGGTTGAGGTGTGGCCGCAGGTGACCCGTGGCAGTGTCCATGGGCACCTGCGAAGTCACCTGCGCCCGCAGGTGCTTCGTCTGCGAGGGCGGGTGCCCGTTTCAGCCAAAATGGGTCTCTTTTGGGTCCTTTTTTGTAATGAATGGTCCATGATCATAATTAATCTTCTGTTTTCATATTTTAAGTTATCTTATATTCCAACGAACAGCCATGGTTTCACAACGCACATAAACATCACCAAAACAACATTTTTCTTTCAATACACCACCAAGTCCATGCACAATTTTATAATAACCTTTCCAAACATTATGTACAAGGATAAAACAAGTTAAGGCTATAATCACATATCACATGTCAATATTGAATCCATCAAGTTCACTTCCTTCAAGACCACAAGTCCATTTTCAAGTTTATAAGGCAAAACCCTTCACCGATTAAGCAAACATAAATTGTTTCACACATAGTGAACTTCTCACACTTAACCAACATAACCAACATGATCTACACCATCTTCCATGCATATAACATATTAAACCATAAAAATAAGCACTTACCATAGCTTGCAACAGGGTGATCTTGTCCAAAGGAATGGTTGCCTTAGGGTTTGAGTGTAGAGAGAATTGTGGAAAATTCTAGAAATTGCTTGTGTGAAATGGTGATAAAAATCTGATTTTTCCACCTTATATAGTCCCACAAGGTCATCATTAGACACTCTTGGTCAAAGATTACATGTTTACTTGGTCCATTTTATGAATGGGGCATTTACCCATTTTGGGCCATGTCTTTTGGTCAATTATTGGGCCTCAAATTGAGCCCATGAGAACATGCTAAATTAGCCCAACCAATGTAACATTTAATACACCAACAATCTCATGTTTAAATAATTTCATGAATTTTAAGACAGTAAAGTAGGGTCGGAAATGTACGGGGTGTTGCAGAACTACCCGTACATTTTAATGTGACACGACTAAGTTAACGTCGATGCAACTATTTAAACTTGGGATCGTGAGTAGGTATTTGGATCTAAAGTTTAAAGTGACCAAGTGTACACAAGCTTTAAGTTAAATTAAAGGGATTAAGAACCAAAAATGGAATTAACTATTGAGGTGCTTGCTTGACTTAATTAAGCTAGTAGGTGAATCGCCTACTTGAGATATATGGACCAAGTTAATGGACCCAAGGTTATGGATCAGATTTGGGCCAAGTTAAATGTTCCAAAGAGGTGTATGACCTACTTAAGCTATTGGGCTGCATTTGGACATATATTAATGGACTCAATTGAGGGCCAAAACTAAGTACATAAAATGGTAAGAATGACCAGCCCAACAATTAAGATTCACTACCCAAACTAAGTACATAAAATGGGAAGAATGACCAGCCCAAAACCTAAGATTTACTAAGGCCCAACATGACATGATCCAACTAGAAATAGCCCAAATAGGTGGGCTATTTTGGACAGCTTAAGTAGACCAAGTAGGTGCATCACCTACTTGGACTTTTTGAGCAGCTTAAAGAGTTAAGTAGGTGCATCACCTACTTGGACTACGTTTGACCAATATGTGGCTTGAAATGAGCCTAAAAAGGTAGTCTAGAAGCCTCCTTATAAGATCAATATTGGCTGATCTCTTTACTCATTTTAACATACCAAATTTCTGATTTAATTCCAAAACTCTCTCCTCTCTCTCAAACCCTAACCAGCCACCCCTAATTCCATTTAAGGTTCTTGGAGCTTTGGTATGTGTTTATACTTGTAACTTAGTGTAATATTTGCATAAGGGAGTATAGAAAGCATGTTCTTTATGTTTAAAAAGGATAGGGCAGTCCCCTTTAATTGTGACAGTCCACTTATGTTAGTTTTAAAGGATTTGCCTTCCTTGTGGTTTAAACTTGTAAAGGAGCTTAAAGTCTTGAAGAAATTAAGTTGTAGGGATGAAATTTCAGTAGGTTGGGTTGTTACACTGTCACTAATTGTTCCTTTTTATGTACAACTTGGTGGAAATGTTTATACGTATTTATATATGGGACGTTTGGTGTAGTGAAAAGAGAATACTCTTTTGTTATGTTAAAGTAAATTCTGAAAACATTGTGGACTGTTTTTGGTATAATATTTTGGAAGGCATTTAGGTGTATTGATGGGATAAATATGTGGAGTTGCATTAAGGTGGTAATGTGAAGTATGAACTTGGTAGGAAATCCTATCGGTTTGTAACGTTTCTATTGGTTTGTGGACTGTTTTGGTGGTATTGTTGTGGTGAGGCAGTAGGTTATAGAGTTAGGGGGTGGAATATGGTTATGTGGTAGTATAAAGAAGGGGGGAGTGATACACCATGTGTTTAGGAGGTTGGACAGTTTTTACTTCCCATTAAGTAACTAATTACCGCCTTGTAAACCAATAATGTGATTAGCTTTCAATGTAACTCCATTATGTACTTATATTGTAGAGTAACACATAAGGAAGGAGCTGAATTGTTGTAGTCACGTGGTGTGAAGTTAAGGTATGTAAGGTTACTCTTTTTCGTAGCCTTTGGCATCATATATTGTCCGAAATGTTCTAAAGTACCTCAAATCATATTTACTATCAAATTTTAGATGTTCTCTTTTGTTGTTCCAAAAAAGGATCCATAATGTTATAACCACCACTATAACAACTTCAAAGATTAAATAAAGTAAGCAACTCAATATGGTTATGTTCGGGTGGCATCTCGAGAGGGCTTATAGCCCAACATAGAGACGATCCAAATTTATTATGTATGGGTGGCAGCTCGAGGGGGCTTAAAGCCCAGCATAGAGATGATCCCAGATTATGTTACCACTGATCAGTTGGGTATATGTATGGCATGCCTTATAAAGACAAGAAAAGTAAAGAAAGAAAAAGGGAAGTAATAAATGTAATGTATATGGTTCTACGATTACAGTAAAGGTGGTTTATCAGTATTATCGATTCACTTGTATTTGATTCTCTTTGAGTTCCTATATCTCATACAGTTGCTTATAGCCTTACATACTCAATACATTATTTCGTACTGACATCCCTTGGGGGACTTACTTTACTTGATACAGGCATAGGTGCTAGTAGACCTCCATAGTAGGATACAGGTCATCCACGGATTGTTGGTGAGCTCCAGGTTACTTCGGGGCTTTCCGAGTCATTGTAAATTTGCTTTGGTACGGTGCAGTAGTGGTATAAGGCGGGGACTTATCCCGACCTTAGTTTTGGTTATGTACATCTTTTAGAGGCTTTGTAGACCATGGTAAAGTCAAATGTAGAAGTGTATTCTCCTTTTTGATGTTTCGGCCCCAACGGCCAAGTCTCATATCTATTTGAATGTCTTTCTATGATTTCTGTCTTTGACATCTTGTATCTGTATGACTAGATGTTGTTCACTCAGGGACATGCATAAGAATGTACATGATCATAGATTGGTTCACTCAGGCCTTAACGGCTTCGGGTGCCAGTCCGCCTCAATGGGATTTGAGGCATGACAAAAGTGGTATCAGAGCCAGGTTATCCTAGGGAGTCTACAAAGTTGTGTCTATGTAGAGGCTTGCTTATGGGTATGTTGTGCACCATATCTATAAGCAGGAGGCTACGGGACATTTAGGATTTATTTCTTTTTTTTCATTTCTTAGATCGTACGATAGAGCTAATGATGTATTTAACCTTAAATAATTTTTTTCTTTTTTCTATATAGTGAAGATGCTGATTACAACAAGGAGTAAGAATAAAATTAAACAAGTGGATATGGCTGCCAGAGAGGGGACCAACAAGTCACCACCTAGACAAGCTAATCAGAATGAGACTCAGGATGAGTTTGCCTCAAGGACTTCTTCTACTCCACCGTCTCCAGAAGAATTAAGGAGGAGAGGAGTACTCTCAGAATCACCTATTAATACCAGTGAGCAAGATTTAAGGAATGCGGTGCAATTGTTGACTCGTATTGTTGCTGCACAAGGTCATGGACAAGCTAGTCCAATTATAGGTACCACTAGTGCAGATAGGGCAGCTAGTCTTCGGACACAGGATTTCCTTAACTTAGATCCTCCCACATTTATCGGGTCAGATCTTAATAAAGACCCACAAGACTTTATGGACCAAATTCAAAGGGCTTTAGATGTTATGCATGTATCTGGCACAGAAACAGTTGAGATACAGACTGAAAGGGGAGGTTATATTATGGTACAAAGATTGGAAATAATCTAGGGGTGTCGGTGCACTTCCAGCTAATTGGGAAGAATTCAAAGCGGTATTCCTTGATTACTATCTTTCATATGAGATTTGAGAGGATCGTGCGGATCAGTTTTTAAATCTTCGTCAAAGGAATATGAGTGTCAGAGAGTACAATCTTTGGTTTAACTCTTTGGCTCGATATGCTCCTAATGTAGTAGCCATGATGGATGACAGAGTTCATCGGTATGTAGACAGATTGGAGCCATATTTGGTGAGGTACTGTACCATTGCTGCTTTGAATAGAGATATGGATATAGCCAGAATACAAGCTTTTGCACAGAAGATGGAGGATCAAAGGCAAAGGAGAAGGGTCCAAGAATTTGAAAGAGGGCTAGACCTATGGGACAGTTCATGGAGTCCCAAGGAGAATTTAGGCCTTAGGTTTTTCCTAGACCGCCTAGACCATCATTTCCCTATCCTCCAGTAGGTACTTCATCCCAATTTCGAGGGTTTAGAGGCAGCCCAGTGGGGCAAAGTAGTGGAATTCAAGGTTCACGGACAGCAGGGTATCAAGAGCAAGGGAATCTGAACCAATCGAGGTTTTCTCATCATCCGTGTTAGCACTGTGGAAAGCTTCATTTAGGTGCATGTCGGTTTGGGACAAATGCTTGCTATTGGTGTGGTATGTCGGGGCATATGATAAGAGAGTGCCCACAAAGGGCTACGGGTAGTGTGACACGACCTATGGGATCAGCTGTTGCATCATCATCGTTGGTTCCTTATCTAAGAAGGGGTGTATAGCCTACTGGTCATGGTAGAGGTAGTAAGGGAGCAGTTAGTTCTAGTGGGGCCCAGAATCGTACCTATGCTTTAGCAGATCGACAGAATTCAGAGGCCTCTCCTGATGTGGTTATAGGTACATTATCCATTTTTTCACATAATGTATATGCATTAATTGATCCGGGCTCTACACTATCATATGTCACTCTATTAATTGCTGGAAAATTCGAAAGAATGCCAGAAGTATTAGTTAAACCATTTAAAGTATCTACCCCAGTTGGCGAGTCTATTGTAGCTAAAAGAGTCTATCGTAATTGTATAGTCATTGTTTGTGATCATGATACATTGGCCGATCTTGTCTAACTAGAAATGGTAGATTTTGATGTTATAATGGGTATGGATTGGTTGGCTTCTTATTTTGCCACAGTAGATTGCCGAACAAAGAAGGTACATTTTTATTTCCCAAAAGAGATAGTCCTTGAATGGAGGGGTAATGTTGAAGCACCAAAAGGTAATTTTATTTCTTATCTTAAGGCGAAGAAAATGATATCCAAGGGGTACATATGTCACCTAGTAAGGGTGAAAGATACAGATGTGGAGCCACCGACTCTTCAATCTATTCTAGTGGTAAATGAATTCCTTGATTTATTTCCTGAAGATCTCTCGGGGTTACCTACAGAACGAGAAATAGAGTTTGGTATTGATGTGATTCCAGGTACTCAGCCTATCTCTATTCCTCCGTATAGAATGGCCCCGGTAGAGTTACGGGAATTGAAGGAGCAATTAAAAGACTTGTTGGACAAAGGATTCATAAGGCCTAGTATGTCCTCTTAGGGTGCACCAGTGTTATTTGTATGCAAGAAAGATGGCACATTAAGAATGTGTATTGATTATCGGCAACTGAATAAGGTGATAATTAAGAACAAATATCCCCTCCCTAGAATTGCTGATTTATTTGACCAATTACAAGATGCTAAATATTTCTCAAAGATTGACTTGAGGTAGGATTACCATCAACTAAAGGTCATAGAGAGAGATATACCCAAGACAGCTTTTCGAACATGATACAGTCATTATGAGGTTTTAGTTATGTCCTTCGGGCTAACAAATGCACCAGCAGCTTTTATGGATCTGATGAATAGAGTGTTTAAGCCATTTTTAGACGTGTTCGTGATAGTGTTTATGGATGATATTCTTGTTTATTCAAGATCAAAAGAGGACAATGCTAGTCACTTACGACAGGTGTTGCAGATTCTTCGTGATCGTAAGTTATATGCAAAGTTCTCTAAATGTGAATTTTGGTTAAAATCTGTAGCATTCTTAGGTCATATTGTGTCGGATGAAGGAATAAGAGTTGATACTCAAAAGATAGAAGCTGTGAAAAAATGGCCTAGACCTACAACGCCTACAGAGATTCATAGTTTCCTCGGGTTGGCAGGTTATTATAGAAGGTTTGTTGAAGGATTTTCTTCTATTGTTGCACCTTTAACAAAGCTAACACACAAGGCAACCAAGTTTCAATGGAATGACGCATGTGAAAAGAGTTTCCATGATCTGAAGAATTGGTTAACCTCTATACTCGTATTAGTACTTCCAGAAGGTACAAAAGGGTATGCGGTGTATTGTGATGCTTCAGGAGTTGGTTTGGGATGTGTATTGATGCAACATGGTAAAGTGATAGCTTATGCCTCAAGACAATTGCGACCTCATGAGAAAAATTATCCGACACATGATCTTGAGCTAGCAGCAGTAGTATTTGCTTTAAAGATATGGCACCACTACTTATATGGGGTTCATGTTGATATATATACTGATCATAAGAGTTTGCAATATATCTTTAACTAGAAGGACTTAAATTTGAGGCAGCGGAGGTGGCTGGAATTATTAAAAGATTATGACATTGATATCTTATATCATCCAGGAAAAGCAAATGTGGTAGCCGATGCATTAAGCCGCAAAGCAATAGGAAGCACTAATGGCCAGTTGACGGAAAAGCGAGGTATAGTCAAGGATCTACAACAACTATCCAGCTTGGGGGTTCGCCTTCTTGAAACTCCAAATGAAGGAGTTATTGTGCAAAATGCGGTAGAATCTTCATTTCAGTATTTCACGTCTCAATGCTTCCAAAGTATATAGGAGATCCATCTCATATTACTCCTACTGAAGAAGTACAAGTTACGGAAGATCTCACCTATGAAGAAGTACCTATTGTTATTTTGGATCGACAAGTTAAGAAGTTAATAAATAAAGAGGTAGCTTCCGTAAAAGTGCTTTGGAAAAATCAGCAAGTAGAGGAAATCACATGGGAAGCCGAGGAGATGATGAAATCTAAGTATCCTCAATTATTTGAAACCGAAGTGGAAACCTTAGATGCTAAATTAGAGCAATAACAACTAAGTATATATATATATAAGTATTATGTGGTAGTATAAAGATTAAACTTAAGCTTGAACTCATTTAAGCTGAGTAGTGATGATACTACCATTCGAGGATGAATGTTCCTACGGGGGGGAGGATGTAGCAACCCGTATGATACGTGTACTAGTTCTACTTATATGTCACTTGATACAGACTTATAGTATGGGTAATGGACTCGGTTTCCTATATGGCTAGCGATGATAAGATGGGTTGGAAGGAACTGCCCATACATTTTAATGTGACACGACTAAGTTAAAGTCGATGCAAATGTTTATACTTGGGATCGTGAGTAGGTATTTGGATCTAAAGTTTAAAGTGACCAAGTGTACACAAGCTGTAAGTTAAATTAAAGGGATTAAGAATCAAAAATGGAATTAACTATTGAGGTGCTTGCTTGACTTAATTAAGCTAGTAGGTGAATCACCTACTTGAGATATATGGACCAAGTTAGTGGACCCAAGGTTATGGATCAGATTTGGGCCAAGTTAAATGTTCCAAAGAGGTTTATTACCTACTTAAGCTATTGGGCTGCATTTGGACATATATTAATGGACTCAATTGAGGCCCAAAACTAAGTACATAAAATGGGAAGAATGACCAGCCCAACACCTAGGATTTACTACCCAAACTAAGTACATAAAATGGGAAGAATGACCAGCCCAACACCTAAGATTTAGTAAGGCCCAACATGACATGATCCAACTAGAAATAGCCCAAATAGGTGGGCTGTTTTGGACAACTTAAGTAGACCAAGAAGGTGCATCACCTGCTTGGACTTTTTGAGCAGCTTAAAGAGACAAGTAGGTGCATCACCTACTTGGACTATGTTTGACCAATATGTGGCTGGAAATGAGCCTAAAAAGGTAGTCTAGAAGCCTCCTTATAAGATCAATATTGGCTGATCTCTTTACTCATTTTAACATACCAAATTTCTGATTTAATTCCAAAACTCTCTCCTCTCTCTCAAACCCTAACCAGCCACCCCTAATTCCATTTAGGGTTCTTGGAGCTTTGGTAAGTGTTTATACTTGTATCTTAGTGTAATATTTGCATAAGGGAGTATAGAAAGCATGTTCTTTATGTTAAAAAAGGATAAGGCAGTCCCATTTAATTGTGACAGTCCACTTATGTTAGTTTTAAAGGATTTGACTTCCTTGTGGTTTAAACTTGTAAAGGAGCTTAAAATCTTGAAGAAATTAAGTTGGAGGGACGAAATTTCAGTAGGTTAGGTTGTTGCTCTGTCACTAATTGTTCCTTTTTATGTACAACTTGGTGGAAATGTTTATACGTATTTATATATGGGACGTTTGGTGTAGTGAAAAGAGAATACTCTCTTGTTATGTTAAAGTAAATTCTGAAACCATTGTGGACTATTTTTGGTATGATATTGTGGAAGGCATTTAGGTGTCTTGATGGGATAAATATGTGGAGTTGCATTAAGGTGGTAATGTGAAGTATGAACTTGGTAGGAAATCCTATTGGTTTGTAACATTTCTATTGGTTTGTGGACTGTTTTGGTGGTATTGTTGTGGTGAGGCAGTAGGTTATAGAGTGAGGGGATGGAATATTATTATGTGGGAGTATAAAGAAGGGGGGAGTGATACACCATGTGTTTAGGAGGTTGGACAGTTTTTACTTCCCATTAAGTAACTAATTACCGCCTTGTAAACCAATAATGTGATTAGCTTTCAATGTAACTCCATTATGTACTTATATTGTAGAGTAACACATAAGGAAGGAGCTGAATTGTTGTAGTCACGTGGTGTGAAGTTAAGGTATGTAAGGTTACTCTTTTCCGTATCCTTTGGCATCATCTATTGTCCACCTAGCTAATGACCTTGTTTCCACTTCGAAATGTTCTAAAGTACCTCAATACATATTTACTATCAAATTTCAGATGTTCTCTTTTGTTGTTCCAAAAAGGATCCATAATGTTATAACCACCACTATAACAACTTCAAAGAATAAATAAAGTAAGCAACTCAATATGGTTATGTTCGGGTGGCAGCTCGAGGGGGCTTATAGCCCAGCATAGAGACGATCCTAATTTATTATGTATGGGTTGCACCTCGAGGGGGATTAAAGCCCAGCATAGAGACGATCCCAGATTATGTTACCACTGATCAGTTGGGTATATGTATGGCATGCCTTATAAAGACAAGAAAAGTAAAGAAAGAAAAAGGAAAGTAATAAATGTAATGTATATGGTTCCACGATTACAGTAAAGGTGGTTTATCAGTATTATCTATTCACTTGTATTTGATTCTCTTTGAGTTCCTATATCTCATGCAGTTGCTTATAGCCTTACATACTCAGTACATTCTTTCGTACTGACGTCCCTTGGGGGACTTACTTTACTTGTTGCAGGCATAGGTGCTAGTAGACCTCCATAGTAGGATACAGGTCATCCACAGATTGTTGGTGAGCTCCAGGTTACTTCGGGGCTTTCCGAGTCATTGTAAATTTATTTTGGTACTATGCACTAGTGGTATAAGGCGGGGACTTATCTTGACCTTAGTTTTGGTTATGTACATCTTTTAGAGGCTTTGTAAACTATGGTAAATTCAAATGTAGAAGTGTATTCTCCTTTTTGATTTTGTGGCCCCAACGACCAAGTCTCATATCTATTTGAATGTCTTTCTATGATTTCCGTCTTTGACATCTTGTATCTGTATGACTGGATGTTGTTCACTCAGGTACATGTATAAGAATGTACATGATCATAGATTGGTTCTCTCATGCCTTAACGGCTTTGGGTGCCAGTCCGCCTCAATGGGATTTGAGGTGTGACAAAATATTATTGAGCATTCCAAATTTCAGTTGTTATTCAGTTGGGAGTAGTACTTAGAACAGAGCGGATGCAGGGATGAAGGCTCACCCATCAGTTAGGCTGAGACCTTTAGTAGAAGTCCCTCAGTCCCAGAACTACGGCATCACTGTAGGTTCTAAAGGGTCACCCATCTGACCAGGCTTGACATCTTAGTCTTTTTGGACATCAATTTAGTGGATCTACATCAGTCAGTGTTCATACCCTTGGCAAGGTACAGAGCACCCTTATATCTAGGGTTATAGGTTAGACTCATATTAGCTTAGATTTGGGTATGTTGGTTACTCATAGCTCCCATAGTCCACGGTTCAGATTTTGATAGTTGCATGACCTCGTACTTAGTTATTTAGTATATCATACAACACATGTTTATTACTTGGTCTTGCATTAGATATCATATTAAATGCATCATGTTCAGCCTATGTTAGATATTTTCTATTTCACATACTCAACACATTCAAAGAACTGATCACATACTTTTTTTTGTGCTATATTGTCTTATAATATAGGTTGTGACATTCAACATCCAAATCTCACATAATTAAACCTCTTATTAGATTAGAAATAGTACTTTGGAGAGGCTTCATCATTTGAGGGCTAATTAGCAGTGTTTTTCATTTATGCCCCTTTCAGTTTTCAGACAGTTAGAGTTAGCTGGGATCTTGTCCCAGTAACTCATCTCAGTAGAGGCTTTCAGACATACAGTTAGATGTTCCACTTTGAGATTTTAAACTTAGATAATTTTGTTGGTTTTGATTATGATTTCATCATTTAATTCAGCTTCTGCATAGTGTTTACATCAGTTTTTCAATATTTATAGTATAATGCTAGGCCATGGGTTAGCTTGGGGTCACTTGTGGCCCTAACCACCGTGTTAGGACAAGGGGATAGTCTCGGGTTGTGACCAATTTGGCATCAGAGCATCAGGTTTAAAGTGTCCTAGGATATCTGAAAGTCGTGTTAAAGAGAGTCTTGTTAAAGGGTGTGAAGAGCGCCACACTTATGAGTGTGAGGCTATGAAATGTTTTAGGAAAAGTTTCACTTCTTTCATGATAATGTCATGCAATAGAGTGTGAACTCTATTAAAACCTTCTTCTAATTTGTGCTCCATACGTTTTTGGAAAATGCCTCCCAAAAGAAATAACGGAAGGAGAAACAGAAATGGAAATGGAAATCAGCAAGCACCACCAGCTCCAGCAGACCCTCTGAATGAACAAGTCTCCCATACTGAGTTCAAGGTTGCTTTGATGGTTCTTGCTCAGGACATGACCACCCAAACTAACCAACAGGGTGTAGCACCAGTCTACCAGGTAGCTAATATGGCAGCAGCTAAAGTTTGACTCTTCACTCGGATGAATCCTCCTTGTTTTTTTGGTTCTAAGATAGAAAAGGACCCACAAGAGTTTCTTGATGATATGCATAAGGTTACTATGATTATGGGGATCACTCCAGTTGAGAGTGCTGACTTGGCCACTTATTAGTTAAAGAGAGTGGCTTATAGTTGGTGCCAGCAGTGGAAGAAGGATAGAGGTGCCGATGCAGGTCAAATAAAGTCGAATGAGTTTGTTGCTACTTTTTTGGATAGGTTCTTCCCGCTTAAGCTAAGGGAAGCCAAGGTACAGGAGTTCATAAATCTAAAACAAGGCAACATAAGTGTGAAGTTTTATTCTCTCAAGTTTACTAAACTTACGAAGTATGCTCCGACAATGGTTGCTTACTCCAGAGCCTGCATGAGTAAGTTTGTGTTTTGTGTTATTGAGGATGTGGTCAAAGAATATAGGTCTGTTATGTTGGTTAAGGAGATGGACATATCAAGGTTGATGGTTCATGCTCAATAGATTGGAGAAGAGAAAATCAAGGAGAAGGAAAGGGAGAACATGAATAAGAGAGCTAAAATCGAAAACTTTCATTATTCATAGGAAAAAACAAGTGGTGGTAATTGCTCTCATTTTTAGCGGAGGTCCTTAGCTTCAGCCTTATGTTCTTCTAGTGCTCCATTGCCCAAGTTTAGGCAAGATAATCGGGATAGGGCACCAGGCTCTAAGTCCCAGGGAAGTGTGAATAGTGGTCTTACTAACCCGATTTGCAAAAAGTATGGTATCAACAACAAAGATGAGTGTATGGCTGGTAGTTTTTGGGTGTGGCAAGCTAGGTCAAAGATTGAGAGAGTGTCTGGTATCATAATAGAGAGGTAGGGATGCTCTTCAGCAAAGTCAGTCTAACTCCTTAGCAGCTCTAGCAGGGTGCTTCATCCAATGTAGCTAGTGGGCAGTGTCAGAATAGGTTCTATGCCTTTTAGACCTGATAGGATCATGAATATTTTCATGATATATTCCTTGGTACATTATAGGTAACCAATATTTATATCTATGCATTATTAGATCCTAGAGCGACACTCTCTTTTGTAACTCCCTATATAGAAGTAAACTTTGGTATCAGTCCCAATACTCTTTCAGAACCATTCTCAGTCCCTACTCAAGTTGGTAATTCATTCATAGCTAGACAGGTATACAAAAATTGCCCAGTCATAGTTTCTCAGAAAGTCACATTAGTTGATCTTGTAGAGTTAGACATGACCGATTTTGACGTTATTCTTGGCATGGATTGGCTCCACTCTTGTTATGCCTCAATTGATTATAGAAATAGAGTAGTCCAAGTTTAGTTTCTTAATGATCCATCCATAGAGTGGAAGGGTAGTACCTCAGTGCCTATAGGTTGGGTTGTCTCTTACCTTAAGGCTAGAAAAATGATTTCCAAAGGGTGCATCTATCATATCATTCGGGTTAAGAATTCAAAGTACGAAACCATAAATCTTGAGTCTGTTCCTGTGGTTAATGAGTTCCTAGTAGTGTTTCCTAAAGATATACCCAGCATTTCTCCCCAGCGGGAAATTGACTTCGGAATAGATATACTTCCAGATACACAACCTATCTCTATTCCACCATATAAAATGGCTCTATCTGAGCTTAAGGAACTAAAGAATCAGTTGAAAGACCACCTAGACAAGGGTTTTATCAGGCCCAGCATCTCTCCATAATGTGCTCCAGTTCTTTTCATGTACAAGAAAGATGGTTTTCTCAGAATGTGCATCGACAACCATCAGTTTAATAAAGTCACAGTCAAGATTAAGTATCCTATTCCCAGGATTGATGACTTGCTTGACCAACTTCAAGGTGCCAATTTATTCTCTAAGGTAGACCTCAGATTCGTCTATCATTAGCTCAGAATCAGAGAATGTGACATTTTGAAGACAGCCTTTAGAACTCATCATGGTCACTTTGAATTGGTTGTTATATCTTTTGGACTAACGAATGCTCCTGAGGCTTTTATGGACTTGATGAACAGGGTGTTCAAGAAGTACTTGGAGATGTTCGTCATTGTCTTTATTGATCACATCCTAGTTTATTCTCGAAGTGAGAATGAATATGAAAACCATTTGAGGACTGACTTACAGACTCTCAAAGATTGCCAATTATTTGCTAAGTTATTGCCAGTTATTTTCTAATTTTAGTAAGTGTGAATTCTAGTTGAAATCGGTAGCATTCCTTGGTAATATCATTTTCGATGATGGCATTTGGGTTGATTCTCAAAAGACCAAAGCAGGTAGGAATTAGCCTAGACCCATATCTCCATCAGATATCAGAAGTTTCTTGGGTTTAGCTGGTTACTCTATGTGGTTTATTGAGGGATTCTCCTCTATTGCTTCCCTTATGTCCATATTGACTTAGAAGAATGTCAAGTTTCAGTGGTTCAATTATTGCGAGAAGAGTTTTCAAGAGTTGAAAGCTCGACTCACCTCCTCTCTGGTTTTGACTCTGCTATAGGGTTCAGATGGGTTCATGGTTTATTGTGATGCCTCCAGAGTTGGTCTTGGTTGTGTGTTGATAAAGCATGGCAAGGTAATAGCATATTCCTCTAGACAGCTCAAGCCTCATGAGAAGAATTACTTGACTCATGATCTTGAGTTGGAAACAATAGATTTTGTCTTAAAGATTTAGAGGAATTATCTCTATGGGGTTAATGTTGATGTATTCACCAATCACAAGATCCTTCAGTATGTGTTCAGCCAGAAAGATCAAAAGCTTCATCATAGGAGATGGATAGAGTTGTTGAAGGATTATGATATAAGTGTCTATTACCATCCGGGTAAATCCAATATTGTGGCTGATGCTCTTAGTAGATTGTCTATTGGAAGTATTACTCATATTGAGGGTGAGAAGAAGGAATTAGTTCATGAGGTTCATTGACTTGCTAGACTGGGAGTTCTATTTATTGATTTACCCAAATGAAATATCTTGGTTTGAAATTTTCATTGATTGCTGAAGCGAAAGAAAAGAAATATAGTGATCATATTTTGCTTAAGTTGAAAGATGTGGTCCTGAGTCAGAAGGTTGAGGTTTTCTCCCAAGAGGGAGAGGGTGTTTTACATTGTTAGGGCAGACTATGTGTTGCAGGTGTGGATGACTTAAGAAAATGGATGCTGGTAGAATCTCACAGTTCTCGATATTCTATTCATCCTGGGGCCACAAAGATGTACCATGATCTATGGGAAGTCTATTGGAGGAAAGGCATGAAGAAGGATATCGCGGAATTTGTGGCTAAGTTTCCAAATTGCCAAAAGTTAAGGTTGAGCACAAAAGACCTGGTGGTATGCTTCAGGATATTGGTATTCCTACTTGGAAGTTGGAAGTGATAAACATGGACTTCATTATAGGGTTTCCTCATACTCATTGACAACATTATTCTATTTGGGTTATGATGGAACGAATGACTAAGTCGGCCCATTTCCTGCCAGTCAACACTTAAGATATAGTTGAGGATTGTGCTAGACTTTACCTTAGGGAGTTAGTAAAATTTCATGGAGTCCCCTTGTCTATTATATCTAAAAGGGGTACTCAGTTTACCTCTCGATTTTGGATGACTTTTAGGGTCATGGTAGACAAGTTCATCCTAGAACAGCTTTTTATCCGCAGAAGAATGCTCAGGTAGAGAAGACCATTCAGACTTTAGAGAATATATTGAGAGCTTGTGTGATTGATTCAAGGGTAATTGGGATGATCATTTTCCTTTGATTGTGTTTACTTATAATAACAACTATCACTCTAGTATTCAGATGGCACCATTTGAAGAACTTCATGGTAGGAGGTGTAAATCTCTTATTGGTTAGTTTGAAGTTAGTGAAGCTACCTTGATAGGGCCAGATTCAGTTCATGAGGCTATGGAAAAGTTCAGCTAATTAGAGAAAGGCTGAAAATAACTTAGAGTCGTCAGATGTCCTATGCAGATGTAAGGAGAAGGGAACTTGAGTTTTCTATTGGTGATTTTGTCTACTTGAAAGTTTCACCCATGAAAGGGGTGAAGAGATTTTGCATGACCGGGAAACTCAGCCCCCGCTATGTTGGTCCTTATAAAATTGTAGGTTGTTTTGGAAATGTAGCCTATGAGTTAGAGTTACCTTCAAATTTAACTTCAGTGCATCCAGTTTTCCACATGTCCTTGTTAAACAATGCATTGGCGGTCCCATATCGGTTGTTCCCTTTGAGAGTGTGGGTATGAAAGATAGTCTTCCTTTAGAGGAGGTCCTAGTTGAGATCCTTGATCATCAAGTTCGTAAGTAGAGAAATAAAGAGGTTGATTTTGTAAAGGTTCTTTGGTAGAATTAGTCAGTTGAGGGAGCTACATAGGAAGATGAGGCGGATATGATGACCAAGTGCCCCCATCTCTTCCTTTCAAACTCAATTCCAGCGTGAGGTAATAATTTCCCCTTAATTAACTCACTTTGTCTCATGTCACTCAGTTAATATCAGTCACAATATGCATTCGTGGGTCTAATTTAGTCCAAGTGCCAGTTACAGACGCAATAATCATGTCAATATTCAGCTCTTAGAAAATCCACTATTGGGATTTCAATTTTTTCCCTAATATTTCAGCTTATTTAGTTTTCATTCGTGGATGAATGACCCCGAGGAAGAGATATTGTAACACTCCAAAAATCCCAGCTAAGGTTAAAACCATGTTTCAAGTACATATGAAACCAAACATCATATTTTTGTAGTATAAGAAGTAATTTATACATGTATTAAGGCCTCAAGTAACTCTTATCTCATACCAAAGTTGAAACCTCCCTTCCTGATTGAATTCTTGGGAAGGATCTTTCAATAGTCAACTTCAAACGAGCATAACTCTTAGATTCTAAGGTGGAATTGAGCTCAACACCCACCAAATGAAAGGTCCTTGAATCTTCTTTCCAACTCCACTGACCATTTGTAAATTCTATATCAGAGTAAAAAGTTATGGCCATTTTAGTAAAGCACTGTCAGGCATTCCAAGCACAGGAGATGTCATATGGACCATGTGTCAATCATATGAACACGAGTTGTCATACGAACCATGTGTCAGAGACACGAGCCGTATGGTCCATCCCAAAACTCCTGCTACAATTTTTCAGCAACATTTTTAGATGTGTAATCCTGTCTTTTCACACTATTTAAACCCCTAAAATATAGCGTTTAAGTTATTCCAAGGCTGGTTATTAAGTTGAGAATTACCCTAAGTTCCTCATTACTCTAAAATCATTAGACTGTTAGCAAAAATAAGATATAAGAGGTGATAGTCTCCCGAAAAGTAAGAAGTAGGTTTTTTTCACTTTCAGGCCCTGATTTCAAGAAATTCTTCAAAGGTTCAATCTTTAGGCATGTGGGATTTCATCAATGGGTTTTCTTTCACCTATTGAGTCCCAAAGTTAGCCCAACTCCTCAGTTTAATTACTTTCTCAGATCCTAGGGTTCATGAATATTATGAATTCCTTAATAATTTAGTCCATTGTTATCATTGATCTATAAACCCATGTTTTACCATGAATTTCAGTATCATTGCATGTCTACAATTGAAATACCTCATTATATTATAAAATCCATGATTCTCATACTTGAGTTATAAAATTTCTGATTTTATTCAATTTATGGGAATTGTCATAATAGTTGCATTCTTCGGAGGTGGCGGATTATGAACACCCAATGACCTAGGATTTCACGCATATGTTTTTGAATATTCAATCCTTCAGTTTTAATGATTGAATACTTTTAGATAAAGTGCTTATTTTCAATCTGCAGAATATAAATATAATTGAGCATTCCAGTTATCAACTGTTATTCAGTTGGGAGTAGGACTTAGCACCGACCAGACATAGGGATGAAGGCTCACCCATCAGTTAGGCTGAGACCTTTATTAGAAGTCCCTAAGTCCCTATTTCACATACTCTACATTTAAAGTACTGATCGCATACTTTTCTTTGCGCTATATTGTCTTATAATATAGGTTCGGATGTTCAGCATCTAGATTGCGCTTAGTATGACCTCCTACTACATTAGCAGAAGTACTTTTGTGAGTCCTCATCATTTAAGGTCTAATTAGAAGCATCTTTCATTTATGCACCTTTCAGTTTTCAGACAGTTAGAGTTGGCTGGGAGCTTATACCAATAACTCGTCTTAGTAGAGGCTTTCAGACATATAGTTAGATGTTCGGCTTTGTGGTTTTAAACTAAAATATTGTTGTCAGTTTTGATTATTATTTCATGATTCAATTCAGCTTCGCATAGTGTTTACATTAGTATTTCAGTATTTATAGTGTCATGCTAGGCAATGGGTTAGCTTGGGGTCATTTGTGGCCCTAGGAACCATGTACGACTAGGAGGTAGTCTCGGGTCATTACATTATCTCTGATGTGTTCCAGCACGTATTTAGGGACCATATCTTGCATCTTGTCCCAATCCCAACCTTCTTCTAATATGAATTCTCCAATGTCCTTCATGTTATGACATGTATAAACCTCATAAGGGTGTAAAAATAGAGCGCCTAGATTAGTCCTATTATCATACGAGATATTTGAAGTGCCCCACGTAGACTCCCATCATAAAAATTGTTCAACCTTCTCTCTATTCTCCAACACATATTTTCACACCTGTGATCCACCATTCCACTATACAAGGTAGGGTATCTGCTTTTTGCAGTACTTATTCTACAAATAATAAGACCACAAGATATTTTGAATCCTAAATCTCAACCACAATTTAGCATACAATGCCTTGGACACATAAAACATAGATTTGAAGCCTAAGCCACCTTCTTGTTTAGGGAGACATACCTTATTCCATGCCAACCAGTGTTTACTCCTTCCTGACTCCTTATTACTACAAAAGAATTTAGCAAAAATCATGTGTAAATCATTGATAACAAAAATAAGAGGAACAATATCAAATAATAAATAAACTGGAAAACTTTGTACAACACTAGTAAGAAGAACTTGTTTACCCCCATATCATAACATCTTACCTTTCCAAGCTTTAAGTTTTCCCTTTACTCTATCAATCAGTTTTGCGTAGTCTTCTTTTCTCTTCTTTTTGTGAGTAATGGGACAACCCAAATACTTCATAGGAAAAGAGACCTTTGTCATTTTTGTAATCTTCCCCACTGGCATAGAAATGTTTCTTACAACATTTTGATTTAGATAAAAGGAACTTTTTCTTTGTTCACTATCTTTCCAGACACCTTCTCATACTCCTGTGAAGTATCCATTATTTTTCCTAAATAATATTCATCAGTAGAGGAAAAAATATTTTTGTCATCTGAATATAAAAGATAGTTCAAATTAGGGCTCGACTGAGGCATACCATACCCCATATATTGATTGTCTTCAAACAAAGCATTTAGAGCCCTAGTGAACATCTGCAAATTAGTGTGCGTAATAGATTTAGGAAGAGAATTGGTCTTATATCAGAGAAGGATTGAACATTGTCCTTCTTTGGTAGAAGAATCAAGTTAGTGTGCGTAATAGATTTAGGAAGAGAATTACAGCAAAGAAATTATGCACCATTCTTACAATATCCCTGCAAACTTGATAAATTTGTTGGATAATCTATCTGTTCCCCCTGAACTATCTTCACTCGGATAAAAACAACTTTTTTAACCTCTTCACTATCTGGGATTGCTCCTAAAGGTGTGTTATCAACCAAATTAATCATTTCTTGAATATGTTGTAGTAAATCAAAATTTGTGGCATCTCTTTCTTGCATAAACTAATTCTGATAAAATAGCACTGCTTTTTCTGCTTTTTCTTCATGATCCTCCAACCATTCTCCTCTAAAGATTTGTATCATCATTACCTTTAGCTTCTATATTCTCCCCTTGACCAGGCTGTGGAAAAATATGGTATTCATGTCTCCATCAACAAACTATTCATACCCTGCTTTTTACTGCCAAAAGCATTCTTCTAGATGAAGATAGTTGGTATACTTTTCCTTTGCTTTCTGCATCACCACTCTATTCTCCATAGATAGATCTTCCTCGCATTGTTTCTCCTTAATTTTAAAAATATCTTCTCTAATAGTTAGCTGCTGAAAAATATCACCAAAAGTTTCCCTACTCCACAAAGAAAGAGCTTTCTTAATCTTTTGAATCTTTCTCTTAAAATCTAAGAAAGGTTTATCAGAGAAATCAGTATGTTCAAAGATGTTAAAATCTAAGAAAGGTTAATCTTTTGATTCTTTCCCATTCCTTGAAAGATGTTCAACTTTAGTATGTGAAAACAACCTCTGAATATTGGCATTAATCAATATCCCGTCCAGTCTCTCAAAAATTCAGTCATCAACAGCTTTCCCATTCCACTATGTAAATGGACTACCCTTAAATTAAAACTGAATAAAATCACAAGATTTAATACATTTCCTAAAATCTTTGTATGAGCATCAACCACTAGAAGGCCACCAATTTTTTCATCACCATTCAGAACAACATTAAAATCACCCCTACCACCCAAGTAAAATCCACCCCCATCTGTACTGAATAAATATCCTCCCACAACTCCATTCTTAGCAGATTGTAACACTTAGCATAAATCACTATAACAATAAAATGGTTTGTGATATGGCCTAGTCCTTTAACTGTATTGTCACTTATTATTCTATGTTACGAAGAATACTCATATCAAAACCATGATTAATAAACACCTAAATCTTTTCATTGATGTTGTGTATAACTTAAGGTATATTTAGTCTGATTCTGTATATGTTGATAGTTCTAATATGCTTAGAAGGTTCCATTAAAGATACAGAAGCAAATTTATGAAAATTGTGCAATATTTCTACTCGTTGGAATGCTTTTTGTGACTTTACAGACCTTATATTCTAGATAATAGTTGTCATCATTTAGAAACTTGTTGTGACACCACTATTCTCTTTTGTTGAACTCTGGGCTGGCTGTGATATGTCCCCATTACCTTGTTTTTCCCTTTTCTGGAGTATTTCAATGCTTTAACCACCCTTGGAGACAAATCTGCATCCTTTAATATCTATTTTTCTTGGTGCAAACTCATTTCATCTTTTTTCTTATTTGTATCTTCTATCTCTTTATCAATATTATGAGTTAGAATGTTATGCTAAGCCTTGTTTAAAAACTCAATTTTTCCCAACTAGAAATTATAGTCATCTACTTGAATTGTTGTGGAAGGAATCATTAGTGCCTTACTTTTATCTTCTTGTGTTTCTTGTTGACTCAATGCCCCTTCCAAGTTAATAGCCTGACTTATTGTTATGGAATTATTAGGGACCTCATCCTTAACTTCATCATCTTGAATTAAACTAACTCTTGTTTCTTCACGTTGTGCAGATTCACCACACTGAACTATGGAGGGTGCTGCTGGTGAGGATTCTTCCTCTACTTCGTTGATGTTGCTCAATTGTTTTCCCCCTTATGGTAAATTATTTACAACTATTCCCTTCAGTGAAATGCCATTATCAATGATTCTTTGTTCCTCTGTATCACAGGTTTTACTGATGTTGTTGCTGCTGCTTGATACCTAATCTCCCCATTGATGTTTGTCAAATGACCTTGAGATCCATTCCTTGGTTGATGGTGTCTGTTTCTTCTCTTGAGTATCCCTAAGTATTTGGGATATATTGTTATTTTTCATATCATCCACTGTTGTATTTTAGTTGTTGCATTCATTTGTTATATATACTTGAGTCTTTGTTAATTGCCATTCCTATTGTGTTATTTTGTAATATTGTAATGGGATTCTTTTCTCCTTCTTGGTCTGATGTTGGTATGTCATCTCCTAATTGTTATTCCTCCTCTCAAGAAGTGAAGGCATTCACAGTATTTACACTATTGTCAGGTGTCATTTCCTTATCACTGATAGATTTCTCTTCCTTTCTTTCTTTTTGATCCATGGTAAATCTCCTTCTAGTAGGGTTCCAATACATACCACCCTTTTTCTTCCTTGTTACTTTTGGTTCCAGGGGCTCAGTCGTTAGCTTCATATCCCTTCCTTCCGCATCAGCTATCTCCTATGTAATCTTCAACTCTGGATGAAGAACCCTATAATAAAGTTCATCAGGCCCTCGATGTTTGCACTTCTTGCAGTACTTTGGTAATATATCATATTAAATCTTCACCTCTTTAACTCTTAACTCTTTGGTAATAGGATTAATAATTTCCATCTCCAACACTTTAGGAAATATAGACACAAGATCCACTTGTACCTTCACCCTAGAACAACTAGGTCTAGTTTTGCTAATAGTAGCCATATCCAAGTGACGAGGTTTACCAACTGCTGTAACAAGAGAAAATAGTGATTCTTTAACAAAAAAAGTGAGCTTCAAATCACAAAAAGATGTCCACACCATTGCTTCTGTCTTTTCCTCATCAACCTTGAACTTAGCATCATATATAAGAGGTCTCATGGGGTTTGAATAGTCGTCTTTTGCTAGGATATACTAGACATTTTTAGATATCATGTTAATGAAATCCTCCTTCGAATTGAATCTAATGAGAATGTTTCTGTTTCTCAATAAAACTATTTTGCATTCCCCTTTCATATTGTATTATTTAGGAATTTGAAGTCGAAGTTCATCCAATTCAGGCCACCAATAGGAAAATTTTCCAACCACTGCAAATTGAAGATTTTCAATGGTGTTTATTATATTAACTTCATTCTCTATCCATAAGATTCTTGGAACAACATTTTTTTTATGGGTTTCTTCAATGCGATCAGTTCCACCACAGAATAGGCAAATCCAATAGGTTTTAATAAATTAGCATATTGCCTAATTTGGGACTAATAGAACCAGTACCTTCAGGCAATATAGTGTCTTCAGGAGCCTCTTGACTATCAAGATCTGTAATAGGAATGCTAGTTTACCTATGCATTACATTAGGGATTTTAGGTGAAATGGGATGGTAGAGTTCTAGGAACGCTGTGGAAGATGTCATCGAGAAAAGTTGACCAGTCGCCAGTGGCTGGCCAATGTCCTGGTTGGCCAAGAGAAAATTGAGTCTCTAATTATGGCTAAGAATAACATGAAAGAAGAGAACAATAAACCTCAATTTTTCCCATTTTATTATTAGTACTCAATGATTCTATACTCATGATAATTCTTATTCTATGTGATTCCTATGGATTCTCTCCAAAGTATTTATGATATTTCTTTTAATCCCTCGAGAAATCCTTTGTTAAAGTGTTTAAAGTTAAGAAATTGTCCATATCTCATATTTATGAATCCTCATGTTTTATGAAAACTAACATCATTTTTTTGAATCCATCTCATGAATCATGAATTTATCTCATGTTTTATGAAACTATGCTATGAATACTAACAAGTTTAGCTTATGATTTTTAGCATGATTTGAAAGAAATGTTTTTGTCTTAAAAACCTAAATTTCATAGTTTGATATAATTTTAGAATGCAAGGGCTCACGGGCCAGAACTTTTTATGAATTGAGCTTAAGGGCTCACTGGCATGAAATGTATATAATTTTCGACATAGAATCACTAACAATATATTTTCATGATATGATTTTGACTTAAGACTCACCAGCAGTATACTTTCAGTGTATGAATTTGAGCCAAGGCTCCATAGTATGATTTTTAGCTTATTTTCAGGATTACAGTATGATCATATATATATTTTTAGGAGGATTAATTAATACTGAGAAGGGTGTAGATTTCGATAACACATGACTCAAAACTAAGTACTATAGGATAGGATTAAGTGTTCCAAAGCTTATTATGGATTTTTATGTTATGTTTCATCCTTTGACCCAACAAGGTATAGGACAGCTACCCAACTAGGTTAGCTGTTGGACATCATGAGCTCACGTAATGTATGGTCATTTATAAGAAAATCCCGGAGTACATGTTTTTGAAGTGGGAAAAACCTCTACCTTAAGGAAAAGTGTATAACCAACTATGAAACTTTACCATTTTCATGAAGTGTGATTTATGATGAAAGACCATCAGTTGCTAAATATTTTCATATTGTTTTGCATATAACTTACTTATTGTTTGGTTAGTTTAGCTTACTTATTGTTTAGTTAGTTTAGGTTATCTCATGATTTTAAAGGTCATGACTTTACTTTTTATTTTTCTCGTGGTCTTTAGTTATATAGTTACCTCATAACTCAAGTATTTGGAATCTTTGTGTTTCAATTTTATGTTTATATTATGTAATATTTTTTTCTGTCAGTTTAGATACCTTACATTCTATTTACTTACATAATTTATGATGCATTATTTTATGATACAGATTTAGGTACCTAGGCTCGCGATCAGGCGCTTCATTAAGTTCCTCATCCTCAGCTAGTGGTAAGCCCTCCCTACTCCTTGAGGGCATAGTTATGTTAGTTGCCATGCTTTAGTTTAATAAAGGTATGATGGGGCCTTTTCCTAATAAATATTACTTCTCAAAGTTTAGATGTTGCATAGACAGTAAGTTGTCAAACTCATGTTACTTCAAATTTTGACCTTCGTATCACCAAGTTTATGAAACTTTAATTTTCTTATTAATGAATAAAGTTGCTTTTAAAAATACCTATCTCATCTTACCTATGTCTTCCACACATATTAGATGAATGTTCATGTCACATGCCAGATATATGTATGCTTGGGCTAGCAATGGCATCGGTTGTGGGTAAATCTCGGGCTCAAAAAACTTGGTATCAGAGCATAAGGTCCAATTGTCCTGGTATATCTATGAAGTTGTATCTAGAAAAGTCTTAATTATGGGTGTTAAGTGCACCACACTTATATTTAGAGTATATGGTGGAATTTGGGAGATTATACCCATTCTTTCATACACTAGATCGTGCTATAGTGTTGAGCCTTAAGAAAATGATCACAACTTGTGTGTTGATTCCTTCTTACCATCTACACCTTGTCTTTGAAGGTATGTAGGATGATGAAAATTTAATTCTTATTGATGTGTTACTTTTAGATAGATCTATCAGGGATGGACGAGGTTGCATAAGGACTCAAGGGGATCATGGACCAATCCCTTAGTGCATTTGAGTCTCATGTTCCTCCCCCAGGTAAAATTACCGCTACTATAAATAGGTTCATTGGTGAAACTCAGAGAATGCGATATTATAATTTTTATGATAAGTGTAGAAAGAAACACTCAAGAGTGTGTTGTATGAATCTTAGAATATGTTATCAGTGTGGCTTTTGGGTCCATAGATTTAAATAGTGCTTATTTTCCAAACATGTTAACATCAGTGACAATGCTAGTGTAAGCCAAACTCTGCAATCACTAATTTTCACCCAGTGTGGGAAGGGTCACCAAGGGATCTGTTGTCTTGGTACAAATAATTGCTTTAGGTGTAACTTTCCTGGTCATGTTTGGAGGAATCACCCCTCCATTAGGCGAAGGGTAGTAAGAGGCAGGACATTAAGACCAAGCAAGTGTTAAAACCCTTTTGATCATGTGATGTTGGGTCAAGTAGGGGTCGAGGTATTGCCAAATATCACTATAGGTATATTGACAAATTTTCCTTGTATGTTCTTGGTGGCCCAGACCTGTATTGATGTGGGTTATCTTATCTTAAAAGATAGAGGTGTGATAATTTATCTACTATCAAGGTTGTGTGATTTAGATGACTTAGAGTATGGTGTATGTCGCATCCAAATGTACACGTAAATGTACGCGGTCATATAAGTAATAAAGTGGTCTTTGCGAGCCTAATGTCGAACCCACGGGGACTTGTGATTTAGAAAACAATCTAATTCAGGTAATGCTTATAAAGTTAGACAAGTGCAATTGGTAACCAAAGGAAGTTGTAGTTTTGTTATTCTAAAAGCAACAATGGCAATAGATCATAATTAAAATGTTGTGAACAATATTTAGAAGGATTCCAGGGTCAAGGCATCTTGAACAATCATGCAAAGCTATACAATCTCGTTGGTTAAGTTTTTTATCTTAATTGTTGATTCACGGGGTTTATATCATGATTATGGTCTTTCGAGCCTCTAATCGTGTATCTAAATTAGCCTCATAACTACATCGTTGAGAAGGCATATGGGAACTAATTCAAACACATTCATATTTCTTCCCGTATTTGAACCAAATGTGTAAAATTAGGTCTATTCCTATCCTAACCGAGAATCAAATCTCTACTTATGAAATATAAGAACCCATTCCTTGCATTCTTCATTCTAATCTAAAGTTAATTCTTCCGGGCTCACAAAAGAAATATAGATTTATTCTAAAGGTCGCGAATCTTTAAAATAGTAAGCGCAAGAATGGAAGAACAACTAAACACGGTAATTAACATTCACCAATTTGAATATAAGATAAACAATCATGTCCGTAGCCTCAATCCTAGAATGATGATTTTTAGCAACTCATAATTTAATTTGCAATAACAAGATTAATGTAGTTCATACATAAATTAAATAATGGAAAAGAGAAGAATAAAAACCCTATTTGAAGCCTCCCACGTGTAT
The DNA here is from genome assembly GCA_031232105.1 of Capsicum rhomboideum. Lineage (NCBI taxonomy): Eukaryota > Viridiplantae > Streptophyta > Magnoliopsida > Solanales > Solanaceae > Capsicum > Capsicum rhomboideum. The sequence goes on along the minus strand of CP124719.1, from coordinate 42,022,706 downwards.
TTTTCAGTCCCAAGTCATCCAAGAATAAAAAGAATTAAAGTTAAGTGTCCGACTTATAGTGTAGGATAATTTGTACCAGAAAAAACCATCATCCGTGCCACTTTAAAATCGTGGAGCCTAAGATCTATGACAATTTGATATCGTGGCAGTCAGCTTGCGTGCTACTTTGAAATCGCGGACACACACTGTTTGCAGCCCACAATTCAATTCAAATTCAACTCAAATTGTGTGTCATTATCCGTGTAATTACTGCCTACTGCCATTGTAGCTTGTTAAGTTGCCTTCTACTAAATTTATATGTTAGGCAACCTAGTACTTAATTAAAATTATTTGGCATCCCTCCATATTGTCTCTTGTGCTTATCCACAAGTCCGCGCCACGGATTGGGATGTTCCACCTATCTTTCTTGGTATAGATTTTACTCCATATACAAATTTTTACAGTGTCTCGTGTCCCATGATCCAGCAATTAATTTCCCTCTTTAGGATTTAGAACCTTGAATCAAGATTAACTTGCTTCACATGCATTTTCAACCTACAAAAATGCCTAATCACATACTTTAGTTCATCTTCATGGACACATTTTAATCAAAATACATGAGAATATAATCGAATTGAATTTAGAACTAAGCTATCAAATGAGTATAAAATGACACTTGGACGTATAAATACGCCCAAGATCACCATCCCACACTTAAAGCCTTGTTCGTCCTCGAACAACTCTAATAGCTCATGCTACCAGGAAAGCTTCGACATCACCAATTTAACAAGATTACTCAAGCAAAGACTACAACAACTAACATAGATGGCAAGTTCTTATCAATCATGCTTTATTCAAAACATTAGAACTCATTAACAACCACTTCGAAACCTCCTAGCCTTATGAACCCACTCTACAATATTAGCAAACTTATGCAATTAACTCAACCAAGAAATCAAATACGTCACCTATCTTTATTCAACCATGTACCCTCACAACAAGAGAGTTACCCACATTCACTTATAAATATACAATTTATCACAAGAGTGGGTGTAAGAATAAAATTACGCTCACTCTAACAAAGAATTTCACATGCACATACGATGAACCATAAACTTGCCTTTAGTGTATTACTCAACTAATATAAGAACATCAAAATTTAAGATCAAGTAGGACTTCCCAGGATGTAATGTAGGCTAAGGAATATTTAGGTACTATTCTGGCTAGTAATAGTGACTATCTTCCCTAAGTGCTTTAATACATCACAATTTTCACATCAACCACCTTCTTCGAACAATTCACTTCTTTCTATACTCTTCCTGTCACACCCCACATCCCAACGAGGTGGACTGGTACCCAAAGCTGATAAGGCCCGAGAGAACCAATCTTTATTCCCGTCCATTCATAAGCATACCATTAGAAACATCACCACCACATAAGGACATAAAGTGCTAATAGCGGAAAATCATGGAACATATGATTTATATATATATATATATATGTGAGACTTGGCCGTTAGGGCCATCAAGTCAAAAGGACATACATCTCTTACGTTCATATACCCACATATGTCAACAAAAGCCTCTAACAAAAGTACATACATGACCAACCTAAATTCGGGACAAGTCCCCATTTTACATAACATTTACAATACCAAAAACCAATATACAACTGTGACTCGGAAGCCCCGAATCAACTGGAGCTCACCAAAGCTTAGTGGATGACCCACAGCTTACTGAGGAGGTCTACTAGTACCTGTGCCAGCAGCAAGTATGGTAAGTCCCACAAGGGTCGTCAGTACGGAGAGTGTACTGAGTATGTAAGGCCATGAGAAACTATATGGTACATAAATACTTCAATGGAATCAATATAAGTAAATAACCAATATGGATAAGTTCCCATTATATATATATGTGGAAGTATGTATATTAGATGGATTACTTCTTTTACCTTTACGCTCATTCATTCCTTCATCACTTACCTCTTCATTCACCACTCATCCTTCCATTCTTACAATGCCCGGGCCCCAAGCTGATCAGTGGGTACTCAACAGTTTTCGGGATCGACCCATGCTAGGCTTTTCTTTTGCCCCTGGGATACCACCCGTAGTAGCGGGATCGACCCATGTTAGGTGTTATTTTCACCCCTGGGATACCACCGAGATATTGGGATTGACCCATGCTAGGTATTCTAACCCATGGGATACCACCCAAGAATAAAGACTTCATTACCTCACTTCCTCAATCTTAGAAAATAGTTCATTCGATGATTATGTTATTATTGGAACTTTTGAATGTAACATTATTGGAATTGGAACCATGTTCATAATTATGTGACACATGAATAACACTAGATCAAGAATAAGGTATATATGATTAACAATAGATGATAACCTGAAATGAGATGCCTTAGGACACTTTGGAAATGAGTAAGTACAATAACAAGGTGTACACTATATGCTGCAGAAGGATACGGAAAGAGTAACCTTACATACCTTGTCCTCTCAATATGAACACTCAATCCTATATGTGAATACAATATCCCAGCTTCTTCCTTACGTCTTACTCTACAATACAAGTACATACCAGAGCTTACATTAGCAACTAGTTACTATACAAGCGTACAAAACGACAATGAGCTATATGACTATCGTATAACGTCATGTCACCCCTTACAATACAATCCACTAAATTATCATACCAACTATACCATAACATTCTGTACATTGACCAAGATATCATACATCAATAGCATTTCACACCACACTTACCCTTTATGCTTTCTCATTATCATTCCGTCACAATTACTCCTATCAACTTGTCTCATAACAGCATGTGAACAAACATCCATACTTAATATATTCCAACATGAATCCATACGACACTTTAAATTCATTAAAAAGGTATCATGAGTTGATAATTACATCCAAAAAGGGTATAGGGGCCTTCGGGGATCAAAGAGATGCGAAAACATACAAAACCGAACCTGGGGCTGACCTGCGAAGCCAAATGCACCTGCAGGTGGCTGAGGTATGCCCGCAGGTGGCTTTTGGTAGATGCCAGAGGCACCTGCATTGGCATCTGCGCCCGCAGGTGCCCTCGTCTGCGGGGGCGGATGCCCAATTCGGCCAAAATGGGTCCTTTTTGGGTCTTTTATGTAATAAATGATCCAAGGCCACAAGTAAGCTTATCTTAACATATTTTAGGTCACTTGGACACCAAAAACCCATCATGGTTTCACAACGCACAATAACATCACCAAACCACATTTTTCTGTCATTACGTCACCCATTCCATAACTAATTTCGTAACAACAATCCCACAAGTTATGCACATAGAGAAAACAAGGTAGGAACATAATAATGTCATACATATGAACATATCATCCATATTATTCACTCCTTTCAAGATCTCAAGTATCTTTTCAAGTTTAAGACACGTAGATGATACATCTAGTAGGAAAAGAGAAACAAAAGGGGACTACTAAACACCTTTAAGCATAAACAACATGATATACACCATCTCTCATGCATGAAATATATTGAACCATGATAATATACACTTACCAATACTTACCAAGTGATGATCTTGCCCCAAAAGAGATGAAGGCTTAGGGTTTAAGTTAGTTTCTTGTGTCTCTTGGAAATATCTAGAAAATACAAGACTTTGCAAGGTGGCTCATGTGATAAAAATCTGATGTTTTTGCCCTAATTTATATCATCCTTTGCCACAACTATGTAAAATATGAGGTGTCTATTTTCTCATTAATGCATAGATCAAGAATGGGTTATTTTGTTCCTTTTTGGGCCATGTCTTCTTGTTAATTTGGGCCAATTTTTGAGCCCATTCACCAAGATAAGTTAAGTCCAACACTTTGCATACATAATATACCTCGTATTGCATGTTCAATTAATTTTGTCACTTAGTCGTATACGTTCGGAAATTTACGGGGTGTTACATCCTTTCCCCCTTAAAAATATTCGTCTTCGAATGTTTGTGACATGATTCACATTAAACAATTACAAGTCTAAGGGCATTCTTCATGTCATCATGTAGATATATACTCAAAGCTTATAAATACTTACTTGTCATTGTTCCGATCTTATATCATGAGCTTGTTCTTCCCTTTGGAACAAATGAGGGTACTTGGATTTCATCATTTCTTCAGCTTCCCATGTGACCTCTTCTATTTGCTGATTTCTCCAAAATACCTTTACGGATGCTACATTTTTATTCGTCAGCCTCTTCACTTGTCTATCCAGAATGGCAATAGGTATCTCCTCATAGGTAAGATCCTCTGTAACTTGCACTTCGTCAATAGGAGTAAAATGAGATGGATCCCCGATGCATTTTTGAAGCATCGAAACATGAAATACTGGATGAACTGTGAAGATTTCTTGGGGTAGTGCCAACTCATACGCAACCTGCCCAAATCTTCTAATAATTTCATATGGGCCTATATATCGTGGACTTAATTTTTATTTCTTTTCGAATCGCATTACCCCTTTCATCGGTGACACCTTTAAAAATACCCAATCACCTGTGGCGAATTCAAGACCTCTTCTTCTAACATCAGCATAGGACTTGTGTTGACTTTGGTCCATTTGTAATCGCTGTTAAATTATTTTAACTTTCTCCATAGCCTGATGAACAAGATCTGGCTCAAGTAAAGCAGTTTCACCCGCTTCAAACCATCCTATTGGTGATCTACATTTCCTTCCATACAAAGCCTCATAAGGTTCCATTTTAATACTTGAATGATAGCTATTATTCTAAGCAAATTCAATAAGAGGCAAATGGTCATCCCAACTGCTTTGAAAATCTAACGTGCAAGCTCGTAGCATATCTTCAAGTGTCTGGATAGTACGTTCTGCCTGTTATCAGTTTGAGGATGGAAGTCGTACTTAGATTCACCTGTGTACCCAAACTCTGCTGAAAGTATCTCCAAAAATGTGCAGTAAATTGTGCTCCTCTATCTGATATAATGGAGATCGAAATCCCATGTAATCATACTATCTCCTTCACATACAATCTTGCATAGTCTTCAGCTGTATAGGTGGTCTTAACTGGTAGGAAATGCGCTGACTTGGTAAGCCTGTCAACTATAACCCATATAGAATCAAATTTCCGCAGTGTACGAGGCAAACCTGTGATGAAATCCATATTAATCATATCCCATTTCCAGAATGGAAGATTGATACATTGCATGTAACCCCCTGGTTTTTGATGCTCCACTTTAACTTGTTGACAATTCGGGCATTGAGTGACAAACTCCGCAATGTTTCTCTTCATATTTCCCCACTAATACACTTCTTTTAAATCATGGTACATTTTAGTAACACCCCAATGAATAGAATATCGCGAATGATGCGCCTCTGTCATAATTCGTTTCCTCAATTCGTCTATATCCGATACACATAATCTGCCTTGGCATTGAAGCACCCCTTCTTGTGTAAGATCAAATGCCTTTGTTAGATTCTGTTGTACATTCTCTTTTAGTTGCAATAATACAGGATCTGCAAATTGCTTCTCTTTCACTTCAGCTATTAATAAAGATTCAGCCGCATTTTGTACAATCACTTCTTCGTCTGAGGATTCAAAAAGACGAACCCCCAAGCTGGATAATTGATGTAGATCTTTGATTATCTCTTGCTTTTCAGTCAACTGGCCACTAGTGCTTTCTACTTCCTTGCGGCTCAATGCATCAGCTACTACATTTGCCTTCCCTAGATGATATAGAATATCAATATCATAGTCCTTTAAGAGCTCTAACCACCTTCGTTGCCTCAAATTAAGTTCCTTCTGCTTAAAGATATATTGCAAACTTTTGTGATTGGTATAGATATCAACATGAACTCCATACAAATAATGACGCCATATCTTTAAAGCAAAGACCACCGCTGCTAATTCAAGATCATGCGTGGAATAGTTTCTCTTGTGTGGCCGTAACTGTCGTGAGGCATATGCTATGACATTATTGTGCTGCATCAATACACACCCTAGACCAATTCCCAAAGCATCACAATACACTGCGTAACCCTCGATGCCTTCTGGAAGTACTAACACCGGTGTAGAAGTCAATTTATCTTTCAGCTCTTGGAAACTTTTCTCACATGCATCATTCCATTGAAATTTGACTGCCTTGTGTGTAAGCTTCGTTAAAGGTGAAGCAATGGAAGAAAAACCTTCCACAAATCTCCTGTAATACCCTGTTAATCCAAGAAAACTATGAATCTTTGTAGGTGTCGTAGGTCTTGGCCAATTTTTCACCGCTTCAATCTTCTATGTATCAACCTGTATTCCTTCATCTGACACAATGTGACCTAAGAATGCGACTGATTTTAACCAAAACTCACACTTGGAGAACTTTGCATACAACTTACGCTCAGAGAGAATCTGTAACACCTGTTGTAAGTGATTAGCATGGTCCTCTGGTGATCTTGAATAAACCAGGATATCATCTATCAATACCATCACGAACACGTCTAGAAATGGCTTAAACACCTTATTCATCAAATCCATGAACACAGTTGGTGCATTTGTTAGTCCAAATGACATAACTAAAAATTCATAATGGCCATACCGTGTTCGGAAAGCTTTCTTGGGTACATCTTCTTCTCTAACTCTGACTTGATAGTAGGCCGGCCTCAAGTCAATCTTTGAAAAACACTTGGCACCCTGTAACTGATCAAACAAATCATCAATCCGAGGGAGGGGATATTTATTCTTGATCGTTACCTTATTCAATTACCGATAGTCAATGCACATTCTCAGTGTGCCATCTTTCTTCCATACAAATAATACTGTTGCACCCCACGGGGACATACTAGGCCGGATGAAGCCCTTGTCCAGTAAATCCTTCAACTGCTCCTTCAATTCATGCAATTCTGCTGGAGCCATTCTATATGGAGGAATAGAGATAGGTTGAGTGCCTGGAATCACATCAATGCCAAACTCTACTTCTCGTTCTGGGGGTAAGCCTGGAAGATCCTCTAGAAATACATTAAGAAATTCATTGACTATTGGAACCGACTGTGGAGTTGGTGGCTCCATCATTATCTTTCACTCGTACTAAGTGACATATGTACCCCTTGGTAATCATTTTCCTTTCTTTCAAATAAGAAATAAATTTTCCTCTTGGTGCCCCTACATTGCCCTGCCATTCGAGAACATTTTCTTGTAGAAAACAAAAATGCACCTTCTTGGCCTGGCAATCTACCGTTGCATAACAAGAAGCCAACCAATCCATCCCCATTATCACATCAAAATCCACCATGTCCAGCTCAATAAGATCAGCCAGTGTATCATGACCACACACCGTTACCACACAATTACGATATACTCTCTTTGCAACAATATAGTCACCAACTGGTGTCGACACTTCAATTGATTTAGTTAATAGTTTCGGTGTTCTTTCAAATTTCACAGCAATCAATGGAGTAACATATGACAATGTAGAACCCGAATCAATTAATGCATATACATTATATGAAAATATGGATAATGTACCTGTGACGACATCTGGAGAAGCCTCCGAATTCTGCCGGTCTACAAGAGCATAAGTATGATTCTGAGTTCCACTGGTACTGGCTGCTCCTCTGGCACCCCTACCACGACCCGCAGGCTGTATACCTCTGCCTAAGGGAGGAACCGATAATGATGATGCAACGGTTGATCCTGCAGGTCGTGCCACATTACCCAAGACTCTTTGTGGGCAGTCTCTCATCATATGCCCCATCATACCGCACCAGAAACAAACATTTGACCCACGCCGGCATTCACCTAAGTAAAACCGTCTATATTGCTGACATGGCTGACGAGAAAATCTCGTAGTCTGTAAACCTCAAATCCCACTACTCTGCCCAACATTACTACCTCTAAACCCTCGGAATTGAGCTTGAGTGCCTGCTGTGGGATAAGAGAATGACAGTCTCGGCGGTCTAGGAAACATCTGAGGTCTAGATTCTCCTTGGGACACCATAGATTGTCCCATAGGTCTAGCTCTTTTGGACTGTCCTCGTTCAAATTCATGTACCCTTCTTCTCTGTCTTTGGTCCTCCATTTTCTGGGCGAAGGCCTGAATTCTTGCTATATCCATATCTTTGTTTAAGGCAGCAATAGTGCAATCTCGTACCAAATATGGCTCCAACCTGTCCACATATCTATGGACTCTATCTGTCATCGTAGCCACTACATTGGGAGCATATCAGGCCAAAGAATTATATTGCATACTGTATTCTCTGAAACTAAGATTCCCTTGACGCAGATTCAAGAATTGATCCACACGAGCCTCTCGAATCTCATAAGGAAGGTAGTGATCAAGGAAAGCCGCTTTAAATTCTTTCCAATTAGGTGGATTTGCACAGACACCCCGAGATTTCTTCCAATCTTCATACCACAATATCACCTCTCCTTTCAATCTATATGCAGCAAGTTCAACTGTTTCTACCCCAGTTATATGCATAACATCTAAGGCCCTTTGAATCTGATCTATAATGTCTTGCGGATCTTCATTCAGATTTGATCCAGTGAATGTAGGAGGATCTAATTTCAAGAAATTTTGGGTCCGTCGACTAGCTGCCCTAGCTGCACTATCATCACCTGTCATTAGACCACCTTGTCCTTGAACTTGTGCAGCAACTATTTGGGACAACATTTGTACTGCATTCTTTAAGTCCTGGTAAGTAGTATTTACCGGTGGTTCTACAGGTACGTCTCTTCCTCTTGACTCTTCTAAAACTAGAAGAGTAGAAGAAGCTTGTGATGCCATCTCTGGTTCAGTACCACCTTGATTAACTGGTTCAGGCGGGGCTCTACTAGTTCCTTCTCCTGTAATTCTGTCTATTCTCTTAGTTTTACCTTGACCTCTCCTTGTCATCGACATTTTTCTATAATATACAAGAATAACAATGTTTATGGTCAGAAACAAGTACACCTATAACTTCGGCTCTATTGCACGATCTAGAAATGAAGGAATGAAACAACTCCTAAATGTCCCGTAGCCTCCTACTTATAAATATGGTGCACAACACATTGATAAGTAAGACTCTACTCAGACACGGCTTTGTAGACACCCTTAGAACGACCTGCTCTGATACCACTTTTGTCACACCCCGTATCCCAACAAGGTGGACTGGCACCCGAAGCCGATAAGGCCCGAGAAAACCAATCTTTATTCCCATCCATTCATAAGCATACCATTAGAAACATCACCACCACATAAGGACATAAAGTGCTAATAGCGAAAAATCATGGAACATATGATTTATATATATATATATATATATATATATTTATGTAAGACTTGGCCGTTAGGGCCATCAAGTCAAAAGGACATACATCTCTTACGTTCATATACCCACATATGTCTACAAAAGCCTCTAACAGAAGTACATACATGACCAACCTAAATTCGGGATAAGTCCTCGCTTTACATAACATTTACAATACCAAAAACCAATATACAATTGTGACTCGGAAGGCCCGAACCAACTGGAGCTCACCAAAGCTTAGTGGATGACCCGTAGCTTACTGAGGAGGTCTACTAGTACCTGTGCCAGCAGCAAGTACGGTAAGTCCCACAAGGGACGTCAGTACGGAGAGTGTACTGAGTATGTAAGGCTATGAGAAACTATATGGTACATAAATACTTCAATGGAATCAATATAAGTAAATAACCAATATGGATAAGTTCCCATTATATATATATGTGGAAGTATGTACATTAGATGGATTACTTCTTTTACCTTTATGCTCATTCATTGCTTCATCACTTACCTCTTCATTCACCACTCATCCTTCCATTCTTACAATGCCCGGGATCCAAGCAGATCAGTGGGTACTCAACAGTTTTTGGGATCGACCCATGCTAGGCTTTTATTTTGCCCCTGGGATACCACCCGTAGTAGCGGGATCGACCCATGCTAGGTGTTCTTTTCACCCCTGGGATACCACCCAACATATTGGGATCAACCAATGCTAGGTATTCTAACCCCTGGGATACCACCCAAGAATAAAGACTTCATTACCTCACTTCCTCAATCTTAGAAAATAGTTCATTCGATGATTATGTTATTATTAGAACTTTTGAATGTAACATTATTGGAACTTGGAACCATGTTCATAATTATGTGACACATGAATACCAATAGATCAAGAATAAGGTATATATGATTAACAATAGATGATAACCTGAAATGAGATGCCTTAGGACACTTTGGAAATGAGAAAGTACAATAACAAGGTGTACACTATATGCTATAGAAGGATATGGAAAGAGTAACCTTACATACCTTGTCCTCTCAATATGAACACTCAATCCTATACATGAATACAATAGCCCAGATTCTTCCTTATGTCTTACTCTACAATACAAGTACATACCGGAGCTTACATTAGCAACTAGTTACTATACAAGCGTACAAAACGACAATGAGCTATATGACTGCCGTATAATGTCATGTCACCCCTTACAATACAATCCACTGCATTCTAATACCAACGACACCATAACATTCCGCACATTGACCAAGATATCATACATCAATAGAATTTCACACCACACTTACCCTTTATGCTTTCTCATTATCATTCCATCACAATTACTCCTATCAACTAGTCTCATAACAACATATCAACAACCATCCATACTTAATATAGTCCAACATACATCCACACGACACTTTAAAGTCATTAAAACGGTATCATGAGTTGATAATTACATCCAAAAAGGGTATAGGGGCCTTCGAGGATCAAAGAGATGCGAAAACATACAAAACTGAACTCGGGGCTGACCTGCGAAGCCATGTTCACCCGCAGGTGGCTGAGGTGCACTCGCAAGTGGATTTTGGCAGATGCCAGAGTCACCTGCTTTGGCATCTTCTCCCGCAGGTGCCCTCGTCTGCGTAGGCGTATGCCCAATTCGGCCAAAATGGGTCCTTTTTGGGTCTTTTTGTGTAATAAATGATCCAAGGCCACAAGTAAGCTTATCTTAACATATTTTAGGTCACTTGGACACCAAAAACCCATCATGGTTTCACAACGCACAATAACATCACCAAACCACATTTTCCTTTCATTACGTCACCCATTCCATAACTAATTTCGTAACAACAATCCCACAAGTTATGCACATAGAGAAAACAAGGTAGGAACATAATAATGTCATACATATGAACATATCATCCATATTATTCACTCCTTTCAAGATCTCAAGTATCTTTTCAAGTTTAAGACACGTAGATGATACATCTAGTAGCAAAAGAGAAACAAACGGGGACTGCTCAACACCTTTAAGCATAACCAACATGATATAAACCATATCTCATGCATGAAATATATTGAACCATGATAATATACACTTACCAATACTTACCAAGTGATGATCTTGCCCCAGAACAGATGAAGGTTTAGGGTTTAAGTTAGTTTCTTGTGTCTCTTGGAAATATCTAGAAAATACAAGACTTTGCAAGGTGGCTCATGTGATAAAAATCTGATTTTTTTTTTTGCCCTCATTTATATCATCCTTAGCCATAATTAAGTCAAAGATGAGGTGTCTATTTTGTCATTAATGCATGGATCAAGAATGGGTCATTTTGTTCCTTTTTGGGCCATGTCTTCTTGTTAATTTGGGCCAATTTTTGAGCCCATTCACCAAGATGAATTAAGTCCAACACTTTGCATACATAATATACCCCGTATTTCATGTTCAATTAATTCCATCACTCAGTGGCATACGTTCGGAAATTTACGGGGTGTCACACTTCCCATCCTTAGACTTTCTTTGATTTCCCATCTATAAGCAAATTAACATATCACGAGTAAGGAGTTCTCAATTCACAAGCCCCTTTTTTTATATATATTTCTTTTTCTACTCCCTACCAATAACACACGAATTTTCAATCACTTGTACCCTTAATCTTCTTTACAGACTTCCCACTCATCTCATTCTTCCTCAATTATCACCCCCTTAAACTTTTATTGTTCGATTAAAGTGCTTAGGAGTTTTGGATCAAATTATTGGTTAATTGAAAGACAAGGCATAAGATTCACATAAGGCTATCAAAGAATAGACTAAAGGCTCAATGGAGCTAACTAAGATCATGTATTGTGGGTAGATAAAGAAGGTATAAACATGGCTATCAAAGAAATTCCTATATCACCTCCTAAACTCGACATTCTTGATTTCTCTTTGCAAACACACTGGGAAAGTTCTAGACATCAATATGGAACATGGAACATAACAAAATCCTCCAACACATGGAACTTTTTCAAATCAAGAAGGATCCATACAGACTCTCAATCAAGCAAACAAAAGAGTTTAATTTTAAGCCAATATCACATACTAGTTAGATAAAAGCGCCTAGGTGTCTCAATAGAAGTCATTCTATTTCCATAACTTGCTTTAGAAGTGAACACCAACTTGCCTCAATTAATTATGTATAGCACCTAGTAAGAGCATTTCTATTTATTTCCAATGACAAATTTTCCTTCAAGATGGTTTTCATCCATCCATCATTGGAAAAGGTCATTAACTATGCCTAAAAAAATTTAAAATTGCTCCTAAAAACAAACAAACAAAAAAAAGGATACTGGGTTCAGAGGGCTCCCCCTTGAAAAAGAACGAAAAAGAAAAACTGAGGGGTGGGTGAAGTGTGCTTCTATTAAATTGAAAAACAAGCAAAACTGGAAATAAACAAACATAAAATCTTTTTGTGTTTTTAGATTTAGTCAATAATTGCAAATAAATCAAAATATAAAATCCTATAGTGCACTTCCCCCTAAATAAATCGGAAGATTCCCTACCCCACACTTAAAATTACACTTTGTCCCCAAAGTACAATTTAAGAATGAAGCATAAAAATACTCCGTGAGGCCTCTAGGCATAGCTAATGGCATCAAATTCATCAATGGGTTCAGAGAACCCCACACTATGTTTTTTCCATGCTCCTTAGCTTAGATCTCAGGTACTCATCCTTCCCTTTAACCTATAAACACTAAAGAAAAACATAAACCAAAGGTGATGCTAAAAAACAAAAAATTAAAAAACAAACTACCTTAACTTGGGTTGCCTCCCAAGCAATGCCTGCTTTATTATCGCGACATGACATACATCATAACTATCATCCGCAGGCTCTCATCCTTTTTTTCCTTTTTGGGGCCCATCTTCTCCTCCCTTTCTGAACTCGTTAGTGCTCATACTCTAGTTCTACAGTTTTTCTCACATTCACCTTTTCAAGATTCCATTCAAGTTTTTTAGGCTCAGGCTTACTAATCAAATTGGGCAACTGTATGGGAGAGTCTGAAGAGGTAATTGGAATATTGCATTACACCACTCCACACTTATCCACTTCCATAAGTGTAATCATTCATAGAACTCTTTGGTGTGAGGGTATGTTGAGTGCTTTGTACTTTCTAAAGACCACCTCTTTATTATTTAGTCTCATCTTGAGTGTGCCCTCTCTAACATCTATAGAATCTCCACCGGTAGCCAAGAATGGAAGTCCTAATATGATTGGTACCTTGGCATCTTCATCATTGTCAAGAATAATAAAATCAGCAGGAATAATGAACTTACCAACCTTAATGAGAACATCTTATATAATTCCTTTAGGGACCATTCTAGTTTTTTCTGCCATCTGTAACACAACTGAGGAGGGCATTGGCTTTCCTAACCAATTGTATTAAACACATAAAAGGGAATCAAATTATTGCTTGACCCCAAATCACTCAGAGCCTACACAATGTCACCTTCATTAATTTGTATAGGGAGGGTGAAAATCCCAGGGTGCTTAAGCTTTTGAGGTATCTTGCTCATAACCACAGAACTGCACTCATCAGTGAGAGCCACAGTCTCCATATCTCTAATCTTGTTCTTATTTTCCACCACGTCCTTCAAGTATTTAGTATACTTAGGCATACCCTGTAAAACATCTAACAAAAAAAGGCTAATGTGTAGTTCTTTGAACATGTCAAAGAAATTATTGAAACATGCATCAACTTTTACTTTATTGAGATTTTTCGGGAATGGTGGTGGTGGTTTATTTAGTACTTTCTCAATCGACTTTGCATTTGGGAACACAGACGTCCCCTTTTTGTTAACTTTTTTGCTTGTTACTTGATTTTTAGTCTGCTTAGGTATGATCAACTCTGCTTACACCTCATTATTATTAATTAGAGGTGCATAAATCAAATCTCTATTGCTCCTCAAAGTGATTTCCATAACTTTTTTTACATTTTCCTCTGAATCACAAGGCAAACCTGCTTGAGGTCTTGTGTTTTCCGCCAGAGCTAACTGGCCCATCTGTTTATCTAAAGCCTGAGTGGTAAGTTTCTGATTTTTCATGTTTATAGCCATCTTTTCTTAATCAGCCATAATCATTTTGGGCATCTCTTCCATATTGCTAGACTTAGCTTGCTATTGAAAATTTTAACTCTATGCCTTATTTCAGCCCCATGCATTGTTTGGTTGGGTCTGCCAGTTTCGATTGTAGGTGTTACAAAAAATTGGATTTCCCATTTGTGCATTACCTCAAAAGTTGATTAATTCTGGATTCACTCCGTGCAGAGATGCATAATGGTCACTACCTCTACAAACTTCACACCAAACCTGCACTTTCTGAACTTAACCCTGAGACATACATAACTTGTTGAGTTAAATCATTATCTAGTTCTGAAAGGTCGATAATTATGCAACCAATGCTATGATGCCATCCCCTTCTAACGAGCCTGAATTTTTTTTCACTGTAGCTCTCGAGGCATCACTATGCCAATTAAGATTTCCCTATGCAATTCTATCCAATAGAGTGGACAACTCTATATATGTTTTCTCCAATGCTTGACCACCTGCAGTTGAATCTAGCAAAATCTTTGTGTGTAGGTCAAGACTTTCAACAAAAGTGTGAGTTAATACTTCATTGGATTGTTGATGATGTAGGAAATCTCTTAGAAGACCTTTGAACCTAGCTCAAGCCTGGTATAAGTTCTACTCAGGCTTCTGCTTGAAGTTAAGGATTTTACTTCTCAATTTTTCAGTCTTACCATATGGGAAGAATCTTATGAGGAACTTTATTGCAAGATCTTCCTATGTTGTGATGGAATTCACAGTCTCTCCCTTTAACCACTTCATAGTGTCACGCCTCAAATTCCAACGGGGCGTACTGGCACCCAAAGCCGATAAGGCCTAAGAGAACCAATCTTTGCTCATGTACATTCCTATGCATGTCATTCAAGGAACATCACCACCACGTATAGATACAAGGTGCTAATAGCGGAAGTCATGGAAACATGTGATATATACATATGTGAAACTTGGCCGTTAGGGCAATCAAGACAAAACATACGTTCCTTACATTTTCCTCATCTGTCCCACAACATCTACAAATCCTCTACAGATACATAGACATAAACAACTTAAAGTCGGGATGAGTCCCCACTTTATACAACATATATACAATGCCAAAACAAATGTACATCTGTGACTCGGAAAGCCCCGAACTAACTGGAGCTCACCAAAGATCTGCAAATGACCTGCAATCTACTGTGGAGGTCTATCAGCACCTGTGCCTGCAGCAAGTAAGGTAAGTCCCACAAGGGACGTCAGTACGAAGAATGTACTGAGTATGTAAGGCTATATGAAACTGTATGATACATATATACTTCACTGGAATCAAATATGAGAGAATAGTCAATATGGAAATCCCCTCATTCTGTATGTGTGAAATTATGTACTTTATATTCATTACTTTCCTTGTTTTTATGTTCATCACTTTAGTTAGCCATAATATAATCATCCGCCTTATCGGTGGGCTATAAGATAATCATCGACCTTATCGGTGGGCTAGAAGATAATCATCCACCTTATCGGTGGGCTATAAGATAATCATCCACCTTATCGGTAGGCTAAAATATAATCATCCACCTTATCGGTGGGCTAAAAGATAATCATCCACCTTATCGATGGGGTAAAATATAATCATCTACCTTATCGGTGGGCTAGAAGATAATCATCCACCTTATCGGTGGGCTAAAATATAAATATAACGCAACCATAAAGTAACCATAAATACATTACTTCTTCCTTTTACTTTTATGAGATTGATACATTTGGGGTTATAACATCGTTATTGGAACTTTGGAACGTCAGTCTGTGATTAAGAGACATATGAATAACAACTGATCCACAAATAAGGAACATGTGAATAACAATACATAACAGCCTGAAATAGAATGCCTTAGAACATTTTGGAATAGAACAAGTACGATGACAATGTGAACAATACGCTGCAGAAGGATACGGAAAGAGTAACCTTACATACCTTATCTTAACAATATGAATACACAGTCCTATATGTGAATACAATAATCCAGCTCCTTCCATACGTGTTACTCTACAACACAAATTCATAACGGAGCTCATGCTAACAACTAACTACCTTACAAGTGCATAAGACGACAATGAGTTACATGACTGCTCTATAAAATCATTTCACCCCTTACAATATAAGTCACTTCATTACCATACCAACAATACCACAACATTCCACACATTGACCAAGACATCATAAATCAATAGCATTTCACACCAAGTTTATCCTTTACACTTCCTCATTAACACTACATCACAATTACTCCATCAAGTCATCCCAATACCTTTCCCAATAACACATGAACAATAATCCATAATTGATACTATTAAAAATACCTCCGGGGTACTCCTTTAAAGTCATTCAAAAGGTACCATAAGTTGATAATTGCAACAATAAAGGGTATAGGGGTTTCGGGGGATCATAGAGAGACAAAAACGTGCAAAACGGGGTCCTGGACTCACCTGCGAAGCCACCTAAGCCTGAAGGTGGTTGATTTACAGACGTAGGTGCCTCTTGGAAGTGTTCAGGGGCACCTGCGAAGTCACCTACGCCTGCAGGTGCATTCGTCTGCAAGGGCGGGTGCCCGTTTCGGCCAAAAAGGGTCTTTTTGGGTCCTTTTGTGTAATAAATGGTCCATGGCCATAAATAAGCTTATCTTTATATATTTTAGGTCACTTGGATGCCAACAAACCATCATGGTTTCACAACACACATGAACATCACCAAAACCACATTTTTCTTTGAATACACCACCAATTCCATGACCAATTTCATAACAACAATCCCATATGTTATACACATAAAGAAAGTAAGTTAAGAACATAAACACATGTAACATGTTGATATTTAATCAATCAAACTCACTTCCTTCAAGACCACAATTCCATTTTCAAGTTTAGAGGGAAAAACCCTTTACGGATTGAGTAAAAGCACCCTGTTTCACACATAGTGTTCTGTCTAACACTTTGCCAACATAAACAACATGATTTATACACCATATTAAGCATATAATATACTAAACCATAAGAATAAACACTTACCAATAATTATAAGAGAGTGATCTTGTCTAAAGGAGTGATGACTTAGGGTTTGTGAGTAAAGAGAAATGTCTTGAATATTCTAGAAAATGGCATGTGTCTTTTGTGGATTTAAAATCTGATTTTTTGCCTTTATATATGCCCTTGAAGTCATCCTTAGCCAAACTTGAGTCAATAATTGAGGTTTACTTGGTCAAAAATAAGAATGGGTCATTTCCCATTTGGGCCATATTTTGTGTTTAATATTTGGGCCTCAATTGAGCCCAAAGGCATAAGATCAATTAAGCCCACTAATTTAATGTGTATTACCCCATAAATCCCATTTTTAGCTAATTCCATATATGTTATGGTAATTAAATAAGTTTGAAAAATGTACGGGGTGTTACATCCTTCCCCCTTTAGGAATATTCGTCCTCGAATGTTAGTGACATTATTCAAATTAAACAAATTTAGGTCTAGGATAATTATTCATGTCATCATATATATACATAATGCCTATAGATTCTTATTTTTTATTTCCCCGATCTTGTATCTTGAACTTTCTCTTCTACTTAAAACAAATGCAGGTATTTAGACTTCATCGTTTCTTCAGCTCTTCTACTTGTTTATTCCTCTAACGCACTTTTCTGAAAGCTACTTATTTATTCTTAATAATTTCACTTATCTATCAAGAATAGTAGTAGGTACCTCTTCATATGTGATATCCTCCGTAACTAGTACATCTCTCCCATGCATTTTTAAAGCATTGAAACATGGAACACTGAATGAACTGTAGGGAGTTCTTGGGGTAGTGCTAATGTATATGCAACTTACCCAAATCTTCAGGTAATCTCATATGGAGCGTTATATAGGGCCAACTTTCATTTCTTTCCAAATCTCGTTACCCCTTTCATTGGTGACACTGTCAAAACTATCCAATCACCTATGGCCAATTCTAATTCCCTTCTTCTAATATCGGCATATGACTTGCGTCGACTTTGCACTATTTTTAGCTGTTGTTGTATCACCTTGACTTTCTCTCTAGCTTGATGAACAAGATTTGGCCCGAGTAAATCAGTCTCACCTGATTCAAACCATCCACTTGGTAATTTACACTTTCTTCCATAAAAGCTCATTTTGATACTTGAATAATAGCTATTATTGTAGGCAAATTCCATAAGAGGTAAATGACCATCCCAACTACTTTTAAAGTTCAATGTGCAAGCTCGTAACATATCTTCAAGTGTTTGGATGGTACGTTTTATTTGTATATCTATCTGATATAATAGAAATTGGAATCCCATGTAATCGTACTATCTCTTTAACATTCAACCTTGCATAATTTTCAGCTATACAAGTGGTCCTGACAGGTAGAAAGTGTGCTACTTGGTAAGTCTGTCAACTATCATCCACATGGAATCAAATTTCCAAAATGTACGAGGCAAACTTGTGATAAAACCCATGTTAATCATATCCCTCTTCCAAATTGGAAGATTCCTACATTACAGATAACCTCCAGGTTTTTGATGCTCTACTTTTTCTTATTGACAGTTTGAACATTGAGCTTACCAATTCTGCAATGTTCTGCTTCATGTTACCCCACTACTACCTTTCGTTTAAATCATTGTACATTTTGGTAGCGCCCAGATGAATAGAATTTTGTAAATTGAGCTTTAAAGTACTCTCTCTTGCGTAAGATCAAATGATTTTGTTGAACTTTTATTGTACCTTCTTTTTCAACTAAAATAAAATAGGATTGGCATAAGGCCTTCACCTCAGCTACAAGTGAAGACTCTGCCGCATTTTACACTATAATTCTTTCATCTGGAGTTTCAAGAGGATGAACTCCCAGGCTGGCTAATTGATGTAGATCCTTAACTATATCTTGCTTTTCCGTCAACTGGCCATTAATGCTCCCCATTGCTTTGCAGCTTAATGCATCAGCTACTACATTTTCTTTAATCTATCTTTTAGCTTCTTGGAAACTTTTCTCACATGCATCATTCCACTGAAACTTGATTGCTTTGTGTGTTAGCTTCCTTAATGGTGCAGCAATAGAAGAAAACCCTTCAACAAATCTTCTCTAATACAAATCTTGGCCCATTTTCACTGCTTTAATCCTTTGAGTATCAACCCGAATTCCTTCATCCGATACAATGTGACCCAAGAATGCTACGGATTTTTACCAAAATTCGCATTTAGAAAACTTTGTATACTACTTGCGATCGCGAAGAATTTGTAATACCTGTATTAAGTAATTAGCATGGTTCTCTTGTGGTCTTGAATAACCCAGGACATCATCTATAAACACTGTCACGAATGCGTCCAAAAACAAACGGCTTGAACACCCTATTCATCAAACCCTAACAACTGTTGGTGCATTGGTTAGCCCAAATGGCATAACTAGTAATTCATAGTGATATACCATGTTCGGAAAGCTGTCGTGGGTATATCTTTTTTTTCTAACCCTTACCTGGTGATATCCCGATCTCAAGTCAATCTTTTAAAAAAAAAAATTGGCACCCTATAATTAGTCAAATCAATCATCAATTTTGGGGAGGGGATATTTTTCTAGAAGGGAATATATGTTCTTAATCGTCACTTTATCCAGTTACCAACAATCAATACACATTCTCAATGTGCCATCTTTCTTTCGTACACATAATACTGATGCACCCTAAGGGAATATACTAGGCCTTATGAATCCCCTTGGATATCATTTTCTTTTCTCTTGGTGATCCCACATTACCCTTCCATTCAAGAACATTCTTTTGTGGAAAATGGAAATGTAACTTCTTAGCTCGGCAATATACTATGGCACAGTCCATTTATAACATCAAAATCCATCATTTCTAGATCAATAAGATCAACTAGTGTATCATGACCACAAACAATTACTATCCACTGACGATATACTCTTTTAGCTATAATAGATTCACCTTTTGATAAAGA
This sequence comes from Capsicum rhomboideum, assembly GCA_031232105.1. Taxonomy (NCBI): domain Eukaryota; kingdom Viridiplantae; phylum Streptophyta; class Magnoliopsida; order Solanales; family Solanaceae; genus Capsicum; species Capsicum rhomboideum. The sequence continues at coordinate 42,002,393 of CP124719.1, read as the reverse complement.
TACCTCAAATGGGTTAACTAATAATTCTAGTGTCCTTCTAAAAAAATTTCAACAATTAATGGAGTAACATATGATAGGGTAGAACCCGGGTCAATCAATATGAATACACTATGTGAAAAGACAGATAATGTACTTGTCACTACATTAGGAGAAGCCTCCAAATTCTGTCGGTCCGCTACGGCATAAGTATGGTTCTGAATTACACTAGAACTAGTTGTTCCTGCCACCACCAGCAGGTTGTACACCTGACAACGATAACGCAATGGCTGATCCCGTAGGTCTTGTCATACTACCCGTGGCCCTCCGTGGGCACTCTCTTATCGGGTGTCCCGACATACCGCACCAAAAACAAATATTCGTCCCAAACCAGCATTCACCTGAATGAAACTTTCCACAGTATCGGAACAACTGACTAAAAGACCTCGATTAGCTCATACCTCTTTGTTCCCGATACCCCACTGTCTGTGAACCTCGTATTCCACTACTTTGATCAACTTAACTGCCTCTAATCCCTTGGAATTGAGATTGAGTGCCTTCTGTAGGATAAGAAAGTGAGGGTATCGGAGTTCTATTAAAAACCCGAAGCCTAAAGTCTCCTTGGGATGCCATGAACTGTCTCATAGGTTTAGCCCTCTTTGACGGCCCTTCTTTAAATTCTTGTGTCCTTCTCCGTTGCCTTTAATCCTCCATTTTCTGTGCAAAGGCTTGTATTCTTGCTATATCCATATCTCAGTTCAAAGCAGCAATAGTGCAGTCCCTTACCAAATATGGCTCTAATATGTCCACATATCGATGGACTCTTTATTCCATTGTGGCCACTATATTTGGAGCATATCGAGCCAAGGAATTAAACTGAAGACTGTATTTTTTGACACTCATATTTCCTTGATGGATATTGAGAAACTGGTCTGCACGTGCCTCCCGGATCTCATATGGGAGGTAATGATCAAGGAATTCCATTTTAAATTCTTCCCAACTAGCTGGAAGTGCATCAATACCCCTTGATCTTTTCCAGTCTTCATACCACAATATAGCCTCACCTTTCAGTATATAAGCTGCCAGCTCAACTGTTTCTACACCAGTCACGTGCATAACATCTAGTGCCCATTGAATTTGGTCCACAAAGTCCTGTGGATCTGCTTTCGAATCTGACCCTATGAATATGGAAGAGTCTAATTTCATAAAATCCTGCGTCCGTCGACTAGCTACTCTAGCCGCGTCATCCTCACTTGTCATTGGACCAGTTCATTCTTGATTTTGTGCAGCAATAAGTTGCGTCAAAATATGTACTGCATTTCTTAAATCCTGATCAGTGACATTCATAGGCGATTCAGGTACTTCTGTACCTCTTGGCTCTTCCGGAGCTGAAAAAATAGAAGAACACCGCGATGCAATTTCAGTGTCAGCCCCACCTTGACTAGCTTGGTCAGGTGGTGACTTACTTGTGCCTTCACCGGCAAGTATATCTACCTGCTTATCTTTGCATCTGCCTCATCTTGTAATCGGCATTTTACTATAAACAAGAAAACCAATTCCAATGGTCAGATATAATTCCACTAATTCCACTTACAACATTGGCTCTATTGCACGATCTAAAAATGAAAAAAAGAAACAACTCCTAAATGTTCCGTAGCCTCTTACTTATAAATGTGGTGAACAACACATCCATAAGTAAGACTCTACTCAGACACGGCTTTGTAGACACCCTTAGGACAACCTGCTCGGATACCACTTTTGTCACACATCCCCTCCCCCCTCCCCTGAATTCCCACGGGGCGGACTGGCACCCGAAGCCGATAAGGCCCGAGAGAACTAATCTTTGCTCATTTCCACTCCTATGCATGTCATTCAAAGAACATCACCACCACGTATAGATATAAGTTGCTAATAGCGGAAGTCATGGAAACATGTGATATATACATATGTGAAACTTGGTCGTTAGGGCCATCAAGACAAAACATACGTTCCTTACATTTTCCTTATTTGTCCCACAACATCTACAAATCCTCTACAGATACGTAGACATAAACAACTTAAAGTCGGGATGTGTCCCCGCTTTATACAACATATATTCAATGCCAAAACAAATTTACATCTGTGACTCGAAAAGCCCCGAACTAACTGGAGCTCACCAAAGATTTGGAAATGACCTGCAATCTACTGTGGAGGTCTATCAGCACCTGTGCCTACAGCAAGTAAGGTAAGTCCCACAAGGGACGTCAGTAAGAAGAATGTACTGAGTATGTAAGGCTATATGAAACTGTATGATACATATATACTTTACTGGAATCAAATATGAGAGAATAGTCAATATGTATATCCCCTCGATCTGTATGTGTGGAATTATGTACTTTATATTCATTACTTTCCTTGCTTTTATGTCCATCACTTTAGTTGGCCATAATATAATCGTTACCTTATCGGTGGGCTATAAGATAATCATCCACCTTATCAGTGGGATAGAAGATAATCATCCACCTTATCGGTGGGCTAAAATATAAATATAACGCAACCATAAAGTAACCATAAATGCATTACTTCTTCCCTTTACTTTTATGAGATTGATACGTTTGGGGTTATAACATCGTTATTGGAACTTTGGAATGCCGTTCTGTGATTAAGATACATATGAATAACAACTGATCCATGAATAAGGAACATGTGAATAACAATACATAACAACCTGAAATGAAATACCTTAGAACATTTCGAAATAGAACAAGTACGATGACAATGTGAACAATACGCTGCAGAAGGATACGAAAAGAGTAACCTTACATACCTTATCTTCCCAATATGAACACACAATCCTATATGTGAATACAATAATCCATATCCTTCCTTACGTGTTACTCTACAACACAAGTTCATAACGGAGCTCACGTTAACAACTAACTACCTTACAAGTGCATAAATGAGTTACATGACTGCTCTATAACGTCATTTCACCCCCTACTATACAATTCACTGCATTACCATACCAACAATACCACAACATTCCACACATTGACCAAGACATCATAAATCAATAGCATTTCACACCAAGTTTATCCTTTACACTTCCTCATTAACACTATGTCACAATTACTCCATCAAGTCATCCCAATACCTTTCGCAATAACACATGAACAACAATCCATAATTGATACTATTAAAAATACCTCCGGGGTACTCCTTTAAAGTCATTCAAAAGGTACCATAAGTTGATAATTGCAACAATAAAGGGTATAGGGGTTTCGGGGGATCATAGAGAGACAAAAACATGCAAAACGGGGTCCTGGACTGACCTGCAAAGCCACCTGCACCCGCAGGTGGTTGAGGTGCAGCCACAAGTGCCTCTTGGAAATGTCCAGGGGCACCTGCAAAGTCACCTGCGCCCACAGGTGCCTTCATCTGCAAGGGCGGGTGCCCGTTTTGGCCAAAAAGGGTCTCTTTTGGGTCTTTTTGTGTAATAAATGGTCCATGGCCATAAATAAGCTTCTCTTTACATATTTTAGGTCACTTGGATACCAAAAAACCATCATGGTTTCACAACACACATGAACATCACCAATACCACATTTTTCTTTCAATACACCACCAATTCCATGACCAATTTCATAACAACAATCCCACATGTTATACACATAAATAATGTAAGTTAAGAACATAACCACATGTAACATGTTTATATTTAATCAATCAAACTCACTTCCTTCAATACCACAATTCCATTTTCAAGTTTAGAAGGCAAAACCCTTCACTGATTGAGCAAAAGCACCCTGTTTCACACACAGTGTTCTGTCTAACACTTTGCCAACATAACCAACATGATTTATAAACCATATTAAGAATATCATATACAAAACCATAAGAATAAACACTTACCAATACTTACAAGAGAGTGATCTTGTCCAAAGGAGTGATGACTTAGGGTGGTTTGTGAGTAAAGAGAAATGTCTTGAATATTCTAGAAAATGGCATGTGTCTTTTTTTGATTAAAAATCTGATTTTTTGACTTTATATAGTCCCTTGAAGTCATCCTTATCCAAACTTGAGTCAATAATTGAGGTTTACTTGGTCAAAAGGAAGAATGGGTCATTTCCTATTTGGGCCATGTTTTGTGTTTAATACTTGGGCCTCAATTGAGCCCAAAGGCACAAGCTCAATTAAGCCCACTACTTTAATGTGTAATACCCTTTCAATCCCATGTTTAACTAATTCCATAAATGTTATGGTAATCAAATAAGTTCGGAAAATGTACAGGGTGTTACACATAGCTTCTCCAAAAAGTAAGAATGGGAAAATTATAAGCCTCACATAATCTGTGGAGACTTCTATAGGATTGAACGTGTCACTAATCTCTAGAAAATTCTGAAGATGGACATCCAGGTCCTCATAAGTCTTACCAGTGAACTGTCCATTCATGTGCAATAATTGCACCATGTTCTATTTCATCTCAAATCTACCTCCAGGTTTCTATTTGCAGATGGCGGAGGTAACATTAGTTGTGAGTGGTATTGCCACTTCGCGTTGTATCCTTGGTGCTTTCATGACTTCTGGAACAACCTCGACCTATTGATCCTGCTCAACCTACGGAATCGGGTAGAAAAGTACAGCTGCTCTGCTTAACCGGTGCAAGCGTCGCTCATATTCAGGATCTGGTTAAACCAAATCCATAGTCCTTACCAGCTTCCTGATTGATCAAATTTTTAACCTACAAGATGAGTGGCTGAGACCAAGTTGTTAGAACTTATCAAATAAAAGAAAAAACATAAAACTATAAATCTACTAATCTTTAAGTCCCCGACAATGGAGCCAAAAACCTATCGCGTTCAAATGCACATGCAGGTGTACGTGGTCATACAAGTAATAAAATGGATCTTGTGAGACGAATGTCGAACCTACAAGGACTTGTGACTTAGCAAACAATCTGATTCAAGTACTGCTTATGAAGTTAGACAAGTACAATTGGTAATCAAAGAAAATTGGAGTTTTGTTATTCTAAAAGTAACAATGGCAATAGATCTAATTAAAATGTTATGAACAGTATTTAGGTAGATTCCAGGGTCAAGGCATCTTGAACAATCACTAAAAGCTATATAATCATGTTGGTTAAGTTATTTATCTTGGTTGTTGATTCTCGGGGTTAATATCATGATCATGGTGTTTCGTGCCTCTAATCGTCTATTTAAATTAGCCTCACAATTGCATCATTGAGCGGGGATCTGGGAACTAATTCAAATGCATTTATATTTCTTACTGTATTTGAACCATATGAGGCAAATTAGGTATATTCATATGCTAACCGTGAATCAAATCTCTATTTATGAAAGATCAGAACCCATTCCTTGCATTCTTTTATCTAAACTAATGTTACTCCTTCCATGCACACAAAAGAAATATAAATTTATTCTAAATGTTGTGAATCTTCAAAATAGTAAGCACAAAAATGCAAGAACAACTAATTAAGATAATTAACATTCATCAACTTGAATATAAGCTAAATAATTATGTTCGTAGACTCAACCCTAGAAAGAGGGTTTTTTAGTCACTCATAATTTTTATTTGCAATAACACGATTAATATAGTTCATACACAAATTAAATAATGGAAAGGAGAAGAATAAAAACTCTATTTTAAACCTCCCTCGTGTATTTTTCAGTCCCAAGTCGTCTAAGAATAAAAAGAACTAAAGCTAAGTGTCCTATTGATAGTATAGGATAATTTGTACCCGAAAAATCCATCAGTCGTGCCACTTTAAAATCATGGAGCCTAAGCTCCGTCACACTTTAATATCGTGGCAGTCAACTAGCATGCTACTTTGAAATCGCAGACACACACTTTTTGTAGCCCACAATTCAATTCAAATTCAACTCAAATTGTGTGCCATCATATGTGCAATTGCTGCCTATTGCCATTATAGCTTGTTTAGACTGCCTTCTACTAAATTAAAATGTTCGGCAGTCTAGCACTTAATTAAAATTATTTGGCAGCATTCCATATGGTCTCTTGTTCTTAGAAACAAGTCCATGCCATGGATTGGGATGTTCCACGTCTCTTCCGTGGTACAGATTTGACTCCATAGACCAATGTTTAGAGCGTCTCATGTCCCATGATACGGCATTTAATTTCCCTCTTCAATAGTTGGAACTTTGATTTTAGATTAATTCGATTCACATGCATTTTCAACCTACAAAAATGACTAATCGCATACATTAGTTCATCTTCATGGACATATTTTAATCAAAATACATGAGAATATAATCGAATTGGCTTTAGATCTAAGCTATCATATGAGAATAAAATGACACTTGGACGTATAAATAAGCTCAAGATCACCATCCCACACTTAAAGCCTTGTTCGTCCTCGAACAACTCTGTAATATCTCATGCTACCAGGAAAGCTTCGACATCACCAATTTAATAAGATTACTAAAGAAAATAGTACCACAACTAACATAGATGACAAGTTATTATCAAGCATGCTTTATTCAACACTTTAGAACTCATAAAAAACCACTTCGAAACCTCCTAGCCTCATAAACTCACTCTACAATATTAGCAAACTCATGCAAGTTACTCAACCAAGAAATCAAATATGTCACTTATCTTTAATCAACCATGTGCCCTTACAACAAGAGAGTTTCCCACATACACTGACAAATATACAACTTATTATAAGAGTGGGTGTAAGGATAAAATCAAGCTCACTCTCACAAAGAATTTCACATGCACATACGATGAACCATAAGCTTTCCCTTAGTGTATTACTCCACTAATATAAGAACATCAAAATTTAAAATCAAGTAGGACTTCCCAGGATGTAATATAGGCTAAGGAACTGGTAGGTACTATTCTGGCCAGTAATAGTGACTATTATCCCTAAGCGCTTTAATACATCACAATTTTCTCTATCATTAACCACCTTCTTCGAACAACTCACTTCATCATATACTCTTCACATTCATAGACTTCCTTTGATTTCCCATCTCTTTAAGGAAGTTTACATATCACTAGTAAGGAGTTCTCAATTCACAAACCATTTATATATATATATATATATTTCTTTTTCTACTCCCTACGAATAACACATGAATTTTCAATCACTTACACCCTTAATCTTCTTTACAGGCTTCCCACTCAGCTTGTTCTTCTTCAATTATCGCTCCCTTAAACTTTTATTATTCAATTAAAGTGCTTAGGAGTTTTGGATCAAATTAATGGTCAATTGAAAGAAAATGTATAAGCTTCACATAAGGATACCAAAGAATAGACTAAAGGCTCAACGGGGCTAACTAAGATCATACATTATGGGTAGATAAAGAAGGTATAAAACATGACTATCAAAGAAATGCCTATATTACCTCCTAAACTCGACATTCTTAATTTAGCTTTGCAAACACACAGGGCAAGTTCTAGACATCAATATACAACATGGAATATAGCAAAATTCTCACACACATGGCATATGTTCAAATCAAGAAGGATCCATACAGACTCTCAATCAAGCAAACAAAGGGTTCAACTTTAAGTTAATATCACATACGAGTTTGATAAAAGAACCTAGGTGTCTCATCAGAAGTCATTCATTTCCATAACTTGCTTTAGGATTGAACACCAACTTGCATCAATTAATCATGTGTAGAACCTAGCAAGAGCATCTCTATTTATTTCCACTGACTAATTTTTCCTCAAGATAGTTGTCATCCATCCATCGTTGGGAAAGGTCACTAACTATGACTAAAAAAATTTATAATTGCTCCTAAAAACAAAAACAAAAAATATTGGGTTCAGAGGGATCCCCATGGAAGAAGAACCAAAAAGAAAAACTGAGGGGTGGGTGAAGTGTGCTTCTACTAAATGGAAAAAACAAGCAAAACTACATATAAACAAACATAAAATCTTTTTGTGTTTTTAGATTTAATAAATTATTCTAAATAAATCAAAATCGAAAATCCTATAGCGCACTTCGCCCTAAATAAATTGGAAGATTCCCCACCTCACACATAAAATTATACTTTGTCCCCAAAGTACAATTTAAGAATGAAACATAGAAATACTCCGTGAGGCCTCTAAGCATAGCTAATAGCATCTAATTCATTAATGGGTTCAGAGAACCCCATACTATATTTTTTCCATACTCCTTAGCTTAGATCTCAGGTACTCAGCCTTCCCTTCAACCTATAAACACTAAACAAAAACAAAAACCAAAGGTTATTCTAAAAAAACAAAAAATAACAAAAACAAACTACCTTAACTTGGATTTCCTCCCAAGCAGCGCCTGATTTATTGTCGCAAAACAAATCATATCACAACTATCATCCATAGGCTTTCATCTTTTTTTTCCTTTTTGGGGCCCATCTTCTCCTTCCTTTCAGACCTCATTAGTGCTCATACTCTAATTCTGTAGCTTTTCTCACATTCACCCTTTCAGGATTCTATTCAAGTTTTTTAGGATCAGGCTTACTAATCAAATTGGGCAACTCTATGAGAGAGTCCAAAGAGGTAATTGGAAAATTGCATTCCACCACACCACACTTATCCACTTCCATAAGTGTAATCATTTATAAATCTCTTTAGTGCAAGGGTGTGTTAAGTGCTTTGTACACTCTAAAGACCACCTCTTTATTATTTAGTATCATCTTGAGTGTGCCCTCTCTAACATCTATCAAATCTCCACCAGTAGCCAAGAGTAGACATCCTAATATGATTGGTACAATGTCAGCAGGAATAATAAACTTACCAACCTTAATGAGAACATCCTCTATAATTCCTTCAGGGACCACTCTAGTTTTTTTTGCCATCTGTAACTCAACTGAAGAGGGCCTTGGCTTTCCAAACCAATAGTATTAAACATAGAAAAGGGCATCAAATTAATTCTTTCCCCTAAATCACACCGAGCCTACACAATGTCACCTTTACCAATTTGTATAGGGAGGGTGAAACTCCCTTGGTTCTTGAGTTTTTGAGGCATCTTCCTCATAACCATAGAACTGCACTCCTCATTGAGTGCCAGAGTCTCAATATCTCTAAGCTTCTTCTTATTTTCCACCGTGTCCTTTAAGTATTTAGCATACTTAGGCATACCCTGGAAATCATCTAACAAAGGAAGGTTAATGTGTAGTTCTTTGAACATCTCAAAGAAATTCATGAAACATGAATCATATTGTACTTTCTTGAGATTTTGCGAGATGGTGGTTGTAGTTTCTTTGGTGCTACGGTACTTAGACTTCCCCTTTTTGTTAACTTCTTTGCATATAGCTTGATTTTTAGTTTTCTTAGGTGTGATCAACTCTGCTTGCACCTCATGATTATTTCTTGGCGGTGCATCAATCAACTCTCTACCTCTTCTTAAAGTGATTTCCATAACTTGCTTTAGATTTTACTCTGTATCACAAGGAAAACCCCCTTATGGTCTTGTGTTTTGTGCCTGAGCAAACTAGCCCATCTGTTTCTCTAAGGCTCGAGTTGCAAGTTTTAGATTTTCTATGTTTGTATCCATCTTTTCTTAATCAGCCATAATCATTTTGAGCATCTCTTCCATATTTCTAGACTATGCTTACTGCTAAAAATTCTGACTTTGTGCTAGATTTTTGCCCCATGCATAATTGGGTTTGGTCTGCCAGTTTCGATTTTAAGTGTTACCAAAATTCTGATTTCCCCTTTGTGAATTACCTAAAAAGTTGACTGAGTCTAGATTCACTCCACGTAGATCTGCATAATGGTCACAACCTCCACAAATTTCACACCAAACCTACACTTGCTGAACTTGCTTCCTAAGTTGAACCATATTAGTTGGAACTTGGCCCTGAGACATACTTAGCTTGCTGAGTTGAATCATTATCTAGTTCTGAAAGGTCGATAATTGTGTAGGAAACACTGTGATTCTCTCTAACGAGCCTGAAATCTTTTTCACTGATACTCTCGAGGCATCACTATGCCAATTTGGATTTCTTTATGCAATTCTGTCTAATAGAGTGTACAGCTCTGTATATGTTTTCTCTAAAGCTTGACCACCTGCAGCTGAATCTATAAAAATCTTTGTGTGTGGGTCAAGACTTTCAACAAAAGTGTAAGATAATACCTCATTGGATTGTCGATGATTTAGGTAATCTCTTAGAAGACCTTTGAACCTCTCCCAAGCCTGGTACAAGTTCTCCCCAAGCTTCTGCTTGAAGTTAAGGATTTCACTTCTTAATTTTGAAGTCTTACCAGATGGGAAGAATCTAATGAGTAACTTTCTTACAATATCTTCCCATGTTGTGATGGAATGTGCAGTCTCTCCCTTTAACCACTTCTTTGCTTCTCCCAAAAGTGATAAGTCTCACATAATCTGAGACGATCTCTACAGTGATGAACGTGTCACTGATCTTTAGAAAATTCTGAAGATGGACCTGTGGGTCCTCATGAGTCTTACTAGTGAACTCTCCACTCGTGTGGAATAATTGCACCATGTTCTATTTCATCTTAAATCTACCTCTAGGATCCAATTTTTGGATGGCGGAGGTAACATAAGTTGCGAGTGGTAATGCCACTTCGTGCACTATCCTTAGTGCTTTCATGACTTTAAGAACAACCTCGTCCTGTTGATCCTGCTCAACCTATGGAATCGAGTAGAGAAGTGCAGCTGCTCTTCTCAATTGGTGCAAGCATAACAAAATCCTTATTCCTTACCAGCTTATTGATTGATCAAATTTTTAACCTGCAAGATGGGAGGCTGAGACTAAGTTGTTAGCACTTATCAAATAAAAATAACTTAAAACTATAAATCAACTAATCTTTAAGTCCCCGACAATAGCGCCAAAAACATATCGCCTCCAAACGCACATGCAAGTGTTCATACAAGTAATAAAGTGGATCTTGCGAGCTGAATGTCGAACCCACAGGGGCTTGTGACTTAGCAAATAATTTGATTCAAGTAATGCTTATGAAGTTAGTTAAGTGCAATTGGTAACCAAAGGAAGTTGGAGTTTTGTTATTCTAAAAGTAACAATGGCAATAGATCGTAATTAAAATGTTATGAACAATATTTAGGAGGATTCCAGGGTCAAAGTATTTTGAAAAATCATGCAAAGCTATGCAATCTCATTGGTTAAGTTATTTATCTTGGTTGTTGATTATCGGGATTAATACCATGATCAAGGTGTTCCGTACCTCTAATCGTCTATTTAAATTAGCCTCACAACTGCATCATTGAACGGGGATCTATGAACTAATTCAAATGCATTTATATTTCTTTCTGTATTTGAACCAAATGGGGCATATTAGGTATATTCCTATTCTGACCATGAATCAAATATCTACTTATGAAATATGAGAACCCATTCCTTGCATTCTTCATTCTAATCTAATGTTACTCCTTCCGGGCTCACAAAAGAAATGTAGATTTATTCTAAATGTCACAAATATTTATAATAGTAAGCACAAAAATGCAAGAACAACCAAATATGATAATCAACATTCACCAACATAAAAATAAGCTAAACAATCATGTTTGTAGCCTCAACCCTAGAAAGAGGGCTTTTAGCCACTCATAATTTAATTTGCAATAACAAGATTAATGTAGCTCATACACAAATTAAATAATGAAAAAGATAAGAATAAAAACCCTATTTGAAGCCTCCCTTGTGTATTTTTCAATCCCAAGTCGTCCAAGAATAAAAAAAATTAAAGATATGTGTCCTATTTATAGTGTAGGATAATTTGTACCCAAAAAAACCAACGTCCGTGCCATTTTAAAATTGCGGAGTCTAAGAGACATGGCACTTTGATATCACGGCAGTCAACTAACGTGCCTCTTTGAAATCGCGGACACACACTATTTGCAAACCACAATTCAATTCAAATTCAACTCAAATTGTGTGCCATCATTTGTATAATTGCTGCTTGTTGCCATTGTAACTTGTTAGGCTGCCTTCCACTAATTAAAATTTTACGCAGCCTAGTATTTAATTAAAATTGTTTGACTGCCTTCCATTTTGTCTCTTGTGCTTAGCCACAAGTCTGTGCCACGGATTGGGATGTTCCACATCTCTTCTGTGGTACGGATTTGACTCCATATACCAATTTTTAGCACGTCTTGTGTCCCATGATTCAAAATTTAATTTCCCGCTTCAAGATTTGAAACTTTTATTCAAGATTAACTTACTTCACATGCATTTTCAACCTACAAAAATGACTAATCACATACGTTAGTTTATGAACATATTTTAATCAAATTATATGAGAAGATAATCTAATTGACTTTAGAACTAAGCTATCATATGTGCATTAAATTACTCTTGGACATATAAATACACCCAAGATTAGTGTACTCGAACAAATAGAAGAAGGTTATTATGGCATGCAATTTTGTTAGTAAAGATCAGCATAAGTTTTGAATGGGAGGACAGAGTGGTCAAGAATTGACAGATCTAGGCTATAATGTATGATTTTAAAAAGGGGACCCCTTATATTTGTAGAGTTATGAATTTAGGTTAGGTATATGAATGGATTAGTAGTAGTGATGTCATGAAAGGAAAATGAACTTGGAGGTTTCTATTAGATAGATTGTGTTACTAAGATCGACTATTGTGCCATGTGTTCTTGGTGAACTAGTATTTCTTTGGTTTGTGCTCTAGTAGCTGAAATCTTATGCATTATATGAGAAATTGTATTAATACCAATGATTAGTACTAGACACTAAGCCTGAACTTTAGATGATCATCATGGTGAAAATAATGTTAGTATGAGGGTGATAATGCTAGTCTTGTAAGTTGATCTAGTAGGCTTGCCATAGCGTATGCAGGAACTTAAGTTGATATCTTAAGACAAGAGTGAAGGTGTAAGCATGATATATATATATATATATATATATATATATATATATACACACATATATATATTTGTGTGTCTTTGTGTGTGTGTGTGTGTGTGAACTCAAGATGAATAAGTGAGTAGTAGCTAAGTCATTAGATAAAGATGATCCCTATGTTTTATAAAGAAAGATGTGTACCCGAGGTGGTAATTTGTTACATGAGATTCTAAGCTTCTAAGTATTGCTTTTCCCTAGTTTAATATTCTTGAGTTGTGTATGATGGAGAGATTCTACGTATGTATTATATGATATCCCTATGAGGTAATCGAGGGGATTATAGATAAGATGGGCGATTTTGAGTCTCTTGTTATACATTTTAACTTTTTTTAATTGGGTGGCTAGGGAATTAGAGGTATGATGTTAGTATGACACTGAGAGTATGAGTCCTATAGTCGTATCTTTATAGGTAAAGAGGAAGTTGAGATATATTTTAGAAAGAATTTTAGTTTCTATAGATGTACTCTTTGAGGAAGAGTTTAGCATTCATGTGTATAATGATACCCCAACCACACAAAAGGTCGACTTTCAATCTAAGAAGGAGATGATAAGGTGAATAACCAAGTCAGGTCATGAGATCCATAAGTAATGAGTTTCAAAACAAGAGCTATGGGGAGACAATGATCCATTTTTATTCTAGCATATTCCTTGTACTCCAGTCAAGATGACTCTCTACTCATGTTTTATGTGTTCATGTCATACCAATAACTCATGTCCATACAGCTCAAGTAGATTCATGTCCATGCTCAGCTCCTTAAATGAGAAGTAATTTATTCAAGCAGTGATCCTAGTCTTACTCTATGATTCTATGAATCAAAGTCTTATGTCATACTACTCATGATATATGACCTCATGTTATACTGAATGTCGAGTCCTATGAACTCGGGCCTCATGATATGCCCTTAATGGCTAATGAAATCATGATATATCATGTATATGCTTAGATAAAATTTCTTAAATGACTCATGCTTATGATTTCTTTGCTCTAAGCCTTATGTATGTCCACATATGATGGTGATGAACGTTTATGTCATGGCTATGCCTAGGATGACACTCTATTCATTCTTTATATGTTGCATATATGATTAGTGCCAACTGTACCTTACTTTAAACATCCTATTTTTGAGTAATAATTTCACGCTTAGTATTAGTCAAGATTTAATAGTATTCCTTTCATTTCGGATGCACATGCCCTAATTAGTGATTCATAATTAAACTCCGTGTTTATGATCAAGATTTAGGCCTCTATTCATATATCATACAGTTCATGCTCCCAATCTATTTCTTTCATGATTTCTATTTATGATATAGTGGGTGCTAGTAGAGAAAGCTAGGTAAAGGCTAAGGTGGGAGAGAGTGGATGATCATGTAGTGGTGGTTATGGTATGCTTGTGTCATTAGAGTTGTTAATTATGGATGAAATATGAGGTAAGGTTCAAGTATGTATAATAGTTATATTGGAAAATATAGTGTGGCTCCTTGTGGAAGTATGTGAAGCTCTTGACTTTAGGGATACTTGGATAGATCCTAGATAGTTTTAGATACTAAGAAGCCATGGAGTGATCATAGTACTAGGCTTGAATCTTCCGTATATGTACATATGGATGATTGTATTATGTGACTAGTGTAACACCCCAAAAATCCAAGCTAAGATTAGAACCATTCTTAAAGTACATGTAGAATTAAACATCATTTTTTGGTAGTATGAGAGGTGATTTAAACATGTATTAAGGAAAGTAACTCCTAGCTCATAGCCAAGTTCAAACCTTACTTACCAACTATTTTCTTGAGAAGAATATTCCTGTAGTCAACTTCAAATGAGCATAACTCCTAGATTCTGAAGTTTTTTTAAGAACAAGAACCATGAAATTAAAGTTCTTTGAGTCTTTTTCCGACGCATCCAATTGCTCGTTAATTCGATTGATAAGAGTTATGGCCATTTTAGTGAATCATTGCATTCATCTGCATGTAACAACCCCATTGGATCGTGCAACCCCAAAAATCTAAAAGTTGAAAAATATACCTCTCATCCAAAAAAGGATCCTACGATCTTAGGTACGATCTTGGTTCCTAAAGTTGATCCGACATGCACTTTCAACTACAGACAAAGGAACGATTGTGGGAGGGTCCCACGAGTCGAACCATGGCCTGTCTAATTAATTCTAGGGAAGATACAAGACCATATATCATCCCACGAGCACCACCCACGATAGTATGTGGGTCCCATGATTGTGGGATGGTTCGTAGTCACAATTTTGCAATTTTTTCAGTTATATTTTATAAGGGGCATTCTAGTCTTTTCCTACTATTTAGATCTCTAAACTACATCATTTAAGTTATTCCAAGGCTGCCTATTAAGCCTAATGTTACCCTATGTCCCTCATTACTCAAATTTAATCGACACTTAGCATCAAACAGAGAAAAAAGGTGATTCTTTTTCCTCTAAGGGAAAATTAGGGTTCTTCAATATTAAGCTTCAAGTACAAAGAATTCACCAAGGTTTCCATCTCCAGGTATGTGAGATTTCATCAATGGGTTTCCTTTCACCCATTGACCCCCAAAGTTAACTCAATTCCTCAGTTTAATTCCTCTCTCAGAGCTTAGGGTTCATAAATATTATGAATTTCCTTATAGTTTGATTCCTTGTTATAATTAAGTCATGAACCCATGTTTTTCCAATGAATTTCAATATCCTTTAAAGTTAAAGTTATGAACTCTCAAAGTATTGGTAATTTGTGATTTATGGACTTGAGTTATGAAATTCTTTATTAATTTCAGATTATAGAATTGCATTAGTAGTTGCATTCTTGAGAGATGTCGGGTTATGAACACCGATGACTTAGGATTTCATGCATATGTTAATAAATAATCAGTCCCTCAGTTTTCATGAGTTAGAATTCTTTAAGATAAAGCACTAATCTTTCAGTTTTAGAACATAAATATTGTTGAGCATTTAAGTTACATCATTTTACTTTCAGTTGGGAGTAGTACTTAGCACCGACAGGACACGGGTTCAGATAACCCAAGTTCCAAACTACGTTCCACCATAGGTTAAAGAGGTCCTCACTAGTTTTGAGTGTCTCCCTTGCCCTTAATAGGCTCATGAGTGAATTCATTCCAATCATGGTTCGTACCCTTGGCAAGTTATAGAACACCCTCCCAACTTGGGTACAAGTTGGATTCCATGTTTCTCACATGGTCTATGTTAGTTACGAAAACCTCCCACAGTTTAGTCTCAGACCTCGCTTGACCTTATATCTAGTTTATTCAGCATCCTATATTGTTACATGTTGATTACATGGTTGTTGCATCAGTTTACATATTTCAGTCCCATATTCAGTTTATCATGTCACTTTCAGCATGTTCATTTTATAGAGTGTAGTGCATATCTCACATGCTCAGTACATTCAAAGTAATGACTGCATACTTTTCTTTGCGATGTATTATCTTATAATATAGGTTCAGACATTCAGCATCCTGATCGCATTTAGCTTTATTCAGCATCACTTCAATAGATGCATTTTGGTGAGTCCTCATTATTCGAGGACTAGTTATCAGTACTTTATAGCTATCTTTATTTTAGTGTCAGAACTTAGAGTTAACAGGGGACTTTTCCTAGCAACTCATCCTCTTAAGAGGCTTTCAGATAGACAGACAGATAGATTATCAGATTCACCTTATGGTTTTTATATTTCAGTTTTGACATTGGTATTTATTATTAATATGTCATTTTAGTTTAGCTTCCGCTCAGTGTTTCATCATTTATTTTAGTATTCTTAGTGTCATGATGGGACATGGGTTTTCTTAGGATCACTTGTAACTCTAAGCATCGTATTATGACTAGGGGGTAGTCTCATATCATGATAAACTTATTATCTAAGTATTTGGTTTAAAGTGTCCTAGGGTATCTGAAACCTACGTTAAGTAGAGTCTTATTCATAGGTGTACAGTGCGCCACACTTATGAGTGAGAGGCTATGAAATGTTTTATGAAAAGTTTCCTTTATTTCATGTTCATATCATGTGATAGAGTGTGAACTCTACTAAATCCCTCTTCTAACTCATGTTCTATGCATTTATAGAAAAATGCCTCTTAAGAGGGCAAACACAAGGAGAAATGGAAACAAAAACTAGCAAGCACCACCAACTAAAGTAGAACCTTTCAATGAACACGTCTTTCATACTGAGTTTAGGGTTGTTTTAACGGTGCTAACGTAGGCCATAACTGCTCAGGCTAATCAGAAGGTTGTTGCCCCGATCAATCCTACTAGTAACACAGCAACAGTTATATTCAGTGACTTAACTCGGATTAATCCTCCTAAGTTCCATGGTTCTAAGGATGAGAAATATCCGCAGAAGTTTCTAGATGATATTAAGAAGGTTATTGAGATCATGGGTATCACTCCAGTTGAGAGTGCAGATTTGGCTAATTATCAGTTGAAAGGAGTAGCTCACACTTAGTGTAACCAGTGGAAGGAAGATAAGGGAGCAGATGCAGGATCGGTAGAAGAAGATGAGTTTTTTGCTTCTTTTCTGGACAAGTTCTCCCCACTTTAGTTAAGAGAGGCCAAGGTTAAAGATTTCATTAATTTGAAGCAAGGAAACATGAGTGTGAAGGAGTATTCTCTCATGTTTACTCAACTTTCTAAGTATGCTCCGGCTATGGTTGTTGATCCAGTGCCCAAATGAGTAACGTCGTGACAGGTGTTTCTAAGGATATGGTTAAGTAGTGTAGAACTGTGATGGTTGTTAAGGAAATAAATATCTCCAAGTTGATGACTCATGCCCAACATATTGACAAGGAGAAGAATATAGAAAAAAAGAGGTAGAATATGAATAAAAGAGATAGAACAGGGAACTTTGATTATTCTAAGTAGAAGGCAGGTGGTGGTAATCGCTCTCAATTTTGACAGTAATCTTCAGCCCCAGCACCATCATCTGCTAGTGTTCCATCCCCCAGGCCTAGGTAAGATCAGAAACGCAGAGCGCCAGGCTCTAAGTCTTTTTTCAGTTCTTCCAGTGGTCGTACTTTCCTAACTTGTAAGAACTGTTGGAAAAACCAACCCAGAGAATGCTTGATAGGTAAGGATGGGTGTGTTGGTTGTTGAAACCTAGGTGACATACTTTGAGATTATCTATCATCGAAGAAAGGTGATATCGGTGGACAAACTTAGGCTACCTCTTCAATAGCTCCAGCAAGTCACCCGACTCAGTAAGGTGCCTCATCTAGTATAGTTGGTGAACAACATCAGAATAGTTGTTCTGACCTTCAGACTCGACAAGATCAGGAGGGTTTTCCTTATGTCATCACCGGTATATTATGAGTTTTTCATATCTATGTCTATGAATTGTTAGATCCCGATGCCACACTTTATTTTGTGACTCCTTATATAGTAGTAAGCTTTGGTGTCAGTCCCAAAATTCTCTCAGAACCCTTCTCACTCTCAACTCTAGTCGGTGATTCAATCGTAGCTAGACAGGTATACAGAAATTGCCCAGTCACAATCTTTCAGAAAGTCACCTCAGTTGATTTTGTAGAGTTAGAAATGACAAATTTTGATGATATCCTTGGTATGGATTGTCTACCATTTTGCTATGCCTCAATTGACTATAGAAACAGAGTAGTCCAGTTGCATTTTCCAAATGAGCGTGTCATAGAGTGAAAGGGTAGTACCTCGATACCTATAGGTCAGTTTGTCTCTTACATTAAGGCTAGAAAAATGATTTCCAAAAGGTGAATTTATCATATTATTCGGGTTAAGGATTCAAAGTCCGAGACCCTAACTCTTCAGTCAGTTCTAGTGGTTAATGAATTCCCAGAAGTGTTTCCTGAAGAACTGCCCGGAGTTCCTCCCAAGTGGAAAATTGACTTTGGAATAGTTGGAATAGATCTCCTTCCAAATACCCAACCTATTTCAATTCCACCGTATAGAATGGTTCCATCTGAACTTAAGGAGTTGAAGGAACAGTTGAAAGATCTTTTAGACAAAGGTTTTATCAGGCCTTATATTTCTCCATGGGGTTCTCCATTTCTCTTCATGTGCAAGGATGACAATTCTGTCAGAATGTGCATCGACTATCGTCAGTTGAACAGTCACAATCAAAAATTAGTATCCCATTTTGAGGATTGATGACTTTTTCGACCAGCCTCAGGGTCCTAATTGGTTCTCATAAATAGACCTCAGATCTAACTATCATCAGCTTAGAGTCAGAGAATATGACATTCCGAAGCCAAACTTCAGAACTCGAAATGGTCACTTTGAATTTATTGTGATGTATTTTGGAATAATGAATGCTTCAACAGCTTTTATGTTCTTGATAAACAGGGTGTTCAAGAAGTACTTGTACATATTCATCATTGTCTTTATTGATGATTTCATCGTTTATTCTTGGAGTGAGGATGAGCATGCAGACCATTTAAGGATTATCTTGCAAACTCTCAAAGATTGCCAGTTATTCGCTAAGTTCGTCAAGTGTGAATTCAAGTTTAAATCAGTAGAATTTCTTGATCATATTATTTTTGGTAAGGGCATTCAGGTTGATCCTCAATAGACCGAAGCAGTTAGGAATTGTCCTAGACCCATCTTTCTATCAAATATCAGGAGTTTCTTGGGTTTATCCAATTACTACAGTTGGTTTATTGAAGGATTTTCTTCTATTGATTCTCCAATGTTCAGATTGACTCAAAAGAAAGTCAAGTTTTAGTGGTCCAACTCACCTCTGATCCAGTTAAAGACTTGACTCACCTCTGATCCAATTTTGACTCTGCCAGAGGGTTCAGATAGGTTTATGGGTTATTGTGATGCTTCTAAAGTTATGGTTGTGTGCTGATGCAGCATGGAAAGGTTATAGCATATGCCTCTAGACAGCTCAAGCCTCATGAGAAGAATTACCTGACTCATGAACTTAAGTTGGCGGCAGTAGTTTTTGCCTAAATAATTTGGAGGCATTATCTTTATGGGGTTCATATAGATGTATTTACAAACCACAAGAGCCTTCAATATGTGTTCATACAAACAGATCTAAACCTTAATTAGAGGAGATGGATAGAGTTGTTGAAGGATAATGATATGAGTGTCTTGTACCATCCGGGTAAAGCCAATGTTGTGGTTGATGCTTTTAGTAGATTGTCTATGGGAAGTGTTACTCATATTGAGGATAAGAAGAAATAGTTAGTTTGCGAGGTTCACCAGCTTGCTAGTCTGGGAGTTCAGTTAGTTCATTCAGCTAAAGGTAATATCTTGGCTCAGAATGGTTTAGAATCTTCGTTGATAGCTGAGATGAAAGAAGACCAAAATAGTAATCCTATTTTCCTTAAGTTGAAAGAAGTGGTTCAGAGTCAGAAGGTTGAGGTTTTCTCCCAAGGGGGTGATAGTGTTCTTTGTTGTCAGGGTAGACTATGTGTTCTAGATGTGGATGACTTGAGACAGTGGATGCTAACAGAAGCTCATATTTCTCAGTATTTTATTCATCAAGGAGCCACTAAGATGTACCGTGATCTATGGGAAATCTATAGGTGTAATGGCATGAAGAAGGATATCGCGGAACTTGTGGCTAAGTGTGTAAACTGTCAGCAGGTTAAGGTTGAGCACCAGAGACCTGATGGTATAATTCAGGATATTATAATTCCTACTTTAAAGTTGGAAGTGGTAAATCTAGACTTCATTACAGGGTTACCTCATATTCACCGATAACATGATTCTAATTGGGTTATCGTGGATCCAATGAATAAGTCGGCCCATTTCCTCTAAGTTAACACTTTAGATTCAACTGAGGATTATGCAAGACTCTACCTTAGAGAGTTGGTGAAATTTCATGGAGTCCATCTGAATATCATTTTAGATAGGGGTACTCAGAATACCTCTCAATTCTGGAAGACTTTTAAGAAGGGTCTTGGTACCCAAGTTCATCTCAATACGGATTTTCATCTGCAGAGAGATGGTTAGTCAAAAAGGGCCATTCAAACTTTAAAGGATATGTTTAGAGTGTGTGTGATCAACTTCAAGGGTAGTTGGGATGATCATATGCCTTTGATTGAGTTTTCTTATAATAATAGCTATTACTCCAATATTCAGATGGTTTCATTTGAAAACCTTTATGGTAGGAGATGTATATCTATTATTGGATGGTTTAAAGTTAGTGAAGATACCTTAATAGGGCCATATTTAGTTCATGAGTCAATGGAGAAAGTTCAACTGATTAAAGAAAGGCTGAAAATAGCCCAGAGCCATCAGAAGTCTGATGCATATGTGAGAAGAAGGGAGCTTGAGTTTGCTATAGGTGATTTAGTTTACTTGATGGTATCACCCTTGAAAGGGGTTAACAGATTCTGCAAGAAAGGGAATCTCAGTCCCTGCTATATTGGTCCTTATAAGATTATGGGTCGCTTTAAAAATGTAGCCTATCAGTTAGAGATGCATGTTGACTTAGCATTAGTGCATTTGGTTTTTCACATGTACCTATTAAAGAAATGCATTGGTGATCCCGCATCGGTTGTGCCTTTAGAGAATGTGGGTGTGAAAGATAGTGTCTCTTACGAGGAAGTCCTAGTTAAGATCCTTCACCGTCAGGTTCGTAAGTTGAGGAATAAGAAGGTCGCTTAAGTAAAAGTTCTTTTGCATAACTAGTTAGTTGAGGGAGCTACATGGGAAACAGAGGCGGATATGATGACCAAGTACCCCAAACTTTTCTCTTAGAATTCAGTTCTAGCTTGAGGTAATAGTTTCCCCTTAGTTAATTCTTTCTGTTTAATGTCACCCAGTTTTTATCATGTTATAGCATGCATTCATGAGTTCAATTCAATCCATGATTTAGATACAAACTTAGTTATCATGTCAGTATTCATATCTTAGAAATTCAGCATTGCAATTGCAGCTCTTTCCCTAACTTTTCAGCTTAGTTAGATTTCATTCGGGGACGAATGATCCCAAGGGGGAGATAATGTAACTCCCCAAAAATACAAGGAAAAAAAAGAACCATGCTTCAAGTATATTTAGAATCAAACATCATGTTTTGGTAGTATTAGAGATGATTTAGACATATATTAAGGCCACAAGTAACTCCTAGCTCATAGCCAACTTGAAACTTTACCGATTGTTTTCTTGTGAATAATCTTCCTATAGTCAACTTCAAATGAGCATAACTCCTAGATTCAAAAGTTTTTTTGAGATCAAGAAAAACCAAAAGAAAATTCTTTGAGTCTTCTTTCCAATGCATAAAATTGCTCGTTAACCATGTTTTGGAGCTAAGAGTAATGGTCGTTTTAGTGAAGTACTGTCCAGCAATGAGATCCCACTAACCAAGGTACGATCTTGGTGAGATTGTAAGACCATATAATGCATTTGACTTCATGAAACAACCCCAAAAATCTGAAAGTTGATAAATATATCTCTCAACCATGAAAGGATCCCACGATCATGGTTAGATCCCACGATCTTAGGTATGATCCTGGTTCCTAAAGTTGATCCGGCTTGGACTTTAAACTATGGAAAAAGGTATGATTGTGGAAGGGTCCCATGAGTCATACCATGATTAATCTGATGAAGTCCAGGGAATCCACAAGACTATCCATCATCTCACGTGAATCACATACAATCGTAGGTGGGTTCCACAATCATGGGATGGTTTGTATGTCATAATTCTGCAGGTTTTTTAGTTATGTTTTATAAGGGGCATTCCAGTCTTTTCCCACTATTTAGACCCTAAACTATATTGTTTAAGATATTCCAAGGCTGTTTATTAAGACTAATATTACCCTAAGTCCCTCATTACTCAAATTCAATCGACACTTAGCATCAAACAGAGAAAAAAAAAAGGCAGTTCTTCTTCCTCCAAGGAAAATTAGGTGTTCTTTAATTTAAAGCTCCAAATTCAAAGAATTCACCAAGGTTTCCATCTCCAGGTATGTGGCATTTAATAAATGGTTTTCCTTTCACCCATTGAGTCCTAAAGTTAACTCAATTCCTCAGTTTAACTCCTCTCTCATAGCTTGGGGTTTATGAATATTATGAATTTCCTTATAGTTTGGTTCCTTGTTATAATTAAGCCATGAACACATGTTTTCCCATGAATTTCAATATCCTTAGAAGTTATAGTTATGAAATCTTAAAGTTTTCGTAATTTGTGATTTATGGACTTGAGTTATGAAATTCCTTATTACGTTCACATTATAGAATTGCCATTAGTAGTTGAATTCTTCTGAGATGGCGGATTTTGAACACGTGATAACCTAGGATTGCATGCACTTTAGTTTTTATGAGTTAGAATTCTTTCAGATAAAGCACTTATCTTTCAATTTTAGAACATCAATATTGTTGAGCATTTTAGTATATCAGTTTACTTTTAGTTTGGAATAGTACTTAGCACTAAGCGGACATGGGATCAGATATCCCAAGTGCCAAACTACGTGCCACCATAGGTTAAAGGGGTCCTCACCAGTTGATAGTGTCTCCCTTGCCCTTAATGGGCTCATGAGTGAATTCACGTTAATCATGTTCATATCCTTGGCAAGGTGTAGAAAACCCTCCCTACTTGGGTTACAGGTTGGATTCCATGCTTCTCATATGGTCTATGTCGGTTACAGAAACCTCTCACAGTTTAGTCTCAGGCTCTCTTCTCCTTGTATCCATTTTATTCAGCATCTTACATTGTTACATATTTATTACTTGGTTAATGCATCAGTTTACAAATTTAAGTCTCATATTTAGTTTATCATGTCACTTTAAGCATGTTCATATTATAGAGTGTAGTACAAATATGTTATACTCAGTACATTCAAAGTACTTACCACATACTTTTGTTTGCACTATATTGTCTTATAATATAGGTTTGGATGTTCAGCATCCCAATCATGGTTAGCTTGATTCAGCATCACTTCAGTAACAGTGCTTTGGTGAGTCCTCATCATTTGAAGACTAGTTTTTATCTTTATTTTTGTTTCAAAACAAAGAGTTAGCTGAGGACTTATCCCAGCAACTCATCATCTTTAGAGTCTTTCAGACATATAGAAAGATAGATTATCAAATTTAGCTAATGGTTTTGATATTTTAGAGTTGACATTAATCTTTATTATTAACATGTCAATTTAGTTTAGCTTTCGCTCAGTGTTTCGTCATCTATTTTTGTATTCTCAGTGTCATGCCAGCCCATGAGTTAGCTTGGGTTGCTTGTGACTCTAAGCACCGTGTTACGACTAGGGGATAGTCTCAGTTCGTGAAAACTAGTGACTTTTTGTTGAAGCTCAAGGTTGGTTGATTAAGGTGATAAGAAAAAGTATTATCCTTAGGGATAACTCTAGATACCATAGACTTTCTCAAAATTTTAAGTAACCTATGATTTGATCAACATTAGAAGCTTAAAGTTCCTAAGGCAAAATAAAATATAGAATCATGTAATTTAGACTAGCATAATCTCTTTAGGTGTAAGTACTTTTTACCTTCTAGTTGGGGTTGAAAATGGTAAGGGAATGCAGTTATACTAATACTGTCGTATATATGTGTACACATGTGCAAATTCTTAGTTGTAAATGATGAAGTGTGGTTATCAATAGAGAATACATAGTTGAGAAGTGTTTTAAGATTAAAGGATGTCAGTAGTATCGCTTAAGGCAAAATAATTCCAATTCTTAATCTATGCCCAACGAACACTTGTTTCACATCTAGTAACTTTTGATTGAATCAGACTTCTATCAAAGTCTATGTCATGGCATTCATTCTCTATGAACCCATGTCCAATGACTAAGATACTCAGGTCATGTTAATTTTTCATAACTAGATGGCTTATGCTACTCATTCTTATGACACTTTTCCTCAGAATGCTATAAAATTTCCCCATGAAGATGATGTATAGGGTGAAAAATTAAGATTAAGGTAATTTTCAGGAGAGATTTCCCTTTCCATGCTTTAAGAGGCCAATAGGTATCAAGTCTATGTTCCTAGTTAGTTCTTCATGTTTATGTGCCCTTCGATGTCTTGTGAGACTTATGATAGTTTCTTAGCACCTGATATACATTTAGAGATTTAGCTAATCCCATCCATGAAGGGTACTCTAGCAATACTTTTATAAGATTTCTAATTTGAATTCTATTTATGTCCATGACCATTATTCAAGGATGAATAATCTCTAGGGGGAGATATTGTAACACCTTGAATTTTTAAGATAAGATTTGAATGGTTCTATGTATGTAGTTAGATGCAAACATAATTAATTTTAATTGTACCTAGGTGTAAAGATCAATTTTTAAGTTTGGATGTGTATTGGAAGTAAACTAAGGTCATAGTAAATCTTTAGCACAAATTTGAGTTGAAAACCTTTCTACCAATTATGTTCTTGCATAAGTTTTTACTAGGGTCAATTTCAAACAGGTATTTTTCATACTATATAAAAGGTTACACCCAATACCTACCACATTAAATATCATTGAGTCTAGTTTCCAATGCCACTGATCGTTCATCAATCAAAGTTTGGCACAAGAAGTTATTGTTATTTTAGTGAAGCAATGTTGAATGGTCATAGCCGAACTTAATCAAAAGTGAACTTATGGTCCAGTTCATGGTACGTAAACAGGATGTCACAGTCTTTATGATTTTAACAAACCTTTCCGTCACTCCGGGTAGGTCTAACGTACAAAATTTTGGGTTAAGAGGAATTGGGAGTTAGAAATTTCAGGCTAGGCTTGTCTTGATGAAATCCAAGCGAGTTTTGTCTATGGAAATATATTAATGGATTGGGTAAATGTAAAATGATTTAGTATTATATTATGTTAACTAAGAAAAAAATTAATCCGTAGGATTTTTCATATGTGAATTCGGGCAAGTAGAACTCCCGATATCGAACATGACATAAAGGGGTTAGTCCGTAATGTCAGGGTTTGAGGGTGCCTTGCAAAAAAGGAAAATGTCACGACCCGATACTACCCCCTAGTTGTAACAGGGTACCTAGAGACATAAGTGACCCCAAGCTAACCCATGTTCTGGCATGACACTATGAATACTGAAATAACTGATAGAAACACTATGCAGAAGCTGAACTGAATGATGAAATAATAATCAAAACTTACAACAATAACTGAGTTTAAAACCACAAAGCTGAACATTTAAATGGATGTCTGAAAGCCTCTAATAATATGATTTACTGGTACAAACCCCCAGCTAACTCTAATTGTCTGAAAACTAAAATGACATAAATGAAAGATACTGATAAATAGCCCTCGAACGATGAGGACTCACCAAAGTACTGTTGTTGATGTGGTAGGAGATTGTACTATGCGTGATCCGGATGTTGAATGTCAGAACCTATATTATAAGACAATATAGTGCAAAGAAAAGTATATGATCAATACTTTTGAATGTACTGGGTATGTGAGATAAAAAATAACGGATATAGGTTAAACATGATGCATGCAACATGATAAACTGATGCAATAACAAGTAATAAACATGTGTTGTATGATATGCTGAATAATTGAATACGAGGTCATGCAACTATCTGATTATGAACTGTGGACTGTGGGAGCTACTATTAACTGACATACCCCAATCTGAGCTAATCGAGGTCCAACCTGTAACCCCAGCTGGAAGGGTATTCAATAATTTTCCAAGGGTACGAACACTGACTGGCGTGGATCCACTAAACTAATGTCCGAAAGGACTAACGTATCAAGCCTGGTATGATGGGTGACCTTTTATAACATATGGTGGCACCGTAATTCTGGTACTTAGGACTTCTACTAAAGGTCTCAGTCTAACAAACGGGTGAGCCTTCATCCCTGCGTCCACTTGGTGCTAAGTACTACTCCCAACAGATATATAACAACTAATAACTGGAATGCTCAATAATATTAATATTCTAAAGTTTGAAGACAAGTACTTTATCTTAAAGCATTCAAATCATGAAAACCAAAGGATTAAATATTCATAAATATATGCATGAAATCCTAGGTCATAGGGTGCTAATAACCCGTCATCTCTGAAGAATTCAACTACTATGACAATCCCCATAAACTGAATAAAATAAAGAATTTCATTACTCAAGTACGAGAATCATGAATAGCATAATATAATGAGGGATTACAATTATAGACATGCAATGATATTCAAATTCATGGTAAAACATGGTTTTATATCTCAGTGCCAATAAGGAACTGAATTATCAAGGAATTCATAATATTCACGAACCCTAGGCACTGAGGAAGGTATTAAAATGAGGATTTGAGTTAACTTTGGGACTCAATGGGTGAAAGAAAACCCATTGATGAAATCCGACTTACCTGAAGATGGAACCCTTGAAGAATTTCTTGAAATTAGTCCCTAAAATTGAAAAACACTACTTCTTCCTTTTTGGGAGAAAATCGTCCCTTTTCTTATTTCTAACTAAGTGTCAGATGTTTTTGAGTGAGTGAGAGTCTTAGGGTAATATTAAACTTAATAATTAGACTTTGAATAGCTTAAATGACGTAGTTTTAGGATTGAAAGAATGGAAAAAGACCAAACAACCCCTTTGAAAATGATATAACAGTGCAGAACGGTTCTGTCTGATGGTTCGGGTGATGAATCGTCAAACCCTTGACTGACCGCCACTCAAACTGTCACAAAATGACCAAATTTTGGTCATACTATTCAAGCCTAATGGATTTCCTTGATATGTCATCACTGGTGTGACGGTTCATCACCCGAGCCGTCACAATCTGATAGATAAACACCCTCTGGTAAATTAAGCATAATGTTTTACTCCGATAACAGATTAACAAACAGTTGGAAGAGTTAGAAAGAACACTCAAAGACCTTTCATTTTGTGGGTCTTGAGCCCTAAAATCTTTATATGATAGGAGTGAATTTGACTATAAAAAGAGTGTTCACCAGAACTCAATAGGTAAGGAAGGTTTCAACTTGGCAATGAGCTAGGAGTTATTTGTGGCCTTAGTACATGTATAAATCACTTCTCATACTAACCAAAAATGATGTTTGATTGTACATATACTTTAAGCATGGTTCTAATCTTAGCTTGTATTCTCGGGGTGTTATAATATCTTCCCCTTAGGGTCATTCGTCCCCGAATGAAAACTAAGCTAAAAAGTTATGGAAAGAGCTGCAATCCTAATGCTGAATTTCTAAGAGCTGAATAGTGACATGATAAGTGACTTTATAACTGAAACATGGATTGAACTGGACTCATGAATGCATACTATGACATGAGAATAACTAGTTGACATGAAATGGAAACTATTAATTAAAGGGGAAACTATTACCTCAAGATGGAACGGAATTTGAAGAGAAAAGATGGGGGTACTTAGTCATCATATCTGCCTCTACTTTCCAAGTATCTCCCTCAACTAACTGGTTTCGCCAAAGAACTTTTACTGAAGCTACCTCTTTATTCTTCAGCTTATGAACCAGACGATCAAGAATCTCAACTGATACCTCCTCATAAGAGAGACTATATTTCACACCCACACTATCTAAAGGGACAACCGATATGGGATCACCAATGCATTTCTTCAACTGAGACACATGGAAAACTGGATGCACTGATGCTAAGTCTGCGGGCAATTATAACTCATAGGCTACATTGCCAAAACGACCCACAATCTTATAAGGACCAACAGAGCGTGGACATAGTTTCCCTTCCTTACAAAATCTCTTGACCCGTTTCATGGGTGAGACTTTCTGGTAGACAAAATCACCAATAGTGAACTCAAGTTCCCTCTTTCTCATATCTGCATAGGAATTCTGACAACTCTGAGCTATTTTCAGCCTCTCTCTAATCATCTGAATTTTCCCCATAGCCTCATAAACTAAATCGAGCCCTATCAAGGTAGCTTCACCAATTTCAAAACAACCAATAGGGGTTCTACACCTCCTACCATAAACTACTTTGAACGGCACCATCTGAATACTGGTGTGATAGCTATTATTATAAAAAAAAAACTCAATCAAAGGCAAATGATCATCCTAACTACCTTTAAAATCGATCAAACATGCCCTCAATATAACCTCTAAAGTCTAAATGGTCCACTCTGTATAACTATCTGTCTGTGGATGAAAAGCTATACTGAGATAAACTTGGGTATCAACCCCCTTTTAAAAAGTCTTCCAGAACAGAGAGGTAAACATAGTACCACTATCTGAGATGATAGTCAAAGGGACATCATGCAATTTCACCAAATTCCTAATATAGAGTCTAGCATAATCCTTAGTTGAATCTTAAGTGTTAACAGGTAGAAAATGGGCTCACTTAGTCATTTGGTCTATAATAACCCAAATAGAATTATATTATCGGCGAGTACGAGGCAATGCAATAATAAAGTCCATATTCACCACTTCCTACTTCCAAGTAGGGATACTGATATCCTAAAGCATGCCACCAGGCCTCTGGTGCTCAACCTCAACCTTCTTGCAATTTGGACACTTAGCCACAAATTTCCTAAGATCCATCTTCATGCCATTCCACCAGTAGACTTCCCGTAGATCACAGTACATTTTAGTGGCTCCTGGTGAATAGAATATCAAGAACTATGAGCTTCTATTAGCATCCAATGTCTCAATTCATCCACATCTAGAACATATAGTCGACCCTAACAACAAAGAACACCATATCCTCCTAGGGAGAAAACCTCAACTTTCTGACTTTGAACCACTTCTTTCAACTTTAGCAAAATAGTATCACTATATTCCTTTTCTTTCACCTCACCTATCAATGAAGATTCTGAACCAAAATATTACCTTCAACAGAATCAACCAACCGAACTCCCAATCTTGCAAGCTGGTGAACCTCACAAACTAACTCTTTATTTTCATCCTCTATATAAGAAACACTTTCTTTAGATAACCTACTAAGAGCATCAGCCATAAAATTGGCTTTACCCGAATGGTACAAGACACTCATATCATAATCCTTCAATAACTCGAGCCATCTCCTCTAACGAAGATTTAGATCTTTCTAACTAAACACATACTGAAGGCTCTTGTGGTCGGTTAATACATATACACGAACCCCATAAAGATAATGCCTCTAAATATTTAAGGCAAAAACCACTACTGCCAACTCAAGATCATTAATCCGGTAATTCTTCTCATAAGGCTTAAGTTGTCTAGAGGAATAAGCTATGACCTTGCCATGATGCATCAACACGCAATCGAGGATAACTCTAGAAGCATTAAAATAAACAACAAACCCATTTGAACCCTCTGGCAGAGTTAAAACTAGAGAGGAGGTGAGTCGAGTCTTCAACTCCTAAAAACTCTTCTCGTAAGAATCGAACCATTGAAACTTGACTTTCTTCTGAATCAGTCTAGACATGGGAGAAGCAATAGAGAAAAATTCTTTAATAAAATGTCTGTAGTAACTAGCTAAACCCAAGAAACACCTGATATCGGATGCAAAAATGGGCCTAGGCCAGCTCCTTACTTCTTCAGTCTTTTGAGGATCAACCTGAATGCCTTCACCAAAAATGATATGACCAAGGATTGCTACTGATTTCAACCAGAATTCACACTTGATGAACTTAGCAAATAACTGGAAATCTTTGAGAGTCTGCAAAGCAATCCTCAAATGGTCTACATGTTCATCCTCATTCCAAGAATAAACGTGGATGTCATCTATAAAGACAATAACGAATATGTCCAAGTACTGCTTGAACACCCTGTTCATCAAGTCCATAAAAGTTGTAGGAGAATTTGTTAGTATAAAAGACATAACAACAAATTCAAAGTGACCATACCGAGTTCTAAAGGCTGTCTTCAGAATGTTACATTCACTGACTCTGAGCTGATGATAGCCGGATCTGAGGTCTATTTTAGAAAAAAAATTGAAACCCAGAAATTGTTGGATGGGATACTTATTCTTGATTGTGACTTTGTTCAACTGACGATAGTCAATGCACATCCTGAGAGAACCATCTTTCTTATTCACGAAGAGAAATAAAGCACCTCATGGAGAGATATTGGGCCTGGTGAAACCTTTTTCTAGGAGGTCTTTAAATTGATCCTTTAATTCTTTAATCTCGACTGGATCCATTCTGTAGGGTGGAATTGAAATAGTTTGGGTATCTGGAAGGAGATCTATTCCGAAGTAAATTTAGTGTTCGGGAAGAATTTCAGGTAGATCTTTGGGAAACACTTCTGGGAACTCATTAACCACTAGAACTGACTCAGGAGTTGGGGTATCAGACTTTGAATACTTAACCCAAACAAGATGACAGATGCACCCTTTGGAAACCATTTTTCTAGCCTTAAGGTAAGAGACAAATCGACCTATAGGCACTAAGGTACTACCCTTTCACTCTATGACTAGCTCGTTTGGAAACTAAAACTGGACTACTCTATTTCCACAATCAATTGAGGTATAACAAAAGTGGATCGAATCCATGCCAAGAATGACATCAAAATCGGTCATGTCTAACTCTACAAGATCGACTAAAGTCACTTTCTGAGAAATTGTGACTGGGCAATTTCTATATACTCGTCTAGCTAATCACCAACTGAAGTAAAGACTGAGAAAGGGTCTAAAAGAGTTTTGGGACAGGCACTGACGTTTACTACTATATAGGAAGTTACAAAAGAGAGTGTGTCTCCAGGATCTAATAATGCATAGACATTAATATAAAAGACCTATAACATACCAGTGACTATATCATGAGATCCTTTTTGATCCTGTAGGGTCTGAAGGGCATCAAACCTATTCTGACACTACTCGCCAGCTACACTAGATAAAGCACCCTACTGATTCGAGTGACCTATTGGAGTGATTCGAGTGACCTATTGGAGTTGCTAAAGAGTTATACTAATTCTACTGACAAGTATCTCTACCTCTCAGTGATCTGTGGCCTAGCTTGCCACACCCAAAAAAATAACACTACCAGCCATACGCTCACCCTTATAGTTCTTACCATACTTCTTGCAAACTTGGTTAGTACGACTACTATTCACACTACCCTGGGACTTAGAGCCTGGTGTACTATCCCAATTATCTTACCTGAACTTGGGCACTGGAGCACTAGTAGAAGATGGGGCTAGAGCTGAAGATTTCTGACAAAATTGAGAATGATTACCCCCATCTGACCGCTGCTGAGAGAAGTTAAAACTACCTATTTTGGCCCTCTTGGTCTTATTTTCTATCTCCCTAATCTTTTTCTCCTCAATTTGTTGGGCATGAACCATCAACCTAGATATGTCCACCTCCTTAACCAACATAGCAGTCCTACACTCCTTAACCATATCCTTGGAAACACCTATCGCGAACTTACTCATATGGGCCTTGGAATCAGCAACCATTATCGGAACATACTTTGCAAGTTGAGTAAACTTAAGAGAATATTCCTTCACATTCATGTTTCCCTACCTCAAATTTATGAACTTCTTAACCTTGGCCTCCCTGAACTTAAGTGGGAAGAACCTATCTAGAAAAGCAGCAACAAACTTATCTCATTCTACTGATCCTGCTCCTGCACCTCTATCTTTCTTCCACTGCCTGCACCAAGTGTGAGCTACTTCCTTCAACTGATAAGCATCCAAGTTAGCACTCTCAACTGGAGTGAAACCCATAATTTTAGTAACCTTCTAAATATCATTAAGAAATGCTTACGGATTTTCCTCAGTCTTAGAACCAAGGAACTCAGGAGGATTTATCTGAGTGAAGCCCTGGACTCTCGATGCTACTATGGTACCAGTGGGATTGACTGGGGAAACATCTTGCTGATAAGCCTGAGTGTTCATGGCCTGAGCTAGCACCGTGAAAGTAGCCCTGAACTCAGCATGAGAGACTTGCCCGTTCAAAGGGTATGTTGGAGCTGGTGGGTCTTGTTGGTTTCCATTTCTATTGCCATTGCCATTTCTCCTTCTGTTAGTTCTCTTGGGAGGAATATTCTATAAAAGTTTAGAGCACTAGTTAGAAGAAGAATTTAGAAAAGTTCACACTCTATCGCACGATATGAACATGAAAAAAGTGAAACTTTTCCTAAAATGATTCATAGCCTTTCACTTATAAGTGTGGCGTGCTTTACACCCATGAACAAGACTCTACTTAACGCGACTTTCAGACACCTTATGACACTTTAAATCTAATGTTCTAA
Source organism: Capsicum rhomboideum (assembly GCA_031232105.1). Taxonomy (NCBI): domain Eukaryota; kingdom Viridiplantae; phylum Streptophyta; class Magnoliopsida; order Solanales; family Solanaceae; genus Capsicum; species Capsicum rhomboideum. The sequence continues at coordinate 41,969,494 of CP124719.1, read as the reverse complement.
AGATTGAAGATAAGTAATTTATCTTAAAGCATTTAAATCATAAAATCAAAAGGATTGAATATTCATAAATATATGAATGAAATCCTAGGTCATCTGGTGTTCATAACCCACCATCTCTGAAGAATGCAACTACTATTACAATCCCCATAAACTGAATAAAATAAAGAATTTCATTACTCAAGTCTAAGAATCATGAATTACATAATATAATGAGGGATTGCAATTATAGACATGCAATGGTACTAAAATTCATGGTAAAACATGGTTTTATATTTCAATGCCAACTAGGAATTGAATTATTAAGGAATTCACAATATTCACGAACCCTAGGCTCTGAGAAAGAAATTAATATAAGGATTTGAGTTAACTTTGGGACTCAATGGGTGAAAGGAAACCCATTGATGAAATCCCACATACCTTAAGATGGTACCTTTGAAGAATTTCTTGAAATTGGGGCCTGAAAGTGAAAACCCTACTTCTTGCTTTTGGGGAGAAAATTGCCTCTTTTCTTATTTCTAAATAAGTGTCGGATGTTTTTGAGTGAGTGAGAGGATTAGGGTAATATTAAACTTAATAAACAGCCTTGGAATATCTTAAACAACGTAGTTTTGGTATTAAAATATTGGGAAAAGAACAAACAACCCTTTTGAAAATAATATAACAGTGCAGAACGGTTTCGTCTGACGATTTGGGTGAAAAACCATCAAAACCTTGACTAAACATCACTCGAACCATCATAAAATGACCCAATTTTTGTATTACTGGTCAAGACTGATGGCTTTCCTTGACAGGTCGTCATTGGTGTGTCAGTTCATCACCCGAGTTGTCACACTCTGATAGACAGACACCCTCTGGTAAATTATGCATAACGTTTTACTCCGATAATGGATTAAAAAAATGGTTGGCATCATTAGAGAGAATACATGAAGACCTTATATTTGGTGGGTATTGATCCCTAAAACTCTTTATATTCTAGGAGTTATAATCATTTGAAGATGACCATAGAAAGATTCTTCACAAGAACTCAATCGGTAATGAAGGTTTCAACTTTGCTATGACCTAGGAGTTACTTGTGGCCTTAGTACATATCTAAATCACTTCTCATACTACCAAAACATGATGTTTGATTGTACATGTACTTTAAGCATGGTTCTAATCTTCGCTTGTATTCTCGGGGTGTTACAGCAAAAATTGGAGAAATCTCGAGTTTCTGTCTCGCCACACCCGTTATAGCGGGTGGAAGGCTGCTATGATGACGATGCAATGGTGGAAAAATTTCCACTATAATAGGAGTCAAAATTGATCAATCCCACCATTGCACGCATATTCTGCTATAGTGAGACCGTTATAATGGGATAGGGCTACTATAGAGGAATATAAGCAGAATTAAATAGAAAATTATCCCAAAATGATTTTATATTTTCTAAAATCATTTTGGGAAGGGCTTATGAGATTTTGGGTGATTTCACCTATTTTCCACCAAATTTCTTCATAAAGTTCACAATCAAGCTGAGGTTGCAAGAAAATGAAAGACTCAAGTTCACTAGAGCATTTCAGGCTTGGATTGAGGTAAGTGATGATATAATATAGTTAAAACCTAATTTTTTTTATGTGCGCATGATGATTATTCCCTCGTATTTCTTGTTACAATGCATGTTCAAGGAAAGTGAATGATTGTTTGATAGCCTAAGTGTTAATCGCATGCAATGAACATAACTAAAAAGCATGTTGGTTATTACAAGTGTTGTTACTATTATCATTGTGGTAGTGATTGTTGTGATATCTGTCATTATAGTGGGATATACTGGTCTTTGGATATCTTCATAGGGTTGGTTGGTATAAGGTTGGCAAACACTTGACGTCTGGGATTTGGTATATGGACAAGAGCTCGTTCCCTGCAGGTCATGGCTAGTGGGTGAATATAGGAACCATAACATGTATGTACAAGGTACAGATGAGTGTGACGGTTCCTTGAGTGAATTGGGGATTATGTGTTACTTGTTAAATTGGTTTGTTGAGTGAATCGGGGATTATGTGTTTACTTGCTATATTGGTTCCTTGGGGGAACCGGGTTTAAGTATTGACTTTTTATAAGGATTCCTTGAATGAACTAGGTTTATGTGCTTATTTGCTAAAAGTGGTTTCTTTATATAAACCAGGTTGCATGATATTTACCATTGTTGTTGTTTTCAGGGATCCTTGAGTTGTCTGGGTCAAATTATAAGTCGTAGCATAACTCTAGGTTGTCTATTTACTTATGTAATTCAGATATGGTTGGTATAATCGGTTGAGTCATGGTTTTTGACTTGGAGTCTTATTGGTAATCATGTTTTTGACTTGACTTGTTATCCATGTTGACTTGTACTGACTAAGATCCATAATATTGTTGAATAAGGTTAAGTGTTATGAACTGGAAGTAAGGTTACATGGTAGGTGTTCATGGTTGTCTTGTTTTACTAAGTTATGGCTGTGTTAATATTTCTTATTTTAGGTTGGCCAATGACCCTACTAGTACACCGTTGTTTCTTATGTACTGATACTACATGTGCTCTTTTTTCATTGAGTGCAGAGCATATTTCAGCGACTGTTTCAAGAACTCAGTTGTGATTCAGATAGCTTTTGAACTCACGGGTGAGCTATATCTTTTGGGCTTCCATAAGTTCTTCATTCAGTTTCTGGTCCATTTTTTCGGACTTAGACATTTTCAGTTTTTTTGGGTTGAATCCATTTATTGACATTATAGTAGTCTTGGTACAATGACTTTCAGATTCTAGGGGACTGTTTAGATTTTGTATTTCTTCATTATTATTTTGGTTTAGTTATCAAATTTTTGGTTTTCTTACTGAAAAATGGATTAGTTGCCTAATTTTTGGCTAAGTGTTAGATTGAATATTTGAGTTAGATGGTTTCCAATCGGGGGTTAGTGTGGGTTCCACTCATGACGGGTTTGGGTAGTGACAAGGATGGACCATACTTCTTCGGCAGTGAGTGGGAAGTTTCCAAGGTTTAGTACGTCCCTTATTACAGAATGTACACCATGTTTACGGTATGTATATCATGTATACAATCCGTATATCAGTTTTTCTATATTTTTATACAACGCGATTTTAGTTTCTTTTGTCACTTTGGCCGAAACCAACAGCCCCTAAGAACTTTCTTCAACCCTCCAAAGTTTAAGTAAGTACTCTCTATGAGCTTACAACTTATATCTAAGAATTTCTATAAGATTCAATCATCAAATCATCCTCTTATCTCTATGTAAATTAAGAACTTACTTCTAGGGTTCAAGACTTTATTTAGAAATAGACCTACCATTTATCAAAGAAATTATACACCCTTCTACAATAAGGTAATCATACTCTCTATGATTTCGAAGTGATCCTAAATCATGATTATATATCCTAAGCAATAACTTACCATCAAAATCTAGGATTTTCAAGAAAACTCATCTCCATGGTTCAAGAAGAGTTCTTGTGGTCCTTATCCTTAAAATACCAGCCTTTTCTTGGATATTTGGAGTAATTAAAGGTATATAAGGATACCCATCTTATCTTAATCCTTCATGAATCTAGTATTATGTCATTGAATTTCTCCCATGAACAAACTAGGATTAGAGTAAGACCCTTATACTTTGAGTTCTCTTTGATTCATTATGAAACTTCATGAATTCTCTAATCAAGTATTCTATCATCATACTAATCCTTTTTCTATGTGATCCCTATATATTTTCTCAAAAGTTTTTATGATCTTTCTTTTAAACTCTTGATGAAATCCTCCATGAAAATGTTTAAGTTTCAAAAATTGTCCTTATCTCATGTTTGTGAATGCTCAGATTTCATGAAAACTATTCTCATGTTTACGAATCCATCTAATGGTTTATTGACGTATTTAATGTTTATGAAACTATGTCATGAATGCTTATAAGTTTGGCTTATGAATTTTAGCCTGATATGAAAGGAATGTTTTTACCTTAAAAATGAAAACTCAATATTTTTATATGATTTTAGAGCGCAAGGACTCACGGGAATGATATTTTTGTATGAATTTGAACGTAAGGGCTCACTAGTATGAAAAATATATGATTTTGAGCAAATACACTGTAGCAGTGTATTTTCATGAGATGATTATTAGCAAAGATTCACCACCAGTATACTTTCATGAAATGAATTTAAGTCAAGACTGCACAGTATGATTTTTAGCTTATTTTAGAGTACTGTAAGAGTATATATATCTTTTAAGAGGATTATTTAACACTGATAAAGGTGTAATTTTAGATAACACATGCTCCAACACTACTTAAGCTAGCGTATGATTTATGTATCCCAAAATGGGCTTATTATGGATCCTTATGTTATGTTTCGTTCTATGCCCCGATAAGGTATAGGACAGCTCTCCCAACCAGGTTAGAAGTTGGACATCATGAGCTCACGTGATGTATATTAGTTATATTAATCTTCTCACTAGAAAAGCTTAATATTTTCATAAAGTATCATTATTGACGAAAGACCACCAGTTGCTAAATAAGTTTTATATTGTTCTGTATTTAGCTTACTTATTGTTTAGTTATTTCATCTTTCTTCATGATTTTAAATTTCATGAATCTACTTTACATTTTTCTCATGGTCTTTAGTTATATAGTTACCTCGTGACTCAGGTATTCAGAATTCCTTGTGTTTTAGTTTCATGTTTATGCTATGTCATGTTCTTTCCTACCATTTTAAATATTGTACATTCCATGTAATTATGTCATTTGGCGCTGCATCATTTTATGATGCAAATTCAAGTACTTAGGCTTGTGATCAAGCGCTTTATTAAGTTCATTGCCTTCAGCTATTGGTAATCCCTTCATAGTTATTGAGGGGTTAGTTATGTTAGATGCCCCGCTTTACTTCAATAAAGGAATGCCAAGGCCTTATCCCTCTAGACATTATTTCTTAGAGTTTAGAGGCGTCATAGATAGTTAGTTGTCAGGCTCATGTTGCTTCAGATTTTGACCTTCATATCACCATGTTTATGAAACTTTAAGTTTTCTATTAATGAATGAAGTTGATTTTAAAAAAATATATATCCTATTTTCCTTATATCTTTTGCATATATTAGATAAATGCTCATGTCTCATGCCAAATATAGGTACGCTCGAGCTAGTAATGGTATTGGGTGTCGGACATTTCTAGTGTCTAGGCTCGATATATGACACAAGTGCTCCTCCAAACATAGTTTCCCCATGCTTTTTTACTAATACCAATTCATCCTCGTTCTAATCCATGTCATTACCCTTTATAGTCATTGTAAAAGCCAAGATATGTTCATAAGGATCCTTATCTCCACTGTATTTGGTCATGTCTACCATCCTGAACCTTTTCGAAATCAATTTTGGTGTTGTGTTGTCTTTGTAAGGTACTCAGGCATAACTTTGTGAATCTGGTCCTTTTAAGAACAGAGGTTCCTTTGAGATCTGATTCATGCCGATATTCAATTCCTTCGGGCTATTATGAGTTTTTCTACGAAAAAACATCACCAGTATCATAATTTCAGAATTGTTTCATAACTGCTCAACGTTATATTCTCTAGGATGGGTTTCATCTACAAGACTAGTTCTTGAGTTCCTTTGTGATCGAGTCATTAATAGTGGAACTTTGTAATGATCCACCTCATTAGTATAACATCGGTGAGGGTGTAAGCATTCATCTAGAGTTTCCCAAAGATGAGTATTTTTTAAATCCTAGGCTAGGGTAGTTTCTATCAAAAATCAAGTGATGTGTGGTTTAGAAATCCCTATTGACTTGTAGTTTAGCATTTGATATTTTTTGTTCTTAATATTTGATAGTCGAGGGATATAGTGATCTATAAAAACTTTTGGAATAAGAAACAAATTCATAGAACTCCAGTTACGGTGTTTGCTGCAATAGGATAAATTTGGATTGATGTAATTTTTAGTGTGTGTTTGAGAAATAAAGGAGACCTAGAAAGGTCCCTCAAATTTCTAGCAAGATTCACAATAGTGGTCCCCTCACTGTAGTAGCGGGACTACTATAGCTATCAGTTATCCATCATAGCAATCGGTTAGAAGCAGACGAGGACTTCTACACTAGGCTATTGCTCATAACAGCGGGACTGCCATAGCCGCTAGGTGCCCTCTGCAGCATTCGATGGCAGTCAAAACTCCTATTTTTTCAAGTTTAGACGTTATTTTCTCTCAAACATCAAAATTTTATTCATAAGGCCTAAGAGAGGTGATTTCCTTCATACTTGGGTGATTTCTAGCATTGAGGTAAGTTTGTTCCACCATTCTAATGTACATTAATTCCTTTTAATCTATAGAAACACTAGAATTAGAATTACGGTGAAATTCATGAGTTGAAGCCCTAAGTTGATGAACTAGTGATAATTTTCTATGGATAGTCCTTAAATCACTTGATGATGGTTCTGAGTTGTTTCTAAGTTGTTATATTATACTTCCAGGCATAGAACTCTTGCCATTTTATGTGGATTATGGGGATATGAGGTGAATGAATGGCTGAAAACCACCTAATTGATAATTTGGGCCATGAACTAGGGTAAGATCAGTGGAGTTAGTCCCTAATGCCTAGAATTGAGGAGTAACTCATTAAATACTCTTTGTATGTTGTTTGTTAGATTAGTTGCATTCAGGCTTGTGTTTGAGGTAGGTTATGGTTTTCATTGTAGTTTATGGCACTCTTGCTCATAAATTGAATATTTATAGATTGACCTTCGGGCATACTTGTGATTATTGTGTACCATTGTTATTGTAAGGGCATAGGCAAGATGATAGTGATTGGATTGATTCTTTATGTCTTTAATATATGTACTTGAATTATGGGTGCGTTGTGATACATTTTATGTGATCTGACATATTTCATTCTTATGTCATGCAGATGGTGAGAACACAATCTAATTAATCTAGAACATAGGGACCTAAACCAGCCTTTGGGGATGCAGTATGTAGTAGAGGACAGTCCAGGATAGGACAAGGCAGATGAAGGAGAGCAACGCACAACAAGGGCAGGGCTTGGGCCACGGGGCCAGCTAGACAGAGGTTAGCATCTCCTTCCCCACATAAGGACATTCTCAAGATTGCAAAGTATGGAGCAATACCGATGTAGGATGAGAAAACACCGGTCCATGATGGGGCAGCACCAGTTCAAAGAGGTGTATCTCCGGTCCAGATATCTTTTGACATTATTTAGTAGGTTCTAGACTTCTTAATTGGGTTGGTAGGTAATGGAACAATTATGGTAGTTCTTGTAGTTCAGTGCCCGAAGTTGTATCAAGCTTCTGCTATGGCTACACGGATGTATGAGGCATCAGAGATGGGTAATTTCCTGAGGTAGAAATTAAGTCCGCTGATGATTGGAGACGAGCATGATTTGTTTTACAAGTTCATAAAGATGAAGTCTTCCTTCTTCAATGGCACTGACTTAGAATATGCCTATGAGTTCATCATCCATTGCCATGAGAAAATTCACATGATGGGGATAGTGGAAAGATATGGGGTTCAGTTCGTGACCTTTCAGTTCTAGGGAGATGCCAAGATATGGGGGGGGGGGGGGAATATGTAAAGTGCAGGGCTACAGGTTTGCCTCCACTATCTAGGACTTGGTTTTATTCTATGTTTTTATAGAAATATATGCCTCGGACCTTGAGGGACATTAAAAGAGAAGAGTTTGCTATTCTTGAGCAGGGAAGTATGTCGATTGCGGCCTATGAGGCCAAGTTTCATTCTTTGTCTCATTAGTCTTCACATTTGTTTGACACGGAGGAACAGTAGATTTACCGCTTTGTGAAAGGTTTGAATATCCGTTTTTAATTTTTGCACTTCAGATGACATCTTTAGGCTAGAACTTTTTGGAGATAGTTGATTTTGTGAAAAAAAGTAGAGGGTGTGAAGCAGATGGTTATGCCAAGTTGGTGGGGAAGTGATATGCCTAAATTACACCTTGAATTAGAAGTATAAAGCGGTCTATATCAAATATAAAACTCGACTAGGTCGGGGTCAAATCCTATAGGGAATAAGGTGAAAACTAAGCCTTATGCAGTTAAGTTGACTACTAGTTGATTATTTCCATAACAATGGGGGTTTGTAAAAAAATTTTGTTATTTCAATACCAAATATGATCATGTGCCAATACTGAAAATTTGGTAAATGTAATCAGTTAATAGAGAGAACTATGTTTCTGCTCACCATGGTTTCATAACATAATCAGGTCGCTAATGATAGTCGACTCTTCTAGTGTTATGCGCGCAGGGCTATTGATTGCTTTAATAAATCTAAATGTTTCTCCACCTACTTAGATGATATTCAATTAAATTCTCTCAAACTAAGAGTGATGAAAATGAAAAACTAAATAATTTTCCCAAGTTGGCTAATCTTTTTACAACATTAACAATTAGAAGAGGGTTGAAAACCCTGAATCTTTGTTTTAATTCTTTTTCCTAGTTTTTACCACCTTACTCAAGAAATTTAAACCTAAGGCGGGTTCTAATTTTTTCAACCACTAGAAATCGATTAAGACAAAAGAATTGACAATACGAGCATTTGCACTATACGAATCTACACTGCTATTGATCCTAAGATGTCAATTCACTATGGATCCCACAAACCTTGTTATGGGGTTTTAGCCACTCTAAGATTGTAAAGGAAATAACGTCATTGAATTAATAAGATAAAACACTCACTTACACAAACAAAATCCAAACTTCAATTATATTCAAAAATCAAGTTAAAATGCTCGAATCCCATAAAGTAGCGTAAGAGTAATGTGAGTTTTCTCTCTAAAATGGTATATGATAAAAATAACCCTAATAGTAGCTATTTATAGTATAGGGATTTAAAATTCAAATTAAAATTAGAGAAAAGACCGTCATGCGTTTCACGGTTAAGTTGATAGCCTATCGCCTAGATGAGGGCCCATTGCCTTAACCTTCATTTGTATCCAGTGAATTATGCTGAGATCTGTTTAAGCCCCACCATTAGAGCAATGGTCTGTCGAGGCTTTGGAAATCCATCTGGTAGGCCGTGTTGTCCTTCATCATTTATCGTACAATTTGCTTTAGCCTAATGATTGGAGTGACGACCCATCGGAAGGTTGATGATTTGTCAACTTGGTCGTCAACTTGCCGACACTTACCAGTTCATTCTATTTCAGCTCTATGAAAGAAGTGATAGTCGATCATAAGGTTGATGGCCCATCATATTTATCTTTAACTCAAAAGTCACCCTCTTTCTTGCCATGGTGCATTTTCCTGCAAATGAGACAACAAAAACGATCAAACCTAACAAATGTTGCTTAATAACTTGCACTTATTCATGGTTAAAAGCATCTATATGCCATCAAATGTCGGCATATCAACACCCTCAACTTAGAACATTTGCTTGTCCTCAAGCAAAAAGAAAAAACTATAGTAGAAATAACGAGACAGTAAAAGAAACTTAGGACAAACTACGACAGTCATGAGGCTTTTTTACAATTCCGCTCAAAATTACGACCCCCTTATCTTTCTAATTACAAAATAGGTGCGCATGCAATCACTTATTAAATTTACTCAAGAGGATTTAAGAATGACATTATGATATAAGTGAACAACTTTGCATACACAAACATTACTCTACCAATTAGCGATCAACAGTGCCATACAAATATTATCCCTTTATTTTCTATGCTTCAATTTTTGGACAGTTAGATTAGGATCACAATACGAATTTTCAGTCTTGTAATGTTGGTTTGGGGATGGGTATGTTAATATTTGGAAATTGTGACTAAGAACATCTTGACACTACACTATTTTTACTCCACTTCTGACATGTCATTTTTCCCCTTATTCTCTTTTTATTCAATCCTTTCTTTCACTACGGGTGCAACTTTCTTTCTCACACAAATCTTTCTTTTTTTTTTGGAGGGTTTTTCAATTTTTTTTATTTTCTCTTTTTCCTTTTGCTATCTTTTTATTTTTAGCACATTCCACACCCATTTTCCCTCTTTCATTACTAGTCTGTTCTTTTCATACCCCATTCTTCCTTTCATACCCCTTTACAGTAGCCACCCTCAATGTAGGCGATTTGCCTGAGTGGAGGTGCGCAATGTCCAACGATGGACCAGGGCCAAAACAAAGGTTCCAAGGAACCTCTATAGTAGTCACCCTTAACTTAAGCAATTTGCCTTGGTTGAGATACACAGTGTCCAAGGAGGGACCAGGGACAAAACAAGGTTCCAAGAAAAATCAGAAAGTTGAATGTAACACCCCGTATGTTTCTGAGTCTAGTGATTACCGTAACATTCATGGAACTATTTACACATGAGGGAATTGGTGAATTATGCATTAACTTTGTTGGGCTTAAATTAGTCATGTGTCATTGGGCCTAAATGAGGCCCAAAAACTTCAAGACAAACATGGCCCAAAAAATGAAAAAGGTCCATTCTTGCTTTGACCAAAAGAGGACCCTCAATTATTGATTAATTGGATGGATAAGGAGGACCATGAGTCATTATATAAGGCCCCAAATCAGATTTTTATTCATCAAAAAGACACATGCCATTTTCTAGAATTCTCCACAATTCTCTCTACACACAACCCTAAGCTATCATCTTCTTTGGGCAAGATCACCCTTTTTCAAGCCTTGGTAAGGGTTTATTATTGTGATTTAATATATATTATTCATGATATATGGTGTATAATATGTTTGTTATGTTGGTGAAGTATTGAGAAGTTTACTATGTGTGAAGTGTATGTGTTTGTTAAATCGGAGGATGATTTTGCCTTGTGAACTTGAACATGGGCTTGTGATCTCGAAGAAAATGAAATTGATGGATTCAATATTGAAATGTGATATGTGATTATAGTATTGAATTGTTTTATTCTTATGTATAATGTTTGGAAAAGTTATTGCGAAATTGGTTATGATTTTGGTGGCGTATTGGCCGTAAAGTGTAGTTTTGGGTGCTGTATGTGTGTTGTGAGACCATGGCTGGTTGTTCCCATGTGATATGATCAAACATATGTTAAAACCAGTTTGGTTGTGATCATGGACCATTCATGGCATTAAAAGACCCAAAAAGAAGCCATTTCGGACCAAACGGGCATCCGCCCCCGCAGACGGAGGCATCTGCGGGTGCAGACGGAGGCATCTGCGGGTGCAGACGGAGGCATCTGCGGGTGCAGATGCCAATGCAGATGCCTTTGGCTGCTGCCAAAGGGAATCTGCGGACACAGTTCATCCACCTGCGGGCGCAGGTGGCAGTGCAGGTCCCTTCCAGAACACTGTTTTGCATGTTTTCGTCCCTCTTTGACCTCCGAAGGCCCCGATACCCTTTATGGTTATAATTAGCAACTTGTGATGTTGTTTTAATGACTTTAAAGTGTCGTATGAAGGCATTTTGGGCTGTATTAAATATGGATGGTTGTTCATATGTTGTTATGAGGCAAATTGAGAAGCGTAAATGTGACGGAATAATAATGAGAAGACATGAAGGGTAAGTGTGATGCGAAATGCTATTGTTGAATGAAATCTTCGTCAATGAGTGGAATGTTATGGTAGTATTGGCATGTTAATACAATAAATGACATTGCAAGAAGGTGAAATGACGTTCTAAAGTAACTATGTGATTCATGGTCATCTTATGCACTTGTAAGGTAGTTGATGGCTAATGTACGCTTCATTATGTACTTGTGATGTAGAGTGAGACATAAGTAAAGAGCTGGACTATTGTATTTCCATATAGCTTGGGTAATCATAGTGAGACGCAAAGTTATGTAAGGTTACTTCTCTATATCTTTCTGCAACATATGGTGTTCATATTGTCATAGTGCTCATTCGATTCCAAAACACTCTAAGGTATTCCGTATCCAATAGTTGGCTAGAGTTACTCATATGTTCCGTACTCGTTGGTCAATGGTCAATGGTTGACTCATGCCCATTGGTTGACTCATGTTCATTGGCTAGTATGTCAAAAGTTCCAAATGTTTTAAGGTATTGCATCTCAGGGTGGTGAATAGTTGATATCCACGCGTATCGTATTTAGTGATCATTATCCTAAGATTTCAAAAGTGTTTTATTCCAAAGGGGTTCTATAGTATTCCAACTAAGGTTAATATATATTGTTATTCATATGTGTTTTACTCCTAGACGAATCATGACCCACTTAGTTCTTATTTATGGGCGGAAGTTCTTAAGTTGTCATATGTTGTAGATCCTAAGAGAATTATCCCAACAAGAGCAATGAGGTAAAGAGAGCTTGTTTAGTTGAATAGCATTGTTCCAATCATGTTATGTTTCCAAAGTTCCAATGGAGTTGTATACATGTCTCATATTCATTAGTAATGTTCCAAAAGTCCTATAGTGTGATGATTATCCTTGTACCAATTGTTCATAAGTAAAAGTACCAATCTCATAAGAGTAATAAGAGAGGTGAAGTGCGAGCTACTATATCTATCCCTCACTAGTTAAGGTGTTAATCTTATGAAGTCAAGGAGTGATATAATTGTGTTTCAAATAATGTCCTAAGGCATCTCAATTCATGTTATCATCTAGTGTTAATCATATATACCTTACTCTTGATCTATTGTTATTCATGTGTTATGTGTTATGTTACAAAGCTTCCAATAATGTTAAGACTATAAAGGTATCAATCTATCACAAGCAAATGTATCAATCTCTCACAAGTACAGACATCAATATCAAAAGTAAAGAAATGAAGCAAGAGTAAAGTAAGGTATAATGATGATGCTATTTATCCATGGGGTACAAGTACCTGCATGATGACATGATCTTATCCATGGGGTAAAAAGAATACCTGCATGATGATGATATTTTATCCATGGGGTGAAAGAACACCTGCATGATGACATGATCTTATCCATGGGGTAAAAAGAATACCTGCATGATGATGATATTTTATCCATGGGGTGAAAGAACACACCTGCATGATGTATCCATGGGGTGAAATGAACACCTGCATGATGAGGGCCCTAACAGTATATAATCAATGTGAAATTAAAGTAAAGTAACGGCAAGAGAAAGAAAGAACGTAATGTACATGGTATCCCACATACAGAAAGAGAGTTTACTCACATTTGCTATTTCTCTTATATTGATTTCATGGTTGTTGTTATTATGTATGAATCATTGGAGATGATAATAATGAAAGAAAGGTACATGGTTCCACATAAAGAGTTTTCTTATAATTACTTCCATTGAAGTTCTTATGTATTAATGCATTGATGTCGTTTTCTTATGGCCTTACATACTCAGTACATTCTTCGTACTGACCCCTCTTGGGGACTTACCTTACATGTGTAGGTGCAGGTATTAGTAGACCTCATCAGTAGGCTGCGGATCGTATACAGGTCTTTGGTGAGCTCCAGTTGCTTCGAGGCTTCCCAAGTCACACGTGAATACTAGGTTTTAGTATTATGTAAATATTGTATAAAGACATGGTCATGTATCTGTAGAGGCTTTGTAGACAGTTGTGGGAAGACAAATGTAGGAGATGTATGTCCATGATGACTTGACGGCCCTGTCGGCCAAGTTTCACATATGTATATATATTTAGCACATGTTTCTTATTTTATTCATTTTCCAAGATTATCCATCTCGTTTTTTATATTTTGATTTATAAAGTTGAGATTTGAAATTCAAAGTTATGAAAATAAAGTTTTTGATTTGAAGGTCGATTTGGAATGGATTTTTGTTTTAAACCGCATTTGATAATGGAATTTTGGGATTTACCCAGTAAAGTAAAAAATGAGTATTTTGATGATTTCAAACCCGATTTCTACTCAGTTTTCGATGGGATTTCAGATTTAGAACCCTTAAACTATGGGTAAAGTGGTTCTTTAAGAAAATTCAAGTTCTACTCTTCTATTTTTGGGGTAGATTTTTGAGGTGATTTTGGATCGAAAATAAAAGTATTTCAATATGGGTATCATTGGTCTTATATTTATGTGTAAATATCATATTTGATTTGATTGGATGCATTTGGTGGTGATTCTAGGGAGTAGAGCTTCCACTTGATTGATCAGGCTGTGATGTGACTTTGTGGGTTTTCTTTAAGACAAGTTGAGATCTACCTTGACTCTTTTCTGAGGTGTTTATGTGTTATGTGCTTATTGCTTATGCTTTATGAATCACTAGGGATTTGGGGGGGTCCCTCATTGATGAGATGGAAAGCATCTCCATGGGTACCAGAGTTTATTGATGGGGTGAAGTAATAAAATGGACATCTTGACTGTTCTCTCTACTTGTTGACATGGTAATGGTAATTTTTTTATGGCATGCACATGAGCAAACATAAGCAAAGATTGGTTCTCTCGGGCCTTATCAGCTTTGGGTGCCAATCACGCCTCAATGGGAGTTTGGGGTGTGACATTGAATAGGCTAATGAATAAAAAAGGTCAATTAGGCTCAAAATCAGGGAACAGGGGACAATTTAGATCATTTGGATGGTCATTTTAGGTTAAGTGGACTGCAATCAAACATGGGCTATAATCCTTTTTTGATCCACTATTTTACGACCTATGCAAGATAAAATCGGGCAAATTCTGGATTGCATACACAAAGTAAGGACTATACAAAGCAGGTCACACACACTTGGCACAGAATAGAAAAATCAACTACTAAGTATCAAGTTTATGCCCTAGCTTAAGCAACAGTTGTCACATTCATATACACCTAATGTTATGAAAAGATCCATAGCAATTAATATATGGAAATAGATTACACACACGCCCCACAAAATTTTGAGGGGTCTCCATTTTCCAAGACAAATTATTTCAAAACAGACTACCCTAAATTCTCCAAGATTTTTTTTACAAACACAACCACAAAACAACAAAATAACACATTTACACACAAAATAGTTAAAACATCCTAAATATGCCGATTCTACTAGATAGAACACCCGAGGGAAAAGAAACCCATGAACAAAAACCCTCAAGTGGTAAATTACACAAGTACCCCCGCCCCTCATCAAAAAGATATGCATTATCCTCAATGCATCATATAAACAAATAATAAAGAGCTAGAGGGAGGACGTACATATAGGACCCTAGGCAATTATGTCTGGTGAAATAGAGTGGGTTGTATTATTTACTGCAGTATCATCAGCCATGGCTCTAGTGGTGACCAGCGTACTAAAGTTAATAGGTGGTGGAGAGATAGATTCCACGCTCAAATCCGCACTACCAGTGGTCCTTGGTGGTTGGCTATAAGACGCTCCAACAACTCGAGCCCTTATTTTTTCTTCCTTTTTATCTCTTTTCGATTGACTTATTTTGTGCTTTCTTAATATCTTTCTTTCCTTTCCTCTTTGCTCTCTTCTCAACCCTTGTTGTATCATTTACTTCTTTGCATACCTTTATACCCTTGGCTTTGAGAGGTCTGCCTATCAAATCAATTAAGGACTCCTCTTTCTCCTATTCCTCAATATTAGGAATCTGAACTCCTGGGTGGGACTATTTTGAAGCTCAGTAATATTGGCTTGGGCCTTGGATAATTTGACTAAAAACTTGGCCATATCAGGCACAGTTATTTCTTTTAGCCGCTCAATTATCTTTCCCTTCATACCATCAATATGACCATGAAGTCCTGCATATCGCACAAGTGTTCAGCAATAGCTCTATCTACAAAAACCTAAAATTATTTTGCAAATAGCTTCAGCTGGTATGCAAACCTCTAGGACCATTTTACCCATCTCATGAAGTTTTGAGGGGTCAATAGATACTCCAAATTTTAGGCTGCAGCAGATGTTGTGTCAGCTAACTCAGTAGCGGGGTGGTTTTAGTACCACCAGATGTAGCTGGGGGTAGTCACTGGAATGGTGTTGAGGGATAACTCCATGATTGTGGCTACTCCCAAAACCTTTAAAAGACCAGCTTCTGTAGACTAAATATCTGACCAAAAGACCTGAGGCACTATCTTGTGCACTCGCAATTCAAGTTTTGTCTTATCTCTAGACCTCTAAATATCCTACCTTTTTTATTTTATAACTTGTTCATCAATACCTGCCAACACCGGTACTTGAGCTTATTTTCACAACCTAGTGATGAGGCATGGGAATGGAAGAGAGGTAGATGGCTTTGTTGCTTAGATCCTCTTTTTATCTACTATGAGTAAGCCAAAGTTCATCTTGAACTCAAATATCAAGCTAGACACGATGACCACTCTATCTTTAATTAATTGACTATCCTCTCTAATGGGACTCAAGTGAACTAGCACTACTACCCACCAGAACTTATCTATGCAGTTCAAAGTTTCCTTAAAGATCTTTTCCTTATCATCCGTCAACCCTGGTAGTTGACCGTTATTCAAAAATTGAGCCAACAACGGATGTTAATTATACCAATCTTTTATTTTATGATCAAAATTTGTAGTACTTTTACAAAATTAGGCCAATAACGAAATTAATTAATTTTCTGATCAGTTATGTCTACTGAAACTTCAAAAGGATTTGATCCTTATTCAGTATTGCCAAATCTGATGGTTTCTAGCCCTTCTTACAGTTGTCGTCAAGAGTGGCAACATAGATTGCATAGAATTCCCGAATCGTAATAGGGTAATAGTACCCTACTACTAATCTTGTCCACCCCAGGCCATAATTATTGAACCACCATTCAATTTTTGGGTATTCTATAAGATTTGATAATATAATTCTTACTTCCTCTGCAATTGGTCTTTTAAGGTTACACTTTTCCATTGTTGTGAGGCCATCTGGAAAGTACCTATGTGATTCTTTCACTTGCCAGTGCATTCCTTCATGGAATCCCAGAGTTTTACATTTGATAACATTTCCCTGGATGGGCTTCAGGGTCTATATAAAGGATCTTGGTGGCATCAGTCCCACTCTTATTATCTGTATCTAAGCTTGAACCTTCCATACTAGTCTCACTATAAGAGGATTCAACTCCCTCATAGAGTGGGGAGCATTCAGTTATTGTCTAGATTTTTGTGTAGTATAGTAGCCTAGTTCTTCCTCAACCTTCTCGACCTTTTTGTCGAATTCATCTATAAGTTTGTGAGTTCCGGTGTCCTTTCTGAACCTCTTACGAGCCCCTCCTCATATTAGTTGGAATTTTAGAGCCATATATACCTTTGGAGGAGTATGGTAAGCATCAAAACAAAAAGAATATACAACAGAAAATGAATGAAAAATTTACAACATTCATGGACTTGACAGTCTGTCACATGAGGGGCAGTCCATAGGTCAAGTCGTCATTCTTAAAAAGTGTGTATAAAGCCAGCTAACGGTCAAGTCGATGGTCCATCGGGAATTTGACTATCCATGAACTAAACCATTGCTCTTATCCAGTATTCAAGTGCCAGTTGACAGTTAAGCCGATGGTCTGTCGTGATGTTGATGGTCTGTCAGCCAAGCCGTCGCACCAAAATAGTTCAAAGTTAATTTTCTAAGGATGTGATGGGTGAGTTAACACTTTGTGGACTATGTGATGATCCATGGGCTTACCCATCGCCTTGAAAAAGTTCAACGGCAAGTCTATGGATGGAAACATCTTTCAAAGTATTCAACTTTTCACTACACAATTAATGTTATGAACTCATACAAGGCATAAATCTCACCACACGATGCAATGTTTTGCAACTATCCAGTCTACCTAGGGTTTCTCAGACTTTAATATTTCATCAACCATCCATTTCAAGGTTGAGTTGGTGCATAACATAATTTTACATGAATTTCATTTTCAAAATACAAAAATTGTCTTTCCCTCTGACTCAATAAGCATACTTGCTCACAACTGAATCATCAAACCAATAAAACACCAAATAAACTAAATCACATAAGATACAAGACTAATACCTTGATGGACATGTATGGAAGAAGAAATTGAAAAAAAAATACCTAACAATTGCCTTATCCGAAAAGAAACACAGTGATAATAATTTTATGGTGATGATGAGGGTTTGCAGAGGAGATGGATTTATATAGAGATAAAGGTTGGAGTTATGAAAAATGAGGGATTTTATAGTGGATGATGAAGTTAAAGAGGGAATAAAGAGAGACCGAAATAATTTGAAATGGTTCTCTTTAAATTCCTTTAGGGTTTGGATCAAGTTGGTGTATTATGGGTTGGATTGGGTTAGGTTTGGTTAGGTTAGGCTAAAAATGGCATTGAGTAGGTAGGTAATGGGTTGGAATATCATTAGGTAATGGGTGGGTTGGGTTAATTAAAGAAAAAGAAACTTAACTAGGCCCATGTAAGTCAAGCGATCCGTCAGGGAGGCCGTCAGCCTTATCCAGAATGCTACTTATTTGCTCAACAATGGACGGTCAAGGGGATGGACCGTCACATGATCGATGGTCCTTGGACTTGTCCATCATCCTTAACCAAAATGTTTCCCAATTTAATTGTTAAGTGATGGTCAGGTTGACATCTCGTCGATTACTGATGGTGTGTAGTTTCATCCATCAACCTTATCTAGAATCAACATTTTTTATTGTTCAAAGTGACGGTTGAGATGACAAGCCATCAGCTTATCTACGATCTGTTAGATAAGACATCACTTCAATCCAGTTTAAAAATCTATACCCACATACATCAACTACATCCAAGATATGCAACTCAACATAAAACCAACTTTACAAACAACAATAATGGGTTGCCTCCCACTAGCGCCTGATTTAACATTGCGGCATGACTCAGGTACATTGATTACTCAGACTTTATCAAGGTACACCAGTTCAATCAGTCTTACCTCTTCAAGTACTCAAAAGTACTATTTCACATGTTTTTCATTAACTTTACAGCGTTCCCCTCTTTGGTTTTTCCAGTTCAACAACTACGAAAATTGAACACTTGTGTCACTGTAAATGGATCAAACCACTTAATCTGAGTTTTCCCAGAAACAACAAAAGCGTAGAATTGAACAGAAATACCAGGTCCCCTATACTGAATTCTTAATTTTGATCCTACGATCATGATACATCTTCATTTTTTCTTTGTAAAGGGATGATCTTTCATATGCTCTCAGCCAAAACTCATCCAATTAATTCATTTGCTCAAGCCTCAAGTTTGAGGCATCACTCCAGCTCAGGTTGAGCTTCTTGAGCCCCATAAGGTTTTATGCTCAAGCTCGACTGGTAAGTGACATGCCTTGCCAAAGACCAGCTGATATGGTGACATACCGATAGGTGTCTTGAATGCAGTCCTATATGCCCATACGGCATCATCAAGCTTTCGATCACAATCAGTTCAATTGGCATTCACTATATGGGTGTTAGGGGGTAGCCATCTTGTGTTGCTTGACTCTATACTTTTCTAGCAGAGCACGGAATACTTTGTTGTAAAAGTACAAACACCCTTAACTGATAATTTTTGTTGGAGTACCCAAACTTGAGAAAATGTTCCTTTTCAGAAACGCAGTCACCCTCTTGATCTTATTGTTCGATAATGCTACAACTTCTACCTATTTTAACACATAGTCCACTACCACCATTTGTGCATCAAGTCTAATCCCTTGGTATTCCACTTCATGAATCTCTTTGTCTATTGGCAAGTATGCCAAAGCACAGACTGATCTCCGACTCACTACATCGGCCATTACATTTGCTTTCCCCAGATGGTACAGAATGCTCAAATCATAATATTTTAATAACCCTAGCCATATTATTTGCCTCAAATTTAATTCCCTTTTCTTTAAAATATATTACGAGCTTTTATGATCATTATATACTTCACAACACTCACCGTATAAGTAGTGCCGCCAAATCTTCGAAGCAAATACACTGCGGCTAGCTCTATGTCATGTGTCAGATAATTATTTTCATGATTCTTCAATTGCCTAGAAGAATAAGCAATAACTTTACAATTCTCCATCAAGACACAAACTAAAGCAACTCTAGAGGTTTCACAATCGACCAAAAAAATTCCTAAAATCATCGGCAAAGTCAACAACTGTGTCGTGGTCAATCTAACTTTCAACTCTTGAAACTTTTCTCACAAGCATCGGACCACTAAAACTTGGTCGTCTTTTGAGTCAACTTAGTCAATGAAGATGCAAAAGTAGAAAACCTCTCCATAAATCTCTAATGGTAACCAGCTAAACCCAAGAATATTTGAATTTCAGTTGATGACGTTGGTCTAGCCCAATTCTTAACAGCTTCAATCTTTGTGGGATCAACTTTAAATGTCCTTCTCCTTAATTTTCAATGAATGATAACCTGATCACAAATAAATCTCTAGGAAGCACTTAGCACCCTGTAACTGGTTAAATAAGTCATTTATTCGTAGAAATGGATATTTATTCTTATTCGTCACTTTGTTGAGTTGATGGTAGTCAATGCACATTCTAAGTGAATCGTCTTTTTTCCTAACAAATAATACTGGTGTACCCCCACAGCGACGTACTCGGTAGGATAAAACCTTTTTTGAGTAGGTCATTCAATTCTTCTTTCAACTCTCACAACTCCACTGGAGCCATATGGTAAGGTGGAATAGATATAGGTAGCATGCCTCGCAATGCATTTATCCCAAATTCAATAACTCAATTCGGCGGTATACCAGGAAGCTCTTCCAGAAAGACCTCAGGAAAAATTGATGCCTCGATACTTATGTCTGTAACTATCACCAAATGATAGAAACACCCTTTTGTGATTATCTTTCTTGACTTAAGGTAGAAAATAAACCTACCTCAAGGATCAGCAATGTTTCCCTTCCATAAAAGAATCGGTTCATTTGGAAATTCAAATTTGACCACCGTAGCATGACAATGAAGAGTGGCGTAGCACCTGAATAACAAATCCATCCCCATGATCACTTCAAAATCTACCATTTCCAACTCAATGTGGTCTTTCATAGTCTTTCTGTCTTG
Source organism: Capsicum rhomboideum (assembly GCA_031232105.1). Classification (NCBI taxonomy): domain Eukaryota; kingdom Viridiplantae; phylum Streptophyta; class Magnoliopsida; order Solanales; family Solanaceae; genus Capsicum; species Capsicum rhomboideum. Next base: position 41,948,655 of record CP124719.1, on the reverse strand, counting down.
TACTAGTACTGTACAACCCCTGTATATGTTAGAAGCAATAACAGAATCCCCAACTAGAGTAGACACTGAGAATTGATCAAGTAGTTATTCTGGCTCTATCCCAAAGTCTAAAGCACATTACGGGGTGACATAGGAAAATATAGATCCAGGATCAATAAGAGCATAGGCATCAAGTGTGCAAATAATAAGTATACCTGTCACGATGATGTTACTCGCCTCTGTATCAGCTCTGGGTACTAGCCCATAGAGTCGGGCATGTTCACCTGAAGTAGAAGCACCACTACTGCTTGTAACTCACACAACCTGGGTAGTAGTGCCGCAAGCTGGGGGAGGTGCAGCTATAGTAGGTGTGAACACAGCTTGTTGTACAGAGAAACTATCTCTCTCTCATTGATACTTCCAATAATCTCTCAGAATATGACCTTTGATACCACAATAGTGAAAACTGCGACTCTCTTAGTGATATGAACCCCGATGGTTCCTACCATACCTCTTATATATGGGTACCTGCGGTGAGGAATGGCCTCAATAGAAATCTGAGTTGGCCTAGAATTGCCTCCTTAACTCTGCCCCTATCTTCCAAATGGAGAAATTTCAACGGATGGTACAATAGATCGAGTCAGAATTGATGGGTCCTTACGACCTCCTATAAAATAATCACCATAACCACCTTCTTGCTTTGATTCTAATCTGCCTTGTCTGGATTGTTCCACCCTTCCAACTTCTCATCATAGCTAACAATAAAAGAGAAGAAACCTGGGTGCATAGTAGCAGTACATGCAAATGATTTGATAAGAAGTCTCAATCCATTAACAAACCTTCAAACTTTAGTAGCCTTATCCAGATTCATGTAGGAAGTATTTTTTGATAGAAGAGTGTACTCATGACTATACAGTCTGACGTTTATGGACAACTGCTCTAGATTCTTGAACTGGGAGGTAAAAACTACTTCATGAATCCCTTGGAGAACTCATGCCATGTAGCAATAGGAGCATTTTCTCTCCTTTCCCTCTCCCAAGTCTCATACCAGGTGTAGGCTACACCTTTCAGCTGATAAGAAGCAAACTCGACCACTTCTTCCATGGTAGAATTCATTACTCGCAAGGTGTTCTCGGTTTTATCCAAGTATTCAAGAGTATCATCCTCAGGTCTAGTCCCATGGAAAGTCGGTAGGGAAAGCTTTAAATACTTGTCAATTTGTGAACTTGAATCATGAATATGTGTCGGAGCTTCAGTAGCCCTTTGTGCCTGTGCCACAACTAAGGTAGTGAGCAGTTGCATAGCTTGCTGGAGAGACAAAGTGTTATCAACTATAGGAGGTGGCCTCGCAGTTTCGACTGGCATGGGTAGAGGTGTATGCTCTCCTACTCTCTCGGCCCTAAGGTTCCTTGGGGGATGGCCTCGACCCCGTAAAGCAACTAGTAATCAACCCAATGCCTCATCTAGAACAACCTCAGTAGGATTAGCAGGTGCATTTTGTGTCACGGATGTGCGAGTACAAACCATATTGTCTTGGAGCCATAAAATTACGTGCATTAGAGAGAAAGAGAAAATCATAAGGTAAAGCTCTACTTGCATGATCTAGAATGAAATGAAAGATGAAACTTTCTAAAATATCCATATCCTCTAGGATATACGAGTGGTCAACAACACAAGCATAAGTTAGACTCTACATGACATGGCTCCATAGACTCTCTAGGACACCTTAAATCTAAAGCTCTGATACTAAGTCTGTCACGCTCCAAAATGGATTGCGACGTGGCCGGTACCCAGTGCCTGCTAACTTGCACTGAGCGAACCATTATAATATAATGCATACCCAATCTCATATTTGTGTAACCCAATTCATTAAATTAATAACAATATTAACTATGAGAATAATAAAGTAACCCATTAATGATCAAAGTGCATCAGACATAAACTAGAATTAATAGAAATGTCATTCATGATGCCATATAAGTACCCATTACCCAAACTAATATAAAGTCACTACGGAGCCTCTATGATACTACAAATGAAATGATAAAGTTATGTGGTCATACCTCATTATGCAAAAGTACAACACTGAAATAGAATGATCCCATGGGTATAAGGTGGGCTGACTAAAAGGAGAGGGAGCTACAGGACTCTAGCCCATCCGCTGACCGCCCATATGATGACTACCCTACACCCAACTGTCTACTAAGCCTAGCATCATTTAAACAAACAATACATGAGTATTGGATACTCAGATATGCATTATAGCCGCCATTAGCGATGGGCCAAAGAGTTATACAAAAATATACAAACGAAGTAACAAGTGCAAGAAAGATAAATCAAATAAATAATTTATTTCACCAAAATATGAAATGAAGCACAACTTCCTTTATATAAAAAAATATCTCAAGCGTCATAGTGTTTTGCAGTTTTGATGGTCAAATCCTAAGTCTTTGTATACACTTGAGATGCCATCCACGAGTCATGACGTACTCTCCCCGCCAGATAGGCTATGAGACACCGGGGCGTAGAACGCACGGGGCCTAGTCATCCCCTCGACTGAATGAGCAATGATACACTGGGGTGTAGCACCCACTTTACCGATCATACCCTCGACCGGATAAGCACATTAATATCAAAGTTTCATAAGAATCTTGTTTACTTTCCGTTTCTCAAGTAATGAAATAGTTTTTCTTTGTGAAACATACAAGTAGCTAGAAGCTTAGCATACCTCGATATCCTACTAAGTTAGCTAAGATTTGTGTCGATCGTTCCGACAATATTCAATAAGTTAGATCTACATATATGAACTCACAAATATCAATAAAGTCTCACAACAATACTAATTTAGGCTATAATAAAGTGTTTCACACTTAGGCTAATTTTTTTAAAAAAATCTATAATCAGGTGATGTCTTAATCTATCACTTTAAGTAACTCCAGCAACGAAAATACTAAAATCGTTTGAGCCGGATAAGTCCACTATTTAAAATTAATATACTCTTTCACCAATTTCACAACTTTCATTAATGTTAAGTTAGGGTTTTTCTTTCATGGTCATCCCAATCACAATCCAACTCAAATAATACCTTTCACAACCACAAGTACTCGTAAATAACTCACATTTATCATTCAAAAGTATAAAAATTACTTTCCTGAAGAAAATCCCCCCAAAAAATCAACTTTAGGAAAATATTTTTTTAAGATCCTAGAAGTTCTCGTAGAAATCTACTCAATTCAAAAATATAATGATGTTAATATAGGTTTTAGATAATTCAAACTTACACAAAATACTGAATAAAATTTACCTTCGATGGCACCAAAAATGGGTTCTCAGTCGTTGACCCCTGAAAATATACAATGAGCTCTAATTCTTGAAATAAACTGAAGGTTGGCAAGATTATCTTTTTAATAACCCATAATTTGTTTCTTTCTAGGTCTTGGGTCAACTAAGTGGAAAGGATTTCTTTTTCTTTCTTTTTTTCATTTTCTTAAGTTCAAAAAGTTACTCGGGAATACCTTAGCATTAGAATTTTTTCTGATCTTTGGTTCAACAATCCTTGAAACTTATCATTAGTATTTTTGGTAATTCCATGCCTCACTTTAAATTTCGTTTAATGTTCATTCTCCGACCATATACGTCCGAACTACGCTTATATAACTTGCATCAAAAATTTTCAGGAACGTTACATGTATCTCCTTTTTAGTTCTCTCCATTTTTTATTTCTCTACTTCTATTCTTTTTTTCTTCGTTGTTTTTCTCGTTTCTTTTTTTATTTTATTTTCTTTTTGTGCTTCTTCTTTCATTTATTTTTTTTCTCAAATTATTTTTTTCTTTTTACACCATAATTTAATTGAAACTCAATTTTTATTTGATATACTCTTTTTCTTCTTCTTTTTCTTTCTTTTCTTTTTTTCTCATTTATTTCTTTATTCATTTATTTTTCTCTATTTTTTTTTTTACTCTGCTTTTATTCTTCTCTTTTTTCTTTTTTTTCTCTTTTATTGGTTCCTTTTATTTTTGTGTTTTTTATTTTTTATTTTCTCTTTGTTTTCAATTTCTCTATTTCTTCTTCCTTTTCTTTTCTTTTTTTTCGTTTATTTCTTTGTTCTTTTATTTCTCCTTTTTCATTCATTTTTTTCTCTAATGATAATATTCTTTATTTTTTCACCATAATTTAATTTCATATTTTCTGTCATTTTTTTTAGAATTTTAATTTTATTTCTTTCTTTTTTTTTTTCTAGTTTCATTTGATTCTCTTTTTTTTATTTCTGTTATTTTTTAATTTGCTTCAGTCCATAATGATACCATCACAATATATTTATATACTGGCATGGTATCATTGATGTATGCTTCAATCCTTTAGTGAGACCTCCATGATACCATCAACTATACACACACACACACACACATATATATGTGTGTGTGTGTGTGATTACTGACATGGTATAATTGGGGTTTTCTTTAACCCATAATGATACCATGATAGTGTATGTATATATATATATATATATATATATATATATATATATATTGTCATGATATCATTGATTTCTACTTCAATCCTTAAGATGGACCTCAATGATACCATCACAACATATCTATTTTTGACATGGTATCATTGAGGTTTGTTTCAGTCCATAATGATATCATCACAGTATATTTATATACTTTCATGGTATCATTGATGTTTGCTTCAATCCTCTAGTAAGAACTCCATTATACCATCACAGTATATCTATATACTGTTATGAACCATGCATGAAGTTTGCTTCAGTCCTTCAGTGAGACCTTCATGATGCCATCTCATTGTAGCTATATATTTTCATAGTATCATTGAGATTTACTTTAGTCCTCAATGATACCATCACAGTTGGTATCATTTATGCCTTCTTGAGTTCTTCAGTTAGACCTCCATGATACCATCACAACATATCTATATGCTGTCATGATATCATTGAGGTTTGATTCAGTCCTTCAGTTAGACCTCCATGATACCATCACAGTATAACAGTCATAGTGTCAGTCATGATATTTGCTTCAACCCCTCAGTGCAACCTCCATTATTCTATCACAGAATAGCTATATATCTTCATGGCATCATCTGTTTGCTTTAGTCCTCAACGATACCATCATAGTATATCTATACACTAACATTGTATTATGGAGTATTGCGTCAGTCCTTCATGAGACACTCTTAAGTATACTACCACATTATATTTTATATAATGGTATGATATCATGGATGACTACTTCAATCCTTCAATAAGATATTTCTCAGTGCTCCATGATTCTATTATAGTATCTTGATATATGGCACGGTATCATGGAAGACTACTTTAGGCCTTCAATAAGACATTTCTCGATTCTCCATGATATCATCAGAGTATATTCATATATTTTCATAGTATCATTAAGATATGCTTCATGCCTCAATTATACCATCACAGTATGTGGATATATTGTGATGGTATCAAAGATGACCGTTCCAGTCCTTTAATAAGTATATTGTGATGGTATTATTGAGGACTGTACTAGTCCTTTAATGAGACACTCCTTTTCTTAATTATTTATTGTTGTGGTTTATTTATTATTTTTTATATATTTTTATTAGCTTAAAAATAGTTAGATAATATCTTTATCTTTATATTTTATTTTATCTTTAAAAAGAAACGACAAGAAGAAGATAATGTAACCAAAAATAAAAATATATATTTCTATTAATTTAGATTTATGAAATAAATTAGTAAATTTAATATTTCTAATTACTTTTTATTGTAGTTTAATTATTTATTTTTATATTTTTATTAGTCTAAACATAATTAGGTACTATACTTATTTTTATATTTAAATAAAAGAAAATTAAATAACACAAAAAGAGAAAAAAATTAAATAACACAAAAAGAGAAAAAGTACAAAATTATTTAAAAAAAGAGAGAGAAAAGAACAAATAATGAAAACTGGAAAGACGGCTTATGAATGAAACAAGAAAAAGTGGCGCCGCAAAAAGTTCAAATGAATGCAGCGTAGTTTTGGGGGTATTCAGGGTTAGTTTTTTAAGTCGAATGAATATTTAAGGAATTAGTATGGAAGGAAGCATGTGGGTGTAATTACTTTAGTTTTTTGATCTATTTAATGTATTTTTCCCTAAAATAAAATTAACAGAAGCCCAAATAGCTAAACAAAACTAATTTTCAGTTTTTTTTTTTTTTTTAATTTAATGATCCAAATTTGTTCTTTCAGAAAAAATGTGAGAATCCTCCTTTTTAAAGAACTTTTTTTATTACTATTTTATTAAATGTTAAGGAGCAGGAAACTTTTTTCTTCTTCCCTGAGTTCTACACTGTCATGATCAATGGAGCACCAAGTTCCATTTTTGTTATGTTATTATGATCAAAACACATAAAAAACTAAATTTTACTATACGAGTTGTTATATTATCGACAATTAAGACACATGCACTTCCTCGAACGTAGGAGATAGGAAGGTACCAAAACCGTAGAGTAGTTGTTAATACCATATTAAACGTCATAAAAATACTTCCAAGCAAAGTCATACCGGTAGTACTACTTGTTCACCTAAACTATCAAAATCCTCTCTTAATTAAAATTCTAACGTTGCATTTCTACTCTTCCAAAACCAAAATCCTCTAAAACTGATTTCCATAGGTCTGAACTGCTTCTGAACACAATAACTGAGTTGATCGTAACCATAATTTTGCATATAGCCGATTCACCCGAATCTATCATAGTCACCACAAGTTGATCAATGTATCCCAAATCTAATGCCAAGTCTATACCAATCAAATACCGTGACCTTATCAATTCTCTATTCACAATTCCTAAACCTTTATCCATACCAAAAAAAAAACTTTTACGAAACACCTCATTGCTCTCTACAACTCTGAATTATTACTTTCCTTTTATTCAGAAAGAACCCATGCTTGATCCAAGCCCACTCAAAACATGTTCTATCAGAATTGGCCTTACGAAGGTTGTAGCTCTAATTCCAAATCTGTTAGTACTATTTTTACGAGCTGAAGCTACTGAGTCAGAAATCGATATCAAGTCCCTACAACTCTCCGAATGTCATGATTCAACTGATATTCGAACAATCATGTCCTCAAACCGAACCTTAGAGAAAATCATTGATCACCCCAAAACTTCTTATACCATAAGCATGTACTCGTTATGCTTTTCTGAATCTCTATGCAACTCCTTACAATAGTCAGGTGCAGTTTTCATCAACCTGAAGTCCTCAATGACCCTGTAGAACTATAATCCTTTTCTCGATAATACATATGTAAGAAACCTCACATAACATGAAAAATAAAACACGACGTAGAAGTGCAAGTTACCCACATAACGCTGATTATCATCCAACTCAAAACCAAATCTTTGAGAAAGTACTACCAAGCCCTTCACAAGTTCGTGCCCAACCATTCCATATTTTATTAATGAATGTTCTACGTCTTTTGACATTTCTGAAATTAAAGGCTGAAATCCACAAAATCTTCAACTCTATACCAAGGATCTACGCATGATGCCTTATTTCTTCATATTTCTTAACTTGTACTGATCGTGTAATGCTACTAGAACTTCGAATTTCCAACTCGTACCCAAGACACAATTTTGAACACTCCGAACACAGGGCCCATGGTGTAATTACTTCAAATGTAGCCTTACCACAAAAAATCTGAATTCTAATCCAAACCACAAAGACGATCAAACGATTCACCTACTAATTTGATAATATCACACACCTTAGCACACTATCAATCATTTTCCCTCGATCTGATCATGTCCCTTACTAACAATCTGAACCTTACTAATTATCAAACTAGAAACCACCATGGAACTTTTCACAACACTGGATCCGAACGTCGATAGGCTTCCTTTTCTAAACACACTGAACCAATTTACATCCTATTTGATCAGCACATGGTAACACCACCATCGCCTAAAATCGACCCAAGTAACCATGTCGTTCTGAGCCTAAATCCCACTCCTTGAAGTTGAACCCCTAACCTTTCAAATCAAGAATACACACCCTTATTCTCTTTTTACCGAATGTCACCTTCCATTTTCAATCGCTAGCATCTATCCTAGAAGTACCACTTTATGAAAGTCTACTAGGCCCACAACTTTTTTCACAACATAACTATCGAGAAGGTCATACCCCAATCATAAAGGAATCTACCATATCCAAAATAACCAAGCCTACCCAGGTACCATACCTCAAAAGAGTCATAACATAGGATCGGTACACTCAATCCACCACTAAAGAATCATCTAGCTGGATAGAAACACCAACAAGTACAATAAGGGACTCTTACATCACACTAAGAACTAATGCAAAATATGCAAACACATATAAGGAAGTAGAACCAGAATCATGTAACACTAAAAATGTCAATGGCATACTGAGACAATACCTATAGTATCTGTATCTGAAGACTCCACCTCTGCCCTACTCGAAAAAGCATAACATTGCATCATGTCACCTCCTCGATCGCTGAATGGTGCACCTCTACTAGGACTGCGGCCATTCCAACTGGTGCTTGATAATCCAGATGTAGACCCTTATGCTTACTCTCTGGGCAATCCTTATTGTAATGCCCAAAATCGTCACATATAAAACAACCAAAATGAGTAGAAGTTCGTTAATCTAATTCTGAAGACCCAGAATGACCACCATGGCTTGAAACCCTCTGAGAAGAACCATGAGAACTCTGATCATAACTATAAGAACCTCATCTGGAATGTCCATGCTCAGACACCTGAATAACTGTATGAACTGGCCTACTATGCTGGGGGCGAAAGTCTCACCTGAAAGATCCTCTACCTCCAGATAAGGTACCACTGAACTGGAATGAATTATTGAACCACTTTCCCCTCAGATCCCTAAACTCCTAGCGATGCATAATCTCAAATTCTTTTACTGCCTTAGCCACCTTATGAAATATAGCCCCAGACTGGGTTGTACAAAACACTGTCTCCCTGATCCTGAGGGTCAAACCCCTCATAAAGCTCCTGATCCTCTCGATCTCATCCAGTAGAATACTATGGCATAACAGGATAGTGCATAAAATCACGTCTCTTACTCAGGAACTAAAATACCCAACTTTGTTAAATGCTCAAACTGCGTGCAGAAATGCTTAAATTGGTGCCTGTGATTCTCACTCAAGCGATGAGGAACAAATTTGTCAAGGAAAGCTTGTGCAAATATTTCCCAAGTCATCAAAGGAGAACTTGCTATCCAAGAGTCAATATATAAGCGCCACCAGTGCTTGGGGGCACACATTTGCAATGCTATGTAGTCAACTACATGGTACTCAACTAACCCTACACTCTGAGTCTTTCATGGCAGCTAACCAAAAACATGTATGCCTCCTCACTAAGGCCACCCTAAAATTAAAGTGGGTTCATCTTTCTTAACCGCTTAAAACAATATTGCTCCTCGTATGACATATAAACCTTAACTCCAACTGTATCACCCACTCTTAAGAAAGGTCATATCTAGGTACTAGCTTAAACACTGGACCTTGGTACACTAGAATACGATGCTGATTTGGTTTGGGCCGCCACTCTAGTTGGAAAACCATGAGGTGTACCTGCAAGACCCCTAACCCTGGGCCAAACCCTCTAAAATACCCAATAACTGAGCCAATGTGCCCTGAAGTCCTATAGAAGTAATAAGGTCAGGTGGAGTCTGCCCTAGGCCTACCTTCTTGGTAAGAATCTGAACATCGTCTGCCTCATACTCAAACTCAGGGGACTCTGCCCTAACAGGAATCTGAGCAGATGCTTGAGTTCGACAACTACACGACCTCTACCTTGGCCCCTACTGAATCCCCTGCCTCTTCTCCATGTCCCAATAAGAGCAGTCGACATGAGGACTGGAATAGGCCCCTGATACCTCCATCCAAAGATGCTTGAGTCCTTGCCATCTGTGAGAGATAAAGACAAGAATCTCAGTGATTAAACAAAGGGATCATTCACACGATAAGAAAAAAGTAAGGAATTTTCCTAAAATCCCATAGCCCTTAAAGATAGATAGTAGACGTCTCTGCACTAATCCATGAGACTCTGTTAGACTCGACTTATACTTGTGAGACCAATGAACCTAAGCCTCTGATACCAACTTGTTACGATTGAAAACTCAAATTATGATGTCACCTATATCATCCCGTAGTGATAGGTAAACCAACTCAACACACAAACCATGAAAAACAACAAAAAATGGAAAATTACTTTAATAAAAATAATTCTCAAATTGAAATTCAAAATCAACAGTAAAGACCTCAAAAAGGCAACAACTATCCCCAATACCCGAAAGTCACAAGTCAAGCCTGTAGAAAATAAAATACAACCAAAGTATCTGGAATATCTCTAATACAATAAAATGACATGGGAATAAAAGAAGAAGTCTGAAGAAACCACGAAGCCACTGTATGTAGCTACCTTCATGTCCCGAAAGTCTGAATATCCTTGCATGAATAGAGGCTAAAAGAAATGCAATGGAATGTATGGCTCAGTACCTGCACATAAGATACAAAAAAATAGCTAGGCTGAGTACGAAAATACGTGTACTCAGTAGCATCATTGACCGACCTTAATTCAAAGTGGTGGTGGGAACCACCCAATACCAATCATCCACAAAACCCACCAAAATTGCACTTAGTAAGGCATCACCTAGTCTAACAGTCAATATAAACACCAAAATAACATTTCATATTCAAATAGGCCACATTTTAGACTGTCTAAGGCAAGGCATACGTGTTCAACCTTATAGTCAATTTACCACACTCCACACTAAGGAAACATAATCAGATGGACATGATGTGTAATATGTATGCCAAATAATTAAATAAGATACTGCTGATAATGAGGATGGTGCATGTCTTTCTGATCGGTATACACCCGCTGCCCTAAGGCTATCTGGGACATATGGGGGACTCGCGAGATTTATATAGCTCCTCTAAATCCCGCCCCTTTGGGCTTTCAGTGAAACTCAATCCGAATCTTTATCGAAGGGAATTAAAGAGTAATTCAATCTGAATCCTTCCCCAAAGCCATTGAAGAGTAATAAAAGCAAGTCTTGTGTCTCCAAACCCATTGATCCTGCTTGAAGGCTATTGAAAGGGAACCAATGATTTAACCAATAATATGCATGTGAGCTCATATGAAATATAGGGATAATTGATTCAAACACAGGAGAAATAACAGAATGTCTAAATGAAAATATGTACTCCAATCACCATCCTTCCGAAAAGTAGAAGCCATATATCCTGCCTATCGGCTAATAATAACATCAACAACTGCTAGTCAATTCATTACCATGCTTCCCGCATATATTGAGGTCATAATTAAAAGACAACTATTATTCGTCTCCATTTCATGCCATAACACATTGAATAGATTTAAAATGTTAATCCAATCAAATAACACATTGAATAGATTTAAAATGTTAATCCAGTCAAATAAATTCATTTCTTTGATGTTTCACAATCACATAAACTCTCTTTTTGTACCTCAATAAAATAAAAAATTTAGTTCCAATTTATCAAATATTCTGTACACAGGCTTAAGTCCTCAGAATATGAGTACAACCATCAACTAGCATGCTCAACAAGTCTCTTTCGATTATATTGCACAAATCCATGCTAGCAAGTAGAAGAAACAATCTAAACAAGACAATTAATCAGTATTAACCTTTTATATAACACCGGTACCCGCATAGATGCTCTTCACTTCACCTATATGGAATCCTCATATTCCCATTACTCCCCTTACAAGCAACTAGCACATAAACACTTTGAATAAGAGTCTAGAAAAGCCTCAACTTGCTTTAAAGAAGCCTGTAGAATCAAACCGAAGCTTTGTGCTTCCAAATTGCCTCTGAACAAGCCCAATCTATTCAAATATGAGTTTTATGTAAGTAAATGAAGTTAATGATACCCATATTACCAGACTCCTAATCCGGGTTCAAAAGGTTAACTCAAAAGTCAACCCTGGGTCAACAAGGGCAAAACATGAATTTTATTAAAAAAATTACGTTACCCATTATTTAAGAAGTTCAAATTTGAAATTCCATTGAAAATAGAGGTTGAATCGGCTTTGAAATCACTGTTTTATAAAATTTTAACTTTACCGGGGAAAATCCCAAATTTAAAGTTGAAAAACTTAGATTTGAAGGTAAAATAATAGATTCATTAGGGGGAAATGATAGAAATATGGATAAAAAACTAACACAAGCTCGAAATCTTGAAATTTCACTTGAAATTAGCCAAAAAAAGTCAAAAATGGAAGAAATGTTGTTTTGTTCCAAAAAGGGAAATAAAAAGGATGGCAGGTACAGAATGCTCATCGCTATCATGACTGGGTCCTTCACTATCATGAGAGCAATCCGTCCATATCGCGATCATGACACAAGCCTCACGGTCACGATGAAGAACTTCTATCAGACTCAGACCTCACCTGATAACTCACCGCGATTGCGAGCCCATCCATCATGTTTGCGATTCCTAGGACATCAGTGCTTCTTGATTATGGAAAAGAGCCTTGAAATCTTGTAGAACAAAAGTCTTGCACCAGATCAGTTGTGACAGCAGCCGCAAGGAAAAGAAAAACTCCGTGACTGACCCTAGAAATGAGTTTGGAATCTCACAAAAATAATCTAATTATGCTACTGGATCAAATTCGACGTTCCGGACTCAATGATGCGGTCAGAATTTTCAATGGGGGTCATTTTCATAATATGTTGACCAAAGTCAACTATAGGACATAACTTTCCAACATGTTGTCTAAATGCTCAAAATCACATCGAAAGCCCCGGGACCCGAACTAAACATACTACTAACCAAAATCCACATTCTGGATCTAATGGAACTGGCGAAATTCTCATACAATGCTCATATCTCTGAATGTGTTAAAGTCAACCGTTCCAACTCTAAAGCCTCCCAAAATGAAAACTCTCTTAGTTCTCAACCAACCACTTCGGGAAGCATGCCACCCACTCCCGCAACCTTCAAATACCAAACTGGGAGGGGTTAAATGGTCAAAATACACAAAACCCCAAATTTCACTATACGAGTTGTTACATTAATTACCCTAATGGGCCTTAAAGCATCCCTTATGGGTGACTCGAATTTCCTACAAAATTGTTATTCCATAACAACTTTAATCAGTATTGCTCTCTGATTTTTTCTTTACTTCTCTTGTAAATTTATTTTCTTTGCTTAAATCCATTAAAATCTAGTCTTAATAAACTCTATTCTGACTTCTAAGAATAAACAACTTCTACAAAGTAAATTTTGGTTCTCTCCTTCATAATTTTCGCTTAACACATGAGAGTGCTTTGTTGAAGTTACTTTTAATATTTTTAAATTTAATTTAGTTTAGTTTATGTTAAGATTGTTAAATTGGGGAAACAGATCTAGTTAACATATTGGGTTTTTCTTATCACAATCCAATTACATTTTTGAGTTCTTTTCATTATTGGATATCGACAACGGTAAAGCGCCATCGCTATGTATGTGCTTAAGTTCACCATCCCAAGCCATTGATGGTTCACCCCCCGCCAACATAATTTTATACCACCCCCTGTTGCTATAATTCTGTACCACCACACACTTGGTAAGTTGTAATACATATCCGTCATCGTGTTGATTGTTCATTTCCAGCAAGCAAATTATCCAGTTCATGCATGCCCGAGTTTGGAACATTGGGAAGCAATAACAACGGTTCTTAGCTTAGTTGTTCGCCTAAATTGAAAAGGGGGAAATACAGTTCCAAAAAGAAATTGCGGTGACAGAATTTTTGATTCTTTTTTTTTTTTGATAAAAATAATGATTTTGGGTGTGTTTGGTACGAAGGAAAATGTTTTCCATGGAAAATGTTTTCCTAGAAAATGTTTTCATGAAAAACAAGTTGGTTTCTTACTTATTTTCTCATGTTTGGTTGGTAAGTGGAAAACATTTTCCGAAAAATATTTTCTAGTGTTTGGTTGGTGAATGAAAAACATTTTCTACAAAATATCTTTTAGTGTTTGGCTAGAGAGTAGAAAATATATTTTAGGAAAAAAGTTTCTGACACGAAAACCAACTTCGACGATTGATCTGGGATCCGACCCCGACACCGGAACAGGGACCCAACCCCTACCCCAACTCTCGACCTAGGAACCGACCCCAACTCCCGACTCGGGACCCAACCCTAACTCGTGACACCCAAACCGGACTCTCGACCTAAGACCTAACCCCAACACCCTACTCCCAACTCGAGCACCGACCTAGACTCCCGACCCCGACCTCCGATCCCGACAATCGAATCGGGACTCAATCCTAACATCCGATTTGGGACCCAAGCCCGACACAGAATTTTGACTCTTAAACCAAAACCCGACCACGACACCCAACCTCAACTTGGGACCCAACCCCAACTACCGACCGACACCCCAAATCAGGACCTAACCCTAACACCCAATCTGGGACCCGATCCAGACAACAAACACCCGACCCGAGACCCGACCTCGACACCCGACTGGGACATGACTCTGACACCTCGATATCTGACACTCAACTCGAGACACGACCCCGATACCCCAACACCCCGACACCCAACCCCAACAGCTACACAGGACTTGGGACCCGACCCCGACACCCAACCCGAGACCCGACTCGGGACCTGAAACCCGAATCCCGAGCTGAAACCCGACCCCAATTCTCGACCCTGGACCTAACTCCCACACCCGACCCGAGACCCAAAACTCGAGATCCGATCCAGACACCTGACTCAAAACCTAACCCGAGAACAGGGACCGACCCCGAATCTCGATCCGGGATACTACCCCGAGATCCAACCTTGACTTTTGACTCGAGACCCAACCCCAGTACCAGACTCTTGACCCCGACACCATACACCCGACTTAGGACCCGATCCTGACATCCTACCCTGGACTCAACCCTGACACCGACACCCGACTCTGGACCCGGACCCGAACCTGGCACCCAACCCCGACACCTACCCCCAACACCAAATTGCGACTCTAAATCTTGACCTTGGACCCGACCCCCGTACTCAACCCGAGATTTGAGACCCGACCTCGATTCCCGACCCAAGACCCGACCCGACACCCGACTCTCAATTCGAGACCCGACCCCAACTCCCAACACGAGGCCCAACCCCAACAACCGACCTGAGAATCGGGATCGACCCGAATCTAGGTCTGGGACTCGACCCCGAGACCCAACCTTAACATCCAACCCCGGCACCGATCCCGAGACCCGACCCCGACTCCCGACCCAAGACCCAACCTTGACAACCGACCCTAGACCCGAGACCCAATCTCGACACCCTACCCTGACCCTCAACCCCGAGAATTGACCCCGAGACCCGAACCCGACAGCAGACTCGGGACCCAACCCCGACTCCCGACCTAAGAACCAACCCATGATCCAATCGCGACTCCTATCCCAAGACACGACCCCAACTCATGACCCCGACTCTCGAGTCGAGAATTGGGAGTCAGAGGCGGGAGTCGAATCCCGTGTTAGTGTCGAAAATCGATAACCAAAGACTTGGCTTAGGGTGAAAAGTTGAGGTGTGAGGTTGAAAGAGAGTTTTGAAAAATATTTTCCTTACATTTTAAAGGGAAGTCATTTTCCTTCAATTTGAGGAAAATAAGTTGATTTGAAAAATATGTTCCAAAACATTTAAGCCAACCAAATATGAGAAAATTGAAAAATATTTTTCAGAAAATGTTTTCCTTCATACCAAACACACTCTTTATATGTGGTATGTCTTCTGAGTTTGTGACGTCCACAAAAACATATATGAAAAGGTGAGTTTGTAAATGTTTTCCTTCATACCAAACACACTCTTTATATGTGGTATGTCTTCTGAGTTTGTGACGTCCACAAAAACATATATGAAAAGGTGAGTTTGTAATAGCCACAAAATTTGCAATGGTAGGGAATACCTTAGAGTGATATACAAAATGTCCTTTTTACTTACCTAGGATGTCCTTTTTGTTAGGGTTTTTGCCCTGATTTTCTTACCAAATTTAAGTTTTACTTTGCTTGAAAGGAAAATAAAAGTAATACCATAATTACTTTTATTTTTCCTAAAAGGAAAATATAAAACTCTTCCATATTTGGCTAACCTCTTTATTGTAGGAAAGATTTTGAAACTCTATAAATAGAAGACCCCTCTTCTCATACCACAACACAATAACATCTACAATGTAGTCGTTAAAAGAGTTTTGCTTAGGGGAAGATTTTCTCCTAATAGATTTTAAGCTTTTTGATTTAGTTTTTAATATGTAGGCTTGTTGGCCAATCATATCAAATAATATGTTTTTTATTATAGTTTTCTTTGTCATTTGAATTATCGACTCTATTGTTTGCAAACCTTAAGCTTCCGCATGACGCCCTCTCGATTTAGAACCTAACAAGTGGTATCAGAGCCTACGGTTCAAAAGTCCAATGGTTTGGTGAAACGAGATTAAAAACAAGTTCAAAGCGGTTTCAAATCAATCTACAACCAATTTAATGATAATGAAGATTTTTGTCCAACTACATGTGGAGAAGAAGTTTCAACCATATTTTCCACATACCTCTGCTGTATTTTTAAAAATAAAAACAAAATATTAATTTTTAACCCATTTTAAACGATGATATTTTAAACCTTATTTTTAACCATGACAAGCAGCAGTGATGACGATTATGTGAAGAATAAAGATCATATATGCAAGTGAAGAAGGCAGATCAAATTTTGTGAAGAAAATCAAGCCAAAAAAAGGAGATTTGTTAGGGTTTTGCCCTGATTTTCTTACCAAATTTAAGTTTTACTTTTCTTGAAAGGAAAATAAAAGTAATACCATAATTACTTTTACTTTTCCTAAAAGGAAAATATAAAACTCTTCCATATTTGGCTAACCTCTTTATTGTAGGAAAGATTTTGAAACTCTATAAATAGAAGACCCCTCTTCTCATACCACAACACAATAACATCTACAATGTAGTCGTTAAAAGAGTTTTGCTTAGGGGAAGATTTTCTCCCAATAGATTTTAAGATTTTTGATTTAGTTTTTAATATGTAGGCTTGTTGGCCAATCATATCAAATAATATGTTTTTTATTATAGTTTTCTTTGTCATTTGAATTATCGACTCTATTGTTTGCAAACCTTAAGCTTCCGCATGACGCCCTCTCGATTTAGAACCCAACAAGTGGTATCAGAGCCTACGGTTCAAAAGTCCAATGGTTTGGTGAAACGAGATTAAAAACAAGTTCAAAGCGGTTTCAAATCAATCTACAACCAATTTAATGATAATGAAGATTTTTGTCCAACTACATGTGGAGAAGAAGTTTCAACCATATTTTCCACATACCTCTGCTGTATTTTTAAAAATAAAAACAAAATATTAATTTTTAACCCATTTTAAACGATGATATTTTAAACCTTATTTTTAACCATGACAAGCAGCAGTGATGACGATTATGTGAAGAACAAAGATCATATATGCAAGTGAAGAAGGCAGATCAAATTTTGTGAAGAAAATCAAGCCAAAAAAGGGAGATTTGTTAGGTTTTTTGCCCTGATTTTCTTACCAAATTTAAGTTTTACTTTTCTTGAAAGGAAAATAAAAGTAATACCATAATTACTTTTACTTTTCCTAAAAGGAAAATATAAAACTCTTCCATAGTTGGCTAACCTCTTTATTGTACGAAAGATTTTGAAACTCTATAAATAGAAGACCCCTCTTCTCATACCACAACACAATAACATCTACAATGTAGTCGTTAAAAGAGTTTTGCTTAGGGGAAGATTTTCTCCCAATAGATTTTAAGATTTTTGATTTAGTTTTTAATATGTAGGCTTGTTGGCCAATCATATCAAATAATATGTTTTTTATTATAGTTTTCTTTGTCATTTGAATTATCGACTCTATTGTTTGCAAACCTTAAGCTTCCGCATGACGCCCTCTCGATTTAGAACCCAACAAGTGGTATCAGAGCCTACGGTTCAAAAGTCCAATGGTTTGGTGAAACGAGATTAAAAACAAGTTCAAAGCGGTTTCAAATCAATCTACAACCAATTTAATGATAATGAAGATTTTTGTCCAACTACATGTGGAGAAGAAGTTTCAATCATATTTTCCACATACCTCTGCTGTATTTTTAAAAATAAAAACAAAATATTAATTTTTAACCCATTTTAAACGATGATATTTTAAACCTTATTTTTAACCATGACAAGCAGCAGTGATGACGATTATGTGAAGAACAAAGATCATATATGCAAGTGAAGAAGGCAGATCAAATTTTGTGAAGAAAATCAAGCCAAAAAAGGGAGATTTGTTAGGGTTTTTG
This sequence comes from Capsicum rhomboideum, assembly GCA_031232105.1. Classification (NCBI taxonomy): domain Eukaryota; kingdom Viridiplantae; phylum Streptophyta; class Magnoliopsida; order Solanales; family Solanaceae; genus Capsicum; species Capsicum rhomboideum. Next base: position 41,930,307 of record CP124719.1, on the reverse strand, counting down.
CCCTGATTTTCTTACCAAATTTAAGTTTTACTTTTCTTGAAAGGAAAATAAAAGTAATACCATAATTACTTTTACTTTTCCTAAAAGGAAAATATAAAACTCTTCCATATTTGGCTAACCTCTTTATTGTAGGAAAGATTTTGAAACTCTATAAATAGAAGACCCCTCTTCTCATACCACAACACAATAGCATCTACAATGTAGTCGTTAAAAGAGTTTTGCTTAGGGGGAGATTTTCTCCCAATAGATTTTAAGCTTTTTGATTTAGGTTTTAATATGTAGGCTTGTTGGCCAATCATATCAAATAATATGTTTTTTATTATAGTTTTCTTTGTCATCTGAATTATCGACTCTATTGTTTGCAAACCTTAAGCTTCCGCATGACGCCCTCTCGATTTAGAACCCAACACTTTTCACTTATCCATTCACCTTTTTCCCCTTTGCTATCTCCACTAAAACTTGTACTAACAATATTCAACATTATTCAGTGCAATAATTTGATCATTTTTCACATGCGAGTTAAAGTATATTATTTTTCGAAAAGCTGATAAATAGAAAAAGTATTAATAAAAGTCGTTTTTAGTGGAACATTCCAATGCTGAATATTTCTATTTTCAAATGTTGAATATTTATTTAAAAGAAATAAAATAATGAGTGTGCCAAAAAAAAAATAAATAGATGAGTGGAATAGTGGAAAGAAACTTGGCCAAAGAATAGTGTAATATTAACCTAATTTCACTGATGTTCTGTAAACTTATTTTTTGTAGTACTAAAATAATAACAGTAAAGTCACCAAATTATGTGTTAGTCTTCTAATTAAAATTAATAGAAAATTCAAATTTTTGACGCTAAAAAGTGGCATGTAATCACCACATCATCATTTTATCAATAGGTTTTTGACGGTGAAAAGTGGCATGTAATTGCCACCTAAAATTTTTTTAATATAAAAATTAAACGAACTACCCCAAATCATATGTAAAAATTTAGAAGAGTTTCCGCCGCACGCTTCTGCTCATCGCTGATCACCGAGAGCCGTTCACTAATCTGGGTGTGCTTTTTTAATTTTCTTTTGTTTTAAATCTAATATTTTTTTAATAACATATATTTAAATTATATATAACTCATGACTATGTGGATATTTTAATAAAAAATTCCTCAGGTGGCGTGTATACTGAGCCAAAATGATGATTTGGCAATAACATATCATTTTCGACGCCAAAATATTGTTATTAATTCCTCGCGTGGCATGCACACCAGGCCAAATTTCCTCATGTGGAATTCCATAATGATAGGATTTTATATGTGGTATGTCTTGTGAGTTTATGATAGCCATGAAATTCCAATGGTTGAGAATGCTTTAGAGTGGTATAGAAAATTTCCTTTTGACTAGGGAAGTCCGTTACATATCTATTCACCCTTTTTCTTCCGTTGTTTCCTCCACTCAACTTATAACAATATCCAACTCGTTATCTTGCAATAATGTGATCATTTTTCACATGTGAACTGGAGAAAATTAAAGTATATCATTATGTTAATTGCAAACATTTAAAATATAAGTTATGATAATGTATCCAAACTGACCCCAAATGATGATTCGGCGCTAATATATTTTTTGTGGCGCCGAAAATTTGACATGCTTGTAATATATATTTTGTGTTGCAACTAACACAGATAGTTTAGTGACTTAAAACTATAAATTTAATATTTAATTTTTCTAAAGAACCGAATTTAGTCTAGGTAAAACTAATTGGTTAAGAAAAAGAAATTAATAATATTCCACTTTTAACTACTCCTTTGTTCCAATTTATATATTGAACATTTGATGAAGACTAAAAATGTTAATTTTTAGCAAACTTAAAGAACAAAATTGTTCAATACCTACTCAAGGGACAGCCTAGAATCTACCCTCAAATATAAGGACTTGCCATTTTCACCTAAATCATAGACTAAATATTTATGTGGCTGTAAATCATCTTAAGAATAAAATAGTAAATTTAAATTAGATTATTTTAATTGTAAAATTGTCCTTTTTTGAATAAATAACAAATTAAGAGAAGAGCATGGGGCAGAGCTGTAACACTATTCTTCAAGCACATGCTGAGCTATAAATAGTTGATATATAGCATGCCCCTTGATCCTGACCCTTATGTAATTAATCACAAGTAAAATGTTGAGAAAATTTAAATTTATGTAGCTCTAGTAGAGTAGTAAACAGGCAGGTCAAGTTGAAAATGAACGGGTCAAAAATGGATTATGTGAAAACAAATGAAATATCCTATCCACTTATATTTGATAATGATAATAAATACGTTAACTCATGATAATATTAATATTCATATTGTCTATTGCTTCTTAAATAAATGTGAGCTTCTTTTCTTCAATGTGTTTTCATCTCTTTCTTATCTTTTTTTCCTTTTTATTTCTTCCTTTCAATTATGGTTCTTAGCTTTTATTTTTATTTAATTTTAGGTATTTTTCGCTGAGATTCTTCATGGAATAATTATTTTCAGTACCTTAAAAAAATTAGGCTTTCAACTAAATCAAAATCTCTTATGTTACTACTTCTTTTAATTTAATCAAACTTGACTAGGAAAATAAAATAAATAAATTTATTCAAAATATTAAAAAATGTAGTAAACTGTATCTTAGTTTTATCAATCAAGAAAAAGAGAAATATTGGTGTAAAAGAAATAATCACCCAAATTACAATAAATTCACAATAAACAAATTCAATCCAAATCAGAAAAAGAAGGGCCTACTTATATAACTTTAAGAGCTTAAATTTTAAATAATGTCAGTGTAAATAGTTTTTTTTAAACTATCAAGTTATTCATAATATTTCTATTATATAGAAGAGCGGTAGGAAGCAGGTAAAGGTCGTCCTGCCAGCTTCCACCGCCTCTTCTTTCTATTTTCTTATTTTCTCCATTTTAATTTATTTGTTTTATTTTTAATTTGTTATATATTTAAAAATTACATAAAAATTACTTTAAATTACAATGATTAATGGCTTAAAAGATTTGAAAGACATAAAAAAAATTTGGTTCACTCTAGAAATTCTATCAGTGCTACATAAATTGTGACAAAGGAAATAATATATATTATTTGAAAATGAAGTAAAAAGTATCATAAATCACAATAATTAATAACATATAAAAAATTTGATTGATTCTCCAAATACTATCACAATCACATAAATTGAGACAGAGGGAGCACATATATTATTTGAAAATTAGTAACAAATATTATAAATCACAATAATTAACAATTAAAAATATGTAAAAATACATATAAAAAATTCAATTGACTCTCTAAATTCCATCTGAAGAGCGGTAGGAAGCAGGAAGAGATCGTCCTGCTAGCTTCCACCGCCTCTTCTTTCTATTTTCTTTTTTTCTCTATTTTAATTTTTTTGTCTTATTTTTTAATCTGTTATGTATTTAAAAATTATAGAAAAATTACTTTAAATTACAATGATTAATGGCTTAAAGATTTGAAAGACATATAAAAAATTTGGGTTCACTATCGAAATTCTATCAGTGCTACATAAATTGTGACAAAGGAAATAACATATATTATTTGAAAATGATATAAAAAATATCATAAATCACAATAATTAACAACATATAAAAAATTTGATTGATTCTCTAAATACTATCACAGTCACATAAATTGAGACAAAGGGAGTAGCATATATTATTTGAAAATTAGTAACATGTATTATAAATCACAATAATTAACAATTCAAAATATGTAAAACTACATTCAAAATATGTAAAACTGCATATAAAAAATTTGATTGACTCTCTAAATTCCATCAGTGTCACATAAATTGGAACAGAGAGAGTAACATATATTATCTAAAAGTTATGTAAAAAAACTATAAACCACAATAATTAACAATTTAAAATATTTAAAAATTATATAAAAAATTTTGTTGACTCACCAAATTTCATCAGTGCTACATAAATAAAACGACCAGAGTAACATAAATTATCTAAAATTTATATAAAAAAATATTACATATCACAATAATTAACAACTTATAATATTAAAAACCATACAAAAATTGATGGACTCTTCAAAATTTATCTGTATCATATAAATTAAAATTTTTAAAAAATAGAATATATTGGGTCTGTGCAAGTACGAGCTCTTCCGTCTAGTTTATAGATAAGCCTCATCAGAATGAGGGATTTGCAAATCTTATTTAAAAAATATATATTATTTGTCCAGTTTTGAATGACGTGATGTCTGATGGATTTGAAATATTATAAGTAAAATATAGAATTTGTCCAATTCTAAATAATGTGATTATCTCATTAAAAGCACACAAAAATAATGCTTTTCTTTTTCTCTTGTGTGTAAATTACTAAGAAAGAGGGTGTAGAAACCAGCGGCTCTTGGCAAAAAAGTCACTTTTGTTATAAAATAATAAAGAAAAGAACAAGAATAATAAGACAGAGAAGAGAAGAGACTTCTTTATTTCTCTTGGAGAATGCAGGATGATTTACAATGAGGAGCGCCCCTCTATTTATAGGGGAAATTCCTCCTAATTTCTCTCCAAAAGATAGACATTTCGTAACTTGATAGATACTCAATATATCTTGATAGATCTTGATAGATACTCTCTATATTCTTGATAGACATTCACTATAATGTAAATACATTTATAACACTCTCTCTTGAATGTCTAATTGATAGATAATGTGCCTCGTTAAAACCTTACTAGAAAAAACCCATTGGAAAAAAAATCTAGTGAAGGAAAAAGAATACACATCTCTACTAATACGTATTTCGGCTACCTCATTAAAAACCTTACAAGGAAAATCTAGTGGGACAAAACCTTGAAAGGAAAAAAGAGTACAACGTGTATTGGCTCCCCCTGATGAGAACATCAATTCGGAATCTTGAATCTTCACATTCCAATCTTGTGCATCATCTTCTCGAAAGTTGTAGTTGATAGAGACTTTGTGAATAAATTAGTCATATGATCACTCGAGCGAATTTATTGCACGTTGATATCACCATTCATTTGGAGCTCATGTATGTAGAAAAGTTTTGGCGAAATGTGCTTCGTTCTATCTCCTTTTATGAATCCTCCCTTGAGTTGTGCAATGCACGTTGCATTACATTCATGTAAAGTTATGGGTACTTCGTCACTTTTCAAACCACATCTTTTTCGAATGAGATGTATCATTGACCTCTGCCATATACATTCTCGACTTGCTTTATGAATAGCTATCATCTTAGCATAATATGAATTGCCATATAAACATGGTATGATAGTAACCCTTCATGACAATAGATAATATGTCTATATCGAATTCTTAAATCGATCATATGAATATCTTGTATATTCAAAAACTTGACAATACTTGTTAGGATAAACACATTCATACAAGGGCTTTCATTTTCAATATGCAAGTGATCTTATTTCACTATCTCCATGTAGGAGTAAAACTATATCATGCTCATAATTAGCAAGATGTACAAATACATAAATTGCACAAGATATGGTACTTTAGGATACAATCCAATTCTGCATATTTCTCATTTCAGCAAATAATCTATTGCTTTTGAAAACTCTCCAAGAGTTTCAATAATGTTCAAATCATCAATTATCCCTTATAAGAATTATAAATAAGTTTCCCAGAAACTTTTATATGCTTCACACATTTTGAGTCCTTCAGGAATTTTCATATAGATTTTGTCAAGTGACAACATTCAGTACTAAATGTATGACATCTTCTAGTGTATGGACTGCAAATCAAATAAGTTTTATGCTTACCAAGATGCATCCTCTCATGTAACTTGATAAATATTTCTACGTTAGCATGCTTAAATAAACATAAAATTCAGATCCTTATAATCTTTTACAATATTGCGCCATATTGTAATAAAGATATCTTCGACATTATATCATTTGTATCAATTCGCAAGGTGACATAAAATTTTTAGATCTCATCACTTCATTATTTTCAGGTACCTGAACCTCTCATAAGGTTTCATGATGAGTTATTTCATAGGCTCTTCAAGAGCACATTGCCTTCTTATTATGATCATTTGCTCCTTATCTTTTTCTAGGATTATTGCATTTAGAAACGATTGGTCTACCATGCTTCATGCATGAATAGACTTTGTCCTTCAGGGACATCCAATTGGAGCATTTATAGCTAAATATGAGATCAATTTTGGGTCAGTAAATGCTCCTAGCATTTCAACTTGACTTATCTTTTGAATGAGGACCATATTGATGATAATTCGCAACATATTTCTCAACTACTTATTATCTCCCCCTTATGTTATGAAAACTAACATACATCCTCTATCTTCTTTGAGGAATCTATCTTTGCGTATCATGGTATATCCATTAATCATATACCGCACATCAAAACTATTAGATGAAAAATATGTGGTTCCTGACCCTTAACCAACTTTGAGGGAGAATTTTTCATAATTTATTGGTTTGATGCATACAAGTACTTTTGTATATAATATATCATATTTCAAACCAACATATGAAGCTTTGTTCTCATAAGCAATGATTCAACTAATTTTTTGAAGGCATTTAAAGCCAAACCAACTTGGATATTTATCAATCTGGAAGTTGTGCTCTTAACTCAATTATTTTGCACAAACAACTTTGTTAATGTCAAACTGTAGGTCAACAATAAACTTTTATATGATTATGTATTGATGCATCTATTAAACATATCACATAACAGGTGAACGGGTCCATATTCACCTTTTATACTTTTCAAATTTTAAGGGATTCAATCCCAACATTAGTTGGTCCAACCAGCTTATCATGAGAACAAGTAACATACAATAATTATTGAAGAATCTTCCAGTTCTTCATTATATGTCAATACTCAAAGCACATCTTCGGAATGTCATAATTGTTCATGTCAACTTATGAACTTATTTATGATAGCAAACTCCAAGTTTACAATGGCATGTGCTTTTTGCTTTAGTAAATTTCAGATTTACTATTACATGAATTTTATATCAATAAATTTCTAGTTTATTATAGCATGTGATTTTATCATGCTCGAATAACTTTTCATATTCATGTTTCTTATCATAGTAACTTGGAGATATTCAATCTTCCAATTATTCTACCTCTTTTGGAGGTGGGTTTTGATGTCTTTACAACCAAGAATACATTCATTTATAAGCTTTACTAAATACCGTCACATTCACTCTAGGGTATAGATCTGTATTTATAACAATCAAAATTCTCATTCCCCAGGAATGGAATATAATCATGCCTTAAATCTATCAAATTATGATAGCTGGGAATCTCTTTCAATATATTGCTACTTCAAGAGCAAATCGAGGCATACATATGATGAGAATTTTTCTCTAACATATCTTATAATCATAATAAGCATGTGAAAATATCATCACTTTTGATGATTATTATCATATTGTCCCTCCACGCTTATATTTGTACATTCAATCACTTGTCTTTTTTAAGACATATTATGTATTGCTACCACATTCACTTCAGGAATGGAGCATATTCAATAGAACAAATTTCATGTTTTTTTGCCAAAAATTCATTATTTAACCTTAGCGATCATTATATCATCAATATGGTGCATTGAGATTCAAACTCAACGTCTTATCCATATAAAGGAGTCTTAGGTCATAAATCGATGAGACATGAACCCAATATCTTATCATCATGATGCATCGGGACTCTAACCCGATGTCTTACCCTTTTAATGGGATGAGATTTAAGTTCATCATCATACCCTCAACCAATGAATAAGCCAAAATATATCATGACACATATTTGATCTATCGTCACCACCATAGAAAAAAATAAATTATTTACTAATATAACAATATGAATATTTATAACCAAAATCCAGTTTTTTGTTTCTTTTGGACTAACAGGAAATTTCTAATTGGCAGTAATTAGGAGTCATGTAAGCCAACAAAAAATAATCATCCGTTCATATATCAATACATCTTATACTCTATTTTGAGCATCAAATGTTAGTCATATGTAAAAAAATGTGAGAGTGATAATAATTATATATCATCAGTATTCAATATATGCATATACTGATCAATAGAATCAATATAATTATATATCATCAGTATTCCATTAGTGTACTTGTTTCACTGCCCAAATAGACATATGTATAGACTATTTACCAGCAAAGTTTCAAAGTAAAAATATATTAAGATGGACAATAATACCATTACTAAATCTATTCAAACCGTACCAAACATTCAAGCTTACCGATAAATTGGTTTCTTACCATAGCAAGCTTACCGTTGAACCAATTAAAGTAGATATCTCAATTGGTTAGAGACTCGTGCTGATAACTTGTTATAAAATAATAAAGAAAGGAACAAGAATAATAAGACAGAGAAGAGAGGAGACTTCTTTATTTCTCTTGGAAAATGAGGGATGATTTATAATGAAGAGCGCCCCTCTATTTAGAGGGAAAATTCCTCCTAATTTCTCTCCAAAAGATAGACATTTCATATCTTGATAGATACTCAATATATCTTGATAGATCTTGATAGATACTCTCTATATTCTTGATAGACATTCACTATAATGTAAATACATTTATAACAACTTTGAAAGTCTGAATGTATTTTTTAAACACAAGTCTTGGTCAATGGGTGAAAATACCACCATTTATGATGTCATCATTTGAAGTCCAAAGATGACATCTCTTGCACTCAAGTTTTAAAACATACAAAAAGCCTCTCACGACTAAAGTTTTATAATATATTCAACCCTAGCACCAAAGTTTTAGAAAATACAACCTAGTCACTTTCTATAAATATATTATATCCCTATTTAGAAATTTTAAAAAATCAGAAAAAATTAATTTTTTTCCCTTCAAAACCTCTCCGTACAGGTCGATTCTCCGACGTATAGGTTGATTTTCGATCAAAATTAGAAGGCTTTCACCAAAAAATTACTCTATACAACAAAACCTCCTCAAGATCTGCCATTGTGGCCTTTCATTGTTGTAGAAGCTCAAAAAAATTCATCCATTGTAGAAGAAGCTCATTTTTCTGACAACCTCATTTCGATCATTTTTCGGTGATATTTTGGTGGTTTATTTCATCATTCCATTAGCACAACTGATCTGTTAAGAGATCCATCCCTGTGGTTTCTTCTTTTGTGTGAACTTACCATCATCAAGCAACAGACAGTAGCCTCGACCATTACTGGTTTATTATGTTGATTGTTGAATATATTATAGTAGGCGGTGATTATGGTGGTGAATGGGGTGAGACTTCAAAGTGTTGGAAGTGGAAGTCTCTGAATAAGGTGACAGTACCCATTGCACTGCGTCGCAATGTTACTTATTACGACATGGTTAAGAGCATAATTGAAAGCAGGGAACTAAATTGTGAGCCTAGCAACTTGATCATCAGTTATTTGATGAATGCTAAAGGAAAAATTCACCTATCTTTCAGAACAAATGATAAGCAAGCTAGGTTGTGCATGCTTGATGTTGCCCCTGATAGTTCCGGATCAGTTTTGAGTGTAAAAATTATTGAGAGACATCATGAAGAAGAAGAAGGTTGAACAACACCATTTGACCCCCCTGCACCCCCGAACCCTACTTAACCGGCAATCGATGAGGATACATTTTAGAATGACTGCACTGGTGATCATAATCAAATGGACATGGGTAAACCTTTAAGTGATGATGAAAAACATGATGATTGTGTTGGAAAGCCTAGTGGATCACAATCTAACCACAGCCTCAGGAATGAAACTAATTTTCACATTGGAAAGACATTTGAAAGCAAACGATGACTGAGATTGTTATTAAAGAAAGCTTTGGTGAAAAAATCATTTTGTTTTAAATTCGTAAAGAGTTGTGCAAGATATTACAAGGTGAAATTTGTCATGACCCAAAATAGGCACATGATGCCATTTGTCACACCCTCTAGACAAGTAAGCCTAACCCAACATAATTGAACACAAATAAAAAAATAGAAAACGGAAGCAAAAGAATAGAATAATCCAAAATATATAAACGAGACACAAGTCTCAAAGATACATCCCACGTCTTGTTGTCACTAGTACAAGACTCTAACTGCAGAGTGATAACAATAACTAAAGTATCTTAAATGCGAGTAAGCATAACATAAAATAAAGAGAAATCTGGTAAGCTATGAAGTCTGCCAGACACTACCTCGATCTCCGTGGCTCTAAGCTGAACGAACGCAATCTATGATCTACTATCTGAACCAATACCTGCACGGGGTGGAGAAAAAATAAGAAAAAGGAAAAAAAAATCAAGAGTTAGTATGAAACCACGTGTACTCAGCAAGCATCATCGATAACCAACCCTGATCCAAAGCGATGGAAAGAACCACCACCCCAACTACCCAAGGTTTCCCCAAATAGATCTAAAACCGAAAAATACTCCACTTTATCCTATCAGGGTAACCCAGCACAGCAGTCATAGGATCATCAATATACAGGGTAGGCTAAATAATCCAAGTGATTCAATGCTAGTCATTCTTATGATCAACAAGTAGAAGGAAGTCATTATAAGGGAAACACCTTGTTCAACCAATAATATGAGATAAAGTAGTGAGAGTGTGCTATTATATGTATATCATGCTATCACTAGGTGTGACACCACATGTTTTACTAATCAATCCATAACCATACCCCTTGTCTTATGCATATCTCAACTCGCATATCAACCAAGAAGTAGTACAATATGATGTAATATAGTGAAATGAATGATACATAATATCACAAACAAGGTTCAATCGCGGAAATTCAATACAAAGTAAATATTCAAAGATAATATCAGAACATACTAAGGAAATGCCATGCAATGCAATGTAGTGATGATGATGAATGATTTAAAAGTTATCGCATAACTTTCTGTATACACCTACCGAGCCTCAGCGCTCTCAAGATAAGACCCATGAGGGGTTCGCAACCCACATACATGTCTCATAATCTCAATCCACCTCTCCGACTAATGTTCACGGATCAAGGTCTATATAGTATTTCATTCTCCTCTCCAGCTATTGTTCACGGATCAAGGGTTTTGTATAGTGTTTCATTCACCTCTTTTGATATTGTTCACAAATCAAGGGTTTTATAAAATATTTCTTATATCTCAATCAACCCGACCGACACATCCCTCGGTCTAGGCTATTTTAAAAGTATCTCATTTTCTTTCAAAATTAGTGTTTCTCAGTGGTACCAATGTCTCATGAATATATATGTATGATATAAGGATGTAATGCTCACAACCAATCATTATGAAGATAATAATCCATTTTATACATTTAAAAGTGAGCTCAAAATCAACTCAATGTGTCAATAATTCATGATATCAGCCCTCGCTCGGCACCACTAGAATGAATAGTCATGTAAGACATCAATAATATTATTTCAAACCCCTCACTCGGGTATCATCAATATGAAAAGGTAATTTAATGCAAAAATAAGGTCTATGATAACAAGTCAAGCCCCACTCGGCGACACAATAGTAAATATGGCAATTTAATGCACAATCAAGGACAACAATATCAGTTCAAGTCCCCACTCGGGCATCACGATAATAAATAATTTCTCAAGTCAATAATAATATTCACATAAGCCCTCCACACTGCAACAAGAAATTAACAACAATCTCAATAACAATATATCGCGAAACTACTCAAACCTAGCTTGTTCCATACGATAAGTCTCATCTTTTCGAAGGATGATGTCATTAGCCTAATTCATTAAAAGGAAACTACGCTAGTTATCAACATGCTCTAATAAAAGATACTAGACCCTGGTAACTATGTCAACTATTACAGGTCCATTTATACTCTAAGTATTTACTAAACCTCAATCATTCCATAAAAGGTAAGAATAACATAATTATCCTCTAGAAGGTCACTAAGTCCGATACAAGCTCATAATTAAGTAATCACTAACAATTATTCAAGATCACTAAGACATCTATCTATAATCTACTCTAAGGATGTTTACAAGTAGCAAGACTAACCAAGATAAGCAATTATCTAACTACAATCCACCAAAAGACTCCGGTACCCGCGAAGATGCTTGTCATATTACCTAAGCGGGACTGGGACTCCGGTACCCGCAGAGATGCTTGTCATTTTACCTAAGCGGGACCCCCAATCCTAAAATATTCATAAAAATACTAGCATACAACACATAAACACTACGAAAAAAGTCAAGGTACATCCCAACTTGCCTTTAACAAAGATCCGCAAGCCCAAACACAGTCTAATGCATCAAATGGAAGCTCTACTCCCTTGAATCAACACAAAACGCAACTAATCTAATAAAATATGACATCTACAAGTCAAAAGGAGTCCAATCATACCCATATTGACTATATTTATTTTGAGTCCAAAAATAGTTCGAAAATTGGCTCAAAATCAAAAAGGGTAAATCTAGAATTTTATTTATGAATCATGTTTGTCATATCAAGAGGAATCTAAATATAAAAACCCAACTAAAAATGAGTAGGAATCAGACTTGAAATAAAAAAAAAACTAATTTTGTACTTTACCGGATAAAACCCTCAAATTTTAAGTTTAAAAGCTAAGATTTAAAGACGAAAACACAAATTAATCTATGGGAAATGATGAAATACTAGTTTAGAATCTCACCTATAGTTCCAATCTTGAAAACCCTCTTTAATTCTCTCAAAAATGAGCTTGGAAGCTTTGAAAATTGTCGAATGGGGTTTTGAATCTCAACTTTGGTTAGAAATCATGAAAATCGAAATGGGTACTCTTAGAAAATGGAAAAAGTGAAGGTAAAATCACATAGACAATGATTATACGAGAAAAATGCATCGAGAATCGTAAAAAATGGATCTTCCTATCTCCCAAATATCAAAAACATGAAATAAGTTTGGTTTGGTCTTAACTCAATGATGGTCGCTAAAGCGACACTTTGTCAGCTAAAGAGGCCAGGTCAAAGGGTCAAACTACTGCTAAATTGGTCAAATGGTCACTTTAGTGGCTTAATCAAATAGTCAATGGCCGCTAAAGTGGTCAAACAGCCGCTTTAGCGACTACACACACCAGCATCAGCAATTTCAAAAACTTGTTTTTGACCCTCGAAACTCATCCGAAACCCTATGAACATGAACCAACAAATAAAATTTATCATAAAACATGTTTTGGACCCAATGTAATCATCATATTTATGAAAAAAGGTTGTTTACAATAAATTAACCCCGGGACCCCTTTTTGTCTATTTAGCTAGTTCTGCTCTAAAAGGTCAAAATGAAAAACAAGGCTCGGGGCCCGAACTAACTAGGCTACTAATCCAAAATCAACATTTTGAATCTAATAGAACTGACCAAATCACCATACAAAACTCATATATTGACCAAAGTCAAACGAATCCTTTTAAAGGATATTCAAAACCACAAACTCATAAAAATTTCTCCTAAATGCATCGAGGGCCGTGAAACCATCTCCATAACTCATAAATGAGATAAAGCAACAATGAGGAAGGGAAAAATAGTCAAAGTATAGAAATTTCAAAAATTCACTACGAGGGTTGTTACAAAATGTGAATCTAAAAATTATGGAAAGATATTACGAGCTAGTAAGTGCGGCACTTCGAATAGGTTTCATATTTACAAATATGTCGGCGTTCACATGTGCGGGGTCAACCATATTGTGGGCAGCCACAAGCAAGCCTCAACAAATTTAATTACTTCAGCCGTGTTAGATGAATATGTCAATAATAAAGGGCCAACGCTAAAAGAAATTAAGAGAATTATTTTCAGGGAGTTACGGTATAGTCCAGGCTATTGGAAGTGTTTGAAGGGCGACGTTGTAATGATCCTCCAAGTTATTTTCTGCATTTTCATATTATTTTGGCTTTTTGAGCTTTCCCATATCTGCCCCAAGTCACTTATGACTTGCTGGAGCTGACAGTTCGGTTACTGGATAGTTCATTTGGTTTTTAGAGCAAATTCCCTATTTTGAAGTCTTTGTTGTTCAAATTTGGCTACAGGGCCTAAACTTCAGATAAACAACCTTGTATGCCAATTCTAACAGTTCCATTATTTCTAGAGCATCAATTTTAGGCTAAGAGAATCCTTGGTCCGAGTCTCGGGGCTTCCAGACTTATTTTGGGCTATTGGGTGAAAAGTGATGAAACCACCATTTAGGTGCGGGACCCATATTTCATCAAAACAACCTCAGGTGGATATTACATCGTTGAGTTTGGTATATCAAATTTGATATGGTAGCATAGTTCATTTGTGTTCATGAGTTTTCGAATGAATCCCGAGGGCCCGCTAAAAACTTGGCAAAGTATTGCCAAGTGCTGATGCTGCTTCAGCTGGTGCGACCTCTTAAGAGGGCATTTGGCCGCTTAAGCAGAAGCTGCTTTAGCTACTTGGGCATAGCTTTAGAGGCTAGCACTGGTCCTAGGTGGTCCGCTTAAGTGGAGACCTTACCATTTTAACGGACACCGCTTAAGCGACGTTTGGTCTGCTTTAGCGAAGGTCGGCCTGTCCATGGACTGCTTTAGTGGTAGTGTGCTGCTTTAGCGATGACCTCCTTAGCGGTCAAGTTGGTGCTTTAGCGGTACCTGCAGTGCATTTAATCCCCTTTTCACCCATTTTTCTCCCATTATTCTATAAGTGTTAGGCATTAAAGCCCTAGAGAGATAGTGAGAGAGGGGAGGCAATTCTTAGGTGATCAAGGGAGATTGGAGAGTTCTTCAAAGACATTTTCCTTGTCTTAAGCCTTGTAAGTTCCATCTAATTTCACGATAAATTCGCCGTTTTAGATTTAAATCCCCAATTCATTTATGGGTTGATTTTGGATGTGTTGGAACTTGGAATTTACCAATTCTCGAGGGTAAATGATCCTTAACCTTGAAGGACATTTTGACAGTTTCAAATTTATGATTCTGTAAGTGGGCCCCACATAGGAGTTTTAGCTCGATTTTGGGCCCGAAGCATTTATATGCAATATGGATATCATTATTCTCATATTAATGTGTAGATCATTATTATAATAGTGTGGCATCATGTGGAGGCTTTTTGGGAGGGAAAATCCCCAAGTAAGTGGAATTTATCGAGCATTCTTCGCCGTCCAGGTAGGCTAGGCTTAACTTACTTATAGATTGAGCTTTATTCTGGTATTAGTATGATATTGTGCTAGTTTTGGGTTGTAAATTACAGTTTGGTTGCTTAGTTAGTGAAGTTGGATTTATTTGGTCGATTTGTGAGCGTGTTGGGGGTAGAATCGATCCATTTACCCTTCCTTTACGTCAAATAATGCTTTTAGGCTTTATTTAGACTTATATAATAATTTGTAGCAGAATTTTGGAGACTTAGTCATTTTCGGGTAGAAATTGCCATAGTATGGACTTTTGGGTTTAAAAGCGGGCTCCGCCGACCCTCTTTTAGGTTGTGCAATCTTGTTTAGCTCCTTGTAGACTTATGATGACTTCGAGTCAGGGATCTATGATATGGTTTTGGTATTAAAGATCGGTTCAAGTCCAAAATCTATGATATGATTATGGTATTAAAGATCGGTTCAAGTCTGGCCTTCTACTATTTAATTATGGTGTTAAAGACTGGTTCGATTCCGGCATCTATGATATGATTTTTGTATTAAATACCAGTTCAAGTCTGGTATCTATGATATGGTTATGGTGTTAAAGATCGGTTTGGGTTTGGTATTTTGCAGTACGAGTGGTTACATGGATATGGGGTTATTGGTTGGTTGTATCATGCTTAGTGTCTATAGATCTCCTCTTGATTGTATACATCGGGCTTATGGGGGCTCATTTGAGTTAGTCTTCTCTTGTTTGCACCTTCTAGGCTTATGGGGGCCTAGTTAGGTTATAATTAATTTACTTTAATTTTTGGTATCACGTTTTTAATTATTTATTTTCCTGTGTTGGAGCATGATCTCAGGTTTGCCCCTTTCTCCTTGACTTAGCTTACATTCTCGCATTTTATCATGCTCTTATTATGATTTAGCTCAGTTGGATGATGATGCCTACTGAGTACCCATTTTTTTGTTGCTCATACTGCACTTCTGCATCCTTTTCTGGTGAAGATCCGAGTACTAGCTGCCGTCGCTGATATTTCTTCCAGCTTACTTACAGGATCCGGAGATAGGGTGAGCTTTCAGAGCCGGAGTTGATCCCTTATCCTTCCTAGATTTTTGACAGTCTTTACATTCGAGACTACCTGTATATTGATATTACTAGTACTCTTATTCTTTTGATTAGTGGCTATTTTACTGGCCTTACCAGGTCGTGGGATTCTTCTTTTGTTCTTTCTCTTTTCTGTTTGGTATTATAGGATCGTATTCATATTTATATCACCTTCGATCTTATTTTTTGCTTATTTTCTGATATTTATCCCGTCTTTCGCCTTTTAGCCCATTACTTGTCATTATGGGCTACGGTTTGGCTTACCTACTGGTGGGTTATGGTAGGTGCTATCATGACTTCGAAATTGGGTCGTGACAGACGTAATTGTGAAGGACATAATCAGGGGCACACCAAAGCACGGGTGTGCCATCCTACCAGCTTATACCTACATGGTTAACTCTATAAATTTGGGTTTCGTCAATGCCATTATAGTTGATGACGAGAAGCGGTTCAAATATTATTTTCTAGCTTATGGACCATTAGTTCGAGGATACTCTCACATGAGAAAGGTCATTTCCATCGATAGCACATATTTATCCAGCAAGTACGAGGGTGTGTTATTGACTGCCATCATAGAAAATACCAAGAAACACATAAATCCAATTTCATTTTGTATGGTGGATAAGGAAAATAATGCTTCATGGGAATTCTTATTTAGGAAGATGTAGCTGATAATAGCCGATGATCCGGAGTTGTGCATCATCTCTGATAGGCACAAGAGCATAGCTAATGGAATTGCCAAAGTCTCTGAGCATGCTTATCATAGTTTATGCATGCAACACCTCAGTGAAAAGTTTTGAAAAAATCACCCTTGCGGAGATTGCCGTGATGTTTTCTGTGATGCTGCCAATTCATTTAGTATCAATGAGTTCAATGATCATTTCCAACACTTCAACAGTAGATATCCCACAGTCATTGCATGTTTGGAGGAAATTGAATTTGAAAACTGGATCCAGGGCATATTTTCCAACCTATATGTACGACATAATGACGACAAACATCTCTGAGTTGCTTAATTCCATATTGGTGGCTGAGAGGGAGTACCCCATATCTGCTATATTTGATTCCATTTCTTATAGATTTGCAAAAAAAATTTAGAGAAAGGCCCAGAAAAGTTGCCAATTCAAAAAATAAATATGTGCCCGTAATGGAAAAGCACATAAGGGAGAAGATGACCGAATGAGACTCGCTATATGTCAATAATGTATAAAAAGATGGGAATGAATTCACCGTAATCAATTATGGCCTGACTGCCAAAATCAATTTAATTGACAGGATATGTTCCTGTAAAGAATATGACTTGGTAAAAGTATTGTGCGCTCACGTTATGGCAGCCCTTAGATTGAAGTATGGTAGCGAATATGGTGGAAGCATATACGAGTATTACTCGCCCATGTAGCTGGTTGAGTTACTCTTTCTCGCATATGTTGAACCTATTATGTTAGTCCTTCCGTAGTTAGAATGGAGTGTGCCCTAAGAGTTGTTAGACATAAAAATTCCTCCACCTGATTACACTCTCAAACCTGTAAGGAAGAGAGTGAACTATATTCACGGCGTCATGAAGCCTTCGAGGCCGAAGCCCTCTAAGAGAAGAAATAAGTGTTCCATATACAAGGTACCAGGCCATAAGAAAACAACATGCCCAGTTTAAGGACATTATCCCACCTATTAAAATTTGCAAACTTTAATGTGTATTGCTGTAACTGTCTCTGAATGTGTAATGCTAGTTTTATTTTAATCAACTGTGTCTCATATTTATTACTCGACTAGCTATTCTCTTATAAACCCTGCATATCGTCTAAGATTTTCCAAAGCATAACTAAGAGATTATCTAAAATAACACACGACCTTAGTCTAGGATCAATGGGCAAAACCCTTGTTTCATAAAAATTGAGGAGATGTAATGATAACAATTTTAGAACGCTGTACATCTATACAATCAAAAGGAAAGATACTCTAAACTTCTATAATACGCAAATGTCACCTCTACGTGGCCATCACCAGTTGGCTGGAGATTCTCTTTCCCCTCCCCTATTGGTCTATAAAGTAAAAACTCTTCTATATCTTCTATAATCAAGTACAGAAAATCAAATTCAAAATTTAATAGCAACAATGGAGAGAAGAGTTCAAGCGCCAAAAATTGCAAGAAACACCAACCATATCAATAAAGCCCACTAGCGTCTGTCTATGCAAGACCTTCTCCTTCTCAGAAATGACTATGAAAGACTATTTTGAGGGATCGGCGAGGATCGAGCAAGAATGGAAATGCATCTCCGGTGAATCAACCACTTTCTGTACGCTATTCTGGAGAGGATGGATGTCGACCCATATGATCTTACCACCCTCCCCCCCACCATCTCCTTGATCTTATTTTTTTTTTTGGTATTTTTAATGTCAATGTTGTTCACTTCTAAGCTTTCACTTATGAAAGTGGTAGATGAAAGCTTTCGGACTTTCATATAGGAAAGCTTTTTTTCTCTTTTTGATGCTATGGTACATTGTGGTAGATGTTTTTGCTGGGGGAGATGATGTAGTGATGATGTAGTGAATTGAATATTAATGAAATTTCAGTTTATGTACATGTTCTTCTTTTTGCCCTATTTTGTAAATTTTATGTAATTTTCTTCTTAAGTCTTGCCAAGGATCAACGACTAACAACTACAAATCTAATCAATCAATATCATTTATCATAATCCATTAGTAATGAATTGATTATAAATCAGTAATGGGTGATTAGAAGAGTGACATTAAGTATCTGATATAGTTTATCTGCATTATTCATTAATGGGAAGCATGAGTTAATTTCATAAGTTCGACAAATTTCAATCCACAAAATAATATATAATACACCGGCATAGTTTATCATAATATAAATAGTCTATCATGGATATCCTATACTGTCGATACACACTTACCAATATATATATAGACCGACGCATGGATGTGGCTTTAAAAAAGCAATTAAAAAGCAAATAAAATTAGAATAAGGGACTTTTCCCCAATTCAAATATCATGGAACAACTTAGTTACATCATATGAGAGTCTCCATCAAGTTTTGACATGATCAAAAGAGTTTAAGTATTGGTTCATGGATCAACAATAATATGCTAAAAAGATGATAAATAAATAAATAAAATTAAAACTGAAGACTACAATCATTAAAACATCATAACACAACTTAGCTACATCATATGAGAGTCCCCATCAAGTGGTGACATGATCCAAAGGATGGTTGAGAACAAGTAGTGATTCTTAAAGCAATGATATCTAATAAGTATGAAGATAAGTAATGGTTCTCAAAGCACATCCCTGATCTAAGAATGTTCTTTATACAACCATTACTTGTCCTTGAGCTCTTTGATTCAAGTCACTACTTGATGGTGACGCTTATATGATGTAACTAAGTTGTGTCATGATGTTTAACTGGGGAAAAATCTCTTGCTTTAATTAATTTATTTTTTATCATCTTTTTAGCTAATTATTCTTGATCTAGGGACAATTATTTGTCCTTAAACTCTTTGGATCATGTTACCACATGACGGAGACACTCATATGATGTAACTAAGTGGTGTCATGATGTTTAATTAGGCTCAAGTCCCCTATTCTAATTTTATTTAGTTTTTAATTACCTTTTTAAAGCCACATCCATGCCTTGGTCGATGTATATTGGTACGTGACTATTGAAGGTTCAAGACGTCCATCATAGACCTTAGCTATAAGATATTGATAATGACACATTGAGTATATACTTATTTTGGGGTTTAGGGATTGGGGTTAAGGGTTAACGGTTTAGACTTTGGGTTCAGGGTTTGGGATTTGGATTTTTTTTTGGGTTTGTGGTTCTCATACATGTTCGAATTCAATAGATTATTTTTTAATAATAATTTTCTAGAGTCCATCCCAAACCACTAGTCGATGATAGATTGTTGTGCCATATATTTACTCGTTTTGAGTGATATATGCTTAACCAATGTTTTGGTTTCGCAAATACTATGTGTTGTTTATCGTTATCGACTACTGTGATCTATGATAGCTGATATATTGTCTATTAAAAATTTTAACTGCACAAAAATAACGGACCCTCACTCTTCTTTTAGAAAAAAAATCACCTATTCACCCTTCCTTTTTCATCTACCATAAATGTCTCAATCATCCGAAGCATCCCGAGTGGAAAATTCATACATTTGTTTATATGGTAAAGAGGCTATCTTGAAGTTATCAAGCACCGAAAAATAATCCAGGTCGAAGTTTCTATAGTTGTAAACTTGGGAAGGTATGCTTCTAAGATTTTTCATATTTTTTTCTGTAAAAAAAGTCTAATCATTTGTTGTTTTTCTTAGGATAATGGTGAATGTAAGTATTTCAAGTGGATTGAGTCATACCATAACTTGCCGGCAAATTTGATAAGTCAGAGCCCGGGATCTTCTGACACATCGGTATTTCATTGCTTCACATTATCCAAATTTAAAAATTAAGAAAGGCTAATGAAATCTGAAGAGAATATAATGAAATCTGAAGAGAATATCTCTGCTTAGGACATTACTCAGAGAGTTAGAAGAGAGAAGGGATCACCTGAAATGGTTGATGAAACAAATAGAGATCGAGAGGGATCAACTTAAGCAGATGTTGATTGTAGTTGAAGAAAAAATTAATCGACTGGAGACGATAGCGTGTGGTTTATTAGTATTGATTACTACTTAGAGATATGTAATCGGCCTGTAGTGCTAGTGATGTATTTTGAACAATATACGCAAAAATATTTGTGTATCTATCACATCTAAGATTTGATCTTTTATTTATAATGTACTAATCTTCATCTTCTATTAGTCTATTATCAACCAGCTGGTATTGTCATTTCTATAGATAATAAAGGTCTCAATGATCCTAACTTAGCATATTTAGTAGTAAGTGAACAAGCATAAAATCATCATAAAAGACTTCATCATCAAAAACCAAAAATAAATATTATCTGCCAACTACCATCCAACAAAACCATCATAACCAAAAATAAAAAATGTTGTCAATATTGTCAATATCCATCATAAATATGGTCAATAACCAAAAACTAGGATCATCATCAAACCCAAAACAAAAAAAAAATTATCTGTCAGGAACTTTATCAAACATGAAATTAAATTGTCTTAAACACTGCCAACCATCAAACACATAATTAGCAATTATTTTCAGAATCACTACACTTCCCAACATTGAGATCTACAACAATGGACAACATATCAACCTCTTTTTCTTGGACATCCTTTTTGGGGACATCTTGTTCAGGAACATCTACTGCATTTTTGACAACTGATTCAGGCACCTCTTCATGGTCTGTTTTATCGATCTGATCATCTTGTTCAGCGACTTCTTCATTTGCCTCCTCAAATAGAGCATCAGGTTTAGGATTAACGACATCCACCTCAGCTGGTTTAGGATCCCCTTCAATTTGATCAGCTTGTTTTAGAGCATCTTCTTTTGCCTCCTCAGATTGATCAGCATTCTGAATTGGAGAAACATCTCTAAGGGCCTCGTTAGCATCTTCCAAATCTGCTACAACAACTTCTTTATCAATTGCAAAATTGACTCTTGTAGTTTATTTACCATTGTCATGGTCGATGGCGCATTCTTTCTCATTATCAATCACATGTTCGGTCACTGCATATTTCGAACATAAATATCAAAAAGTGCTTATGTATAGAACTTTTATGTAACAACAAAAATGAGTGTTCACCTTGGTTCTTGGGAGACTCTTGCTTCTTCTCCATCTCAATCTTTTTTTTTTACTTCTACTTCATATTATTGAGAATGTCTTTCAAGACATTTTAGATATTAAGCAAATGATGAATCAACCCCCCTACTACTGGGTCTTTAGAAAATCAACCCCTGGTTGATTCTTGATCACCAATATGTCCGCTACTTGATTGAACTTACCTCCTTGGCCTTCTTTCTCCCGTAACTCTTGCACCTGTATTTTCATCCTCAGTACTATCCCCTATATGCTCCTTTCTTAGCCTCCTAGGAGATGAAGTGAGGACAGTAACTCCTTCTAATTTAGCCTTCAAGAAATCTATAACTGGATCCTTTACCTCATTCGGATAAGGCACAAAGGATTTCATGTAGTCCTCATCCATCTCATGAGTTGTAAAGACAATACACGGGCACACAACCTAAAAATAATCAAAACATTAACGTGCAGTTTGAATATTTGAAAAAGAATTAATAACCAAGTCAAAATTCATACCTCTAAAGCTCCCAATTGGTTTAAAAGATCACCTTCAGCAAATTGATCGACTTTAATTGTATGCCATCTTATGATCTTTAGGATATGCAAAGAAACGTCATTTGATTTGCCTCCATAATATGCCGTGGACTTACGACACTTTTGATTCTTAAAACAAGGGAAATTACTAGTTTAAAGGCATGTTTTTGTGGGTATGATGTGTTTTATGGTATTTGCAGGTTAAACAAGTCCGAAGAAGCAAAGTAGAAAAAATGAGACTCAGGGGCATCAGACGAACCATTCAACAACCATTGGATCTGATAATGGTCGTACTTTGTAGTCATTGGTTGTAGCTAAGAAAGTGAAATATGAAGAAGATCAGACCCACGATCATTGGAGAAAACAAAGCCCTCGTCCTGAAGATCGTGGGAAGATTATCCTGCAAAGTGAAAATAAAAGGTGGAAACAACAGAAGGATGAAAAGGTCATTAGTAGAAAGGATGAGCTCATCCTGAGCATCGTTCCAGCAAACATCTGCAAGTATTCAAAAAGGCATCCATCCAACAATGAGCACAAGGTATGATTATGGTATCTACCAACAATCGTCCTATGCTTCATCCGAGGTGCCGACTCTGCAAATCCTATTGTATTTAGGATAGGTTTTGTTTTTGTCTATAAATACTCCTAATAGGTTTATTGTTTTAGTTTGTATTCTATTGATACTTTTGAGACATAATATTGTTCTTGCAAGTACAAACATCAATTTTTAGGATTTTGATTCATAATTGAGATTCGTGGTTTTTTATCTTATTCTTCGTAAGTGCATGATTATGTTTTCTTTACAGATATATTATTGTGTTCTTATGATTATGAGTAGCTAAACACCACAACTAGGGTTGTGGGAATCATAATGGATTAACAAAGTAGTGTTCGTAGTACGAAGTGATTCACAAAAGGTGTTTGTATGTGTGTTGTTGTTCTCTTCAATTTGATTACTTTCTAGCGGTGCGCAATGTTAGAACTCGCCTTATATCTACTTTGGATGAAAGGATGAGTAACAGATAGGAATAGGGAATAAACAAAAGAGACTTGGAGCTATCAACCTTCAATTAATAGCTCGATTTGATAATTCGGGGAAGCTAATATGGGATCCAAGATAGAGTTAGTAGTGCAAAATTCAGGTGAAGAGAAAACTTACTTAAGGATAGTTACTTAAACAAGTGCAGAAAGCCGTTTAGGTGAACATAACCTATAGATTCTACATACCAAGCACCAGAAAATATCACTAGTATGAAGAACCTATGGAGTTATGAAGTTATGGGGAACACAGTCCTAGTACCTCTCTCATATTGATTATAAACCAAATAAAATCAACAATGGTTACTATTTGAAGTCAGAAATCCAAAACCACACTTACAGGAAATTACTTATTGATTGTTTAGATAAACACATTGATAGTTCCTAACCATATTCCTCATAGGAACAACCCCGACCTTGGTTGGGTTCTATATTTGACAGCGATCACTTTATACTTCATTTAGAGGTATAATTTGGGAGACATCAAATTTTGGCGCCGTTACTGAGGAATATGGTTATGGAGTTGATAGATTTTGATTGTATGATTGTTGGTTATTGTTTCCTGATTTTACATTTTCTGTTAATTTTTGGGCACACCCCTGTGAATGTCAAACATTGGAGTCAAGGCAATCCCTTGATTCCAGTTGATCCAAAATTTGAAAGGTCTCTAAGAGATAAAAGAAGAATGGTTAACAAATGAGTTCATAATGAGGGAGTTCTGAACCAAGGACTTCATGAGACTGCGAAACAAACCACTACTAGATTGGTTGTTGAAGGAAATGCAAGAAAAGAAGCTGCCAGACAGGCAGTACTGGAAGAAAGGGCTAGACAAGTAAAAGTAGGTCATCTGGCTGCACTTGAGGAACAAAATAGACAAAGAAGGAATAAGGGGTAACAGCCTCCCCAGCACCATGTTCCTGAGATTGATGATACAGATGATGATCTAGATTTTATAGAGGCAATTGAAACAGGTGTTATTGTTCCACCCCTGTTGCCACTAGGAACTAAGTGTGACATCACCAATGGCATTATCCAGCTACTAAACTTGAAGGGAGTGTTCATAGGCCTTGCTACTGCTAATGCAAACCTTCATCTGAAGAACTTTATAGGGATTTGAATTTTCTACGACTTACCTGGTGTGAATCATGATGCTATTAGATTGCAGTTGTTTTTCTTCTTTTTGACTGAATAAGCCACTCCATGGTTGATCGAGCTGCCAAAAAGGTCAATCACCAATTGGAAAGAGTTGAAGATGCAATTCTTAGAGCAATTTTCCCCACCTTCAAGAATGTTATAGTTAAAAGATAAGATTTATAACTTCAGCCAATTACATTCGGAGGCATTGTACAAAACTTGGTTGAGGTTTAAGAAGTTACAGAATATCACAAATCACAGAATATCGGGCCGTAATTTGCTTGAGATCTTCTACAGAGGTTTAAATATGAAAAAAAAAGGTTGTAGTAGACACTAGCACAAGTGGGGTAATTATGATTTTAACTTGGGAACAGGCTTCTGAGATTCTAGATAGGATCACTCAAACTATCCAAGGTTGGCACACTCGAGAGGAAGATATGCCCGCAGCCACTCATATGATAGGAGAATCTGCAAAATAGAAAATAGTTGGGGATTCTGTCACCTAGGAGTTAGCACAATTAAAGACTGAATTCATCTTGTTCACAAAATAGTTTTGCAGCAGCAGGGGCAGAAAAGGTGAATGTGATTGGTTCACAAGGAAAACCTCCTACACATAAAGACTCTGATTCTGAGGAGGAGGCTATGTATCTAGATGATTAGGTAGTGGGTTTTTGATCCAAAGGCCAAGGGTCTAATCAAGATAATTGGCGCTTTGGTCAAGGGAACGAAGGTCAAAACTATTAAATGAATAATAACTATAATAGGCCTGGCATGAGATATGAGTTAAGGGAGAGATGGTGATTAGAAGAGAAAAGATGATTACAAAGACATAAGTATCCTTTATGTTCCACCAGGGAACCGCGATGCTAATTTGAGTAATTCTAGAATGAAAGACATTCTTGCTAAACTGGTGAAAGGGGTAGAAAATACTGAAGACTAACTTAAGGAGCTTAGAGCAGATATTTTAAGGATAAATAAGAAAGTCTAATCATAGGCTACTTCCATTAAACAGCTTGAGCAGTAGTTTTGTCAGATTTTAGCTACAACAAATCAATATCAACAGGGTACACTTCTAAGCAACACTATCTAAAACTCAAAAAATAATGGTTATTGCTTGGTGATTACTACTGGGAGTGGTAAGATGACTGTGGATCCATCTATGCCTATGGATATTGAGAATGATGTTGAGCCGGTGACTATTGATGATGAGAAAGTAGCCGAATTTGAGAATTAAGTTGAGGATGACAAAGTGTCTGAAAAGCCACCTCCAGTTGCTGAAAAGGAAGCTAAGGATAAAAAGGGGAAAAAAGAGGTCCCATAAGTATTGACTCCCATTCCACGACCTCCTCCTCTATTCCCATACAGAATGAAGAAGAGCTCTGAAGAAGGGAAGTATCATAAGTTTATCTCGATGCTAAAAGAGTTGTAGGTGAACATCCCTTTAGTTGATGCACTTAAGAAAATATCAGGGAACACAAAGTTTATGAAGGATTTGGTGAATAAAAAGAGGACCGTGAGTTTTAATCCTATTTATAATGTACACCATTGTAGTGCAATAGCCTTTTGATCTCTAGTTAAGAAGAAGGAAGATCCTGGAACATACAAGATTCCATGTACAATTGGTCCTCTCAATTTCACTAAATCCTTTGGGTGCTAGAATTAATTTGATGCCGCTAGCAGTATATAGATAGTTGGGGTTGGGGTTACCCAAATCGACTTTGATGAGACTTATTATGGCGAATCGCACTGTGAAGAAGCCCATAGGAGTTTTATGCGATGTTTTGGTGAGGGTTGAGTCCTTCATTTTTCCAGCTGATTTCATCATCCTTGACTGTGAGGTTGATTTTGAGTTTCCCATTATCGTAGGGAGACTATTCCTTGTAACTGGGAGAGCATTGGTTGATATGGAAAATGGGCAGTTGAAGTTTTGGTTGAATCATGAGCAAGTAACATTCAACATATGCCAATCCATGAAGCAGCCAAAGGATATGTGCGTGATCTCAGTTATTGTTACAGTCAATGAGGATGCATTGGCAATTCCTATGGAGGAGAGGCTTGGAGTCAAGACACTTGTAATCGTTATTATGAATTTCGAGGGTGATGACATTGATGGGTATGATAAGATGGTGGGTGCACCTGCTGGTTTGGGTTCCTATACTTTCGTACCAAAGAAGTTAGATCTTGATTTGAAGAATAGAGTTACCCCACCGGCTAAGCTTTGATTGAGGAGCCTCTTATCTTAGAGCTCAAAGCTCTTCCATCCCATTTTCTCTATACATTCTTGGGAGCCAACAACATTTTGCTGGTTATTATTGCAGCTGATTTGGTTGAGTGGCAAGTTGAGGCTTTAGTATTTGTTTTGTAGAAGTTCAATAGGGCCATTGGATGGTCCATTATTGATATCATTAGGATTCCACTTGGAATTTACACACACAATATCCAACTTGAGCTAAATTGTATTCCTAGTATTGAGCATCAATAAAGACTGAATTGGCCTATGCAAGAGGTAGCTAAGAAGGAGATTATCAGGTGGTTGGATAGTGGTATGGTTTATCCTATAGCCAATAGCAAATAGGTGAGCGGTTTAATGAATATCAAAAAAGGGTAGAATCATTGTGGTTCCAAATGAGAAGAATGAGTTTATTCCTATGAGGTCGGGGTAACGACCCCCTTAGTTGTTTTGTGAATTTTACTTGTCTTTCCTATATTAGTTCTACTCATAGTTTGTATACATGATGTATCAGTGCTCGAGTTTTAATAAAGTTAAGCTTGATATCGGTCAACCTTTGGTTAAGACGACCCCAAATTAGTGTTTAGTGATTCCAATAGGTTCGGAACATGCATTTTAGTTGATTTACATATTTGGTTTATTTCCACGGGGTTTCGAACAAATTATGAGGATCTATTCAAAATTTTAGGTATTTTAGATAATTATTTTAATTAGTGATTTAATGGGTCAAAACCATAATTTATTTAATTATGTGGCCAATACAAGAATAAATTTAAGTGGGAAGAATTTACCATATTAGAGAGTAATATTGGAGGTTTGCAACTAGGGCGGCTGAACACAAGCAGTTAGCAACGCAATTTTCCCCACCCGTAACTTTGAATACATCTCTCTCGGTTAAGCTTCAGGTAGAGCTACTTTATGAGAATTGATTTCATACTGCCTTGTCTATCTACTATGATATCTATATTAGTTACGTGAGAGCGAATGGAAACTTAGGCAAGAAACTTTTCTAGTGACTTATCATTACGGTAGATTTAAATTATTTGATGCATTAGTATTAGATGGATCAAATAATGGTGTTATTAGGTACTAATGATGATGAGAATGGTAGGCTAAGTTCATGGATAGTAGTGTGCAAGTGGGTTAGATGTTAGGCAGAAAACATTAAGGCAACAATTTGGGTGTTATTAGATTTGTGTATAATAACTAATAATTAGTCAATCATTGGAAAAAGAAAATGACAAGAATGATTGGCAATCATTGAAAAATAATAATGGGATGGATGTAGTATAATGGTTTCCTGTACAATTAAAAGTACTATAGTTGCTAGTTTTTCTTCATGCTTAGCTTTGGTTTACGGGATTTCGATTAGTTACGATTTCAGTAAGTTTTGGTTTTAGGTCTAGGATTTTTAGAGCAAGAATTTACAAAATTGGTGTCAATAGATTTGTATTATTATTTTGATTATGTATTTGAACTGATTTTGACTATTCGGAAGCTTTACAGAAGGGCAAGGCCCTAGCAAATTAGCTTGCATTCTGATTCTTCGGTTGAGGTAGGTTATGGTTTAATTGGAGTTTAGACTCGATTTAATTGTGTGTATTCTCCTAAGTTGAATGCTTGTTGACTGGGCTTCAGACATACTTGAATTTGATGATATTTGGATTGTGGACACTTGTATGAATAATTATTGAAAGTTGAACTTGATCAAATTGCCTTATGATTATAAGTGTACTTGTAAATTTAGTACTCGTGTTGTATCCTGAGAGATAG
Organism: Capsicum rhomboideum; assembly: GCA_031232105.1. Classification (NCBI taxonomy): domain Eukaryota; kingdom Viridiplantae; phylum Streptophyta; class Magnoliopsida; order Solanales; family Solanaceae; genus Capsicum; species Capsicum rhomboideum. The sequence goes on along the minus strand of CP124719.1, from coordinate 41,901,690 downwards.
TGTGAATTTGATGAAATGTATCTAATATGGTTATGGAGGATCAGGTACCACGCCGGTGGATATGGATAATGATATTGATATTACTTATTTATGGAGGATCGGGTATAATGTCGGTACGGTACATGGACTTAGATTATCTCTTGCAGTTCATGATTAGTTGGGCAGAAATAAGTTTGTTATCATGTGTGTACAGACTAGTGTTGATTTTGAGAGGTCATGTGGTTTAATAAGCTGATAACAAGTTAATGGTGTTCTAATTATGAGGTTGAGAAGCACATAGTTGTTACTTATGGTATTATATAGTTGTTATTATGGTATTATTGTTGATTTCATGGTTTTTTACGGTATGGTTGATACACTTGATGTTTACGTGGCTTGTTTGTAAGCATTGTTTTGCCTGTCATTGATGTATTTGTTGATTCATTGAATACTTGCTATGTGTTGATGCCTGTCTACTTGTTATTTGATTTATGTTGTATACATGTTACTATATTGAGTTGGCCTATGATACCTACCACTACATAATGGCTTGTACTGATACTACCCTGTACTCTTCTTTTGTTGAGTGCAGAAAGTATTCCGAAGGCTCAGATATGACCTTATCTATAGCGTTTAATAGATGATCTCGATCCAAGGGTGAGCACTCCATCTTCTGGCTGCCATGGCTCATCACATTAGTACTTGTCCTTCTTTCAGACAATGAGACACTCTATATTTTTTGTTATTTTGGATATTTCTTTTAGACATGATTTTTGTTCTAGAAGTTCTTGTACAATGACTTTCGGGTCTTGGGAATTTTAATAGGTAGTTTATTTGATTTCCGCATTAATATTGATTAGTTTTGGATTTATTATAATTAAGTTGGTTTTTATGATAACGTCATCTTAATATTGGCTAAATGATTGGGTAATGATTCGGGTTAGATGGTTCTCCCACAGGAAGATTAGTGTGGGTGCCACTCACGGCCATTTGGGTCGGGATAAAATTGGTATCAGAGCCCTAGGTTCATCGATCTCGTCGTACAAGAATATGTCTAGTAGAGTCTTGCGGAATGGTATGAAGGCATATGTACTTTTCTTCGAGAGGCTACAGGACACTAGGAAAATTAAAATTCTTCTTGCTTTAGTGCTATTACTTGACTTTAATTGGTATGTGGTGATAAAAATTAGTATCCAACTTCTTTCATTCTTATTCTCTCAGATAGTGAGAACAAGAGCGAATATCGAATAGTGTTCCCTAGATTGATGTGTAGAGATCCACATTAAATTTGTGGGAGGCTATAAGGCTTTTTAGGAACTGTTTCACTTCTTCTTTCCTATCGTGCATTTGGAGTCAGTTGCATGAATGGGTTGAATCCAATTGCTATCTAATCGGCCCCAATTGGTATCTCACTAAAGATGATTGAGATTGGCCGTCTTAGTTTATATCCTAGCATTAAATTGGAATATAGGTTATTCCAATTGGTAGCTGCCGAAATGGCCATACTGTGTGTGAATGATGAAGTAATGATCGTTGTAAAAATCTTGCCTCCTAAATAAAGGTAATGAATAAAAGTATGTATGGTTGGTTGTAAAATACTTGTGTAATTGCACTGTCATGGTAGATTGGATTGTTGTAATGTCTAGATTTGTGTTGAATAAATGTTAGGTGATGATGTGTCAATTGAAATTGTAGTTTTTTTTTACTGAAATTATGTGTTGGTTGAAACTATATGTACTATTTAAACTCTGTGTGAGATAGTGTCTTGTTGAAATATGGGTTACTTGGATAAATATTAATCAAAATTATGGTATGATAAACTAATAGATGATGATTCATGATGAGTTGACTGGATAAATTACCGAATTATGAAATAATGTGCAGATTATAGACTAATGAGTTTGGTTGTGCTTATTATGTGGTTTGAATAGACCATGAAGTCAGAGAAATAATGAAAGCTTTATTGATATTGAAATGACAATATGAGCATTAGATAATAATGTTCCTTTTAGAGTGGGTTATGAAAATATAGTTGTATTGTTGTTTCTAACAGTGGTATGAAGTTGCTCAGTGTAATGATTATGAGTAATTGTAGTATTTATTGATAATGATAGTTTGATTAATAACGGTCCCTTAAGAGAACCAGGATTGTGGATGATATATGACCTTTGAGCTCCTTATGAGGGCCAGTTTGTTGCTTTACATTGTTCATCGCTTTTGTATGAACTAGTTTCCTAAAACTGTGTAAATGATAAGATAATCTTGTTATTACTATGGAAAGTGTCTAAGAACATGTTTATTGAAAATATGAAGTTACGAATGCGGTAATTGATTTCTAACCTTGTGATGAAACTTTTCCAATGAAATATCTGTGTGAAATCCTGTGAATGCATTCGTAACTTGAAAAGATAACAACTGGTGGTTGTTAAATTGAATTACTAAGGGGTATGATTAGTACCCGAATATTTATCATTATGATGAAGAGTCTAGTTGGTAAATTTGAGAGATGTCAAATCAAGGAGTGAAGTACTAGGGATTTTGGGTTAAGGATCCGGGGAATCGAAACGAGTTTGGAACAAGTTGACTGTCGGAAAATAGGATAAGAAATTAAAAAATTTGTAGAATAATGCTGGTGTACCGCTATAGCGGTAACCTTCCTCTACAGCGGAAGGTAAGCAGTGTCTGCATACCGCTATAGAGGTACCTTTTTGCCGCTATAGCGATAGGGAGACAGAATCTCCCCTTGTCCTTGTCTTATTTTGTTAAACTTTTTTTCAAGCTTTTTTAAGGTCCTAATTTTGACTGAATCCCTATTCAATTTGTCAGAAACCAGTGTTATGAAATATTATGGGTACCAAGTCTTAGCATTTTCATAAAAAGAAATGAAAAGTACGAAAAGAAAGAGATTGAACAGTCTTGTGTTGGGAAGGATAGGGGGAATGTAGGAGACTCTCAGCCTTCCCTATCCTTTATACCTTTACTAATTTCTTTCAAAAACCATACATATGAAATGATTGAGTGCGAACTAGTTTGGCACATGAGACTTTGATCTAGTAAGGGCAGGTTGATCACTTAGCTTGATAACCTGACTGGTTAAAGTTCCCGACTATAAACAGTTGATTGTCAAATAATCTTGAAGGGTGCATTAAGACTGTAAAGACTAATTTTGCAATCATTGTATAGGTTGGAATCTTGTACCTTGACAGGATGTTCTAGAAATGGAAGCCTAAGATTAATATTTATTATTTCGTTGTTGACTCGTAGTTGGGGTATAATTACCTAATTGTAGACATTGTTGTTGGAGATTAATTGATATTCCAAGGTTGATTTCGGTGATATTCTAGGTGGAGATGATAATGATAGATTTACTTGATATTAGTAATTGAATACTGGAGTGTTAGCTAAGCTGAATGATCAATGGATAGGAGTGGAAATACAGGTTGATAGATTTAGTATTGTTGTAAGAGTGTGAATAAAGTCGGTATTATAACTGTGGTTGAATGTACCCATTAATGATTGTAGGTTTGAACTTAGTGAAGGGATACAGGGTGTTCGGTAGCGAATTAGGTTTGAACTTAGTGAAGGGATACAGGGTGTTCGGTAGCGAATTCTTATAGTTCTGTCTTGGTTGTGAAGTTTGGGTGTGGTGACGAATGAGGTTGGTATGTTAAGAGATGGTGATGTTGTAGATTAGAAAGAGCTTAGATTTTGTGGTGGCTTATTGAATAAGTGGTGTATTTTAATCATTTTTTTTTTGGGTGATGAGTTATGATGGTTATAGTTCTGTGTGGTGCTGTAAGATCAAAAATTTGTATTGTGCCTTTCTTTATCCTTTGACCGTTCGGGAGCGAATGATGGATAAATTGGTATCTATTGTGACAACCAATTCTGTCGTTACTGATTTACCATAGTGGTTCTAGTTTTAAGACTAATTCTTTAGTATGGGAGTGCATTTAGTATGATCTAATGTCATACGAAATCCCTAGTACAAAGTCGTGTTGAAAGAATTCTTACCAACTGAGTTTCAGTTTAAGTTTAATTTAAGGTCATCTTCAAATGAGTAATAATCCTAGAATATAATGTGTTATGTTTCCCAAGACCTACAAAATTAAAGTTCTTCGAGTCTTCTTTCCAACGCCACCAACAGTTCATAAATACGTCATCGAAATAAAAAGTTATGATCGTTTTACTAAAGACTGTCTGTGTAGAAAAATTGTATGTTGCGATAGCAGTAAAGACGCATTATATATGTTTCATTTGACAGTTTTTGAGTTCCCAAACTCAAAAACTCAGTTCCCAACCCTGCTGAAGCAATTTGGAGTGATTTTGGTCATTCTTGGATGATTTTCTCAGTAAAGTAAGTAATTCTAACTTGTTTTAAAAAGTTTTCTATGAAATTATCTTAGAATCTCTTAAATTCAGGCCTAGGATTGAGTTAGGGATGAACCCTAAGTTAGAAAAAAGGAAAAAAATTCTAGATCTTCCAAATAACCCTTGGTAAACTGTCTAAGCTCATTTAAGGGTAAATTTAGAGGTTTTGATGTTCTTAGTGTTCTTTTAAGAGTAAATTTTGATCTACTCTTTTATATTCTCTTATAGACGATGTTGGATTTACAAAATCTTCATTGGAGAAGGTTAGGTTCATCCAGGAGAAACTTATAACGACCCAAAGAAGACAAAAAGAGTATGCGGATCGAAAAGTGAGAGATGCATTTTATGGAGGGTGAGCAAGTGTTGCTCAAGGTTTCACCCATGCAGGGTGTCATGCATTTTGGGAAGAGAGGTAAGCTTAGTCCAAGATATATTGGACCATTTGAGATTCTTTAGTGTGTAGGGCCGGTGGCCTAAAGGTTGGCATTGCCTCCGAGTTTGTCAGGAGTTCATCCCGTGTTTCATGTATCTATATTGAAAAAGTTTCATGGTGATGGTGACTACATAATTCATTGGGATTCGGTCTTGTTAGATGAAAACCTCTCTTATGAACAGAAACCGGTTGCTATTCTTGATAGAGATGTCTGTAAGTTAAGGACTAAGGAGATTGTGTCTATGAAGGTCCAGTGGAAGAATCATCACATTGAGGAGGCCACTTGGGAGACCGAACCATACATACATAGCAAGTATCCACATTTTTTTGCTGATTCAGGTAATTCATTATTTTTCCTACTTGTTCTTATTTGCCCGTTCGGGGACGAATAGTTGTTTAATTGGTATCTGATGTAACGACCCCCTTAGTCATTTTGTGAATTTTACTTGTCTTTCCTATATTAGCTCTACTCATAGTTTGTATACATGATTTATGACTTAGGGAGACGGGTAACACCGATTCTTGAGGTGTTCGAAGTGATTTAAGTCATTAATTGGGTTCTCGAGTTTTAATAAAGTTAAGCTTGATCTAGGTCAACTTTTGGTTAAGACGACCCCGAATTAGTGTTTAATGATTCCAATAGGTTCGGAACGTGCATTTTAGTTGATTTACATATTCAATTTTTTTCCACGGGGTTCCAAACAAATTATGAGGATCTATTCAAAATTCTGAATATTTTAGATAATTAATTTAATTAGTGATTTAATAGGTCAAAACCATAATTTATTTAATTATGTGGCCAATACAAGAATAAATTTAAGTGGGAAGAATTTACCATATTAGAGAATAATATCGGAGGTTTCCAACTAGGGCGGCTGAACACAAGTAGTTAGCAACGTAATATTCCCCACCCGCAGCTTTGAAGACATCTCTCTCGGTTAAGCTTCAGGTAGAGCTATTTTATGAGAATTGATTTCATACTGCCTTGTCTATCTACTGTGATATCTATATTAGTTACGTGAGGGCGAGTGCAAACTTAGGCAAGAAACTTTTCTAGTGACTTATCATTACGGTGGATTTAAATTATTTGATGCATTAGTATTAGATAGATCAAATAATGGTGTGATTAGGTCCTAATGATGATGAGAATGGTAGTCTATGTTCATGGACAATGGTGTGCAGATGGGTTAGATGTTAGGCAGAAAACATTAATGTAATCATTTGGGTGTTATTAGATTTGTGTATAATAACTAATAATTAGCCAATCATTGGAAAAAGAAAATGACAAGAATGATTGGCAATAATTGAATAATAATTATGGGATGGATGTAGTATAATAGTTTCCTGTACAATTAAAAGTACTTCAGTTGCTAGTTTTTCTTCGTGCTTAGCTTTGGTTTATGAGATTTCGATTAGTTACGATTTCGTTAAGTTTTGGTTTTAGGTCTAGGATTTTTAGAGCAAGAATTTATAAAATGGGTGTCAATAGATTCGTATTCTTATGGAGATTATGTATTTGAACATATTTTGACTATTCGAAAGCTTTACAGAAGGGCAAGGCCCTTGCAAATTAGCTTGCATTCAGATTCTTCGGTTGAGGTATGTTAATGTTTAATTGGAGTTTAGACTCGATTTAATTGTGTGTATGCTTCTAAATTGAATGCTTGTTGATTAGGCTTTGGACATACTTGAATTTGTTGATATTTGGATTGTGGACACTTGTATGAATAATTATCAAAAATTAAACTTGATTAAATTGTCTTATGATTATAAGTGTACTTGTAAATTTAGTACTCGTGTTGTATCCTGAGAGATAGTGTGAATTTGATGAAATGTATATAATATTATTATGGAGGATCGGGTACCACACCAGTACATATATGGATATTGATATTACTTATTTATAAAGAATCGGGTACCACGCCGGTACGGTACATGGACTTAGATTGTCCCTTGCAGGTTATGACTAGTTGGGCAAAAATAAGTCTCTTTGCATGTATGTACAAACTAGTGTTGAATTTGAGAGGTCGTGTGGGTTAATAAGCTGATAATGAGTTAATGGTGTTCTAATTGCAAGGTTGAGAAGAACATAGTTGTTTCTTATGGTATTATTGTAGATTTCGTTGTTGTTTACGGTATGGTTTATACTCTTGATGGTTAAGAAGCTTGTTTGTAAGAATTGTTTGGCCCGTCATTGATGTATTTATTAATTCACTGAATATTTCCGATGTCTAGATGCCTGTATACTTGCTATTTGATTTATGTTGTATTCATGTTATAAAATTTAGTTGGCCTATGATACCTACCAGTACATAGTGACTTGTACTAATACTACCCTGTACTCTTCTTTTGTTGAGTGCAGAAAGTATTCCAAAAGCTCAGACACGATTTTATCTCTAGCATTTGATAGTTGATCTCGATCCAAGGTGTCACGACCCGAAATCCCATTCGAACCGGACTGGCACCCGAAGCCGATATGGCCCGAGAGAACCAATCTTTGCTCATGAACCGTCGTATGCATATCCTCGTATGAATCTTATTAAACCCTATGCAACTATGCGAAAAACATGAATATGGAACATATGCTATACATATATATTTATGAAACTTGGCCGTTGGGGCCATCAAGTCAAAATGGACATTTGTCTCTTACATCCATATACCCACATATGTCTACAAAAGCCTTTAACAGATGCATTTATAAGACCAACTAACAGTCGGGACAAGTCCCCACTTTATACAACATTTATAACAACAAAACAAATATATAACTATGACTTAGGAGGCTCCGAACCAACTGGAGCTCACCAAAACTCTGCAAATGATCCGCAATCTACGGAGGAGGTCTACTAATGCCTGCACCTGCAACATGTTAGGTAAGTTCCCCCGAGGGGGTCAGTGCGAAGAATGTACTGAGTATGTAAGGCTCATAAGAAATATCATCATACATAAGAATATCAATAGAATGAAATATGAGAAAATAATCAATGTGGATAAACCATCATTTTATACAATATCTTTTATAATTACTCTCCTTCAAGGGAAATTACCTTCACTCAAGAGACTCGCCTCCAATAGATTCTTCTATACCCAAGAGATTCTTTCTTGCTTCTATATTCATTACCATTATTGTTCATCTACTTTGTTAGTAGGTAGTATAAGAATAACATTTATCCACATACATCCACTCTAGTGGTGGGGTAACAATATAACATACATCTACTCTATCGGGGGGTTAATAATATAACGTACATCCACTCTATTAACGTACATCCACTCTATTGGTGGTTTAACCTACATCCACTCTCATGGTGGGTTAGCATACATCCACTCTACGGTGGGTTAACGTACATCCACTCTCATGGTGGGTTAGCATACATCCACTCTCATGGTGGGTTAACATACATCCACTCTCATGGTGGGTTAGCATACATCCACTCTCATGGTGGGTTAACGTACATCCACTCTCATGGTGGGTTAACATACACGCACTCTCATGGTGGGTTAACATACATCCACTCTCATCGTGGGTTAAAATGTAACATATACACACTTTAACTTATGAGGGATAGATATATTATTTCGCACTTTACCTCCTTCACTAAACCTATGAGATCTTATATAAGTAAGCATATGATACCGGGCCTCCACCTTTGGTGGGCTATAATAAATAACATAGCATAATATTGGAATTTTTCCATATTGAACTTATACCCTTTAGAATGTGGTCCATACTCAATGAAACATATGGTAACCATGCACATTACTTCTTTATAATCTTATACCCTTTACATAGTTATGAGTGACACATTAGAGGTCATGACATTAAAGCATACACTTATGTATACACTTTTCACTTCACTCCTTTACCTCATGAGATTGACATCTTCACTTATGAAGAATAATTATACTAACTTGCACATCAGCTCTCTTATTACTCTTAAGAGATTGGTACTTTTACTTATGAAGGATTGGTACAAGGATAATCATCATACTGTAGGACTTTGGAACATGACATGATTGGAAAAGGTTTTTCAAGAATAAATAGATTCCCTTACATCTTACTCTCTTTGAGATAGTTCTTTAAGGAATGACAACGTCATGACATCTTTGGAACTTCAATCAATGATCAAGAGATAAATGAACCATAAGTCATCTAAGAATAGGACACATATGAATAACAATATACGTCACCCTGAATTGATATGCTTCAAGCCTCTCGGAATTGAAACAAGTCCAATGTCAATATGAACAACATGTTGCAGAAGGATACAAAAAAGGAACCTTACATACCTTGTCTTCTCAATACGAATATACAATCTTAAATGAGCATCCAATAGTCCCACTCCTTCCTTATGTTTCACTCTACAACACAAATATGTAACGGAGTTTACATTAACCACCAATTACCTTACAATGGCCTATAACGACAAAGAGTTACATGTTTGGCTTTAACATGCCATTTCCTTCTCGACAATACCATTTACGGCATGGTCATATCAATAATACCACAACATGCCCAACATTGACCAAAATATCATAAACTACTAGCATTTCACACCAAGTTCATATTTTACACTTCTCCATCACCACCACATCACAATTATTCCATCAAATTACTTCAATACACCTCACAACAACAAATCGGCCAAAATCCCATAATTTTCACTTATATAAAAATAACAAGTTTAGGACCATAATCACACCATACATGTTCATATTTTATCCATACCATGCTCTTTCATCAAAGTCACAAGTCATATTTCAAGCTTAAATCCCATGGATCATAAATCTTTTACAAAAACACAAAGTACCGTGTTCAATACTTCCAAGCATAACCAACATGATTTACATACTCTCCCATGCATATAATATATTAATCCATAACAATAATCACTTACCCAATCTTGAAAAATGATGATCTGGCTCCAAAGATGACTTAGGGTTTGAAAGCCCAAAAGAGGTGTTCTTGAGAAGTCTAGAAAATGCAAGAAAAGCATGTGTGTTTTTATTTATTAAAAATCAGATTTTTGTGCCCCTTTTATAGGCCATTGAAGTCCTTTGCTCAATTATTGCTTGGTCAAAAGAAGAATGGGTCATTCTTGGCCTATGTTTTTTCTTCCTCATTTTTGGGCTTTATTGAGCCCAAATCGCTTAATCCAATAAAATCAATAATTTCTCACGTTTAAATCATTTCATATGCGTTACGATGATATTACCACTCACGGAATTTATATTTGTAGCCTCAATCCCAAAAACAAGCAATTCTAGCTACGTATGGCTTATTTTGACCATAAGGGTAAAATCGTCATTTTGATGCCAAATTTGTTCTCGAGTAATTTTATCATACCAATATAATACTCTACTCATTTCATGTATATACTCATGGTTGTAGAAGAAACGTGGCAAAAATCGGCCCGGTACGTCCCCGGGCATCCTTGGGACTTAAGAAAATTTCCAACTTTGAAAAATGGAAATATCCATCCTGGCACACCCTTGGGCACGCCAAATTGCTGCCTATGGACTACAAATTTTAGCCCAGAGCGGCGTGGCACGCCCCAGCCTTAATTTTTTTGAAAATTTTATTTTTCGACTTTTCTTCGCGGGTTTGGTTAGATACTTCAAGTCCTATTCTTTAACTTACTTATTACCTTTAATATCCTTTGTTTGGAGGTCCTCCAAGCCTCATTTTTAACCCCAAAACTTCTCCACAAAAATCACAAAACACCTCCTACGAAGGGCTAATCACATGTACGAGGCCAAATTTCAATTTTTCCATCACTAACATTACAAATTATATACTCATGGCATCTCGACACCTAAGTAACCATTGTTCAACGTCATCACATAGGGTTGGGAAGGTACGGGGTGTTACATTCTCACCCCCTTAGAAACATTCATGCTCGAATGTTAACGATGTCGTTTCAATTACAACAAATGCATCTCTATATTAGCCTATACATATATAGACACTTAAAGCTCATATATACTTACTTAGCATTGGTCCACTTCCACACTTTGAACCTTTTCTTCCATTTGAAACAAATATGGGTACGTCGATTTCATCATATTATTATTTTATTTTTTTCAACTTCCCATGCGATTTCTTCGACTTGATGATTTCTCCAAAGAACTTTTACAGAAAGTACGTCTTTATTTATTAACCTTCACACTTGACGGTTTAGAATAGCAATAGATATCTTTTCCTAGTGAGATCCCCCGGACTTTGTCTATTTCCAATGGGAACAATATGAAAAGAAACTCTTATACACTTTCGGTTGGTTTTTATTGTAATCAATGAAGTGATATACGATAGGGTATATGTATCATTTGCAAATATGGATAATATACCTGTATCTCCATCAGGAGATGCCTCCGCATCCGGCCGATCCACTAAAGGATAGGTGCGATTCTGAGTTCCACTGGAACTGGCTGCTCCTCTAGCACCTCTACCGTGACCAGCAGACTGTACACCAGCTGTCGATGCCACATCAGCTAATATGGTAGGCCGTGTCATACTACCCGTAGGCCTCTGTGGGCATTCTCTCATCATGTGTCCTGGCCTACTACATACAAAGCAAACATTCGTATCAAACCGGCATTCGCCTGCATGAAATCTCCCACAGCGTGGGCACAGCTGACGAGAAAATCTCATTACCTGTGATCCCTGAATCCCACTACTCTGTTCAGTTCGACCACCTTCAGACCCTCAAAATTGAGAATGAGCACCTGCTGTGAAATAAGAGGATGAGGGTCTAGGCGGTAACATTCGAGATCCAGCTTCTCCTGGGGACACCATAGACTTCTTCATAGGTCTCGCCCTTTTTGATGGCCCTTCCTCAGCTTTCTGTGTTCTCTTTCTTTGCCTTTGATCCTCCATTTTCTGCGCAAAGGCCTGTATTCTAGCTATGTCCATATCTCAATTTAAGGCAGCAATAGTGCAGTCTCGTACCAAATAAGGCTCCAATCTGTCCACATATCGATGGACTCTATCTTCCATGGTGGCTACTACAATTGGAGCATATCTAGCCAAGGAATTAAACTGTAAACTGTATTCTCTAACACTCATATTTCCCTGACGTAAATTCAGAAATTGGTCTGCACGTGCCTCCCGAATCTCATACGGGAGGTAATGATCAAGAAATGCCATTCTAAATTCTTCCCAACCAGCTGGGGGTGCATCAATACCTCTTGATCTTTTCCAGTCCTCATACCACAAGATAGCCTCACCCTTCAGTCTATAAGCTGCTAGCTCAACCGTTTCTACACCTGTTACGTGCATCACCTCTAGTGCTCTTTGAACTTGGTCAACGAAATCCTGTGGATCTGCTTTCGGATCGAACCCTGTGAATATGGGAGGGTCTAATTTTAAAAAGTCCTGTGTATGCCGACTAGCTGCTCTAGCCGCGTCATCTTCATTTACCATTGGACCAGTTCGTCCCTGGGTTTGTGCAGCCACTAACTGCGTCAACATGTGTACTGCATTTCTTAAATCTTGATCTGTGGCATTCATTGGTGGTTCTGCGGGTATTTCTCTACCTCTTGGCTCTTTCAGAGCTGGAAAGGTAGAAGAAGACCGTGATGCAATTTCAGCGTCAGCTCTACCTTGACTAGCTTGGTCAGGTGGTAATCTACTCATTCCTTCCTCAGCAGGCATATCTACCTGCTTCCCTTTACCTCTACCTCTTCTTGTGATTGGCATGTTTACTATACCAAAGAAAAACAATAACCATGGTCAGATACAATTCAACTTACAACACTGGCTCTATTGCATGATCTAGAATGAAGAAAAGAAACAACATCCTAAATGTCCCGTAGCCTTCTACTTATAAATATGGTGTACAACACATCAATAAGTAAGACTCTACTAAGACACGGCTTTGTAGACACCCTTAGAACGAACTGCTCTGATACCACTTTTGTCACGACCCGAGATCCCATTCGAGCCGGACTGGCTACCGAAGCCGATATGGCCCGAGAGAACCAATCTTTGCTCATGAACCATCGTATGCATATCTTCGTATGAATCTTATTAAACCCTATGAAACTATGCGGAAAACATGAATATGGAACATATGCTATACATATATATTTATGAAACTTGGCCATTGGGGCCATCAAGTCAAAATGGACATTTGTCTCTTACATCCATATACCCACATATGTCTACAAAAGCCTCTAACAGATGCATTTATAAGACCAACTAACAGTCGGGACAAGTCCCCACTTTATACAACATTTATAACACCAAAACAAATATACAACTATGACTCAGGAGGCTCCGAACCAACTGGAGCTCACCAAAACTCTACAAATGATCCGCAGTCCATGGAGGAGGTCTACTAATGCCTGCACCTGCAACATGTAAGGTAAGTTCCCCCGAGGGGGTCAGTACGAAGAATGTACTGAGTATGTAAGGCTCATAAGAAATATCATCATCCATAAGAATATCAATAGAATGAAATATGAGAAAATAATCAATGTGGATAAACCATCATTTTATACAATATCTTTTATAATTACTCTCCTTCAAGGGAAATTACCTTCACTCAAGAGACTCGCCTCCAATAGATTCTTCTATACCCAAGAGATTCTTTCTTGCTTCTATATTCATTACCACTATTGTTTCATCTACTTGGTTAGTAGGTAGTATAAGAATAACATTTATCCACATACATCCACTCTAGTGGTGGGGTAACAATATAACATACATCTACTCAATCGGGGGATTAATAATATAACGTACATCCACGCAATTAACGTACATCCACTCATTGGTGGTTTAACCTACATCCACTCTCATGGTGGGTTAGCATACATCCACTCTACGGTGGGTTAACGTACATCCACTCTCATGGTGGGTTAGCATACATCCACTCTCATGGTAGGTTAACATACATCCACTCTCATGGTGGGTTAACATACATCCACTCTCATGGTGGGTTAACATACATCCACTCTCATGGTGGGTTAACATACATCCACTCTCATGGTGGGTTAACGTACATCCACTCTCATGGTGGGTTAACATACATGCACTCTCATGGTGGGTTAACGTACATCCATTCTCATGGTGGGTTAAAATTTAACATATACACACCTTAACTTATGAGGGATAGATATATTAGTTCGCACTTTACCTCCTTCACTAATCCTATGAGATCTTATATAAGAAAGCATATGATACCGGGCCTCCACCTTTGGTGGGCTATAATAAATAACATAGCATAATATTGGAATTTTTCCATATTGAACTTATACCCTTTAGAATGTGGTCCATACTCAATGAAACATATGGTAACCATGCACATTAGTTCTTTACAATCTTATACACTTTACATAGTTATGAGTGACACATTAGAGGCCATGACATTAAAGCACACACTTATGTATACACATTTCACTTCACTCCTTTACCTCATGAGATTGACATCTTCACTTATGAGGAATAACTATACTAACTTGCACATCACCTCTCTTATTACTCTTAAGAGATTGGTACTTTTACTTATGAAGGATTGGTACAAGGATAATCATCATACTATAGGACTTTGGAACATGACATGATTGGAAAAGGCTTTTCAAGAATAAATAGATTCCCTTACATCTTACTCTCTTTGAGATAGTTCTTTTAGGAATGACAACGTCATGACATCTTTGGAACTTCAATCAATGATCAAGAGATAAATGAACCATAAGTCATCTAAGAATAGGACACATATGAATAACACTATACGTCACCCTGAATTGATATACTTCAAGCCTCTCGGAATTGAAACAAGTCCAATGTCAATATGAACAACATGTTGCAGAAGGATACGGAAAAAGGAACCTTACATACCTTGTATTCTCAATACGAATATACAATCTTAAATGCGCATCTAATAGTCTCACTCCTTCCTTATGTTTCACTCTACAACACAAATATGTAACGGAGTTTACATTAACCACCAATTACCTTACAACGGCATATAACGACAATGAGTTACATGTTTGGCTTTAACATGCCATTTCCTTCTCGACAATACCATTTACGACATGGTCATATCAATAATACCACAACATGCCCAACATTGACCAAAATATCATAAACCACTAGCATGTCATACCAAGTTCATATTTTACACTTCTCCATCACCACCACATCACAATTATTCCATCAAATTACTTCAATACACCTCACAACAACAAATCGGCCAAAATCCCATAATTTACACTTATAGAAAAATAACAAGTTTAGGACCATAATCACACCCTACATGTTCATATTTTATCCATACCATGCTCTTTCATCAAAGTCACAAGTCATATTTCAAGCTTAAATCCCATGGATCATAAATCTTTTACAAAAACACAAAGTACCATGTTCAATACTTCCAAGCATAACCAACATTATTTACATACTCTCCCAAGAATATAATATATTAATCCATAACAATAATTACTTACCCAATCTTGAAAAATGATGATCTGGCTCCAAAGATGACTTAGGGTTAGAGCCCAAAAGAGGTGTTCTTGAGAAGTCTAGAAAACGCAAGAAAAGCATGTGTGTTTTTATTTATTAAAAATCAGATTTTTGTGCCCCTTTTGTAGGACTTTGAAGTCCTTTTCTCAATTATTTCTTGGTCAAAAGAAGAATGGATCATTTGACCCATTCTTGGCCTATGTTTTTTCTTCCTCATTTTTGGGCTTTATTGAGCCCAAATCACTTAACCCAATAAAATCAATAATTTCTCACGTTTAAATCATTTCATACGTGTTATGATGATATTACCACTCACGGGATTTATATTTGTAGCCTCAATCCCCAAAACAAGCAATTCTAGCCACGTATGGCTTATTTTGACCATAAGGGCAAAATCGTCATTTTGATGCCAAATTCGTTCTCGAATACTTTTATCATACCAATATAATAATCTACTCATTTCATGTATATACTCATGGTTGTAGAAGAAACGTGGCAAAAATCGGCCCGGTACGTCCCCGGGCACCCTTGGGACTTAAGAAAATTTCCAACTTTGAAAAATGGAAAAATCCATCCTGGCACGCCCTTGGGCACGCCAGATTGATACCTATGGACTAAAAATTTTAGCCCAGAGCGGCGTGGCACGCCCTCTAGCGCGCCCCAACCTTATTTTTTTTTAAAATTTTGTTTTTCGACTTTTCTTCGCGGGTTTGGTTAGATACTTCTAGTCCTATTCTTTAACTAACTTATTACCTTTAATATCCTTTGTTTGGAGGTCCTCCAAGACTCATTTTTAACCCCACAACTGCTCCACGAAAATCACAAAACACCTCCTACGAAGGGCTAATCACATGTACGAGGCCAAATTTCAATTTTTCCATCACTAACATTACAAATTATATACTCATGGCATCTTGACACCTAAGTAACCATTGTTCAACGTTATCACATAGGGTTGGGAAGGTACGGGGTGTTACATTCTCCCCCCCTTAGAAACATTCGTCCTCGAATGTTAACGATGTCGTTTCAATTACAAAAAATGCATCTCTATATTAGCCTATACATATATAGACACTTAAAGCTCATATATACTTACTTAGCATTGGTCCACTTCCACACTTTGAACCTTTTCTTCCATTTGAAACAAATATGGGTACGTCGATTTCATTATATTATTATTTTATCTTTTTCAACTTCCCATGCAATTTCTTCAACTTGATGATTTCTCCAAAGAACTTTTACAGAAAGTACGTCTTTATTTATTAACCTTCACACTTGACGGTTTAGAATAGCAATAGATATATTTTCCCAGTGAGATCCCCCGAACTTTGTCTATTTCTGTCTATTTCCAATGGGAACAATATGAAAAGAAACTCTTATACACTTTCGGTTAGTTTTTATAGTAATCAATGAAGTGATATGCGATAGGGTATATGTATCATTTGCAAATATGGATAATATACCTGTATCTCCATCAGGAGATGCCTTCGCATCCGGCCGATCCACTAAAGGATAGGTGCGATTCTGAGTTCCACTGGAACTGGCTGCTCCTCTGGTACCTCTACCGCGACCAGCAGACTGTACACCAGCTGTCGATGCCACATCGGCTGATCTGGTAGGACGTGTCATACTACCCGTAGGCCTCTGTGGGCATTCTCTCATCATGTGTCCTGGCCTACTACATGCAAAGCAAACATTCGTATCAAACCGGCATTCGCCTGCATGAAATCTCCCACAGCGTGGGCACAACTGATGAGAAAATCTCGTTGCCTATGATCCCTGAATCCCGCTACTCTGTTCAGTTCGACCACCTTCAGACCCTCAAAATTGAGAATGAGCACCTGCTGTGAAATAAGAGGATGAGGGTCTAGGTGGTAACATTCGAGATCCAGCTTCTCTTGGGGACACCATAGACTTCTTCATAGTTCTCGCCCTTTTTGATGGCCCTTTCTCAGCTTTCTGTGTTCTCTTTCTTTGCCTTTGATCCTCCATTTTTTGCGCAAAGGCCTGTATTCTAGCTATGTCCATATCTCGATTTAAGGCAGCAATAGTGCAGTCTCGTACCAAATAAGGCTCCAATCTGTCCACATATCGATGGACTCTATCTTCCATGGTGGCTACTACAATTGGAGCATATCTAGCCAAGGAATTAAACTGTAAACTGTATTCTCTGACACTCATATTTCCCTGATCCAAATTCAGAAATTGGTCTGCACGTGCCTCCCGAATCTCATACGGGAGGTAATGATCAAGAAATGCCATTCTAAATTCTTCCCAACCAGCTGGGAGTGCATCAATACCTCTTGATATTTTCCAGTCCTTATACCACAAGATAGCCTCACCCTTCAGTCTATAAGCTGCTAGCTCAACCGTTTCTATACCTGTTACGTGCATCACCTCTAGTGCGTTTTGAACTTGGTCCACAAAATCCTGTGGATCTGCTTTCGTATCGGACCCTGTGAATATGGGAGGGTCTAATTTTAAAAAGTCCTGTGTACGCCGACTAGCTGCTCTAGCTGCGTCATCTTCATTTACCATTGGACCAGTTCGTCCCTGGGTTTATGCATCCACTAACTGCATCAACATGTGTACTGCATTTCTTAAGTCTTGATCTGTGGCATTCATTGGTGGTTCTGCGGGTATTTCTCTACCTCTTGGCTCTTCCGGAGCTGGAAAGGTAGAAGAAGACCGCGATGCAATTTCAGCGTCAGCTCCATCTTGACTAGCTTGGTCAGATGGTAATCTACTCATTCCTTCCTCAGCAGGCATATCTACCTGCTTCCCTTTACCTCTAACTCTTCTTGTGATTGGCATGTTTACTATACCAAAGAAAAACAATCACCATGGTCAGATACAATTCAACTTACAACACTGGCTCTATTGCAGGATCTAGAATGATGAAAAGAAACAACATCCTAAATGTCCCGTAGCCTCCTACTTATAAATGTGGTGCACAACACATCAATAAGTAAGACTCTACTCAGACACGGCTTTGTAGACACCCTTAGAACGACCTGCTCTGATACCACTTTTGTCACGACCCGAAATTCCATTCGAGCTGGACTGGCACCCGAAGCCGATATGGCCTGAGAGAACCAATCTTTGCTCATGAACCGTAGTATACATATCCGCGTATGAATCTTATTAAACCCTATGCAACTATGCAGAAAACATGAATATGGAACATATGCTATACATATATATTTATGAAACTTGGCCGTTGGGGCTATCAAGTCAAAATGGACATTTGTCTCTTACATCCATATACCCACATATGCCTACAAAAGCCTCTAACAGATGCATTTATAAGACCAACTAACAGTCGGGACAAGTCCCCGCTTTATACAACATTTATAACACCAAAACAAATATACAACTATGACTCAGGAGGCTCCGAACCAACTGGAACTCACCAAAACTCTGCAAATGATCCGCAGTCTATGGAGGAGGTCTACTAATGCCTGCACCTACAACATGTAAGGTAAGTTCCCCCGAGGGGGTCAGTACGAAGAATGTACTGAGTATGTAACGCTCACAAGAAATATCATCATACATAAGAATATCAATAGAATGAAATATGAGAAAATAATCAATGTGGATAAACCATCATTTTATACAATATCTTTTATAATTACTCTCCTTCAAGGGAAATTACCTTCACTCAAGAGACTCATCTCCAATAGATTCTTCTATACCCAAGAGATTCTTTCTTGCTTCTATATTCATTACCACTATTGTTCATCTACTTTCTTAGTAGGTAGTATAAGAATAACATTTATCCACATACATCCACTCTAGTGGTGGGGTAACAATATAACATACATCTACTCTATCCGGGGGTTAATAATATAACGTACATCCACTCTATTAACCTACATCCACTCTCATGGTGGGTTAGCATACATCCACTCAACGGTGGGTTAACGTACATCCACTCTCATGGTGGGTTAGCATACATCCACTCTCATGGTAGGTTAACATACATCCACTCTCATGGTGGGTTAACATACATCCACTCTCATGGTGGGTTAACGTACATCCACTCTCATGGTGGGTTAACATACATGCACTCTCATGGTGGGTTAACGTACATCCACTCTCATGGTGGGTTAAAATTTAACATATACACACCTTAACTTATGAGGAATAGATATATTAGTTCGCACTTTACCTCCTTCACTAATCCTATGAGATCTTATATAAGTAAGCATATGATACCGGGCCTCCACCTTTGGTGGGCTATAATAAATAACATAGCATAATATTGGAATTTTTCCATATTGAACTTATACCTTTTAGAATGTGGTCCATACTCAATGAAACATATGGTAACCATGCACATTACTTATTTACAATCTTATACACTTAACATAGTTATGAGTGACACATTAGAGGTCATGACATTAAAGCACACACTTATGTATACACATTTCACTTCACTCCTTTACCTCATGAGATTGACATCTTCACTTATGAAGAATAATTATACTAACTTGCACATCACCTCTCTTATTACTCTTAAGAGATTGGTACTTTTACTTATGAAGGATTGGTACAAGGATAATCATCATACTATAGGACTTTGGAACATGACATGATTGGAAAAGGTTTTTCAAGAATAAATAGATTCCCTTACATCTTTCTCTCTTTGAGATAGTTCTTTTTGGAATGACAACGTCATGACATCTTTGGAACTTCAATCAATGATCAAGAGATAAATGAACCATAAGTCATCTAAGAATAGGACACATATGAATAACACTATACGTCACCCTGAATTGATATACTTTAAGCCTCTCGGAATTGAAACAAGTCCAATGTCAATATGAACAACATGTTGCAGAAGGATACGGAAAAAGGAACCTTACATACCTTGTATTCTCAATACGAATATACAATCTTAAATGCGCATCTAATAGTCCCACTCCTTCCTTATGTTTCACTCTACAACACAAATATGTAACGGAGTTTACATTAACCACCAATTACCTTACAACGGCATATAACGACAATGAGTTACATGTTTGGCTTTAATATGCCATTTCCTTCTCGACAATACCATTTACAGCATGGTCATATCAATAATACCACAACATTCCCAACATTGACCAAAATATCATAAACCACTAGCATGTCACACCAAGTTCATATTTTACACTTCTCCATCACCACCACATCACAATTATTCCATCAAATTACTTCAATACACCTCACAATAACAAATCGGCCAAAATTCCATAATTTACACTTATAGAAAAATAACAAGTTTATGACCATAATCATACCCTACATGTTCATATTTTATCCATACCATGCTCTTTCATCAAAGTCACAAGTCATATTTCAAGCTTAAATCCCATGGATCATAAATCTTTTACAAAAACACAAAGTACCATGTTCAATACTTCCAAGCATAACCAACATGATTTACATACTCTCCCATTCATATAATATATTAATGCATAAAAATAATCACTTACTCAATCTTGAAAAATGATGATCTTGCTCCAAAGATGACTTAGGGTTTGAGAGCCCAAAAGAGGTGTTCTTGAGAAGTCTAGAAAATGCATGAAAAGCATGTGTGTTTTTATCTATTAAAAATCATATTTTTGTGCCCCTTTTATAGGAATTTGAAGTCCTTTGCTCAATTATTGCTTGGTCAAAAGAAGAATGGGTCATTTGACCCATTCTTGGCCCATGTTTTTTCTTCCTCATTTTTGGGCTTTATTGAGCCCAAATCACTTAACCCAATAAAATCAATAATTTCTCACGTTTAAATCATTTCATACTCGTTACGACGATATTACCACTCACGGGATTTATATTTGTAGCCTCAATCCCAAAAACAAGTAATTCTAGCCACGTATGGCTTATTTTGACCATAAGGGCAAAATCGTCATTTTGATGCCAAATTCATTCTCGTGTAATTTTATCATACCAATATAATACTCTACTCATTTCATTTATATTCTCATGGTTGTAGAAGAAACGTGGCAAAAATTGGCCCGGTACGTCCCCGGGCACCCTTGGGACTTAAGAAAATTTCCAACTTTGAAAAATGGAAAAATACATCCTGGCACGCCCTTGGGAGCGCCATATTGCTGCCTATGGACTAAAAATTTTAGCCCAGAGCGGCGTGGCACGCCCTCTAGCGCGCCCCAGCCTTAATTTTTTTGAAAATTTCATTTTTCGACTTTTCTTCGCGGGTTTGGTTAGATACTTCAAGTCCTATTTTTTAACTTACTTAGTACCTTTAATATCCTTTGTTTGGAGGTCCTCCAAGCCTCGTTTTTAACCCCACAACTGCTCCACAAAAATCACAAAACACCTCCTACGAAGGGCTAATCACATGTACGAGGCCAAATTTCAATTTTGCCATCACTAACATTACAAATTATATACTCTTGGCATCTCGACACTTAAGTAACCATTGTTCAACTTCATCACATAGGGTTGGGAAGGTACGGGGTGTTACACAAGGGTGAACACTCCATCTCCATACTGCCATGGATCATCACATTAGTACTTGTCCTTCTTTTGGACAATGAGACACTCTTTATCTTTTGTTATTTTGGATATTTCTTTTAGACATGATTTTTGTTCTAAAAGTTCTTGTACGAAGACTATCGGGTCTTGGGAATTTTAATAGGTAGTTTGTTTGATTTTTGCATTAATAATTATTAGTTGGATTTATTATCATTAAGTTGATTTTTATGATAACGTCATCTTAATATTGGCTAAATGATTGGGTAATGATTAGAGTTAGACGGTTCTCCCACAGGAAGATTTATGTGGGTTCCACTCATGGCCATTTTGGTCGTGACATTCGATCACTAGTTGACGAGTATGCATTGACTATATGAAGCTGAATGCATGCACTAATATGATGTCTTTCATGTATCAAATGTTAGGTCGTCTTGCTGGTAGATGATGGTATTGTTTTCTTGATGGTTATTAGGGTTACAATCAGATTTTGATTTCTCCCAAAGACCAAAAGAAGGCCACTTTCACCTGTCCATATGGAACGTTTACATTCAAGAGAATGCCATTCGGATTGTATAATACGCCAGCAACCTTTTAACGTTACATGATGTCCAGTTTTTCTAACATAGTGGAGGACACTATTGAGGTATTTGTGGATGACTTCTCAAATGTTGGTGATTTGTTTGAAGATTGATTGGCCCATCTAGCTAGTGTATTGAGGAGATATGAAGATTGCATCTTGGTGTTATATTCGGAGAAGTGCCACTTTATGGTCAAAGAAAGAATAGTGCTCAGTCATAAGATTTCAAAGAAACGAATTGAGGTGATTGAAAAATTTCCTCCAACAATTTTTGTGAAAGGTATTCAGAGCTTTTTAGGGCATGCTGGGTTTTATCGTAGATTCATCAAGGATTTCTCTAAAATTGCACATCCCTGGTGTAAGTTGTTAGAGAAAAAGGTGAAGTTCTTTTTTGGTGATGGGTGTTGAAAGGTGGTTGAGTGTCTGAAAAAGAAGTTTATTTCAGCCTCTATTATTGTGTCACCTGGTTGGTCCATGCCATTTGAGGTTATGTGTGATGCTAGTGATGTGGCACTAGGAGCAGTCCTAGGCCAAAGGCGAGAGAAGATTCTACATCCGATCTATTATGCTAGCAAAGCGCTTAATCTTGCACAGAAATATTATACTGTGACTGAAGAAGAGTTGTTTACTATGGTTTTTGCATTTGAGAAATTTTGATCTTATTTGCTTGGCATGAAAGTAATTGTTCATACTGACCATGCAGCTCTTAGGTACCTTATGGAAAAGAAGGATGCGAAGCCGAGGTTAATTCATTGGGTACTTGTATTACAGGAATTTGACTTTGAGGTCAAGGATCGAAAAGAGACTGAAAATTAAGTGGCTGACCACTTAACATGACTGGAAGAAGAGGCAATGCTGAAATTGAAAGATGAGATTGATATTGATGATTCTTTTCTAGATGAGCAGGTATTGGCAGCATCGCAAGACTTGATTCCATGGTTCACAGCTTTTGTAAATTATTTAGAGAGCAATGCAGTGCCTGAGGAGCTATCATTTTAGCAGCGGAAGAAGTTTATACATGATGTAAGGAAATTCCTCTGGGATGAGCCATAATTGTTTTGGATTTGTGCAGGTGGACTGATTCGTAGGTGTGTTCCTGAGGTAGAGATGATGAGTATTCTAGAGGCATGTCATTCTTTACCAGTTGGGGGTCATTATAGTGGTGCACAGACTGCTCATAAAATCTTGTAATATGGGTACTACTAGCCCACCCTTCATAAAGACGTGCATGACTAGGCAAAATCTTGTGACCAATGCCAAAGATAAGAAAACATCTTATGAAGGCAAAAGCTCCCAATGACCCTAATACTATAACTTGAGCTATTTGATTTATGGGGCATTGATTTCATGGGTCCATTTGTGAGCTCATATAGTATAAAGTATATTTTGGTTGTTGTTGACCATTTTTTGAAGTGGGTGAAGGTTGTTGCAATTCCAAATAATGAAGGGAAGTGTATGACAATATTTTTGAGGAAGAACATATTTTCCAGGTTTGGTACACCAATAACAATCATTAGTGATGGAGGTTCACACTTTTGCAATTGTCTGTTCAAAGCCTTGCTTGAGAAGTATGGTGTAAATCACAAGAGGTAAACACCCTACCATCCACAATCAAGTGGGAAAGTTGAGGTCTCCGATCGAGAGATCAAGTCTATTGTAGCAAAAACTGTGAATGCCAATAGAACAGACTAGGCTAGAAAGTTAGATGATGCATTGTGGGTTTATCGGATAGCATTTAAGACGCCTATTGGTGCTTCTCCATATCTGCTTGTGTTTGGCAAGGCATGCAACTGGCCTGTTGAACTTGAGTATAAGGCATTGTGGGCACCGAAGAGGTTAGATATAGCGTGGAATAATATGGCAAAGTTGAGATTAGAGTAGATGAATGAGATGGATGAATTCTATCTTCGCGCCTATGAAAGTTCAGCATTGTACAAAGAGAAGATGAAATCATATCATGATCGTAAGATTGAAAAAAAATAGTTCACTGCTGGCGACATGGTATTTTTATTTGATTCTAAGCTGAAGCTATTTCCTGGCAAGTTGAGGTTAAGATGGAAGGGACCTTATTGAATGTTGACGGTGTATCTTTATGGTGCTATTGAGCTTGAAAAAGATGAGGGCCTAAAGTTTAAAGTGAATGGCCAAAGGGTTAAACATTACCTCGGTGATGTAGATGAGGTCAAGAAGGTATGTGATGTAGTTCTTGGTGAAGTCTAAGCAAACAAGAACACCCCAGTCATGCCGCGACATTAAATCAGGCGCTGCGTGAGAGGCAACCCATATTAGTTTGGCAAAGTTTGGGTAGCCAAATTAGCCACGTCCTGCTGTGATGTTAAATCAAGCGCTACTTAGGAGGCAACCCAAGGATTTTATATTTGTTTTACTTTTTCATTTACAGGGTAACATGTTTTAAAGTGTGCAGGGCAATGTAGAAAAGAACTTAGGATCTGGAACAAAAACAGAAACCACGAGCTAAATGGACGATCGTTGGAAGAACCAACGATCGTGATTTCTGTCGTCTGCATGAAGTCCAGAGAATTGATTTTTAAGAGGTGGTTCAACGATTGAGCACCGACAATTGTTCCAAGAAAGAACAATCGTGGTATCCAACTTTTGACTAAACTCATGAAAACCATCATTCAGGAATTAGAACTAACGAGCCTAAGGAATGATAGTTGCAATATGCAATGATCATCCTTAAGCTTCATTGGTTCCTAGGTAAGTTTTCTTAACCCCCTAAAAACAATGGAATACAATAATCGCTGTATTAACTAAAGAACCTAGGGATGGGCCGTCTGTTGGGTTCTCCTATCACTACTAGAAAAAAAGCCTATGATAACAGTTCAAATATCGTTGCAATAGGTAGCAAACCTATTGCAATAGACCTATTGTGGTCTATTGCAAATGTTTAGGGAACCGCGACACCAGCTCGAGTTACAATAGATTATTGCAACGGTTTTGTGTAATGGTTGTCAAACCATTGCGATAGACATGCTATTGCAACGGTTATAGAAGTGTTGTTTATTCCTTATCTATGTCAACGGTTAATTGTGTCTATAGATACAGTCCAAAATCGTTGAGATATCATTTTTATGAAATGTTTTTTGAGGCTATTGTAACACTTTTATTCTATAGCAACGATTAATGGAGCTATAGCGACGGTTATATAGAGATATGGCAGCGCCTCAAGAAGGTGCTATTGCAATGATTGTTTGAATAGTTTATTTACAATAATTTGCTTATAATATAACACTAAAATTTATATAAATTACAGAAGGAAAATACTCATCAACAAAAATCATAATCCAAAATTTCTAATTTATAGAACAGGCCCATCGTTGGAACATTTTTCTTAGCTAAAAATCATATTATTTACACGTAGATATTATATGATCGACTAGTGTTAGATTGTTTACATCCATGATACATTACTTACATCACATATTTATATGCTATACTATTTACATGTTAAAAATTGTGGTGTTTATAGATTCTTGGCAACATTTAGCAACTGGTAGTGCCTGCACAAATTGCAAAATATCAATTGTTAAATAATTTTGAGATACACAGATGAGATTGTCAAGAAAATTTAGCATGTCCATTGTTTTATACACATTAGAAATCAGACCACATGAGAGAAAGAAATTTATATCAAATATAGAGATGGTAGCCACTGTCTTTCTAATCTGAACCATCTCTTTTGTACAACTAATAGATACCAATGTCGCCCAAACATATTTCTACTACGCTTTAATCTTACTTGAACATTTCCCTCTACAATGAGCATTAGACATGAAAATATTTATCATGTGGAACCACATTTTCTCTCCATTTTCAATATGTTTTTTCAACTCTCAGAGTCTGCTAGGAGAAGCACCTTACTTTCACCAAGTTTTAAGGACAATCAGAATGAATAAGCATCAAACTATTGAACATTCTAAGAAGGAACAGATAGGACAAAGATTAACTATGATTAGAATATTAGTATTTTAATACCTTAGCAACATCTCCCATTAGAGTTGGGGATTGGATTATTCCTCCCAAGATTGCCTGTAGTTAAATATTCATCAGAATCAGATTATCAAGCAAAGATTCACAAATTCACAACTTTAGGAACCATGTAAAGAAATAACAAAATGACAGAAGTATGTGGCCTCAAGTTGACAACTGTTATTGCTTCTAGATGTCCAGAAATGATACAAAAATACTTTTTGGTCCCCAATTCCTAGCAGATGTTAATGTGATCAAATTTATCAATTAGTTCAACATGTAGAATATCAAGCACAATATTTCATCTAGTATCCTGTACCCACTAAGTAGATATCATTTTCAAACAATGTCACCTGATACTTCTGTGTTATGGAACATAAACAGATTAGTAATTCATTAATAATCAATAAGTAAAGTGACATGTGTAGGATTTTTTAGATGACAACAATCTACCTAAAGAACTTTGGAGTAAGATTTGAAGGCAAAAAACACCAGCAAACAGTAAAATGAAGATGATAATTTAGATGTCGAAAATATCGCTAAGTGAGTAAGCAAACATTACTTGGGATTTTCTAGAGAATATAGTTAACTGTAGTCTCTCTCTCTCTCTCTCTCTCTCTCTCTCTCTCTATATATATATATATATATATATATATATATACATATATATATATATATATATATACATATATATACACACACACATACATTAAAAGTGGGAAGACCCAAAGTTAAAAGTTAAAAGACCAATTTGATATTTATGTAAAGTAAAAAATTAATTAGTCCATTATTTAACACATAACAACAACAACAACATACCTAGTGTAGTCCCATAAAGTGGGGTCTGGGAGGGTCAGGGCCGACTCTTGGGTCAAGCTTCTAAAGCTTGGGCTTTAGGCCCCCAATTTCTGGAGGCCCGTTTTGTACAAATATAGTTACTCTATTTGTTTTATTTTATTTGGTTTATATAT
Source organism: Capsicum rhomboideum (assembly GCA_031232105.1). Lineage (NCBI taxonomy): Eukaryota > Viridiplantae > Streptophyta > Magnoliopsida > Solanales > Solanaceae > Capsicum > Capsicum rhomboideum. The sequence goes on along the minus strand of CP124719.1, from coordinate 41,874,415 downwards.
TAAATATAGATGTTTCATTTTATTTGTTCAATTTAATAAATCAAACGATTATTATTATATTTTTCATACTATCTTTAGTATTAAATAGCTATATAAAATAATACTAATAGTCAAATTTAGAGTTTCAAATCATTATTAGAGTAATAAGATTAAGTTAACAATATACACCTTGAATTAAAACTTTCTTAGGAAATGTGATAGATCAATAAGGATCAAATAATATGAAACGAGGGAATACTACATTATTTTATTAGAATAGAAAGACAACTTTAGACTTTGATTTGATAAAAAAAAAAAGTAGGCCTAAAATTACACTTCCTTTCTTGATTTTACAATAATCATCCTTTTCATTTTATTATTTTTTCATCTAAAATTTATTTTTCTTGATATGTTTATTAAGTAGCATATATTGTTCTTTTATTGTTTATTTAGATTCAATATGTAACCTACAAAATATGAATCTATTTATTCATCAATCTGGTTATGTAAACTAGAAAATCTTATTTAAGATAAATAATGTCTCAAAAAAAATTGGGCAAAATTATGTATATTATCAATTGAAAAACAATTGTTAGAAGAAATCATTTATAAGACAATTATTTATAACTTTGCATCTCAAAAAGTTGGAAAAATAATTTTTTTATAAAAAATTAAGGCCTCGCTTTGAAGTTTCGCTTTAGGCCACCAAAAGTAATGAGCCGCCCCTGGGGAGGGTAGAGTGTAGCACCCATTGATTAACGGGTGAAAATCATTTTCACCCCTCAACTTTGCTTTAAAAATCAAACTTCCCCCTCAACTTTGAACAATAATCAAACTACCCCCTTTATCATATATAATGTCCATTTTACCCTTGTTATATTAAATATACTTATGTAATACCTTTTTATATTATATATAATTTATTTTTTTAACCTACGTATTTATAACTTTTTATTTAAGCTCATTAACATTATAAGTAAAATAATAATTTTATTATTTTGTCATAAAATGTAATGTTATTTTTATGACCATTATTTTGATATTATATGCATTAAGCGTGTTTATATGTATGTACATTCATGTGCGTATATTTTTGTCTTTCCTCACTCTCTTACTCCATGCATTGGATATTACTTGCCCTTCTTGATATGACACACCCCTTAAGAAAATTTTAATTAGAGGTGTATTTTACTAACTAACCTTATTAATAATGCTTTGAAATTTTAAATTTGACTACTACTATTTTATACAGTTATTATACTAAGGATAAAAATAAAAAAATATTTAAAAACTTTCTTGATTACATAAATTGAACAAATAAATTAAAACAACTATTTTTAGTATGATGGTCAAGTAATATGAAACGGCGGAGTATTCTCTATTGTTTATATAAATAAACAAGTTTTGATTGTCATTAATGGAGTATTACATAAATTATAGTTCAAAATAATTTAAAATTAAAATAAATACAATCTTTAAAAATTTGACCTTAATTTAATTAATTATTTTGCATTTCCTGCATTGAAATATATTTCTATAGTTATTATTACTTGCTATTTCACTTTTATAAATAAATATTTTAGAGTTTTTATTATTATTAATAAAATTAATTTTTTCATTATGCTAATTTACTTCATTATAGAACATCACTAACTTATATACTTAGTTAGTATTTCTCACATTTTTTTCCCAAAAGATAATATTTATGTTTTTATGAAAATTTTGTTACATGAATTTTAAAAAATAAAAATATCATGATTTTTAAAGAAGAAAAAAAGAAGAAGTTGATAATGAAAGGGTACAATAGGCATTTTAAAGATTTAATTAGGATGAAGGGGGGAGTTTGATTATTGTTCAAAGTTGAGGGGGGAGTTTGATTTTTAAAGTAAAGTTGAAGGGTTCACCCTCTGATTAACACATACAGGAAACCAAACCATAAGAGATAGAGAAGTTTATGAAGATCAAATGTAGAGACGGTAGAAACTATTGGTTTTTATTCCTCAAAAAAGAAACTTAACAACTGTTGTGCAGCCATTAGTTGCACAATTTGATATTCACTTAATATCACCAAAACCACAAAATGAAAAAAAAAAAAAAAAAGAAATCAAATTTAATTGAAAAATTAAACCACTCGATTAGAACAGAACAATCAAAGAAAACTATTGACTTGACTAATCTCAATTGAAGGCTTACATGATAAAAAGAAACAAAAGATTTGCAACAGTAGACGAAGGAGAAAATCAGAAAAAATAGGGAAACGAAAATAGCAGAAAACTAATCAGAACAGAAAGTACTATTCTCAAGTAAACTAAACACAAACTTGTCTCAATAACACAACTCTTGCCAATTTCATAATAAGATAAAAGTATTAAATGTCTTAAATTGAAAATTTGGTACTTTCTAAATGAACTGTAATAGATAGTTGCCAGGGCCGGCTCTTGGGTCAAGCTTCTAAAGCTTGGGCTTTAGGCCCCCAATTTCTGGAGGCCCGTTTTGTACAAATATAGTTACTCTATTTGTTTTATTTTATTTGGTTCATATATTAAAAATAGATGTTTCATTTTATTTGTTCAATTTAATAAATCAAACGAATATTATTATATTTTTCATACTATCTTTAGTATTAAATAGCTATATTAAATAATACTAATAGTCAAATTTAGAGTTTCAAATCATTATTAGAGTAATAAGATTAAGTTAACAATATACACCTTGAATTAAAACTTTCTTAGGACATGTGATAGATCAATAAGGATCAAATAATATGAAACGAGGGAATACTACATTATTTTATTAGAATAGAAAGACAACTTTAGACTTTGATTTGATTAAAAAAAAAGTAGGCCTAAAATTACACTTCCTTTCTTGATTTTACAATAATCATCCTTTTCATTTTTTTATTTTTTCATCTAAAATTTATTTTTCTTGATATGTTTATTAAGTAGCATATATTGTTCTTTTATTGTTTATTTAGATTCAATATGTAACCTACAAAATATGAATCTGTTTATTCATCAGTCTGGTTATGTAAACTAGAAAATCTTATTTAAGATAAATAATGTCTCAAAAAAAGTTGGGCAAAATTATGTATATTATCAATTGAAAAACAATTGTTAGAAGAAATCATTTATAAGACAATTATTTATAACTTTGCCTCTCAAAAAGTTGAAAAAATAATTTTTTTAAAAAAATTAAGGCCTCTCTTTGAAGTTTCGCTTTAGGCCACCAAAAGTAATGAGCCGCCCCTGATGGTTGCAAATTTTACTAGTGAAGGACATACTCTGTCCATTATTGCCTATTGTCTATCTTTACACATATGGCTCCTGTATATAGGCTTGTATAGCAGAAAGATCTCATTAATGCCTTAAGTGATATATCAAAGTATGAATTAGCGCCCAAAAAAAACTTGCGACAAGACGTCTGAGCAAGAGAAGTAGGGTAGAAAATATAAGCATGTGTTAAGTTAAGATGCTAGTTTGGAAAGCCATACTCTACGAACTCGAGCAGTTTCAATAGAGATCTTCTCCCTTGTGTGTATGATAACACTTAAATCAGTGTACGAAACACAATCAAGACATAGCTTCTCCATTTAATCAACATTGTCAAATGCATCTTCAAATTTTCAGGACATGTTGTTGCTTTCCCACTACTCTTCTTCTTAACTAAAACCTTGTCCATTTTATACAAACAAAACAACCTAAGTAAAATTATAACAACTATTGGACATTTCATTCGTGGTAGAAACTGAAATATGCTACAATAAGCATTTGTCATGCCCATTTGAAAGAATAGGACATCTAAGGTCTACAAGCTACTGGTAGAAGATCATTTTTTTACCTATTTTCTCAACAATATTAGCGTAAGTAACAAATCAGCTAATAAAAGTGTCGAGAACTTACCGAGCAACTTCAAAATAATGTCAAATGCTCATATGAAGTTGCGACTATTCAAAATAATAGGATGGGGAGGTGATACTTTCATGAGACACAGATTTTTTAACCCGAGTTTGTATTTGGGATCCAACTTCCTAGTTTTGTCCACAACTTCTTGGAACAGAAGTAATCATCTAGGAAACAAACCCAATCAAAAAATTTGCTAAGAAAAAAATTCAGACCGAAAGTATTTTAGCAAGCAAGCTTCAAACAAGAAAAGGGAGAACAGGGATTTCAAAAATTGTAAGAACAAACGAATCAAAGATATCACAAATTGATTTAATTTGTCCAGAACCACATTTGATCAAACGAGAACAAAAATCACGATTCTGGCTCCATTTCAATATTAATTCAGCTGTAAATCCTCACAAATAAGTAAATGGAAAATAGAGATTTCAGAAATTGCAAGAACAGTAATCAATTATGAAATTAGGGTTAGTCAAAATTCGTAGAAATTGGGGATTTTCATATATGTCAATTAAAAGGGGTAAATAAACATGAAATTGAAAGATTCAAGTCAACATCCAAAGCCAAGCATCACAAATTTGAAATCTAAGAACCTGCCATGGGACAATTCACAAGCAAAGCAAAAAAATTGATATTTAACTCATAAAAGAAATCAAACCCGCAAATGTTCATACCAAACTAACACAGTACTTCAAATTCAAGTTCCAGCGAAGTATAAATTGATCGATCTTCTCTTTCCTAAAATAATGACTTTTGGACATCAAAGTGGAGAGAGAACAACGAGAAAGAGGGAGAATTGAGGCGGCGGGTGGTGTCCATGGTGTTTCTCCGATGAAGGTGCTGGTGATGTCATGGTTGAAAAGAACAGACAAGAGAGAGATGAGAGAATAGGGGTGAGGGGTGGTGGCTGGTAGGAGAAAATGAATTCGGTTTCTTCTTTCTAAAAATGTATATATAGCTATCTACCTTAAGATACATTTAAGAAATAAAGAAAAATTAATAAAAAATAATATTTTTCATGGGTTATAAAAATTGAAAAAAAAAAGTGTGGAGGGATTTTGTGGAGTGATTTAACAACCGTTCTAATTCATAATTTTTTCATAAAAGTGTTGCCATAGATGGCTTTATCATAACCATTGCTAAAGGTATGACTATTGCAACGGTTTTAATACAATGGTAACAGTTTTATTATTAGACCGTATCAATAGCTCCTACAACTTATTGTAACGGTCATAATTGTTGCAATAGATCATCTATAGCAACAGTCTGGAAACCGTTACTAGAAAATCTATTGTTGTAGGCCCAATTTCTAGTAGTGTATAAAGTTTAAAATTAAAACCCGACCCAATACGACTTGTTTTAATCCCTAATCTTATACCCAAATACCCGATAGACTCCCACACTTATTCAAACTAAAAAATCCATGCCAAATTGCACGATCAAAGAGAAAAATAAAGCACCCACTCGATTCTACCCTAGAATTTTGAGAAATCTCGACTGCTCCTCCCTCAGTTTCTCGAACTCCTCACAATTCAAGGCACTTGCACTCTCTGTGAAGTAAGTACTCATACATGCTTTAAAATTGCTAATTATGCTTGAAAATAAAGTAAATTAGGGTCATATGTACCTTCTTAAGTGCCAAGTGTATGCCAAAGTTGATTTTGGAGGGAGTAGTGCTAGTAAAAATAATTGCATAATATTCACTCGGACATTTTTTGAGTAAAGGGTATAGGTGGGGTGAAGTCTGAGTAACCCTTTTGTGTCAAAATAGGGTCAAAGTGTTGAATATAATTTGGTTTAATGTTCATGCATGCTCAACGATATAACCAACGACCGTTGTTTCTATAAAAGATCATTAGTTGGATCATTGTGGATGCCAAATTGTAAGGTTACAGGAAGTCTATCAGGCGATAGATTCCAACAATAGTCCTATCTAATAAATATTGTTGGTAGCTATCGTCTGATGTGAAAAACTCTCAGGAATTTGTGAGGGACTTCCAATGAGTCAAAGGACGATCGTCCTTGCACACCACGACCATCCTATGGGTCATCTGTAGAAACTATTGAGTACTTATTTTTGCCTTCATCTAAGACTAATTATTTTCCTTATAGGTACTGTGGCACCTAAAGTGAGAAAGAAGGAACAAGACGAGGCTTCCCGCAAAGAGATAACAAAGAAGCAAGCACTAAAAGACCAGCCTTCAATCTCGGAGTCTGAATTGGACAAATCTAGTGGTTTGGAGGTTAAATTCTCTATAAGTAGTACTGGTGACCAACACAAACCTCGAACCACTAGGTGAAAGTTGTGAAGGCCAAGGCCACATCTTCCATAACTTTGGTGCCTGCAGACACTTTAATTGAGCTTTCCTAGTATGAAGATGGTGGTCAAGCTTCAAATCCAAATGGGGGTGAGACAGAGGCTGAGAAGGCCAATGATGAGGGTTCTTCTGAGGATGATGAGTCTGCAGACGGTTCTGGTAGTGCTAATGTGGAATCCTCCAACAGAGCTACTATTGAGAGTCCACCTCCAAGGGAGGAAAATTCGAAGTGATAGAGTGTTCCCCAATCCAGAAAATACTATAGTGATGGTGTGTCCCTCAACAACAAAGGGAACGTCAAAAGGATCATACAAGAAGAGCCACACATGCTGTCTGGGGCACTCCAAAGGGTGCCGAAACTGAACTGGCTATTCAAGAAGTACAAGTTGGGCTGGATGACAAATCCCTTGGGTAATTATGGTGCTGAAATGGTACATGAGTTTTATGCAAACTATGTGGCCACATTCGAGAACTTGACTCCTACGAGGAGTAAGAAAGACATTAGAAAGCAGTCGCGGTTAGACGTGGTCATAGTATAAGGTATGGAGATTGACATCTTTGAAAAGGCAATTTCCAGTGTTCCCTTTGGTGATGAGTTCGTCCTGCCAGCTGAAACTCTAAAATTTGACTACCGGATGACTGATTTGAAGAAGGTGAAGCAACTAAGTTTGGATGACAAATAGATGCACTACATGTGATTGACCTACTCTATAGCCGAGACTAAGGAAGAAGCTAAGTGGGTCAACGGTATAGAAATCTAAAAACACACACTGAATTTCCCCGCCAAATCATAATCGTCAATAGTCAGGCACCTCATTGTACCGACTGGTAATGACAATATGCTAAGTGCTGATAAGGCTGGAGTGGTAGTTACCTTTTTAGTGGAGAAAGAGCTGCATTTCCCATAGATGATTGTGGATGAGATTCATGAGCAGGCCCTCATGTTTCAAACTACTCTGCTATTTCCTAGCTTGGTGACCAAGTTGTACTGGAAATATAGTGTGTCATCTATGCCTGCTGTTGACAGATTTACCCAGCCAACCAAGACAACAGACATTGCATTGATAAAGGACTACATGAACCTAGTGGCTCGAGCCTGAGGTTCTTTTCCAGACTTGGCCCCACAGTAGCTCAGGGGGTTGCCTCGACTACTCATTCTACTAAGATATCAACTTTTGAAGTCGGTGCCACTTCATTATCTTCACAGCCATCCACAGTACCTCCAGGTGCACTCCAGTTTATTCCTACGAGTTATGTTTTGATCTCGAAGGATTTGATCAAGAAATCCTTAGATGATTGGCCATCTCCGAGGACAGAATTGAAAAGTTAGAGCAAGAGGTCAAACCCTTTGTGGAGGATGAGATCAAGGCTGTGGTGAGGGGTATACAAACACGGTTTGATAATTTTAAGACCTGTATGATGGATAAGTTAAAAAATATGTAGGCTCCCAATCTAAGTGCAGTCACAGTGAACTTTCCTCATTAAAGATATCTGTGAAGGATCTTGTTGAGAGCCAGTTCCATGCCACACCGCCTCCGACCTTGCCGATTATTGAGGAGGATTTTGATGTCCAGGTGCTGAATTTCTACACTTAGACCCTGATAGATGGGGGCAAGGGTAAGTACGTGGCTGATACGGTTGATGACATGCAGCCCCGTAAGAAGAGAAAGAGAAAAGATAAGGATGGAAAAAAGAAGACAACTATCGAGAGCGAGAAAACCTCTGAAGTACATATATCGAAGAGGAGTGAGGGTGATGTTTATGTGACCATTTTTGAGAGTAGAGTGGGTACAGAGGTTTCCCCCATGATATCATCATTGAGTGCACCGGCCACCACCGGTGCCAACTTGAGTTTGAGTGCCATGTCCACTATCGAGACCACGAGTTTACCACAGGTATGTCCCTACCTTGGTTTTTAATTTTTCCATGTTTTGTGCAATGGGGACAATGCACGATCTTCTAGTTCGGGGTGGGTGTATACCGATACCCAAGGTTTTTTGTTTCCATGTTTCTTTTTCCTCGGATGCACTATCTATTTAGAATCGACATTTTTAGGATTTTATTTTTTTAGTTTGTTTTTGTGTTGTTTGTGTAATAAAGAGAAATAGGAGAATTTGGCCCAGTCAAAATAAAAAGAGCATGCAACATTTATTTTTGAACTTTATATTTAACTAAGAACCCTCCTAAAATTTTTAGCTGTGTTGTGTGTTTACTGTGAACTGTGACCAATGTGGATCTGATCGTGGGATTAGAATTATGGACGTGATAACCGTAGCCTAACTAGGCATGAACCGAATAGGTAGTAACTACAAACATAGCCCTGAGCCATATGTGTGTTAGGTACTTACCTAGTCGACATGTGTGTATGATCTAGAACTTGCCTGATTAGTCTCGCCAAGGTTATAGGGTATGTTAAGAAAGGATCAAAGGCTATTCTTGAATAGGTCACTGTGAGCCTAAAAGGCCTACCAAATAGAATATGATACCCATTGATCCTACCTTTTGAGCCTGAATAGACCTTTTCATTGAACTAGCCCATTCAGCTTTCCGATTCAAATACAATAAACCTGCTTTAACCCTGGTCCCTTCTTTGATACTGTGTACCTCAACTCAGGAAAATTGCCTAAATTGAGGGTGTCTATCGTAGGGGTGCATAAAAGAAATTGGGTATGTAGAAGAAGTTGGTAAGTAAAAAAGGAGTTGGGTGCAGTAAAGTTTGAAAAGAAAAGAAATGATGAATAAAATGTGAAATGAAAAAAATAAGAGAAGAAAAAGAAAAGAAGAATTGCATAAAGAAACCGCACCTGATGTCTAAAAGTTGAAAGAGAGAAAAAGAAATAAATAGGGTTGAAAAGTGGAGCCAAAAGTAATCAAAATTTTCCATACCCGTCTCCAAGCCTACATTACAAGCCAATTAAGTCTTATAGTGATCCTAATCCAACTTTTTGAAAAGCTAATGCGTAGAAAATAAGAGCAAACCTATGGTATTTCATGCACATGATCTGAACTTCTTTGTGAGAGTGAGTACTTCAATTCAGTCCATGTTCTGATATTCATTGTGTATTTTGAGTATGGGGAACTTATTTGATGTGAGGGCATATGGGTTGCATAGTAGTTGCTATTTGTTCGAGTAATGTCATTGGTACATGTGCAAGGTTGTCTGTTGATAATGTAATGCCATTGCTTGATCCAATTGTGTCATGGTGAGTAGTTTTTATACATACAATGATTTTGGTTTTGACTAAATGAAAGGGGGTTGAAAAGAAATAAGTTTTGATACATGCGTGCTAAATCTGATTTTTGACTATATGACTGTTGTAGGACTCTTGGATTTCTCTTGGTTAAGCATCGTGTAGTTTGTTGTTTAGTTCGCCTGAGGATATGCAAACGGTCTAAGTTGAGGGTGTTGATGTGTCATGGACTTACGCACTTTCGATGCTTAAAATAAGGGAAATTGCTAATTTAAAGAAATATTTTTGTGTGTATGATGTGCTTTATGGTATTTGCAGGTTAAACAATTCTGGAGAACCATAGTGCGTAAAATGGGACATAAGGGCATCAGAAGAACCATTCAAGGACTGTTGGATCTGACAACGGTCAATCCTTTGTATTCATTGGTTAAAGCTGGGAGAGTGAAATATGAAGAAGATCAGACGAGAAGATTTCATGATCATCGAAGGAAACAACGGCTTCGTCATGAAGATCATGGGAACATTATCCTGCAAAGTGAAAACAAAAGGTGGAAACAACGAAAATATGTAATGATCGTCAGTAGAAAGGACGAGCCCATCCTAAGCATCATTCCAGTAAACATTTGCAAGTTTTCAAAAAGATATCCATCCAACAATGAGCACAAGGTACGATCGTGCTATCTCCCAACGATCGTCCTATGCTCCATCCGAGGCGTTAACTTTGTAAAACCCATTGTGTTAGGGATAGGTTTTGTTTTTGTCTATAAATTCTCCTAATAGTTTTATTGTTATAGTTTACATTCTATTAATACTTTTGAGACATAATATTATTCTTGCAAGTATAAACATCAATTTTTAGGATTTTGATTCATGATTGAGATTCGTGGTTTTTCATCTTATTCTTCGTAAGTGCATGATTATGTTTTCTTTCCAGAATTATTATTATGTTCTTACGATCATGAGTAGCTAAACACCACAAATAGAGTTGTGGGAACCTTGACGGATTAAAAAGGTAGTGTTCATAGTACGAAGTGACTCTCAAAGGGTATTTGTGTGTGTATTATTGTTCTCTTCGATTTGATTGCTTTATAGCGGTGCACAACTTTATAACTCACATTATCTTTACTCTTTGACAAAAGGATGAGTAACAGATGATAAAAGGGAGTAAACAATAGAGACTTGGAGCTATCAACCTTCAATTAATAGTTTGATTCGATAATCCAGGGAAGCTAATCTAGGATTCAAGATAGGGGTTAGTAGTGCAAAACTAGGAGAAGAGAAAACTTACTTAAGGATAGTTAAACAAGTGCATAAATCCATTTAGGTGAACATAACTTATCGATTATGTCACGCCCCATATCCCAACGGGACGGACTGACACGCGAAGTCGATAAGGCCCGAGAGAACCAATTTTTACTCATGCCCAATTATATGCATACCATAAGAATCATCACCACCTCGTAAAGACATAAAATGCTAAGTGCGGAAATCGTGGAGCATTATAATGTATGCATTAAAGAAACTTGGCCGATGGGGCCATCAAGTCAAAAGGACATACATCTCTTTCTTTCACATTCATACCCATACCCACATATGTCTACAAAAGCCTCTAGCAGAAATACATACACGACCAACCTAATTTCGGGGCAAGTCACCCCCTTTACATGACATATACAATACCAAAATCAATGTACAACTCGTACATGGAAAGCCCCAAACCAACTGGAGCTCACCAAAGATCAACAGATGTCCTGCAGCCTACTGGGGAGGTCTACTAGTACCTGTGCCTGCAGCAAGTAAGGTAAGTCCCACAAGAGGGGTCAGTACGAAGAATGTACTGAGTATTTAAGGCCATGAGAAACTATATGATACATCAAAACTTTAATGGAATCAAATATAAGTAAAGAACCAATATGGATAAGTCATCACTCTATATGTATGGAAATATGTACATTCGATGGATTACTTCTTTTACTTTGATGCTTATTCGTTCCCTTCATCACTCACTTCTCATCATTCCATTCTTACAATTCCTGGGCACCAAGCTGATCAGTGCGTAATCAACAGTTTTTGGGATCAACCTATGCTAGACTTTTTTTTTGCCCCTGGGATACCACCCATAGTAGCGGGATTGAACCATGCTAGGTGTTCTTTGCACCCCATGGGATACCACCCAAAGATATTGGGATCGACCCATGCTAGGTATTTAACCCCTGGGATACCACCCAAGAATAAACACTTCACTACCTCACTTCTTTAATCTTAGAAATAGCTCAATCGATGATTATGTTAATATTGGAACTTTTAAATGTAACAATATTGGAACTTGGAACCATGGTCATAATTATGTGATCCATGAACGAACATAGAACAAGAATAAAGTATATATGATCAACAATAGATGATAACCTGAAATGAGATGCCTTACGACATTTCAGAAATGAGTAAATACAATAACAAGGTGAAAACTACATGCTGCAGAAGGATACGGAAAGAGTAACCTTACATACCTTATCTCCTCAATACGATTTTACAATCCTATACGTGAACACAATAGTCCCGCTCCTTCCTTACGTCTTACTCTACAACACAAATACATACCGGGCTTACATTATCAAATGGTTTCTTTACGAGTGTACAAAACGACAATAAGCTATATGACTGCCGTATAATGTCATTTATCCCCTTACAATACCATTTACGGCATGGTCATACCAACAATACCACAACATGCCCAACATTGACCAATATATCATAAACTAATAGCATGTCACACCAAGTTCATAGTTTACACTTCTCCATCACCACAACATCACAATTACTCCATCAAGTCACCTTAATACACCTCATATCACATATCGGCTAAAATCTCATAATTTACACTTATAGAAAAATAACAAGTTTGATAACATAATCACACCATACATGTTGATATTTCATCCATACCATGCTCTTTCATCAAAACCACAAGTCATATTTCTAGTTTAAATCCCATGGATAACACATCTTTTTACAAAAACACAAAGTGCCATGTTCAACACTTCAAAGCATAACCAACATGATCTACATAATATCTCATACATATAACATGCTAAAGTACAAGAATAATCACTTACCTAATCTTGAAAAATGATGATCTTGCTCCAAAAGATGGCTTAGGGTCCTTAGGGTTTGAGAGAAATTTTGGGAAATTTCTAGAAATGTGATGTGTGTTTCTTTGAATAAAAATCAGATTTTCCACATATATATAGGCCCTAAAGTCTTCTTAGCAATTCCTTGGCATTTAATGTGATGTCTAGAAGGTCAAGAGAAGAAAATGACCCATTTTGGCCCACGTCTTTTTCCTTATATTGGGCCTTTTATTGAGCCCAATTCACTTAACCCAATAAAATCAATAATTTCTCATGTTTAAATCATTTCATATGTGTTACGACAATATTCCCACTCACGCGATTTATATTCGTAGCCTCAATACCAAAAACACGTGATTCTAGCCACGTATGGCTTATTTTGACCGAAAGGGTAAAAACGTCATTTGGATGCCAAATTCATCCACGAATAATCTTATCAAAATGAATGAAAATATAATACTTCAATTATACCATGTATATGCTCGTGGTTGTAGAATAAATGTGGCAAAAAGGTAGCCCAGTACGTCCCCGGGCACCCTTGGGACTTAGAAAAATTTCCAACTTTTGAAAGGTGCGCACAAGCAGCCTGGCACGCCCTTGGGTGTTCCACCTTGATGCCTGTGCCCAAAAAATTTGGGCAATTAGCGGCCTTTCATGCCCTCTGGCGCGCCTGGCCCTATTTTTTTTTGAAAAATTTGTTCTCCGACTTTTCTTTGCGGATTCGGTTAGATACTTCAAGTTCTATTATTTAACTTACTTCTTACCTTTAATATCCTTTGTTTGGAGGTCCTCCAAGCCTCGTTTTTAACCCCACAAATGTTCCACGAAGTCACAAAACACTTCCTACGAAAGTCTAATCACATGTACGAGGGCCAATATCAACTATCTCATCAATAACATTACAAAATACATACTTGTGGCTCTCGACACCTAAGTAAACATTGTTCAACGTCGTCAAGTAGCGTCGGGAAGGTACGGGGTGTTACATTCTTCCCCCCTTAGGAACATTCATCCTCGAATGTTAACAATATCGCTTCAATTACAACAAATGCATCTCTATATTAGCATACATATACATAAACACATAAGGCTTATGGATACTTACTTTTTATTGCTCCAATTTTGCACTTTGAATTTCTTTGTCCATTTGAAATAGATAGGGATACTTGGATATCATCATTTCCTCAGCTTCCCATGTGATCTCCTCTACTTGTTGATTGCGCCATAGTACCTTTACAGAAGCTATGTCTTTATTCCTCAGCCTTTTTACTTGTCGATCTAGAATAGCAATGGGTACCTCTTCATAAGTAAGATCCTCTGTAACCTGGACATCTTCAATGGGAACAATACGAGATGGATCCCCTATGCACTTTCGAAGCATCAAAACATGAAACACTGGGTGGACTGAGGAAAGTTCTTGAGGTAGTGCTAATTCATACGCAACTTGCCCACATCGTCTAATAATTTCATATGGGCCTATGTAACGTGGACTCAATTTTCCTTTCTTTCCGAATCGCATTACCCCTTTCATTGGTGACACCTTTAAAAATACCCAATCACCTATGGTGAATTCAAGCCCTCTTCTTCTAACATCAGCATATGACTTGTGGCGACTTTGGGCCGTTTGTAACCGCTGTTGGATCACTTTAACTTTATCCATGGCTTGGTGAACAATATCTGGCCCAAGTAAAGCAGTTTCACCCGCTTCAGACCATCCAATTGGTGATCTACATTTTCTTCCGTACAAAGCTTCATAAGGTGCCATTTTAATACTCGAATGACAACTATTGTTGTAAGAAAATTCAATAAGAGGCAAATGGTCATCCCAACTGCCTTGAAAATCTAACGTGCACGCTCATAGCATATCTTCAAGTGTTTGAATAGTATGTTCTGCTTGTACATCAGTCTGAGGATGGAAAGCCGTACTCAGATTCACCTGTGTACCCAAACTCTTCTGAAAAGATCTCCAAAAATGCGCAGTAAATTGAGCTCCCCTATCTGATATAATGGAGATCGGAATCCCATGTAACCGAACTATTTATTTAACATATAATCTTGCATAATCCTCAGCTGTATAGGTGGTCTTGACTGGTAGGAAATGTGCTGACTTGGTAAGCCTGTCCACTATAACCCATATAGAATCAAATTTCCACAGTGTACGAGGCAAACCTGTGATGAAGTCCATATTAATCATATCCCATTTCCAGACTGGAAGATTGATACATTGCATGTAACCTCCTGGTTTTTGATGCTCTACTTTCACTTGTTGACAATTCGGGCATTGAGCGACAAATTCTGCAATGTTTTTCTTCATATTTCCCCACCAATACACTTCTTTTAAATCATGGTACATTTTAGTAGCACCCGGATGAATAAAATAGCGTGAGTGATGCACCTTTGTCATAATTCGTTTTCTTAGCCCATCTACATCCGGTACACATAATCTTCCTTGACATTGAAGTACTCCTTCTTGTGTAAGATCGAAGGCCACAATCAGACCCTGTTGTATATTCTTTTTTAATTGTAATAACATAGAATCCGCAAACTGCTTCTCTTTTACTTCAGCTATTAAGGAGGATTCCGCTGCATTTTGCACAATAATCCCTTCATCTGGAAATTCAATAAGGCGAACTCCAAGGCTGGCTAGTTGATGTAGATCTTTGATTATCTCTTGCTTTTCAGTTAACTGGCCACTAGTGCTTTCTATTGCCTTGCGGCTCAATGCATCAACTACCACGTTTGCTTTGCCTAGATGATAGAGAATATCAATATCATAATCTTTTAAGAGCTCTAACCACCTTCGTTGCCTCAAATTGAGTTCTTTCTGCTTAAAGATATATTGCAAACTTTTGTGATCAGTATAGATATCAACATGAACTCCATACAAATAATGACGCCATATCTTTAAAACAAAAACCACCGCTGCTAATTTGAGATCATGTGTGGGATAATTTTTCTCATGTGGCCGCAACTGTCGTGAGGCATATGCTATGACATTACCGTGTTGCATCAATACACATCCGAGACCAATCCCGAAAGCATCACAATACACTACATAACCTTCGGTGCCTTCAGAAAGTACTAAAACTGGTGTGGAGGTTAATTTATCTTTCAACTCTTAGAAGCTTTTCTCACACGCATGATTCCACTGAAATTTAACTGCCTTATGTTTAAGCTTTGTTAACGGTGCAGCAATGGAGGAAAAACCTTCCGCAAATCTTTGGTAATAACCTGCCAATCCAAGAAACCTACGAATCTCTGTGGGTGTCGTAGGTCTTGGCCAATTTGTCACCGCTTCAATCTTCTGTGTATCGACCTATATCCCTTCATCTGACACAATGTGACCCAAGAATGTGATCGATTTTAACCAAAACTCACATTTGGAGAACTTTGCATACAACTTACGCTCACGGAGAATCTGTAACACCTGCCATAAGTGATTAGCATGGTCCTCTTGTGAGTTTGAATAAACCAAGATGTCATCTATAAATACCGTCATGAACATGCCTAGAAATGGCTTAAATACCCTATTCATCAGATCCATGAACACAACTGGTGCATTTGTTAGTCCAAATGACATAACTAAAAATTCATAATGGCCATACCGTGTTCGGAAAGCTGTCTTGGGTACATCTTCTTCTCTAACCCTGACTTGATGGTAACTCGACCTCAAGTCGATCTTTGAAAAACACTTGGCACCCTGTAACTGATCAAACAAATCATCAATTCGAGGGAGGGGATATTTGTTCTTGATCGTTACCTTATTCAATTACCGATAGTCGATGCACATTCTCAACGTGCCATCTTTCTTCCATACAAATAATATCGGTGCGCCCCACGGGGACATACTAGGCCTGATGAAGCCCTTGTCCAGCAAATCCTTCAACTGTTCCTTTAATTCATGCAATTCTGCTAGAGCCATTCTAAATGGAGGAATAGAGATAGGCTGAGTGCCTGGAATCACATCAATGCCAAACTCTACTTCCCGTTTTGGCGGTAAGCCTGGAAGATCCTCTGGAAATACATCAAGAAAGTCATTGACCACTGGAACCGACTGCGGAGTTAGTGGTTCCACATCATTATCTTTCACTCGTACTAAGTGACATATGTACCCCTTGGCAATCATTTTCCTTTCTTTCAGATAGGAAATAAATCTTCCTCGTGGTGCCCCTACATCACCCTTCCATTCAAGAATATTCATTTATGGGAAATGAAAATGTACCTTCTTGGCCCGGCAAACTACCATGGCATAACAAGAGGCTAACCAATCCATTCCCATTATCACATCAAAATCCACCATGTCTAGTTCAATGAGATCGGCCAATGTATCATAACCACACACAGTTATCACACAGTTACAATATACTCTTTTTGCAATAATATATTCACCAACTGGTGTAGACACTTCTATTGATTTAATTAATAATTCTGGTGCCTTTGCAAATTTTGCAGCAACAAATGGAGTAACATAGCAAAATATAGAACCCGGGTCAATTAATGCATATACATTATACGAAAATATGGATAATGTACCTGTGACTACGTCAGGAGATGCCTCTGAATTCTGCCGGTCTACCAGAGCATAAGTATGATTCTGAGTTCCACTGGAACTGGCTGCTCCTCTGGCACCATGTCCACATATCTATGGACTCTGTCTGTCATAGTGGCTACGACATTTGGAGCATATCGAACCAAAGAATTAAATTGTAGACTGTATTCTCTAACACTAAGATTTCCTTGACGCAGATTTAAGAATTGATCCGCACGAGCCTCTCGGATCTCATAAGAAAGGTAGTGCTTAAGGAAAGCCGCTTTAAATTCTTCCCAATTAGGTGGATTTGCACCGACACCACGAGATTTCTTCCACTCTTCATACCACAGTATCGCCTCTCCTTTCAATCAATATGCAGCAAGTTCAACTGTTTCTACCCCAGTTATGTGCATAACATCTAAATCCCTTTGAATCTGATCTATAAAGTCTTGCGGATCTTCATTCAGATCTGATCCAGTGAATGTAGGAGGATCTAAAAGAAATCCTGGGTCCGTCGACTAGCTGCCCTGGCTTCACTATCATCACCTGTCATTGGACCACCTTGTCCCTGAACTTGTGCAGCAACTATTCGAGTCAACATTTGTACTGCATTCTTTAAGTCCTGGTCAGTAGTATTCACTGGTGGTTCTACAGGTACGTCTCTTCCTTTTGACTCTTCTGAAACTGGAAGAGTAGAAGAAGCTTGTGATGCCATCTCTGGTTCAGCGCCGCCTTGATTAACTGGTTCAGGCGGGGCTCTACTAGTTCCTTCTCCAATAATTCTATCTATTCTCTTACTTTTACCTCGACCTCTTCTTGTCATCGACATTTTTCTATAATATACAAGAACAATAATTTTTATGGTCAGAAATAATCCCACCTATAACTTCGGCTCTAATGCACGATCTAGAAATGAAGAAATGAAACAACTCCTAAATGTCCCGTAGCCTCCTACTTATAAATGTGGTGCACAACACATCGATAAGTAAGACTCTACTCAGACACGACTTTGTAGACATCCTCAGAACAACCTTGCTCTGATAACACTTTTGTCACGCCCCGCATCCTAATGGAATGGACTGGCACCCGAAGTCGATAAGGACCGAGAGAACCAATCTTTACTCATGCCCAATCATATGCATACCATAAGAATCATCACCACCTTGTAAAGACATAAAATGCTAAGTGCAAAAATCGTGGAGCATTATAATGTATGCATTAAAGAAACTTGGCCGATGGGGCCATCAAGTCAAAAGGACATACATCTCTTTCTTTCACATTCATATCCATACACACATATGTCTACAAAAGCCTCTAGCAGAAATACATACACAACCAACCTAATTTCGGGGCAAGTCCCCCTTTTTACATGACATCTACAATACCAAAATCAATGTACAACTCGGACACGGAAATCCCCAAACCAACTGGAGCTCACCAAAGATCAATAGATGTCCTGCAGCCTACTGGGGAGGTCTACTAGTACCTGTGCCTACAACAAGTAAGGTAAGTCCCACAAGAGGGGTCAGTACGAAGAATGAACTGAGTATGTAAGGCCATGAGAAACTATATGATACATCAAAACTTTAATGGAATCAAATATAAGTAAAGAACCAATATGGATAAGTCATCACTCTATATGTATGGAAATATGTACATTCGATGGATTACTTCTTTTACTTTGATGCTCATTCGTCCCCTTCATCACTCACTTCTCATCCTTCCATTCTTACAATGCCCGGTCCCCAAGCTGATCAGTGGGTAATCAATAGTTTTCGGGATCGACCCATGCTAGACTTTTCTTTTACCCCTGGGATACCACCCATAGTAGCGGGATTGCCCCTTCTAGGTGTTCTTTGCACCCCATGGAATACCACCCGAAGATATTGGGATCGACCCATGCTAGGTATTTAACCCCTGGGATACCACCCAAGAATAAACACTTCACTACCTCACTTCTTCAATCTTAGAAATAGCTCAATCGATGATTATGTTAATATTGGAACTTTTAAATGTAACATTATTGGAACTTGAAACCATGTTCATAATTATGTGATCCATGAACGACAATAGACCAAGAGTAAAGTATATATGATCAACAATAGATGATAACCTGAAATGAGACGCCTTAGGACATTTCGGAAATGAGTAAGTACAATAACAAGCTGAAAACTACATGCTGCAGAAGGATACGGAAAGAGTAACCTTACATACCTTATCTCCTCAATATGATTTTACAATCCTATACGTGAACACAATAGTCCCGCTCCTTACTTACGTCTTACTCTACAACACAAATACATACCGGGCTTACATTATCAAATGGTTTCCTTACGAGTGTACAAAACGACAATAAGCTATATGACTGCCGTATAATGTCATTTATCCCCTTAAAACATGCCCAACATTGACCAATAAATCATAAACCAATAGCATGTCACACCAAGTTCATACTTTACACTTGTCCATCACCATAACATCACAATTACTCCATCAAGTCACCTTAATACACCTCATATCACATATCGGCCAAAATCCCATAATTTAAACTTATAGAAAAATAACAAGTTTGATAACATAATCACACCATACATGTTCATATTTCATCCATACCATGCTCTTTCATCAAAACCACAAGTCATATTTCTAGTTTAAATCCCATGGATAACACATCTTTTTACAAAAACACAAAGTGCCATGTTCAACACTTCCAAGCATAACCAACATGATATATATAATCTCTCATACATATAACATGCTAAAGTACAAGAACAATCACTTGCCTAAGCTTGAAAAATGATGATCTTGCTCCAAAAGATGGCTTAGGGTTCTTAGGGTTTGAGAGAAATTTTGGGAAATTTCTAGAAATGTGATGTGTGTTTCTTTGAATAAAAATCAGATTTTCCACATATATATAGGCCCTAAAGTCTTCTTAGCAATTCCTTGGCATTTAATGTGATGTCTAGAAGGTCAAGAGAAGAATGGGTCATTTGACCCATTTTGGCCCATGTCTTTTTCCTTATGTTGGGCCTTTTATTGAGCCCAATTCACTTAACCCAATAAAATCAATAATTTCTTATTTTTAAATCATTTCATACGTGTTACGACAATATTACCACTCACGCAATTTATATTCGTAGCCTCAATCCCAAAAACACGTGATTCTAGCCACATATGGCTAATTTTGACCGAAAGGGTAAAAACGTCATTTGGATGCCAAATTCATCCACGAATAATCTTATCAAAATGAATGACAATATAATACTTCAATTATACCATGTATATGCTCGTGGTTGTAGAATAAATGTGGCAAAAAGGTGGCCCGGTACGTCCCCGGGCACCCTTGGGACTTAGAAAAATTTCCAACTTTTAAAAGGTGCGCACAAGCAGCCTGGCACGCCCTTGGGTGCGCCACCTTGCTGCCTGTGACAAAAAGATTTGGGCAATTAGCGGCCTGGTACGCCCTCTGGCGCGCCTGACCCTATTTTTTTTTGAAAAATTTGTTCTTCGACTTTTCTTTGCGGATTCGGTTAGATACTTCAAGTTCTATTCCTTAAATTACTTCTTACCTTTAATATACTTTGTTTGGAGGTCCTTCAAGCCTCGGTTTTAACCCCACAAATGTTCCACGAAGTCAAAAAACACTTCCTACGAAAGTCTAATCACATGTATGAGGGCCAATATCAACTATCTCATCAATAACATTACAAAATACATACTTGTGGATCTCGACACCTAAGTAAACATTGTTCAACATCGTCAAGTAGGGTCGGGAAGGTACGGGGTGTTACAGATTCTACATGCCAAGCACCAAAAGGGATCACTAGTACGAAGAACCTACAGAGTTTTGAAGTTATGGGGAACACAGTCCTAGTACCTCTCTCATATTTATTATAAACCAAATAAAATCAACAATTGTTATTATTTGAAGTCAGAAATCCAAAAAACCCCTTACAGGAAATTACATATTGATTGTTTAAATAAACACATTGCTAGATATTCCTAACCATATTCCTCGTAGGATCGACCCCATCCTTAGATGGGTTTTATATCTTACAGTTTCCACTTTATACTTTGTTTGGAGGTGTAATTTGGGCGACATTACTCCATTCTTTCCAATTGAAGGAAAAGCTTCATATATCCAGACCTGCAATCACACAAATAATAAAAAAAAGGAGCAAATAAACAACATAAAATCTATAATCTACTAGGTTGTTAGTTTATAATAATTACCATAAATGCCTAAGGGAAGCCATACAGGGCATAGGATGCATTCCTCCTCTCCTCATATGCAGTGTCTGATGTGTCATGATCACATGACACTTTTGACGCTTGAAACAAGGAAAATATGCAATAACTTGGGTATATCTTGTGGGTATGATATGTTTCCTGTCCTATATTGTAGGAAGATAGGTTTTGGAGGCTAAATGGAGGAAAAGTGAAGAAGCATACACTAGAGTGGAGCATATGAAGAAGAAAAGAGCCAAGTCGAAGATAAGGAGTGACCCACGATAGAGACTCACGTGCCGTGAGTCCACCCACGTGACATGGGTGGCTGCCATAAGTCACCTTCTGCAGCCTAGACAAGAGCCTGATTTCCATGACATACACTCACGTGACGTGAGTCTACCCACTTGACGTGGGTGGGTGACGTGAGTTGACTTTAGAGATGTGCTATGTTACCTGATTTCTACGAAACTGATCCACGTGACAGGACTTGTTTCCATGACACCAAGTCACGATACCTTGGAAAGTTGCCGACTCTGTTGTCCTACTTTGTTTAGGATATGATTCATCTTGTATCTATAAATGCCCCTGTATTGTCCTATGTGGAGGAGTTAGTCATTACATTGTTTTGAGATAGTTTTATAGTATTTTGAGTTCATAAACACATTATTGATTTTGTAATCTTGGAATATCGATTCTAGGGTTTTCTTCATCATTGAGATTTCAGCTTTACTTCATTGTTGTGAGTTTACAATTATGTTTTCATCCTCGAATTCTTATTGTGCTCTTGCGAACATGAGTAGCTAAACTCATCAACTAGGGTTGTGTGAACCATGAGGAATTAACGAAACGGGTTAAGTGCAAAGCAATTCTGAACCACTGTGAATGCATGTATTGTTATTTCTTTCGTTGTGATTGATCTTCTAACGGTTACAAACGTTTGAAACTTGCCTGTATTCTAGACTTGCTCGAGACAGGTAGAGATTGGGAAAAGGAAATAACAACAGAGATTTGAAGCTATCAACCTTCATCTAATAACTTGAGCCTTAGCGGAAATAGTTATCTGAGATCCAGGACAAGGGTTAGTAGTGCGACACTAGGAGATCGAGAGGAGAAAAGTGAAATTCATCTAACCAAGGTTGAGAGACATTTAGATGAACATATCTTGTCAGATTTTGCATGCAACTTAGCAGGACGGTTTTGTCAGCACAAGTAGATGGTGGAGTTAAGGAATCATTGGGGATCACAGTCCTAGTGTATTTCTCATATTGAAAACAACTGTAAAGAATTAACACTTGTTATGATCACTACTTGTTTACAAATATTTCCCCCTTTTTACTTATTTGCCAACTAGTCGAACTAGAACTCAACCTACTTTCGTCCTATTCCCTGTGGGATCGACCCCAACCTAGTTGGGTTCTATATTTGATACAACAACCACTTTATACTTCTTAGGAGGCATATTTTGGGCGATATCAAATTTTGGCACCGTTGCTGGGGAATACGGTTACGGAGTTGATTAGTTTACTGGTTGGAGTTGATTGGTTTTGTTTTTCGATGCTTTTACAGGCACACGCTAGTGTATGCCCAATACTAAGAGTCAAGGCAATCCCCTGATTCCACTTGATCTTGAAATAGAAAGGACTCTGAGAGCTAATCGAAGAATGGTGAATACCGACGAAGTTCAGGATCCTGCCGCCATGGGAGATATTCATAATCAACCAATTCAGTCGGTTGTTCATGGAACAGCAGACCAAAGTATTGCTCGGTTAACACGAGAAGAGCATGCTAGAAAAGCTGCTCTGAGACAAGCAGAGAGAGATAATCGAGCTATGCAAGAAACAACCCAGCAACTGGCTGAAGCTGAAGAGAGACAAAGAAGACTGAGAACTCACCAACCACCTCAAAGATTGCATGTGCCAGTTTATAATTATCCTGAGGAAGAAGATGTGGCCTATTTCGAGCTAATAGAGACTAGTGCCACTATTCCACTAGAGTTACCTCAGGGCACTAAGTTTGACATTACAAGTGCCATGATTCACCTTCTAAACTTGAAGGGTGTGTTCGTCGGTCTTCCTACTGATGATCCAAACATGCACGTGATGAATTTTGTGGGGGTCTGCACTTCATATAATTTGCCTGGAGTTGACCAAGAGTCTATTCGGTTGAGATTCTTTCCATTCTCTTTAACAGGAGAAGCTACTTTGTGGTTGGCCAAGTTACCACGAGGTTCCATCACTACTTGGCAAGAATTGAGAAATCAATTTCTAGAAAGATTTTTCCCACCTTCCAAGATGCTATAGTTGAAGGATTAAATTTATAATTTCAGACAACAAAATTTTGAAGCACTGTACTAGACATGGCTAAGGTTCAAGAAGAAGCTACAGAATGTTCCAAATCATAGGATGAGAGGTAGGAATTTACTTGAAATCTACTACAGGGCTTTAAATACCAACACGAATGTGGTAGCAGATACTATCACTGGTGGAGAATTTATGAGTTTAAGATGGGAACGAGCTTTGGAGATATTAGATCATATCACTAAGACCAACCGAGGATGGCAAACTCGGGAGGTAGATACGCCTGCTGGCACGTATGCTATTGGAGCCTCAGCAGCACAACGGGCTTTGGATAAATCTGTAGCTTAACAGGTCGCTCAATTGAGGACAGAAATTGGTCTTCTGGCTAAACAGATAGCGGCCAGAGATGCGGAAAAGGTGCATGTTGTAGGTGCACAAGGTAAAATGCCTAGACATGAAGATTATGAATCTGATGAAGAGTCTAAGTATCTGAATCGAGAAGTGGCAGGTTTTCGAGCCAAGGACCAAGGGTCTAACAAAGACTCCTGGAACTCGAGGCAAGGGAATCAAGGTTGGAACTACTATAGAGACAATTACAACAAGTCAGGATATAAAGATAGAGAACGAGATTGTGACAGTGATTGGAGGAGAAAGGATGATTATAAAGAAAAGAGTGGTGCATATGTTCCACCGGGGAACCATGACGCTGATTATGGAAACTCAAGAATGGAATCCCTTCTCAATAAACTGGTGAAATGGTCAGAGAGTTACGAATAGTGCCTGAAGGAGATTAGGTCAGATATCTTGAGAATAAGTCAGAAAGTAGAATCCCATTCGACTGCTATTAAACAGTTAGAGCAACAATTAGGGCAGATACAGGTGGCATTGAACCAATGCCATCTAGGTACCCTTACAAGAAACACCGTCCAGAATCTAAAGAATGATAGCCATTGTCTGGCCATTACTACTAGAAGTGGGAAATGCACCACAGATCCATCTATACCTGTGGATAGTGGTAAGACCAATAAGCCAATGGTTGTTGATGTAGAAACTGAGATAGATCCGGATAATTCGAAGGTCGACACAGTTCCAAATCCTCATGATACTAACAAAAAGGAAAAATCTGAAAAGAGGCAGGAAAAGGAGGTCCCACAAATGCTGAAAACTATCCCACGACCTCTTCCTCCCTTTCCTCAAAGATTGAAAAAGAAGGCTGAGAAAGGCAAATATCAAAAGTTTATTACAATGTTGAAAGAGCTATCGGTAAACATCCCTTTTGTTGAGGCATTAAATCAGATGCCAGGTTATGCGAAGTTTATGAAAGACTTGGTGACAAAGAAGAGAACTGTCAGTTTTGAGCCGGCAGATAACTTACATCATTATAGTGCAGTTGCTTCGCATTCCCTAGTTGAAAAGAAGGAGGATCCAGGATCTTTCACAATTCCTTGTACTATCAGGTCCTACAACTTTGCCAAAGCACTTTGTGATTTGGGTGCTAGCATTAACTTAATGTCGTTAGCCGTTTTCAAGCAGTTGGGGTTGGGAGTACCAAAATCAACCTCTATGAGACTTCTCATGGCGGATAGGACTGTGAAAAAGCCGATAGGCATTTTGTATGATGTTTTGGTAAAAGTTGCATCTTTCATATTTCTGGCTAACTTTGTGATCCTAGATTGTGAAGTTGATTTCGAGGTTCCCATCATATTGGAATGACCATTCCTTACCACTGGTCGTGCATTGGTCGATATGGAAACATGATAGATGAAATTTAGGTTAAATAATGAACAAGTCACTTTTAATATTTGTCGTTCCATGAAGCAACCGAAAGATATACGGGTGATTTCGATAATAGATGCGGTTGAGAAGAATGATATTGTCATGTATCTTAAAGAAAGGTTGGGGGTAGAAGCTCTCGCGGCCGTGATTATGAATTTTAATAGCAACGGTATTGAGGAATATGAGGAGATGGTTGGTGCACTCACTGGTAAGGGAGCATACACTTATGCTCCAAAGAAACTTGATCTCGATTCAAAGAATAGGGTGACCCCACCAACTCATCCTTCTATTGTGGAGCCTCCAGTTTGAGAGCTTAAGGCTCTTTTGGCTCACCTTCGCTACATATTTTTGGGAGCCAACAACACCTTGCCTATGATTATTTCTACTAAATTGGTGGAGTGGTAAGTAGAGGCTCTAGTTTCGATATTGAGAAGATTTAAGAGGGCCATTGGTTGGTCCATTACTGATATTATAGAAATTCCACCCGGTATTTGCACTCACAAAATTCAACTTACTCCTGAGTGCATATGGATCATTGAGCATCAACATCGTCTAAACCCACCTATGCAAGAGGTTGTGATGAAAGAGATCATTAAGTAGTTAGATGCAGGAGTGGTTTACCCTATTGCTGATAGCAAGTGGGTGAGCCCAGTTCAGTGTGTGCCAAAGAAGGGAGGAATCACTGTGGTTCCAAACGACAAGAATGAGTTAATCCCAGTGAGGCCAGTTACTGGATGTAGAGTTTGCATGGATTATCGAAAGCTGAATTTTTGGACAGAAAAAAATCATTTTCCTATGCCCTTCATGGATCAGATGTTAGACCGTCTTGCTGGTAGAGGATGGTATTGTTTTCTCGATGGCTATTCGGGGTATAATCAGATTTTCATTGCTCCTGAAGACCAAGAGAAAACCACTTTCACTTGTCCATATGGTACATTTGCATTTAAAAGGATGCCCTTTGGTTTATGCAATGCACCAGTCACTTTCCAACGTTGCATGATGTCTATTTTCTCCAACATGGTGGAACACACTATTGAGATTTGTATGGATGATTTTTCTGTTGTGGGAGACTTATTTGATGATTGCTTGGCACACCTTGCTAATGTGCTACAAAGATGCGAGGAGTGCAACTTAGTGATAAATTGGGAAAAATGTCACTTTATGGTCAACGAGGGTATCGTATTGGGGCATCAGATTTCAAAGAAAGGTATTGAAGTGGATAAGGCAAAGATTGAGGTAATTGAGAAGTTACCTCCACCTATCTCCGTGAAAGGAATTTGAAATTTCTTTGGTCATGCTGGCTTTCATAGAAGATTCATCAAGGATTTCTCTAAGATTGCACATCCTCTATGCAAACTTTTGGAGAAAGACGTGAAGTTCGTGTTCGATGAGGCATGTCTAAAAGCATTTGAGTGTCTGAAAGAGAAGTTGGTTTCAACCCCTATCATTGTATCACCAGATTGGACGATGCCTTTTGAAGTTATGTGTGATGCTAGCGGAGTGGCTTTGGGTGCAATCCTTGGCCAAAGACGTGAGAAGATTTTACATCCGATTTACTATGCTAGCAAAGTGCTTAATCCAGCTCAAAAGAAATACACTGTGACTGAACAAGAAATGTTGACAGTGGTCTTTGCTTTTGCGAAATTCAGATCTTACTTGATTGGTATGAAGGTGATTGAGCATACAGACCATGCAGCTCTTTGGTATTTTATGTCAAAAAAGGATGCTAAGCCAAGATTGATTCAGTGGGTGCTCCTACTGCAAGAATTTGACTTTGAAGTCAAGGATCATAAAGGAACCGAGAATCAGGTCGCTGACCATCTATCACGCCTTGAGGAGGAGGCCATGCTTAAATTAAGGGATGATCTTGAGATTGATGATACTTTTCCAGATGAGAAAGTATTGGCAGCATCATAAGACTTAATCCCTTGGTTTGCTGATTTTGCCAACTTTTTGGCAAGTGATTTAGTTCCGAAAGATATGTCATATCAGCAGGGAAAGAAATTCATGCATGAGGTGCAAAAATTCTTCTGGGATGAGCCATATTTATTTAGGGTGTGTGCAGATGGCATGATTCGAAGATGTATTCCAGAGGTCGAGATGATGAGTATTTTGGAAGCATGTCATTCATCTCCAGTTGGAGGTCATCATGGAGGTGTGTGGAATGCCCATAAAATCTTGCAATATGGGTATTATTGGCCCAGTATTTACAAAGATGCTCATGATTACGCTCGAGCTTGTGACCAATGTCAAAGGCAAGGAAATATCTCACGCAGACACGAACTTCCCATGACAACTATACTTGAGTTTGAATTATTTGACGTGTGGGGAATTGACTTTATGGGCCCTTTTGTGAGCTCACATAGGATGAAATACATTTTGGTAGCTGTCGAATATGTTTCTAAGTGGGTGGAGGCAATTGTACTTCCTAATAACGAAGGAAGAAGTGTCACGACATTCTTGAAAAAGAACATATTTTCACTATTCGGTACACCCCGAGTTGTCATTAGTGATGGAGGATCCCACTTCTGCAATCGTCTGTTCAAGGCCCTGCTTGAAAAATATGGTGTTAAACATAAGGTGGCAACACCTTACCATCCTCAGACAAGCGGGCATGTTAAGGTGTCAAATCGTGAGATCAAGTCTATTTTGGCAAAAACGATGAATGCCAATAGGACTGATTGGGCTCAAAGATTGGATGATGAATTATGGGCATATCGAACTGCATTCAAGATGAAAATTGGTGCATCACCATATCAGTTAGTTTTTGGAAAATCTTGTCATTTGCCTGTCGAACTTGAACATAAGGCTTTATGAGCTTTGAAAAGATTGAATTTGGACTGGAGTGAAGCGGCTAAATTGAGACTTGAGCAGATGAATGAGATGGATGAATTTCATCTGCGGGCTTATGAAAGTTCAGTAATACATAAAGAGAAGATGAAATTATATCATGTTCGACGCATTGAGAAATGAGAGTTTCACCCGAGAGATTTGGTGCTACTTTATAACTCCAAGCTTCGCTTGTTTGCTGGAAAGTTAAAGTCCAAATGGTCCGGACCATTCATGGTGGTCAGGGTATTCCCACATGGCGCAATTAAGCTAAAAGGAGCTAATAATGTTCTATTCAAGGTCAATAGGTAGCGTGCAAAGCATTATGTGGGAACCACGGAAGAAATAAGGATATGTGAGGATCTTGAGCTTGGTGAAGTTTAAGTATTCAAGCTAGCCATGTCGTGCCGCGACGTTAAATCAGGTGCTTTATGAGAGGCAACCTATGGGCTGGTTGGTGAAGTCTGAGTATCCAAGTTAGCCATGTCGTGCTGCGTCATTAAATCAGGCACTACTTAGGAGGCAACCCAAGATATGATGATTTTGTGATCTGAGCATTGGAAGACACCTTAGCTGAAATTCAAAAGATAACACCTGCAGAATTCGACCCACGACAGGGGTACCCACGTGACGTGAGTGCAACCCATGTCACGTGAGTGGTGCCATGGAAATCAGAGAAAATGTTGGTCCTTCTGAATATCACCTACGACAGGGTACCCACGTGATGTAGGTATACCAACGTGACGTGGGTGGTATCATGAGAATCAGAGGCAATTTATACTTGTAGGAGTTGAGATACGTTAGAGACCCACGTGACGTGAGTGCAACCCATGTCATGTGAGTTGTTTCATGGAAATCAGAAATCTGCAGACACCCAAATATCTTACCCGACCCGATCCACCTCTACATATATTTTCAATCTTTCCCCTCATACCCGATCATAAACCCTAAACAATATCAACTTTCTCAAGTTTAAATCCCACACATAAACCCTACATTCCACAAATCACCAAATCAGCATACCTTAAATCCATATTTCTCTACATTCCCAAAGATCAAATTCAAAATCCAACAAACCCTCATCATCTAAACCATCCACAGACCCGAATTCGAACCCTCCACCCTAAAATTTGACCTACCCGACCCAATTACCCTAAAATCCAAACCCTACCCAAAAATTCAAACCAAAATCGACCCAAATACCCAAAATCCAACCCAAACCTGACACCAAACCCCAAACGTGACCACCTTGATTCTTCGTCAAGAATTCAAACAAAAAATCCAGAATTTCCAACCCATTTGCGTGATGAACCATCAGAATCAGGAAAAAATAGGTCCAAGAAGGTTTTTTATATTGGCACTGATACTGCGCTAGTACCTCATACCACGAGGTTGCAAACTCGGGCACAAGCTGCTGCCCGGGCCGCACTGCAGCCATTCCACAGCCTGTCCAGCCGGCTATTCCTGATAAATCTTTTGAGACCGCCCCCCAGTCTGAAGAGGGGGAGGATGAGTTAGTATCGAGCTCTATAAATAACGCTACAGGACAGGTTACTTCTGCAGCAAAGGCTACAACATCTATTTTGGGCACTGGTGAACAGAGTGCCTCGACTCCCTCACAGAGAAGGGATATCCAATGATGGTGTGTTCAGGGCATGCGGGATTTTTATGACAGGGATAATGAGCTTACTAAGCAGGGCGTGTGTCAAAGAAGTATTATGGAGGAGCCCTGATATAGGCTTGAAGAGTTGAAGGCATTGCCTGATATTTGGACTGTGTTTGAGCATTATGGTTTTAGATGGATGGCGGAGCCTCCTGGTCGCTATAGCTCAGAATTGGTTCGAGAATTTTATGCATCATATGCTGCATTTGTTGATTTGAGCACACCTGTTGGGCAGCGGTTTCGGGACCAACCATTATTGACTCATATTTTGGTTCGAGGAACCCGAGTCGATATATCTGAACAGACCATCCACCGATTCTTATTTGGTACAGACCTTCCATTGCCAGCTACGACTGTTGAGTTTTATCACCGCATGGAGACTGTCAGAAATTAGATTAATATGAGGGATGCTGATCAGAAGTTGGAGTTACTGAGGTGGATTGCTGGTTATATCGCGGAGGATGGGGTTAATGCTAGTTAGGTGACTGGGAAGCTAGATATAAAGAAGTCCACACTCTATTTTGCTGGCAGGTTTTGGTGGTCGGTTGTTAGGCATAGATTGGGACCCATTAATACTGATAATTCACTCACCTTGGACCGGGCTATTGTGGTAGCTAGCATCTTTACAGGTTATGATATTCATGTCGCCAGGTACATTGTTAGGGAGATCCATGAGCGTGCCTTTCGAGACCATACCAGTATCTCTTTCCCCTATTTGATTCAGGGCCTATGTGATAGGGCGGGTGTGGTTAGGCTACTAACTATAGATCACTATATCGAGGTGACTCGTATAACAGATATTGGGTTAATAAAGTAGCGGGGTTCTAACCCTATTGTTCCACGAAGGTATCAACCTTCTGGGTCATCAAAAGCAGCCCTTTTTGAAGGGCCTGAAAATAGAGACGAGCCGGTGAGCACACCTATGCCTATTCCTATATCGGTGAGCATTTCTGATACTGTTCATGTACCTGCTGAGGGAACAGGCCCGATTGACGATGAGGTACCCGGCACTACAGTACCACCACCTCCTTCTGGTATGGTTTTGATTTTGAGGGACTTCCTGTAACAATTGGTTGATAGGCAGACGCAGATATTTAAGTGGCAGGCCCACACAGAGGTATGAATGGCTAAGTTGGTATCCCAGCTTACACCATGGGTGAGGACCACAATTGAGGCTGCAGAGGCTAGAGTGGAGGCCCGTATCTCTGCGTCTATGGATAAACTCATGAGAGAGTTGCATAGACAAATTGATAGCTTTGAGTCATGGATGTCTACCTGATTGGGCTCGGCACAGAATCCTGGTATAGCAGTATTGACACAGAAGGTAGCTTCATTGCGAGAGCAGGTCCGAGCTTTGGCACCGAGCAGTGCCCCTATTATTCCACCTATGCCTGTTCAGGCTCCAATGCGGCCAATTCTTGAGGTGTATTTGTTTGTCGATGAGGAGCCTCCTA
Organism: Capsicum rhomboideum; assembly: GCA_031232105.1. Lineage (NCBI taxonomy): Eukaryota > Viridiplantae > Streptophyta > Magnoliopsida > Solanales > Solanaceae > Capsicum > Capsicum rhomboideum. The sequence goes on along the minus strand of CP124719.1, from coordinate 41,843,117 downwards.
TTGATAGAGGCAAACATCCACGCAGTCCTGAGGAGCAGGTGAATAGTGGTGACGAGTTTGAGGGTGATCTCCGAAGAGCGGTTAAGGCCTCCAGGATGGAGTACCATACTAGCTAGAATGCAGAGGAGCAGAGGGCACGAGGTACATCCTCTAGTCAAACACCCCCTCCACCGGATGCACCTAGCAGAGAGCCCACAGAGAATAATGATGATCCCACTACGGGCAGGCCTACTTCCGACGCCTAGGGCGCCGCAGGTATGTCTTCACTCCCTTACATATATTATAATGATAGTTGTGCACTAGGGGCAGTGTACCATTATTTAGTTGGGGGTGGGGGTGTACCACCACTTGGGGGTTTGTGTTGCCGTGTTTCTTTTCCCCCGAGTGTGCTATCATAGTAGAACCGGCATGTTTAGGTGTTTATTTATATTAGTTATGTGTTTTCATAGTTAATTAAGGGAAAAATAGAGGAACCTTAGTGCAGTCAAATTTTGAATGTATTTTGAATGATAAGGATGCTTTAGCTGTTGGATTGTTTAAAAGATACCCCTCCTGAAGATTTTGTTTTAAAATATATGTGTAGCATGTTAGTTTGTGACAGCTGTTGGATCTTATTCTGGCATTAGTGTTATAGGCAGAATAATTGTAGCTAGCATTGCACGAACTGGATAGATAGTAGTTGATAATATAACCCTGTGCTATGTGTGTGTAAGGTCATTACTTAGTTGACTTTGTGTGTGAGATCCAGAACTTACCCGATTAGTCTTACCCAGGTTAGAGGATAGTGGTTAGGAAAGGATCATAGGCCATTTTTGAATAAGTCCACTTTTAGCCTAAATGCCCGACCAAATGAGATAAACATCCCTTGAACCCGATTTTGAGCCTTACTTGACCTATTTCTTTCAGTAGCCTATTCACCTTCCCATTTTGACTTATAATGAACCTGTCTTGGCCCTGGTCCCTCCTCGGACATTGTGTACCTCAACTCAGGCAAATCGTCTGAGTTAAGGGTGGATATTATAGGGGTGCGTAGATTGATTTGGGTATGAAGAAGGGGTTAGTAAAAGAAAAAGAGAGAAAACAGATTTGGGTGTGAAGAAAAAGAGAAAGAAAATAAAGTGAAATGAATAGAAATTGGAAAAAAAAATAGAAAAAAAAGAAAAAAATATATAAATAAATTGTGTTTTGAAAGTAGGAAGGAAATTACACCCAAAATCTGAAAATAAATGAAGGAGAATAAATAAGCATGGGTGAAAAGTGGAGCCAAAAATAGTGTAGTGTCAAGGAGGGTTAAGTCACCATATCCATATGTACCATACCCGTCCCCAAGCCGACATTATAAGCCGATTAAAGTCCTATAGTGATCCTAGTCCAACTGTCCGGAAAAATAAGGCAAGCCTATGTTATTTCATGCACACTGTTCGAACTTCTTTGTGAGAGAGAGTGTTTTGACCGAGTCCCTAATTTGAGATTCATTGGTATACTGTGAGTGTATAGGACTTCATTGATTGTGAGAGTACATGGGTTGTATTGTTAGCTGCTATTTGTTCGGATAATGTCATTTGCATATATGCTCAGTTGTTTGTTCATAATCTGATACCATCACTTGATCCCTTCTGTGTCACGATAATATACTGCATGTATACACACCATGGTTTTGGTTTGTAAATAAGAGGGGTCAGAAAAGATTTGAGGTCAAAAGCAAGGAGTCGACTGCCGTAGGTCTCTTAGGTTTCTCTTAGTTAAGCATCGTATATGTGTGTTTTGTTTTGTTCGCCTGAGGACATGCAAACATTCTAAGTTGAGGGTATTGATGTGTCATGATCACATGACACTTTTGACGCTTGAAACAAGGAAAATATACAATAACTTGGGTATATCTTGTGGGTATGATGTGTTTTCTGTCCTATATTGCAGGAAGATAGGTTTTGGAGGCTAAATGGGGAAAAGTGAAGAAGCATGCACTAGAGTGGAGCATATGAATAAGAAAAGAGCCAAGTCGAAGATAAGGAATGACCCACGGTAGAGATTCACATGCCATGAGTCCACCCACGTGTTGTGAGTCCACCCACGTGACGTGGGTGGCTGTCGTGAGTCACCTTCTGCAGCCTGGACAAGAGACTGATTTCCATAACATACACTCACGTGACGTGAGTCTACCCACGTGACATGGGTGGGTGACGTGAGTCGACTTCAGAGATGTGCTATGTTGCCTGATTTCTACGAAATTGATCCACGTGACATGACTTGTTTCCACGTGATATGATTCATCTTATATCTATAAATGCCCCTGTATTGTCCTATGTACGGGAGTTAGTCATTACATTGTTTTGAGATAGTTTTTTAGTATTTTGAGTTCATAAACACATTATTGATTTTGTAATCTTGGAATACCGATTCTAGGGTTTTATTCATCATTGAGATTTCAGCTTTTCTTCATTGTTGTGAATTTACAATTATGTTTTCATCTTCGAATTCTTATTGTGCTCTTGCGAGCATGAGTAGCTAAACTCATCAACTAGGGTTGTGTGAACCATGAGGAATTAACGAAACGGGTTAAGTACAAAGCAATTCTGAACCGCTGTGAATGCATGATGTAACACCCCGTATATTTCTGACCCTACTTGATTGGTGATCTAGGGCATATTTATATGCCTTATTGCTAACTTTGAACTATTTTTACCTTAGTTTTGAGAGCAATAAGTACGTAACTTGAAGAATCTAACCAAATTCGCAAAGAAAAGTCGAAGAAAGGAAGAAAATCAGAGTTTAAGTGTCAGGCGCGCTAGGCAGCTTGCCGGGCCGCTTTTGACAGAAATTTTGTTGGCATGGGCAGTAGAGGGGCGCGCCAGGTAGCATGCCGGGCCGCTTTTTGCCAAATTTCTTCTCCGACCACCAGTCCATAAATAGGGCTCTTGGGTTATTGTATCATTATTCCATCTTGGTAGGACTACTCTTGGGCGATTTTGGCATCCAAATTAGGGTTAATTCGTCTTCCTTTTTATTTTTATTTCTTTTTATAATTTATGTTAAATTAAGCCATGAGTGGCTAAAATCGCTTATTCTTGGGGTTGAGGCTACAAACATGAATCTCGTGAGTTGAATATCGTCTTAACATTTATGGAATTATTTAAACGTGAGATAGTTGGTGGATCATGCATTAAATTTGTTGGTCCAAATTAATCTTGAGCTATTGGGCTCAATTAAGGCCCAAAATTATATAAAAGGCACGACCCAAAATGGAAATGATCCATTCTACCATTGACCAAGTAAACATAGCAATTAATGTTTGGCTAAGGATGACTTGAGGGAATATATAAGGCAAGGAAAATCAAATTTTTATTCATATCAATACACATGCCAAATCTAGAAATTTCCACAAGATATTTCTCATCTTTCACAAACCCTAAGCCATCACTCCCTTGGACAAGATCAACCTCTTGTAAGATTTGGTAAGTGTTTACTCTCATGGTTTCATATATTATATGCTTAATATGGTGTATAAATCATGTTGGCTATGTTGACAAAGTGTGGGACAGTTCACCATGTGTAAAACTGTCTACTTTTGCTCAATCGATAAAGGGTTTTGCCTTATAAACGTGAAAGGAGACTTGTGGTATTGAAGGAAGTGAATTTTATGGATTAAATATCAACACATAAGGTGTGGGTATGTCCTTAAATTGTTTTTTATATGTGTATAACTTGTGGGATTGTTGTTAATATGTTGTTATGAAACGTATTGAGGTGACTTGTGGAGTAATTGTGACGAAGTGTTAATGAGGAAGCGTAAGGGATAAACTTGGTGTGAAATGCTATTGGTTTATGATGTCTTTGTCAATGTGTGGAATGTTGTGGTATTATTGGTATGACAATGCCGTGAATTGTATTGTAAAAGGTGAAATGACGTTATAGGGCAATCATGTAACTCATTGTCGTCTTATACACTTGTAAGGTAGTTGTTAACGTGAGCTCCGTTATGTACTTGTGTTGTAGAGTAAGACGTAAGGAAGGAGATGGATTATTGTATTCACATATAGGATTGTGTATTCATATTGGGAAGATAAGGTATGTAAGGTTACTCTTTCCGTATCCTTCTGTAGCACATATTGTTCACATTGACATTGTACTTGTTCCATTTCGAAATGTCCAAAGGTATCTTATTTCAGGTTGTCATATAGTATTACCCACAGGATCAATTGTGATTCACATGTCTCATGCTCATTGACTAATGTTTCAAAGTTCCCAATAATGTACAATCACCAATGTATCACTCTTATAATGAAAGAAAGAAGTAATGTGTAATTGTTTGTATATTCGTGAGTAACATCCCAGGGGCGATAGAAAAGCCTAGCATGGGTTATCACAGTAACATCCTAGGGACGACAGAAAAACCTAGCATGGGTTAATCTCATCCCAGGGGTTAAAATACCTAGCATGGGTTAATCTCATCCCAGGGGCGACAGAAAAGCCTAGCATGGGTTAATCTCATCCCAGGGGTTAAAATACCTAGCATGGGTAATCCTCTTTTACCACTGATCAGTTGGTCATTACCATCTCTTAATGCAAAGAAGGATAAAGTTAAGTAATGAACGATAATGATGAATGAACGTAAAGGCAAAGAAATTCATGAATGTAACGTACATGGTTCCTCACATATAGAACGATGGTTTACCCATATTGACTATTCTCTTATATTTGATTCCATTGAAGTCCTTATGTATGATGCAGTTTCTTATAGCCTTACATACTCAGTATATTCTTCGTACTCACGTACCTTGGGGGACTTACCTTATGTGTTGCAAGTGCAGGTGCTAGTAGACCTCCATAGTAGGTTGCCGGTCATTTGCAGATCATTGGTGAGCTCCAGTTGGTTCGGGGCTTTTCGAGTCACATGTGTACATTGATTTTGGTACTATGTAAATGTTGTATAACTCGGGGACTTGTCCCGACTTTAGGATGGTAATGTACATGTATCTGTAGAGGCTTTGAAGATGTTGTGGGACAAACGAAGGAATGTAAGGGATGTATGCTTTTGACATGCTAGCCTTAACGGACAAGTTTCGTTTATATCACATGTTTTCCATGACTTCCGCCATTGGTAACTTGTATCTAAATAAGATAGAGTATTGTTCTTTTAGTAATATGCATATGAGTGTACGTGAGTGAAGATTGGTTCTCTCGGGCCTTAACGGCTTCGGGTTCCAGTCCGCCTCATTGGAATTCGAGGCGTGAAATGCATTGTTATTCCTTTCATTGTGATTGATCTTCTAACGGTTGTAAAAGTTAGAAACTCGCCTGTATTCTAGACTTGCTCGAGAGAGAGTTAGAGATTGGGAAAAGGAAATAACAACAGAGATTTGAAGCTATCAACCATCATCTAATAACTTGAGCCTTAGTGGGAATAGTTATCTGAGAACCAGGACAAGGGCTAGTAGTGCGACACTCGGAGACCGGGAGGTCAAGAGTGAAATTCATCTAACCAAGGTCGAGAGACATTTAGATGAACATATCTTATCAGATTTTGCATGCAACTTAGCGGGACAGTTTTGTCAGCACAAGTAGCCGGTGGAGTTAAGGAATCATTGGGGATCACAGTCCTAGTGTATTTCTCATATTGAAAACAACTTCAAAGAATCAACACTTGTTACGATCACTACTTGTTTACAAATATTTCCCCTTTTTTACTTATTTGCCAACTACTCGAACTAGAACTCAACCTACTTTTTTCCTATTCCCTGTGGGATCGACCCCAACCTAGTTGGGTTCTATATTTGATACAGAAACCGCTTTATACTTCTTAGGAGGCATATTTTGGGTAACATCAGTGTCCTACTTGATCATATCGATCTTGTTCATGAGGTAGTTCAAAGTCAGGTCAAAGCTTACCTTCCTCCATGGGTACTTCTCGAAGAAATCCAACGAATACACCATTTTTAAAAGATCCACGTCCACTGCCTTCGACCCTTCCCAAGCTAGCAGAATATATGCAAAAACCAAACAAGCCAATATTTCAACTTGTCGTCCTTGTTTAACCTACTCACTCTAACAAGCGACATCAGCCTATCTCTCATTACCCTTTTTCTCCTACTAACAGTTCTGCAAAAGGCTTCTCCTTTTGTATAGACCCTTTCCAATTTTTATTCATGGGGAGGGGATCAACAACTTAAACCCGTCATCAATGCAAACTCTTTCAATCCAAAATACACTGGCTTGTCATTAACTAAAAACCAACTCTCGTGTTTCTTCTTATCTATAACACAATGGAGTAGCAAATAGTGTATTATCTGACCATTGAATTTATTAAAATTTTCTGACAACTTTCGAAAATGAACAAAGCGGGATCTCTTGAACCTTTTCTTTAAAGTTTGATTAGCTAAAGTTCTCTTAAACTCAACAAGCAACGGCAACCTAGACCTTACTGAAATTTTTGCAGGAAAACTTTCTACTTCATTAAGCCTAGTAGTCATGCCGTATTTATCAACATCAATTTGCTTTTCATAATGAGGCAAGAACAGAGAATCATCATTTGCATTTTTTGAAATTGTCTGCTCCGTATCAGACTGTCCAGAACCATTTTGATCTCCTTCATCAATGTACTCATCAATCTCATGAAACTCATCTGAGTAAAAAACATTTTCATCTTCTACCCTCGTCTTTTTTCTTTTTTCATCGCGCACACTCTCTTTACTTTTTCTTTTTCTGCTAGATGAACAGGTGATTACTTTCCCTCCTCTTCTTCTACTTTTTATCATTTTTAACATCTACGCATAAATAATAAAATTAAGACAAGTCATGTCCCCATTATTGACCAAACGCGATATAAAAGCTATAGTAATCGTCGACTAGTCTAGTAATAGATCACAAAGTCCGATGAACAATAACAGCAAAACCCTATAATTCTATGAACAGGGATGAACATTACCAGCAAAAAAAGCTATTGAATAAAGCAAAAATCTAAAAATAACACAAAATTTCGACAAGAAAATGGATGAAAATTGAAATTTCTGTTCAAAAAAAATCCAAATTTATTAAGTCTAGGGTTAAGAATATCGCGAATTTCTCACGAACTTATAGCAATATGGAACTAAAAATGCTTTGAAGAATATGAAAACTTACCTGGAAATGACAAAATTAAACTGCAATGTCTGAGGAAGAAGAGGAGTCCTTTGGAGTGTTTGACAAAATAAGTGGCCTTTTTGCAATTGAGTTTGGTGAAGTGGCTTTTTAACCACTTATCTCATAGAAACTACAACCTATGAGCTGAGTAATGAGCAACAAATTATCCTTGAGTTATCCATATTTTAAGATGGATAATATGGATTGACCTATATTGAACCCACTTTTGAAATGGTTGTATAGTTGAATGGGTTCGATGGGAAGATAGATAATCGTAAATTTTGCTCTCTTGGTTTCAACTTGTTTGTCTTAAATTCTTTTTAATACGTTTAAAAAAATGTCTTTTTTTATTTTTGACAACTCTTTAAATTCAACTTTTCACACATGACATGTTCAACACCATGAGAGTAAAAGGTATTAGTACTTTCTACATATCTTTAAATTAAGATCACGAGATTCAAAAGTCTTCTTTATTTTCTTGAACTCCATATCAAGTCAAACTAAAAAAATAATTTATGATGCAGGGAGTAACTATTTTTTCATCCCTAAGCTTTAGTATTACTCTATGGAAAACCGTACTTAAGATAATAAGCAAAACCATGGCCTTTTTTTGCAGCCTTCTGAAATACTGCTAAGCGACAAGCCAGCAATTGTAGGGATACACATATTATGGAGCAAGTTTGTGCAGATAAACAAACTTATGGAGGAAAATGGGCACTGATTTGTTTTACTTCCTCCGTTTCATTTTAGTTGACACTTGTCGACTTAGCACCCCCCTTAAGAAAATATTTATTAAGAATTTATTTTACTAAACCGGCCTTATTAATTATGCTTTGAAAATATAAATTTGAGTATTATACACTTTATGTAGTCATTTAATGATAGGAATAGTATCGGAACAACACAATAAACTTCTCTTGATTTCATAAATTGGACAAGTAAATTGAAACAACTATTTTTAGTAAGAGGGCCAAGTAAAATGAAACGGAGGGAGTATTTTTTAATATTATAAATCTGATATTTTAAGAAGATTTGTGTACAGATTTGCTGAAAAATTTTAAAATCTACTAAATTTATAGTTTAACACGTGTCAAAGATACTATATATCCTTTATGGTTATATTACTTGGTGTAGGTGTAGCAGATAAATTGTATGCTGGTTGTTATCATTAAAAGACTGAGTCAAATCAAAGGAGATCTGCTAAGGTTTAAAGTTAATAAGTTAAAAAAACATCTCATAATATTTGAGATCTTATGTGCAGATACCTGGTTGTAATTTTTACTTTAATGATGAGTTAAATTAGAAATACAACGTTTTTGCTATTATAAATATAGGATATGTGCCCGATCAAACATAGAGTTTTCTTTATGATATCTCGTCTTAGAAAGTGTAATGGGGTAAACTCTAGCTGGTTCGACACCACTTGGCAGCACCTGTAGTTTCAACCCTTACTTTTTTCTCTCTATACTTAGTTTGCCTAGGCTTATGAAATTAACAACACACGCACACACAGAAAATCTCTTTCCCAACTTTGTATTTAACTTGTGCCACAAAGAAGCACACAAAATAATTTTTACAAAATTTAGTCAACACAACCAAATTTGGCATGTGACTGGTCTGCCTATGCAGACATATTGGCCGCAGGCCCAGTCACACGCCAAACACATGATCTATCCTAAAATAGTTGATATCCCCAACTGCTAGGCCAATTCTAATTAAAAATTCAAATTCAAAAGTATGAGTTCAGTTGATGCTGCTGATTAAGCCAAAATGACTGAATAATAGGAAATTGCCCAACTGCCGATGTATGGGCAAGGCACACATGCGCAACCTTCAAATCTGGTGCTAAACACCCACTTTGGTGCCCAGCTTCTCACTCTTCCCACATACCTGCCATATCGATAGGTTCTACCCTACACAACTTGTCATTAGTGTTCATTTTCCTTAGCCGTCTACTTTGTCCAACACATAGCTCACGGACTTGTCGTAGCCACGATCATGCCAAAATCATAGCCTTGCCTTACTTTAGCTTGCCTTAGCCTGTCTTGCCCTTTTCATACTTTAGCCACATCTTGTCTTGCATTCCCTATCCATGCCACTATCAAGGTATTGCCATATCCTGCCGATTAACACGTACCCAAGCCGGTAGACTAGACTCAAGTAAACTTGATCCTAATCTAAGTTATTGGGTTATGACTAGGTTCATCATGTAAATCCCTATCCAAGCCGGAACCACCCTAACTATCAGGATGGGGGTCTAACAAACTTCCTCCACCAGATGAGGTCATCCTTGAATTTGTCTTCAAACTATCACAACGACGACCCTTTCTCTCAACTACCATCACGCTCATGTTTTCCATTCTATTGAACCAGAAATTTTGTCCTTCTATTCTTCTTTTCTTGGCCTAATATTTGGTGATCCAATATCTTCCTATAATACTTCCGCATAAAAGGAGAAGCATGTTTGCATGCCGACCTTGTTGGATTTTCAACATCTTCATGAAATGACTTCAAAAAACTCCCATGGAAAGTAGGGTGTCTTTAGCGCTTCTGGCGGATTCAACCAGTAAGCTACTTCATCCACCCTTTCTATCAATTCAAAATGTTAATCATACTTCAAACTTAGCCCATGATGAATCGTCCTACTACTGATTTTCTTCTAGATTTGGGAGTAAGATTCATCAACACTTTGTCACCAACATGGAATTCCCAAGCCAACGTGTCAATCAACATACTTCTACATTCATTTTGCTATCTTTATCAAGTTGTATTGAGCTTCATACAAAAACTCTTGTTTGTTTAATGCATATCAGTAGGTAGCAGGACACTTGCCCTCTGTTTTGACTTAGAGACTTTCCGCAGCGTGTTAGGCTCTATGCCTAACACCAACTCAAAAGGAATTTTTTTCAGTTGCTGATGACCTCTACAGACTATAATAAAATTATGCATTGTCTAATAATTCCACCCATTTTCTCTAACTTGTAGTCATATAGTGCCTCAAATACTCTTCAAGCAGATGATTGACTCTTTTGGTCTGTCTATCTATTTGTGGATGATTTGCAGTTGAGAATTTCAAATAAGTACCCATTATTTTAAACAATGTAGTTCGAAAGTGGCCTGTGAATTGAGAATCTCAATCACTCACAATAATAAGTGGAGCCCTAAAACTTTTCACAGCAAATAGGTAGAATAATTCCTTAGATATTTTCGAAGAATAAAGAGTAGGAGCAACAATGAAAATTCCATATTTTGACAATTGACCAACCACAACCATTATTTACACTTTGCCATTAATTCTTGAATACTCTCTAATGAAATTCATAGAAACGGAAGCCCATGGATGCTCTGTAATAGATAGAGGCTGCAACAAACCATCTTCTTTCTTTCTTTCGATCTTATCATATTGACACATAAGACAAACATTACATAGCCATCAATATCATCATCCATTTTTGTCCAGAAATAACTTTGAGACAATATTTTCATCATCCTTCCAACATCCGGATGACAAACTTAGACAACATCATGTGTTTTAGGAGTTTTGATGCAACCCATCACCTTTAGGTACAACTATTCTCCCCCCTTAAAATATAACATATCATCCTCTATCCAATACCGTCTAACAGTCTCCTCCTTTACTTGATCATCAATTTCACATATAATGAATCATAAGCAACACTAAACTTAATCTTATCTATGAAATCATATTCAAATCTAGTACACGCATAAACTGCAAAAAAAAACCTCTTTGTGACTCAATGTATTCATAACTTGATTTTTCTTGTTTTGTTTGTATATCCAAAAAAAATCATATTCAAAAAGTATTTACTGCCTATGGGCCTACTATGGGCTGAATTTATGTTGATGTAAGTATCTATTGTCCGATTGAATAACAAACTTCATTCCCAGCAAATACACCTTTCAGATTTAAAGACAATGGAGGACTGCCACCATTTCTTTTTCATGAGCAAAATACCTTTGCTTTGAAAAATTTAATGTTCTACCCTCACTACTACCAAATGATCCCTTGGACCAACGCACAACCGACTGCATAATCAGAAGCATCGATGTGAACTTCAAACGACAAATCAAAATAAGGAACTATAATATAGGTTCATAAGTAATGACCTTCTTCGATGAATTAAAAGTCTTATCACTTGAATCTCACAAAGTCCACTTGACCTTCTCCTTCTCCAAATTAGTTAACGGGGTAACTTTCTTTGAATAGACAACAATGAATTTTTGATAGTAGATTGCTAAACCCAAAAATGATGATAATTCCTTAACTCTACATGGTTCCTGTTAGTCAACAATTGTTTGTACTTTCATAGGATCCATTCGCACTTGATTTTCACTAATCAAGTGATCCAGAAATTGATTTAGCCACTAGCAAGCTCACACTTTTCCATCTTGACATAGAGTTGAAATTTTCTAAATTGTTGTAGCACCTTTCATAAATGCAGCAAAAGATCTTCTAGTGTTCTTCTATAAATAACTATATCGTCTAAGTAAACAACTACAAAGTCATCAAGGTATTTTAAAGAACATTGTTCATTAAATTATAGGAAGTAGTTGGGGCATTAGTCAGCCCAAACAACATTATAAGAAATTCATAAATACCATATCAAGTTACACAAGTTGTCTTTGGAGCATCCCCATTGGCTATATGCACTTGTCAATAGTCAGACCTCAAATCTAACTTAGAATAAAAACTAGACTTAGACAACCTATCTATCAAGACTTGAACCATCGATATCAGACACGTGTTCTTCATAGTCACCTTGTTCAATGCACAATAGTCAACACAAATTCATAAACTTCCATCCCGTTTCTTTAGATCAGAATTTGTGCGATATATGGAGCCATCAAAGGTTGAACCAGTACAGCTTCAAGCAATTCATACAACTGTTTCCTCAATCCTACCAACTCCAATGGAAATATGCAATCTAAAGGGCGTGCTTGTGGAACTGATCCAGGAATCAATTCAATCCTGTGATTAATTTCCATCCTTTGAGGTAACTCTTTCGACAGTTTAGGTGGCATCACTTCTTTAAATTCTTCTAGAAACTTAGAATCACTATCCGAAACCTCAATCTACACATCTGGTTTCACTTCGACCAAGGTAGCAAGGTAAGTAGTTTCACTCTTATTCAAGTGCTTTTCAAATGCAAGGTCTGATAATAATGTAGAAACTTTGGTTTTCTTTGAATTTCCCTATCAAAAGGATGAATATCCTTCACAAATCTTGAGTTCTTCTCCCTCATAAATTTCAAAACATCCAAGTGAAAAATCGGAGCAACCTTAAACTTACTCATAAAGTCAATCCCTATCATAAGATTGCAGTCATTGAGCAGCACCACCGTGAAGTTGTGCATTCTAATACAATATCCTATGGTCAATGAAACATCTAGCACAATGCCATAGCCTGGATGTGCTGTAGAATTTATAGTTTATATACTTGTTGCACAGTTAGTCACACCAAACTCCTTTATGATTTTTGAGGGAATAAAAGTATAAGTAGCACATGTATCAATCATTATTACCACACTTCTTTCCCCAATATTCATATCAATATACATTAAAGTACCACAGAAATCTATCAAATTTTTCACCAAATAGACAATATTTATTTAGGCAACATTCCCAATAGCAACATCTTCCTTCATATCAACCACACCTATGCTAGACAACGTATTCAACAAACATAGTGGGTTCACATAGGCAAAAATTTCCTGTCCTTTTCCCCTGCTTCTCCTATTCGGCAAGAAGAGAATTGATTTTTCCCTGTTTTAGAAAATTACTCGCCCGATACCTTAATTTTTGACAAGTTTGGAAAACTTTTTTAGCAGTTTATTTGCTTTGGTTTGACACAACAATGTCCACTTTTCCCTTGCCTTTGTTATCTTCTTCTTGCCTTCGATTATCCTTTTTCTAGTTTTTGTTCTTTTTTTTCTTTTTTTTTTAGTTTTAGAAGAAGGAGTAGGATCAGAAACAACACCAGTTGAGTAAAAATCAATCAATGCATCCATTACAGTAATGACACTAGGAAAATCCTGAACTTTCTACCAAAGTAGTTTATTCTATGCCCAGTCTTGCATTCCGAAAATGAAATTATGCAATATAGCTTCATTAGATATGTTATGAATATCTAGCATCAAGGATGTAAATTCCTTCACATAATGATGAATGAATTCAACTTGCTTCAATCGATTTAACCTGTCATTAGCAACCCCAGGTAGAAAGCTTTTATGAAGTGTATCCATCAATTTTTCCCATGTATCAATTTTTAATCTGCCTGCACTCTCATTATCATCATTATTAGTTCATCACCATAGAACTGCATTGCCTCTGAAGTACCGAGCTGTCATGGTCAACTTGTCATTTGTAGAAACATAAGCAGTAACAAAGTAGTCCTCCGAGTCCCATAAAAAGTTTTTCAGTTTGTTGGCACCACGAACACAATCAAAATACTTGGGTTTCGGGATCTTAATTGTGGCAAGTTTGTTGCTACCACGGTGTGTATTATAACACCCTAGTGAAGGACCATCCTATTTACCTTAAGATCTTCACTTTCCTTTAATGGGCCCTCTAAATTTGTGCACCAATAATTTCATAAAAATTGAGAAGCCTAGCCAATTAGACATCAATAGCATGATATTTTGATAGTAGCATGATATTTTGAAATTTTTGTGTTGATGCCATGATGGGTCAAGACATTAAAAAGTTCATCCTCATCGTCTCTCAGACCAAGAATGACCTTGGCCTTGCAAATTTTTTATGCAACTCATTGTAGTTACTTCTGCCAGCCATTATTCTAAGCACTGCAACATAAAGGTCTGATATCAATTATAATGAGGTCAACTCTCTCTAGTTCGACACCACTCAATGGCCATGCACCTATGGCTTCAAACCTTAACTTTTTTCCTCACTACTAGTTTTTATAGGCTTACAAAATTAATAACACCAGCACATACATGGAATCTCTTTTTAAACTTTATAATTAGCTTGTGCCATAAAGAAGCACAAAAAACAACCTTAAAAAAATTTAGTCAACATAGCCAAATATAGCTTGTGACTATCCTGTCTATGCCTACATACAAACCACACGCCCTAGTCACATTACAGACACATGGTCTATCCTAAAACAATTGGCATCTCCAACTGCTAGGCCAGTTCGAATTAAAAATTCAAAGTTAGAAATATTAGTTCAACTGATGCTGTTCACTAAGTCAAATGGCTAGAAATAAGGAAATAGCCCAACTGTCGATGCATGTTTAAGGTACACGCATACAACGTTCTACTCTGGCACCAAACATCCACTTTGGTGCCTAGCTTCTCACTCTGCTTACGTGCCTGGCATGTGCTCAGGTTCTGCCTCGCACAGCTTGCCATTGGTGCTCATTTTCCTTAGCCGCCTACCTTTCCCAGCACATAGCACACAAACTTGTCTTAACCACGATAATGCCATAGTCATAACATTGCCTTGCCTTAGCTTGCCTTAGTCTGTCCATCACTTGTCATGCCGTAGCCACATCTTACCTTGTGTGCCATAGCCATACCACTGCCAAGATCTTGACATGTCCTGCCGACAGGTGCCCATGCTGGCACACTGTCATCAAGTAAACTAGATCTTATCTTAAGTCATTGGGTCATAGCTAGGTTCATCATGTACATCCCTAGCCATACCTGACCACTCGAACCATAGAGCGGGGGATCTAACAAAAAGAAAATGGCTCACATCTTGATTTGGAAGATAATAATCGCAAGCTGGAAGATCACTATAGCACACATGGATTCAGAAACAGTTTCACATCTAGTATTATGTTCTAGATAATTTTTACATGATAGTTCTTGAGTAAAGATGATGATCTTTATTTTTCTTAAGTTTGGTCCTAACAATTAATTGGTATCAATAGTTTAAGTCATGATAAATCATTGAAAAATACTTTTGTTTAATTGTTCTGCAATATGAGTGAATTCGAAAAATGACGTTTAGCTGCAAGGCGGCGACAATTCGATTTAGAGTTTGGATCTCTATAACTATCATTTTCAACATGAAACTAGAGATCAATTTATTATTTTTATTTTAAGGATTAAAAAATTAAAACAAAGTATGAAAATTGAAGGATTAAAGGCACCAATTTGTTGATGCCGCTGCCATAAAGAATTTAGGAATTTCAATTCACTTGACAGACATCTTTTGGTCTGAAAAATAAATATGCATTTATGTTTTTGTTTGTTCGTAAATGCAGAAAAAAATTGGTGATCTTGTTAAATGGTGGTTTCTTCCGAAGGTGGTGAATTAAGTGTTTTCAGGAAAATTTCTTGGATAGCTACTGGTCATATTTGGTTCATAAGATTAAAGTAGAAAAAATAAGAGTAATTTTTGATAAATAGCTATAGTTTGAATCATAATTATGAATAGTAGTAATGGTTGGGTTACTTACAATTTATAGCAATAGTTTAGGAGAGGAGAGAGGCGAGTATGATTGAGAGAGATGTGAGCGAAAGTTTGAAGAGAGAGAGAGCGAGAAGAGAGATGCCAGATATAGGTTGCATTCCATGGATACAACTTGTATCTTACATACAAGTTAAAGATACAAGTTGTACCAATATGGAGGTTGTATCTCAAATACAATCAAAGCTAAAAATGCTAAAAATTAGAGAAGTTTATGATACAGATGTAAAGTAGTCAGATACAAGATACATACTGTTTTGAAATTTTGAGAAATAGATGTATCAGACTGTATGAGATACAATCCTGACTATATCCATGAAATCATGAGAGAGAAATGTATCAGATAAAATCCCAACAAATCGTAACCTATATTAGATTTGTATAAATGGTCTGCTTTGAAATTGTGATAGAGAGATGTATCTGACTATATTATATACAATCCCAGACTATATTAGATGATATCACAAGGGATAAATGTATCAGATATAATCCAATTAAGCAAATCGTTACTTGTATTAGACTATATCAATCGGAAACAGCCTCTCTACTTCATCTGAGGTAGTGGTATGGACTGCGTACACTTTACCCTCCCCAGACCCCACCTGGTGTGAATACACTGGGTATGTTGTTGTTGTTGTATATTTGTGTATCAATGGCGGAACTGATACAGTATGTATCAATTGGTATGAGATGATACATATTGATACATATTGTACCAATTCTACCATTAATACAATTATGTCTCTGCTATAGAGTCCTACTGTTGGATACAATCTAGAAGGGTAAATAATTAAAGTGAAACAACCTATGAGGAGGGAGAGAGAGGTGGGACAAGAGAGGGATAGAGGGGAGTGAGAAGGAAGAGAGGAAAGGGATGGGGCGTGGGGGGAGGACAGATGAGGTAAAACCTTAAGATTAGTTATGTTAGGTAATATTTTAAAATTATAACTATATTTATAATATTATATTATTAATTATTATTATTATTATTATTATTAATTATTATTAATTATTAATATTAATAAATTAAAAGTGTAAAGACCCTTAGAAAAGTGATTCGAACTTTTTGCCCTTCATTAAATCACTCCGCAATAGATAAAATAGTCTTTTCACAGTTTTCTTTCAATTATTATTTAATTATTAAAAATTAAAGAATCCTAAAATATATGGTAAGAACAAAATATATGGAGAACTATTTTTAGTAGGTTTTCGTTTTCCTTATATATATGAAGAAGGAGTCTTAAAAGTGTAATATGTAATATAAATTTTTTAACTATAAAATAAACCTCTTTTTACGTTTAGGAGTGTTTTTTTTTAATTTGTTATTGTTATTAAATTTCCAACTAATTACTTTGGTGCACTTCAATTCCATTAGTTCTTCGGACTCTTTTTTTTTTCTGTTGTTATTGTATAATTATAACACGACAAATTACTAGGAGCCCTTCAAATTAACAAAAACACTTAAGAGTGTTTATTCTATGCAATTGTTTTATATGCTTTGCATTATTCTTTGTGTTGGTTGGTACATATTGATGTGTTTCTGATGCCCTGTTTTGTTTGATACAGGTGATATATGCATGTTCAGTCGAGCTTTGAGGAATTTTGTGTAAAAGTTAGGTTTGATCATATTGCTTTGATATCTCAATTATGATATTGTTTTATTATAGTTTCTATTCTGTTACTATCTACTGTTTTTGTTACTATCCGTTGTTTCTTGTACTTTTGTAATTACTTCTCTTTTTGAACAACTTTGGACTGTTTTTAATTCCTTGAGCCGAGGTCCTTCATCAAGTTGTAGTGTGAAAACTAATGACTAATTGATGAGTGTTTTCATGTTGTAAGCAGTTGAGAGTATATGAGACTTCAAACATGCCAAAAGAATTCATCACCAGCTTTTTGGCTATGCAATCTATTATTTGTATTCGAATTTTGAGTTCTGCTTATTGAGTTTGCTTTATTGTTTTTCTTTTCCACTTTAGTTTATATTTGATTAACATGTTATGATAATTATTTTATATAGGTGATTTCTTCCCATTTGTTTTAGCCTTGGTGGACAGAGTTACCTGGTACCTGTTTCTGGTGGGAGGTGGGAGGTATCCCATGGAATTGTTGCAGTCTTGCAGGTTCTTGGATAGACATAGCTTGTTTTTGAATGTTTTAATGAATTTGTTTTCTGATGCTCTGTTTTGCTTGATACAAGTGGTAGATGAATGTTTAGTCGGGTTTTGAGAAATTTTTATGTTTAGGTTATGTTTGATCGTATTATTTTGTTGTAATTTTTATTCTGTTACTATCTACTGTTTTTGTTATTATCTAAATTTTACTTATATTACTTGGAAAAATCCATGTATAAAATTTGAATCAAAAGTTCAAGCACTTCCAATTCCTTATAAACTGGACTCTATTTATGTAATGGGAGAAAAGACCAACGTGTCGTCACAGAAGTCCTCAACGTATGCTGCGCTTTTGCTTCTCCTTTTTTTTTTTTCCAATTTTGAATTAGAATTCTTTTAACCTAGATATATATTGCTTTTAACTCATGAAAAGAATCACACGTAAATAAATCTTTTATATTTGAGATAATTTTAGAGAACTCAAATCATGTTTCGTTTCATAACACTAATCATCCTTGTTGTTACTTTGAGAAGTTGTGTTATCGGCAATTGGATACGTTCTCAATTTGTTGTGTTTTGTCTTTCAGTACGGAAAAAAGTACGTGATGTTGCGGATGAATGAAGTGGTTCAAATAATAGTCAATTGCTATGTAACGAAAAAAATCAAAGGCTATATTTTTTTCAGCTATTTCATTTTTTTCTTTGTTAATTTTTTTTTTCCCAAAGTAAGCTTTATTTGTATCGTGATAAATTCGAGGGCAAAATATATTGTAGTATTAAATTATAATAATAATAATAATAATATTGAATTTTCGAATCGTTGAATGAATATGAATATACATATTGGTATAGACTAGCCAGTAAGTTTGAAATTGAGATAAAGTTGATTTGTTTTTCTTAAACAAAGTATTTTACCCATTAATAAGAAGTATAATGTCATTTTTTGTCCCGATTTATGTGGCACAATTGAAATTTCGAGAGTCAACTAAGCATGATTCAGTATCGATGTTACATGATTGCCTGATCCAAACTAGCGCATACATTTCTATAGCATTCAACTTAAGGCCAGTTTGCAAAAGTGCAGTAGTTCCCTCGTGACACTCACTTTTGGGTATATGATGATGGTTATTACGAGGAAGAAGAAAAAAAAAACACAATTGGGTAACATATGGAAAAAGGTAGTGACAGAGAATTGAATGTAGAGTGTGGTATTATACTACTGTTCCAAATTATTTGGGGCATAAATGGGTTCAAAACTACTTTTACTTGGGCTTGAAGGTTCTGGAACAAATACTGTTTTCAAACAGGTATTGGCCTTATGCAACATTCTTTTTTTTTCCAGGAAAAAGAGCCATATTTTTCTTGATTAATAATTCTTGTTATTTAATATTTATAATTATAATACTTATACTTAGTTTCAAATATATAAATTATATTTCAAAAAACTTAAGTTTCTTTGTCCAAACTCATGTTCAAACTTTTGAAGTTTGAATCACGAACTTTTAATAATGCAACATAAATTGGAACAGAGAAAGAGTAATTGATTATCTGTGTAATTAAATATGTGATATATCTGGAATTTTCCCTTCCTTCTTTTTATACTTGGCAACATAATAATTTATTCATCATAATTAGATTACAGCTATAAATAACCTAATATTAAACGATTCTTCAGTGTTCTCTTACTGCAAGTTCTAGGATTTCCCCCATCAACACATTCTTAAGTTATTATTTGTTAATCTAATATTAACAGGAAGATTGACCTTGACATGTCATACGTGAGTGCAAATCTAAAAAAAATGCATTGACACTATCTAATCAAGTTTTAAAAAATAAAATAAACTTCAAAATAATTTAACTTGATTTTGTATTTAGTTGAGTCTAATATCGATAAATTAATTTTTAGCGATGCATATTTGTGTGGTGGCTCACCTAAATCAAAAGCGGTTATAGTTTGACCAACATTTTAAGGTGACTTTTTTTTGTCATATCAATATGAGAAGGATTACAACTTACCTTTTAGTATTTTACGTTTAATTTTCAAACGTCTAAATTCAAAATTTAGAATATTTAATTAATGTATTCTTTTCTCAACATCAATTGATATTACACATAATTCATTCTTATACTGTATTTTATATATATTTTTTAATAAATGTAAAACTCACGTGCAATGCACGGACACTATACTAGTATTATAAATATAGTAGCTATGTTTGCTTAGATAGATAATTTTCCTACATAATAGTAAGATTCTTTTAGGCCCAACCATACTGCTCCATTTTATCTAAATGACCGAAATGCCCCCTAGAAGTCAAGCATGCATGTTAATCTGTTATGTGTTTATTACTCCGTTTGTTTACTTTTACTAGTCATATTTTATTTCTCGAGAGTTAAACTATATGAATTTTGCCTAACATTTTAAGATGTATTTTTTCATCATATTAATGTAATAAGGATTGCAACTAATAGTATTTTCCTATAATTTTTTAATATCTAAATTTAAAATTTAAAATATTAAATTAATCTAATTTAATTTAACTCCAAAAATTATTCAAATTGATTTTCATAAAACAAAAGGTGGCGACTAAAAGTGAACTGAGGGAGTAGCTCTTATAATATAGTAGAAATTGGCTAATCACAAGGTCGAGATATTTCGTCAAAGGTGTACAAGTTAATGTAGTTGGAAAATTCAATAACCATGGATAAATTAAAGCATTATGGTAATATATTGCTAAAAAAACATTTGAAAGGACTAGTGACTGAACATGAATTTCACTTAATCTTTCTTAAAATTTTTGTGTAGAAACCATTGTTTTCATTAAAATACCCCTCAAACAACTAATAATAATTTCACTAGCATTTCAAAAGTTTGAAGATTAAAACTTGCACATAGTGATGGCCAAACCAATATCAAAAGATATGGAAGCCGGTATTTGCAGAATTAGAATACTATTTATTGTCAAATGTATGGATTGAGCCAAAATTTTCACTAAGAAAATTCAAAATATATAATAAATAAATGCATGAAGAAGCCAAGCAGACGCAATAGATAATATATGTACATAAATAAAGATAACTTTACCTATTCATACGGTATAATTTTAGACTAGGGTGGTTCTGCCACTGTCAAACGAGAATCCTCCATCACACAAACTCACATAACTTATCTAGACATAGTCAATTAAAATACATTGACTCTCTGCGTATGTTTCCTCTACAAATAGCTCCTTATTGAAAGGATTTAATCCTTGGATATATTGAATTATTATTGATTACATTTAGAGGATTAGAACCTCTATATATACAAGTAAAGCTAATGCTATGAAGAGTCCAATTAGGAATCTAGTATGTGAGTTTAAGCTAATTCTATATCCACTAGATAAGGGATAACAATTGCAAAGGCTATATATTTGATTTTTAAATTCGCAGTTGGATCATTATCTCTTAGACAATTCCTTTATCCTAATAGACCCCCGCAAGTGCAGCGGTGGTATAGCCACAACAAGCCCCCCAAGTGCAGCGGTGGTATAGCCACAACAAGCTTGTCCCTGAGAAATTGAAGTCAACGTGTAATAAGACTTCTAGTCATGATTTCAGCCGCCTGATCTATAGAACTTATGTAGCGGACTTCAACTTATCTTGAAGCTACCTTCTCCCTCACAAAGTGAAAATTAAGTTCAATATGTTTAGTGCAACCAAGGAACACAGGGTTGACAATGAGGTATATGGGTAATAAATTATCACACCATACTTTTGGAGCAGTTGGAAGAACAATTTGGAGTTCTTTAAGTAGATTTTGCAGCCAGATTATTTTAGTTGTGGCTATGCCAAGGCCTTGATTATCTGACGCTATGCTAGAGCGAACAACTACGTGTTGCTTTTTGGAGCTCCATGACACAAGGTTGGGACCCAAAAATATACAAAAGCCATGGGTGGAATGTCGATCATCTGGGCAGCTGAATCAATCAATATCTGAGAAACCAGTAAGTACGAAGGAAGCAGATGGACGTAAGAGTAAATCAAGATCAATTGTACCTTTTAGATATCTAAGCAACCTCTTCATGGCTATATAATGCACTAACGTGGATCATCCATAAACTGACTTAGTTTGTTAACAACAAAGGAAACATCAGGTCTGGTAATTGTGATGTACTGTAACGCTCCAGCGATACTCCGTAATACTCCGATAGAGTTTCAATTGATCAAACTTTGGGCTGCCATGCTGAGAAAATTGAAGACCACTTACCATGGGTGTCGAGATGGGCTCGCTCCTTCCATAGAAGCTTTAGTCAATAAATTCCCAATCTATTTAGATTGACACAATAATAGATCATGTGAGCTAGTACAAACTTCAATCACCCAAGAAGTAATGTAGAAGTCCCAAGTCTTTAAGAGCAAAATCCTTAGAAAGTAGAGATGATAGATGAAAAAAAAGAGGAAGAGATCCCTTTAATAATATGATCATCCACATACACTAAAACAACTATAAGGTGATTATCTGCTATATGAATAAATAAAGAAGAGACTAACTTGAAATTAACAAATCCAACTTCAAATAAGTCTTTAGTAAGCCGATCAAACCAAGCTCGAGGGGCTTGTTTAAGGCCATAAAGTGCCTTGTGAAGTTGACACATATGCTTTAGATATCTAGGATCAACAAAAACTGTGGGTGGTGTCATGTAAACCTTATCATGTAGCCCACTATGTAGATTTTTTTTTTTTTAAAGTCAACCTAACGGATAGACCACCCTTTCAATACAGACATAGCAAGAACCACCCTTATGATAGTAGGCTTAACAACAAGGTTAAAGTTTCATAAAAATCAATCCCAACTTCTTCACTGAGCCCTTTCATTACATATCTAGCTTTGTAGCGTTCAATGGTACCATATGAAGTTAACTTTAATATGAAGATCCATTTACAACCCACTACATTCTTTGCCATTGAGGAAGTGACAAGAGACCAAGTACTATTTTGGAGGAAAGCATATTGTATTTCTCTTGCATAGCTTATCTCTAATTCCTATCCTTATTTGCTTTGGGTAAAGTAACTTGGCTCAATAGGAAGAGAAGTTGGAGGAAGAGGATACTTGATGGCTGAATTAGCGTGAAGAGAAGCTTGTTTGGATTTCAAACGGGTGATCATGTGGTGTTTATGATCAGATCATTTTTGTAGGCTATTTAGATGGAGCTTGCACCATTGTAGGGGGAGGAAGATCAATAGACAGGTCCAAATAAGGAATGGAATCTAGTGGTATAAGAGGACAATATGTGCATGCATGAGGTGAATGTTGAGTTAAACTAGGTATATGTTGGACACTAGATGGACTATATGATTTACCGATAGAAAAATAATGGCATGGCGCAATTACTGTTAATGGGGACACAATAGAAGAAGATGTAGAAGCATGGTGAATTGGCTCATTTACCTCAAAGTAATAAGGAAATCTTGAGATGAATACAAAACCAATAAGCATATTGAAGCATCTATAACCCTGGTGTTGATTAATATACCTAAGAAAATACATTAAGAAGATCTAAAGGCTATTGTAAGGCCTAAGATAAGGATAACAAGCTCAACCAAATACCTTTAAGAATTTAAAATCTGGAACTTTATTGAATAGTTTCTTATAAGGAGGTATGTTGTTCAACATTGGAGTTGGTAAATGATTAATCAAGTAAATAGAGGTTAAGAAGGCTTCATCCCAAAAATGTAAAGGATGAGAAGCATGAGCTAGAAACGAGAGACCGGTTTGAACAATATGATGATGTTTTTATTCAACAGTATCCATTTTGTTCATAAGTGTGGAGACAAGACAATTGATGAATAATTTCATTCTGAGCAAAGTATTGAGAAAACTTACGATATTCCCCACCCCAATCAGATCTAATATTTTGATTTTGTGTTAAAAAATTCTCAACTTGTGATTTAAATTGTAGTAATACATTGTACACATCACTTTTTGTTTCTCTAAGAAAGATCCATGTGTACTTGCTAAAATCATCAATGAAAGAAACATAATAGAGAAATTTATTATTAGCTTGATAAGGAGATGGTCCCCATATATCGGAATGAATCAATTTCAAAGGACTGGAAGAGACATACATAGAATTAGGAAATGACAATTTATGACTTTTGCAATACTGACAAGAGGGACAAACACTAGAAAGAAAACTCTTACTAACTGTTAAGTCGAGTAATTTTACTACTCTACTAACAAATTATTGATGCATGACCTAATCGACTATACCAAAGGTCAATATGAGAATTACAGGAAAGTAATGCTTGAGGGGATGAGGTAGGTCATCCAAGCAAGGATGCACCTGAATGTAGCTTGTAGAGGCCCTTATCAAGGATTCCGTTCAGTATAACTTTCTGCATTTACCGATCCTTCACAAGACAAGTACAAGGGTGAAATTCAAAAACATATTATTATCTGAAGTGAAATAAGCAACACTTAATAAACTCCATATAATAACTGGAACATGGATAAGATTACGCAATTGTAAGGGGCGGCAAGGGGCGCAAAAACTAGAATTACCAATATATTTTATATTCAAACCTACACTATTGCTGACATGAATTGTTTTATTGCCATTGTACTCTCCTCTGATGTGCATATTATTCAAATCATTAGTGAGATGATT
The DNA here is from genome assembly GCA_031232105.1 of Capsicum rhomboideum. Taxonomy (NCBI): domain Eukaryota; kingdom Viridiplantae; phylum Streptophyta; class Magnoliopsida; order Solanales; family Solanaceae; genus Capsicum; species Capsicum rhomboideum. The sequence goes on along the minus strand of CP124719.1, from coordinate 41,818,779 downwards.
TGTTGCCCTAGAGTATGGAATGGATCGATAACAGTGGAAGGTTGAGCCACCATCGCAACCATTTGTTGCTTAGCATTAGATTGCTATGCATGATCAAACCTGTGATAAGATGTTATGTTCATATGTCCATACTTGTTACAAACATGGCATTGAGGAACATTGAAAGAAGGTTGTGAGTGATTCTGATTGTTATTTCTTGAATCTCGACCTCTACCACGACCGTATTTGCCACTATACGATTGATTTGACACAAGATTTCTTTTAAAAAGGATTTCATTCTTGTTAGAATTCTTGATCATAAGATTAGCATCGCCTTAACCTTGTTCAACAATAGTAGCCTGCTCATGTTGGTATTCGTGGCTTAATAATAATCCTTGAAGATTAGCAAGAGAAATAAGTGTCTGTTTGGATGGGCTTTTGGCTTTTGGCTTATTTTTTTAGCATTTTACGCCAAAAGTCATAAGTTAGGATTCCTAACTTATGGCTTTTGGCTTATTTTAAGCATTTTAGCCAAAAACCAAGTGCTTATAAGCACTTTTTAAATTTACCCAAACACTTCAAAAGTGCTTAAAAGCTATTTTTAGCTTAAAAGCACCTAAAATAAGCCAATCCAAACGGGCCCTAAAGGTCAGACCTTGATGTAACAGACACCACAAAAGCTTCATATTCTGGTCCTAGACCCTTTAGCACATACAGGATGATATCTTCATTTGACACAGGTTGTGCAACGGCTGCCAAATTATCAGTAAAAGTTTTCATCTTTTGCAAATATTCAACCATGAGCAATGCACCTTTCTTCATGGTTTGCAACTGTAACCTAAGTTAGATAAGTCTTGCTTGTGATTATGAAGCAAACATGGCCTCCAATGCCATCTAGAATTCCCTAGACACAGAACATCCCACAACCTGTGCAAGCACTAGTTAATGACGATAAGAGCCAGTTGTGCAATAGTTGATCTTATTTCTTCCAAATAAGATACACTGAATTTATTTTAATTTCTAAAATACTTGGGCCAGTGTTTTTGCTAAGGAGAACATTGAAGGTTACAGTCGACATATCCTTCTAGGTCATTGTCACGATTTGATTTCTCAGGTCATGATGAAACCTACCATAACCCACCAGTAGGTAAGCCAACATATAGTCCGGAACAACTAGTAACAGACTAATAAGAAAGGTGTAAGCAAAACTAAATAACAATGAGAAAGAAGGTAAGAAGAAGGTAATTATATCCCCAAAACATGAGAAAGTAAGTACAAGAGTTTCTAATACAACAGGAGTTAAAATAAAATACCAAATAAATATATGCAAAACCATCTCTGAAATACAAAATAGGATTAGTCCAACAATAAGAGGGAAAGCAGGAACACTCTAGAAGTTAGGAGCTCACCCCTAATCTCCGATTCGTGGCTACTCTGCACGATACACCCATTAATGGCGAGAACTCGTACTAAGATCTGCAGACTGCAGAAGTATAGTATGAGTACCAAACTGGTACTTCGTAGACATCGACTGACTGAGCTCTAAGTATAATACAAGTATAAATGTCATGTAAAGAAGGAATATAAATTACAGGCAGCTATCTACAAAACTAAACATATTAATACTATTGAAGAGATAAGGATAACCTATCATGAACTATCAATAATTGGGGACAAAGCGCAATACCATAAGTAAGTAGCTAATATATGGTAATAAAGTGAAAAAAGAGAGATACCATATACAATAGAAGAGTGAAGAAATATATATATTATGTATAATAGTAGTAGGAAAGAAGGAAATAATATACAAATCATGGCTAGGGAAGAGTGTGTGTGTATATATATATATCAATGCTATATCGACAACCAAACCAGAAGGTACTACTCTGAGGGAGCTAATCTAATATCTCAAGCATCATAAGTGATATGAGAGCTATCTCTAGCATAATCAGGGTCTGTAATCATAATATGCATAAGCATGAGATAATCTAACCATAATAAATCTTACCATAACAGGGAATAAAGGAACTCAAAAGTGTACCTACAACCTTGGGTACCAATCCCTAACTAGTATGCCACGAATTATAAAACAATAACCAATAATAATATAACCGGCTAGTACGGACAACCAATAATCCTAATCAGGCCCCCATAAGCCCAGAGAGGCACACAAAAGCAATCAACAAACATACAACGATAAATTTTATCTATACAACCCCCCATAAGACCGATAGATACAACCGCTACATAATTATACTGGTGATACGCAATGTACATTAATGAATGAATGCAAGGATAATCCAGTACCCTCAACCAACAAAAGTGCCATAATAAACCAAGTGTATACACCTCCTCCAGCTCAGTAGCTCGCAAAGGCAGGACCTACGATGACCATCCTTCTCCAGTACTATTGCTCATCGAACAAAGGGGCTCATAGGGGACTTGGGATATCCGTATACACTGCCTGATGCCAAACCAAGACTTTCATAATACACTATAACCAATCTACTCTGTCCAGTACCAAAAAGATATATAAAGTATAATAAGAAATGCCAGACTTGAACCAGAACTGAATAAGTGTATGTCTGTAAATCCATTACCTAAGATCAAATCTGGGACCAAAATAGTATAGTAGTCTAGAAAAGGTCGAAATCTCCCTCGACCGAAGTGAATAAGTAGTGGTAAAAGAGAGTGGATCAACAATAGACTAGAATCAACCTCGGTCTAATTCCTAAATTAATATGTTTAGTTAAAATATCATAATTCAATAATAAAGGTAGGACGACTCCTATTATAAAAGAATCAATTTTAAAAGTGAAGAAGTAGGAATAAATTCCTCTTTAGAAAATAGTAGAAAATCAAGGTTTTAGTTGGAATCATACCACTAAATAAATGTAAATGTACCTAAATGTATGCATGCCAACAACAGTATCCAAACAACAACACCGTAAGCGTCTATAAACTAGAATCATGTCCTTCCCATGGATAGGATACTAACCTAGTGTCTAATTGGTATTGTAACCACAGCCTCGAGCCCAACAATATAAATATACTAGGATAGCGACAATATAATTTAGGAATACGAAGGTAAATATGGCCATCCAACTATGGGGAGGACCTATTCAAGGGATATCGCCCAAATCACTAAGTGATATAGTAAAGCCTATACTAAGGGATCCTTAATGTAAATCTAGGTTTATCAAGTCCGTAATCCAGTGTAATGGGATACTACAACTATATCGGGTATTCAAGACTAAGGTTCGAGTCACATTTCTATTTTAAATCCCTTAAAGATGTCAAGTCATGATATTACTAGGTATAAACCTATATATCCTATAATCCCTACCTTGCATGTAATCTATACAGTACATAATTTCATAGAGAAAAATAGATTGAAGCCTACCTCGGTGCCGAACTGCAATCTCGGACCTTACATGAACTGCTTATCTTAACTCCATGATCTCTGAATCATGGCACACTATCAAAATCATAATCTACATGTTAATACGAGTAAAATAAGACCCATATTACAATATAAAACTTCAAACCTAAAATTGGGTCAAAATTACGCCCGTGGGTCTCGCTAATGGAATTCCAAAATTGAATCCATCACGAGGTCCCTCGAAGGACAACAAGGAATGCATGCTCGAAAGTTGAGCACAAATGGAGCATAAATCAGGTTCCAAATCAGCCACAAAGTTAAGGAAATCAAAAACAAATTTCTAGGAATTAACAAGGAAAAGGATGAAATTTGACGAGGAAAAACAATCGGAAATGACCAATAGGTGTTAAACTAACCTACCTTAATCTCATGGACAATTTTCCTCAATTTTCCTTGCTGAATGGTCCATTAATGGCGGGTTAGGGTTGAGAAAATAAAGAAAAATCATGGAGAAATAAATTATATACTGCCAGGGGATTGGCCTTCGCGATTGCAAGGACCAAGGGTCGAGAACTCGAAGTTAGACAGATTAGGTTATCTTGAATGCGACACTAATAAGGATTTGGGTCAATGCTAACCTTCATCGCGAACGCGAGAGGAAAGTCTCGCGATCGCGAAGGTCAAGAACTTAACCCTTCACAAACGCGACCTGAACCTCGCGAATGCGAAGAACAAAAGTTGGCTGCACCAGATGCTTGAAAACCAGCAAAAACTTAAGTCATAAAGGATTCCGATCGGGTACTTGGAATGTATGTGGAACCCCGTGCGCTCAAACAAACTATGCTATCACACCAAATTCGACATTCCAGACTTAATAAAACCAGTCTTTCCATCCGAGGTCATTTCGATAAAAAATGAGTCCCACACCCAATGTTCCATTTTTACTAAAATCTACCTAATAGCCCAAAAAGAGTCCAAAAGCCTCGAAACATGGACAAAGGGTCTCCCTAGCCTAAAATCAACGTTCCTAGCTAACGACATTGTCGAAATTCTCATTTAGGTTGTCTACTAGAAGTTTTGGTCTGAGACCAATTTCTCAACTTCAAAAGCACCAAAACAGAGAAATGGACTTAAAACCCAAACGAACTGCCCAAAAACCAAACCAACAAGTCATAAATGACCTATAGCCACTTTGGGAAGGCAAGAAATACAGAAAATGAGCAAAAATCCAAAAAATAACATGGAGGGTCATTACAGTCTAAAACTGACCGCTAGACCGGTATGTGTCGGTACCGTTCTGGTCCACCCCGGTATCGATACCGGTTCATACCGATCCTGTAAGAATTGGTATAGAATGGTATGGCATGTACCAAAAACTCGGATCGTACTGAAACCGTGGTTTTCTACTGGTAATCCGATATCGGTTCATACTGGTTCATTTCGGTTTCGATCTGTTCTGGTCCGGTACTATCCGGCGAATTTTTTTTTTTTTAATTCTGTAACGGTAACTAACCGTTGGGGATCGTTGGAAAAGGCTAGTGGGACCCCCAATGGCTAGTTTGACCCCCAGCTCCCCCCCAACACCTCTCCAGCCCCCCAGCCCCCCTCCCTTTCCAAAATCTTATAAATACCCCTTCACCATTCAAATTTTTATTCACAATTTCAAATCTCATTCTCTCTCAATTTTCTACTCTCAATATCTATAAATTCTATAATTATTGTTATTATTTTGCAATTGAAATATAATTTGATGACTTTTGGAGGAGCAATCTTTTTCAAGTTTCAAATTTTGGTTATAATCGTCTGCTTTTATGGCAGACGTTTGGTACATTCGTCCTACTCTCTAGTATTTTAATTTATATTTTGTGTTTATTAGTTGTGATTTATTTTTTTTAATTTGCTACTTTCATATTTTATTTCATTATATTATGGATTTCTCTAAAAAAAATTTAGTAAAAAAAGTATTGCACAAAAAGCAAAAGGTTTTATAAAATTTGGTAATAAAAAAAATAAAGGTTCTTCTAGTTCTTCTCACTTGCCCCGAGTTAGATTTAATACGAATGATTTTACACATGTTAATGAAACTGATTTTGCCCATCCCTCTATCATAGAAATTAATACCAATACCAATATTTCTCATTAAGCTCTCGAGAGATTGTATAATGATTTTGAATATGAATTAGATGAAGAAGTAGAATTACATGTGGATGATGGTTTAGATCATACACCGACTAGTCTCACTCCACCCCCCGCTAGTGTCGAAGCTCCAACTCAGGATAATCCTCAGGCTGGAGCTAGTCGTCCCCCTATTCCTCCGTTTAGGGGTAAGACCACGACACAACGTACTTTAAAATCAGATGTGTGGAAATTTTTTTATTTGAATGATGAAAAAACTGTTACTACGTGTTGTATTTGTAAACAACAGTGGAAATATGTATTTGGCGGGTCTGGAGGTTCAACTGGGGGTGGGGGGTGGGGGTTAAAAGCCCATTTGATTAAGAAACATCCGAGAGAATGGAATGCATATATGGCTTCCCATCAAACTGCCAGTTTGGGCACTGGACCCTCTGTTTCCGGGTAAAACATGGTTCAAAGTGAACTAAACCCTTCAAACCCGACTGGTCCTGTTACACAACGACCCTATAATAGGGAACGTGATCATGAAAATTTTGCTAAAATGATTGCTGTTTGTGGTTTGCCTTTTAATTTTGGAGAAAATAAAGGTTTTATAACATATATTCGGGATACATATAATCCCAGTTTTGAATTTTTTTCAAGAAGTATGGTAAAAAGAGATATTTTTGAATTTCAAGGAAAACATATGCAATTTCTTCGTTGTTATTTTTACATAGTGGATTGTAGGGCTGCTATTACCACTGATATGGGTCGTAGTCCTAATGGTAACGATTATTTAACTGTTACTGCACATTGGGTTGATAATAATTGGAATTTGCATAAAAGAATTATTGCTTATAAAATTTATGAACATAAAAAGACCGGTGTTTATATTACTTCTACTGTAGGTCATATTTTAGAATTTTATTGTCTTTTTGATAAAGTGATTAGCATTACTTTAGATAATGCTTCTGCTAATTTAAATGTTATTTCTCATCTAGAAACTAGAATTTGTCCAATTAGTAAATATGCTTTTCATGTTAAATGTGTTGCACATATATTAAATTTAGGTTTGAAGGATGATATTCAATTATTTGACAATACTTGTGATAAAGTTGAAAATACTGTGTTTTATATTTTTCATATACATAATAGTAGCAGAATTAGACAATATAAAGAATTTTGTCGTGGGTGTGAACTTCTGTATAAAAAATTCCAAAACAAGTAAAAACTAGATGGAATTCTTTTTATGAAATGATTGAAGATGCTTATACATATAGACAACCTATTACTATGATGTTTAATTCTCATAACGCTTATCCTATTCATCAACTCAATGAAAATGATTGGGATCAAATAGAAGCACTTAAAGATTTTTTGAAATCATTTTATGATGCTACAAAAGTTTTTTCTAGATCGTATTATCCCACTATTTCTGAAATTTTAATACATATATGGTCTATTTCATCCCGTTTTGCAGACTATAAAGATAATGCATTTTTTAAGAATGCTATTGTAGCTATGGTTGAAAAAATTTTAAAATATTTTTTTTCTATCCCCTAAATTTATTTAATTGCAATTTGTTTTAACCCGAAATATAAAGAACATGGTGCAAAAGCTTTGGTTAAAGGAATTTATCAAAATTTAAATATTCAACTGCATGAAAGTCCGAATTTGATAACTTGTCAAAACAGCGTTCAAACTTGTGCTACGGAATTGTATGACAAATATTGCACATTCGATAATGTTGAAGTTCCTCAAACTTCTATGCCTCGACTAGATGCCCATGGTAGAGCACAATCATCAAAGGTTCTGATACTATTACAAATCAAGAAGGCGTACCACAACTATTGAGTTGGTGGAGGGCTCGTTATCATCAATATCCAAAACATAGCAAGACGGTGAAGGACGTGCTAGCTATTCAAGGATCATCCGTAGCTTTGGAGAAAGCTTTCAGTGCGGCAAGATCTCAAATCGGCGATCATAGATGTAACACCCCGTACCTACCAAACCCTACTTGACAACGTTGAAAAATGTTTACTTAAGTGTTGAGGGCCAAAAGTATGTATTTTGTAATGTTATTGATGAGGTAATGGATATTGGGCCTAGTATATGGGATTAGACCTTCGTTGGAGGTGTAACACCCTGTAGATTTCCGAACCAATGGAATTAATTAAACATGCATGAGATTTGAGAGGATTTGTACATGAAATTTTTGGGCCAAATTAATACATGCAAATGGGCTCAATTTAAGCCCAAATGCATAGCCCAAATGGAGAAAAAAGATCCATTCTTCCATTTGACCCATTCAACATGATAATTAATGTTGATAATTGGATAAGAAGAGACTTGAGGGCCTATATAAAGCATGAAAAATCAGATTTTATTCATATCTTCACACATGTCCTATTCTAGAATTTTCTACAATATTTGCTCTCTTCAACCAAACCCTAAAGCAACCATTTGAGGGCAAGATCATCCATTTCCAAGCTTTGGTAAGTATTTATTCTCATGGTTTAATGTATTATATGCATGTAATATGGTGTAAAACATGTTGGTTATGTTGGTGATGTATTGAGAATTCACTATGTGTGAAATAATACATGTTGGCTGAAATCGGAGGATGGTTTTGCCTTGTAAACTTGAACATGGACTTGTGGTCTTGAAGGAAGTGAACATGATGGAGTTAATATTTACATGTGATATTTTATTATATAATTTCCTTGTTTTGTCATGGTGTATAATGTTTGGAATTTCTATTGTGAAATTGGTTATGGTTTTGGTGATGTATTGACCGTAAAGTGTCGTTTGGTGTTGTTATGTGTGTTGTGAAACCATGGATGAATGTTGGTGTTTAATATGATCAAAAATATGTCAAAATAATTTTGTTTATGATCATGGACCATTCATTGCATGAAAAGACCTAAAAGAGACCCTTTTTGGCCGAAACGGGCACCCGCCCTCGCAGACGAAGTACCTGCGGGCGCAGGTACCAACGCAGGTGCCTTTGGCTACTGCCAAAGGTCACCTGAAGATGCATTTCATCCACCTGTGGGCTCATGTGGCTTAGCGGATAGGCCCAGAACTCCGAATTGCTTGTTTTTGCATCCTTTTGGCCCCCCGAAACCCCTATACCCTTCATGGATGTAATTATCAACTTGTGATGTCATTTTAATGACCTTAAAGTGTCGTATGAAGGCATGTTGGACTGTATTAAATGTGGATGGTTGTTCATATGTTTTTATGAGGCAAATTGATAAGCGTAAATGTGACGGAATGGAAATGAGAAGGCATAAAGGGTAAGTGTGATGCGAAATGCTATTGTTATACGAACTCTTGGTCAATGTGTGTAATGTTAAGGTGTTGTTGGTATGATAATGCAGTGATTTGTATTGTAAGGAGTGAAATGGAGTTATATGGCGGTCATATAGTTCATTGTCGTTTTGTCACTTATACGGTAAATGATCGTTAACAAGAGTTTCATTGTGGACTTGTATTATAGAGTGAAACATAAGGAAGAAGCTGGACTGTTGGGTTCATATATAGACTTGTGTACTCGTACTTGGAAGTATAGGTATGTAAGGTTACTCTTCTATATCCTTCTGCAACATATGGTGTTCACATTGTCATTGTACTCATTTGGTTCCGAAGTACTCTAAGGTATTCCGTATCTGATAGTTGGCTAGAGTTACTCATATGGTCCTTACTCTTTGGTCAATGGTGAATCATATGACTCATGACCATTGGCTGACTCATGTTTATTGGCTAACATGTCAAAAGTTCCAAATGTTCTAAGGTATTGCATCCCAAGTTGGTGAACAGTTGATAGCCACATGTATCGTATTTAGTGATCATTGTCCTAAGGTTTCAAAAGTGTTCTATTCCAAAGGGGTTCTATAGTATTCCAACTAAGGTTGATATATATCGTTATTCATATGTGTTTTAATCCTAGATGAATCATGACCCACTTAGTTCTCATTTATGGACGGAAGTTCTTAAGTTGTCATATGTTGTAATGTCTAAGAGAACTGTCTCAACAAGAGGAATGAGGTAAAGAGGGCTTGTTTAGTTTGAATAGCATTATTCCAATCATGTCATGATCCAAAGTTCCAATAGAGTTATACACATGTCTCATATTCATTAGTAATGTTCCAACAGTCCAATGAGGTTATATTCCAAGGTTTCAATAGTGGTTATACTCATGTATCTTGTTCATTGATCATTGTCCCAATGGTTCCAACAGTGTTATGTGTCCATGAAGGCTATGTTTCCAATAATGCTTATTCATATGTTTATCACTCATTGATTATTGATCCAAATCTTCAAAGAAAGTTGTGACTATCATTGTATTAATCTCTCATAAGCAAAAGTACCAATCTCTCACAAGTTAAAGTATCAATCTCAAAAGTAAAGAAATGAAGTAAGAATAAAGTAATGCATATTGATTATGTTCATGGGCGTTATCCATGGGGTACAAATACCCGCATGATGATGTTGGTTTATCCATGGGGTGCAAACACCTGCATGATGATGTTCATTTATCCATGGGGTGCAAGAACACCTGCATGATGATATGATCTTATCCATGGGGTAAAAAGAATACCTGCATGACGATGATATTTTATCCATGGGGTGAAAAGAACACCTGCATGATGAGGGCCCTAACAGTATATGAGTAATGTAAGAGTAAAGTAAAGTAAAGGCAAGGGAAAGAAAGAACGTAATGTACATGGTATCCCACATACAGAAAGAGAGTTTATTCACATTTTCTATTTCTCTTTTATTGATTCCATGGTTGTTTTTATTATGTATGAATGATTGGAGATGATAATAATGAAAGAAAGGTACATGGTTCCACATATAGAGTTTCTCTTATAATTATTTCCATTGAAGTTCTTATGTACTGACGCAGTTTTCTTATGGCCTTACATACTCAGTACATTCTTCGTACTGACCCCTCTTGGGGACTTACCTTACATGTTGCAGGTGCAGGTATTAGTAGACCTCCTCGGTAGACTGCGGATCATTGCCGAGTTTTGGTGAGCTCCACTTGGATCGGGGCTTTCTGAGTCAAAGTTGTACATTGGTTTTGATGTTATAGACGTTATGAATTGGTCATGTATGGATGTAAGATATGTACGTTCAGTGCGACGTGATGGCCCCAAAGGCCAAGTTTTATATATGTATATGTATGGCATTTTATATTTCATCAATTAAATGAAACAGTATGTTATTCATTCGAGGTTATGCAAACAAGTGTTCATGAGCAAATATTGGTTCTCTCGGGCCATATCGGCTTCGGGTGCCAATCACGCCTTGTTGGGACTCGGGGTGTGACAATAGATATTCATTAGCAGAAGACAGTTTAGAGGTATCAGTGACTTTTAGAGATTGGATCAACGCCGAGCGAAGAAATAAAGAAGTTGCAAAGTAAACTAAATTAGAAGAAGATTACTTAGATGCAGTCATTGGATGTAATAGTGACGAAGACATTGAAATTGAAGATCGTCAACAAGTTTTACCAAGACCGGAGGTTATTGCTCAAAATTTACAAGAGTTAGAACAAAACTTTATAGGATTATACAACTATTAGTTTACGTTCGAGGCTTAGTTGAAACGCAACTCTTCCTAGAAGGTGGCTACATAAATTAGGCGCTCTACTAATAGTTGTAAATTATAATAAAAATTTGAAATTTTAAATAAATTGGATCGATTTCTAATTTTATCATACTTATAGTTAATACATTTCATTTTTGTTTAGTTTGAGTGTTTAAATTAGCAACCCATAAACTCAAAATAAAATTTAAACTTACAAACTTATAATATATAAATTGAAAAACCTAGAAAAACAAAATTTTTTTAACAAACTAATAAACTTCAAATATATAAACTTCAAAAAATATAAACTTAAAAACTTATATAACTCATAAATTGAAAAACTTAGAAAAAAAACTTTAACAAAGTTATATACTTTTATATATACTTCAAAATTCAAATATTTAAACTTCAAAATTCAAATATATAAACTTCAAAAAATATAAACTTAAAAACATATAACTTATAAATTGAAAAACTTATAAAAAATATATATTTAAACTTAATTCAAAATCTTTAAAAACTAAATTTAAACTTAAACTACATAATTCAACATATAATGTTTATTCTTTAACTAAAATGTAAAAATTTATTTATTTTTTCAAAATATAAAAAATTATTTTTTAAAAAAACAAAAATTAAAATCACCGATCTGGTCCATATCGGTAGTATACCGGTTACTAACGGAACGGAATGGAACCGCGATTTCATACTGGTTATTCCGAACCGGTGCAACCTGGTACCGATTCTGTTCCGGTCCAGTTCATACCGGTCTGGTCCGGTACCGGTCCAGCCATTCCATTCCGACAGAATGCCTAGTCTTATTACAGTCATGGCCATGAAATGCAGGAAAAATTTGAGACTTTCACACGACAAAGTTATTCTTGTCAAGTTTGATCATGTTGGCATGGGATACATTTGTCGAAAATGGGGAAGTATTTCCAGTAGGCATTTGTGTAGCAAAGCTTGAGAGAGAAGCCATGAAAAATTGACATAATTCTTGGCTTGGAACTGATACCATGGAAGGATTTAATCCTTGGATATATTGAATTATTATTGATTACATTTCTTATATATACAAGTAAAGCTACTGGTATGAAGAGTCCAAGTAGGACTCTAGTATTTGAGTTTAAGCTAAACTTATATCCACTGGATAAGGGATTACAACTGCAAAGGCTATATATTTGAATTTTAAACTTGCAGCAGGATCATTATCTCTTAAGCAATTCCTTTATCCTTACACTTATGAAAACTACCTAAAAATACTATAATTATGGATTACTAGAATCTTTTAGTTTTTCAAATTTTTTTTTGCATATTTTAAAACTATATAAAGAAATACTATACGTTATGATAATTAATAATTTAAATTATTTTACAGATATAGAAAAATTATGGTCAAAGAATATTTTGTTTGACTCTTAAAATCCGAACACCATTACATAAATTGGAAAGGACCCAGAATGTACTTTTTATATTTATGTTCTTTAGTCTTAATTAGTTAGAAGCTCATAATGGCTACATAAGTAAAGATTTGCTTTTGAGCATAAAAGAGAGAGATCAAAAACGAATGTGAGAATTGATTTACGTCCAAATTGTTGGATGTGCAAACCAAAGTCCCACATTGGTAGCTGAAGGAATTAGATAGCTACATATAAGATATAAGATCTCTTAGTGGTGTGAGACTTTTTAGAGAAAACTGTGTGGGCTTGGCCCAAAGCGGACAATATCACACCATGTAAGAGTGTCTTTGGGCTGGTCAAGCCCAACAACCGGTATCAGAGCCCAGGTTCAGCGGGACGAGTATGATGATGTGGCAGAGTGATAAGGTAAAGGGCTCGGTTTGCTTATCTTTACGAGCCTGGATATGCCCATACAGGAAAAAGATAGTTGCGGGCATCGGCTGCTATAAAAATACTCAGACGATATGGGTGGCACAGAATGAATCTCAAAAATTGACCCATGGATTGTGGTGTTAGTATAACACCCCGTACATTTCTGAGTTTAGTTGATAACTGTAATATTTAGGGAAAAATGAAAACATGAGAGAATTGATGAATTTGTATTGAATTATGGGTATTAATAAGTCCCATACAATTGGGCCCAAAATGAAGCCCAAAACAATTATAAGACATGGACCAAAAAGGGATTTTGACCCATTCTTCCAAATATGGTCCATTTGACCAATAAACATGGCATTAAATGCTAAGGAAAAAGATAAGGGAGACATGAGGGAATATATAAAGAGAAAATCAGATTTTTATTGCATTGAACTCTCATAACATTTCTAGATTTTTCCAACAAAATTCCCTTTTGTTCTCAAGAACCCTAAGTCACTCTTTTGGCCAAGATCATCAATTGGTAAGACTTGGTAAGTGTTTATTATGATGGATTAATATATTTTGTGCATAATACATGGTGTATATTATGTTGGTTATGTTGGTAGAGTATTGAGAAGTTCACAAGAAGTGAAGTGAACATTTTTGCTAAATCAGAGGGTGGTTTGTCTTGTAAACTTGACTATGGATTTGTGATTTTGAAGAAAGTGAACTTGGTTGAGTAAATATTGACATGTGAGATGTTTTTATATTCTTACTTTCTTTAACACTTGCGTATAACGTTTGGAATTGTTATTGCAAAATTGGTTATGGTTTTGGTGCCGTATTGGCCGTGAAATGTAGTTTTGGGTGTTGTTATGTGTGTTGTGAGCCTATGGCTGAATGTTGGTGTTTAGGATGATCAAAAATATGTTCAAATATGTTTGGTGAGGATCATGGACCATTCATGGCATTAAAATACCCAAAAGAGACCATTTCGGACCAAAACGGGCATCCGCCCCCGCAGACGAGGGCATCTGCGGGCGCAGATGCCAACGCAGATGGCACTGGCTACTGCCAAAGGCCATCTGCGGCTGCAGGTGTCTGACCTGCGGGTGCAGGTGGCTGCGCAGGTCAGCCCAGAATCTTGTTTTGTTTGTTTTCGTGTCCCTTTGATCCCCGAAAGCCCCGATATCCTTTTTGGATGTAATTATCAACTTGTGATGTTGTTTTAATGACTTTAAAGTATCGTATGGAGGTGTGTTGGACTGTATTAAGTATTTATGGTTGTTCATATGTTGTTGTGAAGGAGTAATTGAGACGGAATGATATAGAGGAAAGCGTAAAGGGTAAGTGTGGTGTGAAAGGCTATCGATGTATGATTTCTTGGTTAATGTGTGTAATGTTATGGTGTTGTGGATATGAAAATGCATTGGATTGTATTGTAAGGGGTGACATGATGCTATACGACTGTCATATAGTTCATTGTCGTCCTGTACGCTGGTATAGCAACTAATTGCTAATGTATGCTACGATATGTACTTGTATTGTAGAGTAAGACGTAAAGAAGAAGATGGACTATTGTATTCATACATAGGCTTGTGAATTCATACTTGGAAGTGAAGGTATGTAAGGTTACTCTTTTCGTATCCTTATTCAACACATAGTATCACATTGTCATTATACATGTTCCATTCCAAAATGTCCAAAGGTATTCCATTCCCGGTTATTAATCATTGTTACTCACATGTTCCTTATTCATTGACCAATTGTAATTCTCATGACTCATGTTCATTGGTTAATGCTCCAATAATGTTGCAAAATTCCAATAACATTGTAACCACTAATGTACCAATCTCATAACAAAAGAATTAAATTCATGAACACTCGTTGAGTACGGGTGGCAACTCGAAGGGGCGTAAGCCTAGATAGAGGCGATCCCGAATGGATATTGAGTACGGGTGGCAACTCGAAGGGGAGAAAGCCTAGCTAGAGGCGATCCCGATTATTATGTTATTTCCCACTAATCAGTTGGGCCCGGGCATTACATGATTGATGATTAAATAAAGTAAAGTAAAGTAGAGTAAAGAAAGTAATGCACATGATCCCACATGTCTAACCTATGATAGTTTATTCACTTGATGTGTTCTCTTGTACTAGATTTCATTGATGTTCCTAAAAATCATTCAGTTACATACAGCCTTACATATTCAGTACTTTCTACATACTGACCCCTCTTGGGGGATTTACCTTACTTGATGCAGGCACAGGTCTTAATAGGCCCCCACAGTAGGACTTGGATTTTTTACGGATTTGTTGGGGAGCTCCAGGTTGCTTCGGGGCTTTTCGAGTCCTATGTACATATTGGTTTTGATATTGTATCATAGTTGTCTAAAGCGGGGACTTTTCCCGACTTTAGGATGGCCATGTTCGTGTATGTATAGAGGCTTTTTAGACGATGTGGGACAAACGAAGGATGTATGTTATGTCATGGTGGCCCTAACGGCCAAGTTTCGTATTTGTATATGTTTATCATCACTCATTTTTCATGACTTATGCCATTAAAATCTTGCATCTACCTGTGGTATTGATATTTATGAAAGGACTTGCGTATGAGTGTATAGGGACAAAGGTTGGTTCTCTCGGGGCCTCAATAGCTTCGGGTGCCAATCACACCTCGTTGGGATTCGGGGTGTGACAAAGTGGTATCAGAGCAGGTCGTTCTAAGGGTATCTACAAAGTCGTGTCTGAGTAGAGTCTTACTTAGCAATGTGTTGTGCACCACATTTATAAGTAGGAGGCTACGGGACATTTAGGAGTTGTTTCATTTCTTCATTTTCTAGATCGTACATTAGAGCCAAAGTTGTAGGTGGAACTATATTTGACTGTTAAAATTATTTTCTTATATTCTAGTAAAATGCCGATGACAAGAAGGGGTAAAAGTAAGAGGTTAGACAAGATTGCTGGAGAAGGAACCAGTAGAGCCCCGCCTGAGCCAGTTAATCAAGGCGGCGCTGAACCAGAGAAGTACCACAGGCTTCTTCTACTCTTCCAATTTCAGAAGAGTCAAGAGAAAGAGAAATACCTGCAGCACCACCAGTGAATACTACTGGCCAGGACTTAAAGGATGCAGTACAGATGTTGACCCAAATAGTTGTTGCACAGGTTCAGGGACAGGGTGGTCCAACCACACATGATGATAGTGCTGCCAGAGCAGCTAGTAGACGGACACAGGACTTTCTGAAACTTAGACCCTCCTAACTTCACTGGATCGGATCCGAATGAAGACCCGCAGGATTATATAGATCAAATCCAAAAGGCATTGGAGGTAATGCATGTGTCCGGTATGAAAACGGTCGAGCTTGTGGCCTATAGGTTGAAGGGTGAACCTATACTGTGGTATGATGATTGGAGACGGTCGCTGGGCATTGATGCACTTCCAGCTAGTTGGGAAGAATTTAAAATGGCATTCTTGGATCACTATCTTCCCTATGAGGTTCGAGAGGCTCGTGCAGACCAATTCTTGAATCTACGACAGGGAAATATGAGTGTTATAGAGTATAGCCTCAAGTTTAATTCCTTGGCCCGGTATGCTCCGAATGTGGTTGCAACTATGACCGATAGAGTTCATCAGTATGTGGACAGATTAGAGCCATACTTGGTCCGAGATTGTACTATTGTTGCGCTAAACAGGGACATGGACATTGCAAGAATACAGGCCTTTGCGCAGAAAATGGAAGATCAAAGACAACGAAGAAGAATGCAAGGGTTTAATGAAGGCCCGTCGAAGAGGGATAGATCTACGGGACAGTCTACGGCGTCCCAAGGAGAGTTTAGACCTCAGAATTTCACTAGGCCGCCTAGACCCTCATTTTCCTATTCCACAACAGGTACTTCACCTTAATTTTGAGGGTCTAGAGGTAGTTATGTTGGGCGAAGCAGTATGGTTCGAGGTCCACAAACAGCAGGATTTCCTCGCCAGCCGTGTCAACATTGCGGGAAATCTCATTTAGGTGAATGCCGGATTGGAAGGAATGTTTGCTATTTTTGTGGTGAGCCAGGGCACATGGCGAGAGAGTGTCCACAGAGGAGCATGGGTGGTATAGCACGACCGGCTGGGTCGGCCGTTGTGTCACATCATCGGTTCCTTCACTGGGCCGAGGTCTGCAGTCTGTTGGCCGTGGTAGGGGTGCCAGATGAGCAGCCAGTACTAGCGGGGTCCAGAATCGTACTTATGCTTTGGTGGACTGCCAAAATTCAGAGGCTTCCCTTGACTATTATGTTATTTCCCACTGATCAGTTGGGCCCGGGCATTACATGATTGATTATTAAATAAAGTAAAGTAAAGTAAAGTAAAGGAAGAAATGCACATGATCCCACATGTCTAACCTATGATAGTTTATTCACTTGATGTGTTCTCTTGTACTGGATTTCATTGACGTTCCTATATATCATTCAGTTACATACAGCCTTACATACTCAGTACTTTCTACGTACTGACCCCTCTTGGGGGATTTACCTTACTTGCTGTAGGCACAGGTATTAATAAGCCCCCACAGTAGGACTTGGATTTTCTACGGATTTGTTGGGGAGCTCCAGGTTGCTTCGGGGCTTTTCGAGTCCTATGTACATATTGGTTTTGATATTGTATCATAGTTGTCTAAAGCGGGGACTTGTCCCGACTTTAGGATGGTCATGTTCGTGTATGTATAGAGGTTTTTTAGATGATGTGGGACAAATGAAGGATGTATGTTATGTCATGGTGGCCCTAACGGCCAAGTTTCGTATTTGTATATGTTTATCATCACCCATTTTTCATGACTTATGCCATTAACATCTTGCATCTACCTGTGGTATTGATATTCATGGAAGAACTTGCATATGAGTGTATAGGCACAAAGGTTGGTTCTCTCGGGGCCTCAACGGCTTCGGGTGCCAATCACGCCTCGTTGGGATTCGGGGTGTGACAAAGTGGTATTAGAGCAGGTCGTTCTAAAGGTATCTACAAAGCCGTCTCTGAGTAGAGTCTTACTTAGCAATGTGTTGTGCACCACATTTATAAGTAGGAGGCTACGGGACATTTAGGAGTTGTTTCATTTCTTCATTTTCTAGATCGTGCATTAGAGCCAAAGTTGTAGGTGGAACTATATTTGACTGTAGAAATTATTTTCTTATATTATAGTAAAATGCCGATGACAAGAAGGGGTAAAAGTAAGAGGTTAGACAAGATTGCTGGAGAAGGAACCAGTAGAGCCCCGCCTGAGCAAGTTAATCAAGGCGGCGCTGAACCAGAATGGCACCACAGGCTTCTTCTACTCTTCCAATTTCAGAAGAGTCAAGAGAAAGAGAAATACCTGCAGCACCACTAGTGAATACTACTGACCAGGACTTAAAGGATGCAGTATAGATGTTGACCCAAATAGTTGTTGCACAGGTTCAGGGACAGGGTGGTCCAACCACACATGATGATAGTGCAGCCAGAGCAGCTAGTAGACGGACACAGGACTTTCTGAAACTTATACCCTCCTACCTTCACTGGATCGGATCCGAATGAAGACCCACAGGATTATATAGATCAAATCCAAAAGGCATTGGAGGTAATGCATGTGTCCGGTGTGGAAACGGTCAAGCTTGTGGCCTATAGGTTGAAGGGTGAAGCTATACTGTGGTATGAAGATTGGAGACGGTCGCGGGGCATTTATGCACTTCCAGCTAGTTGGGAAGAATTTAAAATGGCATTCTTGGATCACTATCTTCCCTATGAGGTTCGAGAGGCTCGTGCAGACCAATTCTTGAATCTACTACAGGGAAACATGAGTGTTAGAGAGTATAGCCTTAAGTTTAATTCCTTGGCCCGGTATGCTCCGAATGTGGTTGCAACTATGACCGATAGAGTTCATCGGTATGTGGACATATTAGAGCCATACTTGGTCCAAGATTGTACTATTGCTGCGCTAAACAGGGACATGGACATATGTGCAGAAAATGGAAGATCAAAGGCAACGAAGAAGAATGCAAGGGTTTGAAGAAGGGCCGTCGAAGAGGGCTAGATCTACGGGACAGTCTACGATGTCCCAAGGAGAGTTTAGACCTCGGAATTTCACTAGGCCGCCTAGACCCTCATTTTACTATTCCACAACAGGTACTTCACCTCAATTTCGAGGGTCTAGAGGTAGTTATGTTGGGCGAAGCAGTATGGTTCGAGGTCCACAGACAACAGGATTTCCTCGCCAGCCGTGTCAGCATTGCGGGAAATCTCATTCAGGTGAATGTCGGATTGGAAGGAATGTTTGCTATTTTTGTGGTGAGCCAGGGCACATGGCGAGAGAGTGTCCACAGAGGAGCATGGGTGGTATAGAACGACCAGCTGGGTCGGCCGTTGCGTCATCATCATCGGTTCCTTTACTGGGCCGAGGTGTGCAGTCTGTTGGCCGTGGTAGGGGTGCCAGATGAGCAGCCAGTACTAGTGGTGGTCCAGAATCGTACTTATGCTTTGGTGGACTGCCAAAATTCAGAGACTTCCCCTGACTATTATGTTATTTCCCACTGATCAGTTGGGCCCGAGCATTACATGATTGATGATGAAATAAAGTAAAGTAAAGTAAAGTAAAGTAAAGGAAGCAATGCACATGATCCCACATGTCTAACCTATGATAGTTTATTCACTTGATGTGTTCTCTTGTACTGGATTTCATTGACGTTCCTACATATCATTCAGTTACATACAGCTTTACATACTCAGTACTTTCTACGTACTGACCCCTCTTGGGGGATTTACCTTACTTGCTGTAGGCACAGGTATTAATAGGCCCCCACAGTAGGACTTGGATTTTCTACGGATTTGTTGGGGAGCTCCAGGTTGCTTCGGGGCTTTCCGAGTCCTATGTACATATTGGTTTTGATATTGTATCATAGTTGTCTAAAGCGGGGACTTGTCCCGACTTTAGGATGGTCATGTTCGTGTATGTATAGAGGCTTTTTAGACGATGTGGGACAAATGAAGGATGTATGTTATGTCATGGTGGCCCTAACGGCCAAGTTTCGTATTTGTATATGTTTATCATCACTCATTTTTCATGACTTATGCCATTAACATCTTGCATCTACCTGTGGTATTGATATTCATGGAAGGACTTACTTATGAGTGTATAGGGACAAAGGTTGGTTCTCTCGGGGCCTCAACGGCTTCGGGTGCCAATCACGCCTCGTTGGGATTCGGGGTGTGACAGTTAGGCCACATGAAACTTAGTTTAAGGGGGAGATTATTGGGTGTGCTAACCAAAGTCCCAAATTGGTAGTTGAAGGGATTGGAAAACTACATATAAGGTGTACGATCTCTAAATGGTGAGAGGCCATTTGGAGAAAACCGTGCCGTCTTGGCCTAAAACGGCCAATATCACACCATGTAAGAGTGCCTTTGTGATGGTCAAGCCCAACAACAGAGAAAGGATTAGCCAAATTTCCAATTTTAGGTTTTTGTCTTGAATTTCTTACCATAGTTGGATTCTCCTTTATGAAAAGGAGAGCATATATTTTCCATTTTTGACTAATCTTTTATCTGGTAGGAAAAGGTTTATGACTCTATAAATAGAAGTTTCTTTCTTCTAACTTGGTAGCATCCACAATATAGTCCTAAGGGCTTTAGGAGAGAATTTGTGAGACACAAGTGTTACGGTGTCACTTGTGTGAACCTCTTTTTATTTTGAGTGAATTGTGTGAGGTTGTCTCTCTCGATATTTTGTACTCTCTTTTATATAGTGGATTGTTCATTTCCTTTTGTGGATGTAGGTCGATTGATTAAATCACGTTAAATTATTGAGTCACTTTTGGTATATTTCTCGTTTGTCTTCTTATTTGGGTTTATCGAGGTTTGCTTTGTTAGCTTCCGCATGACACCTTATTATTTCGGTCCTAACACAAACCAGTAAAACCGTAAAAGTAGAGTAACTTAACATGTCATGTCTGGGGCATATCTAGTTGGGGGTCACCGGGTTCACGTGAACCCATGCTCCACTCCCTAGATCATATATAGTAGTGTTATATTTTTCTAAAAATATTTAAATATAGATGTCTGAATCTAAATTCGAAGTATTTTTATAATAGTGCACCCATCCTCTCGAAATCCTGGATACTTATGTTATACATGTCTTTTGCCCTTTGGAGGCCCTACACAACTGACATGGAAATTTATGTTTGTAAATTGTAATGCATGAATTTATTTTATTTTAATAGAGTTCATAAATGTTATTCAAAAGCTGGAAAACGTGTATAATTAAACGGCGGGGATGTGCCCTGCAAAAATCAATTCATCCATTATAAATTACTACATAAGCAGAGGCAAATTAAAAATAGGAGTGTGTGATAGTTTCAGAGTTTTGTCCTTGTACCTTCTTCTCCTTTTCTCATCCAGAAAGAAAATGGAAGGCTTACCGGTGGGAGTTCATGAAGTCATTCGTCGCTCTGCCAATTACCATCAAAGCATTTGGGGTGACTATTTCCTTCATCATACTTCTGATTCCATGGTAACATTATGGTGGATTAAAATAGCTCACTAACCAAATGCAACTTGTCATGTGTTTCTCCATTTTCAAAATTTTGGTGAAGAAAAAAAATGTGTATGCAGCAACCTTACAATATTGTGCTATCCTCAAAGGAAGAAAAATAAGTAGCTATGCTATCTTCTATTCTGGATGCGAATCTAATTCTCAGCTATAGAATTAGAGTGTTTTATCTAAGTATGGTCTCTATCCATTCCTTGCAACTTTGGCTTGCTTTCTGTTAAAAAATGTTGCCTTGTGCAGCTTGCATTCCTCTTTTATTTTCATCTTGACTAATCCCCATTTTCTGCAGCCTTTCCTATTTGAGTAGCCTCCCATGCATAATCAGACAGCTTATAAGTGTGTTTGCTATGAAGTAAAACATTTTTCTATTTTCTCATGTTCGCTTGGTTGAAATTTTTGAAATTTTTTTTCTTTAGGAAAATAACCACTCTCACAACCGCTAAATCCACTACCAAATGCCACACCACCCCCATCCGCCCCCAACTTCCACCCACCCAATCCCATCTCACAGGGGCGGTTGCACCTTGTGTCAATGGATGTCACCTGACACTGCTTCGTCGGAAAAAAATACTAGATGTACTTCCAAGAATTAGCAAAATAACAAAATAAAGGATAAAAGAAATGTCAATGACATGGCTTGACAGCAACTGCTAGTTGGTTCAGTAGTAAAGGAGCCCTAATTTTCATTCTCCTCTTTCTTACTTTTCCCCCCTTCTTTTTAACTAGAATTTTAAAACTTGAAGAAAACAATTATTTTCTTGTTTGTTGATTTTTATGAAATTATTTAGGATTTGTCTAAATTAATCTTTTAATTAGTAATTTAGTTAAAGATATTAATTTTTGAAAGTATTTTCCAAACTTTAAAAATCAAATATAACATCTCTAAATTTATCTAGCTCGGAAGAAATGATGAATAAGTCAAAAAAAGGTCAATCTTTGAAAGGGTTTCATTTAATTCCTCAAAAGTTAATATCGGAATAATTTAGCATTTCAAAATATTATCCAAACTAGGTAATGCAATAGTAACATCATATCTTAAAAAAGGTACTTCTCAACCTCAACTTACTGTTTTATTTCAAAATATACTTTTTATGGTCATTGCGGCATACATTTTAATTCTCAATGGTTTGTTGAGTATATATGATCGGTTGAAGTATAGTGTAACAAAAAATGTAATCTTTTAATATGATGTTGTCGTAACAGTGATTTGGTTTCTTATTTTACTACTTTAAAGCGACACTGCTTATGAAAAAATCTGCATACGCTACTGCAACCCCATACCCTCACCAACCCCCACCACCGCACCTCACCCCACCCCACCCACCCCCTTCCCTCCCCCTCCCCCATCACCCTATCTCTAACCATTCTCATTATTTTGTATTTAGATATAAGTAGAAACCACTTGTTTTCTATAAAATGTTTTCTTGAAAATATTTTCCATGAAAAACATTTTCCTCCATACTGAATACACCCTATATAAAGCTATATTTAGGAATAATCCCTTTGCTCCGAATCCATCTACTCCATTGCCAGTGATCATGTTTCCCTCTACACCATTTACATCCACTTCCCACGGTATATTTGCTAGTTGAAATGAGCCATATTTTCGACATAGCCAGGTGCAAATTTATCTTTTATATGGCAGATTTTCTTTCAGTACCAATGACAACTTTCCTGAAATTTTTTTTCTCTAAATTCTCATTCTTGTTTATGGCATATTTTTGACGTAGTTTTTGTGATAGAGTATATCTTAGCAGGAGACATGTAAGAAACATGTTGCACCTAAGGATTCTTGTTGGTACTGGATGGTACTGGAAGAAGATTTGTGATATTAAGACAATGTTTGCAGCAGGCTATATGTCGAATGGTTGGCTGAAACTGAATGGGACATACACAATAAAGAGTGGCTATGTGTGGAGAAGAGGAAATAGTGCGATCTGGCCACATTGGAGAGGGGTATGGAGCTCTGGCAGCATACCAAAACATCAGTTCATCTGTTGGTTAACAATGCATCAAAGGTTGTTGACAAACAATAGATTGAAAAAGATGAAGTTGATTACGGATGAGACTTGCGCAGTGTGTGGAAGAAAGAATGAAGATATTGATCATCTATTCTTTCAATGAGATTTCTCTCAAGCTTGTTTGACAAGGATATTGCAGTGGCTCCAAATGACAATTAAGAATCAAGCGCTGCAAGGTTGGTGGATGAGAATTGCATGAAGGGCTAAAGGTAAGGTGAGCAGGGCATTCCTCTGGGCAGTTACAGCTGCAACTATCAACCATATATGGAAGGCTCGTAATGAAGCGGTTTGGAATCAGAAAGTTCCTAGGCCAGAAATGGTATGTAAGCGGATCCAGATGGAATGTAAATACAAGATTACAGAGATAATGCATAGAAAGAAGAAATGCAGAGATAGGAAATGGATAGAAGATATACTAACAAGAATTGATACTGAGATGAAGGGTAGGAAGGTGTAATTGGGCGAAAATGCCTGGATGTGGTGGTTACTTTGCTTTTATGCTGATTTCTTGTTTATTGATATTATGCTGGATGTAAGTGTGCCGGATATATGAATAAAGAAAATGTTGGTTTGCTTGACCAAAAAAAAGAAACACTTTTAACCGAACAAAGAGTGTGTTGGTATATACAGTAAATATTCAATTCTCTTGACTTCTCTGTGTGTTTACTTCTTTATACTTTTCTTTGTAATAATCCTAAGTCTGTCACTGAATTGTTGCCTTGCTAGAATATTCATCTTCGTGAATGGGAACAAGTTCAAGATTTGAAGGAAGAAGTGAGGAAGATGTTAATGGCAGTCTGTGACACTTCTTCAGAAAAGCTAAAGTTGATTGACAAAATCCAACTCTTAGGAGTATCATACCACTTTGAAGCGGAAATTGAGGCATCGCTGCAAATGATATACGAAGCCTATCATGAATGCAATAATATAAATGGAGATGATCTTTATGTTGTAGCTCTTGGATTTCGTTTACTAAGACAACAAGGCCATTATGTATCTTCTGGTAAGTGACTGACCTGTTTTCTCTATAATATCTACTTGAATTTACTTTAAGATTCAAAATAATATAAACAGAAATTGTTAGCTAGAATCCACAGCGGTTAAACATAAGGATTATTGTTTTCTTAGATGATACTCGACAATCTAAAAATCTTGAGCTAAACTTTCTTACATACTTGAAGGGGAGCCTTGGAGTAACTGGTAAAGTTACTGCCATGTGACCAGGAGGTCACAAGTTCAAGCCTTGGAAACAGCCTCTGGCAGAAATGCAAGGTAAGGCTGCGCGCAATACACCCTTGTGGTGGGGCCTTTCCCCGGACACTGCTCATATCGGTAGCTTTAGTGCACCGGGCTGCCCTTTTTAAACTTTCTTACATACTTGATTTTCGGTATGATTTATATGAGCCGAGTGTTTATCGGAAACAGCTTCAAACAACCTCTCACCATCTTCTTAGACCCCATTTATGAGATTACACAAAATATTTTTTGTTGCTGCAGATTTTATTGAGAGGTACGTTCAATATTCATTTCATCACATGGTTTCAGAGCCATATAAATCTCTTTGCCTTACTTATGGCAACTCAATTCAGGATTAGCCATACAATATTTAGGTAAAATCATACCTGCGTGGAGTATTAATTATATCAATCCAATAAATATATAACACATGTTTTCAAAAACGTCGTAATCATCACTAAACCATAGTTAGTTCAACTATCTAAATGTGTACTTTTAATAGTACAATTTAAGACAATGCTCGACCTTATTTTTCCGGTTTGATTAGGTTGAATTTCGAGTTAAATTAATTTGAAAGAAATAATACTGGTGGAATATCATGAAATAAATTTATACAGTTAACAAAACAAAATATAAATTTAATTCTAAATATAATCCTGGATATCACATCATATCTTGTGAACTAAATTTAATCCCAAGTAATAGATTCACATTTAGATAGTTAAATTTATCATATTGTTAGTTGCTCTAATAAATCAAGACTCGAACAATATCTTTGAGTGTATTTGAAATTGCTATAAGCCGAACCCACAAGTTAAGGAAAACCCAAGTAATATGCAGAGGGAGGTCAAATATCCTTATAAAATGGGGCCGACTGCTTTTAAAGGGTGTGAAATGGGAAAGATAAATGGACCCCGCAGGTGCAATACTAAACTAGTACGCCCTCTGTCCCAATTTTTGTGACGTACTTTGATTTGAAATGAAATATTTTAAAATTAAATTGTTATTAAATTTAGAAATATTTCATTCTTAGTTAAACTGACTAAAAAAAGTAAGTACAAGTTGGGACAGAAGGAATAGTAACTTTCTGAGGGCACAGAAATAACCAAATGGGTTGGTTTTCTTGTTCAACGGTGAAGACACATGTTAATACATCAATTAGGTACAATACTCTTACTTAAAGCGCTAAAACCACCAAATACCCAAAATAGCCTTGTGTCAGTAAGCATGCATGACGACGGGGAGTTGTGAGTACAGTTTAAAAATATAGGATTATTTTCTTTTTGTAATATCTTACCACATAAGATATTTTGTACGTCATAGGAGTATGATATTGGTTAACGTGATATTGAATGGTTAATTTTGTGTAAACAGATGTGTTCGGAAAGTTCAAGGACAGTGAAGGAAATTTTGACAAGGCATTGACTACAAATGTTCCAGCAATGTTAAGTTTTTATGAAGCTGCACATCTCAGAGTCCATGGAGAAGATATTCTCGAGCAAGCCCAAGTCTTCACATCAGGTCATCTAAAATCAATGATGCCTACCTTGAGTGATTCCTTTAGGGAACAAGTTATTCATGCCCTAAATCAACCAATCCGTATGAGCTTACAAAGGGTAGAAGCCAGGAGAACCATATCGATATACCAAAATTTTGACACAAGGGATAATGTACTATTACTGGAATTAGCTAAATTGGACTTCAACTTGTTGCAAAAGGTGCATAAGAAGGAGCTAATTTCTATTACAAGGTAAGATTAAGATATACTACTCACTAATCAATATTTTTGGATCTGACTCCGTTATAGTGCTAGTACGTCAAGTAGTTTTAGATCTTGTTGTGTTGGTTCAACAAGCAACCACGCCTAATTAAACTGTGTATGAGTGTATTTAATTCAAGAAAGGTTTAATATCACTTCATTTCTCTTCATATGGGACTTGAAGCAAAAACTGAAAAGAAAATAAAGAATAAAACAAACTGAACAGCATTTCTGAATATTAAATATTGCAAGACTAAATTGCATAATAACCTGAGTTTTAATCATGCATAGGACAAGGGATTTTTATTAAAGATTGATTCTAATATTCTGCTTTGGATTTAGGTGGTGGAAGGATTTGGATTTAGTAACCAAATGTCCTTTTGCAAGAGATCGATTAGTTGAGTCCTACTTTTGGGCATTGTCAGTGTATTTCGAGCCAAAATTTGCTAGTGCAAGAAGAATGCTCGCTAAAGTAATAGCCTTGGCAACCATCATCGATGACATCTACGATACGTATGGAACATACGACGAACGGAGGTGTTTCACAGATGCAATAGAGAGGTTTGTTCAAATATTTCACCATCTGTTCCTACTTTTCTCTACTTTCAATAATACTTCCTCACCATCTTATGACTTCTCCTACTGTCACTGTGCTTCACTCGTAATTACATAATCATTTTATCACTTATTTGTACTTCCTCTCTTTATTTATAGAGAACAAATGACTGTGTTTAGAGTTTAAAAAAGTGAAGTAAATTTATAATTTGTGATCTTAAACATTCTATGAGATTTGTGATTATAAAGCATGCCATTAGAATAAAATGACAAGTTTAACGTTACATTATTTTCGAATATAGAAATATATTATTCATTTTTAAACAAGAATATTATTAAGGATATAGTGTCACACAAGATGCAATGAAGGAAATTGTAACTTAGCCTAACATAGTCTAATTGGAAAAGAGTTTAAAATGCTCTTAACATATTAGAAATAGTTCGAGCAGGACCAAGACGGAATACTTGGAGTGCAAGTTCAGTGATTTGTAGCTTGAGGCTGAAGTGGTAGTAAAAATGGATTCCCAGGCCATTCGGAAGAGAGATAGTTTCAAGTATCTTGGGTATATGATTCAGGGGAATGGAGAGATTGACGAGGATGTCACACACCGTATTGGTGCAGAGTGGTTGAAATAGAGGCTTGTTTCGGGAGTCTTGTGTGATAAGAAGGTGCCTCCTAAACTTAAAGGCAAGTTCTACAGAGTGGCAGTTCGACCGACTATGTTGTATGGAGTGGAGTATTGGCCAATCAAGACCTCCCACATACAAAAGTTGAAGGTGACGGAGATGAGGATGCTGCGATGGATATGTGGCCTTACTAGAAGAGATAAGGTTAGGAATGAGAGTATTAGAGAGAAGGTTGGAGTGGTTTCGGTGGAAGACAAAATGTGGAAAATGCAGTTGAGATGGTTTGGGCATGTGATGAGAAGGTGCACAGATGCCCCAGTTTGGCGATGTAAGAGGTTGGCTGTGGATGGTTTCAGGCGGGATAGAGGTAGGCCGAAGAAATATTAGAGGAAGGTAATTAGACATGACATGGAGCAGTTACAGCTTACTGATCAGAACATGACCCTAGATAGAAAGGTGTGGAGAACACGGATTAGGGTAGAGGGTTAGTAGGTAGGAGTGTGTCTTGGCTAGTAGGAAGGAGTGCTTTGTTTGAAATTGTGGCTATAGTCATAGTGGTATGCGTGTGTCTTGTAGTTTCTTGTTCGTGTTGTTTTGGTGATGTTTGTGATTTTCTGATAGATTGTGTATAACATTAATCTGTGGGTGTCTTGTTTCTTTTATTATCTATTGATGTGTTATCCCATTTTGTTTGTGGTTTCTATCTTTTATATACTGCTATTTGTCCTGAGCCGAGGGTCTATCGAAAACAGTCTCTCTACCTCGTCTGAGGTAGCAGTATGGACCGCGTACACTTTACCCTCCCTAGACCCCACTTTGTGGGAATCACTGGGTATGTTATTGTTGTTGTTGTATTAGAAATAGTTCTAAATATTATTTCACCTTTTGGATCAAATTTGCATTTCCCTCCCAAACTATTGGATCAAATCGTCCTTCCCTAGCGTTATAATTGTAAACTTCAACTTCTTAGATAGGCATTCTTTTGTATAAGTACGAAATTCGAGTAATTCAAATTAAGGAGGCTAGCTAGGACATAAATCAACCTCTATATACTCTATTTGAAATATAATAGATAGGGTGGGTTCAGACCAAAGCCCCACAATCCTTGGTAGCTTTTGCTATTTTAAAAAAGGCAAATTAATGTCAAGTCGAAGATAGAAGATAATTCCAAGTTTCTAACTTACCGCTAATTTTTGTGATCAATAAACTTATGATTTCTTTTCTGCTAATTTTATTCTACTCAAATTGATGCTTGACAAGCAGTTGGGACACTAGTCGTGCCATCGATCAATTACCACCATCCATGAGACCATGCTATCTTGCGATTCTTGACGTATACACTGAGATGGAGGTAGAATTGGCCAAGAAAGGCGAAACCTATCGGCTTTACCACGCCATAAACGAGTTCATAATCATTTCATTACACTTCGTATTACTACATTCGTTTAAATTTCCTTATTCTTTTTGGAGTACATACTTCATCTCCTGCCATTGATATATATATTTATTTTGTGCTAATTAAACATAAAAAGCCAAAGAAAGGAAAGTTGTTAAGCTAGAATTCTAACTAACTCTTAACGAAATAGTGACTAATATACGTTTCTTATTTGTTCCCAGATGAAAAAGTTGATTAGGGCATATTTTGACGAGGCAAAGTGGTATCATTCTTGTTATGTTCCAACTTTTGAGGAGTATATGAAGGTTTCACTTGTTTCCAGTGGTTACATGATGGTTGCAACAAATTCTTTGGTTGGCATAGAGGATAATTTGCTACATAAGAATATCATGGATTGGGTAACAAAGGAACCTTTAATTGTTCAAGCGTCAACTGTAATTGCCAGACTGATGGATGACATTGCTGGACATGAAGTAAGAATATGTTTTTGTTTATTGAAGTTCTTTCTTTGCTTTCTCATTTATGTAATCCTTTTAATTTCGTGGAGACAAGTGTCACACCCCGAGTTCCAACGAGGCGTGATTGGCACCCGAAGTCGATATGGCCCGAGAGAACCAATCTTTACTCATACCCAATCATATGCATGCCATAAGAAACATTACCACCACGTAAACACATAAGATGCTAAGAGCGGAAATCATGAAGCATTATATATATACATATAAGAAACTTGGCCGTTAGGGCCATCAAGTTAAGGTGGACATACAACTCTTCGTTCATATACCCACATCGGTCTACAAAAGCCTCTAACAAGAGTACACACATTACACAACGCTACAGTACCAAAATAAATGTACACAAGAGACCCGGGAAGCTCCGAATCAACTGGAGCTCACCAAAGATCGGCAAAAGATCCGCAACCTACTGTGGAGGTCTACTAGTACCTGTGCCTGCAGCAAGTAAGGTAAATTTCCCCTAAAGGGGTCAGTACGAAGAATGTACTGAGTATGTAAGGCCATAAGAAAATCTACGATACATCAAAACTTTAATGGAATCAAATATAAGTAAAAAAAAAAATCAACATGGATAAGCCATCACTCTATATGTATGGAAATATGTACATTAGATGGATTGCTTCTTTTACTTTTATGCTCATTCATCCCTTCATCGTTCACCTCTTCATTCACAATTCATTCTTCCATTCTTACAATGCCCGGGCCCCAAGCTGATCAGTGGGTAATCAATAGTTTTCGGGATCGACCCATGCTAGGCTTTTCCTTTGCCCCTGGAATACCACCCGTAGTAGCGGGATCGACCCATGCGAGGTATCTTAACCCCATGGGATACCACCCGTAGATATTGGGATCGACCCATGCGAGGTATTTTACCCCATGGGATACCACCCAAGAACACATCACTTCTCTTCAAAACATTACTTCTTTAATCTTGGGAAAAGTTCATTTGATGATTATATCATTATTGAAAATTACATTGGTGTTTTACTTTATGCCTTCACATTCATGAGATTGATACTTTTGGAATTGCAACATTATTAGAAGCTTTGGAACATAACTTTATTGGAACTTGGAATCATGTTCATAATTATGTGATACATGAATGACAATAGATCAAGAATAAGGTATATATGATTAATAATAGATGATAACATGAAATGAGATACCTTAGGACATTTTGAAAATGAGTACGTACAATAACAAGGTGTACACTATATACTGCAGGAGGGTACGGAAAGAGTAACCTTACATAGCTTGTATTCTCAATATGAATATACAATCTTAAATGTGCATACAATAGTTCTGCTCCTTCCTTATGTTTCACTCTACAACACAAATACATAACGGAGTTTACATTAACCACCAACTATCTTACAAATGCATATGATGACAATAAGTTACATGTTTGCCTTTAAAATATCATTCCCTTCTTACAATACCATTTACGGCATTGCCATACCAACAATACCCCAATCATGCCATACATTGACCACAACATCATCTACCAATATTTCACCACAAAGTGTCTCCTTTACACTTTCTCATTCATACCATATCACAATTAATCCATCAAATCACCTTAATACACCTCATAGCACATATCGGCCAAAATCTCATAATTTACACTTATAGAAAAATAACAAGTTCAATAACATAATCACACCATACATGTTGATATCTCATCCATACCATTCACTTTTATTCAACCCACAAGTCAACTTTCCAAGTTTAATTCACAAAGATGGCACATCTTTTACAAAAGGGCAAAAATGTCCTATTCAACCTTGCCAACATAACCATCAAGATATACACACCATCTTAAGCATATAATATATTAATCCATGAGATTATACACTTACCAAGGCTTGCAAAGTGATGATATTTACCAAAGAGTCCAAAGGAAATAGTTGCCTTAGGGTTTGGAAAGTAGAGAAATGTTTGAGAAATATCCAAAAAGGTATGAGAGTTTGTGTGAATAAAATATGATTTTGGAGCCTTTATATAGTACTCAAGTCATACTTATCCACACTTTGCATTTAATACAATGTTTACTTGGTCAACATTGGAAGAATGGGTCATTTCCTCTTTGGGCCTTTCATTTTGGCTTCTCTTGGGCCTCAAATTGGGCCCAATAGCACATCTCAACTTAGACCACAAATTTTCATGTATAATACATCATATATCTCATGTTTAAGTAATTCAATAACAACACGACAATATTCACTTACGAGATTCTCATTCGTAGCCTCAATCGCAAAAATAGGAATTCTAGGCGCCCATGGCTTCATTGAACATTTTTGGTAAATTCTTGTGTTTCATGATTTGATCATGTAGGAGTATGTAGGAGTGTATTGAGGTGTTTGAAGCTTTAACAATGCTAAAAGAACTCCAAGGAACCAAAAGAAACCATGGAAGAATCGACGTGGCATTACGTTGCAAAACGAGCACGGTAAGGCTAAATTTTGTGTGCCTTGCGCCACTGCTGCAAAGCAAGGTAGTGGAGAAAAAATTACTTGGCCTATGAACTTGGTGGCTTGCGCCACACCCCCTAAAATAGGGAGTGGCGCAAGTTTTAACACCTTGCTGAATTTTTTTCCCTTTTTGCAAACATTAGCATACCTTCCAATATTCCGTCAAAGCACTTCCAAATACTTACTTATTGCTCTCAACACTAAGTAAACATGAATCCAAAGTGTCAAATAGGGTCTAAAATGTACGGGGTATTACATTCTTCCCCCCTTAGAAACATTCGTCCTCGAATGTTAACAACGTCGTCTCACTATAACCACTTAAGTCGAAGTGAATCCTTCACATTATCACATTCACACGTAATACCTGTAAAGACTTACTTATTATGACTCCAATTCCGTATCTTGAACTTTTTCTTCCATGTACAACAATTACGAGTACTTTAGACTTCATGAGTTCTTCGGTTTCCCTTGTGATTTATTTTACATTCTAATTTCTCTAATAGTGGCTTTACGAAAGCTACTTCTGCATCTCTTAATTCCTTCACTTATCGATCTAGAACAACAATACGTAACAAGAAGTACCTTTTCATATGTGATATCCTACGTGACTTGTAGATCTCCACTAGGAACAATACGAGATAGTCTCCTATACCTTTTCAAAGCATCGAATAGGAAATACGGAATGAACTGTGAAGAGTTCTTGGACTAGTGCTGCTAGATACGCAAATTACCCAAGTCTTGGACAATTTCCCTTTCTTTCCGAATCTCATTATCTTTTCTTCTCTCTCTTTTTTTTTGTTCATTGGTGACACTGTCACAAATACCTGAGCACCTATGGCACATTTTAATTCCCTCTTTCTAACATCGGCATATGATTTGTATCGGCTCTGGGTCACTCGTAGCTACTATTATATAGTGCCTTCACCTTCTCTATACCTTGATGAACAAAATCTGACCTGAGCAAAGCAAATTTCATCAGCTGTAACCCATCCAATTAGTGATCTATATTTCCTTTCATATAAAGCTTCGTAAGGTGCTTTTTGATATATTTTTATTGTAAGCAATTTCAATAAACGATAAATGTCATCCCAACCACCTTTAGAGTCCAATGTACAAAATCGTGACATATCTTCAAGTGTTCATATAATCCGTTCTGTTTGTCGATCCATCTGAGGATGACAGTCGTACGTACATCCACCTGTGTACCCATGCTTTACTGAAAAGACTTTCAATCACTGTGTAATACAGTGAGCTCTCCTGTTTAATATAAGAGTGAGTGGAATCCCATGTAATCGTACTATCTTTGTAACATACCACTTTGCATAATGTTCAGCTGTATCGGTGGTCCTAACTGGTAGGACATACGCAGACTGGGTAAGCCTGTCAACTCTTACCTATATGGAATCAACCTTCACAGTGTACAAGGCAACCCCATGATTAAATCCATGTTATTCATGTTCCACTTCCAAACTGGAAGGGAAATACATTGCATAAACATATAGATTTTTGATGCCATACTGTTAATCAATGGCCGCTTGGACATTGAGCTACACGTTCTACAATGGGCTTTTCAGGTAACCTTACTAAGGCATATCTGCTAAACCATGACACATTTTGGTTGCTTCTGAATAAATACAATACCCTGAACAATGTCCCTCTGGCATAACTCTTTTCCTTAACTCGTCTATACCCGGTACGCACAATCTACATTGGCGTTAAAGTACTCCCTTTTTTTTTTACATAAGTTCGGATGTTTTTGTTAGGCCCTATTATACATTTTCTTTCGGTTGTAATAACATAGAACCCGCATACTACCCTTCTTTCACTTTAGCTACAAATGAAGGCTCTATCGCAATTTACCCTATAATTCTTTCGTTTGGAGTTTCAAGAAATCGAACTCGCAAACCGGCTAATTGATGTAATTTCTTGACTATTTGTTTTGTTTTCGGTCAAATAGCTACTAGTGCGTCCGATTGTGTTATGACTTAACGCATCAGCTATTACACCTACTTTTCCCAGATGGGATATCAATATCATAGGCTGTGAATAGATTTCAACATTTCTGTTGTCTCAAATTTAGGTCTTGTTGATTAAGGATATATTACAAACTCTGATGACCAGTTTATATGACAATACGAACCCTACACAAATAATGGTGTCATACACTTTTAAAAACAACCATCATGACTGCTGGCTCAAAATCATGTGTTAGGTAATGGCCTTCATATGGACACAACTGTCGTGAGGCATGTGCTATCCCATCACCATGCCGCATCTGTACCCACCATAAACCAATGCAAGTGCAGAGGTTAACTTATTATTTTTCGACTCTTGAAAACTACTCACATATGACTCCTTCCGTTGAAACTTAGTTACCTTGTATGGTTGTTTCATTAAAGGTATAGAGGGAGAAGAAAATCCTTCTACAATCCCTCTATGATATCTTGTCAATCCGAGAAAACTATGACTTTCGGTGGGTGTCATAGGCCTTGGCCAATCCTTCACGGCTTCTATATGTCTTTTGCGTATCATCACTTATTCCTTTATCTGACACAATGTGACCTAAAAATGCCATTAACCAAAATTCATGCTTAGAGAACTTTGCGTCCCACTTATGATGCGAAGGATTTGTAACATCTATCGTACGTGATTAGCAGGGTTCGCTTGTGATTCTGAAGAAACTCATATATCATCTATGACCACCATCACGAATACATTTATGACTGGCTTAAACGTTCTAATCATCCAACTCATAAGTCTACTGGTGCATTCGTTAGCCCATTTGACATAACTAAGAAGAAATAATGACCATCCCGGGTTCGGCAAGCTGCCTTGGGTATACCTTTTTGTTTAACCCCTACTTGATAATAACTCGCTCTCAGGTCAGTCTTTGAGAAATATTTGGCATCCTATAATTGGTTCATTAACTTATAAGTTCTGGGAAGGAAATATTTATTCTTAATTGTCACTCTCTTCACTTGTCGATAATCAGTACACGTTCTCAATGTGCCATTTTTCTTTTGTACAATTAATACTGATGCACCCCAAATGAATATACTAGGCCTTATGAACCTCTTGTCCAACAAGTTCTTTAATTTTCCCTATATTTCCCGCAATTCTGCTAGAGCCTTTCGATACAGAGGAATAGAGATAGGCAGAATGCCTGGAATCACATCACTATCAAGCTCTACTTTCCGTTTCAAGAAATACATCCAGAAATTCATTTATCGATCGAAGTGTTGGTACCCTCACATCGGTATCCCGTAATCTTACTAGGTGACAAAGATACCCCTTGGATATCATTTCCTTTACCTTGCTATAGGAAATGAAGTTTCCTTCGGTGCTCCCACATTACCCTTCCATGCAAGGACATTCTATTATGGAAACATGAAAATGTAACTCCTTAGCTCGGCAATTCGCCGTGGCATAACAAGAAGTCAACCAACCCATACCCATAATGACCTCAAAGTTTACCATTTCCAGTTCAGTAGGCTCAACCAGTGTGTCATAACCATAACCGATTACTATACAATTATGATATACTCTTTTAGCTATCATAGGTTCACAACTAGTGTAGATACTTCAGACGGCTTACCTAGTAATTCTCATGTTCCTTACAAAAACACATATGGAAGAACGTATGAAAAATTAGAACCTAGGTCAATCAATGCAAATATATTATGTGAAAAAGACAGATAATGTACCTGTCACTATATCAGGAAAAGCCTTCGAGTCCTGCCGACCCGCTACGGCATAGGTATGGTTCTGAGTTCCACTCGAACTAGCTACCCCTCTAACATATCTTCCACGATCAGCCGGTTGTGCACCTCTACCTAGAGGAGGCACCAATGATATCGGTGCAATGGTTGGTCTTGTAGGTCGTGCTATGCCACTCGTGTTCTTTCGTGGACACCCTTTTACCTTATGCCCTGGCACTCCGCAATGATAGCAAACATTCGTTCCAACCCGGCATTCACCTGCATGAAATTTCCTGCAGTGCTGGCACAGCTGACGAAAATACCCTAGTTGGTTCACATCTCTGTGTGCTTGATATCCCACTGTCTGGAAATCCTGAGTCTCACTTCTTTGCCCAAACTGGTTGCTTCTAAACCCTTGGAGTAGGGGGGGACCAAATGCTGTAGAATGAGGAAATGATGGCCTAGACAGTCTGTGAGAACTTTGAGGCCCAAATCCTTCTTGGGATGCTATGAACTGTCCCGTGGGTTTCACTTTCTTTGACAATCCTCCTTCCAATTCTTGCATCCTTTTCTTCTGCCTCTGTTCCTCCATCTGCTGCACAAGAGCTTGTCTTCGAGCTTGTGTAGTAACTACACGGGTCAATATTTGCACTGCACTCATTACATCCTGCTCAATAGTATTAACGGGCAATTCCAAAGATAGTTCTCTCCTACTCGGCTCTTCTGGAGATGGAAAAGTAGAGGAGGCCCGCGATGCAAGTTCAATGTCCACTCCACCTTGACTAGCTTGGTCAGGTGGGAGTCTACTCGATCCTTCTCCGGTAAGCCTAACTACCTGCTTCCCTTTATATCTACCTCGGCTTGTCCTCGACATTTTACTAAACCAAAGAAAAACAATTACCATGGTCAGATATAATTTCACCTACAAATTCGGCTCTAATGCACGATCTAGAAATGAAGGAACGAAACAACTCCTAAATATCCCGTAGCCTCCTACTTATAAATGTGGTGCACAACACATTGATAAGTAAGACTCTACTCAGACACGACTTTGTAGACATCCTTAGAACGACCCGCTCTGATACCACTTTTGTCACACCCCGAGTTCCAACGAGGCGTGATTGGCACCCGAAGCCGATATGGCTCGAGAGAACCAATCTTTACTCATACCCAATCATATGCATGCCATAAGAAACATTACCACCACGTAAAGACATAAGATGCTAAGAGCGGAAATCATGAAGCATTATATATATACATATAAGAAACTTGGTCGTTAGGGCCATCAAGTTAAGGTGGACATACAACTATTCGTTCATATACCCACATCGGTCTACAAAAGCCTTTAACAAGAGTACACACATTACACAATGCCACAGTACCAAAATAAATGTACACGAGAGACCCGGGAAGCCCCGAACCAACTGGAGCTCACCAAAGATCGGCAAAAGATCCGCAACCTACTGTGGAGGTCTACTAGTACCTGTGCCTGTAGCAAGTAAGGTAAATTTCCCCCAAAGGGGTCAGTACGAAGAATGTACAAATTATGTAAGGCCATAAGAAACTCTATGATACATCAAAACTGTAATGGAATCAAATATAAGTAAAAAAAAAAAACCAACATGGATAAGCCATCACTCTATATGTATGGAAATATGTACATTAGATGGATTACTTCTTTTACTTTTATGCTCATTCATCCCTTCATCGTTCACCTCTTCATTCATAATTCATTCTTCCATTCTTACAATGCCCGGGCCCCAAGCTGATCAGTGGGTAATCAATAGTTTTTGGGATCGACCCATGCTAGGCTTTTCCTTTGCCCCTGGGATACCGCCCGTAGTAGCGGGATCGACCCATGCGAGGTATCTTAACCCCATGGGATACCACCCGTAGATATTGGGATCGACCCATGCGAGGTATTTTACCCCATGGGATACCACCCAAGAACACATCACTTCTCTTCAAAACATTACTTCTTTAATCTTGGGAAAAGTTCATTTGATGATTATATCATTATTGGAAATTACATAGGTGTTTTATTTTATGTCTTTACGTTCATGAGATTGATACTTTTGGAATTGCAACATTATTAGAAGCTTTGGAACACAACATTATTGGAACTTGGAATCATGTCCATAATTATGTGATACATGAATGACAATAAATCAAGAATAAGGTATATATGATTAATAATAGATGATAACATGAAATGAGATACCTTAGGACATTTTAGAAATGAGTATGTACAATAACAAGGTGTACACTATATACTGCAGGAGGGTACGGAAAGAGTAACCTTACATAGCTTGTATTCTCAATATGAATATACAATCTTATATGTGCATACAATAGTTCTGCTCCTTCCTTATGTTTCACTCTACAACACAAATACATAACGGAGTTTACATTAACCACCAACTATCTTACAAATGCATATGATGACAATAAGTTACATGTTTGCCTTTAAAATGTCATTCCCTTCTCTTCAATACCATTTACGGCATTACCATACCAACAATACCCCAATCATGCCATACATTGAACACAACATCATCTACCAATATTTCACCACAAAGTGTCTCCTTTACACTTTCTCATTCATACCATATCACAATTAATCCATCAAATCACCTTAATACACCTCATAGCACATATCGGCCAAAATCACATAATTAAACTTATAGAAAAATAACAAGTTTAATAACATAATCACACCATACATGTTGATATCTCATCCATACCATTCACTTTTATTCAACCCACAAGTCAACTTTCCAAGTTTAATTCACAAAGATGACACATCTTTTACAAAAGGGCAAAAGTGTCCTATTCAACCTTGCCAACATAACCATCAAGATATACACACCATCTTAAGCATATAATATATTAATCCATGAGATTATACACTTACCAAGGCTTGCAAAGTGATGATATTTACCAAAGAGTCCAAAGGAAATAGTTGCCTTAGGGTTTGGAAAGTAGAGAAATGTTTGAGAAATATCCAAAAAGGTATGAGAGTTTGTGTGAATAAAATCTGATTTTGGAGCCTTTATATAGTACTCAAGTCATCCTTAGCCACACTTGGCATTTAGTACAATGTTTACTTGGTCAACATTGGAAGAATGGGTCATTTCCTCTTTGGGCCTTTCATTTTGGCTTCTCTTGGGCCTCAAATTAGGCCCAATAGCACATCTCAACTTAGCCCACCAATTTTAATGTATAATACATCATATATCTCATGTTTAAATAATTCCATAACATCACGACAATATTCACTTACGAGATTCTCATTCGTAGCCTCAATCGTAAAAATAGGAATTCTACGCGCCCATGGCTTCATTGAACATTTTTGGTAAATTCTTGTGTTTCATGATTTGATCATGTAGGAGTATGTAGGTGTCACGCCCCAAATCCCATCGAGACATGATTGTCACCCGTAGCCGATAACGCCCCAGAGAAACAACCTCTGCCTATGTTCAATCATATGCATCTCATAATCATAACCACCATTTCATAATAATAGGAAAGACGAATAAAGGAGAACATGGGACATATTTATACATACATATGAAACTTGGCCGTTGAGGCCATCCAGTAAAAACAACATGTGTCTTTTACACTGTTACACCCACATCGGTCTACAAAAGCCTCTAACAAGAGCATTGACCAAAACAAACCAAAAGTCGGGACAAGTCCCCGCTTTATACAACATGTACATCATCAAAACATATATCTACTATGACTCGGAGAAGCCCCGAATGAGCTGGAGCTCACCAAAGAACCGCTAACACTGGCACTCTACTGGGGAGGCCTACTGGGACCTGCGCCTGCAGCAAGTAAGGTAAATCCCCGAGAGGGGTCAGTACGAAATAAGTACTAAGTATGCAAGGCTCAGATGAAACTGTACAACACGTGAATATTTCAATGAATATGTCAATGAACTCAAAACATATGAATACTCAATGTGAATAAGTCACCATGTTGCACTTTGGAAACCATGTGGATTGCTTTCATTGCTTTTATTACTTTCTTTATCACAATAATCACTTGTTATCACATATGTCACAATGTACCCGGGCCCCGACTGATCAGTGGGTCTTTCATATCATATCATTGTGTTGGGATCGAGTAGAGCTAGGCTTATGCCCCTAGACTTGCCACCCATACATCAATGCATCGGGATCGAGTCGAGCTAGGCTTACGTCCCTAGACTTGACACCCATAAATCCAAACCTCGGGATCGAGTCGAGCTAGGCTTACGCCCCTAGACTTGCCACCCGTACTTGATCATTGACCACATTTGCATTACTTTGTTCATTACTTTGAGATTGATACTTTGATAGTCATCACATCACTTTGGAACTTTGGAACATAACATTGTTGGAAGCTTTGAGTCATTGACCAATGAGTGGGGGACAAGTGAATAAATATCAATGAGAAATATAACATTACTAGCACCATGATACCATTGGAACCATTGGACAATAATCCATGAACAAGAGACACAAGTATAGTCACTATTGAAACATTGGATCATAACTTTATTTGAGCTTTTGGAACATTAACCACGAAGATGTAACATGAGATTCACAAATGATCAAAGAATAGGAAATTTATAACAATGACCATTGCTAACCGGATATGGAATACCTTAGGACATTTCGGGATAGGACTAGTGACATATCAATGTGAACACTATTTACCGTAGGAAGATACGGACAAAGTAACCTTACATACCTTGGATTCGCACTACGAATATACAACCTTAGATGCGTATACAATAATCCCGCTCCTTCTTTATGTGTCACTCTACAACATAAATACATAACGAAATTCACATTAACCACCAATTACTTTACAAATGCATACCATGTCAATGAGTTACATGTTTGCCTTTAAACATGTCATTTCCCCTTGACAAAACCATTGATCATACTATTATTCCAAAAATTCCATAATATTCCCAACATTGACCAATACATGAAAATCAATACATTTCACCACAATACTTCTCCTTTACATTTTCTTATCCATAACACATCACAAATAATCCATCAAAGCACCTTAATACAACTCGTAACACATATCGGCTAAAATCCCATAATTTCCACTTTTAGCCAAGAACAAATTTAATGCCAAAAATAACACCATACATGTTCATATTTTGTCCATACCATGCTTTTTCATCAAAGGCACAAGGCCTAATTCAAGTTCAAATTACCAAGATGACACATCTTTCACCAAAGGCAAAAATACACTATTCATCACCTTGCCAACACAACTAGCATAATATACATAATCTCCCATACATATAATATGTTAATCCATGAAAATAAACACTTACCAAATCTTGGAATAGGATGATCTTGTCCAAAAATGCCTTAGGGTTTTTGGGAGTCCAAGAGGTGTTCTTGAGATTTTTCTAGAAAAAGAATGAAAAAGCATGTGTGTTTTGCCTCAATAAATCTGATTTTTGGGTCCCTTATATAGTGCTCAAGTCATCCTTAGCCATTTGGGAGCAATAATGGAGTGGTCATGGCAAGAATGGGTCAAATGACCCATTTGGGCCAAGTCTTTTATTTCATTTTGGGCCTAATTTTGGGCCCAATTATACATATCCATGTGACCCATCAAATTTCATGTATTAATCACCATATATCTCATGTTTACATATTTCCATAATGTCACGACATTATTCTCTTACGAGATTCTCATTCGTCGCCTCGATCGCAAAAATTGGAATTCTAGCCGCCCTTGGCTTCATTGGACATTTTGGATCACTATTCACATTTCATGATTTGATCATGTAGGAGTATATTGAAGTGTTTGAACCCTTAACAATGCTCAAATAACTCCAAAGAACCAAAAGAAACCATCTCAAAATCGTCGTAGAATTGCGTTACGAAACGACTCCGGAAAGGCACATTGTTTGTGCCTTGCGCCACACCCCCTGAAACAGGGTAGTGGCGCAAGAAGCTGGCCTTCTCTGAAGTTTCTGCAGGCTGGTGGCTTGCGCCACACCCCTGAAACAGGGTAGTGGCGCAAGTTTCAGCAAAGTGCTGAAATTTTCGGCCACGTATCCAATGTTTACGTATCGTCCAATCCCTTATCAAAACACTACAAAATACTTACTTAGTGATCTTAACCATCAATTAAACATGACTTAAAGTCACCAAATGAGGTTAGAATGTATACAGGGTATCACCCAAATGCTCCACGAAATCACAAAACACCTCCTACGAAGGTCTAATCGCACATGTTAAGTCCGATATCAAATGTTTCACCAATAACACTATAAAACACATATGCATGGCATCTCAACACCTATGTAGATATGATCCCAAGGTATCAAGTGAGGTTATAAAGTATGGGGTGTTACAGTCGGAGTGTATTGAGGTGTTTGAAGCTTTAACAATGCTAAAAGAACTCCAAGGAACCAAAAGAAACCATGAAAGAATCGACGTGGCATTGCGTTGCAAAACGAGCACGGTAAGGCTAAATTTTGTGTGCCTTGCGCCACTGCTGCAAAGCAAGGCAGTGGCGCGAAAATTACTTGGCCTCTGAACTTGGTGGCTTGCGCCACACCCCCTGAAACAGGGAGTGGCGCAAGTTTTAACACCTTGCTGAATTTTTTTCCCTTTTTGCAAACATTAGCATACCTTCCAATATCCCGTCAAAGCACTTCCAAATACTTACTTATTTCTCTCAACACTAAGTAAGCATGAATCCAAAGTGTCAAATAGGGTCTAAAATGTACAGGGTCTTACAAGAAGTTTCTTAAGCTTGATTAGAAATATAAGCTATAACTATCAACTACTTGCTAGGTGGGTTCGTCGGGTTGAGCTAGTATTTCTTAGCTAATTTGAAATTGGAGCTTTTCAGCCTAGTTTGAGTAATCTCGTCGACAGACTACACAAATAATGATTTTTCTTAAAAAATTGGCTATTCAGAAATGTTTCTAACAGACTTTTCGTTGAAAACCTCTTAACGAAGTGCCAATTTTAATATACAAATGATCTATTTAAACACAGTAAATTGTCATGCATCCTCTAGATCATAACTCATACACATAAAGAGTGTGTTTGGTATGAAGGAACACATTTTCTGGAAAATGTTTTCCAATTTTCTTAGGTTTGGTTAGCTTAATGTTTTGGAAAATGTTTTCCAAAAGAACTTATTTTCCTCAAATTCAAGGAAAATGACTTCCCTTCAAAAAATAACTCTCTTTCAAACTCACACCTCAACTTTCCACCCTAACCCAAGTCTCGGATACAGATTCTCAACAATAACTCGGGATCCGACTTCTAACCCTAACTCCTTATTCTCGACATGGGACCCGACTCCCGACCTCAATTTGGGACCCAACTCCAAGTCCCAACCCTGACACCCGACTCTCGACTATCGACTCTCGACCTGAGACCTTATTCTCAACCCTGATTCAAGACATAGGACCTGGGATCCGACCTTGAATCAAGACCCGACTCCCAAACCTGACTTAGGTCTTAGGTAAGGTGTCACGGTCGGGTCTCAGGTCTGATTTTGGGCTCGGGGATTGAGGTCGGATCTAAAGTTGAGTGTCGGGGATGAGGTCGGGTGTTGAGGTTGGGTCTTGGGTCCTGTGTCAGGGTCGGATCTAGGTTCCGAATTTGGGGTCGGGTCTCTCGTTAGGTCTCGGGGTCGAGTCTCGGGTTGATATTCATGGTCAGTTGTCAAGGTCAGGAGTCAGGTTCGAGTTTTGGGTCGGCGGTCTGGGTCAGGTCTCGGGTTGGGGTTCGATCTCGAGACCTAATCTCCAATCATTTGTCGGGGTCGGGTCTCGACTGTCGATGTCAGGTGTCGGGTTTCGGATCAAGTGTCAGGGTCGGGTCTTGGGTTGGGTGAAGGGGTCCAGTCTCGGGTCATGTGTCGGGGTTCGATCTCGGGTCGGGTCTCAATTCTCGAGTCGGGTCTCGGGGTTTAGTTTCGAGTCAGATGTCGGAGTTGGGTGTCGGGGGGGGGGGTTCCAGGTCAGGTGTCAGGTCAGTTGTCGAGGCTGGGTGTCGGGGTTCGATCTCGGGTTTGGTGTCGGGGTCGGATCTCGGTTCAGGTGTTAGGGTCGAGTCCTGGATCGGGAGTCGAAGCCGGATGTGTCGTGGTCGGATGCCGATTCAAATATTGGGGTCAGATTCTGAGTCAGGTGTCGGGGTCGGATCCCAGGTCGAGAATCGGTGACGGGTCCCGGATCGATCGTCGGGGTTGTTTTCCGGGTCAAAAACTATTTTCCTAAAAAGTGTTTTCTACTCCCTAGTCAAACACTAAAAGATATTTTCTGGGAAATGTTTTTCATTCATCAAACAAACACTAGAAAATATTTTTCAAAAAATGTTATCCACTTACCAACCAAACATGAGAAAATAAGAAATCAACTTGTTTTCCATGAAAACATTTTCCTTCCTACCAAACATACCCAAAATTTGCCTCTGCTTGTCGGCTTCATAAGGTTGGGCTTTGCTGACTTATGGGTGGGTCAAAAATTTTTATAAGGTAAAATTCAACACTAGAAAATATTTTTCAAAAAATGTTATCCACTTACCAACCAAACATGAGAAAATAAGAAATCAACTTGTTTTCCATGAAAACATTTTCCTTCCTACCAAACATACCCAAAATTTGCCTCTGCTTGTCGGCTTCATAAGGTTGGGCTTTGCTGACTTATGGGTGGGTCAAAAATTTTTATAAGGTAAAATTCTTAGAGGAGAAGTGCACAAATATTCAATTTTGGGACCACTACTTAAGTTGTAGCTTAAGTTTTTTTTGTTGGTAAACTTGCCCACTTTGGTCACAAATTTAGACATACGTGAATGAAG
Source organism: Capsicum rhomboideum (assembly GCA_031232105.1). Lineage (NCBI taxonomy): Eukaryota > Viridiplantae > Streptophyta > Magnoliopsida > Solanales > Solanaceae > Capsicum > Capsicum rhomboideum. Next base: position 41,774,203 of record CP124719.1, on the reverse strand, counting down.
TAACACAATCCACGTCTGAATTTGGCAATTCGCAACATATGATTGAAGTGCACTCATTTTTATCTGCACTTCAGACATAGAAGTTTTAAGTGCATGCAAAAAATTAGTTGCACTTCAATCATGTGCAGTTACTTCGTTTATATTCAAATTAATATAGTAATTAGTTTGGATAAATTTTAGGAATATATATTCTTTTAGTTGTTACTTCCTATATTTTTCCTGTATAAATTTTATAAACTACTGGGACACATTATTGTAGTTTGAGCAAGCAAAAGGGCATGAACCATCAGCAGTGGAGTGCTATATGACACAAAATGGAACTTCCAAAGAAGATGCGGTTTTGGAGCTTCAAATATTAGTAAGAGATGCATGGAAAAACGTAAACAAGCAATGCTTGACTCCAACTGATGAAGTACCAAAGCTTATTCTCGTTTGAGTTCTCAATCTTGCATGCGTGATAGATCTCCTATACGAAGATGGAGATATATTTACACATTCAACAACCCACCTCAAGGACATCATTACATCAATATTGGTTGATCCTGTTCCATAATGTAGCCATGTTAGGAATATTAGATATAATGATTTGTATTTGCACTTTAGCTAGGTTTGAATATTCTACTTAATTTAATTTATATTTAAATTTTTCTCTCTTACTTATAAGTACAAGAAATGCAATGGGCAATAATGCATAGGCAAATATACATACAATGGGCAATTTTATGCTGGCAAAAAGGGACGAAATAGAGTAGACTGTCCACGTAGCCAAATTGCAATAGTTGTCAATATGATACCAAATATCAACAGGCTAATGGATCGATTTGGTAGGCTACGGAATATTCAGAAATAAATTTGAGATGAGTAGCTAGATTTCATAATTTCAATGGATTATAGCTTTGTAGTTTTGGGGTACCCCTAGTTATGAAGCAAATTAAGACCTGGTACTTTATCAAAAATTCTTTTGTTCCGATCCAAATTACTCATGACGTAATTGAAGCCTAACATCTTCGGCGTACAAAAAAGCAATCTAAATGACGTCCACATTCCCTTCAATAAATAGTAATAGTAAAACAAGAAATAAAATACATATATAATGACATCTGGAAGAGTAATACAGTACGGAAGCAAAATACAACCCTTAGGACCAGGTACAGTCCAATCCTTATCAACTAAGAATACAACGCCTGTCTTAAAGAAACACATCAACTATCATAATAGGACATTAAAGTAAAGCTAGACTCCTGGCTACTATGAGCAAGGCTGGTAGCTCGCCAGAGTATTAACAATCCATGTTGAACTTGTTGGTGTCTAATTTCAATGTCTGCCACTTGAAGGTAAGATAAGTAGCAGTCGAAAAAGGAAGAAGACATCTCAAGTACAATATAAAAGGGAAGAAAAATCAATCAAGTAAAATATATTCTCTAAGGATGACTAAAAGAAAAGAATCAAGTGTGAAGTCCTCATTATCAATTCGGCATCTTTTGCGTAAGGAAAGAAGGCACATTCAGATCTCAAGAATCCCTATTTTAGAGATTAAGTGTCGCGTGTCTAGAATCATTAAAGAGACCATTTATGGTCCAACCTTATTCTTGGAAAGATGATATTTCACATCCAATTTTCAAGGATCAAATCTCTTGGGTTGCTTTTCTATTTGAATCTTCCAAATGGCTTGTAGCCCAACCTTTACTATTTAAAGGATGAAAGAATTAGGAAGAGACATACAACTTGTCTCAACCTTCTCTAGCTCTTTGCTCTACTTTCAATAAGCATTGTATTCTCTAAAAGTTTGTTGTACATTCAAAAAGAGAGGAAAGAAAATCATAGTTGGTGCGACATTGTATCAAAAGTGAGAAAAAGAAAAAAAAAAAGTGGAGTAAAAGCTAAAAAGCTTTACTCAAATCTTATACTGCTTTTATTCACCAAAAACAAGAGCTAGTAGAATACCTTGCAACCCAAGGGAACTGGAGTAAGACCTATTCAGGGTCTCAACTAGTATAAAATATCTGGTGTCAATTTTTATCTTCAATGTTTTCTATTATAGTGTTTACTTAGATTTCTCAATACTGTCTCGTTAGTCGACTGACTAGCATAGTAAGTCGACTGATAAACCGAGAATAATTCATCTCTCCCTCTTATTACTTTCAATTGGTATCAGAGCCTGGACTCACATATATTTGCCTAATAGCAAAGTGAGAAAAGACCATGGCCCAAATTGTTGCTGGAGCGCCATTCTCTGAAGGTACATCTCAAACCAGATCCCTCTACTTCAATGGGAAACATTTCTCACATTAGAAGATAAGAATGGAAACCTTCATAAAATCCTAAGATGTGAAGGTATGGAGAGTTATCAATCTTGGTGATATTTCATTTGTTCCTGCCAACAAAGATGAAAAGAAATCAGATGATGGTAAAGCATCAACTGAAAAAGTTTTAACTTTGGAGGATTACACTGATGAACAAATGGAGATCATTCAGATCAATTCAACGACAAAGAATGTACAACATAATGCTATAAGTGGTGAAGAATATGAATGTAATGACTCTTTTCATCATTACTGGCAAGTCTAGCATGCCAAAATTTGGATTAAGTTTTCTCTGAATTGAGAGTTAGAAATTTTAGACTTGCCTAGTTTTGGAAGAAATCTCTACATGTTATGGTCTAGGGAAACTCGAGAATGGATTAGTTAAAGGTTATATAATTTGAGGTGATTTTATGATAGTCAAGATGATAAGGAATTCGTAGGATCTTTTGAAAGTGAATTCGAGTAAGTAAAACTCCCGATATCAAACTTGACGTAAAGGGGTTGGTTTGAGATCTCAAAATCTGAGGGTGTGTTGCAAAAAAGGCAAAACTGGGAGCAATCCTGAGTTTCTGTCTTACCTAACCCACTATAGAGGGTAGCAGGCTAATACCATTGCACCGCTATAGTAGGAATATTTCCATTATAACGGCAGTCAACTTTGATCAATCCCGCCATAGGGCTGCTATAGCAGGATATATGTTGATTAATGCAAAAAATACCCCAAAAATATTATTTTCATTCCATATTCATTTTGGGGATAACTGTGACAATTTAGGATGAATTCCACTTATTCTCCATCAATATTCTTTGTTAATGTAAGTTAATCCCTTCTATTAATGAGTTTTTTGATTATTAACATGTAGAATCACTAGTTTTTGTGTTTCGGGGAGAATTTAACTTTACATTACTGATTTTTCTGGAGCAATTAGGTGAATTGGGTAGAATGGGTTTTGGTTAGAAGTCATTAAATTACTCTTGCATGACTGTAATTCACCATTGTAACCATGAAATTAGTAAGATAGGTGAAATGATGGAAGAAACCCCTATAATGGGAGGAATGATCATGAATTTTGCCTTGGGGTTTCGGGTTTAGGTTATAATCCTTGATATGGTTAGTTTATTTGGTTGATTATGTATTGTATTGATGTTTTTAGACCATAATCAAGCCGAGGTTGAAAGAAAATCAAGGTTCAAGTTCGTTAGAGCATTGGGGGGCTTGAATTGAGGTAGGTGATGGTTTAATGTAGTTGAAACACAACTTGATTTATGTGTGCATGTTACCTATTTTTTTGTATGCTTGTTACAATGCATGTTAAAGGAAAGTGAGTGAATAGTTGATATCCTAAGTGTTAATCACATGCAATAAAATTATATTAAAAGCTTATTGGTTTTACAAGTGTGATTACTGTTATCATTATAGTTGTGATTGTTGTGATATCTATTGATTATTGTGTGATGTACTGATATTTGGACATCTTCACGGGATTGGCGATATAAGGTTGGCAGGAAATAGATGTCTGGGATTTGGTACATGGACAAAAACTCATCCCCTGCAGATCATGGCTAATGGGAGACCATAAGACCCTGAGCATGTGTGTACAAGGTATAGATAAGCGTGATGATTCTTTGAGTAAATTGGATTTATGCATTGAATTTTTATATTTGGTTCATTGAGTGAACCGTGCTTATGTGTTGACTTGTTATATTTGGTTTGTAGAGTAAACTGGAATTCATAATTATTAACATTGATGTTGTTGGAGTGGATCCTTGAGTGGTCTGAGCTAAGTTACAAATGATTGGGAGAACTCTTTGATGTATCGTGGGTTTACGACATTTTTGAAGCTTAAAATGAAGGATTTTTGTGCATCCTTAAGTATGTTTATGTAGGTATGATGTATTTTTGTTAGTTTTGCATAAAACTAGGGTCCGAAAGCACATGTCATAGAAAAGCTGAGAAATATACCAAGACTGGAGCCAAAGATGATTAGTACGAGTCGTATGACCTATGCAAGACTCGTACTATAATTCATATGACCTATGTACTGAGATGATGCAAAGGTAAGTGACAAGTGAATAGCTACGAGGTGCCCCATGACTTGTGGAGGCACCATACCTGAAGATTGGAAGATATTTGAAGGCCCACCTATACGAGTTCCCATATGAACCATATGAAGAGAGGATGGGCCATATTGTTGTTCATGAGAAAGACATGGATTTTTGGTGACGAACATCCATACGAGTGCCCATACAACCCATTGAGACTCTGTACTACTCGTGTGGACATGTGCCGACCCAGTTCTCCCAGTTAGCTTAGGATAGGATTATTTATGTCTATAAGAACATCATGTAGGGTTTATTTTGGATACACATGTTTTGGGTATTATTCTAACATACTTCAAACGTACTTCATTATACTTTGGACATTAATTTAATAACTCGATTCGTTATTCATTCCATTGTTCATCTACAATCCTTCCAATTATTTACTTGATTATTGTAAGTGTTTTCATCATGCATTCTCTATTGAATCTGGATATGATCACCACAATTATGAGTAGCTAAAAACCACGAGTAGGGTTGTGGAGATCATAATTAGTTAATAAAGCAGGATTCATACTTAGAAATTCTAGACCGGTGTGCATGCATGTTTTGTTATTTTCTTCATTGTGATTGCATTCTAATGGTTGCAAACGTTAAGAACTTGCTAGAATTCTAAACTTGTTCGAGAGAGAAGTGGAGATTAGGAAAAGAAAATGACAACAGAGATTTGAAGCTATTAACCTTCATATAATAACTTGAGCCTTAGCTAGGAGAGTTAATCTGAGATAAAAAACATGGGTTAGAAGTACTACTCTTGGAGATCGAGAGGATAAGGGTAATATTCATATGATTAGGGTCGAGAGATGTTTAGATGAACCTATCTTGTCAGATTTTGTATGCAACGCATCGAAAAAGATTGCTAGTACGAACAGCCTACGGAGTCGTGAAGTCATGAGGAACACAGTTCTAGTACTTCATATCCATTGATTATGAATTCAAGAAATCAACAACTGTTACTGTTGACGTTTTGATTCACAAAACCCTTTTTTCTTACTGGAGATTGTTATTGATTTGCTTCGACAGACATATTGATTGATATTTTGCCCTATTCCCTGTGGGATCGACCCCAATCTAGTTGGATTCTATATTTGATCAATGACCACTTTATACTTTGTTTAGAGGTGTAATTTGGGCGACATTAAATTTTGACGTTGCTGTCGGGGCATATGGTTACAGAATTGATTGATTGTGTTTGTCGGGCTATTGGTTTCTGTTTCGTGATTTTACTTTTCGGTTGTTTCTAGGGCGCATACCAGTGCATTCCTAATACTCAGAGTCAAGTAAATCCCCTGATTCAACTTGATACAGATCTTGAGAGAACTCTGAGAGCTAATAAAAGGATAGTGAACGAAGGAGTACATAATCACAAAGTTTTTCATGAGGAAGTCGATGATGCAGTAGTTCAGAATCATCCAGGAAACCATCCTTATTATCAGGAGACTACAGAGTAGATCACTGCTCGATTGATGGCTAAGGAGAATGCTAGGTAAGAAGCTGCCTGGCAGGCATCTAGGGAAGAAAGGGCTAGACAAGATGAAATAGACCATCTAGCTGCACTTGATGAGTGAGAAAGGAAATATATAGGGGGAAACAACCTCTACAATAGTATCTCCATCACTATGAGTATATAAAATAAGATCTAGATTATTTGGAGCCAATTGAAATAGGTGCTGTTACCCCATTGAAATTTTCCTCCAGGAACTAAGTTTGACATTACTAGTTCCATAATGCACTTGCTGAACTTGAAGAGGGTTTTTTTAGGCCTTCCTAGGTATGAAGCAAACTTGTATGTGATGAACTTTGTAGGGATTTTCACTTCATATAATCTACCTGTACTAAGCCAAGAGGAGATTAAACTATGATCATTTATTTTCTCTCTGATGGGGGAGGCTACATTATGGTTGGCAGAGTTGCCACGTGGATCGATCACTACTTGGAATGAGTTGAGGACTCAGTTTTTGGATAGATTTTTCCCACCTTCAAGAATGTTGAAGTTGAAAGATAAGATTTACAACTTCTGACAGTTACATTTGGAAGCATTATATGAGACTTGGTTAAGGTTCAAAAAGAAGTTATAGAATGTCCCAAATCATAGGATGACTGGCCGAAACTGGATTGAGATCTTCTACAGAGCCTTGAATTCAAACACCAAGGTTATAGAAAACACTATCACAAGTGGGGAATTCATGAGTCTATATTGGGAGCGTGCTTCTGAGATTCTAGATTGGATCACAAAAACCAATCGAGGTTGGCATACTCGAGATGCGGACAGGAATGTAAGCACTTATATGATTGGAGCATTGAAGAGCAGAGAGAATTAGATGAGTCAGTAGCTCAAGAGGTAGCACAATTGAGGACTAAGATTGGTTTGCTCACAAAGAAATTTACAGCAGCAGGTACAAAAAAAGTGAATGCGGTAGGTTCTTAAGGTAAACCACCAAGGCATGATGAGTCTAATTCTTAAGAGGAGGTGAAATATATAGACAATCAGGGGCAAGTTTTTGAGCCAAGGGAAAAGGGGCTAACTAATCAAGACACTTGGAACTCTAGGCAAGGGAATCAAGGTTGTAACTACTATAGAGATAATAATTACAATAGGCCTGGGTATAGAGATAGGAGTAGGGAATGAGATAGTGATTGGTTAAAAAAGGATGATTATAAGGATAAAAGTGGCCTCTATGTTCCACTAGGGAACTGTGATGCGGGTTCAAGCAATTCGAGGATAGAAGATGTGCTAGAGAAAGTTGTGAAAGGGGTAGAGAAGATAGAAGACTACCTTATAGAGATTAGGGAAGATATTTTGGAAATGATCCAAAAAGACGAATCATATTCTACCACCATAAAATAGCTTGAGCAACAGTTTGGTCAGATGTTCTCCACATGGAATCAGCATCGAAAAGGTTTACTTTTGAGCAACACCATCTAAAAGCCAAAAACTGATGGTCATTGCTTGGCTATTACTACTAGGAGTGGTAAGATGACCACTGATTCACCTATGCCCATAATTATTGAGAATGAGGTAGAACGGGTGATCGTTGATGATGAGAGGATGGACGAATCTGAAGGGTTGGTAGTGGATGAGAATTCACCTGAAATGCCTCTATTTGAAAAACATGAGGCTAAGGCGAGAAAGGGGAAGGATAAGGAGGTCTCAAAAGCATTGACTTCCATATCATAACCTCCTTCTCCTTTTCCACAAAGACTGAAAAAGAAAGGTGAAGAGGGAAAGTATCAAAAGTGTATCTCTATGTTAAGATAGTTGTCTGTGAATATCCCTCTAATTGAGGCTTTTAAACAAATGCCAGGTTACACAAAGTTTATAAAAGAGTTGATGACTAAGAATAGGAAGGTGAGTTTTGAGCCCGTTGATAATGTGCACTATTGTAGTGCAATCGCCTCTTGGTCTTTAGTTGAAAAGAAAGAAGATCCTGGAGCATTCATAATTCTGTGTACTATTGGTCCTTCTAATTTTGCTAAGGATTTGTGTGATTTGGGTTGTAGCATTAACTTGATGCCATTAGTAGTTTATAGATAGTTAGGGTTGGGATTGCCCAAATCAACTTTGATGAGACTTCTCATAGCGGATCGTACTGTGAAAAGGTCCGTGGGAATCTTATGTGATGTTTTGGTGAAGGTTGCATCCTTCATATTTCCAGCTAATTTTGTAATCCTTGACTGTGAGGTTGACTCTGAGGTTCTCATTATCTTAGAAAGACCATTCCTTGCGACTGGGCATGCTCTGGTTGATATGTAATCTGGTCAGATAAAGTTCTAATTGAATGATGAGTATGTGAATTTTAATGTATTCCAATCCATCAAGCAGCCAAATGATGTGCGTGTGATTTCTGTGATTTATACAGTCGACGAGGTTGCATTGGTAGCTCCTATTGAGGAGAGGCTTGGAGTTGAAACACTTGTTGCGGTGATTAGATGATGATTAGATTGAGAGTTATAATGAGATGATGAGTACACTTGATGGTAGGGGTTCGTAAAGTAGTGTACCAAAGAAGTGAGATCATGATTTGAGGAATAGAGTGACCCAACCAGCTAGGCCTTTTATTGAGGAGCCTCCAGTCTTGGAGCTCAAGGCTCTTCCAACTCATCTTTGTTATGCATTTTTGGGAGCCAACAATACTTTACCAGTTATTACTGCAGCGGATTTGGTATATTGGAAAGTTGCAACTTTGGTATCTGTGTTAAAGCAGTTCAAGAGGGCCATTGGATGGTCAATTGCTAATACATTAGGATTTTGCCTAGAATATGCATGCATAAAATCCAACTTGTGCCAGATTGTATGCCTAGCATTGAAAATCAATGAAGATTGAATTCTCCTATGCAAGAGGTAGTGAAGAAGGAAATCATCAAGTGGTTGGATCGGGTGTGGTTTATCCTATTACAGACAGTAAATGGGTGAGCTCGGTCCAATGTGTACTAAAGAAGGGCGGAATCACTGTAGTTCCAAACAAGAAGAATGAGCTTATTCCTATGAGGCCGATCACTAGGTTGCGTGTTTTTATGGAATATCAGAAGCTGAACACATGGACTGAAAATGATCCCTTTTCGATGCCATTCATGGATCTAATGTTAGACCTTCTTGTTGGTAGAGATGGTATTATTTTCTTAATTGTAATTTGGGTTACAATCAAATTTCTATTGCTCCCAAATACGAAGAGAAGACCACTTTCACTTGTCCATATGGGACTTTCGCATTCAGGAGGATGCTTTTTGGTTTGTGTAACCAACAATTTTTCAGTGTTGCATGATGTCCATCTTTTCTGACATAGTTAAGGATACTATTGAGGTATTTATGAAAAACTTCTTGATTGTTGGTGATTCATTTAATGATTGTTTGGCACATCTTTATAGTGTTTTAAGGAGATACGAGGATTTTAATTTAGTTCTAAACTGGGAGAAGTGTCATTTTATGCTTAAAAAAGAAATAGTTCATGGTAGGAACCTTTCCAAAAAGACAATGGGTCAAATATCATGAACACTTGTACGACTGTGGGGAGCCCCATAAAAGTCGTATAGGTGCCCATAGTAGCCTGAACAATAACTCAATTTTACTTGGAAACTGGTACAAATGGTTGTACGGGTCATATAGGTGCCACACGGTTTGTATGAATTCCCGTACCACACAATAAAATTTATTTATTTTGTTTTTCTTCTCTTTTGTTCTTTCTTTTTGATTTGAGCCTAACATCTATTTTGCAGGTACAATGCCACCTAAGAGAATAACAAAGCAAGATGGAATTACTAGACATGAGCAATCCCTAGCTCTCCGAAGCAAGTTACACTATCAGCCTACGGACTCCTCAGAGCATGAGCAAGGGACTCAAACTGCTTCAAACTCCAAACAAAGTGCATCATCTAGTAGGTCTGAGGTGCAGTATAAAGTCACTATTAAAAAACACCCTCCTCATCAGATGAGGGGGAAAAAGGGGTCATAACAGTGATTGAAACACCTTCTCCCTAGTCTGCAGAGGGTAGAGATGTTTTGGCCAAAAGCAATAAAGAGGAGTCTAGTGAACAAAATTTAGGAGATGAACATGAGGCTGATGCTGATGCAATAGATAATAGTGATAGTGATTCCAAAGAGCAAGATGCTGAGTCCGAGAATGAGGTCTAAGATGAAGAGAGTCCAGAAGAGATAGCCAGGCGACAAGAATTTGAGCCAGGGGCACAGAAGGAGCCAACACAACTCTTTAAAAGTCAGTGGGAGGTACCTGGTATGAGAAAGATATTTAAAGAGGGTATTAAAAAGAACACGATAGGAAAATGAAAACGAAGGATATTTGAGGAGCCACAAATTAATACAGACAACCTTGGTTCTTTTCCCGAGGTGCAGACACTCTTTGATAGGTACCTGTTAGAATGGATGGCACGACCTTAGGGCCATTATGGAAAATTCATTATTTGGGAGTTCTATGAATCATATGTTGCCACACCGCTAAATTCCTTAGGTCAGATGTCCAAAAAAAAAGAAAAAGGTTGCATCTTTAAAATTGCCTCCTCTTTATAGTGTACAAGTTTGGGGTAAGACTGTGGATATCTTTGAGAGCAATCTCTAGTACTTCCTATATATTCTTGAGTATGTCACACCAACGAACATTACATAATATGAATACTATATGCATCTGGTTACTAATAAGGATAGAATGAAAAATCAAGCATCACGGGTAGATATAACACTATGGATTGTAGGTAAGATTCCTAAGGCCAGTACTGAGGCAATTTGGGTAAACAACTCATTGGCTAAAATTACAAATACTTTACTATCCTTTGCTGTAAAGTTCTGGTGGACCATAGTGAGCTTCAGATTGAGACCCACAAGAAATGATAACACTTTGGATCCAGAGAGAGATGTGCTAGTGGCTAGTGTCATGTTCAGATATTCTTTAAGCTTGGCTCAACTTATAGCTTCTAAGATATGGACTTTAGCGGTAAATGACACAACCAACCTTCTTTTTCCATGCCTTATCCAGAGGGTATGTAGAGAATCCAGTGTACCAATCATCTCCCATCTTGAAGTCAAAACAATGGTGACCAAAGTTTCAACTATTGCATTGATCAAGGATGTCACAAACCCAGTTGCTAGGACCCAAATCCATCCCCCATTGCCTGGTGTAGAATTTGTGGATCATCTATTAATTGGAGAGGTTCCACTATAGGTTACCCCTCTACTAGGCTCTTTTTCTCTTACTACTACTACTATTATGGGCGATGTTGAGATTGAGCATACTGAGAGGCAGACTATTCGATAGGTGGATGCATTGCCCAACACCTCTTCCATTCCCTCATTACCCCAAGCTGCTGCTACTTCGGGTAATATTAGCATTCCATTTGGGTTTTTGCTCAAAATTATCGGGAAGTAAAATGAGATGGCAACCAAGGTTGATCATCTTATAAGGAAACAACATCCTTATGAAGAGCAAAAAGTGGAAGATTCTGAGCACAAGTTGTGATCAGAGCATGTAAGATTCGTTGACCAGTTGAACAGTCGGGTTGATAGTTTGGAGACTCATATCATGAACCAGATGAATGAATTAAAAATATTGGATCTAGAGACTGTGATAGCAGAGCTGGGGGTGTTAACATCTGATGTGGCAGCCCCAATGATGCCAACTCTGGTTGTACCCATTCTTTGATGGAGCTTCTTGATAGGTCAATGGTGAATACCCAGTTGGTTGATTTATTAGCTGTTGTGACCCCATATGGTGCACAGAAGAAGAGAAAGAGCCCACATAATTCTGGGTTGAAGATCCTAAAAATCTAGAAAAGAGACTGAGAGTTGGTGCCTCTTCCAACAACATAGCCCTACCTCATTTGGTTGGTACCACCACTTCTATAGATGTGAATACGGTGTCCGAGGACACCATGATGATGAGTGGCTACCAGAGGTACCTATGCCTACCGCAATTGTTATGGGCGGTGACCCTTTGGGTAAGTCTATCACTTTGAGTGTACCAACCATAGACACCACCTTAGATGCTACAAGAGCTGCACCAGCAGCCCCCACTTCACAGACGCTAGATCCTTGCACCTAGAGCACTACAGATAAGTTTTGCTCCCTTGATTTCTATTTTTTTATGCATTGGGGACATTGTATGGCTTTTTTATGAGGGTGGGGCTTATCGTCGTCACTATTTGAGGGTTTTTCTTACCGTGTTTCTTTTCCCTCAAATGCATTATCATAGCAGAACCAACATATTTAGGATTTATATTTTTTTAATTCTTTTTGTTGTTGTTTTGTTTTTATGCTGAGTAGAAGAGCATAGGGGAACTAGTGCAGTCAAATAAAACATGTGCATATACAATGATTGTAAAGGAAAAAGATTTTGAGAAATTTAGACCCTCCGAAAATTGCTTTTGTGTTGTGTGGTTTTTTTTGCTGTGATAAGTTGACCATTAGGGATTTTTTATGACATTGTGACTATGAATGAGATAATTGTTGCTTAAGATAAGGGATGAATTTGGTAGGTAGTAGTCGATAATGAAATCCTATGCTTTGTATGTGAGGATACTTACGTAGTTTACTTTCTGTGTGCAATCCAGAATCTGCCAGGTTAGTTTTGCCTAGGTTATAGGATAGTTGACTAAGAAAGGATCATAGGCCGTTATTGAATTAGTCCACTTTTAGCCTATATGCCCAACCAAATGAAATGTATGCCCCTTGATCCCAAGTTTGAGCCTAAATTGAATCATTTCTTTTATTAACCAATTCACCTTCCCATTTATATTATAATAAACTTGTTTTGGCCCTGGTCCCTCCTTGGACACTGTGTACCTCAACTCAGGCTAATCACCTAAGTTGAGGGTGGCTATCATAGGGGTACATAACATTAAGTGGGTATGAAGAGGAAAGTTGATAGAGAAAAAAATAAATACAACTTAGGTGCAGTAAAAAGAAAATAAGAAAAAAAAATATGCTTGAACCAGTTTTGAAAAGAAAAAAAAAAAAGCAATTTAGAGTAGCATCCTTGATCCAAGGAATAACGAAGGAAAATAAGGCAGAACAAAACAAAAGAGGATGAAAAGCAAAGCCACAAGTAGTGTAGTATCATGGAGTATTGAGTCACTATGTCTATATCTACCATACCCATCCCCAAGCCTACACTAGAAGCCGAAGAAAGTCCTATAATGATCCTAGTCCAATCATCTGAAGAACTAAGGCATAGAAAATAAGGGCAACCCTATGGTATTTCATGCACATTATTTGAACTTCTTTGTGAGAGTTAGCGCACTCGACATAGTCCCAAATATCATTGGAATATCTGTGTGTAGGGGACTTCTTTGTTATGAGGGCACTTGGATTTATTTGTCTATGTACTGTTTATCTGGAGGATTGTCTTTTGTGTATGTACAAGTGCTTGTTGATAGCTTGATGTCATTCATATATCCTCTTGAGTTAGCTTGAGAAGTTTTGATAGTGCATAGCCTATTTTGATATAGAATGGAGTGGTACTTTATGAAATATATGTGCTGGAAGTGTATGACTGTCATAGATCTCCTAGGTTTCTTTTGTTTAAGCATCACCTTGTTTTAGTTGTGTTTTTGTTACTTGAGGACAGGCAAATGTTTTAAGTTGAGGGTGTTGATGTTTCATGGGTTTACGACACTTTCAACGATTAAAATGAAGGATTTTTGTGCATACTTAAGTATGTTTATCTAGGTATGATGTGTTTTTGTTAGTTTTGTAGGAAACTAGGGTACGGAAGCACATGTGACAAAAAATCTAAGAAATATACCAAGACGTGAGAAGAAGATGATTAGTACAAGTCGTATGACCTATGCACGACTCGTACTGGAATTCCTATGACCTATGTGCTGAGATGCTGCAAAGGGAAGTGAAAAGTAAAGAGCTACGAGGTGCCCTATGACTCATGGAGGCACCACACAAGTCCTATGCCCATTTGTATGAAGAGTTACCTTAAGATTGGAAGATATTTGAAGGCCCATCTATACGAGTTCCCATATGAACCGTATGAGAAGAGTACGAGACGTACAGTTCTTCTTGGGAAAGACATGTATTTTTTGTGAAGATTAGCCATACAAGTGTACATACGAGCCATTGAGTCTCTGTATGACTCGTGTGGATATGTGCCAACCCAGTTCTCCTAGTTAGCTTAATATAGGATTATTTATGTCTATAAATACATCATGTAGGGTGGATACGTACATTTTAGGTATTATTCTAACATACTTTGAACGTACTTCATCATACTTTGGCCATTAATTCCATACTTTGATTTGTTCTTCATTCCATTATTTGTCTACATTCCTTCCAATTAGTTAGTTGATTATTTTATGTGTTTTAATCATGCATTATCTATTGAATCTGGATATGATCACCGCAATTATGAGTAGCTAAACACCACGATTAGAGTTGTGGGAACCATAATGAATTAACAAAGAATGATTCTTTCTTGGTAATTCTAAACCAATATGCATATACGTATTGTTATTTTCTTCGTTGTGATTGCTTTCTAATGATTGTAATGTTAAGAACTCACCTAAATTCTAAAATTTCTCGAGAGAGAAGTGGAGATTAGGAAAAGAAAACAACAACAGAGAATTAAAGGTATTAACCTTCATCTAATAACTCGAGCCTTATCCGGGAGAGTTAATCTGAGATAAAAAACAAGGGTTAGAAGTAAAACACTCAAAGAGCAAAAGAAGAAGGGTGATATTCATCTTATTAAGGTTGAAAGATGTTTAGATGAACCTATCTTGTTGGATGTTTCATGCAATGTATCGGAATAGATTACTAGTATGAACAGCCTGCGGAGTTATGAAGTCATGGGGATCACAGTCCTAGTACCTCACATCCATTGATTATGAATCCACAGAAATCAATAATTGTTACTATTGACATTTTGATTTACAAAACCCCCTTTTATTATGGGAGATTGTTATTAATTTGCTTCGAAAGATGTATGATTGATATTTTGACCTATTCCCTGTGAGATCGACCCAAACCTAGCTGGGTTCTATTTTTGATCAACAACAGCTTTATGCTTTGCCATAGGTATAATTTGGGCGACATCACTCTCTATTGTCTATCTACTTGTGTATTTGAGACATGGTTAGTATATTATTATTGAGTCATAGTTTATAGACTTGGATTCTTAATAGTAGTCATATTCTTGATTTGAGTTATTGTCTCTTTTGACTTGTATTTGACTGAATTCTATGGTGTTATTGAACAAGTTTAAGTGTCATAAACTTGAGGTAAAGTTACATGGTAGGTTTTCATGGTTGTTCTTGTTTTTCTAAGTTATGGTTGCATGTTCACATATCTTATTTTGGATTGGTCGTTGACACTACAAGTAAACTGTTATTTCTTGTATACTGATACTACACGTGCTCTAAATTTTTGTTGAGCATAGAGCATTTTTTGATGACTGTTTCAAGACCTCAGCTGAAGAGTAGATCATATTCAAATTCAAGGGTGAGCTACATCTTTCAGGCTACCATGAGTTCTTCACTTTGTTCCTATCCAGCTGCTTCGGACTCAGATGTTTCCTTTGTTATTGGGTTGAACCATTTTGTTGACAATTATAGTGTATTGGTACAATGACTTTCAAATTCTAGGGGATTATTTAAGTATTTTTTATTTTTGCATTTAGTATTTCTATTAGAATGTTCGAGATCTTAGATTGATTAATGAAAAATGGTAAGTTGCCTTATTTTGGCTTAGTGTTGGGTTTGATAAGTTTTGGGTTAAATGGTTCTCCCACCAGAGGATTTGTATGGATTCCACTCGCGACGGGTTGGGTTGTGACAAATTTGGTATCAGAGCCCTAGTTTTGTTGATCTCGTTGTACAAAAATGGGTCCAATAGAGTGTTATGGATTGGTACGGAGACGTCTGTACTTTTATTTGAGAGGCTCTAGGACTTTAAGAAATTATCATTTTCTTTCTTTTTTTATGCTATAACTTGATTCTAATTGGTATCTGGTGATCCAAATTGGTATCTAACCCTCTTCATTCTTTTGTCTACAGATGGTGAACACTAGAGCTAACAGAACTAGAGTAGCATCCCCCACACCAACAGCTCTAGTTGCAGAACTGGCTATTCAGGGATGAGTAATAGGTTGGGGAAGAGAAAGCCAGAGAGCAACACCCGCTAGGGGTGGAGCTCAGGCAACAACTAACCAGTCCCATTAGAGGTCAGCGACACTTACCCTACCCCAGGATCATTATAAGAAGGTTGAGGTAATAAATGAGGATGTTGTAGAAAAGGAGGAGGTGGCGCCATTTGTGGGTACAACTCTTTCCACAATGTCTTCTAAGATGATTCAACAGGTGCTTTTTTTTTTCTGAGTCAATTGGCCGGTATTGAGGCCACTCCGACTATGCCTACTTATCAATTTTTAGGTGTCCAGTCGACTACCACTAATGCTCCTAGAACGGGTGAGGCCTTGGAGACCGAGATTTTCCCTCGCCCGGTGTTAGGTCCTCTTATGACTGGGACTAAACTTGACATGCTTACTAAGTTCCTGAAGTTGAAACCTCTTACTTTTGTTGGCTCTGAAACTGAGGATGCATTTGAGTTCATTATTGATTATTATGAAAGGCTGTATAAAATGGGTATCATAGAGCAACATAGTGTTGAGTTTGCTACCTTTCAGCTGCAAGGTGATTCCATGTAGTGATGGAGGTCTTATGTGGTGTGTCGGTTACCAGTTTTACCTCCATTGACATGGGCTTAGTTTCATACCTTATTTTTAGAGAAATATGTACCATGTACTCTTCATGATCGCAAGAAGGATGAGTTTCTAGTCCTCGAGCAGGGCAATATGTCTGTTGCGGACTAAGAGGCCAAGTTTCATGCTTTGTCTCATTATGCTACTCATTACTTGGTATAGAGAATGAGAGGATTCAGTAATTTGTGCAGGGCCTGAACACTGACTTGTAGGTTTTATCTGTTCATATGACTTCTGACGGGAAAATCTTTAATGTGGTTGTTGATTATGTGAAGAAGGTAGAAGGGGTCAATAAAGTTGGCCAGGCAAAGGTTTTAGCAGAAAAGTCTTAGAATATGGGTAACTTTGGCAGATATTACTCTAGGGGTCATAGCCATTAGGCCTATCCGATCATCCTATTTAGTCAGCTCTGCCAACTTCTATAGGGTGTCAGTCAAGGGCCACTCAACAACCCTCAGTTGCTATAAGCCTAGGGGCTTCGTATTCTTCGGATAACAAACCTTCTCATGATTGAGGTTGCTATACTTGTGTTATTGTGGGGCACTTCAAGAGAGAGGCTCCTTAGAGACAGGCTAGTTTACCATGGCAACAACAAACTAGAGATATGGTTCCTACTAGTAGAGGTGGTGGAGGTAATGGTAATGGTAAGGGTCATCCACAAGGTTAGTGGGGTAATCATCAAGAAGGCCGTGGTGGAAACCGAGGTGGTGGTAATACAGGAAAAGGTGGAGCACAACCTGCTAGAGAGGTTTCCCAAATTGATGATAGAGCTTACTGTTATGCCTTCCCAGGAAGACCGAGATCGAGACTTTTGATGCAATCATTACATATAATATTCTCATCTGTGATCGAATTGATACTGTTTTATATGACTCAGGTTCCACTTATTCTTATGTATCTATTAGATTTGCCTTATGATTGGACTTAATTTTTGATATACTTGAATTTCCTATATATGTGTCTACTCTGGTTGGAGGCTCTGTGGTAGTGACCCATGTTTATCGTGCTTGTTCTATCTTGTTTATGGGTTTTCAAACTTGGATAGATTTGATAATCTTGTATATGCTTGATTTTAACATCATCTTGGGTATGAATTGTCTATCTCCGTATCATGTTTTTCTAAATAGTAATGCTAAGATAGTGACTTTAGAGATGCCTGGGATGGATAAGTTAGAGTGGGAAGGTGTGTATAAGCCTAAGCCTGTGAAAGTTATATCTTTCATTCGGGCTTAGATGTTAGTTGGGAGTGGGGTTCGACCTTTCTAGCATATCTCCGGAATGTTAGTGTAGAGTACCCTTCTATTGAGACAGTTCCTGTGGTGTCTGAATTTCAGCAGGTGTTTCTCATAGATTTATCTGGTATGCCTCCAGACTAGGACATTGACTTTTGCATTGATTTAGAGCCGGGCACTCGCCTATTTCTATTCCTCCCTATCGAATGGCTCCGGCTGAGTTAAGGGAACTCAAGACTCAGTTGTAGGAGTTACTTGATAAGGGATTAATTCGTCATAGTGATTTGCCTTTGGGTTCTCCAGTGTTGTTTTTTAAGAAAAAGGATGGTAGCATGAGAATATGTATTGATTACCAACAGTTGAATAAGGTTACCATCAGGAATAAGTATCCCTTACCCCGGATAAATGATCTTTTTGACCAGTTACATGGTGCTTCAGTTTTCTCCAAGATAGACTTGAGGTCGGGTTATCACTAGTTAAAAATTCAGTCTGAGGATATGCCCAAGACGACTTTCAAGACTCGGTATGGGCATTACGAGTTCTTGGTGATGTCATTTGGGTTGACTAATGCGCCGATAACTTTCATGAGCTTGATGAATTGTATCTTTAAGTCTTGCTTGGATTCTTTTATGATTGTTTTTATTGATGACATTTTGGTTTAGTCCAAGAGTAAGGAGGAATATGCAGGTCATCTCTATATTGTTTTAGGGATCTTGAAGGAGAAGAATTTATATGCTAAGTTCTCTAAATATGAATTTTGGTTGTCTTCTATTGCCTTTCTAAGGCATATAGTTTCAGAAAAGAGGGTGATGGTAGATCCTTAGAAGGTTGAGGCTATTAAGAGTTGGGTCCATCCTTTCTCTGTGACTAATGTTAGGAGGTTTGTGGGTCTTGCTAGCTACTATCGCATATTTTTCAAGAATTTTGCCTCTATTGCTACTCACTTGACAAGTTTGGCTCAGAAGGAGATGCCATTTGTATGGATTGACAAGTTTGAGGAGAACTTTGAAAATCTCAACACACTTTTGACTACAACTCCCATTCTTTCCTTGCCAATTAAAGGTAAGGATTTTATTGTATTTTATGATGCTTAACGCTTTGGTTTGGGTACTTTGTTAAGGCAGGACAAGAATGTGATTGCCTATGCTTCAAGGCAATTGAAGCCTCATGAGAAAAATTATCCAACCCATGATTTGGAGTTGGCATCAGTGGTCTTTGCTCTTAAGATTTGGATACATTACTTCTATGGTGTCAAGTGTGATGGTTTCACAGATCATCATAGTTTGCAGCATGTTTTCACCCAAAAAGAATTTGAATTTGAGGCAGAGAAGGTGGATGGAATTGTTGAAGGATTATGATGTGACCACCCAATACCATCCGGGTAAGGCCAATATGGTGGAAGACACATTGAGCCAGAAGTCAGTAAGTATGGGTAGTTTGTCTTGCTTGAGGGTGTCAAGGCGACCCTTGGCTTGAGAGATTAAGACTCTAGTATCACAGTTTATGCAATTTGGGGTTTCTGAAAGGGGTGGAGTGCTGGCTAGTATGGAGGTAAGGTCAACATTCCTTGATCAAATCAAGGCCAGATAGTTTGAAGATGTAAAGTTGAATAAACTTCAGAACAAGGTAGTGTGTGGTGAGGCTTCTAAATCCACACTTAATGCGTGTGGAGTGTTGATGGTGAGTGTAACACCCCGTACCTTCCTAACCCTACTTGACGACATTGAAAAATTTTTCCTTAGGTGTCGAGAGCTATAAGTATGTATTTGGTAATGTTAATGATGAGAAAATTGAAATTTTTCCTCGTACATGTGATTAGCCTTTCATAGGAGGTGTTTTGTGATTTCGTAGAGCATTTGTGGGGTTCAAAATGAGGCTAAGAGGACCTCCAAACAAAGGATATTAAGGGTAAGAAGTTAGTTAAAGAGTAGGACTTGAAGTATCTAACCAAATCCGCGAAGAAAAGTCGAAGAAATAAAATTTTGGAAAACATTAGAGTGGGGCGCGCCAGAGGGCGTGCCAGGCCGCTTTGGGCCAAAATTTTTAGCCCAGAGGCAGCAAGCTGGCGCGCCCAAGGGCATGCCAGGATGTTTTTTTCCACTTTTCAAAGTTGGAAATTTTCTTAAGTCCCAAGGGTGCCCGGGGACGTACCAGGCCAATTTTTGCCACGTTTCTTCTACAGACATGAGCATATACATGAAATGATTGAAGTATTATATTGGTGTGATAAAATTACTTGTAAACGAATTTGGCATCAAAATGACGGTTTTACCCTTTTGGTCAAAATAGACCATACGTGGCTAGAATCACTTATTTTTGGGATTGAGGCTACGAATATGAATCCCGTGAGTGGGAATATCATCGTAACATGTATGAAATGATTTAAACATGAGAAATTATTGATTTTATTGGGTTGAGTGAATTGGGCTCAATAAAAGGCCCAAAAATAGAAACAAGACATGGGCCAAAATGGGTCAAATGACCCATTCTTCACCCTTTGACCCCTTATACATGGCATTTAATGCCAAGGAGACTTGAGAGACTATAAATAAGTGGAAAAATCAGATTTTTATTCAAAGGATTACACTACACATTTCTATAAATTTCCCAAAATTTCTCTCAACTCTCAAGAACCCTAAGCCAACTTCTTGGAGCAAAATCATCAATTTTCAAGCTTGGGTAAGTAAGTATTCTTATGTATTAATGTATTATATGCATGGGAGAGTATGTAAATCATGTTGGTTATTCTTGGAAGTGTTGAATAGGGCACTTTGTGTTTTTGCTAAAAGATGTGTTGTCCATGGAATTGTTACTTGAAATATGACTTGTGGGTTTGATGAAATAGCATGGTATGGATGAAAGAAAAACATGTATGGTGTGATTATGTTATTAAACTTTTTATTTTCATAGAAGTGTAAATTATGGGATTTTGGCCGATTTGTTGTTGTGAGGTGTATTGAAGTAATTTGATGGAATAATTGTGATGTTGTGGTGAGAAAGAGTGGAAAGTATGAACTTGGTGTGACATGCTAATGGTTTATGATATTTTGGTCAATGTTGGGAATATTGTGGGATTATTGGTATGATAATTTCATCAATGGTATTGTCAAGAAGGAAATGACATTTTAAAGGCAAACATGTAACCCATTGACGTTATGTGCATTTGTAAGGTAGTTGGTGGTTAATGTAAATTTCGTTATGTATTGGTGTTGTAGAGTAAGACGTAAGTAAGGAGCGGGACTATTGTGTTCACATATAGGATTGAATATTCATATTGAGAATACGAGGTATGTAAGGTTCCTTTTTTCGTATCCTTCTGCAGCATATAGTGTACACCTTGTTATGGTACCTACTCATTCCCAAAATGTCCTAAGGCATCTCATTTCATGTTATCATCTAGTGTTGATCATATATATCTTATTCTGTATCTA
Organism: Capsicum rhomboideum; assembly: GCA_031232105.1. Lineage (NCBI taxonomy): Eukaryota > Viridiplantae > Streptophyta > Magnoliopsida > Solanales > Solanaceae > Capsicum > Capsicum rhomboideum. The sequence continues at coordinate 41,752,928 of CP124719.1, read as the reverse complement.
TTGTCATTCATGTATAACATACTTATAGATATGATTCCAAGTTCCAATAATGTTGTGTTCCAAAGCTTTCACAAATGTTACAATTATCAAAAGTATCAATCTCATGAAGTGAAGGATAACGAAATGCATATATGTGTGCTTCCAAAAATGTCTAATCCTCAATGTAATAATCTTTCATGAGTGAGTGTATCCATGGGGTGAAATAAACACCTTCATGATGACGATCCTAATATAATGAGATTATCCATGGGGTGTAATAAACACCTTCATGACGATATCCATGGGGTGAAAGAACACACCTTCATGATGACTATCCCAACATTATGGGTGTATCCATGGGGTGACATAAACACCTGCATGAGGATATTATTTTCCCACTGATCAGTTGGGCCTGGGTAATATATAACTAATGACTGGAAAGCAAGTAAGAAGAGGTACAAAAATGAAGTAAGTATCGAAGGTAATGCACGCAGTTCCAAATATATAGATTGATGGCTTATCCATAATTGGGCATTCCCTTATAATGCATTTTCCGTTAAAGTTCTTATGTAATGATTCAACCTTACATACTCAGTACTTTCTTCGTACTGACCCCTTCTGGCGAATTGACCTTACTTGTTGTAGGTGCAGGTACGAGTAGGCCTCTACAGTAGGTTGCTAGTTGTTGCGGATCATTGGTGAGCTCCAGTTAGTTCGGGGCTTCTCTGAGTCACAGTTGTACATATGTTTTGGTGTTGTACTTGTTGTATAAATTGGGGACTTGTCCTGACTTGTGGTTCATTTTGGTCAATGCATCTATTAAAGGCTTTTATAGACGTATGTGGGTGTATGAATGTAAGGTGGTATATGACGTGTTTGACTTGATGGCCTCAACGGCCAAGTTTCACATATGTACATATATATCATGTTTCATGAATTTCGTTGTTGGTATTTTAAGCTCTTACGTGATCATGGATTTCTTATGGTATGCATATGATTGGATAGAAGCAAAGCTTTGTTTTCTCAGGGCTTGTCGGCTATGAGTGTCAATCCGTCCTGATAGGATTCGGGGCGTGAAAAAAGTGGTATCAGAGCAGGTCGTTCTAAGGGTGTCTACAAAGCCGTGTCTGAGTCGAGTCTTACTTATCGATGTGTTGTGCACCACATTTATAAGTAGGATGCTACGGGACATTTAGGATGTTGTTTCTTTTCTTCATTTCTAGATCGTGCATTAGAGCCAACGTTATAGGTGGGATTTTTTCTGACTATATATATTGTTGTTCTTGTATATTATAGAAAAATACCGATGACAAAAAGAGGTCGAGGTAAAAGTAAGAAGATGGATAGAATTGTTGGAGAGGGAACCAATATACCACCACCTGATCAAGTTAATCAAGGCGATACTAAGAATGAATTTGTGTCCCGGGATTCCTCCACTCCCTCTGTTCCAGAAGAGTCGAGTAGGAGAAGAGCACCTGCAGAACCACCAATAACTACTACGGACCAGAACTTAAAGGATGTAGTACAAATGTTGACCCACATAGTTGCTGCACAGGTTCAGGGACAAGGTGGTCCAATGACAGGCGATGATAGTGCGGCGAGAATAGCTAACCGCAGAACACAGGACTTCCTGAAATTAGATCCTCCCACATTCACTGGATCAGACCCGAATAAAGATCCCCAAGATTTTATAGATCAAATTCAGAGGGCTTTGGAGGTTATGCATGTGTCCGGTGTGGAAACAGTTGAGCTCGTGGCCTATAGATTGAAGGGCAAGGCTATATTGTGGTATGAGGACTGGAAGAAAGCTCGTGGTATTGGTGCAAACCTCCCTACATGGGAAGAATTTAAAGCGGCATTCCTGGATCACTATCTTCCCTATGAGATCTGTGAGGCTCGTGCGGATCAGTTCTTAAATCTCTGTCAAGGAAATCTGAGTGTCAGGGAATATAGTCTGTAATTTAATTCCTTGGCTCGTTATGCTCCAAACGTAGTGGCCACACTGACAGATAGAGTACATCGGTATGTGGACAGGTTGGAGCCATATTTGGTACGAGACTGCACTATTGCTTCCCTAAATCGGGACATGGATATAGCTAGAATACAGGCCTTTGCACAGAAAATGGAAGATCAGAGGCAACGGAGAAGAACACAAGGGTTTGAAGAAGGGTCGTCCAAGAGAGCTAGATCTATGGGACAGTCCATGGCGTCCCAAGCAGAGTTCAGGCCTTGGAGTTTTAATAGACCACCTAGGCCTTTATTTTCTCATTCCACGACAGGCACTTCCTCTCACTTTCGAGGGTCCAGGGGTTTTAATCAAGCCGGGCAAAGCAGTGGGAGTCGTGGTTCACACACAGCGGGATATTTTCGCCCATTGTGTCAGTATTGTAGACGATTTCATTTAGGTGAATGTCGGCGGGGGATGAATGTATGTTATTGGTGTGGTATGACGGGGCACATGATGAGAGACTGCCCACGAAGAGGCTTGGGTGGTGTGGCGCGACCTGCGGGATCGACTGTTACATCATCATCATCGGTTCCTTCTTTAGGTCGAGGTGCGCAGTCTGTTGGTCGTGGTAGAGGTGCCAGAGGAGCAGCCAGTACGAGTGGGGTCCAGAATTGCACTTATGCTTTAGTGGACTGACAGAATTCAGAGGCTTCCCCTGATGTCGTCACAGGTACATTATCCATATTTTCATATAATGTATATGCACTGATTGACCTAGGTTCCACATTGTTCTATGGTACTCCATTGATTGCTATGAAATTCGCAAAGGCACTAGAAATATTAAATAAATCAATTGAAGTGTCTACACCAGTTGGTGAATATATTGTTGCAAAAAGAATATATCATAACTGTGTGGTAACCGTGTGTGGTCATGATACATTGGCCGATCTCATTGAACTAGAAATGGTGGATTTTGATGTGATAATGGGAATGGATTGGTTGGCTTCTTGTTATGCTATGGTAGATTGCCGGGCCTAGAAGGTGCATTTTTGTTTTCCGCAGGAAAATGTTCTTGAATGGCAGGGTAATGTGGGGGCACCATGAGGAAGATTTATTTCCTATTTGAAAGCTAGGAAAATGATTGCCAAGGGGTACATATGTCATTTAGTGCTAGTGAAAGATAATGATGTGGAACCACTAACTCCGCAGTCGGTTCCAGTGGTCAATGAATTTCTTGATGTATTTACAGAGGATCTTCCAGGCTTTCCCCCAGAACGGGAAGTAGAATTTGGCATTGATGTGATTCCATGCACTCAGCCTATTTCTATTCCTCCATATAGAATGGCTCCAGCAGAACTACGTGAATTGAAGGAGAAATTGAAAGATTTACTGGACAAGGGCTTCATTAGGCCTAGTATGTCCCCGTGGGGTGCACCTATATTATTTGTACGAAAGAAATATGGCACATTGAGAATGTTCATTGATTATCGACAGTTGAATAAGGTAATGATCAAGAACAAATATCCCCTCCCTCGAATTGATGATTTGTTTGATCAGTTACAATGTGCCAAGTGTTTTTCAAAAATTGACTTGAGGTCGGGTTACCATCAAGTCAGAGTTAGAGAAGAAGATGTACCCAAGACAGCTTTCCGAACACGGTATGACCATTATGAATTTTTAGTTATGTCATTTGGACTAACAAATGCACCAGCTGTGTTCATGGATTTGATGAATAGGGTGTTTAAGCCATTTCTGGACGTGTTCTTCACGGTATTTATAGATGACATCCTAGTTTATTCAAGATCACCATAGGACCATGCTAATCACTTACGATAGGTGCTACAGATTCTCCGTGAGCGTAAGTTGTATGCAAAGTTCTCCAAATGTGAGTTTTGGTTAAAATCAGTTACATTCTTGGGTCACATTGTATCATATGAAGGGATATAGGTTGATACACAGAAGATTGAAGCAGTGAAAAATTGGCCAAGACCTACGACACCTACAGAGATTCGTAGTTTTCTTGGACTGGCAGATTATTACAGAAGATTTGTGGAAGGTTTTTCCTCCGTTGCTGCACCGTTAACAAAGTTTACACATAAGGCAGTAAAATTTCAGTGGAATGATGCATGTGAGAAAAGCTTCCAAAAGTTGAAAGATAAATTAACCTCCACACCAGTTTTAGTGCTTCCTGAAGGTACCGAAGGTTATGTAGTGTATTGTGATGCTTCCGGGGTTGGCCTCAGATGTTTATTGATGCAACACAGTAATTTCATAGCATATGCCTCACGACAGTTGCGGCCACATGAGAAAAATTATCCCACACATGATATTGAATTGGCAGCGGTAGTTTTTGCTTTAAAGATATGGCGTCATTATTTGTATAGAGTCCATGTTGATACCTATACGGATCACAAAAGTTTACAATATCTCTTTAAGCATAAGGAACTCAATTTGAGGCAACAAAGGTGGTTAGAGCTCTTAAAAGACTATGATATTGATAGTCTTTATCATCCAGGCAAGGCAAATGTAGTAGCTGATGCATTGAGCCGTAAGGCAGTAGAAAGTACTAGTGGTCAGTTGACTGAAAAGCAAGAGATAATCAAAGATCTACATCAACTAGCCAGCTTGGGAGTTCGACTTATTGAATCTCCAGATGAAGGGGTTATTGTGTAAAATGCAGCAGAATCCTCCTTAATAGCTGAAGTGAAAGAGAAGCAGTTTGCGGATTCTATTTTATTGCAGCTAAAGGAAAATGTACAACAGAATCTGACAAAGGCATTTGATCCTACACAAGAAGGGGTACTTCAATGTCAAGGAAGATTATGTGTACCGGATGTAGATGAACTGAGAAAACGAATTATGACAGAGGCGCATCATTCGCGCTATTCTATTTATTCGGGTGCTACTAAAATGTATCATGATTTAAAAGAAGTGTATTGGTGGGGAAATATGAAGAAGAATATTGCAGAATTTGTCGCTCAATGCCCGAACTGTCAACAAGTGAAAGTAGAACATCAGAAACCAGGAGGTTACATGCAATGTATCAATCTTCCAATCTGGAAATGGGATATGATTAATATGGACTTCATTACAGGTTTGCCTCGTACATTGCGGAAATTTGATTCTATATGGGTTATAGTGGACAGGCTTACCAAATCAGCGCATTTTCTACCAGCTAAGACCACCTATACAGTTGAAGATTATGCAAGATTGTATGTTAGAGAAATAGTGCGGTTTCATGGTATTCCACTTTCTATTATATCAGACAGAGGAGCACAGTTTACTGCGCATTTTTGGAGATCTTTTCAGCAGAGTTTGGGCACACGGTGAATTTGAGTACGAATTTCCATCCTCAGATAGATGGACAAGCAGAATGTACTATTCAGACACTTGAAGATATGCTACGAGCATGTACGTTAGATTTTCAAGGTAGTTGGGATGACCATTTTCCTCTTATTGAATTTGCTTATAACAATAGCTATCATTCAAGTATTGAAATGGCACCTTATGAAGCTTTGTACGGAAGGAAATGTAGATCACCAATTGGATGGTTTGAAGCAGGTGAAACTACATTACTTGGGCCAGATATTGTTCATCAGGCTATGGAGAAATTTAAAGTGATCCAACAGCGGTTACAGACGTCCCAAAGTCGCCACAAGTCATATGCTGATGTTAGAAGAAGAGGACTTGAATTCGCCATAGGTGATTGGGTATTTTTAAAGGTGTCACCGATGAAAGGGGTAATGCGGTTCAGAAAGAAAGGGAAAATGATTCCACGTTACATAGGCCCATATGAAATCATTAGAAGATTTGGGCAAGTTGCGTATGAGTTGGCACTACCCCAAGAACTTTCCTCAGTCCATCCAGTATTTCATGTTTCGATGCTTCGAAAGTGCATAGGGGATCCATCTCATTTTGTTCCCGTTGAAGATGTTCAAATTACAGAGGATCTTACTTATGATGAGGTACCCATTTCTATTCTAGATCTACAAGTAAAAAGATTGAGGAATAAAGACATAGCTTCCGTGAAAGTCCTTTGGCGAAATCAACAAGTAGAGGAGGTCACATGGGAAGCGGAAGAGATGATGAAATCCAAGTATCCCTATCTATTTAAAATGGATGAAACAGTTCAAAGTGCGGGAGTGGAGTCATAACAAGTAAGTATTTATGAGAATTAAGTGTCTATGTATGTGTATGCTAATATAGAGATGTATTTGTCGTAATTGAAGCGATATTGTTAACATTCGAGGACGAATGTTCCTAAGGGGGGAAGAATGTAACACCCCGTACCTTCCTAACCCTACTTGACGACATTGAATAATGTTTACATAGGTGTGTAGAGCTATAAGTATGTATTTGGTAATGTTAATGATGAGAAAATTGAAATTTGGCCTCGTACATGTGATTATGTATTTGGTAATGTTAATGATGAGAAAATTGAAATTTGGCCTCGTACATGTGATTAGCCTTTCGTAGGAGGTGTTTTGTGATTTCGTGGAGCATTTGTGGGGTTCAAAATGAGGCTAAGAGGACCTCCAAACAAAGGATATTAAGGGTAAGAAGTAAGTTAAAGAGTAGGACTTGAACTATCTAACCAAATCCGCGAAGAAAAGTCGAAGAAATAAAATTTTGAAAAAAATTAGAGTGGGGCGCGCCAGAGGGCGTGCCAGGCCGCTCTGGGCCAAAATTTTTAGCCCAGAGGCAGCAAGCTGGCGCGCCCAAGGGCGTGCCAGGATGGTTTTTCCCACTTTTCAAAGTTGGAAATTTTCTTAAGTCCCAAGGGTGCCCGGGGACGTACCGGGCCAATTTTTGCCACGTTTCTTCTACAGACATGAGAATATACATGAAACAATTGAAGTATTATATTGGTGTGATAAAATTACTCGTAAACGAATTTGGCATCAAAATGACGGTTTTACCCTTTTGGTCAAAATAGACCATACGTGGCTGGAATCACTTATTTTTGGGATTGAGGCTACGAATATGAAACCCGTCAGTGGGAATATCATAGTAATGTGTATGAAATGATTTAAACATGAGAAATTATTGATTTTATTGGGTTGAGTGAATTGGGCTCAATAAAAGGCCCAAAAATAGAAACAAGACATGGGCCAAAATGGGTCAAATGACCCATTCTTCATCCTTTGACCCCTTATACATGGAATTTAATGCCAAGGAGACTTGAGGGACTATAAATAAGTGGAAAAAATCTGATTTTTATTCAAAGGATTACACTACACATTTCTATAAATTTCCCAAAATTTCTCTCAACTCTCAAGAACACTAAGCCAACTTCTTGGAGCAAAATCATCAATTTTCAAGCTTGGGTAAGTAAGTATTCTTATGTATTAATGTATTATATGCATGGGAGAGTATGTAAATCATGTTGGTTATTCTTGGAAGTGTTGAATAGGGCACTTTGTGTTTTTGCTAAAAGATGTGTTGTCCATGGAATTGTTACTTGAAATATGACTTGTGGGTTTGATGAAATAGCATGGTATGGATGAAAGAAAAGCATGTATGGTGTGATTATGTTATTAAACTTGTTATTTTCATATAAGTGTAAATTATGGGATTTTGGCCGATTTGTTGTTGTGAGGTGTATTGAAGTAATTTGATGGAATATTTGTGATGTTGTGGTGAGGAAGAGTGGAAAGTATGAACTTGGTGTGACATGCTAATGGTTTATGATATTTTGGTCAATGTTGGGAATATTGTGGGATTATTGATATGATAATTTCATCAATGGTATTGTCAAGAGGGAAATGACATTTTAAAGGAAAACATGTAACCCATTGACGTTATGTGCATTTGTAAAGTAGTTGGTGGTTAATGTAAATTCCGTTATGTATTTGTGTTGTAGAGTAAGACGTAAGGAAGGAGCGGGACTATATTGTTCACATATAGGATTGAATATTCATATTGATAATACGAGGTATGTAAGGTTCCTTTTTTCGTATCCTTCTGCAGCATATAGTGTACACCTTGTTATGGTACCTACTCATTCCCGAAATGTCCTAAGGCATCTTATTTCATGTTATCATCTAGTGTGGATCATATATATCTTATTCTTGATCTATTGTCATTCATGTATAACATACTTATAGACATGATTCCAAGTTCCAATAATGTTGTGTTCCAAAGCTTTCACTAATGTTACAATTATCAAAAGTATCAATCTCATGAAGTGAAGGATAACGAAATGCATATATGTGTGCTTCCAAAAATTTCATAATCCTCAATGTAATAATCTTTCATGAGTGAGTGTATCCATGGGGTGAAATAAACACCTTCATGATGACGATCCTAATATAATGAGATTATCCATGGGGTGTAATAAACACCTTCATGACGATATCCATGGGGTGAAAGAACACACCTTCATGATGACTATCCCAACATTATGGGTGTATCCATGGGGTGACATGAACACGATATTATTTTCCCACTGATCAGTTGGGCTCGGGTAATATATAACTAATGACTGGAAAGCAAGTAAGAAGAGGTACAAAAATGAAGTAAGTATCGAAGGTAATGCACGCAATTCCAAATATATAGATTGATGGCTTATCCATAATTGGGCATTCCCTTGTAATGAATTTTCCATTAAAGTTCTTATGTACTGATACAACCTTACATACTCAGTACTTTCTTCGTACTGACCCCTTCTGGGGAATTTACCTTACTTGCTGCAGGCGCAGGTACTAGTAGGCCTCCACAGTGGGTTGCCAATTGTTACGGATCATTGGTGAGCTCCAGTTTGTTCGGGGCTTCTCCGAGTCACAGTTGTACATATGTTTTGGTGTTGTACATGTTGCATAAATCGGGGACTTGTCCCGACTTGTGGTTTATTTTGGTCAATGCATCTATTAGAGGCTTTTGTAGACGTATGTGGGTGTATGAATGTAAGGTGGTATATGATGTTTTTGACTTGATGGCCTCAACGGCCAAGTTTCGCATATGTACATATAGATCACATGTTTCATGAATTCCGTTGTCTTTATTTTAAGCTCTTACGTGATCATGGGTTTCTTATGGTATGCATATGATTGGATAGAAGCAAAGCTTGGTTCTCTCGGGCCTTGTTGGCTATGAGTGCCAATCCGTCCCGATAGGATTTGGGGAGTGACAGTGAGGGAATGCGTGTGCGCACCTCGAGTTGGTGATTTGATTCCAGTTTTGCTTTCAAAATCTCATGGTTCTCAATATGTATCGTGACTTGAAACAGCTCTATTAGTGCCTGTGATAAAGAGGGATATAGTTAAGTATGTGTCTAAATGCCACAATTGTCAGCAAGTGAAATATGAGCATCAAAGGCTTGCAGGTTTACTTCAGAGGATGCCTATTCTCGAGTGGAAATGGGAGAGGATAGCTATGGACTTTGTAGTGGGTCTTTCTAAGAATTGGGGAAGCATGACTTGATTTGGTTTATAGTAGACAGACTGACCCAGTCAGCTCATTTCATCCTAGTTAGAGCGGATTATGTCTTGAAGCAATTATCCAAGATTTATATCAAGAAGATATTGAGGCTGCTGGGGTGCCATTTTCTATCATTTCTGATAGAGGTATGCAATTCACCTCTAAGATTTGGGATAGATTACATGAAAAGTTTGGCACTAAGCTTGACTTCAGCACTACTTTCCATCCTCATACTGACTAGCAGTCAGAGAGGACTATTAAGGTGCTTCAGGATATGTTAATGGTCTGTGTGATTGACTTTGGTTGTCATTGGGATAAGTTTTTGTCGTTGTGTGAGTTTTCAAATAACCATAGTTACCATTCTAGCATCGATATGGATCTATTCGAAGCACTCTATAGGAGGAGGTATAGATCATCCATAGGATGGTTCAAAGTTGGTGATGTGAAGCCTTTGGTCATGGACTTGGTAAAGGAAGCTCAGGAAAAGGTGAGGTTCATTCGAAGCAAGTTGTTGGCATGCCAGAGTAGGAAAAAGGAGTATACGAATCGCAAGGTAAGACACATGTCTTTCAAACATGATAAGAAAGTTTTGTTGAATGTATCTCCTGTTAATGGAGTTATTTGCTTTTGAAAGAAGGGTAAGCTTAGCCCTCGATATATTAGTCTGTTGAGGTTCTTGATGATGTGGTCTAGCTAGCTTACAAGTTGGTGTTGCCACCAAGCAAATCATGTGTCCATCCGGTATTTCATGTGTCAATTCTTAAGAGATATCATGGAGATGTGGATTATATTATTAAATGGGATTCGGTTTTGCTTGATAAAAATCTTTATATGAGAAGGAGCCGGTTGCAATTCTTGATCGGGACAGTCGAAAGTTGAGAATGAAGGAGATTTGGTCTGTAAAGTACAATAGAAACATCGTCATGTTGAGGAAGCTTCTTCGAAAACCAAAAATAATATACGGGACACGTACCCTTACTTGTTTGAGGATATAAGTAATCTCTTCCTTCTTACATGGATTATTTTCTTTTTTGATCTTTCGGGGATGAATAATGGGTAAATTACTATCTGTTGTAATGACCCTTTCTATCGTTACAGGTAAGTCTAGTATGCCAAAATTTGGGTTAAGATTTTCCCTGAATTGAGAGTTAGAAGTTTCAGGCTAGGCTAGTCTTAGACAAAATCCAAGTATGCTATGGTATAGAAAAATCTAGGAATGGATTAGTTAAAGGCTATAAAATTCGAAGTGATTTTATGATAGTCAAGACAGTAAGGAATCCGTAGGATCTTTCAGAAGTGAATTCAGATAAGTAGAACTCCCGATATCAAACATGAAGTAAAGGGGTTAGTTTGGACAGTCGAAATTTGAGGGTGTGTTGTAAAAAAGAAAAAACTGGGAGCAATCTCGAGTTTCTGCCTCGCCTAACCCACTATAGCAGGTGGCTGGCCGCTATCACTATATCGCTATAGCGGGAATTTTCCCACTATAGCGGCAGTCAGCTTTGGTCAATCCCTTCATAGCATGCGGATCCCGCTATAGGGAGGCCGCTATAGCGAGATACGACCATTATAGTGGGATATATGCTGATTAATGTAGAAAATACCCCAAAAATATTATTTTCATTCCACTTTCATTTCGGGGATAACTGTGGCGATTTAGGGAGAATTTCACTTTTTTTCATCAAAACTCTTCGTAAAGGTTAGTTAATTCCTTCCATTACTAGTTTTTTCAACTATTAAATCATAGAATCACTAGTTTTTGGGTTTTGGGGAGGATTTAACTTTACGTAACTGAATTTTTGGTAGGTGAATTGGATAGAAACCCTTAGGTTTTGGTTAGAAGTCATTAAATTACCCTTGCATGACTATAATTCACCATTGTAACTATGAAATTAGTATGATTTAGGTGGAATGATGATAGAAAACCCTATAATGGGAGGGATGATCATGAATTTGGCCATGGAATTTTGAGATTAGGTTATAATCCTTGATATGGTTAGGTCATTTGGTTGATTATGTATTGTATTTATATTTTTAGACCACAATCAAGTTGAGGTTGCAAGAAAAGGCAAGGGTCAAGTTCGTTAGAGCATTGCGGGGCTTGTATTGAGGTATGTGATTGTTTAATGTAGTTGAAACTCAAAATGATTTATGCATGCATGTTAACTGTTTCTTCGTATACTTGTTACAGTGCATGTTAAAGGAAAGTGAATGACTAGTTGATATCCTAAGTGTTAATCACATGCAACAAAATTATATTAAAAGCTTATTGGTTTTACAAGTGCGATTACTGCTATCATTGTGGCTGTGATTGTTATGATATCTATTGATTATTGTGGGATGTACCGATATTTGGATATCTTCATGGTATTAGTGATATAAGATTGACAGGCACTAGATGTTTGGGATTTGGTACATGGACAAAAGCTCGTTTCCTGTAGGTCATGGCTAATGGGCGACCATAAGACCCTTAGCATGTATGTACAAGGTATAGATGAGTGTGACGGTTCCTTGAGTGAATCGAGTTTATGCATTGGCTTGTTATATTTGGTTCCTTGAGTGATTTGGACTTATGTGTTGACTTGTTATATTTGGTTTCTTAAGTGAATCGGGATTCATGATTATTAACATTGTTGTTGTTGGAATGGATCCTTCAATGGTCCGGGCTAAGTTACAAATGATTGACATAGCTCTCTATTGTCTATCTACTTGTGTATTTGAGACATGGTTAGTATATTGTTGTTGAATCATGGTTTATTGACTTGAATTCTTATTGGTAGTCATGTTCTTAACCTGAGTTGTTGTCTCATTTGACTTGTACTTAACTGAATTCTATGGTGTTGTTGGACAAGGTTAAGTGTCATAAACTTGAGGTAAAGTTAAATGGTAGGTATTCATGGATGTTCTTGTTTTACTAAGTTATGGTTTCTTGTTCACATATCTTATTTTGGGTTGGCCGATGATCCTACCATTACACCATTGTTTCTTGTGTACTGATACTACACGTACTCTTCTTTTTGTTGTGCAGAGCATTTTCGATGACTGTTTCAAGAACTCAGCTGTTAAGCGAATCATATTCAAACTCAAGGGTGAGCTACATCTTCCAGGCATTCATGAGTTCTTCACTTTGTTCCTGTCTAGTTGTTTCGGACTTGGATGTTTTCTTCGTTTTTGGGTTGGACCCATTTTATTGATAATTGTAGTATTTTGATACAACGAATTTCAGATTTTAGGGGATTGTTTAAGTATTCTTTATTTCCACATTTTGTATTTCTATTAGAATATTCAAGATGTTGGCTTAATTAATGAAAAATGGTCAGTTTTCTTATTTTGGCTAAGTGTTGGGTTTGATATGTTTTGGGTTAAATGGTTCTCCCATTGGAGGATTTGTCTGGGTACCACTCGCGATGGATTGAGTCGTGAAAATGAAAATATCTCTTATTGTGAAACTGCTTAGGAAATGTGGGACAAACTTAAAGTTACATATGAAGGAACTGAGAAAGTCATGCAAACTCTTGTAAGTCTATTGGTCTATGACTATGAACTCTTCAAGATGAAGGATGGTGAATCCATTGAAGATATATTTTCCATATTTGAAAAAATCATTGGTGAACTCAAAGCAGTAGGAAAAACTTATCCTATAACAGACCAGATCACCAGGATTCTCAGAAGTTTGCCTCCTCAATGGATTGAATGTAATAGCTCTTGAAAGCTTGAATCTGAAAAAATTGACCTATGATGAAGTGAGAGGAGATCTTATTTCCTTTGAAAGAGCTCATCGGAACAATAAAGATGAACTGCAAGATGAGACAAAGAAAAATATGGCCTTCAAAGCTACAAGTGATGAAGAAGAAGATAATGCCTTAAATGAAGATGAACTTGCTCGTATTACTAGAACAATTGTTGATAATTACAAACGGTCTAGAAATAAAATAAGAGGGAAACCAAATTACTCAAAAGAAAAGCAAATCACTGAGTATAATAGTAATGAAGGAAAATGCTACAATTGTGAAAAATATGGCCATATTGCTTAGGATTGCCCAGAATCTAGAAGAGGACCCTCCAAAGGAAGTCAAAAGGCTTTCTGCAGTTGGGGTGATGCAGACCATTCTGAAAATAAAAATAATAACATTGGAGATGAATGTTTCATGGTTATTGGAGATTCCAGCCAGGTAGCTGAATCATACAATAAATACTTTAATATGCAAAATCTATTAGATCGTGCCATAGCTGAATATATGATAAAATATTTATATTAGACACTTTCATGTCAAATTTTAAAAATTATTTCTACACAAGTTTTACACAAGGTTTGAACATATATACTTGAAGTTTTATGGCGTATTAAGACTATTTATATGAAGTATGAATAGATTACATATTTTAAATTGTTAGCCTATCTAGATTATGAGTTATTGTTAACATGCACAAAAAGATTCAGAGTTTGAATAAAAGATGTGTAATATTTTTTTTATAAAATGAAATCAAGCCACATGGGCCATTATAGTAAAAGAAACGAAGAAGTACAAATCCTAACTTGCAAGTCGAGGCCCAAATTAGCTAAAAACAAAAGTCAAATAAAATAAAAAAATTCAAAAAAACAACAAAAAATCTCAAATCCATCGATATGTCTAGAAAAACAATAAGGTAAATAGGAGCACCAGCACCGACACATTTGACGTACTTTCCATTATTGAGAAAACGAGCGATATGAACCGTAGGAAACTTGATTCCAGCTTTGCTGCTACGAGATTAAGACTTCTATCGGGAAACGCAGAATCGAAACCAAGAGTTTTTCCTTTACCAACCATTTTTTTCCACTATAAAAACACAATAGAGAGTTTTACTTTTGATACAAAAGAGAGAAGTGAGGTAGCAAAAATGAGTTTTGCTCTTGTGTATGTGAGTTCTGAAGAAGTTTTGTTATGGTTGATTTATAGTCGATAATCCAGCCAGTGATAGTGAAACATAAGAATTGAGTTTGTACACCGTTGGATGAAAGAGGAAATCAACGGTGGATAAAGATGTTGACACATGCCGACATATTTAACTGTTTCAGGAATTATGATGTGTTTTGTATTTGGAAAAAATACTTTTTGAGGGCAATTTTACCTTTCATATTTGTCCTAATAATCCTTTAAATTTATCATTAAATTTTAATAGATAATATATGATAAAATATTTATATTAGACACTTTCATGTCAAATTTTTAAAAATATTTTTGCACAATGTTTGCAAAAGGTTTGAACATATATACCTGAAGTTTTATAGCACATTAAAACTATTCATATGAAGTATAATGAAAATATATTACATATTTTAAAAGATTAATTTATCTTTATGATTATTTTTAACACATACAAGACGATCAGGAGTTTGAATCAAAGGTGTCTAATATATTTTTATATAATGAAATCAGGCCACATGAGCCAATATATTAAAAGAAATGAAGAAGTACAAAACCTAACCCGCAAGTCCAGGCCCAAATCACCTAAAAACAAAAAGAAAATAAAATAAAAAATTAAAAAGACAACAAAAATCTCATATTCATCGATATGTCTAGAACAACAACAAGGTAAATAGGAGCTCTAGTACTAACACGTTTAGCGTACTGTCCCTCTTTGAGAAAATGGGCGATATGACCGACAGGGAACTGAAGATCAACTTTGCTACTAAGAGACTAAGACTTCTATCAGAAGCAGCAAAACCAGAACCATGAGTTTTTTCTTTACCAGCCATTGATTTTATCCACTGTAAAAATGAAATAGGAAGTGTTTTTTTTTATGCAAAAGAGAGAAGTGAAGTAGCAAAAATAAGTTTTGCTCTTGTGTATGTAAGTACTGAAGAAGTTTGGTTATGGTGCATTTATTGCTTACATGGGTTATAATCCAATCAATGATAGAGAAAAACAAGGATTGAGTTTGTACACCGTTGAATGAAAGAGGAATTCAATTGAGGATAAAGATGCTGACACATGCCGACACATTTAACTTTTCTAGGGATTATGATGTGTTTTGGAGTTGGACAAAACACTTTTTGTGGGCAATTTTACCATTAATATTTTGCCTAATAACCCTTCAAATTTGTCATTAAATTTTATTAGATACTTAAGATATTAAATAATTACCTGAATATATGATAAAATATTTATATTAGACATTATTATATCAAATTTTTTAAAATTATTTCTGCACAAGTTTCGCACAATATTTGCACAAAGTTTGAACATATATACTTGAAGTTTTATGGCGCTTTTAGACTATTCATATGAAGTATAATAAAAATAGATGACATATTTTAAACGATTAATTTATTTACATCATCCGTTATTGTTAACATGCACAAAAAGATTAAGAGTTTGAATCAAAAGTGTCTAATTTTTCTTTTATAAAATGAAATCATGCCACATGGGACATTATATTTAAAGAAACGAAGAAGTACAAAGCCTGCCCCGTAAGTTCAGGCCCAAAACATCTACAAACATAAATTAAATGAAATAAAAAATTAAAATGACAACAAAAATCTCAAATTCACCAATATGTCTAGAACAACAACAAGGTGGATAGGAGCACCGGCATCGATACATTTGACGTACTTTCCATTTTTGAGAAAACAGGTGGTATGAACAATAGGGAACTTGAGACTAGCTTTGCTACTACGAGACTAAGACTTCTATAAGAAGCAGCAGAACCAGAACCAAGAGTTTTTTCTTTACCAGCCATTATTTTTTTCAACTACAAAAACACAATAGGGAGTTTTGCTTTTGATACAAAAGAGAGAAGTGAAGTAGCAAAAATTAGTTTTGCTCTTGTGTATGTGAGTTTTGAAGCAGTTTGGTTATGGTGTATTTATAGCGAACATGGGTTATAATCCAGCTAATCAAAGAGAAAAATAAGGATCGAGATTGTACACCGTTGGATGAAAGAGAAAATCAACAGTGGATAAAGATCCTGATACAAGCCGACATATTTAACTATTTCAGGTATTATGATGTGTTTTGAATTTGGACAAAATACTTTTTGTGGGCAATTTTACCCTTTATATTTGACCTAATAACCCTTTAAATCTATCATTAAATTTTATTAGATACTTAAAATATCAAACAAATACCTGAATATATGATAAAATATTTACATTAAATATTTTCATGTCAAATATTGAAAATTATTGATGCACAAGTTTTGCACAATGTTTGCAAAAGGTTTGAAAATATATACTTGAAGTTTTATCGCTCATTAAGAGTATTCATATGAAGTATAATGAAAATAGATGACATATTTCAAATGGTTAACTTATCCACATAATTATTGTTAACAAACACAAAAATATTAAGAGTTTGAGCCAAAAGTGTCTAATATTTTTTTTGATAAAATGAAATCAGGACACATGGTCCATTATATTTAAAGAAATAAAGAAGTACAAAGCTTAACCCACAATTCCAGGCCCAAATCAGCTAAAAACATAAAACAAAAAAATAAAAAATCAAAAAGACAACAAAAATATCAAATCCATCGATATGTCCAGAACAACAACAAGGTAAATAGGATCACTAGCACCGACACGTTTGGTGTACTTTTCATCTTTGAGAAAATAGGTGATATGACCAACAGAGAACTGGAGACCAACTTTGCTACTAAGAGACTATGACTTCTATCAGAAGCAACAAAACTGAAATAAAGAGTTTTTTCTTTACCAGCCATTATTTGTTTTCCACTGCAAAAATACGATAGAAAGTTTTGCTTTTGATACAAAAGAGAGAAGTGAAGTAGGAAAAATAAGTTTTGCTCTTGTGTATGTGAGTTCTGAAGCAGTTTGGTTATGGTGTATTCATAGCCTACAGGGGTTATAATCCAACCAATAATAGAGAAACACAAGGATCGAATTTGTACACCATTGGATGAAAATGGAAATCAATGATGGATAAAGATGCGGACAGATGCCAATGCATTTAACTGTAATAAGGATTATGATGTGTTTTGAATTAGGATAAAATACTTTTTGTGGGCAATTTTACCCTTAATGTTTTGCCTAATAATCCTTTAAATTTTTCATTAAATTTTATTAGATACTTAAAGTATCAAATAAATACCTGAATGTATAATAAAATATTTATATTAGACATTATTATGTCAAATTTTAAAAATTAATTCTGCACTAGTTTTGCTCAATTTTTGCACAAGGTTTGAACATATATACTTGAAGTTTTATGGAGCATTAAAACTATTCATATGAAGTAGAATGAAAATAGCTGACATAATTTAAATGTTTCACTTACCTACATCATGAGTCATTGTTAACACACACAAGAAGATTCAGAGTTTGAATCAAAGGTGTCTAATTTTTTTTTTTATAAAATGAAATCAGGCCACATGGGACATTATAGTAAAAAAAATGAAGAAGTACAAATCCTGACCCACAAGTCTATGCCCAACTCATCTAAAGACATAAAGCAAATAATTAAAAAATCAAAAAGATAACAAAAATCTCAAATCCATCGATATGTCTAGAAGAGCTCTGATGGGAATCATCTCTTCACCTTCCAATCCATCACTATAGCTTCTATTATCCTTCAAAATCGGTCCAAACTGATTAAATGAAGCTGGTGAAGCTCGAAACTCCACTAACTATTATAGAACTCATCCTCAAATCTGTATTTTATCGAGCTTGAGTTGTTCTCACTAAGATATTCAATAAGTCTCATGAATTTCATAAAAACAGACTCAATGAAGACATATTCGATTCTATGAGAATAGATCTGGTGAGTACAATCTTATTTAGTTATATTTCATCAAATCACTTATAAAACCTCTGAAAACACCACTATATCTCCTCTCTTATGTAGATTTGAAGCTACAAAATCGAGGATCTGCTATGGTATCTCTGCAAATCTCTATATTTCCCTTTTATGTTGCGATTCATTTAGTCTGCTAGGTAGTTTAATTTTCTGTCATCTTTGTTTCTCAGTACATTGAGCTTAAAAAGCTGATACCACTGCTCAACATTCAAGAATAATAGGTAAATCATCCAACCAATCAACTATAAAACCTATCCCTTCCTTATATGCTGATGTTGATATTGTAACATCTGTAGATCTATTTGTTTCCCTTTGTTTTTCTGCTTATAAAAATGTTGTTTTCATTATCTGCATGCTTGCACTTGGCTTTTGTTGTTACCCATTCATGTTGAAATCTCTATTTTTGTATTTTCTTATTCTGAGATGAGGCACTTGAGTTTTATCCATGCTAACTATAGTTTTTACCTCCACTAGTATATCTTGAATTGATGTATATATTATTCATTGGATAATTACGGCCTGCTCAACTCAACTTTAGAACCTAAAACCATGCCATTATTAAAGCTAGTTACTTAGGCTAAGGAGATATACATAAGTACAATAATTACCATACGAGGAAGCTATTTCAACTAATTAGAACCTACCTTAACCATGAATTTTCATGCTTGTTCAATCATTTTTTAAAATACAAGTTACTACTTCCATATTTGTAAAGATCAAACAAAATGGGAAAGTTCAAATATGTGATGAACTATATTTTAAGAAAAAGTTCCAAGCTCGTGTAATCTATTTTTCATGCTAAGTTTGAAGATATTATTTAAGTAAACAGTTAGCATAAGAAAACCAACAACTGATATCATGCTCAAACCTCAAAAAAGTGCAAAATCCGATGGAGGGCAGCCAAGCCTATGTAAGGTTTTGAGCCTTTTTAAAATCCCTTCCATAACAAAAGGAGGTTGCCGGGATTTCGCAAACATACAAACCAAACATATACATAGCTAAGTAATTATTACCACGTTAAAGCATCCTAACCGACATTAAAATGACCTCTAACAGTCCACTGAATACATATCAGCAAGTTTAAAGATCCAAAGAGTTTGTTCCGAGTTGATTCAAAGTTATGAATAGTCGTACCATCATATGTTAAACCAAAAGACACAAGAACTACCACTCCGAGGTCACATTCACAACTATTAAAACAAAATAGTCCACTCTATTTGAAACTTCAAAATTTATAAACTTCATTCAAGCTAAATCACTAACTAATAGTATTCAGCAAACACATCATCTAATGTAAACAAAGTCAAATGACCAGACACAACTTCTAGTTCATATTCATATCCTCAACCAGCCAACTAAACTTAACATAGCAATGAATCAAGAAAAAATTAAATATGATGTAATTAGATGGGATAGAATTTAACTTGTATTGGCCAGTGATTGAGGCTACGAGCATCGAGTTGCAAACTAACGATTTCGACTCTGATTCAAACTTGAAGTATCCGAGAAGAGCAAGAAAAGAAACTAATGACCAAAATAGAGAACAATTAAAGAAGCTATTGAAATGTTTTTGTGTCTGTTTCTTTGTGTATTCGTTTATCGGTGTCCTTCAAATGGAATCCAAAGCTCCTCCTTTATTGTCGATATCGAGGGTCTCAAACAGATTCTTTAATTAGAGTTTCAAGAATTCAAATTTTGAATTCTTGGGAAGGAAATTTGTAGAAAATTAATTATGAATTGAAAGAAAGTAGGGGTTGAGTTTACCTTTCCAGGTTGATTTGAAGGAAGACGGGACAGTTTAGAGATGGAGTGTTCAAACCAATCAAATTTCTCCTATTATCCATCGAGTTACATAGCAAAATGCCTTGGAATCTGAAGGTTTTCACGTTCCCTCCCCTTTACAGCGATTTACAGTGACGATGGGGTACTTTTGAGGTTTGATTTTTGAAGAAAAAGATGATAGAGGGGATACAAAGGTGATGGGGGTGTCATGATTGATGGATGTAGGTGAAAAAGTGGAGGAGAGAGGTTGAAGACCACCAGATTTCTCCATTATCTAGTCGTCTAGTGGTGATGACAGAGGAGAAACGATGAGACATTGAATTTTTTTGTTGGGGTCTGGTTTGGTCTATTTTCAACTATGGAGGGTTAAGGGTGTTGGGTTTTGTTTGGGCGATGGAGGAGATCAGCAATTTACACTTTGTTTTGATGGTGGTTTCTGTGGTTTCATAATGTACGGTACTGTATGGTATGGTATTGTACTGCACAATGTAGTATAATATATTATTTGGATGGACTATATCATTTGCTGTTGTTTAATAACAATTTTATTGTTTGGTTTGACAGTATGATACTGTATCGTAGCTGGTAAGTTTACTAAAGTGCCCTTACTTATAATAAATATTAAATTTATCAATAATTGTTAATAAAATAATTTAAGATAATTTTGTTCCTGCTAATTTGTCTCAAATTATGCCATGTAAATATATTATGTTGCTAAATTCATGTAAATTCTAACAAAATCAATAAAAGAGTAGATCAAAATAAATGTAATCGAATTCATTTTTTTGATAGTAACAAATTTTATTTCTTTTTGGTGTTTTGAGACGTGACCACTAATGAAAAGTACAAAGTTTGAATGCATCTTTTGTGTATGCCACGGGTGTGTTCAGTATGGAGGAAACATTTTGCAAGAAAACATTTTTTTGGAAAACAAGTTGTTTCTTACTTATTTTCTTGTCTTCGTTATGCAAGTAGAAAAATATTTTATAAAAGCATTTGTATATATCTAACACAAAACAATGAGAACAAATAAGATAAGGGGGTGGGGTAAGAAAAAAAAATGATTTTTTTAAAAAAAAAATTGGGGGGGGGGGAGGGTAGTGGAGTGGGGGTCAGGGTAGGGGTAGAGGGTGAGTAAGAAAAAAGTTTTGAATTTTTTTTGTCGAAGGGGGTGTGGGGTGCTGGTAAGGAGTGGGGGTGAGGTAAGAAAATGATTTTAAAATTTTTAAAAAATAAAAATTGGTTGTGGTGGTGGGGGGAGGTTAGGGTAGGGGGCTTAGGGTGGGGTAAGAAAAAGATTTTAATTTTTTTAAAAAAATAAATTTGAAAAATAAAATAAAAAATTTGGTGGGGTGCTGGTATGTGGTGGGGGTCGGTGTAGGGGGCTGAGAAAAAAGTTTTGAAATTTTTTTAAAAAACAATTTTTTTTAAAAAGATAAAATTTGGGGGTGGAGGTTTGGTAGGGGCTGGTGTCGGGGTAGGGGGTGGGGTAAAATTTTCTTACAATCAAATTTAAAAAATAAAATAATTCTTTTTTAGGGGGGAGGGGGTTGGTGGGTGTGGGGGTCGGAGTAAGGGGTGGGTTGAGGATATAGGGTAAAGGGTAAAATAGGATTATGTAATATTAAGTAAGAGCATAATTGGAAAAAGAAATAAGAAAACCATGGGATACCACCAAATCAGTGGTTACATAAGATGAGGTTTTTATGATTACCAAACCATGAAATCAAACCATACCATACCATACCATACATTTTAAGAAACAATCAAAACAAACATGATTCTATTAGTAGCCATACGATACTATACCATGGGAAACCACCATCCAAACAAAATGTTAGGGGTGTTTGGTTGCTGATTTAGGAATTAGGATAGTTAGAGGGGTTTTTGGGCTGGGTCAGGTGTTTTAGGTTGGGTTGGGTAGTTTAGGTTGGAAATTAATTAAAGAAAATGGCCAAAAATTGATAAGTTAATTAATTTATAATCTAGTTATCCCCAATCGATTTTATTTAATTAATTTAATGATGCTTGCTTCATCCTAATTAACTTCCCCTAAAATGTATGTATAACTTCCCCTAAAATGTATGTTTATACATATATATTTTCACACGTACAAGTATGTATACATACGCACGTGATTTTATACATATATATGTTATATTTAAAATACATATAGCTATAGTTCGAAGTAAAATAAAAATAAAGTAAATTTGTAAAAATATAATAATATAGCAAGGATTATTTAGAGTTTTTAAAATAAAAGTTAATAAAATAATATATATATATATATATATATATATATATTTATTTATTTATTTAATTTTAGAAAGAAAAAAAATAGTGAAATACAAGTTAAAATATATTATTATTATTGTTTTATTTTATTTTGACTGAGCTAAAATTGGGTGTCAACAGTGTCTATATTCTAGATTCTCATTTGTTTCACTCTTTCGTAGATGGCTACGCCGAGGGCCAAGACTGCCAAGGGCGAGTCCCCCGAGCATACAACTAGGGCTCTAGTTAGGGGCAAAAGTAAAGGTCCACCCCAAGGTTGAGGTCGGGCTAGAGCTTTAGCACTAGCTCTAGGCCAGGCCAGAGATCTTTCACTAGAGTCGGTTATTGATCAGGAACTGGACATCACACTAGAGGATCTGCCGCCACAGCAACCAGTGGGAGAGGGAGTAGCCCAAGCTCTACCCAAATTCATATCTTCATTGTTCTCGATGATGCCCTGGTTCATTTATTGAGTATGGTTTGAGTCCAGCCGACAGATGGGTCCCAGACATTCGCTAAAGGGGCAACTCAGGGTGGACTAGGTGCAGGAGTGCAGCCTGCAGCTGCAACTCCCTGAGTAGAGGTTCTACTAGCCTTATTGGTTCCACAACTAGCAGCAGCCCGGCCAACCATGACTTCTATGGATCAAAAGATGCTGGGTTAATTTCTTACTTGGCTCTACTGAGGTTTATAAAAGCCTCGGGAGAGGATGCACTTGAGTTCTTTACCAGTTGCAAGGAGAGATTCCATAATTTTTGATTGTTAGATTCAGACAATATGGATTACACCATTTTTTTGTTTGATAGAGCGGTGAGGCAATGGTGGAAGGGATATGTTGATTCCAGACCAGCTATATCTCTTCCTACGACATAGGTTCAGTTTTACAAGGTCTTCTTGGAGAAGTATATGCATTACAGTATGCACAAGTGTTTGAGGGATGAGTTCTCGAGGTTGGAGTAGGGTTCTATGATATTGTCTAAGTATGAGGCCAGATTTCATGAGTTAGCTAGGCGTGGCACCATGATTTTACCTATTGAATATGAGAGAGTGCGATTCTTTGTTAGAGGCTTGAGACTTCCGCTCCGTATGGTACCTAGTGTCAGGTATTTTCAGGTAGATCATCTATAGATATTTCTAATCATGCGCATAACATGGAGAATATGCATAGCAAGGCCCCGTCATTAGGGAAGTTACAGTGGGACCCATAGTGATTCACATTTTAGGGGTACAGGTTTTAGGGCAGGTATCCACAACAACAGGGTCACTCTAGTAAGACTGTTCATGCAACGCTACAGATTACAGATGGGGTCAGCTTGGGTAAAGTGATTTTAGTGTCCAGGGTAGTGGTCAGCTATCGTGGGGTATTCAGTCATGGAATTTAGGTTTAGGTGGCTATTTTGAGTCACCAGGACCTTCTAGTCAAGTTAGGGTACCCAAGTC
Source organism: Capsicum rhomboideum (assembly GCA_031232105.1). NCBI lineage: Eukaryota > Viridiplantae > Streptophyta > Magnoliopsida > Solanales > Solanaceae > Capsicum > Capsicum rhomboideum. The sequence goes on along the minus strand of CP124719.1, from coordinate 41,729,291 downwards.
ATGCTTTGATTGTGGTATTTTAGGTCATTTTGCTAGAGAGTGTCTTCGGTGTGGGATGATTAAGCCTTCTGTATAGAGTGTTTCACCTATCTGGTTTGTGCCTCCCTAGTCAAGGATGGTACACAAGGTCGCAGGAGTTTTCCCTAGTGTTTTTATGGAGGTACTTGAGCAGACAGAGTAAGTGGTCGGGTAGGCACCCAATCTGGAGGTGGACGGGGTCATTTATATACTTTCCCTGGTAGGACGGAGGCTGAGGCTTTGGATATCGTTATTATAGGTATGATTTTGGTGTGCCATCAATCAACTTCTAAATTATTTAATCCATGATCTACTTATCCTATGTTTCTGTTTATTATGCATCTTGGTTGGGGTTGTCTAGAGAGCCATTATCTGTGCCTATGCATGTAGCTACTCTCGCGAGTGATTCTTTAGTAGTGGATCATGTGTATAGATGTTGTATTATGACTATTCGAGAGTATGAAACTTGTATTAATCTTATTGTACATGATATGGTCGATTTTGATGTGATTCTGGGCATGGGCAGGTTATCCCCCTATTATACAGTATTGGACTGCTTTGTCATGACCGTTATCTTAGCCATGCCTGGCATACCCCTAGTTTTGTGGTAGTGTACTTATAGCCGCACACCAACGGGGATCATCTCTTATATTCGGGCTAGAAGACTGGTATCTAGAGGGTGTATGGTTTATCTTACATATGTTCAAGATGTTAGTATTGAGATTCCTTTCCTTGACTCTATCCCTGTAGTCTGTGAGTTCACAGATGTATTTCCTACTGACCTACCTGGCTTTCCCCCTGAGTGTGATATAGATTTTGCTACTGATCTTAGAAGGGCACCCGACCTATTTCTATTGCACCTTACTGTATGACTCCTACCAAACTAAAGGAGTTTAATATTCAGCTTCAAGATCTTCTGGGTATGGGATTTATTAGATCGAGTGTCTTGCCTTGGGATGCTCCTATTCTGTTCGTAAAGAATAAGAATGGTTCTATTTGTATATGTATCGATTACAAGTAGTTGAATAAGGTGACCGTGAAAAATAAGTATCCTAAGCCGTGTATCGATGGTCTGTTCGACCAGCTACATGGTGTTGTTGTATTATCTAAGATTGACTTGAAATCTTGATACCATCAGTCAAGGATTTGGGTGACAAACATCTCTAAGATAGCCTTCAGGACTCGCTACGACCATTATGAGTTCCTAGTGATGTCTTTTGGGTTGACCAATGCCCCAGCAACATTTTGGTAAACCATGTATTTAGGACCTATTTGGACTCCTTCATGATTATGTTTACTGATGACATCCTTATGTACTAAAGGAGTAGGGAGGAATACAAGCAGCATTTTAGGATTGTGCTCCACTCTTTGAGAGATTAGCGATTTTATGCCAAATTCTCAAAGAACAAGTTCTAGTTGGAGTCTGTAGCATTATTGGGGCACAAGGTAGGGGCATATCTATGTGATTTGTCATGGTGTCTAAGGATGAGATTATGGTAGACTCGGCATAGATTGAGGCAGTTTGGGATTGGGCCAAGCCTACACCTCCAACCGAGGTTCATAGCTTTATTAAGTTGGTAGGCTACTACAGGTAGTTCGTTGATTGTCGAGGGATTTGCCTCCATTACAACAGCTATGACCAGATTGACTAGGAAAGAGGTCCTATTTCATTGGTCCAATGAGTGTGAGTCGAGCTTTCTGAAGCTCAAGGCCTTACTTACTTCAGCTCCTATTTTGATTCTTCCAATTGAGGTCTAGGTGTTTATACTATATTGTGATTCTTCAAGCATTGGTTTAGGTTGTGTTCTGATGCAGCAGGGCCGAGTTAGCTGAAGGTGCACGAGCGTAACTACCCCATTCATGACTTGGAGTTGGTGGCAATAGGTTTTACTTCTTAAAATTAAGAGGCATTACCTTTATGGTGTTCACTGCATGATACTCTTTGATGATTATGATCTTCAGTACATTCTGACTTAGAAGGATCTTATTTGAGACAACGCAGGTGGCTTGAGTTGCTGAAGAATTATGACCTCTCAATTATGTACCATCCGAGCAAGGCGAATGTGTTAGTGGATGCCATGAGCCGGAAGGCAGTAAGTATGGGGAGTTTGGCCTTCCTTTTTGTTTCAGAGCAATTGTTGGCCTAGGCATTTAGTCCTTAGCCAACCAATTGGTTTAACATGATAGTTCAAACCCTAGGAGGATTCTTGCTAGTGTTAAGTCCAGGTCTTTCTTGTTGGAGTAGATTTTAGATCGATAGTTTGAGAATAATCAGTTGTGTGGTATTCGAGATTAGGTGAAGTGGGACGAAGCCAAGAGGACCACCTTAGACTTAGTAGGTATATTGATGTTTGATGGTTGCATTTGTGTTCTGAGTGTAGGAGGCTTGATTCAGTTGATACTCTAGGAGGCGCATTGCTCCAGATACTCTAATCACCTCAGGACAGCTAAGATGTATAGAGGCTTGAGGCATGATTATTGGTGGAATGCTATCAGGAGAGATATAGCAGACTTTGTGGCTCGGTGTTTATGTTGTCAGTAGGTGAAGTCTAAGTATTTGAGGCATAGTGGCCCCTGTCAGAGGTTACCCATTCCTGAGTGGAAGTGGGAGTGGATTATGAAAGATTTCATGAGTGGTTTACCTCACAATTCTCGTGTTTTTGATACCATTTCGGTCATTATAGATTAGTTGACCAATTCTGCATATTTTTTATCTTTTCATTCTTCATACAGTGCCAAGAGGTTGGCTCAAATCTATGCTCTAGAGGTGGTTCATCTTCACGGGGTGCCCGTGCATATTATTTTTGGTAGAGATTCCCAGTTCACCTCTAGCTTTTGGAGAGATTTTCAAGAGGAGTTGGGTACCTAATGTCACGCCCCGTATCCCAATGGGGTGGACTAGCCGAAGCCGATAAGGCCCGAGAGAACAAATCTTTACTTATGCCCAATCATAGGCATACCATAAGAATCATCACCACCTCGTAAAGACATAAAATGCTAAGTGCGGAAATCATGGAGCATTATATATACATATAAAAAACTTGGCCGTTAGGGCCATCAAGTCAAGGTGGACATACATCTCTTATGTTACATACCCACATGTGTCTACAAAAACCTCTAACAGAAGTACATACATAACCATCTTAAATTTGGGACAGGTCCCCGCTTTACACAACATTACAGTACCAAAACAAATGTACATATAAGACCCGGAAAGCCCCGAACAAACTGGAGCTCACCAAAGATCGGCAAAAGATCCGCAACCTACTGTGGAGGTCTATTAGCACCTGTGCCTGCAACAAGTATGGTAAGTCCCACAAGAGGGGTCAGTACGAAGAATGTACTGAGTATGTAAGGCCATCAGAAACTATATGATACATCATGGAATCAAATATAAGTAAAGAAGCAATATGGATAAGTCATCACTCTGTATGTATGGAAATTTGTACATTAGATGGATTACTTTTTTTACTTTTACGCTCATTCGTTCCCTTATCACTCGCTTATTCACTCGCTTCTCATCCTTCCATTCTTACAGTGCCCGATCCCCAAGCTGATCAGTGGGTAATCAACAGTTTTCGGGATCGACCCATGCTAGGCTTTTTTTTTTCCCTGGGATACCACCCGTAGTAGCGGGATTTACCTATGCTAGGTGTTCTTTTCACCCCTGGGATACCACCCAATATAATGGGATCGACCCATGCTAGGTATTTAACCCCTGGGATACCACCCAAGAACACATCACCTCTCTTTACAACATTACTTCTTTAATCTTGGAAATAGTCCATTCGGTGAGTGTATCATTATTGAAAACACATAGGTGCTTACCTTATGCCTTTACGCTCATGAGATTGATACTTTTGTAGTTGTAACATTATTGGAAGCTTTGGAACATAACATTATTGGAACTTGGAACCATGTCTATAATTATGTTTTACATGAATGACAATAGATGATAACATGAAATGAGGTGCCTTAGAACATTTCAGAAATGAGTAAGTACAATAACAAGGAGTACACTATATGCTGCAGAAAGATACGGGAAGAGTAACCTTACATACCTTAATTACCCAATATGGATATACAATCTTACTCGTGAATACAACACTTCAGCTTTCCCTTTATATCTACTCTACACACAAGTACATAACGAAGCTTACATTAACCACTAACTTCATTTCAAGTGTATAACATGAAAATAAGTTACATAATTGTCACACAACGCCATTTCACCTTCGTACAATATCATGTACTGCTTTACCATTACCAAAACATGTCACACATTACCCATGATATCATAAGTCACTAGCATTCCACACCAAGATCATACTTTACGCTTCCCCTTCAATACTATGTTACGTTTACATCATTACGTCGCATAAACGTCTTTCACAACAACACATTAAAGTCAATACATACTTGATATAATTCACCATACCTCCAACATACTCCTTTAAGGTCATTTATAAGTTAATAATTGTTCCAAGAAGGTTAGAGGGGTTTCAGGGATCATTACGGGACAAAAACATGCAAAACGGGACCCTAGGGGGTCTGGAGGGGCCACCTGCGCGTGCAGGTTTGTGACCTGCGGCCGCAGGTGCCCTTATGGACACTTCCAAGGCCACCTGCATTGGCATCTGCGTGGACGGATGCCCAAATTCGGCCACCGGGGTTCGTTTTTGGGTCCTTTTCGCATTAAATGGTTCATAGCCATAACCAAGCTTTCCTTTACATATTTTTGATCAACCTAATACCAATGAACAACTATGATCTCACAACACACATAAACAAAACCCAAAACTACACTTCTTGGTCTATACGTCACCAAATCCATAACCAATTTCAAAATAACAATCCATTATACACAAGGATAAAACAAGGTAAGACTTTAATCACATCTCACATGAAAATATTTAATCCATCAAGTTCACTTCCTTCAATACCACAAGTCTATTTTCCAAGTTTACTAGGCAAAACCCCTTGCCGATTTAGCAAACATACAATATTACACACATAGTGAATTCTCAATACATCACCAACATAACCAACATCATATAAGCACCCTCACATGCACATAATATATTAAACCATGAGCACAAACACTTACCAAGTCTTGCAAGTTGATGATCTTGGCCAAAGTAATGGGGGCTTAGGGTTCTTGAGAGCAAGGAAATGTTGTGAATATTCTAGAAAAAGCATGAGAGTCCAAATGAATTAAAAATCTGTTTTTTCTTACTTTATATATCCCATCAAGTCACTCTTATCCCCTTCTTAGCATTAAATGCAAGGTTTGGTTGGTCAAATGGAAGAATGGGTCACTTTTCCCCATTGGGCCATGTCTTTTTACTCTATATTTTGGGCCTCAATTGAGCCCAAAGGCTCAAGCCCACATTTTTACATGCCTAATTCCTCAAAACTCCCATGTTTACTTAATTCCATGAACGTTACGAAATTTAATTAGGTTCAGAAATATACGGGATGTTACATTCTTTCCCCCTTAGAAACATTCGTACTCGAATGTTAACGATATCTCCTCAAGGTTAACAAGTACATCTTTGTGATAACATATACATATACATATTCACATAATTTTATAAGTACTTACTTGTCATTGACATTCCGTGTGAAACAAATATGGGTACTTTGACTTCATCGTTTCTTCCGCTTCTCACGTGATCTCTTCTACTTGTTTGTTCCTCCAAAGTACCTTTATGGAGGCCACATCTTTATTCATCAATCTCTTCACTTTCCTATCTAGAATAGCAACGGGTATCTCTTCATAGGTAAGATCCTCCATAACTTGTACATCTTCAATAGGAGTAGTACGAGATGGATCTCCTATACACTTCCGAAGCATCGAAACATGAAATACTGGGTGGATTGAGGAAAGTTCTTGAGGTAGTGATAATTCATATGCAACTTACCCAAGTCTTACAATAATTTCATATGGGCCGATATAACGTGGACTCAATTTTCCTTTCTTTCTGAACCGCATTACCCCTTTCATCGGTGACACCTTTAAAAATATCCAATCACCTATGGCGAATTCAAGCCCTTTTCTTCTAACATCATCATAGGACTTGTGTCAACTCTGGGCCGTTTGTAATCACTGTTGAATCACTTTAACTTTCTCCATAGCCTGATGAACAAGATCCGGCCCAAGTAAAGCAGTTTCACCCGCTTCAAACCATCCAATTGGTGATCTACACTTCCTTCCATACAAAGCTTCATAAGGTGCCATTTTAATACTTGAATGATAGCTATTGTTGTAAGCAAATTCAATAAGAGGCAAATGGACATCCCAACTTCCCTGAAAATCTAACGTGCAAGATCGTAGCATATCTTCAAGTGTTTGGATAGTATGTTTCGCCATCCATCTGTCTGTGGATGGAAAGCTGTACTCAGATTCACCTGTGTACCCAAACTCTGCTGAAAAGATCTCCAAAAATGCGCAGTAAATTGTGCTCCTCTATCTGATATAATGGAGATCGGAATTCCATGTAACCGTACTATCTCTTTCACATACAATCTTGCATAATCCTTCGCTGTATAGGTGGTCTTGACTGGTAGGAAATGCGTTGACTTAGTAAGCCTGTCAACTATAACCCATATAGAATCAAATTTCCGTAATGTACGAGGCAAACCTGTGATGAAATCCATATTAATCATATCCCATTTCCAGACTGGAAGATTGATACATTGCATGCAACCTCCTAGTTTCTGATGCTCTACTTTCACTTGTTGATAATTCGGGCATTGAGCGACAAATTCTGCAATGTTCTTCTTCATATTTCCCCACCAATACACTTCTTTTAAATCATGGTATATTTTAGTAGCACCCGGATGAATAGAATAGCGTGAGTGATGCGCCTCTGTCATAATTCATTTCCTCAGCTCATCTACATCCGGTACACATAATCTTTCTTGACATTGAATTACCCCTTCTTAGGTAAGATCGAAGGACACAGTCAGACTCTGTTGTACATTCTCTTTCAACTGCAATAACATAGAATCCGCAAACTGCTTCTCTTTTACTTCAACTATGAAGGAGGATTCCACTGCATTTTGCACAATAACCCCTTCATCTGGAGATTCAATAAGGCGAACTCCCAAGCTGGCTAGTTGATGTAGATCTTTGATTATCTCTTGATTTTCAGTCAACTGGCCACTAGTGCTTTCTACTCCCTTGCAGCTTAATGCATCAGCTACCACATTTGCTTTGCCTGGGTGATAGAGAATATCAATATCATAGTCTTTTAAGAGCTCTAACCACCTTCGTTGCCTCAAATTGAGTTCCTTCTGCTTAAAGATATATTGCAAACTTTTATGATCAGTATAGATATCAACATGAACTCCATATAAATAATGACGCCACATCTTTAAAGCAAAAACCACAACTGCTAATTCAAGATCATGTGTGGGATAATTTTTCTCATGTGGCCGCAATTATCTTGAGGCATATGCTATGACATTACCGTACTGCATCAATAAAGATTTGAGGCCAACCCCGGAAGTATCACAATACACTGCATAGCCTTCGGTACCTTCGGGAAATACTAAAATTGGTGTGGAGGTTAATTTATCTTTCAACTCTTGGAAGATTTTCTCACACGCATCATTCCACTGAAATTTAACTGCTTTATGTGTAAGCTTCGTTAACGGTGTAGCAATAGAGGAAAATCCTTCCACAAATCTTCAATAATAACCTGCCAGTCCAAGAAAACTACGAATCTCTTTGGGTGTCGTAGGTCTTGGCCAATTTTTCACCGCTTCAATCTTCTGTGTATCAACCTGTATCCCTTCATATGACACAATATGACCCTCTAATGCGACAGATTTTAACCAAAACTCACACTTAGAGAACTTTGCATACAACTTTCGCTCACGGAGAATCTGTAACACTTGCCGTAAGTGATTAGCATGGTCCTCTAGTGATCTTGAATAAACCAGGATCTCATCTATAAATACCATGACGAACACGTCCAGAAATGGCTTAAACACCCTATTCATCAAATCCATGGACACAACTGGTGCATTTGTTAGTCCAAATAACATAACTAAAAATTCATAATGGCCATATCGTGTTTGGAAAGCTGTCTTGGATACATATTCTTCTCTAACTCTGACTTGATGGTAACCCGACCTCAAGTCAATCTTTGAAAAACACTTGGCTCCCTGTAACTGATCAAACAAATCATCAATTCGGGGAGGGGATATTTGTTCTTGATCGTTACCTTATTCAATTGCCAATAGTCGATGTACATTCTCACTGTGCCATCTTTCTTCTGTACAAATAATACCGGTGCACCCCACAGGGACATACTAGGCCGTATGAAGCCCTTGTCCAGTAAATCCTTCAACTGGTCCTTCAATTCACGGAATTCTGCTGGAGCCATTCTATATGGAGGAATAGAGATAGGTTGAGTGCCTGGAATCACATTAATTCCAAACTCCACTTCCCGTTCTGGGGGTAAGCCTAGAAGATCCTATGGAAATACATCAAGAAATTCATTGACTACTGGACCCGACTGCGGAGTTAATGGTTCCACATCATTATCTTTCACTCATACTAAGTGACATATGTACCCCTTGGCAATCATTTTCCTTTCTTTCAAATAGGAAATAAATTTTCCTCTTGGTGCCCCTACATTACCCTGCCATTCGAGAACATTTTCTTGCGGAAAACAAAAATGCACCTTCTTGGCTCCACAATCTACCATGGCATAACAAGAGGCTAACCAATCCATTCCCATGATAACATCAAAATCTATCATGCCTAGTTCAACAAGATCAGCCAGTGTATCATGACCACACATCATTACCACACAATTACGATATACTCTCTTTGCAACAATATAGTCACCAACTGGTGTCGACACTTCAACTGATTTAGTTAATAGTTCTGGTGTTCTTTCAAATTTTACAGCAATCAATGGAGTAACATATGATAATTTAGAACCCAGATCAATTAATGCATATACATTATATGAAAATATGGATAATGTACCTGCGACGACATCTGGAGAAGCCTCCGAATTATGTCTGTCCACTAAGGCATAAGTGCGATTCTGGACCCGACTAGTACTGGCTGCTCCTCTGGCACCTCTACCATGACCCGCCGGCTACACACCTCTTCCCAGGAAAGGAACCTATGATGATGATGCAACGGTTGATCCCGCAGGTCATGCCACATTACCCAAGCCTCTCTGTGGGCAGTCCCTCATCATATGCCCCATCATACCGCACCCAAAAACAAACATTTGACCCACACCGGTATTCACCTAAGTGAAATCGTCCACATTGCTAACATGGCTGACGAGAAAATCCCGTAGTCTGCGAACCTCGAATCCTACTACTCTGACCAATATTACTACCTCTAAACCCTCAAAATTGAGCTTGAGTGCCTGCTGCGGAATAAGAGAATGACGGTCTCGATGGTCTAGGAAACATCCGAGGTCTAGATTCTCCTTGGGACACCATAGACTGTCCCATAGGTCTAGTTCTTTTGGACTGTCCTCGTTCAGATTCATGTACCCTCCTTCTCTGTCTTTGGTCCTCCATTTTCTGGGCGAAGGCTTGAATTCTCGCTATATCCATATCCTTGTTTAAGGCAACAATAGTGCAATCTCATACCAAATATGGCTCCAATCTGTCCACATATCGATGGACTCTATCTGTTATTGTGGCCACTACATTTGGAGCATATCGAGCCAAAGAATTAAACTGCAAACTGTATTCTCTGACACTCAGGTTCCCTTGATGAAGATTCAAGAATTGATCCGCACGAGCCTCTCGGATCTCATAAGGAAGATAGTGATCAAGGAAAGCCACTTTAAATTCTTCCCAATTAGGTGGATTTGCATCGACACCACGAGATTTCTTCCAATCTTCATACCATAATATCACCTCTCCTTTCAATCTATACGCAGCAAGTTCAACTGTTTCTACACCAGTTATATGCATAACATCTAACGCCCTTTGAATCTGATCTATAAAGTCTTGCGGATCTTCATTCAGATCTGATCCAGTGAATGTAGGTGGATCTAATTTCAAGAAATCCTGGGTCCGTCGACTAGCTGCTCTCGCTGCACTATCATCACCTGTCATTGGACTACCTTGTCCCTGAACCTGTGCAGCAACTATTTGGGTCAACTTCTGTACTGCATTCTTTAAGTCCTAGTCAGTAGTATTCATTGGTGGCTCTACAGGTACGTCTCTTCCTCTTGACTCTTCTGAAACTGGAAGAGTAGAAGAAGCCTGTTGGTTCAGCGCCGCCTTGATTAACTGGTTCAGGGGGGGCTCTACTAGTTCCTTCTCCAGCAATTCTGTCTATTCTCTTACTTTTACCTCGACCTCTCCTTGTCATCGACATTTTTCTACAATATACAAGAACAATAATTTTTATGGTCAGAAACAATGCCACTTATAACGTCAGCTCTAATGAACGATCTAGAAATGAAGGAATGAAACAACTCCTAAATGTCCCGTAGCCTTCTACTTATAAATGTGGTGCACAACACATCGATAAGTAAGACTCTACTTAGACACAGCTTTGTAGACACCCTTAGAATGACCTGCTTTGATACCACTTTTGTCACTCCCCGTATCCCAACGGGGTGGACTGGCACCCGAAGACGATAAGGCCCGAGAGAACCAATCTTTACTTATGCACAATCATATGCATACCATAAGAATCATCACCACCTCATAAAGACATAAAATGCTAAGTGCGTAAATCATGGAGCATTATATATACATATAAGAAACTTGGTCGTTAGGGCCATCAAGTCAAGGTGGACATACATCTCTTACGTTACATACCCATATATGTCTACAAAAGCCTCTAACAGAAGTACATACATAACCATCTTAAATTCGGGACAGGTCCCCGCTTTACACAACATTACAGTACCAAAACAAATGTACATATAAGACTCGAAAAACCTCAAACCAACTGGAGCTCACCAAAGATCGACAAAAGATCCGCAACCTACTGTGGAGGTCTACTAGCACCTGTGCCTGAAGCAAGTAAGGTAAGTCCCATAAGAGGGGTCAGTACGAGGAATGTAGTGAGTATGTAAGGCCATAAGAAACTATATGATACATCATGGAATCAAATATAAGTAAAGAACCAATATGGATAAGTCATCACTCTGTATGTATGGAAATATGTACAATAGATAGATTACTTCTTTTACTTTTACGCTCATTCGTTCCCTTCATCACTCACTTCTCATCCTTCCATTCTTACAGTGCCCAGTCCCCAAGCTGATCAGTGGGTAATCAACAGTTTTTGGGATCGACCCATGCTAGGCTTTTTTTTTTCCCCTGGGATACCACCCGTAGTAGCGGGATTGACCCATGCTAGATGTTCTTTTCACCTATGGGATACCACCCGATATATTGGGATCGACCCACGCTAGGTATTTAACCCCTGGGATACCACCCAAGAACACATCACATCTCTTTACAACATTACTTCTTTAATCTTGGAAATAGTCCATTCTGTGAGTATATCATTAGTGGAAACACATAGGTGCTTACCTTATTCCTTTACGCTCATGAGATTGATACTTTTGTAGTTGTAACATTATTGGAAGTTTTGGAACATAACATTATTGGAACTTGGAACCATGTCTATAATTATGTTTTACATGAATGACAATAGATGATAACATGAAATGAGGTGCCTTAGAACATTTCGGAAATGAGTAAGTACAATAACAAGGTATACACTATATGCTGCAGAAAGATACGGGAAGAGTAACCTTACATACCTTAATTACCCAATATGGATATACAATCTTACTCGTGAATACAACACTTCAGCTTTCCCTTTATATCTACTCTACACACAAGTACATAACGAAGCTTACATTAACCCACTAACTTCATTTCAAGTGTATAGCATGACAATAAGTTACATAATTGTCACACAATGCCATTTCACCTTCGTACAATATCATGTACTGCTTTACCATTACCAAAACATGTCACACATCACCCATGATATCATAAATCACTAACATTCCACACCAAGATCATACTTTACGCTTCCCCTTCAATATTATGTTACGTTTACATCATCACGTCGCATAAACGTCTTTCACAACAACACATTAAAGTCAATCCATACTTTATATAATTCACCATACCTCCAACGTACTCCTTTAAGGTCATTTATAAGTTAATAATTGTTCCAAGAAGGTTAGAGGGGTTTCGGGGATTATTACGGGACAAAAACATGCAAAACAAGACGCTGGGGGGTTTGGAGGGGCCACCTATGCACGCAGGTGGGTGACCTGTGGCCGCAAGTGCCCTTATGGAAACTTCAGCACCACCTGCGTTGGCATCTGCGCCCGCAGGTACCCGTCTAAGTAGGCGGATGCCCAAATTCGGCCACCGGGGTTCGTTTTTGGGTCCTTTTTTGCATTAAATGGTTCATATCCATAACCAAGATTTCCTTTACATATTTTTGATCAACCTAGTACCAATGAACAACTATGATCTCACAACACACATAAACAACACCCAAAACTACACTTCTTGGTCTATACGTCACCAAATCCATAACCAATTTCAAAATAACAATCCCAAACATTATACAAAAGGATAAAAAAATCTAAGACTATAATCACATCTCACATGAAAATATTGAATCCATCAAGTTCACTTCCTTCAATACCACAAGTCTATTTTCCAAGCTTTCAAGGCAAAACCCCTTGCTGATTTAGCAAACATGCAATATAAAACACATAGTGAATTCTCAATACATCACCAACATAAACAACATCATATAATCACCCTACCATGCACATAATATATTAAACCATGAACACAAACACTTACCAAGTCTTGCAAGTTGATGATCTTGGCCAAAGTAATGGGGGCTTAGGGTTCTTGAGAGCAAGGAAATGTTGTGAATATTCTAGAAAAAGCATGAGAGTCCAAATGAATTAAAAATCTGATTTTTCTTGCTTTATATAGACCCTCAAGTCACTCTTATCCCCTTCTTAGCATTAAATGCAAGGTTTAGTTGGTCAAATGGAAGAATGGTTCACTTTTCCCCATTGGGCCATGTCTTTTTACTCTATATTTTGGGCCTCAATTGAGCCCAAAGGCTCAAGCCCACATTTTTACATGCCTAATTCCTCAAAACTCCCATGTTTACTTAATTCCATGAATGTTACAGAATTTAATTAGGTTCAGAAATATACGGGATGTTACACCTAACTCGACCTTAGCACAACTTTTTATCCCTAGACTGATAATCAGTCGAAATGGACTATTCAGGTGTTGGATGACTTGGTTTGAGCTTGTGTTATGGACTTTGGAGGTTAGTGGGAATTTTTTTTAGCCTTAGCAGAGTTTGGCTACAATAACAGCTACCGTTTGACTATTCAGGTGGTACCATTAAGGCAGTGTACGATAGAAAGTGTCGATCTCTAGTTGGTTGGTTTGCGAATTTATAGGTTAGACCATGAGGTAATGATTTGCTTTGAGAGTCATTACACAGTGTTTCGATTATTAAGGATAGGTTGTGGGCAGCTCAAAGCAGGAAGAAGAGTTATGCTGACCGTAGGATTCATGCTTTGAACTTAGGAGTTGGTGATCGAGTTTTCCTTTGAATTTTTCCCATGAAGGGCATGATGAGGTTTGGGAAGAGGGAAAGTTCAGCCCCATGTATATCGGTCCATTTGAGATTCTTTAGAGAGTTGGAGAGGTAGCTTATGAGTTAGCCTTGCCTCCAGCATTTTCATCTATTCACCTATTTTTCATGTGTCGATTATTTGGGTCTGCATTCTGTATGTGTCTCACATTCTACAGTTGGACTCGGTTCAATTGGATGATAGGTTGATATTCGTGGAGGAGCCAGTCTCTATTCTAGATAGAAATGTCAGGCGATTGCATTCCAGAAAGATTCCTGTATTTAAGGTTCAGTGGAGACACCGTTAAGTTGAGGAGGGTACTTGGGAGACTGAGCATGATATACTAACACAATATCCTCACCTACTCAAGGCTTCAGGTACTTCTTAACTCTTTACTTTCATGGATGAAAGTCCTTTTAGTAGTGGATGTTGTAATGACCCTCCATGTCATTTTCTGCTTTTTCATGCTTTTTCTTTATTTAGAGCTTTGATATAGCTACCCCTAGTCATTTATGACTTTCTGGGAGTCTCATTTTGGTTCTCGGGTAGTTTATTTGTTTTTATACCAGTTTCCCTATTTTGGACCTTCTAAAGTTGAAAAAGTGGTCCCGGGCCAAAACTTTAAGCAAATGGTCTCAGATGATGATTTTGAAAGCTCTGTTAGCTCTAGAATGTGGATTTTAGGCAGGGGGACCTTTGGTTTGGGTCCCAAGGCTTCTAGGCTCATTGAGGGCAATTGGTTAGAATTTGGTAAAAATGGAACATTAGTTGTAGGACCCACTTTTTGTCAAAACGACCTCTGTTGGAAATTTCTATCTTTTTTTGATTCTGAAATATCGAATTTTTTAGGGTAGCATAGTTTTTATACATGCACTGGGTTCCAAAAGAATCCTGAGAATTCCATCAGATTCTATTGGACATGGAAAATTGCTGGTGCAACGCCATCGTGTTCACAAAAAGGAATTTGTCCTGGCCTGTCCAGGCTTCTTCTTCACGTTTTTACTGAACCGACCACATACGGGAAGGCCTAGCCTGGTCTGTCACTGCGATCATGATAGGGGTCCTGCGTTTGCGAAGAAAGGACTCCTGGTAGTATAAATAGTGCTTTCTTCAATTTTTAGCTCTAAAATTCTAATTGTGAACTCCATAGTTGTGCTTGGGAGCTCAATAAATTGTTGGAAATCATAAATTGTTGGATTTTACTCGTAAGTTCCCGTCTTAATTTCCATTTAATTCTATAATTTATTCTTGGATTTTTGCCCATTATTTTAGGTCTGTTTTGGGATGACCATGGAGCTAATGGTGCTTGATGTTTGAGCACAAACTCATTGTTCCCCGAGGGATATTATTGTGGTTTCAATTTTTAGATTTCATAAATGGGGCCCGCATGTATTTTTTGCCTGATTGTTAACCCAAAATGTAAATTCATAATATGGGTATCGTTCTTCTCATATTTACGCCTAGATTATTATTTTGATAGAGTGGTAGTGGTTGGAGGCTTCTCGGAAGGGAAATTCTCCAATTTAGAGGATTTTGAATGCTTTCGGTGGCGTCGCCTACCTGTGTCTAGACTTTGCTCTTTTATTGTATTGTGTTAATTGTTGGTGGGTTACTATGGTTCAGATAGTTATTTAGTTAAATCCTAATTATATTATCCAATTATTGGTCTTTAGGATAGATTTCGGCCTGAAATTTCCCTTAAGCTGGTATTTGCTTCTCCTTTAGTGTTTGACTTAGCATACTTAGGGCTTTCAGATCGGATTTAGAAGTCTTAGTCTGGGTTTGAGTAGATGCTTGCCTTAGGTTGGGAATTTGGAGATTGTAGTTGGCTTGATCGCTCCTTTCTAAGATAAAGTAACATAGGATAGTGCCCTGTCATGTAGTAAATAGCTATAAACACCTAGGTGGGATAGTTATCAGAGCTAGACCGGTTTGCTCCCTATATTGTTTTTGTTGACTAGGTATTCCCAGCATTTTATCCATTTTTTGTCCTTAAACCACTATTTTTAACTTGTTAAATGGAATTTCATAAATCTTTAAAGAGTTTTGTCCTCTAAAATGGGAAAAAGGACTAGCAAAATTCGGAATGAGTATGAGTGATAGATTGTTACCTCATATTGCATATTTAATTCTGGTTCGAGCCCAGTGCATGATTTATTGATTATTATTTATTAGTTTTTATTTGAGTTCGACACCTCGTATTACTGATAAATATCTATTAGTTCTGGTTCAACTTCGATATTCACTATTATTGATCTTTGGTTGGAAATCCAAATGAGACCAGTATGATTTATGGTTATGGCCAGAGAATGAATATACGGTACGTTTATCGCACATCTTGGCTAATTTTTACTTTCCTTATTGTTGTACTTAGCCTTATATTAGTATTGCACCTTGTCTGCACCCATCGTGCTTATGGGGAATCGGTTGGGTTCTTGTTTTTATTATTTGTACCTTCTGGTCTTTAGGGGTCCAGTTAGGTTGTAGCTAGGCATTTATTTCCGCTTTTGAGTTATTTATATCGGATTTCTCGCATCTTCTTACCATTGCCTGTTTTTCCATTCTGACCTTTTTTTTGTTGCCTCTTAGTATAGATTCACACTTTATTATTGCCTTTAGTTTAATTGAGTTCAGTCAGCTTATAATTCCTAATGAGTACCCCATATTTTTGTACTCATACTACACTTCTACATCTTTTATTCTAATGCAGATCCTAGTACGAGTCATCATCGTTGACGCTGATTTTCAACGGGGCTGCTGATTGGAGAGTTGGGTGATCTTTCAGCATCCGGAGCTGATCCCTCTCCTTCTATTTCGGTATTAGGCTTATTTTGTATCTTTAGAGACTACCTTGTATATTTTTGCACTTATCTAGTACTTTTTTGGATAGCGGATCTTGTACTAGCCTTACCAGATCTTGGAGGATTCATATTGTATATTTTTCCTCTTTCCCTCTTTTTGTATGCCATGCTCATATATTTCTCCCTTGTAGTTGCTTTAAATTAATGTTTTTGTAACACCCCGTACATTTTCAAACTTATTTGACTACCTTAACATTTATGGAATTATTTAAACTTGAGATAGTTAGTGTATTACCCACTAAATTTGTTGGGCGGAATAAATATTATGTTAATGGGCTCAATTGAGGCCCAAAATTAAGTAAAAAGACATGGGCCCAAAAAGAGAGAGAATCCATTTAAAAATGGACCAAGTATACTTAGACTTTTTGACCAAATAATTGGATAAGGGAGACCATGAGAGAGGCGGTTTGGAGGGCCTTTATAAGGCTGAAATTCAGTTTATTTTCAACACATTTCACTTGCCAAAAATCAGATTTTCAATCAAACATTTTTTCCTCTCTCAAACCCTAGCCACCCTAATTTTCTCTAAGGATTTTTGGACTAATCTTTCACTTGCAAGACTTGGTAAGTGTTTACCCTTATAGATTAATATATTATATGCATAAGAGGTTGTGTAAATCATGTTGGTTATGTTTAAAAAGTGTTGAGCAGTCCACTTCATTTGTAGCAGTCCACTTTTGCTAAATCTGTAAAGGATTTGCCTTCTATGTGATTTAAACTTGAAAGGGGACTTAAGGTATTGAAGTAATTGAATTAGATGGACTGAATTTCAGTATATTTAAGTGTGGTACTGTCCCTAATTCGTTACTCCTTGTGTATGACTTGTGGAAATGTTTATACATAATTGTGCATGGAACTTTTGGCGTAGTGAAAAGAGAATACTTTCTTGTTATGTTAAAGTGAATTATGAAACTGTGTGGACTGTTTTTGGTATATTTTTGTGGAAGGTATTTATGCGACTTGATGGAATAAATATGTGGATTTGCATTGAGGTAAAAATGTGAAGTATGCACTTGGTGGGAAATCTTGTCGGTTTGTGATGTCTATGTTTGTTTGTGGACTGTTTTGGTGGCGTTGTCTTGGTAAGGCAATAAGTTATGGTATAGGAGGGTGGAATGAAGTTATATTTCCATAGGAAGGAAGGTGGAATGATATACCATGTGTTTGGGATGTTGGATAGTTTTTACGTCCTGTCAAGTAGCTAATCGCCTTGTGCACTTGTAATGTAATTGGCTTTTAATGTGAGCTCCATTATGTATTCATATTGTAGAGTAACGCTTTGAGTAAGAGATTAATTGTTGTAGTCACATGTTGGAAAGATAAGGTATGTAAGGTTACTCTTTTTCGTATCCTTTGACCGCACCTATTGTTCACATCGTTACCAAACTTGTTTCCTCTCCGAAATGTTTTAAAGTATCTCATTTCAGGTTTGGTAGCAATTGTTATTTACGTGTCTCTTATTTGTTAACTATTGTTCCAAATATCCAATAATGTTATGACCACCGATGTAACAATCTCACAAAAATTAAAGAAATGAAGTAATGCATATTTGGTTGAGTACGGGTGGTAGCTCTGGGGGCGAAAGCTTAGCTCGAGCCAATACCGATTGATTATTGGATACAAGGGGTAGCTCTGGGGGTGAAAACCTAGCTCGAGCCAAACCTGATTTATTGATTTATGGGTGGTAGCTCTGGGGGCATAAGCCTAGCTCGAGCCGATCCCAATGTTATTTACCACTGATCAGTTGGTCCCGGGCATTGTATGATGTATATTGATATGAAGGTGAAAGGAAAGAAATGAATGTAATTTACATGGTTCCACATCTACAGTACGGTGGTATATCAGTATTATCTATTCACTTGTATTTGGTTCCATTTGAGTTCCTATATTTCATACAGTCATTTAGAGCCTTACATACTCAGTACATTCTTTCATACTGACGTCCCTTGGGGGACCTGCCTTACTTGCTATAGGCACAGTAGCTAGTATACCTTCACAGTAGGGTACTGGTCATCTGCAGGCTATTGGTGAGCTCCAGGCTGATTCGGGGCTTTTCGATTCATTTGTATATGTTTTTGGTACCGTATAGTAGTTGTATAAGGCGGGGACTTATCCCGACCTTAGTCATGGTTATGTATCTTTTAGAGGTTTTGTAGACATGGTAAAGTCAAACATGGAAGTGTCTTACCTGTTAGACGTTGTGGCCCCAACGGCCAAGTCTTGTATCTGTTTTGAACGTCTTTACATGACTTTCATCATCGATATGTTATATCTGCACGTGGCAGAATTTTTGTTCACTTAATGGCATGCATATGAATGTACTCGATCATAGGTTGGTTCCCTCGGGCCTTTACGACTACGGGTGCCTGTCCGCCCCAATGGGATTTGAGGCGTGGCAAAAGCGATATTAGAGCAGGTCATCCTAGGGTGTCTACAAAGCCGTGTCTGAGTAGAGTCTTGCTTATGGATGTGTTGTACACCACATATATACGTAGGAGGCTACGGGAAATTTAGGAGTTGTTTCTTTTCTTCATTCCTAGATCGTGTAATAGAGCCAAAGTTGTAGGTGGAGTCATATTTAACCACTGAATTTGTTTTATGTTTTTGTTTCCTCAGTATAGAAAAATGCCGATTGCAAGAAGAGGTAGGGGTAAAGGTAAGAAGGGAGACATGGCTGCCGAAGCAGGAACCAGTAAATCACCACTTGAACGAGTTAATCAAGGTGAAGCTGAAAATGAGTTTACATCGTGAGCTTCTTCTACTCTTCCACCTTCCGGAGAGCCAAGAAGGAGAGGAGTACCCCCAGAATCACCTGTTAATGCGACTGAGCAGGATTTAAGGAATGCGGTGCAAATGTTGACTCATATAGTTGCTGCACAAAATCAAGGACAAGCTGGTCCAACTATAAGTAATAACGGTGCGGATAGGGCAACTAGTCGGCGGACACAGGATTTTCTTAAATTAGATCCTCCCACATTCACCAGGTCAGATCTTAATGAAGACCCACAAGACTTCATGGACCAAATTCAAAGGGCTTTAGATGTTATGCATGTACCTGGTACAGAAACAATTGAGCTTGCAACATATAGATTAAAATGAGAGGCTATATTATGGTATGAAGATTGGAAACGATCTAGGGGTATCGGTCCACTTCCATCTAGTTGGGAAGAATTCAAAGCAGTATTCCTTGATCATTACCTTCCATATGAGATCCGAGAGGCTCATGCAGACCAGTTCTTGAATCTTCGTCAAGGTAATATGAGCGTCAGAGAGTGCAGTCTTTGATTTAACTCTTTGGCCAGGTACGCTCCTAATGTAGTAGCTACTATGGACGATAGAGTTTATTGGTACGTGGATAGATTGGATCCATATTTGTTTAGGGATTGTATTATTACTTCTTTGAATAGAGACATGGTTATAGACAGGATACAAGCTTTTGCACAGAAGATGGAGGATCAGAGGCAAAGGAGAAGAATGCAAGAATTTGAAAGAGAACTGTCAAAGAGGGCTAAACCTATGGGAAAGTTCATGGCGTCCCAAGGAGAATTTAGGCCTTGGGTTTTTAATAGACCATATAGACCATCATTTTTTTTATCCTACAGCAGGTACTCCATCCCAATTTTGAGGGTTTAGAGGCAGTCAAGTTGGGCAAAGTAGTGGGATTCAAGGTTCACAGAAAGAAGGGTATCAAGAACAAGGAAGAATGAGCCAATCGAGGTTTTCTCATCAGTCGTGTCAGCACTGCGGAAAGCTTCATTTAGGTGCATGTCGATTTGGGACAGATGCTTGTTTCTGGTGTGGTATGTCGGGGCACATAATGAGAGAGTGCCCACGGAGGGGCACAGGTAGTATGGCGCGACCTACTGGATCAGCCTGTGCATCATCCTCATCGGGTGTACAACCTACTGGGCGTGGTATAGGTGTTCGAGGAGCATCTAATTCTAGTGGAGTCCAGAATCGTACCTATGCCTTAGCAGATCGTCAGAATTCAGAGGCTTCTCTTGATGTGGTTACAGGTACATTATCCATTTTTTCACATAATGTATATGCATTGATTGATTCGGGCTCTACCCTATCATATATCACTCCATTGATTGCTAAAAAAATTGAAAGAACACCGAAATTACTAGTCAAGCCATTTGAAGTATCTACACCAGTTGGCACGTCTATTGTAGCTAAAAGAGTCTATCATAATTGCATAGTAACTGTTTGTGATCATGATATGTTGGCTGATCTTATTGAGCTGGAAATGGTAGATTTTGATGTTATAATGGGTATGGATTGGTTGGCTTCTTGTTATGCCATGGTAGATTGCCGAGCTAAGAAGTTACATTTCCATTTTCTACGAAAGACCGTCCTTGAATGGAGGGGTAATGTTGGAGCACCGAGAGGTAAATTTATTTCTTATCTTAAGTCAAAGAAAATGATATCCAAGGGGTACATATGCCATCTAGTAAGAGTGCAAGATATTGATGTGAAGCCACCAACTCTTCAATCGGTTCCAGTGGTGAATGAATTCCTTGATGTATTTCCTGAAGATCTTCCAGGTTTGCCTCCGAAACGGGGAGTAGAGTTTGGTATTGATATGATTACAGGCACTAAGCCTATCTCTATTCCTCCGTATAGAATATCCCCAGCAGAGTTACGGGAATTGAAGGAGCAATTAAAAGACTTGCTAGAAAAGGGATTCATAAGGCCTAGTATGTCCTCGTGGGGTACACCAGTGTTATTTGTACGCAAGAAGGATGACACATTGAGAATGTGTATTGATTACCGATAATTAAATAAGGTAACAGTCAAGAACAAATATCCCCTCCCTATAATTGACGATTTGTTTGACCAATTATAGAATGCCAAATGCTTCTCAAAGATTGACTTGAGATCGGGTTATCATCAAGTAAGGGTTAGAGAAAAAGATATACCCAAGACTAACTTTCCAAACATGATATAATCATTATGAGTTTTTAGTTATGTCATTTGGGCTAACAAATGCACCAGCAGTTTTTATGGATTTGATGAATAGGGTGTTCAAGACATTCTTAGATATGTTCGTAAGAGTGTTTACAAATGATATTTTGGTTTATTCAAGATCAAAAGAAGACCATCCTAACCACTTACGACAGGTGTTATAGATTCTTCGTGATCGTAAGTTATATGCAAAGTTCTCTAAATGTGAATTTTGGTTAAAATCTGTAGCATTCCTGTGTCATATTGTGTCGGATGAAGGAATAAGGGTTGATACTCAAAAGATAGAAGATGTGAAGAATTGGCCAGGACCTACAACGCCTACAGAGATTCGTAGTTTTCTCGGGTTGGCAGGTTATTATAGAAGATTTTTTGAAGGGTTTTCTTCCATTTCGGCACATTTAACAAAGCTAACAATCAAGCAAACCAAGTTTCAGTGGAATGATGCATGTGAGAAGAGTTTCCAAGATCTAAAGGATAAGTTGACTTTTTCACCCATATTGGTACTTCCAGAAGGCACAGAAGGGTATGCGGTATATTGTGATACTTCAGGAGTCGGCTTAGGATGTGTATTAATGTAGCACGGTAATGTAATAGCTTATGCCTCAAGACAGTTGCGGCCACATGAGAGAAATTATCCGACACATGATCTTGAGATAGCAGCTGTGATATTTGCTTTAAAGTTATGGCGCCACTACTTGTATGGGGTTTACGTTGACATATATATCGACCATAAAAGTTTGTAATATATCTTTAAGCAGAAGGACCTTAATTTGAGGAAGCGGAGGTGGATTGAACTATTGAAAGATTAAGACATTGATATTTTATATCATCCAGGGAAAGCAAATATGGTAGAAGATGCATTAAGCCGCAAAGCAATAGGAAGCACTGATGACCAGCTCACGAAAAAGCAAGGTATAGTCAAGGATCTACATCAACTAGCCAGGTTGGGAGTTTGCCTTCTTGAATCTCCAAATGAAGGGTTTATTGTGCAAAATGCATCAGAATCTTCATTAGTAGCTGAGGTGAAAAATAAGCAATATGCGGATCCTGTTTTAGCGCAGATGAAGGGGAATGTACAACAAGGTTTGACAAAGGCATTTGATCTTACGCAAGAGGGAGTGCTTCAGTGCCAAAGTAGATTGTGTGTACCTGATGTAGATGAGCTAAGGAGACAGATTATGACAGAGGCGCATCATTCACTGTATTCTATTCATCCAGGAGCTACCAAAATGTATCATGATTTGAAAGAAATGTATTGGTGGGGTAATATGAAGAACAACATTGCAGAATCCGTAGCCCAATGTCCAAATTTTCAACAAGTAAAAGTAGAGCATCAGAATCCTTAAGGTTATATGCAATGTATGAATCATCCAGTTTGGAAGTGGGACATGATTAACATGGATTTCATCACAGGTTTGCCTCGTACACTTCAAAAATTTAATTCCATATGGGTAATAGTTGACAGGCTTACCAAGTCAGCACACTTCCTACCAGTCAAGACCACCTACACAGCTGAAGATTATGTGAGCTTGTATATTAAAGAGATAGTCCAACTACACGAAATTCCAATCTCCATTATATCATACAGGAGAGCTCAATTTACTGTACACTTTTGGAAGTCTTTTTCAGAAGAGTTTGGGAACCCAAGTGAATTTAAATAATACTTTTCATCCTCAAACAGATGGACAAGTAGAACGTACTATACAAACACTTGAAGATATGCTATGAGCTTGCGCATTGGACTTTAAAGGTAGTTGGGATGATCATTTATCTCTTATTGAATTCGCCTACAACAGTAGCTATCATTTAAGTATCAAAATGGAGCCTTATGAAGTTTTATATGGAAGAAAGTGTAGATCACCAATTGGATGGTTTGAAGCGGGTGAAACTGCCTTATTTGGGTCAGATCTTGTTCATCAAGCTATGGAGAAGGTTAAGGTGATACAACAACGGCTACAAATGACCCAAAGTCGGCACAAGTCATATGCCGATGTTAGAAGAAGGGGGCTAGAGTTTGCCATAAGTGATTGGGTATTCTTGAAAGTATCACCAATGAAAGGAGTAATGAGATTTGAGAAAAAGGGAAAGTTGAGTTCGCGTTATATAGGGCCGTATAAGATTGTCCGAAGATTTGGTCAAGTTGCGTATGAATTAGACCTACCCCAAGAACTCTCCACAGTTCAACCAGTGTTTCATGTTTCAATGCTTCGGAAGTGCATAGGAGATCTATCTCATATTGCTTCCACTGAAGATGTACAAGTTACAGAAGATCTCACCTATGAAGAAGTACCTATTGCTATTCTGGATCGACAAGTTAAGAGGTTAAGAAATTAAGAAGTAGCTTATGTAAAAGTTCTTTGGAAAAATCAGCAAGTAGAAGAAATCACATGGGAAGCCGAGGACATGATGAATTCTAAGTACCCGTATTTATTTCAAACTAAAGCGAAAGTTCAAGATGCGGAATTGGAGCAATAACAAGTAAGTATATATAATTATTATGTGTATGTGATAATATGAAGAATGAACTTAGACATGAACTTGTTTAGATTGGATAATGTTACTAACATTTGAGGACAAATGTTCCTAAGGGGGGAGGATGTATCACCCCGTACATTTCCAAACTTATTTGAATACCTTAACATTTATGGAATTATTTAAACTTGAGATAGTTGGTGTATTACCCACTAAATTTTTTGGGCTGAATTAATATTATGCTAATGGGCTCAATTGAGGCCCAAAATTAAGTAAAAAGACATGGGCCCAAAAAGGGAGATAATCCATTTAAAAATGGACCAAGTATACTTAGACTTTTTGACCAAATAATTGGATAAGGGAGACCATGAGAGAGGAGGTTTGGAGGGCCTATATAAGGATGAAATTCAGCTTATTTCAACACATTTCACTTTTCAAAAATCAGATTTTCAATCAAACATTTTTTCCTCTCTCAAACCCTAGCCACCCTAATTTTCTCTAAGGATTTTTGGTCAAATCTTCCACTTGCAAGCCTTGGTAAGTGTTTACCCTTATAGATTAATATATTATATGCATAATAGGTTGTGTAAATCATGTTGTTTATGTTTAAAAAGTGTTGAGCAGTCCACTTTATTCGTAGCAGTCCACTTTTGCTAAATCAGTAAAGGATTTGCCTTCTATGTGGTTTAAACTTGAAAGGGGACTTAAGGTCTTGAAGGAATTGAATTATATGGACTAAATTTCAGTATTTTTAAGTGTGGTACTGTCCCTAATTCGTTACTCCTTGTGTATGACTTGTGGAAATGTTTATACGTAATTGTGCATGGAACGTTTGTCGTAGTGAAAAGAGAATACTTTCTTGTTATGTTAAAGTGAATTCTGAAACTGTGTGAAATGTTTTTGGTTTATTGTTGTGGAAGGTATTTATGTGACTTGATGGAATAAATATGTGGAGTTGCATTGAGGTAAAAATGTGAAGTATGCGCTTGGTGGGAAATCTTGTCGGTTTGTGACGTCTATGTTGGTTTGTGGACTGTTTTGGTGGCGTTGTCTTGGTAAGGAAGTAAGTTATGGTATATGAGGGTGGAATGAAGTTATATGGAAGTATAAAGGAAGGTGTAATGATATACCATGTGTTTGGGATGTTGGATAGTTTTTACGCCCCGTCAAGTAGCTAATTATCGCCTTGTGAACATGTAATAATTGGGTTTTAATGTGAGGTCCATTATGTATTCATATTGTAGAGTAATTCTTTAAGGAAGAGCTGAATTGTTGTAGTCACATGTTGGAAAGATAAGGTATGTAAGGTTACTCTTTTCCGTATCCTTTGACCGCACCTATTATTCACATCGTTACCAAACTTGTTTCCACTCAGAAATGTTTTAAAGTATCTCATTTCAGGTTTGGTAGCAATTTTTATTTACGTGTCTCTTATTTGTTGACTATTGTTCCAAAGCTCCAATAATTTTATGACTACCGATGTAATAATCTCACAAAAATTAAAGAAATTTAGTAATGCGTATTTGGTTGAGTACGGGTGGTAGCTCTGGGGGCGAAAGCCTAGCTCGAGCCGATCTCGATTGATTATTGGATGCAGGGGGTAGCTCTGGGGGTGAAAACCTAGCTCGAGCCAAACCTGATTTATTGATTTATGAGTGGTAGCTCTGGGGGCATAAGCCTAGCTAGAGCCGAATCCAATGTTATTTACCACTGATCAGTTGGTACCGGTCCTGACGATACCTCCCTTTTGGGTCCCCTCATCTTAAGTCAGGTAGTAGAGCATGTTACATATATGAGTAGATTAGTCATCTAGTGAAGGACTGTTCTTTACACGTATTTGGTTTTGCTCAGCAGGGTTCCGAACTTTAGCTTTGTCCTACTCTAATTTTTGTAGTTAGAGGTGGTTCACAAAGTGTCAGAGGTGGTACTATAGGTGCTCAAGGTAGAGCTTGTGGAACTCGCAGTAGAGAAAGCAGGGTTGCTCAATCTAGGAGTGGATGTGGTCAGTTTTATTCTATACCTAGGAGACCGAGGCAGAGGCCTCTGATGCCCATTATCACATGTATCATCTCGGTTTCCTATCATCCTGCTTTCGTTTTATTTGACCCTGGGCCTACATTCCACTATGTGTCTACATATTTTGCTATGGGTTTTGATATTGCATATGAGTTTCTTGCTGTGCCTATTTATATTTCTATCTAGTAGGAGATTCTTTTATGGTGGATTAAGTGTGCCGATCTTATGTAGTGACCTTTTCTGGGCGTGAGCCCTGGGTAGACTTGATATTCCTAGCTATGGTTAATTTTGATATTATCTTGTGTATGGATTTATTAGCTCCCTATTATTCGATTTTGGATTGTTTTACGAATACCGTGACTTTAGCTACTCCGAGTGTGCCAAGGTTATCATGGAAGGGTACACCTAGTTTGGGTTTAAAGGGAGTCATATCTTTTCTTCGTGCTCGCCGTATGACAGAGAAGGGGTGTCTTTTTTATTTGGCCTATATTCATGATACTAGTGTTGTTCACCGCCTTCTTTAGATTCTGTCCGAGTTGTTAGGCAGTTTTAGGATATGTTTCCTACAAATTTTCCTGGTATGCTTCCGAATCATAATATTAATTTTGATATTGATGTTGAGCCAGACACCAAGCAAATTTCTATTCCTCCTAATAGGATGGCCCTGGCTGAGTTGAAGGATTTGAAGAAGTAGTTGCAGTATTTTTTGAGTAAGGGTTTCATTAGACCTAGTGTGTCTTTTTGGGTTGCCCCAGTCTTGTTTGTGAAGAAGAAGGATGGATCTATGCATATGTGTATTGACTATTGACAATTGAACAAGGTGACCGTCAAGATTAAGTAACCACTTTCTCGCATTAATGATATATTTGACCTACTTCAGGGAGCTTCAGTGTTTTCTAAATTAACTTGAAGTTCGGATATCACCAGTTAAGGATTAGATCTTCGGATGTTCTAAAGACTGTTTTTCGGACATAGTATGGTCATTATGAGTTGTTGGTCATGTCTTTTGGGTTGTCCAATGCCCAGCAGTGTTCATGGAGTTGATGAACCATGTAATTTGACCTTATCTTGATTCCTTCATGATTGTATTCATAGATGGCATCTTGGTTTATTCCAAGAATGAGGCTGACCATGTGAGACACTTGAGGACTGTGCTTCAGAAGTTGTGATATGAGAAGTTATATATTAGTTTCTCCAAGTGTGAGTTCTGGTTGGATTCTATTTCTTTCTTGGGCTATGTAGTGACCAAGGATAGCAGTATGGTCGATCCGACCATGATAACAACGATTCGTGGTTGGGCTAGACCTACTTGTCCTACCAAGATTCATAGTTTCATTAGCTTAGTGGGTTATTATCAGTGTTTTGTGGAGGGTTTCTCTTCTATTGTGTCCCCTTTGACCAAGTTGACTCAGAAGAATATTGAATTTCTGTGGTCAGATGCTTGTGAAGAGAGCTTTCAAAAGCTCAAAGAGTTGTTGACTTTGGCGCATATTTTGACCTTGCACAAGAAGGGGCTTTACCGTGTTTTGTGATGCTTTTGGTGTTGGATTGGGTGTTGTGTTGATGCAGGAGAGTAAGGTAATTGTGTATGCTTCTCGTTAGTTAAAGCCTCATGAGACGAATTACCCTACCCATGATTTGTAGTTGGCCGTGGTGGTTTTTGTGTTGAATTTTTGGAGACATTACTTGTATGAGGTCTATTGTGAGATTTCCACCGATCATCATAGTCTCTAGTATGCACCTAGTGAGATCTTAATATGAGATAACGCTGATGTCTTGAGTTTCTTTAGGACTGTGATCTCACTATTCTTTATAATCTGAGCAAGGATAATGTGGTTGTGAATGCCTTGGGCTGGAAGGCGGCAAGTATGGGGAGTTTAGCTTATCTTTTGACCCAGGCGAGACCTTTGGCCTTGGAGGTTCAGTCCTTAGCTAACCAGTTGGTTAAACTTGATATTTCGACACTCTGGTTTGTGTTAGATTTTGTTGAGGCTAGATTTTCTTTGATGGAGCAGATTTGGGGTCACCAATTTGATGATGATAGATTAAGGGTGATTCGTGATAAGGTGTTCAGTAGTGAGGCTAAGGTAGCATCTATTGATTCTGATGATTTTTTGAAGACTTGTGGTCGAGTTTGTATGTCGAGGGTTGGTGGATGGGTTAGGTTAATCTTGGAGGAGGCTCATTGTTCTATATATTCCATTCACACATAAGCAACTATGATGTATCATAATCTAAAGCAGCATTATTTATGGGGTGGTATGAAGAAGAATATCATAGGGTTTGTGTCTAAATGTTTGAATTGCCAACAGGTGAAGTATGAGCATCAACAATTAGGTGGTACGATGCAAAGGATGCCCATTCCTGAGTTAGAGTAGGACACCATGGATTTTATAGCTGGCCTACCCCCAACCTTGGGGAAGTTTGACTCTATTTGGATGATTGTGGATCGATTGACCAAATTAGCGAATTTCATACCTATGAAGGTGAATTACAATTCAAAGAAGTTGGCCAAGATCTACATTAGAGAGATTCTTCATTGGCATAGTGTCCCAGTATCCATTGTATATGATAGAGATACTGAGTTTACCTCGAGTTTTTGGAGTACTATTTAGAGTGAGTTGGGTACTCTGCTTGATTTGAGCACAACTTTTCATCCTCAGATGGATGGTCAGTCTGAGAGGACTATTCAGGTGCTAGAGGACATGCTTAGAGCATGTGTCATAGACTTTGAAGGTTATTAAGACCACGGCTTTCCCTAGAAGAGTTTGCCTATACAACAGTTACCATTACAGTATTTAGATGACGACTTTGAGGCTTTGTATGGGTGGAGGTGTAGATCCCTTTTAGGATGGTTTGACTTATTTGAGGTAAGGCCTTAGGGTATAGATTTGTTGAGGGATTCAATGGACCCTGTGAAACTAATTCAGCAGAGGCTATTGGTTGCCCAGAGTAGGCAAAAGAGTTTTGCCAACCTTCCAGCCTGCGATGTATCATTCATGATGGAGATCGAGTTATGTTGAAGGTTTAACCCATGAAGGGTATAATGAGGTTTGGGAAGAAAGGGAAGCTTTGTCTAAAGTTCATTGTCCCTTTCAATATCCTTGAGAAGTATGAAGATGTAGCGTATAAGGTGTAGCATATAGGATAGCTTTGCCTCTACATCTTTCAGCTGCTTATCTTGTATTCCATGTTTCAATGTCGAAGAGATATTGTGAATATGTTGCACATATGATTCGATGGTATTCTGTTGTATTAGACCTTGATTTATCCTTTGAGGAGGAGCCCATTGCTATCCTAGACACAAACTAAGAAGTTGATGTCTAAGAGTATTGATTCAGTAAACGTCCAGTGGAGACATCACCTTATTGATGAGGCTACTTAGGAGGTCGAGTCCAATATGAGACGTAGATACCCCTAACTTTTTACCACTTTATGTACTTTATTTTCTTTTTAGTTTGAGGTTGACCTAGTGTTTTAGTGGTGGATAATGTAACAACCTTAATTGTGAAATTTCCTTTTTATGTGTTTTGATCGTTTTTCCCTTCCCTGTAGTTGTTATACAGTATTTATGAGTTATGGGGATGGTTGGAACGGTCCCCCGATGCATTAGGAATTGATTTGGGAGAGTTTGAGACTCTTAGAGGCTTCAAAAGCCATTAGTTTGACTACGGTCAACATTTTGTGTTTCGAACGCTAGATGACGATTTGGAAAGTTCGATTAGATTTGGAATGTCAATTTTGGATTAATAGTAGGGTTGGTTCAGGGTTGAAACTTTCATTTTGCATTTCGACCCTTGTTTTGGAAACTAGTAAAATAAGCCTAAATAGGGTCCCAAGGGTTAAATTGTTATAAACAAAATTGTTATAAACAATCTCTTTACAAAAATCTATTGGTTCCATTGAGTCCGGAACGTCAAAAATAGCCGGTCAGAATATCTAGTTTAGTTCTGTGGGGTCCCAAACGAATCCCGATGGTCCTTTTAGAGGTTTGGAAACTCTCAAAAACAAATCATTTTGCTTTTTCTAGTGCGGTCACCATAGTGGTTCCATGGGCTTCTTGGCGAGGTTGCCTAGGTGGACCAAGGGCCTCCTTAGCGGAGGCTCATCTTCCCTCATACATCGCCATAACGATGCCTTCCACCGCCTGAGCGATAGTAGGGGAGCCTTAGCAATCACCTGCGTGGAAAGTGACTACTGCCTTAGCTGTAGTCCACCACTCAAGCGATGTCACTAAGGCGACGATAGTACCACCTAGGCGACGTCACTGGTATATAATCCCATATTTTCCCTTTTTCCTTCATTCTTCCATTTCCAAGTTTTGGAACCTCGGCTTTGACGATCTTTTGGGAAGGTTTTCATCAATCTTGCATGGGTAATCTCTAAACTCCCTTTTTCATCATTTACTATCGATTCTATCACCAAAAACTTCTTTTTATCTTGATTTCAAAATGGATTTTTGGGGTGTTTTCCATAAAGCTTTAAAGTGGTTTTTCTTTGATTCAAGCACCAATTTAAACTCATTTTTGCATCGGTTTTCTGCTGTAGACTCCTCTTGACTTTGGGAACATATTTTTAAAATAAAATTTTGGTTTTACCCCTTTCGATTTCTAACACATTTTTCAAACCCATTTTGGACCCATCTTAAAAAATATAGTCGATATGGGTATCAATAACTTCCTTTTGACGTGTAGATTATGTTTTTGATAGATTAATCTCATTCTGAGGTCGCTTGAAGGGAAAGGCTCCGTGTTGAAGCATCTAGGCTTGGATTTTGGCACTTCGAGGTAGGTTATGGCTTAACTTTCTTCAGACTGGGCTGGTTAGTTAACGAATATATAAAGCATGCTACGAGTTAGGAAATCAGCCATGGGGATTAATTTTGATATTATTATTATTATCGTGTGCCCATGTGGGAGCTTATACGCATATTGTTGTTAACTTTAGAGAATATATATTATGTTTTGCTCGTGTGGGGGGTTTTATTTGACACTATAGACCTTGTTTGTGCATTAAATGCCATGTTTATTGTTGTGATGCCCATGTGGGGACTTGAATAGATATCATAGGCCTTCATTGAGCATTAATTGCCTTTATCCTGATAATAATACAGAGGAGGGCTCACATCATAAATATGATCATATTAAGGAGATTTGAGCTCATTTATTCCATTATTGAGTTGATTCGTTATCATCAAATTAACTTGGCTATGAGCATGCATCCTCATCTTATACATTCATATTCATTGAACTTTGTACCACTACGATATACTTTATTAACAATAGCCGAAGAGGTGAATGAGAAACCTTATAAAATCCTTGATCTGTGAACACTAGCCAGAGAACAGAATTGAGATATGAGAAAGTATACGAGTTGAGAACCCCCTATGGGTCCGGTCTTGAAGCGCGAAGGCTCGGAAGGTGTATACGAAAATCCATGCGATGTTTTACATTCATCATCATCACCTCATCATTCATTGCATTACATTGTTGTGTTTTACCTTATGTGTTGTTGTTGTGTAGTTAGTTTCCTTTATTATCTTTATATCTTAGAACTATTAGTAGAGAAGGTGTGAGCTACCATTTGGAAACTTTTATGGTTGCAGGTGATGTTCTCATAGTATATTTTACTTGTATTATTTTGTACTTTGCTCAGTCAGCTTATGATACCTACTGAGTATAAGTGGACCAAACTCACTCCTACTGTACCTTTTCGGTGCAGATCCTTGTTTGAGTATGACTAACGACAGCTAATTTTTGTGCTATCAAAGTAGATATTTGAGGTACGGGTGAGCTACAAAGTTTAGGGCAGCATTTCGGACCTCTTAGTATTTTATCTTGTCTTTGTTAGTATTTTGGACACAAACTTTGTATTTTCAGTGTCCCAGACTATATATTAGATGCTCTTCTACTTATGATACTATTTTTGGGGATTTATGTATTCTATTCAAAATTCTGATTTGTTATACATTATAGCTTGACTCCATTCTAAAAATCACACATTTATGGGTACTTCATTCATATTTTCGATTGTCCTTTATTGTGTATGGGTTTAGGCTTACATACTAAGGCTTGCCCAAAGTAGGTGCTATCATGACCTCAACTTTAGGGTTATGATAGATTGTAGCCTCGTATTGCATATTCAATTCTAGTTCGAGTCTGACACCTGGTTTATTGATTATTATTTATTAGTTCCAATTAGAGTTTGGCACCTCGTATTACTGATTTATATCTATTAGTTCCAGTTTGAGTCCGAAGTTCACTATTATTGATCTTTGGGTGGAATTCTTGTTTGAGATTGGTAAGAGTTATAGTTATGGCTGAAGGAAGAATATATGGTATGATTATCCCATATCTTTGCTCGTTTTTACTTTTCTTATTATTGTACATGGCCTTATATTGCTATTACACTTTGTCTGCACCCATCGTGCTTATGGGGGCTCGATTGGGTTCTTGTTTTTATTGTGTGTACATTCTGGACTTTGGGGGTTCAGTTAGGTTATAGCTAAACATTTATTTCATCTTTTGTGTTATTTATATCTGATTTCTAGCATCTTCTTAGCATAGCATGTTATTTCCATTCAGACCCTCTTTTGTTGCCTCTTAATATAGATTCGTACTTTATTATTGCTTTTACATTAATTGAGCTTATTCGGCCGATGATGCCTACTGAGTAACCCATATTTTGATACTCATACTACACTTCTGCATCTTTTTCGCTGAAGCAAATCCTAGTATGAGTCATCGTTGTTGACGTTGACTTCGAGCGGGGCTGTTGATTAAAGATTTGGGTAAGCTTTTAGGGTCCGATGTTGATCCCTCTCCTTCTGTTCTAGTAGTAGTCTTATTTTGTATCTTCGGCGACTATATTGTATATTTTTGCCCTTGTCTAGTTCTATTTGTGTATAGTGGCTCTTATACTACCCTTATTAGGTCTTTGGGGATTTATTTTGTATATTTTGCCCCTTCTCTCATTTTGCATGCCATGCTCGTATATTTCTCACTTGCAGTTGCTTTAAATTACTATTTTACCCTTATTTCTCTCTCCTTCTCCTGTTATCCCATTACTTACCATTCCCGGCTATGGTTTGGCTTACCTACTGGTGGGTTAAAATAGGTGTCATCATGACCTGAGTTTTTGGGCCATTATAAATTATCATACCAAATTCTAGAGTGTCCATAATTAGGTTCCTACCATATCTCTTGATCAATGTAGTTTTTATCCTACCATATCTCTTGATCAATGTAGTTTCTATCCTCAATTATATACTTCCATGTCTGTGACCCTCCTTTCCACTCCACCAATTGAGGCCCATATTTCTTGCAATATTTGGTTCATATGAAATTTATCCGCATGGATTTCTGAGTTCTAAAAGTTCACCACAACTTGGCATAATGAGCTTTGGACACATCAAGCAATGACGTAAAACCTAGGCCCCCTTCTTCTTTGGGAATACAAATATCAGACCAAATCACCTTGTGTTTTTTCTGCCAACCTCCTTAAAATTCCATAGAAATATGACAAATATTCTATAAAAATCATGAAAAACACACTTAGGAGGATTTATGCAGAAACTAAGTATATAGGAATACTGTTTAAAACATTGTTGATAGATACTGATTTTCCACCAAAAGAAAGTATATTCCACTTCCAAGCTTATAATTTATTGTGAAACTTCTTCATTAACTCAAAAAATGAATTTTTATCTTTCTTTCATGTCCAATTTGACACCCTAAATAAATTATGGGAGATCTACCTCTAGGAAATCTAAACCACCCCTCCACTTCCTATATAACAACATTAGCAGTCTTTTGATAAACATAATAAGCACTTTTCTCTTTGTTAATATTCTGCCCTTATTGTTACCCGTAATCTCCCATTGTCATAACTTTGTAGTGATTTCTTGTCTACTGACACAAATATAATAGTATCATCAGTATATGCCAGATGATTGATATTATCACTCCATTTAGGCATTTCAAAGCTCTTGAATTCGCCATTATCAAACACTGAATTTAGTGCTCTAGCCAAAACATTACCAGATAAAATACATAATGCAGGAGAAAGAGGGTCCCCTTACTTTACACCCCTAGAATGGAAAAAACCCTTAGCTTGTCCATCTATAAGAATAGAATACAAATTGTTGGACATGAGCCTCTAAATTTTATCAACCACTTAATTATCAAAACCCATCTTTGCAAGAACTTTAATCAAGAAATTCCAATCTACCCTGTCATAGGCTTTATCCGTATCAAGCTTTATAACCACATTGGCAGGCTTTCCTTTATTTTTAATATCAGTAATAATCTCCAGAGATAACAATACATTCTCAGTGATACTCCTTCCTTTCACCAAACTAGACTGATTCATTGAAATAAAACCAGGAAGAAAAGATTCTAATCAATCATGAAGCACTCTAGAAATCACTTTATTCAGAAAATTATTCAAACTAATATGCCTCATATTAGTAAAAGACTGAACAATGTCTTTTTTGGGTAGTAAGACCAGAATAGTACACATAATTGATTTGGGAAGAGTACTTCCTTCAAAAAAAGTTATTACTACTTTTTAGATATCACTACCAACAATGTCCCAGCTTTGATAGAAATGTCCAATAAACCCATTAGGTCTACTAGCACTGTCCCCATTCAATTCAAAAATCACCTTTTTAACTTCTTCTTCTGTATGTCTTGTATTAATAATACAGTTAATCTCTTTTGTAACCAAAAATGGTACATGCTGAAGCAAAGAGATCTCAATAGTGTCATTATCCCATGTTTAGATGTTTAGTTGGAATAAACAACAGTTCAAATATTTAAATAATAAAATTTACTGACTAGTTTGAAAGGTTATTTATGTACTAAATCTTGATTTTTTCTATCATTATGTTATTTCCTATTTGGAAAGAGAGAGGCTGAAAAAATTAAATTAAATGTCCGTATGACTATATTTTCATTATCTTCACTCCAAAATCACTCTTAAGAATTCAAAAATAATTTTAATTCATATTCATGTCCAAACATAACTTCAATCTTCATTTATTATTTTCAACTTGAAAATAAATAGTACTATGTTTTAAAATTTTCACAATTTTTATGTCTAAATGCCCTATAAAAAAGAACTAGAGAAGAAAGTTTTTCTTTTTTCCCCAAATATACTTATGAAAAAAATTAAATGCAACACTTCTTAATTAAATTGAAGAAAAGTCATGCTTGACAATATTCAAAATAAATACATTGGTTTAAAATATCCTAGTCAATAACTCTACTTATTTTTATTATTCATAAATGAGTAGGTGATTCTTGCATTACTCCTAATTTAAAAATATTAATGATCAGATCATAGTGAGATTAATATATTATTATGCATTAGAACCAAGCTGCATTCATTCTTTTATAAACATCAATTTAAATGAAGTTCGATACACACATTTCTCATATTGAGTAAAACATGAATAGTAAGAAAATATTTAGAGATAAAAAACATGCACAAATTCATGAACTTTTAAGTAGCATAACAATGATTAACATGTGATGTCTTAATCGACTTCATTCTATGCTAGTACTAGTATAACATGTGAAGGCTTAATCAACTTCATTCAAGTAATAGTATAACATGTGAAGGCTTAATTAATGTGTAAATCAAAATTATTTTATTTAATTATAATTGAGGAGGTGTTTGGATTGGCTTTTTAAAGTGACTTATAAGCTAAAATCTAAAAGCCAAAAGTTAGTAGCAACCAACTTCTGACTTTTGGCTTTTTTTGGTACTTTTTAAGCCTAAAGTAAAGTGCTTAAAACACTTTTTGTCTTTATCAAACACCTCCAAAATAAGAAAGTGCTTAAAAGCCAAAAATAAAATAAGTCAATCCAAACACCCTCTGAATATAATTTTTGAGGTCTCTTTTTAAGCGTATTATATATTTGAGTTATAATTTTTTAAAAATGGGGGTAGGTAAAAGGGGAAAATAGGGAGGTGATTACAATGTGAGGAATCAAATCCTCATCAATAAGGAAGGAGTTCAGGTAGCCACCGAACTGAGCTACTATGATTCAACATATTATGTATTTGACTTATTTATTAAACACCTATCAAGTAATTATTTTCATACCAGTATAGTGTTATAATTTATCCTGAATTTCCATCTTTGCCTGAAGTACTACCCTTCCATTCCACGACGGGTTCATTTGGAAACTGAAACTGGACCACTCTGTTTCTACAATCGACTGAGGCATAACAAGAATGTAGTCAATCCATGCCAAGAATGAAATTAAAATTAGTCATATCTAACTCTATAAGATCAATTGATGTGACTTTCTCAGAAATTGTGACTGGGAAATTTCTATATACCCATTTAGCTATAACTGAGTCACCAACAAGAGTAGATACTGAGAAAGGTTCTGACAGGATTTTGGGACTGACAACAAAGTCTACTGCTATATAGGGAGTCACAAAAGGAAGTGTGGCTCCGAGATCTAACAAGACATTTACATCAATATGAAAGAATCGTAATGTACCAGTGACTACATTAGGGTAACCCTCCTGATCCTATCTACTTTGTAGTGCATAAAACCTATTCTGACGTTGTTTGCCATCTGCACTAGATGAAGCACCCTATTTAGTCGGGCAACTTACTGGAGCTACTGAAAAGTTGGACTAATTTTGCTGGCAAACATCTCTACCCCTCTGTGAGGCTACTGGCACTCCCTCAATCTATGACATGGATTTCCACATCCAAAATAACCACCGCTGTTGGCCATACACTCCCTTTGGTGGTTCTTACCATAATTTTTGTAATTTAGATAAGTACGTCCACTAGTGACACTGCCCTGGGACTTAGAGCCTGGTGCTCTATCCTGATGTTACTGTCTGAACTTGGGTACTGGGGCACTAGCAAAAGATGGGTTAGAGATGAGGACCTTTGACGGAACTGAGAGCGATTGCCACTGCCCAATTTTTGTAGAGAAATGTCAAAAATGTCTGCTTTGTCCCTCTTATTCTCTCTTTTACTTTCCTAGATCTTTTCTTCCTCAATCTGTTGAGCATGAGTCATCAGCCTACAGATGTCCATCTCCTTGACAATCATGGTTGTCCTACACTCTTTGAATATAGTCTCGAAAACACCTGACACGAACTTACTTATACGGGCTTTGGAATGCGCCACCATCGCTGGAGCATACTTAGAGAGCTGAGTAAACTTAAGAGAGTACTCCTTCATAATCATGCTACTCTATTTCAGATTTATAATCTCCTGAACCTTGGATTTCCTTAACTCAATTAGGAAGAACCTGTCCAAGAATGCAGCTTTGAACTCATTCCAGTCCACTGGACCTAGATCTAATCCTCTATCTTCCATCTACTACTTACACCAGGTCTGAGCCACCCCTTTCAACTGGTAAGCATCTACGTCTACACTCTTAATTAGAGTGATGCCTATAATCTAAGTGACCTTCTATATGTCATCAATAAACTCATACAGATCCTCTTGCATCTTAGACCCATGAAACTCTAGAGGATTCATCCGAGTGAAATCTCGAACTCTCGCCGCTGCCATATTCCTATTTGGGTTGACCTGGGCAATAACTTGCTGGTTAAATTGAGTAACCATTTTCTGATCTAGCACCAGAAAAGAAGCCTTGAACTTAACATGGGAGACTTGTTCATTTAGAGGGTCTGCTGGAGCTGGTGGTGCTTGTTAGTTTCCATTTTCATACCTGTTTCTATTTCTCCTTCCATTAGCTCTTTAGAGAAATATTTTTTTGTAAACGCGTAGAGAACGAATTAAAAGGAGGTTAAATAGAGTTCACACTCTATCGTACGATATGAATATGAAAGAAGTGAAACTTTGAAACTTTCCTAAAATGTTTCATATCCTCTCATTCATAAGTGTGGCGTGCTTCATACCCAAGAACAAGACTCTACTTAATGCGGCTTTCTGACACCCAAGAACACTTTAAACCCGATGCTCTGATACCAAATTTATCACGACCTGAGACTACCCCCTAGAAGTAACACAGTGTTTAGGATCACAAGTGACTCCAAACTAACTCATGGCCTTGCATGATACTAATAAAACTGTATATAAATGATGAATACTGAGTAGAAGCTAAAATTTGAATGATATAATAATATCCAAAATCAAAACTTAATTTTGATGTCAATATGAGTATCATCGAATAAACCATAATGTTGAAAGTCTATTGTCTGTCTCAAAGCCTCTAACAAAGATGAGTTGATGTAAAAAAACCTAGCTAACTCTAACTGTCTGAAAACTAGAATGACTAAAATAAGAAAATCATCATAAGTCTGCTCCTCAGAAGATGAGGCCTCACTAAACTCTACTACTGAGATGAGTATAGGATCGTGCTAATTGTGAGTTGGATGCTGAGAGTTTGAACCTATATTATAATACAATATAGTAAAAAAGAAAGTATGTGGTTAGTAATTTAAATGTACTTAGCATGTACGATATGCACTACACTATATAAAACTCAGTATGCTAAACATAAGAGGCTAAACTGAGGAATGTAAGCTGATGCAATGACCAAGTAATTAAGCATACAACTGATCAATACTATACTGAATAAATTAAATACAAGGTCATGCAATATCTGAGTCTAAATCTTGAGAGCGATAATTAACCGAAATACCCCATCTAAGCTAAACAAGTCCTAACCTATAACCCCAGCTGGAAGGGTGATCTGTACCTCGCCAATGGTATGAACACTAACTGATGTGGATCCACTAAACTGATGTCCAAAAGGACTAAGGTGTCAGCCTGATCTGATGGGTGACCCTTTAGAACCTATAGTGGCAACGAAGTTCTGGGACTTAGGGAATTCTACTAAAGGTCTTAGCCAAACTAACATGTGAGACTTCATACCTGCATTCACTCGGTGCTAAGTAATACTCCCAACTAAATTATACTTATAAACTAAGTAGCTCAATAATACTGACATCTGAGACTGAATGATAGATACTTTATCTGAAAGCATCCTAAAACATATGGAATAGAAGGACGGAATATTCAACTATTAAATTCATGAAATACTAAGTCATTGGGTGTTCATAACCCTCCATCTCTGAAGAATGCAATTACTCATGACAGTTTCTATGTTCTGAATCAAATATGAATTAATACAACAAAAGTACGAAACATGGAATATCAGTACTAAGGGTTCATAACTATACATCCACAAAGGTACTAAATTTCATAGGAAAAAATGTATTCATGGTCTATTCATGATAAGGAACTGAAATATAAAGAAACTCATACTTTTCATGAAAACCCTACGCTCTGAAGAATGAATTAGCTGAAGAACTGAGTTTACTTAGGGACTCAATGGGTAAAGGATACCCATTGATAAATCCCACATAGCTGAAAGTTAAAACATTGCTATAAGCCTTGAAATCGAAGCTTGAAGATAATGAACCATAGTTTCTTGCTTTGAAGAGAAAGGGTCACTTGTTTCTCTATTTTTTGCTAAGTATCGATGTTTTCAAAGGGAATGAGGGATTTGGAGTAGTTTAGTCTTGATATTATCCTTTGGAATAGTTAAAACGACATAGTTTAGGAGGTTAAATGATGTAAAAAGACTAAAGTACCCCTTTAAAATCATAACTAAAAATCTGACAGTGGTGACGGACGAACCAACAAATGGCTCATTGGTTGTGGGGGTTATAACAACTCTCAAGAATCCTTCAGACAAGCCAAGGGATGACTCATTGGATCCACTAACCAATCATACCTTAGTTGGTCATTGGATCCTCAAGCCGGGCCAACTAGTGACCACGGTCACAACAAATGGCTCATTGTTTCTTCCAACGATCGTTGCTCCCTCTTGTTGCCAAGGAGGAAATTTGTTAACATTTGGGACTTTTGGTACTATTCTATAGGCGGTGCATTGGAAGGGTCATCGTATCTAACAGCTTGACAATGTTTTACTAAATTTGCCATAACTTCTAGCTTTGGAATCGAATTAATGAGTGATCGGATCCATTGGAAAGAAGACTCAAAGAAATTTAATATAGTGGATTTGAGCTTCAAAACTTTTTATATTATAGGAGTTATGCTCATTTGATATTGACCCTAGCAAGATCCTATATGAGAATTCGATTGGTAAGGAGGCTTTCAACTTAACTATGAGCTAGGAGTTACTTATGGCCTTAATTCATATATAAATCACTTCTCATACTACAAAATCATTGGGTTTGGTTCTATACACACTTGAATAATGGTTCTGATCTTAGCTTGAATTTTTGGGGTGTTACAGTTGCAAACTATTTTTAACCTTAGATCCTTTATTTTATTTGAGAGAGAAAACAAGGGTGAGGAGATTTAAATTGACAAAGACTTGAGTTATCTCATTTAATAGCTGATGCTAGAGATAGATTTGCTAATTTGAAGGCATGGGTTGCCTAGTAATACAAACACAAGAGAGTTTGAGAGAATCTCATGTGATATATGGTGGTAGATCGAGAGATTATTGCCATTAACAAATACCAAGCTTACCCATACTTTTAACTCATTGGAGCATAATAAACTACCTATGCATACTATTTACTCTCAATCAAAAACATCTCTAAGAATTTTGTTATTATTGAAAACATGTTTCATTATCTCAAAAAGTTGCAAAGTTGACTTGAATTTTAAAATAGCGTCTCTCTTTACATTCAAGCCCCTCATTTATTTTTATTATTTTAATTAATTTGTGCAAGAATTAAGTGAGTTACTTACACTTTAAAGTAAACTTTGCAAATTCATTCCTTGTGGTTCGACCCTAACCTCAAAGTTGGGATAAAAATATTGACAGTGACTGCATGCACTTTTTACGGGTGTAATTTAGCATTATCAAAAATGTTGTCGTTGTCTAGGAATGAAAGTATAGAGTTTCTTTATTAAAGTGTTTTAAATAGCTTGTCTTTAGCTGTAGTTTAAGTTTACGTGAAAACATTAGTCAACATGGTAGTGATACCACGAGCTATCAAGGTCAATTTAATGAAGATGACGACTTTGGATGATGCCGGGGAGAGAAATTTCCATTCGCCTACCACCTATGGTAGGTTATGCGGTCTTACTTATTACAAGTGCAATGCTCCATTTTCTACAAATTAAGGGGTTATTTGGCGGCCAACCACATGAGGATGCAAACAACTATCTTAAGAACATTATTGATGTTTCCACCCCCTTTAACATAGCAAACATTTCTCAAGAGTCTATACGATTGAGGTTGTTCACTTTTGTCACGATCCAAATCACGGATCATGTGGGCTCCTACCGAAATCTTCCCTAGATAGGAGAACCCTAACCACCCAATCTTTAATCACTGTGGAAAACGTTGCTAAAACCATAAGCATTAGTAAATAATAACTCTTTCTTTTAAAACAAAAATTATTACAAAGTACATTGCGGAATTTAATTATGACTTAAATAAGTATATAATCAACACGCAGTAGCCAGGAAATTGGAAAACAAGGGTCCTTTGACATTGCTCCACCTAAGTAGAAGAAAAAGAAGGAATTGTAAAAGAATAGGGGGAGCTATTATGAATCCTAGAAAGGCGAAAGCAAAAAATCACTTATACCTAGTTCCCCAACAACAACTTAGCTTAGTAGCAACACTCTTTGTACCAACCGGCGTGGTGCTGCTGGATGCTTCTGATCAGTAGAACACGAAGAGGAGGAGTAGGAGTTTACTTTTATAAGATCACTAAGCATATTAAGGATGACTTAAGACACAACATCCATGAAAGATAGAATGACATTAGCTATTGAAGAATAATCATTGTTTTACATATAAAAACTCCAACAGACCTGTAACATGGATATATCCATAAAAAAAGATATAGTAAATGTAGTATCAGTACAACCACATGTACTGGTTGGTATCATCAACCAACTAGTGTTAGAAACATATTATAACATAAAGAAATCAAGAAGAAATCATGACAATATACACATATCAGACTAAACCTACTTGAACTTTCAACCTTACTGCCTTTCCTATATTATAAAATTACTAAATCATCCTCAGGTCTAACTAAATAACACACTTCCATGAATCAACCTAAACCATATTTCTTACGCACTCACCTTGTCACAACAACTCTACACTTATATCTCTCTCTCATCAATCCTCTTTTGTAACAACCCTCTCGCTCTATTCTCCTTCCATTAACAATCAAAATTGCAACAACCAAGTCAAATAATAAAGCAACAACAACTTAGCTAGAAGAGACACTATAATATACATCACATATATAATTATACACAAAAGAAAAATGATTTGTACACAATCCATGACATACATTATATTCACACTTTGTTGCAATGCACAATCACAACCATCAACTTAGTAACCACCGGTTATCCTTTTTGTATCATTCCATTACATGGTATTCATATAAAATCACTCACACTCATGCAGTCCAGTCAACAATAGCCAATGAACAATCATATATGCAATGCAACCAATGAATGCATGTGCAATGCAAGGTGTACACATAAAGTAGGGCCAGCAGGGACCCTTAGCTATGACCTTCAAGGGATGATCTTAGTCCATGTACCAGTACTAGTGTAGTACCCAATCCAAATAATAGTTTTGGCAAAACACCTCATCCTAATAACAATATCGGCATAACACCCGTTCTAAATAACAGTATCGGCGTGATACCCGATCTAAATAATAGTGCCAGCGTGACACCGAATCCCAATACCACAATGTATTAATGTCATCATCAAATATCAACCATGGTAAAATGCAATGTACCAATTATGGAAGTACACACCTCTCTAGACATTTAATCAAAATCAAGTTCTTCATTCCAGGTAAACAATAAATATTCACTAACACATAAAGTCACAAGTAAGACCGAAGGACAATTCACACAGCTTGTAATAGAGGCCTTATCTAACAAAATTCATTAGTTACAGTACGTTCGAATACCAATCAATCAAGTATCTATTTTAGGAGTGCACATTCCACCAAATTGATATCTACACTCTAATTCCATATACCTATTCCTTTCACCAATATAACCCTTTTTTATTCCTATAAAAATCCATAAATTCAGTCACTAACTAGTAATCCTCACATTCAAGTCATCACTAAGTTCAAGAAACTATTCTATTAGCCAATTATTCAACCACTCGACTCTATTAAACTTATAATTTTAGCTTGAGTCATACACCTTTACGCATCTTACTTCCTAGCACTTAGCCAAACATGACTTAAAGTTCTTAAGTTATGACACCACATCCTCTTATCATGATCAATTCTCCTTATATTCCTTCGGCAAGAATGTCTCATATTCCCCAAAACACTACATCAGATTCACCCTATTAAGGTATTAAAGATGAGTTTTATAGACTACAAGCTCACCTAATTCCTCTATTGTTATCGAAATTCATATATAAAACTTGCAAATCATCAAGTAAGTCACACAAATACAAACACACCATAAGTTATTCACACAACAACATAAAAACACCCAATTAAATCTTTTTTAAATTAATTACAAGTTTTATCCATCCAAACTTCATGCCCCGTAGGCCTAGACATGAAGTCTCCCATCAAAACTATAGTTATTACACGTATATAACCCAAGTCTACTACATATTAAATCATAACCTAGCTCAACTAAAGATCTTGGAACAAGCAAGATATACTAAGGTTGCTCTTTCCTTTCCTTCATTCCTCTATTAGTCCAATTAATCATCTAGAAATCAAACAATTATAGGAGTAATTAATCAGTTACTCTTTGAATAACTACTTTGGGAATTTAACCCACTAATTCTATCCTTATTCCTTGTCTAAAATATTAACCAAGGGTCAATTAACCATTAACTAGTTCTATCATACTCAACCCATCTCTATTAATGGAGTTCTAAATCTAAAGATTCTATTTTTATAGAATTCAAGAGTCC
This sequence comes from Capsicum rhomboideum, assembly GCA_031232105.1. NCBI lineage: Eukaryota > Viridiplantae > Streptophyta > Magnoliopsida > Solanales > Solanaceae > Capsicum > Capsicum rhomboideum. The sequence goes on along the minus strand of CP124719.1, from coordinate 41,685,382 downwards.
CAACCATCAAATTCATGTTTTTTGATAATAAATTCATGCTAGGAATGGTTAGTTAACAATCTAGATGTAATTCTAGGTGATATTACCCCAACCCATAGGTTTTCCTATAATCTCATGAACTTAGGGTTTTAATCCCCAATAATTTCACCTTTAACGATCATTCTAATGATTCAAAGATGTTATTGGATTGAAACATGAAGAAGGTGACAGAAGAACTTACCTCAACGAAGAATTTTCACTCTAAACCTTGGGAAATTGCCGCTAGGGCTTTGAAATGAAATTTTCGAGTTAAAAACACAACTCATCAAAATAAGGTGAAGTACTGACTTTTTGTTGCTGTAACAAGATGTTCATTGTTACAAAAACATCGCTGTAGTGACAAAGCATTGCTGCAGTGATGACAGCTTCTCAACACAAACATTCTTCAGTAAAATAATCATAACTTCTTACTCCAAAAGTGGATAAACAAACAGTTGGAGGCTTTGTAAAGAATACTCAAAGATCCTTAATTTTATGGGTATTGATGTGACATGGTTACATGGCACTTTTGATGCTTAAAATAAGGAAAATATGCAATAACTTGGGTGTGTTTTGTTGGTATGATATGGTTTCTCTCCTACTTTGCAGGAAAATAGGTTTTAAAGGAAAAATAATCAAAAAGGAAGAATTAAGCCCGAAAACAAAGTGTCGAAAGAAGAAAGAACAAGAGTCTGCACCAGAGAAGGAGTCACGACACTACCCATGTTATGTGGAAGCTACTCATGTGACGTGAGTGGCTGTCGTGACTCGTGTTCAGAGATTGAAAAAGGTTGTCTGATTTCCACGGCAGGAATCACGTGGCGTGACTACCACCCACGTGACGTGGAAGCATGCCGTGACCCAACTTCTAAAGACGTCTAATTGGGCCTGATTCCCACGACACCAACCTATGTGGCGTGACTTGGTTCCATGACACCAAGTCATGATACCGTGGAAGTTGCCGACTCTGTTCTCCTATTTTGTTTTGGATAGGATTAGCTTTGTATCTATAAATACCCCTGTATAGTCCTAGGTGCAGGAATTATTCATTACATTATTTTGAGAGCTATTTTATATTGTTTTGGAGTTCATAAACATATTCTTGGTTTTGTAGTTACAAACCCTAATTCAAGTTTTATTGATAATTGAGATTTTAGTGTTTCTTCATTGTTGTGAGATCATAATTATGTTTTCATCTATGAATTCTTCTTGTGTTCTTACAATTATGAGTAGCCAAACCCATCAACTAGGGTTGTGTGAACCATGAGGAATTAATGAAACCGGTTAAGTGCGAGGCAATTCTATACCGCTGTGAATGCATGTATTGTTATCTTCTTCGTTGTGATTGCTTTTCTGACGGTTGCTAACGGTAGAAACCTGCCTGTATTCTAAAATTGCTCGAGAGAAAGGTAGAGATTGAGAAAAGAAGATAACAATGGAAATTTGAAGCTATCAACCTTCATCTAATAACTTAAGCCTTAGCAGGAATAGTTATCTGAGATCTAGGACGAGGATTAGTATTGCGACACTCAAAAATCGAGAGGAGAAAAGTGAAATTTGTCTAACCAAGGTCGAGAGACATTTAGAAGAACATATCTTATCAGATTTTGCATGCCATATAGCGAGATGGTTTTGTTAGCGCAATTAATCGGTGGAGTTAAGGAATCATCGGGGATCACAGTCCTAGTGTATTTCTTATATTGTCTACAAACTTGATACAACCAACAATCGTCATTGTTACTATTCATTCACAAAACCCCCCTGTTTTGCTTACTTTCCAATTATTCCATCTAGTATTTTAAACAGCTTTGTCCTATTCCTTGTGAGATCAACCCCAACCTAGTTGGGTTCTATATTTGACTATCGACCGCATTATACTTCTTAGGAGACATATTTTGGGCGACATCAAATTTTGGCGCCATTGTCGGGTAATACGATTACGGAGTTGATTATTACTAGTTCCAATTGATTGGTTGTGTTTTTACATACTTTTGAGGGAATACGCCGGTGTATGCCAAATACTAGGAGTCAAGGCAATCCCCTGATTCCACTTGATCTTGAAATCGAAAGGACTCTGAGAGCTAATCGAAGAATGGTGAATACTGAAGGAGTTTAGAATCCCGTATCTACGGGAGAAATTCATAACAAGCCAATTCATCTGGTTTGTTAGGAAACAACGGATCAAACTACTGCTCGATTAACACGAGAAGAGCATGCTAGACAAGCTGCTCTTAGACAAGCAGAGAGAGATAATCGAGTTATACAGAAAGTAGTACAGCATCTGGCTAATGCTGAAGAGCGACAAAGATTACTAAGAGAACAAGCGAGACCATATGTGCCTGTTTATGATGATCCTGAAGAAAAAGATGTGGCCTACTTTGAGCCAATTGAGACTGGTTTCATCATTCCACCAGAATTACCTCCGGGCACTAAATTTGACATTACTAGTTCCATAATCCATCTGCTAAACTTGAAGGGTGTGTTCGCGAGTCTTCCTACTGATGATCCAAACATGCACGTAATGAATTTTGTGGGGGTCTGTACGTCGTACAATCTGCCTGGAGTTAACCAAAAGGCTATTTGGTTGAGGTTGTTTCCATTCTCCCTTACAGGAGAAGCTACTTTGTGGTTGGCTGAGCTACCACAAGGTTCCATCACTACTTGGCAAAAATTGAGAAATTAATTTTTGGAAAGATTTTTCCCACCTTCCAAGATATTGCAGTTGAAAGATGAGATTTATAATTTCAGACAGCTTCATTCTAAAGCACTCTATGAGACATGGCTGAGGTTCAAAAAGAAGTTGCAGAATGTGCCAAATCACAGGATGAGTGGTAGGAATTTAGTTGAAATCTTCTACAGGGCTTTGAATGTCAACACAAAAATGGTAGTAGATACTATCACTGGTTGAGCATTCATGAGTCTGAGATGGAAACAAGATTCGGAGATATTAGATCATGTCACTAAGACCAACCGAGGATGGCATACTCGGGAGGCAGACACGCCGGCTGGAAAATATGCTATTGGAGCTTCAGCAGCTCAAAAGGCTTTGGATGAATCTGTGGCTCAAGAGGTTGCTCAGTTGACGATAGAAATTAGTCTTCTTGCTAAACAGATAGCGGCCAGAGATGCTGAAAAGGTGCATGTTGTAGGTGCACAAGGTAAATCGGCTAGACATGATAATAGTGATTTTGATGAAGAGGCTAAGTACCTAGATCGAGAAGTGGTGGGTTTCCGAGCCAAGGGCCAAGGGTCTAATCAATACTCTTGGAATTCAAGGCAAGGGAATAAAGGTCGGAACTATTATGAAACAACTATAACAAATCGGGATACAGAGATCGAGAACAGGATCGTGACAGTGATTGGAGGTGGAAAGATGATAATAGAGAGAAGAATGACCTTTATGTACCACTAGGAAGACGTGATGAGGAGTCTGAAAATTCAAGGATGGAGGACCTTCTTAATAAACTAGTCAAAGGAGCAGAAAGACAGGAAAATTGCTTGAAGGAGTCTAGGACTGACATTTCGGGCATAAGTAAAAAAGTGGAGTCTCATTCAACTGCCATTAAACAGTTGGAGCAACAATTCGGGCAGATTTCATTGGCACTAAATTAATGTCAGCCAGGCACCCTTCCAAGCAATACCGTCCAGAATCCAAAAAATGATAGTCACTGTCTCGCCATTACTACTAGAAGTGGGAAGTGCACGACAGATCCACCTATTCCTACCGACAGTAGTATGACTAATGATCCAGTGGTTATTGATGTAGAAGCTGAGTTAGAGCCAGATAATTCACAGAGTGACACAGTTCCAAACCAACATGGTGATAGCATGAATGCAAAATCTGAAAAGAGGAAGGAAAATGAGGTACCACAAGTGCTCGAAACTATCCCACAACCTCCTCCTCCCTTTCCTCAAAGAATGAAGAAGAAGGCTGGGGAAGACAAATATCAGAAGTTTATCATCATGTTGAAGGAGCTGTCAATAAACATCCCTCTTGTAGAGGCATTGGAGCAGATGCCAGGTTATGCAAAGTTCATGAAAGACTTGGTGACAAAGAAGAGAACTGTCAGTTTTGAGCCAGCAGATAACATACATCATTGTAGTGCAGTTGCTTTGCGTTCCCTAGTTGAAAAAAAGGAAGATCCAGGAGCTTTCACAATTCCTTGTACTATCGGGTCCTACGACTTTGCTAAAGCACTGTGTGATTTGGGCACTAGCATCAACCTAATGCCATTAGCCATTTTCAAGCAGTTGGGGTTGAAAGCACCAAAACCAACCTCTTTGAGACTTCTCATGGCTGATAGGACTGTGAAAAAGCCGGTGGGCATTCTGTACGATGTTTTGGTGAGGGTTACATCTTTTATCTTTCTGGCTGATTTTGTGATTCTTGATTTTGAAGTTGACTTTGAGGTTCCCATCATATTGGGAAGACCATTCCTTTCCATGGGTCATGCATTGGTTGATATGGAAACAGGGCATAGATTGAATGATGAACAGGTTACTTTAAATATTTGTCGTTCAATGAAGCAACCAAGAGATAAGCGGGTGATTTCAGTGATAGATGCGGTTGATGATAGTGAGGTTGTTGTGTCTCTTGAAGACAGGTTGGGAGTAGAACCTCTGGCTACCGTGATCATGAATTTTGATGACAATGGTATTAAAGACTATGAAGAGATGGTGGGTGCACTCGCTGGTAAATGAGCATACACTTATGCTCCAAAGAAACTGGTTCTCGATTTGAAGAATAGGGTAACTCCACCAGCTCATTTTTCTATTGAGGAGCCTCCAATTTTAGAGCTTAAGGCTCTTCCGGTCCACCTTCGCTACACATTCTTGGGAGCCAACAATACCTTGCCAGTGATTATTTCTGCTAAATTGGTGGATTGGCAAGTAGAGGCTTTGGTTTCAGTATTGAGAAGATTTAAGAGGGCCATTGGTTGGTCCATTGCTGATATCATAGGTATCCCACCCGGCATTTGGACTCATAAGATCCAGCTCGTTCCTGAGTGCGTACCTAACATTGAGCACGAACGTCGTCTGAACTTACCAATGCAAGAGGTTGTGAAGAAAGAGATCATCAAGTGGTTAGATGTAAGAGTGGTTTACCCTACTGCTGATAGCAAGTGGGTGAGCCCAGTTCAGTGGGTGCTGAAAAAGGGAGGAATCACTGTGGTTCCAAACGACAAAAATGAGTTGATTCCAATGAGGCCAGTGACTGGATGGAGAGTTTGCATGGATTATCGAAAGCTGAATTCTTGGACTGAGAAAGATCATTTTCCTATGCCCTTCATGGACCAGATGTTAGACCATCTTGCTGGTAGAGGATGGTATTATTTTCTTGATGGCTATTCGGGGTATAATCAGATTGTTATTGCCCCCGAAGACCAAGAGAAGACCACTTTCACTTGTCCATACGGGACGTTCGTATTCAAGAGGATGCCTTTTGGTTTGTGTAATGCACCGACCACCTTCCAATGCTGCATGATATCTATTTTCTCCGACATGGTGGAAGACACTATCGAGGTTTTTATGGACGATTTTTCTGTTGTGGGAGACTCGTTTGATGATTGCTTGGCACACCTTGCCAATGTGCTACAAAGATTCGAGGAGTGCAACTTAGTGCTGAATTGGGAAAAATGTCACTTTATGGTCAATGAGGGTATCGTATTGGGGCATCAGATTTCAAAGAATCGCATTGAGGTGTATAAGGCGAAGATTGTAGTAATTGAGAAGCTACTCCCACCTATCTCTGTAAAAGGTATTTGAAGTTTCTTAGGTCATGCTGGTTTTTTATAGAAGATTCATCAAGGATTTCTCCAAGATTGCATATCCTTTATGCAAACTTTTGGAGAAAGAGGTAAAGTTCGTGTTCGATGAAGCATGTCTAAAAGCCTTTGAGTGTCTTAAGGTGAAGTTGGTTTCAACCCCTATTATTGTATCACCGAATTGGACTAAGCCTTTTGAGGTTATGTGCGATGCTAGCGGAATAGCTTTGGGTGCAGTCCTTGGCCAAAGACGTGAGAAGATTTTACATCCGATTTACTATGCTAGTAAAATGCTTAATCCAGCTCAAAAGAATTATACTGTGACTAAGCAGGAACTGTTGGCTGTAGTATTCGCTTTTGAGAAATTCAGATCTTACTTGATAGGTATGAAGGTGATTGTGCATACAGACCATGCAGCTCTGTGATATCTTATGTCAAAAAAAGATGCTAAGCCAAGACTGATTCAGTGGGTACTTCTGTTGCGAGAATTTGACTTTGAAGTCAAAGATCGTAAGGGGACTGAAAATCAAGTTGCTGACCATATATCACGCCTTGAGGAGGAAGCCATACTTAAATTGAAGGATTATCTTGAGATTGATGATACTTTTCCAGATGAGCAAGTACTGGCAGCATCCCGAGACTTAATCCCGTGGTTTGTTGATTTTGCCAATTTTTTGGCAAGTGATTTAGTTCTGGAAGATATGTCGTATCAGCAGAGAAGGAAATTCATGCATGAGGTAAGAAAATTCTTTTGGGATGAGCCGTATTTGTTCAGGGTGTGTGCTGATGGCATAATTCGAAGATGTGTCCCAGAGGTCGAGATGATGCGTATTTTTGAAGCATGTCACTTATCTCCAGTTGGGGGTCATTATGGAGGTGCGCGGACTGCCCATAAAATCTTGTAATGTGGGTACTACTGGCCCAGTATTTACAAAGATGCTCATGATTATGCTCACGCTTGTGACCAATGTCAAAGGCAAGGGAATATTTCACGCAGACACGAACTTCCCATGACAACTATACTTGAGCTTGAATTCCCGTACCTTCCCAACCCTATTTGACGACGTGGAACAATGATTATCTAGGTGTCGATAGCTATAAGTATGCATTTGGTAATGTTAATGAAGAGGAAAAATTGACATTTTGGACTTGTACATGTGGTTAGCCCTTCGTAAGAGGTGTTTTGTGATTTTTGTGGAGCAGTTGTGGGGTTCAAAATGAGGCTAAGAGGACCTCTAAACAAAGCATATTAAGGCTAAGAAGTAAGTTAAAGAATAGGACTTGAAGTGTCTACTCAAACCCGCGAAGAAAAGTCGAAAAATGAAATTTTTGGAAAGTTTAAGTGTGGGGCGCGTTTGGGACCGTGCTGGGCCGCTTATGGCTGAAAGTTTCAGTCCCCAGGCAGTGTTGGGGCGCGCCCAAAGGCGTTCCGGGCTGCTTGTGCGCACCTTTCAAAAGTTGGAATTTTTCTTAAGTCCCAAGGGTATCCGGGGACGTATTGAGCCGATTTTTGCTACGTTTCTTCTACAATCATGATAATATATATGAAATGAGTCAAATATTATATTGGTATGATAAAATTACTCGAGAACGAATTTGGCGTCAAAATGACGATTTTACCCTTTTGGTCAAAATAGGCCATACATGGCTAGAATTGTTTGTTTTTGGGATCGAGGCTACAAACATGAATCTCGTAAGTGGGAATATCATCGTAATGCATGTGAAATGAATTAAACATGAGAAATTATTAATTTTATTGGATTAAGTAATTTGGGCTCAATAAAGCCCAAAAATGAAGAAGAAAAACATGGGCCAAGAATGGGTCAAATGACCCATTCTTCTTTGACCAAGCAATAATTGAGAAAGGGACTTCAAAGGCCTATAAAAGGGGCACAAAATCAGATTTTTAATACAAAGAACACACATGCTTTCTATTCTTTTTTCTAGAATTATCAAGAACATCTCTTTTGGGCTCTCAAACCCTAAGTCATCTTTGGATCAAGATCATCATCTTCCAAGATTAGGTAAGTGTTTATTCTTATGGATTAACATATTATATGCATGGGAGAGTATGTATATCATGTTGGTTATGCTTGGAAGTGTTGTATATGGCACTTTGTGTTTTTGTAAAAGATGTGCCATTTATGGAATTTAAACTTGGAATATGACTTGTGGTTTTGATAAAAGAGCATGATATGGATAAAATATCAACATGTATGGTGTGATTATGGTCCTAAACTTGTTATTTTTCCATAAGTGTAAATTATGGGATTTTGGCCGATTTGTTGTTGTGAGGTGTATTGAAGTGAATTGATGGAATCATTGTGATGTTGTGGTGATGTAGAAGTGAAAAGTACGAATTTGGGGTGACATGCTAGTGGTTTGTGATATTGGTCAATGTTGAGAATATTGTGGGATTATTGGTATGGTAGTTTTGTAAATGGTATTGTTGGTGTGATAGTTTCACACATGGTACAATCAAGAGGAAAATGACATGTTAAAGCCAAACATGTAATTCATTGTCGTTGTATGCATTTGTAAGGTAGTTGGTGGTTAATGTAAATTCCCTTGTATATTTGTGTGTTGTAGAGTGAAACATAAGGAAGGAGCGGGACGATTATATTCACGTATAGAATTGAGTGTTCATATTGAGACGATAAGGTATGTAAGGTTACTCTGTCCATATTTTTCTGCAGCACATACTGTTCATGTTGTCATTGTCCTTGTTCCATTCCGAAATGTTAAAAGGTATCTCATTTCAAGTTGGCATATATTATTATTCTCATGTATCACATAAGTATGGACATGATTCCAAGTTCCAATAATATTATGTTCCAAGGTCTCCAATAATGTTACAACTTCAAAAGTATCAATCTCATGAACATAAAAGATTGAAGTAATGCACTTATGTGTTTCCCAAAAGGTTATACTCCCCCAATGTGTCAATCTCATAAAACTAAAAGAGAGAAGTAATGCAATGAAGTAATGGAAGAAGTAATTCCCTCATGGTTACTTTATAATTTTCCTGATGGCTACTCTAACATTATTTTTTTTTTATAAGTACTTTATAATTACTTTATCACTACTTTATGGTTCTTTGAGTGCGGGTGATAGCTTTGGGGGAAAAAGCCAAACTTGATGCCGAACCTGCTTCCTTGTTTTCCGGGTGGTAGCAGGGGGAAAGCTCAGTGGGGCAAAAGCCAAGCTTGACGCCGAACTTTATTATATTCACTGGATCAAGGGGGAAGCTCAGTGAGGTAAAAGCCAAACTTGATGCCGAACCTGCTTCCTTGTTTTTCGGGTGGTAGCAGGGGGAAAGCTCAGTGGGGTAAAAGCCTAGCTTGATGCCGAACTTGAGACGGTTGCATATTGACGGATGCATTGCATATTAACAGTTGCATATTGACGGATGCATTGCATATTAACGGTTGCATATTGACGGATGCATTGCATATTAACGGTTGTATATTAACGGTTATACATTATTGATGGTTCTAACTGTTAACGGTAATGGGCATAAAGGAAAATGGAGTAATGAACATAAAGTACCTATTTCCACACATACTAAATGATGATTGATCCACATTGACTATTCTCTTGAAATCGAGTTCATTGAGGTTTTTAAGTTTCATGAAGCTTCTTATAGCCTTGCATACTCAGTACATTCTTCGTACTGACCCCTTTGGGGAACTTACTTTATCTTCTACAGGAACAGGTGTTAGTAGACCTCCACAATAGGCTACGGGTTATTCGCGGATCATTGGTGAGCTCCCAGTTGGTTCGGGGCTTTCCGAGTCACATGTGTATATTGTTTTGGTTTTGTAATTATTGTATAAAGCAGGGACTTATCCCGACCATAGGTTGTTGTATTTCTGGATCGGTTAGAGGCTTTGTAGACATATGTGGGTTGTGGATGTAAAAGACAAATGTCCGTTTTGACTTGATGGCTCCAACGGCCAAGTTTCCTACATATAATTATATAGCGTATGTTTCCATGTTCAGGTTTTCCGCATAGTTGCATAAGATATCATAAGATTCATACGAGGATATGCATACGGAGGTTCATAAGTAAAGATTGGTTCTCTCGGGCCATATCGGCTTCGGGTGCCAGTCCAGCCTGAATGGGATTTTGGGTCGTGACAAAAGTGGTATCAGAGCAGGTCGTTCTAAGGGTGTCTACAAAGCCGTGTCCGAGTAGAGTCTTCTTCATGGATGTGTTGTGCACCACATTTATGAGCAGGAGGCTATGGGGCATTTAGGATATTGTTTCTTTTCTTCACTTCTAGATCGTGCAATAGAGCCAGTTGTAAGTTGAATTGTATCAGACCATGGGAATTGTTTTTCTTTGGTATAGTAAGAAATGCCGATTACAAGAAGAGGCAAGGTTAAGACTAAGAAGCTAGACAGGATTGGCGGAGAAGGAACTAGTAACTTACCACCTGAACGGGTTGAGCAAGATGAAGCTGAGAGTGAATTTGCATCGCGGGCTTCTTCTACTTTTCCAGCTCCAGAAGAGCCGAGAAGGAGAGAAGAACCTGTTGAGCCACCTGTTAATGTCACTGACCAGTATTTGAGAAATGCAGTATATATGTTGATTCAGCTAATTGCAGCACAGAATCAAGGACAAGCTGGTCCAACGTCAAGTAATGACAGTGAGGCTAGGGCAGCTAGTCAAAGGACACAGGATTTCCTAAAATTAGACCCTCCTATATTCACTGGATTGGATCTTAATGAAGACCCGCAGGATTTTATTGATCAAATAAAAAGGGCTTTGGATGTTACGCATATATTTGGTATAGAAACAGTTGAACTCGCGGCGTATAGATTAAAAGGGGAGGCGATATTATGGTATGAAGATTGGAAGCGAGCTAGGGGAGTTGGTGCACCCCCAGCTAGTTGGGAAGAATTTAAAATGGCATTCCTGGATCACTACCTTCCATATGAGATTCGGGAGGCACGCGCAGATCAGTTTCTAAATCTTCGTCAAGGGAATATGAGCATTCGGGAGTACAGTCTTCAGTTTAATTCCTTGGCCAGATATGCTCCCCATATGGTAGCCACTATGGCTGATAGAGTTCACCGGTATGTGGATCGATTGGATCCATTATTGGTCAGAGACTGTACTATTGCTGCTCTGAATAAAGATATGGATATCGCCAGAATACAGGCCTTTGCACAAAAGATGGAGGACCAAAGGAATAGAAGAAAGATGCACAAAGCAGAAGAGGGGCCATCAAAGAAAGCTAGACCTATGGGACAGTACATGGTGTCCCAAGGAGAATTTGGGCCTCGGGATTTTAGTAGACCGCTGAAACCATCACTTTCTCATCCTATAGGCAGTCACGTTGGGCAAAGTAGTGAAATGCGAGGTTTCCAACCAATGGGGTTAGAGCAAGGAAGTATGAACCAATCGGGGTTTCCTCGCCAGCCGTGTCCACACTGTGGAAAGCTTCATTCAAAGGAATGTCGATTAGGGACCAATATTTGCTTTTGGTGCGGTATGTCCGGGCACATGGTGAGAGATTGCCCAAGAAGGGGCACGGGCATTATGCTGCGACCTACGGGATCAACCGTTGCACCGTCATCATCGGTTCCTTTCTTAGGCCAGGATGTGCAGCCGGTTGGTCGTGGTAATGGTACTAGAGGAGCAGCCAGTTTTGGTGGAACATAGGACCATACTTATGCTCTAGCAGGTCAGCAGAATATGGAGGCCCATCCTGATGTAGCTACAGGTATATGATTTGTTGTCTTCATAATGTATCTATCTATGCATTGATTGATCTGGGTTCTAAAGTATCATATGTTATTCCATTAATCGCTACGAAATTGAAATAACATCAGAATTATTAGTTAGACCATCTGGAGTATTTACATTTGTTGGTGAATCCACGATAGTGAAGAGGTTATATCGTAACTATAGAGAGCATGCTACGGTAGATTGCTGAGCTAGGATTGGCTATTTTTAGTTCCTATAGTATTGGCTATTTTTAGTTCCTATAGTATTGGCTATTTTTAGTTCCTATAGTATTGGCGTATCGAGGGGCAAGGAAAATGATACCCACAGGGATTTATAAGGTTTAGTATGTCCTCTTGGGATACACCAAAATGATGTGTACGAAAGAAAGCCGGCACGTTCAAAGTGTGCATGGATTGTTGATAACTGACTACGGTGACAATCGAGAATAAATAGTTTCTCCCCAAAACTGATGATTTATTTGACAATCATAGGGTGTCAAATGTTTCTCGCAGGTTAACTTGAAATCAGGATATCATCAGATAAGATTTGAAAATAAATAAGACGACAAGTCATTCTTGGGCATGTATGGACACAGTATGGTAACGTAGTAGCTTATGCCTCAAAATAGTTGTGATCACCGAGAGAAATTAGCCAACACATGATATGGAGTTAGCAGATGTGAGAGTTGTTTGAGAAAACCAACTATATATATAGGCTTGCGATATATCTTTAAATAGAAAGATCTAAATCAAAGATAGCAAGGGTGGTTGGAAATATTAAAAGACTATAATGTTGAGACATGACAACATTCGAGGAAAGCAAAAGTGATTAATTAAGCCGCAATGCAATAGGAAATACTAAGGGTCAGGTTACGGCAAAATAAGGTATAGCCAAGATGGATAGTTCGTTTTCATGAGACTCTAGATGAAAAAAAATATTAGTGTATAATGTGGCAGAGTCTTCATGTGTAACTGAGAGAAAGGCAGACAACATGTAAATCCTAGTTCCTTTGAATTGAAAAAGAAACATAGTATGAGGATTCTGTGACAAACACAGTTGATCCTACGCAAGAGGGAAACCAAAAGAACTATGGGTTGAAGGAGACGTATTGATAAGGTTACATGCGAAGAACATTGTCGAAATTGTAACTCATGATCCAACTTGTCAACAAGTAAAATGTAGAGTATCAAGAAGCTGGAGGGTATATGCGATATAGAAATCTCCTAGTGTGAAAAAAAAGGGGCTATGAACAACATAGGCTTCATCACAAGTTTCCATGTTCTATAGGTCATATGAAAGTATCAAAAGGATTCTAGATCTACAAGTAAAGAGGTTGAGGAATAAAGATGTAGCGTCAAGCGTCTATGTCTACATATGCTAATATCAAGTTGCCTTTGTTGTAATTAAAGCGACATCGCTAACATTCGAGGACGAATGTTTCTAAGGGGGGGAGAATGTAACACCCCGTACCTTCCCAACCCTATTTGACGACGTGGAACAATGATTACCTAGGTGTCGATAGCTATAAGTATGCATTTGGTAATGTTAATGAAGAGGAAAAATTGACATTTTGGACTTGTACATGTGGTTAGCCCTTCGTAAGAGGTGTTTTGTGATTTTTGTGGCGCAGTTGTGGGGTTCAAAATGAGGCTAAGAGGACCTCTAAACAAAGCATATTAAGGCTAAGAAGTAAGTTAAAGAATAGGACTTGAAGTGTCTACTCAAACCCGCGAAGAAAAGTCGAAAAATGAAATTTTCGGAAAGTTTAAGTGTGGGGCGCGTTTGGGACCGTGCCGGGACGCTTCTGGATGAAATTTTCAGTCCCCAGGCAGTGTTGGGGCGCGCCCAAAGGCGTTCCGGGCTGCTTGTGCGCACCTTTCAAAAGTTGGAATTTTTCTTAAGTCCCAAGGGTATCCGGGGACGTATTGAGCCGATTTTTGCTACGTTTCTTCTACAATCATGATAATATATATGAAATGAGTCAAATATTATATTGGTATGATAAAATTACTCGAGAACAAATTTGGCGTCAAAATGACGATTTTACCCTTTTGGTCAAAATAGGCCATACATGGCTAGAATTGTTTGTTTTTGGGATCGAGGCTACAAACATGAATCTCGTAAGTGGGAATATCATCGTAATGCATGTGAAATGAATTAAACATGAGAAATTATTAATTTTATTGGATTAAGTAATTTGGGCTCAATAAAGCCCAAAAATGAAGAAGAAAAACATGGGCCAAGAATGGGTCATTCTTCTTTGACCAAGCAATAATTGAGAAAGGGACTTCAAAGGCCTATAAAAGGGGAACAAAATCAGATTTTTAATACAAAGAACACACATGCTTTCTATTCTTTTTTCTAGAATTATCAAGAACATCTCTTTTGGGCTCTCAAACCCTAAGTCATCTTTGGATCAAGATCATCATCTTCCAAGCTTAGGTAAGTGTTTATTCTTATGGATTAACATATTATATGCATGGGAGAGTATGTATATCATGTTGGTTATGCTTGGAAGTGTTGTATATGGCACTTTGTGTTTTTGTAAAAGATGTGCCATTTATGGAATTTAAACTTGGAATATGACTTGTGGTTTTGATAAAAGAGCATGATATGGATAAAATATCAACATGTATGGTGTGATTATGGTCCTAAACTTGTTATTTTTCCGTAAGTGTAAATTATGGGATTTTGGCCGATTTGTTGTTGTGAGGTGTATTGAAGTGAATTGATGGAATCATTGTGATGTTGTGGTGATGTAGAAGTGAAAAGTACGAATTTGGGGTGACATGCTAGTGGTTTGTGATATTGGTCAATGTTGAGAATATTGTGGGATTATTGGTATGGTAGTTTTGTAAATGGTATTGTTGGTGTGATAGTTTCACACATGGTACAATCAAGAGGAAAATGACATGTTAAAGCCAAACATGTAATTCATTGTCGTTGTATGCATTTGTAAGGTAGTTGGTGGTTAATGTAAATTCCCTTGTATATTTGTGTGTTGTAGAGTGAAACATAAGGAAGGAGCGAGACAATTGTATTCACGTATAGAATTGAGTGTTCATATTGAGACGATAAGGTATGTAAGGTTACTCTGTCCATATTTTTCTGCAGCACATACTGTTCATGTTGTCATTGTCCTTGTTCCATTCCGAAATGTTAAAAGGTATCTCATTTCAAGTTGGCATATATTATTATTCTCATGTATCACATAAGTATGGACATGATTCCAAGTTCCAATAATATTATGTTCCAAGGTCTCCAATAATGTTACAACTTCAAAAGTATCAATCTCATGAACATAAAAGATTGAAGTAATGCACTTATGTGTTTCCCAAAAGGTTATACTCCCCCAATGTGTCAATCTCATAAAACTAAAAGAGAGAAGTAATGCGATGAAGTAATGGAAGAAGTAATTCCCTCATGGTTACTTTATAATTTTCCTGATGGCTACTCTAACATTATTTTTTTTTTATAAGTACTTTATAATTACTTTATCACTACTTTATGGTTCTTTGAGTGCGGGTGATAGCTTTGGGGGAAAAAGCCAAACTTGATGCCGAACCTGCTTCCTTGTTTTCCGAGTGGTAGAAGGGGGAAAGCTCAGTGGGGCAAAAGCCAAGCTTGACGCCGAACTTTATTATATTCACTGGATCAAGGGGGAAGCTCAGTGAGGTAAAAGCCAAACTTGATGCCGAACCTGCTTCCTTGTTTTTCGGGTGGTAGCAGGGGGAAAGCTCAGTGGGGTAAAAGCCTAGCTTGATGCCGAACTTGAGACGGTTGCATATTGACGGATGCATTGCATATTAACAGTTGCATATTGACGGATGCATTGCATATTAACGGTTGCATATTGACGGTTGTATATTAACGGTTATACATTATTGATGGTTCTAACTGTTAACGGTAACGGGCATAAAGGCAAATGGAGTAATGAACATAAAGTACCTATTTCCACACATACTAAATGATGATTGATCCACATTGACTATTCTCTTGAAATCGAGTTCATTGAGGTTTTTAAGTTTCATGAAGCTTCTTATAGCCTTGCATACTCAGTACATTCTTCGTACTGACCCCTTTGGGGAACTTACTTTATCTGCTGCAGGAACAGGTGTTAGTAGACCTCCACAATAGGCTACGGGTTATTCGCGGATCATTGGTGAGCTCCCAGTTGGTTCGGGGCTTTCCAAGTCACATGTGTATATTGTTTTGGTTTTGTAATTATTGCATAAAGCAGGGACTTGTCCCGACCATAGGTTGTTGTATTTCTGGATCGGTTAGAGGCTTTGTAGACATATGTGGGTTGTGGATGTAAAAGACAAATGTTCGTTTTGACTTGGTGGCTCCAACGGCCAAGTTTCCTACATATAATTATATAGCGTATGTTTCCATGTTCAGGTTTTCCGCATAGTTGCATAAGATATCATAATATTCATATGAGGATATGCATACGGAGGTTCATAAGTAAAGATTGGTTCTCTCGGGCCATATCGGCTTCGGGTGCCAGTCTGGCCCGAATGGGATTTCGGGTCGTGACAGTCAAATCGTGAGATCAAGTCTATTTTGGCAAAAATAGTTAATGCCAATAGGACTGATTGGGCTAGAAGATTGGATGATGCATTATGGACATATCAGACTGCTTTCAAAACACCAATTGGTTTTTGGAAAATCTTTCCATTTGCCTGTTGAACTAGAACATAAGGCTTTGTGGGCGTTAAAAAGGTTGAATTTAGACTGGAGTGAAGAGACCCAATTGAGACTTGAGCAGATGAATGAGATGGATGAATTTCTTCTCTGGGCATATGAAAGTTCAACATTATTAAAGAGAAGATGAAATTGTATCATAATCGTCGAATTGAGAACCGCGAGTTTCACCCGGGCGATTTGGTGCTACTGTATAATTCCCAGCTTCACTTGTTCGCCGGCAAATTAAATTCCAAATGGTCTGGCCCATTCACAGTTGTTAGGGTATTCTCACATGGTGCTATTGAGCTAAAAGGAGCAGATAATGTTCTATTCAAAGTCAATGGACAGCGTGTTAAGCATTATGTGGGAGTTACGAAAGGTATAAAGATAGTTGAGGAACTTGAGCTTGATGAAGTCTAAGTAGTCAAGCTAGCCATGTCGTGCCGCGACGTTAAATCAGGCGCTTTATTGGAGGTACCCCATGGGCTAGTTGGTGAAGTCTGAGTATCCGAGTTAGCCGTGTCGTGCCGCGACATTAAATCAAGAACTGATTGGGAGGCAACCCAAGATTTTATTAAGTTGTGATATGAGCATTGGAGAATCAGTTAGCAAAAATTCACAAAATTTACCTGAAGGTGACCTACGATAGGTGACCCACGTGGCGTAGCAACACCCACGTCACGTAGGTGGTATCGTGAATCTCAGGGTAAAGCCTCCCGGGTGGAGTACCATGCGAGCCAGATTGAGGCAGAGCAGAGGGCGCGTTGTGCATCTGCTAGCCAGGCTGTCCCTCCATCAGATGCACCTACGACTGAGTAGGTTTATGATCCCGCTGCGGGTGGTCCCACTTCCGGCGCTTAGGGCGCCACAGGTATGCCTTCACTCCCTTTTATTTGATTGATATTGGTACATTGAGGGCATCACACCATATTTAGTTGGGGGTGGGGGTGTACCACTACTTGGGGGGGTTTGTTGCCATGTTTCTTTTCCCCCGAGTTTGCTATCATAGTAGAACCGACATGTTTAGGTTTATATTTACATTATTATGTGTTTCTTGCTAAATTAAGAGAAAAATCAGGGAACTGTAATGCAGTCTAGTTTGAAAATTATGCTTTTTGAAGGTTAAGGATACCCCTCCCGAAAATTTTGGTTTTGAATTGTGTGAGTAGCATGTTTATGTGTGACAGCTGTTGGATCTTGTTATGGCACTAGGATTATAGGTAAATAACTGTAGCTAGCATTGCATGAACCGTATAGGTAGTAGTTGATAATACAACCCTGTAATATGGGTGTGTGTGGTCACTACTTTGTTAACTGTGTGTGCGCGATCCAAAACTTGCCCGGTTAGTCTTGCCTAGGTTAGAGTATAGGGATTAAGAAAGGGTCATAGGCCGTGTTTGAATAAAGTCCACTTTTAGCCTAAAATGCCAAACCAAATGAATAAGTATTCCTTGATCCCGACTTTGAGCCGTAATTGACCTATTTCTTTCATTAGCCTATTCACCTTCCCATTTTAATTACAATGAACCTGTCTTGACCCTGGTCCCTCCTTGGACACTGTGTACCTCAACTCAGGCAAATAGCCTAAGTTGAGGGTGGCTATTATAGGGGTGCATAGATTGAGTTGGGTATGAAGAAGAGGTTAATAAAAGAAAAAGGGAAAACAGGTTTGGGTGTGAAATAAAAAAATTTTTTAAAAAAAAGAAGAGAAAGTTTTGTTTTGAAAGTGAAGTAAATCACACCCAAAATCTGAAAATAAAAGAAAGGAGAATAAGGGAGAAGAAAAATGAGAAAGGTTGGAAGTTGGAGCCAAAAATAATGTAGTGTCAAGGAGGGTTGAGTCACCATATACGTATGTACCATACCCGTCTCCAAGCCTACATTACAAGAAGAGTAAAGTCCTATAGTGATCCTAGTCCAACTGTCTGAAAACTAAGGAGTAGAAAATAAGGGCAAGCCTATCGTATTTCATGCACACTGTTTTAACTTCTTTGTGAGCGTGAGTTTTTTGACCTCGTCCCTACGTTGAGATTCATTAGTATACTGTGAGTGCGTGGGACTTCTTTGATTGTGAGAGCACATGGGTTGCATTGTGAGCTGCTAGTTGTTTGAAAAATGTCGTTTGCATATTTGTTTAGTTGTTTGTGCATAATCTGGTGCTATCACTTGATCCCTTATGTGTCATGACACTATGCTGCTTGTATTCACACTTTGGTTTTGATTTGCAAATAGGAGGGGTCGGAAAAGTTTTTGTTAAAGGCAATGAGTAGACTGCCATAGGTCCCTTAGGTTTCTCTTAATCAAGCATCATCTATGTGTTTTTTTTTTGGTCGTCTGAGGAAATGCAAACGTTCTAAGTTGAGTGTATTGATGTGCCATGGTTACATGGTACTTTTGATGCTTAAAACAAGGAAAATATGCAATAACTTGGGTGTGTTTTGTTGGTATGATGTGGTTTCTGTCCAACTTTGCAGGAAAACAGGTTTTAAAGGCAAAATGATCAAAAAGGAAAAATCAAGCCCGAGAACGAAGTGTCAGAAGAAGAAAGAACAAGAGTCTGCACAAGAGAAGGAGTCACGACACTACCCATATGACGTGGAAGCCACTCATGTGACGTGAGTGGCTGTCGTGACTCATGTTCAGAGATTGAAAAAGGTTGTCTGATTTCCACGGAAGGAGTCACGTGGCATGACTACCACCTGCGTGACGTGGAAGCATGCCGTGACCCAACTTCTGAAGACGTCTAATTGAGCCTGATTCCCACGACACCAACCTATGTGGCGTGACTTGGTTCCATGACATCAAGTCACGATACCGTGGAAGTTGTCGACTCTGTTCTCCTATTTTGTTTTGGATAGGATTAGCTTTGTATCTATAAATACCCCTGTATAGTCTGAGGTGCAGGAATTATTCATTACATTATTTTGAGAGCTATTTTATATTGTTTTGGAGTTCATAAACATATTCTTGGTTTTGTAGTTACAAACCCTAATTCGAGTTTTATTGATAATTGAGATTTTAGTGTTTCTTCATTGTTGTGAGATCATAATTATGTTTTCATCTATGAATTCTTCTTGTGTTCTTACAATTATGAGTAGCCAAACCCATCAACTAGGGTTGTGTGAACCATGAGGAATTAATGAAACTAGTTAATTGCAAGGCAATTCTATACCGCTGTGAATGCATGTATTGTTATCTTCTTCGTTGTGATTGCTTTTCTAACGGCTGCAAATGGTAGAAACCTGCCTGTATTCTAAACTTGCTCGAGAGAGAGGTAGAGATTGGGAAAAGAAGATAACAATAGAAATTTGAAGCTATCAACCTTCATTTAATAACTTGAGCCTTAGCGGGAATAATTATCTGAGATACACTCGAAAACCGAGAGGAGAAGAGTGAAATTCGCCTAACCAAGGTCGACAGATGTTTAGACGAACATATCTTGTCAAATTTTGCATGCCACATGGCGGGACAGTTTTGTTAGCACAAGTAATAGATGGAGTTAAGAAATCATCAGGGATCACAATCCTAGTGTATTTCTTGTATTATCTACAAACTCGATACAACCAGCAATCGTCATTGTTACTATTCATTTGCAAAACCCCCCTATTTTACTTACTTTCCAATTATTCGATCTAGTATTCTAAACAGATTTGTCCTATTCCCTGTGGGATCGACCCCAACCTAGTTGGGTTCTATATTTGACAATCGACCACATTATACTTCTTAGGAGGCATATTTTGGACGACATCAGGTATTGGGACCCATAAATCTTTATATTGTAGGAGTAGTGCTCATTTGAAGTTGACCTTAGTTTAAACATATTTCAAAACTCAATCAGTAAGAACACTTCCAACTTAACTGTGTGCTAGGGGCATTGTACAACCTTAGTTCATCTCTAATGCACTTTTATACTAAATAATTGATCCTATAACCAATGATGAATGTGGTTCTTATGCCTTTACAACAGATACTTTCAGTAACAACGGAACGGGTCGTTACACCTTTCTCTTTGATGGAGAAAGTCGTTATTTGTCTTTGAGAATTTTCTAAAGGATCAATCACTTCTCAGGTCAAGCTTACTGAGGCATTCCTTGATAGGTTCTTCCCTCTTTGTCCGATGCTTCAACTTTGGGACAAAATCACTAATTTTTGCCACTTGAGTGGAGAGCCCCTTTATGAGTCATGGCTTCAATTTAAGAAAAAGTTACTCCAATGTCCTAATCATGAGCTACCAAATAATGTGTCACTACAAACCTTTTACTATTTGTTGGATTCTTTGAACAAAATTGTGGTGGACAATCTAGCTGGTGGTTCCTTAAAGAATCAAACTTTTAGGGTTGCTTCAGGATTTCTTAATAAAAGAACAAAGACTAGTCATGCTTGGCATACTCGAGACAGCGAGGTGTAAATTGGTGCTCCCTATTCATATTTGGTGACCCAAGAGCAATGAAAGAATGATGAGGAGCGTGATAAGAACACGGAAAAAATGATGACCCAAATGGACCTTTTGATAAAGCATGTCATGGGTTCGATCCAAAAAATGTGAATATTGTTGCTACTAGAGGAATATGAATCTATGATAATGAATATGACTCACTCGATGAGGATATTAACTTCTTGGCAAGCCAAGCAGGGGGTTCTCGACCTACCTATCAAAGGTAAGACAATAATTAAGGTTGGAGCAAGGATAGGGACTTTGATTGGCGTAACCAAGATAGGGATCATGATAGAGATTGGTTATATTGTAATAGGGATAGTAAATTGGACATACAGAGATCGTGATAGATATGGATATGTTCCCCCTCATGATCGCCCAAAAGCAAAAGAATCCACTTTAAACCCAAAAAATTATAAAACAGAAAACATACTTGTACAAATTCTAAATTGGGTAGAAGGTAGTGACAAAGTTCATAAAGAGATGAAAAATGACTTCTTTTTATTAAATCAAGCAGTTACATCTCATGTGGTCTCCATAAAGCAACTTGAAGCACATTTGAGTCAAATCTTAGCCACCTAAATCTAAGGCAAAAAGGTGGACTTCCTAATGACATAGTGGTGAATCCTAAAAATAATAATATGTATTGTATAACTATCATCACTAGAAGCAAAAAGGTACTTGGTGATAATATGGGTAACATTGATGAAACTCCCAAGGAAGTGGTGATTGATGAGTAAACAAATATGAAAAGAAAGCATGTTGGGAAGTCACATGAAGAAGTTAAAAGCCTCAAAGCTAAATGATAGTCCAACCATCTCAAAACCAACGATAAAAGTTCCTCCTCCATTACCATAATGCTTAAAGAAGAAAGAGGAAGATGTCAAGTTCAAGAAGTTTATTTCCATGTTCAACATCCTTTTGGTGGATGTGTTGCTTGATATGACCGGATATGCCAAGTTTATGAAATACTTGGTGACTAAGAAGTGGACGATGGACTTGAACTATTGAAATTTCACACCATTGTAGTGCAATTATGTCTAGCAATATGGTAGTAAAGAAGAAAGACCCCGGTGCCTTCACTATTCCTTGCATGATCGGTTTGTACAAATTTTCCAAAGCTTTGTGTGACTTGGGAGCAATAATCAATTTGATACATTTGGACATATTCATGAAGTTGGTCTTAGGGACTCCCAAGGCTACCATAATGAGGTTATTAATGGCAGACCGATTAATCAAAAGATAGATTATAAGGTCCAAGTTGATAAGTTTAGATTTTCGTCCAACTTTGTCACTCTCAATTACAAGATAGATTATAAGGTCTCAATCATCCATGGTTGGCCTTTCCTTTCTACGGGGAGAGAATTGGTAGCTATGGAGTATGGTGAATTGGCATTTAGAGTGATTGATAATGAAGTCATATTCAATGTATGCAAGTCAATGAAACAACCAAAGGACTTGTAAGTTATTTCAGTTATTGATTCAATCGACAAAGTTGTTGCTAAAACATTAAAATTTGCAACATTATTGGAATCCCTCCCCGAATTCGCACCCACAAAATCAAATTAGAACCCGACTGTGTGACTAGCATTGAGAATCAAAGGAGGTTGAATCATCCAATACAATAAGTAGTCAAGAAAGAAATTATAAAGTGGGATGATATAGATGTGGTGTGCCCAATCTCCGAAAACACGTGGGTATGCCCATTGTAATGTGTGCTTAAAAAGTGGGGAATAACTATTGTGCCTAATGAGAAGAATGACCTTATTCCCTTAAGGCCTATCACGGGTGGCGTGTTTTTATAGATTATAGAACGATAAACTCATGGACCAAAAAAGACCATTTTCCCATTCCCTTCATGGACCAAATGTTGGATCGGTGGTAGGGTAAGGATGGTATTGCTTTCTTGATGGCTACTCTGGGTACAATCAAATATTCATTTTCCCAGAAGACCAAGAAAAGACAACTTACACTTGTACATATGGAACTTTTTCATTGAAAGGTATGCCGTTTTCCAAAGGTGTATGTTATTGATTTTCACTAACATAGTAGAAGATTCAATGGAGTTGTTCATGGATGGCGTTTTAGTGGTAGGAGATTCTTTTGAAGCGTATCTTGATTATTTAAAAAAATTGCTCCATCATTATGTAGAAACTAACCTTGTTCTCAATTAGGAGAAGTGTCATTTTATGGTAAAAGAAGGAATTATGCTTGGACACAAAATTTTGGGGCATGGCATTCATTTAGATCAATCGAAGGATAATAGCTAAATTGCCTCCTCCTATCTCCATAAAGGGAGTAAGAAATTTCTATGGTCATGCGGGATTCTATTGGGATTTATAAAATACTTTTCAAAGATAGCCCATCAATTGTGCAAGCTTCTTGCAAAAGAAGCTAAATTTGAATTTGATGGAAGTTGTGTAAGAGCATTTAATTGCAGAAAGGAAAAGCAAACACCTATCATTATGGCTCCAAATTGGTCCCTTCCTTTTGAATTTATATGTGATGCTAGTGGGATAGAATTAGGAGTGGTTCTTAGGCAAAAGATAGACAAGATATTCCATCTGGTTTATTATGCTAGTAAGTCGTTGAATAAGGCACAAAGAAATTACATGGTCATAGAGCAAGAGTTGTTTGCTGTGGTTTATGCGTTTGAGAAGTTTTTTGCCTATTTGTTAGGTTCCAAGGTGATTGTTCATACCAATCATGCAGTCATACGGTGCTTGATAGCAAATAAAGAGGCAAAACCAAGGCTACTCCGGTGGATTTTGTTGCTCCAAAAGTTTTGTCTTTGAAGTGAAAGATAGGAGAGGGTGTGAGAATCAGGTGCTGGACCATTTATCCCTCCTTGAAACAAATGGTGAAGAGTTGGGGGAGATAGACATTTATGAGTTTTTCTGCGATAAATGTGTCATGGCTATGGCGGAAGAGATGGTCCCTTGGTTTTTAGATTTTTCAATTATATTAATTATGGCATAATCCTAGATGGCTTAAGTTTGCACCAAAGAAAGAAGTTCTTGTATGATGTCAAAAGGTATTTTTAAGATGAGCACTACTTTTTAGGGAATGCGGCGACAGTGTGATTTGATGGTGTGTGGCTGAAAATGATATTAGACCCATTCTTAAAGCATGTCACTCTTCTCTGGTCGGTGGTCACCATGGTGGAGTTCATACAACGTCAAAAGTTCTTCAACGCTGGTTCTATTGGACCTTATATTGGCCCTCCTTATACCATGATTCACATGAGTTGGTTCACACTTGAGAACAATGTCAAAGACAAAGAGGAATTTCAATGAGGCATCAAATACAATTGAAGCTAATCCTTGAAGTGGAATTGTTTGATGTGTGGGATATCGACTTCATAGGACCCTTTGTGAGTTCATTTAGGAACTGATATGTCTTGGTGGCGGTGGATTATATTTCTAAATGGGTTGAAGCGTTGGCGTTGAAGAATAATAAAGCCGAGAGTGTAACTCAGTTCTTGAATAAAACATATATTCACTTGCTTTGGAACACCTCGTGCTATTATTATTGATGGGGGTTCCTACTTTTGAAATTGAGCTTTTGGTTCCTTGCTAGACAAGTATGTAATCAAACATAAGGCGGCCTCGCCATACCTTCTCAAGTGAGTGGACAAGTGGAGGTGTCTAACAAAGAAACTAAATGAATCTTTGCTAAGACCATAAATGCCAATCAAATGGATTGTGCCCAGAAATTTGATGATGCCCTATATACATATATGACTACTTTTAAAACTCCAATTGGCATGTCTCCATATTGATTAGTATTTGTAAAGGCTTGCCATGTATAAGTTAAGTTAGAATATAAGGCGTTGTGGGATTTTCTTAAATTAAACATCAAATAGGAGGACACTACCATGTCGAGAGTGGAGCAATTACAAGAAATTGATAAATTATGTTTGAGAGCTTATGAGAGCTCCGCTTTTACAAGGAGCGTATAAAAAGATAGCATGATGCCAAAATCGTAAACAAGGAGTTCAAAAACAGTGATGAAGTCCAAGTGTTTAACTTAAGACTCAAGTTGTATCCAGAAAATCTTAAATGATGGTGGTTGAGGCTATTTAAGGTAGAACAAAGCTTCTTGAGTGGGGCTATTGAGTTGGAATGTGAAGATGGGTCTCGATTGACGGTGAATGGTCAATGGGTGAAGCAATACATTTGAAAGACACCGAGGGTTGACTTGATTGAGGTGTTCTATCTCGATGAAACTTGATGAATCCTACCCACATTGTTTCATGAAGGTAAATAAGGTACTTTTGGGGAGGTAATCCAAGTTTTACTTATTGTATTGAATAACGTTTTTTCAATGGTGCAGGTGTGTGAGAATATTGGGTTCAAAAATTCAAAAATGAAGGCTTTACACCACATGTGCAATGGCACACAAAACTTATGCATATTGTATCCTAGTTATATGTATCACACAAGTGTGACACCAAAAGTAACAGCATCTGAAAGCCAAGCTCCTTGTTACCACAACACTTGTGCATATCACATTGCACTTTTACATATCGCACAAGTGCATCACCAAAAGTAACAGTTGCTACTTATCCCTGAAAGTCAACTCTTAGTATCACCTAAGAGTTGTGCATACTGTATTAGATTTATGTGATATTATTCGTGCTCACACAACATGGGTCGGTAAGTAAAGGGTCGTTTTGATTTGAAGAAATCTAAAAGTTTTGACCTTTTATCTTCTTCTCCAATTAAACCCTAAACATCTTTCACCTCTTTCGTTTCCTTCCATTAGTATAATTTACTCTCTCTATCACACACACACTTTCATACTATTCACCTTTGCATAAGCTGGCCTCTGTCAACACACTCACACACTTGCCGGAATCCACATCGTTGGTTCACAACTCCCTCATTTTAGCTCAGAATTGCAAAAAATTCAAAACCCAAGCTCCCCTTGCTATGGAGAACAAACTCCAATAACTTTGAAGCCATGATTTAAAGCCAAAATCATCAGATTTTAAAACCCATTTAAACTTTCCTTCAAGTCATGAAGAACACAAAAATTCAATCCTAATGGATTCCTTCACTGATTTAGTCGAAATTACGGATTTGAACTCCAAATGAGAGAGAGAGCAAACCTCAATACTCAAAAGCATCCAATCCCACTTAGATCTACAAACCCACTTGATTAATTTTAAAGTACTTCACCTACAACAATGGTGAAACCCTCAATCATAACAAACAAAATGAAATCTTTGATCAAGACATATTAGATACTGGAGAACACAATTCTAGTATCGGAAACTCAAAACAAGACTCAAATCAAAACCTCAAAATTTAAAATTCTTCAAAAATATTTTGAACATTTTTTTTGTAAGTAAAACATCCAAGACTAGATTTGTAGGAATAAATATATACATCGCTCTGATACCAAACGATGTAAATCAAAGTATGAAAATTGTAAACAAGTGCAGAAATTAAAGAAAGTGATAAAGAAAGATAAAGATTGACACAAATAGGAAATTGAAAGAAACCAAAGGGTATATTAAACCCAATTACCTCAATTCACATTAACCTACAATAACCTAATCTTCTATGTTGACCGCGAGGAAATTGAATTCACCCTACAACCAATCGTTTCTAAACAAAGGTTCAAAACAAGCTTCACAAAGATCAACTCTCAATACGAGTATTTTTATCAATTCAACATAAACTAAAGAGTAAAAGAGATAGCCTCCATTATTTATAGTTTACTACAAAGCCCAAAAGTGGCCCTTTATGTAAATTACAAAAATAGCCCCCAAAAGTGAGCTATTCTTTAAATCATGCCGCTCTAGAATGCATAAAGGGAACACACAAGTATTGTTCAATGAATGTAAGTACTAATCAAACTCGTACAAGTGAACCCTCCAATCTGTCAAGTTGTGTGTCCAACTGTTGAGTTGTGCGTGCAGTACTTCATCCATTGGACTTCTTTCGGTCTCCAACTCAATTATCAAAGCATGGAACCTTTTGGATAGTATAAATATATGCTCAAGTATTTCTGTCTTCAGGAATATACCTTCAAGTGCTTGTAGCTCCTACACATGGGTCCTTGTTAATGGCTTAGAGGTGACTTGGGTCACATCATTCTCTCCTTTTTGAAGAGAATTTGTCCTCAAGCCCACCATCACTATGAACATCAAAAAGCAAGAGGTCAGACACGTTGAATGTATTATGGACTTGGTACTCCAGGGGTAGATCAATCTTGTAAACATTATCATTGAGTCGCTCAAGGAGGTTAAATGGACCATCTCACCTAGGCATAAATTTTCCTTTCCTTTTGTTTGGGAACCTCTCTTTTCCAAGTGAATCCACACCCAATCTCCAGGTTCAAGCACAACTCTTTTTCTCCCCTTGTTTGCCTTTTAGAGGTCTCTTGGTTGTTCTTCTCAAGTTGAAGCCTCACTTCCTCATGCAATTTACAGGGTTGATTTTATGATTCGGGAATGGTCATCCTCTAATCTTCTATTTAAACTAGTCTTATACTTACATCATTGAGCGGGGTTGTGAGAATATAATTCAAATGCATTTACTTATCTTCCCATTTTGTAACCAAGTAAGGTGATCTAGGTACATTCCTATCCTAGCCACAAATCAATTCCTTATTTTACTAAAAAAAAATCTTACTCCATATATTCTTCGTTCCATCCTTTAGTTCCCTTGGTCCGTTGACTTTGGAATTTTAGATTTATTTTAATGGCTGCGAATTATTAAAATAGTAAAACAAGAATATAAGAACAACTATTTTGATAATTAAATAAATAAAATCAAGAATTACTAAAAAAATCATTTAATTAGCTACCATAATTCTAGAAAATTAGTTTAATAGTCATGGATAAATTACAACAAATCATCCAAAGAATCAACACAAAAATAAATAATAAAAGAGAAGAGAAGATGAAACCAATTTTTTCGGCCTCCATCGCGGAAGAACAACTATGATGATAATCAAATAAATCGAATAAAATATTTACTAAACAATCATGTTGTCAACTAACATAATCCTTGAAGGAGAAGTTTAACTCCACATAGACATGGAGCAATTACAACAAATCATTCAAAGAAATAACCATTAAAGTTTTAGCAGCCTATCCAATTTAAGTGTTACGATTAAAGTTGAACAAATGTGATTTGTAACCAACAAGAGTTTTGAGTTTTAATTTTATACTCTAAATAATTGAAATAACAATGATATGAAACTTGGATTGTAAACAATATATGGAGAATTCCAAGGTTAAGGCATTTATTTCACGTTCATGCATAACTATGGTTTCTAGCCGGTGATTATTGATTTACGAGGTTGATAATATAACTCAGGGATGGTCACCCTCTAAGTCATCTACCCAAATCAGTCTCACAACTGCATCGTTGAGCGGGGATGTGAGTCTCTAATTTGGATGCATTAAGTTATCTTTCCGTTTAATTAACCAAGTGGGGCATTTAGGTATATCTCTATCCTAACCGCAAATCCTCCTTTAACAATTAGTATCTAACAATCAATGATATGATCCACACTCCCTACGTCCTTCATTCCGTCTCTCCACTCCTATGGTCAATTTGTTTTGAGACTTAGATTTATCCTAAAGTTCATGACGCTTTAGAATAGTAAAACAAGAACGCAAGAATAATTACATAACTTGATAAAAATATAAATCAAACTAATTATCCATATTTACAAAATCATGTTGTAGCTTAAACCCTTTAAAAAGGGCGTTTAACCACTCATACTCATACAAAGAATCTTCATAGATGAGTTCATTAATTAAAATTATAAGAAAGAAAAGTCAAAGAAGATAGAATCCTAATTTTTGTGTCTCCCTTTCTCTCCAATTCATGTATCCTCAAAGAATCATTGTAAATGTGGGTAAGTACTCCTTATATAGTGCTTTAAGTCATCCATAGGCTGACCCAGATGAAACATATGCATTTACCAACTTGCCCCAAATTAACTAAGTGGGTGACGCATGGCCAACAAAAGGGAAAAATAGTGTGCCCTCGCCCTAGGGGGTGCGAAGCAAGGCCCCCTACCATGCGATGGGGGGTACGGCGCAAGCCCCCCTCCACAAGGTGAGGGTTCGCCCAATTCTTGCTCTATTCTTCCCGTCTTCTCATTCCTTATTTCCCCACTTCTTGTGGCTTGTTTGTAGGCTTCATTCAGCTTCTATAGATTCTCCAATTGTCACCAACAAGAAATCATAACAAAAATTAGTCCGTACAACAGAATAAAGCTCATCAAAGTATACTAGAACAAGTATAGCTCAAGCTAGCAACACTAGTTTTCTCGTCTAAGTTCTATTTGATCATTTTGACTCTTGACTTGTTTCAAATGCACCTTAAACACTCTAAACATGTAACTTAGCACAAAAATACACAAAGAACAATATTAAATTCATTAATCACATCAAGTTATCCTCAAAACTAAGCTAAACGGGCATAGATAATGACACTTTGTATAAATACACCAAAGATCACCACCCCACACTTAAAGCCTTGTTCATCCTTGAACAAATATTTACAATCAAAGAAGGCTCTAACATTGTTAATTTAAATAAGACACTCAAGCTAGAACTACAACGACTTCGTGAATAGCAAGTTCTATACTAAGCATGTCATATCACAATTTAAACATATGAATACTACCTCAAAACTTCCTAGCCTCAAGAATTGACTCTACCAAGTTGAGAAACTCATGTATATTTTTCAACAAAAAGATCATATTAGTTACCTATCTATCATCAAATATGCGCCCTCACAAAGAGAGTCACCGATATTCACTCACACCTATGCAATTTATCATAAGAATGGGTACAAGAATCACATTTTGCTCACTCTCACAAAGAATTTGCATGTCACATAAGCTGAACCATAAGATTTCCCTTAGTGTAGTACTTCACTAATATAAGAATATTAAAGCACTAGATCAAGTAGGACTTTATGGGTTGTAATGTAAGCTAAGGGACGGGTAGGAACTATTTTGGTCGACACTAGTGACTAACTTTCCCAAGCGCTTTAATACACCACACTTTCCATTAAGCTCTTATTTAACCAACCTATTTTTCACCACTTTTCTCTTCCACCACTCTTTTTTTTCCCACTTTAATCTAGCTTACACATCTTTTTTAGGGAGTTTTTTCTGATTTTTTTTTGCAATAAACTTTACTCTTTTTACTTTGCTCCCTATCAACAACACATAAACCTTTTTAACACACCAATAGCTACTACTTTGGGGCTTCAAAATCACTCTTTCTCTTCAATTTTCACTCCTTTACAACTTTTATTTTTCAACTCAAGCACTTAAGAGTTTTGGATCAAGTTACGGTCTATTGAAAGAAAAAGGAGTAAGCTACATATGAGGCTACCAAGGAATAGGCTAAAGGCTCAATGGGGATAACTAAGATCATGCATCATAGGTAAACAAGGTATAAAACATAGCTATCAAAGAAATGCCTATATCATCTCCTAAACTCAACATTCTTTAATTCACTTTGCAAACACACCGAGCACGTTATATACATCAATATGCAAACATGGAGTATAACAAAAACCTCACTAATACTTGGCACATGTTCAAATTAAGAAGGATCACTATAGACTCTCAACCAAGCAATTACAAGAATTCAAAATTAATCCAACAACACCCAAGAGTCAAATAAATGAGCCTAGGTGTCTCAAAGAAGTCATTCAACTCATAACAACATGACTTAGAGTTTAAAACCAACTTGCATCAAGTAATCATGTGTAGTACCAAACAAGAGCATCAAATGACAAAAAAAATTAAAATTACTCTTAAAAATCAAAAAGGATACTTGGTTCAATGGGATCCCCCTCGAAAAAGAACCGAAACGAAAAACCGAGGAGTGGGTGAAGTGTGCTTCTACTAAGTGAAAACAAAAACTAAAAGAAAACAAAGATAAAATCTTTTTGTAATTTTTTAAATTTAATTGCAAATTACAAAAATACTTTCTGAGGCCTCTAGGCCTAGCTAGTAGCATCATATCCATCACGGAGGTGCGGGGGATCCCACATTTAGTTTTGGCCATGCTCCTTTAGCTAAGATCTCAGGTACTCAAACTTCCCTTAAACCTGTCAACACAAAACAAAACCAAAACCAAAGGTGATACTAAAGAAAACTAAAAAAAAATAAAAATAACTATCTTAACTTGGGTTGCCTCCCAAGCAACGCTTGATATATTGTCGCAGTAGGATACACATCATAACTATCATCTATATTTTCTCATTTTTTCTCTTTCTTTTGGGGCCCATTTTCTCCTCCTCTTATGAACTCTTGAGTGCTCCTACTCAAAGTCTGCATATTCTCTTACATTTACTTTTTTTGGATCCATTCTAGTTTTTCAAGCTCAGGCTTAGTCCTCAATTTGGGCAAATCCATGAGAGAGTCCAAAGAGGTAATGAGAAGTTTGCACTCCTTCACCCCATACTCATCCACTTCTATAACCGTGATCAATCATAGATCTCTATAGTGTGAGGGTGTGTTGAGTGTTCTGTACACTCTGAAAACCCCCTGTTCATCATTCAATCTTATCTTAAGCGTGCACTTTCTAACATCTATCAAAGCTCCACCGATAGCCAAGTATGGAAATCCCAATATGATTGGTACCCTGTCATTTTCATTATAGTCAAGAACAATAAATTCAGAAGGAATAATGAACTTACCAACCTTAATGAGAACATCCTAAATAATTCCTTCGGGGACTGCTCTAGTTTTATCTGCCATCTGTAGCATAACTGAAGTGGGCCTTGCCTTCCCAACACAAGAGTATTAAAAACTGAAAGGATCATCAAGTTGATGCTTTCCCCTATATCACTCATAGCTTGAACAACATCACTTTCACTAATTTATATGGGGAGGGTGATCTTAGGCATATTTATACACCTAAGTGTCATTATCTATGCGGGTTTAGCTTAGTTGGAGTATAACTTGATGTGATTCTTAAGGTATAAAGTGTGTAAGTGTGTATTTATGTGCTAAGTTACATGTTTGGAGTGTCTGAGGTGCATATGAAACAATTTAAGAGTCAAAAGGATCAAATAGATCTTAGACGAGAAAACTAGTGGTGTTAGCTTGAGCTATGCTTGTTCTAGTGTACTTTGATGAGCTTTATTATGTTGTATGGACTAATGTTTATTATGAGATGTTGTATGTTACCATTGGACTATCTATGGAAGCTAAATGAAACATACAAACAAGACACACGAAGTGGGGAAACAAAGAACGAGTGCATGGGGAGAAGAGCGTGAAAATCGGACGAACCCTCACACCATACGAGTGGGTATGCACCACACACCTCAAAGCATAGGAGTGGGAATACACTGCACCCCCCCCCCAATGCATGGGAATGGGTGTGTGCCACAACTCCTAGCATGGGCAGCTACTGTTTTGGGTGTGCTATGGGCAAGTGCCGCACCCCTCTTGGAATGCGATGGTGTACGCGCCGCACCACCCCCAATTACGTCAAAAATTTGTTGTTTTTTGCTTTGTATAAGTTGGGGACAAGTTGGTAAATGTATATATTTCAGTTGGGGAAGCATATGGACAACCTAAAACACTATATAAGGATAACCTAAAACACTATATAAGGATAACATAGCCACATTTACACAAAAACTTTAGGAACAACACAAGATTGGAAAGAGGAGAAAGCATTAAAGGCTCTACACTAGGGTTTTTCATTCTCTACTTTATCTTATTTGTAGTTTTACTTTATAAACTCACCTATGGTGATTCTTTGTATGACTATGAGTTGCTAAACACCCTCTTTCTAGGGTTGAGTCTATAACATGATTGCTTGATTATTATTTTGTAGTTAGTTTATATGTTTATCAAGTTATGTGATTATTCTTGTGTTCTTGTTTTACTATTCTAAAGCATCATGAACTTTAGGATAAATCGAAGTCTCAAAATTAATTGACCATATAAGTGGAGAGATGGAATGAAAAATATATGGAGTGTGACCCTAAGTGACGCTTGCATCAATTAAGGAGAGAAGCAGCACTTCTCTATCGAATCCTGCAAGTTCAAAAGGATGAGACTATTCCTGCAGCAATGAGTGATGAACAACCACCCTGCAGAACAATACGCGAAGTCGAAATCACACTCACATATAATGTGACCTCCAGTATCCAAATACCATATGCAGGAGGCAGATTTGATCTTAAACAGAACATGGTATAATTATTGCACACAAGCGGGCAATTTATAGGCTTGTCATATAAGAACCTACAGGTCCATCTTCAAAATTTTCTTGAGGTCAGTGAAACATTCATTCCTGCAGGAGTCTCAACGAATTATGTGAGGCTCACTCTTTTCCCATTCTCACATTTGGGACAAGTAAAGAAATAGTTGAACGCAGAACCTTCAAATTCAATCACAACTTGGGACAACTTGGCAAGGAAGTTCCTCATTCGATTCTTTCCTTCTGGAGAAACTGCAAAGTTGAGGAGTGAGATCTTAAGTTTCAAGCAGAAGCCAAACAAAAATCTCTATCATTCATGGGAGAGATTCAAGTCTCTTCTCAGAGATTGCCCACATCACCAATAGACTAATAAGGTATTAGCTCATACTTTTGTAGAAAGTCTTGACCATAACATAAAGATTTTGCTAGATTCAACGACAAGTGGTCAAGCATTGGAAGAAACCTACTATGAGTTGTGTGCTCTCCTAAATAATATTGAACAAGGTAATGCAGAGTGGTAGGGTGATGTATTACTAAGTATGGTGAAGAATCCTATATGTATGATCGAGGTAGATAGTGTAACAACATTGGCAGCACAGTTGGCCTCTTTTAAGAACTAGATGATGACTCAGTTCAATGAGTTGAGTATGGCTCAAACTTAGGCTCAAGTTAATGCATTGCAGCAGGTTCAGACTTGGTGTGAAACTTATGGTAATAGTGGTCATTCTGCAGACTTGTGTGCAACATATTCGGAGTTGGTAAATTTTATGGGTAATGCACAAAAAGGTAATCAAAACTATGGTAATGCCTACAATCTTAACTAGCAGAGTCAGCCCAACTATTCTTGAGGAAATAATCAGGGTCAAGATCAGTAATATCAGTAGTAGCAAGGTATTCAAAATAACACACAGGCCAATAATATAGAAGAGACATTGAAAAAGATTCTGGCCAATCAAGAACAAATGGTTGCAAAGATAAAATATCAGCAATTGGCTCAAAAGAATTTAGAGATGTAGATGGGTCAGTTAGCTCAGGCACAAAACACAAAACCTCAAGGGGGTCTGCCTAGTGATACAGAGCAAGATCCAAAGCAAAATATGGTGATCACATTGAGGAGTGGTAGAAATTTGATTGATGCACCTCCAAAGAAAAATCATGAGGTGCAAGCAGAGTTGATCACACCTGAGCAAAAAGAAAAGCAAGGTGAGTCTAAAGAAGCTAATAAAAATAGGAAGTCTGAGTACCCTAATAAGAAGGCGGTTGAGCAACCTAAAAATACACCACCACTACCATTCCCTCAAAAGCTTAAGAAAGCCAAAGAGGATGCTTGTTTTAAGAAGTTCTTTGACATATTTAGAGAACTTCACACTAACCTCCCTCTTGTTGATGTTTTATAAGGAATACCAAAGTATTCTAAGTACTTGAAGGACGCGGTGACAAATAAAATGAGGCTTGGTGATGTTGAGAATGTAGCACTTACTAAAAAGTGTAGTTCTGTGATGATGAGTAAGATACCTAAAAAGCTCAAGGACCCTGGGAGTTTTACCCTCCCCCATACAAATTGGTGAAAGTGATGTGGTTCAGGATTTGAGCGATTTAGAGGCAAGCATCAATTTGATGCCCCTTTTAGTGTTTAATACTCTTGGTTGGGGAAGCCAAGACCCGTATCAGTTGTGTTACAGATGGTGGAAAGAACTAGAGTAGTCTCTGAAGGAATTATTGAGGATGTGCTCATTAAGGTTGGTAAGTTCATAATTACTGTTGACTTTATCATTCTTAATTATGATGCAGATGACAAGGTACCAATCATATTATGATGTCCATTCTTGGCTACTGGTAGAACGTTGATAGATTTTTGAGAGGGCACACTCAAGATGAGATTGAATGATGAAGAGGTGGTTTTTAGAGTGTACGAAGCAATCAACACACCCTCACACTACAAGGATTTATACATGATCACAGTGATGGAATTGGAAGAGTGTGGGGTGGATGAGAGAAAACCTCCCATTGCCTCTTCGAACTCTCTCATCAAGTTTCCTAACTTGACAAATAAGCTTGAGTTGGAAAAACTTGAAGGGAATCCTGAAAAGATGAGTGTAAGAAAAGATGCAGACCTAAAGTGTGAGCACTCGAGAGGTCAAAAAAGAGAAGAAGATAGGCTCCGAGTATGAGGAAAAGTATGAGATAATTTGGATAATAGTTGTAATGTGAGTCATGCCGCGACAGTAAACCAGGCGCTGCTTGGGAGGCAACCCAACTTACGGTAGTTATTTTTATTTTGTAGTTTTTCTTTAGTATCACTTTTTGTTTTGTTTTTTGTTTTGTGTTGATAGGTTGAAGGGAAGTCTGAGTACCAGAAATCTTAGCTAAAGAGCATGGAAAAAACCAAGTGTGGGGTCCTTCGGACCCTTTAATGGAGATAATGCTACTAGCTAGGCCTAGAGGCCTCATGGAGTATATTTATCCTTACTTTGGTTTATAATTTGGGGACAAAGTGTGATCTTAAGTGTGGGGTGGGAATATTTTGATTTATTTAGGGTGAAGTGTGCTATAGGGTTCTTACTTTAATTTAATTGCAAGTTTCGACTAAATTGAAATAATTACAAATAGATTTTATCTTTGTTTGTTTTTAGTTTTTGTTGTTATTTTGATTTAGTAGAAGCACATTTCACCCACTCCTCGATTTTTCTTTTTGGTTCTTTTCTAAGGGGAAGTCCTTTGGACCCAGTATCCTTTTTTATTTTTAGGTGTAATTTTAAAATTTTAATCGTTAGGAATAAATAGAGATGCTCTTGCTATGTTCTACACAGGATTACTTGATGCAAGTTGGTGTTGAATTATTAGGCATGTTGTGAAAAATTTAATGACTTCTGTGAGACAGTTAGGTTCTTTTATTTGACTCATGTGTGATGTTGGCTTAATTTGAATTCTTCTTGCAATTGCTTAGTTGAGAGTCTATAGAGAATCTTCTTGATTTGAACATGTACCAAGTGTGAGTGAGGTTTTTATTATATTCCATGTTTGCATATTGATGTCTAGAAATTGCCCGGTGTGTGTGCAAAGCAAAATAAAGAATATTGAGTTTGGGATATAATATAGGCATTTCTTTGATAGCCAAATTTTATGCCTTCTTTATCTACCCTTTATGCATGACCTTAGTTAGCCCCATTGAGCCTTTAGCCTATTCTTTGGTAGCGTGATATGTATCTTATTTCCTTTCTTAAAATTGACCATAATTTGATCCAAAATACCTAGGCGCTTTAGTTGAAAAATTAAGATGTTAAGAAGTGGGAAATTGAGGAAGGAAAAAGTGAACGTGAAGCCGCAAAATTGTAGATATTAGTGCTTAAAATGCTTATGCGCTGTTAGTTGGGGGTAGTGTAATGAAAAAAAATATTTATCAAAAGAGAATCATGTATTGATAGCAAATACTCCTTGCTAAAGATTTTTAAGCTAGCCTAAAGAGATGGGGCAAAACAAAAGAGAGATGGCAAGATAAAAGTGGTAGAAAATAGGTTGGTTATAGATGAGCTTAATGAAGAGTGTGATGTATTAAAGAGCTTGGGAAAGTTAGTAATTATTCTTGACCAAAATAGTTCCTACCCATCTCTTAGCCTACATTACAATCCGTAAAGTCCTACTTGATCTTGAGCTTTGATATTCTGATATTAGTGGAGCACTACACTATGGGTAAGTCTCTTATGGTGAGGGCGCTTGTTTAATGATGTATAGGTAATTTATATGATCTCTTCATTGAGTAATATGCATGAGTTTTCCAACTTAGTAGAGTCAATTTTTGAGACTAGGATGTCTTGAAGTAATATTCATGTGGGGTCAATTGTCATATGTCATGCTTAAAGTATAACTTGCTATTCATGTAGTTGTTGAAGTTCTATCTTGAGTGTCTTATTTAATGTAGTAATGTCAGAGTCTTCCTTGATTTTAAAGAGTTGCTCAAGGACGAACAAGGCTTTAAGTGTGGGGTGGTGATCTTAGGCGTATTTATATACCTAAGTGTCATTATCTATGCGCGTTTAGCTTAGTTTGAGGATAAATTGATGTTCTTATTAAGGAAGAAAGTGTGTGTGTATGAATTTGTATGCTAAGTTACATGTTTGGAGTGTTTGAGGTGCATTTGAAACAAGTCAAGAGTCAAAAGGATCAAATAGAGCTTAGACAAGAAAACTAGTGGTGCTAGCTTGAGCTATGCTTGTTCTAGTGTACTTTGATGAGCTTTATTGTATTTTATGGACAAATGACTATTATGAGATGTTTTAGGAGACCATTGGAGTATCTATGGAATCTAAATTAATCCTACAAACAAACCACACAAAGTGGGGAAACAAGGAACGAGTGCATGTGGAGAAGAGCGTAAAAATCGGACGAACCCTCACGCCATGGGAGTGGACATGCACCGCACCCCTCAAAGCATGGTAGTGGGAATGCACCGCACCCCTCAATGAATTTTACTGGGTGTGTGTTGTACCTCCTAGCATGGGTAACTACTGTTTTGGGCGTGCGATGGGCGTGCGCCGCACCCTTCTTGGCATGCGATAGGGCACACACCGCTCCATCCCAAAGTACATCTAAATGTTGTTCTTTTGCTTGGTTTAAGTTTGGGGAAAGTTGGTAAATGTCTATGTTTTGATTGGGGAATCCTATGGACGACCTAAAACACCATATAAGGAGTCCTTATCCATATTTACACAGAAACATTTGAAACAACAAAAGATTAGAGAGAGTAGAAAGCATCAAAGGCTCTACACTAGGGTTTTTCTTTCTCTACTTTATCTTCTTTGTAGTTTTACGTTATGAACTCACCTATGGTTATTCTTTGTATGATTATGAGTGGATAAAAACCTTATTTCTAGGCTTGATCCTATAATATGATTGCTTAATGATGGTTTTATATTTGGTTTATATGTTTATCAAGTTATGTGAATATTCTTGCGTTCTTGTTTTACTATTCTAAAGCGTCATGAACTTTAGGATAAATCTAAGTCTCAAAATGAATTGACCATAGGAGTGGAGAGATGTAATAAATAACATAGGGAGTATGGATCATGTCTTTAATTGTTATATACTAATTGTTAAAGGATGATTAGCAGTTAGGATAGAGATTTACCTAAACGTCCCACTTGGTTAATGAAACGGGAAGATAGTTTCATGCATTCGAATTAGAGACTCAGATCCCCGCTCAACGATGTAGTTGTGAGAATAATTTGGGTAGATGACTTAGATTATGACCATTCCCAAGTTGTAATATCAACCCCGTAAATCAATAATCACGATAAACATCAACACACCTGCTAGAAACTATAGTTATGCATGAATGTGAAGTAAATGCCTCAACCTTGGAACTCTCCATCTATTGTTTAAAATTTGAATTTCAAACCATTGTTATTTTTATTCTTTAGTTATAAAAACAAACTCAATCTCTTTGGTTACAAATCACACTTATTTAATTTGAATAGTAATATTTGAATTGGATCATTTGGTAAGAACTAAGTCCCTGTGGGATCGATATTTGGCTGGCAAGAGCCACTTGATTACTTGCACGACCATGTACACTTGCATGTATAGTTGTAAGCAATAGAGGGAGAAATGCCTAGGGTCCTTGAGATTTTTGGGCATCTTTCCCATAACCACAGAGCTACACTCTTCACTAAGTGCTACTATCTCAATATCACCAAGCCTCCTTTTGTTCGTCATCACATCCTTCAAGTACTTAGTATACTTGGACATTTCCTGCAAAACATCTAATAAACGAAGGTTAATGTGAAATTCTCTGAATGTGTCAAAGAACTTCTTAAAACAAGCATCCTTTTGGGTTTGCTTAACTGGCTTTTTATTTGGGTACTCAGACTTCCTCTTTTTGTTAGCTTCTTTGGACTCCACTTGCTTTTTGGTTTTCTCAAGTTTGCTCAACTCTGCTTGCACCTCATGATTTTTCTTTGGAGGTGTATCAATCAAATTTCTACCACTCCTCAATGTGATCGCCGTAACTTGCTTTGGAGCTTTCTCTGTATCACTAACTATACCCCCTTGAGGTCTTGTATTTTATGCCTGAGCTAACTAACCCATTTGCGTCTCTAAATTCTTTTGAGCCAATTGCAGATTTTTTATCTCTGCTGTCATTTTTTCTTGGTTGGCAAAAATCTTTTTCAAAGTCTCTTCAATATTATTGAGTGGTGTTTTGAATACCTTGATGCTGCTGAAATTGCTGAGCTTGAACCTTATTATTGCCCCTAGAGTAGTTCGACTGACTCTGCCAGTTACCATTGTAGGCATTACCATAGTTTTGACTACCTTTTTGTACACTGCCCATAAAATTTACCAACTCTAGATTTACACCGCAAAGGTCTGCATAATGATCACTTTCTCCACAGATTTGACAACAAATCTGAGCTTGTTGAACCTGTTGTAGTAATTACGTAACATTGGATGGAGCATAGCCCTGAGCCATACTCAATTTATTCAACCGACTCATCATCTGATTTTTCATGCTAGCCACTTGTGCTGTCAATGTTGTGATGGCATAGATTTCTGATGTACTTGAAGCATGCTTCACTGCATCTCTATGAGCATTACAATGCCAATTTGGGTTAGTCTGTGCAAGTTTTTCCAACAAAGTGTAAAGCTCATCATAAGTTTTCTCTAAAGCTTAACCACCAGCAGCTGAATCTAACAAAATTTTAGTATTTAGGTCAAGAATTTCAACAAAAGTGCGAGCTAACACTTCATTATACTGCTAATGATGAGAGAAATCTCTGAGAAAACCCTTGAATCACTCCCAAGCCTGGTACAAATTTTCTTCGGGCTTCTGAGTGAAACCCATTTTTCACTTCTCAATTTCATAGTCTTACCAGATGTGTAGAGTCGGATGAGGAACTTTCTTGCAAGATCGTTCCATGAGGTGATGGAATTTACAGGCTCCTACTTAACCACTTCTTCGCTTCTACCAAAAGTGAGAATGGAAAAAGTTTAAGACTCACATAATCAGTGGAGACTCATGCATGCTTGAACGTGTCACTGGTCTTTAAGAACTTCTGAAGATGGACCTGTGGGTCCTCATGAGTCTGACTAGCGAATTTTCTACTCGAGTGCAACAATTGCACTATATTCTATTTTAGCTCAAATCTACCTCCAGGTTCTAATTTGCGGATGGCGGAGGTAATGTTAGTTGTGAGTAGGATTGCCACATGGCATACTGTCTTTGGTGCTGCTATGATTTCAGGTACAACCTCGACCTGTTCATTCCACTCAACCTGCGATATTGGGTAGAGAAGTGCTGCTTCTCTTTTGAACCAATGTAAGCGACGCTCAGGCTCAGGATTGTTATGCCCCGAATTCCAACGAGGCGTGATTGGCACCCGAAGCCGACATGTGTACTGCATTTCTCAAATCCTGATCAGTGGTATTCATTGGTGGTTCTGCGGGTACTTCTCTACCTCTTGGCTCTTCTGGAGCTGGAAAAGTAGAGAAAGACCGCGATGTAATTTCAGCGTCAGCTCCACCTTGACTAGCTTGGTCAGGTGGTGATTTACTCATTCTTTCACCGACAGGAATATCTACCTGCTTATCTTTGCCTGTACCTCTTCTTGTTATTGGCATTTTTCTATACCAAAGAAAAACAATTACCATGGTCAGATACAATTCAACTTACATCACTAGCTCTATTGCACGATCTAGAAGTGAAGAAAGGAAACAACATCCTAAATATCCCGTAGCCTCCTACTTATAAATGTGGTGCACAACACATTGATAAGTAAGACTCTACTCAGATACGGTTTTGTAGACACCCTTAGGACGACCTGCTCTGATACCACTTTTGTCATGCCCCGAATTCCAATGAGGCGTGATTGGCACCCGAAGCCGACATGGACCGAGAGAACCAATCTTTGCTCATGTCTATTCATATGCATATCCTCGTATGAATCTTATTAAATCTTATTATTCCTCATGCAACTAAGCGGAAGTCATGAACATGGAAACATATATCATATCTATATATACGAAACTTGGCCGTTAGGGCCATTAAGTCAAAATGATCATACATCTCTTACTTTCATATACCCACATACGTCTACAAAAGCCTCTAACTGATGCATTTACAAGACCATCTAAAAGTCGGGACAAGTCCCCGCTTTATCTTTACAACATCAAAACAAATGTACAACTGTGATAAGTCCCGAAGCAACTGGGGCTCACCAAATATCCGCAACTAACTCCCAACCTACTGTCTTTTTACAAATCTACTAGTGTCTGCACCTGCAACATGTAAGGTAAATCCCCCGAGGGGGTCAGTAAGAGAAATGTACTGAGTATGTAAGGCTATAGAACTTACATCATACATGAGAATGTCAATGGAATAGAATATGAGAGAATATTCAATGTGGATAAACCATCATTCTAGTTGTGGAAACTTGTATATTGCTTTTGTTATTGTTATTTTAGATCACTCACTTTATATTCTTACTATTCACAGAATATCTTTCATAGGCATATTCACTCAAGAGACTCTTCCTTCACTCAAGAGATTCTTCTCTTCTATTCATGAGATTCTTCCATTCAAGAACTTCTTCTATTCAAGAGATTCCTCTATTCACGAGATTCTTCTATTCACGAGGTTTGGATTAATAATAAAACGTACATCCACTCTATTGGTGGGAGAACATACATCCACTCTATGGTGGGAGAACATACATCCACTCTATGGTGGGGGAACATACATCTACTCCATGGGTGGGTTATCATACATCCACTCCATGGGTAGGGAGAGACGGGATCGACCCATACTAGGTGTTCTTTTCACCTCTGGGATACCACCCAAGAATTCTTATCAATTAAATCTTTTCTTAT
Organism: Capsicum rhomboideum; assembly: GCA_031232105.1. Classification (NCBI taxonomy): domain Eukaryota; kingdom Viridiplantae; phylum Streptophyta; class Magnoliopsida; order Solanales; family Solanaceae; genus Capsicum; species Capsicum rhomboideum. The sequence goes on along the minus strand of CP124719.1, from coordinate 41,643,665 downwards.
TCTTATTCTTCTTGGAAGAGGTTGATTTATTCACTTATGAGTAAGTGATACATTGAAGATCATGACACTATTCGAACCACACAAATATTACTTCACTCCTTGACTTCAAGAGATTAACACCTTAACTTGAGGGATAAATATATTAGCTTACACATTACCTCTTCACTACTCTTATGAGATCTTATGAGATTGGTACCTTTACGCTTATGAGAGATTGGTACAAACATAGTCATAATAATATTATTGGATTTGGAACATGACATGATTGGAAATACTATTCAAGCATAAATAGACTCTTTTTACATCTCTTCTCTCTTTGAAATAGTTCTTTTAGAAATTACAACGTTATGACATCTTTGGAACTCTAGTCAATGAATAAGAGACCTCAACCTGAACTGGATACTTTAGAACACTTCGGACATGAGTAAGTACCATAACAAGGTAAATACTCTATACTGCAGAAAAATACGGAAAGAATAACCTTACATACTTTGTCGTCTTACTACGATTACACAAGCCTATATAGGGATACAATAGCCCCGCTTCCTCTTTATGTTTCACTCTTCAACACAAGCATACATCGGAGCTTACATTAGCAACTAGTTACTATACCAATGTATAAAACGACAATGAGCTATATGACTGCCGTATAACACCATTTCGTCCTTTACAATACACTCCACTTCATTACCATGACAACAACATCATCATATTTCATACATTGACTAAGACATCATAAACCAATAATATTTTACACCAAGTTTACCCTTTACACTTCCTCATTAACACTACGTTATCTTTTCTCCATCAAGTCACTCGATAGCTTTCACAATAACACTTTAACATCAATCCATATTTTATACCATTCAAAATAACTCCGGGATACTCCTTTATATTCATTTAAAAGGTACCATAAGTTGATAATTGAATCCATGAAGGGTATAGGGGTTTCCGGGGCCCAAAGGGATGCAAAAACAAGCAATTCGAAGTTCTGGGCCGACCTGCTAAGCCACATGCTCCCATAGGTGTCTGACCTGCATCCGCAAGTGACCTTTGGCAGTATCCAGAGGCACCTGCATTGGCACCTGCAGCCGCAGGTGCTTCGTCTGCGAGGGCTGGTGCCCGTTTCGGCCAAAAAGGGTCTCTTTTGGGTCTTTTTATGCAATGAATGGTCCATGATCATAAATAAACTCCTTTTAACATATTTTTAATTATATTACATGCCAACAAGCATTCATGGTCTCACAACACACATATACATCAGCAAAACCTCACTTTCTTTTCAATTCGTTACCAAATCCATAACCAAATTTACGACAACAATTCCAAACATTATACACAAGGATAAAACAAGGAAAGACTATAATCACATCTCACATGTCAATATTGAATCCATAAAGTTCATTTCCTTCAAGATCACAAGTCCATATTCAAGTTTACAAGACAAAACCATCCTCTGATTTAGCAAACACAAATTGTTTTACACATAGTGATCTTCTCACACTTCACCAACATAACTAACATGATATAAACCATCTTACATGCATAAAATATATTAAACCATGATAATATACACTTAACAATACTCACAAAGTGATGATCTTTCTCCCAAGAGATGAAGGTCTAGGGTTTGTGTGATAATGAAAATGTTGTAGAGAATTCTAAAAAAGGCATGGGTGTCCAAATGAATTAAAATCTGATTTGGTGCCCCTTTTATAGTCCCCTAATGGTGCTTTGTAACCACACACTTGGTTCAATACTAATGTATTGACTTGGTCTTGCAAGAATGGGTCATTATGCCCTTTTTGGGCCATGTCTTCATGCTAATTTTGGGCCTCTTTTGGCTTATTAACAAGTTGTTAATTGAGCCCACCAATTTAATGAATAATTCCTCATATATATATATAAGTCCCTCAAGTCACTCTTATCCATCTCTTGGCGTTAAATGCATGGTTGATTAGTCAAATGGAAGATTGGATCATGTTTTGCCTCATTGGGCCAAGTCTTTCTTATGATCTTTGGGCCTCATTTGGTCCAATGTCTCAAGACTCATATAAGCCCCAACAAATAATTGCATAGTTCTTCAAATCTCTCATGTTTAATTAATTCCTTAAATGTACACGTAGTCGTATAGGTTCGACAACATACGGGGTGTTACACCTCCCATGAGGGTCTAATCCCATGTACTAGGCCCAATATCCGTTACCTCATCAATAACATTACAAAATACATACTTTTGGCTCTCGACACTTAAGTAAACATTGTTCAACGTCGTCAAGTAGGGTTTTATAGGTATGGGGTGTTACAAGGATCTAGTTGGACCAAATCCTTATCCCTTGCCAGCTTACTAGCTTAACAAACCTATACTTGCAAGATGAGTAGCTAAGACCAAGGTGTTAATACTTATCAAACACAATAATAAAACTAAAAATTAGAAGGTTTCTAATTTTTCAAGTTTCCGGCAACGGCGTCAAAAACTTGTTGTGCACAAGCGCACACGGAAGTGTACATGGCCAAAGAAGTAGAATAGTGACTCTTACAAGCCTGTTATCGATTCCACAGGGACTTGGTTTTTTAACAGCCTATCCAATCTAAGTGTTACTATTGAAGTTAAACAAATACGATTTGTAACCAACAAGAGTTTTGAGTTTTAATTTTATACAATAAATAATTGAAATAACAATGATATGAAACTTGGATTGTAAACAATATATGGAGAATCCAAGGATTGAGGCATTTATTTCACATTCATGCGTAACTATGGTTTCTAGCCGGTGTTGGTGTTTATCGTGATTATTGATTTACGAGGTTGATAATATAACTCGGGGATGGTCACCATCTAAGTCATCTATCCAAATCAGTCTCACAACTACATAGTTAAGTGAGTATGTGAGTCTCTAATTTGGATGCACTACGTTATCTTCCCGTTTCATTAACCAAGTGAGTCGTTTAGGTATATCTCTATCTAACAACAAATCATCCTTTAAAAATTAGTATCTAATAATCAAAGATATGATACACACTCCCTACATTCTTCATTTTTTCTCTCCACTCCTATGGTCAATACGTTTTGAGACTTAGATTTATCCTAAAGTTCACGACGCTTTAGATTAATAAAAGAAGAACACAAGAATAATCACATAACTTGCTAAACATATAAACCAAACTAATAAATCATATTTACACAATCATATTATAGCCTGAACCCTTGAATGAGGGTGTTTAGCCACTCATATTCATACAAATAATCTCTATAGATGAGTGCATCAATTAAAATTACAAGAAAGAAAAGTAAAGGAAGATAGAACCCTAATTTCAAGCTCCTTGGTGTCTCCCTTGCTCTTCAATTCGTGTATCCTCAAAGAATCATTGTAAATGTATCTAAGTAATCCTTATATAGTTCTTTAGGTCATCCATAGGCTTCCCCATGCGAAACATATGCATTTACCAACTTGTCCCCAACTTAAACTAAGTTAAAAACAACTTTTAAGACGTTTTAAGGGGGGGGGGGGGGGAGGGGTTGCATCGCACCCTCCATCGCATGGACTAGGGTGTGTGCGTAGGCAAAACACAGGGGAAAAATAGTGTGCCTTCTCCCTAGGTGGTGCGGCGCAAGTCCCCCTGCCATGCGATGGGAGGTGCGGCGAAAGGCCCCCTCCACAGGGTAAGGATTCGCCCAATTCTTTCTCTATTCTTTTGGTCTTCTCGTTCCTTGTTTCCCCACTCCTTGTGGCTTTTTTTTAGGCTTCATTGAGCTTTCATAACTTCTCCAATGATCACCTACAACAACTCATAACAAACATTAGTCCATACAACACAACAAAGCTCATCAAATTACACTAGAACAAGCATAGCTCAAGCTAGCAACACTAGTTTTCTCGTCTATGCTCTATTTGATCATTTTGACTCTTGACCTGTTTCAAATGCATCTTAAACACTCTAAACATGTAACTTAGCACACAAATACACAAATAACAATATTAACTTCATTAAGCGCCAAAAACTTATTGAGTCCAAATGCACACGAAAGTGTACGCACTCGTACAGGTAATAAAGTGGCTCTTGCGAGCCGGATGTCAAACCCACACGGACTTGTCGATTAACTATTCATCAAAGTAGACTAATGCTAATTATTTATTAAAGCGGTGGATTTCAAGATATATTTATAAATTAACTAAACTAAAAATAAAAATAAAATAACTAAAGAACAATTAACCAAGAAAAGAGCGGATTCTTACACAATCAATGGATGTATCAATCTAGGATTATGGTTTTGCTAACAATCATGTTTAGTATCAATTTCATAAACTTATTCGATTATCTAGTTGTTGATTTAAGGCATCGATTTTATGATTCGGGGATGGTCATCCTCTAATCGTCTATTCAAACTAGTCTCACAACTACATCGTTGAGCAGGGATGTGAGAAGCTAATTCAAATGCATTTCCTTATCTTCCCATTTTGTAGCCAAGTAAGACAATCTAGGTATATTTCTATCCTATCCACAAATCAATTTCTTATTTTACAAAAGAAGAGATCTTACCCCCTATATCCTTCATTCTAACCCTCCATTCCGGTGGTCAGTTCACTTCGGGCTCAAAGATTTATTTTAAAGGTCGTGAATCTTTAAAATAGTAAAAGAAAGAATATATGAACAACTATTATGATAATCAAACAAATAAAATCAAAAGTTACTAAACAATCAGTTTACTAGCTACCATAATCCTAGAACGAGAAATTTAACTCCACATAGACATGGAGAAATTACAACAAATCATCAATAGAATTATCGTAAAATGAATAATAAAGGAGAAGAAAAGATGTAACCAATATTCTCTGACCTTCACGGCGGCTCCTAGCTCTCCCTAAGTCCAAAATTTTGTAAATACTAATTTTATGGGATATTTATAGATGTAGGAAAAAATCTCAAATAAAATAACTGAATCCAAAATAAATTGAAAAAAATTAAATATGAAAACGGACTCCTCCGTGCTACGGCAATAATGCGAAACAAAAGTTTCGTGTCATCCTCCCAACGCGGTGACAATCTATTTCACTTGCAGCTTGGCTCATTAAATCTGCCACATGGCAGCTATATTCAAATTGTCATTGAATTTCCTTCGGTTTGCTGCTTGATGTCATGTGACATTATTTTATTAACTTTAATTCATTAAGTTGCCTACTTGATTTTCTTCTATAATCTTCCATTTTTAATTCGTTTTAGCTTCAAATTTTTTTATTTTCAAACTCTTTTAATTCTACACATCAAAATATAATATTAATCATAATTCATAAAATCAATTTTCAAAAAAAAATAATAAAATACTAAATGTGAGACAAAAAAAGACTAAAAATATATATTTTTCACCTCACATCACCACCCCACGCTTAGACTCTTGCTCGTCCTCGAGCAATCATTAAAGTTCATATCAATAAATCAAGAGAGGAACACCGCCACTTTGATTTATACAAGCAATTCAAAATGTCAAGTACATTTTTCGATTATTATGCAAGAAATACAAACCAACAACAAACCTCTAACCTCCTAACCTCAAGGTCGGACTCTAACTCATCAAATTTAAGCTTGTTCACCTACTCTTGTCAAAGAAAGCTAATAACATCACCTATCTATCATGAAACAAGTGCCCTCATAGGAAGAAATAGTCCACACACTCTATTCAAAAGATTTAATATAATTTAAGCACTTATCATCAAAGCACAACTCTCGGGCTCACAAAGAATTCACATGTATGCACAAAGAACCATAGGCTTGCCCATTATGTACATCTCCACTAATTAAGCATGCTCGAATAGAATCAAATAGAACTTTAACGGGTTGTAATGTAGGCTAGGGGATGGGTAGGAAAACTATATAATAGTGACTTACACTTCCCTAAGCACTTTGCACTTTTTTATTTTAGACTTCATCACCCATTGTTTTCTACTCTTTATTTTCAGCTCTCTCTTCAACAATTATTTTCACTAGTATTCTCATTTTATCAAGAATGCTTCAATCAATTTATTTTAAAGAAATTTTATCTTCTTCTTTTTTTTCATGTCACATTCTTTCAAAGAGGGTCTTTTCATCACTTTGCAGCTATCATTGGTCACCTTTTACACTCAATCATCCCTTTTCTTTGGATCTAACAATTATAACCAGTCTATGCTACACTGCTCAAGGAAGCAGGGTACAGAAACCATGGATTCAACAACAAGATCGGGGAAAAAATACGGCTACCAAATAAAAGGTTATAGGCTCAAAGGGGCTAGCTAATCAGATAATATTTTAAAAGGCTAAAATTTCACAAGACAAATCAAAGATAGCCTATATCATCTTTTAAACAGAGCAACACCTTTTATTTCACTTCAATAACATACAGGGCAGTTTCTAGACTAAGATGTAAAACATGGAAAATGTAAATCCTCACCACACATTGCACAAGTATCAATCAAGATGGATCAATTCCACTTCTAGGACAGACAGGGTCATAACGAACTCCAAAATAATAATTAGCTATATACAGAGTCCAACCATGAGCCTAGGTGTCAAAAAGTTTGTTATTTTATTTAAACTTCAAGCACTCACAAAAAAGTACTACTCAACCTCAAACCTAAATTGCTAGTATCACACAAGTCAAAAAAGTCTTTTATTTTCTCTACAAAATAAAAAATAAAAAAATCTACTCCTAAATACTAAAGACACTCGGTGCAAAGGGACCCCCACCACCCCAGAAAAGAACCCAAAATAAAAACCAAGGGTGGACGAAGTATGCTCTAATAAAAACTAAAAAGCTAAAAACCAACAAAAACTAATTTAATCTAAAGAATAAAATAAAAATATTTTTGTGTTTTCAACTTGTTCAATTTTTTTTTCTTTCCTTAAAGCAAGAAATTAAAAAATAAAAGAAAATCCTATACCATACTTCACCCTAAACAAATATTGATAGACATCCCACCCCACAATTAAAATCATGCTTTGTCCCCAAAGCAATAGATAAGTAAAAAACGGGTTAAAGATACTCCATAAGGCTATCTAGGGCCCAACTAGCAATATGTTTCTTCACTTTCAATCAAGGATCATACGCACTCCACACTTAAGCTCAAACGTGCTCCTTATCTTCAAATTTTGGGTATTCAGACTTCCCCTAAATCTGCATAAACAAAAACAACAAAAACAAGTGACACTAAAATGAAAACAAAAAATAAAAATAAAAACTACTTACTACATGTTAGATTGCCTCCCAACTAGCGCCTAATTTAACGTCGCGGCACGACCCATCGACTTTTTCCTCCACCTTGAGGATATGAATTTCAACCCCAACATCGCATCCATCATTCTGTTTCTTTCATATAGTGGTAAAAAGAAGATGGTGGAGCCAAGTAATGGATGGTGAATGTTAAACCGCTTGGCCCTAAGGTGAGGCATGCTGTTCTATTGCTTGTCTGGTACAAACTTAAGAATGTAAGATTCTTGTTCCTCATCTACACACTCCTCCACTAGTTCATGACTCAAAAGACATGTCATCATCTAAACATAATGTAGAAAAGTGCTTTGAATGAGACCCAACATGTCCCACTTTCAAAGTTACACCATCCACAACATGCTCACTCTTATTCTCCTTCTCAATTTTAATATCAATCAAAGAATAGTAGTCGAATGGTTGAAATTCTTCTTCGCTATCCACAGGCTGGCTAATATCCATAACTATAGGTGATTGTACTTCAGACGTCAAAATTATTTTAGTCAATTGGTCATTCAATTCATGAATATCTAGGCCAAATTGCTCTATCTCCTGTATGATCTCATCTTTCCCCTTGCTTATTTAGGTTGCCATGATTGTGAGACCATTCCAAAGACACTTTTGAACTTTGATTTGCTGCTCTAGTTCCATTAGCCAATCTTGGCTTACTATGTCTACTTCATCACACCTTTCTTCATCAATTAACACAAGTTTCAGCCCTAGCCTGTAGCTCTATGACTTGGGAACTCATCTTCTCTGTGGCTTCTCGCTGTCGTTTCAGTTGTTATTCTTGTAGCCCTAGTATTTGCTTCATCATATCTATGATGTGAGCCTCATGTTCTGCCTCATTAGCTCCCTTAGTCCTGCCAATATCAGAAACAACAGACTGATCATAATAGGGGTTCAGGGGAAGGGAATAATAGTTTGGACAGTCACTCTAATGGATATCCTGACCACTACACATATGACATATATTCAATTCAAAAGATTGGGTAGGTGCACACAACCCTCTCTTTTGAACATCATGACAATTACCATCCAAGTGTCGTACTCCACAAAAACAACAAGAATTGTCATCTTTCAACCACCATTTATCCCAGGCTGACATATCAAGAAGAGTGATAGAAAAGTAAAACAAAACTTTCTACAAAAATAAACTATATACAACTCAAATAAATAAAATGAAAAAGTCTAATCTAGATAAGCAATTAACACCGAAGTCCCCGACAACGGCACTAAAAACTTATTAAGGCCTACCGCACACACAAGTGTACGTGGTCTAACAAGTAATATAATGGCTCTTTGGGTGCCAGATAACAAACCCACAAGGACTATATACTTAGCAATTTACTTAGTTCAAATTCCATTATTAGTTCAGACAAGTGAATGGGTTGTCAAGAATGATTGTGAAATTATAACTATCTAATAATGTGCGAAAAGAATAAAATATTACAATCAAATATTTGAACGAGTTGTGAATAATATTAAGAGAAATTCCAGGGCTACTACATTTACCACAATCATGTATAGTATTTATTCACCTCAATGAACTTTACTTCTTAAATTGTGGGTTTCCGGGTTAAAAGAAATGATCTTATTTCTCATGATCTTCGTCATATCCTTACATTCCCATGGTCAGTTCATGCAAGAATTACCCATTTATTCTAATGCTGGCCAGACAATAAAATAGCAAATTCAAGAACACAAGCATAATTGAATAAGAAATAAACTTCTTTAACTTAAATAAAATACTAAACAATCATGTTCTTGTCATAACCCCAGAACAAGGGTCTTTAGCCACTCATAATTCGTGATAAAACAACAATGAATTTGCTATTCATACCTAAATAAACTGAGTAGTAGAGTTTATAGAAGATGAACCCTAATAACAACCCTTAGCCTCTCCACAACACTCCAAAGTAGTGTGTAAACCTTCTCAAAATCGTGTTTGGGGTATTTATAGATGTATGATGAAATTACCCCCAAGCCTTTGAACAAATATTGATTTAAATGAATAGGCTACCATGGATGTCACCCTCATACTGCGAGGCCTAATGCACGCCCCAAGGGGTGAGGCACACAACCTGCTCAGTAGCCTTTGTTTGCTCGCTTCTTGTTCACTTAACTTCATCGCTTGTCAACCTTAGCCATCTTGAGCCTCAATATGCCTCATTCACTTCTGAAATAGTACTAATCATGTAGGTTAGCTCATTTACATCAAAAGTATAGGAAAACACACTCTCACAAGATAATTTGTTCTCCAAACTTAGATAAAGTACGGGCAAAACATGGCGTTTGGGTGTATAAATACGCCCAAGATCACCTTCATATCCTCGGATCATTTTTCACCATCTAAACTCACAACAACATCTTGAGATAAAGGGGTGAGATCTAAAGGGATTAGTGGACTAAAACCATAGACAATTTCAAAAATAATCATGCCATTAGGATTATGAATAACTTATTATATGCAAATTCAGCCAAAGGAAAATGCTCCTCACAAGATGTCAATTTCCTTTTTACCATGGCTTAAAGCATAGAACCCAAAGTTCTATTCACCACTTCGGTTTGGTCATCGGTTTGTTGGTGAAATGAGGTAGAAAATAATAATCTCGACCCAAGAAGGCCCCATAAAGCCTTCCAATAATGACTACGGAATTTGGAGTTCCTATCACTTGTGATGGTCTTGAGGATACCATGTCGTTTTACCACATTCTTAATAAATAAGTATGCAACATGAGATGCTTCATCACACTTGTTACATGCAATAAAATAAGCTATTTTAGAGAATTGATCAACCACTACAAAATGCTATCCTTCCCTCGATTAGTACTTGGTAAACACAATACAAAGTCCATAGAAATATCAATCCAAGCTCTATGAGGGGTCGGAAGAGGGGTATACAAGCCTTTGGGAAGAAGCCTATACTTGGCACTTTTGCATTCAACACATTGGCCATGAATTTTGGCAACATCAGATCACATTTTATGCTAATAAAATTGATCTTCTATAATTCCCAAGGTCTTAACAATACCGAAGTGACCCATCAATCCCTCATAGTGTGCCTTCCTCATAAATAGTTCTCTCCAAGAGCTCATAGGCACACATAGTCTCTTGCCTTTAAATAAGAAGAAATTATCAAACATGGAATAGGGAGTAGAAGATCTATCTCTAAGACATCTTTCCCTTTCCCATTCTTCATAAGCTTTAAAAATTTAAGCAAAAATAGGGTCCTTGGGATTCAATGCCTTCAAACATTCAAAATCAAGCAATTTAGAATATAAAGTATTTACAAAAACAAGCTTTCTTGACAAGTCATCGGCCACTATATTTTTCTTTACTTTCTTGTATTAAATTACAAAAGGGAAAGTTTTAAGGAACTCAATCCATTTGGCATGCCTTTTGTTTAACTTTCCTTGGGCCCAAAAATGATTCAAGGACTTATGGGTGGTTAGAATAACAAATTCCTTGTGCCACAAGTAATGTTGCAAATCGCCCAATACTCTAATTAAAAAATATAATTCAAGATCATAAGTAGAACAGTTCAAAGTTGCACATTTAGAACTTTCACTAAATTAAGCAATGGTATGTTGGTCTTGCATTTAGATGGCTCCAATGCCTATCTTACTAGCATCACATTAAATTTCAAACATCTTCTCAAAATCGGGTAATTGTAACAAAAAAGTGAAGCTAAGCATAGATTTCAAGTCTTCAAAAGCTTTTGCTTGATCAGAACCCCACTTAAAAGATTTATCCTTTTAGATTACCTCAGTTAAGGGAGAGTCTATGGTGCTAAATCCATTAACAAACCACCTATAGAAACTAGCCAACCCATGAAAGCTTCTAACATCGCTTATGGATTTTGGAGCTGGCAAATTCTTAATGGCATCTATCTTGGATTCATCGAATTCTACTCCTCTTTAGCTTACAAAAATTTTTAGAAAAACAACTTCATCAATACAAAATGAACATATTTTAAGGTTGGCAAAAAGTTGTTCTCTTCTAAGCACATCAAAGACACCTTTCAAATATTCAACATGTTCATCTAGGGACTTGCTATAAACTAAATATCATCAAAGTACACAGAAAAACATTTCCTTATAAAAGGGTTCATCACATGGTTCATCAATTTCATTGAAATACTAGGAGCATTGGTGAGATCGAAAGGCATTATTACCATTTAAATAGACCAAACTTGGTCTTGAATACAACTTTCTATTCATCCCTAGGGTTTGTTTGTATTCGATGGTACCCACTTCTAAGGTCAATTTTAAAAAATACTTAAGAACCATTTAGCTCATCAAACATATCATGTTTTGCTTGTCCTTCGAGAGGAAGGTTATTGTGGGTTCAATTTCTATTTTTGTTGTTGGGCCCTAAGGGTTGATTTTTGACCTAATTTTTGGCACGATTTTCATATTTATAATATAGGTGTAGTTTTACTCATAGTAATGTGTAGATTGAGATTTTGATAGTGCGGCAGTTTCGTAAGGTTGAACGAAGGGAAAATGTAGCTTAGTGTAAGTCCGAGAAAGGTATTCAGCTTTGAGTCAGACTACGTTTTACTTTCTTTTAGACTTAGCTCTAGGAGATGGTATATTTTATGAATTTTTTGAGGGGTAGGGGATTTATAGGATAGGCTTAGGATTACTTTAGTATTTTTGATACTATTGTCCTACTTTATGGATCTTAGAGTAGAATATTTGCCTGATCTTTCGGTTAGACTGCTACTATAGTGCTAGGATTAAATTAGGAATTTTGTTATGCTTATTGTAGTGCTAGAATATAGTTAAATATCCTTAGTATAGTCTTGGGGTAGAATCTTGAGATAGAACTATCATTGTTTGGTTGGCTTTTATTTAGTTTCCTGTTTACTCTCGTATTTAGTATACCTTGTGTTTATGGGCCCGAGGCTGTGGATATACCTTAGCTGGACTCCAGGTTAGTGTTGCTTTGTTGTGGAGGGTGACTTTACCCTTTTTCTATGGATACTTATACATATATGTATATATATACCTATACGTGAGTGGCCTGCAAGTATATGGTTTGTGGTACGGTTCTAAGGAAAAACACTGATTTTTGGGCTTTTAAGACAAAAAAGAGGACTCGCACCACTATTATTACTGGTTGAATACTTTTTAAGGTAAAATTATACTAATTTTACTATATATTTGAGATTTTAAGGAATTTGTACCACTTTTTATCACTAATTTGTCATTTTAAAAATATTTTACTCTCGTACTACTAAATTGGGATTATGAAAAAAGATTTTGTTACATTTTATCATAGATTTTAAACTTGAAAGAATGCACTATTTTAAATTCAGGCCAAAGGATGTTTCTAATCTATTTATCCATTTACTTTCTTTTATTTATGATGAGGAAACGAGTGAGTCCAATGAACATTTTCGGGAAGCTTGAGGTATATGTTCTAGGTTTTACCTTACTTTTCTACATTTGGCCAGATATTTCATTCCATATATTGAGAGACAGAGAGAGGCTCAAGGTATTGCTGAGTAGGTTTACCTTTCTGCATTGGATTTCAAAAGGGAAAAATGGACTATTTTAGTCTCGGTTTGAGTCTGGGCACCTGATATTACTTATTATTTTCTGGAAGCCCTAATTTCAATCCAAACAAGGTATACAAATATTGTGAGTCCCCTATGGATCCTTCCTTTACGAGCCATAGGTGTTGGAGGGGGAAAATACAGTATCCTGGGTTGTGGCATTCATCTTATACTGCATCACATGTTATTCATTTGCACTTATTTATACACACTACTTGTAGGTGGTATTGTTTGTTGTCTGTACATGCCATGTTTATGGGGGGCAATTGGTTTATATTCTCTATTTTTTATACCTTCTTAGCTTCTAGTGGTCCGGTAGGTTGATGTTTGATTATTATTGGTATTATCTTTATTTATTCTCTATTATCCTTTAAATTGCTAGACTAGTTCCTTTTATAGATTTCCTTGCATGTTGTTTATGCCTTATATTATCTTTAGAGCTTGGTCGATCTATAATTCCTATTGGGTACAATATATTTTGATACTCATACTACACTTCTTCATCTTTTTCCCTGATGCAAATCCTAGTACGAGTCCTCCTCGCTGATTCAGCACATTTAGGAGTCTCTTGCTTAGAGTTATGGTGAGCACTTGTCATCCAGATGCTTACCTATCTCCTTCTAGTATCTATTATATGTATTTTTGTATGCCCTGTACAAACTAGTATTAGTTTAAACCCTGTTATCTTATTTTTGCTACTTCCACCTGCTTTGTTTGCCATTACTTTATTTATATATCATGGGATTTGGCTGACCTACTAGAGGGTTATAGTAGGTGCCATCATGGCCTAATTTTGGGTCATCACAGATTGGTATTTGAGCCTAGGTTCATTGGTCTTATTGGTACAAGAGAAAAATTCCTACTAGTGTCCAACAGATCGGTATGAGGACGTCTATCTCCTATCTTTGGGAGGCTAGAGGGAATTCTTTGGAAAATTCTATCCTTGACTCTTTATCATACGCGTTTATATCTACCAACCTCTAAAATCTTCTTTTCTTCCACTCTTTCTCAGATGGATAGGATGGGATTATCAACTATCAAGAATGACACTCATATGACCGTTGTCTGGGCTTCAGCCCAGGGTCAGACTAGGGAGCCATCACAAGAGTTCGAGATAGAGATCAAGGATATACAGCACCAGATAGAGGGTCTAAGGCCAACCTAGGCTCTGATAGGATTTGTTGTCATGCCAATTCTTCAAGAAATTATGTTTGGAGTTCTAAATCTTCCATAGGGTATGTTATAGGCAGGGGAAATGTCCAATTCTCCTAATAGTTCTCAGGTCAGTGATAAGTTCATATGTCTTTGGCATGGTTCTATATCAATTTCAAAGTATGAGACTAGCTTTATCTAGTGGGCCAGACATGTCTCCATGATTTTTCCTATCAAGATCGAGAGGTGCAGAGGTTTCTCAGAGGGTTGGTTTTCCTACTCTGTTTAGCATCAAAGACTTTAGTTGCTGCTGGGTCAATTTTTCTTTAGGTTGTTGATCATGCAAGGAACACAGAGTGGGCATGTTATGAGACATATAGAGATGGCGACAAGAGGTCTCATTGTCAGGGTAGTTTTTATGGTTCTTCGCTCAGAGGTAAGGGTTATCTTACGAGAGTTCATCACAGTAAATCTCATCCTAGTAGGCCTATTTAGTTAGCACTAAAGACTAAAGATTGTGGTTATTTGGGTTAGGTAAAGCAGAGCAGCCAGGTTTCATGTCAATCTTCTTAAGGTTCGTAGTCTCGATATTCGAGTTATGGTAGCCATTCTACTTTCGTATAACATTCTCATTAGACTCTAGATGGACGAGGGTGTTCTGAATGTGGTGAGGTAAGGCATTATTCAAATGAGTGCCCCTGACGTATGTTTATCAGGCAGCTAGATCAGTAGATTCATGCTCCCCAGGCTCCATCTCCACCGGATAGAGATGGTGTGTAGGGTATTAGGGTGGTCCTTAAGGTACTAGAGATAATTCTCAGCTAGGCTCTATAGGTGATTTTGTAGATTCTTAGTCCAGGGATGGGCATGGTCAGCTATGTGTTTTTCTAGGTAGGCTAGTGGCTGAGGCTTCAGATTCAGACATCACAGGTACTATTTCAATTTGTTATCATTCAACTTCTATGTTATTTGGTCCAGGGTCTCCATATTCATATGTGTTTGCTTATCTGATGTTGCCCAAATTATATCTTATAATGAAGTATGAATCAATCTTTGAATCAATATAGAACCCAACTATGTTGGGGTTAATCCCATAGGGAGCTAGAAGTCATTTAGGTGAACCCAAAGTACCGAGTTTGCATGCTAAGCACCGGTATAGATCACTAGTATGCTACACTTACTGAGTTATGAAATCATGGAGAACACAATCCTGCTCCATTCTTATTAATTGTTCCAAACCTTAAATTGATACTTTGTTACTTGTTACTGCAGAATCCCTTTCAAAAATAACTAATCAATAGTTGAAATAACTGCATTGACCTAGCTTCTAGTCATATTCCCTATGGGATCCACCCCAGCATAGTTGGGTTCTATATTTGATTCAATGACCACTTTATACTTTATACGAGGTCAGATAGGCAAACACATATGAATATGTAGACCCTACACCAAATAACACAGAAGCTGAATGATAACAAGTTGAAATAGTACTATTAGATGAATATCACTCAGTCACCAGTTCGGTCTATGAGTATTTGAGTATTAACCCTTACCCTTGATTTTGGATTAGCTATCCCTGGTCAAGGCTCAAGCTATTCGATAAGGGTTGATAGCCTCAAATATTCATTGTTAATATCTTTTTCTATTATTTAACTCTACGGTCAAGCAAGTAAGAATTAAGGCGATTTCTATCTTTTTTAACCATTAAAAAACGATTAATACAAAGAGAAGAACAATACATGCATGAACACCATTCAAGAATCACTAAGTTCTATAACCTACTTTGTTAATTTATCATGGTTCCCTAGTTATGGGATTTAGCTACTCATATTCGAAAGATCACAATTGGAATTAGTAGAAGAAATCATAACAATATACGTAGTATGTAAATTGAAGAAATATGGAATCTTAAATTATTAAAGAACACTCAATAATCAAGAACTAATGGATGTTATTGCTCAAAAAATAAGAGAAAAGTTGTTCTCAAGAAATACGATGTGTAACAATATAGTTGGGTTACGTAAACTCTAAAAAAAAATAAGGAAATATTTATAGACAAAACAAAACCTATCCTAAATGACCTGAGAAAGCAGAGGCAGCAACAACCTACAACCCATGCTTTGACTTCACGATCCATGATCTGTACTTGGTGATTTATGGTTTCCAATTCTATCCAAGTTTCCACGAGTTAATGTAGGACTCATGATCTTAATCAATGATTCATACTGAGACTCGTGGTTCCAAAGTCAAGACTTCCTCTTTTTAGGCCTTCTTCTTCACGATTCGCATAACGAGTTAACAATGACTTGTGGTTTTGTTTCCTTGGCTTTTAGGTGGTCTCGTGCTATTGAAGCTAATTTCATGCTTTTCTGGACTTCACTCTACGAGTTAATGTACAACTCATACTTCCATTTCATGAGTCATTGGATAAGTCGTGGTATCAACATTAAACTTCAACTTTCTCCGATCCTTAGTATGACTGCAAGTACGATTTGCACTTAGCTTCCACAAGCCAACACTTGGTCTTTTTCAGCTTGTTTTCCCAAATTTACCTTCCGGGCCCTATTTTCATTCACAAACACATAAAAACACATCATACAAAAAAAATGTACTTAAGAACATGCATAATTTCTATGATTTAAGCATCAAAAGTATCGTAAAATCATGGATCATTAACACCATCAGCATAGAATGTTTGCTTGTCCTCAAGCAACTAACCAATACCACACTAACATAACGCTTAAGTAAACAAAACCTAGGATTTCTATTCACATGGCATTGGGCAACACATATTCCACAAATTCAGCCCCACGCCTTTTGTTTATAGTACAAAATAGTTGTTTGCAATAAAAACTTATTAACTAACACAAAAAGATCTATGCATAATGTTATGATATCAATGGACAACCATGAATACACAAATAACAAATCACCCTAGTAACCAACAATAAGACAATGTTACCCTAGTGCCCTCACAACAAAGAAGTCCTTTATATACACATGATTAATAAAAACAGGGACTTATCTAATGTGCTCTCTCACAAAGAAGTTCAAATAGTGCATGTACACTGATGTTTCATGGTTTCACGGGACCTTAATGCTTAAAAAAAGGAAAATATGCTTAGTCAAAAATGTGTATATATGGATATAATGTTTTTGTGTTTGTTGTATAGGAAAATAGGGTTCTAAAGTGAGAAAAGGATGAATAAAAAAATGCATGACAGTGGGAAAAAGACATTGGCTATGAATCATTGTGCCACGCTACGAGTCATAGCCCAAACCATTGCGTTACCAGTGATTTGGGCTTTGAAGAGTTGAAATTGAATATTGGCTACGAGGGCAGGCAACGACCCATAGGGCCAGGTAATGATTTTTCATAAAGATGTGATATTTTACCCTTATGGCAATGAGCTCCTCCAATGAGTCGTTATGTGTGACTATGACTCGTTGCCAAGAATTGTTTTGAGCAAAAGGGACCAAATACCTAAGGATTGGAAAAATCGCCCCCGTGGCAATGGGTTACCCAATAAGTCATTGGGTAACTATTCGAGTCGTCGCCAACACCTAAGATAATAAGGAAATGGATTACCAAGCAGTGTGTGATGAGTTGGAGAAAGACCCTACGACTCATCGCCATAGACATCGCCACTGCTGATCATACAATCCTATTTCATTTTGGACAGGATTTTTTGATGTCGATAAGTACTCTTAATAGGTCTTTTGTTTTAGTTTACATTCTATTACTACTTTTGAGATATATAGTTGTTCTTGCAATTTATAAACATCAATTTTTAGGGTTTTGATTCATAATTGAGATTGGTGGTTATTCATCTTATTCTTTGTAAGTCATAATTATTCTTTCTTTCTAGAATTATTATTGTGTTCTTATGATCATGAGTAGCTGTTGTGGGAACCATGACAGATTAATAAGGTAGTGTTCATAATACGAAGTGATTCTCAAAGGGTGATTGATTTTTGACGGTGTACAATATTAGAGCTCGCCTTATATTTACCTAGGACGAAAGAAGAGCCAACTGATGGGAATAGGGAGTAAACAACAGAGACTTAGAGCTATCAACTGTCAATTAATAACCTGAGCTAAAAATCTAGGAAAGCTAATCTGGGATCCAAGATAGGGTTAGTAGTGCAAAAGTAAGGCGATGAGGAAGGGTACTTGAGGATAGTCATCTGAACAAGTGGAAAAAGCCATCTAGGTGAACATAACCTATCAATTCTACATGCCAAGAACTGGGAGAGATTACTAGTATGAAGAACCTATGTGTTATGAAGTTATGGGGAACACAGTTCTAGTGTCTCTCTTATATTGATCACAAACTTAAAGAATTACTAATTGATATTTGTTCGACAATACAATTCATAATCCTCCCAATTACTGGAAATTGTTCACTGAATGATTATATAAGCACATTGACAGATATTTTGACCTATTACTCATGGGATTGACCCCCACATAGTTGGGTTCTATTTGGTACATTGACCACTTTATACTTCTTTTGGAGGTATAATTTGGGCGACATCAAATTTTGGTGCCATTGTCAAGGAATAAAGTTACGGAGTTGATAGATTGTGTTTGCCTGACTATTGATTTTTTGTTTCTTGATTTTACTTTTTTTATTATTTCTAGGGCGTACACTGGTGCATGCCCATTACTTGGAGTCAAGACAATCCCCTAATTCCACTTGATTCTTAAATTGAAAGGACTCTGAAAGCTAGAAGAATGATTAACGAAGGAGTTCATAATGAGGGAGTTCCAAATCAAGAAGTGCATAACCAAGGACTTCAAGAGACTGCAGAACAGACGAATTCCTTTATGATCTTTGAAGAAAATACAAGACAAGCAGTTTCCAGACAGGCAGCACTGAATGAGTAGGATAGACAAGCAGAGGCAAATTATATGGCTAGGCTTAAAGAGCAAGCAAGGAACCTAAGGGGCCAAGAGCATCTCCAATGTTATGTTCCTCAGTTTAATGATGCAGGTATAGATGATACAGGTGAAACTGGTGCTATTGTTCCACCGCCACTATTAGTGGAAGCTAAGTTTGACATCATGAATGCTATGATACAGTTGTTAAATTTAAAGGGAATGTTCACAGACCTTGCTACGGCTAATGGAAACTTCCATCTGATAAACTTTATAGGTATTTGTAATTCCTACAATCTCTCTGGAGTGAGCCAAGTTGTGATCAGACTGCGATTATTTCGTTTCTCTCATATGGTAAAAGCTACATTGTGGTTGAAAAAATTGCCACGAGGATCGATCACTAATTGGTAGGAATAGAAGACTCAGTTCTTGGAGAGATTTTTACCACCATCCAGAATATTGCAGTTGAAAGATGAGATTTATAACTTTAGGCAGTTGCATTCCAAGGTGTTGTACAAGACTTGGTTGAAGTTTAAGAAAACGCTGCAAAATGTCCCAAATCACAAAATACCTAGTTATACTTTACTTGAGATCTTTTATAAAGGTTTGAATGCTAACAAAAAGGCTGTAGCAGACAACATCACTACTGGTGCATTTATGAGTCTAACTTAGGAGTACGCTTCTGAGATTCTTTATAGGATCACTAAAATTAACCAGGGTTGGCATATTCGAGATTTAGACGTGCCCGTAAGCACTTATGTGATAGCAACATCCACAAAATAATGAGCAATAGATGATTCAATCGCTCAATACGTAGCAATACTAAGGACCAAGTTTAGCTTATTCACAAAGCAGTTTGCAGCAGGGGCAAAGAAGGTAAATGTGGTTAGTTCACAAGTTAAAGTACCTAAGCACGATGACTCTGATTTTGATGAGGAGGCATAGTATCTTGATAATTAGGTGGCGGATTTTTAAACCAAGGGCCAAGGGTCTAATCAAGATAATCAAAACTCTGGGCAAGAAAATCAAGGTTGAAACTACTATATGGATAATACTACAACCAATCTAGGTATAAAGATAGAATTAGGGGAAGAGATGGTGATGGGAAGAGAAAGGATGACTATAAAGACAGAAGTGGTATAATGTTCCACCTGGGAGCCGCAATGCTGATTCGAGTAATTCTAGATTAGAAGACATGCTTGCTAAAGTGTTGAAAGAGGTTGAGAAGACTGATGATTGCCCTTAGTAGATTAGAGAATATATTTTGGGGATGAGTTAGAAAGTAGAATGCCATCAAGCAACATGAGCAGCAGTTTGGTCAGATTTCAGCAGTAGTGAATCAGTGTCAAATGGGTACACTTCCAAGCAACACCGTCCAAAATTTGAAAAATGATAGTCATTAATTGGAGATTACTACTAGGAGTGGTAAGATAACTGTTGATCCACCTATGCCCGTGGTTATTAAAAATGATGTTGAGCCAGTGATTATCAATGATGAAAAAGTAGCAAAATATGACAATCAAGTAGATGATGAGAAATTGTTTGAAAAGCCACCTCTAGTTGCTAAGCAAGAGGCTAAGGCTATAAAATGGAAGGAAAAGAAGGTCCCACAAGTGTTGACTCCCATTCTATGACCTTCTCCCCCATCTCCATAAATAATGAAGAAGAGAGATGAAGAAGGAAAGGATCACAAGTTTATCTTAATGTTGAAAGAGTTTTGGGTGAATATCCCTTTAGTTGAGGTACTTGAGAAAATGTCTAGTTATGCAATGTTTATGAAGGATTTGGTGACTAAAAGGAGGACTGTGAGTTTTGATCCTGTTGATAATGTGCACCATTATTGTGTAATAGTTTCTCGATCACTAGTTGAGAAGAAGAAAGATCCTGGAGCGTTCATGATTTCATGTACAATTGGGTCTCTAAATTTTTCTAAAGCTTTGTGTGACTTTATTGCTATAATTAATCTGATACCGCTAGTGGCATATAGATAGTTGGGGTTGGGGTCACCCAAACCGACTTCGATACAACTTGTTATAGTGGGTCGCGCTGTGAAAAAGCCTGTAGGGTTTTTATGTGATGTTTGGATGAGGGTTGAGTCTTTCGGTTTTGTAGCTGATTTTATCATCCTTGACTATGAGATTTATTTTAAGGTTTCCATTATCTTAGAGAGACCATTTATTGCGACTGGAAGAGCATTGGTTGATATAAAAACTAGGCAGTTTAAGTTTTGGTTAAATCATGAGCAAGTAACGTTTAATGTATGCCAATCCATGAAACAACCAATAGTCATACACATGATCTCTATTATTAATACAGTTGATGAGGATACATTGGTAGCTCCTATTGAGGAGAGGCTTGGAGTCGAAGCACTTCCAGCAGTTATTATGAATTTCGATGGTGATGACATTGATGAGTATGATGAGATGGTGAGTGCACTTATTGTCTACGGTTCCTACACTTTGGCACAAAAGAAAAAAGATCTTGATTTAAAGAAGAGAGTTACCCCACCAGCTAAGCCTTCTATTAAGGGGCCTCCTATTTTGGAGAACAAGGTTCTTTCATCCCATCTTTACTATGCTTTCTTAGGAGCCAAAAACACTTTGCCGGTTATTATAGTAGCTGATTTGGTTGAATGACAAGTTGTTGCTCTAGTTTCTATTTTGCAGACGTTCAAGAGGGTCATTGGATGGTCCCTTATTAATATCATTGGGATTCCACCTGGATTTGCACACACAAGATCCTAACTCATTAGATTCAGTAATATATTAATTCACATAATATCTTGAATATTAGAGAAGAAGAAAAAGTTATCACACAATCGCTTGAAAAAATATTTTTTTTGTCCAACCAGATTCTTGACTCGAGTGAGATTATGTTCCTAGTATTGAGCATCAACGAAGACTAAATCCGCCTATGGAAGAGGTAGTCAAGCAGAAGATAATCAAATAGTTGGATGCTGGTATGGTTTATCCTATCACCGACAACAAATGGTTGAGCCCAATTCAATGTGTGCTGAAGAAGGGTGGAATTACTGTAGTTCCAAACAAGAAGAATGAACTTATACCGATAAGGCTAGTCACTCGTTGGTGAGTATGCATGGATTATAAGAAGCCAAATGCTTGGACTAAAAGGATCACTTTTCAATGTCTTTCATGGATCAGATTGTAACACCCCGTATTTTGCTTGTACTCTTTCTACTTATATGAAACTTGATATAGCTTTGTGGCATAAGTAAAGGACTAGATTTTTTTATTCGAGTAGTGAGGGTGTAAATAGGTTTGAAGATACTACCCGTATATTTTAATGTGACACAGCCAAGTTAACATCGATGCAACTATTTAAACTTGGGATCATAAGCTGGTATTTGAGTCTAAAGCTCAAAGTGACCGAGTGTATATAAGTTTTAAGTTAAGATAAAAGGATTAAGATCTAGAAATAGAATAAAATATTGAGGTGCTTGTTGACTTAATTAAGCTAGTAGGTGAGTCACCTACTTGAGCTATATGGACCAAGTTAATGGATCCAAAACTAATGGTTCAGATTTAGGCATATATTAATGGACTCATTTATGGCCCCAAACCATGTAAAAGAAAAGGAGAAGACTAGGCAACCCAAACACCTAAAAATCTGCACAAAGGCCCAATAAGTTAGAGGCCCATTTTAGACATTAATAGAGAAAATAGGTCCATCACCTACTTTGACCTTTTGAGAAGCTTGAATTCCTTAAGTAGGTGCATCAACTAGTTGACCAATTTATAGTCCAAAATGAGCAAGAAAAAATTGGAGGCTAAAAGGGGGAATTATAATATCAAGATGAGCTGATTTTTCTCTTTATTTTAACTTACAATATTCAACTCCTATTAAAGTTTCTATAAGCAGTCTCTTGGATTCAACAAGAAGCCCCTATATTCCTCTTAGGTTTCTTGAAGAAACCCTCGCCTTTGAAAGCCAAGGTAAGTGAAAACACTTATGGTTTTAGCTTAAATATCCCATGGAAGATTAGGAAAACATGTTATTCATGCTTAAGTATACATATAGGGAAAAATGATTCCACAAGTTAACTGTTCACTTTTATTGGTTATTAAGAGACTTTTCTTTTATTTTTTGGTTTAAAGTGTGAAGGGAAGTTCAAGTTCTTAAAGAGTTCAAGTTAAAAGGATAAGTTACAGAAATTAAGGTAAGGTGACTGCTCCATTTTTGTCCTCTTTATGTATGTATTTGGGTAAAGAATTATGGATGTGTTGTTATTAATAAATCAAGGGATGGTGAGTTTAATATTTGGTTTCTACGATAAAGGAAATTTAGGGATGTTTTATGTGTATATGTTGGGACAACTTGGTTTGTCTTAAAGAGGGATATAAGTAATTGGTATTGACATATAAAGGGAGGGTGTAATGATACACCACTTAATTGCATGTTCTATGAGCTTGCTGCCTAACAGACTTTGAGTACCATTTTATGTGTGTTACGAAGCCAAACCAGTTTCGTGGGAACAAATATAAATCTGTATAGTATATAAAAGTAATGAGAGGAGAAGGGTTGAAAGAACAACCTTGACTTCATAAGTTATGTGCTTACTGCCTGGCTACTATTTTGGGTTAGGTTGAGCATCCTAAATGTCTTGATTAGCTACTAATACTAGTTTTACCACTTACCTTATTGTAGTTAAGTAATCAAAAATAAAGGAGGTTAATTAGGGGTAATATCAAAGTTGTGCAGCAAAGTATGTAAGGCGGCTCTATTCTGCAATCTTTGGCATGAAATCTAACACTTGTGTTACAAAGTAAGATTCCAAAGTTCTCCTATAGTAAATGATACATAGTGGAAGTGTATGGTGTCCGATGTAGCTAATGACCTTTTTCCCACTCCCTAATGTGTTAAAATACTTCAATACGTGTTTATTATCAAATCTGCATGTCTACATTCAATAAAAAGCTTCATGAGTTCTCCTTTTAGTAAAATAAGATCCATGTGTTATTTCAGCTCCTAATCATTCCATTTGTGTACATACTGCTGCCTACCTCATTATTACTGCAGCAAGTGTCTATTCACGTGTCCCTTACTGGTGGACTATTGTCCCAAAGTTTAATAATGTTATGACCACCAAAGTAACAATCTCAAAGGTAATAGACTAAGTAACACATATTTGGTTATGGGGGTGGCAACTTAGGGGTGAAAGCCTAGCATGGACCAATCATGATCTTTTTATATGAAGGTGGCAGCTTAAGGGGGTAAGCCTAGCATGGGCCGATCCCAGCTTGTGTATTTACCACTGATCAGTTGGTTATTTATATCACATGACTTACAAATATTATACAAGTAAGAAAGGTAAAGTGAAGAAAACAATGTAATGTACAAGGTTCCACTGATACAAGCAAAAGTGGTCTATTATCCTTACCTATAAACTTATTCTGATTTCATTTGAGCTCTTGTTTTACATGTAGTTACTTTATGCCTTACATATTTAGTACATTTATTTGTACTGATGTCCCTCATGGGGGACCAATATTTCATGATGTAGGCATAGGTGCTTTAGCTAGTAGACCTCTTGAGTAAGAGAACAGGATATCTAGCGGCTATTGGTGAGCTCCAGGTTTATTTGGGGCTTTTCGAGTCTGTTATATATGTTTTGGTATTGTATAGAAGTTAAGAGTGAGACGAAGGCTTGTTATAACCTTAACTAAGTCTACGTTTTATAGGCTTTGTAGACCAATATAAAATTAACCATGGTAGTGTCTTGTCCTTTCGACATTGTAGCCCCAATGGCCAAGTCTTGTATATATAGTTTGGGCTTGCCTACATGATTTATTTCTATTGTTTCATATTATCTATGCTTGCCAGAACCCTTGATTATCATAGTTAAATGCTCGAGAAGTACTAGGCTATGGGTTGGTGCTCTCAAGCCTTTATGGCTATGGGTTCCTATCCACCACAATGGGATTTGAGGCATTAGAAAAGTCGTATCTGAGAGAGTCATCCTAGGGAGTCTACAAAGTCATGTCTATGTAGAGTCTTGCTTATGGGTGTGTTGTGCACTACATCTATAGACAGCAAGCTATAATAAATTCAAGAGTTGTCTCTTTTTCTTTAAATTTTAGATCGTACAATAGAGCCAAAGTAGTAAGTGGAGTCATATTTAACCATTAGATCTATTTTTTTCTCATTATAGTAAAGATGCCGGTTACAAGAAGGAGTACGAGTACAGGTAAGCAAGTAGATGTGGCTGCTAGATAAAGGACCATCAAGTCACCACTTAGACAAGCTAATCAAAGTGAGGCTCAAGATGAGTTTGTATCACAGACTTCTTCTACTCCTCCATCTCTAGAAGAGCTAAGGAGGAGAGAAGCACCCTCAGAATCACCTATTAATGCTACTGAGTAGGATTTATGGAATGTGGTTCAATTGTTGACTTGTATAGTTTCTAGACAATGTCAAGGACAAGCTAATCTAATTACAACTACTAATTGTGCAAATAGGGCTGCTAGTCTATGGACACAGGATTTCCTTAAATGGGATCCTCCCATATTTACGAGCTCAGATCTTAACTAAGACCCACAACACTTTATTGATCAAATCCAAAGGGAATTGGATGTCATGCATATATCTGGTAAAGGGATAGTTGAGCTAGTAGCATGTAGATTAAAAAAGGAGGCTATATTATGGTACGAAGACTGGAAATGATCTAGGGGTACAGGTGCACCTTCAGCTAGTTGGAAAGAGTTTAAAGAGGTATTTCTTGATCATTACCTTCCATTTGAGATTCGAGAGGCCCATAAAAATCAATTTTTAATCTTTGCCAAGGGAATATGAGTATGAGGGAGTACTGTCTTTTATTTAACTCTTTGGCTAGGTATGATCCTAATGTAGTAGCTATTACGGATGATAGAGTTCATTGATATATGGATAGAATAGATCCATATCTGGTTAGAGATTGTACTATTGTTGTTTTGGATAAAGACATGGATATAACAAGGATACAAGATTTGACACAAAAAATGAAGGATCAAAGGCAAAGAAAAAGAAGACAAGAGTAGGAAAGAGGGAATCCCAAGAGGGCTAGATCTATGGGGCATTTTATGCCATTCTAAAGTAAGTTCAGGCCTCAGTTTTCTAATAAACCACCTAGGACATCATCTTCCTACTCTACAGGGAGTGTTTTACCCCCAATTCCAAGGGTTTAGGGGCAACCAGTTTTGGCAAAGAAGTGAGAGCCAAGGTTCACGAGTACCAAGAGTAGGGAAGTATGAATCAAACAAGACTTTATTGGCAGACGTATAAATAATGTGGAAAGCTTCATTTAGGTGCATGTCAGTTTGGGACTGATGCTTTCTTTTGGTGTGGTACACTAGGACACATGATGAGAGATTGCCTATTGGATTATCTGCTGCATCATCATCATCAATTCCTTCTTTAGGTAGGGGTATACAACCTACAGGTCATGGTAGAGGTGTGAGAGGAGCAACTAGTTCTAGGAGAGTTCAAAATCGTACATATACTCTAGCAGATCAGCAAAATTTTGAGGCTTCTCCTGATGTGGTTACAGGTACATTGTCCATATTTTCATCTAATGTATATGTATTAATTGATTCAGGCTCTATACTATCATATTTCACTCCATTGGTTGCTGGAATGTTCAAAAGAACACCAAAATTACTAGTTAAGCCACTTGAAGTGTCTACGTTGGTTGATAAGTCTATTATAGCTAGGAGAGTATATCGAAATTGCATAATAACTGTTTGTGGTCGTGATACATTGTCTGAACTTGCTGAGCTAGAAATGGTAGATTTTGATGTTATAATGGGTATCGATTGGTTGGCTTCTTGTTATGCCACAATAGATTGTCGAACTAATAGGGTGCATTTCCATTTTCCAAAAGAGGTAATCCTTGAATGAAAGGGTAATATTGGTGCGCCAAGAGGTAAATTTATTTCTTATCTTAAGGAAAAAAAAATGATGTCTAAAGGGTACATATGTCATCTAGTGAGAGTGAAAGATACAGAAATAGAACAACCAATTCTTCAAACCGTTCCAGTGGTAAATGAATTTCCTGAAGATCACAAGGTTCGCCTCCAGAACAAGAAGTAGAGTTTGGTATTGATGTGATTTCAAGTACTCAACCTATCTCTATTCCTCCATATAGAATGGCCCTGGTAGAATTATGTGAGTTGAAAGAGCAATTAAAAGACTTGCTAGAAAAGGGATTCATAAGGCCTAGTATGTCCCCTTAGGGTGTACCAGTGTTATTTGTACATAAAAAAGATGGCATGTTGAGAATGTGTATTGACTATCGGCAACTGAATAAAGTGATGATTAAGAACAAGTATCCCCTCCCTATAATTGATGATTTTTTCTATCAGTTACAAGGTGCTAAGTGTTTCTCAAAGATTAATTTGAGGTCAGGTTATCACCAAGTGAGGGTGAAAGAGAAAGATATATCCAAGACAGCTTTTCGAACATGGTACGGTCATTATGAATTTTTAGTTATGTCATTTGGGCTAACGAATGCACCCGCATCTTTTATGGATTTGATGAATAGGATGTTCAAACCATTCTTAGATATGTTCGTGATAGTATTTATAGATGATATTCTGGTTTATTCAAGATCAAAAGAGCACCATTCTAGTCACTTATGTAGGTGTTACAGATTCTACGTGATCGTAAGTTATATGCAAAGTTCTCTAAATGTGAGTTTTGGTTAAAATCTATGGAATTCTTGGGTCATATTGTATCTGATGAAGGAATAAAGGTTGATACTCAAAAGATAGAAGTCGTAAAGAACTGGACAAAGTCTACAACACCTACGGAGGTTCGTAGTTTCCTTAGGATGGCAAGTTATTATAAAAGTTTGTTGAAGGATTTTCTTCCATTTCTGCACCTTTAACAAAGCTAACACACAAAACAGCCAAGTTTCAATGGAATGATGCATGTGAAAGGAGTTTCCAATAGCTGAAGAATAAGTTGACTTCTACACCCGTATTGGTACTTCCAGAAGGCACAGAAGTGTATGTTGTGTATTTTGATGCTTCAGGAGTTGGCTTAGGATGTTTATTGATGTACTATGGTAAAGTAATAGCTTATTCCCTAAGATAATTACGGCCACAAGCGAAAAATTATCCAACACATGATCTTGAACTAGCATAGATTATATTTGCTTTAAAGATATGGCGCCACTACTTGTATGGGGTCCATGTTGACATATATACTGACCAAAAGAGTTTGCAATATATCTTTAAGCAGAAAGATCTAAATCTGAGGCAGCTTAGGTGGTTTGAACTATTAAAAGATTATGTCATTGATATTTTGTACCATACAGGGAAAGAAAACATAGTAGTTGATGCGTTAAGTCATAAGGCAATGGCGAGCACTTATGGGCAGTCCACAGAAAGACAAAGGTTAACTAAGGATCTACACCAACTATCTAGCCTGGGGGTTCGCCTTCTTGAAACTCCGGAAGAAGGGTTTATTGTGCGTAATGCAACAAAATATTCTTTGGTAGTTGAAGTAATAGATAATCAATATAATGATCCTATGTTAATACAACTTAAGGAGAATGTAAAACAAGATATGACAAGGGCATTTTAACTTGCACAAGAGGGAGTACTTCGGTGCCAAAACAAATTGTGTGTACCTAATGTAGATGGGCTAAGAAAAAGAATTATGATCAAGGAACATCATTCAAGGCATTCCATCCATCCAGGGTCAACTAAAATGTATCATGATTTGAATGGAGTGTATTGGTGGGGTGACATGTAGAAGAACATTGCAGAATTTGTAGCCTAATATTCAAATTATCAAAAAGTTAAAGTAGAGCACCAAAACCCCGGGGCTTATACGTAATGTATGGATCTTCCAATTAGGAAGTGGGACATGATCAACATGGATTTCATCACTAGTTTGCCTCATACATCTTGGAAGTTCGATTCCATACGGGTAATAGTTGATAGACTTACCAAATCATCACACTTCCTACCAGTTAAGACCACTTACACAGCTGATGAGTATGCAAAATTGTATATCTGATAGGGGAGCTTAATTTACTATATATTTTTAGAGGTCTTTCCAGAGATGTTTGGGGACACAAGTGAATTTAAGTATAACGTTTCACCCTCAAACAGATGGACAAGCAGAATGTACCATTCAAACACTTAAAGTTATGCTGCGAGCTTATGTATTGGACTTTAAAGGTAGTTGGGATGATCATTTTCCTCTTATGGAGTTCGCCTACAACAATAGCTATCATTCAAGTATCAAAATGGCACCATATGAAGCTTTATATGAAAGGAACAATAGATGACCAATTGGATGGTTTGAAGTGGGTGAAACTACCTTATTTGGGCTAGATCTTGTTCATCAAGCTATTGAAAAAGTTAAGGTAATACAACAATGGATAGAAATAACCCAAAGTGGACATAAATCATATGCCGATGTTAGGAGAAGAGGGCTAGAGTTTGCTATAGGTGATTGGGTATGTGTCACCAATGAAAGGGGTAATGAGATTTGGTAAGAAAGGAAAACTAAATCCACGTTATATAGGTCCATATAAGATTATTCAATGGTTTGGACAAGTCGCATATGAGTTAGAGATAACCTAAGAACTTTCAATGGTTCATCCGGTGTTTCATGTCCTAATGCTTCGAAAGTGCATAGGATATCCATTTTGTATTGCTCCTACTAAAGATGTACAAGTTATGGAAGATCTCACTTATTAAGAAGTACCCATTGCTATTCTGGATCGATAAGTTAAGAAGTTAAGAAATAAAGAATTATCTACCATAAAAGTAATTTGGAGAAACCAGCAAGTACAAGAAGTTACATGTGAAGCTGAGGAAGTGATGAAATCCAAGTACCCTTATTTATTCAAATCTGAAGAGAAAGTCCAAGATGCTGAATTGGAGCGATAACAAATAAGTATAAATATATAAGTATTATGTGGTAATAGGAAGATTAAACTTAGGCTTGAACTTATTTAGGTTGGATAATTATGCTAACATTCAAGGACGAATGTCCATAAGGGGGAAGGATGTAACACTCCGTATTTTGCGTGTACTTATTCTACTTATATGGAACTTGATATAGCCTTGTGGTATAGGTAATGGAATAGATTTATTTTATGTGAGTATTGATGGTGTATATAGGTTTGAAGATACTGCCCGTACATTTTAGTGTGATGCGACCAAGTTAACATCGATGCAACTATTTAAACTTAGGATCATAAGATTGTATTTGTGTCTAAAGCTCAAAGTGATCAAATGTATATAAGTTTTAAGTTAAGATAAAGGGATAAACAACTAGAAATGGAATAAAATATTGAGGTACTTTATTAACTTAATTAAGTTAGTAGGTGAGTCACCTACTTGAGCTATATAGACCAATTTAATGGAGCCAAATCTAATGGGTCAGATTTAAGCCTATATTAATGGACTCATTTAAGGCCCAAACTATGTAAAAGAACAGGAGAAGACTAGGCAACCCAAACACCTAAAAATCTACCAAAAGGCCCAATAAGTTAAAGGCCCATTTAAGAAACTAATAAAGAAAGTAGGTGCATCATCTACTTTGACTTTTTGATTAGCTTGAACACCTTAAGTAGGTGCATCATCTACTTGACCAATTTGTAGTCCAAAATGAGAAAAAAATAGGTGGCTAGGGGGATTTATAATATCAAGATGAGCTGATTTTTCTCTTCATTTTAACTTACAATATTCAACTCCTATTAAAATTTGCTCTCTCTTGGCTTCAACCAGTAGCCTCTAGATTTCTCCTAGGGTTCTTGAACCTTTGCAAGCCAAGGTAAGTGAAAACACTTATGATATTTGCTTAATTCTCCCATGGAATATTAGGAAAATATGTTATTCATGCTTGAGTATACATATAGTGTAAAATGTTTCCACAAGTTAAGTTCACTTTTATTGGTTATTAAAAGACTTTACTTTTCTTCTTTGGTTTAAATGTGAAAGGAAGTTCAAGTTCTTGAAGAGTTCAAGTTAAGAGGATAAGTTACAAAAATTGAGGTAAGGTGACTTCTCCACTTTTGTCCTCTTTATGTATGGGTTTGGGTAAAGAATTATGGACGTGTTGTTATTAAGAAATCAAGGGTTGATGAGTTCAATATTTAGTTGCTATGATAAAGGAAATTTGGGCCTTTTTTATATGCATATGTTGGGACATCTTGGTTGATCTTAAAGAAAGATTTAAGTAATTGGTATTGACATATAAAGGGAGGGTGTAATGATACTCCACTTAATCGGATCATATATGAACTTGCTACCTAATGCACTTTGCGTACTATTTCATGTATATTATGAAGCCAGACCAGTTTCGTGGGAACATATATGCATCCGTATAGTATATAAAAGTAATGAGATAAGAAGGGGTTAAAAGAACACCCTTGACCTGATAAGTTATGTGCTTACTGCCCAACTACTGTTTTAGGTTAGGTTGAGCTGCCTAAATATGTTGATTAGCCAGTAATACTGGTTTTACCACTTACCTTATTGTAGATAAGTAGTCCAAAAGTCAATAGGTTAATTTGTGGTGATATCAAAGTCATATAGCAATCTATGTATGGCCACTCTACTCCATATTCTATTGCATGAAATCTAACATTTGTGTTACAAAGTAAGCTTCCAAAGTTCTCCTATAGTAAATGATACATAGTGGCAGTGTACACTCTCCAATGTAACTAATGAATTTGTTCCCACTCCCTAATATGTTAAAATACTTCAATATGTTTTTATTATAAAATTTGCATGTCTATATTCAATAGAATGTTTCATGAGTTTTCCTGTTAGTAAAATAAGATACATGTGTTATTTCAGCTTCTATTCATTCCATTTGTGTACAAACTGCTCCCTACCTCATTGTTACATCATCAAGTGTTTATTCATATGTCTCTTACTAGTGGACTATTATCCCTACGCTCAATAATGTTATGACCACCAAAGTAACAATCTCAAATATCAAGGGTAAAATCCTAGCATTAGCCGATCCCGATCTCTTTCTATGAGGGTGGTAGCTCAGGTGCAAAATCCTAGCATAGGCCAATCCCAATCTTTTTATATATGGCTGGCAGCTCAGGGGCGTAAGCCTAGCATGGGCCGATTCCAACTTGTGTATTTATCACTGATCAATTGGTTATTTGTATCACATGAGTTACAAATATGATAAAAGTAAGAAAGTTAAAATAAAATAAAGAATGTAATTTATAATGTTCCACTGATACAAACAAAGGTGGTATATTATCCTTACCTAAACAGTTGTTCTAATTTCATTTGAGCTCTCATTTTACATATAGTTACTTTATGGCTTACATATTTAATACATTCTTTTCAACTGATGTCCCTCATGGGGGACCTGTATTTTATGATGCAGGTACAAGTACTTTATCTAATAGACCTCTTCATTAGGAGCACAGGACATCTAGTGGCTATTGGTGAGCTCCAGGTTGATTCAGGGCTTTTCGAGTCTATTATATATGTCTTGGTATTGTATAGTAGTTAAGAGTGAGGCAGGGGCTTGTCCAACCTTAACTAAGTCTACATATCTTTTAGAGGCTTTGTAGACCAATGTAAAGTTAAGCATGGTAGTGTTTTGTCCTTTAGACATTGTGGCCCCAACAACCAAGTCTTGTATATATAGTTTTGGATTTGCCTACTTGGTTTATTTCCATTGGTGCATCATATCTATACTTGGCAGAACCCTTGATTATCATAGTTACATACACAAAAAGTACTAGGCTATGGGTTGGTGCTCTCGGGCCTTTATAGATACGGGTGCCTGTCCGCCCTAATAGGATTTGAGGTGTGACACAGATGTTAGACCATCTTGATGTTAGAGGATGGTATTATTTTCTTGATGGCAATTTGGTTTTCAACAAGATTTCGACTGAATTCTAAGACCAAGCTAATACCACTTTCACTATTCATTATGGTATGTTTTCTTTCAAAAGGATGCATTTTGTATTGTGTAATACGCCAATAAATTTTCAACATTGTATGATGTCCATCTTTTCTGACATGGTGGAGGACACTATTGAGGTATTTATTGATAATTTCTTAGTTGTTGGTGATTCGTTTAAAGATTACTTGGCCTATCTATATAGTGTCTTGAGAAGATGTGAAGATTGTAATTTGGTGCTAAATTGGGAGAAGTATCACTTTATGGTGAAAGAAGGAATAGTGCTCGATCACAAGATTCCGAAGAAAGGGATTGAGGTTTACAAGGAGAAGATTGAGGTGATTGAAAAATTGGCTCCACCAATTTCTATCAAAGTTATTCAAAGTTTTTTTGGGGTATGCTGGGTTTTATCATAGATTCATCAAGGATTTGTCTAAAATTGCACATCCACTGTTTAAGTTATTGGAGAAGGAGGTGAAGTTCATTTTTGATGATACGAGTCTGAAGGCATTTGCGTGCCTAAAAGAGAAGTTGATTTTAGTCCCTCTTATTATTTCAGTAGATTGGTCCATGCCATTTGAACTTATGTGTGATGCTAGTGGTGTGGCACTAGGAGCAGTCCTAGGCTAAAAATGAGAGGAGGTTCTAAATCAAATCTATTATGCTAGCAAAGCACTTAATCCATCTCAAAAAAACTGTACAGTGACTGAACAAGAGTTGTTTCCTGTGTTTTTTTCATTTGAGAAATTTTGATCTTATTTTCTTGGCACAAAAGTGATTGTGCAAACTTACCACGCAACACTTAGGTACCTTATAGCGATGTAGGATGCAAAGTCGAGGCTGGATACTTCTGCTACAAGAATTTGACGGTCAAGAACCGATAGAGGGGTCAAAAAACAAGTGGCTGACCACTTATCATGACTTGAAGAAGAAGAAATGCTGCAATTAAAGGATGAGATTGAGGTAGATGATAACTTTCAAGACGAGTAGGTATTGGTTACATCGTAAGACTAGATTCCATGGTTTGCAGACTTTGCAAATTATTTGGTGAGTGATGTGGTGCCCGAGGAGTTATCGTTTTAGTAGAGAAAGAAGTTTATGAATGGTGCAAGGAAATTTTTAGGGGATGAGCAATACTTGTTTCGGATTTGTTCAGACAGACTGATTCGTTGATGTGTCCCGGAGATAGAAATGTTGAGTATTTTGGAGGCATGTCATTCCTTTCCAGTTGGGGGTCATCATAGTGGTGCACGGACAGCTCATGAAATTTTTTAATGTGGCTACTACTGGCCCACCATTCAAAAATACACATGTGTCTATGTAAGATCTTGTGATCAATGACATAGACAAAGGAACATCTCATAAAAATAAGAGCTCCCAATGACCCTAATACTAGAGCTTGTTGTTTAACTTTTGGGGTATTGATTTCATTGGCCCATTCGTGAGCTCATATATTATGAAGTACATCTTGGTTGCTGTTGATTACGTTTCAAAGTGGGTGGAGGTAGTTATGATTCTAAACAATGAAGGAAAGAGTGTGACAACATTTTTTAGGATGAACATATTTTCCAGATTTGGCACTACAAGAGCCTTCATCAGTAATGGTGTTTCACATTTTTGCAATCGTCTGTTCAAAGCCTTGATTGATAAATATGGTGTAAAGTACAAGAGGGAAACACCCAATCATCTGCAATCAAGTGGGCAAGTTGAGATTTCCAATCTAGAGATCAACTCCAATCTGGAAAAAATTGTGAATACGAATAGAACATCCTGGGCTAGAAAGTTAGATGAAGCATTGTGGGCTTACCGGATAGCGTTTAACACTTCCATTGATGTGTACCTATATCAGCTTGTGTTTAAAAAATTTTGCCACTTGCCTGTCAAGCTTGAGCATAAGGCATTGTAGGAACTGAAGAGGTTAAATCTGGAATGGAGTGATATAGCAAAGCTAAGACTGGAGCAATTGAATGAGATGGATGAATTCCATCTCCGAGCATAGGAGAGTTCAGCTCTATACAAAGAGAATATGAAATTGTACCATGATCGCAAGATAGAGAAAAGAGATTTCACCGCAAGTGACATGTTTTCGTTATTTGATTCCAAGCTGAGGCTGTTTCCTGGCAAATTAAGGTCAAGATGGAAGGGAACTTAACAAGTGTTGACGGTGTTCCCTTATGGTGCTATTGAACTTGAAAATGACGAGGGCTTAAAGTTTAAGTTGAATGGCCATAAGGTGAAGCATTACCTCGGTGATATTGATGAGGTCAAGAAAACATGCGATGTGGTTCATGGTGAAATCTGAGTAATAAAGAACACCTGAGTTATGCTATAACGTTAAATTAGGTGCTGCATGGGAAGCGACCCATGGGTTGTTTGGTGAAGTTTGAGTATCCAAATTAGTCACGTCGTGCCGGGATGTTAAATCAAGTGTTGCTAGGGAGGCAACCCAAAGATCTGGTACTCATATTTTTTACTTATATTTATAGTGTGTGATATAGGGTAATGTGTGTTGAAATGTACAAAGCATCATGGACTAAAATGAAACCAGAAAATTTTCTGGTGCCCAGGCCCATCAAACCACCTTATGAGTCATATGCTCACCCAACTACTTGTAAGGTAGTTCGTAGCCAAATGGTGACATCAAGTGAAAATCACTGGTAACTTGACGACTCTTAGAATGAGTCATAGCCTTAGACAACAACTCATTGCCTTAAGTCATAGGGTCTGGTGAAGGTTACCTAGGTAAGTTCTCTAAAATGGTACCCTACGGAGGGAGTCAACAACTTGTACCTAGTGGAAACGAGTCATAGGCTTAGTCGTAGCCACTGGATAAAATTTGGTCCTCATTTAAATAGGTGCGACCCAACCTGTTCATGCAATTTAAAACCTAAATTGGCACCCGATCCGATCCCCACTTCAAAATCAAAAACTATAACTCCCTACATCATACCATAACCATCCCTCCACCCTCAATTGCCCCATTAATTATGCACTACTCATCCAACTATATCACACAAATGGCTTATTGCTACTCACTTGCACGCAAAATCAAAATCACAAGTCATTGTCTCCACACTCTTCTCATATTCAAGCATTATTACCCAAAATCAAAGTAAGTGTAAACTTTCCTTGCAATTACTTTGATTATAGGTAATGAATTATATGTGGGTATGTCAAACCATAGATTTAAACTTTGAATAAGTTGAATATGACAATGACTTAATATTAATCACTTGTTTTTTATGGAACTTAGGTAGTAATGACTGGGTTAGATGATTATGTATTTGTTTTTGTGAAATTTGATCCTAGGTGAAGTTTGAGTAACCCCAGTTTTTTAGGTAATATGTATATGTGAGGAGTGGTTTTCTTTACCACTCCAATGATTGTAAGTTTTGACTCAATAAGAATTAAGTTGGGAAAATTTATGTTAGAAGTATGAACATACGGAGACTAACAATTTGCAATCCCTATGATTCTTGCAATGACTCGTACCATAAGGCAAAGAGTCATTGCGTGAGTCGTAGTCACTGGCACTTCGGTCTAAAATTGCAAAATCTCTAAAACATCATGAAAATCCTTAGTACGAGTCACCCAACAACTCGTAGGGTAACCCAATGAGTCATAGGGTGCACTCATAATAAGAACCCTGCATTGCACTTTTGCAGGAGTTGACTCAACAAATAATCCAATGAGTTGTAGGGTGGCCTAACAACTCATAGGGTAGAGACTTTGGTATACTAGTGAATGATGTTATAAAAAGGACTCGACCCTATGAGTCGGAGTCTAAAGTAACGACTCATTGCATGACTCATAGGGACTACTTTTACCAAAATTCTTGCATACTATTTTTGATGATATTATTGAATGCTAACATCTACTCCC
Organism: Capsicum rhomboideum; assembly: GCA_031232105.1. Classification (NCBI taxonomy): domain Eukaryota; kingdom Viridiplantae; phylum Streptophyta; class Magnoliopsida; order Solanales; family Solanaceae; genus Capsicum; species Capsicum rhomboideum. The sequence continues at coordinate 41,607,047 of CP124719.1, read as the reverse complement.
CATAGGTACTTTGTCAACAAAGAATGATAATAAAATGGAAACAAGAAGGGGGCAATCCGACTCCCAAAAAGAAGTCACGATCTACTCTACAGCTAAAAGATGTGCCCTAGAAGGAGTTGAGTGGCTCAGTTAGGGAATAATCAATCACAGGCCCAGTTGAGCCATGGGAGAGCTTTACCTGGGCTGTTAGATCAAGTCCCCACATGAAGAACGCTAGGGAATCCCCACCATACTCACCCACTCCTTTCCATTAAAATGCAGGAGAATTTGAGTACGAAGAAGACGGTGGGGAAGAAAGTGAATTCGAGAAGGGCGAGGAAGTTGCATCTGGAAGTCAGTGAAAAGAACAGGTAGGTTTGGTATTTGGAACACATAAGTCAACTGAGTCTGAAGATGAGGCCTCCACAAAGAGTCCCCCGCCACCTACTCAGTCTCCACCTCCAGATCAGCCCAGTCTTCAAGTTGCAGTCGCCTTATAGTTAATAGATAGGGTATTTGAGGTATGAAAGAGCTTTATGATTGGGACAATGCTATTGTCCACAGGTCTTACAAAAAGAGGGTTATACATAGAGCCAAGATTGCTTACAAGAGGTATGTCTAGGATGCCTGAGTTTGAGAAACTGTTCAAAAAATACAAATTTGAGTGGATGGCTACGGAACCTAGTAGATATATCTAGGATTTTTTTGGGAGTTTTATGCAGTTTATCAGACATAGCTGAAGGTGTTATCTTTGTGAGGCCTATCATGGAAAGTTCATGATCCCCTCTAGACGGTGTTGATTCAGACGGCTAGTGTGAATGTATCGGTGTAAACTATTTTGTGCTTCTTACATGGTGAGGATTTTGTTCCTCTAGCTAATACTACAGAGATTGATTTTTGCATTGACAAGATGAATAAGGTAAAGGCAAAACAAATTGCCATTGAGGATAAAATGGTTCGCTTTCGCTGGATGGAAAATATTATTATTACGGACAAAGTGAATGCTTCATCGGTTGCTGGTAGTTCATTATTGATCAACAAGGGAAGTTTGAATTTTGTTGCTAAGTCATAGTGGACATTGGTTCATCATAGGTTGGGGCATACATCAGGTGATAATATTTTAAGCCCCGATCGGCTGCTTTGGTGGCTGGCATTATGGAGGGGTATGAGATCAACATTGCAAGGATTAATTCTTGGGAAATCTAGGATAGAGCTATGAATTTAAAGACTAACATTTTGTTCCCATGCCTAGTCACTAAGATTGTTTGGATGGTGGGGTTTCGATTTTATCGGAGGTCGATAAGTTCATAGTGGTTCATCACACTACAGACTTGGGACTGATTTGAGACCCGAAAAACCCAGTTTTAAGGGTAAAGGTTGTAGCAGGTGTTGTGTTACTACATAGTTCTTTTCAGTCAGGTACGCAGATGGATAATGACACCCCAGTTTCACTAATATTGGAGAAACACAGGTAAACTCCCAGACTAAGACTACAAGGTCTGAAACTCAGGCTACAGCTAAGCTACTACTTCTTTAGCCTCTTGGCCAGCACCAGTCCCTTTTTTACCAACCACCACACTGGGCGCAGCCATACCTCACCCACTTATCAGTGAGTACGTAATAGTGTCATAAGAATTTCTAAACCAATCGCTAAAAAGGTTGGCCAGGGTCGAGAAAAAGGTAGACAACATTAAAAAAGGTGTCCAACCTTGGGTGAAGAGGGAGATTCGAGCGAAGATACATGGGATGCAAACCCGTTTTGATAGCTTTGAGAAGAGGATAATAGATAAAGTTAATGGAGTGTTGTCCCTAGATTTGGTGGGGATTAAAGAGGAGTTAGCTACACTTTGGGCTGCTATAGAGGACATGGCCTCTAAACTTTTCTTTCTGGCCCCCACAATACCTATTATTGAGAAGATGGAGGAGGTTGAGGTAACGGATATATGGGCCACCAAGGGAAAGAAGAAGAGTATAGAAGTTGGTGGTGAAAGAAAAAGTAAAAGGAGAAAGAGAAAGAAGAGAAGGAAGATGCAAAGAAAGAAATAAAGGCAAGTAAGTACACCTCCCAGGACCTCTTGTCTAGGATACATGAAATGGGACGGGGGCTGGGAACACCAGAGTTTGTAAGACGCCGATTAATAATATTGTTGCTATTGAGGAGAGTGGGGGTATGACCGTTGCTGCTACTAGTTTGATACCATTTAGTGAACCAATTACAATTGGTACCAATATTGACTTGAGTGTCACAAACACCATCTAGGCTACTATTGCTGAGATTGGGGTGACTGCTGAGACCCCAACAGAGGATAAGATGAGATCCAGCACCTAGAGTGCCACAAGTATGTCCTTACCCCTTGGTTTTACTTTATCTTGATATGTATGTATTGAGAAAACTTCATGTTCTCAAATTTGAGGGTGGGGTTGTACCACTGCTTGGGGGTTTTTATTGCCATGTTTCTTTTCCCTCGGGTGTGCTATCCTAGTACAACAAGTATGTTTAGGTTGTTTTTATTATTTTATGTGTTTTGTTAGGAGAAAAATAGGGGAGCCTTAATGTAGTCAAATGTTGAATTTTTTTATTTTGGGGTGAAGTCTGAGTAACCCCGATGATTTTTGAAATTACTCAAAGGATACCTATCCAAATTTTTTTTTTGATTGTGTGTTTTATATGTATTATGACCGCTGTGGATCTTGTTATGGCATTAGTATTATAGGAAGAATGAATGTTTCTTAGCAATACATGAACTTGATAGGTAGTAAGTGATAGTGTAACCCTGTGCTATATGTGTGTGCAATGCTTACCTAGTTCAATTTTTTTGTGCTATCTAGAACATGCCTGGTTAGTCATGCCTAAGTTTTAGGATAGTTGATTAGGAAAGGATCATAGGCCATATTTGAATTAGTTCACTTTTAGCCTAAATTCCTGACCAAACGTAATGTGTATCCCTTGATCCCAAGTTTGAGCCTAAATTAACATATTCCTTTCATTAGCATATTCACCTTCCCATTTTTAGTTACGATGAACCTATTTTGCTCTTCGTCCCTTCTTGGACACTCTGTACCTACTCAGGCTAATCGACTAAGTTGAGGGTGGCTATCATAGGGGTGTGTAGCATAAAGTGGGTATGAAGAAGAAGTTAGTAAAAGAAAAGAAAATAGGATTCAGATGCAGTAAGTAAAAAAAGAAAAAAAAATGTGTTTGTCAAATATGAAAAAGAAAAAATATAGAAGTTGTGAAAAGAAAACCGCATCCAAAATTCTAGGAAAAAACAAAGGAGAATAAGGAAAGTAAAATAAAGAGGTTGAAAAGTGAAGCGAAAAATAGTGTAGTGTTAAGGAGGGTTGAGTCACTAAATCCATATCTACCGTACCCATCACCAAGCCTACATTACAAGACGAGGAAAGTCCTATAGTGATCCTAGTCCTATCATCTGAAAAACTAAGGCATAGAAAATGAAGGCAAGCTTATGATTTTTCACACTCATTGTTTGAAATTCTTTGAGAGAGTAATTGTTTTTAACTCTGTCCCTGGTTAATATTATATCTATAGACTGTGAGCGCATGGGACCTCATTGTTGTGAGGGCATATGGGTTGCATTATTGGTTGCTATTTGTTTGGTCAAAATGTCATTTTCACATATGCTTTGTTGTTTGTCTATATTTTCATGACATTGCTTGATCCTTTTGTGTTATGGTAATGGGCAATGTATGTACATATAGTGGTTTTCAAATCTGAGTAAAGGAGGGTGTTTAAAATATTGTGTTAAAAGACGTGAATTGACTGCAGTAGGTCTCTTAGATTTCTCTTACTTAGGCATTATAATTACGGTATTGTTTTGTTTGCCTGAGGAAATGCAAATATTCTAAGTTGAGGATTTTGATGTGCCATGGTTTCACAATGCTTTCGATGCTTAAAACGAGGAAAATACGCTAAGACAAAGACACATTTATGTGATATGATGTTTTTGAGTTAGTTTTACATGAATATAGGGTTTGGGAGTAAGCAAATTAAAAATATAAAAAAAATGCATGATTGTGGGAAAAAGAGGTTCGCTATGACTCGCTGGGTCACATTATGAGTTGTAGCCCAAACCGTTGTGTTACTAGTTATTTGGGATTTGAAGAGTTGAAGTTGAATATTGGCTATGAGGGCAGGAAACTACCCATAGGGTCAGCCGATGAGTCATCACAAAGACTCATTTTAAGCACAAATACAAAAATTCCAAAGATGTGATATTTTCCCCCAGTGGCAACGAGCTCCTCCTTCCAGCCATTGCGATTGACTATGACTTATTGTCCAGAATCATTTTGAGCAGAAGGGACAAAACACTTAAGGATTGGAAAAATCACCCCAGTGGTAATGGTCACCCAGCGAGTCATTGGGTGACTATACGAGTGGTTGCCAACACCTGATAAAATAAGGCAACGTATGCCCAAGCAGCTTGTGATGAGTCAGAGGGAGACACTTTGACTCATTCCCAAAGTCGTCACCATTGCCGACCTTGCAATCCTATTTCATTTTTGATAGGATTCTTTGATGTCTATAAATACTCTTAATAGTTCTTTTGTTGTAGTTTTCATTCTATTACTATTTTTGAGACATAAAGTTTTTCTTGCAAGTTGTAAGCATCAATTTTTAGGGTTTTAATTCATAATTAACATTCGTGGTTGTTAATCTTATTCTTTTCAAGTCATAATTATGATTTCTTTCTATAATTATTGTTGTGTTTTTATGATCATGAGTAGCTAAACACCACATCTAGAGGAACTATGATGGATTAAAAAAGTAGTGTTAATAGTATGAAGTGATTCTCAAAGGGTGTTTGTGCTTGTATTATAGTTCTCTTTGGTTTGATTGCTTTCTGACGGTGTACAATGTTAGAACACACCTTATCTTTACTTTGGACGAAAAGAGGGGTAGCGGATGGGAAAAGGGAATAAGCAACAGAGACTTGGAGCAATCAACCTTCAATTAATAGCTTGAGTTAATAATTCGGGAAAGCTAATCTGGGATCCAAGATACGGGTTAGTAGTGCAAAACTCAGGAGATGATAAAGTGTATTTGAAGATAGTCATCTGAACAAATTCAGAAAGCCATTTAGGTGAACATAACCTATCAATTCTACATTCCAAGCACCGGGAGAGAAAACTAGTACGAAGTACCTATGAGTTATGAAGTTATAGGGAACACAGTCCTAGTGTCTTTCTTCTATTGATCACAAACTTGAAGAAATTAACAATTGATATTTGTTCGACGATACAATTCACAATCCGCCCCAGTTACTTGAAAATGTTCACTGATTGATTAAATAAGCACGTTGATAGATATTTTGACCTATTCCTCGTGGGATCGACCCTAACCTAGTTGAATTCTATATTTGGTACATCGACAACTTTATACTTCTTCTGGAGGTGTAATTTGGGTGACATCATACACATACCATAGGCTATACCTTATTTACCATGCTTCTATTTTTAGACAGTCGGTTAGGATGATTATAGAATTTTTTGGGTTGTAATATAAGCTTGGGCATGGGTATGGTAGATTTGGGAAAACAGAGTCAACCCTCTTTGATACTACACTAACTTTATTCTACTTTTGACCTTTTCTTTTTCTCCCTTTTCTCCTTTTATTTCTTTTCAACTACACCAAAATTCGATGTTACCCAAATTACACCTCGCAATGAAGTATAACACGGTCATTGATCAAATATATAACCCAACTAGGTTGGAGTCGATTTCATAGGAAATATGGCTAGAAACTAGGTCAATGCGATTATATATACCATTAATCAGTTATTTCTGAAAGGGGGTTTGTGGTAACAAATAACGGTTTGTAAATCTTGAAGTAAACAAGTAATAGAGTATCAATTTTTGGTTTCTACAAATCAATGAGAATGGACTAGTATTGTGTTCCCTATGATTTTACAACTCAATAAGTGTAGCATACAAGTGATCTCTCCTGGTGCTTAGCATGAAAACTCGGTAAGTAAGGTTCACCTATACGACTTTTGGCTCCTATTATATGGATGTCACTCAGTCACAGATTAGGAATAACAGTGTTTGCATATTAAACCTTACCCTTGATCTCAGATTAGCTATCCCTGGCTTGGACAAGCTTAAACTATTAGATGATGGTTGATAGCTTCAAATCTCCGTTGCTAATCCTTTTTTCCTATTCTTTAGACCTTTTTATTTATTTCAAATGTGGGTTCGTCTTTATTTCAAACTTTTTTATCTTCTTTTTGATGATTTTTTGTCTTTTCTTTTTGCAATTTTTTCAACTTTTCAGCATATGCCACGCTCGTTTTCCCTTTTTATAACTAGTCTCTTCTTTTCATACCCAACTTTTTTTTTCATCTACCCCTATGGTAGCCACATTCAACTTGGGTGATTTTTTGGAATAGAGGCCAAGTGTCCTAGGAGGGCCTGGGGCAAAGCGGAGGTTCAAAATAAAATTGGGAAGATGAATAGGCTAATCAAGAAAAAGGGTCATGTAAGCTTAAAATTAGGGTTCAAGGGATTATTGCATTATGTAGATGGTCATTTTAGCTAAGTGGACTACAATAAAAAATAGACTATGATCCTTTCCTAACCAACTATCCTACAACCTTAGAAAGACTAATCGGGCAAGTTTTAGATTGTACAATCTGGCAAGTTGTAGATTGTACATACAAAGCAAGAAATACATGGCATAGGGTAATAAAATTGACTGCTAGCCATTGATTTCATACCCTAGCTTAAGCTATGATTATCTATCCATATTGACAATGTCATGCAAAAAGCTATAAAGGTCAATATCAAAGCAGTGAAGCACACAACACAAAATTTGGAGGGGTATCAATTTTTTCAAAATGAACTCATGTTCCATAATTTTATTCCAGACTGAACTTAGTTCTCCTACTTTTCCACTACTTAACATAACAAAACACACAAAAAAAATTAAAATACTTTTAAAAAATCCTAAAAATGTTGGTTTTACTAGACAGAACACTTGAGGGAAATGAAAAACGACAATAAGAACCCTCAAGTTTAGAATAGACCGACAAATACCCCACCCAATCTAATAAGCATGCATTATCCCCCAATGCATCAGATGAAAATCAAGAACTAAAGGTAGGAACATATCTGTGGTGTCCTAGGCACCCGGGTCTAGTGAATCAGTGTGGGCTGTAGGTGTAGCCCCAGTCTCAATAATAGTGGCGTCAGTGGTGGCCAACGTACTCAATGGATTAGTCTTAGCAAAAGTGGTGCTAATAGTGGTCGGTACACTTAATGGGTGAGGATCAGCCATATGGCTTTCACCTTCAGTAGCGATGGAAACAACTAGTACCAAACTAGAAGATACTCTTCAATCCCGCTCACTCATCTCCATCTCATGTACTCCGTGCTCATCTCATAGGTTCGTAGGGTCCTATGGAAATGTTGATCCACTCTCTTGAGCACCCTCTAAGGGTCGTTCTCAGCCTCATCTCTCTTTTATTTCGATTTCTCAACTAGGGGTGCATTATGGGCGGACAGGACAAAGTATTATACATCATCATCTTGCTCCTCCTCAATTGCTCAGATAGTTGGTGTTAGTATCACCAAATCATGTTGGATAGACAACTCTATAACCTCCACTAGTAGAGATGCAATCTCATCAACTATCTTCCTTAACTCGGTACATACAATAACCTCAATTTCTCATTCATCCTCATCCTAACACCATCCAACTACCTATTTAAACCCTGTATTGCCTTATCAAGTGCAACCTATAGCATTTTCTCTAAAGCCTTTATCTTAAATTTTACCCATGGATTTATCTAACTCATCAACTATGAAAGCTATTTTTCTATGTGGGATAATATTTTGTAGGAACTCCTGCATAACTGTAGTAAACCTAGAGTTAATTAGATATCGGATACCAAGAGGAACTGATGCTATAAGTATGAAAGCTGAAGTGGGAGTTGTAGTAGTAGCTGCTGCATAATCAGCCTCAGTAGCTAGAATCTTTATCTCTGTATCAGTAGCAACCATGTCATTATGATCAATATAGACAGGGGTATTAATGTACTCAATTTTATTTTTCTAGCCCCTCAAATACAGTCGGTCCTGAAGAACTCGAGGGTTAGGCCCTCATCGGAGTAACCAAATTTGTCTCATCATGAATTAGGCTAGTATCAATAAGATGAGTTACCTCCACATGATTATTTGACTCCAGCAAACAAAGACACATTATCTTGATCACAAAGGGCATTAATAAGGAACGGGAATGGAATACTAGTGTTTTCTTTGATTATATGTTCTAGGATCTCTTCCATAATATATCAGGCAAAGTACAACGCATATCCCTCTATGATGCTAACTACTAGAACAACATGGTTTGAAATTAAAATGTTGTCATTGCTAGTCTGATCCAGCCTATGACATATAATAGACCACCAAAACACAGTCGTGAACTTGAAGGAAGCCTTCTTTATCTCACCTATGTCGACTACCCAGACCGCCTCTTCTCTCTTATCAATAATAATAACTGTAATCCATTTGAAGTGTGGGAGCCACTCTTTAGGTGACAACTTCCTTACAACTTTTACCACCTCAGCATCGTAAGAATACTCAGAAATATTATCGGGAGCCTGGTAAGTGGGACCAAAAAAGAAACACTGAATGATGCAATCTGAGATGTCCACCTATCTACCCCACATCTGCACTATCACTAAGGCGGGCTGATTCTTGTAAGCTTGCCCCTTCAGTGTCCTGTTCTTAAGAGTGGCTGCATATATAGCCTAGAATTCTCGTGCCAATGCTAAGCTATACCAACATGGGGATTATGCCATCCACCCGAGCTGGAATCTATTGAACAATTCTATAATCTGGGGAACCTCATTCAACCTCACTATATATATCCTAGGTTTGTCATACATGCCCTTCTTTGGCTTGTCTTTTTCAGTAAGGGTGGAGTCCTGCTGATTAATAGACTTTAAACCTTAACCTGCTAATGAAGACTTTCACAAAACTATTCTAATTTATCATGTTGTTCTGCCTCTCTTCCTATTTCATCAGATGAACTTTAGGCCCTAGAACTCTCAACAAGTGCTCTACTTTCAGATCTGGTGTCACCAGACACAGACTCCTCACCATCACCTGATTCGGATGACCCTTCTCCCTCTTCAGACTGGGGAGGGGTATCCTATGCTTGTACTTGAGCTGCAGCCCAAGTCTCAACTTGTTGTTTAGGTCTTCGCCTCATGGCTTGAGGTTCATATTGTGTCTGGTCGAACTCATACTTCTACTCAAAACCACTGGATTCATTTACAAGATAGTGGTATTCAGGAGTTGTTGTCAATCTTCCTCCCTTTTTAGGTGTGTTCTTTAGAGGCATGGTATGTGCGGGTGAAAGTATTAAAACCAAGAAACATAAACAGAAGAAAAATAAAAATAAAAATTTTAAATTTTTTACAATAGTGACAGTACCAGTCAAGGTACAAATAATGGAAATGAGACCACGAATCGTGACTTGACTCGTGAACAAGAAGCAAATAACTGAAATTTTTTTACCCTACTCAGTATGAGTCATAATATGGCTCGTGGTTTTAAACTGCAGCTCATAGTATGATTCATAATTAAGATTCCAGAACCAAGTAATTTTACCCTCAACAATACAATTCATATTATGAATCATTGTATGAAAGCACGACTCATAGGATGACTCATGAAGTACAGTCCATAAGGTGAATTTTCAGATCAGGTTACCATGACTATCAGTATGACTTGTGACATGAAAGTAAGAATCGTACTGAGGTTTGTGGTCCCTAATTTGAAACTTTACACCCTAAAATAGGGACCAAGATTGATATCACGACTCATAATGTGAAACCACGAGTTGTGAAGTCAATCATAGTTCATGTTCTTGGCCCTTTTTCCAAATTTTTAGGGTTAACACTTAGAGTTTTCATTCCAACAGTTCAAACCATCAAGTACGATCATTGGAATTGCAAATTCGTGCAAATTCCTCCCATTTTAACATTAAAAAACTTTGGGTTACTCAGACTTCACCCGTATAATTAACAATCGGGATTGTTGGGAGTTGAGCCGGCAAAAGATTCCTTGCTTCATTTCAAAGTCAATTTTATGAATTGTAATGCTCGCTGACTCAATGTGTATGAACACCCAAACCAACAATCAACAAAAATGACATGGCACAACTAATATTTATCAGGTTATAGACTATTTTTCTCCCTAATAGTTCATTCTAAAAATTCAACATAGTTTAAGCACAATTTAGACACTACACTTCCACATTTTACTCTATTTCCACCATTCCTAAGGAATCTCACACAAATAAACAAAAAATTCCAACCTTGGGTCAAGGAATCTCCACCCCAAATGCAAGCAAGGATGAAAAATCAAGTTCATACCTTAATAAAGTTGGTGAACTATAGCAAATTGATGAAAAAATTTGTGAACTTGAGTGAGATTGATGAACAAATTAAAGAATCAGTGAAATGGATGAAGTCATAGTGATGGGGATAGTGTTGCTATCGATTGGGGGTGAAGGTGAGGGAGTTATGGTAGGATTGAGATTTTGTGGAATATTTAGTGGAGGAGTTTAAGAGATTTTAGAATTAATTGAATGAAGGAGTTATTACCCGTTTAGGATTCGAAGGCATAAGTATCAGGTAGAAATATTAGGGTTTTTGAGTCACTTTGGTCAGAACTGAGTCAGGTTTATTTCAATTTTTTTTATAAAAAAGTTGGACTTCTTGAATGTGACCCTAATTATGACTCATAGAAAGGGATCATGAGTCATGAAAGTCAGCTACGAAGTATTAAATTTAAGAAAATTACCTAGTATCTATGAGTTCATAGTTTGACTCGTGGTGTGAAACCACGATTCATGCTATAGCTCGTAGATAAGATCTTTTGTCTTCAATTTTTCCCAGTTCCCATAAGTGACTCATCGTGTCAAAGTATGAGTTATACTGAGACTCATGGGTCACTATTTCAGAAGGATGCAAATTTGAGTCAAATAGTACAATTAATTCCATGACTCGTACTTTCTGAGTATGGTTCATGGAGACCAATCGTAGGTTAAATCCTAAATTGAGAAATTTTTTTTATGATTGTGACATTTTACTTCAAGATTTTTATGAATTAAGAAAAGCTATACTTCAAGAATGTTGTGACATTCTTACCTTTATTATAGGAAAGCACATCTACCACCCACTTGTAAACATAGTCAACAATTACAATTATGTACTTTATCCTACTAAGACTAAAAAAAGGGACCCATGAAGATACCCCAAGCATCAAAATTATTTATTTCAAGAATTGGGGTTAGAGACAGCTTATGCTTCCTTGATATTCCCCCTTGCCATTGGAATTGATCGCAAGCCTTTGCATAATCATGAGTATCTTGATTGATGGTGGGCCTATAATACACACATTACAAAATCTTTTGGGTTTTCCAAATGCAACAATGATAACCCCGAACAAGGGATAAGTGGCATGCCTCCAAAATACTCATCTTTTCCTCTGGAACATATCTCCGAATCAAATTATCAGCACAAACTCAAAACAAATATGGATTATTCCAAAATAATTTCCACACATTAAAAAGAAACTTCCTTCTCAGGTGGAAGGTTAAATCCACAGGAATCATATCACTCACCAAGAAATTAGCATAATTCATAAAGTATGGATTTAAATCATGAGATGCAGCCATTACTTACCTATCAGGAAAGGCATCATGAACGTCAACTTCATATTTTAGTTTCAGCATTGTAGCTTCCTCAATTCCAGACAAATGGTCATCTATTTGGTTTTCTATCCTCTTTTGGTCCTTGGCCTCAAAATAAAATTCTTGCAACAGAAGTATCCATCCAATCAATCTTGGATTTGCATCTTTCTTCACCATAAGGTACCTAAGATCTGGGTGGTCAGTATGCCCAATAACCTTAGTGCCAAACCAATAATCCCTAAACTTCTCAAAAGCAAACACCACAGAAAGCAACACTTGATCCATCATATTATAATTTTTCTGAGTTGCATTAAGTGTTTTTTTAGCGTAATAGATGGAAGAAAGAATCTTCTCATGCCTTAGGCCTATGATTTCTTCTAGAACCATGCCACTAGCATCGCACATAACCTTAAATAGCATAGACCAATCAGGAATAACAATAATAGCGGTCAAGATAAACTTCTCCTTAAGGCACTCGAATGCCTTTAGAAACGCATCATCAAAAATAAACCTCACTTACTTCTCTAAAAACATGCACAATGAGGGTGTAATTTTACAAAAATCCTTGATGAAACTTCGATAAAATCTATAATGCCCTAAAAATCTATAACTACCCATCATAAAAATTACCTCGATCCTCACATTATCAACCTCAATCCTCTTTTTAGAGATGTTGTGGACAAGCATTATACCTTCTTTCACCATAAGTGACATTTTTCTCAGTTCAACACCAAGTTAGTCTCCTCGTATCTTTTCAACACATCACCAAAATGAGCCAAACATGCCTCAAATGAATCACCCACTACTAGGAAATCATACATAAAACCTCATATTAGTTCAGTTTAGTCTGTATTAATGAGTACAGTTTAATATATTCAATATAAATTAGTTTATCTCAACTTATTTATTTTTATCCTAAGTTAAGACCATCATTCGAGGATGAATGATCCCAAGGGGGAGATATTGTAACACCCCATAAATTTTATGCTAACATCCAAACTATTCTTTGAATATGTATAGACTCAAATCTAATGATTCCTAGTTGTACATAGGTTTTAAGATCAAATACTTAGTATGGTAAGATCTTTGGATATGAATTAAGGTCATAAGGAACCTCTAGCACAAAGTTGTGTTGAATGCTTCTTTACCAATTGAATTTTTGTTTAAGTTCTTACTAAGATCAACTTCAAATGATCACCACTCCTAGCGTACAAAGATTTTTATGGCTGAAGACCCACCAAATTGAAGTTATTTGAGTCATCTTTCCAATGCCACCAACTTTTCATTAATTTGATTCCAAAGTAGAAAGTTATGATCATTTTACTAGAGAGTGTCAGTCTGTTAGAAATCGGCAGACGGAGTGACCAACAGTCACTTGGTTAATGTCTCGTCATTTTGAAATCGTCAAAATTGTGTAGTGAGTTAAATAATTGCCTAGAATTTGATGGTTTGACCTACGGTCCGTAGGTTGACCCATGGTTTTTCACATTGACCATACTGTGAAGTTTCTCCAATTTTAAAATATGTTTTAAGGGATATTTTCATCATTTCCTTGCAAAATACCTTACCCCCACTAAATGTTAACTCACAAAAAGAGTTATTTTTAGTTTTGAATTGATTTTTCCCATTCTCATCTCAAAATCCCAAAGCAAGAACAAGTTTTCAAAGATTTAGACCTAGAGTTCATCTCAAGTAAGTTATCCAAGTTCTCCTATCAGATTTATTCTCGTTCTCAGTTATGTAGGACTTTAATGAGGATTCTCTTTTGATTTCATGCCCATAACTCATTACTTTTTCATGAATTTATGTTTATGTTTATGGTTTATAAATCCATTTCCAAATTCATCTTTTATGAACCAAATTTCATGGTTTCTTGAAGCTTCTACTTATGATTATGGTTTCTTGAAGCTTCTACTTATGATTATGGTTTCTTGAAGATTATACTTATGATTCTTGTTTCTATGTATATTGCATTAACTTTTACGCTTAGCAAGGTTTCTTTATTATCCCTTTTATTCTTGACATGATTTTTATATGTTGCTTCTTGAAATTTATATCTCGAGCATAAGTTTAGAACCTTTATGACATTATGATTTCACAACTAGGGTTCATGCCCAATTCATTAAGGATTGATTTTTTACTCGTTTTACTTGATTTCTATGAATAAGGCTTTTACACAAACTTATGATTTCTATTTCAAATTATAATTTTTGCATCAAGATTCATACTTTAAGGTTTCTTTCTGAAGTTATGAACTTTATTTTATAACCTATAATGCTTTCATGTTTTAAGAAAGTTTTCATGATTTAAGCTATAAGTATAATTTAGAAGACATGTATTAGATACAAGTTATTCAGCATATCATTTATGACATAATATGGAGCTTATACACACAACAATATGATTTATGAATAGTTTTGACATCCAAATATGTCACGTGATATTATATGAGCACTAATATGTTTTAAGAGAATTATTTAGCACCGAGAAAACAACGGTTTTGTTAACCCAAGTTCCCTAACTACGTTGCCACTTTAGGTTTTACCTCTTGTTAGGCACACTTTTAGGATCCTTATGTTATGGTTCTAACAGTGGCCGGTTAGAAAAATCTTTTTTAGCATAGATGTATAACACTGGACTCCATGTTGCTCACATGGATTATGTCGATTGTAAAAAACTCCCACCTAAAGCTTCACTCTATTTTGATAGTTTACTTGATATGATCATTGTATGATTTTAGATAGTACAATTTCAAATATGCATTGTTTTTAGAGATCCTTAATTATGGTCTTTCACTACATTTACTCTCAGTTTGATACTTAAATTTATGAAAGTCACACCTAAGTATTTTCCTCAAGTTATGATATAGATAAATAGCTTTGCTCATACATACTTAGTACCATCTCTATACTGACATATACTTTCCTTGAGCTACTTTATTTTATAATATAGCTTACAGATATGCTGGCACATAATCAGACTCTTCTTTAAGACCCATCTACCAATTATATGTAAGTCCTCATCATTCTAGAAGACTCGCCAGTAGTCCAGTTATTAGTTTGTTTCTTTTATAATAATAGTAGTATTTAGTTGTGTTAGAGGCTTCATAGATAGATAGTCAAGTTGAGTCATATGTTATCAGTTTTAAAGGATTAATTATTTTAATCAATAAAAGTTCATATCTTCTTATTTTATTTGTCATTCAAAAGTTATTCCATGATTTTAGCTTCCAAATCAATATTGTGCATAGCATTGTCTAGTTATGCCATACCAAATTATGGTTATGTCCAGGGTGTAGACTTGGGGCGTGACACAAGAAAGCATATCCAAGATAGGATGGAAGAGCCTTCAGCACCAAAATTGGAGGCTGCTCAATATAAGGTTTGGATGGTAGATTTTCTTGATTCTTTAAATCAAGATTTAACCTCTTTGTTGCGTAAGTACAAGATCCCATACCGATAAGTGTTTGAACTAACTCATTAAACTCATTATTATCTTCCCATCAAAATTCATGATGACTACGGCCAGAGTCTTAATATTTGAACTTAGCAAGTGACATAAGATTATTGCTTGCACCTACATCACATTGTCAGAATGGTAGATTGTGACATTCTTGAAGTTTTTTATAAATCGTGCAATCATTTTATGATTGGAATTATGGTACCGACTTTGCCCAATTTTATTTCTCTTTCTTGTTCAAGTCAAACCTGCACACTTCAACAAACATCAAATCTATACTAGAAACAAAAACTAAAGGCAAAAAAAAATAAAAACCTTGGTTTGACTCCCAAGAAGCACATGATTTAACATCGCGGCATGACTCGAGTTCCTTGATTACTAAGACTTCATCAAGGACCCAAACGTCAACTACCTTTATTTCCTTAGATTTTCTCAAGTATACCTTTACACAATGCTTATTTACCTTGAACCTCTTCCTTTCACGGTTCTCAAGTTCAATCGCACCATATGGGAACACTCGTACCACTTGAAATGGTCCCAAACACTTAGACTTCAACATGCTAGGAAACAAGTGAAGTCTTGAGTTGAAGAACAATACCAAATCACCCGATTAAACTCTCTCTTCTCAATCTTTTGGTCATGATACAACTTAATATTTTCTTTATAAAATTCTACACTTTCATAAGATCTAAGTCAAAAATCATCCGTCTAATTCTGCTGATCAAGCATCAAGTTAGAGGCATCACTATAGCTCAAATTCAGCCTCTTCAGTGCCCACAAGGTTTTGTGCTCTTGTTCAACCAGAAAATGACATGCCATTCTGAACATGAGCTGATTTGAAGACATACCAATAATGGTCTTGAAGGCAATCTTGTACACCCATAAAGTGTCATCCAACTTTTTATACCAATCCATTCTATTAACATTCGTAGTCTTCACAAGAATTGTTTTTATCTCTCGATTGAAGACCTCTACCTGCCCACTTGACAAAGGATGATAAGGTGTTCCCACCCTATGCTTCACACCATAGTTCTCAAGCAGATCTTGAAATAACCTATTGCAAAAATGAGAGCCTTCATCACTAATAATGGACATCGGCATACCAAACCTAGAGAAAATATCATTCTTCAAGAATGTTGCGACATTGTTACCTTTATTATAGGAAAGCACATCTACCACCCACTTGTAAACATAGTCAACAACTACAAGTATGTACTTTATCCCACTAAGACTAAAAAAAGGGACCCACGAAGATACCCCAAGCATCAAAATTATTTATTTCAAGAATTGGGGTTAGAGACAGCTTATGCTTCCTTGTTATTCCCCCTTGCCATTGGAATTGATCGCAAGCCTTTGCATAATCATGAGTATCATCATAGATGGTGGGCCTATAATACACACATTACAAAATCTTTTGGGTTTTCCAAATGCAACAATGATAACCCTGAACAAGGGATAAGTGGCATGCCTCCAAAATACTCATCTTCTACTCTGGAACATATCTCCGAATCAAATTATCAGCACAAACTCAAAACAAATATGGATTATTCCGAAATAATTTCCACACATCAAAAAGAAATTTCCTTCTCAGGTGGAAGGTTAAATCCACAGGAATCATATCACTCACCAAGAAATTAGCATAATCCATAAAGTATGGATTTAAATCATGAGATGCAGCCAATACTTAACCATCAGGAAAGGCATCATGAACGTCAACTTCATCTTTTAGTTTCAGCGTTGTAGCTTCCTTAATTCTAGACAAATGGTCATCTATTTGGTTTTCTATCCTCTTTTAGTCCTTGGCCTCAAAATAAATTTTTTGCAACAGAAGTATCCATCAAATCAATATTGATTTGCATCTTTCTTCACCATAAGGTACCTAAGATCTGGGTGGTTAGTATGCCCAATAACGTTAGTGCCAAACCAATAATCCCTAAACTTCTCAAAAGCAAACACCACAGAAAGCAACACTTGATCCATCATATTATAATTTTTCTGAGCTGTATTAAGTGTTTTTTAGCGTAATAGATGGAAGAAAGAATCTTCTCATGCCTTTGGCCTATGATTTCTTCTAGAACCATGCCACTAGCATCGCACATAACCTTAAAGAGCATAGACCAATCAAGAATAACAATAATAGCGGTCAAGATAAACTTCTCCTTAAGGCACTTGAATGCCTTTAGAAACGCATCATCAAAAATAAACCTCACTTACTTCTCTAAAAACATGCACAATGAGGGTGTAATTTTACAAAAATCCTTGATGAAACTTCGATAAAATCTATCATGCCCTAAAAAGCTATAACTACCCATCATAAAAATTACCTCGATCCTCACATTATCAACCTCAATCCTCTTTTTAGAGATGTTATGGACAAGCATTATACCTTCTTTCACCATAAGTGACATTTTTCTAAGTTCAACACCAAGTTAGTCTCCTCGTATCTTTTCAACACATCACTAAAATGAGCCAAACATGCCTCAAATGAATCACCCACTACTAAGAAATCATACATAAAACCTCATATTAGTTCAGTTTAGTCTGTATTAATGAGTATTTAATATATACAATATCAATTAGTTTATCTCAACTTATTTATTTTTATCCTAAGTTAAGACCATCATTCGAGGATGAATGATCCCAAGGGGGAGATATTGTAACACCCCATAAATTTTATGCTAACATCCAAACTATTCTTTGAATATGTATAGACTTAAACTTAATGATTCCTAGTTGTACATAGGTATTAAGATCAAATACTTAGTATGGTAAGATCTTTGGATATGAATTAAGGTCATAAGGAACCTCTAGCACAAAGTTGTGTTGAATGCTTCTTTACTAATTGAATTTTTGTTTAAGTTCTTACTAAGATCAACTTCAAATTATCACCACTCCTAGAGTACAAAGATTTTTATGGCTGAAGACCCACCAAATTGAAGTTATTTGAGTCATCTTTCCAATGGCACCAACTTTTCATTAATTTGATTCCAAAGTAGAAAGTTATGATCACTTTACTAGAGAGTGTCAGTCTGCTAGAAATCGACAGACGGAGTGACCAACAGTCACTTGGTTGATGTCTCGTCATTTTGAAATTGTCAAAATTGTGTAGTGAGTTAAATAACTGCCTAGAATTTGATGGTTTGACCTACAGTCCGTAGGTTGACCCATGGTTTTTCACATTGACCATACTGTGAAGTTTCTCCAATTTTAAAATATGTTTTAAGGGATATTTTCATCATTTCCTTGAAAAATACCTTACCCCCACTAAATGTTAACTCACAAAAAGAGTTATTTTTAGTTTTGAATTGCTTTTTCCCATTCTCATCTCAAAATCCCAAAGCAAGAACAAGTTTTCAAAGATTTAGACCTAGAGTTCATCTCAAGTAAGTTATCCAAGTTCTCCTATCAGATTTATTCTCGTTCTCAGTTATGTAGGACTTTAATGAGGATTCTCTTTTGATTTCATGCCCATAACTCATTGCTTTTTCATGAATTTATGTTTATGTTTATGGTTTATAAATCCATTTCCAAATTCATCTTTTATGAACCAAATTTCATGGTTTCTTGAAGCTTCTACTTATGATTATGGTTTCTAGAAGCTTCTACTTATGATTATGGTTTCTTGATGATTATACTTATGATTCTTGTTTCTATGTATATTGCATTAACTTTTACACTTAGCAAGGTTTCCTTATTATCCCTTTTATTCTTGACATGATTTTTATATGTTGCTTCTTGAAATTTATATCTCGAGCATGAATTTAGAACCTTTATGACATTATGATTTCACAACTAGGGTTCATGCCCAATTCAGTAAGGATTGATTTTTTTACTCGTTTTACTTGATTTCTATGAACAAGGCTTTTACACAAACTTATGATTTCTATTTCAAATTATAATTTTTGCATCAAGATTCATACTTTGAGGTTTCTTTCTGAAGTTATGAACTCTATTTTTAGAACCTATAATGCTTTCATGTTTTAAGAAAGTTTTCATGATTTAAGCTATAAGTATAATTTAGAAGACATGTATTAGATACAAGATATTCAGCATATCATTTATGACATAATATGGAGCTTATATACACAACAATATGATTTATGAATAGTTTTGACATCCAAATATATCACGTGATATTATATGAGCACTAATATGTTTTAAGAGAATTATTTAGCACCGAGAAAAAAACGGTTCAGTTAACCCAAGTTACCTAACTACGTTGCCACTTTAGGTTTTACCTCTTGTTAGGGACACTTTTAGGATCCTTATGTTATGGTTCTAACTGTGACCGGTTAGAACAATCTTTTTTAGCATATATGTATAACACTGGACTCCATGTTGCTCACATGGTTTATGTCGATTGTAAAAAACTCCCACCTAAAGCTTCACTCTATTTTGATAGTTAACTTGATATGATCATTGTATGATTTTAGATAGTACAATTTCAAATATGCATTGTTTTTAGAGATCCTTAATTATGG
Source organism: Capsicum rhomboideum (assembly GCA_031232105.1). Lineage (NCBI taxonomy): Eukaryota > Viridiplantae > Streptophyta > Magnoliopsida > Solanales > Solanaceae > Capsicum > Capsicum rhomboideum. Next base: position 41,587,406 of record CP124719.1, on the reverse strand, counting down.
TCTTTCACTACATTTACTCTCAGTTTGATACTTAAATTTATGAAAGTCACACCAAAGCATTTTCCTCAAGTTATGATATAGATAAATAGCTTTGCTCATACATACTTAGTACCATCTCTATACGGACATATACTTTCCTTGACCTACGTTATTTTATAATATAGCTTACAGATATGCTGGAACATATTCAGACTCTTCTTTAAGAGCCATCTACCAATTATATGTAAGTCCTCATCATTCTAGAAGACTCGCCAGTAGTCCAGTTATTAGTTTGTTTCTTTTATAATAATAGTAGTATTTAGTTGTGTTAGAGGCTTCATAGATAGATAGTCAAGTTGAGTCATATGTAATCAGTTTTAAAGGATTAATTATTTTAATCAATTAAAGTTCATATCTTCTTATTTTATTTGTAATTCAAAAGTTAGCCCATTATTTTAGCTTCCAAATCAATATTTGGCATAACATTGTTTAGTTATGCCATACCAAATTATGGTTATGTCCAGGGTGACTTGGGGCGTGACACAAGAAAGCATATCTAAGATGGAATGGAAGAGCCTTCAGCACCAAAATTGGAGGCTGCTCAATATAAGGTTTGGCTGGTAGAGTTTCTTGATTCTTTAAATCAAGATTTAACCTCTTTGGTGCATAAGTATAAGGTCCCATACCGGTAAGTGTTTCAACCAACTCATTAAACTCATCATTATCTTCCCATCAAAATTCATGATGACTGCGGCCAGAGTCTTAACAATAAATCACTCCTCAATAGATACCTCAGGTACAGCCCCATCAATAACATCAATGATAGAAACAACACTCATGTCATTTGGATGCTTCATCGATCAATACACATTAAACACCACCTTTTCAGTGTTGAACCTTAATTTTAATTCACCACTTTCCATGGGAAGAAGTGCCCTTTCAATAGATAAGAATGGTTGTCCCCAGATTATGGGGACTTCAAAATCAACCTCGCAGTCAAATATGACAAAATCAGCAGGAAAACTTAAGGTCTCATCCTTTACCAAATCATCATACATTATGCCCACAACATGCTTCACAATACAATCCACCATAAGTAACTGTATATTCATTAGTTAAGGAGATCCTATACCTATCTATTTGAACATAGCAAGTGACATAAGGTTATTGCTTGCACCTACCTTACATTGTCAGAATGGTAGATTGTGACATTCTTGAAGTTTTTTATAAATTGTGCAATCATGTTATGATTGGAATTATGGTACCGACTTTGCCCAATTTTATTTCTCTTTCTTGTTCAAGTCAAACCTGCACACTTCAACAAACATCAAATCTATACTAGAAACAAAAACTAAAGGCAAAAAAAAATAAAAACCTTGTTTACCTCCCAAGAAGCACATGATTTAACATCGCGGCATGACTCGAGTTCCTTGATTACTAAGACTTCATCAAGGACCCAAACGTCAACTACCTTTATTTCCTTAGATTTTCTCAAGTATACCTTTACACAATGCTTATTTACCTTGAACCTCTTCCTTTCACGGTTCTCAAGTTCAATCGCACCATATGGGAACACTCGTACCACTTGAAATGGTCCCAAACACTTAGACTTCAACATGCTAGGAAACAAGTGAAGTCTTGAGTTGAAGAATAAGACCAAATCACCCGATTAAACTCTCTCTTCTCAATCTTTTGGCCATGATACAACTTAATATTTTCTTTATAAAATTCTACACTTTCATAAGATCTAAGTCAAAAATCATCCGTCTCATTTTGCTGATCAAGCATCAAATTAGAGGCATCGCTATAGCTCAAATTCAGCTTCTTGAGTGCCTACAAGGTTTTGTGCTCATGTTCAACCGAAAAATGACATGCCATTATGAACATGAGCTAATATGAAGACATACCAATAATGGCCTTGAAGGCAATCTGGTACACCCATAAAGTGTCATCCAACTTTTTATACTAATCCATTCTATTAACATTCATAGTCTTCACAAGAATTGTTTTTATCTCTCGATTGAAGACCTCTACCTGCCCACTTGACAGAGGATGATAAGGTGTTCCCACCCTATGCTTCACACCATAGTTCTCAAACAGATCTTGAAATAACCTATTGCAAAAATGAGAGCCTTCATCACTAATAATGGACATCGGCATACCAAACCTAGAGAAAATATCATTCTTCAAGAATGTTGTGACATTCTTACCTTTATTATAGGAAAGCACATCTACCACCCACTTGTAAACATAGTCAACAACTACAAGTATGTACTTTATCCCACTAAAACTAAAAAAAGGGACCCACGAAGATACCCCAAGCATCAAAATTATTTATTTCAAGAATTGGGGTTAGAGACAGCTTATGCTTCCTTGATATTCCCCCTTGCCATTGGAATTGATCGCAAGCCTTTGCATAATCATGAGTATCATGATAGATGGTGGGCCTATAATACACACATTACAAAATCCACAGGAATCATATCACTCACCAAGAAATTAGCATAATCCATAAAGTATGGATTTAAATCATGAGATGCAGCCAATACTTAACCATCAGGAAAGGCATCATGAACGTCAACTTCATATTTTAGTTTCAGCATTGTAGCTTCCTTAATTCTAGACAAATGGTCATCTATTTGGTTTTCTATCCTCTTTTGGTCCTTGGCCTCAAAATAAAAATTTTGCAACAGAAGTATCCATCAAATCAATCTTGATTTGCATCTTTCTTCACCATAAGGTACCTAAGATCTGGGTGGTCAGTATGCCCAATAACGTTAGTGCCAAACCAATAATCCCTAAACTTCTCAAAAGCAAACACCACAGAAAGAAACACTTGATCCATCATATTATAATTTTTCTGAGCTATATTAAGTGTTTTTTTAGCGTAATAGATGGAAGAAAGAATCTTCTCATGCCTTTGGCCTATGATTTCTTCTAGAACCATGCCACTAGCATCGCACATAACCTTAAAGAGCATAGACCAATCAGGAATAACAATAATAGCGGTCAAGATAAACTTCTCCTTAAGGCACTCGAATGCCTTTAGAAACGCATCATCAAAAATAAACCTCACTTACTTCTCTAAAAACATGCACAATGAGGGTGTAATTTTACAAAAATCCTTGATGAAACTTCGATAAAATCTATCATGCCCTAAAAAGCTATAACTACCCATCATAAAAATTACCTCGATCCTCACATTATCAACCTCAATCCTCTTTTTAGAGATGTTGTGGACAAGCATTATACCTTCTTTCACCATAAGTGACATTTTTCTAAGTTCAACACCAAGTTAGTCTCCTCGTATCTTTTCAACACATCACTAAAATGAGCCAAACATGCCTCAAATGAATCACCCACTACTAAGAAATCATACATAAAACCTCATATTAGTTCAGTTTAGTCTGTATTAATGAGTATTTAATATATACAATATCAATTAGTTTATCTCAACTTATTTATTTTTCTCCTAAGTTAAGACCATCATTCAAGGATGAATGATCCCAAAGAGGAGATATTGTAACACCCCATAAATTTTATGCTAACATCCAAACTATTCTTTGAATATATATAGACTCAAACTTAATGATTCCTAGTTGTACATAGGTATTAAGATCAAATACTTAGTATGGTAAGATCTTTGGATATGAATTAAGGTCATAAGGAACCTCTAGCACAAAGTTGTGTTGAATGCTTCTTTACCAATTGAATTTTTGTTTAAGTTCTTACTAAGATCAACTTCAAATTATCACCACTCCTAGAGTACAAAGATTTTTATGGCTGAAGACCCACCAAATTGAAGTTATTTGAGTCATCTTTCCAATGGCACCAACTTTTCATTAATTTGATTCCAAAGTAGAAAGTTATGATCATTTTACTAGAGAGTGTCAGTCTGTTAGAAATCGACAGACGGAGTGACCAACAGTCACTTGGTTGATGTCTCGTCATTTTGAAATTGTCAAAATTGTGTAGTGAGTTAAATAACTGCCTAGAATTTGATGGTTTGACCTACGGTCCGTAGGTTGACCCATGGTTTTTCACATTGACCATACTGTGAAGTTTCTCCAATTTTAAAATATGTTTTAAGGGATATTTTCATCATTTCCTTGCAAAATACGTTACCCCCACTAAATGTTAACTCACAAAAAGAGTTATTTTTAGTTTTGAATTGATTTTTCCCATTCTCATCTAAAAATTCAAAAGCAAGAACAAGATTTCAAAGATTTAGACCTAGAGTTCATCTCAAGTAAGTTATCCAAGTTCTCATATCAGATTTCTTCTCGTTTTCAGTTATGTAGGACTTTAATGAGGATTCTCTTTTGATTTCATGCCCATAACTCATTACTTTTTCATGAATTTATGTTTATGGTTATGGTTTGTAAATCCATTTCCAAATTCATCTTTTATGGACCAAATTTCATGGTTTCTTGAAGCTTCTACTTATGATTATGGTTTCTAGAAGCTTCTACTTATGATTATGGTTTCTTGAAGATTATACTTATGATTCTTGTTACTATGTATATTGCATTAACTTTTACGCTTAGCAAGGTTTCCTTATTATCCCTTTTATTCTTGACATGATTTTTATATGTTGCTTCTTGAAATTTATATCTCGAGCATGAGTTTAGAACCTTTATGACATTATGATTTCACAACTAGGGTTCTTGCCCAATTCATTAAGGATTGATTTTTTACTCATTTTACTTGATTTCTATGAATAAGGCTTTTACACAAACTTATGATTTCTATTTCAAATTATAATTTTTGCATCAAGATTCATACTTTATGGTTTCTTTCTGAAGTTATGAACTCTATTTTTAGAACCTATAATGCTGTCATGTTTTAAGAAAGTTTTCATGATTTAAGCTATAAGTATAATTTAGAAGACATGTATTAGATACAAGATATTCAGCATATCATTTATGACATAATATGGAGCTTATATACACAACTATATGATTTATGAATAGTTTTGACATCCAAATATGTCACGTGATATTATATGAGCACTAATATGTTTTAAGAGAATTATTTAGCACCGAGAAAACAACGGTTCAGTTAACCCAAGTTGCCTAACTACGTTGCCACTTTAGGTTTTACCTCTTGTTAGGCACACTTTTAGGATCCTTATGTTATGGTTCTAACTGTGACCGGTTAGAACAATCTTTTTTAGCATATATGTATATCGCTGGACTCCATGTTGCTCACATGGTTTATGTCGATTGTAAAAAAACTCCCACCTAAAGCTTCACTCTATTTTGATAGTTTACTTGATATGATCATTGTATGATTTTAGATAGTAGAATTTCAAATATGCATTGTTTTTAGAGATCCTTAATTATGGTCTTTCACTACATTTACTCTCAGTTTGATACTTAAATTTATGAAAGTCACACCTAAGTATTTTCCTCAAGTTATGATATAGATAAATAGCTTTGCTCATACATACTTAGTACCATCTCTATACTAACATATACTTTCCTTGACCTACGTTATTTTATAATATAGCTTAGAGATATGCTGGCACATAATCAGACTCTTCTTTAAGACCCATCTACCAATTATATGTAAGTCCTCATCATTCTAGAAGACTCGCCAGTAGTCCAGTTATTAGTTTGTTTCTTTTATAATAATAGTAGTATTTAGTTGTGTTAGAGGCTTCATAGATAGATAGTCAAGTTGAGTCATATGTAATCAGTTTTAAAGGATTAATTATTTTAACCAATAAAAGTTCATATCTTCTTATTTTATTTGTAATTCAAAAGTTAACCCATGATTTTAGCTTCCAAATCAATATTGTGCATAGCATTGTCTAGTTATGCCATACCAAATTATGGTTATGTCCAGGGTGACTTGGGGCGTGACACAAGAAATCATATCTAAGATGGGATGGAAGAGCCTTCAGCACCAAAATTGGAGGCTGCTCAATATAAGGTTTGGCTGGTAGAGTTGCTTGATTCTTTAAATCAAGATTTAACCTCTTTGGTGCATAAGTATAAGATCCCATACCGGTAAGTGTTTGAACCAACTCATTAAACTCATCATTATCTTCCCATCAAAATTCATAATGACTACGGCTAGAGTCTTAACAATAAATCACTCCTCAATAGATACCTCAGGTACAGCCCCATCAATAACATCAATGATAGAAACAACACTCATGTCATTTGGATGCTTCATTGATCGACACACATTAAACGCCACCTTTTCATTGTTGAACCTTAATTTTAATTCACCACTTTCCATGGGAAGAAGTGCCCTTTCAATAGATAAGAATGGTTGTCCCCAGATTATGGGGACTTCAAAATCAACCTCGCAGTCAAATATGACAAAATCAGTAGGAAAACTTAAGGTCTCATCCTTTACCAAATCATCATACGTTATGCCCACAAGATGCTTCACAATACAATCCACCATAAGTAACAGTATATTCATTGGTTAAGGAGATCCTATACCTATCTATTTGAACTTAGCAAGTGACATAAGATTATTGCTTGCACTTACATCACATTGTCAGAATGGTATATTGTGACATTCTTGAAGTTTTTTATAAATTGTGCAATCATTTTATGATTGGAATTATGGTACCGACTTTGCCCAATTTTATTTCTCTTTCTTGTTCAAGTCAAACCTATACACTTCAACAAACATCAAATCTATACTAGAAACAAAAACTAATGGCAAAAAAATAAAAACCTTGGTTTACCTCCCAAGAAGCACATGATTTAACATCGCGGCATGACTCGAGTTCCTTGATTACTAAGACTTCATCAAGGACCCAAACGTCAACTACCTTTATTTCCTTAGATTCTCTCAAGTATACCTTTACACAATGCTTATTTACCTTGAACCTCTTCCTTTCACGGTTCTCAAGTTCAATAGCACCATATGGGAAAACTCGTACCACTTGAAATGGTCCCAAACACTTAGACTTCAACATGCTAGGAAACAAGTGAAGTCTTGAGTTGAAGAACAATACCAAATCACCCGATTAAACTCTCTCTTCTCAATCTTTTGGTCATGATACAACTTAATATTTTCTTTATAAAATTCTACACTTTCATAAGATCTAAGTCAAAAATCATCCGTCTCATTCTGCTGATCAAGCATCAAGTTAGAGGCATCGCTATAGCTCAAATTCAGCTTCTTGAGTGCCCACAAGGTTTTGTGCACATGTTCAACCGGAAAATGACATGCCATTCTGAACATGAGCTGATATGAAGACATACCAATAATGGTCTTGAAGGCAATCTGGTACACCCATAAAGTGTCATCCAACTTTTTATACCAATCCATTCTATTAACATTCATAGTCTTCACAAGAATTGTTTTTATCTCTCGATTGAAGACCTCTACCTGCCCACTTGATAGAGGATGATAATGTGTTCCCACCATATGCTTCACACCATAATTCTCAAGAAGATCTTGAAATAACCTATTGCAAAAATGAGAGCCTTCATCACTAATAATGGACATCGGCATACCAAACCTAGAGAAAATATCATACTTCAAGAATGTTGTGACATTCTTACCTTTATTATAGGAAAGCACATCTACCACCCACTTGTAAACATAGTCAACAACTACAAGTATGTACTTTATCCCACTAAGACTAAAAAAAGGGACCCACGAAGATACCCCAAGCATCAAAATTATTTATTTCAAGAATTGGGGTTAGAGACAACTTATGCTTCCTTAATATTCCCCCTTGCCATTGGAATTGATCGCAAACCTTTACATAATCATGAGTATCTTGATAGATGGTGGGCCTATAATACACACATTACAAAATCTTTTGGGTTTTCTAAATGCAACAATGATAACCCCGAACAAGGGATAAGTGGCATGCCTCCAAAATACTCATCTTCTCCTTTGGAACAGATCTCCGAATCAAATTATCAGCACAAACTCAAAAAAAATATGGATTATTCAAAAATAATTTCCACATATCAAGAAGAAACTTCCTTCTCAGGTGGAAGGTTAAATCCACAGGAATCATATCACTCACCAAGAAATTAGCGTAATCCATAAAGTATGGATTTAAATCATGAGATGCAGCCAATACTTACCCATCAGGAAAGGCATCATCAACGTAAACTTCATCTTTTAGTTTCAGCATTGTAGCTTCCTCAATTCTAGACAAATGGTCATCTATTTGGTTTCTATCCTCTTTTGGTCCTTGGCCTCAAAATAAAATTCTTGCAACAAAAGTGTCCATCAAATCAATCTTGGATTTGCATCTTTCTTCACCATAAGGTACCTAAGATCTGGGTGGTCAGTATGCCCAATAACCTTAGTGCCAAACCAATAATCCCTAAACTTCTCAAAAGCAAACACCACAGAAAGCAACACTTGATCCATCATATTATAATTTTTCTGAGCTGTATTAAGTGTTTTTTTAGCGTAATAGATGGAAGAAAGAATCTTCTCATGCCTTTGGCCTATGATTTCTTCTAGAACCATGCCACTAGCATCGCACATAACCTTAAATAGAATAGACCATTCAGGAATAACAATAATAGCGGTCAAGATGAACTTCTCCTTAAGGCACTCGAATGCCTTTAGAAACGCATCATCAAAAATAAACCTCACTTACTTCTCTAAAACCATGCACAATGAGGGTGTAACTTTACAAAAATCCTTGATGAAAATTTGATAAAATCTATCATGCCCTAAAAAGCTATAACTACACATCATAAAAATTACCTCGATCCTCACATTATCAACCTCAATCCTCTTTTTAGAGATGTTGTGGACAAGTATTATAACTTCTTTCATCATAAGTGACATTTTTCTCAGTTCAACACCAAGTTAGTCTATTCATATCTTTTCAACACATCACCAAAATGAGCCAAACATGCCTCAAATGAATCACCCACTACTAAGAAATCATACATAAAACCTCATATTAGTTCAGTTTAGTCTGTATTAATGAGTACAGTTTAATATATTCAATTTAAATTAGTTTATCTCAACTTATTTATTTTTCTCCTAAGTTAAGACCATCATTCGAGGATGAATGATCCCAAGGGGGAGATATTGTAACACCCCATAAATTTTATGCTAACATCCAAACTATTCTTTGAATATGTATAGACTCAAATCTAATGATTCCTAGTTGTACATAGGTTTTAAGATCAAATACTTAGTATGGTAAGATCTTTGGATATGAATTAAGGTCATAAGGAACCTCTAGCACAAAGTTGTGTTGAATGTTTCTTTACCAATTAAATTTTTGTTTAAGTTCTTACTAAGATCAACTTCGAATGATCACCACTCCTAGAATACAAAGATTTTTATGGCTGAAGACCCACCAAATTGATGTTATTTGAGTCATCTTTCCAATGGCACCAACTTTTCATTAGTTTGATTCCAAAGTAGAAAGTTATGATCATTTTACTAGAGAGTGTCAGTCTGTTAGAAATCGACAGACGGAGTGACCAACAGTCACTTGGTTGATGTCTCGTCATTTTGAAATTATCAAAATTGTGTAGTGAGTTAAATAACTGCCTAGAATTTGATGGTTTGACCTACGGTCCGTAGGTTGACCCATGGTTTTTCACATTGACCATACTGTGAAGTTTCTCCAATTTTAAAATATGTTTTAAGGGATATTTTCATCATTTCCTTGCACAATACCTTACCCCCACCAAATTTTAACTCACAAAAAGAGTTATTTTTAGTTTCCAATTGATTTTTCCCATTCTCATCTCAAAATCCCAAAGCAAGAACAAGTTTTCAAAGATTTAGACCTAGAGTTCATCTCAAGTAAGTTATCCAAGTTCTCCTATCAGATTTCTTCTCGTTCTCAGTTATGTAGGACTTTAATGAGGATTCTGTTTTGATTTTATGCCCATAACTCATTACTTTTTCATGAATTTATGTTTATGGTTATGGTTTATAAATCCATTTCCAAATTCATCTTTTATGAACCAAATTTCATGGTTTCTTGAAGCTTCTACTTATGATTATGGTTTCTTGAAGATTATACTTATGATTCTTGTTTCTATGTATATTGCATTAACTTTTACGCTTAGCAAGGTTTCCTTATTATCCCTATTATTCTTGACATGATTTTTATATGTTGCTTCTTGAAATTTATATCTCGAGCATGAGTTTAGAACCTTTATGACATTATGATTTCACAACTAGGGTTCATGCCCAATTCAGTAAGGATTGATTTTTTACTCGTTTTACTTGATTTCTATGAATAAGGCTTTTACACAAACTTATGATTTCTATTTCAAATTATAATTTTTGCATCAAGATTCATACTTTAAGGTTTCTTTCTGAAGTTATGAACTCTATTTTATAACCTATAATGCTTTCATGTTTTAAGAAAGTTTTCATGATTTAAGCTATAAGTATAATTTAGAAGACATGTATTAGATACAAGATATTCAGTATATCATTTATGACATAATATGGAGCTTATACACACAACAATATGATTTATGAATAGTTTTGACATCCAAATATGTCACGTGATATTATATGAGCACTAATATGTTTTAAGAGAATTATTTAGCACCGAGAAAACAACGGTTCTGTTAACCCAAGTTGCCTAACTACGTTGCCACTTTAGGTTTTACCTCTTGTTAGGCACACTTTTAGGATCCTTATGTTATGGTTCTAACAGTGGCCGGTTAGAAAAATCTTTTTTAGCATAGATGTATAACACTGGACTCCATGTTGCTCACATGGATTATGTCGATTGTAAAAAACTCCCACCTAAAGCTTCACTCTATTTTGATAGTTTACTCGATATGATCATTGTATGATTTTAGATAGTATAATTTCAAATATGCATTGTTTTTAGAGATCCTTAATTATGGTCTTTCACTACATTTACTCTCAGTTTGATACTTAAATTTATGAAAGTCACACCTAAGTATTTTGCTCAAGTTATGATATAGATAAATAGCTTTGCTCATACATACTTAGTACCATCTCTATACTGACATATACTTTCCTTGACCTACGTTATTTTATAATATAGCTTACAGATATGCTGGCACATAATCAGACTCTTCTTTAAGACCCATCTACCAATTATATGTAAGTCCTCATCATTCTAGAAGACTCGCCAGTAGTCCAGTTATTAGTTTGTTTCTTTTATAATAATAGTAGTATTTAGTTGTGTTAGAGGCTTCATAGATAGATAGTCAAGTTGAGTCATATGTAATCAGTTTTAAAGGATTAATTATTTTAATCAATAAAAGTTCATATCTTCTTATTTTATTTGTAATTCAAAAGTTAGCCCATGATTTTAGCTTCCGAATCAATATTGTGCATAGCATTGTCTAGTTATGCCATACCAAATTATGGTTATGTCCAGGGTGTAGACTTGGGGCGTGACACAAGAAAGCATATCTAAGATGGGATGGAAGAGCCTTCAGCACCAAAATTTGAGGCTGCTCAATATAAGGTTTGGCTGGTAGAGTTGCTTGATTCTTTAAATCAAGATTTAACCTCTTTGGTGCGTAAGTAAAAGATCCCATACCAGTAAGTGTTTGAACCAACTCATTAAACTCATCATTATCCTCCCATCAAAATTCATGATGCCTGCGGCCAGAGTCTTAACAATAAATCACTCCTCAATAGATACCTCAGGTACAACCCCATCAATAACATACATGATAGAAACAACACTCATGTCATTTGGATGCTTCATCGATCGACACACATTAAACGCCACCTTTTCATTGTTCAACCTTAATTTTAATTCACCACTTTCCATGGGAGGAAGTGCCCTTTTAATAGATAAGAATGGTTGTCCACAGATTATGGGGACTTCAAAATCAACCTCACAGTGAAATATGACAAAATCAGCAGGAAAACTTAAGGTCTCATCCTTTACCAAATCATCATACATTATGCCCACAACATGCTTCACAATACAATCCACCATAAGTAACTGTATATTCATTGGTTAAGGAGATCCTATACCTATCTATTTGAACTTAGCAAGTGACATAAGATTATTGCTTGCACCTACATCACATTGTCAGAATGGTAGATTGTGACATTCTTGGAGTTTTTTATAAATCGTGCAATCATTTTATGATTGGAATTATGGTACCGACTTTGCCCAATTTTATTTCTCTTTCTTGTTCAAGTCAAACCTGCACACTTCAACAAACATCAAATCTATACTAGAAACAAAAACTAAAGGCAAAAAAAATAAAAACCTTGGTTTGCCTCCCAAGAAGCACATGATTTAACATCGCGGCATGACTCGAGTTCCTTGATTACTAAGACATCATCAAGGACCCAAACGTTAACTACCTTTATTTCCTTAGATTTTCTCAAGTATACCTTTACATAATGCTTATTTACCTTGAACCTCTTCCTTTCATAGTTCTCAAGTTCAATCGCACCATATGGGAACACTCGTACCACTTGAAATTGTCCCAAACACTTAGACTTCAACATGCTAATAAACAAGTGAAGTCTTGAGTTGAAGAACAAGACCAAATCACCCGATTAAACTCTCTCTTCTCAATATTTTGGTCATGATACAACTTAATATTTTCTTTATAAAATTCTACACTTTCATAAGATCTAAGTCAAAAATCATCCGTCTCATTCTGCTGATCAAGCATCAAGTTAGAGGCATCGCTATAGCTCAAATTCAGCTTCTTGAGTGCCCACAAGGTTTTGTGCTCATGTTCAACTGGCAAATGACATGCCATTCTGAACATGAGATGATATGAAGACATACCAATAATGGTCTTGAAGGCAATCTGGTACACCCATAAAGTGTCATCCAACTTTTTATACCAATCCATTCTATTAACATTCATAGTCTTCACAAGAATTGTTTTTATCTCTCGATTGAAGACCTCTACCTGCCCACTTGACAGAGGATGATAAGGTGTTCCCACCCTATGATTCACACTATAGTTCTCAAGCAGATCTTGAAATAACCTATTGCAAAAATGAGAGCCTTCATCACTAATAATGGACATCGGCATACCAAACCTAGAGAAAATATCATACTTCAAGAATGTTGTGACATTCTTACCTTTATTATAGGAAAGCACATCTACCACCCACTTGTAAACATAGTCAACAACTACAAGTATGTACTTTATCCCACTAAGACTAAAAAAAGGGACCCACGAAGATACCCCAAGCATCAAAATTATTTATTTCAAGAATTGGGGTTAGAGACAGCTTATGCTTCCTTGATATTCCCCCTTGCCATTGGAATTGATCGCAAGCCTTTGCATAATCATGAGTATCTTGATAGATGGCGGGCCTATAATACACACATTACAAAATCTTTTGGGTTTTCCAAATGCAACAATGATAACCCCGAACAAGGGATAAGTGGCATGCCTACAAAATACTTATCTTCTCCTCTAGAACATATCTCTGAATCAAATTATCAGCACAAACTCAAAAAAAATATGGATTATTCAAAAATAATTTCCACACATCAAAAAGAAACTTCCTTCTCAGGTGGAAGGTTAAATCCACAGGAATCATATCACTCACCAAGAAATTAGCATAATCCATAAAGTATGGATTTAAATCATGAGATGCAGCCAATACTTACCCATCAGGAAAGGTATCATGAATGTCAACTTCATCTTTTAGTTTCATCATTGTAGCTTCCTCAATTCTAGACAAATGGTCATCTATTTGGTTTTCTATCCTCTTTTGGTCCTTGGCCTCAAAATAAAATTCTTGCAACAGAAGTATCCATCAAATCAATCTTGGATTTGCATCTTTCTTCACCATAAGGTACCTAAGATCTGGGTGGTCAATATGCCCAATAATCTTAGTGCCAAACCAATAATCCCTAAACTTCTCAAAAGCAAACACCACAGAAAGCAACACTTGATCCATATATTATAATTTTTCTGAGCTACATTAAGTGTTTTTTTAGCGTAATAGATGGAAGAAAGAATATTCTCATGCCTTTGGACTATGATTTCTTCTAGAACCATGCCACTAGCATCACACATAACCTTAAATAGCATAGACCAATCAGGAATAACTATAATAGCGGTCAAGATAAACTTCTCCTTAAGGCATTCGAATGCCTTTAGAAATGCATCATCAAAAATAAACCTCACTTACTTCTCTAAAAACATGCCCAATGAGGGTGTAATTTTACAAAAATCCTTGATGAAACTTCGATAAAATCTATTATGCCCTAAAAAGCTATAACTACCCATCATAAAAATTACCTCGATCCTCACATTATCAACCTTAATCCTCTTTTTATAGATATTGTGGACAAACATTATACCTTCTTTTACCATAAGTGACATTTTTCTCAGTTTAACACCAAGTTAGTCTCCTCGTATCTTTTCAACACATCACCAAAATGAGCCAAACATGCCTCAAATGAATCACCCACTACTAAGAAATCATACATAAAACGTCATATTAGTTTAGTTTAGTCTGTATTAATGAGTACAGTTTAATATATTCAATATAAATTAGTTTATCTCAACTTATTTATTTTTCTCCTAAGTTCAGACTATCATTTGAGGATGAATGATCCCAAGGGGGAGATATTGTAACACCTCATAAATTTTATGCTAACATCCAAACTATTCTTTGAATATGTATAGACTCAAATCTAATGATTCCTAGTTGTACATAGGTTTTAAGATCAAATACTTAGTATGGTAAGATCTTTGGATATGAATTAAGGTCATAAGGAACCTCTAGCACAAAGTTGTGTTGAATGCTTCATTACCAATTGAATTTTTGTTTAAGTTCTTACTAAGATCAACTTCAAATGATCACCACTCCTAGAGTACAAAGATTTTTATGGCTGAAGACCCACCAAATTGATGTTATTTGAGTCATCTTTCCAATGCCACCAACTTTTCATTACTTTGATTCCAAAGCAGAAAGTCATGATCATTTTGCTAGAGAGTGTCAGTCTGTTAGAAATCGGCAGGCGGAGTGACCAACAGTCACTTGGTTGATGTCTCGTCATTTTCAAATTGTCAAAATTGTGTAGTGAGTTAAATAATTGCCTAGAATTTGATGGTTTGACCTACGGTTCGTAGGTTGACCCATGGTTTTTCACATTGACCATACTGTGAAGTTTCTCCAATTTTAAAATATGTTTTAAGGGATATTTTCATCATTTCCTTGCACAATACCTTACCCCCACCAAATTTTAACTCACAAAAAGAGTTATTTTTAGTTTTCAATTGATTTTTTCCCATTCTCATCTCAAAATCCCAAAGCAAGAACAAGTTTTCAAAGATTTAGACCTAGAGTTCATCTCAAGTAAGTTATCCAAGTTCTCCTATCAGATTTCTTCTCGTTCTCAGTTATGTAGGACTTTAATGAGGATTATCTTTTGATTTCATGCCCATAACTCATTCCTTTTTCATGAATTTATGGTTATGGTTATGGTTTATAAATCCATTTCCATATTCATCTTTTATGAACCAAATTTCATGGTTTCTTGAAGCTTCTACTTATGATTATGGTTTCTTGAAGCTTCTACTTATGATTATGGTTTCTTGAAGATTATACTTATGATTCTTGTTTCTATGTATATTGCATTAACTTTTACGCTTAGCAAGGTTTCCTTATTATCCCTTTTATTCTTGACATGATTTTTATATGTTGCTTCTTGAAATTTATATCTCGAGCATGAGTTTAGAACCTTTATGACATTATGATTTCACATTAGGGTTCATGCCCAATTCAGTAAGGATTGATTTTTTACTCGTTTTACTTGATTTCTATGAATAAGGCTTTTACACAAACTTATGATTTCTATTTCAAATTATAATTTTTGCATCAAGATTCATACTTTAAGGTTTCTTTCTGAAGTTACGAACTCTATTTTTAGAACCTATAATGCTTTCATGTTTTAAGAAAGTTTTCATGATTTAAGCTATAAGTATAATTTAGAAGACATGTATTAGATACAAGATATTCAGCATATCATTTATGACATAATATGGAGCTTATACACACAACAATATGATTTATGAATAGTTTTGACATCCAATATGTCACGTGATATTATATGAGCACTAATATGTTTTAAGAGAATTATTTAGCACCGAGAAAACAACGGTTCAGTTAACCCAAGTTCCCTAACTACGTTGCCACTTTAGGTTTTACCTCTTGTTAGCCCATGATTTTAGCTTCCAAATCAATATTGTACATAGCATTGTCTAGTTATGCCATACCAAATTATGGTTATGTCCAGGGTGTAGACTTGGGGTGTGACACAAGAAAGCATATCTAAGATGGGATGGAAGAACCTTCAACACCAAAATTGGAGGCTGCTCAATATAAGGTTTGGCTGGTAGAGTTGCTTGATTCTTTAAATCAAGATTTAACCTCTTTGGTGCATAAGTATAAGATCCCATACCGGTAAGTGTTTGAACCAACTCATTAAACTCATTATTATATTCCAATCAAAATTCATGATGACTGCGGCCAGAGTCTTAA
The DNA here is from genome assembly GCA_031232105.1 of Capsicum rhomboideum. Classification (NCBI taxonomy): domain Eukaryota; kingdom Viridiplantae; phylum Streptophyta; class Magnoliopsida; order Solanales; family Solanaceae; genus Capsicum; species Capsicum rhomboideum. The sequence goes on along the minus strand of CP124719.1, from coordinate 41,570,975 downwards.
CAATAAATCACTCCTCAATAGATACCTCAGGTACAGCCCCATCAATAACATCAATGATAGAAACAACACTCATGTCATTTGGATGCTTCATCGATCGACACACATTAAACACCACCTTTTCAATGTTCAACCTTAATTTTAATTCACCACCCTTTCAATAGATAAGAATGGTTGTCCCCAGATTATGGGGACTTCAAAATCAACCTCGCAGTCAAATATGACAAAATCAGCAGGAAAACTTAAAGTCTCATCCTTTACCAAATCATCATACATTATGCCCACAAGATGATTCACAATACAATCCACCATAAGTAACCGTATATTCATTGGTTAAGGAGATCCTATACCTATCTATTTGAACTTAGAAAGTGACATAAGATTATTGCTTGCACCTACATCACATAGTGTCATTGAAAAATTAAGCACCCTAATAATGCACAGAATGGTAAAAGCCCCAGTATATTCCTTTTTCTGCACAAGAGAACGGGAAGCTATTGCACTACAATGGTTCAAGTTACCAACTAGTTCAAAACTAATAGTGTTATCCTTTGTCACTAGATCTTTCATGAACATTGCATAACTCGGCATCTACTCAAGTGCCTCAACTAAAAGATTAACGAACAACTATTTTAACATGGATATGAACTTATAGAATTTTCCATCTTCCACTTTATTCTTCAAGTATTGGGGGAAGGAAGTGAAGGCCTTGGAATAAGACTCAATATTTTTGGGAACTCTTTTTCCTTCCCCTTATTAATAAAAGCCTCTTTTGCAGCAGCCAAAGACTTTCTAGCTTTCTCTTATTTCTCATCAACCACTACTTGCTCTTTCTCTCCATTCACATTTGTGTTCTCAAGAATATCATCAATAATAACAACATCATTGTCATCAACAAGAATAATTTTAGGCTGCTCATTCAACTACTTTCCACTCATTCGGGCTGCTTATTCAACTGTTTTCCACTCCTAATGGAGACTGCCATACAATGACTTGGATTTGGAACTGTGTCACTTGGTAAAGTACCATTCTTCCTTTGATTCTAGGTAGTGGAAACATACCCCAATTGCTACTCAAACTGCTTGATAAAAGTGGAGTACAAGTCAACTACTTGGGTCAGCTTAGAAATATCACCTTGCATCTTTTTGATTCCCAAATTAGTTGACTCTACCCGTTTGAGCATCTTAGCCATTATGTCATCCAATCACAAACCACTCCACTCACCTTGAGCACAACCCTTTGGAGGACCACAGATACTTATGTGATCATTCTTATAACCATTCCTATTCCTCCAGTTGTCTTGATCTCTACCATGACTTCTATCTCAATACCTAGAATGATTATAATTATTATCCTTATAGTAGTTCGGACCTTGATTTCCTTGACCTTGGTGCCAAGAATCTTAGTTAGACCCTTTGGCATTGGCTCAAAAACTCCTAGTCTAGTTGTTCACATAGTTTGCCTCCTCATCAGAATTAGAATCACGACCATTAGTATTTTAAGCTTTACCTTGGGATCCAACCACATTCACCTTTTCTGAGTTAACCCCCATCAAGTTCTTCATAAACAGGTTCATTTGATTTTTTATGTGAGTCATGTCATGATCATGTTCCTCTTCTTTTATACGTTGCTTTTCTGATTCTCTAGTATGCCATGCTCTATTGGTCTTAGTAACTTTACCAAACATTACAGTTGCATCTGCGTAAATACACAACATCAATGAACCTCCAGTAATAGTATCAGCCACTAGCATTGTTGCAAAGTTTAGTGACCTGTAAAATATATCCAAGAGATTTTCATCAGCAATCTTATGTTTAGGGAATTGCTTCAACTTCTTATTAAACCTTAACTAAGCCTCATGCAAAGCTTCTCCAGGAAATTGCCTAAAGTTATTAATCTCATCTCCTCAGCTACAGGATTTTTAAAGGCGGCAAAATCTCTTAAGAAAGGCAGAATTCAACTCCCTCCAGTTAGTGATGGAGTCGTTTGGAAGTTTAGTCAACCATAGCCTTGCTTCTCCATATAGTGAGAAGGGAAACAACCTCATCTTGATAGTATTTTGATTCACATCTGGCAACTTTTACACCTTTTAGATACCCACAAAATTGACCAAGTAGAGGTTTGGATCATCTCAAGGAGCACCTCCAAATAGGTATTTCAAATTCAGTATCTAGATCATAGTACTTTTGATGTCAAACTTGAGACCATAGGTAAAAGTAAGAGGGATAATGGTACTCATAGCACCAACTCATCAAAATCAGCATCCTTCTCATCTTCCAGATCATTATACAGGATGACTAGTCTTGGGTTATAGCCCCTGGGCCTATTGTTCCTTTGAGCATTGGCCACATCTTCAGTCGCATGTACATTATCTTGGGCCTCAACCTCAGCAGCCAGTTGTGCAGCTTTAGTTTGTCGGGCTACCTCTCATTGTCAGGAAACCTCTTATTCTTGTGCATTCATATTTCTCAAACAATGTTTGAGCTCATGGTTAATAGGAAGCAAGCAATTACCTTGACTTTGGGTATTTTTACTAAACTAACTTGTACCATATAGGAAACTAAAACAATAGGAAAAAGTAAATCAGGAAATAAGGACCAATAGTTAAATAAGCACAATTGAACTATTCCTAAATCATACTCCTCGGCAACAACGTCAAAATTTGATGTCGTCTAAATAATACCTTGCACTAAAGTATAAATCCATCGTTGAATCAAATATAGAACCCAACTAGGTTAGAGTCAATACCATATGGAATTTGGCTAGAAGATAGGTCAATATTGTTATTTCAACTATTTATCAGTTATTTTAAAAAGAGGGGATTTATGGTAACAAGTAATAGTTTGTAAATCTTGAAGTAAACAAGTAGCATAGTTTTAATTATGGTTTGTAACAATCAATAATAATGGACAAAGATTGTATTCCCCATGATTTCATAACTTAGTAAGCGTAGTGTGCTAGCAAGTGATCTATCCTGGTGCTTAGCATGCAAAATCAGTAAATTAGGTTCACCTAAATGACTTTTTGCCCCTAATAGATGAATACTACTCAGTCTCTGGTTAGTTCTATGAGTGTTTACATATTAACCCTTACCCTTGATCTTAGATTAGCTATCCGTGGACAAGGCTCAAGCTATATATGAGGATTGATAGACTCAAATCTCCATTATTAATCTCTGTTCCTACTTTTTACCTCTATGGTCAAGCAAGTAAGAATTAAGGTGAGTTCTACATTTACAATTGTTAAAAGCAATCAAAATAAAGAGAAAAACAATTGTCATAACCCAATTTCTCTAATCATGATAGTACCTACTATAACCCACCAGTAGGTAAGCCGACCCATAATCCAAAACAGCGAGTAACAGACTATCACAATAAATAAAGAAAGCAGCAGAATATGAAACTAACGAAGAAACTAATTTAGAAACAATAACCCCAAAACCTGATGAAGTCCGTACTAGAGCTTCTAAAAATAAGAGTACAAGGTATGCATAGTTTAAATATATATAAAGCTCTAAAATACAAAATAGAGACCAGTCTAGCGAAAAGGGGAGAGAAGGAACACTATGAACGCTAGGACCTCACTCTAAATCTCTAATCCATAGCAGTTCGTCACAATGCACACGTTAGTGGCAAGAGCTCATACTATGATCTATAGGGTGCAAACTATAGTGTGAGTACCAAACATGAGGTACCCAGTAGGCATCGACACTGAGCTCCAAAGATAATAAAAGCATAAATAACATGCAAAACTACTCCATCCAGTACCAGAGAGAAATAAGAGTATAATAAGGTGCTCAGACTTGAACCGATGTTAAATAACTAAAAATCTATAAATCCATTGCCCGATATTGAATCTGGGACTAAATGGTATAATAATATTGAAAAGGGTCAAAATCTCCCTCTACTGAAGTGAATAAGTGGTGGTAAAAGAGTGGATCCAAAATGGACCGAAATCAACCTCAGTATAAGTTTCTAAAGTAGTATGTTCAGGTTAAAAAATCATAAACCAATAATAAGGGTGGTAAGACTTCCATTTTAAGAGAAGTAATTTTAAGAGTGAAAAAGTGAGAATAAATCCCTTTTTAGAAAACAATAGTAAAAGCAAGGTTCTAACCAGAAACATACCACTAAATAAGCATAAATACGTCAAAATGGATGCATGCCATCACTATTATCCAAACAATACAAGAGTAAGCATTCAAGCATCTAAGAACTAACCTTGTCCTTTCAAATGATAGAATATTAACCTGGTTTCCAACTGGTATCGCAACCATCGCCTCAGGCCCAACCATATACGTATCAATAAGATATCGGTACCATAATTAAGAAAACTAAGGTAAACAAGGGCATAAATCTACTAGAAGGGTCTACTCGGATAAATATAACCCAAATCACTAAGTAATACGACAAATCTTATACTAAAGGACCCTTCTTTTCAATCTATGGTTAAACAAATCTAAGGTCAACTGTAATAGGATCCTCCAACTATAACGGGTATTCTAGGCTAAGGTTTGGGTCACACTCCTATTCTAAATCCCATAAATAGGTTAAGTCATGATATTTCTAGGTATAAATCTATCTAGGTATAAATCTATCTTATAATCCTTACCTAGAATGCAATCTATTTATTACACTATCTCATAGAGAAAAGTAGACCGTAGTCTACCTTGTAGCTGAATCATAGTCTCAAACCATCCATAAATTGCTCGTCTTTATCCCACGATCTTTAAAATGGCGTCGCACTATCAAAATTATAATCTACAATTTAATACAAGTAAAATAATACCCATATCAAAATAATGGACTCTGGGCCAAAATTCAGATCTAAAATGGGCCTGTAGGACCCACACATGAAATCCCAAAATTGGACCTGCCATTAGGTCCCTTATGAATCAAGGAACAGATGCCCAAAATTTGGGCATAATCTGAGCTCAATAACTCCGCCAAAATAGCCCCAAAGTAAGAGAAATTTAAGAAATTTAATGGAGAAAATCTATAGGAAAGAAGCTCAAAATTTACAAGATTCGAACGAGATATAGACCAACTTGATGTTCCCATAGTATTCCCAACTTTTAACCAATGTTTCATAACTGATTTTGGAGCTAAAAGGGCATTTCAAGAGGTTTGGAATTGGAGAAATGTGACTTAGGGTGAAGGAAAAAGCCAACATAAAAAGAGGCAGCTTGGTCACTAAGGTGGCCTATTTAGCGCTAAAATGGTAGTTAAGGTGATGGCCAGCAGCAACATCCTTAGGCTCTAAGGAGGCATAAGGTTTCGCTAAGGCGACATCTGCCTAGACGACCAAGTAGTCGCTAAGGCGATGGCCAAGGACAAAAACAATAGTCTCTAAGGTGACCCATTTGGCACTAAGGTGACATCCGCCTAAGTGACCAAATGGTGGCTAAGGTGAATACACCAGGTGCTGTTGTACCAGATTTTTTAGCCAAATGAAAAATCTTCAATCGAGTGCTTGGGATTTGTTTGGAACCCCATGGATGCAAACAAATACTCTTACCCAAATCAAAAATGGAATTCTAGAGTCAATAGAATAAGCAAAATTCCTAACAGAGCTCATTTCGACAAAATATGGGCCCCAAACTTGTCATTTTTACCAACCTCTAACCAATAACCCAAAATGAGTCCGAAAGCTGCGAAACTCGGACCAAGGGTCCCACTAGCCTAAAAACCACATTTTGGAGCTAAGGGTGTTATCTGTATTTTCATCCGAGACCGTTTACTAGGATTTTTTGTCCAAAACCAATTTCCTAACTTCAAAAGCTCCAAAATAAGGAAATGGGCTTAAAACCCAAACAAACTACCCAAAAACCAAATCAATGGTCCCGATAAGTCATAAATAACCTGTATACACTTTAGTAAGACACAAAATTCCAAGAATAAGTAGAAACAGAGAAAATAACTTAGAGGGTCATTACAACAATACATGCATGAAAGAATTACTAAGTACTTTAACCGACATTGGTGATTTATCATGGTTCCCATAACCCTTGTTATGGGATTTAGCTACTCATATTTGTAAGACCTCAAATAGAATTTGATGAAGAAATCATAACTATAAACATACCATGTGAATATAAGAAATTTGGAATATTCAATTATTAAGGAACACTCAATAATCAAGAACTAATGAATGTTATTTCTCAAGAACTAAGAGAATAGTTGTTCTCAAGAAATACAATGCTCAACAATATAGTTAGGGTGCGTAAACTTTAAATAAAAATATAAGAGAAGTCTTTATAGACAAAACAAAACCTATCCTAAATGAACTGGGAAAGCAGAGTCGGCAACAACCTATGACCCGTGGTTTGAATTCATGATTTGTGGCCTAGACTTAGTGATTAATGGTTTTCAATTCACTCTAAGTTTTCATGATTCAATGTATGACTCGTGGTCTTGATCCATGAGTCATACTAAGACTCGTGGTTCTAAAGTCCATACTTTATCTTTTCTTTTGTTCCTCTTCATGATTCTCAAAATGAGTCAAGAATAACTCATGGTTTAGTTTCCACAGCTTGTAGGTGGTCTCATACTATTATAGTGAATTTCACACTTTTATAGACTTCATTCTATGAATCAAAGTACGACTCGTATTTTTATTTCACTATTCGTGGTATTAATATTACACTTCAACTTTCTCTGATCCTTAGTACAACTGTAAGTACAGTTTGTACTTTTAGGGTGTGGTTGATTACTTAGCTTTCATGAGCCAACACTTGGTCATTTTTAGCTTGTTTTCCAATTCTACCTTCGGGTCCTAGTTTCCTACCCAAACACATAAAAACACATTATAGACACAAAACTTACTTAAGAACATGCATAATTTCTATGTATTAATCAACAAAAGTATTTTTAAATCATGGTACATCACTATCATGCTACTTGTTTGAGTTGGTCTTGTGAGCTTTGCATGTGCCCATGTCTGTAGCTACCCCGTAGGTGATTTTTTTAGTAGTGGATTTAGTGGTTTGATCCTGTGTGGTGACTATCTTGGGGTATGATACTTAGGTAGGCCTTTTCATCTTATACATAGTGGCTTTTGACGTGGTTCTGGGCATAGAGTCATTGTCTCTTTATCTTATAATTGTGGGTATGTTTGTCCAGACTATTACTTTAGATATGCCTGATATTCTTCATATTATGACATGAGGGAATGCTATCCAGTTATCAAGAGAGATTATATCATTTATTCAAGGAAGAAGGTTGTTAGTTAAAGAGTGTTCAAATTTTCTTACTTATTTTCTTATGATACTAAAATTGATGCTCCATTACTTTGGTCAGTTCTTAGGGTTGATAAGTTTGTTGATATCTTCCTACTTATTTACCTGGTCTTCCATCCGATCGTGATTTTTTTTATTGGTGTTTATTCAGGAACCCTATTTCTAATCTATCATACCATATGGCTCCTGTCGAGTTGAGGGAGCTTGTAGTGTAGAATTAGGATCTTTTGAGTAAGGTGATTATCTGACCTAGTGTGTTTTCATGAGTGCTCCTATTTGATTTATGAAGAAGGAAGATGGTTCCATGTGTGCGTGAATTAAATAGTAGCAACTAAATAGGGTAACTATTAAGGGTAAGTATCTAATGACACATATTGATGATTTGTTCGACCAACTTTATGATGCATCTATATTTTCTAAGTTTGATTCTAGTTCAGGCTACCATTAGCCAAGGATTTAGGTAGTGGGCATACTTAAGACACCTTCAGAACTTATTATGACTATTACAAGTTCTTTACTATTTCTTTTGGTTTGGCTAATTACCTTGCATCGCTTATCGATTTGACGAACTATGTGTTCGGGACTTATTTGGACTAGTTTATAATAGTATCCTTTGATGTCACCTTAGCTCTAGCCCTATGGGATCAACAGCTATATATCAAGTCTTTGATTGTGAGGTTGTCTTGATATGTGTGACATTTTTGATGCATATGGTGCCCAAGGATAGGATTATGGTAGACCTGACAGAGTTTAAGGTAGTTTGTGTTTGGGCTAGGTCCACTTCTTCTATCGTAGTTCATAAGTTCATTAGGTTAGTGGGTTATTACAGTTGGTTTATGAAGGGGGTTACTACTATTGCAACACTATTGACTAGGTAGGTTTAGAAAAGTGTGCATTTCCAGCAGTCCGACAAGCTTGCTAAAGTTCAAGTCCTTATCAGCTTCACTTTTGATTTTTTACTCTTCTTATTGAGGGCCAGGGCTTATAATTTATTGTGGTGTGTTTCTAGTTTTAGTTTGGGTTGTCTATTTATTTAGCATTCTGAGAATGAGAATTTGAGGGTGGTATGGGATGAAGAGGGTTATTGCATACTTAGTATCTCGATGCTTGACTATCAACAGGTGAAGTTGGGGCAATTGAGGCCTAGCGAATTGACTTAGAGGCTGCACAAATAGCTATGGATTTTGTGAATTGTTTACCGTATTTATTTTATGAGTTTAATTCTATTTGGGGCATTATTGATAGGTCATCAAGGTCTTCTCACTACTATAGGTTCGGTTTTCTTATAAGTTTAGAGAGGTCGGCTTAGATTTGTGTTCATGGGATAGTTTGTTTGCATGGGGTTCTAGTTTCTCTCATTTTCAATCATGGCACTCAACACAGATAGTGTTTTAAGAGGTTATTTCAGAAGGAGTTGGATACCTAAGTTGGTCATAGCATAACTTTTTGCCCACGGACCGAAGATTTGTTTAAGTGGATAATTCAGGTTCTGGAGGGCATGCTCCGGCCCTATGTTATTGATTCCAAGGGTCAGTAGGACTAGTTCTTAGCCTTGGTAGAGTTTCCATATAATGACCGTCACCAATAAAATATTTAGATGGATTCTTTTGAGGCATTGTATGCTAGGTAATATGGGTCTCCAATGGGTTGGCTTCATGCTTTGAGATGTGGCATAGAGATATTGTGTGATTCTATGGACATGGTCCACATGATTCAAGAGAGATTTTATGTAGCTCAGAGCATGTAGGATATTTATACTGATTGGTGAATACGAGACTTAGAGTTTGGGGTTGATGACCAGGGATTTTTGTGGGTGTCACACAAGAGAAGCGTTGTGAGGTTTGAGAAGGGAGACAAGTTTAACCCTAAGTATATTAGGTCATTTTAGATCTTTCAGTGTACTGGTGGTATGGTGTATTAATTAGCTTTGCCTCTGGGTGTTTGCTCGGTACTTTGTGTATTTATACTGACACGTTACTTTTTGAATGAGTCCCACATGCTTCTATCACGACTCGAGTCTACACCTTTGATGAGACACGGTGCTTAGAACCCCAAATGATCCCAAGATAACCCTTGGCATAGCATATCGAAGCACAATAATGACATAGAGCGGAAGCTGAAACTGAAAGCATACTTATAAGTTCTAAAACACAACTAAAAGCTAGATGAGCCAAAATATTAAGCCCAAAGGGAGAATATGAACCATAATCTAATATATGTAAAGCCTCTAAATCTGAGTAAAACAATATGCTGAGACAAGGCACCCAGCTACCCATAAAACAACAATGTCTAAAATAAAAGAAAGAACAACTGAGTTAGGTCTCTAAATGAGGAGGACTCACCACTGCTAGAATCTGAATCTAATGTCTATGAACAAACCTAAGAACACTCACCTACATCTACATCAATAAAAATATAGGCAGAAAAGGTATGCAATCAGTACAAGGAAGGTACTTAGTATGCAGGATAATGCTATAAATGTAAATCATACAATTTTACAATATCTTGAAAAATAGCTGAAATATGATAATAATACAAATATATGAAAGTGGAAAAGTTCAAATTGTATGTTCATGTAATCATGACTAATAATGCAACTTAAAACATGATACTGGGGAGTTTCTCCTAACTGACATAAACCATTAGGCAATATGGAGTCCAACGTACAACCCCAATTGGGAGGATGCCCTATATATTGTCACGGGTATAGAACCTGTCTGTTGTGGATCCATTACTGGGCCCTATGGGCCAATGAGTCGACCTAACTGGCAGAGCAACTCAATCTTACACGGGCAAGGTAGTTTTGGGACTTGGTTTCTTTGGACCTTTATCCTCTTGGTGCTAAATACTCCCAAAACAATTGATTAATACTATTTGCTCATAAATAACTAACTAAATTAAGAGTAATATAGTCAACTAAAAAAAAAATTTATATTGAATTTCAACGCACGAAACTTAAATGATGTAAGTTTTGGCTAAATCATGCTTAAACCAAACTTCAAGAACAATACGCAAAATTATGTCATGAATAAAATTCCTATGATTGAACATGTTTCTAAGCGTATAAGTAAATGTGATATCCATAAAGAAAACCATAATCATAAATAAGGACTTTAGGAAAATCATGAAATTTGCTTAAATAAAGAGGTTGAATAGAAAGGGATAACCCTAGCCATGAACTTAAATTTTTGAAAACTAGAGATTTTTTGGACATGGGGATGAAAGAGAATCCCCATTGAAGTCCTATATACATGAAAAAGAAGAGGTGAACTTGGGAGCTTTAGAGCGTTGGAATTTGAGAAACCCATTTATGCGTTCTAGAGTTTTTGGAGAAGGGGAAAGGAATTGGGAGAGACTATCAATGTTTTTTTTAATTAGAAATAACCCTTATTGGGTGTTTAAATATATGGGTAGGGGCCATGGGTAAGGAAAGGACTAAACTACATCTCAAGTGTCATTTGAAAGTGTAGAAAAATCTCGCCAGACGGATTGTCCCATGGATCCTGGTCCAAGTTGTTGACTTCCTGGGAATTTTATAAGCTTACTGGTTCATTCACATAGTTGTTCCCATGGATATTGGTCCTAAATACATGAACAACTGGTCATTTTTTTGGTAGAATGACACACTCTAGTAAAAAGATTGTAATTTTCTACTCTGAAATAGGGTAAATGAACAGTTGGTGGCATTAGAAAGAAGATTCAAAGATCTTTAATTTAGTAGGTATGGGATCTCAGAACTCTTCATATTCTAGGACTAACGCTTATTTAAAGTTGACCCTAGTAATATCACATAGGGAGTTAAGGAAGCTTTCAACTCAACTTAGTGCTAGAGGTTCCTTACGACCTTAATTCATATCCAAAGCTCTTCACATAATAAAGAATTGATATTAACACCTATGTATAAATAGAAATCATGGGCTACACGCATTCAATGAACCGTTCAAATCTTAGCTTAAAATTTATAGGATGTTACAACTTTAGTAAGATTCAGTTCAATTAGGTGTGATTTGACTTTAGAGGAGGAGTTGGTTATTATTTTTGAGTAGTGGGGTAAGAAAATTATGATTGAGGAACATTCATATAGTTGAGTATCAATGGAGGCATCATCAAGTAGAGAAGATTACCTGGGAGACATAGCAGGTCATACAGACCCAGTATCCTCAGTTTTTTTAGCCATTAGGTTCATCTTGTTTCTTAACTTTCTAGGACAAAATTCCTTTTAGTAGTGGATATTGTAATGATCCTCAAGGTCATTTTCCAAGTTTTCATGTATTTTTTTGTGTTTTAAGTTTTCCTATGGTTGTTACAGGTCATTTATGACTTGCTGAGACAGGTGGCTCAGTTCTTGGGTAGTTCATTTGAGTTTGAAGCCAATTTCTCTATTTCAGAGTTTTTAAAGTTGAGAAATTTGACTCTAATAAAAAAATCAAGTAAATAGCCTTGGATGAGAATTTCGACAATTTCTTTAACTCTAGAACGTGGATATTGGGATAAAAGGACCTTTGATTTGAGTCCCAAGGCTTTCGGACTCATTTTGGCTATTGAGTGGATTTTAGTTAAAAATGGAAAGAATGGGCTTGGGCCTAAATTTCATCGAAATGACTTTTGCTGGGAATTTTGTTTATTCTATTGAGTCTGGAATGCCATTTCCAATAGGGTAGCATATGTTCTTTGCATCATGGGTTCTGAACGATTCTCGAGGACCTATTCAGAGTCATTTCTTACTCTAAGTTTTGCTAATGTTGCAGCAGCTGGTGCGTGGAATAATTTTCCTTCGTGTTCATGAAGAGTTGTTCAAGATCACGAAGGTCAAGTTTCTTGACCATTGCATTCACAATCCTACCTTCACATTTGCAAAAAAGGCTAGTCTGGAGCAGTCCAAATTTGTTCTTTGCGATCACAAAGGGTTAATTTGGGGCAGATTGTAATCGTGACTTGGGGGTCCCACGTACAAGATGAAGAACCCCTGGTAGTATGTAAGAGTTATCTCCACTATATGAATCATTTCAACTCAAACCTTTAACCATTGTTGAGTGTAGAGAAGATGGGTTGAGGGTTATATCACCTGATTAAGCTAAGGTATGATAATTCTTCTTCCCATTAATAATTTTTCGTGTATTTTACGTAGAATTCCATCCTAAATTCTATTAAATTCCAAGTTTTAGGTTCGTGTTTTAATGAGCTTTGTGGGAAATTTTAAGCTCTCTATTGTGCTTCATTCTTGCTCAATCTTCGAGCATACGTTCCTTGTCCTTCTCAAGTAAGAATCGGTTTATAAGGGAAATTAAAGTGGTAGATCAATGGTAGGTTTTAACATGTCCAAGTTGTGAAGTACATTTCATAGGTTTAATTAAGGGTTAGTGATATTAACTGAGGCGAAGACGAGTGAATCAATATTGGGATGATTAGCTTGCAGCTAAAGGAAATTTTCAGTGGACATGCTTCTGTGAAAGTGACTGAGAATGTTAATGTCACGACCTGAGACTACATCCTTGACATAATACGGTGCTTAGAATCACAAGTGAGCCATGTTAACCCATGGCCTAGTCGAACACTAAGCATTTTATCGAGATAAACTGAGCGGAAGCTAAATTGATTTAAAAAACTGTGAGTCTAAAATAAATATTTAGTATGGAAAAAACACCAATATTGAAAACAGCTGAAATGTCTAACTCTATGTCTGAAAGCCTCTACTATCTCTTGAGTTGCTAGGACAAGTCCCCAGCTAACTCTAAATGTCTGAAAGTAGAAATATTGAAATAAAATAAAGCATGAATTCTCGTCCTCAGATGATGAGGACTCACCACTGATAGCAGCTAAGGCGACACTGGAGCGTACTAATCATGTGTTGATGTTGAGCGTCCTAACCTATATCATAACATGATACAGTGCAAAGAGAAGGTATGCGATCAGTACTTTGAATGTACAGAGCATGTGAGATAAGTAATATATATGTATAGAAAAACTTATCATACTAAAAATACTGAATGCAAGCAGAATGCAAAACTAAACTGGACTGTAGTACAATGTCCCAAAAGTAATTGTGCATGTGGAACTGAAAAAAACCATAAGTCATGAGTAATACATTTAACTAAAAAGTAGCGGCCAAGTACAATTTAATTAAAACTAAAATTGTGGGTGGTTCTTAAAACTGACATGTGAGCAAAATGGAATCCAAATTGTAATGCTAGTTGGGAGGGTGTTTTATATATTTCTAAGAATAAGAACCATGGCTGGTGCAAATTCACTCATGATCTCATTCGAGTAAAGGAAACACACTCAACAAACGAGGGCCTTTTATCCTACGGTAACACGTAGTTTAGGACTTGGGTTTTCTGAACCCGTGTCATCTTGGTGCTAAGTACTAATCCCATAACCATACACATATGCTCATAATTATACTTAATTCTGAGGAAATCACTTAAACTGGTTCAATTTACTGATTAGTGAATAACACTAAGATCATGAAACTAGTCAAGTGCATTGAAATTATCTTAAGAAAGTCACAAAAACATGGCATGCTAAATATTTATCTGAAAACATGCCTCAATTAAATAGTTCGTGCTAATTTCGCAGAGAACCTAGAATCATGTTTTCATGACATGCCAAATATTTATGAAGACCATATTTAATATCATGTATAAAATAAATATTTATAGTCATAGAGATATTCGAAAGCATGGATATGAAGAGAATCATAATTTTAATATTTAGGGCCTTGCCCTAATTCTTGGGATTCATAGAAAGCTGAACTTTAAAACCAACTTTGGACATAAAAGTTAAAGGCGTCCCTTACTGAATACCCACATACCTGCTACTTTGAGAGGATCTAGACCCATATTGGAATTCTTTAAGAATTTGAAGAAGAATCCTAGTTAGCTCTTGAAACTTTGAACCACCTTTTGATATTTGTTGGAGAGGATTAGAAGAAGTGAATGATGGATTTGTACACAACGACTCCTTTAATCATCCCTTAAAAGAACCTTAAATGATGTAATATAGGTCAAGGGATTTAGAAAAATACAAAAATACCCCAACTAAAACATAACTGATCTTACTGGAAACAGTCGTCACAGGTCAGGGTACAACTCGTACCTAAACCAATGAGTCATCTCATTACTTGTTGAGACTAGACTAGATTTCAAGCTTTGGGCATGACTGGTACCCTATGACTCATTATGTCTGACACTGATTTATTATTGAGACTAGTTGCCCCTAGATAAAATATCAACTAAAGGGATTTTCATCAGAATGAGTCATCCAACGACTCGTGGTTTGACCTAATGACTCATGGTCACAGAGTCGTTGTCACTGGGAAAAATGTCATCTTTTAGAACTTTTGTCTTGTCACTAAGAATTGGCCCACCCAACGACCCATTTCTACTAACCACAACTCGTGGTTTAAGTCTTTCTATAAGGAAAAACAAAATTTTTTTGCTGGTTTCTGCTCTAAGTTTGAGATCTGATTTAAGGGACTTTTAGGGTGTTATAATAACTCCCCCTTGGGGAAATTCATCTTAAAATAAATACTAACTAGGCTGAAAGGGTTGGGAAAGAGTTGTAATCCCAAAAATGAGTTCTAAAAGCTAAATATTGGCATACTAAATTATAGACTAAATTGAGTTCATGAAATATGAATCCATACCAAGACATTAAAGAAACTAAGGGACATGAAATTTAATAGAATGCCAAGGACGAACTATTACCTCAAGCTGGAACTAAACTAGAAGGAAAAAGGTAAGGGAACTTGGTAATCATATCTGCTTCTGTTTCTGTAGTGGCTCCCTCAACCAGCTGATTTCTCTAAAGAAATTTCACTAAAGCGACTTCCTTGTTTATCAACTTATGAACCTGACAGTTAAGAATCTTAATTGGGACTTATTCATAAAAGAGAGTATATTTCACGCCCAAACTCTCTAATAGCATAACTGAGGCTAGATAACCAATGAACTTGATCAACAAAGACACATAGAAGACTGGATGCCCCGATGCTAACTTTGTAGGCAAATCTAACTCATAAGCCAAATTGCTAATGCGCCTCAAAATCCTGTAAGGACTAACATATTGGGGACTGAGCTTCCCTTTCTTACCAAACCTCATCATGCCATTCATAGGTGAAACTTTTAGGTAAACCCACAACTATAAACTCAAGCTCCCTTCTCCTTACATCTGCATATGATTTTTGATGACTCTGAGCTATTTTCAGCCTTTATCTAAATAGCTGAACTTTCTTCACAGCCTCATCACTAGAATCAAGTCCTATTAAAGTAGCTTCAACAACCTCAAACCAACCAATAGGAGATCTACATATAATACCATAACGCATCTCAAATAGGTCCATCTGAATACTAGAGTGATAGTTATTTTACTAAGCAAATTTAATGAGAGGCAAGTGATCATCCAAACTACCTTTAAATCATGTAAGCTCTCAACATATCCTCGAAGATTTGAATGGTTCACTCTGCCTGACCATCTATCTATAGGTGAAAAGTTATGCTGAGGTTTACTTGGGTACCAAGACCTTTCTGAAAAGACTTCCGAAACTGTGAAGTAAACTGAGTACCCCTATCTAAAATGAATGGTAAGGGGACACCATGCAATTTTACCAACTCCCAAATGTAAAGTCTAGCATAATCCTTGGTTTAATCCTTAGTGTAAACTGGCAAGCATTGTCCTGACTTAGTCATTCGATCTACAATAACCCATATTTAATCATGCTATCGGCGCGTATCAGGTAACCCTATAATGGAATCCATATTTACCTCTTTCCACTTCCAGTAGGAATATTAATATTCTAAGTCACATCGCTTGGTCTCTGGTGCTCAACCTTAACATGTTGGCAATTCGGACACTTAGCCATAAATTCTTTGATATCCCTCTTCGTGACATTTCACCAATAGACTTCCCATAGATCACGGTACAACTTGGTGGCACCTAGATGAATAAAATACTAAGAACTGTGAGCTTTTTTTAGCATTCACAATCTCAAGTCATCAATATCTAGAACACACAAGCGACCCTCATAATGCATTACACCATATCACCCCGTCGGAGAAAACTTCTACCTTATAGTTATGAACTGCTTTCTTCAACTTAAGAAAAATATGTTCACTATTCTGCTTCGCCATTATCTCCGCCACTGAGAAAGAGTCTAACACATTCTGAACCATAATGATACCTTCTTCTGAATCAAAAAGGCAAACTCCCATTCTAGCCAGCCTATGAACATCACGAACTAACTCCTTCTTTTTATCTTCCACATGAGCAACACTACCCATCGGAAGTCTGCTAAGGGAATCAACCACTATATTATCTTTATCTAAATGATTCAAGACACTCGTGTCATAATCCTGCAATAACTCTAGCCATCTCCTTTGACAAAAATTTAGATCCTTCTGACTGAACACATATTGAAGGCTCTTATGATCCGTAAACACATCCACGTGAATCCCATAGAGATAGTGCCTCCAAAACTTTAAGGCATAAATAACTGCTGCCAACTCAAAATCATGAGTCAGGTAATTCTTCTCATGAGCTTTCAGTTGTCTAAGTTATGACCTTACCATAATACATCAACACACACCCATGGCCAATCTTGGAGGCATCACAATAAACAACAAACCCATCTGGACCCTTTGTTAGAGTCAAAACTAGAGCAGATGTTAGTCGAGTTTTCAACTCTTGAAAACTTTTCTTGCAAGCATCGGACCACTGAATTTGACTTTCTTTTGTGTCAATCTAGACATAGAAGAATAAATAAAAATCCTTTCACAAACCATTTATAGTAACCAGATAAACCCAGGAAACTCCTAATGTCTTATGGAGAGATGGGTCTAGGCTAGTTCCTAACTGCCTCGGTCATTTGAGGATCAACCTAAATGCCCTCACTAGAAATAACGTGACCCAGGAATGTTACTGATTTCAACCAGAATTCACACTTGCTAAACTTAGAGAATAACTGGCAATCTTTAAGAGTCTAGAAGACAATCTTCAAATGGTCTGCATATTCATCCTCACTTCAAGAATAAACAAGGATGTCATCTATGGAGATAATGATGAACATGTCCAAATACGTTTTGAACACTCTGTTCATCAAGTCTATAAAAGCTACAGGAGCATTCGTTAGTCCAAAAGACATAACAACAAATTCATAGTGACCATATTGAGTTTTGAAGGTTGTTTTCAAAATGTCACATTCTCTGACTTTGAGATGATGTTAGTAGGATTTGAGGTCTATCTTTGAGAAGCAACTAGCACCCTGGAGATGGTTGAATAGGTCATCAATCCTAGGAATGAGATACTTATTCTTGAATGTGACTTTGTTCAACTGAAGATAATTAATGCACATTTCAAGGAAACCATCTTTCTTACGTACAAAAAGAATTAGAGCACCCCATAGAGATATGTTGGGTCTGAAGAAACCCTTGTACAAGAAGTCTTTCAATTGATCTTTCAATTCCTTAAACTCGGTTGGATCCATTCTGTAAGGTGGAATTGACAGAGGTTGAGTATCTAGAAGAAGGTCTATTCAAAAGTCTATCTCCCGCTCGGGAGGGACTCTGGGAAGATCTTCAAAAAACACTTCTAGAAACTAATTTACAACTAAAACTAACTAAAGGGTTAGGGTTTTGGACTTAGAATCCTTAACCCTAACTAAATAATAAGTACCACCCTTGGAGATTATTTATTTGGCCTTAGGTAAGAAATAAATCAACCTATAGGTGTTGCAGTACTACCCTTCCATTCTAAGATTGGTTCATTAGGAAACTAAAACTTAACAACTCTAGTTCTACAATCGACTAAGGCATAACAGGAGTGTAACAAATCCATGCCAAGAATAACATCAAAATTAAATATATCTAACTCTACTAGATCAACTATGGTGATTTTCTAAAAAATTGAGACTGGGCAATTTTTGTAGACATGTTTAGCTAAAACAGACTCACCAATAGAAGTAGAGACTGAGACGGGTTTGAAAGAGTTTTGGGACTAATCTATATCCTAGATCTTGAAATACGTAAACATCTATATGAATGACTAGTAATGTACCAGTGACTACTTCTGGCAAGCTCTTTTGATCCTGAAAAGATGATAAAGCATAGAAGCAATTTTGACGTTGACCACCTCCTGCACAAGTAGAACCACCCTACAAGGCTGGGTAACCTACTGGATTTGCTGAGGAGGTAGCCTGAGTACGATTACTAATGTCACCCTATTTGGCCAAGGGTCAATCTCAGCATCTATGACCTGATTTACCACAACCAAAACACCCATCCCTACCTATCAAACATTTCCTGGGGAGGTTTTGTCCACAATTATTACAAGTTAGAAAAGTACAAACACCAAAAATACTACTCTAGGATTTAGAGCCCGGCGCTGTACCTTTCTAATCATGTTTGGTTCTGGGAGCTGGAACACTGGCAAATGATGGTGTTGGGGATGATGATATATGCTAGAAATATGAGTGATTTCCCACCTGATCTCTACTGAGAGTAATCAAAGTTACCTATTCTTTCCCTTTTGTTCTCCTTCTTTTTTTCTTTTAACTTCTTTCCTTCTATCTGTGGGGAATAAGTCATAAGTCTGTAGATATCCATTTCCCCAATAAGCATAATGGTCCTGCACTCCTTGATCACTAAATCTGAGACATCCAAAATAAACTTACTCATTCGAGCCCTTCGTTCAGCAACCATCTCTTGAGAATAACCGGAGAGTTGGGTAAACTTTAGTGAATACCCTTTCATAGACATGTTGCCCTGCTTAAAGTTGATGAATTCCTCAACCTTAGCTTTTCTCAACTCACGGGTAAATAATCTATCTAGAATGGCAGTCACAAACTCATTCTAATGGACTGGGCCCGCATCTACACGTCTGCCATCTTTTCACTATTTTAGCCAAGTATGAGACACCCCTTTCAACTGAAAGACGGCCAAATATGCACTCCCAACTAGCATTATACCTATGATCTAGATGATTTTCTGAAACTCATCTATGAAATCCTGCAGATCCCCTCAATTTTTGAACCATTAAACTCCGGAGGGTTCATTCGAGTAAAGTTTTGTGCTCTTATATCAACTACATTCCTATTTGGATTTGCTGGTGCAACTGCTTATTGATTGACCTGATTAGTCATGGCTTGAGCAAGCACTTGGAAAGCAGCCTTGAATTCTTCATGGGTAATTTGTTCATTTAAGAGATCTGTTGGAGATGGCGGGTCTTTCTGATTACAATTTTTTTTCCTACATCTGTTAGAGCTTTTGGGAGGCATTTTTTGTAAATGCATAGAGCGTGAGTTAGAATGATAAATAGAGTTTACACTCTACTGCATGTTATGAGCATGAAAGAAATGATATTTTCTTAAAATGTTCCATAACCTCTCTTATATAAGTGTGGTACGCTTCATACTTATGAAAGAGACTCTACTTAACCTGACTTTCCGATGCCTTAGGACACCTTAAACCTGATGCTCTGATACCAACTTTGTCACGACCCAAGACTACATCATAGACGTAACATGGTGCTTAAAGTTTCAAGTGACCCTAAGCTAACCCATAGCATGGAATAACACTAAGCATTTTATAGAGATAAACTTAGCTGAAGCTAAACTAATTTAAATAATTATGAGTTTAAAATAAATATTAAGTCTGGATAAAACTACAATAATAAAAATAGTTGAAATGTCTAACTCTACGTCTGAAAACCTCTACTAACTGATGAGTTACTAGGAAAAGTACCCAGCCAACTCTAAATGTCTGAAACTAGAAATTCTAAAAGAAAATAAAGCATGAACTCTCGTCCTTACATGATGAGGAGTCACCACTAACAGTTGTTGAGGTGGCGATGGAGAGTACTAACATCTGGGTTGATGTTGAGCATCCGAACCTATATCATATCACAATACATCCCAAAGAGAAGGTATGCGATTAGTACTTCGAATGTACTTAGCATGTGGGATATGCAATATATATATATATAGTAAAACTAATCATACTAAAAAATACTGAATGCAAGTAGAATGCAAAACTGAACTGAATTGTAGTACAATGACCCAAAAGTAATTGTGCATATGGAGCTGAACAAAAACATAAGTCGTGAGTAATATATTTAGCTAAAACATAGGGGCCACATATAATTCAAATGCAACTGAAATCTTTGAAGGTTCTCACAACTAACATAGACCATGTGAACAACATGGAATCCAACCTGTAACCCTAGTTGGGAGGGTGTTCTATACGTACTATAATAAAAAAATGCTTTTAGCGGCAATAAATATGCACTTTAACAAAGAATGATAAACCATTTACCGACTTTAGTTAATTTTTATTAGATCCAATGTCACTATAGTCTTTATGGGCATTTACAAAGAATACTAAAATGTAATTGTCACTAATAAATGCCACTAAAAAAAAATTTAGGCAATTAAGCTATTGTCGCTAACTAATTGTCACTAAATGTCTTTTTTGGTGTAGTGACGTTGCCAAGGGTAAGAATCATGGCTAGCGTGAATTCATTCATGAGCCAATTCGGGAAAGAGAAACACTCTCAACTGACGAGGACCCCTTATTTTATGATGCCACATATTTTGGGACTTGGGTTTTCTAAATCTGTGTCCTCTTAGTGCTAAGTACTACTCCCATAACAATACACATATCCTCATAATTATACTAAGTGTGAGAAAATCACATAAACTAGCTCAATTTAGTGATTACTCAATATGACTGAAATCATGGAATTAGTCAAGTGCATTGTAACTATCATGGGAAAGTCAAGAAAACATGGTGTACTGAATATTTATCTGAACACAAGCCTCAATTAAATTCATGCTAATTTCATAGAGAACACCATATTTAAATCACGAATAAAAGTGACAATCATATTCATAGAGATATTCCAAAGCATGGATATCTAGAGAATCATAATTTGAATATTTGAGGCCTTGCCCTAATTCATGGGAATCATAGAAAATTAAACTTTAAAACCAACTTTTGGCATAAGGGTGAAAATATACCCTCATTGAATAACCACATATCTACTACTTGGAGAGAATCTAGACCCACACGGGAATTCTTTAAGAATTTGAAGAAGAACCCCAGTGAGCTCTTGAAACTTTGAATCGCCTTTTGATCTTTGTTTGAGAGGTTTAGGAGAAGTGAAAGATTTGTTCTCTAAGACCCCTTTAATCTTCCCCTAAAAGAAGTTTAAATAATGTAGTATAGGTCTAGGGATTTTTTAAATACCCCTACTAAAACATAACTGATCTTACTGGAAATAGTCATCACAAGTTAGGGTATGACTCATTACCTATCACGACCCAAAAGCTGAGGTCATGATGGCACCTACCCCATCTCAACCCTGGCTATATAATCCCAACACCTAAATAGTTAAAATATGCTGAAAGGAGATAGTAAACCCAATACGAGACTTCATGAGGCAGTTAGGCTATAATATAAATAACAACAATATCTGAATCTGAACAAAGTAC
Organism: Capsicum rhomboideum; assembly: GCA_031232105.1. Classification (NCBI taxonomy): domain Eukaryota; kingdom Viridiplantae; phylum Streptophyta; class Magnoliopsida; order Solanales; family Solanaceae; genus Capsicum; species Capsicum rhomboideum. Next base: position 41,549,259 of record CP124719.1, on the reverse strand, counting down.
AACTCCAAACCCCAAAATCTGATGGCATGAGTAAAGAGCACTGCAACTAATAAAGAGTACTATAGTACATAAGTATGTCTCTAAAAAAAAAAATAAAGACAATAAGGATAAAAGAAGTCCCGAATCAAGCTCCGAACGATGAGCTCACTTGTCCTTCAAATCAGCCTCGATCATAGCACGATCTCATGCTCTGTGGGTTATACTCAAACTAGGATCTGCACCAAAAGGGCACAAAAAGTAGGAGTGAGCACATTCCGCTTGTACGCAATAGGTATCATAAGCTAACTAAGCAAAGCAGAAAACAAAACAAGTAAAGAATAATATGAGCACGCTTCCACTTGCATGTATAAAAGTTCCCAACTGTGGCTCCAACCATATCTCCTAACAATTCAACAAGTATAATATCTATATAAAAATAACTACACAAGAATATATAAGAATGGCTAAATACACAATAACAAACACATAAGTAGAAGTACAAATGATGCAATGCATTAGGATGATAATGATGTAAGCCATCGCATGGAGGTCATCACATGGATCCTTGTATACACCTTTCGAGCATAAGCTTTAAGGACAGGACCTATAGTGTAACACCCCGTACATTTCCGATCCTACATTATTGTCTTAACATCTATGGAATTATTTAAACATGAGATTGTTGAGGTATTACACATTAAATTGATTGGGCTGAATTGATATGTGCTATTGGGCTCAATTGAGGCTCAAAATTATATAAAAGACATGGCCCAAAAAGGAAAAAAGATCCATTCTACCATTGACCAAGTAAACATAACATTTAAGACTAAGTATGTGGCTAAGGATGACCATTGAGGGACTATATAAGGCAAGGAAAATCAGATTTTATTCATTAGAGACACACATGCCAAATCTAGAAATTTCCACAAGATATTTCTCATGCAAGCGGGTTGCATCAGCATTATGTTTATGGAAGAAAGATGGCACATTGAGAATGTGCATTGATTGTCGATAACTGAATAAAGTAACGGTTAAGAACAAATATCTCCGGATTTGACGAATAGGGTGTTCAAGTCATTTTTAGATGTATTTGTGACCGTGTTTATAGATGACATTTTGGGTTATTCAAGATCACAAGAGGACCATGCTAATCACTTGCGGTAGATGTTACAAATTCTTCGTGATCGTAAGTTATATACAAAGTTCTCTAAGTGTGTATTTTGGTTAAAATCTGTAGCATTCTCGGCTCATATGGTATCAGATGAAGGAATAAGGGTTGATACACAAAAGATACAAGCAGTGAAGAATTGGCCAAGGCCTACGACGCCTGTAGAGATTCATAGTTTTCCTGGGTTGGCGGGATATTACAGAAGGTTTGTTGCAGAGTTTTTCTCCCATTTCAGTACCCTTAAAAAAAAACTAACACACAAAGAAAATAAGTTTCAGTAGAATGATGCATGTAAGAAGAGTGTTCAAGAGCTGAAAGATAACTCGACTTCTACACCTGTATTAGTACTTTCGAACGGTACATAAGGGTATGCAGTATATTATGATGCCTCAGGAGTTGGCTTGGATGTGTATTGATGCAACACGGTAATGTAATAGCCTATGCCTCAAGAAAATTGTGTCCACATGGTAGAAATTATCCAACATATGATCATGGGTTAGCAGTCGTGATATTTGCTTTAAAATATGGCGCCACTATTTGTATAGGGTTCGTCTTCTTGAAACTCCAGATGAAAGAATTATAGTGTAAGATGCGGTAGAGTCTTCACTTGTAGTTGAGGTGAAGGAAAATCAATATGCAAATCCTATTTTATTTCAGTTGAAAAAGAACGTACAACAAGGTTCAATAAAGGCATTTGACCTTACGTCAGAGGAAATATTTCAGTGCCAAGGTAGATTGTGTGTACCGGATGTAGAGGAAATAAGTAAATAAATTATGACAGAAGCACATCATTCACGGTATTCTATTCATTCGGGAGCAACTAAATGTACCATGGTTTGGAAGAGATGTATTAGTGAGGCAACATAAAGAAGAATAACATTGCAGAATTTGTAGCTCATTGTTCAAATTATCAACAAGTAAAAGTAGAGCATCAGAAACCTAGAGGTTATATACAATGTATAAATCTTCCAGTCTGGAAGTAGGATATGATTAGCATGGATTTCATCACAGGTTTTGTCTCGTACACTTCAGGGAATTAGAATTTGCCATAGGTGATTAGGTATTTTTTTTAAAAAGTGTCACCAATGAAAGGTGTAATGATATTCGGAAGGAAAGGAAAGTTGTCCTTATAAAATGTGGCATATACCTACTACTATTCTAGATCGATAAGTGAAAGGATTATGAAATAAACAAGTAGCATCCATAAAGGTACTTTGGAAAAATCAATAAGTAGAAGAGATCATATGGGAAGCCGAGGAAATGATGAAGTCCAAGTACCCTTATTTGTTTCAAATGGAAGAGAAAGTTCAAGATGCGGGATCGAAGAAATAACAAATAAGATATGATAGCAGGAAGAATGATCCTAGACTTGAAGTTGCTTAAATTGGATAATGTCACTAACATTCGAGGACGAATGTTTCTAAGGGAGGAAGGACGTAACACCCTGTACATTTCTGACCCTACTTTATTGTCTTAACATCTATGGAATTATTTAAACATGAGATTGTTGAGGTATTGCACATTAAATTGGTTGGGCTGAATTGACATGTGCTATTGGGCTCAATTGAGGCCCAAAATTATATAACAGACATGGCCCAAAAAGGGAAAAGATCCATTCTACCATTGACCAAGTAAACATAACATTTAATACTAAGTATGTGGATAAGGATGACCATTGAGGTACTATATAAGGGAATGAAAATCATATTTTATTCAGTAGAGACACACATGCCAAATCTAGAAATTTCCACAAGATATTTCTCATCTTTCACAAACCCTAAGCTACTATCTCTTTGGACAAGATCATTCATTTTCAAGCTTGGGTAAGTGTTTAACCTTATGGTTAAATATATTATATGCTTAATATGGTGTATAAATCATGTTGGTTATGTTGGCAAAGTGTTGGACAGTTCACTATGTGTAAAACAGTGTACTTTTGCTTAATCGGTAAAGGGTTTTTCCTTGTAAACTTTGAAGTGGACTTGTGGTCTTGAAGAAAATGAATTTGATGGATTAACTATCAACATGTAAGATGTGGTTATGATATTAACTTGATTTCTCTTTGTGTGTAACATTTGGAATTGTTGTTGTGAAATTGTACATGGAACCGGTGGCGTATTGAAAGGAAAATGTAGTTTTGGTGATGTTTATGCGTGTTTTGAAACCATGGATGTTAATTGGCATCTAATATGATCTAAAATATGTTAATAAAATCTTATATATGATCATGGACCATTCATTGCAAAAAAGGACCCTAAAATGACCCCTGGAGGTTGAAACTGGCATCCGCCCTCGCGGGTGGGGCACCTGGAGACGCAGATGCCAACGTAGGTGACCCTAGACCAGGACAATGGTCATATTCGGACGCACCTCAACCACCTGAGGGCGCAGGTGGCTTCGCAGGTCAGCCCAGAACTTCGTTTTGTATGTTTTTGTCTCTCTTTGACCCCCCAAAACCCCTAGACCCTTCTTGGATGCAATTATCAACTTATGATACCTTTTGAATGACTTTAAAGGAGTATACCAGATCTATTTTGAATGGTATCAATTATGTATTGTTGTTCATGTGTTATTATGAAAAGATGACTTGATGGAGTAAATGGGACGTAGTGTTAATGAGGAAGCGTAAAGGATAAACTTGGTGTGAAATGCTACTGGTTTATGGTGTCTTGGTCAATGTGTGGAATGTTATGATGTTATTGGTATGGTAATGCAGTGAATTGTATTGTAAAGGACGAAATGATGCTATATAGCAGTCACGTAGCTCATTATCATTTGGTGAACTTGTAAGGCAGTTAGTTGTTAACGTGAACTCCGTTATGAACTTGTGTTGTAGAGTAACACGTAAGGAAGGAAATGGATTATTGTATTCACTTATAGGACTGTGTATTCATATTGGAAAGATAAGGTATGTAAGGTTACTCTTACCGTATCCTTCTACAACACATATTGTTCGCATTGTCATCGTACTTGTTCCATTCCGAAATGTCTCAAAGTATCTCATGTCAGGTTATCCTATATTGTTATTCAAATGTCTCATAATCATAAACTGATATTCCAAAGCTCCAATAATGCAACGACTATCACATATCAATCTCTCAAAAGTAACGGAAAGAAGTAAGGCAAGGAAGTAATACATATATGGTTACTTTATAGTTATTTTATATGGTTACTTTATAGTTACTTTACTTTATGGTTCTTTGAGTACGGGTGGTATATTTGGGGGCAAAAGCCTAGCTCAAGCCGATTTCGAGATTATTGGATCAGGGGGAAAGCTCAGTGGGGTAAAATCCAAACTTGATGCCGAACCTGCTTCATTGATTTATGGGTGATAGCTCAAAGGGGAGAAAGCCTAACTAGAGATGATCCCGAGATTTATCGGATCAGGGGGGAAGCTCAGTGGGGCAAAAGCCTGGCTTGATGCCGAACATAATAGGGGGTAGCCCAAAGGGGTAAAAAAAAACCTAACTAGGGTCGAACCTGCTTTATTGATTTATGGTACATATTAACGGTTATATATTGACGGTTACATTTATTGACGCTTGCATATATTGACGGTTACATTTATTGACGGTTGCATATATTGATGGTTACATTTATTGACGGTTGCATATATTGACGGTTACATTTATTGACGGTTGCATATATTGACGGTTATATTTATTGACGGTTGCATATATTGATGGTTACATTTATTGATGGTTACATTTATTGATGGTTGCATATATTGACGGTTACATTTATTGACGGTTGTATATATTGACGGTTACTTATATTGACGGTTACATATATTGATGGTTATGTATTTAACGGAAATTTTTGATGGTAATGAACATAAGGCAAGAAATTAATGAATATAAAGTACATGGTTCCAAACATACAGATCGATGGTTATCCATATTGACTATTCTCTCATATTTGATTCCATTGAAGTATTTATGTATCATACAGTTTCTTATGGCCTTACATACTCAGTACACTCTTCGTACTGACGTCCCTTGGGGGACTTACCTTACTTGTTGTAGGCGTAGGTGCTAGTAGACCTCCACAGGTCATTGCAGATCATTAGTGAGCTCCAGTTGGTTCGGGGATTTTCGAGTCACTATGTACATTGGTTTTGGTATTATGTAAATGTTGTATAAAGCGGGGACTTGTCCCAACTTTAGGATGGTTATATACATATATCTGTTAGAGGCTTGTAGACGTACGTGGGAAGGAGAATGAAAGAATGTATGTCCATTTTGACTTGATGGCCCTAACGTCCAAGTTTCATATATAGCATATGTTTTCCATGACTTCCTCCATTGGTATCTAGTTACATGAGATAGAATGAGATTCATATAGAGACATGCATATGAGTGTACATGAGTAAAGATTGGTTCTCTCGGGCCTCAATGGCTTCGAGTGCCAGTCCGCCCCGTCGGAATTCGAGGCGTGACATATAGGGGGTTTGCAACCCATATACTCTCATAATCTCAATCTCACATCTCAATCAACCTTGCTGGAAGAATCCTCGATCAAGGGTTTTATAAAGTTTTTCATTTTCTTTCAAAATCAGTGTTTCTCTGTAGTACCAATTCTATGTATATGGATGAAAATAATGAGGATGCATGCTCATAACCAAAATAATATCATATAAGGCATCAATTCAATGATGGTACAAAATAGCTCAAATCTCAATAACTCATGAGATAAGTCATCGCATGGTACCATAGTAATGAAGAGTCGTGTAAGAAACCAATAATATCAATTCAAGCCCCCACTCAGGCATCACAATAAACATAGATAGAAAATAATGCTCAAACAAAATCAATATCAACCCCCAATTGGGTATCACCACAATAATCATCTCTCAAGTCAAATATAATGTTCACACAAGCCCCTACTCCTGTATCACAACAATAATAATCTCTCAAGTCAACAATAATACTAAAAAATGTCCTAACACGGAAAACACGATAAAATAACTATCTCAAAATACAAATCTCAAGATGCAATCCCAACCCAACTTCTAAAACAATTTGATAATAATTACCAAACCATCGCCCCAAACGTAACGTGAAATGGCTACCCAACCAGTGTATGCTCTATAGGCCACTACACTAAGCTCTAGGCACAACTTATAATCACTATATCCTAAGGTATATGATTCATAATAAAATTTATGTAAAGATTCATCTAAAATACCCTGAACACCACACAATATTATGACGGAAAAAAATTCAGGATGAAAATGGAACCCTACTACTGTCGTTGCTCTAGAGAGCAAATTATCATCGCAGCGAAGTTGCTGCAGCGACAAATGGGCCGCTACAGTGGTACTTAGGCAAAAATTTAGGGAGACTTTAGCTATATCCTTATTTCACTACACACACCTTAATTTTTAACATCACAGATTTATCCCAACGTGGCAACGTCTATAACCGAAATTCTAGGAATCAATTTGTCATTCTAAAACTTTCTATGGAACACTATAGCAATCGACTATCCCGCAATAATCTCATCACCACTAATCATCATAGCAAGATCCACAATTCCACATTACACCACACATCACCATATTTTCAATCAAAACCACACTACTCCAAGGTCAGTCATTCTTATACTAGGAAAACTTTTAGTGGGGTACTTACAACCTAATTAATGCTATAACAAATACAACACTACCAACACACTACTATGGGTTTCATTAATACATAAATTCTCCACAACAACTCATATGAATCTATTCGACCCTCAACATACGTCAACCACTCAAGGAGCATTACCAACCAAGTATTATCATGTAACAATAAGTGGGATATGAATATGCATAAACACATCTAATAACACTAATCCCTCAATTGACCCTACAACCAAAGATCGTCAATCATAATCAAGTTAACTTATTTCACCAACCTTAGCAATTTAATTATACCACATTCAAGAGATACTATTAACCGATAATTATTCCCATAAAATAAGCATATACAGAATGTCAAACCATGATAAGCCAATTACAAGTCCTATCTAATAACCATGTCTCGTAACTAAACCTGTGAACCTTATCCAACTAGTCAACTCCTCATAATTTCCAACTAAAGGATTAACCTCAGGTTCTTCTCTATTGACCCCACACACACACGATGAGTACTAACTTCACAATTAACTCTATAAATCAGGCTAGTAATCACTATCCTTCTACTTCTTGTCCAATTAAGGCAACATAATAATAATTTTCAGGGTGTGAGATCCACACAACACGTAAAATATCTCAACTATCAAATAAACACTACCACACTTAACATAAATCAAATAGATATGCAAGTCATCAAGTAAGCTTCAAATTCATCAAGTAGACATCTAAGTCATCAAGTAAGATTTCACAATGCTAATATCAATAATCTCACACAAGGGTAAATTACACTTGTTTCAGCTTGCCATTTAGGACATCAAGAATTTCATTATCATATTATCACATCAAGGATCAGACTGCACAAGGAACCACAGTATATCACAAAACATAAATCAGTCCACACAAGGAGTCATAATATATTATCAAATAATTGGACCATACAAGGATCAAAATATACTTCCAAATAATCGGACCACACAAAGATCCAAATAGAATGATCAATAGATATGTAACTCAGTTCACTCAAGGAACCATCAAATTCTCCAATCACGGTGTACACACATGCTATGGGTCTTATAAATGCCTACTAGCCACACGCTTTCAACTTTCACGCCTCGCTTAACTTAACTAATAACTCAAAAGGGCTTACTCCTAGGCAAGTTTTTAACTTAACATCCTCTTCAGATCCATTTCAATAAACATAGTCAATCAGTTAACGAAAAGGTTACGCTTACTAACTGCACTAAAAACTCCAATATTCTATTTAATCAAACAGTATAACCACCTAAAGATGCATGTATTACTCATTCAAAACATAATTCATATTATTAGAATACATGTCCTACACCTATTATTGACCCTTACCGGTTAGAACAACTAATTTCTAACCTTCCAAACATTATTGAGATACCAATTGGAACCAACTAATCCTAATTATGATTGATGAGATACAATTGGAATCTTCCAGATACCAATTAGACCCAAGTCAGGGAGGACAACACTGAAATAGCACGACTGAAGAGAAAAACATGAGATCGATTTCCTAGATGCCTTTTATGTTTCTACTGATTTGATGTGGATGTCGACACACTAGTCTGCAAGACTCTACTCTACATTTTATCTTGTACTGGGAGACTAGTAACCTGGGCTCTGATACCATCTTGTCACGATCCAAATCATGGGATCGTTCGGGCACCTACACAACTCTACCCTAGATAGGAGAACCTTTACCATCCTACCTTTAACCATTGCAGAAAACCTTTTTGAAACCTTAAGCATTCATCAATAATAAACCTTTATATTTAAAATAAAACTTTATTACAAAAATTACATTATGAAATTCAACTACACAATTTCCCAGAAGCTAGTATACAGGTACAAGAGCACTAAGTACAAGAAGGATGTCTCAAGATACAACCTTCATGTAAGAGTATAATCACAGAAACTACTGAAGAATACTGTTGCACCTACAAAAACATCAACTAACCAGCAATCATGTCTATACCCCCAAAACGAGATATAGTAAGTGTAGTATTAGTACAACTATACGTGATGGTAGGTATCATTGAACTACCAGGGTTAGAAAGCATATGACAGCATATAACAATCAAGAAGAGAACATGACAATAAACACTTAACAACTTAACATATTTAACATACTTAGGATACTTCAATTCCCAACCTTACCACTTTTTCCTTTACTATAACATTATTAATTCTACCCCTAGTGGGTGAATAAATGGTACAATTCCATGGAACCACAAAACCCATATCTCTTACACACTCATCTCATTAAAAATACATTTGCCCTCCTCGCTCATTAATCTTTCTTTATAACAACCCTTGCTCACTCGTCTATTACCATAACCCATCGGAATTACAACCACTAAGACAATTAAATAAGCAACAACAATTTCGTAAGAAAAGACATTACAATACACTTCACGTATAAAACTATACACACAGGAAGATAAGACCTATAGATAATTCAAGACATACCTTATATTCATGCTTTTCTACAATGAAAAATCACAACCCATTAACTTACTAACCACCAATTATCTTCTTCATATCATTCCTTTTCAATTCATTCATGTCAAATCACTTACACTTAATAAGCCCATTCATCAACCAATCATGCATAAGATGATACACAATAATGCAATCATAATAATGCAATAACAACATACATTAACCACAATACATGCCTAAAAATGGTGTACATACAGACTAGGGTTGACAGGTACCCTTAGTCATGACCTGCAGGGGAGAGCTCTCTCCATGTACTATATCGGTGCGGTACCTAATTACAATAAATAATCTATACCGATATGGTACATAATCCCAATATCAATCTGCTTCAGCATGGTCCCCAACCCTTCAAATATCACAATGTATAAATGTTATCATCTAATATCAACCATGATGAAATATAGTGCACTAATAATGGAAGTAGATACTTTTCTAGAATTGAGTTAAAATCAAGTTCATTATTTCAGGTAATCGACAAATATCCTCTAACACATGAAATCATGAGTATTCCCGAAGACCAATTCACACAGCTTGTAATACATACCTTATCAAACCATATTCATCCCTTACAGTATGTTCGAAGATCAATCCATCACTTATTCAAATAAGCATTATCAAACCCAATCATCAATCTCAAATATGTTCGAAGACCAATCAATCAAGTATCCAATTTAGGAGTGCACATTCCACAAAAAATGATGTCTACACTCTAACTCAACATACCTAGTTCATCTACCAATCTAACCCTTTTTAATTCTTAGTGAAACTGATAATTTTAATTACTAACTAGTAACCCATACATTCAAGTCATCACTAAGTTCAAGACACTATTTCATTAGCCGATTATTCAATCCCTCGGCTCTATTCAACTTATAATTCTAGCTTGAGTCATACACCTTTACACATCTTACTTCCTATCACTTAGCCAAACTTGACTTTAGGTTCTTAAGTTATGAGACTACATCATTTTATCACGATTGATTATCCAAACTAATTTTCAATAAGAATATCTCATATAAGAAACATACACAATATCAGATTCACCCTTTCTAATGTATTAATGATGAGTTTTATAGATTACAAGCTCACCTAATTCCTCTATTGTTCTCTACATTCACATATTAAACTTGTAAATTATTAAGTAAGTCACACAAATACAAACACTCATCAAGGGATCCACACAAAAATATAATCACACCCATTAGATCTTTATTACATTAATTACATGTTTTGTCCATCCAAACTCCTTGCCCGTAGGCCTAGACATGAAATATTACATCAAAACTATAGTTATGATACGTATCTAACCCAAATCTACTACATAATAAATAATAACCTACCTCGACCAAAGATCCAAGAACAAGCAACCCACACGAAGGTTGCTCTTTCCTTTCCTTCATGCCTCCATTAGTCCAATCATCTAGAAATTAATTAATTATAGGAGTAATTAATCAATTACTCTTCGAATAACTAATTTGGGAATTCAACCACTAATTCTATCCTCATTCATAGTCTAAAACATTACCCCAACTCATTAACTAGTTTTATCATACTCAACTCATCTCCATTAATAGAGTTTTAACGCTAAATATCCTTTCTTTATTGAATTCCAGGTCCTTAACCATCAAATTCATATTTTAGAATAACAAATTCATGCTAGGAATCATTAGTTAACAATCTAGAAGTAATTTAGATTATAGTACTCCAACTCATAGGTTTCTCCAATGTCACGCCCCAAATCCCATTGAGACGGATTGGCACCCATAGCCAATAAGGCCCGAGAGAACCAAGCTTTACCTATGTTCATTCATATGCACGCCATAAGAAACATCACTATCATGTAAGAACACACAATGCTAATGAAGGGAATCATGGAACATGGGATGTATAGATATACATATGTGAAACTTGGCCGTTGAGGCCATCAAGTCAAAAATGACATGTATCTCTTACATTCATACACCCACATACGTCTACAAAAGCCTCTAATAGATACATTTACAAGACCAACTGAAATTCGGGACAAGTCCCCCGCTTTATACAACATGTACAATACCAAAATACATGTACAACTGTGACTCGGAGAAGCCCCGAACTAACTGGAGCTCACCAATGATCTGCAAACAACGGGCAACCTACTGTGGAAGTCTACTAGCACCTGCGCCTGCAGCAAGTAAGGTAAGTCCCACAAGGGACGTCAGAACGAAGAATATACTGAGTATGTAAGGCTCAAATAAAACTGTATGAATCATAAATACGTCAATGAACTCAATTACAAATGAATAACCAATATGGATAAATCATCATTATGTGTTTTGGGAACCATGTATATTGCTTTCATTACTTTCTTTGCTTCTATGATTATTCATCTTTGCCTGTGACATGTGATACCCGGGCCCCAACTGAACAGTGGGTTTTAACATAACATAACGTTATGTTGGGATCGACTCGAGCTAGGCTTATGCCTCTAGAGCTACCACCCATGAATCAATATATCGGGCTTGTCTCGAGCTAGGTTATTACGTCTAGAGCTGCCACCCATAAACCAATATATCAGGTTCGGCTTGAGCTAGGATATTACCTCTAGAGCTACCCTCTATCAAGATCGGTCCGAGCTAGGCTTATGCCTCTAGGACTGCCCCCTGATCCAATAATCTCGGGATCGGCTTGAGCTAGGCGTTTCACCCCCAAAGCTACCACCCATACTCAATCATTAACCACATATATGGATTACTTTGTTCTTTACCTTTGAGATTTATACAATGATAGTCATAATATTATTAGAAACATAACATTATTAGAACCGTTGGACAATAATCAATGAATAAGAGACGTGTGTATAACCACTATTGGAACTTTGGAACACAACCTTATTGGGTGTATGGAACATTAGTCAATGAATATGAGAGATGTGACTCACAATTGATCAATGAGTAGGAAACATGTGATAATAACAATTGATAACTGAAAGTAGGATACCTTGGAACATGTCGAAATGGAATAAATAAAATGTCACTGTGACTACTATGTGCTGTAGAAGGATACGGAAAGAGTAACCTTACATAACTTCACTTCCAAGTATGAATACACGAGTCTATATATGAGCACAATAGTCCAGCTCCTTTCTTACGTTTCACTCTACAATACAAGTTCACAATGGATCTCTCGTTACTATTTACCGTACAAGTACACAAAACGACAATGAGCTATATGACTGCCGTATAACATAATTTCACCTTTTACAATAGGACCCACAGCATTATCATATCAACAACACCATGACATTCCACACATTGACCAAGAGATCATACATCAATAGCATTTCACACCACACTTACCCTTTATGCTTTTCTCATTATCATTCCGTCACAATTACTTCTTCATAACAACATATGAACAACAATCCATACTTAATATAGTCCAACATACCTCCATATGACACTTTAAAGTCATTAAAATGGCACCATAAGTTGATAATTACATCCAAAAAGGGTATAGGGGCCTTCGGGGATCAAAGAGAGACGAAAATAAACAAAACGGAATTTTGGTGTGACATGTGAAGCCACCTACGCCCTAAGGTGGCTGACCTGTTGCCTCAGATGGCCCTTGGTAGTGTCCAACGCAGGTGCCTCACCTGCGAGGGCGGATGCCCATTTTCGGCCACCGGGGTTCGTTTTGGATCTTTTAATGCAATGAATGGTCCATGATTATAACTCAACTTCTTTTGACATTTTTTGGATCATCTTGAATGCCAACAATCAGACATGGTCTCACAACACACATAAACAACACCCAAAACTACACTTCTTAGTCAATACGTCACCAAATCCATAACCGATTTCACAATAACAATTCCAAATATTATACACAAGGATAAAACCAGTTAAGGCCATAGTCACATCTCACATGTCAATATTGAATCCATCAAGTTCACTTTCTTCAAGACTACAAGTTTATTTCCAAGTTTACAAGGCAAAACCCCTTGCCGATTTAGCAAACATGCAATATTACACACATAGTGAATTCTCAATACATCACCAACATAACCAACATAATATAAGCACAATCCCATGCACATAATATATTAAACCATGAGCACCAACACTTACCAAGTCTTGCAAGTTGATGATCTTGGCCAAAGGAATGAGGGCTTAGGGTTCTTGAGAGCAAGCAAATGTTGTGAATATTCTAGAAAAAGCATGAGAGTCCAAATGAATTAAAAATATGATTTTATTGCTTTATATAGCCCCTCAAGTCACTCTTATCCCCTTCTTGGCATTAAATGCAAGGTTTGGTTGGTCAAATGGAAGAATGGGTCACTTTTCCCCATGGGGCCATGTCTTTTTACTTTATATTTTAGGCCTCAATTAAGCCCAATGGCTCACGCCCACATTTTTTACATGCCTAATTCCTCAAAACTCCCATGTTTACTTAATTCTATGAACGTTACAGAATTTAATTAGGTTTAGAAATATACGAGGTGTTACATTCTTCCCCCCTTAGAAACATTCGTCCTCGAATGTTAACGACATCTCCTCAAGGTTAACAAGTACATCTTTGTGATAACATAAACATATACATATTCACATAAGTTTATAAGTACTTACTTGTCATTGCCCTTCCGTGTGAAACAAATACGGGTACTTTGATTTCATCATTTCTTCCGCTTCCCACATGATCTCTTCTACTTGTTGGTTCCTCCAAAGTACCTTTACGGAGTCCACATCTTTATTACTCAATCTCTTCACTTTCCTATCTAGAATAGCAATGTGTATCTCTTCATAGGTAAGATCCTCCGTACTTGTACATCTTCAATAGGAGTGGTACGAGATGGATCTCCTATACACTTCTGAAGCATCGAAACATGAAATACTGGGTGGAATGAGGAAAGTTCTTGGGGTAGTGCTAACTCATACGCAACTTTCCCAAATCTTCTAATTATTTCATATGGGCCTATATACCATGGAATCAATTTCCTATCTTTTCGAACCGCATTACCCCTTTCATCGGCGATACCTTTAAAAATATCCAATCACCTATGGCGAATTCAAGCCCTTTTCTTCTAACATCATCATAGGACTTGTGTCAACTCTGGGCCGTTTGTAATCACTGTTGAATCACTTTAACTTTCTCCATAGCCTGATGAACAAGATCCGGCCCAAGTAAAGCAGTTTCACCCGCTTCAAACCATCCAATTGGTGATCTACACTTCCTTCCATACAAAGCTTCATAAGGTGCCATTTTAATACTTGAATGATAGCTATTGTTGTAAGCAAATTAAATAAGAGGCAAATGGTCATCCCAACTGCCCTGAAAATCTAACGTGCAAGCTCGTAGCATATCTTCAAGTGTTTGAATAGTACGTTCTGCTTGTCCATCAGTCTGAGGATGGAAAGCCGCACTCAGATTCACCTGTGTACCCAAACTCTGCTAAAAAGATCTCCAAAAATGTGCAGTAAATTGTGCTCCTCTATCTAATATAATGGAGATCGGAATTCCATGTAACTGTACTATCTCTTTCACATACAATCTTGCATAATCCTCCGCTGTATAGGTGGTCTTGACTGGTAGAAAATGCGCTGACTTGGTAGGCCTGTCAACTATGACCCATATAGAATCAAATTTCCGCAGCGTACGAGGAAAACCTGTGATGAAATCCATATTAATCATATCCCATTTCCATACTAGAAGATTGATACATTGCATGTAACCTCCTGGTTTTTGATGCTTTACCTTTATCTGCTGACAATTTGGGCATTGATCGACAAATTCTGCAATGTTCTTCTTCATATTTCCCCACCAATACACTTCTTTTAAATCATGGTACATTTTGGTAGCACCCGTATGAATAGAATAGCACGAATGATGCGCCTCTGTCATAATTCATTTTCTCAGCTCATCTACATCCGGTACACATAATCTACCTTGGCATTTAAGCACCCCTTCTTGTTTAAAATCAAATGCCTTTGTTAAATTCTTCTGTACATTTTATTTTAACTGCAATAACATAGGATCTGCAAACTGCTTCTCTTTCACTTCAGCTATCAACAAAGATTCAGCCGCATTTTGTACAATAACCCCTTCATCCGAGGATTCAAGAAGACGAACCCCCAAGCTGGCTAATTGATATAGGTCTTTGATTATCTCTTTCTTTCCCGTCAATTGGCCACTAGTGACTCCTGTGGACTTACGGCTCAATGCATCAGCCACCACATTTGCTTTTCCTGGATGGTATAAAATATCAATATCATAATCTTTCAATAGCTCAAGCCACCTTTTTTGACTCAAATTGAGTTCCTTCTGCTTAAAGATATATTGCAAACTTTTGTGATTAGTATAAATATCAACATGAACTCCATACAGATAATGATGCCATATCTTTAAAGCAAATACCACTGCTGCTAATTCAAGATCATGTGTGGGATAGTTTCTTTCATGTGGCAGCAACTATCGTGAGGCATATACTATGACATTACCGCACTGCATCAATACACATCCGAGGCCAACCTTGGAAGCATCACAATACACTGCATAGCCTTTGGTACCTTCGGGAAGTACTAAAACTGGTGTGGAGCTTAATTTATTTTTCAACTCTTGGAAGCTTTTCTCACATGCATCATTCCACTGAAATTTAACTGCTTTATGTGTAAGCTTCGTTAACAGTGTAGCAATAGAGGAAAATCCTTCCACAAATCTTCGGTAATAACCTACCAGTCCAAGAAAACTACGAATCTCTGTGGGTGTCGTAGGTCTTGGCCAATTTTTCACCGCTTCAATCTTTTGTGTATCAACCTATATCCCTTCATCTGACACAATGTGACCCAAGAATGCGACGGATTTTAACCAAAACTCACACTTAGAGAACTTTGCATACAACTTACGCTCGTGGAGAATCTGTAACACCTGCCGCAAGTAATTAGTATGGTCCTCTGGTGATCTTGAATAAACCAGGATGTCATCCATAAATACCATTACGAACACGTCTAGAAATGGCTTAAACACCGTATTCATCAAATTCATGAACACAACTGGTGCATTTGTTAGTCCAAATGACATAACTAAAAATTCATAATGGTCATACCGTGTTCGGAAAGCTGTCTTGAGTACATCTTCTTCTCTAACTCTGACTTGATGGTAACCCGACCTCAAGTCAATCTTTGAAAAACACTTGGCACCCTGTAACTGATTAAACAAATCATCAATTTGAGGAAGGGGATATTTGTTTTTGATCGTTACCTTATTAAATTGTCGATAGTCGATGCACATTCTTAATGTGCCATTTTTCTTCCCTACCAATAATATCGATGCACCCCACGGGGACATACTAGGCCTGATGAAGCCCTTGTCCAGCAAATCTTTCAACTGCTCCTTTAATTCACGCAATTCTGCTGGAGACATTCTATATGGAGAAATAGAGATAGGATGAGTGCCTGGAATCACATCAATGCCAAACTCTACTTCCCGTTCTGGGGGTAAGCCTGGGAGATCCTTGGGAATACATCAAGAAATTCATTGACCACTGAAACCGACTGCAGATTTAGTGGTTCCACATCATTATCTTTTGCTCGTACTAAGTGACATATGTACCCCTTAGCAATCATTTTCCTGGCTTTCAAATAGGAAATAAATTCTCCTCTTGGTGCCCCTACATTACCCTGCCATTCGAGAACATTTTCTTGCAAAAAATAAAAATGTACCTTTTTGGCCCGGTAATCTACGGTGGCATAACAAGGAGCCAACCAATCCATCCCCAATATCACATTAAAATCCACCATGTCTAGTTTAATGAGATCGGCCAGTGTATCATGACCACACACAGTTACCACACAATTACGATATGCTCGTTTTGCAATAATATATTCACCAACCTGTGTAGATACTTCAATTGACTTCATTAATAATTCTGGTTCTTTTGTAAATTTCGCAGCAATCAAGGGTGTGACATATGACAATGTAGAACCTGGATCAATCAATGCATATACATTATATGAAAATATGGACAATGTACCTGTGACGACATCAGAAGAAGCCTCTGAATTCTGTCGGTCCACTAAAGCATAAGTGCGATTTTGGACCCCACTAGTACTGGCTGCTCCTATGGTACCTCTACCACGACCAACAAACTGGACACCTCAGCCTAAATAAGGAACCGATGATGATGATGCAACAACCGATCCTGTCGGTCGTACTATACCACCCATGCTCCTCTGGGGACACTGTTTCATTATGTGCCCCATCATACCATACCAAAAGCAAACATTTGTCCCCAATCGGCATGTACCTGCATGAATACGTCCGCAGTGCCGACACTGCTGACGGGGAAAACCTGTTGCCTGTGATCCGTGAACTCCACTACTCTACCCAGATGGACCACCTCTAGACCCTCGAAATTGAGAGTGAGCACCTGCTGTGGAATAATATAATGATGGTCTAGGCGGTCTGGGAAACATCTGAGGCCTAGATCCTCCTTGGGACATCGCAGATGGTCCCATAGGTTTAGCCCTTTTGGACTGTCCTCTGTCAAATTCATGTACCCTCCTTCTCTGTCTTTGATCTTCCATTTTCTGGGCGAAGTCTTGTATTCTAGCTATGTCCATATCCTTATTCAAGCCAGGAATGGTGCAATTGCTTACCAAATATGGCTCTAATCTGTAACACCCCGTAAGTTTTCGAGTCTAGTTGGCTACCGTAACATTCATGGAAATATTGAAAAATGAGATATTTGATCAATTATACATTAATTTTTTGGACCTTAATGAGTCTTGTGCCATTGGGCCAATTGAGGCCCAAAAATCATAGAAAGACATGGCCCAAAATTGGAAATTTGACCCATTTTTTCATCTCTCTTTCAATGACCAAGTAAACCATGAAATATGTGGATAAGGATCATTAGTGAGGGACTATAAAAATCAAGAAAAATCATATTTTTTATTGATCACAAACCCTCATGCCATTTGATAGAATATTCAAGACATTTCTTTTTCTCTCTTCAACCAAACCCTAAGCCTCCACCACTTTTGGGGCAAGATCATCACTTCGTAAGTATTGGTAAGTGTATATTATTATGGTTAAATGTATTTTATGCATGAGAGATGGTTTATATCATGTTTTTTATGTTGGCAAAGTGTTGGACAGTGTACTATGTGTAGAACTGTCTATTTTTGCAATCGAAAAAAGGTTGTGCCTTGTAAACTTGAAAATAGACTTGTGGTATTGAAAGAAGTGAACTTGGTGGATTCAATATTTACATGTGAGATGTTATTATAGCCTTAACTTGTTTTGATCTTGTACATAACATTTTGGAATGGTTATTGTAAATTTGCTTATGGATTTGGTGATGTATTGAAAGGAAAGTGTGATTTTGGTGTTGTTTATGTGCGTTATGGAACCATGAGTGATTGTTGGCATTCAAGATGATCAAAAATATGTCAAAATAAGTTTAGTTATGATCATAGCCCATTCATTACATTAAAATACCCTGGACACTGCCAAGGGCCATCTGCGGCCGCAGGTCAGCCACCTACGGGTGCAGGTGGCTTCGCATGTCACACCAGAATTCTATTTTGTATGTTTTCGTCTCTCTTTGATCCCCGAAGGCCCCCCTATACCCTTTTTGGATGTAATTATCAACTTATGATACCATTTTAATGACTTTAAAGTGTCGTATGGAGGTATGTTAGACTATATTAAGTATGGATTGTTGTTCATATGTTGTTATGAAGAAGTAATTTTGACGGAATGATAATGAGAAAAGCATAAAGGGTAAGGGTGGTGTGAAATGCTATTAATGTATGATCTCTTGGTCAATGTGTGGAATGTTATGGTGTTGTTGGTATGATAATGAATTGGATCAGCTTCTAAAGGGTGAAATGACGTTATACGATAGTCATATAGTTCGTTGTCGTCTTGTACACTTGTACGATAACTAGTGGTTAACGTAAGCTCCGTTGTGTACTTGTATTGTAGAGTTGTGTTCATATATAGGCTTGTGTATTCATACTTGGAAGTAAAGGTATGTAAGGTTACTCTATCCGTATCCTTCTGCAGCACATAGTATTCACACGGACTTTATACTTGTTCCATTCCGACATGTTCTAAGGTAGTATATTCTCGGGTATCCATTATTGTTTATCACATGTTTCCTACTCATTGAGCAATGGTAATTCACATGTCTCATATGCATTGATAAAATTTCCAAAAGTCCCATGTCTCCAATAATGTTATGTTTTTCAATAATGTTTATTCACATGTCTCTCACTCATTGAATATTGATCCAAAGCTTCAAATAATGTATGACTATCATTGTATCAATCTCAAAAGTAAAGAATGAAGTAATGCATATGTGGTAAATGCTTGAGTATGGGTGGTAGCTTTGGGGGCGTAAGCCTAGCTCAAGCCGATCCCGAGATTATTGGATCAGGGGTAGTCCTAGAAGCATAAGCCTAGCTCGGACCAAACCTGACAGGGGGTAGCTCTAGAGGTAATAACCTAGCTCGAGCCAAACCTGATATGTTGGTTTATGGGTGGCAGCTCTAGAGGTAATAACCTAGCTCGAGCCGAGCCTGATATATTGATTCTTGGGTGGTAGCTCTAGAGGCATAAGCCTAGCTCGAGCAGATCCCAACATAACGTTAGGTTAAGTATAGACCCACTGATCAGTCGGGGCCCGGGTACATGGTGACACAAGTGACGGTGAGCAAGCATAGAAGTAAAGAAGCTAAGAAAATAATAAAAGAAATATACATGGTTCCCAAAGTACAGAATGGTGATTATTCCATATGGATTATTCATTTGCATTTGAGTTCATTGAAGCATTTATGTATTACACAGTTTCTTATGATCCTTACACACTCAGTACATTCTTCGTACTGAGGTCCCTTGTGGGACATACCTTACTTGTTGCAGGCGCAGGTGCAAATAGGCCTCCACAGTAGGTTGCCAGTTGTTTGCGGATCATTGGTGAGCTCCAGTTAGTTCGGGGCTTCTTCGAGTCACAGTTGTACATGTATTTTGGTATTGTACATGTTGTATAAAGTGGGAGACTTGTCCCGACTTTCAGTTGGTCTTGTAAATGTATCTGTTAGAGGCTTTTGTAGACGTATGTGGGTGTAAGAATGTAAGAGGTACATGTCATTTTTGACTTGATGGCCTTAATGGCCAAGTTTCATATATGTATATATATATCACATGTTCCCTGATTCACGTCATTAGCATTGTGTGTTCTTACATGATAGTGTTGTTTCTTATGGCATACATATGAATGAACATAGGCAAAGCTTGGTTCTCTCGGGCCTTATCGGCTACGGGTGCCAATCCGCCTTAAGGGGGTTTGGGGCGTGACAAAAGTGGTATCAGAGCAGGTCATTCTAAGAGTGTCTACAAAGCCGTGTCTGAGTAGAGTCTTACTTATCGATGTGTTGTGCACCACATTTATAAGTAGGAGGCTACAGGACATTTAGGAGTCATTTCTTTTCTTCACTTCTAGATCATGCAATAGAGCCAGTGTTGTAAGTTGAATTGTATCTGACCATGGTAATTGTTTTTCTTTGATATAGTAAAAATGTCGATCACAAGAAGAGGTAGAGGTAAAGGTAAGCAGGTAGATATGCCTGCTGGAGAAGGAATGAGTAGATTGCCACCTGAACAAGCTAGTCAAGGTGGAGGAAATACTGAAATTTGATCGCGGTCTTCTTCTACTTTTCCAGCTCCGGAAGAGCTAGTCGGTAGAGAAGTACCCGCAGAACCACCAATGAACACCACAGATCAGGACCTTAGAAAAAAAGTACATATGTTGACTCAGTTAGTGGCGGCACAAAGTCAAGGATGAGTTGGTCCAACAACGAATGAGGATGATGCGTCTAGAGTGGCGAGTCGCAGAACACAAAATTTTTTGAAACTGGACCCTCCTATATTCACTGGGTCAGATCCAAAAGCAAATCCACAGGACTTCGTGGATCAAATCCAGAGGCCTCTAGAAGTTATGCACGTGACAGGGGTTGAAACAGTTGAACTTGCGGCGTATAGGTTGAAAGGAGAAGCGATATTGTGGTATGAAGACTTGAAGAAGTCTCGTGGTATCGTTGCAACGCCACCAAATTGGGAAGAATTTAAAACAACATTCCTTGATCATTACCTCCCATATGAGTTTCGGGACGCACGTGTTGACCAGTTTCTGAATTTACATCAAGGGAACATAAGTGTTTGAGAATATAGTCTTTAGTTTAATTCCTTGGCCCGATATGCTCCAAATGTGGTAGCTACCATGACAGACAGAGTCCATCGATACGTGGATAGATTAGAACCATATTTGGTAAGAGATTACACCATTGCTGCCTTGAATAAGGATATGGACATAGCTAGAATATAAGCCTTCGCCTAGAAAAGGGAAGATCAAAGACAAAGAAGAAGGGAACATGAATCTGACTGAGGATAGTCCAAAAGGGCTAGACCTATGGGACAATCTATGATGTCCCATGGAGGATCTAGGCCTCGGATGTTTCCTAGACTGCCTAGACCATCATTCTCCTATTCCACAGCAGGTGCTCACTCTTAATTTTGAGGGTCTGAAGGTGGTCCATCTGGGCAGAGTAGTGGGGTTCACGGATCACAGGCAGTAGGTTTACCCATTAGCAGTGTCAGCACTGCGGACGTATTCATGTAGGTATATGTCGATTGGGGACAAATGCTTGCTTTTGGTGTAGTATGACGAGGCACATGATGAAAGAGTGTCCCCAGAGGAGCATGGGTGGTATAGCACGACCTGAGGGATCAGCTGTTGCATCATCATCATTGGTTCCTTCTTTAGGTCGAGGTGTGCAGGCAGTAGGTCGGGGTAGGGGTGCCAGAGGAGCAGCCAGTACTAGTGGGGTCCAGAATCGCACTTATGCTTTAGTGGACCAACAGAATTCAGAGGCTTCTCCTGATGTCGTCACAGGTACATTATCCATATTTTCATATAATGTATATGCATTGATTGACCCGGGTTCTACATTTTCCTATGTTACTCCATTGGTTGCTGCAAAATTTGCAAAGGCACCTGAATTATTAATTAAGTCAATTGAAGTGTCTACATCGGTTGGTGAATATATTGTTGAAAAATTAGTATATCGTAATTGTGTGGTAACTGTGTGTGGTCATGATACACTGGCCGATCTCATCAAACTAGACATGGTGGATTTTGATGTGATAATGGGAATGGATTGGTTAGCTTCTTGTTACGCCACGGTTGATTGTCGTGCCAAGAAGGTACATTTTCATTTTCCACAGACGAATGTTCTTGAATGGAAAGGTGATGTAAGGGCACCAAGAGGAAGATTTATTTCTTATCTGAAAGCCAGGAAAATAATTGCCAAAGGTTACATATGTCACTTAGTACGAGTGAAAGATAATGATGCAGAACCACTAACTCCGCAGTCGGTTCCAGTGGTCAATGAATTTCTTGATATATTCCCAGAGGATCTTCCAGGCTTTCCCCCAGAACGGGAAGATTTTGGCATTGATGTGATTCCAGGCACTCAGCCTATCTCTATTCCTCCATATAGAATGACTCTAGCAGAATTGCGTGAATTGAAGGAGCAATTGAAAGATTTACGAGATAAGGTTTTCATTAGGCCTAGTATGTCCCCGTGGGGTGCATCGATACTATTTGTACGGAAGAAAGATGGCACATTGAGAATGTGCATCGACTATCGGCAATTGAATAAGGTAACGATCAAAAACAAATATCCCCTCTCTCGAATTGATGATTTGTTTGATTAGTTATAGGGTGCCAAGTGTTTTTCCAAGATTGACTTGAGGTCGGGTTACCATCAAGTCAGAGTTAGAGAAGAAGATGTACCCAAGACAGCTTTTCGAACAAGGTATGGCCATTATGAATTTTTAGTTATGTCATTTGGACTAACAAATGCACCAACTGTGTTCATGGATTTGATGAATAGGGTGTTTAAGCCATTTCTAGACGTGTTCGTGATGGTATTTATAGATGACATCCTGGTTTATTCAAGATCACCAGAGGACCATGCTAATCACTTACGACAGGTGTTACAGATTCTCCGCGAGCATGAGTTGTATGCAAAGTTCTCCAAATGTGAGTTTTGGTTAAAATACGTCGCATTCTTGGGTCACATTGTGTCAGATGAAGGGATACAGGTTGATACACAAAAGATTGAAGCGGTGAAAAATTCGCCAAGACCTACGACCCCCACAGAGATTCATAGTTTTCTTGGATTGGTAGGTTATTACAGAAGATTTGTGGAAGGTTTTTCCTCCATTGCTGCACCGTTAACAAAGCTTACACATAAGGCAGTTAATTTCAGTGGAATGATGCGTGTGAGAAAAGCTTCCAAGAGTTGAAAAATAAATCAACCTCCACACCAGTTTTAGTAATTTCTGAAGGCACCGAAGGTTATGCAGTGTATTGTGATGCTTCTGGGTTTGGACTCGAATGTGTATTGATGCAGCGCTGTAATGTCATAGCATATGCCTCACGACAGTTGCGGCCACATAAAAGAAACTATCCCACACATGATCTTGAATTAGCAGCGGTGGTATTTGCTTTAAAGATATGGCGTCATTATTTGTATGGGGTTCATGTTGATATCTATACTGATCACAAAAGTTTGCAATACATCTTTAAGCAGAAGGAACTCAATTTGAGGCAAAGAAGGTGGCTTGAGCTATTGAAAGATAATGATATTTATATTCTATACCATCCAGGAAAAGAAAATGTGGTAGCTGATGCATTGAGCCGCAAGGTAACAGGAGTTATTAGTGTCCAATTGACGGAAAAGAAAGAGATAATCAAAGACCTATATCAATTAGCCAGCTTGGGGGTTCATCTTCTTGAATCCTCGGATGAAGGGGTTATTGTACAAAATGCAGCTGAATCTTTGTTGGTAGCTGAAGTGAAAGAGAAGCAGTTTGCAAATCTTATGTTATTTTAGTTAAAAGAAAATGTACAAAAGAATTTGACAAAGGCATTTGATCTTACACAAGAAGAGGTGCTTCAATGCCAAGATAGATTATGTGTACTGGATGTAGACGAATTGAGGAAAAGAATTATGACTAAGGCGCATCATTCGCGCTATTCTATTCATCCGGGTGCTACCAAAATGTACCATGATTTAAAAAAAGTGTATTGGTGGGGAAATATAAAGAAGAACATTGCAGAATTTGTCGCTCAATGCCCGAATTGTCAGCAGATAAAGGTGGAGCATCAAAAACCAGGAGGTTACATGCAATGTATCAATCTTC
The DNA here is from genome assembly GCA_031232105.1 of Capsicum rhomboideum. Classification (NCBI taxonomy): domain Eukaryota; kingdom Viridiplantae; phylum Streptophyta; class Magnoliopsida; order Solanales; family Solanaceae; genus Capsicum; species Capsicum rhomboideum. The sequence continues at coordinate 41,524,714 of CP124719.1, read as the reverse complement.
CAGTCTGGAAATGGGATATGATTAACATGGATTTCATCACAGGTTTGCCTCGTACACTACGGAAATTTGATTCTATATGGGTCATAGTTGACAGGCTTACCAAGTCAAAGGATTTTCTTCCAATCAAGACCACCTATACAGAGGAGGATTATGCAAGATTGTATGTGAAAGAGATAGTCTGTTTACATGGAATTCCGATCTCCATTATATCAGATAGAGGAGCACAATTTACTGCACATTTTTGGAGATCTTTTTAGCAGAGTTTGGGTACACAGGTGAATCTGAGTACGGCTTTCCATCCTCAGACAGATGGACAAGCAGAACGTACTATTCAAACACTTGAAGATATGCTACGAGCATGCACGTTAGATTTTCAAGGTAGTTGGGATGACCATTTGCCTCTTATCGAATTTGCTTACAGTAATAGCTATCATTCAAGTATTAAATTGGCACCTTATGAAGCTTTGTATGGAAGGAAATGTAGATCACCAATTGGATGGTTTGAAGCGGGTGAAACTGCTTTACTTGGGCCAGAACTTGTTCATCAGGCTATGAACAAAGTTAAAGTGATTCAACTGCGATTACAAATGGCCCAGAGTCGACACAAGTCCTATACTGATGTTAGAAGAAGAGGGCTTGAATTCGCCATAGGTGATTGGGTATTTTTAAAGGTGTCACCGATAAAAGTGGTAATGCAGTTCGAAAAGAAAGGGAAATTGAATCCACGGTATATAGGCCCATATGAAATTATTAGAAGATTTAGGCAGGTTGCATATGAGTTGGCGCTACCCCAAGAACTCTCCACAGTTCATCCAGTATTTCATGTTTCAATGCTTCGAAAGTGCATAGGGGATCCATCTCGTTTTACTCCTATTGGCGAAGTACAGATTACAGAGGATCTTACCTATGAAGAGATGCCCATTGCTATTCTAGATAGGCAAGTGAAGAGATTGAGGAATAAGTATGTGGCCTCCGTAAAGGTACTTTAGAGGAACCAACAAGTAGAAGAGGTCACATGGGAAGCTAAAGAAATGATGAAATCTAAGTACCCTCATTTGTTTCAAAGGGAAGAACAAGCTCACGACATGAGATCGGAACAATGACAAGTAAGTATTTACAGGAATTGAGTATATGTATATGATAACATGAAGAATTCCCCTAGATTTGTAATGGTTTAAATTGAATAATGTCACTAACATTAGAGGATGAATGTTTCTAAGGGGGGAAGAATGTAACACCCCGTAAGTTTTCGAGTCTAGTTGACTACCATAACATTCATGGAAATATTGAAACATGAAAGATTTGATCAATTATACATTAATTTGTTTGGCCTTAATGAGTCTTGTTCCATTGGGCCAATTGAGGCCCAAAAATCATAGAAAGACATGGCCCAAAATTGGAAATTTGACCCATTCTTTCATCTCTCTTTCATTGACCAAGTAAACCATGGAATATGTGGATAAGGATCATTAGTGAGGGACTATAAAAAGAAATAAAAATCAGATTTTTTATTGATCACAAACCCTCATGCCATTTGATAGAATATTCAAGACATTTCCTTTTCTCTCTTCAACTAAACCCTAAGTCTTCACCTCTTTTGGGCAAGATCATCACTTGGTAAGTATTGGTAAGTGTATATTATTATGGTTAAATGTATTTTATGCATGAGAGATGATGTATACCATGTTGGTTATGTTGGCAAAGTGTTGGACAATGTACTATGTGTAAAACTGTCTATTATTGCAATCGGAAAAAGGTTGTGCCTTGTAAGCTTGAAAATAGACTTGTGGTATTGAAAGAAGTGAACTTGGTGGATTCAATATTGACATGTGATATTTTATTCTAGCCTTAACTTGTTTTGATCTTGTACATAACATTTTGGAATGGTTATTGTAAATTTGCTTATGGATTTGGTGACGTATTGAAAGCAAAGTGTGATTTTGGTGTTATTTATGTGCGTTATGGTACCATGAGTGGTTTTTGTCATTCAAGATGATCAAAAATATGTCAAAAGAAGTGTAGTCATGATAGACCATTCATTGCATTAAAAGACCCAAAACGAACCTCGGTGGCCGAAAATGGGCATCCGCCCTCGCAGGTGAGGCACCTGTGGGAGCAGGTGCCAATGCAGATGCCCCTGGACACTGCCAAGGGACATATGCGGCCACAGTTCAGCCACTTTCGGGTGCAGGTGGCTTCTCATGTCACACCAAAATTCTATTTTGTATGTTTTCGTCTCTCTTTGATCCCCGAAGGCCCCCCTATACCCTTTTTGGATGTAATTATCAACTTATGATACTGTTTTAATGACTTTAAAGTGTCGTATTGAGGTATGTTAGACTATATTAAGTATGGATTATTGTTCATATGTTGTTATGAAGAAGTAATTGTGACGGAATGATAATGAGAAAAGCATAAAGAGTAAGGGTGGTGTGAAATGCTATTGATGTATGATCTCTTGGTCAATGTGTGGAATGTTATGGTGTTGTTGGTATGATAATGAATTGGATCGGCTTCTAAAGGGTGAAATGACATTATACGGTAGTCATATAGTTCATTTTCGTCTTGTACACTTGTACGATAACTAGTGGTTAACGTAAGCTCCGTTGTGTACTTGTATTGTAGAGTTGTGTTCATATATAGGCTTGTGTATTCATACTTGGAAGTAAAGGTATGTAAGGTTACTCTATCCGTATCCTTCTACAGCACATAGTATTCACACGGACTTTATACTTGTTCCATTCCGACATGTTCTAAGGTAGTATATTCTCGGGTATCCATTATTGTTTATCACATGTTTCCTACTCATTGAGCAATGGTAATTCACATGTCTTATATGCATTGATAAAATTTCCAAAAGTCCCATGTCTCCAATAATGTTATGTTTTTCAATAATGTTTATTCACATGTCTCTCACTCATTGAATATTGATCCAAAGCTTCAAATAATGTATGACTATCATTGTATCAATCTCAAAAGTAAAGAATGAAGTAATGCATATGTGGTCAATGCTTGAGTATGGGTGGTAGCTTTGGGGGCATAAGCCTAGCTCAAGCCGATCCCGAGATTATTGGATCAGGGGTAGTCCTAGAAGCATAAGCCTAGCTCAGACCAAACCTGACAGGGGGTAGCTCTACAGGTAATAACCTAGCTCGAGCCGAACCTGATATGTTGGTTTATGGGTGGCAGCTCTAGAGGTAATAACCTAGCTCGAGCTGAGCCCGATATATTGATTCTTAGGTGGTAGCTCTAGAGGCATAAGCTTAGCTCAAGCCGATCCCAACATAACGTTAGGTTATGTAAAGACCCACTGATCAGTCGGGGCCCGGGTACATGGTGACACAAGTGACGGTGAGCAAGCATAGAAGTAAAGAAGCTAAGAAAATAATAAAAGAAATATACATGGTTCCCAAAGTACAGAATGGTGACTATTCCATATGGATTATTCATTTGCATTTGAGTTCATTGAAGCATTTATGTATTACACAGTTTCTTATGAGCCTTACATACTCAGTACATTCTTCGTACTGACGTCTCTTGTGGGACTTACCTTACTTGTTGCAGGCGCAGGTGCTAATAGGCCTCCACAGTAGGTTGCCAGTTGTTTGAGGATCATTGGTGAGCTCCAGTTAGTTCGCGGCTTCTCGGAGTCATAGTTGTACATGTATTTTGGTATTGTACATGTTGTATAAAGCGGGGGACTTGTCCCAACTTTCAGTTGGTCTTGTAAATGTATCTGTTAGAGGCTTTTGTAGACGTATGTGGGTGTAGGAATGTAAGAGATACATGTTATTTTTGACTTAATGGCCTCAACGGCCAAGTTTCACATATGCATATATATATCACATGTTCCATGATTCACGTAATTAGCATTGTGTGTTCTTACATGATAGTGAAGTTTCTTATGGCATGCATATGAATGAACATAGGCAAAGCTTGGTTCTCTCGGGCCTTATCAGCTAAGGGTGTCAATCCCCCTCCAGGGGGTTTGGGGCGTGACATAATCTATCCACGTATCGATGGACTCTGTCTGTCATTGTAGCTACCACATTTGGAGCATATCGGGCCAAGGAATTAAACTAAAGACTATATTCTCGAACACTCATGTTCCCTTGACACAAATTCAGAAAATGGTCTGCACGTGCCTCCCGAACCTCATATGGAAGGTAATGATCAAGGAATGTTGTTTTAAATTCTTCCCAATTTGGTGGCATTGCACCGATACCACAAGACTTCTTCCAATCTTTATACCACAATATCGCTTCACCTTTCACTCTATAGGCCGCGAGTTCAACTGTTTCGACCCCATTCACGTACATAACTTCTAGAGCCCTCTGGATTTTATCCATGAAGTTCTGTGGATCTGCTTTTGGATCTGACCCAGTGAATATAGGAGGGTCCAGTTTCAGAAAATCTGGTGTTCTGTGACTAGCCACTCTAGTTGCATCATCCTCATTTGTCGTTGGACCAGCTCATCCTTGAATTTGTGCCGCCACTAACTGAGTCAACATATGTACTGCATTGCTTAGGTCCTGATCCGTGGCATTCATTGGTGGTTCTGCGGGTACTTCTCTACCGACTGGCTCTTTCGGAGCTGGAAAAGTAGAAGAGGACCGCGATGAAATTTCAACATTTGCTCCACCTACTCATTCCTTCTTCAGCAGGCATATCTACCTACTTACCTTTACCTCTACTTCTTCTTGTGATTGGCATTGTTACTATATCAAAGAAAATTAATTCCAATAGTTAGATACGATTCCACTTACCACATTGGCTCTATTGCACGATCTAGAAGTGAAGAAAAGAAACAACATCCTAAATGTCCTGTAGCCTCCTACTTATAAATGTGATGCACAACACACCGATAAGTAAGACTCTACTCAGACACAACTTTGTATACACCCTTAGAACGACCTACTCTGATACCACTTTTGTCACGCCCTAAATCCCATTGAGACGGATTGGAACCGGTAGCCGATAAGGCCCGAGAGAACCAAGCTTTGCCTATGTTCATTCATATGCACGCCATAAGAAATATCACTATCATGTAAGAACACACAATGCTAATGACGGGAATCATAGAACATGGGATGTATATATATACATACGTGAAACTTGTTCGTTGAGGCCATCAAGTCAAAAATGACATGTATCTCTTACATTCATACACCCACATAAGTCTACAAAAGCCTCTAACAGATACATTTACAAGACCAACTGAAATTCCGGACAAGTCCCCCGCTTTATACAACATGTACAATACCAAAATACATGTACAACTATGACTCGGAGAAGCCCCGAACTAACTGGAGCTCACCAATGATCCGCAAACAATGGGCAACCTACTGTGGAGGTCTACTAGCACCTGCGCCTGCAGCAAGTAAGGTAAGTCCCACAAGGGACGTCAGTACGAAGAATGTACTGAGTATGTAAGGCTCAAATGAAACTATATGAATAATAAATACGTCAATGAACTCAATTACAAATGAATAACCAATATGGATAAGTCATCATTCTGTATTTTTGGGAACCATGTATATTGCTTTCATTACTTTCTTTGCTTCTTTGCTTCTATGATTATTCATCTTTGCCTGTGACTTGTGATACCTGGGCCCCAACTGAACAGTGGGTTTTAATATAACATAACGTTATGTTGGGATCGGCTCGAGCTAGGCTTATGCCTCTAGAGCTACCACCCATGAATCAATATATCGGGCTCGGCTCAAACTAGGTTATTACCTCTAGAGCTGCCACCCATAAACCAACATATCACGTTTGGCTTGATCTAGGTTATTACCTCTAGAGCTACCCCCTGTCAGGATCGGTCCGAGCTAGGCTTATGCCTCTAGGACTGCCCCTTGATCCAATAATCTCGGGATCAGCTTGAGCTAGGCATTTCGCCCCCAAAGGTACCACCCATACTCAATCATTAACCACATATATGCATTACTTTGTTCTTTACCTTTGAGATTGATACAATGATAGTCATAATATTATTGGAAACATAAAATTATTGGAACCGTTGGACAATAATCAATGACTAAGAGACGTGTGTATTACTACTATTGGAACTTTGGAACACAACCTTATTAAGCTTCTGGAACATTAGTCAATGAATATGAGACATGTGACTCACAGTTGATCAATGAGTAGTAAACATGTGATAATAACAATTGGTAACCGAAAATAGGATACCTTGGAACATGTCGAAATGGAACAAATAAAATGTCACTGTGACTATTATGTGCTGCAGAAGGATACGGAAAGAGTAACCTTACATACCTTCACTTCCAAGTATGAATACACGAGTCTATATATGAGCACACTAGTCCAGCTCCTTTCTTATGTTTCACTCTACAGTACAAGTTCACAATGGAGCTCTCGTTAACAACTATTTATCGTACAAGTACACAAAATGACAATGAGCTATATGACTATCGTATAACATCATTTTACCCATTACAATACGACCCACTGCATTATCATATCAACAACACCATGACATTCCACACATTGACCAAGAGATCATACATCAATAGCATTTCACACCACACTTACCTTTTATACTTTTCTCATTATCATTCCGTCACAATTACTTCTTCATAACAACATATGAACAACAATCCATACTTAATATAGTCCAAAATACCTCCATACGACACTTTAAAGTCATTAAAACGGTATCATAAGTTGATAATTACATCCAAAAAGGGTATAGGGGCCTTTGGGGATCAAAGAGAGACGGAAACATACAAAATGGAATTCTGGTGTGACATGCGAAGCCACCTGCGCCCGTAGGTGGCTGACCTGCGGCCGCAGATGGCCCTTGGCACCTGCGAGGACGGATGCCCATTTTCGGCCACCGGGGTTCGTTTTGGGTCTTTTAATGCAATGAATGGTCCATGATCATAACTAAACTTCTTTTGACATATTTTTGATCATCTTGAATGTCAACAATCAGCCATGGTCTCACAACACATATAAACAACACCCAAAACTACACTTTTTGGGCAATACGTCACCAAATCCATAACCGATTTCACAATAACAATTCCAAACATTATACACAAGGATAAAACAAGTTAAGGCCATAGTCACATATCACATGTCAATATTGAATCCATCAAGTTCACTTTCTTCAAGACTACAAGTTTATTTCCAAGTTTACAAGGCAAAACCCCTTGCCGATTTAGCAAACATGCAATATTACACACATAGTGAATTCTCAATACATCACCAATGTAACCAACATCATATAAGCACCCTCCCATGCATATAATATATTAAACCATGAGCACCAACACTTACCCAGTCTTGCAAGTTGATGATCCTGGCCAAAGGAATGAGGGCTTAGGGTTCTTGAGAGCAAGGAAATGTTGTGAATATTCTAGAAAAAGCATGAGAGTCCAAATGAATTAAAAATATGATTTTCTTGCTTTATATAGCCCCTCAAGTCACTCTTATCCCCGTATTGGCATTAAATGCAAGGTTTGGTTGGTCAAATGGAAGAATGGGTCACTTTTCCCAATTGGGCCATGTCTTTTTACTCTATATTTTGGGCCTCAATTGAGCCCAATGGCTCAATCCCACATTTTTTACTTGCCTAATTCCTCAAAACTCCCATGTTTACTTAATTCTATGAACGTTACGGAATTTAATTAGGTTCAGAAATATACGGGGTGTTACATCCAAAATCTCATGAACCTAGTGTTCTAACCCTTAATTCCACCATTAAAGATCATTCAAGTAATTCTAAGATGTTATTAGATTGAAAGATGAAGAAGATGACAGAAGAACTTGCCTAATGAAGAATCTCCACCCTAGATCTTGCAAAATCACCCCTCGACGGCTTTGGAATGATGTTTTTGAGTTATAAATCCAAAAACTATCAAAATAAGGTTAAGTACAACCCGTTTCTCACTACAACAACATTCGGGTCACTACAGCAGTCATAACTTTTTACTTCGGAAGAGGATTAACAAATGGTCGGAGGCATTGGAAGAAAGACTCAAAAAACTTTAATTTGGTGTATAATGGGCCCCATAACTCTTTATATTCTAGCAAGTGCTCATTTGAAGTTGGATCTAGTTTAAACATAGACCGAAACTCAATCGGTAAGGGCACTTCCAACTTAACTTTGTGTTAGGGATATTGTATGACCATAATTCATGTCTAATGCACTCCCATACTAATGAATTATCCTATAGCCTATGATGAATGAGATTCTTATACCTTTAACACATAAATTTTTAATAAGGATGAAACAGTTCGTTACAATAAGCCTACCATAACTGTCTAAAAAATTAAAGATTATAAGCCTACAATAAAGAATTGAAGTCGAACAAAGCCAAAAACTATGAGTAGTTTCTTCTTTCGAACAATTTCTCAAACACCTCCAACACAAACATGGATGCATTATCAGTACGAATAAAAATCCGTTCTCACCATATATAATAATAATAACCTTTCTAACACTTTGAAATATTAGTTGAGGTAGCACTTAATCCCACATTATAATTTAAGCTTTTGTAAGTCCTCTAAATTTATGTCTTATTTATATATTGTGATTATACGCGGCAAAAATCACTAAGTTGATTGGTTTTTCAAATAAAAGAAGGTTCTTTCACCTTATAATGATTCTTTATTCTTTCTTCAACTCATAAATGACTATCTCTACTATAAAACCAGTAAGAGGAATTAATTATCAACACCTCTTTCTAACTCTAAGCTTGTCGCCCACTAAAGTAATTTCCATAGTTCCAGCTAAAACAATTGTAATTAGTTGATCCAGTGGATCAGAGCTACTTGAAAACCGTTATAGGCGCTTAAGATAAGAACTGATTGAAATTCAATATATTGTATCAAACTAAACTTTTGAATGTTCAGTATTTGATATGTACTTTATTTACTGATTACTAAAACTGAACTTTAAAAATATCAAATTAAAATGCTAACATAATGCTAACATGCTGGAATTTATAATGTCCAAAAGTATCGTAAGAAAATATCAAATCATATTTGTCAAAAAAATGTTATTCAAATTATGCATAGAGTTCCAAATAATTATTATCATTCAGACAAGTAGCTTCTCCCTGGCATGAAATCACATTTGAGTGTACTTTTTTATTTTTTCATCAATGTTTACGAAATTCAGTTTTAAATCTTTTTTAGATGCATGCAAAGGAAAGAAAAATTGTTCCTAAATATGTCTTTTAAATCCATGTAGAAATTATCCTAGAAATAATGCATTATGGGCAAGAAAGTCATGGTAAAAAAAATGGGAAAATTACAGGACATAAGAAACTTAGGCTCTTAATTATAACTTATAACAATACTTTAAAAAAATTATAAATCATAGCAAAAGTAGCAATATTTTCTCTCTGATATATTTAGAAAAGTCAAACTCCCTAATTTTATTTTAAACCCTACACCAGCCACCTCTCTCTCATTTTTATCCCTTCACCATCTTCATCATCTCCCACAACAACAACACCGTACCGTCGTCGCCCCTCTCTCCCATATTTACTCCCTTCACCATCTTCATCATCTCCCATCATAACACCATCACCGTTGATGAGACAAACAATGAAATTTTGCCATGAACACTGTCGCAATGGTGTGGTTGTTGTTCATAGTTATTGCTTTGATGGTTGGTGCAATGGCATTGGACAGGTTTGTTGTCTTCTCGAGTTGGTTTCGGTGAGAGTTTTGATGGAGAGAAGTTTTGTCTTTGCAGAAAAAAATAGGCAAAAGAGACTGATTTTATTTTGATGGGTTCGACATCATCAGAGAAGTGATGGAGGAAGAGGGACTGGTTTGTGGGTTGTTTGAACAGAGAGGAGAAAGGTGGAGAACGAAGGAAAAGTAGGTGGAGGGTGGTGGACGGAGCTATTTGTGGTGGTTGAAGGTTGTGTTCCGGCGGTGGTAGGGGATTGTGTTCGAGGACAGATCTGAAAAATAACATGGCTAAACTTTGGCCAGATTTGATTATTTTATATTTGTATTTGTAAAGAACTATTTTGTATTTGTATTGATAGTTAATTATTATTTATATTTTTTAATAATTGAAAAGGAACGGTTGATTTTCTTTCTATGAATACTTGTATTCTTATTCATTGATACAAATTGTATTTATTGATACAAATAAATGCAATTCGTATTTTTATACATATTGTATTTGTATTTTTAATATCATTTGTTTCATTTGTTTGTAATTGTATTTTTGTAGTTGATTGTATTTTTAAATAACTGAAAAAGAGTTGTTATTTTTCTTTCTATGAACACTTGTATTTGTATTCATTGCTACGAATTGTGTTTTATTGATACAAATTGAACCATACAAATATAAATAATATATTTCTATCAAGTGATACTTATTTATATACAAATACAAATGATAATTTTGACATACAAATACAAATGGTACATTTGTATCAAATGATACATTGCATATTTGTATATTTTAGACTCAAGAAAATACAATTAATACATATACTTATTTGTATACAAATACAAATGATAAATTGTACATATTCATGTTAAAACTATCCAAATACAAATGATAAATTTATTTAAAATGTACTATTTGATATAAAAGAAAATATAAAATATAACCCCATAAAAATGAGAAAGAGAGATCAGAAAATATAAAATATAAAAACAAAATAAAAAAATGAAAAAAAAAAACGAAAGAGAGATGTGAGATAGTAGGAGAGAGAAAGAGAGAAAAAACAAAAAAGAAAGAGAGGTGGGAGATATAAGAGAGAGAGAAAGAGAGTAAATTAAGGAGAAAATTAGGGAGATAGATGAGTTGCTATGGGATGTAATTAGCAAAGTGTTGCTATGAAAAAATTAATTATGAGCTCAAGATTGCTATTTCTGAAATTTCCCCAAAAAAAATTTAATAAAAGGTGTGGCCAGGCCACATATTATTGAAAATGCAAAATCAATATATACAAGTCCATCAGTTATCCCATGAGCCCAAATCGAATAGGAAATAGAATAAAAAAAGGAAAAAAAGACAAGGACCTAGCTAAAATAAAATAAAACAAAACAAAACAACTCAAAATATCATCTTAAAGAAAATCAATCGTCCCCCTAGAATCTTCTCCAATACTCCAATAAAGAACCAGAACAGTGACGAAGATGTCGTCTAGCTGAGCGATATGAAGAAAAAAGCCTCTACCCTGGAGTAGCAATCTATGGGGTTTCACATGCTAGAGTGGGGTCGATTTCACTTTAGACGTCAAGAAGTTTCACTGACACCGTGTAGTTGATTCCGATGAAGATTTCTTTGACTACTTGAAGGTATTTATCCCATATCATGACCTCTAAAATATTAGCTTATTCAAGGATAAGACTAGATCAGTCGAACTTTTACATCTTCTTGTTGACTAATTCTACTAATCTCTCTCAAATGATTGAGCTTCAAAGGAAGTCATGCTAAAAATAATGCACGTGATACATTTATTTTGTATATTATCAGATAACTATAGTCAAGTAAATATATATTTTAGTTTAATTGATGCATTAGACATAAATTATGGTCATACAATACCCCATCACAAAGTTAAGTTGGAAGTGCCCTTATCAATTTAGTTTCGGTCTATTTTTAAATTAGGGTCAACTTCAAACAAACAATCCTCCTAGAATATAAAGAGTTATGGGGTCCAATACCTACCAAATTAAATATCTTTGAGTCTACTTTCCAACATCTCTGACCGTTTGTTAATCCTCTTCCAAAGTAAAAAGTTATGGTTGTTGCAGTAAACCGAATGTTGCTACAGCGACAAACAGGTAGTACTTGAGCTTATATTGACATTTTGGGGTTTTTAAATCAAAAACTTCGTTCCAAAGCATTGGAGGAATGATTTTCCAAAGTCTAGAGTGGAAGTTCTTCATTGCGATAAGTTCTTTTGTCATCTTCTTCATCTTTCAATCTAATAACATCTTAGAATCATTAGAATGATCTTTAATGGTTGAATTAAGCGTTAGAACCCTCGGTTCATGAGATTTTGGGGAAATCTATGAGTTGGGGTAATATCATGTAAATTACTTTTAGATTGTTAACTAACGATTCCTAGCATGAATTTGTTATTCTAAAACATTAATTTGATGGTTGGGGACCTGGAATTCAATAAAGAAAGAATCTTTGGCTTTAAAACTCTATTAATGGAGATGAATTGAGTATTATAGAACTAGTTGATCAAACACCTTCTACATAAAATAGTAGGATCATCAATTGAGCTATCACTATTTTTCTCTATTAACTTTTACTCTCTTCGTTCATTTTTACGTATGTATAATAGACTTTTAATCTCTTTTAAAAGAAAATAAAAGAAATATTTGATTAGATTATGCATAATTATTAGCGCTTTAAAAAAATTGAAGAAATAATTTAAAAAATTATACTAGTTAATATCATCGATATAATAAAAGTATCTCTCTTTGACAAGTGAAAGAGAAAATTTATGTGTAATATAGCAGATAAGTAAAAAAAACTGAGAAAGTATTACTACTACATCTTTTTCATGTAAAGAGGGACCCAAATGAAAATTTTGCATCGAAAATGGGTTCAAATGTAATGATAAGCTCTCCATTTAATTTCAAGCTTTCTATTTTATCTTTGAAATTTAAAGCTAATTATTGCTCTCCCACATCTTACAATAACAGTGCATAAAAAAGAAAATATTTTCTTATATAAGTATTTGTTCTTTTTTTATAAATCTGTTTGGTCCATACAATTGTTGTAATAATATTTTGGATTGTAAAATTTCACCATATTAATTAGTTCTATGCTAGACATTGTTATTTCCTGCAATCGAAAACCAGAAAATTGATAGTTCTAAGCCCACAGTAAACTATGTTTTCTTAAAGAATTTAATTTCCTCACAATTACCCAAGGTTTGGATTAATTCCTCCTAGGATAGAGTAGAACACTATTCTGCAATACCGGTAATGGAAATTGCAGAACTTTAGCAAACTTAACAAACGAAGTAAATCACACTTACTTTGATTTCTTTGAAAAAGAAGAGAGTTCTTAACTTAGTAAGATAATATATTTTGTATCCATCATCTGAGGAAAAAGTCTAATATTTATAGCCCATAAGGTAATGCTTCAGAAAGAAAGCAAGGTTGAAGAAAAGTCACAACTTTTTGAAATGTCGCCTGACCTGCGGACCCCATATACTGCCGCAGATGGCCACATGCGGCCGTAGATCAGAATTGATACAAAACATAATATTTTGGCTGACCTACGTCGGCACATGTACTGGCATCAGTATCGGCACATGTGCGGGCATCTACGTCATCAGATGGCCAGGTGCGCGTTCAGGTCCCTATTTTATTTCCAAACAGTGCCTCGAAGGGTTGTGTCCCTTCGAGGTGTGTTGTGACATGCGTCCGCACCTAATCGTATGCATCCGTAAATGGAGAAATTTCAGTTTTGATTTTTTGATCATTAACTCTCAAATTTTAAATAGATTTTTTTCCAAAAAGATAGTGTCTCAATCGATCATTTGACAAATCCAAATTCAAATAAAAATCCGAAGCCGAAGCCAAGTCAAGCGAGTGATGACAACGATGGCGCGAAGATTTTCTACTTCTTGCCTCACTATCACATGAAAGAACACTTCTATATTTATACATACAAAAATTCCTTTCTCCCACCAATGTGGGAGAATGCGTCTTCCATAAAGTGAATATTCATTATTCACTTTCCCTCTATGTTTTTTCCTCAATTTTCCATTCACATTTTATCAACAAAACCCAACAATCCCCCACATGAATGGGGAATGGCTATTTTATATGAAAAAAATATGTGATCTACAAATAAGGATCAATCTCATCTAGGTAAGTAGGTTTAACCTTGAACTTTCCATAGTGAACATACATCGGGTATTCTTGATCAATAGGTAGATTTGATATCCTTGAACCATCGAGCTTTCATGTATACCTAGGGAACATATGTCATACAATTAACCCTTAACCGCTCTTGGTTATCATTGTTTTGTTAATTTCAGCCATGAACACCGCCTGGTTTCATGAGTGCATAGAGAATTAGCCTTACTCTAATTCTCCTTGAAGCGGCTTCCACTTCACACTCGCATAGGTGATTCCTAAATGTTTAATCCTATAGATATACTATTTGGACATTCTTGCCAAACTTAGAAACCATTAAAAAGCTTCAAACCTTAAGCCTTATCCTTGTTTCTTGAACATTGTCTTATCATGGAAATGACTGTAATTTTAGTGACAATATTGAACCGTCATTTATAACTTTGTTTGATCTCCTTGAACCTAGATCTTGGGATCTCCAGTTAACTAGGTAAAGTTACCATTACAATGACTTGTTCTAGGCCATAATCCCATTCCCTTTGACGATTTATCAACCGCCTCACTAGTTAGGCCTGTTGACACCTCATTTTTGCCCTCCCTAGTCTGAATTAGTTTTGAGCTTCTTCAATTTTGAAATAATCGTCTTGATAAAATTAAAATATTTTCAAAATGGATTTTAGGCTAATTTTATCATTCCCAAGTAAAATATATGATTTTGTATTTAAATATACGGCGGAATTTATATGTTTTTTACTTGAGAGAATATTTTCAGAGGATATTTCATTAAAAATGACATTTAATTTGATTTTTTTTTAAATCGGCTAAATTGTGAATTTAGTTGACTTTATTTTTAAAATAAATAGAAATTGGTGTCAAAATAATTATTTTAACTTTGTTAAATTAAGAAGCTTAATCCATCAATTCTAGATTTAATTCATCTATTTGACCAATTGACCAGATTTTTTCTGAATAAATATGATGTGGCCATATTTTTAAGTCATGTGGCCAAATCCTCAATTATTTGGACCCATTTTAATCCCTTTAACCCCTTTTATTTGCACTTCAGGCTCAAACCCTTCCCTATCAATATCTGGCCCATACACCTTATATTTCCTCTTCTCCTTAACCCAACAACAGAAAAAACGGGATTTGTGATTAAAAGACCCTCTCAAGTTTATCAATTAAGTAAAAGTCCTTCAAGTTTTAAAAATTAGGTAAAAGTGACAAATTTTTTTCAACTTTTTAATACAATTGTGAAATAAATTTTTGTAATTATTTGAGCAACTTTTTTTTTTTCTACCTAAAATTTATTTGTCCCTTTTACTTGATTGAAAACTTGAGAGGGTCTTTGGATCATTTTTCTCAGAAAAAACAACGACAAAAAACATCAGCTTCCACAAACGACAAAACGACCATCTTCTCCTCTCCAAACGACAGCCTTCGCGAACCCAAAAATGACGCCGACCTCATTCTCTCGTCTCTCTCTCTCTCTAACTCCATACATGAGAGACGTGCATAGAACAAGGAGGTGTCCAACTCTGTATGTGAGAGGCGTGCACAACACGAGAAGGTGTACTCGAAAAGATTCCAAAACCCCCCAAACAATTATCCATTCAATTTCTGATTTTCTACGAAATTGGTAACAATTTCCAGCTCATCCTTATCCCTCAACAAATTTTCAAAGATACCCTTCGAATGCCTTCTCCCACATCAACCCATTTCCAAGAATAAACCCTAATTCTTGTTCTATAAATAGCTCACTAATTGAGAGCTAAAACCAGAAGTCTTGGAGGTGGAAAACTTCTAAGAAAAAGCCTTGAAGATAAATTTTTTGTGCAAAAAGAAATTTCGAGCAAAGGTTTTCTCCTACTCAAAATTTTGATTAAAATTCTCGTAAGACTCTTTTAAGCCTAGAATTCCAATTACAAGTGGTTTTTCCTAATGGTGGCAAGCACATTCCGACGATGGTTCAAAGTTCGGTTCGCTGCCCTAAAAAATGTAAAAACCCTTATCCTTTAGTTGTTTTATCAATTATTGTAGTGTTAATAGTGTAATGCTAATACTACATTAGAGTTGTTAATTTTTGGTAGTATTTCATTCTCTTAGTAGTAGTATTATTGTTGAAATCCCATATTTGATTGTAGATGGGGGTTTTGCTACTGTAGAAGCCTAGGATTTATTTTATTGTGCTTGTCATTTTTATAGTATAAACATCATAGAGTGAGGATAAAAATTGGTGTGTTAGTGAGGTCGTGAAGACCATATTTCAAACTTGTGTTCTTGTTGATGTTGTGAGAAATGTTCACTATTTAAGTGTTCCTTTTAAATCATGTTATATAGTTTATGTGTTTCTCTTCTCAAGACTGCTTTAGTCTTAGATTTTACTTGACTTGTTTCTTGCCAATAATGGATTAGTTATGCAGCTTGTTTATACAATTTTCATGTGTTTAAGGTAGCATGTTTATTTTAGTCTCTTTATAGAGTTGTCATAATGTTTTGCTTTTCTTGAATATGGTTGAACCACTCCTAAGTTTTTCTTGACTCACAATGACAACGGAAATAGTGGAGTTGGTTCATAAGTAGAAAATATCTTGTCCCAAGACTCCTCTATGACCCTCTTGGTATAAAAATCCTTTTGTATTTATCAAGGAGAGGAAAAGGATGAGATAAATTTAGCTTGATTGGTGTAAACACTGTTTGTTGGTGCATTTTGTTTGAACTTGTGTATGAATTATGCAATTTACAAGGTTCCTTTGGTTCATAATACCAAAAGGAACCAATGAGTTTGCTAAAACCCAAAGCTAGACTAGATTTTGTTTTCATTGATAATATTGTCTAAACATCAATTGTGTAGAAAACTTATCTGCTGCCCCATTTCTCTTTGTGGCATCTCCGAATAGTCGAGATAATGTGGTGCAATATTTTTTTGTGAGAGCTCAATTGTGTGTCCTTGTTTTTTGAGATGAAGATGCTAAATCCTTGTGATTTTAAAAATTGGCTAAAGTTGTGCATCCGCACGTATGAATTCTGGTTTTTGTTACATTAGTTTTTGTTTCATTTGTATGGTGATGCCACTGTTTGGGATAAGGATTTATAGTGTAACTTGGTAGTTTGTTCCTCTCTATTTTGACTCGAAAATTAATTGGTTCTCATGTCTTTATTTTTCCATTTCCTACACTCTTCACTTTCTATAATGGTCCAGTGGGTAGAGTGAGTATTGACAGTTATTGGTTTCTTAGTGTTCATTTTCTTGGGCTCATTAGTTTTCATATGAAATATTAATTGCCTGAACAAAACTAGTGGGTGGGATTTTGTGATATTAAATTTGTATGAATTGATTATTAATCCCTTTCTTTTGTTCTCTGTGTGACATGTCCCGACGAGTCCAAATGGACTCCTACACTCCATCCTTACATTTCTTCGTTGGATCGAGTCCAACAAACCTACAAGTCAACTTCTTTCCAAGTCTCAGGTGAACTAAATTTGGAGTTCAAAAAGTAGCAGCAAAGCAGAGATAAAACAGGGAAATGGGCCAAAGCTCACAAACTATCGACAATGCATTTGACACTCAAAAGAGTTCTAAAAACAATATTTCATGGGCTAAAAGCCCAATTTCTAGAATAGGACAGGTGTTGCAATACATGGGCCTCAAAGCTCAAATTTAGTCCTAGGACAGGTGGGCAAAGCCAAATAGATTAGGACAGGCAAAAATTGGCCAAGCCTAGAGGCTGAAAAGTTCAAAATTGGACTATCTTTAGGGGTTTGGGCCTCAGAAGACCTAAACCCAAATCCTTTTCCCTCACTCTCATTATTTATATTGTAAATTGTTTTCATAACTAATTTTTAATTAACTTAGATTATTTTTCCCTTTAGGGTACTATGACGTTTTGCAAACACTTTTAATTATTCGATTTTTGCAAAAATCTGATCATTTCTTTAAAACCAACACTTAGGTTAGTTGTTAGTTTCTATGTCTTTAAATTTACTTGTCTCTTCCTTAAATAGAATGATTTTTCCTGTAAAGCATTTTCTAATAAATTTTCCACCCTTTTTCCAAAAGTTAGTCAAAGATTTAGTTTTAAACAGATAGACAACCGTGAGTTAGAAGATATTCTTGGTGCCTTAACAACCTTCAAAGAGTATTAATAGGAATCACTTACCCGAATTTCTTAATTTTTAAAGAAGTTTTCTATTTTTAATCCTTAAAAGTTTTTTTCAAGGGTTTTCTTGATTTTCCTTAATAAATTAAGTGGCGACTCTGTTTTTTATCAAATTTGAAAATTTCTTTAAGTTTTCAAGTTTAATCAAGTCTTAACTATTTTTTTGCAAAATTGAAATGACGACTCTACTAGGTATTCTTGTCATTTTTTCACAAATTATAACTATTACAATCACGGCATACCAATTTCACCAAATGACAAAAAATTGATTGCATTAGTAACCAACGATTACGCATTTCTTGCGGTCATTTCCTTTACTAAAACTCCAAACTTCTCGAGATGATAAAATAATTAGCTGGGTCGTCCAGCACTTGTTATCATCTCAGCCTGTCGTAGTCTACCCAGGTTCCCAGTCTTGTTTCAAAGCCTTTTCTAGTACAACTAGGATAGAGCTTGTCACGCCCCGAATCCCATTCGGGATGGACTGGCACCCGAAGCCGATATGGCCCGAGAGAACCAATCTATGCTCATGTACATTCGTATGCATATCCTCGTGTGAATCTTATTATCCCTCATGCAACTATGCGGAAGTCATGGACATGGAAACATATGTCATATCTATATCTATATATATATATATATATACGAAACTTGGACGTCAGGGCCATCAAGTAAAAATAATCATACGTTTCTTATATTCACATACCCACATATGTCTACAAAAGCATCTAACAGATGCATTTACAAGACCATCTAAAAGTCGGTACAAGTCCCCGCTTTATACACCATTTACAACATCAAAACAACTGTACAACTGTGACTCGGAAAGTCCCGAAGCAACTGGGGCTCATCAAAAATCTGCAAATACTGTCAACCTACTGTGGAGGTCTACTAGTGCCTGCAGCTGCAACATGTAAGGTAAGTCCCCCAAGAGGGGTCAGTACGAAGAATGTACTGAGTATGTAAGGCTCATAAGAAACTACATCATACATGAGAATGTCAATGGAATAAAGTATGTAAGAATAGCCCATGTAGATAAACCATCATTTAAAATGAGAAATCATCTATATTGCTTCTGTTATTGTTATTTTATATTACTCATTTATATCCTTATTATTCATATAATATCCTTCATACACATCTTTATTCAAGAGAATTTTCCTTCACTCAAGAGATTCTTCTATTCAAGAGACTCCTATATTCAAGAGATTCTTTCTATTCAAGAGATTCTTCCACTCAAGAGATTCTTTCTATTCAAGAAATTCTTCTACTCAAGAGATTCCTCTATTCAAGAGATTTGGGTTTATAATATAACATACATCCACTAGATTGGTGGGTTAATAATATAACGTACATCCACTCTGTTGGTGGGTTAGTAACATACATCCACTCTGTTGGTGGGTTAACATATATCCACTCCATGGGTGGGTTAACATACATCCACTCTTTTGGTGGGTTAACATCCATCCACTCTATTGGTGGGTTAACATACATCCACTCCATGGGTGGGTTAACATACACCCACTCAATTGGTGGGTAGTGGCGGGATCGACCCATGCTAGGTGTTCTTTTCGCCCCTGGGATACCACCCGAGAAAACTCATCAATTAAATCTCTTCTTATTCTTATTTGGGAGAGATTGATTTATTCACTTATGAGAGATTGATACATTGAGGATCATGACACTATTTGAAACACACAAATATATTACTTCACTCCTTTACTTCATGAGATTGATATCTCTAATTCAGGGATAGGTATATTAGCTCGCATATCACCTCTTCGTTACTCTTGTGAGATCTTATGAGATTGGTACTTTTACTCTTGTGATAGATTGGCACAAATATAATCATAATATTATCGGATTTGGGAACATGACATGATTGGAAATACTATTTAAGCATAAATAGATTCTCTTTATACCTTACTCTCTTTGATATAGTTCTTTTAGAAATTACAACGTTTTGACAGCTTTGGAACTTCAGTCAACGAATAAGAGTAGAGCGAATCATAATTTATCTAAGAATAGAACACATGAGAATAACAATATATCTCAACCTGAACTGGGATACTTCAGAACACTTCGTACATGAGTAAGTACCATAATAAGGTGAATATTCTACGAATACACAAGCCTATATGGGGATACAATAGTCCAGCTTCCTCTTTTACGTTTCACTCTACAACACAAGTATATATCGGAGCTTACATTAGCAACTAGTTACTATACCAACGTACAAAACGACACTGAGCTATATGACTGTTGTATAACGTCATGTCACCCCTTACAATACAATCCACTGCATTCTCATACCAACGACACCATAACATTCAACACATTGACCAAGAAATCATACATCAATAGCATTTCACACCACACTTACCTTTTATGCTTTCTCATTATCATTCCATCACAATTACTCCTATCAATGTGTCTCATAACAACTTATGAACAACAATACATACTTAACATAGTCCAACATGCCTCCATACGACCCTTTAAAGTCATTAAAACGACATCATAAGTTGCTAATTATATTCATAAAGGGTATAGGGGCCTTCGGGGGTCAAAAACATGAAAAAAGGTGTTCTGGAAGGGACCTGCGAAGCCACCTGCGCCCACAGGTGGCTGACCTGCGGCCGCAGATGGCCCTTGGCAATGTCCAGGGGCATCTGTGTTGGCACATGCGAGGGCGGATGCCCATTTTCGGCCACCGAGATTCATTTTGGGTCTTTTAATGCAATGAGTGGTCCATGATCATAACTAAACTTCTTTTGAAATATTTTTAATCATCTTAGATGCCAACAATCATCCATGGTCTCACAACACACATAAACATCACCAAAACCTCACTTTCTTTCCAATCCGTCACCAAATCCATAACCAAATTTACAACAACAATTCCAAACATTATACACAAAGATAAAACAAGGTAAGACTATAATCAAATCTCACATGTCAATATTGAATCCATCAAGTCCACTTCCTTCAAGACTACACGTCCATGTTCAAGTTTACAAGGCAAAACCATCCTCCGATTTAGCAAACACAAATTATTTTACACATAGTGAACTTCTCACACTTCACCAACATAAACAACATGATATAAACCATCTTCCATGCATAAAATATATTTAACCATAATAATATACACTTATCAAGTCTTGCAAGATGATGATCTTGGTCCAAGAGATGAAGGTCTAGATAATTCTAGAAAAAGGCATGGATGTCACAATGGAATAAAATCTGATTTTGTGCTTTTTTTATAGTCCCTTTAAGTCTCTCTTATCCAACTCTTGAAATTAAATGCATGGTTTATTTGGTCAAATGGAAGATTGGATCATTTTTACCCCATTGGGCCAAGTCTTTCTCATGAGCTTTGGGCCTCATTTGGCCCAATGGCACAAGACTCATGTAAGCCCCAAAAAATTAATGAATTATTCCTAAAATCTCTCATGTTTAACTAATTCCATAAATTTACACGTAGTCGTATAGGTTCGACAACATACGGGGTGTTACACCTCCTACGAAGGTCTAATCCCATGTACCAGGCCCAATATCAATTATCTAATCAATAACATTACAAAATACATACTTATGGCTCTCGACTCCTAAGTAAACATTGTTCAACATCGTTAAGTAGGGTTGGGAAGGTACGGGGTGTTACATTCTCCCCCCTCCTAGGAACATTCATCCTCGAATGTTATGTACAACACATGCATCTTTAATATTAGCATCTCTATACATATACACTCATGGATAATTGCTTATGGATAATTTCTTGTTATTGATCCAATCCCACACCTTGAACTTTCTCCCCCATTTGTAACAGTTACGAGTACTTCGACTTCATCATTTCTTTGGCTCCCCCACGTGATTTCTTTTACTTGTCGGTTCCTCCACTCTACCTTTACCGAAGCTACTTCTTTATTTCTTAATCCTTTCATTTATCCATCTAGGATAGCAACATATATATATCTTCACAAGTGAGATCCTCCAATACTTGTACATTTTTGATAAAAGCAATGGATCTCGGCATATGACTTGTGTTAGCTTGTAGCTACTATTGTACCACATTAACCTTCTCTATAGCTTAGTGAACAAAATCTAGCCCCAAGTAAGGCAGTCCCACTCGCTCTAAATCATCCAATTGATGATTTAAACTTTCTTCTATATAAACCTTTGTAAGACACCATTTTGATACTTGAATAATAGCTATTATTATAAGCCCATTCAATAAGGGGTAGGTAATCAACCCAACTACCTTCGTAATATAATATGTAAGCTGGTAACATAATTTCAAGTGTCTGGATGATACATTCTGCTTGTCCACCTATTTACGGATGAAAAACTGTACCCAAACTTTCTGTATTTTTTACTATTACCCCATCTAGTTGCCGATAATCAATACGCATTCTCAATGTACCATTTCTCTTTTGTGTGCAAACAACACTGGTGCACCCTACAGGGACATACTAAGTCTTACTAGCTGACATGTGTATACCTTGGACATCGCTTTCCTTAACTCAGGATAGGAAACAAATTTACCTTTGCGCTCAAGGACGGTCTTTTGTGGAAGAAAAATAAAAATATACTTTCTTAGCTTGGAAATATTTGTGACATACAAGAATCCAACAACTTCATACCCATTACAACATTAAAAATCTTTCATTTCCATCTCCATAAGATCAACCATCATAACATGATCACAAACATCTACTATACCATTACGATATGCCCTTTCAACTATAATAAATTCACCGACAGGTGTAAATACTTCAAATAACTTAGTTAATAACCCAGTGTCCCGTTATATTTCATAGTAATCGATGGAGTAGCATATAATAGGGTAAACCTTGGATCAATCAATACGTATACCTCATGCGTAAACATGGATAATATACCTGTAACTTCATCAGGAGATGCGTCCGCATTCTGTCGGTCCACTAGAGCATAAGTATGATTTTGAGTTCCACTGGAACTGGCTGCTCCTCTGGCACCTCTACCACGACCAGCAGACCGTACACCAGCAGTCGATGCCATATCGGATGATCCTGTAGGTCGTGTCATACTATCAGTGGGCCTCTGTGGGCACTCTCTCATCATGTGTCCTGGCCTACTACACAAAAAGCAAACATTTGTATCAAACCGACATTCTCCTGAATGAAATCTCCCACAGAGCTGGCACAGCTGACAAGAAAATCTCGTTGCCTGTGATCCATGAATTCCACTACTCTGTCCAGATTGGCTACCTCTAAACCCTCATAATTGAGAGTGTGTGCCTGCTGTGGAATAAGAGAGTGATGGACTAGGTGGTCTAGAAAACATCAGAGGCCTCGATTCTCCTTAGGACGCCATAGATTACCCCATAGGTCTAGCCCGTTTTGATGGCCCTTCCTCAGATTCCCGTGTCCTTCTTCTTTGCCTCTGGTCCTCCATTTTCTGTGCAAAGGCCTGAATTCTGGCTATGTCCATATCTTTGTTCAAAGCAGCAATAGTGCAGTCTCGTACCAAATATGGCTCCAGTCTATCCACAAATCGATAGACTCTATCTTCCATAGTGGCTACTACATTTGGAGCATATCTAGCCAAGGAATTAAACTGCAAACTGTATTCTCTAACACTCATATTTCCTTGACGTAAATTTAGAAATTGGTCTGTACGTGCCTCCTGGATCTCATATGGAAGGTAATGATCAAGGAATGCCATTTTAAATTCTTCCTAACTAGCTGGGAGTGCATCAATACCCCTTGATCTTTTCCAGTCCTCATACCACAAGATAACCTCGCCCTTCAGTCTATAAGCCGCTAGCTCAACCGTTTCTACACCTGTTACGTGCATCACCTCTAGTGCTCTTTGAACTTGGTCCACAAAATCCTGTGGATCTGCTTTTGGGTCTGACCCTGTGAATATGGGAGGGTCTAATTTTAGAAAGTCCTGTGTACGCCGACTAGCTGCTCTAGCCACATCATCTTCATTACCATTAGACTAGTTCGTCCTTGTGCTTGTGCAGCCACTAACTGAGTCAGCATATATACTGCATTCCTTAAGTCCTGATCAGTGGCATTCATAGGCGATTCTGTAGGTACTTCTCTACCTCTTGGATCTTCTGGAGCTGGAAAAGTAGTAGAAGACCGTGATGCAATTTCAGCGTCAGCTCCACCTTGACTAGCTTGGTCATGTGGTGATTTACTCATTCCTTCACCGGAAGGCATATCTACCTACTTACCTTTCCCTTTTTCCCTTCTCGTCATCGATATTTTTACTATACACAAGAAAATTAATTCCAATGGTTAGATACGGTTTCACTTACAGTATTGGCTCTATTGCACGATCTAGAAATGTAGAATAAAAATAATATCCTAAATGTCCCGTAGCCTCCTACTTATAAATGTGGCGCGCAACACATCCATAAGCAAGACTCTTCGCAGACACGGATTTGTAGACATCCTTAGAACGACCTGCTCTGATACCATTTTTGTCACGCCCCAAATCCCATTTGGGACGGACTGGCACCCACAGCCGATATGGCCCGAGAGAACCAATCTATGCTCATGTACATTTGTATGCATATCCTCGTGTGAATCTTATTATCCCTCATGCAACTATGCAGAAGTCAAGGATATGGAAACATATGCCATATTTATATATATATATATATATACGAAACTTGGCCGTCAGGGACATCAAGTCAAAATGATCATACATTTCTTACATTCACATACCCACATATGTCTACAAAAGCCTCTAACAGATGAATTTACAAGACCATCTGAAAGTCGGGACAAGTCCCCGCTTTATACACCATTTACAACATCAAAACAACTGTACAATTGTGATTCAGAAAGTCCCGAAGCAACTGGGGCTCACCAAAAATCTGCAAATATTGTCAACCTACTGTGGAGGTCTACTAGTGCCTGCACCTGCAACATGTAAGGTAAGTCCCCCAAGAGGGGTCAGTACGAAGAATATACTGAGTATGTAAGGCTCATAAGAAACTACATCATACATTAGAATGTCAATGGAATAAAATATGTAAGAATAGCCCATGTAGATAAACCATCGTTTTAAATGAGGAATCATGTATATTGCTTCTATTATTGTTATTTTAGATTACTCATTTATATCCTTATTATTCATATAATATCCTTCATACACATCTTCATTTAAGAGAATTTTCCTTCACTTAAGAGATTCTTCCATTCAAGAGACTCCTCTATTTAAGAGATTCTTTCTATTCAAGAGATTCTTCCACTCAAGGGATTCTTTCTATTCAAGAAATTCTTCTACTCAAGAGATTCCTCTATTCAAGAGATTTGGGTTTATAATATAACATACATCCACTCGATTGGTGGATTAATAATATAACGTACATCTACTCTGTTGGTGGGTTAGTAACATACATCCACTCTGTTGGTGGGTTAACATACATCCACTCCATGGGTGGGTTAACATACATCCACTCAATTGGTGGGTAGTGGCGGGATCCACCCATGCTAGGTGTACTTTTCACCCCTGGGATACCACCCGAGAAAACTCATCAATTAAATCTTTTCTTATTCTTATTTGGGAGAGATTGATTTATTCACTTATGAGAGATTGATACATTGAGGATCATGACACTATTTGAAACACACAAATATAATACTTCACTCCTTTACTTCATGAGATTGATATCTCTAATTGAGAGATAGGTATATTAGCTCGCACATCACCTCTTCATTACTCTTATGAAATCTTATGAGATTGGTACTTTTACTCTTGTGAGAGATTGGCACAAATATAATCATAATATTATCGGATTTGGGAACATGACATGATTGGAAATACTATTCAAGCGTAAATAGATTCTCTTTACACCTTACTCTCTTTGAGATAGTTCTTTTAGAAATTACAAATTTATGATAGCTTTGGAACTTCAGTCAACGAATAAGAGATGAGCGAATCATAATTCATCTAAGAATAGAACACATGTGAATAACAATATATCTCAACCTGAACTGGGATACTTCAGAACACTTCGGACATGAGTAAGTACCATAACAAGGTGAATACTCTATGCTGCAGAAAGATACAGAAAGAGTAACCTTACATACCTTGTCGTCTCACTACAAATACACAAGCCTATATGGGGATACAATAGTCCAGCTTCCTCCTTTACGTTTCACTCTAGAACACAAGTATATATCGGAGCTTACATTAGCAACTAGTTACTATACCAATGTGCAAAATAACAATGAGCTATATGACTGCCGTATAACGTCATGTCACCCCTTACAATACAATCCACTGCATTCTCATACCAACGACACCATAACATTCCACACATTGACCAAGATATCATACATCAATAGCATTTCACACCACACTTACCCTTTATTCTTCCTCATTATCATTCCGTCACAATTACTCCTATCAACGTGTCTCATACCAACTTATGAACAACAATACATACTTAACGTAGTCCAATATGCCTCCATACGACCCTTTAAAGTCATTAAAACGACATCACAAGTTGCTAATTATATCCATAAAGGGTATAGGGGCCTTCGGGGGTCAAAGGGGGACAAAAACATGAAAAACGGTGTTCTGGAAGGGACCTGCAAAGACACCTACGCCCACAGGTGGCTGACCTACGGTCGCAGATGGCCCTTGGCAGTGTCCAGGGGCATCTGTGTTGGCACATGCGAGGGCGGATGCCCATTTTCGGCCACCGGGGTTAGTTTTGGGTCTTTTAATGCAATGAGTGGTCCATGATCATAACTAAACTTCTTTTTAAATATTTTTAATCATCTTAGATACTAAAAATCATCCATGGTCTCACAACACACATAAACATCACCAAAACCTCACTTTCTTTCCAATCTGTCACCAAATCCATAACCAAATTTACAACAACAATTCCAAACATTATACACAAAGATAAAACAAGGTAAGACTATAATCACATCTCACATGTCAATATTGAATCCATCAAGTCCATTTCCTTCAAGACCACAAGTCCATGTTCAAGTTTACAAGGCAAAATCATCCTCCGATTTAGCAAACACAAATTGTTTTACACATAGTGAACTTCTCATACTTCACCAACATAACCAACATGATATAAACCATCTTCCATGCATAAAATATATTTAACCATAATAATATACACTTACTAAGTCTTGCAAGATGATGATCTTGGTCCAAGAGATGAAGGTCTAGGGTTTGTATGAGATAAGGAAATGTTGAGATAATTCTAGAAAAAGGCATGGGTGTCACAATGGAATAAAATCTGATTTTGTGCCCTTTTTATAGTCCCTTTAAGTCTCTCTTATCCAACTCTTGACATTAAATGCATGGTTTATTTGGTCGAATGGAAGATTGGATCATTTTTGCCCCATGGGGCCAAGTCTTTCTCATGAGCTTTGGGCCTCATTTGGCCCAATGGCACAAGACTCATGTAAGCCCCAACAAATTAATGAATAATTCCTCAAATCTCTCATGTTTAACTAATTCCATAAATGTACACGTAGTCGTATAGGTTCGACAACATACGGGGTGTTACACCTACTAGGCCCAATATCAATTATCTCATCAATAACATTACAAAATGCATACTTATGGCTCTCGACTCCTAACTAAACATTGTTCAACGTTGTTAAGTAGGGTTGGGAAGGTACGGGGTGTTATAGAGCTAAACCAACTCCCTTCTTCTAAGCATTATAACCTAAGTGACCCGATACCCAAGGCGTATTGGGCCTATTAGTGCGATCACCTTGTGTCGTAAAGGGCCCTTGTTCCGAAAAGATGATCATACCCTTATGTGTTTAATTGAAATACATCATGCCAATATGTACGGACAGTTGTCCCTCGGGGTTGAGAAATAGTTAGATAGATTATTGGCTTGAAGATCTTTATTTGAAAGGCGTTCGGAGATCCTAGAAGTTAGAGATTGAAGAACTTTCCATGGTGGCCTAGTTTAGGATTGTACCCCTGTGTGGGACTGATATTTATTGTACATTTTCTTCCCTCGCTTTGTATCCCCATTTGGTTTATTCATATGTTTGTATAAATATGTTTTTAGGGCAATGGAACGTTTCACGAACGACATATGCATCCTTCAATCGTTAGGCCTACCTTTGGCTCAAATGGTCACATGTATGGTAGGATGTGTTATATGTTATTGAGTTATTCACATACTATATAATTGCTTTATCCATGCTTGTGTGGTTGCATGTTTAATGCAAATGTTTTGCTTTAAACGTGACTTCTCCGAAGTTTTAGAACATCGTTGGGCAAACAAACTCAAAATGAGAGTCTTCCTAAAACATTTTTCAAAAGTTGATCCTCAAATTTGTTCAAAATCGATCAGTTTCTAATTTATGAAATTTCAAAAAAGAGGGGTCATCATCCCATTCACGTTGACCACGTCAATGTTTTCAAATAGTCAGTCATGGTTAGTCAACCAAATGTTCGATCGATAGATTTTTGGACTTCATCATTTTTAGAGGATTTTTTCACCCAAAAAAAAAAGCTTCCAAGTGTTCGATCATGGTTAGCTAACCAAATGTCCAAAAAATTTGTACTCCATCATTTCAAATGATTTTTCAACAAATACAAATCAGAAAGTCGGTTTTTTTTAAAATATTTGAGTCTTTATTCCTTTTATCAAACGCAAGGTTCATTTTACTCATCCAATGGCCAAAATCATCTACTCATCTTTTTGAGGTGCCTCAGTCTTTGAATTTTGGACAATTCTATGGTTTAAAGTGAAACAAGTGTTGTCTGCTTTATTCATTATCTTTGGTTAATTATTGTGATCAACAAAACTAACATTTTTGCCCTTTCAGTTATTCTTGTTTCTTAGATAGGATGATTTGTATTGGTAATAAAGATCCAGGCGAAGCAGTTTTAAAGACTCATAGAGACATGGAAGGAGGTTTTATCAATACCATCACTTTACCTAATTCAATCTCTAATGTTCCTGTCGCAATCGAGTCTACCATTTCAATAAAATCAGAACCATACTTGGAAGCCATTACCCGTCTTGAAAAGAAACTGGTTGAACTAAGGTACATGATAATGTAAAAGAATTCATCTTCTCAGCTCTTACCAAGTACAAACACAACTCTTGATATTCATCAAGAAGTGCCCATGCCACTTTCGAATGAAGTTGATAAAGAAAATCATTTTACCACTCCTCCACAAATTCAAGACACTCCGCTTATTCGTGCTCTTCTTGTGAACACACTTGCTTCCCCAAATGGTCAGAATGTATCAATGACACAACATGTTCCACTTGTGCATACTTATGTTGCCATATGAATTCAATAATTGGGTTATCTAAATAACGAATCCTTATGGTGAGACTGAAAGAGATGCCAAGATTAGTGATAATGAGGTAGTGGGCAAGAGGCTCAAAGAATTAGAAGATGTGATGACAGGTCATTATGAGGTCAATAGCAATCAGAAGGTGCAGTATGAACAGTGGTGTGAGCTTCCCAAATTAGAGTTGCCACCAGGTTACAAGGTTCTAGAGTTATAAAAGTTTGATGGATCAAGAAACCCTTAATCTCATTTGGAAGCTTACTATGGAAAATTGATCAGTGTAGGGGAGAATAAAATGATAAGAATTAACTTGTTCAGTCAAAGATTGAGTGGCAAAGCTTTAGAGTGGCATTCTAAGCAAGATACTGCCAAGTGGAATGCCTAGGATGATTAGACAAAAGCTTTTACGGACCAATATAGATTTCGGGCTGAGATGTCATATGACCGAATCTCGATCATAAAGCTCAAGCAAAATGCCTTTGAACTCTTCTGAGAATATGCTATACAGTGGAGGAAAGAAGAATATAAGATGCACCTGCCCATGGCTGAACAAGAGATGATCACTCACTTCATTCAAGCACAAGACTCAACTACTACAAAAGATTGGTTGTAATGGGTGGAAAAACCTTCAATGAAGTTATCAAGGTGGGGGAAAGAATAAAATATGGCCTCAAGACTGGAAAAATAACAAGTCTGGCAACATCACAATCCCCTAAAAAGGCCTTTCAAGTTGGCTCTCTCGAGAATAAGAAGGGAAAAGTGAAGAGGTCATGGGATCGATGACACGAGGAGGTACGGCATATCATCAACAATCATCACAGTACCAACCCAATAATTAGTATGAACAATATTCTCCACACCCTCAATACCCTACTTCGACACTGTGTCAACCTCAATCTCCCCAAATAATATGCCCTGTATATGGCCCATATCTAGCATATCATTTTTTGGATTCACCACAAAATCCTCAAAATAGTGCTCCTCGTTCTAGCTTTAAAAGAAATTCTCCCAAAGTCTTCACACCACTAGAAGAACCATTAGCTCAATTTTATGAAAAGCTAAAAATAGCAGGGATTCTGTATCCAGTAAAAGCAAAGTCTATGAATACTTCAGTCAAGTGGTATGATCCGAGCAAACGATGTGCCTACCATTCAGGAGTAATTGGGCATGATACTGAGAAATGTGACACCCTAAGGAACAAAGTGCAACACCTAATTGAAAATAAGGTGATACCTCTTGTGGCATCCCCGCCAAGTTTGACTAACAACCCGCTGCCTGATCATGGAAGTAGGCCTTCGGTATAACTAGTTGCAAAGAAGAATGAAGATTTCTGGAAGCTGCTCTTTTGGCGTCTTTCAATATTATGATTATTTATTTCTTTTCTTGTAATTGCACTATATTATTTTCTTTCCATTTAATCGTACTTCGTAGTTTTCATTTCTTTGTAATCGTACATTATGGTTTAATTTCCTTGTAATCGCAATCTTACTTAACCTGAATTACGTTTAACCTGAATTCTCAAGAATGAGATACGTAGGCGACTTATGTTGGCTTCGGTCATATCTCCCATAAGATTTTCATTTCACTTCACAAGTGGAAACTGGGTCAGAATTATTGAGAGGATCTTAAAATTTCCACAATCACGACATTTCCTACAAGATTAAATACAATAGCCTGTTGAATATTTGACAGAGGAAGAATTTATCAAAAGATCTCAAAAGTTCCATACAAAGCGATAATGTTCAAGGGTTTCTTTGTGTTCTAAACTGGGGTTGAATTTTTGAGACGATTAAAAGCTAGATGACTTTGCAAGCCAAGAATTGGAAGGAGCTACAGGACAATAAGGCAAAGTCAACACAATCAGTCTCTCAAATTAAGAATTTTTCTTTAAATGCAGGATTCAATGAAAGTCAAATTTTTTTCCTTTTACAGGAGAATTATACAGATGAAGAGGGCTGAAATTGTAAAGTCTGTCGAAGTCAAAACCATTTCTCTAGACTAAAAGTTTTCTTTGGATACATGGGAAACAACATCATCCACGAAACTCGTGAGAGAGTCACAAGGATCTCCTATTTGACGAATATCTTGGCTGAAAGCCTAACTCTAATCCTTTTAATATTATGATCCCAGCATGATTCTAATAATATTCCTTTTAACTTTTCAGGATGCAAATCTTTGGACTTCAGAAGAAGCGACATTGGCCCTTGAATTATACGAGGCACCAATATCCAACTGGAAAAACTAATCAAGGCAGTCTTTGACTACACCCTTCCATTCTATTATTTTTTGACTTCCCCACTTTCACTCTATAATTGTCTCTTTATAGGCGGTCCATCCTCGACAATGATCAAGAACGGTCACCATAATATATGATTTCCGCTGATGTTTGAGAAATACCATATTCTTTTAAAATATTCTGGGAGAAATATACCAACAATAGGTGGTTTTTGTAAGCAATCATGGAACCACACTTATACAAACCAACAACAAGTGTCCTCACAAATAATGGAAAGGCCACCGTAATGTTGTTGCTTAAAATAATGGATGACGATTAAAAGAATAAATGTTCCCCACAAGACCATTTTGTGTTTGTCTATACCTTTGAATTACTTTTGTGTATATATTTTATCATATTTGCACGAACTATGCACACCTAATTCTCATCCTTTGGAGCGAGATACGTAGGCAACCCTCCTCGGGTTCTGTACCCTTTTTATTCAAAAAAATTCAATCAAAATGTTTAGGGACATGTCTTTGACTTAGTTGGTGCCAACATGGTTAGGAACAAGCATGTTGAAAACCAAAAAATAGTTGATTTGATATACAGTACTGACTTTGAGGTGAACCATAGATTCTTTTGGTACCTCTCATCATACTTTAGGGCCACTCGTAAAGTTCCTTGCATGCATCCAAGATAAGAATGAAACCAACCTTATTGCTTCATATGCATTGTGTGGTGAGTCTTTAGATTTGACTCAATTGCATTGTATTGTTCATCTAGAACTTGGCCTGAATGTTTGTTGCGGCGAAAACCTGGGTAATGCTTGGTTTGGGAAAGGATCATAGGCCTTCTTTGACCTGATTGTGCCTTTCAATGCCTACCAAATGACATTAATCCATAGTATATCCCATTTTGAGCCTAACCTATTTCTTTGGTCAACTACATCTTAGCCTATACCCTTCTGAGTGCTTACATGCACTACCCCTCTCTTGGCCCAACCTCCTTGAGTGTACTAAAAATGTGCAAATTAGAAATGAAGATCCAGTTTAAAGCTATCAAAGGCAAAAGATGCAACGTCCCTAAAGTCAAGAATACAAAAATGACTTCAAAAGAAAAGAAAAAAGAGTCAATAGCTCCCACAAAACATGGAGAAGTCGCAATGAAAACAAATAAAGAAAATACTCCAACAAAAAGGGAGAAACTTCAAAAGAAAAGGAAAAACCTCCTCAAAATGAAAGGGGAAAAGGCTAAAGTAAGTGAAATTCTAAAGAAGTCGGAACAAAATACAAAAAAAAGGGACAACAAAGAAGATCGAGCGCCAAAGGCGTAGCCAAATGACAAAAGCACAAAATCAGAGCAATGTTCAAGGAGAGATTAAGTCACTTTTACCCCAAATGAATATCATGACCATGCCTAAGTCGACATTACAAGCCAATAACAAGCCCTACATGATCTTATTCCAAGCATTCTCACATTAGTGGAGATTTACTTGAAGGCCAAGCATATGGCATCTCAATTGCATGCTTTGAACGTCCTTCTGAGTGTAAGAGCACATTGAAAACGTCCTCAAATCAAATACTTCAAATGAGTGTAGAATAGGACATTCTTTATAGTGAGGGCACTTTAATAATGAGGGTAGGTATAGTTCAAAATCTTTTTTTAAAGCAAGACAAACAATTCTTGTCAATACTTAGGTGTGTTTGTGGTTCCACTCGAAGCTATTGGAATTACTTCAAAGCAGTCTCAGCTAAAGAGAAGAAAATGATAAGAATTTTCATGCAAATACTAACAGTTGGAACCGATTTGTAGTCAAGATTAAATTCTCTTCCCCTAAATTTTTGAAAATGGCCAGACACCCACCTTTGATATCTTTTAAAGTAACTTGGTATTCCCTAACAAATTTGTCTTTCTTTTTTTTGGGTTGTCCCCCTAAAAACGTGACAAATAGGTAAATCTTGAAAGGATAAGATGCCTATTTTTGCCGAATTAGGTCATCCACCCTAAAAATATGACCAATAGATAAATCTTGTCACTCTTCTTTTGGATTCATGTTTATACCGCATTTGCTAATAATGGTTTCATTTTAGGTTTTTACACTCGAAAGGTTGAACTACGTATGACTTGATACCTATTTTAACAGGATACGTAGGCGCAGTAATGGTTCGATCATGTTCCCCATAAGATTTATGTTCCTCCGTGTCATAAAAACTAGGGCAAAATTTTGAGGAGATATTAAAAATTCATAAGAAGATATTTTTCTCAAGCAAATCAAGGTTTAAGATCACGACAAAATATTCTCGACCAAAGTGTCAAATTTGGAGAAATCTTATAAATTGCACAAGATGTCAATTTTTCCTCATCAATAATGTGAGATTTTCCTTGAAGCATGTAACTGGGTAGAATTTTTATGGATGATCTCAAAAATTCCACCAAAGCATCATCAAAAGGCCATTCAAATATAATATTATCCCTTTGATGGACAAACAGATCCTACCGATGGATCAACCTTTGGTTCCTCCGACGAGCTAACACAATTGTCTCTCCGAAGGACATGCTTATCTTTTTATTTTTTCCTCCAATGAACCAATGTAATTGTCCCTCCGACGGACCAATAAATCCTACTGATGGATCAAATTTTGGTTTCTTTGATGAGCCAACTCAATTGTCCCTCCGACGAACCAACAGATCCTATCAATGGATCAGCCTTTGGTTCCTCCTATGAGCCAATGTAATTGTTCCTCCAATGGAAATTCTTACATTTTTATTGGTTCCACTGATGAACCAATGCAATTATCCCTCCGAAAGACTAATAGATACTATCGATGGATCAACCTTTGGTCCCTTTGATGAGCCAACTTAATTGTCCCTCCAACGGACCAACAGATCCTACCGATGGATCAACTTTTGGTTCCTTTGACGAACTAATGCAATTGTCCCTCCGATGGAAATGCTTATATTTTTATTGGTTCCTCCAATGAACCAACTTAATTGTCCCTTCAACAGACCAACATATACGTTCTCGATGGATCAATCTGTGTCCCTCCAATAGACCAACACATCTGCAACGATCCTCTCAAAGGGAAGGTATTCATTCCTTAACTGATCTTTCAAAAATTGTATTTAATTTTGACTAAAGTTGCTAGCTAAATAGGCAATGTGTTTACTAATTGTACGCTCCAAGTGTAGGTACACACAGGTCATCACATATTTACTTTGGACAAGAGGGCCATGATATATGTATTACGTCAAAATCGGAGGAGGCTGACTCCAAAAAGGGTATCCAAAGTTGCATCAAAATCAAAGGAGGTTGATGTGCCACAAAAGACCCATTATATCTAATTTAGCATAGAGGTGGAGAAGTCTAGCATCGAGGGTATTAGGGAATGATAACCAATATAGTTCAGAGGCGAAAGAGTCCAGCATCGAGGATATCTCTAAGTCATATCAAAACTAGAGAAGGTTGATGTGTAATCAAAGACCCATTGTATCCAATATAGCACAGAGAAGGATTAGTCTGATGAAGAGGGTATTAGGTCATGATATCTAATATAGCATAGAGGTGGAGGAGTCTGGCATCGAGGATGTCTCTAAGTTGTATCAAAATCAGAGGAGGCTAATGTGCAATTGAAGACCCATTATATCCATATAGCGCAAAGGTGGAGGAGTCTAGTGTCGAGGGTATTAGGGACTGATATCTAATATATAATAGAGGTGGAGGATCCTAGCGTCGAGGATATCTCTATGTTGCATCAAAATCGGAGGAGGTTGATGTGCAACAAAGACCCATTATACCCAATATAGCCTAAAGGCGGAGGATTCTAACGTCGAGGGTATAAGGGCATGATATCCAATATAACGCAGACGCGAAGGAGTCTAGCATCGAGGATATCACAAGTTGCATCAAAATAGGAGGAGGCTTATGTGTAAATGTCGAGAAGGCCATTGCATATTCATACCCATTAAATATTCATCTCATTACCGAAAGGGCCATTGCATATTCATATTATATACATTTTATATCATTGTCGAGAGGGCTATAGCATATTCATATTGCATACATATCATCACCGAGAGGGCCATTGCATATTTATATTGCATACTCATTTCATAATCATATTTATTTTGCCTAGAGGGCCATTGCATATTCATATTGCATATTCTTTACATTACATATCACTGCCAAAAGGGCTATCATTTCAAAGAATTCTTATTGCCATATCGAACAAAACATCATATGGTTACAGGGAGCATTTTACTCAAAATATCGTAGGTGTCCAAGAGGGCTACCCTATTTTGAAAATTTTTTGATT
This sequence comes from Capsicum rhomboideum, assembly GCA_031232105.1. Classification (NCBI taxonomy): domain Eukaryota; kingdom Viridiplantae; phylum Streptophyta; class Magnoliopsida; order Solanales; family Solanaceae; genus Capsicum; species Capsicum rhomboideum. The sequence goes on along the minus strand of CP124719.1, from coordinate 41,488,877 downwards.
GCCACAATGGCCATCGTATTCGAAAACCAATAGGGTTGTCATTTCTATGCTTTTGCAGAAAATATTATCGAACACAAGATCATACGGTTGTAGGTATCATTTTACTCAAAATGTCATCGGTGTCTAACAGGGCCACGACATGTTTGAAATATTTTCAAATGCCACAAGGACCATCATATCCAACAACCAAGAAGGTTGTTGCTGCAAAAAGTTATTATCTTCCAAAACAGGTACAAGAGGGGATGACATCACCATTTCAAAAATCAACCCACGCGGGGGTTTATCCCAAGAAAACCTATTAAGAGGACAAAGGGAATAAACAAAGTTGTCAAAGAAAGTGTCATATGCATAGTATGATGAAGGCTACGCCAAGAGGGACGTAGCACAATGCGGAGTTAAGGTAAAGACACTATCTCTCCACATGAATTAATTTTACTGCTAATAATCTTGTTTTAAGATATTTTATAGAGCATCCGAGAAGGATGAAAATCTCAAGTCAAAACCACATGTGTGGAAGACTCCAAAAACGACGCAACACAACGTGGAACTTTTTCTTAGCAGCAAATTGGGACGTAGTTCAAAGAGGAATATCAAACTCTTTGGATGCGAGCTAAAGAAGAACTGCCACCACCCTAAAACCACAACCCTAATAGAAGGCATATGGGTATTTTGGGATATTTTGGTTTCAGTTTCACTTTCGGGGTATTTCTAAACTCACACCAAAGGTAACTTTCTCTTTCCTTCAAATCTGAATGACAATACACCTCGAGCTTTAGAGACTATGTCCAAGTAAAATCTTACCTATGGATGTGGAGGACCCATATTTTGTAATTGATATAATTACAAATCTTTTCTCTTTAGCTCAACTGTTCATCACTCATCCTAAGCCAAAGGTCATCTTAGCATAAAAGACTATTTTTTCTACCTATCAAGTTAAACTACAAGAAGTATGATTCCATAAGTATTGGGGATATGTAGGTTGGGCTCTATGTTGTTGAAAACTTGACTGTATTCCAAACCTCAATACTATTATTCTCCAGCTTTTTGGTCTCTTTAAAATTCAAAATTGGGATAGCTTGTGCATTCTTTGAAAATCGGGCTTATAAATCAAGCATTATGAATTACAAGTCGCCTAAATTCTCATAAAATCCGAGATATGTAGGAAACTCAATACCAGAGTTCGGCCATATTTCCTTGAAATTCGTGTGAAAACCAATAGCCAGTTAGAGATGAATTCGTGGTAGGACAAAATTAGGTACATCAAACTCCCTTTGCCCAAGATTACTTGCATTCACCCTACCCAAAGGGAGGGGGCAGTTGTTGACATCTCATTTTTTCCCTCTTTAGTCTGAATTAGTTTTGAGCTTCTTCAATTTTAAAATAATTTTGAAATAATCGTCTTGATAAAATTAAAATGTTTTCAAAATTGATTTCAGGCTAATTTTATCATTCCGAAGTAAATATATGATTTTGTATTTAAATATACAGAATTATGTGATTTTTACTTGAGAGAATATTTTGAGAGGAAATTTCATTAAAAATGATATTTAATTTGATTTTGTTTTAAAATCGGCTAAATTGTGAATTTAGTTGACGTTATTTTCAAAATAAATCAATATTGGTGTCAAAATAATTATTTCAACTTTGTTAAATTAAGAAGCTTAATCAATTAATTCGGGATCTAATTTATCTATTTGGCCAATTTACTATATTTTGTCTGAATAAAGATGATGTGGCCATATTTTTAAGTGATGTGGCCAAATCCTCAATTATTTGGACCCATTTTAATCCCTTCAACCCCTTTTGTTTTCACTTCAGGCCCAAACCCTTCCCTATAAATACTCGGCCCATACACCTTATATTCCCTCTTCTCTTTAACCTAAAAACACAACAAAAAACGACAACAAACAACAACTTCCACAGACGACAACAACAAAACCAAAATGACCATCTTATCCTCTCCAAATGACGGCAACCTCATTCTATCGTGTCTCTCTCCAACTCCATACGTGAGAGGCGTGCACAGCATGAGGAGGTGTACTCAAAATATTCCAGAAAACCCCAAAAAATTAGCCATTCAATTTATAATTTTCTACGAAATTGGTAACACCAGCTCATCCTTATCCCTAAACAAATTTCACAAAATACCCATTGAATCCCTTCTCCCACATCGACCCATTTCCAAGAATCAAACCCAATTCTTTTTCTATAAATAGCTCACTGATTGAGAGCTAAAACCAGAAGTCTTGGAGGTGGAAAATATCTAAGCAAAATCCTTGAAGATAAATTTTTGAGGGAAAAGAAATTTCGCGCAAAAGTTTTCTCCTACTCAAAATTTTGATTAGAATTCTCAAAAGACTCCATTGAGCTGAGAATTTCAATTACAATTGGTTTTTCTCGATTGTGGCAAGAACATTTCAACGATGATTTGAAGTCCAGTTTGCTGCCCCAAAAAAGGAAAAAACCTCATCCTTTAGTCATTTTCTCGATTATTGTATTGTTAATAGTGTAATGCTAAATACTATGTTAGTGTTGTTAATTTTTGGTAGTATTTTATTCTCTTAGTAGCAGTATTAATGTTGAAATCCCACATTTCATTGTAGGTAGTGGTTTTACTACTGTAGAAACCTAGGATTTATTTCATTTTGCTTGTCGTTTTGATAGTATAAACATCATAGAGTGAGGATAAAAATTGGTGTGTTAATGAGGTCGTGAAGACCATATTTCGAACCTGTGTTCTTGGTGATGTTTTGACAAATGTTCACTGTTTAAGCGTTCCTTTTAAATCATGTTATATAGTTTATGTGTTTCTCTTCTCATGACTGTTTTAGTCTTCAATTTTACTTGACTTGTTTCTTGCCAGTAATGGATCAGTTATTTAGCTTGTTTATACACTTTCCATGTGTTTACGGTAGCATGTTTATTTTAGCCTCTTTGTAGAGTCATCTTAATTTTTTGCTTTTCTTGAATACAGTTGAAGCACTCCCAAATTTTCCTTGACTCACAATGTCAACGAAAATAGTGGAGTAGGTTGATAAGCAGAAAATATCTTATCCCGAGACTCGTTTATGACCTTCTTAGTATAAAACCCTTTTTGATTTATCGAGGAGAGGAAAAGGATGAGATAAATTTAGCTTGGTTGGTGTGAACACTGTTTGATGGTGCATTTTGTTGAACTTGTGTATGAATTATGCAATTCACAAGGTTCCTTTGGTTCATAATACCAAAAGGAACCAATGAGTTTGCTAAAACCCAAAGCTAGACTAGATTTTATTTTCATTGATAATCGTGTCTAAACATCCATTGTGTAGAACACTTATCTGCTGCCCCATTTCTCTTTGTGGCATCTCCGAATAATCGTGATAATATGATACAATTTTTTTATGTTGTCCTTGTTTGTTGAGATGAAGAGTCTAAATCCTTGTGATTTTAAAACTTTGCTAAAGTTGTGCATCCGCAGGTATGAATTCTGGTTTTTGTTACATTTGTATGGTGATGCCACTGTTTGGGATAAGGATTTATAGTGCAACTTGGTAGTTTGTTACTCTCTATTTTTAATCAAAAATAAATTGGTTCTCATGTCTTTATTTTTCCATTTCCTACACTCTTTACTCTCTATAATGGTCTAGTGGGTGGAGTTAGTATTGACAGTTATTGGTTTCTTTGTGTTCATTTTCTTGGGCTCATTAGTTTTCATATGAAATATTAATTTCCTTAACAACACTAGTGGGTGGGATTTTGTGATATTAAACTTGTATGAATTGATCATTAATCCCTTTCTTTTGTTCTCTCTGTGACATGTCCCGACGAGTCCAAATGGACTCCTACACTCCATCCTTGTATTTTTTCGTTGGATTGAGTCCAACAAACCTACAAGTCAACTTCTTTCCAAGTCTCAGGTGAACTGAATTTGGAGTTCAAAATGCAGCAGCAAAGGTGAAAAAAAAGGGGAAACGGGCCAAATCCCACAAACTGTCGGCAATGCATTTGATACTCAAAAGAGTTCTGAAAGCAATATTTCATGGCTAAAAGCCCAATTGCTAGAATAGGACAGGTGGTGCAATACATGGGACTCAAAGGCTCAATTTTAGTCCTAGGACAGGTGGTCAAAGCCGAATAGATTAGGACAGGCAGAAATGGGCCAAGCCCATTGGCTAAAAAGTCCAAAATTGGACTATCTTTATGGGTTTGGGCCTTAAAAGGCCTAAACCCAACTCCTTTTCCGTTACTCTCATTATTTATATTGTAAATTGTTTTGATAACTAATTTTTAATTAACTTAGATGATTTTCCCCTTTAGGGTACCATAACATTTTGCAAACACTTTTAATTATTCAATTTCGGCAAAAAACTAATCATTTCTTTAAAAGCAACACTTAGGTTAATTGTTAGTTTCTATTTCTTTAAACTTGCTTAAATATAATGATTTTTCCTTTAAAGCATTCTCTAATCAATTTTCCACCCTTTTTCCAAAAGTTAGTCAAAGAGTTATTTTTAAACAGATTGGACAACCGTGAGTTAGCGAATATTCTTGGTGCCTTAACAACCTTCCAAGAGTATTAATAGGAACCACTTATACGAATTTCTTAATTTTTAAATATTTTTTTTGTTTTAAATATTTAAAAGATTTTTTCAAAGGTTTTCTTCATTTTTCTAAATAAATTAAATGGTGACTCTGTTTTTGATCCAATTTGAAAATATCTTTTATTTTTCAAGTTTAATCAAGTCTTAACCATTTTCCCAAAAATCAAGGCCTTTTGTGAGTAGATTCGACACATTATCTTTTGACTTTACACAGTCAATTGTGATAATTCCACTAGAGATTAATTGTCTAACGAAATTATGTCTTCATCATATGGGACGTAACTTTCCATTATACGCAACATTTCAAGGTCTTCCTATTGTCGTTTGACTATCACAATGTATGCATATAGGAGCCACTGGTTTTGGCCAAAGAGGAATATCTTCTAAAATGTTTCATAGCCATTCTACTTCTTCACCGGCCTTACCTAAAGCAATAAACACAGATTCTATTATAGAGCGAGCAATGTATGTCTGTTTGGATAATTTCCAAGAGATTGTTTCTCCACCAAGAGTAAATACATATCCACTCGTGGATTTTACTTTATTTGATCTGGTGATCCAATTTGCATCACTATATCCTTCAACCACTGCGTGATATTTATTTTAGTGCAATGCATAATATTGAGTGTATTTTAAATATCCCATAACTCGTTTCATTGCCATCTAATGAGTTTGATCGGGATTACTTGTGTACCAACTCAGTTTGCTTATGGCACAAGCTATAGCTGGTCTAGTACATTTCATTATGTACATCAAACTTCCTAACACTTAAGCGTATTCCATTTGGGACTTGCTTTAACCTTGGTTCTTTGTGAGAGCAAGATTCACATCAATTGGAGTCTTCGTAACTTTGATGTCCAAATACTTGAATTTTTCAAGTACCATGTTGATGTAATGAGTTTGAGACAAAACTAGACCTTGAGGAGTCCTATGAATTTTAATTCCTAAAATCAAATCTGTAACTCATAAGTCTTTCATATCAACTTGCTTGCTAGCAAGCATACGCTTAGTAGTATTTATGTTGAAAATGTCTTTACTCATTATCAACATATCATCCATATATAAACAAACAATGACAATGTGAATTGGAGTGTTCTTTATGTAAACACATTTATCACATTCATTAATCTTAAATCCATTTGATAACATTGTTTGGTGGAGCTATTGAGTGATTCTATGGACAGGGTACACATGATTCAGGAGAGATTTTATGTAGCTTAGAGCATGTAGGAGATTTATACTGATTGGGGAATGCGAGACTTAGAGTTTAGGGTTGGCGACTGGCATTTCTATGGGTGTCACCCATGAAAAGCGTTGTGAGTTTCGAGAAGGGAGACAAGTTCAACCCTAAGTATATTAGGTCATTTTAGATCTTTTAGTGTGCTAGTGGTGTGGTATATTAATTAGTTTTGCCTCTATCTTTTTTAGGTGTTTGCTAGGTACTTTATATATTTATGCTGAGATGTTACTTTTCTAATGAGTCCCACATGGTTTTATCACGACTCGAGTGTACACCTTTAATGAGACACGGTGCTTAAAACAACAAGCGATCCCAAACTAATCATTGACATAGCATATCTAAGCACAATAATGATATAGAGTGGAAGCTGAAACTGAAAGCAAACTTATAAGTTCTAAAACACAATTAAAAACTAGATGAGCCAAAATATTAAGCCCAAAGGGATAACATGAACCATAATTTAACATATGTAAAGCCTCAAAGTCTGAATGAAATAATATGCTGAGACAACGCCCCCACCTACCCATAAAACTAAAATGTCTAAAATAAAAGAAAGAATAACTAAGCTAGGTCTCTACATGAAGAGGACTCACCACTGTTAAAATCTGAATCTAAGGTCTAGCAACAAACCTGAGAACACTCACCCATATCTACATCAATGAAAATATAGTCAGAAGAGATATGCAATCAGTACAAGGAAGGTACTAAGTATGCAGGATAATGCTATAAATGCAAATCGTACAATTTTACAATATCTTGAAAAATAGCTAAAATATGATAGCAAAACAAACATCTAAAAGTGGAAAAGTTCAAATTGTATGTTCGTGTAATCATGACTAATAATGAAACTTAAAACCTGGTACTGGGGAGTTTTTCTTATCTGACATAAACCATTAGGCAATATGGAGTCCAACGTACAACCCTAGTTGGGAGGATGCCCTATACATTGTCACGGGTATAGAACTTATCTAGTATGGATCCACAACTGGGACCTGTGGGCCAATGAGTCGACCTAACTAGTAGAGCAACTCAATCCTACGTGGGCAAGGTAGTTTTGGGACTTAGGTTCTTTGGACCCTTATCCTCTCGGTGCTAAATACTTCTTCCAAAACAAATGATTAATACTATTTACTCACAAATAACTAACTTAATTTAGAGTAATATACTCAACTGAAAATATTTGTTTATATTGAATTTCAACTCACGAAACTTAAATCATGTAAGTTTAGGCTAAATCATGCTTAAAACAAACTTAAAGAGCAATAATAAAAATCATGTCATGAGTCAAAATTCTATGATGGAACATTGCTAAGCATATAAGTAAATGTGATATCCATAAAGAAAACCATAATCATAAATAAGGACTTTAGAAAAATCATGAAAATTGCTTAAATAAAGAGGTTGAATTGAAAGGGGTTTATAACCCTAGCCATGAACTTAAATTTTTTAAAACTAAAGAGTGTTTGGACATGGGGACGAAAGATAATCCCCATTGAAGTCCTCTATACATGAACAATAAGAGGGCTTTGAGAGAATCTTGAACTTGGGAGCTTTAGAGCGTTGAAATTTGAGAAACTCTTTTATGTGTTCTTGAATTTTTGGAGAAGGAGAAAGGAATTGGGAGAGAATCTTAATGTTTTTTTTTAGAAATAACCCTTATTGGGTAGTTAAAGACTTGTGGAGGGGCCATGGGTAAGGAAAGGACTAAACTATACCTCAAATAATATTTAAAAGTGTAGAAAAATCCCACCAGATGGATTGTCCCACGGATCCTGGTCCAAGTCATTGAATTCTTAGGCATTTTTAAGCTTACTGGTTCATTCCCACAATTGGTCGCATGGATCATGGTCCTATCCACAGTTCATGGATCTAATCCGTCATTTTTTTGGCAGAATGACACTCTCTGGTAAAAAGATTGTAATTTTCTATTCTGAATTTGGGTTAATGAACAGTTGGTGGTATTGGAAAGAAAACTCAAAGACCTTTAATTTAGTAGGTATGGAATCTCATAACTCTTCATATTCTAGGACTAATGCTTATTTGAAGTTGACCCTAGTAATATCACACATGGAAACTCAATCGATAAGGAAGCTTTCAACTCAATTTGTGCTAGAGGTTCCTTATGACCTTAATTCATATGCAAGGCTCTTCACACAATAAAGAATTGATCTTAACACCTATCTATAAATATAAATCATTAGGTTTGGGGCTACACTCATTCAATGAACGATTTAAATCTTAGCTTAGAATTTGTGGGATGTTACAGCTTTAGTAGGATTCAGTTTAGTTAGGTTTGATTTGACTTTAGAGGAGTTGGATGTTATTTTTGAGTAGTGGGGTAAGAAAGTTATGATTGAGTAACATTCCTATGGTTAAGGATCATTCGAGGCCTCATCAAGTAGAGGAGATTAGCTGGGAGACATAGCATGTCATGCAGACCTAGTATCCACAGTTTTTTTAGCTATTAGGTTCATCTTGTTCCTTAACTTCGGAGGACAAAAGTCCTTTTAGTAGTGGATTTTGTAATGACCCTCTAGGTCATTTTCTAATTGTTCATGTATTTTTTGTGTTTTAAGTTTTCCTATGGTTGTTACAGGTCATTTATGACTTGCTGAGACAGGTGGTTCAGTTCTCGGGTAGTTCATTTGAGTTTTAAGCCAATTTCTCTATTTCAGAGTTTTTAAAGTTTAGAAATTTGACTTCAATCAAAACTTCAAGTAAATAGCCTTGGATGAGAATTTCAACAATTTGTTTAGCTCTAGAACGTGGATTTTGGGCTAAAAGGACCTTTGATTTGAGTCCCAAGGCTTTCAGACTAAATTTTGGGCTATTGAGTTGATTTTAGTTAAAAATGGAAAGAATGGGCATGGGCCCAAATTTCATAGAAATTACCTTTGTTGGGAATTTCCTCAATTCTATTGAGTTTGGAATGCCATTTTCAATAGGGTAGCATCTTTGGTTTGCATCATGGAATTCTAAATGATTCTCGAGGACCTATTCAAAGTCATTTCTTACTCTAAGTTTTGCTACTATTATAGCAGTTGGTGCATGGAATTATTTCCCTTCATGTTCAAGAAGGGTTGGTCACGATCACGAAGGTCAAGTTTCTTGGCCATTGCGTTTGCAAGCCTACCTTCACATTTGTGAAGAAGGCTGGTCTGGTGTAGTCCAAATTGGTTCTTCGTGATCAAAAATGGTTAACTGGGGCCAACATAAGATTGTGACCTGGGGGTCCTGGGAATATGATGAAGAACACCTGGCCGTATGTAAGAGTTATCTCATCTGTTATGAATAGAGTTCTCTCTTCTATTTTGAATCTTTTCCACTCGAAACTTTCACTTTTGTTGAGCTTAGAGAAGATGGGTTGAGGGTTATACCACCTGATTAAGCTAAGGTATGGTAATTCTTCTTCCCATTAATGATATTTTACGTATTTTACATTGAATTCCATCCTAAATTCTGTTAAATTCCAAGTTTTAAGTTCGTGTTTTAATGAGTTTTATGGGCAGTTTTGAGCTCTATATTGGGCTTCGTTCTTGCTCAATTTTTGAGCATGCATTCCTTGTCCTTCTCAAGTGAGAATCGATTTATAAGGGAAATTAAAGTGGTAGATCAATGGTATGTATTAATATGCCCAAGTTGTGAAGTGCATTTCATAAGTTTGATTAAGGGTTAGTGATTTTAACAGAGACCAAGATGAGTGAATCAATATTGGGATGATTAGCTTGCAGATAAAGGAAATTTTCATCGGACATGCTTCTGTGAAAGTAAGTGAGAATGTTAATGCCATGACCCAAGACTGCATCCTTGATGTAACACGGTGCTTAGATGTAACACCCCGTACCTTACGACCCTACTTGATTGGTGATCTAGGGTGCCTGTATATGTCATATTTGAACCATGTTTACCTTGGTTTGAGAGCAATAAGTGCATATTTTGTATTGGTTTTGATGGACTATTGATATTGTACTAGCGTCAGCAAAGAAAAGTCGAAGAAAGGAAGAAAATCACATATTAAGTGTGGGGCGCGCCCGGGGGCATGCCAGGCCGCTTCTGGCCAAAAATTTTTTGGCACAGACAGCACTGGGACGCGCCAGGCCGCCTATGCCAGAAATTGGGTTGCTTTTCACCAAAAATTTTTCTTAGACTATTATTCTATAAATAAGACTTTTGAGTTATGGTATCATTACTCCATCTTAGTAGGACTACTCTCGAGCGAGTTTGGCATCCGAGTTGGGGTTAATTCTTTGTCACAAGCGTTTTATCAAATTATGTCTAATTAAGCCATGAGTGGCTAGAATTTCTTATTTTTGAGGATTGAGGCTACGAACGTGAATATCGTGAGTTGAATATTGTTGTAACATTTATGGACTTATTTAAACATGAGATAATTGGAGTATTACACATTGGAATCGGTGGGCTAAGTTAATATGTGTAAATGGACTCAATTTAAGGCCCAAAATGGATTAAAAGCCATGGCCCAAAAGGGCAAATGACCCATTCTTCCACTTTAAGCAAGTAAACATGGAATTTAATGCCAAGAAGTGGCTAAGTATGACTTGAGGGGCTATATAAGGTGGCAAAAGTCATATTTTTATTTCCACAAAGCACACATGCCATTCTAGACATTTCTACAAGATATTTCTTCAAGCTCTCAAAACCCTAAGTCATCTCTTTGGACAAGATCATCATATCTCAAGCTTGGGTAAGTGTTTAATCTTATTGTTTAATATATTATATTCGTGGGAAAGTATGTATATCATGATGGTTATGTCTAAAATTGTAAGTAGTGCACTTTTGCTTTTTGCTAAAGGTTGTGTCATCTATGTGATTTAAACTTGAAAGAAGACTTGAGGTCTTGATGAAAATGAATGGTGTGGATGAAATATCAACATGTATGATGTGGTTATGTTCCTTAACTTGTTATTTTTCTATGAGTAAAACTTTTGGTATTGTTGCCGATATGTTGTTATACAACATATTGAAATGACTTGATGGAGTAATTGTGATGTTGTGTTAATGGAGAAGTGGAAAGTATGATCTTGGTGTGACATGCTATTGGTTTATGATGTCTTGGTCAATGTATGGAATGTTGTGGTATTTTTGGTATGACAATGCCGTGAATTGTATTGTAAAGGGGGAAATGACGTTATAAGGCAACCATGTAACTCGTTGTCGTTTTATGCACTTGTAAGGTAGTTGGTTGTTAACGTAAGCTCCATTATGTACTTGTGTTGTAGAGTGAGACGTAAGGAAGGAGCTGGACTATTGTGTTCACATATAGAATTGTATATTCATATTGGGAAGATAAGGTATGTAAGGTTACTCTATTCGTATCCTTTTGCAGCACATAGTGTTCACATTGACATTATACTTGTTCCATTCTGAAATGTCCAAAGGTATCTCATTTTCAGGTTGTCATATCATATTACTCATAGGACCAACTATGATTCACATGTTTCATGTTCATTGACTAATGTTTCAAGTCCCAATAATGTTGCAATCACCAATGTATCACTCTTGTAAAGAAAGACAGAAGTAAAGCATATTTGCTTGAACAATTTTGGGTGGTATCTCAGGGATTGAAATACCTAGCATGGGTCGATCCCAATATCACAGTAACATCCCAGGGGCGATATGAAAGCCTAGCATGGGTTATCACAGTACATCCCAGGGGCGATATAAAGGCCTAGCATGGGTTATTACTTTTACATCCCAGGGGCAATAGAAAAGCCTATCATGGGTTAATTACATCCCAGGGGTTAAAATACCTAGCATGGGTTAAATCTCATCCCAGGGGAGACAGAAAAGCCTAGCATGGGTAGAACGATAAAGATGAATAAATGTAAAGACAAAAGAAGTAAAGAATGTAATGTACATGGTTCCAAACAGATGTAGAATGATAGTTTATCCATATTGACTCTTTTCTTATATTTGATTCCATTGGAGTACTTATGTATGATGCAGCTTCATATAGCCTTACATACTCAGTACATTCTTCGTACTGACGTCCCTTGGGGGACTTACCTTACTTGTTGCAGGTACAGGTGCTAGTAGACCTCCACAGTAGGTTGCGGATCATTTGCAGATCTTTGGTGAGCTCCAATTGGTTCGGAGCTTTTTGAGTCTCATGTGTACATTGATTTTTGTATTATGTAAATGTTGTATAAAGCGGGGACTTGTCCTGACTTTAAGTTATTCATGTACATGTATCTGTTAGAGGCTTTGTAAACGTATATGGGAAGATGAATGTAAGTGGCGTATGTCCATTTTGACTTGGTGGCCCTAACGGCCAAGTTTCATAAACGTGTAAACCACATGTTTCCATGACTTCAGCTATTAGCATATTTTATCTATACGTGATGGTGATGTTTATTGAATGACATGCATATGAATTGACATGAGAAAAGATTGGTTCTCTTGGGCCTTATCGGCTTCGGGTGCCAGTCCGCCCCATTGGAATTTGGGGCGTGACATTAGAGTCATAAGTGACCCCCTATTAACCCATGGCCTGGTCTAGCACTAAGCATTTTTTAGAGATAAACTGAGCAGAAGCTAAATTGATTTAAATAACTCTGAGTATGAAATAAATAATTAGTATGGAAAAAACACCAATATTAAAAATAGATTAAATATCTAACTCTATGTTTGAAAGCCTCTACTAACTGATGAGTTGCTGGGACAAGTCCCCAGCTAACTCTAAATTTCTGAAACTAGAAATACTGAAAGAAAATAAAGCATGAACTCTTATCCTCAAATGATGAGGACTCACCACTGATAGCTACTGAGGCGGCACTGGATCGTACTAACCATGTGCTAATGTTGAGCGTCCTAGCCTATACCATAACATGATACAGTGCAAAAAAAGGTATGTGATCAGTACTTTGAATGTACTGAGCATGTGAGATATGTTATATATATGTATAGAAAAACTTATCTCATAATTATCCTTAATTCTGAGGAAATCACATAAACTAGTTCAATTTATTAATTACTAAATCTGACTAAAATCATGGAACTAGTCAAGTGCATTATAACTATCTTAAGAAAGTCATGAAAACGTGGCATGCTGAATATTTATCTGAAAACATGCCTCAATTTAATAGTTCATGCTATTTTCATAGAGAACCTAGAATCATGTTTTCATGTTATGCCAAATATTTATGAAGACCATATTTAAAATCATGCATAAAAGTGATATTCATAGTCATAGAGATATTCCAAAGCATGGATATCGAGAGAATCATAATTTGAATATTTGGGGCCTTGCCCTAATTCTTGGGATTCATAGAAAGCAGAACTTTAAAACCAACTTTAGACATGAGAGTGAAAGAAGACCCTCACTAAATACCCACATACCTAGTACTTGGAGAGGATCTAGACCCACATTGGATTTCTTTAAGAATTTGAAGAAGAACCCTAGTTAGCTCTTGAAACTTTGAATCGCCTTTTGATATTTGTCAAAGAGGATTAGAAGAAATGAATGAGGGATTTGTACACAAAGACTCCTTTAATCATTTCTTAAAAGAACCTTAAATGACGTAATATAGGTCTAGGGATTTAGAAAAATACAAAAATACCCCTACTAAAAAACATAACTGATCTTACTGGAAACAGTCGTCACAGGTCAGGGTACAACTCGTACCTAAACCAATGAGTCGTCCCATGACTTGTTGAGACTAGACTAGATTTCAAGATTTGGGCATGACTGGTACCCTATGACTCATTGTGTTTGATAACGAGTTATTGCTAGACTAGTTGCCTCTAGATAAAATATCAACTCGCGGGTTTTTCATTAGAATGAGTCATCCAATGACTTGAGGTCTGACCTAATGACTCATGGTCACAGAGTCATTGTCATTGGGAAAAATGTTATCTTTTAGAACTTTTACCTTGTCACTAAGAAATAACCCACCCAACAAGCCATTGGTACTGACAACGACTTGTGGTCTGAGTCATTTTGTGAGGAAAAACTAAATTTTTTTACTGGTTTTGCGATAAATTAGAGATGTGATTTAAGTGAAATTTAGGGTGCTACAATATCTCCCCCTTGGGTACATTCATCTTGAAATGAAGACTAACTAGGCTGAAAGGGTAGGGAAAGAGTTATAATGCTAACACTGAGTTCTTAAAGCTAAATACTGGCATAATAACTTTTTTCTGACTAAAATATAGACCTAAATAAATTCATGAAACATGAATCCATACCAAGACATAAAAGAAAGGGAGGGACACAAAACTGAATGGAATGCCAAGGAGGAACTATTACCTCAAGTTGGAACTAAACTAGAAGGAAAAAAGTAAGGGTACTTGGTCATCATAGCTACTTCTGCTTTCGAAGTAGCTCCCTCAGCCAGTTGATTTCGCTAAAGAACTTTCACCGAAGCGACTTTCTTGTTTCTCAACTTATAAACCTGACAGTCAAGAATCTCAACTGGGACCTCTTCATAAAAGAGACTATTTTTCACGCCCAAACTCGGTAATGGCATAACTAAGGTCGGATCACTAATGCACTTCTTCAACAAAGACACATGGAAGACTGGATGCCCTGATGCTAACTTTGTAGGCAAATCTAACTCATAAGCGACATTGCTAATGAGCCTTGAAATCCTGTAAAGACTAACATATCGGGGATTGAGCTTCCCTTTCTTATCAAACCTCATCACTTCATTTATAGGTGAAACTTTCAGGTAATCCCAAACTGTAAACTCAAGCTCCCTTATCCTCACATCTGCATATGATTTCTGATGACTCTGAGCTATTTTCAACCTTTGTCTAAGTAGCTGAACTTTCTTCATAGCCTAATCAACAGAATCAATTCCTATTAAAGTAGTTACACCAACCTCAAAACAACAAATAGAAGGTCTACATATCCTACCATAAAGCACATCGAATGGAGCCATCTGAATAGTGGAGTGATAGCTATTTTACTAAGAAAATTTAATGAGAGGCAAGTGATCATCCAAACTACCTTTAAATCATGCAATCTCTTAACACATCCTCTAAGATTTGAATGGTCCACTCTACCTGACCATCTATCTGTGGATGAAAAGTTGTGCTAAGGTTAATTTGGGTACCAAGGCCCTTCTAAAAAGACTTCTAAAACTGTGAAGTAAATTGAGTACCCCTATCTAAAATAAATGTTAAAGGGACACCATGCGATTTTACCAATTCCCGAATGTAAAGTCTAGCATAATCCTTGGCTTAATCAATAGTTTAAACTGGCAAGAAATGTCCTGACTTAGCCATTCAATCTACAATAACCCATATTGAATCATGCTATCGTTGCGTATGGGGTAACCCTATAATGAAATCCATATTTATGTCTTCCCACTTCCAAGTAGGAATACTAATATTCTAAGTCATATCGCTTGGTTTCTGGTGCTCAACGTTAACCTACTGGCAATTCGGACACTTAGCCACAAATTCTATGATATCTCTTTTCATGCCATTCCACCAATAGACTTCCCATAGATCACGATACATCTTGGTGGCACCTGGATGAATATAATACTGAGAACTTTGAGCATTTATTGGAATTCACAGTCTCAATTCATTAACATCTAGAACACACAAGCGACCCTGATAACACAGTACACCATCTCCCCCTTAGGAGAAAACTTCTACCTTTAAATTGTTAACTGTTTCCTTCAACTTAAGAAAAATAGGATCACTATCCTTCTTTGCCATTACCTCCGCCACTGAGGAAGAGTCTGAAACATTCTGAAGCATAACGCTACCTTCTTCTGAATCAGAAAGGTGAACTCCCAATCTAGCCAGCCTCTGAACATCACAAACTAAATCCTTCTTTTCATCTTCCTCATGAGCAACACTACCCATCGGAAGTCTGCTAAGGGCATCAGCCACTACATTGTCTTTATCTAAATGATACAAAAAACTCATGTCATAATCCTGTAATAAATCTAGCCATCTTTTTTGACTAAGATTTAGATCCTTCTGATTGAACACATATTGAAGGCTCTTGTGATCTGTAAACACATCCACATGAACCCCATAGAGATAGTTCCTCCAAATCTTTAAGGCAAAAACGATTGCTGCCAACTCAAGATCATGAGTTAGGTAATTCTTCTCATAAACTTTGAGTTGTCGAGAAGCACAAGCTATGACCTTAAAATGATGCATCAACACACACCCAACTCCAATCTTGGAGGCATCACAATAAATAACAAACCCATCTAAACCCTCTGTTAGAGTCAAAACTATAGCAGAAGTGAGTGGAGTCTTCAACTCTTGAAAACTTTTCTTGCAAGAATCGGACCACTGAATTTGAATTTTTTGGTGTCAATTTGGATATAGGAGAATAAATAAAAATCCTTCAATAAACCATCTGTAGTAACCAGATAAACCCAAGAAACTCCTAATGTCTTAAGAGATGGGTCTAGGCTAGTTCCTAACTGCTTTGGTCTTTTGAGGATCAACCTAAATGCCCTCACTAGAAATGGCGTGACCCAAGAATGCTACTGATTTCAAATAGAATTCACACTCGCTTAACTTAATCTTTAAGAGTATGGAAGAAAATCTTCAAATGTTCTACATGTTCATCCTTATTTTGAGAATAAACGAGGATGTCATCTATGGAGATAATGATGAACATATCCAAATACATTTTAAACACTCTGTTCATCAAGTCTATAAAAGTTGTAGGAGCATTCGTTAGTCCAAAAGACATAACAACAAATTCATAATGACCATACTGAGTTTTGAAGGCTGTTTTCAAAATGTCGCATTCTCTGACTCTAAGTTGATGATAGTAGGATCTGAAGTCTATCTTTGAGAAGCAACTAGCACCCTGGAGATGGTTGAACAGGTCATAAATACTAGGAATGAGATACTTATTCTTGATTATGACTTTGTTCAACTAATAGTAATTGATGAACATTTCAAGGTAACCATCATTTTACACACGAAGAGAATTGGAGAACCCCATAGAGAGATGTTGGATCTGATAAAACCCTTGTCCAAAAAGTCTTTCAACTGATCTTTAAATTCCTTAAACTCAGCTGTATTTATTCTATAAGGAGGAATTGAGATAGTATCTGAAAGAAGGTCTATTCCAAAGTCTATCTCCATCTCGGGAGGGACTCTAGGCAAATCTTCAGGAAATACTTCTAGAAACTCATTTACAACCGAAATTGACTAGAGGGTTGGGGTTTTATACTTAAAATCCTTAACCCTAACTAAATGATATGTACCACCCTTGGAGATTATTTTTTTAGCCTTAAGGTAAGAAGTAAATCAACTTATAGGTGTTGCAGTACTACCCGTCCATTCTAAGACTGGTTAATTAGGAAACTAAAACTTAACGCCTCTAGTTATACAGTTGACTGAGGCATAATAGGAGTGTAACCAATCCATGCCAAGAATGACATTAAAATCAATCATATCTAACTCTACTAGATCAACTGTGGTGATTTTCTGAAAAAATTGAGACTGGGCAATTTACGTTTACATGCTTAGCTATAACAGACTCACCAATAGGAGTTGAGACTGAGAAGGGTTTTAAAAGAGTTTTGGGACTAATCTATATCCTAAATCTAGAAATACATAAACATCTATATGAATGATTTATAATGTACTAGTGACTATATCTGGCGAGCTCTCTTGATCCTGAAAAGATGATAAAGCATAGAAGCAGTTCTGGTGCTGACCACCTCTTGCACTAGTAGAACCACCCTATTGGGCTGGGTGACCTATTGGATTTGCTGAGGAGGCAGCCTGAGTACAACCACTAATGTCACCCCGCTTGACTGATTGTCAATCTCAACATCTGTGACCTAATTTACCACAACCAAAACACCCATACCTGCCTATCAAACACTCCTCGGGGAGGTTTTGTCCACATTTATTACAAGTTAGAAAAGTACAAACACCGAAAGAACTACTCTGGAATTTAGAGCCTGGCGCTCTACCTTACTGATCATGTCTTGGCCTGTGAGATGGATCACTAGAAAATCATGGTTTTAGGGCTGATGCTATCTGCTAGAACTATGAGCAATTTCTCGACCAGACCTCTGCTAAGAGTAATCAAAGTTACATGTTCCTTCCCTCTTGTTCTCCCTCTCTTTCTCTTTTAATTTTTTTTCCTCTATCTATGAGGAATGGGTCATAAGTCTGGAGATATCCATTTCCCCAATAATCAAAATGGTCCTGCACTCCATGACCACCAACATTGAGACATCAAAAATGAACTTACTCATTCTAGCCCTTGGCTCAGCAACCATCTCTGGAAAATACCTAGAGGGCTGGGTAAAGTTTAGTGAATACCCTTTCAAAGACATGTTGCCCTGCTTTAAGTTGTTGAATTCCTCAACCTTAGCTTTCCTCAACTCATAGGGAAAGAATCTGTCTAGAATGGCAGTAAAAAACTCATCCTAATTGACTAGGCCTGTATCTACACATCTGCCATCTTTCTATTATTTTAGCTCTGAGCCACCCCTTTTAACTAATAGGCGGCCAAATCTTCACTCTTGACTAGCACGATACTCATGATCTAGGTGATTTTTTGAACCTCATCTATGAAATCCTATGGATCCCCTCCACCTTTAAACCATAAAACTCCAGAAGGTTTATTCGAGTAAAGTCCCGTACTCTCATAGAAGCAGCATTCCTATTTGGATTTGCTAGTGCAACCGCTTGCTGATTGACCTGATTTGTCATGGCTTGATCAAGCACTTGGAAAGCATCCTTGAATTCATCATGCGAAATTTGTTCATTTAGGGGATCTACTGAAGATGGGGGTTCTTTCTGATTACCATTTTTGTTCCTTCATCCGTTAGCTCTTTTGGGAGGCATTTTTTGTAAATGCGTAGAGCATGAGTTAGAAGTATAAATAGAGTTTACACTCTATCGCACGTTATGAGCACAAAAGAAATGAGATTTTCTTAAAAGAAACTCTACTTAACCCAACTTTTAGCCACCCTAGTATACCTTAAACCTGATGCTCTGATACCAAGTTTGTCACGACCCGAGACTACACCCTAGACGTAATATGGTGCTTACAGTTTCAAGTGACCCCAAGCTAACCCATAGCCTGGAATAACATTAAGCATTTTATAGAGATAAACTGATTTAAATAACTGTGAGTCTGAAATAAATATTGAGTCTGGATAAAACTACAATAATAAAAACAGTTGAAATGTCTAACTCTATATCTGAAAGCCTCTACTAACTGATGAGTTACTAGGAAAAGTACCCAGCCATCTCTAAATGTCTGAAACTAGAAATACTAAAAGAAAATAAATTATGAACTCTCATCCTTACATGATGACGACTCACCATTAAGAGTTGTTGAGGTGGCAATAGAGCCTACTAACAGTGGGGCTAATGCTGAGCATCCGAAGCTATATCATAACACAATACATCCCAAAGAGAAGGTATGTGATTAGTACTTTGAATGTACTGAGCATATGAGATATGCAATATATATGTACAGTAAAACTGATCATACTGAAAATACTGAATGCAAGTAGAATGCAAAAATAAACTGAACTGTAGTACAATGATCCAAAAGTAATTATGCATGTGGAGCTAAACAAAAACATAAGTCATGAGTAGTACATTTAGCTAAAAAATAGGGGCCACATATAATTCAACTGAAACTAAAATCGTAGAAGGTTCTCACAACTGACATAGACCATGTGTGCAACATGGAATCCAACTTGTAACCCTAGTTGGGAAGGTGTTCTATAAGCACTATAACAAAAAATACTTTTAGCGAAAATAAATATGCACTTTAACAAAGAATGATAAACCATTTACCGGCTTTAGTTAATTTTCATTGGATCCAATGTCACTATAGGCTTTAAGGGCATTTACAAAGAATGTTCAAATGTAATTATCACTAATAAATGCCACTAAAAACAAAATTTAGCAGCAATTAAGCTATTGTCGCTAAATGTCTTTTCTGGTGTAGTAACGTTGCCAAGAGTAAGAACCATGGTTAGCGTAAATTCACTCATGAGCCCATTCGGTCAATGGAAACACTCTCAACTAACGAGGACCCTTTATTTTATGGTGCCACATAGTTTGGGACTTGGGTTTTCTAAACCTGTGTCCTCTTGGTGCTAAGTACTACTCCCATAACCATACACATATGCTCATAATTATACTGAAGTCTGAGAAAATCACATAAACTACCTCAATTTAGTGATTACTGAATATGACTGAAATCATGAAACTAGTCAACTGCATAGTAACTATCTTGGGAAAGTCATGAAAACATTGTGTGCTGAATATTTATCTGAAAACATGCCTCAAATTTATCTGAAAAAATGCCTCAATTAAATAGTTCATGCTAATTTCATAGAGAACCTAGAATCGTGTGCTGATAACACGCTAAATATTTATGAAGACCATATTTAAATCATGCATAAAAGTGATATTCATAGCCATAGAGATATTCCAAAGCATGGATATCTAGAGAATCATAATTTGAATATTTGAGGTATTGCCCTAATTCATGGGATTCATAGAAAACTAAACTTTAAAACCAACTTTGGGCATAAGGATGAAAGTATACCCTCACTGAATACCCACATACCTGCTACTTGGAGAGGATCTAGACCCACACTGGGATTCATTAAGAATTTGAATAAGAATCCTAGTTAGCTCTTGAAACTTTGAATTGCCTTTTGATCTTTGTTTGAGAGGTTTAAGAGAAGTGAATGAGGGATTTATATGTTAATACCCCTTCAATATTCCCCTAAAAGAAACTTAAACAACATAGTATAGGTCTAGGTATTTAGTAAAATATAAAAATACCCCTACTAAAATATAACTGATCTTGCTGGAAACAGTCGTCACAAGTCAGGGTACGACTCGTTTACCTATCACAACCCAAAAGCCTAGGTCATGATGGCACCTACCCTATCCCAACCCTGGGTAGGTAATCCCAACACTCAAAAATTTAAAACATGCAGAAAGGAGATAGTAAACCCAATACGAGACTTCATGAGGAAGTCGGGCTATAATATAAATAACAATAATATCTGAATCTGAACAAAGTACAACTCCAGACCCCAAAATCTGATGTCATGAGTAAAGAGCACTACAACTAATAAAGAGTACTATAATACATAAGTCTTTCTCTAAAAAATCAAATAAAGACAATAAAAATAAAAGAAGTCCGAAATCAACCTTGCTGGAAGAATCCTCGGTCAAGGGTTTTATAAAGTTTAATATTTTCTTTCAAAATCAGTATTTCTCTGTGGTACCAATTCTATGTATATGGATGAATAAAATAAGGATGCATGCTCATAACCAAAAAAATACTCCCTCCGTCCTATTTTATGTTACCTACTTTGATCGGGCACGAAGTTTAATAAATAAGGGAAGACTTGGTGATGTTTACTAAATTACCCTTTATCAAAAATGTACTACTATTATTTTTAATTAAGTGGGACCTTATAAGTGGGACCAATAAGGGTAAAAGAGTAATTGTGCTTTTTAAAAGTTACCAAATAAGGAAATGTGACATTCTTTTTGGGACTGACCAAAAAGGAAAGTAGGCCACATAAAATGGGACGGAGGGAGTGTCATATAAGGAATCAAGTCAATGATGGTATAAAAATAGATCAAATCTAAATAAATCATTATATAAGTCATCGCATGGCACCACAGTAATGAAGAGTCGTGTGAGAAATCAATAATATCAATTCAAGCCCCCACTCGAGTATCACCACAATAATCATCTCTCAAGTCAAATATAATGTTCACACAAGCCCCTACTCCAGTATCACAACAATAATAATCTCTCAAGTCAACAATACTACTCAAAAAGGCCCCCACACGGACATCACAATGAAATAACTATCTCAAAATACAAATCTCAGGATGCAATCACAAACCCAACTTCTAAAACAATTTGATAATAATTACCAAACTGTCGTCCCATACGTAACGTGAAATGGCTACCCAACCAGTGTATGCTCTATAGGCCACTACACTAAGCTCTAGGCACAACTTTTGATCACTATATCCTAAGGAATATGATTCATGATAAAATTTATGTAAAGGGTCATCTAAAATACCATGAACACCACACAATATTATGATGGAAAAAAATTCAGGATGAAATTGGAACCCCACCATTGTCATCACTGTAGAGAGAAAATTATCATCCCAGCGATGTTGCTACAGCAACAAATGGGCCGCTGCAGTGGTACTTAGGCAAAAAGTTGGGGAGACTTTAGCTATATCCCCATTTCACTACACACACCTTAATTTTTGACATCATAGATTTATCCCAACGTGGCAACCTTTAAAACCAAAATTCTAGGAATCTATTTGTCGTTTAGAAATTTTCTATGGAACACTATATCAACGACTATCCCGCAATAATCTCATCACCACTAATCATCACACCATGATCCACAATTCAACATTAAACCACACAATATCATATTTTCAACCAAAACCACACTACTCTAAGGTCTGTCATTCTTATACTAGGAAAACTTTTAGTGGGGTCCTTACACCCTAACCAATGCTATAACAAATACAACACTACCAACACACTAGTATGGGTTTCATTAACACATAAATTCTCTACAACAACTCACATTAGTCTATTCAACCCTCAACATACCTCAACCACTCAAGGAGCAACACCAACCAAGTATTATCATGTAACAACGAGAGGGATATTAATATGTATAAACACATCTAATAACTCTAATCCCTCAATTGACCCTGCAACCAAGATCGACAATCATAATCAAGCTAACTTATTTCACCAACCTTAGCAATTCAATTATACCACATTCAAGAGATACTATTAATCGATAATTATTCCCATACAATAAGCATATACACAACATCAAACCATAGTAAGCCAATTACAAGTTCTGTCTAATAACCCTGTCTCCTTACTAAACCTGTGAACCTCATCTAACTAGTCAACTCCTCATAATTCCCAATTCGAGGATTAACCTCAGGTTCTTCACTATTGACACCACACACTAGGGTGAGTACTAACTCCATAAATAACTCTATAAACTAGGCTAGCAGTCATTATCCTTCTCTTTCTTGTCCAATTAAGGCAACATAACAATAATTTTCAAGGCGTGAGGGTCACACAACACGTAAAATATCTCAACTATCAAATAAACACTACCATACTTAACATAAATCAAATAGATATGCAAGTCATAAGGTAAGCTTCCAATTCATCAAGTAGACATCCAAGTCATTAAGTAAGCTTTCACAATGCTAATATCAATAATCTTACACAAGGGTAAATTACACTTGTTTCAGCTTTCCATTTAGGATATTAAGTATTTCATTATCATATTATCACATCAAGGATCAGACTGCACAAAGAACCACAGTGTATCATAAAACATAAACCGGTCCACACAAGGAATAATAATATCTTATAAAATAATTGGACAATACATGGATCCAAATATAATGCCAAATAACCGAACCAGACAAAGATCCAAATATAATGATCAACAGCTATGTAACTCAGTTCACTCACGGAACCATCAAACGCTCCAATCATGGTGAACACACATGATATGGGTCTTATAAATGCCTACTAGCCACACACTTTCAACTTTCCTCGCTTAACTAATAACTCAAAAGGGCTTACTCCCAGGAAAGTTTTTAACTTAACATCCTCTTACGATCCATCCCGATAAACATAATCAATCAGTTAACGAAAGAGTTACTCTTACTAACTGCATTGAAAACTCTAATATTATGTTTAATCAAACAACATAAACACCCAAAGAAGCATGTATTACTCATTCAAAACATAATTCACAATATTAGAATACATGTCCTATACCTCTTATTGACCCTTATTGGTTAGAACAACTAATTGACAACCTTCCAAACATTAATGAGATACTAAAACATTAATGAGATACTAATTATATCCAACTAATCCTAATTGTACTTGTTGATATACAATTGGAATCTGTCGGATACCAATTGGACTCAAGTCAGGAGGGACAACATTGAAATAGCATGACGAAAAAGAAAAAAGTGAGATTGGTTTCCTAGATGCCTTGTATCTTACTATAGATTTGATGTGGATGTCAACATACCAGTATACAAGACTCTACTCTACATTTGATCTTGTCCTAGGTGTAACACCCAGTAAGTTTTTGAGTCCAGTTGACTACTGTAACATTCATGGAAATATTTAAACATGAGAGATTTGATGAATTATGCATTTATTTGTTGGGCATTAATGAGTTTTGTTCCATTGGTCCCAAATGAGGCCCAAAAATCATAAGGAAGACATGGCCCAAAAAGGGAATTTGACCCATTCTTCCATTTCTCTTTCATTGACCAAGTAAACATATCCAATGTGTGGATAAGGATCATTATAAAGGGACTAAATAAGTCAAGAAAATCAGATTTTTATTTCATCAAAGCACACATGCCCTTTTCTAATATTTTCCAACTTTTCTCTCTATACACAAACCCCAAGCCCTCATCTCTTTTGGGACAAGATCACTCCTTGGAAAGATTTGGTAAGTGTTTATGCTTATGGTTTTATATATTATATGCATTTAATATGTTTTAGATCATGTTGGTTATGTTGGTGAAGTGTGAGAAGTTCACTATATGTGAAACAATTTATGTTTGTTTAATCGGTGAAGGTTTTTGCCTTGTAAGTTGAAAATAGACTTGTGGTCTTGAAGGAAGTGGACTTGATGGGTTAAATATTGACATGTGATATTTGATTATAGCCTCAACTTTTTTTATTTTTGTACATAATGTTTAGAATTGTTATGGCAAAAATTGTGCATGGATTTGGTGGTGTATTGAAAAAAAAGCGTGGTTTTGGTGATATTCATGTGTGTTGCGAAACCATGGCTGATTGTTGGCATTTAAGATTATATAAAATATGTTAAGAGAAGTTTGGTTATGATCATGGACCATTTATTACAAAAAAGGACCCAGAAGAGACCCTTTTTGGCCGAAATGGGCACCCGCCCTCACAGACGAAGCACCTACTGGCGCAGGTGACTTCACAGGTGCCCCTGGATACTGCCAAGGGTCACCTGTGGACGTATTTCAGCCACTTGCGGGCACAGGTGGCTTTGCAGGTCCCTTCCAGAACACCGTTTTGCATTTTTTTGTCTCCCTTTGACCCCCGAAGGCCACCCCGGCCCACAAGCACAAATCCTCGGCATGAAATATAATCCTAAAGTACTCCAAAGATGTGAGAGGTAGGGAATATATAGATAGCAGTTTTGGAAACTCCAACAGGAATTGGGTGATGATGATGAATTGATGATAATGATAAGATCAGCTCATTGTGATTCAGCAATAGCTAGTTACTTCAGTTCCCTCCTCTCTCTCTCTCTCCCCTATACCCTTTATGGATGTAATTATAAACTTGTGATGCCATTTTAATGACTTTAAAGGGTCGTATGAAGGTATGTTGGACTATATTAAGTATGTATTATTGTTCATAAGTTGTTATGAGGCAAGTTGATAGGGTAATTGTGACGGAATGATAATGAGGAAGCATAAAGGGTAAACATGGTGTGAAATGCTATCGATGTATAATGTCTTGGTCAATGTATGGAATACTATGGTATTGTTAGTATGATAATTCCATTAATGGTGTTGTAAAGGTAGAAATGATGTTCTAGGGCAATTGTGTAACTCATTGTCGTCTTATGCACTTGGAATGTAGCTTGTGGTTAATGTTGGTTCCGTTATGTACTTGTGTTGTAGAGTAAAACATAAGGAAGGAGTTGGACTATTGTTTTCATATATAGACTTGTGTATTCATATTGGAAGTATAAGGTATGTAAGGTTACTCTTACCATATCCTTCTGCAGCACATATTGTTCGCATTGTCATTGTATTTGTTCCATTCCGAAATGCGCTAAGGCATGTCATTTCAGGCTGTCATGTAGTGTTATTCACATGTTCTTTATTCGTGGATTAGTTGTTAGTCATATGTCTCTTAATCATGAACTGATGTTCTTAAGCTTCCAATAATGTTGTGACTACAAATATATCAACCTCTCATAAGTGGATGAATCAATCTCTCGCAAGTAAAAGTATGAATCTCACAACAGTAAGAAATAAAGTAATTCATATTTGTTGGTTGTGAGAGTACGGGTGGTAACTCTAGAGGCATAAGCCTAGCTCGAGCCGATCCTGAATTTGTTGGATCAGGGAGCAGTCCTAAAGCCATAAGCCTAGCTCAGGCCGATCCTGACAGGTGGTAGCTCTAGAGGTAAGAACCTAGCTCGACCCGAACCTGATTTGTTGATTTATGGGTGGTAGCTCTAGAGTCATAAGCCTAGCTCGAGCCGATCCCAATATAACGTTATGTTATGTTAAGACCCACTGATCAATTGGGGCACGAGTACGATGTGATTTAAGTGATGAGGAATAAATAATAAAGCGAAGAAAAAATAATTTATGTAAGGTACATGGTTCCACATATGCAGAATCTGTGAGTTATTCATATTGACTATTCTCTCACATTTTGATTCCATTGACGTATTTATGATAGTTTTATATGGCCTTACATACTCAGTACATACTTCGTATTGACCTCCCTTGGGGGGGCTTACCTTACTTGCTGCAGGCACAGGTACTAGTATACCTCCACAGTAGGTTGCAAATCTTTTACGTACTTTTGGTGAGCTCCAGTTGGTTCGGGGCTTTCTGAGTTGCTATGTACATTTATTTGGTATTGTATATGTGTCTAGAGCGGGGTCTTGTCCCGAATCTAGGTTGGTTATGGTTACGCATCTGTAGAGGCTTTGTAGATGTTGTGGGATAGATGAAAAAATTGTATGAAATGTATGTTTTGTCTTGATGGCCCCAACGGCCAAGTTTCATAGTTATCATGTATTTTCCATGGTTTTCGCTGTTGGTATCTTATATCTACTTGTAGTGGTGATGTTTATTGAATAGCATGTACATGAGTGTATGAGAATGATGATTGCTTCTCTCGGGCCTTAACGGCTTTCGGTGCCAGTCCACCCCGTTGGGATACGGGGTATGACAAAAGTAGTATCAGAGCGGTCGTTCTAAGGGTGTCTACAAAGTCGTGTCTGAGTAGAGTCTTACTTATCGATGTGTTGTGCACCACATTTATAAGTATGAGGCTACGGGACATTTAGGAGTTGTTTTTGTTCTTCAACTCTTAGATCGTGCATTAGAGCCAATATTGTAGTAGAATCATATCTAACCATTGGTGATTGGTTTTCTTTGATATAGTAAACTGACGATGACAAGAACAGGTAAAGACAAGGGTAAGAAGGTTGGTATGCTTGTCGGAGAAGGATCGAGTAGATCACCACCTGACCTAGCTAGTCAAGGTGGTGCTGACACTGAATTTGCATCGCGGGCTCCTTCTACTTTTCCAGTTCCAGAAGAGCCGATAAGGAGAGAAGTATCTTCGAAATTGCCTGATAATACTATTGAGCAAGATTTAATGAGTGCGGTACAAATATTGACTCGTGTAGTTGCTGCACAAGCCCAAAGAAGCTCTTGTGCAGCAGAAGGAGGGACAGGGGCACAAGAGAAAGATGCAGGAATTGGGAGTAGGATCATCAAAGAGGGCGAAACCCATGGGACAAATAATGGCATCCCAAGGAGGATTTGGGCCTCGAATTTTTCACAAACCGCTTAGGCCATCATTTCCCCATTCCGCAGCAAATACTCCCCCTCTATTCCAAGGGTTTCGAAGAAACCAGTTTGGGCAAGGAAGTGAGATTCAGGATTTACGGCTAGTAGGGTATCAAGCACAAGGAAGTATGAGTCAATTGAGGTCTCCTCGTCAGCAGTGCCAGCGCTGTGGGAAGTATTATTTAGGTGAATGCTGGTTTCAGCAGTGTCAACGCTGCGGGAACTATCATTTAGGTGAATGTCGGTTGGGAATATATGTTTGCTTTTGGTGTGGCGTGCCAGGGCACATGGTGAGAGAGTGCCCACAAATAGGCATGGATGGTATGACACAACCTACGGTAGCCGCCGTTGCGTTATCATCGTCAGATGTACAACCTGCTGGTCATGGCAGAGGTACTAAAGGAGCAGCTAGTTCTAGTGGCATTCAGGGCCGTACCTACGCCATGGCGGATCGGCAAAAATTTGAGGCTTCTCCTGATGACGTGACAAGTATATTATTTTTCTTTTCACGTAACATATTTACATTGATTGATTCGTGTTTTACCCTATCATATGTTACTCCATTTATTGTTGAAAAGAAAAAAAAAATTGTGAAAGGACATTAGAATTTTTTTTTAGTTAATCCATTTGAGGTATCTACACCAAAAGGTGAATCTATTGTAGTTAAAAGAGTGAAATTTTGTAGTAACTGTGTGGGGTCATGATACATTGGCTGATCTTATTAAATTGAAAATGGTGGGTATTGATGTTATAATGGGTATGAATTGGCCGACTTCTTGTTATGCCACGGTAGATTGCTGGGCTAAGAAGGTACATTTTCAGTTTCCACAAAAGAATGTTCTTGAATAGGAGGGTAATGTTGGAGCACCGAGAGGTTAAATTATTTCCTATCTTAAGTATAAGGTATGTAAGGTTACTCTTACCGTATCCTTCTGCAGCACATATTGTTCCCATTGTCATTGTATTTGTTCCATTCCGAAATGCGCTAAAGCATGTCATTTCAGGCTTTCATGTATTGTTATTCACATGTTCTTTATTCGTGGATTAGTTGTTAGTCATAAGTCTCTTAATTATGAACTGATGTTCTTAAGCTTCTAATAATGTTGTGACTACAAATATATCAATCTCTCATAAGTGGATGAATCAATCTCTCGCAAGTAAAAGTATGAATCTCACAACAGTAAGAAATAAAGTAATTCATATTTGTTGGTTGTGAGAGTACGGGTGGTAGCTCTAGAGGCATAAGCCTAACTCGAGCCGATCCCGAATTTGTTGGATCAGGGGGCAGTCCTAGAGGCATAAGCCTAGCCCGGGCTGATCCTGATAGGTGGTAGCTCTAGAGGTAAGAACCTAGCTCGAGCCGAATGTGATTTCTTGATTTATGGGTGGTAGCTCTAGAGGCATAAGCCTAGATTGAGCCTATCCCAACATAAACGTTATGTTATGTTAAGACCCACTGATCAGTTGGGGCCCGGGTACGATGTGATTTAAGCGATGAGGAATAAATAATAAAGCGAAGAAAAAATAATTTATGTAAGGTACATGGTTCCACATATGCAGAATCGGTGAGTTATTCATATTGACTATTCTCTCACATTTTGATTCCATTGACATATTTATGACAGTTTTATATGGCCTTACATACTCAGTACATACTTCGTATTGACCTCCCTTGGGGGGGCTTACCTTACTTGCTGCAGGCGCAAGTACTAGTAGACCTCCATAGTAGGTTACGGATCTTTTATGGACTTTTGGTGAGCTCCAGTTGGTTCGGGGCTTTCTGAGTTGCTATGTACATTTATTTGGTATTGTATATGTGTCTAGAGTGGTGTCTTATCCCGACTCTAGGTTGGTTATGGTTACGCATCTGTAGAGGCTTTGTAGATGTTGTAGGACAGATGAAGAAAATATATGAAATGTATGTTTTGTCTTGATGGCCCCAATGGTGTTTTGTCTTGATGGCCCCAACGGCCAAGTTTCATAGTTATTATGTATTTTCCATGGTTTCCGTTGTTGGTATCTTATATCTACTTGTGGTGGTGATGTTTATTGAATAGCATGCACATGAGTGTATGAGAATGAAGATTGGTTCTCTCGGGCCTTAATGACTTCGGGTGCCAGTCCACCCCATTGGGATACGGGGTGTGACACTAGGAGACTAGTAACTTGGGCTCTGATACCATCTTGCACGATCCAAATAACGGGATCGTACGGGCACCTACCCAACTCTACCCTAGATAGGAGAACCTTTACAACCCAACCTTTAACCATTGCAGAAAATATTTCTAAAACCCTAAGCATTAGTAAATAATAAACCTTTATATTTAAAACAAAACTGTATTATAAAAATTACATTGTGAAATTCAACTACACAATTTCCCAGAAGCTAGTCTAAATAGGTACTAGAGCATTAAGTACAAGAAGGATGACTTAAGACACACCCTTCATGTAAGAGTGGGATGACAAGATCTACTGAAGAATAATCACGGTTGCACCTACAGAAACTTCAACTGACCAACAATCATGATTGTACTCCTAAAAGTAGATATAGTAAGTGTAGTATCAATACAATTATACGTGCTATTAGGTATCATCGACCAACCAAGGTTAGAAAATATATAACAACATATAGCAATCAAAAAGAGATCATGACAATATACACTTAACAACTTAACATATTTAACATACTTATCATACTTAGCATACTTCAATTCCCAACCTTACCACTTTTCCCTTTATTATAACATTGTTAATTTTACCCCTAGTGGGTGAATAAATGATATAATTCCATGGAACCACAAAACCCATTTTTCTTACGCACTCATCTCATTAAAATACCTCTACCCCCTCCTCTCATTAATCCTTCTTTATAAAAACCCTTGCTCACTCTTCTATTACCATTACCCATCGGAATTACAACCACTAAGACAATTAAATAAGTAACAACAATGTCATAAGAAAATACATTACGATACATTTCACGAATATAACTATACACCCAGAATGATAAGACCTATATATAATTCAAGACATACCTTATATTCACACTTTTCTGCAATGCACAATCACAGCCCATCAACTTACTAACCATCAATTATCTTCTTCGTATCATTCTTTTTCAAGTCATTCATATCGAATCACTTACACTTGAGAAGCCCATTCATCAACCAATCATTCATAAGATGATACACAATAATGCAATCACAATAATGCAGTAACAACAATGCATTAACCATAATACATGCCTAAAAATGGTGTACATACATACTAGGATCGGCAGGGACCCTTAGTCATGACCTGCAGGGGAGAGTTCAGTCCATGTACCATATCGGCATGGTACCTAATCCCAATAAATACTCTATACCGATGTGGTACACGATCCTAATATCAATTTGTATCAGCATGGTCCCCGACCCTCCAAATATCATAATGTATGAATGGCATCCTCAAATATCAACCAAGATGAAACACAGTGTACTAATTATGTAAGTACATACTTTTCTAGATATTGAGTCAAAATCAAGTTCATCATTTCAGGTAAACAACAAATATCCACTAACACATGAAATCATGAATATGCCCGAAAACCAATTCACATATCTTGTAATACATGCCTTATCAAATCATATTCATCAGTTACAGTATGTTCGAAGATCAATCCACCACTTATTCAAATAAGCATTATCAAACCCAATCATCAATCACAAATATGTCCGAAGACCAATCAATCAAGTATCCAATTTAGGAGTGCACATTCCACATAAAATGATGTCTAAACTCTAACTCAACATACCTAGTTAATCCACCAATCTAACCCTTTTTTATTCCTATTGAAATCGGTAATTATAGTTAGTAACTAGTAACCCATCATTCAAATCATCACTAAGTTCAAGACACTATTTCATTAGCCGATTATTCAACCCCTTGGCTCTATTAAACTTATAATTCTAGCTTGAGTCATACACCTTTACATATCTCACTCCCTAGAACTTAGCCAAAACTTGACTTTAGGTTCTTAAGTTATGACACCACATCCTTTTATCACGATTGATTCTTCAAACTCTTTTTCAATAAGAATATCTCATAGTAGAAACACACACAATATCGAATTCACCCTTTCTAATAAATTAAGGATGAGTTTTATAGATTACAAGCTCACTTAATTCCTTTATTGTTATCCACATTCACATATTAAACTTGTAAATTAAGTAAGTCTGACTAATACAAACACCCATCAAGGGATCCACACCAAAATATAACCACACCCAATTAGATCTTTATTACATTAATTACATGTTTTATCCATCCAAACTCCTTAATTCCACTATTAAAGATCATTCTAGTAATTCTAAGATGTTATTATATTGAAAGATGAAGAAAATGACAGAAGAACTTACCTCAATGAAGAATTTCCACCCTAGATCTTGAAAAATCACCCCTCTAGGGCTTTGGAATGAAGATTTTGAGTTAACAATCTAAAAACTATCAAAATAAGCTTAAGTACTACCTATTTCTTACTGCAGCAGCATTCGGGTCGATGCAGTGGCCATAACTTTTTACTCCAGAAGTGGATTAACAAACGATCGGAGGCATTGGAAAAAAGACTCAAAGATCTTTAGTGTCACGACCCGAAATCCCATTTGGGCCGGACTGGCACCCGGAGCCAATATGGCCCGAGAGAACCAATCTTTTCTCATGAACCTTCGTATGCATATCCTAGTATGAATCTTGTTATATCTCATGCAACTATGCGGAAGACATGATCATGGAACATATGCTATACATATATGTATTTAGGAAACTTGGCCGTTGGGGCCATTAAGTCAAGACGGACATTTATCTCTTACATTCATAACCCACACATGTCTACAAAATCCTCTACTAGATGTATCAACAAGATAAACTTAAAGTCGGGACAAGTCCCCGCTTTATACAATATTTAGAATATCAAAACAAATATACAACTATGACCCAGAAAGCTCCGAACCAAGTGGAGCTCACCAAAACTCTGCAAAAGATCCCCAGTCTACAGAAGGGGTCTACTAATACCTGCACCTACAACATGTAAGGTAAGTCCCCCGAGGAGGTCAATACGAAGAATGTACTGAGTATGTAAGGCTCATAAGAAATTCATCATACATGCTAACAACAACAATGGAGTCAATATAAGAGAAATGGTAAGTGTGAATAAACTCTCTCTATATATGTTAGGAACCATGAATATTTCCTTTATTACTGTCATTTACCATCCTTTATATACCCCCTTATTCAAGAGAGAGTTACTTTTACTCAAGAGACTTGCCTTTAAGAGATTCTTTATATGCAATAGATTCTTTCTTGCTTTTATGCTCATCATCATTATTATTCATCTTCTTGGTTAACTAAATCCACTCTTTAGTGGGTTAATAACTACATCCACTCATTGGTGGGTTAA
Organism: Capsicum rhomboideum; assembly: GCA_031232105.1. Taxonomy (NCBI): domain Eukaryota; kingdom Viridiplantae; phylum Streptophyta; class Magnoliopsida; order Solanales; family Solanaceae; genus Capsicum; species Capsicum rhomboideum. The sequence goes on along the minus strand of CP124719.1, from coordinate 41,455,981 downwards.
TTACTACATCCACTCTTTGGTGGATTAATTACTACATCCACTCTCAGGTGGGTGAATTACTACATCCACTCTCAGGTGGGTGAATTACTACATCCACTCTCTGGTGGGTTAACTACATCCACTCTTCGGTGGGTTAACTACATCCACTCTTCGGTGGGTTAACTACATCCACTCTTTGGTGGGTTAATCATATTTACACACTTTTCTTCACTTCGTACTTGGGAGGGATTGATATATTAACTTATGAGAGATTGATACACTCACTTATGAGAGATTGATACATTGAGGATCATGACACTAATTGAAACACACAGACATTTTACCTCACTTCTAGACTTCATGAGATGGACACCTTAACTTGAGAGATAGATATATAAGTTCACACATTACCCCTTCACTACCCTTATGAGATCTTATGAGATTGGTACAAACATAGTCATAATAATATTATTGAATTTGGAAACATGACATGATTGGAAATACTATTCAAGCATAAATAGATTCTCATACATTATTCCCTCTTTGAGATAGTTCTTTGAGAAATTACAACGTTATGACATCTTTGGAACTTCGGGAAATGAATAAGAGATAAGTGAATCATCATTCATCTAAGAGTAGGATACATATGAATAACAATATATGTCAACCTGAATTTGATATACTTCAATCCTCTCGGAATTGAAACAAGCCCAATGTCAATGTGAACAATATGTTGTAGAAGGATACGGAAAAAGGAACCTTACATACCTTGTATTCTCAATACGATTCTACAATCTTAAGTGTGCATACAATAGTCCCGCTCCGTCCTTATGTTTCACTCTACAACACAAGTACATAACGGAACCAACATTAACCACCAATTACCTTACAATGGCATACAATAACAATGAGTTACATGTTTGGCTTTAACATGTCATTTCCCCCTTGACAATACCATTCATGAAGTTATTATACCAATAATCCCACAATATTCCATACATTGACCAATACATGATAACCAATAGCATGTCACACCAAGTTCATACTTTACACTTCTCCATCACCACCACATCACAATTATTCCATCATATCACTTCAATACACCTCACAACAACAAATCGGCCAAAATCTCATAATTTACACTTATATGAAAATAACAAGTTTAATAACATAATTACACCATACATGTTCGTATTTCATCCATACCATGCCCTTTCATCCAAATCACAAGTCATATTTCAAGCTTAAATCCCATGGATAACAAATCTTTTACCAAACCACAAAGTACCATGTTCAACACTTCCAAGCATAACCAACATGATTTACACACTCTCCTATGCATATAATATATTAATCCATAACAATAATCACTTACCCAAGCTTGAAAAATGATGATCTTGCTCCAAATGTTGGCTTTGAACTCTTAGGGTTTGAGAATAAGTTGAGAAATATCTAGAAAACATGAGAGTTTCCAAGTGAATAAAATCAGATTTTTTCCCCTTTTTATAGGCCTTCAATTTAATCCTTAGCCACTCTTGGCATTTAATGCAATGTTTTGACCCATTCTTGGCCCATGTTTTCTTTCTCATTTTGGGCTTTTTATGAGCCCAATTCACTTAACCCAATAAAATCAATAATTTCTCATGTTTAAATCATTTCATACACGTTACGATAATATTCCCACTCACGCAATTTATATTTGTCGCCTCAATCCCAAAAACAAGCAATTCTAGCCACGTTTGGCCTATTTTGACCAAATGGGTAAAATCGTCATTTTGATGCCAAATTCGTTGATGAGTAATTTTACCATAACAACATAATACTTCACTCATTTCATGTATATTCTCATGGTTGTAGAAGAAACGTGGCAAAAATCGGCTCGGTACGTCCCCGGGCACCCTTGGGGCTTAAGAAAATTTCCAACTTTGAAAAGTGGCCGAAACCAGCCTGGCATGCCCTTGTGCGCGCCATATTGCTGACTCTGGGCTAAAAAATTTGCCTAAGAGAGTCCTGGCACGCCCTCTGGCGTGCCCCACCCCAATATTTTTCAAATTTTCATTTCTTAGACTTTTCTTCGCGGATTTGGTTAGATACTTCAAGTCCTATTCTCTACCTTACTTCTTACCTTTAATATACCTTTTTTGGAGGTCCTCTTAGCCACATTTTGAATCCCACAAATCCTCCACAAAAATCACAAAATACTTCCTACAAAGGGCTAATCACATGTACGAGGCCAAATTTAAATTTTTCTCATAACTAACATTACAAATTACTTACTCATGGCATCTCGACACGTAAGTAACCATTGTTCAACGTAGTCACATAGGGTTGGGAGTATACGGGGTGTTACATTCACAAGTGGTATCAGACCAGGTCGTTCTAAGGGTGTCTACAAAGTCGTGTCTGAGTATAGTCTTACTTATCGATGTGTTGTGCACCACATTTATAAGTAGGAGGCTATGGGACATCTAGGATGGTGTTTCTATTCTTCACTTCTAGATCGTGCAATAGAGCCAGTGTTGTAAGTTGAATTATATCTGATCATTGAAATTTATTTCTCTTGTTATAGTCAAAAATGCCAATGACAAGAAGAGGTAGAGGTAAAGGCAAGCAGGTAGATGTTTGTGATCATGTTGAGATGGTTGATCTTATGGAGATGGGAATGGAAGATTTTTTTTATGTTGCAATAAGTATGAAGTGGTTGACTTCTTGTTATGTCACGAAGATTGCCAAGCTAAGTAAGAAAGTCCACGAAAGACCGTCCTTGAGTGGAAAGGTAAATTTGTTTCCTATCCTGAGGTAAGGAAAGCGATGTTCAAGGTATACACATGGTATGACAAAGGTAGTTGGGATGATCATCTACCCCTTATTGAATGTGCTTATAATTATAGAAGTATCACAATGGTACCTTATAAAGGTTTATAAAGAAGAAAGTCTAAATCATCAATTGGATGATTTAGAGCGAGTGGAACTGCCTTACGTCGGGCTAGATTTTGTTCACTAAGCTATAGAGAAGGTTAAGGTGGTACAATAGTAGCTACAAGCTAACACAAGTTATACGCCGAGATCCATTGCTTTTAGTGAAAATGTACAAGTTATGGAGGATCTCACTAGGAAGAAATATCTATTGCTGTTATAGACCGCAAGTTAAGAGGTTAAGAAATAAAGACATAACTTCTGTAAAAGTTCTTTGGAGGAATCAACAAGTCGAAGAGATCGCATGAGAAGTTGAGAAAATAAAAATGATGAAATCGACGTACCCATATTGTTTCAAATGGAAGAAAAAGTTCAAAGTGTGGAAGTAGACCTATAACAAGTAAATATCCATGAGCCTTAAGGTTTATGCATAAATATGCTAATATAGAGATGCATTTGTTGTAATTGAAGCTACATCGTTAACATTCGAGGACGAATGTTTCTAAGGGAGGGAGAATATAACACCCCGTATACTCCCAACCCTATGTGACGACGTTGAACAATGGTTACTTAGGTGTCGAGATGCCATGAGTAAGTAATTTGTAATGTTAGTGATGAGAAAAATTGAAATTTGGCCTCGTACATGTGATTAGCCCTTCGTAGGAAGTATTTTGTGATTTTCGTGGAGCATTTTTGGAGTTCAAAATATGGCTAAGAGGACCTCCAAACAAGGTATATTAAAGGTAAGAAGTAAGGTAAAGAATAGGACTTGAAGTATCTAACCAAATCCGCTAAGAAAAGTCGAAGAAACGAAAATTTGAAAAAAATTGGGGTGGGGCGCGCCAGGCGGCTCTGGGCCAAATTTTTTAGCCCAGAGGCAGCAATATGGAGCACCCAAGGGCGTGCCAAGCTGGTTTCGGCCATTTTTCAAAGTTGGAAATTTTCTTAAGCCCCAAGGGTGCCCGGGGACGTACCGAGCCGATTTTTGCCACGTTTCTTCTACAACCACGAGCATATACATGAAATGAGTGAAGTATTATGTTGGTATGGTAAAATTACTCGTCAACGAATTTGGCATCAAAATGACGATTTTACCCTTTTGGTCAAAATAGGCCATACGTGGCTAGAATTGCTTGTTTTTGGGATTGAGGCCACGAATATAAATTGCGTGAGTGGGAATATTGTCGTAACGCGTATGAAATGATTTAAACATGAGAAATTATTGATTTTATTGGGTTAAGTGAATTGGGCTCATAAAAGGCCCAAAATGAGAAAGAAAACATGGGCCAAGAATGGGTCAAATGACCCATTCTTCCATTGTCTAAGCCAATACATTGCATTAAATGCCAAGAGTGTCTAAGGATGAAATTGAAGGACTATAAAAGGGAAAAAAATCTGATTTTATTCACTTGGAAACTCTCATGTTTTCTAGATATTTCTCAACTTATTTTCTCTCAAACCCTAAGAGTTCAAAGCCAACTTTTGGAGCAAGATCATCATTTTTCAAGATTAGGTAAGTGATTATTGTTATGTATTAATATATTATATGCATAGGAGAGTATGTAAATCATGTTGGTTATGCTTGGAAGTGTTGAACATGGTACTTTGTGGTTTGGTAAAAGATTTGTTATCCATGGGATTTAAGCTTGAAATATGACTTGTGATTTGGATGAAAGGGCATGGTATGGATGAAATATGAACATGTATGGTGTGATTATGTTATTAAACTTGTTATTTTCATATAAGCGTAAATTATGGGATTTTGGCCGATTTGTTGTTGTGAGGTGTATTGAAGTGATATGATGGAATAATTGTGATGTGGTGGTGATGGAGAAGTGTAAAGTATGAACTTGGTGTGACATGCTATTAGTTATCATGTATTGGTCAATGTATGGAAAATTGTGGGATTATTGGTATAATAACTTCATGAATGGTATTGTCAAGGGGGAAATGACATGTTAAAGCCAAACATGTAACTCATTATTATTGTATGCCATTGTAAGGTAATTGGTGGTTAATGTTGGTTCCGTTATATACTTGTGTTGTAGAGTGAAACATAAGTACGGAGCGGGACTATTGTATGCACACTTAAGATAGTAGAATCGTATTGAGAATACAAGGTATGTAAGGTTCCTTTTTCTGTATCCTTCTGCAACATATTGTTCACATTGACATTGGGCTTGTTTCAGTTCCGAGAGGATTGAAGTCTATCAAATTCAGGTTGACGTATATTGTTATTCATATGTATCCTACTCTTAGATGAATGATGATTCACTTATCTCTTATTCATTTCCCGAAGTTCCAAAGATGCCATAACGTTGTAATTTCTCAAAGAACTATCTCAAAGAGGGAATAATGTATGAGAATCTATTTATGCTTGAATAGTATTTCCAATCATGCCATGTTTCCAAATTCAATAATATTATTATGACTATGTTTGTACCAATCTCATAAGATCTCATAAGGGTAGTGAAGGGGTAATGTGTGAACTTATATATGTATCCCTCAAGTTAAGGTGTCCATCTCATGAAGTCTAGAAGTGAGGTAAAATGTCTGTGTGTTTCAATTAGTGTCATGATCCTCAATGTATCAATCTCTCATAAGTGAGTGTATCAATCTCTCATAAGTTAATATATCAATCCCTCCCAAGTACGAAGTGAAGAAAAGTGTGTAAATATGATTACCCCACCAAAGAGTGGATGTAGTTAACCCACCAAAGAGTGGATGTAGTTAACCCACCGAAGAGTGGATGTAGTTAACCCACTGAAGAGTGGATGTAGTTAACCCACCAGAGAGTGAATGTAGTAATTCACCCACCAGAGAGTGGATGTAGTAATTCACCCACCAGAGAGTGGATGTAGTAATTAACCCACCAAAGAGTGGATGTAGTAATTAACCCACCAAAGAGTGGATGTAGTAATTAACCCACCAAAGAGTGGATGTAGTTATTAACCCACCAAAGAGTGGATGTAGTTAACCAAGAAGATGAATAATAATGATGATGAGCGTAAAAGCAAGAAAGAATCTATTGCGTATAAAGAATCTCTTGAAGGCAAGTCTCTTGAGTAAAAGTAACTCTCTCTTGAATAAGGGGGTATATAAAGGATGGTAAATGACAGTAATAAAGGAAATATTCATGGTTCCTAACATATATAGAGAGAGTTTATTCACACTTACCATTTCTCTTATATTAACTCCATTGTTGTTGTTAGCATGTATGATGAATTTCTTATGAGCCTTACATACTCAGTACATTCTTCGTACTGACCCCCTCGGGGGACTTACCTTACATGTTGCAGGTGCAGGCATTAGTAGACCCCCTCTGTAGACTGGGGATCTTTTGCAGAGTTTTGGTGAGCTCCACTTGGTTCGAAGCTTTCTGGGTCATGGTTGTATATTTGTTTTGATATTGTAAATATTGTATAAAGCGGAGACTTATCCCGACTTTAAGTTGATCTTGTTCATACATCTGGTAGAGGCTTTTGTAGACATGTGTGGGTTATGAATGTAAGAGATAAATGTCCTTCTTGACTTAATGGCCCCAACGGCCAAGTTTCCTAAATACATATATGTATAGCATATGTTTCCATGATCATGTTTTCCGCATAGTTGCATGAGATATAACAAGATTCATACGAGGATATGCATACGAAGGTTCATGAGCAAAGATTGGTTCTCTCAGGCCATATCGGCTCCGGGTGCCAGTCCGGGCCTAATGGGATTTTGGGTCGTGACATTTAGTTTGGAGAATATTGGGCTCCATAACTCTTTATATTCTAGGAAGCGCTTTTTTGAAGTTGACTCTAGTTTAAACATAGACCAAAACTCAGTCGGTAAGGGAACTTCCAACTTAACTTTGTGCTAGGGGTATTGTATGACCTTAATGCATGTCTAATGCACTCCCATACTAAATAATTATCCTATAGCCTATGATGAATAAGATTCTTATACCTTTACCATAGATATTTTTAGTAACAAAGAAATAGGTCATTACAATAAGCCTACCATAAATTAAAGATTGTAATCCTACAATAAAGAATTTAAGTCAAACAAAGCCAAAAATATGAGTAGTTTCTTCTTTCGAACAATTTCTCAAACACCTCTAACACAAACCTGGATGCATTATCAAAACGAACAAAAATCCGTTCTCATCATATATAATAATAATAACCTTTCTAATACTTTGAAATATTAGTTGAGGTGGAACTTAATCCCATATTATAATTTATGCTTTTGTAAGTCCTCTACATTCATGTCTTATTTATATATTGTGATTATATGTGGCAAAAATCACTAAATTGATTGGTTTTTTGAATAAAAGAAGGTTCTTTCACCTTATAATTATTCTTTATTCCTGCTTCAACTCATAAATGACTATCCGGGGATCATTCACTCTACTATACAACCACTAAGAGAGATTTATTAACAACACCTCTTTCTAACTTCAAAACGGCTAAGCTTGTCGCCCACTAAAGTAATTGTCACAGCTCCAGCTAAAATAATTGTAATTAGTTGCTCCAATGGATAAAAGCTAGTTGAAAACTATGACAGGTGCTTAATATAAGAACTGATTGAAATTTAATATATTGTATCAAACTAAACTTTTGAATGTTCAGTATTTGATATCTACTTTTTTTACTGATTACTAAAACTAAACTTTAAAAATACCAAATTAAAATGCTAACATGCTGGAATTTATAATGTCCAAAAGTATCGATAGAAAATATCAAATCATATTTGTCAAAAAAATCTTATTCAAATTATGAATAAAGTTCTAATTAAATATTATCATTCATACAAGTAGCTTTTCCCAAGCATGAAATCACATTTGAGTGTATTTTTTATTTTTTCATCATATTTACGAAATTGAGTTTCAAATCTTTTTTAGATGCATGTAAAGGAAAGAAAAATTGTTCCTAAATGTATCTTCTAAATCCATGTAGAAATTATCCTAGAAATAATGCATTATGGGCAAGCAAGTCATGGTAAAAAAAATTTAATAAAAGGTGTGGCCAGGCCACATATTATTGAAAATGCAATATTAATATATACATGTCCATCAGTTATGCTCATTAGCCCAAATTGAATAGTAAATAAACAAAAAAATGAAAAAAAGACAAGGACCTAGCTAAAATAAAACAAAACAAAACATCTCAAAATATCATCTTAAAGAAACTCAATCGTCCCTCTAGAATCTTATCCAATAATCCGATGATGAACCAGAGCAATGAAGAAGATGTCATCTAGCTGAGCGAGCTGAAGAAAAAAAAAGCCTCTACCCTGGAGTAGCAATCTATGGGGTTTCACATGCTAGAGTTGGGTTAATTTCACTTTAGACGTCAACAAATCTTACTAACACCGTGTAGTCGATTCCGATAAAAATTTCTTTGACTACTTGCAGGTATTTATCCCATATAATAACCTCTGAAAGTATTAGTCTATTCAAGGATAAGACTAGATCAGTCGAATCTTCACATCTTCTTGTTGACTAATTCTACTAACCTCTCTCAACAGATTGAGGTTCAAAGGAAGTCATGATAAAAATAATGCATGTTATACATTTATTTTGTATATTATCACATAACTATAGCCAAGTAAATATATTTTTTAGTTTAATCAATGCATTAGACATGAATTAAGATCATACAATACCCCTACCACAAAGTTAAGTTGGAAGTGCCCTTACCGATTAAGTTTCGATCTATGTTTAAACTAGGGTCAACTTCAAATGAGAAATCCTCCTAGAATATAAAGAGTTATGAGGCCCAATACCCACCAAATTAAATATCTTTGAGTCTTCTTTCTAACGCCTCCAACCGTTTGTTAATCCACTTTCGGAGTAAAAAGTTATGGCCGTTGTAGTAACCAGAATGTTGTTGCAGTGAAAAACAGGCAGTACTTGAGCTTATGTTGACAGTTTTTGGATTTTAAACTCAAAAACATCACTCCAAAGCCATGGAGGAATGATTTTCCAAGGTTTAGGGTGGCAATTATTCATTGAGATAAGTTCTTCTATCATCTTCTTCATCTTTCAATCTAATAACATCTTAGAATCATTAGAATGATCTTTAATGATGGAATTAAGGGTTAGAACCCTTGGTTCATGAGATTTTGGGGAAATCTATGAGTTGGGGTAATATCATGTAAATTACTTCTATATTGTTAACTAACGGTTCCTAGCATGAATTTGATGATTGGAGACCTGGAATTCAATAAAGAAAAGATTTTAGCTTTAAAACTCCATTAATGGAGATGAATTGAGTATGATAGAACTAGTTAATCAAACACCTTCTACATAAAACAGTAGGATCATCAATTGAGCTATCACTATTTTTCCCTATTAACTTTTACTCTCTTCATTCATTTTTACTTATCTATAATAGACTTTTTATCTCTTTAAAAAGAAAATAAAGTAAATATTTTATTAGAATATGCATAATTATTAGGGCTTTAAAAAAATTGCAGAAATAATTTGAAAAATTATACTGGTTAATATCATCTATATAATAAAAGTATCTCTCTTAGACAAGTGAAAGATAAAATTTATGTCTAATATAGAATGTAAGTAAAAATAAACCGAGAAAGTATTACTACTACATCTTTTTCATGTAAAGAGGGACCTAAATGAAAATTTTGCATCGAAAATGGGTTCAAATGTAATGATAAGCTCTCCTTTTAATTTCAAGCCGTCTATTTTATCTTTGGAATTTCAAGCTAATTATTTCTCTCCCACATCCCGCAATTTAATGGCTGGTGGAGATTTAATAACTGGAAAAAAAATTAAAATTAAAATTGTGTATCATTATGTACTGCACCTAAAGAGAAAAGGTACAACATTCTATAGCACAGTTACATTAATCTCCCTAGACTTAGGCTTACAATGGCAGTGCATAAAAGAGAAAATATTTTCTTATATAAGTATTTGTTCTTTTTTATAAATCAGTTTGGTCCAGACGTTGTTATTTCCTGCAACCAAAAATCAGAAAGTCGATAGTTCTAAGCCTACAGTAAACTGTATTTCCTCAAAGAATTTAATTCACTCACAATTTTCCAAGGTTTGGATTAATTCCTTCCAGGATAGAATAGAACACTATTGGCAATGAAAATTGCAGAACTTCGGCAAACTCAACAAACAGAGTAAATAACACTTACTTTGATTTCTTTGAAAAAAAAAGAAAGTTCTTAACTTAGTAAGATAATATATTTTGTATCCTTCATCTGAGGAAAAAGACTAATATTTATATCCCAAAAGGTAATGCTTCAAAAAAGAAGCAATGGTTGAAGAAAAGTCACAACTTTTTGAAACGTCGCCTGACCTGCAGACCCCATCTACGGCCGCAGGTCAGCTTTGGTATAAAAAGAATGTCTTGGCTGACCTTTTGTCTCAAAAGGTCGCATCCTCGATCGATCATTTTCCAAATTCAAATCTGAAGCTGAAGCTAAAGTCGAAGCCGAACCTGAGTCGAGCGAGCGACGACGACGACGGCGTGAGCCTTGTCTTTTTCTTGCCTCACTATCGACATAAAGAAAAACATCTTTATTTATACATACAAAATTTCCTTTCTCCCACCAATGTGGGAGAATACTTCTTCCATAAAGTGAGGATTCATTATTCACTTTCCCTCCATATTTTTTCCTCCATTTTCTATTCACATTTATAAATCAAATCCAACAATCCCCCACACGAATGAGGAATTTATATTTTATATGAAACATTGTGTGATCTACAAATAAGGATCAATCGCATCTGGGTAAGTAGGTTTCCCCTTGAACTTTCCATAGTGAACATACACTGGGTATTCTTGGTCAATCGGTAGATTTAATATCCTTGAACTGTTGAGCTTTCACATATACCTAGGCAACATATGTCACACAATTAACCCTTAACCATTCTTGGTTCTCATTGTTTTGTTTGTTTCAGCCATGAACACCTTCTAGTTTCATGAGCGCATAGAGATTTGGCCTTACTCTAATTCTCCTTGAAGCGGCTTCCACTTCACACTCACATAGGTGATTCTTAAATGTTTAATCCTATAGATAAACTATTTGGTCATTCTTGCCAAATTTAGAAACCATTAAAAAGCTTCGAACCATAAGCCTTATCCTTGTTTCTTGAACATTGTTTTATCATGGAAATGGATATACTTTTAGTGACAAAGTTGAACCGTTATTTATAACTTTGTTTGATCTCCTTGAACGTAGATCTTGGGATCTCCAGTTAACTAGGTAGAGTTACCATTAAAATGATTTGTTCTAGGCCATAATCCCATTCCCTTTGATGATTTATCAATTGCATCTCTAGTTAGGCCTTTTGTAAGCGGATCCCACACATTACCTTTTGACTTTATAAAGTCAATTGTGATAATTCCACTTGAGATTAATTGTCTAATGGTATTATGTCTTCGTCGTATGTGACGTGACTTTTTGTTATGCATAACATTTCCAGCTCTTCCTATTTTTGCTTGACAATCACAATGTATGCAAATAGGAGCCACTGGTTTTGACCAAAGTAGAATATCTTCTAAAAAGTTCCATAGTCATTCTGCTTCTTCACCAGCCTTATCTAAAGAAATAAACTCATATTCCATGATAGAGCGAGCAATGCATACCTGTTTGGATGATTTTCAAGAGGCTGCTCCTCCGTCAACAGTAAATACATATCCACTAGTGGATATTACTTCATTTGATTCGGTGATCCAATTTGCATCACTATATCTTTCAACCACTGCAGGATATTTATTATAGTGCAAATGCATAATCTTGAGTGTATTTTAAATATTCCAAAACTTATTTCATTGCCATCCAATGAGTTTGATCGGGATTACTTGTGTACCGACTTAGTTTTCTTATGGCTCAAGCTATGTCCGGTCTAGTACAATTCATTATGCACATCAAACTTCCTAACACTCGAGCGTAGTCCATTTGGGACTTGGTTTGACCTTGGTTTTTTGTGAGAGCAAGATTCATAACAATTGGAGTCTTCGCAACTTTGAGTCCAAATACTTGAATTTTTCAAGTACCATGTTGATTTAATGAGTTTGAGACAAAGCTAGACCTTGAGGAATCCTATGAATTTTAATTCCTAAAATCAAATCCGTAACTCCTAAGTCTTTCATATCAAACTTGCTAGCAAGCATATGCTTAGTAGCATTTATGTCGAAAATGTCTTTACCCATTATCAACATATCATCCACATATAAATAAACAATGACAATGTGAATTGGAGTGTTTTTTATGTAAACACATTTATCATATTCATTAATCTTAAATCTATTTGACAACATTGTTTGGTCAAATTTTGCATGCCATTGTTTGGGCACTTGTTTTAGTCCATAAAGTGACTTAACAAGTCAACATGCCTTCTTTTCTTTTTATGGAGTTACAAACCCTTTGGATTGATCCATGTATATTTCTTACTCCAGTTCTCCATTTCAGAAGGTTGTCTTTACATCCATTTGATGAATTTGAAGACCGTACACGGCAGATAACGCTATCAACACTTTAATAGATGTGATTCTTGTTACCGGTGAGTAAGTGTCAAAGTAATCAAGATCTTCTCGTTGTCTAAAGCCTTTGACAACTAGTATTGCCTTATATTTATCAATAGTGCCATCATCTTTCATTTTTCTTTTGAAGATCCATTTAGAATCTAAAAGTTTATTTCTTGGAGGAAGATCAATCAATTCCCATATATGATTATTTAATATGGATTCTATTTTACTATTGATTGCATTTTTCCATTATTGTTCTTCTAAAGAAGACATTGCTTCCTTAAACGCTTGATGCTCATTCTCTACTAAGAATGTCAGAAAATCGGGACCAAAGGAAGTTGATGTCTTTTGACGTTTACTATGTCTTGGACTTTCCTCATTAGGTGTACATCCCTTTGATTCTTTTTGAGGTCGTTTAGATTTTTCACTAGACGACTCACATTCAGTCTTATATGGATAAATGTTTTCAAAAAATTCAGCATTATCTGATTCAATTACCGTATCCAAATGAATGTCAAGTTTTTCTGATTTATGAACCAGAAAACGCTATGCTTTGCTATTGGTTGCATATCCAATGAAAACACAATCAATTTTTTTGGGTCCTATTTTAACCCTTTTGGGTTTAGGAACTTATACTTTCACCAAACACCCCCACACTTTGAAATATTTCAAGCTGGGTTTTCTTTCTTTCCATTGTTCATATGGAATGGACTTTGTTTTGCAATGGGGTATTCGATTGAGTATCCGACTAGCTGTTAGAACAACTTCCCCCCACAAGTTCTGTGGTAAACCAGAACTTATCAACAAAGTATTCATCATCTCCTTTAATGTCTATTCTTTCTTTCCGCAACTCTATTGGATTGTGGAGTGTATGGGGCAGCTATTTGATGAATAATGTCACATTCCAAACATATTTTTTTAAAAGAAGATTCAAATTTTTCAGCCCTATCATTTCTAATCATTTTGATTTTCTTATTAAGTTGTGTTTCTACTTCATTCTTGTATTGATTGAATGCGTCAATTGCCTCATTTTTGCTATTAAGCATATAAACATAGCAATATCGAGTGTTATCATCAATAAAAGTTATGAAGTATCTTTTTCCACCACAATATGGTATTGACTTCATATCACAAATATATGTATGGATTAAGTCTAAGGGATTTGAATTCCTTTCAATCAACTTATAAGGATGCTTCACATACTTAGATTCCACACATACTTGACATTTCAAATTATTACTTTCAAACTTAGGTAATGTTTCCAAGTTAATCATTTTTCGCATGGTTTTATAATTTACATATCCTAAACGTGGATGCCATAAATGATTTGACTCAACTAAGTAAGAAGAAACAGAAATCTTATTCATATCAACTGAAATTACATTTAGTTTGAAGAGGCTCTCAGTGAGGTAACATTTTCCTATATACATGTCATTCTTGCTGATTACAACTTTATCATATACAAACACACACTTAAAATCATTCTTGACTAAAAGTGATGTCAAGACTAAATTCTTCCGTCTTTCTGAAACATGAAGGACATTGGTGAGGGTCACCAGCTTGCTTGAATTCATCTTCAAGCCAATCTTGTCAGTTCCTTCTATCTTTGCTATTGCAGAATTTGTCATACAAATGGTCTCGCCTTGTCTTGAAGAAGTATTGGAAGAAAACAGTTCCTTGTTGGAACAAACATAGCGGGTAGCACCAGAATCAATCCACCATTTTTTGGAATTTCCCACCAAGTTACATTCTGAGAGCATTGCATATAAGTTGTCTACTTCTTCATTCATGTTTGCTTGCTCTTTCTTTTTATCTTTCTTAGGACTACGACAAACTGAAGACATATGACCAAACATGCCACAGTTGTAGCAATTTCCTTTGAACTTTTTCTTCTTTGGTGCATCCTTTTCTTCAACAGACTTTTTTCTTTTCTTCTTCTTTGGAAGAGTTTCAACATTGTTTTCCCCTGCGATTGATGACTTTGCATTAGTTTTCTTTTCTGCAGTTTTGTTGTCTTTTTCAATCCACAGAAGAACAATCAGATCCTCCAACGTCATATTTTTTCTGCTTATGTTTCAAGTAGTTCTTAAAGTCCCTCCACAAAGGAGGCAACTTTTCTATAAAGGCTGCCACATGAAAAGCTTCATTAATGATCATTCCTTCAGCAAGTAAATCATGGATGATAATTTGTAACTCCTAGACTTGAGACATGATAGATTTGTTGTCAATCATCTTAAACTCTAGAAACTTGGCAACCACAAACTTCTTAAGTCTAGCATCTTCGGTCTTGTATTTCTTGTCTAAAGCGTCCCAAAGTTCTTTTGAAGTTTTGCAGACACTATAAACATTGTACAGACCATTTTCCAACCCATTCAAAATATAATTCTTGCACAGAAAATCTAAATGATTCCATGCCTCGGTTACCATAAACTGGTCTTTCTTCGGAGTGTCATCTGGTAATATTGGAAAATTCTCAACAATAAACTTCTGCAAGCTAAGAGTGGTCAGATAGAATAGCATCTTTTGTTGCCATTTTTTGAAGTCACTATCAAAAAAATTTCTGGCCTTTTCTGCTACACTCATAGCAGGATTAACACGGCTTGATCAAACAACATTCGTTGTCGCAGATACAGAAGCCATCACGTAATCAGTTGGTTCTCCCATTTCTGTTTGCACACACAAAAACAAAATTCAATAAACTGTTTAACAAACAAAATGATTTTTATTCAGTCGATGAAGTTTTTATTTCTTCGAATCAATAGAAATAAACTTTATTAACTCGATGAAGTTTTTATGTTCTTCGAATCGAGTTAAAAAGTGGAGTAGAAAGTCGTTAGACTTTAATCTCCAACCAAACCAAAAATAGAGATGAAGCAGACATGCAAAGACAAACACAATTAAATTGTTGTAATAATATTTTGTACTGTAAAATTTCACCATATTCATTAGTTTTATGCTAGACGTTATTTCCTGCAACCGAAAACCAGAAAACTGATAGTTCTAAGCCCACAATAAACTGTGTTTCCTTAAAGAAATTAATCCCCTCACAATTGCCCAGGGTTTGGAGTAATTTCTCCCAGAATAGAGTAGAACACTATTTTGCAATACAGGCAATGAAAATTGCAGAACTACAGCCAACTCAACAAACGGAGTAAATCATACTTACTTTGATTTCTTTGAAAAAGAAGAGAGTTCTTAACTTAGTAAGATAATATATTTGTATCCTTCATATGAGGAAAAAGACTAATATTTATAGCCCAAAAGGTAATGCTTCAGAAAGGAAGCAATGGTTGAAGAAAAGTCACAACTTATCGAAATGTCGCCTGACCTGTGGACCCTATCTGCGGCCGCAGATGGCCACATGCGTTGGCATCTGCATCCGCAGATGGCCAGGTGCGCGCGCAGGTCCCTGTTTCATTTCCATACAGTGCCTCGAAGGGTCGCGTCCCTTCGAGATGCGTTGTGACGTGCGTCCGCACCTGCTCGTATGCGTCTGCAAATGGAGAAATTTCAGTTTCGATTTTTGTATCATTAACTCTCAAATTTTAAATGAATTTTTTCCAAAAAGATAGTCTCTCGATCAAATCCAAATCCGAAGCCGGTGCCGAGCAAGCGACGACGACGCGAGGCTTGTCTTCTTCTTGCCTCACAATTCACATGAAGGAACACTTCTATATTTATACATACAAAAGTTCCTTTCTCCCACCAATGTGGGAGAATACTTCTTCCATAAAGTGAAGATTTATTATTCACTTTCTATCTATATTTTTTCCTCCATTTTCCATTCACATTTTATCAACCAAACCCAGCAGACATCAAATCTAATATGAGCATAAAATTGATAACGTGAACAAGCTCACGAAATCATTATATTCAATAATTTATCTGTGAATTTAAATTTAATATAAATATATACCATGAAAATCGTAAACAATATAACAAGCACATCAAAGTTGTTATATTCACGGCCATATTTCATATGTAAAATACGTACATACAATTTTGACAATTGATCTTTTGACAATTCATAAATTACTCATTCTGTTTTAATTGATTTTTCTTTTTTCGTTTGTTCAAAAAAATATTTCTTTCCTTTTTTTGGTAACTTATTAATTCTTACTTTTCGCATGAAATATTTAACAAAACAAGATTAAAGAATATTTTGATACAGTTAACATATTTTTAATTTAAAATTACAAATTCAAAAATTTTATTTACTTTCTTAAAATCGTGCCAAGTCATAACCAATAAATTGAAACAAAAGAAGTATAAAATATATGTGTTGCTCGTATTTTTAAAAATATTATCTATTCATGTTGAATTGTCTAAAAATCATTACTTTTGAAGAATTCGACAGACAGGTACAAACATTAAAATTGTGGGGCTTGTAATGTTGGTCCTACTTTTACGTTTAACCTGCAGAGATGGACATAACAAGAGAACTTACAATTAACATGAAAAATTAGTAGGCTTTTGTCCATTAAAATTAAAAAAATTTGGAGTTAAGGTTGGAGTTGGAGTTGGAGTTGTGTTTGGTCATGAAAATAAATTGGAGTTTTTTTTACTTTTTGTGAGAGAAGTTAAAGTGAAAAATTGAAAACGAAACGTCTTTTCACTTTTTCTTTTGGCCAAATACTACAATTTTCACTAAAATGAAATAATTTTTCAGAAAAAGTAAAAAAATTCTCATGGTCAAAGGGGCTCTTAGTTGTTGGATTCGTTAAAATAGGGGGAAAAAATATTGAGACTTGTGATATTATTAATTACCTTGTTACAGTATTTTTTTATTTTTTTTTTAAGAAAAACCATTATTTCATAATTAGCTATGATATAGTACTAGAATCATTAAATTCAAATGTGATTCTCGTTCAATTCAAAAATATGAGGTGAAGAGTGAGGTGAGTGAGACTGTGACTCTTCCTAGTGTCGAGTAAATTTCAATTTTTAGCCTGTCTGTCTGTCTTTTCTGAATCTTTATTTATACTGTGTATGTATGCAACTTTGCTTATGTTATTATTTTTTTTTCTTTTTTTTAATTTTCCGCCCGATGTCCGGTACCCGCATTGGAACTCCGACTTAGCAATGCTTTACAGTCACATCCACAGAGCTCATATTGTCTAAAATCTTCTCCACTCTTCTCTTCAAAAAAAGGTTGTTGGTAGTCTTATTGTGAAGCATATTGGCAATAATTTGAGAGTCTATCTCCAGGTCCATCTCTGTGAGGCCAAGATTTTTGCATAATTCCACTCCGTAACTGGCAGCTATAGTCTCGGCCATATTATTGCTACTACACTTGATTGTGACAACAAATGCTTGTATAATTTTGCCATCCTCATCTCTAATGATGCATCCAATTCCTGCTTTGCCAGATTTATGTATGTAGCTACCATCCGTGTTCATCTTCACTCTATTAGGCCTAGGCTTCTCCCATGTTACTTTTTTCCAAGTGAGTGTGGGTCTCAACTTCTCTAACAGCTCACAAAGGTTGCACCATGGTATTTCGATGTTGAACTTAGACTTCAGCTTTCTCATAGCATTTCACACTGTCCTTTCCACTTGATATTTTATTTTAACAGTCTTGACATATCTTGCCCCCATATTTGTATGCACAGTAGCTCTTCCGTATTTCCCATATGATTTCAATTGGTGTAATTTGCAGCAAAGTCTTGTGAATCTCGTTTTTGGCTTTGGTGTTCCACCAACTTTGCATTAGAGTATTGATTGATCCAAGAATGATTATCACCCCTAGAGAATTAGCAAAGTGGTTCCAAATAATCTGTGCAGCTTCTCCTTCAACAAAAATATGGTGTAATATCTCATATAGAGGGTTAGTGCAACATTTACATGTGGGAGTTAAGTTAATGGCTACATTCTTAGCAATAGGAAGTTTACCTAGTAGCAGCCTCCAAGATATAAAAGAGATCTTGAAAGGGAGAAAAAAATGACATACCTTGCTAGTCTCAACAATTCTTGGATTAGTGTACCTGATGGATTTCCAACCAGTCTTATTTGAAGCCACTTTGATTTTCATAAATAAGAGAATTTAAAAGAGGATTCAGTCTAGTAGCCATTATTTTGGAGATGATTTTATTAGAGAAGTTAATAAAACTAATTGGTCTCATGTCCGAGAAGGTATATGGGGATTCAGTTTTGGGGATCAAAATAAAATATGTATGAGAGAAGAATTTAGTGAGATTACCTCTTTTGAAGAAGGACTGCACAGAATTAATGATGTTTGTCTTGATGATTCTCCAACAACTTTGATAGAACTTACCATTGAATCCATCAGGTCCTGCAGATCTCTAGGTGACATGTAAAACAGCATTTTTTTATCTCAGTTTCCTCTGGAAAACTTAGTAAGTAGCACATTGTCATCATCTGTAATGCAAGAGTTGATGTAGTCCAGAGTATTGCCATAAGTATTTGAGTTGTTAAGGGTGAACTGCTTCTTAAAATGCCTTACTGCCACTTTAGCAATCTTGTCACTGTTGTATACCCATTTTCCCTTACTATTTTGGATTTTTTGGATTTGTAGTCTCCTCCTTTTACTCTTTAGGGTAGCATGAAAGTATTTAGTATTATTATCTCCCTCTTCAAACCATTTGATTTGAGCCTTTTGCCTGTACATAGCATCTTGGATACTCAACCATCTGTTATGGAATGGAAGAGACAAGAAGAAAATTAAAGAGAGACTAAATGATAACTCTTGGTATTGATTCTTTCATTGATTCAAATAGAAGAGTACATCTTTATTTATAAGCAACTAAATAGAATAAATAAGGAGAATATGATATTTTCCTTATAGTTACTAGACTAAATATTCTGTGATTAATAAACCCTAAACTTGAAAGGAAGTAAATAATATAAAATATTCTTAGACTAAAAAAGAAGAAAATAAAATTATTCTACCATTAATGAAGATCATAAAATAGAAGGAAGGTAAATCTCAACATTCCCCCTCAAACTCAAGTTGGTGTATCCAAATTGAGTTTGAACACTTAATTATTCTTGAAAAACACACTTTTCCTTGATTTTGTTGCAGCAATCTAAAAAAGTTGGTCTTCCCCATAATCTTCCTCCACAAGTAGTGCTTTTGAATTATCTTGAGTGTCTTTGAACTTGTACACTTTTGTAACATGACCCTTTTGTTTGCAACTTCCACATATTGCATCAGATCTCCACCAACAAAAATTTTCTAAATGCGTTTTCTTTTTGCAATATTTGCAAGGAGGATAATCAATTTTTCCTTTTTGGTGGTTAACATAAAAAATATCTTCGACAACTTTTTCTTTCCTGTATGCTCTTCTTTGTTCTTGTGCTTGAAGAGCACTTATCAATTCTGCAAGAGAGATGGCAGAGAGATCTTTAGACTCTTCTAAAGCGAAGATTTTGGACTCAAAACTCTCAGGAATAATCACCAGAATTTTTTCAAATATTCTATTGTCTTTAAAATCTTCGCCAAGCAACCTGATTCTATTTACAATAAAAGAAATTCTGTCAGAATACTTAGTGATTGTCTCACCTTCTTGCATCCTAAGAGATTCAAAATCTCTTTTCAAATTCAGAATTTGATTTTGTCTGTCTCGTTCACTTCCGTGGTACTCCTTTCCAAGCTTTTCCCAAGCTTCTTTTGTTGTTTCACATGCAATGATTTTAGAGAAGATTGAATCAGCAACTGAATTTTGAATTACAATTTTTGCTTTATATTTTTTGGATTTCTCTTCTGAGTGAAGTTTGATTTCGGCAGCAGAAGGATTCGCAGGGAGTGGTTGTATAAGTTTATCTTCCTGTACAACTTCCCACAAATCATAAGCTTCAAGATAAGATTTCATCTTAACCGCCTAAATTTGATAGTTTTCACCAGTGAAGGTTTGTGGGGCATTGAAAGAGAGAGCATTGCTTGTCATGGTTTGAAAAATAAGATTTAAAATAATCTGGGTTAAAAATCGGTTAAAAATAGCCCTACTTTAAAAATAAAGTAAGGATTAAAAGTAGGTCGAAAATAGGTATGTATTAAAAAGGTGGTTGAAAGTTTTTCTTCAAAAAAAAAATAAATTCACAGATCCATGAGGATCGATGAAGGCTCTTGATACCACTTTTATGGAATGGAAGAGACAAGAAGGAAAATTAAAGAGAGACTAAATGATAACTCTTGGTATTGATTCAAATAGAAGAGTACATCTTTATTTATAAGCAACTAAATAGAATAAATAAGGAGAATATGTTATTTTCCTTATAGTTACTAGACTAAATATTCTGCAATTAATAAACCCTAAACTTGAAAGGAAGTAAATAATATAAAATATTCTTAGACTAAAAAGAAGAAAATAAAATTATTCTACCATTAATGAAGATCATAAAATAGAAGGAAGGTAAATCTCGACACCATCTAGTGTATTCACTGTGAGCTTTGTTGAGTTCCTCCCATCCTTGCTCAGTATTATACATAAGATCAACATCTTCCAGCATTCATATTTTTGCTTCTCATTCTATGACCTGATCATGGATGATGGATGTCCCCTAGTGAGCTGCTAGACTTCAAACTTTTTTCTTTTTCTTTATGGGTTCTAGTTAGATTTTCTGGGGGTGACTTTAATTTTTGTAAAGTTTTGATTTTTTTTTTTTTTTTTTTATTTTGGGGGGGGGAGGGGTACGCCTGTTTTCTTGAAGGTATTGGATGTTCATTTTTGTTTTCTAGTAGCTAAAAAGATGGATTTTACTAAGGGGTAACGTTAGCCAAGAATAGGGAATCTTCTTGAGTAATTTTTTGTGTTTTATAGTTGGATTTTCTTGAGTGGCTTTATAATTTGTGAAAAAAATTTGATTTTTTTGGGGCGTTTTGAAATTTCTTTTGGGGTTGTCTTCTTGAGGGTATTGGGTGTTCACTTTTGTTTTCCGACAGCTAAAAAGAGGCATTTTCCTTGTTAAGTGACTTCAATTTGTGTAAAGTTTTAATTTTTCTAGCTTCTTGAAGGTATTGTATGTTTACTTTTGTTATCTGATAGCTAAAAACCAGCATTTTCATAAGGGATAATGTCTGTCAAGAGTAGAAAATCTTGACTAACTTTTTTGGGTTTCATGGTGTTAGAGTATGATGATTTTGAATGTGATGGTTTTGAAGATGACAAAGTGTTGGTGACAAAAGCATTGATGCAAAGGATGGATACAGTCCCTGGCAGTATAGTCAAACAGGGGCAAGAAGCAAGTCGAGTCACTTGGTCCATGAAACAGTGTGTGTTCTGTAGTAAAGAAGAAAATGATAGACTAACTCTGATGACTTAAGCAAGACCAAGTTGAAGAAGTTGTGATGTAAATTCAAGACATAATTTTCTTACCATACAAAGATGACAAATTTAGGTAAATCCATGTAAGGAAAGGTTTGAAAAAGGAAGGCGGCAAAGGTGTCCAAAGAGAAATGGGATTCCTCAATTGGGTTCCAAAAAGGAATGGGATTCCTTTGAAGGAAAAGCAACCCGACTTAGAAGAAGCAAGCCTCAATATCTATAAATACCCAAGAGCTTCTACAAAGTCGTTTGAGTACTCATACAAAGCAAAGGCAAAATCAAAGTTCGAGAATTGAGGTGCTGTGAAAGAAAATCCTAGAAGGAACAGGTTCATAAACAGCATAGTCTAGCTAGAGTTTAGCTTGATTCATTAGGATTGTTCTTTGAGTTGTAATCGTTCGATTTCATAGCTTCCAGTGTGTTATAAACTGGAATATGAGTTTGTTTTCAAGCCAAGGATGGTTTGTGAGTTGTTAGGAATTAGAGTTTATAATTTCTAGTTGTTGAGTTGTAAGGAATTAGAGTTTTTAATTCCTTAAGTTACAGAGTTTATAATCAATTGTTGAGAGGCTCGTGTTTTAGTGAAGTTTGGGGTAAATCCTTCAGAGGTTGTAGATCGTGGTTTTTTTACACCTTTTGAGCCGGGTGTTTTCCACGTAAAAATTTGTGTTCTTATGTTTATTGTTTTTTATCTCTTTGGCGGAACACGTTAGGCAGCCTGGTTTAATCGTACAAATTAATTATCTGTAATTTACTAAACTCGTAGAGCGTGTAGAATAGCACATGGAGATATAAAAAGATGATGGCTTTAGGAAAAGTTTAGTTCTTTTAGAGTGTGTTTAGTATGAAGGAAAATATTTTCCATAAAATATTTTTCAATTTTCTCAAGTTTGGTTGGCTTAAACATTTTGGACAATATTTTCCAAATGATCCTATATTCCTCAAATTTAAGGAAAATGATTTCCCTTCAAAAGGTAAGGAAAATATTTTTCAAAACTCTCTTTCAACCTCACACCTTAACATTCCACCCTAACCCGAGTCTTGGGTACCGATTCCCGACACTCCTCAGGGATCTGAATCCCGACCCTGACTCCTGATTCTTGACTCATTACCCAACTTCCAACCTTAATTTGAGACCCAACTCCCATCCCCGACACCATGCTCTTGACTTGAGACCCGAATCTCAACCTTGATCTAAGACACAGGACCTAACACCCAATCTCAACTCGAGACCGAACTCCCGAACTCGACTTAAATCTAAAATCCTAACCTCGACTCGGGACATGGAACTTGACCCAATATTGAACCCTATCTTAGAACAACTTTGAAGTCTCAACCTCTAAATTTGACTCTGACCCCAATATCGACTTGCGACTCATCTCTCTGCCCCAACCCTGACTTAAGACTCGAGTCAAAAGTCAAATTCAGGTCTAGAGTTGAAAATCAGAGTCGAATCCTAAGTAAGGTGTTAGGTCCCGGTTCAGGACTCAAGGTCAAATCCTAGTTCAGGAGTTGGGGTCGAGTTCCTGGTTAGGTATCGGATTTGGAAACAGAGTCGGGCGTCGGGAGTTTGAGTCAGGTCCTGGTTAAGAGTCAGGGTTGGATCTAGAGTTTGATGTAGGGGCCAGAAGTCCAGTTTGGTCTTGAGTCGGGAGTCAAGGTTAATTCCAAGTAGGGTGTTGGGGTCAGATCTCGATTGGGGGTTAGGGTCAGTACCTTGGTAGGGTACCGAGGTTGTGAGTCGGGGTTGGGTCCTCGATTGGCTGTTGGGATCAGGTCTCAGGTTGGTAGTCGAGGTCAGGTGTTAGGGTCAAGAGTTAAGGTCGATTCTCAAGTTAGGAGCCAGATTCAGTTCCTGGGTCCGGTGTCAGAGTTGGAAGTTAGGGTCGGGAGTCGAAGATGGGTCCCAAGTTGAGAGTCGGGGTTGGATTCTAATTCAATAGTCGCGATCTGATCCCCAGTTGGATGTTAGGGTCAGGAGTTATAGTCGGGTGTCGGGGTCTGGACCTTAGTTGGGAGTTGGGGTGGTTTTTGGGTTAGGTCTTGGGTCAGGAGTTAGGAGTCGAAAGTCGGGGTTGGTTGTCAAAGTTAAGTCTCGGGTTGGGTCCTAGGTTGGGAGTCAGAGTTCAGTCCTGGGTCGCATTTAAGATCGAGGTCAGGTCCCGGGTCAAGAGTTAGGGTATGGTCCTTGATTAAATGTCATGGTAGATCCCGGGTTGAAAGTCAGGGTTGGCTACCCAGTGAGGAGTAGGTGTTGGGTCCCAAGTCGGTTGAAGGGGTCGGGTGTCACGTCCAAAATAAGCCCTTAGTATGACTAGCACCCCACTAACACCATATGTCGAGAGAACCAGTCTTTCATACATTTTACCAATTCAATAAATACTAAGAAAAGATATGTGAAACTCCAAACGCAATCAATAATAATCTATAGATGGAGAATGAAAATCCATAATCAATATAATAATTCAAGAATCATTCAAGAACTATTTCTCTAGCCCAAATCCCACACTATGACCATGGAGCATCTAATCAAGTTACATGAGTTCAACTATCTGGCATGCAAACCCATGGAAAGAAATATATTTTAAAAAGATAGAGATGAAACACTAGCCTCTAAGAACAATGTGAAGGCTCACCTTAGCAACAAAATCTATGCAATAAACTCGTTAGCCACTAGTCTTACCCTCCACAACAACATATGCGTATATATAGGTAAGAAGTGAACTATATATAAATATAACCCAGTAAGATCCTCGACTCTCTACTTTAAATACTCTTGGGACAAATGTTAGAAAATATAACCACACCAAGAACATAAAACTATAACACACAGGAGTTATATTATACCATAATAGGATAACCACCAAGATCTAACAATTTGAATACTATTTGCCGCAGAAAGATACGGACAGAGTAACCTTACATATCTTGTATTCTCAATACGACTATACAATCTTAGATGTGCATACAATAGTCCCGCTCCTTGTTTATGTGTCACTCTACAACACAAATACATAACGGAGTTTACATTTACCACCAACTACCTTACAAATGCATATAACGATAATGAGTTTCATGTTTACCTTTAAGCATGCCATTTCCCCCTTGACAAAACCATTGATAAATTTATCCTACCAATAATCTCACAATATTCCATACATTGACCAATACATGATAATCAATAACATTTCACCACAAAACTTCTCCTTTACACTTTCTCATTCATGCCACATCACAAATAATCCATCAAGTCACCTTAATACACCTCATAGAACATATCGGCCAAAATCCCATAATTTACACTTATATGAAAATAACAAGTTTAATAACAAAATCACACCATACATGTTCATATTTTATCCATACCATGCTCTTTCATCAAAGTCACAAGTCATATTTCAAGCTTAAATCCCATGGATCACAAATCTTTTACAAAAACACAAGGTACCATGTTTAACACTTCCAAGCATAACCAACATGATTTACATACTCTCCCATACATATAATATATTAATCCATAACAATAATCACTTACCCAAGCTTTAAAAATGATGATCTTGCTCCAAAAGTTGGCTTTGAGGTCTTAGGGTTTGAAGGAAAATATCTTATCTTTTTTGTCTAAAAGGCATGAGACTTTGTGATGAATAAAATCAGATTTTTTACCCTTTATATAAGCCTTTAATTCCATCCTTATCCACTCTATGTAATTTAATGTTATGTTCTAGAAGGTCAAGGCAAGAATGGGTCATTTGACCCATTTGGGCCATGTATTTTATTCCATTTCTGGGCCTCAATTTGGGCCCTATAACACATTTCAACTTAGACCACAAATTTTCTTGCATAAACCATCATATATATCATGTTTAATGAATTCCATAATGTCAAGACAATATTTTTCTTATGAGATTCTCATTCGTTATCTCAATCGCAAAATTAGCAATTCTAGTCGCCCATGGCTTCATTGAACATTTTTGATAACTACTTGTGTTTCATGGTTTGATCATGTAAGAGTATTTAGGAGTGTATTGAGGTATTTGAAGCTTTAACAATGCTCAAAGAACTCCAAGGAACCAAAAGAAACCATAGAAGAACCGACGTAGCGTTGCGTTGTGAAACGGGCACGGAAGGGCACACTTTTTGTGCCTTGCGCCACTAGCTGCAAAGCAAGATGTGGCACAAGAAATGGATTCCCTATGAATTAGGTGGCTTGTGCCACACCCCCTGAAATAGGGAGTGGCGCAAGTCTTGATACCTTGCTGAATTTTTCGGTCACTTCTTCAACACTTGCATATCATCCAATACCCGATCAAAACACTACAAAATACTTACTTATTGCTATCAATACTAAGTAAATAGGAATCCAAGGTATTAAGTGAGGTTAGAAAGGTACGGGATGTTACAATATGACACTCATAAACCACGGGGTTAGAGCTATGTTGAGGCAGAGAAAGCAAATGCCTCAATAAAATTACAAGAATAATGATTATCAAAAAAATAATAATCAATGCTATCATTGTCGAAGCCCAGTCCACATCAAGAAAAACTGTCTAGGTTATAAGAGAAGAGGTTCCAAAAGGAACAACTCAAAAAACTTTGATGCATGGAATGATGAGAAAGGGATCGATGACGACCAGACAGAAACAACTAACATTAATTTTATGGCAAAAGATGACCTAATAAGGTAAGTACTGATTCTACCAAATTTTATCGATCTTTAATATTCTCTGGGTATGGTTGTTGATGAACTTTAAAAGGTTATAAATGAATATAACAAAATTTCTATTTAAAAAAAAAGAAGGACTGGCAGATACTTTTGGAATCAAGTCAAATTGAGGTTAACTTGCTTCTGAAAGAACTTGGTGAATTAAAAATGCAACTAAATGGCATTAAGAAATAACCAAGTATTAAGTCTATCAAGTCTAAGGACTCAACAGGAAACTTTTCTGAAAAAAACAACTCCTTCTTTTCAACAAAATCATCTTTTTCTCACAACAAACCTACATGTTTCTTTTGTGAAAAAGTGGGTCACAAATCCATTAACTGCATACAGAGATCCAAATGAAAATAAATCTGGATACCGTGGGTCACAAATCCATTAACTGCATATAGAGATCCAAGTGAAAATAAATCTGGATACCTAAAGAGACAACTTCTAACCCCCAAGGACCCAAGAACACTTGGGTACCTAAAAGAAATTAATTTTCTTATTTTGCAGGAACACACCCGAAGAACCTACAAAAAGGGAACGTAGGTAATAGATAGCGGATGTTCCAAGCATATGATACGAAAGAAACAAATCTTCAGTTCTGTAAAGAAGATTGATAGTGGATTCATAAGATTTGGAGACAACACAAAAGGAGTAGTCGTAGGAGTCGACTCATTAAAAATTAGTCCCTCATGTGACCTAATCAAAGTATACTTGGTTGATGGACTTAGCACAATCTACTATGTATCAGTCAACTGTGTGATGCAGGATTTGATGTACTGTTCAACGACTTCAGATGCACTATTTATAATGCTGTAAAGAATATCACCCTCATTGGTGATCGGATTGAAAATATCTATGTTCTAAATAATGTTGATTTACTTACTCTAACTTGTCCTACTGCTCAAACCTCTGATCCAAGATTGTGGCATAGAAAGCATGGTAACCCAAGTATGCATTCTCTTGAAAAATTATCTACACTTGAATTAGTTAAAACAGTCTGCCTAAACTAAAGTTTGAGAAGGATCATATTTATGATGCTTGTCAACTTGGTAAACAAACTAGATCCTCTTTCAAAGTCAAAGACATTTGAGTACTTCTAAGCCACTCCAAACAATCCGTATAGATCTCTTTGGACCCATCAAAATAGCCAATATTGGTGGAAAAAGATATGCCTTTGCTATTGTTGATGATTTCTCTCGTTTTACTTGGGTAATATTTTTTGCTCATAAGCATGAAGCATTCACTAATTTTGAAATCTTTTTTAGAAGAGTCAAAGAAAAGCAAGGTATTTTATATCTGCTACTCATAGTGATCATGGAGGATAATTTGAAAATATTGCTTTTGAGGACTTTTGTACACAAAATGGCTATACTTAAAATTTCTAATCACCTCATTCTTCTCAAAAAATGGAGTTGTTGAATGAAAGAATAGATTTTTTAAAGACACAGCTAGAACCATGCTGCTGGAATAGAGTCTTCCTGACCACTTCTAGGCAGAAGCAGCAAGCACAAAATGTCACAACCTCAATAAGTGCTTAATTAGAACTATCCTAAAAAGACTCCCTATGAACCCTAGAGGGGAAAGAAGCCAAATATCATATACTTTCATCCCTTTGGTTGCAAGTGCTTTATTCACAAAAATGGTAAAAATTATTTAGGAAAGTTTGACCCTCGAAGTAAGAAGGTATTTTCTTGGGTATTCTTCAACTAGTCGTGCATATAGAGCTTTTAATAAAAGAACCTTAAGTGTTTAAGAGTATATGCATATGGTATTTAATGAATCTAATTCAAGTTCTATGAGCATGTGTTTTTGATAAGGAATAGGTAAATAAGTGGACAACTAAACGTCCTACAGAGATTACAGCACAAGTTGACTCAGAGTCGACTATAGCAACATAAGAGTCGATTACCATCCTTGAATCTCCAGAGGTAAATGTCCCAAGGGAATGTAGACACAGTGCAAGCTTCCTAAATGACTTCATCATTAGAAATCCAAATGATAAAATGCAAACAAGAGATTCATTGACAAAGCAAGCATTACTGGCTCTAGTATCACAATTTGAGCCCAAACGCATTGATGAAACACTGGAAGATGAATCATGGATTCAAGCCATAAAAGATGAACTAGTTCAATTTGAAAGAAATCATGTCTGGACCTTGGTAAAGCGACCTAAAAACTATTATTTAGTTGGAACTAAATGGGCCTACAAAAATAAAATAAATGAGGAAGGTAAGGTCATTAGAAACAAAGCCAGGTTAGTTGCTCAAGGTTATTCTCAATAAAAAGGTATTGATTATGATAAAACCTTTACTCCTATAGCAAGGTTGGAATCTATTTGTATTCTTTTAGCTTATGTCTCTGTAACGACCCTCTTGGTCGTTATGTAAAAGTCTTACGTTCCAAATTTTGGGTCTAAATTTCTTTCGGTTTGAAAGTAACAAATTTTGGGCTAGGCTAGTTTCATTTTATTTTGGAGTGAGGGGTAGTCTTAGAAAATTTGTGAATAATTTAGACCAGTTTGGAGGTAATGGTGTTGATTCCTAGTTAGCTATGGCGATAAACAACCCGTAGAATTTTATGGAATTGAATTTGGGTTAGTAGAACTCTCGAAATTGATCTTAGCGTAAAGGGCATTGTTCGAAATGTCCCAGGATCAAGGTGTGTTGTAAAACGAGGGATTTTTAGGTGAAGAAAGATAGTTTGTCCCATCGATACCGCTATAGCAGTTGACACACCTCTATAGCGGTGACCGCTATAGTGGAATAATTACCTCTATAGCGGTGAACGCTATAGTGGAATAATTACCGCTATAGCGGTGTTCAAAAGCGTTCAAGGCCTCTATAGTGGTGGCATACCGCTATAGAGGTCAGGTACCGCTATAGCGGTAGAAACCACAGATTAAAGGGATTAAACCCCAAAATTACTTATTATTTTATAAACTCATTTTGGGGAAAGAGGAAGGCAATTTAGGGATAAAATCACCAGTTTATCTCCGTTTAACTTTGTTAAGGTAAGAAATTCACTACCTTTAACTTTTAATTACTTCTTAATCCTTAGGAGGCGTAAATTACAGAGTTCTGTGAGGGTTTTAGGGAAAATTTTGGTATGTTGCTGGTGCAAGGGTGAAATTGAGCATTAGGTTAATGGGTTTTGTTTATTAACCATGAAATTGGTCTTGCATTCTGTTAATTCACTAATCATTCCATGAAATTGGTAGTTTTAGGTGAATTAAAGGGGAAATATCCCTAGAATGGTTAAGGAATGATTTTGAACTGACCTTAGGGGGTTGGGGGTGGCTTATAACTCCTGCCATGTTAGGTTATTTGGTTAATGCAGTGTTTGTATGCATGTTTTAAATCACGAACTGGTGAAAAGGGCACGGAAGGGCAAAGCTCCTGCTTAGAGTTGTGCAAGCTTGGTTCGAGGTAGGTGATGGGGTGTATTTAATCCAACTTGTGTTATATGTGCATATTAACTAATTTGTAGTGTGATTGGTTAGTCTGTGTGGTGTGTTTGGTCATTGTAATGTCTACTTGTTTTATGACTCGACCACTTTATATTGTAAATTTTGGAATGTTTTGGTATTTGAGATGTTCTCACAAGTTGTTGGATTAAGGGTTACAGACATTCATTTCTAGGGTTTTTAGTACATGGACGGTAATTATCCTATACAGTTCATAGCTAGAGGGTGGGTATATAACCCTTAGCATAGTTGTATGGGTTTCAAGGTATGTATTAGTATGACGGTTTCTTGAGTGAACCGGGGAATTTGTGTTATTGTGATTGTCCTTTTTTGGTTGTCTTAAATTGAGTTGCATTTTATTGCCTTAATGACACTTATTGACTTGTTGGCTTGACTCTGGAATGTTACTTATGCATATATGTTGAATGTTTGATGTGTAAGCATGTGTTAGCTAATTGTACAGTGCCCATATTTCCATCTTGGGTTATTCAAATGATCCTACTAGTACACTGTGGTTTATTTGCGTACTGATACTATACCTGCATTTACTTCTATGAGTGCAGCACATATTTCAGCGAATTCATCGAGACCTTACTTGTGATTTTAATAGTCGATTTTGGATTTCAGGGTGAGCAGCACATCTGGGCTACTATGAGATCTTTCTCTTATTTAGACATTGTCCTTTGTTTGGACTTGTTACTTCTTATATTTTTGGGGTTGCATCCCCACTTGATATTCTTAGTATGTTTTGGTACACTGACTTTTGGGTTCTAGTGAAATTTTTTTTGGCATTTTATTTCCGCACATTTTTAAGTTGTTAGATTGAATGGTTATTACGCTATTTATGGGAAAGTTCTCATACTTTTACTTGAGTGTTGATCAATGCTTCAGGGTTTATTGGTTCTCCCACCGGGTGAGTAGTGTGGGTGCCACTCACGACTGGTTTAGGTCATGACAAACTTGGTATCAGAACCTAGGTTTTGTCGATCTCGTTGTACCAAAACGGGTCCAATAGAGTCTCGCGGAATGGTACTAAGATGTCTGTACTTTTCTTCTGGAGGCTATAGGACTTTAGGAAAAATTTGTCGTTCTTGCTTCTTTCATGTTATGACTGGATTCCAATTGGTATCTGGTGATCCAAATTAGTATCCGATCCTTCACTCTTTTGTTCACAAATGGCTAATACTAGGTCGAACGGAACCCGAATAGCAGCCCCAGCACTGGACACTCCAGTTGAGGAGTCAGCCACGAGGGGAAGAGGAAGTAGATGATGGGGACGAGCCACACCCGCCAGGGATGGAGCTCAAGCAACTTCGGGTCAGGCTAATGCAAGGGCAGCATTCCCTTCCCCACCCTAGGATCATTTTGAGAAGAGAAAAGCAGCAGAGGTGATGGCACCAGTTGGGGTTTCAGCTCTACCTCTCATGTCTATTGAGGTAATTCAGTAAGAGTTGGTTTTTCTGAGTGGGTTGGCTAGGACTGGAGCCACCCCCACTATTACAGCTTATCAGGCTCCGATTGTGCACCCTACTATTGTTATGGCTCCTAGGATGGATGAGACTTTGGGTACTGATGATTTTTCTCATCCGATTTTGGGTTCTGTGATGACTGATACTGAACATGACCTGCTGACTACGTTCCTGAAGATGAAACCTCCTATATTTTAGGGTACAGAATTTGAGGATACTTTTGAGTTTATTATTGATTGCTATGAGAGGCTGCACAAGATAGGTGTTGTGAAGCAACATGCGGTTGAGTATATGACCTTTCTGCTGGAGAAGGATGCTAATCAGTGGTGAAGAGCATATGTTGAGTGTCGGTCACCTGTTTTGACTCCTTTGACATGGGAGCAGTTTCATGCTCTATTTTTTTATAAGTATCTACCTCGTGCTCTCCGTGATCACAAGAAGGATGAGTTCTTGGCTTTGGAGCACGGTGATATGTTAGTTGCATCTTATGAGGCAAAGTTTCATGCCTTGTTTCATTATGCCACTCTGTTGTTGACTACGGAGAAAGAAAGGATTTGTTTCTTTGTTAAGCGGTTGAACTATTACCTTTAGGTGTTCACTGTGCAAATGACTTCTGCGGGAAAGGCATTTAATGACATGTCAGATTATGTGAAGAAGTTGGAAGGTGTGGCGCAGGCGGGACAGACTAAGATGTTTGCCAAGAAGTCTCGAAATGTTGGGAATTTTAGTGAATCCTATTCTAAGGGCCAGCAGACCTTTCCAGCTCACCCTATTCAGACAGTTATGCCAGCTTCTACTATGGTTCCAGCTAAGGGCGCCCTTCCCAGACTCAGGTTGTTAGAGGCCAAGGTGCTTCTTATTTTTCTCCCAGTGGTGCTATCATTGTGGTGGTGTTGGTTATTTTAATAGGGAGTGTCCGATGAAACAGGTGAGTGTCCAGGCAGAGCAATAGGTTTGGGCAGCGGTTCCAATAGATAGATGAAGGGGTAATGGCAGAGGTCGTCCACGGGGTGGATGGGGAGATCAGATAGGCGGTCATGGTAACGGTGGCGCGAGAGCACAACCAGGTAGAGAGTTAGCTCAGATTGATGACCAAGGTAGAGAGGCTTCTAATGCAGTAATCATAGGTACTATTTCTATCTGTGATCGAATGGTTTCTGTCTTATTTGATCTGGGGTCCACTAATTCTTATGTGTCTATTCAGTTTGCTATGGTTCTGAGTCTGATTTGTGATATTCTTCACTATCATGTGTATGTGTCTACTCCGATTGGGTAGTCTGTGGTAGTTACCCATGTTTATCGATCTTGTCCTATTTTGTTTTTGGGTTTTCAGATTTGGGCAGACTTAATTATCTTTGATATGTTGGACTTTGATATAATCTTGGGTATGACATGGTTATCTCCATATCATGTTGTTTTAAATTATAATGCTAAAATAGTGACTCTAGTTATGCCTGGGATGAGGGAACTAGAGTGGGAGGGGGTGTATAAGGTCAAATCGATTAGGATTATATCTTATGTATGGGCTAGGAGGCTAGTTAGGAAGGGGTGTTCAGTATTTTTAGCTCATCTTTAAGATCTGTGTGCGGGGTCCCCTTCTATTAAGTCAGTTTCGGTCGTTTTTGAGTTCCCGGATGTGTTTTTTTTTTTCAATTTACTGGGTATGCCTCCGGATAGGGATATCTACTTTTGTATTGACTTAGAGCCAGGCACTCACCCCATATCTATTCCACCATATCAAATGGCTCCTGCAGAGTTGAGGGAACTCAAGGCTCAATTGCAAAAGCTGCTTGATAAGGGTTTTATTCATCCAAGTGCTTCACTTTAGGGCGCTCCGGTTCTTTGTTAAGAAGAAGGATGGTAATATGAGGATGTGCATTGATTATAGGCAGTTGAATAAGTTCACCATCCGAAATAAATATCCTTTACCTCTTATAGATGAATTGTTTGATCAGCTACAGGGTGCAATAATTTTCTCAAAAATTGATTTACGGTCGGGTTATAATCCTTTAAAGATTAGACCGGAGGATATTCCAAAGATGGTTTTTAGAACTCGGTATGGCCATTACGAGTTTTTGGTAATGTCTTTTGGATTGACTAATGTACCTGCAGCTTTCATGAGTTTGATGAATGGCATCTTTAAATCCTCTTTGGATTCTTTCGTTATTGTGTTCATTGATGATATTCTGGTGTACTCCAAAATTAGGGAAGAGCATACAAGCCATCTCCGTATAGTTTTAGGAATTTTGAGGGAAGAAAAGAGGTTATTTGTTAAGTTCTCCAGATATGACTTCTGGTTATCTTCTGTTTTCTTTTTGGGGCACGTGATTTCAGATAAGGGAGGGATGGTGGACCCTCAAAAAATTGAAGCAGCTAAGAGTTGGATTCGGCCTAGTTCAGTGAGCGAGGTAAGGAGTTTTGTGGGTCTTACCAGTTATTATTGCAAGTTCGTCAAGAACTTTGCATCCATTGCAACTCACTTGACAAGGTTGACTCAAAAGGAGGTGCCATTTGTTTGGTTAGACCAGTGTGAAGAGAGCTTCCAAAAACTCGACACTTATGACTACAACACCTATTCTTTCATTATCGGTTGAAGGTAAAGATTTCATTGTATACTGTAATGCTTCACTTTTGGGTTTGGGCGTTGTGTTGATGTAGGATAAGAATGTTATTGCATATGCTTCGAGGCAGTTGAAGCTCATGATATGAATTACCCAACCTATGATTTAGAGTTGGCAGCGGTGGTATTTGCATTAAAAATTTGGAGACACTATCTTTTTGGTGTCAAGCATAAGGTCTTCACTGACCATCATAGTCTGTAACATGTGTTTACTCAAAGGGATTTGAATCTAAGGTAAAGACAGTGGATGGAATTATTAAAGGACTATGATGTGACCATTTAATATCATTCGGGTAAGACCAATGTGGTGGAAGACGCATTGAGCCGAAAGGCCGTATGTATAGGCTGCTTGTCATTGTTGAGAGTGTCCAGGAGACCTATATCTAGAGAGTTTCAGACTCTAGCATCCTTAAGCATGCAGTTTGGGGTCTCAGACAGGGGTGGAATTTTGGCTAGTGTTGAGGTAAAATCAGCCTCTGTAGCCTTTGTGGAGCAGATTAGCACCAAGCAGTTCGAGGATAAGAAGTTGAATGCACTCCAAAATAAGGTGGTAAGCGGGGAGGGGGTAGACGCCACCCTCGATGCTGGAGAGGTGTTGTGGGTTAGAGAAAGGTTATGTGTTCCTCAGGTTGGTGACTTGATTAGTGATATACTTTCAGAGGCTCATGGTTCGCACTATTCTATCCATTCAAGAACGACCAAGATGTACCGTGACTTGAGGCAGCTTTATTGGTGGCTAGGGATGAAGAGGGACATAGTGAATTATGTGTCCAAGTGTCATAACTATCAACAGGTAAATTATAAACATCAAAGGCCTGTTGGCTTACTTCAGAGGATCCCTATACCTATGTGGAAGTAGGAGCATATTGCCATGGATTTTGTGGTGGGGCTCCCTAACACATTGGGAAAGTGTGACTCTATTTGGTTGATAGTTGATTGACTGATAAAATCAGTTCATTTCTTACTAGTTCGGGTAGATTACAACTCTCAGAAGTTGGCAAAAATATATGTCAAGGAGATCATCAGACTTCATAGGGTGCCATATTCTATCATTTCAGACAGGGATGCAACATTTACTTCCAAATTTTGGGACAGGTTGCATTAGAAGTTGGGCACCAAGCTTACTTTTAGCACAGCCTTCCATCCTCAGACTGATGGTCAATTAGAACGGACAATTCAGGTGCTAGAGGATATGTATAGAGCCTGTGTGATTGATTTTGGTAGTCATTGGGACCAATTCCTCCCGTTGTGTGAGTTTTCATACAACAATTGCTACCACTCCAGTATTGATATAGCTCCGTTTGAGGCACTTTATGGGACAAAGTGCAGGTCACCTATTGGATGGTTTGAGGCGGGAGATGTCAAACCTTTGGGCACCAACTTAGTGAAAGAGGCTCAAGAAAAAGTAAAATTCATTCAGACTAAGATGTTGGCTTCCCAAAGTAGACAGAAAGAGTATGCGGACCGAAATGTGAGGGATATGTACTTCAAGGCTGGGGAGCAAGTGTTGCTCAAGGTGTCACCTATGAAGGGAGTCATGAGGTTTTGAAAAAGGAGAAAGCATAGCCCTCGATATATTAGCCCTACCGCTGGGTTTATCGGGGGTTCATCCGATATTTCATGTTTCTATGTTGAAATGGTACCATGTAGATGGAGACTATATTATTAAGTGGTATTCGGTGCTTTTGGATAAGGACTTGACTTACGAGGAGGAACTAATAGCGATACTTAATCGTAAAGTTTGTAAGTTAAGGATGAAGGAAATTCATTTGGTGAAAGTTCAATGGAAGTATCATCCGATTGAGGAAGTCACATGGGAAACTGAGAAGGACATACGGGATAAGTACCCTCAGTTATTCGAGGATATAGGTACTCTTTTTCTTTCTCATTCTGGCCTGTATTTCTAGTTTGACCATTCTGGAATGAATGATGGATAAATTGGTATCTGTTGTAAAAACCCTCTTGGTCGTTATGTAAAAGTCTTACATTCCAAATTTCGTGTCTAAATTCCTTCCGGTTTGGAAGTTACAAATTTCAGGCTAGGATAGTTTTGCTTCGTTTCTGAGCGAAGGTAGTATTCAAAAATCTGGGAATAATTTAGATCGGTTTGGTGGGAATGGTGTTAATTCTTAGTTATCTAAGGTTATAAGGAACCTGTAGGATCTTACAAAACTAAATTTGGGTTAGTAGAACTTTCGGAATTGACCTTAGCGTAAAGGGCATTGTTCAAAATGTTCCAGGATCAAGGTGTGTTATAAAAAGGGGGATTTTTGGGTGAAGATGAACATTTTGTCCTATCCACACCACTATAGCGGTTGACACACCGCTATAGCGATGGTCAAAAGCGGTCAAGACCGCTATAGCGATGGCCTACCGCTATAGCAATCAGGTACCGCTATAGCGGTAGAACCGCAGATTAAAGGTATTAAACCCCAAAATAATTTATTAGTTTATAAACTCTTTTTGGGGAAAGAGAAAGGATATTTAGGTCAAAAAATCACCGATTTACTTTTGTTTAACTTTGTTAAGGTATGTAATTCACTCCTTTTAACTTATAATTACTTCTTAATCCTTAGAAGGCGTAAATCACGGAGTTCGGGGAGGATTTTAGGAAGGATTTGGTATGTTTCTGATGAAGGGTGAAATTGAGCATTAGGTTAATGGGTTTTGTTTATTAATCATAAAATTGGCCTTGCATTCCATTAATTCACTAATCATTCCACGAAATTGGTAGTTTTAAGTGAAGTACGGGGGAAATAACCCTAGAACAGTTAAGGAATGATTATGAACTGACCTTAGGTGGTTGGGGGTCGCTTAAAACTCCCGCCATGTTAGATCATTTTGTTAATGTGGTGTTTGTATGCATGTTTTAGACCTTGAGCCAATGGAAAGGGAACGGAAGGGCAAAATTTTGGCTTAGAGTTGTGCAAGCTTGGTTCGAGGTAGATAATAGGGAATATTTAATTCAACTTGTATTATATGTGCATATTAACTACTTTGTAGTATGATTGGTTAATCCGTATGGTGTGCTTGGTCATTGCAGTGTCTACTTGTTTTATGACTTGGCCTTTTTATATTGTAAATTGTGAAATGTTTCAGCATTTAAGATGTTCTCATAGGTTGTTGGATTAAGGGTTGCACGCATTCATGTATGGGGGTTTTAGTACATGGACGGTATTTGTCCTGCAGGTCATAGCTAGAGGGTGGGTATATAACCCTTAGTATGTGTGTACGGGTTTCAAGGTATGTATTTGTATGACGGTTCCTTGAGTGAACTGGGGAATTTGTATTGTTGTGCTTGTCCTTGTTTGGTTGTCTTGAATTGATTTGCATATTATTGCTTTAATGACACTTGTTGACTTGTTGGCTTGTCTCTGGAATGCTACTTGTACATATATGTTGAATGTTTGATGTGTAAGCATGTGTTAGCTAATTGTACTATATTTTGGTTAAGTGTCCATATTTCCATCTTGGGTTATTCAAATGATCCTACTGGTACACTGTGGTTTATTTGTGCACTGATATGACACCTGTATTTACTTTTGTGAGTGCATCACATATTCCAACGAATTCATCGAGACCTTACTTATGATTTCAGTAGTCGATTCTGGATTTCAGGGTGAGCAGCACATCCGGGCTACCATGAGATCTTTCTCTTATTTAAACATGGTCTTTTGTTTGGACTTGTTACTTCTTATAGTTTTGGGGTTGCATACCCACTTGATATTCTTAGTATATTTTGGTACACGGACTTTCAGATCCTAGGGAATTTTCGTTTGGTATTTTGTTTCCGCACATTTTTAAGTTGTTAGATTAAATGGTTATTACGCTATTTATGGGATAGTTTTCGTATTTTTACTTGAGTATTGATCAATGCTTCCGGGCTTATTAGTTCTCCCACCGGGTGAGTAGTGTGAGTTCCACTCTCAGCAAGTTTGGGTCGTGACAGTCTCTTTCAAATGTTTTAAATTATTTCAAATGGATGTAAAAGGTTCTTTCTTAAATGGCTTTATCAACGTAGAAGTGTTTGTCAAACAATCCCTTGGTTTCAAAAATTCATTTTGTCCTGTCTATGTTTTTAAACTATTAAAGGCACTTTATGATCTCAAACAAGCTGCAAAAGCTTAGTATGAATGATTAAGTACCTTCTTATTAAATAATAATTTTCAAAAAGGAAAAATTGATACCATCCTTTTTATTCAGAAGTTAGATTCCAGCATTCTCATTGTACAAATTTGCATGGATGATATTATTTTTGGTAGCCCTATCACTTCTCTAGTAAGAAACAAACTTCCGTTGAATTATCCACCACAAAATCTGAATACATGGCAGTTGATAGTTGTGGTACTCAATTACTTTGGATTATCCATCAATTACTTGATTATGATCTATCTTATGAATCGTTTCCTATTATGTGTGATAACACAAGTGCTATTAGTCTTTCTAAATAGGTTGTTCATCATTTGAGAGCTAAGCATTATTTTATTAGAGATCATGTCGAAAATGGTGATTTTGTACTTAATTTTGTTGATTCTGAAAATTAGCTTATAAATACTTTTACAAAACCTCTCTTAGAGGAAAGATTCTATTTCTTAGGAGAAAGACTCGGCATTACCTGTTTTAAAAATTAGAAATTTTCTTGCCTTTTTATGATATATCT
Source organism: Capsicum rhomboideum (assembly GCA_031232105.1). Lineage (NCBI taxonomy): Eukaryota > Viridiplantae > Streptophyta > Magnoliopsida > Solanales > Solanaceae > Capsicum > Capsicum rhomboideum. The sequence goes on along the minus strand of CP124719.1, from coordinate 41,417,391 downwards.
CTTAGCATATTTAAAAGAACTGTTGATTATCAATTTCCTGGCTTAGTTGTAAATTAATTAATGCTCTTACTTGTTTCTCTAGAAATAAACCCCTCGATTTCCACACTATTATCAATGTACTTTTCTGATTGAGGAACACAACTTTTCAACTCTCATTATTACTCCCCTCTCTCTCGTCCTTTCAGTCCATTTAGAGAACTAACTCCTCCACTACCTCACTCTCTCCTTAATAAACCCCTATCCTTCACCCCTCTTTCCTTCACTCTCATCTCATCATGAACAGAACCAGATCTATGGCTTCTCACCTTCAATTGATCACCAACTTTTCTAAAACCTTTCCCACTGACATTCTCAATCTCTCTGCAGACTCCTCTGAGGGAGAATCTCATGTTATTGTAGAAAATATCACTAAGAAGCGATCTAATGGTGATAAAGGTTACACTAGTAAGAATCCGCATTCAGAGCACTGTGATTCATTCACTCAGGAAGACATGCAAAAGTTTTGGGGATAGAACAAAATAAGAAATTTGAGAACTTCAAGAGTCGCTCTATTGTTTCTGGGAGAGCGATAAATTTGAAACAACTGAATGAGTCACATTATCTGGTAAGTGATATTTTCAAGACTCAAAACTTAAAATTATTTCTTAAAGTTTGTATTCCTGAGGTTTATGAGGACGTTGTTCATCTGTTTTATGCTAATCTTTGTGTTTCTAAAGATAGTGGAGAGCTTGAAACCCTAGTGCTTGGCACTAGGATTGTGGTTAATGATTTCTCTTTGACAAAATCTTTGGTATTGATTCTTCTGGTGGAATTTCTTACATGAATGGTGTTTGGCCTGATGATTTTGAAGTGTTGCTTGAAAGGGCTAAAGCGGTAGTTGCCAAATCTAGTGCTGACCTCTCCGATTTTGGACCCTGTCTCTGTGTTTCAAGAATAGAATTTTAGCTCACATGATTTCTACTGCTCTGGTTCCTCGAAAAATCTCCCTTAGTAGTATCTCTACTAAGGATTTATTTGTTCTATATTGCTTGATTAAGAAATATCGCATCAATTGGATCATGTGGTTTAGAGAGTATATGCTTGAGAGTGATAAAGATTCTAGCCCACTTCTAGTTTGTCTTGTGGGGCACTTGTCACTCGCATTCTTCTCTACTCCATGATTGATCTCTCTAATTTCCTGTGGTGGATATCGTCGGCACTTATGACACCCAAGCCTTCAAAAGCATGGGATATGTACTCGTGGATTTTCACTGGTGTAAGAAGGAATCAGTCAAAGCTCAAGCTATGAAACAAAAACTGGAAAGGCCCCCAATGATTCATTAGTTGTGCTTCTCAAGGAAGTAGAAGGTATTCAGGAGCGATTGATGATTCTGGAAGAAGGTATGATATATTTGCAGGAAACAATAAGAAAAATTGCTCAGGTGACAAAGGATACAGGTGTTAACGTAGGAAAGCCGAGGCTTGCAATGGACAACCTGAAAAGTGAAGGAGTTAAGACTGTGAATAAGTTGATTCAGCAAGTCGACTCTATCAAAGCAGGAGCCAGCTCCTCCCAGAACAAACATTTTGTCACTTTTCAAACATCTTATTCCAACTTTTCAAAGAATGTGGAAAAATCCTACAATACCTCCTGTAGGTTTTTGGTCAATACCTTGACCTATTTTTTGAAGAAATATTTTCTCTGGTCTTTAATCAATAAGGGTGGTGTCCCTGTAAGAGAATGATTTTTTGTGACTTTCAAACTGCTTTCCTTGACTCTGCCCCCTTCCAATAGGGGGTCTGTCCCTTTCAGACTAGACATGCTAACCATATCCATATGTTATTTATGTGTACTATTATCAGTGTATCTTTTCTTTTTTATTATGCCAAAGGGGGGAGAAAGTACAGGTAAAAACAGCTACATAATTAGAGGGGAACCCAACACAATTTGAAGGGAAGCCAGGACAAAAAGGCCACTCAAACAGGGAAGTTTAATTACTAAAAGTTTTTATATTTGTCATCATTAAAAAGGGAGAGATTGTTAACCCTGAATATAGTTTCAATGATGACAAACTAAACCCTATTTATGTGCAGGACCAAAATGGAAGCAATCAGCCGAGTATTAATTCAAAAAGGAAAAACTACAACACAAAGGGAAGCATCAATCAAAGATCCTAAGTCAATAAGGTAGCAAAACCGTAGAAGGAAAGAGTATATTCCTAAGTCAACAAGGAAGCAAAGTCATAGAAGAAATGAGTATATTTAAACCTGTCAGTCATAAATCAAGGCAGTTCAAAAAGGAAGGTAATATGAACGTATCTGATATGGACATATAACGTCATCTAGGTACTCTAAATTCAACCTAGATGACCCTGTAAAATCCTTTGGGTTTCCCGAGTAATGAGCTTGGAATTAGAAGAAAAGAAATTCTAATTCCCCCCCCCCCACATAAATCAAGGCTATCAATCACTAGTTATCTATGGCAAGAGAAGATCGGTAAAGATACTTCTAAGTCAACAAGCTACAACGGTCATATGGGTTTTGTATAAATAGAGTATAGGAATTTAGGATGAAAACTGTACAACTTCACTTGAGAAATATCCTATTTACTTCTACATTCTTATGCAATTCATTGTAATACATTATAGTGAAAACAAAAGAGAGAAGAGATTAGGTTCTATACAGGCAGAGGTTGCTACCTTTCACCAATACCCAAAGTTAAATAAGCTATTGGGGAAACCATCTATAATCATTCGATTGGCTCTAAAGGGAACCCTTGTAACCTAAGGGGACTGGAAGTAGGCACCACAAGGGTGTTCTAGACCAGGGTAAATTGCTTGTGTCTTCTTACGTACTCGTTTTACCTGTACATTCTGTTATTTGTTATTTCTGGTACTAACTTTACTGTGAAGGAGAGTCGACTAACAGAACACCTCAGTTGACTCTAATGAAGAAGAATTTCAATTCAATCCCCACTCCATCTTGATTATCACCAAGTACTTATCATAAATTGCAATTAGAGTAATTAACCAACACCACGAGTTCTGAGCAGCACACACAATGTGCCAAATATATTAAGGAGCATACACAATGTCCCAGAGAAATCAAGAAGCATATACAATGCTCAAGGAAGCATACAAAATGTTTAAGAAAGCATACACAATGCCCCAATCTCATAGTACACAATCGTATCACATCACAAAATAGTTTATAAAGGGAGTTTTAGTATTCTTGAACATATAGTATCTGCAGCTTGCCTCGAAGACCACTGATTCTGCCAAGTACACGCTCATCCTAACTATGGACCGGGCAGATAAAACATATTTTTTTAAATCAATTTGAAAAGCAAACACCCAAAGCTTAAAGTTTCACTTATCTTGCTAGCGATGAGTTCCCCAACCTTTTAACGCGGAGAACAGCACTTAAACAGCCTCCAATGGCTTCAATCTATACAAAAATATTAATTGACGATATCAATTATGCTAGTCGTGGTCAAGTCTCAATATCCCTAACCTTTAAGCTTAGAGCTAAACCTTAATATCACACACCTTAACCCATAAATTAAGATAATAATATTCCAACACCACCTTCCAAACATGATTCTATCAATAAGGAAAAAGAAGATTACAGAAACAGAGACAAGGTTAGCGATACAGAGGCTTCAGCCTTTGCCAGAAAGTTTCTGAGATTTGTATTTATTTTTAATCTGCCTACGAGACCATGGGTATCTTACAAATATACCTTGTATGTTTTATCATCATTGCTATATCATATAGCCCCTCATTGTTAATCCATCATTACTAAATCAACATGTGTTCTAGATCAAAGTGGTGGAATTTGGAAGTTATGCACCAGTAGCAAAAGAAATCGTGATTGGTCTTTCCATTCCACTGTACTTACATAAAGCAATGATTTTTTTTTATACCACTAGCTGCAACCCATTGCCAAACCAATAATTTCATTCATGCTACCCATTAGTTTTCTATCCATTATCTTATCATTCATAACAGTTCTTTGACAAGAACATTACCACCATGTATAATTAATTTATGCTAACAGGCAGAAGAATTCTTAATACCTAGCAATTAAGTCTCTACTATGCTCTCCTTCCATGTTGTGAACTCCCAAATTCTTCTACAAGTTCGACGGTTTCTTCCAAAAAGAAAAGAGTCGACTACCCTAATCCTCTACTCCTCAAGTCGCTTAAAACTTGGCAGATCAACACAAGACAATAAGCTTGGTCCACTCCTTTTAATTTCTCTTTATTATTATTATTATTATTATTATTATTATTATTATTATTATTATTATTATTATTATAATTGGTTAAAATTATCAATTTATCCTTTATTAAAAATCTAGATTATTACATCTGGTCTTGGATCCCGTGTCAGGAATCAGGGTCTAAGATTGTGGTCGGGTCTAGTGTCATTAGTATTTGTCTAAATTATACCTAGATGCTCTTAGGACAATATTTTCTTCTTACCAACCAAACACTAGAAATAAGTAAGAAAACCACTTATTCTAAAACACAGCCTAAAGGGTAAAAAACATAAATAGTCACCCATTACTTTTGATTACTCCAGCCTAACCGTAAACTTTTGATGAAAATAAGTAGCCTTAAAATTCAAAGCCGCGCGTCGCTTCAGTAAACCTAGTTTTTTAAATAAAAAAAAAAATAAAGAAATCTATGACCAAAGATTAGCAGTCCATCGCCACTAATTTAGTCTTAATCATGGGAATACACTCTTTCCAAATCTCACAGATTTTTTTGGTTTTTGGAAAAAAAGAAGAGAAGCAAATGAATTAAGGGTGTGTTTGTCGTGGAGGAAAATATTTTTCATGAAAAATAGTTTTAGGAAAACAAGTTGTTTCTTACATTTTATTATTTCTCACCAAGTGTCTGGTACCCGCATTGGAGCCCGATTAAATTCGGATTCGTGCCGGAAATTCCCACAACATTGAGCGGTAAAGCTCTTCCTAACAAAGGTGACCTCGTACCCAGGGGGACTCAAACCCGAGACCTCTGGTTAAGGATGAAGAAATACTTACCACTCCACCACGACCCTTGTTAGTGAGTTGTTTCTTACTTATTTTCTTGTGTTTGGCATGCAAGTTCATACTAATATCCTAAAAATATTTGTATACACAAAACAATTAAAATAGGTGGAATAGAGTGATAGATATTGTGGCGGGGAAGGTGCAGGGACAGAGAGTTGTGGTGGGTGGGGAAGAGGGGTGGGGTAGAAAAAAATTTAAATTTGTTTTTAAGAAAATTGGGGGGTGCATTATGGTGGGGGTGGTGTAAAAATGAAATTTATTTTTTTTAAAAAAAAAAATAGAGGGTGGGGGTGGGGGTAGGGGTGGGTGGTGGGATCTTTTTTAAAAAAAAATTAAAAAGTTGGGGGTGGGGTGGGGTGGAGGTGGGGTTTGGGGTGGGGGTGGAGAGTGAGGTGGGGTCGAAAAAAATTTAAAATTTATTTTTAAAAAATATAATAAAATTTTTTAAAAAATGGGGTGGGGGGTAGGGGGAGGGGGGATGGGTGATTTTGAAAGTGGTAGGAGATATTGTCACTTATTTTCCCTACTTTCATTAAGAAAATTATTTTCCTTATTTTCAAGGAGCTTGTTATTTAAAGAAATTATTTTTCAAAATTTTTAACCATACGAACATGAGAAAATAGAAAACATTTTCCAGAAAATGTTTTCCTCCATACCTAGGGGTGTGCATCGGTCGGTTCGGTTCGATTTTGGGTATTATTGGTTCAGTTTATCGATTTTTGGTTTGTAAATACGCTAAACCGATAACCAAAGCAATAAGATATTTGTTATCGATTTTTGATCTTTAACGGTTCAGTTTTCGATTTAACCAATAAGAAAATGTTCCTCTAATTTTTTTTGTTTTCTTTTCTTGTTTTCATATATTGATACATACGCTACCTTCACGCATAAAAGCCTATAGAAATTACAAGTAGAAGAAAACTCAAATACATTATTATTAAAACAAACTTATTTTCTTTTTGGTTAAGTAGCGAACTTAAATACAGTAGCAATAAGATATAACAATCTCTCAAAAAGAAAAACAATGTCGGTTTATAGTTAACACTGATAGGTAGAACCCTACCAAACAAACGATTTTAGAAAGAAAAACGACGACACTAAGACAACAACTATAAAGTTACGAAAAACAATAGGATATGTATTTAATATCTAAAGTCACTATTATATTACTAAGAATAAAAATATAATTTTAATATATTCTTATTGGGTTATCGTTTTAACCATTAACGAAAACCTTAAAATCGTAAACCGAACCGATAGCCCAATAAAATAATTTATAAAATCGTTGAAAAACCGTTAGCACAATAGCCTTTTTTTATTTGGTTTATTAGTTAAACCGATTTTTGCACACCCCTATCCATACCGAACTCACCCTAAGTGTATCTTTCAAACTTTAACACTACCTCTGCCTGAATTCATTAGTCATTGTTTAGATACTTAACAAATGGAATATGCATTGTGTAGATGGTGTATAATTATCGTATAAATATGTGCATAATACGTGTATATATTTATCTCTGAATGTAACTGGAAAAAATAGATAGAAGAATATAATGTACCACTAGGGAGAAGAAGTGAGAAAACTTCACAAAACTCAAGAGTATACATAGATTATACATCACATACGTATGTGGGATTTAATAATTTAATTTAATAAAATAAAAGGAATAAGAAAAAAAAAAGAAACAAAAGGAATGGAGTAATGATTACTCAAGAATTTGGACGCCTACCATATTAGTCAGAAGAGCAATTTGCATTCCAAATGGATATATAACCATTTGCTAATTTGTAATGTGTCAGAACCATTTGTTTTTTTTTTGATTGGTTAGAATCAAGGATCTTCTTGCTATAAATAGGAGCATTGGTTTCTCAGTTTAAAAACACTAAAATATAGAGGAAGTAGTGGAGAGTAGTAAGAGTAATTCTTAGTCTATGAAAAAATAAGTGTGGGAATAATACTATAGTGAATTGTGTGAAATAAAAGAGTGTTGTTTTTTTTAAGTGTAATAGTCTTTTGACACTTCCAAGTTGTAATTAATGTTATTGCATTACACTATTTGGGTATTATATTTATCCCTTTATAATATTTGGTGTCGTTGATATCTCTTGTTATTGCTATTTAGCGTGGATATTATTCCTGAGTGGAATTATTTATTTTTTTCAACAACATGATATTAGAGTCATAGAAAATAATAGTCCACTGTCTTTTCAGTATCCCGATCTTAAAAAAGAAAATTATGAAAACTAGTGTCTATGAATGAAAGTCATTCTTGACTCCCAAGATGCTTGATAGATTACAGACAAAGAGTATACAAACCCACTAATGAGGAAACTCTTTCTCTAAATGAGAAAGATGTCTAGGCAAAAATAAGGAAGAAAGATCAACATGCCCTCACTCTCATCTACCATTGTTTGGATGATGGCCTGTTTGAGAAGGTGGCCGATGCAACCACCTCAACAGAAGCTTGGGAGATTTTACAAAATTTTCTCCAAGAAGAAGATAAAACTTCAAACTCTAAAGGCTAATTTTGAAGTTATAAAAATGAAAGAATCCGGATTCACTTCGAATTTCTGTTCAAGAGTGATGAATGTTGGTAATCAACTAAAAAGGTACAGAGAGAAAGTATATGATGTGTATGTGCTAGAAAAGATCCTTCGCTCGTTAACACCTAAATTTGATCATGTGGTGTGAGCTATTGAGAAGTCTAAAGATTTAGACTAGATGATGGTAGAGCAATTGAAAGGTTCTTTACAAACCCACAAAAAAAATATAAAAAAAGGATAAAAGAAGTGTCACTGGAGCAATTTCTTAAAATTCCGACATCCTTCAAAAATTTTGGAGGTGAAAAAGGTTACAGAGGAAATGGACAATGGAGAGGTCGTGGAGATCGTGGAAGACGAATGTAATACTCCACAAGTCCTAACATGATTTTTGTAGCTCTCGTGTGACGTGTCGAAGTGATTTTGAGGTTGTTTGATGGTTATAAAGGGGTATGGATTGATTAAGAGGTACTCGGAGTCTTTAGTATGAATTTTGGGGTTAAAAATATCGCCAAAATAGAGGGAGTCTACATCAGGGCCATACCACAGAGCCATGGCACGAGCCAAGGCCCCAAAACAGTAGGCTACGATGTTGGCAGCATGCCACACTTCCCCTGTGGCACGTTGGCTCCATGCCACGCCATCCACAGTGGTGAATTGGTAGCCTACCACGCTTGTGATTCCCCGATATGGAAACTTCTCTTTTTCTTCCATTTTTGTGAGGGTAATTTTATCTTTTAGCCCTAAATAACCCCTATAACCGATGTATATTCTAAATCCATCAATACTTTAGAAAATTATATTGTTCTTTCTCCTCTCAACTCTCAAGAAACTCAAGAAAAGTTTTTTTTTTTCCAAAATATCAATTCCAAGACTCTAGTTCAAGGTTCAACAATAACAACAATAACATGCCCAATGTATTCCTACAAAGTAGGGTCAGAGGAGGATAAAGTGTACGCAGTCCATACCACTACCTCAGATGAAGTAGAGAGGATGTTTCCGATAGACCTCCGGCTCAGAACAAATAACAGTATAACAAACAAAAAACATAAAAACAAACAACAAAATAGGATAGTACACCACTAGATACTAAAAGAAACAAGTCACCCACAGAGTAATCCTATAACTATCTATCCAAAATCACAGACATCACCAAACTACCACTAATAAGAAACTACAAGACTCATATAAAGCACTCTTCCCTACTAGTACGGACGCACTCCTACCCACTAACCCTCTACCCTAATTCACATCCTACACACCTTCCTATCAAGGATCATGTCCTCCGTAAGTTTTAATTGCTCCATGTCATTCCTAATCACCTTCCTCTAATATTTCTTCGGCCTATCTCTACCCTTTCTAAAACAATCCATAGACGGCCTCTCACATCTCCGTACTGGGGCATTTGTCCACCTCCTCATCACATGCCCAATATATCTCAACGTTACTTCTCACATCTTTTCTTCTACTGAAGCCAATCCCACCTTCTCCCGAATAATTTTATTTCTTACTCTATATCTTAGTAAGTCCACACATCTATCTCAAAATCCTCATCCCCATAACCTTCAACTTTTGGATGTGGGAGTTCTTAACTGGCCAACCCTCCGCTCCATACAACATAGCCGGTCGGACTGCCACTCTGTACACCTTACCTTTAAGCTTAAGAGGCACCTTCTTATCACACAAGACTCCGAAAGCGAGCCTCCATTTTAACCACCCTGCACCAATACAGTGTATGACATCCTGGTCAATCTCTCCATTCCCCTGAATCATAGACCCAAGATACTTAAAACTATCTCTCTTTCGAATGTCCTGAGAATCCAGCTTCACTACCATGTCAACCTTATGCGTCATATCACTAAACTTACATTCCAAGTACTCCATCTTGGTCCTGCTCAACCTAAACCCTTTAAACTCTAGAGTCTATTTCCAAACCTCTAACTTATCATTAAATCCTCCCCTGGTCTCATCAATTAGCACTACATCATCAACAAATAACATGCAACAAGGCACCTCCACTTGAATGCACCGTGTCAATACATCCATCACCAAGGCGAATAAAAATGGTCTAAGAGTTGATCCCTAGTGCAACCCTGTCAAAATAGGAAATTGCTCCAAATCTCATCCTACAGTCCTCACACGATTCTTCGCTCCATCATATATGTCCTGAATCGATCTAGTGTATGCCACAGGCACATCTTTAATCTCCAAGCACATCCTCCCTGAGGACTTTATCGTACGCCTTCTTAAGATCGATGAACACCATGTGCAAGTCCTTCTTTATTTCCTTATACTGCTCCACTAATCTCCTTACTGAATGAATGGCCTTGTTATTCGAATGACCTGGCATGAAACCAAACTGATTCTCAAAAATAGACACAATCCTCATCAGCCTTAGATCTACCACTATTTCCCAAACCTTCATAATATGACTCAACAACTTGATATTCCTATAGTTGTTGCAACTCTGAATATCCCATTATTTTTATATAAAGGAATCATCATACTCCATCTCCAAGCTTCGAGCATCTTCTTCGTCCTAAATAAAATGTTAAACAACCTTGTTAGCCACTTCATACCTGCCCCGCCAGAAAAATCCATCGAAATCTAGTCTGGCCTAGTCGCCTTTCCCCTACGCATCCTACGAATAGACCCCTTGACCTTCTCAACGTTACTATGCCTACAATAATCGTAATCACGACACCTCTCTGAGTGCTCCAAGTCCCCCAGCACAAAACCTTTGTCCCCTTCATCGTTCAAAAGTCTATAGAAATAAGACTGCCACCTCATCCTAATGAGGGCGTCCTCCACCAATACTCTTCCATCCTCCTCCTTGATTCACTTCACTTGATCAAGGTCATAGGCCCTCCGCTCCACTTCAAGAAATCCTAAAGTTTAGGTATATGGGGTTGCAACAATGATTTCCTTCTGTACTTGTGCCCAAAAACTTTGATTTATTAAAAGATTTATGAACTTAACTATTAGGGTATATATATAATTTTCATGATCTTAAATTTAATCCCTCCTCATGAATTTATATATATATTCTTGGTAGAATTTATGACCTTTATGGTTGATTTGCAACTCTATTCATATGCTTGAATCTATGATTTACAAATAGTTAGACTTGACTGAAATCCTATGATTTAGCAAGCATTACATGATTTTAGTATGATTTAAACTATATGATATGATTCAAACCATGGACTCAGACTTAGCATGAATATCATGAATTTATTTATGGTGACACAAAACAGAAATAAAAGCATAATTGGTTTTCAGATTTACGAGCTAGTTTATGCTTATCTCATGATGAATTTTAAATAGTATGAGCATTAGTGTGATTTTGGGAGTAGTATTGAGCATCGATCAAACATGGATTCAGCGTACCCAAGTTCCAAAACTACTTGCCACCTTAGGTATCATGTTTTCCCAAACGGGCTCAATTTAGTGATCACATCAGTCATAGCTATATAACCCTGGCAAGGTGTATTGTGGCCTTAAAATGAGGCATATGTTGGACTCCATGTTGCTCACATGGTTATGTCGGTTAATAAAATCTCCCACAGTACAATAGCTTTAGTAACTCAAGTGTACTTGGCTCACTAAACTTGCTAAATTCTAATTTCAAACATTTTACTTATATGTTATATGATTTCATTCTTATAAATGGAATAAGGTGAGCCATTATATACTTTTCACACACATCTTTACTCCCCACATGATTTCCTATTAGTTCTTATATGACTTCATACATCCCTCACATACTCAGTACATTCTATAGAACTGACCACATGCTTTTTGTGTTGCATTCTATTATGATGTAGGTCCTGGTACTCGCCCTCAGCTTCACGGCTAGTTTTAATCAGCAGTGCCTACTCTAGCTCAGTTGGTGAGTCCTCACATTCTGGGGACTATGATTTCATTCTTTTCCCCAGTATTCAGACTTATATTTAGTTCTGTAGTTCATGACTTCGAGTCAGCTGGGAGTCTATCCCAGTGACTCTTCAGTATTTCTATAGGCTTGTCTAGATTTAGTAGTATTTCAGCTTATTTCTATGTTTGGATTATTTTCAGTTAATGTTGATAGATTTCCGACTTGTTATTTCTTATCTACTTTGTTATAAACAATCAGTTTCTACTCATGACTTTATGGTATTAGAATATAGTTTTAGTGATATTCTAGATACCATGGGTTATCTTTAGGCAAATCATATTTTGAAGCGCCATGTTACAGCGAGGGGATAGTCTCGAGTCGTGACAGTATTTGTAAAAATCCTCATTGTGATTTTTAGCTATTTCTATTTTTTGATGGTATGGTCCTTCCCCATGGTTACTTGATATTATTTATGAGTTGTGGAGATGGTTGGCAGGGTCCACGAAGCATTCAGGAGTGATTTATATGAGTTTGAGGTTTTGAGTAACTTTTAAAGTGAAACTTTTGATTTTGGTCAATATTTTGTGATCCAAACATCGGATGGTGATTCTGTCAGTTCTATTAGATCCAGAATGTAATTTTTAGGTTAGTATTGTGGATTTTTGGGTTCCGAGTTGATATTTTGAGTTTTGACCGTTTAGATTAGAAACTAGTTATTTTAGCCTAAAGGGGTTCCTAGGGAATAACTTGTTGAAAACAACCTCTTTTGGTTAATCTGATGGTTTTATTGAGTCTAAAACATCGAAATTAGCCTAGTAGCACTATTAGGGTTATTTAGTGGGGTCCCGAATGAATCTTGAGGGTCCGTTTAGAATATTTTTACCTTGGACTAATTGTTGATGCCTAGTTTCTGGTGCACCGAAAATTCCTTCATCACGATCATGGGCATTGGGTTGCAATCACATATTGTAAAGTTTATAGGCATCGTGATTGTGAGGTGGGCCACCATAATTGTGAGCTCGAGTTAGGTTGTTCATTGTTGTCGTGAGACCCATATCCTATGGTTGCGATGACCATTTTTAATGCTGGTTAATGCTGACCATCGTGATCACATGATGGGGGCCATGATCGCGAGGTATTATTCACAGAACAAAATAAATACTCCATTTTCGCAATTTCAACTATATTTTCATCATTTTTAGACCTTGAGACCTCGAGATAGGTGATTTCATAGAGGATGTTTCATCAAACTTTTTTGGGTAAACTTTTAAAACTAATTTCTATCATATTCCTTTGATTTTATCTCAAAAACAACTTCAAAACTTAGATTTTAAACATGGGATTTTGAGTTTTACGTGGTAAAGTAAGAAAATAGTTTTTCAATGATTTAAAACTTGATTTCAACTCATTTTTAAATGGGCTTCTATATTTAGAACCCTTAAAGTATGAGTAACTTGATTCTTTAATAAAATTTTTAGTTTCACCCTTTTTATTGGGGGTTGATTTTTGAAGTGTTTTTGGACCCAAAATGAAAGTGGATAATATGGGTATCATTAGATTCCTAGTGATGTGTAGATTACATTTTTAATAGATTGGGTTTATTCTGAGGATGTACAGAAAGGAAAGTCTTCTTTTTGAGGGGTCTAGGCTCTTATTTTGACTTTCGAGGTAGGTTATGGATTAACTTTCTTCAGATCGAGCTGGGTAGTTAACCATTCAATTTAAAGTATGTTATGGGTTGGGGATTTTATTTGAGAGATTCATCTTTTGAGATTATTATTTAGTCATATTTCATGTGTGGGGGCTTGTGTGAATATTATTATTGACTTGACATATTATTATCATTAAGGTGCCCATGCGGGGGCTGGTATTGGTCTTGTTTGAGCCTTATTTGTTGTTTATTATTATGATGATGCTCATGTGGGGGATTGTACTGATATTATTGATATCTTATTTGACCCTTTATTACTGTGTTGCCATGCGATGGCTTGCATCATGATCGATTGAGATTTGAGGTGACTTGAGCTCATTTATACCATTATTAAGTTGATTCATAATATGATGTTGAATTGGTTTTGAGCATGCACCCTCATTTATTCATCTATATTTATGGAACTGGTAACACTGAGAAATACTATTTTTGAAGAAAATAAGACACTTTGTAAAATATCTTAAATGAGGGATGTATCGGTAAGGTTGATTGATAAGAGTGTGATAGGACATAGGTTGCGAGCCCCTCATGGGTCCCCTCCTAAAATATTATGCTCAAAAAGTGTATACGAGGTGACATTGAGACATTTCATCCTTATTATATCATTGAATTGTATCACTTGCATTTCTCTTATGTGTTTGATATCATGTAATTTAGTCTTCCTTTTATGTATATATGTATTGTAGCTATTCTTATGTTGCTACTGTTTTATTCTATTAAGAGTTGTATGACTTGAGCCGTCGTTTGGAACTTTTCTGTACGCATGTGGAAGCATTACTCTTAGTTTTCTTTATATGTTTAGTTTTCTAATTTGCTTGGTCGGACTATGATGCCTACTGAGTACAAAGTGGATCATAATCACTCCTACTTTCTATACTATTTTGGTGTAGATCCTAGTGCGAGTGCGACCCGCGAAACCTGAGTTTCTGCTAATTTGAGAGTGTTTTGAAGTACTAGAGAGCTCCTCATCTGGAGCATGTTCAAGACTTTCTTTTTATCGTTATATTGACTTTATTTTATATTCAGAGACTAAGTTTTATGTATTTTCATACACTGTCGTCTTGGAGTGTTCTTTACTCATGACACTAGATTTTGGGATTAGACTTATATCTATTCCAGATTTTGGAGTTGTTTTGTATTATTGGCCTAAATTTATTCTAAAGTCCCATATTTGATTATTATTTATCTTCTTTTTGTTTTTTCATATCTCTTATGAAGTGAGGCTTACCTACTAAGGTTGGGTAGGAGTAGGTGTCATCATGACCTCGGATTTTGGGTCATAACAAATTGGTATCAGAGCACTAGGTTCACTGGACTCATGAGTAAAAGAGCAAGATGTCTAATAGTGTCTTGTGTATCAATACATTGATGTCCGTATTTATCTTCGGGAGGCAATGGGATATTTTAGGAAAATTTCTCTAATTTGATTCCTTATCGTGCGTGTTGTTCATGCCTAGTATTCTAAACTTGTATTCCACCCTTTCTATGCAGATAGTGAGAACTTGATCAGGAGATGTTGAGTATATCGAGTCAGTACCCGCTGTAAGAGTCCTAGTCAAGGGATGAGGTAGGGGTTACAGTTCGGGACCAAGGTATAGGTCGGGTACGAGGAGCGACTCTGGCTAGAGGGTGAGCTAGAACGGTCTCTCATGAGGTTGATATTGATCATGTTGAGGCGATTTATAAAATAGAGGATGTGCAATGTGGGACTTGCCCAGGCCCCTCAGGATTTAGTTGCCACTCCAGCGTTGCAGGATATTTTGATTCAGCTTTTAAGCCATTTAAATAACACCTCTTAGGCAGGAATTTTATTGGGTATACCAGATGGTTATCAGATGAGAGAGGGTGTTCATCCACCAGGGCAGGTTCCTACTCATGGTTTCAGACTCCCGAAGCACAACTAGCTGTTATTATGGCCTCACATATTATGGCGTTGCCTATCAAACTTGTTGTTCCACCTATACCTTCTGGTCCAGTGATGTCGCTGATGAGCAGAAGAGGTTTGAGAGATTTATGAGATTATCTCCTCCTAAGTTTACCGGTGCTATTGATGAGAATACTTATGAGCCATTGTTGATTGTTAGGAAAGGTTGCATAACCTCTATTTTCTTGAGTCCCATGGTGTTGATTACACTACCTTCTAGTTGACTAATGTAGCTAAGCAGTGGTGGAGATATTTTGTCAGTTGTAGACTAATGAGTTCCCCTCCTTTGACTTAGACCTAATTTTCTGAGATTTTTCTTGAGAGGTTTATTCCTTATAGCTTGAGGGATAAGCTGAGATATGAGTTTGATGATTTTGAGCAAGGCTCCATGACTATTACTGAGTATGAGGCTCATTTGCATGCCATGTCTAGGTATGCCACTGCTAGTATCTCCATAGAGTGAGAGGATCAGGAAGTTTGTTAAGGGTTTGACTAGTTATTATCAGTTGGACGACTTAATTAGTGAGTTTAGATGGCTTCTTTCAGAGTATTTTGGATCATACAAAGATGATTGATACTATTCGCCAGGGTACTCATAGTAGTGGTGGCAAGAGGGTGCACCAATAGCGCGGTTTCAACGGTCATTCATCTCGAGGTAGGGATTTCTTAGGCAGAGGTTCTCATGGTTACCATGACAAACTGTTTCAAGCAGCTTCGCAGAGTTCACATAGTAGGTTTGTGGGTTCTGAGGCTTCGAGTGGTTAAAGATCAGGTCATGCAGGTCAAGGGTCTCATTTTGGTTCATTAGGTTATAGAGTGCGTTCTGGTTCTTCTAGGTCCTCACAGCGTGATATATCTAGTAGGGGATATTTGGTATGTGATGATCTTAGAACTTGGAGAGAGGTTATCTCCAGCATGTGATGGATCATCCCCAGCAGGGTTCTTAGCTTCAGCTTTGTCCGACACCAGGGTCAGTAGTTAGAAGGGGGTATACACAGTAGAAGAAGTAGATCTAGAGGTACCAGAGATGGGGCTCAGGGATCTTGTCGTAGTGGATGAGGAGTTACCTAGTCTTTTAGCAGACATGGTCAATGCTATACTTTTCCTAGGATACTAGAGGCAAATTCCACTGATGCAGTGATTACAAGTATCATCCTAGTTTGACATCATCCTACTTTAGTATTGTTTGACCCTAGATCTATATTTTCTTATTTTTCTGCATATTTTTCTACTGGTATTGATGTTATTTGCAAGCCCTTGCTATGCCTATTTGTGTTTCTACCACCGTAGGTGATTCTTTAGTGGTGGATCGGGCATATAGATCATGTGTGGTGACCTTTTTAGGGTATGAGACTCGGGTAGAATTGATCATCCTTGATATAGTTGACTTTGATGTCATATTGGGTATGGATTGGTTGTCTCCTTAACATGCAGTTTTTGATTGTTTTGCCAAGACCATGACCTTAACTATTTTAAGTGCCAATGTTAGAATTGAAAGGTACTTCTAGTTCATGTATAAAAGGGGTTATATATTTTCTTCGTGCTTGTTACATGGTAGGAAATAACTTTATTTCTTATTTAGCCTATGTGCACGATACCAGTGTTGATTCACCACCTCCCTTGGACTATCTAAAAGTTATTAGAGAGTTCATGGATGTGTTTTCTATAAACTGACCTGGAGTTCCTCCAGACAATGATATTGATTTTGCTATTGATGTAGTGCAGGGCACCAAGCTCATTTCCATTCCTCCTTATAGGATGGTCCCGATACAGTTGAAGGAATTAAATGAGCAATTGCAGATTTGTTGAGTAACGGTTTATTAGACCGACGGTGTCTCCTTGAGGTGCTCTGTCTTATTTATGAAGAAGAAAGATGGATCCACACGCATGTGTATTGATTATTGGTAATTGAAAAAAGTGACTATCAAGAACAAGTATCACCTTTCTTGCATCAATGATTTGTTTGATCAGCTTTAGGGTGCCTCAGTGTTTTCAAAGACCGACCAAAAATCTAGCTACCATCAGTTGAGGATTAAAGCTTCGAATATTTCAAAGATAACTTTTTGGATGCGGTATGAACACTATGAGTTCTTAGTTATGTCTTTTGGGCTGACTAATGCCCTGGAAACATTTATAGAGTTGACGAAAAGAATATTTCAACCTTATTTTATTCTTTTGTGATTGTGTTCATCGATGATATCTTGCTTTATTCCAAGAACGAGGCAGAACATGTGAGGTATTTGAGGATCGTACTTCAAAAGTTGAGAGATGAGCAGTTATATTCCAAGTTCTCTAAGTTTGAGTTTTGGTTGGATTATGTTTCCTTCTTGGGTCATGTGGTTACCAAGGATGATATCATGGTTGATCTGGCCAAGGTTGCGGTGGTACGTGATTGTCCTAGACCTACTTCTTCTACTGAGATTTGTAGTTTTGTTGGGTTAGCAGGCTATTATCATCGATTTGTGTAGGGCTTTTCTTCCGTTGCGATTCTTTTGACTAAGTTGACTCAGAAAAAGGTTGTTTTTTTGATGATTAAGTGGTCGGATGATTGTGAAAAGATCTTTCAAAAGCTCAAGGAGTCGTTGACTTCGACTCCTATTTTGACTTTTCCTGAGGAGGGTGTGGATTTCACTGTATTTTGCGATGCTTTCAGAGTTGGCTTGGGCGGTGTGTTGATGTACAAGGGTAAGATGATAGCTTATGCTTATAGATAGTTGAAGGTCCATAAGAAGAACTACCCTACTCATGATTTGGAGCTATCTTCGATTGTGTTTGTGTTGAAATTATGGTGTCACTATTTGTATGGGGTTCATTATGAGATTTTCTCCGAGCATCATAGCCTTTAGAACTTATTCACTCAATGAGATCTTATTATTAGACAGCATAGATGGTTAGAGTTGCTTAAGGATTATGATCTCACGATTCTTTATCATATGAGTAAGGCTAATGTGGTAGCAGGTACCTTGAGTCAGAAGGCAGCGAGAATGGGGAGTTCGGAATTCTTTTGGTGGAAGAGCGGCCTTTAGTCTTAGACGTTTAGTCTTTGGTTAACTAGTTAGTTTGAGTTGATATTTCAGCACCTAGGTGTGTTTTAGAGTATGTTGAGTCTAGGTCCTCATTGATGAAGCAGATTTGAGCTCGATAGTTTGATGATGAGAAGTTGAGAGTGTTTAATGATAAAGTATTGAGTGGTGAGGCGAAGACGACATCTCTTGATCCCGAGGGTGTTTTGAGGATTTGTAGTCATGTTTGTGTGACTAAAGTTGGTGGTTGGATTAGACTGATCTTAGAGGAGGCTCATTGTTTGAAGTACTCTATTCATCCAAGAGCAGCTAAAATGTACCATGACTTGAAGCAACACTACTGGAGGTGTAGGATGAAGAAAGACATTGTAGAGTTTGTGGCCAAGTGTTTGAATTGTCAACAACAAAATAAAAGCATCAGTGACCGGTGGTATGATGCAGAGGATACCTGTCCCAGAGTGGAAATGGGAGCAGATCACTATAGACTTTGTGGTTGGCTTACCCCCGACTTTATAAAAATTTGATTTCATTTGGGTGATTGTAGATAGGTTGACCAAATCAACGTACTTTATACCTATTAAGATGAATTATAATTTGGAGAAGTTGGCCAAGAGCTACATTAGAAAAATTGTTTGATTGCATAGTATACCTATCTTTATTATTTCTGATAGAGGTACACAGTTTACCTCGAATTTTTGGAGTTTTATACAGAGTGAGTTAGGTACTTAGCTTGATATAAGCACGACATTTCACCCTTAGATAGATGGCCAGTCAGAGTGGACCATTCAGGTGTTAGAGGATATTCTTCAAGCATGTGTTATGGATTTTGGTGGTTATTGGGACCAATTCTTGACCTGAGCGGAGTTTACCTGTAATAATGATTACCATTCTAGCATTCAGATGGCGCCTTTTATGGCTTTATATGGGAGGAGGTATAGATTTCCTATGGGATGGTTTGATTCATTCAAGGTTAGGCCTTGGGGCACCGACTTATTGAGAGACTTGATGGATCTAGTGAGATTGATTTAGAAGAGCCTTGTTGCTGCCCAGAGTTGGAAGAAGAATTACACTGATCGGCGAGTTCGTGATGTGGCATTCATGCTTGGTGAGAGGGTTTTGTTGAAGGTGTTACCCATGAAGGGTGTGATGAGGTTTCGAAAGAAAGGGAAGCTTAGTCGAAGATTTATTAGACCTTTTAATACTGTTTATTTGGCATTCCAAATATTTATGTTAAAATGATATTGTCCCAATGATTCTCAGGTGATCCGATGGGATTCAGTTGCATTAGATCATGATTTGTCCTTTAAGGAGGAGACTATTGCTATTTAGGATAGGCAGACTAAAAAGTTGAGATCCCAGAATAATGATTATGTGAAAGTTCAGCAGAGACACCACTTCATTGAGGAGGCTACGTGGGAGGTTGAGTCCGATATGCGGAGTAGATACCCTTAGTTTTTTTTCCAATTCAGCTACTTACTTTGAGTTATGTTCATGGGTGTGAAGTGCACCAAACTTATGAGGAAGAGGCTACGAGATATTACTAAGAAATATCCCTTATTTCATGATGTTTATCGTTCTATAGAGCTTAACTCTATCCTTCTTCTAACTCGTGATTTTCACGTGATAAAAAATGCCTCTCCGCAAAGCTAACGGTCGCATTAATGGAAATTATCCAGCCCTCCAGCACTTGTGGATCCCTTGAATGAACATGTTACTTACGTAGATTTTGGGGCTACCTTTCATGTGTTGGCCCAATCCATGACTATAATCAGGGGATTTCCCCAGTACAAAAGAATGGGAATTCAGCAGCAGATAAGGCTTGAGATTTTAAAAGGATGAACCTGCCTGAATTTTTTAGTTCAAAGATGGACGAGGATCCACAAAATTTCAT
This sequence comes from Capsicum rhomboideum, assembly GCA_031232105.1. Classification (NCBI taxonomy): domain Eukaryota; kingdom Viridiplantae; phylum Streptophyta; class Magnoliopsida; order Solanales; family Solanaceae; genus Capsicum; species Capsicum rhomboideum. The sequence continues at coordinate 41,397,384 of CP124719.1, read as the reverse complement.
AGATTAGACTAAAAAGATTACCCATGTTATGCATATCACTAGGGTAGAAAGTGTGGAGTTGGCATCGTATCAGTTGAAGGTTATTGCTCATGATTGGTACAAGCAGTGAAAGGAGGGAAGGGTTAAGATAAAGCTCTGGTTGGTTGGGAAGCATTTGAGGAAGACGTTCTTGACCGATTATTTCCTTGAAAGTTGAGGGAAGCCAAGGTATAGGAGTTCATTAATCTCAAGCAGAGATCTATGTCAGTAAAGGAACATGCCCTCAAGTTCACTCAGCTTTTGAGGTATGCACCAGAAATGGTGTCTGAATCGAGGACCTACATGAGTAAGTTTGTTTCTGGTATGTTTGAGTTGGTGGTCATGGAGTGTATGATTGTCTTGTTGATGATAGATACGGACCTCTACTGACTCACGACCATGCTCAACAGATTGAAGTAGAAAAGTTAAAGGAGAAGGAGAGGGAGACTAAGAAGGCTAGGACTGAGCAATTTGAGTTTAATCAGCATAAATCCAGTGGGGGAAACCGCTCACAGTTTTAAGTATCGTTCATCATCCCCTGCGCCATCTTCATCTAGAGCCCCAACACCCAAGTCTAAGAAGGAATAGTGGGGTAGAAAAGCAGCCTCCATATCACAGGACAATATTGTCAGAGGACATACCTACCTAATTTGCAAAAAGTGTAGTAAATCCATCCTGGTGAGTTATTGATTGGAAAAAAGGGTTGTTTCGGATGTAGTAAACTAGGTCACAGGCTAAATGAGTGCCCTTCAGTCAGTCAGAGCAACAGAGATATTCTCCCTTAGGCATTATCCATTTCTTTAGCAGCTCATTTAGGCCACCCATTTCAACAGCAAGGTGTTTCATCTAGTGTCGATGGCGGTCAGCGTCAGAACTAGTTTTATACTCTGTCTTCTTGTCAGGAACAGGAGAGCTCCCTAGACGTGGTCACTGGTATACTTCGATTCTTTTATATTGATGCTTATGTGTTGTTAGATCCAGGGTCAAATATATCATTTGTAACCTCATTTATTGCTGTAAATTTTGGTATCAATCTCGAAAATCCCTCTGAACCTTTCTCAGTTTCTACTCCTGTTGGAGAGTTAGTTATTGTAAAAAGGGTCTGTAGACAATACCTCATTACAGTCCTTTATAGGGTCACTTTAGAAGATTTAGTAGAGTTAAATATAACTGATTTCGATGTCATCCTTGGCATGGATTGGCTCCATTCATGTTATGCCTCAGTTATTGTCGAACCAGAGTTGTGAAATTTTATTTTCCTAGTGAGCCAGTCCTTGAGTGATAGGGTAGCCAAGTAGTACCTAGAGGTCATTTTGTCTCCTATCTTAAAGCCAAAAAATTGATTTCTAAAGGTTATATTTATCATCTAGTTTGGGTTAGGATTCTTATTCAGAGACCCAAACTCTCCAGTCAGTTCCTGTAGTCAATGAGTTCCCAGAAGTCTTTCCTGAGGATCTACCTAGAGTTCCTTCTGATAAAGAGATTGAATTTGGGATAGACCTTCTTTCAGATACCTAGCCCATCTCCATTACTCCTTACAGAATGGCTTCAGCAGAGCTTAAGAAGTTGAAAGAACAGCTCAAAGACCTCCTAGATAAAGGTTTCATTAGGCCCAGCATTTCTCCTTAGGGTGTTCCGGTCTTGTTCATGCGAAAAAAAAATGGTACTCTCAGAATGTGTATAGAATACAGGAGGTTGAACAAGTTCACAATCAAGAATAAGTACCCTATTCCTAGGATTGATGACTTATTTGACCAGCTTCAGGATGCCCGTTGTTTCTCAAAAACTGACCTTATATCGGGATATCACCAGCTCAAGTTCAGGGAATGTGACATTCTGAAGACTACTTTTAGAACTCAATATGGTCACTATGAGTTCATAGTTATGTCTTTTGGACTAACGAATACTCCTGTAGATTTTATGGACGTAATGAACAGGCTCTTCAAGTAGTATTTAGATATATTTGTCATTGTCTTTATTGATGACAGTCTCATTTACTGTCAGAGTGAGGAGGAACATGCAAACTATTGAGAGTAGTGTTGCAGAATCTCAAGGATCATTAACTATTTGCTATGTTTAGTAAGTGTGAATTTTGGTTGAAGTCTGTTGCCATTCTGGGTCATGTGGTTTCTAGTGAGGGCGTTCATATAGATCCTCAGAAAACTGATGCAATTAAAAATTGGCCTAGGCCCATTACTCCATCCGATATTAGGAGCTTTCTAGGCTTATCCAATTACTACAGGAGATTTGTAGAGGGATTCTCTATGATAGCTTCACCAGTGACTAGGTTGACTCAGAAGAAATTGAAGTTTCAATAGTCAGATTTATGTGAGGAAAGTTTCCAAAAGTTGAAGGATGGGTTGACTTCAGCACCCGAGTTAGCCTTACTAGAAGGATTAAAAGGATTTATAGTTTATTGTGATGCTTCTAGGGTCGGCTTGGATGTTTTTTTGATGCAGAATGGGAAAGTGATAGCCTAAGCCTCTAGACAACTCAAAGTTCATGAGAAGAACTATCTGACTCATGGCTAAGAGCTGGCAGTAATAATCTTCACTTTAAAGATTTGGAGACACTATTTATATGGAGTTCATGTGGATGTCTTTACTGATCATAAGAGTCTCCAATACGTATTCAGTCAGAAGGAGTTAAATTTTCATCAGAGGAGGTGGCTAGATTTTTTGAAAGACTATGATATGAATGTTCTCTACCATCCGGGTAAATCTAACATAGTTGCAGATGCTCTTAGTAGATTGTCCATGAATAGTGTAGCCTATGTTGTAGATGAGAAGAAAAGTTGGTTAAAGATGTACATAGATTGGCATGATTAGAGCTTGGTTTGATTGATTTAGATGTTGATGGTATGATGGACAGAATAGTTCAGAGTCGTCTCTAGTGGCGAAAGTGGAAGAAAAGTAGCGTAATGATCTAGTATCGAGTCAGTTGGTGGATGCAATCCACCAAAAGAAGGTAGAGGGTTTCTCCAAAAAGGGAGATGGTGTGCTTCACTATCATGTCCTTTTTTGTGTTTCCAATATTGATGGGTTGAGAGATAAGATGTTAGTTAAGGCCTACAAATCTAAGTATTTAATCCATCCAAGTGACACTAAGATATATCATGACCTGCGGGAAGTCTATTGGTAGAACGGCATGAAGAGGGACATAGCAGATTTTATGGCTAAGTATCCCAACTGTCAGTAAGTTAAAGTTGAGCATCAGAGGTTGGGAGGTATACTCAGGATATTAGCATACCCACTTAGAAGTGGGAATTTTTTAATATGAATTTCATTACTGTACTTCCTCGCACCAGGTGCCAGCATGATTCAATTTGGGTCATCGTAGACTGAATAACCAAGTCAACTCAGGTTTTGCCAGCCAAAACCTTAGATACAGCAGAGCCTTACGCCAGACTCTATATCCGTGAGTTAGTCAGACTGCATGGGGTTCCCTTGTCCATCATTTTGGATAGATGTACTCAATTAACATCTCAGTGCTGGAAGTAGTTCCAGAAAGGTCTTGGTACTAAAGTGAACCTCAGTACTGTATTTCATCCCCAAATAGATAGTAAGGTTGAACGTACTATCCAGACTCTAGAGGGTATGTTGAGAGTGTGTGTGATCAATTTCAAAGGGAATTAGGATGATCATTACCCCTCATTAAGTTCACATATAATGACAGGTACCACGCTAATATCCAGATGGAATTGCTTGAGGCCTTATATAGGCTTAGATACAGATCTCCTATAGGTTAGTTAATTAGGGAGAGGTTGAATACATCCTAGAGCTACCAAAAGTCATATGTTGACGTAAGAAGGAGAGAGCTTGAGTTTGTTTTGGATGATTGGGTGTTCTTGAAAGTTTCACCCATGAAAGGGGTGATTAGGTTTGGAAAGAAGGGGAAGCTTAGTCCCTAGTATATTGGTCCTTATCAAATTTTGAGGCACATTAGAGATGTTTCCCATGACTTAGACCTTCCAGCAGAGTTAGTCGTTGTACATCCAGTCTTTCACGTGTCCATGTTAAAGAAATGTATTAGGGATCTATCCTTAGTTGTGTTTATGGAGAGCATTGGTGTGAAAGATAGCTTGTCCTATGAAGAGGTTCTGGTTGAGATCCTTGATCATCAGGTTCGAAGGTTAAGGAAGAAGAAAATCACTTCAAAAAAGGTATTATGGAGAAATCAGTCAGTTGAGAGAGCGACTTAGGAAGCATAAGAAGACATGATGAGCAGATATCCTCATTTGTTCACTCCTAGCACTGAGTCAGTATGAGGTATAGATTTTTCTCCTAGTAGCGTTCCCTCAGTTTTGAACCCTTGTTCATTCCATGTGATTCCATGTATACATGTATGTTTTGTATGCTGCAGTTTGGCCAGTATTTTAGTATAAGTCAATTCCAGTCATGTTACATGATTAGTTTCAAGAATTCAGCATCATGTTAAAAAATTTAGCCTTTTCGATCCAATCTTACTCTTCATTCGAGGATGAATGATTCCAAGGGAGAGATATTGTAATACTCTGCAAGTCCTAACATGATTTTGGTAGCTCTCGCGAGGTGTCAAAGTGATTTTGAGGTTATTTGATAGTTATACAGGGATATGGATTCATTAGGAGGTGCCCCAGGGTCTTTAGTATGAATTTTGGGATTGAAAATATTTCCAAAACAGAGGGGGTCTATGTCGGGGCCATGCTATTGAGCCATGACACGATTCAAGGCCCCAAAATAGTGAGCTACCAGATTGGCAGCATGCCACATTTCCTCTGTAGTGTGTTGGCTCCATGCCACGCCATCTATAGTGGTGTGTTGGTAGCGCGTCGCACCTGTGGTTCCCCGACATGAAAACTTCTCTTTTTCTTCCATTTTTGTGAAGGTAATTTCGTCCTTTAGCCCCAAATAACCCCTATAACCGATGTATATTCTAAATCCCTCAACACTTTGGAGAATTACATCGTTCTTTCTCCTCTCAACTCTCAAGAAACTCAAGCAAGGTTTTCTTCCCAAAATTTCAATTCCAAGGCTCTAATTCAAGGTTTCACTTCAAGAAATCCTAAATTTCAAGTATGTGGATTTTCAACAAGAATTTCCTTTCATTTTTGTTCCCAAAAAAATTAGATTTATTAAAAGATTTATGGACTTAACTATCAAGGTTTATACCCAATTCTTATGGTCTTGAATTTTATGTCTCCTTATGAATTTATATATATATTCTTGCTAGAATTCATGAACTTTATGGTTGATTTACAACTCTATTCACATGCTTGAACCAATGATTTACAAATAGTTAGGCATGACATGAAATTCTATGATTTAGCAAGCATTATATGATTTTAGCATGATTTAAATTATTTGTTATGATTCAACCTCACAGACCCAAACTTAGCATGAATATCAGTAATTTGTTTATGGTAACATGAAACAGATACAGAAGCATAGTTGGTTTTCAGATTTACAAAATAACTTATTCTTATCTCATGATGAATTTTACACAGTATGAGCATTAGTATGGTTTTGAGAGTATTATTGAACACCCAGCAGACACTGGTTCAGTGTACTCAAGTTCTAAAAGTACGTGTCACCTTAGGTATTATATTTGCCCAACGGGCTCAGTTTAGTGATCACATCAATCGTGGGTTTATACCCCAGATAAGGTATATTGCGGCCTTCCAACGAGGCATATGTTGGAATCCATGTTGCTCACATGGTTTATGTCAGTTAAGAGCATATCCCACAGTAAAACAGCTTTAGTAACTCAAGTGTGTTTGGCTCACTAAACCTGCTAAATTTTGATTTCTTACACTTTACTTATATGCTATATGATTTTCGTCTTACAAATGGAATATGGTGAGTCATTATGTACTTTTCATGCATAGCTTTAATCCCTACATGATTTTCTATCAATTTTTACCTGACTTCATGTATCCCTCACATACTCAATATATTCTATAATACTGACCACATACTTCTTGTGATGCATCCTATTATGATACAGGTCCTGGTACTCACCCTTAGCTTCACGACTAGTTACGATCAGCAGTGCCTACTCCAGTTCAGTTGGTGAGTCCTTATGTTCCAGGGACTATGATTCATGTTTTTCCCCAATATTCAGACTTATGTCTATTTCAGTAGTTCATGACTCTGAATTAGCTGAGGGTTTATCTTTGTGATTCTTTAGTATCTCTTTAGTATTTCTATAGGCTTGTCTAGACTTAGTAGTATTTTAGTTTACTTCCATGTTTGGATTATTTTCAGTTAATGTTGACAGATTTCAGATTTGTTATTTCTTATCTACTTTGTTATAAACAATCATCTTTCGTTCATAACTTTATGGCATTAGACTATGGTTTTAGTACTATGCGAGATGTCATAGGTTAGCTTTGGGATACTCATAGTCTGAAGCACTGTGCTACATCTAGAGGGTAGTCTCGGATCGTGACAACAAAAGAATTATGTTAATACTTCAAAAATGAAGATAAAAGCCACAAAAATTTAAAGGTAGTGGTCGTGGACAACCAGGAGGAAGAGGACATGGAGTTTATCAAGGTACCAATGAAATGAGGTATGACAAATCTAAACTTGAATGTTACAACTGTCATAAATTGTAATATTACTCTTGGGAATGTCGTTGTAATGTTGAAGAGAATGCTAACCTTATTGACAATAATAACAAGAAGATGAGTGAACATTGGTAATGACACCCGAAGAAGAAGATACAAATGATTGCAGTTCATGGTATCTTGATAATGGAGCAAGCAACCATATGTGTGGATACAAAGACAAGTTTGTGGAGATCAAGAAAATGGTGAGAGATAATGTGTCTTTTGGAGATACCTCAAAGATTCAAATTGAATGGATAGATACAATTCTAATATCCTTTAAAGATGGTGGCCATAAATTGATTAACGAGGTTTACTGTGTGTCAAAATTGAAAAATAATATTTTGAGTTTGGGCCAACTTGTTGAAAAAGGATTACAATATTCATATGAAAAATATGCATCTTTGGCTTATAAATTCAAGTAATAATTTAATTGTTAAAGTGCATATGGCAAAAAACAGATTGTTCCCTTTGAATCTTACAACCATTAATGCAAATTATTTGAAGGCTAGTGTGCAAGATGAATCATGGTGTTGGTTCATTCGATTTGGGCACTTGAATTTTGAAGCACTCAAATCAATGGGAGAAAAGACTATGGTTGATGTGATTCTGTCAATCAACCATCCCAATAAGTTGTGTGAAGCATGTCTTCATGGATTACATGTAAAGAAGAATTTTTTGAAGGAGACCACGTAAAGAACAACTAAGTCACTCCAGCTTGTTCACACCGAGGTGTGTGGTCCAATCGATCAACCTTCTTTTGGTAAAAGTAGATATTTCTTGCTCTTTATTGATGATTTCAGTAGAAAGACTTCAGTATACTTCTTGAAGGAAAAATTTGAAGCTTTTGTTGCTTTTAAAAATTTCAGAGAAGTTGTAGAAAAATAAAGCGGCTTTGAAATAAAAGCCTTAAGATCGATAGAGGAGAAGAATTCACTTCAAAAGAATTTAATGACTTTTGTCAATCTCATGGTATTCGTCGCCCTCTAATGGTACCTTACTCACCCCAACAAAATGGTGTTGGAGAAAGAAAGAACATAATAATTCTTAATATGGCTAGATGTATATTGAAAGCTAAAAATCTGCCAAAAGAATTTTGAGCTGAAGTTATATCTTGTGCAGTTTATTTGAGCAACAGGTCTCCAACAAAAGAAATGTGAGAGATTAAACGTCTCAAGAAGCATGAAGAGAGAGAAAGCCAAGTGTTAAACACTTAAGAATTTTTGGTAGCGTAGCTTATGCTCATGTGCCACATCAAGTAAATAGAGAAGAATAACACTTGATAATTAACAACTCTTCCCAAGGGTCATTAAGTAATTAAAATCAAATGGTTATACAAGCGAAGAAGAATGCTAATGGAGAGGTGGAGAGATACAAGGCAAGACTTGTGGCTAAAGGCTACAAGCAAAGGCATGACATTGACTATAAGAAAGTCTATGCACCTGTTGCCCGCATGAAGACGATCTGTCTGCTGATCTTTTTAGTGGCAAAAATGAAGTTGAGAATCCATCAGCTAGATGTCAAGTTAGCATTCTTGAATGGCTATCTTGAATAGAAAGTCTATGTTGAGCAATCACTGGGCTTTGTGGTCAAGAATTACAAAGATAAAGTGTTGAGATTGAAGAAAGTTTTATATGGGTTGAAGCACGCTCTACAAGCGTGGAATAATTACATCGACAAAGACTTTTAGAGATTGAGATCGAGCCTTGGAGTGAAAAGAAAAATGAAAATTAAGAAAGAGCTAGATTTGTGGGATTTAATAATTTAATATAATAAAATAAAGAAAGAAAATAAAATGGAGTAATAAATACTCAAGAATTTCAGCGTCTACCATATTCGTCAGAAGAGCAATTTGCATTCCAAATTGATATGTAACAATTTGCCAATTTATAGTGTGTTAAAACCATTTGTTATTTGATTGGATAGAATCAAGGCTCCTCTTGCTATAAATAGGAGCATTGGCTTCTCAGTTTAAACACACTAAAAATAGAGAAAAAAGTAATAGAGAGCAGTGAGAATAATCCATAGGCCATTTCTTAGTTTGTGAGAAAATAAGTGTGGGAGTAATATTGTAGTGAGTTGTGTGAAATAAAAAAATGTTATTTCTTTTAAAAGTATATTAGTTTATTGATATTACCAAGTTGTAATCAGTATTATTGTATTAATTTATTTGGGTATTATATATATATACCTCATTATAATATTTGGTGTTGATGTTACTCTCTTGGTATTGCTATTTAGTGTGGATATTATTTCTGAGTAGGATTATTATTTTCCCAACAATGTATACATACACTATAAATCACATACGTATACATTGATTTTACATCACATAAGTATATATTGATTATACATCAAATATGCATACATTTTTTTTTTACATCAAATAACACCCCTCATATACCCATGAAAACCTTCTTTAAGTATTGAGTAGACTTACCAGCAAAATTTGTATAAATTTTGACTGATTTAGTTGATGAAAGGTCTGTTTAAAAATTTAAAAAGAATTTATAATAAAGTTTAAAAAGAAAAAGAAAAAGAGTAAATGAAGGGCCATCGGAAAATTTCTCCAGCCAAGTGCTAACTGCTATCCTCCATCGTTTATGACCGCTTGTACAGGTGAGTGAGAGAGAGAGAGAGAGAGAGAGAGAGAGAGAGAGAGAGAGAGGGAGAGAGAGAGAGAGAAAGAGAGAGAGAGAGAGATGGCGAGGGAGATAGAAATTGATAGAACAAAAGAAACGGATATATGACGGGAACAAAAGAAACCAATTTTAGATATCATAATCCCCTAAATTATGCTATTTAATAACAACTCTATAATTTTTGCTAACTACTAAACTGGCTAAATCCGGTAAACAGGGTGTGACAATTGATTAAAATGGATTAAAATAAAATACATTTATTTTTGAATTTATAGCTAATATAAGATGCTAATTTAATTAATTGATCTAAAATTTAAAGACAGTGCCCCACATATTGAGCACGCCGTGAAATTCTTACGATTATTTATGATTAGTCAATCCAAGGTGTATATCACAAAAAAAAAAAAAAAAAAAAAAAGGAAAAGCATCCAAAATAGATTCTAAAACTAAACTAATTATATTAACTTTGTTTTATATTAATTGATCACTTTCACTTTTATACATTGCTTAAGAAATTATAAATACTCCCTTCATTCGGAGTTACTTGTCACTACTTTCCTAATTTGATTTTCATTTTTACTTGTCATTTTTGACAAATCAAGAAAATATAATTTTTTTTCATATTTTACCCTTAGTATTAATTACTTATTCTCCAAATCATTTTCTAATACATATTACTAAACATCAATTAATAGGAGTAATATGATAAAGTCATTATACCAATCATTATTTTCTTAATAGATGTGTCAAGTCAAAATGTGACAAGTAAATCTGAACAAAGGGAGTAAGAATGATAGTTTTACTAATTTACTCTTAAGAAATTTTCTTGAAACTTTACAAACTTATTTTTTCACTTCCAAAGAGTATTAATTGTAGATGTAAAATGAAAAATTTTTAATTAATTTTATGTTAATTTAGTAAATGGATAAATAATTTAAAATATGTATTTTTAATAAAATAATCAACTAATATGAGATGAAATACGAATTTGCCTTATTCCACGCTAATTTCTGATGTGTCCACTCGGCTGGTAATACTTGCCCGAAAGTGGGCAGCCTCCGAATTGATATTATCCAATTCATTTCAGCCTTCAATTGCGCAGCAACATACCCAATCACATGTACGTAAAAATAGGGGATGAAAGTTAGTTATCCATCTTAATGTTCTAGTTAATCTCACTTTATCCCCCAAACCTTTAAGGTTTGAGAAATAATTCTCCCCCACATATTTAAAAGGAATGTCAACCTCCTTATACAATATTTTTCGGAGAGTTTTTTCTTTTTTTTTTTGAATAAAGAATTAAAAAAAAAAAAAAAAAAAACTACAATAAAAAAATTAACCCCCCAATCCTTAAAAAAAACATTGAAGTGAGGGAATTTTTTGTGTTAAATCACTAAATTTTGAGGATATTTTTGACGTTAAAACACTTAATTTTGAGGGAAACTTTTTTAAGCTTATTTTTGGCAATGTATGTTCTTAGTATATTCTCCCTCCTTTCCCTTTTAGTTGTCATGTATACTAAAAATAATTGTTTCTAACTATTTATCAATTTAAAAAATTAAGCGAGAATTATTTTTTTTTAAATTTTTCCGTAGCATTAATTATTCTAGAATTAAGAGACACATAAATAGACAAAAATAAAAACATTAATAAGGGGTATATTAATCAAATTACACTCTTAATTAATTTTTTTCTTAAAGGATGTGCAAAACCTTATCTTGTCAACCAAATAGGAACTGAGGGAGTATGTAACTTTGACGTTGAAAAATCTATGTAATCTCGATCTAGACATATTTTTGAAGGTGAGTAGTAGTAATACTTTAGGCTATAGGCTTTGGGTGGTAGGCTTTGTATTTGTGCACAGATTCCAATGCGCTTATATGATTTCTATTCTTTTCACTGTCTCGTTAGCTTAAATCATGGTTATCAATTGTGTTCTCTTTCTATCTTCTCGTTTATGAAGCTGGATAAGTCGTGTCAAACTCATTCAGGGGTCATGTTGTTGGGAAATAAGTTGTTCCGAGATTAGTTATCCCATCCTCAAGGTGTGATAAAAATAATGAATTATCCTATGCATTTTATCCCAACCAAACATGGGATTAGCTAATCCTAAAATTAATCTGGGATTGGTTATCCCTTATCCCTTGTACCAAACAAACTCTTAATGTTATTGTGCTAGAACTTAAATTTTATGTTATCGTGAGTCTGTCCACAAAGCTTAAAATTTATTAACAAATTATTTCAGGTAACTATTATATCCTAAAAGAAAAATATTATTTTCAATAGAAAAATAAATAGGACAGCAATAAAGTTATGTATTTTCATATTTTAATTCTAGAAAGAAAAAACTTTATTAAAAAAAACAACTCTCACCGAAATATATAGCATAAGGGGTTATCATTCACCTTTAATATGTGGAGGGGGTATCGTTTCCCAAACCTTAAATGTTAGGGGCTAAAGTGGGATTGACTCTTAATATTCCAATTCAATTCTTCAGCTAACTCGTCTATAGTGAGAGCGTTTGTCGAAAATATTCATGGCTAATATAGAGAGTTGTTGTTATACACGTATAGTGACATTTGATGTATAAATCTTATTTAACTGTGATAAATAAAGATATGAAATTATTAACTAATTTAACCAAAATAATAGTGGAACAATGAGGTTCCAAAGATTTCCCTCAAGTTTTTTTTTTACTTTGTGATTGTGTGAATCTCTATCCACAATTGATTTCTCATGAAATTAAGAAAACTTTTGGCATTAAAGTTATGTTGTCCTAAAGTACAACGGTTGAAGAACTTAAAATAACTTAAAATTTTCTTAGTTTAATAATGATCACTGCAAATATTTTAATATTTTATTTTATACAGTACATAATATATTTTTTGTAAAATATTAATATGACATAATATTTGAGTATAATGTTATAGTCAGGTAATGATGTTATAGTCAGGTAATTTTACAAAGATTGTACCACTATAATTGTCAAATAAGAGAGGAAAGGATAGGTTAAGTGGCTCTGGTTTCTCTCAGCGTATGTTAGCTTAACGTGCGCCACACCATGAATAGGAGACCCAAAGTCACGAATCTAGCCAGAAACAAGGCGGATGAGGTACCGGAGAAACGAATTTTGCAAGGGAGTAGTGTGGGAAGAGGGGATTCGGAAAGAATCGGCCATAGCTACAGGCACAAAAATGGAACGGGTAATGAGTCCCAAGAAATCGAAGGCTGCACAGGATAGGGATAATGTAATACCCCGTACATTTTAGACCCTATTTGAAACCTTGGATTCATGTTTACTTAGTGTTGAGAGCAATAAGTAAGTATTTGGAAGTGCTTTGATGGGCTATTGGAAGGTATGCTAGTATTTGCAAAAAGGAAAAAAAAGAATTCAGCAAGGTGCTAAAACTTGTGCCACTCCCTGTTTCAGGGGGTGTGGCGCAAGCCACCTGATTCATAGGGCACACAGATCTTGCACCACTGCTTGCTTTGCAGCTAGTGGCGCAAGGCACAAGAAATTTGGCCTTCCGCGCTCGTTTTGCAACGCAATGCAACGTCGATTCTTCCATGGTTTATTTTGGTTCCTTGGAGTTCTTTTAGAGTTGTTAAAGCTTCAAATACTTCAATACACTCCTACATACTCCTATGCAAGAAAATCATGAAACACAAGTATTTATCATATTAAGTTCAAGGAAGCCATGGGTGGCTAGAATTCCTATTTTTGCGATTGAGGCGACGAACATGTATCTCGTAAGTGAATATTGTCGAGACATTATGGAATTATTTTAAACATGAGATATATGGTGAATTATAAATTAAAGTTGGTGGGCTAAGCTAACATGTGCAATTGGGCCCAAATTAGGGCCCAAAATATAATAAAAGACATGGCCCAAAATGGGTCAAATGACCCATTCTTGCCTTGACTTGTCAATGATTGAATTAAATGGATAAGGATGACTTTAAGAGGTTATAAAAGGTGGCCAAAAATCAGATTTTTAATCTCAAAGGGGCACATGCCATTCTAGACATTTCTACAATATTTCCACGAGACATTTCTCAAGCTCTTCAAACCCTAAGACACTTTTGGAGCAAGATCATCATATGTCAAGCTTGGGTAAGTGATTATTCTTATGGATTAATATATTATATGCATGGGAGAGTATGTATATCATGTTGTCTATGCTTGGAAGTGTTGAACATGGCACTTTGTATTTTTGTAAAAGATGTGTTATCCATGGGATTTAAACTTGAAATATGACTTGTGGTTTCGATGAAAGAGCATGGTATAGATGAAATATCAACATGTATGGTGTGATTATGTTATTAAACCTGTCATTTTGCTATAAATGTAAATTATGGGATTTTGGCCGATTTGTTGTTGTGAGGTGTATTGAAGTGAATTGGTGGAATCATTGTGATGTTGTGGTGATGGAGAAGTGTAAAGTATGAATTTGGTGTGACATGCTAGTAGTTTATGATATTGTGGTCAATGTTGGGAATGTTGTGGTATTGTTGGTGTGATAGTTCACACATGGTATTGTCAAGGGGGAAATGACATTTTGAGGCCATTGTGTAACTCATTATCGTTATATGCATTTGTAAGGTAGTTGGTGGTTAATGTAAACTCCGTTGTGTATTTGTGTTGTAGAGTGAAACATAAGAAAGGAGCGGGACTATTGTGTTCACGTATAGAATTGAGTGTTCATATTGAGACGATAAGGTATGTAACGTTACTTTTCCGTATCTTTCTGCAACATAGAGTATTCACCTTGTTATGGTACTTACTCATGTCCGAAGTGTTCTAAAGTACCCCAGTTCAGGTTGAGATATATTGTTATTTATAAGTGTGTCCTATTCTTAGATGAATGATGATTCACTTATCTCTTATTTATTGACTGAAGTTCCAAATGCTTCCATAATGTTGTAACTACCAAAAAGGACTATCTCAAAGAGGGTAAGATATAAAGAGAATCTATTAATACTTGAAAAGCATTCTCCAAACATGTCATGTTCCAAAGTCATTTAATATTATGATTATGGTTGTACCAATCTCTCACAAGTGTAAAGGTACCAATCTCATAAGGTCTCATAAGAGTAATGAAGAGGTAATGTGCGAGTTAATATATATATATATATATATCCCTCCCAAGGAAAGGTGTAAATCTCTTGAAAGTAAAGAAATGAGGTAATGCATATATGTGTGTTTCCAATAATATCATGATCCTCAATGTATCAATCTCACACAAGTAAAAGTATCAATCTCTCCCAGTTAAGAAATGAAAAAAAGTGTGTATACATTATAACTCCAAGTTCCGAGGATGTTATGTTCCAAGTTTGAATAAATCAATAACCCACCATAGAGTGGATGTATGTTAACCCACCATAGAGTGGATGTATGTTAACCCACCATGAGAGTGGATGTATGTTAACCCACCATGAGAGTGGATGTATGTTAACCCACCATGAGAGTGGATGTATGCTAACCCACCATGAGAGTGGATGTAGGTCAAACCACCAATAGAGTGTATGTACATTAATAGAGTGAATGTATGTTGTATTATTAACCCAAACTTGAATAGAAAGAATCTCTTGAGTGAAGGAAAATTCTCTTGAATGAAGATGTGCATGAAAGATATTAGATGAATAATAAGGATATAAATGAGTGATCTAAAATAACAATAACAGAAGCAATATACATGTTTCCACATTTAGAATGATGGTTTATCCACATTGAATATTCTCTCATATTCTATTTTCATTGACATTCTCATATGTGACCTCATCTGAGGTAGTGGTATGGACTGCGTACACTTTAACCCCCCCCCCCCTCAGACCCCACCTGGTGGGAATACACTGGGTGTGATGATGATGATGATGATGATTCTCATATGTGATGTAGTTTCTTATGAGCCTTACATACTCAGTACATTCTTCGTACTGACCCCCTCGGGGGACTTACCTTACATGTTGCAGGTGCAAGCACTAGTAGACCTTCACAGTAAGTTGACAGTGTTAGCAGATCTTTGGTGAGCCCCAGTTGGCTCGGGACTTTTCGAGTCATAGTTGTATATTTGTTTTGATGTTGTAAATATAGTATAAAGCGGGGGCTTGTCCCGACTTTAAGTTGGTTTGTAGATGCATCTGTTAGAGGCTTTTGTAGACATGTGTGGGTATGTGAATGTAAGATGTACGTTTAGTTCGACGTGATGGCCCAAATGGCCAAGTTTTTGTATATATATTTATGGTAAATATTTCCATGTCCATAATTTCCGCATAGTTGCATAAGGTAGAATAAGCTTCATACGAGGTTATGCATACGAGTGATCACGAGCAAAGATTGGTTCTCTCGGGTCATATCAGCTTCGGGTGCCAGTCCGCCTCATTGGGATACGGGGCGTGACAGATAATGTGTTGGAATGGAAGGATATAGTTGATACACCTCCCAGTTTGAGCATACGTTCATGGGAGGATGAGGTGGAAGGTATGGACTCTCAGAAGATCCAGATGGAATCCAGACCAGTCAACTCTATGTCGGTGTGGGACAAATTTAATATCAGCAAAATTTCCAATGCTAGTTTCAAATTAGAATTTGTGACTCCGGTGAAGGTAGGGGAACAGGTGATGGTCGATATTGAAGAGAATGATATCCAATCTGAAGTGGAATTTTGGAAACACGTGGTGATTTGCTATGTGTTGGGTGCACGACATGGTTTCATTAATTATCATTAGGGAAAGCTTGGTATTAATAAAATAATGATGCTCAAAAATGGCATCATATTAGTAAGATTTAATTCGGCAGCTGGGAAGGAAGAGGTACTTCAGGGAGGAATTTATCATTTCGATAGTAAACCTCTAATTGCTAAGGCATGGAAACCTGATATAGTGTTTTCCAAGGAGGAACTAGCTACGGTTCCTATTTGGATTAAATTACCTGAACTTGACTTCAAGTACTAGAGTATGAAAGGGATTAGCAAGATTGGTAGCTTAGTAGGTAAACCTCTTATGGTGGACAAGAATATTGACAATAAGGTGAGGTTAAATTTTGCGAAACTTTTGGTGGAGGTGATGATAGAAGGTCATCTACCAGAAGTGATTCATTTTTGGAATAAAAAGAGTGTTGTGGTTGAGCAGAAGGTCACATATGATTAGAAACCATATGTGTGCACCATTTGCAAAAATTATGGGGATGTAGCCGATATATGCAGGAAGAAAAAGAAGAAGGAGACAATACAGAAGGATCAGCATGAAGAGGACCTTGAACCTGATGTAGTCACAAAAAAAAGGGGTAAAGTGCTTCGCAAGGAAGTTATTCATCCCTATAAGTATAGAAGAGGGATAGATGGAGGCACCAAACTTAGGGGAGACGATGGGGGAGGAATACTATTGTATGGATTGATAGAGCTGGAACATCTCATGATGCAGGTATTAATATAGGTAATTCATTCAAGGCCTTAGGGGAAGGGTCTAAGACTGTTACTGACACCACTAAAGTTGGTTCTAGGGTTCATCCCCTTAGTAAACATGGTTAAAATCCTTAGCTGGAATGTTAGAGGTCTGAATGGCCTAAACAAACAGAAGGAGGTGAAATTCTTATGTAATAAGATTGAGGTAGGGTTGATTGTTTGTTAGAAACAAGAATTAAGGTTCATAGAGTGGATCGGGTGATTGATTTTATGTACCCAAGTTGGCAGCATTATATTATGCATCACACTATAATGAAAGAACAGTAGTAGTGTGGAGGCCTGACTGGTTTTAGGTGTATATAGATAGTGAAACATGTCAAACTGTTTCATGCAGAGTCACTTTTATCCCTATGCAATTGAGGTTCTTTGTGACATTTATATATGATTTCAATTTGAAGTTGGAAAGGGTGGAGCTCTGGCAACATCTAGTGTAGTTATCTCAAGGCAATCCAGGAGCCTAAAGTATCCTAGGGGATTTTAATTTAGTTTTGAAGAAGGAAGATAGGCTAGGGGGGACTTAGGTAAATCTAGCTAAGGTTGAGGACTTTCAACAGTGTCTTGATACTTGTGGCTTAGAGGATATGCCACTGTCAGGGTGCAAATATACATGGTCTGATAAGCAAGAGATTTTCTCAAAAATTGATTGGGTATTTACTAATGGTGACTGGGTTGATCAACTCCCTCTTTTGGTGGCTCATGCACTATATTAAGGAGTTAGTGATCACTGCCCAATAGTGATCACAACTCCTCAGCATGATGCCAAGAAGTGGAGGGCCTTCAAGTACTGTAATATGTAGAGCTCACACCCTTCTTATGAAAGTATTGTGAGAGGATATTGGGAGATAAGGGTTATTGGATGTCACATGTTCTAGCTCATTAGAAAATTAAAGAGGCTGAAATAAAGATTGAGGGTTTTGCATAAGCAGAACTTCAGCAACATTGTAGAGGAGGTGAGGATTAATAGAAAAAAACTACAGCTTCTTCAGGCTCAATTGCAGCTTACACCATTAGATGTGACTTTGCAACAAGAAGAGAAGTAGATGACTGCAGAATTTAGAAGAACTGCTCATTTAGCTGATTCTTTGCTACTATAATAGAGTAAAGCTCTGTGGATAAGGAAGGGGGATGATAACACCCAATATTTTTTATCAGTCTTAATAAAGAAGAGAATGTTGCAGTTTGTCACTCAAATCCAAGATGAGTATCAACAATGGAAGTATGAACCTGAACACATTGCAGAGGTGTTTATGAAGTATTACACAAAGCTACTTGAAACTGATCCAAGGGAAAGGAAGAAGGTACACCCAGCTATTTTTACTCAAGGTCCCAAGTTGTCACCAGAGCAACAGTGTGAGCTCTTGAGACCATTTTATAGACAAGATATCAATAAGGTTGTATTCAGTTTCAATATCAACAAAAGCCTTGGGCCTGATAGGTATGGTGGAGGTTTTTTCAAGGATTCTTGGAGCATAATTGGTGATGACATATGCAATGCAGTTTTGGGATTCTTTCAAACTAGTAAGCTTCTAAAACAGATTAATGCAACTATGATATCTCTGATTTCTAAAGTGAAGAACATAGTGATCCTAGCCAGTATAGGCCTATATCATGCTGCAACATCATAGACAAGTGTATTTCCAAATTGCTTTGAAGTAGATTGTCTATGGTTTTGCCTGCTATTGTAAGTTCTACTCAAGCTACATTTGTGCAAGGCAGATCTTTAATCCCAAATGTGTTGGTCTGTCATGACCTTTTAAGTCACTACAAGAGAAAGACCTCACCTAGATACTTAATGAAAATAGACCTTAGAAAGGCCTATGATATGGTGAAGTGGGGCTTTATTGAGGAGATACTTGTGGGATTTGACTTTCCTCCAAAATTTATGCAAAATGATTATGATGTGGATAATAACTACCAGATTCTCTATCAAAATAAATGGTGTGGGATGTAGTTATTTTGAAGGTAAAAGAGGGTTAAGGCAAGGAGATCTCATATCTCCATTACTCTTTGTGTTGGTAATGGAGGTTTTTTCAAGAATTATGACTAGGATGAGTAAAGCACCAGATTTTAGATATCACCCCATGTGCAAGAAGCAGTTGTTATACCCCATTTTAACAGAGGTCAAATCGAGGTACAACATATTGGAAACCTCTAAGTAAATTAAGAAAGTCACCACCTAATGAGTTCTATAGTGAATTAGGACACCTATTATAAACTATGTGATTAAAACTAAAGGACTTCATTTTAAGGTCTACTTAACTTACGTGATTCTAGGTAAGGGTTCTAAATTATCCTAAAGGAAAGGGGTTAAGCACTCTAAAGGATCCGCTAACTACGGTTAACCGGCCAAAATTAGGTTAGATAAGGAAATCAAAATTATATTAAGAAAGATATAAGTAAGGTATTAAAAATATACATGTATTTTAAAAGATAACATATGCTAATTATTTATAAGAAAATATTAGAAAACTCTCGTCATAAACTAAAGATTCACCCACTTTCAAAAATTTATCGAAAATAATGCAACCTTAGTGCTATCAAAAGGAAAGTTATTTCTTTTTGAAATATATGCAAAAGCTTCTAATTAATAATTTAAACAAAGGTCTAGATTTAAAACAAGTTAGTTTGCTATATCAAATCCACGTCTTTCTTCATTGTTAAAAATATCTCTAATTTTATAATATAGCATAAATTAACGTATTCTAAGTGAATTATTGAAAGATAACTATAAAAATATAACTGTTTAAATCTATAATAACTTGAGATTTTGTTTTATTAAGAAAAGGCTCATGTTTTAAAAAATATTTTTTTGGCCATTTGAATCCTAAAAAATGCCTTGCTTCAAATTAGCAAAGCTGCCATCTTTTAGTTGAAATTGATTTACCATATCCAAAATAATTAAAGTTGATTTTTGAGTATAACGATGATGAGCTCATCTACCACAAAACTTATATTTTTTACTATTTTGGTATTACTAACTAGTGAAAAATTAACTTATGATCTAAAAATTATCCCCTACTCCATATTAGAGAAGCGTTAAAAGTGTTCTAATAACTCGGCTATTAAACTCTAAAAGGTACGCTCTTACCTATTAAATTTTAGCCTTTAACGATACAAATTATACGCCTAAGTCTAACGATTATGCTAAATTCGATGTCCAAAGGGGGTGGGGGAACAATCAAATTTGCTATCATATTTAATAAAACTTATACTAATTCAAATACAGGCAAACAAAGCACAAATTCAACAATGATTCCTTAACTCCACCGGTTACTTGTGCTGACAAAACTGTCCCGCTATGTTGCATGCAAAATCTGACAAGATATGTTCATCTAAACGTCTCTCGACACCTTGGTTAGACGAATTTCACTCTTCTCCTCTTGGTCTCCGAGTGTCGCACTACTAACCCTTATCCTGGATCTCAGATAACTATTCCCGCTAAGGCTCAAGTTATTAGATGTAGGTTGATAGCTTCAAATCTCTATTGTTATTCCCTTTTCCCAATCTCTACCTCTCTCTCACGCAAGTCTAGAATATAGGCAAGTTTCTAATGTTTGCAACCATTAGAAGATCAATAACAATGAAGGGAATAACAATACATGCATTCACAGCGGGTCAGAATTGCCTTATACTTAACCCATTTCGTTAATTCCTCATGGTTCACACAACCCTAGTTAATGAGTTTAGCTATTCATGTTCGCAAGAGCACAAGAAGAATTTGAAGATGAAAACATAATTGTAAACTCACAACAATGAAGAAAAACTGAAATCTCAATATGAATAAAACCCTAGAATCAATATTCCAAGATTACAAAACCAACAATGCATTTTTAAGCTCAAAATACTGAAAAACTATCTCAAAATAATGCACTGACTCGTTCCTGAACATAGGACAATACAGGGGTATTTATAAATACAAGGCTAATCCTATCCTAATCACAACAAGAGAACAGAGTCGACAAACTTCCACGGTGTCATGACTTGGTGTTATGGGACCAAGCCACATCACTTGGGTCCCTATCGTGAGAGTCAGGCAGCACCACACACTCTCTGAAGTCTATTCACGGAACCCACTCACATCACGTGAGTTGAGTCACGCCACGTGGATGCCTGTCGTGGAAATCAGACAACATCTCATCATCTCTGAAGTTGACTCACGGCAGCCACTCATATCACGTGAATGGACTCACAGCACGTGAGTGCTGTCGTGAGTCACCTATCTGGTGCAAATCTCATCTCTCATCTTCAAACACTCTATTTTCGGGCGCGATTCTTCCTTTTTGATCATTTTGCCTTCAAAACCTGTATTCCTGCAATGTAGGACAAAAAACACATCATACCAACCAAATACACCTAAGTTATTGCATATTTTCCTTGTTTTAAGCATCGAAAGTGTTATGTAACCATAGCGCATCAATACCTTCAACTTAGAACGTTTGCATGTCCTCAGGCAAACAAAAAAAACAAACATATAAGATGCTTAATTAAGATAAACCTAAGGGACCTACGGCAGTCAACTCATTGCTTTTGGCAAAACTTTTCTACCCCCTCCTTCTTGCAAACCAAAAACCACAGTGTATATCCTTGCAACATATTATCATGACATAGAAGGGATCAAGTGATGGCATAAGATTATGAACAAACAACTAAGCTTACCTGCAAATGACATTATCCGAACAGATAGCAGCTAACAATACAACCCATGTACTCTCACAATCAAAGAAGTCCCATACACTCACAGTATACCAATGAATCTCAAATTAGGGACTCGGTCAAAACACTCTGTCTCACAAAGAAGTTCGAACAGTGTGCATGAAATACCATAGGCTTGCCCTTATTTTCTATGCCTTAGTTTTTCGGACAGTTGGACTAGGATTACTATAGGACTTTAATCGGCTTGTAATGTATGCTTGGGGACGGGTATGGTACATATGGATATGGTGACTCAACCCTCCTTGACACTACACTATTTTTGGCTCCACTTTTCAACCATGCTTATTTATTCTCCTTCATTTATTTTCAGATTTTCCAGGTGTGATTTTCTTCGCTTTCAGAACAAAAATTTTCTCTTTTCTTTTTTTTCACTTTTATTTTTTTTTCTTTCACACCCAAATCTATTTTTTTTCTCTTTTATTACCCCTTCTTCATACCCAAATCAATCTACGCACCCCTATAATAGCCACCCTCAACTCAGGTGATTTGCCTTAATTGAGGTACACAATGTCCAAGGAGGGACCAGGGCCAAGATAGGTTCATTATAAATCAAAAAGGGAAGGTGAATAGGCTAAAGAAAGAAACAAGTCAATTAAGGCTCTAAATAGGGATCAAGGGATACTTAATTCATTTGGTCTGGCATTTAGGCTAAATGTGGACTTATTCAAAAACGGTCTATGATCCTTTTCGAATCACTATCCTCTAACCTAGGCAAGACTAACCGAGCAAGTTCTGGATCTCACACACAAAGTGAACTAAGTAATGACCTCACACACACATCATAGGGTTACATTACCAACTACTACTTATCTGGGTTCATGCAATGCTAGCTAGAGTTATTTTGTCTATAATCCTAATGCCATAACAAGATCCAACATCTGTCACAACTAACATATTGCACACACCATTTAAAAACAAAAATTTCAGGAGGGGTATCCTTTAGATAATCAAACAGTATAATTTTCTTTCAAAACTAGACTGCACTAAGGTTCCCCTATTTTTCTCCTAATTACACAAGAAAACATATAAATACTATAAATAACAACCTTAACATGCCGGTTCTACTATGATAGCACACTCAGGGGAAAAGAAACACGGCATCAAAAAACCCCAAGAGGACATATAAACCCACATGTACCTCCGCCCCCACAAAATAAGCATGCATTGTCCCTAATGCATTAGACTAAAATAAAATAAGGGAGTTAGGAACATACCTATGGTACCCTAGGTGCGTGGGTCTAGTGTCGATCAAAATAATAAAAATTAAAGAAAATGTAGGAATAGCAAGACACCTTGGGTTGCCTCCCAAGCATCGCCTGATTTAACGTCGCGGCACGACACGGGTGTCTTGATTACTCAGACTTCATCAAGATATCCCTTGGGTTTGCCTCCAGGGTCATCTAAAATATTTATTTCTGTAACCACCTTCATGTCCTTTGGCTGCTTCATAGTTCTGCAAATATTGAACATGACTTCCTTATTATTCAACCTAAATTTCAGCTCACCCCGCTCCATATCTACCAATGTTCTGCCGGTGGCTAAAAATAGTCTCCCTAAAATTATGGGCATCTCAAAATCGACCTCACAGTCTAAGATAACAAAGTCAGCAAGAAAGATTAAGTTTTCAACTTTGACCAAAACATCAAATAATATGCCTTCAGGATTTTTGATCGTACGATCCGCCATCAACAAGCGCATCTTTGTTGGCTCGAGGGTTCCCAAACCTAATTTCTTGAATACTACCAGCGGCATCAAGTTAATGCTTGCACCTAGGTCACACAAAGCTCTGGCAAAGTTAACTGACCCAATTGTGCATGGAATTATGAAGGCACCGGGATCATCTTTCTTTTGCACAAGGGAACGGGATGCAATTGCACTACAATGGTGAAAATCACCAACAGACTCATAACTAACAGTTCTCTTCTTTGTGACCAAGTCTTTCATGAATTTCGCATAACCTGGCATCTTTTCCAATGCCTCAACAAGAGGGATGTTTATAGAAAGTTGCTTCAATATGGATAGAAACTTATGAAATTTTCCATCCTCCTTCTTCTTCTTCAAGCACTGAGGGAATGGGGGTGGCGACTTAGGAATGGGGTTTAGTATTTGTAGGGCTCTTTTTTCTTTCTCGTTTTCAGCATTCATCTTATTTTTATCAGTCTGAGGCTTTTCAACTTCTTTCATGATCTCCCCACTGACAATTTTATTTTCATCCACTTTTTTCTTTAGACGTTGAGGGAAAGGTGAAGGAAGTTTTGGGAATGGAACATACTTTTTTAAAGCTTCCTTTACCTTTTTGTGGCATTCGTTTGCTCTTCATGAACACCCTCAACTTGTTTGGGTGGCTCAATGAGAGTCATTCCACTTCTTGTTGTGATAGCCATACAATAAGCATCATTTTATAGGTTTGGGATGGTGTTACGTGAAAGTGTACCTGGCTGACGCTAGTTTAATGCCACTGATAACTGCCCGAACTGTTGCTCCAACTGTTTTATGGCAGTTGAGTGAGACTCAACCTTTTGAATTATTCCCAAAATATCTATCTTGATCTCTTTTAGACAGTTTTCTTGGCTTTTTGACCTCGTAACCAGTTTATTCAGAAGGTCTTCAATCCTTGAATTTCCAGACTCAGCATCGCGGCTACCTGGTGGTACGTAAAGACCATTCTTCTCTATATAATTATTCTTTTGCCTCCAATCACTGTCATGATCTCGTTCTATATCTCTATATCCTGATTTGTTGTAATTGTCACCATAGTAGTTCTAACCTTGATTCCCTTGCCTCGAGTTCCAAGAGTCTTGATTAGACCCTTGTCCCTTGGCTCAGAAACCCGCCACTTCGTGATCCAGGTATTTAGCCTCCTCATCAGATTCACTATCTTCATGTCTAGATGTTTTACCTTGTGCACCTATATCATGCACCTTTTCAGCATCTCTAGCCACAATCTGTTTGGCTAGAAGAACAATTTATGTCCTCAGCTGAGCGGCCTCTTGAGCTACAGATTCATCTAAAGACCGTTGTGCTGGTGAAGCTCCAATAGCATATGTGCCAGCAGGCATTTCTTCCTTCTGAGTATACCAGCCTCAGTTGGTCTTAGTGATACGATCTAATATTTCTGAAGCTCGTTCCCATCTTAGACTCGTGAATGCTCCACCAGTGATAGTATCTGCTACTGCCTTCGTATTGGCATTTAAAGATCTGTATAATATTTCAAGTAAGTTCCTACCATTCATCCTATGATTTGGCACATTCTGTAGCTTCTTCTTGAACCTTAGTCATATCTCGTGCAGTGCTTCAGAATGTAGTTGTCTGAAATTATAAATTTCATCCTTCAACTGTAGCATCTTAGAAGGTGGAAAAAATCTTTCAAAAAATTGATTTCTCAATTCTTGCCAAGTAGTGATGGAACATCGTGGCAACTTGGCCAACCACAAAGTAGCTTCTCCTGTTAAAGAGAACGAAAAAAATACAACCAAATAGCCTCTTGGTCAACTCCAGGCAAATTATATGAAGTGCAGACCCCCACAAAATTCATCACATGCATGTTTGGATCGTCAGTAGGAAGACCGGCGAACACACCCTTCAAGTTTAGCAGGTGAATCATGGCATTGGTAATGTCAAACTTAGTGCCCGGAGGTAACTCTAGTGGAATAATGGCACCAGTCTCTATTGGCTCGAAATAGGCCACATCTTCTTCCTCAGGATCATCATAAACTGGCACATGCGGTCTTTGAGATGGTTATTGAGCTCTCAATCTTATTTGTCTCTCTTCAGCCTCAATCAATCACTGAGCTGCCTCTTGTATAGCTCGATTATCCCTCTCTGCTTGCCTAAGAGCAGCTTGTCTAGCATGCTCTTCTCGTGTCAATCAAGCAGTAGTTTGATCCACTGTTTCATGACCAACCGACTGAATTGGTTGATTATGAATGTCTCCCCTGGCGGTAGGATCCTGAACTTCACCGGTATTCACCATTCTTCGATTAGCTCTCAGAGTCCTTTCTATTTCAAAATCCAGTGGAATCAGGGGATTGCCTTGACTCCTAGTATTTGGCATACACTGGCGTATGCCCGTAAAAGTATAAAAAAGCAAAACCAATTGACTCCAACCAGTACTAATCAACTCCATAACCGTATTCCCCGGCAACGGCGCCAAAATTTGATGTCGCCTAAAATATGCCTCCTAAGAAGTATAAAGCGGTCGCTGTCAAATATAGAACCCAACTAGGTTGGGGTCGATCCCACAGGGAATAGGTCGAAGTATATGTAGAATGCTAGTTTGAGTAACTAGTAAGTAAATAAAAACTGGGGGGGGGGGGGGGGAGGGGGTTGTAAGTAAGCAATAACGATGACGATTTTTGATTATAGAGTTTGTAGTCAATTGAGAAATACACTAGGACTGTGATCCCCAATGATTCCTTAACTCCACCGGTTACTTGTGCTGACAAAACTGTCCCGCTATGTTGCATGCAAAATCTGACAAGATATGTTCATCTAAACGTCTCTCGACACCTTGGTTAGACGAATTTCACTCTTCTCCTCTTGGTCTCCGAGTGTCGCACTACTAACCCTTATCCTGGATCTCAGATAACTATTCCCGCTAAGGCTCAAGTTATTAGATGTAGGTTGATAGCTTCAAATCTCTATTGTTATTCCCTTTTCCCAATCTCTACCTCTCTCTCACGCAAGTCTAGAATACAGGCAAGTTTCTAATGTTTGCAACCATTAGAAGATCAATAACAATGAAGGGAATAACAATACATGCATTCACAGCGGGTCAAAATTGCTTTACACTTAACCCATTTCGTTAATTCCTCATGGTTCACACAACCCTATTTAATGAGTTTAGCTACTCATGTTCGCAAGAGCACAAGAAGAATTTAAAGATGAAAACATAATTGTAAACTCACAACAATGAAGAAAAATTGAAATCTCAATATGAATAAAACCCTAGAATCAATAGTCCAAGATTAACAAACTAACAATGTGTTTTTAAGCTCAAAATACTGAAAAACTATCTCAAAATAATGTACTGACTCATTCCTGAACATAGGACAATACAGGGGTATTTATAGATACAAGGCTAATCCTATCCTAATCACAACAGGAGAACAGAGTCGGCAAACTTCCACGGTGTCATGACTTGGTGTCGTGGGACCAAGCCGCATCGTGTGGGTCCCTATCGTGAGAATCAGGCAGCACCACACACTCTCTGAAGTCTATTCACGGCACCCACTCACGTAACGTGAGTTGAGTCACGCCATGTGGATGCCTGTCATGGAAATCAGACAACATCTCATCATCTCTGAAGTTGACTCACGGCGGCCACTCACGTCACGTGAGTAGACTCATGGCACGTGAGTGGACTCACGGCACGTGAGTGCTGTCGTGAATCACCTATCTGGTGCAGTTCTCATCTCTTATCTTCAGACACTTCATTGTTGGGCGCGATTCTTTATTTTGGATCATTTTGCCTTCAAAACCTATATTCCTGTAATGTAGGATATAAAACACATCATACCAACAAAATACACCCAAGTTATTGCATATTTTCCTTGTTTTAAGCATCGAAAGTGTCATGTAACTATGGCGCATCAGCGGGTTTGACTAAAGAATATGGAGTATGACTCCTTGCTCGGATGGGAGGTAGCACTAAGTCTCAATTCGATACTCAATACGGGTAAGATTCTAGAGTTAAGACTCCCAATTATTGCTCCAGGTGCATCTTTTGTGGGGAAGTGAACTAGAGCATTGGCCTTGACTACTCAAATCTCCGCCTCAAGATCTGTTCCAAGACCAAAGAGACTTACCCAGAAATAGAAAGGATTTCTTCCTGATTAAAAACAAAGAAAGCAAGGCAACAAGTGTTTTTCTAGCACAAGAAAAATAGGAACAATAGTTTTTAGAACTTTGTTGCAAAGGGGAATATGAGGCGTCCAGGAAGCATGTCCAAAAAAAAATGCAAACCTAGTATTTATAGGAGAAGAGTTAGGGTTTCAAACGCTCATTTTGGGTGGGATTTTACACTTGAAATCTCAAAATCTTGGTCGAAGAGAGACGTTCAAATCCTAACGTTTGAAGCTCTTGGACAAAGTTTACAGGATTCACGAGATTTGAAATGACCATAGCACAAAAATAGGGCTGGTGAAGTTGAATCTTAGTCAAAAATAGAAGGAAAAGTGAAAGATGGGAAAAAAAAGAGCGGTTGTAGAGGGAAAAAGAAAACCCTATCTAATTTAGACCAAAGAGGGGTGTTTTGGGTATTTTAGGTAGCTAAGTTGAGGGTAAATAGGTAGTTCAAAATGTTTTATAAGGGCTGATGGGTTTAGGTATTGGACTAATGTGGGTGAAGCAATTTTGGGCTCGTTTGGGCTTCAAAATGTGGGCTGCTGATGGGTTACGAAAGTTTAGTTGGAGACAAGATTTGGGCTAGTTTGGTTGATGGTCTTTTCCTTTTTAACTTAATTCTTTGGAGCCTCTAATTTAATAACAAGTACAATATATACTAAAAACTAATAAGATATAATAAAGTACTAATGTTATAGCTTTCCGCTAATAATTTAACATAAATATTAGATATAAAATATTAATTTATAACTAATCTAACAAGTAATAAACTTGAAATAAGGCGACGATAATCGATGGTTTAAAAAAAATCAGGCGGTGCTAAGTAAAAATAGTAATTTTGGTAAAGGTGTTTGCTTTGATGATGATGATGATGATGATGATAATAATAATAATATTAACAAAAGGATACAATAATACGAATAGCAATTATATTTGCAATAGTGAAAATAAGATATTTGATTTATTAATAAGTAAGAAGCTCAACAAAATAAATCGAAAGAAAGGAGGGTCAAAATTGGGTGTTAACAGGTGTCCCTCTTTGACTGGATATGATGAAAGAGTTTTCGGACAAAGAAGTTGACGAAAAAGCTTATCTTGTCCCAACCAACAAAGTTAAAATGGAGTTGGAAAATGTATAGGGACAAAGAGAAATTTTATAAAGTTTATGTAATGACCCTCTAGGTCATTTTCTTCATTTCCATATTATTTTGGCATTTAGAGCTTTCCCATAGCTTCCCCAAGTCATTTATGACTTGCTGGAGCTGACAGTTCGGTTACCAGGCAGTTCATTTGGTTTTTAGAGCTAATTCCCTATTTTGAAATCTTCGTTGTTCAAATTTGGCTACCGGGCCTAAATTTCAGGTAAACGACCTCATATGCCAATTTTGATAGTTCCATCAGCTTCAGAGCATCGATTTTAGTCTAAGAGGACCCTTGGTCCGGGTCCCGAGGCTTTCGGACTCATTTTGGACTATTGGGTGGGAAGTGATGAAAACGACCATTTGGGTGTAGGACCCACTTTTCATTGAAACGACCCCAGATGAAGATTTCAATTTCATCGTTTGAGTTCAGAATGTTGAATTTGATAGGGTAACATAGTTCTTTTGCGTTCACGGGATTCCGAATAAATTTTGAGGGCCCGTTGGGAACTTGGAAAAATATTGCCAAGTGCTGATGCTGATTCAGCTAGTGCGACCGCTTAAGCGGGCATTTGGCCAGTTAAACGATAGCCGATTTAGTGGCTTGGGCTCCGCTTTAGCGGCTAGTACGGGTCTCAGATGGTCCGCTTAAGTGGAGACCCTACCTCTTTAGCGGACTCCACTAAAGCGACGTTTGGTCAACTTTAGCAGAGGTCGGCCTAGTCCATGGACCGCTTTAGCGATCAAGTGGGCGCTTTTGACACCTGCAGTGCATTTAATCCCCTTTTCACTCATTTTTGTCCCATTATTCTCTAAGTGTTAGGTATTGAAGCCCTACAGAGATAGTGTGAGAGGGGAGGCGATTCTTAGGTGATCAATGGAGGTTAGAGAGTTCGTCAAAGCCATTTTTCGCATCTTAATCCATGTAAGTTCCATCTAATTTCTTGATAAATTCTCCGTTTTAGGTTTAAATCCCGAATTCATTTATGGGTTGTTTTGGGATGTTTTGGCACTTGGAATTTACCCATTCTTGAGGGTAAATGATCCTTGAGCCTTAGGGACGTTTCGACTGTTTTAAAATTTATGATTCCATAAGCAGGCCCCACGTGTTATTTTTAGCTCGATTTTTGGACCCAAAGCAATTATATTCAATTCGGGTATCATTATTCTCATATTAATGAGTAGATTGTTATTTTGATAGTGTAGCATCATATGGAGGCTTCTCGGGAGGGAAAAGCCCCAATTTTGCGGACTTTGTCGAGCATTCCTTAGCGTCCAGGTAGGCTAGTCTTACCTTACTAATATATTGAGCTTTATTATGGTATTAGTATGATATTATGCTAGTTTTGGGTTGGAATTACAATTTGATTGCTTAGTTAGTGAAGTTTGATTTATTTGGCTGATTTGTGAGCCTTTTCGTGAGTAGAATCGACCCATTTACCCTTCCTTTAAGTTAAATGATGCTTTTAGGCTTTATTTAGACTTATGTAATAACTTGTAGTAGAATTTTGGAGACTTAGTCTTTTTCGGATAGTAATCGCCTTAGTATGGACTTTTGGGTTTAGAAGCGAGCCCCGTCGGCCCTCTATTAGGTTGTGCAATCTCTTTTAGATTCTTGTAGACTTAGGAGGCCTTCGTTCATAACATTATAGCTAATATTGAACCTTAGGCTATATAGCATTCACCTAGTTCAAGGATAGGCTAGTTATTTTGACTTTATTCTATTAAAGACCAGTTCGAGTCCAGCATCTATGATATGGTTATAGTATTAAAGACCAATTCGAGTCTGGCATATATGATTTAGTTATGGTGTTAAATATTGGTTCGAGTCTGGCACTTTATGGTTTATCTATTCTATTATGAATCCAGTTCGAGTCTGGTATTGTGTAGTACGAATGGTTTCACGGATATGAGATTATTGGTTGGTTATATCATGCTTAGTGTCTATAGATCTTCTCTTGATTGTATCCATCTGGCTTATGGGGGCTCATTTGGGTTAGTCTTCTCTTGTTTGCACCTTCTAGGCTTATGGGGGCCTATTTAGGTTATATTTAGTATACTTTAATTTTGGTATCGCGTGTTTAATTATTTATTTTTCCTGTGTTAGAGTATGATCTCCTGTTTTCCCCTTTCTCCTTGACTTAGCTTACATTCTCGCATTTTTTTATGCTTTTATTATCATTTAGCTCAGTCGGACGATGATACCTACTAAGTACTCATTGTTTTGGTACTCATACTGCACTTCAGCACCCTTTTCTGGTACGGATCTGAGTACTAGCTATCGTCATTGATACTCCTTCTAGCTTGCTTACGAGATCCAAAGATAGGGTAAGCTTTCAGAGTTGGAGTTGATCCCCTCTCCTTCCTAGATTTTGGGACAGTCTTTACATTCAAGACTACCTGTATATTGATACTACTAGTACTCTTATTCTTTTAAATACTGGCTCTTGCACTGACCTTACTAGGTCGTGGGATTTTTTTTTGTTCTTCCTCTTTTTTGTTTGGTATTATAGGATCATATTCATATTTATATCGTCTTCGATCTTATTTTATGCTTATTTTTTGGTATTTATCCCATCTTCGACCTTTTAGACCATTATTTCTTGTTTCGGGCTACGGTTTGGCTTAACTACTGGTGGGTTATGGTAGATTCCATCATGACTCCGAAAATGGGTCGTGACAAGTTGGTATCAGAGCCTAGGCTTACTGGTATTGTTGGTACAAGAGCAAATGTCTAGTAAAGTCCCGTAGATCAGAGCGATGACATTCATATCTGATCTTCGGGAGGCTATAGGATATTCTTAGGATGACTTCACTTTCTTTATTTATCTTGTGCTTTGAGTTTGTGTTGTTCTTTAAGGTTTTCACTGTTTCACTCTTTTGCAGATGGTCAGGATGCGCGCTACTACAACCGGCGATGAGGATCCCGAACCTGCGACTAGGGCACCCATCAGAGGACGTGGCCGACCTAGAGGTCGAGACCATGCTAGAGATGTAGCCCCATCTAGGGGTCAGGGTAGAGAGCCATCACCAGATCCTGCTATTGCTCCCGATCCAGAGTTTCCACTACCTCAGCCATTGATGGGCCAGGGTGTAGCCCAGGCGCCACCGAGGTTTATTTATTCTTCATTGCTTAGAGATGCCTTGGTCTAGTTATTGGGATTAGTTAGTGGTGCACCATCTGATGGTACATAGTCTACGGATCAGAGTGGTACAGGTGTAGGGGCACAACCTATAGTTGTGGCTCCCAGAGTTGAGATCCCTCCAGCACCGGTAGTTGCTCAGCAGGTAGCAGCCCAGCCTGCTATGTCTGTTGAGGAGCAGAAGATGTTGGGTAGATTTCTGAGATTGACTCCACTGAGGTTTACAAGGGCTCCGAGCGAGGATGCATTTAAGTTCTTGACTGCTTGCGAGAATAGGCTCAGTAATTTGGGCCTAATTGAGGTTTGTGGGGTTGACTACACCACTTTTCAGTTGGACTCGGCAGCTAGACATTGGTGGAGAGGTTATCTTAATTCCAGGCCAGCTGGATCTCCCCCTATGACATGGACTTAGTTCTCCAAGGCTTTCTTGGAGAAGTATATGCCTCACAGTGGTCTTGAGCGCCTGAGGGATCAGTTCACCTGTTTACAGTAGGGTTCTATGTCAGTGGTTGCGTATGAGGCACAGTTTCACGAGTTTTCCAGACATGCTACTTCGATCTTGCCAACCGAGTATGAGCATATTCGATGTATGTTAGAGGATTAAGACTATCTCTGCGCATGGCTACTCAAATTTTGGTTTCTATTGGTTGGTCTTTCATGGAGATTTTTTATTATGCCTAGACTATGGAGAAGATGCATTGCAAGGCCCAAGGGGGCAGCGATAGGAAACCACGTCATTAGGGTAGTTTTAGTGGGAGCCATAGAGGCTCATGGTTTAGAGGCAGAGGTTCTCAGGGTAGGTACCCTCTATGTCAGTATTTCCAACCACTGGGTCAGTCTAGTAGGCGAGTTCAGGCAGAACTCCAGATTACTGACGGAGGTCAGTCCAACTTCAGTAATTATCTTGGATCGAGTAGTGGTCAGTCTTTGAGGGGTGCACATTCTAGATCTTCTAGTTGAGGTGACTATTTCGGGTCAGCCGTACCTTCTGGACAGAATGGTGTTTCTGGGCCTTGCTACACTTGTGGAGTGCTTAATCACTTTGCTAGGGAGTGTCCCCAGTGTGGGATGATTTAGCCTACAATGCAGAGTGTTCAGTCGATTAGATCTGTGCCGCCTGCAGCTAAAGGTGGTGTTTAGGGTCGCAGGGGTGGTCCCCAGGGTTCTCAAGGAGGTTTTCAGGCAGGTAGGATGGGTGGTAGGTTAGAAGGTCAGCCAAGTGACGGGCGAGGTCATTTATATATTGTACCTGGTAGGCCAGAGGTAGAGTCTTCAGATGTTATTATTATAGGTACGATCTCATTATGTCTTCAGCTAGCTATGACTTTATTTAATCAGAGATCCACATACTCATATGTGTCTGCTTATTATGCATCAGGGTTAGAGTTGTCTTAGGAGCCTTTAAATGTGCCATTGCGTGTATCTACTCATGTGGGTGATTCTTTAGTAGTGGATCAATTTTATAGGTCATATATTCTGACCGTTTGAGAGTTTGATACTCGGGCAGATCTTATTATGTTAGATATGGTGGACTTTGATGTGATTCTGGGCATGGACTGGTTATCCCCTTATCATGCTGTCTTGGATTATTTCTCCAAGACCGTTACCTAAGTCATGCCTGGCATTCCTTCAGTTGTGTGGCAGGGTTTTTTTAGCCGCTCACCGATGGGGATCAATTCTTATGTTCGGGCTAGGAGATTGGTGTCGAGGGGTTGTGAGTTTTATCTTGATTATATCTATGATGTTCACGTGAAGAGTCCCTTGCTTGATTATGTTCTTA
Organism: Capsicum rhomboideum; assembly: GCA_031232105.1. Lineage (NCBI taxonomy): Eukaryota > Viridiplantae > Streptophyta > Magnoliopsida > Solanales > Solanaceae > Capsicum > Capsicum rhomboideum. The sequence goes on along the minus strand of CP124719.1, from coordinate 41,364,053 downwards.
TTTTTCGTGAGTTTTCTGATGTATTCCCTACCGATCTACATGGCCTTCCTCCTGAGGGTAATATTGAGTTTGCTATTAATCTTGAGTCGGGTACCCGACCTATTTCTATGGATCCTTACCATATGGCTCCTGCTGAGCTCAGGGAGCTGAATTCTTAACTTCAGGATTGGTTAGGTAAGGGTTTTATTAGACCAAGCGTATTTCCTTAGGGTGCTCCTATCTTGTTCGTGAAGAAAAATGATGGTTCTATGCGTATGTGTATTGACTATAGGCTGCTGAATAGGGTGACTGTGATGAATAAGTACCCAATACCTCGCATTGATGATTTACTTGACCAGCTTCAGGGTGCAGTAATTTTCTCTAAGATTGACTTAGGATTCGGGTATCATCAGTTGAGGATTCGAGATGAAGACATCCCTAGGATAGCCTTCAGGACTCAGTATAGCCATTATGAGTTCCTGGTGATGTCTTTTGGGTTGACCAATGCCCCAGCAGCGTTTATGGATTTGATAAATTGAGTTTTCCAGCCTTATTTGGACTCCTTTGTGATTGTTTTCATTGATGATATATTGTTGTATTTGAGGAGAAAGGAGGAGTACGAGCAGCATTTAAGGATTGTACTCCAAAGTTTGAGAGATCACAGGCTTTATGCCAAATTCTCAAAGTGCAAGTTTTGGCCATTCTGTTACATTCCTAGGAAATGTGATGTCTAAGGATAGGATTATGGTGGATCCAGCGAAGATAGAGGCTATTCGTGATTGGACCAGATCTACATCTTTAACTGAGGTTTGTAGCTTTATTGGGTTGACCGGTTATTACAGATGATTTGTTGAGGGTTTTGCTTCTATTGCATCGCCATTGACCAAGTTGACTAGGTAGGATGTTCCTTTGTAGTGGTCCATTGAGTGTGAGCTGAGCTTTTGGAAGCTCAAGGAGATGCTCACTTCAGCTCCTATATTAACTCTTCATGTTGAGGGCGAGGGGTATACAGTTTATTATATTGCTTTAGGTGTTGGTTTGGGTTGCGTACTGATGCAGCAGGGCTAAGTTATCACTTATGCATCGAGTCAGCTTAAGGTTCATGAGTGTAACTACCCCACCCATGACTTGGAGTTACCGGCGGTAGTTTTCACGCTTAATATTTGGAGGCATTACTTGTATGGTGTTCATTGTGAGATCTTCTCTGACCATCGTAGTCTTCAGTACCTTATGACTTAGAGGGGCCTTAATTCTAGACATCACAAAAGGATTGAGTTGTTAAAGGACTATGACATCTCTATTCTTTACCATCCGGGCAAGGCGAACTTGGTAGGGGACGACTTGAGCTGGAAGGCGGTGAGTATGGGCAGCTTGGCTTCTATTTCAGTTTTAGAGTGGCTATTAGCTTGAGACATTCAGTCCTTAGCTAACTTGATGTTTCAGACCCTAAGAGGATCCTTGCGAGTGTTTAGGCTAGGTCTACCTTATTTGAGCAGATTCAAAATTTTCAGTTTGAGGATAGTAGACTTTGTGGCCTCTGTGATCAAATTCTGAGGGGTGAGTCCAATCGGCCTAGCCTAGATTCAGAGGACATCCTGAGATTCGATGGTCGCATTTATGTTCTAAGGTTGGAGGCTTGATTTAGTTAATATTGTGGGAGGCTCATAGCTCCAGATATTCTATTCACCCTAGGAAAGCCAAGATGTATAGAGACATGAGACAACTTTATTGGTGGAGTAGCATGAAGAGAGATGTTGTAGATTTTGTATCTCGTTACCTATGTTATTAGTAGGTAAAGGCTGAGCATCAGCGATCGAGTGGATTACATCAGAGGCTACCCATTCCAGAGTATAATGAAGAGGGCATTACTATGGACTTTGTGACTAGTTTGCCTCATACTTCCTGAGGTTCCTATAGTATTTGGGTCGTAGTAGATTAGTTGACCAAATCTGCTCATTTCATCCTGATACAGATTTTCTTCAGTGCCGAGAGGTTAGCCCATATCTATGTTCCTGAGATAGTTCGCCTTCATGGAGTACCACTGTCTATTATTTCAGACAGAGGCTCAGTGTTCACTTCTAGCTTCTGGAGGACTTTTCAGGAAGAGTTGGGCACTCAACTTGATCTTAGCACCATGTTCCATCCCCAGACCAACGGACAGTCAGAGCGGACTATTCAGGTCTTGGAGGAAATGTTCCGTGCTTGCGTGATGAACTTTGGAGGTCAGTGGGAGCAACACTTAGCCTTAGCGAAGTTCTCTTATAATAATAGCTACCATTCGAGTATTAAGATGGCACCATTTGAGGCATTATATGGTAGGCAGTGTTGGTCTCCGATTAGCTAGTTTGAAACTTCACAGATTATCCCCCGTGGTACTAAACTGCTTCGTGAGTCGTTGGATAGGGTGCGGGTGATTCAGGATAGGTTGAGAGCAGCCCAGAGTAGGTGGAAGAGCTACGTTGATTGTAGACTTCGTGACTTGAGATTTTGAGTTGGTGACCAAATTTTCCTCCACATATCGCCTATGAAGGGCTTGATGAGGTTCAGGAGGAAGGGTAAGCTCAGCCCTAGGTATATTGGTCCATTCAAGATACTTTGAACAGTTAGGGAGGTAGCTTATGAGTTGTCCTTGCCCCCAGATTTCTCAGTTATGCATCTAGTTTTCCATGTCTCTATATTACAGCATTATATCCTGGATGAATCATATGTACTTAGGTGGGATACGGTTCAGTTAGACGATAGGTTGACATTCGTGGAGGAGCCAGTCCTTATTTTAGTCAGGGATGTCAGACGGTTGCGCTCTAGAGAGATTCTAGTAGTTAAGGTTCAGTGGAGGCACCGTCCAGTTGAGGAGGCTACCTTGGAGATCGAGAGTGAGATGTAGATCTAGTATCCCTACCTGTTTGAGCCTTCAGGTACATCTCTACCCTTTACTTTCACGGATGAAAGTCTTTTTAGTAGTGGATATTATAATGACCCTCTAGGGCATTTTCTGCATTTCCATATTGTTTCGGCATTTAGAGCTTTCCCATAGCTAAGCTAAGTCATTTATGATTTACCGAAGATGACAGTTCGTTTAAGAAGTAGTTTGTTTGGTTTTTAGAGCCAATTCCCTATTTTGAAGTATTCGCTATTCAAATTTGGCTACCGGGCCTAAACTTTAGGTAAACTATCACGTATGTCAATTCTGACAGTTCCATCAGCTCTGAAGCGTCAATTTTAGGCAAGGGGACCTTTGGTCCAGGTCTCGAGGCTTTCGAATTCATTTTGGACTATTGGGTAGGAAGTGATAAAAATAGGCCATTTGCGTGTGGGACCCACTTTTAATCGAAATGACCCCTGATGGAGATTTTAATTGGGCCATTGAGTCTGAAATATCCAGTTTGATAGGGTAGCATAGTTCGTTTGCGTTGACGGGATTCTGAATAAATCCCAAGGGCCCGTTGGAAACTTGGCAAAGTATTGTCAAGTGTTGATGCTGATTCAGCTGGTTCGATCGCTTAAGCGGATATTTGGCCTCTTAAGCGAAAGCCGATTTAGCTGCTTGGACACCACTTTATCGACTAGCACTGGTCCTAAATGGCCTGCTTAAGGAGAGACCTTATCGCTTTAGCAGACGCCGCTTAAGCTACGTTTGGTTCTCTTTAGCGGAGGTCGGCCTGGTCCATGGACCGCTTTAGGAGCAGTGTGCTGCTTTAGCGGTGACCGCTTTAGCTGATAAGTGGGCACTTTAGCGGTACTTGCAGTGCATTTGATCCCCTTTTCACTCATTTTTCTCTCATTATTCTCTAATTGTTGGGCATTAAAACCCTAGAGAGATAGTGAGAGAGGGGAGGCAATTCTTGGGCGATCAAGGGAGGTTGGAGAGTTCGTCATAGCCATTTTCCTTGTCTTAATCCTTGTAAGTTCTATCTAATTTCTAGATAAAAATTCTCTCTTTTAGGTTTAAATCCCTAATTCATTTATGGGTTGTTTTTTGATGTTTTGGAGCTTGGAATTTACCCATTCTTGAGGGGAAATGATCCTTGAGCCTTGAGGGATGTTTTGGCGGTTTCAAAATTTATGATTTTGTAAGCTGGCCCCATATAGGATTTTTAGCTTGATTTTTGGACCCAAAGCAATTATATGTAATACGGGTATCATTATTCTCGTATTAATGAGTAGATTGTTATTTTGATAGAGTGGCATCGTGTGGAGGTTTCTCGGGAGGGAAAAACCCCAATTTAGCGGACTTTATCGAGCATTCCTTAGCTTCCAGGTAGGCTAGGCTTACCTTACTTATATATTGAGCTTTATTATGGTATTAGTATGATATTGTGCTAGTTTTGGGTTGGAAATTATGATTTGGTTTCTAAGTTAGTGAAGTTTAATTTATTTGGCCGATTTGTGAGCCATTTCGGGGGTAGAATCGACCCATTTACCCTTCCTTTAAGTCAAATGATACTTTTAGGCTTTATTTATACTTATGTAATAACTTGTAGTGGAATTTTGAAGACTTAGTCATTTTTGGGTAGTAATCGCCTAAGTATGGACTTTCGGGTTTAGAAGCGGGCCCCACCGTCCCTCTTTTAGCTTGTGTAATCTCTTTTAGCTTCTTGTAGACTTAGAAGGCCTTCGTTCACAACATTATAGTTAATCTTGAACCTTAGGCTATATAGCATTCACCTAGTTTGGGGTGAGGCTAGTTATTGTGACTTTATTCTATTAAAGACCGATTCGAGTCCGGCATCTATGATATGGTTATGGTATTAAAGACCGGTTCGATTCCGTCATCTATGATTTAGTTATAGTGTTAAAGTCCGGTTCGAGTCCGGCACTTTATGGTTCATCTATGATATTGTGAATCCGGTTTGAGTCCGGTATTGCGTAGTACGAATGGTTTCATGGATATGGGATTATTGTTTGGTTATATCATGCTTAGTGTTTATAGATCTCCTCTTGATTGTATCCATTGGGTTTATGGGGGCTTGTTTAGGTTAGTCTTCTATTGTTTACACCTTCTAGGCTTATGGTGGCCTAGTTAGGTTATAATTAGTTTACTTTAATTTCAGTATCTCGTGTTTAATTATTTATTTTTCCTGTGTTGGAGCATGATCTCAGGTTTTCCCCTTTCTCCTTTACTTAGCTTACATTCTCGCATTTTATTATGTTTTTATTATCATTTAGCTCAGTAGGCCGATGATGCCTACTTAGTACTCATTGTTTTGGTACTCATACTGCACTTTTGTATCCTTTTCTGGTGCAGATCCGAGTACTAGCTGCCGTCGCTGATACTCCTTCTTGCTTTCTTATGGGATCCGTAGATAGGGTGAGCTTTCAGAGTCGGAGCTGAGCCCCTCTCCTTCCTAGATTTTGGGACAGTCTTTACATTTAAGACTACATGTATATTGATACTACTAGTACTCTTATTCTTTTGATTAGTGGCTTTTGCACTGGCCTTACTAGGTCGTGGGATGTTTTTTTCATTCTTTCTCTTTTCCATTTGGTATTATAGATTCATATTTATATCGCCTTCGATCTTATTTTATGCTTATTTTCTGGTATTTATCCCGTCTTCCTCCTTTTAGCCCATTACTTGTCGTTTCGGGCTTCGATTTGGTTTACCTACTGGTGGGTTATGGTAGGTGCTATCATGACTCTGAAAATGGGTTATGATAGTTTATGGCCTAACTTTGGTTTCTAAGTTTCCTACATATCTCGGGTTGGATGAGAATCAGGCCAAATTTAGTTCCAGAGTTGTAAAAAGATAAGATTGAAATGAACTTAGAACACCCTGATCCATAAAGGTGTCCTAGTATCGGTGAATGATAAAAATGACTGTGCAAATGGATAAGTAAGAGGTTAGGCTTGAAGAAGTGAAAATATAATTTGAAAATGAAACTAAATCAAAATGGAACTTTAAGAGGATAAAGACTAAATGGAATTAGAGTGAAATTGAAATTAGGGCTTAACAAAAGCGAAGATGTTGGAGGAACAAAGTGTAAGCATAATCAAAGAGCAGTAAGCGGTACTCTTCTAAAAATTGTCCCAGTATCGAGTTACGATGAGACTGGGTTTCAAAATTTGATAAAAAGAACAGAGACAAAGGGTTGAAGATAGAAAAGCATAGCAATATTTAAGATCCTGTTATTGAAAATAGAAAAGTTGATGTAAAATTTTCTACATGTCCCGAATGTCAGATGTAGGTTGAGTTGAGTTCGAGAGTAGATCCTTGACCATTGTTGGTGAGCTTGACTCTCCAAAAAATTGCCCCAATTCACTGCTAAGATAAAGTTCCACGTTGTGCTGCATCTTTTGTTTTTGCATGTGGGCTATGCTTCCTACCAAATCTTGCTAAAATTGTTAGCAAAAATAGCATAAAAAATGTAAATAAAGGTCTTACAACAAAGATCATAAGACAAATGCATACATTCTAAACTTGTTCTCCAGATGCGATTAATTGAATGTGCGGTGTTATAACAACTTCAAATTATATGCCTGCAAAATTCATCAAACTAAGTAGAAATATTAGAGAAAGCAGTGCTAAGAACAAACGGATAATTAAGCTTGACTTTTCAAGAAGTTCAAAAGATGGTATGTAGTGCTTAACTAATTAAAAATAAATAAATAATTAAGGCATTGCGAAATGTTTAACTAAAGGAGAGCAAGCGTAAATATCCAATTGAAAATAAACATGTATAAAATGTCTTATTAGAGGGCAGACAATACCAATATGTCCTATTTTAGGGTGGACGAACCCCAAAATATCCTATTTTAGGGTGGATGAACCCAAAGTATCCTATTTTAGGGTGGACGAACCAAAATATCCTATTTTAGGATGGATGAACCCAATGTTTCCTCAGATTATATGCCTGTAAAATTCATCAAACTGAAAAACATTGCTCAATAAAAGACAAATGAGTAATTAAGCTTGATTTTTCAAGAAATTCAAAAGATAGCATGCAACACTTAACTAATTAAAAAAATAAAAAATAATTAAGGCATTGTGAGATGTTCAATTAAAGGCAGGCAAGCATAAATATCCAATTGAAGGCAAACATGCATAAAATATCTTATTAGAGGGAAGACTAACCCAATATGTCCTATTTTAGGGTGGACGAACCCAATACGTCATATTCTAGGGTGGGCAAACCCAACATATCCTATTTTAGGACGGACGAACCCAATATGTCCTATTTTAGGGAAGAAGGACCCAATGTGTCCTATTTTGGGGTGGACGAACCGAACGTATCCTATTTTAGGGTGGACGAACCCAACGTGTCCTATTTTAGGGTGGACGGACACAATTTATCCTATCTTAGGGTGGACGAACTCAATATGTCCTATTTTAGGGTGTATGAACCCAATTTGTCCTATTTTAGGGTGAATGGACCCAATGTGTCCTATTTTAGGGTGGATGGATCCAATGTGTTCTATTTTAGGGTGGACGAACCCAATATGTCCTATTATAGGATGGACGGACCGAATGTGTAATGCAAACTTATGAATGTTGATGCAATGCAGAGAGCTTGATGCGATTTTCTCATAGCAAAGAACATTTATAAACCAGTGTATAAAAACTGGTGTAGTGCCTTTGCGGTAGTAAATATCCAAGGTGCGGTGCTTTTGCAATAGTAAACATTAATGGTGCAATGCCACATTAGTGACTATTCATAATGTGGTACTCATAATTTGGGATCTTCCACTTTGGAAAAACTTGCTTAAAGGAAATTCCTGCACTCAAAGAAAATTGTAATCGCATCGATTTTGCTTCATCTGAATCCTGTGTTGTCTTTATTGATGTTTAAGCTTTGTTTACAAGTGTTATCCTTTAAGAATAACTAAAAATCGGCTCTGCATTACTCAAAGAAAAAACTTGTTAGTATAAAAGAAAATGGTTGCCTTGGATTGAACTATAAAGCTTTGGCGTTAAATTTGTGCTTCTTGAAGTTATGGCATTGTTGCGATTTGATGATGCAAATGTGGCTTGTGATCTCAAACTTCTACTTTGTCAAAACAATGATAGGCTATCTACAAAGCTGTCCCAGTTTTGGTTATGGGGGAAATAAATTCTTTTTATAATATCGTGACCGAACCCAGAATAGGCGCCTACGTATCCCACTACTAACATGAATCAGGTCAAACGTAGTTCATAAAAAAGTCTAGAAAGGATTGCATAATAGTAGCTACTCATAAAGGAGGGAAAATGAGAATGATACTCTCAAGTTACAAAATAGTAGCCACTCATAGAGGACGGAAAAGGAGAATGATATTTTCAAGTTTCAAACTAGTAGCCATTCATAAAAGAGGGAAAAGGAGAATGATATTTTCAAGTTGCAAAAATGATGCCCTTGTCAGTCCTCTAGATTTGTTGCACGCTTTCTCTTCAATGTCTTGGTGCCAACTTTGATGGATCACCCTTAACAAAAATTGTTCCCTTATTTGCAACATTACCATGATTGGTTGGAGGCTTTTTCTGCAGCTTTATCTTGCCACTCTCAATCATGCTTTGAATTTTGAATCTCAATGCTGGACAATCTTCAATGTCATGTCCTTGAATATTTGAATGATAAGCACAATGTTTGGATAAATCAAAGTTTGGAGATGGATACTCAGGTATGAATTCCTTTTTTAGTTTCAGAATTCCCTTAGTTCTCAATCTCTTAAATATATTGGCTAATGGCTCCTCCAGGGGAGTGAAAGAGAAAGATTTCAATTTCCTCTGTAGTTGCGAGCTAGATTGTGCTCGTTGAAACTGTTGCTGAGAGCTATTCTATAAATTTTGTTGGCAAGGAGGTTGGAGATACACATTGCAAAGGTGAGAAGCAGTATGAGATTGCGAAAATTAGTGACATTGCGATTGGTGCACAAAAGCTGAGTTATTTTTGCTTTGCAGATTTCCCGACATCTTTGGTTGGGAAATTGGATGAACAATTTGTGCTACTAAGTTGTTTACAATCTTCCTTCTTGAATCTATTTCTTGGACAATCTGAATTAAATTGGAAAAATTGTGTGCACAAGTTCCAAACAACTTTTCATAATATAGGCCTTTTTGAATTTGGATGAAGGTTGAGATCAATTCCCCCTCAGATAGTTGAGGATATATTTTTGGAGCTTATAATCTCTACCGTATGGCATATTCTTGAAAAGATTCATGTGAAATCTTCTTTACTTTGAGCAAATCGGTCATGTGTGGATCACCTCCAATGTTAAACTTATATTTCTTTAAAAAGTTGCGAGCCATATCTTCCCATGTATGCCATTTGCTAAAGCCTTGCTTGGCTTACCAAGCGAGTGCCAAACCCGATAAACTTTGAATGAATAGTCTCACTTGTATGGCTTCATCGTGTCTAATTCCAATTAATCCACTGCAGTAGTCCTTTGAGTGAGCAACGGGATCTCCTTCCCCGCTGAAAGTGTTAAATTTTGGTAGCTTGTACCCTGGTGGAAGCTCAACATTTGGTTGCACACACAAGTTTTCATACTTTAGACTCTAGTAATTTCTTAAGCGCAACTCTTCATCAAATTCTTTTTTTAGATTGTAGAGTTCTTTTCCCAAATTTTCATAGCGAATTGACTGCATCTCCTTTCCATGTCTAGCATATTGGCAAACTGCTAGCTGGTCATGCTTATTTTTCTTGAAAGGAAGCGTAATTGATGGAGAATAGATATTTGGCATCATGGTAAGCTGGAAATTTTGGGGATTGATAGTACATATTGATGACATTTGCGGAGAGAATATATAGGCTAGAGTTGGGCCAGGAGATATGGTTAAACAAATGTTTTTGGTTTAGCTGGAAGCTGTGGTAATGGTAGGAAGAAAGCTAAATGTATTTGGAAAATCAACAATAATGTTTCTTTGGAACTCATTCTTCTTGCCATCATCATTCTGTGCTTGCATTAAACCCATACCGGCATTGCATGCTTCAAACTTATCTTCCATTATAGTATCGTCCTTGATGAAAATTTGCGGCCAAAACAGTGTTCAATGATAGGCAACCTCTAAACAAAAATAAAACTTTAAACAAAAAAAAAAAGTGTTAGTGCATGCAAAATAAATAATAATAATAATAATAATAATAAAGTTTTTGGTAAAATAGATTAGTCCATTATTATACTAAATAAGAGCTCTAGACTAGAAGAGATGATCATAGTTGCGGAACGAGTGGATCAGAAAGACTTCTTAGCTTCGTATGCTTGAGATGCAACAAAAGGGAACCAAAAACTGATTTGGAGTAGTAGTTAGAAGAAAGGCTGACTCATATCAAACACCAAAGCTTGGCTCTAACTTGATCCTTATTCTTTGCTAGCTCTGGCGTATCCCAAAATTTGCTCCAGTCTAGAAGATAAACCTAATGATGATACCTCGTCTTCCATGCCAAAATTATTCCCTAGTTGTCTTCTCCTTTTTGAGGGAAAAATTAAACTCTTATAATAAAGAGATAGAGTCTTATGTAGGCTACCTACGTATCCACCAAGAAAATCAGGTCATGCGTAGTTCCAATTACATGCAAAAAGGATATTGAAATCCTATGCTAATATGATCGAGTCCCTATGTGGGATGCCTACGTATCCACTGAGGAAATTAGTTCAACCGTAGTTCGACATACATAAAAAGGATTTTTTTTTAATAATTACAAGAACATACAAAAGATTTTAAGTTTACAAAAAGTACATAGTTGCTACCAAAAAGATGTTATCCAAAAACTGAATATCCTACTACATGCTTCCCAAATGACATATTTTAAAATAAATCCCACTATGTGCTAATAGTCATGCTCAATGAAACCATTGTTGGATTTCTGCCCAGCTATATTATAAGTGCTTGCAAAAGATGCGGGAAAGGATGAATTTGGTTCTTTTCCTTTTGGACCCTTAGGAAACTCTATAGATTTCCTTTTCAACGGACCAACTCCTCTAGGGATATTGCTAGGAGACCCATATCGCTTGAAAAAATCATTAACTAGATCACTCCAAGAAAACCATTTCCACATATCTTGCTTTGCACACCACATCAAAGCTGGCCTTGTAAGCATCCTAACAAAAAGTCTCATTTTTAGTTCATTGTCTTGCCCAATATTTCTCACCCAATTAAAATATGCCTTCAGGTAGTCTACGGGACTACCTACCCCATCATACATCGTAATATTATCATACTCCATCTCAAAAGGTAAAGCAAGCTCATTTGTAGCAAAAATTTGATTAGTCTCAACATTGAAATGCATTCCACCATTTTTTCCACTCTTGCTCGTCTCTGCCAAGTTATTGAATGTCTCTTTTGGCAAAAATGAGTACATGTTAGAGAAAAGTTGGGCATTACAATCAAAGGTGGAAAAGATTGCAGTTCGAAAAGGTGAGTATGCTTTTGAGTTTTCAATGAATGAGTGCTTAAGGTTGACAATCATTTCTTTCATGTTGTCAATTTCTTGCTCCATTTGTGACACTTTCATCTCAAGTTTAGCAACTTTATCTTGGTATGACACTAGTTCTTCATGGTAAAACTCATCTTTAACTAGGTCAATCACAGTAATTTGGTCGGCCATATTGTCCTTGAATTATCTTTGGTGCTCAACTTAAGTCAACCTTGAAAGGAAAATGAAACACTTGGTAAGCATAGAATAGGTATATGGAAGGCGAAGAGTGAAGCATTTAGAAATGTGATTAAAAAGAACCTATTGGATCGAGTCCTATAAGGGATATAAGTTTGAGATAATGAAAAATAATTAATAATAAAATAGAGCACATGAAGATTAAATTTTGATAAGACAACGGATTGTGAATGACTCAAAATTCTAATTTAGCATTGGCGGGTCAAAAAATTATCAAGGACAAAAACAATGTCAACCAACAGGATTATCCTCGACTTGTAAGCCCAAACTTGAATTTAAAATAAGTGCTGAAAGATCAATCTTAATAATCCCATGATAGAAACGACGCAAGTATTTGGAATGAGTGAAACTCTCGAGAAATATCAAACATGAAATGTCACTCTTGAACAATTTGATGGATAAAATTGAACAAACGTCGTCAAGTACGATTAATAGTTTGACTAAATAAATTTGACCAATATAAGAAGCAACAAATGTGCGAAGGTTAATAATAAATTGAAAGAATTTAGAGCATAAACAAAAGCTTCATGACGTATATCGGCACTAAATAGATACTATGAAGCATAGGACTAACGGGATAAATGTTTCGTTGTTAGAAATAAATGATTATACCTGTGAAGAAGAGACTTGGAAGAGCTTGAAATGGTAAAAAACCTAAAAGTTTGAATTTGGCACGATTCTAGCAAAATTGACTGAGGAAAACATAAACGGATAAAATATTACACCTAATTGCAATGAATTATGCCCATGTTAATATAGTACAAAGAAATTTTTAAAGCAAATTGTGGATACGAGTATTGAAAACTCGAATGAAGAATTTTAAAATAATGATGAATTAAACTCATTAAAAATTTAATGGAAGAAAACATTATAGAAGATTGAAAAATGAAAACAGAAGGAAATATTAATTGAAACACTTAGAGATCGGGCGAGCTTAAGATAAATTCCTAAATGGCGCTCTAGAATCGTTTATATGCGCAAAGTACGAAAGTATATCATATAATTATAAAAAAAAAATAAACCATGAACATGATATAAAAACATATATAATTGTAATAAGTAATCAAGTAAATAGATATATAAATATGAATTTAATTCTCTTCTCAGAAATTAAGGAGAAACAAAGATGGAAGTTAGTAAATATCAAGTAAAATATGTTGCAAATAAAGTTCACATAGGTCACGTAGCAAGTAAAAGAGAAAATAATTTTTCAAAGAACATAACTCAAGTATAAAACTTCCTAAATAAAGGTGGCTCATTTATGCCAGAGGTAGGCCTAACACGTATTTGAAAAAAATAAATATGCCATAATATATCTGTAATGATCCTCCAGGTCATTTTCTGATTTTCCGTAAATTTCTGGCATTTTGAGCCTTCCCATAGTGGCTACAGGTCATTTATGACTTGTCAGAACTATCGGTTTGGTTATCAGATAGTCCGTTTGGGTTTTAGACTCATTTCTCTATTTTGGAGCTTTCATTGTTAAGGATTTGGTATCTGACCAAAACTCCTAGTAGAGGATCTCGAATGGAAATTTTGACAGAGCTATCAGCTCTAGAACGTTGATTTTATGCTAGAGGTACCCTTGGACAGGGTATCGAGGCTTTCGGACTCGTTTTGGGCTATTGGATAGATTTGGTGAAAAATAAAACTATAGATGTGGGGCCCATATTTAATCGAAACAACCTTAGATGGAAATTTTAATGGTTCCGTTGAGTCCAAAATATCAAATTTTGCATGGTAGCATAGTTCTTTTGCTTGTACAGGGTTCCAAACGAATCCCGAGCACTTGATCGGAGTCCATTTTGGACTTAGCCAAACTCTGATATCTGATTTTCTAGTGTGACCGCTTTAGCGGTCAATGCCCGCTAAAACGCTCTCTTAAGAGGACTTGGTCCGCTTTAGAGGACTTGGTGGGCCAGCCAGGGGTCGCTTTAGTGGTTCTCTTCCGCTTTAGCGGAAACTGCTTTACCGGCTAGAATGCCGCTTAAGTGGACCCTCGCCCTTTGCACCTATAGCTTTAGTGGCACTCTACCACTTTAGCGGTAGGCGCTTAAGCGCCCAGGTGTCCACTTTAGCGGTACCTGGGGCTGATAAATCCCTTTCTTCACCCGAGTTTCTAATTTTCTCAACCCTTTTTCCCCATTATTAAGAGTATGAGGAGTGAGAAAGAGTGGGGATTCACCCGTTGAAGCTAAAGTAAGTTAGCTCATCACTCCTTGGTCATTATTCATAATTTTACCCGTTGAATTCCGTCCCATTTCATTGTAAATTCTTAGAAATTAGGTCTTTGAAATCCTAATCCTTAGGGACTGATTTGGGCCCCAATTTGTGTCCCATTTGTGCTAAACTTTTGAGCACACATTCCTTGTCCTTCGAGGGACCTTGTGACGGATTTAATTTTTGGATTCCATTAGCGGGCCCCATAGGTCCATTTTTTACCCGATTTTGGGCCCAGAGTTTTATATTGCAATATGGGTATTATTTTACTCGTAATAACGTGTAAGTTACTATTTTGATAGCATGGCATCATTTCAGGATCGTGGAGCAAGAACGGACGAATTATGGACTATTCAAGTATTGCGGTTTGGCATCGAGGTTGGCTTCGGTCTACTTTTCTCTATGAGATTGTGTATAGTATAGATTGAATGCTAGAAAGGGATTATAGGATGTGAGTATGGCTAGTGTAGCATGACTCAGCCTATTTTATGGAATTTGGGGTAGAGATGTGACCCAAACCCTAGTATAAATACTTATTATGGCCATAGAGTCCTATTACCCTTGAATATAAGCATGTTAACCACAAGTGATGATTAAGGATCCTTCGGTATGAGACTTACCATTTGACTTAGCGATTCGAGAGGTTTTTCTCCGAATAGATCCTTATGGTGGCTTTATGCCCTTGATTATTATGGTTGCCCCTGTTATGAGACCTTGCTATATTGGCTATATGTTATTGGTCCTGAGATCATGATTATGAGACTATTTGGACTCTAGGTGAGTATTCTACCCTTAGCAAGAGTATAATTATCATTCATAGACGCTTAGGCGCTTATGGATGTATTGTTTAGACACTGGTGATGGCATGCATACAATCTGGCGCATTCATGCTCATTTAGTGGTACAATTCCAACCAAAACCTTGATTTTACTACTACTTCCAAAAAGGGGATTTATTCCCACTTTTCACTTTAAAAAGGATTATTTTATAACGGGAATCGTTCCACCTTATTTACTGGATTATGAGCTTTTGAAACTAAAAATAATGTTTTAGAACTTAGATAGAGGATGATTTTCGTCCATTATTTATCAACTCATTCTACCACTACTATTTACTTCGGTCGAGGGATATTTCAACCCTTTATACATGATTATGAGGATTTAGTCCCAAGAATGATATCGGGAAATGGATTTATGAATTTATATCCTTTTAGTCACGGTTTGAGTTCATGCACTGATTTTATATATATATATATATATATATATATATATAAGTCCTGGATCTGGACCAGGTAGTGTATACAGATTTCCTGAATCCCCTAGGGGGCCCCTTCGTCCTAGAGCCATCGTGCCGGAGAAGCTTGGTCACTGTAGGTCCTGCCTTTGTGAGCTGTTGAGTTGGAGAAGGTGTATACACTTGGTACAGTATGGTTTGAGATTGTGGAACCATTTTGAATTCGGTGTCCCCGATATGGTTATGACATTTTAGTTTATGTTGCATTCATTCATTCATGTTCATTGCCTATAACTAGTATAGTTGTTTGGTGCATGTATCTATCGGTCTTATGGGGTCTGTATAGGTACAGGTTATGGCTGCTGTTTACTGAGTGTTTCCGTGAACCTTCCGGGCTTATGGGAGTTCGGTTAGGTACTTGTTTACCTGGACTAGCCGGTTACTTTATTATTAATTATTATGGTTAATTCATGGCAGGTTGGTTGTGGACTGGTATCTGAGATTGGAGGTACATTTCTGTTTTCTTTATCTTCTCAGTGAGTTATACTGTTTATCCTAGGATTAGTCACCCCTTTT
The DNA here is from genome assembly GCA_031232105.1 of Capsicum rhomboideum. NCBI lineage: Eukaryota > Viridiplantae > Streptophyta > Magnoliopsida > Solanales > Solanaceae > Capsicum > Capsicum rhomboideum. The sequence goes on along the minus strand of CP124719.1, from coordinate 41,348,457 downwards.
GGGTAGAGGCTTGATGATGCTAGTGTAGCTCCTTTACTTGGCTAGGGACCTCGAGATTTTAGGTTGAATCCTTTAGGTAGTTACCTTTGAGTTAGCCCTATATATATACTTATATGTATGGTATCACCGTATATTCCTCTCTTTCCTTATCTATTTACATTGTATATGTATTCTTTGGCCTTGTACTACTATTATATATCCTTCTTTCACTCTTTATTTGTATATTGTCCAGAGATATACGGTAATGCACTTTAGTCCCGAATTACAGCTAGAATAGGATAGTGTATCCTTATTTCCCCGTTAGCCCATTTATGCTTGGTTTCCTGGATCGTTGCCTATAGTGCATTCATACCTTACATGTTATTTATGCTTGAATTAATTTCTAGAGCTCAGTCGACCGTTGCCTACTGAGTACCATATGTTTGGTACTCATACTACACTTCTGCAGCCTTCAGGTTATAGTACGAGTTATCACCGTTGATGTGTGTATATCATGCGGAGGAGTTATGGATCGAAGGCTTAGGGTGAGCTCCTGATGTTTTGGAGTATCCCTACTCTCCCTCTTATTGTAGATTGTTCTTTATATTATATCAGATACGACTTGTATATATATACTTTTTTTCCTGTATTTCATTTGTACTTCTATTGTATTAAAAGCTCTTATACTGGCTCCACCAGGTTTTGGGGTTATATTAGCCTTGCTATTATATTTATTTTGTTGTTTTTTTATTTCTATCAGTAGTCCATTACTAGTTGTTTCGGACTACGGGTTGGCTTACCTACTGGTGGGTTATAGTAGGTGTCATCATGACCTGAGAAATTGGGTCCTGACAAATTGGTATCAGAGTGTATGTATACCGGTGTTGTTGGTACAAGAGTTACGTGTTTAGTAGAGTTTTGCGGATCGATTTGGCGACGTCTGTATCCTATCTTCGGGAGGCTGCAGGGCATTCTTAAGAAATTCTATTCTTGCTTCTTGTCTTGTGTGTGTACTTCTATGAGCCTCTAAGTGCTTCTTTTGACTTCATTCTCCCCCAGATGGATCGTACAAGGTTTTTGATAGATGCAAATGTGACTTATATGCGTGCTACCAGAGTTTCATCCCAGCGTTAAGCCAGAGAGCAAGAGATTGATATCAAAGATCTTCAGCGTCAGCCAGAGGGTCTAAGGTCAACCTAGGTTTCGATAGAGTTTGTGACTACCTCAGCTTTTTAGGATTTGGTGTTAGAGGTTTTGAGTTTGTTTATGGGTACCTCCCAGCTAGAGGTAATGTCGGGTCCATCTAGTAGTTCTCAGACCAGAGTTGGATTTATTAGTGTTCAGCAGGGTTCTCTATCTGTTTCAGAGTATGAAATTGAGTTTCTCGAGTAGGCCATACATACTCCTATGTTATTTCCTACTAAGCATGAGATGGTGCAAAAATTTATCAGAGGGTTAATTTTACCACTCCATTCAGCATCGAAGTATTTGATAGTAGTTGGGTTTTCTTTTTTTGAGGTTGTTGATCACGCGAGGGTTATAGAGGTGGCAGTAAGAGTCCATGTCAGCAGTTCAGTGTTAGGGGTATTCCGTATGGATGTCAGAATCTTCCAAGAGAGGTCAGCATCATTTGCAGCCTATTAGGCCCATACAAGTAGCACCCCAGCTTATGGATAGCCCTCATGTAGATCGTGATGGTATAAGCAGACAGAGTTCTGGTCAGACATCATGGAGTATTCGGTCTAGGTCTTCAGGCCGTGGCAGCCGTTCTGGGTCACCAGGTTCAGTGCCTCAGAGCATTCTAGGAGAATGTTTTGATTGTGGTGAGGTTGGTCATTGGTCTAAAGATTTCCCCAGGTGTGAGTTGGTCAGCCAGTTGGGGATAGCTCATGTTTCTCACCAGGTTATAACTTCAGGGGTTTGTTATGACTGAAAAGAGATTGGTCACTGGTCCACAGAGTGTCCTCAATGTGGGAAAATTAGTTATTCAGTTCATACAGATCAGTCTCACAATATTGTTGCACCTTCAGTTAGAGGTAGTACACTTAGTGCCTCAGTTGGTGATTCAGACGTTCAGCCCGAGTTCAGACATGCTCAGACTCGTACTCCTTCGGGCATACCAAACTTATGATTTTGGATTTCCACCATGTTAGGTGTGTCCTTGACTTTCTATCCTTTTGTTTCTATTTGGATTATGTTGGGGTTTTCATACCCATCAATAATTATATGTCGTGGTATTTCTATATTGGTTGTTATATGCCTTGGTGTTTTCATAGTGGTTGATGTATGCCTTTGTGTAGATTTATGCATATATGACTACCCCCGTAGATAATTCTTTAGAAGTGGATCGAGTGGATCAGTGTGGTATTGTCCTAGGGGTATAGTATTTGGGTTAAAGTCCTATTTTCCATGGCATATTGGCCTTTTATGGCTATAGAGTGAATCAGTATCGTGTTTTCCTTGAGGTATAGCAGTTGGGTTAAAGTCCCATTTCATTGGCATTCTGGCCTTATTGTGTCCTTAGAGTGGCACTTGTTGTTGATCTTTGTTTTTTTACCACCTGCATCTTATGCTATTGCTATTATGGTCATTAGTTTGACCTTTACTAATTCTTATTTGATAGACGGCTAGACTAGCGTTATCTAGTTAGCATTTCCCCTTTCTTGCGATTCTTATTTCTTTGGCTTAGATGGCTACCTCGGTTGGTTCGCCTTCCCTTTCTGTTTGCAAGGTTAGCTATTGATCAGATTGTAAGAATGAAGGTAAGCTTGACCTTTCAGGGCTTAATTATGATTTTAGCATTGGTAACTTTCTTCTATAGCTTGTTTCTTTGGTGATGCATTTGGGATTTACCCTTTGGATTTGGATAGTTCATCACCCGTTAGTGGTCTTAATCTTGATGTTGATTTTGAGTTGGGGTTGGCGATTCGGTTCTACTGCTCATTTCTGAGATTAAGAGGTCTGAGACTTATTTTTTGTTTAGCTGGGTTCGTCTCCCGATGATCTTTTTGATCTGGGTATAGCTGTGGAGTTGGATGCTCCATTTTTTCTGCGATATGATTCACGGCTCAACTGAGTTAAAGTAGGTACAAATCTGGATATTTTAGAAAAATTCTCCTTTCAACACTTATTCGGCCTTATATGACTTCGCGGAGTGCTTCTGCTTGATGATATGCGCCTATGGGTATTCGTTGCCATAGATTGAGTAGTGGTTTGACCAAATACAGGCTAACATTGTATTTCTTTTGAGTTGCTCGAGTGTTGACTATCAGTAGCGCTTATTACAGCCTTGGTGAGTTCTTGGTTATGCCTTGATACGATCTGACCTTAGAGGATTGGGTCTTGATTGCTCGTATCTTCATCATATTATTTTTCCCCAGTTAGGATTACATTCTAAGGTGACATTTCAGTTTCAGCTCTTGTGGAGAATATTGGGCTTGTGCTTGATTTTCTGGCGGTGAGGGATTGGGGCAATTGGCCTTTTAAGGACTTATTGGCTCCAATTATGATTTTGACCTTTCTGGATAATGGCTTGGGAGTCGTGATAGATTTTGGTTTGTGTATGCTTACTCGTCAACATGATCGATTGGGATAGTTGAGACCGAGTAGTTCAGCTTCAGTGTTGGAATTTTAGCTTGGGTTTGCATAACTTTGTTGCATCTCCATTTCCAGATTCACCTCGATTGGGCATTCATTTTTAGGCTGGCTAAGCCTACTCATTGAATACCGATTCAGTTTCCTTCAGTTTGGATAGGCCGTTCTTGATAGATGCTCGAAAGGCGGTCCATCGATATATGGTATTGGTTTCTTCTGCTTCTGACCTCGATTCTCCGTTTTGGTCAGAATAATGGATTGTCTTCTCAGCGGGAGAAGTGTGCTTAAGATGGGCTTAGCATGGCTTTATCCATGGTTGGTGGAACATCCTGTAACCAATCGTTTAGTTTTATATGATTGGTGCTTCGAACTTCTGACTGTCAATTTTGAGGGTCATCCAGACCAGTTGTAGCTTTGGCCTAAGTGTGCAGACCTTGTTCACCTCAGTTTATGAGTCCTGGTAGCACCTTATGGGCTTATTCTTGCACTTCTCATCATGGATTTTTGGTAAGTCAGCTTCAACCTTTTGAGGATGGTGTGTTGTTATTGTGCAGACAGGATTCGGATGACATTTTGCGTGGTTTGGAGTTGGTAACATATTTGTAAAGGCAAAGGAAGATTAGGTTTGGACATTGGAGTTATTGTATGATCTTGGCCTTGGATTGCCTCTAGCCTGGCTAAGTTGTTGCTTAATTACACTTGTATTGGTATGATGTCGGCGTGTTATGGTTTGGTTTGCGAGCATCAGTCATCCTCGGTTCAGTTGGAGGCCAGTTGATTTTTGAGGTTGAGTTTTGGTTGTTTGGAAAGCGAAGTAAGGAGTTCATTGAAAAAGGGATACCTTGGGTGAAATCCCTTTTGAAGCATTGCTTCTGCTTGAAGGTTACCTGGGGAGTCATGCTCGAGGCATGCGGGCCCAGTACCTTATCCTCTCGAGCTTCTGAGCTTTTTCTAGCTATTGACTTTCGTGGATGAAAGTCCTTTTAGTAGTGGATATTGTAATAACCCTCCAGGCCATTTTCTCATTTTTCACTTATTTTCGATATTTCAAGCCTTCCCATAGCGGCTACAGGTCATTTATGACTTGTCAAAACTGTCGGTTCGGTTATCGAACAGTCCGTTTGGGTTTTAGACTCATTTTCCTGTTTTAGAGCTTTCGTTGTTAAAGATTTGGTTTCGGACCAAAACTCCTAGTAGACGATCTTAGATGGAAATTCTGACAGCGTCATCAGCTCTAGAACGTTGATTTTAGGCTAGGGGGACCCTTGGGGTCACGAGGCTTCCGAACTCATTTTGGGCTAATGGATAGATTTGGTGAAAAATAAAACTATAGGTGTGGGCCCCACATTTAATCAAAACGACCTCAGATAGAAATTTTGATGGTTTTGTTGAGTCCGAAATATCAAATTTCGTATGGTAGCATAGTTCGTTTGTGCACACGGGGTTTCAAACGAATCTCGAGCACTCGATCGGAGTCCATTTTGGACTTAGCCAAAATCTGATATCTGATTTTCTGGTGTAACCGCTTTAGCGGTCAGGGCCCACTAAAGCTCTCGTCACTTAAGCGGCCTTGGTCCGCTTTAGCGGCTTTGGTGGGCCGGTCAGGGTCACTTTAGCGATCCTCGTCCGCTTTAGCGGTCCTCGTCCATTTTAGCGGATGTCGCTTTAGCAGCTAGGATGCCGCTTAAGTGGACCCACGCCCTTTACACCTGCCGCTTTAGTGGCACTCTACCACTTTAGCGGCACTCTACCGCTTTAGCGGTAGGCACTTAAGCTCCCAGTTGTCCGCTTTAGTGGTCGGTACCTGGGGCTGATAAATTCCCTTCTTCACCCGAGTTTCTCTCATTTTATCTACCCTTTTCCCCCATTATATAGAGTATGAGGAGTGATAAAGAGTGTGGATTCACCTGTTAAAGATAAGGTAAGTTAGCTCATCATTTCTTGGTCATTATTCATCATTTTACCCATTGAATTCCGTCCCATTTCATTATAAATTCTTAGAAATTATGTCTTTGAAATCCTAATATTTGGGGACTGATATGGGCCCCAATTTGTGTCCCATTTGTGCTTAACTTTTGAGCACACATTCCTTGTCCTTCGAGGGACCTCGTGACGGATTTAATTTTTGGATTCCATTAGCGGGCCCCATAGGTCCATTTTTTACCCGATTTTGGGCCCAGAGTTTTATATTGCAATATGGGTATTATTTTACTCGTAATAACGTGTAAGTTACTATTTTGATAGCATGGCATCATTTCAGGATCGTGGAGCAAGAACGGACGAATTATGGACTATTCAAGTATTGCGGTTTGGCATCGAGGTTGGCTTCGGTCTACTTTTCTCTATGAGATTGTGTATAGTATAGATTGCATGCTAGGAAGGGATTATAGGATGTGAGTATGGCTAGTGTAGCATGACTTAGCCTATTTTATGGAATTTGGGGTTGAGATGTGACCCGAACCCTAGTATAAATACTTATTATGGCCATAGAGTCCTATTACCCTTGAATATAAGAATGTTAACCACAGTTGATGATTAAGGATTCTTTGGTATGACACTTACCATTTGACTTAACGATTCGGGAGGTTTTTCCCCGATTATATCCTTATGGTGGCTTTATGCCCTTGATTATTGTGGTTGCCCAGGTTATGAGACCTTGCTATATTGGGTATATGTTATTGGGCCCGAAATCGTGATTATTAGACTAGTTGGACTCTAGGTGAGTATTCTAGCCTTAGCAAGAGTATGATTATCATTTATAGATGCTTAGGCGATTATGGATGTACGTAATGGCATGCATACTACCTGGCGCATTCATACTCATTTAGTGGCACGATTCCGACCAAAACCTTGATTTTACTACTATTTCCAAAAAGGGGATTACTCACACTTTTCATTTTAAAAAGGATCATTTTATAACGGGAATCGTACCATCTTATTTACTAGATTATGAGCTTTTGGAACTAAAAATAATGTTTTAGAACTTCGACCGAGGGTGATTCTGGTCCATTATTTATCCACTTATTCTACCACTACTATTTACTTTGGTCGAGGGATATTCCGACTCTTTGTACATGATTATGAGGATTTAGTTCCGAGCATGATCTCGGGCAATGGATTTATGGCTTTATATCCTTTTACTCGCAGTTTGAGTCCGTGCACTGATTTTATATATATATCACTTCAGTATTGGACTGAGTAGATGAATTATGATGATTATTGGAAGTCCTGGATTGGGACCAGTCAGTGTATACAGACTTCCCAAATCCTCTAGGGGGACCCTTCATCCGAGAGGCATCGTGCCGGAGAAGCTTGGTCGCTGTAGGTTCTGCCTTTGCAAGCTAGGTGAGCTGGTGGAGGTGTATACACCCTGTACAGTATGGTTTGAGATTGTGGAACCTGTTCGAGTCTGGTATCCCCGATATGGTGATGACATTTCAGTTTATGTTGCATTCGTCAATTCATGTGCATTACCTATAGTTGTTTAGCGCCTATATCTATCAATCTTATGGGGGATGTATAGGTACAGGTTATGGCTGTTGTTTGTTGAGTGTTTTCGTGAAACTTTCGGGCTTATGGGGGTCTACTTAGGTACTTGTTTGCCCGGACTAGCCGGTTACTTTATTATTGATTATTATGGTTAGTTCATGGCAGGTTGGTTATGGACTGGTACCTGAGATTGGAGGTACGTTTCTATTTCCTTTGTCTTCTCGGTGAGTTATATTGTTTATCCCAGGATTAGTCACCCCCTTTGGGTAGAGGCTTGATGATTCTAGTGTAGCTTCTTTACTTGGCTAGGGACCTCGAGATGTTAGGTTGACTCCTTCAGGTAACTACCTTTGAGTTAGCCCTATATGTATACTTATATGTATGGTATCACCGTATATCCCTTTCTTTCCTTATCTATTTACATTGTATATGTATCCTTTCGCCTTGTACTACTATTATAGACCCTTCTTTCACTCTTCATTTGTATATTAGCCAGTGCTATATGGTATTGCCCCATTAGCCCCTTTATGCTTGGTTTCCTGGATCGTTGCCTGTAGTGCATTCATGCCTTACATGTTATTTATACTTACATTTTTTCTGTAGCTCAGTCGGTCGTTGCCTACTGAGTACCACGTGTTTGGTACTCATACTACACTTTTGCAGCTTGCAGGTTATAGTACGAGTTATCTCCATTGATGTTTGTATATCATGCGGAGCAGCTATAGATCGGAGGCTTAGGGTGAGCTCCTGACATTTTGGAGTATCCCTACTCTCTCTCTTATTGTAGATTGTTCTCTATGTTGTATTAGAGACGACTTTTATATATATACTCTTTTTCCTGTATTTCATTTATATATATACTCTTTTTCCTGTATTTCATTTGTACTCCTATTGTATTAAAAGCTCTTGTACTGGCTCCACCAGGTTTTGGGGTTATATTAGCCTTGCTATTATATTTATTTCGTTGTTTTCTTTATTTCTATCAGTAGTCCATTACTAGTTGTTTCGGACTACGGGTTGGCTTACCTACTGGTGGGTTATAGTAGGTGTCATCATGACCTGAGAAATTGGGTCCTAACAATATCATTGCTTGCTTTCAATTAATTAAACAAATCTATCCCCAAATGTAATTTAAATATGGCCTTAGCCTACATGCAGAAAAAATAAAAGAAAATAAAGAATGAATTTCTTTTTTTTTTTGTAAAATTTACAACAAGATATTCTCTAATATGTGTGCATTTCTTCATCGCGTCTATGTTTCTTCATCCAATGACATTTTGAGCTCCATCGACCAACCAATGCTCGATATCTCTATAATTATCTGCATAACAAAAGGGTTAGTCGTACCCTCCCACCTAAAATTTAATTAATTTATAGCAAATGATCCACATTATGGCACAAGCATTCTTCAAATGATATGCACAAATAAAATGATTAACGTCACTCGGAGTTGTGAACCCACTTGGACATTTGGACAAGATTGACCAATGAACTTAATATACCAAACATATTAAGCCTCCTAAGTTTGAATGATGCATGTTAATTAAAAGGTTTTTGCTTTAGCTCTATCTAAGGTATGCTAATAGTTGGGTAGACACGGACTTGGATTTTCCTATATGAGAAGGCACGTGGTCCCACTCCAGTAAAACTCCTGCTCACCCCACATGTATATGTCGACTCTCTAAAATAAAATGATTTGAAATAATTTTGGGAAAGTACAATGTACAATCCGCGTGTATGATGTGTGTGAGTGTCAGTATTCCAGAAGTGGAGGAAATATGAACGGAATGCCAATTTATATAAAGCGGTAAACAAATAAGAAATTTATATAAAATAATAGTAAATAAACAATGTATGCCACATAAACATGATAAATCAAAACAATTAAGGTGAAACAAACAACTAAAAAAAAACTCAATTATTAACCTAAGTTTGTCATGATTAAGAACCTACTATCCCAGTGAAGTCGCCAAGCTGTTATACCCCATTTTAACATGGGTCAAATCGAGGTAAAATATATTGGAAATCTCTAAGTAAATTAAGGAAGTGGCCACCTAATTAGTTCTACGGTGAATTAGGACACATATTATAAACTATGTGATTAAAACTAAAGGACTTCATTTTAAGGTCTACTTAATTTACGTGATTTTAGGTAAGGGTTCTAAATTATCCTAAAGGGAAGGGGTTAAGTACCCTAAAGGATCTGCTAACTACGGTTAACCGGCCAAGCTTAAGTTAGATAAGGAAATCAAAATTATATTAAGAAAGATATAAGTAAGGTATTAAAAATATACATGTATTTTAAAAGATAACATATGCTAATTATTTATAAGAAAAGATTAGAAAACTCTTGTCATAAATTAAAGATTCACCCACTTTCAAAAATTTATTGAAAATAATGCAACCTTATTGTTATCAAAAGGAAAGTTATTTCTTTTTGAAAGATATGCAAAAGCTTCTAATTAATAATTTAAACAAAGGTCTAGATTTAAAACAAGTTAGTTATGCTATATTAAATCCACGTCTTTCTTCATTGTTAAAAATATCTCTAATTTTATAATATAGCATAAATTAACCTATGCTAAGTGAATTATTGAAAGGTAACTATAATAATATAATTGTTTAAATCTATAATGACTTGAATTGTTTTATTAAGAAAAGGCTCATGTTTTAAAAAATATTTTTTTGGCCATTTGAAATCCTAAAAAATGCCTTGCTTCAAATTGGCAAAGCTGTCATCTTTTATTTGAAATTGATTTACCATATCCAAAATAATTAAAGCCGATTTTCGAGCCTACCGATAATGAGCTCGTCTACCACAAAACTTATATTTTTTACTATTTCGGTATTACTAACTAGTGAAAAATTAAATTAAGATCTAAAGATAATCCCCTACTCCATATTAGAGAAGCGTTAAAAGTCTTCTAATAAATCGGCTATTAAACTCTAAAAGGTACGTTGTTACCTATTAAATTTTAGCCTTTAACGATACAAATTATATGCCTAAGTCTAATGATTATACTAAATTCTATGTCCAAAGGGGGTGGGGGAACAATTAAATTTGCTATCATATTTAATAAAACTTATACTAATTCAAATACAAGCAAACAAAGAACAAATTCCAACACAATGTGCAAAATATAAATGAAAGGCAATAACATATGTATACAAAGAAAAATAAAGCTTGGAGGAAGGAAAGAGACACTAGACTACTAGCGGGTTTGACTTAAAAATGTGGGGTATGACTCCTTGCTCGGATGGGAAGTAGCACTAAGTCTCAATTCGAGGCTCGATACGGGTAAGAGTCTAGATTTAAGACTCCCAATTATTGCTCCAAGTGCATCTTTTGTGGGGCAATGAACTAGAGCGTCTGCCTTGACTACTCAAATCTCCGACTCAAGATCTCATCCAAGACCAAAGAGACGTACCCAGAAATAGAAAGGATTTCTTCCGATTAAAAACAAAGAAAGCAAGGCAACAAGTGTTTTTCTAGCACAAGAGAAACAGGAACAATAATTTTTAGAACTTTGTTGCAAAGGGGAATATAAGGCGGCCAGGAAGCTTGTCCAAAAAAGAATGCAAACCTAGTATTTATAGGAGAAGAATTAGGGTTTCAAACGCTCATTTTGGGCAGGATTTTACACTTGAAATCTCGAAATCTTGTTCAAAGAGAGACGTTCAAATCCGAACGTTTGAAACTCTTGGACAAAGTTTGCTGAATTCACAAGATTTGAAAGGACCATAGCACTAAAATAGGGCTGACAAACTCTGCTAAAGCTTGGTGAAGTTGAATCTTAGTCGAAAATAAAAGGGGAAGTGAAAGATGGGAAAAGAGAGAGCAGCTGCAGAGGAAAAAAGAAAACCCTCTGATTTAGACCAAAGAAGGGTGTTTTGGGTATTTCAGGTAGCTAAGTTGAGGGTAAATAGGTAGTTCAAAATGTTTTTTAAGGGCTAATAGGTTTAGGTATTGGGCTGATGTGGTTGAAGCAATTTTGGACTCGTTTGGGCTTCAAAATGTGGGTTGCTGATGGGTTACGAAAGTTTAGTTGGAGACAAGATTTGGGCTAGTTTGGTTGATGGTCTTTTCCTTCTTAACTTAATTCTTTTGAGCCTCTAATTTAATAACAAGTACAATATATACTAAAAACTAATAAGATACCAAAAATAAAGTACTAATGTTGTAGCTTCCCGCTAATAATTTAACATAAATATTAGATACAAAATATTAATTTATAACTAATCTAATACGTAAGAAACTTGAAATAAGGCGACGATAATCGACGGTTTAAAAAAAATGAGGAGGTGTTAAATAAAAATAGTAATTTTGGTAAAGGTGTTTGCTTTGATGATGATGATAATACTAATAATAATAATAATAATAATAATAATAATAATAATAATAATAATAATAATAGTAACAACAATAATAATAATAATATTAACAAAAGGATACAATAATACGAATAGCAATTATATTCGCAATAGTGAAAATAAGATATTTGATTTATTAATAAGTAAGAAGCTCAACGAAATAAATTGAAAGAAAGGAGGGTTAAAACTGGGTGTCAACAGCAGCAACTTACCCACCTCACCTTTGCAAACGACTTGATAATTTTCTATAAGGGGTCGTTTGGTAGGATGCATTAGAAAAAATAATGCATGCATTAGCTCTGCGTATTATTAATTCCCTGTTTAGTACACTTTTTCAACCTATGTATAACTAATGTTTGCATTAGTTATACACTCTATTTTGTATTATGTTATACATAACTAATACATGGAAAACCCTTGTTATTAGCAGTGCAAGAGACTTTAATGCATGCATTAGCATGAGTAAAGACACAATAGCCCCTCTAAACCTTTTCCACATCATTTTTATTATATTTGTGGAGGGTATTTTTGTAAATAATATTTTTTTTAAAAAAAAAAAATATGCAATGCAAGTTATTTTTTACACACCAAACTAAACATTGCATAAGAAATAATCTCAGCATAACTAATACTAGCATTACTAATGCAAGCATTACTAATACATCATATTTTGCACTATTCTTATACACCCTACCGAACGACCCCTAAAGGTGATGCTAAGTCTGTTAGCAGGGTAATGGAGGTTATTAAGTGTTTCTCTGGTTTGACTGGACTTATGGCCAACTCAGACAAATCTAATATTTTTGTTGCTAGAGTCTCTGAAGTGGTGCAGCAGGAGCTTTTGGAGATTACTGGATTTGCTTTGGGGCAATTGCCTATTAGATACCTGGAATCGCCACTTTCACATAAGAAATGGAGCAAGCTTGAATGTCATCAGCTTTGCTTACTGATAACAGAAAAGATTAGAGCAACCTCAACTAGGCACTTGTCCTATGCTGGTAGGCTTCAAGTGCTTAATGTGGTTTTGCTTTCACTACACAACTTTTGAGGGTCAGTGTTCATACTACCTCAAAGTGTTGTTAAGCTAGTTGACAAGAAATGTAGAGAATTTTTTTTTGTGTGTGTGTGTGGGGGGGGGGGGGGGGGGGGGGGGGCGGAGCAGATGAGAAGAGGAAGGTAGCTCTTATGGCTTGGCACACTATATGTTATCCTAAAAAACAAGGGGGGGTTAAATGTTAAGAACTGCAGATTATGGAATGTTGCTTCTGTGGGAAAGTTAGTCTGGTGGTTCTTGCAGAAAAAAGATCACCTTTGGGTGAAGTGGGTACATGGCATTTATATGAAAGGTGAAACTGATTTTTGGACTCACCAACCTCCCAACGATAGTAGCTGGTATTGGAGGCAACTACATAAGCTGAAACTTGGCATGGTTTCTTAGTATCAACATGACAGATATTGTCTCAATAACACAGGTCTATATTCACTGTTTGCCAGCTATCAGGCCATGCTTGAAGACAGACCTAAATGGACTTATGGAGAGTTGTTGTGGAATAGAATCATGCGACCAAAACACAGAATATTGTTGTGGCTAGCTGTTCAAGGTAAACTGCTTACTAAAGCCAGAATGCAGAGAATAGGCCTGACTGTAGAGGATGACATGTGTGTACTTTGTGAGATACACAGGCCTGAGGATGCAAGACATTTATTCTCAGAGTGTGGGTGGTCAAGGAACCTGTGGAGCATGTTAGCTCAATGGCTGGATACTGGGTTGCTGCTAAGAGACACTCCTGTAACACTTGAGAGGATCAAGCACAAGCATTGGAAGAAGTTTAGGAAGGAAGCTGTGGTGGCAGGTTATGGAGCTATGATTTACCAGATATGGATGACAGGGAATGGTAGGATTTTTAGAAATCATGATGTGGATGCTAATTTTATTTTCCGGCAAATTCAAATTGTGATCAAGGAGAGAGTGTTAATGTATGATAAATCAAGACATACTAGGCAGTGTAGATGGCTAGTTGACAAACTTTGTATGCAGAGGTTCCTCTGAGGCTAATCCTGATGACTTGCTGTCTTGGGATTGAGTGCTCTTTAGTTTGTAAAGTTTTGTTGGTTCTGGAAATATTTTACAAACTGTTACCAAAAAAATAAACGTTATTGTTGTTATAGGTAGAATGCCGTTATAGGAAAGTAAAATATAACATAAAAAATCGGTTCCGGAGAAACGCAAGCCGCTGTGATGAAATGTCTTTATAACGAGGGGCCGTTATAGAGAGTTCTGAATATATATTCCTCCCCAGCTTCTTTTGTTTTTTTGGAAATTATGACAGAATAGCAAAATACCCAATCACATAAGTACGTTAAAATAGAGGATGAAAGTTAATATTCCAATACATTTCTTCAGCTAACTCGTTTATATTCCTCCTTAGACGCAGGGTTTCTCTAATTTTCTTGTTCTTAGCAAAAAGTGAAACTTCACATGATGAATTTCCCCAAACTTAGATGCCAACTCTTTAAATTTTGTTAATTTTTTTTTTCTATACTTTGGACAATGATATATCATCTCTGTTAAATTGATGAACAAATATATTTTAGGGGTCGTTTGGTTGGTAGGACAAGGAATAACAATTCCGACATTAAATATTGGATATTTTCATTTATCCCATATTTGGTAGAATATTTAAATCAAGAATTAGCAATTCCAAGATTTTTATGCCACACACAATTGTGATGTTATTACTCCCGTGTTTTATGTACTAAGTCGTGAGACAATAATCCTGAGATTATTAATCACGGGATATAAAAACAACAAATGACCATTTTCCAAAGTTGTTGATCTCCCAAAGTCTTTTAAAAAGTCAAGGTTAAAATTGGAAATCAAAATTTATCTAGTTTAAACCAAACCTATGTTTTATATTATATCCTACGTATAGATCCTGTTTTTAGTTTAGTGAATCGAATATCGACCAATAAAAGTATATTCACTAAATAATTTGATCATTATTTAATTAATATGTTATAATTCCAGGATTATAATCTCGATATAACTTGTTGACTGACCAATTGACTCCTTAGTTTATACACATCGACTAGTTTCTAGTACCTTTGTAATCAGTGAACTTTATTTAATGTATAAATTACATTCTGCTTTACATATGTACCGCACCAAATTTAATGTATAAATTACATTCTGTTTACATGTATACTACACAATTTTAATGTGTAAATTACAATTTGTTATACATTACAATATTACATGTCTGAAATTATACATTTTGTTACATTTTCTTGTCGGGAGACATGTTGTAAGTTGTGACCATCTGATAAATTATCTCCCAATAAAACATTAATATAAATTACTCTAGCTAATCATACTACTCTCATCTAATACCATTATGTGTTAGCTATGCCTAGGTAGTAAAGAGTGTAATTTCTTCTTTTTTTTTTACTTATTACTAGTATCCGTATCCACGCGATGCGCGGAAGTTATTAAAGAATTTTAATAGTTTGAACACATCACATCATTTTTAATTTTATGAAAATTTAATTGTCATCTTATTTTCCAATGCAATGTACTTAATAACATACACTTTATAAAATATAAATGGACCAAAGAATGTATTTAGATAGGTCTTATACTTTATATTTTATATTGACTCTTTCTTTATGTTCTTCTATTTACTGCTAATACATTACTCACTATTTAATAGTGTGAGACTAAAATATAACTTTAATACATTTGTTACTTGACTTGATATTCTTATCTATTACTCCCTTTTAATATAGAATCCGTAAATAAAAATTTTGCTTACACCTAAAGTTAGTCATCCAAAAAATATTATTGTATTGCTTGAAATTCTTTCATTGTTTACATTTAGCAGTAATATTTTGGAGTATCATTTACTTATTTTACTTTTTAAATAAACTGAAAGTATAAATAGTGTTATATTATCATCCCAAATTATTTTTTGAGCCTTTTGCACCACCCCTCAAGGAGAAGAATTTCCTTCCTCAAATAGTCTAGCAATTATATTCCTCCTTCATTTTTTTTTCGAAAGTCACTTTCTCTATTTTTCTCTTATACATCACTTTTCCCATTTTTATATTTGAATTTCATTCAGTATTTCACCTATAATGCAAATAATGTTATGTCCTATTCTAGGACGTGATTTTAAATTCATCTAAAATATAATCGTAACTTGTATAGTGTGAGTATCTCCCTTTTCATGGACATGTTTTATTCTAATATAATACTTTAGTTAGTTTATGTCCATTTAGTATTTTACATATATCATATATAATAGAAATACTGTCAAATTCATAACTAATTTGCTATTTTTAGTTCGTGCAAAGTATAAACAAAGAATTATTTTACTTATCATAAAGTATATTGGTATTTTTCAATAATTTTATTTTCTTACTTAATACTAATAACTTTCTTCTCCTTTATTTTCATATAAAATTTTGAGTCTTATTTATGAATATCCTTATTTTAATTATCCAAAGAATAATGTAGGTACTTTAAACATATCTCTATGAAAGTTATTGAATATAAATTTTTTATCTTTTAATTAAAAGGGTGAATATCTAAATATATATATATTTACTTTATTCTAATTCTAATTCCAAAATAATTAAAAAAAAATGACTACTATATATTGTGAAATACATAAAGAAAACTACTACTGCTACGTAATTGAAAGTAAGAAATATTGGGAGACATATAAAAAATTTATATCGGTCTTGTTATTGTATTTCCTAAGTATATTTTAAAACTTATATGAAATATCACCTTTTCTTGGAGAATTTCTTCACATGTCCTCCGCTTTGAAGATAACTTGAGCATTACTTTATTTGTTTTATCTTCAAACCCAAAAGATTTTCCCCTTAATTTCTGTGATTTTGTAATAAATTTACCATTCAAGGACACATGCTTATCAAGATGCTTCACTCTCTAAAAGTACTTTCACATTTTCCTTTTTTCATATTCAGGGATAGAGAAAGATATTTTAAATATATGCATATAAGGAAAAAGAAATGTTGGGTTCATGAAGTCATATATCGGTGCAGAATGTTTTTGAGAGTGAAACTTTTGCTTGTTTTTAATTTTTCCTTGTAGAATTGAAGATACATTTAGAATTTTCATTGAAAGTGTGCTATCCGTAACCACCCCAATTAAAACTGTCCTATTTTGTCCCATTTTTCTGATTTTAACTACTCTGATTTTTTAAAATTAAATATTTTATTTCAAATTCTTTTCTGAAACTGTTATAAATTGCCTTAAATGTTGGAAACATTCCATTTTCTTTGGAAGCATGTAAATTCAATTTTTTCTTTTTGTTTAGAATTTTTTTTTCAGATAAACCAAATGTAAAAAAATGATTTTTTTTAAAAAGGTGTAAAAAGTAAAATAAAATATTTAAAAACTGGCTAATTAAATAACTGCATGTCAGAAAATTTTAGATTTCTTTTTACTTTTTTTAATTATTTTTTAATGTGGAGTATATATAAGGGTACGGTCTACGGTAGTTAATGTGCATATGATTTTGCCTAATTCCTAATTATAAGAAAAAAAATTAAATTCTGAATTTGCTAGGCTTTAAAATCTAATATTTTGGATTTTATCTATCTCTCAGTAGATTTAAATTTTATATGTTAAATAAATAGTTATAAATTAATTATTAATTATTATTAATAATAGTTTTGAATTCAATGAGATAAATAAAACAGGACTAATAACTGCTTGGGAAAAAGCTGAAATTGTGGGTTGTTAGTTGATTCACAATTTTGTTAAATGTCCTAAGATAAAGCGTGATTTAACTTTTTTTACGTAAAAAAAGTGTTAAGTTATTAAAGAATTTTAATAGTTTGAACACATCATATCATTTTAATTTTATTAAAATTTAATTGTCATCTTATTTTCCAATGCAATGTACTTAATAACATACACTTTATAAAATATAAATGGACCAAAGAATGTATTTAGATAGGTCTTATACTTTATATTTTATATTAACTCTTTCCTTATGTTCTTCTATTTACTGCTAATACATTACTCACTATTTAATATTGTGAGACTAAAATATAACTTTAATACGTTTGTTACTTGACTTGATATTCTTATCTATTACTCTCTTTTAATATAGAATCCGTAAATAAAAATTTTGCTTACACCTAAAGTTAGTCATCCATAAAATATTATGGTATTGCTTGAAATTCTTTCATTGTTTACATTTGGCATTAATATTTTGGAGTATCATTTACTCATTTTATTTTTTAAATAAACTGAAAGTACACATTATCATCCCAAATTATTTTTTGAGCCTTTTGCACCATCCCTCAAGGAGAAGAACATCCTTCCTCAAATAGTCTAGCAATTAAATTTCTCCTTCATTTTTTTCAAAAGTCACTTTCTTATGAACTGTTATAATATTTTTATTTTTCTCTTATGCATCACTTTTCCCATTTTTATATTTGAATTTCATTCAGTATTTCACCTATAATGCAAATAATGTTATATTCTATTCTAGGACGTGATTTTGAATTCATCTAAAGTATAATCATAACTTGTATATTTTGAGTATCTCCCTTTTCATGGACATGTTTTTTTCTAATATAACACTTTAGTTAGTTTATATCCATTTAGTATTTTACATTATATCATATATAATAGAAATACTGCCAAATCCATAACTAATTTGCTATTTTTAGTTAGTCCAAAGTATAAACAAAGAATTATTTTACTTATCATAAAGTATATTGGTATTTTTCAATAATTTTCTTTTCTTACTTAATACTAATAATTTTCTTCTCCTTTATTTTCACATAAAATTTTGAGTCATATTTATGAATATCCTTATTTAATTATCCAACGAATAATGTAGGTACTTCAAACATATCTCTATGAAAGTTATTGAATATAATTTTTTTATCTTTTAATTAAAAGGGTGAATATCTAAATATATATATTTACTTTATTCTAATTCTAATTCCAAAATATAAAAAAATGACTACTATATATTGTGGGAGATATAAAGAAAACTACTACTGCTACTCAATTGAAAGTAAGAAATATTGGGAGACATATAAAAAATTTATATCGGTCTTGTTATTGTATTTCCTAAGTATATTTTAAAAACTTATATGAAATCTCACCTTTTCTTGGAGAATTTCTTCACATTTCCTCCTGTAGTATGCTTTGAAGATAACTTGAGCATTACTTTATCTGTTTTATCTTCAAACCCAAAAGATTTTTTCCTTAATTTCTGTGATGTTGGAGTAAATTTACCATTCAAGAACACATGCTTATCAAGATGCTTCACTCTCTAAAAGTGGTTTCACATTTTCCTTTTTTCATATTCAGGGATAGAGAAAGATATTTTAAATATATGCATATAAAAAAAAAAAAAAATTGGTTCATGAAGTCATATATCGGTGCAGAATGTTTTTGAGAGTGAAGCTTTTGCTTGTTTTTAATTTTTCCTTGTAGAATTGAAGATACATTTACAATTTCCATTGAAAGTGTGTTATCTGTAACCACCCCAATTAAAACTGTCCTATTTTTTTACGATTAAACTGTCCTATTTTGTCCCATTTTTTGGATCTTAACGACTTTGATTTTTTAAAGTTAAATATTTTATTTCAAATTCTTTTCAGAAATTGTTATAAATTGTCTTAAATGGTGGAAACATTCCATTTTTTTTTTTGGAAGCATGTAAATTCAACGTTTTCTTTTTGTTCAGAATTAATTTTTTTTTCAGATAAACCAAATGTAAAAAATTGAATTTTTTAAAATGTCTAAAAAGTAAAAAAAATAATTCAAAACTGGCAAATTAAATAACTGAATGTTAGGAAATTTTAGATTTCTTTTTACTTTTTTAAATTATTTTTTAATGTGGAGTATATATAGGGGTACGGTCTACGGTAGTTAATGTGCATATGATTTTTTCTAATTCCTAATTATAAGAAAAAAAAATTAAATTCTAAATTTGCTAGGCTCTAAAATCTAATATTTTAGATTTTATCTATCTCTCAATAGATTTAAATTTGATATGTTAAACAAATAGTTATAAATTAATTATTATTAATAATAGTTTTGAATTCAATGAAATAAATAAAACAAGACTAATAACTGCTTGGGAAAAAGCTGAAATTGTAGGTTGTTAGTTGATTCACAATTTTGTTAAATGTCCTAAGATTAAAACGTGATTTAACTTTTTTTACGTAAAAAAAGTGTT
This sequence comes from Capsicum rhomboideum, assembly GCA_031232105.1. Taxonomy (NCBI): domain Eukaryota; kingdom Viridiplantae; phylum Streptophyta; class Magnoliopsida; order Solanales; family Solanaceae; genus Capsicum; species Capsicum rhomboideum. The sequence goes on along the minus strand of CP124719.1, from coordinate 41,328,787 downwards.
TTAACTTTACCATGTGGCAGTTTTTTTTAACTTAATTATCTGATTTGTTTATTTTATTTGGATTAACTTTTTTTTTGTTTAGCTTTTAGTAATTTAATATTTATTTTTTAAATTTAAGATAGAAATTTTGTGATGATGACACATGGCATTTTTGCCTCTTCTATTATATATAAATATAAATAGATTTCAATATTGACCATCTGCAGGTTGTGCTCAAATGAACATTATGGGCCATATAACAAAATTTTGGCTTCAACAAAAGGCAGTTTCCTGCAAAATGGGCGAACAAAAGAAGCAATATTGGAACGGGCTCCCACTTAATACTTTTATGGGAAAAGGATGCCACATGGCCACTTTGGAAAATTATTTTCACTAAAAGTGGTCATTTCAAAGTAATGCTAAGAAATGGCCACTCGGCCTTTCTAGGCCACTTGATCCTCTTTGGGTCATTTGACCCTTTTTAATTAAAATGTTTATTTTTTTTTTGCTACAATTTTTTTGGCTAAAGAAATCTATTTTTTAATAATAAATAAATATAATTAAATAAAAATTGTATAATTATTGTATAAAATATGTATCTGTATATAATGCGTATAGAAATTAAATTATTATTGTATAAAATATGTATATGAATAATTATTGCAGCTAAAGCTTGTATCGAATGTGTATAAAAACTGTATAATTGTGATATATAACATGTATTTTGTATATGATGTTTATAGAAAGTGTCTCATTGTTATATAAAATTTGTATATATATAAGATGTGTATACAAACTGTATCATTGTTGTATAAAATATGTATATATATCATTGTTGTATAAAACATATTATTTTTATAAAAATATACTCTTCTTGTATTTAATTGCTAAAAAACAGAATAGCAATTACAATATTATAAATTTATATTTGATTATTAAAAAAAAAAGAAAAACTATAAAATTTTATTTAATTGTCTCTTTGGGTAGAATTTTTTTTAAAAAGTAGACGATCAGTTGTTTTTTTAAAACAAAGGAGAAAAAAAAAAAGCAGCCGAAAAAAAAAAAAAAAGACGAAGAAAAAAGTAACAAAAAATAAAATAAAAATAGAAGACACATCAACTGATGCGTGCAACCAAATGGCTAAAAGTTGGCATTTCAATTCTTTGGCCATTTGCTGACATTAATTTCAAGCGACAAGCTATTTTTATCCTTTTTCCTACTTTTATTTTGAAAAAAAAAAAAGCATAAAAAATAGACGGACGTCAATGACCGACGTAAACAAAAGCTGGGGTTCCTCTAATAGCTGGCGAACAATTTGTCTTGGTGTGTGTTCTTTGGGACAATCCCTTCTTGTGTAATGGGCTGAAAAATTGTGCCTTTTGACACTGAACTCCCGCTTCATTAATGATAAAATTGTAGATGCTATCTTCATTTTTCGGACATTATAATCTTTCAAAAAAGGCATTAATTAGGCACATTGTAACAACAATTTCTATTAAAATTCTTTTGAGCAGAAAGCTCCATTAAAGAAGAGGGCAGATAATTTGATTACGGAAATTCGTTCTTTTTGTTTCCTTTATTAGTTGTCTTATTTTCTCACGGGTTTATGCACTAATGTGGCATAATTAAATGGAGTGGTCCATGTAAAAATTCCATTAATCCATTTATAAATTACTACATAAGCAGAAGCAAATGAAAAGTAGGATTGTATTATAGTTTCAGATATATACAGTTTTTTCCTTGAACCCGATCTCCATCTCCTTTCCTCTTTCAGATAGAAAATGGAAGGCTTACCGGTGGGAGTTCATGACGTCCCTCGTCGCTATACCAATTACCATCGAAGCATTTGGGGAGACTATTTTCTGGATCATACTTCTGAGTCCATGGTAATATTATGGTGGATTAAAACATCTCACTAACAATGCAACTTGTCATGTGTTTCTCGATTTTTAATATTTTATTTTCAAAATTCTCCTTTCTTGTTTAGACAAACAAAGGGTATTTTGGGACGATAAAAGTTCCTCTGCCCAAAATCAGAAATTTTGGGCTCAAGCTATAAGAATGAAGTCCTTTTATTTTGGTAGTAAGGATACTCCTATTAATAGACTTAATCGATTCTTGTATTTTTAAGATTAGTACATCAATTTGCTATGAGCAGCCACATTACTGTAGATGAGTTTTACCTGAATTGTAGATTAGTACATAAATTCACAATATTATATTATTATTTTTTATTTCATTTATATCTTCTTATTTCATAAAACAAATTCTTTCTTCTTTTTTTACATATTCACCCTATATACTTCATATTCTTTTCTTATATAAAGTACATTGTGTTATTTGTTAACAACCTATTATATTTGCACTTTCATTTTTGTGATGGTTATATTTTTTATACAATTATAATTTATAATAAAATGAACTTATATTTTATATAAAAATAATATATTCGAGAAATTAATTTATAAAAATTATACACCAAGCTTTAAAATTAATATTATAAAGATATTATATAAAAAGTAATTAGGTATATTATAGACTTAATTAAAAATATACAATTTATAATATGTTAAACTATAAGTGTTATATAATAAAATAATCAAAAAGTTATTTGGTGTTGATGAATAGTGTCACACCAAAATTGATGTGACACTATTCACACACTATAATAGTGTGAAATATAGTGTCGGGTTGGATAGAAAAAACACCAAATTTTACATCAAAATAGGATTTGATGTAAAATTTGGTGTTGGGTTGGAGATGCCCTTAGCTATGTTGGAATTATTTATTATTTACTGTTTGATTTGGTGTATTGTAGACAGATTTATCTTTCATCATGCTTATCCATTTACTAGTAATTAACTCTTGTATATATGTTGTCAAATTTTAAAATATTGTAACTCTTGTCTTGCTAATATATACCATGGTTTGCTATATGTATTAGTTATACACTATATCATATTAAATAGGGTGCATAACTAATACATGTATTAATTATGAGTTAAAATTTCATAATTTTAAAGAAATAAAAGACAGAGGTTGATAATGCAAATGGTGAAATAGGGGGGGTTGGTTTGTGAAACAAACTTAAGGGGCGTAAATAATTTTCACCCGTTTCTAAAATCTACCTTTCATTCTTCAATTTCCTTCCCAGTCAAAAACGTTTATATATATATATATATATATATAAGATTAAAATTATTTTTCATGTGCATATATAAAATAGATATTGAATCCTCTTAACTTCTTTGTGTGTTTAATTTTTTATATCTGACTACTGTTTTTTAAAATTCTAGCTCTATCACTAACTGTTGCCTTTCTAAAAAATTGATCCTCGGGAAAGTGACCATGTTCAAGACTTGAGTTGATTGATAAAATCCAACGCTTAGGAGTATCATACCACTTTGAAACGGAAATTGAGGCATCACTACAAATGATATATGACGCCTGAAACAAACTAGAAATTCCGCTCACAAATAAGAACCAGCTGATTGTATTAAGCTCAACTCAAGCAATTACAATTAGAGATCTGTAATGGAACAATAAGGAAAACTACAGAAGATAGAAGAAATAGGGAGATGAGAATAGAGATACTGAGAGAGGTGAGAAATAGACACTGGCTTCACAATTCCCTGCCACCATACAATTCCTGTAAACTATTTATCATATTGGATTCCTTGCTGCACACCCTATGCTCCTCCTTCACGTTTTTTTGCACCCCACTCCCACTATGAAATCATTTAGTCTTTTGGATGGAATCCTCACGCGCTCACTTCTTCTCTTAACTTCAACCCCTTGCTGAGTGTGTGTGTCCACGTCGGCAGGTGAGGTGTGCTCCACGTCAGCCACATGGGTCACAACAATACCTCCATCCTGTGAAAGAACCTTGTCCTCAAGGTTCAGAGATGAGTCCACCAGACCAGGATCAGCCAAACCAGTGAGCTGAAGTGGTGCATTTTGTTGATCTGGTTCACCTGTACATCGCTTGAGCAAAGAAACATGGAATACGGGATGTATGCGAGCTTCGTCAGGCAACTCTAGCTTGTAAGCAACCTCACCAATGCGTTTAATGATTTTGAAAGGTCCAAAGTAGCGCCTGCCCAGTTTTGGATGTTGTTGAAGACGCACAGTGTTCTGACGATAAGGTTTGAGTTTTACATAAACCCAATCCCCAATCTTGTAAGTCACCTCCAGACGGCGTTTGTCGGCCAATGCCTTCATTCGTGTCTGTGATCGAGCCAGGTTAGCCTTGAGGAGGTCCAAGATGGCATCGCGATCTACCAAATATGTCTCAATCAGATCGCTAGGACTACTGCCCAAGATGTAACGTGCAACCGTAGGCGGATCCCTTCCATACAATGCCCTGAAAGGTGTCATCCCTGCTGAAGACTGATAGGATGTATTGTACCAATATTCTGCCCAATGTAACATTGCAACCCATTTTTTTGGTTCGTCAGCCACAAAACAACGAAGGTATTGCTCCAAGCATTTGTTCAAAGCCTCGGATTGTCCATCCGTCTGAGGATGGTATGCTGTACTCATAGCCAAAGTAGTGCCTTGCAAACGATTCAGCTCCTGCCAGAAAGTATGTAGGAAACGGGGGTCACGATCAGTGACAATAGATCTTGGAGAACCATGAAGACGAACGATGCCCATCACGAAGGCCTCTGCAACTGATGGAGCAGAAAAAGTAGAGGTAAGGGCAATGAAGTGCCCATACTTGGACAATCTATCCACGACCGTCATGATAGTAGATTTTCCTTTTGAACTAGGCAAGCATGTGATGAAATCCATTGCGATGTCTTCAAATACCATCGAAGGAACCGGTAGAGGCTGCAATAGGCCCGCAGGCAGATGGTGTGAATCTTTCATTTGTTGGCAAACTTGGCAAGCAGATACAAAACTTTGCACATCCTTTTTCATACCTTTCCAATAGAAATTGGAAGATATTCTATGATAAGTACGAGCAATTCCGGCATGCCCACCCACTATAGTGCTATGAAATTCATGAAGTAATCTCTGGCGTAAGGTCGAATCAGCAGGAATAACCAAGCGACCCCGAAAAAATACCAGGCCATTTCGAAATTGAAATCCTGAATCAGTAGTAGAGGAGTCTTGTATGGACTGTTGCAGAGCCACTAATTCTGGATGAGTTTGGTTTAAGGCCTTGAGCTCATCTTCAAGATCGTATCCTCTGACGGAGATACTGAAGAACACAGATTCACTAGTTCGCGAGAGTGCATCAGCAGCTTGGTTCAATTTCCCAGGGCGATAGATAATCTGAAAATCAAAGCCAACTAACTTACTTAGCCATTTTTGCTGCTCTGGAGTTTGAATTGTTTGATTCGTCAAGTTTTTGAGGGATTGCTGATCGGTGTAAATGGTAAATCTCTGCCCAAGCAAGTACTGTCTCCACTTGCTAACCGCCTGGGTTATAGCAAACATCTCCCTATGATAGGTGGATGCTCCTTGCATTCTATTGCTCAATTTCTTGCTATAATACGCCACAGGGTGCCCCTTTTGCGCAAGCACTGCCCCTATACCTTGTCCAGATGCATCAGTTTCAAGCTCAAACTCTTGAGTAAAATCAGGTAATGCTAACACCGGTGTGGAACTGAGTTTGCTTTTTAGTGTTTCAAAAGCTGTACGAGTTGTAACCGTCCAGTGATAGGAATCCTTGCGAAGGAGGTCCGTGAGGGGTCCAGCAATGGCTGAATAATGGTGTATAAATCGTCGATAATATCCGGCCAGCCCAAGAAAACTTCGCACTTCCTTCACATTCTTAGGTGTTGGCCACTGCTGTATTGCGGAGATCTTGGAAGGATCCACACTGAGACCTTGATACGAGATTACATGTCCCAAGTAATCAATTGAAGTTTGCCCGAATTGACATTTGCTTCGCTTGGCAACCAACTGATGATGTCGCAGCAACTCCAGCACTATTTGCAAATGCTTCAAGTGCTCCTTCCATGAAGAGCTATACACAAGAATGTCGTCAAAGAATACAAGGACAAAACGACGCAGACATGGTCTAAACACCTCATTCATGGTAGCCTGAAACGTCGATGGAGCATTAGATAACCCAAATGGCATCACTAAAAACTCGTAATGCCCATCATGAGTCCGAAAAGCTGTCTTTGCCACATCATCTGATCTAACTCGGATTTGATGATAACCAGACAACAAATCAAGTTTAGAAAAGTATACAGCACCAAATAACTCATCAAATAGCTCATCAATAGTTGGAATTGGGAACCTATCCCGAATGGTAACTGCATTTAAGGCTCTGTAATCCACGCAAAATCTCCACGTACCATCTTTTTTGCGAACCAATAACACGGGTGAAGAAAAAGGACTTGTACTGGCTCGAATTACTCCTTCTTGGAGCATTTCTGTGACTAATTGCTCCATTGCTTGCTTCTGAAAATAAGGGTACCTATACGGCTTAACGTTAACTGGTTCTGCCCCGGCCACCAAATGTATTGCGTGGTCTTGTGGTCTAGATGGTGGTAGCCCTTGTGGTTTCTGGAATACCTCACTGAATGATTCCAGTAGTGCGAGGAGGGTAGGATCAAGCAGCTCATCAATACCAGGCGCAGGGTCTACTACCCGCAGACAGTAATAAGATGAAATGGCATCTGTGGCCAAGCATCGCCGGATGCTATGCAACTGTATTGGTTGAGCACTAGAGGGTTCCAACCCCTTCCAACAAATAGTAAATCCCCTGTCATTGAATTCAAATAGGCGTTGGCCATAATCAGTGACCACTCTTCCCAAAGTGGAGAGCCAGGAGACACCCAAAACCACATCTGCGCCATGTAAGGACAACACATACAGGTCAAGGGTGAGATTGAAACCTTGAATTGAGAGCGGAACTTGGCGTACAACGCCATGACACCGCAGACGCTGACCACTGCCCACCACCACCAAAAAACTAGGGATGGTCTCGATTGATAGCTGAAGGAAATTTGCTGCTCTATCCTGGACAAAGTTACGATCACTACCCCCGTCCACTAGGACTTGGACTGGAGAGCCATTCACATGGCCAAGAAATCGAAGTGTGGAAGAGGGATTCCCACCGGCCAAAGCATGATAGGAAATAGCTGAATGTTCCTGGACCTCTAAACATTGTAATTCCTCTGCTACTATCTCATCAGGAACAAATGGCACCGAAACAGTTTGATCAGTTTGATCGAAATCAGAATCATCTGTGAGAAGTAGTAGTTTGGGCGGAGATTTGCATATGTGGCCAGCTGTATATTTTTCCTCACAATAATAACAGAGCCCACGATCGCGGCGACTCTGGATTTCCGCATGTGAGAGGCGCTTCAAGGGTGGTCGTGGAGCAGCTCGGGAAAAGGTATTATTGCCGGCTAATGTAGATGAGGTATTTTGATTAGATGAGGATGAATTAGGACTGGGTAATAGAGGTGTACCTTTGTTGGCAAACAATGGTCGGGTTGGCCCTTTTTCAGCCTGGATCCGACGCTCATGTATATGGGCCTGTTTAAGTGCATCATCATATGTTGTGGGCTCGTGACTCAGAACTGAGTTCTTAATATCCTCTCTAAGCGCAGAAATAAAGAGCCTCACCAAGAGCCGATCGGAGATATCATCCGTTTCGTTAGCAATAGCTTCGAACCTCCCTTGCAGCTCTGAAACAGTGCTCACCTGCCGGAGTTTCGCTAACCTTCCCTCTGCTGATTCGAGTCCCTTCTCCTTGAATCGAATCCGAACCTTCTCCGCAAAGTGCATCCAACCCACTAGTTGCTTGTTTCGAAATAACCACCGATACCACTCTAGAGCTTCACCGTCTAGGTAGAAGGATGCCATAGTCAGCTTTTGACCATCCTCAATGCCATAAAAATCGAAGTAGCGCTCTGCTTGGAATATCCAAGCCTCTGGATTTGCACCGCAAAACCTACCGAACTCCACCGATGCTGGCTTATGACGGAGGGTCGGTGCCGCCGGTGGATGAGTCTGACGCGTCGTCTTGTTACCAACAACCTCCAGAAGCATACCACGAATTTCTGCTAGTTCCTTGGAGAATGAAGTATTTGCTTCCTTAACCGATTCTTCTACAAGAGCCTTGAGTATGGTTGGGTCCTCCATTAAAAGACCTCTGGATGAAAGCACCAGTGAAACAAACTAGAAATTCCGCTCACAAATAAGAACCAGCTGATTGTATTAAGCTCAACTCAAGCAATTACAATTAGAGATCTGTAATGGAACAATAAGGAAAACTACAGAAGATAGAAGAAATAGGGAGATGAGAATAGAGATACTGAGAGAGGTGAGAAATAGACACTGGCTTCACAATTCCCTGCCACCATACAATTCCTGTAAACTATTTATCATATTGGATTCCTTGCTGCACACCCTATGCTCCTCCTTCACGTTTTTTTGCACCCCACTCCCACTATGAAATCATTTAGTCTTTTGGATGGAATCCTCACGCGCTCACTTCTTCTCTTAACTTCAACCCCTTGCTGAGTGTGTGTGTCCACGTCGGCAGGTGAGGTGTGCTCCACGTCAGCCACATGGGTCACAACAACGCCTATCATGAATGCGACAACATATATGAAGATGACCTTTATGTTGTAGCACTTGGATTTCGTTTACTAAGACAACATGGCCATTTTGTATCTTCTGGTGAGTGACTCAGTCACTTGTCAACTTATACAACTTGAATTTACTTCAAGATTGAAAATAATATATACAAATTGAAATTGTTACCTAGAGTCCACAACGGTTAAGCATATTGTTAGGATCCGAAATTCAGGTATTGTGAAATAAAGTCAATAATATTATAATATCAATAATAAAGACAATAGTAATGATAAGAAAATAAAAGAGGCACAAATTTATGTGGTTAATTAGTCAGTATGACTTATATTCATAAACAGAGAGGAGTAAATTTACTATACTGAAAAATATATAAAGAGATTATAAAATTAAAACAAATACTATAAAGATTTCCAAAATATATCTCAAAAGAATACCTCATCATTATTACTACAAAGAAGAGATTCACTCAAAATATTTATTAATACTAACTCTATGTGATGTACAAAACTCTCTATTATAAAGTACAGAATACACAAGATGAATCTCTGAATAATTTGTGGGATTATTCCAGTGAAGGAGAAAAAAACAATATTCATAGGGGGAAGTTCTTGCTCCTCAAGTAAGGGGAAAATATATTTTTATTCTTTTGCTCCGAACAGAAATACTTTGACTTCAAATTTATTTTGGCTTCAAAATTCGCTATTTGAATATGCCTAAAAAATTTGTGGGACTCTTGCTCCCAATTAACTTTTTTTAAATAAAAAAAAAGTTCCAAGCAAAAATACCTACTTTGTCTTCAGGATTAGCCATATATATATGCACATGTCTAACTTAGATCAATTCTTACAAATATGAGCTGTTGTTTTCTTATATGGTCCTTCACAATTTTAATATCTTTATCGAGCTAGATTTTATTGAGAGTTAAGTTCAATATTCCTTTTTTTATCACATGATTTCAAAGCCGCATCAATTCCTTTTGTATGGCAACTCAATAAAAGATCAACGAATTATATTTTAGGTAAAAAACTATTCGCATAAAATGTTTAAACCAATTCAACAAATATTTAACACAAGTTTTAGCAATATATAATTATCACTAAATCATAATTCGTCAACCCAAAGTCTGAGGGAGTATTTTTATCCCCCATAGCTAGGGGTGAGCATGGTATGAATATATATATACCGAATTACCCCATCAAATCAAAATTTTTGATACTATAATTTTGGTTTTATGGTATTTGATTTGGTATATGATATACATTTTAAAATTTTTTGACATTCCGGACAGTATTCGGTATTTGTAAATAACATATATATCGAAATATCAAATAGCATACTAAAGTATATAGTTACATTAATAATTTATATATATTATTAAAATACTAACAAATATACAACTTAGTATTAGTATAAAAATAAATATTTAGACGTTTAAACTTTGACTACTCTATCTTGATTGAAATGTTTTATGCAATTGATTAACAAAAGAAATTGTTTGTACTTTCTTTTGAATATATATTTCTAAATGTATAATGTGTTAGTATGATATAATTGGGCACTTTTTTAAAAAGTTGAAATCATAATAATCTATAATATGAGTATATATTGTCGAAGTTGAACAAATTGTGGTTACCGATTTATCAAACCGCAAAATATTGAAACCAAACTTCAAAATACTGAACCATACCGAATTAATTTGGTATGGTAATGATATAGTATTTTTAAAAATCGAATACCAAAATTTCAAATATCGTACTATACCATACCATGTCCACCCCCACCCATCACTAAATGTATTAATTGTAGTATGCTTATATAATTTTAGACAATTCTCGAGCTAAAATTATTTTTGGAATTTAATTAGGTCCAAAATTGATTTTTCTTAACAAAAGTCTACGAGTTTGGTTAAGATTAAGAAGTATGTTGACGAAATAATCTAATTTTTTTTTGAATTGTTAGAAACATTATATAGTTTGCTTTATTGGATATTATTTTACAGTCAAATTTGTCTATAGCAGTCTCATTTATTTCAACATTTTTTTGGCTTTTACAGCGGTGAATGTTATACAGGTATAACAACACTTGATATTTTGTTTGGGAATTAAATAAAACTTATCCATAATTTTTTTTATTTAATTTTATAAAATAAAAAAATATTGAAATTTAAAATCTCAAAATATATATATATATATATATATATATATATATATATATACTTATTTCACTAATAAAAAATTAGAAAAATTAATATATTACTGATAAATCCATAACTAAATGTACAAAGATTTAAACTCTAAGGCACACATTTAACTTTTTCAAATTTGATGGACGAAATATGTAATAGTAGTTCGTTTAAAAGATTTCTGTTTCTCAATGGTGATATACATTGTGTTTGGTATGAAAGTTTTCTAATTTTCTCATGTTTGGTTGGCTTAAATGTTTCGAAAAATATTTTTCTAATAGGCTTAAAATATTTTTCAAATAGACTTACTTCCCTCAAATTTAAGAAAAATGACTTCCCTTCATAAAAATAGGTTTTCCAAAACACTCTTTCAACCTCACACCCCAATTTTGCACCCCGATCTAAGTCCCGAGAACTGACTTCCAATCCTGACTCTCAATTCTCGAACTAGGATTCAACTCCGAACTCGATCCGAGACCCAACTGCCAACCCCGACACCCGACTCCTAAACTGAGACCCAAATCTCGACCCTGACCTGAGACACAGGACCTGCAATCAAACCTAGAGTCTAGACATGACTCTCAAACCCGAATCGAGTTATGACTTAGCACCCGAAACTTAACCCAAACAGAGACTGCCCCCGATTCGAGAACAACTCTCGATATCAACTCGGTATCCAACCTCGACATGGGAATATGGGTCTAATCTCGACCCGACTTTGGACCTCTGACTCCAATTCCGACCCCGACTCTCGACCCCAATCCTAACTCTTAATTCTCGACCCAGACTCGAGGTCCAACCTTGCTCGAGAGTCGGGGTTGGGTCACGAGTAGGGATTAAAGGTAGAGTCCCTGGTTGGGATTCAGTATCTGGTCTTAGGTCGGGAGTCGGGGTTGGGTCTCGAGTTGGGAGTTGGGATTCGAGGTCGGATCTCGAGTCGGGATCAAGTCTTGGGTCAGGAATCAGGGTCGGGTCCCCAATCGAGATTCGGGAGTCAAGGTCGAGTTCCTAATCAGGATTCGAGAGTTGGGGTTGGGTCTAGGTTGGAGAGCCAAGGTCAAGTCCCCGATCGAGAATTAAGAGTCGGGGTTGGGTCCCCGATCAAGAATTAGGGTAGAGAGTTAGGGTCGGGGTCTTGAGTTAGGGTTAGGTTCAGGTGGGGAGTCAGAGTCGAGTCTTTGGTCGAGATTTGGGGTCGAGAGTTAGGGTCGGGTCCTGTATTGGGAGTCGAGGTCGAGTCCCAGGTGGGAGTCCGGGTCGAAAGTCAGGGTCGGATCCCATTTCAGGAGTTGAGGTCAGGAGTCAAGGTCGGGTCCTTGGTCGGGAATTAAGAGTCGGGGACGGGTCCTAGGTCGGCAATCACGGTCGAGTCACTGGTTGGGAATTGAGGTCAGAAGTTAGGGTTAGGTTCCATATTAAGGTTGGGTCTTGAGTTAGGGTTAGGTCCTTAGGTGGGAGTTGGAATTTAGGGTCGAGTCTATAGTCTAGGTCAGGTTTTGGGTTGATATTCGAGGTCCAGAGTTAGGGTTGAGTCCCAGGTTGGGTCCTGGTTTAAGAGTCAAAGTCGAGTCTTGGGTCGAAAGTTAGGGTCGAGTCCCGACTTAGGAGTTGGGGTCAAGAGTCAAGGTCGGGGTCGAGATCGAGTTCCTAATCGAGATTCGAGAGCCGAGGTTGGGTCCCGAGTCTGGATTCGAGGTCAGGTTGCAAGTTTGGAGTCAGGGTCGAGTCTTGGGAAGGGATTTGGGGTCGAGTCCCATGTCGGGTCTCGGGTGGGGAGTCAGGGTTGGGTCCTAGGTCAGGATTTAAGGTTGAGTCCTGTTGACACCCAATTTTGACCTTCCTATATTCCTTACAGGCTGCTATTTTACAAATTATCTGTTTGGGATACTGATATTTCTTTAATTATTATTTTTAGTATTAAATAAATTCCTACGTTTCGCATTCATGATTTTAAAAATATTTAATTTTTTATTTTTTATTATATTTTATTTATTATCGATATTTTTGTATAATATACTTATAATCTATTAATTGTGTCTTACATGACTTTGTTAATTTATTTATGCAAGTATTTTTAAATTCGTATTTTGTGTTTCACCAAATGCATAGCCTATTATTATTATTATTATTATTATTATTATTATTATTATTATTATTATTATTATTATTATTATTATTATTATTATTATTATTATTATTATTATTATTATTATTATAATTATTATTATTATTATTATTATTATCAATCTTCACTTGCAAAGGAATTTTATTTACTTACTCTTTTATCTTATTATCTCTTTTATACTTAGTATTTTAACAACTACTCTTGTTATATATTTTTAGTAGAATTTATTTTGGACTCAAATATATATTGAGCTCAAATTTCAAATTCAAATTTTATTCGAATCTTCCCATATCCATAAAATCCTTCTAAAATATTTTCTTTTGGTAGAATAATATTATTATTCTCAAAAATCTTCCCAAATCATGACATGATCTCCAATAAATAAATAAATAAATAAATCTTTCCAAATCAAATTTTTATTCTTTTCCTAATTCTAAATACTTGCTATAAATTATTTCTCTACCATTTTTAATTCTTGTTCTCTCTCATTATAAATATTGCATTCTCTCATTTCAATGAGACATTTTTTTTATTGTTGACACTCCCACTTTTCTTCTACACAAACATGACACACATACTTTTGTCCACACTCCTATAAGTGTGGTCTTCTCCATCGGCTTATTATTGACAAATTATTAAAAGTGTTGTTTACTAGAAGTTTCTTAGATGGAAACTCACACTTTTTACGCGCTTTGGCTATCATTACTCTCTTCTCGGTTTACATTTTTTTAGCTCTCATATTGCGGGGGAAGGAAAGGCTGGTGTTTGATTTTTCTTATTGCTTTTGCTATTTACTGGTTAGTATTCTATCAAAGTAAGTCAATTCGTAGGTGTAGCTCTTTATAGTTTAAGTCCCTGGTTTAGTTTATACATATTTAATTTCGAATGCTCTAAGCATTCTCTAATGGAAGGAAACAAGTACGCTACTTGAAACACATGTGTTTTCGTTCTCCTAATTCATTATGTGTAGAAATAACTGCTATAGAAATTGATTTGCTTGGTGATGTTCAAATTGCTTGTCATTTTCCTAAATTCTCTCTGTTTCTTGGGTTTAAACATTTCTACACATGTTTGATGAATGTTTAGATACTATGGATATAAGTGAAATCCTTCATGTTAAATCTTTCTTATCTCAAGTTGTTTATACATGTTACTATGCATATGGAGTATGATATCTAGTATCGGTTCGTGTACTGCATGTTAAGAATAAATATATTGTGTTACTTTGGGTGATGTTGTCTTTGATATGGCTAGCATATTAAAATTATTATTTTTTTGGCATATTAAACCATTTTTCAGCATTTAAATTAATTTTCAGCATATTAAAACAACTTTTCGGCATATTTTAATTAGTTCCAACATATTAAAACTATTTTCCAGCATTTTAAGTTGATTTCCCATATATTAAAGCTATTTTTCAGCATATTTAATTAATTTCCAGCAATTGTTAATTAATTTCCAGTATATTAATTCAATTTTCAGCATATTTAATCAATTTTCAGCATATTAAAACATTTTCAGCATCTTAATTCAATTTTCAGCATTTTAAAATCAAATTTCAGCATTTTAAAATTAATTTCAGCATATTAAAACATTTTCAGCATTTTAAAATCAAATTTCAGCATATTAAAACAATTTTCCAGCGAGTTTATGTTATTTCCAGCATGTAATAATAATATTCAGCATGTTAAAGCATTTTTCAGCAAGTTTATTTAATTTTCAGCATATAATAATAATTTTCAGCAATTAAAACAATTTCCAGAGTACTAAAATTAATTTTCAGCACTTAATTTTATCTTCCAACACATTTAAATTGATTTTCGGCACTTAAATCTATTTTCCAGCACTCTTGAATTAATTTTCAGCACATATAATCTATTTTCAGTATTTAAGTTTATTTTCTAGCACATTTAAATTGATTTGTAGCACTTAAGTTTAATTTCCAACACCTTAACTTAAATTCCAGCTAATTTCCAGCATATTAAAAATTATTTTTCAGCAATTGTCAATCAATTTTCGGCATATTTGATTAATCTTCAGTATCTTATATTAATTTTTCAGCATATTAAAGTAATTTTCAGCATTTCTTATATAGTTTCCAGCATATCTTTAAATTTCAGCATTTAAAATTTAGTTTTCAGCATTTTTATATAATTTCCAGTATTTAAGAATGAATTTTCAGTAATTTCCAGCAACCTTAAAATAATTTTCAGCACGCTTTACAATTAATTTCCAGCATTTAATTAATTTTTTTATAACTCAAATCAATTTCCAGCCCTCTTAATTAATTTTTTTAGTATTTTAAAATTAAGTTTCTGTACTTTTAATCAATTTTTTCTGCAACTTAAATCAATTTTCCTGCACTCTTAAATCAATTTTCTGCAACTTAAATCAATTTTCCTGCACTTTTAATTAATTTCCAGCATTCCTAATTTAACATCTTGCATTTTATTTAATTTTCGACCCATTTGAATAACGTTCCTTGCCTAGAAATCATGCTTATAAGTTTAATAAATGTTAATTAACCTACCATTAGATATCATACCTATAGGTTTCAATTACGGAAAAATGAATAATTATCTTTTCAAGTATGTTAACCGCCTAATCAACTTTAATTAAATAAGAGACATATTTAAAACCGTTACATGCTAAATGCTAGTCTTGTTTGTTTTGATTGATGTAAACTCCGAGTCTAATTAGGAAGCCTAAGACTTTCTTTGTGTCTAGTTCCTTACCCAAAATAGGTCGTCCAACGCCTCTTGGACATTAAGCTGGGACGGGTAGACATTTTAGGGAACGCTAGTTTTGTCGCTTTCTTTAGAATGCCTTTAAGATTAATAGTCAAACTAGGTGGGGTAGATAGAAAGTCAGAAATGATGGAAGTTGTCCCGAGCAAAATTCGACAATGCGATATGTGATATTGTCACCCGTTAATAAGCCGGGCGCTGATTCGAATAGGATAAAACTAACTCCCTATGAATCGACTTTGCTTTTCTTTATTTCGAGTGTTTTTCTTTAATTATTTGGGGTAGTTTAAGTTTATTATTTAAGTAATTATTTTAACTATATAATTGTGTTCGTTCTATCTCCTCGCTTATCTGATCCATATTTCGTTTATGTTTTAATAGCTCTTGTCACTTAGTAATTAATTATGATAAAAATAGAAGTTTTCATGTTTAAACACTTAGTTATTATTAAGTTAATAAAAATAAATCGACCTTTTGCTTATCACATAGAATTTTCCCACGTAATATATGAGTTCGGCCGGGACCCATATTTGTGGACCTCAAAAGGTGCCTAACACCTTCCTTTCGAGGTAACCTGAGCCCTTACCTGAATTTCTGATTGACGTAGACTATTAAAATAAGTTCGTAATTAGTCTAGAATGGTGCCCTAACACACCTTAATTCGTTAGGTGGCGACTCTTCTCTTTTAAACCATCCAAAAAGAGTTTGTCACGTCGAATTTTGCTTTTCACGAGAAAAATGGGGCGCGACAGCATGACGACTCTGCTGGGGATACTTAGGTTCTAACCATTATGAATTTGTATGTTATGTGGGATTTTAAACTTTATTTGTGTGTTAAATTAATTATTTGCTTCCATGTTAATCTTTTTTCATTTTCTTCTATTTGTTTGTCGAAACAATGTCTATATTTATTCATGTTCATCCATTTCCCTTTTGCTTGTCTATATTTTGTTCTTATTTTCCTGATATTATTTTAACTGCGAATTTATTTATTTTCCTTATTTTTTACCATTTTTTTTTATATATATCGTTCAATATGTTATTGCTTTTCATTATATGCTATATGTTACTGCTTTATGTATATTATGTGCTATATGTTACTGCTTTATGTATAACTGGCATTCCGCTCATATATTCCTCCACTTGGAACCTCTTTGATTTAAGAACGGTTGCGTGGTTGCACGGACGTTCATTTTTTAAACACATTATGGGAAATGTCTCGTGAATCGGCCGATCAGCGGTGCATCGACAGTCATGAGCTTTCCCACTCTCAAGTTGTCCGCTTGAGGGAACCATGTCAAAATATCACTCTTATTCCTAGATCCTAACCGTCTATTCCTTTACTAAGGAATATGCATCTCAAAGCCTAGGATACCTTGTTAAGAAAACCTTGCCTAAGTTCTAAGAGATTTCATAATCTTGAAAAGAAAGCTTTCAAAATTTATGTGCATATGCCTAATTTGTTATTTCTTTAAATTTTTCTTATATGTGTACATGACTGCTCTCCTTAAGTATTTTATCCATCATACATTTTCATCCACTATTCGAAGTTCTATAAATCTCATATTTCGAACTACGTCTGACCTGATTCTTGTCCAACAAGATACGTAGGCAATCCTTTATAAGGATGCGGTCCTCCTTTTTCCATTCTTTACAAAATATCCTCCGTATTTTAAAAGTGTGAAACAATCTTTATCATTCAAATAATTTTTCTATCAAATCTTATATTCTCTCTTTCTTTCACCTTTCCATAATGTCATAAGGGTGAAAACTAGAATATTTTTGAGGTTATTCAGATGATTTTCATGATTTTTAAATTCTCAAATGTTTCAAACTAAATGTCTTAGTTAAGTTTACTCTTTAAAAACTTTTCAAATCTTCATCCCTCCCGCTTTTTTCAAAATAAAATTTCTTTAAATATTCTATGCGTATCTTTTAAATATCTTATGGTTACTTACTTGATCACCCCATCAGCTTTAGTACGAGCTTAGTATTTAGGTTTTGCTTAGTGCCTATTTTCTATCTTTTAATATCAATTCGTTTCTCAAGCTTAAGTTCTAGCCCATCCATTCGTCCTAAAGTCCTCTTTGACGAGTGACTCATCTTTTGATACTAGTGTCTTAAATTCTGTGTATATTAATCCTTGTTTTATTTGTATTAATTTTTGTTTAAAGGTTGTCTATCATTTGAACATCGACTCGATTGAGAATCTGCAATATGACAAGTATTCTCAATATCCGAAAACCTTTTAGTCTTCTTCCTTCTCGTCCAATGCAAAATACTTTTGGACTATATATCTTCATGCAATTCTTACTCTCATAATATCTTCACAAGAAAAATGTCATCACTCTCCATTCATCCGCCTTATGGCCAGTAAAATTTTTAAATCATGTCAGCTTTTTACAAGGTCTTCTATTTGATAAAGCTAATTTATTTTGATTCGTCCCATGACCTCCATATTGGGCAAAATACAGATTCAAAATTGAGACCTCGAGGTTCAAATGTAAGATAATCATTTCTTTTGAGATAATATTTTTCTTTGAGTGTAGCAGAATTATAAGACTCAGTGAGTGAAAACTGGGGCAGAATTTTTGAGGAGACCTCAAAAATTCCATGAGCAAGCAACATCCTAATTCACGAGTTGCAAAATGTATCTTATTCTAAACTGGGGTAGAAATTTTTGAGGATCCCTAAAAGATTTCACCATAATGAAGTTCAAGTCCGTCCATGAAATCAAAACAACGACAAAGAGTAAAGACAAACAAAGGTATGAGTTAACCTTGCTTTTCAAAACTTATGATTTTATTTGAGCGCAAAAACAACAGGTAAAAATGTAGCAACTACCTTGCAACGCCTGAACGATCATCATCAAATAAAGTGCACTATACTTCCAACATGAGAAAATAGCTAAGCTACTCTATATCCTCATCTACATTACATGGCTCCTGCAAGGGTCAATATTGCATGGCTCCCGCAAGAGTCCACACCGCAGAAATTTACATTACATGGCTCCTGCAAGGGTCAGTATTGCATGGCTCCCCTAAGAGTCCACACCGCAGTGCATCCACAGAAATCTACATCACATGGCTCCTGCAAGGATCAACATTGCATGGCTCTTTCAAGAGTCTACACCGCAGTGCATCCGCAAAAATCTACATTGCATGGCTCCTGCAAGGGTCAACATTGCATGGCTTCCGCAAGAGTCCACACCGCAATGCATCCGCAGAAATCTACATCGCATGGCTACTGCAAGGGTCAACATTACATGGCTCCCGCAAGAGTCTATATTGCATGGCTCCCGTAAGAGTCCACACCGCAGTACATCCGCAGAAATCAACATTGCATGGCTCCTGCAAGAGTCCACACCGCAGTGTATCCGTCGAAATCTACATTGCATGGCTCCCGCAAGAGTCAACATTGCATGGCTCCTGCAAGAGTCCACATAACAATGCATCCACAGAAATCTACATTACATAGCTCTTGCAAGAGTCTGCATTACATTGCACCTGCAGAATCCACAATCAAGCATACAAATTGCATCAAGCTGCTGAACTACATCAAATTACTGCAGGCTAAGCTACTCAAATCATCCAACGACACATAATTCCATTCAAGATAGATACGCTTTCTTTAATCATTATATAATTACCCTAAGGCGTAATAGTTCAAAGGCATCATCTTCATAGCCTGCAGACATCATCTCATGGCCTAAGGGTTTCCTTTTTGCTTATCATGCTCTGAATGTGTCATGGTCTAAAGGCATCATTTTCATGGCCCACGGACATCATTTCATGGCCTTAGGATTTATTTTCTGCTTATCATGGCTCTAAAACATCATAGCTTAAGACATCATCCTTGTCGTCTTAAAGTAAATGTTCATGGCTAAATGGGAAATTGCATCATGTTTAAATATTTACAACTATTACTTATCATTTATTTTATCCACATGCTCTAACCATTTTATTTAGTAATACTAGAAAGCACACAGGTGACGAAGGAAGAACAAGTTACGAACGAGAGCAACTTTCGCTCCTATTTTCAAGATACAATTCTACGTATCTTTCGGTCACTCCAATATAGCTTGAAACATACTCACCTCTCATTCTCACACTTCTCATTCAACTACTGTTTTGAATTCCACCCACTCCAATCTCATCGGCTCATACTACCTTTGTTGTTGCCCATATATCGTATTATTGGCATTCTTTAGGAATATTATTCGTTCCTAAATCTAGAACTACACATGGCCTGATTCTCATAAAATCAGAGATATGTAGGCGACTTGAAACTGAAGTCTCGGCCACAACATTTTCACAAATCTATCTCACTTTGTCGGATTCCAAAAGAGTCATTCCCTCAGTCGGACAAAACTGGTTACTTCGTCAACGTTCTTTGCCCGATAATTCATCCTTCATTCTCGAGCAAAGAAGGGGCAGCTGTTGACACCCAATTTTGACCCCCCTTTTTTCATTTTACTCATTTTTACCCTTTAATTTATTACGAGGTCAAAATTGCTATTTTCACATATTTTTTTTATCAATTTTGTGCAAACAAATATTATTCGTATTATTTGATGTCATTTTATGACTATTATTATTATTATTATTATTATTATATGATTATTATTTTTAATTATTCTTATCATTATTATTATGTCATATTCTTTACTTAATCTTTCACATTTCTCTTCTATTCTATTTTTAAAAGTATTTGATCAAATATTTTAAGATTTATTATTCTTTTATTGTGATTTTTTATTGATATAAAATATAATGGTTGATTTAATAACTTAGTATTATTTTTCTTCACTTAATAATTTAGTAGTTACCCATTTTTATATATTTTTGATAAAGATTTATTTAGTCCTAAAAAAGCTCAAAATTCAAAATTTAAATTCAAATTTTGTCAAATCTTTCATAAGTAGAAAAATTCTCTTCACTATCTTTCCTTTCTAGTGAAGAATATTTTTATTCTTAAAATCATTTCAAATCAATTTTACCTATCTTATTTTTACTTCTCCCATATCCATAAAACCCTCCTACAAAATCAAAATCTTTTCTTTAGATTGAAGGATATGACTCTTGTCCAAAACTAATTTCCTCCTATCAATCCTTTCCAAATAAAATGATTCTTGACAAAATAAAAGATCTTGCTATCAATTTTATTCCCTCACCCCCGGTGTCTCTTGCTTTTTTCAAACAAAAGAAAATTCTCGTGAATATTCCACCCATCTTATTTTTCAACCTTTGGTTCATTAATATAATTTTTCCTTCCTTAAAAATTTTGTTTTCACTTCTCTTATTATTTGTTCCATTCCCATTACCTGTTAGTTTTCATTCTCCCTATAATTATCATGCAAAGTTTATCATTTCAGATTCTTATACAAGATCCCTATACTTTTGCTCTAATTTCTCTTACCATTTTATTTGCTGCCAGTCTCTTTCTATATATGTTGACAATCTTACATTTGTGGGTAGGATTTTTTTTTTTGAATTCCTTTCAATTTCTTTTCCTTTGAGGTGTCCAACTCTGAGATTAAAAAAGAGAAAAGATCTCTCTCACCCTTTGAAAGATAGCTTTCTTGAATTATTTGAAGTTTAGGTTATCAAATACCACTATGTTATCAAATACCACTATCACGGCTCGACAATATCGCAGTTCATTCTGTTGTGAGTCCCACTTTAAGATTACATGCTTCGGAAGAGAATTTATTTATGGAGCCCATCAAAAGCTCGCTGGCCGAGGAGTATACAGATCATCCACAACATAGATGATGCAGAATCTCACTCTTCCATTTGAAGGGGCGTACTAAAACTCTAAAATTGTATTTTACTTTGTTACTTGTTTATTCAATTATTTACTTATTATTTTCTTTACTTACTACATATTTAATTATTTCTTTACTTACTTAATTATTCTAGTGCTTAGACATGGAAGTATGCCTCATCACACATTTAAGCTGCTAGTGACGTGAGAAAGAAATAAGAATTATATTTTCCAAATCATATGTAAGAAGTGTTTGGTTAGTTTTCAAGGTTGATTTCCAGCAGGCATCAACATGGATAATTGAGTGATAAACTTTTTTCTAATTATCTTGAAACTAGTTGATAGAGAATGACTGCATACTCTTTCAATTCTATGTTGGATTGCCATCTTATTTGAAGAGTTATGTAATTTTTTTTAACTCATTGAGTATTCTTGTCCTTGGTTCCCTATCTTGATTAATTATACTATTCTTATAGAATTATGTTTGGTTTCTCTAGATGTTTACGTTCTTAGTCTATGTAAATTGTATTTTTCCTTCTCTTTATTTTTGTGATTCTAGTTGTCTGGTTTTCATTTTAATATGAACAACTTTTGAAAGTGGAAACTATTTTCCTATGAACACCTAACTGGAAATGCTATGAAATAGGACCTAAAAAATTATCGTTAAATCATTGTGTCTTCCTAACGTCCACCCATCTTAAAACAAAGCAAGGTTTTAATTTTGAATCACTTTATAATTGCTCGATTACCTATTTCCATAATGTTTGGTACTATTTTCTCATCGCTATGACTCATAATGTACTCTAAAGTAGGAATTAGTAGCCGAGATTACACATGCCATTTGATATTGCCTTTTATTTTATTAGTTGAGCATTACAGATAGACATACTCTTACCCTTTGAATACTCTTTTTTGTACACTGTGATGGAGTGGCATCGCTTGGAGTTTAATCATGGCAATTGGAGAAGTCAACGTGCGAAGGAGCTCAAATGGAGTGGTCGCCCCCAAGTGGGGTCAGGTACGTTTGGGAAATGATGACAAAAGACAGGCTATAGCTGACTTCTCGTATGAAGCACATAGAGCTTTATTAGAAAATATAAAGCACCTCGTTACTCCCTTCTTCTCTAAATTTTGCATGTCACCCTTTTAAAAGTCTCAAAGACTCGACAACTTATATTATTGTACTAATTATCGATATACTTTCATACAATCTAAATATACATATCCATATTAGTTTCACACGTAGATGATGAATATGTTATTTATTACTCTTGAATAATTTCTTTAAGAATTATATTCGTCTTGTCTTGAGGCGTTTAAGAGAGTTGATCATATAAAAAATAGAGAAGAGGGGTGTAATATCGCATTGGGCCCGTTTCAGCCTTGTCATACCCTGATCCCACATTCTCTCACTCTTAATCTTAATTTTATGTATTGTTAATTTAGTATCCGTTCTCTTACATTATATTTACCACCAAATTAAGGTGGCATACATTTTACTAACAATTTCTTTTCTTATGTGAGATTTTATAATTTATGAGAGGTCTAGAACACTATGTGAAATAGAGGACAGATCGGAGCTCTTTGGGAATCTCAGCCGACTTATTGGAGTCCCGTTATTATTCGTAACTCAATATTTTGAATACTTTAGCATTTTTATTAAGTTGACGCTCCACAAACCAGGTCAGTCCCTCGACTTTCATAATTATTTTGTATAGTATAAATTAATTAACTTAGTTTCTTTCATTTCTTTATGCTCATATAATGTAACTAAGTAACAATTGAATTTGTACTTTTTTTAGTTATAAAATAGGTTGTGTGTCAACTTGCATGATAATCTTAAATTATGTTTGTATTTAAAATGCATGTATTTTGTTAGATTTTTATTCATCTTTTCATTACTCTTTCACTTGCTTTTATGCTTCATCTAGAATAATTAAGTTAAATGTCGCATGCTTAGGCACTTGGTTATTTTAGATTAGTTAATTAACAATTCCTTTGTTGGGTAAAGACATCAAAATCACCCTAAACTATACACGAAAAGTCAGTTTCACACTCAAACTAATGGGGCGACCTATTACACCCCTAATCTTGTTTAAAGTGAAATTAATGCCCCCTTCTTAAGACAAACCCAGATTTTATGTGGGGTGATTTTATACACGCTCTTGAACACGTGTATAATATCATTTTTAACTTCTTTATTTACCTTTTTCTCTTAATATTGCCTTTTTTTTTTTTCTCAAAACAATTCTCTTTTCTTCCCTGACTCTTCCTCTTCCACCATAGTATATTTTCCCCTTTTAAATCTCTTTTTCTTCATTTTCTATCATCGATAAATTGAAGTAAAAAGAAAAATCCGAAGAGAGAAACAAACAATAGTAATACATTTATGGAGTATAAAAGCTGTTGGCGGTGGTATGTCGCTAGGCTGTGGTAACGCCATTGTTGCCGGTAGTAAGGAAAATTTTTAGATCTGTAAAATTTGTAAAATTCTTCAAAAATCTTGATAATTAAAGATTAAAGTCAAGCATTTTATTGATATTTTTTATGTGTATAAGAAATTAAGTATGTTATTGAGTATTTTGGACTGAAATAGCATAGTGGTGGTCGTGGTGGTGCTCCAATGAGATAGAACAGACAAAGAAAAAATAATCGTCTTCTCCGATGAATTTTAGATAAGTTTAGGTAAAATTTTTCCCGATGGTATTTTCTGATGAATCGTCTTCTTCCTTAATAATTTTTCCCGATGGTCTTCTCCGGCTGGATTTTTCGGTGAGTTTGAGCAAAAAATTATGAATTTCCTCAAAAGGAATCATGAACTTTTCAATAGAAGCCATCATATTTTTCACTCTTTTCAATTTTTTTACTAAAGTTTCTCTTTAAAAGTTTAAAAGAAAAGTATTAGAGATGCTTCCATGGGGGATTTGGAGTTCCTCCACTGAAGAAACACAAAAGAAAAATGGCAAAAGTTTAAAGAAGGCTGAACTCACAAATAAAATCAATAAATAAGAAAGGGAATTTAACATAATTAATCTTTTTTTAATTGAAAAAATAATTAATCCAACTGTATATATTAGAAGAAAAACTAAGAGTACCTCATTATAATGACCAATAAAATAGTGACACGTGTACAATTTTGTCATTTAAAGGCTTTTTCCTTCCTCTCACGCACCTTAGAGAAGGTGAATACACTTTCCCTGCCATGTCACCTTCTAAGGTGGAAATAATTTCACTTTAAACAAGGTTAGGTGTGTAATAGGTCGTCTGATTAGTTTGAGTGTGAAGTCGACTTTTCGTGTATAGTTCGGGGTGGTTTTGATGTCTTTTCCCTTCCTTTGTTTATCACATAGTTTCCCACATAACATATGAGTTCGGTTGGGACCCACGTTTGTGGACCTCGAAAGGTGCCTAACACCTTCCTTTAGAGGTAACCTGAACCCTTACCCAAATTTCTGATTGACGTAGACTAATTAATAAATTCGTAATTAGTTTAGAATGGTGCCCTAACACACCTTAATTCGTTAGGTGGCGACTCTTCACCTTAAATCATCGCCAAATAGAGTTGTCATGTCGAATCCCGCTTTTTGGGAGAAAAATGGGTCGCGACAAGTCCTGTATGAATATTTGGTTTCAAGTTGGGTCCTGAGTTAGGGTAGGGTCTTGGGTCAGGAGTTTTGGGTCCTGAGTTAGGGTAGGGTCGTGGGTCAGAAGTTGGGAGTTGGGGTTGGATTAGAGTCTCGAGTCAAGATTTAAGGTCAGGTCTTGAGTTGAGATTTGGGGTTAGGTCCCAGTTCTAGGGTCAAGGTTGGGTACCATCGGGATTTAGGGTCAGGTCTCAAGTCTGGAGTTAGGATCAGGTCCCAGATCCCGGATCTAGAGTCAGGAGTCGAGGTTGGGTCTAGGTCCCAGATCGATAGTCGGATTTCAAGTCGAGAGTCGAGTAGGTACCAAGTAGGATTGGGTCTCTGTTGGAGTTACAGTCGGGTCTCGGACCAGGAGTTGTAGAAGCGGGTTGAGATCGATTTTCGGATAACTTGTAGGTGTCGGGATTGAAAGTTGGGTCTGGGGTGGAGGTCAGATCTCGGGTCCCAAGTCCTAAGTCAGAAGTTGGAACTTGGGTCGGGGTCTAGAGTTGATTCTCAAATTGAGGTCGAGGTCGAGATTCGTAATCGGGGTTGGGGGTTGGGACTTAGATCTCAGGTCGGGGTCGGATCCGGTGTCGTTAGTGTTTGTCTAGGTTATACCTAAATGATCTTGAGACAATATTTTCTTCTTGCTAACCCAACACCACAAAATAAGTAAAAAAACCACTTATTTTCCAAGAAAATATTTTCCTTCATACCAAACACACCCATAATGTCAAATTTTTGTTTGTACTTCATATGAGTTTGATATTTGTTTAATTGATATCGAACGGTTAATCTGGTGTAAGCAGATGTGTTTGAAAAGTTCAAGGATAGTGAAGGAAATTTTGAGAAGGCATTGACTACAAATGTACCAGCAATGCTATGTTTTTATGAAGCTGCACATCTGAGAGTTCATGGAGAGGATATTCTTGAGCAACCCCAAGTCTTTACATCAAGTCATCTAAAATTAATAATGCCTATCTTGAGTGATTCCTTAAGGGAACAAGTTACGCATGCCCTAAATCAATCAATCGGTAAGATCTTACCAAGGGTAGAAGCAAGGAGAATCATATCTATATACCAAAATAATGACACGAGGATAAAGTATTATTTGGAATTTGCTAAATTGGACATCAACTTGTTGCAAAAGATGCATAAGAAGGAGCTAGGTTCCATTACAAGGTAATATCAAGATATACTTGCTAATCAATTTTGACTCCGTTATAGTGGCAGTATTGTGTTGGTGGAGTAAGAAAAATTTAATAGCTCTTCATTTCTCTTTACATGGGACTTGAATTGAAGCAAAAATGGAAATAAAATAAATAATAAAACAAATTGAACTGCATTTCTTAGTATTAGATGTTGCAAGACTAAATTGCATGATAACCAGAATTTTAATCATGTATAGGGCAAGAATTTTTGTTAAAGACTGATTCAAAGATTCTGTTTTGGATTTAGGTGGTGGAAAGATTTGGACTTTGTAACCACGTGTCCTTTTGCAAGAGATCGATTAGTTGAGTCCTACTTTTGGGCACTTTCAGTGTATTTCGAGCCAAAATTTGCTATTGCAAGAAGAATGCTCGCTAAAATAATTGCCTTGGCTACCATTATCGATGACATCTATGATGTATATGGAGCTTATGACAAACTTAGGTGTTTCACAGATGCAATAGAGAGGTTTGTCCACGGTTCACCATTTGTCCCTACTTTTCTCTACTTTCAACTTCAATTCTCCATCTTATTCACTTCACTTTATGACTGCTCGATTCATGATTACTTAAGCAATTGGCGTTTGATACGTGAATAAGCAAGTATATTTAATGGTTGGAGTAATCCCACCATTTTAATAAAAATAATGGGGATTAAACAATTTCGGGATTAATTAGCTAATACATCAAACTAAGTTTGAGAAGATTTGAGACAGAGAGGCCTCG
This sequence comes from Capsicum rhomboideum, assembly GCA_031232105.1. Lineage (NCBI taxonomy): Eukaryota > Viridiplantae > Streptophyta > Magnoliopsida > Solanales > Solanaceae > Capsicum > Capsicum rhomboideum. Next base: position 41,301,860 of record CP124719.1, on the reverse strand, counting down.
TGGTGGCCTAGGTACCATTAATGACCCCTTGATCATCTAATTATGATAGAACAATACCTTCTAATGCTGAGACCTCATTCCCTAGCATTATAGTTTATAGTCTTCAAGTTGTTAGTAGCCATTCTTTTGTATAAGAATGAACTTTTCGTCCTTCAAGTATTCAAAGGAAGCTAGAACACAAATCAACCTCTAAATAATCTATTTGAAATGTAAATATAGACTCCCTCGTTTGGCTTTTACCTGTCACATTTTGCTTCTCAAAAGTCAAATTAAAATGGACTTTGACTAACATTTAAAGACATATTTTTTTTCAAAATATCAATTTGAGAAGGAATGCAACTTATAGTATTTTTCGTATTGTTTTCGAATATCTAAATTTTAAAATTTTGAATATTGAACTAATTTAATTTAAAAAATTAGTTAAATTATTCTTGTGAAGCAAAACATGACAAGTAAAAGGGAACATGAATTAATAGATTGGGTTAGTTCAGGGCAAAACCCCCGACAACCCTTGGTAACTTTTGTTTTTAAAAAAGTAATAAATTAATGTCAAGTCGAAGAGAGAAGATAATTCCAATGCGCTCTATTTTCAACTGTTTGTTGATTACTGGATTTTCCATTATTGTTCTAAACTTGTAGCGAACACCGCTTTTTTTTTTTTTTGGGTGGGCTGGTGGGGGGCCGGGTTAGAACAGATTGATGTGCAAAAAACTTACCTATAGTTTCTTTTCTGTTAATTTTGTTAACCAAGATGATGCTTGACAAGCAGTTGAGACGCTAGTAGTGCCATAGATCAATTGCCACCACACGTGAGACCATGCCACCATACATGAGACCATGCACTATCTTGCGATTCTTGACGTATATACACTACACCAAAAATGATTTTTAACGGCAATTAATTAATGACAATAGCTTAATTGCCGCTAAATATGTGTTTTAGTGGTATTTACTAATGACAATTACATTGTAGCTTTCTTTGTAAATGCCCTTAAAGCCTATAGCGACATTGGATCCAATGACATTTAACTAATGTCGGTAAAAATTTTAACACTCTTATTAAAGTGCATATTTATTGTCGCTAAAGGTTGTTTTTGTTGTAGTGATACTGAAATGGAGGACGAATTGGCCAAGAAAAGCGAGACCTATCGGCTTTACTACGCCAAAAATGAGGTCATAATCATTTCATTACACTTTGTATTACTACATTCTTTTAAATTTCTTTATTCTTTTGGAGTTCATTTCCTGCCACTGATATATTTATTGTGTTAAACATAAAAAGAAAAAAGAAAGGAAGGTTGATAAGCTATTAATTCCACGTAACTCTTAACGATATAGTGACTAATCTATGTTTCCTATTTGTTCCCAGATGAAAAAGTTGATTAAGGCCTATTTTGACGAGGCAAAGTGGTATCATTCAGCTTGTTATGTTCCAACTTTTGAGGAGTATATGAAGGTTTCACTTGTTTCCAGTGGTTACATGATGGTTGCAACAAATTCTTTGGTTGGCATAGAGGATAATTTGGTAAATAAGAATATCATGGATTGGATAACAAAGGAACCTTTAATTGTTCAAGCGTCGATGATAATTGCCAGACTGATGGATGAAATTGCTGGACAAGAAGTAAGAATATGTTTTTATTTATTGAAGTTCTTTCTTTGCCTTTGCTTTTGTGTAATGCCTTTCAACTTTGTGGAGAAAAGTTTCTTAAGCATGACCATTAGAAATATAAGCTATAACTACCAAGTAAACCTGCTAGTTGGGTGGGGTGGTTGAGCTAGTGTTATTTTTGCTAATTTGAAATTGAAGATTTTCAGTCTAGTCTGAGTAATCTCATCGACAGACTACACAAAATAACGAATTTTCATCAAAAATTGATTAGTCAAAAATGATTCTAACAGACTTTCCGTCGAAAATCCCTTAATGAAGAGTCAATTTCAAATGCACAAATAATCTATTCAACGTTCAAACCCAGTAAATTGTCATGCTTCCTATCAGAATTCATAAACATAAAAATTATTGGTTTGGCTTTTGTTGTTTTCTGGATTTTGAGCAGAACTTTGATACACTACGCACACAGTTTTGTTTGTTCTAAGTCCACAGTTATACTGTGTCTCCTTAAAGAATCTAATCCCCTCACTATTGCCCGAGGTATGGATTAATTCTTCCCAGGATAAAATAGAACACTATTCTACAATATCGGCAATGAAAATTGTAGAACTTCGTCGAACTCAAGAACGGAGTATTCACACACACTGACCGACTGTTTTAGAAGAAGAGAGTTTACAGAATTTCGTTTTGCTTGAAAAAATTTTCTGAATACCTGATGAAGGAAAACACAGGTATTTATAGCCAACTATGCACTGTTTCGAAAGGATGCACTGCTTCAAAAAATTGCACTGTTTCGAAGCACTGTTTCTGAAACATTGCATTGGTTCTGGAACTGATGCATCGTTTCTGGAACGTTGCATGTTTCTGGAATGGTTGCATTGTTCTGGAACGATGCACTGTTTCTTGAACAGTCACAAACGTTGCAAAACATTTCGTTGGAACATTGCATCTGGAGGAAAATTTCAGACGAAATTTTTTCTGGAAAAAAAAAAATTTGTCCAAAAAGATAGTCTCTCGATCATTTTCCAAAGCCAAAGCCAAAGCCAAAGCCAAAGCCGAAGCCGAAGCCGAAGCCGAAGCCGAGCCGAGCGAGCGACGACGACGACGGCGCGAGGCTTGGTTTCTTCTTGGCTCACTATCCCTTCAAAGGAGTACTTCTTAATATAAAGGACAAATGATTTCTTTCTCCCACCAATGAGGGAGAAACTATTTTTTCTTCTATAAAGTGACTATTCACCTCCCTTTGTTCCCATTTTGTTCCACCATTTTCCATTCATCTTTCACCAAAACCCAACAATCCCCCACATGAATGGGGAATGGCTATTTCATTTTAGAAAAACGTGTGTGATCTACAAATAAGAATCAGTTGCATCTGGATAAGTAGGTTTCCCTTTGAACTTTCCATAGTGAACATACATCGGGTATCTTCGGTCAATCGGTAGATTTGATATCTTTGAACCGTCGAGCTTTTATGTATACCTAGACAATGTATGTCACACAACTAACCCTTAACCGTTCTTGGTTCTCATTGTTTTGTTCGTTTCAGCCATGAACACGTCCTGGTTTCATGAGTGCGTAGAGAATTGGCCTTTCGTTATATTCTCCTTGAAGCGGCTTACACTTCACACTCACATAGGTGATTCCTAAACGTTAAGTCCAATAGACAAAACTATTTGGTCATACCAGCCAAACTTAGGTAATCATTAAAGGTTTCACATCTTGAGCTCTATCCTTGTTCTCTGAACATTGTCTGCATCATGAGAATGGGTTGAGTTTAGTTGACAATGTTGAACCGTCAGTCACGACTTTGTTTGATCTCTTTGAACCTAGCTCTTGGGATCTCCAGTCTGCTAGGTAGAGTTACCGCCGTGATGACTTGTCCTTGGCCTTAAACCCATTCCCTTTGATGATTTGTCAACCGCCTCTCTAGTTAGGCCTTTTGTTAGCGGATCCGACACATTATCTTTTGACTTAACATAGTCAATTGTGATAATTCCACTAGAGAGTAATTGTCTAACGGTGTTGTGTCTTCGTCGCATGTGACGAGACTTTCCATTATACATAACATTTCCAGCTCGTCCTATTGCCGATTGACTGTCACAATGTATACATATAGGAGCAACTGGATTTGGCCATAAAGGAATATCTTCTAGAAAATTCCTTAGCCATTCTGCTTCTTCACCGGCCTTGTCCAGAGCTATAAACTCAGATTCCATTGTAGAACGAGCTATACACGTCTGTTTGGAAGATTTCCAAGACACTGCTCCTCCACCAATGGTGAACACATATCCACTTGTGGATTTTATTTCAGATGATCCGGTGATCCAATTTGCATCACTATATCCTTCTACCACCGCAGGATATTTATTGTAGTGCAATGCATATTCTTGAGTGTATTTTAAATAACCCAACACTCGCTTCATCGCCATCCAATGAGTTTGATCGGGATTACTCGTGAATCGACTCAGTTTACTTATGGCGCAAGCTATATCAGGTCTGGTACAATTCATTATGTACATCAAACTTCCTAACACTCGAGCATAGTCCACTTGGGACTTGCTTTGACCTTTGTTCTTTGTAAGAGCAAGATTTACATCAATTGGAGTCTTTGCGACTTTGAAGTCCAGATACTTGAATTTCTCCAATACCATGTTGATGTAGTGAGTCTGAGACAAAGCTAAACCTTGAGGAGTTCTGTGAATTTTAATTCCTAAAATCAGATCTGCAACTCCTAAGTCTTTCATATCAAATTTGCTATCAAGCATACGCTTAGTAGCATTTATGTCGGAAATGTCCTTACTCATTATCAACATATCATCAACATACAAGCAAACAATGACAACATGATTTGGAGTGTTCTTAATGTAAACACATTTATCACACTCATTGATCTTAAATCCATTTGCCAACATTGTTTGGTCAAATTTCGCATGCCATTGTTTGGGCGCTTGTTTTAGTCCATAAAGTGACTTAACAAGTCGACATACCTTCTTTTCTTTTCCTGGAACTACAAACCCTTCGGGTTGATCCATGTAGATCTCTTCCTCTAATTCTCCATTTAAGAAGGCTGTCTTCACATCCATTTGATGAATTTGAAGACCATATACGGCGGCTAACGCTATCAATACTCGAATTGACGTAATTCTTGTTACCGGCGAGTATGTGTCGAAATAATCAAGACCTTCTCGTTGTCTGAACCCTTTGACAACTAGTCTTGCCTTATATTTATCAATAGTGCCATCATCTTTCATTTTTCTTTTGAAGATCCATTTAGAACCCAATGGTTTGTTTCCTGGAGGAAGATCAACTAATTCCCACGTATGATTATTCAATATGGATTCTATTTCACTATTGATTGCCTCTTTCCAATATTGTGCTTCAGAAGAAGACATAGCTTCCTTAAACGTTTGAGGCTCATTCTCTACTAAGAATGTCAAGAAATCGGGACCAAAGGAAGTTGATGTCTTTTGACGTTTGCTGCGCCTTACACTTTCTTCATTAGGCATACTTTCCTTTTCTTCTTCCCGAGGTCGTTTAGATTTTTCACTAGACGACTCACATTCATTCTTATACGGGTAAACATTTTCAAAAAATTCAGCATTGTCTGATTCGATTACCATATTTACATGAATGTCAGGATTATCTGATTTGTGAACCAGAAATCGATACGCCTTGCTATTGGTTGCATATCAATGAATACACAGTCAATTGTTTTCGGTCCTATTTTAACCCTCTTGGGTTTAGGAACTTGGACTTTTGCCAAACACCCCCACACTTTGAAGTATTTCAAGGTGGGTTTCCTTTCTTTCCATTTCTCATATGGAATTGCCTTTGTTTTGCTATGGGGTACTCGATTGAGTATTCGATTAGCCGTTAAAATAGCTTCCCCCCACAAGTTCTGTGGTAAACCAGAACTTATCAACAAGGCATTCATCATCTCCTTTAATGTTCTATTCTTTCTTTCCGCAATTCAATTGGATTGTGGAGTGTATGGGGCAGTTGTTTGATGAATAATTCCATATTCCAAACATATTTCTTCAAAAGGAGATTCATATTCGCCGCCCCTATCACTTCTGATCATTTTGATTTTCTTATCAAGTTGTGTCTCAACTTCATTCTTGTATTGCTTGAATGCATTAATTGCCTCGTCTTTGCTGTTAAGCAGATAAACATAGCAATATCGAGTGCTATCATCAATGAAAGTTATAAAGTATCTTTTACCACCACGTGATGGTGTTGACTTCATGTCACAAATATCTGTGTGGATTAAGTCTAAGGGATTTGAATTCCTTTCAATTGACTTATACGGATGCTTAACATACTTCGATTCCACACATACTTGACACTTCATATTATTACTTTCAAACTTAGGCAATATTTCCAAGTTAATCATTTTTCGCAATGTTTTATAATTAACATGTCCTAAACGCGCATGCCACAAATTATTGGACTCAAGCAAGTAAGAAGAAGAAGTACTTTTATTGATATCAACAGCCATTACACTTAGCTTGAAAAGGCCCTCAGTGAGGTAACCCTTTCCTACAAACATATCACTTTTACTAAGTACAATCTTATCAGACACAAATACACATTTAAAACCATTCTTGACCAGAAGTGACGTCGAGACCAAATTCTTGCGCATTTCGGGAACATGAAGAACGTTGTTAAGCGTCACTATCTTGCCCGAAGTCATTTTCAAGCCAACCTTTCCCGTTCCTTCTATCTTTGCGGTTGCAGAATTTGCCATATAAATGGTCTCATCTTTTTCAGACACAGTATAGGAAGAGAACAACTCCCTATTTGAACAAACATGTCGGGTAGCACCCGAATCCATCCACCATTCTTTTGGATTTCCAACCAAGTTGCACTCGGACAGCATTGCGCACAAAAAGTCCATGTCCTCATTCAAGTTCGCTTGGTCTTTCTTTTTCTTGTCCTTCTTAGGAGCACGACACTCCGAAGCCATATGACCATACTTGCCACAATTGTAGCAATTTCCTTTGAACTTCTTCTTGTTTGGTTCATTCTTGTCTTCATTGGACTTTTTCCTCTTCTTGTTCTTTGGAGGAGTTTCAACATGATTTGCTCCCGGAATTGAAGACTTTGAAGTGGCTTTCTTTTCAGCAGCTTTGTTGTCTTCTTCAATCCGCAAACGAACAATCAAGTCCTCCAACTTCATTTCCTTTCGTTTATGTTTCAAGTAGTTCTTAAAATCCTTCCACAAAGGAGGCAATTTTTCGATAAAGGCTGCCACTTGAAATGCTTCATTTACATCCATTCCTTCAGCAAGTAAATCATGGATTATTACTTGCAATTCTTGGACTTGAGACATGACAGTTTTACTGTCAACCATTTTATATTCCAGAAATTTGGCCACCACAAATTTCTTTAGTCCAGCATCTTCAGTCTTGTATTTCTTGTCTAATGCGTCCCATAATTCTTTAGATGTTTTACATACGCTATAGACATTATACAAGCTGTCTTCCAACCCATTCAGAATGTAATTTTTGCACAGAAAATCAGAATGATTCCATGCCTCCATTACTATGAAACGGTCTTTTTTCGGAGTGTCATCCGGAAAGGTTGGAACTTTGTCAGAAATAAATTTCTGCAAACTGAGAGTGGTTAGATAGAACAACATCTTCTGTTGCCACCTCTTAAAGTCAGTGCCGGAAAACTTTTCGGGTTTTTCAGTTGCTGTCCAAAAAGATAGTCTCTCGATCGATCATTTTCCAAAGCCAAAGCCAAAGCCGAGCGAGCGACGACGACGGCGCGAGGCTTGGTTTCTTCTTGGCTCACTATCCCTTCAAAGGAGTACTTCTTAATATAAAGGACAAATGATTTCTTTCTCCCACCAATGAGGGAGAAACTATTTTTCCTTCTATAAAGTGACTATTCACCTCCCTTTGTTCCCATTTTGTTCCACCATTTTCCATTCATCTTTCACCAAAACCCAACAACTTTGCTTGTCAGCCTCATAAAGTTGGTCTTGTTGACTGATGGATGGGTCAAAAATCTTTAAAAGGTAGAATTCTCAGGGGAGAAGTGCACAAATATCCAATTTTGGGACCACTATTAAAGTTGTGCCCTAAGTTTAATTATTTTTCGGGTAAACTTGCCCACTTTGGACACAACTTTAGACATACGTGAATGAAGTAACAAAATTCACGTTTGAAGTTGGGAAGTCACAACATATACTTGAAGTGCACCCATTTTCTCTTCACTTTAGACACAGATCTAGACGTTTCAAGTGCATGCAAAAAATTGGTTGCACTTTAATCATGTCCGTCTTATGTTGTATTTTCCTATGCATTTTAAATTTATATAGTAATTAATTTGGATAAATTTTAATAGTATATACTCTTTTAGTTGTTACTTCCTATATTTTTCCTGTATAAAGTTTATGAACTATTGGGACACACTTACTGTAGTTTGAGCAAGAAAAAGGGCATGAACCATCAGCAGTGGAGTGCTATATGAAACAAAATGGAGCCTCCAAAGAAGAGGCGGTTTTGAAGCTTCAAAAATTAGTAAGCGATGCATGGAAAGACATAAACAAGCAATGCTTGACTCCAACTGAAGTACCAATGCTTATTCTCGTTCAAGTTCAATCTTGCCCGCGTGATAGATCTCCTATACAAAGATGGAGATGTATTTACACATTCAACAACCCACCTCAAGGACATCATTACATCAATATTGGTTGATCCTATTCCATAATGTAGCAATGTTAGGTATATTAGATATAATGATTTGTATTTGCACTTTAGCTAGGTTTGAATATTCTATTTGGTGTGTGTTTGGATGGGCTTATATAGCTTTTGGCTTATAAATCAAAAGTCATAAGTTAGGAATTCTAACTTATGACTTTTAGCTTATTTTTATCTTTTTAACTTAAACATAAGTGCTTAAAAGCATTTTTTTTACTTTATCCAAACACTTCAAAAGTGCTTAAAAACTATTTTAACTTAAAAGAACTTAAATAAGCCAATCCAAACAGGCCCCAGTTTAATTTATATTTAAATTTTGCTCTCTTACTTGAAATTACAAGCAATGCAATGTGGAATTTTATGTTGACATAAAGGACGAAATAGAGTAGACATGTCCACAAAGCAAAAATTGCAATAGTTCTCAGTAAGATACCAAACATCGTAGGCTAATGGATCAATTTGGGAGGCTACAGAATATTCAGGAAAAATTTGAGATAATTAGCTAGATTTCATGATTTCAATGAATTATAGCTTTGCAGTTATGGGGTACCCATAGTTATGAAGCAAATATAAACCTTGTACTTATATCGAATTTTTTTTATCACGATCCAAATTATTCAAGCCGTGATTGGCGCCTAACATCCATCCGGCAAACCAAAAAACAATGTAAATGACGTTCACATTCCCATCAACAAATAGAAATAGTATAAACAAGAAAAAATAAACATATATGATGACATCTGGAAGAGTAATACAATGCATATAACCCTTAAGACCAGTGTAACACCCCGCACGTTTTGCCTTGATAATGCAGTCTCATGACTATTTTGAGCTTGAAATTCGTTTGAATTTTATATTGATTGGTAATCTTTAAGGATTCATTTTTGGTACTTGAGTGGGAGGTTTGGACATGAAAAGTGACCCGTGCATCATGCTTTAGGGACCCCGTATTGAGATCCATGCCATACTGTCACTGAACGGCTGAGAACCTGTAGGTCTGCATCCCCGTGCAATGGAAGGCCTGGAACGAACATGGTACCCCACGATGGGTCATGCTACACGAGGTTGGGGGCTGCACGATGAGCCTTGCAGCCTGCCGTTCCCCTTTCTAGGAAAAGATTTTCCCCAATTCTGTTTATTTAAGAGTATTTTAGTCCTTGACCATATAGAAACTGTTGTATGACTTTTTGACTTCCCTCAAAGCGTATATACTCAGACAAGAGCGAATCTTTTTCCTTATTCCATTCCCAAACTCTAACACTAAAGAATTTCAAGAAGAGTCAGAGCTAGGGATTTTTCCATCAGAGGTTATTCTTTAAATTGTCTTCTTAGAGGTATGTAAGGTTGTCCCTTCTCTCTTTTATTTCCTAGGATTTTCATCTCTCTTAAATTCAGTTGGTTCTCATTCTAAACTAGGGTTAGAATGAAATCCTAATGATTTTGACATTCTTCAATTCCCCTAGTACACTTCATGGAACTCTCTATTCATGTTTTCAATCGCATGTTGAACCTAAATCACGTGTTCTTTATGCATTCTTCTACATGAACTTATGAATCTATGAATCTTATGAAATTGATGAACTATGATTCTTTTCTTTTATGGAGTTCCTATGAATCGTATGAACTTATAACCCTTATGAAGCTAATGAAATTATGAATCTCGTGAATCTTATGATTGGTCTGACTCCTTATGATTAGTATTAGCCCTAAATTATGAACTTGTCACGCTTCGAATTCCAACGGGGCGGACTGACACCCGAAGCCGATAAGGCCCGAGAGAACCAATCTTTGCTCATGTCCATTCATATGCATGTCATTCAAGGAACATCACCACCACGTATAGATGCAAGATGCTAATAGCGGAAGTCATGGAAACATATGATATATACATATATGAAACTTGGCCGTTAGGGCCATTAAGACAAAACATACGTTCCTTACATTTCCTTCATCTGCCCCACAACATCTATAAAGCCTCTACAGATGCGTAACCATAACCAACCTAGAGTCGGGACAAAACCTCGCTCTATACACATATACAATACCCAAAACAAATGTACATATGAGACTCGGAAAGCCCCGAACCAACTGGAGCTCACCAAAGATCGGCAAATGATCCGCAACCTACTGTGGAGGTCTGCTAGCACCTGCGCCTGCAGCAAGTAAGGTAAGTCCCCTAAAGGACGTCAGTACGAAGAATGTACTAAGTATGTAAGGCTATAAGAAACTGTATCAATACATAAGAACTTAAATGGAATCAATTATAAGAGAATAGTCAATATGGATAAACAATCGTTCTGCATATGTGGAACCATGTACCTTACATTCATTATTTTCGATGCTTCTATTGTTTATTCATCATCACTTCTATCATATTGTACCTGGGCCCCAACTGATCAGTGGGTCTTAACATAACATAACGTTATGTTGGGATCGGCTCGAGCTAGGCTTATGCCTCTAGAGCTACCACCCATAAATCAATATATCGGGCTCTGTTTGAGCTAGGTTATTACCTCTAGAGCTGCCACCCATAAACCAATATATCAGGTTCGGCTCGAGCTAGGTTCTTACCTCTGGAGCTACCACCTGTCAAGATCGGCCCGAGCTAGGCTTATGCCTCTAGGACTACCTCCTAATCCAATAATCTTGGGATCGTCTCGAGCTAGGCTTATGTAACATCTCAGGCCCACTGCTTATCCTTCAAGGGCAATTTTGTCTTTTCCTTTTTAAATTTACCCCAAGTAATTAAAACCCTTTTTAATTATCAGTTTCATATGTTTTATTAATCCAACAGATGCGTTATTTTTTTTTAGCAGATAAAAGTCTCCTATGTTTCCACCAGTTTTGTACGTTAAAAGAGTCCCCCTGTTTTCCTCAAGTTCACACGATAAAAGCTTCACTATTCCCATCAGTTTGCATAAGTTTTTCATCAGCAAATATCCATATTCCTGCTTTCAATCACAACTCTTAATAAACAAAAGAGAATAGGTGAGAATCAAGTCCAAATTTCTCCTTGCAATCTTAAGTTCTTTCAACGTTTAAGAGGTATGTAGAACCGTCTCTTGCTCACGTTTTTGGATGTTTTACCATTCTCTAAATCTCTATTTTGTAATCTCGTCGTCTTTGTGTTTCTCTTCAGTAATTAGGTTAAGTCTTCAACCTGTTAAGTCACTATTTTTCTTGGAGTCTTAACGAGTGTTTATGTATTCATAATGTATGGACTGACTTTGATTAAATCTGGAACCAAGATCTTATCCAGTCAATAACATGGTGGTCTAGATAATCTTCAATAAGTATTTTTCTACTTCTAAAATTGTTGAAAGACGTTAGGATTAATAAAGATAAAGAACATCCCTTTTGTCTCTTAAGTTGATATCCATTCCGGATTGAGTTTATCCATCCCTTTTCTAGCAGGTAACATCCCTCTGTTGACATACTGAATTTCTTTAAGCTTAACAAGTATGTGATAGTTGCAAGTTGAATATGGTTATGGTTTGTATTGTTTTCTTATAATCAATATCAGAATCAAAAGACCTTTTAATAACAGAAATTTACAGCAAAACATGAAGTGTGATGCATAAGTACTTGCACATAGAAGAAACCACTTCCTTGAGACTATGTCAGTTGCTTCATTAACGTAGGCTTACTAACCAGTATTTCCCTGTGACTTACATCCTCTTATTTACATGCCTTCCTCATTACCTAACTTTTCCATCCTTAATACTTTTCCATTGTGCCCCAATCCAAGATTGTCCATCAGATCATGTTTTTTTATGTTACAGTAGGTACAATTGCTACATCTTATTAAAGATGATCGAAGCTGATTGACAGAACGTATTAGCCAACAAAAATTCAAAGTTATGAATCTTAACTGGACACTCATAATTATTCCTTAATTCATTAAGTTCTGTAAAAGCCATGATTTGAGAACTTGATGGACTGTTTTTGGTATTTTTAATATGGTATCTGTGGTTTTGTTTTCTTACAGTAAGGTGTAAATCCTGAGTTTAATTGTTTCATTATAACAAACCAATTGGAGCTATTTCCACAGTTGAATAGAAATTATGACTCCTAGCAGTAAGGTTTCATTTGCTACAAAATGCTTAATAACTATAGTAATTCATGAGGCGTGATCCCAAAGAGTCATTAGCCTAAAATGCAAACATATGAACATGAGCCCCAAAGGGCTAAATTATGTACATGAGCCTAAAACGGCTAAACTATGAGCATGAGCCTAATACGGCTAATACTTTGAACAGAAATAAATAAGATAACTTAATAAGCATAAGGGAGTTAGCTGGCTGACCGAGAAGGCATAGGTCTAAACGACAAATGCCCGAAACTACGTTTGCCGACGTAGGATAGAGATTATTCCGCAAGTCGGATTACTCTTTTTCATGTGTCCCAAAAGTGGATAATTATGGATCCTTGCTAGCAAATCATGTCATGTCATGTCCTACACCCGGCAAGGTGTAGGATGGCTTAGCTGATCGGGCCGAGATTAGACTCCATGCGCTCACATGGTGGTTTATGTTGGTTCACTAGTTACTCCCACAAATAACCAAAAGAATTAAATTTACCTTACTTTGTCAATTATTAAGTCAGTTTAGACTCTTGTCCTTTTCTAGCTTGTCTTTACTTAAATTTGAATTTCATTTATATTGATAATCTCCTGTCTTGTTATTCTGCTGGAATGGTTTTACATACCAATACATTCCACGTATTGACCGTCTTTGGCGCTACATCGTTTCATGATGTAGGTTCTGGCTCTCAAGTCCGTGGTCAGGCGCATCATTAGGATCTCTATCTCCTGCCATTGGTGAGCCTCTTTTCTATCTGGAGGCTGGACGAGATATGATAACTTCTTTATATTTTTTTTTCCAGTATCGGTACTATTTAGAGGCTTCACAGGCTGGCGTAGTTGTCAAACAAACTTTGTAATTTCCAGTCTTTATTTATACTAACTATTAGTATTGTTGGGCATTATGCGGTATAAATAAACTTTGGTGGAGTTTTACCTCTTGAGGAATCTTAAATAAATTTTATATTATTTCCGCTTTATTCATTTATATTAGAAGTACACTCAGATGATATGCCAGAACGTTCGCTCGTACTAACAATAGTATAGGGTGTGTGCCACATCCAGGGCCCCGGCTCGGGTCATGACAAACTTGGTATCAAAGCACAGAGTTCAAGTGTCCTAGGAAGTCTGTGAAGCCGTGTCTAGTAGAGTCCTAATTACGGGTGTGAAGCGCGCCATACTTATAATCAGGAGTAATCAGGAGGCTATAGGACATGTAGAAAATGTTTTCCTTTCTTTCATACTCTAGTTCGTTCGATAAAGTTCAACTCTATGAAATTGTTCTAATTCGTGCTTGTTGCTTGTTTCAGATCATGCCTCCAAAAAGACCTGCTAGCGAAAGGGCCACTACTAATACTGGGGCTCCTACAGGTGCCAACACTAGCAATATGCCCTCGACTCATGTGATGCATACCAGAAATCGAGCTCGCACGTCTGGGCAAAATGCTACTGCTAATGCACCTCCTATTACATCTACTCCGGTTAGGGGACCTAGAACGTCATTTACTCAGCCTCCTCACACTAATGCTACCAATGTTGAGTTTAGACAAGCCATTCAGATGCTCACACAGCTTGTAGCATCTCAGTCCAGTCGTTCAGGCCCTACCAGCTCCAACTCGCATGACTCCTCCGGCACATCTAGAATCCAAGTGTTCCTCAAAATGAATCCACCTAAGTTCACAAGATCCAAGGTTGATGAGGATCCCCAAAATTTTATTGAGGAAGTTCAAAAGATCTTAAGGGTTATGCATGCCAGTGACACAGAGGGAGTTGAACTTGTCTCCTACCAGTTGAAGGATGTTGCTAGTATCTGGTATGATCAGTGGGAGTTCGCTCGTGGTGAAGATGCACCTCCTGCAGTGTGGGCTGATTTTATGGATGCTTTTCTTGATCATTTCTTTCCGCAGGAGCTAAAGGAGGCCAAGGTACAAAAGTTTATGAATTTGAAACAGGAAAAGATGAGTGTGAGGGAGTATGGTCTCAAGTTCACTCAATTGTCTCGATATGCTCCGGAGATGGTATCTACAATGAGGGCTAGGATGCTGAAATTTATGTCTGGAGTTGCGAAACATGTAAAGGAAGAGTGCAAGGGGGCATTGTTGGTTAGTGATATGGATATTTCTAGGTTGATGGTGTATGCTCAACAGGTTGAGGAGGAAAAACAAAAGTATAGGGAGGAATTTCAAAACAAGAGGGCCAAGTCAGCAGGTAATGAGTCTAATCAGTAGCGGTCAGGAAATGGAAACAGAACTTTCTTTCACAACAGGTCATTCGGACCTGCTCCATCTTCAGCTAGTGCACCTGCACCAAGGCTTAAGAATGACCAGCGGGTTCAAACAAATAAGAATTTCAGGGTTCAAGGTTCTCAGTCTCAAGAAAGTGGAAGTCAGTGGGTTCCATCATATCCTGCTTGTGCTACTTGTGGAAAGAATCACCAAGGTGAGTGTCGGTACGGCAAAGGTGTATGTTATGGGTGTGGTCAACAGGGTCATATATAAAAGGATTGTCCATCCGTAAAAAGAGGTAATGGGGGCTACAAAGCCCAATCTTCTGCTTCAGTTACTCCTGTAGGACAGGGCACTACTCCGGGGACTGGCAGAGTTCAAAATCGTCTGTATGCTTTGGGAAATCGCCAGGATTTGGAGGCTTCTCCTGATGTGGTTACTGGTATGTTGAAAGTCTTTTCTCATGATGTTTATGTGCTACTTGATCCTGGTGCTTCTTTGTCTTTTGTGACCCCATATGTAGCCATGAAGTTTGGGATTTTCCCCGAACAAATCCTAGAGCCATTTTCTATTTCCACTCCTGTTGGCGAGTCTATTATTGCTAGACAAGTTTATAGAAATTGTGTAGTTACCGTCCTCCATAAAGGCACCACAGTCAGCTTAGTTGAGTTGGACATGGTGGACTTTGATGTTATATTGGGCATGGACTGGTTGTACTCATGCTATGCTTCCATTGATTGTAGAACGAGGGTAGTCACGTTTCATTTTCCCAATGAACCAGTTCTTGAATGGAAAGGTAGTCCTGTCGTGCCTAAAGGAAAGTTCATATCATATCTTAAAGCCAAAAAAATGATATCCAAGGGGTGTATTTATCACTTGGTCCGAGTCAAAGATTCTAAGTCAGAAATACCTTCACTCCAGTCGATTCCTATTGTCAATGAGTATCCATAAGTTTTTCCCGACGATCTTCCTGGAGTTCCTCCCGATAGGGAAATAGATTTTGGTATCGATCTCCTTTCTGACACTCGACCTATCTCCATTCTGCCATATAGAATGGCTCCTGCAGAGTTAAGAGAGTTGAAAGAGCAGTTGAAAAATCTTCTTGATAAAGGTTTCATAAGGCCTAGCATTTCTCCTTGGGGTGCTCCTATCTTGTTCGTGCGTAAGAAGGATGGTTCCCTTCGGATGTGCATTGATTATCGCCAGCTGAACAAAGTCACTATAAAGAATAAGTACCCTCTTCCCAGAATAGATGACTTGTTTGATCAACTACAGGGTGCCAAGTGTTTTTCTAAAATAGATCTCAGGTCTGGTTATCATCAATTGAAAGTCAGAGAATGTGATATTCCGAAGACAGCTTTTCGAACTCGGTATGGTCACTTTGAATTTTTAGTCATGTCCTTTGGTTTGACTAACGCTCCTGCAATTTTTATGGACCTCATGAATAGGGTGTTTAAGTCATACCTGGATATGTTCGTAATCGTCTTCATTGATGATATTTTGGTCTATTCCCAAAGTAAGGAGGATCATGCTAATCATCTCAGAATTGTTCTTCAAACATTTAAGGACCGTGAGCTATATGCTAAATTCTCCAAGTGTGAATTCTAGTTGGAGTCTGTAGCATTTTTAGGTCATATTGTTTTTGGTGAAGGCATCCAGGTTGATTCTCAAAAGATTGAGGCAGTGAAAAATTGGCCCAGACCTACTACACCTTCTGATATCAGAAGTTTTACCATTGCTGCTCCTTTGACTAGATTGACTCAGAAGATGGTCAAGTTTCAATGGTCGGAGGCATGTGAGAAGAGTTTTCAGGAGTTAAAAGATAGATTGACCTCCGCTCCAGTGTTAACTTTGCCAGAGGGAAATGATGGTTTTATGGTTTATTGTGATGCTTCACGGGTTGGTATTGGTTGTGTATTGATGCAACACGGTAAGGTTATAGCCTATGCCTCAAGGAAACTTAAGAATAATGAGAGGAATTACCGAACTCACGATCTCGAATTGGCAGCTGTAGTCTTTGCTTTGAAGATTTGGCGTCACTATCTTTACGGGGTGCATGTTGATATATTCACAGATCATAAGAGTCTCCAGTATGTTTTCAGTCAGAAGGAGTTGAATCTCAGGCAAAGGAGGTGGCTTGAGCTACTCAAGGACTATGATTTAAGTTTGCTCTATCATCCTGGTAAGGCAAACGTGGTTGCAGATGCTCTTAGTAGATTGTCTATGGGGAGTCTTGCGCATGTGGAGGAAGAAAGGAAAGGACTCACAAAAGATATTCATCGGCTTGCTAATTTAGGAGTTCGACTTTTAGACACTGAGGATGGTGGGGTGGTTGTTCAGAATATGTCGGAATCGTCCCTAGTGTCAGAAGTTAAAGAAAAGCAGAATAGTGACCCCATTCTTTTGCAATTGAAGAAAGAAGTTCTACAACAAAAGGTTATGGTTTTTGAACAAGGGGGAGATGGTGTTTTGAGATATCAGGGTAGACTTTGTGTTCCAGATGTTGATGGGTTGTGTGAGAGGATCATGGCAGAGGCACATTGTTCCAGGTACTCCATTCACCCGGGCTCCACCAAAATGTATCATGATTTGAGGGAAATTTATTGGTGGAGCAACATGAAGCGAAATATTGCTGATTTTGTTTTCAAGTGCCCAAATTGTCAGCAGGTTAAGGTTGAGCATCAAAAACCTGGTGGTTTGGCTCAAGATATAGCTCTTCCAGTGTGGAAGTGGGATATGATAAATATGGATTTTGTGACAGGGTTACTGCGTTCTCGGCATCAACATGACTCAATATGGGTGATAGTGGATCGAATGACTAAGTCTGCCCATTTCTTGCCTGTCAAGATGACTTTTTCTGCTGAGGATTATGCTAGGTTATATATTCGGGAGATTGTTAGGTTGCATGGAATTCCTGTATCCATCATATCAGACAGAGGCCCCCAGTTCACTGCTCACTTTTGGAGGTATTTTCAAAAAGGATTAGGTACGCAGGCGAATCTTAGTACCGCTTTCTACCCTCAGACAGATGGCCAAGAAGAATGCACCATTCAGACGCTCGAGGATATGTTGAGGGCGTGTGTTCTTGATTTCAAGGGAAGTTGGGAGGATCACTTGTCTCTCATCGAGTTTGCATATAATAATAGCTACCACTCCAGCATCAAGATGGCACCTTATGAAGCTTTGTATGGGCGAAGATGTAGATCTCCTATTGGGTGGTTTGATATTGGTGAAGTTAAGTTGTTGGGGCTGGATTTAGTTCATCAAGCTGTTGAGAAGGTCAAGGTTATTCGAGAGAGGTTGAAAACTGCACAAAGCCGTCAGAAATCCTACTCAGATAGGAGGCACAGAGACTTGGAATTTGAGGAAAATGATTGGGTGTTCTTGAAGGTGTCCCCAATGAAGGGTATCATACATTTTGGAAAGAAAGGGAAGCTTAGTCCCCGATATATTGGTCCTTATCAGATTTTGAGGAGAATAGGAAAGGTTTCCTATGAGTTAGATTTACCCACGGATCTAGCCTCGGTTCATCCGGTATTTCATGTATCCTTACTTAGGAAGTGTGTGGGTGACCCTACTCTTATAATACCAATGGAGAGTGTTGGTGTGAAAGATTCCTTGAATTATGAAGAAATTCCCATTAAGATATTGGATCGTCAAGTTCGCAAGTTAAGGACAAAGGAAATTGTTTCGGTAAAGGTGTTGTGGAGAAATCAAAAGGTTGGGGAAGCTACGTGGGAATCGGAAGAAGATATGAAGGCAAGATATCCTTATTTGTTCACTTCTCAAGAGGGAAGCTGGGAAGGTAATGATCTAAATACTTACTCATGATGTTCCATAAATTCTTGCTTCTCATTGTTTACATCAAGCTCCATAGAACGCCCGTCTTGAATAGTGTTTATGTCTGGTGCCTTTAATTTCATGATTTGTGTTTATATTTCTCTTGGTGGACTGTTTTGGAGCCAGTGAGTTATGGTGGTATTTATAAGTCTTAAGAAAAGTTCATTAGCAAAAATCTCATTCCCTAATTCTAGTGCGTAGAGTTTTTACATGAGTTTATAACCTTCATTCGGGGATGAATGATCCCAAGGGGGAGATATTGTAACATCTCAGGCCCACTGCTTATCCTTCAAGGGCAATTTTGTCTTTTCCTTTTTAAATTTACCCCAAGTAATTAAAACCCTTTTTAATTATCAGTTCCATATGTTTTATTAATCCAACAGGTGCGTTATTTTTTTTTTTAGCAGATAAAAGTCTCCTCTGTTTCCACCAGTTTTGTACGTTAAAAGAGTCCCCCTGTTTTCCTCAAGTTCACACGATAAAAGCTTCACTTTTCCCATCAGTTTGCATAAGTTTTTCATCAGCAAATATCCATATTCCTGCTTTCAATCACAACTCTTAATAAACAAAAGAGAATAGGTGAGAATCAAGTCCAAATTTCTCCTTGCAATCTCAAGTTCTTTCAATGTTTAAGAGGTATGTAGAACCGTCTCTTGCTCACGTTTCTGGATGTTTTACCATTCTCTAAATCTCTGTTTTGTAATCTCGTCGTCTTTGTGTTTCTCTTCAGTAATTAGGTTAAGTCTTCAACCTGTTAAGTCACTATTTTTCTTGGAGTCTTAACGAGTGTTTATGTATTCATAATGTATGGACTGACTTTGATTAAATCTAGAACCAAGATCTTATCCAGTCAATAACATGGTGGTCTAGATAATCTTCAATAAGTATTTTTCTGCTTCTAAAATTGTTGAAAGACGTTAGGATTAATAAAGATAAAGAACATCCCTTTTGTCTCTTAAGTTGATATCCATTCCGGATTGAGTTTATCCATCCCTTTTCTAGCAGGTAACATCCCTCTGTTGACATACTGAATTTCTTTAAGCTTAACAAGTATGTGATAGTTGCAAGTTGAATATGGTTATGGTTTGTACTGTTTTCTTATAATCAATATCAGAATCAAAAGACCTTTTAATAACAGAAATTTACAGTAAAACATGAAGTGTGATGCATAAGTACTTGCACATAGAAGAAACCACTTCCTTGAGACTATGTCAGTTGCTTCACTAACGTTGGCTTACTAACCAGCATTTCCCTGTGACTTACATCCTCTTATTTACATGCCTTCCTCATTACCTAACTTTTCCATCCTTAATACTTTTCCATTGCGCCCCAATCCAAGATTATCCATCAGATCATGTTTTTTTATGTTACAGTAGGTACAATTGCTACATATTATTAAAGATGATTGACAGAACGTATTAGCCAACAAAAATTCAAAGTTATGAATCTTAACTGGACACTCATAATTATTCCTTAATTCATTAAGTTCTGTAAAAGCCATGATTTGAGAACTTGATGGACTATTTTCGGTATTTTTAATATGGTCTCTGTGGTTTTGTTTTCTTACAGTAAGGTGTAAATCCTGAGTTTAATTGTTTCATTATAACAAACCAATTGGAGCTATTTCCACAGTTGAATAGAAATTATGACTCCTAGCGGTAAGGTTTCATTTGCTACAAAATGCTTAATAACTATAGTAATTCATGAGGCGTGATCCCAAAGAGTCATTAGCCTAAAATGCAAACATATGAACATGAGCCCCAAAGGGCTAAATTATGTACATGAGCCTAAAACGGCTAAACTATGAGCATGAGCCTAATACGGCTAATACTTTGAACAGAAATAAATAAGATAACTTAATAAGCATAAGGGAGTTAGCTGGCTGACCGAGAAGGCATAGGTCTAAACGACAAATGCCCGAAACTACATTTGCCGACGTAGGATAGAGATTATTCCGCAAGTCGGATTACTCTTTTTCATGTGTCCCAAAAGTGGATAATTATGGATCCTTGCTAGCAAATCATGTCATGTCATGTCCTACACCCGGCAAGGTGTAGGATGGCTTAGCTGATCGGGCCGAGATTAGACTCCATGCGCTCACATGGTGGTTTATGTCGGTTCACTAGTTACTCCCACAAATAACCAAAAGAATTAAATTTACCTTACTTTGTCAATTATTAAGTCAGTTTAGACTCTTGTCCTTTTCTAGCTTGTCTTTACTTAAATTTGAATTTCATTTATATTGATAATCTCCTGTCTTGTTATTCTGCTGGAATGGTTTTACATACCAATACATTCCACGTATTGACCGTCTTTGGCGCTACATCGTTTCATGATGTAGGTTCTGGCTCTCAAGTCCGTGGTCAGGCGCATCATTAGGATCTCTATCTCCTGCCATTGGTGAGCCTCTTTTCTATCTGGAGGCTGGACGAGATATGATAACTTCTTTATATTTTTTTTTCCAGTATCGGTACTATTTAGAGGCTTCACAGGCTGGCGTAGTTGTCAAACAAACTTTGTAATTTCCAGTCTTTATTTATACTAACTATTAGTATTGTTGGGCATTATGCGGTGTAAATAAACTTTGGTGGAGTTTTACCTCTTGAGGAATCTTAAATAAATTTTATATTATTTCCGCTTTATTCATTTGTATTAGAAGTACGCTCAGGTGATATGCCAGAACGTTCGCTCGTACTAACAATAGTATCGGGTGCGTACCGCATCCAGGCCCCGGCTCGGGTCGTGACAGCTTTATTGAAACTTTGGAACATGTCCACAAATTATGTAACACATGAGTAACATTTGATCAATGAATTAGGAACATGTGACTAACAATGAATGACAACTTGCAATGAGATACCATTGAACATTTCGGAATGGAACAAGTACAATGTCAATGTGAATACTATGTGTTGCAGAAGGATAGGGAAAGAGTAACCTTACATACCTTATCTTCCCAATATGAATATACAATTCTAAATGTGAGCACAATAGTCCAGCTCCTTCCTTACGTTTTACTCTACAACACAAGTACATAACAGAGCTTACGTTAATAACCAACTACCTTACAAGTGCATACGACGACAATGAGTTACATGATTGCCTTAACATGTCATTTCCCCCTTGGCAATACCATTGATGAAATTATCATCCCAACAACACCACAACATTCTATACATTGACCAATACGTCATAAACCAATAGCATGGCATACCAAGTTCATATTTTATACTTCTCCATCAACACAACATCACAATTACTCCATCAAGTCACCTCAATACACTTCATAACAACATATCGACAACAATCCCACCAATTATACTTATAGAAAAAATAACAAGTTAAGGACCATAACCACACCATACATGTTGATATTTCATCTATACCATGCATTTTCATCACAACCCCAAGTCTCTTTTCAAGTTTAAATCACAAAGATGACACATCTTTTAGCAAAAAGCAAAAGTGCCCTATTCAACCTTGCCAACATAACCATCATGATCTACACAATATCTCATGTATAGAATATATTAAATCACAAAAATAAACACTTACCAAGGCTTGTAAAATGATGATCTTGTCCAAGAAGATGACTTAGGGTTTGAGAGTTTGAGAGAAAATATCTCTTTTTGTTTCCTTGGAAAAGTCTAGAATGGCAGGTGCCTTTTTATGAATAAAATCTGATTTTTGGTGCCTTTTATAGGCCCTTGAAGTCATCCTTAGCCTCTTTGATCAACAATTGATTAGTCAAAGGAAGAATGGGTCATTTGACCCATTGGGCCATGTCTTTTGGCTTCATTTTGGGCCTCAAATTGAGCCCATTAACACATATTAACTTAGCCCACCAATTTCAATGTGTAATACTCCAATTATTTCATGTTTAAATAATTCCATAAATGTTACAACAATATTCAACTTACGTGATTCATGTTCGTAGCCTCAATCTCCAAAAATAAGAAATTCTAGCCACTCATGGCTTAATTGACCATAATTTGATAAAATACTTGTGACGAAGAATTAACCCCAACTCGGATGCCAAAATTTCTCAAGAGTAGCCCTACTATGATGGAATAATGATACCATAACCCTAGAGTCCTCTTTATAGACTAGTAATCGTAGAAGAAATCGGGCAAAAAGCACCCCAGCACGCTCCCGGGTGCCCTAGAGACTTAGAAAAATTTTAGCTCTGTAAAGGTGGCCAGGAGCGGCCTGGCACGACCCTGAGCGTGCCCCCTTGCTGCCTGTGCCATATCAAATTCGGCCAGAAGCGGCCTGGCACGCCACCTGCAGTGCCCCATGCTAAATTTTTGATTTTGACTTTTCTTTGCGGATTTAGTTGGATCTTTCAAGTCCCAACCTTTTGCTTGCCTCTTATCTTTAATATCCTTTTCTTGGATGTCCCTTAAACCTCACTTTTCACCCCACAAATGCTCCACAAAGTCACAAACACCTACTACAAAGGTCTAATCACATTCACTAGGACACTATCAAATTTTCCATCAATAACAATACAAAATACATACTTATGGCTCTCGAAACTAAGGTAAGCATAGTTCAAAGTTTTCAAGTAGGGTCGGAAATGTACGGGGTGTTACATTCTTCCCCCCTTAGAAACATTCGTCCTCGAATGTTAATAACATCGACTCATGTACACCGAATGCATTTCTATATTATCACATATATACATATACACATAATGCTCATAGATACTTACTTGTTATTGCTCTAATCCCGCATCTTGAACTTTCTCTTCCATTTGAAATAGATGAGGGTACTTAGACTTCATAATTTCCTCAACTTCCCAGGTGATCTCTTCTACTTGTTGATTTCGCCAAAGTCCTTTACAGAAGCTATGTCTTTATTCCTCAACCTCTTTACTTATTGATCTAGAAGAGCAATAGGTATCTCCTCATAAGTGAGATCTTTCGTAACTTGTACATCTTCAACGGGAGCAATACGATATGGATCTCCTATGCACTTTCGAAACATCGAAACATGAAACATCGGATGCACTGTGGAGAGTTCTTGGGGTAGTGCCAACTCATACGCAACTTGCCCAAATCTCCTGATAATTTCATATGGCACATTTTACAGGGCCAACTTTCCTCCTTTTTTTTTCCATATTTCATTATCCCTTTCATTGGTGACCCTTCCAAGAATACTCAATCACCTATGGTAAATTCGAGCTCTCTTCTCCTAACATCAGCATAGGACTTGTGTCGACTTTGGGCCGTTTGTAGCCGCTGTTGGATCACTTTAACTTTCCCCATATCTTGATAAACAAAATCTGGCACAAGTAAAGTAGTTTCACCCGCTTCAAACCATCCAATTGGTGATCTACATTTTCTTCCGTATAAAGCATCATAAGGTGCCATTTCAATACTTAAATGATAGCTATTGTTGTATGCAAATTCAATAAGAGGCAAATGATCATCCCAACTTCCTTGAAAATCTAACGTGCAAGCTCGTAACATATCTCCAAGTGTTTGGATGGTACGTTCTGTTTGTCTATCTGTCTGATATAATAGAAATTGGAATCCCATGTAATCGTACTATCTCTTTAATATACAACCTTGCATAATTTCCAGCTGTACAAGTGGTCCTAAGAGGTAAAAATAGCTACTTGGTAAGTCTGTCAACTATCATCCACATGGAATCAAATTTTTGAAATGTACGAGGCAAACTTATGATAAAACTCATGTTAACCATATCCCTCTTTTCCAGTTGGAAGATTTATACATTTCATATAACCTCCAGCTTTCTGATGCTCCACTTTTACTTGTTGACAGTTTTGACATTGAGTTACAAATTCTGCAATGTTCTTTTCATGTAACCTTACCAATACATCTCTTTTTAAATCACGGTACATTTTGGTTGCTACCGGATGAATAGAATACCGTGAATGAAGTGCTTTAGTCATAATTCATCTTCTTAACTCATCTATATTCGGTACACAAATCTACTCTGATATTGAAGTACTCCCCCTTGCGTAAGCTCAAATACCTTTGTCGAACTTCGCTGTACATTCTTTTTCAACTGAAATAAAATAGGATTTGCATATTGCTTTTTTGTTTCTTCGCCTCAATTACAAGTGAAGACTCTGCTGCACTTTACACTATAATTCTTTCATTTAGAGTTTCAAGAAGATGAATCCTTAAGCTGTCTAATTAATGTAAATCCTCGACCATAGCTCGCTTTTTCATCAATTGGCTATTAGTGCTCCCTATGCTTTATGACTTGATGCATTTGCTTTTCCTGGACGATATAAGATATCAATATCATAATCTTTTAATAATTCCAGCCACCTTTGCTGTCTTCAGTGTGGGTCCTTTTGCTAAAAAATAATATTGCAAACTCTTATGACCCGTATATATATCAACGTGAACCCCAGAAAACTGCGAATATCTGTAAGCATCGTAGGTTTAACCCAATTCTTCACGGCTTCTATCTTTTGTGTATCAACTCTTGTTTCTTCACCTGATACCATGTGACCCAAGAATACTACAGATTGTAACCAACACTCACATTTAGCGAACTTTGTGTATAACTTACAATCACGAAGAATCTATAACATCTGCCGTAAGTGATTAGCATGGTCCTCTTGTGATTTGGAATAAACCAGAATATCGTCTATAAATACTGTCACGAACACATCCAAGAATGGACTAAACACCCTATTCATCAAATCCATAAAAACAGCTGGTGAATTGGTTAGTCCAAATGACATAACTATAAATTCATAATGGCCATACCATTTTCGGAATCCTGTCTCGGGTATATTTTTTTTTTCTAACCCTTTCCTGGTGATATCCTGATCTCAAGTCAATCTTTGAAACTATTTTGCACCCTGTAATTGGTTAAATAAATCATTAATTCTAGGGAGGGGATTTGCCGATAGCCAATACACATTCTCAACGTGCCATCTTCCCTTCGTACAAATAACATTAGTGTACCCCAAGGGGACATACTAGGTCTTATAAATCCATTGGATAACATTCTTCCTTGCCTTAAGATAGGAAATAAATTTACCTCTCGATGGTCCAACATTACCCCTCCATTCCAGGACGGTCTTTTGTGAAAAATGAAAATGTACTTTCTTCGCTTGGCAATCTACCGTGGCATATCAAGAAGCCAACCAATTCATACCCATTATAACATGAAAATCCACCATTTCTTGTTCAATAGGATCAACCAACATAACATGACCATATACATTTACTATACCATTACGATATACTCTTTTAATGATAATAAATTCACCAACAGGTGTAGATACTTCAAATGGATTTACTAATAACTCTGGTGTCCTTTCAAAATTTTTTTACTTCAACAATCAATGGAATAACAAATTCATTATGTGAAAAGACGGATAATGTACCTGTCACTACATCAGGAGAAGCCTCCAAATTATGCTGATCCACTATGGCATAGGTACGGTTCTGAATTCCACTAGAACTAGTTGCTCCTCTAGAACCTCTACCATGACCAGAAGGTTGTACACCTGACGACGATGACACAACGACTGATCTCGTAGGTCGCGCTACACTACCCGTGCCCCCTTGTAGACACTCTCTCATCAGATGCCCCGCCATACCGCACCACAAGCAAACATTCGGTTCATACCAGCATTCTCCTGAATGAAACTTCTCGCAGTACTGGCACAGCTGATGAGAAAATTGTACTGTCTGTAAGCCTCGACCCACACTACTTTGCCCAGCATGACTGCCTCTAGACCCTCGAAATTGAGAGTGAGTGCCTGTTGTGGAATAAGAGAACGATGGTCTAGGCGGTCTAGGAAACAACCAAGGCCTAGATTCTCCTTGGGACACCATAGACTATCCCATAAGTCTAGCCCTCTTTGACTGCCCTCTCTCAAATTCGTACGCCCTCCTTCTTTGCCTCTGGTCTTCCATTTTTTGTGCAAACACCTATATTCTGGCTATGTCCATATCCCTGTTCAAAGCAACAATGGTGCAGTCCCTTACCAAATATGGCTTCAGTCAGTCCACATATCGATGAACTCTGTCTTCCATTATGGCCACTACATTCAGAGCATATCGATCCAAAGAATTAAACTGAAAACTGTATTCTCTGACACTCATATTCCCCTGACGCAGATTTAGAAACTGATCTACACGTTTCTCCCAGATCTCATATGGGAGGTAGTGATCAAGAAAAGCCGTTTTAAATTCCTCCCAACCAGCTGGAAGTAAATCAATACCCCTCGATCTTTTCCAGTCTTCATACCATAATATCGCTTCACCTTTCAATCTATAAGCCGTAAGTTCAACTATTTCTACACCAATCACGTGCATAACTTCTAGAGCCCTTTGAATTTGGTCTACAAAGTCCTGTGGATCTGCTTTCAGATCTAACCCAGTTAATATGGGAGGGTTCAATTTTAGAAAATCCTGTGTTCGCCGACTAGATACTCTAGCTGCACCATCCTCGCTTGTCGTTGGACCAAATCGTCCCTGAGTTTGTACAACAACTATCTGAGTCAACGTATGCACTGTATTTCTTAAATCCTGATCAGTTGCATTTATAGGAGGTTCTGCCCGTACTTCTCTACCCCTTAGCTCTTCAGGAAATGGAAGAGTAGGAGAAGACCGCGATGCAATTTCAGTGTCAACCCCACCTTGACTAGCTTGGTCAGGTGGTGATTTACTCATTCCTTCTCCGGCAGGCATATCTACCTACTTCCCTTTAACCCTACCTCGTCTTGTCATCGACATTGTGCTATGACAAAAATAATCAATTCCAATGGTTAAATACGATTCCACTTACCAAATTGGCTCTATTGCACGATCTAGAAGTGAAGAAAAGAACGAACTCCTAAATATCCCGTAGCCTCCCACTTATAAATATGGTGCACAACACATCAATAAGCAAGACTCTACTCAGACACGGCTTTGTAGACACCTTTAGGACGACCTGCTCTGATACAACTTTTGTCACGC
Organism: Capsicum rhomboideum; assembly: GCA_031232105.1. NCBI lineage: Eukaryota > Viridiplantae > Streptophyta > Magnoliopsida > Solanales > Solanaceae > Capsicum > Capsicum rhomboideum. The sequence continues at coordinate 41,274,432 of CP124719.1, read as the reverse complement.
CTCAAATTCCAACAGAGCGGACTGGCACCCGAAGCCGATAAGGCCCAAAAGAACCAATCTTTTCTCATGTCCATTCATATGCATGTCATTCAAGGAACATCACCACCACGTATAGATGCAAGATGCTAATAGCGAAAGTCATGGAAACATATGATATATACATATATGAAACTTGGCCGTTAGGGCCATCAAGACAAAACATACGTTCCTTACATTTCCTTCATCTGCCCCACAACATCTATAAAGCCTCTATAGATGCGTAACCATAACCAACCTAGAGTCGAGACAAAACCTCGCTCTATACACATATAAAATACCCAAAACAAATGTACATATGAGACTCGGAAAGCTCTGAACCAACTGGAGCTCACCAAAGATCGGCAAATGATCCACAACCTACTGTTGAGGTCTACTAGCACCTGCGCCTGCAGCAAGTAAGGTAAGTCCCCCAAGGGATGTCAGTACGAAGAATTTACTGAGTATGTAAGGCTATAAGAAATTACATCAATACATAAGAACTTCAATGGAATCAAATATAAGATAATAGTCAATATGGATAAACCATCGTTCTGCATATGTGGAACAATGTACCTTACATTCATTATTTTCGACGCTTCTATTGTTTATTCATCATCACTTCTATCATATTATACCCGGGCCCCAACTGATCAGTGGGTCTTAACATAACATAACGTTATGTTGGGATCGACTCGAGCTAGGCTTATGCCTCTAGAGCTACCACCCATAAATTAATATATCGGGCTCGGCTCGAGCTAGGTTATTACCTCTAGAGCTGCCACCCATAAACCAATATATCAGGTTCGGCTCGAGCTAGGTTCTAACCTCTAGAGCTACCACCTGTCAGGATCGGCCTGAGCTAGGCTTATGCCTCTAGGACTACCCCCTAATCCAATAATCTCGGGATTGGCTCGAGCTAGGCTTATGCCTCTAAAGCTACCACCCGTACTCTTATAACCAACAACTATGCATTACTTCATTTCTTTACTTTTGAGAGATTGATATAATGATAGTTACAACATTATTGGAACTTTGGAACATGTCCGCAAATTATGTAACACATGAGTAACATTTGATCAATGAATGAGGAACATGTGACTAACAATGAATGAAAACTTGCAATGAGATACCTTTGAACATTTCGGAATGGAACAAGTACAATGTCAATGTGAATACTATGTGCTGCAGAAGGATACGGAAAGAGTAACCTTACATACCTTATCTTCCCAATATGAATATACAATTCTAAATGTGAGCACACTAGTCCAGCTCCTTCCTTACGTTTCACTCTACAACACAAGTACATAATGGAGCTTACATTAATAACCAACTACCTTACAAGTGCATACGACGACAATGAGTTACATGATTACCTTAACATGTCATTTACCCTTGGCAATACCATTGATGAAATTATCATCCCAACAATACCACAACATTTCATACGTTGACCAATACATCATAAACCAATAGCACCAAGTTCATATTTTACACTTCTCCATCAACACAACATCACAATTACTCCATCAAGTCACTTCAATACACTTCATAACAACATATCGACAACAATCCCACCAATTATACTTATAGAAAAAATAACAAGTTAAGGACCATAACCACACCATACATGTTGATATTTCATCTATACCATGCACTTTCATCACAACCCCAAGTCTCTTTTCAAGTTTAAATCACAAAGATGACACATCTTTTAGCAAAAAGCAAAAGTGCCCTATTCAACCTTGCCAACATAACCATCATGATCTACACAATATCTCATGTATAGAATATATTAAATCACAAAAATAAACACTTACCAAGGCTTGTAAAATGATGATCTTGTCCAAGAAGATGACTTAGGGTTTGAGAGTTTGAGAGAAAATATCTCTTTTTGTTTCCTTGGAAAAGTCTAGAATGGCAGGTGCCTTTTTATGAATAAAATCTGATTTTTGGTGCCTTTTATAGGCCCTTGAAGTCATCCTTAGCCTCTTTGATCAACAATTGATTAGTCAAAGGAAGAATGGGTCATTTGACCCATTGGGCCATGTCTTTTGGCTTTATTTTAGGCCTCAAATTGAGCCCATTAACACATATTAACTTAGCCCACCGATTTCAATATGTAATACTCCAATTATTTCATGTTTAAATAATTTCATAAATGTTACAACAATATTCAACTTACGAGATTCATGTTCGTAGCCTCAATCTCCAAAAATAAGAAATTCTAGCCACTCATGGCTTAATTGACCATAATTTGATAAAATACTTGTGACGAAGAATTAACCCCACCTTGGATGAAAAATTTCTCAAGAGTATCCCTACTACGATGGAATAATGATACCATAACCCAAGAGTCCTCTTTATAGACTAGTAATCGTAGAAGAAATCGGGCAAAAAGCACCCCGGCACGCTCCCGGGTGCCCTAAAGACTTAGAAAAATTTTAGCTCTGTAAAGGTGGCCAGGAGCGGCCTGGCACGCCCCCTTAATTCCTGTGCCAGATCAAATTTGGCCAGAAGCGGCCTGGCACGCCACCTGCAGTGCCCCATGCTAAATTTTTGATTTTGACTTTTCTTTGCGGATTTAGTTGGATCTTTCAAGTCCCAACCTTTTGCTTGCCTCTTATCTTTAATATCCTTTTCTTGGATGTCCCTTAAACCTCACTTTTCACCCCACAAATGCTCCACAAAGTCACAAACACCTACTACAAAGGTCTAATCATATTCACTAGGACACTATCAAATTTTATAGACTAATAATCGTAGAAGAAATCGGGCAAAAAGTACCCCGACACGCTCCCGGGTGCCCTAGAGACTTAGAAAAATTTCAGCTCTGGAAAGGTGGATAGGAGCGGCCTGGCACTCCCCTGGGCACGCCCCCTTACTGCCTGTGCCAAATCAAATTCGGCCAGAAGCGGCCTGGCATGCCACCTGCGCCCCATGGTAAATTTTTGATTTTGACTTTTCTTTGCGGATTTGGTTGGATCTTTCAAGTCCCAACCTTTTGCTTGCCTCTTATATTTAAGATGATTTTCTTGGATGTCCCTTAAACCTCACTTTTCACCCCACAAATGCTCCACAAAGTCACAAACACCTACTACAAAGGTCTAATCACATTCACTAGGACACTATCAAATTTTCCATCAATAACAATACAAAATACGTACTTATGGTTCTCGAAACTAAGGTAAGCATAGTTCAAAGTTTTCAAGTAGGGTCGGAAATGTACGGGGTGTTACAGAACTCTTTTTGATAATGCAACTTTTATGAATTCTGTAATATAAACTCTCTTAATTAAGCTTTAAACTTAATGACGTGCAACCCTGATGATGTCTTCACATAATAATATGAACTTTTTAAAATACATACTCTGTGTCTTATGACATACTTTTTCCTAAAAAAATGGTCTTATGATATGAACTTTCTTAATTATACTTTTAATATAATCTTACGATCCTTTTAACCATATCTATAGCAAAACAACTTGAATCTTTCAAAAATCTCCATAGCTTTCATAACGTCATGAAGTCCCTTCTTATTTACTATGACATAACAATATGATCCGTATGACTTCTAATACTACAAAATTACTTCAAGAATATCATTATGACCTTATGATATGATCTCCATAATCTTAAGCTACGCTAAAAATGATATGAATATCCCAAATGCTTATTCCTCCTTAAAGTTATGAGAACCTATATCTTATGAGCCATGACAGAATGAATTATGATACTACCCTTCATGAGTCCTCAATGAGGTTAATAAATCATGTAACTTATGATATGAGCCTATAGTGTCTATCCAACAGATATGAGCCTAAGTGGCTAACTCTCAAATATGGGCCTAAAGTGTCTAATTCACACACATGTACCCAAAGAGGCTAACTTATTAAGATAAGTAAAAAGAGGGAAAAAATGACTTAATATGGGATTAATAGATTTAAATAGTTAACCAATAAAGTGTGAGTTGTACGGGACTCATTACCTAAAACTACATTTGCCGACGTAGGTGCGGATTATTCCATAAGTCGGATAACCCTTTGCATTTTTTCTCGATAAGTATGATTTGGCATAGTTTTCATGCTGTTATATATATACAAATTACGACAAACATGGTTCAGTGCCTAGTCGATCGGGTGTTGATCGGATCCACATATCCCTTGATTTATATATGTATTCGTATCGATCAAACCATCTATCTTCGTAGTTAACTAAAAATGCTAATGTATGGTCCTATTTCTATAATTGTTGATTTATGTCTTTTTCTATTTCATGTCCTATTGCTCAAAGCCTACTATTTCAGTTTCAAGTATGTATTATGTTATGTACTCCTCTCCTAGTTTTACATACCATACATTCTATGTATTGACATTATTCAGTGCTGCATCATTTTATGATGAAGCTTCATGTACACAAGCCCATGATCAGACGCTCCACTAAGTTCATCCTTATCAACTATTGGAGAGCTCCCTACTTCCTGGGGCCTAGGCTAACATTGCTATTTTTATTTAGTTATTAAGATATGTCGGGGTCTTGTCCTGATAGACGTTGTTACTTAGTATAGGTTTAATAGACGATGTTATATGTTAGTAAGATAATTTGGCTTCAGGCTTTGGTTTTCATGACAAATTAGTTTTATTTAAACATTATGTTATCTTTAATTAATGTTGATGAAATCCTTTTATTTAAAGAAACATGCATATGATTTACTAAATTTTTTGCTATATTTATGTATGTCAGTTGTATGCTCATAATATATGCCAGGTGATTTGCTCCGACCAATAATGGTTTGGGGTGTCAATTACCTCCATGATCTAGGCTCGGAGTGTGACAAACTTGGTATTAGACAACTAGGTTCAAGTGTCCCAGGGTGTCTTTAAAATCGTGTCTAGTATAGTCTTAGTTATGAGTGTGTTGTGCAACACATTTATAATCAAGAGGGTACATGGAGTTTAGGAGATGTTTCCCATTCTTTCATACTCCAGATCATGCAATAGAGCTGTCTATAAGAAACTTCTCTAAATTTATGCGTTGCTCTAATTCTACTGGATATACCTCATCTTTGAGGTGATAGAAGCGGTCAAGCTTAGATTTCTATTGATGTGATGCTCTCTGATAGAGACATTTAAGAGACTGCACAAGGGTTTGAGAGGATCCCATTAGTACATTCAATTCTATTGATTCTAAAGCATATATCCTATCTATATAAATCATGTAGTTTAGCCAGGGTAAGATGTGTATTCAGACCATTTCAAAACATTGTTATAGATGACACCCTTAAGGGGGGAAAGTATGTATCTAGATCCTTGGGTAGATTTGCCACCCAAGAAATAGTGTGATTTGGGGTATTGTAAGCGATAAATAGTAGAATGATCCTAGAGCTAGAAATATAAGTAATAAGTCTAGAAGCCAAAGAATGGGGATAGTGATAGATAAAAGTATGTAGCTAGGGTCATATATCCAGTAAGTAAGTAATAGGATGGTATGTCCTTTAATGTTGACTAAGGTTTAGCAAGACTTGTGTAAATTTTATAGTAATAGGTAGAGAAGAATGGTTAGTTAAGATGATTTAGAGTATATTTGAACTAGGAAAGAAGATAATAATGGCATATCATTATTTTAGTAAAGATGAGGTATAAGTTGTGAACAGAAGGATAAAGTAGTCAAGATTTGACAAATCTAGACTGTACATTATGATTTTGAAGAGGGAACCCTTTATATTTACTAAGTTATGAATATAGTTGAGGCAGATGAATGGAGTAGGAATAATAATTTTCTTAAAGAAGATGTACTTGTAAGATGCAATTAGGTAGATGAAGAAATTAAGATCGACCATTTTTTCATGAACTTTCAATGGACTAGTTTTTCTAGATTTCTTTTCTAGTAGTTGTAAGTTTGTGTAGTATGTAAGAAGTTGCATTGCTATCAATGTTTAGTACTGGACACTAAGTTTGAACTGTGGATGATCACTGTGGTAGAAAGAATGCTAGTTTAAGGTTGATAAAGCTAGTTTTATGGAATTGATTGATGTGCCGGCATTTGACAGCATAATTGAGGCTTTTAAATACGAATAATTGTAAATTCTTAAGTAAATCTTGTTAGATTTGATTATTTTTATTTATTATGTGCAGAAAAAAGTGATAAGGTAGGAAAGAGTGGAAATTGTGCTACAAAGAGGAACTGAAGGATACCTGACGGAACGTCAACTCTCTAACGGACCGTCAACCTAAGCGTCAAGCTTAAATAGATCAACTGTCAAGATGAAGTCAAGTTGATAGTCTAGTTAACAAAGTATAAACCCTTTGATGGACCATGATAGATCAATTGAAAATATGAATCAAGTTGACGATCTAGTTGACGAAACGTCAACCCTCTAACTGTTCATCAACTTTATCGTGAGACGCTAGGCAGACAGTTTTGAGTTTAAATTAGATTATCATTCCTATGTCTTGTCATTTAGTTGTGCAAAAAAACCCATATTATGGTGTTGGCCGGTATAGATGATGTGGTGATAGCATCAAAGACACATGATCTTGACAGATCTCACAATGAGGGTAAGTTTGAGTTATGAGTGCATAAGGCTATAGTGTTTGGACCTAGTACTCAGGTAATAGGGGAGCCCCATACTACTTCAGAGGCTTCAGGAGTAGCCTCAGGTATGCAACTAGTTGTTTCCACCATTCCACCAACTACTTCCACTACATCTGGGTCTGCTGGCATTATCCCAACTACTAAGTCAGTTGACACTATTGTTGTTGTAGCCCAGACTTTAATATACTTGCTCACTCCCTAGAACTTCAATAGATGGGTCAAACGATCACAGAGGTTTGAGGAATAGTTGAAGGATTTACAAAATAGTTCAAACATTTTGTTAATCGAGCTATTAATGTTTCACTTATGCCATATGATGGTCTTCATGTCCGTATTAATGATATGGAGGAGAGAATAAATAAGCGGCTAAAAGTCATGACTATACCAAATTTGGCTAGATTTGAGGCTGAGTTAGAAAAGGCCCGAGCTGATATTACGGAGCTTCAAAATAGACCTACTATGGTGTTCCCAATCCAAGATGTTGAGGAATCAAAGAAGGAGGAGTCCTTAATTGATTTGATGGGTTGACCTTTCAAAGTCAAGGGTAAGAGGCCATGAGAATAGAAAGAGGATCCAAAAAAGGCCAAAAAAAGAGGAAGTGGAAAGAGAAAAATGACATGAAGGAAGCACAGAAGTGGTCGATAGAGGACCAAGAGAAGAAAGAGGCAGAAATGAGGGCTTAAGCTATTGGAGCCTTTTCTAGTGTATCGCCATGAACTACTGGTGCTGTAGATTTAAGCGTGGAGGCTTCTACTCCACCACTTATTTTTTTGAGTGTGTCGATCACCACTAGCACCATGATTGATGATGCTGTGGTGGATGCTACAACCCACTCCATTACACCAGACACCAGTGACAAGAGTGTTATAGGTACGTCCTTCCTCTAGAACTTTAGTAGATTTTATGATGCACTGGGAAAATGTGTACCTTTTTTATGGGGGTGGGGTACTTGTGTTTCACCACGTAAGGGTTTTTGTTGACTTGTTTCTTTTCCCTTGGGTATGCTATCTAATAGAACCGGCATGTTTAGGATGTCTTTAAATTTTTAGTGTTTTATGTGTTATCTTGTGGTTGTGTCTATAAAAAGAATTTAGGTGAACTTAGGCAGTTTTTTTTGAAATCATGTTTTGAAATTATCTATTTTGAAAAATAGAGACCCCTCCAAATTTTGTATGGCATGTGCATATCTGTTTTGATATCTTGACCACTATGGATGTTTGCATAAAATTAGGTGTATATGGATGTGATAACTATTGCTTAAGCTAGGGCATGAACCTGATAGTTAGTAATTGATTATGCTTTTCTGTGCCAAGTGTGTGTGACCTACTTTTGATTAGGTTTTACTCTATGTATGCAATTCAGAACTTGCCCAGTTTATCTTGTGTAGGTCATAAGATAGTGGATTAGGAAAGGATTATAGGCCTTGTTTGATTTCACTCTACTCTATCTAAATGACAGTCTAAATGATGTAATTTATCCCTTGTTCCCAAACTTTGAGCCTAATTGACCTTTTATTCAGTAGCCTATTTACTTTTTCTATTTTTCTTGAAACCTTTGTCTTGGCCCTGATCCCTCCTTAGAAATTATATACCTTAACTCTGGTAAATAGCCTAAGTTGAGGGTGGCTACTGTAGAGGCTCTTCAGAACCTTTGTTTTGGCCCTGGTCCAGTCATGGATATTATGCGCCTCAACTCAGGAAAATCATCTAAGTTGAGGGTGGCTATTTTAAAGGGGTGAGAATAGTGATGAAATAACGAAAATGGGTGTGGTTTGTACAAAAAAGAAAAGAGAAAAGACGAGTGTTAAAAAGAGAGAGAGAGTTGTAATTGAAAAGAAAGTCACACCCGTAATAGAAGAAATGAGTGAATAAATGAAGAATATGGAGAAAAAAGGTTGGTCAAAAATGGAGCAAAAGTAGTGTAGTGTCAAGGAGGGCTCAGTCACATATTTAAAATGTACCATACCTGCCCCCAAGCTTACATTACAAGCTAAAAAATTCCTATAGTGATTCTAGCCTAACTGTCCAAAAGTTGAAGCATAGAAAATAAGGGCAAGCCTATGATATTTTGGATGCATTTTTTAAACTTCATTGTGAGAGTGAGCGAATTTTTTCCAGTCCCAATATAATTCAATCTTGTATGTAAGGGACTTCCTTGTGGTGAGGTCACTTAAAATGCTATTGATTACAAATTGTTAGAGTAATTGTCATTGGTGAATGCAAAGTTGTCCATTGATATCGTAATTTCTTCCTTAGAGATCATTTTGAGTCAAGTTAATAAGTGATTTCATGCGCACCCATTTTGTATTTAGAAAGATAAAGGGGTTGAACTTTAAGAGATGAGTTGTAAAAGAAGCTCGTGACTGGTTTGTCCTAGGTTTCTTTTTCTTTCGTGTCGTTTGAGTATGGTTGTGTCTTATTGCTTGAAGATAAGCAAACGTTCTAAGTTGAGGGTGTTGATGTACTGGAATTTGCCTGCACATTTAAGGCTTTTAACAATGAATAATTGCAAGTTCTTGGGCAACTCTTGTTAGATTTGGTTGTTTTTACTTCTTATGTACAGAAAAGTATGACAAGGTAGGAAATAGTGGAATTGTGCTAAAAGGAGGAACTAAAGGATACCTGATGGAATGTCAACCCTCTAACAGACCATCAAGCTTAAACATATCAACTGTCAAGATAAAGTCAAGTTGACGGTCTAGTTGACGAAGCATCAACCCTTTGACGGACCATCAAACCCACCGTCAAGCTTAAGCAAATTAACTGATAACATGAAGTCAAGTTGTCGATCTAGTTAACAAAGCATCAACCCATCAATCCCAATGTCAAGCTTAATCAGATCAACTGACAACATGAAGACAAGTTAAAGATTTAGTTGACAAAGCATTAACTCTCTAATGGACCATCAACTTTACCATAAGATGCGAGGCAACCAGTTCTGAGTTTAAAGTAGATTCCAAATATCCCTGGACTAGATGTAACCATTGTTATAATTTATTTTATTTTCTACATTTTTGGAGATAAAATACTATTGTTCTTACATTACTTTGGGGGATTTTTGAAGTACTTATACTTGGTGATTGAAGATAATGAATTCTTGAGTTCATTTTTGTAAGATTATTCTTCCTTTATGAATTATACTGCTTTAATTATCTCAAAAGCTATGAGTGGCTAAACCCCACAACTAGGGTTGTGGGATTCATGATAAATTAACAATATTAGGGTCAATTTTAGTGACGGTTCAGATAGTGCAAATGTAATCATCATTAACTCTTTCATCCTAACCGATTTCTAATGGTTACAAACATTGGAACATGCCTTAGGTTTAACTTACTTGAGTAAAGAGGTTAAAATTAGGAAAAAAGGTTAATATCAAGGATTCAGAGTTTCCAATCTCCATCTAATGGTCATTGCTATAATAAGATTAACCAACTTGGGGTTATTATCGAGTTTTGCATTGTATCACTTTTAGTTCAAGAGAATTGAAATGAGTATCATCTAATTAGGTTGAGAAAAATTTATACGTGTTAAATTAATTGATAGCCTTGTATACTTTATACTAGAAGAGTCTATTACCGCTAATGATTTGATATTATTATGAAACCATGGTTAACACAGACCTATTTCTCTTTATTAACTGATTGCATTTCTTGAAAATCTTACTTTTGTTACTTAAACATTACTTGGAAATTGATTCCACAACTTTTTTCATAAACTCCCATTTTTATGGAAATAACTGACTAGACATCAACGTAACCGTATAAGGATTTGTTTTCACCTTATTCCCTGTGGGATTAGATCCCAACCTAGTTAGGTTTTTTATTTGATAGGAGCTCTTTATACTTCTAAATTGAGCTATAATTTGGACGTATCAAATTTTGGCGCTGTTGCTGGGGAATACAATTGCCAATTAAGTCAAGTGTGTTTATTTGACTCTTAGTCTTATTTCCTAATTTTACTTTATTTGTTGTTTCTGTTTGCTACAGGGTGCAGGTCAGTGCATCCCCAATACGCGAAGTCAGAGTGAACTATTATTAACTTACAACCCTGAGCTTGAGAATACTTTTATGAGAGTAATGAATGCACAAGAGCGTGAAGTAGCAAGGCTACAACGGCTTGCTGAGGCTCAGACTGGGGCTAGCAACAAAAATGCACCTATCAATGATGGAATTATTGGTGATGATATAGATGATCAAAATGTTGACAATGTGGTTCCTATCAATCTATGTCAACAACTAAAAGGTAGAGGACAACAACGACAACTATACCCTTTGATGTGGATGATGAAGACGATGCAAATTTAAATGGGATTAGTGCCACTAGGGTCGTCATCCCTCCATCACTAGCTTTGGGAATGAAGTTTAATATTACTAGCACTATGATCTACCTTTCGAATCTGAAAGGTTTGTTCATATGTGTGGCTAGTGATGACCCAAACTTGCACTGGATGAACTTTGTGAGAATTTGCAAGTCTTATTATCTTCCCAGAGTTAGTCAAAACGCCATCCATTTACGGTTGTTCTAACTGTCTTTATCTGGGGATGCAACCTTATGGTTGACAAAGCTATAACCTAATTCCATCACTAACTGGAGTCAGTTGAAAGAAGCTTTCCTAGAAAGGTTTTTTCCACTCTTCAGGATATTGAAACTAAGGGACGAGATTAGTAATTTTAGGTAGCTGCCTGGTGAGGCATTACATGAGGCATGGTTACGAATTAAGTAGAACCTGAATCAATGTCCCAACTATAAGATGAAGGATGAACATTTGATGGAGATTTTTTATAGGTCTTTGAATTTGGTAACTAAATTGGTTGCTGATAATACCATTAGGGGGGCCTTCATGTCCCTCACTTATGCATATGCATCTGTAATCTTAGATAGTCTCATGAAAACCAACAGAGCTTGGCACACTAGAGACTCTGAGGTTGCAGGTGATATATATTTTATGGGCATATCTCTTGAACAACGTCAAAGATAAAAGGAATGTGACTAAGTCATGGCTCATATAAAGACACAGATGGACTTGTTCACAAAACATTTATTGGAAAGTGGTGCTGAAAAAGTGAACGTTATAGGTTCATAAGGCAAGGCAACTGAATCAAATTCCAAGGAGGAGGCAAATTATCTAAATAATTAAACGGGGGGTTATTAGGCCAACGCCCAATGAAACCAAGGTTGAAACTATTAGAAGGATAATTACTGTGGCAGGGATGGTTATAAGGATAGGGATCAAGGCAAATGATAGAGAAAGAATGATAGAAGTGGTCTTTAGGTGACTCCCGAGAATCGTGATCGAACTAGTAATAGTTCTGGAACTTCGAAGATGGAAAATATGTTGGCTCAAGTTTTACAAAAAGTCAAATCTACCGACTCTGGTGCCAAATAAATGAAGGGTGAGATTTTTAACATCAGCCAACTAGTGGAGTCACACTCCACTTCCATCAAATAGCTAGAATACCAAATGGGTTAAATGTCTGAAGCTTTGAAGTAGTGGAAGAGTGGGACCTTGCCTAGCGACACTATCCAAAACCTAAGAAATAATGGCCAATACATGGCCATCATGACTATAAGTGGGAGAGTGTTGCCAAATCCGACGTCTATTGTTCATGAGCAAGAGGAGGTTGTTGTTTTTTATTCTGGAATTGCGATTGATGATGCTATTGAATAAAGAGATTCGTCTAACTCTGAGAAGCCAGTGACTATTGATGATGTTATTGTATATGTGGGAAATCTATAAGTGTTCATGTTGGGATTTTTGAGAACAAGAAGAAGGAGAAGGTTGTAAAACATTTAGCTCAAATTCTTAGACCTCCACCTCCATTTCCTTAAAAGATGAAAAAGAAAGTGGAAGACGATAAGTTCCATAAATTCATCTCTATGTTGAAGTAGTTGTCAGGCAATATTCATTTAATGGAGGTGTAGAACAAATGCTGGGTTATGCCAAGTCTATGAAAGACTTGGTCACTAAGAAAAAGACAGTCAGTTTGAACCTATTGATAATATAAACCATTATTGTGCGATTGATTTGCACACTTTGGTTCAGAAGAAGGAAGATTCTGGTGCTTTTACCATTCCTTTCACTGTCAAAGCTTTTAAATTTGCTAAGGCATTATGCGAACTTGGTGCAAGCATCAACTTGATGCCTCTTGCTATCTATAAATAGTTAGGCTTAAGATCCTCCAAATCGATGATAATGTAGTTATTAATAGCTGACTATTCGATCAAGAGGCCTATTGGGATCTTATGCAATGTGCTAGTGAAGGTGGAAAGTTTCACATTTCTTGTTGATTTCATGATCTTTGATTGCAAAGTAGATTTCAAAGTTCCCATAATCTTTAGAAGACCTATTTAGAAACTGGTAGAGCCTTGGTTGACATGGAAAGTATTAAATTGAAGTGCAGGCTGAGCAACAAAAAGGTGAGGTTCAATGTGTATCATTCCATGAAGCAACCAAAGGATGTAAATATTATGTCTGTGATTGATGTAAAAGATAAGGGCATGATTGAGGTACCTCTTGAAGAAAGGTTTGCAATTAAAACTTTTGCTGCAGTGATGATGAACTTCAATGGTGATGACACCAAAGACTATGACGAGTTAGTAAAGGCATTGACTAGGATGGGTTCCTATTCATATGCTCCAAAGAAGTTATAATTAGATTTGGAAAATAGGCCTACTCCTCCAGCTAAGCCTTCAATTGAAGAGCCACCAGTATTGGAATTGAAAGTGTTGCCTGGTCATTTATGCTATGCTTTCTTGGGAGAGAATAGTAAACTACCTTTATTGTGGCTGTTGATTTGGTTGAGTGGAAAGTTCAAGCACCTGTTTCAGTGTTGAGATATTTTAAAAGGGCAATTGGGTGGACCATTGTTTACATTATTAGAATCCTTCTCGGGATTTGCACTCACAAAATTTTATTTGAGGAGGATTTTATCCCAATCATAGAGCATCAATGTAGAATTAATCCACCACTGCAAGAGGTGGTGATTAAAGAGATCATTAAGTGGTTGGATGCAGAGGTAGTGTATCCCACCTCGAACAACAAATGGGTAAGTCCGGTACAATGTGTCCCCCAAAAAATAGGTATGACGGTGGTACCAAATGAGTATAATGAGCTGATCCCATTTAGTCCAGTCACAGGATGGCGTGTATGCATGGACTATAAATTGAACTCTTTGACACTTAGACATCATTTTCCTATGCCTTTCTTAGACCAGATGTTGGATTGATTAGCAGACCGAGGTTGGTATTGCTTCTTGGACGATTACACTGGGTACAACCAAATTTCTATCGTACCGGGGGATCAAGAGGAAACAATATTCACATGCCCATATGGTACATTTGCCTTCAAGCGTATGCTCTTTGTCTTATGCAAAGCACCTGCCACCTTCCAAAGATATATGATATATATTTTCTTGGATATGGTCGAGGACACTATAGAAGTATTTATGGATGAAATTTTGTAGTTGGTGATGCTTTTGAAGACTTCTTGGCTAGTCTTGGCAAGGTCTTACATCAAAGTGAAGAAAAAAACTTGGTGCTGAATTGGAAGAAATGCCACTTCATGGTGAAGGAGGGCATTGTTTTGGGACATAAGATAGCTTAAAGAGGTATTGAGGTTGACCGAATAAAAATTGAAGTGATTTAGAAGTTACCTCCACCAATCTCCATAAAAGGGTTCAGAGTTTTCTTGGTCATGTTGGTTTTTATCGGAGGTTTATAAAACACTTCTCCAAAATTGCTAATTCTCTTTGCAAGTTGTTGGCGAAGGAAATTAATTTCCTGTTTGACGATGCTTGTTGATGAGTCGACAATTTGTGACTCATTATGCGTACAATTGATACTAAAGTGATGTCCTCAATACCTAGTTTAAGTCAATTCATATGTTAATTTGGTAACCTACCCAAGGAAGACAAAGTGCCACGAAGGATCCAAAGCTTGAAAGAAAAGAAGATTTGATGAAAGTTAGATTTCAAGGAGGCATGAAACCGCACAAGCTGTGTGTGTATCACAAAAGATGCATGTTAAAAGCACAACAAAAGAAATCATCACATAAAGAGACAGAGTCTGAATGAAGCATCCACCGATAAATAGTGTGAGCAAGAAGTAGATTGTGTGTATTGCATAACAGTTATGCAATTACATCATGCAGATGCATAAGTTAACAAAACACCTAAGGAACCAAGCACTGATAAGTGAGTTGTGCGCTCTGAAGGAGGAGAAGTTCATATTGCACATTTATGCATCCTCGACTTTGTGTACACAAAGTACTCTGGTGGCAACGTTGTAATTATTTGGTTTCAATTTTCTAGGTCATATAAATAGAATCTTTTCAAAATTTGAACATTATTCTTCATCTTTTACTGAATTTGAGATCTAGAAAGTTATAATTGAAATCCTTAGATTGGGATTAGCTTTTATCTTGGTTTTCTACAGTGTATTTGAAGATTTTCTTGTGAATATTTTAATCTAATGTCAGAATTCGATGAGCATAATGGTATAATCTCTTTCTCCTTAATTATGTATAGCTAAACCCCAATTCTTAGGGGTATGTGATGAATGACTGTTGATTAGTGTGTGTGTGTTGATTATTTGTTTCTAATTTGAGTTAGAAATTATGGGTTTAACTAAATCTCTATGTTTTAATTCATGAACAAAGGTTGCAAACTCTATTCAATCTTAGATCCTTTGTTTTTCTTGAAAGAGGGAACAAAGGTGAGAAGATTTTGTTGACAAATACTTGAGTTCTTCTCATTTAATAGCTAGTGCTAGAAATATACTAACTAATTTGAGGTGTTGGGTTGCATAGAAATATAAACATATGTGTGTTTGAAAGAAACCCATGTGAAATTTGGTGATTGATTGAAAGATTATCACTAATATTTAAAGCCCAGCCTACCCATACTTTGTACATAGTGAATCAAAGGCCAATCACCCATGCATTTCATCAACTATCAAACGAACACACCCTAAGTTATTCTACTATTGATTACAACTCATATATTTCAATTATATAAATTACTCTCTCTTGATTACTATATTCTAAAGCATTCCAAACTATTGACAAAAAACCCCCCATTTAATTTTATCGTCAAAATTAATATGAGCAAGTATTTGTTTAATTTATGCATGCTCTAAACTGAACTTTTCTATTTCATTCCCCGTGGGATCAACCCCGACTCCATAGTTGCGTAAAATATTACTAACGATCGTGTACATCTAAAGTAGTGTAATTGAGTGTTATAAAAAATGGCATCGTTGCCGGGGAATGAAAGTATCACGTTCCTTTTTTGAAGTGCTGTGAATCACTTGTGTTAGCCATAGTTTAAATTTACTTTGTTTGTTGTTTTTGTTTTATTTTGGTGAAAATATAAGCCAACACGGGAGTGAAATTGCAAGTTTTGAAGGGCAATTCGAGGGTGATGATCACTTGGGAGATGCCGGAAGAGCTAGTGCTATTCGTCTACTACCCACGGTGGGCAATGTGGCTTTCTATGTGACTAGTACTATGCTTCACTTTCTTCAAATGAAAGGGTTGTTCGGAGGTCAATTACATGAAGATGCAAACAACTATCTTAAGAACTTTATTGATGTTTGCACACCCTTTGACATTGTAAATATATCCCACGGGAGAAACAATTATTTGGCTAAGGGAACTGCTCGAAGGACCAATTACTTCATGGGTTGAGCTTATGGAGGAATTCCTAGATAGGTTCTTTACTACATCCCGAATGCTTCAACTTAGGGATGAAATCACTAATTTTTGCCAATTGAGTGGAGATCCTCTTCATGAAGCATAGCTTTGATTTAAGAAAAAGTTTCTCCAATTCCCCACTCATGAGCTACCAAACATGTTGTTGCTATAAATCTTCTATCGGTCTTTGGATTCTTTGAACAAAATTGTAGTGGATAATTTAGCCGGTGGGTATTTAATGAACCAAACATTTGGAGGTTCTATGGGATTGTTTGATTAAATGATTAAGCAAAATCGAGCTTGGCACACCCAAGACACCGAGGTGGCAATGAATGCTTTTTCCTCGTCTATGGTGAGCCAAAAGCAAAGGAAGAAGAATGCAGAGCAGGATGAAAACATAGAAAAAATTATGATGCAAATGGAACTCTTGACAAAGCACTTTATGGGTTCAAACCCCAAAATGGTTAATTTCATAGTTACAAGAGGAAATCTTGCCTATGAGGATGATAATTCCATCTCACTTAACGAGGAGATTCACTTCTTATCAAATGAAATAGAGGGTTCCTGACCTACCTATCAAAGGCAATGAGGGAAGTAAGGTTGGAAGGATAGATATCACAATTGGCGAGACAAAAATCAAGATTGGAGAGATCATGATCATGATAGTGATTTGAGGGACAAAGAATGTGATAGAGATCATGATCGGAGGGACAAGGATCGTGATCATGATAAATATGTCCCACCTCATGATCCATAAAAGGCTAAAGAGTCCACCTTATTAGATCCTAAGAGATACAAAGTGGAAGATGTGCTTGTGAGAATTCTCAATAAAGTTAGTGACAAGATCCTCAAAGAAATAAAGAGTGACTTCTCTTCATTGAACCAAACGGTAATTTCCCATGAGGATTCTATCAAGAAACTCGAGACCTAATTAAATCAAATCTCTTCCCACCTAAATCAAAGGCTGAAAGGTGGATTCCCTAATAACACAATGATTAATCCCAAAAATAACAATGCTCATTGTATGGAGATTGTTACTAGGAGTGGGAAGATACTTCGTGATGAAATAGTTGACATTGATGAAGCTCCTAGAGGGGAGGTGATTGAAGAAAAAACTAGTATGAAAATAAAGTGGGTTAAGAAGCCTCCTAAGCCTAATCGTAAGGAGGCAAACTTCAAAGATTTAAATGATGAGGAACCGATAGTAGTTAAAAATACAAATGCTAATTAAGACAAAGAACAAGTGGTTGATGAAAATATTTCAAAATCGAAAGAGAACCTGGTTGTTTCAAAGTCACCAATCAAAATACCTCTTCCATTCGTGCAAAGACTCAAGAAGAAAAAAAAGGATATTAAATTCAAGAAGTTTCTTTCCATGTTCAATAATCTATCAGTCAACATCCTATTGGTAGAGGCTTTGCTCAAGTTGCCCGGTTATTCTAAGTTTATGAAAGACTTGGTGACAAATAAGATAACCATGGACTTTGAAATAGTTGAAATATTGCACCATTGTAGCGTGATCATGTCTAGTACCGTGGTGGTGAAGAAAGAGGACCCAAGGGAATTTATTATCCATTGAATGATTGGTGTCTACAAATTTGGCAAAGCCTTGTGTGACGTGGGAGTGAGTATAAATTTGATGCCATTGGCCATTTTCAAAAAGTTGGGCTTGGGGACTCACAAGGCTACTACAATAAGGCTACTAATGGCATCAATTTATCAAGAGACCGGTGGGAGTCGGTTATGACGTGCTAGTCTGAGTTGATCAATTCATATTCCCTGCCGAATTTGCCATTTTTAATTGTGAGATTGATCATGAGGTTCTGATCATTCTTGGTAGGCCTTTCTTGGATACTGGAAGATCTCTAGTTGATGTGGAGTATGGAAAATTTAAAATTAGGGTAAATGGTGATGCAGTCACATTTAATGTATACAAATCCATGAAAGAACTGAGGGATTTGCAAGTGATTTCGGTAATAGATGTAATTGATGATATGGTGGACAATGCATTAGAGGTGGATTTGATAAGTGAATTATTAGTGGCAGTCCTATGGAACTGCGGTAGCAAAGATGTTAAAGAATATAATGAAGTTGTAGCTTTATTGATCGGGTTTGGCTCATACACCAAGAACCAACACAAGCTTGATCTTGATTTAAAAAATCGGGAGAGTCCTTCCTCTAAGAGATCCATAGAAGAGCCCTCAAAGCTTGAACTTAAGCCTCTTCCTCCTTATTCTTAATATGTCTTCTTGGTGAATGAAAGTACTTTTCTCATAATCATTGCGGCGGATTTGTTAGAATGGAAAGTCGAGGCATTGGTGTCTGTGTTGAGAAGTTTTATAAGAGCTATTGGATGGACCATCGTCAATATCTTCATAGTTCCCCCAGGATTTTCACCTATAAAATTTAATTGGAACCCGAATGTGTACCAAGTATTGAGCACCAAAGGATATTGAACCCTCATATGCAAGAAGTTTTAAAGAAAGAGATCATTAAGTCTCTTGACGCGGGGATTGTTTACCTAATCTATGATAGTATACGGCTTATCCTGGTGCAATGTGGACCAAAGAAAGGAGGAATCACCATTGTGCCGAATAAAAAAAATGAACTAATCCTTTTGTGGCCGATCACGGGGTGGGGTGAGTGTGTGGATTACCGAAAGCTAAATTCATAGACTGAAAAATACCACTTTCCCATGCCATTTATAGATTAAATGTTAGATCGACTCACAGGGAGAGGTTGGTGTTGCTTTCTAGATGGCTACTCCAGGTATAACCAAATATCTATCACACCCAAGGATCAAGAAAAGGCGACCTTCACTTATCCTTATGGAACCTTTGCTTTCAAGAAGATGCCTTTTGGGTTATGCAATGCCCATGACACATTCCAAAGGTGCATGTTATCAATCTTTTCGACTATGGTGGAGGACACGATGGAGGTATTTACGGATGATTTCTTGGTAGTAGGAGACTCTTTTGAAGCATGCCTTGAGAATTTGAGCAAAGTACTCCAAAGGTGCATTGAAACAAACCTTGTTCTAAATTGAGAGAAATGTCACTTTTTGTTGAAGGAAGGAATTGTTCTTGGGCATAAAATCTTAGGGCAAGGCATCCAAGTTGATCAAGCCAAAATTAAAGTGATTGCTAAATTGCCTCCTCTAATTTCCATTAAAGGTGTGTGAAGATTTTTAGGGCATACAGGTTTCTATCGAAGATTCATCAAAGACTTTTTAGAGGTGGCCCATCCGTTATGCAAGCTTCTTGAAAAATTAGCAAAGTTTGAGTTTGATGGAAGTTGTATAAAGGCATTTAATTTCCTAAAAGAAAAGCTTGTGACGACCCCCATTATTGTAGCCCCTAATTGGTCACTTCCCTTAGAGCTCATATGTGATGCAAGCGGAATAGCATTGGGAGTGGTTCTTGGACAATGGAAAGGTAAGTTGTTCTACCTAGTATATTATGCAAGTAAATCATTAAATGAAGCATAAAATAACTACATGATTATCAAACAAGAATTGTTGGCCATCGTGTATGCTTTCAAAAAGTTTCATACCTACTTGTTGGGCACTAAGGTTGTCATCCACACCGACCATATAGCCATTTGATACTTGATGGCCAAGAAAGAGGTAAAACCTCACTTAATCCAGTGGATAATACTGCTGTAAAAATTTGATTTTGTTGTGAAGGATAGGAAGGGATGTTAAAATCAAGTGGAAGACCACTTGTCTCACCTTGAATCAAACAAAGAAAAGTTGGAGGAGATTTACATCAACGAGTCTTTTCCCAATACGCTTGTTATGGATCTTTTGGGGGTGTAGAGCCTTGGTATGCAGACTATGCAAACTATATTGTGTGTGGTATACTCTCCGTAGACCTTAACCATTATCAAATTAAGCACTTCCTTTATGATGTCAAGCGGTACTTTTAGGATGAGCCCTATCTTTTTAGGGAATGCTCCGACAATATGGTTCGAAGGTATGGTTGAAAATGAGATGAGGTCTATCCTTGAAGCATGTCACTTCTCACCAGCATATGGTCATCATATTAGGGTTCGAACAAATACAAAAGTTCCTCAAAGTAGATTCTATTGTCCCTCCTTACATCATAATTCTCATTAGTTGGTTTGTGCTTGTGAATAATGCCAAAGATAAGGAGGAATTTTGAGAAGGCATGAAATGCAATTGTAGCCAAGTATGGAAGTAGAGTTGTTTCATGTGTAGGGGATTGACTTCATGGGACCCTTTGTGAGTTTATTTGGGAACTGCTATATCGACTTAATGGGACCTAAGTGTCACTCAATTTTTGTAAAACATTTCTTCATCAGTTTGAGACACCCCGTGCTATTATTAGTGATGGGGTTTCTCACTCTTGCAACCGCTCATTTTCCTCTTTGCTATCCAAGTATGGAGTAAAACATAAGGTGGCCTAACCATACCACCGTCAAGAAAATGGGCAAATGGAGGCCTCTAATCGAGAATTAAAGAAATTTTGGCCAAAACCCTAAATGCTAATTGAACAAATTCGGCCCGAAAACTTGATGATGCTTTGTGGGCATATAGGACTGCTTTTAAAACTCTAGTTAGCATATCTCTCTTTCAATAAGTGTTTGAAAAAACTTGTCATTTAGACGTTGAGTTGGAATATAAAGTGTTATGGGCCTTGCATTAATTGAACATGAAATGGGAGGATGTATCCAAGTTAAGAGTGGAACAACTTCAAGAGATTGATGAATTCTAGTTGAGAGCTTCACTCTTTACTAGGAGCGGATGAAAAGATGGCATGACACCAAAATCTTAAAAAGGGAGTTTAAAAGTGGTGATGACATCCTATTATTTAACTCACGACTTAAGCTATTTATGTGAAAGCTCAAGTCAAGGTGGTTGAGACTATTTAAGGTGGTGCAAAGCTTCCTGAGTGGATCTATTAAAATGGAAGGCAAAAAGGGGTCTTGATATAGGTTGAATGGTCAACGGGTGAAACAATACTTTGGAATGATGCCGAAGGTGGACTTCATTGAGGTGTTCTATCTTGATGGAGCTTGAAGAATCCTACTCATGTTATGCCATGAAGTTAAATAAGGCGCTTCTTGGGAGGCAATTCAAGTTTTACTTTTTGTTGTCTTGGATAATGTTTGTTCAATTGTGCAGGTGTATAAAGAGAATTGGGTTTGAAAAATCACAAATGAGGGCTTGACACCACTTGTACGATATCGCACAACACTTATGTACCTTGTACATGACTAATGTGTATCGCACAAGTTGGGCGCACAAAGTTATAGTATCCAAAAGTCAAGCTCCAGGTTGGTCCAACACTTGTGTGCATCGCATTGCACTTATGCGCATCACACAAGTGTATCGCCAAAAGTCACAGTGGCTTCAAACTCCTAAAGGTCGAATTTTAACATCGCCGATGAGTTGTGCACATCGCACTAATGTTATCTTATACTAAGCATGCACACACAACTCGATCAGTAAGCGTAGGGTCATTTTTATTGTGCAAAATACTAAGGGGTTTGACATTTTACCTTCTTCTCCACTTAAATCATAAACCCTTTTATTTTCCTTTCTCACCCATTATTTTCCATTAATCACTCTCACTTGCACACTTCATCATTGATTCAAGCTTGTTTTGTCAAACACATTTGCACACAATCGCCGGAGTTCACACCCCCGATCACCCTCTCTATCATATCATAATTTTTCATGTGCTATTTTTATGTGATGATGATGCCTAATAATATTTTGTTTTAACTCTTGCCCCATTCTATCTTTACTTCATCATAGTCCTCTCCCTTAAGTTCCTTTTGTACATAGTAGTTGTCCCCAATGGTGTAATTGATTGTGTGTATTATGTTGTGGGGGATTCAACTATTGTTTGATCGTGTGTTTCTCTTTTTAGTAGTTCACCATGACCGCTTTCCATTGATATAAATTGTGTGGTTATAATGGTGTTGCTAAACTTTGAATTTGGAAATTGGGGAAGTTATGTTTGGGTCTATGGTAATTAGCTACATAGGGAAAGTCTCAGTACCTTAAAAAATGATTTAGCCATGAAACATTTGGCTTGGTGTTGAATTGTGTCAGATTGGAGAAGATGATGCATTTGTGCATTGACTCTAAGCCCTTGTGTGGTACGCATTATTATTGTGCAATATGTACAAGGTCACCCTATGAACGTATCTCATTCCAGTAGCTAAAACTTTGTTAGATATTGTTTGTTCGGTCTCCATCGTGAGCGCATAACTTGTGTATGATACGCATAAACTACCCCTTGAGTGCATAAGATTACAAATTATTTTGGGTTGGACAGCTGAGAGTTGTGCACTTTTCATCGTGAAAGCATAAATTATGTGCGATGCGCACAAATAACACTCACCATTGCACAACTACATATTTGTTTTGGGGTTGCACACTGTTACATTGTGCCAAACGCACATCTGCCCGTACAACCCTTATGCAATGCGCATTACTTAAGTGTGATATTCTGCTAATGTTTTTGCTTGATTTACTATTAGAGCTTCATTATGTCTCATAACCCCATACTTGAATGTACGTTGCTAACTTATGCAGATATGGCTCCCAAAAAGCCTCTTCCTCCACTGATACCTCTTTCTCCAAAGCTCTTTCCTGCTCCAAAAATCAACAAGACAAAAAGGCTACTATCCCAACATATTTAAACTTGATTCGGGGCACACTAAAGAAATGTAAAGTAACTGCAGGGTTGAACAAGACAGGGCAACCACCTATACCTAAGCCAGGGTATGTGATTAGTGAGTCCAAGGATGAAGGGGGTTCAAGCCCCAAGATTGATTGGACAATATCTTTTGAACATGAACAAGATGGATCTCACACACCTATTTATGTATCGATTGTTAGCACCCAAGCACTATCAACAAAAAGGAAGCGAATCAAAAAAGAGAAAGCAGTAGTAGCCATTCCTATCCCTCATACTATTTCCCGACTGCTAAACAGGTGTAAACTTTTTCCATATCAAACTATCTTGGAAGAGCAGGTGTTATTATTGAATGGGTTGATTGACAGGTCTCCAACCATTTAGCCAAGGTTAATCATCATGAGTGGTAGAATTTCACAAAACTGTTACCGAATTACAATGCTATGTGGGTGAAAGAGTTTTATGAGGCTTATGCATCATTGTTGCCTCCAAAGAAAAAGAGAGATCAGCCTCAGATAGTGAAAGATGTTGTAAAAGTTTGTGAGGTTGACGTGAAGTGTTGTCAGTCAATTATCAATGACATTCTCAAGACAAAGAGTATTTAGACTGTCGTCAGTAACCACTACTACTACTCCTTATTGAAAGATTACTTCAACATTCATCGCCTTTGGCTTTGTGCTTTACTATGTGACAAGACTTCCTCAAAGATCCAGCCAGAGGGCATTATCCAAAAGAAAGATTTGAATATCGAGGCATGATTATGGCTTGGGTTTGTGAGCACCAAACTAATGCCTTCTAAAAATGAGTCAAAGCTCAGTCAAGAAAAAGTGTTGTTGATCAAGTGCATTATAAAGTGATCAAGGATAAACTTGGGGTTGGTGATTCAACCAGAAATTGCAAAGAGGGCCTAGTAAAGGCAAGTATCTTATCCATTCCCTTGTTTGATCACACAGAAATGCAAAAGAGTACGAGTGCCTGAAAATATTGGCACTGATATCATGGTAGAAGCTAAAACCACTATTGATAATTTGAGGATCCAGATAGCCTATAATCGTGAGGATGACAAAACTTAGTCGTAACATCCAGTTGCACAATCTCCTACAATTAAGGTGTAATCACTTATAGATGTTTCTATCTTGTCTACCCCAGTGCCACCCCCTGCCACTATTTCAACCCCTCCTAGTGCATCTAATGTACCCACTCCAGCTTAAGCTTTCATACCAACACCTCCTAGAACTCCATCATCGGGTTTGAAACCAATTTTGACTCAAGTTATGGTGTTGAGGATGGTTGTTTTGGTCAAAGCAACAGACTCAATGGTGTCTCTTTTGACAGGCCAAATTCCAGAAATGATTTGCTTGGCCCTGAAGCCTTTTTGGGAGGAGATAAAAGAGGTAAAGAAATTTTTTTATTCATATAATGACAGGTTGAATAAGCCAACTGAGAGAGCTGATCAGAAAGACCTTCAAGAAAAAGAGAAAGTTGTCATACCTAGTAGTGATAGTTGGAAAGACATTCAAGCTGATGTTTCTATGTTGTGAGTCGAGATAGATTAGTTATGCTCTGTGGAGTTTGTTAATATGTTTATAGAGATATCTCCAGCTGTTCCACTGATTATTATTGAGAAGGTTACACCACAGATTGCTGAGCAAGTCCCAGAGAAGACTTCACTTGATATGGATGATGGTGATGATGCTTCAATGACAAAAGAGGAGGATATCGATGAGGACAAACTTGGTGAGCATAGGGATGAGGTTTTTGATGGAATACGACAAGAGGACTTTGATGAGATCTAGGACATTGAGGATGCCCAAGTCATGACTACTCTAGAGCATTCATTGGTGGAGACTACTATAGAGGAGACCATTAGTTCCAAACCAGATGAGGAGACCTTCAATGTGAGCACGGAGCCTACCATTTTATCCACTACACCTCCTATCTCGGACTAGGGCACTGATGCCCATCTTGAGGCCCTACCAGAAGGACAAACTCCTACTCTTTCTTAGACATCACAAGGGGACTCGTACCTTTGTTGTTTAATTCCTTATCTCTATCTTATGCATTTGAGGACAAAGTATATTCTATTTGTTGGGGGTATAGGTATTCATTTTGATTTTGATTTTGGTGTTTATTATTCAGATATTTGGATTATGCTTTTGCTTGAGGTAATATGATTGTGTGTTTTGACATTCTTGGTTTAATTTTCTTTGGCTCATATTTACATTGGTCTTGGGTGAGTCATGGTTTGAGATAGAACACTTTGACTCAAAGAGTACTTTTGTGGAGAAGTTTTTACATGCATGATACTTGAAAAAGACAAATTGGTTTGTCAATTGACCTACCTTTCAAAAAATGCCCATCTTTTTAAAATTTTAGTTGGTTGAGTTGAAGTGGTTATACACTTATTTTTGTGTATATTTGCACCTCATGTTGACTAGTTGTTTACCTCCCTCAATATGTGCAATAAATGTGGTACATTAATTGAAGATTTAAAAACTGTTACTTTGAGGGTGTAGTTAAGTACCATGAGTGGTGAGGCCTCGATTTGATCTTGTTCTATGAGTCCATCTAGAACTTGCCTAATTATTCCATCGCTAAGCATAGAGCATTGTAAAGTTGGAGAAATGACCTTAGGCCATCAGTCGAGAGTGAGCCTTTGAAGTGACCAAATAAGCTTTCCCATTATGAGTTGAGTGATCAAGTTTGGCCCCTAATTTGTGCCTTTGACCCTTTTCTTAAACAACCATGTTACAAGCCATAACCCATTCTCTTACAATACCCTCTTTTAAACTAATGCCACCTTGAAGCATTTAGGTGAGGTCTTAAACCAACTTAGGCCAAAATCCTAAGTTGGGATTGGAGGAATTATTGGGTGAAAGTTGTGATTAGAAGTTCATAGAATTGGGGACCATTTACTTCCTTCTCTAGTTCATCCTAGTGTCCTTTGTTAATATATATATATAGAAAAAAAATTCTTTGAATTATAGATTTAGAATGTAAATATTTGAGTTGTTTTTCTTTAAAAAGAATGAGAGAAGGAAGTTGGCAAGTGAATCCAAAGGAATTGGTCCTTAATATGGTTGAATGTAGTGAGTTTTGGGGAAGAAGTAAAATGAGGTCTCATGTAGTGCTTCAAGGAGGTAGAGTCACTATAATACTTTTCTATCCTACCTTACTCATTGCCTACATTGCAAACCATTAAAAAAATTTGTGATCTTCGACTAAGCATGTTCGATTGTGATGAGATATAAAAAAAGGGCAAGCCTATGGTTTGGTAATTATGTGCATCATCTTCTTTGAGAACAAGAGTGATTCATATTGATCCCTTATTTTTAAATTCAATTGCATCATGAGAAACGAGATAATCTTGTTGTGAGATCACTTGATTGCATTCATCGAGCACATTGGTTAGCCTTGGTTGATATCTATGAGCATGCGCTTGTTTTGGTAGTGGCTAGTCAATACTTGAGGCTTGTAGTTCATGAATTGAATGTTTGATAGCGGATACTTGTGCTAATGTTTTTTAAAGTCATGAGGGTAAACTAATTTTCTTAAAGAAGCATGTGTTTGAAATCCCAAGTAGTGTCATTTGTAGACATAGTTGTTTTGTTGAGAATTTTTATTCACTTGAGGACAAGTAAAAGTTTAAGTTGGGGTTTTTGATGAGTTGACAATTTGTGACTCATTGTGCGTACAATTGATACTAAAGTGATGTCCTCAATGTCTAGTTTGAGTCAATTCTTATGTTAATTTGGTTGCATGTAGGTAATATGGCTGAAGAACCTACCCAAGGAAGACAAAGTACTACGAAGGATAAAAAAACTTGGAAGAGAAAAAGATGTGATAAAAGTTAGATTGTAAGAAGGAGGCATGGCACCACACAAGATGTGTGCAAGATTGTAAGAAGGAGGCATGGCACCACACAAGTTGTGTGCATATCACACAAGGTGCGTGCTAAACACACAATAGATGAAATCATCGCATAAAGAGACAAAGTCTGAAGGAAGCCTCCACCGATAAATTATGCAAGAAGGAAATAGGTTGTGCATATTGTACAACAGTTGTGCTATTACAACATGTGGATGCATAAGTTAATAGAACACTTGAGGAACCAAGCACTGAAAAGCAAGTTATGCACTTTGAAGGAGGAGAAGTGCATATCGTACACAAGTTATACATCCTCAACTTTGCATACACAAAGTGCTCCGGTGGAAACATTGTAATTATTTGGGTTCAATTTTCTAGGCCATATAAATAGAATCTTTTCAAAATTTAAACATTATTCTTCATCTTTTGCTGAATCTGAGATCTTGAAAGTTTTAATTAAAACTCTTAGATTGAGATTAGCTTTCATATTGGTTTTCTAAGTTGAATCTGAAGAATTTTTTTGAATATTTGAATCTAATGTTGGAATTCAATAAGCATAATGGTATAATCTCTTTCTCCTTAATTATGCATATCTAAACCCTAATTCATAAGAGTGTGTGATAAATGATTGTTAATTAGTGTGTGGGTGTTGATTATTTGTTTCTAATTTGAGTTATAAATTGTGGGTTTAACTAAATCACTATGTTTTAACTTATGAATAGAGGTTGCAAACTCTATTCAATCTTAGATCCTTTATTTTGCTTGAAAGAGGAAACAAAGGTGAGGAGATTAGGGACTTTTTTGAGTACAGGTTTATTTGGGGAAATCTTAGATGGTTGTTGTGGTGGTTCTCACCATCACTTTGGATTAGGGTCGGTTGTCGATGATGTTATCTGAGTGCACGTGTTTTATGCTCACCCCTTATTTTTGTTTTCTTTTATGCACTATGTGCAGGTATTGCATGAGTAGCTGAGCATTGATTGAGACTTTCAGTGTTGGCTTTTTCAAAGATTAAGGTAGCGGCTATCGTATCTCAAAGCTTACCCAGATCTCTTCCTCTTTTGTCTCATGCTTATTTGCATTTGAGATACTTTAGTCTATTTCATTGTATTCAGTATTAGAGGCTTGTACTAGTGACAACCAGACCTGGAATATTATGTAGATATTATACCTCTTTTATATCATTTGGGAATTATTTTTGTTTCTTACTTCTTTCACTTTTGGTTTTACATTGATAATCATATTTGGGTTAGGATAGGCTTACATAGACCGGTGGGTGTGATAGGTACCATCACAATCCCATTTTAGGTTGTGACAAATTGGCATTAGAGCCCCAAATTCATTGGTTTTACAAGTACAAGCCGAGCCTAGTAGATTCTTGTGTATCGGTGCAAAGATGTTGTTATTATCTTTGAGAGGCTACAAGACTTAAGAAGAAATCCACTTCTTTATTCTATGTCGTACGTTCATCACTTAATGTGACTCAAAAATCTCTTATTCACTCTCTCACAAAAGGTAAGGACACATTCTTCTTTAGCTAGAGACTTAGAGCATATGTCCTTGGTACGTGGATGGTACAGAGGTCATGAGATTGTTCTTACTAGAGCATCCAGACAAGTTAGGGGCCAGGCTGGGGTTACCTTCTTAGGTTTTAAGGTTGCACATGATGATGGGTTTGTTAAGACAAAAGGGTTGAGCCCAGTTTAGACACCACCTATTTTCATTCTACATCTATTCTTTAGGATTTCTTGGTACAGGTGTTGGGTTTCCTTGAGGGGATGTCTCAGACTTTCATTTAGCGCACTTTTTTGGGGCTTCAGTTTCCAGATACATAATTAGCTACTACTATAAATTCTATTAGCGAGGATGTGATATTATCAGGTATTGCCCTAAATCCACTAACTATACTTGCTATGTCTGTGGAGGAGCAACATAGGTTTGTGGAATTCATGAGAACAGATCCTTATCGGTTTGATAGATATCCTAGGGTAGATGCTTATGAGCTCTTGGTTGGTTACCAAGAGAGGTTTCACAGGTTCGTCTTGGTAGACTCTAAAAGGGTGGATTTCACTGACTTTATATTATTTAGACCATCTAGATAGTGGTGGAGGACTTTTATCGAGGTTAGGCCAGATGGTTCACCTTCTCTCTCATAGGATCAGTTTAGTCAGGAGATTTTAGTGGATTTTATTTAGAGACATGAGGAGTGTGCGGGCAAAAGGCCTTGTAGACTTGACAGCGGCAGTGACATGTATAGTAGAGGCCATACTTCTCATGGTTATTCTCAGATGTGGTTAGGCCATAGTAGCCCTTCAGGTTCTTCAGATTCAGTTCAGCAGACTCTTACTCATTCGAGTTGCTTCATATGTGGGGGTTCGAGAACTATAGGAGGGATTAAACACATCATAGACAGAGAGATGCATCATTAATGTCTTGGGGAGATAACAAGGCTCAATATTATTTTCCTCGGGATGGACTCGAGGCAGGGCTTCTGGTTCAGAGGTCACAGGTATAGTTTTGGTATATTTTTTATCTGTCTCGATAGAGTTTGACTATAGTTATATATCCTGTGATGTGCTTACTTATCCCCATTGGGTTTTGATATGATTCATGAGTTTCTTATAGTATCTATTCATGCTACTACCATGTTGGTAATTCTTTAGTGGTGGATCGGGTGTGATGATCCTGTATTGTGACCCATTTAGAGTATATCATTAAGTTAGATTTGATTTCTTTGGATATTATGGATTTTGGTGTGAGTTAGGTATCATATTCTTGATGGTTGTTGTTGGATAGTGGTGGATTGATGGTAGGTATTTGTATGATCAGATTATGGGATATGTTTTAGAGGTTTATTTGAGAACTGCGATATTAGTTGGGATCAAGGGAGTGATTAATTATTGGAATAAAGAGTTATGAATAAAGAAAGCTTAAAGCAAGTATACTTATGTGAAGTTATCTGAAGGTGTTATTAGAAACACACATGCATGGATTATTTGTCTTATGGGATTACATCAGTTCATCTGTGGTTTGGGTTCATGCATTGATGACGAGATTGACCATGTGGTACAATTAGGGATACTGGTCAGATTGGGGCAATAAGACCTTGTGATGGATTAGACTTGTGGTATGACTAACTCGAAAAGATTGTAATTAAAGGATTCTAGTTAGGTAGGGGAAGATTTTTAGGCATTCGTGGCTTATAAGTTTTTACTACCTTGGTTATTAGCTTTACTCGTGTGGAAAGACTTATTGTGCTATGAAACACTCTTTGGGTAGACTTAAAGGAAGTCAACTTATAAGGATATCTGCTTTTGATTTGGATGGTTATGGGTTCATCTTCAGGGATCGGGCCTTGCATTCAGATTGGCATGGTTACTTGAGTCTGGTTCAGATTATGATGGTAATACTTCATATTTTGAATGGGTTTTTATGGGTCGGTAAAGAAAGGTGCCTACATGGGATGAGGTTAGAATTCTAGGTTTTCATGGTAAGGTTACATTGTGGTAGTGGATTATGTTATAGTATGGATTAAAAGGATAAGAAAGATTACGTATGTCAGTATTAGAGAACTTTGAAGGAATTGCGAATGTAAATCACATGGGTTGTGGAATTTATTACTATGGAAGTTAAAGGTCTTAATGAAGTATTCTACTTAAGGTTTTAATTTAGAGTATGCAGTATTATTCCATGGTTCTTGTGTTAAAAGAATACAAATAGGGGAATGAGTTAAGGAAATTATAAGGAACTTGTATAGAGAAAATTTTAAAGTATTTTGAATTGTGTTATGGGTATGAGTTGGAAATTTAAAGTCCTGACAGTATGGTTCAATAGAGACTTATGGAGGAATTAATGTTGACTTTCCTAAGATTTGATCTTTGATTTAGGCGTCAATCAGTGATAGGTGGTGATCCTGTATATATACTCTTCGTTAAATTGTTCATGATTATGATGGGTTGTTTGTGTGTGTGTTTTCAAAAAGGGGACTTTCGAGCTACAAAGCTATTGAGGACTTTGGGTTGATTTTTGCTTGTTTTGTTGATGAAAAGCTACACAGGCTCTTGTGAATGGGTTGTATAAGAAGTTAGGGATGTATAAAGGTGACCTGTTATGGTATGGGAATTTTTGGGGTGATTTACGATTTTCTCCAATGGTTGAGCATGATAATATGGCTATTTGAATGGTGATCGAAGTATGACATTTGAGAAATTGTGTGGAATTGTTATGAATTTTTAACTCAGTTGTTTTAGCTCGAGGAGACAGTACTATCTGATTCGACATTTAAGGCATCAGCCTTGGGTAAGTGTGATTCAATCAGAAAATGTGTAAAGTGGGCTTGAAAATAGCAGAAAGTTCTTTTGAGATAGAGGGAGGTATGATTCAGTATTAAAGAGTGTGAAAATATGGCTCCATGGGTTCTTTGATATTTTGTTTGGTAAAGTGACAACATCTGTTTCATGGTATAGTAAGTTACTTGTGGTGTTGATGAAGGATTCATAAAAATCGAGAATGTTAAGAACTTCTATTGCAGTCAACTCAGTTATTAGATATAAAGATAGTTCAGAAAAAAAAAATCGAATATATTGAGAAATTTGGTTTCAGATAATAGAGTTGTGGCCTTAAGAGTTAAAATATGAAGAGATTTTGGTTACTCTAGTGAAATCAGTGGTACTATAGATGTGACTCCACTTGAGAGTGTTTGGTTGAGGTTTTCAATGATATTTTTGGTTTCTTGTCAATTTTGGAACCTTCCGTATCTTTACGTTCGAGGAAAAACATGTATTTTAGTAGTGGATAATGTAACAATCCTTGTAGTGATTTTTAGAATTTTTTGTATTTTAACCATTTTGGTCTTCCCCATTGTTGTCTTATTTAATTTATGACTTGTTAAATGGTTGGCACGGTCCCCGAAGTGTTAGAAAGTGATTTATGTGAGTTTGTGGTTTTGAGTAGCATTTAAAGTGATATAGTTGCCATTTCATTGAAAAAAGAGATATAGTTGACTTTGGTCAATATTCAGTGATTCGAGCATCAAAAGGGAATTTTTCCAGTTCCATCATGTCAAGAATGTGTTTCACAAGTGGTTTGCACTATTGGTTTGTGTTCGGGAGGTCTCTAATGAGTTTTGGGCACTTGTTCGGAGTTTGGAGTTTTATGTCATTAAGTTTTAATGGTATCACCTGAATATAATGAGTTATCTTGGATATTTGGATGGTACTATTCTATCCGTATCAAAATTACAGAACCAACGCAAAAATAATTGACGTATTTGAAATCCGCATGAGAGAGATATGACCATTTTAGTACAGACAACAGTTGTTGGTTTTCTGGTGCTGAGGTTCTTCTATGCGCATGCGATGGGTGCACCGCGAACATGAAGAAGGATCATTTGTTTGACTGATCAACGCAAAAATTTGTTCTTCGTGAATGCGATGGGTCCTGCGAATGCGAAGAACAAATTTTTCACATAGACAATGCTTAAATTGGCAGATCGTGAAATTTTAGTATATTTGATATTTTGAGAGCTAGAAAGTTCCGTTTGAGGTAATTCTTGATGCGTTCTCTCGTATAATCATTGGGTATGTGATTCTACCTTCATTTTTCTTATTTTTTAAGAATATTTATTTCGTTTTTCATGATTTCGATTCATAGAGTTGAGATTTAAAATCCAAAGTTATGAAATTGGAAGTTCTTCATTTTAGGATCAATTTGGAAAGGGTTTTCATTGATCTTTGGGATTTAATGTCCTTGTATTATAGGTAATCTCATTTTAAAAAAATATTTCCAAAATTTCTCTTTTTAAACCGTGTTTGATAATAGAGATTCGGGGTTTTACTGGTAAAGTGAAGTATTAATATTTTGATGATTTCTAATCCAATTTCTACTTTATTTTCAGTGGGATTTTAGATTTGAAACCCTTAGACTATGGGCAAAGTGATTTTATACTAAAATTCCATTTTTACTTTTTTATTTTTGAGGTGATTTTGAAGCCGAAATAAAAGTATGTCAAGATGGGTATCATTGGTATCATATTTACATGTAGATCTTATATTTTATTATATTGGACACGTTTGGTGATGATTTGAGGGAGTAGATCCTCCGCTTGATTCTTTAGGTTGTGATTTGACTTTCGGGTCTTTTTTAAGGCAGGTTGAGATCTACATTGACTCTTTTCTGAGGTGTTTGTGTTATGTGCTAGTTACTTGTATTTTATAAATGATTGAGGGTTTGAGGGTCCCGCCTAGATGAGATGACGAGTGTCTCTGTAGGTACCAGAGTCTATTAGTGGGTTAAAGTAATAAAACAAATATCTTAATTGTTCTCTCTACTTATTGATATGTTATGGCAAATTGTGGATGAATAACTTATTGATCATGAATAAATTAATAGCGAGTATCTATATAAGAGTTTGAATCATGTTTAGTGTAATTTGATGGAATGTGGTTTAGTAATTACTTAGGGTATAAAGAAATTGTAGTTAAAAATAAGAATTTAAATAGAGGAATCTTGGCGTAATTACTATGTATTGTGAATGAAAGTGTGAACTTTTGAACATGCTTATTGAAGAGTATATATTCCTTTTAAGTATTTGAGTCCAATTGTGTCATAATTAGGAAAGGTGGAAACTTATCATGTAAAGCAGGCTATGCTTTGGGTGGATCCTCTATGTTTACATTATTTGGGTTGATTATTGTTATTATGATGCTCGTACGGGGACTTGTGTGAACCTTATTATTGTTTTGATTGATTATTATCATTGTGATGCCCACGTGGAGGCTTGTGTAAACCTTATTATTAATTTTGGAGATTATTATCTTTGCAATGCTTGTGTGGGGGCTGGTGTTGATCTTTTTTGAATATAAATAGTTCCTTATTATTATCTTGATGCCCATGTGGGGACTTGTATCATGATTTACTAATATTTGGGTGACTTGGGTTCATTTATTCCATTGTTGAGCTGATTATTATGGATTGTTGATTTTGCCATGATCATGCATACTCATTCATCACTCATTTTCATAGAAACTAGTAATACTATGGAACTTGGATTCTTTATGAAAGAAAATAAATCATTTTATAAAATGCCTTAGCCGAGGGATATGCTGGTAAGGTTGATTGATGAGATTGTGATTCATATATAGGTTGCGAACCCCCCATGGGTCCTTTCTTAGAGCTTAGGCTTAGAAGGTGTACACATGTTATACTTTGGCCATTGCATGTTATCTCATATCACCATATTGCATTGCATTATATTTTCTCTTGGGTGATATTGTGGTTGAGATGTTATTATATGGTGTGCATTGATTATGACTTAATCCGTTGAGACTTTGTGTCACATCTAGTGGTTGCGTGTTGCACTTTCTCTATCTTATCCAGAATTATTGGTTTGGTATGGTAAGTGAATATAATATACTGTGATGGTAAAATTCTCTCTTGATGTGACTTATCAATATTACTGTTGATCTTATACTTATATATGTATACCTTAATAGAACTGATTTGGTCATCTTGTTAATTGTTGTTATATGCTAGAATAGGCTGGGACTTTTTTAGGTGTAGGTTTATTTAGGGCAATCTTGGATAGTTTTTATGGTGGTTCTCACCATCACTTTGGATTTGGGTCATTTATTGATGATGCTTGTTGAGTACATGTGTTTCATACTAACCCCTTACTTTTCTTTTCTGCAGTACGTGCAGGTATTGAGCGAGTAGCTGAGCATTGGTTGAGACTTCTGGTGTCGGCATTTTTGAAGATTGAGGTAGCAGTTGTCAAATCTCAGAGATTCTTAAATAAAATTCCAATTTTATCCTTTTTCCTTCGTGATCGATTTTTGAACTATTTTTGGACCCAGAATGAAAGTAGCTAATATAGGTATCATTAGACTCCTCTTGACTTGTAGATTACGTTTTTGACAGATTTGATCCATTTCAAAGTCGCGCATAAAGGGAAGGCTCTATATTGAAGGGTCCAGGCTCGATATTCGACTTTTTGAGCTAGGTTATGGCTTAACTTTCTTCGGAATGGTCTGGGTAGTTAACCATTCATGTAAAGTATGTTATGGGTTAGAGATTCCATCGTGTGATCCATAATTTGAGATAGTTATTTTATCATGTTGCCCGTGCTGGGGCCTATTTGAGTATTATTATTGACTTGAGAGATTATTGTTGCTGTGATGCCCAAGTGGGGGCCTATATGAACATTATATTTGACTTGAGAGGTGATTATTATGGTGATACCCGAGTGGGGGTTGATATTGGTTTTATTGAGTATTAATTGTAATCTATCTTTATTGTGATGCCCGAGTGGGGGCTTGATATGATACTATTGATGTCTTGCGTGACTCTTCATTACTGTGGTGCCATGCGATGACTTATATCATGATTTATTGAGATTTGAGGAGATTTAAGCTCATTTGTTACCATCATTGAATTGATTCATTATATGATATTATTTTGGTTATGAGCATGCATCCTCATTTCATTCATCCATATACATGGAATTGGTACCATAGAGAAACACTTATTTTGAAAGAAAATGAAACACTTTAGAAAACCCTTGATCGAGAATTTTGCTGGCAAGGTTGATTGAGATATGGGATTAAGATTGTGAAAGCATATAGGTTGTGAATGCCCTATGGATCCTATCCTGGAAGCTTATGCTCGAAAGGCGTATACGAGGGCCATGCGATGGTGTAAATCAATATCATCCCACTTCATTGCATCATTTATCCTTCTTTTTATGTGTTTGTTTTCGTTTATTTAGCCCTTCTTATACATTCGTGTGTAGTTATTCTTAAATAGGTATTATACTTGTAGAATTGTTAGGAGATACAGTTTGAGCCACCATTGGAAACTTTTCTGTATGCAGGTGGAAGTATGCTCATAGTATTCTTTACTTGTTTTGTTTTATGCTTTGTTCAGTCGGCCTATGATATATACTAAGTACAAGTGGACCGTACTCATTCCAACATTCTGTGTCCTTTCGCTGCAGATCCTAGTTCGAGTGTGACTCACGAAGCATGAGATCGTGTTGTGATTGAGGCCGATTTGAATGATGGGTGGGCTCCTCGTTTGGGGATTGATTCCAAACTTCTTATATCTTTAATTCTTTATCGTCTTTACTTTACCTTTCTGAGATAGACTTGTGTATTTTTTTACTCTTTATTAGTATTAGTTCTCTTTACTCATGAAATCAGATTTTTGGGTTTGAAGTTGTACTTTGTTCAGTTTCAAATATTCTTGTTTATCTATATTATGGCCTGACTTTCTTATGAAGACTTGTTTTGGGTTTTATTATTTCTTGTTTGTATTCTTTATCTCTTTGGGTGTTGGGCTTACCTACACAGGGTTAGGGTGGGGTTGGTGTCATCATGACCTCAACTTTTGGATCGTGACAGTACCCTTCAAAGGTAGTTAAATAACCTGCGTAAACATACTATATCGTGTGGTACGTAAGGTCGTTGAGGATGAAGTTGATGGTTAGAGTAAGGAATTCATAGGTTTAGTTGGTGAGGTCGGTTGATTTTTCCTCTCAATAGCTTATTTTCTTAGCTCGTGTAATTTAAGTAGACATTTTCATTATTTTTGGAATGTCCCATAAACTTTGTATTCAAATTTAATTTCTTAGAAAATCATGATTTGTTGGTGGGTTTAATTTTTCAAAAGTTTGTTGCTTTAGATTCTCAAATTTAATCCATCAGACATTGTTCAATAAGGACTACCAATTTCTATTGACTTGTTAAGATTAGCAATATGCTACCGTTAGTTTGAATACCATTCACTCATCATGTTAATGCAAGTTGGACATCAGTCACGTCTCACCCTAGTTTGGAAGTATTGCAACTCATACATTTTAAAGACTATTACCTCTATGTAAATATTTATTTGATAAAAAGTTATTTGCAAATGATAGTTAATTTATATATAATCTTTTAGATGCCTCTAGATAATATTATTTCCTAGCTTTCGTTACCCAATCAACTACTATCGTTGTTGCTTCTATCACAGTAACTGCTACAACAGCAATAACCATCGGCATAAATTAATTTATTTTTACCAAATTATATGATGTTACTAAGAAATCAATACATAAAACCCATTAGGAATGGGTCATCAAAATTTCTTATTTTTAGATTCTTGAGTCAATCCCTACTGAAATTAATATCTTTAAAGTGAGAAAAAGATTAGGCAAGACAAAAGAATGAATGGATCGTAGCATAGATCATTTTCATCTTATATTGAGAAACACTAAATTTAAAATTGAAAAAATTCATTAGTCAATAGACTTGATGATCCGAATGCGGAAGACAAGATTCCAAATTGGAGTTTACGATATCTATGATGAAATTGGAAGAATTAGTGGCAGATTGACTAAACGAAAAGTAATTTCAGGAAGAATTCACGATATCTATGATGACATCGCATGTGCTTCTAAGAATGAATTGACCAAACACTGTAGTAATTCGCAAAAATCATTATCAGGTATTTGCTAAAAAAAATTTAGATTGATTTAATCCAATTTAGGTCATGTGAGCTTGTAATTATCCTATAAAAGAAGTGACAGTGCAAATAGCTGAAGTGGCACAATTCGATTGACATGTCTTCTTAACAGGCTGGCCCATTTTAAAAAATGTTGTACTCCTCTCCATTTTAATTTATTTGTCTTATTTTCATTTTTAATTCATTATTTATTTGGAAATTACATTAAAAGTATTATAAATTACAATAATTAACAACTTAAAATATTCTTATATCAAAAATTTTGCACTCTCTCCGTTTCAATTTAATGATCTTACTTTTCTTTTTGATTCATTATTATATTTGAAAATTGCATTAAAAATATTATAAATCATAAGAACTAATAATTAAAAAATTTCTTATATGAATTCATTGATCTAAATAAAATAATGTATAAGAATTGATCAACTAAACAGATGTATGATCTCAAATATACATCATAGAATTATGAATATCTTAGAATTTTTGAGTATTAATATTGGGCCCGTGCATGACACGGACAATACCCAAATAGAGTCTTCTAAGGGAAGAGACCTGGGTATGGGATAAGGGCAGAAAATTTTAGATAGAACTAGAAAAAAATGCAGTCCAATTGGCTAAGTACAAACAACCTAAGAATTTAAATACCAATATTATCCTTTAGTCTGTATGTTCTATTAGTTTACTTAAAATTTTAAAACAACTATAACGATCTATTTCATTGTTATAACATTATTTAGGGCGTAAGTGTCCTGGTAGAATTTTTCCTGGTAAGAGAGTTGATAAAATCTCAAGGCAGGGTGGTTTCTGATGAAAATCTGGTATTGTGTGTTTTAGTGGTATTTGTGATTCATGGTTTATTGTTTGGTGGTGTTGTGTTCGTTAGGGGATGGTCCAGTAGCATAGTTTTTTGTAGGATGTTTTGGGATGGTAAATAGATTTGTAGAACTCCGATTATAGAGGTTGTTGTGTTGGGATAACTTTGTGATGTCCTAAGTCAATAATTGTAATCTAAAATAAGGGTAGATTCAGTTTTTTCTCATGTTATTATTTAAGGCGCGTTGCAGTGGTAGAATTTCTGTTGCAGCAAGACCACTGTAGTGGTCATTGTCCCGCAGTAGGGGTAGTGGCAATGTAGCTGAGGTTCACTATAGCGTGCCCAATTCCACCATAGCGGAGCTGCTGTAGCGAGAAAGTGGCTACTGCAGCAGACAATGTAGATATTAAATCACTTATCAGTTTTCTTCGAGTTTTATTTTCATAAACTCAAAAGTTTTGTTCCAAACTGCTAGGAAGAGATTTCAGGTTAGGTTGTTTTTCTCCATTAAAGTAAGTAATTTCATTCCTCTTTTGACCTAGTAATCCGTTCCTATCATAGAATCGTTAGAAATATTATTAATGATGGAACTGTGGGTTAGAACCCTAAGTTCATGGAATTATGAGAAAAAGCATATGGGTAGATATAAAATCTTCTAGAACTGATTCTAGGTTGTTAATTAACACTTTCTAGCGTAGAATTATTTCTCTTGAACGTAAATTATGGGAATTTGGGGCAATCTGATGGTTAAAAAACTCTTGGCTAAGTGTTATTATAGGCTATGAATAAGGTAAAACTAGTAGAATTGAATCCCCAAGGCTTAAAATTGAAGAGTAAATAATTAGTTACTCTTGTATTTATTTATTTTAGACCATGAATGATCTGATGCATTGAGGAAAGAAAAATTTCTTGTGAATTAGCTTGGATTTAAGGTAAGTTATGGTTTAAATAGAGTTGGAACTAATTTAGTACCTTGTATATTTTTCAATTAAATGGCACGTTGATCGGTCTTCGTACATACTTGTAGTTGATGATTCTTGTTTTATTAATGCTTGAATGAATAAGTTGTTGATTGTTGAACTGTAGAATTTTGAGAAATGATTGTAAAGTGTACTTTTAAAATTGAGCGCACTAGTGATATTATCCTAAGAGATAGTAAAAAAAGTTGAAATATGAATGATATAATCGTTAGAGATCGGGTACCACGCTGGTACGGTAATAATTGATGGATCGAGTACCACACTGGTATGATATTATTATTATTATTATTATTATTATTATTATTATTATTATTATTATTATTATTATTATTATTATTATTATTATGGATCGGATACCATGCCAGTACGGTACATGGACCCTGGTGCGTCCCCTGCAGGTCATAACTAGTTGGGCAGAGATAAGACCCTTTAGAATGTGTGTACAAATTAGTGTTTCATTTGTGAGTTAATATGTGTGTACAAATGTGAGATTGAGGTAACATTGATCCATGTGTTGATGAAATTGTTAAGATTGTGGAATTCATGATTAATTATGGTAATTGTTGGTGGCTTATATGACTTGTTTCTCTGACATTGCTTAGCCTGATTTGAAATGATTGTTTGATTGAGTAGACTACCTGTTATGTATTGATGCTCCTATTTACTTTTTATTTGATTTATGATTTTTACTTGATACTAAGTTGAGTCGACTGCTGATGCCTACCACTACATAGTGGTTTGTAATGATACTACCCTGTACTCTTCTTTTGTTAAGTGCAGACTAT
This sequence comes from Capsicum rhomboideum, assembly GCA_031232105.1. Classification (NCBI taxonomy): domain Eukaryota; kingdom Viridiplantae; phylum Streptophyta; class Magnoliopsida; order Solanales; family Solanaceae; genus Capsicum; species Capsicum rhomboideum. Next base: position 41,234,517 of record CP124719.1, on the reverse strand, counting down.
GTTTTAGAGACTCAGATGCAACCTCACCTCTAGTACATCCAGCTTATCTATCCAAGGGTGAGCTACTTGCATCTCAGGATGCCACAGATCTTCATAGTTCATATTGTCTTTCTTTAGGACAATTATATTTTACTTTATTAATGATTTTTGAGATACTCTTAGACTGGTTTTATTAGTATTCTTGTACGATGACTTTTAGATTCTGGGGATGTAATACTTAGGGTTTTTTGTATTTCATTATTAATTTATTTGAGACTTGATATTAGTCTATCTGAACTGATTAATTGAATGGGCTAAAGGCTTGGGTTAGATGGTTCTCCCATAGGAGGGTTAATGTGGGTGCCACTCCCGACTATTTTGGTCGTGACAAAGTTATTATCAGAGTCCTAGGTTCGGCGATCTCATCGTACAAGGATATTTCTATTAGATCCTTGCAAAATGATACAGAGATGTGTGTACTTTTCTTCTAGAGGCTACAGAGCACTAGGAAAACTCAATTCCTTCTTTCTTTAGTGTTATTACTTGATTCTAATTGGTATCTGACCTCTTTCACTCTCTAACTTATAGATGGTGAGAACATGTGCAGTAGAACAAAGGGCAGAGGTATCCAAATCGGCCGATGGGGTCGTAGTTTATGGTAGACGACAAGTGAGAGGAGAGAGAAAGAGGCAGAGGACAAAGAGCATCACCCTCCACGGGAAGGTCCTAGGCTATGGAACCAGCTTAATAGAGGTCAGAATCCCCTCCCCCACTAAAGGATAATCCTGAGGTGGCAGCAGAGGAAGCGGTGGCACCAGTTTAGGGAAGTGCAGCACCGTATTTGATTTTCTCAGATGTGATTCAGTAGATCTTGAGTTTCTGACTGGGTTGGTAAAACTAGGGCTATACCTTGTAATGACCCATTTCATCATTATAACATTGCCTATGTTAAAAGCATTTGGGTAGAGTTGGCCTTAGGGAGAAAGTTGGGAAAATCTCTGGCTAGGGTGAGTTAGGACAAAATATGAGTGTGTTGTGGAGACCTTTTGTGTCTTATGGTGATTGGTATGTTCATTTCATGCGTTTGGTGTGATAGAAATCACAAGGATTTTAGTGATTCATAGAAACTTATGGAACAAAATTCGGGTGTATAGAACTCTGATTATAGCATTTACCGCGATAGAATAAATTTGTGTTGTTGAAAAAACATCCTGCATTGTAAAAAGGGGAAATATAAAATTCCCCTAACCTACTATCTAGGATCCATCGTAGCATCTCTGGCTTGCTATAGTGGGACTGCTATAGCGGTAAGGGGGACTTTTATAGCGGTCCACAGCTATAGCAGAGGACCGCTATAACGGGATAGCGGGCCTCTTGGCCACAATAGTGGATGTCGGGCAGTTTAATACCTAGGTTTCTAAGTTTTAATGTTATTTTCTTCCAAAACTTATCCTAGGGTAGTGTGAGGCAATTTTCTCCTAGTTTGGGTGATTTTCGTTGTTGAGCTAAGATTATTTCACCATTCTTTCGTATATTAACTCCTTTAATCTATAAAATCCTTAGAATCATGAAGCTAGGAAGAAATTATTGGTTAAGCCCTAAAAGTGATGAATTGAAGAGAATTGTCCTTAGATAGGCTTAAATTGAGTTGTAAATGATTCTAGATTGCTAGACGAGACTTTCTAATATAGATTCCTTTCTTTTTAACGTAAGTTATAGGGAAAATTAGGTAGATTAATGGGTGAAAACCCCAAATTGGGAGCTAAGGCTATGAACTAGGTTAAAACCTATGGATTTTAGTTACTAATGCTTATAATTTGGAGAATAGATTATTAATTTCTCTTTATTTACTACTTTTATACCAATAACAATCAAAATAGGCAAGAAAAAGGAAAGCTTGGAAAATTAGAGTGTTTCGGGCTTGCATTTGAGGTAGGTTATGGTTTAAATGTAGATATAGACTTAATTTGAATTCAGTGCTTAACCATGATTTTGAATAATTGTGAATTGACCTTCGGGCATACTTGTGATTGGTGAATTAATTTGGTTATTGAATTCATTCATATAAGTGATGAACCTTGAATTTGACTAAGTGTCTAGATAAGTTGTGTTATGTCATATTTGGTGTATTTCATCATATTATTTTTGATGTTGGTTGAGATGTTCATACATAATGATATTCAGAGAGTCGGGTACACGCTAGTACGTATTGCTTACAATTTGATATGTGAAGGGTTGGGTACCACGCCCATATGGTACATTACAGGGTATGACCATGAGGCATATAAGACCCTTTGTTATGTGTGTACACTTTCATGATTGAGTTGATAGTAGTAATGCACTATTTCATTTTATTTATTCAGTGATGTTATGATTGATTGGTATAAGTATTGAGACTCCTTGTGAAATGATTAGATGAACGTGTTTGGTGTATTACACTTGGGATAGCTAGTGGGTCATAGGCTATCCCCTATTTGTGATTGAACCTTGTTGAGATGATAGCATGACGATGGAAATAGACATTGAACGGTATTATTGCATTGCTTAGATTACATTGAGAGGTTGGCTTGTTGGATAGTAGTAAATTGTGGTGTAATTGCTTGTATGCCTTGATTGCGAGTTGATTTTATTTTATTTATGTTTATGTATGGATTTTAAGTTAAGTCGATCGATGATACCTACCAGTACATAGTGTTTGTATTGATACTACTTGTACTCTTCCTTTTGTTGAGTGCAGATAGTGTTCGAGCGACTAAGATGAGACCTTGGATCTAGTTAGAGACCATCAGCTTATCGAACCAAGGGTGAGAACCTATCTTTGGGCAACCATTGGGTCTTCTCATTGATCATGTCCACTCATTCAGTCAATGATAGTCCTTATTTAGTTGTTTTGAGATATTTATTCAGACTTCAATTGATTGGTTTTTAGATGTTCTTGTATGGTGACTTTCAGATCTTGAGGATTGTAATAGACAATTGTTGAATTTCCACATTTATTTATTGATTAGTTGATTCTATTCATATTATTGAGTTGGTATTATTATTACTGTTTAAAATGGCTAAATGAATAGGTTAGTAACAAGGTTAAATAATTCTCCCACCGTAGGGTTAGTGTGGGTGCCACTTATGACTATATGAGTCGTGACAAAGATGGTATCAAAGTCCTGTGTTCGTCTATCTTATCATACATGAACGAGTCTATTAGAGTCTTGTATAATGGTATGAAAACATCTATATTTTTCTTCTAGAGGCTACACGACTTCAGGAATTTTATACGTCTTCTTTCTTTTGTTTTAGTACCTGATTCCAATTGGTACTTGGTGAACCAAATTGGTATCTGATTTTCTTTCACTCTTGTCTCACAGAGGGTGAATACACATGCAAATAGAGCAACAACAACAATAACACCCGAGTCGACTGCTGGTTCAAGAAAGAGTCAGAACCAGAGGTAGAAAAAGAGGAAGAAGTAGAGGGGTGGCACCCATCAGGGGTGGAACCCAGGCTATCGAAAGCCCAGCTAAATAGAGATCACCATCTCCTCCCCGCCGAAGGATTCTCCAAATTTAGTTCAGAATTAGAAGGTGATATTAGAGGATGGGGAAGTATCGAATCTAGGAGATATTTTGCCCATGTAGGGAGGTATAGCACAAGTTCAGATATCCTCAAAGTTGATTCAGCAGGTTTTGGGATTTTTGATTGGGTTAGCTGGTATAAGTGCTACCCCAACAGTCCCACTCTTTTAGCATCTAGGTTTATAGTATGCTTCACCTGTATCACCTAGGATGAATGAAGTGTCAGAGTCAGGTGCCCTTCTACGTCAGGTGTTGGGTCTGGTGATGACCAGAGATGAGCCTAACTTGTTTTGGAAATTTCTGAAGCTGAAACCCCTTGTGCTTCATGGTACTGAGTCAAATGATGTGTATGAATTTATATTGATTTTCATGAGCGGCTTCACAAGATGGGTGTGGTAGAAAAGTATGGTGTGTAATTCATTATTTTCCAGTTGAAGGGGGATGCTAAACTATGGTGGAGGGCATTCGTTGAGTGTAGATCTGTAGTTTTGCCTCCATTGACTTGGGCTCAAACTCATTGGGTATTCTTGTAGAAGTATGTGTCACACACTTTGAAGACATATAGAAGGATAAGTTTATTAGGCTTAAGCAGGGAACAAGTCAGTTGTGGGCTATGAGGCCAAATTTCATGCTTTGTCCAAATATACGATGCAGTTGTTGCCTATTGAGGAGGAGAGGATCTGTTTGTTTGTGAAGGAGTAGAATACTGGCCTTCATGTTTTTGCACTTCAAATACATCTTTGGGTATAACCTTCCAGGAGATGGTGAGACTAGAGGTTTATGTTAATATGGGGGAGAAGAAAGCTGATGTTGGCCAAATTATACCTCGTTATGAAGTATAAAACAGTCGTTGAATCAAATATAGATCCCAACTAGGTTAGGGTTGATCCCATAAGGAATCGGCTAGAATCTCAGTCGAAGTGGTTATCTAAGTTATTAGTAAATAATTTTTGGTAATTGGGGGGTTTTGAAAGTTGGCTTTTGAACAAGTAACAAATGTGAATTTCTTCAAGTTTGTAATCAATCGAGGAGAGACACTAGGACCGTGTTGTCCATGAATTCATAAATCCGTAGGTTCTTCATACTGGTGATCTCTTCTTGTGCTTAGCATACAGAATCACTAAGTTAAGTTCACTTAAACTACCATCCAGTCCCTATTATATGACTATCCTCAATTACTAGTCCATGTCTCATGAGTTTTACAATCTAACCCTTATCATGGATCCTAGATTAGCTTTCCCGCATCCATGGCTCAATATATTAAGTGAAGGTTGATAACTCTAAGTCTCCGTTGTTTGTTCTCTTTTCTCATACGTCACCCCTACATCCAAAGCAAGTAAGAATAAGGCAAGCTCTAACATTTACAATAGTTAGAAAGCAATCAAAGTGAAGAGAACAACACTACGTACATAAACACCCGTCAAGAATGACAATGTACTTTGAACCCTACTTCGTCATTCCATCATGGTTCCCACAACCCTAGTTGTGGGATTTAGCTACTCATAATTTCAAGAACACAATAGTAATTCTGGGAAAAAATCATAATAATGCACTTAGAAGAAGAAGAATTAAAACGACAAATCTCAACTATTCATTATTCTCTCAAAGAATGTGTTTACAACTCTCAAGAACAAGTATATGGACTCAAAAGTAGTAAGAAAATGTAACCTCAAATATAAAACCTAATAGGAGTATTTATAGACACAAGAGAATTTTTTCCTAAATAAAATAGAAAAACTGAGCCGGCAGTGTTAACAGACGTGGCAATGGGTTGTAAGGCCTGGCTACGCCTCATTGCGTGTAGTCCATAGCCTGATGGCTTGTTCTTCTGCTAGCTAGTGGCGATCTCTAGTGATGACTCGTAGCAAGTTCCAACGGATCGTGGGGTGATCTATTGCCACTGAGGCATACTTTTTCAACTTTCAGGACTTAGGAACATCTGCTCAGGTTGAGTCTTGTCAACAACTTGTAGCCTCTCCTGACACCTCGTAGGGAAGTCTCATATCCACTGACATGGATTTGCACCTCTGTAGAACATTTGGAGTTTTTCTTCAGGACGAGTCATGTGAAGACTCGTCGCCTGTTCCGACAACTCATAGTGTGTAATCATAGCCATTACCTTATTTTCAATCTTAGGAACTTGAACACTATCTATGCAACGATTCAGGCCACGACTCATAGTATGACCCAATGAGTTGTGACCAAGCATCATATGCCAACACTTGGTCAAATTTAGTTCTTTTTTCGTCCAATTACTACCAAGACCTTTTTTTCCTGCAAAGCACTTAAACAAACACATCATATCTACAAATACACCTAAATTCTTACATATTTTACTCAGTTTAAGCATTGTAAGTGTCGTGAGACCACAACATATCAACACCCTCAACTTAGAAGTTTTTGCATTTCCTCAGGCAAACAAAACAATACAAATACTAAAACGCTTAACTAAGAGAAACCTAAGAGACCTACGATAGTTAATTCATTGCTTTTAGAACAAAATTTCCAACCCCCTCCTATATAAGAATCAAACACCATTGTGTGTATACATACAACCCATTACCATAACTCAAAGGGATCAAGAGATGGCATCAGATTATGAACAATCAACCAAGCACAAGTGCAAATGACATTATCCAAATAAATTACAACCAAAAATTCAACCCGTATGCCCTCACAACAACAAAGTCTCGTATGCTCACAGTCTAAAGATGCAAATATAAATAGGGACTAATGAAATACATTCACTCTCACAAAAAAGATCTAACAGTGTGCGTGAAATACCATAGGTTTTCCCTTATTTTCTATGCCTTAGTTTTTCAGACGGTTGGACTAGGATCACTATAGGACTTTTATTGGCTTGTAATGTAGGGTTGGGGATGAGTATGGTAGATATAGATACAGTGACTCAACCCTCCTTGGCACTACACTATTCTTGGCTCCACTTTTTAGCCTCACTTATTTTTCTCTCCCTTATTCTCCTTTGTTTTACTTCAGATTTCAGATGTGGCTTTCTTTTTACACTTTCTCTTTATTTTCTTTTTCACACTTTGTTCAATTTTTTTCTTTCCCATTTCTTTCTTTCTTACCACACTCGAATCCTTTTTATTTTCTTTTACTAAATTCTTCTTCATACCCACTTCCCATTATGCACCCTATGATAGTCTCTCTTAACTTAGGAAACTTGCTTAAGTTGAGGTACACAGTGTCCAAAGAGGACCAAGGCCAAAACAGGTTTATTGTAATCAAAAATGGGAAAGTGAATTGGCTAGTGAAAGAAATAAGTCTATTAAGGATCAAACTCAGAATCAAGGGATATTCATTCCATTTGGTAGAGCATTTATTCTAAAAGTGGACTATTCAAGAATGACCTATGATCCTTTCCTAACCAACTATCTTGCAACCTAGGAAAGACTAACCGGGCAAGTTCTAGGATTCACACACATAAATGAACTAAGTAAGTACCTCATACGCACATAGCACAGGGTTACACCATCAACTACTACCTATACAATTTATGCATTGCTAAGTTATGGTTATCATGCCTATAATTCTAATGCCATAACAAGATCCACAGTGGTCACAGTTCAAAGCAGTTACAGCCTATAGTCTAAACCAGTTTTCAAGAGGTGTATCCTTTAAACATCAAAATCAAAACATTACAAAACTCCACTGCACAAAGGTTCCCCTATTTTTCTCCTAATTAAACACAAGAAGAAACAACATAAACTCATCAAAATCAAAAATAAAAATCTAAACATGCCGGTTCTACTATGATAGCATACCCAATGGAAAAGAAACACGACAACAAAAACCCCATGAGTGGTAGTACACCCCAACCCCCATCTTTGAGAATATACAGTATCCTCACTACATGACTAAAATTAAAAAATAAAAGAACGAGGAGTAAGGCCATACCTGTCGTACTCTAGGCGCCAGATGTGGTCTCTTCAGCTACTGGAGTCTCAAAACTCACCCCGATCTCCAATCTTATGGCCTCAGCTGTGGCCAAAGCACTCAAATTAATATTGACACTGGTAGTGATTAGTGCACTCAAAGGTGTAGAACTAGTGGGGGCAACTGTCATACCCCCACCACCATTAATAGCAACAACAACATTAAATATTGGGGCCTTACAAATTACGAAACTCCTGGATCTATGACCCCTCTCATAAATCTTAGACAAGTGATCCTAGAAAGATTGCTTGATTTTTTCCATTGCTTTCTTCATCTCTTTTTTATCTTTCTTTCTCTTCTTCTTTTATCGAGCAGGCTCTCACCATCTTTGGTGCTATTTCCGTTGCCCTTATCGCCTTATATATTGGGCACCTCAACATCCTTGAACTCCTCTATCATGGGCATGGCCTGAGTCAAAAAATTTGGAAACTGTCTAAATGATAAGTCCTCGAATGCAGCATGAAGGAAAGCAAGCTCCTCTATAATACCAGTCAAGTCCAAGGACTTAACACTCTCAATCTTATCATTCATCCTTTTCTCAAAACTATCAAAATGGATTTGCATTCTACGCATCTCTTGTCTTAATCTCGCCCTTCATTCAAGGTTGAACCCCACTTTCGATATTGTCAACCTTCCACTTAACAGTGGTCAACTATTTTAGCACCATTTGTAAGAAATCTTATGGGACTATAACATACCTACCAAAAGATGGGCGAGACATGGATGAACTAGGTAGAGGGGTCGATGAGATAGGAACTGAAAGTAGTTGTGTAGCAGAAAAAACAGTGGCATCAGTAAAGGTATCGGTGTCTAGCCTTAAGGCCTCAGTATGGTACTCAATAAGTGTGGCCCCAAGTTCATCAAATACGGGTGTATCAATCTCCATGTACATGTCCAACTGAAATTCCCTCTCTTATAACCCAGCACCCGCTACTACCTTTTCCCTAGAAACCGAGTACGTTAGATCCCAAATCATCCCAACAAATGTAGTGCAATGAACCATAATGAACTGATCAATCTCGAGCAGCACAAGAACACCAGCCTCCAAATATATCTTAGCAACCAAGCACGGAAATGGGACGGTCTTCTTGCCCTCACAACTATATCCTTGATCTCTTGGGCAATCAATCTAGCAATATCAATCTTGTACCCCTTCATGATGCCTGCCAACAAAGCACCCTAGTCAAGGCTTAAAATATTATATTCGAATATGGGCCCTAATTTGTGATGAATCAAAGTCCACCAAGATTTGGCGGTAAAGTTCAAGGAACCCTTCTTTATCTGTTACTCTCCACGTGCTGCCCATTCAACCTCCTCATTTGCGATAGCAATAATGTTTGTTATCCATAGAAAATGCACCATTTTGTCATTGATGCTAATTTTCTTTAGCTTTACCTTTCTCATTTCATTAATGCAATAGTCTATCTCTGTAGTTTAGTCAGAGGCTCAAAGTCTCGACCATGAAAGAAGCATGAAATAGTATGATCTGAAATATTAACCTGAACACCTCGAATCAAGATAGTGATGAGTGGAGGTTTCACCTTTCACAATAGACCCTGTAGAGCTAACACATTCAGGGTGGCCTGATAAGCAGCATAGAACTCACAAATAAGTGTAGGACTGTATCTACCCAGTTGCTCAGTTATCAACCCAAACTTATACTTGTTAAACAACTTTTCAAACTCGGGAATCTTAAACATACCCATATTGATCAATCTCAGCTCCTCATAGATACCCCTCCTAGTTTGACCCATACTTTGGTTGATAGAACTATCCCAATCATAGATAGCCTACATGCCCCGAATACCCTATCTCTTAACCTGTGGGGCTACCTGAATTTAAAGTACAGGCTAACTAGAAGGTAAAGGCTGATTTTAAGGTAGGGGACTATTTGCAGAGGTCTCATCATTCACCTCACCAGATACATGTGTATCGGACCCCGACCCTACTTCATCTTTCAACTAACGGGCAGATGTGGCCCCATCTCTATTTCCAAAGTTGCTTTCCTCTTCGCCTTTCTCAAACTCTGGTTCTCTTTTCTCTTTAGAATGAGGAGGTGTAGATGTATGCGGTGGGTACACCCTTGGATTATTCATTTGGGGGACCGATCTCCTTATCCTAGGTAAACTCTCTCGTGGCTCAGCTAGAGTAGTGAGTGGATACTCCTACACTGAACAACTAGACTCTTCATCAATGGGCCCATTTCTCCTCTTTTTAGCTCCTCTTTTAGTGTCATTTTTGGGTATCATAGTACCTGTGGAGGGTAAACATTAGCACTCAAGAGATCAATCAAAAACAATGCAAGTATCGATTCATAATCAGTCCCTACAGGTCAACCAACAACTCGTTGCTAGAGAGTACAACCTGTCGGATGACTCATAGTTTCAAAGACCAAAATTTAATTACATACTATTCTTAGTACATGTCTACCCTATGAGTCGTTGGGTCACCTTATGACTCTTTGGGAGACTTGTACAGAGGAATTTGACCAAAATTCAGAAACTTTAAATTTTTGGACCACAGTGTCAGTGATCAAAACTCACGCGATGACTCATAGCCATTGGTAATGAGTCATTGTGAAAGTAGTGAGGACAGTATTGAGGTATTCTCCAAAACCCATAGCTTTAATCACATATTTTCCAATAATTTCATACTTAGACCATATTTACTATCATTGGAATGGTTGGGAAAACCAATTCCTCACGTGTACTGATTACCCATAATGTTGGGGCTACTCAGAATTCACCTAGAATCACAATCATACACATGTTTAAGCATAAATCAATCATGAACACACTTTAATTACTCAATATACCGAGTTTCAATCATAATCAAGTGATCTAAAACTTTTTTAAGTCTAAGCAACCCAACTCTTGTCAAGCAATTTCATCTAGGGTTTATTATACTCACAGTAATGTTAGTACACCCATAGAGAATTTACAATGCCAACAATCAAATTAATCGAGGGAATTTGAAACTTTATTTGAATTTGATTTTGAAGCTTGAAGGAGAGAAGAGTTAGAAGACAATCACTTGAATTCGATTTTAGGAGCAAATGACCAACAAGAGGTTACTATTGATGATTTTTAAGATTATTTGTGGGTGATTTAGGGAGCAATTTAATAAGGAGGGACAGTTTTAGAGTAATGGAGGGAGTTACAATTTCAAATATGGGGGAGGGGGAGTTATAAGGTGTAATCGAGGGTTTATACCTTAGAAACCGGGTCGATCAAGTCTGGTCGCACTTAAGATATTGACTAAGATTAGACCTAGTGCATATGACCAATCCTACGACTCATTGCCACTGGCTATGAGTCATCCCATACCCCTATTGCGTATAGGTTAGAGCACTTACCTGACTTTCCATCTCCAGTACCCACAACTCAATGTGACGAGTCATTGTGAGACCCTTCAGGTCATTGCAACTCATTATGAGAGTCGTGGGGTGGAGATTCTGCAACTTGGCAAATTTTATTTTTCACTCCCAATGGCTACAGCTTACACCACAAGTCATTGCCAATGGATATGACCCGTAGGGTCTGGGCACCAGATTTTTCCTTATTTTCAGTTCTAGTCTGCGACCACCTGCACACTTCAACACCCATTAATCCTATACTACAAACTAAAAATCAATGAAAGATAAAATAAAATCCTTAGGTTGCCTCCCAAGCAGCACTTGATTTAACCTTGCAACACGGTATGGCTACTTTGGCTACTCATACTTCACCAAAATAACCCATGGGTTTCCTCCCATGCAACACCTAATTTAACATCACGGTACAACTTGGGTATCTTGATTACTCAGACTTCATCAAGAATTACATCACACACCACCTTGACTTCTTCAACATTTCCAAGGTATTGTTTCACCCTTTGGCTGTTAACTTTAAATCTTTTTCTATCATTGTTCTTGAGCTCAATGGCACCATAAGGAAAAACCTTCACCACCTAATACGTCCCCATCCATCTTTACTTCATCTTGTCAGGAAACAAGCGAAGCTTAGAATCAAATAACATAACCATATCACCACCAGTAAACTCTCTCTTCTAGATCTTTTGGTCATGGTATAGCTTCATCTTTTCTTTGTATAAATCTGAACTTTCATATGCTTTAATATGGAATTCATCCATCTCATTTAATTGCTCAAGTATCAACTTTGTCGCATCATTCTATGCCAGATTCAACCTCTTAAGTACCTACAGTGCCTTGTGCTCAAGTTCAACAGACGAGTGACATGCTTTGCCAAACACAAATTGATATGGATAAGCACCAATAGGACTCTTAAATGATGTCCGGTAAGCCTATAATGCATCATCCAACTTTCTATCCCAATTCGTTCTATTGGCACTCATAGTCTTTTCCAAAATGGACTTGATCTCCCGATTGGAGACCTCTACTTGCCTATTTTATTGAGAATGGTAAGGTGTTGCCACCTTATGTTTGATGTCGCCCAAAATATACCTCCGTGAAAGTATAATGCGGTCGCTGAATCAAATATAGAACCCAACTAGGTTGGGGTCGATCCCACAGGAAATAGGTCAAAGTTTATATAGAATGCTGGTTTGAGTAACTGGTAAGTAAGTAAAGAGGGGGGTTTTGTGAAGAAGTAATAAAGTAACGATTGTTGATTGTATCAAGTTTGTAGATAACAAGAGAAATACACTAGGACTGTGATCCCCAATGATTCCTTAACTCCAACGGTTACTTGTGCTAACAAAACCGTCCCGCTATGTGGCATGCAAAATCTGATAAGATATGTTCATCTAAACCTCTCTCGACCTTGGTTGGATGAATTTCACTCTTCTCCTCTCTATTTTTGAGTGTCGCACTACTAACCCTTGTCCTGGACCTCAGATAACTATTCTCGCTAAGGCTCAAATTATTAGATGAAGGTTGATAGCTTCAAATCTCTGTTGTTATCTCATTTTCCCAATCTCTACCTCTCTCTCAAGCAAGTCTAGAATACAGGCGGGTTTCTAACATTTGCAACCATTAGAAAGCAATCAAAACAAAGGGAACAACAATACATGCATTCACAGCGGTTTAGAGTTACTTTGCACTTAACCGATTTCGTTAATTCCTCATGAGTGGTCCTCACGGCACGTGAGTGGTATCGTGAGTCCCTCTCTGGTGCAGATTCTTTCTCTTCCATCTTCAGACACTTCGTTCTCGGGCTTGAATCTTCCTTTTTGAACATTTTGCCTTCAAAACCTATTTTCCTGCAAAGTAGGATAGAAACCACATCATACCTACCAAATACACCCAAGTTATTGCATATTTCCCTTGTTTTAAGAATCAAAAGTGCCATGTAACCATGGCACGTCAACACCCTCAACTTAGAATGTTTGCATGTCCTCAGGCGAACAAAACAAAAACACACATATACGATGCTTGATTACGAGAAACCTAAGGGATCTATGGCAGTCGACTCATTACCTTTGGCACAAAACTTTTCCGACCCCTCCTATTTGCAAATCAAAACCAAAGTGTGTATAAAGGCAGCATACTATTATGACACAAAAGGGATCAAGTGATGGCACCAGATTATGCACAAACACTTAAGCATATATGCAAATGACATTACTCGAACAAATAGAAGCTAATAATGCAACCCATGTACTCTCACAATCAAAGAAGTCCCATGCACTCACAGTATGCTAATAAATCTCAAATTAGGGACTTGGTCAAAACACTCACACTCACAAAGAAGTTCAAACAGTGTGCACGAAATACCATAGGCTTGCACTTATTTTCTACGCCTTAGTTTTTGAACTATTGGACTAGGATCACTATAGGACTTTACTTGGCTTGTAATGTAGGCTTGGGGACGGATATGGTACATATGGATATGGTGACTCAACCCTCCTTGACACTACACTATTTTTGGCTCCAACTTCCAACCTTTCTTATTTTTATTCTTCCTTATTCTCCTTTCTTTTATTTTCAGCTTTTGGGTATGATTTTCTTTACCTTCAAAACAAATTTTCTCTTCTCTTTTTTTTTTCTTTGCAATTTTTATTCTTTTCACTCTATTTTTTCTTTTTCTTCACACCCAAACCTATTTTCTCTTTTTCTTTTATTAACCTCCTCTTCATACCCAACTCAATCTACGCACCCCTATAATAGCCACCCTTAACTCAGGCGATTTGCCTGAGTTGAGGTACATAGTGTCCAAGGAGGGACCAGGGCCAAGACAGTTTCATTGTAATTATAAAGGGATGGTGAATAGGCTAATGGAAGAAATAGGTCAATTACGGCTCAAAATCGGGATCAAGGGATACTTATTCATTTGGTCTGGCATTTAGGCTAAAAGTGGACTTATTCAAAAATGGCTTATGATCCTTTCCTAATCCCCTATCCAAAATCCTAGTCAAGACTAACTGGGCAAGTTCTGGATCGCACACACAAAGTTGACTAAGTAATGACCTCACACTCACATAGCACAGAGTTACATTATCAACTACTATCTATCCGATTCATGCGATTCTAGCTACAGTTATTTTGTCTATAATCCTAGTGTCATAACAAGATCCAACAGCTGTCACACATAAACATGCTACACACACATACTTCAAAATAAAAAATTTTAGGAGGGGTATCCTTAATATTCAAAATACGTTCAAAATTGGACTGCACTAAGGTTCCCCTATTTTTCTCCTAATTAAACACAAAAACACATAATAATATAAATAACAACCTAAACATGCCGGTTCTACTATGATAGAACTTGAGGAAAAAGAAACACGACAACAAAAACCCCCAAGAGGACATCTAGACCCACAAGTATTCCACACCCTCAACTTATAAGCATGCATTGTCCCCAATGCATTAGGCCAAAATAAAACAAGGAAGTTAGGAACATACCTGTGGATCCCTAGGTGCGTGGGTCTAATGTCGATAAAAAATAACCAAAAATCAAAGCAAATGTAGAATAGCAAGACACCTTGGGTTGCCTCCCAAGCAGCGCTTGATTTAACGTCGCGGCATGATTGGGGTATCTTGATTACTCAGACTTCATCAATATCCCCACTGGGTTGTCCTCCAGGGTCATCGAAAATATTTATTTCTGAAATCATCCTCATGTTCTTTGGTTGCTTCATAGTTCTGCAAACATTAAATGTGACTTCTTTTTTATCCAGCCAGAATTTTAGCTCACCCCGCTCCATATCTATCAATGCTCTGCCAGTGGATAAAAATGGTCTCCCCAAAATTATGGGCATCTCAAAATCAACCTCACAGTCCAAGACAACAAAGTCAGTAGGAAAGATGAAGTTTTCAACCTTAACCAAAACATCACATATTATGCCCACGGGCTTCTTGATTGTACGACCCACCATCAATAACCGCATCTTTGTTGGCTCGAGGGCTCCCAAACCTAATTTCTCAAATACTTCCAGCGGCATCAAGTTAATGCTCGCACCTAGGTCACACAAAGCTCTGGCAAAGTGAACTAACCCTATTGTGCATGGAACTGTGAAGGCACTTGGATCATCTTTCTTTTGCACAAGAAAACGGGATGCAATTGCACTACAATGGTGCAAATTATCAACAGACTTATAACTGACGGTTCTCTTCTTTGTGACCAAGTCCTTCATGAACTTCGCATAACTTGGCAACTGCTCCAATGCCTCAACAAGAGGAATGTTTATAGAAAGTTGCTTCAAGATGGACATGAACTTCTGAAATTTTCCATCTTCTTCTTTTTCAATCACTAAGGGAATGGAGGTGGCGGCCTAGGAATGGGGGTTAGCCCTTGTGGGGCTTTCTTTTCTTTCTCAATTTCAACATTTACCTTGTTTTCATCAGTTTGAGGCTTTTCAACCTCTTTCGTGATCTCCCTACTAACAATTTTATTTTCATCCACCTTTTTCTTAAGACGTTGAGGGAAAGGTAGAGGAGGTCTTGGAAATGGAACATACTTCTGTAGAGCTTCCTTTCCCTATTTCGTGGCCTTAGTCTGCTCTTCCAGTGGAGCATGAACACCCTCAACTTGATTGGGTGCCTCACTGAGAGTCATTCTACTTCTTGTTGTGATAGCCATACAATGAGCAACATTTTTTGGATTCTGGACGGTATTGCTTGGAAGGGTACCTGGTTGACGCTGGTTTAATGCCACCGATAACTGCCCGAACTGTTGGTCCAACTGTTTAATGGCAGGTGAATGAGACTCCACTTTCTGACTTATTCCATAAATGTCTGACCTAATCTTCTTCAAGTATTGTTCTTGACTATCTGACCCTTTCACCAGTTTATTGAGAAGGGATTCCATTCTTGAATTTACAGAGTCAGCATCACGGTTCCCAGGTGGAACATATACACCACTCTTTTCTCTATAATCATCCTTCCTTCTCCAATCACCGTCACGATCTTGTTCTCTATCTCTATATCTCGACTTGTTGTAATTGTCTTCGTAATAGTTTCGACCTTGATTCCCTTGCCTTGAGTTCCAAGAGTCTTGATTAGACCCTTGGCCCTTGGCTCGAAAACCTGCCACTTCTCGATATAGATACTTCGCCTCTTCATCAGATTCATAACCTTTACCTTGTGCACCTACAGCATGCACTTTTTTAGCGTCTCTAGCTGTAATCTGTTTAGCAAGAAGACCAATTTTTTGTCCTCAACTGAACGAATTCTTGAGCTACAGATTCGTCCAAAGCCCTTTGAGCTGCTGAAGCTCCAATAGCATATGTGCCAGCAGCGTTTCTGCCTCTCGAGTATGCCATCCTCGATTAGTCTTAGTGATACGATCTAATATCTCTGAAGCTCATTCCCATCTCAAACTCATGAATGCTCCACCAGTGATCATTTCTTCTACCGCCCTTGTGTTGGCATTCAAAGCCCTGTAGAAGATTTCAAGTAAATTCCTACTACTCATCCTGTGATTTGGCACATTCTGCAGCTTTTTCTTGAACCTCAGCCATGTCTCATAGAATGCTCCAGAATGAAGTTGTCTGAAATTATAAATCTCTTCCTTCAATTATAGTATCTTAGAAGGTGGGAAAAATCTTTCCAAAAATTAACTTCTCAATTCTTGCCAAGTAGTGATTGTCACGCCCCGAATCCCAACGAGGCGTGATTGGCACCCGAAGCCGACAAGGCCCGAGAGAACCAATCTTTGCTTCCATTCATTCGTATGCATGTCATAGGAAACACTACTATCACATAGAAACATGAGAAGCTAAAATCGGAAAGCATAGAACATGTGACGTATATACATATGAGAAACTTAGCCGTTGAGGCCATCAAGTCAAGATTTCATCTATCATCTTATACACATACACCCACATACATCTACAAAAGCCTCTAACAGATGCATTGACCAAAACCAACTGAAAGTCGGGACAAGTCCCCGCTTTATACACAATGTACAATATCAAAACATATATACACTCTGACTCGGAGAAGCCCCGAACTAACTGGAGCTCACCAATGAACCGCAAATAGCTGGCAACCTACTGTGGAGGTCTACTAGTACCTGCGCCTGCAGCAAGTAAGGTAAATTCCCCGAGAGGGGTCAGTACGAAATAAGTACTGAGTATGCAAGGCTCAGATGAAACTGTACAATACATGAATATTTCAATGAACTCAAATACAAATGACTAATCAATGTGAGTAAGTCACCATGTTGCATTTTGGGAACCATGTGGATTGCTTTCATTATTTTCATTACTTTCTTTATCTCATTGCATGTGTCACAATGTACCCGGGCCCCTACTGATCAGTGGGTCTTTTCATGACTTACCGTCATGTTGGGATCGAGTCGAGCTAGGCTTATTCCCCTCAGACCTGCCACCCATAAATCAATACATCGGGATCGAGTCGAGCTAGTCTTATACCCCTCAGACCTGCCACCCATAAATCAATACATCGGGATTAAATCAATACATCGGGATCGAGTCGAGCTAGGCTTGCGCCCCTCAGACCTGCCACCCATAAATCAATACATCGGGATCGAGTCGAGCTAGGCTTACGTCCCTAGACTTGCCACCCATAAATCAATACATCGGGATCGAGTCGAGCTAGGTTTACGCCCCTAGACTTGCCACCCATACTTGATCATTGACCACATTTGCATTACTTTGATCATTACTTAGAGATTGATATTTGATAGTCATAACACCACTTTGAACTTTGGAACATAACATTGTTGGAAGCTTTAAATCATTAACCAATGAGTGAAGGACATGTGAATAAACATCATGAGAAATATAACATTACTAGCACCATGATACTATTGGAACCATTGGACAATAATTCATGAACAAGAGACACAAGTATACTCACTATTGAGACATTGGAACATAACCTTATTTGAGCTTTTGGAACATTAACCATGAAGATGAGACATGAGATTTACCAATGATCGACGAGTAAGAATTATATGACAATGACCATGGATAAGTGGATATGGGATACCTTAGTACATTTCGGAATAGGACTAGTGGAATGTCAATGTGAATACTAGTTGCCGTAGAAAGATACGGACAGAGTAACCTTACATACCTCGGATTCGTAATACGGATATACAACCTTAGATGCGTATACAATAATCCCGCTCCTTCTTTATGTGTCACTCTACAACACAAATACAATACGGAATTCACATTAACCACCATTTACTCTTCAAATGCATGTAACATCAATGAGTCATATATTTGTCCTTAAACATGCCATTTCCCCTTGACCAAACCATTGATAAAATTATTATTTCAAAAATCCCCCAATATTCCATACATTGACCAATACATGAAAATCGATACATTTCACCATAACACTTCTCCTTTATACTTTCTTATCCATACCACATCACAAATAATCCATCACTTTACCTTAATACAACTCATAACACATATCGGCCAAAATCCCACAATTTCCACTTATAAACAAGAACAAGTTTAATACCAAAAATAACACCATACATGTTCATATTTTGTCCATACCATGCTTTTTCATCAAAGGCACAAGGCCTAATTCAAGTTCAATTTACCAAGATGGCACATCTTTCACCAAAAGCAAAAGACACTATTCATCACCTTGCCAACACAACTAGCATAATATACATAATCTTCCTCCATGCATATAATATGTTAATCCATGAGAATAAATACTTACCCAAGCTTGAATAGTGATGATCTTCTCCAAAAGTGGACTTAGGGTTTTGAGAGATAAAGGGGTTTTCTTGAAATATTTTGGAAAAGCATAGAAATACATGTGTGTGTATCATGGATAAAAATCATATTTTTGGTAACTTTTATAAGCTTTTGAGTCCATCCTTAGCCATTCTTTATCATTTAATATAGTGTTCTAGAAGGTCAAATGGAGGAATGGGTCATTTGACCCTTTTGGGCCTTAATTTGGGCCCAATAAGACATATCCATGTGACCCATCAAATTTCATGTATTATTCACCCTATATCTCATGTTTACATAATTCCATAATGTCACGACATTATTCTCTTACGAGATTCTCATTTGTCGCCTCGATCGCAAAAATAAGAATTCTAGTAGCCCATGGCTTCATTAGACATTTTGGATCACTATTCACATTTCATGATTTGATCATGTAGGAGTATGTAGGAGTGTAGTGAAGTGTTTGAATCTTTAACAATGCTCAAAGAACTCCAAATAACCAAAAGAAACCATCCAAGAATCGTCGTAGAATTACGTTACAAAACGAGTCCGGAAGGGCACATTTTTTGTGCCTTGCGCCACTGCTGAAAAGAAAGGCAGTGGCGCAAGAATTCACTACCCTCTGAATCAGTGGCTTGCACCACACCCCCTAAAACAGGGTAGTGGCGCAAGTTTTGATGCTTTGCTGAATTTTTTGGCCATTTTTCCAACACTTGCGTATCGTCCAATCCCTTGTCCAAACACTATAAAATACTTACTTGGTGATCTTAACCATCAAGTAAACATGACTTAAAGTCACCAAATGAGGTTAGAGTATGTACGGGGCATCACCCAAATGCATCACGAAATCACAAAACACCTCCTACGAAGGTCTAATCGCACATATGAGGTTTGATATCAAATGTTTAACCAATGACACTATGAAACACATACTCATGGAATCTCAACACCTAAGTATACATTGTTCCACGTCGTCAAGTAGGGTTGATAAGGTACGGGGTGTTACAGTGGTGGACCCTCGTGGCAACTCGGCCAACCACAAAGTAGCCTCTCTTGTTAGAGAGAATGGAAATAACCTCAACTGAATCGCCTCTTGGTTAACTCCAGGCAGAGTATAGGAAGTGCAGACCCCCACAAAATTCATCACGTGCATGTTTGTATCATCAGTAGGAAGACTGGTAAACACACCCTTCAAGTTTAGCAGGTGAATCATGGCACTGGTAATGTCAAATTTAGTGCCTGGAGGTAACTCTGGTGGAATAATGTCACCAGTCTCTATTGGCTTGAAGTAGGCCACATCTTCTTCTTCAGGATCATCATAGACAGGCACATATAGTCTCGGTTGTTCTCTCAGTCGTCTTTGTCACTCTTCAACATCAGCCAGACACTGTGCTGCTTCCTGTATAGCTCGATTATCTCTCTCTGCTTGTCTAAGAGCAGCTTGTCTAGCATGCTCTTCTCATGTCAATCGAGCAGTAGTTTGATCCGCTGTTTCATAAATGTCTCCCACAGCGATCCTGAACTCCATCAGTGTTTACCATTCTTCGATTAGCTCTCCAGGTTCGTTCAATTTCAAGATCAACTGGAATCAGGGGATTGTCTTGACTCCTAGTATTCGGCATACACCGATGTGTACCCTCAAAAGTATGTAAAAACAAAACCAATCAACTCTAACCAGTACTAATTAACTCAGTAATCGTATTCCCTGGCAACGGCGCCAAAATTTGATGTCGCCCTAAATATACCTCCATAAAAGTATAATGCGGTCGCTGAATCAAATATAGAACCCAACTAGGTTGGGGTCGATCCCACAGGGAATAGGTCAAAGTTTATATAGAATGCTGGTTTGAGTAACTGGTAAGTAAGTAAATAGGGGGGGTTTTGTGAAGAAGTAATAAAGTAACGATTGCTGATTGTATCGAGTTTGTAGACAATAAGAGAAATACACTAGGACTGTGATCCCCAATGATTCCTTAACTCCACCGATTACTTGTGCTAACAAAATCGTCCCGCTATGTGGCATGCAAAATATGACAAGATATGTTCATCTAAACCTCTCTCAACCTTGGTTGGATGAACTTCACTCTTCTCCTCTCGATTTCCAAGTGTCACACTACTAACCCTTGTCCTGTACCTCAGATTACTATTCCTGCTAAGGCTCAAGTTATTAGATGAAAGTTGATAGCTTCAAATCTCTGTTGTTATCTCCTTTTCCCAATCTCTACCTCTCTCTCGAGCAAGTCTAGAATACATGCGAGTTTCTAATGTTTGCAACCGTTAAAAATCAATCAAAACGAAGGGAACAACAATACATTCATTCACAGCGGTTCAGAGTTACTTTGCACTTAACCGGTTTCATTAATTCCTCATAGTTCACACAACCCTAGTTGATGAGTTTAGCTACTCATAGTTGCAAGAACACAAGAAGAATTCAAAGATGAAAACATAATTGCACACTCACAATAATGAAGAAGAACTGAAATCTCAATTATCAATAAAACTCAAATTAAGGTTTGTAACTACAAAACCAAGAATATGTTTATAAGCTCAAAAACAATATGAAATAGCTCTCAAAACAATGTAATGACTCTCTCTCGCACATAGGACTATACAAGTGTAGTTATAGCTACAAAGCTAATCCTATCCAAATCAAAATAGGAGAACAGAGTCGGCAACTTCCATGGTATTGTGACTTGGTGTCGTGGAACCAAGTCACGCCACGTAGGTTGGTGTCGTGGAAACCAGGCTCAATTGGACGTCTTCACAAGTTGAATCACGCCATCAACCCACGCCATGTGAGTGACAGTCACGACATGTGACTGGCTGGCGTCAAAATCAGAACCTTTTCTTGATCTCTGAAGTGGACTCGCGCCAGCCTCTCATGTCACGTGAGTGGTTCTCACGGCACGTGATTGGTGTCGTGAGTCCCTCTCTGGTGCAGATTCTTTCTCTTCCATCTTCAGACACTTCATTCTCGGGCTTGATTATTCCTTTTTGAACATTTTGCCTTCAAAACCTATTTTTCTGCAAAGTAGGACAGAAACCACATCATACCCACCAAATACACCCAAGTTATTGCATATTTTCCTTGTTTTAAGCATCGAAAGTGCCATGTAACCATGGCGCGTCAATGTTTCACACCATATTTTTCAAGCATGGATCTGAACAAACAATTACAAAAGTGAGAACCCCCATCGCTAATGATGGCCCTCGGCGTACCAAGTCTGGAAAATATATTCCTTCTGAAAAATGTTGTAACACTTTTTCCCTCATTGTCTAGAAGCACTATTGTCTCCACCCATTTTGATACATAATCAACAGCAATCAAAATGTACTTCATACCATATGAGCTCACAAATGGGCCCATAAAATCAATACCCCACAAATCAAATAGTTCAATCTCTAAAATTGGGGCCAATAGTAGCTCATACCTTTATGAGATGTTCCGTTATTTTTAGCATTGGTCACAAGATCTTACATAGTCATGAGGATCTTGATGAATGGTGGGCCAATAGTACCCA
Source organism: Capsicum rhomboideum (assembly GCA_031232105.1). Taxonomy (NCBI): domain Eukaryota; kingdom Viridiplantae; phylum Streptophyta; class Magnoliopsida; order Solanales; family Solanaceae; genus Capsicum; species Capsicum rhomboideum. The sequence continues at coordinate 41,212,358 of CP124719.1, read as the reverse complement.
CATTACAAGATCTTATGAGATGTCTACACACCACTATGATGACCCCCAAATAGGGATGAGTGACATGCCTCTAAGATACTCATCATTTCAACCCTGGGACACATCTATGAATCATTCCATCTGCATAAATCTAGAACAAGTATGGCTCATCCTAGAAAAATTTCCGCACATCTTACATGAACTTCTTTCGCTACTGAAAGGATAAGTCCTCAGGCACCATATCACTTACCAAATAATTGGCAAAACCAAAGAACCATGGAATCAAGTCTTGTGATGCAGCCAATACCTGTTCTTCTGGAAAAGTATCATCAATGTAAAGCTCATATTTCAACTTCAGCATTGCCTATTCTTCACGTCGTGATAAGTGGTCAACCACTTGATTTTTGGTCCCCTTTCGATCCTTGACCTCAAAGTCAAATTCTTTGTAACAGAAGTACCCAACGAATAAAACTAGGTTTTGCATCCTTTTTTTATAAGATACCTAAGAGCTATGTGGTCAGTATGCACAATCACCTTCGTGCCAAGCAAATAGGACCAAAATTTCACAAAAGAAAAACCACATCAAGCAACTCTTATTCCATCACAGTATAATTTTTTTTTGAGTTGGATTAAGTGTTTTGCTAGTATAATAAATTAGATGCAGTATCTTCTCATGCCTTTAGATAAAGACTGTTCTTTGCGCCACTCCACTAGTACCGTACATAACCTCAAAAGGCATGGACCAATCAAGTGAAATAATAATAGGGTCGATGTTAATTTCTCCTTAAGGCACTCAAACACCTTTAGACACGCATCATCAAAAATGAACTTCACCTCCTTCTCCAATAATTTACACAAAAGATGTGCAATTTTAGACAAATCCTTGATGAACCGATGATAAAATCCAGCATGCCCAAAAAACTTCGAATACCCTTCATAGAAACAGTTGGAGGCAACTTTTCAATCACCTTAATCTTCTCCTTATCAACCCCAATACCCTTCTTTGAACTCTTATAACCGAGCACTATCCCTTCTTTTACCATGAAATGATAATTTTCCCAATTAAGCACAAAATTACAATCGTTACATCTTCTCAAAACACTAGCAAGATTGGCCAAAGAATCTTTAAAGGAGTCACCAACTACCAAAAAATCATCCATGAATACCTCAATAGTATCCTTCATCATGTCCAAGAAGATAGATATCATACAATGCTAAAAGGTCGTTGGCATATTGCATAACCCAAAAATTATCCTCTTGAAAGCAAATGTCCCATATGGACAAGTGAAAGTGGCCTTCTCTTGGTCTTTGGGAGAAATCAAAATCTGATTGTATCTTGAATAACCACCAAGAAAACAATACCATCCTTTACCAGCAAGATCGTCTAACATCTGATCCATAAAAAGCATCAGAAAATGATATTTTTTAGTCCATGCATTCAACATCCATGCACACTTATCAACCAATGACCGGTATCATCAAAATAAGCTCACTCATTGTATTTGCAACCACGGTGATCCCACCCTTATTTGGCACACATTAAACCGGGCTCACCCATATGTTATCTTCAATAGGATAAACCATACCTGCATCCAACCACTTGATGATATCCTTTATGAATACCTTTTGCATAGGCGGATTAAGCCTACATTAATGCTCAACACTAAAAATACAATCTGGCTGAAGTTGGAACTTATAAGTGTAAATTCCAGGCAGAATACCAATAATGTCAGCAATGGACCATCCAATGGCCCTTTTAAATACTTGCAAAATCGATACTAGAGCCTCAACTTGCCATTCAACTAAAGTTGGTGCTATAATGATTGAAAAAGTATTATTAGCTCCCAAGAAAGCAAAGTGATTGTGGGATGGAAAAGCTTTGAGCTCCAAGACAGGACACTCCTCAATAGAAGGCTTGGTCGGTGAAGTTACCCTATTCTTAAAATCCAAATCTAACTTTTTTAGTGCAAAAGTGTAGGAACCCATACCAGCAAGTGAGCTCATCATCTTATAATACTCATCAATATCATCACCTTTAAAGTACATGATTACCGCAACTAGTGCCTCGACACCAAGCCTCTCCTCAGTAGAAACTATCAAGAAATCCTCATTAACTGTATCAATAACTGAGATCACACGTATGTCCTTAGGTTGCTTCATAGATTAGAAAATGTTAGAATTCACTTCCTTATGATTCAACCAATATTTCAACTACCCAGTTTCCATAACCAATACTCTTCTAGTCACAAGGAATGGTCTCCCTAAGATGATGGGAACCTTAAAATCAACTTCACCATCGAGGATGATAAAATTAGCTAGAAAGATTAAGGACTCAACCCTCACCAAAAAATTATATAAAACTCCCATAGGCTTCTTTATAGTGCGGTCCGCCATAAGAAGTCTCATTAAAGTTGGTTTAGAAGACCCCAACCCCAATTGTTTAAACACTACTAGCGGCATCAGATTTATGCTAGCACCCAAGTAATACAACACCTTTGCAAAACTGAACACCCCAATGGTACATACAATTGTGAATGCTCCAGGATCTTTCTGTTTACTCCACAAGAGACTGGGAAGCTATTGCACTAAAGTGGTGAAAATTATCAACAGGCTTGTCCTCTTTTTTGTAACAAGATCTTTCATAAACTTCGCATAACCAGGCATTAGCTCAAGTGACACAACTAAAGAGACATTCATGGAAAATTATTTTAGCATCGACATAAACTTTTGATACTTTTCTTCTTTGGCTATCTTTTTCAATCTCTATGGAAAAGAAGAAGAAGAAGGTCATGAAATAGGAGTCAAAACTTATGGGACCTCATTTTCCTTCCCCTTTCTAGCTTTAGTCTTCTTTTTTAACAACTGGAGATGGATTTTTAGATGTCTTTCCATCAATAACTCTATTCTCTAATTCGGCTACCCTTTCATCATCAATCATCACGGGCTCAGCCTCATTATTAACAACTACAGGCATAGGTGGATCGATAGTCATCTTTCTACTTCTAGTGGTCACAACCATGTAGTGCTTGTTATTCTTTGGATTCTAGATAGTGTTGCTTAGAAGTGTACCTTTTTGACGTTGATTCAATGCCACAGACATTTGGCCAAACTGTTACTTAATCATGGTAGAATGAGACTCCACCTTCTGATTTATCCTAGAAATAACTACTTGAATCTCTTTATGGCTTTCATTAGTTTTCTCTACCCCTTTCAACACTTTAGAAAGAAGATCCTTCACCCTAGAATTACACAACTCAGCATCACGACTTCCAGACAGAATGCATAAGCCACTTCTGTCATTCTTGTAGTCATCCTTTCTTTTACAGTCACCATCTATACCTTTACTCCTATGTCTATACCCTAACCAGTTATAGTTGTTGTCCTTAAAAAAATTACGACCTTGATTTCCTTGACCAGAGCGCCAATTATCTTAATTAGACCCTTGGCCTTTAGCTCAAAAATCGTCACCTAATCATCTAGATATTTCGCCTCCTCATCAAAATCAAAATCATCATGTCTAGGCGCTTTACCTTATGAACTAACTATATTTACCTTCTCTTCCCCCGCTGCTGCAAATTATTTTATGAATAATTTAAACTCGGTCCTCAATTATGCTACCTCTTGAGCGATTAACTCATCTATTATTCGTTGTTCTGCGGAGCTCCTATTACATAAGTGCCTGCGGTAACATCAAAATCTTATGTGTGCCAGCCTCGGTTGGTTTTAGTAATCCTATTAAGTATTACTGAAGCCTACTCCCAAGTTAGACTCATAAATGCACCTCCTATTACAGTGTCTACCACAGCCATGTTGTTAGCATTCAAAGCTCTGTAGAAGATTTCAAGTAAACTGTGACTAGATATTCTATGATTTGGGACTTGTTGTAGCTTTTACTTAAACCTCAACAATGTCTCAAATAGTGCCTACAAATGTAGTTGCCTGAAGTTATTAATCCTGTCTTTTAATTTCCACATTCTGGATTGTAGGAAGAATCTCTCCAAGAATTGAGCCTTCAACTCTCACCAGGTAGTTATCGATCTGTTTGGTAGCTCAGTCAACCACAAGGTAGCTTCACCAGTCAATGAGAATGGAAATAATCATAGTCTAATAGCATCTTTATTCACACCATGTATCTTGTAGAATTTTCAAATCCTTAAAAAGTTTGGTATATGCAAGTTTGCATCAGCAATAGGCAAATCATTATATACTCTTTTCAAGTTCATCAGTTGAATCATCGCACTGGTTATGTCAAACTTCATCCCTGGTAGCAGTATAGGTAGAACAATAGCACCTGTTTCACCTAAATCATCATCCACAAGGTCAGGGTCATCATCAACATCATCATACTATGGGACAATGACAGAGAGGATACTTATGGTCGTTATTCCTTCTTTGCCTTTCTTGTTCCTTAGCAGCAGCCAGACTCTCTACTTCTTCTTATCTAGCCTGTGCATTAAGTGCTGCCTGCTGGGTAGCTTTTTATCTTTACTATTCTTCAGCGAGCATATAGGCAGTCGCTTCGTCTGTAGTCTCGTGAACTCCTTGATTAAGAATTCCTTGTTGATCCATTCTCCTTAAACTTCTCAGTGTCCTTTCAATTTCAAAATCAAGTGGAATCAGGGGATTTCCTTGACTCCTAGTCCTGGGCATGCACCAGTCTGCACCTTAAAAATAATTGGAAAAGTAAAATAATAAAATAAATACTAACAGTTAGACAAATACAACCAATCTAATCCTATGTCGTATTCTCCTACAACGGCACCAAAATTTGATGTCACCTAAATTACATCTCGCTATGAAGTACAAAGTGGTTGCTGAAGTAATATAGAACCCAACTAGGTTGGAGTCGATCCCACAGGGAATAGGCTAGAATCTCAGTCGATGTCGTAATCTCAGTTATTAGTAAATAGTTTTCGATAATTGGTGGGGTTTTGAAAGTTGGATTTTAAACAAGTAACAATTATGAATTTCTTCAAGTTTGTAATCAATAGAGGAGAGACACTAGGACTATTTTACCTATGACTTTATAACTCTATAGGTTTTTCATACTGGTGATCTCTCCCGGTGCTTAGCGTGTAGAATCGATAAGCTAAGTTAACCAAAACAACCATCCACTCCCAATTAGATTACTATCCTCAATTACTCGTCCAAGTCTTATGAGTTTTACAAGCTATCCCTTATCATAGATTCAGGTTAGCTTTCTCGAATCCATGGCTCAAGCTAATGAGTGAAGGTTGATAGCTCCAATTCTAAGTTGTTTGTTCTATTTTCCCATCTGTTACCCCTTCATCCAAAGAAACCAAAAATAAGGTAAGTTCTAACATTTGCAACCGGTAGAAAGAAATCAAAGTAAAGAGAACAACAATACATGCATAAACACCCATCAAGAATCACCGTATAAGAGAACAACAATACATGAATAAACACCCATCAAGAATCACTATATACTTTGAACCCTACTATATTATCCCATCATGTTCCCACAACCCTAGTTGAGGGGCTTAGCTACTCATAATTGTAAGAACACAATAGTAATTCTGGGGGGGAAATCATAATTATGCACTTACAAGAAGAAAAATTAAAACCACAGATCTCAACTATGAATTAATCTCTCGAAAAATGTGTTTAAAACTCTCAAAAACAATAATATGGACTCAAAAGTAGTGAGAGATCGTAACCTCAAACATAAACCTAATAGGAGTTTTTATACACATAAAAGAATCTTGTCCTAAACAAAATAGGAAAATTGAGTCAGCAGTGGAAATGGACGTGGAAACGAGTCGTAGGGCCTGGCTACACCTTATTTTGTATATTCTATAGCATGTTGGATTGTTCTTCTGCTAGCTGGTGACTATTGCTGGTGATGACTCATAGCAAGTCCCGATGGATCGTGGGGTGATCCATTGCCACTGAGTCATACTTTGTCAACTTTTAGGACTTGGGAATATCTACTTAGGAAGAGTCTTGGAAATAACTCGTAGTATCTCCTGACACCTCGTATGGAAGTCTCATAGCCACTGACATGGATTCGCACCTCTCCAAAACTTTTGGAGTTTTTCTTAAGGATAAGGAATGTGATGACTCATATTGTGCAATCATAGCCATCGCCTTATTTTCAATCTTAGGAACTTGAACATTGTCTATACAATGATTCAAGCCATGACTCAACTAGTAGCATGACCCAACGAGTTTTGGCCAAGCATCAAATGCCAACACTTGGTCAAATTTAGCTTTTTTTTTGGTCAATAACTACAAAAACCTGTTTTCCTACAAAGCACTTAAACAAACACATCAATCTACAAATACACCTAAGTTATTGCATATTTTTCTCATTTTAAACATCGAAAATATTGTGAAACCATGGTACATCAAAGGCCTACAAGGTGGGTAATTTCAGTAGCTTTTATTCTTAGGGCCATAGTTTCAGGGCTATCCTGCCCGACCTATTCAATATGTGATGTCAATGTCTATTAGGGTCACGTCTAAAGTTAGCCAGCCTTTCTCAGATTCTGGTAGTTATGTTCCTTCAGCGTTATTATCTCAGCGACCTACTCTAGACCGTTTATGCATAAGTGCAGTGGCGTTTGTAACATTAAGAGTTTTTGCCCTAATCTCAGACACACTGGTCAGTCAGGCCAGCAATAGACTTTCCAAGCCTTAGTTCTATTAGGTAGAAAAGGTAAAGGTAATTGTAGAGTTCATTCACAGTGTAGGCATGGTGGTCATCAAAAAGGTAGAGGTGGATATAGGCCAATCGGGGCGGGGGCATGTTGATCGATATAGTGCATAGGATGGGAGGGGTGGCGCTCAGACTGGTGAAAAGTCTCACTTCTATGCTTTTCCCTATAGGCCAGCGGTAGAGTCTTCAGAAGTGGTGATCACAGGTACTATTCTTGTGTGTGACTGCATGGCTTCTATTTTGTTTAATATGGGTTCTATATTCTCTTATATTTCTATGAATTTTTCCTTGGGTCGAGATTTGGTTTGTGAAATACTTGATACCCTTATGTATATGTCTACACCAATTGGGGTTTCGGTGGTAGTTGATCAAGTTTGCTGGGCTTGCTCATTTATGTTCATGGGATATCAGACTTGGGTTAATTTAATGATTCTAGACATAGTGGATTTATACACTATCTTGGGAATGAGTTTATTATCTCATACTATGCGATTCTTTACTGTCATACCAAGACAGTCACGTTACTTATGCCCGGGATGGATAGATTAGAGTGGGAGGGTAATTGTAAGCCTACTCTTTTGAGACTTTTATCTTTTATTCAAGCCAAGAAGTTAGTTGGTAAGGGGTGTCAGGCTTTTCTAGCTCATCTTTGGGATACTAGTGTTGTGGTCCTTCCTATTGTGTCAGTTTCAGTGGTGTGTGAATTATTAAGAGTGTTCATTGATGACCTACCTGAGATGCTGCATGATTATGACATTGATTTTTTGCATAACATTAGAGCCAGGTACTCGTCCCATTTCCATTCCTCCTTGTAGGATGGCACTGACCGAGCTAAGAGAGCTAAATTCCTAGTTTTGAGAATTGTTGTACAAGGGTTTCATCCATCCTAGTGCTTCTCTGTGGGGTGCTCTGGACTAGTTTGTTAAGACAAAGAATGGTAGTCTACATGTGTGCATAGATTACCGACAGTTGAACAAGGTTACAATTCGTAACAAGTACCCATTGCCCAGGATAGATGACTTGTTTGATCAACTATAGGGTGCTTCCATGTTTTCTAAAATTGGTCCGGTTATCGCCATCTTAAGATTTGGGCAGAGGACATACCAAAAATTACTTTTTGAACTCGTTATGGTCATTATGAGTTCTTGGTAAAGTCTTTGGGTTTGACTAACACCCCGGCTTCTTTATGGGGTTGATGAATGGGGTATTTAATCTGTATTTAGAGCCATTTGTCGTTGTTTTTATTGATGATATTTTGGTATAATCCAAGAGTAGTGAGGAGCATGAGGCTACTTGCGCATTGTTTTGGGGTTGCTAAAAGAGAAGAAGGTTTTTGCTAAGTATTCTAAGTGTAAATTTTGGTTGTCTTTAGTATCATTCTTGGAGCACATGGTTTCTATGGAAGGGGTTATAGTAGACCCAAAAAAGATTGAGGTTGTGAAGAATTGGGCCAGGCCTACGATTATGACCGAAATCCTAAGTTTTGTGTAGTTGGCTAGTTATTATCGCAGGTTCGTCAAAGGGTTATCTTTTATTGCTTCACACACGACTCGATTCACTCAGAAGGAAGTAACTTTTGTATGGATTGATGAGTGTGAAGAGATATTTCAAATTCTCAAAACTTTGCTGACTTCGGCTCTTATTTTTGCCCTGCCATTGAAGGTAAAGATTTTATTGTGTATTGTGATGCTTCACATTCTGGTTTGGGTACTTATTGATGCACGACAAGAATGTGATTGCCTGTGCTTCAAGTCAATTAAAGGTTCATGAGATGAATTATCCCACCTATGATTTGGAGTTGGAAGCGGGGTGTTTGCTCTCAAAATATGGCTCCATTATCTTTACGGAATGAAGTGTGAGTTATTCACTGATCATCACAGTTTACAACATGTGTTCACTTTAGGGGGACTTGAATATGAGGAAGTAGGGTGGATGGAAATACTCAAGAATTATGATAGTTCAATCCACTATCATCCAAGCAAGGCCAAAGTGATGGTAGATGCATTGAGTCGAAAGACAGACCGGATGGGTAGTTTGGCACGTTTGGATGTTTCTAGACATCCGTTGGTTAGGGAGGTCCAAACCTTAACTAATAAGCTCATTAGATTATAGGTGACCAAGAGGGGAGGATTGCTAGATAATATTGAGGTGAGGTATACTATCTTGACCAAATCAAAGCTAGGCAGTTCGAAGATGAAAAATCAGCTAAAATTCACGACAAAGTGTTGTAAAGTGAGGCCAACGAGTCGATCCTTGATATTGAAGGTGTGTTGAGGATTAGAGGATGAGTTAATTTACCTTGTGTTGGTGATTTAATTTCAACCATTCTTGCAGAGGCTTAGAGGTCAAGGTACTTCATACATCCTGGTGCAACTAAGATGTACCGTGACTTGAAACAACACTATTGGTGTCGCATGAAGCAGGATCTAGTGACTTCAAACAACACTATTGGTGTCACTCGAAGCAGGATCTAGTGAATTTTGTGGCTAAGTGCCAGAACTGCCAACAGGTGAAGTATGAACATCAAGGACCTGGTGGTAATCTTCAGAGGAAGCCCATTCCTGAATGGAAGTGCGAGCGAATAGCCATGGATTTCGTTGTTGGGCTTCCCAAGACCTTGAGGAAGGATGATTTTATTAGGGTGATTGTGGACCGATTAACTAAGTCTATACATTTCATTCAAGTACAAGTGACTTATAATGCAACCAAGCTAGCTAAAATCTATGTTAAGGAGATTGTACGACTGCATGGGGTGCTCATCTCCATTATATCGGATAGAGGTACACAGTTTCCTCTACCTTTTGGGAGAAACTTCAAGAAGAGTTAGGTACTAGATTAGATTTGAGTACAGTCTTTCATCTTCAGATTGATGGGCAGTCTTAACGGATGATCCAAGTGTTGGAAGACATGCTTCGGGCTTGTGTCAGTGATTTTAGTGGTCATTGGGACTAGTTCTTACCCTTGTGGGAGTTTGCTTACAACGATAGCTATTATTCGAGTAATGTGGCTCATTTTGAAGCTTTGTATGGGAGAAGGTGTATATCATCCATTGGGTGGTTTGATGACTGTAAAGTGAGGCCTTGGGGCACTAATTTGTTGAAGGAGTTAATAGAAAGGGTGAGGTTCATATATGAGAAACTAGTGGCACCTCAAAGTAGACAAAAGAAGTATACGGATAAAAATGTAAGACATGTGAATTTCAAGAAGGGCGAGCATGTGTTGTTGTCACGACCCAGAATCTGAGGTTATGATAGTACCTACCCCGACCCAACCTTGGTAGGTAAGCCTAACTCCGCAATAGATATGAAAGATGAAGAAGAAGATAAATAACAATCAAATACAAGACTTATAAAGTCAAGCCAATAATATAAAACAACTCCAAAATTTGAAATAGATACAACTCCAATCCCAAAATCTAGTATCATGAGTAAAGAGACTTAAAGACTGATGTAGTACACAAAAATACATAAAATCCTATCTCTAAATGTAAAATAAAGACATCATTATGATAAAGAGGAAGTTTAGAACATGCTCCAGATGAAGAGCTCGCCAGCACTCCGAAGCACTCTCAAATCAACACGAACTCAGGCTCCAGGAGTCATACTCGAACTGGGATCAACACCAAAAGAGTACAGAAAGTAGGAGTGAGTATGGTCCACTTGTACTCAGTAGGCATCATAGGCCAACCAAGCAAAGTAGAAAATTAAACATATAAAGGATACTATGAGAAATGCTTCCACCTGCATACAGAAAAGTTCCCAACAGTGTCCCAAGCCATACAACTCCTAATATAATAAAAAATACAACTACAATAATAGTATAAGAATAACTACACACAAATATACAAAAGGAAGACTAAAATACACATTAACAATCACATAAGAGAAATGCAAGTGATGCAATTCAATGATATGATAAGTATGCAAAATCTCAATTTCACCTCGTCTATGACTTCTTAGCATAAGCTTCTAGGACAGGACCCATGGGGCATTCACAATTCATATACTATCACAATCTCATCAATCAACCTTACCGGTACATCCCTCGATAAAGGCATTTTAAAAAGTGTATCATTTCTTTTAGAAATAGTATTTCTCAGTGGTACCAATTCCATGAATATGGATGAATGAATGAGTATGCATGCTCATAACTAGTTCAACATCATATAATAAATCAAATCAATAATTGTATAACTGAGCTACAGTCTACTCAAATATCAATAGATCATGATACATGCAATCGTATGGCAGTACAGTAGTAGACAGTCATGTAAGACATCAATAATATCAATTCAAGCCCCCACTCGGGCATCACAATAATAATAAAGGACAAATAATACTCAAAAAAGACCAATACCAGCCCCCACACGGGCATCTTAATGATAATAACTTCTCAAATCAATAATAATATTCATATAAGCCCCCATATGGGCAACGCGATAAAACAATGATCTTAAAAGAAGAATCTCACTATAAAATCCCATATCCATAGCATACTTTACATGAATGGTTAACTAGCCGGCCCAGTCTGAAGAAAGTGAAGTCATAAACTACCTCGAAAGCCGAAACACAAGCCTGGACCCCTTAACAATAAGCCTTTCCTTTTCGTGCAACCTTGGAACAAATCCTATCAATCAAAATGTAATTTACGAGTCAACATAGTCTAATAATACCCATATTAGCCACTTTCGTTTTGGGTCCAAAAACACTTCAAAAATTGAACCCAAAATAAAAAGGATAAAACTGGAAATTTTATTAAAGAATCATGCTACCTATATTCTAACAATTCTAAATATGAAAATCCATCAAAAATAAGTTGAAATCGAGCTTGAAATCATTGAAAATCCATTTTCTCACTTTACCAGATAAAACCCAAAATCCCAAATTTAAAATCCAAGTTTTGAAGTTGTTTTTGAGATAAAATCAATGGGTAATAATACAAATTAGGCTTAGAAGCTTACCCAAACAAGTTTGATGAAAAACCCTCTTTGAAATAGTCTATCCTGGGGTCTCAAAGCTTTAAAAATGGTGAAAATGGAGTACTGGAATCACAAAAATAGAGTATTTATATTGTTCTATGAATAGTACCTCACGATCGCAATCTAGGCCACGCCATCATGAGGTCAATATTGACCAGCCATTAAGTTTGGTCATCGCGATCATAGGAGAGGGACATGCAATCGTGATTCATTACCACGACCCGGCCCAGACTACTCTTCGTGATCACGGTCAACCCCCACGTGATCACAATGAGTCATTTAGTCAAACCTCGCGATCGTGAAACTTAGCCACACGATCACGATGAAAAACCAAGTGTTGCAGCAGAACACTGCACCAATAGTGATTTTGGGCAAGAAAATGTCTCGATTGAACCCTCGGGATTCATTCAGGACACCACAAAAATATCCAATAATGCTACTAGGCTGATTTTGACATTTCAGACTCAATCAAATCATTGGATTTACCAAAAGAGGTCATTTTTAATACGTTACCCTTGGGAAACCCTTTAGGCTAAAATAACTAGTTTCTCATCTAAATGCTTAAAACTCAAAATAAAGACGCGAAACCCAAACCAACCACGCTACTAAACCAAAAACGACATTTTGGATCTAAAGGAACTGACAAAATCACCATCCTACGCTCGTCACAAAATATTAACCAAAGTCAATTATGTAACACTTCAAGGTTACTCAAAACCTTAAACTCACATAATTTATTCCCAAACGCTTCGAGAACTGTAACAACCATCCCAACAACTTATAATGATATAAAGAAACCATGGGGAAGGGAAAAATGGTTAAAACATAGAAAAGGTTAAACATCACAATGAGGGTTGTTACATTATCCACCACTAAAACATGTATTCATCCTCAAACGAAAAAGTAAAGAAAGTACCTGAATCAGTAAAAAGTTGGGGGTATCTACTCCACATATCGGACTCAACCTCCCATGTAGCCTCCTCAATTGGGTGATGTCTCCACTGAACTTTCAGAGAATCAATATACTTGGATCTCAACTTTCTAGTTTGCCTATCCAAAATAGTAATAGGCTCCTCCTCAAAGGACAAATCATAAGCTAATGCAATTGAATCCCACCGGATAACATAAGAATTGTTGGGATAGTATCTCTTCAACATCAAGACGTGGAATATCGGATGAACCACTGACAGGTTCGGAGGTAGAGCCAACCTATAAGCCACATCTCCAAACTTTTCAAGAATCTCAAAAGGTCCAATAAACCTCGGACTAAGCTTCCCTTTTTTCCAAAATCTCATCACACCCTTTATGGGTGATACCTTCAACAAAACCCGCTCACCCAGCATGAATTCCACATCATAAGCTCTTTAATTAATGTAACTCTTCTGCCTACTCTGGGAAGCCACTAAGTCTCTGCTGAATCAATCTTACTCAATCCATCAAGTCTCTCAACAAGTTGGTTCCCCGAGGCCTAACCTCAAATGAATCAAACCATCCCGCGGGGGATCTATACCTCCTCTCATACAAAGCCTCAAAAAATGCCATCTAAATGCTGGAATAGTAACTGTTGTTGTAGGCAAACTTTGCTAAGGGCAAGAACTTGTCCCAATGACCACCAAAATCCATAACACCACCAAATTCCATAACACATACTCGAAGCATGTCCTTTAACACCTAAATGGTCCTCTCTGACTGGCCATCCTTCTGAGGGTGAAAAATCATGCTAAACACAAGTTGGGTACCCAACTCACTCAACATAAAACTCCAAAAAGTTGAGGTAAATTACATGCCTCTATCAGAAATAATGGAGATAGGTGCACCATGCAATTGAAATATCTCTCGAGTGTAGATCTTGAAAACTTCTCCGTATTATAATTCACTTTCACCTTTACAAAGTGTGCTGATTTAGTCAACCTATCCGCAATCACCCAAATGGAATCAAACTTCTCCAAAGTTAGGGGTAGACCAACCACAAAGTTTGTAGTGATCCGATCTCATTTCCACTTTGGAACAGTCATCATTTGCATTGTACCACCTAGTCATTGATACTTTTACTTCACTTATTGACAATTCAAACACTTGGCTAGAAACTCCACAATGTCTTTCTTCATCCCACACCACCAATAGTATTGCTTCAAGTCATGGTACATTTTAGTTGCTCCTGGATGAATAGAATACCTCAAATAATGAGTCTTCTCCAAGATCAGTCTAATCTAACCATTAATTATCAACACACAGAAATGACCATGAATACTCAAAACACCCTTGGGATCAAGAGATGCCGTCCTCGTCTCACCACTCAACATTTTATCATGAAGTACTCTCAACTTCTCATCATCAAACTGTTGAGCTCGAATCTACCCCATCAATGAGGATCTAGCCTCAACATATGCCAAAACACGCCCAGGTGCTAAAATATCAAGTCGAACTAACTTGTTAGCCAAAGACTGAACATCTAAGGCTAAAGGTTGCTCCTCCACTAAAAGAAAAGCCAAACTCCCTATACTCGCCGCCTTCCAACTCATGGCATCCGCTACCATATTAGCCTTGACTGGATAATAAATATTAGTAAATTCATAATCCTTAAGCAACTCTAACCATCTACATTGTCTCATATTAAAATCTCACTCAGTAAAGAAATACTGAAGGTTATAATGATAGGAGAAAATTTCACAATGAACACCATACAAATAGTGACGCCATAATTTTAACACAAACACAACCGCGGCTAACTCTAATTACAAGTAGGGTAGTTCTTCTTATGGACCTTCAACTACCTAGAAGCATCGGCTATCACCTTACCCTTCTACATTAACAGAGCATCCAAGAAAACTCTGGAAGCATCATAAAAAACACAATAAAACTAATGCCCTCCTCAGGCAAAGTCAAGATAAGTGCCAAAGTCAATAACTCCTTGAGATTTTGAAAGCTCCTCTCACAATCATCTGACCATTGGAAAATAACTTTTTTCGGAGTCAACTTAGTTAAAGGAGCCGTAATAGAAGAGAATCCCTATACAAACCATCGATAATAGCCCTCTAACCCAAAAAAACTCCAAACCTAAGTAGGATAAATAGGTCTAGCCTAATCACACACTGCCGCCACCTTAGCCAGATCAACCATAATAACATCCTTGGTCAACACTTGACCCAAGAAAGAAACATAATCCAACCAAAACTCTCACTTGGAGAAGTTGGCATAAACCTTCTCAACACTCAATCTCTGAAGTACGGCCCTCAAATGCCATACATGCTTAATTTTACTCTTGGAATAAATCACGATGAACACAATTATATAAAAATCAAGATAAGGCCTAAATACTTTGTTCATCAACTCCATAAACACCGCTGGGCCATTAGTCATCCCAAAAGACATAACCAAGAACTCATAATGGCCATACTACATCTGAAAAGCTATCTTCAAAATATCTGATGCTCTAATCCTCAGAAGATGGTAACCAAATCATAAGTCAATCTTAAAAAACACTGAAGCACTCTAAAGCTGATCAAATAAATCATTGATGTAAGGAAGAGAATACTTGTTCTTTAGTCATATTATTCAATTATCGATAATCAATACACATGTGCATGGATCCATTTTTGTTCTTCACGAGCATGATAAAAGCACCCCAAAGAGACACACTAGGTCTAATAAAACCCTTACTCAATAAATCCTATAATTGCTCATTCAATTCCTTCAACTCTGTTGGGGCCATCCTATATGAAGGAATGGAAATAGGCTTAGTTCCCTGCTCTACATCAATAGCAAAATCAATATCCCTATCTACAGGAACACCAAGTAAGTCCATATAAAACACATCTATGAACTCTCTAATGACTCTCACAGAATACAAGGAAGGTGGTGAATCAACACTAGTATCGCGCATATAGGCTACATAAAAAAGACACATTTTTCCTACCATGACATGAGCATGAAGAAAAGATATAACCCTTTTTGGATATGAATTAGGAGTACCCTTCTATTCTAACCTCAACATACAAAGAATAGCTAAGTTTACGATCTTGGCAAAATAATCCAAAATTGCATGATAAGGAGATAACCAATCCGCACCCAATGTGAAATCAAAGTCAACCATATCAAGGATAATCAAGTCTACCTGAATCTCATACCTCAAAAAGGTCACCACACATGATTAGTACACCTGATCCACCACTAATGAATTGCTTATGGGGGTAGAAACACGAATGGGTAAGACAAAGGACTCACACATAGCATCAATACAAGCAGTAAAATATGTAGAAACATAAGAGAATGTAGACCCAGAGTCAAACAGTATTAAAGCAGGATAATGGAAAACTGGGATGATATCTGTAATCACAGCATTAGAGGCCTCTGCCTCAGGTATCCTAGGAAAAGCATAGCATTGACCTCATTCGATAACTAAGCAATACCTCATCCATTACCATGAGCTCTCTAGGCTCTACCTTTTGTACCTTTAGATCTACCTCTACTAGCCTGTGTACCCCCTCTAAGTACTTAAATTAGCATCAAACAAAGCTGAAGCTGAGAACCCTATTGGGAAGGACCCATCATACACTGAGGACAATACCTAACTAAGTGTCAAAGCTTATCATACACAAAATATCCCCTACTAGATAAATCACATTGTGAGGGCCTAGAAGAACCAAATTCCCTCCATAACCTGATGAACTAAAATGAAACTCTAGGCCTACATGACCTGATCTCTGACTATTCAAAGCCTAAGAACTCGCAAACCTATTATTTGAACTCTACAAAGCTTCTTGAATCAGTCTGCCACGGTAACCATGAGAACCTCTACCTGAGAAATTCCTACCTCAAGATGAATGACCACTAAAACCACCCTGTCAGCGTACCTTCTTACCACCACCACTCTATGTACCCTGGTAAATAGTCTATATCATTTGAATGATCCATAATACTCTGAAAAAAACCACCTGAATTCACTAATTGAGTCATCACCAACTGATAATAACTATTCAAACCCTTAATAAACTTTTTGATCCTTTCAGACTCTGTGGAGATACTAGCAGTGAAATACATAGATAAGGCATCAAAAAAACTCTGATACTCAGTAATAGTCATGGATCCCTGCTTTAAATCATCAAACTCATCCCTCAGCTTGTCCTTCAATCTATAGTGCATAAACCTCTCCTGGAAAATCTTTGAAAACTAGGTATAAGTCAAAGAAAGGGAACCCACTGGTCTACAACTGACTTAAGATCTCCACTACTACTTAGTTGCATTCATTTACTTAAAGGTAGTGCAATAAACACCAAGGGATTTAAGCAAACCAAGGTTATGTAACCTATCCTGACAATCAACCAAGAACTCATAAGCATCCTCACCAATAGCACCACTAAACTAAGGACAAAATAATCTTATAATTCTCTTAAACCTCTTTTAATTATCAGTAGACATCAATGGACCAGGAGCTACAAGCAGAACAATAAGTCTTGTAGGTAATGCCTCAATACATGGGGCCATAACAGCAGTTGGCTATGCCCCGGGATACTAAAAAACATGAGTAAGAACCTACCCTAGTAGCTGAACACCCTCTCTCATCTGAGAATTATCTGGTGTACCCGGTAGAACACCCACCTGAGAGGTGCCATTTAAATGGACGAAAGGCTAACTCAGAATATCCTGTAACACTAGGGTGGAAACAAAACCTTGAGGGGCCTAGGCTGGCTCCACATCCTTTGGCTAAAAATTTGCCTCAACATGATCAATCTTAGGCTCGAGAGAGGCCACTATAGCTTGCCTTATAATCGGAGTTGCTTCTCGTTCCCGGCCTCTACCTCTGTCTTGGCCGCGACCATTGCCACGCCCCTTGATAGGGACTACTACAATGGGTGTTGGCTCAACATCCTTAACAAATCCTGATCAAATTCTCATAATCTATGCAAAAAAAGTAGAATACAAGTTAGAATATTGGGCATGAACAACACGCATGATAAAGAATCAAAATAGAGAAGTTTTCCTAAAAATATCCCATAGCATCGGAAAGATATATATGAATAACAACGTATCAATCCAGGGGATAAAATTAGACATCTTGACCTTTTATTCATGAGACAGGTGAACCTAGCACTCTGATACCAATTTGTCATGATCCAGAATTCGAGGTCATGATAGCACCTACCCTGACCCAACTTTGATAGGTAAGACTAACTTCACAAGAGATATGAAAGAAGAAAAAAAGATAAATAATAATCAAATACAAGACTTTAGGATAAAGTCATGCCTATAATATAAAACAACTCCAAAATCTAAAATAGATACAACTCCAATCCCAAATTCTAGTGTAATGAGTTAAGAGCACTCTAAGACCAACATAGTACACAAAAATACATAAAACCCTGACTTTGAATGTAAAATAAATTATAATTATAAAGAGGAAGTTTAGAATATACTTCGGATGGGAAGCTCACCATTACTCTTAAGCACTCTCAAATCAGTATGAACTTAAGCTCTGCGGGTCGCACTTGAACTGGGATCTGCACCAAAAGGGTACAGAAAGTAAGAGTGAGTATGTTCCACTTATACTCAGTAGGCATCATAGGCCGACCAAGCAAAGTAGAAAACTAAACATATAAAGAATACTATGAGCAACACTTCCACCTGCATACCGAAAAGTTCCCAATGGTGGATCAATCCATACAGCTCCTAACAGTATAAATAATACAAATACAATAATAGTATAAGAGTAACCAATAAAAGAAGACTAAATTACACAATAACAATCAAATAAGAGAAATATAAGATATGCAATGTAATGATATGATAAAGATGCAATGTCTCAATGTCACCTCATACAAACCTTTCAAGAATATTCTTCCAGGACTACACCCATCAGGGGTTCACAACCTATATACTATTACAATCTCATCAATCAGCCTTGCTGGCACATCCCTCGATTAAGGCATTTTATAAAGTGTCTCATGTCTTTCAAAAATAGTATTTATCAGTGGTACTAGTTCCATGAATATGGATGAATGAATAAGGATACATGCTCACAACTAGTTTAACAGTATAGAATGAATCAAAGCAATAATGGTATAAATGAGCTCTAGTCTCATCAAATCTTAATAGATTATGATACACCATCTCATGGCAACACAATAGTAGAGAGTTATGTAAGACGTTAATAATACCAATCCAAGCCCCCACTTAGGAATCATAACAATAATAAAGGATAAATAATGTACCAGCACCCGCATGGGCATCTCAATGATAATAACCTCTCAGGTCAATAATAATATTTGCATAAGCCCCCATATGGGCAACTTTACATGATGAATCTCACAATAAAATAATTATCTTAAATGATGAATCTCACAATAAAATCCCCAACCTATAGCATACTTTACATGAACGGTTAACTCTCCAGCCCAATCTGAAGAAAGTTAAGCTATAACCTCCTCAAAAGTCAAAACACGTGACTAGACCCCTCAACAAGAATCCTTTACTTCCCATGCAGCCTTAGAATAAACTCAATCTATCAAAAACAAAATTTACTAGTCAATAGGAGTCTAATGATACCTATATTAGCGACCTTCATTTTGAGTCCAAAAACACTTTGAAAATAGACCTCAAAATAAAAAGGATAAATTGGAAATTCTATTAACGAATCATGTTACCCATACTTTAAGGATTCCAAATATGAAAACCCATCAAAAAATAAGTTGAAATCGAGCTTAGAATTATTGAAAACCCATTTTCTCACTTTACTGGGTAAACCCCAAAATTCCAAGTTTCATATCAAAGTTTTGAAGTTATTTTTGAGATAAAATCAATGGTTAATGATAGAAATTAGGTTTATAAGCTTACCCAAACAAGTTTGATGAAAAAAACCCTCTTTAAACTTGCCTATCTCGAGGTTTCAAAGCTCAAAAATGGTGAAAATAGAGTTGGAATCACAAAAATGGAGTATTTGTATTATTCCACATGCAATCACTAGGTTAACATTGACAATCCATTAAGTTTTTCCATCGCAATAGCGGGAGTAGGACACACGATTGTGAACTATTACCCCAACCCAGCCTAGACTACTCTTCACGATCACGGTCAACCCCCATGCAATTATGGTGAATCACTTGGTCAAACCTCATGATTGTGACTCTTGGCCATAAAATCGCAATGAAAAACCAGGTGTTACACCATAAATCTGCACCATCAGTGATTTTGGACAAGAAATTATCCCAACTGTACCTTTGGGATTGGTTTGAGACCCCATAGAAATAATATAATAATGCTACTAGGCTAATTTTGATGTTTTGAACTCAATAAAACCATCAAATTTACCAAAAGAGGTTGCTTTCAATAAGTTACCCCCAAGAACCCCTTTAGGATAAAATAACTAGTTCTCATCTAAATGCTTAAAACTCAAAAAGAAAACAACTCGAAACCCAAACCAACCATGCTACTAAACCAAAAATGACATTCTAAATCTAATAGAACTGACATGAATCATCATCCGATGATTGGATCACAAAATATTGACCGAAGTTAAATATAACACTTTAAGGCTACTTAAAACCTCAAACTCACATAATTCATTCTCGAATGCTTTGGGGACTGTGCAAACCATCCCTACAACTCATAAATGATATAAAGCAACCATGAGGAAGAAAAATATGGTCAAAACACAAAAAAGTTAAAAATCACAATGAGGGTTGTTACAGTTGCTCAAAGTTTCACCCATGAAAGGTGTGATGTGATTTAGAAAGAACGGTACGCTTATGTCAAGGTTAATTGGACCATTTGAGAGTTTACAGGATGTGGGAACCATGGCATATAGATTGGCTCTACCTCCTAGTTTGTTGGAAGTTCATCTCATATTTTATGTTTTGATGCAAAAAGTATCATAGAGATAGTGATTATATCACCTGTTGAGACTCAGTGTTTCTAGATGAGGACCTCTTTTATGAAGAAAAACCCACTGCTATTCTTGATAAATATTTCTGGAAGTTAAGAACTAAAGTGATTCCATCCATAAAGGTCAAATGGAGGAACTGTCCTATTGAGGAGGCCACTTGGAAGACTGAAGCGGACATAACCAAGCACTATCCCCAATTGTTCATTGATTAAGATCATTTTTATTTGCTTCCTTGTAAAACCCCGTACCTTCTCAACCCTACTTGACGACGTTGAATAATGTTTACTTAGGTGTTGAGATTTCATGGGTATGTGTTTTATAGTGTCATTGGTGAAACATTTGATATCGGACCTAATATGTGCGATTTGACCTTCGTAAGAGGTGTTTTGTGATTTCGTGGAGCATTTGTGTAATACCCCATACATATTCCAACCTCATTTGATGATTAAGATCACTAAGTAAGTATTTTGTAGTGTTTTGATAAGGTATTGGATGATATGCAAGTATTGAAGAAGTGGCCGAAAAATTCAGCAAGGTGTTGAAACTTGCGCCACTCCCTGTTTCAGGGGGTGTGGCGCAAGCCACCTGATTTAGAGGGGGTTCATTTCTTGCGCCACTGCCTTGCTTTGCAGCAGTGGTGCAAGGCACAAAAAATGTGCCCTTCCCGTGCTCGTTTTGCAACTCAATTCTACGTCGATTCTTATATGGTTTCTTTTGGTTCTTTGGAGTTCTTTGAGCATTGTTAAAGCTTCAAATACTTCAATACACTCCTACATACTCCTACATGATCAAGTCGTGAAACACAAGTAGCTATCAAATTAAGTTCAAGTAAACCATGGGTGGCTAGAATTCCTATTCTTGCGATTGAGGCGACGAACATGACTCTTGTAAGTGAATATTGTTCTGACGTTATGGAATTATTTAAACATGAGATATATGGGGAATTATAAATTAAAGTTGGTGGGATAAGCTAACAATTATATATTGACCAAGGGACCATTGCATTAAATGCCAAGGAAATGGCTAAGGATGACTTGAGCACTATATAAAGGTCCCAAAAATCAGATTTTTATACCTAAACACACACAACACATTTTGAGAATTACAAGACATTTTCTTTTGGTTCTCTCAAACCCTAAGAACCCTAAGCCCTTTTCCTTGGACAAAATCATCTTATTCTAAGCCTTGGTAAGTATTTATTCTTATGTATTAATATGTTATATACTTAATATGGCGGGTATATCATGATGGTTATGTTATCAAGATGGTGAATAGTGTATTTGTGCTTTTGGTAAAAGATGTGTCATCTTTGTGATTTGAACTTGAAAAGAGACTTGATGTCTTGATGAAAGTGAATGGTATGGACAAAATATGAACATGTATGGTGTGATTTTGTTATTAAACTTGTTATTTTTCTATAAGTGTAAATTATGGGATTTTGGCCGATATGTGCTATGAGGTGTTTTAAGATAATTTGATGGATTATTTGTGATGTGGTGCGGATAAGAAGTGTAAAGGAGAAGTGTTATGGTGAAATGTATTGATTATCATGTATTGGTCAATGTTGGGAATATTGTGGCATTTTTGGAATAATAATTTCATCAATGGTTTTGTCAAGGGGAAATGGCATGTTTAAAGGCAAACATGTAACTCATTGACGTTATATGCAATTGTAAAGTAGTTGGTGGTTAATGTAAATCCCGTTATGTATTTGTGTTGTAGAGTGACACATAAAGAAGGAGCAGGACTATTGTATGCACATCTAATATTGTATATCCGTATTGAGAATACAAGGTATGTAAGGTTACTCTGTCCGTATCTTTCTGCGGCAAATAGTAATCACATTGACATTATGCTTGTCCCATCCCGAAATGTGCTAGGGTATCCTATATGCAATTATCAATGGTCATTATCATATAGTTCCTACTCATTGATCAATTGTGAATCTCATGTCTCATATTCATGGTTAATGTTCCAAAAGCTCAATAAGGTTATGTTCCAATGTTCCAATAGTGATAATACTCATGTCTTTTGTTCATGGATTATTTGTCCAATGGTGTTATGGTGCTAATAATATTATGTTTCTCACAATGTTTATTCTCATGTATCTCACTCATTGGTTAATGATCCAAAGCTTAAAGTAAAGTTGTGACTATCATAGTATCAATCTCAAAGTAATGAACAAAGTAATGCATATGTGGTTAATGATCAAGTATAGGTGGCACCTTTGGGGGCAAATGCCTAGCTCAAGCCAATCCCGAGATTTGTTGGACCAGGGGGCAGTCCTAGAGGCATAAGCCTAGCTCGGATCGATCCTGACAGGGGGCAGCTCGAGAGGTAATAACCTAGCTCGAGCCAAACCTGAAATGTTGTATGGGTGGCAGCTCTAGAGTTACTAACCTAGCTCGAGCCGATCCCGATATATACATTGATTCATAGGGTGGCAGCTCTAGGGGCATAAGCCTAGCTCAAGCCGATCCCAACATAACGCTATGTTATGTTTAAAACCCATTGTTCAGTCGGGGCCCGGGTATCACAGATCACAGACAAAGATGAATAGCAAAGATACAAAGAAAGTAATGAAAGCAAAACACATGGTTTCCAAAGTTCAGTATAGTGACTTATCTATATTGCTCATTCATTTGTATTTGAGTTCATTGACATATTTACATATCATACAAGTTTCATATGGCCTTACATACTCAGTACATTCTTCT
Source organism: Capsicum rhomboideum (assembly GCA_031232105.1). NCBI lineage: Eukaryota > Viridiplantae > Streptophyta > Magnoliopsida > Solanales > Solanaceae > Capsicum > Capsicum rhomboideum. The sequence continues at coordinate 41,189,127 of CP124719.1, read as the reverse complement.
TACTGACCCCTCTTGAGGGATTTACCTTACTTGCTGCAGGCGCAGGTTCTAGTAGACCTCCACAGTAGGTTGCAGGACATTCACAGCTTTTGGTGAGCTCCAGTTAGTTCAGGGCTTCTCCGAGTCACAGTTGTACATATGTTTTGGTGTTGTACATGTTGTATACAGTGGGGGCTTGTCCCGACTTTTAGCTCATTTTGGTCAATGCATTTGTTAGAGGCTTTTGTAGACGGATGTGGGGATATAAATGTAAAAGGTATATGTCATTTTTGACTTGGTGGCCTTAACGGCCAAGTTTCGCATATGTATATATATATATCACATGTTCCATGAATTACATTGTTGGTATCCAAAGTTATTATGTGATTATGGGTTTCTTGTGGCATGTATATGATTGAATAGAGGCAAAGCTTGGTTCTCTCGGGCCTTATCGGCTACGAGTGCCAATCCATCCCCATGGGATTTGGGGCGTGACAAAAGTGGTATCAGAGCAGGTCATTCTAAGGGTGTCTACAAAGCCGTGTCTGAGTAGAGTCTTACTTATCGATGTGTTGTGCACCACATTTATAAGTAGGAGGCTACAGAACATTTAGGATGTTGTTTCGTTTCTTCACTTCTAGATCGTGCAATAGAGTCAGTGTTGTAAGTTGAATTGAATCTGATCAAGGTAATTATTTTTCTTTGGTATAGTCAAAATGCCAATCACGAGAAGAGGAAAAGGTAAAGGGAAGCAGGTAGATGTGCTTGCTGAAGAAGGAATGAGTAGATTGCCACCTGACCAAGCTAGTCAAGGTGGAGCAAATGCTGAAATTTCATCGCGGTCTTCGTCTACTTTTCCAGCTCCAGAGGAGCCAGTTGGTAGAGAAGTACCCGCGGAACCACCAATGAATGCCACAGATCAGGATCTTAGAAATGCAGTTCATATGTTGACACAGTTAGTGGCAGCCCAAAGTCAAGGACGAGCTGGTCCGATTACACATGATGATGATGCGGCTAGAGTGGCGAGTCGCAGAACACAGGATTTCTTGAAACTGGACCCTCCTATATTCACTAGGTCATATACGAAAGCAGATCCACAGGACTTCGTGGATCAAATTCAGAGGGCTTTGGAAGTTATGCACGTGACAGAGGTAGAAACAGTTGAACTTGTTGCATACAGGCTGAAAGGAGAGGCGATATTGTGGTATGAGGATTGGAAGAAATCCCGTGATATTGGTGTAAATCCACCTAATTGGGAAGAGTTTAAAGTGGCCTTCCTTGATCATTACCTGCCCTATGAGATCCGTGAGCCACGTGCGGATCAGTTCCTAAATCTCCGTCAGGGAAATCTAAGCTTCAGGGAATACAGTTTGCAATTTAATTCCTTGGCTCGATATGCGCCAAATATTGTGGCTACGATGACAGACAGAGTCCATAGATACGTGGACAGATTAGAGCCATATTTGGTAAGGGATTGCACCATTGCTGCCTTGAACAAGGACTTGGACATAGCTAGAATACAAGCCTTCGCCCAGAAATTGGAAGATCAAAGGCAGAGACGAAGGGTACATGAATTTGACAGAGGACAGGCCAAAAGGGCTAGACCTATGGGATCACCTGCGATGTCCCAAGGAGAATCTAGGCCCCGTATGTTTCCTAGACCACCTAGACCATCGTTCTATTATCCCACAGGGGGTGCTCACTCTCAGTTCCGAGGGTCTATGGGTGGTCCAGTTGGGCAGAGTAGCGGAGGTCACGGATCACAGGCAGCGGGTTTTCCTCGTCAGCAGTGTCAGCACTGCGGGCGTATTCTTGCAGGTACATGCAGAGTGGGGACAAATGCTTGTTTCTGGTGCGGCATGACAGGACACATGATGAGAGTGTGTCCCCAGAGGAGTATGGGTGGTGTAGCACGACCCGCATGATCGACCGTTACGTCATTAGCATCGGTTCCTTCATTGGGCAGAGGTGTGCAGTCAGTTGGCCGTGGTTGGGGTGCTAGAGGAGCAGCCAGTACTAGTGGGGTCCAAAATCGCACTTATGCTTTAGTGGACCAACAGAATTCAAAGGTTTCCCCTGATTTCGTCACAGGTACATTATCCATATTTTCATATAATGTATATGCACTGATTGACCCCGGTTCTACATTTTCCTATGTTACTCCATTAGTTGTGGCAAAATTTACAAAGGCGCCAGAATTATTAATTAAATCAATTGAAGTGTCTACACCGGTCGGTGAATATATTATTGCAAAAAGAGTATATCGTGACTGTGTGGTAACTGTGTGTGGTCATGATACATTGGTAGATCTCATTGAATTAGACATGGTGGATTTTGATGTAATCATGGGAATGGATTGGTTGGCCTCTTATTATGCTACGGTAGATTGCCGGGCCAAGAAGGTGCAATTTTGTTTTCCGCAAGAAAGTGTTCTTGAATGGCAGGGTAATGTAGGGACACCACGAGGGAGATTTATTTCCTATTTGAAAGCCAGAAAAATGATTGCTAAGGGTTATATATGTCATTTAGTACGGGTGAAAGATACTGAAGTGGAACCACTAACTCCGCAGTCGGTTCCAGTGGTCAATGAATTTCTGGATGTCTTTCCAGAGGATCTTCTAGGCTTACCCCCAGAACGGGAAGTAGAATTTGGCATTGATGTGATTCTAGGCACTCGGACTATTTCTATTCCTCCATATAGAATGGCTCCAGCAGAATTGCGTGAATTGAAGGAGCAATTGAAAGATTTGTTGGACAAAGGCTTCATTAGGCCTAGTATGTCCCCGTGGGGTGCACCGATATTATTTGTACGGAAGAAAGATGGCACATTGAGAATGTGCATCGACTATCGGCAATTGAATAAGGTAACAATCAAGAACAAATATCCCCTCCCTCGAATTGATGATTTGTTTGATCAGTTACAGGGTGCTAGGTGTTTTTTAAAGATTGACTTGAGGTCTGGTTACCATCAGGTCAGAGATAGAGAAGAAGATGTACCCAAGACATCTTTTCGAACACGGTATGGCCATTACGAATTTTTAGTTATGTCATTTGGACTAACAAATGCTCCAGCTGTGTTCATGGATTTGATGAATAGGGTGTTTAAGCCATTTCTAGACGTGTTCGTCACGGTATTTATAGATGACATCCTAGTTTATTCAAGATCACCGGAGGACCATGCTAATCACTTACGGAAAGTGTTACAGATTCTCCGTGAGCGTAAGTTGTATGCCAAGTTCTCCAAGTGTGAGTTTTGGTTAAAATCAGTTGCATTCTTGGGTCACATTGTGTCAGATGAAGGGATACAGGTTGATACACAGAAGATTGAAGCAGTGAAAAATTGGCCAAGACCACGACACCCACAGAAATTCATAGTTTTCTTGGACTGGCAGGTTATTACCGATGATTTGCGGATGGTTTTCCCTCTATTGCCACACGGTTAACAAAGCTTACACATAAGGCAGTAAAATTTCAGTGGAATGATGCGTGTGAGAAAAGCTTCCAAAAGTTGAAAGATAAATTAACCTCTACACCAGTTTTAGTGCTTCCCGAAGGTACCAAAGGTTATGTAGTGTATTATGATGCTTTCGGGGTTGGCCTCGGATGTGTGTTGATGCAACACGGTAATTTCATAGCATATGCCTCATGACAATTGCATTCACATGAGAAAAATTATCCCACACATGATCTTGAATTGGAAGCGGTAGTCTTTGCTTTAAAGATATGGCGTCATTATTTATATGGAGTTCATGTTGATATCTATACGGATCACAAAAGTTTGCAATATCTCTTTAAGCAGAAGGAACTCAATTTGAGGCAACGAAGGTGGTTAGAACTCTTAAAAGACTATGATATTGATATTCTTTATCATCCAGGCAAGGCAAATATAGTAGCTGATGCATTGAGCCGTAAGGTAGTAGAAAGCACAAGTGGTCAGTTGATTGAAAAGCAAGAGATAATCAAAGATTTATATCAGCTAGCCAGCTTGGGAGTTCGACTTATTGAATCTCCAGATGAAGGGGTTATTGTGCAAAATGCAGCAGAATCCTCCTTAATAGCTGAAGTAAAAGAGAAGTAGTTTGTGGATGCTATGTTATTGCAGCTAAAGGAAAATGTACAGCAGAATTTGACAAAGGCATTTGATCTTACACAAGAAGGGGTACTTCAATGCCAAGATAGATTATGTGTACCGGATGTAGATGAGCTGAGGACACGAATTATGACAGAGGCGCATCATTCGCGCTATTCTATTCATCCGGGTGCTACTAAAATATACCATGACTTGAAAGAAGTGTATTAGTGGGGAAATATGAAAAAGAACATTGCAGAGTTTGTCGCTCAATGCCCGAATTGTCAACAAGTGAAAGTAGAGCATCAGAAATCAGGAGGTTACATGCAATGTATCAATCTTCCAGTCTGGAAATGGGATATGATTAACATGGATTTCATTACAGGTTTGCCTCGTACATTACGGAAATTTGATTCTATATGGGTTATAGTGGATAGGCTTACCAAGTCAGCACATTTCCTACTAGTCAAGACCACCTATACAGCTGAGGATTATGCAAGATTATATGTTAAAGAAATAGTGCGGTTGCATGGTATTCCACTTTCCATTATATCAGACAGAGGAGCACAGTTTACCGCGCACTTTTGGAGATCTTTTCAGCAAAGTTTGGGCACACAAGTAAATTTGAGTATGGCTTTCCATCCTCAAACTGATGGACAAGCAGAACGTACTATTCAGACACTTGAAGATATGCTACGAGCTTGTATGTTAGATTTTCAAGGCAGTTGGGATGACCATTTGCCTCTTATCGAATTTGCTTACAACAATAGCTATCATTCAAGTATTAAAATGGCACCTTATGAATCTTTGTACGGAAGGAAGTGTAGATCACCAATTGGATAGTTCGAAGCAGGTGAAACTGCTTTACTTGGGCCAGATATTGTTCATCAAGCCATGGATAAAGTTAAAGTGATCCAACAGCGGTTACAAACGGCTCAAAGTCATCACAAGTCATATGCCGATGTTAGAAGAAGAGGGCTTGAATTTGCCATAGGTGATTGGATATTTTTAAAGGTGTCACCGATGAAAGGGGTAATGCGGTTCGGAAAGAAAAGGAAACTGAGTCCACAATACATAGGCCCATATGAAATCATTAGAAGATTTGGGCAAGTTGCGTATGAGTTGGCACTACCCCTATAACTCTCCTCAGTCCATCCGGTATTTCATGTTTCAATGCTTCGAAAATGTATAGGAGATCCATCTCGTATTGTTCCAATTGAAGATGTTCAAGTTACAGAGGATCTCACTTATGAAGAGGTACCCATTGCTATCCTAGATCGACAAGTAAAGAGATTGAGGAATAAAGACATAGCCTCCGTGAAAGTCCTTTGGAGAAATCAACAAGTAGAGGAGATCACATGGGAAGCTGAAGAAATGATGAAATCCAAATACCCCCATCTATTTCAAATGGATGAAGAAGTTCAAAGTGCGGAATTGGAACAATGACAAGTAAGTATCCATGAGCCTTAAGTGTTTATGTACATGTATGCTAATATAGAGAGGCAATTGTTATAATTGAAGCGATATCGTTAACATTCAAGGATGAATGTTCCTAAGGGGGGAAAAATGTAACACCCCGTACCTTCCCAACCCTACTTGATGACGTTTAATAATGTTTACTTAGGTGTTGAGATTTCATGGTTATGTGTTTTATAGTGTCATTGGTGAAACATTTGATATCGGACCTAATATGTGCGATTAGACCTTCGTAGGAGGTGTTTTGTGATTTCGTGGAGCATTTGTGTAATACCCCGTACATATTCCAACCTTATTTGATGATTAAGATCACTAAGTAAGTATTTTGTAATGTTTTGATAAGGTATTGGATGATATGCAAGTATTGAAGAAGTGGCCAAAAAATTCAGCAAGGTGTTGAAACTTGCGCCACTCCCTGTTTCAGGGGGTGTGGCGCAAGCCACCTGATTCATAGGGGGTTCATTTATTTCTCCACTGCCTTGCTTTGCAGCAGTGGCGCAAGGCACAAAAAATGTGCCCTTCCCGTGCTCGTTTTGCAACTCAATTCTACGTCGATTCTTATATGGTTTCTTTTGGTTATTTGGAGTTCTTTGAGCATTGTTAAAGCTTCAAATACTTCAATACACTCCTACATACTCCTACATGATCAAGTCATGAAACACAAGTAGCTATCAAATTAAGTACAAGTAAACCATGGGTGGCTAGAATTCCTATTCTTGCGATTGAGGAGACGAACATGACTCTTGTAAGTGAATATTATTCTGACATTATGAAATTATTTAAACATGAGATATATGGGGAATTATACATTAAAGTTGGGGGGCTAAGCTAACATGTGCAATTGGGCCCAAAATTAGGGCCCAAAATGGAATAAAAGACATGGCCCAAAAAGGGTAAATTGACCCATTCTTCCACTTGACCAAGGGACCATTGCATTAAATGCCAAGGAAATGGATAAGAATGACTTGAGCACTATATAAAGGTCCCAAAAATCAGATTTTTATTCCTAAACACACACAACACATTTTGAGAATTACAAGAAATTTTCTTTTGGTTCTCTCAAACCCTAAGCCCTTTTCCTTGGACAAAATCATCCTATTCCGAGCCTTGGTAAGTATTTATTCTTATGTATTAATATGTTATATACTTAAGATGGTGGGTATATCATGATGGTTATGTTGGCAAGATGGTGAATAGTGTAGTTGTGCTTTTGGTAAAAGATGTGTCATCTTTGTGATTTGAACTTGAAAAGAGACTTGATGTCTTGATGAAAGTGAATGGTATGGACAAAATATGAACATGTATGGTGTGATTTTTTTATTAAACTTGTTATTTTTCTATAAGTGTAAATTATGGAATTTTGGCCGATATGTGTTATGAGGTGTTTTAAGGTAATTTGATGGATTATTTGTGATGTGGTGCGGATAAGAAGTGTAAAGGAGAAGTGTTGTGGTGAAATGTATTGATTATCATGTATTGGTCAATGTTGGGAATATTGTGGCATTTTTGGAATAATAATTTCATCAATGGTTTTGTCAAGGGGAAATGGCATGTTTAAAGGCAAACATGTAACTCATTGACGGTATATGCAATTGTAAAGTAGTTGGTGGTTAATGTAAATCCCGTTATGTATTTGTGTTGTAGAGTGACACATAAAGAAGGAGCGGGACTATTGTATGCACATCTAAGATTGTATATCCGTATTGAGAATACAAGGTATGTAAGGTTACTCTGTCCGTATCTTTCTACGGCAAATAGTAATCACATTGACATTATGCTTGTCCCATCTCGAAATGTGCTAAGGTATCCTATATGCAATTATCAATGGTCATTATCATATAGTTCCTACTCATTGATCAATTGTGAAGCTTATGTCTCATATTCATGGTTAATGTTCCAAAAGCTCAATAAGGTTATGTTCCAATGTTCCAATAGTGATAATACTCATGTCTTTTGTTCATGGATTATTTGTCCAATGGTGTTATGGTGCTAATAATATTATGTTTCTCACAATGTTTATTTTCATGTCTCTCACTCATTGGTTAATGATCCAAAGCTTAAAGTAAAGTTGTGACTATCATAGTATCAATCTCAAAGTAATGAACAAAGTAATGCATATGTGGTTAATGATCAAGTATAGGTGGCACCTTTGGGGGCAAATGCCTAGCTCAAGCCAATCCCGAGATTTGTTGGACCAGGGGGCAGTCCTAGAGGCATAAGCCTAGCTCGAATCGATCCTGACAGGGGGCAGCTCGAGAGGTAATAACCTAGCTCGAGCCAAACCTGAAATGTTGTATGGGTGGCAGCTCTAGAGTTACTAACCTAGCTCGAGCCGATCCCGATATATACATTGATTCATAGGGTGGCAGCTCTAGGGGCATAAGCCTAGCTCAAGCCGATCCCAACATAACGCTATGTTATGTTTAAAACCCACTGTTCAGTCGGGGCTCGGGTATCACAGATCACAGACAAAGATGAATAGCAAAGATACAAAGAAAGTAATGAAAGCAAAATACATGGTTTCCAATGTTCAGTATAGTGACTTATCCATATTGCTTATTCATTTGTATTTGAGTTCATTGACATATTTACATATCATACAAGTTTCATATGGCCTTACATACTCAGTACATTCTTCGTACTGACCCCTCTTGAGGGATTTACCATACTTGCTGCAGGCGCAGGTTCTAGTAGACCTCCACAGTAGGTTGCAGGACATTCACAGCTTTTGGTGAGCTCCAGTTAGTTCGGGTCTTCTCCGAGTCACAGTTGTACATATATTTTGGTGTTGTACATGTTGTATACAGCGGGGACTTGTCCCGACTTTTAGCTCATTTTGGTCAATGCATTTGTTAGAGGCTTTTGTAGACGGATGTGGGTGTATAAATGTAAAAGGTATATGTCGTTTTTGACTTGGTGGCCTCAACGTCCAAGTTCACATATGTATATATATATCACATGTTCCATGAATTCCTTTGTTGGTATCCAAAGTTATTATGTGATTATGGGTTTCTTGTGGCATGTATATGATTGAATAGAGGCAAAGTTTGGTTCTCACGGGCCTTATCGGCTACGAGTGCCAATCCGTCCCGATGGGAATCGGGGCGTGACATTCCTATCTTATTTTCTAGTTATCATTCGGGGACTAACAGTTTTTTATTGGTATCTGATGTAACAACCCATTCCATCATTATAACATTGCTTGTGGTAAAAGCAGTTTGAGTAGAGTTGGCCTTAGGGAGAAAGTTAGGAAAATCTAAGGCTAGAGTGACTTTGGATGAAATATCAGTATCGTGTGGTATGGAGACCTTTCATATTTTGTGGCTATTGGTATGTTGATTTCATATATTTTATATGGTATATAAGGATTTTAGTAATCCATAGAAATTTACGAAATAAAATTTGGGTGTATAGAACTACGGTTATAGTGTTTGCCAAGATAGGATAAATTCATATAGTTGACAAACAAAGCATGTGTTGTAAAAAGGGGGAAAATATAAAATTTACATGATCTACTAATTAGGATTTACTGTACTACAGCGGGACCGATGTAGTGGTAAGAGGGATCGTTGTAGTGGTTCACTGTTGTGGTAGAGGACTGCTATAGAAGGCCTTTTAGCCCCTATAGTGGTACCGCTATAGTGGGCCTCTTGCCCTCTATAGCGGGTAGGGAGCTGCTATAGGGAACCTCTTAGGCGCTATAGTGGGTGGGTGTTGCAATAGCGAATGTCAGGTAGTTTAATCCCTGGGTTTCAGAGTTTTGACATTATTTTCTTCCAAAACTCATCCTAGGACAGTGTGAGGAGATTTTCTCCAAGTTTGGGTGATTTCTATCATTGGGGTAAGATTACTCCACTATTTTTTTATAGATTAACTCCTTAAATTTTTCAAATCCTTAGAATCATAAAGTTAGGAAGAAATTCTGGGTTAAGCCCTAAAAGTGACAAACTGAAGAGAATTACCCTTGGGTAGGCTTAAATTCAGTTGTAAATGATTCTAGGTTTCTAGACTTGACTTCCTAATGTAGATTCCTTCCTTTTAATGTAAGTTATGGGGAAAATTGGGTGGATTAATGGGTAAAAAAAGCCCAAATGAGGGGTTTAGGCTATGAACTAGGTTAAAACCTATGGATTTTAGTTACTAATGTTTATAATTGGAGAATAGATTATTAATTTCTTCATATTTACTATTTTTATACCAAGAACATTTGAAAAAGGAAAGAAAAGGGAATGCTTTGGCAAATTAGAGCATTCCAAGCTTGCATTTGAGGTAGGTTATGATTTGAATGTAGTTATAGACTTAATTTGAATTCAGTTCTTAACCATGAGTTGAATAATTATGAATTGGCCTTCGGGCATACTTGTAATTGGTGAATTGATTTGGTTATTGAAATCATTCATAGAAGTGATGAACCTTGAATTTGACTAAGTGTCCATATAAGTTGTATTATGGCATATTTGGTACATTTCATCATATTATTGTTAATGATGGTCGAGATGTTCATACATTGTGATATTTAGAGAGTCGAGTACCACCCTGGTATGTATTTCTTATAGCTTGATATTAGGAGGGTCGAGTACCACGTCGGTACAGTTCATGGACTGAGCTCGTCTCCTACAGGTCATGACTATTAGGCATATAAGACCCTTTTGTATGTGTGTACACTTTCATGATTGAGTTGATGGTCATAATGCATTATTTTATATCATTTATTTAGTGATGTTCCGGTTGGTTGGTATAAGTGTTGAGACTACTTGTGAAATGATTAGATGAACGTGTTTGGTGTGTTACACTTGAGATAATTAAAGGGTCTTAGGCTCTCCCCTATTCATGATTAAACCTTATTGAGATTATAGCATGATGATGGAAAATGATATTTAATGGTATTATTGTATTGTTTAAATTACATTGAGAGGTTGATTTTTTGGATGGCAGTAAATTGTGGTATAATTGCTTGTATACCTTGATTGCTAGTTGCTTTTATTTGATTTATGTTTACGTATGGTTTTTAAGTCAAGTTGACCAATGATGCCTACTAGTACATAGTTTTGTATTGATACAACATGTATTCTCTCTTTTGTAGAGTGCAGACATTGTTCCAGCGATTGAATCTAGACGTCGGATCTAGTTCGTGAACAACAGCTTATCGATCCAACGGTGAGCACCAATCTTTGAGAAACCATGGGTCTTCTTATTGATCATGTCCACTCATTTGGCAAATTATAGTCCTTATTTAGTTGTTTTGAGATATTTATTCAGGCTTCAGTTGATTGGTTTTTATATGTTCTTGTATGGTGACTTTCGTGTAACACCCCATACATGTTTACCTTAGTTTTGAGCGCAAAAAATAAAAAATAAAAAATAAAAATAAATAAATTTTTAAGGGTCAGGCGGGCCCGGGGGCGTGCCGGGCCGCTTCTGGCCAAAATTTTCAGTCCACAGGCAGTGTTGGGGTGCGCCCAAGGGCGTGCCAGGGTGGTTTTGCCCATTTTTCAAAAGTTGGAATTTTTCTAAGTCCCAAGGGTGCCCGGGGACGTATTGAGCCAATTTCTCCTACGTTTCTTCTACAACCATGAGAATATACATGAAATAAGTAAAGTATTATATTGGTATGATAAAATTACTCGAGAATGAATTTGGCATCAAAATGACGATTTTACCCTTTTGGTAAAAATCGGCCATACATGGCTAGAATTGTTTGTTTTTGGAATTGAGGCTACGAGTATGAATCCCGTGAGTGGGAATATTGTCGTAACGCATATGAAATGAATTAAACATGAGAAATTATTGATTTTATTGGGTTAAGTGATTTGGGCTCACTAAAGCCCAAAAATGAAGAAGAAAAACATGGACCCATTCTTCTTTTGAACAAACAATAATTGAGCAAGGACTTCAAGGGTCTATAAAAGGGAGGAAAAAATCAGATTTTATTACCACAAACACACATACTTTCTATTCTTTTTTTTTCTAGAATTCTTAAGAAAGTTCCTTTGGGACTCTCAAACCCTAATTCATCTTTGGATCAAAATCATCATCTTCCAAGCTTAGGTAAGTGTTTATTCTTACGGATTAACATATTATATGCATGGGAGAGTATGTATATCATGTTGGTTATGCTTGGAAGTGTTGAACATGGCACTTTGTGTTTTTGTAAAAGATATGCCATCTATGGAATTTAAACTTGGCATATGATTTGTGGTTTTGATAAAAGAGCATGATATGGATAAAATACCAACATGTATGGTGTGATTATGGTCCTAAACTTGTTATTTTTCTATAAGTGTAAATTATGGGATTTTGGCCGATTTATTGTTATGAGGTGTATTGAAGTGAATTGATGGAACCATTGTGATGTTGTGGTGATGTAGAAGTGTAAAGTATGAATTTGGTGTGACTTGCTAGTGGTTTATGATATTGGTCAATGTTGAGAATATTGTGGGATTATTGGTATGATAGTTTTGTAAATGGTATTGTTGGTGTGAGAGTTTCACACATGGTATAATCAAGAGGGAAATGACATGTTAAAGCCAAACATGTAACTCATTGTCGTTGTATGCAATTGTAAGGTAGTTGGTGGTTAATGTAAACTCCATTGTATATTTGTGCTGTAGAGTGAAACATAAGGAAGCAACGGGACTATTGTATTCACGTATAGAATTGAGTGTTCATATTGAGACGATAAGGTATGTAAGGTTACTCTGTTCGTATTTTTCTGCAGCACATATTGTTCATGTTGTCATTGTCCTTGTTCCATTCCGAAATGTTAAAAAGGTATCTCATTTCAAGTTGTCATATATTATTATTCTCATGTATCACATAATTATGGACATGATTCCAAGTTCCAATACTATTATGTTCCAAAGTTTCCAATAATGTTACAACTTCAAAAGTATCAATCTCATGAACTTAAAAGACTAAGTAATGCATTTATGTGTTCCAATAAGGTTATGATCCCCCAATGTACCAATCTCAGAAAAGTAAAAGAGAGAATTAATCCAATGAAGTAATGGAAGAAGTAATTCCCGTATGGTGACTTTATAATTTTCCTTATGGTTACTTTATATTTTTCCCTCATGGTTACTTTATAAGTTTCTTTATGGTTACCTAATTAATTCATAATTACTTTATCATTAATTTATGGTTACTTTATGGTTCTTTGAGTGCGGGTGATAGCTTTGGGGGAAAAAGTCAAACTTGATGCCGAACCTGCTTCCTTGTTTTTCGGGTGGTAGCAGGGGGAAAGCTCAGTGGGGCAGAAGCCAAGCTTGACGCCGAACTTTAGTATATTTACTGGATCAAGGAGGAAGCTCAGTGAGGTATAAGCCAAACTTGATGCCGAACTTGCTTTCTTGTTTTTCGGGTGGTAGCAGGGGGGAAGCTCAGTGGGGTAAAAGCCTAGCTTGATGCCGAACTTGAGACGGTTATATATATATATATATATATATATATATATATATATATATATATATATATATTGACGGTTGCAGATTGACGGATGCATTGCATATTGACGGTTGCATTGCATATTGACGGATACATTGCATATTGACGATTGCATGGCATATTGACGGATGCATTGTATATTGACGGTTGTATATTAACGGTTATACATTATTGACGGTTCTAACTGTTAACGGTAATGGGCATAAAGGCAAATGGAGTAATGAACATAAGGTACCTATTTCCACACATACTGAACGATGATTGATCCACATTGACTATTCTCTTGAAATCAAGTTCATTGAGGTGTTTAAGTTTCATGAAGTTTCTTATAGCCTTGCATATTCAGTACATTCTTCGTACTGACCCCTTTGGGGAATTTACTTTATTTGCTGAAGGAGCAGGTGTTAGTAGACCTCCACCATAGGCTATGGGTTATCCGCGGATCATTGGTGAGCTCCCAGTTGGTTCGGGGCTTTCCGAGTCACATGTGTATATTGTTTTGGTTTTGTAATTATTGTATAAAGCGGGGACTTGTCCCGACTACAGGTTGTTGTGTTCATGTATCGGTTAGAGGCTTTGTAGACATATGTGGTTAATGTAAGAGATGTGTATTCTGTTAGACTTGACGGCCCTAACGGCCAAGTTTCATATATTGTTAAGTTTTCCATGACTTCCGCCGAGTTGCATGAGTTATACTAATATTCATACTGACATATGCTTGCGAGTGAATAAGAGCAACGATTGGTTCTCTCGGGCCATATCGGCTTCGGGTGCCAGTCCGGCCCAAATGGGATTTTGGGTCGTGACATTTCGGTATCAGAGCGGGTCATTCTAAGGGTGTCTACAAAGCCGTATCCGAGTAGAGTCTTGTTCATGGATGTGTTGTGCACCACATTTATGAGCAGGAGGCTATGGGGCATTTAGGATGTCGTTTCATTTCTTCACTTCTAGATCGTGCAATAGTCCCAGTGTTGTAAGTTGAATTGTATCTGACCATGGGAATTGTTTTTCTTTGGTATAGTAAGAAATGCCGATTACAAGAAGAGGCAAGGGTAAGACTAAGAAGCTAGACAGGATTAGTGGAGAAGGAACTAGTAACTTACCACCTGAACAGGTTGAACAAGATGAAACTGAGAGTGAGTTTGCATCGCGGGCTTCTTCTACTATTCCAGCTCCAGAAGAGCCGAGAAGGAGAGAAGAACCTGTTGAGCCACCCGTTAATGTCACTGACCAGTATTTAAGAAATGCAGTATATATGTTGATTCAGCTAATTGCAGCACAGAATCAAGGACAAGCTGGTCCAACGACCAGTAATAACAGTGAGGCTAGGGTAGCTAGTCGAAGGACGCAGGATTTCCTAAAATTAGACCCTCCTATATTCACTAGATCGGTTCTTAATGAGGACCCGCAGGATTTTATTAACCAAATCAAAAGGGCTTTGGATGTTATGCACATATTTGGTGTAGAAACGGTTGAACTCGCGGCGTATAGATTGAAAGGGGAGGCGATATTATGGTACGAAGATTGGAAACGAGCTAGGGGCATTGATGCACCCCCAGCTAGTTAGGAGGAATTTAAAATGGCATTCCTGGATCACTACCTTCCATATGAGATTCGAGAGGCACGCGCAGATCAGTTTCTAAATCTTTGCCAAGGGAATATGAGCGTTCGAGAGTACAGTCTTCAGTTTAACTCCTTGGCCAGATATGCTCCCTATATGGTAGCCACTATGGCTGATAGAGTTCATCGGTATATGGATCGATTGGATCCACCATTGGTCAGAGACTGTACTATTGTTGCTCTGAATAAAGATATGGATATAGCCAGAATATAGGCTTTTACATAAAAGATGGAGGATCAAAGGGAGAGAAGAAAGATGCACAAAGCAGAAGAGGGGCCATCAAAGAAAGCTAGACCTATGGGAAAGTACACGGTGTCCCAAGGAGAATTTGGGCCTCGGGATTTTAATAGACCGCTGAGACCATCACTTTCTCATCCTATAGGCAGTTACGTTGGGCAAGGTAGTGGAATTCGAGGTTCACAACCAGTGAGGTATCAAGAACAAGGAAGTATTAACCAATCGGGGTTTCCTCGTCAACCGTGTCCACACTGTGGAAAGCTTCATTTAAAAGAATGTCGGTTTGGGACCAATATTTGCTTTTGGTGCGGTATGTCTGGGCACATGGTGAGAGATTTCCCAATAAGGGGCACGGGCATTATGATGCGACCTACGGGATCAACCGTTGTACCGTCATCATCGGTTCCTTTCTTGGGCCAGGATGTGTAGCCGGTTGGTCGTGGTAACGGTACTAGAGGAGCAGCCAACACTAGTGGGATACAGGATCGTACTTATGCTCTAGCGGATCAGCAGAATGTGGAGGCCTATCCTGATGTAGCTACAGGTACATTATCTGTTGTTTTCATAATATATCTATATATACATTGATTGACCTGGGTTCTACAGTATCATATGTTATTCCATTAACCGCTACAAACATCAGAATTATTAGTTAGACCATCTGGAGTATTTACGCTTGTTGATGAATCTCCTATAGGTAAGAAAGTACATCGTAACTGTATAGAACTTATTTGTGAGCATGCTACGATGGATTGCCAAGCTAAGAAAGCCCAATTTCATTTCCTACAAAAGACCGTCCTTGAATGGAGGAGTAGTATTGGTGTATCAAGGGGTAAATTTATTTCATATCTGAAAGCAAGGAAAAGGATATCCAAGGGGAGTCATCAGACCTAGTATGTTCCCTTGGGATGCACCAGACTTACGTGTACGGAAGAAAGATGGCACGATGAGAGTGTGCATGGGTTATTGGCAACTGAGTACGGTGACAATCAAGGATAAATATTCACTCCCCAAAACTGATGATTTAGTTGACAAGTTATAGGGTGTAAAATGTTTCTCACAGGTTAACTTGAGATTGGGATATCATCAGGTAAGATTTGGAAAAAAATTGATAAGACGTCAAGCCATTCTTGGGTATAAATTGATGCAGCATGGTAACGTAGTAGCTTATGCCTCAAGATATTTGTGACCACCGAGAGGAATTAGCCAACACATGATACCAAGGTACTCATATTTGTTTCAAATGGAAGAAAAAGTTCAAAGTGTGGAAGTAGACCAATAACAAGTAAGTATCTATGAGCTTTAAGTGTCTATATATGTATACGATAATATGGAGATGCATTTGGTGTAATTGAAGCGACATTGCTAACATTCGAGGACGAATGTTTCTAAGGGGGGAGAATGTAACACCCCATACATGTTTACCTTAGTTTTGAGAGCAAAAAAAATAATAATAATAATAATTTTAAGGGTCAGGCGCGCCCGGGGGCGTGCCGGGCCGCTTCTGGCCAAAATTTTAAGTCCACAGGCAGTGTTGGGGCGCTCCCAAGGGCGTGCTAGGGTGGTTTTGCCCATTTTTCAAAAGTTGGAATTTTACTAAGTCCCAAGGGTGCCCGGGGACGTATTGAGCCAATTTTTGATACGTTTCTTCTACAACCATGAGAATATACATGAAATAAGTAAAGTATTATATTGGTATGATAAAATTACTCGAGAATGAATTTGGCATCAAAATGACGATTTTACCCTTTTAGTCAAAATCGGCCATACATGGCTAGAATTGCTTATTTTTGGAATTGAGGCTATGAGTATGAATACCGTGAGTGAGAATATTATCGTAACGCTTATGAAATGAATTAAACATGAGAAATTATTGATTTTATTGGGTTAAGTGATTTGGGCTCACTAAAGCCCAAAAATGAAGAAGAAAAACATGGACCCATTCTTCTTTTGAACAAACAATAATTGAGCAAGGACTTCAAGGGTCTATAAAAGGGAGGAAAAAATCAGATTTTATTACCACAAACACACATACTTTCTATTCTTTTTTTTTCTAGAATTCTTAAGAAAGTTCCTTTGGGACTCTCAAACCCTAATTCATCTTTGGATCAAAATCATCATCTTCCAAGCTTAGGTAAGTGTTTATTCTTACGGATTAACATATTATATGCATGGGAGAGTATGTATATCATGTTGGTTATGCTTGGAAGTGTTGAACATGGCACTTTGTGTTTTTGTAAAAGATGTGTCATCTATGGAATTTAAACTTGGCATATGATTTGTGGTTTTGATAAAAGAGCATGATATGGATAAAATACCAACATGTATGGTGTGATTATGGTCCTAAACTTGTTATTTTTCTATAAGTGTAAATTATGGGATTTTGGCCGATTTATTGTTATGAGGTGTATTGAAGTGAATTGATGGAACCATTGTGATGTTGTGGTGATGTAGAAGTGTAAAGTATGAATTTGGTGTGACTTGCTAGTGGTTTATGATATTGGTCAATGTTGAGAATATTGTGGGATTATTGGTATGATAGTTTTGTAAATGGTATTGTTGGTATGAGAGTTTCACACATGGTATAATCAAGAGGGAAATGACATGTTAAAGCCAAACGTGTAACTCATTGTCGTTGTATGCAATTGTAAGGTAGTTGGTGGTTAATGTAAACTCCATTGTATATTTGTGTTGTAGAGTGAAACATAAGGAAGCAACGGGACTATTGTATTCACGTATAGAATTGAGTGTTCATATTGAGACGATAAGGTACGTAAGGTTACTCTGTCCGTATTTTTCTGCAATACATATTGTTCATGTTGTCATTGTCCTTGTTCCATTCTGAAATGTTAAAAAGGTATCTCATTTCAAGTTGTCATATATTATTATTCTCATGTATCACATAATTATGGACATGATTCCAAGTTCCAATACTATTATGTTCCAAAGTTTCCAATAATGTTACAACATCAAAAGTATCAATCTCATGAACTTAAAAGACTAAGTAATGCATTTATGTGTTCCAATAAGGTTATGATCCCCCAACGTACCAATCTCAGAAAAGTAAAAGAGAGAAGTAATCCAATGAAGTAATGGAAGAAGTAATTCCCGTATGGTGACTTTATAATTTTCCTTATGGTTACTTTATATTTTTCCCTCATGGTTACTTTATAAGTTTCTTTATGGTTACCTAATTAATTCATAATTACTTTATCATTAATTTATGGTTACTTTATGGTTCTTTGAGTGCGGGTGATAGCTTTGGGGGAAAAAGTCAAACTTGATGCCGAACCTGCTTCCTTGTTTTTCGGGTGGTAGCAGGGGGAAAGCTCAGTGGGACAGAAGCCAAGCTTGACGCCGAACTTTAGTATATTTACTGGATCAAGGGGGAAGCTCAGTGAGGTATAAGCCAAACTTGATGCCGAACCTGCTTTCTTGTTTTTCGGGTGGTAGCAGAGGGGAAGCTCAGTGGGGTAAAAGCCTAGCTTGATGCCGAACTTGAGACGGTTATATATATATATATATATATATATATATATATATATATATATATATATATATATATATATATATATATATATATTGACGGTTGCAGATTGACGGATGCATTGCATATTGACGGTTGCATTGCATATTGACGGATACATTGCATATTGACGATTGCATGGCATATTGACGGATGCATTGTATATTGACGGTTGTATATTAACGGTTATACATTATTGACGGTTCTAACTGTTAACGGTAATGGGCATAAAGGCAAATGGAGTAATGAACATAAGGTACCTATTTCCACACATACTGAACGATGATTGATCCATATTGACTATTCTCTTGAAATCAAGTTCATTGAGGTGTTTAAGTTTCATGAAGTTTCTTATAGCCTTGCATACTCAGTACATTCTTCGTACTGACCCCTTTGGGGGACTTACTTTATTTGCTGAAGGAACAGGTGTTAGTAGACCTCCACCATAGGCTATGGGTTATCCGCGGATCATTGGTGAGCTCCCAGTTGGTTCGGGGCTTTTCGAGTCACATGTGTATATTGTTTTGGTTTTGTAATTATTGTATAAAGCGGGCACTTGTCCCGACTACAGGTTGTTGTGTTCATGTATCGGTTAGAGGCTTTGTAGACATATGTGGTTAATGTAAGAGATGTGTATTCTGTTTGACTTGACGGCCCTAACGGCCATGTTTCATATATTGTTAAGTTTTCCATGACTTCCGCCGAGTTGCATGAGTTATACTAATATTCATACTGACATATGCTTGCGAGTGAATAGGAGCAAAGATTGGTTCTCTCGGGCCATATCAGCTTCGGGTGCCAGTCCGGCCCGAATGGGATTTTGGGTCGTGACATTTCGGATCTTGGGGATTGTAATAGATAGCTGTTGAATTTCCACACTTATCTATTGATTAGTTTCAAATTCTATTTATATCATTGAGTTGGAATTATTATTACTGTTTAAAAATGGCTCAATAAAGAGGTTGGTAACTGGGTTAAATGATTCACCCACTGAAGTTTTAGTGTGGGTGCCACTCATAACTATTTGAGTCGTGACGCACTTGCAGTTTCCATAGTACATTATCCGAGAGCACAGTATGCTACTGCTATAGCTCCCCATATGGTTGAGTCTTGAGAGATGGGGATCTTCCCAAGGCAGGTAGCAGGCCTGTGTTTTGTAAATTTACCAAACTGAAGCCTCCAGTCTTTCATGTTTGGAGTCTGAGGATGCATACGAGTTCATCATTGACAGTAAGAAGAGACTCTATAAGATAGGAGTAGTTGAACAGTATGGAGTTGAGTTTGTCACTTTTCAGCTACAAGGTAATGCTAAGTTATGGTGGAGGGCCTATGTGGAGTGTAGGGCCACTGGATTGCCTACATTGACATAGAATCAGTTCTATCCTATCTTCTTAGAGAATTATATTCCTCGTACTTTGAGGGATAGAAAGAGGGATGAATTCAATAGTATTGAGCTAGGGAATTCTTCAGTTGCAGGCTATGAGGCTCGATTCCATTCAATCTCTCGATATTTATTATAGCTGTTACATATTGAGGAGGAGCGAATTTGTCATTTTGTTAAGGGGTTAAATATGGGCCTCCAAATTTTAGCTCTTCAGATAGTATCTTTCGGTAGGTCTTTTTAGGAGGTGAATGAGTTTGTCAAGAGTGTAAAAGGTTGATCATATTTGAAGGAATTTGACCAGATATAGATAGTCTACTTAGTTACAAGAATTGCTTAGTAAAGGTTTTATCCATCCAAGTGCCTCCTCGTGGGGTACACCGGTGTTATTTATGAAGAAGAAGGATGGTAGTTTGCATATGTGTATAGACTAAAATCGCTGAATAAGGTTATGATCCATAAAAAGTATCCTCTTCCCCGCATCGACGATTTGTTTAACCAGTTACAGGGTGCATCAATTTTTTCTAAGATTGATTTGAGGTTCGGATATTATCAGTTGAAGATTCAGGCCGATGACATTTCTAAGACCTAATGCTAAACCAGGTATGGATACTATGAGTTCTTAGTAATGTCTTTCGGGATTACTAATGCCCCAATTGCATTCATGGGGTTGATGAATATGATATTTAAACCCTATTTGTATTCATTTGTTATTATTTCTGTTGATGACATCTTAGTTTATTCTAGAGGAGAGAAGAGCATGAGAATCATCTAAGAGGGAGAAGCAGTTGTATGCAAAATTCTTTTAGTGTGAATTTTGATTGGATTTTATGACCTTCTTAGGACATGTGGTTTTGAAGGAAGGAGTTATGGTGGACCTACAGAAGATTGAGGCTATTAAGAGTTGGGCTAGGCTTACCTCAGTGACTGAGGTTCATAGTTTTATGGTGTTGGCTAGTTATTATCACAGATTTGTGAAGGGGTTTGCCTCTATTGCTTCTCATCTAACTCATTTAACTTAAAAAGAGGTACCATTTCATTGGTCTTATGAATGTGAGGAGAGCTTCCAAAAGCTCAAAACATTGTTAACTACTGCTCTCATTTTTGTGTTGCCAATGGAGGGTATGAATTTTGTTGTTTATTGTGATGCCTCACATGTTGTTTTAGGTGTTGATACAGGAAAAGAATGTTATTACATATGCTTCTAGGCAGTTGAAGGTGAATGAGAGGAACTATCCTACGCATGATTTAGAATTGGCTATAGTAGTGTTTTCACTTACAATATGGGGGTACTACCTGTTTGGGTTTCCTTGTGAGGTGTTCACTGACCACCGTAGTTTATAGCATATCTTCATGCACAGATATCTGAATCTGAGGAAGTGTAGAGGGATGGAGATGCTCAAGGATTACGATGTCACCATTTTATACCATCCGGATGAGGCTAATATAATGGATGATGCTTTGAGTAGAAAGACTGGGAGTATGGGTAGATGGCTTATTTGAAGGCTACCAAGCATCTATTGGCTAGAGAGATTGAGACTCTAACTAACAATTTTATGTGACTTAAAGTATCCTAAAGAGGTGGATTTCTAGCCTATGTATAGGTGAGGTCTTCATTTGTTGATCAGATTAAGGCTAGGCAGTTTGAGGATTATAAGTTGAGCATAATTCATGAAAACGTCTTGCAAGGTGAAGCTAAGCATGTCGTGATTGATGATGATGGTGTCTTGAGAATTAAGAGGCGAGTATGTGTGCCTCATGTTGATGAATTGATTCCTACAATTCTTACCGAGGCTCATAGTTTGAAATATTTTATATATCCTATTGTGACCAAGATGTATCGTGACTTGAGAAAGCATTATTGGTGGGGCAGGATGAAACATGACATAGTTGATTTTGTCGCCAGATGTCAAGATTTCCAACAAGTAAAGTATGAGCATTGAATCCTGGTGGAACACTTTAGAGGATGCCATTCCTGAATAGAAATGGGAAAGAATAGTGATGGATTTTACGGTTGGTCTTCCAAAGACCTTGGAAAGATATGATTGAATATGGATCATTATTGATAGGCTAACTAAGTATGCATATTTAGTTTCAGTTAAGATCACTTATAATGCAGAGAAGTTGGCAAAGATTTATATCCGTGAAGTTGTTCAGTTGCATGGAGTTCTGATCTCTATTGTCTCGGATAGGGGTGCTCAATTTACCTCTAAATTTTGGAGTGAATTACATGAGAAGTTAGTTACTATATTAGACCTCAGTGTAACATTTCACCACTAGATGGATGGACAGTCTGAGCAGATAATTAAGGTATTGGAGTATATGTTTCGCACGTGTCTGATGGACTTTGAAGGTCATTGGGACCAGTTTCTGCTATTGGAAGTGTTTGTGTATAATAACAACTTCACTCGAGCATTAATATGGCTCCATTTGAGGAATTGCATAGGAAGAGGATGTAACACCCCTACCTTCCAATACATATACAACTAAGTGAACTTGACAAAAATTGTTTAAACTCGAGATAGTAATGTAACACCCAGTATTCTGATTATACTAGTTCTAGTTATATGGCTCTTGATGTAAACTCATTATATAGGTTAGGTACCAAGTTTCTTAAGTGATTAGTAACGGTTTAAACTAGAATTTGAGGTTACTATAATGCCCTATACATTTCAGCTTGGGTTTGGCCAAGTTAACTCGATGGAAGTATTTAAACGTGAGATAGTAAGGTGGTATTCTATCTTAATGTTTAAAGTGACCAAGTATATATAAGTGTGAGGTTAAAGTAAATGGGTTAAGATATAGAAATATTGAATAAAATAAGTGAGCTGCTTTCTTGACTTAAATTGAACTAGCAGGTGGCAAATAGGTGCATCACCTACTTTGACTTATTGACCAACCTAAGAACTAAGTAGGTGCATCACCAACTAAGAATATTTTGATCAGTTTATTAGCCCAAGTTCACCCATCACCTACTTGACAAATCTAGCCCAAATTAAGTGAATGAGAAGGAGGAGAATAGGCAGCCCAAAACCCCAATCTGCCCAAGGCCCAATATTGTTAAGCCCACATAAGGAAGGAGCTTAAAATAAACCAAGTAGGTGCATCACCTACTTGGACTTATGACCAGCTTAAAATGTCCAAGTAGGTGCATCACCTACTTGGCTAATTGTGTCCAGAAATGAAGGGGAAAGAGGCGGTGATGTGAGGGAAATAGAGGGTCCAAATTAGTTCATTTTCTCTTCATTATTACATAGTTAAAATTTAGAATTGTCTCTAGCTCTCTCCCTCTTCCTCTCAAAGTTTCATATAGCAGCCCTAAAATTTCTATTAGGGTTATTGGGATTTTCTCTTATTACTTGGTAAAGTTAAGTGAAAATAATTATGATTTAGTTTAATTCTACCATGAAAAGTAATGGAAATCAAGTTGTTTGTGTTTGAAGTGTAGGACAACTCCTTTTTCCCCAAACTTTGCAGTTCACTTCTCTTAAACTTCTAAGAGATCTCAAGTAGTATTTGGTTCAACTTGAATGGAAGCTTAAAGTCTTTATCGAGTACAATTTAAGATAATAAATTTCAAAAATAAAGGTAAGGTTACTGCCCCAATTTCATCCCTCTTTATGTATAGGTTGGGTGGAGGATTTTATTTGTGTAATTGTTAAGAACTCATGGAATGGTGATCGGAAGCCATGAGTTCAATAATTTTTCTTATGGTGATTGAAGGATTTGGGAATATCAAGGGGTTGTTTATGTGTGTTGTTGTTGAGAAGCAGTGGCCGACCTTATAGAATAGTTGGGTGGAGTTACATTGAAGTATAGGAAGAGGGTGTGGTGATACACCAACTGTTTAGAGGCTGGATAGTCGTACTGCCCGCCAAAGTGTTTAGCTACTGTTTCACAAGGATTACATTATGATTAGCTGCTAATATTAGCTTTATTATATACTTATATTGTAGATTAATGCCTTAAAGGAAAGAATGATAATTCATTGTAATATTTGGGTGGCGCAGCAAGGTATGTAAGGCTATTCTAGTTCATATTCTTTGGCATGAAGTCTTATACTCGTGTACCAACAAAGTGAGCTTCTTAGATGATCTTTCATGGTAAAAGATACATTGTGATGGTGTACAATCCCCATTGTAGTTAATGGCCCTTTTACTTACTGTCCGTGGTCTAAAAATGAGTCAAAGTGTCATATGTTTCTCTTATATGAGTCAATAAGATCCTAGATTACACATATTAAGAGTGCCATATGTTGGATATACAATCTGTCCAAAATTGCTTCAATTGTCTAATTGATCATATACTTCTTTTGGCTCACATGTTCCATTCTTTGGATATCACTCTCATTATATTTGGATATAAGGTGACCTTATAGAGTCCTTACCTATTTAAATATATAGTCTATATGTTCTTATTGGGAATGTACATTTGTTCCTAGTTGGAATCTGCCCATGTACCTCAATAGTTCTCATGTTAATGTACCCTTTTAATTTTTATCACCTAGTAAGTATTTATTATACAGTCCGAACATCTTCATTTGAGGAGTTAAATGTCTCCACTTGGTATGCATAGACTCCCCCATTTGAAATGTCTAGATTTCTACACTTGAATCTACCCAATTGTTATATGCTACGCAAGATCACTTGAATCTGCCACAAATAATACATGTTATGTAAGATCACTCGCTCACTAGTTATACACCTTAATAGCTCCTTTGTTACATGTCCTCATCTCCTCACTTGTCACATGTCTTCATGGCTCATTTGTGAATATGTTTTATGTCTAGTGATGATGTCCATGGTGTCATATAAGTTCCTAAGTAATACTACATTGATGGTACACTTGTTTCCTATATCATTGTTGATGTCTCAATCATATTGTACACATGTCTTCTTCTACTGGTTCATAGTTCCAAAAACTCAAAAAAGTTACGACCACCAAAAGAACAATCTCAAAGATTAAAGAAACAAGGTAAAGTGAACTTATGTATTTATGGGTGGCATCTCAGGGGTTATAATACCTAGCATGGGCCGATCCCAATCTTTTTATTGATGGGTGGTATCCCAGGGGTGGAAGGAACACCTCGCATGGGTCGATCCCAATATTATGGGTGGTATCCCATGGGTGAAAGGAAAGCCTAGCATGAGTCGATCCCGATCTATATATCTATGAGGACCGTATCCCAAGGGTTAAAATGCCTAGCATGGGTCATCTTCTTTTACCACTGATCAGCTGGTCATTTGTATCACATGCCTATAAAGTTAATAATGCAAAGAAGAGTAAAGCAAAGGAAAAAAATGCAATGTACATGATTCTACAAGTATAAGCAAAGGTGGTCCTCTATCAATATCTATACAGTTGTATCTGATTTCATTTGAGCTCTTTTTTCACATATGGTTACTTTATGCCTTACATATTCAGTACATTATTTCGTACTAACGTCCCTCATGGGGGACACTATGTTTCATTCCGCAGGAATAGGTATTCCAGCTAATAGATCTCCTTAATACAAGTACAGAATACTCAGCGGCTTTTGGTGAGCTCCAGGATGATTCGGGGCTTTGCCGAGTCTTTAGCATGTATTTGATATTATTTTATAGTTAAGGGTATAGCGGGATCCTGTCCCGACCTAAGCTAAAGTTGTTTATCTTTTAGAGGCTTTGTAGACTATTGTTAAAGTAAAGCAAAGTTGTGTATTATTCTCTAGTAATTAAGGCCCCAATGGCCAAGTCATGTATATCCATTATGGGCCTATGTATGTTGGTCTTTTACTAGGGAGTCTTACCTATACTTGTCAAAGACTTATAATTATCACAGTTACATGCACGGTAGTCACAAGGTACAAGTTGGTTCTCTCGAGCCTTTAGGGCATCGGGTGCCTGTCAGTCTCAATGGGACTTGAGGCACGACAGAGGTGTATATCTCTCATTGGTTGATTTAATGCTTTGAGGTGAGACCGTGGAATACTGACCTTTTACGGGAATCATTGGAGAAGGTGAAGTTTATCCAAGAGAAGCTTTTAGTGGCTCAGAGTGGATAGAAAAAATACACACACTAAAGGTGAGAGGCATGCACTTTATGAAAGGTGAGCAAATGTTGCTCATGATTTCACCCATGAAGGGTGTTATGAGATTTAGTAAGTGAGGTAAGCTCAATCCAAGGTAAATTAGATCGTTCAAAATTCTAAAATATATGGGGTCGGTGGCCTATAGACTAGTTTTGCCTCTAAGTTTGTTGGGAGTTCACCTCGTATTTCATGTGTCCATGCTAAAGAAGTATCATGGTGCTGGTAATTATATTATTCAGTGGGATTCAGTCTTGTTGGATAAAAACCTCTCATATGAAGAGGAACTTGTGGCTATCATAGATAGAGAGGTCTGCAAGTTGAGATCGAAGGAAATTACGTATGTGAAGGTATAGTAGAAGAACTGTCATGTTAAGCAGGTCACTTGGGGGACCGAAGCAGACATAAGTAGCAAGTATCCCCATCTTTTTACCTCAGGTAACTCTTTTTCCTTTATTTCCTTTCCTGACCATTCGAGAATGAACGGTTGTTTAATTGGGTTCTGATGTAATGACTTATTCCGTCGTTATAGCGTTGCTTAGGGCATAAGTACCCTTCTAGAATTTCCCCTAGTAAAAGAGTTGATAAAATCTCAAAGTAAGGTAGTTTCGGATGAAAATCTAGTGTTGGGTGCTTTAGTGGTGATTTATGATTTATGGTGTAGTGTTTGATGGTGTTGTATTTGTTAAGGGATGGTCAAGTGGCATAGTTTCTTGTAAGAAGTTTCACGACAATAAATAGATTGGTAGAACTTCGATTATAGAGGTTTTCGCATTTGGATAACTTTGTGATGTCCTAAGTCGACGATTGTGTCGTGAAATAGGGGTAGATTCAGTTATTCCCCGAGTTACTATTTAAGTCGTGCTGCAGCAGTAGGATTTTCGCTGCAGTGAGACCTCCGTAGAAGTTGTTGTCCTGCAGTAGTGATAGTGGCAATGTAGCTGAGGGCATTGTAGCCAGCCCACGGAGCCGCTGTAGCAAGAAAGCAGTTGCTGCAGTGAACGACACGCAGATTAAATCACATAAGTCAGTTTTCTCTAAGTTTTATTTTCATAAGCTCAAAAGTATTGTTCCAAACTACTAGGAGGCGATTTCATCCAGGGCTAAAGTGTTTTTCTCCATTAAAGTATGTAATTTCATTCCTCTTTTCACCTAGTAATTCTTCCTATATCGTAGAATCATTAGGAAGATTGTTAATGATGAAATTGTGGGTTAGAACCATATGTTCATGGAATTGTGGGAAAAAGCCTATGGGTAGATGTAAAATTATCTAGAACTGATTCTAGGTTGTTAATTAACACTTCCTAGTGTAGAATTATTGCTCTTGAACGTAAATTATGGGATTTGGGGAAATTTGATGGTTAAGAAACTCTTTGCTAAGATTACAGGTTATAAATAAGGGTAAAACTGGTGGGGTAGAATCCCTAAGGCTTAAAATTGAAGAATAAATGATAAATTACTCTTGTATTTGTTCATTTTAAATTGTGAATGATCTGAGGCATTGAGGAAAGGAAGAGCTCTTGCGAATTAGCTTAGATTCGAGTTATTCGTTTGAGATATGTTATGATCAAAATAGAGTTGTACTTAATTTAGTTCCTTGTATATTTCTCAATTAAATGGCATGTTGATTGGTCTTCAGACATATTTGTGATTGATGATTGTTGTTTTGTTAATGCTTGAAGGAATAAACTGTTGATTGTTGAACTGTAGAATTTTGAGATATGATTGTGAAGTGTACTTGTAAATTTGGGTGCACTGGTGATATTATCTTGAGAGATAGTAAAAAAAAAAAGTAGAAATACAACTGATATAATCATTAAGGATCGATTACCATGTCGGTACGGTATTAGTTGATGGATTGGGTACCACATCAGTACGGCATTAGCTGATGGATAGAGTACCACACTGGTACGATATTATTATTATTATGGATCGGGTACCACGCCGGTATGGTACATGGACAGTGGTGCGTCCCCTGCAGGTCATGACTAGTTAGGCAGAAATAAGACCCTTTTATCATGTGTGTACAAATTAGTGTTTGAGGTGTGAGTTAGTATGATATAATCGTGATAATTACGAAAGTAAAAGGAATACAAATGTGAGATTGAGATCGACATAGATCCATGTTTTGATGTGATTGCTGATATTATGGAATTAGTGATTAATTATGATAATCGTTGGTGGTTTATATGACTTGTTTTGCTGAAATTGCTTAGCCTGATTTGAAATGATTGTTTGATTGAGTAAACTACTTGTTATGTGTTGATGTTTCTGTCTACTTGTTATTTGATTTATGATTTATACTTGTTACTAAGTTGTGTCGGCCGATGATGTCTACCAGTACATAGTGGTTTGTACTGATACTGTCATGTACTCTTCTTTTGTTGAGTGCGGATTGTGTTCCAGAGACTGAGACGCGACCTCACCTCTAGTACGTCCAGCTGATCGATCCGAGGGTGAGCTACTTGCATCTCAGGCTGCCACGGATCTTCGTAATTCATATTGTCTTTCTTTCGGACAATGATGTTTTCTTTTATTAGTGATTTTTGAGATACTCTTAGACTGGTTTTGTTAGCGTCCTTGTACGGTGACTTTCGGATTCTGGGATGTAATGGTTAGATTTTCTGCATTTCTTTATTAATTTATTTTAGATTTGAGATTATTCTGTCTTAATTGATTTTGAATGTGTTAAGGTTTGGGTTAGATGGTTCTCCCATCGGAGTGTTAGTGTGGGTATCACTCACGGCCATTTGGGTCGTGACAACCACAAAAGTTAAATATGGTGAGTTGGACAATATAAGGATTAGAAGTGAAATAGTAATAATTCAGATTATAAGTGGAATAAGTACAAATAACTTAGGGAATAAAAGTGCTAATTTTCCTAAGTTGTTTTAGCTACTATTTAATTTTTTATGTTTATTCCTCTCTTAATAAGATCGGCTTATAATTTTAATATTCTCTAAATATGTAAAATCAGTTGCTGGACGTAATTTTTCTATATATAAGAAAAAGAAACCTTCACGCTTAATGTAATTTCAATTTAAGTGAGGTTAATTTGGTCATTTAAATATTATTTGTCGTTGTTTGTTTGTACGCACTGCATAACTGCATTTTATGAGCACAATAAAATGATGATAAACCCAAGAAACTTTGACCTAATTGTCATATTTGTCCCACCTTCCGCATGGCCAGGAGGGTATTTGTGTAAATGTGTTAAATGTTGGAGCAATGTAGTTGGCTGTTAAAAAATAGCCATGACGTCATTATTTGTACACCTTATCAAGGTCCCTATGCTTGTCCCAACATGATTGTGCTGAGACAAGTCATTTGACTCATTTCTCATGGGATCCACATATATATATTTTAAGGATTTAAGGACACATTTGGGCACGAAAATTATTAATTTTTCCTAGACATTTTTTTCATTTTATTTTGAAAATCAGTATTTTTTGAATAAAATTTGAAAAACATTCAAAAAAAATTTTACTTTCACTATATTTTTCCCTAATTTATTTTTTTTGTGTAAAATGACCCCATATAAATTATATTTCATCTTTTTTTAGAAAAATTACATTCAAAACAAATATTGTTCATAAAAACTCTAACCAAAATAACTCCATCTTCAACTCCAACTTCAAAATTTTCAAATAAAGAAAAAAAAATATTATTATAGAATCTAATCTATGACAATATATGATTGTCTATTTTGTGATATTATTCTTTTAGGGTATATTCGATTTTGTGTATACGATAAATTAGTTAAGTTGACTAATTTAGAAAATTTTTAAAAGTTAGGAGATACTTCTACTCACTGTAAATAAAAATGTAGATATGTAAAAAAAAATGTAAAAATGTAAAAAACCTCACGTAAAAAATGTAAAAATAAATAAAGGTGTTTAATGTTTTTCCTTAATGTTGCTATTTATGATCTAAGATTTGGTTGGCATTTGGACACAAAAAAAAAATATGAAACTATTTTTAAAAATAGTATTTTAAATTGTGTTAAAATAATATTTTAAAGTTAAATTTAGATATACTTTTAAAAATTCGTTGAAACTAAATTAATGTTATTGGAATTGAGACAGAGGGAACAACATATATTATGTAAAAATTACGTTAAAAGTACTATAAATTATAATAATTAACAATTTAAAATATCTAAAAAACCATATAAAAATTTTGATTGACGCTCGAAATTTCATTAGTACCACATAAATTGGGATGGATGGATGGAATAATATATATTATGTGAAAATTACATAAAAAATACTATGAATTACAATAATTAATAACTTAAAATATTTTTAAAAAATATATAAAAAATTTGGTTTACTCCAAATTACATCCATATCACATAAATTAAAAAAAAGGAAATAATATATATTGGGTCCGTACTGACACAGGCATATTTATCTAGTTATTTCCATAAATGATAGTTATCAACGTTATCCAAGTCCTTTTTTATGGGCATTATAATTCATTTGATATTCTAAAATAATAAATGTATTATGTGTCTACCAACCAGCTTGTAAATTAAAATTGGTGCAACAAGAAGTCAACAACTCTAAACGAAATCTTGCCTGGCAATGTACTTCCACGTTCATTTTCAGTTAGCATATTTTGACTTGGCACATCCATAATGAAAACAATAATCGATATGATTATTTTTCCTCACTATCTCTATTAATTAATATTTAGTACTAAGTCTTGAAAATCATTTGAGGAAAATAAGTAATTGAGTTAAGGGTCATTTGAGGGGGAAAAAATTATTTTCTTGATATATCAAAAGTAACAAGTAAAAATAAAAATTCATTTTAGAAATAAGTGACAAGTAAAAATAAACGGAGGGAGTAATTTTTTTTTGCAAAGAGGATCAGTGAAAATGTTACAAAAATCTGGAAACTAATTATTTACCTTTGGCATAATATAACCATACCCTTTATCATGGTCAACTGGCATCTATGTCCTTCAATTTTAGATTTGCACAAGTATGCACTTAAACTTATAAAAAGTTGAACAACTAGACACACTCATCCTATGTGGCATCTACGTGGCAATCTCATGCGAATTCCAACGACATATGTGTCTACTTGTTCAACTTTATACAAGTTTAAATGTCTACTTATGCATACCCAAAATTAGAGGACATAAATATTATTTGGGGTCAAGTTAAAGGGACACGTTTATGAATTATGCCTTTACCTTTTCTGATCTATCTTTTCCAGTTTTTGTGCTCACTCGTTCCTATATAGTCCACAACACCTTAAATCAGTTTTTGTGCTGATTTAGATACAATTTAATTAGTGAACTTCTTCTGATACTGATTAGGAACCATGAAGAACTTCTCTAGTGTAGCTGCCCTTGTATTTGCCCTCTTCATTGTTTTCGGTAAGTTTCATATTATTCAATTTATAATATAATGTTCATGAAAATTGGTGAATATGTAGTGACTAGTGTCACAAATATTTTTCTGACTTATATCTTCTAATGCATATAATAATCCCAAAGTGAAGATGAGGCTACTAAACCTCAACTTATCTTGTTTCTTCATTGCGTTTTAGTATGTATGTAGGACTATACTAATTAGAATTTATTTTATTTTAGTGAAGAATCTCAGACCGGCCCATGCATGAGCAATTTTAATATAGGCGTCCAACATCGGAAATGAGAATTGGATGAGTCTTGGTCTAATATAATGTTAAAGAAATGAATCTTGAGTCCAACACAACTAAAAAATTAACTCAAGAAGTGAAGATTGCCCAAGCCATATTAAAGAGACCATTCATTCGGAAGCTATCACTACCAAAGTTGAATCACCTTTAATTCCATAGAGATATGATACCCCATTTTTTTAACATATAGGAGACTGAGAGAATTCGATTGACACAACTTTGTGTTTAGGTGAATCATGCTGTTTTCATTTAGCTTAAAATATCTTTATTATAAAAACGAAAAGAAATATAAACAAAAACGAAGTATAACTCTAATGTCCTTTTTCCTTTTCAAGTGTGAATTCATTTTTTTTTCCTTCACAAAGCGGTCTCTTGCATGCGTTAACTCCATGTACTAATTTCATAGTCATCAAATAATTATTCATTGTTTTATTAATTCCCTCAAAGTTTTTAATTTTGGCTTTCATTTTCCTGTCCAAAACAATGTAGTCATCACTACAACAAGTGGAGATCGAATATGTCTCATTTCCTTTGAAGTTCCCCAACCTTGTGACTCAAATTACTGCGACGCCCTATGCAAGCAACAGTACGGAGAAAAGCCACCTGGTGCTATCAAAGGGCCACTTCGTGGAGGAAATTGCCTTGGTCAAATTTGTTTTTGCATTTTTTGTTGTTTCGAGAAATGCGCTGATCTCCGTTGATGAATTCTCTTACTAGCTATTTCCTGATGGAATACATGAATAATATTCTCTTTTCATACTGTATAATTATTGGGTTTCCTTTGCTTCTGAATTTGCAAACTACCTTTTAGAAAGTTCCTATGTCGGATCTTTAACAAGCTTCTAGAAAATTTCATATGGACTTTGGGAAGAAAGACACAGAAACTTTAAACCAAAAAAAATATTTATAGTTGTCTCTGATTGTTGGAAAATTATATGTTGATTGCTCAAGTTGATGTATTATGGATGCAAAATGATTTATTGGACCTTTGTACTTATCCAAGTTTGTAATGTGGACACCTCTACTTAACCCTTTGTGTAACACCCCACACTTCCGGGCTAGAATTTAAACCATCCTTCATACGTGTATGTAACACCCCAAATTCTCTAAGATCCGACCCATTTATCAAATGTGTATAGACCCAAACCTAACGATTTCTAATGGTATATAGGTGTTAAGATCAATTCCTTAGTGTGTGAAGAGCTTTGGATATGAATTAAGGTCCTAAGGACCTCTAGCACAAAGTTAAGTTGAACGCTTTCTTACCAATCGAATTTTCGTATATGATTTTACTACGGTCAAATTCAAAGGAGCATAACTCCTAAAATATAAAGAGTTTTGTAGCTCAAGACCTACCAAAATGAAAGATCTTCAAGCTTTCTTTCCAACGCCACCAACCGTTCATCAATCCAATATCGGAATAGAAAGTTATGATCATTTTACCATAAACGCTCCACCGAGGGTGCATGCTAGGTCTGGGTATAAATAATAACTACATAAGTAACTGCCGAGGCATATAGATATGCTCAGGAGAAAAATAAGTGTGATACAAAATAACGAGTAAATAAATGTGTAAGTAAACACACAAGTCAAACATAACCTATCTGGGCCCCCATAAACCCGATAGGCACACGAAAGAAAACAATAACCCAGCCTGGCCCCCATAAACCGGCGGGACACGCAAAAATAGTAAATGCATAGTCACCAATGTCTCGAAGCTGTATCAGTATCCAATAACCACAATAACTAACAGGGGTGCACCGGGCTTGAACCAGCACCAAAGGATAATAACAAGAGTCCAGATGCCAGAATCGAACCGGACATAGTGGATAATAACAATAGGCCACATATATATCATAACCACTGGAATCGAACCGGAACTCAGAGAACAACAGTATCATAACCACGGTACCCGGTACCAGAACTCTCAAATCATATCATAACCAGATGTCGGACTCGAACCGGAACTCATAATAATCAGTAACCAAGTGTCAGAGTAGTGCCAGAATCCATACAAATACAAATAAACGGGGAAATACCGGCCCCAGAACGAACCCGAAACATAAATAAAGGAGCTAACCCACAATGTACTACAAGTTAATCTCGGGATCCTTCCAGGTCAGCTATATACTATACACAATATGCATAAACAAGTCTGGGTATACATTATAAGTCATGGCAAGGCAGGTCCGCATTTTAAATCAAACTAGCCGACGCTGGTCAAATATGGTGCTATCAGGGACTAACAAGGCTAAACAAGTCAAAAGGGCATAACTAGGGTAATTCAACCCAAATATTATCCTAAAAGATCATCTCATGGCTTAACTAAGCCTAACCATATTTAAAGCTAACTATACCGACTGTGAAGAGTAATGGGGCCTACTACGAGGTCCCGAAACTAAGTCTGGGCTAAACCTAACTGAGTCTGGACTAAAGTTCCCCAACCCCCTACTAACAGTAGTACAACATTAACCAACCCTATAAAGGTAAACTCTAGCACACCACGAGGATAACTGGCCCGAAACATATCCGAACAAGGCCCTAACCGGCCCAAAAGGCCTAATCATAGCAAGTCAATGCCAATCTAGAAATACCAGCCCAAACACTAGCATAATAGTATGCAAATACTATAAATAAACTCAATCTAGATATATGATAAGCCTAGCGGACACCGCTGAATGTCTGTCAAAACCTGTTAAATAGAAGTCTTCCCCTTTCGAGAGGCCTCTGACTGCTGCCAAGCTACCAAAATAATAAACTCCACATCAAAACATGACTATTGATACTCATATTGCATTAGTTCCAAAAATGCCCAAACGGTCCACGTGGGGCTCGCTTACGGAATCACAAAATTGAAATCGTCACAGCATCCCAAATCACCCCATGACCAATAGTCACAACTAGCACCGCTCAATTTGAACTCAAAATATAGCTCAAATATCAACACCAATACCAATAATACCAACGTAATTAAACTACCGTAAAAATAAGAAAATGTACCGTAGAAACGACGAGAACGTAACCACGGATCCAAATCTACCAACCCCTAACCTTGAATCTCACTAGAAATGCTCAAAGATAAGCTTAAATTGGTCAAATATGGTTGAATATAGAAAAGTGTTGAGAATGTTTTAGAAGACAAAAATGGATTATATATATATATATATATATAAATTGATATAATTAAAGTAAATTCAGCCAACTTTGACCAAATATATCTACATATATATTACTTAAATAATATACTAAGTGTCAAAATAATGAGCCTAATTAATAAAATAGTAAACTTTGAACATAACTAGGCTTACTATCTCCGCTAAAATAATAATAAACTATAGAACTTTTATAAATATCAAAAATATTTTAGAAAGGTAATTAACTATATATTATCTTCTTCTTTTTTATCGAGTTCTAAATACCGAGAACGCACAAAAATGAGGAAAATGACTGAGAGGGTCATTACAACATCCACTACTAAAAGGACTTTCGTCCTCGAAAGTCAACAGTAAGTGCATACCTGAAGACGTGAACAAGTAGGGATACTGGGCTCTCATATCACGCTCAAGTTCCCAAGTGGCCTCCTCAACCGAAAGGTGATGCCACTGAACCTTAACTACTAAAATGTCCCGGGAGCGTAACTGTCTGACATCTCTGGCTAAAATGGACACAGGCTCCTCCACAAATGCTAACTTCTCGTCTAACTGAACCGAGTCCCACTGAAACACATGCGACTCATCCGGAATATACTGTCATAGCATAGAAACATGAAATACAGGGTGAATAGCTGAAAAGGTCAGAGGTAAAACCAACACATATGCTACCTCTCCAACTATCCGCAGAATCTCAAAGGGTCCAATATATCTGGTACTAGAGCAGGAACTCCATGTCGCGCCCTATTTCGAGCTGGTCGAACCAGCTCACAACGTGTGGTGGTCGTTGTGACTCACTGATTTTAAAAATTTATTTTTTAGAGTCGCCACCTAAATTTTAAGGAAAAATTAGGAAAACCATTTTTTATATAAAACTCTGTTTTTTGATCTTTCAAAAACGCGTGAGATTTTGAGTAAGGATTTTAGTTACTCGAGGGAAAGGTATTAGACACCCCTCAGAGCCTATCCGAAGATAGTCCTTCAACTCCGTTTAGGAAAAATGTTTGGAAAAATATTTATTTTATTACTTGCTAAAATAGTGATAACTATAGAAATTTATCAAATTTAAAAATCAAAGAAAAACATACAAGGTATATAAATATACACTTACGATATACGAAAAAATGTGACGTAATTTATTGTAACATATAGATGCATGTTTCAAAAATATGAAAATGAAGAGTAAAGTTAACATTAATATTTTGTTCTAATTTGTATATTAAGAAAAAGGTATAAAGTTTTATAATTTTACAAAAATATAATGTTTAATGGTATATAAAGTTAAAAGTATATGAATGAAATCTTTGCGAAAATAAAAAGAAAAATATAATTTTAAAAATATGTAAAAAAAAATTATTTGTTATATACTAAATATACATACCTGGAAGTATGAAAATTTATTTAATTTGAAAATATACTTATGTAAATGTACATTGTCGTGAGATGAGGACGTATGAAAGATATGAAGACATATTAACTAGAGAGTAAAAACCTTTCATATATTTAAGATATAAGAAATCATACTAGTATTTATTTATTTGTAAAAATTTAAAAATTATAGCTAAGAATAAATGTAATAGTAAAAATAAACATATAAAAGATATGATTGAAATAAGGTGCAAGGAATAATAATAATAATTTCTTAAAAAAAGGAATAAATAACAATAGCGATGAAATTATCTTGTATATGGTAGCGTGTTTTGAGTTTTTTTTCAAAATCTAGAAACTTGAAATTAATGTTGGGAAAATGAATGAAAGTAAAGTAACATGTTGGTATAATTTAATTTATTAAAAATAAGTCGGAATTGATGATTTAACTTCTTTTAAAGGAAAACTTGAGTTTTAACTATTCGCAAAATAATATTAAAACTCTCTTTTGTTTTTAAGAAATGTTAAGGTTGCGACTTTTGTTCATTCTTATTTTTAAAAAAAAAAAGAGTTTTTGAGACGAGTAACTAGTTTTAGAAGAGTTAGCCGAGTATCGAAGTTGCTAAAGCCCATTTTTTAATTTCAGAAAAATCCATTTGAATAGTCATGCGTTAATTGCGAAAAGGCGAAGGCATTAATGTACTACAAAGGGAATCCGTAAATATCAAAGCAATGTAAAACACAATAACAATAATATAACTCAAATACAACAATAATAATACCATTTTGAGTTTCAAAAGGCTTTGCATGACAAGAATAATGAAAGAGAAGAGAAGGGCTTAAGGGATACTAGACTCCTAATGGAGTTGGGCTCCTAATTTTTGAGACTCCGGCATGCTACGATCCTAGTATGATTGACCCGATATTTGGGTCAAAATGGAGTTCCAATTGAAACTCCAACTCCCGAATTCACATGAAACAAAGAAGATAAGGATTAGTAATGATCTTAACTTTGAACAAATAAAAAGAAAAACTAAACATGAGTTTCGAAAAACTAAACATGAGTTTCGATTATTCTCTAGAAAAAAAGAGAGACATGATCATGATTTCAACTACACACCACTGACAATAGAATCACTAGACACATGATTTTAACCACGCGCCATGACAATATAATCACTAGGCACATATTGAAACACGTCATATAGAGAATTCATGAGAAGAAAATTGTGCACAACTTAATTAGGCAAACCTTTAGCAGATTCATATTTTAATCCTAATAGTTCTTGAGATATTTAACAATAACCAAATAGCGAACAAGTGACAAAACAAAAGGAGGCAATTAATTAGTGACTAATGGTGTTTGAACATGATATGGACAGCTAGAATAGAATTCAAATGCAGATTAGGATCACATGGAAAAACATCTTTTCTTTTCTTTATAAAATAGCTTCTCTTTTCAATACCAACTTTAAGAGATGCATAACTGCTTCCCTTTTTAATCAAGTAATTCAAATAGCGCATATATCCTCGACACTATCGGAAACAATGACTTGCTAATTTAGGAGCGCATTCAGCAAGTCAGAAGAAAATTCGAAGGAAACAATTACTTAACGGGGTTAGACAATACGACCAGAACATGCACAGCCCCTTCACGAGACATGACTCATTTTTAGATCCTAAGAGAAATTTTAATATTCCAGAGAAACCGCAATCAAACAAGAACAACGGTTGAAAATACTAGATCATATCAAACATTAAAAGTGCTATACCTTTACCTTAGAAAACAAAAAAAAGAGAAGAAACAATTTTCACACAATCATGTGAAATTTTCACACAATCATGTGACGTATTTTATACACCGGTGTAAACGGAAGGGAGAGTTTTTTTACACCTTATGCAACTTGGACTCAAAACAATTATATATTGAAACAAGTAAAAAAACAAAAACCATATTTCGAATTCGATTTCATGGAAAAGCAAACGACAATACCATAACCAAACTTGAAACCAAGAGTAATCATGTATTCACATACTTTGAACACGGGACAACCATGAGAATTGAGACTAAATTAAAATCTTTAAACTCAAGACAGGGACAACAATACCAATATGGACCCGAAATCGAAACAAGACCCATATTCACGAAATAGTTTTTCAGACCCAAAAGTTATATTCAAGGACATATTCAAGAAAAAAACATAGCAATCAACAGTCCTAGAATGAAATAAAAACATGTATAAGCAGATTTATAAATTTAGATGCAAAAGCAAATTTAGGACAAAACCATGTCATCAAATTGGATTTCCGGGAAACAAACAGCAGTATCATATTAAAGCTTGAAACCACAATAAGCCACATATTCGCATAGCTGAAATGGACGAAAAAGAAAGAGATGGAAGTGAAAACAAAAGGGGTGAATCCGTACCTTCTCCAGGGCAGCGAAACTGGAGCCTTCCGTCAAGTATTCCGTCCACCAAACTCAAAACTCCGAGAACTTGAACTTAGACCGAAATAAAAGAGAAACTAGCAATTTTCGTGTCTTTTTTCTTGTGGTTTTTTCCTTCAACTTCACTTTTTTTTATGGGGATGGAGAACACTCGTATATAGGCAAATCCGGACTCTCAAGTCCGGATTTGAACCCAAAATTTAACAAAAATGTGTGAGAAAATTGGGGAAAGATTGGGATTTTGAATTCAAAAATTGAAATGAATATTCCCCTTTCCATATCTTCAGCTTTTCAGAGCTCTAATAGCGAGTTTGAGGCTGAAATTTCTGTTGTTGCACCGATTTGGAACTAATTTTCTGGTACAAAGGGATTCACGGATTAGAGGGACATGAAGAGGGATGGGTTTTGTGTAGTAGTGGGAGAGATTCGACAGTCATGGTTGTAGCTAGGGCATTGCGGTTTTGGGGGTGGTGGAGGAGAGGCGGTGAAGAGACAAGGGATGGGGGGGTCTATTTGTTGTACATTTTGGGAAGGGTGATGGAGAAAGATCGATGGGGGTATGGGGAAGAGAGAAACGTGTATTGGGTTTTGAGATTTTTGACTTAATTTGATCCGTCCGATCGTTTGATCGGCGGTTTAGAAATAACATGAAAAAATAATTTTTTATATATATATATAAAATAAAATAAAACTGAAAATATTTATGGCCCTTGGATTAGGAAAGATTTAACGGCTAAGATGATTTTGTGCTTGTTTTACAAGGATTGTGCTTTCTTGATTTTGCTGACGTGGCAACATATAATTGGTGGATAAAGTGAGGA
Source organism: Capsicum rhomboideum (assembly GCA_031232105.1). Lineage (NCBI taxonomy): Eukaryota > Viridiplantae > Streptophyta > Magnoliopsida > Solanales > Solanaceae > Capsicum > Capsicum rhomboideum. Next base: position 41,149,869 of record CP124719.1, on the reverse strand, counting down.
GTGGATTGATGAGGTGGATGAGTTGAAAGTGGATTGGACCGGGTTTGGGCCAATTTTTTGGGCCTCTTGTCCGAAATTGGGTAAATAAAATTGGGTTTGAATAAATAGAATTGTAATTGGATTAAATTTGCCCCAAACACTTTCTTTTTCACTAAAATTAATTTTAAAAATGCTTCTTTTTTCCTAATTGAATCCTTTAATAATGTATATGTATATAAATAATATAAATTATTTGGTATTCGTATTTAAATTTAACAATTTTGTAATAAATAAAAATATGTAGAATAATAATATATATTGTGAAAAATATAATTAGAAGAAATGTGAATGCGAGTGTCAAATTTTTTGCGCGATTTTAATATTAAATAACTAGTTATATTTAATCAAAATATTTAAAAACATGATATGGGAAAAATAAACTCTATTTCTCATCCATTTAAAATTTCATAGAAACTAAAAATACAAATTTATTTTAGAAAATTATTTAGGACCGGGAAGCACAGAAAAAATAATTAAAGGAAAAAGACGAGTCAAAATTGGGTGTCAACACTCCATACCGACCTCTAAGGCGCCTACAGAGGGGCATGGTGCCAGCTGCTACGCCTATGATGAAAAGTCATTTTTCTTCTTGTATTTTCACTTTATTTGAGGGGTGTTTTTGTCTTTTCTCACTCCCACAAACCCCAATCACTACTTATAACCCTCCAGTAACCTAAAACAAGAGGAAATTCAATAGTTACAATTCAAAATCTCTCTCCCTCTTCCTCAACACTTCCTAGAGCAAATTCTCAAGAATCTTAAGAGACTTTCCAAGAGGAACGATCCAGGTTGCGTCAAAAGGTATACAGAACAATCTCTTCTCAAGTAAACTTTTAATTGGTGATTTTATAAACCCTTATATATGTATATGGATTTTGAATTAGGGTTACAGGTATTTCCATATGGAATTTTCGAAAGAACATGAAATCACATTATGATGTTTTCTACTTGAAATTGCTTTTAGATACATGTTGATTTAAACCTTGAGAAGATGAAACGAATTATACTTTTCCCCAATCACCTTAAAGTGTGTTGGTTACTTGATGGGTCAAAGAGGAAATTATTATTTGATGGATTTGAATGTTGTATTTATGTTTTAATGGTAAAAGGATGGTTTGACCTATGTTAAAGAGACTTATTATTATACTTGAGTAATAATGTGACTCCAAATCATTTAATGGTTTTCTCAAATTATTTTGGTTGGTTGTTAAGAACTACCTTATACTTGATTTGTGATAAGTTGTGCATGATAAAGTGACAACAAACCTTACGGTTAAATGGTTAATGAAATAGATGACTTGCAAGTCTTGGTATGACGATACTAACTGTGATCTATGCCTTTAACAGAAATGAAAATGTTATCAAATGATGCTTGATGATATGAAAATGCTAAAATATGGGATTAAAGAGAATTAGATGGTTAACTGAGAAGGTGTGAGTCCAAATGGCTCAACACCCGAAACCTGTGTTTTGCCAACATAAGAATGGTTTGATCCTTAATTGGACGAGCTTATATTTTTCCTCTATGAGGATGATTGTGCTGGACATAATGATTTAATCTCGATTCATGCGGCAAACATGGATTGGGGCTTAGCCGGTCGAGCGTTAATCGGACCCACATAGCCTGTGGTGTTTAAATGGAAGTCGGTGATACCATCTAGTTCAGAATTAAAGAATAGAATGTTTATGTTTTCAGCCCTATGGAGTCACAGCTTATACATTTCATTATACTTTGATTTTACTCTAATGGCCATTTTATATGAAGTATATCTTATCCATTTACTTGTTTTGCATGCCAATACATTCCACGTATTGACCGTCTCCGCGCGGCTACGCCGTTTCATGATGTAGGATCGGATGCACATTGTCGTGATACTGTGCAGCATTAGGATTATTTGGGACAGCTTAAGCAATTGATGAGCCCTCTATCTTCCAGAAGGCATAAGGTTTTTCCTTATATTAGACTTTGATTATCCATTTTATGATATCGTCGGGAGGCCATGTCCCGACTTAGATTTTTCACTCTTATGTTAGAGGCTTCGTAGACCTACGTAGATGTTGTTTAAATGTTTTATTTCAAACACTTGGTTCATTTTTATTATATTTTAAATTGATTTTTCTAATGGGTCTTCCTTTCACAAATACTTATTGAAATGCTTATGATGATATGCTAAGGGATCCTCTCGGGCCTTCATTGGCCTGGGATGCCTGTTACGTACAGGACCTTGGTTCGGGTCGTAACACTTTGTCATCTAAACTCTTAAACTCAATGAATCACAATATCCGACTGACCGTTGATTAAGTCTAGGTAGCAACTTAACGGGTAAGTTGGGTAAAACGCGTAATTTCACGCATGTAGGCTCCGTATACATAAAATTTCTAATTAAAATAATACAAATAAATAAATTTAAAAAAAAACTCCTTTCTTCTTTGCACCCATCCACTGTACCCCCACCCCTCCATTTTCACCACCGTAACCCTACCCCTCCATTATCCCCTATTTTCACCACCATCGTACCCCTACCCCTTCATTTTCCACCATCACCGTATCCTCACCATTCCATTTTTCACCACCTTTAGAACTATAATTAATGTTTGAGAAGAAACTACAGAAACTATAGTTTTCTCAAGTAATAACGCTAACTAAAAATCTTCTCAAATTAAAGAAGAAATTACAAAAACTATAATTTTTCCAAGTAAATTTCTCAATTTTTCCAGTTCATTTGTGATAAGAAACAGAGGGCGGAGAGCCATTTAGTTGTGTTTACCGGATCTTGAGTTTGATTGAGCAGTGGTTGAGTTGTTGTTGGAGTTGTTCATTGCTTCACCAAAAATGGTGTTTCGATGGATTTTTATCGGAATTTAGAGAATAAGGGAAAGGTCGGTTTAGTTTTGGGTGTTAGGTGGTTTTGGTGGTGTTCCGGCGGTGGTGAGATAAAGAACAAAAATTGGAGGGGAGAGGAGAGAAGGGGGAGAGGTTATCATCAGAAGAAGAAAGGGGAGGGGGTGGGGGAGCTTATTTGATTTTTTTAAAAAAAGTTAATTTCCTATCTGTCATTGAAAAATGATGTGAAATTCTACGTCTACTCGTTTGTATTACACACACATTAATCAGATGAGAAAAGGATTTAAAATCTTGTGTTTTGATGGGTTGGGGTTTTTAGATGACAAAGATGAACATGAAGTGGATTGGTTAGGGACTTGATGTCGATTAATTATCATGTTAAATTAGAGGATTGAACTTTGAATTGATCCTTAGAATTTACTTCTGATTGGTGGTATTAGCCTCTTTGAGACTCATACTATCAGAGATGAACAATAAGGAAAGATTTAAACGTTAACTATTAATTTAATTGAAAAAGCTATGAATCTAAAAGGCATGGAGATGTTTGTACAATCTACTTCCAGATCTGCATTTTAGTCCCAAGGATTGGCTAGCGTGGATAAACAAACAAGAAAGATACCTGATCTATTGGTTGTTGGGAAAGCAAAGGCACAATCGTTAATGGAAGAGAAAGATCGAATCTAAGCTCTATGACCACGCACCATAGCAAGCAAATAAAAAGCCTCATCTGCCATGATAGAAGTTAGGAGATGAAGTACATAAACCCAAATATGATGATTATAGAAGCTTACCACGGTGTAGTATTGGAGAAGTCATCATCGGAGCTTTGCCGGAGCAGTTACGAGCCAGATTTCTATATGCTTCAAGCTCTTTCCACTTTTAACTTTTCATTTGCTTTTGTTTTTTGTTTTGCTTTCTTTTTGTTGTCTTAATTTCTTTTTGGAAAGGGGTCATTTGGGCTTATTTCTTACTTTCTACAGATTTTTTGTTATTAAATAAATGGGCTTCAAGCCCACTTTCGATTAAACAAAAAGACAAAGGACTAAATAAAGGTATCTAAATTACAAATTTGGACAAGTACAAAGTCTAGTAGGTCATTTTACCTATTATGGTATGGAAGGATGACAATTTTTTCTTTTATGTGTCTAAATTACGGTGTACATAGTTACCCAATATTTGCATCAAATTCATTCAAGAGAATCAAAACGAGTGACTTTTACGGTCAACAACCACGATAACGATCTTGATATGTACCACATATCAAACAAAGGAAGTGGCTTTGATAACTTATATATTCACAACAATCAAACTTTTGGCAAGTATAATGAAAGATTCTATGCCGGCTCAAAGGTATAAAAGAATTATATGGATACCAGAACCGCTCCCCACCCCCCAAAACCAATTTTTTTTTCTTTTGAAATATCTAAACTGGTTAAACCAATTATTCGAAAAAAAATAGAATAATTGGAATCCATAATTGTGATTTATGGTTGATCTAGTAGCTACAAGTAGGTCTTTCCAGAAATGTTAACAAATGTTTTCCCCTCGCGAGCTAACGTCGACGATGGAGTTTCAGATTCGTCGTTAAGTTTCCAGATAGTTCTTTATGTTGCACTTTCCTAATTAGCTTTTCATTTCATTTCTTCTTATAGAGAATTATTCTTTGGGTCGGGTCTGTCTTTTGGACTAGGCCGAATTCTGATTTTGTTTTGGATTATTTTGAAAGGTGGCCTTGAGGCCATTTTAATAAGAAAAAAAAAATATAAAAGAAACCTAAAGTTCGGTAGAGTACAGTTCAGTTGGTTAAGTCAATTTTTTAAAACCATTGACACCCTGAACCCTCATAGATCTTGCATATATGAAGTTTTTCCAACGAACTGAAGATTGCTACACAATTCTGAAAGCTATGGAAATAATGGCTTTCCTAATATGAATACTATGACGTGATTGTGGTCGTTATGAAAATTATGGTTCTCATATGAACCTTATCTCATGTATCAAATGTACTATGTTTTCATCACATAAATGACATATTGAGGACTGGAGTACCAAGGATTTACGACAAATGTTACAAAAGGCCGAGTGTCATATGCGTTAAGAAATGGTTGGAAAAAAGATCGACAAGTCATTGATAGTAAAGCTACTCGAAAGTAATAGGTAGACTCAAATTGTGCTGCACCCCGTAACGGCTGACGAGGGCAGAGCCAAGCGCCAAACTTTTGTATCGTACACGCGATGCACGTGAATACTTAGCCGATCAAGTTGGAATCAGACCGTTGGGATATAAATGGCCTGGTTCTAAAATTATGTCCAAACAGAAAGAACCAACTCATACTGAAGTACTATAGATGCGTAAAAAACACCTGAGTGGTCTGAATTTGATGATCTTGAATTACAGAAATGCATAAGAAAACAGTTACAGACAGTCGATAAGTAGAATATCCAACACGACTCATGATTAAATCAAATGCAAGACGAAAGCTCCTTAAATGAGCCACAGAACAAGCTATGCTCTATATCTGCTGGCTCAAGAAGCTATTGGTTCCACATGTATAGACATTCCTTGAGCACGGAATGTACATGTTCAATATCCACGAGTAGAAAAGCTGACACAGTTTATGCACTAACATCCACAAGTAGAAATTAATTGCCATTGTTGTGCCCTCCCCACACCACCCACCGGGTCATTTACTTCCACAGCTTTCGCAAAGACATATTCTTCTCCGTCTCTTTCTTCATTACCTTGGCAACTGCCATCTCAAAATCTTCTTGTGTAACGTGTACCCTCCTCTCCCTTAGAGCAAACATCCCTGCTTCTGTACAGACAGCCTGCAGATAGATCATAAGACACATCAAGAGCATGGAAAATATTAAGGCAAGCAAAGATATATCACATGACACTCGCTCAAGGTAAAAGCCACAGGAGTTCCTAAGACGCTAGATCACAAGTAGTAGGCTCTCAAGCAACCAAGTTGCTCATAAAAAGGTATGTTAGATATCGAAAAAGTCAAACGGACATGCTATCACTACACACCTTAAGTTCTGCCCCGGAAGCACCATTCATCTTCTCAGCAATTTTCTTCAAGTCAATCCCTCGCATCAAGTTCATCTTCCTAGAATGAATCTTCAAAATGTCGAAACGGGACTGCAGAATAATGAAAAGATAATTGATTAAGATGAACCATCAGGGGGGTCTAGAAATAACAACAAAAAGTATGGCAGCACTGAGAAGAAGCACAGAGGAATTGCATTGATATTGCTGTATCCTTTCATACATGTTTAAAGTTTAAACACCTCCTGTACTGTACGCCCTCTGGTCCTTTTCATGGGTGTTTATGGCACCCTCATTAAGAAACCGCTTAACAGCATTAATCTTAAGGGGTATTCAGCAGTGAGCCTACCTTAAGGTAGGAGGTGATTGAAAAAGGGGAAGCCCCCTTACATAGCCATAATTTTTTTCAGAAGTATCTGAACAATTGAATCGGCTGCACATTAATCTTCCTCTATTCTATCAATCAAATTTTGACTAGATTACCCCTATCTCTTCGTTAACTGAGTAATTAATGACTAAGCCTTTTTGCAGTAATAAGGGTGGAATTGGGAAGAAACAATTAATGCCTCTGGTAAACCACACCTCTTCATTGGGATTTGGAAATTCAATCTTCCTGTCAATTCTTCCAGGTCTCAGGAGTGCTTGATCCAGAATATCAATGCGGTTTGTAGCCATCAAAACCTGAAGCCAGCACAAGTTGTTTTTTTTTTTGCTCAGCTTAGCAATCTCAGAACGATATACTTGTAAACTAGGCAATATATATTCAAGTGATCTAGATAGCCAAACTTGCCTTAATTTTGTTTGATGCCTCAAATCCATCAAGTTGATTTAGAAGCTCCAACATTGTTCTCTGCACTTCACTATCACCATTGCCACTTCCTGATTCCATTCTAGCAGATCCAATACTGTCTATTTCATCCATAAAAATGATAGAAGGAGCATGTTCCCTGATTCAACATAGGCATTTCTAGAACTGAGCTAAATGTACAAGAAGAGAGAAAACAATGCACTCAGGTCAATAGACCCGAAAAAGAAATAGCAAAGATTGTGCAAATAATTTTTCCCACTCTTCCAGAATAAGAATGTTAACGATTTTATGGAATTACATGCTTCACGCCCAATTTTCAAGCAACACAATAGTTTCCGACTTTTGAAATCCATAAATTCTGATTCATGGAGCACATGTCAGAAAAAGGAAGATGAAAAAGAACTAAGAGACCATGAATTCTAATGTAATTGGCTAATTTATGTGCTCCAAGATTTTGAACTAATAAATATTTTTACATCATCACTTTTTACCTGATCAAAAAAATACAATTACTGAGGTCATCCCCCAAACCCACCCCCACTCCATTTTCCTTTTTCTATTTTTTGGATGTTTGTAAAATCCATTATTTTGAGCTTTGAAACTTGGTAGATAACTAGCTCGTCCCTCAACACATCTCTACTTAAATACCAAACTTGGTTCACAAAAGGACTTGAACTCCTGACATGCACCCACCACTCATTCCATGATGTACGCTACCTTCATATCATCCTTAACTTTACATAAAGAGTAAAATCTTCATATCAGATAGTATATAAAGCATATTTAAGCACGTAATCCATGTCAATTATGAATAATGAAGATTGAAACATGAACAAATTGCAGTAGCATATTGTAGGCTAACCCATGCAAGGATTAAACTTGACCTTAGCAGCTTAACATAGGGAGCCTAAAATGGCTGTCCATCGTTTGAGGGTAATAACTAATAAGATCAGAAAGATACACGCATGGAATTAATTTGGGAATAAAACTAACAGACATTAGAGATACATGTGCGGAGAACTAAAGTTAAAATGAAGACCTAACCTGGCCATGACAAAGAGTTCTCTCACCATACGAGAACCTTCTCCAATATATTTCTGCACCAGTTCGGAACCAGAGACCCGAATGAAGGTACAATCAGTATGATGTGCAACTGCCCTCGCCAACAATGTTTTTCCTGTTCCTGGAGGCCCGTAAAGCAGCACTCCCTATCATTTGAGAAGGAGGAGTAGAATAAGCACACAGAAAATTGTCCAACCACTGTTATGCTTAAAATACAGATTTGAACGTATGGAGAAAACATGGTAATATACCTTAGGTTGAGCTATTCCAAGAGACTCGAACAGCTCAGGATGTTTAATGGGAAGCTCAATAACCTAATGCATAAAAAGGCCAAAGTTCAAAAGATTACATGAACCTAGACCAAGGTCTCAGGATTAGATAGTCAAAACTACGAAATGCAATAACAGAAAGAAAGCAAAACCTCTTTAATTTCTTTAATTTGTTGGTCAAGGCCACCAATCATGTCATAAGTGGAATCAGGCACTTTCTCAACTTTCATTAGGTTGACCAATGGATCCACTTTGCTGGGCAAAATTAGATGGAGAACATAGCTGTCATTGCGGAGGGCTACTCTAGTAGATGGAGTAATCTTTGTAATGTCAATAGTCTTATCAATATCAACAACATATTTTCCTTCAGGATGAACCTGGAGCATAATACAAAGATAAGAAGAATAAGCATATAGCAATTAATTAGATATATATAGAAAAGAGGGACATGAAAACTTATATCCGAATCAACATTTCAAGTTGAATAACTATTAGTTAGTGGATCCAAAGACAATGATAGAAAAACTAATGTCTAATCCTAATCATCATGCGAAGCGCAAGGCTTTTCCCTGGAGTTCTTTTTTTTGTGAAGGTAATGTTGTATTCCTCATCATGTAATGTTGGATACCATCAAAAATGAATTTACATCAGAAGCACTAAAAAGAGAGAGTGCTAAAAAAACTATAAGGAACCTATAAAGTCTAAAATCTGTCCGGCATTCTCTATACCCTCCTCTTTACACCAAAAGTAGAAAATTTCTCATACAGTTCCATTTAATTTTCTGAATTGAACCAGCAGTATTTTCAAAAACGCCTCTTGTTCCTTTCACTCCAAATTAACCACCATATACAGGATGGTATCACATTCCACCACTTCTTCTGGATTTTGCTCCCACCTCTCCTAATCCAGCAGCAAGAAGATCAGCATGGTCATTTATAGCCTTGTATAAACAAATAAATTTTATTGGATAAAATTCATGTTCATTTGGGTTGAATAATTAATTTGGGCTTTACAAATAAATAAATTCATTTTATTAAATCCAAGTCCAAGTTCATTTTAGACTTTCTCAGCTTCCATTCGTGAAGTAAGGGAATAGATTTCCCTGTGTATTTTGGCACAAACTTGGTGCTTCTGTTTATAAAATGTTACCACTCTCAACAAAAAGAAACATTGAAACTTCGTGAACAAGTCATAATAACATACCAACAATGAAACTATCAAACCTACATGATGTTGACTGCCCCCGTCATCTCAACAAACCACTACAACCTTTCATTTGTGGCGACGCTCTTCAAAAGCATAATAAAAGTTGCTTTTAACTTGTTGTATTAATTTGGATTCTCGTTTGTCATTACAACCACATACGCACTTCAAAAGTTTTGATATAACAACATTTGCAATAGCATCCCACAAGATGCTCCAAATGTACACTGTGTAGACACATACTTTTTTGTTTTGGTCAGTAAATATGCATGCATGTGTGTATGTTGACGTATATGTGTATATATATGAACATGTATGAGTATATATGTTTAAGTGTATCACTTAATAAGAGGATATACATTTCAAGTCAACGATTTCATAAATTTAGCGTCCTCACAGAAAATTTCCTCATCCTTGTCACCTCGGAAGCTATTCCGATGCAACAATTATTTCTTTAAGCAGAAAAAAGAATCCAATCAAACGACTAAACAAGACTTATTCATCTACAAAAGCAATTGCATAGGTAGCAACATTTCTAGCAAACAAGTCAACCAAGCACATGACACATGAATGGTCGTGGCTACAACATGCATTAGTAACGTAAACATTATCATGAATAGTACACGCTAAATGAACCAAATACATCCTTTCCCAAGGAAAACTCACAAAAGTGAACCAAAAGCACATGAACAATAAATTGTAGTGGATATGCATTACAAAAATAAACATTGGAGGGAATAGTTTTTGAAATATTGACAGGAATAGAAGACGGTAAATGAACCAAATGCATCCATTAACAAGGAAACTCACAGAAGCTTTTGTAATAGCCTAATAGAAAGCATGTGTTTGATGGATTTAATATGGTAGGGAAACACTTCTAATTTCATAGATAACAAGAAGATTTTTCGTTTTATGGGATAAATTAGAAAACAACATTGTTTAGATGGCTAACTTACTTTGACTAAAACTTTTGACTTCCCCATCACTTTAACAACTTCACCAACATATGATCCAGGCTCCTGAAGCAATTGTAATTCTTCCTTGAGCATCCTCACTGCACGTACACATACGAGAAAAAGATAAGGCTAGAGAAAATGGCATGCATCAAATCACACAAGTCGAGCACATCCTTCCAAAAAAAACAAGAATAAAAACCAAAAAGAAAGCCTTTCACATTTTCTGGAAATACAAGGCAATTTAAAATAAAAGATCAAAAGAGGCTAAACTAGAAAAAGGATATAGAAAAAAGAGGAACCAATCACTACTCATTTTTCTTGTTTATCAGAATTAACCAGAAGTTGTTGGGGTCCAATAAAACAGGTAGAAGAAGTTCCCGTGCTAAAAGAAATAAAAATTAGGGCTTTAACAAGTTCTTGTGTCATTTTCCAAGTTAGAAGATTCATAACAAGATAACGATTTCAATTCACTTCTCCAATGTTTCAAATACCCCCTCCTAATAAGCCAAGAAGATCCCAAAGAGTGCCCAAGAAGAAACGAAAGTATGTTGACTAATATCCTGTTGTGTCAATGCACCATGTAAATTATTGGCTGCTAACAGAATGAATCTTAGTTGTTGGAGATGGTCATAGTTGCTTGCTTCAAAATGGGTCAAGTAGTTCAGTTCATGTAGATAATGTCCTACATATTGGAGATGTAGCCTGAAGTACGAAAGTTGTTAAATTTCTGCTGTATTTAAATCTCTGTTTAGTCATCAATAAAGGGGCAAACTTTATTACAACTAAACTTAATGGTTCATTCTCACCATAAGCAGAATACTATATCCATTAAGAATCTTTTAGTTCTGACTGGGACCTATCATTAGTATCAAGTAGGTGTTTGGCCATGAAAATAAAAAAAAAATCACTTTATTTGGAATTTTTGGAGTTGGAGTTGGGAGTTGGAGTTGTGTTTGGCAATACCTTTTTGGAAAGACTTTTTAGAATTTAAAGTGTTTAAATATAACTAAAAAGTGAAAACAAGTATTTGGGTGTTTGCACTTTTCCAAATACAACTTCAAGTTGTATTTGGAATTTTTATTGCCAAACAACATTTTTGGATAAAGTGAAATAATTTTCCGGAAAATAGTGAAAAATTCTTATGGCCAAACGGGGCCCAAAGCATAACAATTAACAAGGAATGCATTGAAAACTTGGAAGCAGGGTTAGGACAACTTCAAGATAGCATGGAACAGATGGAACTTGGCGTTGCCGAGAAGTTACGCCATCTAGAGGATGCTATACAAAACTATCTGAGGTTGTGCTTTCCAGCAAAGATGGAACCAGCAGCAACACCAGCTATCGTGTGGGCACTTCCGCAGCAACAGAGAAAAAGATAGAGAGAGAGGGAGGCCAATGTTCTCTTCTACGTTGGCCAAACTTGAATTTTCAAAGTACTCTGGTGATGGTCCCACCAAATGGTTTACTAGAGTGGATCAGTTTTTTATCTACCAAGGGACTTTGGCCGTTCAAAAGGTATCATTAACTTTGTTACATATGGCAGGGGAAGCCAACCAGTGGTGACAATGGTTGGGGCGGACTTACCAGGAGGAAGGGAAAGAAGTGTCATGGGAAGTTTTTGTTGACGAATTATGATCAGCACTTGGTGCAACAGATGGTGAGGACTTTGATGAATCACTATCAAAAATTCAAAAAATTGGCTCCTTCCAAGATTATCAGTAGCTTGAAAGGTTGGGCAATGGACTGCAAGGATTGACTCAAAAGACCCTGGTAGGTTACATTCATAGGCGAACTTAAAACAGACATAGCAGATGGCATTAAAATGCTAGCTTAGCCCGAATGCGGGATGAATAAAGCCTAATCAAATGGAATAAATTACCAATAGAGGATGCTACGTGAGAAAACTCTCAGGATGTCAAAAATAGATTCATCAACCTCAACCTCGAGGACAAGGTTTCTGTCAGAGAAGTAGGTATTGATAAGCTAAGAAGATCCCAAGGAGTGCCCAAGAAGTAGGAAAGTTGTTAGCTTTCTGTCGTATTTAATTCTCTGTTTAGTCATTAATAAAGGGGCAAGCCTTATTCCAGTTGAACTTACTGGTTTATTCTGAAGCAGAATCTATTACCATTAAGAATTTTTTAGTTCCGAATGGGGCATATCACTACCCACCCCCCAAAAGGGGAAAAATCAACAAGTCATACGCAAGATTGAAATAGCATTCAGATACCCCCCAAAAGTATTTTGCAAAATAGAGACATTAGTGTAGGGTTAAGATTTGGGAATAAACCTTTGGAATTAAGCTCATTTCGTTGGGCCTCAAGTCGATTGAGATTGTGAGTCTTGTGTCGGACCTGAAGCTGGAGATCGTGGATATGCTGCATATAATACTGTCTCAGCCCTTCCCCTTGCTTCGTTGCTTTTGCTGAACAAATCTCCTCTCTCTCCGCCTCCATCCTGCTCCTTCCAACATCCACTGACGCCATTTTCTCTTTAGAAAATTGAAAATTCAACCTGTCTTCCGAGCTTAAACCTAAGCCCCTTTGTTTCTTGAATAACACTTCAACTTTTCTTGTTCGATGGGGAAAACACTGAGATTGAGATTAATTACAATCGCGGCGCACTATTTATTGAATTTACGGGAAGGGCTAAAAATACCCCTCTGGTATCACAAATATTAAAAGTATCCCTTTTCTTTATTTATTGGATCAAAAATATCCTCAATATTTTTTTAAGGTCTAAAAATACCCTTTACTAATAGCAGAATGACATAAAAGTCGACCCATTTCAAAGTCTAACCCAGCAACTCTAAAAATTCGACCCATAAATGACTTGGCTAAGTCTCAAAAAATTCATTTGCCCCATTATTTTTTGAGATAATTATCTTTTAACTACTTTTTATAAAATATTTACTATTTTTAACTATATTTTTTATTTATTATCCAGTATACGATATTTAGAAAATATTTATCATCTATAGCAATTGAATTATATATTAAAAGTGAATTATATATGCAATATAGATGTACTATAAGTGTATTAAAATGTATTATACTTGTTTTGGTAAAAAAAACTGCACTATATATTAAAAATAAATTATGCATGTAATATAAATGTATTACACTATGAACTAAAAGTAAATTATGCATGCAATATAGATGTATTATAAGTGTCTTAAAATATATTATGTTTGCTTTGGTAAAAAATCTGCACTATGTATTAAAAGTGAATTATACATGTAATATAGATGTATTAAAATTATATAGCTATAAATGGTTAATATTTTCTAAATATGGTATATTTAGGTAAGTTTCCTTTATTTTTTAGTAGCTTTAGGCCTCATTTATTTGTACTTAGACTTCATTTGTTCACACTTAACGGAGGTCTGAATCTGAATGGTTCAAACCTTGGGCCATTAAGTGAATTTATTTTGATTAAGATTTAAGCTCTTAATAGGTCTTAATCATTAGGATCTGAAACCAAGTCTTAGTGCCCGTTTGACCATGAGAATTTTGTCTTTTTGTTTCCAAAAAAAAATTTCACTTTATTCCAAATACAACTCCAAGTTGGTGTTTAGCCATGAGAATACCAAATACAACTTGGAGTTGTGTTTGGAAAAGTACTTGTTTTCACTTTTTTCACTCCCATTTCTCTCACAAAAATTCAAAAACAACTTCAATTTATATTCATGGTCAAACACAACTCCAACTCCAACTTCAATTACAACTCCAACTCCAACTCCAAAAAATTTTGGTTTTCATGGCCAAACGCCTACTTAATATCATTAAGAGGTATTCTTGTGTAAGATAATATTCATTACCACTCTATCCACAATCGACAGTCACCACGTCACCATCCACTAACCACCTCTGCCACCATCACCATTGTCCACCACCATTATACTCATCAACCACCACCCACCACCTCTACCATCACAACTGTCACTGATAACCAACATCGTTACCAACCACTACTATCAGTCATTACCACACCTACCATCTATATTGTTATAATTATATCCACCGCTACCACCACCACTAACGCCACCGCTAATGCTACCACCGCTATCAACCATTACCAGTCAATCCCTACTACTGACCAACTCCACTATAAAAACTAGAACCACCGCCAACTACCACTAACACATCGTCAACCTCCACACATTTTTCGGCCACCATCACCACCGTTATCACTGATGCTGCCACCGCTATCACCGGTGTCTCCACCTCCACCACCACTAGCAGCCACAACTATCGCTACAGTCTATCTCAATTAACAACCATCTCCACCATCACAACTAACATTGTCTCCAACTACCACCAACACATCGTCAACCACCATGCACACATTTTTCAGTCATTACGATCAACACCTCCAACTACTAACATCACCATTATCAATCGATGTCATCATGATAGCCACTACAACACCAACCACCATCATAACTTTCACCACCACCATTTCTATCCATTAACACCAACTATTATCACAACCACCATCGTTACAAACCATCTTCATCGTCACTAGCAAATATAAATGTTTCACTTGTTTAATCAAATAATGATTTCATTTTATTAAATTAATATTTTTCTATGATTTGATTAATTAATTATTTAAATTATATATTTATTATGTTTACATATAAATAAGTTATACACATTCATATGTTGAAAAATAAACAGTCTTAATCATTCAGTGTTCAGATCTACAAACATTATGTTAATTATTCAGATATGCATTCAGATTCAGACGTATTAATCTTAATAAAAAAACAAATATTGTCTTAATGGAGGTTTGAATTTGACCTTAGGTCATTAAGTGATTTGTTTCTATGAATATTTGGGCTCTTAATAGGTTTGAATAGGTCTTAATCATTAAGGATCCATTTGGTTACTGGTTAGAGTACTTATGCAGGTATTAGTAAAACATGAATTAGTTATGAGGGAATCTATGTATTATTTTATGCAGGAATTAGTTGTGCAGCATTTAGTTATTCATGTATTAGTTATGTAGGTATTAGTACGCAAGTATTAGTTATGTAGGTATTATTTATGCAGGGTTTAGTTATGTGGGAATTACAATAGCTAAATTATTATTTATTGAATATTTGATTTGTTGTAAATTAATATACAATTTTTTTTTCCAACGATGCCTCTCCAGCACCAAATTTCTACTTAATTGTGTTACAATTATAATCAGACATCAACCTTATAAATCATATTACAGAGCTTAATATATACCGATGATGAGTACTCCCAGTTACCCAGCACTAATCTACTTCGACAAGAACTCCTACAGGTAGAGAGAATTTGCAAACATTATCCCTCTCCGAAGACTATTACTTGTTGCACCAAATTTTTTCTCTGAATTTAAAAGTGATTTTGTTAATTACTTTTAAGATAATGAATTGAAAGTGATTTTTTGTTATGTACGTATGTGATTTATCATTTTCCATGTCTCTTGGAATAAAAAAAATATTTTAAAAGTGAATTGATAGAGGTAAATGTGTAATTTTGTTATTTAATCCATGTATAACTAATATTCACATAACTTATTCCACCTTCTATCCTGAATAAAATTATACATAAATTTTCTCATAAGTTACGTAGAATTACTAAACACAACCAAACACCATAATGGTTATACAACATTTTATACCTACCAACCAAACATTGTATAAAATCAATACATAAATAACTTTTATCTTATTTGGAAACAAACAATGTATAAAATTAATACATGAATAGTCAAGTTATTCATGTATTAGCTTGGGCCTTATTCAGTAACCAAACAACCACTACAATTTGGAATCACGTCTTAATATCATTAAGAGGTATTTTGTGTGGGATAATATCCACTATATCACGACCCGAGACTAACCCCTGGATGTAACATTGTGCTTAGGACTACGAGTAGCCCAAAGCTAACCCATGGCATCTGGCATAGCACTAAAACCATATTCTAATATCCTAAAGTCATGAGCGGAAGTTGAGTATTTGTAACAACATCGATAAGAATAACAAGTTTGAAATCTATCAACATAAATGAAAACAATCCAAACATGGAAGTAAACTAAGCTACTACTAAGTCTAGACAAGCCTCTAGAAATACTGAAGAGTCACTGGGAGAAACCCCCAGCTGACTCAGAGTAATGAAATACTGAACTAAATATAAGTCTGAACACTATGGAAAAACATGAAATCATAGTCCTCGGAACACGAGAACTCACCAACTGAACTGGAGTAGGCACTGGTGATCGCAACTAGTCGTGAAGCTGAGGATAAGTACCAGGACCTATATCATAATAGGATGCAACACAAGAAGTATGTGGTCGGTACTATAGAATGTACTGAGTATGTGAGGGATGCATGAAGTCATGTAAAAACTGATAGAAAATCATGTTGGGAGTAAAAGTATGCATGAAAAGTATATAATGACTCACCATGTTTCATTTATAACACTTAAATTTTATAACATATAGCTGAAGTGTAAGTAATCAAAAGTTAGCAAGTTTAGTGAGCCAATTACACTTGAGTTACTAAACTGTTTTACTGTGGGATATTCTCTTAACCGACATAAACCATGTGAGCAACATGGAGTCCAACATATGCCTCGTTGTAAGGCCGCAATATTCCTTGTTAGGGATATAAAGTCATGACTGATGTGATCACTAAACTGAGCTCGTTTGGACAAATAGAATACGTACGGTGGTATGTAGTTTTAGGACTTGGGTATGCTGAACCCGTGTCCGCTCGATGCTCAATACTACTCCCAAAATCATACTAATGATCATACTATATAAAATTCATCATGAGGTAAGCATAAACTAGTTTGTAAATCTGAAAAGCAATTATACTTCTGTTTCTTTTTCATGACCATAAACAAATTCATGATATTCATTCTAAATTTGATACCATGTGATAGAATCATGTCAAATAGTTTAGATCTTGCTAAAATCATGTAATCCTAGCTAAATCATAGGTTTCATGTCAAGTCTAACTATTTGTAAATCATGAGTTTAAATCATGTGAATGAAATTATAAATAAACCACAAAGTTCATGAATTCAAGCAAAGACACACACACACACGCGCGTATATATATAAATATATATATATATATATATATAAACTCAAAAGGAGGCATAATATTTCAAGATCATGAAAATTGGGTGTAAACCATAAGAATTAAGTTCATAAATCTTTTAGGAAGTCAAAGTTTTCGGGTACAAATATCGAAGGAAATCATTGTTGAAACCCCACATAACTGAAACTTATGAATTTCTTGAAGTAGAACCTTGAACTTAAACCTTGGAGTTGGAATATTGGGAAGAAAACCTTACTTGAGTTTCTTGAGAGTTGAAAGGAGAAAGAACGATGAAGTTACTTAAATTGTTGAGAGATTTGGAATATAATCGGTTATAGGGAGTATTTTGGGTCAAAAGACAAATATACCCTCACAAAATAGAGGGAAATGACATTTAAAATGTCTGAGGACCACGAGCATGGTACGCTGCCAATGCGCCGCTATGGGTAGCGTGGCACGGAGCCAACGTGCCATAGCAGTAGTGTGGCATGTTGCCAACATGACCCTCTACTGTTTTGAGGCCTTGGCTAGTACCATGGCTTTGTGGCATGGACCTAATATGGGGCCTCACTATTTTTGGGGTCTTGGCTCTTGCCATGGCTCCGTGGCATGTCCCCAATGTGCCCCCCTTCCCAACGTGACACAGATACGTCCTTTCTACATCAAAAACTTAAACTAAAGACCCCGGAACACCTTCTAATTGATTCGTAGCTTTTTTAACCATCAAACAGCTTCAATAATTAACTCGTAACATCATAAGAGCTACTAAAATCATGCTAGAACATGCGGGGTATTACAATATCTCCCTCTTGGAATCATTCATCCTCGAATTAAGACTAAGATTGAAAGAAAAAGACTAGAATATGTAACATGAAGCTAAATTTTGAAAACTAATCATGTATTATAACTAGAACTGACCTACTCTATCAGTACTGGTTCAACGAGAGCATAAGGAGCATGCATATATATACATGGAACAAATAAGAATTCCAAATTGAGGGAATGGCATTAGAAGGAAAATTTATACCTCATACTGATTTGGTGCTAGGAGTGAACAAATGAGGATATTTGCTCATCATGTCTGCTTCTGCTTCCCAAGTCGCTCCCTCAATTAACTGATTTTTTCCATAACAGTTTTACTTAAGCGATTTCCTTATTCCTTAACCTTTGAACCTGATGATCAAGGATCTCAATCGGAACCTCTTCATAGGACAAGTTATCCTTCACAGCAATCCTCTCCACCGGTACAACCAAGGATGGATCCCCAATGTACTTCTTCAACATAGCTATGTGAAAAACTGGATGTATTGTGGCAAACTATACTGGAAGGTCTTGCTCGTAGACAACATCTCCAATGCGCCCCAAAATCTAATAAGGACCAATATACCAGGGACTAAGCTTCCTTTTCTTTCCCCTTTCATGGGTGAAACTTTTAAAAACATCCAATCATCCACAACAAAATTTAAGCTTTCTCCTCCTCAATCAGCATATGACTTCTGATAGCTTTGAGTTGTTTTCAATCTCTCCCTAATCAACTGAACTTTCTCCATAGCTTCATGAACAAAATTTGGCCCAATCAAGGTAGCCTCGCCAACGTCAAACCCATCTATTGGGGACCTACATCTAAGCCCATATAAAGCCTAGAACGGTGCCATCTAGATGCTGGAGTAATAACTGTTATTATTTGCAAAATCAATGAGAGGCAAATGATCATTCCAATTCCCTTTGAAATCGATCACACACGCTCTCAACATATCCTTTAGAGTTTGAATAGTACGCTCAACTTGACCGTTTGTTTGCGGATGAAACGCTATACTAAGGTTCACTTTTGTACCAAGACCTTTCTGGAATGACTTCTAAAACTGAAATGTTAACTGGGTACCTCGATCCGAAACAACCCTCTTTCTAAAAAAACACTCACCAGGATGATTTTTACCACATTTCCTACAAACTGGGCAGGTACGTCCCCCGATGACACTGTCATATGACCTGGAGTTTGGTGTTATACCCTACCGCTCCTGCGTAGACTTGGTGCTAGAGCACTGACTAAAGATGGTGTAGTGACTGATAACGATGCTGAAACTGTGGGCGGTTTCCCCCACCTGACCTGTTCTGACTGAACTCAAACTATTCGGTCCAAGACTTCTTAGTTTCCTTCATTCAACTTCTCTACTTCAATCTGTTGAGCACGGGTCAGGAGTAGGGAGATGTCCATATCTTCATTTCAATATGCAAGTCCTATACTCCTTGGCCACCAATTTTGACACACCAGAAACAAACTTACTTATGTGGGACCTCGATTTAGACACCATTTTTAGAGCATACCTCAAAAGCTGAGTGGACTTGAGGGCGCATTCCTTCACTGACATAGAGCCCTGATTGAGATTAATAAACTCCTCTAACTTAGCTTCCCTCAACTCTCGAGTAAAGAATCTGACAAGAAAAGTTGCTTCGAGTTTATCCCAACCTACTAGAGTTGTATCTTCATCCCTACCTTTCTTCTACTATTTATACCAATCATAAGCAACCCCTTTCAGCTGATATGATGCCAACTCCACACTCTCTGCCCCAATGATGTGCATAACTTGGGTAATCTTAAGCATCTCATCTATGAAGTATTGTGGATCCTCATCCACCTTTGACCCATGAAAATCTGGCAGGCTTATCTTCATGAAATCCCGTACAATGGCTGTAGCTGAGGTCTCATTCTGGTTTACTAGAGCAACAACACAATGATTGACCTGAGCGGTAATGGCCTGGGCTAATATCTGGAAAGCAACCTAAAATTCAGCATGAGTGACTTGATTGTTTAGAGGCTCTGCGCGTGCTGGTGGGGCTTGATGGGTTGCATTCTTGCGACCATTAGCTATGCGGCGAGGCATTTTCTGTCGTGTGAAAAGCACAAAATAGAAAAATGATAGAGTAGAATTCCATGGCATGATAAGTATCACGAAAGAAGGAATAGTTCCTAATAACGTCTCATAGCCTCTTCCTCACAGTTATGGCACACTTCACACCCATGAACATGACTCTACTCGACGCGGCTTGTTAAAAACCCTAGGACACCTTAAACCTTATGCTCTGATATCAAGTTTGACACGATCAGAGACTACCCCCTGGCCGTAACACGATGCTTAGGACTACGAGTAGCCAAAAGTGAACACATCTAGCATAACACTAAAATCATATTCTAATATGATAAAGTCATGTGCAGAATCTGAGTGTTTGTAACAATGTAGATAAGAAATAACAAGTCTGAAATCTGTCAACATTAATAGAAAACAATCCAAACATAAAAGTAAGCTGAAATACTACTATGTTTTGACAAGCTTCTAGAAATATTGAAGAGTTATTGGGACAAACTCCCAACTGATTTAGAGTCATGAAATACTAAACTAAATATAAGTCCGAATACTGAGGAAAAACATAAAATCATAGTCATCGGAACATGAGGACTCACCAATTGAACTGGAGTATGTACTGGTGATCACAACTAGTCGAAAAGCTGAGGACTAGTACCAGGACCTACATCATAATAGGATGCAACACAAGAAGAATGTGGTCAGTACTGTGGAATGTACTGAGTATGTGAGAGATGCATGAAGTCATGTAAAAACTGATAGAAAATCATGTGGAGAGTAAAAGTATACATGAAAAGTATATAACGACTCACCTTGTTCCATTTATAAGACTGGAATTTATAACATATAGGTAAAGTGCAAGTAATCAGAGTTTAGCACGTTTTGTAAGCCAATTACACTTGAGTACTAAACTGTCTTACTATAGGAGATTCGCTTAACCGACATAAATCATGCGAGCAATATGGAGTCCAATATATGCCTCATTGGAAGGCCGTAATAATCCTTGCCAGGGGTACAAAGCCATGACTGATGTGATCATTAAATTGAGCCCGTTTGGGCAAAAGAATGCATACGGTGGCACATTATTTGGGGACTTGGGTATGCTGAACTCGTGTCCGCTCGATGCTCAATACTACTTCAAAAACCATACTAAAACTCATACTGTATAAGATTCATTATGAGGTAAGCATAAACTAGTTTGTAAATCTGCAAACCAATTATGCTTTTGTTTCTATTTCTTGTCACCATAAACAAATTCATGATATTTATTCAAATCTGAGACAATGTGGTCGAATCATGTCAAATAGTTTAGATCTTGCTAAAATCATGTAATGATTGCAAAATCATAGGATTTCATGTCAAGTCTAACTATTTGTATATCATGAGTTCAAATCATGTTAATGGAATTGTATAAATAAACCATAAAGTTCACAAATCCAAGCAAGGATATATATATATATATATATATAAAAAAAAAATCTTAAAAGGAGGCATAATCTTTCAAGATCATGAAAATTGGGTATAAACCCTAATAATTAAGTTCATATATCTTTTAGAAAGTCAAAGTTTTCGGGCATAAGGATGAAAGAAAATCCTTGTTGAAATCCCGCATACCTGAAACTTATGAATTTCTTGAAGTAGAACCTTGAACTTAGACCTTGGAGCTGAAATTTCGGGAAGAAAACCTTGCTTGAGTTACTTGAGAGTTAAGAGGAGAAATAACGATGAATTTATTTAAATTGTTGAGAGATTTGGAATACATATCGGTTATAGGGAGTATTTTAGGAAAAAAGACAAATATACCCTCACAAAACAGAAGAGAAATGACATTTAAAACTTCAAAGAGCCACGGGCATGTCACACTGCCAATGCGGCTCTATGGGCAGCATGACACGAGGCCAACGCGCCATAGCAGCATTGTGGCTCGTTGCCAATGAGGCCCTTCAGTGTTTTGAGGCCTTGGCTTATGTCATGTCTCTGTGGCACGGCCCTAAAGTGGTGCCTCACTGTTTTTAGGGTATTGGCTCGTGGCATGGCCCCAATATATCCCTCTTCCCAACGTGACACAGAGGCATCTTTTCTACATCAAAAACTCATATCAAAGACCCTGGAACGCTTCTTAATAGATTCGTAGCTTTTCTAACCATCAAACAACTTCAATAACTAACTCGTAACATTATGAGAGCTGCTAAAATCATACTAGAGCGTGTGGGTATTGTACAACACCACTCTATCCATAATCACCAGTCACCACCATCATTACAGTCATCAAGCACCAACCACCTTTACCATCACAAACACCACTAAACCAACATCACTACCAACCATTTCTATCAGTATCACACTTACTAACTCTATTATCATAATTATATTCAATATCACCGTCAATGCCACCACCACTATCAACCGATACCAACCAATTTCTCTATCACAACTAGCACCACCGTTAACTATTATTAACACATCGTTAACCTCCATACATTATTTGGCCACCACCATCACTGTTGTTATCTATGCCTCCACCTCCACTACCACTATCGGCCACTACCATCACTATAGTACATACATATTAACAACCATCTCCACCATCACAACTAAAACCATCTCCAACTACCACCAACACATCATCAACCACCATGCACACATTTTTCAACCACCACGATCAACTCATCTAACTACTAAGATTAATCAACTTTACATCACAACTACCACCATCACTATCAATCGCCACCATCATGACAACCATTACAACGGCTACCACGTCTGCCATAATAACTATCACTACCACTATTTCTATCCACTAACACCAACTATTATCACCACCACCACCATTACAAATTATCTCCATCATCACTTATAAATAAAATGTTTCATATTTTATTAAATTGATATTTTTCTAAAATTTTATCACGACCCAGAATTCGAGATCATGATGACACCTACCCCATCCTAATCCTGGGTAGGTGAGCCTACTAACAAACGAGATAAAGATGTGGAATAGAAAATAAATAATACTCAAATATGAGATTGTAGGATAAAGTCAGGCCAATGATATAAAAATAACTCCAAACTGAAATAAATACAACTCAGATCCCAATATCTAGTGTCATGAGTAAAGAGCACTAATAACTAACATAAAATACGAAAAATAGACAACTCTATCTTAGAAATAAAAAAATAAAGAAAATATGATGAAATGATAAAGTCTGGAACATGCCCCTAATGAGGAGCTCACCAGTACTCTAAAAATAGCCTCAACTCAGCACGAACTCAAGCTTCGGAGGTCGCACTCAAACTGGGATCTGCAGCAAAAAGGTATAGAACGTAGGAGTGAATACAGTCCACTTGTACCCAGTAGGCATCATAGGCCGACCAAAGAAAGTAGAAAACTAAACATATAAAGAAAACTATGAGCAATGCTTCCACCTGCATACAGAAAAGTTCCCAATGACGGCTCAAGCCATAGAGATCCTAAACAGTATAAATAATACGACTACGATAATAGTATAAGAAAAACTACACAATAGATATACATAAAAGGAAGACTAAATTACACCATATCAAACACATAAGAGAAGTGCAAATGATGCAATGCAATGATATGATAAGGGTAGAATGTCTCAATGCCACCTCGTATGCACCTTCTGAGCATAAGCTTTAAGTACAGGACCCATGGGGGTTTCGCAATCCATATACTATCACAATCTCATCAATCAACCTTGCCGGTACATCCCTCGGTCAAGACATTTTATAAAGTATTTCATTTTTTTTCAAAATTAGTGTTTCTCAATGGTACCAGTTTCATGAATATGGATAAATGAAATGAGGATGCATGCTCATAACCAAATCAGCATAATATAATGAATCAACTTAATGGTAGTACAAGTGAGCCCAAATCTCTTCAAATCTCAATCATGATATAAGTCATTGCATGGTAACACAGTAGTAGAGAGTCATGTAAGACATCAATAATATCAATCCAGGACCCTACTCGAGCATTACAATAATCATAAAGAATAAATAATGCTCAAACAAGACTAATACCAGCCCACGCAAGGGCATCTCAATGATAATAATCTCTCAAGTCAATAACAATATTCACATAAGCCCCCGCACGGGCAACACCATAAACTAATGATCTTAAAAGATGAATCTCATGATAAAATCCCTAACCCATAACATACTTTACATGAATGGTTAACTACCCAGCTCAGCTCGGTCTGAAGAGAGTTAAATCATAACCTACATCGAAAGCCGAAACACGAGCTTTGACCTTTCAACAAGGAGCTTTTTCTTTTCGTGTAATCTTAAAACGAACCTAATTTATCAAAAATCTACATGTCAAGGAGTCTAATAATATCCATATTAGCTACTTTTGTTACGGGTCCAAAAATACTTCAAAAATTGACCTCAAAATAAAAAGGATAAAATCAAAATATTATTAAAGAATTCTAAACATGAAAACCCATCGAAAAACAAGTGAAATCAAGCTTGAAATTGAAGAAAAACCATTTTCTCACTTTATCGGGTAAAACCTCAAAATTTCAAGTTTAAAATTCAAGTTTTGAAGTTGTTTTTAGATAAAAATCAATGGATAATAATAGAAATAAAGTTTAGAAATTTACCAAAGCAAGTTTGAAGAAGAACCCTCTTGAAATCACCCAAAATTGAGGTCTCAAGGTCCAACAATGGAGAAAAAAAGGAGAAAAATCATGAAAAAAAGGTTTAAATGCTATTAGGGTGAACAATACCTTCATTGAGAACGCGGTTGGACCATTGCATTCACAAAGTCTACCGACCTGGGCCCACCACGAATGCGGTGGCTCAGTTGCAAATATGATGAAAAAACAGACCCGACCCTACCCCGATATCTCTTGCGAACGCGGCAACCACCTCGCGTTTGCAATGACTAAGAGAATTCCTTCTCGGCGAACATGAAGGGACTCCCGTAAACACGAAGAAGGATTTTTGCCTGCACTAGATATCAACAAATTAGCTAAGGAAATAACCCAAAAACCTCCAAATGGAACCTCAAAATTCATTTGGGACCCCACATAAATAATTCAATAATGGTACTAGGCTAATTTTGACGTTTCGAACTCAATGGAACCATGAGATTTATCAAAAGAAGTTGTTTTCAATAAATTACCCCCCGAGACCCCTTTTAGGTTAATTTAATTAGTTTCTCGTCTAAATGCTTAAAACTCAAAATAAAGACTCGAAGCCCGAACCAACCTCATTACTAACCCAAAATCGACATTCCGGATCTAATGGAAATAATAGAATCACCATCTGATGCTTGGATTTCAAAATATTGAGTGAAGTTAAATATAACTCTTCAAAGGCTACTCAAAACCTCAAACTCATATAAATAACTCTCGAATGCTTTGGGGACCATGCCAACCATCCACACAACTCATAAATGATATATATCAACTACGGGGAAGGAAAAAATAGTTAAAATATAAAAAAGCTAAAAATCACTATGAGGGTTGTTATAAATTTACTTAATTAATTATTTAAATTATATATATCTTTAGTTTTACAAATAAATAAGCTATGCACTTTGTGATATTGAAAAATAAACAATTTTAATCATTAAGTATTCAGATTTAGGGACGACATCTTAACCATTCAAATGTGCATTCAGATTCAGACGTCTTAATCTATATTATATTAAAAGTGTGAAGGTACTTAGAAATGTTGTTTAGACTTTTTGTGCTTCATTAAAGACTCTGTAGTAGACAAAACTGTCTTTTCACCTTTTTTTCCAATTATTATTTCAATTTGAAATTAAAAAAAATGTATATAAATGGTAAGAGAAATATATATTTTATAAATTAAAGAGTCCTAAATTTATGGTAAGAGGTCTAATGTTTACTCTACACGAAAAACCTTAATAGCAGGAAAACACTTATGCCCTAAATCCTATAAAATAGGGTTAAAAACATAAGAATCATCAACCACATGACTTTGCAGCAGATTCTTACACGTGCTATTAGGGATGAAAGTAATGTAGTAAACTTTGAGGATGATGGGGAGGAGGTAATGTTAGATTTGATCTATTTGTTTTATGCTATTCTTAAAATATCAAGAAAACTTATAGCTTTTGTTAGTTTCATACAATATTGTGTAGGAATTTTATAGTACAAGTTAGGTTTAATCATATTGTTCCAATATTTTAATTATTATATTATTTTGTTGCAGTTTCTGTTCTATTCAAGTCTATATTGTAGATGAATGTTCGGTCGGAGTTTCAAGAATATTTTTTGTAAAGGTTAGGTCTATTCATATTGTTCTAACATCTTAATTACTTTATTTTTTGTTCTGTTACTATCTCTTATTTTTTCTGCTCAATACAGTGGTAGATGAATATAATGTTCGATCGAGCTTTGAAGAATTTTTGTGTAAAGATCAGTTTCAATCGTATTATTTTGTTACAATTTCTGATATATTACTAGATATTATTTTTATTATTATCCATTATGTGTAGCTCCTTTTAAAATGATGTGTCACGTCAGAAATTATGTCTTATTACATACTTTACCAAGTGAATTTCTCACAGGTGGAAAAGATTTCACTAGCTCTTTATCAGGGAAGAATTGATTTAGATGACCAAATTAATAATTACGTACATAGGGTAAAGAAGTTTTACCATACAACACTCTTATTTAGAATTTTGAAGCTTTGACACTAAACTTCGGTAAATATGATACTCATGCTGGTGTTTTGGTTATGAAAAACTATTTCTTATTTGTCGTTTATTTATGTATGTGATGTTATTTTTCTAATTATCCTTTTGAATAACTCTATTAATGTGCTACAACTTATCTGGATAGCTTTGTTCATATAACTGAAGGTTGGCGAGGAAAATTGTCAAGCCAAGGTCTTTCTGTGAATTTTTGTATAATTTTAGTGATTATGACTTATAATTCGTTTCACAGATAATTGACCTATATTAAAAAATAGGATCCAATTATTTATATGTATATTATGAAAAAAAGTTATGAAGATGTTGATGGAGTATATATTTTCTATACTAATCTTCAGGAGAAAATTTGTGATTTCATGTCCATTTTTTATTTCTTCTATACAATTCATTGTGTATACTGTAAACCATCTTCTATTTTTTTTAACAAGAAGAAAATCCTTTAGTAAGGAATGGATAATTTATTGTCTTCTTAAGTATTACTATTATGTATATAGATGACTAGTCGTACAAGGCCCGTGCTAAGTCTGGGTCCAAAATCAAGATATACAATAATAATATCCAATATATTTTCATAAATGAAATCTGAAGAGGATAGAGTGTACGCATATTTTACCTTTACCTCACGAAGATAGAGAAACTATTTTTGAAACACCTCAAATAACACGTAAGACAGTTTGAAAAGACAACATAAAGATAGAACAAAACACAACAAAATAATAGAGAAAGCATAACAAAACATACAACACAGAAAAATATGATACACGAAGTACAAAAACAACAAAGAATAATGCTAATAGTTGTAACACCCCGTACCTTCCCGACCCTACTTGATGACATGGAACAATGTTTACTTAGGTGTTGAGAGCCATAATTATGTATTTTGTAGTGTCATTGATAAAATATTTGATATTGGGCCTGGTACATGTGGTTAGACCTTTGTAGTGGGTGGCGTTTGTGACTTTGTGGAGCATTTGTGGGGTGAAAATTGAGGTTTAAGGGACATCCAAGCAAAGAATCTTAAATCTAAGAGGTAAGCAAAAGGTTGGGACTTGAAAGATCCAACCAAATCCGCAAAGAAAAGTCAAAATCAAAAATTTGGCATGGGGCGCTGCAGAGGGTGTGCCAGGCTGCTCTGGCCCAAATTTTTGTTTTCACAGGCAGCAAAGGGGCGCGCCAAGCGGCGTGCCGGGGTGGTTTTCGCCAAAATTTTTCTTCGACTATTATGATGTATATAAGACCTTTGAGTCATGGTATCATTACTCCATCATAGTAGGACTATTCTTAAGCGCGTTTAGCATCCGAGTTGGGGTTAATTCCTCGTTACAAGTATTTTAACAAATTTTGTTCACATAAGCTATGAGCGACTAGAATTTCCATTTTTGCGATTGAGGCTACGAATGGAAATCTCGTAAGTGAATGTTATCGAGACAATTATAAAATCATTTAAACATGAGATAAATGATGGATTACACATTAAATTTGGTGGGTTAAGTTGACATGCGTTATTGGGCTCAATTTAAAGCCCAAATTGGAATCAAAGACATGGCCCAATGGGTCAAATGACCCATTCTCCCTTTGGCTACTCAATTATTGACCCAAGTGGATAAAGATAACCATTAAATGGAGGCTATATAAGGCCAAAATAAGATTTTTTATTCACAAAATCTCACATGACATTTCTAGAATTTTCTCTCTATTTCCAAACCCTAAGACAATCAACTCTTTGGACAAGATCATCATCTTTGAAGCTTGGGTAAGTGATTATTTTTATACTTTAACATATTATGTACATGAGAGATTATGTATATCATGGTGGTTATGTTGGCAAGGTGTTGAATAGTGCACTTTGGCTTCTTGCTAAAAGATGTGCATTCTTGTGAATTAAACTTGAAAGAGGACTTGATGTTTGGATGAAAGTGAATGGTGTGGATGATATCTCAACATGTATGGTGTGGTTATGTCCATAACTTGTTATTTTTCTCTATGAGTAAATTGTGGAATTTTGATTATAAAATGGATTGGAGTGATTTGATGGATTCATTGTGATGTGGTGTTAATGAGAACATGTAAAGGAGGAACTTGGTGAGAAAAGCTATTGGTTTATGATGTTTTGGTCAATGTATAGAATGTTATGGTATTGTTGGTATGAAAAGGCCATGAATGGTATTGTAAAGGGTGAAATAATGTTATAGGGCAATCATGTAACACATGGTCGTCTTATACACTTGGAATATAGCTTGTGGTTAATGTTGGTTCCGTTATGTACTTGTGATGTAGAGTGAAACATAAGGAAGGAGCTAAATTTTTGTATTCACATATTGGATTGTGTGTTCATATTGAGGACCTAAGGTATGTAAGGTTACTCTTTTCGTATCTTTCTGCAACACATATTAGTCACATTGACATTGTACCTATCCTATTCCGAAATGTTCAAAGGTATCCCATTTCCAGTTATTAATTATTGTTACTCATATGTTCCTTATTCCTACATCAATTGTGATTCACATGAATCATGTTCTTTGGTTAATGTTTCAAGTTCCAATAATGTTAAAATTATCAAAAGTATCAATCTCTCACAAATAAAAGTATCAATCTCTCATGAGTGAGTGTATCAATCTCATGAAAGTAAGGAATGAAGTAATGTATACACGTGTTCCCAATGATGTTCCAATCACCAATGTATCACTCTCATAACAAAAGTAAAGAGAAGATGCAATGCAAAGAAGTAATGCTTACATTGTTACTATATGGTTACTTTATATTTCATTAAGTATGAATCAAATCAAAAGGGCATAAGCTCGAATGGAACAATCCCAATATTATGCTATATTATTATCATTATATTATAAGCCACCTATAAGGTGATGAAAGGTATTATATTATAAGCCACCTATAAGGTGATGAACGGTATTATATTATAAGCCACCTATAAGGTAATGAGCGGTATTATATTATAAGCCACCTATAAGGTGATGAACGGTATTATATTATAAGCCACCTATAAGGTGATAATCAGTATTATATTATATCCCTCCTATGAGTGGATGACGGTTATTATCTTATAGCCCACCAAGTGTGGATGACGGTTACTATATTATGGCCCACTAACAAGTGGATGACTGATAATAAAGATGAATGTAAAGCCAAAGGAAGTATGTCACGTAATTGAAAATATGAAGGAATGTTGTTTCACGAATAACAAATGATATGAAAGAATGATCAAGCAATGAAAGTAATGAAAGCAATGACCGTAATGAACATGGTTTTACACATGCAAAACGCTGATTGATCCATAATGTTTATTCACATGTATTGATCTCATTAGAGATCCTATGATGCATACAATTTCTTATAGCCTTACATACTCAGTACATTCTTCGTACTGAATCCCCCTTGGGGGGATTTACCTTACTTGCTGCAGGCACAGGTGCTAGTAGACCTCCATTGTAGGTTGCAGATTATTTGCGAATTGTTGGTGAGCTCCAGTTGATTCGGGGCTTTCCAAGTTCATATGTACATTTGGTTTGGCATTGTAAATATTGTGTATAGAGCGGGGTGTTGTCCCGACTCTAGGTTGGTTATGGTTGTGTATCTGTAGAGGCTTTGTAGACGTATGTGGAAAGATTTATGTAAGAGACGTATGTCCATGTTGACTCGATGGACCTAACAACCAAGTTTCTTATATGTATATATCACATGTTTTCATGACTTCCGCTATTGACATCTTATATCTCTATGTGATAGTACTGCTTATTGAGTGACATGCATATGAATAGACATGAGCAAAGATTGGTTCTCTAGGGCCTCATCGGCTTCGGGTGCCAGTCCGTCCCATTGGAATTCGGGGCGTGACAATAGTATTATTTATCCACCAAGCCTACCAACAAAAAAGTGAGACAACACTCAAATACCGTATTCCACTTACCAAACAACCTCTAAATCCTAGAGTATCAAAAAAATTCCTTTAGCTTACAACCAAAAAACATGGCAAAAACTTAACTTGATAAAATCAATATAAAGAACATAGAAAGAATTAATTGAAAAGTTGGAGGAAAATTTTAAAAAATATCTGCTTGCGAGGACAGGAAAAGTGTAACGACCTAATCCGTTGTTATTGGAAATCACCTCGAGGTTAGTGTGGAGTCCGGGAATTATCGAAATAATAGTCAAAAATACATGCAGGACCACAAATTTTAAAATTGGGGACTTAAAACTTTTAAGAGTCTGGCTGACGTCATTCTGCTATAGCGGTAGACCGACTGCTATAGCGGTGTGATGCAACCAGTATAGGGCAAAGTCAGATTTTATTTTCCTTTTCCTTATTAACTGACATAGAAGCGTGGGAGGCTTCCCAAAAACCCTAATTATTGCCTCCCAAGCCTCAAACCATAGAAAGGAGGAGAAAGGGCTGTGGATGGGTACAAACCCATAGATTTCCAGAGAATTACGCGTTTGTGGTATCAACTTCAAGCTGAGATTTCATTGGTTTATTCGTTCTTCGGCTGGTTGACATCTAGGTAAGCTAAGGTTTATTGAATAACTTAGACTTGAATTTGAAAGCATGATTATAACGTAGATGGACTGGAGAATACATGCTAAGGCCTTCGGGCACGGAGTTAAGTTGGGTAAAATCAGCTAGGGTCCAAGTAGTATACATTTAGGGTCTGTTGTGTACCATTACTATGCTGGATGTTTGCATGTCATACATTGATATTCCTCGTCCTTAACTTGTGCCTTAGATTAAAGTGGGGTGGACTACCGGTTAACTATAAGACCTTTAAGAGAAGTTATAACCTTAAGTGAGAAAGGGGTGGGTCCCTAACCCCTTGTTAAGGTGGCATTCCTTATTACAGACCCCGGAATCCATCATTGTGGGCATATAATATTAAGCTACTAATTGATAGGGGTAGGTGATGTGGTGTAATTAATTCAACTTGTATCATCTGTGCACGTTAACTACCTTATGGTGTGTTTGATTATGCATGTTGTGTGTCGTGGACAATACAATGTGTACTTGCTTTATGGTTGGCTAGTTATATATTGTATATTGTGGAATGTTTTGGTTATTGAGATGTGTCCATAGGTTATATTGGATTAAATATTACAGG
The DNA here is from genome assembly GCA_031232105.1 of Capsicum rhomboideum. Lineage (NCBI taxonomy): Eukaryota > Viridiplantae > Streptophyta > Magnoliopsida > Solanales > Solanaceae > Capsicum > Capsicum rhomboideum. Next base: position 41,117,872 of record CP124719.1, on the reverse strand, counting down.
CATTCATTTCTGGGGTTGTTAATACATGAACGACAATTGTCCCCTATAGGTTAGCATGTATGTACTGATTTCAAGGCATGTATTAGTGTGACGGTTCCTTGAGTGAACCAGAAATTATTCTTGCAATGTTGAAGTTATGTCCATTGAGGTCCTTGTTTGGTTCAGGTAATTGTCATATATTTTGGGAATGCTTGCTAGAGTCATGGGTTGTTGGCTTGGGTGCTAGTGAGTTCCGGGTCCTTGATTGATTATAGTTGGCTTGACTATCTAGTGTATATCTTAGTTCACTTGTCTGTATTTGTTATGCTTGTCCTTGATTGGGTGTCTGACTTGGCTTGGATACATCTTACGTAGTGTGTACTTGTTGATTTATCGTTCTTGGGTCTTAAAATGTTTATTTATTGCATAATAACTGAATGTGGGTATTTCGTGTCTGCGTATGTCTGGAGTATCATAGAGTTAGGTATGGGAAGGATGCATAATATAAGTCTTATTCTTCGACATGGCTATCAGTTACTGCTCAGGGTAACGTAGGTGTTTGTGCGAACCGGGTTGACTAATCAAGGAGACGCTAATGGGATATGTGCCATGGAGGGGGGTTGGCCGGGATGGTCGGGCTTGGCTGTACGGAAGGTCAGTGGGCAGGTTTTATGCCCCAAGGAAGCCCTCTTTCGGTACACTAAGTGACTGGTTAGACTCTTGGCTTAGGTCTAGGGTGGTTCCGAGGGGTAGCCGTCTTTATAGGGGTGGGGTTAATTTCCATTATAAGGTTAGTTTTAGTGTCTATGGGATATAGAGTAGGCCTTGGGAAGGTATAATAAGTTATATCAGCATGCATATTTCTTTCATTTATTTATATTATGATTGTGATATTCTATTCGGATAGACTGATAAGGCTTACTAGTACTTGTGGTTAGTACTGATACTACTCTTGCTATACCCGTTTTGGGGTATAGTCTTTTGCAGGGTTCAGTTTGGTTTCTTGACTATTGCAGTAATGATCATCCAGTAGCTCTCACTCTCCCATTCATGGTGAAAGTTGTGTCTTGGCTTTTCTTCATTTAGTAGCTTTTGTACCTGTTAGACTAGATCCTAGTATAGTTATTTCACATTCTATTTTATAACCTTGTATTCTAGATTGGGTTAATTTTGTAATATGGGTTTTGTACAATTTTTCTAAGAAATGGCAAGGGGTTCTCTTATCTAGGTGGGTTATAGTAGGTGCCCTCATGATCCGGTAGTTGGATCGTGACAATTTGATATCAGAACCTAGGTTACCGGTCTCCCCGTAGAAAAGCAAATGTCGATAGAGTCTTGCGGATTGGTGTGTTGACGTCTACATCTTATCTTCAGAAAGCTATGAGGCATTATAGGAAACTATTTTAATTTTTTTTTCCTCTCATGCGCTCGTTCAGTTGTTGTATGGGTTGAGTCCAATTGGTATCTCTCGATCCCAATTGGTATCTCAACTAGGCAAGTAAATGTCACTTGACTCTGTTGGAAAGGATATAAGCGACGTGAATTGGAACTGGGAAGGTTTTAATTGGTATCTGGCCCTCCGAGCCATGTAAACATATTAGACAACCCACTTGGGATCGTCACCTGCATAGTTAGGTGTGGTGTTATTAAGGCATGGAAAAGTGACATTGATTTTGACTTCCTCTTCCTTCATGTGTGGTAATTATGGTTGTTTGATTGATTTGAATCTATGTTGTGTGGTTGCTTGATTGGTTTGAATTTATACCATGTGCATGTTGTAATTTATTTTATGCTGTGTTGTGTGGTAGTAGGTAAACTTTCCACTACGTTTGTACTATTGTGCTATTGTGTATAAGGGCCTAAGCTGGGGGTTAGTTTAAATGGGGGTTTTCTTATGGTTTATGATTTCATAAATGTATTATGTCTAGTGATGCAAGGTTGCAGTTGACTGTAATTGGTTAAAAACTCATTTCGGGTAACTTAACAAGGTTTCGATATTTTTTGGGTTATATTAAGGCCACTACGTTGTTAGGGAAACAAGCATAGGGAAAAGTTTAAAAATTTCTGGGTAGCCTCTAGTTCGACTGCCACAACAATGTGAGTACCGCTATAGCGGTGAGAGCGGGGCAGCAAGCCTGCCCAATTTTTCCCCTGTTTTTGACTTTCGTGCGTGCTTGATTAATTGCGACCTTTAGGGGGTGGGGCATTGCATTAAGATAAAATTGCCTCAATTTACCAGATATGCAATTATATTATTAATGCGAAAATAAAAATAGCATCCATGTGTGGAAAAGTAAAGGCAGAAAGGTAAAAATATCTAGTACACACCCCAAACGAGGGCAACCCAAATATCATAATCAAAGGGAGGAAGGGGACCAAGCTGGATGCCCTATCAGTCGCGGGCTGCTGGGGCAGGATCTTCTCCTTCTGCATCACTCAGGAAGGAAAACTCCCTCAAATTCTCCAGCTCCAGCTCGGGGAGCTCCTGGTTGGGTGCTATGCACCCGAACATGACCTTCATGCTCTTCCACATTCGAGCGAGCAGATGATCCCGAGAGGGTCTTTTCTGCCTCTCCTCGTCAAGCTTTCAGCGGAGCGCTGCAACATCCTGGGCAGTGGAAGGGGCTGCGAAAATGAAGGGGTGCTGCTCCATATAGCTCCTAACAGCGGCCAGGTCTGCCTCCAACTGTCTGCTAGGGATCATGGGCTGGGACTGGGAGGGAACGACATCGTTATTATCATCCTCATCGGCTCAAAAGGCCTCCTCTACGGCCCTGTTACTCTCCGCCTAGCCGACCTTTCTCTTCTTTCTTTTCTGGGATGAGGGCGCTCTTACCAAGAGAGGGTAAAAAGGGATGTCCATCTCCGCCATCATATCATTGGGATCCTCCGGGACCCCTGTCCGTTTGCATAGCTCCGACACCAAACCCGACAGAAAAGGACCCTTCTTAGGACCCCGGTAGAAGTCCTTCCACTTCATCAATATTTGCCCCCCAACATTCAGTTGGATTCCCTTGATAGCGCAGGCTACCACCAAGGCTCGAGGATAAGTCACGTCTATGGTGTTGTTAGATGGACGGATCCTCCGGGTCACCAGGTTCAGCCATCTCCCTAGGTACCGGTGACACCCTTAGTAGTAGGCCAATATACCCTGTCCCAAAACTTCTTCGGGATCAGTGTGTCCCTCAGTCATCCTATGTCCATCTCCTGGACCTTGGCCATATAATCAGCATTGGAGACATGGAAGACACTGAGTACCTCATTGATGGTGCGGGAATCTATGGGGATGTCCACTCCCCTAATGCAGATAGTGGGGCTGGGGGAATCACAAAGCATGATGGAGAGAATGGCAAAGAACTACCCCGTGTCTAAGTCGCAACCCCGTCCGGAGGAGCCTCCACTAATTGGCCTCACCCAAACTCCTACAGTCGGTTGTAAAACTCTGGCGCCTTCTACTCTACATTCTTCATGTCGAAGCCCTGCTCAAAGCAAAGCCCCATCCTCTGGTACTCCCAGAATTGCTGGCGACAAGCAGCGTCAGGGAACCTCTCGTAGGCGGGGGCGTTGGCTTGGTTGTCTGCCATGATTCGTATAAACCTGCATTTGACCAAGAAAAATCATTAGAAATCATTATATGTCTATTTGGAATCAAAAAATTTCAAAAGCAAAAAATTCCAGCTGAGATGGGAGGCCACTGCCTGTGGCCTCCCGCTAAAGCGGTAGGCTTATCGCTATAGCGGCGCCGCTATAGCGGTTATTTCACTGCTATAGCGGTCTTCGTCTCCTTCAGCGGGCAAGGGGTGCAACAATGGCATCCTTGGCCCAATTTCTCCAATTTTTACTTTTTAACTCAGATCAATAGTCCAACAACGTTCAAAAACTAATCTTTACAAAAATTTAGGCATGATAACTCCTAAATCATGCCCAAATCACCAATTCAAAAGTGAAAAAGACACTTCAAATTCTATACCGTTTTAGGCATGTTAAGAACGTAAACTTCGAGTTCCTTATGTACAGAACGCAATGAGAATGTTGTGAATGTAAGAGAAGCATCCATGCTTAGGGAACTCAACATTATCAAGCCAAAATTTTCAAAAATTCAAAAAACTCTATAACCTTCTATTTTCAACGTAAATAATAGCCTACGACATGCATTTTTGCATTTAGTAATGTACTAAGGATTGAGAAATTTGAGTGTTACCTATTTCTGGTGACGGCAACGAAATGATCGATGAGGGAAAGAGTATTTTTCGAGTGTGTAAAGGGGAAAATGGGAAATAAAACCAATTTCTCTATATATATACTGTTTGGGATAGCTATAGCGGAGTGATGACCGTTATAGCAGTACTACTATAGCGGTGTGGTGACCGCTATAATGGGGACCCGTTGAATTCCACAAAATTTAAAGTTCCAATCCTTTAACACTCTATCCAAGGTGCGTAGTTCAAATTAATTCCAAGTGTCTCTCTTGGCATTCAGGGAGGGAAATTTCATAGTTGCGTTATATCTATTCGGGCATGAAAATTCTTTTCAAGGTGATTGGTGCCCAGGTTCGGGGTTCGTGCAATTAGTAGAACCAAGGTCTAAACGGTTGTGGTCTGGTAAGTTTGCGGGTTAGTTTAAAATTTGAACTAGGATCCGGAAGGTAGTAGTAGCATTTCACGACCATGCAAGGGTGTGTCTTAATTTCAATAATCTAGACTCGACTCGTACTTCTTTGATCATTCGGGGACGAACGATGGGTAAATTGGTATCTGTTGTAATGACCTAATCCGTCGTTATTGGAAATCACCTACAGGTTAGTGTGGAGTTCGAAAATTATCGAAATAATATTTGAAAACGTACGCGGGACCATGACTTTTAAAATTGGGGACTTAAAACTTTTGGATATCGAGTTGACGTCATTCCGCTATAGCGGTAGACCGACTGCTATAGAGGTGTGACGCAACCAGTATAGGGTAAAGTCGGGTTTTATTTTACTTCTCCTCATTAACTGACATAAAAGCGTGGGACGCTTCCCACAAACCCTACTCCCAAGCCTCAAACCATATAAAGGAGGAGAAAGAGGTACGGATGGGTGCAAACCCATGGATTTTTGAAGAATTACGTGTTTGCGGTATCAACTTCAGGCTGGAATTTCATTGGTTCATGTGTTCTTTGGCTGGTTGACATCCAGGTAAGCTAAGGTTTATTGAGTAACTTAGACTTGAATTTGAAAGCATGATTATGACGTAGATGGATCGGAGAATGCATGTTTAGGCCTTCGGCCCTAGAGTTTATTTGGGTAAAATCAGCTAGGGTCCAAGTAGTGTACATTTAGGGGCTGTTGTGTACCATTATTATGCTGGATGTTTTCATGTCATACATTGATGTTCCTCATCCTTAACTTGTGCCTTAGATTAAAGTGAGGGTGGACTACCAATTAACTATAAGACCCTTAAGAGAAGTTATAACCTTAGGTGAGAAAGGGGTGGGTCCCTAACCCCTTGTCAAGGTGGCATTCCTTATTACAGACCCCGAAATTCATCACTGTGGACATAAAATGTTAAGCTACTAATCGGTAGGGGTAGGTGATGTGGTGTAGTTAATCCAACTTGTATCATATGTGCACGTTATCTACCTTGTGGTGTGTTCGGTTATGCATGTTATGTGTCGTGGTCAATACAATGTCTACTTGCTTTATTATTGGCCTGTTATATATTGTATATTATGGAATATTTTGTTATTTGAGATATTTCCACAGGTTATATCGGATTAAGGATTACAAACATTCATGTCTGGGGTTGTTAGTACATGGACGATAATTGTCCCCTACAGGTTAGCATGTATGTACGGATTTCAAGGTATGTATTAGTGTGACAGTTCCTTGAGTGAACCGGGAATTATTCTTGCATTGTTGAAGTTATGTTCATTGAGATCCTTGTTTGGTTCAGGTAATTGTCATATATTTTAGGAATGTTTGCTAGAGTCATCGGTTGTTGGCTTGGGTGCTAGTGAGGTCCGGGTCCTTGATTGATTATAGTTGTCTTGACTGTTTAGTGTATATCCTAGTTCACTTGCCTGTATTTATTATTCTTGTCCTTGATTGGGTGTCTCACTTGGCTTGGCTACATCTTACATAGTGCATACTTGTTGATTTATCGTTGTTGGGTCTTAAACTGTTTATCTGTTGCATATAACTGAATGTGGGTATTTCGTGTTTGCGTATGTCTGGAATGTCATAGAGTTAGGTGTAGGAAGGCTGCACAATATAAGTCCTATTCTTCGTCATGGTTATTAGTTTTTGCTCAGGGTGATGTAGGTGTTTGTGTGAACCGGGTTGACTAATCAAGGTGACGCTAATGGGATAGGTGTCATGTTCGGGGGTTGGATGAGATGGTCGGGCTTGGTTGTACGGAAGTTCAGTGGGCAGGTTTTATGCCCTAAGGAAGCCTTCTTCCGGTGTACTAAGTGACTGGTTAGACTCTTGGCTTAGGTCTAGGGTGGTTCTGAGGGGTAGCCGTCTTTATAGGGGTGGGGTTAACTTCCAATGTAAGGTTAGTTTTGGTGTCTATGGGATATAGAGTAGGCCTTGAGAAGGTATAATAAGGTATATGAGCATGCATATTTCTTTCATTTATTTATGTTATAATTGTGTAATTCAATTCGGGTCAACCGATGAGGCTTACTAGTAAGTGTGGTTTGTACTGATACTACTCTTGTCGACCGATGAGGCTTACTAGTACGTGTTGTTTGTACTGATACTACTATTGCTATACCCTTTTTGGGGTATAGTCTTTTGCAGGGTTCAGTTTGATTTCTTGACTGTTGCGGTAGTGATCATCCCACAGCTCTCACTCTCTCCTTCATAGTAAAAGTTGTGTCTTGGGTTTTCTTCATTTAGTAGCTCTTGTACTTGTTAGACTAGATCCTAGTATAGTTATTCCGCATTCGATTTTATAACCTTGTATTCTAGATTGGGTTAATGTTGTAATACAAGTTCTGTACAGTTTTCCTAAGAAATGGCAAGGGGTTCTCCTATCTAGGTGGGTTAGAGTAGGTGCTCTCACGATCCGATGGTTGGGTCGTGACAAAAAGTGCATTCATTCTTCTGTATATTAAGTAGTAATATCGTGCCAAATCAAAAGGACCCACATAAAATGGAATGGAGGGAGTATATTCAAAGGATGATATAATAAAATTACCTTTATTTATTTATTTTTTCTTAAGGTGTATCCCAAATAAAAATAGATAAATAAAGATAAACGCAGAAAGTAACTAATAGGGACAACTTATAAGATGAATACACGTGTCAATCACTAATTAAGGAATTCTAAAGATTTAACCCAAAAGGTTGAATTTTTTTTTTTGGACTTTTTGTTAAAAAGGAAATGTCCAATTAACTCAAAAAGAATGCAGCTTCCTCGAAAAGACCAATTCTCAGAAATACCAAACATAGCCCTGCGAGGACGATGAAAAAACCTCATTCTCCCTTATATTAAGTAGTAAAAAGAAGGGAAGAGTTGAAATCCGGGGAGAAAAAGATGGCGTTATATATGTTTCATTTTGTAAGCAATATGATTGTTGTCGAATGGTAAATTCGCTAGGCATGATTCATTTATTGCGAGACAGATTTTAGAGCTTATAGTGGCGTGATCTTGATGTACATGGACTAGAAGCACACATGTGAAAGTCCCAACCTACTCTAAACGTCTTTATTGTTAAAATTTAGCAAACTTTCAGAGTACATGTTTTGTAAATTTTTGAATGATAAAAATTAGATTAGAATGACTAGCCATATAGAACAAGTTTGAAGAAGTAAGTTTAAATTTTAAATTTAATTTATATGTGGAATTTAGAGTTGATATTGTTTAGACTACTGAAAAAAATACTCCAAGAAAGTTGTGTACAAAACTTTGCTAAGTCATTTGGACCAATTTGAAATAAGAATTACAATTAAAAATGGCATAAGAAGTTCATCTTCGTAAGTAGAAATGTATTGTAAACTTTTATGTGATATTAAACACTCCTATATACTGTTATACACTTTTGTATAATGTTAACACTTTGTATACTGTTTCAAAAAAAGTATTAGTTATACGGGTATAAACTGAGAAATATCGATAATGTAATAATATTAGTTTTCAACATTTAATAATATTGCATTTCCCCCCACTCTGTTGCAATTCTTTACTCATGAACATATATATGATTTTCTTATTAATTAAATTTATTGTTCCTTCATATAAATAGTTGATTAAATATCTACACGTCATTATTAACATGCAACACACGTTCACATAAACTAGTCCTAATAAAAAACAAATGCAGTCTTAATCCGATTGTCACTCTCTTCTTCTTCCTTCCTCATTCTTCCTTCAATTCATCATACTTTCATCTATTTCTCCTACTGTTAATTTTCAAATAAAAGATATTTAGAGAATCAATTTGTTCTTTGGACCAATCCTTGTCGTATATATATGCTTTTGTAAATGGCTTGCTAATCATTTACAGAATGGATTTCGATAAATAGCGGATGAAGATTCTACTAGTTTTCTAATTTGTTTGTAAGTAAGTTTTTGAGAATTCATATTTTTTTTTCATATTTTTGAGATTGTTTATAGAAGTTTGAATATTTTATATATCTTGATCAACCTCTTCATGTAGTTGTTGGGAATGGTGCGTTGAAGGATTTCTACCTCGCACAAGTAAAAAATTTCTTTAGATGTCGTTCGAATGGTTTGACGAAGTTGGTGGATGAAATTAAGGATATTAATTCTGAAGATCCATTAAGAAATTGAACTTGGAAGAAAATATGAAAAGGTTGAAGATTCTTCTTGTGTCTTGACTATTTTCGTTGACTTTGTAATGACTTGAATGATGTAGTCAAGTGGCTGTGAAAAGGAAAAGGAATTAAGTTATGTAATGGAGTAGTTTTTGACATATGTTGCTTGGCTCTTAAAAAATGTCAACGAATGCTTGTTGAATTTTTCAAAAATTGTGATTTTTTTGGAGAAGAGTCCACGCAACTTATGCCTTTTTGTCTTTTGGATCAGATCAAAGAATTTGAAAGAAAAAAAACACTCCATTTTCAATGGTTTCATAAATTGAGAAAAGAACTTATTTATCAAATTTGTCTTAGTTTGGGTATAAGTTCATTATTGCACCTAAACTTATATTAAAACATCTAAAGACCTATCATGCCTATCCTTACAAATTATGTCTTCAAGACATAAATTCAATTTTAAAACTTTATATCTTAATAAGTTCATAGAGACAAGTACTGAAAACACCCCTAAACTTGACGCGAATTGTTACTTTAGTCTCCAAACTATTGACAGCCTTAAAAACACCCCTCTACTTGATTAAGTGAATTTAAAAACACCACTCTCATGCCATACGCGCGTCTATGTGGAATTCTCTGCTCATGTGGCATATACATAAATATATATAGTAAAAAAAATATTTAAAAAATTTATTCTTTTAAAAAAATATAAGTTTTTTTCTTACCCCACCCCATCTCCTACCCAGTAATTCAACCCCACTACCCAAATTTTATTTTTTAATTATCCCACCCCACCGCCTACCCCGACTCCCCCCTCCAAAAAAATTTTTTAAAAAATATTTTTAAAATTATTTTTTCAACAAAATTAAATTTTTTTCTTACTCCATCCCCACCCCCTACCCCTGGACACCCTAGCCCACCCCACCCTCCTCCATCCCCACCCCTACCCCTGGACACCCCAGCCCACCCCACCCTCCTATCTTTTCTACTTGCATATCGAACACAAGAAAATAAGTAAGATTTTTTTTTGTGTATTTGGGGGGGGGGGGGGATGGGGTAAGAATTTTTTTTTAGTTTTATTTTAAAAATAATTTTAATTTTTTTAAAAAAAATGGGGGGGGGGGGGGGGTTTGGGTACTGGGTAGGGGATGAGATGGGGTAAGAAAAAAAATTAATTTTTTTTAAAAAAATATTCTCCTCTTCTTTAATTGCTAAATTCTTAGCATTTAATTTTTTAAATGTTTTTTTTTGACTATATATATCTATGTGTATGCTACATCAGCAAAAAATTCCACATATACGCACGCGTGGCATAAGAGAGGTGTTTTTAAATTCACTTAGTCAAGTAGAAGGATGTTTTTAAGGCTGTCAATACTTCAAAGACTAAAATAATAATTCGGGCCAAGTTTAGGGATGTTTTCAATACGTATCTCTAAGTTCATCCTATTCCATAGAACTTATGCCTTAAAACACAAGTTATTGCCTACTGAGCTTATGCTCCAAGACACAAGTTATTGCGTATTAAGTTTATGCCCTTAAGGCAACAAGTTATGCTTATTGAATTTATCCCAAACAAAATTTCTTAAAAAGTCTGCCTTATAGTAGTTCCTAACTTATTCTCCAGGGCAAAAATTCTCTAAACAAGTTTGCCTTGTTAAATTAGATCATCATAATTAAGAATATTTTGGCCCACAAATTGGCTAGCATTTGACTATAGATTTTCAAAATATTTTTGACAAGTCATATTTGTGTGAAGTATCACTAGTGTTTGTCCATAGTTTTAGGGAATCATATTTCACTTTTTTAAGAAAAAGATATAACATATGATTTATATCTATAAGTTCAAAAAACTATTTAAAATACCAATAAGTTTGTATTATCATTTTATAATGAATATGTTTCATGGTAACTATATTTCGTGATTTAAAAAAGACCCATAGATTATAAGCTCCAACCACTACTGACTTGACCTATATCTACAAATGCACTCATTTCCATTAGTTCTCCACGAGACAAGAATTAGTGGGGTTTTTAATTATAAAATATAAAAATTTGAGATAAGTATTAAATTTTTAAAAGTACCTACAAATTAGAATTTGATGTAAAAACTACTTTTTTCTAATTTTTGGAAACTTGAATTTTTCGCCATTTTTTTTGAATCAAAAAATGACAAATTGTATGGCCAAATAATTTTTGCCAAGATTTTCTCCGAAACGACTTGTACTTTTTATGCCCAAACAAGTCCTTATCATTAAATGAGCAATAAGGATAATAATTAAAATTAAACAACATTCCCAAATATACTTGTCAATATTACTAAAAATAGATGTACAATAATATTTGTTCAATTTGAAAAATCAATAAATAATTTATGATTTCTAACTATTTTATCCTTGTTATTAAATACTATTCATTATTCAATGCGATTCTCAAAATATTAAATTTATTATAATTAAAGAGTGATATAATAAAATTATATATTATTTATTATTCTTAACTTGTGTGTCAAATTAATACTAAATAATTGCACGCACGGAGTAATAGCAAAGACAAATTCCTTTTCCCTAATAACAAATAAATAATTGAAGCAGTTGCCAGTTGCAAATGAGAAAGTTGTGCAGGAGAAAAAATGACAGTTGATGACGAATGCTCAATATATGTGGGAGGGCTACCGTACAGCGCCACCGAAGAAACTCTCCGTCGAGTCTTCGATATCTATGGTGCTATTGTAGACACTAAGGTTCTTATTATTTATCTCAGCTTCTTTTCATAAATTTGGACTTTTTTGTCTTCTAAATATGGATTTGGGATTCTAGGAAATAGTGTAATTTGACCTAGAAAACTGCGCTTTTGCTTTGGTAATATTAGTACGAACTTCTCTGTGAGCTAATTGTCCCTACGAGAGTAGTTGCTTATATGTTAGCTAGTTATTAATTGAAGATAAGGTTAAATGCTCTCCTCCATGAACATGATTTTGGTTTCTGTTTAAAGGTTTACCCTATTTTGCGGAACGCTAAGTGAACTGAATGAAAGGTTCCTTTGCCTTTCTATTATAAGGGGTTGGCACTGGCATGCGAGTAAAACTAGTGCCTAAAATTATAGCTGGTTGAGGCAATGCCTAAAGAAGTAAAAGATTTGGTCAAGCTTGTTACGAGTCTTTGTATCTATATCAAGCCCCATTAAGTATTTTACTACGAATCCATGTTTCTTTCATGCTGTAAACAGTGGCGTGTCCAAAATTTGAAGAACATAGGTGAACATGACAAAAGCTACAACAAGAAGAATGAGTGGGATTTGATCCCTTCACCTTTGCAAAACATAGCAGCTATCAACCTGTGCACCTGTTGCGAATTAAGCCGACTCTGTGATGGCCTATGGGCCAAAAGTGGTAAATAAGACTGATCTAGTTGAGACTTGAGATTATCGGGCCAAGTAAAATGTTGGAGAGTTTTATTTGGGATTTAGGCCCAATTAGAATTTGGTTAAAAAAGGACTAAGAGTGAATGGGTTATGCTATTTTGAAGTCAAATGTTTGTATTCTCTCACCCCCTCTACTTAGCTTCTGCATATCTATCTCCATTAATGTTGTTTTGCTTCTTTGAGTTGTAATCGTTAGCTACTATTATCGACATAATCTGGATTTCGGAGTTTTTACACTTACAACACCTCTCATACTTTCTGGACCATGGGAGCCAACTAGTAATATGACAACTATTATAAGAATTATGTTGTTATGAACGACTTTGGCCAAGACCATAAGGTCGAGGGAAAATTTGGAAAATGGGAAAATTATGTGTGGGACCCGGGCGGTGTATGATAAATAGTACATATGAAGAAGAGAAGAGACAAGCAAAATTGTTATGAAAAATCTCTAGTCCTCTCATCCCCAATTTTGAGTCAGAGCTTCTCATCTCCCCTTCTTCTCTATCCCTCGTATTATAGTTCAATCTTTCTATTCTGTTGTTAGTATTTGCCATAGTTTATCTATATTAAGTTGAATTGTAATTTCTTTTTTATTGTTGAAGTAATAGAATAGGAGTTTATAAACTGGGTTGTTACATTGGTGCTTTCATTTTCGCACTCTAATAGAAGTGGTGGTGTTGGATCGATTTAGCAGCACCAGCAATCCAGAGGGTTGGATTTATCGGGCGGAGTGGTACTTCACCTTCCTTGGCTTTGACAAGGAATACTGGCTACCTCTTCCTTCGTTCTACCTAGATGGTGAGGCTCTTACTTGGTTATCCCGCAACAAGCAATTTTTTGATTGTAAGAATTTTAATGAGAAATTTGCTCAACATTTTCGATACCATTCCTCACAAGAGTTAGTTGGAAACCCTACAAGGAGTAAACCTACCTCGATGGAATTCCAATGATCCTATTGCGAGAATCCAGAGTTATGGATTATTTAGGCTGAACACTACTTTGAATTCTGTGGAATTGCAAAAATCATAAGTTATCTCTCGCCTCGTTCCATCTTGATGGAGAAGCTTTAAAGTGGTACCACTGGCTTTTCCGAAACAAGAAATTAGCGAATTGGTGACATTTTACTTCAAAAGTAATGATTCGATTTGGTAGACAATATCTCGAAACATAAAGATGTCGCTTGGCCAATCGTCGGTAGGTAACCTCCGTGATTGAGTACCAAAGTTATTTTGAGGATATCTCATCGGGATTTGGTGAGTCCTATGTATTTGCCTGTGTATTGCATATGTTTCTCGCAATGGAGCAATATAACCAACTCATCTTTGACACAATACCGTGATGAGCAATTTGAAGGCAACAACAAAACGAATGCGCCAAGGTGTTCGATGACTTGTCCGAAGGATCCAAAGATGCAAATTCCCTTGATATATCTTGCAAGCTAGTCAACTTGTAGTTCAGGAGGTGTGTAAGTTGACAATTGGCAGATACTACTGAGGCATATTTCCCTGATGATCTGGCATATCTCGACTACTCAAGCAACTAGTTGCGACTTGTGATAAGGGTGCTAAAAGTGAAGACACGTGTTTAAGAGTCCCACATCGGAAAAGGGATGAGCAATTGGTCTCCTTATATGGATTTGGACAATCCTCCCCTCATAAGCTAGCTTTTGAGATTGAGTTGGTCCCAAGATTCATTTCTTCACATGGTATTAGAGCCAGAGCCATCTCAAATCATTGTTCACCGATGTTGGGCGCCCATATTATACCGTACACGTTTCAGTTAACAAGGTCTGGACGTGCGAGGGAGTGTTAAGAGTCCCACATCGTAAAAGGGATGGGCAATTGCTCTCCTTATGGACTTGGACAATCCTCCCTTCATAAGCTAGCTTTTGGGGGTGAGTTAGGCCTAAGATTCATTTCTTCACCATACGAATGATGAAGAGGAAATTGTTACCATTAGAGATGAACCTCTAGAGTCTGCTGCAATCGCGGCGAAGCCTTCATTATAGAATAATTCTGAATTCTCTAATCCATGTACCCAGATCTGTTTGATATTCACAAAATTTTAGATGGTTGTTGGAGTTATTTACTTGCTAGACATTCCTCAATGGTCTCTTTCAATATGGTCTCAGGATTACCCAACGAATGCAAGAGACCCCCTCTACTGCTTGCAGTTATGACAATCTTATAAGTAGAGGTAGATTTAATCACTTCAGTGCACTTGGTTATGCTACGGTTATGTTATTTTTGCATTCTTTTTGCCATAATCAGTTCAACTTTAACTTTCCATTTGATCCCGGTGAGTCTGTTTCTACGTCAGTTGTGTTCGAGTTTTGTCTCAAGCAATTTGGTGTTCCACTAAATTTGGATAAAAAAAATGAGTAGAGTTCTCTAGAATAGACTCTGACAAGGGTGTTTGGCCAAATAGCTCATCCATATGTTGGTACATTAAAATTCTTTAATAGCTATGTTAGAATATGAGTAGGAATAGGAATATTATATAGAATCCTAGTTGGAAAAGAAGTCTAATGTAGTGTCTATAAATAGGGTTCAATGTAATAATTTAGATACAACAAAATTCAATAATATTTTCTCCTTTATTTCTCACATAGTATCAGAGCGAGTTTGGTGAGAAATTTAATGGGAAGAAAACTCAATCAGACAGTCATCGTGCGATCAATTTCCGGCGACTGTCAAGGCTGATTTGCACCCTCGTCTGTTTTGTAAGTGTTGTGCGAAAACCAACACTGCCACGAGGTGCGAAACACTCAGACGAGCAAACCCCAGTGAGCCACTCTTAGTTTCGGTGAGCCACGCGCCGCCGACAGTCTCAGATTGCGTCACCAAGCTCCAGTGCGTGCGACTATTTTCGGACAGTTTTCGGCAAGGTTTTTTTCCTAGTGAGGTCGCCTCTTCATTCTGAGGCTGTCCATATAGTTATTTCTTGATTCCGACCAGTTTTCGGCAATCGAATCCAATTTTCCGGCGACTGACCATTTTTTCCAGATTCTGGCAACATATCTCCAAATTTTTTGCTTGGTTTAGTCCTATGATTAAATCTGAACCCTTAATGAGGAAATCAAAAAATCAAACGTCCCAGTCCATGAAGAATCGACGAGGGGGAGGTCGTTTTGGAAGATCTCGACCTAGGTGTAGTTATTGTAAAAGGCTTGGACATACTCGTGTCGTATGCTATTCACGATCTTAGTGTAGTTACTGTAATAGGCTTGGACATACTCGTGGAATATGCTATTCTTTGCATGGTCGACCACCTAAAAATGCTCATGTTGCTCAGTCTAACACCGCAGGTAATCAATGGGTGTATTTATCTGAAAAGGAATATAATGAGTATCTTCAGTATCGAGCAAGTAAACAGATATCTCTACCAGTAGCCTTAACTGCACAATCTCCTACCTTTGGATCATGGGTTGTGGACTCTGGCGCTTCTGACCATATTTTTGGTGATAAATCACTTCTATCAAATATTGTTTATTCAGAGTCTCTTCCAATTGTCACTTTAGCCAATGGTAACCAAACCAAAGTAAAAAGAGTTGGATAAGCTACTCCACTATCCTTTGTCACTTTAAATTCTATTCTTTATGTCCCTGGTTGTTCTTTTAATCTAGCATCGGTCAGTCGGTTGACTCATGCCCTAAATTGTGGCATACTATTTCTTGAGGACTCTTTTATCATGCATGTCCGTATTACGGGACAAGCAATTGGTGTAGGATATGAATCACAAGGCCCTTACTACCTTACCTCTCCTAACTCCTCTATAGCATGTCCAATTACAGATGCTCCGGACATAATTCACAATCGTTTCGGACATCCTAGTTTGTTCAAACTACAAAAGATGGTGCCTAGTTTGTCTAGTCTATCCATATTAGATTGTGAGTTATTCCAACTTGGAAAACACACTCGAACTACCTTTCAACGTAGTACTGAGAATCGTGCAGAGTCTATCTTTTCCTTAGTTCACTATGATATTTGGGGTCCTTGTAGAATCAGTTCTACCTCAGGGTCTCGTTATTTTGTTAGCTTCATTGATGATTATTCAAGATGTACCTGGATATTCTTAATGAAAGATCGCTCTGAATTGTTTCCTCTATTCAAGAGTTATTGTGCTGAAATACAAAATCAATTCGGCGTCTCTATTCGTACCTTTCGTAGTGATAATGCCTTAGAATATATGTCCTCCCAATTTCAACAATTTATGACTCATCAAGGAATTATTCATCAGACTTTTTGTCCGTATACCCCTCAGCAGAATGGAGTAGCAGAGAGGAAGAGTAGGCACCTCATCGAGACTGCTCGCACTCTTCTCATTCAATCCCATATTCCGCTGCGTTTTTGGGGTGATGCAGTTATCGCATCTTGCTATTTAATTAATCGGATGCCCTCGTCTTCCATTCAAAATCAAATTCCCTATTCAATATTGTTTCCTCAATCACCTTTCTACTCTCTTCCCCCTCGCGTCTTTGGGAGTACATGTTTTGTTCATAACTTTACCCAGGAAAAGATAAATTAACCCATCGTGCTCTCAAATGTGTCTTTCTTGGTTATTCTCAAGTACAAAAGGGATATCGTTGCTACTCACCTGATCTTCGTCGGTACCTTATATCAGCTGATGTCACATTCTTTGAGTCTCAACCTTACTTTACATCTTCTTCTGATCCTGATCATCCTAACACGTCTGAGGTCTTACCTATATCGACTTTTGAAGATCCTACCGTTACTTCTACATTTCCATCCATAGTGCCACCAGTCTTACCTGAACATACTTTTGAGGAATCTACAATACCTTTTACAACTCCATCTACAGTGCCACCACTCCTGACTTATCATCGTCGTCCATGTACAACATCAGGCTCAGAGGATTCCCGTCCTGCACCTGACCCTGTACCTACTACAGACTTATCTCCTCCAATTGCACTTCGAAAAGTATACGGTCCACTCGTAATACTAACCCTCATTATACCCTTTTAAGTTATCATCGTCTATCATCACTCCATTATGCCTTTATATCATCTTTGTCCTCTGTCTCCATCCCTACGTCCACAAAAGAAACACTTTCTCATCCAGGGTGGCGACAGGCTATGATTGACGAAATGTCTACTTTACATACGAGTGGTACTTGGGAGCTTGTTCCTCTCCCTTCAGGTAAATCAACCGTTGGTTGTCGTTGGGTTTATGTAGTGAAAGTTGGTCCGGACTGCCAAATTGATCAACTTAAGGCTCGCCTTGTTGCCAAGGGTTCACTTGGGCTTGATTATAGTGATACTTTCTCTCCCGTGGCTAAAATAACATCTGTTCGTCTTTTTCTATTCATGTCTGCTGTTCGACACTAATCCCTTTTTCAGTTGGATATTAAGCATGCTTTTCTCCATGGTGATCTTGAGGAGGAAGTTTATATGGAGCAACCACCTGGTTTTGTTGCTCAGGGGGAGTTTAGTCTGGTGTGTCGATTGCGTTGGTCACTTTATGGTCTAAAACAATTTCCTCGAGCCTGGTTTGGAAAGTTCAGCTCAGGAATTCAGAAGTTTGGCATGATTCGTAGTGAAGCAGATCACTCTTTGTTTTATCGACATTCTGCTCTAAATCTATGTATTTATTTGGTGGTTTACGTTGATGATATCATTATTACTGACAATGATCAAGATGGTATCATTAGTTTGAAGTAACACCTCTTTCAGCATTTCCAGACTAAAGACCTCGACAAACTGAAGTATTTTTTAGGTATTGAAGTTGCTCAGTCCAGATTAGGTATTGTTATTTCGCAACTCAAGTATGCCATTCTCGAGGAGACAAGAATGATGGGATGTAAACCTGTTGACACTCCTATGGATCTAAATACTAAACTCCTGCCAGGACAGGGGGAGCCACTCAGTGATCCTGGAAGATATAGGTGTCTAGTTGGTAAGTTGAATTATCTCACAGTGACCAAACCTGACATTTCCGATCCTGTGAGTGTTGTAAGTCAGTTTATGGATTCTCCCTATGATAGTCATTGGGATGTAGTTGTTCGCATTGTGCGATATATTTAGTCAGCTCCAGGTAAAGGACTACTCTTTGAGGATCGAGGTCATTAGCAGATTGTTGGATATACAGACGCTGATTGGGCAGGATCACCTTGTGATAGACGTTCTCCATCTGGATATTGTGTTTTAGTAGGAGGTAATTTGGTGTCCTGGAAGAGTAAGAAACAAAATGTGGTTGCTCGATCTAGTGCAGAAGCAGAATATCGAGCAATGGCGCTAGCCACGTGTGAGCTAGTTTGGATCAAGGAGTTGTTGAGGGAGTTTAAAGTTGGAGAAATCAGTGAAATGGAGCTTGTGTGACAACCAAGCGGCTCTTCTATCACATCAAATCCGGTATTTCATGAGAGGACTAAGCACATTGAGATTGATTGTCACTTTGTGAGAGAGAAGATACTTTCCAGAGATATTGTTACAATGTTTGTGAAATCGAGTGATCAGCTTGCAGATATTTTCACCAAGTCCCTCACTGGTTCTCGTATTAATTACATTTGTAACAAGCTCGGTACATATGATTTGTATGCACCAGCTTGAGGGGGAGTGTTAGAATATGAGTAGGAATAGGAATATTATATAGAATCCTAGTTGGAAAAGGAGTCTAATGTAGTGTCTATGAATATGGTTCAATGTAATAATTTAGATGCAACACAATTCAATAATATTTTCTCCTTTATTTCTCACAAGCTACTTGTGTGAGAATGTAGTGGGCTGGAATATTGTTTCTTTCTATGCTATGTTCTATTGTTTTGTCCAGGAACATCTAGTTGTGCCAATTCCACAAGTCGAATTTGACTTAAAATTTCCGTTCGATCCCGGTTCACTTTCTCTTCCCACATATCCTAGGGTTACAAGAATTTGTGTATTCTATAATGCATTGGGCACTTTAACACCGTTCATCTCATAATATCCACCATTTGTCTTGATGTCTTGAAAGATCTTGGACGAGCATTTATAGAAGTCCTTTGGCAAAACTCCTTGCGTTGTGATGCTCCTTATGTAAAACAGAATATAGTCATAGAACCTAGCATTGGTGGAGTGGGTTTTCCCAATATGGGATGTAGAGACAGTAATGTTGAGGGAATAATCCAGGAGGTGAAGGAACCAACTTCTGATGACCTGGCTTTAGAAAATCTTAACACGCTTGCTTTTGGCCTGTGTTTGGAAGGGCTCATGAACATAGTGGTGCAGCATACCAGTTATATCACAGTTAGTCGCTCTTTGATACCCTGTGGAGTTGTTGCTATTCAGATGAAAATCTTGTCAATTCGGCTTTGTTGTTTCTGTTTTCAACCTCCCAAACACAGCTTTTGTCCAACTAGTTGAAGAAGTCGATCTGCCTGTGGGGTTGTTTACTGTTCCAGGGGACCCACAAATGTTTGTCCATATAATAGTCACAGGTTCTGGATGTTATTGCAGACTTGGTGGCTTTTCTGTCGAATGGTGGCTAACTCGATTTACCTGATATTGTAAAGAAGTACTCTACTCATTTCCTGAGTTATGTCATGGTGATATTCGAGTTTGAAATTGCAGTGTCCCATGATGATATCAAATTCATTATCTCAAATTTGTTGTGGAGGCTCAATATTATCTGCACCAGTAGGCAGACTCAAGCTTTAGTTGCAGCGAATAGAGTCGTCCACGAAGTTAATTTTCAAGAGGAGGCAGCCAAGTCGTTATTTGTGATAGCAGGGCTTAGGTCTTCTAGAATTATTTTAATTTCTGCAGGGATTATTGATCCAGTGATTAGAATTAGAAGGCGTGGAAGGGGGTCACATAACGAGTTTGTAGTAAGATGTTTGCAACAACTCCCGGATAATCCAAAAAGTGCAGAGTCCATTTCAGCTCATGATGGACTTCTTGTTTCCCTGCTGACCGTATGTATAGATAGAGGTACGCATGGTGAATTGGTTGATTTGGCTTACAGATCATTGAGACATCATGTTGAGGTTGAAAGCATTCAGAGGTTTATGATTGAGGAAGGAGTAATTTCAGTATTTATCAAGTTTGCTGTTTGCAAGGTCTAAAGATGGAGTTTTTCTGTTAAGTGCCATTGCTTTCTTACAAAATTTGGCTTATGGATATGAATCCATGAGGTCTCAGGTTCAATTCCCAACAGAGACAAACACTAGGTGATTTCTTCCCATCTGTTCTAGCCTTGGTGGACAGAGTTACTTGGTACCTGTTGCTGGTGGGAGGTGGCAGGTATCCTGTGGAATTAGTCGAGGTGCGCGCAAGCTGGCCTGCACACCACGGGTATCAAAAAAAAAATTGGCTTATGGATATGAATCAGAAGTCTTTGATTATCAAAGTCATGTAGCCCTATTGAAAGTTGGATGGCTGATAGATGCATATCATGTTGAAGTAGTTGAATTCATCACTATGCTATCAATATCGCTTAACTTGAACCTGGAGGTCTCTTTTTGAGGACGGAGGTACTGTTGTGAACGACTTGGGCCAAGACTATAAAGTCGAGGGGCAAATTTGGAAAATGGGAAAATTATGTGTGGAACCTGTGTGGTGTGTGATAAATAGTACGTATGAAGAAGAGAAAAGACAAGTAAAATTGTTATGAAAATCTCCAGTCTTCTCATCCCCAATTCTGAGTCTAAGCTTCACATCTCCCCTTCTTCTCTATCCCTTGTATTACAGTTCAATTTTTCCATTCCATTCTTAGTATTTGCCATAGTTTATCTATATTGAATTGAATTGTAATTTCTTTTTTATTGTTAAAGTAATAGAAGAGGAGTTTATAAACTGGGTTGTCACATATGTATACAATAATACCCAGTTTGGAGGAATGACCATGTCTTCACATGAACCAAAGTCTACCCTTTAGATCCGCTACTGGCTGAAAAGTTTGTGACTTCGTGATGTTTGAATTGGATAAGCTGAAAGCCAAATCTAGTCGGAGGGCAATAGCTGAAGGGAAAAGTTCAATATGAGGAAAATGGATTCTATAAATTTGACTGCATTCAGTTTCCATTCAGCTTCTAGTTAGAAATCATGTGGTTTTTATTTTTTATTTTCTTGTTGAATTTGGCATCATTTCTTTCCTTCAAGTTTATTGTGATGTATTAAAAAGTGGATTTTTTTGAGATAAGGGTAACTTAAAAAGTGGATTTCTGTGTATGACTACATAGGTTCATTATGATAAGTAGCTATATCTCCTTATGGCTTTGGTTGAAAACAGTATCTTAGAATCAAAGGCAGTAGGTAATGTTGAAAGACTTTGTTGGCTGCAATTGCTTTTTTCTTTTTCTGCATCTATATTTACTTTTAGAAGTTGGGTATTTTATTTTCAGATAATCAATGACCGTAAGGTTGGGGGAAAATGTTATGGCTTTGTCACTTTCACGAATCCTCGATCAGCCATGCATGCCATCACTGAAATGGATGGGAGGGTATCTTCTGATCTCTCTGTTATATGACATATTTATTACACAAGTGATTTAAATCCATATTGATGATTCTCTATCCATTTAAGTCAGTAAGTTTTAATTCTTCATGAAATTCTCTATGATTTTATCATACTTTACAATAACATATATTTGTATCAGACTGTTGAAGGACGAGTTGTAAAAGTAAATGAAGTGACTACAAGAGGTGGCAGATCAGGTTTTGGCCGAGAAAGCATTCGGCATTCTGAGAGAGGGGTGAAAAGTGGTGAAAGGGGTCATTGGGAAAGAGGCTATGACCATGATGAGAACAGACATGGGGATGGACATAGAGATCGTTCTCGAGATCGTGATCACAAAAGGGTAAGAGGATATGACCGAGCTCATGATCATGGTCAATCACAAGATTATCAAGTTAATAGAGATAGGGTTGCGGAAAATGAAAGAAGTTTGGAGGATGTTGAGCAGGAGGATGGAAGAATTCGAGAAAGTAGCAGGGAAAGAGAGAGGGACCAGCCTATAAAGATGCAGAAAACTTACAGTAATCATGAAAGAAGAGATAAAGAGAGGTATGAAAGCCCTAAGTTACTGATTGGGTAGGAAATACTTATCCTCATGTGCTGCTGCTAAATGGGTTGAATGTAATTTGCGTTAGGTATTATGGTAGTAATTATATTGTACATTGTGTTATATCCTCTCCCAACTGGTGCTTTCCTGAGAAGTGGTAGGAAGGGTCAAGCAACTTTATAGGGAAGCGTATTAGTTTGTAATTCTTCCATTTTTCCACCTTGGATGTCTTATAGATACATATTTCTCAATAATTCGTGTATGCAATTTGCAAACACATTAAAATTGGGTTACCCATTATTATATTGTAAATTTTTTTTTGATTTCTCATTGTTCTTTATTTGCATTAGAAAATTGATCACAACATTCCATCAGCTGTGTTGCTCGGACTCATAAAAAATGCTAACGTTTGTGTGCCGGATCTTCCAAAAGTAGTGCATTTTAGAGGATCAAACACAACATTTAGGCCATCCATTAACTAATATTTGAGGCATGCCAAAAGAAATTATGCTGATGGTTCATGGATGATTTACTTTTTTTGGAACTTTTATTTCGGCGTACATTCTGATGCAGATAGAATGTTATATTCTGTGAATCATATAGATGTACAGACCTTATTGCTTATATGTTGCACTTACGCTTGATGGAAATTTATGCAATATTACATAAGATCAGCTGCAAATTCCAGCAAGAGAAGTATTTACCAGCTTGAAAACATTTATCCCATGCTTGCCCAGCAACTCTGCCCTTTCCTGGTTTTGGTTAACATGTACAATCAACCCACTTGCTGATGCTGATCTGATATTAGATGTTTTGATGAAAATCTAATTTGAACAGGTCTTATTTAGATGACCATGTTAGTAGAGAGTTGTCAGCTGGGCCAAGTGAGGATGATCAACCCCTGGTACACCTCAGACATGTTTTAAAGATGATTTGATCTTAGAATGTTAAAACTTAGTAATAATTGTAGGTGTTCTTTTAAATAGTAATTGTTGGTGTTAGTGCTTTATTTCATGTGATACTTTGTTCTGATTGTTCTCAGGTGGAAAGGCAATTAGAAATTTCAAGTCGGAAACTTGAAAAACTTAAGAAAGAGGTAAGTATTCATCTTTACACTAAGGGAAACTGAAGAATAGTAGATCCATTGCTATATTTGGGTGTTGTAAGTTGTTTCAAAGTGATGGTCGGGCAGATCATCCTTGAACAGTCAACTTTGAATAGTTTCAGTTGTGTGAAAATGAAATGAATGATAGATGGCTTTCCATTTGCTCCCTGGAGGATAATTGCAAATTTAAGCACAATTATTGAGGGCAAAATCAACTCGGGATATAAGCTAGAACTATTAGTACTTGAATTTTTTTACTTTTTGTATGTCATAGTTGATAGTACTCCAAACTTTTATTTTACTTATTTTGTTGATTGGCCAACCTGCAACCACGGACCATGCACTTCATTATTTTCACTTATATCTTCTAAAAATGTGTTCTTTTGACTTTGGGATACAAGAGTAAGTTATGCATTACTTGAAGCTAATGTTTAACGGACATGGTCAGGTGTCTTTGATAGAAGAATTGGTCAACGAGAAGCAAAATATGGTATCTAAGTTACATGAAAGATCCAAGGTTATGATAAGTTGCAGGGTTTCCCTGTAACATGTTCATTTTTATACTACTAATACAATCTCTTAGAGTTTGTTGAACATGGTCTAGATATTCTTTTGTCCTTCACTCCTTACTAGCATCTGTTTGATGATAACAGAAATTGGAGGATTCATTGACAGCTGCAAAGAATCTGACCTCACAGAGACAAAATCAATTATCTAAGGTATCTCTTAAGTGTCAATTTTCCTCTCATGAATCTAATGACCAGATCTATGCTAATTGTAGCAGCATTCAATGATTTATGTAGCTGTATAAACATTATGCACAAGTAGGAGAGTGTGGTGAAAGGCTTAAAATCTCAGAACAGGAAATCCAGGTTAGTGAAATTGTTACAATTCTCTTTGAAGGAAAACTCATACTTTTCATAACTCATGCTTTTCATAAAAATGGATCATAATTTATAATTTGAATCATGTCATCATATCATAAATTTTAAAATTTTGAGAAAATCCATGGTTCATAGGCATAGGGGTCATACCATAAGGAAGATCATTAATAGAAATCATCAAGCTTAGTTTTCAAAGAAAATCATACTTTTCATAATTGCTTGCAAATTCATGGTGGAACTCATAAAGACTCATCAAGGGGGATATCATAGAGGATGAACACATCATAGGGAGTTCTTGAAGTTGCGTAAGGAAATCAATAAGTCAAGACCTGGGGTTTTCATCTTAAACCTAACTCATTTTTGGAGGACATTCATAGACATGAAAACGTAGTCGTGGGAAAGGATGAAGATGTTTCACACGTAGAGGGTAGCCTTGCATATCTTACTTGCTCCTAGTTAATGGAGAATGCCAGAACTTGAAGAAGAATTTCGAGAGATTGCTCCTTCTTGAGTCTTGAGCGTAATTTTTTTTATTTTAACCTATCATGATATTATTGCAAGGAATGGGACTTGAGTCTCACATCGGTTAAATGGAAAACTGATGTGGGGCTTATATAACCTTGGGCTCTCCCACCTTAGTAGCTAGCTTTTGGGGTGTGGTTCTCCTAAGGTTATATCAATGGTAGGAAAAGCCTAAATCGTGGTATCAGTTGTGAAGAAATATAAGAGAAGAATATTATTGAATTGTTGTTTCTAAATTATTACATTGAGACCCTATTTATAAACACTCCATTAGACTCTTTTTTCAACTAGGACACTGACATTACAATCCTTTTCCAAGTAGGATTCTATATACTATTCCTGTTTCTACTAACACTCCCCCTCAGGCTGGTGCGTACAAATCATATGTACCGAGTTTGTTACAAATGTAATTAATACGAGGACCAGTGAGGGACTTGGTGAAAATATCTGCAAGCTGATCACTCGATTTCACAAATTTTGTAACAATATCTCTGGAAAGTATCTTCTCTCTCACAAAGTGACAATTAATCTCAATGTGCTTAGTGGTACTTAAGAGCTTGTTCCTCTCCCTTCAGGTAAATCAACCATTGGTTGTCGTTGGGTTTATGTAGTGAAAGTTGGTTCGGACAGTCAAATTGATCGACTTAAGGCTCGCCTTGTTGCCAAGGGGTAGACTCAGATATTTGGGCTTGACTATAGTGATACTCTCTCCCATGGCTAAGATAGCATCTGTTCGTCTTTTTCTATCCATGGCTGTTGTTCGACACTAGCCTCTTTTTCAGTTGGATATTAAGAATGCTTTTCTCCATGGTGACCTTGAGGAGGAAGTTTATATGGAGCAACCACCTGGTTTTGTTGCTCAGGAGGACTCTAGTTTGGTGTGTCGATTGCGTCGGTCACTTTATGGACTAAAACAATCTCCTCGAGCCTGGTTTGGAAAGTTCAGCACAGTAATTCGTAGTGAAGCAGATCACTGTGTGTTCTATCGACAATCTGCTCCAAATTTATGTATTTATTTGGTGGTTTACGTTGATAATATCGTTATTACCGGCAATCATCAAGATGGTATCATTAGTTTGAAGCAACACCTTTTTCAACATTTCCAGACTAAAAACCTCGGCAGACTGAAGTATTTTTTAGGTATTGAAGTTGCTCAATCCAGATCAGGTATTGTTAATGCCTTAGACATTCTTGAGTTGACATGAATGATGGGATGTAAACCTATTGACACCCCTATGGATCCGAATACTAAACTCCTGCCAGGACAGGGGGAGCCACTCAATGATCCTGAAAGATATAGGCGTCCAGTTGGTAAGTTGAATTATCTCACAGTGACCAAACCTGATGTGAGTGTTGTAAGTCAGTTTATGGATTCTCCGTTTGATAGTCATTGGGATGCAGTTGTTCGCATTGTGCGATATATTAAGTCAGCTCCAGGTAAAGGACTATTCTTCGAGGATCAAGGTCATGAGCAGATCCTTAGATATACAGACGCTGATTGGGCAGGATCACCTTGTGATAGGCGTTCTACATCCAGATATTGTGTTTTAGTAGGAGGTAATTTGGTGTCCTAGAAGAGTAAGAAACAGAGTATGGTTGCTCGATCTAGTGCAGAAGCAGAATATCGAGCAATGGCGCTAGCCACTTGTGAGCTAGTTTGGATTAAACAGTTGTTGAGAGAAATAAAATTTGGAGAAATTAGTGAAAAATTTGGAGAAATTAGTGAAATGGAACTTTTGTGTGATAATCAAATGGCTCTTCATATCGCATCAAATCCGGTATTTCATGAGAAGAGCTAGCTTTTAGGGTTGAGTTAGGCCCAAGATTCATTCTTCACATCAATTTTTATTTTGGGCCAAGTATTCTTTCAACACGGGCTACCATTCATCGACTAATATGACTCCTTCTCAAGTTGTGTATGGGAGGGAGCCACCACCATTGCATCCTTTTGTTCCTAGTGAAACTAAATTTTTTGATCTTGTAGTGCAACTTTTGGCACATGACCAGATGTTAAAGTTAATGCAGTCCAATCTCTTGAAGGCTCAATCTCGTATGAAATCCCAGGCAGATTCAAAGCGACATGAATTGTCATTTAACGTGGGTGAAGTTGTTCTACTTTGTCTGCAGCCTTATCGTCGTAAAAGTCTAGCCAAACATCCTAATGAGAAGTTGTCTCCTCCTTATTTTGGTCCATATAAAATTGTTCGCAAAATCGGTCATGTTGCTTACGAATTGAAGCTGCCTCCAACGGCGAAGCTACATCCAATTTTTTCACGTTTCCTTACTTTGTCCTGCTCATGGATATGCTGATATTCCATCACTTCCACCATTGTTGCTTTCGGTGGATTTGGAATTCATGGTCGAGCCTGAAAAAGTTTTATCGCACCATTGGGTGAAAGGACCTGGAAATTCAGCTTTAGAATTACTCATTCAATGGCGTCATCGTCCTGTTGAAGAAGCAAGTTAGGAAGAGTATGACTTGCCGGTCAGTTTCCTTCCTTTCACTTTGAGGACAAAGCGTCTTTTCAAGAGGGCGCACTGATGACCCTACCGTTGAAGACATATTTTAGAAAAAGAAAACTTGAAAGGGGAAATAGAGATTTTGTAACTGCACATGGAACCAGTCGGCCAAATATGAAGTAATTGCCTCCAACAGTTACCAATATTTCAACTACTATCAGATTAGGCTTTACAGTTTTTCAGTTGTTTGTTGTAGACAAAATGTATCCTATAAATATCTAGTCAGGATTATCTTTAATTGTAGGATTGAATATATGTTTGAATATCAGTTTCTGGGAGTTTTGCCCACTCCATACGGGCAGATTTATTGGCCGTAAATTGTGTTTAAAATTCTTGCACAATCTATTACCAGTAGCAATTTCCTTTCTTTCTCACTCACTTTCATAAGATTTTCTAGTATCTAAGAATATGGTATCAGAGCCACTCACCGCCCTTCGTGCCTTGGATGGTGACGTCGGTATGACAATGTTTGCCTGGGTTTAGTAATGGCTAACGCACAACCATCGAGGACGATAGATGCGGAGCGTGATGGTTTGTTATGATATTATTGCAAGGAATGGAACTTGAGTCCCACATCGGTTAAATGGGGAATTGATGTGGGGCTTATATAACCTTGGACTCTCCCACCATAATAGCTAGCTCTTTGGGTGTGGTTCTCCTAAGGTTGTATCATAATCCCTTGTAGTTCTAAGAGATGTATTTATAGTGGTAGGAAATAACCCTGAATCCTTCCCAAACTCGGACTTGGACTTAGCAAAAATTTTGGCCTATTAGGGGTGTGCATCGATCGGTTCAGTTTTATGTATTATCGATTTTTGATTTTTTAAATACGCTAAATCAATAACCGAACCAACAAGATATTTTTTATCGATTTTTGATCCTTAACGGTTCGATTTTCGGTTTAACCGATAAGAAAATGCTCATAAAATAACTATATGTACTTTTTCCTTCGGAATAATTATATACTATTTTGGAAGCCTATGTTAGTGTGACATAAAGCAAGACTCAACTAGTAAATGTAACCGACTATAATTTAGTAATACAAATTAAACAGACTTAATTAGTATATACTTTTTGAACCAAAAACCCACGACTCTAATAATAAACTAAACTGGTCTTGACTAATCCAATCAAATAAACATACAAGTTTTTGTAACTTTTAGCACAAAAGGAACAAGAGAATCAATTTCCACATCTAGGAAAGAAAATGTCTATAGCATGTCTTCATCTCTCAAGATAAAGCAGAGGTAAGAGAGAAATTAAGTGCCCATTTGGCCATTACCTTTTTTTCCAGAATTTTTTTTCACTTTATTCCAAATACAACTCCAAGTTGGTGTTTCGCCATGAGAATTCCAAATACAACTTAGAGTTCTATTTGGAGAAGTGAAAACAAGTTTTCTTGTTTTCATTTTTTTCGCTCTCACTTCTCTCACAACAATTCAAAAACAACTCCAATTTATATTCATGATCAAACACAACTTCAACTCCAATTTTTTTTTATTTTCATGGACAAACGCTTACTAAGAGGAAATTGAATAGGGTTTTTAGGTTTTGTAGAATGTGAACTCAAATGGTGAAGGCACTAATATATATAAGTATTAGGGGTAAAGTACTAATTTAGTATAGTCTTAATGGTGGGTTATTGGGTAACCAATAACCCAATATTAAAAATCGAAACTGAATCGATAACCCGATAGAAAAATTTATAAAACCATTAAAAAAATCGTTAACCGAACAACCCAATAGCAATGAACCAATAGCATTTTTTTCGATTCGGTTTATTGGTCGGTTCGGTTTTTGCACACCCCTGTGGCCCGTAACTTCCTCAAGGCACCGCCTTGCCTAGGAAAGACGATGGGCAAGGCGCGCGGAGCCTAGCAGCTTTGAGGCCTCTCTGAAGTTTACTGGCCAAGGCGGCGCGGAGGCCATAGCCTTGGCCTGGGCGGCACCCTAGCCTCATCTTTGCCACCTTGGCATGGTTTTTCGCCCGTACTTCCTGCATAGCTTGCTCATGTGACCTTAGACAAATTTCTAACCGATCTTTGGGTCAAATAACCAGACCTTAAAGCTTCAACACACGTGCGGGATGATCCAAAACATGATTCGAGAAGCAATGTGTTACAAGACACTGCACTAGGAGTGATCTCATCTTCATCAAACAAGACATTGTACTTAAAGAGAGAACAATCAATCAATGATGAAGAATTAAAACATGTAATCTCATTCTCAAAAAGGCAAATGTCACCATTCAAAGTATTTTCAATCACATGATCTTTATGAGCAAAAAAAGTAATATGATCTTTAACAAGAGAGATGCTTAAAGAATCACTCCTTTTCAAATGACCAACTTTAATCAATATCATCATTAATTTGAGGCTCATTAATCATATCTCAATTAGGGGACTATCATCACAAGAAAGTTGATCAACACAAGTTTCTAGGATCCGACCAAAGTTGCTATTCAATTCGATTAATTGCGTGTCTAGAGTCTCTAACCAATCTTATGGGAAGAATGAATTTTGGTTTAATGAATAATAGACGAGCAAATGAAGTAAAACGAAAAAGGGTCAAGAAGGAAATGGCACGAAAGAGAAATCGGACACAAAGAACTGGATAAGACTTAGTAGGAAAACTACTAATTCAAATCAAATTATGAAGTCAAAGAAGTGGAATTAGATGGATAAGAAACCAATGGACCAAGATTCGTACCAAGAAAATCTTGTTGAAATCCTTCAAGGACCAGGGAACTTCGTGGGAACAAAGTTAGTTCGTTGGAACAAACTATTGTTGTTCCTGGAGTTTGGTCCCATGAACTTTGTGGTTGTTCCGGGAGTTCGTGGGCACGAACCAAGTTCGTTGGAACGAACTACTCTACATGTTTTCAATGCTCACCTTCTCCTTTGATGTCCTAGGGCACGAACTAGGAAACAATTTTTTTTTTTGAATTGGCAAAATCTTGAAATGTGGATGCCTTTGGGCCCACTCTACTTATATTTACCCTTTTTGGATTTAAAAAAAAAACAAACCTTTTTGTAACTTTCCAATTGGGTTTTTGAATCATACATACATTTTTTCGCTTCTTCCTCACCAAGAATATTTGAAGATTTATTTTTTTTTGGTCAAAAAAGAATATTTGAAGATTTTTAAGATGACATGAAGATTCAAATTTGCAACTTCTTCAAATCTTCTTGGAATCCCCCATAAATTTTAGATCTAGCCTTTCCTCGAGATAGAGAACAAATTTCAATACTTTTAAAGCCCAAGCTCACACTCAATCTTCAAGGCCCATCAACATGTTCTTCAAACCTTCAAATCCATCCATGGTAGATTCTTCTATTCAACTCGAAATGACTTGAATCTTGGATTTAGATTCAAACAACACTAGGGTACACAAATCTAGTGTCAAAAACAACAAACAAAGACAAGAACAAATGTGGATTTTTAAATTTCGGGACAAATTTTCGATCTTTTTTTTGTCAAATCCAAGATGCGTATCGATAGCGGAAAAAACCCTAAAGTAAGAACAAGAAATAAAGATAGAAGAAAGGCACAAATAAAAGAATTAATTGACAATTAAAGTTCTAAAAAGCTAAAACCTTCAATTAATGAATCCTCAAGCAAGCAATACCATCAACCTTGTTGAGCAACAAAGGTCATAGCCTCAACTTTCACAAGAGTTTTACTCATCTCAAAATCAATATCATCCAAAAAAAATCAAGTCTAAATGAGTTATTCTCCACTATTTATAGCCTAAGCTAGTTGTTACAAAAACACCCTTAATGAAACAAGGGCCTTCTTAAGCATGAACGCTTGTGTTTTAATAATAACCTCTTTGCATACATAGCCTTTTCTCCCTGCTCTAGTCTTTCAAATAAAGCCTCGTACTTTCATTTTAGCATGTTCTTGGGAATTATGCCTTCATCCAAACACTATTTAAGCCTTCAAAGTGGCGCCTCGATGAAAACTCTACAAATTCCTTAACTCGGCTTCGTGTGCAATGTTTGGATGAAACTTGGCTTGCATCATTGTTACTAAAACAGCATTGCCATACAGAGAAATTATAACGTCAGAGTTTTAATATCTTAACGTAAAGAGTTGATTCACTTAGGCTCTTTTGGAATCCTATGTCGAGCTTTATTTGCTCCCTACTTAGCTTAGGAGTGGAGGAAACTGAACATCAATCAAATAAGTGGGTTTATTTCAAAGGAAGCTCTGTCTTATTGAATTTATCTTTGAATTCCATCTGAAGCCTGAACTGCCAACCTTTCCTCTTGCTTTGAGAAAAGTGTAAAACCTATCTAATTAATCTTAGGTCCATGTTAATACGAATTAGTGAAATGAAGGATGATTAAGAAGTGGAATAAGCAAGAAAAGAACCCAACCAATTCTACTGTACCATGTACCAAGCCTTTGGAGCTTGCTTTATCCGTAGAGGGCCTTTATGAACAATTAGACTTTATCTTCCTGTCCTTTCACAATATACCCTTTAAGTTGATTAACATAAATTTCTTCTTGCAAGAAGCCATTCAAAAAAGTTGATTTAACATATCGGTAGATTTTCCATCCTTTTTTGTGTTGCAATTGCGAAAAGATGTCTGATTGTGTCAAGTCTTGCAACTGGTGCAAATATTTCATAAAAATGTACATCGAAAATCTGAGTATAGCCCTTCACCACAAGCCTTGCTTTGTAAACTCACTAAGCCCTCTGCATTTAGATTTGCGTGATAAACTCACTTCACACTAATCGTCTTCCTATGTCGAGGTCTTTTCACAAGCTGCCAGCTAATATATATAGCTACAGGACCTTCTTCATGATCTCAGGAAGAGTCTATCTGTCAGGCCTTCGCAATTGTGGCTTGGTCTCTCGTGGTCACCTAAGGGTTTCGATCGGTGTCTGACCTGGACCCCCTTCACGGTCGCGAATGCCCCCTCGCGTTCACGATACCCAAAATACCAAAGCATCACAATCACGATTTATCACCAGACACCAGATTTCAACGGTTGCAATTTGACTTCAATGGTGCTGAAACACCTCCAAACCTTCGGGTTCGAACTTGAGCATGCCAAAAACATAATATAGACCTATGTGAAGTCTCAAATCACCTTACGACACACTAATACTCAAATAGAGGGGTCAAGTTCCTAAATTTGGATTTCAAGCCTTCCAAAACCAGATCACGTTAAAGAACCTTCTCAAGCCCTTCAAGTTTCAAGTTGGACCATCCCACTAAGTCCAAAAACATCATATGAAGCTATCTGAAGCATCAAATCACAAAATAGAGTACACATGCTGAAAACAAGGGCTTGCATTACAAATACGCAAAACCTTCTATAGGTATGTCTAAATGACAGGTTTGATGTGTTGGAAACTAGACTTCAAGGGCTACAGTTTGGATAGATAAACCATACCTAAATTCGTTATACCTTGAGAGTGGTTCTTCATGGAAGTTAAACATGTTGGCTTATTTAAATTTTTGGTACCTCGCATAGTTTTCCAACTATTCTTGCTCGTTATGGCTTCTTCTAAACTCCAAATCGTTTCCGCTTTGTTCCAATAAATTACCAACCATATGACATACAAGAATTCAAAACTACTTCTAAACTTTTTTTGCTATTTTGTTGTTTTCGATAGACCCTCGTCCCGATTGACAAGAAAAGAATTCGAAGCATGGTAGCAAGAAAATATGACAACAAACTAGTAAGATGCAAAGAAAGTGAAGCAACAGATAGTAATACACATAGAAGAAAAAGAAACAACACGATTACTAAATAGTATTGCAAATTAGGAGAAGTGTAGAGAAGGCTATCCCCCCGTCTCTCCCACTCAAAGTGTGATAACACTCGGTCACCTACTAACCTTCTAGTCTTATCCTCGACGTCGACCCCTTCTTTCTAGGGTCATGTCTCAGTAAGCTGAATTTGTGCCATGTCATGTCAAGTATTTTTTCTTGTGACGTGCTTGCTAATTTTACTGCAAGATGACATGGGCCAGACTCTTTACTCCTTCCATGTTAATTTATGTGAAGGTGTTTGGTTGGGTACAAAATTGAGAATAAAGGAATACTTCTTAATATTTGTGCTCAAAAACAAGTTATAGATATTTGTGTGAGTATAAATCAGTAAAATGAGTATTTTAAAATTAAATTGGTACTAAATATAGAAATATGTCATTCTCTTTGGGTCTGACTAAAAAAGGAAGAGTGTTACATAGATTGAGACGGTGGGAGTTTTTAGTTATGACCTAAGGTTCATGTCAGTTTACGTGTACATATCTGATACGGGCATGTAGAACAGTTGAAGTATCCAATAGGGGTTCGTCAATTTTTTTTTTTGTTTTTTTGGGGCAAGTTCTGGGTGCCTTTTGAAGAACCAGCATGATGCAACCAAACCCTTGTCAAATCCCTTTTTTATGGGCATGTCAAAGCAAATGAAGGATCAACGTCAAGATATAGGACGTGAACTTCTTAAACTTAGTGTCGAGTTTTGTTGTAGTTGCTTGGAAGCGTCTGCCATTCCATTTATTTCACCTCCTGGTCTGTTTAGCCCTAGGTCTGTGAATGAATGTTCTATTTAGTACTTCCTGCTATGTGGTATTGAAGTACATAGCTAGTCCATCTTCTGTGGTTTGGTAGTGTATCTGAAGTAGCTAATTTAGAAGTAGTGTAAAATCATCATATCCTGCTTGTTTCTTGGTTTATTTGAGCTTGTTCAACATGTCTTGAGCAGAATGCCTCAATTTTATTACTCTCAACAATTGCCGATTTACACTAACATGGAGAATTTCCACTTGCAGGCTCTTGTCCACTCAACGATGATGGAAGTAGAAATTGGTTGATATCTTGTATGTGTGATGGGTCCTGACAAGTGACAAGTATCAAGCTTGCCAACTAAACTGGGTTTAGTAGTTTATTTGCACTTCATATAAGTTTGTATGTTAGCTCATGTATACGGTCCTATTTCTGGCCCTAAATGCATGCTTTTGTGTAGCTACATGTCTATTGATAGTACTGAATTAAGATGGTATATTTATCCTGACTAGTTTTGTTAAATCATGTTCTTTTGTCATACAATCACTAGTGTCTGATAATCATCGGGGGGAGAACTCTTATAGAAGTACAAATAATTCACGTGGTAGACAAGCAATCATGTACTCATACAGAATCACTGGTCGGGTTTACTGCACACGACGAGGTATGTGGTCGACAAGTAATTTAATATTAAGTAGGATTCCACGACGCTTATTAGATTAACTCTTCAAATTGTATCAAATAGCTGTAAGATATTTATCCGAGGATTTTGACAAGATTTGGGTTATTATCTAAAATAGAATTTGTAAATTAAAACTAATGGACTTTTGAAAAAATCAACAGGAGGAGATATTTGGGGGAACCGGGTTGAACATCAATCTTGTTGAGTATTCATTTTAGCTAAGTACTCCGATTATCTGATTTATTAGTTGCATGGTTATACTTGTAACCTTCTTTTGAGTTCTTACTTGCCTATTCAATTTTTTTCTAACGCTTATATTCCCATGGAATTAACAATAATAAGAATGTATTTATATTTTTTGTATATCGACTAAGGCAAGTAGATATATCCCTATCCTATATGCGAATCTTCCCCTCCACACTTTAGTTCAAGACCAAGCCTTATTAAATCCTATGTGCAATCGATGATTCCCTTTCTCGAGTTCAATCCTAGATTTGTAGATTGTATTAATTGGTGATCAAGCATAAAATAATCAAGAACAAGATTGAATTAACAAACCAATGATGATATTCAAATGTTAACCAAAGCTTCGATTACGATATTCATAAATCTCCTGCAACCTTAAGACAAAGGGATCTAACCACTCATTCTCGTTACGCAAAATATTAAACTAGGAATTGAAACCCTAAAGTAAGAACAAAAAATAAAGGATAAAAGATAGACACAAATATGAAAATAATTGACAATAATAGTTCTAAGATAACCAAACCTTCAATTAATGGAATCCAAAAACAAGCACTTGCCTCAAAGTACATTCACTTATTCATAGTCACTATTTCTTTATGGGGTCCTCTCTTCAAAATCACGAGGTATAGCCAAAATTTGTCAGTTCCTGACTACTGTATCCTTTCGTTCACATCATATAATTGATCTTCAATGACACAATGACTGGCCATCATGAAATTCTGCCTAGTTCGAGTGTTCTCCAAGTTATCTTAACCAATAACCCTTTCTCTACTTACTGCCATGAAATCTATACAAATGATAGTACACCTTAGTCAACACCTAAGAATATGGTCATCCCATTATTTACTTAATGAATAACAACTCTAGCTACATGGTTCAATCAATTATTATCTCCACTTTTGGATGCTACATGCCTGACTTCATATTGTTACTTATCATTCTACTAACTATGGCGTAACCACACGTAAAATCATATTATACCTCGAGTGGCAACACTACCCAAGCACTGAGATATACATTTCCCCACCTAAGGGTGTAATTTGTATCAAAGTTTCGTAAAGGATTTGAATACACATCTTACTTAGGCTCAAATGCATGATTCATAAAAACAAGAGTATACCTCTTCGAATGATAGACTGAAATGCACCAATAAGCTCCTCACAAGCCTTTGTGTAATCTCTTAAATTTGACGGCTCTATTTGAGAACATCATAACGATAAGAATATGAGGTTTACTCCTTCTATTACCTCAAAGGTGAGGCATAGTCGGAGGAACTGGAGTAACGTATCAATCTAAATAAACTTCTTATGGCACATGTCTACAAAAAGATCTAGATTATGAAAGGATATGAAATCTTTTTCTTAAATATCTGTAGTCCCTCAATTATAGAAGTGGGACCCTCACAATAATAAATGAGACTCTACTGACATGACTTCATTGACTCCTAAGCCACTTGAATCTAGTTCTTTGATACCAAGTTTGTCACGCTTAGCCTACATTTTAGGCGTGACCAGAACCTGAAGCTATTGCTGGACCGATTGAACCCTTGGCCTAGCATAATACTGGAACATGTACTAGGCATTAATGGAAGCATTCTGAAATAACATATTTAGGAGATAAATTATTTAGCTAAAAAGTGAAATGCTTTACCTTATGACTTAAAGAGTCAAAACTGAAATCTGAAAGAAAGAGTTAATTGATTATCTAAATGTCTATTTGTTTATCTATGAAGTCTCTAACATGACTAAGTATTGTATACTAGGGGTAAGGCCCCCGATATAATTTTATTAGACCAAAGAAAAAAACTACTAAACTAAAGAGAAAGCCCTCTAGAAGTAAGAAGGGCTAACCAATAGCTGAGAGAGAAGAGTCTAGCGTGGTGTTTAATCACAACCCTGAGTACCTGAGTCTGCATCACTATATAAGTACAAAAAATGTATTATATATAAAATAGCTGAAGAAAACATGGATTATAGGCATGACTATTTTCTGAACAACTAAGAGATGAAATAAAATGAATAACAATAGCATAAGATAGATTGTCTACTGAAAAATAAGATAGTTTGAATATATGGATAATAGTGTAAACTGAATCATAAGTAAGTTGAATATATGAATCATAGTGTAAGTTGTATTACTGAATCATAAGGTAATCTGAATATCTGAATCATAGGGTAAGTTGTATAACTAGATTATAAGGTAAGATGAATATATGAATCATATGAAAGCTGAATATAAAGCTTCTGTAAGGATTTTCAAACGGTGGCCTTAAGCCAAAAATCATCTCTCCTAAAATAAGTGTTTTGCTGGGGAGTTTCTCAAAATCGACATATACCATGTGAGCTCATGATGTGCAATCACCACCCGATTGAAAGACTATCCTATGACTTGCCAGGGCATAGGGCATTTCATTTCTGTGGATACATTCTGAGTCCTTACCAAGGGTTTAAAGAAGGGCCATCAAACCAATGGTGCGACCCTATCCTAAGCTGGAACACACAGTTTAAGGTACTCATTATCTGAACTCATACATTCTTGGTAACCAATAGTCCTCCAAACATACTATATGCGCATATCTATATATTTCAAATTAATCTAAGAACCAAGTTCTTATAACATGTTATGGAGACTAGCGCTCGAAATCATAAATTTGACTTTGTGCTAGTGAGCCTTGCACTCAATATCTTAGCTCTTATTTCATGTTGGTGATACGTGCCCTCAAAATCATAAGAAAATAACTGAGTTTAGGTTTTCAAGACAAAAATATATTCTTTTCATAAATTTTTAAAATTCATAGAGTACTCTTGTAAAAATCATGGAGTAGGACATATTCTTGAAATCAAATACTTTCATGGAGAGCTCTTGGAATTTAGTCAAGAATCAAGAGGATCATAACTTAAGAATTTAATCTAGCCGTATCTTTTCTTACAGAAGATACTTAAATTCATGAGAAGTGTATTCATGGGGAAGAAGAGGTTTTCCCACGCGTGAAGGGCAACCTTACATACCTTATTTGCTCCTAGATAATGGGAGATGCCAGAACTCCGGGAAGAATTCTGAGGAATTGCTCCTTCTTGAGCCTTTGAACGTTGTTTTTCTCAAACCCTTGTAGTCTAACTTGGGGAGGGAGGAGAGGAATGAAGCATATGTTTCCTAAATTTTTTCTTCTGCTAAAAGTGGCTTTAAAATGTGTATAAGTGTACCCAAACATTGGGGAGGGGGTGATAATATCCTTAACGAAGTGCAGTAACTGCACGGGAAAGGCACCTCCCTGCTCATCGCCTTGAATGCCAAGGCTATGGCCAGGGCACCGCCTTGGCCACCAAACTTCAGAATAGTTCTTTTGTCTTTACTACCCCTATTAAAATGTGCATAATGTTTTACTTGAAAGTCTGATTAACGAGCGGTCAGTTGCATTAGAAACTAGGCTCAAAGATCTTTAATTTGCTAGGTAATGTGCCACGTAACTCTTTATATTCTGTGGGATATGCTTGTTTGAATTTAGCCCTTGTATGACCAATACTAAAACTTAATCGGTAGAGAAACTTTGAACTCAACTTTGTGCTAGAGGTTTCTTATGACATTAATCCACATCCAGTACACTTCCCACACTAAGATTTGACCTTTAAACCTAGGTACTATTAAATTCACCAGGTTCGAGTCTAATTACATACATAAAGTGGTCTAAATCTTAGCCCCAAAGTTCAAGGTGTTACAACCAAGTTGTTCGAAAGCAGACTGTTCAGCTAAACTAAAACCTATTCACAAAACACTTCCTGCTTTTATACTTTGGCAATTATAGAAGAGGAGGAATAGTATTTGGCAGGGGAAAGTATGCCTTTCTATAGGGTGGTTCATGAGATTAATAGGAATACATATCTATTCGCCAGAACCAGATATCCATGGAGACAAAATATTCCTTAAATTATACAGTTCTTAGAAGGTTACACTCCCCAAGCAAATTGTAAGATAGTTCATTGGAGGAAGCCTGAAAGACATTATTTCAAGTGTAACATAGATGTGCCTACTAAATTATATCCTGGACCTAGTGCAATTGCCTATTGTATTAGAGATTGGGAAGGAAATCTTAGGCATGCCTGCTAGGGGGATTCAATATGGAACTAGCATCATGGAAGAAGCAGAAACAATCAAGTTTGGACTAGAATTTTGTATTACCAACCACCTCACTCTCGTGGGTTTGGAAATAGGTTTACTAGCCATAAAGAATATTCATGATGACAATTGGGAGGTTCAATTGAAGGAGATTTAACGGACTCAAGAGAGATGACCAAGTCTCTAAGCATATGTGCTAAGAGAAGGAAACTAGTTGGCTGATTTTTTTAACTAAAGTAGTTATTAATTTTGCAGGTACAAAGTATTTCTCATCTATTTAGGAATTATCAACAGAAGACAAAAATATTCTCAATATAGACAAAGCTCAACTGGGTAACTTGAGGATAAGAAGCTATCGAAATCCCCAGTATGAACAATCAGCTCACAATCCAAGGGGAACAATCATGAATATCAGACTACATAAGCGTAAGGGTATACAAGACACACAAGTTCTACTCAACATGCGTACAACACACCCAAAACACTAAATTAATCAAAAGAACAGGCCAACTATTACATTCAAAATGACTAGGAGAAAGGGTAAGCCTAGCCTAGCCTACCTAGACACCGCCGAAAGCACATGAGAACTGTTGGGTTCGAAATCGAGAGAGCTGTCATGTGGAAGCTAATAGTTTGTAAACCAAGATGGTGATAAATTAGATGACACAAAAACTATACTAAAAAACCATATTATTATTGATATGATTTGACCAATTGGCCTACATATTAAAAACTAATATTGAAAAATCATAAAATCTATTGGGAGAAAATCTCCCCCTAAACAAGAATCTTTAAACGACTACATTATGGATGCTTTTGTGTTATGACTTGAGAAGAAGAATTTTCTATTTATAGAGGTACAACCCTTCCTCCAAGAAAAAGGTTAGCCAAATATGAAACAATTTTATATTTTTCTTTTTTGAAAAGTAAAAGTAATTATGGTATTACTTTTATTTTCATTCCAAGAAAAGTAAAACTTAAATTTGGTAAGAAAATCAGGGCAAAACCCCTAAAAATCTCTCCTTTTTGGCTTGATTTTCTTGACAAAACTTGATCCGTCTTCTTCATATCATGTGCATGATTTTTGTTCTCCACATAATCTTCATTACTGCTGCTTGACATGTTTAAAAATGGAGCTCTTGCAGGATAAAAATATTGAATCCCTTCAAATTTAAAATATTGGTGCCCTTTCGGGTTAAAAATGTTGGAGCCCTTTCGGGTTGAAAATATTGGAGCCCTTTTGGGTTAAAAATGAGCCCTTTGCAGGGTTAAAAATGAGCCCTTCAGTGGGTTAAAAGTGAGCCCTTTTGCAGGGTTAAAAGTATTTTTGTTTATAAATATGTAGCAGCAGGATTGTTGAAAATATAATTGAAACTTCTTCTCCACATGTTGTTGGACAAAAACCTTCATTATCATCAAATTGGTTGCAGCTTGATTTGAAACCGCTGTGAAGTTGTCTTTAATCTGCTTCACCAAACCATTGGACCTTTGAACCGTAGGCTTTGATACCACTTGTTGGGTTCGAAATGGAGAGGACGTCATGCGTAAGCTAATAGTTTGTAAACCAAGATGGTGATAAATTAGATGACACAAAAACTATACGAAAAAAACATATTATTATTGATATGATTTGGCCAATTGGCCTACATATTAAAAACTAATATTGAAAAATTATAAAATCTATTGGGAGAAAATCTCCCCCTAAACAAGACTCTTTAAACGACTTCATTATGGATGCTTTTGTGTTATGGCTTGAGAAGAGGGATTTTCTATTTATAGAGGTACAAAACCCTTCCTCCAAGAAAAAAGTTAGCCAAATATGGAACAGTTTTATATTTTCCTTTTAGAAAAGTAAAAGTAATTATGGTATTACTTTTATTTTCCTTCCAAGAAAAGTAAAACTTAAATTTGGTAAGAAAATCAGGCAAAAACCCTAACAAGAACCTCCACAATGGAGCTTTTCTCTTTCTAGAAGCCTCCGACCGCTGCCACGCTATCAAAATAATGTTCTACACATCAAGACGAGAATAACAATGCCTATATTACAAATTTATGCTTCGAGTCACAAATCGAGCTAAAAATTCTTCGTGGGGTCCGCTAGAGGAATTATAAAATTAAAATCATCACATCATTCCTCTCATATCAAGGATCATTTCTCCCAAATTGAGAGTAATCTGAGCCCCATAACAACTCCAAAACTATCCCAGCATAGATAAGAAAAACAAGGATAAATCGGAGAATTAAACAAAGAATTAATCGGAAACTTATAAGATAAATGGCGTGGAAATGGTCATAATGATGTCCCCAACTCAATTCCATCTCCAATTATTAATTCTCACACTCTTTTCAAGCTCTCAAGGTCACAAATGGAGGTTTTATACATAGTTTATGGAGCTGAAACTGTGGAAAAAGACATATATATAAATATAGCAGTGGCCGCTTAAGCGGTCACAACTAAAGCGGCAGCAAAGGCGCTTAAACGACCCTTCCTCAGCTGGCCAACCACCGTTAAAGCTTTCCTGAGCCCCCAGGCCATTTAAGCGGCTGCACCAGCACTTGACACTAGAAATTTTGGCTAAGAACTAACGGACTGCTTGGGATTCATTCGAAACCCCGTGAACACAAAAGAACTATGTTACCCTACAAAATTCGATGTTTTGAACTCAAGGAAACCATCAAAATTTCCATCCGAGCTCGTTTCGATGAAATGTGAATCCCATACCCAAGGTTTCGTTTTTACCAAAATCCACCCAATAATCCAAAACGAGTCTAAAAGTCTCGGAACTAGGACCAAGGATCCCCCTAGCCTAAAATCGACATTTTGGAGCTAACAAAACCATCATAATTAACATCCGAGGATGTTTACCTAAAGTTTTGGCCCGAGACGCTTATCTCAACTTCAAAAGCTCCAAAATAGGGAAATGGCTATAAAAATCAAATGAACTGCTTGGTA
This sequence comes from Capsicum rhomboideum, assembly GCA_031232105.1. Taxonomy (NCBI): domain Eukaryota; kingdom Viridiplantae; phylum Streptophyta; class Magnoliopsida; order Solanales; family Solanaceae; genus Capsicum; species Capsicum rhomboideum. The sequence goes on along the minus strand of CP124719.1, from coordinate 41,076,158 downwards.
ACCGAACTTTTAGTCTTAGCAAGTCCTAAATGACTTGGGACAGCTATAGAAAGACTCTCAATACAGAAAAATTATGAAAATACAGAAAATGACCTGGAGGTCATTACAATATGAATATGCCGCTAAGAGTGTGTTTGATACAATGAATAACACATTTTTTCTTCTTTTTTTTTTTTTGGAAAATAATTTAATTTTTACTTGTTTTTTACTGTTTGGTAAGGAAAAAAATTCTTACTTAATGTAAGTCATTTTCCCGATTTTAAAAGAATATAGTCTGTTTTCATGTAATTAAGCGGACCACACAAATTACTGAGGCAACTATATAAAACACTCTCCCTCTTATGTTTTTTCTCACTGATTCTTCTATATACACAAAAATACAAAAATATTCCTTCTGTTTTTCATATGACGAGGAAGAAACATAGCAAGGCGGAGGATGGAGGTTCTCTTGAGATGAGGTGCGTTATAGGGGTGTGAGGAAGACGTTATGCAAAAAATATACGACTGAGATCAGAGATCCCAACCTGAGGAGAATCAGATGTTTCGGTACTTTTGATATGCCGGAGAAAGCTGCTAGGGCTTATGATGAGGCAGTGAGGCTATTTCATGGCTACAAGGCCGTCACTAATTTTACTGATATAACCTCCAAAACACCAAAGATTTTCTTAAGAAGCTTAATCTTAGGTATGTTAGTGATGATAATAATTATTCCGATCATATCCTCCCAAATCTGACTAGCGATATCGGGTCGTCTTCCATACCAGGCGATGGTGTGGTGACGTTTCCATTACTAAATCAGAATTCTGAGTTTTGTAGTTATTGGACTGTTATCGAAGGTTCTGTTTTGGTGTCGTCGGTGCTCGGTAAGTACTATAGGAGGCTTTAATGAGAGTTGGAGTGGTACTTTTGCACCCAGCCAACAACTAAATAGAGACCGTGGATTTCATTGGTAGTGGGGCTAACGACAACGATCTGCCACTTACCACCAGTGCCGAGCATCTCAATCTTGAGATCACCCTTGCACCACCAAGGAGCATGTAAAACCGTCGACATTTGTCATAAATATTATATATGCACCAATTTCTTAAATCCCTTTTTTCTTTTAGTTTTTTTTTAAAAATAGTTTAATTAATTATCCTTTTAAAATTTTCAGAAAAATATGATATTCATGACAAATGTCAGTGGTTTCACATGCTCCCTAGTGGTGCAAGGGTGAGCTCAAGATTGAGAGTTTCAGTACTTGTGGTAGGTGGTCATCGCCATTAGCATCGCCGCCAATGAAATCCATAGTCTCTATTTGGCTGTTGGTTGGGTCCAGAAGTATCACTTCAGCTCTCTTCAAAGCCTCTAAATAGTACTTGTCACGCACCGGCGATGCCAGAACAGAACTTGTGGTAACGTCTGATAACTATGGAACTCAGGACTCTAATTTGGCAACCGAAACCATACTGTACCGCCGCCTGATGTGGAAGATGATCTGATAGCACTGGTCAGATTTGGGAGGATACGATTGGAATAATTATTATTATTATCACTGACATTCTTATGATTAAGCTTCTTGAGAAAATCTTTGGTGTTTTGGATGTTATCGTCAGGAAAATTAGTTACGATCTTGTAGCTGGGAAACAGCCTCATCTTTGCATCGTAAGCCTTAGCCTTTCTGTGGCGTATCAAATGTCCTGAGCCAGCGGCTTCTCCTTTAGTTGGGATCTCTGATCTCAGCCTTGTACTTTCTGCATGTTGTCTTCATCATACCCCTATAATGCATCATCTGAGAGAATCGCCGCCTTGCTGTCTTCTTCATCTAAAAAACGAAAGGAATTTTTGTATTTTTATGAATGTAATCAGTGGGTAAAAACGGAAGGATTTTTGTTATATAGAAGAATCAGTGGGCAAAAACAGGAAGGAATTTTTTGTATGTTTATGTATATAATAGAAAATCAGTGGGCAAAAACGGAAGGAATTCTTGTATTTTTGTGTATATAATCAGTGGGAAAAATTGTTTTTGTATTTTTGTGTATATTGAAGAATCAGGGGGCAAAAACAGGAAGGAATTTTTTGTATGTTTGTGTATATAAAAGAATCAGTGGGCAAAAACAGGAAGGAAATTTTTGTATGTTTGTGTATATAGAAGAATTAGTGGGAAAAAATGGAAGAAACTTTTTGTATTTTTGTGTATATAGAAAATCAGTGGACAAAAACGAAAGAATTTTTCTTATAAATAGAAAAACCCCATGGACTAAAACAGGAAGGAATTTTTCGTGCGTGCATATAGAAGAATCAGTGGGTAAAATCAGAAGGATTTTTTTGTATTTTTGTGTATATAGAAGAATCATTGGGCAACAATGGAAGAAACTTCTTGTGTATATAGAAAAATCAGTGGGTAAAATTCGAAGGATTATTTTGCATTTTGTATATATAGAAGAATCAATGAGCAAAAACGAAAGGAAGTTTTTGTGTATATAGAAGAATCAATGGGCAAAAATAGAAGAGGGAGATTAGTTTGTATAGTTGTCTCTCAAGGGGGATTTGTGTGGTCCACTCAATTACATGAAAATAGAGTAGATTTTTTAAAAATCGGGTAAATAACTTACGTTCCAACTTCGATATTTATTAGATTACATATACATATTCAAAAGTAAGTTCTTTTATGTGCTTACCGAACATTAAAAAATAAGTAATAAATTAACTTTCCAAAAATGAATTTTTTTTCTTCACTGTATTAAACACTCTTAGTTAGCGGCATATTCATGTTTTATTTATTCTCATACATGGGGAGTACACATTTGTATCTTTCATTACCTGACTGCTGTTATGAAACTGCATTCCCTAACTATGTCCGCCAAGGCATCAAAAGAATCACTTATTATATATTTCTCAATCTAGTTCATTGAACACTAAGTCATATCCATGGATGCTAGGTCTCAATCTAGTTAAAAAGCAGCTTTTATTTTTCTTTCTGAAGTCTACATTGCTTCTATATATGAGAAATAAGAGACTTGGAAATGTAACAAATTGGTGAAAATACATAAATTTAATTTTTATTAAGAGATTATGATAAATGGATTTGCTAATTGCTTGTAGTTTTGATCATTGATATCAGCATCTACAGTCAGATCTCTCTATAATAGTCATCCTCTATATTAATATTTCAATGCAATGGCCAAGCTTTCTTTGGAACCGACTTTCATATTACGCTATATTGTATGTTCTCTATAACATCTCGCTATAGCAATCAAAATATTCGGCCAAATAATGCCGTCATAGAGAGGTTTGATTGTAGTTGAGAATGTGGTATTCAATTGTATCTAAGGTTGGAAATGAGACGGGTGAAAATGTGTATCTATTCTACTTGCTTTGAATGTTCTTAATGTTGGGTTTTCATGTGAAAGATTGCTTTTTGTTCTGTCATTAGTCAATGTTGACGTGGTAAATACCATATCATTATATGAGACCTTGAATTTCACGAGGGTCTTCATCTCTGTGTTGGTTTCGAGCATATTTTGGTGTCGTGTTGGATGGGGCTAGAGTGGTCACTCTCCTAAATAAGAACTCCATTGCAAATTATTTTGTCACAACTAGAGCTCGAAAATTCTTAAGTTATCCTGATATGGGCATAAAATTTTGTGCTTTACTAGGATGTTTTACTTGCCCATTGCTCTCCCATATTTGTTCCCCAGATACATGGAGATGTTCATTCATTTTTCTTGAGTCTCTTTTAAAGGAGCATTTCTTTCTTCGCCTGACGAAAAATGTCTAAATGCATGCATATTTGGTGAGTATGCTTAAAATTGATGCTTCAAGCATTGTTAGTTAATAGTATTAGATCTGCATCTTCACTCGAAAATGTGGCAAAGTTCTTTGAATATTTTGGAAGAATAAGAAGTAAAACTGATGTATATATCAGTATTGAGCCTGAATGCGCCTAACTAAAGATGGACAATCTTTCTCAATATATGTCGAAACATGTACTTCAAACAGTCCAATTTATTCGTTGATTTTGGTGTTGCTTTCTTATAATGATTAGAGATGCAGGTAAGATGTCGTCTACATGTTTTATTTAATAAATGAAGTCACAATTAATCAAGTCAAACAGTAACTTCATTACTAATAGAGTAAAGCCTCCTCAAAGGACGTTAAATTAGAGGAGTCTGATTTCTTTAAGAAATATTTCATACACACTAAAAACATGTCATGATTTACATCAATCATGCACAAAAACTTGCACCTTATTTTTTCATGGGCTTAATACACAACCGGCCCCTTAAACTTGTCAGAATATTTCATATAGACACTCAAACTAAACTCTATTTCAATTGAACGCTTCAACTTCTAAATAAATGTTCCAATTAGAAACTTCCGGTTCAAAATTTTTTCGATAATTTTTTTGTGTGTTATCATTTTTTGTTAGGTAGTTAGGTTAACCACAAAAAATATGTTATTTTCTTTAAGGATAATTTCATTTATATACAAAAAAGTAGATATTTTACAACAAAAATAGTCAAGGTTTTGTTTATTATTTAAAATGGCCATTGGACCATTTTTTTCCTTTTTCTTTTTCTTTTTCAGTGGTAATCTTAAAAAAGAAAAAACTTTTTTTTGTTTTATTTTTTACAGTGTTTTTTTATTAAAAAAAAAACTTTTTCACTTTTTTTAATAAAACTTTTTCCCTACAACTTTTTTTCATGTATTAATATTGTACAAATGATATATAAACATGTATATATGATGTACAAATAGTTATGTAGTGTATATATAATATATCGATATTGTATAAACAATTATATAGTATATATGTAATGTATCGATATTGTATAAATGGTGTATAAACGTGTATCGATATATATCGATATTAAATAAACAATTATGTAATGTGTTGTAAAATATTGGTATCGATATTTATTTGACTATCATGCATTCCAACCTAATAAATAAAAATATAAACAAAAAATAATAAATAATATAAATGTTCCTTTTTATATTAAAATTTTTGTGGTTGGTTGTTCTATAAATCTTCTCTCTTGCCTTTTGTTTGGTTGTCAGAAAGAGAAAATATATATATATATATATATATTTTTAAAAAAACGGCGCAACACAAAAAGCAAAACATGAAAAAGGAATGCAATTGGCCGATCACCATTTTTGATGTAAATAGTTTCGCCGACCGCCATTTTTGATGTAAATAGTTTGGCCGACCGACTACTTTTGGAAATAAAATTGGCCGAAAGGTTATTTTAAGTAAATAACAATAAATGAGTTATTTTTTGTCTAAGAAATTTAACTCAATGGATATTTTGTATAATTTTTCCTTTTCTTCAGGTAGATGCGTATAATTAAAGGAGATGATATATTTTATGTAGTTAACTTAACTATCTAATAGACGAATGAAAACACACACAATTTTTTTTTCTAAAATTTGAATAAAAAAGGTGTGTAATTGAAACACTTTACTGGGAGTTGGGGTGTTCAATTGAAAAATAAATTAGTTCGAGTGTCTAATGAAATATCCACAAATTTAAGGTGTGTTAAGGCATACACGTGCAACACACATGATGAGTAGCTAGGAGAAATAAAAAAGTAAGGAAAAACAAAAAAAATAATATATATATATATATATATATATATATATATATATATATATATATATATATATATATATATATATATATATAAATATATATATACTTCCTTATATGTTTATTTTTATCTAGGTATGTTTTTTTAGCTGAGGATTTCCTCAGATAGTATCTTTTCTTTCTATAACTATTTTGTTTATTTTGGAATGATTTTTTTAAATCTTTTATATTTTCTTCCCTTTTGATATTGGTATCAGAGTCATAAGTTTTCTAGGACCACGTCTATGAGACAACATAAATTAGCTAAAAGTTTTCGACAAGCCTATAAAATTATTCGACTCAGACAAAGAATTATTAAAGAAAGTATAATTTTTAGAAAGTCACTCATCGCAAAATTAGAAAGATTCGAAACAAAATATAGGCTAGAACTAGAACTTGTTTTATCTCCACAAATATTCGAAATAAGAGAATACATAATCATAGAAATACACAAGTGTGAAAACGAAATTAATCTGCAGAGGTACTATATAAATAGGTTATTAAAAAAACTTAATAAGATTCCTTTAGGATAGTATGAAAAAACACCCTTTCACCAGACAAATTATTGTCAGATAGTGGTATATAAATAGAAATAAGACACTTTTAAGTGAACTAAGACAAGCTGAAAGAAAGCTGTTACTTTTACAAAAAGATTTAGAAAAAGTACTGCTAGATCCAAGAATCAATATAGGGTTAAAAAATACAATTAGGTACAGAGTATTGCCAGCTATTAGTTGGGAATTACAAGGTCTACACGACGATATTTTCAGAATCAAGCAAAAAATAGAGGGAGACAAAGTTTGGATACCGTTTTAAATATTAAACTAGCTAGCTTAAAAAATTTAGACTAATTAGACCTAAAATTACCATCAGAAAAAAAATATAGAAGATTAAGAGATAACTCTTTAATTAGATGTAATTTTATAAACGGTGAACATACTTTGCATAGTGAAGATCCACAATTAAATAGTATAACAGATATATTAATAAATCTAGGAGAAAATATCCAGAAGGATAGTGTAAGAATACTAGAAATTTTAGAACTTCTACAAGACCTACAGAATAAACAAATAAAGATTACTCAGAAAGTAAACAAAATTTTGATTTTCTCAACACACAGCAATCAAAAATAGAAAAAAAAAATACTTTTTATTAATCAAAATAGAAATACTTCAAACGAAGAGTTAGCAGAAGAATTTAAAAAAGTTCAAAAGGAAATAAAAGATTTAAAACAGACCACATAACAAATTAAAAACATAGCTTTTTCATGAACGACCCTCTATACCCAAAAATATTAAAGAAAGGAGAAATAATCCAATCAAATCCAGAAGGTCTATTAGACTAGGAAAAGCAGACCAAGTAATAATAAAACAAAACAATACCGTAATACTCCTATTATTAGAAATTAACAAAAACCTAGAAAAAATTGCAAAAGAAAAGGCCCCTCAAATTCAGGATAATAATATAGGCGAACTAATAGAACAACTAAAAAGAGTAGAAATAACACCTCATAAGGAAAGAATAAAAATAGTAAAAAAATAAAAATCATGAACCTTTTTTCAGGTAAGCGAACAGAAGAAGACAAATCAAGAAATAGTTTCATCCAAAACCGATTAGGGAACAACATGATATCTAGAATAATGAATACCTCTAGACAAACCCCTAGTCAACAACTAGATGAAGTAATAGACATAGATAAAGATATACAAATCTTCCAGCAAAACAGGTTAAAGTTATTAAATCCAAAGATTCTGTATAGCGCATGAGTGTTCTCACAAAAAGCTCAGATTTATAGACGTTATAGAGAAGAACAAATGTGTGTTACAGGAGATAACAAAGACAACCTCAATTTAATAAGCTCAGAATCTTTAAGAGAGATAAAAAGAACAAATATAAATTTAATACACATGAGTTTAATAGTTATAGGACTAAAAGGATTAACCAGAAAAAACTTAGGAACTAAAGTCTTAATAACCATTTATGATGACAGATGGGTAGACCCTAAAAGATCAATTATATGTTTAACAGAAGTAGCTATGTCTAATAACGAAGAAATTTTCTACTGTAGTCCAAACTTTATGATAAACTCTTTGAAATTCGGTAAATACATAAAAATAGAAATTCAGACTAAAGGGTACGAAGACATGAATAATGATAATAATCTACTAATTTGTGTAGGTTTTATAGAAAAATTAGCAAACAATAGTAGCTCTAAATTTAAACTTAAAGTAGAAGTTGTAGTAGGGTTAATGAGAAATAAAGGGATAAAATTAATAAAACCCCTAAAAATAGATCCAAAACTATACGCAGGATTAAAATGAAACTTAGAAAGTTTTAAAAAATAAGAGACACTCAAACCAAACGACCACTTAATGTATACAAACAATAAAGGACAGACATCCATTAGATTTACTGACTATAATACCATAAATCAGAAAGAATTAGACGAAGAGATAGAAGAAATAGGAGAAAGAATGGAGCTCATGAATATTGAACTATTACCAGAAGAATTCAAAGTAGACATGGCTATATAAAAAACCAAAGATATGTATAAAAAATATAACAATAAAAGCTTTAAATGCAAAGGATGTAAAAAAGGGAGGTTTAGAGATATTCCAAGTAGAAGAAAATTTTAAAAATTGCGAATTAAGAACAGATAATATAAGATATAAAATTAATTGGTCAGAAGATTTAGAAGATAATAGTAGTCCTATAATAAGTACCGAAGATGAAGTCACAACTAAAAGTATTAAGGAATTTATGGAATCAACTTCAACCAGCTCGAGTCCATTTCAAAAAACAACACCAGTACATACAGTAGAAATGAATACCGGCAATGTACCAAGACATAGGGTGTTTAGAATAAATCCAAAAATACAAACAGAGAATGTAAAATTCATAGAAAAAAGAATGCCAATAGAAGAACCTATTAGACTCCAAGAAGGGGGAAGTAAAGGAAAAATACTAAACATAGCTGTCCATGATCCACAATCATGGAACTCGGTAATAGACGTATGAAAAGGTATAGTAATAGCAGACTACATTAAAACATATCAAGAAACAGATGCAGAAATCATGTATAGATATATGAAAACCTTTTTAGGAGAATCGACCAAAGGTTTATGGGAAGCCTACAAATCAGAATTCCCACAAAAATTCCAAACGTTAATAGCCATGGGATCCAACTCTTATAACTTTACAAATAAAATACACAGTTTAATAACAGGAGAAGACCCAAATAGCGATTTGTTTGTATTACAAAGAAATTCTTTAATAAAGTTAGAACAGTTAAGTATCAGTAGTTGGTATCATATAAAACCTTTTCTAAATGACTTTTTCTATTACTGTACAATTAGTGGAAATGCGTTTGATCAAACCCTAGGAAACAAACTTTTTAACAAATTACCAGGAGCTTTAGGAAGAGAAGCAGAAAAAAGATGGAGAAAAAGAGAAGGAGTAATACAAAATCCAAACGTAAAATGGTCTGTAGGACATAAGATTCAACACATAATAAAAATACTACAAGAAAAATGCACAAATATACAGATACAAAAACAATTAAAACAAAGCGAGACAAATTTCTGCAAAAGTATAGATACTACACAAAGCTATGATACTGACTATCAAAAGGAAAGAAAGTATAAAAGATATAAAAAATCATTCCAAAATAAACAAAATAGTTATAGAAAGAAAAGATACTATCTGAGGAAATCCTCAGCTAAAAAATCATATCTAGATAAAAATAAATATGTAAGGAAGTATAAAAATAATAGAAGTTACAAAAATAAATGTTTCACTTATGAAAGCATAGAACATTTAGCTAATACTTGTCCAAAAAAAATAATAGCGGAACTAGGAATTCTCAGCTAATAGAAAACTTTCAAGAAACATTAATAAGTGTAGATGAATACATGTCAGACGACGAAAGTATATACTCTATTATAAGTTTAGACGTTAAAGAACAATTAAGCTCATCAGATTCCGAAGAAGAAGATCTAATTGATGAAATAGGACTAGAAAGTTTAAATCTAAATCCGACAGAAATGATGAATTGTACTTTAGTTAATATAATAGACGAATGTGTCCATATTTTTGAAAGAAATAAAGGATTAGATAATAATCAATGTTTCATCTGTAAATAGTACCCGAGTAAAAAAAAGAAGAGAAAAATGTAAGAAATGTTACGCAGAAGGATGTATCCCATGTATAGAAAATTCTATAGGAAGCTAGGCTTTACAACAAGCTGATACAGAGCAGTCGAAAAATAAGACAGAAAATAACAAAGATGAAAAAATAAGGCTATTAGAAACTAAGATAAACAGTTTAGAGGAAAGAATAACCCGGCTAGAAAAGGATAAAGAAATTATAAAAGAAGAAGAAGAATTAATGAAAAAAGCATTCGAAGGCATGATATGTAATGAAGACAAAAAATTAAGTACTATAAAAATAATGACAAAAATAAAAATACAGGATTACAAGATAGAAACACTAGCTCTTGTGGATTCAGGTTGTACACAAAGTTAAATAAATAAAAGAATCTTTCTAGAACATTTAATAAAAGAGTTTGCAAAACCATAAGTATCCATGCAAATGAACGGAACTTACAATACTTGCAAGAACTATGTAGACAAAGCTTTTATAAGTTTCAGTAATACATGTACCAATTATAAGCCAACATATAAGTTAGATTACATATGGGTAAAAGAGTTAAATATAAAGATAGATTTCATACTAGGACTAGACTTCTTATTAAAAAATAATAGAAGTTGCCTCTTATCTAGAGATGGAGTAATACTTTCCAAAAACATTACAATAACCCCAGCTTATTTTGGGGAAAAAATAACAAGAAATACAAAAACCAGGTATTTAAAAGAAAACCCATCACAATGTGATAAAGGGAAAGATTCCACCTGCAATAACAAAACAAAAGAAGCATTAGTATCATAAATACAAGAGATAGACGAGGAAGAATTACAAGAACTAGTAATGCAGGATGAAATAAAGAAAAATTATAATTTAATAGAAACATGTATAGAGAATTATAATTTTAAAAAGGGATTTCAACAAATAGGGATAATTAAAGATCAACAAGATTTACAGAAGATTGTACAAATACTAGATGAATTAGAAATAATAGGAGAAAACCCCCTAAAGCACTGGGGATCCAACCAAATAACCTGTAAATTAGAAATTATAAATTCAGAATACACAATAAAGACAACATCAATTGAAGCGACAAATCAAGATCTAAAAGACTTTGAAATACAAATCAAAGAATTATTAACACTAGGAGTTATAAGAAGGTCTAAATCAAGACACAGATCCGCAACTTTTATGGTAAGGAACCATAGTGAAATAATAAGAGGAAAAGCTAGAATGGTAGTAAACTATAAAAGACTCAACGGTAATATAGTAATGGATGGGTATAAACTATCAGACAAAACAGAATTAATAAACAGAATTCAAGGAAGAAATATTTTCAGTAAATTTGACTGTAAGTCAGGATACTGACAGGTAAAAATGCATGAAGACAGCATAGATTGGACAACATTCACTTGTTTTGAATGGTTAGTTATGCCGTTCAGACTAAAAACAGCCCCTCCAATTTTTCAAAGAAAAATGGATAATATATTTAGAAAATACAAAAATTTCGTCCTAATATATGTAGATGATATTTTAGTTTTTAGTACTAACCTAAAAGAACATTTAGGACATTTACACATAGTTTTCAAATTATTTATAGACCATGGTATAATAATTAGCAGAAAGAAAACAGAATTATGCAAAAATTATATCAATTTTTTAGGAATAATAATAGGAGAAGGAAGAATCAAGCTACAGTCTCATATTGCAAAAAAGATTATAGAAATACCAGACAAACTAGATAAAACTAAAAAACTACAAAAGTTTTTAGGTATTCTTAATTACGCAAGACACTTCATCAAAGACTTACGAAAGATAACAGGACCTCTATACTAAAAAACGACCACAACAGGACAAAAGTCCTTTAATATAAAAGACATAAAGTTAGTACAAAAACTAAAAGATATGGTTAAAAATATTCCTGACTTAGCCATGCCACTAGAAACAAACTATTTAATAGTAGAAATCGATGGAAGCCTCGAAGGATGGGAGCTGTTTTAAAGGCAAGAAATAATAAATATAGCAATAAAAAAAATGAAAGAATATGTGCTTATCAAAGCGGTAAATACAAAGAAAAAGGAAACATGAGTAGTATAGACGCTGAGATATTAGCAGTAATATACGGTTTAAACAGTTTTAGATTATACATATTAAATAAATCAGAAATATTAGTAAGAACAGACTGTGAAGCGATAGTAAAATTCCATCAAAAAATAAATGAAAAGGATAGTAGCAAGAGAAGGTAGCTAAATATTTTTTAGATGCAACGTCAATATACAATATTAGCCTAGAACATATCAAGGGGAAAAAAAATAGTCTGGCAGATCAGCTTATTAGGCTGATTAAACACTAGCTTATCTTTCTATTGTTTCAGAATGAGTACAGGAAGAGGAAAGGCAGAAGCCTCATCATCCCAAGACTCCCCTAAAGACATGTATTTACAGACTCTTCTTAGCAATACTCAGCTCAGACAGCAGAAGACTTTAGAAAATAAACAAATAAAAAGACTATGATTTGGTACACAAAATTTAATTTGTTATCCAGTCACTAACATGAGTTTCAGGCTGAAGGCAAATACCAGAATAGCCAAGCAGCAGAGATGCCTGATAGACAACCTATGAATATGCTATAACAAAACTCTACGAGACAACAATTATTTTATTGCAATATTAAATGCTTTAAGCCAGTATTTCACAAAAAAGAATTAAGACAAAAAAATTAAATTTTATGTAGTGATACAGGAAAAAACCCAAGGGATCTTCCAGATGTAGATACAAGTTGTGGATGTTATTAAAGGATACCCCACTCTTCTATTCAAAGGATTCAATGATTTCAGCGAAGCATTTGACTATGCTAGGAAAAATGTTGGACCAAATTTCTTTATAACTCCAGAACTTAGAAATACCAATATTTTCCCGCAATACAACATTAGTAAAAGCACAGATAAAATAATTTTTTATGACCATTGTTCTACAATGACCGAAGGCTTCAAAAGATTAAACCTAAAGAATGAAAGGTTGCAACAAGAGAAAGAGCATTTGATTAGACAAAACACTATACTACAAGACAAAATAAAAATTCTCCATTTTGAATTAAGCCAATCACAGCCAGAAAAAAATAACCCCTCAGATTATATAAAAGAGTTCTTCATCTCTCACAAAAATGGATAAGATGGATGTGCATTCCCCAACGAATGCAAACAGATCCACTATATCAGATAGAGATGTAGCTAGTCCAGTTCAAACGATAACCGATAAAGACTTATCAAATTCGTTAATGACTGGCACTTTGCCAAAAAGTGTTAGGAGACTCCTGGCGAGCTTCAAAGACGAAGGTACTTCTAGACAAAGACCAATGCAAAGAGGAATACTATTAAAGGGAATTTCTTCTAAGAAAAAGAGAAAGGACAAAAAGACAATAGAAAAATAGTAGGAGACGCTCTCAAAAAATTACTTAAAGAAGCGACAAAAAAAATGATCCCACAAATACCTAAACCAGAAACAGACTCAGAGATCCCAGAAACAAATTCAGAAGGATCCGAAAACGAATACAACTCAACATTTCAAGATGCACAAAACCCTAACGCAGACAATAACTCAGGAATGAGTTTTGATTCCGTTGCATTACACAACCTGGACACTTGATGAAACGGACAAAGACAAAATACACATGTAAGCAATGATGAAATAAAATATAGACGCATGCAATGACGACATAAGATAATGACAGGAGTAAATGACAAATGAAGTGGTAGACAAAGAAGGAAATAATGCAAAAAAATTTCAAAGAAATCACGTGACGATGGGGCCCACAATGCACTTGACGGATTCTTAGAAAATTATAAACTTTGAAATTCGGATTTAAAATCCGCCAACTCCTATAAATAGCCACATTTAGAATGTTAAGACACACACAGAGAGAAAAACAAGAGTGAGAAACAAAAAGAAAATCAGCGAGCGAGCATTGAGTTTTTCTAGAAAAAATTAGTTTGTTTGTAAAAAAAAAAAAAAAAAAAAAAAAAAAGTGTTCGTGAATTTGTAAAAAGTGTGGAAGTTTAATTTTCAATTGTAGTTGCAAGGTTTTCGGGGACTCCAGAAAGGAAAACCTCTCTCCGTTTTAGTCATATAAGTCTTTATGTCTTTATATTTCTATATTATTTCTCCCATATTATGTAAAATATGTTTATGTTAATATAAAGCATGTCTATGTATTCATGATGTGAATATTCTATTCCATTGTCCTCAGTATATGGTTAGTCCCTTTATATGTTCTCCTCCTAGTAGATGGTTATTTTTGTTAACCCCTTGATAGTACCGATGGATTAACCTGTAAAGACCTAGGATATGACAACGTCTGGGCAAGAGGCCGAAGAAACATCTGTTTTTCGAGGTGTGGTTAAAAAAGGTTACTATTTAAAAACCTAAGATTAACGAAGAAGAGATGAACAAGGTAGGATGAAAGGGAAAGAGATGAACAGAGTAATATATATATATATATAAGAACTATTTTCGGGAGAAAAATATAGGAATTAAGGATATAAACCAACACATGATAAGAAACATCAATGAGAGAAGAAGTACCGAGTAAGACTTTTACAACCCTGATTAAAACCCTCATCTAAGTAAATCTAAATCATTTTTACAGCTAAATCAATTTTATCTAAGCCCATATATATATATATATATATATATATATATATATATTAAAATGAAACCAAAAAAATAAAAACAAAGAGGAGCGATCTGGTATATCCTAAATCATTGAATGGAAAAAGCGTAATATAAGTAAACGGTATCCTCTTCTTTTAATCAAGAAAGTAGATGGTATTATTTGAGGACAAACTTTCATCCGTCCAACCTGTACTACAAGACAACATACAAATAACATGCAGTCATCGAATAATACAACGATTTTCAATCATTGTCTTACAATAGCTACTATGGTTTCTGTAGGTAAACAAATGTCTGAAAAGTTTTGGTGAAATGAACAGGCGTAAGCAACTCCTTTTGCCAAAGATTTGCTCGCGATACTTTTGAGTCTTGCCAATTACCATCCAAGTGATAATGTTGTCAAAAGTTGGGTCGAGTTACATTCTTGAAGGGATCAAAGAATAAAGGCTTCTACCAACAACATCTTGAGCACCAAGCCTCGCTCAGCTGATTCTTGATAAGCGGCGAACAAAATTTGTATGTAGTGCATGTCCACCCTGTGCATATGAGGTTTACTTAAGCAGCTGAAAAATTATTAGCATATTGTTCTATTTCCGAGAAATAGTAAGAGATGTTTATCAGCAATCCAATGTAGGATTTCTCAGCAATCCGAAAGATATTTCAGCATTACAGCCTTGTTAAATGCAATGCATTGGTCAAATAATAGCAATGAATCACAAGCAAGTAGTAATAGCCACTACCGTCTCACCCATAATTTCGTGTATATCATGCTGCGTGAGACATGATATCATGTATTCTTTTGACGTCATGCCTTGTTTTCTCCAGAAACACAGTTACCAAATTATGTCCATGTCTCTGTCACAATATGTCAGGGGCATAATGGCCTGATTATTGCCCTCCATCAATAATGAACTTTTGCGCTTCTAGTACCAATCAACTTCTTTTGTGCAAATATGTATAATAAAGCTCATCAATGATTCCATGAACACATGCACATAGACACTTTCAACCTTCTCGCTAATTACAAATGGAGTAGCACTTATTCGGCAAACACAAAGTGAAAAAAGAAAAGAACAGAAAAACTGAAAATTCGAAATTGGAACTCTACCAAAAGCACAGGGACAGGATAGCTTCTCCATGTGGATGCTCACGGTATCCTATAACTTTGAAGGAAACTACATTGCTATGACTATGACCAGAAGGTAACCAAGTTAATGGTGCCTCAACAATGAGGTACAGGACCAGATACAGCACATTGTTAAAATAAGATATGGGAAAAGTTTTTACTGAATAGAATTTCGTTCAGTTTCCATTTCACCTTTTCTTCACAAAAGCAGAACTAAGAACCTTTGCTAAAGCAGGCAGCATACTGTGTGATAGTAAACAGTGACATTAGAAAGTTCCCCATGCCAATATAGAAAGTTCAGCCAGGTCTGAAAGCTCCGTATGTAGCAGATGTGAGAACAAGGCTTAAACAAGAGGTCAGCCAGAGGTTAAGAAAAGGTCACATTTTGTGCTAGACAACCCTTTCCATGGTCCGTTACCATTAAACAGAAAAACTAAATAATTTGAAGGCAAAGAAACAAACCTTATAAACAATAATGTGTGCCACTGGAAGCCCTTGGTTACCGCCGTGCGCCAAAAGAGAAAGATCACCAATAAGATCTAAAACCTTGTGTCTGCAAGGTTCATCACTAAAACGCAGCGGTGGATTCAGCCAGCCTCTACTTTCACTGTAGAAGAGGAGATATCATATGTGAGGTTAAAATTAAGAAAATACCACTTATCGAAAACATAATGGGCTCAGATTGTCTGTTGTGATAAATTTTCAAATGGATGTAGCAGCCTAGCAGGCATGTTATATCTGATTAAAGCTAGAACAAGGCATGTCATGCATCCTTAGGTGATACTAGTTACTCCTAATTAAATATTTCTTAAGCTTTCAAAAAGTTGGATAAAGCATATATACCTAATTATCTTTTCCAGCATTCTTCCAAATAAAATTTAAAAAGAAGTGTCTAACCTACAAACAATGGCGTTTTTGGCAGAACCCCCCTTGATAACTCCTGATTTGTGTAGTTGTTCAACCTGGATATAATTCAGCATAAATACTATAAAAATGTCATAAACATAACAACATGGATGATGAGTCATCAGCTATGTCGGACTCCGAAACTAACTACTGATGGAGTACTACCTTTTCACGATAACCATCTTAAAGACAGATGAAGAGGGATGTTGAGTCCCACATGGGTTGTGGTTAAGGGTGGCAAAATCAAACCCAACCCGCCCAACCCGTTCAAGATTGGGTTGGTTATTGACTACCCCATTTATTAGCTCAACCCATTAAAATTGGGTTGCTATGTAACCCGAATTGATTTTTGAGAAATCTTGTTAAAATATTTTTAAGAGACTTCTTTATTATTTGATATGTTATATATAGCCATAATAAAGAAAAAAATAATTTTATTCGGTACTAAAAATTTATAAAAGAACAAATAAAGCAATTAAAACTTAGTAAAAATTGGGCGGGTTGGGTTATAACCCATTACCTAACCCGTTTTGACTCAACCCATTTTGACCCAAACTCGGGTTGTGTCTTGACCCGTTTGTTAGCTTGACCCGTTTTGACCGGCCCAAATTTGACCCAAACAGCCCAATTGCCACCCCCAGTTGTGGTCAGGTTACTTGGTCTCTTTGTATGATCTAGGGCAAACCTAACCTCGAGTTAGATCTCGGGGTGAGTTAGGCCCAAGGTTTATTTTTTTAACTAGAACCAGAGCCATCCAATTCGTTGTTTACTTGATGTTGGACCTCCATCTTATTTTAGGCTCTAGATGTCCAGTACTGGGCATGCCGGTGGGTGTTGAGTCCCACACCAGTTCTGATAGGGTTAGGGGTTACTTGGTCTCTTTATATGCTCTTGGGCAATCACAACTCTTGAGCTAGCTTTTGGGTTGATTTAGGCCCAAGGTTTATTTCTTTAACAAAGGAAATAAATGCAAAAGAAGAAAGCAAGAATTGAACAAAGTCAATTCACTATGATTTTACATCATGAAACACAATTCAGGATGCCATGTTTTTTACTTTTTTACAGACATCAGGTTTTTTTTTGGATAACTGTGGTGTTCGGGACAGCTTGCTCGCACCTCGACTAATTCCATAGGATACCTGCCACCTCCCACCAACACTAGGTAACTCCGTTCACCAAAGCTAGAACAGATGAGAAGAAATTACTTGGTGTTTTGTCTCTACTGGGATTTGAACCTGAAATCTCATGGTGCTCAACTCACTTCACTGACTGCTAGGCCACATTCTTGGGTGCTACAAACTTTATTTATTTTTTAACACCTCCAAGACAGCTCAAGTGCTAAAAAAGGATCCTGAGGTCTCATTTTAGGATGTCACAAGATGTTCAACCATGACACTCATCTACAAACAAGACCAAATATCTGACTATCAATGTTATTATATATTTCAAGGATTCAAATTCATTTAAAAGCTCATATTTAAACCATAATGTAACATATTTATCAAAAAGAACCTCTCATGACTACATTAGTAATTTCATTGACCAAGTACCAAACTAAAAAGCTCGGCGAACAAACATACTATCTCTTTGCCTAGTCCACAGATGGCATATCAAAATAAGTCCATGATGGATAAACTATTAGAAAGTGCTTCTCGTTACCAAAGCTAGATCTTAATCCCATAGTGAAGTTGTTCTAATACAGAAAAAAAGAGAGCTGAAATAACATTTTGAATCAGAAGATTGTAAGTTACCTGCTCATAAATGCAAAAGGTTCTTGCAGAAGCTAGTTCTTTGGCAAAGAAATCTTTATCCAGACAGGTTGAACAGAACCATTGACAGCCGATTTCAGGTGCCTGCACGCAGTCAAACCAAAGGAATCCATTTAAAAGACTTGTTTTAATCAAAATACTCCCCCATGAAAATACTCATTATCTCCTTTCAGATTTTGATTACAAACAACAATAACATTCCCAGTGAAATCCCATATGTGGAGTCCGGGGAGGGTAGAGTGTACTTAAATCTTACCTCTACCTCGTGGAGGTAGAGAGGCTGTTTCCAGAAGACCCTTGACTCGAGTACAACAAATTAAAGTAGGTATGAAAGGGAAAAACAACAGTGAAGAAAACACAGCAGCTAGTTAAAGGAAAGAGTAACAACAACAACGTAGTGCAATAACTGAAACACAATAAACACATATGATGAGAGAAATTGAAGGCAATACAAGAATAAGGCTATTACTACGACATACAACACTCCACTACCACCACTAGCCTTCTAGCCTAATCCGTGACATCCACACCCTCCTATATAAGATCATGTCCTCGGTAAGCTGAAGATGTGTCATGTCCTGTCTAATTACCTATCCACAATATTTTTTTGGCCTATACCTACCTCTCCTCGTACCCACTATATCTAACCTCACGCACCTCCTCACTAGGACATCTGTATTTCTCCTGATCACATGTCCAAACTATCTCTGCCTCACTTCCCCCATCTTGTCCGCTACAGAGACCAATCCCACCTTGTCCCGAATATCTTTATTCCTGATCCTATCGCTTCTAGAGTGTCCACATCCATCTCAACATCCTCATTTTCGCAACTTACATCTTCTGAACATGGAAGTTCTTAACTGGCCAGACTTTGCTCCGTACAAATTCAGTCTAATCACCACTCTGTAGAACTTACCTTTAAGTTTTGGTGGTACCTTTTGATAGAAGTCAAATCAGTGTCAATCTTATAAGACCTATAATTCAAGGTCAACACAAAGGGATCCAAGCCATGATCATCTTAAGGATGCAAGGACGTGTTTGGAGGACCCTTTTTGAGCTCCCGCTAGAGCAATACCACGTGTGGAGGATAGCTTGGAGCACATGAGATCAAGTGGAGCAAGAAGGGACCATGTTGGGACCTTTTTGTGTAATAATTAGTCCTTTTGGGCTATATTTTAAAGGGGGCCACTTTTGGGCTACTTTTGTAATAGCTTAGCCTAGGACTATAAATAGGTGGTCTTCTCTTTCATTAGATAGATTTTTATGACTATTGATATTGTATGAATTTTGAGAGAGCATGAGAGCTTGGAAAAGCTTATGTTGAGTTTTGTTTAGAAACGGTGGTTGCAAGAGCGTTACGATTCCCTTTCGGTCATCGTAAGTGTTATGTGCTTGTTTGTAATCTAAAGGGAGGTCATTGGATTTGATACATCCTTTGATTGTCCTTTTCTTTATCTTCTTGTGTCTATGTATCTATCTTTATCTCTATCCTTTATTTTTCGCTTTTTCGATTCTATCATTTCTTTTAGTTTTTATGTTTATTTCGTCTTTAGTATTTTGGTTGTTATCATTTGGTATCAGAGCCGAGCTTAGGATCGTTCCTACGATTTTAGTCTTGGGTTTGTTATCTTTCAAAAAAAAAAAGAGTAAAAAAACGTTTTCGGTGATTTTTGAAAATTTCGAGTTTTGATTTTGTCTTCTTGAGTTTCTTATGCTAGATTAGTGTTCTCTAGCATAAATTGAGTCTAAATCTGAGTTTTGAGCTTTATTGGAGTTGATTTGAGGATTCTACCATTGTTGGGCTCTTGAAGCTTGAGGAAGAAGAAGTGGATTCTTAGATCCAGGCTAAATTGGACATTTATTTGTATTGGGGTTTGTTCACCTAATCATTTGGATCTTGGATCTGAAATTTGGGCGAAAAGGGTGAAGAAATCCATTGGGTTTTAATTAGGTGTTCTTCATGTTCATGGTGTTCTTCATGACTTGAAAAGTTCAAATGGGTTTTAAAATCTGAAATTTTTGGCTTGGAATTGGGGGCAAAAGGGAATTGGGATTTGTTTCCCATAGCAAGAGGAACCTATATTAAAAATTTTGTGGATTTCCGAGTTAAAATGAGAGTTATGAATTTTGGATCTTCATATTGTTCTTGGTGTTCTTGAAGACATTCAAATCTTCAAGAAGAAGATTTATCCAAAAAGAGGTGTTTGATCCAAAAGAAAAAGGTGAATAGAAGGAGTACTTGTTTATGCTAAAGGAATATTCCAAAAGAGGAAAAATCCAAAGGAAAGAAGTTCAAAAAGGGCCCGCAAAAGCTTAAAATTCAGAGGCTACAACTGGCTGTCTGAGGGCATCTATGCCCCCATCTGCGTGAGCAGGTGACCAAAGCAGGTCACTTTCCAGCCTTCTATTTTGACCTGCGAACCCTCATCTGCGTGGCAGATCCCAGGTGCGTCCACACCTCACCAAACGCAGGTCAACAACTCCAAATCAATTTTTTCTCAGGTTCTAACCTCTTAGTTTCATTTCTTTGATTCCTAATCCATTTCTTGATTCCTAAACTAATTAACCACTAGTATTTGATCTACTTAGTTGACAGATTAGTCTTTGAGTCCGTTTCTTTCTTAGTCCATTTTTTTTCTTTGTGTGCTTTTCTAGTTTTATTTCGTAGTTAATTCTTTGATTCTAGTCCTTTTGCTTTAATCGAGTTGTCCGTTCTTCTTGAACAAGAATCCACTCCGACCAAGAGTAGCAATCGACACCTTGTGTACCACCGAAGTATCAACAATCTTCAACACTAGCCGATCTAATTGTGAGGCATTCAAATGTGAGAATCCTACGAGTGTTCGGTGAGGAGCTTTACTACTAACCTTGTTTGCTCATTTTGTAGGTACAAGGCGCTATAAGGAAGTGTGTCGTCCTATACTTTTCATTCCAATACACAAATGTTAAGAAGTAGGAACCAAGGAAAATTTGAGAGACATGATAAGGGTCTTGATGCTATCAAAGTAACTCTTCCTATCCTACATGGAGAGAGTAACCCCGAGGACTATCTTAATTGAGAACGGCAATGTGAGTGGGTTTTCCAAACTCATGATTTGAGTGAAGTCGAACAAGTCATATATGCTAGTAAACACCTTCAAGGGCTTACATGGAGTTGGTGGTACTCCTATAAAAGATATCAACGAATGGGGGGTAATACCACACTTCCGACATGGAGTGAAATGAAAAAGTTCTTGAGGTCCAAGTGTGTGCCGGAAGGGTACAAGGGGTTCTATAATGCTGATCCGAGGAGGCAAGTCCTCAAAGTAAAGGTGGATATTTATGGGAATTCAGGATTTGATCTTGTCTTAGATGATTGGTGTTATGAAAACTACATCACCCTCTCTACGGTCAACTATTTGAGGATACCTCAAGTGACAAGGCGTTGTCCATATTTCTTGCAAGGTCATAGAGTTACCGAGAGTGTGAAGGTTTCCTTCACCCATAATGGATATTATGAGGAGGTTTGGTGTGATGTACTACCCACGGACTGTGGTCATTTATGTTTAGGCGCCAATTGGTTTGAAAGACATGGAGTTCCAAATAAGCACAATTGGCCCAAGATTATAGTAGACCACTACGGAAATCATCTTTTTCCACCTACCCTTCCCAATCATCAAGGAAATATGGGCACTTACTCCAAGTTCCTTGAAAATGAGAGACAAAATTGAGAAAAGTAAGGGAGTGCAAAGTCGTAACCCAAGAGTGGAAAAATGAGAGGCTGTGAGAAGTGAAGTGAGGGGGTTGCCACAAACCCAATCTAACTTTGTTTGTCCTTCTATTAGTAAGGATTCTTATGTAGGTACCAGCATGGCAAATGGTGGAGCACAAGCACCCAAAAAGGAGATTACCTTTGAAGATGCTTTGAAGACAATCCTAGCTAAACTTAACTCTATGGAAATGTTCAAGGCACCAAGTGTAAGTGGTAACTTGTCTTTGTGTGAGCCTAATGCTTCTTTACCATGTGCTGATAATGTACGTGTTGAGAGTGTGTATACACTAGTTGATCCTATTGATGACCGAATTGACTCTTCTTGTAAGATCGATTTGAGTCCACCTAGTGTTGAAACCTTTGTGTTGAATGATAGTACATTGTCTTGTGAAGGTTGTGTTGATCAACCTGCCTGTGAATCTAGCCCACTACTTGAGGATGTTTGTGATGTGATTAGTGAACCTCAAGTTAGTGATGATGTTGATCATTTGAATAGGAGTGACCCTTTGAGCATGCCTTTTGATGAAAATCATGTTACTTAGCTCATAGGGAAGATCATGTGCTAGAAACTTCTTCAAAAAATGATAATTGTCTTTTTGAGAGTGAACTTACATATTTCAATTGTCCATCGTGGATTGATCCTTCTCTCTTTAAGTATAATATCTTGTTTGAAGATGATGAAATCAATCGCAGTGAAGTACCTAGTGGTGTGGATCGTGTTAGTGATGTAGCTCTTCTTGAGGGCTATACTCTATATAACAACCCACTATGGTGTGACAACATTCCTCATAAAGATGGAAATCTCTTCTTGGAAGATGATAGTACTCTTATGGGGAAAGATTGTGAAGAAATGGAAGGTGGTCTTTGTTTTCCAATTGTTTCTTCATCTTTGGGTATTCCAATTCTTGAGCATACTCTTGACAACGTTCTTGAGCATAGTAGTGAACATGCCCTTGAGGATACCTTAGATGAAGTTAATTTGCGCGACACCTTTCTCTACTCTCTATTTGCTCATGGTGGTACTTATGTTTGTGTTGAGAGTATATATTCTTGTGATAAAGGTACAATTGGGTTGAATGGGGGTTGCTTTGACCCATGTCTTTGGACTTTCTACCCGTTTGACCCCAGTGGTTGTGAAACATACCACTTGATGCTTGGTCTTCAAGACAAGCTTGACATGGGTAAGGTTGTTGGCTTGAATGGTGATGAGTAATTGAGTATAGTAGTAACACTTCTTCTCTTTCATTTGATTCTCACTTGGTGTTATTACTCAAATTCTTTATGAGCTTGAATGAAATTTATTTGCCAACTTGTGTGGGAAATACCTTTGTATTTGACCCTGGTGATGATTTGGGAGTAATCCAATAATTAAAGATAGCTAGTGCATTGACGGGAGTCTTAACTTGGGATGATCTTGTTCATGACATTGCACTTAGCTATGGGACTTATCATGTGATTCTTGACTTAAAAGGGGTTTTGTGATTGTTGAAATGTAGAACCAATGTGGGCTTACATGAATGGTTAACAAATTGCCATGGATCTTTGGGTTTACCCCTTTGTCAAAGTTTCTTGAATAGCCAAGTAGTTTTTACTTTGTGGTGTTACAACCCATTGGTTGAACATTTCGATGCTTGCTTATATGTTAAGTGTGTGCATCCTTGGCATGATTATAAATTTGTTGTTGCTAACACTAACCCTCATGCCATAAGGATATTGTTGTTACTTGTTTTCCCTATGGTTTTACAAGGTTTGAATTCGAGGACGAATCCTTTTCAAGAAGGGCAGGATGATACAAGTCAAATCAGCGTCAATCTTTTAAGATCTATAATTCAAGGTCAACACAAAGAGAGCCATGATCATCTTAAGGACGCAAGGACGTGTTTGGAGGACCCTTTTTGAGCTCCCGCTAGAGCAATACCACGTGTGGAGGATAGCTTGGAGCACAGGAGATCACGTGGAGCAAGAAGGGACCATGTTGGGACTTTTTTTGTGTAATAATTAGTCCTTTGGGCTATATTTTAAAGGGGGCCACTTTTGGGCTACTTTTGTAATAGCTTAGCCTAGGACTATAAATAGGTGGTGTTCTCTTTCATTAGATAGATTTTTATGACTATTGATATTGTATCTCTTGAGAGAGCATGAGAGCTTGGAAAAGCTTATGTTGAGTTTTGTTTAGAAACGGTGGTTGCAAGGGCGTTACGATTCCCTTTCGGTCATCGTAAGAGTTAGATGTTTGTTGGTAATCTAAAGGGAGGTCACTGGATTTGATACATCCTTTGGTTGTCCTTTTCTTTATCTTCGTGTGTCGGTCTATCTATCTTTATCTCTATCCTTTATTTTTTGCTTTTTCGATTCTAGCGTTTCTTTTAGTTTTTGTGTTTATTTCGTCTTTCGTATTTTGGCTGTTATCATCTTTTTATCATATAAGACTCCGGAAGCAAGCCTCCACTTCATCCACACCGCACCGATACAATGTGTGACATCATCGTAGATGTCCCACTTCCTTGGATAAAAGACCCGAGATACTTGAAACTATCTCTCTTGGGGATAACCTGTGTCAAACATCACTTCCACGCCGACCTAATGCATTGCATCACTGAATTTGCACTCGAAATATTCTGTTTTGGTCCTGCTCAGATTTTGATTATTGAAATAAAATACTAGACCCATTGTCTGAGCTAATTAATAGTGGTCTTGACCATGAAGCTGTTTGCTACACAATCAATTGCTGCTCATCAGACAGACAAGTTTAGCACAGGTATCATAGGCAATAGTTCAAATTCAATTAAAGGATATTAACAAAGAAACCCATGCGCTATGTCAGGCAATCACTGCAATCAGTTAAATGCATGAAGATTTCCATACCATTGTCTATTGTGTGCACAAAAACAACTTTGTTTACTTCTTTATCATCAGTTACACACAATTTCTTCCTTATTTTATCTAACTGACAAGAAGAATAGCACAGCAGACAAACTCAAAGAAATTTACCTGTGGAAAGTCGATGCCATAGGTGATCTTGATCTTTGAATAAGGGAATGCAGCTATAAAAGAATCATTTTTCCATACAGTAACAGGTTCTCTAAGAACAGGAGCTAATTTCTCACAGCTTTTACCACTAGGATCTAATGCTTCCTTCAGCCCAGCTTCTTCAAGTGCATCCACCCATTCTCTAGCTGATCCATCCAGAATAGGAACCTGTCTCAGTTTGTTTAGTTCAACAATTAGTAATTCTTCTATCCAAATACCCCTTTATCTAGTTAAATAAAGATTTTTGAACACCATAATTTCCATGAGTAATTGCTACGACTACCACAAAAGGGAAAGAAAATGAATTAAGTTGAAAGCAAAATTATAGCCCCTGAGAAATGTGGCTAACCTACATTTTTTAAAATATAGTAATCTAAACCTGACCTATACATAACCCATCTATTCCAAATTTACTACCCAGAACCTTGGTGGTTATAAGGAAATTTACCATCAAATTATTATTAATGGATTTAGACTAACACAACCAGAACGTAATCTTCTTATAAGTAATTAAATAATCTCACTAATTTTAAAATAGAAGAAACACCAAGAAGGTGCAGAATCTGGTACAGTGAGGTTACCTATAAAAAAAAGCCCTCTGTGTGCTTTGCAGGAAGTCGAGGAAAACCAGAAAAAAGGTATGCATGTTGTATACATCTATAACTTTGCATACAAAATCTAATAGATGCAGACATCGTATTTTAGGGTTATGAAGCTACTTGTTTGGAAGAACCTGTTGTTCCTCTCCTTTCACATAAACCAAAAATGCACTCTGCAATTGTGTTTCCAATAGGTAGTCCCTCCTGACTAGTGATGTGGGAACAATATACACTCTTTTCACTATTTTTTGCCCACATTTATGCTTTATTTCGAGGATAATTTAGCTTAATAATATTGATTTACGCTTAATTCCATGTTTTATCACTTATGTGAGGTGTTTTTGTGCAATTTAGGCGAAAAGAGATAAAATCGGACTAAAGTGGAGCAAAATGACAGGATTTGTTGCGGAGTGAGTCCCAAGGCAAAGGGGGGTCGATTTTCACCCCCTCGGAAGTTTACACCCTGCAGAGAAATTCCCGATGCGAGCAAAAAATGACTCGCGGTGCAAGCCAATATGCCCCTCGTGCCGCGAGTTTCTAGAAGCATGGGGAAATTTTTCCCTTTTCCTAGCACGACTTGAATGTACTCAAAAACTCTTGTCTTTTACCACTCTAGGATCCGGCCAAAGTTGATATTCATTCGATCAATCGCTTGTAAAGAGTCTCAACACAACCTTAAGGATAGAATGGATTATGGTTTCAAGAACAATGGGCGACTCTAAAACTAACGACTTGAGCCAAGAAATAACAACAAAGTAAAACGAGAAAAGCATAAGAAAGAAATTAGCATAGAATTAGATGGGTAACAAGCTAATTTACCAAGATTCCTACCAAGAATATCGTGTTTGAAGTTGAAATCATTCAAAGTTTGGGAATGAATTGTGGTTGTTCTTGGAGTCCGTGGGAACGAACTATGGACTTCGTGGGCACGGACCAAGTTTGTTGGAACGAACTGCTTTGCAATCTTTTAAATGTTAAGCTTTTCTTTTTGCTGTCCAAGGGCACGAACTAGATCATGGGAACAAAATGGGAGCACAAAATTTGCCAAATGCTTACATCCCCTTGAGCCCACATTACTTAGTACTTACCATTTTTGGGTCCAAAAACACCTTTTTGCACTTTTTCAATTGGGGTTTTGGGTCAAATATACCTTTTGCTTCTTCTTCACCAAGAATATATGAAGATCCTTAAGAACACTTGAATATTCAAATTTTCAACACCCTTTAAATCTTCTCGAAATCATCTCAAATTTTAGAAGTAGTTTCTTCTTGAGCTAGAGATCAAACCCAATACTTTGCAAATTCAAATGCAATCTTCAATACCCATTTCCAAGTTCTTCAAACCTTCAAGCTCAAAATGGTAGATTCTTCTTCCCAACTCCAAACAACTTGAAATCTTGGATTGACTCAAAAAAAACTAGAGAACAAGAATCCAGTGTCAAAAACAACAACAAAAACGAAATCAAAGAGGAAATTTTTGGATTTTTGGGATGAATTTTCAGATTTCTTTTTTTTTTTTTTTTTTTTTTTTTTTGGCTTTTTTTATATCAAACCCAAGACTAGATTTGAGAGAACAAATGTATACTTTAGTTGTAATGCCAGATGATACAATATCGAAATGCGAAAATGAAAACCCTAAATCTAAGAACAAGAATAAAGATAGAAAGACAGATAGAATGATACAAGAAAGGGAATTAATTGACAATAATAGCTATAGAAAGACAAAACCTTCGATTATCAATCCAAAACAAACACCAATTATCCTAGAAATCCTCAAGAGGAAGAATTCCCAAGGAAGTAATCTTTCTCTAAATGACCCTCAAGAGAAATGATTCCTCAAGCAAGCAGCCTCGTCGACATTGTTTAGCAACAAAGGTCTTAGCCTCCACTCTCACAAGAGTTTCACTCCTTTAATTCATAACATATCAAAATAATCTTTTTCTAAAGGAGCTATTCTCCACTATTTATAGTATAATCTAACTATTGCATAAATATCCATAATCAAATAAGAGCTTTCATAAGCATGGGGCTTGTACTTTAAGAATAGCCTCTTTCTCCATGCTCTAAGTCATCTTCCAAGTGGAGTCTTCTATCGAGGCTATCTTCCAAACCTTGAAGATCATCATGTGTCGACCTTCCATGAGCTTCGAGTGTCCCATCTTCATGATCAAGGAGAGTAAGCTTGAAGATATGTACTTGAGCTTCTTTGAAGTGTGAAAAGCATATTATTAAGCCTCAAGCCTTTATTCCAAGCTCCCTCCGAGCCCCAACTTAGTGACTTGATGAGAAGCTCTTAAACTCCTTAGCTTGTCTTGGTATGCATGCATCACCATGGATCTAATTGACTACCAATTGTGAGTCACATTATATCTCAACTATCTCAAACTCAAGTTCCCGAACCAATTCAAGACCTAAGATCACAACCCCATACTCTGCTTCATTGTTAGTCAAAGGAACAGACCTTATGGCTTGCCTTAAAGTCTCTCCGGATGGAGTGTTAAGAACTATACCAAGACTGTTTCCTTTTATGTTGAAGGCACCGTCTGTTTACAAGGTCCACATTCCGAGCATAGTTCGGAAAGCTACTATAGCTTCCTTCTAAAATAGATCACTTTTGTTTTTTTTAAAAGATGGTGCAGCAAAAAGGATTGAAAATTGTCTATCAATAATTTTATTAAGCATAGAAAGGCTTTAAATAACCAACTTACAACAAAAAATATGCATAATTCAAAATTCAAACAAACTAAAATATCTCAACAAACAATCTATCTAATAGAAATTTAAAATTCAAATTTCATCCTAAAATTAGGAAACTTATTATGTTAAAGTTTACTACAGTAACTAAAAGAATTACAACACTCCTCTGCTTTACTTACTGCAATTTTAAAAATGCTCCTCAATTTCTGCTTTGGCAGTTGGTGTTGAATTTTTTTGATCGTTTTTGCACATTTATTTTATATTGACCTTTCTCTTCATCTTACGATTTTGTGCTTAAAAAACTCCCTCAATAATCTTATCTTGTTTGAAAGTGTTTTCATCTAGACAATGATGGCATTTGGAGAAAGTATTTGTAAGGATTGTTCTTCCATAACAACATCCCATAACTCGTAGGATTCATAATATAATATTCATTCTCACTGACCAAATTTGATAATTTTTTCCGCTTCTCCCTTTACTAACCACTGTTCAAAGGTTTTCTGTTTTGGATAGTTAACCTTAGCCATCATACTAATGTAAAAATGCTTGTTCTTTCGACACCTATAATGATGTATTTATACATTATATACTAGGGTTTAGGAGCAGGACAAACTAATAGGTTAGTGGGACTGCTTATTGTGGACATGACCCAATAGATATTTCCAACAATCCTAATAATAAATACTTGACACAGTTATTTCAGAATGTGGAGCCATTAACTTGAGTTGTGTATTTTTCAGTGAATGAATATAAAAGAGGACATTATTTATTGATATGAGGCAAGGGAGATCTAAAGCCTGTTTGGCCAAGCTTATTTTTTTCCAAAAGTGTTTATTTTTTCTAAAATGTGCTTATTTTCAAAAAGTGAGGTGTTTGGCCAAGCTTTTGAGAGAAAATAAGAGCTTCTAGTGAGTAGGAGAAGCTGTTTTTTAGAAGCTAAAAAAAAGTAGCTTCTTCTTAAAATCACTTATTTGAAAAATACTTTTGATAAAAATACAATTAAAAGCACTTTTAAAAAGCTTGGCCAAACACAACGTTTTTGAAATTTTAGAAATTTGGCCAAACAGGCTATTAGTGTCGTATAAAATCTTGTATTACTCCCAAAATAAAGTGGTCACCTTTTTGGATCAACCAATATGGAATGGAAGTAATGTAATGTTGGTTGTTAAATTAATCTTTTGACTAATTTAAGAGTGGAATGACAGTACCTCATAGGATGGATCGTGAGGATGAGAGTTTTCGATTTCGAGACGGCAATTATCGACACCGGTGGCCTCCAAAGCGGAAAGCAAGTGCTCAACGGTACTAATAGAGTGTCCATCTTTGCACAGTGTCGTGCACAGTGGAGACTCTTTGGCGTAATCGGTAGATGCGCGAATGACATTTGAACCGAATTTGAAGTACCTACCCTCGCCAGCTAGCTCCGGCAAGATTCTGACGGTAGAAAGCACGCCGGAGTGGAGACCGATTCCGGTGAGCTCTATACAGTTGGCTACTGTTTGCTGCATCTTACCAGTCTGAAAATAGGAATTTAAGATAGAATTTGTCAGTTAACAAACAATGTTTTGTGTACAGTGTACGTATATGTAGATAAATAAATGTAGAGAGAGTACGGGAATCCATGAGATGAGGCTTGAAGAGTTGCGAGCTGTGTTGATGGCTCGAGAGAAAGTCATCGACGATTTTGTTTAGGGAAGTTGACGGAAATTTCTGTTCTTTTCTACTATTCTTTTCTTGAGAAAATTGAACAAAAGTTTGTATCTGGGGATTTTTAATTAAGGGTGACAAAAAAGTTTGAAAATTAAAAAAAAGTGACATAAGTTTTAATTATTGAGTAGAGGTGACAATTTTGTCATTAGTTTTAATGACATACAGCAATTGTTGTAAGTTGCAGCAACTTGCAGCAATTTCGATAGTTGCTGTAGCAACTATCGTAGTTGTTGTAGCAACTTCGAAAGTTGCTGCAGCAACTTCCTAATGACTACTTAACAAAAAATTTGACTTCAGCTGGTCAAACTTGTCACCTTTTTTTAATTCAACACTTTTTTGTCACCTCCTTCTCAATTCTCTCTTGTATCTGTGGTATTTAGTTTTCTTGCGCGGTGGTTGTATTTGTGGTATGTTTTTCAATGAAATATGATTTTGTTGTTGTTGTTCTCAAATATTATTGTAAAAATAGTAAAACTTGAATTTTAAATTTTTTTAAGAGAAATTTTTTGTGACAAAATTCAATAACTCAATTTGTTTTGGTTAATAAAAAGTTAGGGTCGTCTTCTTTTCAAAGTTAAGTAGTCTCAAGTTGGTGATTGTTAATTAATTTGTGGTATTTGTCCTCTCTTAACACTTGATATGGTTGTTGTATTGTAAATGTTGGTGTTGTTGTATTGTAAATATTGGTGTTGTTGTATTGTAAATGTTGTTGGTGGTGGTGGTGTTGTATTGTAAATATTTGTGTTGTTGGTGTTGTTCTTAAACATTGTTGTTCAAGTGGTGATATTTGTGGTTTATTGTTGGTGTTCTTGAACATTGGAGAATGGTCTTGATTGATTTTTTGTTGTTGTCCTCTGGTGTTTTGTTTTGCAAGTGTTTTGATTATTCCCAACAGATGACTCATCTATTACAACAAATTAGTAACCTGTTGGACATTAAAAAAATAGTGTGGTAAAAATATTGTTAATATCCCAATGATGTGTAAATTGTTGCAACAGATTAAGAATCTGTTGGGAACAACTATACCATCTGTTGCAAAATAGAATATAGATCATGGTTTACTGTTATGATGTTTCCAACATATGGGTAATATGTTGTAACAGATAAGTCATTTGTTAGGAATATATTACCCATCTGTTGGAAGAACTATTATAGTAGCTTTGTTGTTTTGATTTCTTTCAACAGATGAGTCATCTGTTGGAAGAAAACAAAACAGTATTGAAACTATTTTTATTTCTTCCAATAGATGATTGATCTATTGCAACAGATGGCTCATCTATTTCAACAGATAATTCATTTGTTGCAACAGATCATTCATCTGTTGAAAATATTATTTTACTGTGTTATATTTGTTAAATTGACTGCTACCCCTTTTTTTTTAATTATGCACAAATCAATTGTAATTATTTTGTTTTCCTCTTGTTTATAGATAAAATAGTTCCCAAAAGAAAAGAAAGTGCAAGTGAATCAACTTCAAGGAGATCAACTAAAAAAGCTACATCACAAACAACATTACATGAACTTACTGAACAAGCCCTTTCTCAAAAAGATGAAGTGTTACCATCTGTAAATATACAGAAAAGGAATAAAGTTATGGAAAGAGATCATGAAGAAAATATTGAAGGATCTAGAAATGTAGAAAAGGAAGGAGAGGGAGATAATGAAGAAAATGTAGGTAATATAAAATGAGATGAAAAGAAAAATAAGGAAGGAGATGAAATAGATGGAAATGATGAAGAAAGTGAGAAAAAAGACGAGGAGAAAGGTGAGGAAGAAGATGAAAAAGAAAGTGAGAAAGAAGATGAAGAGGAAGGTGGGGAAAAAGATGAAAAGAAAAGTGAGAAAGGAGATGATGTTGAAAGTGGGAAAGATGATAAAGAGGAAAGAGCTGATGATAATAAAGATGATGATGTTGAGATATCGATGACTGATCATGAACGTAGATCGAAAGCCCTACATGCTGTTGTCAAAACTTTTAGTATTAACAAGTTTCAGGTGGAGATACCTATGAATAATCGTACAGATTTGACTGGTGAATGTGTTGTAAAATCAGTCATGGAATTTTTTTTTGATAATTTTAGGGAGATACTGAGGGAGAAAAAATTGAAGGATTTCTTTAAGGCTAGCTGTTTTGGGCACTTTCTTGATCTATTGGAGGATAACAGTGCTCGCTTTCAAATGACCATGGTCTATGGTCTTCTTAAGCGCAGGATTAAGTATGAGGGTGAGGATGTTGAAAATAAGAAGGATGAGGACAAGAAGATGGATGAGATTTGGATAAACTACTGTGGCATGTCGGTTTGTTTTGGCATGAAAGAATTTGCCATAGTGACTGGACTTAGATGTCGTCCTCCTTTTGAACCTCTTCCCATTGTTACACCAACAAAAAAGCCAAAAGCAGACAAGACATCTAAAATAGTCAAGGCAGGCGAGAAAGCCAAGACACCCAAGGCAGGCAACAAGACAACCACCAAAACCAACAAAAGCAAAGACAAAATAGTTAATGATGATGATTTGGTGGCCATTGTTGGATAGAGCTACAAAGCCAAGGAATTGTTATTTGATCTCAAGTCCAAAAAGCACTTGAAGAAGCACAAGGAGTCATTGTGCTTAGTTTGGTTTATGTATGTCATTTGTTAGGCCAGAGACACCAACAAAATCATAGAAGCTAAATTGTTAAAGCTCGCTCAGGATTGGGAGGTATTCAACAATTATCCACGGGGTTATTAAAAGTTTAAAGTTGACTGTCAAATATTTGTTGACAAAGTTATCACCGAAGAAGGTAAATGTATATGGCTTTCTTTGGGCATTAATGCTAAACTTCTGATTTTTTTTCTTTAGTGTTTCATTTTTTTTTGTTATTGAATAATTATTCTGATTTCTTGTTGGCATCATGTTTTTTAGGCTTAGGCATTTGAAGTCATTCCTCACCTCCGGTAGCAAGTTAAGGACTACTCGAAAAAGATTTCTCATCCAAGGATCCTTAGGTGGTTGATTGCTAAGAACAACTCAAAAGTGAATGTCCTTGATCTTTTTAACCCTCTTGATAATGTAGTAAGTCTTCTTTTAGATAGAATAATTTTACTTAAGTTAACAAGTTAACACATTGCAACATATGGGTAATTTGTTGCAACAAATATCTCATTTATTGTAATAAATAACTTATATGTTGTAACAGATAAGTCAGATGTTGCAACTTATCTTTGAACCTGTTAACAAATCACCCAGTCTACTACAAATTATGCAACAGATTGGTAATCTGTTCTAATAAATGACTTATTTGTCGCAACATATTGTAATCTGTTGCAACATATTAGACTTCTGCTACAACTTATATCTGAACAACTGGTGTCAGATTACCCAATCTACTTTTGTTGTAACTTATAGGTTGATTTCAATATATCTACTTTTGTGACTCATTAATATTTGATATTAATATATCTACTTTTGGTTATAGGTTGTGCATCTCTGGCTTGTCATTATAGAGCAAGAGTTGCAAATGTCATTCTTTATTATTCTAGGGATTGCTGACACAAAACCAGACCCTAAGGTGGACATGATAAAAAAAAAGAATTGGTAGGAGCAATAACCATCAAAAGGGAAGCACCTAGGGTTGGTCAGCTTGTTCTTGGTGATCTTGTTATTGATCTTATTGGTGATGTTGGTCATGTTGTTAGTGATGCGAGTGTTGGTGTTAATGATGGTGCTGGTGTTAGAGTTGGTGATGAGAATGATAATGATGCTCATGAAAAAGGTTTTTTTAAAAAAGTTGACTATGATGATGGTCATATTGGTGATTTTGGGGTGGATTCACCTTTTTCAGTGGGCATATCACCCCTTTTGGTGCCTCTTCTAGCTCCTGTTCTGCATGTAAATGCCAAGAATGCAAGGACAAACATGATGGGGAGATTAATGTTCTTAATACATTGACTGCTGCTATTAAGAATTGACATCTAACAAGGGTTTCATTCCATCAAAGATACTTACAGAGCCCTACACTCATTTGGAGGTTAAGAAGAGGAGAAAGGAAATTTTTAAGGTTCTTTCAAGTGTTAAAATAAGAAAAATTTCAACTTCTCTTTCCCATGATGTTGGTGCAAAGCATGTTGAGCTAAAGACGGTCAACATTTACAAAATGGTAAATCCAAAAAAGAAGGTTGAGCTGAACAAAGTCCTCAAAATAAAAAAGGGTAAAATAATATAGTTCATGTATGAATTTGATTCTGATGATTTCAAAACCATGACGAACATGCGTAAATGGTAGGAGGACTGGGTAAGTTTTCTAGCCTTCAACAACTTTCATATGTTTAATAATTTTGTAATTTAAAAACTTATTGCACTTATCTCTTTATCTGTTACAATAGATGATACATCTGTTTTAACAGATTATCCATCTGTTGCATAACTCCCAGTAGATGGATAATTAACAAGTTCAGAGATAAGTGCAACAGATGTCTCATTTGTTGTAATAGATTACCCATTTGCTGTATAACTTGCAGTAGATGGGTAATCTGTTAACAAGTTCATAGATAAGTGCAACAGATTACCCATCTATTGCATAACTTGCAGTAGATGGGTAATCTATTAACAAGTTAAGAGATAAGTGCAATAGATGGGACATCTGTTGCAATAGATTACCCATCTGTTGCATAACTTGTAGTAGATGGGTAATCTATTAACAAGTTCAGAGATAAGTACAATAGATGGGACATCTGTTGCAACAGATTACCCATCTGTAGCATATTTTTAATTTTTATTTTATATATTTATGTAAATTCTATTTTCATTTTAGTATGTTGATGAAATCCTTGTTCTCGTGCATGGGAGGCATGTAAAATACTCTAAGTACTATGATATAAAAGATACAATCATGGATCTCAACTTCTACGGTAACTTCTTATCGAGATGCAATGAGTTAACGAAGAGCGACAACCCTATTACAACATACTATAAGTAATAATTGAGCATACTTAACTTACTTCGACTTCCAATGTTATTGCCTTTCTTTTGTTAATGCAAAATAATTTACCTTTAGGGCATGAATAACTAACTACCTTCTATGAATTAATCTAACCCTCACTTCTTACGCACTTACCTTATTACAAAAACTCTATATACTTCTCTTTCTCTTTCCCATTAATTCTCTTATTGGACAATCCTCGCTCTCTATTATACTACATTAATCATTAGGATTGCGTTAACCAAGGTAATTAATAGCATCAATAACTTTTCAAGGAGGGACACTATACTATACATCACGTATATAACTATATACACAAAAGAATAATATTTACACATAATCCAGGACGTACCTTATATTCACACTTTGTTACAATGTCAAATCACATCCATCAACATAATCGGTCCACTCAAGGAACCACAAAGTCTCATCAATAACCGGTCCACACAAGGAACTATGACATATC
Source organism: Capsicum rhomboideum (assembly GCA_031232105.1). Classification (NCBI taxonomy): domain Eukaryota; kingdom Viridiplantae; phylum Streptophyta; class Magnoliopsida; order Solanales; family Solanaceae; genus Capsicum; species Capsicum rhomboideum. The sequence goes on along the minus strand of CP124719.1, from coordinate 41,040,717 downwards.
ATCAACATAACTCGGTCCACTCAAGGAACCATCAACTACATATAAATGTCAATGTACATTCAAATGCATGTGAATGAATATATGAATGCAAGATGTGTGCATCATCTCTTTCTTTTCTCAATCTCATCATCATCAATATCATTCTCAACATCATGAACATAATGATCTCAATATCATCAACTCATCATCATCAATATCATCTCAACATCATGAACATCATGATCTTAATATCATCATTAATACCATCAATGTAAATGCAAGATGCAGTCAATAACTATAAGTAGTGTCTGAAGGCAAATTGCGAGCACCCAATTGAAATCAAGTGAAAGCAACAGTGATCGAAACATAACTTAAAATTAGTGACAACTAAGTAATTGCAGTCAATAATCACAAATTCATCATCTTAGATAACAACGAATATTCACTATCATTAGAAATCACAAGTATGCCCTAAGGTCAATTCACCACTTATTCAATCTAGCATTACCAAATCCAATCATTAATCACCACAGGTCCGATGACCAATCAAATGGGTATCGATTTAAGAATTCACATTTCACCAAGGTTGATATCCACATTCTAAATCATCATCCTATTTCGTTCACTAATCTAAAACTCTTTTACTCATATTAAACAGGTAATTCAGTTACTAATTAGTTACCCTTACATTCAAGTCATAACTAAGTTCAAGCTACTATCCCCTTTAGCCAATTATTCAACCACTCGGCTCTATTCAACTTACAATTCTAGCTAGAGTCATACATTTTTACACATCTTACATTCTAGCACTTAGCAAGACTTGACTTTAGGTTCTTAAGTTATATCATCACCTCTTTTTTTCATAATCAATTCTCCTAACTGTCTTCTAGCTAGACTATCTCATACTCTGAATATGCATAGTATTGGGTTCACCCTTTTTAAAGCTATTAAAGACTATTTTTATAGATTGCCTGGTCATCTAATCCTTCTATTATCATTCACTTTCACAAATTAAACTTTACCGATCATCAAGTAATTCTAGCAATTACAAACACCCATCAAGGGATTCATACCAACACAATAACATACAATTAAATCATTATTATCACTATTTCCATGTTTTATCCTTCCTAACTTCATGCCCGCAGTCCTAAACATGAAATGTCCCGTCAACTACAGTTATTACATGCAACTAATTCTAGTCAACTACACATTAAACCATAACCTACCTCTATCGATGATCTTGGAACAAGCAAGCTACACCATGGATGCTCCTTCCCTTCCTTCAGGACTTAGAATGCTTAATCATCTAACAAACAAGTAGTTATAATAGTAATTAATCAATTACTCCTTAAATAAATACTTTGAGAATTCAAACCCACTAATTCTACCCTTATTCATGCTCTAAAACATTACCCAAGGAACAAATACCCATTAACAAGCTCTATCATATTCAACCCATCTCCATTAATGGAGTTTCAAGCCTAAAGATTCCATTTTATTAAATTCAAGGTCCCCAACCATCAATTTCTTGTTTTAGAGTCACTAGTTCATGCTAGGAATCATTAATTAATAATTTAGAAGTAATTCTAGGTGATATTAAACCAACCCATAGGTTTTCCCCAAAATATCATGAACTTAGGGTTCAAATCCCTAAGAATTCCACCATTGAAGACCGTTCTAAGGATTCTAGGATGTTAAAGGATTGAAATACGAAAAAGATGACGGAAAAATCTTACCTCAACGAAGATTTTTTATCATCCTCCTAGGGATTTGGTACAGTTTTTGAGTTAAAAATCAAAAACCCGTCAAAAACACTGTTATAAACTGCCTAGTTACTGCGGTAAAATTATCGCTGCAACGGTACCACTGTTGCGGTTAATTTTTCTGCCCGAACAGTGTTTAGTAAAACAGTCACAACATTTTACTCCGAAGGCGAATTAACAAACGGTCGGATGCGTTGGAAAGAAGACTCAAAGATCTTTCATTTGGTGGTATTTTACCCTATAACCCTTTATATTCTAGGAGATATACTCGTTTGAATTTGATCATAGTTTAAACTTAGCTCGAAACTCAATCGGTCAACTTAACTTTATGCTAGGGGTATTGTATAACCTTAGTACATGTCCAATGCACTCCAATACTAAGGAATTAGTCATATAAATTATGGTGAAGGAGGTTCTCATTCTTTTGCCGCAGATATTTTCAGTAACGATGAAATGGGTCGTTACATTAGATACCAATTTACTCACCGTTCGTCCCCAAATGGTCATTGGATGAAATGAGAGTTTTTAGATTGATTCTTGGAGTTTAGCATATACAATGGTTACGAAACTAATGCAACCTCCCATCAACTTATAACAAAATTTGATAACACTTACCAAACCGCCATCCAATAATAACACCAACCAACCTACACACCGCAGACCACTTGTTCTAGGCACAAAGCACGACCACTATAACTCAAGGAATACAATTCATAATAAAATTTATGTAACTGGTCATTTATAATACCCAGAACACCACATGATATTACAACGCACGAACATTTGGGATGACAATGGAGATAAAGGGACGGGGGGGGGGATGAAATTATGTATCACTGCAACCGGCACTTTGCAATGGTGAATTTTCCACTACAGCGACCCGTGGTAGTAACTTGGAACTTGGTCCCAGTTTAGGACATTTCACAACACACTTCTGGGAATTCGACATTACGAACTAACCTTTTCATGGCAATCACTCTAAACGTAGTTCTACCAATTCGTTTTACGCAACAAAAGTTTCTACGAGTTCCTAAACTTTTCCTCTAACCTGTTTACCAATAAAATCCACTAATCAACACACCATGATCCACCATTAAACACTAAGCCACACAACACCAAATTTTTAACCAAAGCCACAATACTCTGTGGTTGTTATTCCTATACTAAGAACAAGTTTAGTGGGGTACTTACACCCTATCCAATGTTATAACTACAACACCACCACCAACACACCACTATGGGTTTCCACTATCACATGTATTCTCCACCACAACCCATATTATTCTATTCAACCTTACAACATACCTCAACCACTCAAGGGGCAATACCAACCAAATGTTCTCATGTAACAACAAGAGGGATATAAATATGCCAAAACTTATCTAATAACTCTACTCCTTTGATCGACCCTGCAACTAAAGATCATCAACCAAAATCAAGCTAACTTATTTCACCAACTTTATCAACTCAACTGCAATACATTCGAGTATACTATTCACCGATAATTATTTCCATACACTAAGCATTTACATAATATCAATCCATAATCAACCATCTACATGGTTAGTCTAGTAACCCTGCCTCCTCACTAAACCTATGCACATTATTTAACTATCACTTCATTCACATCCTTAAAACTTAACCCATTATATTCATTCATAACCACCATGGACTTTGTACAACCGGTTAGTCTACCTTTAGGACATCAATGCCCTTACCCTCATAAGATCATTCCAGCCACTTAACTAAATAAGCTACATAATTTTTAATCACAAAGTTAAGTTTCAACTTACCCATATCAAGTAAAACCATTATTACCACCTCTCCTTATCATATTATAGGTAGCAACCAATTTTATATACCTAGTCCATTTACCTTGCATTAGTGACATCAACTACACAATTCACCTTATGTTCAAGTCACCAAGATTGTGCACGACAACTAAATTCATCTCAGTTCAACCAATCACTTATTAAGACATCATTAACAAGTCAACTCATTAACTAGATTATTCACACAAGGATGACCCAATAGCACTTCAGGCTCAAATAAAATCATTAAAGATCAGACCAAACAAGGATCCCTAGTATCATTATCATTAATCAAACCAAACAGGGATCCCAAATATCATTGTCAAAACCAGACCACACAAGAATCCCAAATATTTTTATCATCAATGATCGGACCATACATGGATATCTAAGTATATCGTCGAGGATCAAATAGAAATCAAGACATACCTCAAATCATGAAAAATCAATACATATCTCAAATCACAGAAATGAAGACATACCTCGAAATCATACCCAACCTTTACGATTCCCAAATATCCTATTGCAACCACTCACCTCATATTACTTTAAATAATTATTTACACTTAAATAGTTTGACAATCAAACAACTAGGTAATAGTATGGTCAAACAATAACCATCCATATAAGTAATACATGTCGCATTCTATCATACCACAATAAAAAACATTTAAATGACAAGTATTTTAACACAATATCAATAGAAGTTCACAACATAACAATTCAACCCCTATGCTTCTTATTGACGTCTAATAGTTGGAATACCCTGTTCCAACCTTTTAATGTTAGTGAGATACTAATTAGGACTAACCAGTCCCAATTGTGATGGTTGAGATACCAATTGGAATCTGCTACATACCAATTGGACTTAACTCGGGGAGACAACACTGAGATGACACGATTGGAGAGAAGAAAGTGAGATAGATTCCCAGATGCCTTATAGCCTCCTACAGATTTGATGTGGACGTCAACACATCAATCCGCAGGACTCTACTCAATATTTGCTCTTGTATAGAGAGACCGATAACCTGGACTCTGATACCATCTTGTCACGACCCAAGCCATGGATCATGTCGGGCACCTACCCAACTCTACTCTAAATAGGAGAACCCTTAACACCCAACCATTAAATTATTGCTGAAGTTAAAGCAATCTCTAAGTTAATCAAATAACCCAACCATATAAACAACATCTCATAATTCAATTACATTTAATAAGTGAAACAATGCGGAAGATAACTAAAGTGACTCCTCAGAACCTAGCCTAAACAGGTACAAGAGCACTAGACAAGGAGTAGGGACATCCATGGCATAATATCCATACAGGATAGAGAGGGCATGAGCTATTGGAGAATGGTCACCGTCACTGCTATGGAAAATCCAACTGACCTGTAACATGACTATATCCTCAAAAAGAGATATAGTAAGTTTAGTATCAGTACAAAACACACGTACTGGTAGGTATCATCGGCTGATCAGGGTTAGAAACATATAACAACTTATAGAAAATAAGAAAGATCATGACAAGCATACATGTTTAATAATTGAGCATACTTAACTTACTTCGACTTCCAATGTTATTGCCTTTCTTTTGTTAAAGCAAAAATTTACCTTTAGGGCATGAATAACTACCTACCTTCTATGAATTAATCTAACCCTCGCTTCTTACGTACTTACCTTATTACAACAACTTTATATAATTTTTTTTCTCTTTCCCATTAATCCTCTTATTGGATAATCCTTGCTCTCTATTATACTACCATTAATCATTTGTATTGCGTTAACCAAGGCAATTAATAGCATCAACAACTTTTCAAGGAGGGACACTATACTATACATCACGTATATATGTATATACATAAAAACATAATATTTACACATAATCCAAGACATACCGTATATTCACAGTTTGTTACAATGTCAAATCACATCTATCAACATAATCGGTCCACTCAAAGAACCACAAAATCTCATCAATAATCGGTCAACATAAGGAACCATGACATATCATTAACATAACTCAGTCCACTCAAGGAACCATCAACCACATGTAAATGTCAATGTACATTCAAATGCATGTGAATGAATGTATGAATGCAAGATGTGCACATCATCTCTTTCTCTTCTCAATCTCATCATCATCAATATTATTATCAACATCATGAACATCATGATCTCAATATCATCATCAACATCATCAACCCATCATCATCAATATCATCTCAACATCATGAACATCATGATCTCAATATCATCATTAATACTATTAATGTAAATACAAGATGCAGTCAACAAATATAAGTAGTGTCTGAAGGCAAATCGCGAACACCCAATTAAAATCAGGTGAAAGCAACATCGATCGAAATAAAACTTATAATTATTAACTATCAAGTAATTAAGGTCAATAATTATAAATTCATCATCTCAGATAACAACGAATATTCAGTTCCATGAGAAATCACAAGTATGCCTGAAGGCTAATTCACTACTTATTCAATCTAGCATTATCAAAACCAATCATTAATGACCAAAGGTTCTAGGACCAATCAAATGGGTATCAATTTAAGAATTCACATTTCACCAAGGTTGATATCCATATTTAAAATCATCATCCTATTTCGTTCACTAATCTAAAACACTTTTACTCATATTGAACCGGTAATTCAGTTACTAACCAATAACTCTTACACTCAAGTCATAACTAAGTTCAAGACACTATTCCCTTTAGCCGATTATTCAACCACTCAGCTCTATTCAACTTATAATTCTAGCTAGAGTCGTACACTTTTACACATCTTACATTCTAGCACTTAACACGACTTGACTTTAGGTTCTTAAGTTATATCATCACCTTCTTTTATCATAACTAATTCTCCTAACTGTCTTCTAGCTGGACTATCTCATACTCCGAATATGAATAGTATCAAGTTCACCCTTTTTAAAGGTATTAAAAACTATTTTTATAGGTTGCCTGGTCATCTAATCCTTCTATTATCATTCACATTCACAAATTAAACTCTACCGATCATCAAGTAATTCTAGCAATTACAAACACCCATCAAGAGATTCATACCAAACACAATAACGTATAATTAAATCATTATTATCACTATCTCCATAGTTTATCCATCCTAACTCTGTGCCCGCATGCCCAGATATGAAATCTTCTATCAACTACAGTTATTACGTGCAACTAATCCAAGTCTACTATATATTAAACTATAACCTACCTCGACCGATGATCTTGGAACAAACAAGCCACACCACAGATGCTCCTTCCCTTTCTTCAGGTCTTAGGATGCTTAATCATCTAACAAACAAGTAGTTATAATAGTAATTAATCAATTACTCTTAAATAAATACTTTGGAAATTCAAACCCACTAATTCTATCCTTATTCTTGCTCTAAAACATTACCCAAGGGTCAAATATCCATTAACAAGCTCTATCATATTCAACCCATGTCCATTAATGGAGTTTCAAGGCTAAAAATTCCATTTTTATTAAATTCAAGGTCCCCAACCTTCAACTTCATGTTTTAGAGTCACTAATTCATGCTAAGAATTGTTGATTAACAATCTAGAAGTAATTGTAGGTGATATTAACCCAACCCATAGGTTTCACCCAAAATATCATTAACTTAGGGTTCAAATCCCAAAGAATTTCACTATTGAAGATCGTTCTAAGGATTCTAGGATGTTAAAGGATTGAAATATGAAGATGATGATGGCAAAATCTTACCTTAACGAAGAATTTTCACCCAAGAAGTTGGAAAATCTCCCTCCTAGGTCTTTGGGTTGTTCAGTTAAAACTCAAAAACCAGTCATAAACACTGTTATAAACTACCCAGTTACCGTTGTGGCTGTTAATTTCTTAGCCCAGACAGTGTTCCATGAAATAGTCATAACTTTTTACTCCGAATACGGATTAACGAATGGTCAGATGCGTTGGAAATAAAACTCATAGATCTTTAATTCGATGGGTATTTGATCCTAGAAATTTCTATATTCTAGGAGGTATTATCATTTGAAGTTGATCCTAGTTTTAACTTAGCTCAAAACTCAATCGTTACTGTGCTAGGGGTATTGTATGACCTTAGTACATGTCCAATGCACCCCATTCTAAAGAATTGGTCATATAACTTATAGTGAAATATGTTCTCATGCTTTTACCACAAATATTTTTAATAATGATGGAACGAGTTGTTACAGATCACTTACCAGAAAAGTTGTTCAATGAACGATGGGGTTTTAGTGAGAGAAAATTAAATCTCCCTAAAAATGAAACTGGTCGCGTGTGCGCATCATACTCGCTTGCCTTCATAGAGCATTTGATAACCGAGACTAATATGACAGCTTCGGACACTTTAATATGTGACAATACTATTTCAAGGATGCAAGCTATATGGGCTGCTGGTGTAGTCTGCAAGAGTTTGGAGTCCTAATCAAACAATTTGTAATTTGTGATGGCTTGGATTTCTATGTAATTAGTGGTTCTGACAACATAACAAGTTTTATATTTTTATATTTTTGTTAAACTATTTTATGTAATTTGTGATGGCTTGGATTTATCTGTTTAATTTTTTTGCTATAAATTTTATTTTGTTATGAATTAATTTCTTAGATGTATAAATTTAGAGCATTATTTCTAACAGACTCTATAATTATTCCAATAAATGTGTATTCTACTGCAATAGATGTCTATATCTGCTTGATTATTTTTAATATATTCTACAATTATTCCAATAAATGTATATTCTATTGCAACAAATGTCTATATCTATTTGGTTATTTACAACACACTCTTCATCCAATCAAACAAATATGAAATCGATTGCAATAGAGATGGAATCTGTTGGATATAATCAAACAGATACATACATCACATCTGTTGCAACGGATTTTTTATTTGTTTGATTATTTCCAACATATTCTTCATCTGTTCCAACAGATCTATTATTACACGTGTATAGCAACTTATTCAACATATTTTAAGAAATAATTATGCTAATGTGAATCTAATTCATTGAGGATACTTATTAGAGTCAATTTATGACACATACACTTAGTTGATCATCTATCAAATGAAAGCACTATCTAATCATCGGGAATGTAATGGAACTTATTAATTGATCACTATATATAGTTTAATAACATTGTTTATTACTAAATATAGTTGAATGAGGCAATTCACATCAATTAGGCCAATAATCTATTGGAAATGATCAAACAGATTCTATATCTGTTGCAACAAATGAATAATTTGTTGGAAATGATCAAACAGATATGTACATCTGTTGCAACAAATATAGAATATATTACAAGTTGCAACAGATGTGGAATTTGTTGCAGGCCTTGATAGAGAATTGTTGAAAATAATCAAATATTTATGTGAAAATAGCTTTATTCAATCATATTTAGTAATAAATAATGTAATTTATCTATTTTTATTACCAAACATGGTTGGATATAGCAATTCACATCAATTTAGTCAATTGATTAATCCATTCAGGACGAATAAACTTAGTTGACCATGTAATTGCTATCTAATTCATTAAGAATGTAATTGAAGTTATTAATTCATAACTAATTATTGTTAAATAACTTTATTTATTACTAATTATGGTTTAATGTAGAAATTCACATCAAATTAGTTAGTTGATCACTCCATGCATGACGAATACACTTAGTTGATCATGTAATTACTATCTAATTCATTAAGAATGAATGAAGTTATTAATTCATAACTAATTATAGTTAAATATTTTTTTTATTACTAATCATGGTTTAATGTAGCAATTCATTTGTTGCAACATATGTAGAGTATGTTGAAAATAATCAAATATATCATTTATCTACTGCAACAAATATCTACATCGGTTTGATTATTTCCAACAGATTATTCATCTGTTACAACATATGTAGAGTATGTTGGAAACAATCAAACATATCATTCATCTGCCACAACAGATATGTATATCTGTTTTATTATTTCCAACAGATTATTTATCTATTACAATATATGTAGAGAATGTTGGAAATAATCAAACATATCATTCATCTACTGCAATAGATGTCTAAATCTATTTGATTATTTCCAACAACTTATTCATATGTTGCAACAGATTATTCATCTGTTGCAACATATGTAGAGTATGTTGAAAATAATCGAGTATATCATTCATCTGCTGCAACAGATATGTATATCTGTTTGATTATTTTCAACAGATTATTCATCTGTTTCAACCGATGAATAATCTATTGCAACATATGTAGAGTATGTTGGAAATAATCAAACATATCATTCATCTGCTGCAAAAGATGTCTATATCTGTGCTATTATTTTCAATAAATTATTCATCTGTTGCAACATATATTTAGTTTATTGAAATAATCAAATATATCATTTATCTGCTGCAATAGATGTCTATATCTGTTTGATTATTTTCAACAGATTATTCATCTGTTGCAATAGATTATTCATATATTGCAACATATATTGAGTATGTTGGAAATAATCAAACATATCATTCATCTGCTATAACAGATGTCTATATTTGTTTGATTGTTTCCAATAGATTATTCACCAGTTGCAACATATGTAGAGTATGTTGGAAATAATAAAAAAAGGATAGCTCAGTACACTAAATCTCCCACTATGCGTAGGGTCTGAGGAAGGGCCCGGCTATAAGGATCTATTGTACGCAATCTTACCTTGAATTTTTGCTAGAGGTTGTTTCCAAGGCTTGAACCCGTGATCTTCTGGTCACATGGCAGCAATTTTACCAGTTACTCCAAGGCTCTCATTTAGTATGTTGAAAATAATCAAACATATTATTTGGCAGCAACATATGTCTATTATATGTCTGATTATTTCCAATAGATCATTCATTTGTTGCAATAGACGAATAATCTGTTGCGACATAATTTATTTTTCCAACTGATTTTATATCTATTGCAACAAATATAACATATGTTGCAACAAAAGTTGTTCCTACACATACAACAGCTGTTGGAACATAAACAAAAATATATTTTATATAAATAAAAACAAAGTTCACTAGCGTAACATCATAATATATATCATCAACTAAAATTATCATGTTCATAATAAAACAAACAAAAGCACTAATTACTATTACAATAATGATGGAACATTTTGATTCGGGCATGTAGAGTACTTATTTTTTCTTATTGGCAATGATTCCCTGACTCTATGTCTCCTCTTCATTCACCTTCTTCCCGATTTGCTTGGGTCAACAGGTGGAAGAGGTATTTCTCTCTCTAAAATCTCCAAAGGAACAATTCAAGAATCTTCAGGAGGCACTAGATTAATTTCCCCACAATATGCAATTATGTATTTTTCCACCACATAATATGGAGATGAGTACTCATAAATCTGATTTTCAAATTGTGCACCATATTGGGCTCGAAGCGCTGCCATAACATGTGGATAAGGTATTTTGTCCAAGTCAAAAACTCTATACGTACAAGCTCTTCTTTGAAGATCATCTGCTGTAACATCACCATGACCGGTGATACTGAAATTATAGTTGTCTATTTGATGGGTCAATAGCTTGTTCCCCAAGTTGATGTACTTTGATATTTATTTTTCCATTGTAGGAACAAGTCTGTTTGGTGTGTTGACCAACTCCATACGCCTCTTGTGAAATAATTTTACAAACCTCATGTTTATTTTGTCAAATAGAGTGATAATGGAAAATTCTCTTTCAACCTCAAGCATTGCATTCACCAAATCAATAATTTTGACATCATAATATTATACTTATACAAAAAAAATCACTTAGTAAGATATAAAATTATAATAAAATCAAATAAGACACTCAATTTATAATATTGTACCTATTTACTGGGAGGAATGTCCTGCTCCATTTGTGGAATCCGCCATGTTCAAGATATTCGGCTACCTTGGGTACCATATCCCTTATTTTATTGAAATGGTCATTGAACTCACCTCTATCGCACGCTTTTACTGCTTTATAAAAATGAGATACGACCTTTAAATTGTGAAAATTGTTTTAAATATTTTCTCCAAGGTCCCTCATGCATCAACCATAATGAGTTGAAGGGTAGACAATTGAAACCATCTTTCGAATACTTGGATGCCTATCAGAAACTATGCACAACTCATCTGTATCATCTACATAGCTTCTCATTTGTTCAAAAAAAATATTGGTATAAGGTATCACATTCTTTGTCCATTACATAAAAACCACCAGACAAATATGATTCTCTGCATTCTGTACCACCGCCGATAGAAAAACTCCTACATACTTGCTTTTCAAGAATGTCCCGTCAATGGCTATGACTTTTCTCATTTGTTGAAAACCAAGAATCCAAGCCTCATAGGCTACAAAAAAGTACTTAAACTTTCCATTTTCATCAACCTGCAATGCCATCTTACTTTTTGGATTTGCGAATTTAAGCATATAATGGTACGCATCAAGCACTGCATACCCATACTCATATGTTTCCCTAACCAAAGACTTTGCGATCTTCATGACCTTATAAATATTCTAATAACTTACCTTACAATCCAATTTTGTATGGAGTTGATTGGCCATATCTCTTGTAGATGGGCCTTTACCATTGGGGAAGGTATTTTTGAAGTATTTATCGATGATCTTTGTCGTGAAGTGCGGATTATGACTCGTAATATGCTCCAAACCATATGTGTAATTCTTTTCATAGTTTCTAATACAAAATTTGTCAGAACTTATGAATTTCACAACCCTCAACCACCACTTGCACTCCGTATGTGCACAATTCAAATAATACACACTACGCGAATTAATCACCTTCTTGAGTCTAAAATCTTTTTTCAAGCAACCAATTTTCAATGAAGTTTCTAGTTCTTCCTTATTCTTGAATATCACTCCCTTATAAAAACCTGTTTCATCATCTTGAACATGGCTTGACTGTGATGATTGAGAACATCCCATTGTATTGCTCACAACAATAGGTGTAGGTGTTTGGTCCTCTCCACAGTCCTGCATATCCACTTCATCTCCACTCTCATCATGTGGAATATTCATGTCCACCCCATCCAATTCATCATTTAACATATCTTGTTGGTCTTGTTCTAAATTATGGTTCTCTATCAGTTTTTCAACCACGTACACCATTTAAATGGGCCTAGCTGCATCACTCAAATAAGCATGCAAACGAACTTGATTGCTTATCTTAAAAAGTAGGACCCTCTAATTTTTAAAAGAGTTGTGCATGTAACTGATGATAAGATCTTTTGGTTGGTAATTTAGTCCACAATAGCTAATGATTAAGTTCACAAAATCATCATATAAAATATCTTTTTGGACAGTCATTGTTATCGTCTCTAACATGTCACTATCCTTCTAACGCTAAATAAATCGATTGTTTTTCTCGATCTATTCACTATGGAAATCAACCCCTATTATTATTGATTAGTCCATTAATGGTAACTACAGAAATTTGTTATAAAAAAGTTAATAATGATAGTATAGTAAGTTTAATGGCTATATACAACAACAAAATTATATGTTGCAACAGATCACTATTATGTTGCAATAAATGACTAATATGTTTGATATAGCTTAACAACTGATGTAATATATATCCATAGGTTACTCATCTATTGTAACAGATCAAAATACTATTGCAATAAATAACTTATCTGTTGTATCCAGCTTCTGGTTCTATCCAGTATTGCCACCTGCTGTAACATGTATCCAACAGGTAAGTCATCTGTTACAACAGATAAGTCATTTGTTGTAGCAAATGACCTATCTTTTGAATTTAGCTTCTGGTTCTATCCCAACTACTATAACATGTATCCAACAGATAAGTCATTAAATTCTAATTTGAGGGTATTTTAGTCATATCGTCATAACAATGTGACTAAGGCCTAGTTGGATTGGCTTATTTTAAATTTTTTAAGCCAAAAATAACTTTTAATCACTTTTGAAGTGTTTGAGTAAACTAAAAAAGGGAAAAGGGCCAAATTTACCCCTCTACTTTCAAAAATTGGCTAACTTTACCCTCGTCATACTATTGGGTCATATTTACCTCTGGCGTTAAGAAATTTTTCATATGTACCCCTCATTTTAATGGGTTGCCCTAAATTCACTAAAATAACTTATTTTTAAAAATAAAACCCATAAAATAGGAGTTAAGTTGAGCTCGTAGGAGAATCATGATGAAATTAACCAAGGCACGCCAACCAAAACTACGAAATTGAACCTATTGATGAGCAAAAAATAGGTAAGAAAAAAAGTGGTGATAAAGACGGTAAAGATTGTCAAGAAGATTGTGAAAAAGAAAGTGCCCAAATCGGTTGCAAAAAAAAGTGGTTTGACCGAAAAGGCATGGAAAATGCTAACACAGAAACTATTTTGGATTCATTCAATGTTGAAAAAGCAAGTTGTGGAGGCACAGTTGAACCAGAAATTGAATATTTAGAGCCTACTAGTGCTGCTACAATTGGTGACTTGGAGAAAGGCAATTCCCAACCAATAGAAGTTGAGAAAGGTACTATTCCTGCTGAGGTTATGCTAGGAAAAAATGGAATGAAGGACTATGAGGTTAGTTTAACTAAAGATAAATTAGAGCTTCCGATTTCAGAATGTAATTATGCAAAGGACGATTTAGATTCCCCTGAGACAGGAAATGTAGTTCCTATTTCAGAAAAAAGGTAATCTTGTTCGGTAAAGATTCTTAAGAAGATTGTGAAGAAGAAAGTACCCAAATTGATTAGCAAGAATAGTGAAAGGACCCCTCTTTTGTTATGGTGTGTTATGTTAAGATTTGTAGGGTCGGGTGGGTATGGGTTTTATTTTTAAAAATGGGGGTATTTTAGTGAATTTGGGGAATTTCGTTAAAATGAGGGGTATAGTTGAAAACTTTCTTAATGGTGGTGGTAAATATGACCCAATAGTATGACGAAGAATAAAATTAGCCAAATTTTGAAAGTAGTAGAAGAGTATTTTTAACCCTTTTCCCTTAAAAAATGTTTATAAGTACTGGTTTTTGGCTTAAAATGCCAAAAATAAGACAAAAGCCATAAGTTAGGATTTATAACTTATAACTTTTGGCATATAAGTCTTTAATGACCTGTCTAATCAATATCAAAAGATACCTCATTTTTGGCTCGGGTTACAAAATTTTTTGAAAATACTATCTCGAATTAGTATGGGGTGACAAAACTTGAAATTTTAGAATTTAAAATTTTGGTCGGGCTAACGTCATCCTTCTATAGCGGGAATTTTTTCGCTCTAGCGGGACCGCCATAGAAGTCAACAGACCGCTATAGCGGGATGAAGAGACCAGAACCCAAGGTGCAGATTTTTAAATTCTCTTTTCTCCTCTTCAATTGTAAAAGGACGAGGTTTATTTAAAAACCCTCCTAGGGTTACCTCATGGCCTGGGAGCAATGGATATGATATATTTCACGTTAATAGGGTGAAACCCATGGATTTTCCACCGGTTGCATGTCGATATTCACTTTTATGGAGTTAAAAACCAGCCTTCATGCCTCCGTAACAGCTGTTTGGCGTCTAGGTAGGCTAGGTTTAACTGAGTATTTTGGACCTGAGTTAGAAAGCATAATCATGATGTAGATTGACGGGAGATTGCATGCTTAGACCTTTGGGCACGGAGTTTAGATGGATAAAATGGATTAAACTCGAATAATTGGGTAGGGAAAATGGTTGTTACGATTATGTTATTGAGTTGATTCATGAAATTATATGTTGCATTG
The DNA here is from genome assembly GCA_031232105.1 of Capsicum rhomboideum. Classification (NCBI taxonomy): domain Eukaryota; kingdom Viridiplantae; phylum Streptophyta; class Magnoliopsida; order Solanales; family Solanaceae; genus Capsicum; species Capsicum rhomboideum. Next base: position 41,025,409 of record CP124719.1, on the reverse strand, counting down.
CTATTGTTCATTCCTTGTTTGTTTAATAAAGGTGTAGTATACAAAAATTGGGAGAATATTAATTAAATGCTTACCCACTAGGGGTGATTAGTATTGGTGGATTCAGAAGAATTTGTGGTGGTAACTAGAGAAATGGGAAACTGGTAATATGTCAAATAGAAGGATGAACAGTTGGGGGTGGGGTACACTACTGATTATGTATATGCGCACTTGATAGGTGATGGTTTTAATGTAGTTGAAACCAAATGTGTGTTATTTGTGCATGATAACTAACTTGTAGCATTGCTTGTACAATGCATGTTTAAGGGAAAGTGAATGACTATTTGATGTCCTAAATGTTAATCGCATGCAATGAACTTAAATGAAAGCTTATTGGATTTTACAAGTATTGTTCTTTATCATTGTGGATGTGATTGTTGTGATATCTGTCATTGTTGTGGAATGTACCAGTATTTGGATATCTCCACGTGATTGGTGATATAAGATTGGTAGGAACTTGATGTCTGAGATTTAGGTACATGGATAAGCACTTGTCCCCTGCAGGTTATGACTAGTGGGCGCACACATAAGATTTTAGCATATGTGTACAAGGTACAAGTGAGTGTGACAGTTCCTTGAGCAAAACAAGGATTATGTGTTTCTTGATTATATTGGTTCCTTGTGTTGGACCGGGCTTATCTGTTTACTTGAGGTATATGTTGGTTCCATGAGTTGGATCGGGCTTATCTATTTATTTGAGGTATATGTTGGTTCTTTGAGTTGGACTGGGCTTATCTATTTATGTAAGGTACATGTTGGTTATTTGAGTTGGACTTAACTTATTTGTTTAATTGATATAATGGTTTTTAGATGTAGACCGAGATGAATGATAATGCTGTCGTTATTATTATTAAGGATCCTTGAGTGGTTCGGGTTGGTTGCATGTCATTGATATAACTTTGTATTGTCTATTGCTTATGCATTTGGGACATGATTTATATGATAGTTGTGTTATGGTTATTGACTTGGAGTCTTATTATTGGTCTTAGTGGACTTGACTGGTTATCCTTGTTGACTCTTTTTGACCAAACTTCATGTTATAATTGTTTACAGGGTTAAGTATTATGAACTTAAAGGGTAGTTTCATGATAGGGCTTAGGAGTGTTGAACTATTATGTGCCTATAATGACTATACTTGTTGAAGAGTCTAGGTGGATTAGAGTAGGTGCCCGCACGATCGGGTTTGTTGGGTCGTGACAATTTGGTATCAGATCTTAAGTTACCGATCTCCCAGTACAAAAGCAAATGTCGAGTAGAGTCCTGCAGATTGGTGTGTTGACATCCACATTTAATCTTTGGGGAGCTATGAGGCATTCTAGGGAATTGTTCTACTTCTTTCTTTCTTTTCGTGCAGTTTATGTGCTTGCTTGTATGGGTTGAGTCCAATTGGTATCTCTGAATTCCAATTGTTATCTCAACAAGGTAAATGGATGTTGTTTGACTTCGGTTGATATGATACAAGCAAAGAAAGTTGGTACCAGGAAGGTTCCAATTGGTATCTAGCCATAAAGGCTATGTAATGCATGGGCAATTGGCTAAATATTATCCCTGAGATGAATAAAGAATAATAGAAAAGCCTTGCTTAATGATGAAACTTGAAATTAGTGCTTATGTGTATTGGTATTGCTTGAATGACTGGGAGTATGTGAAATGTGATTATTTGAATTACTATGGAATTCGTGGTCGGTGAAAGGTCATAACTTAGTTATGTGTTGATGGTTTAAGGAATTATTGCAATGTGATTTATCTGGAAATTGTGTTTCTTGACATATTGGCATAGGCCTGTCATTGGAAAAAAATGATAAGGGAAAGAATAGTCTATGGTTATGGGGAAACTCTTGTTTCAGTATAGTCGAAAATTATTGGGGACCATGGGAAAAGGGCTATTGTGCAAAATAGCGGGATTTGTTGTTATGAAAATTTTCTTATTGTAAATCATAATTGGTTTTTGGTAATGTGATGCTAAATGTTGTTTATGCATGGCTGGGTTTGGTCTTAAGATTGTGTTAAAGGCCATTATGTAATTTTATGTTTTAATGCTAAAAACAGGGAAGGGGAATAAGGAAAATGCAAGAAATTGTAAAGAAATGGGTGGCTGCTGTTTGGGGCCGCCATAGCAATACTGCCCCGCCATAATGGGAATTTTTCCTCTATAGCGGTATGCAAGCTGCTATAGCGGGATGGGTGGGGAAGAACCCCTGCCCTATTTTCCCATGTTTATATTTTCATTTCGGGCTTGTTTTAATCGTTAGTTTGAGCTATGAGCTATTGCGTGATTCTAGAAATCGCATATAGAAATGTAAAGTAAGCATTCAACAACAACAACAACAATAACATACCCAGTGTATTCCCACAATGTGGGGTCTGGGGGGGTAAAGTGTACGCAGTCCATACCACTACCTCAGAAGAAGTGGCAAGGCTGTTTCCGTCAGACCCCCGGCTCAGAATAGATAGCAGTATAACAAGCAGGAAATATAAAAACAAACAATAAAAGCGAGGTAACACACCACGAGGTAAAAGAAACAAAACGCCCATGAAGTAATGCTAAGAACTACTATTCCAAAATCGAGCACATCGTACAAAAACACCACAAACAAGAAACTACAAGGCATAGGAATAGCATTATGCCTACAGGTACATCGACAAACAAGGCACTCCTCCCTACTAGTAAGGACACACTCCTGCTCACTAACCCTCTACCCTAATTCGCGTCCTCCACACCTTCCTATCAAGGGTCATGTCTTCTCTAAGCTGCAACTGCTCCATGTCATGCCTAATCACTTCCCTCCAGTATTTCTTCGGCCTACTTCTACCAGTTCTAAAATCATCCATTACAAGCCTCTCACACCTCTGTACCGGGGCATCCGTGCCCCGTCACATCACATGCCCAAACCATCTCAACCTCGCTTCCCGCAACTTATCTTCTACCGAAGCTACTGCCACCTTCTCTTGAATAGCATCATTTCTAACCCTATCCCTCCTAGTAAGTCTGCACATCCATCTCAACATTCTCATTTCCGCCACCTTCAACTTCTGTATGTGCGAGTTCTTAACTGGCCAACACTCAGCTCCATTCAATATATAAAAATTATTATAAACTAGCATCCATATATGGTAAAATAAAGAGAAGGAAGGAATAATGTCTAGTGCATGCCCCAAATGGGGGCAACCCAAATCAATCATAAAAATATAAAAAGGGGGGAGAGTGGGACTGAGCTGTACTGAGGGCCCTAGATGGATGCCCTGTCACTATCGCGGGCTAAAGGGTGGGGCCCTCTCCCTCTGCATCACTGAGGAAAGAAAACTCCCGCATATCCTCTGACTCTAACTGGGGAAGCTCCTAATCGGGGACTACACATTTAAACATACATTTACGGTCTTCCACATTGGTGCTAGCATGCTATCCCTGGAGTGCCTCCTCCTTTTCTCCTCATTGAGCTCTCTGCAGAGCACTGTATAGTCCTGGGTAAGTGGATATGAGGCTATGAAACTAGCAGAGGCATGATCCATGCGTCTCTTCACCGCGGCCAGGTGTAACACCCCGTACCTTCCCAACCCTACTTGACGACATTGAACAATGTTCACTTAGGTGTTGAGAGCCATAAGTATGTAATTTGTAATGATTTTGATGAGATAATTGATGTTGGCCTTTGTACATGTGATTAGACTTTTGTAGGAGGTGTTTTGTGACTTAGTGGAACATTCGTGGGGTTAAAAACGAGGCTTGAAGGACCTCCAAACAAAGGAAATTAAAGGTAAGAAGTAAGTTAAAGAATAGAACTTGAAGTATCTAACCAAATCCGCGAAGAAAAGTCGAAGAATGAAAATTTTAAAAAAATAGGAATGGGACGCGCCCAGGGGCGTGCCAGGGAGCTCTGGGATAAAATTTTTAGCCCACAGGAAGCAAGGTGGGCCGCCTAAGGGCGTGCCAGGTTGCTTGTGTGCACCTTTCAAAAGTTGAAAATTTTTCTAAGTCCCAAGGGTGCCCGGGGACGTACCGGGCCAATTTTTGCCACATTTATTCTACAACCACGAGCATATACATGGAATAATTGAAGTATTATATTGGTTTTACATTTTGATAAGATTATCCGTGGATGATCCAAATGACGGTTTTACCCTTTTGGGCAAAATAAGCCATATGTGGCTAGAATCACTTGTTTTTGGGATTGAGGCTACGAATATAAATCCCGTGAGTGGGAATATCATTGTAACGCGTATGAAATGAATTAAACATGAGAAATTATTGATTTTGTTGGATCAAGTGAATTGGGCTCAAAAGAGGCCCAAAATGAGGCAAAAGTCATGGGCCAAAAATGGGTCAAATGACCCATTCTACCTTTGACTAATCAATAATTGAGCAAAGTGACTAAAGATGACTTCAAGGGTCTATAAAAGGAGTAAAAAATCAGATTTTTAATCCACAAAAACACACATGCTTTTCTATGCTTTTTCTAGAATTCTCAAGAAAACCCCTTTGGGCTCTTCAAACCCTAAGTCATCTTTGCAGCAAGATCATCATCTTTCAAGCTTAGGTAAGTGATTATTCTTATGGATTAATATATTATATGCATGGGAGAGTATGTATATCATGTTGGTTGTGCTTGGAAGTGTTGAACATGACACTTTGTGTTTTTGTAAAAGATGTGTCATATATAGAATTTAAACTTGAAAGATGACTTGTGGTTTTGATGAAAGAGAATGGTATGGATGAAATACCAACATGTATGGTGTGATTATGTTATTAAAGTTGTTATTTTTCTATAAGTATAAATTATGGAATTTTTGCCGATATGTTGATATGAGGTGTATTGAGGTGATTTGATGGAATAATTGTGATGTTGTGGTGATGAAGAGTGGAAAGTATGAACTTGGTGTGACATGCTAGTGGTTTATGATATTTTGGTCAATGTTGGGAATATTGTGGGATTGTTGGTATGATGATCTCATAAATGGTGTTGTCAAGGGGGAAATGACATTTTGAGGCCATTGTGTAACTCATTATCGTTATATGTATTTGTAAAGTAATTGGTGGTTAATGTAAACTCCACTATGTATTTGTGTTGTAGAGTGAAACATAAGGAAGGAGCTGGACTATTGTGTTCATATATAGGCTTGTGTATTCGTAGTAAGACGACAAGGTATGTAAGGTTACTTTTCCGCATCTTTCTGCAACATAGAGTATTCACCTTGTTATGGTACTTACTCATGTCTGAAGTGTTCTAAAGTACCCCAGTTCAGTTTGAGATATATTGTTATTCATATGTCCTATTCTTAGATGAATTATGATTCACTTATCTCTTATTCATTGACTGAAGTTCCAAATGCTCCCATAACGTTGTAATTTCAAAAAGAACTATCTCAAAGAGAGTAAGATATAAAGAGAATCTTTTAATGCTTGAAAAGCATTTTTCCAAACATGTCATGTTCCAAAGTCTAATAATATTATGATTATGTTTGTACCAATCTCTCACAAGTGTAAAGGTACCAATCTCATAAGATCTCATAAGAGTAATGAAGAGGTAATGTGCGAGTTAATATATGTATCCCTCCCAAGTAAAAGAGTCAATCTCATGAAGTTAAGGAGTGAAGTAATGTGTGTGTGTTTCCAATAGTATCACGATCCTCAATGTATCATAAAAGTATCAATCCCTCCCAGTTAAGAAATGAAGAAAAGTTTGTATATATTATAACTCCAAGTTCCGAGAATGTTATGTTCCAAGTTTGAATAAATCAATCTCTCCCAAGTATTATAACCCACCATAGAGTGGATGTATGTTAACCCACCATAGAGTGGATGTATGTTAACCCACCAATAGAGTGGCTGTATGTTATATTATTAACCCACCGATAAGGTGAATTCATGTTATTTTACAACCTACTAACCACGTAGAAGAATAGCAATGGTGATGAGCATAGAAGCAAGAAAGAATCTCTTGACTAGAAGAATCTCTTGAATAGAGGAATCTCTTGAGTAGAAGAATTTCATGAATAGAAAGAATCTCTTGAGTGAAGGAAACCTCTCTTGAATGAAGATGTGACTGAAAGATATGATATGAATAATATGGGTATAAATGAGTGATCTAAAATGACAATAACAGAAGCAATATACATGTTTCCTTACATAAGACGATGGTTTATCCACATTGAATATTCTCTCATATTTTATTCCATCGACATTCTCATGTATGATGTAGTTTCTTATGAGCCTTACATACTCAGTACATTATTCGTACTGACCCCCTCGGGGGACTTACCTTACATGTTGCAGGTGCAGGCATGAGTAGACCTCCACAGTAGATTGACAGTTATTTGCGGATCTTTGGTGAGCCCCAGTTGGTTCGGGACTTTCCGAGTCACAGTTGTACATGTGTTTTGGTGTTGTACATGTTGTCTAAAGTGGGGACTTATCTCAACTTTTAGTTGGTCTTGTAAATGCATCTGTTAGAGGCTTTTGTAGACGTATGTGGGTATGTGAATGTAAGAGACGTATGTTCATTTTGACTTGATGGTCCTAATGGCCAAGTTTCATATATAATATGTTTTCCATGACTTCTGTATAGTTGCATGAGACATAATGAGATTCATACGAGTATATGCATATGAATGTACATGAGCAAAGATTAGTTCTTTCGGGCCATATCGGCTTCGGGTGCCAGTCCGTCCCGAATGGGATTTCGGGATGTGACACCAGGTCAGCCTTTAGGTGGCTGCTAGGAATCTAGGACTGGAAGGGAGGGGCTGCATCATCATCATCAGTATTAGCCTCCTCTGCAGCCTGGCTACTCTCAACCTCACTGACCTTCTTCTTCTTCTTTCCCTAGGACGTGACCTCCTTTATCATGAGAGGATGGAAAGAGGCTTTCATCTCTAGCTCGTGGTCAGCCTACTCCTTGGGAACCCCGATAAGTCGGCACAGTGCAAAAACCAGACTGGGAAGGTAGGGGCCCTTCTTGTTGCTTTGGTAGAAGTCCTTCCATTCTATTACAATTTGTGCCTCCACATTCAGTGTGATCCCCTGTATAGTGCAGGCCACCACTAGAGCCCGTGAGTAGGTCACGTTATAAAGGTTTCCTGACAGATAAATCCTTTGGGACACTAGGTTCATCCACCTCCTAGCATCAGCTGAGGTGTAGGTTCTCATGATGCCCTCATTAGTAGACCAGTAGGCCTGGTCTCTGAACTCCTTCTCTACTAGAGTAACCTGCAGCCACCTCATGTCTATCTCCCTGGCCTTGGCTAAGTACCCCGTATTTAAGACACTCGGCACCCCCAATACCTTATTTATAGTCTGCATGTCCACAGGGATATCCACCCCTCTGATGCCGATGGTAGAGTTGGGGTTATCTTAAAGCACGGTAGGGAGTATGGCATAGAACTCCCATACCTAGTCGAGACCTCGAATGGGGAAGCCACTACCAGTGGGGCCCAACTGACCTCCTGGAGCCAGTTGTAGAATGCAGATGCCTTCTCCTTTACCCCTCTCATGGAAAAGGCCCTCTTGTAGTAGAACCCATCATCTTGTACTTATGATATCTCACCCGACAGGCTTAGTCGGGAAATCTCTCATTGGCGGGAGCATTTTCTTGGTTTACAGCCATTAGGGTGTGTTGATCTGTAAAAATCATGAGGAAGAAGCATGTTAGAATTCATAAAGTATTAAGAAATTGAATTTCAGAAAAAGGCAATGCCTTAGCTTAATCTAGGAGGCTACTGTCTGCAGCCTCCTGCTATAGCGGACTACATTCCTCTATGGCAATATCACTATAATGGGAATTTCTCTTCTATAGTGGGGTCGTTATAGCGGGACAAGGCCGCATCGTCCCCAACATGCTGAGAGGTGCAATAATGGCACCTCTTGACGCAAAGTCCCATTTTCAACTTTTCGACTTTAGATCAATGTTTCTAAAGTACCCTAGCACTAGTTTATGCAAAAATTTGGGCATGATAACACCTAAAACATGCCCAAATCACTAAAACCAAATCAAGAACAACCCTTCACACTCTCTACTATTTTGAGCCCATTTTTGCCATGAACACCATAATTCTTATGCCAAGAACGCTATAGAGGCATTGTAGATGTAAAGGAAGCACCTATGCTTCCATATTTTGGCCAATTCAAACCCAATTTTGAAATTTCAAAAACTAACCCAAAACCTTTCCCTTTTCTACGAAATCAAGCGTAAAACTAGCATAAATATGTACAAAGAAGTAATGAGAGTAAGGGTATCGATAATTACCTTAATTATAATGATATGAGCAAAGTAATCTAGAAGGGAAAGGAGATTTTTGAGTGAAAGGAGGAGAAATAGGCGAGAAAGCCATTCTCTCCCCCTTTAATATGTTATGCCCCGCTATAGCGATGCCGCTATAGCGGGAATATTCCCACTATAGCGGGATCCCAACCCTCGAAGTGTGAATTTTTTTTCGTCTGTGGTATTTGAAATTCTTTCATTCTAGTGTATTGACGAGACCCTGTATACCTTGGGTGGTCGGGAAATATTTGCTTTATTTATCTCGTGCTATTCATAAGGAAGAATAAATTCTAGATGGAGCGGAGTGGTATTAAGGTCATACTTGGAATTCTATAGTTCTAAGGAAACAAAATTTTGGTATTCCGCGTAATGTCTGTAAATATATCATCGTAATAAAGGTGTTAAGGTTCTACTAAAACTCGTGCAGATTTTCTTAATCATGATCTTTCGGGGATGAATAATGGGTAAGTTGGTCTCTGTTGTAATGACCTATTCCATCGTTATTAAAAGATACCTCATTCCGGGCACGTTTTACAAAAAATTTTGGAATTTGAAATTTCAGTCGGGCTAACGTCATCCCACTATAGCAAAAAATTTTCTGCTATAGCGGTGCCGCTATAGTGGTCGGCAGGCTGCTATAGCGGGATGATGGGACCAGAAACCCCAGGTGCGGATTTTTAAATTCTCTTTTCTCATCTTCAGTTGTAAAAAGGATGAGGTTCATTCAAAAACCCTCCTAGAGTTACTTCATGGCCTGGGAGTAATGGATAAGAGATATTTCACATTAATAGGGAGAAACTCATCAATTTTCCACCGATTGGACATCAATATTCACCTTTATGGAGTCAAAAAATTGCGTTAATGCCTTCGTAGTAGTTGCTTGGCATCCCGGTAGGCTAGGTTTAACTGAGTAGTTTAAACCTGGGTTAGAAAGCCTAAACATGACGTAGATTGACAGGAAATTACATGCTTAGGCCTTCAGGTATGGAGTTTGGATGGATAAAACAGATTAAACTCGGATAATTGGGTGGGGAAAATGGCTGTTACGATTATGTTATTGAGTTGATTCATGGAATTATGTGTTGTGTTGTTATTGTTCATTCCTTGTTTTATTAATAAAGGTGTAGTACCCAAAAATTGGAAGAACTTTAATTAAATGCTTACCCACTAGAGATGATTAGTGTTGGTGTATTAAGAAGAATCTGTGGTGGTAACCAGAGGAATAGGAAATTGGTAATGTGTCAAATAGAAGTATGAACGCTTGGGGGGTGGGGTACACCACCAGTTATGTATATGCTCACGTGATAGGTGATGGTTTTAATATAGTTGGAAACCCAATGTGTGTTATATGTGAATGATAACTAACTTATAGTATTGCTTGTACAATACATGTTCAAGGAAAGTGAATGACTGTTTGATGTCCCAAATGTTAATAGTATGCAATGAGCTTACATGAAAGCTTGTTGGATTTTACAAGTGTTGTTCTTAATCATTGTGGACGTGATTGTTGTGATATCTGTCATTGTTGTGGAATGTATCGACATTTGAACATTTCCATGGGATTGGTGGTATAATGTTGGCAGGCACTTGATGTCTGGGATTTGGGTACATGGACAAGGATTTGTCCCCTACAGGTCATGACTAATGGGAGCACATATAAGAACCTTAGCATGTGTGTACAAGGTACAGGTGAGTGTGAAGGTTCCTTGAGCGAACCGGGGATTATGTGTTTCTTGATTATGTTGGTTCTTTGAGTTGGACCAGGCTTATCAATATATTTGAGGTATATATTAATTCCTCGTGTTGGACCGGGCTTATCTGTTTATTTGAGGTATATGTTGGTTCCTTGAGTTGGACCGGGCTTATCTGTTTATTTGAGGTATATGTTGGTTTCTTGAGTTGGATCAGTCTTATTTGTTTAATTGATATAATGGTTTTTAAATGTAAATCGGGATGCATGATAATGCTGTCGTTGTTGTTTTTGAGGATCCTTGAGTAGTCTGGGTTGATTGCATGTCGTTGATATAACTCTGTGTTGTCTATGACTTGTGCAATTGGGACATGATTTATATGATAGTAGTTTCATAGTTGTTGACTTGGAGTCTTATTGTTGGTCTTAGTGGACTTAACTAGTTATCCTTGTTGACTCTTTTTGACCAAACTTCATGTTATACTTGTTTACAGGGTTAAGTATAATGAACTTGAAGGATAGTTGCATGATAGGGTTTAGGAGTGTTGAACTGTTATTTGCCTATATTGACTATACTTGTAGAGTGTAGGTGGATTAGAGTAGGTGCCCACATAATACGATTAGTTGGGTCATGACAAAGTCAAAAGCCAAAAGCCAATCCAAACGAGCACTAATTCAACGTAGCATCCATTCTGATGACTACCGCATAGAGTTATCCATTTTCTTTGCTTTGGACACTTTATAATTTCATACTTTTTTTTCCTATCCTTTTTCATTAATTTTTACGATCTACAGGTCTTTTTGTGCAACAATTTTTTTTTAATCTATATGTACCACTGAAATCTTTTCATATTTTAGTTTTTCTTGGTATTTGAGGTTCTGCTTAGTTTTTTTGATTTTTAATTATAGGTTTTCAGATATAATTTTATCCTATATAAGAAGTGGGTGTTGATCAGTTGAAACAGGATGCTATCAGTTGACATGTCTTGTTCAGCCGGCTTCACTCCGAAAAATTAAGTACTCTTCTCTGCTTTAATTTATTTGTCTTATATTAAAAATATTATAAATCATGTCAACAACTTTCTGTCTTAAAATTTTGTACCCTTCTCGGTTTTAATTTATTTGTCTTACTTTCCTTTTTAATTCATTATAACATTTGAAAAACACATCAAAAGTATTATAAATCAGAATAATTAACAACTTAAACTATTCTTATATCAAAAAAAATTGTACTTATCTCCGTTTCAATTTTTTTCATCTTACTTTCTTTTTAATTCATTATTATATTTGAAAACTACATCAAAAGTATTACTTTTTTTTTCAGTAAATCAAAAGTATTACAAATCACAGTAATTAACAACTTAAAATATTCTTATATGAATTTCATTGATCTAAATAAAATAATATATGCATATTTAAGAATTTATTAACTAAACATATGAAGGTTCTCACTTACAAATGATAAAATTATACATATCTTAGAATTTTCGAGTATCAACATTGAGTTTGTGAACTTTTAGTTAATTTAGGTGATATTGTTCTCTTTTAGTTTAATATCCCAAAAGAGATAATTCTCACATTGGTCAATGTGGAATATGAGCATTCTTGGAGTTTTTAGATGGTTGAATGGGAATATTGAGGTATAACCCGTTGAACTGCTTATTCTTTGAAGGATTTTTGCTTTTTGTTTTCTTTTAATGTGTTAAAGTTGGTTCTCTACTAATTTTAAGGTATAAGCCTTTGAAATTTTTCTTGCATGCCGGACTAATGTGCGCATTGACTCCTCATATATGCTCTTATAGTATTCATCTTTCCTCATCGAGTTCACGTTTTGTTATTATTTTATTTTTTATTCTTATACCAAACCACACCTTGAATGAGGTTTGAAGAAGATCTCATGTTCTGAAATAATAATTTTTTATTTTTATTATATTTTATTATATTAAATATTCAATTTTTTTCTAAGAGTTGCATTATCATGACCCAATTAACTTTGAGTGGCACTCACACTAACCCTCCGACAGGAGAAACATCTAACCTATGCCCTTAACCCACTCAATTAATCAATTAAGATTAATATTAATAAATCTCGACACAAATAATAAAGATTCCACAACTAAATAATAAATGTGGGAAAATATAACCTATTACATTCCAAGGACCCGAAAGTCACCGTACAAAGATGCTAACAAAAATCGTCTAAGAATATCTCAAAATTCACTAATAAGATAAAATATCATTGTCCAAAAGAAAGATAATATGAACTACGAAGATCCGTGACAGCCTGAGATTCAAGTAGCTCACCCTCTGATCAAATCAACTAGCACCACTTGAGATAAGGTCGTATCTGAGTTTGTGGAACACTATCTGCACTCAACAAAAAAAGAGCACATGGTAGTATTAGTACAAACCACTATGTACTGATAGGCATCATCAGCCAACTCAACTTAGTAATAAGTATAAATCATCAATCAAATAACAAGTAGATAGGAGCTTCAACACATAACAAGTAGTTTATTCAACAAGCAATCATTTCAGCCAGGCTAAGCAATATCAACAAACAAGTCATGTAAGCCACCAACAATTATCATAAACAATCACGAATTCACAATCTCAATAATCACATCACAACGTGGATCTCTGTCCATCTCAATATCATATTTGTATATCCTTTACTTTCATTATCATCACAATATATCATACTAACTCACTCCTCAAAACACTAATCTATACACACATGCTAAGGGACTTATTTCTTCCCAACTTGTAATGACCTAGAAGGGACGCACCAGGGTTTATGTACCGTATCGATGTGGTACCTGATCCATAATAATAATAATAATAACAATATCATACCGACGTGATACCCAATCCTTAATAGTTATATCAATTATGTTTTCACTTTTACTATCTCTTAGGACATAACTCAAGTGCACTCAATTTTACAAGTACACTTCACAATCAAATCCCAAATTAAACAGTTCATCAATCAATAACTTATTCATTCAAGCATTAACAAATCAATATTCATCAACCACATGTATGTCCGAAGACTAATTATCATGTCATTTAATTTAGAAATCTACAAGTAACTACATTAAGTTTAAACTCTATTTAAACCATAACCTATGAAGAACCCGAAATCCAAGATTATTCACAAGAGCTTTTTCTTTTCTCAATGTGTTTGATTGTTCACGGTCTAAAATAAATAAATACAAGGATAATTAATTATTTTGCTCTTCAATTTAAGCCTTGGGGATTCAACCTCACTAGTTATACCCTTATTCATAACTCATAACCTTAGCCAAGGTTTTTTCAACCATTAAATTGCCCAAATTTCTCATAATTTAAGTTCAAGAGCAATAATTCTACGCTAGGAAGTGTCAATTAACAACCTAGAATCAATTCTAGATGATTTTATATCTACCTATATGCTTTTATCATAATTTCATGAACTTAGGGTTTTAATTCATCATTCTTAGAATTTTTAGATGGTTGAATGGGAATATTGAGGTATAACCTGTTGAACTGCTTATTTTTTGAAGAATTTTTGCTTTTTGTTTTCTTTTAATGTGTAAAAGTTGGTTCTCTGCTAATTTTAAGATACAAACCTTTGAAATTTTTCTTACATGCCCGACTAATGTGCGCATTGACTCCTCATATATGCTCTTATAGTCTTCATCTTTCCTTATCGAGTTCACGTTTTGTTATTATTTTATTTTTTATTCTTATACCAAACATCACCTTGAATCAGGTTTGAAGAAGATCTCATGTTCTGAAATAATAATTTTTTTATTTTTATTATATTTTATTATATTAACTATTCGATTTTTTTTCTAAGAGTTGCATTATCATGACCCAATTAGCCTTGAGTGGCACTCACACTAACCCTCCTACGGAAGAAACATCTAACCCATGCCCTTAACCCATTCAATTAATCAATTAAGATTAATATAAATAAATCTCGACTCAAATAATAAAAATTCCACTACTAACTAATAAATGTGGGAAAATTTTATCTATTACATTCCAAAGACCCGAAAGTCACCGTACAAAGATGCTAACAAAAACCGTCTAAGAATATCTCAAAATTCACTAATAAAATAAAATATCATTGTCCAAAAGAAAGATAATATGAACTACGAAGATCCGTGCCAGCCTGAGATTCAAGTAGCTCACCCTCGGATCGAATCAACTAGCACCGCTTGAGATAAGGTCGTATCTGGGTTTGTGGAACACTATCTGCACTCAACAAAAAAAGAGCACATAGTAGTATCAGTACAAACCACTATGTACTGATAGACATCATCAGCCAACTCAACTTAGTAATAAGTATAAATCATCAATCAAATAACAAGTAGACAAGAGCTTCAACACATAAAAAATAGTTTACTCAACAAGCAATCATTTCAGCCAGGCTAAGCAATATCAACAAACAAGTCATGTAAGCCACCAACAATTATCATAAACAATCACGAATTCACAATCTCAATAATCATATCACAACGTGGATCTCTGTCCATCTCAATATCATATTTGTATATCCTTTACTTTCATTATCATCACAATATATCATACTAACTCACTCCTCAAAACACTAATCTATACACACATGCTAAGGGACTTATTTCTTCCCAACTAGTCCTGACTTACAAGGGACGCACCAGGGTTTATGTATCGTACCGATGTGGTACCTGATCCATAATAATAATAATAATAACAGTATCATACCGACGTGGTACCCAATCCTTAATAATTATATCAATTATGTTTTCACTTTTACTATCTCTTAGGACATAACTCAAGTGCACTCAATTTTACAAGTACACTTCACAATCAAATCCCAAATTAAACAGTTCATCAATCAATAACTTATTCATTCAAGCATTAACAAATCAATATTCATCAACCACATGTATGTCCGAAGACTAATTATCATGTCATTTAATTTAGAAATCTACAAGTAACTACATTAAGTTTAAACTCTATTTAAACCATAACCTATGAAGAACCCGAAATCCAAGATTATTCACAAGAGCTTTTTCTTTTCTCAATGTGTTTGATTGTTCACGGTCTAAAATAAATAAATACAAGGATAATTAATTATTTTGCTCTTCAATTTAAGCCTTGGGGATTCAACCCCACTAGTTATACCCTTATTCATAACTCATAACCTTAGCCAAGGTTTTTTCAATCATTAAATTGCCCCAATTGCTCATAATTTAAGTTTAAGAGCAATAATTCTACGCTAGGAAGTGTCAATTAACAACCTAGAATCAATTCTAGATGATTTTACATCTACCCATATGCTTTTATCATAATTTCATGAACTTAGGGTTTTAATTCATCATTCTTAGAGTTTTTAGATGGTTGAATGGGAATATTGAGGTATAACCCGTTGAACTGCTTATTCTTTGTAGGATTTTTGCTTTTTGTTTTCTCTTAATTTGTTAAAGTTGGTTATCTGCTAATTTTAAGGTATAAACCTTTGAAATTTTTCTTACATGCCCGACTAATGTGCGCATTGAATCCTCATATATGCTCTTATAGTCTTCATCTTTCCTCATCAAGTTCACGTTTGTTATTATTTTATTTTTTATTCTTATACCAAACCTCACCTTGAATCAGGTTTGAAGAAGATCTCATGTTCTGAAATAATAATTTTTTATTTTTATTATATTTTATTATATTAACTATTCAATTTTTTTTCTAAGAGTTGCATTATCATGACCCAATTAGCCTTGAGTGGCACTCACACTAACCCTCCTACGGAAGAAACATCTAACCCATGCCCTTAACCCATTCAATTAATCAATTAAGATTAATATAAATAAATCTCGACTCAAATAATAAAAATTCCACTACTAAATAATAAATGTGGGAAAATTTTATCTATTACATTCCAAAGACCCGAAAGTCACCGTACAAAGATGCTAACAAAAACCGTCTAAGAATATCTCAAAATTCACTAATAAAATAAAATATCATTGTCCAAAAGAAAGATAATATGAACTACGAAGATCCGTGCCAGCCTGAGATTCAAGTAGCTCACCCTCGGATCGAATCAACTAGCACCGCTTGAGATAAGGTCGTATCAGGGTGTGTGGAACACTATCTGCACTCAACAAAAAAAGAGCACATAGTAGTATCAGTACAAACCACTATGTACTGATAGACATTATCAGCCAACTCAACTTAGTAATAAGTATAAATCATCAATCAAATAACAAGTAGACAAGAGCTTCAACACATAAAAAATAGTTTACTCAACAAGCAATCATTTCAGCCAGGCTAAGCAATATCAACAAACAATTCATGTAAGCCACCAACAATTATCATAAACAATCACGAATTCGCAATCTCAATAATCACATCACAACGTGGATCTCTGTCCTTCTCAATATCATATTTGTATATCCTTTACTTTCATTATCATCACAATATATCATACTAACTTACTCCTCAAAACACTAATCTATACACACATGCTAAGGGACTTATTTCTTCCCAACTAGTCATGACTTACAAGGGACGCACCAGGGTTTATGTATCGTACCGATGTGGTACCTGATCCATAATAATAATAATAATAATAACAATATCATACCGACGTGGTACCCAATCCTTAATAATTATATCAATTATGATTTCACTTTTACTATCTCTTAGGATATAACTCAAGTGCACTCAATTTTACAAGTACACTTCACAATCAAATCCCAAATTAAACAGTTCATCAATCAATAACTTATTCATTCAAGCATTAACAAATCAATATTCATCAACCACATGTATGTCCGAAGACTAATTATCATGTCATTTAATTTAGAAATCTACAAGTAACTACATTAAATTTAAACTCTATTTAAACCATAACCTATGAAGAACCCGAAATCCAAGATTATTCACAAGAGCTTTTTCTTTTCTCAATGCGTTTGATTGTTCACGGTCTAAAATAAATAAATACAAGGATAATTAATTATTTTGCTCTTCAATTTAAGCCTTGGGGATTCAACCCCACTAGTTATACCCTTATTCATAACTCATAACCTTAGCCAAGGTTTTTTCAACCATTAAATTGCCCCAATTGCTCATAATTTAAGTTTAAGAGCAATAATTCTACGCTAGGAAGTGTCAATTAACAACCTAGAATCAATTCTAGATGATTTTACATCTACCCATATGCTTTTATCATAATTTCATGAACTTAGGGTTTTAATTCATCATTCTTAGAGTTTTTAGATGGTTCAATGGGAATATTGAGGTATAACCCGTTGAACTGCTTATTCTTTGTAGGATTTTTGCTTTTTGTTTTCTCTTAATGTGTTAAAGTTGGTTATCTGCTAATTTTAAGGTATAAACCTTTGAAATTTTTCTTACATGCCCGACTAATGTGCGCATTGAATCCTCATATATGCTCTTATAGTCTTCATCTTTCCTCATCAAGTTCACGTTTGTTATTATTTTATTTTTTATTCTTATACCAAACCTCACCATGAATGAGGTTTGAAGAAGATCTCATGTTCTGAAATAATAATTTTTTATTTTTATTATATTTTATTATATTAACTATTCAATTTTTTTTCAAAGAGTTGCATTATCATGACCCAATTAGCCTTGAGTGACACTCACAAACCCTCCAACGGAAGAAACATCTAACCCATGACCTTAACCCATTCAATTAATCAATTAAGATTAATATAAATAAATCTCGACTCAAATAATAAAGATTCCGCAACTAAATAATAAATGTGGGAAAATATTATCTTTTACATTCCAAAGACCCGAAAGTCACCGTACAAAGATGCTAACAAAAACCGTCTAAGAATATCTCAAAATTCACTAATAAGATAAAATATCATTGTCCAAAAGAAAGATAATATGAACTACGAAGACCCGTGACAGCCTGAGATTCAAGTAGCTCACCCTCGGATCGAATCAACTAGCACCGCTTGAGATAAGGTCGTATCTGAGTTTGTGGAACACTATTTGCACTCAAAAAAAAAAAAGCACATGGTAGTATTAGTACAAACCACTATGTACTGATAGGCATCATTAGCCAACTCAACTTAGTAATAAGTATAAATCATCAATCAAATAACAAGTAGACATGAGCTTCAACACATAACAAGTAGTTTACTCAACAAGCAATCATTTCAGCCAGGCTAAGCAATATCAACAAACAAGTCATGTAAGCCACCAACAATTATCATAAACAATCACGAATTCACAATCTCAATAATCACATCACAACGTGGATCTCTGTCCATCTCAATATCATATTTGTATATCCTTTACTTTCATTATCATCACAATATATCATACTAACTCACTCCTCAAAACACTAATCTATACACACATGCTAAGGGACTTATTTCTTCCCAACTTGTAATGACCTAGAAGGGATGCACCAGGGTTTATGTACCGTATCGATGTGGTACCTGATCCATAATAATAATAATAATAACAATATCATACCGACGTGGTACCCAATCCTTAATAGTTATATCAATTATGTTTTCACTTTTACTATCTCTTAGGACATAACTCAAGTGCACTCAATTTTACAAGTACACTTCACAATCAAATCCCAAATTAAACAGTTCATCAATCAATAACTTATTCATTCAAGCATTAACAAATCAATATTCATCAACCACATGTATGTCCGAAGACTAATTATCATGTCACTTAATTTAGAAATATACAAGCAACTACATTAAGTTTAAACTCTATTTAAACCATAACCTATGAAGAACCCGAAATCCAAGATAATTCACAAGAGCTTTTTCTTTTCTTAATGCGTTGGATTGTTCGCGGTCTAAAATAAATAAATACAAGGATAATTAATTATTTTGCTCTTCAATTTAAGCCTTGGGGATTTAACCCCACTAGTTTTACCCTTATTCATAACTCATAACCTTAGCCAAGGTTTTTTCAACCATTAAATTGCCCCAATTTCTCATAATTTAAGTTCAAGAGCAATAATTCTATGCTAGAAAGTGTCAATTAATAACCTAGAATCAATTCTAGATGATTTTACATCTATCCATATGCTTTTATCATAATTTCATGAACTTAGGGTTTTAATTTATCATTCCATCATTAACAATCTTCTCAACAATTCTATGATAGGAACAAATTACTCGGTGAAAAGAGTAGTGGAATTAATTACCCCAACAATGGAAATTTCCCTAGCACTAAAAGAAATCACCTCCTAGCAGTTTAGAACGAGACTTTTGAGTTTTGTGAAATAAAACTCAGAGAAGCCGACTTAAATTAATAAATTTACACATCGTCTGTTGCAACATTCACCACCTCGCTACAACAGCTCTACTGTGGTGGACTTAGGCTCGCTATGATGGCTCTCTGCTACACCACTACTGCCACTACTGCGGTACAACGACCATTACAGAGGGAAAATTATCATATAGCGTGCCTTAAACAGAAACTTGGGGAAATACTAAACAAACCCCTATTTCACAACATAACCATCGACTTAGGACATCACAAACTATCCCAATGCGGAAACCTCTATAACAGATTTGTACAAATCAATTTACCATCCCAAAACTTCTTACAAGAAACTATGCCACTTGACCATCCCTAACAAACACAATACCACCAAACACTACATCATGAATCACAAATTAGCCCTAAAGAACACAACACCAGATTTTTGTCTTTAACCAACCAACCTTGAGATTTTATCAACTCTCTTACTAGGGGAAATTCTAGCAGGGTACTTACACCCTAAACAATACTATAACAACAGAATGGATTGTTACATCAAATACCAATTAAACAACCATTCGTCCCTAAACGGGCAAGAAAGAAAGTAAGAGAAAAAGAGTTACCTGACTCGATAAAAATAGGGATACTTGCTACGTATATCTGCTTTCGTCTCTCAAGTGGCTTCCTCAACAAGAACTAGACCTTTACAAATGCAATTTCTTTCAAACTCAACTTGTGGACCTCTTTATCTATGTTAGCCACAGGCTCCTCCTTATAAGAGAGGTTTCATCCAAAAGGACCCAAACCCAGCAAATAATGTAATTACCATCACCATGAGACTTTTTTAGTATAGACAAATGAAATATGGGATGAACTCCCAACAAACATGGAGGCAAAGTTAATATATAGGCCACCAGCCCCACATACTTTAGAATCTCAAATGGTCCAATATATCTTGAGCAACACTTGCTCACCTTACAGAAAGTGCATATCTCTCACCTTTCGGTCTGCATATTCCTTTTGTCTACTCTGAGCTGCTAGAAGTTTCTCTTGGATAAACTTCATCTTCTCCAATGATTCCTTCAAAAGGTTAGTAACCCCTGGTTTCACCACAAAAGCATCAAAACACAATAGGAGATATACATCTCTTCCCATGCAATGCCTCAAATAGAGCCATATTAATGCTCGAGTGGTAGCTCTTATTATACGCGAACTCTGCCAATGGCAGAAACTGGTACCAATGACCTCTGAAGTCTATCACATATATGCGGAGCATATCCTCTAATGCCTGAATCGTCCGCTCAGACTGTCTATCGGTCTGATGCTGAAATATTGTACTAAGGTCCAACCTAGTACCTAACTTCTTATGCAATTTAGTCTAAAAATTGATGGTAAACTAAGTATCCCGATTTGAGACAATAAAGATTGGAACTCCATGCAACCGCATAACCTCATAGATGTAGATCGTAGCTAACTTCTCTGTATTATAAGTCATCTGAACTACAACAAAATGTGCAAACTTAGTCAGCTTATCTATAATAACCCATATAGAATTAATTTTTCCCAAGGTCTTTGGAAGACCAACCACATATCTATCGCTATTCTTTCCCACTTCCATTCAGGAATGGGCACCCTCTGAAGATGTTCCATAAGGTTTCTGGTGCTCATACTTTACTTGCTGGCAATTCTTGCATCGGAAGACAAAATCAACTATGTCATATTTCATCCTGCCCCACCAATAGTGCTATCTCATGTCATAATACATCTTGGTCGCACCAGGATATATAAAATATTTTGAACTATGAGACTCTGCAATGATAGTAGGAATAAAGTCATCAACACGAGGCATACAAACTTGTCCCTTAATTCTTATGACACCCTCATCATCAATCATAGATTGCTTAGCCTTACCCTGCAAGACTTTATCATAAATTCTACTCAACTTAGCATCCTCGAACTGCCTAGCCTTGATCCGATCAAGAAATAAAAACCTTGTATCTATACAAGCTAACAATCCACCTCTCTTAGATACCTCAAGTTTCATGAAATTGTTAGCTAGATTCTGAATCTCTCTGGCTAATAGACGCCTGGTATCCTTCAATTCAGCCAAGCTACACATACTCTTAGTCTTTTTACTCAAAGCATCGACCACTACATTAGCCTTACCTAGATGGTATAAAATGGTAACATCATAATCCTTGAGCGGCTCCATCCATCTACACTTCCTTAAATTCAGATTTCTCATATATGCTATAAACTGTGATGGTTAGTGAACACCTCACAATGAACCCTATATAGATAGTTCCTTCATATTTTGAGTGCAAACACTACTGTAACCAATTCTAAATCATGCATAGGATAATTCCTCTCATATACCTTTAACTTCCTAGAAGTATAGTCAATGACATTCTTTTCCTACATAAAAAAAGCACCTAAACCAGAGTGTGAGGCATCATAATAACTAATAAAATCTTTACCCTCCATTGGCAAAGCAAGAATAGGAGTGGTAGTTAACAATGTCTTGAGCTTTTGGAAGCTTTTCTCACATTCATCAGACCAATGAAATGGTCTCTCCTTCTGAGTTAGACAGGTAAGATGGGAAGCAATACAACTGAACCCTTTCATAAACATGAGATAATAGCTAGCCAACCCCACAAAATTATGAACCTCGATCACTGAAGTAGGCCTAGCCCAACTCTTAACTCCCTCAATCTTTTGTGGGTCACCATAACTCATTCCTTCAAAACAATATGTCCCACGAAGGACACGGAATAAACTATGATGCCCAACACAATCCTTAGGTGATTCTCATGCTCTGCATTACTCTTAGAATAAACTAAGATGTCATCAATAAAAATAATCACAAATAAATCTAGATAGGGCTTAAATATTCCATTCATCAAACCCATGAAAGTAGTTGGGGAAATTAGTAAGCCCGAAAGACATCACTAAGAACTTATAGTGTCCATACCTAGTCCTAAATATGGTCAAAATATCTTCAGCCCGAATCTTCAATTGATGATATCCGGACCTCAGATCAATCTTAGAAAAGACTGATGCACTCTATAACTGTTTAAATAAATCATTAATGTGGGGAAGAGGATACTTATTATAGATAGTAACCTTATTCATTTGATGGTAGTCTATACACATACGCAAAATACCATCCTTCTTCTTCACAAATTACACTGGAGCACCCCATAGGAAGGCACTTAGATAGACAAACCCTTTACTAAGAAATTCTTAAAACTGAGCCTTCAACTCCTTCAACTCAGCTGGTACCTTCTTATAAGGAGGAATAGAAATAGGATGAGTATGCGGCTTCCAAATCAAGGCAAGAATCAATGTCGCGGTTTGGTGGAATTCTAAGCAAGTCCGCATAAAACACTTCTAAGAACTCACATACCACATGAACTGACTCAACAGGTGGGACCTTTGCACTAGTGTCCCAAAGATGTGCTAAGAATTTCAAACCCCCCTTCCTATCAATCTCTTAGCACGAATGAAATGTATAAACTTCATAGGAGTAGGACTATAATCACCCTCCCACTTAAGTCTAGCTATCTATGGCATAGCCGTAATCACTATCTTAGCATGAAAACCTAGAATAGCATGATAAGGAGACAACTAACTCATCCCCAGAATAATAGCAAAATCAACCATGTCCGGAATCACTAAATCTGCCCACATTTTATATCCCATAAAAGTAACAAGACAATAATGATAAACTCTATCAAAAACCACAAAATCACCAATAGTAATGGACATATAGACAGGAGCATCAAGTAAATCATACCCCATGTCCAGCCCCAGAATAAAATAAGCAGACACATAAAAGAAAGTAGAACCAAGATCAAGTAAGACCATAGCCATCTGGTCACGAACAAGAATAGTGCCTTTGATTGCCGCATCTGATGTCTCTACCTCAGTTCTGCCTGAAAAAGCATAAAAATAAACCCAGTCACCCATTTATGTTCTTTATCTATCGAGCTAAGTACCATTCATATCAGCATGACCATTGCCTTTTTTAGGCTGGTTGCCACCTCTACCCGATAGGTGATCACCACGCCTACCTTGAAGATAACCTCTACCAAGAATATTGCCTCCCCTACCTACTAGAGCCAGAGCTCAAGGAGCCTATTAGTGGACTGAGTGACCCACTTGTCTGTATTTGGGACAATTTCTCTAAATATGACCAACCTCACTACACTCATATCAAGTCCAGTCCAAGGTGGGTTGCTAAGCTGAACCAGACGAAGTGATATAACCACTAAAATTTTAAAAATAGATGGTTGGCTCCTGACAAACCCCCAGCTGAAATCCGCATAGCTGATTGAATAGGGTGTGCAAAGTACCCCTGAGAAATCTGACCCTAGAGAATGAACCATTGCAGGTTCCCTCTTTTTGGGCCTTCTTCACTGCCATCTTCGCATACCCCTCCTGTTTTACTCTTTCTACACTCTTGACAAGCTCAATCACCTCCTAAGAAAACCTACCAAAAGATATCGTCTAAAGAGCTAAATTCAGGAGGCCCATGTTCAACCCCTTAACAAAATAGTGAATCGTCTAGTCCTCAGTATATAACAACTGTAGTGAATATCGGGAGAGTAAATGGAACTAAGCATTATAGGCTGCAACTAAAGAATTCCTATGCTCAATAGTGGTGAACTTATCCCTTCTCCTATCCTTCAAGGTATGGGGAGCATACTTCTTTAAGAAGATAGAATAGAATTGATTCCATCTCAGTGGAGGTGACCCAGCGGCCCTACTGTTGCGACCCAGCTATACACGCAAGTGTACGTGATCGTGCAAGTAATAAAGTGGCTCCTTTTAAAGAGCCGGATATCGAACCCAAGGGACTTTCATCAACAGAAATCACTCTGGACGTCAAACTATAATTAAAAACTAGTATTGCGAAAATGACAAGTGATTGGGTGCTAAAAATTAAATGATTGCAAACTAAGAACTCCTATCTTCGCTACCGTAACTTTGATTTTCGCAAATATGCTTTAAAAATCAATAAAAAGTGAATTCCCAGGGCTAAGGCACCTTGAACATCATCTCTCGAGCATAATTGTTGTTGGTTTAAGCATTTTGAGTAGTTTATCATGGTTATCAATCCCAAGGTTAATTTTACAACTATATTCGTCTCCAAATTATAATTGTCTCCTAGAACTTAGAAACCTACCTACATCTGTGAGTGGTGATAAGCTTAACCAAGTCTAGAGCATTCGAGCTTTCTTCTTGTAATTTATCAAGTGTGGGTGGTTAGGTACCTCTCGGTCCTAACCACAGGTCAATCCCTTAGAATTACGTCTCCGAGACAGACCACACTTCATATATTCAAGTTCTATCTCTCCGTTTCTCTCTCGAGCTCACTTCAAGACAAGAAACATATTCCAATGGTGATCAAACATCAAAATAATGAATTTTAGAATATATGAATAACCACTTTATAATAAACTCCAGCAAAAACCAATACAATTAGCCCAAAAGGTTCATGTTCTTGGCCTTAACCCCAAGAATGAGGGGTTTTAGCCACTCATAATGTTTATTAACAACCAAAGTAAATAAATACCATAAAAGTACTTAAAAACTGAAAAGAAGAGGATTGGAACCTAATTAAGATGCCCAAAAACGCCCAAAATATTCTAGGGAGGATGGAATATGATACAATAACTCAAAAGCCATATTTATAGGCTCAAGTCGAGGCAAAAATCGGCTAAAAAGCTGCCCGGCACGCCATTGGGCGCACCTAGCTCTTAGGCAGATTTTGCCTCAGCAAGCAGTGTGCTCCTAGGCGGCGTGGCACGCTGCCTGGACGGGTGACAGTTTTGCCAAACGCGGCCTGGCACGCTGCCTAGCGCGCCAGGCCCTTTTTTTTGTAATTTTCTAGCTTTCGTCGACTTCTCTTCGCGGATTTGGATGGATTCTTTAAGATCAACTCTTTGGCTTGTCTCTTATCTTCAATATTCTTCACTCGTAGCTCCTCCAAGCCTCACTTTTCATGCCAAACATGCTCCACAAAGTCGCAAATTCCACCTACAAGAGTCTAATCATATTGGTTAGCACATTATCTCATTTTCCATCAAAAAACTTATATACTACACAAGTATTGTTCTCAAAACTAAGGTAATCATGGGTTAAAGTCGCTACTAAGGCATATAAATACGCCTCAGATCACCACCCCACACTTAAACCTTTGTTTGTCCTCGAACAATTACTCACACTCAACTCAGGGCAACTTTTAAGCAATAGATACAAAATGAACATTCTTGCACAGCTTACACAACCACATTTCAACTTATGCACCACATACTAGGATATTACTCAATTACATAACAGGTTGAAACAACCTACCCTCACAAAACAACTTACTAGTTGCAAATTTATGCGTGATACATTATTAATAGTTTACCAAACTTCACTAACCATGTGCCCTCACAACAAGAGAATCACCCCTCAATTCCACAACGTAATTACTAAACGGGTGCATGAATGAAAGTCACTCACTCTCAGAAAGAGTTCACATGCAACACAAAGATGAACCATAGGCTTGCCCTTAGTGTAATACTCCACTAATGTTAAGATGTTAAAGCTCAGGATCAAGTAGGACTTTGTAGGGGTTGTAATGTGGGCACAAGGACGGGTAGGAACTATTTGGTCAAGCATAGTGACTATCTTTCCTGAGCGCTTTATTACACTACAAAGTACATTCAGAGCACCTTCAACCAACATATTTTCCACTACTTTTCTCTTCCCAACTTTTCTTTGTTTCGCCCCATAACTTTAAACTAGCGTCCGCACATCGGATAAGGAATATGTTATCAACCATTGATTCAAAAACCAGATTATTTTTTTTATTATTATTATTATTTTTTATTTTTTATTTTTGAATATCTTCCCCACCAACATGCACAAATTTTCTCACACACCTATCAGAGATATGCTTGAGGCTTTAACTTAACTCTTTCCTTCTTCCCAACTCCGGTACTCTTTCATCTCTTAATTTCCTAATTAAAGCGCTTAGGAGTTATTGGATCAAATTCTGGTTCACTAAAAGAAGAGGATTGAGCTACATGTAAAGCTAACAAGGAAAAGGCTAAAGGCTCAACGGGGCTAACTAGGATTATGCGCAGAGGGTAGGTAAAGTGGGTCTAAAATATGGCTATCAAAGAAATGCCTATATCATCTCCTAAACTTAACATCTCTTATTTCGCTTTGCAAACACCCCGGGCAAGTTCTAGACATCATCATGCACATGGAATATCATAACAAAACCTTACTCACACATGGCACATGTTCAGCTCAGCAGGTTCACCATAAAAACTCCAAAATCATGCATCAATTCAATATTAAGCAACTTAGCAAGTCAACTAAGTGAGAATTAGGCGTCTCCACACTTGCTATTATATATCTGGGCATGTTTCACACGTGTAAGAACAACTGTATAGCAAGCAAGAACACCTGACACGACACTACATGACTAATTTGCTCTTAAGACGGTCGTCATCCATCCATCATAGAGCAAATCCCTTAGTCCTATGACTAAGGTGACTCAGAAGTAATAAACCCCCAAAACAACACAAAATAACATCAAAACTCCAAAATTTTAACACAATTTTTTTTTTGTACGGTTCAAAGGGACTCTCCTTAGTAAAAGAACCGAAAACAAACGCTAAGGAACCCAAAATAAAAGCATACAGCAGCACACGTATACATACATACAAGAGAAGTCCATCACACCCTACCCCACACTTAAAATATTAGCACTGTCCCCAATGCTACCAAAATAAACAAAGCAAGAGTAGGATGTAAGGAGCTCCCTGGTCAGTCGAGGTAGTCGTCATCCTTCGGTCCACGGACATCTAACGGTGGATCATCTGCCTCAGATTCCTCATCCTCAGAACCACTCTGGAGGTCCTCCTCATCTGTGGGGACATCATCATCCACAGGCTCCACAAAGTCAGGACCAATCCTCAATAAGGCCATGGCATGCTCATTGAGAGGATAATCTCTCTCTACCTGACTCAGCTCATCTGCCATGGAGGGTCGACCCCCAGTTTTGTGTCGCAGCATCTCCAATCCATACATGCGGGCTAAAATCCCATAATCTCGAGCATGATACTCTGCTAATGTCAAAGTGGGGCCGAGTGAATCTGGCGCCTTAGTCTGGGTGACATCCACAGGCGTTGTCGTCAAAGGAGGATGATAATCAAAATTTTCTTCAGGCACTTCGAATGCTCGCATTAATTTGGTCAACAGTCCACCGAAAGCATATCGAAGACCTCCATGGAGGCGAGCTCGGCGCATTGCTGATAATAACACAGAACCTACGTCAATCTCTGCATTGGTCATTAGAGCGTATACCAGGCAGACCCGATCTTTTGTAACTTCAGTCATATGACTCCCCGGAATTAAGCAACAACACACAATCTTTAGCCAAATCCTCGCCTCTTTGTTGAGATGGGCAAAGGGTAGACTCTTGTGATACCCTCGTTGGTGATGGCGAAGCCACCTCACAGTTGAACGTGCGCCACACAGAGTGTGCCTAATTTCAGCATATGAAGGTCTAGCATTTAGTCTGAGTATGTCTTGGGGACTAGCCCGAGTGGGGATTTCCAATAATCCAGTCAAGCTCAAGGAGTCAAGTAGCACATCCGAACTTCGTACCACCACCGAGCATGTAGGTGCGTTCGGGTTCCAATTTGCGTATAATTCTCTCACCAGGTGTAGGTTGCAATCTGTGGGTTTGTTGAAAACAAAGCCCAGCCCAAGTTGCTCAAGTCGAGTCAAAATTTTTGGGTAAGCCCGAGCCAGGCTTGCCCTATCAATACACTCATCGGAGAAATATTTAGCTTCCGGATGGCTTTTGTACCAATTTTTCCCCGCACTGGAGACTGCATTAATCCCATACTTCCGTTTTTGCCCTTTTGGTACTGGGGGAGTTGCGGGCACCTTATTACCTGACCGACGTCTTTTGTGAGAGCTAGAGGCTGCTATATTAGAATCAGACATAGTACCTGTAGCAGAGATCCACAAACAAGTCAATAAACCTTGTAAAAATAGCTAACCAACTTGATGTGCGGTGACGTTGAGGGCCACCCCACACCTAGTCGCTTGGCACCAATTCAAAATAAGTATGGGCGGAGGGTACTCAGACTTCCCCTCATCACTTAATACCCCAAATCCAAGTTCCCACCATAGATAAATGTACATTCTTAATAAAGAAATCCAACAATAATCACATAGATTCCACCCATTTGAGTTGTATTCAGTGAGTTCCACCACTAATTTGCTCAATTTTCACCAATAAAGATAAACCCACTTCCACTTTGTTGCACCACAATAAGATTAGTAACCACAAGTGCACAGGCCTACCAAGTTCACTGTAATTCCCCCAATCATATGATATGATGCCAAGTCAACAAACCATGAAAATATTATGACCATAAACAAAACCAAGAATACCCAAAATCGCATAATCCATGGCAATTTGTAGAAAGAGAGAGTGAAGGAGACATACCTTGAGAGCTTTGATGTGTGACTTGAACACAATCCCAAAGTGAGAAAGCAAAGAGTCGAACTTTGTGTGGGCAAGAAGAGAAAAATAATAGAGAATTTTTTTTTTTTTTTTTTTTAGATGGGGGAGAAAATCGTGAGTTTGGGTGTGGGGTTGTGAAATATTTGTGAAGAATGAAGTAATTGGGGGATTTAAAAGAGGAGGGGTGGGGGTGGGTCATTTCTAGAACCCCCAAAAAAACTACCCAAATATCGTGCACAGGCGGCGTGGCACGCTGCCTAGCGCGCCTGTGCACTGCCCTTGTTGACAAAATTTTCTGCACAGGCGGCGTGGCACGCTGCCTAGCGCGCCTGTGCACTGCCCTTGTTGACAAAATTTTCTGCACAGGCGGCGTGGCACGCTGCCTAGCGCGCCTGTGCACTGCCCCAACAATTTATTTTCTTAGCTTTTTCATCTTGGCACGCTAGGTAGCGCACCCCATACTTATCCTTATAACTGAGCCCTTTTTCACCGTCTTTTCATGATCTTGGGGCTTTTACAAGTCCCAAGACTTGAAGCTTTGATCAAAAACATGTCTTGCCTGTCCGGCATCTTCAAATAATCATCCATCCGCCCAATTTGCCTTTGTCTTGTGGATTCTCATACCAACCTACTCCGTGCCTCTGCATAAACACAAGATCCTAGCACTATGTTAGAAAACAAAAACTGAAAAAAAAGAGATGGGTTGCCTCCCATCAAGCGCCTTAGTTTTGGTCGGGGCACGACTCTTCTTTTTGTATTTTTACTTTATAAATCTAACTATTACAACACATGCATGGGTTGCCTCCTATGTAGCGCCTGGTTTAATGTCGCGGCTCGACCAATTAGAAGAGCTTAGTTATCATCAAGGCGAAGCACGTCCTCCGTCTGCTTTTCTTCCTCACCGAAATAATGCTTCAATCTCTGGCCATTTACCATAAACCTTGTACCATCCGCCTTGTTCAAAAGTTCCACCGCACCATGAGGTGTCGTGCGACTTACCTCAAAGGGCCCACTCCACTTGGATCTTAGCTTGCCCGGAAACAACCTAAGTCTTGAGTTAAACAAGAGTACCAACTGGCCTGTCTCAAAAGTACGGGGAAGAATATGCTTGTCATGCCATCGCTTCGTTTTCTCCTTGTAGATCTTAGCATTTTCATATGCATGTGCACGAAATTCTTCCAACTCATGGAGTTGTAACAACCTCTTATCACCTGCCAACCCGGATCTAGATTCAACTTCTTTACCGCCCAATATGCTCGATGCTCAAGCTCAACTGGGAGGTGACAAGCTTTCCTAAAGACCAAATGATAGGGAGAAGTCCCTATAGGAGTCTTATACGCCGTTCGGTAGGCCCAAAGAGCATCATCCAGCTTAAGTGACCAGTCTTTCCTTTGAGTATTTACCGTCTTTTGCAAGATTTGCTTTATCTCACGATTAGACACTTCCACTTGGCCACTTGTTTGGGGATGATACGCTGTTGCCTTGTGTTTCACTCCATACTTTGCCAATACATTCTTCACCAAATAATTAATAAAGTGTGATCCTCCATCGCTAATAATAGCTCTTGGAGTTCCGAACCTCGTGAAGATGTGCTTTTGCAGAAACTTTACCACAACTTTGGAGTCGTTAGTAGGAAGAGCTGCGGCCTCTACCCATTTGGATACATAATCCACTGCAACGAGTATGTATAGATTTCCATTCGACTGTGGAAAAGGGCCCATGAAATCAATCCCCCATACATCGAAAATTTCTACTTCTAGGATGTTGTTAAGAGGCATCTCATGTATCTTGGCAATAGTCACCATACGTTGACATTGATCACAATTTTTCACAAAGGCATGAGCATCTTTAAATATCGAAGGCCAGAAGAAACCTGATTGCAATATTTTTTGGGCTGTTCGTTCACCACCATGATGTCCACCATAAGGTGATGCGTGGCATCTCTCTAGCACTTGCTTAACTTCCGTATCTGGAATGCATCTTCGTACTATTTGATCAGGCCCTTGCTTGAATAAATACGGCTCATCCCATATATAAAATGTGCCTCATATGCCAGTTTCTTCCTCTGTTGAGAACTCGAATCAGGAGGGAATAATCCACTCACCAGTAGGTTCACAATGTCCGCATACCATGGCAACTCATCGACTTCTAATGCCAACAACTGCTCATCTGGAAATTCCTCACAAATATGCCCATCATCCACTAGATGTGTCGAGCTCTCAAGTCTAGAAAGATGGTCAGCAATTTGATTTTCTGTCCCCTTTCTATCTTTAACCTCTAAGTCAAACTCCTGTAGCAATAGGATCCATCTAATCAAGCGCGGCTTAGCATCCTTTTTGTTGAATAAATATCGTATTGCTGCATGATCAGTATATACAATGACGCTTGTGCCGACCAAATACGATCTGAACTTATCAAATGCATATACCAAAGCTAACATCTCTTTTTCAGTTATCGTGTAATTAATTTGGGCTGCATCTAGAGTCTTGCTTGCATAATAAATAGAGTGAAATACCTTATTCTTCCGTTGACCTAGAACCGCACCCACTGCCACATCACTTGCGTCACACATGAGCTCAAATGGCAAAGCCCAGTCAGGAGCAATAAGAATAGGTGCCTCTATTAACTTCTTTTTCAAAACCTCGAATGCCTTCACACATGATTCACAAAATACAAACTTCACATCTTTCTCCAAGAGTGCACACATGGGACGTGCAATTTTGGAAAAATCTTGAATAAACCTTCTGTAAAATCCCGCATGACCCAAAAAACTTCGCACTCCTTTAACTGACACGGGTGGAGGGAGTTTGTCAATAGCTTCGGTCTTTGCCCTATCAACTTCCAACCCTTGCCTTGACACTTTATGCCCGAGAACTATACCTTCTGTCACAAGGAAATGGCACTTCTCCCAATTGAGAACAAGATTAGTTTCCTCACACCGAGCAAGGACTTTATCAAGGTTTTGCAAACATACCTCGAAAGAGTTACCAAAGACTGAAAAGTCATCCATAAAGATATCTACGAACTCCTCCACCATGTCATAGAAAATAGCCATCATGCAACGCTGAAAGGTAGCCGGTGCATTACACAATCCAAATGGCATACGCTTGAAAGCGTATGTGCCGTAAGGACATGTGAATGTAGTCTTCTCTTGATCTTGGGGATCTATAGCAATTTGATTGTATCCGGAATACCCATCAAGAAAGCAATAATATTTCTGCCCGGCTAAACGATCCAGCATCTGATCAATAAAAGGGATTGGATAATGGTCTTTCCTCGTAGCATCATTAAGTTTCCGGTAATCCATGCAAATACGCCATCTAGTTACAGTTCTTGTAGGAATCAATTCATTATTCTCATTTGTGATCACCGTCATACCACCCTTTTTTGGAACACATTGTACTGGGCTCACCCACGTACTATCTGAGATAGGGTAAACAATGCCAGAATCTAACCACTTAATCACCTCCTTCCTTACTACTTCTTTCATCACCGGATTTAAGCGTCGTTGGTGTTGTACACTTGGCCTGTGCCCTTCTTCCATGTAAATTTTATGCATGCACAAACCCGGATTAATACCATGGATGTCAGACATCTGCCAACCAATGGTCTTCTTTCTTCGTTTTAGAATCAGTACTGCCGCATCAACTTGTTCCTGTGACAATTCTGCTGCCAGAATAATAGGAAGAGTCTTGTTCTCACCTAGGAAAACATATTGAAGGTGGGATGGAAGTTCCTTCAATTCAAGCTTCGGTGCTTCCTCAATTGATGGCTTAGTTGGGGGACCGAGTGGACGATTTAATGGTTCCCATCTATTCTCTTTAGCATAGATACCCATAAGATCAAGAATTTGCACCATCTCACTAGCTTTTGCATCACCAAACACATCTTGCCCCATCAAAACTTTTTCCAACGGATCAGTAGCCAAAGTGTAGATGCTTTCAACAGCCGAATCTATAGCTGTGATGGCCGACAAGTTCTCATAAATTTCTGGAAGCTTCAAAGCCCTATATACATCAAAAACTTCAACCTTATCATGAGCTCGCATAGTAAGTTTCCCGGCTGCTACATCAATGATTGCACCTCCTGTGGCCAGGAACGGACGCCCCAAAATAAATGGGACTTCCGGGTCAGGCTCAAAATTCAGCACCACAAAATCAACGGGAAAGATCAATGACCCCACTTGTACCAGAACATCCTCAACAATACCATCAGGTCTAGTCACAGATCGATCTGCCAGCTGCAAAATAATAGTAGTAGGCTTCGGACGACCCAAACCCAATTCCTTGAAAACCGAAGTGGGCATCAGATTTATACTAGCCCCCAAATCACACAATCCACAAGCGCAGACACGATCCCCCAGAGTGATCTTTACAGTGAAGCTTCCAGGATCTTTCAGCTTAGTAAGTAACCGGTTCTGAATGCGAGAACTAACCTCCTCAGTCAAAGCCAATGTGGCATATTCTGTCAATTTACTCTTGTTTGCTATAATGTCTTTCACGAACTTGGCATACTTTGGAATACCCTGCAAGATATCCACAAGAGGTAAATTTATGTGCACTTGTTTAAGTAGTTCAATGAACTTACCAAAGCATTCATCCTCCTTCTTCTTTTTGAACTTCTGAGGAAAAGGAGGAGGCAACTTTACGCTATGTATCACTTTATCATCTTTGGACCTTTTGGTAGGCTCCACTTGTTCGTCTTCAATCACCACTACTTTCGGCTCCAATTCTTTTGCTGGTGCAACTGTATCCTCTAACTGCTTACCACTACGGGTGACGATAGCATTCACCTGCTTGGGATTTGGCTCAGTATCTCCTAGAAGACCTCCTTGGGGCCTTGTATTCTGTGAATTTGCTAACTGGCCAATCTGCTTTTCCAAATTCTGTGTAGCCAACTGATTGTTTCTCACATCTGCTGCCAGCTTTGCTTTTTCAGCCATAATCTGTTTTAACATATCCTCCACACTCAAGTCTCCA
Source organism: Capsicum rhomboideum (assembly GCA_031232105.1). Taxonomy (NCBI): domain Eukaryota; kingdom Viridiplantae; phylum Streptophyta; class Magnoliopsida; order Solanales; family Solanaceae; genus Capsicum; species Capsicum rhomboideum. The sequence goes on along the minus strand of CP124719.1, from coordinate 40,991,668 downwards.
GACTTAGCACCCACTTGATTACCTTGCCCTTGCTGTTGGTTGTACTGAGGTGCATATCCTTGAGGCCTATATTGATTTTGATTTCCTCCCCATGAGAAGTTTGGATGGTTTTTCCACCCAGCATTATAAGTGTTACCGTAGTTCTGAGCTCCACCTCCCCTTTGGGCATTACCAACAAAATTTACTGAATCCGGATTAGCACTACACAATTCGCTGGTATGATCACCATTTCCACATACACTACACATCATAGAAACTTGTTGCTGGACTGCATTCACTGGAGCTGGTTGTTGCCTCAAATTCAAACTACTAAAGTGATTGTTCATCATGTTCTGCATAGCTGAAATTTGGGCAGATAATGCTGTGACTGCATCCACATCTAGTTTCCCAGCAACCTTCTTTGTAGAATTCCTTGAATTATCACTATGCCAGTCTGTATTTCCCTGTGAAATATGATTCAACAGAGCATATAATTCATCATACGTCTTTTCTAAAGCCTGTCCACCTGCAGCTGAATCAAGTAGAATTTTAGTGTTGGGGTCGAGAGCCTCTATAAACGTATGCACCAACACTTCATTTGCTTGGTGGTGGTGAGGACACTCCCTCAACATGGATTTGAATCTGTTCCAAGCTTGGTACAAATTCTCATCATCTCTCTGTCTGAAACTTAGTATCTCACTCCTTAGCTTTGCTGTCTTTCCAGACGGAAAGAACCTTATCAAGAATTTTCGAGCAAGATCATCCCAAGTAGTGATAGAATTAGCCGGTTCTGCATCTAACCACCTTCTTGCTTCCCCCAACAGAGAAAAGGGAAACAAAGTAAGTCTCACATAATCTGAAGACACACCTGCCAGAATATATGTGTCACTGATCTCTAGAAAATTCCGAATATGCCTCTGCGGGTCTTCATGAGCGAGACCAGTAAACTGTCCACTTGAGTGCAAGAGTTGCACCATGTTCTGTTTAAGCTCAAATCTACCTCCAGCTGCCGGTTTGAGAATACTGGAGGTCACATTAGTGGCGAGTGGGATTGCCACATCGCGGATTGTTCTAGCTGCCATCACTTCCGGTTCACGTCTCTCTGCACCTGGTTCTTCAATTCTCACGGGATTACCCCATATTTCTTCGTCAGCCAGTTCGACTTGTGGGATTGGGTAGTCTGCAGCCTGTCTCCTCAATCTATTGAAATATCTTTCAGGTTCAGACTGCGGGGCTACCAAATCCTTGTTCCTTGCCAGTGTTCCGATGAAGTAAGCCTGCAAAATAGAACAGCTAAGATCAAGTTGTCAACACGTAGCTGAAAATTAAAGTACAACGTCAATAATTGAAATTTATCTATTTGAAAGTCCCCGGCAACGGCGCCAAAAACTTGTTGCGACCCAGCTATACACGCAAGTGTACGTGATCGTGCAAGTAATAAAGTGGCTCCTTTTAAAGAGCCGGATATCGAACCCAAGGGACTTTCATCAACAGAAATCACTCTGGACGTCAAACTATATTTAAAAACTAGTGTTGCGAAAACGACAAGTGATTGGGTGCTAAAAATTAAATGATTGCAAACTAAGAACTCCTATCTTCGCTACCGTAACTTTGGTTTAGCAAATATGCTTTAAAAATCAATAAAAAGTGAATTCCCAGGGCTAAGGCACCTTGAACATCATCTCTCGAGCATAATTGTTGTTGGTTTAAGCATTTTGAGTAGTTTATCATGGTTATCGATCCCAAGGTTAATTTTACAACTATATTCGTCTCCAAAATTATAATTGTCTCCTAGAACTTAGAAACCTACCTACATCTGTGAGTGGTGATAAGCTTAACCAAGTCTAGAGCATTCGAGCTTTCTTCTTGTAATTTATCAAGTGTGGGTGGTTAGGTACCTCTCGGTCCTAACCACAGGTCAATCCCTTAGAATTACGTCTCCGAGATAGACCACACTTCATATATTCAAGTTCTATCTCTCCGTTTCTCTCTCGAGCTCACTTCAAGACAAGAAATATATTCCAATGGTGATCAAACATCAAAATAATGAATTTTAGAATATATGAATAACCACTTTATAATAAACTCCAGCAAAAACCAATACAATTAGCCCAAAAGGTTCATGTTCTTGGCCTTAACCCCAAGAATGAGGGGTTTTAGCCACTCATAATGTTTATCAACAACCAAAAGTAAATAAATACCATAAAAGTACTTAAAAACTGAAAAGAAGAGGATTGGAACCTAATTAAGATGCCCAAAAACGCCCAAAATATTCTAGGGAGGATGGAATATGATACAATAACTCAAAAGCCATATTTATAGGCTCAAGTCGAGGCAAAAATCGGCTAAAAAGCTGCCCGCCACGCCATTGGGCGCGCCTAGCTCTTAGGCAGATTTTGCCTCAGCAAGCAGGGTGCTCCCAGGCGGCGTGGCACGCTGCCTAGCGCGCCTGGGCACTGCCTGGACGGGTGACAGTTTTGCCAAACGCGGCCTGGCACGCTGCCTAGCGCGCCAGGCCTTTTTTTTTGTAATTTTCTAGCTTTCGTTGACTTCTCTTCGCGGATTTGGATGGATTCTTTAAGATCAACTCTTTGGCTTGTCTCTTATCTTCAATATTCTTCACTCGTAGCTCCTCCAAGCCTCACTTTTCATGCCAAGCATGCTCCACAAAGTCGCAAATTCCACCTACAAGAGTCTAATCATATTGGTTAGGACATTATCTCATTTTCCATCAAAAAACTTATATACTACACAAGTATTATTCTCAAAACTAAGGTAATCATGGGTTAAAGTCTCTACTAAGGCATATAAATACGCCTCAGATCACCTACACTCCACAAAGGCCCTCTACCATAACTTTAGCATCACCTTGTAGCTAAAAGTGACAAACTCAACTCCATACCGCTCAATTACTCCCATTGTATGAAGTCTCTCGTGACAATCAATAATGAAGTTGTACACATCCTTAGATTCAGAACCATGAAATATCGGAGGATTCATCTTGATAAAATTATAGAACAAATTATGCTCATCCCCGATCATCACAAGACCTGCTACCTATCTCTAGAAGATCCCCATCTTTGAAGGCTCATCCACCCTGGAAGCCACGGTAGTAGCTTACTACACTCCTGGATATTATACTATGGAAACTATAGGTGTAACCCTCGTCACTACCAACTCACTCAAAAAATTCAAGACCTATTGAATCACATCTGACAAAATTGAAGTCGGTGTTGCACCTTCCTAAATTGGTGTCACTACCTCTCCTGCTGGCACCTTACAAAATCCTCTAATAGGGAAGGGGATTCTGACCTCTCCCTAGCCGGTTTTATGTCTTTCTGAGCTCTAACCCTAGCGGGTGCTGCTTTCTGTCCTCTACCTTTCATTCCTTCTCTCACTCACCCTCTACTACAAACTGTGTCCCTATTGGCCAATTAGAGTGCCTCTGCTTTTGCTTTGCCTGCACGTGTTCTCACCATCTGTGAGAATAAGAGTGAAAGAGGTCAAATACCAATTTGGATAAAAAAATACCAATTGAAATCAAGTAATAGGATGTAAAAAGAGAGAAAGAAATACTTTTTCCTAATGTCATGTAGCCTCTTGAAGAAAAGTACAGACGTCTCTATACTGTTCCACAAGACTCTTCAAGACATGTCCTTGTACAATGAGATCGACGAACCTAGGGATCTAATACCAACTTTGTCATGAAATAATTGATCATGAGTGGCACCCATACTAACCTTCCGGTGGGAGAACCATCTAACCCAAGCCCTTAACCCATTCAATTAATCAATTAAGACAAAACATAAATAAATCTCAACTTAAAAAATAAATATTTCAAATTATTTCCAAGACCCGAAAGTCACCGTGCAAGGATGCTAACAAAAAATGTATGCAGAAAAATACTATCTATTACATTTCCAAGACCCAAAAGTCACCATACAAGGACGCTAACAAAAACCATCTAAGAATATCTCAAAAATCACTAATAAGATAAACATCATTGTTCGAAAGAAAGACAATATGAATTACGAAGATCCGTGGCATCTTGAGATGCAAGTAGGTCACCCTTGGATCAAATCAACTAGTACCGCTAGAGATGAGGTCGCGTCTGAGTTTCTGGAACACTATCTGCACTCAACAAAAGAAGAACATATGATAGTATCAGTACAAACCACTATGTACTTGTAGGCATTATTGACCCATTCAACTTAGAAACAAGTATAAATCATCAATCAAATAACAAGTAGACAAGAGTTTCAACACGTAGCAAGTAGTTTACTCAGCAAGCAATCGTTTCAATCAAGCTAAGAAATGTCATCAAACAAGTCATGTAAGCCGCCAACAATTATTATAAACAATCACGAATTCACAATCTCAGTAATCATGTCACAACATGGATCTATGTCCATCTCAATCTCACATTTGTATATCCTTTACTCTCGTTATCATCACAACATATCATACTAATTCACACATCAAAACACTAATAAGTACACACATGCTAAGAAACTTATTTCTGCCCAACTAGTCATGACCTGCAGTGGACGCACCAGGGTTCATTTACTGTACCAGTGTTGTACCTGATCCATAATAATAATAAAAATATCAAACTGGTGTGGTACCTGATCCATCAACTAATAATGTACCAGTGAGTTACCCAATCCATAATAATTATATCAATTATGTTTCTAATTTTACTATCTCTCATGACATATCTCAAGTGCACCCAAGTTTACAAATACACTTCATAATCAAATCCCAATTTCAACAGTTCATCAATTAATTACTTATTCATTCAAGCATTAACAAACCAACAATCATCAACCACATGTATGTCCGAAGACTAGTCAACCTGTCATTTAATTTAAAAATATACAAGCGACTAAATTAAGTCTAAACTCCATTTAAACTGTAACCTACCTCAAGCAAAGAACCCAAAATCCAAGCTAATTCGTATGAGCTTTTCCTTTTCTCAATGCCTCAAATTGTTCACGGCCTATAATAAATAAATACAAGAGTAATTAATAATTTACTCTTTAATTTAATTCTCGGGGATTCAACTCCTCTAGTTTACCCTTATTCATAACCCATAACCATAGCTAAGGGTTTTTCAACCATCACATTGCCTCAATTTCCCATAATTTACATTCAAAAGTAATAATTCTATGCTAGAAAGTGTTAATTAACAACCTAGAATCTGTTCTAGATGATATTACATCTAGCCATAGGCTTTTCCCATTATTTCATGAAGTTAGGGTTCTAGCCCACAATTCCACTATTAAAAATCTTCCTAACGATTCTACAATAGGAACAGATTACTAGGTGAAAAGAGTAGTGGAATTACTTACCTTAATAATGGAAATCACTGTAGCACTAAAAGAAATCGCCTCCTAGTAGTTTAGAACGAGATTTTGTTTTTCAATTTTGTGAAATAAAACTCAGAAAAACTAACTTTAGTGAATAAATCTGCATGTTGTCTGCTACAATGGTCACCACGTCCCTACAACGAATCCACCATGGTGGAGTTGGGCTCACTATAGCATCCCTCCACTACACCACTACTACTATCATTATGGTACAATGACTGCTGCAATGGTCTTGTTGCGGCAAAAAAATAATGTTGCAGCATGCCTTAAATAGAAACTCAAGGAAAAACTAAACAAACCCCAATTTCACAACATAACCATCCACTTAGGACATCATAAAATTATCTCAATGCGGCAACCTCTATCATTAGAGTTCTACAAATCTATTTACCATCCCAAAACTTCCTACTGGAAACTATGCCACTTGACCATCCTTTTACAAACACAATACCACTAAATACTACACCATGGATCACAAATCACCCCTAAAGCACACAATACTAGAATTTTATCTAAAACCATCCTATCTTTAGATTTTATTAACTCTCTTAGTTGGAGAAATTCTAGCAGGGTACTTACGCCCTAAACAATCATATAAACGAAATGGGTCATTACATGCAAGATGTACTTAATTGATAGTTAATGTGTAAACAAATGCACAGTATGAAATTTTAAGATCACTATATAACTTCTCAAGGTAAGGTTAAGACTGCATACACTTTATCCTCCCCAAACCTTACTTATGGGATTACATTAAATATGTTTTTGTTAATGTAAGTTGATAAATAAATGACTTAGTTTTTAGATTATTTTACTGGGTATGTTGTCCTTGTTGCTATAAGTTAATAAGTAGTTAATTAGTAGTTGACTTAATTATTAGATTATTTTACAGTTTAAATTAGAAAAAAAAATGTGAAAAGCCTTATCCCCACCAATCTGCAATTATTTTTTTTTTTAAAAAATATCCATGGTGTTTGAGCTCGACTAATTTCATGACCTGCTATATTCCACCAGCATAGGTACGAGATAAATTTACATCTCTTTTAATCTGCAAAAATGATTTGGGCTGCTACTTCTTATATATTAATCCGTAGAAATGATTTTAGCTGCTACTTCATATATTTGATAGTTAGAACAATATATAGACTCTGATTCCTCGGTGCATATGAGCTAGTTGATTTCAGGGTCTAATTAACAGTGATTCCCTTTAAACATATGCAGATTGATTAAATCTCTGTAATGTATCAAAGGGAGTGCAATTAAAACTTGAAATATCTTACTTTATATTTAATGCTTAGAGATTTTTAAGGTAAAAAGGTCATGTTGTATTCGATGTTTGAAGAGTTCAATTTTTGGAGAACATTTTTTGAAAAATCATTTTCATTTGGATGATTGTAATTTTATCTGAAAAATAAAACATTTCTAATAAGATCCATGGAGCAATTATTAGATAGTAAGCACTAGCTCCTAGTGCAACTTTATAAAAAACAATCATTGAGAAGATCGAAGAGAATGTCAATGAAGTGGGTTGAAAGCATGAGGTGGTCTCAGGTTCAAATCCCAGTAGAGACAAAAAATACTAGTCATTCTTCCCATCTATCCTAGCCTTGGTGGACAGAGTTACCTGGTATCTGTTACTGGTTAGAGGTGACATGTATCCCATGAATTTAGTTGAGGTATGTGAAAGCTAGCATGGACATCACAATTATCCAAAAAAAAAAAAGATCATAGAGAATATGTTCGATTGGATGTTTAAAAGAGAGTAGAAAAACCAAAATGTAACCCATCATTTTGATGAACTTTCAATAAAACTCCTCATATAAAGAGAAACCTTATTTGATCATGAGATTATTCGTCATCTCACATTATTTTTAGTCTCCCCTGTCACACTAGTACAATTATTTTCGTGAAACTTCAATTAATATCCTTACTTATCTACTGCATCAATTTTTTTTACCATATTTCAACCCGAATAGATAGTCCCTTGACTATTCCATTAGAATATTATAAGTGTAACACCCCAAAAGTCCCTAAGATCATATCTTAGACTTAGAGTAGAAACCAACAGAAAAAATTTAGTTTTCATCACAGAACAACTCAGACCACGAGTCGTGGTCAGTACCACTGACTCGTTGGTTGGACCCATTTTGAATGGAAAGCTAAAAGTCCAAAAAGATGACAATTTTGCTCAGTGACCATGAGTCTCAAACAATGAGTCATTTTCATACTGAATGGCTCGTCAGGTGAATCATTCTGATGAGTAACCTGAGAGTTGGTATTTTACCTTAGAGATAATGAGACTCAACAATGACTCGTTACCAGACCCTACTAGCCGTGGGATCCCAAGCCGTGCCCAAGCCAAAAATTTAGCCAGTGGTCATGAGTCAGGGGATGACTCATTAGTTTAGGGAATGAATCATACCCAGTCTCATGATGATTGCCTTCCAGCAAATCAGTTACATTTTAAATAGGGTATTCCAGCCTTTTCCTATTCCTGTGGCTCCAATACTATGTCATTTTAGTTATTTTAGGAAAGGATATAAAAGACTAATCTACTCTTAATCCCTTATTTACCTCTAAACACATGATTAACTCAAAAAATAGACAAGGAGTTAAGCTTTCATTCTCTCAAGACCAGAAACTAGGGTTCCTCTCTAAACTTTAAGAATTCAAGCTCTTAGCACTAATATCATATTTCAGGTATGTGGGGATTCAACAAGGACTTCTTTCCATCCTTGCGCTCCTAAATTTAGCTTTGGAAATTAGAAATTCCCAACTCAAATCTAGGCTTCATACCAACTTTTGATTATGACTTAATTATGTTGTTTCTATGTTTCTCATGACTATTATTGATATCAAAATGTATGATTTTCTAGTTATGGGTTTCAAGCATGAATTTTAGCTATCATGACATGAACTTACATAAATTTCCATAGGGTTTACTAAACTTGAGTTCTTAGTCCCATTAGACTCTTGATCTTGCTAAAAATGGAAGCAGAAATGAAATTGCAATTAAGAAATAATTATTAAAAATGTAATGAGATAAGGTTGAAATTCTTTAGTAACTAGGGTTGCACTTTTAGACACTATCAGGTTTGAAGCTCTCTGGAGAAAAAACCTAGTAACCAAAACCCTAGTACTGACGGCTTACATGGCCACAACCACCACGGGAGGATTTTCCACCATTGCCATCCCAGAACACTCCTACAAATCCCATACCAGTTAATCCAAACATCAATATCCCTACCGACCAAAATCCCCGACAATATTCGAATATCCTTAAACCTAAACCAATTTACCCACCAGTTCCCATAGTACCACCAAAACCAGTAGCCATCCTGCATGGCGAACCCAACATCACATGGAAGAAATTGGAGGTTAGATCACTCATTATTCAGGAAAATTTACAATATGCTATTATTGGTAAGTTTTCATATGGAAAACCAGATATCAAGGAATTGAGAAAAACTATACCAGGTCAATGTGGAATTAAGAATGAATGCATGATAGATGTGTTGGATTCAAGACATATTCTAATCAGGCTTACGAGTTTGGAGGATTATGTACAAATGTTGTCTACAACAGTTTTTTATGTAAAGACAAAGGATATGTACTGGCAGGTGAGAACTCTCAAATGGGATCCATGGTTTGAACCTGATGTAGAAACTACAATTGAAGTGGCTTGGATTTTATTACCGGATCTACTACCAAATTTTTTTGTAAAGGAGGTAATTTTTTTGATAGCATCTGCAGTAGGAAAACCTCTTACGGTGGATATGGCAAGAAGGTAGATTTGGTTGCAAAATTACCTCAAATAGTTAAAATAAATGAGAAGGATGATACCACAGGAGAGATCAAGTTGAATTGGATAAAAATACAATATGATTACATGCCAAAATATTATAACGAATGTTTCTTACAAGGATATGATGAGGAGAACTGCTAGACTATTCATCCAGAAATTATTTGAATCGAAGCATGAAGAATACTCATGTCGCTTAAAATAAACCTCCTAAAAAGTACAATGCGGTCGCTGTATCAAATATAAAACCCAACTAGGTTGGGGTCGATCCCACAGGGAATAGGTCGACGTTGTTTAGAATACTAGACTGAGTAATTGGTGAGTAAGTAAAACTGGGGGGTTTTGCAAATAAATAGTAACAATAACGATTGCTGACTGTATCGACTTTGTAGACAATAAGGGAAATACACTAGGACTGTGATCCCCAATGATTCCTTAACTCCACCGGTTACTTGTTCTAACAAAACCGTCCCGCTATGTTGCATGCAAAATCTGACATGATATGTTCATCTAAACCTCTCTCGACCTTGGTTAGACGAATTTCACTCTTCTCCTCTTGGTCTCCGAGTGTCGCACTACTAACCGTTGTCCTGGATCTCAGATAACTATTCCCGCTAAGGCTCAAGTTATTAGATGAAGGTTGATAGCTTCAAATCTCTGTTGTTATCTCCTTTTCCCAATATCTACCTCTCTCTCGAGCAAGTCTAGAATACAGGCAAGTTTCTAATGTTTGCAACCGTTAGAAGATCAATCACCACGAAGGAAATACCAATACATGCATTCACAGCAGTTCAGAGATGCTTTGCACTTAACCTGTTTCGTTAGTTCCTCATGGTTTACACAACCCTAGTTGATGAGTTTAGCTACTCATAATTGCAAGAACACAAGAAGGATTCAAAGATGAAAACATAATTGCACACTCACAATAATGAAGAAGAACTGAAATCTCAATTATGAATAAAATTCGAATCTAGTTTTTTTTTTATTACAAAAACAATAATATGTTTATGAACTCAGAAACAATAGAAAATATCTCTCAAAACAATGTACTGAATCTCTCTCGCACATAGGACTATACAAGTGTATTTATAGATACAAGGCTAATCTTATCCTAATCAAAACAGGAGAACAAAGTCGGCAACTTCCACAGTATCGTGACTTGGTGTCGTGGAACCAAGTCACGCCACATAGGTGAGTGTCGTGGAACCAAGTCACGCCACATAGGTGAGTGTCGTGGAAATCAGGTTCAATTAGACATCTTCAGAAGTTGACTCACGCCACCCTTTCACGCCACGTAGGTGGACTCACGCCACGTGAGTGCTGCCGTGTAAATCAGACCACATTCGATCATCTCTGAAGATGACTCACGACAGCCACTCACGTCATGTGAGTGGTGTCATGACTCCCTCTCTGGTGCAAATTCTTGTTCTTTCATCTTCAGACACTTCTTTCTCTGGCTTGATTCTTCCTTTTGATCATTTATTGCCTTCAAAACCTGTTTTCGTGCAATGTAGGACAGAAACCACATTATACCAACCAAATACACCCAAGTTATTGCATATTTTCCTTGTTTTAAGCATCAAAAGTGCCATGTAACCATGGCGCATCAAATACCAAAAAGTAAAAGAGAAGGTGGAGAACAATAAACAAATCACTGGAACAACGGCAAACCAGAGAAAAGTCCTATCAAGTGGTAGAGTGGTTGGAAATAACCAAAACAAGCAAGAATGAATGAAGAGAAGGAGAAATAAGTATAAGAAGGACAGGTATGGGCATATCAAAGAAGAGATCGAGTATCAAGATGAGAACCCATTTGATGCACTGAGGAATGAGAAGGAAGCTGATCAAAATAATGATGGGGAGCAGAAAGATACACTAGCTAAGAAAAGCATAAAAAATTAGGTTAACCAAAGTTTTGGAAATGAGAAGTAGAGAACAATGGATAACAAGAAGAATAACCAGAAAGAGGAGCCGACTTAGAGTGAGAAGAAAGAGAGCTAGTACAAAGTTAGAAGAAAGAAGTATTGGAGCAGCATAATAAAGATAAGGAGGAAGAAGAACATCAAAAGAAACCAGAACATCATGGGCAAGGTGAAAAAGTGAAGGATAAGAAGAAAAGAATGAAGGTGCTCTAGTGATATTAGATGTAGATAATAACGAAGCATTACCCCTAGCAGTCCAAACAGGCAAGCATGATGAGGTGTTTTCTCAGATTAGTGAGAGTACTGACAAGGAGGACCTGGAGCAAAACATTGATAAGGTGGATAGAGAGGGAGATTTTTCACTAAAATAGATAGAAAAAATTAAAGACAGTCATGCAAAGCAAAAGAAGAATTAGAGAAAATATCTTGGCACAAGCAAATTCAAGGCAAACAAGGAGATCTGCTGCCAAAAATAATAAACCCCAATGAATGCACTGATATGGAATATTAGATCAGTGAACACCCAAAAAACGTTCACTAGACTAATTAGTATACAGAAGAGACATCATTTTTATTTTGTGGGTTTGTTAGAACATTTCAAGCCAAACAAAAATTAGAGGTATATAGAAGAAAGCTAAGATTAAAACATGTTGTGGCTAATATAAATGGTAAGATTCGGGCATTTATAGATAAAGCGATGGCGGTTGAGATCCTAGGGGATGAAGAACAACAACTTACCCTCAAACTGTATAAACAGGGCCTTGATCTGTAGGTGATTATTACACTTGTTTATGCTAAATGTTCCCAAGGTGAAAGATTGTAGTTATGGTAGTCATTGGCTGAGCTATCAGATACCATACAAAGACCATGGCTCGTAGGAAGAGATTTTAATATAATTTTTTTTGAGAAGGAAAAGCTAGGAGGCCTTCTAGTTATAGAGGCTGAGGTGAGAGAACTCAATCACTGTATAAATGTATGCAATTTAGAGGATAGGGGTTTCAAAGGTAGCAAATATACTTAGTGGAATGGCAGATGAGGAATGTATATTCAAGAGACTAGATAGAGTGCTGTGTAATGATTTGATGCAAGAAAGGTTCCAGGTTATGGAAGTAGAACATTTGGTGAGAAGTGGATCGGATCATGCACCATTACTTATCACACTCAGTTCTAGTGATGAGGATGTTGTTAAAACCTTTCAGTTCCTGAATTTTTGGTTGAAAGAGAAGTGTTTTATAGAGGTAGTTAAGCATCACTGGTAAGCTGATTTTGATGGAAATCCTTTTAGTTTATTTTATTACAAAATGAAAAGGGTTAAAAAGGCATTGGCATAATGGAGTAAAGAAACTTTTGGTAATATTTTTCAGGAAATTGCAACTCTTGAAGAAGTCATAAAAGTTTAGGAAGTCCAATTTGAAGTGGATCCTTCAGGAGTCAATAGAGAAAGATTTCACAAAGCTCAAGCTAGTTTGAATAAACACCTTCATAGAGAGGAGGAATTGGAAACAAAAAGCAAGAATGGAGTGGTTTAGGGATGGGGAAAGGAACACAAAATTCTTCCACACCATAGTCAATGGAAGAAGGAGTAGATTAAGAGTGAATAGAATACAAAATAAGGAATGGGATTGGTTAGAACAACAAAATGAGAATGCAGATCCAATAGTGGATTTCTATAAAAAATAGTTCATGAGGCAGGAAGTTCAGAAGGTTGTCATGGGGTTGAATAGGAATAGCACAGGAGGACCTAATGGTATGACAGGAGCTTTTTACCAAGATACATGAGATATAATTGGGGAAGATATGTACACTAAGGTGAGAGACTTCTTTTGTAGTGCAAAACTCCCTAGGTTTGTAACTTATACTCACCTAGTACTTTTTCCAAAAAAGGTGTTGGTAAACAATTTCTTTGACTTAAGGCCAATATCTTTGAGTAATTTTGTGAATAAAATTTTCTCAAGGATAATTCATGAGAGAATAAAGAATGTGCTTCCAAGGATAATATCTACTGAATAGACTGGATTTGTGCAAGGGAAAAGTACAACAGAGAATGTTTTGCTTGTACAAGAAATTATCACTAAAATTTGAAAGAGAGGTAAACCACCAAATCTTGTGATTAAATTGGATATGATGAAAGCCTATGACAGAGTAAAGTGGGTTTTTTTTAATGAAATTTCTGAGAAAGGTAGGATTCAGTGAGAGAATCATTGCTATGTTGTATAGGCTGGTTGGAAATAATTGGTAGTCAATTATATTGAATGGTCAGTTTAAAAGATTTTTGAGCTCCTCAAGAGGGCTTAAACATGAGGATCCCTTATATCCTACTCTTTTTATACTAGTAGCTGAAGTCATGTCAAGAGCTCTGAATTCTCTTATGGAGAAAAAAGATTTCAAAAGATTTGGGATGCCAAGGGGAGTCCTAGGATATATCATTTGGCCTTTGCAGATGATATGATTATACTTTGCAAGGCAGATGTGAGAACAATGCAGATGGTGTCTGAAACTTTGGACAAGTATGAAAAATTGTCTGGTCAGAAGGTCAACAAGGAGAAAAGTGCTATATACTTGCATCATAGTGTACCAGGAGGTGTTGTAGTAGTAGCAGAGGTAGCAACTGATATACTGAGGAAAGATTTTCCTTTCACTTAATTAAGATGTCCTATCTTTTATAAGAGGAAGCAGAAAATATACTACTAACACATGATACAGAGGATAAGTTCTAAATTGCAAGCATGAAAAGGAAAACTGTTATCTTATAGAGGAAGAGCAATTCTAATTAAGCATGTCCTACAGAGTATTCCTACTCACTGTTTATTAGTGATAAATCCCTTCATTAATGTGCTTAATCAGATATAAAAAATGATGGCTTAATACTTTTGGAGCAGTTATATTGGAGGAAGAGGTAGACGTTGGACCAGGTGGAGCAACTTATGTTTATTAGAAGAAGAGGGAGGACTGGGTTTCAGGTTAATGAAGGATGGTTTAGTTGCTCTTTTCTGTAAACTATGGTGGAATTTTCAGACTTAATAATCAGCATGAAGGGACTACATGAGAAACAAATATTACAAGAAAATGAAATATAATGAGGTGATGTGGAAAACTGGATGTGGAGGATCACATGTATGGAAGAAAATGCTACAAGCAATGGACTTTATAGAACATCAAATTTTGTGAAATATAACGAATGGGTCAGCTTTACTTTGGCATGACAATTGGACAGGTTTGGGAGATCTTTATACTATCACAAGAGAAGATTTTGAATGGGATGATACATATCAAGGGTTAAAGACTTAACAAAGGAGGGAGAATGGGATGCAAATTTGATGGGTAATGTTCTTCCACTTGAGGTGGTAGAGCATATCCTAAGTTATATCAATCCTCTTAGGAGGTCTAATGGAGAAAATGATAAACCACTTTGGATGTTGGATTCAAAAGGTATGTTCTCATTTAAATCAGCCTGGCATTATATCAGACATAGGGAGAACCCAAACAAGATATACAAATGGATGTGGATTATAGGTTTACCATTCAAAATGGCTTTTATCATGTGGAGACTCTGAAAATTTAAAATTCTAGTAGATTATAGAGTGAGAAGATGGGGAATTCAAGGACCATCTAGATGTTGGTGTTGTGACAATCCATCTCAGGAGACACTGGCATATGTGTTCCTAAGATCAGTTACTACTAACAGGACTTGGTCCTATTTTTGTTCTTTTGCAGGTTTGAATATGGAGGGTCATCATATAAGAGAAGTAATCATGTTGTAGTGAGGAGCAGAGGTTATAAAAGGGCTGAAACCATTCTATAGAGCTTTGCCAAGCATTATAGTGTGGGAATTATAGAATAGAAGGACTCTCAGCAAACATAAAGGCAGGAGAGTATCAACACAGAGAATTATTCACAATATGGTAAGGACCAAGCATATGCTACTAAAAGTTAAAAAACCTAGTAGAAGTTTCTCAGGAAATTGGCCAGAAATGCTAAAGAAGCTAGAGGAATACAAGCCAAAGCTGATAGTGACTAAAGTTTTGTGGGAGTTTCCTCCAGTGGGATAGGTCAAGTACAACACTGATGGAGCATCTAAAGGGAATCCAGGATTAAGCTCTTATACCTTTTGTCTAAGGGATTCAAATGGGGACCTAATTTATGCAGAGCGAGCTCTAATGGACAGTACCAGAAACACATTGGCAAAAGTAAAAGGTATATTGGAAGCAAGTAAACATTGCAAGCAAGCATAATATGATTAAATTATCATCCAAAATGATTCATTATTGTTAAAAAGGTGTTTGAAGGTTAGTAGATGTACCCATGGAGCATAGCAGATATAATAACATGTCACGACCTGATTTTTGAGTCATGATGGAGGCTACCGAGAACCACTAATAGGCAAGCCAAGCCCTAGCCCGGGGCGACAAGCAACGGGCCAACAGGCGGGATCTCATAAGAAAGGAGACGAAGCAAAACTAGTACCACCAACATGCTACGAATATAAAGACAAAGGAAGTATACATAACGGGATAGAAGGAAGAGGACCGTATATAACTCTAAAACCTCTCCCAAGACCTGGTGAGGTCAGTATACGAGCTATTAATAGACATATCCAGAATACAAGATAAAAACCAAATATACACAACATATATACAACAGTCTCAAATCCAAAAGACTATACATCAGAGATGGAGTGGGATCTACCACGGACGTCAGTAAGCTTTCCCTACTCCGAAAGCAGTGCTGAGAAAAGAGTTACGTCATGGCCGTCGGTTAGTGCTTAGATCTGCATCGGGAAAAGATGTAGAAGTGCAGAATGAGTACCGGGGCAACGGGTACTAAGTAGGCATCATTGGCCGACTGAGCTCAATGTAACATAAACAAGCTGAAGTAGGGTGGTACATGCTAATTTCGGGTATAACTGATAAGTAAATACGGTATTGAATAATAAGTAAGTAACTGCGCACTGAACACATAAGTCAAACAAAACCCAGCTGGGCCTCCGTAAGCCCGCTGGGCACATGAAAGAATACAATACCCAGCCTAGACCTTATAAGCCGGTGGGACACATAAGAATAGTAAACGCATAGTCACCAGTGTCTCAAAGTTGTACTAGTATCCAGAAATCACAATAATCAATGGGGCAAACTGGGCATGAACCGGCACCGATGGGTAATAACAAGAGGCCAGACGCCAAATTAAATCGTACACTGTGGGTAATAACAATAGGCCACATATATATCATATCTACCAAAATCGAATCGGAACTCAGAGAAAAACAGTATCATAATCACGGTACCCAGTACCAGAACTCATAGTGCACCGCAATCCGAGGCCGGACTAGAACCAGGACACCCAATAGTTAATAACCAAAATCATCATACCTGAATCAGTAGCCGGACTCGAACCAGAACTCATTATAGCCAGTAACCAGAATAGATCCCAATGTCACATCATAACCAATACACAGGGAACATGCTAGTCCCAGGCCCTTAGCCGAAATATAGGCAAATGAGTTAACCAATCATCTGCTATAAGGTAAGTTCCCGGGTCCTCATAGGTCTATAGTCTAGTATCATGCAATATCTAACTCAGTTCGGGTTTCTAGATAGCTCATGGAAAGGTGGGTCCCAATTCTAAGCCAAAACCAGTAATCCCGATCAAGTGCGGTGCTATCAGGGACTAAAAGACTAAACAGGCCAACCGGTAATAATCGGGTTGACTCAATCCCGCCAAAAACCTAACAGTCATACTAGGGCTTAACTAAGCCCAAGGATGTCAATGTTCTGACAAGTCGACAAAAATAGTAATGGGGCCCACTATCGGGTCTCGAATACCATGTCTAGTAATACTTGTCTAAGTCTGGGCTATGTCTGTCTACAACTGGACTAAGGTCCAATAATAACATTTCCCAACCAGCAACAACAACAGCAATACTATCCGACCCCAAATAGGTCATCTTTGGTGTACCACGAGGATAACGGGCCTGGAATATGTTTGAATAGCCCTATCCAGCCTAGAAGGCCTAAATCACAACAAACCACCACTAAGCCTATAGTACCAGCCCATAAAACCAGCGCAATAGCATACATATATCTTATATTAGCCCAATTAAAGTGTAAAGGAAACCTAGCCTACCTGGATGCCGCCGTTAGCCTATAGTACCAGCCCATAACACCAACACAATAGCAAAACTTCCTAGGTTTGTAACTTATACTAACCTAGTACTTTTTCCAAAAAGATGTTGGTAAACAATTTCTTTGACTTAAGGCCTATATCTTTGAGTAATTTTATGAATAAAATTTTCTCAAGGATAATTCATGAGAGAATAAAGAATGTGCTTCCAAGGATCATATCTATTGAACAGACTGGCTTTGTGCAAGGGAGAAGTATAAGAGAGAATGTTTTACTTGTACAAGAAATTATCACTAAAATTTGAAAGAGAGGTAAACCACCGAATCTTGTGATTAAATTGGATATGATGAAAGCCTATGACAGAGTAAAGTGGGTTTTTTTTAATGAAATTTCTGAGAAAGGTAGGATTCAGTGAGAGAATCATTGCTATGTTGTATAGGCTGGTTGGAAATAACTGGTAGTCAATTATATTGAATGGTCAGGCTAAAAGATTTTTGAGCTCCTCAAGAGGGCTTAAACATGAGGATACCTTATCTCCTACTCTTTTTATACTAGCAGCTGAGGTCATGTCAAGAGCTCTGAATTCTCTTATGGAGAAAAAAGATTTCAAAAGATTTGGGATGCCAAGGGGAGTCCTAGGATAAATCATTTGGCCTTTGCAGATGATATGATTGTACTTTGCAAGGCAGATGTGAGAACAATGCAGATGGTGTCTGAAACTTTGGAGAAGTATGAAAAAGTGTCTGGGCAGAAGGTCAACAAGGAGAAAAGTGTTATATACTTGCATCATAGTGTACTGGAGGTGTTGTAGTAGTAGCAGAGGTAGCAATTGCTATACTGAGGAAAGATTTTCCTTTCACTTAATTAGGATGTCCTATGTTTTATAAGAGGAAGCAGAAAATCTACTACCAACACATGATACAGAGGATAAGTTCTAAATTTCCTTTCACTTAATTAGGATGTCCTATGTTTTATAAGAGGAAGCAGAAAATCTACTACCAACACATGATACAGAGGATAAGTTCTAAATTGCAAGCATGAAAAGGAAAACTGTTATCTTATAGAGGAAGAGCAATTCTAATTAAGCATGTCCTACCTAGTAGTCCTATTCACTATTTATTAGTGATAAATTCGCTCATTAATGTTCTTAATCAGATATAAAAAATGATGGCTTAATTCTTTTGGAGTAGTTATATTGGAGGAAGAGGTAGACGTTGGACCAGGTGGAGAAACTTATGTTTATTAGAAGAAGAGGGAGGATTGGGTTTCAAGTTAATGAAGGACGTTTTAGTTGCTCTTTTCTGTAAACTCTGGTGGAATTTTAGGACTTAATAATCAGCATGAATGGACTACATGAGAAACAAATATTACAAGAAAATGAAATATAATGAGGTGATGTGGAAAACTGGATGTGGAGGATCACATGTATGGAAGAAAATGCTACAAGCAATGGACTTTATAGAACATCAAATTTTGTGAAATATAACGAATGGGTCAGCTTTACTTTGGTATGACAATTGGACAGGTTTGGGAGATCTTTATACTATCACAAGAGAAGATTTTGAATGGGATGATACATATCAAGGGTTAAAGACTTAACAAAGGAGGGAGAATGGGATGCAAATTTGATGGGTAATGTTCTTCCACTTGAGGTGGTAGAGCATATCCTAAGTTATATCAAACCTCTTAGGAGGTCTCATGGAGAAAATGATAAACCACTTTGGATGTTGGATTCAAAAGGTATGTTCTCATTTAAATCAGCCTGGCATTATATCAGACATAGGGAGAACCCAAACAAGATATACAAATGGATGTGGATTAAAGGTTTACCATTCAAGATGGCTTTTTTCATGTGGAGACTCTGGAAATTTAAAATTCCAGTAGATGATAGAGTGAGAAGATGGGGAATTTAAGGACCATCTAGATGTTTGTGTAGTGACAATCCATCTCAGGAGACACTGGCATATGTGTTCCTAAGATCAGTTACTACTAACAGGACTTGGTCCTATTTCTGTTCTTTTGCAGGTTTAAATATGGAGGGTCATCATCTAAGAGAAGTAATCATGTTGTGGTGGGGAGCAGATGTTATAAAAGGGTTGAAACCATTCTATAGAGCTTTGCCAAGCATTATAGTGTGGGAATTATAGAAAAGAAGGACTCTCAGCAAACATAAAGGCAGGAGAGTATCAACACAGAGAATTATTCACAATTTGGTAAGGACCAAGCATATGCTACTAAAAGTTAGAAAACCTAGTAGAAGTTTCTCAGGAAATTGGCCAGAAATGCTAAAGGAACTAGAGGAATACAAGCCAAAGATGATAGTGACTAAAGTTTTGTGGGAGTTTCCTCCAGTGGGATAGGTCAAGTACAACACTGATGGAGCATCTAAAGGGAATCCAGGATTAAGCCCTTATACCTTTTGTCTAAGGGATTCAATGGGGACCTAATTTATGCAGAGCGAGCTATAATGGACAGTACCACAAACACATTGGCAAAAGTAAAAGGTATATTGGAAGCAATTAAACATTGCAAGCAAGCATACTATGATCAAATTATCATCCAAAATGATTCATTATTGTTAAAAAATGTGTTTGAAGGTTAGTAGATATACCCATGGAGCATAGTAGATATAATAACATGTCACGACCTGATTTTTGAGTCATGATGGAGCCTACCGAGAACCACTAATAGGCAAGCCACAGGCGGGATCTCATAAGAAAGGAGACGAAGCAAAACTAGTACCACCAACATGCTACAAATATAAAGACAAAGGAAGTATACAGAATGGGATAGAAGGAAGAGGACCGTATATAACTATAAAACCTCTCCCAAGATCTGGTGAGGTCAGTACACGAGCTATTAATAGACATATCCAGAATACAAGATAAAAACCAAATATACACAACATATATACAACAGTCTCAAATCCAAAAGACTATACATCAGAGATGGAGTGGGATCTACCACGGACGTCAGTAAGCTTTCCCTACTCCGGAAGCAGTGCTGAGAAAAGAGTTACGTCACGGCCGTCGGTTAGTTCTTGGATCTGCATCGAGAAAAGATGCAGAAGTGCAGTATGAGTACCGGGGCAACGGGTACTAAGTAGGCATCATCGGCCGATTGAGCTCAATGTAACATAAACAAGCTGAAGTAGGGTGGTACATGCTAAGTCCGGGTATAACTGATAAGTAAATACGGTACTGAATAATAAGTAAGTAACTGCGCACTGAACACATAAGTCAAACATAACCCAGCTGGGCCTCCATAAGCCCGTTGGGCATATGAAAGAATACAATACCCAGCCTGGACTTTATAAGCCGGTGGGACACATAAGAATAGTAAACGCATAGTCACCAGTGTCTCAAAGTTGTACCAGTATCCAGAAATCACAATAACTAATAGGGAACACCTGCATGAACCGGCACCGATGGGTAATAACAAGAGGCCAGACGCCAAATTAAATCATACACCGTGGGTAATAACAATAGGCCACATATATATCATATCTACCGAAATCGAATCGGAACTCAGAGAAAAACAGTATCATAATCACGGTACCCAGTACCAGAACTCATAGTACACCGCAATCCGAGGCCGGACTAGAACCAGGACACCCAATAGTTAATAACCAAAATCATCATACCTGAATCAGTAGCCGGACTCGAACCAGAACTCATTATAGCCAGTAACCAGAATAGATCCCAATGTCACATCATAACCAATACACAGGGAACATGCTAGTCCCAGGCCCTTAGCCGAAATATAGGCAAATGAGTTAACCAATCATCTGCTATAAGGTAAGTTCCCGGGTCCTCATAGGTCTATAGTCTACTATCATGCAATATCTAAGTCAGTTCAGGTTTCTAGATAGCTCATGGAAAGGTGGGTCCCAATTCTAAGCCAAGACCAGTAATCCCGATAAGTGCGGTGCTATCAGGGACTAAAAGGCTAAACAGGACAACCGGGAATAATCGGGGTGACTCATTCCTGTCACAAGCCTAACAGGTCATACTAGGGCTTAACTAAGCCCAAAGATGTCAATGTTCTGACAAGTCGACAAAAACAGTAATGGGGCCCACTATCGGGTCCAAGATACTAAGTCTAATTATACTGGTCTAAGTCTAGGCTAAGTCTGTCTAAGCCTGGACTAAGGTCCAACAATAACATTTCCTAACCAACAATAACAACAACAATACTATCAGACACCAAATAGGTTATCGGTGGTATACCACGAGGATAATGGGCCTGAAATATGTCTGAATAGCCTTATCTGGCCTAAAAGGCCTAAATCACAACAAACCACCACCAAGCCTATAATACCATCCCACAACACCAGTACAATAGCATACATATATCACATATAATCCAAATCTAAGAAAAAAAGGAAACCTAGCCTACCTGGACGCCGCCGTAAGCCTGCTAAAGAAACCGCTAAGCTGGAGCCTTCCCCTTCCGAGAGGCCTCCAATGGCTGCCATACTATCCAAATGGTAAACTAGATTTCAAAACATAACCAATGATACCCATATATCACTAGGTCGAAAAATGACCAGACAACTCATGTGGGGCCTGCTTGCAAAATCTTCCAAACTGAAATAGTCAAAGCATCCCAAATCTCACCGTGACCAATAGTCACGACATCTACCTTATCATCTGAGCTCAATACATATCTCAAATACCAATAACAATACCAACAAATCCAACTAAAACATAAACCACCGTAAAATTGGGAAAACGTACCATAGAAATGTCGATAACGAAGCCACAAACTTAACTATGTAAGTGTCCAAGCTTGGACCTTGCTATACAAGCTTATACAAGAGCTTGAAGCTCTGAAAATAGTGCTTCTATAGACTTTAATCGTTTAAACATGAGAGAAAAGGTGAAATATATATATATATAGCCAAGGCAGGTGGCGCTAAAGTGCCCTTATGGCGGCTTACTCGCCTAGTACTAAAGTGCCATAAGTAGTCGCTTAGGTGCTCCACTGCTTCCACAGCTTAGCCGCTAAAGCGGAGCCAATGGTCGCTTAAGCACCTATGGTCGCTTTAGCCATGCCCTTAGCCGCTAAAACGCCTTGGCTTAGCCTGTCTTGGACGCTAAAGCGTGCCTAGGGCTGCTTAACCACCTAGTGATAAGGTGTACCTATGGCTGCTTAAGCGTATGGCCAATGCCAAAAATGGCTAAGTCCGGTCAATTTCGACTACATGCCCGGGATCTATCCGGAGTCCCGTGCATGCAAACATACTATGATACCTAATTAATTTCAACTTTCCGGACTCAATAGTGTTGTTGGAATTTCCATCAGAGGTTACTCTGACTAAAACTGGGGCCCACGCCCTAAGGGCTGACTCGACTTAGCCAATAGTCAGCCTATTACCCAAAATAAGTTCGAGAACCTCAAGACCTAACCAAAGGTCTACCTAACCTAAAGTTGACATTCCAGATTTGATGAGATGGTCAAAAATGGCATCCAAGGCCGTTTAATTGGGGTTTAGGCTCGAGAGCCATGCCTGACTACCAGAAAATTCAATATAGAAAAGTGACTCTAAAAGTCAAATGAACTGCCAGGTAACCGTATTACCAGTACCAACAAGTCATACACGACCTGGGGAAGTCATGGAAGGCTCTAAACATTGTAAACACTCGTAAACACCAGGAATGACCTAGAGGCTCATTATAGTATCCACTACTAAAAGGGGACTTTCATTCACAAAAGTCAAGAGTAAGTGCATACCTGAAAACGTGAACAAGTCGGGATACTGGGCTCACATATCACGCTCAAGCTCTTAGGTGGCCTCTGCAATCAGATGGTGATGCCACTTTACCTTAACCATTGGAATGTCCCAGGAGCACAATCGTCTGACATTTCTGTCAAGATTAGACACAGGCTTCTCCACAAATGCTAACTTCTCATCTAACTAAATTGAGTCCTACTGTAGCACATGTGACTCATCTGGAATGTATTGTCGCAACATAGAAACATGAAACATTGGGTGAATAGCTAAAAATGCTGGAGGCAAAGCTAACACATATTCTACCTCCCTAATTATCTGTAGAATCTCAAAAGGTCCAATATATCTAGGGCTAAGCTTGCCCCTCCTACCGAATTGCATCACGCCCTTCATGGGCGATACTCATAAGAAGACTCTATCACCAACTCTGAATCTCAACAAACAACATCTACGGTCAGCATAACTTCTTTGTCTACTCCGAGTTGTCCGTAGCCTGTCCTGAATTACCCAAACTCGGTCCAAAGATTCACGAAGCAAATCTGTGTCACGAGGACTGATCTATGAAGTTTCAAACCAACTAACTGGAGACCAATACTGTCTACCATACAAAGCCTCAAACGGAGCCATCTGAATACTGGAGTGTATGCTATTATTATACACAAACTCTGCTAAAGGCAAGAACTTATCCCACTGACCCCCGAAGTCTAACACACAAGCAAGGAGCAATCCTCTAATACCTAAATAGTCTGCTTTGACTGTCCATTGGTTTGAGGAGGAAATGCAGTACTGAGGTCCACTTGAGTACCCAACTCCTCCTGGAAATTCTACCAAAAATTGGAGGTAAACTGAGACCATCGGTCTGAGATAATAGATACTGGTACTCCATGCAGGCGAACCACCTCCTAAATATATACAGGAGCTAACCTTTCAGCACTGTAGGAAACTCAAATAGGGATAAAATGCGTTGTCTTAGTCAATCGGTCAACAACAACCCAAATACTATCAAAACCATGGGACGTATGAGGTAATCCACCAACGAAATCCATAGTGACTCTCCCCACTTCCACTCAAGAATGGGCAGCTGCTGAAGCAAACCACCGGATCTCTAGTGCTCGACCTTTACCTACTGACAACACAGGCATCGAGCCACTAACTCAGAAATATCTCACCGCATACCACTCCACTAGTAGTGCTGTCTAATATCTTAGTACATCTTAGCTATCTCGGGGTGAATAGAGTATCTAGAACTGGGCACCTCGAACAAAATCAAAGGAATCAAGTCTCCAACCCTTGGAACACACATACGACCATCAAATCTCAGTACACCATTAGAACCCAAGGTAGCCCTATGGGACTCACCCCTCACTACCCGCTCTCGAAGATCATAAAGTTTACTATCCTTAAACTGTCTACTCTAAATCTTCTCTAATAAAGTAGACCTCACCCCAACACAAGCAATAATCCTCCTAGGATCAGAGATATCCAAACGCACCATCGAATTATCTAAAGACTGAATATCTAAAGCCAATGACCACTGAGAGACTATAATAAAGGCTAAGCTACCCATACTCACTACCTTTCGGCTTAAGGCATCCGTAACTATATTCACTTTTTTTGGATGATAGAGAATAGAGATGTCATACTCCTTCAGCAATTCTACCCATCGGCACTGCCTTGAATTAATATCTCTCTGAGTCATAAGGTACTGAAGACTGCGGTGAGTAGTATAAATCTCATAATGAACCCCGTATAGATAGTGCCTCTAAATTTTGAGCACAAATACTACCGCTGCCAACTCTAAGACATGAGTAGGGTAGTTACACTCGTGCGCCTTTAGCTGTCTCGATGTATAAGCAATTACGCAACCTCACTGCATCAGAACACAACCCAAGCCGACAACAGAAGCGTCACAGTAGACAGTAAAACCCTCACCCTCAAGTGGAAGAATCAACACAGGAGCAGAAGTAAGTCAGTCCTTAAGCTTTAGGAAGCTCATCTCACAACCCTCAGACCACTGAAACGAAACCTTCTTCCTGGTTAATCTAGTCATAGGAGCTGCAATGGATGAGAAACCCTCAACAAACCATCTATAATACCCTGCCAACCCAATAAAACTGCGAATCTCAGTAGGCAAAGTAGGCCTAGCCTTAATCTTCATTGGGTCTACCAGGATACCATATCTGGATATAACATGCCCCAATAAAGCTACAGACTCAAGCCAGAATTCACACTTCAAGAACTTGGCATAAAGCCGATGATCCCTCAAGTATGGAGCACAATCCTCAAATATTTCTCATGCTCCTCACTATTCCTCGAATAAACCAAAATGTCATCGATGAACACAATCATAAAAGAATCTAAGTACGACCTGAATACAAGATTCATCAAATCCATAAAGGCTGCCTGGGCATTAGTCAGTCTAAAAGACATCACCAAGAACTCATAGTGGCCATAACGAGTCCTAAAGGCTGTCTGCAGCCCTAAATCTTAACTGATGGTAACCAGATCTCAGATATATTGTAGAGAACACCGTTGTGCCCTGAAGCTGATCAAATAAATCATCGATATGATACATAGGATACATATTCTTCATTGTCACCCTGTTCAGCTGTCTTTAATCGATACATATACGCATAGATCCATCCTTCTTCTTTACAAACAGAACTGGAGCACCCCATGGCGACACACTCGGCCTGATAAAATCCTTATTCAGAAGATCCTCAAGCTGACTACTTAACTCCCTCAACTCAGCAGGAGCCATACGTTACGGATCCATAGGAATAGGTCGGGTGCCCGGCTCGAGGTCAATAATAAACTCTATATCACGCTCAGAAGGAAGGCCAGGCAGGTCAATTGGGAATACATCAGGAAACTCATGAACAATAGGGATGGAGTCAAGCGATGGACTCTCAATACTAGCATCCTAAACATAAGCAAGAAATGAATCACATCCCCTCGATATCAATCTAAGAGCTCAAACGTAAAAAATAATTTCTGTCAGTGTGCGGCTAAAAGAACCCTGTCACACCACCGGGGGTATACCAAGCATGGCTAAGGTAACGGTCTTGGCAAAGCAATCCAAGACTGCATGATGAAAATAGAACCAGTCCATGCCCAAAATCACATCAAAGTCTACTATGGACAATACAATAAAATCAACCTGAGTCTCAAACTCCCGAACACTCACCAGATAAGATCTATATACCCGATCCACTACCAAGAAATCACCATTGGGGGTAGATACATGTAAGGGTAAAAATAATAACTCAGAACCTAAACCCAACCGTGGTGCATAATAAGTAGATACATAAAAAAATGTGGATCTAGGATCAAAAAATACAAAAGTTGGTTGATGGCATACAAAAATCATACCAGTAATCACCGCATTCAAAGCCTCAGCCTCCAGCCTAGCCCACACAACATACAACTATTGCTGGCTACCACTGGTTTGAGCATCGACCTGACCACCAGTCCGAACTCCCTGCACTTCACCTCGGAAACCCTGGGGACCACCACAATGACCCTGTACACCACCTCTACTTGTTGGCGGTATAGATCTGATGGGCTATGCCGTCTAAACTAAAGGCTTAATCGCCCTGCTCTAAAGACACTCACGTACGAAATGAAAGACAACTGTACAGGTAAAACATGCTCCTGGCTCCCTGCTCGGCCTAGAAGATCCAGCTAATTCGGTATGACTACCTCTAGTCGATGAACTGGACTAACCACGTCCCTAAGGTGGACTACCATCACCACTATAGATGGGCTGACCCCTATCAAAAACCTGTAAGGCTGACTGTATGGGCCTACTAGGCTGACCCTGTTGCTGCTGAGGGTACCTACCCTAAAATCCAGGGCCTTTGAACTGTGAGCTACTGTGACTTCCACTGTAACTACCCTGGAATTGGGGTCTCTTATCACTGCCCCCTTGGGCCTCATGATCCATCTCCTCGATCAAATACACATGCTCATCAATCTTAGCAAATGACTTTCCCAAAGTCACTAAACTCTGTGTAGCTCTGCGAAGTGATAGCTGACCCTCTCATACTCATCAGGTAGGATAAACGTAGCATGTCTGGCTAAGTCATAGAATCTAACCTCATACTCAGCTACTGTCATAGACCCCTGCCTCAACCTAGAAAACTCATCTCAAAGACGCTCACGCATGTTGCGGGGTATATACTTCCCCAAGAACACCTCGGAGAACTGTGCCCAAGTAACGGGTGGAGATCCAGCTAGCCTGGAGTCAAGATAGAATCTCCACCATCTCTTCACGACTGTATCAAACTGATAAGCAATGAAATCTACCCCGCGCGACTCCACTAATCCCAAATTCCTCAACTTCTCTTCGTATCTTGATAAGAACTCATAAGCGTCCTCTCCTAGAGTATCCGCAAATCTGGGTGGAGCTAATCTTAAAAAATGACTCAATATCTTCTGCTCCTCGACAGACATAACTGGCTGGATTGCTATCAGTACATATAGAACCTCAACTCTGGGTGATGCAGCTGCAGCTGCACCCTAATACCAACTCCTTGTGTGGCTGGTTGTACCCCCACAACAGGCGGACCTCCAACTAATCCCATCAACTGTACCAACATACCTCGGAGTACTTAAGCACCAATAAATCTAGGTGCAGCCCGAGCTACCCCTTGGCCCACCAACTGCTATAGAGGCAGAGCATCTGGAGCTACAACGGGATCGGGTAATGGATCCCTGATCTGATCTCGACTTGGGGATGTTGTTCGGTCTTGCCCCCAACCTCTGGGTCTTTATCGGCCCCTGACTGGAGCTCTCGCTGTGGGCTTAGGGTCCTGCTCCCCAGCTCTCGTACCACCAGTCCTAGCCATTTGTAAAAAAGTGAACCAAACAAGGATCAGAAACCAACACCGACTCTATTGCACAGACATGAATCAAGGAATGAAAGTATCCTCTAAAAATGCTCTGTAGTTTCCCGAAGATAGGATACAGGCATCCCCGTACCAATCCACGAAACCCTACTACATGTACTAGCACTACCCATAAAACCTAGGCTCTGATACCAACCTGTCACGACCCATTTTTTGAGTCATGATGGTGCCTACCGAGAAATTCCAATAGGCAAGCCAAGCCCTAGCTCGGGGCGACATGCGACAGGCCAATAGGCGGGATCTCATAAGAAAGGAGATAAAGTAAAACTACTACCACCAACATGCTACAAATATAAAGACAAAGGAAGTATACATACCGGGACAAAAGGAATATGATTGTCTATAACTCTCAAACCCCTCCCAAGACCTGGTAAGGTTAGTACACGAGACACTACTAGACATATCCAGAATACAAGATATAAACCAAATATACACAATATATATACAACAGTCTCAAATCTAAAAGACTATACATCAGAGATGGAGTGGGATCTACCTTGGACATCAGTAAGCTTTCCCTACTTCAAAATCAGTGTTGAGAAGAGTGTCACGTCACGACCGTCGGCTAGTGCTTGGATCTACATCGGGAAAAGATGCAGAAGTGCAGTATGAGTACCGAGGCAATGGGTACTCAATAGGCATCATCGATCGACTGAGCTCAATGTAACATAAACAAGCTGAAGTATGGGGGTGCATGCTAAGTCTAGGTATGACTGACAAGTAACTGCGGTACTGAATAATAAGTAAGTAACTGCGCACTGAACACATAAGTCAAACATAACCCAACTGAGGCCCATAATCCCACTGGGCACATGAAAGAATATAATACCTAGCCTAGCCCTCATAAGCCAGTGGGATACACAAGAATAGTAAATGCATAGTCAACAGTGTCTCGAAGCTGTACCAGTATCCAAAAATTACAATAACCAATGGGGTGCATCGAGCTTGCACCAGCACCAATGGGTAATAATAAGAGGCCAAATGTCGAAATAGAACAAGACACCGTAGGTAATAATAATAGGCCACATATATATCATATCTGTTGGACTCGAGTCAAAACTCAGAGAACAACAATATCATAATCACGGTACCTAGTACCAAAACTCATAGTGCACCATAATTCGGGGCCAAACTCAAATCGAAACTCATCATAGCCAGTAACTAGAATAGAGACCAATGTTACATCATAACCAATACACGGGGAAAATGCTAGTACCAGGTCAAAGCCGAAATATAGGCAAAGGAGCTAACCAATCATCTGCTACAAGGTAAGTTCCTGGGTCTTCCTAGGTCCATAGTCTACTATCATGCAATATCTAAGTCAGTCTGAGTTTCTAGAGTAGCTCATAGCAATGCAGGTCCCAATTCTAAGCCAAGACCAGTAATCTCGATCAAGTGTAGTGTTATCAGGGACTAAAAGGCTAAACAGGCCAATCGAGTATAATCGAGTTGGCTCTATCCCTCCACAAGCCTAACAGGTCATAATAGGTCTTAACTAAGCCCAAATATGTCAAAGTTCTGACAAGTCAATAAAAAAGGTAACGGGGCCCACTACCCGGTCCCCGATACCTAGTCTAGTTATACTTGTCTAAGTTTGGGCTAAGTCTGTCTACGACTGGACTAAGGTCCAATAATTACATTTCCCAACCAGCAACAACAACAACAATACTATCCGACCCTAAATAGGTCATCTGTGGTGTACCATGAGGATAACGGGCCTGGAATATGTCCGAATAGCCCTATTTGGCCTAGAAGGCCTAAATCACAGCAAACCTCCACCAAGCCTATAGTACCAGCCCATAACACCAGCACAATAGCATACATATATCATATATAAGCCAAATCTAAGTGTAAAGGAAACCTAGCCTACCTGGATGCCGTCGTACGCCTGTTAAAGAACCCGCTAAGCTGGAGCCTTCCACTTCTGAAAGGTCTCCAATTACTTCCATGCTATCAAAATTGTAAACTAGATGTCAAAACATAAACTAATGATACCCATATATCACTAGGTCAAAAAATGATCGGACAACTCATGTGGGGCTCACTTGCGAAATCTGCCAATCAAAATCGTCACGGCGTCCCAAATCTCACTATGACCAATAGTCACAACATCTACCTTATTATTTGAGCTCAATACACATCTCAAATACCAATACCAATACCAACAAATCCAATCATAAAATCGGGAAAACGTACTGTAGAAATATCAAGAACAAATCCACGAACTTAAATATGTAAGTGTCCAAGCTTGGACCTTGCTATACAAGCTTATACAAGAGCTTGAAGCTCTAAAAATGGTGCTTCTATAGACTTTGGTCATTTAAACATGAGAGAGAAAGTGAAATATATATATTTATAGCCAAGGCAAGTGGCACTAAAGCACCATTATGGCCGCTTAAGTTCCTAGCACTAAAGTGCCATAAGTGGCCACTTAAGCGCTCCACCACTTCCACCGCTTAGCTGCTAAAGTGAAGCCAAGGGTCGCTTAAGCACCTATGGCCGTTTTAGACATGCCCTTGGCCACTAAAGCGCCTTGTCCTAACCTTTCTTTGCCGCTAAAGCGCGCCTAGGGCCGCTTAAGCGCCTAGCGCTAAGGCATGCCTGTGGCCGCTTAAGTGCATTGCCAATGCCAAAAATGGCTAAGTCCGGACAATTTTGACTACGTGCCTGGGATCGATTCGGAGTCTCGTGCACGCAAACGTACTATGCTACATAACTATTTCAATGCTCTAGACTCAATAATGTTATTGGAATTTCCATCAGAGATCATTCTGACTTAAACTGGGGCCCACACCCTAAGGGCTGACTAGACTTAGCCAATAGTTGGCCTATCACCCAAAACAAGTTCGAGAACCTTAAGACCCAACCAAAGGTTTACCTAACCTAAGGTAAACATTCCATATCCGATAAGATGGTCAAAAATGGCATCTGAGGCCGTTTAATAGGGGTTTCCATACCTGACTACGAGAAAATTCAACATAGAAAAGTGACTCTAAATGTCAAACAAACTGCCAGGTAACCGTACTACCAGTCCCAGCAAGCCATACATGACTTGGGGTAGTCATGGAAAGGCTCTAAACATTTTTAACACACGTAAACACCAGGAATGACTTAGAGGGTCATTACATAACAGAAATCAGATTATACCTCCAAGGAAAATAGTACAAGATACAACATATATATATGGAAGGAAATCAATTATCAGATTATCTAGAAAGGTAATTGCATCTACTTGTATTTTCAAAGCATGGAGTCAATAGGAAGAAGGATTATCAATAGTGATAAGCTAAAGCGCCCATATTTAAAAGTATCACCTATCAAGGGATAATATGGCAGGGAAGGCTAAAGCATAAGTTTCTTCATAGATTGGATATTTACAAAATCCATAAGGGAAATAAAAAGTGTGAAATGCTAGCTAGCCTAGACTACTTCAGCCATCAAAAATCACTCGACAAAATGGGAGGGTCCTGGGTCAAATCAATAAGTTGGAACCTGAATGTTGTAATTATCACTAAATGATAAAAGTGTAGAGCTTCTTATGCACTCCACTATCGGTCCACCTGCAAAGAAATGGAAGTTAAAAGGTGCTTAAAGAAGAATAAAAGATGTTACATGGAGGCTTACCAAGAAATTAATCACAACATCTCTAAATGAGAACACTCAGCAAATAGAAGGGGATTAGCCCATCCACCAGAGAACATAGCTGGAAAAATCAAACAAGTCAAGAATAGGGGAGTATAAAGCTAAGAATAAAGAGGGAGGAAGAGTACTTACTCTTGGAAGCTAATCTATCAGCAAGAAAAAACATAACTATGGTGTTGATGATCCACAGAAGGAGGAGACAAAGGACAAGATTTAGCCACAGCGGCACCATTTTTCAGGTGTTGAAGGGTTTAGGAAATGAAAGGGTAGAGGAAAGAATAGGAAACCCTAACAATGTTATATATGTAATAAGGGATGGTGGGATTGGTCTTGGTCTGATTTGGGCTTTTAGAGTAGAGTTATTTTATTTTTTCATTTGTTTTGATATGGGCTGTTGGCTCATTTTTTGTTTTTTCCATGTTGATTAATAAATAAAAGCCCATAAAATTTATAAAAAAATCTTTATTAATTTGATGTACCGTGGTTTCATGGTACTTTCGATGCTTAAAACAAGGAAAATATGCAATAACTTGGGTATGTCTGGTGGGTATGATGTGTTTTCTATCTTATTTTGCAGAGAAATAGGTTATGGATGCAAGCTGGAGAAAAAGGGAAGAAACATGCACTAGAATAGAGCATTTGAAGAAGAAAAGAGCCAAGTCAAAGTAGGGGAGTAATCCACAGCAGGGACTCACGTCATGTGAGTAGACCCACGCCACGTGGGTAGGTACCGCAGGTCAACTCCTACAGATTGATAAGGAAGCCTGCCTTCCACGTTAGGAACTCACGTGTCGTGAGTTCACCCATGTGACGTAGGTGGGTGCTGTGAGTCAACTTCTGAGGATGTGCAATATTGCCTGATTTCCATGGAACTGACCTATGAGGCGTGACTTGGTTCCATGATACCAAGTCACAGTACCGTGGAAAGTTGCCGACTTTTTTTTCTCCTACTTTGTTTAGGATAGGATTCACCTTGTATCTATAAATACCCCTTTATTGTCCTATGTTTAGGAGTTGTTCTTTACATTATTTTGAGATATATTTTGAGTATTTTGAGGATTCATAAGCACATTATTGGTTTTGTAATCGAAAACCCAAAATTCGAGGTTTTATTGATATTAAGATTTCAGAGTTTTCTTCTTTATTGTGAGTTACAATTATGTTTTCATCTTCAAATTCTTCTTATGTTCTTGCAAACATGAGTAGCTAACCCCATCAACTAGGGTTGTGTGAACCATAAGAAATTAACTAAATAGGTAAAGTACAAAGCAATTCTAAACCGGTGTGAATGCATGTATTGTTATTACCTTCATTATAATTGATCTTCTAACGGTTGCAAACGTTAGAAACTCGCCTGTATTCTAAACTTGATTGAGAGAGGAACATATTGGGAAAAGGAAATAACAACAGAGATTGGAAGCTATCAACCTTCATCTAATAACTTGAACCGCAACAGGGATAGTTATCTGAGATCCAGAACAAGGGTTAGTAGTGCGACACTTGAAGGCCGAGAGAATAAGAGTGAAATTCGTCTAACCAAGGTCGAGAGACATTTAGATGAACATATCTTGTTAGATTTTGCATGCAACACAGCGGGACAGTTTTTCCAAGCACAAGTAACCGGTGGAGTTAAGGAATCATTAGGGATCATAGTCCTAGTGTATACCTCATATTGATTACAAATCCGAAAATCAACAATTGTTACTATTACTATCTACTTACAAAAAAACCCCAGTTTACTTACTTGCCACTTACTTAGACTAACATTCGACCGACTTTCATCCTAGTCCCTGTGGGATCGATCCTAACCTAGTTGGGTTCTATATTTGATACATCGACCGCTTTATACTTTTCTGGAGGTATAATTTGGGCGACATCAAAATTTTGGCGTCGTTGCCGGGGACTTAGGGTTACAGATCTGATTAGTTTGCTTGTTTGAGTTGATTGGTTTTATTTTTATTTTACTTTTAAGGACACACTCCGGTGTATGGCCAACACTAGGAGTCAAGGCAATCCCTTGATCCCACTTGATACTGAGATAGAAAGAACATTGAGAGCTAATCGAAGAATGGTGAATACCGATGAAGTTCAGGATTCCGCATCCACGGGAGATATTCATAACCAGCCAATTCAGTCAGTTGGTCTTTAAACTGTGGAAAAAATCACTGCTCGGGTGACAAGGGAGGAGCAAGACAGACAAGCTGTTCTTAGACAAACAGATAAAGATAATCGAGCAATGCAAGAGGCAGTACAACGTCTGGCTGATGCTGAGGAGAGACAACAAAGACTTAGGGTGCAACAACTACCTCAAAGATCATATGTTCCAGTTTATGATGATCTCAAGGAAGAAGATGTGGCTTATTTTGAGCCAATTGAGACTGGTGCCATTATTCCACCAGACTTACCTCAGGGCACTAAGTTTGACATTACAAGTGCCATGATCCACCTGCTTGACTTGAAAGGTGTATTCGCGGGTCTTCCTATAGATGACTCGAACATGCATGTGATAAACTTTGTGGGGGTCTGCACTTCTTATAATTTGCTTGGAGTTGACCAAGAGGTTATTCGGTTGAGATTGTTTCCATTTTCTCTAACAAGAGAAACAACTTTGTGGTTGGCCGAATTACCATGAGGCTCCATCACTACTTGGCAAGAGTTGAGAAATCAATTTATGGAGAGATTTTTTCCACCCTCTAAGATGTTACAATTGAAGGATGAGATTTACAACTTCAGACAACTACATTCTGAAGCACTTTATGAGACATGGCTAAGATTTAAGAAGAAGCTGCAAAATGTTCCAAATCATAGGATGAGTGGTAGAAGTTTAATTGAGAGCTTCTACAGGGCTTTAAATGCTAATACCAAGGCTGTAGAAGATACTATCACTGGTGGAGCGTTTATGAGACTGACATGGGAATGAGCTTCAGAGATCTTAGATCGTATTACTAAGACTAACCGAGCATGGCATACTCGGGAGGTAGATACACCTGTTGGGTCATATGCTATTGGAACCTCAGCAGCATAATGGGCTTTAGATGAATCTGTAGCTCAAGAGGTCGCACAATTGAGGAAATAAATTGGTTTGCTAGTCAAGAAAATTTTGGCTAGAGGTACAGAGAAGGTGCATACTGTAGGTGCACAAGGTAAAACACCTAGGCATGACGAGTATGAATCTGATGAGGAGGCTAAGTACTTGGATCTAGAAGCGGCGGATTTTCGAGCCAAGGGCCAAGGGTCTAATCAAAACTCTTGGAACTTGAGGCAAGGGAATCAAGGTCGGAACTACTTGAAGACAATTACAACAAGTCAGGATATAGAGATAGAGAACGAGATCGTGATGGAGACTGGAAATGAAAAGATAATTACAAAGAGAAGAGTGGTGCTTATGTTCCATCAGGGAACCGTGATGCTGACTATGGAAATTCATGAATGGAACCCTTCTTAACAAATTGGTTAAAGGATCATAAAACTAAGAAAATTTTTGAAGGAAATTAGGGCGGACATTTCGGGAATAAGTAAAAAGTTGAGTCTCACTCAACTACAATAAAACAGTTGGAGCAATAATTTGGGCAGATATCGGTGGCATTGAACCGACGTCAACCAGGCACTCTTCCAAGAAACACTATCCAGAACCCAAAGAACGATAGTCATTGCTTGGCCATCACTACTAGAAGTAGGAAGAGTACGGTAGACCCACCCATTCTTACAAATAGTGGTAAGAAAGATAGACCAATAGTAGTTGATGAAGATGTTGAGTTGGAGCTAGGGAATTTAGCAGCAGACGACAATGCAGCTCAAAACCCCAACAGTATTAATAAGAAAGTTGAATCTGAAAAGTGGCAGGAGAAGGAGGTTCCATAAGTTTTTAAAACTATCCCACGACCTCCTCCTCCCTTTCCTTAAAGGTTGAAAAAGAAGGTTGAGAAGGGTAAATACCAGAAATTTATTTTAATATTATAAGAGTTATCGATAAATATCCCTCTTGTTGAGGCTTTGGAGTGGATGTCAGGTTACGCGAAGTTCATGAAAGATTTGGCGATAAAGAAGAGAACTGTCAGTTTTAAGCCAGCAGACAATTTGCACCATTGTAGTGCAGTTGCTTCGCATTCCCTAGTTGAAAAGAAGGAAGATCCGGGAGCTTTCACAATTTCTTGTATTATCGGGTCTTACAACTTTGCAAAGGCACTGTGTGATTTAGGTGCTAGCATTAACTTGATGCCGCTAGACGTTTTCAAATAGTTAGGGTTGGGAGCACCAAAACCAACTTCTATGAGGCTTCTTATGGTAGATAGAACTGTGAAAAAGCCGGTGGACATTCTGTATGATGTTTTGGTGAAAGTTGCATCTTTCATTTTTCCAATTGACTTTGTGATTCTTGATTGTGAAGTTGATTTCAAGGTTCCCATCATCCTAGGAAGACCATTCCTTGCTATAGGTTGGGCTTTGGTTGACATGGAAACCGGGTAGATGAAGTTCAGGTTGAATAATGAACATGTTACCTTCAATGTCTGTCATTCCATGAAG
The DNA here is from genome assembly GCA_031232105.1 of Capsicum rhomboideum. NCBI lineage: Eukaryota > Viridiplantae > Streptophyta > Magnoliopsida > Solanales > Solanaceae > Capsicum > Capsicum rhomboideum. The sequence goes on along the minus strand of CP124719.1, from coordinate 40,955,669 downwards.
CAACCGAGAGATATGCGGTTGATTTTTGTAATAGATACAGTTGAGGAGAGTGACATAGTCGTTCCTATTAAAGAAAGGTTAGGGGTAGAAGCACTTGCAGCCGTGATTATGAATTTTGATAGTGATCGAATTGAGGAGTACGACAAGATGGTTGGTGCACTTGCTGGTAGGGGATCATTCACTTATGCTCCAAAAAAACTTGATCTTGATTTGAAGAATAGGGTAACACCACCAGCTTGTCCTTCCATCATGGAGCCTTTAGTTTTGGAGCTTAAGGCTCTTCCATCTCATCTTCGCTGTGCATTTTTGGGAGTCAATAACACTTTACCTATAACTATTTCTGCTGGTTTAGCAGAATAGTAGATAGAGGCTCTGGTTTTGGTATTGAAGAAATTTAAGAGGGCCATTGGTTGGTCCATTGCTGATATTATCGAGATTCCACCCGATATTTGCACTCACAAAATTCAACTTGATCCTGAATGCATACCGAGCATCAAGAACCAACGTCGTCTGAACCCACCTATACAAGAAGTTGTGAAGAAAGAAATCATTAAGTGGTTATATGCGGGTGTGGTTTACCCTATTGCGGATAGCAAGTGGGTGAGCTCGGTGCAGTGTGTACCAAAAAAGGGAGGAATCACTGTGGTTCCAAATGACAAAAATGAATTGATCCTAATGAGGCCGGTAATCGGATGGAGAGTTTGCATGGATTATCAAAAGCTGAATTCTTGGACTGAGAAAGACCATTTTTATATGCTCTTCATGGACCAGATGTTAGACCGCCTTGCTGGTAGAGGATGGTATTGTTTTCTTGACAGTTATTCAGGGTATAATCAGATTTTCATCACTCCCAAATACCAAGAGAAGACCACTTTCACTTGTCCATATGGGATGTTTGCATTCAAGAGGATGCCTTTCGGATTATGTAATGCACCAGTAACTTTTCAGCGTTGCATGATGTCCATTTTTTCTGACATGGTGGAAGACACTATTGTGGTGTTTATGGATGATTTTTTGACTGTGGGAGACTCTTTTAACGATTGCTTGGCTCACCTTGCTAAGGTATTGCAAAGATGCAAGGAGTGTAACTTGGTGCTGAATTAGGAGAAATGTCACTTTATGGTGAATGAAGGTATCGTGTTGGGACATCGCATATCGAAAAAAGGTATTGAATTTGATAAGGCAAAGATTAAGGTGATTGAAAAGTTACCTCCACCTATATTCATGAAAGAAATTCAAAGTTTCTTAGGTCATGCTGGTTTTTATAGAAGATTCATCAAAGATTTCTCAAAGTTTGCACATACATTATGCAAGCTTTTAGAGAAGGAGGTGAAGTTCGTGTTTAATGAGGCATGCCTAAAAGCTTTCGAGTGTCTAAAAGGGAAATTGACTTCAACCCCTATTATTGTCTCACCAGATTGGAAGATGTCATTTGAGGTTATGTGTGACGCTAGCGGAGTGGCCTTGCGTGTAGTCCTTGGCCAAAGATGTGAGAAGATTTTACATCCAATTTACTACGCTAGCAAAGCACTTAATCCAGCTCAAAAGAATTACACTGTGACTGAATAAGAGTTGTTGGCGATGGTTTTTACTTTTGAGAAATTTCGATCTTACTTGATTGGCACAAAGGTAATTGTGCATACAAACCACGCAACACTTCGGTATCTTATGTCAAAGAAGGACTTTAAGCCAAGATTGATTCGGTGAGTGCTTCTGCTACAAGAATTTAACTTTGAAGTGAAGGACCGAAAGGGAATCGAGAATCAGGTTGTTGTCCATCTATCACGCCTTGAGGAAGAAGCCATGCTTAAATTAAGGGATGATCTTGATATTGATGATACTCTTCCAGATAAGCAAGTGCTGGCAGCATCACAAGACTTAATTCCTTGGTTTAAAGATTTTGCCAACTTTTTGGCAAGTGACCTAGTCCCGAAAGATATGTCATATCAGCAGAGAAATAGATTCATGCATGAGGTGAGAAAGTTCTTCTGGGATGAACCTTATTTTTTAGGGTGTGTGCAGATGGTATGATTCGAAGATGTATTTCGGAGGTCGAAATGATAAGTATTTTGGAAGCATGTCATCCATCTCCAGTTGAGGGTCATCATGGAGGTGCGAGGACTGCTCATAAGGTCTTACAATGCGGGTATTATTGGACCACCATCTATAAAGATGCTCATGACTATGCTTGGGCTTGTGACCAATGTCAAAGACAAGGGAATATCTCACGCAGACACGAACTTCCTATGACAACTATCCTTGAGCTCGAATTGTTTGATGTATGGGGAATTGATTTTATTGGACCAATTATGAGCTCACATGGAATGAAATACATTTTGGTAGCTGTCGACTATGTTTCTAAGTGGGTGGAGGCGATTGTGCTTCCCAATAATAAAGGAAGAAGTGTCACAACATTCTTGAAAAAGAACATATTTTCATGATTTGGTACACTCCGAGTAATCATTAGTGATGGAGGATCCCACTTTTACAATTGGCTGTTCAAAAACCTGCTTGAAAAATATGGTGTCAAACATAAGGTGGCCACACCTTACCACCCTCAGACAAGCGGGCAAGTTGAGGTGTCAAATCATGAGATTAAGTCTATTTTGACGAAGACGGTGAACGCCAATAGAACTGATTGGGTGAGAAGATTAGATGATGCATTATGGGCATATCGAACTGCATTCAAAACACCGATTGGTGCCTCACCATATCAATTAGTGTTTGGAAAATCCTGCTATTTGCCTGTCGAACTTGAACATAAGGCATTATGGGCATTAAAGAGGTTAAATCTAAATGGAGTGAAGCGGCTAAATTGAGGTTAGACCAGATGAATGAGATGGATGAATTTCATCTACTGGCTTATGAAAGATCAGCACTTTATAGAGAAAATATAAAACTGTATCATGATCGAAAGATTGAACGATGAGAATTTCACCCAGGAGATTTGGTGCTGCTCTATAACTCCAGGCTTCGCCTTTTTCCTGGAAAACTGTGGTCCAAATGGTCTGGACCATTCAATATTGTTAGGGTGTTCCCGCATAGAGCAATCGATCTTAAAGGTTATGATCTATTCAAGGTCAATGGGCAGCGTGTAAAGCACTATGTGGGAATAACAAAAGAAATAAGGACATATGAGGAGCTTAGTCTTGATGAAGTCTGAGTAGTCAAACCAGTCATGCCGTGCCACGACTTTAAATCAGGCACTTCATGGGAAGCAACCCATGGGCTACTTGGTGAAGTCTGAGTATCCAATTTAGCCATGTCGTGCCGCGATATTAAATCAGGCGCTACTTGGGAGGCAACCCAAGGTTTGATTTGGATGTGATTCGATTATTGCAGGATGCGGAGGATAAGTTAGCTGGAATTTAAAATATTGAACTGAAAATGTTCAATACAACCCACGATAGTGATTCACGTGACGTAAGTTTATCTACGTGACATGGGTTGGTACTGTGGAAGTCAGAGAAAATTATTCATATGCAGAACCTGACCCATGCCAGGGACCCATGTGATGTAGGTCAACTCATGTGGCGTGGGTTGGTACCGTGGAAACTAAACCTAGTTTTAAATTCGAGATCCGACCAGACCCAACCCTATTTACTTTGGTACGACATAAACCTAACCATAATTCTGACTAAACCCTCTCAAATCTGAATCCTAACATCATCCCTATTTTCGAAAATTCATCAAATCATCCACTTTAAATCATTCATCTCTCAAATTCCCACATATCAACTCCGACATTCATCAATTTCCATCAACCATTTAGCCAAAAATCATAAACCCCAATAATTTCCCTAAAATTTTCCCCAAATTTCCAAAACCCAAACCAAATCCAATCCAAATCTGACCCACATCCGACCCACGCCAGACCCATTTGATCTAAAATGCCACCAAAATTAAACCCCAAATATGGAGATATGGGTTCATCTTTGAGAATCCAAACTAAAAACCTCGAGTTTATGATAATGTTATGCGATGAACCTTCTGGGTCAGATAAAAGTGGATCCAAGAAAGTATTTGAGATTTTCTATGATGATTCTACGCTTGTACCTGACACAAAGAGACTACAAACTAGGGCACAAGTTGCTGCTCGGGATACACTTCAGTTTATTCCATAACCCTCGCAACCTGCCAAACCGGCTGCTCCTGATCAGTCTTCTGATTCTGTCCCCCAGTCTGATGAGGGGACGAATGCTTCTGCAATGAGTGATGACCATGAGGATGATATATCTGGTTTTGAGGAGAATGCTGAAGGTACAGATAAGTCTGCATATGGTAAGAGTAGTACGGCTGATGGGACAACTTCTGTCTTTGGTACTGGTGTCCAGGGTTCGACTACCTCCTCACAAAGAGCTTTGAATGCACGTCAGGCCATAGCTACAATCCAAAGGGATGACAGGAGGTAGTGTGTTGAAGGGATGAAAGACATTTATGATAGGGATGCCGAACCAACTGAGCGGGGTATATGGAGAATAAATATCATGGAAGAGGCTCAGTATCAGATAGATGGGGTGAACGCACTGCCTGAGATAAAGACATTGTTTGATTGCTATGGATTTGGGTGGATCACAGAGCCTTTGGATAGCTATAGCCGTGAGTTGGTCCATGAGTTTTATACTTCATATGCTGTGTCTGTAGCATTAATTACACCTAATGAGCAAAGATATTGGGACCAACCACTACTGACTCACATTTTGGTTCATGGCACTAGAGTTGACATATCCGAGCAAACTATCCACCGGTTCTTGTTTGGAGCAGAAAGGGAGCGTCCAACCACGACTGCTGAGTTTGATCACCACATGGAGATGGTGAGAAATAGTACTAAAATAAGGGATGCTGATCAACAATTAGAGTTACTGCGGTGGATTGCAGGTTACATAGCGGAGGATGGTGCAGATGCTAATTGGGTTGCTGGGAAGCTAGACATTAAGAAGTCCTCGCTTCACTTTGCTGGACGGTTTTGGTGGTAGGTTGTAAGGCACCATTTGGGTCCCACTAATGCTGATAATTCACTCAAGCATGATTAGGAAGTTTTGGTATCGAGCATTCTGGTAGGTTATGACATTAACTTCGCCCGCTACATCATTAAGGAGATCCATGAGCATGCTTTCTGCGACTTCATCAACATTCCTTTTCCATGTTTGATCTAGGTCTTATGTAATACTGCTGGTGTGGTTTCAATACCTACAGTTGATTATGATGTTGAGGTGACCCACATTGCTGATATTGGATTGATGCAGCAGCAGGGGGCTAACCCAGTTTTTCCAAGGAGGTCTCAACCGTCCACATCATATGGCGTGGCCTTTTTTAAAGGGCTTGGAGATAGAAAGGAGCATGGTAGTACTCCAGCACTGGTGAGTATACCTGAGACTATGTATGTACTTGCTGAGGGTATAGGCCCTGTGATTGATGATGAGGTTACAGGCACTAAAGCACCACCGCCCAGATCTGGTGTAGTCTCAGTTTTGAGGGAATTTCTACAGCAATTGGTTGATTGACAGACCCAGATGTTTGAGAGGAAGGCTCACACAGAGGCCCAGATAGCTAAGTTGGTATCCCAGCTTAAGCCATGGGTCAGGACCACGATAGAGGCTTCAGGGGCGAGAGTTGAAGCCCGCATGATAGTGGCCATGGATAAATTTATGAGAGAGCTGCATGGACGGATTGATAGCTTTGAGACACAGATGGCTAACCGAATGAGCTCTGCACAGATTCCTGATATGGCAGGGTTGACATAGGAGGTGGCTGCATTGAGGGAGGAGGTTAGAGCTTTGGCACCGAGCAGCACCCCTGTCATTCCACCTATGCCCGTGCCAGCCCCGATGAGTCCAGTTTTAAAGGTGGATTTGTTTGCAGATGAAGAGCCTCCTATGGAGAGAGCCAAGTAGCAACGTAGCCCGGAGGGGTCAGCAAATGAGTGGCGATGATTTTTACAGGGACCTGAGGAGGGCTATGAAAGCCTCCCAAGTTGAATATCACCTCAATCAGATCGAAGATGAGCAAAGAAACTTGGGAGCATCTTCTAGTCAGCCACCTCCCCTGCTGTTATCCCCTAGCGTGGAGCCTAGAGAGCATGCACATGTTTCTGCTGCTGTGGATGGGCCCACATCCAGTGCCTAAGGTACCACAAGTATGTCTTCACTCTCTTAAACTTAATAGATTGATAGTTGTGCACTGGGATTGTTATTTATATTATTTATGTATTTTCCTTTTTGATTAGGAGAAAAATAGGGGAACCTTAGTACAGTCCAGTTTTGAACAAGTTTTTCTTCAACATGATGCTTTTTAAGGATACCTCCCCTAAAATTTTTGTTTTGAACTATGTGTGTAGTATGTTAGTTTGTGACTGCTGTTGGATCTTATTATGGCATCAGTATTATAGGCAATGACTGTAGCTTAGCAATGCATGAATCGGATAGGTAGTAGTTAATAGTGTAACCCTGGATTATGTGTGTGTGAGGTCATTACTTAGTTCACTTTGTGTGTGAGATCCAGAACTTGCCCGGTTAGTCTTGCCTAGGTTATAGGATAGTGGTTGGGAAAGGATCATAGGTCATTTTTAAATAGGTCCACTTTTAGCCTAAATGCCTGACCGAATAAAATAAATATCCCTTGATTCCGATTTTGAGCTGTAATTACCCTATTTCTTTCATTAGCTTATTTACCTTCCCATTTTGATTTACAATGAACCTGTCTTGGCCCTGGTCCCTCCTTAGACATTGTGTACCTCAACTTAGGCAAATAACCTAAGTTGAGGGTGGCTATTATAGGGGTACATAGTTTAATTTGGGTATGAAAAATGAGTTAGAAAAATAAAAAGAGAACAAATTTGGGTGTGAAAAAAAAAAAGAGAAAAAAAAATAAATAAATAAATCGCCCGCAAAATCTGAAAAGAAATGAAGGAGAATAAGGGAGAATAAAATGAGAATAGTTAAAAAGTGGAGGCAAAAATAGTGTAGTGTCAAGTAGGGTTGAGTCACCATATCCATATGCACCACACCCGTCCCCAAGCCTACATTACAAGCCGATGAAAGTCCTATAGTGATCCTAGTCCAACTATCCAAAAAACTAAGGAATAGAAAATAAGGACAAGTTTGTGGTATTTCATGCATACTATTTGAACTTCTTTGTGAGAGAGAGTATTTTGACTCAGTCCCTACTTTGATATTCTTTAGTATACTGTGAGTGTATGGGAATTCTTTGTTGTGAGAATATATGGGTCGCATTGTTAGCTGCAATTAGTTCAGGTAATGTCATTTGCATATATGCTTAGTTGTTTATTCATAATCTGATGCCATCACTTAATCCCTTCTGTGTCATGATAATATGTTGCATGAATGCACACCGTGGTTGTGATTTACAAATAGGAGGGGTCGAAAAAAAAGTTTGGTGCCAAAAGCAATGAGTGGACTGCCATAGGTCTCTTAGGTTTCTCTTAGTTAAGCATTGTAAGTGTTTATTTAGTTTTTGTTCGCCTGAGGACATGTAAACGTTCTAAGTTAAGGGTGTTGATGTGTCGTGGTTTCATGGTACTTTCGATGCTTAAAACAAGGAAAATATGTAATAACTTGGGTGTGTCTGGTTATGATGTGTTTTCTGCCTTATTTTGCAGAGAAATAGGTTATGGATGCAAGCTGGAGAAAAAGGGAAGAAGCATGCACTAGAATAGAGCATTTGAAGAAGAAAAAATCCAAGTCAAAGCAGGGGAGTGACCCACAGCAGGAACTCACATCATGTGAGTAGACCCATGCCACGTGGGTGGGTACCGCAGGTCAACTCCTGCAGATTGATAAGGAAGCCTGCCTTTCACGTCAGGAACTCACGTGTCGTGAGTCCACCAACGTGACGTGGGTGGGTACCGTGAGTCAACTTCTGAGGATGTGCAATATTGCCTGATTTCCATGGAACTAACCTACGAGGCATGACATGGTTCCACGATACCAAGTCACGGTACCGTATAAAGTTGCCAACTTTTTTTCTCCTACTTTGTTTAGGATAGAATTCACCTTGTATCTATAAATACCCCTTTATTGTCCTATGTTTAGGAGTTGTTCTTTATATTATTTTGAGATATATTTTGAGTATTTTGAGGATTCATAAACACACTATTGGTTTTGTAATCGAAAACCCAAAATTCGAGGTTTTATTGATATTAAGATTTTAGAGTTTTCTTTTTTATTGTGAGTTACAATTATGTTTTCATCTTCAAATTCTTCTTGTGTTCTTGCAAACATGAGTATCTAAACCCATTAACTAGGGTTGTGTGAACCATGAGGAATTAATGAAATAGGTAAAGTGCAAAGCAATTCTGAACTAGTGTGAATGAATGTATTGTTATTACCTTCATTATAATTGATCTTCTAACGATTACAAATGTTAGAAAATCGCCTGTATTCTAAACTTTCTCGAGAGAGAGGAACAGATTGGGAAAAGGAAATAACAACAAAGATTTGAAGCTATCAACCTTTATCTAATAAGTTGAGTCGTAACAGGAATAGTTATTTGAGATCCAGGATAAGGGATAGTGGTGCAACACTCGGAGATCGAGAGGAGAAGAGTGAAATTCATCTAACCAAGGTCGAGAGACGTTCAGATGAACATATCTTGTTAGATTTTACATGTAACGCAGCGGGACATTTTTTCCAAGCACAAGTAACCGGTGGAGTTAAGGAATCATTGGGGATCATAGTCCTAGTGTATATCTCATATTGATTACAAATTCAAAAATCAACAATTGTTATTGTTACTATCTGCTTACAAAAAACCCCAGTTTACTTACTTGCCAATTACTCAGACTAACATTCGACAGACTTTCGTCCTAGTCCCTGTGGGATTGACCCTAACCTAGTTGGGTTCTATATTTGATACATCAACCGCGTTATACTTTTCTAGAGGTGTAATTTGGGCGACATCATAATTGGGGTTTTACTAGGGGAAATTCAACCCTAAAGTCGCTAAACCAGCAACTTTAATTATTCATGTTATATGTATAAATAAAAATAATTATGTATTAAAAAAATACAAAAAATTCCATAATGTAGCATGTTTTACATGGTTTTGGCATGAATGGACCCTATGGTCTTAGTTTAGTATGAAATCCCCAGAAATTACCTATGATCATATGAAAATAGTCAAAAAAAGCATGACTACTTCAACATATCAGGACTTCGATCAATCAATTATTTTAAAACTAGTCGCATGCTTATTTCAAACAAATAGATTTCAGCTATATTATAAGCAAATAATATGGTTTTGGGAGTAGTATTTAGCACCGATCATATACGGGGATGAAGGCTCACCCATTAGTAGAGGCTGATATCTTTGATCAAAGTCCTTAAGTCCCAGAACTAAGTTACCACCATAAGATATTAAGGGTCACCGCTAGTAGAGGCTGACACCTCAGTCAAATGGACATCAGTTAGTAGATCCACTTCAGATAGGTTCATTACCCTGGCAGGGTATTGATCTTCCCTCCCAGCTAGGGTTATAGATTGGAATCCATTTAGCTCAAATGGGGTATGTCGGTTAAAAGAATCTCCCACAGTAAAACAGATTTAGAAAACAAGTGCAACTGGCTCACTAAACATATTAGTTTATGATTTATTTTGACATCAGCATTTATCTTACGTTTTCAGTTTTACTTATGATTTATAGTGAGTCATTTACACTTATCATCATGTTTTAGTTTTATCCCCATATGACTTGCTTCAGTTTTACATGTATTTCATAAATTCCTCACATGCACAATGCATTCAAAGTATTAATCGCATACTTTCTCCTGCATTGTATTAGCTTATGATATAGGTTCCGATGCTCAACATCAGCCCCACAATTAGTATACTCTAATATCATTTTAATAGCTGTCAGTGGTGAGTCCTCATCATCTAAGGGTGAGAGTCATTATCTTTTATTTTAGTATTTTGTTTCCAAAAATTTAGAGTAAGATGGGGACTTGTCCCAGCAAATCTTCAGTTAGTAGAGGCGAGTAGGCTTAGCGTAAGATACTTTAGCTTTTTGTTCAGTATTAGTATTTTATTCAGACTTGATTTATTTAAGTATTTATCTCAGATTCAATTTATCTTGCACTCAATATTATATATATAGTGTTATTAGTATTATGTCATGCCATAGGTTAGCTTGGGTTACTTGTGGCTCTAAGCACTGTGTCACGTCCAGGGTGTAGACTTGGTTCATGAAAAACTTGGTATCATAGTATCAGGTTTAACGTGTGGCTCTAAGCACTATATTACGTCCAGAGTGTAGACTCAGGTCATGACAACCTTGGTATCAGAGCATCAGGTTTAACGTGTCCTAGGGTGTCTGAAAGTTATGTTAAGTAGAGTCTCGTTCATGGGTGTGAAGACCACTACACTTATAAAGGAGAGGCTATGAAGCATTATAGTAAGGTTTAACTTTTTTCACGTTCATATCATGTGATAAAGTATAAACTCTATTTATCCTTCTAACTCGTGCTCTACACATTTATCGAAAATGCCCCCCAGAAGAGCTAACGGGCAAAGGAACAAAAATGGTAATCAGTAGGTTCCACCAGCACCAGCAAATCCCCTGAATGAACAAGTTACCTATGCTTTATTCAGGGCTGCTTTTCAGGTGCTAGCTCAAGCCATGACCAACCAGCTCAATCAGCAAGCTATTGTACCTTCTAATCCAAATGAGAATGCAATTGCTATGAGAGTCTGAGACTTCACTCAGATGAATCCTCTAGAGTTCTATAGTTCGAAGGTGGAGGAGGATCCACAAGATATCATAAATGAGATTCAGAAGATTACTCAGATCATGGGTATCATGCTAGTTAAGAGTGTAAATTTGTATGCATATCAGTTAAAAGTGGTGGCTCATACCTGGTTCAAATAGTAGAAAGATGGAAGACGTATGGATATAGACTCGGTTGATTGGGATGAGTTTGTGACTGGATTTCTGGGCAGATTCTTTCCCTGTGAGCTGAGGGAGGCTAAGGTTGAAGAGCTTATAAACCTGAAGCAGGGTAACATGTCTATGAAGGAATCTTCTCTGAAGTTTACTCAACTCTCTAGGTATGCTCAAGAGATGGTTGTTGATCCAATGGATCAAATGAGTAAGTTTGTTTCTAGTATTTCTGAGTTAGTATTCAAGGAGTGCAGGACCACTATTCTTGTTGGGGATATGGACATCTCCAGACTTACGACTTATTCCCAACAGATTGAGAAAGAGAAGGAAAGGGAGACTAAGAGGGCTAGGATAGGTAACTTTGATAATTCTCAGCAGAGGTTAGACGGTGGAAATTTCTCTCAATTTTAGCAGAGTCTTCAGCTCTATCCCTATCCTCTGCTAGTGCCCCAGCACCCAAGTCCAGACAGGAGCAGTGGGATAGAGCACCAAGATCTAGGCCATCGGGTAGTGTCACTAGTGGACGTACCTTTTTGATTTGCAAGAAGTATGGTAGGAACTACCAAGAGGAGTGTTTGGCTGGCAGTGGTGGTTGCTTTAGATATGGTAATCCAAGCCACAGTTTGAGGGATTATGCAGTAGCTTCACAGAGGGAAAGAAATGCTCACCAACAGTCATAGTCCACCTCTTTAGCAGCCCTTTCAGGTCGCCTAATCCAACAGGGTGCTTCTACTAGTGAAGGCGGTGGTCAGTGTCAAAACCATTTCTATGTATTGCCTTCCTATCAGGATCAGGAGAGCTTACCAGACGTAGTCACTGCTATATTATGAGTCTATCATAAGATGTTTATGCATTGTTAGATCCAGGAGCCACACTTTCCTTCATGACTCTTTACATTGCTGTAGACTTTAGTGTCAGTCCTAAAACCCTTTTGAAACCCTTCTCAGTCTCTACTCTTATTCGTAACTTAGTTATAGCTGAATAGGTATGCAGAAATTGCCCAGACTCAGTTTTCCAGATAATCACCATAGTCTATCTAGTCGAGTTAGATATGACTGATTTCAATGTCATTCTTGGCATGAATTGGTTTCACTCTTGTTATACCTCAGTCGACTGTAGAACCAGAGTCGTTAAGTTTTAGTTTTTGAATAAACCAATTTTAGAATGGAAGGGTAGTACTTTAGCGCCTATAGGTCAGTTTGTCTCTTACCTTAAGGCCAGAAAAATAATCTCCAAAGGTCGTATCTACCATTTACTTTGGGTCAAGAATTCTAAGTCTAAAACCCAATCTTTTAGTCAGTTCCAGTTGTAAATGAGTTTAGAGCAGTATTTCCTAAGATCTGCCTAGAGTCCCTCCCGAGCGGGAGATCAAATTTGGAATAAACCTTCTCCCAGCTACCCAACCTATCTCAATTCCTCCTTATAGAATGGCCCTAACAGAACTTAAGAAATTGGAAAAGCAGTTAAAGGACCTCTTAGAAAAAGGTTTTATTAGACCCATAATCTCTCCATGGGGTGGTCCAGTTCTTTTCGTGTGTAAGAAAGACGGTTCCCTTAGAATGTTCATCGATTATCGTCAGTTGAATAAAGTTACAATCAAGAACAAGTATCCTATTCCTAGGTTTGATGACTAGTTTGCCCAGCTTTAGGGTGCCAGTTGTTTTTCAAAGATAGACCTCAGATCCAGCTATTATCAGCTTAGAGTCAAAAAGCGTGACATTCTGGAGACAACCTTCAGAACTCGATATGGTCACTACAGTTTATTATTATGTATTTTGGACAAACGAATGATCCTAAAACTTTTATGGACTTGATGAAAAGAGTGTTCAAATAGTATTTAGACATGTTCATTATTATCTTCATAGATAATATCCTCGTTTACACTCGTAGTGTGGATGAACATACAGACCATTCGAGGATTGTTTTACAGACTCACAAAGATCGTTAGTTATTTCACTAAGTTTGGCAAGTGTGAATTCTATTTGAAATAGTAGCATTCCTTAGTCACATCATTTCCAGTGAGGGCATTCAGGTTGATCCTCAAAAGACCGAAGCAGTTAGGCACTGGCCTAGACCTATCTCTCTATCAGACATTAGGAGTTTTTTGGGTTTAGCTGGTTACTGCATATGATTTTTTGAAGGATTTTCATCTATTTCCTATCCTATGTTCAGATTGACTAGAAGAAAGTCAAGTTTCAGTAGTTCGATGTTTGCGAGAAGAGTTTTCAGGAGGTGAAGACTAAACTCACTTCTACTCTAGTTTTGACTCTACCAGAGGGTCTAGATGGGTTTGTTGTTTACTGAAATGCTTCCATCTAGAGTTATATATTCAGACAGCTCAAAGTTTATGAGAAGAATTACCCAACTCATGATCTAGAGTTGGCAGCTATAGTTTTTGCCTTAAAGATTTGGATGCACTATCTTTATAGAGTTAATATGGATGTGTTCATGGATCACAAGAGCCTTTGGTATGTGTTCAGTCAGAAATATCTAAATATTTATCATAAGATATGGCTAGAGTTATTAAAAGATTATGACATGAGTATTTTGCACTATCAAGGCAAAGCCAATGTAGTGGTTGATGCTCTTAACATACTTTCGATGGGTAGTGTTGCTCATGTGGAGGATGAAAAGAAAGAGTTAGTCTGTGATGTTCACAGGCTTGCTAGATTGGGAGTTTGTTTAGTTGATTCAATCGAAGGTAGTGTTATGGTTCAGAATCTTCCTTAGTGGAAGAGGTGAAGGCGAAGCAGGATAGAGATCCTATTTTACTTAAGTTGAAGCAAGCAATGCAAAGTCAGAAGGTGGAGGTTTTCTCCCATAAAAGATATGGTGTACTTCATTGTCAGGGCTTATATGTTTTTGATGTAGATGAATTGAGATAGTGGATGTTGATAGAAGTTCATAATTCTTGATATTCTATTCACCCAGGTGACACCAAGATGTACCGTGACCTACGGGAAGTCTATTGGTGGAATGGAATGAAAAAAGATATCGCAGAATTTGTAGATAAGTGTCTAAATTGCCAATAGGTTAATGTTGAGCACCAGAGACCAGGTGTTATGACTCAGACTATCAGTATTCCTTCTAGGAAGTAGAAATAGGTAAATATGGACTTCATTACATAGTTACCTCTTATGCGGTGACATCATGATTTAATATGGGTTATTATTGATCGGATGACTAAGTCAGCATATTTCTTTCCAATTAACACTATAGATTTAGCCAAGGATTATGGTAGACTTTATCTTCGAGAGATGATCAAGTTGCATAGAGTTACCTTGACTATCATTTCAGATAGGGGTACTCAGTTTACTTTGCAGTTTTGGAAGTCTTTTCAGAAGGGTCTCGGTACCCAGGTTCACCTTAGTATAGCTTTTCACCCACAGACAGATGGTCAGGCAGAGCGGACCATTCAGACCTTAAAGAATATGTTGAGAGTTTGCATGATCGACTTTAAAGGTAGTTGGGATGATCACTTGCCTCTTATTGAGTTCGCATATAATAACAACTTTTACTCTAGTATTTAGATGGCTTTATTTGAGGCACTATATGCTAGAAGGTTTAGATCTCCTATTAGTTGGTTTGAGGTTGGTGAATCTACCTTGATAGGGCCTAATTCAGTTTATGAGGTTGTGGAGCAAGTTCAGTTGCTTAGAGAAAGGCTAAAAGCAGCTCAAAGTCATCAGAAATCTTATGCAGATGTAAGAAGGAGAAAGCTTAAGTTGTAACGAATGATTGGGTTTACCTAAAAATTTCACCCATGAAAGGGGTGATGAAGTTTGGCAAGACAGAGAAACTCAGTCCCTGACATATTGGTCCTTGTAGAATTTTGAGGCACATTGGCAATATGGCCTATGAGTTAGATTTGCCCACAGACTTAGCATCAGTGCACCCAGTATTTCATATGTCCATGTTGAAGAAATGCATTGGTGATCCAGCTTTAGTTGTAGCATTAGAGAGTGTAAGTGTGAAAGATAGTCTCTCTTACGAGGAGGTCCCAGTTGAGATTCTTGACCATCAGGTTTGTAAGTTGAGAAATAAGAAAGTCACTTTGGTGAAGGTTCTTTGGAGAAACCAGCTAGTTGAGGGAGCTACTGGGGAAGCAAAAGTGGATATGACGACCAATTACCCTCACTTTTTCCCTTCTAGTTCAATTCCAACTTGAGATAATAGTTTTCTCTCTAGCATTCTATTCAGTTTCATGTCTCTCAATTTCTTTTATGTCTTAGTATGTATGCATATTCCATGAATTCAGTTAAGCCTATAATTTAGTCAGAAATAAGTTATTATGTTAGTAATCAACTTTTGGAATTTAGTTATTGGGAATGAAGCTCTTTCCCTATCATTTAAGTTTAGTTGGTCTTCATTACAGGATAAATGTTCCCAAGAGGGAGATATTGTAACACCCCAAAAGTCCCTAATATTATATCTCAGACCTAGACTACAAACCAGTAGAAAAGATTCAGTTTTTATCACAGAATGGATCAGACCATAAATTATGGTTAGTACCAATGACTCAATGGTTGGACCTATTTTGATTGGAAAGCTAAAATCCCCAAAAGATGACATTTTCACCCAGCGACCACGACTCTTAGACAACGAGTCATTGTAACACTGGATAATTTATCAGGTGACTCATTTTGATGAGTAACCTGAGAGTTGGTATTTTACCTCAGAGGTAATGAGTCTCAGCAATGACTCGTTACCAGCCCTACGAGCCATGGGATCCCAAGTCGTGCCCAAGCCAAAAATTTAGCCAGTGGCCATGAGTCAGGGGACAAATCTTTAGTTCAGGGAATGAGTTGTACCCAGTCTCGTGACGACTATCTTCCAGCAAATCAGTTATGTTTTAAATAAGGTATTCTAGTTTTTTCCCTTTCATAAGGCTCTAATACTATGTTGTTTTGATTATTTTAAGAAAGGATATAAAAGCTTAATCTACTTCTAATCCCTTATTTACCTCTAAACACACGATTAACTAAAAAAATAGACAAGGAGTTAAGCTTTCATTCTCTCATGGCCAAAAACTAGGGTTCCTCTCAAAGCTTCAAGAATCCAAGCTCTTAACATGAATCTTTGATTCCTGGTATGTGGGGATTCAACAGGGACTTCCTTCCATCCTTGTGCTCCTAAATTAAACTTTGGGACCTAGAAATTCTCAGCTCAAATCTAGGGTTCATACCCACTTTTGATTATGATTTAATTATGTTATTTCCTTGTTTCTCATGACTATTATTGATTTCAAAATGTATGATTTTCTAGTTATGGGTTTCAAGCATGAACTTTAGCTATCATGACATGAACTTACATGAATATCCATAATGTAGCATGTTATACATGATTTTGGCATGAATTGACCCTATGGTCTCAGTTTAGTTTGAAATCTCCAAATATTATCTATGATCATATGAAATCAGTCTAAAGAAGCATGACTAGTTCAGCATATCAGGACTTCGGTCAAACAATTATTTTAAAACTAGTCGCATGCTTATTTCATACAAATAGATTTCAGCTATATTATAAGCAAATAGTATGGTTTTGGGAATAGTATTTAGCACTGATCATACGTGGGGATGAAGGCTCACCTATTAGTAGAGGCTGATATCTTCGATCAAAGTCCCTAAGTCCCAGAACTAAGTTGCCACCAAAAGATATTAAGGGTCACTCACTAGTAGAGGCTGACAGCTCAGTCAAATGGACATTAGTTAGTAGATCCATATCAGACAGGTTTATTACCCTAGCAAGGTATTTATCTTCCCTACCAACTAGGGTTACAGGTTGGAATCCATTTAGCTCAGATAGGGTATGTCGGTTATAAGAATCTCCTGTAGTAAAATAGATTTAGAAAACAAGTGCAACTGGCTCATTAAACATATTAGCTTATGATTTATTTTGACATCAACATTGATCTTATGTTTTCAATTTTACTTATGATTTATAGTGAGTCATTTAAACTTATCAGTATTTTTAAGTTTTATCCCTATATGACTTTCTTCAGCTTTACATATATTTCATGCATTCCTTATATGCTTAGTGCATTCAAAGTACTAATTGCATACTTTCTCTTACGTTGTATCATCTTATGATATAGGTTCCCATGCTCAGCATCAGCCATGGGGTTAGTACGCTCCAGTACCCTTTCAGCAGCTATCAGTGGTGAGTCCTCATCATCCGAAGATGAGAGTCATTATATTTTATTTCAGTATTTTAATTCCAGACATTTAGAATTAGTTGGGGACTTGTCCAAGAAACTCATCAGTTAGTAGAAGCTTTCAGGCTTAGTGTCAGATGCTTTAGCTTTCCATTCAGTAGTAACATTTTATTCAGACTTGATATATTTTAATATTTAACTCAGATTTAGTTTAGCTTCTGCTTAGTATTATATATAAATTTAGTGTTATTAGTATTATGTCATACCATGGATTTGCTTGGGTCAATTGTGTCTCTAAGCACCATGTTACGTCCAGGGTGTAGACTCGGGTCTTGACAAACTTGATATCAGGGTATTAGGTTTAACATGTTCTAGGGTATCTAAAAGTCGCATTAATTAGAGTCTCGTTCATGGGTGTGAAGCGTGCCACACTTATGAGGGAGTTGTAGGAAGGTCTCACTTCTTTCACATTTAAATCGTGTGATAGAGTATAAACTATATTTATCCTTCTAACTCACTCTTTATGCATTTACATAAAATGTATCCCAAAAGAGCTAATGGATAAAAGAACAAAAATGGTAATTAGTAAGCTCCACCAGCACCAGTAGATCCCCTGAATAAACAGGTACCAATGCCAAAGTCAGAGCTATTTTTCAGGTGCTTGATCAGGCCATGACCAACCAGGTCAATCAGAAAGTTGTTGCACCTTCTTATCCAAATGGGAATGTAGCTGCTATAAGAGTCTGGGACTTCACTCTGATGAATCCTCCAGATTTCCATGGTTCAAAGGTGGAGGAGGATCCACAAGATTTCATAGATGAGATTCAGAAGATCACATGGATCATGGGTATCACTCCAATTGCGAGTGCAGATTTGGCTGCCTATTAGTTGAAAGGGGTGGCTCAAACCTAGTTCAAATAGTGGAGAGATTATAGATGTGTTGATGCAGCCCAGTTGATTGGGATAACTTTGTGACTGCCTTTTAAGACAGATTCTTTCCCCATGAGTTGAGGGAAGCTAAGGTTGAAGATTTTATCAACCTGAAGCAGGGTAATATTTCGGTGAAGGAATCTTTTCTAAAGTTTACTTAACTCTACAGGTATGCTCCAAAAATAGCTATTGAGCCAAGGGCTCGAATGAATAAGTTTCATTTTGGTGTTTCTGAGTTAGTAGTAAATAAGTGCAACACCGCTATATTTGTAAGGGATATAGATATCTCCATACATATGACTAATGCCCAGCATATTGAGGAAGAGAAGATAAAAGAGAAGTAAAGGGAGACTAAGAGGGCTAGTACATAACTTTGATTATTCTCAGTAGAGGTCGAGTGGTAGAAATCACTCTCAATTTTAGTAGAGGTGTTTAGATCCATCCCCATCCTTTTTCAGTGCCCCAACACCTACGTCTAGACAGGATAAGCTGGATAAAACACCAGGCTCTAGGGCATAAGGTAGTGTCACTAGTGGATGTACCTTTTTGGTTTGCATGAAGTTTGATAGAAACCACCAATGGGAGTGTTTGGATGGCAGTCGTGGTTACTTTGGATGTGGTAATCCAGGCCATAAGTTAAGGGATTATCCACTAGCTTCACAAAGGGGCAGAGATGCGCGCCAGCAGTGCAAGTCCACCTCTTCATCAACCCCTTCAGGTCACCCAGCTCAGCAGGGTATTTCTACTAGTGCGGGCGGTGGTCAGTGCCAGAACTGCTTCTATGCCTTGTCTTCCTACTAGGATCAGGAGAGCTCACTAGGCGTAGTCACTGTTATATTATAAGTCTATCATACAGATGTTTATGTATTGCTTGATCCAGGAGCCACACTTCCCTTTGTGACTCCTTACATTGTAGTAGATTTTGGTGTCAATCCCAAAATCCTTTTAGAACCCTTCTAAGTTCCTACTTCAATTGGTGACTCAGTTATAGCTAAATGGGCATATAAAAATTGCCCCATCTCAATTTTCCAAAAAATCACCATAGTTGTTCTGGTGGAGTTAGATATGACTGATTTTGATGTCATTCTTAGCATAGATTAGTTACATTCTTGTTATACCTCAGTTGACTATAGAACTAGAGTCGTCAAGTTTTAGTTTCTAAATAAACCAGTTTTAGAATGAAAGAGTAGTACTTCAGCACTTATAGGTCAGTTTGTCTCTTACCTTAAGGCCAAAAAAATGATCTCTAAGGGTTGCATCTGTCATCTACTTCAGGTTAAGGATTTTAAGTCCGAAACCCCAATCCTTCAGTCAATTCCAGCTATAAATTAGTTTCTAGAAGTGTTTCCTAAAGATCTGTCTGGAGTCCCGAGCGAGCGAGAGATCGACTTTGGAATAGACCTTCTTCAAGATACCCAACCTGTCTCAATTCCTCCTTACATAATGGTACCAACTGAGCTTAAAGAGTTGAAAGAGTAGTTAATGGACCTCTAAAACAAAGGTTTCATTAGACCCAGAATCTCTTAGTGGGGTACTCTAATTCTCTTCGTGCGTAAGAAAGATGGTTCTCTCAAAATGTGCATTGATTAGTATCAGTTGAACAAAGTCACCATCAAGAATAAGTATACCATTCCTAGGATTAGTGATTTGTTTGACCAATTTCAGGGTGACAGTTGCATTTCAAAGATAGACCTCAAATCTGGCAATCATCACCTCAGAATCAGAGAGCGTGACATTTTTAAGAGAGTCTTCAAAACTTAGTATGGTCACTATGAGTTTGTTGTTATGTCTTTTGGACTAACGAATGCTCCTGCAGATTTTATGGTCTTGATAAATAGAGTGTTCAATACAATTTGGATATGTTCGTCATTATCTTCATAGATGACATCCCCATTTATTCTCGGAGCTAGGATTAACATGCAGCCATTTAAGGATTTTTTTCAGACTCTTAAAGATTTACATTTATTCTCTAAGTTTAGCAAGTGTGAATTCTAGTTGAAATCAGTAGCATTCCTTGGTCACATCATTTCCAGTAAGGGTATTTAGGTTGATCCTCAAATGACCAAAGTAGTTAGGAATTAGCCTAGCACATTAGGAGTTTATTGGGTTTATCAAGTTACTACAGATAATTTTTTGAAGGATTTTCACCTATTGCCTCTCCTATGTCCCGATTGACTTAGAAGAAAGTCAAGTTTCAGTGGACCGATACTCGTATAAAGAGTTTTTATGAGTTGAAGATTCAACTCACTTCTGCTTTAGTTTTGACTCTACCAAAGGGTCCAGAGTTGGCCTCGGTTATGTGTTGATGCAGCATGGTAAGGTCATAGCTTAAGCCTCCTAATATCTCAAAGTTCATGAAAAGAATTACCCGACTCATGATCTAGAGTTGGCAGTTGTAGTTTTTGCCTTAAAAAGATTTGGATGCAGTATCTGTATGGAGTTCATGTGTATGTATTCATGGATCACAAAAGCCTTCGATAGATGTTCAGTTAGAAAGATTTAAATCTTTATCAGAAAAAATGGCTATTTTTATTGAATGATTATGACATGAGTGTTTTGTACCATCCGAGCAAAGCCTACGTAGTCGTTGATGCTCTTAATAGACTTTTGATGGGTAGTGTGCTCATGTGGAGGATGAAAAGAAAGAGTTAGTCTGTGATGTTCAGATGCTTACTAGATTGGGAATTTGTTTAGTTGATTCAGCCAAAGGTAGTGTTATGGTTCAGAATAGTTCAGAATTTTCTTTAGTGACAGAGGTGAAGGCGAAGAAGGATAGCGATCCTATTTTTCTTAAGTTTAAGGAAACAGTCCAAAGTCAAAAGGTGGAGGTTTTCTTCCAAAGGTGATATAGTGTACTTTATTGTCAGAGCCGCTTATGTGTTTCAGATGTAGATGACTTGAGACAACGGATGTTGACAGAAGCTCATAGTTCTCGATATTCCATTCACCCAGGTGCCACCAAAATGTACCATGAACTATAAGAAGTCTATTTGTGGAATGGCATGAAGAAGAATATTGCAAAATTTGTAGTTAAGTGTCCAAATTACCAACAGGATAAGGTTGAGCACCAGAGATCGGGTGGTATGACTCAGAATATCAGTATTCCTACTTAGAAGTGGGAAGAGCTAACTATGGACTTCATTATAAGGTTACCTCATACACGCTGACAACATGATTCAATATGGATTATTATGGACTGGATGACTAAGTCAACATATTTCCTACCAGTTAACGCTACAAATTCAGCTGAGAATTATGCTAGAATTCACCCTTGGTGAACGTTAACAAATTGTCATTAGTTATGTTTCTCCCCCAACTTCCTTAGTATAACCCTTAGTGAATATTAACAAATTGTCTGAATAATTGATAATGAAGTTGTACTCACAAATGTAATAATCATAGTTAATGATGCATCCTAATACTTAAAAAAGAGATATAATGGTCCTTAGCATGATTGTTGTTGGTAGTAGATGAAAGGATACTTAAAAGTATTTATGTGAAGTTAGACTTAATTTAGTCCCTTGTATATTTCTAAATTGAATGACATGTTGATTGGTCTTTGTACATATCTATGGTTTATTGATTTGTTGGTTTGATATTACTTGAATGAATAAGTTGTTGATTGTTAAAAATTGTTAAAACTTTTTGAATTCGAGATACGATTGTAAAGTGCACTTGTAAAATTGGGTGTACTTGGGATATTATCCTATTGATGAATGGCTCATGTCTGATGTGAGCTTACAGATGAGTGGTTTTATTATGGATCAGGTACAAAACCGGTATGGTATTATTATTATGGACTAGGTACCATATTGGTATGGTATTATTATGTTGGGCCGAGTACCACATCGATATGGTATTATTATTATGGATTGGGTACCACGCCGGTATGGTATTATTATAATGGATTAGGTACCACGCCGATATGGTGTTGTTATGATAGATTGGGTACCACGTCAATACGGTACATGAACACTAGGTACCCTCTGCAGGTTATGACTATTGGACAGATATAAGACCCCTAAGCATGTGTGTATAGATTTATGGCGATTGTGAGTTTTGATATGGTTAGAGTGAGACTGATAAGGTACAGAGTTTACATAGTTGTGAGTTTAGTGTGGATAAGATCTAGGTTTAGTGATGACTTGTATGTTGTATGACTGCTTATAATAGTATGGTTTGTGATGACTTGATATGTCTACTTGATGACTTGTATGTCATATGAATTCTTATAATAGCATGGTTTGTGATGACTTGATATGTCTACTTGATGACTTATATATTCTTGATTATTCGTTTGATGTGCTCAGATATTTGGTTATTACCTGTTGTGTGGACTATTGATTTCCTATGCTGCTGGGAAACATGATTTATGTGAATATGTTCTCAATTGGTTGATCAGGTTAGTAATCTGTTCTTATCATCTGAGATTAAATGTATGCATTGTTGTACCTTGTTGCTGGGTTGACTTAGGCCGTGGGTAAAGAAATTATAATAGGTGACGCATGATGCGAGAGTAATAATTTTTAATAGTAAATTGTGATAGTAGTTGATGGAACTTATTGTAAGTGAATAAGAATGTCTACTAATATTACTAGGGTCTAAACAAAGTGAGAAAAACGGTTAAAATCTTCAGCTTTATGGAGAAAATGTTGTACGGGTGCGAAACCAGAATGTAAAGTGGTGGCATGAGATTGCTTGCTGACTTTTGTTGATTATATATGGTGTTGCGTGAACTAATCTTAGTCGGTCAATGATGCCTACCAATATGTGTGGTGTACTGATACTACTCTTACTACATCATCTTAGAAGCTCTTTGTACATGTCTAAACTAAGTCCTTTGGAAAAGGTTTGTATTTCGTTGTACTAAGGAATTGTAAGGATTTCGAGTGATTTTAATTATGTTGGTAAGTTTTCAATTGCATTAACTGATATAATAATGTTGTCTTTCAAGAAATTATGCATAACAAATGATTGGGTAGTAGAGGGTTCTCCTATCTAGTTAGAATAGAATAGGTTCTTGCATGATCTCGTAATATGGAATGTGTCATGACCCAAAACCCATCGTGAGTGGTATCTACACTAACACTCCGATAGGAGAACCATCTAACCCCAATAACCAATACCATATACTTAACCATTGTTAAGTAAGAACAAAAATAATTCCTTTAATGAAACAAATATCTCTAATAATTTAATTAAATGTGGAATAAAATCTTCAATTCTAAAACGTCCCCAGAAACTGAATTTCATCATGCCAGAACTATAACTAGAACATGTCTATGGGTTACAACCTAAAAATACCGACAACAAAATAAAATTATCATTGCCTGAAACAAGTGGACAAGATTGAAATAAGATAGATCCATGGCAGTCTGGAAGATGAGTGCTCACCCTTGGATCTGATGTCGCTCTATCAACTACAAGTGAGGTATCATAGAAGCTGCTGGAATATGCTCTACACTCAACAAAAAGAAGAGCACATAGTAGTAACAATACAAAACCACTATGTACTGGTAGGATCATAGGCCAACTCAACTTAATCAATATGAGCACTGAACTAAAAGTTAGTAAACAAGTAGCAAACATGTCACCTTAACAATATGCATTCAAGTTAGTCTTTCCACTAAGATTCCACTTATATCAACCAAACCAAGAAAATAAACAGAATCACATTTATGCATTTCAATAGCCAATTCAAGGTCAACCACAATAATAACTCATAAACCAAATCAGATTATCATTATTTTAAGAGTATCCTATTATCTTAAAACATCAAGTAATAGCTCACTTCAAGTACAATTTCCATCCTTAAAATAATGCCACTGGTCCGCTCAAGGAACCCAAGTATATATCAATAACTAATGGTCCACACAAGGAACTCAATATATAAACAACAAGTATAACCCAGTTCACTCAAGGAACTGTCAAACTCTCTGGAATCATGGTGTACACATATGCTAAGAGTCTTATGATTTCCCACTAGTAATGATCTGCAAGGGATGAGCTCATTCCATGTATCAAATATACCAGAAAACTAGTGACTTTCCACCTTTATCCCAAACCAAGTGTTATACCACCCTTATTCTAACATTCCCACCCTTATACTCTATTAAATTCACCAATTCAATCATAATCAACCTTTATCAAATCATCTCACAATAATAAAATAGTACTACTTACATGTACAATCACATAGTGAGTTCAAATCAACAACACTTGCATAACAACAAGGTCCTTTTATCAATCACGTTACAAGTTATCCATTTACACATTTGTATTCAAGATTCAACAAGTACATCATTCACTAACATGTATTACAAAAAAATAAACAAAAAAAATAGGTAAACATGCACACATATAATCAACTTGAGTATTAACTCCAATTCAACCATAACCTATATCAATCCAAGCCTTGCAATACTTTAAATGACTTGAGCCTTGTCCTTTTTTGTAGCTTCGGCTTGATCTAGGTCTAAAATTAACACAAATAAAGAATGATTCAAACTATGTTCTACCAATTCTAGGTATTATAACCTAAATTCATAATATTAAGGTCAAGTTCATGCACAATTCCACTATTCTAGGGTTTTCTACCCTTCATCCCACTCAAATTCTCCATAAATCAAGATTAAAAGGATCTAATTCTAGTCTAGCATCATAATTCAATCATTCTAGACTATAATCAAATGAATTTAACCCATCCATAACCAAATCATATCAATTTGTTAAATGTAACACCCCGTACCTTCTCGACCCTACTTGACAACCTTGAACCATGTTTACCCTAGGTTCGAGAGCAATAAGTATGTATTTTGTATTGTTATTGATGGAACATTTGATATTGTGCTAGTAAATGAGATTAGACCTTTGTTAGTAGGTGTTTGTGACTTTGTGGAGCATTTGTGGGGTGAAAAGTGAGATTTAAGGGACATCCAAGCAAAGGATCTTAAAGATAAGAGGCAAGCAAAAGGTTGGGACTTGAAAGATCCAACCAAATCCGCAAAGAAAAGTTGGAATCCAAAATTAAGTGTGGGGCGCTGCAGGTGGCGTGCCAGGCCGCTTTGGCATAAAATATTTTTGGTACAGGCAGCAAGGGGGCATGCCCAAGGGCGTGCCAGGCCTTCCCTGCACACCTTTCAAATGCTGGAATTTCAGCTAAGTCTTTGGGGCGCCCGGGAGCGTGCCAGAGTACTTTTTGCCCGATTTCTTCTACGATTATTAGTCTATAAAGAGGACTCTTGGGTTATGGTATCATTATTCCATCATAGTAGTGCTACTCTTGAGCAAGTTTGGCATCCGAGTTGGGGTTGATTCTTCGTCATAAGTATTTTATTAAGTTATGTTCACTTAAGACATGGGTAGCTAGAATGTCTTATTGTTTTGAGATTGAGGCTACGAACATGAATCTCGAGAGTGAATATTGTTGTAACATATATGGAATTATTTAAACATGGGATATATGGTGAATCATACATTGAATTTGGTGGGCTAAGTTAACATGTGTACATGGGCTCAATTTGAGGGCCAAAATGCAAGGCCCAAAGGGGAAAATGACCCATTCTTCACATTTGACCAAGTAAACATACAATTAAATGCCAATAATTGGCTAAGGATGACCATAAGGACTATATAAAGGCAAAGAAATCAGATTTTTATTCCAAAACTCACACATGCCTTTCTAGACATTTTTTTAAAAGATATTTCTCTATTTTCCAAACCCTAAGGCAACCATTTTTCTTTGGATACTTTGGACAATATCATCACTTTGCAAGCTTGGGTAAGTGTTTATTATTGTGATTTAATATATTCTATATATGATAGATTGTGTAGATCATGATGCTTATGTTGGCAAAGTTAATAGGGCACTTTTGCTTTTTGCTAAAAGATGTGCCATCTTTGTGATTTAAACTTGAAAAGAGACTTGGGGTTGTGATGAAAGTGCATGGTATGGATGAAATATCAACATGTATGGTGTGGTTATGGTCCTTAACTTGTTATTTTTTCTATAAGTATAATTGGTGGGATTGTTGTCGATATGTTGTTATGAAGTGTATTGAGGTGACTTGATGGAGTAATTGTGATGTTGTGTTGATGGAGAAGTGTAAAGTATGAACTTGGTGTGACATGCTATTGGTTTATGATTTATTGGTCAATGTATGGAATGTTGTGGTATTGTTGGGATGATAATTTCATCAATGGTATTGTCAAGGGGGAAATGACATGTTAAGGCAATCATGTAACTCATTGTCGTCGTATGCACTTGTAAGGTAGTTGGTTATTAACGTAAGCTCTGTTATGTACTTGTGTTGTAGAGTGAAACGTAAGGAAGGAGTTGGACTATTGTGCTCACATTTAGGATTGTATATTCATATTGGGGTAAGGTATGTAAGGTTACTCTTTCCGTATCCTTCTGCAGCACATATTATTCACATCTATATTGTACTTGTTCCATTTCGAAATGTTCAAAGGTATATTATTGCAAGTTCTCATTCATTGTTAGTCACATGTTCCTTATTCATTGATCAAATGTTACTCATGTGTTACATAATTTGCGGACATGTTCCAAAGTTCCAATAATGTTATGACTATCATTGTATCAATCTCTCAAAAGTAAAGAAATGAAGTAATGCATAGTTGTTGGTTACAAGAGTACGGGTGGTATCTTTAGAGACATAATCCTAGCTCGAGCCGATCCTAAAATTATTGGTTCAGGGGGTAGTCCTAGAGGCATAAGCCTAGCTCGGGACGATCCTGATAGGGGGTAGCTCTAGAGGTAATAACCTAGCTCAAGCCGAACCTGATATGTTGGTTTATGGGTGGTAGCTCTAGAGGTAATAACCTAGCTCGAGCCGAGCCTGATGTATTGATTTATGGGTGGTAGCTCTAGAGGCATAAGCCTAGCTCGAGCCGATCCCAACATAACATTATGTTATGTTAAGACCCACTTATCAGTCGGGGCTCGGGTACATTGTGACACAAGTGATGATATATGACTAAAGAAGCAAAAAAAGTAATGAAAACAATACAAATGGTTCCCAACATACAGAATGGTGACTCATCCATATTGGTTATTCATTTTTATTTGAGTTCATTGAAGTATTTATGTATCATACAGTTTCATATGAGCCTTACATACTCAGTACATTCTTCGTGCTGACGTCCCTTGGGGGACTTACCTTACTTGCTGCAGGTGCAGGTGCTAGTAGACCTCCACAGTAGGTTGTCGGTCATTTGCAGAACTTTGGTGAGCTCCAGTTGGTTCGGGGCTTTTCGAGTCACAATTGTACATTTGTTTTGGTATTGTAAATGTTGTATAAAGCGGGGACTTGTCCCGACTTTAAGATGGTTATGTATATGCATCTGGTAGAGGCTTTTGTAGACGTGTGTGGGTATATGACTGTAAGAGATGTATGTCCATTTTGACTTGATAGCCCTGACGGCCAAGTTTCACATATGTATGTCTCACATGTTCTATGATTTTCGCTATTGGTATCTCATATCTCTATACGTGAAGGTGATGTTTCTTATGACATGCATGGGAGTGGACATGAGCAAAGATTGGTTCTCTCGGGCCTTATTAGCTTCGGGTGCCAGTCCGCCTCAATGGGATTTGGGGCGTGACAAAAGTGGTATCAGAGCAGGTCATCCTAAGGATGTCTACAAAGCCGTGTCTGAGTAGAGTCTTTCTTATGGATGTGTTGTGCACCATATTTATAAGTGAGAGGCTACGGGACATTTAGGAGTTATTTCTTTTCTTCATTTCTAGATCGTGCAATAGAGCCAATGTTGTAAGTGGAATCATATCTGACCATTGTACATAGTTTTCTTGTTTATAGTAAAATGCCGATGACAAGAAGAGGTAGAGGCAAAGGTAAGCAGGTAGATGTGCTTGCTGGAGAAGGCACGAGTAAATCACCACCTGACCAAGCTAGTCAAGGTGGAGCTAACACTGAAATTGCATCGTGGTCTTCCTCTACTTTTCCAGCTCCAGAAGAGCCAAGAGGTAGAGAGTTACCCACAGAACCACCAATGAATGCCACCGATCAAGATTTGAGAAATGTAGTACATATGTTGACACAACTAGTTACTGCACAGACACAGGGACGAACTGGTCCAATGACAAATGATGATGATGCGGCTAGAGTGGGGAGCCGCAGGACACAGGACTTTCTGAAATCAGACCCTCCCATATTCATAGGGTCAGATCTGAAAGCAGATCCACAGGACTTTGTGGACCAAATTCAAAGGGCACTAGATGTGATGCACGTAATAGGTGTAGAAACAGTTGAGCTAGCAGCTTATAGATTGAAAGGAGAGGCGATATTGTGGTATGAAGATTGGAAGAAGTCTCATGGTATCGGTGCAATTCTACCTAATTGGGAAGAATTTAAAATGGCATTCCTTGATCATTACCTCCCATATGAAATCCGAGAGGCACGTGCAGACCTGTTTCTAAATCTACGTCAAGGGAATACGAGTGTTAGAGAATATAGTCTTCAGTTTAATTCCTTGGCTCAATATGCTCCCAATGTAGTGGCCACAATGATAGACAGAGTCCACTGATATGTGGATAGATTAGAGCCATATTTCGTAAGGGACTGCACCATTGCTGCCTTGAACAAAGATATGGACATAGCCAGAATACAGGCCTTCGCATAGAAAATGAAAGATCAGAGACAGAGAAGGAGGGTACATGAATCTGAAAGAGGACAGTCCAAAAGAGCTAGACCTATGGGACAGTCTATGGTGTCCCAAGGAGAATCTAGGCCTCGGATGTTTCCTAGACCGCCTAGACCATCATTCTTTTATTCCACAGCAGGCACTCACTCTAAATTCCAAGGGTTTAGAGGCGGTTAATCTGGGCAGAGTAGTGGAATTCACGGATCACAGGCAGCAGGATTTCCTCGTCAGCAGTGTCAGCACTGCAGGCGTACTCATTCAGGTACATGCCGGTTAGGGACGAATGCCTGTTTTTGGTGCGGTATGTCGGGGCACATGATGAAAGAGTGTCCCCAGAGGAGCATGGTTGGTATAGCATGACCTACGAGATTAGTCGTTGCATCATCATCATCGGTTCCTTCTTTAGGCCAAGGTGTGCAGTCTGTTGGTCGTGGTAGAGGTTCCAGAGGAGCAGCCAGTACCAGTGGAGTTCAGAACCGTACTTATGCTATAGTGGACCGGCAGAATTCAGAGGCATCTCCTGACGTAGTCACAGGTATATTATCCATATTTTTGCATAGTGTATATGCATTGATTGATCCGGATTCTATATTATCATATGTTACGCCATTGATTGCTGCAAAATTTAAAAGAACACCAGAATTATTACTTAAGTCAATTGAAGTAGCTACACCGGTTGGTGACTATATTGTTGCAAAAAGAGTATCTCGTAATTGTGTGGTAACTGTGTGTGGTCATGATACCTTGGCCGATCTCATTGAATTAGACATGGTGGATTTTGATGTGATAATGGGAATGGATTGGCTGGATTTTTGTTATGCCACGGTAGATTGCCTGGCCAAGAAGGTACATTTTTGTTTTCCATAAGAAAATGGTCTTGAATGGCAGGGTAATGTAGGGGCACCAAGAGGAAAATTTATTTCTTATCTGAAAGCAAGGAAAATGATTGCCAAGGGGTACATATGTCACTTAGTACGAGTGAAAGATACTGAAATGGAACCACTAACTCCTCAGTTGGTTCCAGTGGTCAATGAGTTTCTTGATGTATTTCCAGAGGATCTTCCCGATTTGCCTCCAGAACGGGAAGTAGAGTTTGGGATCGATGTAAATCCAGGCACTCAGCCTATATCTATTCCCCCGTATAGAATGGCTCCAGTAGAATTGCATGAATTGAAGGAGCAATTGAAAGATTTACTGGACAAAGGCTTCATCAGGCCTAGTATGTCCCCGTGGGGTGCACCGGTATTATTTGTACGGAAGAAAGATGGAACATTGAGAATGTGCATTGACTATCGACAATTGAATAAGGTAACAATAAAGAACAAATATCCCCTCCCCAGAATTGATGATTTGTTTGATCAGTTACAGGGTGCCAAGTGTTTTTGAAAGATTGACTTGAGGTTGGGTTACCATCAAGTCAGAATTAGAGAAACAGATATACCCAAGACAGCCTTCCGAACACGGTATGGCCATTATGAATTTTTAGTTATGTCATTTGGACTAACAAATGCACCAGTTGTGTTCATGGATTTGATGAATAGGGTGTTTAAGCCATTTCTAGATGTGTTCGTGACGGTATTTATAGATGACATCCTAGTTTATTCAAAGTCACAAGAGTACCATGCTAATCACTTATGGAAAGTGTTACAGATTCTTCGTGAGCGTAAGTTGTATGCAAAGTTCTCTAAATGTGAATTTTGGTTGAAGTCCATCGCATTCCTGGGTCACATTGTGTCAGATGAAGGGATACGGGTTGATACGCAAAAGATTGAAGCGGTAAAAAATTGTCCAAGGCCTACGACGCCTACAAAAATTCGTAGCTTTCTTGAGCTAGCAGGTTATTATCGAAGGTTTGTTGAAGGATTTTCTACATTTCTGCACCTTTAAGAAAGCTTACACACAAGGCAGTCAAATTTCAGTAGAATGATGCATGTGAGAAAAGATTCCAAGAGCTGAAAGATAAATTAACCTCCACACTCGTATTAGTACTTCCGGAAGGCACAGAGGGGTATGCAGTATATTGTGATGCGTCCGGAGTTGGTCTTGGATGTGTATTGATGCAGCATGGTAATGTAATAGCATATGCCTCACGACAGTTGCGGCCACACGAGAGAAACTATCCCACACATGATCTTGAGTTAGCAGCGGTGGTTTTTGCTTTAAAGATATGGCATCATTATTTGTATGAGGTTCATGTAGATATCTACACTGATCACAAAAGTTTGCAATATATGTTTAAGCATAAGGAACTCAATTTGAGGCAACGTAGGTGGCTAGAGCTCTTAAAAGACTATGACATTGATATTCTATATCATCTAGAAAAAGCAAATGTGGTAGCCGATGCATTGAGCCGCAAGGCAATAGGAGGCACTAGTGGCCAATTGACGGAAAAACAAGACTTAGTTAAGGATCTATATCAATTAGCCAGCTTGGGGGTTCGTCTTCTTAAATCCTCAGATGAAGGGGTTATTGTACAAAATGCGGCAGAATCTTTATTAATAGCCGAAGTGAAAGAGAAGCAGTTTGCGGATCCTATGTTATTGCAGCTGAAAGAAAATTTACAACAGGGTCTGACAGCGGCCTTTGATCTTACAAAAGATGGGGTACTTCAATGCCAAGGAAGATTATGTATACCGGATGTAGATGAGCTAAGGGGATGAATTATGACAGAAGCGCATCATTCACGATATTCTATTCATCCGGGGGCTACCAAAATGTACCATGAATTGAAAGAAATATATTGGTGGGGAAATATGAAAAAGAACATTGCAGAATTTGTAGCTCAATGCACAAATTGTCAACAAGTAAAAGTAGAGCATCAGAAACCTGGAGGTTACATGCAATAGGTTACATGCAATGTATCAATCTCCCAGTTTGGAAATGGGACATGATTAATATGAACTTCATCACAGGTTTGCCTCATACACTGTGGAAATTTGATTCCATATGGGTTATAGTTGACAGGCTTACCAAATCAGCGCATTTCTTACCAGTCAGGACCACCTATATAGCAGAAGATTATGCAAGGTTGTATGTTAAAGAAATAGAGCAATTACATGGGATTTCGATCTCCATTATATCAAATAGGGGAGCACAATTTACTGCACATTTTTGGAGATCATTTCAAAAGAGTTTGGGTACACAGGTGAATCTAAGTACGGCTTTCCATCCTCAGATTGATGGACAAGCAGAACGTACTATCCAAACACTTGAAGATATGCTACGAGCTTGCACGTTAGATTTTCAAGGCTATTAGGATGACCATTTGCCTCTCATTGAATTTGCTTACAATAATAGCTATCATTCAAGTATTAAAATGGCACCTTATGAAGCTTTGTATGGAAGGAAATGTAGATCACCAATCGGATGGTTTGAAGCGGGTGAAACTGCTCTACTTGGGCCAGATCTTGTTCACCAAGCTATGGAGAAATTTAAAGTGATCCAACAGAGGCTACAAACGGCCCAAAGTCGACATAAGTCACATGCTGATGTGAGAAGAAGAGGCCTCAAATTCACCATAGGTGATTGGGTAATTTTGAAGGTGTCACCGATGAAAGGGGTAATGTGATTTGGAAAGAAAGGGAAGTTGAGTCCTTGATATATAGGGCCATATGAAATTATCAGAAGAACTCTCCATAGTGCATCTGGTGTTTCATGTTTCGATGCTTCGAAAGTGCATAGGGGATCCATCTTGTATTGTTCCCGTTGAAGATGTACAAGTTACGAAAGATCTTACTTATGAAGAGATACCCATTTCAATTCTATATCGACAAGTAAAGAGGTTGAGGAATAAAGACATAGCTTCCGTAAAGGTACTTTGGAAAAATCAACAAGTAGAAGAGATCACCTGGGAAGACGAGGAAATGATGAAGTCCAAGTACCCTCATCTGTTTCAAATGGAAGAGAAATTTCAAGATGCGGAATTGGAGTAATAACAAGTAAGTATCTATGAGCATTATGTGTATATGTAAATTTGTGTTAATATAGAGATGTATTTGGTGTACATGAGATGATGTTGTTAACATTCGAGGACGAATGTTTCTAAGGCGGGAAGAATGTAACACCCCGTAACTTCTCGACCCTACTTGACAACCTTGAACCATGTTTACCCTAGGTTCGAGAGCAATAAGTATGTACTTTGTATTGTTATTGATGGAAATTTGATATTGTGCTAGTAAATGAGATTAAACCTTTGTTAGTAGGTGTTTGTGACTTTGTGGAGCATTTGTGGGGTGAAAAGTGAGGTTTAAGGGACATCCAAGCAAAGGATCTTAAAGATAAGAGGAAAGCAAAAGGTTGGGACTTGAAAGATCCAACCAAATCCGCAAAGAAAAGTTGGAATCCAAAATTAAGTGTGGGGCGCTGCAGGTGGCGTGCCAGGCCGCTTTGGCCTGAAATATTTTTGGCACCGACAGCAAGAGGGCGCGCCCAAGGGCGTACCAGGCCGCCCCTGCACACCTTTCAAATGCTGGAATTTCAGCTAAGTCTTTGGGGAGCCCGGGAGCGTGTCGGGGTGCTTTTTGCCCGATTTCTTCTACGATTATTAGTCTATAAAGAGGACTCTTGGGTTATGGTATCATTATTCCATAATAGTAGGGCTACTCTTGAGAAAGTTTGGCATCCGAGTTGGGGTTGATTCTTCGTCACAAGTATTTTATTAAATTATGTTCACTTAAGCCATGGGTGGCTAGAATGTCTTATTATTTTGAGATTGAGGCTACGAACATGAATCTCGTGAGTGAATATTGTTGTAACATTTATGGAATTATTTAAACATGTTATATATGGTGAATCATGCATTGAATTTGGTGGGCTAAGTTAACATGTGTAAATGGGCTCAATTTGAGACCAAAATGAAGCCAAAATGCAAGGGCCAAAGGGGAAAATGACCCATTCTTCACATTTGACCACGTAAACATAGCATTAAATGCCAAGAATTGGATAAGTATGACCATAAGGACTATATAAAGGCAAAGAAATCAGATTTTTATTCCAAAACTCACACATGCCTTTCTAGACATTTTTCTAAAAGATATTTCTCTATTTTCCAAACCCTAAGGCAACCATTTTTCTTTGGACACTTTGGACAAGACCATCACTTTGCAAGCTTGGGTAAGTGTTTATTATTTTTATTTAATATATTCTATACATGATAGATTGTGTAGATCATGATGCTTATGTTGGCAAGGTTGAATAAGGCACTTTTACTTTTTGCTAAAAGATGTGCCATCTTTGTGATTTAAACTTGAAAAGAGACTTGGGATTGTGATGAAAGTGCATGGTATGGATGAAATATCAACATGTATGGTGTGGTTATGGTCCTTAACTTGTTATTTTTTTCTATAAGTATAATTGGTGGGATTGTTGTCGATATGTTGTTTTGAAGTGTATTGAGGTGACTTGATGGAGTAATTGTGATGTTGTGTTAATGGAGAAGTGTAAAGTATGAACTTGGTGTGACATGCTATTGGTTTATGATGTATTGTTCAATGTATGGAATGTTTTGGTATTGTTGGGATGATAATTTCATCAATGGTATTGTCAAGGGGGAAATGACATGTTAAGGCAATCATGTAACTTATTGTCATCGTGTGCACTTGTAAGGTAGTTGGTTATTAACGTAAGCTCCGTTATGTACTTGTGTTGTAGATTGAAACGTAAGGAAGGAGCTGGACTATTGTTCTCACATTTAGGATTGTATATTCATATTGGGGTAAGGTATGTAAGGTTACTCTTTTCGTATCCTTCTGCAGCACATAATATTCACATCGACATTGTATTTGTTCCATTCCAAAATGTTCAAAGGTATATTATTGCAAGTTCTCATTCATTGTTAGTAACATGTTCCTCATTCATTGATCAAATGTTACTCATGTGTTACATAATTTGCGTACATGTTCCAAAGTTCCAATAATGTTATGACTATCATTGTATCAATCTCTCAAAAGTAAAGAAATGAAGTAATGCATAGTTGTTGGTTACAAGAGTACGGGTGGTAGCTTTAGAGGCATAAACCTAGCTCGATCCGATCCCGAAATTATTGGATCAGGGGGTAGTCCTAGAGGCATAAGCCTAGCTCGGGCCGATCCTGACAGGGGGTAGCTCTAGAGGTAATAACCTAGATCGAGCCGAACCTGATATGTTGGTTTATGGGTGGTAGCTCTAGAGGTAATAACCTAGATTGAGCCGAACCTGATGTATTGATTTATGGGTGGTAGCTCTAGAGGCATAAGCCTAGCTCAAGCCGATCCCAATATAACGTTATGTTATGTTAAGACCCACTTATCAGTCGGGGCCCGGGTATATTGTGACACAAGTGATAGCAAAAAAAGTAATGAAAGTAATACACATGTTTCCCAACATATAGAATGGTGACTCATCCATATTGGTTATTCATTTGTATTTGAGTTCATTAAAGTATTTATGTATCATACAGTTTCATATGAGCCTTACATACTCAGTACATTCTTCGTACTGACGTCCCTTGGGGGACTTACCTTACTTGCTGCAGGTGCAGGTGCTAGTAGATCTCCACAGTAGGTTGCCGGTCATTTGCAGAACTTTGGTGAGCTCCAGTTGGTTTGGGGATTTCCGAGTCACAGTTGTACATTTGTTTTGGTATTGTAAATGTTGTATAAAGCGAGGACTTGTCCCGACTTTAAGATGGTTAAATATATATATATGCATTTGTTAGTGGCTTTTGTAGACGTGTGTGGGTATATGACTGTAAGAGATGTATGTCCATTTTGACTTGATGGCCCTGACGGCCAAGTTTCACATATGTATGTATCACATGTTCTATGATTTCCGCTATTGGTATCTCATATATCTATACGTGAAGGTGATGTTTCTTATGACATGCATAGGAGTGGACATGAGAAAAGATTAGTTCTCTCGGGCCTTATCGGCTTCGGGTGCCAGTCCGCCTCAATGGGATTTGGGGCGTGACATTAACTTAGATTTAAACCCACCATTCCCACCATAATCAATCCTATGAATTCTAAGGATTTGGGGATTGAATTATTGTTACGATGAAGGAAACTCAATTTCCTTAGGAGTGGGAGTTGAAGAAAATTACTAGAAATTGCCCCTAAATTGTCCTTACTCAACCTCTATAACTAGAAATTGCCCCTAAATTGTCCTTACTCAACCTCTATAACTTTTGGAATGAAAAATACATTTTAATACTGAAAATTCCTATTTACGGCATCGAGCCTGCTATAGCAACCCGATTTCCACTATAGCGGGATCCTCCTGTTATTGTGGTGCTGACTAAAGTTAACTCCTACTATAGCAGCATAATTCGAGCTATAGCAGCTTGCCACCCACCACAGTGGGGTAGGTGAGTCAAAAAACTGGTACTAGTTCCCAACTTTTCTATTTTTACAACACACTCTCAGATTTCAACCTTATGTACTGACCCCTTTACGTCAAATGTTATATATGTAGTTCTACTAACCCAAATTCCATTCCAAAAGTTTTTACGGATTACTAAATCTCTTGAATAACACACTATAATCATAAATCCATGAACTACCACCCTATTAATTATAAGATTTACCTAGACCACACAATACTTGAAATTCAGTCAAAACTAGCCTAGCATGAAATTTCAAAAACTTCATTCGGGAGAAACTTAATCAAATTTTTGCATGCTAGGCAGTACCGTAATGATGGAAAAGGTTGTTATACATCATAACACTAAGGGTATACCGATACATAACTATTTCCTTCAAAACTATGTATAGAGTACTTGAAGGGCTATTGAGATATAATGATTGCCTATAGGGCTAGGGGACTACCGATAGTGGTATATAGATTGATTTTGTACCTATGGGCTTATAGGGGACCGATTCAGTGGTATTGTTTGTACCTGTCAAGCTTATCTGGGTCGGTTGGGTAATATTGTTTATTGTTTGTACTTTTGAGCTTGTGGGGCCTAATTAGGTTGTTGTTATATTATTATTGTATAATTTATAATAGGAGCCGTTAGATTGTATTATGATTATCCCTGAATCTTCTTCTCATGTATGGTCGACATTTGTTAATATCAGTTAGCTTGAGTAAGTTAAGTTGACTGTTGGTTGGTTATGGTTTCAAGGGTTAAGCTGTAAATAGTTAAGTATGTTATCACTAATCTCCGACTCTTCATTCAAGTATTTACAACACTTTATGATATTAGTTTAGCTATTTATAATTTCAGGAGCTGGTAAGTACACTCATATTATCTTTGGCCCTTATTCGTATTTACGTTAAGTACTTTACAATACCTTTTCAGTTATTATTCATACTTGGTATATTATTCCGTACTAACGTGCCCATTGCCTGGGGATGCTACATTTACACCTGCAGGTTATCAAGTAAATAATGGTTGAGTTCAGTTGATGGTTGGCAAACTCTTTTCTCAGGAGTTGCAAGAGTTTTCTTAAGCTTGTTAGCTTTTTCCATAAATAGCTCTTGGGTAGGTCAGGGCCCTGTCCTAGCCAAGTTTATTACTCTTAAAGGCTTGTAGTCTGCAGACTTTGGGTTGTATAGATGTGTGTGGTTGGGTATATTAGCATATTAGGATATTTTCCTTGATCGTATATGTATATATGTGTTTAGTTTATATATTTCTAGAGATCATAGTGGCCTCAATGGCTTACATAGTATTTATGCTTTAATAGATATTATGGTGGCCTCAATGACCCAAATAAGGCTTTGTGTTACATGTTTATTGCTTTATTTGAATTGATGGGTGTAGCTGCTTTCTTGAAGAGACATTAATAGAGACTTTATCAATCGAGGGCTTATTTTCAAGTCAAGATATACTTGTTTTCTTTTTGATAGTGTGAGACTGCTATGCGCCATTGGTAAATAGTTCAGCAGGGTCATTTCATTCCTAAGTTTTGGCATTAAGTGCTAGTTGCACCCCTTGAGTTCGGGTGTGACACTACTAGGCAGACTCATGATGGTAGTAAGTAGTTCTAAGGTGAAAATTCTTAAGCCTTAGGCATTTGGTGGTTCTAGAAGTGCCAAGGAATTGGAAATTTCCTTTGGTATATGGAGTAGTACTTCTCTACTACAAGTGTTGCTATAAATGAAAAATTGAACATCACTAGATATACTTGACAAGTGATATAAAATTATGGGGGAGGACTAGGAATGCGGTTAATAAAAGTGTTGGCAGGCCCAGAATTGATACTTGGGAAAAGTTGAAGAAGGAAACTAGGGACCAGTTCCTTCCTAGCAATGCCTTATGGATTGTTATAGACTAGTTGAAAAGGCTAAGGAAAAATGAATTTGTTTGTGACTATATTAAGGAATTCACTTCTTTGATGTTAGACATCCAAAATATGTCGGATGAACACAAGCTACGTAACTTTATTTCGGTGATGCATGCATGAGCACAAAATAAATAAAGAAGGCAGAATATGAAGGATTTGCCTAGTGCAACTATTATTGCCGACTCGTTGGTGTATTTTTGCTTAACTCATCCCAATTCTAAAACTCACACTTCTTCTAAATCTAAGAAGAAGGTAAAAATGATGAGGGGAATGGTAGAAGGATGAATCAAAAGATAATGTGGACAAGGGAAAGGCTCTAATTAATGTTGGAAACAACAAGAACAAAGGGAAAAATGGCAATACTAAAGGCTGTTGGACTTGTGGTGGACCGCATTTGGCCAAGAGTTGTTACCAATTGTGAAAGGGTGAATGTTATGCTTACTGGAAATGTGAATCAAGATGAGGGTGAAAAAGAAGTTGTTGATGCCTTGGCTAATCTGTTGGGTTTGTCATTTAATCAAATCAGTTTGGTGTATGTTGTTGGAGATTTCTCAAACTCTTCTAATCCTCATGCTAACCTAATTCATATTAAAATAAAAATTTATGGCAAGCGTGTAGTGGCAATGGTGGAGACCGGAGTTACTCACACATTTGTTGATGTCAAAGTTGATGCCAAGTATGGACAGAAGTTGAAGAAAAGTCCATATTATGTTAGATCTGTTCGTTCCAAAGCACAAAATACTATAGGCATAGCTTATGATGTGTTGATGGTAACAGAAAGTTGGACTAGAAAACATAATTTGATGGTGATTCCACTGGGAGACTTTAAAATTATACTTGGGATTAATTTCTTAAGGAAGTATTGCTTTGTTCCTTTTCCTCACTTAGATGGACTAATGACTATGGATGAAGCTAAGCTGAGTTTTTTCAAGGCTGTTCATCCTTATGGAGAAGCTAAGAGAGTGAAAAAGTACAAGACCCTTATGATATTTACTATTTCTGTTGAGATGGGACTAAAGAAGGGTGATGGAATTTTTCTTGTTTCCATGATAGAAGTGAAGCCAGACATGAAGGTTGAAGTGCTTAATAGGTGGCACAAGTACAAAAATAGTTTGTTGATATGATGCCTATGGAATTTCCAAGACGCAACCGCCAAGAAGCTACATTGATCACAAGATTGAGTTGCTTCCATGTTTTGTTTCCCATGTACAAGCTCCTTATCGGATGGCTCCAAAAAAGTTGGTTGTGTTGCACAGACAGTTGAATGAATTGCTTGATGTTGGGTTAATTCAGCCTTCTAAGGCTCCTTATAGTGCTCCTATTTTGTTCCAGAAAATGCAGGATAGATTCTTAAGGATGTGTGCAAATTATTGGGAATCAAACAAGGTGACCGTGAAGAATAAATATCATGTCTCATTGTTGCAAGATCTCATGGATAAATTGAGTAAGGCATGTTGGTTCACAAAATTGGATCTTAGGTCGGGTCATTCGCAGGTTCAGATAGCGGAGGGTGATGAGCCTAAAACTATGTGCATCACTAGGTATGTCTCATATGAGTTTCTTATTATGCCATTTGGGTTGAAAAATGCCCCAACAACATTTGTTGTTTGAGTACCTTGATGATTTTGTGGTTGTATACTTAGACGACATAGTCATTTATAGTTTCTCTCTTGGTGATCACTTGAAATATTTGAATTTAGAGTTATCTCATTTGACGGAGTATAAACTCTATGTTAAGATGCAGAAATGTGAGTCTACTAAAAAAGAAGTCAAGATCCTTGCACATTTGGAAAGTCAAAACCTAGTATGGATGGACCCAAAGAAGGTGTACACTATTGTTTAGCGGAAGACAACAAGTAGGGTGAAAGATTTGAGGTCATTCTTGGGACTAGTTAATTACTATAGCAAGTTTATTGTTGGATATGCAAAGAAGGAAGCACCCTTAACAGATTTGTTGAAGAAAGATGTTAAGTAGGCCTAGTCCAAAAAGTATGTTGTAGCATTCCAATATTTAAAGGAGGCCATTACTTTGGAGCTGCTATTGAAGCTGCTTGATTTTGATGTGCCATTTAAAGTACATATTGATGCATCCAACAAGGTTGTTGGGGGGGTGTTAGTGCAAGAAGGTCATCTGGTGGCCTTTAAAAGTCAAAAATTGAATAATGCAAAGCAATGATACTCTACTCATGAGAAAAAGATAATGCTAGTATTATGTTGTTTGCAGACTTGAAGGGTATATTTGTTGGATACTCTCTTTATGGCATGGATAGATAATATTGCTCATATATTCTTCAAGACACAAAAAAAGTTAAGTCCAAAATATACACTCTGGCAGGAATTCTTGGTAGAATATGACTTTGTGTGGGAGCATAAACAAGGAAAGCACAACCAAGTTGTTGATGTATTGAGTAAAAAAGAGGAATTTTCTGCTATGCATTCTATTTCTTGACTTGAAATTAATTTCTTAGATAGAATAAGATTGTGTGCTATGAATGACTCACTATATGTCAAGTGGATGGGTCAAGTTCAAGATGGGACTATTAGGAGGTAATGGATCGATGGAGATCTCCTTTATTTTAAGAGGGAGAATCGTGATGTCTCGAGGTGGAGAACTGCATAGAGACTTGATGAAAGAAGCACATGATACTCCTCTAGCTAGTCATCTGGGTGCAGAACGTATGCTAGCCTTGCCATCCCATATGTATTTCTGGCCAAAGATGGAAGATAATTTAGAAGCTTATATGAAAACTTGTCATGTTTGCCAAATGGATAAGACTGAATGTAAGAAGGAGGTAGCTTTGTTGCAGCCTCTTCTATTCCTGAAAAGCCCTAGACGTATGTTTCGATTGACTTTATTTCTGGTTTCCTAAAGTTGATGCTAATGCATCGATCATGGTGGTAGTACATAGGTTCTCTAAATACTCTATATTTATTGTTGCCCTAGTTGTATGCTCGTCTGAAGTCACTGCCAATTTATTATAAACATGTGGTAAAGATTTTTTGGAGTGCTAAGTGATATTATGAGTGATAAGGATGGGCGATTTATTAGTTAATTTTGATAAACTTTATTCAATATGATGGGAACTGATTTGAACTTCTTGATAGCCAATCATTCTCATACTGATGGACAACAAAGAGGATCAACCACTTGTTAGAAGAACAATTGAGGTATTATGTGATAACAAGTTAGTAGAACTAGGTAGACTTGTTAGATACAGTGCAGATTTGCTATAATTTGCACAAGTCATCGAATATAGAGATGAGTCCCTTTAATCTTGAATTAGGCAGCCAACCAATGACACCTCTTGATCTTACAAAGTAGAAGAGTCTGGTATGTCCAGCTGCTTACAAGTATGCAAAAGAAAAGCATGAGATGCTTTCTAAAGTGCATGACAATTTGCATAAGGTCCAGAAATGCATGAAGAAGTATACTGACCAACATAGATGTGCAGTTGTAACAACCCAAAATGTTGTTACGCTGAATTAGGAGGTAAAAGTTGCACCTAGACTCCCCTTAGCTTAAATTTTGAGAAATTCAAGGCTAGTCTAGTTTTGGCTCAAATTTGAGGGTGTGGTAGATGAGTGAAATTTGTTATTGATATGATTGGTAATCGTTGATTCTGATGTGATAGTTGGATAGACAATGAGTATAGGAAGTCGTAGCAACTTCCGGTACCTGAAATGGAGATTTAGAACTCCGATTATAGTATTTATTGTGGAGGGGTTGGTTCGCATTATCGAGATTCGTGGTGTGTGTTGTAAAATGAGGAAAATAGAAGGGAGGTCCCAAATTTCTACCTCGGACCACTGTAGTGGAAATTTAATCATTGTAGTGGTAACGCGCAGTAAAATTTTCAGTTTTAAAACCTAGAAAACATTTTCATTCCCCACTTTTCAAAAAATGCACTAGAGCTCTGGGGAAACGTGATTTTTAGTGGGATTTTGAAGTTTTTCATCTTTGGAGGTAAGTAATTACATTCTAGACTTGAATTTACTTCGTTTAACCTTAGAAAATCACTAAAATCGGATTAATGGTGGAAATTGAGGGTTTAACCCTAGTTCATGGGATATTGATGAAAATGGTAGGAATGTGAATAAATTTAGCATATAATGATCGTAGGGTGTTAGAAAACATAATGGGACTAGAATTATGACTAATTATGCTAATTCAAATAGTGTTCATGAAGTTTAAATGATAAGGAAACTCAAAGATGATGAATTAGGGTAAGTTTATAGCTAAATTCAGTAATTTTGATCCCTAGTAGTTATAAGGGGATGAATTATTGAAATGTGTGTATATTCTTGTGGTTTTATAGATCAAGCATGAATTGAAAGAGAATGAAAAAGGAAAGGGAAAAGTGTGGCTTAAAGGTGACTTTAAGCAAAGGAGTTGAGGTAGGCTATGGTTTTGTGCAACTTAGACTTTCTTGGCTTTATACTTGTTTATGATTTGAAAATCTATGATTGTCTTCTAGCATGATTTGTTATTTGATGACTGCATTGTATTTTCATTACATTTTGATGAGGTGTTGAGATGATGGGTCAGGTACCATGCTGGTACAATATGATATGTTATGATAATGAGTCGGGTACCACGCCAATACAATATGATATATTAAGATAATAGGTCAGGTACCATACCGGTACGTTATGATATTGGTGAGAAGGATGAGAAGGGTAAAAAATAATGTGCATATCTTGTATACATGCACTCGTTTACATGCATTGAGTGTTATTTGATGAATATATGTGATGATGAATGGTTGATGAAAATGATTAAGTATAAAAGCCTGTAAAAGTAAGCTTGTGAGTGTAATTATATGGTGATCCATGGTGTGTTGTTTGATTGATATCATTGATTATGAATCTTGTTATGATCGCTTTTATACTTGTTTAACTTGCTTACTTGTACATCATTAAGTTAGTTGACCTATGATGCTTACCAGTACTTGTTGACACACTGATGCTACCTATACTCTTCTTTTTGTTGAGTGCAGAACATCTTCCAGCGGTTGACACGCGACCTCGACTCTAGGTAGTGATTCAGTCCTAATTTCAAGAGTGAGCACCATGTTCGGGCAACCTTCAGATCCTCTATGATGTTATGTCCTTTGATTCGGGACTAAGACAATTCCTCTTTGATTATGTTTTTTGATACTCATATTGGTTCTAGACTTAGTTGTTCTTTTTAAATATTCTTATACAATGACTTTAGGTTCTGGGGATTGTAATAAATAGAGGTTTCCACACTCTATTCATTTTTATGGATGATTACATTGTTGGCTATTCAATGAAAACCTTTTAGAATTAAGTTAATCATGGGGAATTGTATACTGTGAATGAGAGTAATATTTAAGTGAGTAAGGGTGAGATTAGACTTGTTCTCCGGCCGTAGGTTAGGTTGGGTGCCAATCATGACCGGTTGGGTCGTGACAGAGATGGTATCAGAGCACTGGGGTCATAGATCTCATCAAACAAGAACAGGTTTTGTAGAGTCCTGCGCAATGGTACGGAGACGTATGTACTTTTCTTCGGGAGGCTACAGGGCTTTAGGAAAAGAATTTCCTTTCTTTCTTCTTGTTGTGCTATTACTTGATTCCAATTGGTATCTATTATTTCACTTTGGTTCGCAGATGGTGAATACTCATTCCACTAGAGCAGCAGCACCTGCACCAATTGCTGAGATAGAAATTCAGGAAAGACCTCGAGTTAGGGGACGGTCAAGAAGGAGAGGATAGGGAGTAGCACCTGTTAGGGGTGGAGCACAGGCAGTCGAAAAATAGGCAAGACAGAAATCACCAACCCCTCCCCCACCATAGGATGTTTTAGGCCATGCTCAAGATAAGGAGGAGTTAGTTGAAGAAGAATAAATGATAGGTCCAGAAAATATGGTGCCAGTACCAAATGGGGTAGCACAGGTACCTTTGTCTATAGAGGTGATTCAACATGTGTTGGGTTTTTTGGGTGGTTTGGCTGTCACTATCTACACTCCAATTGTTTCGACCATCCAGCCCACAACCTTGCAACATGCCGCTACTATAGCACTTAGGCTAGATGCAAGCTTTAAAACTGGGGTGTATCCCCAACAGGTACTTAGACTGGTGATGACTGATGATGAGCATGGGCTATTTTGCAAGTTCATGAAAATGAAACCCCCGATATTCCAAGGTATAGAGTTTGAGGATGCATTTGAGTTTTTAATTGATTGTTACGAACGTCTGTACAAGATGTGTATTATTGAAAGGTATGGTATGGATTTTATTATTTTTCAGCTGTAAAACAAAGCTAAGCAATGGTAGAGGTCATTCGTAGAGTGCAGGGGTGGCTTACCTCCACTTACTTAGACTCAATCTCAGAATGTATTCCTTGAGAAATATGTTCTTTGCACTTATCGTGACCAGAAGAAGGATAAGTTTCTGAGGTTGGAGCAGGGTAACATGTCCATGGTGTCCTATGAGGCCAATTTTCATGCCCGGTTTTGTTATGCACTATAGTTTACTACCTTAGAAGAGGAGCAGATCAGGTATTTTCTGAAGGGTTTGAACTCTGGGAT
Source organism: Capsicum rhomboideum (assembly GCA_031232105.1). Taxonomy (NCBI): domain Eukaryota; kingdom Viridiplantae; phylum Streptophyta; class Magnoliopsida; order Solanales; family Solanaceae; genus Capsicum; species Capsicum rhomboideum. Next base: position 40,911,190 of record CP124719.1, on the reverse strand, counting down.
TCAGTTGGCTACTTTATCTGTGGTTGTGTCTGGTAAGTTTTTTCAGGATGTTGTTGAATTTGCCAAGAAGGCTGAAGCACTTGAGAAACAAAAATAGGTGAAAGCAGAAGAGAAGAAGACTCGGACCTCGGGCTAATTTAGTGGTACTTTCCCAAAAGGGCATGGTTCTTCTAAGCCCTACCATTCAACTATGTCTCTATTAGTAGGGTCCCTATATGGGATCAGTTATCAGCCTTCCCAAGTCGACAGCTACACGCCTTCATCCTCTTTAGTTCAGAGGACTACTTTAGGGCCCAAATGCTTTGAGTGTGAAGGTTTAGGACATGTAAGGAGGAATTGTCCTAATTTCTTATCTGCGAGACAATTGACACAACAACCAGCTTCTACTGCTCTAGTTTTGACAGGTCGTGGTGGAGAAAGAAATGGTAGAGGTTGTCCACAAGGTGGGCATGGTGGTCAGGTTATGGGTGGTAACTAGGCCAACCGAGGTGGAAGACAAGTTGGTAGAAATAGAGTGCAAGTGGTAGAGGCAGCAGCCAAGGAGGTGATAAAGCATATCTTTATGCAAATTTGGCTTGTCCTGAGGCGGAAGCTTCCGATATGGTGATCAGAGGTACTATTTTTATCTGTGATGGTATGGCTTCTGTATTATTTGATCGCGGTTCTGTCACACCCCAAATCCCATTGAGGCGGACTAGCACCCGAAGCCGTTGAGGCCCGAGAGAACCAATCTTTGCCTATGAACACTCATACGCATGTCTCTGTGTTAACACCATTATATCTCATGCAAATATGTGGAATTCATGGAAACATATGCTATGTATATATGAAACTTGGCCGTTAGGGCCACCAAGTCAAAATGGTCATACATCTCTTACAATCATTCGCCCACATAAGTCTACAAAGCCTCTACAGATACATAACCATAACCAACCTAGAGTCGGGACAACACCCCGCTCTATACTCATGTACAATACCAAACAAATGATCATAATGACTCGAAAAGCCCCGAAGCAACTGGAGCTCAGCAACGATCCGTAAATGATCTGCAACCTACTGTGAAGGTCTACTAGTACCCGTGCCTGCAGCAAGTAAGGTAAGTCCCCCAAGAGGGGTCAGTACGAAGAAAGTACTTAGTATGTAAGGCCATATGAAACTGTATAATACACAAGTACTTCCAAGAAATTAGACATAAGAGAATAATTAATGTGGATAAACCTCCGTTTTGAATATGTAGAACCATGTTCATTACTTCTATTATTTCATTACTTGATCCCTCATTCTTATCGTCATCATTCTTATAATAACCCTCATATTTATATATTCATGCAAGGGATGTTCTCTCATTTCTTTACAACTATTTCCTAACTGTTCATCCAACTAGTTAGTGGTTCATAATATCTTATGGATCATCTGCCTTATAGGTGAGCCATAATATAATACCGAACATCTAGCTGATCAGTGGGCTATAATGTAAACCGGACATCCAGCTGATCAGTGGGCTATAATAAATGAATATATAATACCGGACCTCCACCATGGGTGGGCTATAATATATAAATATATACTACCGGGCCTCCACCATGGGTGGGCTATAATATATACATATAATACCGAGCCTCCACCATTGGTGGGCTATAATATATAAATATATAATATCGGGTCTCCACCATTGGTGGGCTATAATATATAAATATATACTACCGGGCCTCCACCATTGGTGGGATATAATATATACATATATAATATCGGGATTTTTCCCTCTGAACTTATACCCTTTAGATTATGATCCATACTCAATGAAACATAAAGTAACAATGTACGCATTACTTCTTCGCATACTTCTTTCCTTTAGATTTGTTATGAGAGATTGATATATATTCACTTATGAGAGATTGATAATTTTGATAATTGTAACATTATTGGAACTTGGAACATTAACCAAAGAACATGAGTCATGTGAATCACAATTGATGTATGAAGAAGGAACATATGAGTAACCATAATTAATAACCGGGAATGGGATACCTTGAACATTTCGGAATAGAATAGGTACAATGTCAATGTGACTAATATGTGTTGCAGAAAGATATGGAAAGAGTAACCTTACATACCTTAATTCCCCAATATGGATACACAATCTTACTCGTGAATACAACACTTCAGCTTTCCCTTTACGTCTACTCTACACACAAGTACATAACGAAGCTTACATTAACCACTAACTTCATTTCAAGTGTATAACATGACAATAAGTTACGTAATTGTCATATAACGTCATTCAACCTCTTACAATATCATGTACTGCATTACCATCACTAAAATAGGTCACACATTACCCAAGATATCATAAATCACTAACATTTCACACCAAGGTTATACTTTACACTTCCCCTTCAATATTATGTCACGTTTACGTCATTACGTAGCTTAAACATCCTTCACAACAACACATTAAATCCAATACATACTTGACATAATTCACCATACCTCCAATGTACTCCTTTAAGGTCATTCATAAGTTAATAATTGCATCCAAGAAGGTTAGAGGGGTTTCGGGGATCATTACGGGACAAAAACATGCAAAACAGGACCCTGGAGGGTCTGGAGGGGCCACTTGCGTGTGCAGGTGGGTGACCTGCGGCCGCAGGTGCCCTTCTGTACACTTCCAGGGCCACCTGCATTGGCATCTGCGCCCGCAGGTGCCCGTCTGCGTGGGCGGATGCCCAAAATCGGCCACCGGGTTCGTTTTTGGGTCCTTTTTCGCATTAAATGGTTCATGGCCATAACCAAGCTTTCCTTTACATATTTTTTATCAACATAATTCCAATGGACAACCATGATCTCACAACACACAAAAGCATCACCAAAATCACATTTTCCTTTCATTATGTCACCAATTCCATACACTTTTTCCATAATAACAATTTCCAAAAATGACACATAAAGAGAAATCAAATTAGGGACATAACCACATCATACATGTTGATGTTCAAACCATCAACTCACCTCCTTCAAGACCACAAGGCCACTTTCAAATTCAAGTCACCAAAATAACACAACTTGTGCCACATAACAAAAGTGCACCAATCAACACTTTTAGACATAACCATTACAATCCATACAATCTCTCATGCACATAATATATTAAACCACAAGAATAAAAACTTACCAACACTTACAAGGTGATGATCTTGGCAAAATAAGTGTAGTTGTCTTGGCTTGGAGAAGGGTTTCTTTTTGGTCTTCTTGGAAAGTCTAGAAATTTCAAGAAATGGAAAGTGTATTGTATGGATTAAAAATATGATTTTTTACTCATTATATAGTCTCCTAGTGGTGCTTTTAAACCAAACACTTGGTCCAATCCTATTGTATTAACTTAGTCTCTCAAGAATGGGTCAAATACCCCTTTTGGGCCATGTCTTGTATGTCTCTTTGGGCCTCCATTGAGCCCAATAGTTCAAGATTAATTTGGCCCTTCAAATTTAATGTATAATTCCTCAAAACTCCCATGTTTAATTAATTCCATAAATGTTACAATAGTCAACTAGGTTCGAAAATGTACGGCGTGTTACAGGTTCCATCTTTTCTTATGTATCTGTGAAATTTTTTATGGGTTGGGACTTGGACTGTGAATATCTTTATACTCCTATGTAAGTGTCAACATTTCCAATCATGAATCTTTGATTATTATTTTTTCATTAATTTTATCAAAATATAACTTAAAAGTAAATATTTAATTGAAAGTTGATTAATAAGTGTTCGCAACAAATTTTGAAAACCGTTGAAAATTAACTGCAATCAAAAAAATATTGAAGAAATAAAAATTTTATTGAATGAATCTTGCGAGTACAATTCCATTGTTCTCTTGATTCTCTTCTCCTAAGATATTTTCGTGATTTGAAGGCAGTCAGTACTGTGTTTCTCGAATATAGTATGATTTAGACCTCCTTGAAATGTTTTTGATCTTTGAGAACATCGTACAATACTTCATCATTTTAGATCGATCTTCAAGAAGAACTCTGTTGACCACTTATTTGAAGAATTATGTAATCGTTATTGTAGTTTCTCCAATACTTGCTCAATCTTCTGTGTAATTTGTGTGCTATTATAATAAAATGAATATTCCTAGTGTGGCGGAGGGGGGGGGGGTTCAAAAAAAAAAAAAAAGAACAAACAAAAAGAAGTTTCTGTTCTTAAAAGATGGAAGTTCTTGGATAAGTTTTCTCATTGTTTCCAAGGTTAGATAAGTTTTCTCACTGTTTCCAAGGTTAACACATTAAGATATTTAGAATCCGTTTGAGCATGAATATTATTTATTTTATTCCAAAAAATTACTTCACTTTATTTGAAAAATAGTGTTTGATCGTGAAAATTTTAAATATAACTTGTAGTTGTATGTAAAATTTGGAAAACAACCAAAATCTTATTTTTACTTTTTTCACTTTTTAATTTATTTTTTAAAAAAATCTAAATTTTTTATTTTCATATAACAAACTCATTTAAATTATATTTCACGTTCAAATTATATTTTATATTTTTTAAAAAAATACATTTAAATTTTAGATGTTGACTGCAAAAACTATGGTCAAACACAACTCCAACTTTGCAAATTCCAAATAAAGTGAATATTTTTCTTATTTCCACGTCCAAACACCTACTTAGAATAAGCATTGTAGTGGGTATTATAAGCATGGGGAATTCCCGGTTTGGTTAGAAATCAATCCAAATCGAAAAAGTAAATCAAATCGATTAAATAAATTAATTTTATTGTTATGATTTGGTTTGGATTCAAGTTTTAAAAAATCGACTATTTGATTTGGTTTGATTTTATTAAAAACTAACCGAATAAAAATTTGAACCGATAAGTTATATACACAAATGTTATAATTATATATATACAATAAATTATTTTTTATAAATAATTTTAAATCATCTGTTAGCTTTTTTATGAAAATTTTATTTATGGCTAATAGGATAATGAACTTTATATCCTGGGCTCATTTATTAAAAGAAAATCATGAATCTAAACTCATTTATGCAAAGAAACAACTATGAAATTTATCAACATAGTTTTGTATTTCTTGTCAACTTTATTCAATTGATCAAAGATTATAGATCTTTAAATATCTTTTTCATAATCCAAGAAAATTGTAGTCACCCCAATAAAAGGTTAATGACATATTATACGCCGAAAAAATATGAAGAATTCTTTTCTAATTCTAGGGAAAAAGTAAGAAAGAGAAATATCATTATATTTCTTTAAATGAAAAAATCGATCCAAATCGAATCAAATCAATGAATATAAATTATATTTTTTTAATTTGATTTTAATAATTAAAAAATCACTAAATTGATTTAATTTTAATTTTACCTCAAAATCAAACCACAAACACCCCCTAATTATAAGATATGAAAAAGATATAACCCATTGATTTTATATATAGAAATATGTGTTACAGCTAGAAAGATTCTTTTACGGTGAGATATAACCCATTGATTTTATATATAGAAATATGTGTTACAGCTAGAAAGATTCTTTTACTGTGAACTTTTTCTCTAAGCAATTTAAATATTTGGATCATAAAAATTTAAACGTTCTTTTTGTTTCAAACCTGCGTATCATATTTTGATTATCACTTAGAGCTAAAGGTTAGATAAAACTGTGCATTTGTATGAATTTAATCATATCTTGATTATGACTTAGAGCTAAAGGTTAGATAAAACTGTGCATTTGTATGAATTATAATCATGTTTTGTGCTTTTTAAGTCACTAAATTCTTGCAAAGAAAATTAATTAATAGACCCATTATAAAAAGGAAAATTAACCCAAATAGCAGCCCATATTAGGAATAAACTAAATATAGCCCTACTCTTTTCTTTATTACTCGTTTTAGCCGCTCAATAGTAACTCTTTTTCTTTTTTTAGCCCGTTAATTACAGTGAGTAGTCCATTAATTAAGCCTACTTTTTAGGAAATACATTTTAATTGATTAATTATCTAAGCCTACGTTTTTTAATCTACCAGAACCTCTGTCATCATCGTCAGAGCTTCGCTGCCGGCCAAACTCCATCTTCTCTTCTATTTTCTTCTCCAAATCTCAAAGGAACAATACAAAATATCACTAATAGCCGGAAAACTTCACATTTCAGGCATATAGATCTGGACGACTACTTTCAGACCTTTTTTTTAATCGATGTGGTTGTTTGGTAAGTGGAGATGGTGACTATGGAGGTATTCCTTGATGGTGCTATCAGTTGCCACTCTGGTGGAAAACCATGTATAATCAGTACATATGCATTGTGTATTTAATGCATACATAATGATATTGAGTGTATAATACATACAGAGTGTATAATTAGTGTATAATGCTGATTATACATTGAGAATATATCAAATATATTGTATGCTTAATGTATAAAATTGTATAATATGTATATATATTAGTGAAAACACTTTAGGAGCAAAGAAAATAGGGGTTGCCGGAATGAAGCTTTTCCGGCCAGATCGTTGTTGCATCCTTCTTTTCAAATCTGTCAATGATAAAGTGGGTTCAAAAATAGAGAAAATGGTGGAGTAAAAAGATGGAAAATCTTTGGGAGATTTAATTGGCAAGTTGTTGAATTTAGTAGGAGTTTATAGCCACAATATTTGATGGCTATTTTTTGTAAAATTATTTTTAGGCTACAAAAAGTTATAAACACTTTGGTCTTGGCTATATGTGTTTTTTTCCCTTATAAAAATTCTGAGACAAACAAATTAAAGATTCACAAAAATAAAAAGAAGCTGGAGATGATGTTAAACGGGTAAAAATGAAATTTTATTTCTTTCTATATGTATTGTTAGCAATAAGGCAAATATGGTAGGTATATATTAGGTCAATTAGAATATTTGGTATTTTTCTATAAGGTGAGTATGGTAGGTATATATCAAGCTAGCGTTTGACCATAGATTCCCAAATATTTTTGGCAAATAATTTTTGGATGAAATTTCACCATGTGTTTGGTCATAGTTTTTAGAGAAAATATTTGACTTTTTTAAGAAATATAATTTATACTTATAAGTTCTAAAAACTATTAAAATTATCCATAACTTTGTATTATCATTTTATAATGAACATGTTGTTGGATTTTTTGTTTAAATTAAATTACTAAATGTATTTTATGAAGAGGTGTCTTTTGGAGAAGAGGTGTCTTTTGGAGAAGAGGTGTCTTTTAGATTAAAGGTTGTGTCATTTCCACCAATTCTATTTAAACCCACCTCTTGTGATTTCAACTATTTTTTACAGAAACTTTTACAGAGAAACATGTTTACAACTTTCCCCAAAATACTCTTTCTTCGCCAAAAGATCAAGTTCAATAAGTTCTTGCTTTCCAGAAGAATCTCTTCACTATTTGCTTAGTGCAGAATTAATAGGTTTGTCATATCCACTAAAATTATTTGTGTATAATCCCATAGCAATCTCGCAGAGGAGAGGGAGCAAATATCGTTTTTAGGAAAGTGTTTCGCGCGTGTTTCAAGCCTCAAATCCTCTTTTCGGTGTTCATATTATTAACCCTTCATCTTGTAGTCTTCTTCGTATATTTTTGTATGTGTTCTTGGAACATATTTTCCAACAATCTAAAAACGATATTTAATGGAATTGTGATGGAGATTTTTAAAGATTGATCCTTGATTAAAGAAGAGGAAACGAAAATTTGTGGTTCTGGTGGAGATCGAGCAATTTCATGTCATTTTTGAAGGTTCATTAGAAACCGATGTTGTAGTTTTCCATTGCAATTAATGTACAAAGCAAGGGGAGAAAATACGTGCCTTTTGGACTGAAGTGCCTATTCAAGGTATTGGACTTTGGCTTCAAACTTGACGTTGCAAAAGGAATTAAAACTCAAGAAAGTTATGCCAGATTGGCAATTTCGGTTGTGGCCAAAGTGTATGGAATGGAGACTATTAAAATTCTCATTATTGGCCCTATTCTACTGCACTAACGAGAGATGGGCTAATCAATTTTTTTTTTTAAAAAGAGTGAAGTTGAGATCACTTCAAAATATACGGCAGAAACGGTAATAGCTTGATAAATGTGAACGTAATCAAGAAACAAAGATAGCAGTTGCTTGGACTTTGATATGGAAAAGGAGTCAAACGGCGTTATTACTGTGAACCAGTGCCTAGCAATGATTATGATTTTGTTTCGATTGGATCAAAGAAAAGAGGAAACCGCAAAGTGATGAAGCGAAGAGAAAGTTGCAACAAATCGGGTTCTACTTTCTTAACCCTACTTATTATTTATATATGAATTCTATCCTTTGTGATTTTTGTGAAATCTATGTTCATAATATTAGGGTAGATAATTTACTTGTGACGATCTTGATATGCATGATAATTAAGAATAATATTTTCTTATCATGATTATTGTGATTCGTGATTCTTGCATAAAGATCATATGTGAAATTTACTGTCAAGTTGTAGAATGATATGAAAAATTACATTGTTTACAAGTACGTGAGTATACTTGAAAATTATTATAAGTGAATAAGAGATCTAGAGAACATGAGTTAGTGAATTCAGCTTTCTCTATATGTGATATGAAAAGGCACTTGATATGCTTAAAGTGTGGGGTGTTTGGCATGTGATTAAAAGTCAATATTAAACTTAGCATTATTTAATATATATATTTGAAGAGCATAAACTTGAGATAGTTAGTATGTTTTCAATTTACAAGTTTTGATGGATATGTGATATGGTGTGATAGTTTATCGATATGTTGATCGTAAAAATGAAACAAAAGTCATAATAGAAACGAGAAGGTTTTATTTTTCACATTTAAAATGAAGGATCTTGGATAAATTGATACTATGTTGGATATCAAGTTAAACAAAATAGTGGGGGTAATATATGGAGTTAATCTCATTAGATTGAGAAAAGAGTGCTAAATAAATTTAGGCACTTAAGTATAAAAGAAAAAATACCCTATTTGATCCTAGATCGAGTAAACAAATTATGATAAAAGAATTGTGGCTTAACTTGTGTAAGCAAGCACTATTGGAAGGGCCATTAGCTGAGTTCTTGATTTTCTTTAAAGAACTAAAGATTTTCGAAACTCTAAGTTTCATATTAATTTATAAGAATATATCGCTACAAGTTGGTATCGAATATGTGAAAAAAATAAATCTACCACATGATAGATATTTACCTTGCGAGGAGGTACTATTTCTTGAAACCAAGAAAACCTTTCATTAGTAGAAGCAAGCAATTGAGTGGTTGAGGGATTATTAAGAGAATCCATTGATTTTGCAAAATATGAGCTCAATTTGTGATAGTCAAGCCACTCTAGCTCGAGCATATAGATATTATATAATGGGAAGTCAAAATGCATAAGTTATTGACATGATTATGTGAGAAAGTTAATTCAAGATGGAATAACTTCTATCATATTGGTGGAGTCAAAAGAATTTGACTAATTTATTTACTAAGTTTCTTAAAAGGAAGTTATTAAATACAACTTCAAGTTTGGTTATGTTAAAACTCCTTAATTAGGTCTACCGATAATGGCAACCCTACCCAACACTATGAAATGAATAGTTATGGGTTCAAAGGGTAACAACAAGTTATTGATACGTGGATGTTTCAGTACTTAAGTAAGAGATATACTAGTACTGGTTGTCATAGATTGGAGGGTTGAGTTTTAATACTCTTAATGAGGTTCAGTTCAAGGAACAAGTGTCTCAAATATGACAAAGACACTGAAAGAACTTCACCTATATGAATATAGAAGTGGTGCCGCTTCGATTGAGAGTTGGAGTTGCTCTCATAAATGTTCATGAATTTTGGATAGCATATGGCCATAAAAGTGCTAAGCATGTTGAGTGGAAAGCAGGAATGAAATGTTTATGTGTGTACTGTCACCGATGTTATCACAAGGAATAACACGTTCAAAGCTATTATGCTACGTGGGATTTCGATTTCGTCTTGTGACATTGCAATAAGGTACTGTTCAAATCGAAAGATACATTACTCTATGCATGAACATGACTTGATCTTTGTGTCCTAATTTATATTTAAACAAGTGGGGGATTGTTGGATTTTTTGTTTAAATTAAATTACTAAATGTATTTTATGAAGAGGTGTCTTTTTAGAAAAGAGGTGTCTTTTTAGAAAAGAGGTGTCTTTTGGAGAAGAGGTGTCTTTTAGATTAAAGGTTGTGTCCTTTCCACCAATTCTATTTAAACCCACCTCTTGTGATTTCAACTATTTTTTATAGAAACTTTTAAAGAGAAACATGTTTACAACTTTCCCCAAAATACTCTTTCTTCGCCAAAAGATCAAGTTCAATAAGTTCTTGCTTTCCAGAAGAATCTCTTCACTATTTGCTTAGTGCAGAATTCAATAGGCTTGTCATATCCACTAAAACTATTTGCGTATAATCCCATAGCAATCTCGCAGAGGAGAGGGAGCAAATATCGTTTTTAGGAAAGCGTTTCGCGCGTGTTTCAAGCCTCAAATCCTCTTTTTGGTGTTCATATTATTAACCCTTCATCTTGTATTCTTCTTCGTATATTTTTGTATGTGTTCTTGGAACATATTTTCTAACACATGTTCCATGATAAATATTAAACTCATAAATTATAAGTTTCAACCTGCTTATAAACAACTTCACACATTAGTGTAGGAGCTACCGAAGTTTTCTCTACTCACAAAGGAGCGTTCAATTTTTCAATTTACATTACTTTTAACAAGTGATATGCAATAATACTATTACATACTTGAGTCGAATAACAATGTTTTAATGGGGTTGATTGACAAATAGATATTAGTTGGGATTATAAACTGTGTGGTATTTTTATAAAATATAAAAGTTTGGGGTAAAGTTTAAATTTTTAAAACTTCTCAAATAATAGAATTTGGCCCAAAAACTAATTTTTTCTAGTTTTTAGAAATTTGAATTATTTGTCAAACATATTTATCAAATAATGACAAATTGTATGGTCAAACACTTTTTGTCAAATTTTTCTCCAAAAACTTCTTGAGATACTTGGGAGCCGTTTGGCCATGACAACCAAAAATGTATTCACTTTATTTGGTATTTTTGAAGTTGAAAATAGAGTTGGAGTTGTGTTTGGCCATAATATTTTCAAAAATATTTTAGACTTTAGATGTGTTTTTTTATAAAGTGATAGGAAAAATTGAGTACAAAAAAAGTGAAAACACCTCAAGAGGTGTTTTTCAAAAAAACAAAAATTGTGCAAACGTATTTCGAAATACGTTTTTGATTTTAATGGCCAAATAAGTATTCCAAAATAAAGTGAAAACGTATTCCGGAATATTATGAATAATATTTATGACCAAACACCTACTTGAGATATGGGCAAACGGGTAAGTCAATTAGAATATTTGAGACTCGGCTCCCCTCCAGTGTGCGTCAAGTACAGTTCCTCCAATTCCCTTTTAAAATTTTGGCACGCACCCACTTAACAATCGATGGATCTAATTTACTTACTAACCAGTAAATTTTAACTACAATCAAAGAATAGTCTTTAGTTCTTTACTAGTGTTCTGCATATAGTCAGAGGTGGAGCTAGGATTTGAAGTTTGGGAGTTCTGAATTTTAAGATAGGACAACGACCTGAAGATAATATATAATAATCGACAAATTAACAACGAGTAACGATTCTCGATATATATTCAAAAAAAGAAGCGAACCACTTAAACACTATATAAATAAAACATCATTATTTCAATTGTATTTGGCGACTTATCATGTTTTGAAAATGATCGATGATCGCATCATTAGATATACTTTCAAATATTTCATCCTCTTTGTAACAAACTAAACAATTATTCAAAAAATCATGATCAATTCTTCTTCGTAAGTCATTTTTAATAAATTTCATAAATAAATATAAAATGACAATACAGAACAACCCTATAATCAATGATAAAAAAATCAATTTTTAACTATATTATTACACATTATGATAGCAAATAAATTGTAAAAGAAAAGAAAGATTGAATGAGTTTTATGTACATATCATTCACAAGATTTGGACTCTGATAGAGAATGGAAAACTGCAGAGACTTTTATAGAGTTGTAAAAGAAGAAGATCGAATAGGTTTTAGAGTTTCTTTTGTTTTAAGTATTAATTTTTATTTTTCTAATTCTTAATTTTATGTTCTTATTTCTTTTAAATAATTTTACTTTTCAGAAATCTGCGTGTTCAACAAAAATAGAAGAACGCGTATTGCAAATTGCAGGATTGATGTTTCCTATATTTTTGTTTTGCTTCTTTTAATTATTAATCATATATTTTTTTAAAAAAATCAAAAAAATCTGCATATATAGGATAGGAGAAAGAGGAAAACGTGTACATTGTACTTGAGGGAAAAGTTTGCAGGATTATGCTTCCTTAGGAAAACAATTAGAAAAAGGAAAGTTACATAGATACAGCTGGGTTTGAACCCACATCCCAAAATATTGTGGGCTTTCCCTCCCGCTGCGCCATTTGATTATTTTGTTTAAGGATGTTCGCAAGTCAATCTTTTATATATATTTATTGAATTTTCTAATACAAATATAGAATCTACTGGGTTCGATCAAACCCCTGTATTGTACTGTAGCTCCGCCCTTGCCTACATTTCAAATATTTATCAATTTCGATTGTCAAAATCCAAAAAAAATCCCTTCAGTACGCTTCTTTTATGTTCTTAAAAAATTATCATACCTAAAAAATTACTAGTAAATATAAAATTGCATAGAGAATCTGTGAAAATCACATAAATAAATCCAATACAAAATCAAACTAGAAGGGGAAAATTAAGATGGAAATTTCAAGCTAGTATGGAATAAATGATGCGTTTGCTTCCATGGAATAACCAGGAACAACCAATCAGTGAGAAAAGAAATGAAAGTTGAGGGTCTCTAACACTATCAATGGCGATCGATATCATAGAGTTTCATTAGTATAATTGTTTACAATTCAATAGATTAATAAATTGCCCTCTTAGATTCCATACTAGACTAGTGAAGTTACGATTTGAATGAATTCCTGCATATTTTTTTTAAAAAAATTGTGTTCATAGACAAATACTTTTTACTTAAAAGGAGTTAGATTTATAGATTAACTAGGCATGGCGAACGACGGTGCGCACCTTATTATTGATGGCAAACATAAAGAAAAGAAAATAAATGAAAGTGAAATTTTTTATCGGAGTAGGCACTCGCTCTGGCTGAGCAGAGCAGAGTAGAGCAGATGTTTCACAAAGGACTTGAGACTTGGGAGTAAGAGAAAAATAAATCTAACAGTGAGAGAGGGAGGTGAGAGAACTATTAATCATGGTTAAGAAAATACATCTGATTAGTAAATAATCAGATTCATTATTTGTTAAGTGGACACGTGTCAGATTTTAAAAGGGAATTGGAGGAACTAGAGTTGATGCACATCGAAGGGGAACCGAGTTCAATTTTTTTTTTTAATATATATATATATATATACACCCTTGTATCGAAGAGGAGCAATCAATACAATCAATTTTTTTTTTTTCAATTCTCACAAGACTTGGAACCTGTTTGGCCTTGCGGTTAGAAAACTGCTTATTTGAGAGAAATTATTTTAAGTATCTATAACTATATTTTTAATTAAATATTTATTTTTATTTTATTAAAAAATACATATTGTAAAATTTTCAATTAGTATTTAATATATAATACGATGATTTATATATACTTAAAAACATTAAGCAAAATGAAACTTATGAGATATGCTAATTAATTAATAAGGGATATATTGGTATATATGCATAAGTGATAGAGGTACTTTTATCATGAAAAAAATTAATTTCTGCTTCTATTTCTACTTCTTCCCAACGACAGAAAAATTGTTTCTGCTTCTATTTAAAAATAGTTTTACAAGTTAGGCAAACACCCAGCTTTATCAAAAAAAGTAGTTTTGACTTCCCAACAGCAATTTCAAACAAACTCTTAATTTGGTACGCCTCATTGCCATCTCTACTTGTTGGTGGATATATGGAATTAAAAAAAACTATAAAAAGCAAAAATACATCAAAAAGGGTAAAAGAAAAATAACATTTTTAAAATACACTTTAAAAAGAGAGAAGTGGTGAAAATACTCTCGAACTATACACAATTTCTTATTTTAGTCCCCAAACTACTCTTAGCAGTTAAAACATTCCTAATCTTGACTAAACAAACTTAAAAACACCCTCACACATTTCAACTGAAAATTTGTGCTGATATGTTGTATATGTAGCATCCACATGGATAATTAAAGTAAAAAACACATTTGTTTTAGCCTCAGAGAAATAAAACTCCCCAACCGTCGCCAAATTCTCTCATAAGAAATTTCCATGAAAATCAAAGTTTTAGCTTATAATCTTTGATTATCTCTATATTTTGGCTCGTGTTATACTCCAGCGTTATAGATTGTTATTTTCTGGAGTTTCTGAAGAACCTTGACAAAGTAACAGTACACTTGTTTTTGTTCTAAGTCCACAGTTAGACTGTGTGTCCTTAAAAAAAGCTAATCCCCTAACTATTACCCGAGGTATGGATTAATTCTTCCAAGGATAAAATAGAACTCTATTCTATAATATCGGCAATGAAAAATTGTAGAACTTCGTCGAACTCAACAAACGGAGTATAATCACACACTGATTGTTTTATTTGTAGAAGGAGAGAATTTTTTTTTTAGTTGGACAGAACTTCGTTATTACTCCTTAAAAATTATCAAATATCTGATGAAGAAAAACACAGGTATTTATAGCCAAATATGCACTGTTTCGAAAGGATGTACTGCTTCGAAAAGTTGCACTATTTTGAAGCACTGTTTCTGAAATATCACGTTGGTTCTGAAAATGATGCATCGTTTCTGGAATGGTTGCATTGTTTCTGGAATGGTTGCATTATTCTGGAACGAAGCACTACTTCATGAACAGTCACAACGTTGCAAAACAGTTCGTTGGAACATTGCATTTGGAGGAAAATTTTGGATGAATTTTTTGGATTAAAATATCACTTAAATACTTAAGTTAAAAAAAAATTGTTCAAAAAGATAATCTCTTGATCGATCATTTGCCAAATCCAAATCCAAATCCGAAGCCGAAGCCGAAGTTGAGCCGAGCGAGCGACGACGACGACGACGATGACGCGAGGCTTCTTCTTGGCTCACTATCCATACAAAAGAGTACTTCTTAATATAAAGGAATAAACTTTTCTTTCTCCCACCAATGAGGGAGATTTTTCCTTCTATAAAGTGACTATACACCTCCCTTTGTTCCCACTTTGTTTTCACCATTTTCCATTTATATTTCACCACCAAAACCCAACAATCCCCACCATGAATGGGGAACGGCTATTTATTTTTTTTAAAAATGTTTAATCTACAAATAAGGATCAGTTGCATCTGGATAAGTAGGTTTCCCTTTGAACTTTCCATAGTGAACATACATCGGGTATCCTCGATCAATCGGTAGATTTGATATCTTTGGACTGTCGAGCTTTTATGTATACCTAGACAACGTATGTCACACAGCTAACCCTTAACCGTTCTTGGTTCTCATTGTTTTATTCATTTCAGCCATGAACACGTCCTGGTTTCATGAGTGCGTAGAGAATTGGCCTTACTTTATATTCTCCTTGAAGCGGCTTACACTTCACACTTACATAGGTTATTCCTAAACATTAAGTCCAATAGACAAAATTATTTAGTCATACCATCCAAACGTAGGTAATCATTAAAAAACTTCACATCTTAAGCTTTATCCTTGTTTTCTAAACATAGTCTACATCATGAGAATAGGTTGAGTTTAGTTGACAATGTTGAACCGTCAGTCACAACTTTATTTGATCTCTTTGAACCTAGCTCTTGGGATCTCTTGTCTACTTGGTCGAGTTACCGCCATGATGACTTGTCCTAGGCCTTAAACCCAGTCCCTTCGATGATTTATCAACTGCCTCTCTAGTTAGGCCTTTTGTTAGCGGATCCGACACATTATCTTTTGACTTGACATAATCAATTGTGATAATTCCACTAGAGAGTAACTGTCTAACGGTATTATGTCTTCGTCGCATGTGACGAGACTTTCCATTAGACATGGCATTTCCAACTCGTCCTATTGCCGATTGACTATCACAATGTATACATATAGGAGCAACTGGATTTGTCCATAAAGGAATATCTTCTAGAAAGTTCCGTAGGCATTCTGCTTCTTCACTGGCCTTATCCAGTGCTATAAACTCGAATTCCATTGTAGAGCGAGCTATACATGTCTGTTGGAAGATTTTTAAGACACTGCTCCTACACCAATAGTGAACACATATCCACTTGTGAATTTTATTTCAGATGATCCGGTGATCAAATTTGCATCACTATATCCTTCAACCACTTCAAGATATTTATTGTAGTGCAATGCATATTCTTGAGTGTATTTTAAATAACCCAACACTTGCTTCATCGCCATCCAATGAGTTTGATCGGGATTACTCGTGTACCGACTCAATTTACCTATGGCAAAAGTTATATCAGGTTTGATACAATTCATTATATACATCAAACTTCCTAACACTCGAGCATATTCCACTTGGGACTTGCTTTGAGCTTTATTCTTTGTAAGAGCGAGATTTACATCAATTGGAGTCTTTGTGACTTTGAAGTCCAAATACTTGAATTTCTCCAATACCATGTTGATGTAGTGAGTCTGAGACAAAGCTAGACCTTGAGGAATTCTGTGGATTTTAATTCTTAAAATCAGATCTGCAACTCCTAAGTCTTTCATGTCAAATTTGCTAGCAAGCATACGCTTAGTAGTATTTATGTCGAAAATGTTTTTACTCATTATTAATAAATAGTCAACATACAAGCAAACAATGATGACGTGATTTGGAGTGTTCTTGATGTAAACACATTTATCACACTCATTGATCTTAAATCCATTTGCCATTATTGTTTGATCAAATTTTTCATGCCATTGTTTGGGCGCTTGTTTTAGTCCATAAAGCAACTTAACAAGTCGGCATACCTTCTTTTATTTTTCTGGAACTACAAATCCTTCGGTTTGATCTATGTAGATATCTTTATCCAATTCTCCATTTAAGAAGGTTGTCTTCACATTCATTTGATGAATTTGAAGACCGTACATGGCAGCTAACGCTATCAATACTCGAATTGACGTAATTCTTGTTACCGGTGAGTACGTGTCGAAATAATCAAGACCTTCTCATAGTCTGAACCCTTTGACAACTAGTCTTGCCTTATATTTATCAATAGTGCCATTATCTTTCATTTTTCTTTTGAAGATCCATTTAGAACCTAATGGTTTGTCTCCTGGAGAAAGATTAACTAATTCCCACGTATGATTGTTCAATATATATGGATTCTATTTCACTATTGATTTCCTCTTTCCAATATTGTGCTTCCGAAGAAGACATTGCTTCCTTAAACGTTTGAGGCTCATTCTCTACTAAGAATGTCAAGAAATCGGGACCAAAGGAAGTTGATGCCTTTTGACGTTTGCTGCGTCTTACACTTTCCTCATTAGGCGTACTTTTCTTTGCTTCTTCCCGAGGTCATTTAGATTTTTCTCTAGATGACTCACATTCATTCTTATATGGGTAAATATTTTCAAAAAATTTAGCATTATCTGATTCGATTACCGTATTTACATGAATGTCAGGATTGTTTGATTTGTAAACCAGAAATCGATATGCCTTGCTATTGGTTGCATATCCAATGAATATACAGTCAATTATTTTTTGTCCTATTTTAACCCTTTTGGGTTTATGAACTTGGACTTTTGCCAAACACCCCCACACTTTGAAATATTTCAAGTTGGGTTTTCTTTCTTTCCATATCTCATATGGAATGGACTTTGTTATGCTATGGGGTATTCGATTGAGTATTTGATTAGCCATTAAAATAGCTTCCCCCCACAAGTTCTGCGGTAAATCAGAACTTATCAACAAGGCATTCATCATCTCTTTTAATGTTCTATTCTTTCTTTCCGCAATTCCATTGGATTGTGGAGTGTATTGGGTAGTTGTTTGATGAATAATGCCATATTCCAAATATATTTCTTCAAAAGGAGATTCATATTCGTCGTCCCTATCACTTCTGATCGTTTTGACTTTCTTATCAAGTTGTGTTTCAACTTCATTCTTGTATTGCTTGAATGTATTAATTGCCTCATCTTTGCTGTTAAGTAGATAAAAATAGCAATATCGAGTGCTATTATCAATGAAAGTTATGAAGTATCTTTTACCACCACGTGATGGTGTTGACTTCATGTCACAAATATCTGTGTGGATTAAGTCTAAGGGATTTGAATTCCTTTCAATCGACCTATACGGATGCTTAGCATACTTAGATTCCACACATACTTGATACTTCATATTATTACTTTCAAACTTAGGCAATATTTCCAAGTTAATCATTTTTCGCAAGGTTTTGTAATTAACACGTCTTAATCGTGCATGCCATAAATTATTGGACTCAAGTAAGTAAGAGGAAGAAGTACTTTTATTGATATCAACAACTATTACATTTAGCTTGAAAAGGCCCTCGGTGAGGTAACCCTTTCCAACAAACATATCATTTTCGCTAAGTACAATCTTATCAGACACATATACACACTTAAAACCATTCTTGACCAGAAGTGAAGTCGAGACAAAATTCTTGCGCATTTCGGGAATATGAAGAACGTTGTTAAGCGTCACTATCTTGCCCGAAGTCATTTTCAAGCCAATCTTTCCAATTCCTTCTATTTTTGCGGTTGCAGAGTTTGCCATATAAATGGTCTCGCCTTGTCCAGACACTGTATAGGAAGAGAACAACTCTCTATTTGAACAAACATGTCGGGTAACACCCGAATCAATCCACCATTCTTTTGGATTTCCCACCAAGTTGCACTCGGACAGCATTGCACACAAATTTTCCATGTCCTCATTCAGGTTCGCTTGGTCCTTCTTTTTCTTATCCTTCTTAGGAGCATGACACTCCGAAGCCATGTGCCCATACTTTCCACAGTTGTAGCAATTTCCTTTGAACCTTTTCTTGCTTGGTTCATTCTTCTCTTTATTGGACCTTTTTTTTTTCTTGTTCTTTGGAGGAGTTTCAACATGATTTGCTCCCAAAATTGAAGACCTTGAAGTGGCTTTCTTTTCAGCAGCTTTGTTGTCTTCTTCAATTCGCAAACGAACAATCAAGTCCTCTAACTTTATTTCCTTTCGCTTATTTTTCAAGTAGTTCTTAAAATTCCTCCACAAAGGAGGCAACTTTTTGATAAAGGATGTCACTTGAAAAGTTTCATTTACAACTATTCCTTCAGCAAGTAAATCATGGATTATCACTTGCAATTCTTGGAGTTGAGACATGACAGTTTTACTGTCAACCATTTTATATTCCAGAAATTTGGCAACCACAAATTTCTTTAGTCTAGCATCTTCAGTATTGTATTTCTTGTCTAAAGCGTCCCATAATTCTTTAGATGTTTTGCATAGGATATAAACATTATACAAGCCATCTTCCAACCCATTCAGAATGTAATTTTTACACAGAAAATCAGAATGATTCTATGCCTCCGTTAGCATGAAATGGTCTTTTTTCAGAGTATCATCCGGGAGGGTTGGAACATTTTCAGAAATAAATTTCTGCAAACTGAGAGTAGTTAGATAGAACAACATCTTCTGTTTCCACCTCTTAAAGTCAGCACCAGAAAACTTTTCGGGTTTTTCAGTCTTTGTCAGTGCAGGAACAACACGGTTTGACGAAACTGCATTCGTTGGCACAGAAGCAGAATTCATAACAGTATCAACGGGTTCTCCCATTTCGTATTAGATTCTTTAAGCTTGTTATTTTCTGGAGTTTCTGAAGAACCTTGACAAAGTAACAGTACACTTGTTTTTGTTCTAAGTCCACAGTTAGACTGTGTGCCCTTAAAGAATCTAATCCCCTCACTATTGCCCGAGGTATGGATTAATTCTTCCAAGGATAAAATAGAACTCTATTCTACAATATCGGCAATGAAAAATTGTAGAACTTCGTCGAACTCAACAAACGGAGTATAATCACACACTAGCTGTTTTATTTGTAGAAGGAGAGAATTTTTTTTTAGTTGGACAAAACTTCGTTATTACTCCTTAAAAATTATCGAATACCTGATGAAGAAAAATACAGGTATTTATAGTCAAATATACACTGTTTCGAAAGGATGTACTGCTTCGAAAAGTTGCACTATTTTTGAAACATCACGTTGGTTCTGGAAATGATGCATCGTTTCTGGAATGGTTGCATTGTTTTTGGAATGGTTGCATTGTTCTGGAACGAAGCACTGTTTCATGAACAGTCACAACGTTGCAAAACAGTTCGTTGGAACATTGCATTTGGAGGAAAATTTCGGATGAATTTTCTGGATTAAAATATCACTTAAATACTTAAGTTAAAAAAAAATTGTCCAAAAAGATAATCTCTCGATCATTTGTCGAATCCGAATCCGAGCGACGACGACGACGGCACGAGGCTTGGCTTCTTCTTGGCTCACTATCCATACAAAAGAGTACTTCTTAATATAAAGGAATAAACTTTTCTTTCTCCCACCATTGAAGGAGATTTTTCCTTCTATAAAGTGACTATATACCTCCCTTTGTTCCCACTTTGTTTCCACAATTTTCCATTCATATTTCACCAACAAAACCCAACATAGATTTGGGTGAGCGCTCTGTTGGATTTTTCAGTTCGTGGATATGGGTGGTCACCTATGTTTTCTACTAGAATCAATCGTGCTTTCTGCTCCTTCCCATTGTATTTTCAGTCATTTTCTTATTCACTAGTTGTAAGCACCGCTCCAGTGTCTCTAACTTTAGTGGAAGAAAGCCAATTCTACTTATTGACTGATTTTGTAGTTGTGGTCTATAACACAAATACACAAGTGTTTCTCAACATTGTCAATGAAGTATTGTCCAACCTGATGGCATGATACCTAGGTACATCAATCCAATTCATAATTCTGTAGTGTCAGTCATCAGTGTTTGTTTTGTATTGTTTGCCTTCTTCAGTTCTCATTTTTCTCGTGTATGGCATCATACATCACATATCTGCCAATATTCGTGATAAGACCAATTACTCCTACATTTTTGTTTGGGTTTTAAAGTGTATTAATGGAGGAAACCATAAATAGGAAAGAAGGAGGAGTTTTAGCCATTAGGGTGGGTTTAAAATTAATGAAAAATGTTTAAAATGCAGCTTTTTGCCATTTGGCTTGTTTTATAACTTTCTTACCTGCCTAAGTGCCTGTTGGATTGTTTTTTCCTAAAAAAAAGTATTTTTTTGAGAAAAAAATTCTTTTTTTTTTTTTTTTTTTTGAAAAAGATAGTGTTTGGTAAACTTACAAAGGTGCTTTTAAAAAGAAGCATAAACTTACAAAAGTATTCTTAAAAAGAAGCAGAAACATTTTTTTTGCTTTTGGAAAAAAACACAATATTTTTACTTTTCAAAAAAGCAGAAGCAGAAGCAGAAAATTATTTTTTCATGACAAAAATATCCCTATCACTCCCACACACTCTCCCCCCCCCCCCCCCAAACATATCAAAATATTCCTTTTTAGTTTGATTAAAGTTTAATTTTAAAATTTTATACTTCATATTTACATCCTAATTCTTTATTTTATTTTATAATTTATATATTATTATTTTATTCCTCACTCCTTTTCTTTAGATAAAATCGAAAACATCATTGATCGTGTAGTGATTTAATTTATGGAATAATTTTTTAATTCATTTTGTTTGATGTTTCTAAGTAACATTTAAATTATTATAGTAATATTATATCATTATTTAACATTTTTTAGTGTATCTATTGATCTAAGGCGTATTTATATGCCATATGACCGACTTTAACCCATGTTTACCTTAGTTTTGAGAGCAATAAGTATGTATTTTGTATGATTTTGATGGAATATGTGATATTGTGCTAATAAATGTGATTAGACCCTTGTAGGTGAAATTTGCGACTATTTGGAGTGTTTTTGGCGTGAAAAGCGAGGCTTGGAGGAGCTGCGAGCAAAGGATATTGAAGATAAGAGGCAAGCCAAGGAGTTGAACTTGAAGAATCCAACCAAATCCGCAAAGAAAAGTTGAAAAAAGAAAGAAAATCAGAAATTAAGGGCCTAGCGTGCCAAGGGGCGTGCCGGGCCGCTTTTGACAAAATTTCTACTCAAGTAGGCAGCAACTTGGGCGCGCCGGGCCGCTTGGGCGCACCTGATCAGAGGCAAAAAATTTTGCCCCGAGTTCTTGTCTATAAATAGGGCTTTTGGGTTATTGTATCATAATTCCATCTTGGTAGGACTACTCTTGGGCGATTTTGGCATCCAAATTAGGGTTAATTCTTCTTCCTTTTTATTTTTATTTCTTTTTTATAATTTTTTATCAATTTATGTTAAATCAAGCCATGAGTGGCTAAAATCCCTAATTCTTGGGGTTGAGGCTATGAACATGAATCTCTAGAGTTGAATATTATTGGTTTTTGCTGAAGTTTATCAATTATTGGTTATTCTTATATTCTTGTTTTACTATTTTAATGCTTAATTACCATTGAAACAAATCTATTGTCTTGAGAGGAGCTCGAGAGAGAAATTGAGAGATAGAACATGGAATATAAGGAGCGTGATCGTTACTCAAGGAAGGGATTCCAAGAGATTGATATGTGGTTAGGACCGAGAGGTACCTAATTCGTCGTGCTTGCTCAAATACGGGAAGATAGCTTAAAGACGTTAGAATTGGTTAAATCTATCCCCGCTCAACGATGTAGTTAGGTTTCCATTTTTTAATAGAAGGTTATAGTTTGGAGACGAATATAATCATAATATTAACCTCGTGGTCAATAACCACGATAGACAACTCAATTTGCTTAAACCATTAATATTCATGTGCTAGAGATGACGTTCGGGATGCCTTGACCCCGGGAATTCAACTTGCCATTGTTTATACCCTTAGTTAATCATGTTAGCTTAGTTCATAGTTATTTTATACTTTATAACCATCATATCTCTATATTCCACCGCTTAAATAAATAATCAAGAACTAGTTTAGTCTAGTGAATAGTTAAACAACAAGTCCCTGTGGGTTCGACATCCGGCTTGAAAGGGCCACTTTATTACTTGAACGATCACGTGCACTTGCGTGTATAGCTGGGTCGCAACATCTATGTATATAAATATTGATTGAAAATTTTATAGTACGTACTTTTTAATTAAATAAAAATAAAAAATTTAATTAAAAATATTATAATAGATATTTAAAATAAATTTTCTCTATAAAATGATTTTAATACTCCATCCGTTCGCTTTTAATTGTCACAATTTGACTTGCACACCCATTAAAAAAAAAATTAATGACGTAACTATTTTACCATAGTACCCCTTGTGATCATATACATTTTAAATATATTAGTCCAAATAAATATGGTGGATTAATATAATTAGATTAATTATTTAAGTCCAATAAATATGGATTTAATTAAAGTCCAAAATTCATCGGGCTAGTCCATTAATTTGGGCTACAAATAATGAGCCCACTTGGTTAAGCCCAATATGTCATCTTATTCTAGAGGCCCAATTTGGCTCCACGTGTCAAATGACGTGGCATGTCAAGTCAAGTGAAGGAGCCAATAGGACCGTGCCATATGTCAAAATGATGCAGTAAGCCTAGTGAAATCAAAGGCCCATAAAAATGCGACATGTCACTTAAATCTGATTGACCAAAAGAAGTTCATCTTCACCATGACTCTTTCCTTCCTACAACTATAAATAGGGATCTCATAATTCAAAAAAAAAGGGACCAACAATTCTAACAATAAGCAAGAGAAAACTCGTGAATCAAACACCACAAATTTCTCTACAAGCTACAAGTTCAAGCTTTCAAATTCATAAACAACTGAAGATCAAGACAAAGATTCAAGATCAAGCTCAAAAGCCCTTGAATCCAAATTCACAAGTCAAGATCAAGTTCATTAAATCCACAAATCAAGTTCAAGTTCATCAAATTCAAGATTAAGCTCGAAGCCCTTGAATTCATATTTGAAAAGGTGAATTAGAGGATTCATAGAGATTGTAACACTCACATATTGAAATCAATAAACGATTGTTGCAATATTTTGTTGTTTCCGGGTACCAATATCTGTATTTTAATTAACACGAACTTTAACTTTAAGTTCAAGAACAAGTTCAAGAACAATAAAGAAGTTCAACAACTTCAAACACAAGTTCAACAATAATGAACTATAAAAAATGAAGTTTCTACTATTTTCTGGAAAATAGCAAAACCATAAGAAAGAAGATGAAACAGAAAATTTTGAATCAAGTCCACCGAATTCACGGTGTGTCCTTAAGGAATTTATTCCCCTCAAGTACCCGAGGTTATGGAATCTTTCCTCTCAGGATAAAATGATTCTCTTCAGTAGAATGGAGGTACCTCAAATTCTACCGAACTTCGAACACACTCAATGGTTTGATTGATCACACTTGAGTTTTTGAAGAAGAAGAAGATGTTTTTCTTTCAATAATTTCGTGTCCATACCTGAGGAATAAGTCTGGTATTTATAGCCAAAGGTGTTGCTTCAGGAAGAGAAGCAATGGTTCATGAAAAGAGACAACTTTCTGGAACCGGTGCCGACCTGCGGACCCACCTGCGCGCGCAGGTGGTCCATCTGCGGCCGCAGGTCAATTCCAGAGAGTTTGTTGCCTTCTGCGAAATGTCACCTGCGTCCGCAGGTGATGACCTGCGCGCGCAGGTCGTCTTTTCGCGTAAAACAGTGTGTGACATGCGTCCGCACATTTCATGCACGTCCGCAAATGGAGAAAAATCATTTCTTATCGGATTTTTGGATTAAACTATCATCAATTCTCAAGTTTCAAATAAACTTTGTCCAAAAAGATAGTCTCTCGATCATTTGCCAAATCCAAATCCAAATTCGAAGCCGAAGCTGAGCCGAGCGAGCGACGACGACGGCGCGAGGCTTGTCTTGTTCTTGCCTCACTATCCACATGAAGGAATGCATTCTAATAAATACACAAGAAAGTTCCTTTCTCCCACCAATGTGGGAGAACTTGACTTCTTAAAAGTGAACTTCACATTTCACTTTCCCTCCATTTTTCTTCCCTCCATTTTTTCCATTCACAATACACTTTAGAACCCAACATATTTTTCTGTTCCGATTATTATTTTCTCAACACGAATTTTATTGTCTACACCCCTATTAAATGATGTTTACTATTGTGTTTTGAAATTAATTTGGAGAAAAAATAATTAATGCTAAGGGTAAAATAGGAAAATAAAAGTTGTCTTGTCTTGATTAGTGAAAAATGACAAGTAAAAGGGAAAATCAAATTAGAAAATTTGTGACGAGTAAAACCGAACGGAGGGAGTAGTAAAAGTCTATTGATACATGTCCTTTTTTCGTCATTTGTCTCTCAAAAGCACTTCTTGAAAAAATTTATCCAAACACAATATGTTTATCAAAAACACTTTTTAAATAAATTTACCAAACACAATTCCTTTTTTTCAAAAGCACTTTTCTGAAAAGTTATTTTATAAAAGTGTTTCTCAAGTAAGCAGTTTTGTAACAGCAATCCCAAACGGGCCCTAAATGAGGTTGAAACTACTTGCTATGCCATGTGGCAGATCGAGGGTGTTGTTAAGTTTATTTAGTCAAGATTAGGGATGTTTTAACTGTTAGAAGTAATGTGGAGTGTAAAGTAATAATTCACTTATAGTTTGAAGGAGTTTCCACCACTTCACTCCATTAAAAATAGGAATAATTTCAAATATGTACAATAAAGTAATTGGTTTGCAAAAATATAGCCATGTTTTTTTTTACAAAAAATGTACTAGCCACAAAAAAAAAAAATTACAAAAAATAGCCGCATGTATATGTAATGTATATATAATGTATCGATATTGTATAAAAGTTATATAATGTATTGATATTATATAAATAGTTATTTAATGTATCGATAGTGTATCAATGTGTATCTATATTGTATGAATGGTGTATACACATTTCTCGATATTGTATAAATAGTGTATAAACGTGCATCAGTATAATGTATCGATATTGTATAAACGGTGTATACTCTTATATCGATATTGTATAAAAGCTATGTAATGTATCGACATTGTATAAATGATGTATAAATGTATATCTATATTGTATAAATAATTATGTAATGTATCGATACCGATATTTATTTATTTTTTAGGCACTTTTAACTCACTGTTTTTGAAATTTTAGAAGTTACTTATTGGAGGATCTCTTCCTTAGCATACTAGTGTGTGGTGTCGTGATCTTCTTTGATTACCTTTGTGTTTACTAGAAAGTTGCAAGTATAGCCACAAATCTTTCTCTTTACTCTAATTTTGAATGATAGGAATTGTTTGATATCACTATCTCTAACTACAACATGAATAGCGCACCACAAAAAATAGCTTGCAAAATAGATTTTTCGACTTAAATCTGAAAGTCAATAATAACTCTCTTTTGCAGCAACCGGACCAAGTTAAACATATGTACATCTCTCAGAAAGCTCTGGGTTGAACGATTAAAATAGAAAAGGTAGGTAGAAGAAGAAGGAAAAAGCCATTAATGGCTGAACATTGAAAAAGAAGAGTCTACTGGAGTCTTTCAATTTCGACTAACTCAAAATTTCTTCTAAATAATTCAAAATTTTAGATATGAGCTCCTCGTGATGTTTCGAATCTTTTGGTATATAATTCGCTCGAAACGATTCATGTTTGCAGCACGTCAAATTTTCAAATTGAGCTTTGAAGCTTTAATGGTTGATCGATCATGGAAGAAGAAGAAAGGAAAATTGAAAACATCAAAGAAAGAAGAAAGAAGAAAGAAGAAGTCATTAATGGCTGAAAGCTAAGTAGAAGAAAGAAGAAGTAATATGGTCAATGGCCAATTTTGATAATTTTTACAAAGTTGGACTATTTTTTTGGAAAAGGAAATGACCGAGTGGCCAATTTCAATAATTTTCCCTTAAAAATATTCAAAGATGCCATTCTTCCGTATATTTGAATTAAATTTACCACTTCTTTTCGTCTATTTATCAGAAATACCTTAACGTTAAAGAATATTTTAAAATTATTTATAATTCATTAGGAACTTTTTAAAAAAAAATCCAAAATCATAAATTGAGTCTGCGTGCTATAAATAAACTAAAAACTGCTAAACACCTCTTTGTTTGGAATTTGGAAGAACAGTATGAAGGCAGACGAGAGAAAGAGCAGTATTAGTAACAAGAGCGAAGTGAAGAAGGTGACAAAACCTCCTTTCAGGCCCGCCAAAGATGACACAAAGCCACTTCTTCAAGACCCAGTAAGCAAGCTTTCTCCATATCCATTTCATTCAACAACTCCTCTGCTAACGATTGACACAACTCCTCTGCTAACGATTGACATCTTTGCATTTTTTATTTATGTGTAGATACTGAGATCAGACCCAATTGAGACAGAGGAAGCTCTGCTGCGCTTGCCTCCTTTTCCTATCTGTAAACCCAAATCTCAATCCCAGTGAAATTTTATCTTCTTATTAATTTTGTATCTGTTGTTCGTCTGGGCGAGAAATTTGTTTCTATGATATGTGAGTGTCCAATCCGGACTAGCTCTAAACCTTTTATAAACAAACCCTTTTGGATGAACAACTATATACTCACTTTGCTCAATTCTCTACATAAACTATTAATAGTTTTAGTATTGCTCTGGTAGTTTCTTGATCCATGATTTGTGTTGCTATCTGTTGATTCCTTGTACCTCAATTATTGTATTGTCTTGTTACTAGCTGTTGTTTTCCTTATTATATGTTTTTTTGGTACTTCTGTTGCTTCTTTTTTCTAGACTGCTTTGTACTGTTTTTCCTTGAGCCGAGGGTTTATCAGAAACATCTCTACCTATGAGGTAGGAGTAAGGTTTGCGTACGTTCTACTCTTCGCAAACTCACTTTGTGGAGTATGTTGTCGTGCAGAATGAGATACCAAATGATGAAACAATCAATGTTGACGTTAAACTATTTGTCCGATTCTCTAGCGCGACTCTACGACAAATAATACGAGCTTACCATTTTATTACCTTAAGTAAATGCACATGTTCAAATAATACTTTAGGAAATTAAAATTTCTTAAAAATTCTACCCTAGAGTTGGAAAAAAAGAGTGAACTTAAATCTGCTGTCTATATTGGCATATAAAAAATGAGATTGAGGAGGTTACTTTAATCCCAAACGTTGAGGTGCCTGACTGATAATCAACAACTCCTTGGAATGATGATAAGGCTGAAAAGACCATAATTTTAGCTTACAGAATTTTGTGGTCTCTTAACGAAAGAAACTTTAGACCAGAAAGGATTCCAGTGCACAAAGAATCTAACTATATATCCCGGACAATTTTTTTACTTTTAAATCTAATAGCTGAAAAGGATATTATTAGGTAATAGACAAAGTGATTAGAGCAGACTGGCAAAAATCTATCTCAGAAGGGATTTAATGTTGAGCTTTTCTATTTAACATGTAATTCTTCTTTTAGCATGTGAAAATTGTTATTACCAAATTGAAAATTATGGGACATTCTTCTATGTATAAGTTGTTTCTGCATAGTTTTAATGTCTCCATCTGTGAAGTTTTATTGCAAATGACTTTTGAGCTTTAAACCGGCATAGTGATCTAATTCTTGTTTTAAGAGTGAAAGGATTCTCTGCAGCTGATAAATAGATGGATCTTTGTAATCTTCCGTATGTATTTTTGTTGCACCTCCTTGGCACTTTGTTATTGAAATTAATTATGCATTATCTAAAAGAAAAAGAAGAAAAATAAATGCTGAGAGACGAATTTTTGTTAGAATGTACTGTGACTGATATAAGTTGTTGTGTTATGTCTTCCAAACTTCTTTGCGCCTTTGAGGAGTCAATGGAAACTGAGTTTAATTAGACATTGACTTTATTAAGTGACAGCTATCTATCATATACCTCCTTTCTGTCCCTTAGTATTTCCATGGTTTGTGGTTCCTTGGTAGGTTGGTATTGAACGATTGTCAAGTTCTACTAGGTGATATGGTTGTTAGCTTCTTCGTTATTTTCTCTTAGTTGAAAAATGTGGAAACCTTTGCTCTCCTTTTGACATTCTGGCAACTGTATCTCAAGGATGAGTCCATAATTTATGTTATCATAACAGAGAAACCAAAACCTCAAACAGCTTTTAGCAAAATATATATCGTTGAGTGTAGTTAAAGATAACATCAATTCTCTTCCTCATGTTTTTGGAGGTATACTACAGTTTCCAACTTTATTAACATGATTTTTGATACCTATTTGAAGTTTTTTGGTTTTCCAGTCTGCGCTGATATACAAATCATTTATTCCCTTAAATGCTTTGCATTGTCGTTAATTTTTCATTTTGTGTGTGCATTTCGTAGACCAATATGAGAGATTTATAGCCCAGAGATACAAAATTCTTTCTTTCTTTCTTTTTCTTTTTTTTGATAATGGCGAGATTTGCAATTCTTTCTCGATAAAGATTAGTGTATTGCAATTTTATGGGTCCTCTAAAAATTATTTGACAAAGGAAATGAGGTAACAACCGTTTGTACCATCTTTGGCTTGAAGTGGCAATAGAGGAAATCTATAAGTTAATTCTCGTCATGAAAATAAACTATTAATAATACAGGGGTTCTACATGTTAACCTGAAAGTATAATAACTATTTGTGCCTGTAGTTTCATGTCTGTATAATAACATACATGAACTTTCTCTTATTTTTCTGTAAATAGATATGCCTTTTCTTTCTATGAATTGCTAAGTTTTCCATACAGAATCTGGAAAAGAACCATTGCTTAATTGAAATTTAAAATACAGAAAAACTAATAGAGTTTTAAGCCTAAGAGATTTCAACTTTAGCATCAACAACCAGTGAATTGATTAGTCGTAGTTTCTCATAAAGCAAGTTCGGGTTCCTTTTTTTTTTTTTTACTGAAGCAAGAAAGTTCTGCTTCTTCAAATATGTTCATAAACAACACGAGCGTGCTTGTGTGGTGCTTTTACCTTCTCAATTATAATTTTCTCTTTGAATTTAAGTGGTGAGCCAGGACTCAAATGTTTACATTAAGTCATGAAGGTTTCTTTTTGTTGGAATTGGAATATTGGTACTTGTTATCCTTTTGTTTTAGTTTTGGTTGATGATAATACCAATTGATCTCCAAACTTTCTTGGATTGTGATACTAGTTTGGTAGATACGAGAGGTAGATGAGAGATGGAAGGCGAAGTGGAATTGTAATGCTAGTTGGGTAGCTCAATATCTGAGGTTTTTAGTTACTATTGATATTCAGAGTAACGGATTGTGGCATTGAAGGTTCAGTTCAAAACGTGAATTATTTTTGATAGGATTGGAACATCTGTGTGACTTAAGCCTTTTGGTTTAAGTTCTGTTGATGATAAACATTTGTTCTTTAGGAGTGTGTTGTGTACGAAGGAAAATGTTTTTCATAAGAAATATTTTCTAGGAAAATAAGTGAATTTCTTACTTATTTTCTTGTGTCGGTACCTAAGCAAAAATATATTATCTTAAAAGTATTTGTATATAATCTAGACAAATACTCTGAGAGGTGGGGTAGGGGTTTCCCTACTTTCACTAGGGACTTCATTTTCCTCTTTTTCAAGGAATTTGTTTCTCTAGGGAAAATGTTTTCTAAAAAATTTGACCAATCGAACATAAAAAGATGGAGAACCTTTCTTGGACAATATTTTTCTCCATATCGAACACACCCTAGATCTCTATCCTTTTAGTCGCCACCAGTTTGCAAAGATTTTGTAGTTTGGCTGAAGGGGATAAAGTTGAGAGCTAGCAGAAGGGAGATTAGGAGATAGAAAGGGAAGGGAGGGGGATGGGTGGGTTTGAAGCTATATGAGTGTCTGGGGAGACTTTTGGCAACCAATACATCTAAAGGGGAATTATTTTGGATTTAAGATTGAATTATAAACAACCACATGGCTTTGGAATAAAGATAAGAGCACCTCATCTGATGTGTGATTTAGATGTACCTCATAGCTTCATACCATGCTGTAGATAAAAGCCTAGTATTTAAGTGGAGAAGGATAGAGGTACATATCATTCATCCGAGTTTTGAACAGTGCTTCATCGACACTCTGGGATTTTTAGATTATAAAAAAGAAAGAAGAGCATTTAAGTATGTGATCTAGTAGTCAATGAAGTGGGTTGAGAACCATGAGGTCTCAGATTCAAATTTCAACAGAGACAAAAATACAAGGCGATTTCCTCCCATCTGTCCTAGCCTTGGTGGACAGAGTTACCTGATGTGGGAGATGACAAGTATCTGTGGAATTAGTTGAGGTGCGTGAAAATTGACCCGGACACCATGGTTAGGAAAATAAAAAGATTTGAAGTCTATACAACTTGGATGTGGTTTGAACGTCAACATGATGAAAATGTGGCAACTTGTTGAGAGATAGCAATGATAGCAACGGTGCAGTAAGTTAAGCAAATGTCCAAGTTTAAATAAGTTGATTGAATCAACGCCTAGGCCCAAAGTTCTAATACTTGTCAAAATATAGAGCTGCATGAGATGTTTACTAAGCACTAGAACTGTTTTGGTATAAGAATGAAATCCTCCCATATCACAAAGGAAAATATGTCTTAGACAATCTAACAATTTTCCGCCATCAAATGAGTTGAAAGGGGGTACATTAATTTCAGTTTCTTGGAGAAAACTAGATAATACATAAGAAAGAAGATACACCAATTTTTCAGTTTCTTGGAGAAAACCATCTAAAAAACATAACAAGAATGATGGCGGCAGAGGCTGTGAATGAGTTCATGATGAGTAACCTGCAGGCTCCATGTTAGAATGTGCGGTGAAGAAATTGAAGTCATGGTGACTATAGGAAAGCTGCTTCAGCCATGAATCTGCAGCACTCTGAAGATCAATTAGTGTTTCATAGTCCTTTGGTGTATTAGTGTTTAGCCATAGATCATTTTGCATCCTGTATGCAGCTAAACCGAACGGACTAAGACGAATTCCGCTCCCGCCCTTCCTTTCTCCATCAGTTTTCTCTTCTACAGCATCTGAAAACAAAAGGCAAATCACTTAGTCAAGTAGGTGGAACTGAAGATTTCACTAGTTCATTCCTTACAAGTTTGGAAAAGCAAAAGATACTTAGGGAACTTTAGTTATAATTACTACATTGTGATGAAGGTAGGGTGATGAGATGAGTAAAAAAGACCAACATAAAGGCAACTGTAGAAAAATGTCGATTAAAGTAGAGTGATAGTGATGATGTAAAAGATATTTATACAATCAGGTCGCTTAGAAGGCAAATATATGCAAGACTAATGAATATTGATTGCTACAACAACAACATAGCCAGTGAAATCCCACAAGTGGGGTCTAGGGAGGGCATAGTGTACGCAGACCTTATTCCTACATCATGGAGTTAGAGAGGCTGTTTTCAAAGGACCCTTGGCTCAAGTGAATATTGATTGGTAACCTTAGAGAAAACGGTAATTAAGCAATCTGCTACAACTGATTAAGACACATACCTTGGAAAGATGATGACAATGTATGGTAAGTAAGGAAGCTTGTTGAAACATTTTTAGTAATTCCTTTCATTGGAACATGGTAGATTGGATACCTAATAATGATGTAAAGCAAAAAACTTAGATATGTAAATAAACTGACTAAACATGAGAGAAAGAGAACATTTCTGTATCATCATTCACTATAGTTATCAAAGGAAAAGCATGAAGACTAAGAAGATCAATATATATGTACCAAGCAACAGCCATCCAACTTGCAGCAGACAAGTCAGTGCTCTTAAACGTCATGAGTCCAGGATAGTTCTGAGCAAATTCAATGATCTATAGCAGCCCAAACATATATTAGCTTCATAAAAAGTTGTGAAATAATACGGTTGATCAAAATCCTGTTTAACATAAGTGTAAATTATATATGATTTCCCACACATTTCACTATTCCACTCAACACTTGTTATCTTTCACCAACACAGCTACTAGATAACTTTCTTCACCAAATCATAAGTATATGGAAGAAATGATTAACCTAGCTAGCAGCTTTTTTGTATATAAAGGATCCTAAGTAGCTAGGTTAATCATCTCTTCCATATATAATCTCAAAGAATCTCTTCAACACTTAGCTAGCAAACAGCTTTTTTGACTCTCACTATTCCACTCAACACTTGGCAGTCCTGGGATTTTTTTCTCCTTGAAAATTTGATTACTTGTAACTTAAAGGGAAAAGGAGTTAAATCTGAATCCTTTACTATGTGGAAAGGATCAATTTTATCCTTTGTTGTACTTTTAGCATCAAATACACGCCCCCATTACTCAAGTAGCTCAAATATACTCCTCCCCCGTTAGGGATGTCCAAGGTGGACACCCAATCGCACATGACATTGACATTTTAGTGAAATGAACACCACAATAGCATTGCCACATCAACACTCCCAACCCATTTATACCCTCCCTCCACTTCTTCCACCGCAAGAGTAATTAGAGCATCAGATTAAATGTGGTACCTTATCTGAAAGGGGAATTCTCCAGAAAGGAGAGCATGTCTCAGAATACTGAAAATAGAGATAGCCTAGGCGATCTCTTGAAGCCCCCGACTCAAAAGATGAATCTGCAGAAACAGAGTTGTTACTTAAAGATCTCGACAGCTTCCCACTACTTTCACTTGCATCACTCCAAGATTCCATCTCGAAATCCACATCATGACTTCCAGAAGATGAGTTTCTACATAACACATAAAGGGATCATCATTTATTTCAAAAATTTGTTCAAGTTGGTATCCTACTAAAGTAATAATGAAAATTTTATATATGTAAATAGGCATATTATATACATAATCAGTGTATATATTTCTTGTTTATTTGTGTTGGATTTTCCATCTGGGTTGTGGGTTGCTCCATGTTGATTTACCCGACCCCATTAGGAGAGATGAGTTTAAAAGGTTAAAAGCAGAAAAGGAAGACTTACATAAATCCCAACTAGTTTACCCATAATTACTCCCTATCCCTACTCTTATTAAAATTACAAAAAGTCCCTTATTTTGCCTCTTTTGGATACATAACTAACCTTCTGATACATCCATTTCCGATACACTTGATGAGAAATTTTTGCATTTAAAAAGGAAAAGTAATGGAACTCTGTTCAATTAATGGAGCAAATCTCTTCAGAGGATCCCCATAATAACTTAATCAGTTCAAAATTTGAAATTCAAAAAAAGATCACGATTCTTCAAGCAACAACAAGCTTCTTCTTTTTTCTCTGTTTTTTCTGGTGCTCAATTTTTTTTTCTGGCAAGATACATAATGAATGTCTCAGTGTTGTCAAGATACATAATGCAACATGATGCATACCCTGTATTGAGATACATAAAAATGTAACAGTTAGTGATCAACTTGGTTTGTACTCACTAAATGTATCAGTAGACTAATATTGACTAAGATACATCCATTATTGAAGTTATTAGGTTGAGATACATAATACAGTAATTTACTAAAGAGAGATACATAATTAAATTGTGTCTCATGCATGGAACTGATTTAAATTATGTATCTTCTCACCAAATTTTATGTATCTCACAGTTTTTTAATCCGATACATATCTCCATTGATGAATCTCCGAACTCCAGTATTCCTTATGGCTTGAACTGTCTTGTATGACTTCGTGGATTCGAGATGTGATGGTGGAGGACGCCGTGAATTCGAGATCTGATGGTGGAAATTCGAGATCTGTATATGAATTCTGTACGAATCATTCGAGATCTGTATATACATTCGAGATCGTGATTGATCGTGAACGGAGTTTTGGAGGCGGCGTGGTTGGTCGGAGCTCGTGATTGATGGATCTGTGAGCTCGTTTCGTCGTGGACGAGCTCGCTATTGTGTTGGTTGGTTTGAACTATTATATTGAGATATTTTTCTTTGAAGATGAAGATGAGGAATTTGAAGATGAAGTTGAGGAAGATGAGTGAATGGATGATGCTAAGGAGTTGTCGGTTAGAGAAGAGAAAGTGAATAAAGAAGATGATGACGAGGAGGAGGAGGAAGGGGAATTGGGTATGGGTTTTTGAATTCTCATTTTTGATGATTTTTTTTTTTTTTTTTTGGGATGAAGAAGTGGAAATGGAAAAATTTGAGTTTTTTTTTTTTTTTTTTTTTTTTTGGATAACAGGGGAAGGTGAAGGGGGATGTGAATAATATTCCAAGATGGAGGGGGATTATATTGGGATTTGGGGTTTTACTATTTTTTTTCTATTATATTGGGATATTTTTCTTTGTGATATTTTTGGATTTGGGATTTGGGGTAATGTATCTAATGGTTTAAAGAGAGAAAGTAAAAAAAGGGATTTATGTAATTAATTTAAGTGGTTGGGATTTTAAGAGAATATGATAACTTAAGTCGTGGTATTATGTAATTTATCCAGAAAAGAATCTATAGAGAAATTACCCCACACTTTGTAACCTCTCCGGTTATTAACATGAAAGTGGGGATACAGTAACCTCTTCTTCTCTTCTTTAAAAAGATACAAAACACGCTTTCTTCTAATAACATGACAATTTCTTTTCTCAAGAGTTTTAACAATATCATAATCACACAATAGTAGGATATCTAGTTTGTGAGAAATTTGACTTTATTTCCTAGTGAAACTTAGTTAGAATTGAAGCAATTCTTCAATGAAGATTCTGTTAATCGTTGGTTGAAGAGATTCTTTGAGAATTTGAATATTGCAAGAATTTTCAGGATCCCATGATTTTACATTGTGACAGTCAAGCAATTATATCATACACAAAGGGTCCTAAGTATCACAGCAAGACCAAACACATTGACATCAAGTATAACTTTGTGAGAGACATAATAGCAAGTGGAGACATAAATTTATAATACATTCCTACGCGAGAAATGATTGTTGATCCTTTTACAAAAGCGATATCTAGAGACTTGTTTGAGAAACATGTTATGGCTCAAGGTTCGCGTAGAATATGATAATATTTTTATATTGTAAAATGACTTGATTGTTATAACATTCGCATCAATATTTGACTTTTGAATTTATGTTCATATCTCGTATGCATATGATGATGTATTTTAATTGATAAAGTGTGTTGAACAAGTCACGAGATTGCCTCTCACACACGAGCTATCACCTTTTACATTAAGGAACGAGAAGAGATGAGTTTCACCGCTATGTTATGTCTTGTTTTGTTAGCCAAATGTGAGTTTCTCTAAGAAGGTGAGTTGGAGGATCATTAAAGAGAGAAGCTTAGATATCTAGAGATATCTAGATCAAGATCTATTCGGTGTTGAATGAGTAAAAGAATGAGATATATGCATCAGTGCAAGGTGAGAATACCATAGCACTTGATTCATATCACATGTGCTTAGAGACCAGTGGATTAATGGAAGAATGGATCACTGCTTCTTCATCGTGTGAGACACCGAAAAATTATATTAACTTTTTATTGAAATATCCTGTAATCTTTCATTGTTTCTTGAATTTTTAATTAGTGTTGCTATTGTAGCATGTCACTAATAGTTGTCAGTGATTCAACAATGCAGTGCGTATCTAGGAAAGAAGTTGATTTTTAGAATGGACAGATTCTAGTAGATAGGAAAAATAATTAAATTCTATAATTTAACTTGTATAGGCATGCTGACCATTATATTTGCCATAAGTGTATCAAGTGTAATTTTGAATATAAAGTTAAATACGAATGAGTAAAAGAATGAGATATATGCATCAATGCAAGGTGAGAACACCATAGCACTTGATTCATATCACATGTGCTTAGAGACCAGTGGATTAATGGAAGAATGGATCACTGCTTCTTCATCGTGTGAGACACCGAAAAATTATATTAACTTTTATTGAAATATCCTTTAATCTTTCACTGTTTCTTGAAGTTTTAATCAGTGTTGCTACTTTAGCATGTCACTAATAGTTGTCAGTGATTTGCTAATGCAGTGCATATCTAGGAAAGACGTTGATTTAGAATGGACAGATTCTAGTAGAAAGGGAAGATAATTAAAATCAATAATTTAACTTGTATAGGCATGCTGACCACTATACTTACTGTGAGGGTATCAAGTGTAATTGTGAATATAAAGTTAACTATGAACTCAAGTTTACCTCTATAAAGGATGAGACATCAGATTACTAGCTACAGAAAATAATGTATGGGGTATTGCGAGTTATAAGATCATCATGTTAGTAGTGAATTATTTCCTTTATCTGATTGAATTCCTGCATAGAGATCTTATAAAACCTTAAAACAATATAATTCTTGGTGCTCACAGGTCGCACAAACTCTTTGTCTGTATGTATTACATGTGTTATCGATATGATATTGTTTTTGTGTCTAGCCATCATAAGAGAAGCGGGATATTAGATTTTCTGTCTACGTTTGTGCTGACCTAAAACGTTTAGAAGAGATAAGGTTAATAGAAAAAAAGAACCTACAGAGAAGTTACCCCACACTTTGTAACTTCTATGGTTATATATTAACGTGAAAGTGAAGATACGATAACCTCTTCTTCTGTTCTTTAAAAAGATACAGAACACACTTTCTTCCAATAATCTGAGAATTATTTTTCTCAAGAGCTTTAACAATACCATAAACACAGAATAGCAGGATATCTAGTTCATGAGAAATTTGACTTTGATTCCTAGTGAAATTAGTTCGGCTTGACTAGCCTGTTTGGCCAAACTTAATTTTTTTCAAAAGTACTTATTTTTTTTTTCTTTCTCAAAAGTGCTTATTTTTAAAAATTGAGATGTGTGGCCAAGCTTATGGAAGAAAATAAGTGCTTTTGGAGAGTAAAATAAGTAGTTTTTCAAAGCTAAAAAAGTAGCTTTCCCCTAACAGCACTTTTGAAAAAATATACTTAAAAACAGTTTTAAAAATTTAACCAAACACTAATTGTTGTTCAAAAGCTCTTTTTAAATTTATTTACCAAACACAAATTGCTTCTCATCAAAAATACTTTTTTGAAAAGCACTTCTTAAAATAAGTTGATTTTACAAGCTTGACCAAACAGACTAGAAGTATTTCTTCAATAGAGATTCTGTTAAACTTTCACTGCTGTTAGACTTACACAATCATTTTTTCTATTACTATTATCTAACAGTTTGAGCTAGCACATGTATTTAATTTCGACCGACGATCCAAAAAATGAAAAAAGCCTAAATAACCCATTCTTCTTTCCGCATAAACCCTCATTTCCTATTATCCGCTTCCTTTTTTGATACAAGCGGGATTACCCTAAAGATCCTCACTCAAGGTAATTGACGTCCTTTTAGAGATGAGGAGTATTGCGACCCACCATGATGATTTTGGCGATGAAGAAGTCTTGTTGTTGAGAGTATTTGACACTTGGGGTCACTTTTGGGCCCATTTGGCATTTAGGGTCACTTTTGGACCCATTTTGTAATAAAGCCCATGACTATAAATAGTTAGCTTTCTTCTTTCTTTAGGGTTAGATGATTATTGACGATGAATGTTACACTTGAGAGTGTTTATGTTAGCTTGTTGGGAGCTTTCTAGATTGTGAGAAACGTTGATTGTTCGAGGTTCAATTCCTCTTACGGTTTTTGTAAGAGATAGGTATTGACGGTAATATAAAGGAAGGTCTTCGGTTCTTATACCTTGGGTTGTCCTTTTCTTATCGTTTGGTGTCTATCTATCTATCTTTTTATTTATTTTCTTTGTTTTCCCTTTGTTCTTCATCTCATATTTTTGTGGTTCCCATTTTACCCTTATTTTCGTCATCTTTGTAGTTCTTCATTTTTCGTCGTACTTTGGTTCGTATCATTTGGTATCAGAGTCGAGCTTGAATTAGTTCCCACGAATTCAATCTTGGGTTTGTTATTGAAAGAAAATAAAAAAATTACAAAAAAATTGGTGTTTCACATTTTTGGGTCTAGCCTAAATTTTGAGTTTTTGATTTTGGTGTTTTCTTGTGTTTCTAGTGCTAGATTCTTGTTCCCTAGCACTAATAGAGTAAATATCAAATTTGAGCTTAATTGGAGGTGGTTTGAAGCCTCTACCATTGTTGAGCTTTAAGTTTTTGAGGAAAGTGAAGTGAGTTTTCAATCTGGAATTTTTGGTGTGGATTTGAAGGCTTAAAGTTGTTGGAAGTTGTTACCCATGACGAGGCGAGCTTAGATGTCGAATTTTGACAAATTCCGAGCTAAATTGAGAGATATATAAATTTTTGAATATTCAAGTTGTTCATGGTGTTCATCCCAAAATTCATATCTTCAAGAGGAAGATTTGTCAAAAGTTGTTGATAGATCCCAAAAGGAAGAAAGAGAAAGGTGTTTGGGTGTTGGTACAAAAGAATATCCAAAAGAAAAGGGAATATTCTAAGAGAGAGAGTGCAAAAGAGCCCACAAGAGGACAAATTTTGGAACTCTAGCTATGCTGTCCAGGGGCACCTACTCCCGCACCTGCTCAAGCAGGTCAGAACCTGCGGCCGCAGGTCACCAACACAGGTGAAAGCAGACCCCCTAGAAGGGACCTGCGAAGTCCCACCTGTGAGGGCAGGTCCCCAGGTGCGTCCACACCTCACCAAACGTAGGTGAACAACTTCAAATTCCACCCTTCTCTAGTTCTAACCTTCTAGTTTCATTTTCTTGATTCCTAATCACTTTCATTGATTCCTAAACTAATTAACAACTAGTAATCGCTCTACTTGGTTGTGATTAGTTCATAAGTTCATTTTCTTTCTTGTTCTTTTCTTTGTGTGCTTTTGTCATTTTCTTTCTTGGTTAACTTCTTTGAGTCGAGTCCTTTTTCTCTTAATCGAGTCGTCCATATGAGCTTCATACTTTTTTCTCAATTGTACTAAGACAATGGGTGGAACAACCCTTGATACCGGAGGCACTCCTAGGGTTGCAATAAAAGATGGATCAAATGATTGGATGAATGTTACCCATCAATGAGAAGTTGTCAAGCATTGATGGTAGGATGGCAAACGTTGAGGATTATTTAAAGGCCTCTAATTTAACTTCTCTACCCTATGCCCAAACTACCATCCCTACATCGGGGTTCGTCCATCAAAGTTGTGCTCCAAGACCTCATGAACATGTTTCCTCACCCCGAACCAAAATAAACCGAGCTCCACAAAACATTATTCCACCACTCCAAATCCAATTATGGAAAGATCCTTTCCATCTTAGTCCCAGTAATCGCGATACTAGTATTTTACCTAGTATCACTCCTTCTCTTGTGCAGGACCATGAACAAGTGTTTCCAAAAGAGAATGCAAGAAGAGTACCTCATGAACATATGCTTGAAGGCCTAATGGAGTTCTTACCAAAGGATTTCGAAATTGAAAAGTGTGATGGATTGGATTCGATGTTGAGTCCTTTTCAAGGAGGAGAGGAATTGAAAGATTTGTCGGTTAAATGCAATGTTAGAAGCTGGGTCGTTGATGGGAATGAAGACATGAAACTCGAAAGTGACCATGCGTGTAAAGATCTTCCAAGAGATCAATATTATATGTGGATGATAGCTTGGAGCATGGGAGATGCATTGCTAAAAGAATCATGTGTTGGGTATATCACCGTACTAAAAATGCTTACCAATAAAGTGCAATTGGAAGAGGGTTTGCCTCAAGAAGAAGAGGTTAGCATCCCACTTTACTTGGTTAAGCAAGTTATGAATCCTTCCAATTTCAATTCCAAGGACTACCCCGAGAATCTTGAATTTGGAAATGATGAACACTTGAATTTGAGGACAAATTCTCTTCAAGAAGGAGAGGATGATACAAACGGGATTACCCTAAAGATCCTCACTCAAGGTAATTGGAGTCCTTATAGAGATGAGGGGGAGTATTGCGACCCACCATGATGATTTTGGCGATGAAGAAGTCTTGTTATTGAGAGTGTTTGACACTTGAGTCACTTTTGGGCCCATTTGGCATTTAGGGTTACTTTTGGGCTCATTTTGTAATAAAGTTCATGGCTATAAATAGTTAGCTTTCTTCTTTCTTTAGGGTTAGATGATTATTGATGATGAATGTTATACTTGAGAGTGTTTATGTTAGCTTATTGGGAGCTTTTCTAGATTGTGAGAAACGTTGATTGTTCGAGGTTCAATTCCTCTCACGGTTTTAGTAAGAGATAGGTGTTGATGGTAAAATAAAGGAAGGTTTTTGGTTCTTATACGTTTGGTTGTCCTTTTCTTATCGTACTTTATTGTCTTTGTTTTCTCTTTGTTCTTCATCTCGTATTTTTGTGTTTCCCATTTTACCCTTGTTTTCGTCATCTTCGTAGTTCTTCATTTTTCATCGTATTTTGGTTTGAATCATTAAACTCTTTCTACATTAATTTTGTTCCAATGTTTTTCCTGAGTATACTAATTGCGTTGGTATATCTATATTGTACTTCTCTTTGCGCCGAATTATTTAAAAAGCAGAGGCAGAGTCAAAGTTTTTAGTTTATGAATTTTGGATTCATAATTTTATATTGCTTATTGAGTTTTAGATGGATTTGGTGTGTATGTTATATAATTTTTTAAGATTTGAGCGATTATAAGGTCGCAACTTATAGTATGGATCTGCTATGTTGAAAAGTCAAACAATAATTTTTCTTTAATTATAATTTTTAGAAATTTCAAATGTATATTAACAGAATTTATGGTCTATAGTAATTTTACATGTATAATTTTTACTTTAAATTGTAATCAATCAGGAAAATAGACCTTAGGCCTAAGTCAACTAATTATTTAAATTTTAGCTCACGATATATCTAAAACTGTAAAAAAATACAAATTAAATGTCTATTTTTTCAGTCGATATGAACAATCTAACAAACTAAATTAAAGATAGAGAGGACCAGGGTGAATGGTGACAGGGCGGGCAGAAGCAAGTTATACTTCCCAAAGTTGAAAAAAAGAAGAAGAAGAAAGTCAACCAAGCATAGTAAAGGAGTGAAAATGGAAATGGTGTCAAGAGGAAAACGAAAAGAGGGAAAGGAAGAGAGCAGGAAGCATTTACTTAATAGTTTGCAAGGAGGAAACTAATCATAATTTTAATAGAAAAAAAATGATAAAATATCATATGTTTAGTTATCGATCTCTCGTGTTTATTTTTTATTGATCTCTTATGGAAATAATTGTATAAATAAATAACATTTATAATCAGCTATAAAATCGGTAATTCCATGAGAGAGGGGCAACTATTAAAGTTTTCCTATTCATCTTTGTTTCCTTGAGGGATTCTCTTAATGGCGTACATGTAAGAATTAACTTGCAACTCAAATGAGAGTTATTAGCAGTAGACTTTGTTTAAACACATGATCTATAGATCTACATTCAAGATCTTGAGAAGCTATTTTGAAATTTTGATTGACAAATTGTGTACAAGTAATATTCATATGTTGAAGAGTGAAGATTGAAGTAACAAGAACCAGGTCTTCATGGATCTCTAAGAAAAAGTGAATATACAAGCAACACTATCAAAGGAACTTATTTGAGAACTTGT
Organism: Capsicum rhomboideum; assembly: GCA_031232105.1. Classification (NCBI taxonomy): domain Eukaryota; kingdom Viridiplantae; phylum Streptophyta; class Magnoliopsida; order Solanales; family Solanaceae; genus Capsicum; species Capsicum rhomboideum. The sequence goes on along the minus strand of CP124719.1, from coordinate 40,868,621 downwards.
TCCTCTGAGTAGAAAAGGAGTTTCTTAAAGATAGAAGATTGAGGTTATTCATGTGTGCACCAAGTTTCCTGTTAGAGTTATGATACGAGAGAATTATAATTTGAACAAGTAACTAGAAAGCTATGTAGGGAAGGTTACTGTAACTTGCACATGGAATTAATTTTTCAAACAAGGAGACAAAAAATCTCAATGTGCATTAATAAGAGAAAGAACAAGTCAAGTTAGGATTGAAATTCTTAACAGGGCTTGAATCACATTCAAACTTGGATTGGAGAACTATAAGGTGGCGACTTACTCCTATATAAATAACACGTTAATCAAACTTTGGAGTTTGACCACACTCAAACACAGGGTCTTATTGTGTTCCTAGTTCTGCACGAAGAATCAAAAAGAAGAAGCTCTTGTTGTAACAAAGAGTTTGTTCCTATCAAGTTTTAGTTATACACTTATTTAGTTTGTAATAGCTAGTTTCTTTACATGGTTTCAAGACATGATCATGATTACTTTCTTTTAGATTGTAGTAGGCGTTATTTTATTTATTGTAAGGGACTTCATTGACTGGGGTAGAGTCATGAAAATTAAGAGGGCAGTGGAGAAAACTATAGGGAACAGTTTGTGTAGGTGTTTTAAGGGCGGTTGTAAACCTATTTTGAAATTGAGATTGAATTTAGTGGAAGATATTGGGAAACGTCCTACGCAAGGTAAGTTGTGGTTTTTGACCCTCTTGAGCAATGAGTTTTCAATGTGAAATTCTTGAGTTGATTTTATTTTTGCAATTTACTTCTTACAAAACTACTTAAATAATCTAGTTCGTTGAGTACTTAGGACGCAATCAAACTAACAAGTGATATCAGAGTCAGATCTTTAAATAGGCCTAAAACCATGAAAGACTATGAATGGTTTCAGCTCCTAGAGTCCAAAAAGGGCAATCAACAATAAGACCACCATGCTCCAATAAGAAACGTTATGACGGGTGGAAAATACGAATATATGACTTTATTGTAGGAGAATATCTTTAGCTATAAGCCCCCAAAATCCCATCTACCACAGATGAAAAGGGAAAGACAACTACATCTAAGAAAATAGTAGATTATAACGATGAAGACATCAAGGCCATCCAAAAGAATGCAAAACAAAGAAGTTTTTGATTGTAGCATAGGTTCTGATTAATACAACAAAGTTTTCTCATGTACAATTGACAAAGAAGTGTGGATACTCTAAAAATCACTCACAAAGGAACAAGTTAGATAAATAGGTCTAAAATTGCTCTTCTAAATAGTTAGTATGAGTTTTTTCAAGACAAACGAGGTAAAATTCCTTCAAGAGATGTTCAACAAAGTGCAAAGTATATTCAATGAGCTTAGTTCTCTTAGAGTGGTTATTTCTTAAGATCATAGAATTGAAAAATAGCTCAAAATATTACCCGACTCGTGAAAGAGCAAAATCAATGTCATTATGGAAGCAAGAGATCTGAAAAACAATGACCATGAAAGAACTCATGGGTAATCTAAAAATCTATGAGACGAAGAATCTCCAGACACAAAAGAATAACCCCTTAAGCAAAAATGTGAACTTTGTCCATAAAATTACGCAAAATCAAGAAATCGCTGATGATGTTATGACACTACAAAGGTTCCAATAAATAATCAGCAGAGAAGAGTTCTATATATGAGGCTCTAAAGACCTAAATCCTATAGTGGAAATATAGAAGGTTGTTACAGATGTGGTAGTTCATGCACTTTATTCTAGATTGCCCAAAAAGAGAAAATAACCTAGAAAAAGAGGACTCTGACAATAGAAGAAGGGAACAGGTCCTTAAAAGCACAATGAAAATTGGGCAAGTTGATCAAGTCGATAAAAAGGCATTAGCTGCCATAGAAAATTCCTCTTGTGATGATGATATAGAGGAAAAAATCAATCCCTAGTAGCAACAAAAGAATCAGATGCAAATGATGTCTTGACATTAATAGCTAACCCAGATGAAGAATTTAATGGTGAAAATTATGATGCACACATATATGAGTCCAAAGATGCTTATGAAGATCTCCATACTCCATAAGAGAAAAAAGACAATATTCTCACTACCTTGATTCAGACCCTAAGAATCAAAGAAAAGATCAAGAGAGCCTGAAAGTTGAAGATCTAATGAAATAGATTTTCTCACTGAAGTAAGAGAACTACACATTAGCAGAGGAGAAAGAAAAACTTGCAACAACTCACTTGGAAACTAGAAACTTGACTAAGCAAATCCTTAGAGATAAAAAATGTAGGCACAAAATAATCAAAAGATAATTGCATGCAAATAATATGGTGTTGCAGGAGGAGCTAAATAAAGCAAACTCTAGAGTGAAGAGAGTTCTTCATAACAAAATACACATATATGTCTCATTTAATTATTCCTGCACCAGATTCTCTAAAGACATGTGCTCGACCAGCTATAGAACAATATGCAAAGGAAGAAAAGAACCTGGTCCTTCATCAATAAACCCAAGGTTAGTTGAAATAGGTGGAAGTTCTGAACCTGCTCCAACCTCTCAAAAGAGAAAGAGACCCAAGAATAATTGAGTTCCCAATCTCAACCAGTGATCTAGTTGAATGGGATATGATAGAAAGAAACAAGAGCATGCGCAAAAGACTTGACACATGACAAAAGAAAAGAGAAATATTTTTCCTGTTGAAAGCTCAAGGAGAGGGAGTTTTTGGGTATATGCAAATGAATGAAACCCACTACCCAATAAGATGAGAAAAAGACCTATAGTAAAGAAAAAGAGAGTTGCATAAAATAATTAGACATGATCTACCCATTAATGATGGCTATATATGTGAAGATTAAACATTTTGAGAAGTAAGACAAAAAAACTGGTTCTCTTAAGAGAAGAAGAATAAGACAGGTGAAGAGCAAGAAGATGAAACAACATGAACCTAGTTTGAAGACAAAAGCAGGACACATGAGTAGGGAAATAGAAGAGTTGATCAAGAACACTCTTTTATTACTTCAAAATATGGCCTCTTTAAGTCACAATGATCAGAAGATTTGGCAATGTTATTCTACTTTTAAGATACTCACTACAAGAGAAGAACAATCTAAAAACCTTGTTCTTGTGACATGTCAGGTATGCATCTCCATTCCTTGTAGATAAAATTGCATAAGCTTATACACACTGCTAAATCATGATTCCAGATTCGTACAGCATATTTCAAAATCCTTCAAGTCATATATCATCAATCTTATTATCTAACCATCCAGATATTAGACCATATTATACCTCCATAAAGATCAACCTTTCAAGAATCTTCCCTACAATTGATTAAGAGCTTGAGTTCCCTAAATTTTGAAATCTCAAAAAATTAATGTAAAGTAGGAGGAGGCATAAATTTGTAAGGAGTGAGTAATGCTAGGAATTGAGAAAAATTGTTGACGTGAGACGTGTGTGGAAAATCAGAAGGAATGGTAGGAAACTTGAAAAAATTCTACACTATTGAATGTTGATGAAGACCTGAAAAGAATTAAAGAAATGATAATGAACCTGGTCCCTCGATATCAGTTCTTTTCAACTTAGGAAAAAATTGTGTATTTTTGTTTGTTCAATCTCGAGTATTTGTTATAGAAAAGATTTGGGTACTTTGCTATCAATCTCCTCATGTAATTGTTTAATGATGGTGAAAAGCAATAAAAATGAAAGATTAAGGAAAAAGGGAGGTGGCCGGGTGGGAGGGGGGGGGGAGTGGGAAGGGGTCACAATAGAAGATGAAGGGATGGGAAGAGGGGAGAGAGAGAAAGAAGAAGCAGTGGGTGTGGTGGACAGGGCTTCATGACGAGAGGGAAAAAGGGGAAAGAGAAAAAGAAGCTGGAGATTCTTTTTAATTCTTTTTCCTTTTTAGTGTGATTTTTCACCTTATGATTTTAGTATTTTTTAAATGTAGTTATTATATTCACTCGCTTTAAGGAGTGTAATTATGCAGTTTATCGTACTTATCAAAACAAATGTCATATAAGTCAAGTAACCAATCAAAGGTGTCCAAAATATTAATTTTGAATAGATTCAGGTGTTTGAATGAAACTCCATAGAGTATAGAGACGGGATTGACAAATAGAAACAAGTGGAAGAATATCTCTGACTATTCTACCTAATAAATAAGACAAAATAAACTTCAATAAAAATTTTAACAAATCAAGTTAGAAATTAAAAATATAGTGAAGGAAGAAACTAATGATAGGAAATAAAATGCAAAAAAATAAAAGGATAAAATGTAAATTGCCAAAAACATATGATTAAGGCGCAAAACACAAGGCTTGTTTTAGACTTTTTATGAAAAAAAGCCTTTGTATTTGCCTTACTCGAATGAAAATAGCAATATGAGAAGAGAAGTAAGTATATTTCCATTCATACCTTATTGGCGAGAAAGGTAATCTGATTGTGTAAATCTGAATTGCAGATAAGTATGGAGCATAATATTGAATAACATTTTCATCATCATCATCTTTCAAACGAATAGGTGCGCCAATACCATATGAACTCCACTCTTCATAACAATTCCACAAATCTTCAAGTGTGAAATAGTCATCACCATTTGAATTCCACATGCTAATTTGGTCATCCATGTTACTCTACAATATCAATTAGCACACTCAATAAAAAAAATAATAAAAATGATAAGAGAAATAAGAGATACAATGATGAAATTAAAAAAAAATATATATTGTTGGAACTACACCAAATTGAAAAAATAATGATGTGCAAGAAAATGGGACAGAAACTCAAATTCTCTATAACAACACTATTATAAATCAAATGAAAGGAATATAACACAATTTAATAACACCTTTTTCTTTGATTAAAAAATGTCACATGTTCAAACTATGTCACCTCAATCTATCTTTCTCCTTTGACAAATTAAAGAAACAAGGATTCATTTTTAGAAAATTCTTAAAAGCTTTAAAGAGATTGTGGCTATAATAGGAAAAAATTTGAGACCATTCTACAAATTTAGAAAATAAATAATGTTGATGTTTTGATAAGAAACAAGATGTTGACATGAGATTGTAGCATCGAAAAATTCACCAGACACAAAAGAAGGAAAAGTAACTAATAAAGAATTCAAGATTCAACCTAAAATTGGTAACAACTGTATATATACTCTTTTTCAAGAAAACAAACAGAATTGTAAATTCTTGATAAATCATATATCTCTATGGATAAAATGACTTCAAAACTCCACAAAAAGAAAATCGAGGATGGCAAACTTTCATAAACTAAAGCCCAAAATTTTTTTTAAACCAAAAATAAAGGAAGAAAAACTGATAGTTACCCTTGGTAGAGGTTTTGAAGGGACAATGGGCGTCACCGATTGAAGGAAACTCTGGAGATTTGATCTTTTTTTTGATAAGAAGTCAAGTGCAAAAAATGGCATTTCCATCTTTGTTGAACAAGAAAAAATGCTTCTTTTCTCTTTCATTTTTCAACTCAAAATCAATAAGGAACTAGTGATAAAACTTGCTATATATAATGCCAAGTCCTGTTTGAAGATTTATGTAATCTCCTAGATTTTTATTTACTGAGTAGGATAAGAATAAATTTATGATTAGAGTTCACAATTGACAACGAGACTCAAAATCTATTTTTCATAGCTACCACTCTAACTACAAAATTTCTAGAATTTGTCAAAAGTAAATTCTTGAAAAAATGATGGCAAAGAATAGTCATAGAATGTGATTAAAAAAAAAGAAGAATATAGAGTTGCTTAAAAAAAATCACAAGATGGATACTAAAATAGAACTTGAGAGGGGTAGAAAATGGCAAGTTAGCTTCAGGCAAAATGAGAGTTAAAAAAAGATTAAAATTAAAAGGAAAAGAAAAAAAGGAAAATAAGTGAAATGGTATTAAAATTTCCATATATAACGGAGAAACATCTATTAATGATAACAATTAATAAACTCTTGTAACTCAATTTATTTCTATTAATTATTAAATGCTAGCGTTAATTGATTGCCATTTAAAGGCCCTAATTTAATTGCAAAGGATTTTTCATTTGTTTATGGGATATACATTATATAGGCAATTATCATCCTATTTTTGTTGTTTACCACAAAGAAGAGAAAATAAATAAATAAGGTTAAAAAGGCAAAAACATAAATATATGAACCAATTTGAGACGACGAAAGAAGATGGTGATAGTAAACAATGGAAGTACACCAATAAAAATTATGGTAGAGTGATAAATACTAATTTATTTTTAATTAATAATTTTAAGTTTGAGTCCTTAATATGAAATCAAAATTATTAAAAGTGCTTTATCTTTAATATGCAAATTCAAATTTTATCAAATCCATACAAATGCCGAACAATATATATATATATATATATATATATATATATATATATATATATATATATATATATTATTTTTAAAAAAAAAAAGACAAAAAAGAAAACAAAACTAAAAAGAAAACAAGGGGTGGAGAAGTCGAGTAGCTACATAAGTACCTATATACAAACAAGACTAAAAAGTTGTCAAGATGACGTATAAAATAGAGTGTTAGGAGTTGGGACAAGCAAAATTTAGCACTTATATGACAAAACAAATTGTTTGCTTGACCATGCGTTGAGCACGAGTCCACAAGGATTTTGTTTGAGGAAATAACAACAATGGTCCCGAGTTATAATGTTATTTTGATTTTAATCCCCGTGCTATTTAGGAATCGTTTGGGCATAGATATTGTAAGTAATTTTTTGGGAAAATTTGTTTGGTCATAAAAAATGTTAAGTTTTGGCAAAATTTTCTTGTCAAAAAACCGAAGATCTTAAAAATTAGAAAAAAGTGATTTTTGGCTAAAATCTAGCTTTTAGGATTTTTTGAAATTTTAAAACTTATCCCAAATTTTTATATTTTATAAAAATTGCCATCAATTATGATTCCAATTAATAATTCTATATACCCAACCCCTCATTAGCTAGATGCATTCTTATTAAAGAAATTGTTAGTAGAATATTAGAAAATTATATTAAAAAATAGTTCGTTACTAGCGTTGTTATTATTTATCTTTTTACATCAATGGATCTTCGTAACTAATTGTAATTTGACAAATTATAATAGTTGTTAATTGTATTATTAGTTATTTTATTAAAATATCATGTTATGATTTCTGAATAATGTGTTATCTAGTCCATTATAAAAATGATAATTTTGTGTCAAACTTATGAGTATTTTTAATAGTTTCTAAAACCTCTGGGTGTAAATTATATTTCATATTATTTTAAAAAGGAAGTGAAATATGTTTGTCAAAAACTATGGCCAATCATATATTGAAATTTCAAATCAAACTTCACCCAAATTGTATTTGCCGAAAATATTTGGAAATCTATGGTCAGACGTTAGCTTAATATGTAAATATAACTTTTTTAATTAATTAAAATGTGTAGTTTTGGTTCTAAATATTAGGGGCATTCACGGAAAACCAATAAATCAAACCAAACAAAAAATGAAAAAATGATATTTTTTAGGTTTGATGTAATTTTTAATATCAAAACCCGACAAAATTTGACTTAATTTTGATTTAAAGTAAAAATAACTAAAAAAAACCAAACCAACAACAACAACATATACCCGGTGTACTGATCCAAAGTAGAGTATGAGGAGGGTAGAGTGTACGTAGACCTTACCACTACCTCAGAGGTGAAGTAGACTGTTTTCGGTAGACCCTCAGCTCAAGACAAAAGAAGTCTAGAAAATGACCCTCATCTCTCCCCAATACTTTTTGGGCTACCTCTCCCTCTCCAGAATTCATCCATATCCAACCTCTCACACCTTCGCACTATTCAAATTATAATTTTACATATATATATATTGAAAATTTATAGTATATAGTCTAATATGTAGGTGTTATAGTGTTTCTAGAATCTTTTGTAGCCAACACCATTATTTGGTGCTTCTTCTGCGAGGCAAGAGGGCCTTTTCCCTTTTCTAACGGACCATTCATTCCCCCCAAAAACGCTACTCTTCCTTATTATTTCTATTTTTTGATGAATACCCCTATGTTCCAAGTGACTAGCTTGGCTGGTGATGCTTTCACCCACTTGCACGCTTCCTTGGAGCAATCGAAACAAAGAGGCTGGTTCTAACGCTCTCACCCCAATCCCCCGACCCCGGGCCCAATCAGGAACCACCAAACGAAAGCTTCTCTTCTGGAAGTCTTTTTCCTCGCCACCTTAGTGAGACTAGTCTAAAAATTTGTCACTTGAACAACTTGGTTTTTTTGCGGGAAGACCCTTCTAGAATTACGTCTAACGTCCCTTTAGTACTCTCCTTATCGGCACCTTGGATACGAAATCCATCATTGACCAAACAATTATTTGGTTATGCCATTGGGCTTTTCTCTAACCGAAACTATTGCATCGTTTGCCCCAGTGATGGCCTTTTTGATCTCATTCGTGTTCCAAGTTTGTTAGTAATCGTTTACGGTGGATGTATAAGCAAGAGGGGATCCTTGTGGCTAGACTAACTGGCCGAGAAGGTTAGCGAGGTTCCTGCCTTTTTAGCATCTCCTGCCTGGGTTGTTGACATCACTTGAACTCACAGGGAGGCCCCACGTCGAGTGATTCTCCCCTAAAAAAGTCTACATGTGATGTTTTGAAATCAGAAACATGTGATTTATTAAATTATAACCCATTGTGGATTGCAACCAGGGAACCATCAACTAGTTTGAAAAATTCTTCCATTTAGTCACTCGAGGCTGGCTAATCGTGCACACTGCACAGCAAGCTCGAATACCCCTGGTTCTGGAAGGCACGAGTCCGAACGCTATGTTGAATGTGCAGCCAAGACTACCATCCTATACCATATGATAAATCTTTACTGAATGTGACATTGGGTCTATACGTTTTTGAATGTTATAAATTTTCAAACCCCACCCCGGCTTACCCAACTTTTATGGTCTAGCCTATTTATTCTGGTGTTGTTTAAGTTAATATTTTGAATTTAAGTCATACAGTTACAGCGAACTAAGCCTTCTTAAACACAATGAACAAAAAATTCTTGTTCTCTTTTCTGCTTTATTGGGTATCATTAAGAATGTATTTAAAAAAAGATGTTCTTCTCATAGCTAAAGATTGGTAAGTGATAACCCAAATGTAATACTCTTCCAATTTAATTTATATGATACTCTTTCTATTTCCTTTTTGCTGTTGGTTTTTATGATTTTTTTTTGTTATTGTTATCTGTTCTGAGCCGGGGGTCTATCGGAAACAACCTCTCTACTTCATCTGAGGTAGTGGTATGGACTGTGTACACTTTACCCCCCCAGACCCCACCTGGTGGGAATACACTGGGTATGATGATGATGACTATATTAGTTTTTAGGAAAAATTGCACGGTGTAACTAACTTATACTATATAATTACCATTCGTAGCTATACTTTAAAGTATTTATCATTAGTAGAGAATCTTTATAATTTATAGCAAATAATATAAAAAGACTCATTTTCTACCTAACCAGTCACCACACTACTTCCAACTCACAGATTTTCCTTTCATTCTCTTTTTCTGCCCAGATCTTCCTTCCTTTCTCTTCTTCTTCGTTTCGACGGAGAAGATGAGAGGAAAGATTCTGAAGAAGAAGAAGAAAAAAAAAGAGGACAAGCCAAGGTTGAAGAGCTCGTGGTACTCTAGTCGGTGACACTCATACCTGAATTTGATCGGAAAAGAAGAGCTCGTTGTATTCGGTCTATATTTCTAAATTTCGAGGAAGGAGAAATTTTTCAGCATTGAAAACTTTGTTCAAATTTGGGATGTATTTTGCCTATATATCCATATTTGAAAGAGCAATTTTAAGCAAATTTTTGTATTCTGTATTCTGAGGAAGGAGGAATTCACCGGCATTAGAAACCTTATTCAAATTTGAGACGATTTTTTTGAATTTTGCCTATATTTCTATATTTTGAAGGAGGAATTCTTTGTTTTTCAAAATTTGAATTCAAAAGAAATATGAACAGCGAAACGAAAATCAAACTATTTCAGAAAATAGCAAGACAAGTGAAAGGATTAAAAATCAAACCCACTGAATTAAAAAGAAAAAAGAGCCCACTGAATTCACAGTGCGTCCTTAAGAAAATTATTTTCTTCACTGTACCCAAGGTTAAAGGAATATATCCTCACAGGATAGAACGATTTATCACCAGTATAGTGGCACCTCAAATTTCGGTGAACAACGAACTCACTTAATGGTAGTAAATCACACAAGATTTCAAGAAGAAGAAATGTAGAAGATTAGAAAATTTGTACCAAATATTTGAGGAAGAAACAAATATTTATTGCCAATAAGTACTGCTATAGAAAAGAAGAAATGATTCTGAAAAGTTGTACTAGTTCGAACAAGATGGGTGTTGTGCGGGCCACACATTATATTGTGCAGCCGCACAACACTTCGCATACCAAAACAGTGAGTAAAAAAATTGCAACATTTCAGTCGAGTCCGCATATCGTATTATACGGCCACACAACCCTCCACACATCAAAAATAGTAAACTAAAGAGATGCGTCTTTTCATTGTGTATTGCGTGTACATCACCTTGTGCAGTCGCACATGAGAGAAAAAATCTAGGTCAGAATTTTTGGATTAAATAATAGTTGAACATTTAAGTTTAAATAAATTTTATCCAAAAAGATAATCTCTCGATCGATCATTTTCCAAATCCAAATTCAAAGCCGAAGCCGAGCCGAGCGAGCGACAACGATGACGAGAGACATGTCTTCTTCTCAACTCTTCTAGCAACATGAAGAAGTTCTTCTATATCTAAGCACATGAAAGTTCCTTTCCACCACCAATGTGCTAGAAATGCTTCTTCCAAAAAGCAAAAGAATATTTCATTTTCTCTCTTTTTTCCATTCACTTTTCACATTAGAATCCAACAATCTCCCACATGAATAGGAAATATCTAAAAGATAAAGTAATATATAGACAAGATTATAAGAATAGATTAATTACATCTGGATAAGTAGGCTTTTGTTTGAACTTTTTGTCGTTAACTTATATCAGATGCACTCGACGATCGATCATTTGACAAATTCAAATCTAAATCTAAAGCCAAAGTCGAATAGCTTGCATGTCTTTTTTTTAACCCTTCTAGCAATATGGAGAAATATTTCTATATTTAAGCACATGAAAGTTTCTTTTCACCACCAGTGTGGGAGAAATGCTTCTTTCAAAATTGAAAAGAACATTTTATTTTTCCTCTATTTTCCTTTCACTTTTCACATTAGAACCCAACAATCCTCCACATGAATGGGGAATGTCTATAAAATAAAGAAATATACAGACAAGTGTGTGATTTATTACATGAGGATAAGTAGGTTTTTCTTTGAACATTCTATCGTAAACTTATATCGGATGCACTCAATCAGTCGGTAGATGTGATATCCTTGAACCATTGAAATTTTTTGTCCACCTAGATAATACAACTCACACAACTAATCCTTAACTATCTATGTTTCACATGATTTTGTGAATTTCAAACATGAGTTCTCCCTGATTTCATGAGGGCATATAGAACTGACCTTTATTATCATTCTACTTAAAGAGCTTATACTTCACACTCACATAGGTGATTTCTAAACGTTTAATCCAATAGATAAACTAAATGATCATATCCAAGCTTTAAATCTTGATGCGTTATCCTTATTTTTAAACATTGTCTTCATTATGAGAATGGATTGAGTTATTTGATACTATTGAACTATCATTCATAACTTTATTTGATCTCCTTAAACCTAGATCTTGGGATCTCCAAACTACTAGATACAGTTACCGCCATGATAACTTATAATAGGCCTTAATCTCATTTTCCTTGATAATCTCAACTATCGCTCTAGTTAGACCTTTTGTAAGAGGATCCAACACATAATCTTTTAACTTTACATAGTCAATCATGACAATTCTGAGAGATTAATTATCTAATAATATTATGTCTTCATCATTGTGATGAGATTTTCTGTTATACATAGTGCTCCCTGCCCTTTCTATTGCCTCTTAACTATCACAATGTATCCATATAGGTGCCAAAGGTTTGTGCCAAAATGGATTATCTTTCAAGAAATTCTGGAACCATTCATCTTCTTCGCTGGCCTTATCTAAAGCTATAAATTCAGATTCTATTGTATAACGAGTAATACATGTTTATTTGGATGATTTTCAAGAAATTGCTCCTCCTTCTAGGGTAAATACATACCTACTTGAGGATTTAACCTCATTTGATCCGATGATCCAATTTGCATCATTCAATTACCGTGGGATATTTGTTATAATACAAAACATAGTTTTGCATATGTTTTAGATACCCTAAAACTTATTTTATTGCTATACAATGAGTTTGATTGAGATTACTTGTAAACCGACTCAGCTTACTAATAGCACAAGCTATATCTGTTTCCGTACAATTCATGATATGCATTAAAATTTCCAATACTCATGCATAATTCAATTGTGAATCACTTTTACCTTTCTTCTTTGAAGTGCAAAACTCACATCAATTGGTGCTTGACAATATTGATATTCAAATACTTGAATTTGTCAAGTACTTTTTTAATGTAACAAGACTGTGACAATACTAAACCTTGAAGAGTTTTATGAATTCTAATACCTAAGATTACATTAGTAACTCCTAATTCTTTCATATCAAATTTGCTAGCTAGCATACATTTAGTAGCATTTTATAATCATCCATTCTGTTGTTACTGAAAATATCTATAGTAAGGCATAAAAATCTCATTTTTTTGTAGGTGTTAGGATCAATTATTTAGTATGATAGTGCATTAGATATGAATTAAGTTCATACAATACCCCTAACACAAAATTAAGTTGGAAGTGTCCTTACCAATTGAGTTTAGGTTAAGTTTAAACAAGGATCAACTTCAAACAAGCATTCCTCCTATAACAAAAGGAGTTATGGGATTAATACCCATCAAAATAAAGATCTCCGAGTCTTATTTTCAACGTAACTGACCGTTCATTAATCCGCTTCTTGAGTAAAATGTTATGACCATTTTACTGACGACTGACTGTGCTGAAAAGCTTAGGTTGCTGTAGCAGGATCAGGCCGCTATAGCGGGATGACGACATTATATAAGCCTATTTTTGACAGGTTTCAGTTCCAGAACTCAAAATTATCGTTCCCCATCCCTAGAGAGGCGATTTCTTTAGTTTTCTATTGATTTCCTCCTTTAAGGTATGTTTTTCCATCAATCTAACACTCGTTTAATTCTAAAATCCTTAGAATAACATTAGATTGATCATAGTGGTGGTAGAAAGTTAAACTAGGTGGATTTTTCTAGTTTAAAGTGAATTAATAGGTTGAAAATTCCTTTAATTTGAGTTAGTATTGATAGATTATGTCCTTGGGACTATAAATTGATCTAACCATTCCAAAATATAGAGATTTTGAGTAGATTGAAGAGTAGAACTAGTGGGTTTGAATTCCCAAAGTAATTTTTTGAAGAGTAGTTGATTAATTACTCTTATAATTATTATTTATTAGATGATTTAGCAATAAAAAATGTGAAGAAAAAGGAAGATCATCCATGGTATAACTTGCTTGTTGCAGCAGATTGCCACCCAGGTAGGTTATGATTTATGAGTAGTAAACTGTGGTTAGAAATCGTATTCATAATATAGAGTTGACGGGAGAAATCATACTTTGGCCCGCAGACGCGGAGTTTGGATGGATAATATATGGAATTAATATAGTAAAGACCAAATTGTGTGTTGATAGGTTAATGTATGAATCCTTAATGAGTGTTTTGTATTATATGACTCCATGATGAATGTAATGTGAATTATGTGAACATAGATGGTGATAAGGCTATTGTGTGAGCTTATAATCTAGTGATTCAGCCTAAATACTATAAGAAGGGTGAAAATGATGTTGGACATGTCTTGAGTATGTGATAGTTATGTTGTAATATTATTAGGAGTATTTTTTCCATGAGGGAAATACGGTATCATAACTTAAGAGCCTAAAGTCAAGTTAGTTTAAGGGTTAGGAAGTAAGATGTGTAAAGGTGTATGACTAAAGATAGATTGTAAGTCGAATAAAGTTGGATGGTTGAATGGTTGGCTAATGGAGTAGGGTCTTGAACCTAGTGATGACTTGAATGTAAGGGTTGCTAGATAATAGCAGAATCAGAGGTTTGGACAGAAATAAAGGATGATTGGATTAGTAGATGAATTTATTATTGTTGAACTAGAGTTTAGACTCTATTCGGTTGAATGTGCACTCCTAAAATGAATACTTGAATTTGATGAATATGGCTTGATAATGCCTGAATTATAAGTTGTTGGCTGGCCTTCGGGCATACTTGTGATTCTATGTGTTAAAGAACAATTGTTGTTTACATGAAATGTTTAACTTGAGTTTAACCAAGTGTTTGGAGTGTTTGTCTACTCGTTCAATGCATATTCAAGAAATTAAATTGTTGGATGATATCCTAAGTGTTAATCAAATATAATGAGGTTATATTAAAGGCTTGTTGACTGTACAAATATGATTGCTTATTCTTTTTGTGTTTGTGATTATTGTGATATCTGCTGCTATTGTGGGATGTACTGATATTTGAACATCTTCATGGGATTTATATTTATTTTTGTGGGATGTACCGATATTTGGACATCTTCATGGGATTTATATTAATTATTGTGGGATGTACTGGTATTTGGACATTTTCATGAGATTTATATTTATTATTGCGGGATTTATCGATATTTGGACATCTTCATGGGATTGGTTGATATAAGATTGGTAGACACTAGATGTCTGGGATTTTTGGTATATGGACAAGAGGTCGTACCCTGCAGGTCATGGCTAGTGGACGACCATAAGACCCTTAGCATGTATGTACAAGGTATTGATGAGTTTGATGGTTCCATGCATAGACCGGTTTATATTATGATTGTGTTTTGGGTTCCTTGAGTGAACCAGTTTATAATGTTGTTTAATAATATTTGGGATCCTTGTGTGGTCTTGCCTAATGGTATAAATGAAAGACATATTTTCTATTGATGTCTACATACTTATGTATTTGAGACAAGGTGTAACTTATTATTGTGAGTCATGGTTTGTTGACTGGGTCTATTGTTTGTAGGCTTGGTCTTGACTTGATATATTATCTATATTGACTTATACTTGACTGAATTCTTTGGTATTGTTGTGAAAGGGTAAGTGGTAACATAATTGAATTAATTATTAAGTGTTCATGGTTGTACTTGTTTACAAGGTTATGATTATTTGTTGTCATTTATTATTGAGGTAAATTGAAGTGTAAGTGAAACATATTGACTTATAATAACTTTTGAGGTTAAGCAAGTGAGAGTTATAATGGATGACCTTTGATGTGAAGGGTGATGTCTGATTAGTGAGATTAAGTGTGAATGGTATAAGGGGAATGTCGGTGGTACAAATTGCCTACTAGTAATGAATCTGATACAACTAAGTCAGTGCAAATAAAGATGGGAATACTCTTAGGAAATACAAGGGATAAAGATAGCATAAGTGGATGAAAGTGATGTGGATTAAATTGTTATATAAGTTGTCTTGCTTTATTTCTATAATTTCTATATGAAGTTTACGTTATGTAACCCTGGTCATCCAATGATACCTACCAGTACGTATGGTTGTACTGATACTACTCTTGCTATACCCTTTTTGGGGGTGTAGTCTGGTTGCAGGATCAGTTGATGTTTCTCAGGTGACGTGGATAATGATCTCCAACTGCTTCTACTCATTCATTTCTATGGTGGGAGCTGTGTCTTTTGTTTTGTTTTTTACTATATTAGAAGCTCTTGTACTTTGTCTAGACTAGGTCCTCGTGGAAGGATGTTTTCTTTCATGTATTTAAAAAGGAGGTTGTAATAAGTTTTTAGTGTTGTGAAGAGTTTTATGATATCTCATTGTGACTTCTGCATTTCTTAATTGGGTGGTAAGGGCTGTCTTATCTAGGTAGATTAGAGTAGGTGCTCGCACGATCCGGTTAGTTGGCGTGACACATTTATGTCAGAAATATCTCTACTGATGATCAACATGTCATCAACATATAAACAAATAAAAACTTTATGATTCATAATGCTTTTAATGTAAACACATTTGTCATACTCATTAATCTTAAATTCCCTCGCAAAATATTATTTGGTCAAACTTTGCATGCCACTGTTTGGGTGCTTGTTTTAGTCCATAAAGTGTTTTAGCAAGTTTGCACACTTTTCTGTATTTATTAGGAATCACAAAACTCTCAAGTTATTCCATGTAAATTTCTTCCTCCAATTCTCTATTCAAGAAATCTATTTTCACATCCATTTGATGGATTTCAAGAACATATACCACCGTCGGTGCTACTAATATTCAAATGGATGTTATGCTTATTACCGACGAGTCTGTTTCAAAATAATCAAGACCTTCCTTTTGTCTGTAATCTTTAACAACAAGACTTGCCTTATAATTGTCAATAGTTGCATCAACTTTTATTTTCCTTTTAAAGATCCATTTCAAACCTAAAGGTTAATTTTAGGAAGGAGATCAACCAATTCTCAAGTATGGTTGTTTAAAATTGATTCATTCTCACTATTGACTGACTCTTTCTCAAATAATGAGTCTGTATAAGACATGCTTCTTTAAAAGTTTAAGGATCATTTTCAATCAGAAATATCACAAAATCTGGTTCAAAAGAAGTAGATGTCATTTAACATTTACTACGCCTTAGATCCTTGTCGTTAAGTGTATTTTCCTTTATTTCTTCTCGAAGTCATTTAGATCCTTCGCTAGACGACTCACATATAGTTTCATGCGGATACACATGTTCAAAGAATTCTGCATTGTCTAATTCAATCACCATATTATCATGAATATCGGGATGTTTGATTGTGAACCAAAAATCAACATGCTTTGTTGTTGGTAGCATATCCAATAAAAATACAGTTCACAGTCTTTGGTCCTATTTTGACCCTTTTTGATTTAGGAATTTGGATTTTGGCTAAACGTCTCCACACTTTGAAATATTTCAAGTTGGGTTTCTTTTCTTTTAATTCTTCATATGGAATAGATTGTGTTCTACTCTGAGGCACTCTATTGAGTATTCAATTTGCTGTAAGGATAGCTTCCCTCACAAGTTTTGCTGTAAATCAGAAGTTATTAATAAGACATTCATCATTTTCTTTAATTTTCAGTTTTTCCTTTTCGTAATTTTGTTGGATTGAGGTGTGCAATGGGCAGTATTTTGATGGATAATTTCATTTTTTCAAACATATCTCTTGAAAAGGAGATTCATACTCTCCACCCCTATCACTTTCTATCATTTTTATCTTTTTCTTCACCTAATTTTAAACTTCAATTTTGTATTGTCTAAATGCTTCAATTTCTTCATCCTTACTATTAAGCAAATAAATATAGCAATATCGAGTGCAATCATCAATAAAAGTTATAAAAAACTTTTTTTTTACCACGAGATGGTATTAACTTTATGTCAGTAATATCAATGTGAATTAAGTCTAAAGAATTAAAATTCCTTTCAATAGATTTATAAGGATGTTTAACAAACTTAGATTCGAGACATATTTGATATGTTTAACATGTCATCCACATATAAACATATAATCATACAATCTGATCTTATCATTTTGGAATAAACAAAGGTATCAGATGAATTAACAATAGAGTCATTATCCATTAATGTGAAATTAAACTTCTCATACCACTGCTTAGATGCCTGCTTTAGTCCATACAAGGGCTTCCTCAATTTGCATAGTTTATCTTCTTGTTCTGGGACCACAAAACCCTTAGGTTGAATTATATATATATCTCTTCCTCTAAATCACCATTTAAAAATGTCATTTTAACATCCATTTGGTGTACCACTAAATTATGAATAATGACTAGAGCAATAAGAGTCCTAATGATCGCTATTTTAGTCACTATAGAATAAGTATCAAAATAATCAATACCTTTCTTTTGGTTAAAATTTCTAATCACAAGTCTAACCTTATATTTATCAATTATATCGTCAGTTCTCAATTTCTTTTTAAATATCTACTCGCTACTTATGAGTTTACAACCTTTAGCCAAATCATACAACTCCCAAGTATGATTAGAAACTATAGAGTCTAATTCACGTTTGATGACCTTTTTCCAAAATATTGCATTAATTGATCTTATTACTTCACCATAAGTCTTAGGATCTTATTTTATTAAGTAGATAGACACTAATTTATCACTTAAAGCATCAATGTCAAAATTCTCAGTCAAGAAGGTAGTGATAAAGACAGGATCAAAACTTGTCTCAATTCTACGTCTTTTACTCCTTCTAAGTTCATTTTCATGATCATCAGAAATGACATCAGAAGAAGAAACAACATGAGAGTTAACAAACATAGATGTAGAAGCATTATTTTGTACATCACTAGGCACATTATTTTTCAAAGGAAAAATATGATCAACAAATTTTATGTCTCTAGAGTTACAAATAGAATAATCATTTAATGACATAAATCTATATGCAACACTTTTTTGAGTGATAGCAATAAAGACAGTGTGAAAAGTCGTAGAGCCTACATTAACTCGTTTAAATTCAGGTAGAAAAACCTTAGTCAAACACCCCCACACTTTTAGAAATTTAAAGTTAGGGGCAAATCCTTTCCACAATTCTTATGAGGTCCTGAATAACTTCTTATGAGGGACTCTATTAAAAATATAGCATGCAGACAAGACAGTTTTTCCCCCGTGTTGTTAGATAGATCCGAGCTAAAAAGCATAGAATTCATCATTTTTTTAAGGATTTAATTTTTTCATTTGACTGCACCATTTTGTTGGGGAGTATATGGAGCACTAACCTCATGTATAATATCATTTTTTTCACAAAAATCCTCAGAATTTTAGTACTATATTTACTACCTCTATCAGATTTAAATTTCTTGATTTTCCTGTCTAATTGGTTTTCTACTTCTACTTTGAATTTCAAAAATATACTTTCAGCCTCATCTGTAGACTTAAGAAGATATACCTTAGTGTATCTAGAAAAGTCATCAACAAAAGTAATGGAATACTTCTTTCCACCTTTAGTAACCTTGTTTTTGAAATCTGCTAAGTTTGAATGTACTAGTTCAAGCAGTTTGGTCTTTCTTCTAGTAATAGATTTGCAGGGTTTCTTGGCATGCTTTGCTTCTACACACAAGACATTTAGAAAGATCATAATTTTTAATAGTAGGAATTAATTCTATTTTCTAAGTCTTTTAATAAAAGCAATATTAATATGACCTAGTCTACCATGTCATAAATTAATAGACTCAGCAATATAAACAGAATTAGAAATACTTGTATCATTAACAATCTCTTAAACAATGTTCAGTACTAATAAACCCCCACTAAGATATCATTTTCCAACAAAGTTTCCTCCATGAGAAATAATTATTTTATCAGCTTCAAAAATAAGTTTAAGGCCTACTTTGTCGAGAAGTGCTCCAGAAATTAAGTTTCTATGGAAGGAGGGAACGTACATAACATTATTCAACGATAAAATTTTTCCAGAAGTTAGTTTAAGAGATTATCATTGGTTCAATGTCAGCCTTTGCGGGACAAAATGCTAGGTAGAATCACTTCTTAGAACACTAAGTTCCTTAGCTATGCTGGTAGACTGCAACTACTTAAATATGTGGTGTTTTCCATCCAAACATATTGGTCCCAACTGTTTCTCATGCCAAAAAAATTGTTGGAAACTATTGAAAGAATTTATAGGACTTTCCTCTGGACAAGAGGGGTTGAACTTTCCAAGAAAGCCTTAGTGGCCTGGGAGAGAGTCTGCTTACCCCTTATGGCAGGTGGCCTTAATCTCATTAATCTCTATCACTGGAATAAGGCTACACTGTGCAAGTTCTTATGGAACCTGAGTAGGAAGAAGGATGCCTAATGGATACAATGGGTGCATGCTTACTATAGCACTGGTGATTCAGTTTGGGGTGCAATGCCAAAACAAGCATGTTGGCTTAAACAGAAGATCCCGAAAGCACACGAGTATATAGAGAAAACAGGAATCATTGAAGCAGATTTGTTGCTTAAGAACCACTTCTCTATAAAGGAAATGTACTACAAGATGTTGGGAGATCATCATAGAATGGTGTGGAGAAGACTAGTCTGCAACAACTCTGGTGCACCTAAATGGAACTTCATACTATACCTGGCACTACAAGATAGACTTTTCACTAAGGATAGAATGCTTAAATGGAGTATACAAGTTAGTCCAAAATGTCCTCTGTGTGATGTTGATGTGGAATGTCATGAACATTTTTTTTTTCAATGCAATGATACATTTGAAGTATGGAGTAAACTGTTGAACTGACTTGGGATTTGGAGAACTCCACAAAGCTGGTCAAATGAAATTCAGTGGTGCGTAACTAACAAGCAGGGTAAAGGAAGAGATGCTACTATATATAGAATGACCCTTGCTGCTACGGTTTATGAAATCTGGATGGAGACGAATCACAAAGTATTTCAAAGTAGTAGAAGGCAACCAATGGTGATAGTTCGTAAGATTATCTAGGAAGTGATTTTGCGTGCTAGTATGCAGGTGAAGCTTAGTAAATAGGTTGAACAACTCAACCATTACCCTATCTAACTAGTTGGTAGTTGTATCCCTGAAGGTGTAGCTAGCAGGTTCATTGATCCCAGGCTGGGCATGTCCAGCAGGGGTCACTTAGAGTCTTTTTCTTTCTTTGAGCTTGTAATGATCACTTTTGGTAATAAAATGAGGTTAGTTACCAATTTTTTTTTTCTTTACCCATAACTCCAGCAGTAGTGGATTTACCCATATAGACGCACTCGCCATTAGTGGAATCCTCAAAGTCATGGAACAACTCTGTATTGGCATAAAAATGCCTTGAAACACCTGTGTCTAATAACTAGTCAGTTTTGTTAGCCACCAGATTTGCCTCGATGACTACCACAATAATCACTTCATCACCATAATTCTTTTCCAAACTGTCCCATATTTCATTAGCAAATTTATAAGTGACAAATAAATCAAACAAAGGATTAGTCATTGTTGATACCTAATTTTTGCCCTCCACAATTTTGTTTAATCTTAAGCTTCTTCTAATTTAAATAAATTGAAATAATTACTTTGGCTTTTGAGATAATTTTACTGTAATTATCATGCTTTCCTATATTTAAGGAGCTTATGATTTTATTACTCAAATAAATACTTTTTTTAAAATAAAAAACCAACTTTTGATAGAGATTTGACTTTTAAAATTGATTTAAATGGGTAAATCTTGATTTTAAATATATAATTTCCTTAAAAATGAGTTATTTAGAAAATACTTTTTGATTTTATTAAACCAAAAAGCTTGGGATTAAATCGGTTGTTAATTTATTTCAAATTTTGATTCAATTTAGCCAATTTATTAAATTTGGTCATGATTGAAATTAATTTGGCCACAATTGCAATACAATTAGCCAATTGATTTTTAATATGGCTAAAATTTAAATGTAATTTACTAAAATTCTAACAATTAGGCTATTTAACAAATGATCTAAACTACCTATTTCCTACTCCTAAATCAATTTCATTTCCTATCCTATTTCACTTACCCGCGACCCAGGCGCAACACTCAAGCACTGACTCAACCCAGTCCCTTTTAGCCCTTTTACCCTTATCTTCTTCAAACATCAAAACAACAACACAACAACGATATAGCATCACCTGCGTTCAACAACAACAGAAAACCCTAAGCCCCAAAATCCTTTTTCCGCCTTTATTTTTCCCTTTTCTTCTCAACTTGTATGTATAATGTGTGGAGCACGCCTATTTCATACCAAAAGAGAGTGAACCTAGAAGGTTCTAAGGGGTTTTCCCCCCAAATTATCCATGTGCCTAGTTTAGGATTGTACCCCTACGTGGAACTGATATTTATTTGTACATTCTCTTTCCTCATTTTGTTTCCTCATTTGGTTTATTCATAAATTTATATAAATATGTTTTTAGGGCAATGGAACGTTTCACAAACATCATACGCATCCTTCAATCGTTAGGCTTACCTTTTGTCATGATCAAAATTACAGAATCGTGAGGGAACCTACTCTAATCCACTTAGATAGGAGAACCCCTTACCACCCTTTCAACATGATATGTAGAAGTCTTAAGATAAGTAACAAAATACCAAATATTTATTACAAAAGATGTTACAAATATATAATTACGGAATGAAAACTACCCAAGGACATATTCTAAATAGGTACAAGAGATTCTAGTATAATGAAGGAAAAAACAAGACATAGCTTCCACCATAGGAACGAGAGGAGAAGAAACTGCTGGAAATCACTATCCATGTAAAACCTGAAACACCTACTGATCTTGCAACCAGACTATACCCCAAAAAGGGTATAATAATAGTAGTATCAATATAAACAACACGCACTGGCAGGTATCATTGGCCGACCAGGGTTAGATCACGTAAACACAATATAGAAATCACAAAAAGAAAACATGACAACTTATATACATTTTAATTCGTAACACTTTCATCCACTTATGCTATCTTCATCCCTTGTTTTAACTAAGAGTACTTCCATTCTTATTCCCGTTGATCATTCATCACCTTTACATCATGTTGATCATTCATCACCTTTACATCAAGTGTCATCCATCCTAACTCTCACTTGCTTAACCCCGATAGTTATTAAGTCAATCTATTTTACTTACGCCTCAATTAACCTCAATGATAAATGAAAACCAATAATCATCACCTTGTAACAAATACAACTATGAACACACATTATGATAAATACGTCAAGTTTATGACACTTAGCCTTTTCAAGTAACTCTGCAACTTCAGTCAAGAGACAACTAGTCAAGTCAAACCATGACCAAGTCAACAATCCTGACACTAACAACAAGGATCCCAAAATATATACCAAGTAATAGGACCACACAAGAATCCTAAATATATCAAGCAACATCATAATCAGGTTCACTCAAGGAACCCACTACAACAACTGTAAAATAACTTGGACCACTCATGGAACCAATATAAAAAACAACAATGACAATAATCATATTCCCGGTCAACTCAATGAACTATCACACTTATAAATACCTTGTACATACATGCTAAGGATGTTATGGTTGCCCACTAGTTATGATCTGCAGGGGAGGAGCTTTGTCCATGTACCAAAACCCAGACATCAAGTGCCTACCAGCCTTATTAAACCAAATCCCGTGAAGATATCCAAATATCGGTACATCCCATGAATAACCAATATAATATAATAACAATCACAGAAAATAATGATAACAACCAACACTTATAACAACCACAAGCTTTACATATAAATTCATTGAATGCGATTACACTTAGAATATCAGTTAACACGTTCCTTCCTTAAGTATTCATTGCAACAACAAGCAACCGCCCAAACACTTGATCAACTCGAGTTAATCATTTAAGGTAAACAACAACCATACTTAAACACACCAAATCACTAGTAGATATGAATTATTGGTTTCATCAATTATAACATGTCCTAAGACCAATCCACAACTTATTCAAGCAATCATCATCAAGCCATATTCATTAAATACAAGCACTTATTTTAGGAGAGCACATTCAACCCAAAAGAGTCTAAACTCTAGTTCAACATTCATAAGTTCATTCACTAATCCAATCCTCCTCATCTATTCGAGAGCTGGGATTCTGCTATTATCTAGCAACCCTTACATTCTAGTCATTACTAGGTACAAGACCTACCCCATTAGCCAATCATTCAACCCTATTCAAATTACAGTCTAGTTTCAGTCATACACCTTTATAACTTTTACTTCCTAACCCTTAGCCTAAGTTGACTTTAGGTTTTTATGTTATGTCACTGCCTCCTTGTACCATTATCAGTTCTCATTTCTAACCTTAAGCAAGATTATCCTATATTCCAACACACATAAAACCAAGTTTATCCTTATTATGGTAATTAGGCTAAGTCACTAGATTATAAGATCACACAATCTCCTTATCACCTATGTTCACATAATTCACATTACAATCCACCATGGAGTTATACAAATACAAAACACCCATCAAGGATTCATAAAGTAACATAATAACACTCAATTAGGTCTTTATTATCTTAAATTCATGTTTTATCCATCCAACCTCCATTCCCGCAGGCCTAAGCATGATTTCTCCCATCAAATATACATTATGGATACATTTACTAACCACAGTCTACTACTCATAAACCATAACATACCTGGGTGCCAAGCTACTGCAACAAGTAAGATATATCATAGATGATCCTCCTTCTTCTTCACATTTCCGAGGGCTAATCATCTAACAAACAACAATTATAAGAGTAATTAAGAAACTACTCTTCAAACAAATACTTTGGGAATTCAAACCCACTATATCTACCCTTATTTACGGTCTATAAAATTACCCAAGGGTCAATTAACCATCAAAATAGTTCTATCAAGCTCAACCCAACTCCATTAATGGAGTTTTAAAGCTAAAGGTCCCATCTTTATAGAATTCAAGATCCCCAACTATCAACTTTCATGTTTTGAACATTAATTTCATACTAGAAGAGTTAATTCACAAACTAACATCAATTCTAGGTGAAAATACATATACCCATGGGTTTTCCTCATAATTTCATGAACCTAGGGTTCTAAAACACAAGAATTTCACCATAAATTCCCTATTCTAATGATTCTAGAAGATGAACGGATTAAACATTGTTAAAAAGGAGTAAAATCTTACCTCAACGAAGGATTTCTACCTAAACCAAGATAAAATTGCCCCTCTAGGGCTTAGGAATAAAATTTTGGAGCTTGAGGGATGAAACCCATCAAAAATAGGTTATAAACTACTGTTGCATCGTTATAGAGACATGCCGTCGCTATAGCGACTATAGCACCCTCAGCTTTTCAGCACGGATAGTTTTCAGTAAAATGGTCATAACTTTTTACTCAGGAAGTGGATTAATCAATGGTCTATTGTATTGGAAAGAAAACTCAGAGATATTTAATTTGGTGGGTATTAGTCCCCCTAACTCCTTATATTCTGGGAGAAGTGCTCGTTTGAAGTTGACCCTAGTTTAAACTTAGCCCAAAACTAAATCGATAAGGACACTTTTGACTTTACTTTGTGCTAGGGGTATTGTATGACCTTAGTACATAGCAAATACACTCCCATACTAAAGAATTAATCCTAACACTTATGAAGAATGAGAAGCACATGCCTTTACCATATTTATTTTTAGTAACGATGGAACCGATCATTACAATTGATACCAATTTACTATCTGTTCGTCCCCGAACGGGCATTAGTAAAAAGAAGCACGAGGTCGAAAATTAGAAAGACACTACTTTTAGAGTTGATTATGCAGAACCTTACTTACCCACACGGTAAAGTTTATCAACTAAATTACCCCAAATCACCCTTGCCATTCCCCAAAATGGGTTTTTGAAATAATGAAATGTTGCAGGAAAAATGTAATTAAACAACTATATACCCCGCTATAGCGACCTATGTCGCTATAGCGACATTGATCCCGCTATAGCGAGACTTTTTCCGTTTTGGAGCATGACGCTATAGCGACATGGGCGAGGCAGAATGTCCAATTTTCTCCCAAACTCCCCTTTTTCACAACACACCTTAAATCCAAGACATCCCGAGCTAACCCCTTTATCTCAAGATTGATACCGAGAGTTTTACTTACCTGAATTTGATTCCGAAAAGTCCTATGGATTCCTTATCATTTTAGCTAACATAACCTTAGTACATCTACCCAATCTAATCCCGGATTGCTCTAGACCATACCTCACTCAGATTTCATCCAAGACTAGTCTAGCCTGAAAATTCTAACTCCCAACCTGAGGAAAATCTTCAATCAAATTTTTGTATACTAAACTTATCCGTAATGATAGAAAAGGTAGTTACAAAATCACACAACGCCGGAATTCCATTGGAACTCACCCTAGCCTAAGATTTTATCAACTCCCATCCTAGGGAAAACTTTACCAGGGCAATTACACCCTAAAAATGATATAACGAACACAACATCACAAATAATACATTGTGTTTTCCCCTTGAGACATCTACCTTATGACCCATTTTCACCCTTTCATGATCAAAACATAAGAATAAATCATCTGAGTACAACCACTAACCAATATACCACTATGGGTTTCATTAACCATAAATTCTCCACCACCACTTACATTAGTCTATTCGACCCTTAATAATCAATCGTGTATAACCAACCAACTTTTTAGTTATCATACGAGGATAAGCTATACTTATTTAGCCTCATAACTAGCTTATAACTAGTCAAGTATTATCATGATCAATGAGAGGGACATGAATATTCAAGAATACATCTAATAAACCCATTCCATCATCTGACCCTACAACTAAGGATTATCAATCATAATAAAGTCATATCATTGCAAGGACCCTAGCAATTCAATTACACCATTACCAAGGGATTATATTAATCAATAATTATTGTCATAAAATAAACATATGAGTAATGTCACATAATAATCAGCCAATGACAAGTCATTTTATTAATCAATACATGGGTGACTATTTCTACTAATAGACAACCATAATTACTATTTCACAAATACAAGGGAACTTGGTACCACCATAATTTCATGATTTCTTCATCAACTACACATTATTATCACAATGCAAGAAGTTACTCAATCAACAGTAACAACCACTAAGGAAAATAAAGTCAGATGTTCAAATATATACATGTTACCTCAACTGACGACATCACCCACATCCAACATTTAACTTTCATGTCAAGGGCTACCATATCCATTCTTTCATTTACTTGACCGACAATCCAGTCATCAATTAAACCTTTAAGTTATCACAAAAATTCAAAACCAAAATAAATTTCCCTTTTGTCACAATCATGAATTACCATAAAAACTTGCTTACAATAATTTCCGCTATCAAGCAACAATAGCCCTTTTTATATGGTACTTATTCACGTACCAACTATTTGAAACAAGAGTTTTCACAATTCTATACCATTTTTTCCTTACCATTTTACCAATGATAAGACCATGCCCAATATTTAGCATACCATTTTCATTAAACCAAATAGCAAATAATTTCCTTTAACCATCAACATATAACTAAGTTACCATCTTTCACAATTTCCAAAATTCACACAAGTCAATCAACCACAACTAATAGAAGCATCAACTTCATCAAACTTAAACACCAAATCAAAACTTCATGATGCTACCAACAAGACAAGCAACAGATCTACTCAAATTTCTTCACACACCACAAAATGTACAACAACTTCCAATTTTTACCTATCACGGTTCAAATTTAACCAAACAACTTAAAATCACAATCACATCTTATATTACACTAACAAAGTTACAACTAACCAATTTCATCATAATTCATATGACAGTCATAAGTTTCAGCCCTTATAGACAGATACCAATTGGAAATGACTAGATTCCAATTGCAAACTCCTCAAGATACCAATTGGAATTGACTAGATTCTAATTATAATGTAGAGATACCAATTGGAATTGAGAGACACCAATTAGATTCAACCCATACAAGTAATTATACAAACCGCACGAGAGGAAAGAAAAAAGTGCAACAATTTCCTAAAATGCCTTATAGCTTCCCAAAAATTAGATGAGGATGTCAACACACAAATCCGCAGGACTCTACTTGACATTTGCTCTTATACTGGGAGACCGATAAACTAGGCTCTGATACCAAGTTGTCACGACCCAAATTAGCGGATCATGAGGTCACCTACTCTAATCCACTTAGATAGAAACCCTTACCACCCTTTCAGCATGATATGCGAAAGTCTTAAGATAAGTAACAAAATACCGAATCTTTATTACAATAGATTTTATAAATATATAATTTCGAAATAAGAACTACCCAAGGACCTAGTCTAAACAGGCACAAAAGCTTCTAGAATAATGAAGGAAAAAATAAGACACAACTTCCACCATAGGAATGAGAGGAGAAGCAGCAGCTGGAGATCATTATCCACGTCAAATCGAAACACTTACTGATCCTGCAACTAGACTATACCCCAAAAGGGGTATAACAAGAGTAGTATCAGTACAAATAATATGTACTGGTAGGTATCATCAGCCGACCAGGGTTAGATTACATCAACATATTATATAAATCACAAACGAAAACATGACAACTTATATACATTTTAATTCGTAACACTTTCATCCACTTATGCTATCTTCATCCCTTGTTTTAACTAAGAGTACTACCGTTCTTATTCTTGTTGATCATTCATCACCTTTACATCATGTGTCATCCATCCTAACTCTCACTTGTTTAACCCCGATAGTTATTAAGTCAATCTATTTCACTTATGCCTCAATTAACCTCAATGTTAAATGAAAACCAATAATCATCACCTTGTAAAAAATACAACTATGAACACACATTATGATAAATACCTTAATTTTATGACACTTAGCCTATTCAAATAACTTTACAACTTTAGTCAAGTACAAGTCAAGAGACAACAAGTCAAGTTAAACCATGACCAAGTCAACAACCCTGACTCTAACAACAAGAATCCCAAAATATATACCAAGTAACCGGACCACACAAGAATCCCAAATATATCAAGCAACATCATAATCTAGTTCACTCAAGGAACCCACGAAAACAACCATAATATAACTTGGTCCACTCATAGAACCAATATAAATAACAATAATGATAATAATAATATACCCGATCCACTCAATGAATCGTCACACCCATACATCATTATACATTCATGCTAAGGGTATTATGGTTGCCCACTAGTCATGACCTACAGGGGACTAGCTCTATCCATGTACAAAAACTCAGACATTAAGTGCCTGCCAGTCTTATTCTATTAAATCCAGTGAAGATGTCCAAATACCGGTGCATCCCGTGAATAACCAATATAATATCATAGCAATCACAGAAAATAATGATAACAACCAACACTTGTAACAACCATAAGCTTTACATATAAATTCATTGAATGCGATTACACTTAGAATATCAGTTAACACATTCCTTCCTTAAGTATTCATTGCAACAACAGGCAACCACCTAAACACTTGGTCAACTCGAGTTAATCATTTCAGGTAAACAACAATCATACTTAAACACACTAAATCACAAGTAGATATAAATTATTGGTTCCATAAATTATATTATGTCCTAAGACCAATCCACAGCTTATTCAAGCAAGAATTATCAATCTATGTTCATTAAATCCAAGCACTTATTTTAGGAGAGCACATTCAACCCAAAGGAGTCTAAACTCTAGTTCAACATTCATAAGTTCATTCACTAATCCAATCCTCCTCATCTATATAGAGACTCGAGATTCTGATGTTATCTAGAAACCCTTTCATTGATGTCATTACTAGGTTCAAGACCTACCCCATTAGCCAATCATTAAACCCTATTCAACTTATAGTCTAGTTTCAGTCATACACCTTTATACTTTTCACTTCCTAACCAACAAGTTAGGCTCTTATGTTATGTCACTGCCTCCTCGTACTATAATCGATTCTCATTACTAACTTTAAGTAATATTATCCCATATTCCAACACACATAGAACCAAGTTTGTCCTTTTTATGTTAATTAGGCTAAGTCACTGGATTATAAGATCACACAATCTCCTTATCACCTATATTCATATAATTCACATTACAATCCACCATGGAGTCATACAATACAAAACATCCAACAAGGATTCGTACATTAAAATAATAACACACAATTAGGTCTTTAATATATTAAATCCATGTTTTATCCATCCAACCTCCATGCCCGCAAGCCTTAATATGATTTCTCCCGTCAAATCTATATTATTGATACGATTACTAACCACAGTCTACTACTCATAAACCATAACCTACCTGGCGCCAAGCTACTGTAACAAGTAAGCTATATCATAGATTATCCTCTTTCTTCTTCACATTTTTGAGGGCTAATTATCTAACAAATAATAATTATAAGAGTAATTAAGAAACTACTCTTTAAATAAATAATTTAGGAATTCAAATCCACTAGATTTACCCTTATTTATGGTTTACAATATTACCCAAGGGTCAATTAACCATCAAAATAGTTCTATCAAGCTCAAGCCAACTCTATTAATGGAGTTTTAAAGCTAAAGGTCTCATCTTTATAGAATTCATGATTGATGTGTCATGATCACATGACACTTTCGATGCTTAAAACAAGGAAAATATGCAATAACTTGGGTATATCTTGTGGGTATGATGTGTTTGCTGTTCTATATTGCAGGAGAATAGGTTTTGGAGGCAAAATGGACAAAAAGAAAGAAATCATGCCTGAGAACGAAGTATCTGAAGACGAAAGAGCTGAGTCTAGTACCAGAGGAGTGAATCACGGCAGGACTCATGTACCGTGAGTCCACTCACGTGATGTGAGTCCACTCACGTGCCGTGAGTCCACTCACGTGATGTGAGTGGATGCCGTGAGTCAACTTCAGAGATGATCAAATACTGTCTGATTTCTACGAGAGGACCCACGTGCCATGAGTCCACCTACGTGGCGTGACTGGGTGGCGTGAGTCAACTTCTGAAGATGTCTAATTGTGCCTGATTTCCACGAAACTAACCTACGTGTCGTGACTTGGTTCCACGACACCGTGGAAAATTACCGACATTAGTCTCCTACTTTATTTAGGATAGGATTCATCTTGTATCTATAAATACCCTTGTATTGTCCTATGCGGGAGAGTTAGTCATTACATTGTTTTGAGATAGTTTTTCAGTATTTTGAGTTCATAAACACATTATTAGTTTTTTAATCTTGGAATATTGATTTTAGGGTTTTATTCATCATTGAGATTTTAGTTTTTCTTCATTATTGTGAGTTTACAATTATGTTTTCATCCTCGAATTCTTATTGTGCTCTTGCGAATATGAGTAGCTAAACTCATCAACTAGGGTTGTGTGAACCATGAGGAATTAACGAAATTGGTTAAGTGCAAACCAATTCTGAACTGCTGTGAATGCATGTATTGTTATTCCCTTCATTGTGATTGATCTTCTAACGGTTGCAAACTTCAGAAACTCGCCTATATTCTAGACTTGCTAGAGAGAGAGGTAGAGATTGGGAAAAGGAAATAGCAACAAAAATTTAAAACTATCAACCTTTATCTAATAACTTGAGCCTTAACGGGAATAGTTATCTGAGGTCCAGGACAAGGGTTAGTAGTACGACGCTCGAAAACAGAGAGGAGAAGAATGAAATTCATCTAACCAAGGTCGAGAGACGTTTAGATGAACATATCTTTGTCACAACCCGAATCCCATTCGGGCCGGATTGGCACCCGAAGCCGACAAGGCCCGAGAGAACCAATCTTTGCTCATGTCTAGTCATATGCATCTCACTCAATAAGCAGCACCATCACATAGAGGTATAAAATGTCAATAGCGGAAGTTATGAAAACATATATTATATAAATGAAACTTGGCCGATAGGGCCATCAAGTCAAACTGGACATGCATCTCTTATATTTTTCTTCCCACATATGTCTACAAAGCCTCTACCGATACATATACATAGCCAAGCTAGAGTCGGGACAAGTCCCCGCTTTATATAGCATGTACAATACCAAAATCAATGTACACTATGACTCGAAAATCCCCAAACCAACTGAAGCTCACCAAAAATCTGCAAATGACCCACACTCTACTGTGGAGGTCCACTAACACCTGTACCTGCAGCAAGTAAGGTAAATCCCCCCAAGGGGGTCAGTATGAAGAATGTACTGAGTATGTAAGGTCTTAAGCAATCATTACATACAGATAAACATCAATGGAATCAAATATAAGAGCATAGTAAATATGGATAAACCATCAATTTGTGATTTTGGAATCATGCACTTTACTTTCAATACTTTCGTTGCTTCTTTACTTCTATGTTTATTCATCTTTGCCTGTGACCTGTGATACCCGGGCCCCGACTGATCGGTGGGTTTAAATAACATAACGTTATGTTAGGATCGGCTCGAGCTAGGCTTATGCCTCTAGAGCTACCACCCATGAATTCATATATCGAGCTCGGCTCGAGCTAAGTTATTACCTCTAGAGCTGCCACCCATTAACCAACATATCAAGTTTGGCTCGAGCTAGGTTATTACCTCTAGAACTACCACCTGTCAAGATCGGCCCGAGCTAGGCTTATGCCTCTAGGACTGCCCCCTGATCCAATAATCTCGGGATCGGCTCGAGCTAGGCTTATGCCTCTAGAGCTACCACCCGTACTCTTAAACCAACGATATGCATTACTTTCTTTCTTTACTTTTGAGAGATTGATACCTTTACTTGTGAGAGATTGGTACATTCTATGAGAGATTGACACTTTTATAGTCATAACACTGTTGGAAGCTTTGGAACATAACATTATTGGAACTTTGGACCCATGTCCATAACTATGTAACACAAGAATAACAACGACTAATGAATGAGGAATATATGACTTAACAATAGATAACAACCTGAAATGAGATACCTTTGGTCATTTCGGAATGGAATAAGTACAATGTCAATATGAACAATATGCTGCGGAAGGATACAGAAAGAGTAACCTTACATACCTTATATTCTCACTATGAATACACAGTCCTATATGTGAATACATTAATCCATCTCCTTCCTTATGTTTCACTCTACAACCCAAGTACATAACGGGCGTACGTTAACAATCAACTACCTTACAAGAGTATAAGGGTCACAATGAGTTACGTGACTGCTACATAGCGTCATTTTGTCTTTCACAATACAATCCATTTCATTAACATACCAACAATACCATAACATACCATACATTGACTAATAGATCATAAGCCAATAACATTTCACACCACGTTTATCCTTTACACTTCCTCGTTAACACTACGTTACCCTTTCTCCGTCAAGTCACTTGATAACTTTCACAATAGCACATGAACAACAATCAATGATTTATACCATTCAAAATACCTCTGGGATACTCCTTTAAAGTCATTCAAAAGGTACCATAAGTTGATAATTACATCCATAAAGGGTATAGGGGCTTTGGGGGGTCAAAGAGATGCAAAAACAATCGAAAGGGAATTTTGGGCTGGCCTGCGAAGCTACCTGCTCCTGAAGGTGGTTGACCTGCATCCGCAGGTGACCCTTGGCAGTATCCAGGGGCACCTGCAAAGTCACCTGCGCCCGCAGGTGCCCGTTTTGCCCCAAAAGGGTCTCTTTTGGGTCTTTTTATGCAATGAATGGTCCATGATCATAACTAAAATTCTCTTAAAATATTTTAGATCATCTTGGATGCCAAAAATCATCCATGGTTTCACAACACACATGAACATCATCAAAACCACACTTTTCCTTCAATACACCACCCAATCCATGCACAATTTTGCAATAACAATTCCAAACATTGTGTACAAAAATAAAAAAAGTTAAGGCTATAATCACATCTCACATGTCAATATTGAATCCATAAAGTTCACTTCCTTCAACACCACAAGTCCATTTTCAAGTTTACAAGGCAAAAACCTTCACCGATTAAGCAACCATAAATTGTTTCACACATAGTGAACTTCCCACACTTCACCAACATAACCAACATGATATACAACATATTCCATGCATATAATGTATTAAATCACAATAATAAATACTTACCAATACTTACCAAGAGTTGATCTTGTCCCAAGAGGAAGATAGCTTAGGGTTTGTGTGTTGAGAGAAAAGTAATATTTTTGGAAAATTCTAGACTTTGCACATGTGTGGAATGGTGAATGAAATCTGATTTTTCACCTTATATAGACCCTTTAAAGTCATACTTATCCAATAACTTTGGTCAATAATTGATTTGTGGACTTGGTCATGCAAGAATGGGTCAATTACCCCTTTGGGCCATGTCTTGTAACTAAATTTTTTGTTTGGGCCTTAACTTGACCCAATGGCTCAAGACTACTTTAGCCCACCAAAATTTAGTGTCTAATACCTCAAAACTCCCATGTTTAATTAATTCCATGAATGTTAAGGTAATAACATAGGTTCAAAAATGTACGGGGTGTTACATCCTTCCCCCCTTAGGAACATTCGTCCTCGAATGTTAGTGACATTATCCATTTTGAATAGACGGATCATTCTTCATGTTATCATATGGATATACAATGCTCATAGATACCTACTCTTGCTCTAATCCCGTACTTTGAACTTTTTCGTCCATTTGAAACAAATACGGATGCTTCGACTCTATCATTTCTTCGATTTCCCCATGTGATTCTGTCTACTTGCTGGTTTCTCCAATAATACCTTTACGAAAATTACTTCTTTATTTGTTTTATCTTTTCACTTAACGATTTAGAATAGCAATAGGTACCTCTTTATAAGTGAGATCCTCCGTAACTTGTACATCGTCAATGCGAGTAATACAAGATGGATCTCCTATACACTTTCAAAGCATCGGACACAAGCTACTGAATGAACTGTGGAGAGTTCTTGCACTAGTGCTAATAGATACGCAATTTGCCCAAATCTCTGGACAATTTTCCCTTTTCTTTTCGAATCCCATTATATATTTTTTTTCTTCATTGGTGACACTGTCAAAAATACCTAATCATCTATGGCACATCTTAATTCCCTTATTCTAATATCGGCATATGATTTATATCAACTTTGGGCAATTTGTAGCTGCTGTTATATCTCCTTCACCTTCTCTATAGCTTGATGAACAAAATCTGACCCGAGCAAAGCAAATTTCATCAACTGTAACCCATCCAATTGATTATCTATATTTTCTTTCACATAAAGCTTCGTAAGGTGCCTTTTGATACTTTTATTGTAAGCAATCTTAATAAACGATAGATGTTCATCCCAACTACCTTTAAAGTCCAATGTACAAACTCATGGCATATCTTCAAATGTTCATATAATATGTTCTGTTTGTCCATCCATCTGAGGATGACAAGCCGTACTTACATCCACCTGTACACCCATGCTTTACTGAAAAGACTTCCAACATCGTACAATAAGGTGAGCTCTCCTGTTTGATATAATAGTGAGTGGAATCCCATGTAATCGCACTATCTCTGTAACATACAACTTTGCATAATGTGCAGCTGTATCGGTGGTCCTAACTGGTAAGAAATACGCAGACTCGGTAAGCCTGTCAACTATTACTTACATGGAATCAACCTTCACAGTGTACGAGGCAACCCTGTGATTAAATCTATGTTATTCATGTTCCACTTGCAAACTGGAAGGGTAATACATTGCATAAAACATACAGATTTCTGATGCCATACTGTTAATCAGTGACCGCTTGGACATTGAGCTACAAGTTCTACAATGTGCTTCTCATGTAATCTTACCAAGACATCTCTACTAAACCATGGTACACACAATCTACATTGGCGTTAAAGTACTCCCCCTTATGTTTGTTTAAATACCTTTGTTGAACTTTGCTGTACATTCTTTTTCGATTGAACTAAAATAGGATTTACATATTGCTTTTCCTTTATCTCAGATACCAATGAAAATTCTGCCACATTTGACACTATAATTCTTTCACCTGAAGTTTTATACAAGTAGTGGTGCCATCTGTTACAAGCAATTCCACAACTGTTAACTTAAAATCATATGTGGAATAATTTCTCTTATGTGAACGCAATTGTCTTAAGGCATATGCCATCACATTGTCGTGCTGCATGTATACACCTCTCACACCAACTTTTAAAACATCACAATACATTGCATACTCACTACAACATTTTAGTCTTTTGGCCACACTAAATCTGGACCACGCTTGTAAAGTGTTGCCTAAAATATATTTGGTTATGCTTTTAAAGCGTAGCTATAGTTTTTAGCTTCTAGCCACATTAGTATTGACAACGCTTTTAAAGCATGGTCTTTAATTGTATAGGCCACACTTTATAAGCGTTGCCAAATAATGATATAATTGGCAACACTTATTTATACATACAGCTACACTTTTAAGTGTGGCATTTTTATAATTCTAAATACAACACTTTAGAAGTGTGGCCTAAAATTTTCATTAAAAAAATTAACTCTCCCTCCAAAATATATTACTCTCCCTCCAAAATATATTACTCTCCCTCCAAAATATATTACTCTCCCTCTAATTTCTAATTGGTCGAATAAATAAATCAAAAAAAAATATTTGGAAAGTAGATATTTTTACTCAAACCTACCAAATATTCTCACTCTCAAATTAGAAAACTCAGAACTCTCAAATTTGTCGAAGCTCCCATTCTCACTGTCAAAATTCTTCAACTGTCTAAGCTCCCAAATCTATCAAATATGAGACTAATTTCAGCTCAAATCCATCAAATTTCTTCTAATTTCACCTAATTTCAGGTCAACTCAGCTCAAATTTCTTCTAATTTTGCTAATTTCAGTGGAGATTTCAGTTGTGTGAGCTAAAAAAGGTAGAAATTTTCATCTTTTAAGCTTCCTTTTAAGAGCATCTGGCTTATATTTTGCATCTGGGTTGATTGCATGTTTATTTTGCATCTGGGTTTATTGCATGTTTATTTTGCATCTGGGTTTATTGCTTGTGGGTTTATTGCATGTCTCTTTTGCATCTGGGTTTATTGCTTGTGGGCTTATTACATGTCAACTTTGCATTGTGATTTTTCCAAAAGCAATGGAAAGTTAACCTGATTATCTGCTCGATCTTTCACAAAATATATTGTGCCCAAAGTGTAATATGGGTACTTTGCATCTAAGTAAATTTTTTTCTTTAATTATCTGATTTTTTTCAATTTCCTACTGTCTTTGTAGCATTTTTCAAATAAATGTGTTGAATGATGTATAAAGTGGTTGTAGTTTAAGCTTTATAAGCTTCTTTGTACAAAGAAGATGGTATAGATTAGACTATTGTAGTTTGTAGAACAAAGATTATGGATAGACCTAAGGAAATTCACCCGAATAAATAGGTTAATGTAACACAAGATGTTCAAACAATTGGGAAACTGTTATTGATATTGCAGTTTGCTTCTCTCCTCCTTCCTCCATCACTCCCATTTTCAAACTTTGTGACAGTAATTTTTAAATAAATGCGCTGATTGATGTTAAAATTCTTCTGTTCTCACTAAGGCTAAGAATCAATACCAAGTTCTGTTACTGAACATATCTGAATTGAATATATTGGGAGTCCAGTAGTGAAAGAATGTGAATCTTCTATGTATACAGATGTGCAAACTGGTGATTGTCGTTCATCAGGACCTTTTATGTTTCTTCATGCTATTCCTTTTCTTCTTTGGTGTATCTCTCCGCTGATTCTGTCTGAAGTAATTTTAGATTGAAATATGACTTTCGGAAATGTTAGTTTGTGGATTGTACCAAGTAAACTTGGATATCATCGATAGGTTCTTCCTTGTGTAATTGATTCACTATTGTACAACTCTTTCTTAAATTTCCTACTACAGGTTGGTTATCTCCTCTTGTGCTCCCATCCCTAATTAAAAAAAAGCAATGCTAGGAGTTTTTTAAGCAATGCTTCTATTTCATTTAAAAAAAGAAGACCTTGTGTCACTATTGTTTGAGTCTTGGCTAGGAGTATTTGAAAGAAAAGTATTTTGGAACGTCCTAATATTGAATGAGTTGGAATTCAGAGAGTAAGAAATAAAATGGCGTACAACTTACTATAGAGTAATATTTTGGAAAGTCCTAATATTATTCTCTTTTGTTTTTAATTTATTGTAATAGAGTTCCTTTTCCTGTTGAGGTAGCTTGATTGAGATTGTTATTGCGAGGTTGTTCTGAAGGTTATTTTTAGTTTCATAGATCCAGTTAGGCATTTATTCTTTTCCAGTACAAATGAAGTGTTAGATTAAAAATGTATGTTGTTAATTGGTTGTTCAGTTGCAACAGAATTAATGAATGTCTATGCTAGTCTATATATACTATATGAATACATACTATATGTTGAATTATTTCTATTTTCTATATTTCAATAGGCAGGTATTTTTTTTTTAAAATTATTTCTCAATGATATCTTAAAAACTGTAAATGATGTTGCAGGCTGTTGCTTTATTCAACCTAATCATTTTCCAACCAGAGGAGATTATTTAGGAAAGTTGGAACTGCTGAAACTTTTGATTTTTGGGGAACTGTTGAAACTGCTGGAACTTCTGATTTTTGGGAAACTGCTGGAACTTTCTCACCTTGTTTTACATTTGTAAGAAATCTACTCTAATGTTGCTTACTGGAGTGTATAAATTAGTATGTATTATTTAGTTAAATCTGATAGTATGTGATGGTACTAAATTAGATTGGTGATATATACTGCTTACACTTGTGTATTTCCTTTTTTTCTTCTTCTGAAATTGGCCCTCTCGCACTAGTGTATTACTGGTATACACTTTACAGTATAGACTCAGATAGAATTTTTAGAATTTTTATTATCTTGCACTAGTCTATTATATGTGTATCCTTTTGATCCGCTTAATAGATTAACATCTCACCTAAGCATTTTGATTCCCTCTATGTCCAGTAGTTGTGTAGCCTTGTACGAATACTGGGAGCTCACATGTCACTACTTATTTTTATTTCTTTTGTTTCTCAGATTTCATCTACTTGTTATGATATTCAATGAGCGTATTAGTTTCTTAGATTGTTGAATCTGTGGTAACCTTCTCACCTAATCAAGTCGGCATGGACCTCTACTCATTCTAAAAATTTATGCTTAATCCAGTACCTACATTTCATGCGTATAGGCCAAATTATGCCTCAACTCAACCTTAACTTGAACAACTTGAGAGTTTATTCAAAATTTGTGTGAAGCAAGATCCGCGAGTAATTAGTATCCAGTCTCCAACATTTATTATGTGTTTCTTTCTAAGGAATATTAAAACTCTTAGGATCTGTTTTGCGATTTATTTTTCTTTTCTATCACATCCAAGTCATTGGACTTAGATTGCTATTTGAAGACATGCTTATAGATTACAATTATATAGAAGTTGAAATCTCTAGAATCTGTTGAAGTCTTTATATCTTGTCCAAAGACATAGCAATTATGCTCTCAAGTTTGAATGAATTGTACATGATTCTGTGGGTAGGAGATCTCTTGTCAACCATCTCATCTGCAGTTATCCTTAGAAAGCATGCCCATAAGACCTATATTGTGATTTTATTTTGGTGTCCCTGTGTGTTTGTGTTGATAGGTATCTGAAGTTGTTAAACTGTTTAAACTTATAATTTCCTTGTATAAGTTTGGTGTAAATTTAAAGTGCTTGGTAAGAATAGTTAGTTAATTAAAGGGAAGTAGTTATGTATCTGAAGTTGTTAAACTATTTAAAATATGTAGCATGCGTACTTAATTTTTTTATATATAGGAGAGGGGGAGTTGGATCTGCTGCAGATATAAACTTGGATTTGGCTTAGCATAAAGTCCATGACTAGGTAATTTTTTTTTTATCATCTGTCAGCACATGCTAATACATGATTCTGATAACTTGTTTGTGACTTTTAGAATTAAAGTGTGTAGTAATTAATGTTTTTGTATATTGAAAAATCTAACATTAATGTTGGATTTTTAGGAACTCAAATATTCCATCCAAGGATTGGATGGATTTACCTAGGTATTCCCAAGAGTATATTAATGGTGTTGGATCTTTCTTAGATTTTGCTTACACTTATGGAGAGCCTCAAGGCAAACAAATTCAGTGTCCATGTGATCGTTGTGGCAATGTCTGTTGGAGGGAAAGGAGTGTAGTGCATAATCATCTAATAGACCGTGGATTTGTTAAAAATTATAAAAGATGGATCAATCACGGGGAATGGGAAATCCAGTTGGATGTTGATAATCATATGGATGACCCATGTGATGATATTGATGGGTTGTTGAATGATCAATTTAGACGTGTTCCACAAGCTGAAGGAGTTTATGAAGGTCCAACTGAAGATGCCAAGAAATTCTATAACTTAGTTGAAGAGGCTAGCCAAGAACTATATCCCGATTTTAAAGGATTCTCTAGATTATCATTCACAATCCGTTTATATTTGTTGAAGTGTCTACATGGATGGATCAATGAATCATTCACTTCTCTTTTAGAGTTATTAAAAGAGGCCATGCCCAAGTTGAACATTCCTCCGTCCTACAATAAAGCCAAGTCTATGGTTAAGGATCTCGATCTTGACTATGAAAAAATACATGCATGTCCCAATGATTGCATGTTGTTTAGGAATGATCATAAGGCTGATGAATTTTTCCATGTTTGCGGAGCTTCTAGATATATTAAACCTGCTGAAGTGGACAGTGAGGTTGTTGAGCCTTCTAAAAAACCTCATCGTGTTCCAGCAAAAATTTTGAGACACTTTCCCTTAATTCCTAGACCTAAAAGGATGTTTATGTGCTCAAAGACAGCAGATTCATTGAGGTGGCATGACGAGGAGCGTTGTAAAGATGGAAAGCTAAGGCATCCCGCTGATGGCCAAGCATGGAAAGACTTTGATAGGTTGTATCCGGATTTTGCATGAGATTGTCGTAATTTGAGACTTGGCTTGTCAAGTGATGGATTCAATCCATTTTGGACCATGAGTATATCTCATAGCACATGGCAGTTATGTTAATGGTTTATAATTTTCCGCCTTAGATGTGCATGAAACCAGAATACTCTATGTTGTCTTTACTTATTCCTGGGCCTCGATCACCTGGAAATGACATTGATATTTATTTACAACCGTTGATAGATGAATTAAATTTGTTATGGAATTCTGGTGTTGAAACATATGATGCTTCAAGAAATCAAACCTTTCAAATGCGAGCAATTCTTATGTGGACGATCAGTGACTTCCCTGCATATGCTATGCTATCTGGTTAGAGTACAAAAGGAAAGACGGCCTGCCCTTGTTGTAAATATGGCACTAATTCCTGCTATCTAAAACATAGTAGGAAGATGTGTTATATGGATCATCATGTTTTTCTACCCATGGATCATCCGTGGAGATCTAACAAAATATCTTTCAATGGAAAAACATAATTTAGGCCTCCTCCGCCTCTGTTAAATGGAACTGATGTGCTGAATAACTTAAAAAACATGAACAATGTGTTTGGGAAGGTGAGAAAGAAATCAAATGATGGCCCGTGGAAAAAAAGGTCAATCTTTTTTGAATTACCTTATTGGCCAGACAATCCCTTACCCCATAACCTTGATGTAATGCACACAGAGAAGAACATAGTTGACAATGTAATTGGAACTCTTTTGGATATTTTTGGCAAAACAAAGGATCATGCAAAGGCTCGTTATGATTTGAAAGAGATGGGAATTAGAAAGAACCTTCATCCAAAAGATGCAACGGATGGCAAGAGAGCAAAGATAGAAAAAACGTGCTTCTCAATGACTAATGGAGAGAAATCAGTTTTTTGTGGAGTTCTAAAGACAGCAAAGCTGCCTGATAGTAGTACCTCTAACATATCTAGGTGTGTGCAACTAGATGAAAGAAAAATATCTGGTTATAAGACACATGATGCTCACTTCATGCTACATTACTTGCTGCCAATACCAATTAAAAGCATCCTTCCTGATCCTGTTGCTATTGCTTTGATTCGTTTGAGTTCATTCTTCTGTCGTTTATGTCAAAAAGTTATCACACTGGAGGAAATAAATTGCTTAGAAGTAGAGATCAGAGAAACAATAAATCAGTTGGAGCGAATTTTTCCTCCTACATTTTTTGATATAATGATTCATTTGCCTATTCATTTGGCGAATGAGGTAAGATTAGGAGGTCCAGTTCAGAATCGATGGATGTATCCCTCTGAAAGAGATATGTGTACATTCAAATCGTATGTCCGCAACAGAAATTGTGCAGAAGGATCTATAGCAGAGGCATATCTGGTTAAAGAGTGCTTAACTTTATGCTCTAGATATTTGCATGAGGGCGTACACACCAGATTTAATAGAAGACCCCAAAATGATGATGAACGTGGATCGGGTGATGCTCAAACTTGCGGTTTGTTTCCTAAAAATGGTTGTCTTTTAGGAGCAAAGAAAGCTGCTGGTACTATTTTAGATAACCAGTCATTAAATCAGGCGCATGTATACTTACTGGCCAATTGTGATGTTGTTCAAGAGTATATTAGGTACTTTAATCACTTATAGTATTTCTTTTTTACATATAGTTTTCAACTTATTTTATTTATTGTTCTAACAAATAAAAATACTTGTGTGTAGACAGCATGAACTTGAGGTGAATAATCAGCCGCGAAGATCTAAATGGAGCAAGGCTAAGAATCATAGTCAAAACTTTTCTCAATGGTTTGAAATTCGTGCTTTGCAAGAGGATGTGCCAGATATTATAAAAGAATTGGCTAGAGGACCAAATTCAGTTGCTAAAAGATATTCTGGGTATCTTATTAATGGATATAGATTCCGTACTAGGTATCGTGATGCAAGGCGTAAAACCCAAAATAGTGGTGTTACATTAGTTGCCTCCACCACAAGCTTTGCAAGCTCAAAGGATAAAAATCCAGTTGATGCAGATTTGGCTTATTATGGAAGAATAGTTGATATAGTTGAGTTAGACTATTATGGCCATTTTAAGATTGTTTTATTTAAGTGTGACTGGTATGAGGTTGAAAAAGATATGTATGGTCTTACTTATATCTACTTCAACAAGAAATGCTCTTTGGAAGAGCCTTTTGTACTAGCATCTCAAGTGCACCAGTGCTTCTATGTTCAAGATCTATATGATCAAGATAGACATTATGTTATGAAGACTGTTCCGAGAGACTTGTTTAATGTAAGTGATGAGGTTGAACAAAGTTATGAAAATGAGCCTTCTGAACATTTGATGGGCCCATCTATACCAGACGTTGATGGTGAAGTTGTCTTAATAAGGAATGATCTACCAGAAACAATTATTGATATGGATGATGTGGATGCTGAAGGATTTCTTTCTCAACCACGTGAAGTTGAGTATGACGACGAATCTGAAGTCGAGTCAGAAGACGAGTTTGGAGACGATTTTGAAGATGAGTGTGAAGATGAGTCTGAAGACGAGTCCGAAGAAGAGTCCGAAAATGATTTTGATGATGAACCATGACTTTATTATTTTGTTGTTGACCCATAGTGCTAGCTTTCTCTTTCTATTATTTGATGTTTGCTG
Organism: Capsicum rhomboideum; assembly: GCA_031232105.1. Lineage (NCBI taxonomy): Eukaryota > Viridiplantae > Streptophyta > Magnoliopsida > Solanales > Solanaceae > Capsicum > Capsicum rhomboideum. The sequence goes on along the minus strand of CP124719.1, from coordinate 40,825,428 downwards.
GTACATAAACTCTTAGGTATCTAATATGTAGAAACACATATGAGATTGGCAATGTTTATGTATTTGTTGGCTTCTTTCTTGTGTCTGATTATTTTTCTGATTTTGACCCATAATTCAAGCTTACTCTTTTGTGTGCCTGATTATTATTCTGATTTACAAACTGCACTTGTTACTTAAATACCTATTTTTCTATTTTTCAGGTAGTGGTCATCCTAAGACCAACCGAGGGTGGCATACTCGGGAGGCAGATACGCCTGCTGGCACGTATGCTATTGGAGCCTCAGCAGCACAACGGGCTTTGGATGAATCTGTAGCTCAAGAGGTCGCACAACTGAGGACAGAAATTGGTTTATTAGCTAAACAGATAGCGGCCAGAGATACTGTGAAGGTGCATGCCATAGGTACACAGAGTAAAACACCTAGGCATGATGATTATGAATCTGATGAGGAGGCTAAGTACCTAGATCGAGAAGTGGCGGGTTTTCGAGCCAAGGGTCAAGGGTCTAATCAATACTCTTGGAACTCGAGGCAAGGGAATCAAGGTCGGAACTACTATGGAGATAAATACAACAAGTTGGGATATAGAGATAGAGAACGAGATCGTGATGGTGATTGGAGGAGAAAGGATGATTATAAAGAGAAGAGTGGAGTATATGTTCCACCAGGAAACCGTGATGCTAACTCTAGATATTCAAGAATGGAATCCCTTCTTAATAAACTGGTTACGAGGTCAGAAAGCCAAGAAAACTATCTAAAAGAGATTAAGACAGATATTTCTAGAATAATTCAAAAGGTTGAGTCTCACTCAACTTCCATAAAGTAGTTGGAGCAATAGTTTGGGCAGTTATCGGTGGCATTGAACCAACGTCAACTAGGTACACTTCCGAGCAACACCATCTCGAACCCAAAAAATGATGCTCATTGTATGGCTATCACAACAAGAAGTGGAATGACTCTCATTGAGGCACCTAAACAAGTTGAGGGTGCTCATGCTACACAGGAAGAGTAAACGAATGCCACAAAAAAGGTAAAGGAACCTCTAAAGAAGTATGTTCCATTCCCAAAACTTCCTCCACCTTTACCTCAACGTCTCAAGAAAAAAGTGGATGAAAATAAAATTGTTAGTGGGAAGATCATGAAAGAAGTTGAAAAGCCTCAAACTAATGAAAATAAGATGAATGCTGAAAATTAGAATGGAAAGGAAGCCCCACAAATGCTAAACCCCATTCCTAAGATGCCACCTCCATTCCCTCAACGCTTGAAGAAGAAGAAGGAGGATGGAAAATTTCATAAGTTTCTGTACATATTGAAGTAACTTTCTATAAACATCCCTCTTGTTGAGGCATTAGACCAGATGCCAGGTTATACGAAGTTCATGAAAGACTTGGTGACGAAGAAGAGAACTGTTATTTATGAGTCTGTTGGTTATTTGCACCATTATAGTGCAATTGCATCCCGTTCTCTTGTGCAAAAGAAAGACGATCTTGGTGCCTTCATAATTCCATGCACAATTGGGTCAGTTAACTTTGCTAGAGCTTTGTAGGATCTAGGTGCAAGCATTAACTTGATGCCGCTGGAAGTATTCAAGAAATTACTCTTGGGAACCCTCGAACCAACAAGGATGCAGTTGTTGATGGCGGATCATATGATCAAAAAACCTGAAGGCATATTATTTGATGTTTTGGTCAAGGTTGAAAACTTCATCTTTCCTGCTGACTTTGTTGTATTGGAATGTGAGGTCGATTTTGAGATGCCCATAATTTTGGGGAGACCATTTTTAGCCACCGACAGAGCATTGGTAGATATGAAGTGGGGTGAGCTGAAATTCAGGTTGAATAATAAGGAAGTCATGTTCAATATTTGTAGAACTATGAAGCAACCAAAGGACATGAGGGTGGTTTTGAAAATAAATATGTTATATGACCCTGGAGGCAAACCTAAGGGATATCTTGATGAAGTCTGAGTAATCAAGACACCCGTGTCGTGCCGTGATGTTAAATCAGGCGCTGCTTGGGAGGCAACCCAAGGTGTCTTGCTATTCCTACATTTGCTTTAATTTTTCGTTATTTTTGATCGACATTAGACCCACGCACTTAGGGTGCCACAGGTATGTTCCTAACTCGCTTGTTTTATTTTTGTCTAATGCATTGGGGATAATGCATGCTTATTTGGTGGGGGCGAAGGTACTTGTGGGTCTATATGTCCACTTGGGGTTTTTTGTTACCGTGTTTGTTTTCCCCAGAGTGTGCTATCATAGTAGAACCGGCATATTTAGATTGTTATCTATAGTATTTATATGTTTTCTTTTTTAATTAGGAGAAAAATAAGGGAACCATAGTGCAGTCCAGTTTTGAATAAGTTATGCTGTTTGATTGTTTAAAAGATACCTTTCCTGAAAATTTTGTTTTTAAATGGTGTGTGTAGTATGTTAGTTTATGACAGTTGTTGGATCTTGTTATGGCATTAGGATTATAGACAAAATAACTGTGGCTAGCATTTCATGAACTGGATAGATAGTAGTTGATAATGTAACCCCGTGCTATGTGTGTGTGAGGTCATTACTTAGTACACTCTGTGTGTGCAATTCAGAACTTGCCCGGTTAGTCTTGCCCAGGTTATAGGATAGTGGTTAGGAAAGGATCATAGGCCATTTTTGAATAAGTTCACGTTTAGTCTAAATGCCCGACCAAATGAATTAAGTATCCCTTGATCCCGATTTTGAGCCTTAATTGACCTGTTTCTTTCATTAGCCTATTCACCTCCCCATTTTGATTTATAATGAACCTGTCTTGGCCCTGGTCCCTCCTTGGACATTGTGTACCTCAACTCAGGCAAATCGCCTAAGTTGAGGGTGGCTATTATAGAGGTGCGTAGATTGATTTGGGTATGAAGAAGGGGTAGTAAAAGAGAGAAAACAGATTTGGGTGTGAAGAAAAAAATTAAAATAAAGTGAAATGAATAGAAATTGAAGAAAAAAAAGAGAGAGAAGAAAAAGAAGAGAGAAAAAAAATTAAATTTTTGTTCTATAAGTATGAAGGAAATCACACCCAAAATCTGAAAATAAATGAAGGAGAATAAGGGAGAATAAATAAGCATGGTTGAAAAGTGGAGCCAAAAATAGCATAGTGTCAAGGAGGGTTAAGTCACCATATCCATATGTACCATACCCATCCCCAAGCCTACATTACAAGCCGATTAAAGTCCTATAGTGATCCTAGTCCAACTGTCCGAAAAACTAAGGCATAGAAAATAAGGGCAAGCCTATGGTATTTCATGCATAGTGTTTGAACTTCTTTGTGTGAGAGAGTGTTTTGACCGAGTCCCTAATTTGAGATTCATTGGTATACTGTGAGTGTATGGGACTTCTTCGATTGTGAGAGTACATGGGTTGCATTCTTAGCTGCTATTCGTTTGGATAATGTCATTTGCATATATGCTCAATTGTTTGTTCATAAGCTAATGCCATCACTTGATCCCTTCTAAGTCACGATAATATGCTGCATGTATACACACCATGGTTTTGGTTTGTAAATAGGAGGGGTCAGAAAAGTTTTGTGCCAAAGGCAATGAGTCGACTGCTGTAGGTCCCTTAGGTTTCTCTTAGTTATGCATCATATATGTTTGTTTTGTTTTGTTCGCCTGAGGACATGCAAACTTTCTAAGTTGAGGGTGTTGATGTGTCATGATCACATGACACTTTCGATGCTTAAAAAAAGGAAAACATGCAATAACTTGGGTATATCTTGTGGGTATGATGTGTTTGCTGTTCTATATTGCAGGAGAATAGGTTTTGGAGGCAAAATGGACAAAAAGGAAGAAATCATGCCTGAGAACGAAGTATCCAAAGACGAAAGAGCTGAGTCCAGTGCCAGAGGAGTGACTCACGGCAGGACTCACGTGCCGTGAGTCCACTCACGTGACGTGAGTGGATGCCGTGAGTCAACTTTAGAGATTATCCAATACTGTCTGATTTTCACAAGAGGACCCACGTGCCGTGAGTCCACCTACTTGGTGTGACTGGGTGGCGTAAGTCAACTTCTGAAGATGTCTAATTGTTTCTGATTTCCACGGATCTAACCTACGTGTCGTGACTTGGTTCCACGACACCAAGTCACGACATCATGGAAAATTACGGACTTTAGTCTCCTACTTTGTTTAGGATAGGATTCATCTTGTATCTATAAATACCCCTGTATTGTCCTATGCGGGAGAGTTAGTCATTACATTGTTTTGAGATAGTTTTTCAGTATTTTGAGTTCATAAACACATTCTTAGTTTTGTAATCTTGGAATATTGATTCTAGGGTTTTATTCATCATTGAGATTTTAGTTTTTCTTCATTATTGTGAGTTTACAATTATGTTTTCATCCTCGAATTCTTATTGTGCTCTTGCGAATATGAGTAGCTAAACTCATCAACTAGGGTTGTGTGAACCATGAGGAGTTAACGAAACAGGTTAAGTGTAAAGTAATTCTGAACTGCTGTGAATGCATGTATTGTTATTCCCTTCATTGTGATTGATCTTCTAATGGTTGCAAACGTTAGAAACTCGCCTTTATTCTAGAATTGCTCAAGAGAGAGGTAGAGATTAGGAAAAGGAAATAGCAACAAAGATTTGAAGCGATCAACCTTCATCTAATAACTTGAGCCTTAGCGGGAATAGTTATCTGAGGTCCAGGACAAGGGTTAGTAGTGCGATGCTCTGAAACCGAGAGGAGAAGAGTGAAATTTATCTGACCAAAGTCGATAGACGTTTAGATGAACATATCTTGTCAGATTTTGCATGCAGTGCAGCGGGACAGTTTTGCCAGCACCAATAACCGGTAGAGTTAAGGAATCATTGGGGATCATAGTCCTAGTGTATTTCTCATATTGAAAACAACTTCAAAGAATCACCACTTGTTGCGATCACTACTTGTTTACAAATATTTCCCCCCTTTTTACTTATTTGCCAACTACTTGAACAATAACTCAACCTACTTTCGTCCTATTCCTAGTGGGATCGACCCCAACCTAGTTAGGTTCTATATTTGATACATCAACCGCTTTATACTTCTTAGGAGGCATATTTTGGGCGACATCAAATTTTGGTTTCGTTGCCGGGGAGTACGGTTACGGAGTTGATTAGTTTATTTGTTGGAGTTGAGTGGTATTTTTTTTCTACACTTTTACGGGCACACGCCGGTGTATGCCAAATACTAGGATTCAAGGCAATCCCCTGATTCCACTTGATCTTGAAATAGAAAGGACTTTGAGAGCTAATAGAATAATGGTGAGTACCGACGAAGTTCAGGATCCTGCCGCCATGGGAGACATTCATTATCAACCAATTCAACCAGTTGGTCATGAAACAGTAGACCAAACTACTGCTCGGTTGACATGAGAAGAGCATGCTAGACAAGCTGCTCTGAGACAAGCAGAGAGAGATAATCGAGCTATGCAAGAAGCAGCCTAGCGACTGGATAAAGCTGAAGAGAGAGAAAGAAGATTGAGAACTCAGAAACCTCCTTAAATACCGCGTGTGCCAGTTTATGATGATCCTGAGGAAGAAGATGTGGCTTATTTCGAGCCAATAGAGACTGGTGCCATTATTCCCCAAGAGTTACCTCAGGGCACTAAGTTTGATATTACAAGTGCCATGATTCACCTGCTAAACTTGAAGGGTGTGTTCGCCGGTCTTCCTACTGATGATCCAAACATGCACGTGATGAATTTTGTGGGGGTGTGCACTTCATATATTTTACCTGGATTTGACCAAGAGTCTATTCGGTTGAGATTGTTTTCGTTTTCTTTAATAGGAGAAGCTACTTTGGTTTGCTAAGTTACCACGAGGTTCCATCACTACTTGGCAAGAATTGATAAATCAATTTCTAGAAAGATTTTTCCACCTTCCAAGATGCTACAGTTGAAGGATGAAATTTATAATTTCAGACAACTACATTTTGAATCACTTTACGAGACATGGCTAAGGTTCAAGAAGAAGCTACAGAATGTTCCGAATCATAGGATGAGTGGTAGGAATTTACTTGAAATCTTCTATAGGGCTTTAAATTCCAACATGAAGGTGGTAGCAGATATCACTGGTGGAGCATTCATGAGTCTGAGATGGGAACGAGCTTCGTAGATATTAGATCATATAACTAAGACCAACTGAGGGTGGCATACTCGGGAGGCAGATATGCCTGCTGGAACGTATACTATTGGAGCCTGCAGTACAACGGGCTTTGGACGAATCTGTAGCTCAATAGGTCGCACAGCTGAGGACAGAAATTGGTTTATTACCATGATTTGATTTTGAGAAGTTTTTGGAAAATAATTTGAAGAGAATTTATGCAGTTATTTTATTGTTTAGAAAGAAAGTAGAAAGCTAAATTCATCCAAACAATTAATTCAAACGTCCTTTTCACAAGTAATTATCACAATATAGGTCTAACTTAAAATTCCATAAATTATAATTAATCTATTACTTTAATACATTTCATCACAAAGTCATGAGTCTCAACTCATGATCAAGACACCTAAAAATGATGTCTAGTTAAAACGACAAGTATTGGAATCACTTCACCCTTAATCAGACCTTTTAACTTTGAGATTTAGTATATAATGTTTTTTCGTAAGATTTGCAAAAACTTCTGAATAGATATCCAACATCTGAATCTCTTTCTAGCTTATCTTGACTTAGTGGTGTATGCTGACTTGTTAGTTGCCTCTTTGATGCCATTTGCAATTATGTGCTAAATTCATAATGTGTAAGCATGGCTAACTTGTCATGTTGTATCTTACATAGTGGGTATTTGGTGCGTAGTATATTTTCCACCATGGTAAGTGTCTTAACTTGTTAGTGAAACGGGTAGCGGAATGACCAAGTAGGTGGGGGTTGACGTAAGGAGTCTTACGCTAGCAGGATAGGTAGAATACCAGTTGTGGGTTAAAAAATTAATCTCGACATAGCCTATCAGGTCAAAGGACAGGTTACAGGTTTGGGCAAGTCTTCTCAGGGCTTACTATGTGATTTACCATCTTATTAAAGGTTCAGGCTTAGGCTTTCCTGTTATAGTTGTCTTTCTATCCAAGGTAATCTCCAGTGTAGAGACAGACTTAGTATTTGGTAGTGGTAGGGTCATAAGGGTGTGGTGTCATAATTAGGGTTTCAGAATTAGAGCTTGTCTAAAAAGGGGGTGAAGGGGGCAAGGATGGGGGGGGGGGGGAGGGATCCCTAAGTGTTAAGTGAAGGCATGCTTCTTTTGAATATTTGTGTTATATTCATGTAATCCAATTCTAGTCAACCAATTAGGCTTACCAGTACATGTGGTTTATACTGATGCTACTCTTGCTATACCCTTTTTGGGGTATAGTCTTTTGCAGGATTGAATGTTGGTTTCTTGACTATTGTGGTAGTGATCATGCAACAACTCCCAGTTACTCATTCATGGTGGAATCTGGGTCATGGTTATTTCTTCCTTTTGTAGTGGATCTTTTACCTGTTTAGACTAGATCCTATGGTAGTTTATTTCCTTATTGTTGATTAAATCATGTAATAAGTTGGTTGATGTAAAATCAAAGACTTTCGCATATTGGATTTAAAGGGTTATCATATCTTGGTGGATTAGAGTAGGTGCCCTTACAATCTGGCCTTTTAAGTCGTGACAATTTGGTATCAGAGACTAGGTTGCAGTCTCTTAGTACAAAAGCAAATGTCGAATAGAGTCCTATGGATTAGTATGTTGATGTCCACATCTAATCTTTGGGTAGCTACGAGGCATTATAGGAAACTGTTTCACTTCTTCCTTTCCTCTCGTGCTCTGTTTTAGTTATTGTATGGGTTGAGTCTAATTGGTAACTCTTGATCCAAATTGGTATCTCTGCTATACAAGTAAATGTTACTTGAATATGTTGGAAATAATGTAAGAGACGTGAATTGGAACTGGGAAGGTTCCAATTTTTATCTGGCCCTCCGGACCATTTAAGCATATATTAGACAACCCACTTGGGGTCGTTACCTGCATAGTTAGGTGTGGTGCTACTAAGGCATGGAAATGTAACATTGACTTTGACTTCCTCTTCTTTCATGTGTGGTAATCATGGTTGTCTGATTGATTTGAACCTATGTTGTGTGGTTGCTTGAATTGGTTTGAATTTATGCCATATACATGCTATAAATTATTTTGTGTTGTGTTGTGTGGTGGTAGATTAACCTTGCACTACGTCTATACTATTGTGCTATGATGTATAAGGGTCTAAGCTGATGCTTAGGGATAGGAACCCAACTTGTGGTTGATGTTGAACACCGAAAAAACTTATGCTAAGAACAATTAAAACGCAGGAAAATTGCGTGGTTAACTTGTGGTTTTACGATTCCATAAATGCATTATAGGTTGTGATATAAGGTTGTAGTTGACTGTAAAAGGTTAAAAGACTCATTCCGGGTAACTTAGCAAGGTTTCGATGTTTATCGGGTGTACATTAAGGGTATTAAGTATTTGGGGGAAGGGACTGTAAAAATATTTAAAGTTTCTGGGCAGCCACTGGTTTGGGCCGCCACAACGGTGTGTACCGCTATAGCGGTGAGGGCGGGGCAGTAAGCCTGCCCCATTTTTCCCTGTTTTTGGCTTTCGTACGTGCTTAATATTTTTGAACTTTAAGGGTGCGGGGAATTACATCAATGAAAAATAGCAGCAATACCATATAAGCATGCTTATCATTTATTGATGCGGGAATAAAAATAACATCCATGTGTGGAAAAATAAAAGCAAGAAAGGTAAATAGTGTCTAGTACATACCCCAAATGGGTCAACCCAAATGTCTTAAAACCAAATGGGGGGAGGGATGAAAGGGAAGAAGGAGACCAAGCTAGATGCCCTGTCAGTCGCGGGGTTGCTGAGGCAAGGTTGTCTCCTTATGCGTTACTCAGGAAGGGAAACTCCCTCAAATTCTTCGGGTCCAACTTGGGGAGCTCCTGGTTGGGTGCTACATACCCGAACATGACATTTATGGTCTTCCACATTCGGGAAAGCAGGCGATTCCAGGAGTGTCTCTTCTGCCTCTCCTCGTCAAGCTCTCGGCAGAGTGCTGCGACATCCTGGGTAGTGGTAGGGGCTGCAAAACTGGAGGGGCGCTGTCCATGTACCTCCTAACTATGGCCAGTTCTGCCTCCAACTGGCTACTAGGGATAAGGGGCTGGGACTAGGGGGAGCAGTATCACCATCATTGTCCTCGTCGGCACCAAGGGCCTCCTCCGCAGACCTGCTACTCCCCACCTCGCTGGCCTTTCTCTTCTTTCTTTTTTGAGATGAGGGCGCTCTCACCAAGAGAGGGTAAAAAGGGATGTCCATATCTCCACCATATAATTAGGCTCCTCTGGGACCCATACCCGTCTGCATAGCTCCGACACCAAACACCGCAGAAAAGGACCCTTCTTAGGACCCTGGTAGAAGTCCTTCCACTCCATCAATAACTGCTCCTCCATATTCAGTTGGATCCCCCTGATAGTGCAAACCACCACTAAGGCCCTAGGATAAGTCATATCCGTGGTGTTGTTGGACGGATGGATCCTCTGGGTCACCAGGTTCAGCCATCTCCAAGAGTCGGCCGAAATATAGGTACCAGTGACACCCTCAATAGTAGGCCAGTATACCATGTCCCAAAACTCCTCCGGGATCAGCGTGTCCCTCAGCCATCCCATGTCCATCTCCTAGGCCTTGGCCATATAGTCAGCATTGGAGACATGGGGGATGCAGAACACCTCATTGATGGTAAGGAAATCTATGGGGATGTACACTCCTCGAATGAAGATAGTGGGGCTGGGGGAATACCAAAGCACGGTAGGAAGGATGGAAAAAAACTCCTACGTCTAAGTCGTAACCCCATCAGGGGAGCCTCCACTAATGGGCCCCACCAGAGCTTCTGCAGGCAGTTGTAAAACTCCAGTGCCTGCTATACATTTTTGATGTCGAAGCCCCGCTCAAAGCAAAGTCCCATCCTCTGGTACTCTCATAATTTCTCCCGATAAGCCGCGTTGGGGAATCTCTCGTAGGCGGGCGTGTTGGCTTGGTTGTTGACCATGATTCATATAAACCTGCATGTGACCAAGAAAAATAGTTAGAAATCTTTACACGTCTGTTTGGGAGCGAAAAATTTCAAAAACAAAAATTTCCAGCTGAGCTGGGAGGCCACTGCCTGTGGCCTCCCATTATAGCGGTAGGCTTACTTCTATAGTGGTAATTTCACCATTATAGCGGTACCACTACAGTGGTAAAGACCGCTATAGCAGACTTAATCTTCCTCAACGGGCAATGGGTGCAACAATGGCACCCTTGGCCTAATTTCTCTGATTTTTCACTTTTTAACTCAGATCAGCAGTCTAGTAATGTTCAAAAACTAATCTTTACAAAAATTCGGGCATGGTTACTCCTAAATCATGGCTAAATCACCAATTCAAAAGTGAAGAAGACACTTCAAATTCTCTACTGTTTTAGGCCGGTAAGGCCGTAAACTTTGAGTTCCTTACGCCTATCGCAATGGGAACGTTCTGATGTAAGGGAAGCATCTATGCTTCAGAAATTCAACATTACAAAGAAAATTTTTTGAAATTTTAAAAATTTCTATAACCTCCTATTTTCAACCTAAATTATAGCCTACGACATGTAATTTCGTGTGTAGTAAATATTAAGAAGCGAGAAAGTTGAGTGTTACCTATTTTCGAAGATGACAATAAATTAATTAGGGAGGGGAGAGTAAATATTTTGAGTGAGAAGGGGAAAATAATGATTGAACATCTCTCCGTCCTCTATATTCTGTTTGGGACCGCTATAGCAGAGTGACGACCGCTATAGCAGTACCGCTATAGCGCTGTGGTGATTGCTGTAGCGGGGTCCCGTTGAATTCCATAAAATTTAAAGTTCCAATCCCTTAACACTCCCTCCAAGATGCGTAGTTCAAATAATTCCAAGGTTTCATTGACCTTCAAGGAGGAAATTTCATAGTTGCATTATAATCATTTGGGTGTGAAAATCCTTTTAGGGGTTGTTGGTTCCCGGGTTTGTGACTCGTGCAATTAGTAGAACCAAGGTCTAAGCGGTTGTGGTTCGGTAAGTTTGCAGGTTAGTTCAAAAATTTGAACTAGGATCCGAAAGGTAGTGGTAGCATCTCACGACCCGATAAAGGTATGTCCTGATTCTAATAATCCAGACTTGACTCGTCTATTCTTTGATCGTTCGGGGAGAAACGATCGGTAAATTGGAATCTGTTGTAACAATCTAATACGTTATTATTGGAAATTACCTCGGGCTTAGTGTGAGTCCAAAAATTATCAAAATGATATTTGAAAACATACATGGGGCCATGACTTTTTAAATGTGGGGACTTAAAAACTGTTGGGGGCCGGGCTGACATCATTCCGTTATATCAGTATTTATTCCGCTATAGCGGTAGACTGACCACTATAGTGGTGTGACACGACCTGTATTGGGTAAAAAATGGGTTTTATTTCCTTCTCCTAATTAACTGACATAAAAGCGTGAGAGGCTCCCCAAAACCCTAAACATTACCTCCCAAGCCTCAAAGCCATAGAAGGAGTAGGAAAGGGTTCGTATGGGTGCAAACCCATGGATTTCCGAGGGTCAACACATTTGTGGGATCTACTACAGGCTAGGATTTCACTTGGTTTGTCCTTTTTTCAGTTGGATGACATCTAAGTAAGCTACAGTTTAAATTGAAAAGCTTGACTCGGGTTAGAGAGTATGATTATAACCTAGGTGGATGTGAGATTCCATGTTTAGGCCTTCACGCATGGTGTTGGGATGGTTAAAATTATCTAAGGTTCAGGAAAAGCATTGGTTGGGCTGCTTATGCACCTTATCATATTTATATTGCATATGTGTTATAGTTGAATGGTTTATGGTTGTATATTTATCCTTAGGGTGACTATTTACACCATTTAGGGTGAGAGGAATTTTTCTCGGAGACTCTAAGGTTAAAGCCTTGAGAGGGTATTAGGGGTAGCGATGGGGTGTGCTATGACTAAAGTCCTGACCAGGAGAGTGGGGGATGGTTTATGGCTTAATCCCACTTGTAATTACGTGTGCATGTTACTACTTGAAATTTGATCAGTTGATGCATGTTGTTTGGTGGTCAATGCAATTACTTTACTTATTTATGGTTTACCTAGCTTGATTGTTGACATGTGAAGTGTTCTGATTTTGGGAACGTTTCCATGAGATATTGGTGAAACAAGGTTGGCAGATATTTATGTCTAGTGTTTTAGAAAATGGGTGGTAATTATCCCCTGCAGGTCATGTTTAGAGGGTGGATGCATCACCCATAGCGTGTATGTATGAGGGTCAGGTAAGTTTGACAGTCCCTTGAATGAACCAGGGCATACATTTATATGTGGTTATGTTTGGGATCCTTGCATGGTCCTGTATAGGTCATACATTTAGGAATATGCGTCATAGAGTCTTTGCATGTTGACATCGATCTTGGAATTAAATATGATCCTTCAACTAGTATTTATGAAATGGATTTCTATGTTGTATTGGAATGCCCCGGAATGTTGTGTTGACTTGGTTATGGTTTAATTTATCCAACTATCTATTATGATGGTACCTGTAGCTTATATTGACTTAGTGGTATGTGCTGACTTGTTGGTGTTGACTTTTTAATGCCATTTGCAATTATGTACTGAATGTATAATATGTAAGCATGGTCAACTTGTCGTGATGTATCTTATGTAGTGGGTATTCGATGCGTAGTATATTTTCCATCGTGGTAAGTATCTGGACTTGTTAGTGCCTCGGGTAATGGAATGACCAAGTAGGTGGGGGTTAGGGTAAGGAGTCTTACGTTAGTAGGATAGGCAGAAGACTAGGTGTGGGTCAAAGGAGGAATCTCAACGTAACCCTTTGGGTCGAAGAATAGGTTACAGGTCCGGGTAAGTCTTCTCAGGGTATGCTATGCAATTTACCATCTTATTAAAGGTTCGTGCTTAGGCTTTCCTATCATAGTTGTCTTTTCAGGCAAGGTAATCTCTGGTGTAGAGACAGACTTAGTATTTGGTGGTGGTAGGGTCATAAGGGTGCGGTGTCATAATTAGGGTTTCAGAATTAAAGCTTGTCTAAATAGGGGTGAAGGGGGTAGGGTGTAACCCTAAGTGTTTAGTAAAGGCATGCTTCTTTTGAATATTTGTGTTATATTCATGAAATCCAATTCAGGTCAACCGATGAGGCTTACTAGTACGTGTGGTTTGTACTGATGCTTCTCTTGCTATACCCTTTTTTGGGTATAGTCTTTTGCATGATTCAGTGTTGGTTTCTTGACTGTTGCGGTAGTGATCATCCAGCAGCTCCCACTTACTCATTCATGGTGGAAGCTGGGTCATGGCTATTTCTTCCTTTGGTAGTGGCTGTTTTACCTATTTAGACTAGATCCTAGGGTAGATTATTTCCTCATTGTTGATTGAATCATGTAATAAGTTGGTTGATATAAAATCAAAGACTATATTAGATTTAAGGGGTTCTCCTATCTAGGTGGATTAGAGTAGGTGTCCTCACGATCCGGCCATTTGGGTTGTGACAAAAATACATATACCCATGGGTTTTCCTCATAATTTCATGAACCTAGTGTTTTAAAACACAAGAATTTCACCATAAATTCCCCATTTGAATGATTTTAGAAGATGAACGGATTAATCGTTGTTAAAAAGGAGTAAAATCTTACCTTTACAAAGGATTTCCACCCAAATTAAGAGAAAATCTCCCCTCTAGGGCTTAGGAATGAAATTTTGGAGTTTGGGGGCTGAAACCCATCAAAAATAGGTTAAAAACTATTGTTGTGTTGCTATAGAGACATGTCGTCGCTATATAGACGTCTCTATAGTGATGTGACCCACTACAGCGTCCTCTGTTTTTTAGCACAGACAATCTTAAGTAAAATAGTCATAACTCTTTACTCAAGAAGCGGATGAACAAACGACAGATTGTCTTGAAAAAAAGACTCAGAGATCTTTAATTTAGTGCATATTAGGCCCCCTAAATATTTATATTCTAGGAGGAGTACTAGTTTGAAATTGATACTAGTTTAACCTTAGCCCAAAACTAAATCGGTAAGGACACTTTCAACTTTACTTTGTTCTAGGGGTATTGTATGAACTTAGTACATATCAAATGTACTCCTATGCTAAAGAATTAATCCTAACACTTATGATGAATGAGAAGCACATGCCTTTACTGCATATATTTTCAGTAACGACGAAACCGGTCGTTACTCCTTTGGCTAAAAACGGTCACATGTATGTTAGGACGCATTATATGTTGTTCTTATTCTATGCTACATAGTCTGCTTCATCCATGCTTATTTTATTGCATGTTTAATATACATTTTTGCTTTCAACATGACTTGTCCAAAGTTTTAGAACATCATTGGGCAAATAAGCTCAAAACATGAGTCTTCCTAAAGCACTCTTTAAAAGTTCATCCTCAAATTTGTTCAAAACCAATAGTCTAATTCACATTGACCACGTCAATACTTTCAAATATTCAACCATTTTTAGTGGACCAATTGTTTGATTGATAGATTTTAGGACTCAATCATTTTTGGAGGATTTTTCAGAAAATTACAAATCAGAAGGTTAGTTTGTGTTGAATCTTTGAGTCTTCATGCCTTTCTTCAATTTCTTCTTATAACAAAAGTCCCAAAACTTATCAAATGGTCAAAGTCATGTCCATCCTGTCATTTTTTTGAGGTGCCTCATTCTTCAAATTTTGGACAAGTGTATTGTTTAAAGCAAAACAAGTGTTGTCTACTTTATAAATTATCTTGGGTTAATTATTATGATCAACAAACTAACATTTTGTATTTTGAGTTATTCTTGTTCTGTAGAGAGGTTGATTTGTGTTGGTAACTTGCTACTTCTCAAAGATCAAAGCGAAGTAGTTTCAAAGATTTATTTCAACATGGAAGCCAGTTTGATCAACACCATCACTTCAGGTGATTCAATCTCTAATGTGCCCATCAAGATTGACTCTACCACTTCAACAAAATCAGAACCATACTTTGAAGCCATCACCCATCTTGAAAAATAAGTGGCTGAACTAAGGTCCATGATAATACAAAACAACGCATCTTCTCAGCTCTCACCAAGTATGAACACAGTTCTTGTTTTTTATCAAGAAGAGCCCATGCCCTTTTCAAATGAAGTTGATAAGGGAAATCATTTCACCACTCCTCCACAAATTCAAGATACTCTGCTCATTCATACTCTCCTTGTGAAAGCATTTGATTTTCCAAATGTTCATGTATCAATGACACACCATGTTCCACTTATGCATACTTATATTGCTATGAATTCAATGACTGGGTTGTCTCGATACTAACCCTTATGGTAAGATTTAAATAGATTCCAAGACTCCTGATAATGAGGTGGTGGACAAGAAGCTCAAAGAATTAGAAAATGTGGTATAAGATAATTGTGGGTTCAATAACAATTAGAGTGGGAAATATGAAGAGTGGTGTGAGCTTCCCAAATTAAAGTTTCCTCTAGGCTACATGATTCCAGATTTTAAAAAGTTTGATGGATCGGGAAACCATTACTCTTATTTGAAAGCTTACTGCAAAAAATTGATTAGTATAGGAGAGAAAAAAAGGATAAGAATTAAACTGTTCAGTCAATGCTTGAGTGGCAAAGCTTTAGAGTGGCATTCTAAGCAAGATGCGACCAAGTGGCATGCCTGGGATGATTTGACAAAAGCTTTTATGAACCAATACAGATTTTGTGTTGACATCATACATGACAGAATCTCGATCTGAAAACTCAATTACAATGCCTTTAAACTCTTCTGAGAATATGCTATACGGTGGAAGAAAGAAACATCTAAGGTACACCCGCCAATGGATAAACAAGAGATGATCACTCACTTTATTCAAGCACAAGACTCAGACTACTATGAATGAATAGTTGTAATGGGCGCAGAAACCTTCAATGAAGTTATCAAGGTGGGGTAAAGAGTCGAAGATGGCCTCATGAACAAGTCTGGCAACATTACAATCTTATAAAAAGGCCTTTCAAGTTGTCTCTCTCTAGAATAAGAAGGGAAAAGAGAAATAGATTATGGGATCGATGATACAAGAAGGTACATCATATCATAGTACCAACCCAATGTTCAGTATGGTCAGTATTTTCCATGCTTTTATTACCCTACGTGCCATTATGTCAACCTCAATCTCCCCAAATGATGTGTCTTATCTATAACCCATATTTGACGTATCATTCACTGGGATCACCACAAAATCCTCAAAATAGTGCGCCTCATCCCTTCTTTGAAAGAAAGCCTCCCAAAGCCTTCACACCACTAGCAGAACCATTGGCTCAACTTTATGAAAAGTTGAAAATAGCAGGGATCCTGCATCTAGTAAAAGCAAAATCTGTGAATACGTCAACCAAGTGGTATGATCCGAACAAATGATGTGCCTACCACTCAAGAGTAGTTGGACATGATACCGAAAAGTGTGTCACCCTTCGAAACAAAGTGCAAGACCTAATTAACAACAAGGTGATACCTCTTGTGGTAGCTCTACCAAGTTTGAACAGCAGCCCTCAATCCGACCATGAAAGTAGGCCTTTGGTATAACTGGTAGTGAAATATAATGAAGCTTTCTGGAAGTCGCACTTTTGGCATCTTTCAATCTTATGATTATTACTTTCTTTCCTTGTAATTGCACTTTATTGATTTCTTTCCATGTAATAGCACTTCGTTGCTTTCATTTCTTTGTAATTACACATTATGGTTTAATTTCGTTGTAATCATAATTTTACTAAATTGAACTACGTTTGACCTGAATTCTCAAGAATAAGCTATGTAGGCGGCCTATGTTGGATTCGGTAATATTCCTCGTAAGATCTCCATTTCCCTTCACAAATAAAAATTAGGGCAGAATTTTTGAGAAGATCTCAAAAATCCACATCAAATGACATTTTCTACAAGGTTGAATACAGGAGCTTATTGAAGATTAGACAGAAGAAGAATTTCTAACAAGGTCTCGAAAGTTCCTACAGAGAAGCATTACGATATGCAAGAAAGTTCAAGGGCTTTTTGGTGTTCTAAACTAGGGCAGAATTTTTGAGGAAGGCCATAAAAAATTCCACTAAGGTTACGCTTCAAGGCCAGAATAGTTTGCAAGCCAAGTGCTGGAAGAAGTGAAGGACAAAAAGGTAAAATCAACACAATCCATCCTCAAAACTAAGAATTTTTATTTGAATGTAGGGTTCAGTAAAAGCCAATTTTTTTCTTTATGGGGCATTGCACAAATGAAGAGAGTTGAAATCTCAAAGTCCATAGAAATAAAAAACCCTTCCATTATATTACTTTTATGACTACCCTACTTTCACCTATTTCTTGTCTCTTTATAGGAGGGCCATCCTTGCCTATTGTCGAGGATGGTCACAATAATATAAAGTTCCCATAGATGTTTGAGAACCCCGATAATCTCCAAAAATATTCTGGGAGAAAACACAAACAACAATTGGTTTTTGTAAGCAATCATAAAACAACACTTACGCAAAACAACAATAAGTGTCCTCTCAAATAATTAGGCCACTTAATTTCATCCCTTAGGAATAGCGGGTGATGATCACAAGAAAAAATGGTCCCCTGAAGACACTTGTGAGACCACAAAAATCTTTGCAGGTGACCGATAGACACCTCCCGGTTAAAAACATCAAGATTAAGAGGCACCACTCTGAGTTTGTCCATACCTTTGAATTATTTTTATGCATATATTTTATCATATCTGCATGATCTATGCACACCTGATTCTCATCCTTTGCAGCGAGATACATAGGCGGCCCTCCTCTTTGGTACCTTTTATTTAAAAAATAAAAATAAATAATCAACAAAAAATTTAGGATCATGTCTTTGACTTGGTTGGTGCTAACACAGTTAGGAGCATGCATCTGAAAAAGAAAAAATAATTGATTTGATAGAGAGAGCTGACTTTATTTATGAATCATAGATTCTTTTTGTACCTCTCATCATACTTTTGTGACACTCGAAAATATTCCTTGCATGCATCCAAGATAAAAATAAAATCAACTTTATTGCTTCATGTGTATTTTGTGATGAGTTTTTAGATTTAATTCAATTGCATTGCATTGTTGATCTAGAACTTGTCCTGAATATTTGTTGAGGTGAAATCCTGGGTAATGCTTGGTTTGGGAAAGGATCGTAGGCCTTGTTTGACCCAATTGTGCCTTTCATACCTGCCAAATGACATTAATCCTTAGCATGTACCACTTTGAACCTAATCCTATTCTTTGGAAAACCACATCTTAGCCTATACCCTTCTGAGTGCTTACATGCACTACCTCTCTCTTGGACCAACCTCCTTGAGCATGTTGGAAATGTGCAAATTGGAGCAAAGATCAAGTTCAAAGTTGAAAAAGGAAAAAGATGCAAAGTCCCTGACGCCAAGAATACAAAAAAACAACTTCAAAAGTTTTGTGAAAGAAGAGTCAAAAACTCTGAGAAAGCATGGAGAAATCTCAATGAAAAATAAGAAAATACTCCAAAAAAAAGGGAGAAACTTCAAAAGAAAAAGGAAAACTCCTAAAAATAAAAAAAGAAAAGGCTCAAGCAAACAAAGATTCAAAAGAAGCTGGAACAAAATACAAAATAAAGGGACATCAAAGAAGATCGAGCGCTAATGGCGTAGCAAATGCCAAAAGCACAAAATCAGTGCAATGTTTAAGGAGGGATTATGTCACTCTTATCCCAAATAAATATCCTACCCATCCCCAAGCCTGCATTATAAGCTGATAACAAGCCTACATGATATCATTTCAAGAGTTCTCATATTAGTGGAGACTTATACGAAGGCCAAGCATATGGCATCTCAATAACATGCTTTGAACATCCTTCTGTTTATGATTGCACTTTGTAAAAGTCCTCAAATCAAATATTTCAAGTGAGTGTTGAATAGTACATTCTTTGTGGTGAGGGTACTTGAAGCATGGGGTTAGGTTTAGTTTAAAACCTTTGTTTGAAGAAAGACAAACAAATCATATCGATACTTAGGTGTATTTGAGGTACCACTCAAAGTTATTGGAATCATCTCAAAGCAGTCTCAGTTAAAAAGAGAAGTAAATAAGAAGAACTCCCATACAATACTAGCAGTTGGTACCGATTGCAGTCTAGATTTGATTCTCTTCCCTTAATTTTTGAAAATGGGTAGATGCTCACCTTTAATATCTGTCAAAGTAACTTGGTACTCCCCAACATAGTTGCCTTTCTTTTATTTGGGTTGTTCACCCTAAAACCATGACCAATAGGCTAACCTTACAAGGGTAAGATGCCTATTTTGTTGAATTTTGTCGTTCATCCCAAAAACGTGACCAATAGATAAATTTTGTTACTCTTCTTCTGGACTCATGTTCATAGCTCATTTGCTACTAATAGTTTCATTATAGGTTTTTACACCAGAAATTTAGAACTACGTCTAACCTAATTCCTGGTTCAATAGGATACATAGGCACCATAACGGCTCGGTCATGTTCCTCATAAGATTTTTGTTTCTCTTTGTGACAGAAAGCGGGGAAAATATTTTTAGGAGATCTCAAAAATTTACAAGAAGATGCTTTTCTCTAGCAAGCCAAGGTTTGAAATCATGATAAAATATTTTCAACCAAAGCCTAGGAATTGCACAAGATGTCAATTTCCCCATCAACAACATGAGATTTGCCTTGAAGCATGTAACTGGGGCAAATTTTTTGAGGATGACCTCAAAAATTCCACCAAAGCATCATCAAAAAGCTATTCAAAGATCAATGTTGTCCCTCTGATGGACCAACACATCCTATTAATGGATCAACATTGTCCCTTCGATGGACCAATACATCCTATTGATGGATCAACATTGTCCCTCCGATAGACCAGCACATCCTATCGAGGGATCAACATATATCCTATTAATGGATCAACCTTTGTCGAGTAGAAAATGAAGGTATGGTGAAAGAACTATCTACCCTTCGTGAATTATATTTTCTACTCGACAAAGGTTGATCTATCAACAGGATATATGTTGGTCCATCGATAGGATATGCTGGTACCCTATAAATAGCTCACTATTTTTACTAAAAGAAGCAAGTCTTGAAGGTTCAAAAAATTGTTCAAGCAAAGAATAATGAGATTGTGAATTGAAAGAAGTCTTTCTTTGTCAAGTGAAAGTTTTTAAAGCTAGAATCCTTATAATACTCTGATGAGCTTAGGACTTTGGCTAAGAAATAAGTGATTTTTCTTGGTGATGGTTAGAGAACTCCGGCGGAAGCTTGAAGTCTCTTTTTCTGCTCTGAAAAAGGTAGGCACCCCTCTCTCTTTTAATTTTTTAGTTGTTGATTTGTCATTTTTCTTTATGCTAGAAGCATGGTAATTTTCATCTGTTTTTGGTGTAATATAATGATAAAGTTATAAAATAGCGATGTTGGAACCTTTTATTAAGTGAGAGTGGGATTATACGCTGTAGAAGCCTTGAAGGCCTTAGGATTTTCGTGCGATGAAAATTATATTTGTTATGTTGAGCTAACTATCTTGTTTCAGTTTTAGTCCATTGTTTTAGTATGGGGTTTGTTTGTTATGGTCTGATTCACTATCTTGGTTTAATATCCTCTTATCTTAGCTGTTAGCTCTCAGTATTCTAGCTTGATATTACTTGTTACAAACTTTGTTTACTGTTTATATTGTAGTACATTAATGGGACTACCACTTGAGTTCCTTTAGATCTTAAAAGCCAAAGGAATAATGAGCACATGTCCAATAGTGAAATCAGAAGTCCCATGAATCCTCAAGGATCATCTCGACTATTTAAAGGTCATTTTGATTTTGTCAAATAGAGGATGAGGATGTGGTATATCATGGCATACCCTTTCTGAGGTCTGGTGGTTATATTTTTTTTTCTTTGTATAAGCTTTTTTGAAGTCTTGGTTTGTCTTGTGTCTGGATATGAATATTGAATGAAATTAATCCTCAAGTTTCCACTGACTCATAGTGTCAAAGGAACATGGAGTGTGTCACATTGGTTGCAAATAGTCCCTTGACCCTTCTAGGACGTATTTTGACTCAAAGTTCTCTTGAAGTTGTCAAGAAAAGGATAAGATGGAAAAGTGATCAAAATAGTGTGTTTTCTTATATTATTAAGTGAGATTGCTTGGGGTATGTTTGAATCTCTTCTTGTGTGATTTTAAATAAAAAATGCTTTTGCCTTGAAAGTGTCAAGCCCTTTTGTTCTATCTCCTACACAGTATTTTAAGCCATTTTTCAGAGTCTTGTATGTGTTTAAAAAGTCTTAACTTGTTGTTCCCTCTAGTCTATAATACTAAGAGAGAACCAGTGTTGGCTTAAAGCTCAAGGCTTAGTTGAGGATCCCTTCAAAACTTTGATATATATATGTTAACATATTTGGTCAAAGATGAAGGAGAAACTAGGTTATATTTGTCCTAATGTGTACTGTCAAACTCAAATGTTCTTAATGGTTCATGCTATCATTTAAGAATATTTGAAGAGGAATAAGGATTTGAACCATTTGAAATAGAATGAGGCTTTTCATAGTTTATTTTCTAGTTTTAAGAGGCTTAAGTGATTCTAGAATTATGACTATAAATCTCTTGCCCTTAGTCCTTAATATTGATTTTTCCAAACACATTGAGAGACCAAGACATATGTTGAAGTCAAGGATCAATGTAAAACCCCTTCCTATTTTTTCTTTCCCCTTGGTTTTCATTAAGTGATAGTATTGTTTCCTCTTACCCTTTTCAGTTATTTCCCCTTTTCTTACTTCCATTTCTGTTTCCATACTTTTCTTTCCAAATACACCTTGAAGCCTAAAAATGCTAAAGGGAGAGGTTGGTTCTAGTGCAAGGAAAAAAATAGGTAATGTGTCCCTCTGAAACACTGAAAACTACCTCACCTCAAAGTCCAATTGTGCTTCAAAAGGATGTATCTTTTTTGGATTAAATATTTGATTTATTTGAATGTTTACCTCTTCTTTTCTTCTCTATTTGATCAACCATGAGACTAGGATCAGTTGTAGATCCTAGTCAAAGATCAATCTTAGTTAAAAATTAGGTTTCTCAATCTCACATAGTTTAGTTTTCTTATTGGTGTGTGAATCAGAACTCCTCTTTGCCTTCACATCCTTGTATGTTTAAGGTCAGTGTCAAGTTGATCAGAAAAGATGTTGATATTTTAATGATCACATTCTTTACTTCTTTGTTTTGAATTTGCGTTCATGCTTTAGGATGTGATACTTGTTTAGATGGAGTGTAAAACTTCTGAAAATGCTTGATGCTTGTTCTCCATTAATCGAATCATGATTTTTGCTTCAAAATGCATATAGATCTCTTTTCGTTTTCCCTTCTTGATTTGGCTATACCTTACTGTAATGTTTTGCCTTGGTTCTTACTATTAAATATGGTTTGCATTATTTCATTAAGTCGTCAATTATTCATCCTAGAGCTTGTATTAATTTTTATCCTTTTTCTTATGGCATGTGACATTGATCCGAGTTCCATTGAACTCTCTCCCCTTGCATCCTCCTAAATGGGCCAAGAATGCCCATTTACTCGCATTTAGCCTAGTTCAAATGGGCTGATTTTGTCGATATACAGTCAGTATACATCATATATAGACGCTTGAAGGAAGCCAACAAGTGTTGAAGTAAATGGGCAAAACCCCATAAAGAAAAAGCTGTTGGCGAGATTTATTTAAGACCCAAAGTCTTAAAATTTATTTGTTTTGGGCCAAAAGCTCATTTGATTAGTTAGGATAGCTGTAGGATTATTATGAGCCCATAAGTAGTTTAGGACAAATACACAAATTGCAGAAATGGGCCAAGCCCTAGGTTGAAGTCCAATTTTGGACATAGTAAGGGTTTGGGCCTAAAGAGGCCTAAACCCAATTTCTTCCTTAGCTCTTCTTCTCATTTGTTCATTATATATATATATTGTTATATTACTAACGTTAAATAACTTAGTTGAAATCCCCTCGGAATTACTATAGTTTTTGCAAACAGTCTTTTCTCGAAATTAGGATAGTTTAATTCAAATACTTGTTTAGAGTTTTGAGTAAATTTCTACTTTTATTTTAGAGTGAAGTGTCAAAAACACATCTAAACTATCTCCTTTTTTTGAGTTTCATACCTAAACTATTGAGGGTGTGAGAAACACACCTAAACTATCACTCATTAGTTTGATAAACACACCTCAAAATGAAGAAAAATCAATTAAAAAATGAAAAAAATTAATGTGTTAGTAAATAAAATAAAAATATGTCACGTGGACTGATTTTTAATGGCTAGACACACCTAAAGAGTTTGTAAGAAAATATTTGGTCTAGTTAGTTTTTAAGTGTGTTTCTCACACTAATAAATGATAGTTTAGGTGTGTTTCTCAAACTATAAGTTATAGTTTAGGTGTGTTTCTCAAACTAAAAGTGATAGTTTAGGTGTGTTTCTCACGCTTCCATTAGTTTAAGTGTGAAACTCAAAAAAAGAGGATAGTTTAGGTGTGTTTTTGACTCTTCACTCTTTATTTTACAAAGCATTTTATGCAAGTTCAAACACTTGGCTCATAAATTTCTCTAGTTTTCATATAACCTTTTTCAAATTTGTCAAAATAAGTTAGTTTGATTAGTCCAGATACTCGCAAGTTAGCGGATACCCCAAATGCCTTAAAAACCTTCTCGGGATATTAATGAGAACCTCTTACTCAAGTTTTTTAAAATTTTAAGGATATTTTCTATTTTATGTCTTTAAGATTTTCAAAGGTTTTCTTGATTTTTCTTTAAATAAATTAAGTGACGACTCTATTTTCAAAACTGAGTTTGAAACCTTTTCCCAAGTTTTCAAATCCAAAGCAAGTCATTTCCCGCAAAATAGTCATATGATTCAATAAATGTCCCCTTACATTTTTGTTATCCTTTTCAAACTTCTTTTTAGGAGCTTCATCAACAACCAAAGTAGTACTAGAACTAGTAGTAATGTTAGGACCATCAGTAGGAGGTTCATCAAACAAAACACAATCAACTTCTAATTGTTCAAAGAAAATTAGAAGTTTCTGTGACCAACATTTAAAATTATTTTCGTCCAATGACTCAAATTTTGACAAATTAGAAAAATATTTGTTCTAAGAAATAGCCATTTATCAATATTGTATGTAAAAAAATCACTTTCAAATTGTTGAAAAAAATACTACAATCTTGATACAAGACAGGAATTACAAAATATTAAACAACTTATTACAAACAATGTGTCGTGGCAAGCCACCGCCTTGAAAGCGATTTTGGTCCGACTCTGGTGTAAATCTTTGTAGTTACTTTCAAATACGTGCACTCGTGGCTGAAAATTTGGAGGTTGCCCAAATTACCAATTTCCCAAAACAAATAACTCAACAAGAAGAAGAAAAAAAGGATATTTTCTTTTATGTTTGGTGTGTTTCTTTTTGTTCTCCATAAATGCTCCTTATATAGGATATTGAAAGTGATGTTACTGCAAAGAGATGAGTGAATTTGAGAAATAGAGATGTAAATATTAATGGCATTAAAGAGACATTAAATCATAAAATTCATAATGAAACAAAATATATCCATCTCCTACATAATGTATATGTTTATGTTCAACTCCTCTAAAACATACTTTTCTTTTTCTTTATTCACTGCATTACACAAATGCTTTAAGGTAGAATTAACTCCACAAAACTTCCTTCATCATCATCAACTTTTCCAAAATTCCCCCTCTTTTTTCCTTCAACTCTTTGTATACCTCTTATTATTTTTCTTTTCCAGACATTTTCAGGATAACTACTTCAATGTTTTAATCTTTTGTGGCTTCAAATTTAGGGGGGTTTTGGCATGGGAGTGTTTAGCATCTATTGCACGACCTCTTACAATATTTATTCGCGAGCATGTTCTTCTCTCGCTTTAGGTTCGACCTATTTCCTAGTAAAAATAAGGGTTAAACTCTCAACTAGTATTACTTCATCACATTTATGAATGAGGTTGAAGGCATATTCCTCACCTTAAAATAAAAATATCAACCTTAACCCTTTTATTGAGAGTTCTCTCAAAAGCACGACTAACTTATATGGGGGAAATCATCATGAACATGTGGCCGCATAGGATGAAAACATGTGTCATTTGGATAATTCTAATGGGCAACTTGGGTAAAAACTCCAGAGGCAAGCCATCTACAAAGAATCACAGACAAGAGCGACCGAAATCATTACTGAATACTGATACCACAACTTCCATCATAATGATCGGAGCTTCCTATAATGAAGGAAGGGATTCGTGGCCCAAAGTCATGTAAGAAGAAAGAAGGGACTCATGGCCCGAAGTCATGTTAAAAGAAAGAAAGGACAGACATGTCAGCTAAGTACGTACAAAATTTCGCAAATCGTGACAGATTTATTGTCGGTGCATGTAATGGTATGCACAAATAGAGCATTTCTATTGGACGACTTATTGTAGGGTCCAAGAGAAACAATTTCATTTCTTGATGTATTCCATTTGTGGCCTATAAATAGCTAATTTATTCACTTGTAAATGATTTGATTTTTTACAATACAAGGAATTATATTGATATTCTTGCTCTCTGAGTTCTCTCTCTCATTATGTTCTTGATTGAAGAAAATTCATAAGAACACACATATCATGACCTCTGATTCCAGAACCAACACTTAAAGCAGTCACAAGAATCATAGGTGAAGAAACAATACTTTGATTTTACTGTTTCATTCACTTATTTAATTATATTATTATTCTTTATAAACTTGCCCAACAATGTATTTATTTACATAATATCTATTTAATAGGTGAAATAATCCATCCGCATGTCCTTAACCTCATAACAAATAGAACTGTACCATTTTCAAGTAATTAAACAATTTGGCTCCCACCAGGGGGCTGAGACAGTTGTGATATTGATTTGACCTACTATCTCATTCGCTAACTTTCTTAGATTCACTTGCTTTTCAAAAATAATCTTTTCTTTCTCTAATTATAACACTTTCTTGTTTGTGTTCAAGATTGGCTTAGAAAAGAAATTAATTCTACTAATTTGGAAGAAAGTTTGGAGTATCTTGAGCATGTTTGAAATTTTTAATTTAGTGTTTGGTTTAATCACTCATTTACACCGGAAAAATTGTTTTAGAAAAACCGAATCAAATCAAATCGAAGTTGAAAATCTGAACCAAACCGATCTACTTCGAATCGGTGTTCGGTATACAATTTTTCATAACCAAAAATCAAAGAACCAAATGAAGTTTGATAAAACCAAACCCCACCTCTAATCCCGAGTGCCGTTTTTTCTATTTATCTTTTCACCCTTTTAGAGTGGAACTTAATAGGATGTAACATAGTAGTTTCTTTCTGAATGTTAAAGAATTATATCTCATAACAAAAATAATTCCATTTTTCTTTTTGGTGATAAGTATCACCAAATGTAAAAATTGAAAAAATGATGCAATCATTGTCCACAAACGTGTGGTAACTAATAAACGTACTATTTCATAAAAACAGATCCTTCGGAAAATTCATCAGCAAACTAGTTGGCGATTACTACAACTAATCCGCACCATGTAAGACCTAGTAAACGGGATGCATTCTTTATCCATAGTTCTTTTCCATTTCCAAAGGGGAAAATTCAAGCCTTTTTGTTTAGATAGAAAGATTCAATTCATCCCACCATACTATTTGGTGGTCGATCGTTTGCATCTTTCTTTCTTTCAATTAAAAAAATACTCTGTTTTGTTTAAAAATAAACATAACACATATACTACTAAAATTAATTTGCCATGTCGCAGCAGCAGAATTGCACCTTCGTTTCTTGTGACAAGTTGGATAAAATGGCTAATAGGATAGGGACAAGCTTCGCCTCGGCCTTCTTTGCATCCCTCGAACGTTGTTCCTGCATCACCATTAGTACCTCCCACGACGAAGATGATGACGAAGAAGAATTCAAAAATCGCCCTCTTTTATTCATCAAACAAGCTTCTTTCACCCCATCTAAACTTCCTTCTTCTTGATTTGATTTATTAAGACGTGTAGATATCTATGCGCATGCGAAAAAGCTGCTAGGAAGATATATGGCCGTAGATCGGAAAAAGGTTCAAAGTTGATTCTTATGATGAAATTGCTCAATTTTGTCCTTCGTGACACTTTTGGCCATTTTATACTACCCTTGTTGTTCACAAATTATCTCGTATTTACTCTTATCATTGACGGAGCAGCAGTCTGAAATATGACGAGTTCCACCCATCCAAAATTTTTGACAGAAAATAAATCTTGATTTATCCATAATTTCTGGCAAGGCATAAACAAATTTAACCCTTTACCTGGTAGATTTGAAGAGATGGAAAAGATATCTTTTTGTTCTCATTTTCTCTTTGTTTTCCCCTATGTAAATGAGGATGTGTAAATGGCAACATGGTTATGCAGATTGGACCCTGATTTTTTTGTACTATGGCAATAGAAATAACCTAACGATCATTAGTGAAAAAAGGAGAGATAAATGATCATGATTTTGTAGAGTTAATTTTCAGGAGTCATTCAACTAAAACTTTTATCTTAAAAAGTCACTTAACTTTATTTTGTAACAAAAAAGTCACTCAACTAATAATAATTATCTCATAGAGTCACTCAACTTATTATTGTAACAGAAAAGTCACACAACTAATGATAATTATCTCAAAAAGTGACTCAACTTTGAGATTGTTAGGATTGGCTTTTGGCTTTTGACTTATAAGCCAAAAGTCATAAGTTAGACTTAGAAACAAGTGCTTATAAACACTTTTACCTTAACACTATGAAAGTGCTTAAAAACTATTTTGGCTTAAAAACACTTAAAATATGGCAATCCAATCAGACTCTTTGTTTTGTAACAAAAAAAATCCCTCAACTTTATTTTGTAACAACAAAGTCACTCGACTTTGTTTTGAAACAGAAAAATCACTCAACTATTATTATTTCACCTACAAAGTAAATAATAGTGTGCTCTTTTTAATAAATTAAACATTTAGTTGAAATGATCACACACTTCCACACTCTAAACCACTGGCCTGACTAATCAAATTAACGTCGTTGAGGCAACTAGAAGTGCTTAGTATTAGGATTTTTCATTTCAAGATGCAATTTGTAACTACTGGTTAAAAATGAAGGGTTCTCATTGGTCCTATCTGATTAGGTCTCAAAATGTCATTTCAAGATGGGCCATCTTGAGAGTAACTGGTAAAGCCAGATGTCTCTTGAACCTTCTTGCCTGGTGCAATTTTAATATTGCTAAGATGTAAATCAGTTTTTTCTTCTAGCTCCTTAAATTTTGTACAGGAAGTGATCCTGGATTTTGTACTCATTTGTATCCTCTGGAAGCTTCTGTTAACAAGATTTATAAAAAATGAAATGAGTTTCTGCTTACCCTTACCTGTCATCACTACTAAAAATAACTATTTTTCCATTAAAATTTTTCACTGAAAATTATTCAATGTCTATTTACACAGATATTTTATTTGAATAAGTGGTAAAAAAAATAATAATGTAAAAATTAGTCTTCCCAAAGTTTCATTGAGAATATGATTTCTACCATGCACGTTTTCCAAGTTGGAATTGGAGGAAAAATCATATTTTCATAGCACAAATTTCTCATTGAATGAGGTGGAAAAACCCTCTATTTCTAGTAGTTTATAGATTGCCTTCTTTTCCCTTCTAGTTTACAATTTTTTTTTTTAAAAATGCAGGTTTAGTCAATTTTTAGTTTTTTCTATTCAGGGAGAATCAAATACATGAGGTATTGTTGTTTGCAAGTGTGTTCTCAGTTTGCAGATTAATCTTCTCTTCAAATAGGGGCGGAGCTGTTAGAAAGTTATGTATGGGTTCGATCAAACAGAGTAACTTTAATTCAAAGATCATGTGTTTGTATCAAGAAATTCACTAAACATGTAAAAATATTAAATCCAAAACATAATTACTAACACATGATGCCACTATCCTAGAATTTAGAACCTATCCTAGTCCGCCTCTACAATCAAGAATGGGATTTGATTTCTTGGTGGTTTCTGAAATATTCTTACAGACTTATTTCATAAGTTTGTTGTAACAATTGGTTCCTTTGTCACTCTCCATTGCCGTTGTAGATAACCTAACTTCTTTATATTGGCCTATAACTGATGTTGCAAGAGGTAATAACTGTATATCAATAACTCTCTTTGTTACTCATCTAATAATTATTGGTAACAAAATCTGAGCAGAATTTTTATGTTGGGATCTGACTTATTCTGCCAAGTTTCCAGATATGCAACAGAATCCTAAAGCTTGCAAATTGCTTGGCCACTTGACTTTACTCTGTCCTAAATAAGTAGTGCTTTTTGTTGGGGATAAATTACTCCACAGAAATAATATTTGCGGTAATAAAGTAATAAATGCGGAACATAACAATAATACGATTAATCAACAAGAATAAAAAGAGCGATAACGGCACCAAAGTTTTTATGTAGAAACCCTTCAAGGGAAAAACCACGGGTCGAGAGGAGCAACTGATATCACTATAGAAAGGAATTTACAATTGTAGGTCCGAGTAAAATACTCCAAAGACCACCACACACTAAAAAGAAATATCCCTCTTTTGATTTTCCCACTCCACTACAATATCGCTCACTCTCTATTATTCCTCACAGACTAAACCCTCTGTGATGTCTCACTCTTCTTTCTCTTCTCTCTTTATTTTTCGTGTGATGAAAGAAGTGAATGAGGTCCTTTTATAGGAGAAACTACTTGGCCACCAAGATTTTCTCCACAATTTTGCCAAACTTTGGCTCTAAGAAAATTAATCCTAGCCAAGTATTTTGCCAAACTTTGGCTCCAAAGAAAAAATCCTAGCCATGTATTTTGCCAAAATTTGCCTCCAAGGAAATTAATCCTAGCCAAGTAAAACTTGCACATGGGGATGGACTCCACAATCTCCCCCTCCCGACCCATTCACTGGAAGGAGATAACACTGGACTTTTAGTTTGACTGCATGCCAACAAGTTTCTTGCATAGCTCGAACTTATCTCTTGATACCACCTTGGTCAGGATATCAGAAGGATTCTAACTTGTAGAGATCTTCTTGACCAGCATAGATTCGTCCTCTATCTTTTCTCGAATCCAGTGATATCTCACATCGATATGCTTTGTTCTTGCATGATACATGGTGTTTTTGCTCAAATCTATTGTACATTGACTGTCACAATAGACTATATATTCCTTCTGCTGCAATCCAAGTTCTTGAACAAATCGTTTCAGCCATACCATCTCCTTGCTAGCTTCAGTAGCTGCAATATACTCTGCTTCAGTTGTAGAGAGTGTGACACACTTCTACAACTTTGACTGCCATGATATAGCTCCCCCCTGAAAATGTAAACAAATATCCAGTAGTGGATTTTCTGTTATCAAGGTCACCCGCCATATCATCATCTGTATAGCTCTTCAAGATTGGATTAGATAATTCAAAATACAAACAGTCTACTGTGATACCTCTCAAGTACCTGAGTATCCACTTGGCTGCTTTCCAGTGTTCTTTTCCAGGATTTTCAAGGAACCTACTAACAACACCAACCGCATGAGCAATATCTGGTCTGGTATACACCATTGCATACATCAAACTCCCGACCGTTAAAGAATAAGGAATTTTGGCCATATTCCCTTTCTCCTCCTTTGTTGTAGGATACATCTTCTTGCTCAACTTTAGATGACTAGCAAGAGGTCTGCTAACAACTTTAGCACTTTTCATGTTAAAGCGTTTGAGTACACATTCAATGTACTTCTCCTGAGATAGCCATAACTTTCTGCTTATTCTCTCTAGAACAATCTTCATCCCTAGAATTTGTTGTGCTGGCCCCAAGTCCTTCATATCAAATGACTTAGACAAGTTTCTCTTCAATTGGACAATCCTTGTCCTACGATTAACATGGCATCCACATACAACAACAGTATGATAAAATTGTTGTCAGAAAATCTTTTGAAGTATACACATAGATCAGAATAAGTCTTTGTGTAAGTTTGACTTTGCATGAATGAGTCAAACTTCTTGTACCACTGCCTTAGTGCCTGCTTCAACCCATAGACTCTTATTCAGTTTACACAACACGTGTTTCTTTCCAGCTACTTAAAAACCTTCTGGCTATAGATCTCCTTTTCCAAATCTCCGTGAAGAAATGCAGTTTTCAAGTCCAACTACTCCACCTCAAGATCTAGGATGCCTGCTAAACTCAAAATGGTTAGAATAGAAGTCATTTTGACAACAGGTGAGAAAATTTCATCAAAATCAATAACTTTCTTCTGTTCAAAAACTTTTACCACTAATCGAGCTTTGTATCTGACTACTTGCCATTTCCATCTTTCTTGAGTTTAAAGACCCACTTGCACTTAAGCGATATTTTACCTTTTGGAAGTTCAACCAGCTTGTACGTGCCATTTTTTTTTGTAGAGATTCCATCTCTTCTTGCATGGCTTTCATCCACTGATTCTTTTTTGGATAGGACAACACCTCCTTAAGACTTTTTGGCTCTCCTTCATCATTGACGAGGACATACACTGAGAAAGGGTACTTGGATGAGTCTACCCTTTTCCTTTCCGATCTCCTCAGAGGCTGAGATTTTTCTTCTTCTTGAGTAGGGTACTCCACTTGCTCGGTATGATCACCAAGTTGCTGCCCCTGCTTGACAATCTTATTAGGTTGCTCCCCCTTCTCGACAACCTAGTCGATTGTTCTTTCTGCACTTGTGGGATAGTTATAAGTAGGAGAAATGGTAATCAGGTTATGGACTACACCATTTTGTTTCTTGACCTTCTCTGACAGATCATCAACAATTCCAAGTTCACTTTCTCGAAAGACTACATCTCTACTTCTGATGAACTTTTTCTTTACAAGATCCCACAGTCTGTACCAAAACTCTTCAACTCCATATCCGATGAATATGCAGGGAACTAATTTATCATCCAACTTTGTTCTCTGCCCCTTTGGTACATGTATAAAAACTCTGCAACCGAACACCTTCAGATGTGAGTAGGACGCCTTTTTGTTGGTCCAAACTCTCTCTGGAATATCAAACTCTAATAGAACTGATGGACTATGATTGATCAGGTAACAGGCCTGTCACACCCCGAATCCCATCGAGACATGATTGGCACCCGTAGCCGATAAGGCCCGAGAGAACCAACCTTTGCCTATGTTCAATCACATGCATATTATAATCATCACCACCATTGCGTAAGAACATGAAAGACGAATAAAGGAAAGCATGGGACATATTTATACATACATATGAAACTTGGCCGTTGAGGCCATCCAGTCAAAACAACATATGACTTTTACACTGATACACCCACATCCGTCTACAAAAGCCTCTAACAAGAGCATTGACCAATACAAACCAAAAGTCGGGACAAGTCCCCGCTTTATACAATATGTACATCATCAAAACATATATCTACTCTGACTCGGAGAAGCCCCAAATTAGCTGGAGCTCACCAAGGAACCGCTAACACTGGCAATTTACTGGGGAGGCCTACTGGGACCTGCGCCTGCAGCAAGTAAGGTAAATTCCCCGAGAGGGGTCAGTACGAAATAAGTACTGAGTATGTAAGGCTCAAATGAAACTTTGTAACACATGAACATACTAATGAACTCAATACAAATGACTAGACAATGTGAGTAAGTCACCATTTTGCATTTTGGGAACCATGTGAATTGCTTTCATTACTTCCATTACGTTCCTTTATATTCAATGCTTGCTTGTCAATACATGTGTCACAATGTACCCGGGCCCCTACTGATCAGTGGGTCTTTCCATGACTTATCGTCATGTTGGGATCGGGTCGATCTAGGCTTATGCCCCTAAGACCTGCCACCCATAAAGCACTGCATCGGGATCGAGTCGAGCTAGGCTTATGCCCCTAGACTTGCCACCCATAAATCAACACATCAGGATCGAGTCGAGCTAGGCTTGCACCCCTAGACTTGCCACCCATAAATTAACACATCGGGATCGAGTCGAGCTAGGCATGCACCCCTAGACTTGCCACCCATAAATCAACACATCGGGATCGATTCGAGCTAGGCTTATGCCCCTAGACTTGCCACCCATACTTGATCATTGACCACATTTGCATTACTTTGATCTTTACTTTGAGATTGATATTTGATAGTCATAACATCACTTTGAACTTTGGAATATAACATTATTGGAAACTTTAAACCATTAACCAATGAGTGAGAGACATGTGAATAACTTGGCAACATAACCTTATTAGAAACATAACACTATGGGGACCATGGGACAATAATCTATGAACAAGAGGCATAAATAATATTACTAGTGGAACATTGGAACATAACCTTATTTGAGCTTTTGGAACAGTAACCATGATTATGAGACATGAGACTCACAAATGATCCATGAGTAGGAAATATAATGACTATTGATAAATGGATATAGGATACCTTAGCACATTTCGGGATAGGACTAGTGAAATAGCAATGTGGATACTATTTGCCGCAGAAAGATAGGGACAGAGTAACCTTACATACCTTGTACTCTCAATACGGATATACAATCCTAGATGTGCATACAATAGTCCCGCTCCTTCTTTATGTGTCACTCTACAACACAAATACATAACAGAATTCACATTAACCACAACTACTTCACAAATGCATATAACATCAATGGGGTACATGTTTGCTTTGAAACATGTCATTTCCCCTTGACAAAACCATTGATAGCATCATTATTCCAAAAATCCTCCAATATTCCCAAAATTGACCAATACATAATAATCATTGCATTTCACCACAACACTCCTCCTTTACACTTTCTTATCCACACCACATCACAAATAATCCATCAATTCACCTTAATACACTTCATAGCAAATATCGGCCAAAATCCCACAATTTACACTTATAGACAAGAACAAGTTTAACAACAAAAATAACACCATAGACGTTCATATTTTATCCATACCATGATCTTTCATCAAAGGCACAAGTCCTAATTCAAGTTCAAATCCCATGGATCACAAATCTTATACAAAAGCACAAAGGACCATGTCCAACATTTCCAAGCACAACCAACATGATTTACATAATCTTTCATGCATATAATATATTAATCCATGAGAATAAATACTTACCAAGTCTTGGAATAGGATGATCTTCACCAAAGAGTCCAAAGAAAATATTGGCTTTAGGGTTTTGGAACTAGAGAAAATGCTTGAGAAAATAATTAAAAGGCATGAGACTTTGAAGAAATAAAAATCAGCTTTCTTTATCTTTATATAGTCCCCCAAGTCCATCCTTATCCACTCTTTATCATTTAATGATAGGTTCTAGAAGGTCCAAGCAAGAATGGGTCTTTTGACCCATTTTTGGGCCATGCTTTCTTTTCATTTTTGGGCCCTTTTTGGGCCCAATTCACTTAACCCGATAAAATCAATAATTTCTCATGTTTAAGTCTTCCTATATGTATTACAATAATATTCCCACTCATGCTATTCATATCCGTAGCCTCAATCCCAAAAACAAGTGATTCTAGCCACTTTTGGCTTATTTTGACCTTAAGGGCAAAACTGTCATTTTGACCCCAATTTCGTTCTCAAGTAATTTTATCATACCAATGTAATATGTCATTCATTTCATGTATATTCTCGTGGTTGTAGAATAAACGTGGCAAAAATCGGCTCGGTACGTCCCCGGATACCCTTGGGACTTAGAAATTTCCAACTTTCAAAAAAGTGGAAAACCCAAGGTGGCACGCCCCTGGGCGCGCCAACCTACTGCCTATGGGCTAAAAATTTTAGCCCAGAGCAGCGTGGCACAGTCCCAAACGCTCCCCTCCTTAAATTTTTCGAAAATTCCATTTTTCGACTTCTCTTCGCGGGTTTGGTTAGACACTTCAAGTCCTATTCTTTAACTCAATTCTTAACCTTATTATACTTTGTTTAGAGGTCTTATTAGCCTCATTTTGAATCCCACAATGGTGTCATGAAAATTTCAAAACACCTTCCATGCAAGTTTAACCACATAACAAGAGCCAAATTCAATTATCTTACCACTAGCCTTACCAAATGCATACTTATAGCTCTCGATACCTACGTACATATTATTTAATGTCGTCAAGTAGGAATGGGAACATACGGGGTGTTACATTCTTCCCCCCTTAGGAATATTCGTCCTCGAATGTTAACAATACCGTTTCATTTACAACAAGTGCATCTCTACATTAGCATACATATACATAAACTTTTAAGGCTCATGGAGACTTACTTGTTATTGCTCCACTCCCGCACTTTGAAATTCTTGATCCATTTGAAATAGATGGGGATATTTGGATTTCATCATCTCTTCCGCTTCCCATGTGACCTCCTCTACTTGTTGATTTCGCCAAAGGACTTTCACGGAAGCTACGTCTTTATTCCTCAATCTTTTCACTTGTCGATCTAGGATAATAATGGGTACCTCTTCATAAGTAAGATCCTCTGTAACTTGAACATCTTCAATGGGAACAATACGAGATGGATCTCCTATGCATTTTCGAAGCATGGAAACATGAAATACCGGATGGACTGAAGAAAGTTCTTGAGGTAGTGCTAATTCATAAGCAACTTGCCCAAATCTTCTAATAACTTCATATGGGCCTATTTAACGTGGACTCAATTTCCCTTTCTTTCTGAACCGCATTACCCCTTTCATTGGTGACACCTATAAAAACACCCAATCACCTATGGCGAATTCAAGACCTCTTCTTCTAACATCCGCATATGACTTATGACGAATTTGAGCCATTTGTAACCGCTGTTGGATCACCTTAACCTTTTCCATAGCCTGATAAACGATATCTGGCCCAAGTAAAGCAGTTTCACCTGCTTCAAACCATCCAATTGGTGATCTACATTTCCTTCCGTACAAAGCTTCATAAGGTGCCATTTTAATACTTGAATGATAGCTATTGTTATATGCAAATTCAATAAGAGGCAAATGGTCGTCCCAACTGCCTTGAAAATCTAACGTACAAGCTCGTAGCATATCTTCAAGTGTCTGAATAGTACGTTCTGCTTGTACATCAGTCTGAGGATGGAAAGCTGTACTCAAATTCACCCGTGTACCCAAACTCTGCTGGAAAGACCTCCAAAAGTGCGCTGTGAACTGTGCTCCTCTGTCTGATATAATGGAAAGTGGAATACCATGCAATCGTACTATCTCCTTCACATACAACTTCGCATAATCCTCAGCTGTATAGGTCGTCTTGATCGGTAGAAAATGCGCTGACTTGGTAAGCCTGTCCACTATAACCCATATAGAATCAAACTTTTGCACTGTACGAGGCAAACTCGTAATGAAATCCATGTTAATCATATCCCATTTCCAGACTGGAAGATTGATACATTGCATGTAACCTCCCGGTTTTTGATGCTCTACTTTCACTTGTTGACAATTCGGGCATTAAGCGACAAACTCTGCAATGTTCTTTTTCATGTTGGCCCACCAATACACTTCTTTCAATTCATGGTATATTTTAGTAGCACCCGGATGAATAGAATAGCGCGAATGATGTGCCTCTGTCATAATTCGTGTCCTCAGCTCATCTACATCCGGTACGCATAGTCTTCCTTGGCATTGAAGCACCCCTTCCGGTGTATTATCAAATGCCTTGGTCAAATTCTGCTGCACATTTTCCTTTAGCTGCAATAAAATAGAATCCGCAAATTGCTTCTCTTTCACTTCAGCTATTAAGGAGGATTCTGCTGCATTCTGCACAATAACTCTATCATCTGAGGATTCAATAAGGCGAACTCCCAAGCTGGCTAATTGATTCAAATCTTTGATTATCTCAAGCTTTTCATTCAAGTGATCACTAGTGCTTTCTACTGCCTTATGGCTCAATGCATCAGCTACTACATTTGCTTTGCCTGGGTGATAAAGAATATCAATGTCATAATCTTTTAAAAGCTCCAACCACCTTCGTTGCCTCAAATTGAGTTCCTTCTTCTTAAAAAGATATTGCAAGCTTTTGTGATCCGTATAGATGTCAACATGAACCCCATACAAATAATGACGCCATATCTTTAAAGCAAAAACTACCGCTGCCAATTCAACATCATGTGTGGGATAGTTTTTCTCGTGTGGCCGCAACTGTCGTGAGGCATATGCTATGACATTACCATGTTGCATCAACACACATCTGAGGCCAACCCCGGAAGCATCACAATATACTACATAGCCTTCGGTACCTTCGGGAAGCACTAAAACTGGTGTGGAGGTTAATTTATCTTTCAATGTTTGGAAGCTTTTCTCACATGCGTCATTCCACTGAAATTTTACCACCTTATGTGTAAGCTTTGTTAACGGTGCAGCAATAGAAGAAAAACCTTCCACAAACCTTCTGTAATACCCTGCCAGTCCAAGAAAACTACGAATTTCTATGGGTGTCGTAGGTCTTGGCCAGTTTTTCACTGCTTCAATCTTTTGGGTATCAACCTGTATGCCTTCATCTGATACAATGTGACCCAAGAACACGACTGATTTCAACCAAAACTCACATTTGGAGAAATTTACATACAACTTTCGTTCACGAAGAATCTGTAACACTTGTCGTAAGTGATTAGCATGGTCCTCCGGTGATCTTGAATAAACTAGGATGTCATCTATGAATACCGTGACGAACACGTCCAAAAATGTCTTAAACACCCTATTCATCAAATCCATGAACACAGCTGGAGCATTTGTTAGTCCAAATGACATAACTAAAAATTCATAATGGCCATACCGTGTTCGGAAAGCTGTCTTCGGTCCATCTTCTTCTCTAACTCTGACTTGATGGTAACCCGACCTCAAATCGATTTTTGAAAAACACCTGGCACCCTGTAACTGATCAAACAAATCATCAATGCGAGGGAAGGGATATTTGTTCTTGATCATTACCTTATTCAATTGCCGATAGTCAATGCACATTCTTAAGGTACCATCCTTCTTCCGCACAAATAACACCGGTGCACCCCATGGGGACATACTAGGCCTAATGAAGCCCTTGTCCAGCAAATCTTTCAATTGCTCCTTCAATTCACGTAATTCTGCTGGAGCCATTCTATATGGAGGAATAGAAATAGGCTGAGTACCTGGAATCACATCAATACCAAATTCTACTTCACGTTCTGGGGGTAAACCTGGAAGATCCTCAGGGAATACATCTAGAAATTCATTGACCACTGGGACCGACTGCGGAGTTAGTGGTTCCGCTTCGGTATCTTTCACCCGTACTAGATGACATATATAACCTTTAGCAATCATTTTTCTGGCTTTCAAATAGGAAATAAATCTCCCTCGTGGTACCCCTACATTACCCTGCCATTCAAGAACATTTTCTTGCGGAAAACAAAATTGTACCTTCTTGGCCCGGCAATCTACCGTAGCATAACAAGAGGCCAACTAATCCATTCCCATGATCACATCAAAATCCACCATGTCTAGTTCAGTGAGATCGGCCAATGTATCATGACCACACACAGTTACCACACAGTGATGATATACCCTCTTTGCAACAATATATTCACCAACCGGTGTAGACACTTCAATTGATTTAATTAATAATTCTGGTGCCTTTGCAAATTTTGCAGCAATCAATGGGGTAACATAGGAAAATGTAGAACCTGGGTCAATTAATGCATATACATTAACTGAGAATATGGATAATGTACCTGTGACAACATCAGGGGAAGCCTCGGAATTCTGGCGGTCCACTAAAGCATAAGTACGATTCTGGACCCCGCTAGTACTGGCTGCTCCTCTGGCACCTCCACCACGGCCAATAGGCTGCACCCCTCGGCCCTGTGAAGGAACCGATGCTGATGACGCAACAGCCGACCCAGCTGGTCGTGCTATGCCACCCATGCTCCGCTGTGGACACTCTCTAGCTATATGCCCCGGCATACCACACCAAAAGCAGACATTCATCCCTGACCGACATGTACCTGTGTGCATACGCCCGCAGTGTTGACACTGCTGACGAGGAAAACCTGCTGCCTGTGATCCGCTACTCTGCCCTGATGGACCACCCCTAGACCCTCGAAACTGTGAATGAGCACCCCCTGTGGAATAAGAGAACGACG
The DNA here is from genome assembly GCA_031232105.1 of Capsicum rhomboideum. Lineage (NCBI taxonomy): Eukaryota > Viridiplantae > Streptophyta > Magnoliopsida > Solanales > Solanaceae > Capsicum > Capsicum rhomboideum. The sequence goes on along the minus strand of CP124719.1, from coordinate 40,786,255 downwards.
GTGTAGGTGGTCTAGGAAACATGCGGGGCCTAGATCCTCCATGGGACATCATAGGTGGTCCCATAGGTCTAGCCCTTTTGGACTGTCCCCTATCAAATTCATGCACTCTTCTTCTCTGTCATTGGTCTTCCATTTTCTGAGCGAAGGCTTGTATTCGAGCAATGTCCATGTCCTTATTCAAGGCAGCAATAGTGCAATCCCGTACCAAATATGGCTCTAGTCTGTCCACATATCTATAGACCCTGTCTGTCATCATAGCCATAACATTTGGCGCATATCGAGCCAAGGAATTAAATTGCAAGCTATATTCCCTCACGCTCAAATTTCCTTGACGGAGATTTAGTAATTGATCCGCACGTGCCTCACGGATCTCATAGGGCAAGTAATGATCAAGGAAAGCAATTTTAAACTCTTTCCACGTAGGTGGAGTTGCACCAATATCACGGGATTTCTTCCAATCCTCGTACCACAATATTGCCTCTCCTTTCAGCCTATACGCAGCAAGTTCAACTGTTTCGACCCCTGTCACATGCATAACTTCCAAGGCCCTCTGAATTTGATCCACGAAGTCCTGTGGATCTGCTTTTGGATCTGACTCAGTGAAAATAGGAGGGTCAAGTTTTAGGAAATCCTGTGTTCTGCGACTCGCCATTCTAGCCGCATCATCATCATGTGTCACTGCACCAGCTCGTCCCTGGCTTTGTACCGCCACTAACTGTGTCAACATATGTACAGCATTCCTAAGATCCTGATCTGTGGCATTCATCGGTGGCTGTACAGTTACTTCTCTACCAAGTGGTTCTTCCGGAACTGGGAAGGTAGATGAAGACCGCGATGATATTTCAGCATTCGCTCTACCTTGACTAGCTTGGTCAGGTGGTAATCTGCTCATTCCTTGTCCAGCAGGCACATCTACCTGCTTCCCTTTACCTCTACCTCTCGTGATTGGCATTTTGACTATACCAAACAAAAACAAAACACCATGATCAGACACACTTCAACTGACAACACTGGCTCTATTGCATGATCTAGAAGTGAAGAACAGAAACAACATCCTAAATGTCCCGTAGCCTCCTACTTATAAATGTGGTGCACAACACATCGATAAGTAAGACTCTACTCAGACACGACTTTGTAGACACCCTTAGAATGACCTGCTCTGATACCACTTTTGTTACTCCCCGAATTCCATCGAGACATGATTAGCACCCATAGCCGATAAGGCCCGAGAGAACCAACCTTTGCCTATGTTCAATCACATGCATATTATAATCATCACCACCAATGTGTAAGAACATGAAAGACGAATAAAGGAAAGCATGGGACATATTTATACATACATATGAAACTTGGCCGTTGAGGCCATCCAGTCAAAACAACATATGACTTTTACACTGATACACCCACATCCGTCTACAAAAGCCTCTAACAAGAGCATTGACCAATACAAACCAAAAGTCGGGACAAGTCCCCGCTTTATACAACATGTACATCATCAAAACATATATCTACTCTGACTCGGAGAAGCCCCGAATTAGCTGGAGCTCACCAAGGAACCGCTAACACTGGCAATCTACTGGGGAGGCCTACTGGGACCTGCGCCTGCAGCAAGTAAGGTAAATTCCCCGAGAGGGGTCAGTACGAAATAAGTACTGAGTATGTAAGGCTCAAATGAAACTTTGTAACACATGAACATACTAATGAACTCAATACAAATGACTAGACAATGTGAGTAAGTCACCATTTTGCATTTTGGGAACCATGTGAATTGCTTTCATTACTTCCATTACGTTCCTTTATATTCAATGCTTGCTTGTCAATACATATGTCACAATGTACCCAGGCCCCTACTGATCAGTGGGTCTTTCCATGACTTATCGTCATGTTGGGATCGGGTCGATCTAGGCTTATGCCCCTAAGACCTGCCACCCATAAAGCACTGCATCGGGATTGAGTCGAGCTAAGCTTATGCCCCTAGACTTGCCACCCATAAATCAACACATTGGGATCGAGTCGAGCTAGGATTGTGCCCCTAGACTTGCCACCCATAAATCAACACATCGGGATCGAGTCGAGCTAGGCTTGCGCCCCTAGACTTGCCACCCATAAAAAATCAACACATCGGGATCGAGTAAAGCTAGGCTTGCGCCCCTAGACTTGCCACCCATAAATCAACACATCGGGATCGATTCGAGCTAGGATTATGCCCCTAGACTTGCCACCCATACTTGATCATTGACCATATTTGCATTACTTTGATCTTTACTTTGAGATTGCTATTTGATTGTCATAACATCACTTTGAACTTTAGAACATAACATTATTGGAAACTTTGAACCATTAACCAATGAGTGAGAGACATGTGAATAACTTGGCAACATAACCTTATTAGAAACATAACACTATGGGGACCATGGGACAATAATCTATGAACAAGAGGCATAAATAATATTACTAGTGGAACATTGGAACATAACCTTATTTGAGCTTTTGGAACAGTAACCATGATTATGAGACATGAGACTCACAAATGATCCATGAGTAGGAAATATATGACAATGACTATTGATAAACGAATATAGGATACCTTAGCACATTTTGGGATAGGACTAGTGAAATAGCAATGTGGATACTATTTTCCGCAGAAAGATACGGACAGAGTAACCTTACATACCTTGTACTCTCAATACGGATATACAATCCTAGATGTGCATACAATAGTCCCACTCCTTCTTTATGTGTCACTCTACAACACAAATACACAACGGAATTCACATTAACCACAACTACTTCACAAATGCATATAACATCAATGGGGTACATGTTTGCTTTGAAACATGTCATTTCCCCTTGACAAAACCATTGATAGCAACATTATTCCAAAAATCCTCCAATATTTCCAACATTGACCAATACATAATAATCATTGCATTTCACCACAACACTCCTCCTTTACACTTTCTTATCCACACCACATCACAAATAATCCATCAATTCACCTTAATACACTTCATAGCACATATCGGCCAAAATCCCACAATTTACACTTATAGACAAGAACAAGTTTAACAACAAAAATAACACCATAGACGTTCATATTTTATCCATACCATGATCTTTCATCAAAGGCACAAGTCCTAATTCAAGTTCAAATCCCATGGATCACAAATCTTATACAAAAGCACAAAGGACCATGTCCAACATTTCCAAGCACAACCAACATGATTTACATAATCTTTCATGCATATAATATATTAATCCATGAGAATAAATACTTACCAAGGCTTGGAATAGGATGATCTTCACCAAAGAGTCCAAAGGAAATATTGGCTTTAGGGTTTTGGAACTAGAGAAAATGCTTGAGAAAATAACTAAAAGGCATGAGACTTTGAAGAAATAAAAATCAGCTTTATTTCTCTTTATATAGTCCCCCAAGTCCATCCTTATCCACTCTTTATCATTTAATTATAGGTTCTAGAAGGTCCAAGCAAGAATGGGTCTTTTGACCCATTTTTGGGCCATGCTTTCTTTTCATTTTGGGCCCTTTTTGGGCCCAATTCACTTAACCCGATAAAATCAATAATTTCTCGTGTTTAATTATTCCTATACGTATTACAATAATATTTCCACTCATGCTATTCATATCCGTAGCCTCAATCCCAAAAACAAGTGATTCTAGCCACTTTTGGCTTATTTTGACCTTAAGGGCCAAACTGTCATTTTGACCCCAATTTCGTTCTCGAGTAATTTTATCATACCAATGTAATATGTCATTCATTTCATGTATATTATCGTGGTTGTAGAAGAAATGTGGCAAAAATTGGCTCGGCACGTTCCGGATACCCTTGGGACTTAGAAATTTTCAACTTTCGAAAAAGTGGAAAACCCAAGGTGGCACGCCCCTGGGCGCGCCAACCTACTGCCTATGGGCTAAAAATTTTATCCCATAGCAGCGTGGCATGGTCCCAAATGCGCCCCTCCTTAAATTTTTCAAAAATTCCATTTTTCGATTTCTCTTCGCGGGTTTGGTTAGACACTTCAAGTCCTATTATTTAACTCACTTCTTAACCTTAGTATACTTTGTTTAGAGGTATTATTAGCCTCATTTTGAACCCCACAATGGCGTCATGAAAATTTCAAAACACCTTCCATGCAAGTTTAACCACATAACAAGAGCCAAATTCAATTATCTCACCACTAGCCTTACCAAATGCATACTTATAGCTCTCGATACCTACGTAAATATTATTTAATGTCGTAAAGTAGGGTTGGGAATGTATGGGGTGTTACAAGGCCGTGTGAACTGATTCACCCCAGAATGACTTAGGCAGTTTAGCCATTCTGAGCATGCTTCTCACTTTTCAACAATGGTGCGATTCATCCGCTCAGCTACACATTGTGTTGTGGGGTTCCTAGAACTGTCTTCTCATGTTTAATCCCAAGACTTGAACAGTACTCTTCAAATTCCCTTTAAGTATACTCACCTCCATTGTCAGTGCGGAGAGGCTTTAGCTTTCGACTCGTCTCTCTTTCCACCAGAGCATGAAACTTCTGGAATACTTGAAACACCTAATCTTTGGTTTTCAAGATATAAACCCACAATTTTTGTGAAGCATCATCAATAAAAGTAACAAAATATTTGTTACCGCCCATCGATTCTACCTCTATTGGTCCACAAATATCCGAACATACCAAATCAAGTATATTCAATTTTCTTTTAGATGATGTCTGAAATGAGACTCTATGCTGCTTACCAAACAAGCAATAGTGACATGTTTTTTCGTTGTAACTTTGGAAAAAGAGATGAGTGATTTCTTAGCGAGAATCTGCAATCCTTTCTCACTCATATGACCCATTCTTCTATGCCACAAATCTATAGAAATCTCTTCTTGAGCCGCGTTCAATTCACCTCGGCATATTTTTACATTTGTCTTGTACAACGTGCCCCGAGTAACTCCTTTTACAGTCACCAATGCCCCTTGGTGAGTCTCCATTTTTGATTTATGAAATAGTTCTCATATCTATCTCGGTCCAAAGCAATTTTCGATATCAAGTTCAACCTCAAATCTGGTACATGACGCACGTCTTTTAGAACTAATATGCATCCGACATTAGTCTTGATACTAATGTCTCCGATCTCCACGATCTTTGAATAACTTGAGTTACCCATTTTCACAGTACTGAAATCACCTGCTACATTCTTCCAGAAAAGATCCCTTACCGGTGTAGCATGGTAAGATGCTGCTGTGTCAACCACCCAGTCCAACTCTGTCCCTGCCAAGTACATGCACTCATCTTTTTTATTTATGAAGAGAACAACATTATCATTATTTTTCACCATGGAAGCTATGTTGTCGTCATTCTTCTGGCCACTACTTTCACCTTCGCCCCTTTTAGAATTGGAAAATCTCTTTTAAAGTGACCTGGTTGACTGCAATTGTAGCAATTTTTGACTATTGATTTAGATCGTACCTTGGGCTTTCCATGACCTCCGAATCTGCCATAATTACTTGAACTCCTCCGGTGACTCCTGCCTCTACATTCTGAGATGAGAGCCTGACCATGATTTTCAGGATTCTTTGTCATCTTCTCCATTAAGTAGAAGAGATAATGTGACATCCTTCAGCTTAATAGAGTCCTTACCATACAAGATGGTTGTTGTCAAAGTATCATAAGAAGATGGAAATGAGTTCAAGAGCACAATGGCTTTATCTTCCTCCTCGATCATTACCCCGAGGTTAGTCAGTTGCATGATTAGTCTATTGAGCATATTTAAATGTGACAAAAAATTTGTACCTTCACCCATATGTAGGGCGTACAATCGTTTCTTTAGGTACAATTTATTTGTCAGCATTTTGGACATGTAGAGATTTTCTAACTTTATCCAAATACCACATGCGCTATCTTTATCGGTGATGTTATTGACCACATCATCTATTAAGTGCAACCTGATTGCACTAGCAGCCTTTTCATTTATTTCTTCCCAATCCTCCATTTTCATGGATTCGGGCTTTTTGGATTTGCCACTTAGTGCCTTGTGTAATCCTTGTTGGATGAGCAGATCCCTCATCCTTCTCTTCCATGTTTAAAAACCGCTATCACCATTGAATTTTGCTACCTCATAATTTACTCTCGATATTTTTCTTTTATCGAGTATCGTACGACCAACCGCAAAAAAATATTTACGTGAATGAGCAGAACCTGTGCTCTGATACCAGTTGTTGGGAATAAATTCCGACACAGAAATAATATTTATGATAATAAAGTAATAAATGCGGTACACAACAATAATATGATTAATCAACAAGAATAAAAAGAGCAATAATGACACCAAGATTTTTACTTAGAAATCCTTCAAGGAAAAAATCATGGGCCGAGAGGAGCAATTGATATCACTATAGAAAGGAATTTACAATTGTAGGTCCTAGTAAAATACTCCAAAGACCACCACACACTCAAAAGAAATATCCCTCTTTTGATTTTTCCATCCCACTATAATATCGCTCACTCTCTATTTTTCCTCACAGATTAAACCCTCTGTGATGCCTCACTCTTATTTCTCTCCTCTCTTTGTTTTTGGTGTGATAAAAGAAATGAATGAGGTCCTCCTTTTGTAGGAGAAACTACTTGTCCACCAAGAATGCTATAGTAGCACTTTTAATTTCCTCCACAATTTTGCCAAACTTTGACTCCAAGAAAATTAATCCTAGCCAAGTATTTTTCCATATTTTGGCTCCAAGAAAATTAATCCTAGCCAAGTATTTTGCCAAACTTTGGCTCCAAGAAAATTAATCCTAGCTAAGTATTTTGCCAAACTTTGGCTCCAAGGAAATTAATCCTAGCCAAGTGAAACTTGCACTTGCACATGGGATTTACTACATGGGATGGACCCCACATTTTTATCTTGGGCACACAAATTAAAATAATGGGGCCAATCACAATATATTTCATCTAATAATGGATTGACATCAACTTCTGTGGAAGAAGGAGCAATGGCTTCTTGTTTCTTGATGACTAGAAACCCAAAAGAAATTAATTAATAATTAAAAAGAAATCAGTGGTGGAACAAACTGCAATTTATTAACATATTTTGGAGTATCACTCAAACTGATTTTAGGATTAGCCAAACTTCTCTCAAATATTACTAGTGTCTAAATTCTTCCTAAGTCTTGATGTATGATGTTCATAACGTCTTCTCTGTTATTTGCTAACTCTTTTCATCTTATCAAAAGCAAGAATTATAAGAGAACCAAAGTTTAAATAGATAGGTTATGACCTTTTAAGTTACTAATATGTACGCTCGGGACTCCTGCAAAACAACTGCGGATGATTTACAAGATTGACTTTGGAGGTAGCTATAGGGTGACTTACAAGAATGATCTTAGAATGAATGGTCTCGATTTACAAAACTTAGTTTTGCCTCATGGACAACACTTTTATTTTTGACCTTTAAGGTTTGTCTATGGGACAAATGGAGGTTAAAAGTTGAAAAATATCTATTTTCAAGGTCATGGGGTGTAATTTTCTATTGGGGTGAGTGGTCTTGAACTTATCTCCCTAGTATGCCTATGATGGGCAAAACTTTTGACTTTAACCTTGAAGGTTTGGCCATGAGACAAGCAAAGTCAAAAATTCAAGACCACCTATTTCCTTCCAAGATTATTGGGTGTAATTTCCTACATCCCTAGTGAGTGTCTAGTTGTTGAATATACGTTATTTATAGGACTTGTTTGCTAGTTGTATTGGGTGAAAATAACTGGAGTAATTGTCAAAAGGAATATGGGGAACACGGTGATAGGGTCTGAACTTCCAGGGACCTTTTCTTTTTGCTGGTAGATGATTCTAAATCCGAGATGAGTATTGTTCAATGAGTGCTACCATAGCATTTTCAGTTAGTCTACTCTTGTTGGTCACTATATCCCTTAAATACCTTGCATACAAGGGAATGTCTTACAACATATCATCAAGAGGTATATTAATGGTTTCCTACTTTAGTAGATTAAAGAACTTGGAGCATGTTGCCTCCTCTTTTGCTTTAATATGTTTTTGCATGAATGAAAAAGGTAACCTTGAAACTATCGGTGTAGACCAGTTTGCTACTCTAGCTCTTGGCGCTTCAGGGCTCTGCTCCTCTACCATGTTGCAAACGACCTTTCTAGCATGCTTCCACCTAATTTCTTTTCGCTTCTTGTAATAATTGCTTTAATCAATTTTGTATTGGGATCCACATCACCAATTAGACTTCCAAGAGGCTTCATATTTTGCGATACAACAAGCTGACCCATCTATCTCTCAAGATTTTGGATTGTAATTCACTGTTCTTGAGGGTTACTTCTTGTTTCTATTATCCTTCTGTCAAGTTCTTTAGCACTTATTTTATCTCATCAAGCTGACCTTGCAATATATATTATTTTGATTCTATTGATAGCCTTGCTGCTGACCTTGTAACTTGTAGTGTTTTTTATTTTGATTTTCACTCCATGAAAAAATAGGATGGTTTCTCCAATTCGAGTTGTAAGTGTTCTCAAAGTTTTGATTTGCCGCGCCTTTACCTGCATAGCCCATAAAATATATTGAACTCTGGATTAGCTCTTCACACATTAGTCGTATGATTACCTCCACAAGACCTCACAAAACAACAATGCTTGTTGAATTTGAGCTTGAGTTTGCAATTGACCCATGAGTAAATTGCTCATCTTATTAAAATTGTTGTTCATAGTGGCGATCCGTGCTTGTAGACTAGTCATCCCATCAACCTCCATAATCTCTGTGGTTTTTTTTACAATACCTCTATTGAACTCACCAGTGCACTCTGGATTTCTTGCTACTAACTTATTCAACAAAAACACTAATTCATCATGTGTTTTATCCACTGTTTGTCCACTTACAGCTGAATCAAAAAATGGTATAGAATGAATATCTAAAATTTCATAAAAGTATGTGTCAAGACTTTCTGGTCTGAGGTGATGAGTACAACTAGCAACAACATATTAAAGAGTTCACATGCTTGGGGTAAGCCTTTTCCTTCTTTTTGTTTGAGCCCACAATCTGACTTCTTAATTTGGTTGTCTTTCTAGATGAAAAAACCTTGGAATATTTGTACTAAGTAAGGCCACGAAGTGATAATTTGGAGGCTCAGCTTTCAGCCACCTTTTGGATTATCTAAGTAGCGAGAATGTGGGCAATGTGTGCCTTACATAGTCAGATGAGACTCCCTCTGTGATATAGGTATTAGCAATCCCCAAGAATTTTTTTTAATGATCCTTGAGGGGATCAGGGGTTGAGCAACACCCCCAAGCCTTAACATAAATAATGTAGAGCAGAAAGTATAAGGAGGGGGACAAAAACCTTACCTATGATCCTATAGTGGTTCATGAGTCGGCTATCCTACTAAGGACGACCAACTCATCCCTAATACTATTAAAGGAAAACCTAGAACTATGCACCTAGAAGAGAGGACTCCTCTTAATACAAAGAATCTAGGAAATCATAAACAAGGGAGACTCTCCCCTTACAAAGTAAGAAGAAAATCTAAACAAAAAAGACATTTTCATAAAAGCTATACCTAAAAAACAAAAAAGGGTGATAATCTCAAGGGGAGCAAGTGAAAACATGCACTAGATTAGAGAAAACAAGCATAAAATCAAGGTGGTTTCTTAATCCTCTTCAGCTTCCTTATTATAAAATTGACCACTCCTATTTTGCCAAGTTTATAGTAGCCTTTAGCTTTTTCTAGAAGTTGTTCATAGTTGTAAAAGTGTTGAATATCATCCCTGTTGTGACTATGCTTTGACAGAGCATCTGCAGTGAACTTAGCTTCTTTGTAAATGTGTTTACACTTGAAATCATCTAGTAACCTCACTAGGTTCTTTGTAAATATTCCAAGGAGGTGCACTAGTTTGGTTGAGCCAGTTTATAACTAGTTTTGAGTCCACCTCTAAGATGATCCTGCTATATCCATACAAAATGCACCAGGTAATCCTATAAACAACAGCTTAAATCTCAACTTGGTTGTTGGTACCCACTCCAAGATGTTTTATAAAAGCATAAATTAGGTTACCTGTACTATCTCTGAGTATACCACCTCTTCCAATAATCCCAGGGTTATCTAGAGCACTCATATTTGTGTTAAGCTTTCCCAAGAAATTTTGGAGATGCACTTGCGGGTCCTCAAGTGGTAGAACTATAACTTCCATCTCGAATGCAATAGTTGCACCATATTGTTCTTTAGCTCCCAATTTTCAGTGATTGTCGGTTTGAGAATGTTGAAAGTTACATTATCGGTGAGTGAGATTGCTACTTTGTAAACTGGAACTAGGAATGATGGATTTACTATTACCATGATTGATAGTGATTGGTTTCTCTATGCTTGAAAAAAAGCTATCTACCTCGACCTCTTATAGAAGAACCTTTTAGTTTTGGTTGGAAAGGTGTTAGGCTTTCTTCAATTTCAAAATGGTTCGCTTCAAATCTGTAACCTCCAGTAACATAGCTAAGATCAAGTAATTAACACTTAAAAAACAAAAATAATAGTAAAATTTTAACTGTCAATAGTTTAAGTTCCTAGCAATGGTGTTGAAAACTTGTTGCCTTCCAACACACATGCAAGTGTTTATGGTCATAAGTAATAAAGTGATTGTTGATACAATCGGGTTTGTTGTTCCTTCAATGACTTAGTTTCTGAAAGTTAGTGATATAGCTATTATGATTGTAATAACAAGTGTTGTTCGATTCAAGAGTTGACTATTTGATTTAGCTATTGATTTTTTTAAATTTAAATGGTTGGGAATAAGGCCCTTTTATAAAATAAAAAGAAAATGTACAAACCGGGCATAAAAATGACCCGGTCCAACAAATAATAACAAATATCAACTCTGAAAAGTTAGCAACCTAATTAGAAAAGTAAACTTGAAAGAGATAACACCTGAGTAGGGGGAAATTTTGAGAAAACTCTTGATCTTCTCCACTCTCAAATCCTATCTACCTAGACGAATCTCTACACGTATTACTATGCTTGCAAGTTTGAGATCTATTCCTCCTTCATCGTACTTGTGTGAAGTTCTCTCCAAAGCTACTTGTCTCTAGATCTTCAAATAAGCTAAGTGTCATGCGCTCTTTCCTTTTTATTTAAATCAATAGCTAGATTCTATTAGATCTGAAGATTGGGGTAAAACTGACACAAACCTTAGATTCAATCTTGATGTAGGAACCTCGAAGTAGCATAACTATGTCCTCTTCAATACAAAGATCTACTGGATTTTGACTTCTGTCCATTTGCCATTTGTCACGACCCGAAGTCCCATTCAGGCCGGACTGGCACCCGAAGCCGATATGGCCCGAGAGAACCAATCTTTGCTTATGAACCTCCGTATGCATATCCTCGTGTGAATCTTCTTATACCTCATGCAATTACGCGGAAGACATGAATCTGGTAACATATGCCATATATATATATATATATATATATATATAAATATATATAAATAAAACTTGGCCGTTGGGTCCATTACGTCAAACTGAACGTACATCTTACATCCATATACCCATATATGTCTACAAAGCCTCTAACAGATACATCTATTTATACTACCTTTACAGCATCAAAATGAATATACAACTATGACCCAGAAAGCTCCGAATCAAGTAGAGCTCACCAAAACTTTTGCAACTGATCCACAATCTACCGAGGAGGCCTACTAATGCCTGCACCTGCAACATGTAAGGTAAGTCCCCCGAGGGGGTCAGTACGAGAAATGTACTGAGTATGTAAGGCTAGAGAAATTACATCATACATGAGAATGTCAATGAAATAAATATGAGAGATTTTTTTCAATATGGGTAAACCATCAGTCTAATTGGAAACTTGTATATTGATTTCGCTATGAACATTTTAGGACAGTCATTTTATATCCTTACTATTCATAGAATATATTTTATATACATCTATACTCACGAGACTCTTCTCCTCTATTCATGAGACTCTTCTCTATGCAAGAGATTTATTTCTTGCTTCTATGCTCATTACCACTATTGTTCTACTACTTGGTTAGTAAATTACAAAAGAAGAACATTCATCCACACACATCCACTCTCTTGGTGGATTAATAATATAACCTACATCCACTCTATGGGTGGGGTACCATACATACACTCTACTTGCTTCTCTACCTTACCTTACTTCACTTAATCACTTATTAATCATATACTTCCCGGGCCCAACTGATCAGTGGGAAATTTATAGACCCATCATGCAGGTGTAAATTGCACCCCATGGATAATATAGAGAGAACCATCATGCAGGTGTTCATTTCACCCCATGGATAATGTATAGAGAACCATCATGCAGGTGTTCATTTCACCCCATGGATAATGTATAGAGAACCATCATGTAGGTGTTCATTTCACCCCATGGATAAGGTATAGTGAACCATCATGCAGGTGTTCATTGGACCCCATGGATACACTCATCATCACACCTCAACTTTTACCAGATTGGTACAAGCATAATCATAACATTACTAGACTTTACAACATAACATTCTCGGAACTTGGAATCAGAATATATATACACTTTTATGATATATTGAGGATCACGATGCTATTGGAAACACACATATATACTTTACCTAGTTTCTCTACTTCCAAGAGATTAACACTTTTGCTACTTCTTATGAGATCTTCTATACGTAAGTATATAATACCGGGTCTCCACCTTTGGTGGGATACAATAACTAACATAGCACAATATAGGGATTTTCTATATTGAACTTCTACCCCTTTAGAATATGATCCATACTTAATGAAACATCTAGTAACCAAGCACCTTACTTCTTTACAATCTTATACCCCTTTGCCTAGTTATGAGAGTGACACACTAGAGATCATGACAGTAAAGCACACACTTATATGCACATTTCACTTCACTCATTTAACTCATGAGATTGACATCTTCAATTATGAGGAGTAATCACACTACCTTGCACATCAGCTCTCTTATTACTCTTATGAGAATGGTACTAAGATGATCCTCACACTATAGGATTTGGAACATGATATGATTGGAAAATTCTTTTCAAGAATACATAGATTCCTTTACATTATTACCCTCTTGAGATAGTTCTTTTAGGAATTATAACGTCATGACATCTTCGAAACTTCAATCAATGAACAAGAGATAAGTGAATCATAAGTCATCTAAGAATAAGACACATATGCATAACAATATAGGTCAACCTGAATTGATATACTTCAAGGCTCTCGGAATTGAAACAAGTCCAATGTCAATAGGAACAATATGTTGTAGAAGGATACGAAAAGAGTAACCTTACATACCTTGTATTCTTAATATGAATACACAATCTTAGACGTGTATACGATAGTCCCGCTCCGTCCTTATGTTTTGTTCTACAACATAAATACATGACGGAACCAACATTAACCACCAATAACCTTATAATGGCATACAATAACAATAAGTCACATGTTTAACTCTAACATGTCATTTCCCCCTTGACAACACCATTTATAAAATCATCATACCAATAATCCCACAATATTCCATACATTGACCAACACATGATAACCAATAGCATGTTACACCAAGCTAATATTTTACACTTCTCCATCACCACTACATCACAATTCTTCCATCAAATTACCTCAATACACCTCACAACAACAAATCGGCCAAAATCCCATAATTTATACTTCTAGAAAAATAACATGTTTAGGACCATAATAACACCATACATGTTGTTATTTCATCCATACCATGCTCTTTCATCAAAGTCATAAGTCATAATTCAAGTTACAATCCGATGGATTTCACATCTTTCACAAAAACCAAAAGTGCCATGTCCAACATTTCCAACCATCACCAACATGATATACATATTCTCTCATGCTTATAATATGTTCAATTACAAGAATAATTACTTACTCAAGCTTGGAAGAGGATGATCTTGTCCCAAAATGCCTTAGGGTTTGAAGAGCACCAAAGAGTGTTCTTGAGAATTCTAGAAAAAAGGATAGAAAGCATGTGTGTTTTTGGGATTAAAATCTGATTTTTGGCCACCTTTTTATAACCCTTTAAATTCATCCTTATCCATTAAGTCCATCATTGACAAGTCAAGGCAAGAATGGGTCATTTTGACCCATTGGGCCTTTGCATGTTTTGCTTATTTTAACTCAAATTAGGCCCAATAACCCATATCATCTTAAATCACTTACATCAATGTGTAATCCATAATATATGCGTTACAATGATATTCCCACTCATGGTATTCATACTCGTAGCCTAAATTTCAAAATCAAGCAATTCTAGCCACGTATGACCCATTTTGGCTATAGGGGTAAAATCGTTATTTTGATGCCAAATTTGTTCTTGAGTAATTTTATCATACCAACATGATAATTTACTCATTTCATGTATATGCTCATGGTTGTAGAATAAACGGGGCAAAAATCGGCTCGGTATGACCCCTGGTACCCTTTGGACTTAGAAATCGAAAAAGTGGAAAAACCAGTGTGGCACGCCCTTGGGCAAGACAACTTGCTGCCTGTGCCCGAAAAATTTTGGGCAAAAGTGGCGTGTCACACTCTCTAACGCTCCCCTGCCTTAAATTTTTTCGAAAATTTATTTTTCGACTTTTCTTCGCGGGTTTGGTTAGATACTTCAAGTCCTATTCTTTAACTTACTTCTTACCCTTAATATCCTTTGTTTAGAGGTCCTCTTAGCCTCATTTTGAACCCCACAAATGCACCACGAAAATCACAAAACACCTCTTATGAAGGGCTAACCACATGTACGAGGCCAAATTTCAATTTTCTCATCAATAACATTACAAATTACATACTCATGGCATCTCGATACCTAAGTAACCATTGTTCAACGTCGTCCCATAGGGTTGGGAAGGTACGGGGTGTTACACCATTGATAGGTTGAAAGCCTTCTTCCAATGGTACTTTTCAAATCCATGTCTTCATCTTTTTCATAAGATAAGTATCTTAGATTAGCTTCTAATTTCATAGTTCTTACCTCCATTTCTATAGATCGATAGGCTTAATCTCTAAAGAGATTGATACCACCATTATATCTACAGAAAAAAGGATATAGAGACTACAAGTTCAGAAGATAATATTCTTTAATGAAATTGTAACTGATATTTCTGAACAAGACCAAGGTTCTTTAGCAAACAAAACTCCACTCGAAGTACAAAGGTCCTGATTTAGTATCGGATTACACCTCAAATGCTCTAACCAAGTGCGGATACTCAAATCAAATGACATACTTTGAACTGTATAACTTCTAATAGATTGTTTTTGAGCAAATTCTTGTTCTTGTAGCTAGACAAATCTTACCTGCTTCAAGTTATTTAATGATTTGCTAAAATATTTAACTATCTGAAACTTGTCTTCTAATTTGTGGAGTGCCCAATTTGTCTAAATTAAAGATCTTTCTGCCTTCACTTGGGATATCTTGAAACTGATTTATTAAGAAGTCACATGCAAAAGAGAAAACTAAGTAATTAAAAATAATCAGCAAGAACATTTCCTTCCAGAAGGAAATGCTGTACTCTTGCTGTCAAAGACCTCCTTAGTGTATTAATATGATTAACCTCCATTACTATACTCCAAGGAGGTTTTCATTTATCTTCTAAAATTTGCACCATTACCAAAGAATCAGACTCAATAATTATATAATTAATCAAATGCTCTTTGTAGTACTCCAAACATTCTCCAATAGGCCTAGCTTCAGCCACCAAATTTGTTGAATCTTGAATTCTAATCCTTTTAGCAAACCACAAATTGCCCAAAATAATCTCTTATATAAAATGTTAAAGAACTAGGACCTGGGTTGCCTTTGAGGCTCCATCAGTGTTACACTTAAATTAGTGATTGGGAGGGGGGGTGTTCCATTGTACAATTCTGAAGCTATAAGAAGGCCTACAACCTTCCAATGCAACAACCATATCAGGCCATGTATGGTACTCCCACCTACTTTTGAATATGCTTAAGATGAATCTCCTTATTGTGAGATTAATATCTCTAAAAATATTTCCCGTTGAGTATCCTCCTGCATGTAAAATCGTGTTTCTTCTTTTCCATAGAAACCAAAGAATTATCATGGGAACCACTTTTAGGACTACTTTGATCCAAGAATTTTCTTGAGTACTCCACCATTTTCTTATGCTAGGTTTCAAGAATTCCACTTGACTTATACCAATTGGACAAGAATAGTGATGTCAAATTGTTCTTGGTACCTCTCCATTCAAAAACAAATGTTCTATTGTCTCCCTTTTAGTAATTGAGCAACACCTGCAATTGGGTGAGATATTGGGTTCCAAGTGTTAATTAAATAAGCCACAACAACCTTACCTTTCCACACTCTCCAAGCAAGGAAAGATATTTTGAAAGATAAACCTTTACACCATAGATGATTAAGGTCCTCATTAGGTTCTTCCTTCCTTCTTAATAGATTCAAGACACTCTTTACACTGAATAAAACTATCCTTGTCTTGGTCCACCAAGGCTTGTCCCCTACATCGATAAGTTGGGCTTTACCTATGTTGCTCCTAATATACTCCACTACATACTCTGAAACCTTATCTTGCATAGTAGGAAAATCCCAATCTTTTTCATTAAGAAAATCCCCAATATCTCTCATTTCATGACAAGTATGAATCTATAAAGAATGCATGAAAAAAGGAAGACCAAGATTGGTCCAATTATCATACCAAATGCTAGAAGTACCCCTTTAGGTTCCCATAACATAAACCATTCAACTTTCTCTCTATTTTCCAGCACGCATTTCCACACCTGAGAGCCCCCTATACACTATACAAGAGAAAGAATCTGCTTCTTATAGTATTTTTCCCATAAGAAGTTGAACCATAAATTACTTTGTGTCCTAAATCTCCACCACAATTTAGCATACATTGCCTGGGACACATCAAATGTAGATCTAAATCCAAGTCCTCCTTCTTGTTTGGGTAAGCACACCTTAGTCTAAGCTGACCAATGTTTACTTCTGCTTGATTCCTTGTTGCTCCAAAAGAACTTTGCAAAAATTTTGTGAAGATCTTTAATAACATAAATAGGAGGCACAATAGCTGATAACACATATATAGACATGCTTTGAAGTATACTGGTCAGTAGGACTTGCTTAGCACCATATGAAAGAATTTTACCCTTCCATGCTTGAAGCTTCCCCTTCACTCTGTCAAGAAGTTCTGCATAATCTTCTTTTCTTTTCTTTTATGAGTGACTGAACACCCCAGATACTTCATAGGAAATATGCCTCTAACCGTTCCAGTACTCTGACTAACCTGAGTAGATATATTCCCTGCTACATTTTGATGGAGATAATAAACTCTTTGTTAACCTTCTGACCTGATTGCTTCTCATATTTCTGTAGAGTAGACATAATCTTTTCTAAAGAATAAACATTAGAAGAAAAAAGAGAAAAGAGATAAAATCTCCCTTAAACTTGTCCGTCAAACTTACTTTAGAACTTTAACTTAACGCACATTTAAATACCCCCTTATTCTCTTGAAATGTATTAAATACCCCCTAAAAGATGACATGACAAAGAGTGTATTCACCTCCCAAAAAGCGCGTGAAAAGAGGGCGGGAAATCTTAATTGATAATATCATACACATGGCCTTTTATTATTCGGAAATATATAACTAAATTCTTAATATTCTCTTTTCTATATATTAACTTCCTTTTAATTAAGTGAATTTATTTATTTTGGGACAAATACTCCCACTTTTCTTTTAACTTTTTAATTTTTCTATTTTTGATTATTTTGTTTTCTTTCCCAATGCACTTATTCTCCATTGCCGCCCATAATTTCCTCCATTTTTGGGTTACGATTTTAGAAATTTAAAGAAACAAAATTCAGAAATTAGTATGGCTTACATTAAATTGACTATTTAGCAAATCAATTCCCTTTCATGTTTATTTAATGAATAGGGTATATCGAGTATTCATCCGAAAATAAACATGAAAGGGAATTGATGAAATCGGAAAATAAAATTCCGACCAATAACGAAAATCACAATTATGAAAGCTAGGCAAATACAAAATTTATTGGTCTTCATATCGTATCTCGTCTCCGTCTGTAAATCAAATCGTCGAAGTCATCGGACATCAGAAGATTCAGAGGTAATTTTTCTGGTGACTTCATCAAAATCTGCAATATCTCCGACAATAGGAAACAAGACCAAAATTGGCGGAGAAAAATTTTGCCTGAGAAAATTCACATCGAAGTCCGTGCAAGTTTTTAAGTGAAATTATGGAACATGAAGATCACTGTAATGACGAGTGACGAACAAATCATCACACTCAATGTGGATTGTGATGAATAATTGGTTTAACAAAAAAAAATGAATGAAAAAAACAAAAGAATATTTGAAAACAAAAAAAAAGAATGAAAAAAATAATAATTTAAAACTTGATCAGTTGCCGATGTGGTGGCGATATGGTGTTGACATGGCGGAGAGTGTAAAACACAACCATCACAAAATTAATTCTATATTTTTGAGAGATTATTAGTTTCACTTTAAAGTTGTTAAGGTGGGTATTTAAATGCCCGTTAAATTAAATTGCTAAAGTAAGTTTGGCAGACAAGTTTAGGGGGGATTTTGTGTCTTTTCTCTAGATGAAGAGATAATGGTATCATTTGCATATGCTAAGTGATTCAAATTAGAACTCCACTTAGGCATCCAAAATCCTACATATTGATTATCCTCAAATAAAGAGTTTAAATCTCTTGTAAGAACCTCTGCGGAAAGAATAAATAGAGCAGAGGAAAGAGGATCCCCTTGTTCATTTCCCTGGTGGAATAAAAGAATCCATGAAATTGCCCATTAATAAGAATAGAATAATAGTTATTTGAGATGAATCTCCATATCAAATCTACAAATATGTTGGAGAATCCCATCTTTCAAAACCTTCATTAGAACCTGTAAAACTCTCCAAAAGTATTTTTTTAATTTACCCAAACACTCCAAAAGTTCTTAAAATTTATTTTCAGCTTAAAAGTACTTCAATAAGCCAATCCAAACAGGCTTTGATTCAGTTCTTTCCAATCCAAGAAAAAACTAGAGAATTTAAATAATGATCTATTTACTGATTTGACATATTTAACCTGGCAAAATTTGGTCTAATACTGCTAGTTGTCACTTCTAAATTTTTTTGTTGATCATCATTCATTTATTTATTTAATCTGTTTAATCCGTTAAAATTTGGCCCATTATTATTAGGGACGGTAGTTACGAATTTAAACTATATGGTCATCCAATTTATAAAATATATACAAAGTGTATAATTATGTATAATGTATACTATACATACATATGTACTAATAATATATATTATGAGTAGTTCGATCATATTATTAAACTAGTTGATTGAATTGCATATATCTGTAACATTTCCTTATTATTATTCGCCACCTTCTACATTACTCCAATGAAATTGGTTTCTAGCATATGGTGCAAGTCAACCAAATTAGTTTAGATTATATGGAAGTCAACCAAATTAGTTTAGATCATTCATGACCTCAGGAAAATGAAATTAGGTAGCTTCTGGCCTTAACAAATTCAATTTTAATGCTCTATTAGAAAATCTTAGTGGTATATTACATTAGCATTGGAAATTTGTGCATTTTATATTTTTCTTAAAATATAAATAATATTTTTTAATGATCATATTCATAAAAGGCACAAGTAGTATAAAATGAGCGTCGTTTGAAGTGATATTGTCTTCAGATGCACTGGTTTATAGATGTGAAATCATGACACATAGATGTAATAAAAAAAAGAGAAGATAATCACATGGAATAGAGTCATCTCGAAATATCTGCAATCTCTTGATCAAATTCATACAAACTTAACAAAAAAATAGGACTTTAGGATAAATGACCCTAGATATACTTTTAAGATTGTTTATTACAATTTAGAACTGTACTTTTTCATATTTATAAAATTAAGTTTTTAATTTTAAGTTTGTAATAGCCCTCTAGGTCATTTTCTTCATTTCTTCACATTTTCTGCATTTTGTGCTTTCTCATAGCGGCTACAGGTCATTTATGACTTGTCGGGACCATCAGTTTTGTTTTTGGGCAGTTTGTTTGGATTTTAAGTCAATTTTTCTATTTTGGAGCTTTGAAGTGGAGAAGTTTGATTTCGGTCAAAATTTCATCTAAACGGCCTCTAATGAGAATTAAAACAGCTCCGTTAGCTTCAAAATATGGATTTTAGGCTAGGAGGACCTTTGGTTCAAGTATCGAGGCTTTCAAGCTCATTTTTGGCTATTGGGTGGAATTTAGTAAAAATGGAACAATGGGTGTAGGCCCTACATATTTTTCAAAACAATCTCTATTGAAAGTTTCAATGGTTCCATTGAGTCCGGAATGCTCTTTTTGGTGGGGTAACATAGTTCATTTGCGTTCACGAAATCCTGAACGAATTTCGAGGACCCACTCGAAAAAATTTCTACTTGGTATTTTGCTGGTGGAGCAACACATAGTGCAAAACTAGGTTACTCTTTGCATTCACGGGGACTTAGCCGCGTTCACGAAGGGTCAAGTTTTTGACCATCGCGAGCCTCATCTCCCATTCGTGAAGAAGGGCCTGCCTGGCCCGGTCCAGCTTTCTTCTTCACGTTGGCAATAGACCTCTCATGTTTGTAAAAGGCTGACGAGTGGGGTACCACGATCGATCAGAGGTCCCACGATCGTGATGAAAGATCCCTGCCAGTATATATTCTCCTTTCTCGCATTTTAAGCCATTTTTTAAAGTCCTATTTCACCATTTTTAGAGCTTGGAACGTGGGAAACTATGAGAAATCGTCTATTGCAGTTGAGGTATGTTAATTCCACACCTCTTGATCATTTTTCATTATTTTCCCTGGTAATTCCGTCATTTTTTCCCTATAAATTCCTAGAATATAAATTCATGATTTCTTAAACTCTTTGGACTGTTTTGAGTATTGATTCAAGCTCCAATTTTGCTCAAATTTCAAGCACGTATTCCTTGTCCATCAGGGGACCGTTTTGCGGATTCATTATTTGAATTCCATTAACGAGTCCCACGAGTCTATTTTGAACCAATTTTTGGCTCGGAGTTTATTATTGTAATATGGGTCTTATTTTACTCGTAATAACCTATATATCTTGTTTTTGATAGTGCTGCAGATTTTTGGAGATCATATGGAGGGGACGAGCAGCTCGTGAATAGTTCTACGATCGACCTTTCTCTATGAGATGGTGTATTATATAGATTGTATGCGGAATAGTGGACTATAGGATAGGTTTAAGGTTATTTCTTTATTCCAGTGTTCTTAGCTTTTGTTAAGAGTCTTAGACTAGAACCATGTTTTGGAATCATTAATATAGGTAGTCGCTTGCCTTAGAATGGAATCCTCGGGGTACTTTAGCTAGTATCACAATCTTTTAAGGTAACTACGATAGAATATTACCCTTTTATTAGCACGTGGACCTTAGACTTCTTTGGCATCATACAGTCCACTTGGTATGGACTCCTGACTTATATATTCATCCTTTCTACATGTACATCTCAGATTAGGATAAGGAGTCTTGGTTGTTTGCTATGACTTAGGGTAAGAATAGTGATCCTTAGCATAGGTTTGGGTTAGCACCTCGCAGCCAGGTTGGTTTCCTTAGTTCGACTCCTCTAGTACCATTCTTTGTCCCATTTATCATCTTTTCTTTGTTGTTATAATTATATATACTCGCTGTTTGAAATATATAGATGAATATTTCTATATATTGTTGGTCCCGAGGCCTTGGTTACGAGACCAATTGGATATCAGGTTAGTTCTCTATGCTCTGAAAGAGCTGTGGCTTAGCTTATAGATGCTTAGGCACTTACGTTTTCATTGTTTAGATACTGGTGATGTCATGAATATGGTTATATGCATATTTGGTGGTACGATTCCAAATAAAAATCATTATTTTTACTACTATTTCCAAAAAGGGGTCTATTCCCACTTTCCGCTCTTAAATTAGTTTATGAAACATAAATTGTACTACCTTTTCTGTTGGATGTCAGTCTTGTAAACTAAGATGCACCACTTTGAAAACTCTGACTAAAGTAGATAGCGGTCCATTCTAGATCTATTCATTTATAATTATTTACTTATTTTAGTCACAGAAGATTTTGATCTTTTCTACACTATTCTACCATTTTTAGTCCTAGTTCGATCTCGGGCACTGGATTTTATAGAATACTACCTGTTTAGTCTTAGTTTGATCCCGAGCACTTATTGAACTCCTATTTATCTCTGATATGATTATAGAGTAGATTTATTATGAATAATTATTGGAAGTCCTAGTTCGGGACCAGGTAGTATATACGGATATCCCAAGTCCCCTATGGGTCCCTCTGTCTGGAAACCACATGTCGGAGGAAGGGTTACCTCATAAGTCCTTTCTTGCAAGTCGGTGGCCAAAAAAGGTATATATACTAGGTACGATATGGCTCACAGTTGGTATGCATGGTAGTATTAGATTTTATTTATATTCATTCATTCATTCATTTATACACATTTCCTATCACCAATATAATTATTTGGCGCTTGTACCTATCGGTCTTATGGGGATATTGATAGGTATAGGTTATGTTTGTTGTTTATTGAGTGATGGTTTGTATCTTCCGAGCTTATGGGGGTGGGTTCAGTTAGGTTTTTTTTTGTCTAGGATTATCCGATTGTATAACTGTTTTGTTATTATTGTTTAGTTTGTGGCAGGATAGTTATGGATTTGTACCCAAGGTCGTAGGTATGCTTTTGGAGTTCCTTTTCCCTTTGATATTATGAGCCTTGTTATTAGACTACCTTGTGATTATTCTTATTTCGGGTTAGATGTTCTGATTATGCTAAGGCTAGATCCCTTTATATTTATGATCCTCGTGATATTTAGGATGTCAGGATAGCTCCCTTAGGTTAGTACCTTCGTATTTAGCTACCTATTTAGTACGATCATATATCTCTTTCTTCTCTAGCTATTAGCTACCTATTTAGTACGATCATATATCCCTTTCTTCTCTAGCTATTCTTATTGTATATCTCCATCTTCCTTTGTTACTACCATTGTATATCACCTTCATCTCTAACTATTCATATTGTATAGCACTTTCGTCCCTAGTTACTTGCAGAAATAATGGTTTATCTCCACTTCTCTATTATCCTTATTGTATTTCATTTCTTAGTTAGTTGCCTGTAATGTATATCTTTGTCTTACGTGTTATTTATACTTATATTTATTTTTGGAGCTCAGATGGCCTATGCCTACTGGTATGACATGTTGGTACTCATACTACACTTCTACACCCTGCAAATCATACTACGAGTTATTGTTGCTAACGTACGTATTGTGTGGGGCTATCATGGATCGTAGATTTGGGGTGAGCTCCTGGAATCCAAAGTTGTTCCTTGTCCCTCTATCTATTTATTTTGTATTTTGGAGATGGGTCTGTATATATATTATGTTTACCTAGTACTCCTATTATGGTAGTGACTCTTGTATAGACTAACACTAGGTTTTAGGGGATATTTTTCTTTCTTCTGGTTCTCTTTTTCCTTTTGATCAGATATTTGAGGGGATATTTGGGTTGGTTTTCTTAGTTCGACTCCTCTAGTACCATGGTTCATCCCTTTTATCCTCATTTTTCTGTTGTTATATTTATGTATACTCATTGTTTGAAATATATATATGCATATTGCTCTATATATTGTTGGGCCTGAGGCCTTGGTTACGAGACCAATTGGATACCAGGTTAGTTCTTTGTGCTCTGAAAAAGTCGTGGCTTAGTTTATAGAGGATTAAGAGCTTGCATTTTTAATGTTTGAATACTGGTGATGGCATGCATACGGTAATATACATATTTGGTGGTACAATTCTAAATAAAGTAATTGTTTTACTACTATTTCCAAAAAAGGGTCTATTCCCACTTTTCACTCTTAAATTGGTTTATAAAACAGGAATCGTACCACCCTTTCTATTGGATGTCAGTCTTGTAAACTAATATGCACCATATTGAAAACTCTAACTAAGCTAAATTATGGTCCATTCTCGATCTACTCATTTATCATTATTTGCTTATTTCGGTCGAGGAAGATTACAAACCTTTCTATACTATTCTATCATTTTTAGTCTCGAATCATTCTCGGGGATTAGATTTTATGAATTACTACTTATTTAGTCTCGGTTTTATCCAAGCACTTATTACGCTCTTACTTATGTCCAGTACAATTACGTAGCGTATTTATTATGAATGATTATTGAAAGTCCTGGTTTGGGACCAGGCAGTATATACAGATATCCTGAGTCTCTTATCTATCCCTCTATTTGGGAACCACATGTCGGTGGAAGGGATACCCTATAGGTCCTTCCTTATGAGCCAACAAGCTGAAGGAGGTGTATATACTTGGTACGATATGGCACTCAGTTGGTATTTCATGACAGTATTGGGTTTTCTTTACATTCATTCATTTATTCATGTGCAGTGCCTATCACCAGTAATAATTATTTGGTGCTTGTACCTATCGATCTTATGGGGAGCTATATAGTTATAGGTTATGTTTGTTATTTACTGAGTGATTGTTTGTGCCTTCCGAGCTTATAGGGATCCGGTTAGGTTATTGTTTGTCCGGGATTATCCGATTGTATTACTGTTTGGTTATTATTATTTAGTTTGTGGTGGGATAGTTATGGATTTGTACCCGAGGTCGTAGATACACTTTGGAGTTCCTTTTCCCCTTTGATATTATGAGCCTTATTATTAGACTACATTGTGATTATTCTTATTTCGGGTTAGATGTTCTGATTGTGCCAAGGCTAGCTCCCTTCTTGTTTATGATTCTTGTGATAGTTAGGACGTTAGGCTAGCTCCATCAGGTTAGTACCTTCGTATTTAGCTACCTATTTAGTACGACTGTATATCCCTTTCTTCTCTAGCTATTCTTATTGTATATCACCTTCTTCCATTGTTACTACCATTGTATATTACCTTCGTTGCTAACTATTCATATTGTATAGCACTTCCGTCCCTAGTTACTTGTAGAATACGATGGTATCTCTACTTCTCTATTATTCTTATTGTATTTCATTTCTTAGTTAGTTGCCTATAATGTATACGCCTACTGAGTACCGTGCGTTTGGTACTCATACTACACTTCTGCATCCTGCAGATCATAGTACGAGTTTTTACCGCTAATGTGTGTATCATGCGGAGATGTCATGGATCAGAGATTTGGGGTGAGTTCCCGGCATCCGGAGTTGTTCCTTGTCATTCTATCTCTTTTGTTGGACTGATCTTTATTTTGTATTTTGGAGACGATTCTCTCTCTCTCTCTCTCTCTCTATATATATATATATATATATATATATATATATATATATCATCATCATCATCATCATCATACCCAGTGAATTCCCACCAGGTGGGGTCTGGGGGGTGGTGGGTAAAATGTACGCTGGAGAATTCCCACCAGGTGGGGTCTGGGGGGGGGGTAAAATGTACGCAGTCCATACCACTACCTCAGATGAAGTAGAGAGGCTGTTTTCGATAAACCCCCGGCTCAGAATATATATATATATATATATATATATTATATTATATTTACCTAGTAATCCTGTTGTGCTAGTGGCTTCTGTATCAACTGACACCAAGTCTTGGGGAATATTTTTCTTTCTTCTGGTTCTCTTTCTCCTTTATTCAATTATGATTATCTTTTTCTCTTATTAATCCATTGCTCACCATTTTGGGCTACGAGTCGGCTTACCTACTGGTGAGTTATAGTAAGTGCCATCATGACCTGAGAAATCGGGTCGTGATATAGTCATAACAATTTTGATAAATTATAGGATATTTATTAAAAGAGTAAAAAGTGGGCAAAATGATATCCTAAATTATTCGTACACTGATGTGCCATGGTTTCATGGAACTTTCGATGCTTTAAACAAGGAAAATATGCAATAAATTGGGTATGTTTGGTAGGTATGATGTGTTTTCTATTCTATATTGCAGGAAAATAGGTTTTAGAGGCAAAATGGAGAAGATGGGAAGAAGCATGCAATGGAATGAAGTTTTTGAAGACGAAAGAGCCAAGTCAAAACCAGAGGAGTGACTCACGGCAGGGACCCACGTCACGTGATTCGACCTACGTGATGTAGGTCAACTCCTGAAAGTATGTGATGGAGGCCTGATTTCTATGGCATGGACCTACGTGACGTGGCTTGGTTCCAGGATACCAGCCCACGGAACCGTGGATTGCCGACTTTTTTCTCCTATTTTGTTTAGGATAGGATTCACCTTGTATCTATAAATACCCCTATATTGTCCTATGTTTAGGGGTTGTTCAGTACATTATTTTGAGATATATTTTTATTATTTTGAGTTCAAAAATACATTAGTGGTTTTGTAATCAAAAACCCCAGATTTGAGTTTTTATTGATATTGAGATTTCAGAGTTTTCTTTTTTATTGTGAGTTTACAATTATGTTTTCATCATTGAATTTTTCTTGTGTTCTTGCAATCATGAGTAACTAAACCCATCAACTAGGGTTATGTGAACCATGAGGAATTAACAAAACAGGTCAAGTGCAAAGCAATGCTGAACTGATGTGAATGCATGTATTGTTATATCTTTCATTATGATTGATCTTCTAACAGTTCCAAACGTTAGAAACTAGCCTGTATTCTAGACTTGTTTGAGAGAGAGGTAGAGATTGGGAAAAGGAAATAACAATAGAGATTTGAAGCTCTCAATCTTCATCTAATAACTTGAGCCACAACAGGGATAGTTATATGAAATCCAGAACAAGGATTAGTAGTGCGACACCGGAGAAGAGTGAAATTCATCTAACCAAGGTCGAAAGACGTTTAGATGAACATATCTTGTTAGATTTTGCATGCAACATAGCGGGATAGTTTTGCCAGCACAAGTAACTGGTGGAGTTAAGGAATCATTGGGGATCACAGTCCTAGTGTATTTCTCATAGTGATAATAAATCCAATAATGAACAATCCTTACTATTCCTACTTTCTTACAAAAATCCCACAGTTTAACTTACTTGCCAATTACTCAGACTAGCATTCGACAGACTTTAGTCCTATTTTCTGTGGGATCGACCCCAATCTAGTTGGGTTCTATATTTGATTCAACGACCACATTATACTTTTCTGGAGGTATAGTTTGGGCGACATCAAATTTTGGCGCCGTTTCCAGGGAATACGGCTACAAAGTTGATAAGTTTGTTTGTTGGAGTTTATTAGTGTTATTTTTCTACACTTCTAAGGGTGCATGCCGGTGTATGCCCAACACTAGGAGCCAAGGAATCCCCTGATTCCACTTGATACTGAGATAGAAAGAACATTGAGATCAAATCGAAGAATGGTAAACACCGATGGAGTTCAGAATCCTACAGTCACAGAAGGTATTCATAACCAGCCACCAATTCATCTAGTTGGTCATAAAACTATGGAACAAATCACTGCTCGATTAACGACTGAGGAAAATGCGAGGCAAGTAGCCCTTAGACATACAGATAGAGATCATCAAGAAATGTAAGAAGTAGCACAACGTCTTGTTGCACTTGAAGAGAGACAAAGAAGACTGAGGGTGCAACAACCACCTCAAAGACCATATGTACCAATTTATGATGATCTCGAAGAAGAGGATTTGGCTTATTTTGAGCCGGTTGATACTGGTGCCATTATTCCACCAGAGTTACCTCAGGGCACTAAGTTTGACATTACAAGTTCCATGATCCACCTGCTAAACTTGAAAGGTGTTCTCGCCGGTCTTCCTACAGATGATCCGAACATGCACGTGATGAATTTTGTGGGGGTCTGCACTTCATACAATTTTCCTGGAGTTGACCAAGAGGCTATTCGGATGAGATTTTTTCCATTCTCTCTAATAGGAGAAGCGACTTTGTGGTTGGCCGAGTTACCATGAGGTTCCATCACTACATGGCAAAAGTTCAGAAATTAATTTTTGGAGAGATTTTTTCCACCCTCCAAGATACTACAGTTGAAGGATGAGATTTACAACTTCAGACAACTACATTCTGAAGCACTTTACGAGACATGGCTAAGGTTTAAGAAGGAGCTACAGAATGTGCCAAATCATAGGATAAGTGGTAAGAGTTTACTTGATATCTTCTACAGGGCTTTAAATAGCAATACCAATGTTGTAGCAGATACTATTACTGGCGGAGCATTTATAAGTCTGAGGTGGGAACAAGCTTAAGAGATTTTAGATTGTATCACTAAGACCAACCAAGGATGGCATACTCGGGAGGCAGATACACCTGCTGGGACGTATGCTATTGGAGCCCGGTAGCACAATGGGCTTTGGATGAATCTGTAGCTCAAGAGATCGCACAGTTGAGGACAGAAATTAGCTTGCTAGACAAATAGATTGCGTCTAGAGGTGCTGAGAAGGAACATGTCGTAGGTCCACAAGGCAAAACACCTAGGCATGACTATTATAAATCTGATGAGGAGGCTAATTACTTGGATCGAGAGGTGGTAGGTTTTCGAGCCAAGGGCCAAGGGTCTAACCAAGACTCTTGGAACTAAAGGCAAGGGAATTAAGGTCGGAACTACTATGGAGATAGTTATAACAAGTCAGGATATAGAGACAGAGAACGAGATCGTGACGGTGATTAGAAGCGAAAGGATGATTATAAAGAGAAGAGTGACCCATATGGTCCACCGGGGAACCGCAATGCTGACTATGGAAATTCAAGAATTGAAGCCCTTCTCAATAAACTAGTTAAAAGGTCAGAGAGCTAGGAGAGTTACTTGAAGGAGATTAGGTTAGACATTTTAGGAATAAGTTAGAAAGTAGAATCTCATTCGACTGCCATTAAACAGTTGGAGCAACAGTTCGGGTAGATATCGGTGGCATTGAACCATCGTCAACCAGATACCCTTTTGAACAACGCCATCCAGAATTCAAAGAATGATAGTCATTGTTTGGCCATTAATACTAGAAGCGGTAAGGGCATGACTGACCCATCTATACCTGTGGATAGTGGTAAGAAAGATGAGTCGATGATAGTTGATGAAGAAACTGAGATAAAGCCAGAGAATTCAAAGGGTGATACAGTTCAAAAGCCTTATGAAGCTGACAAAAAGGCAAAATCT
Source organism: Capsicum rhomboideum (assembly GCA_031232105.1). Taxonomy (NCBI): domain Eukaryota; kingdom Viridiplantae; phylum Streptophyta; class Magnoliopsida; order Solanales; family Solanaceae; genus Capsicum; species Capsicum rhomboideum. The sequence goes on along the minus strand of CP124719.1, from coordinate 40,757,068 downwards.
GATAACGGGAAGGAAAAGGAGGTCTCTCAAGTGTGCAAACATCGACCTCCTCCTCCCTTTCCTTAAAGGTTGAAAAACAAAGTTGAAGAGCATAAATATTAAAAATTTATCTCAATGTTAAAGGAGTTATCAGTAAATATTCCTCTTGTCGAGGTGTTAGAAAAGATGCTAGGTTACGTTAAATTCATGAAAGATTTGGTGGCGAAGAAGAGAACTGTCAGTTTTGAGCTGGCAGATAATTTGCACCATTGTAGTGCAATTGTTTCTCATTCACTTGTTGAGAAAAAGGAAGATCCGGGGGACTTCACAATTCCTTGCACTATTGGGCCCTATAATTTTTCAAAAGCTTTGTGTGACTTGGATGCTAGCATTAACTTGATGTAGCTAGTCGTTTTCAAGCAGTTAGGATTGAAAGCACCAAAATTAACTTTTATGAGACTCTTTATGGTGGATAGAACTGTGAAAAAGTCGGTGCGCATTTTGTATGTTGTTTTGGTGAAGGTTGCATCTTTCATTCCGGCTGACTTTGTGATTCTAGATTGTGAAGTTGATTTTGAGGTTCTCATCATCTTGGGAAGACCATTCCTTGCCACTGGCCGTGCATTGGTTGACATGAAAACTGAGCATATGAAATTCAGGTTGAATGATGAACATGTCACTTTCAATGTTTGCCGTTCCATGAAGCAACCAAATGATATAAGGGTGATTTCTGTAATAGATACGGTTGATGAGAGTGACATAGTCGTGCCTATTAAAGAAAGTTTAGGGGTAGAAGCTCTTGCGGCTGTGATTATGAATTTTGATAGCGATGGTATTGAGAAGTATGATGAGATAGTTGGTGCACTCATTGGTAGGGTATCATACACTTATGCTACTAAGAAACTTGATCTTGATTTAAAAAATAGGTTGACCCCACCAGCTCGACCTTCTATTGAGGAGCCTCTAATTTTGGAGCTTAAGGCTCTCCTGTCTCACCTTCGCTATGCATTCTTGGGAGCCAACAACACCTTACCTATGATTATTTCTGCTTAGTTGGTGGAGTGTAAAGTAGAGGCTCTTGTTTTGGTGTTGAAAAAGGTTTAAGAGGGCCATTGGTTGGTCCATCACTGACATTATCGGGATTCCACCCGGTATTTGCACTCACAAAATTCAGCTTGATCCTAAGTGCATACCAAGCATCGAGCACCAACGTCGTCTGAACCTACCTATGCAAGAAGTCATGAAGAAATAAATCATCAAGTGGTTAGATGCGGGTGTGGTTTACCCCATTGCTGATAACAAGTGGGTGAGCCCAGTTCAGTGTGTGCCAAAGAAGGGAGGAATCACTGTGGTTCCAAATGACAAGAATGAGTTAATCCCAATGAGGCTGGTTACTGGATGGAGAGTTTGCATGGATTATCGAACGCTAAATTCTTGGATCGAAAAAGATCACTTTCCTATGCCCTTCATGGATCAGATGTTAGATCGTCTTGCTAGTAGAGGATGGTATTATTTTTTTGATGGTTATTCGAGGTATAATCAGATTTTCATTGCTCCCGAAGACCAAGAGAAGACCACTTTAACTTTTCCATATGGGACATGCACATTCAAAAGGATGCCCTTCGGTTTATGTAATGCACCGACCACTTTCCAGCGTTGCATGATGTCCATTTTCTCTGAAATGGTGGAACACACTATTGAGGTTTTTATGGATAATTTCTCTGTCGTGAGAGATGCATTTGATGACTGTTTGGCGCACCTTGCTAATCTATTGTAAAGATACGAGGAGTGCAACTTAGTGCTAAATTGGGAAAAATGTCACTTTATGGTTAATGGGGGTATTGTATTGGGCCATCGAATCTCAAAGAAGGGTATTGAAGTTGACAAAGCCAAGATTGAGGTGATTGAAAAGTTACCACCACCTATTTCGGTTAAAGGAATTCGAAGTTTCTTGGGACATGCAGGGTTCTATAGAAGATTCATCAAGGATTTTTCTAAGATTGCACATCTATTATGCAAGCTTTTAGAGAAGGAGGTGAAGTTTGTGTTTAATGAGGCTTGTCTAAAAGCGTTTGAGTGTCTGAAAGAAAAGTTGATTTTAGCCCCTATCATTGTTTTTCTAGATTGGGCGATGCCATTTGAGGTTATATGTGATGCTAGCGGAATGGCCTTGGGTGCAGTCCTTGGCCAAAGGCGTGAGAAGATTCTACATCCGATTTATTACTCTAGCAAAACATTTAATCCAGCTTAGAAAAATTATACTGTAACTGAGCAAGAATTGTTAGCAGTGGTCTTTGCTTTCGAGAAATTTCAATCTTACTTGATTGGTACTAAAGTGATTGTGCATACAGACCATGCAACACTTGGATATCTTATGTCAAAGAAGGACGCCAAGCCAAGACAGATTCGGTGGATACTTCTATTGCAAGAATTTGATTTTGAGGTCAAGGACCGAAAGGGGACTGAAAATCAAGTTGTAGACCATATATCACTCTTTGAGGAGGAGGCCATGCTTAGATTAAGGGATGATCCTGATATTGATGATACTTTTCCAGACGAGCAAGTGTTGGCAGCATCACAAGAATTAATCCCTTGGTTTATAAATTTTGCCATCTTTTTGGCAAGTGATCTAGTCTCGGAAGATATGTCATATCAACATAGGAAGAGATTCGTGCATGAGGTGAGAAAGTTATTCTGGGATAAGCCTTATTTTTTTAGGGTGTGTGTGGATGGCATAACTTGAAGGTGTATTCCGAAAGTCGAGATGATTATTATTTTGGAAGCATGCCATTCATGTCCAGTTGGGGGTCATCATGGAGGTGCACAGACTGCTCATAAGAACTTACAATATGGGTATTATTGGCCCACCATCTATAAAGATGCTCATGACTATGCTCGGGCTTGTGACCAATGTCAAAGACAAGGGAACATCTCGCGCAGACACAAACTTTCTATGACAACTATTCTTGAGCTAGAATTGTTTGATGTATGGGGAAATGATTTTATGGGCCCATTTGTTCTCACATGGGATGAAATACTTTTTGGTAGTTGTTTACTATGTTTCTAAGTGGGTGGAGGCAATTGCGCTTCCCACTAATGAAGGAATAAGTTTCACGACATTCTTGAAAACGAACATATTTTCACGATTTGGTACAGCTCGAGTTATCATTAGTGATAGAGGATCCCACTTCTGTAATCGGCTGTTCAAAGCCCTTCTTGAAAAATATGGTGTCAAACATAAGGTGGCAACACCTTACCATCCTCAGACGAGTGGGCAAGTTGAGGTGTCAAATCGTGAAATTAAGTCTATTTTGACGAAGACGGTGAATGCCAATAGGACTGATTGGGAAAGAAGATTGGATGATGCATTATGGGCATATTAAACTGTATTCAAGACACCGATTGGTGCATCTCCATATCAGCTGGTGTTTTGTAAATCGTGCCATTTGCCTATCGAACTTGAACATAAGGCATTATGGGCATTGAAAAGGTTGAATCTGGAATGGCGTAATATGGCTAAATTGAGATTAGAGCAGATGAATGAGATGGATGAATTTCGTCTCCGGTCTTATGAAAGTTCATCAATGTAAAAAGAAAAGATGAAATTATATCATGATCGGAAGATTGAACGATGAGATTTTCACCCGGGAGATTTGGTATTGCTTTATAACTCCAGGCTTAGCTTGTTTCCTGGAAAATTAAGGTCCAAATGGTCTGGACCATTCACGGTGGTTAGGGTATTCCCGCATGGAGCAATTGAGCTGAAAGGTTATGACAATGTTCTATTCAAGGTAAATGGATAGCGTGTAAAGCACTATGTGGGAACCCTAGAAGAAATAAGGGCATGTGAGGAGTTTAGTCTTGATGAAGTCTGAGTAGTCAAGTAAGTTAGGTCGTGCCACGACGTTAAATTAGGTGCTTCATGGGAGGTAACCCATGGTATGGTTGGTGAAGTATGATTAACCAACCTAGCTATGTCGTACTGTGAAGTTAAATCAAGAGCTGTTTAGGAGGCAACCCAAGGATTGATACAAGTCGTAAGTTGAAAATAAAGATGTGGACTAAAGAGTATTCAACTTAAACCACGACAGGGACCCACGTGACGTGGGTTGGTTTTATGAAAATTAGAGGGAATCTTTCGATTGCAGAATCCAACCCACGATAGGGACCCAAGTGACGTAGCTCAACTCACGTGACGTGGGTTGGTGTCGTGAAAATCAGAGGGAATTTTTCAATTGTGGAATGCAACTGTAACACGCCGTACATTCCCAAACCCATGAGACTACCTTGACATTTATAGAATCATTTAAACATGAGAGAGTTGGTGAATTTATGCATTAATTTGTTGGGCTTAAGTGAATCATGTGCCATTGGGCCCAAATGAGGCCCAAGAATCATAAAAAGACATGGCCCAAAATGGAATTTGACCCACTCTTTCAATTGACCAAGTAAGCCCCTCATTTAATGTGGTGTATGTGGCTAAGGATGACTAAGGGACCATATAAAGCAAGGAAAATCAGATTTTTATTGATCAAAACACACATGCCATTTTCTAGATTTTTCCACACATTTCTCTTCTCCCACAACCCCTAAGGCAACTACTTGTTGGACAAGATTCCTCTTTGGTAAGCTTTGGTAAGTGTTTCTTCTTATGGTTTACTATATGATACGCTTAAGATTATGTATTAATTATGTTGGCTATGTTGGCACAGTGTTGGTCAGTCACTATGTGTAAAACAGTGTACTTTTGCTTAGTCGAAGATGGGTTTTGCCTTGTAAACTTGAAAATGGACTTGTAGTCTTGATAGAAGTGAACTTGATGGATTCCATGTTGACATGTGAGATGTGATTATAGCCTTAACTTGTGTTATCCTTGTGTACAATGTTTGGAATTGTTATTGTGAAATTGGTCATGGATTTGGTTACGTATTGAAAGAAAAGTGTAGTTTTGGTGTTGTTTATGTGCGTTGTGGAACCATGAATGTTAGTTGGCATCCAAGTGACCAAAAATATGTAAATAAAAGCTTACTTATGGCCTTGGACCATTTATTACACAAAAGGACCCTTTTTGGCCGATTTGGGCATCCACCCCCGCAGACGAAGGCACCTGCGGGCACAGATGCCAACGCAGGTGCCCCTGGACACTGCCAAGGGCCACCTGAGGCCGCATTTCATCCACCTGCAGGCGCAGGTGGCTTCGCATGTCACAACAGAATTCCATTTTGTATTGGTTTGTCTCTCTTTGATCCCCGAAGGCCCCTATACCCTTTTTGGATGTAATTATCAACTTATGATATCTTTTTAATGACTTTAAAGGGTCGTATGGAGGCTTGTTGAACTATATTAATTATGGATTGTTGTTCATAAGTTGTTATGGGGACATTGGATGGAGTAATTGTGACGGAATGATAATGAGGAGGCATAAAGGGTAAACGTGGTGTGAAATTCTATTGATGTATGATGTCTTGGTCAATGTGTGGAATGTTATGGTGTTGTTGGTATGATCATGCAGTAGATTATATTATAAGGCTAAAATACGTTATATGGCAGTCATATAGCTCATTGTCGTCTTGTACACTTGTACGGTAACTAGTTGTTAATGTAAGCTCCGTTATGTACTTGTGTTGTAGAGTGAAACGTAAGGAAGGAGCTAGACTATTGTGTTCATATATAGGCTTGTGTATTCATACTTTGAAGTGAAGGTATGTAAGGTTACTCTTTCCGTATCCTTCTGCAGCATGCAGTATTCACCTTGTTATTGTACTTACTCATTTTCGAAATGTTCTAAGGTATCTCATTTCAGGTTATCATCTATTGTTAATCATATATACCTTATTCTTGATCTATTGTTATTCATGTGTAACCCAAGTGTGGAAATGATTCCAAGTTCCAATAATGTTACATTCAAAAGTTCCAATAATGACATAATCATCGAATGAACTATTTCTAAGATTGAAGAAGTGAGGTAATGAAGTCTCTATTCTTGGATGGTATCCCAGGGGTTAAAATACCTAGCATGGGTCGATCCCAATATCTTGGGTGGTATCCCAGGGGTGAAAAGAACACCTATCATGGGTCAATCCTGCTACTACGGGTAGTATCCCAAGGGCAAAAAAAGCCTAGCATGGGTCGATCCCGAAAACTGTTGATTACCCACTAATCAGCTTGGGGCCCGGGCATTGTAAGATTGGAAGGATGAGTAGTGAATGAAGAAGTGAGTAATGAACGAATGATTAAGCATAAAAGTAAAGAAAGTAATCCACATAATGTACATATTTCCATACATATAGAATGGTGACTTATCCATATTGGTTATTCACTTATATTGATTTCATTGAAGTATTTATGTAGCATATGGTTTCTTATGACCTTACATACTCAGTATATTCTTCGTACTGACCCCTTCAGGGAATTTACCTTACTTGCTGCAGGCACAGGTACTAGTAGACCTCCACAGTAAGCTGCGGGTCATCTACTGATCTTTGGTGAGCTCCAGTTGGTTTGGGGCTTTCCGAGTCACAGTTGTACATTGGTTTTGGTATTGTAAAGGTTGTGTAAAGCGGGGACTTGTCTCGAATTTAGGATGGTTATGTATGTGCTTCTGTTAGAGGCTTTTGTAGACATATGTGGGTAAACGAATGTAAGAGATGTATGTTTATTTTGACTTGATGGCCCTAACGGCCAAGTTTCACGTATATATGTATCACATGTTCCATGATTTCCGTTATTAGCATTTTATGTCCTTACGTGATGGTGATGTTTCTTATGGAATGCATATGAATGGACATGAGCAAAGATTGGTTCTCTCGGGCCCTATCGGCTTCGGGTGCCAGTCCGCCCCGTTGGAATTCAGGTCGTGACACCAACCCACGTGACGTGGGTTGGAGCCATAAAAATCAGAGGGAATTTTTTTGATTGCGAAATCTAACCCACTATAGGGACCCACGTGACGTAGGTCAAACCACTGATGTGGGTCTATACCGTAAGAATTAGAACACCCAAGGAAATCAGATTTCAACCTGACCCTGCCCCTTATATTTCCTCACAACTTTATAAACCGGATTACATCTAACCTAAAACCCTAAACCCAATCCTTCTCCTCCAAATACCCAATCTTTTTCCCAAAATTCATCTACATTAACACTTCTAATCCTACATTCACTAAAATTCCCAAGTACCAAACACTCAAATTCATAAATTTCAACTACCCCAATTGCAAAGAATTTCAAATTCCCATCACCCCCAACTCGCCAAACCCTAACCCGAAATCCATACTTGACCCGACCAAACTCCACCAAAGACCCGAACACTTTGAACAATGCCACCTAAAGGAAACCCCAAATGTGAAGATATAAGTTCCTCTTCATGAATCCGCACTAAGAACCCAGAATTCACTTCAAAGCGGGATGAAAGTGGGTTTGAAGAGTTTTATGAGATCGCTAGGGATAATTCTACTCTTGTGCCTCGCGCAACAATACAATGAACTAGGGCACAGGCTGCACCCCGGGGCACGACTCAGCCTTTATTGGTGACTCCTCTTCAGTCATCTGATTCCTCCCCCCAGTCTGAAGAGGGGTGGATGTTTTTACAACCAGTGGTACTGAAGAGGAGGCTGATACACCTGGGATCGATGAGATTGCTGAGGGTGTGGATGATTCTGAGTCCGGTGGTAGTGGTGAGGCTGATGATACAACATCTATTTCAGGAACTGGTGTTCAGGAGTCCACGACTTCCTCACAGAGGTGGTGGTTTCAGTGTATGAAGGCCATTTATGATAGGGATACCGAGCTGACGAAGCGGTGTGTGTGTAAATGAAGTATCACTAAGGAGCCCCGGTATTAGTTAGATGAGTTAAAGGAACTACCTGAGATTAAGGCAGTGTTTGATCGTTATGGATTCGGGTGGATGACGGAGCCTTTTGGTAGCCCAGAGTTGGTCCGTGAGTTTTATGCTTTATATGCTCCTTTTATTGAATTAATCACACCAAATGAGCAGCAATATCGGGACCAACCACCATTGACTCACACTTTGGTTCGTGGTACCAGAGTAGACCTATCCCAGAGGACTATCCACAGGTTCTTGTTTGGTGCCAAACATACACTTCCAGCTAGTACTGCTGAGTTTGATCACCGCATGGGGACGGTGAAAAATAGAAACAAAATGAAGGATGCCAATCAGCGCTTAGAGCTACTACGGCGAGTTGCACAGTATATCGATGAGGCAGGTGTAGGTGAGATGGGTAGCTGAGAAGTTGGATATTAAGAAGTCCTCGCTTCACTTTATAGGCAGGTTTTGGTGGTCAGTTGTACGGCACCATCTCGATCTCACAGGTGCAGATAATGCTCTTAGTCTTGACCGAGCTGTGCTAGTAGTGAGAATCATCATCGGAGATGACATCAACATCGCCCGCTACATTATTGAAGAGATTCATGAGCGTGCCTTTAGAGACTTTACCAGTATCCCTTTCCCCTGTCTGATTGAGGGCCTGTGTAAATGTGTTGGTATAGTTACGATGCCTGCAGTAGATCACATTATTAAGGTGACTTGTATAGCTAATATAGGGTTAATGCAGCAACGAGGTGTTACCCCATTTTCCCAGAGGGGGTCTCATCCCTCTACTTCATCAGGCGCCGTCCTTTTTGAAGGGCAAGTGTTGAGAAGAATCTGTTAGCACTTCAGCACCAGTTAGTGAGCCCGAGGTTGGGAGGTTACCTAACGAGGGCACAGGCCCAGTGACTGTTGAGGGGGAAATAGAAACTACAACACCATCACCCCCGTCTGGCATGGTTGTAGTTTCACGAGAGTTTTTGCAATAGCTAGTGGATAGACAGACACAGGTTATTGAGTGACAGGCTCACATAGAGGCCCAAATGGATAAGTTGATATCTCAACTTAGCCATGGGTTAGGATGTCTATAGAGGCTTCTGAGGCGAGAGTTGAGGCTCTCATGACTTCTGCTATAGAGAGGTTTATGCGTGAGCTGTATGGGCGGATTGATAGTTTTGAGCGCCGGATGGATAGCCGGTTTAGAGAGGCCTATATCCCAGATTTGACGGGGTTGACCAAGGAGGTGGCTGCATTGAGGGCAGAGGTTCGAGATTTAGAAATTATCCATATTCCTATCATTCCACCTATAACAATACTGGTACCTATAACACCGGGTTTGAGGTGGATTTTTTTGCTGACGAGGAGCCTCCTATTGCTAGAGGCAAGCAGCGACGGAGTCCTGAGTGTTTGACTGATAGTGGAGACGAGTTTGAGAGTGATTTACGGAGGGTGACTAAGGCCTCCCGAGCAGAGTACCATACCATTCAAATTGCTCATGAGCAGAGAGCATGGGGTGCATCCTCTAGTTAGCCACCCCTCTACCGGACGAACCTAGTGTGGAGCCCAGAGAGCATACAGATGATCCCGCTGTGGACGAGCCCACATCCAGTGCCTAGGGCGGCGCCGTAGGTATTTCTTCACTCCCTTACACTTATCATATTGATAGTTGTGGACTGAGGGTAGTGCTCCATTATTTAGTTGGGGGTGGGGGTATGCCACCACTTGGGGGTTTTGGTTGCCGTGTTTTTTTTTTTCCTCAAGTGCTATCATAGTAGAACCAGCATGTTTTGGTTGTTATTTATATTATTATGTGTTTTCATGTTTAGTTAGGAGAAAAATAGGAGAACCTTAGTGCAGTCCAATTTGAACTTATTTTGAATGATAATGATGCTTTTTGATTGTCTAAAGGATACCCCTCGTGAAATTTTTGTTTTGGAGCATGTGTGTAGTATGTTAGTTTGTGACAGCTGTTGGATATTGTTATGGCATTAGTATTATAGGCAACATAATTGTAGCTAGCAATGCATGAACTGGATAGGTAGTAGTTGATATTGTAACCCTTTGCTATGTATGTGTGAGGTCATTACCGAGTTCACTTCGTGTGTGCGATCCAGAACTTGCCCGGTTAGTCTTGCCTAGGTGATAGGATAATGGTTAGAAAAGGATCATAGGCCATTTTTTTGAATAAGTTCATGTTTAGTCTAAATACACGACCAAATGAAGTAAATATCCTTTGATCCCGATTTTGAGCCTTAATTGACCTATTTCTTTCATTAGCCTATTCACTTTCCCATTTTGACTTACAATGAACATGTTTTGGCCCTGGTCCTCCTTGGACATTGTGTACCTCAACTCAGGAAAATTACCTAAGTTGAGGGTGGCTATTATAGGGGGTGCGTAGTTTGACTTGGGTATGAAGAAGGGGTTAGTAAAAGAAAAAGAGAACAGATTTGGGTGTGAAGAAGAAAAAAAAATGAGTGAAATAAATAGAAATTACAAAAATAAAGGGAAAAAAAATTGTGTTTTGAAAGTATAAAGAAAATCACACCCAAAATCTGAAAATAAATGAAGGAGAATAAGGGAAAATAAAATAAGAATGGTTGAAAAGAGGAGCCAAAAATAGTGTAGTGTCAAGGAAGGTTGAGTCACCATATAAATATGTACCACACCCATCCCCAAGCCTACAATACAAGCCGATGAAAGTCCTATAGTGATCCTAGTCCAACTGTCCAAAAAACTAAGGCATAGAAAATAAGGGCAAGCCTATGGTATTTCATGCACATTGTTTGAACTTCTTTGTGAAAGAGAGCGTTTTGAACCAGTCCCTACTTTGATATTTATTAGCATACTGTGAGTGTATGGGACTTCTTTGTTGTGAGAGTACATGGGTTGCATTGTTAGTCGCTATTTGTTCAAATAATGTCATTTGCATATATGCTTAGTTGTTTGTTCATAATCTGATGCCATCACTTGATCCCTTCTATGTCATGATAATCTATTGCATATATACACATCGTGGTTTTGATTTGCAAATAGGATGGGTCAAAAAAGTTTTGGTACCAAAGGTAATGAGTCAACTGCCGTAGGTCTCTTAGGTTTCTCTTAGTTAAGCATCGATTGTGTTTATTTTGTTTTGTTTGCCTGAGGACATGTAAACGTTCTAAGTTGAGGGTGTTGATGTGCCATGGTTTCATGACACTTTTGATGCTTAAAACAAGGAAAATATGCAATAACTTGGTTATGTTTGGTAGGTATGATGTGTTTTCTATTGTATCTTGCAGGAAAATGGGTTTTATAGGCAAAATGGAGAAGATGGGAAAAAGCATGCAATGGAATGAAGTTTTTGAAGATCAAAGAGCCAAGAAGAGCCAAGTCAAAACCAGAGGAGTGACTCACGGCAGGGACCCACATCACGTGAGTCGACCTACGTGACGTAGGTCAGTGTCGTAGGTCAACTCCTGAAAGTAAGTGATAGAGGCCTGATTTCCATGGCATGGACCTACATGACGTGGGTTGATTCCAGGACACCAACCCACGGAACCATGGAAAGTTGCCGACTTTTTTCTCCTATTTTGTTTAGGATAGGATTCACCTTGTATCTATAAATACTCCTATATTTTCCTATGTTTAGGGGTTGGTCATTACATTGTTTTGAGATATATTTTCATAGTTTTGAGTTCAAAAATACATTAGTGGTTTTGTAATCAAAAACCCTAGATTCGAGTTTTTTTTGATATTGAGATTTCAGAGTTTTCTTCTTTATTGTGAGTTCACAATTATGTTTTCATCATTGAATTTTTCTTGTGTTCTTGCAATGATGAGTAACTAAACCCATCAACTAGGGTTGTGTGAACCATGAGAAATTAACAAAATGGATCAAGTGCAAAACAATTCTGAACTGGTGTGAATGCATGTATTGTTATTTCTTTCATTGTGATTGATCTTCTAACGGTTGCAAACGTTAGAAACTTGTATTCTAGACTTTCTTGAGAAAGTGGTAGAGATTGGGAAAAGGAAATAACAACAGAGATTTGAAGCTATCAACCTTCATCTACTAACTTGAGCAGTAATAGGGATAGTTATCTAAGATCCAGGACAAGGGTTAGTAGTGCGACAATAGGAGACCGAGAGGAGAAGAGTGAAATTCATCTAACCAAGGTCGAGAGACGTTTGGATGAACATATCTTGTTAGATTTTGCATGCAACGGAGCGGGACAGGTTTCCCAACACAAGTAACCGGTGGAGTTAAGGAACCATTGGGGATCACAGTCCTAGTGTATTTCTCATATTGATAACAAATACAATAATCAACAATCGTTACTGTTACTACTTGCTTACAAAAATCCCCCAGTTTTACTTACTTGCCAATTACTCAGACTAGCATTCGACAGACTTTCGTCCTATTCCATGTGGGATCGATCCCAACCTAGTTGGGTTCTATATTTGATTCAACGACCGCGTTATACTTTTCTGGAGGTATAAATTGGGCGACATCATACACGTTTTGCAGTAGGAAAAAAAAATCAAATCTTTTGATTCTCTCTCCTTTTTTTTCTCCTCTACATGACTCCATCTCTCCTCTTTTTACTCCTCTCTATCTCTCATCTTTTTACTCCTTTCCAAGAATATACATTCTAGTGCAATCTTAACCAGATTTTGTTGGTTTTGTGAATTTTATTTTTGGATTTTTAGTGGATGAAATGAGTATACAAACTGATATCTATGAATTGTGATCCAATTCAAGTGTTGAATCAAGATTGAATGGATTGAGTATAAAATATGTTGAATACAAATTGATTTACTTAATTTTTTTTTTAAAACCAAATTATATACATACATATTCTAGTGTTTGGATTATGTATAAAATATGATAAATTTAATTAATTTAGGTGTGTTTCTATTTTAGAGGTTTGAAATTTGTTTAAAAATTGGTGTATCTTCACTTTTATATTTTTTTACATGCTTTTATGTATGAAATTTGTATATAAAATTATGGAATTCTCCAAAAATAATTTCAACAAACACATAGTTTTTTCTAGAATTGTATTCTATAATTTTTTTTTTGCTCTCTAATTAGTACGCCGAAAAAAGTTTCTACATTTATAGCCACCTTAAAAATTGATTATACTGTATTTATAGTATATTATTTTTGAAATTTCATAGAGTAAAAGATGAAGAGAAACAAAAGAAGATCTGCTCATTTACCTCCGTGTTAAATTAAGATTTAATAAATATTATCATCGTCAACACTGAAAAAAGGATAAATCATGTTCCTTTTCTAAAAAAATAATGATAATTTAATTGAGGTTTGAATGAAGATGAAGAAAAATTATTTTAATGGAGGTTTGAATAGAGAAGAAGGAAAATTAGGAATCTTGAATGAAACAGATCTCCAAAATAATAGGGAAGGCAACTAGTTGAGAGAAATTTGGAGAATTAATTATTCACGTGGAACAAATCTACTTTTTTTAAGGGAAACTTTTTTCATATAATAAAAAAAAAAAATTCTTTATAATTATTTTGTTAGGCTTTGTTAAAAATCTGTTGTCATGTAATACAATATAAAAAATATTGTTATGAGTTGCAATAATCAATCTAATATTGTATATATAGATTCCCCCCTCCCCCCCCCATAAATTTAGGTCCTACCATTTTTAGGAGTCTTTAACGCTATTAGAAATTTTTATGCAAGTGAAAATATAGATAATTTCTAGTAATAAATTTATTTTCATTTTTTTTGGGTACAATGTTGAGCTTGAGATGAATTTAAAGAGAGAAACATGTATGGTACAATGATGATTCATGTGAGCCAAACTTAACTAAACTTAACTTGTTTGAAATTAAGGTGTAATAATTGTTTCTATAATTTTTTTTTTCCCCAAATAGTACTCCAATAATTTAGTTCATATTTTATATTTGAGTTCTTCTAAACAAAAAAAATAAAAAAATTACAGGAGTATTATTTAATTTTCATGTTTAGAAGATCCGATTTCTAAACTAAAAATGAAATACTATTTATTAATTGTGCTCTTACTTTTGTATAATAGCGGGATAGCTCAGTTGGGAGAGCGTCAGACTGAAGGTCACGTGTTCGATCCACGTTAACCGCATCATTTTTGTTTTTCCACAGGCGCAATTTTTGTCATTTTTTTTTGCTGAAGCTTCAATTAATTAGACGAGGAGAAATAGAACCTGTTACAACAAGAAATATACAAATATAAATTCTTAATGATTTAAATGTTCACAAGGAAATTGTCTCACTTTTATTTATGCAATTATAAAATTTAATTTTTCATTGGATTTAAAATATAAAGAAATATATATATGAAGAAGTTAAGAGAATTTAACATCGATTTTATATATGTAAAAAAATACTTTTGAGCTTGTATATATAATGTGATTTTTAGATGAATGGGTTTGAATCAAAGAAAAATTTGGTAAATAGTGCTATTTGCGCTTAAATTTATAAAAATAGCGAAAGTTTGCTTAATTACGAAACATAGCAATAGTTTATTTCAAAATATAGCGATATATAATGTATTTGCGTACATAATAATAGTGAAATCCATTGTATTTGTGCATGTAATAATAATGAAATACATTGCATCAGCTCACTTAATAAGTTTCTGCGTGTAGATAATATTTCTGCTTAATTATATCCATGCTAATAATAAATGTGTCCAAACGTACTTCTATAAAACCCCAAAATATGAGCATTATATTATTTAATTTTTTAAACTGCTGGTATAAAAGTTAATTAGAAGGCTGAATTAGCTAAGCTACATTTTGAATAAACCCCAAGCCACGTTATAAATATCTTCTTCTCTTTTTACTATACAACGATTAATAATTGCTCATTGTTTTTTCATGAATATCGGCATGACACCGGAAAGCTGAGCATTAGAAATGCTAAGCTGAAGCTAAATACTATTTAGTAAATAGGAAAAGCAAATTTTTTGATACTGGCTAAAAGATAAGAAAAAAAATATAAAAGATTATTTGACTATCATCAAGTTTCATTAGCAATTTGGGAACAATCATAGTTCATCGGCGTATATTTAGAGATTATCATAAATCTTATTTTGTTTCTATTCTTCTTTGTTTCCTCATAAGTAGAATTCAAAAGCTTTCTCATTAATATTAATTTTGGAATTTTCCTTATCTGTGGACGAGGAACACAGAAGGGTTATTCGATACTCCACTGTTGCAAATTAATGGTTGTTTTTTTTTCAGCATAATCCATTCGTCACAGTCCCTTTCGTACTTTAGTTTCACCAATTTGTAAGTTAAGATTTTCAATTTTTGGAGGAAGAAAAGAGGATATCTATGATTAGATTCTTATTGAAATAAAAAGAGAAACTTAGTAGGCGTTTGGCCATGAAAATAAAATATTTTGGAGTTGGAGTTGGAGTTGTGTTTGGCCATGAAAATAAATAGTGTTCTTTTTTACTTTTTGTGAGAGAAGTAAAAGTAAAAAAAGTGAAAACAAGAAAAAGTTGTTTTCACTTTTTCGGAAATAAATTTCACTTTAGTGAAATGCATTTCATGGCCAAACTCATTGATATACCTATTGCCTATTGGGATAGTATAAACATTGAATACAAATAATTTTTTAATTAATGATCACAAGATAATCTTTAAAACAAGGGGACAATTAAATAGTGATCTCATCCTTATCAACACCTAATTGATTTATAAGGGTTAAGTTTGGCTAGAGGTGGACCCACAGTTAACCGTTTGTTTTTCGCTGATGATTCCTTTATATTATGTAATGCTAATATTCAGAATGCCGCTAATATTTAAGATATTCTTAAAAAATATGAAGAATGTTCAGGTCAAAAGGTAAATTTTGCTAAATCAACTATATTTTTCAGTAAAAATACTTCTGAAATTGATAAGGATGAGATCATTGCAGCGATAGGGCAACTAAGAAGAAATGAGTTTGGGCTTTATTTAGGTCTACTGGCAGTAGTGGGAGAATCGAAAAAAAGAATGTTAGAATTTATAAAGGATAGAGTAAAAGTTATGATTAAATGTCGGAAAAATAATTTCTTAAGTCCTACTGGAAAAAGAAGTAATACTTAAATCTGTTTTATTTGCTATACCGCCTTATGCTTTATCTTATTTCCAATTTCCTGAAAATTTGTGTAAGGAGTTCACTACTGTCTTTTCTAACTTTTGGTGGAGGCATGATGATAATAGGAGGAAAATGCATTTTGAAAAATGGGAGAACCTTTGTGTTGCTAAAACTAATAGGGGTTTAGGATTTAGAGAATTAAAGTCCTTCAACCAGGCTCTGTTGGCAAAACTTACTTGCGAATTTTGACTCAGGAAGACTCTCTTCTCCTTAGAATGCTTAATAGTAAATATTTTCATAATACCTCTTTCCTCAAAGCAACCTCTTCCTCATCTAGTTCTTGGATATGGAAAAGCATTATTTGGGGTAGAAATCTCTTACAAAAAGGCATTAGATGGAGGGTAGGATCTAGAGGAAGTATCTAAGTATGGACGGACCCTTGGATCCCCAACTCATGTGGTTTCAAACCTAGGCTTTATCAATCTCAAATGGATATAGAACTGCAAGTCAGTAACCTTATTGAACATAGTAACCATACTTGGAAAATTCAAGAGCTTCAGAAGTGGTTTTCTACGGAGGATATCAGTGCCACTTTATCTATCCCTATTTCTAGCACTGGATCTCCAGATAGGATTATTTGGCATCACACTAAGTTGGGAATTTATGAGGTAAAATCAGGATACCATTTGGCTAGGGAAATTGATAAGAGTAGTGTATACAATAGTGATAGACTTCAATCAAGCTACCAATCCTTCCCTAAGAAGTTTTGGGATTTTTTTATGGTCTATGAATATTAAAAATAAATATAATCACTTTATTCTCAAATGTGTCTTAAATGTGATACCTGTTAATGATATTGTTTCAAAAAGGTTAAGAAACAACTGTTATGTGTGTAAGATTTGTGGTGTAGAAAGTGAAACTATTGAACATATGCTTTTTAGATGTCCAAAGGCTCAGATGGTATGGAAAATTTGCCCTATAAATTGGCCTAACATTGAGAATATTACAGACTTTTCTAGATGGTGGAAAGAGATCTTTGATAATACTACTCAATACCCTGATTCTATTGAGCTTACAAGATTAAGCATCTCTATAATGTGGTAAATTTGGAAAGCAAGAAATGCTAGAAACTTTAATGGTGATATCTCTGAATCTAGTGATATTGTTAACAAGACACTATTTGAATTTCAAGAATATAAAGTAATTCGCCTATTATGTCTTCTCCTACATTGGTACCTGATCATACTACTAATAATACAATCATTGTAGCATAAAATGTTGTGATTGTGTTTGCAGATGCTAGCTTACATAAGGAGAGGAATATGGCAAGCATTGGAATGACAACTATGGATAGCTTTGGAAATTTGCTTCAAGCCCTTGGTACCCCAATCTAATTTGTTGGGAAGGCCATTATTGCAGAAGCACTAGCAATTAGAATTGCATTAGAAAACACTCAAGAAAATGGATGGACAAAGGTGCAACTCTTATCAGACGCAAAGAATGTAGTGGATATGGTTCTAAAGAAGAGTCTAGTTTCATGGGAGATAAAAACGACTTGTGAAGATATCTGGAAGCTTATGAGTTTGTTCGAAGAAGTTCAAATTACGCATATTCCTAGATCTTGGAATATGGTAGCGTACAATCTAGCCAAATTTTCTATTATATTGTTAGACAAGTTAGTTTGGGTTTTCTATTTTCCTAGTTGGATTATCAAAGATGCTTCTGCATCTTTTAACTTCCTAAATTCATTTTCGCATTAATAAAGTAATGTTGCTGGTTGAAAAAAAAAATGTTGGTTGATTGCACTAGCAGTCAACTACTACTTCTTAATTTATTGTCACGATCCAAAATTGGGAAATGATTGCAACTACCACATCCACTGCGATAGATGGAATTGAGTTAAAACAGAAGAAGTAAAACAAACCAAAACTCAAAATAGTCTCTAAAACATTAGGTGAGTCTAATACATTAATCAAAATTAATCCCAAGTATGGTAGTCACAACGTACAAGCCTGTAATAAAGAGCAAAAAAACAGAAGATCCATAAAGTCTGAATGCGTAAGAAAGACATAGACAGAGATAGAAGGAGAGTCCAAGTCGACTGGGATCAACCACCACTACCTCGGTAAATCTCCACAAATAGTCACCAACCACAGTACCGATCAATAATCGGACACCACTGACTCGGTACCTATACGTATGGTGCAGAAAAAAAAAGCAAGGGTGAGTATTAACGACATGTAGTCAACATAGTCGATTGAATCTAATTCAATGCGATGACAAAAACTTTACAAACCAATCATCTGAAAAAACCACATAACCTGTACTCAAGAAAGCCATCCTAGACTAGCAATGTAATGTACATATACAACATATAACAACACTGGTTGTGATTTTTAGCTTTTGCTTTATTTTGACCATTTTTCCCTTTTTGTAGTTACTATATGCTATTTATAAGTTGTAGAATTGGTTGGAGTGGTCCCCGAAGCATTCAGGAGTGATTTGAGTGAGTTGAAGTTTTGAATAGCCTTTTAAATGATTAGTTTGACTTTAGTTGATATTTTATGATCCGAGCATCAGAGGGTGATTCTTTCAGTCCCATTACATCTGAAATATTGATTTTGAGTTGGTAGAGTAGTTGGTTTGGGTTTTGAGCCTTTATATTTGGTTTTGAACTATTAGATGAGAAACTAGTTAAGTTTAGCCTAAAAGGGTCATGTGGGTTAACTTCTTGAAAACGATCTCTTTTTATAAATCTGAAGGGTTCATTCGAGTGAAATCCTGGACCCTAGATGCTACCATATAAGCTGTCAGATTGACTGGTGCTACAACCTATTGGTTAGTCTGGGTGGTCATGGCCTAAGCTAGCACCGTAAAGCCAGCCTTAAACTGCGAGACGTGTTCATTCAAAGGGTCTGCTCGAGCTGGTGATATTTGTTGGTTTTTGTTTCTGTTTCTTCTTCTGTTGGCTCTTCTGGGTGGGATTTTCTGTAAATGCATAGAGCACTAGTTAGAATAAGATTTTAATAGAGTTCACACTTTATCGCATGATATGAACATGAAAGAAGTGAAACGTTTCCTAAAATATTTCATAGCCTTTCACTCATAAGTGTGGCGCGCTTCACACCCATGAATAAGACTCTACTTAACACGACTTTCAGACACCCTAGGACACTTTAAACCTGATGCTCTGATACCAAGTTTATCATGACCCGAGACTACCCCCTAGTCGTAACATGGTGCTTGGAGTCACAAGTGACCCCAAGCTAAACCATGGCCTGGCATGACACTTTAAATACTGAAATAACTGATAAAACATTGTACGGAAGCTGAACTGAATGATAAAATATTAATCATAACCAACATAGCAATATCTGAGTTTAAAACCACAAAGCTGAACATCTAACTGTATGTTTGAGAGCCTCTACTAAGATGAATTACTGGGACATGCCCCCAGCAAACTCTAACTAGATGAAAACTGAAAGGACATAATTGAAAGATACTGATACTTAGCCATTGAACAATAAAGACTCACCAAATTACTGTTGTTGATGTAGTAGGAGATCATACTATGTGCAATCCAGATGCTAAACGTTAGAACCTATATTATAAGACAATATAGCGCAAAAGAAAGTATGCGATCAGTACTTTGAATGTATTGAGCATGTGAGATAGGAAATAACTGACATAGACTGAACATAATGCATGTGACATGATAAACTAATGCAAGACCAAGTAATAAACTAGTGATGTATGATATGTTGGATAAGTGAATATGAGTTCATGCAACTATCTGAATCTGACTTGTGGACTGTGGTAGCTACTGTTAACCAACATAACCCAATCTGAGCTAATCGGGGTCCAACCTATAATCCCAGCTAGAAGGGTGTTCAGTAGCTTGCCAAAGGGTATGAATACTGACTGACGTGGATCTACTAAACTGATGTCCATAAAGATTAAGGTATCAAGCCTAGTCTGACGGGTGACCCTTTAGAATCTACTGTGGCGCCGTAGTTTTGGGACTTAGGGAATTCTACTAATGGTCTCAGCATAACTGATGGGTGAACCTTCATCCCTGTGCCCGCTCGGTGCTAAGTGCTACTCCCAACTGAATAATAACTGCTAATCAGAATGCTCAATAATATTAATATTCTGAAGACTGAAAATAAGTACTTTATATGAAAGCATGCAAATCATGAAATTTGAAGGATTGAATATTCATAAATATGTATGCAGGAAATCCTAGGTCATCGGGTGTTCATAACTCACAATCTCTGAAGAATGCAACTACTATGAAAATTACCATAAACTAAATAAAATAAGGAATTTTATAACTCAAGTCTGAGAATCATGGTTTACATAATATACTGAGTGATTTCAATTATAGACATGCAATGATACTAAAATTCATGGTAAAACATGGGTTTATATCTCAATGATAACAGGGGACTGCATTATCAAGGAATTCACAATATTTATGAACCCTAGGCTCTGAGGAAGGAATTAAGATGAGGATTTGAGTTAACTTTGGACTTAATGGGTGAAAGGGAACTTATTGATGAAATCCCACATACCTAGATATAAGAATCTTGAAGAAATCTTTGAACTTGGGGATTGAAATTGAAGACCCCTAATTCTGCCTTTGGAAAAGAAAATCGCCTCTTTCTCAGTGTTTTTGCTAAGTATCGATTATAATAGGAGTAATGAGGGACTTAGGGTAATATTAGGCTTAATAATTAGCCTTGAAATAGCTTAAACGACATAGTTTTAATGTTAAAAGAGTGGAAAAAAACCAAACAACCCTATTAAAATCGTGTGGAAAGGTGTTGGAGTCAGTCTTGACGACTCAGGCGAAGGGCCGTAGGGCCTGGCCACGGGTCATGGCCTGAGTCTTCACCTAGGACTTGATATTTTCTTCCCTCAGCATTGGCCATAAGCCACCTCATGGCCTGGCCTGTCAGGTCTCCTGACGATCCATCTTGCCTCCTGATGACCCGTCGCTGATATCTTTAACAATGCTTTAGTAAAATGGACATAACATTTTACTCTAATACCAAATTAATGAGCAATCAGATGCGTTGGAAAGATAATTCAAATATCTATAATTTTGTGGTTCTTGAGATCATAAATACTTCAGAATCTGGGAGTTATGGATTCTTCACAAGAAATTAATCGATAAGGGACGTTTTAACTTGGCTATGAGCTAGGAGTTACTTGTGGCCCTAATACATTTCTAAATCACTTCTCATACTATCAAAACATGATGTTTGATTCTACATGTACTTGAAGCATGGTTCTAATCTTGGATTGGATTTTTGGGGTGTTACAGTAACTCGGTCCAATCATGGAACTATAATAAACAACAACAACAACAATAATCATAAAATCAGTCCACTCAAGGAGCCCACAACAATAACCATAATATAACTTGGTTCACTCATGGAACCAGTATAACAACAGCAATAAGAGTAATCATAAACCCGGTCCACTCAAGGAACCAATATAAATAGTAATACCTTGTACACACATGCTAAGGGTCTTATGGTCACCCACTAGCCATGACCTGTAGGGGACGAAATCTTGTCCATGTACTGTCCCGACACGGTACCCGATCCAACCAATGAATCATATCAACCAATCCCGCAAAAATGTCCAAATACTGGTATATCCCACAATAATAACATAAATCACAACCACAATGAGAATAAACAATCATACTTGTACAATCAACAAGTCTTTAATATAACCTCATTATGTGATTAACACTTAGGATATCATTTAACAATTTCCTTCCTTAAGTATGCATTGCAACAATAGACAACCACTCAAACACTTGGTCAACTCGAGTTAATCATTTCATGTAAACAACAATCATTCTTTAACACACCAAATCACAAGTAGTTATGATTCACTTGTTTCATCAATTACAGCATGTTGGAAGATCAATCCATGGCCTATTCAAGTAAGCATTATCAAGATATATTCATTAAATTCAAGTACTCATTTTAGGAGTGCACATTCAACCAAATAGAGTCTAAACTCTAGTAATTCATTCATTAATCCAATCCCCCTTTATTTATACCGAGATCGGGGATTTTGCTATTATCTAGCAACTGTTATATTCAAGTCATTACTAGGTTCAAGGCCCTATTCCATTAACAAATCATTCAACTCTATTCAACTTACAATCTAGTTTTAGTCATACACCTTTATACCTTTTACTTTCTAACCCTTATCCTAACTTGACTTTAGGCTCTTCAGTTATGCCATCACCTCTTATCATAATCCATTCTCATAACTTAACTTCGGCAAGCAAATACCCTGTTACAAACACATATAATACCAAGTTCATCCTTTTTATGACAATTAGGCTAAATCACTAGATTATAAGATCACACAATTTTCTTATCATCTATATTCACATAATTCACATTACCATCCTCCATGGAGTCATATAAATATAAAACACCCATCAAGGATTCATGCATTAACAAAATAACACACAATTAGGTCCTTATTACATTAAATCCATGTTTTATCCATCCAAACTATATGCCCACAGGCCTAAGCATAATTTTTCCTGTTAAATCTATATTACGAATACTATTTCTAACCACAGTCTACTACTCATAAACCATAACCTACCTGAGAGCCAAGCTTCTGAAATAAGTAAGTTATACCATGGATAATCTTCCTTCTTCTTTATGTTTTCGAAGGTTAAATCATCTAATAAACAATAGTTATAAGAGTAATTGATAAACTGCTCTTCAAACAAATACCATGGGGATTCAAACTCACTAATTCTACCCTTATTCATGGTCTACAAAATTTTCCAAGGGTCAATTAACCATTTAATAGTTCCTTCAACCTCCACACAACTCCATTAATGGGATTTTAAATCTAAAAGTTCAACCTTTATGGAATTCAAGGTCCCTAACTATCAATTTTCATATTTTTGAACCTTAATTTCATAATAGAAAGAGTTAATTCAAAATCTAAAATCAATTCTAGGTGAAAATACATTACCCATGGGTTTTCCCCATAATTTCATGAACCTAGGATTCCAAACCACAAGAATTTCACCATAGTTTCCCCATTCTAATGATTCTAGAAGATGAACGGATTAATTAATGTTAAAAAGGAGTAAGAAAACTTACCTCTTTCTACCTCAACCATGAGCAAATCACCCCTCTCGCCCCTCTAGGGCTTAGGAATGAAATATTAGAGTTTTGGGGTTGAGACCCTTCAAAATAAGCATAAAAACTGCTGTTGTTCCTCTATAGCGACATGTACATCGCTATAGTGACATTGCTATAGCGCGCTGATCCCGCTACAGCGGCCTCAGCTTTTCAGTATGGACAGTCTTCAGTAAAATGATCATAACTTTTTATTGAAGAAGCGGATTGGCAGATGGTCAGTTGCATTGGAAAGATGATTCAGAGATATTTAATTTGGTGGGTATTGGGACCCATAAATTCTTATATTCTAGGAAGACCCTAGTTTAAAATTAGCCCACAATTCAATCGGTAAGGACATTTTCAACATAACTTTGTGTTAGGGGTATTGTATGACCTTAATGAATGAGAAGAACATGCCTTTATAGCATATATTTTCAATAATAATGGAATGGGTCGTTACACTTCACACTTATCAGACCAAATAAACGGTACCTCATTCTTTGTTAGTCTTGTCAAGTGAGTAGAAACGGAGGCAAAGTTCTTGACAAATATCTAAAAATAGCTAGAAATAACCATAAAACTCCAAACTCCAGTCATAGATTTAGACCGAGCCCAACTCTTAACTGCCTCAACTTTTTGGGTATTAACCATCACCCTCTTTTCAGAAACCACATGCCTCAAAAAGGACACAGATGACATCCAAAACTCAAACTTAGAGAATTTAGCATAAAGCTGGTTCTCCCTCAAATGCCCAAGACTGTGCACAAATGACCTGTATGCTCCTCCTTACTCTTGGAGTAAACCTCATGAATTTTACTTTATTTAGCATGAACAACTATGATTCTACTCCAAATAGTGTTTTATGAGACCTTAGAATCATTATCAACTGATTTTATACATATTCCCACTATTTTGTATTAAGTTCATGAATTAGCGCTAAACCCCAATTTCCACCATGAACAAGATTATAATGATTCTCAATGATCATAAGAAGTAATTCAATTTTAGAATGTAAAGAACTTACCCCCAAAGATGAAAACTTCTAAAAAAATTACAGAAAATTGCCTTCCCTAGGGCTTTGGTTCATTTTTCCAAAAGTGGGTAATGAAAATGTGTTTTCTAAAAACTATCAAAACTGTGTTTCTACTGCTGCATCGATAAAGTTACTGCTGCAGTGGTTCATGACAAAACTGAGTGCTGCAGTGTTACATTTACCACTGCAGCTTTCTTGAGGTAGAATCTCAGGGACTCCCCTTAATTGGGTCTATTTTACAACACACCCCTCGAAATACGGCATCGCGAACCAGCCCTTTTATGGTAACCTCTATAATCAGATTTCTATGACTCTATTTTACATGCTGGAAGTTGCTACGACATCCTAAACTCATCATCTATCTAAAAATCAAGTCAAACACCCCCACCAATGCTCACATTAATACCAAATTTTCTTAGACTAGTACACCCTAAAAAATCATCTAACACCAGGCTAGCCCTAAATTTCTTAAAAATTGTCTAAGGGAAAACTTGACAAAGGTTTTACTCCTATTTCAGCATTACGATGATTTGGATCATTACACATTTCTCCATGATTTAAAGTATTCCTTAATTTCCATCTGAATCCTGATGAATTACTAGGGTACCTTGCTATTTTATAGGGAAATGTTGTGTGGCTTATGTTACTTGGGATAATTAAAAGGAAGAAAAATTGGTGTATTTAATCAAGTTGAGTGATTAGTACTGCATTAATAGTATCTTAAATTTACAAATATAAGCGTTCTAAATTTTAAAATTTCTAAGACGTGAAAGGTAGAAGTCGTAAAAGTGTTTGTAGGATATCATTGTGTGAGAAAGGACCTAGGATTGGGTGGAAAAATCAGATCCACCGATAGGTACTGCTGCAGAGGCACCACTGCAGTGGCACCACTATAGCGTCTCCCAGGCAGTAAGCTGCCAGAGCCCTCCCTTGTTTGTGATTTTGCATTCATTGTAAAAATGACCCAGTGTTTGCAATATTTAAAGGTTGAAATCAATTCCAAAAATGCATAACAAGCTATGTTTTATTCCTAGAAGGTGATAACTATTAATGAACTAAAAATTCAAGAAAATAATAAAAGTAATTGTTTGACACATACCCCAAATTGGGGGAACCCAAGACCAAAAACAACAATAATATAAAGGGGTGGGGGAATCTAGCTGGTGGCATCAACTCCGAGACTCGAGGCATCTGAGCCCTCTTCCTTCAGTTCACTAAGGAATAAGAACTCCTACACATCCTTCTTGGTCAGCTTTGGGAGATTCTTGGTAGAAGAGGCACACTTGAACATTACTTGTACTTTCTTTCACATCTTCTCCAGTATGCAATCTCTGGAGCAGCACTTCTTCTTCTCTTCATCTAGCTCCCTTCAGAGCTCTACATAGGCTCAGGATGGGTCTAGTGGAGCAGTAGAGCTCAAAGGAGCCAACCCTGGTAAAGTTAATTAATTCCTCTCTAAGTAACCATTCACAACAGCAAGGTCGGCCTCCCATCCACTTACGGATATGAAAGCCTGGGTGGAAGGGGTGCCGGACTTCTCGCCCCCTTTGGCCCTGCTGCTCTCACCCTCCTCTCTCACCTTCCTCTTTTTCTTCTTTCTTCCTCCTTATGTGCCTCTATATCTTAGTGGTTTGAATGCCACATCATACTCCTCTAAGGTATCATGATCCTTCTTGGTCACATCCACTCTTTTGCAGAACTTAGTATTTAGGGAGAAAAGATTCTCACATACCTCTCTCTAGTATAGAAGTACTTCTACTCATCTACAATCTATGCCCCCATATTTACCTCAATCCTCAAAAGAGAACAAGCCACCACCATATCCTGAGGAAAAGTCACATCAGACATATTTCTCAAAGGTTGAATCCTCTGGGATACCAGGTACAGCCATACTAGAGCCTCCACTGAGAAATAAGTACTCTTGGTGCCCTTGAGGTTGGACCACTTCACCTTACCCTCCCGACCCTCCGGCGCTAATACCTTTGCCACCCACTTTAAGTCTGACTCCTAATTCTTACCATTGTTTGAATTCTCATATAATAATAGTTATCACTTTAGTATTGAGATGGCCTCATTTGAAGCTATTTATGGAAGAAGATGTAAATCACCCATAGGTTGGTTTAAGGTGGGTGATATGAAATCTTTGGGCACATATTTTTTAAAAGAAGCTCAAAAGAAGGTGAGGTTCATTTAGGATAATTTGTTGGCAGCCTAAAGCAGACAAAATTAGCATGTCAATTGAAAGGTAATAGGAATGTACTTTAAGCTGGGTGAGCATGCATTGTTAAAGGTATCTTTTATAAAGGGAGTTATACAATTTGGTAAGAGGGATAAGCTTAGCCCCAGGTATATTGATCCATTTAAAATTCTTGATGATATGTGCCCAGTGGCTTACAGGCTTTTACTGCCTCCAAGCCTATCAGGAGTCCATTCGGTATTTCATATTTCTATGCTTATGAAATACCATAGGGATGGTGATTACATATTAAGTGGGACTCGGTATTACTCGACAAGAATCTTTCTTATGAAGAGGAACTGATAGTAATTCTTGATTGAGATGTTTAAAAGTTGAGGAACAAAGAGATTAGATCTGTGAAAGTCTAGTAGAAGTACCATCCTGTTAAGGAGGCCACTTGGGAGATTGAGTTGGATATGTGCAACAAGTACCCTCACTTGTTTCAAGATTCAGGTACTCCCCTTGTTATTTTCCCTTATTTTTCTTGATTTATCATTCAAGGATGAACAATGGGTAAATTGGTATCTATTGTAATGACACTTTCCATCATTACAGTATAGTCTAGCATGTCAAAATTTGAGTTAAGTTTCTCCTCGGATGAAGTGTTAGAAATTTCAGGCTAGGCTAGTCTTGGACGAATTCTAAGTGTGTTGTGGTCTATTTAAATCTGGTAATGGATAGATTGATGACTATGTGATTTAAGACAATAATATAATAGCTAAGAGGTTAAGTTCGTAGAAACTTTTGGAATCGAATTTAGGTTAGTAGAACTCCAGCTATAGCACTTGATGTAAAAAGGGTTAGTTTGGGATGTCAAAATCTGGAAGTTTACTGCAAAATTGAAAAAAACCCTGAGGTTGTTGGACTTTCTACCTCTCTTAGACTACTATAACTGGAGGTCGACCATTTCCACATGCCCGCTATAGATTTTTCTGCTATAGCAGAAATCAACTTTAGTCAGTCCCACCATAGCGGGTAGATCCCGATATAACAAGGCCACTATAGCGGAAATCAGGCTGCTGCAGTGGGCTGCACATACTTAAATGTAGTTTTTATACTCAAAAGGTTATTTTATTACACATTCTTTCAAGGCCATCTTACGGTAAAAAGGGGTGAATTCCATTAGTTTCCACCCAAATTCCTTTATTGAGGTAAGTTAATCCACCTATTTAACTAGTTTTTCCATAATTAATCATACGAATCACTAGGTTTTGATCATAGTGGAGGAATTAACTTAACCTAGATTGATTTTTTGGTGTAAAGTAGTGAAAACAAAGGGTAATCCTTGGGATTAGGTCAAGGGTGGATGGGTTTTGATACATGGTTAGAATTCATTCTTGAAAACATGAATTTGATAGAATTAAATTGGAATGAAAGTAGAAAAACCCTAGAATAAGGGAATGATCATGATTTTGGCCTTAGGGTTATGGTATTAGAATCCTTGAAGTTGCTAGTGCATTGTTTGATTAGTTCTTATATTATTGTATTAGATCACAATCCAGCCGAGGTTGCAAGAAAATACAAGGCTCAAGTTCGTTAGAGAATTATGGGGCTTGGATTGAGGTAGGTGATGGTTGAATTGGAGTTCAAAACTTAATTTGGTTTATGTGTTCTTGTTAACTGCCTTTTTGTCTACTTGTTGCAATGCATGCTATTAAATGTTAACTTATTGGATAATTACAAGTTGTTTGATCTCTTGAAATGAGATTGCGTAAAAAGGCTTGTTTTAAAGTGCAAGTGTGGTTGAATTATGTTATATTATGATTGTACATGTTATGACATGGGTTAATATTGTGAGGTGAACCAGTAAAGGTTAATAGTCACAAATTTGGTGGAACTTAAGGAGTATAAGGGTGGGGACATTAGAATAAGGATGGTATAACACTTGGTTTGGGATAAGGTGGCAAACACTAATTTTCTGGGTTATTAGGTACATGGATTGAGCTCGTCCCCTATAGGTCATGGCTAGTAGGCATTTCTAAGACTCTTAGCATGTGTGTACACGGTATTGGTGAGTTTAATGATTCCATGAGTGGACCGAGGCTTATTTTTGTTGCTTTGTTGGTTCCATGAGTGAATTGGGTTATATTGTTGTTGCTTTGTTGGTTTCTTGAGTAGACCGGGTTATATTATTGTTGTTATTTGGATCCATAAGTGGTCCAAGCTATTGATATACTTGAACTGAGTTGATATTATTGAAGCTGAATAAGGGTGTAATTGTGACAAGGTTGAGTTATCTATTATGAGTCATGGTAATTGACTTGGTTGAATATTTGTACTTATACTATGTTTTCCTTGAATACTTGGTTGATTGCTTAATGAATCTATAAGGAAAGGTAAAGTGAAGGTATAGTTGCTAAGTGTTACATAGTTGGTTATGTGTTCATATTTATTAAGTTAAGTTGACCTATGACCCTACCAGTACATAGTGATTTTGTTCTGATACTACCCTGTGTTCTTCTTTTTGTTGGGTGCAGAGCATATTCCAGCGCATCAGATGAGACCTCAGTTGTAGACAGTGACCATTTTCTGACTTAAGCGTGAGCTTCATCTTTCGAGCAGCCATGAGTCTTCTTACACTATGTTCTTGTCCATTTTTTCAGACACAGACGATTTAGTTATTGCTAGTTTCTCGGGTTGTTCCCGTATTTTGTTTAGATGTTTTGGTACAATGACCTTCAGTTTCTGGAGCGTTTTAGACATTTTGACTTATTTTTGCATTGTTTCATTTTAAAAATTATTTGAGATATTTGATAATAGAATTGCTTCGTTCTTGTTTAAAATTTGATAATTGTTGGTGTTGGGTAATTGGGTTAGATGGTTCTCCCACCTGAGGTTTAGTGTAGGTGCCACTCACAATGAATTTGCATCATGACATGGCCGGACCCATCACAAACATGATGGATCCCTTCACGAACATAAATACAAACTTCGACTGGGTACTCGAGCTCCTTCATTGCAAATATGAATCTCCCTTTGCAAATGCGAAGGTCAAGAAACCTCACCTTTTGCCAATGTGATGTACCCATCACAAAAGAAAAGGGTAAAATACCCATGCACCAGAAACCAGTAAAGCCTGCAAAGCAAGTTCAAAATAGGTCCCGAATGGACTTTGGGATTTATTTGGAGTCCCGTGAATGCAAACCAAATATTCTACCCAAGTTGAAACGGTATTTCAGGACTCAATGGAATCGATAAAATGACAAATAGAGGTCAACTAGATCAAATATCAACTAAAGTCAACACTTAAATTTAAATTCCAAAAATTCAACCACACCTCCAAAATGAGTCCAAAAGCCTCAGGACCCGAAATGAATGCCCTCCAAACCAAAAATCCACGTCCCCCTACAAATGAAACTGTCTAAACTCCCATACATGCTAATTTTCTAAGAACGTTGACTCAAGTCAAACTTTTCCAACTTAAAAGCTCTAAAATTGAGATCGAAAACTCAACTGAACTCCTCAGCAATCAAACCACCGATTTCTACAGACCACAAGTACTATATAGAAATTATGGGAATGGTTGAAACAAGAAAAATACATAAAAATTACAAAAATGACTAGAAGGATCACTACACCTGTGCCAACAACATATTCATATGTATCAACTTTAAGAAGGTGGAGGCTACAATTTTTTATAAAGAAGGCCACTTTAAGACATGAAATCTTTGTAATCTATGACACTGACATTTGAATTATTTATTGCGGCATCAAAAAAGAAATTTTGTCAAGTTGAATACTTTGTATAATCTAAAAACTGCATAATTAAAATCATTTTAATATTATGCTTAAAATTTATTTGATAGAAATCTTTCAGTATGTCTTGCAATGATAACAATATCATTTAAATCATCTCATCATTCATTTATTAATTTGAGCTTGTATTTTTTTCTCTTTAATCTATATGCAGCTCATTGCACATTTATTATAATATTTTAAAAATATTGATAATATTTAACGTGGGACAAGCGTGCAATGCATGTGTTTGAAAACTAGTAACAACAATAAGTAAAACTCCATAAGTTAAAATTCCTAATTTATGACTTTGTATGTATAGATCATAGGTTATAATACCATCCAAAAAAACCTTAAGCCCATCCAAACAAACTTTGACTTCAAGGACATAGTTGAATATTTAATGAAAATGAAATATGAAAATTTTGACTAATATATCTTACTTGGAGGTGAAATAAATAAGGTCAAAATTTAATGGAATAAGGTGTGATTTTTAAAACTAGATTATCCTAAGATAAATTTTAGGTCATATTTAATCATGATATATCTTATCCTATTCATGAACCAAATCACTTCCAAAGACATTTATGACTCTTCTCAAAAAATGAAATAAGAAAAGTTAGACTATTTCCTACAGAAAATCAAATGAGGAGACCAAATGTCGTTGTCAATGGCAAGTTACACCTTATAGAAAAAGGAATGACGATACCAAATGTCATCATGTCAATAGAAGCCACCTTCTCCACCATCTCTAGTTGTCGTTCTTACTGATTCTATAGTTGAAATGTTGCCTTCCACATCACCACCATCACCTTTGGCGTGAGCTCCTCCTCTCATTGCCCTTGTTTCTTTCATCGCCACTTCCTTCCTAATTACTCCATTGCAAGTGTTATGTTGCCTTCTCAATTTTCTACCACCAATTTTACCCCTCTCACCACCAATTCTTTTACTTTTGATTCATCCGATTCTAATGTTGATGGTATTGATTCCAATGATCATTCCTTTGAGTTGTTTTCATTATCTCAATGCCATTATCCAAATCGTAAATCATTTCTTGACTCTCTCGCGAGTGTGAAAATTGATGAATCATAAATTTTTTTTGATTTGTATGGAGGAATCCGTAATTGAATTAAAAGTGAGTCAATTTCCTTTTAAGCATTTCTTTCATAATGATTATATTTTCCCTTGGCTTAATCGGTGTAATACTTGTCTCCTCTTCCTACATAAATTACCGCAAGAAGATGAAGATAATTAAAAAGGACCTGCAGGTTATTTTGGATTGTCAAATTAGTGATAGTGTATTTAAAGATAATATTGTTGTTCTTGTATCAATAATCCCATTACGTTTATTAGGCTTATAGAAGTTGTTGTTGACCTTAGGGAAAGGGATATGAAGTAAATTCATGATAATGATGGTGATATATTGGTCATACCCCCATACTACACCCCGGATGTAACACGATGCTTAGGACTATGAGTAGCCCAAAGCTAACCCATGACATCTGGCATAGTACTAGAACCAAATTTTTACATCATAAAGTCATGAGTGGAATATAAAAGTTTATAACAACTTGAATAAGAAATATAAAGTCTATGATCTGTCAATACCAATTGAAAATGATCTAAACATGGTGATAAGATGAAACATCTACTAAGTCTAGCCAAGCCTCTAAAAATACTAAAGAGCTACTGGGACAAACCCCCAATTACCTCAGAGTCATGAACTACTGAACTAAACACAAGTCTAAACCATTGACAAAGCATAAAAATATAGTCCTCAAAACATGAGGACTTATCAACTAAATTGGAGTAGGCACGGGTGATCGCAACTAGTCATGCAGCTGAGGGCGAGTACTTGAACCTATATTATGATAGGATGCAACATAAGAAATATGTGGTCACTACTATGGAATTAACTAAGTATGTGAGAAATTCATGAAACATGTAAAACTGGTGTAAATCATATGGGGAGTAAGGAGTATGCATGAAAAGTATACACTGACTCGCTATCTTTTATTATTAAGGTTTAAATCATAAAACATGTAAGTAAAGTATAAGGAATCATAATTAACAAATTCAGTGAGCCATGTACACTTCAGTTACTAAAACTGTTTTACTGTGGGAGTTTCTCTTAACCGACATACCCCATTTAAGCAAGCATAGAGTCTAATCTGTAATCCATGTTGGGAGGGTATTATATACCTTGTCGGGGATATAGAACCATGATTTTACGTGAATTTACTAATGAGACCATTCGAGAAAAGGTGTCAAGATCAAGTAAGGGAAAACCCTTATCCTACGGTGGCAACATAGTTTGGGAATTTGGATTTGTCTGAACCCGCATCCTCTCGGTACTAAATACTACTCCCAAAGTAGTACAAATTGCTCATACTATTGGAAATTATCATAAAATAAGCATAAAAACTAGTTTATTGAAACTGAAAACTAGTCATGCTTCTATTTATGTTTCGTGTAATCACAGAAAATTTCTTGATGTTCAAACAAAGTATGAGACCATAAGGTTAAATCATGTCAATTTGCCCAATTCATGCTAAATAGGATAAATCATGGATCATGGATCAAATCATGTGTAAAGCTCAAGGTAAATCTGTCACGATCCAAATCACAGATCATGCGGACATCTACCAAATTCTACCCTAGATAGGAGAACCCTTACCACCTAACCTTAGAACTTTCCCTTTATTTATAACTTATCAATTTATCCTCAGATTGAAACTAAAGTCACAATTTCATGGAACAACGAAACCCATATCTCTTGCACACTCATCTCATTTAAAACAGCTAAACACTTCACTTCCATTTATCCTCTCTCATGGCAACTCTCACTCATTATTCTATTCACATTACAATCGGTAATACTACCAGCAAGTCAATTAAATAGCAACAACAATTTCATAAACAAAGATGCTATAATATACTTTCAGCTATACAACTATACACACAGGAGGATAAGATTTATACAAAATCAGGACATACCTTAGATTCACACTTTTGAGCAATGCAAAAATCAGGACATACCCGCGTTCGGGTAGCCATTGGACCATTCTTATATTGGTTCTGTCCTTTGTTTTGGGACAGGGACATTCCTTTTATTCCATATTCTGGATATTTCTTAGACTTGGTTTTTGAAATTCTTTAGATGTTCTTGTACGTTGACTTTTGGGTCCTAGGGGTTGTAATAATTAGAGATATTTCCGCACTCTCTTGTTTTAGATAATAAATTAGTTTGTAATTGAATTGGTTGATTAATATTGTGTTTTAGTGAGTTAATGGTAAGTATTTTAGAAAAGTTACTTGTGAAGGTCCGAAATAGTTGGTTAAGGGTTGGGTTAGATGGTTATCCCACCGTAGAGTTAGGGCGGGTGCCAATCATGACCGGTTGGGTCGTGACAAAGATGGTATTAGAGAAATGGGTTCGTTGATATCATTGTACAAGAATAGGTATAGTAGAGTCTTACAGAATGGTACGGAGATGTCCGTACTATTCTTTGAGAGACTATAGGGTTTTTGGAAATAATTTTCACTTCTTTCTTCCTTTCATACTAGTACTTGATTCCAATTGGTATTTGGTGATCCAAATTGATATCTAACCTCCTTCACTCTTATTTCATAGATTGTGAACACTTCTTCCACCAGAGTTGCAACAGTCGCAGGGGTCGCAGTTTGGGGCAGGACTGGAGTTAGGGCTAGGGTTCGAAGGGGAGGACAAAGGGTAGGACCTATCAGGGGTGGAGCCTGGACAACTAGTAGACCGGCTAGGTAGAGATCGTCATCCCCTACGCCACAGAATGATGCTTCAAATTTGGTATATAATGAGGAGATGATGGTTGAGGAGGAAGAAATGGTAGTTCCAGACAATGTGGTGCAAGTGTAGCTCAGGTGCCTATGTCCGCAGAATTGATTCAGCAAGTTTTGGGGTTTTTGAGTAGTTTGCCTAGCATAGGTACTACTCTAGCAGTTCCTACATATCTATCCCCTTCCTTGTAGCATACTGCTGCTATAGCACACCAGATGGATGAGGGCTCTTAGACAAGAGTGTTTCCCTAAAAGGTATTGGGACTAGTGATGACTAACGATGAGCATAAATGGTTTTGTAAGTTCATGAAGATGAAACCACCAGTGTTTCAGCCTATTGAGTTATATGATGTATTTGCATTCTTGATTTAATGTCATGAGTGTCTGCATAATATTTGCATTGTGGAGAGGTATGGTGTAGAGTTTTTAACATTTTAGTTGCAGGCAGAGGCCAAGAATTTATGAAGGTCTTTTATTGAGTGTAGGGTTGGTTTACCTCAACTTACTTGGTCCCAATTTCATACTGACTTCCTTGAAAAGTATGTTCCTCCTACCTATGGGGATTAAAAGAAGGATGAGTTCCTGAAACATGAGTAGGGTGATTTGTCTATGGTGCCTATGAGGCCAAGTGTTATGTCTTGTCTCTCCATTCACTTTGGTTAATTACTTCAAAGGAGGAGAGAATGAGGTATTTTGTGAAAGTTTTGAACTTGAGTCTTTAGGTGGCTGCACTGTCAGTGGCTACATTTAAAAAGAATTTTCAGGAAGTGGTTAAGTTTGCGAAGAAGGTGGAAGGGATAATAAAGCAAGGAGAGGTGAAGGAAGAGGAAAATAAGTCCCAAAAAATAGGTAATTTCAGTGGTACTTATTCGAGGGGTCATGTTTCATAGGGTTACTCTTCTTGGCCATTCCATTTAGCAATGCCTATGTCTGCAAGAGGCACGTCAGGGGTCAGTTATTAATCCTCTCAAACCAATAGTTATACACCCTCATCATTTTTAGTTCAGCGGCCTACCTTAGACATCAGATGACATGAGTATGGGGAATTGGGTCATATTTTTAGGTTTTATCCTAACTACTTATCTGGAAGATAGTTAACTTAGCAGCCAACTTCTAATGCTTTAGTTCCAGCAAGTCATGGTGGTGGAGAATGTAGTAGGGGTCGTCCATAAAGTGGGAGCAGTGGTCATAATGAAGGGAGGGGTAGATACCAAGCCAACCATGGGTGAGGATAGTTTAGTTGAGATGTCGTACAAGCTGGTAAAGGTTGTGGTCAAGGTAGTGATAAGGCTCATCTTTATGCTATTCTGACCCGTCCTAAAGCTAAAGCTTTTTGTGCTCACAGGTACTATTCTTGTCTGTGATCATATGGTTTCTTTTTTATTTGATCCTGGGTCTAATTTCTCTTATGTGTCTATGAAATTTGCCTTGGGTTGGGACTTAAAATGTGAATTTCATGATACTCTTATGTATATGTCTACACTAGTTGGGTTTTTGTATGTGTTGATCAGGTTTATTGGGCATGTCCTATGATGTTTATGGGGTATAGAACTTTGGCAAACTTAGTGATCTTAGATATGGAGGAGTTTGAAATTATCTTGGGGATGAGTTGGTTATCTCTTTATTGTGCTAATCGTGATTGATATTCTAAGACTATCACTGTAGCTGTGCTTAAGATGGATAAGTTAGAGAGGGAAGGTACTCTTAAGCCTACTCCTTTGAGAATTGTGTTAGCTATTCATGACCAAGAGTTAGTTAAGCGAGGGTGTAGGGCATTCCTAGGTCACCTTTCGGATGATAGTTCGGCAGTCCCTTTTATTTATTTAGTTCAGTAGTATGTGAATTCTTAGAGGTGTTCCCTATCAACCTCTCCGGTATTCCTCCTTACCATGAGTTTGACTTTTTTTATAGACTTATAGCCGAAAATCCACCCCATATCTATCTCTCGTAATAGGATGGCATCGACAGAGTTAAGAGAGTTAAAATCCTAGTTGTAAGAGTTGTTGGGGAAGGATTTTATTCATCTGAGTGTTTCGCCTTGGGGTACTCTTGTGTTTTTTATGAAACAGAAGGATGGTAGTATATAGATGTGCATAGACTACTGACAGGTGAATAAAGTTATTATTCATAACAAGTATCCTTTGCCTTGGATGGATGATCTATTTGACAAATTGCAGGGAGCCGCGGTGTTCTCAAAGATTGATTTGAGGTTAGGTTACCATCAATTAAAGATTCAGGTTGAGGACATTCCAAGGAATGCCTTTTGAACTCGTTACATTATGAGTTCCTGGTTATGTCCTTTAGTTTGACCAATGCCCTAGCCATATTTATGATCTTGATGAATGGAATATTCAAGTTATTTTTGTATTTGTTTGTTATTGTTTTCATTAATGATTTTCTGGTTGACTCAATGAGTAAGAAGGAGCATTAATCTCACTTGCATACGATGTTGGGGTTGCTTAAGGAGAAGCATCTTTATGCTAATTATTTGAAATGTGAATTCTAGTTATCTTCAGTGTCCTTTTTTGGTCATATGATATCTAAAGTAGGGTTTATGGTAGAGCCGCAGAAGGTTGAAGCTGTTAAGAATTGTGACATACCGACCAATGTTATAGAGGTTCATAGTTTATGGGGTTGTCTAGTTACTATCGTCGGTTTGTTAAGGGGTTCTCCGCTATTTCTTCATATATGACTCACTTAACTTAGAAAAAGGTACCTTTTGTGTGGGATGATAAGAGTGAGAAGAGATTCCAAAAGCTTAAGACCTTGCTATCTTCAACTCCTATTCATACCTTGCCTATTGAAGGTAAGGATTTCATTGTGTATTATGATGCTTCACGATCGGTTTAGTGTTGTTTTGATGTAGGGACAGAATGTAAATGTTTATGCTTCCAGGCAGCTGAATCCATATGAGAAGAACTATCCCACCCATGATTTGGAATTTCCAGCAGTGGTCATTGCTTTTATAATTTTGAGACACTACCTCTATGGGGTGAAGTGTTAGGTGTTCACATACCACCATAGTTTGCAGCATGTCTATACTCAGTGAGATCTGAATTTGAGGTAGAGTAGGTGTACAGAGTTGATCAATGATTATGGCATCTCAATTATGTATCATTGATGTCACCCAAATTAACCCTCTAAAGATAAGTATAAAACAGTTGTTGTCAAATATAAAACCGAATTGAAGTTAGGGATCTCAAGAGGAATAGGTTGGGATTTCTATCAATGCGTCTAGCTAAAAAATCAGTAAGTAATTTCCCGTGATGCGGGGTTTGGATTTATAACTTCAAATAATGACAATTGTTGATTTTGTTGAGTTTGTAATCAATATAAGAGAGGCACTAGGGTTGTGTTCCCCATAACTTCATAACTCCGTAGGTTCATCATACTAGTGATCTCTCTTAGTGCTTGGCATACAGAATTGATAGGTTATGTTTACCTAAATGGCTTTATGCCCCTATTAGATGCCTATCCTCAAGTACGCTTTCTCGTAACCTGAGTTTTGCGCTACTAACCCATATCTTGTATCCCAGTTTAGCTTTCCCGGATTATCAACTCAAGCTATTCATTAAAGGATAGCTCCAAATCTCTGTTTTTTATTTCCTTTACCCATCCATTATCCCTTCACTCATCTAGAGTAAATATAAGGTGAGTGTTAACTTTTACAAATGTTAGATAGAAATCAAAGCAAAAAGAAAAACAATACATGCACAAACACCCTTTGAGAATCACATCGTACTACGAACACTACTTTGTTAATCCATCATGATTCCCACTACCCTAGTTGTGGTTTTTAGCTACTCGTGATCACAAGAACACAATAGTAATTCTAGAAAGAAAATATAATCATGCACTTACGAAGAATAAGATGAACAAACACGAATCTCACTTAAGAATCAAAATCCTAAAAATCAATGTTTACAACTTGTAAGGACAATTATATATCTCAAAAGGAGTAATAGAATATAAACTGAAATAATACACCCATTAGGAGTATTTATAGACTTAAAAAAATCATGTCCTAAAAAATATAGTTTTCGCAGAGTCGGTGCCTCGGATGAAGGATAGGACGATTGTGGTTTGATCTCTCAATTGTTCCAGGTGCTCATTGTTGTATAGATGCCTCTTTGATAACTTTCGGATGTTTTCTGGATCTATGCTCAGGATGAACTAATTGTTTCAAGGAATGACCATTGTTCTGGTCATTCTTTCCGCCTTGATTTTTTCACTTTATAGGAACACCTTCCCACGATCTTCAGAACGAGATTGTTGTTTCCTCCAATGATTGTGGGATCTCTCGTATGTTGTTCTTCATGTTTCACTGTCTTTATTTCAACCAACGGGTGCATGGGACAACCGTTGTCAGATCCAACTGTCATTGAATGGTTCATTTGATTCACCTGAGTCCTATTTTTTCATTTCATTTCTCCTGACTTGTTTAACCTGCAAATGCCATAAAAGCACATCATATCCACAAAAATGTGCCTTTGAACTAGCATATTTCCCTTGTTTTAAGCATCAAAACTATCGTAAATCCACGACACATCAACACCTTGAACATAGAACGTTTGTATTTCCTCAGGTAAACAAAAAAAAATAAACAAAACAACAAAACACCTGACGCTTAACGAAGAGAAACCTAGGATTCCTATGACAGTCATAGTATCAAAAAACAGATTTAGCACGCATGTACCTTAATCATTTTCAACTGCCACTGATATAATCAAAACCAACATCGATGTGTGTATAAAAACTACTAGCCATGACACAAAGGGATCAAACAATGGCATTATATTATCAACAGACAACCCAAATCATTTACCAATAACACTACTAGAACACATAGCAACCATGATGCAACCCATATGACCTCACATCAAAGAAGTCCCACACACTCAAAATACACAATGAATCTTAGAACGGTGACTGAATTGAAGTACTCACTCTCGCAAATAAGTTCAGACACTACATGTGAAATACCATAGGCTTGACCTTATTTTCTATGCCTTAGTTTTTCGGTCGGACAATTGGATTAGGATCACTATAGGACTTTGTTGGCTTGTAATGTAGGCTAGGTGTCAAGTATGGTAAATATGGATCAAGTGTCTCATTCCTTCTTGGCACTACACTACTTTGTGATCCACTTTTCAACCCTATTTATTTCTTCCCCTTATGACTTTTCGGACCTTGGGTGAGGTTTCTTTTTGTAATTTTCTCAAATCTTTTTCTTTTTCTTTTTTTCTCTTTCTCTTTGCTTTTTACTTACTTCTTCTACATACCCAATTTCATTTATACACCCCTATGATAACCACCCTTAACTTAGGCGATTGTCTAGGTTGAGCTGCATAATGTCCAAGATGGGACCAGGGCCAAAGTAGGGTCATTATAATTGAATTGGGAAGGTGAATGGGCTAGTTCAAAGAAGAGGTCTATTTTGGCTATAAAATCGAGATCAATAGATATCATATTCTATATGGTAGGCTTTAAGGCTCAGGGTGGATTGTTCAAGAATGGCCTATGATCCTTTCCTAACTGACTATCCTATAACCTTGGCGAGACTAACCACGAAAGTTTTATATCGCACGCACATGCCTAACTAGGTAGTACCTCACACACACATGGCTCAGGGCTATGTTAGCAGCTACTACCTATTCAGTTCATGCATAGTTAGGCTACAGTTATCACATCCATAATCCTAATGCCATAACAAGATCCACAATGATCATATTTCATAGTAAGCACACAACACAACTAAAATTTTTATGGAGGGGTATCATTAAAACATTTAAACTCAAAAAACACAGGTTGCATGCTCTTTTTATTTTGACTGCACCAAGTTCTCCTTTTTTTCTCTTAATTATGCAAATAATAACAAAAACAAACTAAAGACATAAGCAAACTCCTAAACATGCCATTTCTAACTAGATAGCACATCCGTGGGAAAAGAAACAGGGCAATAAAGACCCTCAGATGTTGGTACACCCCACCCTCTACTAGGAAATTGCAATGTTCTCAATGTACAAAATAGTAAAAATGAAAAACTATGGTAGGGACATACTTGTGGAGCACTAGGCGCCTGTCTCGGACTGATTAGTGGGGGTCACATATGCAACCCCTCCATGCTCTTTGACTCTCGGAGATTCAGATAAAGTGGTGCCAGTGGTGGCCGGCGTACTCAATAACAGTAATGTAGAGGTAATCTCTGTACCCCCTCTACTCTCAGCAACAATAGCAATAACATCAGTCGGGACATCACCCATCTCCAGTACATGTTCCTTGGATGTTTTATCTCTGTCACCTACTGCCTTTTTTCCCCCTCCTGATGGTTTATAAGAGTCCACCACTATAACTAAGACCTGATTTGGTACCTGGCCCCTTTATGATAATATTGAAGAACAGTAAGAACATAAAGAGAAATAACAATAATGTAAATGACAAGGGATGTTTAGGTGGAAACCTCTTTGCTCAAGGGAGTAAAACTACAACCTATCCCAGTAAGATTTCATCAACAACCTTCACTAAAGTCCAAGAAACCTTCGATTACAGCCTAGGAATTAACCACTTAATTTCTACAACCATGTAATGACTCTATTGAAACACACCCTCATAATACCTCTACTGTGAGCACTCTACCTCTATCTAGGAAAACAATTCATAGTTAAACAAAGAGCTAGACGAAAAATACTCACTAAAGTCTCTAGAATGAGATGTGAGTTTACAATTATAAGACCAAAAATAAAAACCTTAATCAACTTAGAAACAAAAACATATATCACTATGAGTAAGGAGTTTCTAAATTGTTGAGTCTTGCAACATCAGTTGAGGCTTTTGATTGAGAAAATTCATTTTAGATTTGTAAAAAAGTTTGAGCTTATCTCCTCAAGGATTATGTATATATATATATGATGACCATTGGGTGAGAAATATCCTTATTGGTGGATGCTGGAAAGGACCACTGAGAAATCGTCCCACTAATATGCCGACACTATCCAAAAAGTACTAGACAGCTGGCACATATGACAAATATGTTTAACTACAAAACTGTACACTGGGAAACCAATTAATGTAACTGGTCATTCCACCAGGTTAGGCAATCACCAAAACATAACTTACGTAAGAAGAGCATAGACTAGGTACCAATGATGAAGTCTGTCAGTCATCAATACATGAACATAATAAGAACAAGGATGGAACCCTGTGGAAGCCAACATTTCCCCCTTTTTTGATGATGAAAAACTCTGATTCTCAGAGCAACAATTCACACATCAGTTCCCATTGTCACAAGCATCATCCAATCAAGCCAACAAGCCTAAATCTATTTTCCCCCTTTCTATTAGTTCTCTTTTAATAGTCAACATATTTACCAGCACCAGTTCCCCCTCATATATGTCCTTTCATCAGTTCCTCCTATCACCAATCACACTAATCTTTCCACTTTTGGAATCATTAAAAAGAGATCATAACAATGAACATTAAGGCATAAAAAGCTCTTAAAAAGATTTTACAACAAGGATAAGAATAGAAACATATCATATTAAAGCAAGCATTCAGATTCATTAGACAAGTTAGTATTTAAGTTCTACAAACGGAATTAATCATGCACTGGTGTCAAAATGGATGAAAGAACAGGAGGGATCAAATAGGATGATAAGAAGAAAGACAACAATAAAAGGAGTGATCAAAACATTTCATAGCAATGCAATTATTATCAATTAGTGCTTTATTCTTGATTTTCAACTGAGTATTCTCATCATTGAGCTGTGCATTCTCCTTCTTTAGCTGGGTAATATCAATCTTAGCTTGATTTAAGACACCTGGTGTAAGACCATTTCCTCCTGTGACTTCATTCAGTTGAGCTTTTAGTGCTTCAATCTCAGCTTCTTTTTCAGCAATCATGGGTGACAACTATTTTATCTTCAGATTACTCACTTTTTGAGCAACAATAAGATTTGACTCTGCATACTTAGGACTAAATTCTCTTTTCTTTATAACATACTCACATTCTGCAAGGGTAGTGAGTGAGAAATTTTTCTTTTTCCTTTCAGTAGTATGGGAGCCAGGTCTTGGTTTTATCCCAAAGTGATCAAAAACTTTAGTGAGAAGAAATCCGTAGCTCAGACCATGATTGGCATCCTTCAGCTTGCATATCTTAGTAATATTCTTAATCATGATTTTAGGTAGGTGATTAGAGTTTATGAGTTAAGAGCTTCCATTAGATAGAGATTTGGTATAGATCCACAAGATCGACCTTCAGCCCATAGAAGTAACACCTTGCTGACAAGTTTAAAAAGGAGTTGAAATCCAGGCTTCATTTTCTTTTTGAAATATTGTCTAGGAAGGTTTCTAAGGCATACTTGTCCTTCACAGTGTCTAACCCAAAGGTAGGCACACCAAGAATTTTTTATGAGTACTGAGGTTGTTAGAGGAAACTTGATTCTATTTACAGTGGCATTAAGTGATAACTCTTTTTTTGTGAATGTCAGATCATTATAGAAGTGTCTAACCTCACTCACATAAGTAATGCTTGTGGTGTCAAACAAATGCATCCCTACTTGAGTATTAACAAGAGCAATGAGGAAACTCATTCCAAACCTGGTTTCAATAGCAGGATCTAATACTCTTCCAGAGAACACTGTCTGATTGCAAATGTCATAATCTCTTTTCTCTGATTACAAAATCTAGCTCTGGGATAATTACGCCTTTACTTTTCTTTCCTTTTGTTATAACTTCTTCTTGATTCATCT
Source organism: Capsicum rhomboideum (assembly GCA_031232105.1). Classification (NCBI taxonomy): domain Eukaryota; kingdom Viridiplantae; phylum Streptophyta; class Magnoliopsida; order Solanales; family Solanaceae; genus Capsicum; species Capsicum rhomboideum. The sequence continues at coordinate 40,714,440 of CP124719.1, read as the reverse complement.
TGCAAGACTGGGATATCTTTCCCTTTATAGGATTGATCTTTTCTTCCATTAAAACATGTCCAAAGACTCTACCATTGACTTTAAATCCCTTATTTATCTTCTCGAGCGAGCAACACAGAAGGTCCATCAATTCTTATGTTAGAGATAGCCTCAACAAACTCTATTAGCAGTAATGCATCACTCTCTGGGATTGCATAGCACTCGTGAACTTGTGCATGGATATTTTCCTTAGTTCCTTTGACAAATGTTGTCCCTTTTTGAACACCAACGAGACCTTATCGTTTAATGATTTCCCTAGAATCACTAGCTTCAGAGTAGGTAGTGTTACCCTTATCAGATTTTGTGGAGGTCTTAATGATGTCTCTGATGAGCAACCTTCTAAAAGAACTATCCTCTCCGTCTTTACAAAGACATGATATTTCAGAGTCATTCTCCACCTTTACCATTTTGATACCACTTCTTGATGAGTAAAGCAGTATTTCTGATACTAGAGTAGGGTTGTAGTTATGAGCACATATTGATGGAGAAGAGGATATTTCAGATCTAGCTGAGCATTTGAAGGTATGAGATGGCAAGAAATTAGTTTCAACTAGAGACACATTTTGAAAGGATTTTGAAAGAGATTTTGGTAATATGATAGGGTAAGATTTCCTTTACACGGTGATAAAAAAAATGTGGTCTTATTCAAGATGTCTCAAAGAAAAGATTTTAGGAGAAGGGTTTAAGTCATCAGGTCTATTTTGAAGAAAGGTACAAAAAGAATTGAGGAGAGTATTTTGGTATAGAAAGGAACAAAAAGATGGATGGACGATGGGGATTTATCTGTCAAGAAATAGGTTTGCCATGTGTCCTCTATATTAAAGAGAAATGAAGTATGAGCATAAAGAGGGCTGAAAACGACAGTGTATTGAAAAAATATTCTAACACAAGTGCATAGTTAATCGTTATGATGTAGATACAAGAACACTAACCTATGCAGAAGATTAGGTCTCTGCATTTGAATGATCCAAGTGTCTCATGTTCCATCCTTATTCAAGTATGAATCCTCTGTGAATGCATACATGGAAGTATATAAGAATTGAGTTAAATCGTTGAAGAGCTAGAAACACGTAAATCCTTTTGTTCGATAATAATTCATGCACATCCTCTTAAAATCAAATTCCATCCAAAGAGCTATCTCTGAAGAACATCAATCTTAAACTCAACCTCAGCTATTGATTTCTTCTCATATCCAAAACATGAGCTACTAAGGACTTTGAGTAGTCCTCATAAGTCACAATTATATTCCTCTTTACTTTATGAACTTTTATTTAAACAAATCATACACACACCAGGTCCCTGATACCAGCGAAAAATGATATTCAGTCTCCTGTCCCGCATCCCTTCTTCAATGATCAACACATTTATTTCATTTTAATTTCAAAAAACACATTGTATTCATGACTGTTGTGAGTGAGAGAAGATTTATAGTTTTTCTAATCTTATGCTTAGATCAGCCACTAATTGAATACCTTCATTGTCCCATTCGACTGCTTTCTGTTACTCTGCCATGCAAGCATAATCATCAGTTAGATTTTGGAACGTAAATAAGCTTGGGTACCTTGACATGTCTTGTCTAGGCTGGTAGAGTAGACAACTTTACCAATGGACCTGGTCCCTCGAAATATTTAATGCATTTAACATATCTCAAATTTCTCTCCCAAGCATTGATAGGGGATTGACAACTGCTCTTGTAGTAACCATTTTTACCAGAATAAGTGCATAACCAACAATTAGTGACATAAATATACTTGCTATGAGAGGTATGATAAATCTTGCTCCTTTGAAAATCAAGACCATCACTAGAGTTAAACTTCAGATTATCTATTCCAGCAAGAGTCTCTAAAGAAGCAGTCCACTGGAGAGAACTTTTAAGCTCCTTATTTATTTCAATCAGCTTTTTTTCAAGATGTTTGTTATGATCTAGTGAGGCTTCAAAATCAACACTCATTTTACTAAGCTTAGTCTCAAGATCAATCTGAACCTTGCTAGCTTCCTCCTTTCCTTGCAAAAAGTCTTTTGAAAAACTTGACAACTTATTATTCAATTTATCATTTTCACACTTAGCATTTGTTATGTCTTCTTCAAGATCATGCATCCTTGATGACAAAGAGGTTTCTTTGATCCCAGAATTAGTTAATACATCAAGCATGGACTTTTTTTCTTTTACCATATCATGGTAAGCATTTATTGACATTTTGGTCAAGGATCTCAGTTCCTTATGAGAATAAGTTTTCAAATTTTATTGAACATTAAGAAAACTTACTTCATCCTCTTATTTCTTGTTGGAGTTAATCATGAGAGCAAATAAGGAATAAACCTTATGGTTTCATCTTCAAGAGAAACCATGGAAGTGTCTTGCTCACCGTTCTTAAGTTTAGATCCACTTGAAGTTTCTCCTCATGCAGCCAAGGCTTGCTTGATCATCTTATCAACAACTTCTTTTCTTCTGAATCTGTCTGAAACCTGGACCCTTCTTTGAGTTTTGTCTAGGTTATTTTGAACATATTCCTTATATTCCCACTTTAGAAGAGAACAATCCTTGTTGAAGTGACCTGGTTTCCCACAATTGAAACAACACTCATTTCCTCTTAATCCCCTACTTAAGTTTTCTCTATTTTGTAAACTTCGACTTCTCACCATTCTTTGAAATCTTCGAGTGAGGTATGCCATGTTTTGTTCCTCCTCACTTGAATCATCTTTTCTAGTCTTCAGAACTAGACTCCGCTCCTTCTTGGGATCATTTCTCTTAGAATCTTGTTGTCTTTTGAGCTCATAATTTTTCTGATTCCCAATAAGTTCATAGTCTTTTTTTCCAAATCTTTAGCCTCCAAAATAACATTTATTTTGCTTTCCTAGGAGGAGGGTAAGATGCTCAAGATTTTCCTGACCAATTTGTACATCTTAATGTTTTCCCCAAGTCACTTGAGTTCATTCACAATAAATATGAATCGAGTATGCATGTCTTGAATTGATTCTCCTTCATGTTGTAAGCATATTACTCTTTGATTGATTTACTTAGCTTGTTCCCTCATGATCATTCTACAAGGCTTCCCATATTTCTTTAGCAGATTCATAAGCAGAGACCCACTTGTACTTATCAGGTCTTATTTCAAAGGCAAGAATTTTCTTAGCTTTGTAATTCTTCTCAATCCTCTTTCTATAAACTTCAGTATAATCCTTTATACTTTTAGGGGTAGATTGGGAGGTATCTCCTTCTTTAGCTGCTTCTATCAGAACATAGTGATTTTCACAGATACCATCTCACAACTCACTATCCTCTGACATGATAAAATCATGCATTCAAGTCTTCCACCAACTATTAAATTTCCCATTGAACTTTTGGGCTCTTGCAGTTAATTGTCCTTCCCCAAGATTGGGTGGAGGTACCATCTTGAACAAGATCCTTCCTAGGTGTTAACCTTATAGGAAGAATTGCTCTAATACCAATTGATGGTTTATAGGAGTCCACTACTATACCTAAGACCTGATTCGGTATGTGGTCCCTTTATGATAATATTGAAGAATAGTAAGAACACAAAGAGAAATTACAGCAAAGTAAATGACAAGGGATGTTTATGTAGAAACCACCTAGCTTAAGGGAGTAACTACTCCAGTAGTATTTCACCAACAACCTTCACTAAACTCCGAGAAACTTTCGATTACAAACTAGGAATTAACCTCTTAATTCCTATAATGTTGCAATAACTCTATTGCCACACACCCTATTAATACCTCTACTGTGAGATCTCCATTAGCTACCTTTATCTAGGAAAACAACATAGATTTAAAAAAAGAACTAGACGAAAAAATACTCACCGGAATCTCTAGAATGAGATACGAGTTTACAATTGTAAGACCAAAAATAAAAAACCCAATCAACCTAGAAACAAAAACATATATTACTATGAGTAAGGAGTTTCTAAATTGTTGAGTCTTGCATTTTCAGTTGAGATCCTTGCTTGAGAAAATTCTTTTTAGATTTGTACAAAAGCTTAAGCTTCTCTCTTCAAGGATGATGCATATAAATGATGAGCATTGGGAGAGAAGTATTCTCATTAGTGGATTCTGGAAAGGACCACTGAGAAATCATCCCACTAATGTGCTGACACTGACCAAAGAGTACTGGACAACTGACACATAAGAAAAATATGTGTAACTACAAAACTACACACTGGGACACCAGTTAACTTAGTTGGTCCTTCCCCCAGGTTAGGCAATCACCAAAAGATAACGTAAGAAATACGGGGATGGACTAGGTACCAGTGATAAAGTTTGTCAATCATTAAAACATGAGCATAATAAGAACAAGGCTGGAACCTTCTTGAACCCTACACCTCCTTATCTTTTCTCTTTCTCTTCCTACGAGGCTGTGTATTATTTGCGTTATCATTTATATCGTTACCCTTACCCTCATTTTCTGGGACCTAGGTTTATAAATCTGGCACCCAAACATCAAACTCCTTCTTAATAAATGACATAGAAGGAGGCGACGCTGTATGAAACTATCTCTCGGCGAGATCCTGAACAACTATCATAACTGAGGCAAGCTCAGCTATGACAACTCTCAAATCTAGATCCTAAACACTCTCAAATCGGTCCATTATCCAAACCTTGAACCTGTCAAATATCGCTTACATACCTCGTACAATACCTTTAATCTCATTCTCTATAAAATACTTTACCCCTTTCTCTAATTTTTCAATCCTTGCTTAAGAGATGGCCAACCTTTTAAGAATTTTTTCGAGCAACTCTTTTTGGACCAAAGCATAGCCTTTTTGAACAAGCTGAAGTGCACCAGAAGGCACTATGGACTGCTACAAAGATGAGGATGTGGCACCGGCTTCAGTAGCTAGAATATCTATAGTGTGAGCAGTGGGGTTATCCCTCTCATCTGTACATAGGGCTAAATCTAGCTCTAGAACTCTAGTTTGGGAAACCAAATTCATATAATATTTAATTAATACAATATTAGCTATCTTAGTTGGCATGATAAATTAGTCGATAGCGGGTATAGATGGCACACTGTACTTCCAGCTTAGCTTAGTCACAAGACTAGGGAATGAGAGAGTAGTGTGATACATAAGTACCCACTCCCTAATCTCATCTGCAATAATTCATGGAATATTCAATTCCATCTCTGCTAAAAATTCTGCCACCATACCTTCTTTGTCAGTACTCAGCACATTGTCATTACCTGTCGATGTTATACGATGCCTGACTATAGAACACCAAGACTTAACAAGGAAATTCAATGTGTGATTGTAGATCGGTGTGAAAGGTGACCCATTCAGCTTCTTCCTTTGCTTTGGCTATGTGGCGTGCCAACAACTGGAAGTGCATCAACTTGTTTTCTGTACCCAACTACTTCACTTTTTTCAAGTCTGTCATTTGGTAGTCAAATTCTGGAGTTTCTTCTGATGGCACAAAATTTTCACTAAATAAAATTTTAGAGATGGCTTTCTCGGATATGTCAATCTTTGTACCTCACACTAACACCTTATCCAACTAAGGATGCTTTCTCATATCCTTATACTTCCTCAAGAAGTCATATTCTCTAGTGTTGCAACATGGTTGGCATAAGACTGTCGTACCATTTCAGCACCGTAGCTATCAGCAGGTTTTGTCATCCAGTACAACCTATATTTATCAAATAACCGACTTAATCTAGGAATCCTTTGTAGTCCCCCAGGCAGGATGTGAGTCTATTCTTAGATACTCCTTTTGACATTCCCCTTGTTATTAAGGTACATACCATCATTATAATATGCCCAGGACTCTGGAACACCCCCATCGCCTCGAATTTGCCCTTTTTGAAGATTTAACCTCAGCAACAGCTCTGTCAGATACTTCAATATTAGAATTACCGAGTCCACCTATCGACTTATCATGATCCGACTCTTCATCAGTAGCATGATCACTTCTATTAAGATTTAAAAATTCACCCCCTCGTTAGACTAGGGAGGCTCAATGGGAGTGGGTGTGGGCACTATTGCTGAGGATGTTGTATCCTTGGACTTAGTATATTTTGACCTAGTGGTTTGAGGCTCCTAGTGTTCATCAAATTCACTTGTGGAGTACTCAACCTTTGAACCAATAGATTCCTCAGATTCAGTGTCTGAGGTAGAAGGTTGTCCCTTGGTACCTGCTTTTGGCTATCTCCTTATGGGCAACCTTTTTTTGTTTCTTCTTGCTCACTTTAGGTGCCATAGTACCTGTGGGAAAAACCATTAGTCCCAGTTTAATCATAAGAAAAGTACTACATAGTGTCTATAAACGACCTATATGATGGTCATTATATGAAAGAAAGATCGTTCTTTGGGTCATTGAAAGACCCTCATAGATTTCCTTAGGGTGTTCACATCAGATGAAGACTACCAACAACTTATTGGTAGAAACAATGATCATTGGAAGTCTTATCTGATGGACTTCCTGCAACCTTACATTTTGACATACACAATAAATAATCGTTCATAGAACCAATGGTCGTTGGTTGCATCGTTGAGTGTGCACCATCCTTAAACAAGTTAAATTTCACGCCTTGACCCATTTTATGAATATTTGGGGTTACTCAGACTTCACCCCTACCACACCCATTATTCAAAACCCACAGTCAAGCAACAAATAAAGGGTGCAATATAACTCTTATCCAAACTCAATTTATGCAAATACATAGTGTATACAAGGTATTTGTAACCATATTCCAATAAATTTTATCAATTAAACATAAGTAATTAGCATGACTTACTTCAAATTGAGAATGTAAGTGCTTGGAGATGACAATTAAGTTTGGAGTTCGTGAATTCGAGTGAGTATGCCTTAATAGCTGGTGGAATCACACAAAATTAGGAGTAAATTTAGTGTTTGCTTTGTTACGTGCAATGATCAAGAAATTTAGGGTGAGTTTTTGATTTTGAATGAGTGTGGGAGTCTATCGGGTTGTTGGGTAGTGTATTTAGGGATTAAAAGGGCGAGCTGAGTTGGGTCCGGTAAAATTTAAAAAGAAATTATAAGACACAGCAGACGGCTCGTCCTTGGGATCATTGGTTTATGCAACGATCGTTGAATTCTATCATTCCTTAGAGACTTAGAAAACTTACATGGGAACAAACGAAGCTTAAGGATAATCGTTGTATGATGCAAAGATCATTCCTTAAACTCGTCAGTTCCATATCTTGGAAATTGGTTTTCAAGAGTTTAGTCAGACAATGGATTCCATGATCATTCTTTCTTGAAATGGTTGTTGGTACTCAACCATTGGACCACCTCTTTAAAATCAATTCTCTAGACTTCATGCAGACAACAAAAACCACGATCATTGGATTTTCTAATGGTCATCCATTGAGCTCATGCTTTCTGTTTTTGTTCCAATTCTCAAGTTTTTTTTAACATTGTCCCTGTACATTTTAACACAAGTCACCCTATAATTAAAAAAGTAAAACAAGTACAAAATCCTTGAGTTGCCTCCCAAGCAGTGCTTGATTTAACATCGCGGTACAACGTGGCTAATGTGGTTGCTCAGATACACCAAACTAACCCATAGGTTGCCTCCCATACAGTGCCTGATTTAATATCGTAGCACGACTCAGGTGTTCTTGATTACTCATACTTCACTAAGAACCACCTCACATATCATCTTAACCTTATCAACATCACTGAGGTAATGCTTCATCCTTTGGCCATTTACTTTAAACTTCAGGCCCTCATCATTTTCAAGCTCAATAGCACCATAAGGAATCATCGTCACCATTAGATAAGGTCCCCTCTATCTTGATGTCAACTTGCCAGGAAACAGCTTCAGCTTGGATGCAAATAATAGAACCATATCACCAGTGGTGAACTCTCTCTTCTAGTTCTTTCGGTCATGGTAAGCCTTCACTTTCTCTTTGTATAAAGATGAACTTTCATATGCTCTAAGATGGAATTTTTCAATCTCAATTGCTCAAGTCTTAGTTTTACCTCATCACTTCATTCCAGATGTAACCTCTTTAGTGCCCACAATGCCTTATGCTCAAGTTCAACATGCAAGTGGCAGGCTTTTCCAAACACAAACTGATATAGGGAAACACCAATAGGATTCTTAAACGTTGTTCAGTAGGCCCATAATACATCATCTAAATTTCTAGACCAACGAGTTCTATTGGCATTCATAGTCTTCGCAAGAATGGACTTAATCTCCCGATTGGAGACCTCAACTTGCCCACTTGATTGTGGATGGTAGGTGATACTCCATGGTTACATGGCACTTTAGATGCTTAAAACAAGGAAAATATGTAATAACTTGGGTGTATTTGGTTGGTATGATGTGGTTTTTGTCTTACTTTGCAGTAAAACAGGTTTTGAAGGCAAAATGATCAAAAAGGAAGAATCAAGCTCGAGAATGAAGTGTCTGAAGATGAAAGAACAAGAATCTGCACCAGAGAGGGAGTCACAACACCACCCACATACCGTGAAGTCCACTCACGTGATGTGAGTGGCTGCCGTGACTTATCTTCAGAGATGATTAAAAGCTTCCTGATTTCCACGCCAGGCAGTCACGTGGCGTGACTAGGTGGCGTGGGTTGAGTTCTGAAGATGTTGATTTGAGCCTGATTTCCACGACACTCACCTACGTGGCGTGACTTGATTCCACGACACCAAGTCATGATACCGTGAAAGTTGCCGACTCTGTTCTCCTGTTCTGATTAGGATAGGATTAGCTTTGTATCTATAAATACCCCTATATAGTACGATGTGCGAGAGTGAGTCATTACATTGTTTTGAGAGCTATTTTCTACTGTTTTTGAGTTTATAAACATATTCTTGGTTTCGTAGTTACAAACCCTAATTCAAGTTTTATTGATAATTGAGATTTCAGTTCTTCTTCATTATTGTGAGTTTACAATTATTTTTTCATCTTTGAATTCTTCTTGTGTTCTCGCAATTTTGAGTAGCTAAACTCATCAACTATGGTTGTGTGAACCATGAGGAATTAACGAAATAGGTTAAGTGCAAAGCAACTCTGAACCGCTGTGAATGCATGTATTGCTATATTCTTCGTTGTGATTGATCTTCTAACGGGTGCAAACGTTAGAAACTCGCCTGTATTCTAGAATTACGAGAGAGAGAGGTAGATATTGGGAAAAGGATATAACAACAGAGATTTGAATCTATCAACCTTCATCTAATAATATTAGCCTTAGCGGGAATAGTTATCTGAGATCCAGGACAAGGGTTAGTAGTGCAAAACTCGGAGATCGAGAGGAGAAAAGTGAAATTCGTCTAACCAAGGTCGAGAGACGTTTATATGAACCTAACTTGTTATATTTTGAATGCAACATAGCGGGACGGTTTTGTTAGCACAAGCAACCGGTGGAGTTAAAGAATCATTGGGGATCACAGTCCTAATGTATTTCTCTTATTGTCTACAAACTCGATACAACCAGTAATCGTTATTGTTACTATTTATTCGCAAAACCCCCCAGTTTTACTTACTTTCCAATTATTCCTTCTAGTATTCTAAACAAATTTGACCTATTCCCTGTGGGATTGACCCCAACCTAGTTGGGTTCTATATTTGATACAGCGACCGCATTGTACTTTTTCAGAGGTATACTTTGGGCGACATCAAATTTTGGCGCTGCTGCCGGGGAATACGGTTTCGGGGTTGATTAGTCTGGTTGGAGTTGATTGGTTTTGTTTTTACATACTTTTGAGGGTACACGCCGGTGTATGCCCAATACTAGGAGTCAAGGCAATTACCTGATTCCACTTGATCTTGAAATTGAAAGGACTCTGAGAGCTAACCGAAGAATGGTGAATACTGAAGGAGTTCAGGATCCCGCAGCTGCTGGAGACATTCATCACCAACCAATTCAGCCAGTTGGTCATGAAACAATGGATCAAACTACCCCTCGATTGACATGGGAAGAGCAAGCTAGACAAGCTGCTCTTAGACACGTAGAAAGAGATAATTGAGCCATGCAAGAAGCAGCACATCGTTTGACTGATGCTGAAGAGCGACAAAGAAGACTTAGAGCGCAACAGAGACCATATGTGCCTGTTTATGATGATCCTAAAGAAGAGGATATGGCATATTTCAAACCAGTTGAGACTGGTGCCATTATTCCACCAGATTTACCTCCAGGCACTAAGTTTGACATTACCAGTGCCATGATTCACCTGCTAAACTTGAAGGGTATGTTTACCGGTCTTCCTACAGATGATCCAAACATGCACGTGATGAATTTTGTGGGGGTATGCACTTCCTATAATCTGCCTGGAGTTAACCAAGAGGCGATTCGGTTGAGATTGTTCCCATTCTCCCTAACAGAAGAAGCGACATTGTGGTTGGCAGAATTACCACGAGGTTCCATCACTACTTGGCAAGAATTGAGAAATTAATTTTTGGAAAGATTTTTTCCACCTTCTAAGATGCTACAATTGAAGGATGAAATTTATAATTTCAGACAACTGCATTCTGAAGCACTGTACGAGACATGGCTAAGGTTTAAGAAGAAGCTGCAGAATGTGCCAAACCATAGGATGAGTGGTAGAAACTTACTTGAAATCTTCTACAGGGCTTTAAACATCAATACTAAAGCTGTAGTAGATACTATCACTGGTGAAGCATTTATGGGTATGAGGTGGGAACAAGCTTCAGAAATATTAGATTGTATCACTAAGACCAATAGAGGATGACATACTCGGGAAGCAGATACACCGGCTGACACATATGCTATCGGAGCCTCACCAGCATAACGGACAATGGACGAATCTGTAGCTCAAGAGGTCGCTCAGTTGAGGATAGAAATTGGTCTTCTGGCTAAACAGATTGCAGCTAGAGATGCTAAAAAGGTGTATGCTGTAGGTGCACAAGGTAAAACATCTAGACATGAAGATTATGAATCTGATGAAGAGGCGAAGTATCTGGATCGAGAAGTGGCGGGTTTCCAAGCCAAGAGCCAAGGGTCTAATCAAGACTCTTGGAACTCGAGGCAAGGGAATCAAGGTCGGAACTACTATGGAGACAGCTACAACAAGTAGGGATATAAAGATAGAGAATGAGATCGTAACGGTGATTGGAGGAGGAAGGATGATTATAGAGAAAAGAATAGTCTTTACGTACCACCAGGTAGCCGCGATGCTGAGTCGAGAAATTCAAGGATTGAAGACCTTCTGAATAAACTAGTTATGAGGTTAGAAAGCCAAAAAAACTATGTAAAAGAGATCAAGACAGATATTTCGGGAATAAGTCAAAAGGTTGAGTCTGACTCAACTGTCATAAAGCAATTGGAGCAACAGTTCGGGCAGTTATCGGTGGCATTGAACCAGCGTCAACTAGGTACACTTTCGAGCAACACCATCTCAAACCCAAAAAATGATGCTCATTGTATGGCTATCACAATAAGAAGTGGAATGACTCTCAGTGAGCCACCCAAACAAGTTGAGGGTGTTCATGAAGAGCAAACGAATGCCACAAAAAAGGTAAAGGAAGCTCTAAAGAAGTATGTTCCATTCCCAAAACTTCCTCCACTTTTCCATCAATGTCTAAAGAAAAAAGTGGATGAAAATAAAATTGTCAGTGGGGGGATCATGAAAGAAGCTGACGAGCCAAAGACTGATGAAAACAAGGTGAATGCTGAAAATGAGAAAGAAAAGGAAGCCCCACAAATGCTAAACCCCATTCCTAAGCCACCACCTTCATTTCCTCAGCACTTGAAGAAGATGAAGGAGGATGGAAAATTTCATAAGTTCATGTCCATATTGAAGCAACTTTCTATAAACATCCCTCTTGTTGAGGTATTGGAGCAGATGCCAGGTTATGCAAAGTTCATGAAAGACTTGGTCACAAAGAAGAGAACTGTTAGTTATGAGTCTGTTGATGATTTGCACCATTGTAGTATAATTGCATCCCGTTCCCTTGTGAAAAAGAAAGACGATCCAGATGCCTTCACAATTCCATACACAATTGGGTTAGTTCACTTCGCCAGAGCTTTGTGTGACCTAGGTGCAAGCATTAACTTGATGTCACTGGCAGTATTTAAGAAATTAGGTTTGGGAACCCTCGAGCCAACAAGGATGCGGTTGTTGATGGCGGATCATACGATCAAAAATCCTGAAGGCATATTATTTGATATTTTGGTCAAGGTTGAAAACTTCATCTTTCCTGCTGACTTTGTTATCTTGGACTGTGAGGTAGATTTTGAGATTCCCATAATTTTGGGGAGACCATTTTTAGCCACCGACAGAGCATTGGTAGATATGGAGCGGGGTGAACTAAAATTCAGGTTGAATAATAAGGAAGTCACGTTCAATGTTTGCAGAACTATGAAGCAACCAAAGGACATGAGGGTGGTTTCTAAAATAAATATTTTAGATGACCCTGGAGGCAAACCTAAGGGATATCTTGATGAGGTCTGAGGAATCAAGACACCCGCGTCATGTCGCAACGTTAAATCAGGCGCTGCTTGGGAGGAAACCCAAGGTGTCTTGCTATTCTACATTTGCTTTGATTTTTGGTGTAACACCCCGTACATTTCTGAGTTTAGCTGACAGCCGTAACATTTATGGAAATAAGCAAACATGAGAGATTTGCTTAATTATGCATTAAGTTGTGGGCTTTATGTATTAAATTTTGGACATTTAAAAGTCTTGTGCAAATCGGTCCTTAAATGAAGCCCAAATTCATGAGGAAGACATGGCCCAACATAGAAATTGACCCATTCTTCCAATCTTCCATTTGACCAATCAACCATGCATTTAATGCCAAGAGATGGATAAGAGTGACTTGGGGGACCTATATATATATATCTATATATATGTATATAAGGAATTATTCATTCACTTGGTGGGCTCAATTAACAATTATTATGATTTAAATAAGGCCCAAATATTAGCATGCAAGACATGGCCCAAAAAGGGCATTCTTGACCTATTCTTGTGACCAAGTCAACAAAATGTATTTATTGTGGCTAAGGATGACCCTTGAGGCTATATATAAGGTGGATAAATCTGATTTTTATCCATTTAAAACACCCATGCCATTTTAGAATTTTCCACAACATTATCTCTTCAACCAAACCCTAAGGCCTTCATCCTTTTGATCAAGATCACCATCTTTTACACTTTGGTAAGTGTTTATGCTTATGATTTAAAATATTATGTGCATGAGAGAGTGATTTTATGATGTTGGTTATATTGGTGATGTATTGAGAATTCACTATGTGTGTAAGGTGACATGTTTGCTAAATCGGAGTATGGTTTGTCTTGTAAACTTGATTATGAACTTGTGGTCTTGAAGGAAGTGAACATGATGGAGTTAATATTGACATGTGAGATGTGATTATAGTATTTCCTTGATGTTTCATGGTGTTTAATGTTTGGAATTTCTATTGTGAAATTGGTTATGGTATTGGTGGCATATTGGCCGTAAAGTGTCATTTTGGGTCTGTATGTGTGTTGTGAGACCATGGCTGATGGTTGGCATGTTGGATGATCAAAAATATGTTAAAATGAGTTTGGTTATGATCATGGACCATTCATGGCATTAAAATACCCCAAAAGAAGCCATTTCAGACCAAACGGGCATCCGCCCCCGCAGACGGAGGCACCTGCGGGCGCAGATGCCAATGCAGATGCCACTGGATGCTGCCAAGGAGCACCTGCGTGCGTATCTTGCCACCTGCGGGTGCAGGTGGAAGCTCAGGTCACCTCCAGATCTTCGTTTTGTGTGTTTTCGCCTCCCGTTGATCCCTGAACCCTATACCCTTTTTGGATATAATTAGCAACTTGTGATGTCTATTTAATGACTTTAAAGTGTCGTATGAAGGAATGTTGGACTGTATTAAATGTGTATCATTGTTCATATGTTGTTATGAGGCAAATTGATAAGCGTAAATGTGACGGAATGGACATGGGAAGGCATAAAGGGTAAGTGTGGTGCGGAATGCTATTGTTGTATGAAATCTTGGTCAATGAGTGGAATGTTATGGTAATGTTGGCATATGGATGCTATAAATGAAATTTTAAGAAGGAGAAATGACGTTCTAAAGTAACTATGTGATTCATAATCATCTTGTGTAATTGAAAGGTAGTTGGTTGCTAATATAAGCTTCATTATGTACTTGTAGTGTAGAGTGAAACGTAAGGAAGGAAGCTGGACTATTGTATCTTCCTATAAGCTTGTGTATGCATAGTAAGACGCAAAGGTATGTAAGGCTACTCTTCTATATCTTTCTGCAACATATGGTGTTCACATTGTCATAGTACTCATTCGATTCCGAAATACTCTAAGGTATTCCGTATCCGATAGTTGGCTAGACTTACTCATATGCTCCTTATTCATTGGTCAATGGTGAATCATATGAATCATGTTCATTGGTTGACTTATGTTCATTGATTGACTCATGTCCATTGGTTGAATCATGTTCATTGGCTAACATGTCAAAAGTTCCAAATGTTCTAAGGTATTGCATCTGAGGTTGGTGAACAGTTGATATCCACATGTGTCTTATCCATTGTTCATGAAGGTTCAAAAAGTGTTCTATTCCAAAGGGGTTCTATAGCATTCCAACTAAGGTTGATAGCTATTGTTATTCATATGTGTTTTACTCCTAGACGAATTATGATCCACTTAGTTCTTATGTATGGACGAAAGTTCTTAAGTTGTCAAGATGTTGCAAATTCTAAGAGAACTATCTCAACAAGAGTAATGGGGTAAAGAGGGCTTTGAATAGCATTATTCCAATCATGTCATGATCCAAAGTTCCCATAGAGTGATATACATGTCTCTTATGCATAGACTATTATTCTAATGGTAATGGTCACATATTTCTTACTCATTGATCAGTTGTGAATCACATGTCTCATATCCATTAGCAAAGTTCCAAAAGTACGAGGAGGTTATGTTTCAAGATTTCAATAGTGGTTATACTCATGTATCTTGTTCATTGATCATTGTCCAATGGTTCCAACAGTGTTATGTTTCCATGAAGGCTATGTTTCCAAAAATGCTTATTCACATGTTTCTCACTCATTAATTATTGATCCAAATCTTCAAATAAAGTTGTGACTATCATTGTATTAATCTCTCATAAGCAAAAGTATCAATCTATCACAAGTGAATGAATCAATCTCCCTCACATGAATGACTCAATCTCTCACAAGTAGTTGTACCAATCTCTCAAAAGTAATGAAAGAGGTAATGTGCATGTTAATGTACCTATCCCTCACAAGTAAAGATACCAATCTTACAAGAGTAAAGATGTGAAGTAATGTATATTGTGTTACAAGTTTCACGAATGCTTCTATCATCAAGGTATCACTCATTGTATGAAAGAAAGAGAAATGAAGTAAAGAATAATGAAAGAAAAGGAAGCAATGTTATGTAATGTTAACCCTACCTATAGAGTAGATGTATGTTATTAACCCACCACAGAGTGGATGTATGTTGGCCTACCCATGGAGTAGATGTATGTCATTGCCCACCAAAGAGTGGATGTACGTTATTTCCCACCAAAGTGTGGATGTATGTTATTGCCCACCAAAGAGTGGATGTATGTTATTGCCCACCAAAGAGTGGATGTATGTTATTGCCCACCATAGAGTGGATGTACGTTATTGCCCACCAAAGAGTGGATGTATGTTATGACCCACCATAGAGTGGATGTATGTTGTCCCACCGAAAACGTGGATGTATGTTGAATGACTAGTCATAATGATAATGAGCATTGTAAAAGGAAAAGTAAAGTATAGGCGACGGAAAGAAAGAACGTAATGTACATGATATTCCACATACAAAAAGAGAGGTTATCCACATTTGCTATTTCTCTTATATTGATTCCATGGTTGTTGTTGTTATGTACGACTCATTGGAGATGATAAAGAAAGGTACATGGTTTCACATATAGAGTTTCTCTTATAATTATTTCCATTGAAGTTCTTGTGCATTGATACCGTTTGTTTATGGCCTTACATACTCAGTACATTCTTCGTACTGACCCCTCTTGGGGACTTACTTTACATGTTGCAGGCGCAGGCACTAGTAGACCTCCACCATAAGTTGACAGTCTTTGCAGACTTTTGGTTTGCCCCAGTTGCTTCGGGACTTTCCGAGTCAAAGTTGTACATTGGTTTTGGTGTTGTAGACGTTATGAAATGGTCATGTATGTATTTAGAGGCTTTTGTAGACTTAAGTGGGTATATGGATTTAAGATATGTACGTTCGGTGCGACGTGATGGCCCAAACGGCCAAGTTTTATATATGTATATGTATGGCATTTTACATTTCATCAATTACATGAGACAATATGTTATTCATTCGAGGTTATGTATACTAATGTTCATGAGCAAAGATTGGTTCTCTCGGGCCATATCGGCTTCGGGTGCCAATCACACCTTGTTGGGATTCGGGGTGTGACATTTGGTTATTTTTTATCGACATTAGACCCACGCACCTAGGGTGCCACAGGTATGTTCCTAAATCCCTTGTTTTATTTTTGACTAATTCATTGGGGACAATATATGCTTATAAGTTGAGTGTGTGAAGTACTTGTGGGTCCATATGTCCTCTTGGGGGTTTTTGTTGTCGTGTTTCTTTTCCCTCAAAGTGCTATCATAGTAGAACCGGCATGTTTAGGTTTTTATTTATATCATTTATGTGTTTTCTTGTTGAATTAGGAGAAAACTAATTAAACCTTAATGCAGTCCAATTTTGAACGTATTTTGAATTTTAACGATGCTTTGTGATTGTTTAAAAGATACCCCTCCTAAAAAAAATTGTTTTTAAATGGTGTGTGTAGTATGTTAGTTTATGACAGCTGTTGGATCTTGTTATGGCATTATTATTATAAGCAAAATAACTGAAGCTAGCATTTCATGAATCGGATAGGTAGTAGATGGTAATACAACCCTTTGCTCTGTGTGTGAGGTCATTACTTAGTTCACTTTGTGTGTGTGATATAGAACTTGCCCGGTTAGTCTTGCCTAGGTTAGAGGATAGTGGTTAGGAAAGGATCATAGGCCATTTTTGAATAAGTCCACTTTTAGCCTAAATGCCAGACCAAATGAATAAGTATCCCTTGATCCCTACGTTGAGCCTTAATTGACCTATTTCTTTCATTAGCCTATTCACCTTCCCATTTTAATTACAATGAACCTGTCTTGGCCCTGGTCCCTCCTTGGACACTATGTACCTCAACTCAGGCAAATCGCCTAAGTTGAGGGTGGCTATTATAGGGGTGCGTAGATTGAGTTGGGTATGAAAAAGAGGTTAATAAAAGAAAAAGAGAAAACAAGTTTGGGTGTGAAGAAAAAGAAAAAAATAAAGTGAAAAGAATAGTAATTGCAAAGAAAAAGAAAAAAAAAAGAAAGAGAAAATTGTGTTTTGAAAGTGAAATTTGAAGAAAAATCACACCCAAAATATGAAAATAAAAGAAAGGAGAAGAAGGGAGAATAAAAATGAGAAAGGTTGGAAGTTGGAGCCAAAAATAGTGTAGTGTCAAGGAGGGTTGAGTCACCATATGCGTAAGTACCATACCCGTCCCCAAGCCTACATTAAAAGCCGCGTAAAGTCCTATAGTTATCCTAGTCCAACTGTCTGAAAAATTAAGGCATAGAAAATAAGGGCAAGCCTATGGCATTTCATGCACACTGTTTGAACTTCTTTGTGAGAGTGAGTGTTTTGACCGAGTCCCTAGTTTGAAGATTCATTAGCATACTGTGAGTGCATGGGACTTCTTTGATTGTGCGAGTAAATGGTTTGCATTGTTAGCTGCTATTTGTTCGAATAATTTCATTTGCATATATGTTTAGTTGTTTGTTCATAATCTGGTGCCATCACTTGATCCCTTCTATTTCATGATAATATGCTGCCTATAGACACACTATGGTTTTGATTTGCAAATATGAGGGGTCGAAAAAGTTTTTGTGCCGAAAGAAGTGAGTTAACTGCCATAGGACCCTTAGGTTTCTCTTAGTTAAGCATCGTGTATGTTTGTTTTGGTTTGTTCTCCTGAGAAATGCAAATGTTCTAAGTTGAGGGTGTTGATACGCCATGGTTACATGACACTTTCGATGCTTAAAACAAGGAAAATATGCATTAACTTGGGTGTATTTGGTTGGTATGATGTGGTTTCTGTCTTACTTTGCAGGAAACCAGGTTTTGAAGGCAAAATGATCAAAAAGGAAGAATCAAGCCCGAGAATGAAGTGTTTGAAGATGAAAGAAGAAGAATTTGCACCACAGAGGGAGTCACGACACCACCCACGTGCCGTGAAGTCCACTCACGTGACGTGAGTGACTGCCGTGACTTATCTTCAGAGATGATTGAAAGCTTCCTGATTTCCATGCCAGGCAGTCACGTTGCGTGACTAGATGGCGTGGGTTGAGTTCTAAAGATGTTGATTTGAGCCTGATTTCCACGACACTCACCTACGTGGCATGACTTGGTTCCACGACACCAAGTCACGATACCGTGAAAGTTACCGACTCTGTTCTCCTGTTTTGATTAGGATAGGATTAGCTTTGTATCTATAAATACCCCTGTATAGTCCTATCTGCGAGAGTGAGGCATTACATTGTTTTGAGAGATTTTTTCTACTGTTTTTGGGTTTATAAACATATTCTTGGTTTCGTAGTTACAAACCCTAATTCGAGTTTTATTGATAATTGAGATTTCAGTTCTTCTTCATTATTGTAAGTTTACAATTATGTTTTCATCATTGAATTCTTCTTGTGTTCTTGCAATTATGAGTAGCTAAACTCATCAACTAGGGTTGTGTGAACCATGAGGAATTAACGAATCAAGTTAAGTGCAAAGCAACTCTAAACCGCTTTGAATGCATGTATTTCTTTCTTCTTCGTTGTTATTGATCTTCTAACGGGTGCAAACGTTAGAAACTTGCCTGTATTCTAGACTTGCTCGAGAGAGAGGTATAGATTGGGAAAAGGAGATAACAACAGAGATTTGAAGCTATTAACCTTCATCTAATAACTTGAGCCTTAGCGGGAATAGTTATCTGAGATCCAGGACAAGGGTTAGTAGTACGACACTCGGAGACCAAGAGGAGAAGAGTGAAATTCGTCTAACCAAGGTCGATAAACGTTTAGATGAACATAACTTGTCATATTTTGCATGCAACATAGCGGGACGGTTTTGTTAGCACAAGCAACCGATGGAGTTAAGGAATCATTGGGGATCACAGTCCTAGTGTATTTCTCTTATTATCTACAAACTCGATACAGCCAGCAATCATTATTGTTACTATTTATTCGCAAAACCCCAAGTTTTACTTACTTTCCAATTATTCCTTCTAGTATTCTAAACAACTTTGACCTATTCCCTGTGGGATCGACCCCAACCTAGTTGGGTTCTATATTTGATACAGCGAACGCATTGTACTTTTTCGGAGGTATACTTTGGGCGACATCAGTAGGGCGTAGCCCTTTTATTCTTTACACCATATTTTTCAAGCAAGGTTTTAAATAGATGATTACAAAAATGCAAACCCCCATCACTGATGAGGGCTCATGGCGTACCAAATCTAGAAAATATTTTCTTCCTCAAAAATGATATTACACTCTTCCCTTCATTGTTTGGAAGCGCAACCGCCTCCACCCACTTCAAAATATAATCAACAACAACCAAGATGTACTTCATACCATATGAGCTCACAAATGGTCCCATGAAGTCAATACCCTATACGTCAAACAACTCAAGCTGTAGCATTAGGGTCATTGGGAGTTCTTGCCTTTTTCAGATGTTCCCTTGTCTTTGTCATTGGTCGCAAGATCTCGCCTAGTCATGTGCATCTTTATGAATGGTGGGCTAATAGTACCCATATTTCAAAATATTATGAGTAGTCCCCGCACTACTATGATGACCCCCAACCGGTGATGAATGACATACCTATAGAATACTCATAATCTCTACCTCTGGGACACATCTATGAATTAGTCCATCTGCACAAATCTGGAACAAGTTTGGCTCATCCCCAAAACATTTCCACACATCGAGTATAAACTTCCTTCACTGCTAAAACAATAGCTCCTCAGGCACCACATCACTCACCAAATAATTATCAAAGTCTTCAAACCATGGAATCAAGTTTTGTGATGTAGCCAATACCTGCTAGTCTGGAAAAGTATCATTAATTTCAAGCTCATCCTTCAATTGCAGAATTGCCTCTTCTTCAAGTCATGATAAGTAGTCAGCTACTTGATTTTCAGTCCCCTTACGATCCTTGACCTCAAAGTCAAATTCCTATAATAGAATTACCCAACGAATCAACCTCCGCTTCACATCCTTTTTTGCCATGAGGTGCCTAAGAGTTGTGTGGTTAGTATGCACAATCACTTTCGTGCCATGCAAATAAGATCAAAATTTATCAAATGCAAAAACCACAGAAAGCAACTTTTGTTCAGTCGCAATATAATTCTTCTGAGCTGGATTAAGTGCTTTGCTAGCATAAAAGATCGGATGTAGAATCTTCTCTGACCTAAGACTTCTCCTAGTGCCACACCACTAGCATCACACATAACCTCCAATGGCATGGACCAATTAGGTGAAACAACAATAGAAGTTGAAATCAACTTCTTTTTCAGAAACTCAAATGCCTTTAAACGCGCATCATTAAAAATGAACTTCACCTCCTTCTCCAGAAACTTACACAAGGAATGTGCAATTTTAAAGAAATCCTTTATGAATCTATGATAAAACAAAGCATGTCACAAAAATCTTCGAATACCTTTGCCAGAAATTGGTGGAGGTAACTTTTCATTCACTTCAATCTTCGTCTTTTCAACCTCAATCCCTTTCTTTAAAATCTTGTGACCGAGCACTATTCATTCTTTCACCATAAAGTGGCACTTCTCCAAATTTTGCACCAAATTACAATCTTCATATATCCTGAAGAAACTAGCTATATATTCTAAGAAATCTGTAAATGAATCACCAATGACCAAAAAAAATCCATAAATACCTTAACAGTGTCCTCCAACATGTCAAAAAAGATGGACAGCATACAATGCTGTAAGGTCATTGGCGTATTACATAGTCCAAAAGTCATCCTCTTAAAAGCAAATGTACCTTATGGACATGTGAATGTGGTTTTCTCTTTGTCTTCGGGAGAAGCCAAAATCTGATTGTAACCTAAATAACTATCAAGAAAATAATACCATCCTCCACTAGAAAGACGATCTAACATCTGATCCATCAAAGGCATCGGGATGTGATCCTTTTAGTCCATGCATTCAGCTTTCTATAGTCCATGCATACTTGCCAACCAGCAATCGGCCTCATCAAAATAAGTTCATTCTTCTTGTTTGAAACTATATTAATTCCACCCTTCTCGGCATACACTGAACCGACTCACCCATTTACTGTCGATAATATGATAAACCACACCAACATCCAACCATTTGATGATCTCTTTCTTGACTACCTCTTGTATAGGGGGATTAAGTCTTCATTGATGCTCAATACTAAGAGCACAATTTGGCTCAAGTTGGATTTTGTGTGTGCAAATTCTAGGTGGAATCCTAATGATAGAAGCAATGGACCATCCAATGTCCTTATTCAACCTCTGGAAAATCGATACTAGAGCCTCGACTTGCCATTCAACTAAATCAGCTGCTATAATAGCCGATAAAGTGTTATTGGCTCCCAAGAAAGCATAGTGAAGATGAGATGGAAGAGCTTTGAGCTCCAAGACAGGAGACTTTTTAATAGAAGGCTTAGCCAATGGGGTAAACCTATACTTCAAATCCTGATCCAAATTCTTTGGTGCAAAAGTGTAGGAACCCAAAACAACAAGTGCACTTACTATCTCATCATACTCATCAATGTTGTCGCCCTCAAAAGTTAAAATAACTGCTGCAAGCTCTTCAACTCCAAGCCTCTCCTAAATAGGAGATACCCCTCCATCCTCATCGACTACATCAATAATAGAGATCACGTGCATATCTTTTGGTTGCTTCATGGATTGGCATACATTGAACGTTACTTCCTCATGATTCAACCAAAACTTCAACTGCCCAATTTCCATATCAACCAATTCTCTTCTTGTCGTAAGGAATGGTCTCCCTAAGATATTGGGAACCTCAAAATCAACCTCACAGTCAAGGATAATAAAATCAACCAGAAAAATAAAGGACTCAACCCTCACCAAAACATCACATAAAACGTCCCACAGGCTTCTTCACAGTACGATCCCATAAGGATGCTTATTGAAGTTGGTTTGGGTGACCCCAATTGTCTATATACTGCTAGCGGAATCAAACTAATGCTAGAACCCAAGTTACACAAAGCTTTTCAAAATTGAACAACCCAATGGTACGTGGAATTATGAATGCTTCAGAAGCTTCTTTTTTCTTAACTAGAGATCGAGAAGCTATTACACTACAATGGTGCACATTATCAGTGGGCTCAGAACACGCAGTCCTCTTTTTAGTCACCAAATCCTTTATAAACTTTGCATAACCCGCCATTTGCTTGAGTGCCGCAACTTGATGGATATTTACCAAAAATTCTTTCAACATCAAGATAAACTTATCATACATCCCTTCTTTAGCTCTCTTCTGCATTCTTGGTGGAAAAGGAGAAGGAGGTTGTGGAATGTGAGTCAACACTTATCGGACCTCCTTTTCCTTTCCCTTTCTAGCCTTAGCCTTCTTTTCAAAAACTGGAGGTGGCTTTTCAAATACCTTCTCATCATCAACTTAATTATCAAAATCAGCTACTTTCTCATCATTAATAATCATTGTCTTAACATCATTATTAATAACTACAGGCATAAGTGTATAAATAGTCATCTAACCACTCCTAGCGGTTATAGACAAACAATGACTGTCATTCCTTAGATTTTGGATAGTGTTGCTTGGAAGTGTACGCTTTTGATGTTGATTCTTTATGACTGAAATCTGACCAAACTATTGGTCAAGCTGCTTGATAGTAGTAGAATATAATTTGAAGCGCATTCCCAAAATATCTGTTCGAATCTCCTTAAGGAAATCATCCATATTTTCTACCCCTTTCAACACTATAGCAAGTATGTATTTTATTCTAGAGTTGCTCGAAACAGCATCACGGCTTCTAGGTGGAACGTAAAAGCAACTTTTGTCATTCTTATAATCATTCTTTCTCTTCTAATCACTATCTCTCCCTCTACTTTATCTCTATATCCACACCGGTTGTAGTTGTTATCCTTGTAATATTTTTGACCTTTGTTTCCTTTACCAAAGCGCCAGTTGTCTTGGTTAGACCCTTGGCCTTTGGCTCAAAAACCCGCCACCTGATCATCTAAATACTTAGAATCCTCCTTAGAATCAGAGTCCTCGTGTCTAGGTGATTTACCTTGTAAACCCACCATATTTACCCTTTCTACACCAGCTATTGCAAACTGCTTTGTGAATAAGCTGAAATCGATCCTCAATTGTGCTACCTCTTGAGCAATTGAATCATCTATCACATATTGTTCTGCAAATGCCCCTATCATAAAAGTACATGCGTGCATGTATGAGTCTTGAGTATTCCAACTCCGATTGGTTTAAGTGATCCTATGTAAAATCTCAGAAGCCTGCTCCTAAGTTAAACTCATAATCGCACCACCTATGATTGTATCTGCTACAACCTTGTTGTTAGCATTCAAATATCTGTAGAAGATTTGAAGCAAATTATAACTCAACATTCTGTGATTTGGGATACTTTGCAACTTCTTCTTAATCCTCAACCAGGTCTCATATAACACCTCTAAATGTAGCAGCCTGAAGTTATAAATCTCGTATTTCAACTGCAACATTCTGGATAGTAGGAAAAATCACTCCAAGAATTGAGTTCTCAATTCTTTCCAATTTGTAATTGATCCTTTTGGCAACTCACTCAACCATAATTAAAAAAAAAACTTAGTCAACCATAAGATAGTCTCTCCCATCAGAGAGAAAGGAAACAACTCTAGTTTGATTTTATATTGCCTCACTCTAGGTAGGTTGTAGGAATTACAAATCCCTAAAATATTCATCGGATGGAAATTTGCATCAACAGTGGCAAGGCCTGTGAAGACCCCTTTCAAATTCAGTAACTGTATTAGAGCACTGATGATGTCAAACATAGCTTCGGTTGGCAGTGGTGGTGGAACAATAGCACATATTTCACCTGCATCATCTAAACCTGCTTCCTCATCAGCATCATCAAACTAAGGAATATAATGTTGGGGATGATCTTGGCCCCTTACCCTTCTTTACCTTTTTTGCTCCTTAAGCCTGGCCAGATGATTTACCTCTGCCTGTCTAGCCTGCTTATTAAGTGCTACATGTATAAAAGCTTCTTGTATGGCATTTTCTTCAGCGATCATGTGAGCAATCATTTGTTCTGCAGTCTTCTGAAGTCCTTAGTTATGCACTCCTTGATTTAGAACTTCCTCATTATGAACTCTTTTATTAACCATATTTCTTCTAGCTCTCAGAGTCCTTTTAATTTCAGAATCTAGTGGATTAGGGGATTTCCTTGACTCTATGTGCAAGGCATGTAGTGGTATATGCCCTAGAAACAACAGAAAAAGTAAAATCAGGAAACAAAAACCAACAATCAGACAAACACAATCTATCAACTTCGTAATTGTATTCCCCGACAAGGGCACCAAAATTTGATGTTGCCCAAATTACACCTCTAAAGTGAAGTATAAAGCAGTCGCCGTTAAATATAGAACCCAACTGAGGTTGGGTCAATCCCACAAGGAATAGATTTAAATTTCTATCAATGGGTCTATCTAACTAATAAGTATGTAATTTCCCGTGATGGGGATGTTTGAATTTATGAATTCAAATAATGAAAATTGTGGATTTTATTTAGTTTGGAATCAATATGAGAGAGGCACTAGGATTGTGTTGCCCATAACATTATAACTCCATAGGTTCATTGTATTAGGGATCTCTCTTGGTGGTTGGCATGCAGAATTGATAGGTTAGGTTATGTTCACCTAAATGGATTTATGCCCCTATTAGATAACTATCCTCAAGTAAATTTTCTCATCTTCTAAGTTTTGCACTACTAACCCCTATCTTGGATCCCAGTTTAGCTTTCTTTGGATTATCGGCTCAAGCTATTTATTGAAGTTTGATAGATCCAAATCTTTGTTGTCTATTCCCTTTTCCCAATCATTACCCCCCTTTTAATATAGACTAAAGATAAGGCAAGTGCTAATGTTTGCAACCATTAGAAAGTAATCAAAGCAAAAAGAACAAGAACACACGCACAAACACCCTTTGAGAATCACTTCATACTACGGACACTACTTTGTTAATCTGTTATGTTACCCACAACCCTAGTTGTCGTGCTAAGCTACTCATGATCACAAGAACACAATAGTAATTCTAGAAAGTAAACATAATCATGCACTTATGAAGAATAAGATGAACAACCACGAATCTCAATTATCAATCAAAACCCTAAAAATTGATGGTTAAAATTTTTAAGAACACCTATATGTCTCAAAATTAGTAATAGAATGAAAACTAAAACAATAAACCTATTAGGAGAATTCATACACATAAAGAATCCTATCCTAAACAAAATAGGATTTGCAGAGTTGGTGACTCAGATGAAGGATAGGACAATTATGGTTTTATCCAACGATTATTCCATGTACTCGTTGTTGTATGGATCCCTCTTTGATAATTTTTAGATGTTTGCTGGAATGATGCTTAGGATGAACTCATTGTTTCAAGGAATGACCACTATTTCTAGTCATTGTTTCCACCTTGATTTTTTCACTTTACAGGAAGACCTTCCCATGATCTTTTGAACAATATCGTTGTTTCCTCCAATGATCATGGTATCTCTCATCTATTTTTATTTATGTTTCACCCTCTTTGATTCAACCAATACGTGCATGGGACGGCCATTGTCATATCCAACAGTCGTTGAATGGTTTGTTTGATACACCTGAGTCCTATTTTCTACACTTCACTTCTCCAGACTTATTTAACCTGCAAATACCATAAAAGCACATAATATCCATAAAAAGGTGCCTTTGAAATAACATATTTCCCTTGTTTAAGTGCCAAAAGTGTTGCAAGTCCATGGCACATCAATCATCAAGGCAAGGCCAATATGGTGGTAGATGTATTGAGCCAAAAGCTGGCAAGCATGGGAAGTTTCGCATGGTTGGAGGTGTCAAGTAGCCCATTATCTAGAGAGGTACAAATTCTAACTAATGGTTTCATGAGATTGTAGGTGAATAGCAAGGAAGAGTGTTAGCCCATGTTGAGGCTAAGTCTACTTTCTTTGAGAAAATTTAAAGTAGACAGGTTGAAGTCAAGAAGTTGCACAAACTTAGAGAAAAAGTTTTACAAGGTGAGGCCAAGGAGGCCATTCTTACTGAAGAGGGGGTGTTGAGGATTCAGGGGTGTGTATGTGTTCCTCGTATAGGTAACTTGATTTCTAACATCCTTGTGGAGGCCTACAATTCAAACTACTCTATACATCTGGGTGAAACCAAAATGTATAAAGACTTGAGGCAGCATTATTAATGGAGAATAAGCTAAATATTATGTATTTTATGACCAAGTGTCAAAATTATCAACAGGCCAAGTATGAGCATCAAAAACCTAGTGGCACTTTTCAGAGGATGTCCATTTCAGAATAGAGGAGGGAAAGAATAACTAAGGATTTTGTTGTTGGTCTTCCTAAGACCCTATTTAAGTGTGACTTCATATGGGTGATTGTCGATCGATTGATCAAGTCTTCACACTTTATTTTAGTGAGGGTGGATTATAATGCAGTCAAGTTGGCCAAATATATATGAAGGAAATTGTCAGACTTCATGAGGTACCTATTTCCATAGTGTCGGATAGAGGTACTGAGTTTACCTCCATCTTTTGGGAGAAGTTTCAGTCAAAATAGGGTAATAGGTTGGACCTAAATACAACTTTTCATCCGCAGAACGACGGGAAGTCAAAATAGATAATCCAAGTATTTAAAGATATACTTTGAGCTTGTATGATGGACTTTGGTGGTCAGTGAGACCAATATCTACCCTTGTGTGAATTTACTTATAACAACAAATACCACTCCAGTATTGACATAGCTTCTTTTCAAGTTTTGTATGGAAGAAGATAGAGATTGCTGATTAAATGGTTTGATTTTTTTGAGGTGAAACCTTGGGGCACCGATATGCTAAAGGAATCGATGGAGAAAGTGAGGTTCATTCAGGAAAAGTTGATAGCAGCTCAGAATCGACAAAATAAATGTGAAGATAATAAGGTAAGAGATGTACAATTTGATAAAGATAAGAAAGTTTTGCTAAAAGTGTCACCTATAAAGGGTGTAATGCAATTCAAAAAGAAGTGGAAGTTGAGCCCGAGGTATATTGGAATCTTTGAGGTTTTACATGGACTAGGATCAGTAGTGTATAGGTTGGCTTTGCCACCTAGATTATCAGGGGTCCATCCCATGTTTCATGTATCAATGCTCAAAAAGTACCATAGAGGTTAAGATTATATCATTGGTTGGGATTCAGAATTATTTAACAAGGAGCTCTCTTATGAAGAGGAGCCAATTGCTATTTGGATAGATATGTGAGAAATATGAGAACTAAAGTTATTCTGTTTGTGAAGGTTCAGTGGAGAAACTGTCGGGTAGAGGAATCCACACAGGAGATGGAGGCGGATATATGTAAGCAATATCCATATTTGTTCATTGATTTAAGTAATTCATCTGCTCATTTGTTACATCTTTTAGTTAGTTATTATTTGGAGATGAATGGGGGTAAATTGGTATCTAATATAATGACCCAAATTATCATTACACTGAAATAGAGAGTAAAACCTTCGCCTAGTTTCTCCTTAGACCAAAATTTGAAAATTTATGGTTGGCCTAGTTTTAGGCATATTTTAAGTATGTGGTGGTCTAGGGAAATCTTGAAATTATTAAAGTGTAGATTGGTGTTTATGATTTTATTTTGTGTTGGAGGACGAGTTTATAAAGTCTTAGAAACTTTTGGTGCATAGAACAGGTAAGTAAAACTCGGGTTATAACAGTTACAGCGAAAGGGTCCATTTATAGTGTCAAATTTTGAGAAGTGTGTTCTGAAATAGCCAGACCTAGGACCAAGTCCCAAGCTAATGGTCTGGAGTTGCTGCAGTGGTAAAAGTTTCATAACATTTACAACCCCATTTGTCCTAAGATCCACTGTAGTGGTGCCGCTACAGAGACAAGAGTACCACTGCAGCACCCAAAACCCAGATTTTTAGTTTCTAAGACAGAAAAATATTTTTCATTCCCATTATTTTGAAAACTCATTCAAGGGCTAGAAGAATGCAATTTTACACTGGTTTGGGTTTTTTTTCCATCCTTGAGGAAAGATTCTTACTCCTTAAACTTGAATTCACTCCCTTAGATCCTTAGGGTTGCAAGAATCAAAGACTTAATTGAATGGTTGGTTAGCCCTAAATTTATAAGTTTGTAGAATTTGTAGGGAATGATGTAATTATCAGTTGTTGTTGACCCTAGGGTGTTAGAAAATACTTCATATGGTAGAATTCATAATTGTTAGTTGAATAATGAAGATTTCAAAGAGTTTAAAGGGTAGACAACTCTAAAATGATAAACTAGGTTAAGTTTATGAGTTAATTTGTTAAATGTGAAGTTTGTAATGCCTAGTAAGGTGAATTATGGTGTTATAGATCAAGAATGGGTTGAAATAGAAAGGAAGGGCAAGTTTGTGGCTACATAGTGTTTACGATCAAGGAATTGGGGAGGTTATGGTTTAATAGTAGTAAAGGCTTGCTTGGCTTTGTGCTTATATGTGAGTTGGACATGCCTTGAGCATTTGGTGTTGAGATGGTAGTTAGATGATATATGGATCGAGTGTCACACCATCACTGTTATATAAATTGGGTGTCATGCCAATACTATTATTGAATTTGGTACCACGCCGGTACTGGTACATCGACTGAGATCATCCCCTATAGGTCATAGCTGAGAGTCCCTGTTGGCTCTAGTATTTATAATAGGAGAATCATTCAGATGCCCATTTGTATTTTCCACAATCCTGCTAGCATCAGTTGTGATTGTGTGGTTGTCTTGGGTGGTATTAGTTGTTGGTAGGTTGTTGTCAGTAGCCGTTGCATTAGCAGAGTTGGGAGCATCGGTGGATTGAGAGGGGTTGGGTTGCTAATTTGTCATAATTTCATTGGCAGTATTTAGTTAGTCTGGAGGAATGGGAGGGGGTGGTGGTGTAGTTGTCATCATACATAGAGAGAGAAACTTTTAGAGAGAAGTCAGAGCAAATTTTCTCTTTTTTCATTTTTACTTGTTCTTTTCCCAAAACTAGTGAGTTTCGCGCTTCGCGCGGTCGTATAAAATATCATTACAATTATGAACTAACTTTTTTTTTAATTCAAATAAATATGAAACGTCAATATATCATATATAAATAATTCTTACATTATCAAATTATTTTTTCATTTTATAACAATATATATCATTTTTGCATGATTATAAAAATGTACTTTTTCAATTGTATATCCTTTTTCTTTAAATTAACAAAAGAGAACGTTGTTACATTTACATAAGCACTGTAACTACAAGTTTGCAACAGAACATATATGTATGTCCTTTTTCTTTTTCTATTCTTTTCGAACTCTTCAGGGGTTGATTCATTTTTGGCTGACCTTATTGACCCCTATCAGAAACACAAAGTTATTTTAAAAAGAAAACACAATAAAGGAAATTAAAGAGATTCTACTGTAATGTACATCACGAACTACTATCTCCTATAAATTCTTATATCTTAGAAACAAATTTCACTTTCTAACCCCCCCCCCCCCCTCCCCCCCCCAAAAAAAAAGAAGGAAAGACCACAGTAATATCGAATGAGGAAAGGAAGATGATCATGATAAATTTTAATGGAAAAAAAGAAGAAAGATATAAAGAATAAGATGTACTTAATCTTTTATGAAGATTCATACCTCCGTTTAGCAATTGTTAACTTTTTACAAAAGAAAGAAATGGAGGGTGTATCTTTTTTTTTTAGTGTATTTATTAAGGGTAAGTTAGCAAAAACACATTTTGTTTTCTAGGAAGAATTAGTTTCTTAAGGGGTGTGCCAAAGATGTATAAAAAAAATGCGGAAAAAAAAGAAGATAAATGGAGTTCTTTGTCAAATACATCAGTCACCTCTTTTATTTCTAACATTATATATTTGTGAAATTTTTTATTAGTCTTTCTACAAATTTAGTCAATATAGAAATAAAGTGTTCATCTATATGCATACAACAATCAATTATTAATGCACTAAATCAAAAGTATAAATATAGTTTGAGATTAACTTCTTTTCTTTTTTTTTAGTTAAAAACAGGCCACAATAGGTCTTTTATAAAGGAAAAATTACCTAATACCACAACTTAACTAATCTAAACTACTTAAAATTCCTAGTCTTTTAATTAATTACTTAAATTCCTGATTTACATTCAATCTCTAAAACCATTGGATACATCACTAAATTAAACCTATACCCAAACTCCCTTTTTCTCGGCTGAAGATTTGTGTCCCCCCCCCCCCCCCCCCTTTTCATCTTTAGTTTCTCCATTAAGGAGAATTATGCAGTACAACAACAATCAACAAAGCAATTCGACAATATATTTCCCCCCTTACTTCATCTTCAATTTCTCACTTTCAAGGTTCAGATACTTCTCTCAAATCTCCATTTAAGTTTCTTCTTAATTCTTTGGGAGTTTTTTTTTTCTCAACATTGTTTTTAAAAAATTGATTTGTTCGAAATTGTGAGCCAATATCTGTTAGAATTTCTTTTCTTAACTCAAATTTATGTTTTTTAATGGATCGTGATTCATAACTATCTATTAAATCAAAGAAAAAATGGTGTTCTGCTTCTTCGAAAGGGAAAGGTGGTCCTTCAAAACACAAAGTTGTTGAAAAAATCAAAAGAGACACTCCAAAAGGTATTTTACATATGTATCGGATTAAAAAAATTGTTAGATACATAATTTTTGCTATTAAGATACATAAATGACATTATTTTCATGCATGAGACATAATTTTAATTATGTATCTCTTTTTAGTCTAATTACTGTATTCTGTATGTCGACAGAATAGATAAAAAATGGATGTATCTCCGTAGTAAATTTTGATGTTGAGATACATAATTAACATCATTTTCATGCATGAGACATAATTATATATATGTATCTCTCTTTAATATTGAAAAAAATTATGTATCTCCACCTAATAACTTCAAAAAATGAATGTATCTCAGTCAATATGACTACTAACCAAGTTGATTACTAATTGCTCTATTTTTTTTTATGTATCTCAATGCCAGGTATGCATTACGTTGTCAAAGAAGTTCCACCACATCCGTTAAGGTTTGACAGTTTTTGCAAGGCTAAAATTCTAGAAGATTTTAAAGAGCTACAACAAAAAGATAAGAGAGGACAAGCTTATTTCTATAAGAGGAATGACGCTCCTTATCTTTTGAATACCAAAATTTTAACTAGTTATTTTTTTGGAGATTTTGAAATCACATTACAACTGATGTGCGTGATTTGCTCATCAATTATGAATATTTCTGTTTCTTGCTTTTTTAACGCACATTAACAGTAACACCCCGTACATTTTCGAACCTATAAAACTACGTTAACATTTATGGAATTAATTAAACATGATAGGGTTGGTGAATTATGCATTAATTTGTTGGGCTTAAGGGAATCATGTGCCATTGGGCTCAAATGAGGCCCAAAATCATATAGAAGACATGGCCCAAGAATGGAAATGACCCATTCTTGTGTTTGACCAAGAAAAAATGCATTTAATTGGCTAAGGATGACCATTAAGTACTATATAAAGCAAGGAAAAATCAGATTTTATTCATATCAACACACATGTCCCATTCTAGAAATTTCTACAACATTTTCTCCTCAACCAAACCCTCAGACTTCATTCCTTTGGACAAGATCACTCTATTGAAAGATTTGGTAAGTATTTATTCTCATGGTTTAATATGTTATATTCTTAATATGGTGTATAAATCATGTTGGTTATGTTGGCAAAGTGTTGGACAGTTTACTATGTGTAAAACTGTCTATTTTTGCAATTGGAAAAGGGTTTTGCCTTGTAAACTTGAAAATGGACTTGTGGTCTTGAAGTAAGTGAACTTGATGGATTCAATATTGACATGTGATATGTGATTATATCCTTAACTTGTTTTATCCTTGTACATAATGTTTGGAAATGTTATTGCAAAATTGTGCATGGACTTGGTGGTGTATTGAAACAAAAATGTGGTTTTGGTGATGTTTATGTGCATTGTGAAACCATGGATGTTCATTGGCATATAAGATAACTTAAAATATGAAAATAGAAGATTAATTATGATCATGGACCATTCATTACAAAAAAGGACCCAAAAGAGACCCATTTTGGCCGAAACGGGCACACGCCCTCGCAGACGAAGCACCTGCGGGCGCAGGTGACTTCGTAAGTGCCCCTGGACACTGCCAAGGGTCACCTGCGGCCGCACCTCAACCACCTGCAGGCTCAGGTGGCTTCGCAGGTCAGGCCAGAACCCCATTTCGGTTGTTTTTGCATCTCTTTGACCCCCCAAAACCCCTATACCCTTCATGGATGTAATTATCAACTTATGGTACCTTTTGAATAACTTTAAAGGAGTATCTTGGAGGTATTTTTAATGGTATCAATTATGGATTGTTGTTAATGTGTTATTGTGAAAGCTATCGAGTGACTTGACCCAGAAAAGTAATGTAGTGTTAATGAGGAAGTGTAAAGGGTAAACTTGGTGTGAAATGTTATTGGTTTATGATGTCTTGGTCAATGTGTGGAATGTTATGGTATTGTTGGTATGGTGATGCAGTAAATGGTATTATAAGAGGGAGAAATGACATTATATGACAGTCACGTAGTTCATTGTCGTTGTATACACTTGTAAGGTAGTTGGTTGTTAACTTGAGCTTTGTTATGTACTTGTGTTGTAGAGTAACACGTAAGGAAGGAGCTGGATTATTGTATTCAAATATAGGACTGTGTATTCATATTGAGAAGATAAGGTATGTAAGGTTACTCTTTCTGTACCCTTCTGCAGCACATAGTGTTTACGTTAACATTGTATTTGTTCCATTCCAAAGTGTTCTAAAGTATTCCTAGCTCAAGTTCCTTATCCATTGACTGAAGTTCCTAAGCTCTCATAATGTTGTAACTACTAAAAGAACTATCTCAAAGAAAGTAATGTTGTAAGGAGAATCTATTAATTCTTGGGTAACATATCCAATTCCAAAGTTCCAATAATGCTATGGCCGCAAATGTACCAATCTCTCTCACAAGAAAATGTATAAATCTCACAAAAGTACAGGAATAAAGTAATGCATATAAGGGTTATTGTTTGAGAATCGGGATGACTCAATGGGGCACATAAGCCTATCTCGAGCGTAACCTAATACTATTTACCCACTGATAAAGTGGATGACTACCCACCGATAAGGTGGATGACCATATTAACCCACCGATAAGGTGGATGACTGCTACTAATGATGAACGTAAAAGCAAGGAAAGTAATGAATGTAAAATACATGGTTCTACATATACAGAATGATGGTTTATCCACATGGACTGTTCTCTTATATTTTATTCCATTGACATTCTTATGTAAGATGCGGTTTCTGATAGCCTTACATACTCAGTACATTCTTCGTACTGACCCCCTTGGGGAATTTACCTTACTTCCTGCTGGCACAATTGCTAGTAGACCTCCACAGTAGGCTACGAGTCATTTGCAGATCTATGGTGAGCTCCAGTTGGTTCGGGGCTTTTCCAGTCATAGTGTACATTTGTTTTGGTATTGTAAATGTTGTACAGAGCGGGGACTTGTCCCGACTGTAGGTTGGTTATGTACATGTATCTGTTAGAGGCTTTCTAGACGTGTGTGGGTATATGAATGTATGAGATGTATGTCCATTTTGACTTAATGGCTCTAACGGCCAAGTTTCATTTATATAGAATATGTTTCCATGACTTCCGCATAATTGCATGAGATAAAAATGATGTTCATACAGAGACATGCATATGAATGGACATGAGCAAAGATTGGTTCTCTCGGGCCTCAACGGCTTCGAGTGCCCGTCCTCCTCGATGGAATTTGGGGCATGACAAAAGTGGTATCAGAGAAGGTCGTCCTAAGGGTGTCTACAAAGCCGTGGCTGAGTAGAGTCTTACTTATGGATGTGTTGTGCACCACATTTATAAGTAAGAGGCTACGGGACATTTAGGAGTTGTTTATTTTCTTCATTTCTTGATCGTGCAATAGAGCCAATGTTGTTAGTGAAATCGTATTTGACCATTGGAATTGTTTTTTTTGTTTATAGTAAAAATGTCAGTTACAAGACGAGGTAGAGGCAAAGGTAAGAAGGTAGATATGCCTGCCAAAGAAAGAATGAGTAACTCACCACCTGACCAAGCTAGTCAAGGTGGGGATGACGCTGAAATTGCATCATGGTCTTCTTCTACTTTTCCAGTTCCGAAAGAGTTGAGGGGTAGAGATGTACCGGCAGAACCTCCTGTAAATGTCACTGAGCAGGATTTAAGAAATGCAGTGCATATGTTGACTCAGCTAGTTGCTGCACAAACTCATGGACAAGTTGGTCCAATGATAGGCAATGGCAGTGAGGCTAGAGCAGCTAGTCGGAGGACACAGGATTTTCTGAAATTAGACTCTCCCATATTCACTGGTTCAGATCCGAAAGCAGATCCACAGGATTTCGTGGATCAAATTCAAAGAGCTTTAGATGTTATGCACGTGACTGGTGTAGAAACAGTTGAGCTGGCAGCTTATAAATTGAAAGGTGAAGCTATATTGCGGTATGAGGACTGGAAAAGATTAAGGGGCATTGAGGCACTTCCAACAGGCTGGGAAGAATTTAAAATGGCATTTCTTGATCATTACCTCCCATACGAGATTTGGGAGGCACGTACAGACCAGTTTTTAAGTCTTTGCCAAGGGAATATGAGTGTTAGAGAATACAGTCTACAGTTTAATTCCTTGGCTCGATATGCTCCAAATGTAGTGGCCACAATGACAGACAGAGTCCATCTATATGTGGACAGATTAGAGCCATATTTAGTGAGGGACTGTACCATTGCTGCTTTGAACAAAGATATAGACATAGCCAGAATTCAGGATTTCGCATAGAAAATGGAGGACCAGAGGCAAAGAAGAAGGACACAGGAGTCTGAGAGAGGGCCATCAAAAAGGGCTAGACCTATGGGATAGTCTATGGTGTCCCAAGGAGAATCTAGGCCTCGGATGTTTTCTAGATCACCTAGACCATCATTTTCTTATTCCACAGCAGGTACTCCACCTCAATTCTGAGGGTCTAGAGGCAGTCATGCTGGGCAAAGCAGTGTGGATAGAGGTTCACAGACAGCAAAATTTTCTCGTCAGTTGTGCCAGCACTGCGGGAAGTTTCATTCAGGTGAATGCTAGTATGGACTGAATGTTTGCCTTCGATGCGGTATGTCGGGGCATCTGATGAGTGAGTGTCTACAAGGGGTCACAGGTAGTGCGGTACGACCTACGGGATCATCCGCTGCGTTATCATCGTCAGGAGTACAGCCTATGGGGCATGGCAGAGGTTCTAGAGGTACAGTTGGTGCTAATGAAACCCAGAACCGTACCTATGCCTTAGCGGATCGACAGAAGTTGGAGGCTTTTCCTGATGTAGATGCAAGTACAGTATTCATATTTCTACATAAGGTATACGCATTGATTGATCCGAGTTCTACATTATCATATGTTACTCCATTGATTACGAGAAAAAAAATGTGAAAGAACACCAGATTCACTAGTTAAGCCATTTGAAACATCTACACTAGTTGTGAATCTATTATAGCTAAAAGAGTATATCATAATTGTATAGAAATTGTTTGTGGTTATGACACATTGGTTGACTTTCCTGAACTGAAAATGGTAAATTTTGATGTTATCATCGGTATGGATTGGTTGACTTCTTGTTATGCCACAGCCCATCTTAAAGCGAGGGAAATGATACCAAAAGGGGTACATATGACACTTAGTACGAGTGAAGGATACCGATGTGAAGTCACTAACTCTTCAATCGGTTCCCGTAGTAAATGAAAATTTTTGAGGTATTTCCTAAAAATCTTCCACGTTTACCTCCTGAACGAGAAGTAAGGTTGGTATTGAGGTGATTCCAGGCACTCAGCCTACCCCTATTTTTCCATATCAAATGTCCCAGCAGAGCTAAGGGAATTAAAGGAGCAGTTAAAAAAGATTTGTTGGCAAAAAAAAAGGAATACATAAGACCTAGTATGTCCCCGTGGGGCGCACTAGTATTATTGGTACGGAAGAAAGATGGCACATTGAGAATGTGTATTGATTATCGGCAATTGAATAAGGTAACGGTTAAGAACAAATATCTCCTCCCCAGAATTGATGATTTGTTAATCAGTTGTAGGGTGCCAAATGTTTTTCAAAAATTGACTTGAGATCGGGTTACCATCAAGTCAGAGGTAGAAAAAAAAAAAGATGTACCCAAGACAGCTTTCCGAACACGGTATGGTCACTATGAATTTCTATTTATGCCATTTGGGCTAACCAAAGCACCAACAGTTTTTTTAGGGGTTGATAAATAGGGTGATTAAGCCATTTTTAGATGTATTCGTGACCGTGTTTAGAAGTGATATTCTGGGTTACTCAAGATCACAAGAGGATCACGAGAGGGCCATGCTAATCACTTGCAACAAGTGTTACAAATTTTTCGTGATCATAAGTCATATGCAAAGTTCTCCAAATGTGGACTTTGGTTAAAAATTTGTAGCATTCTTGGGTCACCAGGAATAAGAGTAGATACATCAATGATTGAAGCAGTGGAAAAAAATTTTGGCCAAGGCCATAGGAGAATAAAGCTAACACATAAGGCCCCTAAGTTTCAGTGGAATGATGTATATGAGAAGATTGTCCAAGAGTTGGAAGATAAATTAACTCCTACACCCGTTTTAGTACGTCTCGAAGGCGCAGAATGGTATGTGGTATATTGTGATACCTTAGGAGTCGGCTTGGGGTGTGTATTGATTTAGCATGGCAGAGCATTAGCTTATGCCTTAAGACACTTGCATTCACAAGTGAGAGTTTGAGTTAGTAGTAAGATAGCGCTACTATTTATGGGGGTTCACATAGATATATATATGTATATACCGATCATGAAAATTTATATTATATTTTTAAGCAGAAGGACCTCAATATGAGACAGCAAGGGTGATTGGAACTCTTAAAAGACTATGATATGGATATTTTATATATCATCCAGGGAAGGTAAATGTGGTAGCCGATATATTAAGCCGTAAAGAAATAAGAAGCACTAGTGGTCCGTTTATGAAAGACAAAGTATAGTTAAGGATCTACATCAATTAGACAGTTTAGGGGGCTTCATCTTCCTGAAACTCCAGATGAAAGAATTATAGTGTACAATGCGGCAGCGTCTTCATTGTAGCTGAGAGAAGGAAAAATAATATGCAAATCCTATTTTATTTCAGTTGGAAAAAAAAAGAATGTACAACAAAGTTGGAAAAAATATTTGAGCCTACATAAAGAGGGAGTACCTTAATGCCAAGGTAGATTTTGTGTACCGGATATATATGAGGTAAGGAAATGAATTATGACAAAAGCACATATGTACCATGGCTTGGAAGAAATGTATTGGTGAATCAATATAAAGAAGAAGAACATTGCAGAATTTGTATCTCATTGTCCTAATTGTCAATAGATAATAGTAGAGCATCAGACAACTGGAGGTTATATGTCGATATTATGAGAGGAAAATTAGAATTTGCCATAGATAATTGAGTATTCATGGAAGTGTCACCAATGAAAGGGATAATCTTCGAAAATGCATGGGAGAGATGTACAAGTTATGGAGAATATCACATATGAACAGGTACCTACTAATATTCTAGATCTATAAGACAAGGGATTAATAAATAAAGAAGTAGTTTCCGTAAAGGTACTATTGAAGAAATCAGCAAGTAGACGAAATCACATGGGAAACCGAAGGAATGATGAAATCTAAGGTACTCGTATTTGTTGTAAATAGAACAGAAAGTTCAAGGTGCGGAAGTGAAGCGATAACAAATAAGTATATGTATATGATAACATGAAGAATGATCCTAGACTTGCATTTGTTTGAATGAGATGATGTCACTAACATTCAAGGAAGAATGTTCCTAAGGGGGGAAGGATGTAACACCCCGTATAGTTACGAACCTATAAGACTACGTTAACATTTATGGAATTAATTAAACATGAGAGGGTTGGTGAATTATGCATTAATTTGTTGGGCTTAAGGGAATCATGTGCCATTGGGCTCAAATGAGGCCCAAAATCATATAGAAGACATGGCCCAAGAATGGAAATGACCCATTCTTGTTTTTCACCAATAAAACATGCATTTAATTGACTAAGGATGACCATTAAGTACTATATAAAGCAAGGAAAAATCAGATTTTATTCATATCAACACACATGTCCCATTCTAGAATTTTCTACAACATTTTCTCCTCAACCAAACCCTCAGACTTTATTCCTTTGGACAAGATCACTCTATTGAAAGATTTGGTAAGTATTTATTCTCATGGTTTAATATGTGATATGCTTAATATGGTGTATAAATCATGTTGGTTATGTTGGCAAAGTGTTGGACAGTTTACTATGTGTAAAACTGTCTATTTTTGCAATTGGAAAAGGGTTTTGCCTTGTAAACTTGAAAATGGACTTGTGGTCTTGAAGGAAGTGAACTTGATGGATTTGATATTGACATTTTAGATGTGATTATATCCTTAACTTGTTTTATCCTTGTACATAATGTTTGGAAATGTTATTGCAAAATTGTGCATGGACTTGGTGGTGTATTGAAAGAAAAATGTGGTTTTGGTGATGTTTATGTGCGTTGTGAAACCATGGATGTTCATTGGCATATAAGATAACTTAAAATATGAAAATAGAAGATTAATTATGATCATGGACCATTCATTACAAAAAAGGACCCAAAAGAGACCCATTTTGGCCGAAACGGGCACACGCCCTCGCAGACGAAGCACCTGCGGGCGCAGGTGACTTCGCAAGTGCCCATGGACACTGCCAAGGCTGACTTGCGGCCGCATCTCAACCACCTGCGGGCACAGGTGGCTTCGTAGGTCAGGCTAGAACCCCGTTTCGGTTGTTTTTGCATCTCTTTGACCCCCCAAAACCCCATACCCTTCATAGATGTAATTATCAACTTATGGTACCTTTTGAATGACTTTAAAGGAGTATCCCTTAGGTATTTTGAATGGTATCAATTATGGAATGTTGTTAATGTGTTATTGTGAAAGCTATCGAGTGACTTGACCCAGAAAAGTAATGTAGTGTTAATGAGGAAGTGTAAAGGGTAAAATTGGTGTGAAATGTTATTGGTTTATGATGTCTTGGTAAATGTGTGGAATGTTATGGTATTGTTGGTATGGTGATGCAGTAAATGGTATTGTAAGAGGGAATAATGACTTTATACGACAGTTACGTAATTTATTGTCGTTTTTTGCACTTGTAAGATAGTTGGTTGTTAACATGAGCTTTGTTATGTACTTGTGTTGTAGAGTAACACGTAAGGAAGGAGATGGATTATTGTATTCACATATAGGACTGTGTATTCATATTGAGAAGATAAGGTATGTAAGGTTACTCTTTCTGTACCCTTCTGCAGCACATAGTGCTTACATTAACATTGTATTTGTTCCATTCCAAAGTGTTCTAAAGTATTCCTAACTCAGGTTCCTTATCCATTGACTGAAGTTCCTAAGCTCTCATAATATTGTAACTACTAAAAGAACTATCTCAAAAAAGTAATGTTGTAAGGAGAATCTATTCATTCTTGAGTAACATATCCAATAATGTAAGTTTCAAAGTTCCAATAATGCTATGGCCTCAAATGTACCAATATCTCTCACAAGAAAATGTATAAATCTCACAAAAGTAAAGGAATAAAGTAATGCATATAAGGGTTATTGTTTGAGAATCGGGACGACTCAATGGGGCACATAAGCCTAGCTCGAGCGTACCCTAATACTATTTACCCACTAATAAAGTGGATGACTACCCACTGATACAGTGGATGACTACCCACCGATAAGGTGGATGACTACCCACTGATAAAGTGGATGACTACCCATCAATTGGTGGATGACTACCCACCGATAAGGTGGATGACCATATTAACCCACCAATAAGGTGGATGACTACTACTAATGATGAACGTAAAAGCAAGGAAAGTAATGAATGTAAAATACATGGTTCCACATATACAGAATGATGGTTTATCCACATGGACTATTCTCTTATATTTTATTCCATTGACATTCTTATGTAAGATGCGGTTTCTGATAGCCTTACATACTTAGTACATTCTTCGTAATCCCCTTGGGGAATTTACCTTACTTGCTGCAGGCACAGGTGCTAGTAGACCTCCACAGTAGGCTACGAGTCATTTGCAGATCCATGGTGAGCTCCAGTTGGTTTGGGGCTTTTCGAGTCAGGGCTTTTCGAGTCATAGTGTACATTTGTTTTGGTATTGTAAATGTTGTACAGAGTGGGGACTTGTCCCGACTGTAGGTTGGTTATGTACATGTATCTGTTAGAGGCTTTATAGACGTGTGTGGGTATATGAATGTATGAGATGTATGTCCATTTTGACTTGATGGCTCTAACGACCAAGTTTCATATATATATATAATATGTTTCCATGACTTCCGCATAATTGCATGAGGTAAAAATGATGTTCATACAGAGACATGCATATGAATGGACATGAGCAAAGATTGGTTCTCTCGGGCCTCAACGGCTTCGAGTGCCCGTCCTCCTCGATGGAATTTGGGGCGTGACATTAATTTCATTTTTGGATGTATCTATTAGGATGTATCGGGTGTCAAATTATGTATCCAAAAAAACAAAATTAGGGATTATACATAATATTGTTAAAAGTAGGGATAAGGAGTAATTAGGGGTAAACTTGTTGGGATTTATGTAAGTATTAGTTTTATAAATTAAAGAGTCTGTACAAAAGCTCCAGGCCCAAACAAACACAAACAAAAAAAACAAAAGGCTAAAAATCAAAGAAAAATCTAGAAACAATTAGGAAACCAAAAGGTCTCAACATAGCTTCGTATTCATCATCATAGACACCATTGTTGACTATGGATCTCCAGATGCAGACAAAGCCAGAGAAGGAAAGAAAGTAGAAGCTCAGTTCAAACATCAAATTTGCATTAATTCAAGAAGAGACTAAGCTCTGGTAGATAGCACTTTGGTCACTTAGAATCTCACAAGTGTCATGAATCTAGCCCAATAAAGACTTCTTCAGCTTACTATCGATGAACCTAAACAAGATTTGATATTGTTAAGTCCAATCTTTCCCTTTTCCTTTAATATTCAGTGTAAAGTCAATTTACTATTGTTTCTAATCACTTAGCAAGCTGAGCTCCTAGAATTACTAATACCACTACTCAATAACCAGATCTAACAGATCAATTAACATTTGCATGAACTAAGCTAACAGATTTCTATTTCAATGATCTCACTGTATCTATCTTTGTAAGTATTATTTTGCTTCCTACGCCTTCTTTTCTTGTTGAATTTTGGAATCTTTATTATTGAGTTGTTGTTTTTAACCTGCAATCTCTACTTTGGCATTTTTTAATACGCAAATTAGGACTTTTGTTTTTTCTCTGTGCTAATTATTGTTTTGTCAACATTTGGTGCCTCCTGAATATTAGAATATGTTATAACATTTGTACCTTCAAAAAAAGAAAATTTGATTCGCAAAATAATCCGCCAGTCTATTCCCCTCGCATATGGTATAAACCACCTCCACCTTCCCTGACATACTCTTCCTTATGACATTAATCCTTTTAGCCTCCATACATATGCTCTAAGGGACTTTCCATGTATTATACAAAACTTTCTTCAATGTGAGAGAATCTATTTCAAAAATAACAGGGAGAAGATTCTGAGAAACACAATACTCTAATCCACATCTCAAAGATACAGTTTCTTCTTGTAGAACTGTTCTATCCCAACTGATTTTGTTTCAGCATATATTAAGTCCCCACCTCCATCTCTAATGTAGAAAGCACTAGAACTAGGGCCAGGGTTTCCCTTACAAGCACAATCAGTATTATATTTAAAAAACCCATTGCTGGGAGGATGCCATTTGATCACTTTGCACACTACTAGAGGAGTACATTCTCCAAATTACTTCACTATCATAGGCCAATTATAAGGAATACCCTTCAACCAAGGTTTTATAGAAATAGAAAACAATTGAATGTTTCTATTGATTTCCATAACCATAGAATAGAAAGACATTTTCCCCCATGATAAATAATATTTCTCCTTTTCCATACTTGCCACACCACTATAGCTGGAATAACCTTGAATAAAGGTTTTAGTTTTGGAATACAATCAGTCTGCCACCACTTTAGAATGGTATTGTAAGATCTTTTTAGTATCAGGACTTTCAACAAACAGATGTTCAAAAGTTTCCACTTCTGAGTTGTTGCAACAACAATATTACACACTATCCACCATTTTCATCTTAACCAAAACCTCACCAATAGGAATTCTCTTCTTACAACTCTCTAGAGAAGAAAATAAATCTTAAAAGACAGGCTCTTAACCCAAATATTTGCAAAAAATTTATGCTTCTTCCTTTCCTCTCTCACTAGATTCTAGGCACTTCCCATATAGAATTTACCATAACTATTCATGTCTCTACCATTCTCTATTCCATTCTATAGAATCTTCCACAACCTTTAGATTATTAACCACATGAGAATAGATATCATCAGGTAACAACTGATGTAATAAAGGTTCAATCCAGCTATTCTACAACATAAGGTGATTTACATCTTTAAAAATATCTTCCAACACATTAGAAATAGCTAAAAAATAATACAAAGCACCCAGTTGGGTCCAGTTATCATACCAAGTACTAGCATGACCACATCTAGGTTCCCACTAGATTTCTTGATCAAAAAAGTCCCTAGCTTGAAGCATATGCTTTCAAGTTTGTGAACCTCTTCTCCATACCACAATTTGAGGTCTATGTCTCATACAATACTTGATCCATATAAAGTTTGCCCATAAGGATTTCTTTGTCCTGAAAATCCACCGTAATTTTACAAATAAAGTCTTTGAGACATCAAATAGGGACCTGAAATGAAGACCCGCTTCATCCTTTGGAAAACATACTTCAGACCATGCTACCCAGTGTTTGTTCCTCCTTTTCTCCTTAAAATTCTATAAGAACCTTGCAACAACTATATGAAAGTCATGAATTACACACTTACGAGGAATAATAACAGCTAAATAAATATATAGGGATGCTTTGCAACATATTATTTATCATAACAGCTTTACCTCCAAATGAATGCAATTTAACTTTCCAAGCTTATAATTTATTCTGCACTTTTTTTACCAATTCAGTAAAGTAAATTTTCCTTTTCTTAGCATGTCCAATTAGACATTCAAGATAGATTAAAGGAAACTTACCTTTATTGAAACTAGTGACATCTTCCACCTCTTGAACAATTGAGTGAGAAGTCTTATTGAACACAAAGAAAGAACTTTTTCTTTGTTAATTTTTTGGCCAGACTGCCTCTCATAGACATGTAGTGTCTCCATAATCAGTTGTAGTGTCTTCCTTTTAGCAGCACAAAAATATGGTGGTATCATCAATATATGCTAAAAGATTGATGTTATCACTCCATTTATGCATTCCAAAACTCTTAAACTCCTTGTTAAATAAAAAATTATTAAGAGCTTTAGAAAGTATGTATCACCTCAAAAATCTAAGCTAAGATCAGAACTGTACTTCAAGTATATATAGAACCAAACTTAATGATTTTGTAGCATGAGAAGTGATTAAGATATGAATTAATGCCATACGTAACTCCTAGCTTATGGCCAAGTTGAAAGCTTTATTACCTATCAAATTCTTGTATAAGATTTTACTAGGGTCAACTTCAACAAATATAACTCTTAGAGTCTGAAGAGTTTTGGATATAAAGACCCATAAAATGAAAGGTCTTTGAGTCATCTTTCCAACATATCTAATTTCTCATTAATCTGGTTCTGGAGCTAAGAGATATGGCCATTTTAGTGAAGCACTATCAATCAGTGAGATACGACGACCCAACCAACAATCATTGGTTGAAAGGACGATCATCCCCTGCTCTCTTCTGATGAAAATTGACCCAAAAATGCATAGAATAATCAAGACTCCTCTAGTACCAACGAACACAACCAGCGATTATTGGTTTAAAGGATGATCGTTGGTTGGTTCGTCTGTTGTGAGACACAAATTTTTCAGCTATATTTATTAAGGGGCATTCCCATCTTTTTCCATTAATTAACCTCCTAAACTACATT
This sequence comes from Capsicum rhomboideum, assembly GCA_031232105.1. Taxonomy (NCBI): domain Eukaryota; kingdom Viridiplantae; phylum Streptophyta; class Magnoliopsida; order Solanales; family Solanaceae; genus Capsicum; species Capsicum rhomboideum. Next base: position 40,669,924 of record CP124719.1, on the reverse strand, counting down.
GTTTTAAAAATCCTAAGGCTGAATATTAAACCTAAACTATTTCAAATCCCTCGTAAACTCAAAATTCAAGCAAAACTTAGAAAATTTTGAGCAAACGGGCGATTTTTCTTCATCAAGCAAGAGATTAGGGTTCTTCATCTTCAAGCTTCAAATTCAAAAGAGTAGCAAGATCATCACCTCCAGGTATGTGGGATTTCATCAATGGGTTTTCTTTCATCCATTGAGTCCCTAAGTAAACATAATTCTTCAGCTAATTCATTCTTCAGAGCTTAGGGTTCCATGAAAACTATGAATTCCCTCATGTTCCAGTCCCTTATTATGATTAAGCCATGAATACATGTTTTTCCATGAATTTCAGTATCCTTAAATTTCATAAATTCAAGATTTTGGACTTAAGTTACATAATTTTATGTTCTATTTTAGATTATAGAACTGCTATGAATAGTTGCATTCTTCAGAGATGGCGGGTTATGAACAACCGATGACTTAGGTTCTCATGCATTGATAGTTGAATGTTCATTCCTTCAGTTCATATGTGTTTAGGATGCTTTCAGACAAAGTGTCTATATTTCAGTCTCAAACTTCAATATAAATGAAACTATAAGTTATTAGTATAATTCAGTTGGGAGTAGTACTTAGAACTGAACAGACACAAATATAAAGGCTCACCCGTTAGTTAAGCTGAGACCTTTAGTAAAAGTCCCTAAGGCCCAGAACTACGGCACTACCGTAGGTTTTAAAGGGTTACCGTCAGACCAGGATTGATACCTTATTCCTTTGGACATTAGTTTAGTGGATCCATGTCAGTCAGTGTTCATACCTTTGGCAAGGTATAGAGCAACCTTCCAGCTGGGGTTACAGGTTGGGTGCCCCGGATAGCTCAAATTGGGTATATCGGTTAACAGTAGCTCCTACAATTTAGAATTAAACATTGCATGACCTTGTACTCAGTTATCCAGCATATTATTGATTCAGTTACATATTTATTAATTGGTTATTGCATCAGTTTACATGTCTCAGTTCCATGCTAAATATATCATGTCATCTTCAGCATATTCAATTTATACAGTGTAGTTGTATAGCTCACTTGCTAAATACATTCAAAGTATTGATAGAATACATTCTTTTACACTATATTTTATTATAGTATAGGTTCAGACATTCAACATCCAACTCATGATTAGTACGATCCAGCATCACTTTAACAATAGAGTTTGGTCAGTCCTCATCATTCGAGGCCTAGTCTTCAGTAGTATTTCACTTTCAGACAGTTAGAGTTAGCTGGGGGATTGTCCCAGCAAATCATCTTAGTAGAGGCTTTTAGAGATACAAACTAGTATTTTTAGCCTTATGGTTTTGTTCAGATGATTTCCATTTTGACTATTAAGTTTTATTTTGTATTTACTTATATCATTCAGATTTAGCTTCCACTCAGTGAATATCCATTTTATTTAGTATTCATACTGTCATGCTAGGCCATGGGTTAGCTTGGGGTCATTTGTGGCTCTAAGTACCATGTTATGACTAGGGGGAAGTCTTAGGTCGTGACAAACTTATTATTAGAGCATCAGGTTTAAAGTGTCCTAGGGTGTCTAAAAGCCACGTTAAGTACAGTTTTGTTCATGGGTGTGAAGTGCGCCACACTTACGAATGAGAGGCTATGAAACATTTTAGATAAAGTTTCACTTCTTTCATGTTCATATCATGTGAAAGGGTTTGAACTCTATTTAACCTCTTTCTAAATCGTGCTCTACCAGTTTATAGAAAATGCCTCCCAGAAGATCAAATGAAAGGATAATTGGAAATGAAAATGGTAACAAGAATGGAAACCAGCAAGCACCACCAACCCCAGTAGACCCTTTGAATGAATAAGTTTCTAATGCTAAGTTTAGGGATGCTTGAATCAGTAGATTGTTGTATAGGTCAAACTAAATGTGGGTACGACAACAACAAGAGTCTAGGATTTTACTCGAATTAATCCTTCCAACTTTATAGTTCTAAGGATGAGGAGGATCCCCATGTGTTCCTTGATTATATTTATAAGGTCACTGAGATCATGGGTGTCACTCCAGTTGAGTGTGTTTTGTTTAGCTTCTTATTAGTTGAAAAGAGTGACTCACACTTAGTGTAAGCAGTAGAAGGAAGATAGGGGTACAGATGCAGGTCCAGTGGATTGGGATGAGTTTGTTGCTGTATTTTTGGATAGGTTCTTCCCACTTGAATTAAGGGAAGCCAAGGTTCAGGAGTTCATTAATCTGAAATAGGGCAACACGAGTGTGAAAGACTCTTCTCTCAAGTTTACTCAACTTTCTAATTATGCTCCAGAAATAGTGGCTGATTCCAGGCCCATATGAGTAAGTTCATGTCAGGTGTTTCAGAGGATGTGGTTAAATAGTGTAGAACTGCTATGTTGGTCAAGGAGATGGACATCTCCAGGTTGATGGCTCATGCTCAACAGATTGAGAAAGAAAATATCAAGGAGAAGAAAAGAGAGAATAATTGGGGAAGAATATGCAGTTTTAAATTTTGTCAGTAGAGGTCAGCTGGTGGTGATAGTTCTTAGTTCCATTAGAAATCTTCTGCTCTAGCCCAATCCTCTGCTAGTGCCCCAGTGCCCAAGTTCAGATAGGAGTGGGATAAGGCACCAGGTTCTAAGTCCCAGGGCAGTGTCACTGGTGGATGCACCCTTCTGATTTGCAAGATGTATGGTGAAAACCACCAAGATGAGTGTATGGACGGTAGTGGTAGTTTTTTTGGGTGTGGCAAGCCTGGTCACATATTGAGGGTGTGCCCAGTAGCCTCACATAGGGACAGGGATGATCGATAGTAGAATTAGACTAACTCTTCAACAGCTCCAGTAGGGTGCCTCAACTAGTGTAGGTGACGGTCAGTGCAAGAACAGATTTTATGCACTTTAGACTTGATAGGATTAGGAGGGTTCCCCTGATGTAGTCACTGGTACATTATAGGTGTTTCATATAAACGTCTATGCATTGTTAGATCCCGAAGCCACACTTTTTTCATGACTCCCTATATAGTAGTAGACTTTGGTGTCAGTCCCAAAATCCTCTCAGATCCCTTCTCAGTCTCTACTCCTATTAGTGATTCAGTCATAGCTAAACGGGTATACAAAAATTGTCCAGTCCCAGTTTCTCAAAAAGTCACCTCAGTTGACCTTGTAGAGTTAGACATGACTGATTTTGATGTCATTCTTTGCATGGATTGGATACATCCTTATTTTTCCACAGTCGATTTTAAAAGCAGAGTAGTCCAGTTTCAATTTCCAAATGAACCCGTCATTGAGTAGAAGGGTAGTATCTCAGTGCTTATAGGTCGGTTTGTCTCTTACCTTAAGGCTAGAAAAATAATTTCTAAAGGGTGTATCTATCATCTTGTTTGGGTTAAGGATTTAAAGTTTGAGACCCCAACTCTTCAGTCAGTTCTAGTTGTTAATGAATTTCCAGAAGTGTTTCCAGAAGATCTTCCTGGAGTTTCTCCTAAGTGGGAATTGACTTCGGGATAGATCTCCTACTAGATACCCAACCTACTTCAATTCCACCTTATAGAATGTCTCCATATGAGCTTAAGGAATTTAAGGAACAACTAAAAGATCTTTTAGATAAAGGTTTTATCAGGCCCAACATCTCTTCATGGAGTGCTCCAGTTCTTTTCGTATGTAAGAAGGATGGTTCTCCCAGAATGTGCATCGACTACCGTCAGTTGAACAAAGTCACAAGCAAGAATAATTATCTCATTCCTAGAATTAATGACTTGTTCGACCAACTTCAGGGTGCTAGTTTATTTTCTAAGAGAGAGCTCGTATCTGACTATAATTAGCTCAGAGTCAGAGAACGTGACATTTTGAAGACAACTTTCAGAACTCGGTGTGGTCACTTCAAATATGTTGTTACGTCTTTTGAACTAACAAATGTTCCTGCATGTTTTATGGACATAATGAATAAGGTTTTTAAGTAGTACTTGGACATGCTAGTCATTGTCTTTATTGATGACATCCTTATTGATTCTCGGAGTGAGGGTGAGCATGCAAACCATTTGAGGATTGTCTTGCAGACTCTCAAAGATCGCTAGTAATTTACCAAGTTCAACAAGTGTAAATTCTAGTTGAAATCAGTAGCATTCCTTGGTCATATCAGTTTCGGTAAGGGCATTCAGGTTGATCCTCAAAAGACCAAAGCAGTTATAAATTGGCTTAGACCTATCTCTCCATTAGATATAAAGAACTTCTTGGGCTTAGCAGGTTACTATAGATGGTTAGTTTATGGATTTTCATCTTTTGATTCTCTTATGTCTAGATTGACTCAGAAAAAAGTCATGTTTTAGTAGTACGATGTTTGCGAGAAGAGTTTTCAGGAATTGAAGACTCGACTCGCCTCCACTCCAGTTTTGACTCTGTCAGAGGGTCTATATAGGTTCGTAGTTCATTGTGATGCTTTAGGAGTCAGTCTTGGTTGTGTGGTACGATATGCCCACACTATAACTCTCTTTTAAAGAGTATAAGCAGTTGTTGTCAAGTATAGAACTGAACAAAAATTAGGGTCGAATCCCACAGGGAATAGGGTGTGAATTAAGTTGTATGCAGTTTAAATGAAAATTAGTCGACAATTTCTATAAAATGGGGGGTTTTGTTGAATGTTTGTTAATTAAATTCAATTTCAATAAAGTAATAGTCAATTTTATAATACTTAAATCAATGGAGAAGGTTAAAATAGGATTGTGTTCATCTTGGTTTCCAATCACTTCCGGATTATGTGAAACATGAATCTGTATTAACACATGCAATTATAAGGTGATCGATTTCAATTATTCATCTAAGTGGTCTTCAACCTACATAGATGAGTTTACATTTTAATTCTCTCAAACTTAAAGTGACAAGAATATAACTCGATTTAATCCTCAAGAGACTAATCTCGTCAAAGCACTAATCTTTATTTGAAGGTTAAGAGCTCCAAATTCTTGCTACAAATTCATTTTCCTATTGTTAATCTCTTTGCTCAAGCAAATTAACTTAGGTTTTTTCTTCAGTGTTTGCAACCACTAGAAATTCAATAAACCTAAGGAATTAGTATTATAATCACAAGGTCAACACAAATTGAATACACACAAACCCTAAAAGTGATTTTCCACCAAGTATTCCACAAGCCTAATTTTAGGGTTTGTAGCCACTCATGATAAGAAATAAGAAGAAACAGATAATTTTCATAAAGCAAAGAGTAATCCTCACCAAAGAGAAATTAAGAATCTCAATCTTTGAATCCTGCCAAGAATATTGTGCTTTCGCCCTATGAATATCGCGTCTCCAGAGGAAAATATGCATTACAAAAATCACCAAGTATGGAAAATGCCTATTCTAAACCCTAAACTAGCTATTTATAGGCTCCGAAGAAAATGGGTTTCAAATTTCAAAATTGGACTGCCCCTTCAACCTTGACGAGTCGCCTGGCATTCCGTCAGAGAGGTGACCAATTAGCCTACTTTTTGTTTCATCCTGACGGTTTGGGTGACGATTCGTCGAGGTCCTGACGGCCCATCAGCTGAGCCATCACCTGACTTCTTTTTGCAATGGATTCTGGTTAAGGTTTGAAGGGCGGTGTGGCAGCTCGTTAGGCTTACCGCAATCCGTCAGCCTAATCGTCACAGTCAATTTTGGCACAATTTCTTTTCTTTCATGACGTAGGACTTATTACCTGAAAGTAAACACAAAACATATTAAAAACCCTAATGATTGCTTGAAAACTTGCGATTATCCTTAGTTAAAGATGCAAAATATGATGTCATAAGCCGGCATATCAACACCCTCAACTTAGGATGCTTGATTGTCCTCAACCAACTTAAACAACACCATATTATGTTATTATCAAGATTTTAAAAGGATAAACAGCCGTTGTATAATAAAATGGACCTCATAACTTGGTTAGCAACATGTGTATGAGTTATTCATCAACCAACCAGCAGGGATCCTATTTTGGCATTACACTATAATAAGTGACACTATATACACTTAAGATATCTAATATAATAACTAACAAGTTCAAGTATCATTCACATGCCCTCACAGCAAAGAAGTCCCTTACACACATATAGATAATAACCAGGGACTGGAATTTAAATCTCTTACTCTCACAAAAAATTTCAAACAATTCATATGCAAAACTATAAGCTTGCCCTTACCATTCCACAAGATTCCTCGACAGGTTGACAAGGATCACTACATGACTTTATTCGGCTTGTAACGGAGTCTTGGGTGCAGGTAGGATATGTTTGGAAACAGTGAATCAGCCCTCCGTGACGTGCATTAATCCACAAACCACTTGTTTTTTCAATTATAGTTTTCCTCATACCTTAAACAACTCCCCCTCATTGAGTGTGCCACAATTCATGCATTCTTCATTCTTTTTTTTATCCATTTTTTTTCACTCTTCTTCTATTATGCTCATTTTCTTTTCTTACACTCATAATTTCTTCCTCATTTGTGCGCACTTCTAGGGTCTTCTTTAATTCAACCTCCACTCTTTTCATACCCTTCTTTATTCATCAAACCTTTCTATAGTAGCCACCCTCAACTTAGACAATTTACCTAAGTTGAGGTGCATGATGTCCAAGGAGTGACCAAGGCTAAAATAGTAGTTTAATGATAAAGGCAAAAAGGTTAGCAGTTTTTGAATAAAGAAATTAGAAAAGATCAAAGCAGGAATCAAGGGATTTAAATACATCATTTGGATAGTTCTTTTAGGCAAAGTGGACTAAGTTCAAACAAGGCTTGTGATCCTATCCTCCACAACCAACTTATCACCTAACAAAATGGACTGGGCAAGTTTTATATGCATATACAAAGTAAGAAAGAATGCAAAATCCTCGCACACACAACATTGAATGACACTAATTCTGCTAATAACCAGACTCATACTCAAGCTTAAGCGTGCTTCACTTTATTTTCAGACTCCTAATGCCAAGTATAGGTCCACAATAGTCAATTATCAAAATGGAACCATATACACAGTCACAAAATTTTTTAGTGGGTTCTCATTTTTCATATTCAAAACAACAACTGCTATTTATTCTTTCTCATCTTTTTGCATACACATTACACAATAAAAAAATAAAAACAACACAATAACGAAAATAGAAACACACATCCTAAACATGTCGGTGTTACTAGCTAGCACACGAGCAAAAAGAACACAGGCAACAAAAACCCTCGTGGTGATAGACTCACAAGTACCCCACCCCACCAAAACAAAATTGTTTTATCCTCAATGCATAAATAATAAAATTACAAGGGATGGAATACTTGTAAAGCCCTTAGGTTTGGGAGTATGGAAAGTTCTTGTAGGACCAAATGGTCTCAATATCTATAACAGTGGCCCCAGTGGTGATCGGGGCACTCAAATCATCAACTCTAGCATGCATAGGAGTTGGTGTCGATAACATAGGTGGTGTAGAACCACCTACAGGGGCTGAACTAGTAGACACTCCCGCCTTCTCATATTCCACTCTTTTTTTCATTACTTCTTCATTATTCCTTTATTTTTTCACAACTTTCCTCATAGTTCTCTCATCCTCCGTTTTATTCCTATTCTTTCTTTTATTTGATTTTTTCTTTTTTCCCTATTCACTTACATATTTTCCCTTATCTGTCATACTGCACCCCATCAGGTCAACTGTTTTGTCATCATCATCTATCTCCACTATTCATTGATCAAAAGTGCTAGTAGTGGGGTTCCTTTAATTCGGCAATTTCAGCCTGCACTTTCATCGATTCGGTCGTGAACTTGGCTAAATCTAGAATAGAGAGTTCTTACAGACTGTTGATCACTCACTCCTCCATATCATCCATAAGGGCATGTAAATTCACATACAACTTCAAAGCCTCAGTGACGATTTCATCCATGAAGGACTTGAATTGTTTGGCCCATGCACTCATCTATTTTTCAAACTTCTTTTGAGGTTTAGCCACTTTAACAAAATTCTATGGATTGAATCGATACTCTGAATAATCAGGTGGCATCGATGCAGTTTCTGCGGTCTCAATATTTTCAGGCATAGGAGTAGCTCCAAATGTTGCAGAAGTCCCCTATGGTTCAGTAATGACAAGTGGTAAAGGCATACCAGTGGGGATCTCAGAAGCCTCTGGGGTAGTCTAAGATTGGGGCCTAAATGATGGTGGCTTGTGAACCCTCAACTCAAACTTTGATTCATCTCACGTCTTCTCTATATCATGTTTTTTTGTTGCCCTGACATCGTTGTCCACCCCACTAATGATAGAAACCTTTGCTAACTTGCACAACTTTGTAATGAGACACGAAAAAGGCAAGGCACTAGCAATTTCATAGGACCTCACAAATAGATCGTTAGTAATCATTTGGCCGAAGTTAATCTTCAGCCCCTCTATCAAACTTGCCACCAAGACAGCTCTTTGCGGATTAAGATTCACGTCTCCACCAATTGGCATGAAACGTAACCTTACTACCTCCCACCAAAATTTGGCTTTAAAGCTCAATGATGATTTAGGTATACGCCCCTTGTTGTCTAACCAAGAAGGTTCCCCACTGTCTATTAGTACTCAGGCTAACCATGGGCACTGCGAAGAGGCTGTGTTCATTCGATAATCAAACTTTAGAGTGATTACTGGAGGTGCATACAACCGAACAAATAGGATTCAGTTGATAGTGTTGTCATAAATGTCTACTGATACCTCCCGAACTAGAATTCTTACTCTGTTCCTTATTTCAGAAATCTTTTACCCCTTTGGGCAATCCTTCTCAAGAATGGCCAAGTAATTTGTGAAGAACTCACGTACAATGGTCGGATAGTACGTCCCTCGAGATTTCCTCAAAACACCTAGTTCATATTCATTGAACCTCCGCTCAATCTCTGGATATTCTAGCAATTCAGTAGTTATAATTTGGCCCTCCTCAGCTATTGGTCTTTTCATACCTCGGGATTGATTGGGTTGAAGACCATCATAATAGTTCTTCTCAGCTCCTTCAACTCGAACACCTGGGGCTTTACACCGAATTACCTCTGCTACTTTTTTCTCAGGTTCTTTGTCCGGTTCTGTGTTCGAAATGGAAGTGACCTTATTCTCACCATCAATATTTGGGGTAGAGTTAGAACTATCATTACTCTCCCCCTAATTTTAGGACTCGTCACTAGACAACCCATCCTTCTCATCAGACTAGGAGGCATGGGTACGTCGCTTCTCACTTTGCTTGGTATTAAAGGCTGAGGCCTCGGTTTTCTCAACCTTGACTTTCGGTTCATCTCTAAGCCTTGAGACTGTGGTCTCCCTTTCTTGTCATTTTCTTGCTCCACCTTGCCTTGATTGTATCTTTTGAGGTATGGTAGCTGTGATGGAAAAAAGTCAGACACAGTACAAAAGAAAGAATCCAGAAAGAGACCAAAAATAATTGAGACTGCTTAGCCTTGATGGCTTGGGTGTCGGTTCGTCACTTTAGTGATGGTTAGCCACTCTAACCATCTAGCTTAAAACAATGTACATCTAAAATTCTTCCTTGCAACGGTTTATCTGACGGTCAGTTAGGAGCTTGACGGTTCGTCGATGAAGCTGTTAGACCTTAACCAGAATAGGCAACTTTGATCATTGTGTTGACGATTAACTTGGTGGAACGTCACTGGTGCAACGGTCAGTCAGTTGAATTGTCAAGCTTAGCAGATTTTGAAAAGTTCTTTTTTGGAATTTCATCAAACACCTAGTGGGGCAACTTCTTTTTTTACTTCGCGTTCTATGGGATTTGTTCATACTTCGAATATAGTTCAATCACAACTTCACCCTTTTTGGGTTACTCAGACTTCACTCTTGGGGTTGCCACACCACACCATCAAAATACAAGCCATGACACAACACAACTATCTGTTTACATATTTACAATGGTTGGTAATTGTGTTGGTCTAATTTTAAAAACCAAAATACTAAAATAAAACTAAACGTAAACTTGAACATACCTGAGTATCTGGATGCAGATGAGGAATGGAATCGTCATTGTGCAAAGTGCCAAAAACTTAGAAATATGAAGAGAAGTGCAATTCTTTGGTGATGTGTTTATGGTGATTAGGAAGGTGGGTTATATAGTGAGGAGTGATGAGTTGTGTGGTTAATAGGTGATGAATGGAATTAATGAGTTGTGAATGTGAGAGTTTCAAATGTTGAGGAAGGTGAAGTGGAAAGGGTAGTGTGAAATGTGGGGATTGAGTTGAAAACGTTTGAATTTAAAGGGCTAAGAATTTAATCGGGTGGTGGGCCGATTTTAGGCTGAAATAGGTATATGGTAGTTGTGGGCCAGGTCGGTTTTAAATAAAATAGGATAAAAATTAAAACTTACCTGTGATGGTTCGTCGGTAAGGTGACAGTTTGTCTCTATATAAGTCATATCAATCCAGTATGACTTCCAATTAATTCTCAGATGAAGGTTCATGTGACGGTCCGTCAAGCTTGCGACGGCCCGCCAGCTCAACCGTCAGACTAAACCAGATTGACATGTTTTTGTCAATTTTGTGACGGTTAAATTGATGGCCCACCATATTTTCGATGGTTCATCATGTTAACCGTTATTACTTATCCAGAATGGGTGATTTTTGATCTCCATGCGACGAGTTAGCTTAACGATTTGTCAAGTTTGCGACGGTTCGCCAGTCCACCCATCAAGCTAAAACAGTATCAAATATGACCTTTTTTCTAAATACCTGCATACTTAGCACACACATTAACCATGCTCAACAACAAAACACTACACTACAAGATTATACAACATATTTTGGGTTGCCTCCTACTAGAACTTGATTTAACATCGCGGCACGAGTAGGGTATCTTGACTACTCAGACTTCATCAAGATACACTAGTGTTATTACCTTCACCTCTTCATGTAGACCAACATACTATTTGAATCATTGTCCATTGACCTTGAACAACTTTCATTCTTTGTTTTCTAATTCCACCACTCCGTATGGAAAAACTTGAGTCACCTTGAAGGGTCCGGACCACTTTGATTTCAGCTTACCCGAAAATAGTTTGAACCTTGAATTGAATAGCTGTACCAGATCACCTACATGGAATTATCTATTTTCAATCCTCCAATCATGGTACAAGTTCATTTTCTCCTTATAAAGAGCAGCTCTCTCATAAGCATAAAGTCAGAACTCATTGATCTCATTCAATTGGTCCAACCTTAAGTCGACAGCCTACTTCCAACTTAAATTAAGCTTTCTAAGCGAAAATAAGGCCTTGTGCTCAATCTCTACCGATAAGTGACAAACTTTACCGAAAACTAGTTGGTAAGGTGACATACCTATTTGGGTCTTGAAAGTAGTGCGGTAAGCCCAAAGAGCATCATCAAGCTTTCACGACTAATCACTCCGATTAACATTAATAGACTTGGCCAAGATCATCTTTATTTCTAGATTCAACACCTCTACTTGCCCACTTTTTTGTGGATGATAAGGAGTTGCCACCTTGTGTTATTTCACTCTGTATTTTCCAACACAGCCCTGAACATATTGTTACAAAAATGAGAACCCCCATCGCTTATGATTGTACGAGGGGTACCAAAATGGGAAAAAATGTTCTTTTTGCCACTACACTCTTGCCTTCGTTATCTTCCAATGCCACAACTTCAACCCATTTGGAAACATAGTCCACAGCAACCAGAATATACTTGTGGCCATAGGAACTTATGAAGGGGCCCATGAAGTCAATGCCCCACACATCAAATAATTCAACCTCCAACATTTTGGTCATTGACATCTCTTGATATTTAGAGATTGACCCTTGTTATTGGCACTGGTGGTAAGCCTTCACAAACTCATATGCATACTTATAAATGGTGGGCCAGTAGTACCCACTTTCCAAATGTACTCTCACTAGTGATGAATGACAGGCCTCTAAAATACTCAACATTTTCACCTCTGGCACACGTCACCGAATGATATTTTTAGCACATAATCTAAATAGATACGGCTCATCCCAAAAATAATTGTTCATATCATGTAAAAACTTCTTTATTTGATGAAAACTCAAGTCCTCCGGAATCATATCACTAACCACATAGTTTGAAAAATCAGCACATGAAGGAATAAGATCGAGAGTGGTTGCAAGTATCTGTTCATCCGAAAATGAGTCGTCAATCTCCAACTCTTCCAAACTGTTGTCTTCACTCTCCAATCAAGATAGATGGTCTGCTACCTGATTTTCACTACCTTTCCTATCCTTGACTTCAAAGTTAAATTCTTATAGCGACAACACCCACCTAATCAGTTTAGGCCAGACGTCTTTCTTTGCTATTAAATATCTCAATGCCGAGTGATCCATGTGAGCCACCACTTTGGTACAAAGCAAGTATGCCCTAAATTTTTCAAAGGCATAAACAATAACAAGGAGTTCTTGCTCGGTAACTGTATAGTTTTTCTGAGCTCCATTCAACACTTTACTTGCATACTAAATAGAGTGAAAAAGTTTTTCCCTTTTCTGTCCAAGAATAGCCCCAAGCGCAACTCCGTTTGTATAACATATCACTTTGAATGGTTTGGACCAATCCAGAGTAATAAAGATAGGTGCAGCTACCAACTTCTCTTTAAGGCACTGAAATGCCTTCACACAATCCTCATCGAACATAAACTTGACTTTCTTCTCTAATAGTTTGTACAAAGGGTTGGCAATCTTAGAGAAGTCCTTAATGAACCTCCGATAGAATCCCGCATGGAAAAGAAAACTACAAACTCCCTTCACCGAGATTGGCAGAGGTAATTTTTCAATAACTTCTATCTTGGCCCCGTCAACTTCAATTCATTTCTGATACGAGCATGGATATCGTGGGGCACATTAGGATGGGCTTCCACCTATGAATTATAGCTTGGAGCCCAAAGGAAGCCATAGAGAAATAAATATACAAGGTAATGGGCTATAAAGATGTCATTTGGACAATCAAGAAGGGCCCTTGTGGGTTATTACTAAAATAGTCACTTTTGGGCTATTTTTGTAACAGCCTATTTGTGAAAAGGCAAGGACTATAAATAGTTGCCTTAGCCATTTTCTTTACTTAGATTTTTGATGATTGAATTGTCTTTAATAGACTTGATATTTAGTTACTCTAGGATAGGGTAGTAATTAGGTTCAATTCCAATTGTTAGCTTAGATCAAGTGATTAGGTGAATTCCCAAATTACTTGTGATATCTTCTTCTCTTGATTAATCATCGAGTTATCATATTGTAAGTTCAATTTGGTTTTTCGTATATTTGATTGAGTTATCTTCTCCCTTGGTTTAATTGTTGTTTCAATTGAGCCTTTATTTCTTCACTTCTCATCTCTTATTTCTCAACTATCCTTTAATTTTGTAACAATCTCAATCAAGTGACTAAAATTGATATAAAAAACATGGAATTAACCAAAAAAAATAAAGGATAGTTGAGAAATAAGAGATGAGAAGTAAAGAAAGAAAGACTTAATTGAAACAACAATTAAACCAAGGGAGAAGAGAAATCAATCAAATGTACGAGAAACCAAATTGAACCCACAATATGATAACTCGATGATTAATCAAGCGAAGAAGATAACACAAGCAATTTGGGAATCCACCCTAATCACTCGATCTAAGCTAACAATTGGAATTGAACCTAATTACTACCCTATCCTAGAGTAACTAAATATCAAGTCTATTAAAGATAATTCAATCATCAAAAATCTAAGTAAAGAAAATGGCTAAGACAACTATTTATAGTCCTTGCCTTTTCACAAATAGCCTATTACGAAAATAGCCCAAAAGTGACTATTTTAGTAATAACCCACAAGGGCCCTTCTTGATTGTCCAAATGACATCTTTATAGCCCATGAACTTGTATATTTATTGCTCCATGGCTTCCTTCGGGCTCCAAGATATCATCCATATGTGGAAGCTCATCCTAATGTGCCCCATGCTATCCATGCTCGTATCATCCTCCCCTTCTTCAAAAGGATTCATCCTCGAATCCGAACCTTGCAAAAACATGAGAAAGACAAACAACAAACATATCCATATAGCATGAGGGTTAGCACAAGGTTTATCAACCACACCAACTTACCAAGGAGGCACACAATTGAAATACAACCAAATATCCATTGTGTTAAACAAGATCCATTCATCATATAAGGTACAAAGGAATTGGTCATAAGCAACATCATGAGACAAGGAAACCACAAAGGTCTTAATAGCATCAAGAATCCTAAGAGATGATATCACATATGATTTAGGAGCCGTAAGACACAATTGTTTCATCGCCTCACAATATGACCTCATCAAAAATAGTGTAATCACCCATAAGGGTTCATTTGGGTCAAAGAAGTAAAAGACCTACATATCTCTACCTCCATACAAAACAAATATCATACCATCATGGGTATCATCATAAGCAAAGAGGTAGTAGAGAAAGGTGTTAAGCTCACTATTCTCATCTAGGGCATGCCAAAGGATAAGGGCACTGGTAGATAAGAAAAGATATTTTAAGCACAAAATGACCCTCTCCATAAAGCAACTTCCCAAAGAAAAGAAGTACACCAACAAAGCCATGCTATTAGAATGCTCGAGGAATCTATTAGGAGTCAAATCACCTCATATCAAATAATACTCCCAATGAGTTGAAGTCCCTCCTATCATAGTATCAAGCTTGCTTCCAAGAGTCCTATTTGAAACGTTAACTTGTCCAACCCTATGAAGGTGACAAGAGCTTTCAATATCCATGGACTCTCCTAAAAACAAAGAAGCAACTTAGCACCCATTAGTTTGTGGTCCACATAATTTAAGCACAAGTGTTTCAAACAAAGATGCAAGAACATAGGAAACTTGCAAAATAGGAAATGACACATTTGCCTTGGGATTCACAAGTATGAGACTACATTTTAGACAAGGGTCATCATATGCAAACAAGTAGTAAAGAAAGGTGTTACTTAGATAAACGTCATCCAAGGTATGCCCACATATAGAAATACCCTTTGATCCACAAGCATTAATGCCTTGATCAAGAATGCGGTCACACAAGAATGAAGGGGTTATTAGAGAACATACACCCCCTTTCTTTTGACCACTAACCTCTCCAATAGATGTACTATCATCTTCCAAGAAGAGAGTTTCATCTTTGAAAAGTGTGTCATCATACCATAGTGGATTCTCAATCACTTGGTAGCCTTCAAGAGGGACTACACTTATATCATGCCAAGACACACCACTATGCATGTCACCTTCATTAGTCATGTCAACCTCAAAAAAGAGGTTATCCTTAAAAATAGATTCCACCTCAAAATCCTCATGATAAGAAAAAGGAATGGAATCACAATTCAAGGATTCATCATTTAGTTGCAATGACTTCACATGACTATCTACATGACCAACTATAGCAATGCCAACACCAAATTGAGGTTCCTTAAGTTCATCACAAAACTCCTCATTTAGTGGGTCATCATTACACACGAGTTGATCAACACCAATATTAATTGATAATGAACTATCATTCAAAGCACATGTATCAATACTAGGTGGACATAAATTGATCTTACTAGAAGAATCAATTCGGTCATCAATAGGATCAACTAGTCTATCCACATTTTCAACATGCACATTATCAAAACATGGAAAAGAATCACATGACAATGTACTATCATTCAAGGCACAAGGGTCAACACTAGGTGGACACAAATTGATCTTTCTAGAAGAATTAATTCAGTCATCATTAGGATCAACTAGTGTATGAACACTCTCAACAAATACATTATCACTATGTAGCATGGTGTCATTAAGATGATCACAAGGCAAATGATATTTAGGCTCAAACATATACATGACATCACTTACACTCAATTGGCATCTAGCCACACAAGGATCTTCTACTTTTGACATCATGAGTGGGGTAGTTGCGCTCGTGAATCTTATGCTGCCTCGACGCATAAGAAATAACTTAGCCCTGCTGCATCAGAACACAACCCAAACCAACACCAGAAGCATCACATTAAACTGTAAACCCCTCGCCCTCAACAGAAAGGGTCAATTTTGGAGCTGAAGTGAGTAAGCACTTGAGCTTCAGAAAGCTCAACTCATAATCCTCAGACCACTAAAATGAAACTTCCCTGCTAGTTAGTCTGGTAATAAGCGATGTAATAGGAGTAAAACAATCAACAAATCATCTGTAGTAACCTGCCAAACTAATAAAACTACGAACCTCAGTCGAAGATGTAGGTCTGGCCCAATCACGAATAGCCTCAATCTTTGTTGGATCCACAATAATCCCATCATTAGACACCACGTGCCCTAGGAATGTAACAGAATCGATCCAGAACTCACACTTTGAGAATTTGGCATAAAGCCTATGATCTCTCAAAGTCTGGAGCACAATTCTTAAATATTGCTCTTGCTCCTCCCCCCTCCTCGAATATACAAGAATGTCATCAATGAAGACAATCACAAAGGATTCTAAATAGGGCCTAAAAAATTGATTCATCAAATCCATAGATGTTGTTGGGGCATTAGTAAACCCAAAAGACATCACCAGGAACTCATAATGGCCAATCCGAGTCCTGAAGGTTGTCTTAGGGATGTCCTTAGCCCGAATCCTCAACTGATGGTAACCCAATCTCAAGTCAATCTTAGAGAACCCTGTCGCACCCTGAAGCTGGTCAAATAAATCATCAATGCGAGGGATAGGATACTTATACTTCACTATAACCTTATTCAGCTACCTATAGTCAATACACATACACATAGATCTATCATTTTTTTTCACAAACAAGACAGGAGCACCCCAAGGTGATACACTAGATCGAATGAAACCCTTACCCAAAAGATCCTGATGCTGAGAATTTAGAATCTTAAGCTCTGCAGGAGCCATACGATAAGCTGCCATAGAAATAGGTTGGGTGCCCAACTCGAGATCAATAGCAAACTTAATATCATGCTCAGGATGAAGGTCAGGCAGGTCGGTAGGGAAAACATCGACGAACTCACAAAAAATAGGAACAGAATCAAGTGAGGGACTCTTTGTACTAACATCACGAACATAAAAAAGATAAGACTCACAACCCCTCGACACCAATCTCCTAGCCCGAACATAAGAAATAATCCCTATCAGAGCACGGCTAAAAGAACCCTGCCACACAGCCGGGGGTATGCCAGGTATGGCTAAGGTAATGGTCTTGGCGAAGTAATCCAAGACAGCATGATAAGGGGATAACCAGTCCATGCCCAGAATCACATCAAAATCCCCCATATCTAATTCAGTAAGATCGTCCCAAGTATCAAACTCTCGAACGGTTACACACATGATCTATAAATCTGATCCACTACTAAATAATTACCCATGGGAGTAGATACACATAATAGCACTGATAAAGTCTCCCAAGATGATTCTACATATGGTGCATAATAAGCAAAAATATAAGAATAAGTGGATCCCGGATCAAACAAAGCAATAGCTGGCCGACTGCATACTGAAATTGTACCTGTAATCACAGCATTTGAAGACTGTCTTTGGTCTACCAGGTACAACATATAAATAACCTCACCTGCCACCTGGCTGGGCATCTGACCTGCCACCCATCCTACCTGCCTGAGAACCTCCTTGAGAACTATGGGGACCACCCCTGCTACCCTAAATACCACCTCTAGCTGGAGCCCGCACAGATATGATCGGCTAAATACTCTGCGCTGCAGGCAAAATTATCCCATGCTGGGGACACTCTCTGGAGAAATGGCCAAACACTCCACATGTATAGCAAGGCCCCTAAATACTACTCGAACCAGAAGATTTGGCTGACCCAGAATAGCCACCATGGACAGAAAATCCAGTAGGTGCACCACTCAAAGACTAGCCACTGCTCTAGCCTTAAGAATCACTAAACTTGACTGATCTCCATCAGAAATATGAAATGCTACCTGAACAGTCCTATTGGACTGGCCCTGGTATCGATATGACTGACTTGGAAGGTACCTACTCTAAGAACCTTTGCCTATGAATTATGAACATCTATGGCTCCCTCTAAAACTGCCCAAATGACGTGGTCTCTTATCATTGACCCCTTGGGCATCGTGATGCATCTCCTCCATAGTTTTGGCATAGTCAAAAATATCAATGAAAGACCTACCAGTAGTAACTAAACTCTGAGTAGCCATGCGAAGAGTAAGTCTCAGTCCTCTAACATAACACCGAATCCTCTCATACTCGATCGGTAAGGTCACAGTAGCATGTCTGGCCAACTCGTGAAATTGTGCCTCACACTCGAGAACTGTAATAAAACCCTATTTTAACCCTATAAAAAGATCTCTCAAGCACTCACGATGAGTGCGGGGCATATACTTCTCCAAGAAGATATCAGAGAATTGAGTGCATGTCAAAGGGGGAGATCCAGCTAGTCTGGAATCATAAAAACCTCTCCACCAATGTCTAGCAGCCAAGTCCAACTAAAAAGTAGTGTAATCGACCCCACGAACCTCAACTAGGCCCAAATTATGGAGCCTAACCTCGCAACCAGCCAGGAACTCAAATGCATCCTCACCTGGAGCCCCTTTAAACCTCGGAGGAGTCACTTTCAGAAATATACCCAACATCTTCTGCTCCTCAACAGACATAGCAGGCTAGGCGACCACCGGCTGAGCAACTACCGACACTGGGGGAACCTAAACTCTGGGTGTTGTAACTATAGGTTGCGCCCCTACATCCTTACCACTCTAAACCGCAGACTATGCACCATTAGAAGGTGCACCACTAACTAATCCCATTAACTGGACAAAGGTATCTCTGAGCAACGACGAAGAAATAAACCCTGGTGGAGCCTGAACTTCTCCCTGGCCCATCAATGGCTGGGATGGCTGAACCTATGGAGCAACCTCTACCTCTGGAGCAATAACTGGATCTGGCAAAATCTCTCTATTCGGCCCCCTAGCTGGGGCAGCAACTCTACCTGACCTATGGTTTGGCCATGGCCTCTAGTAGGTGCCCTAGCAGCAGGCTCGGGGTCACCGCCACCCATCGTCATAGCTCACATCCTATCCATTTGCGAAAGAGTGAAATAATGAGGACGTTAGAAACCAACACAGAATCGAAGCATGAACTGAATGAGGAAACTGAAGTCATCCTAAGAATGTCCTGTGGACTCCCAAAGATAAGATACGAATGTCGTTGTTTTGATCTGCGGGACTCTACTAGATACTTTCCCTTGTACCAATAATTCTATTTAGCCCAGGCGCTCTGATACCAATTTGTCACAATATAATTTCTGAGTCATGATGGCACCTACTATATCCTACTAGTAGGTAAGCTAAGCCTTAGCCCAAAATGACAAGTAATAGGCGCAATGGCTAAAAAATACAAAGACAGTACAAATCATACCCATAAATATAAGTATGAAAATAAAGGACTAAATAAAATAGAGAGAAGAACAAAATGAATCCCACGACCTGGTAAGGCCGGTACAAGAGCCACTAGTAAAAGAAAAAGAGTACTAATAATATTAATACACATGTAGTCTCAAAATAAAAGTCCATCAAAAAATAGGGGAGGGAGAGGGGATCAGCTCCTGCTCTAAAAGCTCACCCTATCTTCGAGATTTGTAAATAGCTGGCTAGAATATCAATGATGGTGTCTAGTGCTCGGATCTACACCAAAAAAGATGTAGAAGTTTAGTATGAGTACAAAAACAATGGGTACTCAGTAGACATCATCGGCCGACTAAGCTAAATCATAATAAAAACATAATAAAATGTGAGAAGGTAAGCTAAAGTCAAGGGAAAAGGAGTAACCCTGAGATCATACTCCGACATATAGAAATAAATAGAGAAATACACGATACCGGACTTTAGGTAAACTATTTATAACCTAACTAGGCCCCCATAAGCCCAGAAAGTGTAAACAAGAGAGGACTAATCCAAATGAACACCCATAATCCCGATGGATGTAATCAAGGAAATATACTACTACCATGCTTATGAACCCTTTTGTACCACAACTCACCAGACTCAAATCGGTACCATAACACCATGAAGTAACCCATAAACACCGGACTTGAACTGGATTTCCCTCCTCATAACTCACCATCAGTGCCATAATTAGATAGAATATGGCAGACTCGAACAGGTCTTTAAAGGCCATAAATCAATAGAATGTGCTGGACTCGAACCGATCTTTAAATGCCATAGATGAATAGAATGTGCCGGACTCAAACCATTCTATACATGAGCTCAAGATCATTAACTTATCCCAAAACTAGGTATATGCTATGTAGTTTAAGGCTCAAGATTTTGGATAAAGTTGTAAAAGAAGGCCTCCTAAGTTTACAAGGAGCTAAGTGCAATATTATAACCCCAAAGCATCAATTTACTTAAGGGATAGGTAATTGGGTTGATTCTACCTCAGAAACGGCCAATAAATTGGCCAAATAAACTAACTTTTACTAACTAAGTAACCAACTGTAAATTCCAACCCAAAACTAGCATAATATCATACTAATACCATAATTAAGCTTAATCTATAAGTAGGGTAAGCCTAGCCTACCTGGACGTCAAAGAAAGCTCGATAAAATCTGCTAAAGTGGGGCTTTTCTTTTTCTAGAAGCCTCCACACGATGCCACGCTATCAAATTAACACTCTACTTATCAATACGAGAATAACAATACCCATATTGCATATAAATGCATCGGGTCCAAAATCACGCCAAAAATCCTCTGTGGGGCCCATTTATGAAATCAGAAATTTGAAACCATCAAAATGTCCCTCAAGGATCATCTACCCATAAAAATTGGTGAATTCTGAGCATTACAACACCCAAAATCAACCCACAAAGTTAGCTAGGGTTTTGGGATTAAACGGAGAATTTACCAAGAAATTAGACTAAACCTACAAGGATTTAGACGAAAAAAATGATGTTAACGAACTCTCGAAGCTCCCTTGAATACACAAGAATCTCCTCTTCTCTCCCACTATCTCTCAAGGGCTTTAATGCTCCAACACTTAGAGAAATATGAGAGAAAAATGGGTGAAAAGGGGATTCAATACCCTGCAGGTGCCGCTTAAGAGGCTACTTGACCGCTTAAGCGGTCACTGCTAAAGCGCCCCCACCAGCGCTTAAGCGCTCTATGACTCGAGGTGGAATTTTGCTAAAGCGGACCAGCCTCCGCTTAAAAGGACAGGCGGGTCCAAGGCCCCAGCCGTTAAAGCGGTGCCTAAGCAACTTCCGCTTAAGCGGCCAAAGGCCTGCTTAAGTGGTTGCACCAGCTAAAGCAGTATTAGCACTTGGCAATATTTTGCCAAGTTTCCAACAGGCCTTCGGGATTCATTTAAAACCCCGTGAAAGCAAACGAACTATGCTACCCTATAAAATGTGAAATTCTGGAATCAACAGCACAATTAAAATTTCCATTTGGGGTCGTTTCAATAAAATGTGGGTCCACACCCAAATGGTCGTTTTAACCAATTTCTACCCAATAGCCCAAAATGAGTCTGGAAGCCTCGAAGCCCAAACCAAAGGTCTCCCTAACCTAAAATCAACGTTCTGAAGATGATGAAATTGTCAAAATTGGCATACAAGGTCGTCTACCTATTATTTAGGCCTAGTCGCCAAATTTGAAAAGCGACGATTTCAAAATAGGTAAATGACTCTAAAAACCAAACGAATTGCCTAAAAACCAAACTATCAGCTCTAGCAAGTCATAAATGGGGTAGCTATGGGAAAGCTGTAAATACTGAAATTTTTTAGAGAAGTAGAAAATAACAAGGAGGGTCATTACAATAACCTACCTCGAGAAGCCAAAATCCAAGCCTATACCCTTCAACATAGAGCTTTTCCTTCACGAGCAGTCTTGGAATGTACTAAAACTATCAAAAACATAATCTACACTTTAATAGGAAACTAACAATACCTATATAGGCTATATGTAAACCGGGTCCAAAATTCAAAATTAGTTCGAAATCATAAAGGGTAAATCTAAAATTTTATTTTAGAATCATCTTCCTCACAACAAGAGGAGTCTAAATCTTAAAACCCAAGAAAAAATGAGTTGAAATTGGACTTTAAATCAAAGAAAAACCAATTTACGGCTTACCTGGTAAAATCCCCAAAAATCCAATTTGAAATGAAGTTTTTAAAGCTGTTTTAAAGATGGGATCAATAGGAAATAATGTAAATAGACATTTGGAGCTCACCCACAAGATTTTTATGAAAAAACCTCTTGAAATTGCCACTGCCTGAGTTCCCAAAGATAAAAAATGGAGAAAACTGTGAAAATGAGAAAATTTCACTATTTTGGTGAACAGTACCTCGCGATAGCAGTCAACCCCTCGTGATAGCGAGGGTCAACATTGATTGGGGCATTAAATTATCTATTGCAATTGTGGCCAACCCCTCGCAAATGTGGAGGCTACCAACCTGGACCAACAGCAAGCATTGTGGCCCAATCGCGAAAGCAAAGAAGCAAACTAGACCCGATCCCTGATTACCATTTGCGAATGTGGTCCCTCTACTGTGTTCATGATGAATGATTAATTTCATTCTCCGCAATCCCGATCAGAGGCCCGCGAACGTGAAGAAGGCACCAGATATCAGCACTAACAGTTGTATAAGGTTGAAGTGTCTCCAAATAGACCATAAAGATTTGTTTGGGACCCCACAAAAATAAACTAGATATGCTTCTAGGTTATTTTAGATGTTTCAGACTCAATGGAACTATGGGATTTTCGAAAAGACATCGGTTATGAAAATTTAGCCCTTGGGACCCCTTTAAGCTTATTATAACTAGTTTTCGTCAAAAACATCAAATGAAATATAAAGGATCGGGGCCTGAACTAACTACGCTACTACCCCAAAAATGATATTTCGAATCTAATGGAACTTTCCAAATCACTATCCGACACTCGGATCACAAAATATTGACCGAAGTCAAACTAACCACTATGAAAAACCACTAAGGGTCTTAAACTCACTCAAATCACTTTCGAACACATCGGGGATCGTACCAACTAACCCCAGAACTCACAAATAGCATATAGAAACTATGGAGAAGGGTAAAATAGTCAAAATACATAAAAAGGTGAAATTTAAAACTATAGTTGTTACAGTTATGTTACTCTTCTAGTTGATGTTTGTATTTTATCATAATTTAATCTAGTGGTGGGCTTTATATTTGTTGTGAACATTGTAACTCTTCTTCTGGATGTTTACTAGAACACTTTTATGTACATACACCCACATGTAGTGGAATAAAGGTTTTGATTTGTTACTAATTTTCTGGTCTATTGGATATTAAAGTGTTTTATAGTAATAGAATCTAGTGAAAATTTCTATCTGAAAATTTTAATTTAGTGATATAATTATCAAAACCAAAAATCTTAGGTTATAATGGCACCTACTATAACCCACCAGTAGGTAAACCAAACCGTAGAGCGGAACAACGAGTTATGGGCTATCAAGAGGAAAGATAACCAAAGGGAAATCAAAACTGAATAAAGAGACTAATATAGAAAATAAGATGCAACATACACGAATAAACAGAGAGAAAGAACCAGGAAAATATAAATATACCCCCAAAACCATGTATAAGTCGGTGCAAGAGCTACTAAACATAACGTGAGTACTAGGTAAATACAATAGATACAGAACCATCTTTGATATACAATGTAAAGACCAATCTAGCAAAATAGAGAGAGAAGGAAAAACTCTGAATGTTCGGAGCTCACTTCCAAGTCTCCAATCCAATGCAGCTTCTCACGAGGCATAAATCAACGGCGAGAACTCATACTAGGATCTGCAAAGTGAACAAGTGTAGTATGAGTACCAAACATACAACACTCAGTAGGCATAGGCCGACTGAGCTCAAAAGAATAACGCAAGTAGAAATAACACGTAACGAAAAGATATACATTACAAGAAATTAGAGAAGAAATGATCTAAAATATGAGTAACTGAAGAAGAAAGAACTGAACTAAATGTAATGACTCATTTCATGGTTATGCTAAAATAAGGAGTAGAACCATTTCTTGTTTTTCCCTTAGACAAATTTTTGAAAATTCAGGGTGGGGCCTAGTTTAGGTGTTTTTAGAGGATGTGATAGTCTAAGGAAATCGGGTAGTAATTTGAGCATCAGTGGGGTTGTTTGACTTGATTTTTATAGAGGATGAGTTTAGGAAGTCATAGTAACTTCAGATATATAAAATGGATCAATAGAACTTTGGATCAATAAAATAGATCAATAGAACTCCAGTAAAAACACTTCCAACTTAACTTTGTTCTAGGGGTATTGTCTGAACTTAGTTTATGTCTAATGCACTCCTACACTAAAGAATTGGTCCTATAACTTATGATGAATGAGGTTCTTATGCCTTTACAACAGATATTTTTAGTAACAACAGAATGGGACATTACATTAGATACCAATTTACCCATCGTTCGTCTCCGAATGGTAATTGGTGAAGAGGAGAGCTTTTAGCATGATTCTCCAAACTTAGCATACATAATGGTTAAGAATCTAATGCAACCTTACATCCACATCTAACAAAATTTGATATACTTACCGAACCACCATCCCATAATGACGCCAACTAGTTACCCAACCAGCCTACGTACCACAGGCCACAAAGCTCTAGGCACAAAGCATAAGCACTATAACCCAAAGTATATGATTCGTAATGAAATTTATGTACTAGTCATCTAAAATACCCAAAGCAAATAGGATATTATGACGCACGAATATTTGGGGTGATAATGGAAATAATGGGGAATGAAAAATGATGTTTTCTGATACTTAAAAAACTGAAACATGTGTTTTACCACTGCAGCAACTCGCAGGCCAGATAAGGTCACCACTGTGGCAAACTTTTACCGCTGCAGTGGTAAAAGTACCACTACAGCAGTACCAAGGTAGTAACTTAGGACCTCATCCCAGTTCAGGCTATTTTACAACACATCTCTCGAAACCTGACATCACGGACTAACCCTTTCATGGTAATCGCTACAATTAGAGTTCTACCAACCTATTTTACGCACCGGAGGTTGCTACAAATTCCTAAAATAGTCCTCTAACAGATTAGACACTAAAATCCACTAATCAACACACCATGATCCACTATTCAACAATAATCCACTAAACAACAGATTTTCCACCTAAACCACACTGCTCCAAGGGTTGTCATTCCTATACTAGGAGAGAGTTTAGTGGGGTACTTACACCCTAACAAATGCTATAACATCACAACACCATCAATCACACCACTATGGGTTTTCATTAACACATAAGTTCTCCACCACTACTAACATTAGTCTATTCGACCCCCAACATACCTTAACCACTCAAGGAGTAATACCAACCAAGTATTATCATGTATCAATAGGAGAGAGATGAATATGGATGAACACATGTAATAACTCTACTCCCTCAGTCGACCCTACAACTAATGATCATCAACCATAACCAAGCTAACTTATTTCACCAACCCTATCAACTCAACTACACCACATTCAAGGGATACTATTAACCATTAATTATTCCCATACAATAAGCATATACACAATATCAAGTCAATATAAGTCAACTACAAGGTCTTTCTAGTAGCCATGTCTCCTAACTAAGCCTATGAACATTATCTAACTGTCACTTTATTCACATCCTTAAAACTTAACCAATTATATTCATTCATTGCCACTATGGGTTTTGTACAACTGATTAATCTACCTTTAGGACATCAATGCCCTTACCCTTACAAAATCATTCAAGTCACTTAACCAAATAAGCTACATAATTGTCAATCACACAGTTAAGGTTCAACTTAACTTCACAACTCACCTTACGTTCAAGTCACTAAGGTTGTGCAATACAACTAAATTCATCTCAATTTAACCAATTACTTATTAAGGTATCATTAGCAAGTCAACTCATTAACTGGATTATTCACACAAGAATGACCTAATAGCACTTCAGGCTCAAATATAATCAGCAAAGATCAGACCACACACGGATCCCAATTATCATTATTATTAATCAAACCACACAAGGATCCCAAATAGCATTATCAAAACCAGGCCACACAAGGATCCCAGATATTATTATCATCAACAATCGCACCACACATGGATATCCAAGTGTATTGTTAAGGACCAAATAGAAATCAAGGCATACTCCAAATCATGGAAAATCAATACATATCTCAAATCAGAGAAATAAAGACACACCTCAAAATCACACCCAGCTGTTACGATTACCGAATATTTCATTGCAACCACTCATAACTCATATTACTTATAATAATCATTTGCACTTAAGAAATTTGACCATCAAACAACTAGGTAATAGTATGATGAAACAATAATCATCTATATAAGTAATACACGAAGCATTCCATCATACCACAACAAAACATTTAAAGCACAAGTATTTTTCCAGTAAGCCTAATCGATCAATTAACACAAGAGTTATGCTTACCAATGGCACTGACAACTGCAATACTCACTATATCAAACAACATAACCACCTAAAAGGTGCACGTATCACTCATGCAAAGCATAATATACAATGTTAGAATACAAATCTTATGCCTCTTATTAACCTCTACCAGTTAGAATAATACTATTCCAACCTTCCAAATATTATCGAGATACCAATTGGGACCAACTAATCCCAAATTATGATGGTTGAGCTACCAATTAGAATTTGCTAGATACCAATTGGACTCAACTCAAGGAGAGAACACTGAGATAGCACAATAAGACAGAAGATAATAAGATAGATTCCTAGATGCATTGTAGCTTCCTACAGATTTGATGTGGATGCCAACACACCAATCTACTGGACTCTACTCAATATTTGCTCTTATATTGGGAGATCGATAACCTGGACTCTAATACCATCTTGTCACGATCCAAATCACAGATCGTGCAGGCACCTAGCCAACCCTACCCTAGATAGGAGAATCCTTGCCACCTAACCAATTAACTTAGTGCAAAAGATATAATAAATAGTTCTAAGTATAAATAAACTCTAAAATAAAGAAAGATTTCTTATTCAACATGTTTCATTATATAATTACGCTGTGGAAGTAACTTGATAATTTCCCAAAACCTAAGCTAAATTGGTACAAGAGCATTAAACAATAGAAGGATGAACGAATACATAGCATCGATGTATGAGTAGGCTGACAGGAGCTATCACAGAATAATAACCATTGTGCCTATAGAAACTCCAACTGACCTGCAACATGGATATATCCCCAAATAGATATATAGTAAGTGTAGTATCAGTACAATCACATATACTGGTAGGTATCATCAGCCCACCAGGGTTAGAAACATTAATAACATATAGCAAATAAGAAGAAATCATGACAAGCATACATGCTAAATAGCTAAACACAGATAACTTACTCCAACTTCCAACCTTATCGTCTTTTCTTTATTTAAGCAATATTAATTTACCCTCAAGGTGTGACTAATTACCTATATTTCATATATCAACCTAACCCACATCTCTTACGCACTCACCTTGCTATAACAACTCTACACTTTTTTCTCTTTCTCATAAATCCTCTTTCATGACAACCCTCACTCCCTATTATACTAACAATAACCATCGGGATTGCAACAACCAAGACAATTAATAACATCAACAACTTTATAAGAGGGGACACTGTAATATACATCACGTATTTAACTATATATACAAAGGAATAAGATTTATACACAATCCAAAACATACCTTGTATTTACACTTTGTTGTAATGCATAATCATAACCATCAATATAATCGATCCACTCAAGGATTCATAATATCTCATCAAATAACCAATCCACATAAGGAACCAATTACACTCAGGAAAATTCTTCAACAAGGTTCACCACAGCATATATGTATATAAATGTACATTTATATGCATATGATGAATATATGTATGCAAGATATACGTATCATCTCTTTCTTATCACAACAACATCATCATATATCATTTCATTATGATCTCAATATAATCATCAATATCATCATCAATATCATCTTAAATCATCATCAATATTATTCTCAACATCATCATCATCATGAACATAATTAATATCATCAACTCATCTCCACACCATCATAATATTCATTATCAACATCAATATAAATGCAAATGTAGGATGTAATCAATAATCACAAACATCCAACTCAAATGAGTTAAAAAAAAAAAAAGCAAGAAGCGATTAAGACACAACCCATAATTAGCTGACAATTAAATGTACATTCATAATACTTCAATTCACAGAACCAACAACAATCCTCTTCATATTAATCCATTTCAAGTTATTCAGTTACTTTACATAGATAAATTTAGTCAATAATAATCAAAGACAACCATATTCAACAGTTAAGCCCAATCATCAATAGCAATATGTCTGGAGATCAATTAATCAAGTATTTATTTTAGGACTGCACATTCCACTAAGATTGATATCTACATACTAATTCAGCATCCTATTTCATTCACCGATCTAACCCCCTTGTATTCATATTGAAACTGGTAAATTTAGTTACACTAACTAGTAACCCTTACACTCAAGTCATCACTAAGTTCAAGACACTATCCCTTTTAGTCAATCATTCAACCACTCAGCTCTATTCAACTTATATTTCTAGCTAGCGTCATACACCTTTACACATCTTATTTCCTAGCACTTAGAAAAATTTGACTTTAGATTCTTAAGTTATAACGTTACCTTTGTTTATCACAATCAATCCTCCCAACTATCTTCTAGCAAGAATATCTCATACTGAAAACATACACAATATTAGGTTCACATCTTTTAACGTTTTAAAGACTAGTTCTATAAATTATAAGTTCTCTCAATCCATCTATTGTTACCCATATTCACATATTAAACTTTATAAATCAGTAAGGAAGTCACTTAACTACACAACAACGCACAATTATATCATTATCACATTAATTTCATGTTTTATCCATCCAAACTCTGTACCTATAGGACTAGACATGAAATCTCCAGTCAACTATAC
Organism: Capsicum rhomboideum; assembly: GCA_031232105.1. Lineage (NCBI taxonomy): Eukaryota > Viridiplantae > Streptophyta > Magnoliopsida > Solanales > Solanaceae > Capsicum > Capsicum rhomboideum. The sequence continues at coordinate 40,640,910 of CP124719.1, read as the reverse complement.
TTATTACATGCAACTAATACAATTCAACTATACATTAAACCATAACCTACCACAACCAAAGATCTTGGAACAAGAAATTCATACCAGGGTTGCTCTTTCCTTTCCTTCATGCCTCCATTAGCCCAATCATTTAGAAATCAAAAAATTATGGGAGTAATTAAGCAATTACTCTTCAAATAACTACTTTGGAAATTCAACCTACTAATTCTATCCTTATTCATGGTCTAAAACATTATCCAAGGGTTAATTACCCATTAACTAGATCTATCATATTCAATCTATCTCTATTAATAGAGTTCCAAAGCTAAAGATTCTATTTTAAAAAAAAATTCAAGGTCCCCAACTTAGGGTTCAAATCACCAAGAATTTCACCATTAAAGATTGGTCTAATGATTCCAGGATGTTAAAGGATTGAAATACGAAGAAGATGATGGAAGAACTTACCCCCAAAGAAGGATTTTCACCAAGGACTTAGAAAATCGCTACCCTAGAGCTTTGGGACAAAGTTTTTTTGTTAAAACCCAAAAATCCATCACAAACTGACTTAAATTCTGCCCACTTACCAATGTAGCAAAATATTTACTATTGTGGCGAATAATTTTTCAATCTTATAGTGTTTAGTAAATGGACATAACCTTTTACTCCAAAGGTGTATTAACAAATGGTCGGATTCATTGGAAAGAAGACTCAATTATCTTTCATTTGGTGGTTATTAGGACCCATAACTCTTTATATTCTAGGAGATATGCTTTTTTGAAGTTGACCCTAGTTTAAACTTAGCTCGAAACTCAATAGGTAAAAACACTTCCAACTTAAATTTATGTTAGGGGTATTTTATGAACTTAGTTCATGCCTAATTCACTCCCATACTAAATAAATGGTCCTATGTACCACTACAATGGTTAATTTTTAGTTTGGACAGTATCAGTAAAATCGCCATAACTTTTTCCTCCAAAGGTGGATTAATAAACGGTTGGATGCATAAGAAAGAAGACTCAAGGATATTTCATTTTGAGGTTATTGGAACCCATAAATCTTTATATTCTAGGATATATGCTTGTTTGAAGTTTTTCTTAGTTTAAACTTAGCTCGAAACTCAATCGATAAGAACACTTCCAACTTAACTTTGTGCTAAAGGTATTGTATGAACTTAGTTAATGTTTAATGCACTCCCATACTAAAGAATTGGTTCTATAGGTTATGATGAAAAAAGTTCTTATTCCTTTACCAAAGATATTTTTATTAACAACAGAATGGGTCGTTACAGTTATATGTTTTGTTGTGATCATTATTACTTATATTTAGTTTGAATATTTGTTTAGTGTTGAGTTGAGATAGCCTATGATTCATACCAGTACTTATTGATATACTGATGTTACCTGCACTTTTTCTTTTTGTTGAGTGTAGAGTGTGTTCCAACGTTTGATATGAGACCTCAACTTTAGCCAGTAGTTTCAGACTGTAATTCAAGGGTTTGCACCATGACCGAGAAGCCATTATATCTTATGAATTGTGTTCATGTCCCTATTTTTTGGACTGAGACATTTTCATATTTCCTTCTGTATTTTGGATAATCTAGTAGCTATATTTTTGGACATTCTTAGTTATTCTTGTATGGTGACTTCAAGTCGCGAGGTTGTAATAAATAGAGAGATTTTGTACTCTATTCTATAGTTATGATATTGATTAAGTTAAATTTTATTTTGTTTGATTATTATGATATTTAGTAACTTCGAAATAAGAATTTGATGAAAATAACTTGTGTAGTATCAGTTTGACTTAATTGGGAAGGGATGGGCTAGATGGTTCTCCTATCATAGTTTTAGGGTGGGTGCCAATCATGAACTTTTGGGTCGTGATATAGATGGGATCAGAGCATTGGGTTCATATATCTCATCATACAAGAACAGTTCTAGTAGAGTCTTTCATAATGGTATGGAGACATTTGTACTTTTCTGTAAAAGGTTACAAGGCTTTAGGAAACAAATTTCCTTTCATTCTTTTTTTTATGCTATTACTTGATTCCAATTGGTATCTGGTGATCCAAATTAGTATTTAACTCATTCACTTTTGTTTGGCATATAGTGAATACTCATGCCGCTAGAGCAGCATCAACTACACCTGTAGCAGTACCTGTACTGGCCATTGAGGCTATAATTTGAGGTAGGCCCCAAGAGAAGGGTGGGGAAAATATGAGAGAAAAAGGGGCAGCACCTGCTAAGGGTAGAGCCCAAGCTGCCGAAAGACAGGAGAGATAGAGAACGACATCCCCCCTTATTAGGATGCTCCAGAGTTAGCTTAAAATAAGGATGTGGTCATTGTGGAAGAAGAAGTGGTGGTCCCTAAAAATGTAGTGCTTGTACAAAATGGCGCAGCCCAATTACCTATGTCCTCTGAATTGATCAAACAGGTGTTGGGGTTTATGTGCAACTTGTCTAGCACCACTACAACTCTAGTTGTTCCTGCATTTTCATCTCTAGCCTTACAAAATGTTAATTTTGTGGCACCTAAGACGGATAAAAGCTCTAATAACGAAGTGTTTTCCTGAGAGGTATTGGGTCTAATGATGACCGATGATGAGCATGGACTATCCTGTAAGTTTATGAAAATGAAACCTCCAGTGTTTCAGGGTACTGAGTCTGAGGATGATTTTGAGTTTTTGTCATGAGCGTCTGCATAAGATAGGTATTGTTAAAAGGTATGGCATAAAATTCATGTCTTTTTAGTTGCAGGCTCAGTCCAAACAATGGTGGAGGTCCTTTGTTGAGTGAAGGGTTGCCTAACCTCCATTACTTGGAATCAGTTCTGGGTGTTTCTTAAAAAGTATGTTCCTCGCACTTATCACAATCAAAAAAAGGATGAATTTCTAAAGTTAGAATAGGGTGGCATGACTGTGGCAGCCTATGAGGCTAAGTTTCTTGCCTTGTACCATTATGCACTATACTTGATTACTATAGAAGAGGAGCAGATCAGGTGCTTTGTAAAAGGGTTGAATTCAAGGATTCAGATGGTTACCTTGTCAGTGGAAACTTTGGGCAAGTCTTTTTAGAATGTGATTGAGTTTTCTAAAAAGGCTGAAGCTATTGGGAAGCAAGGAGAGGTGAAGGCGAAGGAAAAGAAGGCCCACAGATCAGGATAGTTCAGTGGTACTTATTTAAGAGGTCGTGGTTCTCAGGGTCATTCTTCCTGGCCTTATCACTCAGCTATGTATGTGTCTGTAGGGGTATGTCTGTGGTTAGTTATCAACTTTCACAGACAAAAAGTTATGCACCTTCGTCGTCTTCAGTTCAGAGACCTACTTTGGGCATCAGATTCCATGGGGAGGGGGGGGGTTTGGGCCATATTAGGAGGTTTTGACCTAATTTCTTATTTACAGTTCAGTTAACTCAGCAACCAGCTTCTAGTGTATAAGTTCTAACAAATCGTGGTAGTAGAGAAAATAGTAGGGGTCGTCCATAGGTTGGGAGTGGTGGCCAAGCTGCAAGGAGGGGTAGTTACCAAGCCAACTGAAATGGAGGATTGGTTGGTAGAGGTGGTGCTCAGAGTGTTAGAGGTGGAGGTCAGGGTTGTGATAGGGCTCATTTTTATATTATTCCAGACTATCGTGAAGTGGAGGCTTCTTATCCTGTAATCAGAGGTTCCATTCTTCTCTGTGATTGTTCTGTGTTGTTTGATCCCAGGTCTACATTCTCTTATGTGTCTATGAAATATGCTTTGGGCTAGGATTTAGACTGTGAAAATATTGATACTCCTATGTGTGTGTCCACACCAGTTGGGGTGTCTGTATGTTTTGATCAAGTGTATCATGTGTGTCCTGTGATATTTATGAGGTTTAAGACTTTTGTAGACTTAGTGATTTTAGATATGAAAGAATTTGATATTCTTTTGGTTGCCTCTTTATCATTCCATTCTTGATTGTTATACTAAGACTGTCACTGTAGGTATGCTTGGGATAGAAAAGTTAGAGTGGGAGCATACTTTTAAGCCTAACCCTGTGAGAATTGTGTCAGCTATTTGTGCCCAGAAGTTAGTTAAGTGGGGGTGTAGGGTATTTCTAGCTCATTTTTGGGAAGAAAGTTTAGTAGTTCCTCCAATAGCTTCGGTTCCAATTGTGTGTGAATTCTTAGAAGTATTTCTTGATGACCTTCCTAGTATACCTTTAGATCGTGAGATTGACTTTTACGTAGACTTAGAGACAGGAACTCGTCCTATCTTTATATCTCCCTATCATATGGCACCAGTAGAATTAATGGAGTTCAAGTCCCAGTTGCAAAAATTGTTAGAAAAGGGTTTTATTCATCCAAATGTCTCACCTTAGAGTGTTCTTGAGTTGTTTATGAAAAAAAAGTATAGTAGTATGCGGATTTGATAGACTACCGTCAGTTGAATAAGGTGACTATTCGCAACAAATATCCTTTGCCTAGGCTAAATGATTTGTTTGACCAGTTGCAGGAAACGTAAGTGTTCTACGATATTGAATTGTGGTCAAGTTAATATCAGTTATAGATTAGGGTAAAGGACATCCCAAAGACCTCTTTTCGAACTCGTTACAGACACTATGAGTTTTTGGTTATGTCTTTTGGTTTGACCAATGCCCTATCTACTTTTATGAGTCTGATGAATAGGGTTTTTAAGCCATTTTTGGATTCTTTTGTTATCATTTTAATTGATGCTATTCTGATTTACTCCAAAAATAAAGAGGAGCATGAAACTCTCTTGCGTATAATATTAGGGTTACTTAAGAGGAAGCAACTTTACGCTAAATACTCAAATTGTGAAATTTGGTTATCTTCAGTGTCCTTATTGGCACGCATAGTATCTAAGAAAGGGGTGATGGTTGATCCACATAAATTTAAAGCTGTTAAGAATCGGGATAGACTAACAAATTTCATCGATATTTGTAGTTTATGGGGTTGGCCAGTTACTATCACTAATTTGTAAAGGAGTTTGCATCTATTGCTTCATATATGACTCGCCTGACTCAAAGGAGGTTCTGTTTGTGTAGGTTGACAAGTGTGAGAAGTGCTTCCAAATGCTCAAAACTTTGTTAACTTCATCCCCAATTCTCATTTTTCCTATAGAAGGTAGGGAATTTATTATGTTTTGTGATGCTTCACAGTTGGTTTTAGGTGATGTTTTACTGCAGAGTTAGAATGTGTATTTTTATGCTTTGAGACAACTAAATCCTTATGAGAAGAACTATCCCACTCATGACTTGGAGTTGGAGGTTGTGGTCTTTGACTTGAAGATTTGGAGACACTACCTCTATAGGGTGAAGTGTGAGGTGTTCACAAACCACCATAGTTTGCAGCATGTGTTCACCTAAAAAGACCTGAACTTAAGACAAAAAAGATGGATGGAATTGATCAAAGCTAGGATATCTCAATCTTCTATCATCCAGGCAAGGTCAATGTTGTGGCATACGCATTGAGCTGGAAGTCGATAAACATGGTAAGGTTGTCATTGTTGGAGGTGTCAAGACTCCCATTAGCTAGAGAGGTATAAGGTTTGGCTAATGATTTCATGAGATTGAAGGTGGCTAGCGAGGGAAGAGTGCCATCTCATATGGAGGCTAAGTCCACGTTTTTTGAAATAATCAAGAGCAAAAAACTCAAAGACAAGAAACTGAGTAACCTTAGAGAAAAAGTATTGCAAGGTGAGGCTAAAAAATCCATTCTTGATGAAGAAGGAGTGTTGAGCATTTTGGGACACATGTGTATGCCTTGTGTGGGCGACTTAATCTCTACTATTCTTATAGAGGCTCATAATTTTAAGTACTCTATACATCCAGATGCAACTAAAATGTATAGAGACTTGAGATAGCTTTATTGGTGGAGAAGAATGTAGCGTGACATTGTAGATTTTGTGACCATGTGTCAGAATTGTCAACAGGTCAAGTATGAGCATCAAAAATTTGGTGGCACCTTCCAGAGAATGCCTATTCTGGAATGTAAGTGGGAAAGGATAACCATGGACTCTATTGTAGGTCTTTCTAAGATGCTGAGGAGGTGTGACTCTATATTGGTTATCATCGATCGATTGACCAAGTTGGCTCATTTTATCCCGGTAAGGGTGGATTATAATGCAGCTAAGTTAGCCAAGATTTATGTGAAGGTGATTGTAAGGCTCCATGGGGTACCTATTTCTATTGTGTCAGACAGAGGTTCTTAGTTTACTTCTAGCTTTTCAGAGAAGTTTCAGTCAGAATTGGGTTCTAGATTGGACCTAAGTACAACTTTCCATCCACAGACCAACGGACAGTCGGAGTGAATAATTCAAGTGCTTGAAGATATGCTTCGGGCTTGTGTAATGGACTTTGGGGGTCAATGGTATGAGTACTTACCTTTGTGTGAATTTGCATACACTAATAGCTACCACTCCAACATTGACATGGCTTCTTTTGAAGCCTTGTATGGTAGAAGATACAGGTCACCAATCAAATGGTTTGATGCATTCAAAATATGGCCTTTGGGCACTAATATGCTTAATGATTCGATGTAGAAGGTAAGGTTCATTCTGTAAAATTTGGTAGCAGCTTAGAGTCAACAGAAAGAGATGTAGATAACAAGGTAAGAGATGTGAAGTTAGCAAAAGGTAAGAAGGTGCTATTAAAAGTGTCATCCATAAAGGGTGTGATGTGTTTTGGTAAGAAGGTCAAGTTGAGTCTGAGGTATATCAGACCCTTTGAGATCTTAAATGGAGTAGGTTCTGTGACTTTTAAGTTGGCCTTGCATTTTACGAAGTACCACAGTGTTGGTGATTACATTATTCATTGGGACTTCAAATTGTTTAACAAAGAGCTCTATTACGAAAGGGAGCCAATTGCTATATTGGATAGAGATGTAAGGAAATTGAGAACCAAAGTCATTCCATCCATAAAATTTCAATAAAGTAACCATCCGATAAAGGAAGCAACTTAGGAGATAGAGGCAGATATACGGAAGCGATACCAGCATTTGTTTATGGACCCAGGTAATTACTCTTGCTTTTGTTGTGTCATTTTGGGCTAGTTGTTGTTCAGGGATAAATGAGTGGTAAATTGGTATCAAATGTAATAACTCAATACATTGTTATGTTGAAATGAGGAGTAGAACCATTGCTAGATTTTTCCTTAGAATATTTTTTAAAAATTCTGGGTTGGCTTAGTCTTAGATGCTTTTAGAGAATGTGATAGTCTAAGGAAATATGGTAGTAATTTGAGTATTTGTGGGGGGGATTTGCTTGATTTTTTGATAGAGGACGAGTTTAGGAAGTCGTATCAACTTTTGGTACGTAAAATAGATTAATAGAACTCCAGTTGTAGAGTTAACCGTGAAAAAGTTAGTTTGTAGTGGCATATTTTGAGGGGAGTGTTGTAAAATAGACTAATTTGAGCAGAGGCCCTGAGATTCTACCTCGGGACTTCTACAACAGTACAGTTGTAGTGGTAAAAGTATCGCCACAATTGTGGCCTCAATTACCATGCGAACAGCTGCAATGGCAACTTTACCAACGCAGCAGTAAAAACGCAGTGTCCAACTTTTAAAATCAGAAAAATCATTTTCATTCCACTTTTTCCAAAAACAAGTTGAGGCATAGCAAGAGGTGATTTTTTTCATTTTGGGGGTTTTCATCTTTAAAGGTAAGGTTTCTCTACTTTCTAAACTTGAATTACTTTCTAAAATCCTTAGAAATTACTAGAATCTTGTTCATGGTAGAAATTGGGGTTTAGCCCTCATTTATGAACTGACTTTAAATTGATGGGAATGTGATTAAAATCAAGTTTTAATGATCCTAGGGTGTTAGAAAACACTAGTTGGAGTAGAATTTATGGTGTTTCATGCTAAAAACATGTTGAATTTGTGGGAGTTTAAAGGGTAGAAAACCCTAAGGTGATGAACTAGGGCAAATTCATAGTTGAAATTGATAATTAATGACTCTTAATGGTTAGAAAGGATGGAATAATTGAAATGGGTTTGTAAATTTGTTGCTATAAATCTAGAAAGAATCGAAAGGGAAAGGAAAGACAAACTTGTGGCCTTGAAGTGATTCAAGTAGGAATCGAGGTAGGTTATGATTTATTTGTAGAAATAAGACTTGCTTGAATATGTGCTTATATGTAAATTAAGTGTTTGTAATTGCTTTCGGGCACTACTTGTGATTATTGCCTGCATTGCATTGTCATTGATATTGATAGTGGCTATTGTGTTGTTGTGAAGAAGAGTTGATTATAGTGATGATGATATTGAGTTTATGATGTTGATAATGACATTGACGATGATGATGAGATGAGATGATGATGTTGATCGTATTGAGATAAGAAAGCGATGATACGTACATCTTGCATACATAGATTCATCATATGAATTTGAATGTCCTTGAATACTTATATGTTGTGATGAACTTTGTTGATGAATTGACTAAGTGTAAAAGGTGTAATTGTGAGCTTGTATTCATATCGAATTGAAGTGTCATAATTATGGTTGGTTGTCATTAGTTATAAGTTCTGTTGTGATCATTGTTACTCATATTTAGTTTGCCTATTTGTATAATGTTGAGTTGAGTCAGTCTATAATTCCTACCAGTACTTGTGGATGTACTGATGATACTTGTGCTCTTCTTTAAATTGAGTGCAAAGAAGGTTCTAGTTCTATTGTGATCATTGTTACTCATATTTAGTTTGCCTATTTGTATAATGTTGAGTTGAGTCAGTCTATGATGCCTACCAGTACTTGTGGATGTACTAATGATACTTGTGCTCTTCTTTAAATTGAGTGCAAAGCAGGTTCTGGTGTTTGAGATGACACCTTGACTTTAGCCAGCAGTTCCAGACTGCGATTTAAGGGTGAGCACCATAACTGGGCAACTATAGAATCTTCTAACTTGTGTCCATGTCCCTTGTTTCAAGACAAAGACATTTTTGAATTTCCTTCCATATTTTGGATAATTTATTATCTATATTTATAGACATCTTAGTTGTTCTTGCATGGTGACTTCAGGTCCCAGAATTGTAATAAATAGATCCACACTCTATTCCGTAGCTATGATTTTGATTAAGTTGAATATCATTTCAGTTGATTGTTATGGTGTTTAGTAACTTTGAAATAAGAATTTGATGAAAATAACTTGTGTAGAGTCAGTTTGACTTGGTTGGTAAGGGACGGGTTAGATGGTTCTCCTACCATAGTGTTAGGGTAGGTGCCAATCATGACCTTTTTGGCCATGACACTGAAGTAGCTAACTTAACAGTCTAACACTGCAATAACTGTACTAGATAAGAATGATGATAGCAGTAGCCATAGGCTGTCTACCTAAAGTAATAGAAATAACAAGATAGTTTAACACTAGAACTGGTAATACTAAAGAAGAAAGATGTAACAACCGTAGTTGTGAATTTCACCTTTTTATGTGTTTTGACCATTTTACTCTTTTCCATTGTTGCTTTATGCTATTTGTGAGTTTTGAGGTTCGTTGGTACCGTCCCCGATGCATTCGAGAGTAATTTGGGTGAGTTTGAGACTTTTAGAGGTTTTATAGCCATGAGTTTAACTTCGGTCAACATTTCATGTTTTGAGCGTCGGATGCTGATTTGGATAGTTCCTTTAGATCCCAGATGTCAATTTTGGGGTAGTAGCGTAGTTAGTTCAGACACGAAGCCTTTATTTTGCATTTTGACCCTTTTGACCAAAACTAGCTAATATAAGCTTAAAGGGGTCCCAGGGGTTAAATTATTATAAACAACCTCTTTTTGAAAATATGAAGGTGCCACTGAGTCTAGAACATTAAAAATAGCCTAGGAGAATATCTGATTTATTTCTGTGAGGTCCCAAACGAATTTCGAGGGTCTGTTTGGAGAGTTTGGGAACTTCATTTTTAGCTGAATTATTGATATCTTGTGCATATGGAGTCCTTCATCGTGTTTGCGGAGGAGCAATTCTGTTTGCGATGAAGTAATATTTTTTCTATCGTGATTGTGTGGTGGTGGCCACGATTGCATGGAATTGGGTCGAGCTTTGCCTTCTATGCGTTCGGCACAAGGCCACCGTAATAGTAGTGGGTCCGGGTCGTTAGCCTTTGCATTTGCGAGGATGGGGCCATAATTGTGAAGGAAAATTAAATTTCCGATCAATGTTGACCCTCGCGATCGTGAAGTGGGGAATGTGATCGTGAGGTACTATTCTCCTAAACAATATATATAGCTCATTTTCACCATTTTTGGACTTGGAAGCTTCCAGAAGGATGATTTCAAAGGGGGGTTTTCACCATACTTGCTTGGGTAACCTCTAAACTTCTATTTCCATAATTTCCTATTGATTCCATCTCCTAAATAGCTTTAAAAACTTGATTGCAAATTGGATTTTTGGGGTTTTACCCAGTTAACCATAAATTGGTTTTTCTTCAATTTAGGCCTTGTTCTTAACTCATTTTTGCATGGGTTTTCAAATATAGACTCCATTTGATATGAGTAACAGGTTTCTAAAATAAAATTCCAGATTTTCCCCTTTTGATTTCAAATCTATTTTTCAAATGACTTTTAGACCCAATTTAAATACGACTAATATGGGTATCATTAGTTCCCTTTTGACACTTAGATTACATCTTTGAAAGATTTAGTTCATTTCAAGACCGCTCATGAAGGAAAGACTCTACATTGAAGGGTTTAGGCTTGGATTTTTGCTCTTTGAGGTATTTTATAGCCTAACTTTCTTCAGACTGGGTTGGGTAGTGAACAATTCACGTAAAGCATGCTATGGGTTGGGGAATTAGTCATGAGAGTTATATTTGGAGATTTTTATTATTATCGTGTGCCCATATGGGTCTTATTTGCATATTATTGTTGACTTGAGAGATATAAATATTGTGATGCCCGAGTGGGGGATTTATTTGATGTTATAGGCCTTATTTGTGCATTAAATACCATTTATTATCATTGTGATGCCTGTGTGGGGGATTAAATGGATATTATAGGCCTTATTTGAGCATTATTTTGCCTCTATCATGATAGTGATACCCGAGTGAGAGGTTTTGAAATGATATTGTTGATGTCTTACATGACTATTTATCCTAGTGGTGCTATGCGAGGGCTTATATCATGAATTATTGACATGTTGAGTTAATTCTGAGCTTATTTATACCTATATTGAATTGATTATCATCTTCATACTAATTAGTTGTAAGCATTACATCCTCATTTCATACATACATATTCATGAGATACTGGTACCACTAAGAAACACTGATTTTGAAAGAAAATAAAATACTTTATAAAACCCTTGGTCGTGAACACTAGCCAACAAGGTTGATTGAGATTGAGATTGATATTTGAGAAAGTATAAAAGTTGTGAACCCCTCACGGGTCCTGTCTTGAAGTGCTGAGGCTCGGAAGGTGTATACAGAAAGTCATGTGATGGCTTTTTAATTCATCATTATCCAACCATCATTGTATTCCATTGCATCATTTGTAATTCCTCTATGTGTTTGTTGTCGTGTACTTAGTTTCTCTATATATTTTGTGTGTAGTTTTCCCTTTTGACTTTATATTGTAGAACTGTTAGTGGAGACAGTGTGAGCTACTATTTAGGAACTTTTCTGCTTGCAGGTGGAGGGTGCTCATAGTATCTTTTACTATTTTAGTTTTTCTACTTTGCTCAGTCGGCCTATGATACCTACTGAGAACAAGTGGATTGCACTCATTCCTACTTTTTTACCTTTTTGGTGTAGATCCCAGTATGAGGGCAACCCGTGGTGGCTGATCTTGTGTTGTTCGGTGTTGATATTCGAGGTACTGGTGGGCTCCAGAGGTCAGGGCAGATTCCAAACCTCCTCTTATCTTATCTTGTCTTTAGTTACTTACACAGATAGATTCATGTATTTCAGATATCGAATTTTATATTAGATGTTCTTTACACGTATGACACCAGGTCTTAGGGATTTTATGTATTTTGTTTGGATGGTTATGTTATTATATAGTGCGGCCTAACTTCGTTCTAGAAGTCTTGTATCTACTTGTTTTCTTCTTATATCGATTTTCCTTTCTTTTCGGGTTTAGCTTACCTGCCAAGGCAGGGTTGAGGTAGGTGCCATCATGATCTTAACTTTTGGGTCGTGAAAAAAGGTCCACAAGACGCTCCTAAACTGCGAGTACATGCCAATATACAACCTACTACAAGCTATACAGTAACAATCAAATAATAAACTAATCGGACCCCTATATGCCCAGAAGGTACACAACAACAAACATAACCTAACCGGCCCTCAAAAGACTAGCAGGTACAAACAGCAAATGGATATTCTAGTAATAGGCAATGCATATGAATGAATGAGTACAATGAAAGCAAAGCGATACAATATGACATGATTTTCATATCTAACTAAAGTATATTCACCTTCTTTGGCCCTGTGGCTCACGAGGTAGGACCTATGGGGTATAACCCTTTTTAGACACTGTGGTTCCCAGAAGATGGGATCCATAGGTGGCTTGGAATATACTTATATACTACACAATGCCGATGTGGGACTTCCAATGATAATCCACAATAAATCCACTCCGTAATCATACCAGAGATAAGTATGAGTGCAATAAGAGTCCGGCCTTGAGATAAGACTAAATAGGTATCAATTAGTAAAATCCAATGCCTAAGATCAAACCGGGACTAAAATGATAGAAATCAGTAATAATAAGTGTCTGGCCTTGAATTGAGACTAAAGTATTAGAAATCGGTGCATCTTTGTCTTAAAACTCATCATCCAAAAGTAAAGGGTGGTACGACATCCATTTTAAAATCAGTTTACAACTAAAAAATGAGAATAAGTACCTTTTTGAAAAGTAGTAGTGAAAATCAATGCTTTTCCTTTGAATCGTACCATTATACATGCTCATGCTCGTGTAAGTGTATGCATGCCATCACCAGTATCCAAACAATAGGAACATAATCATACGAATACACCTAGACATGTATCAGGTATGACAACTTTTAGAGATAGGTATACTAACTTGGCGACCAAACTGGTTCGTATCTAAGGCCTCGGACCCACCAACATATAGAACCAAGTGCATATATATATATACACCAATAGGGAAAGGAGAATGACAAGATAAAGCCTGATACTAACAGAGTCGAACTAGGAAAAACCAACACTGTTGTGAGGTGCTAACCCAAACCTATGTTAAGAATTGCTAATCTTATTCTAAGTTATAGCAAGTAAACAAGACTCCTTTTACTAATATGATAGGTAGACATTAAAAGGGTAAATATATAAGTAAAGGGTCAATACTAAGTGGACCACATGATACTAAGGTAGCCTAGGGTCCACTTGCTACAAAAGGAATACTATTCTATAGTAGTTACTTTATGGAATTCTTATACTAACTAAAGTACCCTAAGGAACCCATTCTAAGTCAAGTGAATACCCCAATTAAGCTAAAGCTTCTATTTCTAATTACAAGGGTACTACACGTACTAAGCCAAGCCAAAAAAGGAGAAATGACTACCTAAACTAAGGATTCTTAAATATGGTTCTACTCTAGGGATCCTAAGGGAAGTCAAGAATGCTAGAATGAAGAAATAACCTTAAACCTGTCATACACAACCCTACCCCACATGAAATCTATAGAATACACAATCTCGTAGAGAAAAATCTAGGAAAAAGTAGACCGTAGCCTACCTCACAGCCGAACAACAGCCTCGAACCATCCACGAGTTGGATGTTCCTCTACTTGAATTCTGAAAGCTTCCACACTATCATAATCATAATGTACATGTCATACAAGTAAAATGATACCCATATTACAACAATACACTCTAGGACGAAAATTAGGTCAAAATAGGCTGGTGGAACCCGATAACTAATTCAGAAATTGAACCAGCAAAAAGGTCCCTCGACGGAAATGAATACCTTCTCAAAATTTGGGCACAAATGAAGCTCAAATATGGTCTTAAAACAGCCATAATCCTCAAGAAAACCAAACTCCAAAATCAAGAATGAAAAAGATTTTGGGTCAGAATAAGACACGAGAATTAACGGGAAATGACCAATGAACAATACATAAATGTACCCTAGTTCAATGGTATGAAATCCTAATATGTTCCATCCTCCAAAGCTCAAGAATGGTGAAATAGGGCTTAGAAAATCAATGCAATTTGAGAAGATAAAGTTTATAAAGTGCCCGCACTAGTTGCTAAGTCGGATCATTTGCCACTAAAGTGGTTGCTGTCTTAAAGGCCAGGCTCCACTAAATCGGCCTCCTAGTCATTAAGGTGGATCCACTAAAGCGAGGTCGCATAAGTGGCTTATGTTGAGCACCAGTTATCGCTAAGGCGACTCCCCAGTCGCTAAAATGGCATCGCCAAAATAGAAAATGGGGTGCCTTAGCCATTGCACCAGATAGTTCAGCAGTAGGTTTTTCAGCCACGTTTAAAAACTCCAACCAGGTGTTCTTGAATCATTCAGAACCTTGTGAATGCAAACGAACTATGCTACTGTCATGACCCAAAATCCCATTTGGTCCGGACTGGCACCCGAAGCCGATATGGCCCGAGAGAACCAATCTTTTCTCCTGAACATTCATATGCGTGACCTCGTATGAATCTTATTATACGTCATGCGACTATGCGGAAGACATGAATCATGGAAACATATGCTATACATATATATTTAGGAAACTTGGCCGTTGGGGCCATCAAGTCAAAATGGACATTCCTCTTTTACATTTTCGTCTCTTACATCCATATACCCACATATGTCTACAAAAGCCTCTAACAGATTCATCTACTAGACCAACTTACAGTCGGGACAAGTACCCACTTTATACAACATATACAACATCAAAACAAATATACAACTATGACTCAGAAAGCTCCGAACCAAGTGGAGCTCACCAAAACTCTGCAAATGATCCCCAGTCTACTGAGGAGGTCTACTAATGCCTGCACCTGCAACATGTAAGGTAAGTCCCCCGAGGGGGTCAGTACGAAGAATGTACTCAGTATGCATAATAAATCATCATACATAATAACAACAATAATGAAATCAATATAAAATAATTAATGAACGTGAATAAACTCTCTTTCTGTATGTGGGGAACCATGTATATTACATTCTTTACTCCTCTTGTCTTTACATACTTTCATCTTATTTGTTCTACCCATTCTAGGCTGTTCTGTCGCCCCTGGGATGAGATTAACCCATGCTAGGTACTTTGACCCCTGGGATGTTATGTGAACCCATGCTAGGCTTTCTTGTCGCCCCTAGGATGTCATTAACCCATGCTAGGTACTGTGACCCCTGGGATGTTATCGTCACCAATGCTAGGCTTTCGTGTCACCCCTGGGATGTACTGTGATAACCCATGCTAGGATTTTATATCGCCCCTGGGATGTATCGGGATCGACCTATGCTAGGCTATTCTGTCGCCCCTGGGATACCACCCGTGTTATTGGGATCGACCCATGCTAGGTATTTAACCCCTGGGATACCACCCATTAAACATTACTTCTTTCTTTTATTACTCTTTCTTTTATTCTTCTTACTTCCATTCTAAGAGTGATACATACTTCATATTTTGAGAGATTGATACATTAAGGATCATAACCTTATTTGAAGCACACTCATATACACATTTCACTTCACTCCTTTACTTCATGAGATTGACATCTTCACTTATGAGGAATAGATATATTAACTTGCACATCACCTCTCTTATTACTCTTACGAGATCTTATGAGATTGGTAATTTTACTTGTGAAAGATTGGTCTAAAGATAATCATCACATTATAGGACTTTGGAACATGACATGATTGGAAAAGCTATTCAAGAATAAATAGATTCTCTGACATTATTACTTTCTTGAGATAGTTCTTTTAGAAATTTCAGCGTTATGACAACTTTGAAACTTCAGTCAATGAATAAGAGATAAGTGATTCATAATTCATCTAAGAATAGGACACATATGAATAACAATATATGTCAACCTGAATTGCTATACTTCAAGCCTCTCGGAATTGAAACAAGTCCAATATCAATATGAACAATATGTTGTAGAAGGATACGGAAAGAGTAACCTTACATTCCTTCACTTCCAAGTATGAGTACACGAGTCTATATATGAACACAACAATCCAGCTTCTTCCTTACGTCTTACTCTATAATACAAGTACATATCGGAGCTTATATTAGCAACTAGTTACTATACAGGCGTACAAGACGACAATGAACTATATGACTGCCGTATAACGACATGCCACCCCTTACAATACAATCCACTGCATTCTCATACCAACAACACCATAACATTGCATACATTGACCAAAATATCTTACATCAATAGCATTTCACATTACACTTACCCTTTATGCTTTCTCGTTAGCATTCCGTCACAATTCCTCCTATCAACTTGCCTCATAACAATATATGAACAATAATCCATACTTAATACAGTCCAACATGCCTCCATACGACACTTTAAAGTCATTTAAACGGTATCACAAGGTGCTAATTATATCCATAAAGGGTATAGGGGCCTTCGGGGGTCAAAGGGGAGCAAAAACATGCAAAACGGGGTTCTAGAAGTGACCTGCAAAGCCACCTGCGCCCACAGGTGGATGACCTGCATCCGCAGGTGCCCTTTGGCAGTAGCCAAGGGCATCTGCTGCGCAGGTGCCTCACCTGCGAGGGCGGATGCCCATTTTGGTCTGAAATGGCCTCTTTTGGGTCTTTTCATGCAATGAATGGTCCATGATCATAAATAAGCTTATTTTAACATATTTTTTATCATATTATATGCCAACAATCAGCCATGATCTCACAACACACAATAACATCACCAAAACGATACTTTCCTCACATTACGTCATCAAATCCATAACCAATTTCACAATAAAAATTCCAAACATTATACACAAGGGTAAAACAAGGTAAGACTATAATCACATCTCACATGTCAATATTGAATCCATAAGATTCACTTCCTTCAAGACCACAAGCCTATGCTCAAGTTTACAAGGCAAAACCATCCTCTGATTTAGCATACACAAATTGTTTTACACATAGTGAACTTCTCACACTTCACCAAAATAACCAACATGATATAAACCATATTCCATGAATAAAATATATCTAACCATAATAATATACACTTATCAAGTCTTGCAAGAAGATGATCTTGGTCCAAATGAATGAGTTAGGGTTTGTGTGAGACAAGGAAAAGTTAGAGAAAATTCTAGAAAAGGCATGGGTGTCCAAATGAATTAAAAATCTGATTTTCTCATATATATATAGGCCCTTTTAAGGTCCTTGATTTACCAAACACTTGGTACACTCATGATATAGCCACTTGGTCTTGCAAGAATGGGTCAAGAATGGGTCAAATACCCCTTTTGGGCCATGTCTTGGATGTCTTTTTAGGCCTCCATTGAGCCTAATAGTTCAAGATTAATTTGGCCCATCAATTTCAATGTATAATTCCTCATATATATATATAGGTCTCTCAAGTCACTCTTATCCATCTCTTAGCATTAAATGCATGGTTGATTAGTCAAATGGAGGATTGGATCATGTTTTGCCCCATTAGGCCAAGTCTTTTGCTCTTGTTTTGGGCCTCATTTGGCCCAATGGCTTAAGCCCACAAATTTTTTATGTATAATTCAATCAATCTATCATGTTTCAATATTTCCATGAACGTTACAGAATTTATCTATGTTTGGAAAGTACGGGGTGTTACAGCTACCCCACCAAAAATGACATTTCGAACTCAAAAAAACCATCAAAATTTCCAAGACAAAATATGGGCCCTACACACATTGTTCTATTTTTATCAATTTCCAACCAATAGCCCAAAATGAGCTCGAAAGCCTCGTGACACGAACCAAAGGTCCCCTTAACCAAAAATCCACATTTGGTAGCTAACAAGACTGTTGGAATTTTCATATGAGGTTGTTCACCCAAAGTTTTAACCAAATTCAAACTTCTTAACTTCAAAAGCTCCAAAATAGAAAAATTGAATTAAAATCCAAATGAACTGCCGGGGAACTGAACCGACTGTCCCTACAAGTCATAAATGAACTGCAAATGATATGGGAAAGCACGAAATAAAGAAAACACGCAAAAATAGAGAAAATTACCCAGAGAATCATTACATAAATTTGCGATGAAGCTAACTTTAAGAGGACTAACTATGGAAAAATGTACATTAAAAAAACTTTAATAAAGATTTTTCACAATTTAAATTTAAAAAAAAATTAGCGATTAGTTATATATGTTTAATTCGCTGTCAACCATATTTATTTGATCCTTTAAGGTGCTTAACACCTTCCTTAGAGAATTACTTGGACCATTACCCAAAACTCTGATTTTAAATAAAAAGGTTTTTAAGAAAATCCTTTTTTAATGGTTTCTTAGTTTTTCTAAAATTAAGTGGCGACTCTCTATTTTTCTAAAATAAATTTTCTCCAAAAGTTATAAAAAGTTTTTGAAACTTCAATTTCGAAATTCGATCATTACACCATCTAAATAGGCCCTAAGCCCATTCCTAAGCCCATCCAATCAAACTTTGACTTCAAGGACATTTTTTACTACTTTTTTAAATATGAAATAAGAAAAGTCTAACAAATAAATAAGATCAAATTTAATAGAATAAGGTGAGATATCCAAAATTAGATTATCCCAAGATAAATCAAATTTTAAATTTAATCATAATATATCACATCCTATTCATGAACCAAATGATTCATGAGGACATTTATGATCCTTCTACAAAAGTAAAATAAGAAAATATAGACTAGTTTATAAAGAAAATCGAGCGAGAATACCAAAGTCTTCATGTCAATGGAGGTCACCTTCTCCACCGCCTTTAAACGCCTTTCTTACCGATGTTACAACTGCAATGATGCCTTTCACATCACCTCCGGCGTGAGCTCTTACTTTAATTTTCCTCAGTGCTTTCATCGACACCTCCTCTCTAATACACCATTGTCAGTGTTATTCTATCTTCTCAATCTTCTTTTTCCAATCTTACCCCTCCCACCACCAATTCTATTACTTTTGATTCTTTCGATTCTAATGTTAATTGGGCCGATTCCAATGATCATTCCTTTGAGCATCTTAACACACCTTAATGTTCTTATCCAACTCTTAAATCATTTGTGGACTCACTCCAAGTGTTAAAATCAATGAATCATCAAAAAGCTTCTTGATTTGTATGAAGAAATTAGTTATTGAACCTAAAACGAGTCAATTGCCTTGTAAGCATTTCATTCTTAATGGTTGTATTGTATCTTGGATTAATTAGAGTAATACGTGTCCCCTCTGCCAACATAATTATTGTATGAAGATGAAGACAAATTGGAAAGTACCTGCAAGTTATTTTGGATAGTCAGATTGGTGATAGAGAGTTTCAAGATAACAGTGTTGTTCTTGCATCAAAAACACCATCACATTCTTAGGCTTGAGGGAAGTTGGTGATGACCTTAGAGAAAGGGATCTTGAGGAAATGTGCGATGAAGATGGCGATATATTGATGGTTGATACATAAAGTTCAAATTAATGGATATAATAGATCTTTTTATTTAATGCTTTTTAGGTGGTAAATAAGTTTGGGGTTTTCTTTGCCATGGTTATTGATATCGCCCAAATTACATCTCCTGTAAAAGTATAAAGTGGTTGGTGATCAAAAATAGAATACAACTAGGTTGGGGTAGATCCCACGAGGAATAGGTCAAAATATCTATCAAGTGTTTATCTAAGCAATAAGTAAATAATCTCCAGTAAAAAGGGGGGTTTTGTAATTCATAATTGCAATAGTAACAATTATTGATTTCGTTGAATTTGTAATCAAGATGTGAGAAGCACTAGGACTGTGTTCCCCAATAACTTTATATCTCCTTAGGTTCTTTGCACTAGTGATCTCTCGTGGTGCTCGGCATGTAGTGATCTAAACGACTTTATGCCCTTATTAGACAACTATCACCAATCACAAATTAATGTCTCATGGGTTTTGCATTACTAACCCCTATCATTGATCCCATATTAGTCTATCTTGTTTACCGGCCCAAGTATAATTAAATGGAAGTTGATAGCTACAAGTCTCATTATTAATTCCATTTTCCCATCCCTTACACCTTCTTTTATTGTGAGTAAGGATAAGGTGAGTTCTAATGTTGGCCACCGTTAGAAAGCAATCAAACCGAAGAGAATCATAATACATGGCCAAACACCTTTTGATAATCATGTCATACTTTGATCACTATTTCATTAATCCGTCATGGTTCTCACAACCCTAGTTCTGGTGTTTAGCTACTCATAATTCCAAGCACACAATAATAATTCTAAGAAGAAATCATAATTATGAACTTACAAAGAAGAAGATGAAAACCACAAATCACTCTTTGAATTAAAACCCTAAAAATCAATGTTAATATTCCAAAGAACAAAAATATGCCTCGAAAGTATCAATAGAATGTGTACTAAAATAATAAACCTAATGAGAGTATTATTTATAGACATAAATAAAACCTATCCTAAACACAATGGCATTTGCTGAGTCGGCACATAGGACAAATAAAGGTACGATCATGGATAGATACCACGGTCGTCCTTGGTGCTTGTAGGTTGACCCTTGACTTTTTCCTCTTTTAAATCTTGGCTGACAAGATGTTCAGTATGAGCCTATGGTTTCATTGCACGATCGTGATACCCTCTCATAGGTTCTACCTCTGATTTTTTACTTTGCAAATTAATCCTCCTGCAGTCTTCAGTACGGGCTCGTGGTATCATACCACGACCGTGGGATCCTCTCATCTGACCCTCTTCACACTTAACATCAGCAAGCCTTGTTCCTGGACTCTCTTTCCATGATTAATCCTATGATCGTAGCATCTATGTACAATCATAGGAAGTGTTCGTCTGATACCTTTAAGTCTAAAATCTTGTACTTAACTTCTCCGAACATGTTTCACCTGCAAATACCATAAAAACACATCATACCCAGAAAAACATGCCTTTAAACTAGTAATTTCTTTTGTTCTAAGCATTAAAAGTGTTGTAAGTCCACGGCACATCAACACCCTCAACTTAGAACGTTTACATGTCCTCAACCAAACAAAACAAAGCTTAACTAAACATAATATAAATGATGCTTAACCAAGAAAAATCTAAGATTACTACGTCAGTCATATTTGTCAAAATCAATTCAAGCACGCATGAATCAAAATGCAAGTTCATCCCTACTCCAAACAACATCAAAACCTAAACCGATGTGTATACACAAACAACTTACAATGACACAATGGGAACAAGAAATGGAATTATATTATCAACAGACAACCAACCTAGCACACAAACGAATAACACTACCCAAACAAGCAGCAACTAAGATGCAACCCCTACGCCCTCATATCAAAGAACTCCCTAACACTCAAAACGCATAATGATCATCAGTACAGGGATTGAATCTAAGTACTCACTCTCACAAATAAGTTAGATGGTGTGCATGAGATACCATAGGCATGCCCTTATTTTCTACACCTCAGTTTTTTAGACAGTCGGACTAGGACCACTATAGGACTTGTTATTAGCTTGTAATGAATGCTTGGAAATGGATATGGTAAATATGGATAAAGTAAATAAATCCTCCTTGGCACTACACTACTTTTGGCTCCACTTTCTTACTGTCTTTATTTTCTCCCCTTTTTTTCTTTTTCAGACCTCGGGTGCGATTTTCTTTTTACAACTTCTTCGTTTTTTCTTTTTATTTTGTTCCTTTTTTTTCCTTATCATCTGTTTTTTATTTTTTATCTTTTTTGCACAACACCACACCCGAATCCCTTTTTCATTCACTAACTTTTTCTACATACCCAATATCTTCTACGTACTCCAATAATAACCACCCTCAACTTAGGCAGTTTGCCTGAGTTAAGGTGCTTAGTATCCAAAGAGGGACCAAGTCCAAAGTAGGTTCATTCTAAAAAAATTGGGAAGGTGAATGGGTTAGTTCAAGAAAAAGCTCTACATAGGCTCAAATTTGGGATCAAGGGATATTATCTTTTATTTGGTAGGCTTTTAGGCTATAGTGGACTTATTAAAAAATGGCCTATGATCCTGTCCTAACCGACTTTCCTTAAACTATAGTGAGACTAACCAGGCAAGTTCTAGATCGGACACACATGCTAACTAGTAAGTACCTCTTAGCACACACGGCTCAGGGCTACACACAGAGTTACTACCTATACGGTTCATGCATAGTTAGGTTATGGTTATCTTGTTCATAATCCTACCACTATAATGACAGGCACATTAGTCACCATTCATAGTAAGCACACAACACAACAAAAGTTTTACAGAGGGGTATCATTTAAAACACAGATTCATGCCCTTTTTATTTTGACAAAACTAAGTTCTCTAATTTCTCTCTTGGTTACACAAATAAAACAAAAACAAAATCAAAACTCCTAAACATACCTATTCTAACTAGATAACGCATCTGAGGGAAAAGAAACATAGAAACAAAAACCCTAAGATATGGTACACCCTCATCCCCAACTTAGAAACTGTGCAATGTCCCCAATGTACAAAAATAGTAAATAATAGGGTAGAGACATACCTGTGGAACACTAAACAACTTTCATCGACTGATCAATAGGGGTCACAGATGCAACACCATTATGCTCTCCAACTCCAGTGGCCTCGGCTATAACTGTGGCACTAACACTCAAGTTGGAACCAATTCAATAAATGATGACATCGTAGGGGCAATCTTCGTTCCCCCTCTACTCTTAATAGTAATAGCAGCATTAGTATTAATAACAGCCTGAACAATAGTAGGGACCTTACTTCTCTCTGATATAGGAACCTCAGAGGTCCTCTCTCTCTTATTGTTTGTCTTCTTCTTCCTGTCTTTATCCTTCCTCTTCTTTCAATCATTATCCTTCCTTTTTCTCTTCTTACTAGGTTTTGAATTATCCCCTATATCATCCACTGCTATATCTACCTTCTTACCCTCACCCCCATCTACCAAGGCCTGGGTATAGAAGTCCGGTACTACAACATCAATATTAAAATCCTTAAATATCAGGAGTGGTGGAGGCTGCACAACTACATTCTTTAATTTGTCTAACTCAATGGTGACTATGCTCAAATTTGGAGCCTGGACGCTCTCCAACTTTGCCATTATACGACTCTCAAAACTATCAAGATAAGTTTTCCTGCCTAGTATCACTGCCTTAATCTCATCCTTCATGTAGGTCTTCACCCCTACCTATAACTTTTTAACCCTCATATCAAGAACGACCTGATTTTTTGTCATGTTTTTAATGAAAGCTATAGGGACCAAGGAATATCTAGCAGGCACGGACTGAAGTCTACCTGAGAGAGCTGTGGGTTACTGTGATGATAACAAAGTAGCACTGACCTCAAAAACCAAAATCTAAGTAGTAGAGGCAACCCTCTTTGTTGCTTGTGAAGGTAAATCTGGCAAAGAACCTTAGACTTGGGCTACCAGGTTCAAATTGTCCTTAATCAATGCACTGTCCACGATCTTAGTTGACTGGATAAATCTATCAACTACCAAAATGAATGGCACCTTTGATTTCCAGCATAGCAAAGTCACCAAGCTCGAGAAGGGAAGAGTAGTTTGATACATCAGTGCTCTCTCTTGAATCTCTCTTGTGATGATCCACGAAATGATCAGCTCCAACTCTACCTTAAAGGTTGTCACCATCCCCTCTTTGTCAGTGCTCAGTGTGTTATCATTTCCTGTTGGTGCTATGGGGTGCCAGACAATAGACCACCAAGGTTTGGCAGTGAAGTTCAATGTGTGTTTGTAAATGGTTGTACCATTTACCCATTTTACTCCTTTTTAGCTTTCGTAATATGGCCCGTCAGCCACTTGTAATGCATTAGTTTAACATCGATACTCAACATATTCACCTTCTTTAAATTTGATATCCATTAATTATACTCCAGATTCTCAACTGGTGGCTCAAAATCATCACCAAACAAGGCTTTAAAAATAGCCTTCACAGAAATATCGATCTCTTTACCCTGCACTAACACCATGTCATGTCTGGGTTGCTTTCTCATATAATTCTCCTTCCCAGAACGATTCATGTTCTCAATCATTGCCACATAGTTGGCATAAAACTCTCTCATCTATTTAGCCCTGAAGTTGCCCACCTGTTTAGTCATCTAGTTGAACTTATATTTTTGTGTATTTTTGGAATGCCCGATTTAATTCTGAAACTCTCTGTAGCACCCCGGGTAGTATGCAGGGCTCTTCTTGGATGCTTCGTTTTTGGTTCCCCTTGTTTTTCAGGGATAACCCAATAATATAGTAGTCCTAGGACTTTGGGACACTCTATTGCCTCAGGTTTGCCTCCGTTGAGGCAGAGCATCAGCAACGGCTCTATTGGAAGATTTTAAATTAGCACCACTGGAACCATACACAGAGTCATCCTCCTCATATGAACTCATTACTGCATTTTTATCCTTAGTAGCATCTAGGTTACCCTCATTCTGGTTTGAAGCTTGGCCTCCCTCTTCAGACTGGAAGGGTCAATCGGAGTGGCTGCAGGCACTAATATTTTGGAAGGTACGGCCTTGACCATAGCAAATTTATACCCAATGGTTTGAGGCTCATGGTTCTCATCATCACTACTTGAACAATATTCGACCTCTGAACCACTAGATTCTTGTGACTCGGTCTTCAAGGCTAAGGGTTGGTCTTTGAATGCCCACTTCTTTGATATTTCTTTGTGGGAAGCCTCATCTTGCTTTTTCTTGTTCACTTTAGAGGACATAGTACCTGTAGGAAAAATAGTTAGTCTCAGTTTAAACAGAAATAGGTACAAAGTTCTTCATACAGACGACTCATAGTACGATCGTGGTATGAAAGCACGATCGTCATTTCGATCGTAGGAAATCCATTTTAAAAATTTCCTGAGGGTTGTCACACCAAACTACTACTAACCTTGATCATACCAAGATACAACGATTGTAGGATGTATTAATCTGTTGAACTCCTGCAACCTTAAAATTGGCACCCACAATGATCCAACCTATTATCGTACATAAGAAAGATGATCGTGGGTTGTGTCGTGGAGTTTGCACTAACTTCAAATCAATAAAAAATTAAGTTATTGACCCAAATTTTTTTGACCCTATTTGAACATTAAGTGGTACTCAAACTTCTCCCTTCTACACCCATTCAAACTTCCACGTCAAAATACATTATTTGATTAAGTTTTAAGTACTCTATTCCCTCAAAACTCATTTTAGCATGGACTTGGAACTCATCAAGGTATGTATGAGCTCTATTTTCTTTCAAATTAAAAAACAATCAACAATTTTCATGTATGAGGGAAGAACTTAATATATAGTGATTGCAAATCCTTATGTGTACTGATGAGTTCAAAATCATGAGGGGCTAAACAGTTGAATCTTCAAAAATCAAACTTAAAACTGGATATCTGTTCCCTTTTGCTTTGTTTAATCATGTTTTTGGTGTGCAATTGAAGTTGGAATGAATGGGGGAGTGTATTGGGTCTTGGGTTTATGTTTTAGGGCTTAGAAACTGAGTCAAGTTAGGTTGGATCGGGTAATTTTGAAAATATTAGGACCCAATAGACGACTTGTACCTATGATCATAGAATCATACAATGATAGTTGTATGTCCTCATACCAAGAGGGTGAAGAAAACTTACCTGGGAACCTACAAAGCTTAAGGATGATCATTGTATATAACAACAATCGTTCCTTAAAATCGTAGGTTCCATCACTTGGAAATTGATTTGCAGGAGTTTATTCAGACGATAGAGACCACGATCATGCTATCTTGGTATGATCATAGATGCTCAATGGTAGGACCAACTCCTGGAAATCAATTCTCTAGACTTCACCCGGACGACAGAACCCACGGTCGTTGTAACTTCCAACAACCGCACAATACTTTCGTGGGTTCTTTTTTTGTTCCAGTTCCTTAGTTTCTTTTATGCATTGCCCTCGCACATGTTACCCTATAAACAAAATAAGTACAAAATCCTTGGGTTGCCTCCCAAGCAACGCCTGATTTAAGGTCACGGCATGACGTGGTTAGTTAAGCTACTCTGACTTCACCAAACTAACCCATGGATTGCCACCCATTAAGCACCTAATTTAACCTCGCGGCATGACTTGGGTGAGCCAAATTACTCAGGCTCCATCAAGATCCATAATCACATACCAGCTTGACCTCTTCAACATCCCCGAGATATTATTTCACCCTTTGGCCATTCACCATAAACTTTTGGCCCTCACTATTTTCAAGCTCAATTGCACCATAGGGAAACACTGTCACCAATCTATATGGTCCTCTCTATTTTGACTTCAACTTGCCAGGAAACAAGCAAAGCTTGGATTCAAATAATAGAACCTTATCACCAGTAGTGAACCCTCTCCTTTCTATATTCTGGTAAGGGTATGCTTTCATCTTCTCTTCGTACAAAGTTGAACTTTCATATGCACTAAGATAGAATTCATCCATCTTATTCAATTACTTAAGTCTCAGCTTTTTCGCATTACTCCACTCCAGATTCAACCTCTTCAGTGCCCACAATGCCTTATGCTCAAGTTCGACAGGAAAGGGACACGCTTTACCATACATAAGATGATATGGGGAAGCACCATTAAGGGTCTTGAATTCTATCTAGTAAGCCCATAATGCATCATCCAACTTTCTATCCAGTCCGTTCTATTGGCATTCACAATCTTTACCAAAATACTTTATCTCACAATTGGAGACCTCAACTTGTCCACTTGTCTGAGGTTGGTAGGGTGTTGCCACCCTATCTTTCACACCGTATTTCTCAATCAGGGCTCTAAATAGGCGATTCACTAATGATTGACCTTGGTGTCCCAAATCTGGAAAATATGTTTTTCTTCAAAAATACGGTCATACTCTTTCTTCATTGTTTGGAAGCACAACTGCTTCCACCCATTTCAAAATGTATTCAACTACAACCATGATGTACTACATGCCATATGAGATCACAAAGGGATACATGAAATCATTGCCCCATACATCAAATAGCTCAAGCTCTAGCATTGTGGTCGTTAGAAGCTCTTGTCATTGCGAGATGTTTCCTTGTCTTTGGCATTGGTCACAGGCTCTTGTATAGTCATGTGCATCTTTATGAATGGTGGGCTAGTAGTACCCACATTTCAAGATCTTATGTGTAGTCCATGCACCACTATGATGACCCTCAACTGGTGAAGAGTTACATGTCTCTAGAATACTCATCATCTCTACCTCAAGAAATCTACGAATCAGTTCGTTCGCACAAATTCGGAACAAGTATGGCTCATCCCAGAAGAACTTCCTCACATCATGCATAAACTTCATATGCTGCTGAAACGATAGGTCCTCAGGGACCACATCATTTACCAAATAATTGGCAAAGTTTGCAAACCATGAAATCAGTTCTTGCGATGCGGACAATACCTGCACATCTGGAAAGTATCATCAATATCAAGCTCATCCTTCAGTTTTTGCAATGCCTCTTCTTCAAGGCATGGTAAGTGGTCAGCCACTTGATTTTCAGTCCCCTTTCGATCTTTGATCTCAAAGTCAAATTCATGCAACAGAAGTATCCAACGAATCAATCTTGGATTTGCATCCTTTTTTGCCATAAGGCACCTAAGATCTGCGAGGTCAGTATTTACAATCACTTTCGTACCAAGCAAATAAGATCAAAATTTCTTAAACACAAACACCACAGCAAGCAGCTCTTGTTCAGTCATAGTATAATTTTTCTTAGTAGGGTTAAGTGCTTTGCTAGCATAATAGATGAGATGTAAAATCTTCTCTCACCTTTGGACTAGGACTACTCCTAGTACCTTACCACTAGCATCACACATAACCTCAAATGGCATGGACCAATCAGGTGATACAATAATAGGGGCTGAAATTAACTTCTCTTTCAGACACTCAAATGCCTTCAGACACGCATCATAAAACACAAACGTCGCCTCCTTCTCCCATAACTTGCACAATGGGTGTGCTATTTTAGAGAAATCCTTGATGAATCTACGATAGAATCCAGCATCCCCCAAAAAGCTCTGAATATCTTTCACAAAAATTAGTGGAGACAATTTTTCAATCACCTCAATCTTCACCTTGTCAACCTCAATACCCTTATTTGAAATCTTTTGACCAAGCATTATTCCTTTTTTGACCATGAAGTGGCACTTCTCTCAGTTTAGCACTAAGTTCCTATCCTTAAATCTCCTGAAAACAATAGCAAGATGAGCCAAACAATCTTCAAATGAGTCATCAACAATTGAGAAGTCATCTGTAAATACCTCGATGGTGTCCTCCACCATGTCTGAAAAGATAGACATCATGTAACATTGAAATGTCGATGGTACATTACACAGACCAAAGGGTATTCCCTTGAATGCGAAAGTCCCATTTGGACAACTAAAAATGGTCTTATCTTGGTCCTCGAAAACAATAAAAATTTGATTGTAACCCGAGTACCCATTAAGAAAATAATACCATCCTGTACCAGTAAGATAGTCTAACATCTAATCCATCAAAGGCATCGAAGAATAGTCCTTTTCAATCTATACATTTAGCTACCTATAGTCAATGCATACACGCCAATAGGTGACAGGCCTCATAGGAATAAGCTCTTTCTTCTTGTTTGGAACTATAGTGATTCCACCCTTTTTAGGCACACATTGGAATGGGCTCACCCATTTGCTATTGGCAATAGGGTAAACCACACCCACATCCAACCACTTGATGATTTTTTTCTTTACTACCTCTTGCATAGGTGGATTATGTCTTTGTTAATGCTTAATACTAGGCACACAATCTGGGTCAAGTTGGATTTTATATGTGTAAATTCCATACAGATTCCCAATGATATTAGTAATGGACCATCCAATGGCCCTTTTAAATTTCTGTAACACAGAAACTAGAGCCTCAACTTATCAATCTACCAAATCAGCTGCAATAATAACCGGTAAAGTATTGTTGACTCTCAAATATGGATAATAAAGATGGGATGGAATAGCCTTGAGCTCCAAGACTGGAGGCTCCTTAATGGAAGGCTTAACCAGCTGGATTACTCTATTCCTCAAATCAAGATCTAGCTTCTATGGTGCAAAATTTTATGAACCACTACCATCAAGTGCACTCACCATCTCATCATAGCCATCAATGTCATCACCCTTAAAATTCATAATAACCGCTGCAAGTGCTTCAAATCCAAGCCTTTCCTCAACAGTAACTACCAATGCATTCTCATCAACTAATATCAATCACAGAAATCATAAGCATATCCTTTGGCAAACATTCAAAGTCACATTTCGTCATTCAATCAAAATTTTATCTACCCCACGTCCATACCAACCATCGTATGTCCAGTCATAAGGAATGGTCTCGCAAGATAATGGGAACCTCAAAGTCAACCACACAATCATGGATAACAAAATTAGCCAGAAAGATAAAGAATGCAAGCCTTACCAAAATGTGATATAAGATTCCCACGAGCTTCATCACAGTGCAATCCACCATAAGGAGTCTTATTAAAGTCGGTTTGGGCGACTTCAACCCCAACTGTCTATAAACTACCAGCAATTTAAGTTAATTCTAGCACCCAAGTTACACAAAGCTTAAGTAAAATTTGAAGACCCAATGGTACAAGGAATCGTGAAACCTTTAGGATCTTCCTTCTTCTCAACTAGAGATTGAAAAGCAATTGCACTATAATGGTTCATATTATCAAGGGGCTCAAAACTCACAGTCCTATTCTTTGTCACAAACTCCTTCCGAAACTTAGCGCAACCTGACATTTTTTCAAGAGCTTCAACTAGAGGGATGTTCACTAATAATTCTTTAAACATGGAGATGAACTTGTGATACTTTCCCTCTCCAGCCTACTTCTTCATTCTTTATGTAAAGGAGGAGGAGGTCGTGGAATAGGATTTAATATTTGTGGGATCTTCTTTTCTTCCCCTTTTTCACCTTAGCCTTTTTTTTCAGCAATTAGAGGCTTTTCACATGCATTTTCCTTAATAACCATATTTTTAGACTCGGTTATTTTCTCATCATCAACAATTACTAGCTCGACCTTATTATCAACAACCACGGGCATAGGCAAATCAATGGTCATCTTACCACTCCTTGTGGTAATAGCCAAGCAATGACCATTATTCTTAGGATTTTGGATGGTTTTGCTCGGAAGTGTACCTTATTGACGCTAATTCAATGTGGTGGATATCTAACCAAACTTTTGCTCAAGTTACTTAATGGCGATCGCATGTGATTCGACCTTTTGACACATCTTCAAAATATCTGCTCAAAGCTCCTTAAGGAAGTTTTCAGTCTTTTGTACCCCTTTCACCACTTTCACAAGCATGTCTTCCATCCTTGAATTGGTTGAATCAGTATCACGGCTCCTCGGTGGAACATATAGGCCACTTCTATCCTTATAGTCATCATTTCTCTTCTAATCACCTTCTTTTCCCCAACTCCTATCTTTATACCCAGTCCTATTGTAGTTGTTATCTCTGTAATAGTTCCAACCTTGATTCCCTTACCCAAAGTTCTAATTGTCTTAATTAGACCCTTGGACCTTGGCTCAAAAACCCACCACCTGATTATCTAGATAATTAGTCTCCTCCTCAGAATTAGGGTCATCATGCCGAGGTTCCTTACCTTGTGAACTAACCGCATTCACCTTTTCTACTCCCACTGCTATAAATTACTTAGTAAATAAGCTAAGTTTGATCCTCAACTAAGCTATCTCTTGAGCAATTGAGTCATCTAGCACTCTCTGCTCTACGGATGCCCTAATCTTATAAGTGTCTTCGGGCACGTCT
This sequence comes from Capsicum rhomboideum, assembly GCA_031232105.1. Lineage (NCBI taxonomy): Eukaryota > Viridiplantae > Streptophyta > Magnoliopsida > Solanales > Solanaceae > Capsicum > Capsicum rhomboideum. The sequence goes on along the minus strand of CP124719.1, from coordinate 40,610,075 downwards.
GCATCATGAGTATGCAAATCCTAATTGGTTTTAGTGATCCAATCTAGAATCTCAGAAGCCTGATCCCAATGTAACCTTATAAATGCCTCACCTATGACAGTGTCTGCTATAGCTTTGATGTTCGAATTCAAAGCTTTATAGAAGATCTCAAGCAAATTACAGTTCGATATTCTATTTTTTTGGAACATTTTACAGCTTCTTCTTAAACCTCAACCAGGTCGTATATAACACCTCCGAATGTAACTGCCTGAAGTTATAAATATCATCTTTCAACTGTAACATCCTGGAAGGTGGGAAAATCTCTCCAAGAACTGATTCCTCAACTCATTCCAAGCAGTGATCGATCCATGTGGCAATTTTGTAAACCATAATGTTGCCTCCCCCATCAGAGAGAAAGGAAACAACCACAGTCTAATCGCATCTTGGCTCACTTCAGGAAGATTGTAGGAATTGCAACTCCCTACAAAGTTCATCTTATGAAGGTTCACATCAGCAGTAGCAAGGCCTGTGTACACCCCTTTTAAGTTCAGCAACTGTATCATAGCACTAGTGATGTCAAATATAGTTCCTGGAGACAACGCTGGTGGAATACTAGCTCTTGTCTCAATCGGCTCTAGAAAGTCTAGCTCATCTTCTGCATCATCAAAATGAGGAAGATACTATTGTAGAGGTTGTTTCCCCCTATTCCTTCTCTGCCTATCTCATTTCTCAAGTATGGCTAGACGGTCTCCTTCAAGTTGTCTAGCCCTTTATTTCCTTGTTGCCTGCTTGGCAGCTTCTTGTTTAGCATTCTTCTAAGCAACCAATCAAGCAATGGTCTACTCCACAGTCTCCTGAAACCCATGAATATGTCCTGTCTGTTCAGGACTCCCTCATCTAAAACCCCCTTATTATGAACTCCTTGATTATGAACTTCATCGTTCACCATCTTTTATCTAGCTCTCAGAATCCTTTCAATTTCCATATCAAATGGAATTAGGGGACTGCCTAGACTCTTAGTGGTGTGCATGCACCAGTGTGCACCCTAGAAACAACAGAAAAAGTAAAATCAGGAAACAAAAACAAACAGCCCAACAAACACAATCAATCAACTCCGTAACCGTGTCCCCCGACAATAGAGCCAAAATTTGATGTCGCCCATATTTTGCAGGAAAAATGGTTTGACTTTAATCAAATTCAAAAACATATAGAAATTTCCAAATTCGATAAAAAAATAGAGTCACTATTTAATTTATTTAGGAGAATCAGGAAAACCTTTAAAGAAAAATCTTTAAAGACTTGAAATAAAAATAAAAAAATCAAGTCCCCAAAATCTTCAAATTCGATCGGTTTTGGCCCATTTCTTCTCATTTTTACTTTGCTGCTACATTTTAGACTCCAAATCAGTCCGGTCAAAAATGGCATGGGGTTAAATCAAAGGAAACATGGGCATCCTTGGCCCATCGAGGAAATGTGAGAGGGAGAGAGGAGTCCAACAGGGACTCGGACCGCATCATATGCATAGGAAAAACAATAAATTAGCATGAATACAACTAAATCATGAAAGAAAATGAACATAATAATATAGCACGACTACAATTAAATCATGAAACAATATGATTCTAACCACTTTATTAGATAAACATAATAATTTAGGACCCGAATACGTAGACATGACATCAAGAGACTATATACAAACAAATATCGCAACTTAGATTTTTATAAAGCTTTCATCAATGCCCAACCTTGATTACTATTGAGTTATTCATAGACTGCCAACCAAATCTTAAAGAAAACAAAAGATTGATTTTCAAAACTAATAAAAATTGGGGATGAAATTATTTCAAAACAAAGCATTTGTTGAGAACATATTAATTACATGTAACATGGTTAAACTACTCCAATGGATTCAAATAACAGAATTCACAGATAACCAAGAATAACCCATTTGTGAAAAGAAAGATCAACACTTATTGAGACTTTAAATAATGAGATCAGAGTTCCACTGAATTAAAGCCTGGTAAAAGGATTTTCTCAGTCACAAGGTACTCAGTTGCAATCACTTTACAACCAAGGAAGCAAATACATACACCTCCTAGTGTACTTGAGATGTTTAAAACTAAACCAGAATGGAACAAATCTTAGCTATATGAACTACAAAAAAGAAAGAGGGGGGCTGGATATTTAGCAGGATGGGAGAAGAGGGAATGGGGGCAAACTGCTTAGTTTCAAAGTGATCAGTAATCATCTTAACACTAAACCCTTTGAATCATAACAAAACTTTCAGAAAAAACCACACAAGTACTTATTCAAGTTGATCCAGTAGCCTAAACAAAATCCTCTCTTTGGCTAGTCTTACCAGACTATAAGCCACGGGTCATTGAGGATTCAACCTTATACTATGGACGTATTCTTCTGCCCTATTAATACTGTGAATCAATGAGGTTTGATGAACTATCCGTAATTACAGGGGAAACATAAAAGTTAGACAACTACAAATCATGGCCAGGGATGGAATTAAAAATTATATTTGACGAGCGAACGCAACCAAGAACAAAACTACACTAATGGATTAACTATTTAGGTAAAACAGAAAAACGACCCTTTTGCTTCTAAGTAAAACCAAACTAAACAGTCATAAACGTAGTTCAATATAAGACATAATCACATGAGAAAAAATAGTTGATAGAAACTTGAGAAAAAAGTGAAGAAATTTTGGAAATCTTTACATCATTAAACAAAAATTTAATGATAAAGAGCATATTAAACCCCAAAAAAGGCTACTAAACATCAAAAAGAAGAAATCATTCTCACACTAAATGTGAGATTAAACTAATCGAAAACAAGACAACAATTGAATCAACAAGAACCTAGACACTACCAACGAATGAAAATAGCAACAACATCACACTCAAAACACTTGTCCTCCAGCACAATCGAACTACCACAAGACAATGAAACAAAACTAACGAAAAGGTTAAGAAAAATGAATCCAGGAATTACCTTTTTAGTGCAGTAAACCAGGACTCGAGCCATCATCGGAATCCTCTAGCCACCACTGGAACACCACTGATAATCGAAATTCTAGGCTCAAAGGATTCTTAGATGAATTTCAATCAAAATTTTAACTAGAGGAAACGTTCTTTCAATTCAGAATTTCCTCTTTGCTTAGAGTGATTTTTATCGACTCCAAGGGGTTTGCTTAGAAGTTTTTCACCTCCAAAACTTTTTGTCAGAAGTTTTTTCACCTCCAAGACTTGGATTTTTGGCTCTCAATAGTGAGCTATTTGTAGAGAACTTTGGGGGTCGAATTTCAGCTTTCAGTCGATGTGGGAGAGGGAAAATTAGGGGTGTTTTGGGGATTTTCCAAGGGAAATTCAAATTTAAGAATTGGGATAAGATTTACAACTCATTCGTGTAATTTCAAAATTGGGAAAACCAATAGAATTGGGGAAAAACAAAATTCCCCTCAATAGCCAATGGAATTCGCACAAGTATGTATGAATTAGTGTGAATACACCCTTAAATTGCAGAATTTGAATGTCGAAAAAGCCACCTGGATTCGCTCTAGGACCTTATAGAACATGCTAATATGCCCTTCGCATGAGAGTCACATGCTCTTCGAGAGAAAAAGGTAAAAACATATGCGGGAAAAAGGAAAATAGTGCCCGAGGCTTCGATGGTGTTGTTGTTGTTGATATTGTTGTTTTGGGTGTTGTTGTTATTGTCTGGCTGTTTTGAGAATGGAAAAGAAGAGTATTAAGGGTTAATGGGCTGGAGCGGTAGAAATAAGTAGGCTGGGTGGCGGGTAGGCTGATTTAGGAGTAGGAATTTAGGCCATTTAGGAAATAGCCAATTGGTTAAGGAATTAGCCAAATTCAATTAGGATCTAAACCAACTGAATTTAAGTATAGCCAAATATATTGAAATTGTAACCAATTTAAATTACAAATGTGGCCACATCAAATAAATTGACTAAATTGAGTCAAAATTAAAACGAACTAATGTCCAATTGAATCCCGAGCTTCTTGATTTAATGAAACCAAGCAAATATTTCCTCGAATGTTCTATTTTCAAGGCAAAATATATTTAGTCCAATATTTTTTCTATATGAACAAAAGATGAGTCTTGATTTAGAGCTGGTTTTTGACAAAACATTTATTTGAATAACAAAATTATGCGTTCCCGTATATTTAAATATGGGAATGTATAATTAGTACCAAAAATGACAAAATTTAACCTAAAAACATTTTAGAAAATCCTTTATCTTGGTGAAATAAATACTTTAAATTCATTTAAAATCGAAGCAGCTCAGGGATTAAATTAAATAATGGAGGGCAAAAATTAAGTGTCAACAACTACCCCCTCCCTTTAGGTAGGGTGGATGCAAGTAACCCTGGGCAAAGGGAGTTTGACGGTCCTAATTTTGCCTGACCACAGATTTATTTCTTGAAGGCAGTTGGTTTTCGCACAAATTTCAGGGAAATATGGCCGGACCCTGGAATTGAATTTCCTGCATATATCAGGTTGTTAGATTTTTTTTTCAAAAAATTTCAAAAAATATGTTTATCCATACTAAACACACCAATAAGGTAAGATATCCAAAGAAAATATCATACCAAAAAAAAAATATATCAAAGTTAATCATAATATATTCCACCCTATTCATGAATCAAATGAACATTTTTGGCCCTTATCAGAAACTGAAAAATAAGAAAAGTTAGACTATTGCCTATAGAAAATTAAACAAGGATATGTCAACGGAGGCCCCCCTTATCCACCGCCTCTAACCAACATTCTTACCGATGCTATAACTGTAATGATGCCTTTCATATCACCATCACCACTACCTTCGGTGTGAATTCCTTCTTTCAATTCCCTTGTTGTTTTCATCGCCACCTCATTCCTATTAACACCATTGCTAGTATTGTTACCTGTCCTTCTCAATCCAACTTTACCCGTCCTACCACCACCAATTATTTGAATTTTGATTATTTTGATTCCAATAATGATACCAAATATGAGACTAATTGTGATGAACTTTCCACTGAGTTTTTTAACTCAACTTAATTTTGTTCTCCAACTTTTAAATTGTTTCTCAACTCACTCCTAGGTGTGAAAATAAATGAATAATCAAAATGTTGTTCAATTTATATGGATGTAATGACCCAAATTATTGTTACGCTGAAATAAGGAGTAAAACCTTCGTCAAATTTCCCCTTAGCCAATCTTTAAGAAATTTAGGGATAGCCTAGTGTAAGTTAATTTTTTAGGGTATACTAATCTAAAGAAATTGATATTAATGTGATAATTTTTGGGGTTATTTGACTTGAATTTTTGATAGAGGACGAGTTTAGGAAGCCGTAGAAACTTCTGGCACATAAAATAGAGTTATAGAACTCTGGTTATAGAGTTTACCGTGAAAGGGTTGGTTTACGATGTCGTATTTCGAGAGGTGTGTTGTAAAATAAACTCAATTAAGGGGTGGCCCCAAAATTCTGCCTCGGGACAGCTACAGCGTAAAAAAGAACCGTTGTAGTGGTAGCCTCAATTTTATCGCAAACTGCTGCAGCGGTAAAAATGCAGTTTTCACAGTTTTTAAAACCAGAAACACGTTTTCATACCCCACTTTCTGAAAAACAAACCAAGGCTCTGGGAAGGTAATTTTCAGTAATTGTTTGGAAGTTTTTATCTCTAGAGGTATGTTTTTTACATTCTAAACTTGAATTACTTCTTAAAATCATTGAAAATCGTTAGAAGCTTATTCGTGGTGGAAATTAGGGTTTAGTTATAATTTATGAACTTAGTACAAATTGGTGTAAAAGTGTATAAAATCTGTTGATAATGATTCTAGGGTGTTAGAAAACACTTTTTCAAGTAGAATCATAGTTGTTCATGATAAATAAAGTAGTATTCATGAGGTTTAAGAGGGTAGAAAATTCTAAGATAATGAAGTAGGGCAATTTCATGGTTAAAGTTGTTAACTATTGATCTCTAGTGGTTAAAAAGTATGAAATAATTGAATTGGGTATGTAACCTTGTTGTTATAGATCAAGAACGAAGTGAAAGAGAAAGGAAAGACAAGTTTGTTGCCCAGAAGTGATTTTGAGCAGGGAATCAAAGTACGTTATGGTTTATTTGTAGCAATTAGAATTGCTTAACCATGTGCTTATATGTAAATTAAATATTTGTGATTGCTTTCAGGTACTACTTGTGATTATTGACTGCATTTGCATATTCATACATACTGATGATGATGAGTTGACTATAATGATGATGATATTGAGATAATCATATTTATGATGTTAAGATTCTATTGATGATGATGAGTTGATAATAATGATGATGATATTGAAATCAAGATATTCGTGATATTGAGAATGAGGTTGGTGAGATTGAGAAGAAAAAGAGATGATGTGCACCTCTTACATGCATACATACATACATTCATATGCATTGAATGATCAGTTGTAATTATATGTTGTGATGCTGCTAAGTGTAAAATATATAAATATAAGCTTGCACCCCCTTTTAAATGAAGTGTTATAAATGTGTTGTTTATCTTTAGTTATAATTTATGTAATGATCGTTATTGCATTTATTTGGTTTGCCTATTTGTGCGGTGTTACGTTGAGTCAGTTTATGATGCTTATCAATACTTTTTGATATACTGATGCTACATGTGTTCTTCTTTTTGTTGAGTGCAGAGTGTATTCCAGCGATTGAGACAAGACCTTACTTGTTGAAGGTAAGGATTTCATTGTGTTTTGTGATGCCCATGATTGGGTTTAGGTACTGTCTTGATGCAATATTAGAATATGATTACTTATGCTTTGAGGCAACTAAAGCCTTATGAGAAAAACTGTCCTACACAAGACCTGTAATTGGCGGTTGTGGTCTTTGCTTTGAAGATTTAGAGACATTACCTTTATGGGGTGAAGTGTGAAGTGTTCACTAACTATCATAACTTGCATCATATGTTCACCCATAGAGACCTTAACTTGAGACAGAGAAGGTGGATAGAGTTGATTAAAGACTATGACATCTCAATTCTATATTATCCGGTTAAGGCTAATATGGTAGCAGACACATTGATCTAGAATCCAATAAGCATGGGAAGTTTAGCATGGCTAGAGGTGTCAAAACGCCTATTAGCTAGAGAAGTACAATCTTTGGCTAACTATTTCTTGAGATTACAGGTGACTAATGGGGGAGGAGTACTAGCCTATGTGGAAGTTAGGTCCATGTTCCTCAACCAGATTAAAAGCAGACAGTTCAAAGATAAAAGCTGAGCAACCTTAGAGAAAAAGTGCTGCAAGGTGAGCCTAGAGAGGCCATCCTTAATGATGAAGGAGTGTTGAGGATTCAGGGGGGCTTGTGTGTACCTCATGTGGACAATTTAATTTCAATTATTCTTGCACAACTCTAAGTACTCTATACATCCAGGTGCAACTAAGGTGTATAGGGACTTGAGGCAACATTATTGGTGGCGAAGAATGAAGCGTGATATTGTAGATTTTGCGACCAAGTGTCAAAATTTCCAACAGGTCAAGTATGAGCATTAAAAACCTAGTGGCACACTTCAAAGAATGCCCATTCCATAATGGAAGTGTAACACCCCGTATGTTTCCGAACCTAGTTGATTACCGTAACATTCATGGAATTATTTAAACATGAGATGGTTGATGAATTATGCATGCAATTGTTGGGCTGAATTTTATTTGTGCTAATGGGCTCAAAAGAGGCCCAAAATTAGACAAAAAGACATGGCCCAAGTGGAAATGACCTATTCTTGGCATTCACCAAGTAAGCATAGCATTTATGACTAATGTGTGGCTAAGGATGAGACTAAAAGGGACTGTAAAAGGGAACAAAAATCAGATTTTATTCATTGTAACACACATTCCAAGTCTAGACTTTTCTAGAGATATTTCTCATCTTCAAACCCTAAGGCAACTATTCCCCTTTGGACAAGATCACTCTCTTGCAAAGCTTTGGTAAGTGTTTATTATTATGGTTTAGTATATTATATGCTTAATATGGTATATAAATCATGTTGGTTATGTTGGCAAAGTGTTGGACAGTTCACTATGTGTAAAACTGTCTACTTTTGCAATCGGAAAAGGGTTTTGCCTTGTAAACTTGAAAAATAGACTTGTGGTCTTGAAGGAAGTGAACGTGATGGATTAAATATTAACATGTATGATGTTTTTATGTTCTTAACTTGCTTTCTCTATGTGTATACCTTGTGGGATTGTTGGGGTGAAATTGATCATGGAATTGGTGACGTATCGCCCGAAAAGTTCCATTTTGGTGATGTTCATGTGTGTTGTGAAACCAAGGTTGTTTGTTGGCATCCAAGTTGACCTGAAATATGTAAATAGAAGCTTATTAATGGACATGGACCATTTATTACAAAAAAGGACCTAAAAGAGACCTTTTTTGGCCGAAACGGGCATCCGCCCTCGTGTCTGGAGCACCTGAGGGCGCAGATGCCAACGCAGGTGGCTCTGGAAAAGGCAAGAGGGGAACCTATATCCACATGTGATCCATATTCAGGCGCAGGTGTCTCCACAGCCCAGTCCATAATTCCATATTTTATGTTTTTGTCTCTCTTTGATCCCCGAAGGCCCCTATACCCTTTTTGGAAGTAATTATCAACTTATGATACCTATTGAATGACTTTAAGGGGTTGTTTGGAGGCATGTTGGATTATATAACTTATGTATTATTGTTAATATGTTTTCATGAAAGGTATTGAGGTGACTTGATGGAATATTTGTGACGTAGTGTTAATGAGGAAGTGTAAAGGGTAAACTTGGGGTGAAATGCTTTTGGTTTATGATGTCTTGGTCAATGTGTGGAATGTTATGGTGTTGTTGGTATGGTAATGCAGTGTATTGTATTTTAAAGGGTGAAGTGACATTATATGGTAGTCATTTAGCTCATTGTCGTCTTGTGCATTTGTAAGGCAACTAGTTGTTAACGTGAGCTTCGTTATGAACTTGTGTTGTAGAGTAACACGTAAAGAAGGAGATGGATTATTGTATTCACACATAGGATTGTGTATTCATAATGGGAAAATAAGGTATGTAAGGTTACTCTTTTCGTATCCTTCTGCAGCACCCATTGTTCACAGTGTCATTGTTGTTGTTCTCATTTCAAAATGTCTCAAAGTATCTCATGTCAGGTTATTATATGTTGTTATTCATATGTATTCTACCCATGGACTACTGTTCCAAAGCTCCAATAATATTTTGACTATCAGCATATCAATCTCCCAAAAGTAAGAAATAAAGTAATGCATATTTGTTGGTTGCAAGAGTACGGGTGGTAGCTCTAGAGGCATAAGCCTAGCTCGAGCTAATCTCGAGATTATTAGATCAGGGGGTAGTCCTAGAGTCATAAACCTAGCTCGGGATGATCCTGACAGGTGGTAGATCTAGAGGTAAGAACCTAGCTCGAGCTGAACTTGATATATTGGTTTATGGGTGGCAGCTCTAGAGGTAATAAACTAGCTTGAGTTGAGCCCAATATATTGACTTATGGGTGGTAGCTCTAGAGGCGTAAGCCTAGATCGAGCTGAACCCAACATAATGTTATGTTATGTTAAGACCCATTGATAAGTTGGGGACCGGGTATGATATGATATAAGTGATGATGAATAAACAATAGAAGCAATAAAAATAGTGAATGTAAGGTACATGGTTCCACATGCAGGATGATGGTTTATCTGTATTGGTTATGCTCCTATATTTGATTCCATTGAAGTATTTGTGTATCATGCAGTTTCATATGAGCCTTACATACTCAGTACATTTTTCGTACTAACGTCCCTTGGGGGACTTACCTTACTTGCTGCAGGCGCAGGTGCTAGTAGACCTCTACAGTAGATTGCAGGTCATTTGCAGATCTTTGGTGAGCTCCAGTTGGTTCTGGGCTTTTCGAGTCATAGATGTACATTTGTTTTGCTATTGTAAATGTTGTATAAAGCAGGGACTTGTACCGACTTTAGGTTGGTTATGTATATGCATCTTTTAGAGGCTTTGTAGACGTATGTGGGAATATGAATGTAAGAGATGTATGTCCATTTTGACTTGATGGCCCTAACGGCCAAGTTTCACATATGTATATATCACAAGTTTCCATGACTTCCGCTATTAGCATCTTGTTTCTATATGTGATGGTGATGTTTCTTGAATGACATGCATATGAATGGACATGTATGAAGATTGGTTCTCTCGGGCCTTATCAGTTTCGGGTGCCAGTCCGCCCCGTTGGAATTCGAGGCGTGACAAAAGTGGTATCAGAGCAGGTCTTCCTAAGGGTGTCTACAAAGCCGTGTCTGAGTAGAGTCTTGCTTATGGATGTGTTGTGCACCACATTTATAAGTAAGAGGCTACAGGACATTTAGGAGTTGTTTCTTTCCTTCATTTCTCGATTGTACAATAGAGCCAATGTTGTAAGTGGAATCGTATCTAACCATTTGGAATTGGTTTTCTTTGTTATAGTACAATGCCAATTACAAGAAGAGGTAGAGGCAAAGGTAAGAAGGTAGATATGCTTGCCGGTGAAGGAATGAGTAAATCACCACCTGACCAAGCTAGTCAAGGTGGAGCTAACACTGAAATTGCATCGCGGTCTTCTTCTACTTTTCCAGCTTCGAAAGAGCCAAGAGGTAGAGAAGTACCCGCAGAACCACCAATGAATGCCACTGACCAGGATTTAAGAAATACAGTGCATATGTTGACTCAGATAGTTACTGTACAAAGTCAAGGACAAGCTGGTCCAACGACAAATGAGGATGATGCGGCTAGAGTGGCGAACCACAGGACACAGGACTTTCTAAAATTAGACCCTCCTATATTCACTGGGTCAGATTCGAAAGAAGATCCACAGAACTTCGTGGATCAAATCCAAAGGGCTCTAGATGTTATACACGTGACTGGTATTGAAACAGTTGAACTTGTGGCCTATAGATTGAAAGGTGAAGCTATATTATGGTATGAAGACTGGAAAAGATCGAGGGGTATTGATGCACTTCTAGCTGGTTGGGAAGAATTTAAAATAAAATTCCTTGATCATTACCTCCCATATGAGATCTGGAAGGCACGTGCAGACCAGTTTCTAAATCTACGCCAAGGGAATATGAGTGTTAGATAATATAGTCTTCAGTTTAATTCCTTGGCTCGATATGCTCCGAATGTAGTGGCCACAATGATAGACAGAGTCCATCGATATGTGGACAGATTAGAGCCATATTTGGTAGGGGACTGCACCATTGCTGCCTTGAACAAAGATATGGACATAGCCAGAATACAGGTCTTCGCACAGAAAATGGAGGATCAGAGACAGAGAAGAAGGGTACATGAATCTGAAAGAGGACAGTCCAAAAGAGCTAGACCTATGGGACAGTCTATGGTGTCCCAAGGAGAATCTAGGCCTCGGATGTTTCCTAGACCTCCTAGACCATCATTCTCCTATTCCATAGCAGGCACTCACTCCCAATTCCGAGGGTTTAGAGGCGGTCAATCTGGGCAGAGTACTGGAATTCACGGATCACAGGCAGAAGGATTTTCTCGTCAGCAGTGTCAGCACTTCGGGCGTACTCATTCAGGTACATGCTGGTTAGGGACGAATTCTTGCTTTTGGTGCGGTATATCGGGTCACATGATAAAAGAGTGTCCCAGAGGAGCATGGGTGGTATAGCACGACCTACGGGATCAGCTGTTGCATTATCATCATCGGTTCCTTCTTTAGGCCGAGGTGTGCAGTCTGTTGGTCGTGGTAGAGGTGTCAGAGGAGCAGCCAGTACTAGTGGAGTCCAGAACAGTACTTATGCTATACTGGACCAGCAAAATTCGGAGGCATCTCCTGAAGTAGTCACAGGTACATTATCCATATTTTTTCATAGTGTATATGCATTAATTGATCCGACTTCTACATTATCATATTTTACTCCATTGATTGCTGTAAAATTTAAAAGAATGCCGGAATTATTAATTAAGTCATTTGAAGTATCTACACCAGTTGGTGAATCCATTGTTGCAAACCAAGTATATCATAATTGTGTGGTAACTGTGTGTGGTCATGATACACTAATTGATCTCATTGAACTAGACATTGTGGATTTTAATGTGATAATGGGAATGGATTGGTTGGATTCTTGTTATGCCACGGTAGATTGCCGGGCCAAGAAGGTACATTTTCATTTTCCACAAGAAAATGTTCTTGAATGGCAGGGTAATGTGGGGGCACGGAGAGGAAAATTTATTTCCTATCTGAAAGCAAGGAAAATGATTGCCAAGGGGTACATATGTCACTTAGTACGAGTGAAAGATACTGAAGTGGAACCACTAACTCCTCAGTCGGTTCCAGTGGTTAATGAATTTCTTGATGCATTTCCAGAGTATCTTCCAAGTTTGCCCCCAGAACAGGAAATAGAATTTGGTATTGATGTGATTCCAGGCACTCATCCTATCTCTATTCCCCCATACAGAATGGCTCCAGTAGAATTGCGTGAATTGAAGGAGCAATTAAAAGACTTATTGTACAAGGGCTTCATCAGGCCTAGTATGTCCCCGTGGGGTGCACCAGTATTATTTGTACAGAAGAAAGATGGCACCTTGAGAATGTGCATTGACTATCGGCAATTGAATAAGGTAACGATCAAGAACAAATATCCCCTTCCCAGAATTGATGATTTGTTTGATCAGTTACAGGGTGTTAAATGTTTTTCAAAGATTTACTTGAGATCGGGTTACCATCAAGTCAGAGTTAGAGAAAAATATATACCCAAGACAGCTTTTCAAACACGGTATGGCCATTATGAATTTTTAGTTATGTCGTTTGGACTAACAAATGCACCAGGCGTGTTCATGGATTTAATGAATAGGGTATTTAAGCCATTTATAGATGTGTTCGTGACGGTGTTTATAGATGTCATCCTGGTTTATTCATGATCACAAGAGGACCATGCTAATCACTTAGGGCAAGTGTTACAAATCCTTCGTGAGCGTAGTCTTGTATGACCCCTCCATTTCATGCATCATTTTGGACCAAGAGGTTTGGTCCACCTTCTTCTTCTTAGGAGGTATGCAACGTTCTCTAAATGTGAATTTTGGTTGAAGTCCGTAGCATTCTTGGGTAACATTGTATCAGATGAAGGGATAAGGGTTGATACACAAAAGATTGAAGCGGTGAAAAATTGGCCAAGGCCCACGACACCTATGAAAATTCATAGCTTCCTTGGGTTGGCAGGTTATTATCGAAGGTTTGTTGAAGGTTTTTCTTCCATTGCTTCACCTTTAACAAAGCTTACACATAAGGTAGTCAAATTTCAGTTGAATGATGCATGTGAGAAAAGTTTCCAAGAGCTAAAAGATAAATTGACTTCTACACCGGTGTTAGTACTTTCGTAAGGCACCGAAGGTTATGCAGTATATTGTGATGCTTTCAGAGTTGTCCTAGGGTGTGTATTGATATAGCACGGTAATGTAATAGCATATGCCTCACGACAGTTGCGACCACATGAGAGAAACTATCTCACACATGATCTTGAGTTAGCAGCCGTGGTATTTGCTTTAAAGATATGGCACTATTATTTGTATGGAGTTCATGTTGATATCTATACTGATCACAAAAGTTTGCAATATATCTTTAAGCAGAAGGATTTGAATCTGAAGCAGCGGAGGTGGCTTGAGCTATTGAAAGACTATGATATTGATATCCTATATCATCCAGGAAAAGCAAATGTGGTAGCTGATGCGTTGAGCCGCAAGGCAATAGGAGGCACTAGTGTCCAGTTGATGGAAAAGCAAGACTTAGTCAAAGATCTACATTAATTAGCCAGCTTGGGGGTTTGTCTTCTTGAATCCTCAAATGAAGGGGTTATTGTACAAAATGCGGCAGAATCTTTATTAATAGTTGAAGTGAAAGAGAAGCAGTTTGCGGATCCTATGTTATTGCAGCTAAAAGAGAATGTACAACAGATTTTGACAACGGCATTTGATCTTACGCAAGAAGGAATACTTTAATGCCAAGGTAGATTATGTGTACCGAATGTAGACGAGCTGAGGAAACGAATTATGATAGAGGCGCATCATTCACGATATTCTATTCATCCGGGAGCTACCAAAATGTACCATGATTTAAAAGAAGTGTATTGGTGGGGAAACATGAAGAAGAACATTGCAGAATTTGTAACTCAATACCCAAATTATCAACAAGTAAAGGTAGAGCATCATAAACCAGGAGGTTACATGCAATGTATCAATCTTCCAGTCTAGAAATGGGACATGATTAATATAGATTTCATCACAGGTTTGTTTCGTACACTGTGGAAATTTGATTCTAAATGGGTCATAGTTGACAGGCTTACCAAGTCAGCGTATTTCCTACCAGTCAGGACAACCTATACAGCGGAAGATTATGCAAGGTTGTATATTAAAGAGATAGTGCAATTACATGGAATTCTGGTCTCCATTATATCATACAGGGGAGCTCAATTTACTGCACATTTTTGGAGATCTTTTCAAAAGAGATTTGGTAAACAAGTGAATCTGAGTACGTCTTTCCATCCTTATACAGATGGACAAGCAGAACGTACTATCCAAACACTTGAAAATATGCTACGAGCGTGCACGTTAGATTTTCAAGGCAGTTGGGATGATCATTTGCCTCTTATTGAATTTTCCTACAACAATAGCTATCAATAAAATATCAAAATGGCACCTTATGAAGCTTTATATAGAAGGAAGTGTAGATCACCGATTGGATGGTTTGAAGCAGGTGAAACTGTTTTACTTGGGCCAGATCTTGTTCATCAAGCTATGGAGAAAGTTAAAGTGATCCAACAGTGGCTGCAAACAGCCCAAAGTCGACACAAGTCCTATGTTGATGTTAGAAGGAGAGGGCTCAAATTCGTCATAGGTGATTGGATATTCTTGAAGGTGTCACCGATGAAAGGGGTAATGTGATTTGGAAAGAAAGGGAAGTTGAGTCCCCGATATATAGGGTCATATGAAATTGTCCGAAGATTTGGAAAAGTTGTGTATGAATTGGCACTACCCTAAGAACTCTCCACAGTTCATCCAGTATTTCTTATTTCGATGCTTCGAAAGTGCATAGGAGATCCATCTCGTTTTTCTCCCATTGACGATGTACAAGTTACGGAGGATCTTACCTATGAAGAGATACCTATTGGTATTCTGGATAGACAAGTGAAGAGGTTAAGGAATAAAGACGTAGCTTCCGTAAAGGTACTTTTGAGGAACCACCAAGTAGAAGAGATCGCATGGGAAGCTGAAGAAATGATGAAGTAAAAGTATCCTTATTTGTTTAAAATGGAAGAAAAAGTTCCAGATACAGGATCGGAGCAATAACAAGTAAGTATTTATAAGCATTAAATATATATATATGATAACATGCAAAATGATCCTAGACTTGACTTTGTTTAAATTGAATAACGTCACTAACATTCAAGGACGAATGTTTCTAAGGGGGGAAGAATGTAACACCCCGTATGTTTGCAAACCTAGTTGATTACCGTAACATTCATGGAATTATTTCAACATGAGATGGTTGGTGAATTATGCATGCAATTGTTGGGCTGAATTTTATTTGTGCTAATGGGCTCAAAAGAGGCCCAAAATTAAACAAAATGACATGGGCCAAGTGGACATGACCCATTCTTGGCATAGACCAAGTACGCATAGCATTTATGACTAATGTGTGGATAAGGATGAGACTAAAAGGGACTATAAAAGGGAACAAAAATCAGATTTTATTCATTGTAACACACATTCCAAGTCTAGACTTTTCTAGAGATATTTCTCATCTTCAAACACTAAGGCAACTATTCCCCTTTGGACAAGATCACTCTCTTGCAAAGCTTTGGTAAGTGTTTATTATTATGGTTTAGTATATTATATGCTTAATATGGTGTATAAATCATGTTGGTTATGTTGGCAAAGTGTTGTACAGTTCACTATGTGTAAAACTGTCTACTTTTGCAATCGAAAAAGGGTTTTGCCTTGTAAACTTGAAAAATGGACTTGTGGTCTTGAAGGAAGTGAACGTGATGGATTAAATATTAACATGTATGATTTTTTTATTTTCTTAACTTTCTTTCTCTGTGTGTATACCTTGTGGGATTGTTGGGGTGAAATTGATCATGACCCATTCTTGGCATAGACCAAGTACGCATAGCATTTATGACTAATGTGTGGATAAGGATGAGACTAAAAGGGACTATAAAAGGGCACAAAAATCAGATTTTATTCATTGTAACACACATTCCAAGTCTAGACTTTTCTAGAGATATTTCTCATCTTCAAACACTAAGGCAACTATTCCCCTTTGGACAAGATCACTCTCTTGCAAAGCTTTGGTAAGTGTTTATTATTATGGTTTAGTATATTATATGCTTAATATGGTGTATAAATCATGTTGGTTATGTTGGCAAAGTGTTGTACAGTTCACTATGTGTAAAACTGTCTACTTTTGCAATCGAAAAAGGGTTTTGCCTTGTAAACTTGAAAAATGGACTTGTGGTCTTGAAGGAAGTGAACGTGATGGATTAAATATTAACATGTATGATTTTTTTATTTTCTTAACTTTCTTTCTCTGTGTGTATACCTTGTGGGATTGTTGGGGTGAAATTGATCATGACCCATTCTTGGCATAGACCAAGTACGCATAGCATTTATGACTAATGTGTGGATAAGGATGAGACTAAAAGGGACTATAAAAGGGCACAAAAATCAGATTTTATTCATTGTAACACACATTCCAAGTCTAGACTTTTCTAGAGATATTTCTCATCTTCAAACACTAAGGCAACTATTCCCCTTTGGACAAGATCACTCTCTTGCAAAGCTTTGGTAAGTGTTTATTATTATGGTTTAGTATATTATATGCTTAATATGGTGTATAAATCATGTTGGTTATGTTGGCAAAGTGTTGTACAGTTCACTATGTGTAAAACTGTCTACTTTTGCAATCGAAAAAGGGTTTTGCCTTGTAAACTTGAAAAATGGACTTGTGGTCTTGAAGGAAGTGAACGTGATGGATTAAATATTAACATGTATGATTTTTTTATTTTCTTAACTTTCTTTCTCTGTGTGTATACCTTGTGGGATTGTTGGGGTGAAATTGATCATGGAATTGGTGACGTATCGCCCGAAAAGTTCCATTTTGGTGATGTTCATGTGTGTTGTGAAACCAAGGTTGTTTGTTGGCATCCAATTTGACCTGAAATATGTAAAGATAAGCTTATGAATTGCCATGGACCATTTATTACAAAAAAGGACCTAAAAGAGACCTTTTTTGGCCGAAACGGGCATCCGCCCTCGCATCTGGAGCACCTGCGGGCGCAGATGCCAACGCAGGTGGCTCTGGACAAGGAAAGAGGGGCACCTATAGCCACATGTGATCCATCTTCAGGCGCAGGTGGCTCCACATCCCAGTCCATAATTCCATATTTTATGTTTTTGTCCCTCTTTGATCCCCGAAGGCCCCTATACCCTTTTTGGATGTAATTATCAACTTATGATACCTATTGAATGACTTTAAGGGGTCATTTGGAGGCATGTTGGATTATATCACTTATGTATTATTGTTAATATGTTGTCATGAAAGGTATTAAGGTGACTTGATGGAATATTTGTGACGTAGTGTTAATGAGGAAGCGTAAAGGGTAAACTTGAGGTGAAATGCTTTTGGTTTATGATGTCTTGGTCAATGTGTAGAATTTTATGGTGTTTTTGGTATTGTAATGCAGTGGATTGTATTGTAAAGGGTGAAGTGACGTTATATGGCAGTCATGTAGCTCATTGTTGTCTTGTGCATTAGTAAGGTAACTAGTTGTTAACGTGAGCTCCGTTATGAACTTGTGTTGTAGAGTAACACGTAAAGAAGGAGATGGATTACGGTATTCACACATAGGACTGTGTATTCATATTCGAAAAATAAGGTATGTAAGTTTACTCTTTTCGTATCCTTCTGCATCACCCATTGTTCACAGTGTCATTGTTGTTGTTCTCATTTCAAAATGTCTCAAAGTATCTCATGTCAGGTTATTATATGTTGTTATTCATATGTCTTCTACTTATGGACTATTGTTCCAAAGCTCCAATAATATTGTGACTATCATCATATCAATCTCCCAAAAGTAAGAAATAAAGTAATGCATATTTGTTGGTTGCAAGAGTACGGGTGGTAGCTCTAGAGTCATAAGCCTAGCTCAAGCCGATCCCGAGATTATTGGATCAGTGGGTAGTCCTAGAGGCATAAGCCTAGCTCGGGCCGATCCTGATAGGCGGTAGCTCTAGAGGTAAGAACCTAGCTCGAGTTGAACCTGATATATTGGTTTATGGGTGGCAGATCTAGAGGTAATAACCTAGCTCGAGCCTAGCCCGATATATTAACTTATGGGTGGTAGATATAGAGGCATAAGCCTAGCTTGAGTCGATCCCAAGATAATGTTATGTTATGTTTAGACCCACTGATCAGTTGGGGCCCGGGTACGATATGATATAAGTGATGATGAACAAAAAATAGAAGCAACAGAAATAATGAATGTAAGGTACATGGTTCCACATGCAGGACGATGGTTTATCCATATTGGTTATGCTCATATATTTTATTCCATTGAATTATTTGTGTATCATCCAGTTTTATATGAGCCCTACATACTCAGTACATTCTTCGTACTAGCGTCCCTTGGGGGACTTACCTTACTTACTGCAGGCGCAGGTGCTAGTAGACCTCCACAATAGATTGCAGGTCATTTGCAGATCTTTGGTGAGCTCCAGTTGGTTTGGGGCTTTTCGAGTCATAGATGTACATTTGTTTTGGTATTGTAAATGTTGTATAAAGCGAGGAATTATCCCGACTTTAGGTTGGTTATGTATATGCATATGTTAGAGGCTTTGTACACGTATGTGGGAATATGAATGTAAGAGATGTATGTCCATTTTGACTTGATGTCCCTAACGGCCAAGTTTCACATATGTATATATCACAAGTTTCCATGACTTCCGCTATTAGCATCTTGTTTCTATACGTGATGGTGATGTTTCTTGAATGACATGCACATGAATGGACATGGATGAAGATTGGTCGTCTCGGGCCTTATCGGCTTCGGGTGCCTGTCCGCCCCATTGGAATTTGAGGCGTGACAGGAAGTAGGAAAGAATAACCATAGACTTCATGGTTGGTCTTCCTAAGACCTTAAGGAAATGTGACTCTATATGGGTCATCGTTGATTGATTGACAAAGTTGGCTCACTTAATCCCGGTAAGGGTAGATTATAATGCGGCCAAGTTGGCCAAAATTTATGTATAGGAGATTGTAGGGCTCCATGCGGTACGTATTTTGATTTTTTCAGACTGAGATACTTAGTTTACCTTCAATTTTTTGGAGAATTTCATGTCAGAGTTGGGTTCTAGATTGGACCTAAGTATAGCTTTCCATCTACAGATCGACGGACAGTTGGAGAAAACTATCCAAGTGCTTGAGGACATGCTTCAGGCATGTGTAATGGACTTCGAGGGTCAATGGGACCAATATCAACCTTTATGTGAATTTGCCTACAATAATAGCTACCACTCTAGTATTAACATGGAACCTTTTGAAGCCTTATATGGTAGACGATGTAGGTCTCCAATCAAATGGTTTGATGTATTTAAAGTGAGGCCTTGGGGTACCGATATGCTCAAGAATCTGATAGAGAAGGTAAGGTTTATACAAGAAAATCTCATAGCAGCTCAAAGAAGACAGAACGAGTATACAGATAATAAGGTGGGAGATGTGAAATTTGAAAAGGGGGAGAAGGTACTCTTGAAAGTGCCACCAATGAAGGGTGTAATACGTTTTGGAAAGAAGGGCAAGTTGAGTCTGAGGTACATCAGACCCCTTAAGGTTTTGAAGAGAGAAGGGTCAATAGCCTACAAGCAAGACTTGCCTCCTAACATGTCTGGGGTTCACCCGATATTCCATGTATCCATGTTAAAGAAGTATCACAGAGATAGGGAATACATCATTTTTTGGGACCTCATGATGTTTGATAAAGAGTTATCTTATGAAGAGGAACCAATTGCTATATTGAATATGGATGCAAAAAATTTTAGGACCAGAGTCATTCCTTCTGTAAAGGTTCAATGGAGGAACCGTCTAATTAAAGAAGCAACTTAGAAGACAGAGGCGGACACACACAAGCGATACCCGCACTTGTTCATAGACTCAAGTATATACTCTTTATTAGCTATATCTTTTTGGGATAGTTGTCATTTGGGGATGAACAAGTGGTAAATTGGTATCTAATGTAATGACCCAAATTGTCGTTACGCTGAAATAAGGAGTAAGACCTTCACCAAATTTTCCCTTAGCCAATCTTTAAGAAATTCAGGGCTAGCCTAGTATTAGATGATTTTGGAGGGTGTAATAGTCTAAGGAAATTTGGTATTAATATGAATGTTTTTGGGGGTGTTGGACTTGAATTTTAGATAGAGGATGAGTTTAGGAAGCCGTGGCTACTTCTGGCATATAAAATGGAGTTATAGAACTCCAATTACAGATTTTACCATATAAGGGTTCATTTGCAGTTCCGTATTTTGAGGGGTGTGTTGTAAAATAGACCCAATTGAGGGTAGGCTCTAATATTTTGCCTCGTTACCACTATAGCAAAAAACAAAAAAGTTACAGTTGTAGCCTCAGTTTCGTCGCGAACTGCTATAGTGGTAAAAATGCAGTTTTGACAGTTTTTAAAATAAGAAACACGTTTTCATTCCCCACTTTATGAAAAATGAACCAAGGCTCTGGGAAGACGATTTTTTATAATTTTTCAAAAGTTTTCATCTTTGGAGGTAAGTTCTTGACATTCTAACTTTGAATTACTTCTTAAAACCATTGAGAATCCTTAGAATCTTATTCATGGTGGTTAATGGGGTTTAGCCCTAATTCATAAACTAAATACCAATTGGTGGGAATGTGTATAAAATCACTTGATAATAATTCTAGAGTGTTAGAAAACATTTTTTTTAATATAATCATAGTTGTTCATGCTAAATAAAGTAGAATTCATGAGGTTTAAGGGGTAGAAAACCCTAAGATGTGGAACTAGGGAAATTTCATAATTAAAGTTGTTAATTATTGATCCCTAGTGGTTAAAAGGATGAAATGATTGAATTGGGTATGTAACATTGTTGTTATAGATCAAGAACAAAGTGAAAGAGAAAGGAAAGACAAGCTTGTGGACTAGAAGTGATTTTGAGCCGGGAATTGAGGTAGGTTACGGTTTATTTGTAGTAATTATACTTTCTTGATCCTGTTCTTATATGTAAATTGAATATTTGTGATTGATTTTGGGCACTACTTGTGACTATTGACTTCATTTGCATGTTCATAAATATTGATAATGATGAGTTGATGATATCGAGATCATGATATTCATGATGTTGAGATGATATTGATAATGATGAGTTGATGATAATGGTGATGATGATGATATTGAAATCATGGTGTTCATTATGTTAGGAATGAGGTTGATGAGATTGAGAAGAGAAAGAGATGATGTGCACATCTTACAAGCATACATACATTCATATGCATTGAATGTTCAATTGTAATTATATGTTGTAATAAAACTTATTTATGAAGTGACTAGGTGTAAAAAAAAAATATAAGCTTGTACCCCTTTTTAAATAAAGAGTTATAAATGTGTTGTTTGTCTTTAGTTATAAGTTTTATAATGATCATTGTTGCATTTATTTAGTTTGCCTATTTGTATGATGTTAAGTTGAGTCAGCCTTTGATGCCTACCAGTACTTGTTGATGTACTGATGCTACCTGTGATCTTCTCTTTGTTGAGTTTAGAGCGCCTTCTAGCGATTGAGACGAGACCTCGACTCTATCCATCAGTTACAGACTTTGATTTAAGGGTGAGCACCATGACCGGCAGCCATTGAATCTTCAGACTTATGTTAATGTCCCTTGTTTCGGACTGATACACTTTCTTATTTTATTTCGTATTTTGGATAATATTTTAGCCATAGATTTGAGTACTTTTAGTTCTTCTCGTACGGTGACTTCAGGTCTCGGGGTTGTAATAAATAGGGATATTCCACACTCTATTTCATTGGCTGTGATATTTGGTTAAGTTTAGATGTTATTCGAGACGATAATTGTTGTGTCAGTGATTTTGGAATAAGGATTTGGTAAAAGTAATTTGAGATTAGTTGGACTTTGTTGGTAAGGGATGGATTAGATGGTTCTCCCGCCATAGTGTTAGGGTGGGTGCCAATCATGACCATTTGGATCGTGACAATAGAGGAATTTTTAGTTGATACGAAAGCTAGTCAATTTCCTTGTAACCATTTATTTCATAATGATTGTATTGTACCTTGTCTTAATTGAAGTAATACTTGTCCATTATGCACGCATAAATTACTGCAAGAAGATGAAAATGAAATTGAAAAGGACTTGGAAGTTATTTTTGATGGTGAAATTGGTTATGGAGTATTTCAAGATAATAGTGTTGTTCTTGTATCAACTGCACCCTTAGGATTGATGAAAGTTGGGGAGGACCTTAGAAAAGGGATCTAGAGGAAATGCTCGATGAAAATTGTGATATATTGATGGTTAATGCATCAAACTCAAATGAAAGGACAAACATATAGACATGTATCTATTATTTATCTTTTTTCTGTATGATTTTATATATAACGTGATCACTATCTTTTGAGAAATTAATGTAATTTTAATTTTGTCATAAAAGATTTACTTTATAATAAGAACGAAGTATAATTTAGCGGCATCCATCTCTTATGATGAAGTATGGGATACATGTTAATGTTACTCGTTAAGTTGATGTTCATAGTTTATCATAAGTTCATACGGTGGTGGGATTGATATTTGTTGTGAACATTGAAACACTTCTAATAGTTGTTTACTAGAACACTTTTATGTACAAACACCCACACATGAACACTTTTATGTACAAACACCCACACATAGTGAAATAAAGGTATTGGTTTGTTATGAATTCTCATGTCTGTTGGATATTAAAGACTTTTATGGTAATAGAATCTAGTGTTGTGGCATACCGCACACGCAAGTGTACATGGTCTAGCAAGTAATATAGTGGCTCTTGGAGAACCAGATGTCGAACCCACAGGGACTATGCGCTTAGAATTTCGCTTAATTTAATTTCTAATAATATTATCAAGAAAAATTGTGAAACTATATCTTTCTAGTAGTTTGCAAAAATAATAAAGTAGGACAATCATGATTTGACAAAGATTGTAAACAATATCGAGGGAAATTCTAAGGTTACAACATTTACCACAATCATGTATAATATTTATTCGTCTCAATGAACTTTATTTCTCTAATTGTTGATTTCGGGCTTAATTGTATAATTCGTGAATGGTTATCCTCTAAATCACCTATTTAAACTAGTCTTACAACTACATCGTTGAGCGGGGATGTGAGTTTCTAATTCAAATGCATTAATGATTTCATCCCGTTTATAACCAAATAAGGCAAACTAGGTATATTGCTATCCTAGTTGCAAATCAACCCTAACGCGAGCTAGAGATGATCTTATTCCCCATGTTCTTCGTCCTATTCTCACGTTACCATGGTCAGTTCACGCAAGAATTACCCATTTATTATAATGTTGGTCAGACACTAAAATAGTAAGCATAAAAAAATGAGAGCATTTAAATGAGAAACAAACTTCACTAATTGAAATAAAAAACTAAACAATCATGTTCTAGCGGTAACCTCAGAATAAGGGTATTTAGCTACTCATAATCAGAAATAAAATATCAAAATTAATGTTAATCATACCAAAGTAAAGAGTAGTGGAATTACAAGATGAAAAACCCTCATATAAACCGTTAAGCTCTCTATTTTGCTCTAAAAAATCGTAAGTAAATGACTGCAGGTCATCCTTGGGGTATTTATAGAGGTGGACCCCTTAAAACCCAAGCCCATTAGGAGTAGGCCAAAAATTTGATGAAATCCCATCGAAGAAATAGCTCCACGACACAGAGGGCAACGCATGGCAGTCAGCTAAATGGCACACCCTCCAATGCACAAGAATGGGCTGCACAGCGCAGGTTTCTCCCCATGGAACCTAGTTGGTTGGCTCGGAGGCTCCTTTAGCTGCAGTACTTTTCTCATCCATATCATGCTCGTATATGCTTCTCCTATCGTTTTGGTTCCCTCTCGTCTGTATTTTAGCTTGAAATATGCTAATCACATTTTTTAGTTCATCCATATAAATATAAAACAAAGCACAAGCAACTATACACATTTGTTCTCGAAACTATGCTAAAATATGGGTAAAATGCGGCACTTAGGTGTATAAATATGCCCAATATCACAACCCCACACTTAAAGCCTTGTTCATCCTCGAACAACTCTTTACGCTCATGTTCATCAAAGAAGACTCTAACATCACTAATTGAACCAAGATACTCAAGCTAGAACCACAATGACTAATATAGATAGCAAGCTCAGCAATAAGCATGTAACCTTGCAACTTCGAACACATGAATGACTACTCAAAACCTCCTAGCCTCAAGAATCGAATCTACAAAATTAGCAAACTCATCCATATTACTAAACCAAGAAATCATATAAGTTACATATCCTTCATTAAACATGTGCCCTCAAAACAAGAGAGTCACCCATAATCACTCACCAATATGCAATTTAACACAAGAATGGGTGTAAGAATAGAATTACGCTCACTCTCACAAAGAATTCACATGCAACATAAGATGAACCATAGGCTTGCCCTTAGTGTAGTACTCCATTAATATAAGAATATCAAAGCTCAAGATCAAGTAGGACTTTAAGGGTTGTAATGCAGGCTAAAGGATGGGTAGGAACTATTTTGGGTAAAAATAGTGACTAATTTTCCCAAGCGCTTTAATACATCACACTTTTCATTTAGCTCATTTTTCAACCACCTGTTTTCCACATCTTTTCTCTTCCACAACTCTCTTTTGTTTTGTCCCTCTCTTTAAGTTAGCTCATACATCTTTTAGTAGGGAGTTTTATTTTTATTATCTTTTCACAAAACTTTAGCTCTTTTTACTCCACTCCATACCAATAAACACATAAACTTTTTTACACACCAATAGCTATTATTTTTTTAGGGCTTCATCTTAACTTTTTCCTTCTTTATCAATTCTCACTCCTTATCAAATTTAATTCTTCAACTAAAGTGCTTATGAGTTTTGGATCAAATTATGGTCCATTGAAACAAAAGGAATAAGCTACATATTAGGCTACCAAAGAATAGGCTAATGGCTCAACGGTGATAACTAAGATCAGGCATTATGGTTAGGTAAAGTCAGATATAAAACATGGCTATCAAAGAAATGCATATATTATCTCCTAAACTCGACATTCTTCATTTCTCTTTGCAAACACACCGGGCAAGTTCTAGACATCAATATACACACATGGAATAAAACAAAAACCTCATACACACATGGCACATGTTCAAATCAAAACGGATCCCTATAGATTCTCAATCAAGCAACAACAAAAATTCAAAATTAAGCTAAAATCATAAAAGAGTCATATAAATGAGCCTAAATGTCTCAAAAATAGTTGTTCACTCATTACAACATGCTTTCAATTTAAACCAAACTTGAATCATGTAGTCATGTGGCCTAACAAGAGCACTTAATGTCAAATTAGCGAACGGGTCCTACTTCCTACTCACTACCTATGACTAATTTCCTCTTAAGATGGTAGTCATCTATCCATCATAGAGAAAAGTACTTAACTATGACTGTTATGAGCACGTATTCCTAAAAAAATTATTACCATAAAAATTTACCAATTAATCCTAATCAGTTTAAAGGGACTATCCTCGGGAAAAGAACCAAAAATAAAAATCGAGGAACCATAAAAAAAAAACCTAATACTAACACAAATACTACTATCAATTCATAGAAATAACCAACGTATGGATTACTAACTATTACAAATCACAAATATTCGAATGTCATCAAATCACCACAACATCCATCAAAATAAAGTACATCACCATGCCACAAAATAAAACAAAAGTACTGAAACACATGAAATTGATAAAGGAAGTGTTTCCCTCACCCCACACTTTAGAATAACTTTTGTCCCAAGTGCAAACAAAATGCAAGAACAAATAAAAAGATAGGGCGAAAGAACTCCTTGGGCTCTACTCATCATTTTCATCCTCATACTGGTCATCCTCAGCCTCAGACTCTGACTCTGAGTCAACATCAGTATCCACTCTCTTTTTGTCCTCATTAGTGGGCACCTCATCATCTAGTGGTTCTCAAAAGTTAGGTCCAATGCGACACAGAATCTTAGCATGCTTACTCAGCAGTTACTCCTCCTCAACCTTTTCAACTTTACAGTTGTAGGGGGTAGGCCTCCACACATCATGACTGTTGCATTCCAAACATGTGACTTGTAATGCTATCATCATGAGTATTCCTCTCAGAATGAGTCAATGCAGGACCAAAAGCAGACTCGGGCTCTTTTACCTCTGAAACATCAATGCCCCTCAAGCTCTGGGAAGGCTTGTAATTCATGGGGTCTTTTTCCACCCCATGATCCTTCAAGAATTGTGTCATTAGGCCACCAAAATTGTACCTGTAACCACTTTTCACTCTCGCCTTCCTCAAGGAGGATCTCAGAACTGCACCATAATAATAGCTTCATTAGTCATAAAATCATAAACTAAAATTACCCAGTCCAGTGTGATGTTGGACAAGTGGGAGACCAAAATCAAGTAAGCACACACAATTATCAACCAAACTCTATCTTCTTTGTTCAAGTGGGCATAAGGGAATGTGTTGTCATATACCTTGTCCTTATGTTTTGTCCACCTTACCATGGACCTCGGGTTGCACAAACTGTGATGAATTACACGGTAGGGTGGCTGACTAAACAATGCCCTCAATCCTCCATGATCAACATTTGGTATTCCAAGAAAAGTGTTCAAAGAAGCCGCATCAAAATGCAAAGTCTTTCCATGAACATGAACATCATTTTCCCTCTTCTTGGGTAACCAATTTGCAAAAAATTCATGAACCATATCTAATTTGCAATCACCCCAATCATTAAAGATGAAGTTCATCCCCAACTGATAAATCCTTGCCACAATGTCTGTGTACTCTACTTTCAACCACTCCCTATCAATCCTCTTCATGGCCACATATTTCTCTTCAGTGTTATCCTTATACCATTTGTGTCCTTTCTTGTCAACAGATTTCAAACCAAAACAGCGTCGGAGCATACGAGGAGCTGCGAGTGGTGTGGTTTGGCTAGTACAAGCCCTCTTTTGTCCTTAGACAGAAGTAGATGCTACTCCCATCCCTTTGCTAGACTTGGGTGCTATGATACCTGTAATAATGCAATGTAGAGGATTAGTGCATCCTTAAATAGCTAAACACAATCAATCTTAGAGGTGGCCGAAACCACCCCATACTTAATTTGTTAGACTATTCCAACTAGTCTCCATGTTCATGTACTCAGACTTCCCTTACTAACTATAATTGACTAGTGTACATAATTCATCTTTCCATTCCATTCCCATACTAATTACTTTCCAATTTATAGGATATGTGACGGGCATTCAATTTGATTTTATTACAAACTACGTCACGGGCTAAAAATTACAAGGCACCAATTTATATAATTTATATCACACTTTCAAGAACCAATCAAGAACAAGGAAAATTTATCTACAGCATAACCTTCCACTAACTTCCATGCCCATTCATATAATTTACTTATAGTCCGGGGCAAGTCAATTACCAACATTCAACCAACAACCTACAATTTAACAAGTGTAACATTTAAACTTCAACTCATGCACCAACAACCAAAAATATATGGTGTTTTCACAAGAAAAATTCAAACATAAAGTTTAAACCGATGTTTTTCATCAACTTTCTTGAACTAACAACAAACCCATATGAATTTCAACATATTCCACCATCATAAACACAAAATTAACACCAAAATAATCCCAAAATCCAAATCTAGACCCAAGTTTGAGTGAACTAATAAAGCATTCATCACAATGAACCAAGAAGTGAAGATTTAGTCCCCAAAAAATTTGGATTAGCAAGGGAAAGTTGGCATTTTCGAGCAATAATTACTCCACAAAGTTAAAGGACCATAAAATCTTACCTTGTTCTTGTTGATGAAGTGAAAAAGAAGAGAAATTGAAGCTTGGGTGTTGCGTCACAAGTTTGGAAGAGGGAATTAGGGGTGTGCAGCATAAAGGGAGTGGGAAAATGAGGGTTTTTTTGGTGTTGGCTTATATAAAGGGCGGACCAAGTCGGGTTGACTCGATCAAAAATTAAAGAAATTGGGGCCTTTTAGGGTCGGTCATGATGCGTGGGCTAGCTAGGGAGACGGGCTCCGTAGTATCAATCCCAGCACGTGACCAAATAAGTGGCCCCATCCAAGTTTTCTCGTGGCACAAAGCTCAGTGCATGGGTTGGGTTCCGTGCTGCCCAGCCTAAAATACCTGTACCGAATTTTGCCTTAGTGTAATTTCACTCCGAATTTTGCTTTTCCAACACTCCCCAGCCCTTTACAACCTAAAAATCACTAGAAAAACAATAAAAATAGTTACAAAAGTGGGTTGCCTCCCACCAAGTGCCTTAGTTTTGGTTGCGACATGACTCGTCTTTTTGTATTTTTATTTTTCTCAATTTTTTTGTTTTTTTTCAAATAAAAATCCTATGCTATTACATTATATTCATGGGTTGCCTCCCATGTAGCACTTGATTTAATATCGCAGCACAACCCAGCTCCCGATCACTCATCCGATAATTCCATGGATGTCTTCTGTCGGTCTTCTTCTTCAGCCCAATAGTGTTTAGCTCTTTGTCTATTTACCAAGAATTTCTTGCATTTTTTTTTGTCAATCAATTCAATAGCTTCATGTGCATTTATCTGTACCACTTGAAAAGGTCCATACCACTTGGACTTTAGCTTTCCGGGAAACAACTTCAACCTAGAATTGAACACCAATACCTTCTGTCCGGGCTCAAACATGCAAGACAAAATATGCTTATCATGCCACCTCTTGGTCTTCTCCTTGTAAAGCTTTACATTCTCATAGGCATGCAATCTGAATTCCTCAAGCTCATGCAATTGTAGCATTCATTTCTGGCCCACAAAATCCACATCAAGGTTCAACTTCTTTATAGCCCAATAAGCTTGATGTTCTAACTCAACAAGTAAATGACATGCCTTCACAAAAACTACCCTATAAGGTGATGTCCTAATAGGCAACTTATACGCCGTTCGGTAGGCCCATAATGCATCATCAAGTTTCATTACCCAATCTTTATATTGTGCGTTAACCGTCTTTTGCAATATCTGTTTCACTTCATGGTTCGAGACCTTAACTTGTCCACTAGTTTGGGGATGACAGGTTGTGGTAACCTTGTATCTTACCCTATACTTAGCCAACAAATTCCTAAACCAATTATTGACAAAATGTGAACCTTCATCACTAATAATAGCTCTTGATGTCCCAAATCTTGTGAATATATGCTTCTTGATGAACTTAATCACCACCTTTGAGTCATTTGTTGGGAGCGCTGCTGCTTTCACCCACTTAGAAACATAATCTACTACAACAAGAATGTACGTGTTTCTATATAATAGAGAAAAAGGGACCATGATGTCTATTCCCCACACATCAAAGATCTCCACCTACAAAATTTTGTTCAAAGGCATCTCATGCCTTCTAGAAATTGTACTCATGCACTGACATTGGTCACACTCTTTTGCAAACATGGTCACATCCTTGAATAAGGTGAGCCAAAAGAAATCGGACTGTAGCACTTTGTGAGCTGCACGCACACCACTGTGATGACCTTCATAAGGAGACAAATGGCAACTCTCCAAAACCTATTTTTCTTCACATTCTAGAATACACCTTTTGATTACTCGATTTGGGCCCTGTTTAAACAAGTAAGGCTCACTCCATGTGTAGAACTGGGACTCATAGTAAAGCCTCTTTCTCTACTAACTAGTGGCCTTAGGTGGATACACTCCACTCACTATCAATTTTACGATATCCACATACCAAGGTAGATCTATAACGCTCAATGCTAAGTGTTGTTCATCGGGGAACTCTTCTCAGATTTTACCATCTTCTGGAATATGTGACCAACTCTCTAGCCTGGATAAATAGTCCGCTACTTGGTTTTCTGGCCCCTTTCAGTTTTTAACCTCCAAATCAAATTTTTATAACAATAAAATCCATCTAATGAGCTGAGGTGTAACATCTGTTTTACTAAACAAGTACCGAATAGATGCATGATCTATGTAAACAACCACTTTGGTACCCACCAAATATGACCAAAACTTATCAAATGCATACACCAAAGCCTGTATCTCCTTTTCTGTAACCGTATAATTAGCTTGAGCTGTAACAAGAGTTTTGCTGGCATGATAAATCGAATGAAAGACCTTCTATTTTTGCTAGCCCAATGTTGCTCCCACAGCCACATCGCTAGCATCACACATCAAATCGAATGGCAACTCCTAGTTGGGAGCAATCAATATTGGAGCTTCAATCAACTTTCTCTTTAATGCCTCAAAGGCTTTCACACAATTATCACAGAACTGAAACTTTACCTCTTTCTCAAGTAGTTTGCACATTGGTCTTGAGATTTTTGAAAAATTCTTGATAAACTGCCTGTAAAACCCACATGTTTAGGAAAATTGGGCACACCCTTCACTGATACGGAAGTTGGCAACTTCTCTATAACCTTGATCTTAGCACAATCAACTTCCAAGCCTTTTCATGACACTTTATGACCAAGGGCAATACCATCCCTGACCAAAAATGGTACTTCTCCTAGTTTAGTAGCAAATTTGTCTCTTTACACCGAGCAAGCACCTTATTAAGATTCTTCAAGAAAACTTCAAAAGAGTTACCGAATATAGAAAAATAATCCATAAATACCTCTACGAAGTTTCTACCATATCATAGAAGATTGCCATCATGTAGTGCTGGAAAGTGGGGGGTGCATTACATAGCCCGAATAGCATGCGCTTGAATGCATAGGAACCATATGGACATGTAAAGGTCTTCTTCTCTTGATCTTCTAGAATAATGGCTATCTCATTGTGGCCTAAATACCCATCTAAGAAACAATAGTACTAATTTCCTGGAAGCCAATCTAGCATTTGATTAATGAAAGGGATCGAGTAGTGATCTTTCAAAGTGGCTTCATTGAGCTTGTGGTAGTCCATGCAAATTCTCCAAACTATGACTGTCTAAGTTGGAATCAAATCATTTTTCTCATTAGTAACCACCGTTATGCCTCTTTTTTTAGGGATGCATTGTACTAGACTGACCTACTTACTATCTGAAATAGGATAGATAATGTTTGTATCTAGCCACTTAATCACTTTTTTACTCACCATATCTTTCATTACTGGATTTAGTCTCTACTGATGTTGAACACTTGGTCTATGCCCTTCCTCCATGAAAATTTTATGCATGCAATAAGCAGGGCTTATTCCCTGAATATCAGATATCCGCCAACCAATCTCCTTCTTCCTCCTTTTTAAGATAGCTAAAGTTTTTCCAACCTGTGCTTCAGACAAACCTATGGAGAGAATAACTGGTAAGGTGTCATTTTCCCCCAAGTAAGCATACCTGAGGTGTGATGGCAATTCCTTCATCTTCAACTTTGGGGCTTCCATAAAAGATGGCATGGTTGGTGGCCCAAGCTATCTATTTAGAGGCTCAAAATTTCCTATGCAGATAAATACATTGGCTATATCTAGAACTTGCATCATAATATGGGCTGCTGCATTTCCAAAACTATCATACCCAACTGGTGCTCTCTTTAAAGGATCCTTTGAAGTAATTAGTGGAAGATCCAATTCAAGATCAATCATCGTGATTACAGACAACTCCTCATAGATAGCCAGCAGCTTTATCACCTTGTAGATATCAAACACTTCAACTTTATCATGTGCCCTCATTGTGAGCTACCCAGCAGCTACATCTATCTACGCCCATCCAGTATCTAAGAATGGATTTCCCAAAATAAATGGGACTTCTAAATCTGCATCAAAGTCCAAATCAATGAAATCCATGGGGAAGATAAGTGACCCCACTTGCACCAACACATCTTCAACTATCGCATTGTGCCTTGCAAGCGAACGATCAGCTAGCTGCAAAATAACTGTGGTGGGCCTTGAACTTCCCAACCTCATTTTTTTGAACAAAGAAGTGGGCATCAAGTTAATGTTGGCCCCAAGTTCGTACAATCCCCGAGCTTTGATAGACTGCGTAATAGTGATCTGGATGGTGAAACTTCCTGGATCTTTGAGCTTTATTGGCAGTCTATTCTAAATTCGGGATATACACTCTTCAGTAAGTGTGATAGTAGTATACTCTATCAACCTATTCTTTTTCTCTACAATGTCCTTAATGTACTCGGTATACCTAGGAATTCCTTGAAAAAAATCAACAAGAGGAAGATTAATGTGCACCTGTTTTAACAAACCAATAAGCTTTTGAAAACATGCTTCCTCTTTTTGCTTTTTCAGCCTCTGTGGGAACATGAGAGGTGGCTTCACACTTGTTACTTTATTTTTACTGTTCATTTATTTCTCAACCTCTACTTGCTTCTCATCTCTCACCATAGCCCTATGAGTTGCATTCTTAGGCTCTAATTCCTCCAATTATTTACCACTTCGAGTAGAAACCACATTAACATACTTGGGATTTGGAGCTGTATCACTTGGTAGACCTCTCTGAGGTCTGGTGTTTTGTGCCCCATCTAGCTATCCCATCTGAACCTCTAGTGTCTTTGTGGCTAACTGCTAATTTTTTATGTCAGCAGCCATTTGTGCTTAGTTAGCCATAGTCTGCTTTAACATCACCTCAATGTTGCTGGATTAAGCATTAGAGTTGCTACTCTGAGCCTGTTGTTGAAGATTCTATTTTCCCTCTTGGTTCTTATACTGATTGACATTCTGCCCTTTATTTCCACCCCATGAGAGTTTAGGGTGATTTTACCAACTTGAATTATACGTGTTCCCAAAATTTTGATTACCTTGGCGTTGAGAATTATCCATAAAGTTTACTGATTTTGGATTCGCTGTACAGGCTTCTGCTAAGTGATCCCCATTACCTCATACCTCACACCAAGTCTGAGTTTGTTGTACCATGTTCACGGGAGCCTGCTGATGTCCCAAATTTAGGTTACTAAACTGAGTGTTCATCTAATTTTATAAAGAGGCATATGCAATGCAATGGTTGTCAATTGATCCACTTCTAATAAACCTGCAGTATTTTTCATAGTGCTTCTTGAAACATCTGCATTTTATTTTGTATTTTCTTGTGATATGCAATTCAGAAGCGTATACAACTCATTATATGTCTTTGCTAAGTCTTGTCCACCAGCTGCTGAATCCAAAAGAATCTTCATGTTAGGCTTAAGTCCCTCTATAAAAGTATGCACCAAAACTTCATTGGTCTGATGGTGGTGTGGGCAATCATGAAGCATGGACTTAAACCTCTCCCAGGCTTGATACAAGTTTTCACTATCCTTTTTTCTGAAGCTCAAGATCTCACTCCTTAACTTTGCAGTCATTCCATATGGAAAGAAATGCATCAAAAACTTCTTAGCCAGATCATCTTAGGTAGTGATGGAATTAGGTGGTTCAGCCTTCAACCACCTCTTTACTTCCCCTAATAGAGAAAAAATGAAGAGTGTGAGTCTCACATAGTCAAACAAGCCTCCTGTAGGAATGTGTCACTAATCTCAAGAAAATTCTGCAAGTGATGCTATGGATCTTCATGAGATAGCACTGTAAACTACCCGCTGGTGTGCAATAGTTGCACCATATTTTGTTTAAGCTCAAATCAACCTCCTGTTTTTGGTCTGCGAATGCTGGAGGTGACATTATTGGCAAGTGGGATTGCCACCTCATGAACTGGCCTTACTGCTGCCATCTCTACGGGAACAATTTCTATCAGATCAGCCAGTTTAAGCTGTTGAATTGGATATTAATGAGCTGCTGCTCTTCTCTACTGATAAAAAGCTCGTCCGGGTTCCAAATACTGTTCTACCAACTCTCTTTCTTTGGCCAGCTTGAAGTACAAATTAAACTTGCAAAAGCAGCCGCTAAGATCAAGTTGTCAATACTTATATAATATTATTATTAAAAACAAAATTCAAAAAATCACTAATTACTTAAGTCCTCGGCAACAGCGCCAAAACTTTGTTGCAGCCTACCGTACACGCAAGTGTACATGGTCTAGCAAGTAATATAGTGGCTCTTTGAGAGCCAGATGTCGAACCCACAGGGACTATGTTCTTAGCAATTCGCTTAATTTAATTTCTACTAATATTTCAAACAAGTGTTGCGAGTTATCAAGAAAATTCATGAAATTATATATTTCTAATATTTTGAAAAAATAATAAAGTAGGACAATCATGATTTGAGCAAAGATTGTAAACAATATCGAGGGAAATTCCAGGGTTACGGAATTTACCACAATCATGTATAATATTTATTCATCTCAATGAACTTTACTTCTCTAATTGCTGATTTTGGGGTTAATTATACGATTCAAGAATGGTCATCCTCTAAATCACCTATTTAAACTAGCCTCACAACTACGTCATTGAGTGGGGATGTGAGTTTCTAATTCAAATGCATTAATGATTTCATCCCGTTCATAACCAAATAAGGCAACTAGGTATATTGCTATCCTAGTTGCAAGTCAACCCTAACGTGAGCCAGAGATGATCTTATTCCCCATATTTTTCATCCTATTCTCACGTTCCCATGGTCAGTTCATGCAAGAAATACCCATTTATTCTAATGTTGGCCAGACAATAAATAGTAAGCATAAGAACACAAGAGCAACTAAATGAGAAACAAACTTCATTGATTCAAATAAAATACTAAATAGTCATGTTCTATCCATAATCCCAGAACAAGGTATCTAGCTACACATAATCAGGAATAAAATATCAAAATTAATGTTAATCATACCAAAACTAATGTGTGGCGGAGTTACAAGATGAAGAACCTTCATAAAAACCCTTGTGCTCTCTATTTTACTCTAAAAAATTGTAAGTAAATGACTTCAGGTCGTCCTTGGGATATTTATAGAGGTGGACCCCTTAAAACTCATGCCCATTAAGAGTTGGCCAAAGATTTGATGAAATCCCATTAAAGAAATAGCTCCACAGCACGGAGGGTAACGCAGGGCAGTCAACTGCACGGCTCGCCCTCCAACACACAGGCGTGGGCTGTCTGACATGGGTTTCTCTCATATTCCATATTACGCTCGTACATGTTTCTCCTATAATTTTGGTTCCCTTCCAGATGCATTTTATCTTGATACATGCTAATCACATTTTTTAGTTCATCCATATAAATATAGCATAAAATGCAAGCAACTATACCTATTTTCTTTCAAAACTAAGCTAAAATGTGGGTAAAATGCGGCACTTGGGTGTATAAGTATGCCCAAGATCATCTTGTGTAAATTTCAATCTAGAAATTTTGATTTGATATTATATGAAACTTGCAATTAAACAAAATTTAAGAGGACAAACTTTGGAAAAAGGGGACATTAAACAAACTTTAATAAAGATTTTTCACAAGTTAACTTAAAAAAAATTATTGGTTATTCAAATCTGTTTAATCCGCCAGTTAACCATATTTAGCAGATCTTTTAAGGTGCTTAATACCTTCCTTTGAGGATCATTTAAACTCGTGCCTTGGGTTTGCGATAGGGGTAGAGGTCAGACTAGGACATTCAGACCAACTAGAGGTCAGGTTGGGATTAACTCCTCAGGTTCTGGAGTTGCTTGTGATATTGAGTTTATTGAGATAGAGGGGTTGAGGCCAGTGCAAACACCACATGCTATCCTATCATACCTATGCTTGAGGATTTCTTGGTTTGAGTGTTGGGTTTTCTTTAGGGGGTGGCTCCTATTTTGATTTAGCATGCTACTTTGGGACTTCGGATTCCAGATGCACATTAAACTATAGATTCTTCTAGAGTTGACAATATATTATTGGGGATCGCTCCACATTTAGTGAGCTTACCCTTTATGTCCATGGAGGGACAAAGTAAGTTTGTAGTGTTCATGAGGACAGATCCTCCTCGATTTGATGGAGATCCTAGGTTTGATACTTATATGTTCTTGCTTGGTTGTTACAAGAGTTTACACAGGTTGGGCTTGGTGGATTATAATGGAGTCGATTTTACTGCCTTTCAGTTCTTTAGACTAGCCAGATAGTGGTGGAGTATTTTGGTAGAGAGTAGACTAGTTTGATCACCTCCTCTTTTATGGGATTAGTTTGCTTGAGAGTTTGTAGAGGACTTTGTGTGGAGACATAAGAGATTGGCGGGCAAAAGGACCCATATATTTAATGATGATAGCGAGGTGTATGGTAGAGGCCAAGATCCTCATGGTTATTATCAGAGAGGATTAGATTGTGGTGGTTGTTCAGGTACTTTAGGCCTTGTTCAGTGGGCTCCTACTTCTTTGGGTTGCTTCTTATATAGAGATCTTGAGTACTATAGGAGGGATTGCCCATAATGTAGATAGATAGATGCCTTATCAGTTGCTCAGAGAGATGACAGGTCTCAGTATCATGTTCCATAAGATGGACTCGAGGCAGGATCTTATGGTACAGTAGTCATTGGTATGGTTTTGGTATGCTTCTAATTTGTCTTAGTAGTGTTTGACTATGGTTCTGCATTCTCCTATGTGTTACTCATTCGGCTTTGAGTCTTGATATGATTCATGAGGTTTTGCTGGGTCTATTGATATTGATAACCCATAGATGATTCTTTAGTGGTGGATTGGGTGTGACGATCCTACGTTGTGACTCTTTTAGAGTATATCGTCCGATCCTAGTAGTATTATTGGTTTATTTCTATGAATTAGGATCAGTTATTGATGATTCTTACTGAGTACACGTGTTTCATACTCACTCTTGTTTTTTTCTTTTTCTTGTTTTTTGCACCCTATGAAGATATTGGTTCGAGTAGTAGATCGTAGATTGTGTTCCTTCAGTGTTGACATTGTGGAGATCGAGGTAGTGGCTGAAAGATTTCAGAACTGACCGAATCTCTCCTCTTCTATCTTGTGCTTATTTTGCATTTAAGCTATTTTAGACTATTTGATATTACTCTCTATTAGAGGCATGTACTAGTGATAACCAGACTTGGGATGTATCTTTGAAATTATTATTTCATATTAAATATTTTGAGATTATTCTATTCTTCTTCTTCCGCTTCTAATTTACTTTAATTATTGAGTTTGGGTTGGGTTAGACTTATAGGTACTGGAGGGTGCGACGGTGTCATTACGTACTCTATTTTGGGTCGTGACACCTAAAGAGGAAATTACAAAGTTGCTCTTGAACAACTTGTGCCCTAGATGAATGGAGGAAGTGGAGAGAGAGACAGAAGAGAAATCGTATTGATCTTATTAATATTGTATTAATATTTTGTGTTACAATGGGAATTAATCTTCCCACCTATATAGGAGCCTATGAAACAAATCAAATCCTAAAGTTAGTTATAACGAACTTTGCTGCCAGTCGACTTAACAGAAAAGTACGTGCGACTCATGTGACTGCCAACTGAACCAACCAACTCTTCTAATCTAACTGTAACTCAGAAATGCACTAAGTGACACACATCAATTATTTTCTCGACACTTGTCAAAACCTTCCAACACTTGTCAAAGCTTGAAGACAATCTTCATGCTGGTAAATAGGCATTCTTTTGTTCAGTAAAATATACAACTCAACATTACCACCCCAACACTTCTTCTTACTCTCTCTTCACGTTTCTCCTTTCCTCTTCTGCTTTATTTAATTATCTTTTGGTTTTGTTTTTTTATTTAGTTTTTAACACTGTAATTTTGTTAATATTACTTTTTATATTACTATTTTGCTAGTAATTAATTATATTACTGTTATAATTCTTCAGTAGTATTTTGTTATTAATAAATTATATTATTATTGAGTTTTTATCATTGAGATATTTTACCATTATTTCCCAAAAGAAAGTTGGCTCCTTATTAAATTTGCTGATTCAGGCCAAAACTTTGGTGCTTTGTTTCTAATCAGCATGTTCCTTATTATATTCAGGATTGTTTGGTTTTTCCTCTCACTCTATCTTGTTGTGGAGTGTAGGCCATTGTTTTCTGTCTTTTAGTGTCATACGGCTCACTAAATAAGAAGTATATTCTAATAAATAGTGCCTTTGTCCAATCCAGAATAAACAAAAATCACACCAACAATGTCTTTATAACATCTCCAAGCACCTAATTGATTTTAAAAAAAAAAACTAGAATGTAGGCACTTATGTAGGAACAATCATAGTTTGTTCTTCAAAAATCAATATTTGTATCTTTTTAACTCTCTTGATTCAAATGTTTATGATCACCTAGATATATAACAATTGAATTTTTTTAGAGATGATGTGCTAGATTATGTTGTTACATCTCTATTTAATATGTAGGATTGACTCCAGGACTAATTATTGGTTTGAGGTCTGCCTTTGTAAACATAGAATGTATTCTTAATCTGTAGTTAAGGCTTGTCTACACAAGCACATTTTTTAGGCCTCGTAAAATCTACCAAGACAAATATTCAGTAATGTTGAGGATTTGGGAAATTAAATTTTGTGTCCTGGTTTGGTAAGAGGCTATTTAAATTGGCCAAACAATACTGAAGTGGGACGATGGCAAACTGGGATGATACTTGTAATCACTGCATCAGAGGCCGCTACCTCAGGTCTCCCAGGAAAAGCTAAGCATTGACCGCGTCCACTACTAGACTGAGCAACTCCTTGGCCATTACCACAAAATCCCTGAGCCCCACCTATGGTACCTCAAGACCCACCTCTACTGCCCTGTGTACCCCCTCTAACTACTGACACTGGAGTCGGACAAAGCTGAAGCTGAGAACCCTGCTGAGGAGAACCCAATGAACGTCGGGGACAATCCCTCGCTAAGTGACCATGCTCATCACACACAAAACATCCCCTACTAGTTGAATCACGTTGTGAAGGCCTAGAAGAACCAGAACGCCCTAAACCAAAATGAGACCCTCGACCTGCATGACCTGATCTCTGACCACTCAACCTACAACCCCACCATTTGAACTCTGCAACGCTGCATGAATCGATCTACCATGGTAATCATGAGAGCCACTTCCTGACAAATCCCTACTTCTGGATGACTGACCACTGAAACCGTCCTGTCGGCGTATCCACTTAGCACCACCACTCTGAGTACCCTGATGAATAGGCTTGATCATCTTGGCATGATCCACAATACTCTAAAATGACCCTCCTTGAACTAAATTAATTTTTGTAGAGTGTATATTAATAGTACTAAATATGGTATATTAATAATGTTCAGATTAGTTATGTTGATATTATTTTTTATATACTATTTGGGTGGTATATTAAGGATAATTTTGTCTTTAACCATTCTTATCTATGTATTAATAATTCTTGTATTTACACATATCATGATTTGTTCCGTATTATTTCTACACTCTATAATATTGAATATGATGTATAACTAATACATATATAAGTTATGTACAAATTGAAAATTTTATCAAATAAATGTTTTTTTGGAAAGCAAGTTAATTTCGAATGTTTGGTAAGTAAGCAAAATAAGATATCATCTCAAAAGAGCATTTATATGTAATCTACAAAAACTTATAAAGATGGGAGTGGGTGGAGTGTGGGGCCTCAGGGGCGAGATGTTCAAAGAGGTTGAGGGTGTTGGGTGGGTGAGAGTATGAAATAAACATAGAATGTCACCTATAAAATAAGTTGTCCCTACTTTTATTAAAGAAATCATTTTTCTTATTTTTAACTAACTTACTTTCTCTAAAAAAAATGTTTTCCAAAAATTTTGTCCAACCAAACATAGAAAAATAATAAAACATTTTTCAAAAAATATTTTCCTCCATACCCAACACACCAATAAGGTAAGTAGGCGTTTGACTATGAAAAAAAAATCACTTTATTTGGAATTTTCAAAGTTGGAGTTGGAGTTAGAGTTGTGTTTGACCATAGTTTCTGAGGTTAATATTTAGAATTTAAATGTATTTCTAAAAAAATACAAAATATTATTTGAACATGTAATACAATTTAAAAGAGGTTATTTTAAGAAAATAAAAATTTTAGAATCTTTTTGAAAAAAAAAGTGAAAATAACATTTCAAGTTATATTTGAAATTCTCATGACCAAACATTGTCTTTCAAATAAAGCGAAATAATATTCCAAAAAAAAAAGTGAATAATATTATGACCAAACGGGTCCCAAGTATTCCAAAAAATATTATCCCAGAATAAATTTAATATCAAAGTTAATCATAATATACCCCAGCCTATTCAAATAATGAAAAAACATTTTTGACCTTCTCACAAAATGAAATAAGAGAAGTTAACTAGTAGAAAACCGAGCGAGGATACCAAATGTGTCATGTGGACGGAGGCCACCTTCTCCACCGCCTCTAACTGAGGTTCTTACCGATGCTATTGCAACGATGCCTTTCACATCACCACCACCATCTCCGGCTTGAGTTCCTCCTTCTACATATAGTGAAATAAAGGTTTTGGTTTGTTACTAATTCTCAGGTCTAGTGTTGGCTACTGAAGCCTTTTATGGTAATAGACTCTAGTGTTGGATATTGAAGACTTTTATGGTAATAGAATCTAGTGTAAATTCATATCTGGAAATTTTGATTTGGTGATCTACAAAACTTGCCATGAAGCTAACTTTAAGGGGAGAAACTTTGGAAAAAAATATAACTTTCATATGTAAAAACTAGGAAGAAGTGATAGGTACACTTGCTAAAGGATTTCAAACTTCGGAAAAAAGGTTACAAGAAACGAAAACTGAATGCAGCATAGAATTAGTTGGTATTGTGGGATGTCCCACTTAAGACCTGACCTATTTAAAGATCTCTTGATGTTCCCTTGGGAACAATCCATCTTTGAATGAAGAGACCAATTCTTAAATTTATGAAATCACATGTTAGATGGATGAGAAATTATAGTATGAAAGTAAAGTCCAAAGATGCTTTCTACCTAATGCCTCTTGTTTGCAGTACCTAGTCGAAGGAAGTGAACTCTTGTGGAAAGCTTTGAAGAATGGCACTCTGCTGAATCAAATACGGAGGCCAAAAGGCTCAAGTAACTATTGGAGTCTGCTTGGTGACAGGTACATCAGCGCTAGTACTAGCCAATATGGCGAGTCGGATGTTGCTATTTTCCTTGTTAGCAGAGGGTGTTGGGCTTTTATTCTCACTACATAAAGTCTGTAGGTGTCAACTTTGAAGGATTTCCCATGTATGTCGTACAACTAAAGGAAATGAGAGAACGTCACAGTTGAAAGTGTAATTCAGCTGCCATCTCTTGTGCTGAAGTATAGGATACATGTTATGTTACTCTTTTAGTTGATGTTCATATTTTATCATAAGTTAATATGGTGATGGGATTATATTTGTTGTGAACATTAAAACTCTTCTGATGACTGTTTACTAGAACACTTTTATGTACATACACCCACATATAGTGAAATAAAGGTTTTAGTTTGTTACTAATTCTACGGTCTGTTGGATATTGAAGCCTTTTATAGCAATAGAATCTAGTGTAAATTTCTATCTGGAGATTTTAATTTGGTGATCTATGAAACTTGCGATGAAGCTAATTTTAAGAGGTCATGCATTGGGAAAAAATGGACATTAGACACGCTTTAATAAAGATTTTTCACATGTTAACATAAAAAAAAAAAATTAAATGATTAGTCAAATATGTTTAATCAGATCCTTTAAGGTGCTTAACACCTTCCTTAGAGGATTACTTGAAATATTACCCCAAAACACTGATTTTAAATAAAAAGGTTTTCAAAAAAAAAAATGCCTTTTTAATGGTTTCTTAGTTTTCCTAAAATTAAGTGGCGACTCTTTATTTTTCTAAAATCAATTTTTGCCAAAAGTTATAAAAAGGTTTTGAACTTCAGTATCGAAATTCGATCGTAACACCATCTAAACAGGCCCTATGCCCATCCAATCAAACTTTGACTTCAAGGACATGTTTGACTACTTTTTCAAAAATGAAATAAGAAAAGTTTGACTACTAAACAAGATCAATTTAATGGAGTAAGGTGAGATATCCAGAATTAGATTATCCCAAGATAAATCTAATTTTAAATTGTATCATAATATATCCCATACTATTCATGAACCAAATTACTCCTGAGGATATTTATGACCCTTCTACAAAAATAAAATAAGAAAAGTTAGAAAAGAAATCGAGCGAGAATACCAAAGTCTTCATGTCAATGGAGGTCACCTTCTCCACCGCCTCTAACCACCTTTCTTACCGATGCTACAATTGCAACGATGTCTTTCATATCATCCCCATCACCTCTGGTGTGAGCTCTTCCTTTCGTTGCCCTCAGTGCTTTCATCGCCACCTCCTCCCTAATTACACTATTGCCAGTGTTATTCCGCCTTCTCAATCTTCTACTGTCAATTTTACCCCTCCAACCCCCAATTCTTTTACTCTTGATTCTTTTGATTCTGACTTGTTTAGGCTCCGCATACTTAGTAGCAAGCACAGAAGATTAATTTGGTAAATTTGATGAAAATTATGCTTAAATTTTAAATCATAAATTCCATTGAACCTTCTGTGTGTTGAATCTGAAGTAAGCCTATCTTGATTATTTCAATGCCATGTAGAGTGAGATAGTACTTGATTCATACTACATGTGTAATATAGAACTTGATCAGTGTGTCTATTGTAAAATTACATGACTGTACAATTTAGGAGACGATGAATTGACTTTCAAATATGGGGCTTTCAACTTATTCAATAGGTGAAAGAAATGTATTTATAAATCAATAGGTGGAAAGACATTCTTGAGTCATTTCTAGTACAATAAAGATTATTCAGCAGAGTGTATATGAATAGTACTAAATATGATATATTAGTAATGTTGCGATCAGTTTTGTTGATATTATTTCTTATATAATATTTAGTTTGATGTATTAAGGACAATTCTGTCTTTAGTCATTCTTATCTGTGCATTAATAATTTTGTATTTATCAATACCGTGATTTATTATGTATTTCTTATATATAATACACAAGTAAACGTTTTCTTGGAAAACAAGTTGATTTTGGTGTTTGGTAAGTAAACAAAAAAAAAAATCAAGAACATTTATATATAATATAGCAAAAATTATAAAGACAGAAGTGGGTGGAATGAGGGGCCTCAGGGTAGAATAGTCAAAGAGGTTGAGGGTATTGGGTGAGTGGGAGTATACAATAAACAAAATATCACTTAAATGTCACTTTTAAAACTTATTTTCCCTATTTCTATTAAAGATATCATTTTTCTTATTTTTAAACTATTTTCATGGAGATAATATTTTCCAAAAAAAATTATTCAACCAAACATAGAAAAATAATAATATATTTTCCAAAAAATATGTGCCTCCATACCAAACACACCAATAAGGTAAGATAACCAAAAGAGATTATCCCAAAATAAATTTAATATCAAAGTTACTCATAATATATTCCACCCTCTTCATCAACCAAAAGAACATTTTTTACGCTTCTCAAAAAATGAAATAAGAAAAGTTAGATTAGTAGAAAACCGAGCGAGGATACCAAAACGTCGTCATGTCGACAGAGTACAGCTTCTCCTCAGCCTCTAACCGCCATTCTAACCGATGCTACAACTGTAACGATGCCTTTCACATCACCACCACCACCTCTGGCGTGAGCTCCTCCTTTCGTTGCCCTGGCTGCTTTAATTGCCACCTCCTTTCTAATTACACCATTGCTAGTACTCTTTGACGCCTCCTTCTCAATCCAATTTTACCCCTCCCACCATCACCAACTCTTTTACTTTTTATTATTCCAATTCCGATACTGATACCGAATATGGGACTGATTCCGATGATCTTTCCTTTGAGTTGTTTCACGCAACTCAATTCCATTCTCCGACTCTTAAATCGGTTGTCGACTCACTCTCGAGTGTGAAACTCCATGAA
The DNA here is from genome assembly GCA_031232105.1 of Capsicum rhomboideum. Lineage (NCBI taxonomy): Eukaryota > Viridiplantae > Streptophyta > Magnoliopsida > Solanales > Solanaceae > Capsicum > Capsicum rhomboideum. The sequence goes on along the minus strand of CP124719.1, from coordinate 40,565,956 downwards.
TCATCGAAAAGTTGTCCTCTTTGTATGGAGGAATTTGTAATTGATTTGGAAGCGAGTCAATTTCCTTGGAACCATTTATTTCATAATGATTGTATTGTCCCTTGGCTTAATAGAAGTAATACTTGTCCACTCTGCCGGCATAAATTGCCGCAAGTAGATGAAGAGGAAATTGAAAAGGACCTCCAACAATTTTTGGATGGTGAAATTGGTTATAGAGATCAATTTCAAGATAATAGTGTTGTTCTTGCATCTACAACACTGGAAGTTGGTGAGGACCTTAGTGAAAGGGGTCTCGAGGAAATGTGCGATGAAGATGGTGATATATTGATGGTTGACATATAGACATGTATATATTTATCTTCTTCTTTTTTCGGTATGATTTTATCTATAACGTGATCACCATCTTTTGAGAAATAAATGTACATTGATTTTGCCATAAAAGATTTAATTTTTAGTGGGAAATGAAATGTAATTCAGCTGCTATATCTTATGGTGAAGTATAGGATGTATGTTATGTTACTCTTTAGTTGATGTTCAGATTTTACTGTAAGTTCATATGGTGGTGGGATTGATATTTGTTGCGAACGTTGAACTTCTTCTCGTGGAAGTTTACTAGAGCATTTTTATGTACATACACCCACATATAGTGAAATAAAGGTTTTGATTTGTTACTAATTCTCACGTTTGTTTGATATTGAAGCCTTTTATGGTAATAAAATCTAGTGTAAATTCTTATCTGGTAATTTTGATTTAGTGATCTATGAAACTTGTGATGAAGCTAACTTTAAGAGGACAGACTTTGGAAAAAATGGACATTAAACAAACCTTGAAAAAGATTTTTCACAAATTAACTTCAGAAAATTTTTAACGATTAGTCAAGTTTAAGTAATCTTCCTGTCAACCATATTTAGCGGATCCTCTAAGGTGCGTAACAACTTCCTTAGAGGATCACTTCAACCATTACCCCAAGCTTAGGTTTTAAATAAAAAAGTTTTCAAAAAAATGCCTTATTAATGATTTCTTAATTTTCCTAAAATTAAGTGGCGACTCTCTATTATTCTAAAATCAATTTTCGCCAAATGTTATAAAAAGCTTTTGAAACTCCAGTTTCAAAATTCTATTGTAACACCATCTAAATAGACCCTAAGCCCATCCAATCAAACTTTGGCTTCAAGGACATTTTTGACTACTTTTTCAAAAATGAAATAAGAAAAGTTTGACTAATAAATAAGATCAAATTTAATGAAATAAAGTGAGATATTCATAATTAGATTATCCCAAGATAATTCTATTTCTAAATATAATCGTGATATATCCCATATTATTCATGAACCAAATGACTCCCAAGGACATTTATGACTCTTCTACAAAAATGGAATAAGAAAAGTTAGGCTAGTTCCTAGAGAAAATCGAACGAGAATACCAAAGTCTTTATGTCAATGGAGGTCACCTTCTCCACCACCTCTAACTGTCGTTCTTACCGATGTACAATTGCAACGATACCTTTCACATCACCTCCTGCGTGAGCTCTTTGTTTTCTTGCCCTTGTTGTTTTCATCGCCACCTCCTTCATAATCACACCAATTCCAGTATTAATCAGTCATCTCAATCTTCTACTACCAATTTTACCCCTTCCACCGTCAACTTTTTTACTTTTGATTATTCCGATTCCGATGTTGATGGGACTAATTCCAATAATCATTACTTTGAGTTTTTTAATCCATCTCAATACTGTTATCCGACTATTACATCATTTCTGAACTCACTCCCAAGTGTGAAAATCGATGAATCATCAAAAAGTTGTTCGATTTGTTTGGAGGAATTTGTAATTGAATTGAAAGTGAGCCAATTGCCTTGTTAGCATTTCTTTCGTAATGATTGTATTGTCCATTGGCTTTATCAAAGTAATACTTGTCCCCTCTACCGATATAAATTGCCATATGAAGATGAAGACGAAATTGAAAAGGACCTGCAAGTTATTTTGGATGGCCAGATTGGTTATAGAGAATTTCAAGATAATAATGTTGTTCTTTCATCAACAACGCCATCTCATTTCTTAGGCTTGAGGGAAGTTGGTGATGACCTTAGAGAAAGGGATCTAGAGGAAATGCTCAATGAAGATGGTGATATATTGATTGTTGATGCATCAAATTTGAATGAAAGGACAAACATATAGACATGTATATATTGTTTATCTTTTTTTCTGTATGATTTAAAGGATCACCATCTTTTGAGAATTTAAAGTATTTGTAATTTTACATATAAGTATTACTTTTTAGTGGAAACAAAGTGTAATTTAGCTTTCATCTCTTATGGTGAAGTATAGGATACATGTTATGTTACTCTTGTAGTTGATGTTCATATTTTATCATAACTTCATATGGTGGTAGGATTGATATTTGTTGTGAACATCGAAACTTTTCTGATGGCTGTTTACTAGAACACCCACATATAGTGAAATAAAGGTTTTGGTTTGTTACTAATTCTCATGTCTGTTGGATATTGAAGTCTTTTATGGTAATAGAATCTAGTGTAAATTCCTGTTCTGAATTTTTATTTGGTGATCTATGAAACTTGCGATGAAACTAAATTTAAGAGGATAGACTTTGGAAAAAATGGACATTAAACAAACTTTAACAAAGATTTTCACTAGTTAACTTAAAAAAAAAATTTGATGATTAGTCAAATATGTTTAATTCGCCTGTTAACTATATTCAGAGGATCCTTTAAGGTGCTTAACACCTTCCTTAGAGGATCACTTGAACCACTACCCAAAACTCAGGTTTTAAATAAAAAGGTTTTCAAAAAAATGCCTTATTAATGGTTTCTTAATTTTCCTAAAATTAAGTGGCGGCTCTCTATTTTTCTAAAATCAATATTCACCAAAGTTATCAAAAGGTTTTGAAACTCCGGTTTCGAAATTCGATCGTAACACCATCTAAACAGGCCCTAAGCCCATCCAATCAAACTATGACTTCAAGGACATTTTTGACTACTTTTTCAAAATGAAATAAGAAAAGTTTAACTAATAAATAAGATCAAATTAATGGCATAAAGTGAGATATTCAAAATTAAATCATCCCAAGATAAATCTAATTTTATATTTAATCATGATATATCCCATCCTATTCATGAACCAAATAAATCCAAGGACATTTATGACTCTTCAATAAAAACAAAATAAGAAAAGTTAGACTAGTTCCTAGAGAAAACCAAGCGAGAATACCCAAGTCTTCATGTCAATGGAGGCCACTTTCTCCACCACCTCTTACTGTTGTTCTTACTGATACTATAATTGCAACAATGTCTCAACATCACCCCCATCACCTTCATCTTGAGCTCTTCTTTTCTTTTCTCTCGTTGTTTTCATCGACACCTCCTCCGTAATAACACCATTACCTATGCTATTCCGCCATCTCAATCTTGTGCTACCAATTTTACCCCTACCACCATCAATTTTTAAAATTTTTATTCTTTCGATTCTGATGTTGATGGGACTGATTTCAATAATCATTCTTTTGAGTTTTTTAATCCATACTGATTTCAATAATCATTCTTTTGAGTTTTTTAATCCATCTCAATATTGTTATCCAACTCTTAAATCATTTCTGGACTCACTCCCAAGAGTGAAAATCAATGAATCATCAAAAAGTTGTTCGATTTGCATAGAAGAATTTGTAATTGAATTGAAAGAGATTAAATTGTCTTGTAAGCATTTCTTTCATAATAATTGTATTATCTCCTGGCTTAATCAGAGTAATACTTGTCCCCTCTGCCGACATAAATTGTCGAATGAAGATGAAGACGAAATTGAAAAGGACCTTCAAGTTAATTTTGATGGTTAGATTGGTGATAGAGAATTTCAAGATTGTAATGTTGTTTTTACTTCAACAACACCATTTTGTTTCTTAGGCTTGAGGGAAGTTGGTGATGACCTTAGAAAAAGGGATCTCGAAGAAATGCTCGATGAAGATGGCGATATATTGATGGTTGATGCATCAAATTCAAATGAAAGGAAAAACATATTATGTATATATTATTTATCTTTTTCAGTATGATTTTATCTATAACGTGATCACCATCTCTTTGAGGAATTAATGCATTTTTAATTTTTCCCTAAAAGAATTACTTTTTGGTGGGAACAAAGTGTAATTTATCTAACATCTCTTATGGTGAAGAATAGGATACATGTTATGTTACTCTTTTAGTTATTGTCCATATTTTATCGTAAGTTCATATGGTGGTGGGATTGATATTTGTTGTGAATATTGAAACTCTTTTGGCGGCTGTTTACTAGAACACTTTTATGTTCATACCCACAAATAGTGAAATAAAGGTTTTGGTTTGTTACTAATTCTCAGGTTTGTTGGATATCGAAGCCTTTTATGGTAATAGAATCTAGTGTAAATTCCTATCTAAAAATTTTGATTTGGTGATCTATGAAACTTGAGATGAAGCTAACATTAAGAGCAGGGCCGGCTTTTGCCTAAAGCAGCTAAAGCGAAGGCCTTAGGCCCCTCAATTATGAAGGCCCCCATTTTTTCTACTTTAATTCTTTTTTCAATTATTGAGTACTTTAAATGGTAAAAAACAATAATTTTATATAAAAAGGGGAAATATATTTTACTGATGCTTCCAAGTTCCAACGATTTACTATTATTTTAGAAAATAGAAATAGTCTTTTGGTGCAAAAATTAATACTTTTTGAATATCTAATATGAAGGGAAAATATCAAAGAATACAAAAAGATTATTCGATCTATGAATCATAGATCATTTTAAACATTATGTAGTTGTCATAATTTAAATTTGGTACTTTATGACATGATTAATTCTTGTACAAAAGCTATATATTCCTTGAAGTGGTACTACATATATATTTATTGTTTTCATCTTCTACTAATTAGGGATGTAAATTTTGAAAAGACAATATATTTATAAGCATGTCGAGAAAATCGTACCGAAAGTATTAAAACAATATGTTTAACGATATGTTTTCATACTCCACAAATAAGAGATGCTTTATTTGAAACTAGTAAAAGTTAGTGAGGATCCAAAAATTAAAAAACAAGGTAATTATTTAACAATATATGACTTGAAAACATAATGGTCATCCTGATATTGATAAGTTGGACTTATTTTTTGAATCAAAAGCTTTGAGATATTGATATAATTTTTTTAAATTTTTTAAAGGCCTCTAATTAAAGTTTGGCTTTAGGCCACAAAAATCATTGAGCCGCCCCTGATTAAGAGGATAGACTTTGGAAAAAAATGGACATCAAACAAACTTTAATAAAGATTTTTCACAAGTTAACTTAAAAAAAAAATTAACAATTAGTCAACTATGTTAATCTGCCTGTCAACCATATTTAGCGGATCCTTTAAGGTGCTTAACACCTTCCTTAAAGGATCACTTGAACCATTACCCAAAACTTTGTTTTTAAATAAAAAAGTTTTCAAAAAAATGCCTTTTTAATGGTTTCTTAATTTTCCTAAAATTAAGTGTCGAATTTCTATTTAGAAAATCAATTTTTGCCAAAAGTTGTCACAAGGTTTTGAAACTCCAGTTTTGAAATTCTATCGTAACTCCATCTAAACAGACCGTAAGCCCATCCAATGAAACTTTGACTTTAAGGACATTTTTGACTACCTTTTCAAAAATAAAATAAGTAAAGTTTGACTAATAAATAAGATCAAATTTAATGGAATAAAGTGAGATATCCAAAATTAGATAATCCCAATATAAATTTAATTTTAAATTTAATCATGACATATCCCATCCTATTCATGAACCAAATGAATCCCAAAGATAGTTATGACTCTTCTATAAAAAAATGAAATAAGAAAAGTTCACTAGTTCCTAGAGAAAACCGAGTGAGAATACCTAAGTTATCATGTCAATGGAGGCCACCTTCTCCACCGCTTCTAACCGTCATTCTTATCGATGCTACAATTGCAACGATACCTTCCACATCACCACATTACTTCCGGCATGAACTCTTCATTTTGTTACCCTCGATGTTTTCACCGCCACTTCTTCCATAATTACACCATTGCCAGTGCTATTTCATCATCTCAATCTTCTGCTACCAATTTTACCCCACCCACCGTAAAAAAAATTACTTTTGAATCTTCTTATTCCGATGTTGATGGGATTGATTCCAATAATCGTTCCTTTGAGTTTTCTAATCCATCTCAATACTATTATCTGACTCTTAAATAGTTTCCAGACTCGCTCTCAAGTGTGAAAATTGGTGTATCATCAAAAGTTGTTCGATTTGTATGGAGGAATTTGTAATTGAATCGAAAGCAAGTCAATTTCATTGTAAGCATTTCTTTCATAATGATTGTATTGTCCCTTGTCTTAATCAAAGTAATACTTATCCCCTTTGTCAACATAAATTAACATATGAAGATGAGGACGAAATTGAAAAGGACCTGCAAGTTATTTTGGATGGTCAGATTTGTGATAGAGAATTTCAAGTTAATAATGTTGTTCTTGGTTCAGCAACACCACCTCGTTTCTTAGGCTTGAGGGAAGTTGGTGATGACCTTAAAGAAACGGATCTCGAGGAAATGTGTGATGAAGATGATGATATATTGATGGTTGATTCATGAAGTTAAAATTAAAGGATATAATACTTTTATTTATTTACTGCTTTTTAGATAGTAATAAGTTCGGGGTCTACTTTATCATGGTTATTTCCTTGGATATTTCTTTGTTGAACCTGGCATATATAAAAAGAAATTCTATATCATTGGTTTGTTTGGGCTCCGCATATTTAGTAGCATGTACAGAAGATTAACTTTAAGCCTAAATATTACATCATAACTTTAATCGAACCTTCTTATCTGTTGAATGTGAGGCAAATTTGTCTTGATTATTCCAATGCCGTGTGGAGTGAGATAGTGGTTGATTCATTTTGCCTGTGTAATCTAGAAGTCGATCTGTGTGTCTATTTTGAAATTATAGGGCTACGCAATTTAGCAGAGGATGTATAGACTTTCAATTATGGAGCTTCCAACTTATTCAACACGTGAAAGAAATGTAGTTGTAAATCAAATAGGTGGAACGACATTTTTTAGTCATTTCTAGAACATTAAGGATCATTTAGTAGTGTATATTTTTTTTTTTTGGTAAGTAAATTTTTATTTACCAAAGCAAAATTACAAATCATAAAAATAGCACACTTGGAAAAAATAGCCCCAAGCCTTGCTAAACAACCAAGATCATCTAATACCTATCAAAATGACTACTTTAAAGGCTAGGGAAATACATTGAGTTCTTGTAACAACTTTCGTGGTAATTTTTAGCTTTTTCTATGTTATGACCATTTTGCCCTTCTCGTTATGTCATTTATGAGTTGTGGAGATGGTTGGCAGTCCCCGAAGTGTTTGGGAGTGATTTATGTGAATTTGAGATTTTGATCAATATTTTGTTATCTGATTATCGGATGGTGATTTTTTCAGTTCCATTAGCTCCAGCGAAATTAGGTTGGTAGCATGGTTGGTTAGGGTCTTAAGGCTTTTGGTATGATTTTGAGCGTTTGGATGAGAAGTTGAAATTTTATGCTTAATATTGACTTTGGTCAACATCCATCAATAAAGACCTCCGTTGGAAATTTTGACAGCACCATTGAGTCTAGAATGTCGTTTCCAAGCTATTAAAATATTTGGTTTGTGTTCGGGAGGTTCGAATGAGTTTTGGGTGTGTTTTTAAACATTTTGGGTGCTTTGGCCTTGTTTAAATAAAATCTGTCGACAAAAAGGTTCGTTATTAGTTTTAAAGATAAAAAAATTATTCCGAAACTTCTAAAATGTCATGTATGAATTATAGGACTGATCTGGAAAGTTTGGTGTAATTTCGATAAGCCGAGATCGAGTTTTTATTACGGAACATGAAATAATTCTTTAACAAGTAAAAATAATATCTGACTGGGAAAACAAGCATGAAATCGAGTTCTGATTGAACGAGTATGTCCGTATAATTATTTAGGAATTACAGGGAAAATAATCGGGGCATTTTTCTATCGTATAAGGAATTGACAGCCTTTTAGTGAGAAATAATATTGTTGGTGCATAAATGGCTGGTACATATTTCTGAACAGTGTATTTAAATTTCAGACTGTATTTATTTGGTATTTTGAGCATATTGGGAATTGTGGAGCTCAGAATTAAGTGATTCTCATAGGATTCTTCTCAATTTATCAAGGAGGAAAGTATCCAATGCTTAGGTTGATATTCTTCCATGATTTCTTCAACTGATTTTCTTTCTTTATCCGTGAATTTATCGGATAAAAATTGGGGTCTTATTGATTCGAGCTCAGTTGTTGATGAAATTTCATATTTAGGATCCTTATGTTATGGAAAAATGGATTTTGACAAAAATTTACTGATTCATCATTCGTTTTCTCATTTTTAAACTGCTTTTGAACATGGAAATTTGGAATTTCCTGATAAAGTTAAATACTGATAGTTTGATGATTTTTAACTTGATTTCAACTCCATTTTTTATGGGATTTTAGATTTGAAATCCTCAGATTATGGATAAAGTGATTTTCTGCTAAAATTCCAGTTTTACCCTTTTATTTTTGAGGTTGATTTTTGAGGTGATTTTTAGACCAGGAATCAAAGTATGTCAATATAGATATCGTTGGTCTTGTATTTATGTGTAAATATCATATTTGATTAGATTGGATGTATTTGGTGGTGATTCAAGGGAGTAGAGCTTTCATTTGATTGTTCGGGCTGTGATAAGACTTTACGGGTTTTCTTAAAGGCAAGTTGAGATCTACCTTAACTCTTTTCAGAGGTGTGTAAGTGTTATATGCTTATTGCTTGTGCTTTGTGAATCACTAAGGGTTTTTGGGGGTCCCGTCTAGATGAGATGGAGAGGATCTTTGCAAATACCAGAATCTATAGATAGGGTGAACTAATAAAATATGCATCTTCACTGTTCTCTCTACTTGCTGACATGTTTATGAAAATTATGGATAGATGACTTATTGACCTTGAGTAAATTTATAGTCGATATCTATTTAAGAGCTTGAAATCATGTTTAGTGGTTTTTGATAGAATGATTGAGATTTAGTAACCACTTAGGGGATAATTATGTTTTGTATGTTATTCGATGAAATGATTGAGATTTAGTAAACACTTAGGGTATAAATAGATTTGTAGTATCTGATGTATTTTTTGGGGTTTAGTAATCACTTAGAATATAAATAGAGGATAGTATAATTAAGTAGTTAAGAGAGGAATCTTAGCTTGGTTTAGGTGAGTGAATAAAGGTGAACTTTAGGGCATGTTGTTAACTAGTATAGTTCCCCTTTTAGTATTTGAGTCTAAGGGTGTCATGATTGGGAAAAGTAGAACCTTATTGTGTAAAATAAGCTATGGTTTGGGTAAATTCTCTATGTTACATTATTTTGATTGGTTATCATTATTGTGATGCCCTAGTTGGGGCTTGTATTGACTATATTATTGACTTGAGAGATTATTATCATTGAGATGCCCGTACGAGGGCTGGTATTGATCTTATTGGAGCATTAATTGTCCTTTATTATTGTTGTGATGCCTGCGTAGGAGCTTGGATTAATATTATTGATGTCTTATATGACTTCCTTCTACTATGTTGTCATGAGATGGCTTGTATCATGATTTACTGAGATTTAGGTGACTTGGGTTCATTATACCATTGCCGAGATGATTATTGTGTATTATTAATTTTGTCATGATCATGCATATTTATTCATTACTCATATTCATGGAAACTGGTACTATTGAGAAATACTGATTTTGAAAAAAATGAGACATTTTATAAAACACATTAGCTGAGGGATGTGCCTGCAAGGTTGATTGATGAGATTGTGATTGGTATATGGGTTGCGAACCAGTCACAACCCAAAAACTCAGGTCGTGATGGCACCTAAATTAATCCACAAATGGATAAGTCAAAACCATAGTCTAAAACAGCGAGTAAAGGGCTAACATGCGGAAGAGAGAGAAATAGGATAAAAAAGTAATCTAGGGCAAGCACATGGGAAGGTATATATAAGCATAGCATACAAAAAGAGGAGAAGGGACAAAATGTACAAAATAAATCCCCAAAGACTTGGTAAGGTCGGTACAAGAGTTACTATAACAAGGAGTACTAGACAGATACCAAAATATACAAAATAGTCTATGAATATACAAAATAAGATTGGTACTAAAATAAAAGGAGATGGATCAGCTCCAGACGCTGAAAGCTAACCCAAGTCTCCGATCAGCAGCTCCACTAGAGTAGGCGTCAACGGCGATGACTCGTACTAGGATCTACATTAGGGAAAAAGATGTAGAAGTATAGTATGAGAACCAAAACATGGGGTACTCAGTAGGCATCATAGGCCGACTGAGCTCAACTAAAGTAAAAGAAAAAATAGGGTGCGAATCTATACTAAGAAGCAATAAAAGAGGAGTTATGAGGGAAATAACGGGCTATGATAAGCAAATGCAGGATTGGAATGTAAATAACTCAAGGGAGTAAATATATGCCTAGCTATAACCTAACTGCACCCGTACAAGCCTAGAAGCTATACATTATAAAACAAAACACCAACCGAGTCTCCATAAGCACGGTGGGTGCAAGCAAGGAGTAATACTAATATAAGGCCAAGTATAACAGTAAGGAAAGTAAAAATGAGCCAAGATGAGCAATAAGCGTACCGTATATCCTTCCTCTAGTCATAACCATAAATCTTATGTATTTCCATTGAAGGATTAACAATAATCAATGTTGGACTCAAACTGAAACTAATAGCTACTAAACAGTATACCAGATGTTGAACTCGAATTAGAACTAATAGGTAATACATAGTAAATTAGGTGCCGGACTCGAACCAAAACACATAAATATGCAATAAGTAGTAATAAGCCAAAGTTTTGTTTCATACCAAGTCTATCTAGTCCTTTTTCCTATTTTAGAAGGCCAAATTTATTAAAAGAGTGCAAAGTTCCGTTAATTATGTCAAAAATCGTGATTTAAGGCCAAAATATTATACATGCCAAGGATACTGAAGCTAACGAGCATAATATAGCAATTAAGCCAACCCAAACCCCAATAACCAGTCACTCGAAACAATCCTATAATCAGCCATGTGAAAAGAGGGTGTTATTCTAAAGCAAACTACATTAAAAAGGGTGATAAGGACAACTATAAGTCCTGAGAACCAACCTAAGGCAAGCATCTACCCGAACCTAGGATAAGGCTTCTAAATTCAATCCCAAGGCCCTAAGTATGCTATGTCAAGTGATAGAGAAGAAGCAAATACCAGCTTAAGGGAATCTCAGGCGGAAATCTATCCTAAAGCCCCCTAATCAGCGAAAATAATCAGGAATTGCCTAAACGACTATCTAAACCATAATAACCCACCAATAATTAGCACAATACCATACTAATACCATAAAAGAGAAAAGTCTAAATAAAGGTAAGCCTAGCCTACCTGAACACCACCAAACGCACTCGAAACCTCTATATCTGAGCTTTTCCCTTCTGAGAAGCCTCCGACCGCTGCCACGCTATTAAAATAATAATCTAGGCATCAAGACGATAAAAATGATACCCATATCACTAATTTATTCTCCGGGTCAGAAATTGGGCTAAAAATCAGCCCGTGGGACCCGCCGATGGAATCAAAAATTGAGTCCGTCACTAGATCTCTCTCACCTCAAGGGTCACGTGTCCCCAAATTAGGTGCAAACTAAACTTAACAACATCCCCACAACAGCCCTCAAAATAATTAATTAAAACAAGAACAACTTAGAGAATTAATCTTAATTAGAGCCGGGAACTTACGAGGAAACGGCCACACAATACTTACTTTAATATTCCCCAGCTAGTCCCAGCTTCAATTAGCAATTTCCCACTAATTCCCGAGCTCCCAAATATCAGCTATGGTGTAAAAAGTTAGAAATAATGAGCTGAAAATGAAGGGAGAAAATATATATAACATCAGCAGTGCCCGCTTAAGTGACCTATTGCTAAAGAGATCAACAAGCCACTTAAGTAGTGGCACTAGATACGTTGGCACCAGAAATTTTTTTAAGTCCAAATGGACTCCGACCATGTGCTCGAGATTCATTCGGAACCCCGTACATGTAAATAAACTATGCTACCCTACCAAATTTGGCATTCCAGACTCAACGAAACCATCCAAATTTCCAATATAGGTTGTTTATACTAAAAGTAAGACCCACACCTAATGTTCTATTTTCACCAAAATCAACTAGTAGCTAATGAAACTGTCAAAATTTGTCCTTTGAGGTCGTTTACCTAAACTTTTCATTCGAGCCATTTTCTCAACTTCAGAAGCTCCAAAATAGGGAAACTGGTATAAAAACCAAACGAACTACCCGAGAACCGAACTGTCAATCTGAACAAGTCATAAGTGGCTTGGGAAGCTATAGGAAAGCTCTAAATGCATAAAAAGCATGAAAAATTAGAAAATGACCAAGAGGATTATTTCAACATCCACTACTAAAAGGACTTTTGTCCGCAAAAGTAAAGAGTTAAGAAGTACATGAAGGATCGAACAGGTGAGGATACTGAGTCTGCATGTCATGCTTGGTCTCTCAAGTAGCCTCCTCGATTGGAAAGTGTCTCCACTGAACCTTTACCACTAGAATCTCTCTGGAACACAACTCTCTGACATCTCTGGTTAGAAGAAACTAGCTCTACCACGCAGTTCAACATAACATCCAACTAAATAGAGTCCTGCTGGAGCACGTGAGACTCATCTGGAAAGTAGCACCAAAACATCGACACAAGAAAAACTGGGTGAATAGCTGAAAAGGCTGGAGGCAAGGCTAACTCATAAGCTACCTCCCCAACTCTCTGAAGAATCTCAAATGGCCCAATACACCTGGTGATGAGCTTGCCCCTATTCTTAAACCTTATCACGCCTTTCATAGGTGACATTCAATGGAAAATCCAATAACCAACTCCAAACCTCAAACCATAAAGCCTGCGGTAAATATAACTCTTCTGCCTGCTCTGAGCTGTCCATAGCCTTTATTGAATAACCCAAACTCTATCCAAAGACTCTCAAAGAAAATCAGTACCTCATGGCCTAACTTCTGAAGTCTCAAACCAACCAACTGAAGATTGATACCGCCTACTATATAATGCCTTGAATGGTGCCATCTGAATACTCAAATGGTAGCTATTATTGTAGGAAAACTCTACTAAGGCTAGAAAGTGCTCCTACTGACCGCCAAAGTCCATGACATATGCTCAGAGCATATCCTACAAACCCTGAATAGTTTTTTTTGACTGACCGTCAGTCTAGGGATGAAAAGTTATGCTATGGTCAACCTAGGTACCCAACTCCTTTTAAAAAGCTCTCTAAAAGCAAGAGGTAAATTGGGAACCTCTATAAAAAAATAATAGACATGGGCATCCCATAGAGACGAACCACCTCTCAAATATAGATCCAAGTCAACATTTTTGCACTATAGAAAGACTAAACATGTAGAAAATGAGCTAACTTGGTCAACCAATCCATGATAACAAAAATGCTATCAGAACCACAAGAAGTACGAGGAAAATCACCCACGAAATCCATAGTAATCCGCTTCCAGTTCCACTTAGGAATGGGTATCCTCTAAAGTAGTCCACCTGATCTCAAATGCTGACAACAAAACCATCGAGCCACGAAGTCCATATATCTCTTTTCATATCGCTACACCACTAATGTTGTCTCAACTCTATATATCTTAGTTGTCCCTGGATGAATAGAGTATCTGGAGAAATGAGCCTTCTAGAGTATCAACTAAATCAAGCCTCCTACCCTTGGAACACAAATGTAACTATCAAATCTCAATATACCCTTAGAGTCTAAGGTAGCCCATATGGACTCACCCATCCGTACTTGATCTCAAATACCACACAACCAACTAACCTCAAACTGTTGATCTTGAATCTGCTCCAACAAGGTAGACCTGGCCTCAACACTAGCAGAATCCTTGTGGAGTCTAAAATATCAAGTTGAATCAACCTATTGTCTAAGGACTGGATTTCGAGGCCAACACTTGTTCAGAAACAGAAAGGAAGGCCAAGCTCTCCATACTCACCGCCTTCCAGCTTAAGATGTCTGCTACAATATTTGCCTTGCCCCGATGGTACATAATAGAGAGGTCATAATCCTTCAGTAACTTACGCCACATGCTCTGTCTCGAATTATGGTCCTTCTGAGTCAGAATATACTAAAGACTTCTGTGATTGGTGAATATCTTGCAGTGAATGCCACAAAGGTAATGCCTCAAAATCTTAAACAAAAAAATTATTGTTGTTAACTCCAAGTCAAGAGTAGGGTGGTTGTTCTCATACACCTTCACCTATCTTAAGCATATGCTATAACTCGGTCCCGCTGCATCAGAACAAAACCCAAAACCAACATCAGAAGCATCACAATCTACTATAAACCCCTTACCCTCAACTAGAAGATTTAGAATAAGAGCTGAAGTGAGTAAGGCCTTGAGCTTTAGAAAAGAACGCCTCACACTCGTCGAACCACAGAAATGGGACCTCGTGCTTAGTCAACCTGGTCATAGTTGCTGCAATAGAGGTGAATCCCTATGCGAACCATCTATAGTAGCCTGCCAATCCAATAAAACTATGAACCTTGCTCGAAGATGTGGGCCTGGCCCAATCATAAACTACCTCAATCTTTACCGGATCAACTATAATCCCATCCTTGGACACCTCATGCCCTAAGAATACTACGGAATCAAGCCAGAAGTCACACTTTGAAAACTTGGTATAAAGTTGTTGATCTCTCAAAATGTGGAGTATAATCCTCAAATGTTGCTCGTGCTCCTTCCTACTCCTTGATTAAACAAGAATGTCGTTGATAAACACAATCACAATAGAGTTCAAATAGGGCTTGAATACATGGTTCATCAAATCCGTAAACACTGCTGGGGTATTAATAACCTAACAAATATCACCAGGAACTACTAATGGCCGTAGAAAGTCCTAAAGGTTGTCTTAGGGATATCTTCTGACCAAATCCTCAACTGATGATAGCCAGATCTCAAGTCAATCTTAGAAAATATAGTTGTACCCTCAAGCTGGTCAAATTGATCATCAATACATAACATAGGATACCTATTCTTCATTGTCACCTTATTCAGTTGCATGTAATCGACACACATAAGCATAGAACTATCCTTTTTCTTCACAAATAGAATTGGAGCACCCCAAGGTGAGACACTTGGCTTAATCAATCTCTTACCCAGAAGATGGTAAAGCTAAACGTTTAGCTACTTTAGCTAGGCAAAAATCATACGGTAAAGTTTAATAAAAATGGGTTGGGTGCCTGGCTCAAGATTAATAGAAAAGTCTATATCACGCTCAGGAGAAAGGCCTGGTACGTTGGTAGAAACAATATTTGGAAACTCACAAACTACAGGGATAGAGTCAAACAAGGGACGCTCAATACTAGCATCTAATACATATGCAATATAATCCATACACCCTCTCAATACCAGTCTTCTATCCCAAATATAAGAAATAATCCCTCTCTGTGTGTGGCTCACCCTGCCATACAATCGGGGGTATGCTAGGCATGACTAAGGTAATGGTCTTGGGAAAGCAATCCAAGACCGCATGATAGGGGGATAACTAGTCCATGCCCATAATCACGTCGAAATAAACCATATCAAGTACAATAAGATCATACCAAGTGTCATACTCTCTAATAGTCATAACACAAGATCTATACACACAATCCACTACTAAAGAATCACCTACGAAGGTAACTACATACATAGGCATAGATAATGGCTCACAAGACAACCCCAACCGAGATGTAAAATAAGAAAAAACATAAGAATAAATGGAGCTTGGATCAAATAATACAGAAGACGACTAATGGCACACCAAAATCATACCTATAATAGTAGCATCTAAAGCCTAAGCCTCTGACCTACTAGGAAAAGCATATTAATGACCTCGCCCACCTTTTGATTGGGTGCCTACTCGACCACCTACTCTGCCTGCCTGAGTACCTCCATGGGAACCCTGGGGACCACCCTATGACCCTGTACACCACCTCTGGCTGGGGGAGACACTGACCTGATAGGTAGAACACTCTATGCAGAAGGCTTAATTATCCCATATCGGGGACACTCCTTAGAAAAATAACCCACAACACCATAATCAGAGTAGGCCCGAGTACCCTAGCCTAATGAGAAGGACCTCTTGACCTAGAATAGCCACATCGACCTGAAATCCCTAATTGAATATAATGCGATAACTGATCACTGCCCTGACCACTGAAATCATGATACCCTGGCTAACCCGCATCTAAAATTTATGTCACTACATGAATGGGCCAATAAGAATCATCATGTTGCTGATACGGTTGTTGCTATGGATATCTACCCTAGAAACCTATAGCCCTAAATTATGAACTAATATGGCTCCCATTGTAGCTACCCTGATGATTGGGTCTCTTATTGCTGCCCCCACAAGCCTCTTGATGCAACTCTTCTATAGTGTGAGCGTAATCAACAATATCTACAAATGATCTCCCTACAGATACCAGACTCTAGCTATCCATATGGAGCAAAAGTCTCAATCCTCTGACAAAGCATTGCACCCTCTCATACTCAGTAGGTAGAATTATAGTGGCATGCCTGGCTAGCTCAAGAAAGTTAGCCTTATACTCAGCCACTGTCATAGAACCATGTTGTAACCCTGTAAACTTATCTCTCAAATGCTCTCATATGTTGTGAGGTATATACATTTCCAAGAAGGCCAGGGAGAACTGAATCCATGTCATAGGAGGAGATCCAACTGGTCAGGAATCAAAGTATCCCTTCTACTACTGCTTCGTTATGGTATCAAATTGAAATATGGTGTAATTCACACCGTACGACTCCACCAATCAAAGATTATGCAACCTCTCTTCACAACTAATAAGGAACTCAAATGCATTCTTTCTTAGGGCTCTAAAAAACCTCAGTAGAGCCAATCTAAGAAACCGACCCAGCATCTTCTGCTCCTCAGAAGTCATGGCTAGCTGGGCTACTGCTGGTTGTGGTACTACTAGTGCTGGTGGGACCTCTACCCTGGGAGCCACAGTTGTAGGCTACGCTCCAATACCTAGTCCACCCCTGTGTTGCCCCCTAAGTGGATGTTTGGGCCCCATCCATTGGCTGGCCTCCAACCATACTCAATAACTGAACCAAGGCATCATGGACAACAGATAAAGATATGAATCCGGGTGGAGCCTGGGCTGTTCCCTAGCCTACTAGCTACTGTGGTTGTAGATTCTTTGGTGAAAACTTTGGCACAAGATCTATAATCAGCTCAAGTGAAGGATCTCTAGCTTGGCCTCGAACTGGTATTGCAGCTCTATCCCGACCTCAACTTCTGGGTTGACCTTTGCCTCTTTCTCTAACTGGAGCCCTAGTTGCAGGCTCACGAGCCTCGCTCTCGGCCACCGTGGCCCTCGTCCTAGCCATCTCCAAAAAAGTGAAGCAAATAAAAATTTGGAAATCAATATAGACACAACGCACTATAACGAATCAAAAAGTATGATTTTTCCTAAGAATATCATGTAGCCTCCTAAAGATAGGATACGGATGCCATCCTACCGAACCACAGGATTCTACTAGACACTTGTTCTTATACCAATGATACCAGTGAACTAGGCTCTGATTCCAAACTGTCATGGCCCAAAAAATCAGCCTGTGATGGAACCTACTTTAACCCACCAGCAAGTAAGCCAAAACCATAGCTCAGAACAGCAAGTAACGGGCTAACAGGTGAAAAGGAGAGATAAGGATATAATAGTAATTTAGGGCAAGCACACAGAAAGATATATATAAGCATAGCATACAAAAAATAGGAAGGGAAAAAATGTACAAAAAGAATCTTCCAAGACCTGGTAAGGTCAATACAAGAGCCACTATACACAAGGAGTACTAGACAGATGCCAAAATAAACAAAGTAGTCTCTGAATATAAAAAATAAGACTAGTACTAAAATAGAAGGAGATGGATCAGCTCCAGACACTAAAGCTCACTCAAATCTTCGGTCAGCAGCTCCACTCGAGTTGGCGCCAATGGTGATGACTCATACTAGTATCTACATCAAGGAAAAAGATGAAGAAGTGTAGTACAAGTACCGAAACACATGGTACTCAGTAGGCATCATAGGCTAACTGTACTCATTTAAAGTAATAGTATAATAAGGTGTGTATCTATACTAAGAGGCAATAAAAGAGGATTCTGAAGGGAAAGTATCGGGCTATGATAAGCAAATGCAAGAATGGAATGTAAGTAATTCAATTGCATTAATAAATGCCTAGCTATAACCTAATTGGACCCCCATAAGTCCAAAAGGTACACACAATAAAATGAAACCCAATCGAGCCTCCATAAGCATAGTGGGTGCAAGCAAAGAGTAATACTAATATAAGGCTAAGTATAATAGTAAGGAAAGCAAAAATAAGACAAAATGTGCAATAAGCGTACCGTATATCCTTCCTCAAGTCATACCCATAAATCCTATTAGTCTCAAACTGAATTTCCAACCAAGTATCAATAATAATGAATTTCAGACTAGAACTAAAATAAATAGACACTAAACAGTATACCACATGCTGGATTTAAACCGGGACTAATAAGTAATAAATAGTAAACCAGATGCCGAACTCAAATTGGAATAACAAATATGAAATACATATTAATAATCTAGAGTTCTAGTTCAACCCAAGTCTATCTAGTCCTTTTTCCCATTTTAGAAGTCCAAATTTATTAAAGGGGTGCAAGGTTCCATTTATTAAGTCCAAAACTGTAATTTAAGGCCAAAATGCTAAACATTCCAAGGATACCAAAGCTAATGAGAATAATATAGTGATTAAGACATTCTAACCTGAATAACTGGTTTCTTGAAACAATCCTGTAATCATCCTTGTCAAAAGAGGGTGTTATTCTAAAAAAAAATAAAAAAAATAAATAAATAAATAAATATGGCCAACTTTAAGTCCCAAGAACCCAACCTAAGGCAAGCATCTATCTGAACCAACGCTAAGGCTTCTCAATTCAATCTCAAGGCCCTAAGTATGCTAAGTCAAATGCTAGAGGCAACTACCAGCTTAAGGGAATCCCAGGACGAAATCTATCCTAAAGCCCCCTAATCGGCTAAAATAATCAGAAATTGCCTAAATGACTATCTGAACCATAATAACCCACCAATAATTAGCACAATACCATACTAATACTATAAAAGAGTAAAGTTTAAAAAAAAGGTAAGCCAAGCTGATGAGGCCAATATGTATAGGATTTCCTTGCTCATCTCTATCAAATTCTATTATAGTTTAAGATATCGCCTCACAGAGATTGGAACCACCTAGGCTACAAATTTGTATGTAATGACTTTGTAGGTTAGTTTCCACATTTCCATGCTTTTTCTGCATTTAGACCCTTCATATAGTTGTCCCAAGTTATTTATGACTTGCTGGGACTGACAATTTGATTTTCGGGCAGTTCATTTAGAATTTTATTAATACCGAACATGTTGTGAAATATTTAAATTAAATTAAAATTTGGTAAAAGATATATTTTACTACCTTTGTAAAATATTTTATATATTTATGAAAATTCTATAGTTGTGATATATTTATATTATTTTATAATAGTTAGATAATTTATTAATATTTCAACTAGAGATAGTGAGTCTAGTTATGTTGAAAATCTTTTTATTATATGATAGGGGCTTTATTAGAAATAATTTTCTATTAATTATGGCATATTCAAAATGATATTTATTTTACCATAAACCTATGCAATACCCGAGTATGTAGTAATGTGACAAAATGTTTTACAATGGACATCTCTACTCCACGTGTGACTTAAGAAAGTGGACAACAAATAGTCTTAATGACACTTAGTGGCCACATGTCATAATATCATACTACCTAGATGTAACTACCATATTTAGTGTACATCTTAAATGTATTAGAACTTATGATTCATATCATATATTCATGTCTGTATGTTTCTGCCATCTGGAGTTTTTTTTTTCATGAAGTGTTAATATTGTGTGCTCTCTCTAAACACACTAGAATTCATTCATACTGTCACGCCCCGAGTTCCAACGGGGTGGAATGGCACCCGAAGCCGATAAGGCCCGAGAGAACCAATCTTTGCTCATGTCCATTCATATGTATGTCCTTTGTGGAACATCACCACCACGTATAGATACAAGATGCTAATAGCAGAAGTCATGGAAACATGTGGTTTACACGTTTATGAAACTTGGCCGTTAGGGCCACCAAGTCAAAATGGACATACGCCACTTATATTCATCTTCCCACATACGTCTACAAAGCCTCTAACAGATACATGTACATAACCAACTTAAAGTCGGGACAAGTCCCCGTATACAACATTTACATAATACCAAAATCAATGTACACATGAGACTAGGAAAGCTCCGAACCAACTGGAGCTCACCAAAGATCTGCGAATGATCTGCAACCTACTGTGGAGGTCTACTAGCACCTGTGCCTACAACAAGTAAGGTAAGTCCCCCAAGGGACGTCAGTACGAAGAATGTACTGAGTATGTAAGGCTATATGAAGCTACATCATACATAAGTACTCCAATGGAATCAAATATAAGAAAAGAGTCAATATGGATATACCATCATTCTGGATGTGTTTGGAACCATGTACATTACATTCTTTACTTCTTTTGTCCTTAAAGTTATTCGTCTTTATCGTTCTACCCATGCTAGGCTTTTCTGTCGCCCCTGGGATGAGATTTAACCCATGCTAGGTATTTTAACCCCTGGGATGTAATTAACCCATGATAGTCTTTTCTATTGCCCCTGGGATGTAAATGTGATAACCCATGCTAGGCTTTTATATCGCCCCTGGGATGTACTGTGATAACCCATGCTAAGCTTTTATATCGCCCCTGGGATGTACTGTGATAACCCATGCTAGGCTTTCATATTGCCCCTGGGATTTACTGTGATAACCCATGCTAGGCTTTCATATTGCCCCTGGGATTTACTGTGATAACCCATGCTAGGTATTTCAACCCCTGGGATACCACCCAAAATTGTTCAAACAAATATGGTTACTTCTGTCTTTCATTAAAAGAGTGATACATTGGTGATTGCAACATTATTGGAACTTGAAAAATTAGTCAATGTACATGAAACATGTGAATCATAATTGGTCCTATGATTAATAAGATATGACAACCTGAAATGAAATACCTTTGGACATTTCGGAATGGAACAAGTATAATGTCAATGTGAACACTATGTGCTGCAGAAGGATACGAAAAGAGTAACCTTACATACCTTATCTTCCCAATATGAACATACAATCCTATATGTTAACACAATATTCCATCTCCTTCCTTACGTTTCACTCTACCACACAAGTACATAACGGAGCTTACGTTAACAACCAACTACCTTACAAGTGCATAAAACGACAACGAGTTACATTGTTGCCTTATAACGTCATTTCCCCTTTTACACTACAATTCATGGCATTGTCATACCAATAATACCACAATATTCCATACATTGAAAAAGACATCATAAACCAATAGCATGTCACACCAAGTTCATACTTTCCACTTCTCCATTAACACAACATCGCAATTACTCCATCAAGTCATCTCAATATGTTGCATAACAACATATCGGCAACAATCCCACAAGTTATACTCATAGAAAAATAACAAGTTAAGGAACATAACCACACCATACATGTTGATATTTCATCCACACCATTCACTTTCATCAAGACCTCAAGTCTTCTTTCAAGTTTAAATCACATAGATGACACATCTTTTAGCAAAAAGCAAAAGTGCACTACTTACACTTTTAGAAATAACCATCATGATCTACATACTCTACCATGCATATAATATATAAAACCATAAGATTAAACACTTACCCAAGCTTGAGAAATGATGATCTTGTTCAAAGAGATGACTTAGGGTTTTGAGAGCTAGAGAGAAAAGTGTAGAAAAATCTAGAAATGGCATGTGTGTTTTGTAGAATAAAAATCTGATTTTTCCTTGTCTTATATAGCCTTTAAGTCATCCTTATCCAAGTCTTGGCATTAAATTCCATGTCTATATAGTCAAAATGGAAGAATGGGTCATTTTCCCCTTTGGGGCCTTACATTTTGACTTCATTTTGGGCCTCAAATTGAGCCCATTAACACATGTGAATGTAGCCCACCAAATTAAATGCATGATCCACCATATATATCATGTTTAAATAATTCCATAAATGCTACGATAATATTCAACTCACGAGATTCATGTTCGTCGCCTCAATCCCAAGAATAAACAATTTGAGCCACTCATAGCTTAATTGAACATAATTTGATAAAATACTTGTGACGAAGAATTAACCCCAACTCGGATGCCAAACTCACTTAAGAGTAGTCCTACTATGATGTAATAATGATACCATAACCCAAGAGTCCTCTTTATAGACTAATAATCATAGAAGAAATTTGGCAAAAAGCACCCCGACACGCTCCCAGGTGCCCCAAAGACTTAGCTGAAATTCCAGCATTTGAAAGGGGTGCAGGGGCGGCCTGGAACTCCCCTGGTCGTGCCCCCTTGCTGCATGTGCAAAAAATATTTCAGGCCAAAGCGGCCTGGCACGCCACCTGGCGCGCCCCACACTTAATTTTTGATTTCGACTTTTCTTTGTGGATTTGGTTGGATCTTTCAAGTTCCAACCTTTTTATTGCCTCTTATCTTTAAGATCCTTTGCTTGTATGTACTTTAAACCTCGCTTTTCACCCCACAAATGCTCAACAAAGTCACAAACACCTCCTACAAAGTTCTAATCACATTTACTAGCACAATATCAAATGTTCCATTGATAACAATACAAAATATGTACTTATTGCTCTCGAGCCTAGGGTAAGCATGGTTCAAGGTTGGAAAGTAGGGTCGAAATTGTACGGGGTGTTACACATACGCACACGTTAAAGAGAAATTATGTTGGAAGATATTTTGATGCTTTATTTGATCCGCAAAAGAAAATCAATTATTTACATCAAATTTATTGGAACTCAAAATTTAAGTGTGACAGCGGTCGAAGGCTTTTCAAAAAGAAAAAGCCCAGAATAGCTGATCGAAAGTGCATCATCTGCCCTCCAGGTAGGGTAAGCTTACCTTTCTTTATACTTTTCTCTATTATAATATTGGTGTGGTATTGTGCTAATTATTGGTGGGTATTTAGGGCTCAGATAGTTGCTTAGACAATTCCCAATTATTTTAGTCGGTTAAGGGACCGTAGTATAGATTTCGGCCTTGAATTTCCTTAGGTTGGTAGTTGTTTCTCCTTTAGAACATTATTTTAGCTTACTCAAGGCCCTTGGAATTGAACTTAGAAGCTTAAGTCTAGGCCTGGGTAGCTGTTTGCCTTAGGTTGGGTCTCGAGGACTTGTAGTTAGCGTTATTGCCCTTTTTGAGGAAAAGTACCTTAGGATAGTGCCTTGTCCTGTAGTAAATAGGATTAAAGCACCTAAGTGGGATATTTAGTGGGACTAGAAAGGTTTTCTCATTATATTGTGGTTATTGACTTGGTACTCCCGGTGTTTAGCCCTTTTAGCCTTGATTCGTGACCTTAGACTTAATAATCAGAACCTTGAATGGAAAATCGACTTGATAGACTTGGAATGAATTAGACTTCTAGACTGTTATTACCTATCTTCCATTAGTTTTGGTTTGAGTCTGGCACCTGGGTTAGTGTTTGTTACTTAATAGTTTTGATTTGTGTCCGGCATCTGGTTATACAATTTATCATTTGTTTATTTCGATTTGAATTTGGCACCTGGTTATACTAGGTATTATTTGTTAGTTCTAGTTCGAGTTCGGCATCTGATTGTACTGCTTATTACTTAGCAACTCTGGTTTGAGTCTGGCATTCACTATTATTGATTGGAAATTGAGAAATCTGGGTTGGGACTAGTATGTTCATGGTTATGGATGGAGGATGAATATACGGTATGCTTACCACACTTCTTGGCTCGTTCTTACTTTAATTATTATTGTACTTGCCCTTTTACTAGTATTACTCTTTGCTTGTACCCACCGTGCTTATGCGGGCTCGGTTGGGTTTATTTCTCCTTGTGTGTGTTTTTTGGGCTTATGGGGGCCTAGTTAGATTATAGCTAGGTATTTATTTTGGCTTTTGAGTTACTTATATTCGATTTACCGTGTTTGCTTAGCATAGCCTATTATTTCCATTTCTGAGCCTCACTTATTGCCTATAATATATATTCTCACTTTATTTATACTTTTGTTGTAATTAAGTTAAGTCGGCCTATGATGCCTACTGAGTACCCCATGTTTTGGTACTCATACTACACTTTAGTATCTTTTTCCCTGATGCAAATCCTACTATGAGTCACCGCCATTGACACTGATCTTGAGTTGTAGTGCTTGCCAGAGATTTAGGTAAGCTTTTAGAGTCCGGAGCTGATATTTCTCCTTCTGCTTTCATGATAGTCTTATTTTATATATTCTGAGACTATAATGTATATTTTGACATTGTCTGGTACTTTTTTTTGGTATAGTGTCACTTGTACTGACCTTACCAGGTCTTGGGGGATTTGTTTTGTGTATTTCATCCTTTCCCTTTCTTGTACAACATGCTTATATATATGTATTCCTCTTCTAGTTACATATTATTACTATTTTATCCTTATTTTTTTTATCTTTTACCTGTTAACTCGTTACTCACTATTCCGAGCAATGATTTAGCTTACCTACTAGTGGGTTGAAGTAGGTGCTATCACGACCTAAGGAATTCAATATGACAGTTTGGTATCAGAGCCTAGGTTCACCGATATTGTCGGTACAAGAGCAAATGTCTAGTAGAGTTTTATTGATTGGTATGATGACATCCGTATCCTATCTTCGGGAGGCTACAGGACATTCTTAGGAAAATCTCACCTTTTTGATTCAGTATTGTGCATTGTGTATATATTGGTTTCTTGATACTCATTTATTTCACTCTTTTTTAGATGGCTAGGATACGAACCACGGTGGTCGGGGATGGGGCCCCTGAGCCTATAGCTATGGAACTTGTTAGAGGTAGAGGTCGAGGTCAGGCTAGATCTGCATCCCCTGCTCAAGGCCAGGCCAGAAAGCCTTAACTAGAGCCAATTATAAATCCTGAACCAGAGACTGCACCAGAGGATCTGCCGATACAGTAGTCAGTGGGCCACCCAGATTGAGATCATGTGCAGAAGGGTGTGTCCAGGAGGGCCATCTTAGACTTAAACGGTATATTGAGTTTTGATGGTCGCATTTATGTTTCGAGGGTACGAGGTTTGATTTAGTTGATACTTTAGGAGGCTCATAGCTCTAGATACTTTATTCACCTTGGCACAGTTAAGATGTATAAAGATTTGAGGCAACATTACTGGTGGAGCGGTATGAGGAGAGATATAACTGGTTTTATAGCTTGGTGTTTATGTTTTCAGCAGGTGAAGACTGAGCATTTGAGACCAGATGGTTTACTTCAAAGGCTACCCATTCCTGAGTGGAAGTGGAAGCAGATTACTATGGATTTCGTGGGTGGTTTGCCTCATACTACACGTGGTTTTGATAGTGTTTGGGTCATTGTAGATCGGTTGACCAAGTCAGCTTATTTCATACCTATTCAGTCTTTCTATAGTGCTTAGAGGTTAGCTCGAATCTATGTTCGAGAGGTTGTTCGCCTTCACGGGGTGCCCGTGTCTATTATTTTTTATAAAGGTTCCCAGTTCACCTCCAGCTTTTGAAGAGCTTTTCAGGAGAAGTTGGGAACCCAGGTCAACTTTAGTACAACTTTTCATCCCCAGACCAATGGACAGTCAAAGCGCACTATTCAAGTGTTAGAGGATATACTTAGAGCTTGTGACCTGGACATTAGAGGTCAGTGGGAGCAGTTTCTAGCCTTAACAGAGTTTGCCAACAATAATAGCTACTATTCAAGTATTCAAATGGTACCATTCGAGGCACTGTATGGTAGGCGGTGTCGATCTCCAGTTGGTTGGTTTGAGACTTTAGAGGTTACACCACAAGGTAATGATTTTCTTCGTGAGTCATTGGATAGAGTTTGGGTTATTCAGGGTAGTCTACGGGCAGCTCAGAACGGGCAGAATAGTTATGCTAACCATAGGCTTCATGCATTAAGGTTTGGAGTTGGTGATCGGGTCTTTCTTTGAGTGTCACCCATGAAAGGAGTGATAAGGTTCATAAAGAAAGGCAAGTTAAACCCCAGGTATATCAGGCCATTTGAGATTCTACAGAGAGTTGGAGAGGTAGCTTATGAGTTAGCCTTGCCTCTAACCTTTTCAGCTATTCATCCTATTGTTTATGTGTTGATGCTTCGACGCTACATCCCAAATGAGTCTCACATGCTTCAATAGGGCTCAGTTTAGTTTGATGAGAGGTTGACCTTCATAGAGGAGCCAGTTTCCATTCTAACCAGATATGTCAGACGGTTGCCTTCCAGAGAGATTCTTGTGGTTAAGGTTCAGTGGAGAAATCTTCCAGTCAAGGAGGCTACTTGGGAAATTGAGCATGATATGTGGAGTCAGTATCCTCACCTGTTCGATCCTTCAGGTACTTCTTAGCTCTTTACTTTTGCGAAGGAAAGTCCTTTTAGTAGCGGATGTTGTAATAATAATCTAGGTTAGTTTCCACATTTCCATTCTTTTACTGTGTTTAGAGCCTTCCAATAGCTGCCCCAAGTTATTTATGACTTGCTGGGACTAACAGTTTGGTTTTCGGGCAGTTCGTTTAGAATTTTATTAATACCGAACGTGTTGTAAAATATTTAAATTAAATTAAAATTTGGTAAAATATATATTTTACTACCTTTCTAAAATGTTTTAGATATTTATGAAAATTCTTTAGTTATGATATATTTATATTATTTTATAATAATTTGATAATTTATTAATATTTAAACGGAGAAAGTGATTCTAGTTATGTTGAAAATCTTTTTATTATATGATAGGGGCGCTATTAGAAATAATTTTTTATTAATTATGATATATTCAAAATATGATATTTATTTTACTACGAATCTATGTAATACCCGAATATGTAATAATGTGACAAAATGTTTTACAATGGACATCTCTACTCCATGTGTGACTAAAGAAAGTGGACAACAAATAGTCTTAATGACAGTGGCCACATGTCATATTATCATACTACCTAGATGTAACTACCATATTTAGTGTATATCTTAAATGTATTAAAACTTATGATTCATATCATGTATTCATGTGTATATGCTTCTGCCATCTAGATTATTTTTTCATTAAGTGTTAATATTGTGTACTCTCTCTAAACACACAAGAATTCATTCATATGCACATGTTAAAGAGAAATTCCATAGGAAAATATTTTGATGCTTTATTTGATCCGCGAAATAAAATTGATTATTTACATCAAGTTTATTGGAACTCGAAATTCTAGTGTGGCGGCAGTCTGAGGCATCTCGAAAAGAAAAATCCCAGAGTAGTTGATCAAAAGCACAGCATCTACCCTCCAGGTAGGTTAGGCTTATCTTTCTTTAGACTTCTCTCTATTATAGTATTGGTGTGGTATTATGCTAATTTGTGGTGGGTATTTAGGGTTTGGATAGTTGTTGTGACAATTCTTGATTATTTTAACCGATTAGGGGACCGTAGTACAGATTTCGGCCTTGAATTTCCTTAGGTTAGTAGTTAGTTCGCCTTTAGAACATTGGTTTAGCTTACTCGGGGCCCTTGGGATTGAACTTAGAAGCTTTAGTCTAGGCCTGGGTAGCTGATTGCCTTAGGTTGGGTTTGTAGTTAGCGTTATCACCCTTTTTAAGGAAAAGTACCTTAGGATAGTGTCTTATCCTATAGTAAATAGTATTAAAGCACCTAGGTGGGATAGTTACCAGGACTACAAAGGTTTGCTCATTATATTGTGGTTGTTGACTCGGTATTCCTGGCATTTAGCCCTTTTGTCCTTGATTTGTGACCTTCAACTTAATAATCAGAACCTTGCCCTCCTTTAAATGACATTGGCCTTATAAAATGGAAAAAGGACTAGATAGACTTGGAATGAATCAAACCTCTAGACTGTTATTACCTATCTTTTATTAGTTTCGGCTCGAGTCAGGCACCTGGGTTACTGTTTGTTACATGATAGTTCTGGTTCAAGTCTGGCATCTGGTTATACTATTTATCATTTGTTAGTTCTGGTTTAAGTCCAGCACCTAGTTATACTGGCTATTATTTTCTAGTTCCGCTTCGAGTCCGACATCCGATTATACTGTTTATTACCTACCAATTCCAATTTTAGTTTGACATTTACTTTTATTGATTAGAAACTGAGAATTTGGGTTGGGACTGGTATGTTCATGGTTATGGATAGAGGAAGAATATACGGTATGCTTACTGCACTTCTTGGCTCATTCTTACTTTACTTACTTGCCTTTTTACTAGTATTACTCTTTGCTTGTACCCACCGTGCTTATGGGGGCTCGGTTTATTTCTCCTTGTGTGTGCCTTCTGGTCTTATTGGGGCCTAGTTAGGTTATAGCTAGGTATTTATTTCTGCTTTTGAGTTAATTATATTCGATTTACCATGCTTGCTTAGCATAGCCTATTATTTCCATTTCCAACCCTAACTTATTGCCTATAGTATATCTTAGCACTTTATTTATACTTTTACTGTAATTGAGCTCAGACAGCCTATGATGCCTACTGAGTACCATATGTTTTGGTACTCATACTACACTTTCGTATCTTTTTTCCTGATGCAGATCCTAGTATGAGTCACCATCGTTGATATTGATCTTTTGGTGTGCTGTTCACCCAAGATTTGGGTAAGATTTTAGAGTCCGGTGCTAATCCTTCTCCTTCTGCTTTCATGACAGTCTTATTTTCTATATTCTGATACTGTGATGTATATTTTGACATTGTTTGGTACTCCTTTTTAGTATAGTGGCTCTTGTACTGACCTTACCAGGTCTTGGGGGATCCATTTTGTGCATTTCGTCATTTCCCTATCTTGTACAGCATGCTTATATATATATATATATATATATATATATATATATATATATATTCCTCTTCTAGTTGCATGTTATTACTATTTTATCCTTATTTCTTTATCTTCCACCTGTTAGCCCGTTACTCACAGTTCTGGGCTATGGCTTGGCTTACCTACTGGTGGGTTGAAGTGGGTGTCATTATGACCTAAGAAATTCGATCATGACATTGTATTATCTTGATTACTATTTGAGAGAATCAAACTGATGAAAGGTAAAGTTGGAATTGTGGATTACTTAAATTTTAAACAAATTACTTTTTAAAAAATTATAATTAAAAAGAGTTGGAAATCGTTGAATTCACTTGATAATATTATCACAATAAAATCTCAGTCTCCATAGATATTTTATCTAAAGAATACTTGCTTATTGCTAATACAATTATATTTTGTTCACTAAGAAATAAATAATTAATAAACATTTCATGAGGTTATGTCAATTAATTGATTTAATTCTAGTGACTGGTAAATCAAAGTATTTCACCTACCTGAATTGTGCTAAAAGGTGTAAAAACCTCTTGCGATTAGTCTGTAAATCAATAAACTTATTTGAGTCAGTCCCTTCATGAGAATTAGAACTGAAAGCAATAAGATAAAGACCCCTCAAATCAATAAACTTATTTGAGTCAATCTCTTCGTGAGAATTAGGACCGAAAGAAATAAGATAAAGATTTTTTTAATCCATAAATTTATTTGAGTTAATCCCTCCATGAGAACTAGCACTAAAAGAAATAAGATAGTGATCATTAAAATCAATAAACTTGCTCGAGTCAATCCCTCCATGAGAATTAGGACTATATTTGAAATAATAAATAACTAAAAATTACTCTCACTCTAGTATTTTATTCATTAGTTACTATATATTAATTTTTCTCCATGAGAATTAAAAAATAAATATAATAATGACATAAAGGTAAAATAAATAGGTGTAAAAGTAATAATTAAATAAAAGTCATTATTTCAGCACAATATGAAGATGTAAGTAAAAGGTTCAGGCGAAGCATGTATTAAAACAGAGATAATATTATAAATATATATATATATATCGAGCTTCATCAACTATCCCAACCAAAAGAAATTACACCATTTTGGAGAAAAAATAAAAAATACTAGGAAAATATTGTCCTACTAAAAAATAATGAAAAGAAGAGAAAGAAAACAAGACTAATGAATCTTGCTCATGATGTGTGCTTCCTTCAACAAACATATGCCTATTTATAGAAAAATTTCTATGGAGGCCTTGATGAAACTTTGCAAG
Source organism: Capsicum rhomboideum (assembly GCA_031232105.1). Classification (NCBI taxonomy): domain Eukaryota; kingdom Viridiplantae; phylum Streptophyta; class Magnoliopsida; order Solanales; family Solanaceae; genus Capsicum; species Capsicum rhomboideum. The sequence goes on along the minus strand of CP124719.1, from coordinate 40,535,566 downwards.
ATAATATCAATATATCATGAGATCTTGATGAGAAGTTGACATGATTATTTATTATGCAATCTTGATGAGATTTTGGCATGACACTTATCATGGAACTTTTGTGAGAAATTCAAAGGCCTTGGTGAGAATTTTATTATTTTATCTTTCTTTTCCTTGTGTGGTCTTTCATGAATTTGTAGTGGATACATCTTCCTTCCTTAGCTTATATCTTTTTTCTTTCTTTTTCGTAATTTGTTCTTCCTGCAAGATTTGTTAGAAAATATGCAAGAATAGGATATATTTATTCATGTTTATTTGAAATTCTTGATATTTAATATATTAAAATATACTAATAAATATATCCCACCACTAGCCTACTTGAACCCCGTCGAACGCACTCAAAATCCTCTATATCAAAACTTTTCTCTTCCAAGAAGCCTCCGACAGCTGCCATGCTATCAAAATAATAATTTAGGCATCAAAACGAGAACAACGATACCCATATTGTGAATTTATGATCCGGGTCATAAATCGGGCTAAAGATCAGCTTATGGGACCCGTCGACAGAATCAAAAATTGAGTATGTCACTAGGTCCCTCTCATTTCAAGGGTCACCTATCCCAAAATTGGGTGCAAACAAATCTTAAAAACAGCCCCAAAGCAGCCCTTAAAATAATCGATAAAAACAAGAACAACTTAGAGAATTAATCTAAATTCGAGCCAAAAACTTACGAGGAAACGGCCACACAATGCTCACTTTAACGTTCCCTAGCTAGTCCCAACTTCAATTAGCAATTTCATACTAATTCCTGAACTCCCAAATATCAACTATGGTGTAAAACACTTAGAAATAATGAGTGTCAATCAATAATATGTGGTAATCTTTCACTTCTACTCTAGGTTGAATTGTTCATGATATAATGGGTTGCTTACATGTGTATGACTGAAAGGGCTTTCCGTTCTACCAGGTTATTGAGGACTTTGGGTTGATTGACACTAGATGGGTGATGAGAACTACATAGATTATTGTGATGGGTTGCATATGAGTTTGGTGATGTATAAAGGATACCTGCTATGGTATGGTGAGTTTTATGGAGATTCACATTTTTCTCTATGGGCTGAGCATGGGAATATGACTATTTGAATGGTGATCGAGGTATGACATTTGAGAAATTCGGTTTCAAGTACTAGAGTTGTGGCTTTAAGAATTAAAATATGAAGAGGTTTTGGTTAGTATAGTGAAACCAGTGGTACTATAGATGTGACTCTACTTGAGAGTTTTTGTATGAGGTTTACGATGATATTTTCGATTGCCTGTCAATTTTTTTGGTACCTTTCTTATCTTTACGTTCATACTCGAATGTGTGTTTTAGTGGTGGATAATGTATCAAATCTCGTGGTGAATTTTAGCTTTTTATGTTTTGATCATTTTGTTGTTTCCCATAGTTGCTTTATGTCATTAATGAGTTGTAGGGATAGTTGGTACGGTCCCCGAAGCATGCGGTAGTGATTTATGTGAATTTGAGGTTTTGAGTAGATTTTAAAGTGATATAGTTGACATTGGTCAATATTTTATGATCCGAGCATCGGATGGTGATTCTGTTAGTTCCATTAGCTCAAAAACATTGGAATTCGGTTGGTAGCATGGTTGGTTCGTGTTCCAAGGCTTTTGGTGTCATTTTGAGCATTTGGATGAGAAGTTTGATTTTATACTTAATATTGACTTTGGTCAACATCCATCGATAACGATCTCTGTTGGAAATTTTGACTGCATCGTTGAGTCTGGAGTTTTGTTTCCAAGCTATTAGCATATTTTTGTTTGTGTTCAAGAGTTTTCGAATGAGTTTTGGGTGAGTGTTTTAACATTTTGGTGCTTTGGCCTTGTTTAAGTAATATGTCGACAGAAAGGCTCGTTGTTAGTTTTAAAGATCAAAAAATTATTCCGAAACTTCTCAAATGTCAAGCATGAATTATAGGACTGATCAAGAAATTTTAGTGTAATTCTTATAAATCGAGCTCAAGTTTTTATTGTGGAACATGAAATAATTCTTTAACGAGCAAAAATAATATCTGACTGGGAAAATGAGCATGAAATTAGTTCTGATTGAACACGTATGTCCGTCTGATTATTTAGGAATTACAAGAAAATAAATCAGCGCATTTCGCTATCGTATGAGGAATTTATAGCCTTTTTGTGAGAAATAATGTTGTTGGTGCAAAAAATCTGGTGCATAAATAGATGGAGAAAATTTTTTTAACAGTGTATTTAAATTTCAAACTGTGTTTATTTGGTATTTTGAGCATATTGGGAGTTTTAGAACTCAGAATTAAGTGATGCTCGTGGCACTCTTCTCAGTTTATCAAGGGGGAAAGCATCTAATACCTTAGGTTGGTATACTTTCATTATTTCTTCAGATGATTTTTTTTCTTTATTCATGAATTTGTTGGACAAAGTTGGGATTTTATCGATTTGGACTCAGTTTTTAATGAAATTTCATATTTAGAATCCTTATGTTATGGGTAAACGAATTTTGACAAAAAATTGCTAATTCATTAATCGTTTTCTCGTTTTTAAACCGCTTTTGAACATGGAAATTTGGTATTTCTCACTAAAGTCAAATATTGATATTTTGATGATTTTTAACTCAATTTCAACTCTGTTTTCAATGGTTTTTAGATTTGAAATCCTCAGATCATGGATAAAGTGATTTTCAACTAAAATTTCAATTGTACTTTTTTATTTTTATGGTTGATTTTTGAGGTGATTTTTAGACCCGTAACCAAAGTATGTCAATATGGGTATCTTTGATTTTGTATTTACATGCAGATGTCATATTTGATTAGATTTGATACATTTGGTGGTGATTCAAGGGAGTAGAGCTTTTGTTTGATTGTTCGGGCTGTGATGTGGCGTTACGGGTTTTTTTTAAGTCAAGTTGAGATCTTTTCTGAGGTGTTTATATGTTATGTGGTTATTGTTTGTGCTTTATGAATCACTAAGTGTTTTTTGGAGTCCCATATAGATGAGATGGTTAGCATCTCGCGGGTTTCAGAGTCTATTGATAGGATATAAAAAGAGGATAGTATAATTAAGTAGTTAAGAGAGGAATCTTGGTTTGGTTTTGGTAAGCGAATGAAGGTGAACTTTAGGGCATGTTGTTAACTAGTATAGGTCCCTTTTTAGTATTTGAGTCTAAGGGTGTCATGATTGAGAAAAGTGGAACCTTATCGTGTGAAATAAGCTATAGTTTGTTTAAATTCTCTATGTTACGTTATTTGGAGTGGTTATCATAATTGTGATGCCCGAGTTGGGGCTTGTGTTGACTATATTATTGGCTTATGTTGAGAGACTATCACTGAGATACCGGTGCGGGAGATGGTACTGGTCTTGTTTGAGCATTAATTGTCCTTTATTATTATTGTGATGACTGTGCAGGGCTTGAATTGATATTATTGATATCTTACATGACTCTCTTCTATTGTGCTACCATGAGATGGCTTGTATCATGATTTTCTGAGATTTGGGTAACTTGGGCTCATTATACCATTGTTGAGATGATTATTGTGCATTGTTGATTTTTCCATGATTATGCATACTCATTCATCACTCATATTCATGAAAACTGGTACCACTGAGAAATACTAGTTTTGAAAGAAAATGAGACATTTTGTAAAATGCCTTAGCCGAGGGATGTTCCGGCAAGATTAATTGATGAGATTATAATTGGTATATGGGTTGCGAATCCCCCATGGGTCCTGTCCTGGAAGCTTATGCTCAAAATATGTATACGAGGTGAAACATATGATCATTGCATTCATGTCATACCATCATAATGAATTGTATTCCATTCTTTTATGTGATTGATAGTGCATTTAATTATTTCCTTTTGTATCATATTATCGTGATTAGATCTTGTTTGTGATATTGTGTATTTTGCATCTCATATCACTACGTTACATTGCATAGCACTTTCTTTTGATCTATTAAGATTGTCGTGTCACATCTAGTGGTTGCATGATATGCACTTTCTCTACCTTATCCGAGATTGTTGGTTTGGCAAGGTGAGTGGATATCATATACTGTATTGCTGAGTATCTCTTTTGATGTGACTTATCTCTATTGATGTTGATTTTTAGCCTATTTGTGCCTTCCTTAATTGCACTGATTTGATTATCCTGATAGGTGTTACCATCTGCTAGGATATGCTCGGAATTTTTTGAGTGCAGGTTTATTTGGGGTAAATTGGACGGTTGGTGTGGTGTTCCTTGCCATCACTTTAGATTAGGGTCGGTTTTCAATGATGCTTGTTGAGTACACATGTTTCATACTCACCCTTACTTTTTCTTTCCTTTTTCTACACTTTGTGCAGGTATTGATTCAAGTAGTGGAGCATAGATTATGTTCTCTCATTGTTGGCTTTACGGAGATTGAGGTAGCAACTGGCGGGTCTCAGAGCTTACCCGAATCTCTCCCTATCTTATCTTGTGTTATATTTTCATTTAAGATACTTTGGATTATTTGATCATATTTTATATTAGAGGCTTGTACTAGTGATAACTAGACCTAGGATGTATCATTGAGATTATACTTTTTTATATCATTTGGAGTTTATCTCTACGTCTTACTTCTTCCGCTTTTATTTTATTTTTAAATATTGTGTTGGGTTCAGTTAGGATTACCTGTACTGAAGGGTAAGATAGTGCCATCAAGGACTTTATTTTAGCTCATGACAGTTCTAGTAGTCGGTGAGCTAATCTGGACTGGTGGGCTCCCCTTCCATGAACATCATGAATAATTTTCCTGACAATGTGCTGCTTTTTTTTGCTTATGCTGAAACACTCTACAGTTGTGCTCCAACTAAATACAATAGATGGTACTAGCCAAAGTCATTTTATACACTTGTTCCTTACTACCCTTTCCTCTTATGAACCTTACTGCCCATTGCATTTCATCATGCCACTTCATACTTGCTTTTGCAATTCTCTGCCAAGCTAATAGTTGATCCCAAATTTCAGCAGCAAATAAGCATTTAAAGAACAAGTGATCAACATCTCCATCCCCCTCCTGGCATAAAGGACATGTCACAGATTCAGTGAGAACCCATTTTGGCAGTCTTACCTTAGTGGAAAGCCTTTTATTAACTTGACCGCCAGGTAAAGTATAAACAACCACTTAGCAGCACCATAGTGTGACCACACCAGTTTCCTTCATTCACCTTGCACCATTTCTCCTCTCATCTGCAGATAGACCTTCTTAATAGAGTATTTTTTTCATTTTTGTCACAATGTCCTCACTATAACCAGCATCTTGCAGATGTTTATAAGCTTTCAAGATCTTTTGTACTATCCAAGATGTTTGTTTGGCTTGTGTGCCCCAAACTCCGTCCCATTGATTTAGTTCTTAGCATTGCTTCAGTCCTTGTTTATGCCATTTGTGAAGTGCTAGATTTGGTTGTTCTCTGTTCCAAAACTAGAGTTGAGACTATAAGGTGATTCCATTGAATCTTTTCTTGAATTTAATTTGTTCTTGTTCTTCATGTAGAGTTATTGGTTTTAATCTTAGTTAAAAGCTGAGTTGTAGGTGATCCCATTAGCGGATGTCAACTACAAGCTACGTGTGTATGAGCTAAAATTTATAATTAGAACTGGGCATAACTGAATACTCACAATAGGCCCAGCATGAGTGCACATGTAGAAGGGATACCAGAGGAATCTAGAAGCTGGTGGAAGATCTTTTGGGGAAATACTAAAGGAAGATCTGATGCTGACAATCCAAAATTTCCACCAGAATAGAATGTTTGGAAAGTCTTAAATGCCACTTTCATAGCACTAATACCTAAGAAAGTGAGAGCCGAAGATTTGAAGGACTTCAGGCTAATTATTTTGATATGAGGAGTTTACAAGATAATTTTCAAATTTATCACCGAGAGGTTGAAGGTAGTTATGGAAACATTAGTTGATGTACATCAAATGGACTTCCCAAAAGGATGCTTTACTTCTTGCAAATGAGTTGGTGGATTCCAGAATCAAACAAAAAACTTTAGGTCTACTTTGTAAGTTCGATATAGAGAAGGACTATGATCATGTTAATTGGTCTTCTTTTGTTGAAAATTCTAAAGGATATGGGGTTTGGAAGTGCCTTAACGGAATAAAGTTCTGCATATCTAATGCTAAGTTTTCCATATCATAAATGGCAATCCCGAAGGCTTTTTTTAGTCATAGAGGGGTGTTCATTCTAGCCATGGAAGGCCTCAATCGCATGATTAGGAGAGCTAATGATAATGGTTAGTTAAGAGGCTTCAATACTCAGATCCAGGGAAACAAGGGTAATGAAATGGGAGTTACCCATCTATTATATGTATATAATTCTTTGATTCTACATGATGCGGAAGTGATACAAATCAGACATATCAGGGCAATACTCACCATTTTTGAAGGCATATATATTCTATATGTTAACTGGAAAAAGAGTTTTCTCTATTCATTCAACCAAGTAGACAACATGAAGTTGCTAGCTAGCAATCTAGGATGCCAAGTAGCAACTCAACCTATGAAACACCTAGGCATGCCTATGGGAGGCAAAAACAAAGAATTGGAAGGGTGGAGTGAACTCTTGGAGAGATGTGACAAGAAACTGGCAAGATGGAAAAGTCAATGCCTCTTCTTGGGAGGCAGGCTGACACTGGTTAAATTGATTCTAGATTCTCTCATATCCTTACCTGATGAGTTTATTCCTTATTCCAAAAGGCATTAAAAGAAAATCAATAGAATCAGAAGGAATTTTCTATGAAATGGGAATAAAGAGAACAAAGGCTATAATTTAGTTAAGTGAGATACCCTAAGCCTCAGCAGAAAGCAAGGAAGGTGTTGCGTTCTTTTGCACACGCAAGTGTACATAGTCGTATAAGTAATAAAAGATGTAAGTCCATCTATCCTACCCACAGGGATTTGACGAATAAAAGTTCTACTTCAAATTCTTATTTTAACTATTCAGTAGGTGACACATAATTGAGAGTGTTTGAGTTTTAATAAGTAAAAAAATAACAAGTGAAAATAAGTCGGTGAGTTCATGTGTTGCGATTCAGTTGAGAACAAAGATCTGGGATTGTGGTATTTTGACAATCCAGACGAGCTATTCAATCTTGCACCTAATTCAATTTCATAAGTTACATGTTAATTTTAGCTATATTGAATATTTTTTCAACAACTCTAAGACTACACAACTACCCCTAACGCTTATATTTCTATGGTCATTAGTTAATAAAGTGCATGAAGGTGTGTTATGTATCAACTAAGCTAGGTCACAAGGTATATTTCTATCCTCAGTGATAAATCAATTCCCTTACCCTATAAGGTTCATAAACTAACCCTATTTTCTCTTTTTACACTTGTCGTTCCCTTTTTAAAGTTTAACAAACAAGCCCTAGATAAAATTTGTAAGGTGATCAAGCAAATGAATAATTGAAATCAAGAATGAAAAAAACAACTCAATAGATAGAAATTGAAATAGATACTATGATGTTCAAGCTTTAACTCTCATGTTCAACCACAACCCTAGAAATTAAGAGGTTTAGCTACTCATGAATCTCTTTGGAACTTCTGCACAGCTAGTGCTTATTCTTATATTCTAGCTAAGTTGCCAATGTTCTTGGACCTAGCATTTTAATAGGTAACCCAATCTCTGGTTTCAATCCTCTAACAAAGCAACTAAGTACATAATCCTTTGATAACTCCACTCTAGTCAGTAACTCATCAAAAAGATCTATATAGTTTTGAACAATATTAACCTATGTCAAGTCTTTGAAATCACTCATTGGATTATCAAATAGCTGACCTCCAAACCTTTCATACAAGTTTCCCACATACTCAGCCCATCTTGGCCACTCCCTTGATAGCTTGTACTTCATGTATGATTGGTTCCATTGGAGTTCCTTTTAATCAGTAACCCAATCTCTTGTTTCAATCCTCTAACAAAGCAACTAACAACATAATCTTTTAATTACTCCACTCTATTTAGGAACTCATCAAAAAGGTCTAAACATAGTCTTGAACAGAATTAACCTGTCTCAAGTCTTTGAAATCCCCCATTGGATCATCAATAGCGCTGCTCTAAACCTTGCGTACAAGTTTTCACATACTCAACCCATTTTGGCCACTCCCTTGATAGCCTGTGATTCAGGTATACTTGGTTCCATTTCAGTGTCTTACCCTCCAAATTACAAAAAGCCAGTTTAACCCATGAATCCTCAGGAGTTTCATCAGCACCAAAGAATTGTTCACACCTATAAAGCCACTCCTTCAAACCTTGGCCATCAAATTTAGGAAAATCCATTTGGTAATTGTGAGCTCCTCATGGAACTTCATTTTCCCCCACTTCCATAGGAGGGGATCAAACACTATTGGGGTTTATATTTGTATCTAATAACATTCAAAATTTGTCCATGGCCTGAGCTACACTAACTTCGATAGATTGACTAATCTTTGCCACATAACTGGTTACTCTTTCCATAGAGTTTTTGAGGCTATCGACCTCCTTATGCATCTTCTGCATTCGATATTAGTGATCTGTCATTGCCACAGATCAGAGAATCAATAGCTCTGATGCCAATGATATGCACCAATAATTTGGGAAAGAAATTGAGCTAGCCTAATGTAATAACCCTCGTTGAAATTTATGTATTTTGATCATTTTTCCTTCCCCATTATTTCTTTAAATCATTTATGAGTTGTGGGGATGGTTTGCATGGTCCTCGATATGTTTGGGAGTGAATTATATGAGGTTGTGGTCTTGAATAGCCTTAAAGTAATTAGTTTGACTTTGGTCAACATTTTTTTAATCCAAGCTCTGGATGGTGATTTAGACAGTTCCATTAAATTTGGAATGCTAATTTTAGGTTAGTAGCATAGTTAGTTCGGGCCCCGAGCCTTTATTTTGAATTTTGACCTCTTTAATAGAAACTAGTTAAAATTTAGCCTAAAGGGGTCAGAGAGGCTAATTTCTCGTAAACAATCTCGTTTCAAAAATCTGATGGTTCTATTGACTCTAAAATATCAAAATTATCCTAGTAGCAGTATTGGTTTGTTTCTTTGGGGTCCCGAACGAATTCTGGGGGTCCATTCAGAGAGTTTTAAACCTTATGATTTTGCTGAAGTTGCTATTGTTGGTGTAGGACATTTCCTTCATTGCATTTGTGGCCCTAGCCTTGCGTTCTTCATGAAGGAATTCCTTAAGTATCGCGTTCACTGGGGGTAGGGCGCGTTCTCGATGAAGGATAAACTTGGATCGGGGTCGATTCACATTTTCTCTTTGCATTCACGGCCATAGGCCCGTGTTCGTGAAGGCTTGGGTTAGGGAATCCTCTCCTTCGCAACCATGAGCCCGCGTTCGTAAAGGTTATTTGACCAAGATAGATATTTATTTCCATTTTGGCCCCAATTCATATTTCCTCTATTTTTAAACTTTGAGAGCTCGGGATTAGGCGATTTTATGGGGATTTTTGAGAATTCTTCCATGGGTATGTTTATAACCCTGGTATTCATCATTTCTCATTGATTTCTTTACAAATCCATCTTGAAATCTTTGATTTTATACATGATTTTGGGGGGTTTATCTGGTAAAGTATAAAATTAGTTTTTCTTCAATTTAAAGCTTGATTCAAATCATTTTTGATTGGATTTTTAGATCTAGACTCCTCTTCAATGAGGAACGTGATTCTTCAATAAAATCCAGATTTTACCTTTGTATTTCAAAAATGATTTTCAAAGTGATTTTTGACTCGAAACTAAATTGTATTGATATGTGTATTGATGGACTCCTTTTGACTTATAGATGTCATATTTGATTAGATTAGACGTGTTTGGTGATGATTCGAGGGAGTAGAGATTTTGGTTGATACATTGGACTATGTTTTGGCTTGCGGATCTTCTTTAAAGGCAAGTTGAGATGTACCTTGACTTTTTCTAAAGTGTTTATGTGTTGTATGTTTGTTTGCTTGTGTTTTGTGAATATCTTAGGATTGGGGATCCCACTTAGATGAAATGACGAGTATCTTCACTGGTACCAGAGTCTTTTGATTGATGGTAGATATATTATATTTTAGCTTAATTATTCTAGACACTTGCGATTACTAATAGAGTAGATTGTAGATATATAACTTATTGATCTTGAAAAAATTGATAGAGAGTACCTATTTAATAGTTTGGACAGTGTTTAGTAGATATTAATGTAATGATTGGGGTTTAGTGACCTTTTAGGGGTTAGTTATGTTATTATTGTTCTTTGATGGAATGATTGAGGCTTAGCAAATACTTTAGAGTATAAATAGACTTGTAATAGTTGATATAAATATTGGGGTTTTAGGATCTCAGCATGTTGTTAATTAGCATAGTTTTTCCTTTAAGTAATTTAGTCTAATGATGTCATTTTTGGGAAAGATGGACCTTTTGTAAAGAACAACCTAGGTTTAAGTAAGTTTTGTGATATATTGTTATTGGATTGTTGCTAATTTTGTGTTGCCCGTGCAAAGACGTATGTGAATATTATTATTAACTTGAGAGATTATTTATTATTGTGTCGCCCGATGGGGGCCTTGACTTGATATTATTGGCCTTGTTTGTGCATTAAATATTTTTGCATTTAAGATATTTTAGACTATTTGATATTACTTTGTATTATAGGCTTGTACTAGTGACAACCAGACTTTGGGATGTATCTTTGAAATAATTATTTCATCTTTAAATATTTTTAGATTATTCTATTCTTCTTCTGCTGCTGCTTCTGATTTGCTTTAATTATTGAGTTTGGGCTGGGATAGGCTTACATGTACCGGAGGGTGTGATAGGTGTCATCACATACTCTATTTTGGGTCGTAACAAATTGGTATCAGTGCTTCAGGATCATTGGTCTCATTAGTACAAGTCGAGTCTAGTAGAGTCTTGTGGATCAATGCGGAGATGTTTGTTATCTATCTTTGAGAGGCTACATGACTTTAGGAAAAATTAGTTCTTCATTTTGTGTTGTGTGTTCATAGCTTTGTGTTACTAAAATCCTCTTATGTTAGAGATTCAGAGCTCGTGCCTTCAGTGTGCGGTAGAGGCAGAGGTCAAGGAAGAGGTCAGATTAGGACATCCGGACCAGTTAGAGGTTAGGTTGGGATTGCCTCCTCAGGTTTTGGAGTTGCTCGTGATATTAGGTCTATTGAGATAGAGGGGTTGAGGCCAGTGCAGACACGGCATATGATCCTGTCCATACCTATGCTTGAGGATTACTTGGTTTGAGTGTTAGGTTTCCTTCATAGGATGGCTCCTATTTTGATTCAGCGTGCTACTTCGGGACTTTGGACTTCAGATGCATATTTGACTATAGATTCTCTTAGAGTTGATGAGATATTATTGGGGATCGCTCCACATCTAGTGGCCTTACCTATTATGTCTATGGAGGGATAGAGTAAGTTTTTAGAGTTTATGAGGACAGATCCTTCTCGATTTGATGGAGATCCAAGGTTTGATGCTTATATGTTCTTGCTTGGTTACAGCAAGATTTTGCATGGGTTGGGCTTAGTGGATTCTAATGGGGTCTATTTCACCATCTTTCAGTTCTTTGGAGTAGAAAACTAGTGATATAGGACTTCGGTAGAGAGTAGACTAGTTGGATCACCTCCTCTTTTGTAGGATTAGTTTGCTCGAGAGTTTCTAGAGGAGTTTGTGTGGAGACATAAGAGATTGGCGGGCAGGAGGCCCCGTAGATTTGATTATGATAGCGAGGTGTATGGTAGAGTCCAGGTTCCTTATTGTTATTATCAGAGAGGATTAGATTGTACTGGCTGTTCAGTTCCTTTAGGCCTAGTTCAGTAGGCTCCTGCTTCTTTGGGTTGCTTATGTGGAGATCTTGGGCACTATAGGAGGGATTACCCACAGCGTAGAGAGAGAGATGCCTTATCAATTACTCGAGAAGATGACTGGTCTCAGTATCATGTTCCACAGGATGGACTCGAGGCAGGAGCTTCTGGTACAGTAGTCATAGGTATGGTTTTGGTATGCCTTTGATTTATCTTAGTAGAGTTTGATTGTGGTTCTGCATTCTCCTATGTGTTACTTATTCGTCTTTGAGTCTTGATATGATTTATGAGTTTTTGCTGGGTCTATTGATATAGCTACCCCATAGATAATTCTTTAGTGGTGGATCAGATGTGTCGATCATATATTGTGACTCTTTTAGAGTATATCATCGGATTAGATTTGATTTCCTTGAGTACTATGAATTTTAAGGTACTAGGATATGATCTATTTTATAGTTATGTTGTGGAATAGTGGTGGCTCGATTCTAGGTTTTTCGTATATTTTCAGATTGTAAAATGGATTAGACTTGTGGTATGATTGATTCGAAGGGATTGTAAGTAAAGGATTCTAGTGGATAAGGGAAGATTTTTAGGCGTTTATGCCTTATGACTTGTTACTTCCTTAGTGATTGGCTTTGCTTGCATAGAAATACTTATGGGTGTTGAACACTCCTCGATTAGACTTAAAGGAATTCAGCTTATAAGGATTCTAGCTTTTGATTTGGAAAAAATTTCAAATGGAAAGGAAACTTGCTTGTATCATTTGTTACTTTAGTGGCCAAGTGGCTTAATGGAATATTTTAGCTCATAAGGTTTGATTAGAGTATGTGTTATTATTCCATGGTCATTGTGCTAGGGAATATTGAATGGGAAGTGAGTTAAGAAAGACATAAGGAACTTGTACATGAGAAATGTTGATATATTCAGAGTTTATCTATAGGCTCGAGTAAGAAATTCGAAGTCCTGATTGTATTGTTCATCAGTGGCTTATGATAAGTTCAGCAGTGACTTTCCCGAGTTTTGATTTGTGTTTTGGGCGTCCGTCAATGAGATATAGTGATTGTTGCATTTCTTCTATGGGTTGATCTTCCCTGATATGATGGATTGCTTATGTGTATTTGATTGAAGAGGCTCTTTGTTCTACCAAATTATTGAGGACATCGGATTGATTGATGTCACTTGGGTATTGAGGACTGCATGGGTTATTGTGATGAGTTACATGAGAATTTGGGTGTCATTTAGAGTGTTCATGACTATTGAATAGTGGTCTAAGTGTGCTAAGTGTGAATTTTGAGGTTTTGTGCTGCTTTGATATTGATTTCTTGCCCAGTTGCTTTAGTTTGAGGATATAGTGTTGTCTAATGTGAGACAGATATGGTATCGGCCTTGAGTAGGTTGATTCAGTATTTTTGATGAGTGGCTATGTGGTTTCATGGGTTCCTAGGCATTTTATCGGTCCAAGGATGATTTTTTGCTTTATGGTGCAGTCAGTGACTTGTGGTGTCTTTGGCAAATTTAGATTAGCTGGGTATGTTCAGAACTTCTAGCGTGATCGACTCATTTTATAGGTATAGAGGAAGTTCAAAATAAAGGAATTCGGCTTCATTGAAAAATTTGGTCTTAGATGCTAGTGTTGTGACCTTGTGAGTCATTGTGTGAAAGATCTCTGGTTCCATAGTGAGCGGTAGTTCTATAGTTGTAACTCCATTTGTAAGTACTTGCATGAGGTTTATGAGGGTATTTCTATCTTGTGACTGTTTTGACGCTTTTCTTACTTGTACGTTCAAGGATGAACATGAATCTTAGTGGTGGATATTGTAATAACCCTTATTGTGATTTTTTAGAATTTTTTGTGTTTTGACCATTTTGCCTTTCCTCGTTGTTATTTTATCTCATTTATGAGTTATGGAGATGGTTTGCACGGTCCCTGATGCATTTGGGAGGTTGTAGTCTTAAATAGCCTTAAAGTGATTCGTTTGACTTTGGTCAATATTTTTCTTATCCGAGCTTCGGATGGTGATTTGTACAGTTCCATTAGATCCAAATGTTGAATTTAGGTTAGTAGCATAGTTAGTTCAGGCCCCGAGCCTTTATTTTGCAATTTTGACCTCTTAACCAGAAACTAGTTAAAATTTAGCCTAAAGGGGTCTTGGTGGATAATTCATTGTAAACTATCTCTTTTCAAAAATCTGATGGTTCCATTCAGTCCGAAACATCAAAATTAACCTAGTAGCATTATTGGTTTATTTCTGTGGGGTCCCGAATGAAGTTCGAGGGTCCGTTCGAAGAGTTTTAAACCTTGTGACTTTCCTGAAGTTGTGTTGTTGGTGCATGACATTTCATTCATTGCTTTTGTGGCCCTAGCCTCGCGTTCGCGATGAAAAAATTCCTTAAGCTCATATTCGTGGGGGGTAGGGTGCATTCACGATGAAGATAAACCTGGGTCGGGGCCGCTTCACATTTCCTCTTCGCATTTCCAAAGGTCTGGGTTGGGGAGCGACTAGGGCCCCGCATTCACCAAGGCCATTTGACCTAAACAGATATTTATTCCTATTTCGGTCCCAATTTGTATTTTCTCTATTTTTAGACTTTGAGAGCTCAGAATTAGGCGATTTCATAGGGTTTTTCGAGAATTCTTCCGTGGGTATGATTCTAACCCTAGTATTCATCATTTCTCATTGATTTCTTTACAAATCCATCCTACTAGCTGAATCACGTTGTGAAGGCCCAGAACAACCAGAACGCCCTGAACCAAAATGAGACCCTCCACCTGCATGACCTGATCTCTGACCACTAGAAGTCTCAGAACCCATAATCCCACTATTTGAACTCTGCAACGCTGCATGAATCGGTCTACCATTGTAACCATGAGAGCCTCTGCCTGAGAAATCCCTACTTCGGGATGACTGACCACTGAAACCGCCCTATTGGAGTACCCTCTTAGCACCACCAATCTGAGTACCCTGGCGAATAGACTCGATCATCTTGGCATGATCCATAATACTCTAAAAGGACCCTCCTTGAACTAAATCAATTTTAGTAGAGTGAATATTAATAGTACTAAATATGGTATATTAATAATGTTCAGATTAGTTATATTGATATTATTTTTATATACTATTTGGTTGGTATATTAAGGACCATTTTGTCTTTAACCATTCTTATTTATGTATTAATAATTTTTGTATTTACGAATATCATGATTTGTTAGGTATTAGTTATACGCTCAATAATACTGAGTATGATGTATAACTAATACATATATAAGTTATATATAAATTGGAAATTCTATCAAATACATATTTTCTTAGAAAACAAGTTAATTTCTAATGTTTGATAAGTAAACAAAATAAGATATCATCTCAAAAGCATTTATATGTAATCTACAAAAAATTATAAAAGTGGGAGTGGGTGGGGTGTGGGGCCTCAGGGGTGGGATGGTCAAAGAGGTTGAGGGTCTTGGGTGGGTGAGAGTACGAAATAAACATAGAATGTCACTTATAAAATAAGTTGTCCCTACTTTTATTAAAGAAATCATTTGTCTTATTTTTAACTAACTTACTTTCTCAAAAAAAAAAATATTTTTCAAAAATTTTGTCCAACCAAACATAGAAAAATAATAAAATATTTTTCAAAAACTATTTTCCTCCATACCCAACACACCAATAAGGTAAGTAAGCGTTTGTTTGACCATGAAAATCAAAAAAAAAAATTACTTTATTTGGACTTTTCAAAGTTGGAGTTGAAGTTGAAGTTAGAGTTGTGTTTGACTATAGTTTTTGCAGATAATATTTAGATTTTAAATGTATTTTCTAAAAAAATATAAAACATTATTTGAACATGGAATACAATTTAAATGAGGTTACTTTAAGAAAATAAAAATTTTAGAATCTTTTTGAAAAAAAAAAAGTGAAAATAACGTTTAAAGTTATATTTGGAATTCTCATGACCAAAACATTGTCTTTCAAATAAAGCGAAATAAAATTCCAAAAAAAAAGTGAAAAATATCATGACCAAACGGGTCCCAAGTATCCCAAAAAATATTATCTCAGAATAAATTTAATATCAAAGTTAATCATAATATACTCCTACCTATTCAAATAACAAAAAAACATTTTTGACCTTCTCACAAAATGAAATAAGAGAAGTTAACTCGTAGAGAACCGAGCGAGGATACCAAACGTGTCATGTCGACGGAGGCCACCTTTTCTACCGCCTCTAACCGACGTTCTTATCGATGTTACAACTGCAACGATGCCTTTCACATCACCACCACCACCTCCGGCGTGTTCCTCCTTCTGTTGCCCTCGCTGCTTTCATCGCCACTTCCTTTCTAATTACACCATTGCTAGTACTGTTACACCTCCTTCACAATCCAATTTTACCCCTTCTACCACCACCAATTCTTTTACTTTCGATTATTCCGATTCCGCTATCAATACCGAAGATGGGACGGATTTCGATGATCTTTCCTTAGAGTTGTTTAACTCAACTCAATTCCGTTCTCAAACTCTTAAATCGATTGTCAACTCACTCCCGAGTGTGAAAATCAATGAATCATCGAAAGATGTTCAATTTGTATGGAAGAATTTGTAATTTATTCAGAAGTGAGTCAATTGCCTTGTAACCATTTATTTAATAATGATTGTATTATCCCTTGGCTTAATCAAAGCAATACTTGTCCACTCTGCCAGCATAAATTGCCGCAAGAAGATGAAGACGAAATTGAAAAGGACCTCCAGCTATTTTTGGATGGTGAAATTGGTGATAGAGATCAAATTCAAGATAATAGTGTTTTTCTTGTATCAACAATACCTGAAGTTGTTGAGGACCTTAGAGAAAGGGATATTGAGGAAATGCGCGACGAAGATGGTGATATATTGATGGTTGACATATAGACATGTATATATTTATCTTCTTCTTCTTTTTTCGGTATGATTTATCTATAACATGATCACCATCTTTTGAGAAATTAATGGTATTTTTATTTTGCCATACAAGATTTAATTTTAACTTGGAAATGAAGTGTAATTTAGCTGCCATCTCCTATGGTGAAGTATAGGATACATGTTATGTTACTCTTTAGTTGTTGTTCATATTTTATCATAAGTTCATATGGTGGTGAGATTGATATTTGTTGTGAACATTGAAACTCTTCTGATGGCTGTTTACTAGACCATTTTTATGTACATATACGCCCACATATAGTGAAATAAAGGGTTTGGTTTGTTACTAATTCTCAGGTCTAATGTTGGATATTGAAGCCTTTTTATGGTAATAGACTCTAGTGTGAATTCATATCTGGAAATTTTGATTTGGTGATCTACGAAACTTGCCATGAAGCTAACTTTAAGAGGAGAGACTTTGGAAAAAATATAGCTTTCATATGTAAAAACTGGGAAGAAATGATAGGTACACTTGCTAAAGTATTTCAGACTTCGGAAAAAAGGTTACAAGAAATGAAAACTGAATGCAACATAGCATTAGTTGGTATTGTGGGATGTACCACTTAAGACCTGACCTATTTAAAGATCTCTTGATGTTCCCTTGGGAACAATCCATCTTTAAATGAAGAGACCGATTCTTAAATTTATGAAATCACATGTTAGATGGATGAGAAATTATAATATGAAAGTAAAGTCCAAAGATGCTTTCTACCTAATGCCTCTTGTTTGCAGTACCTAGTCGAAGGAAGTGATAGCTCTTGTGGAAAGCTTTGAAGAACGGCATTCTACTGAATCACATATGGAGGCCAAGGCTCAAGTAACTATTGGTGTCTGCTTGGTGGCAGGTACATCAGCGCTAGTACTAGCCACTATGGCGAGTCGGTTGTTGCTATTTTCCTTATGAGCAGAGGGTGTTGGGCTTTTATTTTCCCAACATCAAGTCTGTAGGTGTCAACTTTGAAGGATTTCCCATGTATGTCGTACAACTAAAGGAAATGAGAGAACTTCACAGTTGAAAGAAACAGTTAGATTAATTATTTGTCCATACTAGTCAGTTAGAGATAGAAACATCTGCTCTGTTTCAACATTAACATGTTAAGCAATGCAGTGTCCTGAAGTAGTTTCTTCAAACTTTCCATATAATTTTTGTAACGTTTTATTTCATAATATTAATTCATTCAAGAATTATGCTTTTTTATAAAAAAAAAAAAATGTATGATACTTCTTTTCCTTTTTTGTGATAAACAAGAAATGTATTATTTAGGATTATGAGTTGTATTAGATGTTCTAACATTTGTGACACTACTTCTTTGGTTTTTATGGTATTTTATTTCAGACTTCTGCTATAATGTGTATTATGTGACCTAACTTCACTCTTGAAGTCTCATTTTGTCTTTCTTTATTTGCTATTCGGTTTCCCTTCATTCTTGGGTAATTGGCCTATCTACCGAGGCTGGGTCTCGGTAGTTGCCATCATGACCTCAACTTTTGGGTCGTGACAACATCATCCACATCAACTTCAGTGTGAGCTCTTCCTTTCGTTTCCCTCAGTGCTTTCATTGCCACCTCCTCCCTAATTAAACTATTGCCAGTGTTATTCCGCCTTCTCAATCTTCTAATGTCAATTTTACCCCTCCAACCCCCAATTCTTTTACTTTTGATTCTTATAATTTCGATGTTGATTGGACCGATTTCAATGATCATTCTTTTGAGTTTTGTAACCCATCTCAATGTTGTTATCCGACTCTTAAATCATTTGTGGACTCGCTCTCAAGTGTGAAAATCGATGAATCATCAAAAAATTATTTGATTTGTATGGAAGAATTTGTAATTGAATTGAAAGTGAGTCAATTGCCTTGTAAGCATTTCTTTCATAATGGTTATATTGTCCATTGGCTTAATCAGAGTAATACTTGTCCCCTTTACCGACATAAATTGTCGTATGAAGATGAAGACAAAATTGAAAAGTACCTGCAAGTTATTTTGAATGGTTGATTGGTGATAGAGAATTTCAAGATAATACTGTTGTTCTTGCATCAAAAACACATCATGTTTCTTAGGCTTAAGGGAAGTGGGTGATGACCTTAGAGAAAGGGATCTCGAGGAAATGAGCAATGAAGATGGCGATATATTGATGATTTATGCATGAAGTTCAAATTAAAGGATAGTTAATTTTGTTTATTTACTACTTTTTAGGTAGTAATAAGTTTGGGGTTTTCTTTACCCTGGTTATTTCCTAGAATATTTCTTTGTTGAACCTGACATATATATATATATATATATATATATATAAGAAAATGAAATTTCTATATCATTGACTTGTTTAGGCTCCGCATACTTAGTAGCAAGCTCAGAAGATTAACTTGGTAAATTTGATGAAAATTATGCCTAAATTTTAAATCGTAACTTCTATTGAACCTTCTTGTGTGTTGAATCTAAGGCAAGTCTGTCTTGATTATTTCAATGCCATGTGGAGTGAGATAGTAGTTGATTCATGCTACCTGTGTAATCTAGAACTTGATCAGTGTGTCTATTGTGAAATTACATGACTGTACAATTTAGGAGACAATGAATTGACTTTCACCTGTGGGGCTTTCAACTTATTCAATAGGTGAAAGAAATGTATTTATAAATCACTAGGTGGAAAGATATCCTTGAGCCATTTCTAGTACAATAAGGATCATTTAGCAGAGTGTATATGAATAGTACTAAATATGATATATTAGTAATGTTGAGATCAGTTTTGTTGATATTATTTCTTATACAATATTTAGTTTGGTGTATTAAGGACAATATTGTCTTTAATCATTCTTATCTATATATTAATAATTTTATATTTATGAATACTGTGATTTATTATGTATTACTTAGTAATGTTGAGATCAGTTTTGTTGATATTATTTCTTATACAATATTTAGTTTGGTGTATTAAGGACAATTTTGTCTTTAATCATTCTTATATGTGTATTAATAATTTTATATTTATGAATACCGTGATTTATTATGTATTACTTATATATAATACATAAGTAAATATTTTCTTGGAAAACAAGTTGATTTTGGTGTTTGGTAAGTAAACAAAAAAACATTATATCAAGAACATTTATATGTAATCTAGCAAAAATTTTAAAGATGGAAGTGGGTGGCGTGAGGGGTCTCAAGGTGGAATGGTCAAAGAGGTTGAGGGTGTTGGGTGGGTGGGAGTATACAATAAACAAAATATCACTTAAATGTCACTTGCAAAACTTGTTTTCCCTATTTCTATTAAAGATATCATTTTTCTTATTTTTAACCTATTTTCATGGAGATAATATTTTCCAAAAAATTTATTCAACCAAACATAGAAAAATAATAAAATATTTTCCAAAAAATATGTGCCTCCATACCAAACACACCAATAAGGTAAGATAGCCAAAAAAGATTATCCCAAAATAAATTTAATATCAAAGTTAATCATAATATATTCCGCCATATTCATGAACCAAAACAACATTTTTTTACCCTTCTCAAAAAATGTAATACGAAAAGTTAGATTAGTAGAAAACCGAGCGACGATACCAAACGTCGTCAAGTCGACAGAGGACACCTTCTCCTCCGCCTCTAACCTTTGTTCTTACCGATGCTACAAATGCAACGATGCCTTTCACATCACCACCACCACCTCCAGTGTGAGCTCGTCGTTTCGTTGCCCTTGCTGCTTTCATCGCCACCTCCTTCTAATTACACAATTGCTAATACTATTACGACGCCTCCTTCTCAATCCAATTTTACCCCCTCCCACCACCACCAATTCTTTTACCTTTGATTATTTTGATTCTGATATCAATACCGAATATGGGACTGATTCTGATGATCTTTCCTTTGAGTTGTTTAACTCAACTCAATTCCATTCTCCGACTCTTAAATTGATTGTCGACTGTGTGAAACTCCATGAATCATCAAAAAGTTGTTCGATTTGTATGGCGGAATTTGTAATTGATTTGGAAGTGATTTAATTGCCTTGTAACCATTTATTTCATAATGATTGTATTGTCCCTTGGCTTAATCGAAGTAATACTTGTCCACTCTGCCGGCATAAATTGCCGCAAGAAGATGAAGAGGAAATTGAAAAGGACCTCCAACTATTTTTGGATGGTGAAATTCGTTATAGAGATCAATTTCAAGATAATGTTGTTCTTGTATCTACAACACCGAAAGTTGGTGAGGACCTTAGAGAAAGGGGTCTCGAGGAAATACACGATGAAGATGGTGATATATTGATGATTGACATATAGACATGTATATATGTTATTTTCTGGATTTTTCAGCAGAACTTTGATATACTAAAAGCACACAGATTTGTTTGTTCTAAGTCGACAGTTATACTGTGTCTCCTTAAAGAATCTAATCCCCTCACTATTGCCCGAGGTATGGATTAATTCTTCCCACGATAAAATAGAACACTATTCTACAATATCGGCAATGAAAATTGTAGAACTTCGTCGAACTCAAGAACGGAGTAGAATATCACACTGACTGTTTTGATTTTGTAGAAGAAGAGAGTTTACAGTTTTGACAGAATTTCGTTTGACTCCTTAAAAAATTTTTGAGTACCTGATGAAGAAAAACAGAGGTATTTATAGCCAACTACGCACTGTTTCGAAAGGATGCACTGCTTTGAAAAGTTGCACTGTTTCGAAGCACTATTTCTGGAACATCGCGTTTGTTCTGGAACTGATGCATCATTTTCTGGAATGGTTGCATTGTTCTAGAACGATGCACTGTTTCTTGAACAGTCACAAACGTTGCAAAACATTTCGTTGGAACATTGCATGTGGAGGAAAATTTCAGACGAATTTTTTTTGGATTAAAAAAAATTTTGTCTAAAAAGATAGCCTCTCAATCGATCATTTGCCGAAGCCGAAGCCGAGCCGAGCGAGCGACGACGACGACGGCGCGAGGCTTGGTTTCTTCTTGGCTGACTATCCCTTCAAAGGAGTACTTCTTAATATAAAGGAGAAAAAGGTTTCTTTTTCCCACCAATGAGGGAGAAACTATTTTTTCCTTCTATAAGGTGACTATTCACCTCCCTTTGTTCACACTTAGTTCCACCATTTTCCATTCATCTTTCACCAAAACCCAACAATCCCCCACATGAATGGGGAATGGCTATTTCATTTTAGAAAACATGTGTGATCTACAAATAAGAATCAGTTGCAGCTGGATAAGTAGGTTTTCCTTTGAACTTTCCATAGTGAACATACATCGGGTATCCTCGGTCAATCGGTAGATTTGATATCTTTGAACCGTCGAGCTTTTATGTATACCTAGACAATGTATGTCACACAACTAACCCTTAACCATTCTTGGTTCTCATTGTTTTGTTCGTTTCAGCCATGAACACGTCCTGGCTTCATGAGTGCGTAGAGAATTGGCCTTACTTTATATTCTCCTTGAAGCGGCTTACACTTCACACTCACATAGGTGATTCCTAAACGTTAAGTCCAATAGACAAAACTATTTGGTCATACCAGCCAAACTTAGGTAATCATTAAAAGCTTCACATCTTAAGATCTATCCTTGCTTTCTGAACATTGTCTACATCATGAGAATAGGTTGAGTTTAGTTTGACAATGTTGAACCGTCAATCACGACTTTGTTTGATCTCTTTGAACCTAGCTCTTGGGATCTCCAGTCTGCTAGGTAGAGTTACCGTCGTGATGACTTGTCCTTGGCCTTAAACCCATTACCTTCGATGATTTATCAACCGCCTCTCTAGTTAGGCCTTTTGTTAGCGGATCCGACACATTATCTTTTGACTTGACATAGTCAATTGTGATAATTCCACTAGAGAGTAACTGTCTAATGGTATTATGTCTTCGTCGCATGTGACGAGACTTTCCATTATACATAGCATTTCCAGCTCGTCCTATTGCTGATTGACTGTCACAATGTATACATATAGGAGCAATTGGATTTGTCCATAAAGGAATATCTTCTAGAAAATTCCTTAGCCATTCTGCTTCTTCACCAGCCTTATCCAGAGCTATAAACTCGGATTCCATTGTAGAGCGAGCTATACACGTCTGTTTGGAAGATTTCCAAGACACTGCTCCTCCACCAATGGTGAACACATATCCACTTGTGGATTTTATTTCAGATGATTTGGTGATCCAATTTTCATCACTATATCCTTCAACCACCGCAGAATATTTATTGTAGTGCAATGCATATTCTTGAGTGTATTTTAAATAACCCAACACTCGCTTCATCGCCATCCAATGAGTTTGATCGGGATTACTCGTGTACCGACTCAGTTTACTTATGGCGCAAGCTATATCAAGTCTTGTACAATTCATTATGTACATCAAACTTCCTAACACTCGAGCATAGTCCACTTGGGACTTGCTTTGACCCTTGTTCTTTGTAAGAGCAAGATTTACATCAATTGGAGTCTTTGCGACTTTGAAGTCCAGATACTTGAATTTCTCCAATACCATGTTGATGTAGTGAGTCTGAGACAAAGCAAGACCTTGAGGAGTTCTGTGAATTTTAATTCCTAAAATCAGATCTGCAACTCCTAAGTCTTTCATATCAAATTTGCTAGCAAGCATACACTTAGTAGCATTTATATCAGAAATGTCTTTACTCATTATCAACATATCATCAACATACAAGCAAACAATGACAACGTGATTTGGAGTGTTCTTTATGTAAACACATTTATCACACTCATTGATCTTAAATCCATTTGCCAACATTGTTTGGTCAAATTTCGCATGCCATTGTTTGGGCGCTTGTTTTAGTCCATAAAGTGACTTAACCATTCGACATACCTTCTTTTCTTTTCCTGGAACTACAAACCCTTCGGGTTGATCCATGTAGATCTCTTCCTCCAATTATCCATTTAAGAAGGTTGTCTTCACATCCATTTGATGAATTTGAAGACCATACACGGCGGCTAATGCTATCAATACTCGAATTGACGTAATTCTTATTATCGGCGAGTACATGTCGAAATAATCAAGACCTTCTCGTTGTCTGAAACCCTTGACAACTAGTCTTGACTTATATTTATCAATAGTGCCATCATCTTTCATTTTTCTTATGAAGATCCATTTAGAACCCAATGGTTTGTTTCCTGGAGGAAGATCAACTAATTCCCACGTATGATTATTCAATATGGATTTTATTTCACTATTGATTGCCTCTTTCCAATATTGTGCTTCCGAAGAAGATATAACTTCCTTAAACGTTTGAGGCTCATTCTCTACTAAGAATGTCAAGAAATCGGGACCAAAGGAAGTTGATGTCTTTTGACGTTTGTTGCGCCTTACACTTTCTTTATTAGGCGTACTTTCCTTTTCTACTTCCCGAGGTCATTTAGATTTTTCACTAGACGACTCACATTCATTCTTATACGGGTAAACATATACAAAAAATTTAGCATTGTCTGATTCGATTATCGTATTTACATGAATGTCAGGATTGACTGATTTGTGAACCAGAAATCGATACGCCTTGCTATTGGTTGCATATCCAATGAATACACAGTCAATTGTTTTCGGTCCTATTTTAACCCTTTTGGGTTTAGGAACTTGGACTTTTGCCTAACACCCCCACACTTTGAAATATTTCAAGGTGGGTTTCCTTTCTTTCCACTTCTCATATGGAATTGACTTTGTTTTGCTATGGGGTATCCGATTGAGTATTCGATTCGCCGTTAAAATAGTTTCCCCCCACAAGTTTTGCGGTAAACCAGAACTTATCAACAAGGCATTCATCATCTCCTTTAATGTTCTATTCTTTCTTTACGCAATTCCATTGGATTGTGGAGAGTATGGGGCAGTTGTTTGATGAATAATGCCATATTCCAAACATATTTCTTCAAAAGGAGATTCGTATTCGCCGCCCCTATCACTTCTGATCATTTTGATTTTCTTATCAAGTTGTGTCTCAACTTCATTCTTGTATTGCTTGAATGCATTAATTGCCTCATCTTTGCTATTAAGCAGATAAACATAGCAATATCGAGTGCTATCATCAATGAAAGTTATAAAGTATCTTTTACCACCACGTGATGGTGTTGACTTCATGTCACAAATATCTGTGTGGATTAAGTCTAAGGGATTTGAATTCCTTTCAATCGACTTATACGGATGCTTAGCATACTTAGATTCCACACATACTTGACACTTCATATTATTACTTTCAAACTTAGGCAATATTTCCAAGTTAATCATTTTTCGCAATGTTTTATAATTAACATGTCCTAAACGCGCATGCCATAAATTATTGGACTCAAGCAAGTAAGAAGAAGAAGTACTTTTATTGATATCAATAGCCATTACATTTAGCTTGAAAAGGCCCTCGGTGAGGTAACCCTTTCCTACAAACATATCATTTTTACTAAGTACAATCTTATCAGACACAAATACACACTTAAAACCATTCTTGACCAGAAGTGAAGTTGAGACCAAATTCTTGCGCATTTCAGGAACATGAAGAACGTTGCTAAGCGTCACTATCTTGCCTGAAGTCATTTTCAAGCCAATCTTTCCAGTTCCTTCTATCTTTGCGGTTGCAGAGTTTGCCATACAAATAGTCTCGTCTTGTCCAGCCACAGTATAGGAAGAGAACAACTACCTATTTGAGCAAACATGTCGGGTAGCACCCGAATCCATCCACCATTCTTTGGGATTTCCAACCAAGTTGCACTCGGACAGCATTGCACACAAATTGTCCATGTCCTCATTAAGGTTTGCTTGGTCCTTTTTCTTCTTATCTTTCTTAGGAGCACGACACTCCGAAGCCATGTGACCATACTTGCCACAGTTGTAGCAATTTCCTTTGAACCTCTTCTTGCTTGGTTCATTCTTCTCTTCATTGGACTTTTTCCTTTTCTTGTTCTTTGGAGGAGTTTCAACATGATTTGCTCCCGGAATTGAAGACTTTGAAGTGGCTTTATTTTCAGTAGCTTTGTTGTCTTCTTCAATCCTCAAATGAACAATCAAGTCCTCCAACTTCATTTCCTTTCGTTTATGTTTCAAGTAGTTCTTAAAATCCTTCCACAAAGGAGGCAATTTTTCGATAAAAGCTGCCACTTGAAATGCTTTATTTACAGTCATTCCTTCAGCAAGTAAATCATGGATTATTACTTGCAATTCTTGGACTTGAGACATGACAGTTTTACTGTCAACCATTTTATATTCCAGAAATTTGGCCACCACAAATTTCTTTAGTCTAGCATCTTCAGTCTTGTATTTCTTGTCTAATGCGTCCCATAATTCTTTAAACGTTTTGCATATGCTATAGACATTATACAAGCTATCTTCCAACCCATTCAAAATGTAATTTTTGCACAGAAAATCAGAATGATTCCATGCCTCCATTACTATGAAACGGTCTTTTTCTGGAATGTCATCCGAGAAGGTTGGAACTTTGTCAGAAATAAATTTCTGCAAACTGAGAGTGGTTAAATAGAACAACATCTTCTGTTGCCACCTCTTAAAGTCAGTACCGGAAAACTTTTTGGGGTTTTCAGTTGCTGTCAGTGCGGGAACAACACGGTTTGACGAAACTGTATTTGTTTGCACAGAAGCAGAAGTCATAACAGTATCAACAAGTTCTGCCATTTCGTAATAGATTCTTTAAGATTGTTATTTTCTGGATTTTTCAGCAGAACTTTGATATACTAAAAGCACACAGATTTGTTTGTTCTAAGTCGACAGTTATACTGTGTCTCCTTAAAGAATCTAATCCCCTCACTATTGCCCGAGGTATGGATTAATTCTTCCCACGATAAAATAGAACACTATTCTACAATATCGGCAATGAAAATTGTAGAACTTCGTCGAACTCAAGAACGGAGTAGAATATCACACTGACTGTTTTGATTTTGTAGAAGAAGAGAGTTTACAGTTTTGACAGAATTTTGTTTGACTCCTTAAAAAAATTTTGAATACTTGATGAAGAAAAACAAAGGTATTTATAGCCAACTACGCACTGTTTCGAAAGGATGCACTGTTTTAAAGCACTATTTCTGAAACATCGCGTTTGTTCTAGAACTGATGCATTGTTTCTGGAACATTGCATGTTTCTGGAATGGTTGCATTGTTCTGGAACGATGCACTGTTTCTTGAACAGTCACAAACGTTGCAAAACATTTCGTTGGAACATTGCATGTGGAGGAAAATTATGAACGAATTTTTTTTGGATTAAAAAAAATTTTGTCCAAAAAGATAGTCTCTCGATCATTTGCCGAAGCCGAAACCGAAGCCGAGCCGAGCGAGCGACGACGACGACGGCGCGAGGCTTGGTTTCTTCTTGGCTCACTATCCCTTCAAAGGAGTACTTCTTAATATAAAGGAGAAAAGGTTTCTTTCTCCCACCAATGAGGGAGAAACTATTTTTTCCTTCTATAAGGTGACTATTCACCTCCCTTTGTTCCCACTTAGTTCCATCATTTTCCATTCATCTTTCACCAAAATACAATAATATATTTATCTTCTTCGTTTTTCGGTATGATTTTATCTATAACGTGATTACCATCTTTTGAGAAATTAATGTACTTTGATTTTGTCTTAAAAGATTTAATTTTTAGTGGGAAATGAAGTGTAATTCAGCTGCCATATCTTATGGTGAAGTATAGGATACATGTTATGTTACTCTTTAGTTGATGTTCATATTTTATTATAAGTTCATATGGTGGTGGGATTAATATTTGTTGTGAACGTTGAAGTTCTTCTCGTGGCAGTTTAATAGAGCATTTTTATGTACATACACCCACATATAGTGAAATAAAGGTTTTGATTTGTTACTAATTCTCAGGTTTGTTGGATATTGAAGCCTTTTATGGTAATAAAATCTAGTATAAATGTCACGCCCCGACTCCCTACGAGGCGTGATTGGCACCCGAAGCCGACAAGGCCCGAGAGAACCAATCTTTGCTTCTAATCATTCATATGCATGTTATAGGAACGCTACTATCACATAGAAACATGAGAGGCAAACATCGAAAAGCATAGAACATGCGACGTATATACATATGAGAAACTGGGCCTTTGAGTCCATCAAGTCAAGACTTCATCTGTTACCATATACACCCACACCCACATACGTCTACAAAAGCCTCTAACAGATGCATTGACCAAAACGAACTGAAAGTCGGGATAAGTCCCCGCTTTATACACAAGGTACAATATCAAAACATGTGAACCACTACGACTCGGAGAAACCCCGAACTAACTGGAGCTCACCAATGATCTGCGCTACTGTCAATCTATGGTGAAGGTCTACTAGTGCTTGCACCTGCAACATGTAATGTAAATTCCCCGAGAGGGGTCAGTACGAAAGAAGTACTGAGTATGCAAGGCTCAGATAAAACTGTACAATTCATGAATAGTTCAATGAACTCAAAACACATGAATAATCACTGTGATTAAGTCACCACTTTGCATTTTGGAAACCATGTGTATAACTTTGATAGCTTTCTTTGCTTTCATTGCTTCTTTACTTCAATGTCATTACATATAACACAATGTACCCGGGCCCCTACTGATCAGTGGGTCTTTAACATGACATATCGTCATGTTGGGATCGGGTCGAGCTAGGCTTATGCCCCCCAGACCTGCCACCCATAAATCAATGCATCGAGATCCGGTCGAGCTAGGCTTATGCCCCTCAGACCTGACACCCATAAATCAATGCCTCGGTATCGAGTCGAGCTAGGCTTATGCCCCTCAGACCTGCCACCCATAAATCAATCATTAACCACGTGTGCATTACTTTGTCTTTACTTTGAGATTGATACCCTTACTTGTGAGAGATCGTATACTTGCTTATGAGAGGTTGATACATTTGCTTGTGATAGATTGGTACATTCACTTGTGATCGATTGATACTTTGGCTTATGGAAGAGCAATACAATGATAGTCACAACTTTATTTGAAGCTTTGGATTAATAAGCAATGAATAAGAAACATGCAACTAAACATTATGGGAACATAGCCTCCATGAAAACATAACACTGTTGGAACCATTGGACAATGATCCATGAACAGGATATATAAGTATAACCACCAGTGAAACCTTGGGACATAGCCTCATCGGACTTTTAGAACCTCACTAATGAATATGAGACCTATATATAACCCTATTGGAACTTAGACTCATGTCATACTTGGAATAATGCTATTCAACTTAGCTCTCTTAGGATTTACCACATATGACAACTTAAGAACTCCCCATCATAAATAAGCATTAAGTGGGTCATAATTCATCTAGAAGTAACACACATATGCAGCACAATATATATCCACCTTAGTTGGAATACTATAGAACCCCTTTGGAATAGAACACTTGTTGAACCTTCATGAACAATGGATAAGACACATGTGAATGTCAACTGCTCACCAACTAGGAATGCGATACCTTAGAACATTTGGAACTCTTGACGTATTAGCCAATAAACGTGAGTCAACCAATAGACATGAATCAATTAATGAACATAATTCAACCAATGAACATGAGTCATATGATTCACCATTTAACAATGACTAAGGACCATATGAGTATCTCTAGCCAACGCTCGGATACGGAGTACCTTAGAGTATTTCGGAATCGAATGAGTATTATGACCATGTGAACACTATATATTACAGAAGGATATAGAAGAGTAACCTTACATACCTTTGCGTCTCACTATGCATACACAAGCTTACATGAAAATACAATAGTCCAGCTCTTTCCTTACGCCTCACTCTACATCACAAGTATATAACGAAGCTTATGTTAGCAACCAACTACCTTACAAATGTATAAGTGTCACAATATGACCATGAATCACATAGAGAACATTATTTCGCCTTCTTACAATGTCATTTATTTCATCAACATGCCAACAATACCATAACGTTCCCCTCATTGACCAAGCTTTCATACAACAATAGCATTTCGCATTACACTTACCCTTTATGCCTTCTCATTTCCATTCCGTCACATTTACGCTTGTCCATTTTCCTCACAACAACAGATGAACACCCATACACATTTAATACAGTCCAACATGCCTTCATACGACACTTTAAGGTCATTCAAATGACATCACAAGTTGATAATTACGTCCATGAAGGGTACGGGGGCTTCGGGGAACCAACGGGAGACAAAATCATACAAACCGAACCTGGGGGCTGACCTGCGCTGCCACATGCGCACGCAGGTGGCTGAGGTGCATGAGTAGATTCCCTCTAGTGGCATCTGTGTTGGCATCTGCGCCTGCAGGTGCCTCCGTCTGCGGGGGCGGATGCCCGTTTTGGTCCGAAACGTCATTTTTGGGGTCTTTTAATGCAATGAATGGTCCATGATCATAACCAAACTTCTTTTAACATATTTTTTATCATATTATATTCCAACAAGCAGCCATGGTCTCACAACACACATCACAACACCAAAATGACACTTTACGGCCAATATGCTACCAAAACCATAACCAATTTGTCCATAGAAATTCCAACACTAAACACAAGTATAAAACAAGTCAAGACTATAATCACATCTCATATATCAATATTGAATCCATCAAGTTTATTTATTTCAAGATCGCAAGCCCATGTTCAAGTTTTCAAGACAAAATCATCCTCCGATTTAACACACACACATTGTTTTGCACATAGGGAACTTCTCCCACTTCACCAACATAACCAACATGATATAAGATATCTTCCATGCATAATATATATTAAACCATGATAGTATATACTTACCAAGTCTTGCAAGATGATGCTTTGGTCCAAAAGATGAAAGAGTTAGGGTTTATATTGCATAAGGAAATGGTTAAGAAAATTCTAGAAATGGCATGGGTGTCCAAATGAGAGAAAATCTGATTTTTCTCTCTTATATAGGCCCCCAAGTCTTTATTATCCTTTAGCAACATTAATTATTATGTTGAATGGGTCAAATGGGTCAAAAATGGAAGAATGGGTCAAAAATCTTGGGTTGGGCCATGTCTTCTTGCTATTTTTGGGCTTTATTTAAGGCCCAATGATGCAAGACTTCTTGATGTCCACAAATTAAAACATAATTCATCCATTCTCTCATGTTTTCATATCTCCACAAATGTACACGTAGTCATCTAGGTTCGACAACATACGGGGTATTACACTTCCTACAAAGTTCTAATCCCATGTACTAGGCCCAATATCAATTATCTCCTCACTGATATTCTACAATACATACTTTACACTCTCGACACTTGGGTAATCATTGTTCAACGTCGTCGTATAGGGTTTCGTAGATACGGGGTGTTACATTCTTCCCCCCTTAGGAACATTCGTCCTCGAATGTTAATAACGTCGTCTCATGTACATCCCATGCATCTTTATCTTATCACATATCTACATATACACATAATGCTTATGGATACCACTTTGTCATTACCCCAATTCCACACTTTCAGCTTCTCTTTTCTTTTTTTCTTTTTTTATCAAATCCAAGTACATTAAAGTTCCTTCATTGTGATTTATTCTACATAGTACCCTTACAGAAGCTAGCCAATCTTTGGACAATGTCCCTTTCTTTCCAAATTCTCATTATCTTTCTTCATTAGTGACAATGTTAAACATACCCAATCACCTATGGAATATTGTCATTCCCTTTTTCGAATATCAACATATGATTTATATCAACTTTGGGCCATTTGTAGTTGTTGTTATATCATATTCACCTTCTTGATAGCTTGATGACCACAATCTGACTCGAGCAAAGCAAATGATGATCTATTATTTTTTTCATATAAAAGCTTCGTAAGGTGCCTTTTGATACTTTTATTGTAAGCAATTTCTCTAGACGATAGACGTTTACCCCAACTACCTTTAAAGTTCAATGTACCAGCTCGTGGCATATCTTCAAATGTTCATATAATATGTTCTGTTTG
The DNA here is from genome assembly GCA_031232105.1 of Capsicum rhomboideum. Classification (NCBI taxonomy): domain Eukaryota; kingdom Viridiplantae; phylum Streptophyta; class Magnoliopsida; order Solanales; family Solanaceae; genus Capsicum; species Capsicum rhomboideum. Next base: position 40,503,893 of record CP124719.1, on the reverse strand, counting down.
TCCATCCATTTGAGGATGACAAGCCGTATTTACATTCATCTGTGTACCCATGCTTTACTGAAATACCACATTGTGCAATAAAGTGAGCTCTCTTGTAGGATATAATAGTGAACGGAATCCCATGTAATCGTACTATCTCTGTCACATACAACTTTGTATAATGTTCAGCTGTATCGGTGGTCCTAACTGGTAAGAAATATGCTGACTCGGTAAGCCAGTTAATTATTACTTATATGAAATCAGCCTTCGTAGTGTACGAGACAACCCTATAATTAATTCCATGTTATTCATGTTCCACTTCCAAACTGGGAGGATAATCTATTACATAAAGCATACAGACTTCTGATGCCATACTGTTTATCAGTGACCGCTTGGGCATTGAACTACACGTTCTACAATGTGCTCCTCATATTTTCGTACCAACTCATCTCTACTACACCATGGTGCCTTTTGGTTATTTCCGAACAAACCTGGTACATACAATCTACATTGGTGTCAAAGTACTCCCCCTTGTGATTGCTCAAGTACCTTTATCGTACTTTTATTGTAAGAATTTGCATACTGTTTCTCCTCTTGGCTACCAATAAAGATTTTGCCACATTTTACACTATAATTCGGTAATCTGGGGTTTCAAGAAAACAAAACCCCATATTGCTTCATTGAGATATCTTTTCCCAAATGATACCAATGTCCTAATCTTTTAATAGTTCAAGCCACCTTCGCTACCTCAGATTTAAGTCTTTCGGCTTCAAAATATAGTACTATCCAATATATATATCAACATGAATCCCTTTCAAATAGTGGCACCTTAACTTTATATCGCAGCTGCTAATGCAGGGTCATGTGTTTAGTAATAATTTGTGTTCTCCTATGGTCGCAACCGTCATGAGGCATATGCTATTACATTGCTACATCAATACACATCCGAGGCCAACCCCGGAAGCAGTACCATACATTTCATAACATTCTTATGCCTTTATCGATGCCTTGTGTATAGGCTTTGTTACGGGTGTAGGGATAGAAGAAAACCCCTCAATAATTCTCATAGAATAATCGACCAACCTACGAAACCAATGGATCTCTGTAAGCATCGTAGGCCTTAACCAACTGTGCACCATCTCTATCTTTCGCGTAGCCACTTTCATTTCTTCATCCTATACATTGTGACTCAAGAACGGTATGGATTCTAATCAAACTTCATATTTAAATATGAATCGCATGGTCTTTTTTTTTTTTTTTTTGAAATACCATCACCAAACATGGTCACACACACATTCAAAAGTGTCCTGAACGCCCTATTCATTAATCCATTCAACTACCGGTGCATTATCTAGCCCAATTGACATACTAAGAATTTCATAATAATCATACCATGTTTGTAACGCTGTCTTGGGTATATCATCATCACTCATATATATTTTTCTTTTCATTTCATCATTTACCCTTGTACACACACTTTCGCAGTATGCCATGTTGTTATTATTTTTTTTTTTTGTACTAGGAACACTGATGCACCCCAAGGGGTCGTACTAGGCCGTATGAATCTCTTACTCAACACGTCTTTTACTTCCTCATGTCATTCCCGTAACTCTACCGGGGCCATGCTGTACACAAATAAAACTATGCTGAGTACCTGACACCACATTAACTTCAACTCATACCTCGAGGAATGCATTCCCACAGAAACCGATTGAACAGTAGGTGGTAGCACATTAGTATCCCTCACTAGTACCAAGTGACATATGTACCCCTTTGGGTCTCATTTTTCCTTGCCTGAGGATAGGAAAGAACTTCACCTTTCGGTGCTCCAACAGTACCCTTTTATTCAAGAACATACTTTCATTAGGATATATGCACCCACGAGTGAAAATAAATGGCGTAACTAGCAATTCTGGTGTTCCTTCGAATTGGTCAAAAATCAATAACGTAACATATGATAGGGTAAAACCCGAATCAATCAATGCATTTACCTTATGTAAAAATACTAATAATGTACTCGTACCTGCATCAGGCGAAGACTCCACATTCCATGGATCCGCTGAGGTATCCATACGGTCTTGGGTCCCACTGGAACTAGCTGCTCCTCTAGCACCTCTATCGCTCCTCCTAGGCTGCACACCTCTACCTGGAGGAGGCATCGATAATTGCAATGCGATAGGTGGTCTCGTAAGTCGTACCATACCACTCGTGCTCCTTTGTGGAGACCCTTTCCTCACATGTCCCGGCATACCACACCAGTAGCAAACATTTGTTCTGAACCAGCATTCACCTGCGTGAAATTTCCCGCAGCACTCGTACAGCTGACGAACACACCTTGATTGATTCCTACTTTTTTGCCCTTGATATCCCACTGTCTGTGGACCCTAAGTCTCACGTCTTTGCCCAAACTGGTTGCCTCTATACCCTTGGAATAGAGGGGGAACATTGGCTGCAGGCTGAGAAACTAATGGCCTAGGTAGTTTGTGCAAAATCCAAGGCCCAAATCCTCCGTGGGACGCCATGAACTGCCCCTCGGGTCTAGCCCTTTTTGACGACCCTTTCTCAAAGTCTTGTGTCCTTCTCTTTTGTTCCACCATTTGCTGCTCCAACACTCGTCTTTGAGTTTGTGCAGCAACTACATGGGTCAGTATGTGCACCGCACTCATTAAATCTTGCACAATAGCATTATTGGATAATTCCTCTGGAAGTGAAAGAGTAGGAGGAACCCGTGAGACCAACTCATTTCCAGCCCCACCTTGATCAACTTGCTCAGGTGGTGCTCTACTGGTTCCTTCTCCTTCTCTTGCCATTGGTATTTCTAATCAAACACAAGAAAACAAACCCCATGGTCAGTTATGATTTCGCCTACAACTCCTCTGTAAAGGAAAACCACTATCAGTGAGCACATATGATTCCACTTACAACCTTGGCTCTATTGCACGATCTAGAATGAAGAAAAGAAAGAACTCATAAATGTCCCATAGCCTCCTACTTATAAATGTGGCGCGCAACACATCGATAAGTAAGACTCTACTCAGACACGGCTTCGTAGACACCCTTAGAACAAAATGCTCTGATACCACTTTTGTCACGCCCCGACTCCCTACGAGGCGTGATTGGCACCCGAAGCCGACAAGGCCCGAGAGAACCAATCTTTGCTTCTAATCATTCATATGCATGTTATAGGAACACTACTATCACATAGAAACATGAGAGGCAAACATCGGAAAGTATAGAACATGCGACGTATATACATATGAGAAACTGGGCCGTTGAGGCCATCAAGTCAAGACTTCATCTGTTACCATATACACCCACACCCACATACGTCTACAAAAGCCTCTAACAGATGCATTGACCAAAACCAACTGAAAGTCGGGATAAGTCCCCGCTATATACACAAGGTACAATATCAAAACATGTGAACCACTACGACTCGGAGAAACCCCGAACTAACTGGAGCTCACCAATGATCTGCGCTACTGTCAATCTACGGTGGAGGTCTACTAGTGCCTGCACCTGCAACATGTAATGTAAATTCCCCGAGAGGGGTCAGTACGAAAGAAGTACTAAGTATGCAAGGCTCAGATGAAACTATACAATTCATGAATAGTTCAATGAACTCAAAACATATGAATAATCACTATGATTAAGTCACCACTTTGCATTTTGGAAACCATGTGTATTACTTTGATAGCTTTCTTTGCTTTCATTGCTTCTTTACTTCAATGTCATTACATATATCACAATGTACCCGGGCCCCTACTGATCAGTGGGTCTTTACATGACATATCGTCATGTTGGGATCGGGTCGAGCTAGGCTTATGCCCCCCATACCTGCCACCCATAAATCAATGCATCGGGATCGGGTCGAGCTAGGCTTATGCCCCTCAGACCTGCCACCCATAAATCAATGCCTCGAGATCGAGTCGAGCTAGGCTTATGCCCCTCAGACCTGCCACCCATAAATCAATCATTAACCACGTGTGCATTACTTTGTCTTTACTTTGAGATTGATACCCTTACTTGTGAAAGATCGGATACTTGCTTATGAGAGGTTGATATATTTGCTTATGAGAGGTTGATACATTTGCTTGTGATAGATTGGTACATTCACTTGTGAGCGATTGATACTTTGGCTTATGGAAGAGCAATGCAATGGTAGTCACAACTTTATTTGAAGCTTTGGATTAATAAGCAATGAATGAGAAACATGCAACTAAACATTATGGGAACATAGCCTTCATGAAAACATAACACTGTTGGAACCATTGGACAATGATCCATGAACAGGATACATAAGTATAACCACCAGTGAAACCTTGGGACATAGCCTCATCGGACTTTTAGAACCTCACTAATGAATATGAGACCTATATATAACCCTATTGGAACTTAGACTCATGTCATACTTGGAATAATGCTATTCAACTTAGCTCTCTTAGGATTTACCACATATGACAACTTAAGAACTCCCCATCATAAATAAGCATTAAGTGGGTCATAATTCAACTAGGAGTAACACACATATGCAGCACAATATATATCCACCTTAGTTGGAATACTATAGAACCCCTTTGGAATAGAACACTTGTTGAACCTTCATGAACAATGGATAAGACACATGTGAATGTCAACTGCTCACCAACTAGGAATGCGATACCTTAGAACATTTGGAACTCTTGACATATTAGCCAATGAACGTGAGTCAACCAATAGACATGAATCAATTAATGAACATAAGTCATCCAATGAACATGAGTCATATGATTCACCATTGACCAATGACTAAGGACCATATGAGTATCTCTAGCCAACGCTCGGATACGGAGTACCTTAGAGTATTTCGGAATCGAATGAGTATTATGACCATGTGAACACTATATATTACAGAAGGATATAGAAGAGTAACCTTACATACCTTTGCGTATCACTATGCATACACAAGCTTATATGAAAATACAATAGTCCAGCTCTTTCCTTACGCCTCACTCTACATCACAAGTATATAACGAAGCTTATTTTAGCAACCAACTACCTTACAAATGTATAAGTGTCACAATATGACCATGAATCACATAGAGAACATCATTTCGCCTTCTTACAATGTCATTTATCGCATCAACATGCCAACAATACCATAACGTTCCCCTCATTGACCAAGCTTTCATACAACAATAGCATTTCGCATTACACTTACCCTTTATGCCTTCTCATTTCCATTCCGTCACATTTACGCTTGTCCATTTTCCTCACAACAACAGATGAACACCCATACACATTTAATACAGTCCAACATGCCTTCATACGACACTTTAAGGTCATTCAAATGACATCACAAGTTGATAATTACGTCCATGAAGGGTACGGGGGCTTCAGGGAACCAACGGGAGACAAAATCATACAAACCGAACCTGGGGGCTGACCTGCGCTGCCACATGCGCATGCAGGTGGCTGAGGTGCGCACGCATATGCCCTCCAGTGGCATCTGCATTGGCATCTGCGCCTGCAGGTGCCTCCGTCTGCGGGGGCGGATGCCCGTTTTGGTCCGAAACGTCATTTTTGGGGTCTTTTAATGCAATGAATGGTCCATGATCATAACCAAACTTCTTTTAACATATTTTTGATCATATTATATTCCAACAAGCAGCCATGGTCTCACAACACACATCACAACACCAAAATGACACTTTACGGCCAATATGCTACCAAAACCATAACCAATTTGTCCATAGAAATTCCAACACTAAACACAAGTATAAAACAAGTCAAGACTATAATCACATCTCATATATCAATATTGAATCCATCAAGTTTATTTATTTCAAGATCACAAGCCCATGTTCAAGTTTTCAAGACAAAATCATCCTCCGATTTAACACACACACATTGTTTTGCACATAGGGAACTTCTCCCACTTCACCAACATAACCAACATGATATAAGATATCTTCCATGCATAATATATATTAAACCATGATAGTATATACTTACCAAGTCTTGCAAGATGATGCTTTGGTCCAAAAGATGAAAGAGTTAGGGTTTGTATTGCATAAGGAAATGGTTAAGAAAATTCTAGAAATGGCATGGGTGTCCAAATGAGAGAAAATCTGATTTTTCTCTCTTATATAGGCCCCCAAGTCTTTATTATCCTTTAGCAACATTAATTATTATGTTGAATGGGTCAAATGGGTCAAAAATGGAAGAATGGGTCAAAAATCTTGGGTTGGGCCATGTCTTCTTGCTATTTTTGGGCTTTATTTAAGGCTCAATGATGCAAGACTTCTTGATGTCCACAAATTAATACATAATTCATCCATTCTCTCATGTTTTCATATCTCCACAAATGTACACGTAGTCATCTAGGTTCGACAACATACGGGGTATTACACTTCCTACAAAGTTCTAATCCCATGTACTAGGCCCAATATCAATTATCTCCTCACTAATATTCCACAATACATACTTTACACTCTCGACACTTGGGTAATCATTGTTCAATGTCGTCGTATAGGGTTTCGTAGATACGGGGTGTTACAATAAATTCCTATCTGGTAATTTTGATTAGTGATCTATGAAACTTGTGATGAAGCTAACTTTAAGAGGACAGACTTTGGAAAAAATGGACATTAAACAAACTTTGAAAAAGATTTTTCACAAGTGAACTTAAGAAAAATTTTAACGATTAGTCATGTTTATGTAATCCGCTTGTCAATCATATTTAGCGGATCCCTTAAGGTGTGTAACACCTTCCTTAGAGGATCACTTGAACCATTGCCCAAAACTCTGGTTTTAAATAAAAAAGTATTAAAAAAATGCCTTTCTAATGGTTTTTAAATTTTTCTAAAATTAAGTGGTCACTCTCTATTTTTTTAAAATCAATTTTCGCCAAAAGTTTTAATAAAGTTTTGAAACTCCAGTTTCGAAATTAGATCATAACACCATCTAAATAGGCGCTAAGCCCATCCAATCAAACTTTGACTCCAGGTTCATTTTTGACTGCTTTTTCAAACATGAAATAAGAAAAGTTTGACTAATAAATAAGATCAAATTTAATGGAATAAAGTGAGATATCCAAAATTAGATTATATCAAGATAAATCTTATTTTAAATTTAATAATGATATATCCCATCCTATTCATGTATCAAATAACTCCCAAGGCCATTTATGACTTTTCTACAAAAATAAAATAAGATTTTTTTTTAGACTAGCCTCGAGAAACTGAGAGAGAATACCGAAGTCTTCATGTCAATGGAGGCCACCTTTTCCACCGCATCTAACCTTTGTTCATACCGATGCTATAATTGCAACGATGCTTTCCACATCACCCCATCACCTCCGATGTGAGCTCTTCGTTATGTTGCCCTTGTTGTTTTCATCGCCACTTCCTCTGCAATTACACCATTGTCAGTTTTATTCCACCATCTCAATCTTCTGCCACCAATTTTACCCCTTCCACCATCAATTTTTTTACTTTTGATTCGTCCAATTCCGATGTTGATGAGACTGATTCTAATGATCTTTTCTCTGGGTTGTTTAACTCAACTCAATTTCATTCTCCGACTCTTAAATCGGTTGTCGACTCACTTCCAAGTGTGAAAATCGATGAATCATCGAAAAGCTGTCTAATTTGTATGGAGGAATTTGAAGTTGATTCGGAAGCGAGTCAATTTCCTTGTAAGCATTTCTTTCATAATGATTGTATTGTCCCTTGGCTTAATCAGAGTAATACTTGTCCCCTCTGCCGACATAAATTGCCGTATGAAGATGAAGATGAATCTCAAAAGGACCTGTAAGTTATTTTGGAGGGTCAGGTTGGTGATAGACAATTTCAAGATAATAATGTCGCTCTTTCATCAACAACCCCATCCCGTTTCTTAGGCTTGAGGGAAGTTGATGATGACTTTAGAGAAAAAGATCTCGAGGAAACGCGCGATGAATATGGCAATATATTGATGGTTGATACTTGAAATTCAAATTAAAGCATATAATAGTTTTATTTATTTACTACTTTTAAGATAGTAATAGGTTTGGGATTTTCTTTACCATGGTTATTTCCTAGGATATTTCTTTATTGAGCCTGACATATATATATATATATATTATGTATCATTGATGAAGGTTAAGCCTAGTTTGTAAACATAACTTCAATTGAACCTGACACATGTACATTTGATGAAGGATAAACCTAGTTTGTAAATCATAACTTCAATTGAACCTTCTTATCTATTGAATGTGAGTCAAATCTGTCTTGATTATTCCAATGCTATGTGGAGTGAGATAGTAGTTAATTCATACTACTTGTGTAATCTAGAACTCGATCGGTGTATCTATTTTGAAATTATAGGGCTAACTGTGATTTAGTAGACTATGAATAAACTTTCAATTATGGGGCTTTCACCATATTCAATAGGTGAAAGAAATGTAGTCAAATAGGTGGAAAGACATCTTTTAGTCATTTCTAGAACATTAGGGATCATTTAGTAGAGTATACATGAATAGTACTAAATATGATATAATAATAATGTTGGAATTAGTTATGTTGATATTATTTTTTATATACTATTTGGTTTGATATATTATGGACAATTCTGTCTTTAACCATTTTTATCTATGTATTAATAATTCTTGTATTTACCAATACCATGATTTGTTATGTATTTGTTATACACCTTATAATGCTGAATATGATGTATAACTAATATATGCATAAGTTGAAAATTCTATCAAATAAATATCTTCTTGAAAAACAAGTTAATTTTAATATTTGATAAGTAAGCAAAAAACGATATCATATCTCAAGAGTATTTATATGTAATCTACAAAATATTATAAAGATGGGAGTGAGTGGAGTGTGGGCCTCAGGGGTGGGATGGTCAAAGAGGTTGAGGGTGTTGGGTGGGTGAGAGTATGAAATAAACTTATAATCTCACTTATAATGTCCCTACATTTTTCTTATTTTTAGCTAACTTACTTTCTTAGAAAAAATATTTTTCAAAAATTTTGTCCAACCAAACATAAAAAAATAATACAATATTTTTCAAAAAATATTTTCCTCCATACCAAACACACCAATAAGGTAAGATATCCAAAAAAAAAAGATTATCTCAAAATTAATTTACTATCAAAGTTAATCATAATATATTCCACCCTATTCAAGAAACAAAAGAACATTTTTGACCTTCTCACTAGGGGTGTACAGATCAAACAGTCAAGTCAAATTGAACTGACGAACCAAATCAAACTGAGAAAAAAAATTGACTTGTGGTTTGATTTGGTTGGTTTGGCATTAGAAAAAAAAATCGACCATTCTTGATTTGGTTTGGTGTTAACAAAAAAAAAAATCAAACCGAACCCAAATCAAACCGATAATATGTATATAATTTAAATTTTTTATACATAAAAAATATTAATTATAATCTACTTTTCAAATTATTTTTTAATAATTAGAAAGTAGATGTAGATATATATTCAGATTTGCACCTTTAAGTTGTAATATTTGTCCATTAATTAATAACTAAATGATTCAAAGCCCAATATAAACTTAAAACCTAAAACTATTCACTCTTCATCTTACTTTTTAATTTCAAGAGAGTTCTCCACTCCTCCACTCCACTCTTTGGTTTTTTCATAATTATGATTTTCTACTATCACATGAGTGAAAACATATTTCATCTTATTTTAAATCACAATATAATTAAAAATATTAAAGATTATTAAAAAAAAAACCAAAAGAATCAATTAAAACCTAAATCAACAAAATCAATTTTATGTTGATTTGATTTGATTTAATTTATAGATTTAATAAATTAACATAATTAATTTTATTTTATTTTATTTTTTAAATAAAAAACCAAACCAAAGGACCTATTTACAGCCTACTTCTCACAAAGTGAAGTAAGAAAAGTTAACTACTAGAAAACGAGCGAGGATACCAAACGTGTCATGTCGACGGAGAACACCTTCTCCTCCGCCTCTAACCGCCGTTCTTATCGGTGTTACAACTGCAACGATGCCTTTCACATCACCACCACCACCTCCGGCGTGAGTTCCTCCTTTCGTTGCCCTCGCTGCTTTCATCGCCACCTCCTTTCTAATTACACCATTGCTAGTACTGTTACGCCTCCTTTTCAATCCAATTTTACCTCTCCCATCACCCCCAATTCTTTTACTTTTGATTATTCCGATTCCGATACCGATACCGAATATGGGACTGATTCTGATGATCTTTCCTTTGAGATGTTTAACTCAACTCAATTCCGTTCTCCGACTCTTAAATCGGTTGTCGACTCACTCCCGAGTGTGAAAATCAATGAATCATCGAAAAGCTGTCCGATTTGTATGGAGGAATTTGTAATTGATTTGGAAGCGAGTCAATTGCCTTGTAACCATTTATTTCATAATGATTGTATTGTCCCTTGGCTTAATCGGAGTAATACTTGTCCACTCTGCCGGCATAAATTGCCGCAAGAAGATGAAGACGAAATTGAGAAGGGCCTCCAACTATATTTGAATGGTGAAATTGGTCATACAGAATTTCAAGATAATAGTGTTGTTCTTGTATCAACAACACCGGAAGTTGATGAGGACCTTAGAGAAAGGGATATCGAGGAAATGCGCGATGAAGATGGTGATATATTGATGGTTGACATATAGACATGTCTATATTTATCTTCTTTTTTTTGGGTATGATTTTATCTATAACATGATCACCATCTTTTGAGAAATTAATGTAATTTTGATTTTGTCATAAAAGATATAATTTTTAGTGGGAAATGTAGTGTAATTCAGCTGCCATCTCTTATGGTGAAGTACAGGATACATGTTATGTTACTCTTTAGTTGATGTTCATATTTTATGTAATTCATATGGTGGTGGGATTGATATTTATTGCGAACTTTGAAACTCTTCTGGTGGCAGTTTACTAGACCATTTTTATGTACATATACACCCACATATAGTGAAATAAAGGTTTTGGTTTGTTACTACTTCTCAGGTCTGTTGGATATGAAACCTTTTTATGGTAATAGAATTTAGTGTGAGATTCCTATCTGGAAATTTTGATTTGGTGATCTAAGAAACTTGCCTTGAAGCTAACTTTAAGAGGAGAGGCTTGGAAAAAATATAGCTTTTATATGTAAACATGGGGAAGAAATGATAGGTACACTTGCTAAAGGATTTTAGACTTCGGAAAAAAAGTTACAAGAAACAAAAACTGAATGCAGCATAGATTTATTCGTTATTGTGGGATGTACCATTTAAGACCTGACCTATTTAAAGATCTCTTGATGTTCCCTTGGGAACAATCCATCTTTAAATGAAGAGACCGATTCTTAAATTTATGAAATCACATGTTGGATGGATGAGAAATTATAGTATGAAAGTAAAGTCCAAAGATGCTTTCTACCTAATGCCTCTTGTTTGCAGTACCTAATCGAAGGAAGTGAGAACTCTTGTGGAAAGCTTTGAAGAGTTGCATTCTGCTGAACCAGATACAGAGGCCAAAAGGCTCAAGTAGACTATTGGAGTCTGCTTGGTGGCAGGTACATCAGTGCTAGTACTAGCCAATATGGCTCGTCAGTTGTTGCTATTTTCCTTGTGAGCGGTGGGGGTGTTGGGCCTTTATTTTCCCAACATCAAGTCTGTCGCGGTCAACTATGAAGGATTTCCCATGTTTGTTATACAACTAGAGGAAATGAGAGAACTTCAGAGTTGAGAGCAACATTTAGATTGATTATTTGTCCATACTAGTCAGTTAGAGATAGAAACATCTGCTCTGTTTCAACATTAACATGTTAAGCAATGCAGTGTCGTGAAGCAGTTTCTTCAGACTTTCCATATAATTTTTATAAGGTTTTATTTCATAATTATAATTCATTCAAGAGTTATGCTTTTTTATAGAAAAATGTAATGTATGATACTTCTTTTCCTTTTTTGTGATAAACATGAAATCAGTGATAATTCCTGCCCCACGTGTTTATGTTTTGTTGTGGACATGATTCAATTGGTTCAAATCTATGTAAAGTAAAAGGAGGTGAAGCCTATTTGTATGGCATATACATGAAATCTCCTTGGTAATATCATCAATTCTTGGGTTTTAAGCATTCAAAGCCACTGTATTCATTTAATCTTCCATGTTAAAGACAATTAATTTTGAGGTCACTGGCATCGGTAAATGATGATTCTTTGTACTTATGGGTTGAATTTAATTTTTATTTTGAAATTTCTGGACGGTATGGAGAAGTGTTAGAGATGTTCTGAAGATAAATCCTTAGCTCTTTCTTTTTGTAAATTACAACTGTTTACAGAACATGAGTTTTTGGGCTAGTAGGAATTTTGTGATGAGAGCTGTTTAGCCAAGCTTCAAAAATCTGCTTATTTTGGAAAGTGTTTTTTTGGCTAAAGTGCTTCTCGAAAAAGTACTTTTGGAGAGTAGCAGTTAGTGTTCGGCTAATCAATTTGAAAATACTTTTGCCAATATTAGAGCAGCAATTTGTGCTTGGCAAAGGTTACAAAAGTGCTTCGGGGGAAAAGCTTCTGCTTTTGCGTCTACTCAAAAGTACTTATTTTTTCCCTAGAAGCTTGGCCAAACACCTTAAATCTCAGAAATGATCACCTTTTTGATCCGTGCCCAGATACGCACAGCTACATCTCTCTCTCTGTCTCACTCTCTCATACACAACCCTTCGTCTTCTCTGAGAGTTTAGGGTTTCAATTTCCTTCGGTCTTCTTGTCTCCAACTTCTGCAAATACGAGTTTTTTTGCCGCTTCAATGGAGTTCGGTGATGGTCGAAAAAGAGGAAGGCCACATGTCCCTATGAATTGCAATGGTGTCTTCAAGAAATCTTAGCAAGGTAGCTTTTTTTGTTTTGTTTTGCTATACTGTTCGCTTCATGACCTCCTCCTTTTCTAATATTGTTTAGTTGCTTCTTATTGGCTTTGTTATTTGTTAGCTATATGTGCTGTCAAATCTAGGGTCTTGCTAATTTTTCTTCTCCTGTTTTTTTGAATTTAATGGTGTACATATTACTCTTTATTGGCGTTGTCTTTTTCTTGTTAGATAGTGGCCTTTCACTTGGTTTATTCATTATTTTGTACCGTGCAGCAAAGTTATAATGCTTATGATTTTTGGTGGTTTTCCTTTGCTTTTCATTGTTGTCATGTGTTCGTCATATTTTTTTTTCTGAAACGCATAATGGTATGTATTAATAGGGCTTTTGTCGGTTTATATATTTTGTTTTCAGTTGTGGTGGATGATTTAGATTTAGGAAGTGCAAAGCTTGAATAGTTAAATGATTTAGATTTTGGAAGTTCTAAATCTGAGTGAGTTTCTTAAAAAAGTATGATACTTTATTGCTACAGAAAAACTTTTAAAGTCAAATTTGATACTAATGTAGTAAAACATCCTTGTCGAAGGAAGTGGAATATGTGATGGCGGAACGCTAAGTTAATCGACGATGAAGCTTATCCTGGTTGAGCCGACAAAATTTTGTTTCATTAAGCAATAGAGAAGAACTATTTTGTTGTAGTTACCGTTCCTTTTTTTCCAGAATGTCTTGTCATGCTTTCTATAGTATTTTGCCACGATTTCTTCACTTCTGTTTTTTCTTTTTTGATCTTCTTTTATATGCTTTTCCTTGAGCCGAGGGTCTATCGGAAACCACCTCTCTACCTCCCAAGGTAGGGATAAGGTCTGCATACGCTCTACCCTCCCCAGACCCCACTTGTGGGATTACACTGGTTATGTTGTTGTTGAGCACTTTCTTATTTTTTTTTAAAAGAAGTCTTTTGACTTCTCAGAAACTTGGCCAAGCATGCTATAACCATGCACTGGAGCTTTTTGTTTGCTATTTGTTTTAAATGTAAAGAACAAGTGCCAGACCATTGATTTCATAGATACATAGGGTGTATAGTCCTCAGATGCTTTTTGTAACTCTCGTCTCTCAATATCAACTTGGTCTTGAAATTGTTTACAAAAATTGCTTACTCGTTAAAAGATGGATTGAATTCAGTTGCATATGGTTTCATTCCCCATCCTCCATTTCTTATTTAAAGTTTAGGGGGTGGCGCTCTATGGTGCTGATTCTGAACATAGTTCTATCGAAAGAGAAAATCGTGACTATCATAAATATACTCTCTCCCATTTTATTTGGTGTTGTATGACTGAATGTTGTTTTTGAAACGTTATGATATATATGTAAATATTAGTGACAGTGGAGAAGAATATCAAAAATAGTTGTTAACAAGTCAGTTTGGTAGAGATATGTTACATCAAAATTTAAATTATTTATTAATGTAATGAATTTCAACTTTTGAAAGATGTTTAGAAAAGGAATGATGCCAAACATTCTGGAGTGTTCCAATGGAAATAGTATAATATAATAGTGATGGAGGAAGTATATCAGTTTTGATATTTATCTAACAAAACTAATTGCCTCAAAGGAAAAACAAGATCATGAAAACAATAAATGTAAATAAAGTGATTGCTTGTTGAGCTGCGGATAAAGTTACTCTTTTTATACGAAAAGATTTGAGGCCAAATATGCTAAAAAGTTGCATTTCTGGAAGATTTTAACTTCTGGATTCAGATTTACTTCAGTACCATTGCACCTATCATTTCAAATACAATTATCTGCTTTTATAATTGCTCTAGCACAAGTTCTGGCTTCCATAAATTGAAGTACTTTTTATTTGCATAAGAGCTGAGGCACAAGCTTTTGTATTTTTTCCTCTTTTAGGAAAATTTTGCTCAGGTTCTGCGTCTAAGCTTGTTTTTTCTTATCAATTGTTTCAGCTTTGTATATACAGCTGCTAGACTGGTGGCAGGTTTTCACTGAGTGGGGCAGGGAAGTCAAGTATCAGGTTAGCAAATTCCTTAGTGTTTATTTACTCGCTTAGAAGTGTGGGATCTAGTCAGTTTTTTCTGCATCTGCTGTCCATCACTTAACTGTACCCATCTTCCAGTGAGAATTTTTGTCCAACTCAGGCTGGTCTCATCTCTTTGTTTTTTCCAGATGAGGTTCTAGTGGAAATAGCCTCTCTACCTCCAACCTCCAAGGTAGGGGTAAGGTCTGCGTACACTCTACCCTTCCTAGACCCCAGTCTGTGGGATTACACTGGGTTTGTTGTTGTTGTATGTGATGTAAAAGTAAGACACACTCTCCACATAAACTTCTTTAGCCTAGAGGTCTAAGATGCAACACTATGGCACCTTATGTAGCTCTGCTCAGATTAGCTATACATGGAATCCATATCCAGGGTGTACTTTTCCACTTTCTTATAAATTAAAAGAAGAAAAGAATCCATATCCTGGGTTTAATTTGCTGCTTTTGGTTACTCTTCTTTGTTCTGGTTTTTTTATGTTGCTTGTGATCCATTAGGTTTGCCATTGTAGATCTGTTAGTTGTTAGCCCACAACCTATATTAGGGTTCTACTAGCTGCCACTTGAAGTTGAACTGTTTTTGGGAAGTTGTCAGGGTGAAAAGTCCGTAGTTATAGCTCTCTTTCTTTGAAAGAAAAGGGAGGATGTTGCGCTGGCATATTTGCGTAAGGGCCAGCATGTTTTACAGTCATTGTAATAAAAAAAGGTTTTTACTTTGTCAAATCTTGTAGTCTTTGAACAGCTGCTTCTCTAGAAGGTAGACTCGGTTTAGGACGCAACCATCGTTAGAAACAGATGCTACCAAGTCAATGGGTTGGAACCCATTAAAAACTAAAAAAACATTAGCCTGTTCAATGGACGCGTGCTCTGGTTGTAGCTCTGCTGAATGAATGACTGATTTTGGAACCAAACCGGGTAAGTTTAGAGGTGGTCGTGATGTTAGATTATGATGAACTAATGGTTCTATTGGTGACCCGTTCATAAGGAGCAGGCTGCTTTGACTTTGATTAGCGAACGAGAGCGGGGGTGCTGTGCTCTTGTTCATTTGTTGGTGATATTTGTACATGCGGTATAGCAGTTGTAATGGCAAGGTTTTCTACTTAGTCAAGTTGTGTAGTTCAGTTCTGCCATGGGTCGGGGTAGTTTCCACAATACCAGGCAATTATGCAAAGGGTTGCTTCCAACTCTATTGAAGTAGCTACTTGTCATTGTTACACTGTTGATTGTATCGTCTAAACCATGGTGATTGGTAATTATCTATATTAATGTGGGACGGTTGCAGGAGTTACTGTAGTCGTCTGGTTAAACAAATTTTAACTTACAAGACATTCAATTTGATGAACATGTAAAATAATCATGTTACAGTAAATAACTCTAAAATCCCTATATCTACAATTGTGGTAATAGTTGCATGATTTGGTAATATGCTAATTTGAGAACTGAATGTTCTGATGCTTTTGTATGTTTGAAGTTGGGAAAAACTGTAGTTCTTATTTGTAGAGTGATTTGAATGAAAATCATGACTTGATTTGGAAAAGGTATGAATAGCCATTGATCTCAGTTCCACCGTGAGTGAGAAAGAATCCAAAGGAAGGAGGGGAGAAAATTGCTTTGTTTCAGGGTTACTTAACTGTAGTTCTTATTTGTACAGTGATTTGAATGAAAATCATGACTTGATTTGGAAAAGGTATGAATAGCCATTGATCTCAGTTCCACCGTGAGTGAGAAAGAATCCAAAGGAAGGAGGGGAGAAAATTGCTTTGTTTCAGGGTTACTGGACACAACTTGAAAATTCAATATTCATTCTTGAACAGAACTGTTTGGAAAGATTGATCGGATGGGACTCTGTCAGCAGTGGGAGTCTTACATCCGAGCAAATTCGTGTGGGCATGCACTATATGTCGCATGACGCATACTAGTCGTAGTTAGGATCCTGCAGTATTTGTTCATCCACTGGATTGATATTAATTTTTATGTGAGGCTCTATCTCAAGTGATTAGTCCAGTCCCATATGAGAATAAATGGCTTATTGTAGATCACTGTATAATACACTGCCTCAGAGGTAAGAACCCAATGTAGAAAAGAAGAGAATTGAATAAACAACCAAGGAGAATATTTCTATTTATATATGAGCTCTTAACTAGAAAATCATTTCTAGAGAATATTTATTTTTATATATGAGCTCTTAACTAGAAAATCATTTCTTTCTTTTTATGTACTTGCATTATAGATCTTATTGAATTCTTTAATGGATATAGGACATGTGGTGGATTTATTGGCTGTGACTGTGATGAAAACGGGCTAGCTTATGATTAGATTGAAGATTTAGCACTTTTGGTTCAGCATTTGTTTTCTAGCATCACTAGAAACTTAATATTTTCTTATACTATTGAGTACCATGAAATATCATTAGGAACGTTTAGTTTAGTATTTGATTGAGATGGTGGTGCATGAGTTAGATTTTCTTAGAAATATTGTACTGTGTGAAGGAACAACACTACTACGGAAAACAAACAGCGGGGGAGTATGGTTTAAGACTTAAGTGCAAAACGAGTTTTTTCCCTTTCTTTCTCCCCAAAAATTTCAGAGACATGTTTAGTGTGACGCAGAATATTTTTTTCAGAAAAAACTTGCAGATGACACGTTAGACCATACCAATTTACTGATGAAACATATTCCTATAACAAAGAAGATAGTTACGACACTTACCCGTTCAGGTCAAAAAGGTTCGAGTCCTACTATGATACTCCCTCCGTCCCAAAGTAAGTCTTGTTTTAGCTCCTCTCACATCCATTAAGGAAAGCAATAAATATACGGTGTCATTTATTGAGTTGTCCAAATTTGTTAGATGTTTTTCTAATAATAGGACACTATTAAGATGTAGTTCTTTAATATGAAGGTATAATTGAAAATAATTATGAGTATTAATTATTGTCTTTAATTTTTTAAGTGATAATTATTTTGAGATATTTGTTTTATTTTGGGAGGGAGAAAGTAGCCAATTATAAATGGGGAAAGAACAAAAATAACACTTAAGTCTAAACTAATTCCATTAAAATAGCCCCTAAATTTAAATACCCTCTAATTATCCGGTAAACTAATTCCACTAAGTAACCATCACTAATAGACCCTTAACCGAAAATCTCGGTAAAAATAAATATCTTCTTTCCCTTTCTCTCTTTCCTTTCCATTCACGATTTCCTTTTCATTCAAACTCATAAATCTCGGTTCCATTACCTTTTGTGATATTGAACCTTACCTTTATAAATTTGCAAAACTCCGCCTTCAATTAGCTTCATGTAGTTTTTTTCATTGTAAATTTGCTCAAATTGATACAAAATAATGACTTCAGCTTCAATTTTGGTTCCAATAATGATACAATACGGAGGTAAGTGGATAACCGATGTCAAATTTGATAATTTTACCATCAACGGAGTGCTATTCAATTCTGACTATACCTATGATTTTTTTGTTGCTGAATTGTATAAACAATTGAATATAGAGCCAATTAGAGGTTTGATGGACATAATATACATTGTGAGAGTTGGATCTATGCCTATATGCAATGACATGAGTGTTCGATTGTATATGGAGATGAAGAAAAAAAATCTCGACATCAATGAGTATCCATTGTTTATAACACTGAAACATGAATTTACAATTGGTGAATCCTCAATTGCTATACAGATTCATCAGATGCCTATTGGAGTAGATCGATTTTCTGATATTGAAGATTATTTTTCTGAGAAAGAAATGGATGAAGAGCCAAAGTCTATAATAATGGATCCTCTTTATAGAGATATAGAAGAAGGGCAATTGTATTGGGATAAACACCAGGAAGTAAAATATTCACAGCAAGATGTAAAAATTTATATATCTTAACAACAAAACATATGGTAAAAGCAGTTAGTAAAATAGATAAGATAAAAATAGAAACACCATTTGATAATATAGTAACAGCAATTGATAACAATGACTATAGTTATGATGAATTAGATATAAATAAAGAATTAGAAATTGTCAATGAAAGAATAGGAACATCAAAAAGAATAATGGATACCCCTCCTTGATCTTATCTTGTTTTGTCATTGTCTAAATGCGGATTCGTAATAATTATCTCTTTGTCTAATTAGTGCTAATATTTGGTTAATATCTTCTACTATTAAGTCTAGATAAGCAACATTCTGGGTTTGTATATAGCTATCTAAGTTATATTGTATTAAGGTTTCTCTTTCTCTTAATTCATTTATAGTTCGTTGCCAGTTTTCTAGATGTTCTTGATTCATTAGTTTAATTAAAATCTAAATATCCTTCTGAATTTATATCGTCATATATATCATTATTTTTATAATCTTCATTTTCATCGTTGTTTAATATGCTATCTAGCCATTCTTCTTTCATTAGGCTTATTATTTCATGAGTAAATAGCAAGTTGTATATTTTTTGTATAGCATCTTTGTCTAAACTTTTCAGTGTATATAAAAGTAGTACTTTGTAATTTTCATCTTCATTTATCAAATACTTAGTTGTTTTGATCTGGTAGCTTTCCACATTTTCACTAGGTTGTGTCATATTTTTCATTCTATGTGTAGGTAAATCATATTTCCTTTAACCTCTAATCCTATTATTATATTTATCACTTAGTAATCTAGTATGTTTAATTATCCTTTGTGTCACTACTATGGGTTTCAGCTTTAATCAGTTACCCTAACAATGCCTCAACACTGGTCTACTACCCTTTCTACGGCATTTCTAGCCTTTTCTGATTTCGACCTTTAGGATGGCTTAGTCTGGGCTTACCTAACTCTCAGCTTACCTAACCATAGAAACTTACTCGAATAATTTAACATAATCAAACTACTATATGATAAACATTAATAATATTCTAGAGATTAGCAGGAATATAAGATTTAGTTACACATAATTAAATAAGAGCGTACCGTAGTTGTTATCTCTTCCGTGGTATGTGATATTGAGGTATGTATATTGGATTCATCCATGGCTTATTGAAAGCGAGTATATAAAAGGATCTCAGCACATGAGAAGGGTTGAGATTCTTAGAAGTTGTGAGACTTCTTCAATTCTCGATGATCCTCTCTTTGCCTTCTCCTTCTTTATATATACATCAGGAGGCTTTTGCCTCAATAATTAAAAGGAAAGAAAACGCGTTAGTGTACAGTACTAGTTACTGTGCACTTTACGACTTTTTACAAAACGCGTGGAAAAAGTAATACATAGTACTATCTAATAATGCAAAAGAAAACGCGTAAAGAATCTTCTTTACGACTAAAACATATAAAACAGAAAAGAAAAAGTAATGGAATTATATTACATAGCTTTTCCTTTTTATCTTGTCGGTTGGTAGTTTGTTTGACTAGTTAGCCATTCCGCTCCGTTGGTTTATTCTAGCTGTACATCTGGTATGTTGATGGTATTTCCTCCGTTGCATTGTGAACATTGATGATCGGCGTATTTTGGTCCAATATACTGGCAATATCTGGTTAATAAATTTGCTGAAATGAATCCTTTCTTTAATGCCCTGGTAGTTGGTGTATCTTCTGGTTTTAGTAAGGAATATATCCATTGTCTGACTTCCTCCATATCTCCTTGACGTAGTTCTCTGGAATTTGCATAGATCATAACTTGATTTCTACAATAATAGCTCCAAATTGCATGTCCATTTGTATAATTGTTAGCTAGTTCTTGGATAATAACTTGTAGTCCAATAAGTCTTTTATTTGCATAGAATTGTGGAATATCTTCTTCGGGTATTTCTATTTGTGGTTCAATTTCTTCTGGTATGATCATATCTCTAGTAAGTCCAATTTTTACTACTTGGATGTTTGGTTTTATTTCATCAAACAATATTTCGGCAGGTGCTGTGTAGAACCTTATATAGAAAAATGATCCTCCTGTAATTCTTTTATAGGTAGAGAATGCATTATATATTTCTGGTATTTTTTGTATCTCATGTCCGTCCTTCGTATATACAGTAGCTAAAAGTCCATAGTCATAACATGTCTTTATGAGATTTGCATTGGTATCTGGTTGGGCAATTAGTTTGTTGTATCCTTGTAGTTTTTGGGTAATATAGTCTTTTTCTGGATCAGTAGTTGAGGTAGACCTTGGATTTAAATTTAAATATGTCTGAATCCTGTGGATATTTTGGATATATGTTCTGGAGAGGTGATTATATATCTCTTTATTGTGACTAAGGCTTGATGCGTATGTGGATGTTTGTGGACTGGGATTATTCATAGATTGAAATTTTTGGATAAATGGTTTGGCAAATTGGCTATTTAAATTGGTATTTTGTCTTTTTGTAGGTTGTTTGGTTACTCCTGAGCTGCTTGCTCCTGTACTAGCTTTAGTACTTGTACCTGCAGCTGCATCAGCTAATTTGTTATGAGTTTTAAGGAGTTTCTCAACGTCTCCTTCTAGATCTGGATTTTTTCTGTCTTCCGATTGACATAGTTCTGCATGTTTTGAGTCATGCGGCTGACTTGCTGAAGCTTTAGATTTCAGATTAACTTCATTAATCTTAAGCTTTTGTACTTCTAGCTCTATACTTTCCACTTTGGTACAAAGTGTAGTAATAGCTTTAAGCATAGTTTCCATTGTACTATCTTTTTCTGGCTCTGTCTGTGTTGCCTTGTCTTGATAGGTAGTCTGCAACAGTATTTTTGTTAGTGCTAATTACTTCTATTGTAAAAGTAAAATTTTGTATATTTAATACAAGTAGTCGTATTTCTTTTGTCGTAACGGAGTCTTGTATTTTTCTTGTCAACCACCATTTTACTTGGGTATTATCTGTTCTGACAATAAATTTGTTATACACAATATATGGTTCGAATGATAATAAGCATTTATATAAAGCAAATAGTTCTTTTCGGTTTATCTCCCATTTAATATGTGGTTCTGTGTAAGATCCTGAATAATATCTGCAATGATGTTCTATAATTTCATTTAAATATTTATACTTCAATACTCCGCCATAGCTATGATCGCTTGAATCTGTTTCTACTATGTATATAAATTGTTTTGTTACATCGGGGAAATATAGCTTAGGTAATTTTTTGCATAGTTCTTTTATCCTTTGTATATGTGTTTTATCTGTACTATCAAAGTGATATTCAACATCCTTTTTTAATTTTTTTTGTAATGGTTTTAAATGTTCTGCTAACTTTGGTATATATTCTCGTACTTGGTTTACTAATCCTAAGAAGGATTGTAATTTCTTTTTTGTATCTAACAATTCTTCTGAATCAATTATTTTTTGTACTATGTGTGTCTGCATTTTTATTCCATCTCTATCTATCTGTATTCCTAAGAATTCTATTTGGTTTTTCATTATTTCTGCTTTACTTTTGCTTAGACTTATTCCTGTAGTTTCTATAATATTTATAAATTTGTTTAATAGTTGTATATGTTCTTCTTCTGTTCTAGAGTATAATAGTATATCGTCTATGTATACAACAAAATTTTCTAGTTGTGTGAAATATGTATCCATAAAGTGTTGGTATCTTCCAGGTGCATTCTTGTATCCAAAAGGTAGTACGTTCCATTCGTAAAATTCTTGTGGTACTGTAAATGCTGTTAATTTTTTAGATTCTTCTGCTAACTTAAGGTGGTAAAATCCTGATTTACAGTCAAATTTGCTAAAGTAATTATATCCTTGGATTTGTTTTATTTTTAATATTTTGTTTGGTATTGGATAGTTGTAAGTTTTAGTTTTTGTATTTAAATTGCGATAATCTATAACCATCCTACTTTTTCCTCGTTTTTGTTCACTGTGTTTATTAACAATAAACGCAGGACTAGTGTGTTTGCTATTACTTTCTTGTATGTAGTTGTTGGTGAGTAATTCATTAATATGAAGAGTAAATTCATCTAAATCATTAAAGTTATATTTTAGTGGTTTCTGGGTGATTATGCTGTTTGGGTCGATTAATTCTATTGTAACTATTGTTTTATGTTTGTCCCATCCTTTAAGGGGATTTTCACTATATAGTGGTTCTAGTTTATTATGTATTGGTTGTAGTGTATCAATAGAAAAGGTTATTATTTCGATTTGTTTTTCTGTGTTAAGATTATTTTCTAATTTCTGTACTATATTTCACTTCCTTTAATCCATGGAGTTGGTTTCCTGGGTTTATTTGTTACTCGTTTAGCTGCTACTTTGTGGTTACATGGTGTTGTAAACCACCAATATTTTTTGGTTAATATATGAGGATATAGGTTATCTATGAAAGGCATTCCTATTATCATGTCTCTAGTTGTAAATTCATAATTGTACATTATTTTTATAATTAATATTTTATCCCATATTTGAATTTTTATATCTTTTGCTACGTAGGTAATCATACTTCCTTCATCATTAAATCCGGTTAATACTGTTGGGTCTTTTAGCTTTTCCTATTTTGTTTCTGGTAAACAATTATATTTACAAAGGTTAGCTTCTGATCCTGTATCTATCATTGGTGTATAATATCTACTATTATATCCTTCTACTAATTATAATATTCTTCTTTTGATATTGAATTATTAATTGTTTATCTTCTATCTTTTAAGGTCTAACTTGTTCTAACCAATTTAATCCTAAAATAATATTTGTATTTATCTGTGTTATTGTAAATTGTATTTTGATTAGTACTCCTCCTATAATTAATTCTTGTGTTGTTATTTCTTTTGTTTGTCTTAGTTCTTTAGGTAAATTTGTGCATCCTTGTTCTTGTATTGTGATGTCATTTTCTAATATTAGCTCTCTGGTAATATAATTTTCTTGTTCTCCTGTATCTATAAGTATTAGGTATTTTCTTTGGCCTAGCATTCCTGTTATATAATAATGGTATGGTTGTATTTCCATAGGTATTTCGTGTTCTAATCTTCTGGATGTACTCATTCTAGATGATGTTGTTGGGGTATCCATTATTCTTTTTGATGTTCCTATTCTTTCATTGACAATTTCTAATTCTTTATTTATATCTAATTCATCATAACTATAGTCATTGTTATCAATTGCTGTTACTATATTATCAAATGGTGTTTCTATTTTTATCTTATCTATTTTACTAACTGCTTTTACCGTATGTTTTGTTGTTAAGATATATAAATTTTTACATCTTGCTGTGAATATTTTACTTCCTGGTGTTAGTTCTATTCCTGTCAGTTTCCAATATAATACTAGGGATTTGTCAATATTTTTATCGTTTATTGCTACAGAGTAATTTGGATTTACTATAAAGTTAAATTTTTGATATATTAAATTTCCTTTAACCGCACTAATAATACTTTTTTCTATAGGGAATTTTATCCTATCATCTGCTAAATAGAGTTCTATTGGTGTATCTATTCCTTCTCTAAAACATGCTTTTATTAGTATTTCTATTGCTCCTAGATGGACGTGGGTTATTTCACTTTTCGTTTTTAAGGCTTGTATTTCTTTATTAAGTTCCTTTTTGTTAAGTATTGGTACCATTGCTCTTCCTTTTGCGTATTTACAATCTACTGTATGTTCTTTTTGACTTATAAGATAATATTCTTCTTTTGGTTTTCTAAACCAATTTTTTATAATGGGTACATCTAAAACATTATCTATTTTTAATGATATTTCTTGTTTTGTAATTTGGTTAAATATATTTGTATCAAATATTACTTTTTGGCTTGAAGTTTCTTCATCTTGATGGTTTTCTTTTTCAATTACTTCAGTCTCAGTCATAGTTATCTTCTTCTATGTCTATATCTTCATTATCTATTTGTTCATCAGTATCTGTGATATTATCTAATTCGTCTAATTCGTATATACTATCTTCACTTTCCATATCATAATCTATATATGGTAATTCGGTATATTTATCATCTTTTATCTGTATTTCTGTTATTTGTTTTTTCTTTATGTCTTTAGGTATTTTACAATCTTTAGCTAAATGTCCTAATTTTCTGCAATTATAACATGTACATTCGGATAATTTTTTCTTTGGTTTATATGGTCGTTTCTTTTTATAATTTTTTACATAATATCTTTTCCTTGGTTGTTTATATTTATATTTAGATTTAAAACTTTTATATTTCTTAAATCGTTTTTTATATCTATGCTTGTTGGATTGTTTACATCCAAACTGTGGTGCTATTTTTTGTGTACAACATGCCATATTTTTGTCTAATACTTTATCCAATTTTCGTTTATCTTTGTAAGCATCACATAGTCCTATAAACCATGTTTGTAAATATTTTATTCTTGCTCCTAAGGTATCTGTTAAGCTTGCTGATTCCCAATCTGCTATTATTTTTGTACTAAAAGGTTCTGGTAATTTAGCAAAATATAATTTTCTAACTTCTGTTGCTTCTTCATGAGTATATATTCCTTTATAATAATAATCTCTAAAAGCACATGTATATTGGTCTGTATAACACATATTACATATTGATAATTTATTCATTAGTTGTCTATTTAAATTTTTATCTTTCTCTTGTTCGGCTAGTTCAGTGGTCATACTTCCAAATTCATTCCTTATTCCATATTCATATTTGTCTAAGATGTCTATATTTGATGTTGTAATCGTTCCATCTTTATTTTTATTATTTCTTAAAGTTGCTCTACTATCTTCTGCTATATTATGTAGCCATAGTTTTGCTGATCCTACTAGTGTTCTTTCTATATATCCTGGCGTATCTGCTACTGATATTTTATTATCAACTAGTTGTTTTGCAAGGTGTCCTATCCATAATTGTATTGTTTTATTAGTATCTATTACACAATCTAAATCTAAAAATTGAGATTGTTCTGGGGTTTTATTAGGTGTCCATTTTGTATTTAACCTACTATTTCATATTGCTTCATATCTATTATCGTCTGTAACTGTCCAATAGGTTGGTCTTGTTGTTCTCGGATTATTATATCTCCTCTTATCATATGTTGCTTTACTGGTACTAGGTTCATCTTTTATGGTATTTATATTTGGTTTAGCATTTGTTGTATTTATTTTTAATTCTGTGTTTGTAATTTGATCCATAATTTCTGTATAAGTTTCACTAATTTCCTGGTCTTCTCCGGATAGTTCATCGTCTTCCATTTCTATATTATTTATACTTAATGTTGTAAATTCTTCTGTTATATCTGGATTAATTTCTTCAATTTGTATTTTTTCCTTGATTTTCTCTAATTCTTCTGCCAATTGTTTTTCTTTTTCTAGTTGTTTTTCCTTATTTAGTTTCTGTCGTTCTTCTCTTTCTTTAACTTTCTTTGCATATATTTGTTTAAGCAAAGCTAATTCTTTTTCTAACTCTTTTATTGTTGTAGATGGTTCATAATCTATTTGTGGGATATTTGGAATCGTTTCATATGATAGTTCTTGTCGTGGTTCTTCTTTTTTAAGTTTTAATTGTTCTACTTCCCTTTTTGCTTCCATACGTATTTTTTCAATTTCTAATTTCTGATCTATTTCAGTATTTTCCTTTTGTAATCTTACCATTGCTATTAAACTGTCTTCTAATTTTGCTGAATCTTGGTCTGGCATTAAATGTAAATTAGTTCCTATTTTTCTGTATCTGCGTCCTAAATTCGAATGTACTATAATTATTTGTATTCCTTCTGTTCCTATAAATGTTTTTTCTTCCACTGGATATTCTTCCTTATTCATATGCGTATTTATGTTCCAAGATTTGTAATTCTAATTCTAAATTAGATATAGTTTTTCTTTGTGTTAATGTTGATTGGTTATTAACTCCTGCAAATATATTATAATTTAATCTTTCTTTTCTATGGGTAAGTTCATCTCGTATATCTATAATTTTTCTGAGTAATTCCGCTTTCCGTAGTATTTTTGGTGTATTTTTATTTTTGTAGACTGGGTTACTTGATTCGGGATTATCCATTTATGGTTTGTTTTAATGCTATTGTTATTTTGTCTATTGCTATAAGTAATTTAGTCATGGCTTTCTCTAAGTTGCTTATGTTTTTAATTATTTGTGTAATTTCTTTAAGTTTTTGTTTTCTCTGAATAGTTTTTCTATATCTTTTTGAATCTTTTTTGTCAAGTAATGTATTTTTATTGATTTAACAATTTTTATATTTGGTAATTTATTTGGCATATTTGTATTTTCGTTGTTTCCTAAGTTGTTTAATATATTTATATTCTGTGTATGAGATTATATCTATTAATGCTGGTATTCTTGTATGTTCATATTCGTCGTATAAGTTGCTTAATTTTATTCGTATATTTTGTATTTTATTGTCTATATTTATTTGTTTATTTAGCCTTATATATCTGGGGTCATCATAAGTTAGTTCTTCACCATATTCAAGTCCTTTCATTTTATCTGTTTGTTCTATGATTTTATTTTTACTGAGGTTAGTTATTTTGCAATTATTTACTTTGTTACTGTGCTCTGATTTTTTAACTTTGTTCCTATGCTCTGATACCATTGTTGGGGGGGGGGGGCTTGATCTTATCTTGTTTTGTCATTGTCTAAATGCGGATTCGTAATAATTATCTCTTTGTCTAATTAGTGCTAATATTTGGTTAATATCTTCTACTATTAAGTCTAGATAAGCAACATTCTGGGTTTGTATATAGCTATCTAAGTTATATTGTATTAAGGTTTCTCTTTCTCTTAATTCATTTATAGTTCGTTGCCAGTTTTCTAGATGTTCTTGATTCATTAGTTTAATTAAAATCTAAATATCCTTCTGAATCTATATCGTCATATATATCATTATTTTTATAATCTTCATTTTCATCGTTGTTTAATATGCTATCAGTTTCCTCTCTTTTAAAAAAGTGTATCAATGTGGTATAGTACTGTATCAATTTGGTATAGGGATTGTATATTCATGCATAGGTTTCCTCTCTTTTGAAAAAGTATATCAATGTGGTATAAGCACTGTATCAGTTTGGTATAGGGACTGTATATGCATGCATAGCTTTCCTCTCTTTGGAAAAAGTGTATCAATGTGGTATAAGTACTATATCAATTTGGTATACGGACTGTATATGCATGCATACATTTCCTCTCTTTTGAAAAAAATGTATCAATGTGGTATACGCATTGTATCAGTTTGGTATAGGGTATATGCATGCATAGGTTTTCTCTCTTTAGAAAAGTGTATCAATGAGGTATAAGTATTGTATCAATTTGGTATAGGAATTGCATATGCATAGGTTTTCTCTTTAAAAAGTGTATCAATTTTTTATGTAAACTGTATAAGTATGGTATAGGAACTCTGTATGCATAGTTTCTTTGTATAAATTGTATCAATGTCGTGTGTAAACTGTATCCGTTTGGTATAGGAACCTCATATGCATAGGTTTAGCTATTACATCAATATATTATATGAACTATATTAATATTGTATATGGAATGTAGCTACTAGAAAACATTTTAAATTTTGGGCCATAAAAATCAAACAGCTAGAAAGTCTAAGTAACTCTCAGTAAATAATTGGTGAAATCTTAGAACTTCATTTTTCAAAGTCTAAGATAGTAAACTGTTAGTATGGTATAGGAACTGCATATGCATAGGTTTTCTATATAAACTGTATCAATGTGGAATGTGAACTGTCTGTTACTTTGAAAGTAGCTGCTTTATCCACTCAAATTTTCTATATTCCTTTTTATTTCTCATCAAATGGATGGCATTTCCTTCTCTCTAAGAAGAGAAATTAGTTCACTACGTGTCCTCTAACAAGTAAGTAAGCCAACTACCTTATCTCATTAGTGAAGCTAGAGTATAGGAGTAGACTGCTTTTCTTAGTTAGAAGGTCAGAAGGTCAGAAGTGGATTTACCCTGTGTGCTGCTCACGACGCCTCTATGGAAATTCCTTCTAAGGAGGGCTTAAAATGCTAGATATTTTGTGCACCAATTAAAACTATTAAACTCACATAACTATAAGTAACTATTCATAATAAATAAAGGTCGTTGGAGAGTATATCACTTACATTAACACTTGTGATCATAGCAACAATTGTTGTTGGCTTGAGTATGAATATTTTCACTGAAACAAAGAGATCGCAACATACCAATGTCTTGCATTATTAGAAAAGGTACCATACAAAGAGATCGCTTCATATCAGAAACTAATTAATGTTATAGGGATTGCATACACATATGTTTTTCTCTATAAAGTGCATCAGTATAGTATAGGGACTGTCTCAGTTTGGTAGTTCTGTATAAAGTGCACCGGTATGGTATAATTCCTGTGTATGCATAGGTTTCACTGTAGAAACTGCATCAATGTAGTATACGGACTGTATATGCATAGGTTCCCTGTAGAGATTGCATCAATATGCTTTCATTTACTTTTCTTCTTTATAAGTTTTGGTGATTAGATTTTATGATTTCTAGCAGTCTCTTTTAACAACAAAGTGGAATATTAATTTTATAGTGAGAATTTATACTAATCAGTTATTGTCCTAACTAATTCTCTTTTTCTTTCTTCATGGTCGCTAACTAGAAAAGCATAACTTCCATAAAAACTTTTAGTTTGTTGTATGTCTTCTAGTATCCATATAATCTAAGTCTGAGTTTAGTTCCATGGGTCTGAGTATTTTATTTGGCATGTAGCTACTAGAAAACATGTTTATTTTAGCTTATCTGCTTAAAGTGTGGCAAAGGTGTAGCATGTATCAGTATAGAAATTCTGAAAAAACTGTCTTAGTATTGTATGTAAACTTTATCATTATTTTATAAAACTATATTTATATAGGTATTATCTTAAATGTATGAATCAAAGATGTCAATGGACTTTTCGATGTTCAAGTCAAAGAATCAAACATCTTCATGGTGACAAAATTCATTGATGTTCACACTTGTGCAATTGAGGATAGAATGCTTTCACAACGTCATGTTACTTCATTAACCATTGCTAAAATGGTGAAGAACAAGTATCTAAATCTGAAATCATCATTCACTTCCGCAGAGATCATGGATGAAATGAAAAACCTTCATGGGATTAGGATGAACTATAAAAAAGCATATAGAGCAAAAGAAAAGGCACTTGAACTGGTTAGAGGTTTCCTGCGTGAATCATATGCTAAACTATTGTGTTACTTATATATGGTAAATACAATCAATCCAGGATCATATACGATATTACATAAAACAGAGTCGCGCTGCACGCATCAATTAGAGGATGGGAATATTGTATGCAAATTGTAGTTGTTGATGGTACTTTCCTTAAATCAGCGTACCGAGGAACCATGTTGTGTGCTACTATGCTTGATGCAGCCGGTGAGTTTAATGAAATATTTTTAGATACAACACTGAATTTTTAAGAGATGTGATGATCCAGCTTTTTAGTATTTGTATTTTAACACAATTACTAGTTGCCAAGGTTAATATTTGTTATTCAAATTAGTTTAACATGTTGACTTTTTTCGTTTGCATAATCAGAGAAAATTCTTCCATTAGCATATGCTATTGTTGATTCTGAAAATAATGTTTCATGGGAATGGTTTTTTCTTATGTTTAAAACGGCATACGGTGAAAGAGAAATATGTGCATAGTATCTGATTGGCATGAAAGCATATTGAAAGGTGTTGCAAATGTATATCCAAATGCAACTCACTGTATATGCATCTTCCATCTATGAAACAACATCAAAAGTAAGTTCAAGAGGAATCACAAGCAGCTAAAAAGGCTCTTTTTTGCAATGGCCAGAACATACATAAAAGCAAATTTTGATCGGCTAATGAAAGATGCAAACAGAATCGATGATAGAGTGAGGCTTTACCTGTTTGAAATTTGATATGAAAAATGGTCCATAGAACATTCAAATGTCAACAGATCCATGATGATGACTTCGAATATAACAGAGTCCATAAATTCAGCAAATAGAGAGGCAAGAGAACTGCCAATAAAGAAAGTGATATAGTTCATGATGGATTTGGTCATGAGATGGAATAATGAAAATAGAATGAATGCACAGACAACATTTACTGAATTGGGGAACAAATACAACATAATAATGAGTGAAAATCTCATTTTGTCAGATAAAATGACGGTAAAACTGACTTGTTATTTCTATTTCATACAGATTAAAAATGTGCTACTATACAATTGTTTAATGTTTTGTTGTATATTTCAGGTGATGGCTTCTACCAACTATGTATATGTAACACCCCAAAATTTTAGAACCTTCAAGAATCCATAAATTTATATGAATTTAGTTTAAAAAAAAAAATCTGACCCATGAAATGGACCTACAGGACGTGGATTGACCTACGGGATGTGGATGGGTTTCCACGGAATGTAGAATTCAGGTCGTGGATCAGATCCTGCAAATTGAAAAATCCATCTGATTTCCACAACTTTGACCCACAGACTGTGCACTGTTCCATGGCCCGTAGGTTAAGTCGTGGACTGATTCTGAGAAAAAAATTTAAGGTCATCCTAGGGGCATTTTGGTCATTTTTTCATAATGAGATCCGACCTTTTAATCTTAAAACACCTCCCAAACCCTAGAAACGTATTTCAATCCCCCAAATCATACTCCATCTCCTCTCTAAATACTAAGGAAAGAATCAACTAGGGTTCAAGCTTCAAGGTCCAAAAATTCAAGCTTTCTTCAAGTTCTCTTTGTCAAAAGGCATGTTTGAACACTCCCTATTTCAATTACTATTTCAATACATGATTAAGATTAATATTACGTATATTTTGTAGAGGTTTGAAATTGGGGTTAATGTTTAACTTATGAAAAGCTTGATAATTATTTTTCCCTCTTGTTATAAACTGTTTTCTAATTATCAAAAGAAGGTTTTGAGACTTGAATATATTATTTGAAAGGGTGAATTTCGTTAAATGAGTTTACAAGGTTAATGGTCATGAATATGAAAAGTATAATTTTCAACCCTTTTCACAAGCTTGTTTTTCAATGAGGATATTACGAAGTTTACTCCATCTTTTGAGCCACACGTCTTATGAAATAATGAGCGGTTTAAATGAAAATGATGAAAATCATGTTATGGCTATGTTTATGAATTAAATAACGGGATTGAGGGTCTTAAATGTTTATGATAATGAATTTTTGGCATGATAAGAGTGACTTGCAAGTTCTTGGTATGACGATATCAAAATGTGAATGCCTTAATGAAAGACTCCATAAATGAATGTAATGAGAAATATTTTAATTGGGCTTAAAGAGAATTATGTAGTTTATCGAGAAGGTGTAGTCCCTGTGACCAATACTGGAAATCGCGTTTGCCTACGTTGGGAGGTCTTGTCCTGAAAAATGGACGACTACTGTATGCTTGCCTTGAGCAGTTGTATGCAGCTATGATTATGTTATGATTTGACCAACTATGTTATCTCAGTCCATGTGGCTAACATGGACGGAGGCCTCACCAGTTGGGGAGTGATGGACCCATATTGCCCGTGGGTTACTTAATGTCGGTGTAACTACATAGTTCAGAACTAAGAATTTCAAATGATTGCTTTATTTTGTAATTTTAATTGTTTCTTATTTTGTACCTCATTTATGAAAAACTTATATTGTGAAGCTTTTCGAATTTTAATTATTATTATATTACATAAACTGTTTTGGATTCCCTTTCCTCAGGTTGCATTCCAGTACTTATCGTACTGACCATCCCCGGACGCTATATTTTTTCATGATGTAGGTTTCGAAGCACTTACCCGAGACTCTGCCCCACAGTAGGATACATTCAGAGTCGCAGCTAGCCAGTGGTTAGCCATCCATCTTTCGAAAGACATATGTCTTAGATTTGTTTTTAGCTGAATTCAGACTGTTTGGGTTTTCTTGTATTTTTGGGGCCATGTCCCAGCTAGAATTTCTATTCATAATGCTAGAGGCTTCATAGACTCAATGATGGTTATTGTTTTGAGTTTCATTCTAAGATTTGGCTTTAAATTATCATTTCAGTTGAATTTCTTCATTATGGGTCTATTTTCCGCACTTTTATTATGACTATGCTTATGATGTAATGCTAAGGGGCCTTCTTGGACCATCACTGGTTCGGGAAGCCTGTCATGGCTAGGGCCTCAGTTCGGTTCGTGACAAACTTGGTATCAGAGCACGGTTCATGGTCCCAGGGTGTTTTGAAAGCCGTGTCAAATAGAGTCCTTTTTATGGTTGTGTAGCGCGCCACACTTATAAAGGGGAGGCTACAAGACATTTAAGAATTGTTCCTTTTTATTCATACTCTAAGTTTGTGCTAAAATGTCTAGCTCTATGAAAATTCTTCTGACTCCTACTTTTCCACGTTTCTAACGGCTAGAGAACTCCTGCTAGAACTTCTGTCCCCACTGGAGGAAACATTGAAAGGGTTCTTCTAACTCATGGGATGCAGACCCATAATAGAGTTCATACTTCTGGCCCGACTACTCCTGTTGGGGTCCCACCAGTCCCAACCAGTCCTCCGCGATCCCCTAGAATCGACACTAATCTCACTCAGGCTTCTCAGGGTGAAATCTCAAATGTCGAGTTTAGACAGACTATTCAGATGCTTAAACAGATTATGTCGTCTCAGGCTCGTCAGTCAGGTAGTGGTGGTTCTTCCAGTGGTTTTTCTGATGCTACCCGGGTGGGTCAGTTTATGCGATTGAATCCACCGACATTTACTGGTTCCAAAGTTGAGAAAGATCCTCAAGGGTTTGTGGATGAAATGGAAAAGATTTTTAGGGTGATGAATGCTAGTGATACTGAAGGGATGAAATTTGCAGCTTATCAGTTGAAGGAGGTAGTTTATAAGTGGTTTGATGAATGGGGAAAAGTTAGGGGTGAAGATGCTGAGCCTGCAGTTTGGGAGGATTTCTCTCAAGCCTTTCTTGATAACTTCTTTCCTCAGGAGTTGAGGAAAGCTAAGGCTGAGGAGTTTGTGAATTTGAAACAGGGAAAGATGAGTGTCAAGGAATATGCTTTGAATTTCACTCAGTTGTCTCATTATGCTCCGAAATTGGTGTCCAATATGAGGTCTCGAATGAGGAAGTTTGTTTTCGGTCTTAAGGATGATTTAGTACTAGAATGTAGAGGTGTAATGTTGAATAGTGACATGGATATACCTAGGTTGGTGGTGTTTATACTGCAGGTAGATGATGAAAAGAAGAGACAGGCCGAGTTGAGGATAGACAGAGTAAGAGGGTTAAGTCGGCAGACTAGGAGACAATTCAGCAGTCTGGTGGTAACGGTAAGTGGGGTAAGAGATGGCATAAGAAGAAATCTTGGGGTAATGTTCAGTCTTCAGCTAGTGCACATGCCCCTAAGCCTTCGGGCAAGGTTCCAAGGTGCAAGGCACTCAGTCTCAGGCCAGTGTGACTCAATCAACTCATTCTTATCCTCCTTGTCGCACTTATGGAAAGTTGCACCATGGGACTTATTGTTTGGGCAAGGGTGCGTGTTATGGTTGTGGTCAGGCTGGTCATTTTTAGTGGGAATGCCCTACGACAAAGGGAACTTTTGGGGGAAATAAATCCCAAGTTACTGTTTCTTCAGCCCCAGCAGCTAAGGGTACTACTTTGGGAACCGACGTTGGCCGTAACCGTTTGTATGCCATATCTACTCGTCAGAATTCAGAGGCCTCACCAGATGTTGTCACGGGTATGTTACAGATTTTATCCAGTGATGTTTATGTGTTACTTGATCCTGGCCCCACTCTATCTTATGTGACCCCTTAGGTGGCTGTGAGTTTGATTTTTGTCCCAAAAATATTTTTGAACCCTTCTCAATCTCTACTCCTGTTGGTGAGTCTATTATTGCTAGACGAGTTTATAAACTGTGTGGTGTCTATCTTTCATCGGGACACTATAGTGGATTTGGTAGAACTTGATATGGTGGATTTTAATTTAATTCTGGGAATGGATTGGCTCCACTCTTGTTATGCTACCTTGGACTGTAGAACTCATAGAGTCACCTTTCGTTTTCCTAATGAGCCAGCTATAGAGTGGGAGGGTGATTCCTTAGCACCAAAGGAAAAGTTTATTTCTTATCTTAGAGCCTAGAAATTGATATCTAAGGGTTTTTTGTACCATCTAGTTCAGGTCAGAGATTCTAGCGTTAAAAGTCCCTCACTGCAGTCAGTTCCGATAGTCAATGAATTTCCCAAAAATTTTCCCGATGATCTTCCCGGTATTCCTCCCTTCTGGGAAATAGAGTTTGGTATTGATCTTTTGCCTGACACTCGACCTATTTCTATTCTTCCATATAGAATGGCTTCGACGGAGCTAAAAGAGTTAAAAGATCAGTTGAAGGATCTTCTTGATAAGGGATTTTTCCTCCCTAGTGTCTCTCCTTGGGGTGCTCCGGTACTCTTCGTGCGAAAAAAGATGGGTCCCTTCGTATGTGCATAGATTATCGTCAGTTGAATAAGGTCACTGTGAAAAATAAGTACCCTCTTCCTAGAATAGAGGATCTTTTTGATCAGCTTCAGGGTGCTAAATATTTCTCCAAAATAGATCTCCGCTCGAGGTATCATCAGCTGAAAGTTAGGGAAGCGGATATTCTCAAGACCCGCTTTCCGAACCCGATATGGCCATTATGAGTTTCTAGTTATGTCCTTTGGTTTGACTAATGCACCTACAACTTTTATGGCTCTTATGAACAGGGTGTTTAGACAGTTTTTGGACCTATTCGTTATAGTCTTCATTGATGATATTCAGGTGTACTTCCAGAGTGAGGAGGAGCATGCTAATCACCTTCGAATTGTACTTCAGACCCTTAAGGACCAAGAGTTTTATGCCAAATTTTCTAAGTGTGAATGGCTTAATGCCATGACATTTCTTGGTCATGTTGTTTCTAGTGAATGAATTAAAGTTGATCCCCAAAAGATTAAGTCTGTTAAGAATTGGCCTAGACCAACAACTCCAATCGATATTAAGAGTTTCTTGGGTCTGGTAGGTTATTATAGAAGGTTCGTGGAGAGTTTTTCCTCTTTAGCTGCTCCACTAATGAAGTTGACTCAAAAAAAGGTCAAGTTTTTGTGGTCTAATGCTTGTGAGGGTAGTTTTGAGATGCTGAAGGTTCGTTTAACCTCAACCCATGTTTTGACACTTCCCGATGGTACTGAAGGATTTGTGGTGTATTGTGATGCATCCCTGGGGGGACTTAGTTGTGCAGTTATGCAGCACGGGAAGGTTGTGGCTTATGCTTCTAGGCAACTTAAAGTGCGTGAGAAGAACTATCCTACTCATGATCTTGAGTTGGCGGCTGTGGTTTTTGCACTCAATATTTGGCGTCATTATTTAGATGGAGTGCATGTGGATATTTATTCAGATCACAAGAGTTTGCAGTATATTTTCAAGCAAAGGGAGTTGAATCTCAGGCAGAGAAGGTGGCTTGAGTTACTAAAGGATTATGACATGAGTTTTGCACTATCATCCAGGTAAAGCTAATTCTGTTACTGATACTCTAAGCAGGTTGACCATGGGGAGCCTTTCTCATGTTGAGGAAGAAAATAGGGGATTAGTGAAGGAAATTCACAGGCTTGCTAATTTGGGAGTCCGACTGTTGGATTCCAAAAATGGGGGAGTGATTGTTCACAAAGTGGCTAAGTCTTCATTAGATGCTGAAGTTAAGGAGAAACAGGTTAATGATCCCATACTTATGCAAATCAAGAAAGATGTTGGGCAGCAAAAGGTTTTACCTTTTAAGATTGGGGGAGATGGTATTTTGTGGTATCAAGGGAGGCTGTGTGTTCCCGACGTCGCTGGGCTATGAGAGAGAATCTTGACTGAAGCCCATATCTCCAGGTATACTGTTCATCCCGGTTCTACTAAAATGTATCATGACTTGAAAGAGATGTATTGGTGGAATAATATGAAAATGGATGTTGCGAACTTTGTTGCTAAGTGTTTGAATTGCCAACAAGTTAAGGTTGAGCACTTAAGGCCTGGTGGTACGTCTCAGGAAATAGCCATTCCCATGTGGAAGTGGGAGATGATAAATATGGATTTCATCATCGGCCTTCCGCATTTTCCGAACCAATACAATTCCATCTGGGTCATTGTGGATAGGATGACCAAATCCGCTCATTTTCTGCCTGTGCAGACAAACTATTCGAGAGATGATTATGTTAAGTTGTATATTCAGGAGACAGTTCGACTTCATGGAGATCCTGGGTCCATCATATACTATAAAGGTACACAATTTTCTTCTCAATTTTAGAAATCCTTTCAGAAAGGTTTGGGTACACAGGTGAACCTTAGTACCGCTTTCCATCCTCAAACGGATGGGCAAGCGGAGCGTACTATTCAAACCATAGAAGATATGCTAAAGGCCTGTGTTATTGACTTTGAAGGTAGTTTGGTGGATCACTTCGCTCTTATTGAGTTTTCTTATAATAATAGTTATCACTCTAGCATCTAAATGGCTCCTTTCAAGGCTCTTTATAGTAGGAGGTGTAGGTCACCGATTGGATGGTATGAAGTGGGTGAAACCCGATTTTTCAGGCCTGATCTTGTTCACCAAGCGATGGAGAAAGTTAAGGTTATTCGTGAAGGGCTTAATACTTCCCAAAGTCGC
Organism: Capsicum rhomboideum; assembly: GCA_031232105.1. Lineage (NCBI taxonomy): Eukaryota > Viridiplantae > Streptophyta > Magnoliopsida > Solanales > Solanaceae > Capsicum > Capsicum rhomboideum. Next base: position 40,466,560 of record CP124719.1, on the reverse strand, counting down.
CAAAAATCATATGCGGATGTGAGGCGAAGAGAATTGGAGTTTGAGATTGGTGATTGGGTTTTCTTAAAAGTTTCTCCTATGAAGGGAGTGATGAGGTTTGGAAAGAAAGGTAAACTAAGTTCTCGTTACATTGGCCCATATCAGATTTTGAGGAAGTTTGGTAATGTCGCTTATGAGTTGGACTAGCCCAGGAGTTTGGCATCAGTTTATCCCGTGTTTCACGTGTCTATGCTTAAAAAGTGTGTGGGTGATCATTCTTTTGTGCTTCCTGTAGAGAACATTAGTGTGGACGACTCTTTGTCTTATGAGGAAATTCCTATAGAGATTTTGGATAGGCAAGTCCAAAAGTTGAGAACCAAGGAAATAACTTCAGTTAAGGTCTTGTGGAGGAATCAAAAGGTGGAGGAGGCTACTTAGGAAGCCGAGGAAGACATGAGGACTAGATATCCCTTCTTGTTTCCTATGCCGGATGACGTCGTTTGAGGTACTAACGCTATACTCATCCTTTATCTTATAAGTTCATGTCCTTCAAGTTTCATGCAATCTCTTTATTCAAGCTAAATATTTCCCGAATCATCATTCGGGGACGAATGATCCCAAGGGGGGGAAATTGTGACACCCCAAAATTTTAGAACCTTCAAGAACCCATAAATTTATATATATATATATATATATATATATATATATATATATAAACCTGACCCATGGAATGGACCCATGGGACGTGGATTGACCTACGGGACGTGGATGGGTTTCCACGAAACGTAGAATTCAGGTCGTGGATCAGATCCTGCGAATTGAAAAATCTGTCTGATTTCCACGACTTTGACCCACCGACCGTGCACTGTTCCATGGCCCGTAGGTTAAGTCGTGGACTGATTCTGAGAAAAAAATTTAAGGTCATCCTAGGGGCATTTTGGTCATTTTTTCATAATGAGATCCGACCTTTTAATCTTAAAACACCTCCCAAACCCTAGAAACGTATTTCAATCCCCCAAATCATACTCCATCTCCTCTCTAAATACTAAGGAAAGAATCAACTAGGGTTCAAGCTTCAAGGTCCAAAAATTCAAGCTTTCTTCAAGTTCTCTTTGTCAAAAGGCATGTTTGAACACTCCCTATTTCAATTACTATTTCAATACATGATTAAGATTAATATTACGTATATTTTGTAGAGGTTTGAAATTGGGGTGGGTTAATGTTTAACTTATGAAAAGCTTGATAATTATTTTTCCCTCTTGTTATAAACTGTTTTCTAATTATCAAAAGAAGGTTTTGAGACTTGAATATATTATTTGAAAGGGTGAATTCCGTTAAATGGGTTTACAAGGTTAATGGTCATGAATATGAAAAGTATGATTTTCAATCCTTTTCACAAGCTTGTTTTTCAATGAGGATATTGCGAAATTTACTCCGTCTTTTGAGCCACACGTCGTGTGAAAAGGTTTAAATGAAACTTATGAAAATCGTGTTATTGCTATGTTTATGAATTAAATGACAGGATTGAGAGTCTTAAATGTTTAATGATAATGAATTTTTGGCATGATAAGAGTGACTTGCAAGTTCTTGGTATGACGATACCAAAATGTGAATGCCTTAATGAAAGACTCCATAAATGAATGTAATGAGAAATATTTTAATTGGGCTTATAGAGAATTATGTAGTTTATCGAGAAGGTGTAGTCCCTATGACCAATACTGGAAATTGCATTTGCCTACGTTGGGTGGTCTTGTCCTGAAAAATGGACGACCACTATATGCTTGCCTTGAGCAGTTGTATGCAACTATGATTATGTTATGATTTGACCAACTATGTTATCTCAGTCCATACGGCTAACATGGACGGAGGCCCCACCAGTTGGGGAGTGCTGGACCCATATTGCCCGTGGGTTACTTAATGTCGGTGTAACTACATAGTTCAGAACTAAGAATTTCAAATGATTGCTTTATTTTGTATTTTTAATTGTTTCTTATTTTGTACCTCATTTATGACAAACTTATATTGTGTAGCTTTCTGAATTTTAATTATTATTATATTACATAAACTGTTTTGGATTCCCTTTCCTCAGGTTGCATTCCAGTACTTATCGTACTGACCATCCCCGGACACTATATTTTTTCATGATGTAGGTTTCGAAGCACTTACCCGAGACTCTACCCCACAGTAGGATACATTCAGAGTCGCAGCTAGCCAGTGGTTAGCCATCCATCTTTCAGAAGACGTATGTCTTAGATTTGTTTTTAGCTGAATTCAGACTGTTTGGGTTTTCTTGTATTTTCGGGGCCATGTCCCAGCTAGAATTTCTATTCATAATGTTAGAGGCTTCATAGACTCAATGTTGGTTATTGTTTTGAGTTTCATTTTAAGATTTGGATTTAAATTATCATTTCAGTTGAACTTCTTCATTATGGGTCTATTTTCTGCACTTTTATTATGACTATGCTTATGATGTAATGCTAAGGGACCTTCTTGGACCATCACTAGTTCAGGAAGCCCATCATGGTCAGGGCTTCGGTTCGGGCCGTTACAGTATATGTAGTGATTGACGAAGCTCAAAAGCAGAACATTGTGTGTATGCGTGAAAAGAGATGTAGCTATTTATAATTTCAAATTGATGGAATCCCATATCCGCATGCCATGACGTATTGAGTTACACATATGGATTTACAATCCTGCTGTGCCCCTTATTACACAAAGGAAAACTTCTTGAAAGCCTATGAATTTCCAGTCATCCCACTTCCTCATTCCAACAGAGGGGTCAGATATCATAGTACTCCCACCAATTTGAAAACCCAGACCAGATAGACCAAAGATTAACAATTGAGGCAAAGGCATTATGGACTACCTGTTTACAAAGCATCATGTGTACGGTGTGGAAAGGTAGGTCACAATCGAAGAGCATGCGCAAATGCTCCAACAAGAATCTAATCAGATACTGTAATAATAATACTCTTCTCTTTCCTGTTCTTTCTTTCAAATGAAACAATTCTTTCTCTATAACACAAAATGTAATAGATGTTGAACAAGAATGCTTTTATGTTTTCTAGTTTTGATTCACATGAAATGTTTCAAATTTATATGATAATATAGATATCCTTTTTTGACTAATTTCTTCATATTATAAGGTGTATTTGTGGGGAAAAACTGAAGAGGGCAGGAAAATGGCTCTAGTAGCATGGGAGAAAATATGTACTTCTAACAAATATGGAGGTCATAAATATGTTGTATTGCTTCAAAACAACTTATAGATGCCTTAGCTTAGTGTCGACAATTTGTAACTAGATTGTTTGTTTGTGCTTGAGGTTCAGATATAAATGTGTATCAGCGACACCTGTTATTGTGAGGTTCTATACAGTTATCCACGAGCGTGGAAGCCTTGAATTGACACACTTTTTAGTACTTGTAATTAAGTTGGACCAGGCAGTACATTATCACTAAACTTGAGTTCATAAGTGTCTATCCTGAATCCTGATCTTTCATAACATGGCAATGTTTCATAGTGATTATTCAATCCAAGAACTGATTTCTCTATTTCCCATTTATTCTAAGTAACTGTGAGTGCATAATAATTGAGAAGAAGTGGAAGAAATATTTTACTTTCTTGTCTTTGCTTTATGAAGATTTGACGCAGTAATTATGGGAACAAGCAAGGGCAGATGATCAGTATTATTATGGCATTCACACATAGGAAGAAGTTTATGCCAATTGAGAATATGTAATGGTTCCAAAGTGTAAGTAGTCGTAATGTTTATTGTTAAAAGAAAATCTGACTATTCAATTCAAACATTTTCACTTGTTTATGTAACAATGGAAAGACCTAAGACTAGAAACTAGCAGAAAGAAAGTAAAATGAACGAAGGACCAAAACAAATCATACTACTGTCCAAATGAAATAATTATCAAGGGAAATACTTCTTATTCTCCGGATCCATGTACTGTAACAAGGCTGTTTATGTAGGGTAAGAGCCTCTTATGAGTATCCACTCGTCCCAGAGTCTCAAGTATATCATCTTGTCCATATGAATCACCACAATATCAGTGTTAGTACAGGGCAGTACCTCACAACACTCCACCTCCTTGGTTATCCCAACTACGTGAGTACGAGGCTTCTTGCTTCCAAGATTTATACCGACACTGTGCTTCAGGCTCATGTCCACACCTCCATAGATATCTATTATGAGAACATCTCCACTGTCATTATAAGCAATAGCAAAGGACACCTAATCTCCTATACATGTTATGGCACCACGTTGCTCAGATTAAATAATAGGTATATGTAGAATTGCTAGAATCTCAGTATGTATCTAAATAATTCAGTAACACAGAAAGCTGACCAAGAAGTTCACCACAACAGTCTTGGGAAAGTCCTTAGAAGAATGCAAACTATGTGTATGGCTCTGTACAGGATATATGACCATGTGGCCTACAAATTCATTCACCAACAAACAAAATCAAGTGAGCATGATAACCAATGGGAAAACAGAAGCCGAGAGAAGATAGGTAGCTAGGACACAAAAAGTAAAGGAGCACTTTACTTGTGCACAAAGAAGTAAATATCAATATTATATTCAAAAACATAAGTTTCCAAAATGATATAATAGTCAACCACACATTAATACAGATTCTTCAAAAACAAAAAAGGGAACTATGCAAGTGTATCCCGTCAAGAACACCAGTTAACCATTCAAACTGTATATGAAACTTTACAAAATGTCACCTACTACACTTGCGAAATATCCTAAACTAATGTTTCTTTAGAAGATCGTTTTCTCTTTTTCAGTCTACCAGTAGACTCATCATCACTAACTGCATTCTGCTTTTGTTTCTTGCATCCATAGTGCCACAGTAACACACCATATCGGCTCCGTATGCTATCAATAAGATCTATATTATCAGGGATTTCAATGCCTTCAAATAAGTACTCCGCAAAAGCAACAATTAAAACACCACAGTCCCTGCAACATATCCCAAAATGAGTACAATTACCAAAAAGAAGGGGAAAAAATTAAAAATGAGTAATACTTTACGTGTTTTTTTGAGTTGGTAATCCATCAACCATATGAATCACAAAGGAATCAGCAACTGGAATTCCATCACTCCTTTTGTCCCAAAAATCAATACAAGAAAGGAAGTGTGGTATCAAGTCTGCATATCCTGAAACAATGTTTTGAACCACACGGGTATGGCGTGCACTACTCATCGAATCATATACGTAAATGCATTGATCTTTAAAAGACAACCACGCTAAAATCCAGTGAAAGTCCTCAACAAGGTTTATCGAGAAAAGAACATTATCAACACTACACCATGGCACATTACACCTCATAACAAAATCAAGCATATACTCAACAATTTCATAGTCTTCTCTGATTAGAGACACATCTTTATATTTACCCAAAAACTTTGTATACAAACTTTGTATCAAGAAGTTAAACCAACAACCAGTAGTTGTGAATGTAACTGCACCATCTATGGGAGTGCACTTTGATTTCTTCCGCAGCTAGTAAAAAATCACATCAATATGCTGAAAAAGTAAAAATAGAAGAACATTTTCAAAAACAACATCTGTAGAATACACCTTACCAGAATATAAAAAAACCCGTGTACTTCTACAGTAGCAAACCATGGTGGATAACTGACTTACCAAATCACTAAGAAGTAGTCCTGGATATCCAAGCGTATAGAACCATTTTTTCATTTTAACCGGGACAACACCAAAGTCAAAAATCTTTGACAGATTTTGAATAAACAGGAATGGAAAAAATCACGAGCCAAGGTATAAGTGATGGATATAAATTATTCATATATTTTAGTATATAAAAAATTATATTTTTAAATAAAACATGAATAATTATATCCTATTCTCGCATATTTTCTGACAAATTTTATAGGAAGAAGAATACAACGGAAGACTAAAGAAGAAATAAATTATTAAAGAAATAAGAGAATTCCATGGGTGCAATCACAATTTCATGGCCATAACCGTGGAACTCTTTGAAAGAAGTTGAAAAGCTCATGGGTGTGATCATCACTTCAGAACTCACACCAGTCAAGTGGAAGAATTGAGAGGAAGTTACAAGTTGACGGTTACAACCACAACTTCAAAGGATGCATTCGTGCGGGCAACACTATAATTTTCTATAAATAGAAGCATTTCTTTGATTATTAGGCATCCAAAAATTAGCAAAAACAAAGTGTTACTCCTAGGTCTCTTGTAATAGAAATATTTCTTCAAGTCTTTCTAATATTTCTAGTTTCTCAAATTTATATTTTTCTAACTACATAATGGAGTGATATCTTTTGTCGGGATAGTTGAAGGAGCTTGGTATAATATTACAATATCAACCTTATTTTAGTTCTTGATTTTATTTAAAAGCTAAATATTTCATGTTGGAATACTTCTACTAAAAATGATAGTTACTTGATATATTTTATGTTATAGTTATAGTTATATTAAGTTGTACTTCAAACAAGAAGGAAAACTAAATATACTATGATAATTACATAATATATAAGTAATAATAATTTTTAGTCACTCTTTATTTTAAATCTTTGAATTCGCTTCTTTTGATCTTTTTCCTCGCGGAAGGATTACTTCAAGTTATTTCTTAGATTTAAATCTTTCTCTTATTTTCTTTCAATCCGTATCCTGGCGGAGGGATTGTCTCAAATAAGTTTAATGATTTAAGAGAGCTCTATATTATTTCTTTCAATCCGTATCATGGCGAAGGGATTGTCTCAAATAAGTTTATTGACTTAAAGATTACTCACAAGGGGACTTTATTCCTCATAATACATGAATCAAGTCTAGAAAGCAATACCTACAGCATTGTAGATATTACTGAAATAAGGATTTTATTATAATAAAAATACCAAGTGAATTTAACAACTCCCAACTCCTTCTTCAAGATAATCTTTCGAAAGCTATTTCTGTATGTTCTTTTTAAATTTACAAAATTACTCTCCTTTCATCAATTTGATTCTCAAATAGTAGTCAAAATATTATAAGTTTGTAGCATATATTTTTCAATCTCTGTGGGACGATATCTTAAACTATATTAGAATTTGATAGAGTACTAGCAACAAAAATCATATACATATTAGACTCGTCAAATTTTTGACGCCGTTGTCGGGGATTGGCATACATCTACTTCAGACTAAGTGTTTTGATACTACTTTTAGAGCTTACTTTTATATTTATTATTATCGTCATCTCGATTAATATTATCATTATAACTTTTTCTATAATCATCATATATACTACTTTCATTATAATATTATATTATTAATTATGTTAGTATCTAATATTCTCGCTAGTCTCATCCTCTTTTTACTCTATTTTTTTTATTTTTGTTTAACTTATTTTAATTTTCTCTACTTTATAAGTTTCAGGTAGTTTATGACCCTCTCATCTCCTAAAAAATTGGCCAATTACGATCTATAAATTGAAAGAACTATTCGTTCGCGTAGGAAAGGACAAACATCAGCTTCTCAAAACATTAGTTTTGACAGAACGGAACACCAACTAGATAATCAAAATAACCCAATAGAAATTCCACCACATGCTCTAGATGATCAGTTTGATAAAGTGGTGCCCAGATTCGCAAATAGAATTTTGAGGGATTACGCTAGACCAGATCACTTCAACTGTGAAACTAGTGTTAGAAAACCTCCTGTTGCAACTAACAATTTTGAAATTAGGACTGGACTAATTCAAACAATTCAACAATCATGTACTTTTTTTGGTGATCCAAGTGAAGATCCATATAGTCATTTGATTGATTTCTTAGAATTAGTTGAAACGACTAAATATAATGGAGTCTCTCCCGAAGAAATTAAGTTAAGGCTATTTCCTTTCTCTTTAAAAGGAGATGCCTAAACTTGGTTACGAAGTTTTCCTCAAGGGTCTATTACCACAGGGGATCAGATGACTCAGAAATTTTTAAATAAATATTTTTCCCCTACTAAAACCACAAAGTTAAGACAAGATATTTCTAATTTCTTGCAAACTGATACTGAGTCAGTTTATCAAGCTTGGGAAAGATTAAAAGCAATGTTAAGAAAATGTCCACGTCATGGCATACCTGAACATATGCAACTGTATATTTTTTATCATGTATTAAATCCATCTTTTAGAAATGCTATAGATGCAGCTGTAGGAGGATCCATCATGGGTAATACCACAGCAAAAGCACTGCAAATGATGAATGAGATTTAAGAAAATGCTAATCAATGGCCATCTGATCAGGTCATCATCAAAAAGGTTGCTACAGTAAATCAAGAAGATTCTTTAAACACATTAACTCAACAGATTGCTTCTTTGGCACAAAAATTTGAATCTTTTCAGGTGAATGCGCAACAGGCAAGTCAAGTCGAGGCTTGTGACATGTGTGGAGGAAATCATCTAAACCACGAATGTCAAGCAACAAATCAGAATGATAATGTCCTCGGATATAAGCCATACTATTTTAGTAGTCCCTTGGCACAGAAACATCCGGGCTTTCAATGGAGCAATCCCAATGGTGCTGAAAATCCTCAAAGCTTTCAAAAGCAATCAGTGTAAGGTCCACCTGGATTTCAGAATCAAAATCATGGGACATCAAATTTCAAATCATATCAGCAAACAACTTCATATCGGCAAAGACCCTCACAAGCTCATCCAAGTATTGATGACTTATTATATAAACACATCAAATATACTGATAAAAAATAGAGAGTCAAAAGGCAGCTTTTAAAAATTTAGAAGTTCAGTTAAGTCAATTGGCAACTCTTGTGTCAGAAAAGATTCAAGGCCTCTTACCAAGCAACACAGAGAAAAATCCGAAGGAGCACCTTAAAGTCATCACTTTATGGTCAAGTAAAAATCTTGATGAACCTTATACAGATATCCAAGACAAGGATCAGTCAAAACAACAGGTAGATAAAGATAAAGTTGTTGAAATAACCTCTGAACCATCAGAAGAAAAAGAAAAAAAAAATTGAAGAGAAGAATAGTGAAAAAATAAATTCTCCCCCTGTGACAATTTCTTTTCCACAAAAAATGACAAGAGAGAAGCTTGACAAGCAATTTGCCAAATTTTTGAATATTTTAAAGTAAATTCTCATTAATATCCCTTTCACTGATGCTCGTTTACAGATGCCTTCATATGCCAAGTTTCTTTTATCAAGCAAAAGAAAACTGGAAGAAGCTTCTGTGGTAGTGCTAACTGAAAAATGTAGTGCTATACTTCAAAATAAGCTACCATAAAATCTCGGTGATCCAGCTAATTTCAATATTCCATGCACTTTAGGAGGGGTATATTTTAAAAAGGCACTGTGTGACTCTGGAGCTTCAATAAATCTAATGCCATTTTCTATTTTTAGAAAATTGGATCTTGGTGACATAAAAAACACAAGTGTTTCACTTCAGTTTACAGATCAAAGTACTAAAAAACCTAAAGGAATAATTGAGAATGTTCTTGTAAAAGTAGATAAATTCATTTTTGATGTAGATTTTATAGTACTTGAAATGCAGGATTGTCCTGATGAACCAATAATTCTGGGCAGACCATTTCTTGCAACAGGAAGAGCAATCATAGATGTCTATCAAGGACAACTGATTTTAAGAGTAGATGAAGAAAGAGTCATTTTTGATATGCAAAAAATGTAAAGATTTTCAGGAGATGAGATATCATCTTCATGCTTTTCTATTGATGTGATTGAAGATCATGTAGATGAATTTAAAGATAATAAATTGATTCTAGATTTTGTGAAAAGATGTTTGCTCAAATTTGGCACACCACAAGATGATGATCTCACCATCGAAGCGAAGCGGAAATATTGGAAAAAGATTACAAGGATGAAGAAATACAATTAGAAAGTGTTCAACAAAAACTTGAACTCAAAATACTTCTTTCCCATTTAAAATATGCTTACCTTGAGCCTGAATTATTTCTCATCTTCTTTGACTGCTACGCAAGAACATAATTTGATTGAAGTACTACGAGCACACAGGGGAGCCTTAGGATTGATGGCGGCTGATATCAAAGGATTTAATCCGGCTATTTGTACGTATAGAATTCTCATAGAGGATAGATACAAATCAATAGTCCAGCAACAATGGAGATTAAATCCTGCAATGCAAGAAGTAGTGAAAAATAAGATAATAAAACTTCTAGTGGTAGGTATTATCTATCCTATTTTTGATAGTCCCTGGGTAAGTCCTGTTCAGGCAGTACCAAAAAAGAGAGGTATTACAGTCATTAAAAATGAAAATAATGAACTCATACCTACTAGAGCAGTTACAGGATGGAGAGTTTGTATTAGTTACAGACGTCTCAATGATGCCACTAGAAAAGATTATTTTCCTTTACCATTTATTGATCAAATGTTAGACAGGGTAGCAGAATATGATTTTTACTGCTTTCTTGATAGATATTCAGGTTATAACCAAATACCAGTAGAACCTGAAGATCAGCATAAGACAACTTTCACATGTCCTCACGGAACATATGACTATAGGAGAATGCCATTTGGTTTGTGTAATGCACCGGCCACATTTCAGCGGTGTATGTCAGTAATTTTCTCAGACATGACCGAAAAGTTTTTAGAGATTTTTATGGATGATTTCACACTTTTTGGAAAATCATTTGAAGATTATCTTTACCACTTAACCTTAGTTCTTAAGAGATATTAAGAGACAAACTTGATTCTTAATTGGGAGAAATGTCATTTTATGGTTACAGAAGGAATTGTTTTAGGACATAAAATAACTGCTAAAGGGATAGAAGCTGATAAGGCTAAAATTGATATTATAGCAGGATTACCTCCTCCCACAACTGTTAAAGGTATTAGAAGTCTTTTAGGACATGCACCTTTTTATAGATGGTTCATAAAAGACTTTTCAAGTATCTCAAAACCTTTGACTAACCTTCTGATGAAAGACGTTAAGTTTTAATTTTCAAGTGATTGTCTAAAGGCTTTTGAAACACTCAAGAATATATTATCAACTGTCCCTATAGTTGTAAACCTTGATTGGAACTACCCTTTTGAGATCATGTGTGATGCTAATGATACAGCTGTAGGTGCTGTTTTAGGTTAGAGAAAAGATAAGATTTTTCATCCCATTTATTATGCTAGTAGAACATTGAATGAGCTCAGCTGAAATATGCAACAACAGAAAAGGAATTATTAGCAGTAGTATTTGCATTTGACAAGTTCCGTTCTTATTTAATAGGAACCAAGGTTAGTGTATTCACTGATTATGCAGCTTTAAAATACCTCTTTGCAAAAAAAGATGCTCGACCTAGATTGTTAAGATGAATTTTACTTCTGCAGAAATTTGACCTTGAAATAAAAGATAAGAAAGGAACGGAAAATCAAGTAGCTAATCATTTGTCTAGATTAGAGAAACCTCCCCCTGAGCTTACATAAATTAAGAAAGAATTTCCTGATGAACATATTTTTTCAGTTATAACTCAGCCACCTTGGTTTACAGATATTGCAAACTACTTGGCTGGAAAGTGGATACCCCAAGATCTCACTTATCAATAGAGAAAAAAGCTCATATCTGACGCTAAATATTACTTGTGGGATGAACCTTGCTTATTTAAAAATTGTGCAGATTCTATCATTAGACGATGTGTACCCGAGGAGGATACGGAGAACATACTTTATCACTTTCATGGTGGAGAAATTGGAGGACATTATGCAGCCAATCGAACCACTTTTAAAATTTTGGAAGCTGAATTTTTCTGGCCAATAATATTTAAGGATGCTCGAGCATATATCGCAAAATGTGATCAATGTCAGAGAACAGGTAATATCACAAAGAGAGATGAGATGCCATTACAATCAATACAGCTATGTGAAATATATGATATTAGGGGAATAGATTTTATGAGTCCTTTTCCTTCTTCTCACTCTTATACATACATTCTTGTGGCGGTAGATTATATATCGAGGTGGGTTGAGGCAATTCCTACAAGAAAAAATGATGCTCGTACAGTATATGATTTTCTTAGAAATTTTTTTTTATCAGGTTTGGCACACCACGAGTCATCATTAGCGATCAAGGGACTCATTTCATTAATAAATAATTTTCTGCCTTACTATCAAAATATGGTATGACTCACAAAACAGGAACACCATATCATGCTCAAACTCAAGGGCAAGTGGAAGTTACCAAGCATGAAATAAAAAGAATACTTGAAAAAGCGGTTGGAATTTCGAGAAAAGATTGGGCCTTAAAATTAGATAATGCTCTATGGGAGTATCGAACGGCCTTTAAAACACGAATTGGGACATCTCCGTATAAATTAGTTTTTGGAAAAGCTTGTCATTTACCTGTTGAATTAGAACACTGCTTTTTGGGCGCTGAAAACACTAAATTTTGAATTAACTTCTACTGGAAAAAATAGATTTCTCCAAGTCAATGAATTAGATGAATTGAGGTTAGAAGCCTATGAAAATACCAGAATTTCTAAAGAAAAACAAAAATATGGCATGACAATTTAATTCGACCAAAGAGCATCAAAATCGGAGATTTGGTACTTCTTTACAGTAGCAGGCTTAGATTATTTCCTGGAAAACTAAAATCCAGATGGACAGGTCCCTACAGTGTTACAAATGTCACTTCTTATGGAGCTATTGAAATACAACATGTCAAAGGTGTAGATAAGTTTAAGGTAAATGGTCATAGGCTAAAATTATATTTTGAAGGACGGTTTGATGAACAACTTTTAGTGACTCTGATTGAATAATGAATCAAGCAACCAATAAGTCGAGTTAGCATCATTAAACTCAGAACTACTATTTCAACCCATAGCCATTGATAGTGAAGCAATGGAACCTCATAAGTATAGTATAAATTTGTATCAATTAATTGCTTAATCAATTAACTTGGTTAATATCCTGGTTATTGTACAACCAGAACATCTCATGAAGGCCTCTACAAAAACAGAGTCACCTACACAGTAGTAATTCCATGGTGATTTGTATGCCTAAGTAACTAGTTGGTTAACCAATTAATTATGCAGGTTAATTATTGGCTCAGGTAATTTTTTGGTTTATATTAAACCAAGGACAAATAACTAATTTTTTAATGCTATAGGTATTTATACATATATATAATATATTGACCCGAATCTTCTTTTTGGGAGTAATTCGTAATTAATATTGACGTATGTCTTTTAGTGGGTAACTTTTGACAAAATATAAATGTTACATGAAGTATATCTTATTAACATCATCTTTGGTGTTAAATCAAAATGTGCAGGTCATTAGAGCATTTGATTTCCAGGAATAGAATGGCACATTGACGCGTTCATAGAAGCAACAATCACATCGGTGCTGAGGAATATAATTTATATAAATAAATATATATACTTATAATAAATATAAGGTGTGTGACTGCAGTTTCTTTCAAGCTTTCTTCTGTAGTTGTAAATTTGAAAGCCAAAATATTTTATATATTTATTTTTAAACATAATTGCATTGTAGGTTTTTAATTAACAAAATAAATTCTTTACATCATGATCAAAATTATTTCCTTCTATTTTCACCATATGATTTTCATATTTATGATTTTTGATTTTGTGAAAGAAAAAGCGAGCATCTTCAACTCAGAAATCATTGGAATTGAGAAGAGTTATGATCACCAAACAGGAGGAATCAACAAATTTGGGTAGAACTTACTCTTAATGTTTCTCAAGGCGAAATAATAGACGACACTTATTTCTGAAAAATGATATTAGGACTTCTTTGATAGCCAATTTTAACCTCTCTATTTCTACCCACACTCATATATTTTTCCTTCTTGGAACCTTTATTTGAGCCATAATCCTCTTTTCTAACACTATAATTTTTAGTCAATATAATTTTGGTATATATTTTTTTTAAAAAAAAATTTCCTTCAGCTATAAATGAGCAGTAATCAATAAATGAAAAAAATGAAGAGAAGGAGAATTGTGAAAATATAAGTTTCTTTGAGATATTACAAAAGAAAGAAATAAAGAAAGGAACTGCCCCAAGCTGGAAGAAGAAAAGTCACTATAAAAATATCCTTTATCTTACTAGCCCAAAGCCTAACATTACAAGCCAATAAAGTCCTAAAATGATTTCAGAAAACAGTGTCGAATCTATATTAGTGGAGAGAAACATAAGAATCAAGCCTATGGACAAGGCTGTGATGCTCACTGAATAAGTGATCATAAACCTATCAATTCTGAAAGATTGAAGAAAAGAAGAAATCAAGTTCTTTCTGATCAAAACAAAATTCAGAATAAGGTAAACATTTGGTGAATTTAGAAATATTAATTAAATTGAGCTTTATGAAAGAAATTTATTTTGCATAAATTTTCTATCCTACAAAAATCATGAATTTTTAAACTTTTGAAAGTTTTCTTTTTCCTCGAGGACGAGCAAAAGTTCAAGTATGGGGAAATTTGATGGATATAAATTATTCATATATTTTAGTATATAAAAAATTATATTTTTAAATAAAACATGAATAATTATATCCTATTCTCGCATATTTTCTGACAAATTTTACAGGGATAAGAATACAACGGGAGACTAAAGAAGAAATAAATTATTAAAGAAATAAGAGAATTCCATGAGTGCAATCACAATTTCATGGCCATAACCGTGGAACTTTTTGGAAGAAGTTGAAAGCTCACGAGTGTGATCATCACTTCAGAACTCACACTCGTCAAGTGGAAGAATTGAGAGGAAGTTACAAGTTGACGGTTACAACCACCACTTCAAAGGATGCATTCGTACGGGCAACACTATAATTTTCTATAAATAGAGGCATTTCTTTGATTATTAGGCAACCAAAAATTAGCAAAAACAAAGTGTTACTCCTAGGTCTCTTATAATAGAAATATTTCTTCAAGTCTTTCCAATATTTCTAGTTTCTCAAATTTATATTTTTCTAACTACATAATGGAGTGATCTCTTTGTGTTGGGATAGTTGAAGGAGCTTGGTATAATATTACAATATCAACCTTATTTTAGTTCTTTCTTAACCTGATTTTATTTAAAAGCTAAATATTTTGTGTTGGAATACTTCTACTAAAAATTATAGTTACTTGATATATTTTATGTTTTGTTATAGTTATATTAAGTTGTACTTCCAACAAGAAGGAAAACTAAATATACTATAATAATTACATTAAATATAAGTAATAATAATTTTTAGTCACTCGTTATTTCAAATCTTTGAATTCGCTTCTTTTGATCCTTATCCTCGCGGAAGGATTACTTCAAGTTATTTCTTAGATTTAAATCTTTATCTTATTTTCTTTCAATCCGTATCCTGGCAGAGGGATTGTCTCAAATAAGTTTAATGATTTGAGGGATCTCTATATTATTTCTTTCAATCTGTATCCTGGCGGAGGGATTATCTCAAATAATTTTATTGATTTAAAGATTACTCGCAAGGGGTCTTTATTCCTCATAACACATGAATTTAACAACTCCCAACTCCTTCTTCAAGATAATCTTTCGAAAGCTATTTCTTTATGTTCTTTTTAAATTTACAAAATTACTCCCCTTTCATCAATTTGATTCTCAAATAGTAGTCAAAATATTATAAGTTTGTGGCATAGATTTTCCAATCTCTGTGGGACGATATCTTAAACTATATTAGAATTTGACAGAGTACGAGCAAAGAAAAGCATATACATATTAGACTCGTCAATTAGCTATGACACAAAATGATAAACATTAAATCTA
This sequence comes from Capsicum rhomboideum, assembly GCA_031232105.1. Taxonomy (NCBI): domain Eukaryota; kingdom Viridiplantae; phylum Streptophyta; class Magnoliopsida; order Solanales; family Solanaceae; genus Capsicum; species Capsicum rhomboideum. The sequence continues at coordinate 40,450,843 of CP124719.1, read as the reverse complement.
TAAGATTCTATAAACAAAAGACTTACTTTGCATTAGCGTGTAATGATTTTTCAGCTAACTTGTTAAATAATGACACCAACTTCATATCAAGATATGGCTTTGTAATACTGTTGGTAAATGGATGAGAGAGTAGAAGTGTTTACTTGAACGTCCTTTCTCTACACACTTAGCTGGTTCACCAACAAGTTTGCTGCCACCAGAATCAAACTTGGACAAGTATGGTGATTCACATACTGCTGTTGGCTTCCGTAGCCGATGAGGAACAACAGGTGTTTCATCCAAAATAACAACACCTTTATCACCTCCAGTAGAAGCATCAACCACATTTTTCTCGAACCTTCCAACATCACCACCAATCTCAGTTTCAACCTTAACAACATCAGCCTTGACCACTGAAATACTTTTTATCTCCAATTTCAACATTTTCATCAGGTTGAGTGAACTTAGTTATTTCAGTGAAAGGAAAGTTTGACCAGTCAAAATCTTGTTCACTAGCCTCAGCCGCATTTTTCATAGAATCTATTTTTTGAGCACGAAAAGGCTGAGTAAATTTGGAAACTTCAAAATCAGGGAAATTAGACCAGTCACTGTCCCCCCTGACTATTTTTACCCTCCCCGACAACTTTATTATCACTTGGTGTGTATTTTAAAAAATTAATGTTTGGAAAATCATTCCACGCACCATCTATAATACTTGTACCAGCAGCTGGAATATCAACATGGTCGACTGTACAACCATTTTTTTTTATCCCACATCATCAATAAAATTATCACTTATGTGATAATTTGGTGTATGATCACTTTGCTGCCCTGCATCGCCAACTGCAGTATCTTCTATATCATGAACCTCCTGCGTATCATCATTTTTCTGCTCCATATTATCACCAAGCTAATCAACCTTTGGTGTATCAAGCTGTCTAAGAAAGGAGAAAATTTAAGTATAAAGTATATATAAATTCTTGTAAAGGAATTAAAAAAATTACCTTAGAAGGATCCTTTATATGTAGATCTTTAAAAATCAATCCAAACGAAGATGTCATCAACTGTTTCGTTGAGGAAATCTCATCCTGTACCTATGCAAAAAAATGACAAAAGGAAAAAAATAAGTTACAAAACCAAAAGGCTAAAAAGAAAGCAAAACATTGTACATACCAAATTCAAATCCCTTCTCAGGAGTTGCAATTCATTTTTCAAAGCCAAATGACTATCTTTTCTTATTTCATGTTTGCTCGTACTCGGTAAATCGCTAGGTTCCATGTTCAACACTGTAACACCCCGTAAATATCTGAACGTATGAGACTAAGTGACGGAATTATTTGAACTTGAAATAGATGGTATATTACTCATGCAAAGTGTTGGGCTAAATTCATCTTGGCTATTGGGCTCAATTAAGGCCCAAAATTAATAAGAAAGACATGGCCCAAAAGGGAAAATGACCCATTCATCTTTCACTTATTAAACTTGTCATTAATGACCAAGTGTATGGCTAACAAGGAATCTTAAGAGACTATATAATGCTCAAAAATCATATTTTTAATCACACAATACACCTTGCAATTCTAGATATTTCCAAAGAAACAAAAGAGACCATTTCAAACCCTAAGGCAACTATACTTGTTTGGACAAGATCACCACTTTGTAAGTATTGGTAAGTGTTTATTCTTGTGGATTTATATCTTATATGCATAAAAGGGTGTGTAAATAATGTTGGTTATGTTGGCAAAGTGTTGAGCAGTCCACTATTTTTAAAACAATCCACTTTTGCTTAATCGCCAAGGATTTGCCTTCTATGTGGTTTAAACTTGTAAGGGGAATTAAAGTCTTGAAGGAATTGAATTATATGGACTAAATTTCAGTATATTAATGTGTGGTTATGTCCCTAATTCGTTCCCCTTGTGTATGGCTTGATGGAAATGTTTATACGTGATTGTGCATGGAACGTGTGGTGTAGTGGAAAGAGGATATTTTCTTGTGATGTTGATGTGGATTTTAAAACCATGGTGGATTGTTTTTGATATGATGTTATTAAATTTATTTATGTGACTTGATGGAATAATTATGTGGAGTTGCATTGAGGTAAAATTGTGAAGTATGAACTCGATATAAAATCCTATCGGTTTGTGACGTCTATGTTAATGTGCGGACTGTTTTGGTGTTGTTGGTATGGTGAGGCAGTAAATTATATTGTAGGAGGATGGAATGAAGTTTTATGGAAATATTAAGGAAGGTGGAATGATATACCATGTGTTTGGGATGTTGGATAGTTTTTACGTCTCGTTAAGTAACTACTTATCGTCTTGTGAACTTGTAGTGTAATTAGTTGTTAATGTTAGCTCCATTATGTACTTGTGTTGTAGAGTAATACATAAGGAAGGATATGAATTATTTTTGTATTCACGTGGTGAGGAGATAAGGTATGTAAGGTTACTCTTTCCGTATCCTTCTGCAGCACATATTGTTCACATCGTCATTGTACTTGTTCTATTCCGAAACGTGTCAAGGTATCTCATTGCAGGTTATCATATATTGTTATTCACATGTTACTTATCCAATGATCAATTGTATCCATGCGTCACATAATTGTGGACACTGTTCCAAAGTTCCAACCATGTTACGTTCTAAAGTTCCAATAATGTTGTAACCAACAATATATCACTCTTATAGCTAAAGATTGAAGTAATGCGTAATTGTGTTTGTTTTTTGTGGGTGGTATCTCATGGGGTGAAAAGAAAACCTGCATGGGTCAATCCCAATACTACGGGTGTATCTCAGGGGCAAAGCCTAGCATGGGTCGATCCCAATTATTATGTTATTTCCCACTGATCAGTTGGGCCCGGGTATATTATATGAATGAAGGTATATGACTGATATTACAGGAATGATATTGATGAATGAATGAATGATAAGGAAAGTAATGAATGTAATTGTACACGATTCCACATATGTATAGTACGGTGGTTTTATCTATATTGTCTATTCACTTGTACTTGATTTCATTGACATTCTTATATATCATGTGATTACTCATGGCCTTACATACTCAGTACATTCTTCGTACTGACGTCCCTTGGGGGACTTACCTTACTTGCTGCAGGAACAGGTGGTAGTCGACCTCCACAGTAGAATACGAGTCATCCACAGATTTTTGGTGAGCTCCAGGTTACTTCGGAGCTTTCCGAGTCATTATACATTTGTTTTGGTACTGTGCAGTAGTGGTATAAGGCAAGGACTTGTACCAACCTTAGTTTTGGTTATGTACATCTTTTAGAGGCTTTGTAGACTATGGTAAAGTCAAATGTAGAAGTGTATTCTCCTTTTTGACGTTGCGTCCCTAACGGCCAAGTCTCATATTTATTGAAATGGCTTCCCATGATTTCCGTATTTGACATCCTTGTGTGGTTCATTTAATGATATGCATATGAACAAAGGTTGGTTCTCTCGGTCCTTAACAGCTTCGAGTGCCATGTCGGCCCCAATGAGATTTGAGGCGTGATAAAAGTGGTATCAGAGCGGGTCATCCTAGGGTGTCTACAAAGCGGTGTCTGAGTAGAGTCTTGCTTATGGATGTGTTTTGCACCACATTTATAAGTAGGAGGCTACGGGATATTTAGGAGTTGTTTCACTTCTCCATTTTCTAGATCGTGCATTAGAGCCAAAGTTATGGGTGGAATCATTTCTGACCTTGGAAATTGTTTTTCTTGTGTTATAGCAAAATGTCAATGGCAAGAAGAGGAAGGGGTAAAAGTAAAAGGATAGACAGGATTGCTGGAGAAGGAACCAGTAGAGCACCGCCTGAACAAGCTAATCAAGGTGGCGCTGAATAGGAGTTTGCATCATGGGCTTCTTTTACTCTTCCTCCAGAAGAGCCAAGAAGGAGAGAAGTACCTGCAGAACCGCATGCTAATGCTACTGAGCAGGATTTAAGAAATGCAGTGCACATGTTGACTCAGATAGTTGTTGTACAAACTCAGGGACGAGCTGGTCCAATGACAAGTGATGATGGTGCAGCTAGGGCAGTTAGTCATCGGACGCAGGATTTTCTGAAATTAGATCCCCCTACATTAACCGGATCGGATCTTAACGAAGACCCGCAGGATTTTATAGATCAAACCCAAAGGGCTTTAGAAGTCATGCATGTGTTCGGTGTGGAAACTGTTGAGCTTGCGACCTATAGATTGAAAGGCGAAGCTATATTATGGTATGAAGAGTGGAAACGATCGAGGGGTATTGGTGCACTTCCAGCTGATCGGGAGGAATTCAAAACGGCATTTCTTGATCATTACCTACCCTATGAGGTCCGTGAAGCTTGTGCGGACCAGTTCTTAAATCTGCGGCAAGGTAATATAAGCGTTAGGGAGTACAGCCTTCGGTTTAATTCTTTGGCCAGGTATGCTCCCAATGTGGTTGTTACGATGACCGATAGAGTTCATCAGTACGTGGACAGATTGGATCCATAGTTGGTACGGGATTGTACTATTACTACGTTGAACAGAGACATGGATATCGCTAGAATACAAGCATTTGTACAGAAGATGGAGGATCAGAGGCAGAGGAAAATGACACAGGAATCTGAGAGAGGGCCATCAAAGAGGTCTAGATCTGTGGGACCGTCCATGGCATCCCAAGGAGACTTTAGACCTCAGATGTTTAACAGACCGCCTAGACCATCATTTTCTTATTCCACAACAGGCACTCAATCCCAATTCCGAGGGCAGTCAAGTTGGGCAAAGCAGTAGGATGCAAGGTTCACAGACAGCAGGGTTTTCTTGCCAGCCGTGTCAGCATTGCGAAAGATTTCATTTAGGTGACTGCCGGTTGGGGACAAATGCTTGTTATTGGTGTGGTATGTCGGGGCACATAATGAGAGAGTGTTCACGAAGGGGTACTGGTAGTATGGCGCGATCTATTGGATCGGCCGTATCATCATCAACATTAGTTCCTTCTCTAGGCAGGGATGTACAGTCTACTGGTCGTGGTCGTGGTAGAGGTGATCAAGGACCAGGTAATTCTGGCAGAGTCCAGAACCGTACCTATGCTCTGGCGGGCCGACAGAATTCGGAGGCCTCTCCTGATGTCGTTACAGGTACATTATCCATATTTTCACATAATATATATTCATTGATCGATCCGGGTTCTACATTATCATATGTTACTCAATTGATTGCTGAAAAATTTGAAAGAACACCGAAATTACTAGTCAAGCCATTTGAAGTGTCTACACCTATTGGTGAGTCTATTATAGCTAAGGGAGTTTATCGTAATTTCATAGTAACTGCTTGTGATCATGATACATTGGCGGATCTTATTGAGATGGAAATGGTAGATTTTGATGTTATAATGGGTATGGATTGGTTGGCTTCTTGTTATGCGACTGTAGATTGCCGAGCAAAAAGGGTACAATTTCATTTTCCACAAAAGGATGTCCTTGAATGGAGGGGTAATATTGGAGCACCGAGAGGCAAATTTATTTCCTATCTTAAGGAAAAGAAAATGATATCCAAGGGGTACATATGTCATCTAGTAAGGGTTCAAGACACCAATATGACGTCACCCACTCCCCAATCAGTTTCGGTGGTAAATGAATTTCTTGATGTATTTTCTGAAGATCTTCCAGGTTTACCCCCAGAACTAGAAATAGAGTTTGGTATTGATGTGATTCCAGGCACTCAGCCTATCTCTATTCCTCCATACAGAATGGCTCTAGTAGAATTGCGAGAATTGAAGGAGCAATTAAAAGACTTACTAGACAAGGGATTCATAAGGCCTAGTATGTCTCCGTGGGGTGCACCAGTGTTATTTGTACGGAAGAAAGATGGCATGCTGAGAATGTGTATTGATTACCGACAAGTGAACAAGGTAACAATCAAGAATAAATATCCCCTCCCCAGAATTGATGATTTATTTGATCAGTTGCAGGGTGCCAAATGTTTTTCAAAGATTGAATTAAGGTCGAGTTACCATCAAGTCAGGGTTAGAGAAAAAGATATACCCAAGATGGCTTTTCGAACACGGTATGGCCATTATGAGTTCTTAGTTATGTCATTTGGGCTAACAAATACACCAGCAGTTTTTATGGATCTGATGAATAGGGTGTTCAAGCCATTTCTAAACGTGTTCGTGACAGTGTTTATAGATGATATTTTGGTTTATTCACGATCAGAAGAGGACTATGCGACTCACTTACGGTAAGTATTACAGATTCTTCGTGACCGAAAGTTGTATGCAAAGTTCTCTAAATGTGAATTTTGGTTGAAATCCGTAGTTCTCTAAATGTGAATTTTGGTTGAAATCCGTAGCAATCTTGGGTCATATTGTATCGAATGAAGGAATATGGGTTGATACCCAGAAGATAGAAGCGGCGAAGAATTGGCCAAGACCTACGATGCCTACAGAGATTCGTAGTTCTCTTGGGTTGGCAGGTTATTATAGGAGATTTGTTGAGGGGTTTTCTTCCATTTCAGCATCCTTAACAAAGATAACACACAAGGCAACCAAATTCTAGTGGAATGACGCGTGTGAAAAGAGTTTCCAAGATCTGAAGAATAAATTAACCTCTACTCCTGTATTGGTACTTCCAGAAGGCACAGAGAGGTATGCGGTGCATTGTGATGCTTCAGGAGTCAGTTTAGGATGTGTATTGATGCAGCACGGTAAGGTGATAGCTTATGCTTTAAGACAATTGCGTCCACATGAGAGAAATTATCCAACACATGATCTTGAGCTAGTAGCTGTGATATTTGCTTTAAAGATATGGCGCCACTACTTGTATGGGGTTCACGTTGACATATAAACCGATCATACGAGTTTGCAGAATATTTTCAAGCAGAAGGACCTAAATTTGAGGCAGCGGAGGTGGTTGAAATTATTGAAAGATTATGATATTGATATCTTATACCATCCGGGAAAGGCAAATATGGTATTCGAAGCATTAAGCCACAAAGCAATTGAAAACGTAGATGGCCAGATCACGGGAATGCAAAGGATGGACAAGGATCTACATCAACTAGCTAGTTTGGGGGTTTGTCTTCTAGAAACTCCAGATGAAAGAATTATGGTGCAAAATGCGGTCATTCATAGCTGAAGTCAAGGAAAAACAATATGCAGATCCTATTTTATTGTAACTGAAGGAGAATGTACAGCAGGGTCTAACAAAGGCCTTTGATCTTACGCAAGAGGGAGTGCTGCAGTGCCTAAGCAGGTTGTGTGTACCCAATGCAGATGGGCTAAGAGAACGAATTATGACTGAGGCACATAATTCACGGTATTCCATTTATCCAAGAGCAACCAAAATGTATCATGATTTGAAAGAAATTTATTGGTGGGGTAACATGAAGAAAAACATTGCAGAATTTGTGGCTTGTTGCCCAAATTATCAACAAGTGAAAGTGGAGCATCAGAATCCTGGAGGGTATATGCAACGTATCAATCTTCCAGTCTGGAAATGGGACATGATTAACATGGATTTCATCACAGGTCTGCCTCGTACACTGCAAAAATTTGATTCCATATGGGTAATAGTTGACAGGCTTACCAAGTCAGCGCACTTTTTACCTGTCAAGATCACCTATACAACTGAAGATTATGCGAGGTTGTATATTAAGGAGATAGTTCGTCTACATGGGATTCCAATCTCTATTATATCAGATCGAGGATCTCAATTTACTGCACATTTTTGGAAGTCTTTCCAGCAGAGTTTGGGAACCCAAGTGAATTTAAGTACAGTTTTTCATCTCCAAACAGATGGGCAAGTGGAGCGTACGATTCAAACACTTGAAGATATTAGACTTTAAAGGCAATTGGGATGATCATTTACCTCTTGTTGAATTTGCCTACAATAATAGCTATCATTCAAGTATCAAGATGGCTCCTTACAAAGCTTTATACGGAAGAAAATGTAGATCACCAATCGGATGGTTTGAAGCAGGTGAAACAGCCTTATTTAGACTGGATCTTGTTCATCAAACTATGGAGAAAGTGAAGGTGATACAAGAGCGATTACAAACAGCCCAAAGTCGACACAAGTCGTATCCCGATGTTAGAAGAAGGGGGATAGAATTTGCCATAGGTGATTGGGTATTCTTGAAGGTATCGCCCATGAAAGGGGTAATGAGATTTGGAAAGAAGGGGAAGTTGAGTCCACATTATATAGGACTGTACAAGATTGTCCGAAGATTTAGTCAAGTGGCGTATGAATTAGCACTACCCCAAGAACTCTCCGCAGGTCATCCAGTGTTCCATGTTTCGATGCTTCGAAAATACATAGGAGATCCATCTCAAATTGCTCTCATCAAAGATGTGCAACTTACGGAAGATCTCACATATGAAGAAGTGCCTATTTCTATTCTGGATAGACAAGTAAAAAGGTTAAGGAATAAAGATGTAGCTTCCGTAAAAGTACTTTGGAGTAATCAACAAGTAGAAGAAGTTACATGGGAAGCCGAAGAAAGAATGAAAGCGAAGTACCCGTATTTGTTTCAACCCGAAGAGAAGGTTCAAGATGTCGAATTGAAGCAATAGCAAGTAAGTATATATGAACCTTCTAAATATGTGATGAAATGAAAGATGTAATTAGACTTGCACTTGTCTAGATTGGTTAATGTTACCAACATTCGATGACGAATGTTTCTAAGGGTAGAAGGATGTAACACCCCGTAAATTTCTGAACGTATGCGACTAAGTGACGGAATTATTTGAACTTGAAATAGATGGTATATTACTCATGCAAAGTTTTAGGCTAAATTCATCTTGGCTATTGGGCTCAATTAAGGCCCAAAATTAATAAGAAAGACATGGCCCAAAAGGAAAAATGACCCATTCATCTTTCACTTATTAAACTTGTCATTAATGACCAAGTGTATGGATAAGAAGGAATATTAAGATACTATATAAGGCTCAAAAATCATATTTTTAATCACACAATACACCTTGCAATTCTAGATATTTCCAAAGAAACAAAAGAGACCATTTCAAACCCTAAGGCAACTATACTTGTTTGGACAAGATCACCACTTTGTAAGTATTGGTAAGTGTTTATTATGTGTGTATTAATATCTTATATTCATAAGAGGGTGTGTAAATCATGTTGGTTATGTTGGCAAAGTGTTGAGCAGTCCACTATTTTTAAAACAGTCCACTTTTGCTTAATCGCCAAGGATTTGCCTTCTATGTGGTTTAAAATTGAAAGGGGACTTAAAATCTCAAAGGAATTGAATTATATGGACTAAATTTCATTATATTAATGTGTGTTTATGTCCCTAATTCGTTCCCCTTGTGTATGGCTTGATGGAAATGTTTATACGTGATTGTGCATGGAACGTGTGGTGTAGTGGAAAGAGGATATTTTCTTGTGATGTTGATGTGGATTTTAAAACCATGGTGGATTGTTTTTGGTATGCTGTTATGAAAGTTATTTATGTGACTTGATGGAATAATTATGTGGAGTTGCATTGAGGTAAAATTGTGAAGTATGAACTCGATATGAAATCCTATCGGTTTGTGACGTCTATATTAATGTGCAGACTGTTTTGGTGTTGTTGGTATGTTGAGGCAGTAAATTATATTGTAGGAGGGTGGAATGAAGTTATATGGAAGTAGTAAGGAAGGTGGAATGATATACCATGTGTTTGGGATGTTGGATAGTTTTGACGTCTCATTAAGTAACTACTTATCGTCTTGTGAACTTGTAGTGTAATTAGTTGTTAATGTTAGCTCCATTATGTACTTGTGTTGTACAGTAATACATAAAGAAGGAGCTGAATCATTTTTGTATTCACGTGGTGAGGAGATAAGGTATGTAAGGCTACTCTTTCCGTATCCTTCTGCAGCACATATTGTTCACATCGTCATTGTACTTGTTCTATTCTGAAACGTGTCAAGCTATATCATTGCAGGTTGTCATATATTGTTATTCACATGTTACTTATCCAATTACCAATTGTATCCATGTGTCACATAATTATGGACACTGTTCCAAAATTCCAACCATGTTACGTTTTAAAGTTCCAATAATGTTGTAACCAACAATATATCACTCTTATAGCTAAAGAATGAAGTAATACGTAATTGTATATGTTTTTCGTAGGTGGTATCTCATGGGGTGAAAAGAACACCTGCATGGGTCGATCCCAATACTACGGGTGGTATCTCAGGGGCAAAGCCTAGCATGGGTCGATCCCGATTATTATGTTATTTCCCACTGATCAGTTGGGCCCGGGTATATATATGAATGAAGGTATATGACTGATATTACAGGAATGATATTGATGAATGATTAAACGATAAAGGAAAGTAATGAATGTAATTGTACACGATTCCACATATGTATAGTACGGTGGTTTTATCTATATTGTCTATTCACTTGTACTTGATTTCATTGACATTCTTATATATCATGTGATTACTCATGACCTTACATACTCAGTACATTCTTCGTATGGACGTCCCTTGGGGGACTTACCTTACTTGCTGCAGGCACAGGTGCTAGTAGACCTCCACAGTAGAATACGGGCCATCCACAAATTTTTGGTGAGCTCCAGGTTACTTCGGAGCTTTTCGAGTCATTGTATATTTGTTTTGGTACTGTGCAGTAGTGGTATAAGGCGGGGACTTGTCCCAACCTTAGTTTTGGTTATGTACATCTTTTAGAGGCTTTGTAAACTATGGTAAAGTCAAATGTAGAAGTGTATTCTCCTTTTTGACATTGCGGCCCTAACGGCCAAGTCTCATATTTATTGAAATGTCTTCCCACGATTTCCGTCTTTGACATCCTTGTGTGGTTCATTTAATGATATGCATATGAACGAAGGTTGGTTCTCTCGGGCCTTAACGGCTTCGGGTGCCATGTCCGCCCCAATGAGATTTGAGGCGTGACAAACACATGTTCCTGTTGAGGTACAAGTCCAAAATAGGCAATTGAAGGTGCTTTTTTTAAGGCATGATGGCACAATGTTACTCAATATGACCTACATATACAAAACAAAAAATGCAAAAAGCATGTTATCTCATACAAGTAAATAATCATTGCATAAATAGATATATATTAACTTTTAAAACAAACTAACTACCTGGTCTTGTTGTATCTCAGAAAATGCAGATTTCACTTGCTTATATGTTGGTATGTTCTTTACAAACCAATTTAGTATACGAGGCACACTATCACCAACTCGATCAATAAGATTTGTATTGGCATAAGGACAACACTCATAAAACCAATACTGGAATGCCAAAGACAAACCACCACAACGGTACATACTGTGTCTCTTATAAACCTTTGACTTCATCGATTCCAACATAGCTCGAAAGCATAATTTTCCCCGGGGGAATGCTTCATAATTACCATATTCGACCAACAAGAAGTTATCCTTGGTAATAAACTCATCATATATGATGGAGAAAAGGAAAGTATGAAAGAAATACAACACATCAAGCTTCAATGCATCATCATTGGATGTACACTTTTTTCCCATTAAACAAGCTTCCAATTCAAACTTCGTCACCTTGGACTTACCGGGAAAGTTCATCTCCATCAGTCGCCTTGGCTGATTCACATCATAATCCTTAGTATAATCACTAGTGCACTTTAACCCACTAACTATAGCAAATTCTACCAACCCAAAGCGCAACTTAGTGTTATTGACTTTAACCCAAATCTCAAGATCTCTCTCAAACAAAACTTCCCCAAGCAACAAGCCATGTAATAGTTAATTTTGCACAAAAAAGGCTGGCAAAGCTAAGAAATAACCAAAACAACTTTTTTTAAATAAATCAAGTTGCGTCTTATCCAATTTGGTTGCCAAGTCATTCACAATAGAGCAATTTGTATGCAACTAACACGAGTCTTATAATAATCAGCTGGATCAACAAGGTATTTCCAAACCTGTAACAAATAGATATAACATGAGTCTTACAAAATGACACAACAAAATGAGAATATACAACAACTATACATCAATTATACAACAAAATGTACATTATATAATAAAAATGAGAATATACCTCAACATTAGATAGTGTGTAATCTCTTTCCTTCTGATGAACATAAGCCTTTTTCTTCGATCTAACAACATCCTCGCCATTCTTTGGACCAGGCCGTTTCTTTGTCTTTTTTGGACGAACAACAACACCTTCATCAACCAGTTGTTCCTTCCCTTTAGATGATTTTTTTGTGCATCTTCTACTGGCTCGACACTCATTCTACTTTGGGACCTAGTGACTCTTTCCGTAGGAGTAGGATTTGGTGATGGAGTTTTTGTAGCTGCTTGTGGAGAATGGCTTTTAGAGCGCGTAACTCTTGTATATGGAGAATCAGTACGAAGGTGTCCAGCAGTAGATGATTCAGTGAAATCATCATCAACAACTGCAATAAAATTTGGGGCAAATTTAACACCCCTACCAGCTAACTTCAATCTAAACCTCGTTTTGCTTTTCTCCTTCATAACTTTCGAATTCAAGCAAAAGGAACTCAGGCGGAGTACAGTGCACCGAAAAACTACGAACAATTTTGCATTAGGATTGGTTTTGGGGAGTTGATTGATAGAGAGAAAGAATTTTGAGAAAGAGATCAGAAAAGGAAAGTGTACTTTGTACAACGGACTTTAGCATTTATGACCTTATTTTGGGCCTTTTGTACTGATGGCTAAAAAGGGCGATGATGGGCCATCTGCTGTCCATTGGCCCAAATAGGGGCTAATATTTCTAAAAAGGGGCCTATGTCCTTTCCCCATTATAAATATTGAAACAATTATGAGACCTCTGACTCCTCACGAAAAAGCAGTGTTTTAAAAGACAGTTTTGGGGCTCGCCCCGGGGCAGGGCACTGGCAAAATGCCTCTAGGCATAGGTGTGGGGCATAGTCTTGCGAGGCTTACGCCTTAAGCGCCCAACTGCACCCTCTAAGCACGCCTAGCGCCCAACGCTCGGGGCTCGCCTAATAGATCTTAGGCAAATTATGTGTCGAATTCCTTAATTGACAGTATTGATCCTTATAATTCTCTAATAAATAAATGATGTTTAATAGTTTATTCATCTATAGAAATAAGAAGATTGATGATCACTCAAATAAAAAGTCATTGCATTGCATATTTACTATTTGAAAGCACCGTGAGGGTGAATATCATTTAACATTTCTTTTAAAAATACTTAATTAGCTGAATTTTACATCTTCACGTATTGTTGGTCTTCATATTATTGCCATGCATCTCAAAATTATCATATTTTATCATTTTTCATGCGTCTCAAAATAATCGCTATTTGAAAGTAAATTATTGTGTTTATTATCTCAAAATTACCTTGAGGGTACTAATAAAGTTTATTGATTATTTTCTTTTAGGGATGTAAACTGCATAGTAAGATAGTAATATATTTTACAAAAATGTGATCCTTTTATTATTTGAAACTTAAGATGTTAGAATTGATTTGCATCTCATCTTAGCTACTATAGCATTTTTTTTATTAATTATACTTGTAAAATTATATTACAAGTTTTATTTTCTCATCATGTTTTTAATTGCTTTAACTATTAATTTATTGTTTATAATTTTTATTTTATAACACTATTTTATTATATTATAAATTAAAATTTTAAAGAGCAATGGGGATTACGCTTCATTGTCTCGAGGCTTATGCCTTGCCCCGTGCTAAGTAAAACGCACTGTCTCACGTCTCCGCCTTTTAAAACATTGCTAAAAAGGAGTAACTAAATCAATTGAATTGGATCGATCTGCTTATATTACTCCCAATAACAATTTAAAGCCAATGAGAAATTGGGTTATATATTTAAGGGGCACTTACAGAAAATAACTTATGTTTCAGCAAAATGGGAGTGCCCCTAGCCTAACTTTCAAAATTACAATCCATAACCTCTCTTTATCTTTTTTTTTCTTTTCTTTCTTTTTTCGTTTTTTTCTTTTTAGTTTCTTTTTTTCCCCTCTTCTATCTCTAGCCTCTATTTATCTTTTTTTTTTTAGTTTCTTTTTTTCTCTCTCTTCTCTCTCTAGCCTATACTTCTCTTTCTTCTTTTTTTTTTTTCCTTTTTAGTTTCCTTTTTTTTTTTTTTTAATCTTTCTCATTTTTTTTCTTTTATTGGTTGTATTTTATATTTTAAAGTTTTTTGTATTTTCGAAAAACATGGCTACGTCGAGTACAAGTCATGAATGATGATGAAAACATCATAACCACTTAGTGTATTTGTAATCACCATCATTTCTTTTTCCTTTTATCTTTTTCTTTTTTTACTTTTTTTTTCGTTTTCTTTTTTCTTTTTCAATTCTTTCTTTTCGTTTTTTCTCTCTCTTCTATCTCTAACTTCTATTTCTCTTTCTTCTTTTTTCCTTTTCCGTTTTTTTTTCTTTTTTTGGTTTGTTTCTTTTCCATTTTATTTTTTTTCTTTCTCGTTTTTTTTTCTTTTTCATGTTTTTCCCTTTTTTTTTCTATTTTCTATTTTTTCTTTTTTTCCTATTTTTTTTTCGTTTCTTTCTTTTCACTTTTTTTCTTTTTCTTTTTATCTCTCTCTTCTATCTCTAGCTTCTATTTCTCTTCTTCTTTTTTTTTTTTGGTTTTTTTCTTTTTGGTTTTCTTTTTTTGTATTTTTTTCTTACTCATTTTTTTTGGTTCTATTTTATATTTTTTGTATTTTTGAAAAATATGGCTACGTTGAGCACACGCCATGGATGATAACGAAAATAACGTAATTACTTATTGTATTTGTATTCACACCATCATTTATATTTTTATATTCGTTGATATAATTGTATTTGTATTTTATAGTTCGCGTTTGTATTTAAATTTGCATTTTTATTTTATTTTTTGCATTTGTATTTGTATTTTATAGTTCACACTTGTATTTATATTTTATAGTTCGCACCATTATTTATATTTTATACACTTCACACTTGTATTTTAAAGAACTGTTTTGTATTTGTATTTTATAATTGACTTCATATTGTATTTGTATTTTATGGTTTAATTTTGTTTGTATTTATATTTGTATTTGTATTCTATTTTCGTCGATGCACTTGTATTTTTAAAGAACTATTTTGTATTTGTATTTGTAAGTTGACTGCAAATTGTATTTGTATTTGTAATTTCATTTGTTTCATTTGTTTGTATTTGAATTTGTAGTTAACATCATCATTTATATTTTTAAACATTTGAAAAAGAATTTTTATTTTTCTTTCTACGAACACTTATATTTATATTCATTGATACGAATTATTTTTTATTGATACAAATTGAATAATACAAATACAAATGATAAATTATACAAATACAAATGTTACATTTGTATCAAATGATACATGTTTATACAACTTAAACCATACGCATACAAATGATACTTGTTTATATACAAATATAAATGATAAATTTGACAAACAAATACTAACGATACATTTACATTGAATGACACATTGTATATTTGTATATTTTAGAATCAAACAAATACAATTAATCTATATACTAGTTTGTATACAAATACAAATGATAAATTATACCTATTCACGACTAAACTATTCAAATACAAATAATAAATTTATTTGAAATATATAGTATGATTCAAATAAATATAGAATATAAAAAACATATAAAATATAAAATACAACAACAACAAAAAATGAGAGAGAAAAATAAAAAAAAAAAGAAAAAAAAAAGAAGGTGAAAAAATGACAAAAAAAGAAAAAGTGAAACAAAAACGAAAAAAAAAAAAAAAGAAAATACAAAAAAAAAACTACAAAGAAAAATAAAATAAAAATGAAAAAAGAAAAAAAAAGATGAAAAAAACGAAAAAGAAAAAAAAGAGAAAATATAAAAAAAATGACAAAAAAATAAAAATAAAAAAAGAAACGAAAAGAAAAAAAGAAAAAAATGGAAAAGAAAAAAAAAAGAAAGAAAAAAACGAAAAAAAGAAGAAAAAAAATCTGGAAAAGAAAAAAGAAGAAGAAGAAGGAGAAATAGAAGATAGAGAAAGAGAGAAAATTAAGGGAGAAAATAAAGGAGAGAGACTATGGATTGTATTTAATTGGCAAGAGAGACTATGAATTGTAATTAATTGAAACTTAGGCTAATAGAATAATTAGGAGTTATGTTTGCTAAACCATGTAGTTATCCCTATATTCAATATGAAAACTGGACGTGAAGAGTTATAGTAGTGTACTTAAATTGTGTTTATCTAAATTCTAAAATATGATGTTGTTTGTGTTCGATTTATTCATTTGTTTATTTCTTTAATTAGCGATACCACTTAGGAAAGATCCCGTGTATATCACTAATATCTGTTTTAAAAGTCAATCCTTCTTTTTTAAGCATGTGTCTAATTAAATATAGCCACATAGACTCTGGAACTATAATTTTTAATACAACACATCAAACATCCACAAAATAATTTATACATAAGAAATTTTGCGTTATCAATCCATGCATAACTTATCTCTAAATAAACGATCTCTAATAATACAAAAGTTTTATAAGTTAAATGATTGTTAAAAATCAACACATTTTAATGATAACCACAAATGAGTAAAAGCTACAAATATAGTAAAATGAAGTTTTGCGGTTATGGAGGATTGCGAACCGGTGGAGAGCAAACGTCTAAATAGGCCTATTCCATTGTTGACCACCGTATACAATTAGGTACCATTTCATGATTATTTGACCAAGTTGACCTATCAATTTTTTTTAATTAATATAAAAATAAATAAATAATTTAATGCATGCTTAGAACTCAGAAATTATGACCTACCAAATGTCTTTCTATTAATATTTACATAAATAAATAAATAATTTATTGCATGCTGTGAACTCTGAATAGCTTTATACATATACGTGCAACACCAATTTTTGCTTGCAATAGTTATATTTGAAAATTGAACATACTTGTGAAAACTGCCGGAAGCTTGCTTGCAAGTTGCAACTATTACATTTTGAACTGTTATAAAAGTTAAAACTATTATTGATAACCTAACATATCTATAACATGTAAAAGATACCGTAAATTGGTTGGCAATCTTAAGCGCTTACAAATAATACTTCCTTTGTACTCAAAGTGCATTACAAAAACTAAAACAAACAGAATATATTTTATATGTATATTTCAACCTACATGATCAATAGGAAGGTTCTATTAGTTAGTTTAAAACTATATTTGTCGGAAAAAGAACATAAAGAAATGATCAAATTGACATTTTGACTCCATAACGTGAAAGGTGGAGCACATATTTGACAAAACACCTACCACGTCCCTATATATAGCTCCATGCCCCACCCCTTAAATCTCAAAATAAGCAATTATCCTTTTTTGGTATTCGTACTTTCACCCCTTTTGATTCTCATACAAAATTTGTATAGATCTTACAAATTTTCTCTATCTCCTATTTTTGTGAATAAAAGAATGGCAGATTCACCACCATCATTGCCAACAACAAGAAAACAAAGTTCATTTCCACCACCACCATTGCAAATTAGGGACAATAGCCCTCGAATGTCAGAGTTAAAGAAGAGTCTTTTTTCACCTTCATTATCAACTCCAACGTCAATTAGGACATCAATATTCAAGACACAAAAATCCATGTTATTTTTGGCTTATGTTTTAACTTTTTTATTCGTTACATGTGCTATATTTTTTGTCTTCAATAATCCTTCCATCAACCATTCTTTCAGGAAAGTCCTGAATAGGAGGTCACATTTTTCCACATTTTTCTCTCACTATTTTCCCTCTGATCATCAAAACTCAACTGTTTATACTCTCCCATTTACATCTCAGAAACTCAATGATTCTTCAATTTCTCAAAATGCAATTTCTCCTAGCCAAAGGAATGACTCTGAAAATGGCTTACAGAGTTCCATGAAAAATGATCAGTTTTCGAGGAATGAAGGTGAGAATGCAGAGGTGAGACATAAATCTAGTAGTAAAAAAGAAGAGGAAGAGTCACAAAAGGTTAGAAAAAGAATAGAGGAAGAGGCGCAAAAGGTTAGAAAAAAAGAAGAGGAAGATTCACAAAAGGTTATAAAAAAAGAAGAGGAAGACTCGCGAAAGGTTAAAAAAAAAGAAGAGGAAGACTCGCAAAAGGTTAAAAAAAAAGAAGAGGAAGAGTCACAAAAGGTTAGAAAAAAAGAAGAGGAAGAGTCGCGAAAGCTTAGAAAAAGACAAGAGGAAGAGGCACAAAAGGTTAGAAAAAAAGAAGAGGAAGACTCACAAAAGGTTAGTAAAAGGCAAGAGGAAGAGTCACAAAAGGTGAATATGATGTCAAATTCTAAGAAAAATGACTCAAAGAATGAGGCTTGGTGGGAAGTGATGAGCCATTGTGATGTTTTTGATGGGATGTGGGTGAAAGATGATGCTAATCCTTTGTATGAACCTGGTTCTTGTCCTTTTATTGATGAGCCATTCGATTGTTATCGAAATGGAAGGCCTGATAATGGCTATGAGAAATTTAGATGGCAGCCTAAGCACTGTAACATCCCAAGGTAATAACCTACTCTGTTATTTATTGAATAATATGCATTACTAGCTCCAGGGCAGGGGCAGAGCTAGAGTGATGGCTACAGGTTCGATCTAACCTAATAGCCTTGGTTCAAACCTTGTATTTATCGTAAAAATCCATTGAATATGTATAGATTATTGATTTAGAACCCAAAAAAGATTAGAATCCAGATAAGCTTCAAATCCTGGCTCAGCCAAGGACAGCCTTGACGAAAACTGTAAAAGTTGTCGTACTATGACACAGAGGTCACAGATTCCTGTGCTGGAGATAAGGAGATACGCTATCGCTTTTCAAAAACATTTTTCTTGTATATGTGTATGTAAATAATACTTTTCTAAAATGTATGCACATATACAATAGGTTGACACTATTGGAAGTAATACAAAGTAACTATCAATCTGGAACAAGGTAAGCTGTAAAACCACCTAAACCCCAGACCCAAACCTACTTACTTACAAGTTGAGTGACACACTCCAAAACACTACGTATGCTATTGACAAGTTCAAACCGTGGAGACAAACCTCTAGCAGAAAAGCAAGATATTGCTGTGTACGATGGATCGAATATGGTCCGTCCATTCCTGGACCCCACATATAGCAGAAACTTAGTGCACCAGTCTGTCCTTTTTTATTTTTATTTTTGTGCATTGCTAGGCTTAATTCTGGTAATGTTCTTTTTATAAAACAGTATTACTTTACTTTTCAGGTTGGATGCCAAAGAAATGTTGGAACTTTTGAGAGGAAAGCGATTAGTCTATGTCGGTGACTCTCTGAACAGGAATATGTGGGAATCAACGGTTTGTCTGCTCAGAAATTCTGTTGAAGACAAGAGCAGAGTTTTTGAGGTATCTGGAAGAGAAGATTTCAAGAAAGAGGGTGCTTATTCTTTTATATTTGCGGTAAGTTTCATCATTTCACTTGTCTTCCCATCCCACTAATGTCAGATTATTCAACAAAATGTTGTTGCATCTTAGTAAAAGGAGGTTAAAGGACTGGTGGAAGGGGAGAGAGTAGGAGGTTAAGGGTGTATCTGTTCTAGATGGTGCATCTGCATTGCTGGAAGCAAAGTTTTGGAAATTAACAGTCTTGACAGAACAATGAAGATGAAGGTAATGGTACATCATTACAGGTTCTTCTCCAAGACTTGTACATGATGCATCTAAATTTCTGGATAAAAAAAGTCTATTATGCAAAAGGAGCAAGATGCCATTAAAAAATAAGACGTCTTGCATTATTTGTCGAAATTTTCCTTGGTTCTTGTTGTTTAATTATATAAATGACAAGGCTTTTGAAAAATGAAATGAAACAAATATGTTGACCCTGATTTAATTTAGACCATGTCATAATTAGGTACCATTTTTAGTTTCCTTAATTCCTTGAAACAATCTGTTGATCCCTTGTCAAATGTTTGTGCAGGATTATAATTGTTCCGTGGAATTTGTACGTTCTACTTTTCTCGTTCAAGAATGGGAAATTCCAGATGGGAATGGATCAACTAAAGAAACACTCAGATTGGATCTGGTAGAAAGGTCATGTGACAAATACAAAGGAGCTGACGTCCTTGTCTTTAACACAGGGCACTGGTGGACTCATGAGAAAACATCTGAAGGGTACCTCTCTCCTTTTTCTACATCATCGTGTTTTCCTACATTTTATCTTTTTTTTGCAGAAAGAAATATATGAGGGTATTTATTTTGATTCTCATTGTAGAAAGCTAATTTACTATGTACTAACAAACTTTTAGGAAGGGTTACTATCAAGAAGGTAGCCATGTTTATGGTGAACTAAACGTTGTTGAGGCATTTCGCAAGGCAATGACAACATGGGCAAGATGGATTGAGACCAATGTAGATCCTCTGAAGACAGATGTTTTTTTCAGAGGCTATTCAGTCTCTCATTTTAGGTAATTTAAATATGAGTTGCCTAATTTACCTTCAACTCGTGATCACATTCAAGAAAAGCCTTCTTGGTTCATTGGTAAGAGCACAATGCGTGACGTGTGGATTAGAAACATGACACGAATTCAAATCATTCAATGAACCAAAAGCCTAGTATTTAAGTAGAGAATCATAGAGGGACATTCCCATTGTCCACCAAGTTTCAAACCCTGCGCTAGCTGATCCTCGGAAATTTCTCAGTATTAAACACATTCAAGGACAAGAATCAAAAGTAACCAATTTTTCTTTTGTTGTTTGTTTGGTTGTTTTTTTGCAGTGGAGGTGAGTGGTATGCGGGTGGAAAATGTGATAGTGACACCGAGCCACTTCAGGATGAGAAAGATTTGTCACCTTCCCTGTATCCTCCAATAATGGGAATGCTAGAGGATGTGATAAAGTGGATGAAGACACCAGTTTACTATTTGAATGTTACCATAATGTCAGACTTCCGCAAGGATGGACATCCATCGGTATACAGGCAGCCAAACATGACAAACGAGGAGAGAAGGACGACGTTAAGGTACCAAGATTGCAGCCATTGGTGCCTTCCTGGTGTACCGGACACTTGGAATGAGCTCCTATATGCACAACTATTGATGAAACATTATCAGAAACAACAAAAACAACAGCTGCAGCAGATAGGTTCTTAGGCAAACATAGCTATAGTATTATATAGATATGATATTGTTTGGCGTAAAATGTCCTGCATCAGTTGTAGCTTTCAGGATGAGAAGACAGAAACGAAGCTATTAGCTAATAGCTACAAATAGTTCTATGTGGAACCACTTATCCAACAGTAAAGTAACAAGTTACTATTACTTTACCGTGTTATAAAATATGAGCTTAAATATAAATATGTACAGATCCTTTGAAAGATTGTCCTGTTGATCGACCAAATACTCTCGATGTGCATCTTCATCTGCTATATAATTTTACTACGTTTAAATTTATTTTCTTACTCTTCACAACGATATTGCCTAGGTCATGCATGATTTTTGGCATGGTAGAGATGCGATCTCAAAAACTTTGCATTGTTTGAACTAAATTAAGGCTCTTTTAAACATTGAATCATACTTTCCTTAATTTCCTACTTAGTTTTCATTCTGTTTCAAGATAATGAATTGGTACAACTTGTATGGATACATTTTCTCCCTCAATTTTATTTTATTTGACAACCTTTCCTTTTTAGTCCATTAAAAGACAATGACACCTTTATTTGGAAACAATTTAACATCATACTTCCATTTTACCCTTTATGTTTACTATATAGCCACAAAAATCTCATGACATGTTTAAGACCACAAAATCGAAAAGTCTTTTTCACTTTATTAAACTTTATACCTACTCAAACTAAGCCACACAAATTGAATTGGAGGGATTATAGAGATCTATAGAATTTGTTCAGCTTCTGTACTCATTCTATTTGAATATTAGTTTGCACATTTTATGATCTTGGCTTTGCATATGAATAGCCTTGACGTTGGCCTTACTGCCGGAACTTTTTGCTAATATGTATTTCTTCTTAATTTCTATAGATCTTACAAACTTTCTGTATCTATTTCATATTCCTGTCAGTATGATATACACCTTATTCACCACCATCATTACCAACAACAAGAAAACCAAGTTCATCATTGAAGATTAGGGAAAACAGCCCTCTAATATCGGAGCAAACAAAAAGTATTTTCTCACCTTCATTGAGGACTCCAACAATTTGTACATTCCAAGGATACACTCAAATTAGATCTGGTAGAAAGGTCATGTGACAACTGACAAATACAAAGGAGCTGACATCCTTGACTTCAATACACGGCAATGGTGGACTCATATATCACTACTAGAAACTTGCATTTTCCCACTACCAATTCCGTCTACCAAAAGCGGTCACAAAATTTCCGACTATGGTAGTCGGAAATTACGTTTTTCTAATTTTTATTTTTTCTTAAATAAATTTCCGACAACACTTCCGACAACTGCAATCGTACTATTTGGCGGGAAATTTTGGGAAAAAATATTCCGACTATAAAAGTCGGAGAAAATAGTCAACATGATTTTGACCAAAGTTCCCGACATCTTTGGTTGGAACATTTTTAAAAAAAATATTATTATATTATAATTTTTCGACTACCGTAGTCTGACTATATAAAAAATAATTTATATAAATTATTAGTAAGATAATTTATATAAATTAATAGTAAGAATATTCTAATATATACTAAGGGGCCGTTTGGTAGGATGTATAAGAATAGTGCAAAATATGATGTATTAGTAATGCTTGCATTAGTAATACTTGCGTTAGTTATGCTTGCATTTTTCTTATGCAGTGTTTGGTTTGGTGTATTAAAAATAATATTAATTGCATAATCTCTAAAAAAAAATTATTTTTTTACAAAAATACTCTCCATAAATATGGTGGAAAGGATATGGAAAAGATTTTGAGGGACAATTGTGACTTTAACCATACTAATGCATGCATTAGATCCATTGCATTACTAATACTAATAATTTCCATGCATTACTAATACACTCCTTGATATCAAATAGAGTGTATAACTAATGCAAACATTCATTATTTTTTTAATACCAAACAAGGTATTAGTAATGCACAAAGCTAATGCATTCATTATTTTTTTTAATACACTCTACCAAACGACCCCTAAAAAGCATAAGATAAAATATTAATATTAGATTAAATTTACCGACAGTTGTAGTCGAAAAACTTTTAAAAAATAATTAAATAATTTTTATAATTTTATTTTCGACGACAGTAGTCAGAAATTGAAGATTTATTTTTAATAACATATAAGGTATCAATTTTATTTTTTTAGGGCTTTTGGTTTTTCCCTTTTCATTCCGCACTCTCTTTGGCACTGGTAAAATCCCTTTGTCTTAATTCGCTTGTCGTTGGCAGGAGCTGAAGATAAAGTAACCCCACGAAATCTTCGATAGTGCAAAGAGCAAAGAGGTAAAGATCTGTACATGAAATCTTTGTATTGCAGATTTGGGGCATTTTCTAGTAAGGAAAACCCCAAATCTGTACTTAGTAGAGATTAGATTAGTGTCTTTGGTAGTTAATTTTCATTCATTTTTGTTAAGTTTTATGTTTTGAGTACTGATTCTGTTTTGGTGAATTTATATGGAATTTAAGCTTCTCGTTGCTTGATCCATCCATTATCTTATTTTCTTTTATAATTCTGTCTCATTTTTGCAACATAATTAACTGGTATAGTACGTCTTTCACGAAATTTTACCTTATAATCAAGTTGAAACCCATACCCCCACCAAAAGGAAAAATAACTAGTAAAGTGCTTAGCGAGGGCTATTTTTGCTGTCTTAAAGATATCTGAAAGGGAGTCTTGGTGTAACTGGTAAAGTTGTTGCCATGTCACCAGGCGGTCACAGCCCTGTGCTGTGGAAACAACCTCTTGTGTTGCAGGGTAAGACTGAGCACCCTTGTGGTTCAGCCCTTCCCCAAACACTGCGAATAACGGGAGCTTAGTGAACTGACCTGCCCTTAGTCACAATTTACAAGTAAACAATGAGTTGTTTCTCGTAACTGATTTTCTCTACAAAGAACAGAACATATCATACAACTACCCAATGAAAATTTACCAGAACAACAACTAATAGCCAAGTTAAACTTCCACTGTAATATTCAAATAACTGATGCTAGTATTCAACAAATTGAACCACATAGTCACAGACCCATTAAAACAAATTATTCAAAAACCCCATTAAAGCCCATAAAAACTAGAGATATCATCTAAATAACAACATATTTAAAAACTAACCTTCCAAGAACAGTGGCTAGGGTATTGAGATAAGTATCAATCATCTGTTCTATAGTAGGAGCAGGGTCCTTAGGGAATTCCATGACAATAAGCCAATGGTTATAATCACATCTAGGTAACATAACACAATTAGAAATGGAACAATGCTCAAGTTCAAGTACCACAGGAGGTTCAAGTGTGGTACCAACCAGATAAATTATTAAACAGGAGATTGTTTGAAGTTGGATTTTTAAATGAACCTGAATTTTGAGAGTTGTATAAAATATTGGTAATAGTAGATTTGTGTCAAAGTATTAAACCGTGTGACCATCTCATCTAAAACTTGATCTGTTAGATAAAGTAAACTTTTATTTTACTTAATTATGTCTTGAACAAAATATTTCACCAAAAACTAAACATGCAGATCTTTCAAAGCAAGTGTTGTTTGTAACAAGAACATGCTGAAGATGAAAGCAAGTAGTTTTCATTTTCTCTCTTCCTTTTTTTAGTATCTGCATATTGCATAATCATATGAAAAAGAGAGAGACATTATCAACTTTTAAATGTTTGAATATTATGACAAAATCATGATTTTGGTTAGCATTGGAAAACATGAACACTCTCAAAATGAGACAGAATTAAAAAAGAAAATAAGATAATGGATGGATCAAACAATTAGAAGCTCAAATTCAATAGCTCGATGGTGGAATTTAGGAAGATTTTTTTCTCTATCTACAAAATGAAAAAAACATAATGTTGAGGCTGTGTGTGTCCTCTAGTGTAATCTCATATTCTCCCTGTTCCAAGCCCTCTATCTAGAATTATGATTCTTATGTTTTGAGTACCAATATGCTTGTCTAGTTTGAGCAGTTTTTTACATAACTATTTATCTATGTGAAAGAATTAAATTCTACTCCGCCAGAATTTGAACTTGACATAGGCTCGATATATACCATATATCCTCTACTATCACTGTAATATTCCATGGGAGTGGAACTTTCGATACCTTAGTAAGGACCTTAAGGAGCACTAGGGAGTGTACTTCCAAGCAAATTTGTGGGTAATTAAGTGAATGTGGGTATAAACTATCACTACTATCTACTACTAATTGTTTTCTTGATGTCAAATTAAATTCTTCTTCTCTTTGAATTAGGATTTCTTGAAGCAGCTATCATTATTTCCTTTTTAGTTTCTTTCCTTTTTTATGGGTTCTTTTTCTTCTTATAATTACTGTTATGTAATGGATAGTAGGTTTCTTGAAGCAGCTAGGCGGCACAATTAATATCTTCTGTAATTCAGGTATGATTATAAATCGTGATTTGTCCTAAGGAGGGCATCTTTTGCTGTTGGAAGTAAGGTTTATTGATAGAGTTGTATTTGAATTTTTAATTTTTATTTTTATTATGTCTACTGGTTGCATGTGAAAAAAAATACTAACTGAAATAATATGCTCTATTAACTTTTTGCATATGTAAGCTTATACTATGAATCAATATATAGACATGAAAAGACCTATTGAACATTACGTGGATTACACATTTTAGTGTCAATTTGTATAGAAGTTGAAAAACTCAAGCTTCTGAAAATTTAGGACCACGTTTGCCCTTTGTTTTTTTACCTAAACTATATTGAATAACTACTGTGAACCAAAGATCTTTGAATTTACTAGAGCGAGATATGGATTTATGAAACATTATTATGTGTGGACAGTTCACGGAGAGACTAATGCTGGTGTTGGTGATTATGATTTTCAGAATGCGTTTAGTGGTGAAGATAGTCCCAGAGTGGAGAATAATGTTGAAAATTATCGATATAGTGAGATGGTTAGGGATGCTTTCAGGACGCACTCAGGGGATCAGAGTGAACCAAATGATGAGGCTAAGCGCTTTTATGAACAATTAAAGGAAGCTAGTCATCCATTGTATGAAGGTTCAATGCATTCCAAGTTATCTGCTGCAGTTAGATTACTAAGTATTAAATCATATTGTTCTATTTCTCAAGTGGGCATGGATTCTATCATTGGGCTTATGAATGAACTTAATCCAAATAAACTTGACTTACCTAAAGATTACTACACAATGAAGAAGTTGGTTTCCAAGTTAGGTCTTTCATCAGAGAAGATTGATTGTTATGAGAAAGGTTGCATGTTATTCTATAAGGATGATGCTACTTTAGAATATTGTAAATTTTGTAAACAGCCTCGTTATAACGAAGTCACAAATGCTAAAGGGAAGAAGGTTCAGTAAAACGGCTGCATTACTTATTCCTTATACCATGGTTAAAGAGGTTGTATGCATCAATGAGCTTCGCCCCTTACATGACATGGCATTATGAACATAAAAGACCACCTGGTGTTCTATCTCATCTATCAGATGGAGAAGCATGGAAGCATTTTGATAGGGGGTATCCAGACTTTTCTAGTGAACCAAGAAACATTAGGTTGGGATTATCTGCTGATGGATTCACTCCGTTTGGTTTCTCTGCTACACCATATTCATGTTGGCCAGTGTTTGTTACGCCTTATAATCTCCCGCCTGAGTTGTGTATGACAAGCCCATATTTATTTCTAAATTTCATTGTTCCAGGTCCTCGCAATCCAAAATTTTTTATTGATGTATATATGCAACCATTGATTGATGAGTTGAACATAGTATGACATGAAAGTGTGGAAACATATGATGTATCAACCAAACAAAACTTTAGATTGTGTGTTGCTTTGATGTGGACTATAAATGATTTTCCTGCTTATGGAATGTTGTCTGGGTGGTCAACTGCGGCCAAGTTAGCTTGCCTTTGTTGTATAGAAGACACAAAAGCATTCACTTTGAAACATGGAGGTAAGAACTCGTGGTTCGACTGTCATCGTCGATTTTTGCCAATGCAACATGAGTTTAGGAGAAATACTAGTGAATTTATGAAGAACCAAACTGATTTTGAAGAGCCACCACCAACCTTATCACGAGAAGAAATTTGGGCTAGGGTCAGGAATTTGCCTAAGGTGACAGAGTCTCCACCGTCTAAGATACCTGGTTATGGTGTTACACATAATTGGACAAAATAAAGCATATTCTGGGAGTTATCTTATTGGAACGATAACCTTCTGCCGCATAATCTGGATGTAATGCATATTGAGGAAAACTTTTTTGATAATTTGTTTAATACGGTGATGGATATCATTAACAAGACAAAGGATAATTTGAAGGCCAGGATGGACTTAAAGGAGTATTGCAGACTAAGTGAATTGTACTTGACACACTTTAATGACAAGATTCAAAAGCCCAAAGCCAGTTATACATTCACTTTGGATGAGAGAAGAGAGATTTGTGATTGGGTTAAGAATTTAAGGATGCCAGATGGTTATGCGTCAAACTTATCCAGGTGTGTTGATATTAAAAAAGGGAAGTTGATGTCTATGAAGAGTCACGATTGTCACATTTTCATGGAATCTTTGATGCTTATTGCATTTTTTGCATTGCCCGATAGAATATGGAAGCCCATAACAGAGATAAGCTTATTTTTTAAAGGTTTGTGTTCTAACACATTGAGGAAGGAGAACCTAGCTTTGATGGATAGCAATATTCGGTTAACCTTAAACAAGCTGGCAAAAATTTTTCCTCCTGGGTTTTTTGACGTTATGGAGCATCTTCCAATTCATCTTGTGCGAGAGGCATAACTTGGAGGGCCTGTTCAGTATAGATGGATGTATCCCTATGAGAGGTAATGCCTTTTAATCATTTACCATTTGTTTTTTAATTAAACATTATATCAACTAAAGATCATACAATATAGGATTATTGGCAAGTGTAACCGGACCGTGAAAAATAGATATCGAATTGAGGGATCGATATGTGAGGCTTATTTGGCTAGAGAAACCTCTCATTTTTGTTCTTATTAATTTAAAAATGATGTTCCATGTTTGAGAAATCGACCTAATCGACATGATGATGGAGGCAATACCGATCCTTCGGCACCACCCTTTTATATATTTAATCAACCAGGTAAAGGAGGTCCAAAAGTTAGTCCAAACCGATATTTGAATGAGATGGAGCTTAAGTCAGCTACAACACATGTATTATTAAATTGCTCCCAGGTCCATCCTTTTTATAAGTGGGTATATTTATATTAGCAAGAACCATATAAGATATATCTTGGCTTTAATTAATGAAAGTTGTAACTTTGTCGGACAGTTACTTTGTGGCTATACATGGGGTTGCTGCTGTTTATCCTATGTTTTCAGAGTGGTTTAGAGAATATGTAAGTATTAGTTAATATTTAACACAATTTACACTTGTGTCTAATAATATATATTTTTTAAATTCTAATTTTTCTTAAACTTTATATAGGTCCATAACCCAAATAATTATGATGAAAATGGCCAATTTTTACGTGATATAGCTTGGGGGCCTGATCGTAATGTCAGAACATATTCTAAGTACTCCACCAATGGGTACAAATTTCATACAGAAGAGTGGTCTAAGGGAAAGAAAACTAATAATAGTGGGGTGTGGGTGAAAGATGATGGTGATATTGATTATTATGGTGTGCTTCAAGAGATTTTAGAACTCGAGTATCCTGTTGGTTGGCTGAAGAAAAAAATAGTTGACTGAAGAAAAAACTGGTACTCTTTCTATGTACAAAGGTGCACCCGCAGTACAAAATAGTTGAAATTAAGCATACAAAGGAGTATGAACTCTATGATCCATTTGTTATTGCATAAAATGTGAAACAAGTGTATTACGCTCCTTATCCTCTTCGCAAGAATAAGTCCGCATGACGGGTAGTTATAAAAACAAAGCCTGTGGGTAGAGTTGAAGTAGAGGATGTGTTAGATGTAGCATACCAGAATGACATTTCAAGTGTTGATGAAAGGGTGGATGATGAATTAGCAGGTGAATTGCAGCATAGTGAAGGTTTCTATGAAGAATTTGATCCTTCTGAACTTGGATTAAATGTTGATCATTATGGGCTAGGAAAATCCAGGGAAAATGGGGAGGAAAACCCAGCTAATGAATATGAGTCAAGTGAGGAAGAGTTTCTCGATGAAAATGAAACAACCGACGAGGAAGAACTGATGAGTGACTATGAATCAAGTAAAGAGGATTGAATTGTTGTTCTCCTCTTAAGTTATTTTTGCTTTTATGTCAATCCTTGTTTTTTGTTCACCTTTTCAGTTATTATTATTTGTTGAGTTTGAAGTTTGTAGACTACTCACTTCTAAAGTCTGTTTTTCTTCATTTTAGTATGTATTTAATGGATTTTTGATAAATCCACTGGTTCTTATCTCTTTAGTGTTTGTTGAGATTAATGTGGTTGAACTTGTCGAAGTCTATTCAAAATTATTTACAAGCACTAAACTTGTGTCTTTCTTTTTCTGGGAAGTTTATTAAAGAGGGACATAGTTTTTTGCATGTACTCTTCTAAGGACATAGTTTCCTTTTACCTCTTTTTTGGAAAACAAAAGGAGCATAATAACAATGCTTCTGTGTTCACTGGTTGGCTCCAAATAGAAATTAATTATTTAATTCATGTTGGTTTTGTTAATTTTGTTGCTAGTTAACCTATCTTTTTGCTTATTTAAAGTGATAAAAAAAGTAAATAGATGGCAAGTAAACATATGAAATCTGGAGGTAAGGGACAGCACAACAAAAGTAAGAAACAGTCTAATAATCCACTTATAGGTGAATCTCCTCCACCAAATACTATAAATCCTCCTCCTTCTCCTAAGCCGAATGTTTCATTTCCAAATGCATTTTTCAAAGTACCACCGCCTCGCCAGTTTTATATCTATTCTTCCCATGAGAAGCAGTCTGGCTCTACCTTTAATTTTATGCCTACACCTAATGTGGGCTCCTCCATGGGATTTCACATTAATCAATATAGTGGCTTTTCATCTGTGTCTACGGCTGCATCTCCCGCAGCATCTCCAGCTTCATCCAGTCCTAGCGTATATGGGTTGAGAATTGATGTTCCTGGTACATCAATATCAACATC
The DNA here is from genome assembly GCA_031232105.1 of Capsicum rhomboideum. NCBI lineage: Eukaryota > Viridiplantae > Streptophyta > Magnoliopsida > Solanales > Solanaceae > Capsicum > Capsicum rhomboideum. The sequence goes on along the minus strand of CP124719.1, from coordinate 40,420,673 downwards.
CATCGATAGTGCTACAACACCTACTTCACAGAGTCAGAATGTTGAAGAGATTTTAGAGTTTAACTGAAATAGAAGGCTGATTATCATCCCTGATCATGGTGAAGGGTAAGTAATCCTTATATTTTTCATTAATTTGTTAAAAGTACAAAAATTAAGATGATTTGATTTTAATGCAGGTTCATTCCCATAAATGCCGCTGGAAAGAAGATTATAGCATCAATTAAACCATTTTACCGTGCTGCTTGGGGTACATGGAAGGAAATTCCATATGATATCAGGGACTTAATGTGGCCTCAGTTTCAAGTACAATTGGAATTTGGAATTTACTTATATGGTTTATGTAATACCCGATTTTTCATTTAGTGATAGTAATTGTATTGCAGACAAAATGTTCATGGGAGCCTTGTCATGAAAATGAAATAAATACTATTTTTGAGAAGAAAGCAACTAAGAGAATTACAGAACACTTGTTTGAGGCTTGGAAAAATAAAAAGAAGCCTGGATGGATGTTGAATGCAGTGTGGAGTAATGTTTTGGTCATATGGGATGGTCCCAAATTTAAAAAATATAGTGAACGAGCAAAAGTAGCCCGAGCCTCCAAAAGGTGTGGCTCATTGCACACCGAAGGTTCCATGAGTTTCGCCGCCCACCGACGAAAACTGGTAACTTCTGATTTTTGTTTACATTAATCGTTTCTATGTTTTCATTTTCTTTTTTAACTTCCTATCTTCATGTATAAGTGGTGGTAACTTGTTAAGGATCATTTAACTGTGTTACTGCTACTACTACAACTGTTGCTTTTCTTTTGTTTCTTTGAGTAGTAGCGAGCATGATGATCCATTGTTTCTTGATGATTGAAACTTGATAATATGTTTAGTTCAAGTTCTAGGTTTTGGTCCTTTGTCCAATCCCATATTCACTTTTATTTTTCTGAATTTGTTAGTTGACCATAGAAATACAAGGTTTCTCTTTGCTGCTTTTTGGGATTATACAAAAGTGAATATGTGAGTCAGAATTCTGCTAATTCAAGGATGCAGTTTTAGAAAAAGGGAAGCATGAATTTCATGGCCTTGGATTGAGTTAATTGAGCTTGATTCTATATTGCTTTGTAAAGTTTTAGTTTCTTGGAATGTTTCCTCTAGTTGATTGACTAGACCAACTGAAATAATTCTGAATCAGAATAATCAAGTGTGATCTGTCCAATGTTAGCTGTACTCCGATGTTGGTAGGTCTTTGGTTCAATCTTGAATTAATGACGCACAAATTGAATTGGGTACTTTTGTAAATCTTTCCAGCAACCACTTTGTAACACCCTATACCTTCCCAACCCTACTTGACGACGTTGAACAATGTTCACTTAGGTGTCGAGAGCCATAAGTATATAATTTGTAATGATTTTGATGAGATAATTGATGTTGGCCTTCGTACATGTGATTAGACTTTCGTAGGAGGTGTTTTGTGACTTCGTGGAACATTTGTGGGGTTAAAAAAGAGGCTTGAAGGACCTCCAAACAAAGGATATTAAAGGTAAGAAGTAAGTTAAAGAATAGAACTTGAAGTATCTAACCAAATCCGCGAAGAAAAGTCGAAGAAACAAAAATTTTAAAAAAATAGGAGTGGGGCGCGCCCAGGGGTGTGCCAGGACGCTCTGGGCTAAAATTTTTAGCCCACAGGCAGCAAGGTGGCGCGCCCAAGGGCGTGCCAGGCTGCTTGTGCGCACCTTTCAAAAGTTGAAAATTTTTCTAAGTCCCAAGGGTGCCCGGGGACGTACCGGGCTGCTTTTTGCCACATTTCTTCTACAACCATGGACATATACATGGAATAATTGAAGTATTATATTGGCATTCCATTTTTGATAAGATTATTCGTGGACAAATTTGACATCCAAATGACGGTTTTACCCTTTTGGTCAAAATAAGCCATACGTGGCTAGAATCACTTATTTTTGGGATTGAGGCTACGAATATGAATCGCGTGAGTGGGAATATTGCAGTAACACGTATGAAATGATTTAAACATGAGAAATTATTTATTTTATTGGGTTAAGTGATTTGGGCTCAATAAAAGCCCAAAATGAGGAAGAAAACATGGGCCAAGAATGGGTCAAATGACCCATTCTTCCATTGACCAAGCCAAACATAGCATTAAATGCCAAGAGTGGCTAAGTATGACCCAAACGGCTTATATAAAGGGCCAAAAAATTCAGTTTTTTATCACACAAAAGTCTCATGCCAAATCTAGAAATTTCCCAAAGCTTTTTCTCTCAACTTCAAACCCTAAGGCACTTCTTGGAGCAAGATCATCATTTTTCAAGCTTGGGTAAGTGTTTATTCTTATGGATTAACATATTATATGCATGAGATATTATGTAGATCATGTTGGTTATGCTTGGAAGTGTTGAACATGGCACTTTGTGTTTTTGTAAAAGATGTGTCATCTATGGAATTTAAACTTGAAAGATGACTTGTGGTTTTGATGAAAGAGCATGGTATGGATGAAATACCAACATGTATGGTGTGATTATGTTATTAAACTTGTTATTTTACTATAAGTATAAATTATGAGATTTTGGCCGATATGTTGATATGAGGTGTATTGAGGTGATTTGATGGAATAATTGTGATGTTGTGGTGATGAAGAGTGGAAAGTATGAACTTGGTGTGACATGCTAGTGGTTTATGATATTTTGGTCAATGTTGGGAATATTGTGGGATTTTTGGTATGATGATCTCATAAATGGTGTTGTCAAGGGGGGAATGACATTTTGGGGCCATTGTGTAACTCATTATCGTTATATGCATTTGTAAGGTAGTTGATGGTTAATGTAAACTCTGTTGTGTATTTGTGTTGTAGAGTGAAACATAAGGAAGGAGTGGGACTATTGTATTCACATATAGGATTGAGTGTTCATATTGAGACGATAAGGTATGTAAGGTTACTTTTTCCGTATCTTTCTGCAACATAGAGTATTCACCTTGTTTGGTACTTACTCATGTCCAAAGTGTTCTAAAGTATCCCAGTTCAGCTTGAGATATATTGTTATTCACATATGTCCTATTCTTAGATGAATTATGATTCACTTATCTCTTATTCATTGACTGAAGTGCCAAATGCACCCATAATGTTGTAACTACCAAAAAGAACTATCTCAAAGAGAGTAAGATATAAAGAGAATCTATTAATGCTTGAAAAACATTTTCCAAACATGTCATGTTCCAAAGTCTAATAATATTATGATTATGTTTGTACCAATCTCTCACAAGTGTAAAACTACCAATCTCATAAGATCTCATAAGAGTAATGAAGAGGTAATGTGTGAGTTAATATATATATCCCTCCCAAGTAAAGTTGTCAATCTCTTGAAAGTAAAGAAATGAGGTAAAGCATATATGTGTGTTTCCAATAGTATCACGATCCTCAATGTATCATAAAGGTATCAATCCCTCCCAGGTAAGAAATGAAGAAAAGTGTGTATATATTATAACTCCAAGTTCGGAGAATGTTATGTTCCAAGTTTGAATAAATCAATCTCTCCCAAGTATTATAACCCACCATAGAGTGGATGTATGTTAACCCACCATAGAGTGGATGTATGTTTAACCCACCAATAGAGTGGATGTATGTTAACCCACCATAGAGTGGATGTATGTTAACCCACCATAGAGTGGATGTATGTTAACCCACTATAGAGTGGATGTTTGTTAACCCACCAATAGAGTGGATGTATGTTAACTCACCAATAGAGTAGATGAATGTTATTTTACAACCTACTAACCAAGTAGATGAATAACAATGGTGATGAGCATAGAAGCAAGAAAGAATCTCTTGAATAGAAGAATCTCTTGGAAGCAAGTCTCTTGAGTGAAGGTAACTCTCTGGAATAAAGGGGTATGTAGAGGATAGTATATGAATAATAAGGATATGAAAGATTAATCATAAATGACAATGACAGAAGAAATATATACACGGTTCCTCACCTACAGAAAGAGAATTTATTCCCATTGACTATTTCTCTTATATTGAATCCATTGTTGTTGTTTTTAGTATGTATGATACAGTTCTTATGAGCCTTACATACTCAGTACATTCTTCGTACTGACCCCCTCAGGGAACTTACCTTACATGTTGCAGGTGCAGGCATTAGTAGACCTCCACATTAGGTTGATAGTTGTTTGTGGATCTTTGGTGAGCCCCAGTTGGTTCGGGACTTTTCGAGTCACAGTAGTACATTGTTTTTGATGTTTTAAAGATAAAGCTGGGACTTGTCTAGACTTTTAGTTGGTCTTGTAAATGCATCTGTTAGAGGCTTTTGTAGACGTATGTGGGTATGTGGATGTAAGAGATGTATGATCATTTTGACTTGATGGCTCTAACGGCCAAGTTTCATATATAATATGTTTTCCATGACTTCCGCATAGTTGCATGAGGATTAATAAGATTTATACAAGGATATGCATACGCCAGTCCGTCTCGAATGGGATTCGGGGAGTGACAAAAGTGGTATCAGAGCAGGTCATTCTAAGGGTGTCTGCAAAGCCCTGTCTGAGTAGAGTCTTACTTATCGATGTGTTGTGAACCACATTTATAAGTAGGAGGCTACATGACATTTAGAAGTTGTTTCATTCCTTCATTTCTAGATCGTGTAATAGAGCCAGTGTTGTAAGTTGAATTGTATCTGACCATGGTAATTGTTTTTCTTTGGTATAGTCAAAATGCCAATCACAAAAAGAGGTAGAGGCAAAGGTAAGCAGGTAGATATGCCTGCCGATGAAGGAATAAGTAAATCACCACCTGACCAAGCTAGTCAGGGTGAAGCTGACGCTGAAATTGCATCGCGGTCTTCTTCTACTTTTCCAGCTCCAGAAGAGCCAAGAGGTAGAGAAGTACCTGCAGAACCACCTATGAATGCCACTGATCAGGATTTAAGAAATGCAGTACATATGTTGACTCAATTTATGGCTGCACAAGCATAAGGACGAACTGGTCCAATGGTAAATGAAGATGACGCGGCTAGAGAAGCTAGTCGGCTTACATAAGACTTTCTAAAATTAGACCCTCCTATATTCACTGGGTCAGATCAGAAAGCAGATCCACAGGACTTTGTGGATCAAATTCAGAGAGCTCTAGAAGTCATGCACGTGACTGGGGTTGAAACAGTCAAACTTGCGGCATATAGATTGAAGGGTGAATCGATAGTGTGGTATGAGGATTGGAAGAATTCTCGTGGTATCGGTGCAATGCCACCACATTGGGAAGAATTTAAAGTAACATTCCTTGATCATTACCTCCCATATGAGATTCGGGAGGCACGTGCAGATCAGTTTCTAAATCTCCGTCTAGGAAATATGAGTGTTAGAGAATACAATTTGCAGTTTAATTCCTTGGCTAGATATGCTCCAAATGTAGTAGACACCATGGAAGATAGAGTCCATCGATATGTGGACAGATTAGAGTCATATCTAGTAAGGGACTGTACTATTACAACATTGAATAGAGATATGGACATCGCCAGAATTCAGGCCTTCACACAGAAAATGGAGGACCAAAGGAAAAGAATAAGGACGCAGAAATCTGAGGAATGGACATAAAAAAGGGCTAGACCTATGGGGCAGTCTATGGCGTCCCAAGGAGAATTGAGTCCTCTGATGTTTTCTAGACCACCTAGACCATCACTCTCCTATTCCACAGCAGGCACACACTCTCAAATTCTAGGGTTTAGAGGTAGCCAATCTGGACAGAGTAGTGGAATTCATGGATCACAGGCAACAAGATTGTCTCGTCAGCTGTGCCAGCATTGTGGGAGATTTTATTCAGGAGAATGCCGGTTTGATACGAATGTTTGCTTTTTGTGTAGTAGGCCAGGACACATGATGAGAGAGTGCCCACAGAGGCCCACGGATAGTATGACACGACCTACAGGGTCAGCCGTTGTGGCATCGGCGGCTTGTGTACAGTCTACTGGTCGTGGTAGAGGTGCCAGAGGAGCAGCTAGTTCCAGTGGAGCCCAAAATCGTACTTATGCTCTAGTAGACCGGCAGAATGCGGAGGCATCTCCTGATGAAGGTACAGGTATATTACCACATTCTCACATGATGTATATGTATTGATTGATCCGAGCTCTATTCTATCGTATGTTACTCCATCGACTACGACAAATTTAATGGGACACTGGGGTTATTAGTTAAGTCAATGAAAATATCTCTATCTGTCGGTAAATTTAGTATAGTTAAAGGAACATATCATAATGGTATAATAGATGTTTGTGATCATAGATGATTAAGTACTCCTAAAAGCATCACCAATGAAAAGGGTAAGGGGATTTGGAAAGAAAGGATGTGAAATTTGCCGGAAGTGCATAAGAGTTTCATTTCATATTGCTCCCATTGAAAATATACAAATTACGAAGGATTTCACTAGGAAGAGATACCAATTGTTATTCTAGATCGACAAGTTAAAAGGTTAAGAAATAAAGACGTAACTTCCATAAAAGTTCTTTGGCGGAATCAACAAGTCGAAGAGATCGCAAGGGAAGTTGGAGAAAAAAAAAGTTGAGATGAGATCGACGTACCCATATTTGTTTCAAATGGAAGAAAAAGTTCAAAGGGTGGAAGTAGACCAATAACAAGTAAGTATCTATGAGCCTTAAGTGTCTATATATGTATATGCTAATATAGAGAAGCATTTGTTATAATTGAAGCGACATTGTTAACATTCCAGGACGAATGTTCCTAAGGGGGGAAGAATGTAACACCCCGTACCTTCCCAATCCTACTTGATGACGTTGAACAATGTTCACTTAGGTGTCGAGAGCCATAAGTATGTAATTTGTAATGATTTTGATGAGATAATTGATGTTCGCCTTCGTACATGTGATTAGACTTTTGTAGGAGGTGTTTTGTGATTTCGTGGAACATTTGTGGGGTTAAAAAAGAGGCTTGAAGGACCTCCAAACAAAGGATATTAAAGGTAAGAAGTAAGTTAAAGAATAGAACTTGAAGTATCTAACTAAATCCGCGAAGAAAAGTCGAAGAAACAAAAAATTTAAAAAAATAGGAGTGGGGCGCGCCCAGGGGCGTACCAGGACGCTCTGGGCTAAAATTTTTAGCCCACAGGCAGCAAGGTGGCGCGCCCAAGGGCGTGCCAGGCTTCTTGTGCGCACCTTTCAAAAGTTGAAAATTTTTCTAAGTCCCAAGGGTGCCCGGGGACGTACCGGGCCGCTTTTTGCCACATTTCTTCTACAACCACGAGCATATACATGGAATAATTGAAGTATTATATTTTCATTACATTTTTGATAAGATTATTTGTGGACGAATTTGACATCCAAATGACGGTTTTACCTTTTTGGCCAAAATAAGCCATACGTGGCTAGAATCACTTGTTTTTGGGATTGAGGCTACGAATATGAATCGCGTGAGTGGGAATATTGTCGTAACATGTATGGAATGATTTAAACATGAGAAATTATTGATTTTATTGGGTTAAGTGATTTGTGCTCAATAAAAGCCCAAAATGAGGAAGAAAACATGGGCCAAGACCCATTCTTCCATTGACCAAGCCAAACATAGCATTAAATGCCAAGAGTGGCTAAGGATGACCCCAAGGGCTTATATAAAGGGCCAAAAAAATCAGTTTTTTATCACACAAAAGTCTCATGCCAAATCTAGAAATTTCCCAAAGCTTTTTCTCTCAACTTCAAACCCTAAGGCACTTCTTGAAGCAAGATCATCATTTTTCAAGCTTGGGTAAGTGTTTATTCTTATGGATTAACATATTATATGCATGAGAGATTATGTAGATCATGTTGGTTATGCTTGAAAGTGTTGAACATGTCACTTTGTGTTTTTGTAAAAGATGTGTCATCTATGGAATTTAAACTTGAAAGATGACTTGTGGTTTTGATGAAAGAGCATGGTATGGATGAAATACCAACATGTATGGTGTGATTATGTTATTAAACTTGTTATTTTTCTATAAGTATAAATTATGAGATTTTGGCCGATATGTTGATATGAGGTGTATTGAGGTGATTTGATGGAATAATTGTGATGTTGTGGTGATGAAGAGTGGAAAGTATGAACTTGGTGTGACATGCTAGTGGTTTATGATATTTTGGTCAATGTTGGGAATATTGTGGGATTTTTGGTATGATGATCTCATAAATGGTGTTGTCAAAGGGGGAATGACATTTTGGGGCCATTGTGTAACTCATTATCGTTATATGCATTTGTAAGGTAGTTGATGGTTAATGTAAACTCTGTTGTGTATTTGTGTTGTAGAGTGAAACATAAGGAAGGAGCGGGACTATTGTATTCACGTATAGGATTGAGTGTTCATATTGAGACGATAAGGTATGTAAGGTTACTCTTTCCGTATCTTTCTGCAACATAGAGTATTCACCTTGTTTGGTACTTACTCATGTCTGAAGTGTTCTAAAGTATCCCAGTTCAGCTTGAGATATATTGTTATTCACATATGTCCTATTCTTAGATGAATTATGATTCTCTTATCTCTTATTCATTGACTGAAGTTCCAAATGCTCCCATAATGTTGTAACTACCAAAAAGAACTATTTCAAAGAGAGTAAGATATAAAGAGAATCTATTAATGCTTGAAAAACATTTTCCAAACATGTCATGTTCCACAGTCTAATAATATTATGATTATGTTTGTACCAATCTCTCACAAGTGTAAAGGAACCAATCTCATAAGATCACATAAGAGTAATGAAGAGGTTATGTGTGAGTTAATATATGTATCCCTCCCAAGTAAAGTTGTCAATCTCTTGAAAGTAAAGAAACGAGGTAAAGCATATATGTGTGTTTCCAATAGTATCACGATCCTCAATGTATCATAAAAGTATCAATCCCTCCCAGGTAAGAAATGAAGAAAAATGTGTATATATTATAACTCCAAGTTCGGAGAATGTTATGTTCCAAGTTTGAATAAATCAATCTCTCCCAAGTATTATAACCCACCATAGAGTGGATGTATGTTAACCCACCATAGAGTGGATGTATGTTAACCCACCAATAGAGTGGATGTATGTTAACCCACCATAGAGTGGATGTATGTTAACCCACCAATAGAGTGGATGTATGTTAACTCACCAATAGAGTAGATGAATGTTATTTTACAACATACTAACCAAGTAGATGAATGTTATTTTACAACCTACTAACCAAGTAGATGAATAACAATGGTGATGAGCATAGAAGCAAGAAAGAATCTCTTGAATATAAGAATCTCTTGAATAGAAGAATCTCTTGGAAGCAAGTCTCTTGAGTGAAGGTAACTCTCTGGAATAAAGGGGTATGTAGAGGATAGTATATGAATAATAAGGATATGAAAGATTAATCATAAATGACAGTGACAGAAGAAATATATACGCGGTTCCTCACCTACAGAAAGAGAATTTATTCCCATTGACTATTTCTCTTATATTGACTCCATTGTTGTTGTTTTTAGTATGTATGATACAGTTCTTATGAGCCTTACATACTCAGTACATTCTTCGTACTGACCCCCTCAGGGAACTTACCTTACATGTTGCAGGTGCAGGCATTAGTAGACCTCCACATTAGGTTGATAGTTGTTTGTGGATCTTTGGTGAGCCCCAGTTGGTTCGGGACTTTTCGAATCACAGTTGTACATTGTTTTTGATGTTGTAAAGATAAAGCGGGGACTTGTCCCAACTTTTAGTTGGTCTTGTAAATGCATCTGTTAGAGGCTTTTGTAGACGTATGTGGGTATGTGGATGTAAGAGATATATGATCATTTTGACTTGATGGCTCTAACGGCCAAGTTTCATATATAATATGTTTTTCATGACTTCCGCATAGTTGCATGAGGATTAATAAGATTCATACGAGGATATGCATACTTATGTACATGAGCAAAGATTGGTTCTCTCGGGCCATATCGGCTTCGGGTGCCAGTCCGTCCTGAATGGGATTCGGGGCGTGACACACTTGAGATTCAGTAAAACATCAGTTTTTCCTTTTGATTGCTCAATTGTCTTATTTTGCTATCTTTTGTCTCCTGATAAGGGGTGATGTTTTTGTAAACTTTGTGTCCGATGGGCAGATTTCACTATTTTTATTTGATATCTGCCTTGGGATATATTGAACTCTAGTTCTGCGATTAGACATTTGTATTGACAGCAACTGAGTTGGCAATTGTAGTGTGAACCAACTGGAAAATTTAATAGGAAGAAGTTACACAACAAATACATTTAACTACTTAACAAGAAAACTATAACCAAAAAATAAGAAGCAAAAGTAGAGCAAGATTTCCTCCATGAAATGACCATCTTGTTTTTAATTTTGCAACAAAAATTAAAAGGGGGAGAAGATGGCACTCCTGCTGAAGTCTTCACGGAGACACATAAAAAGAAGAAGAAGGACGGTACGAGAGAAGGTTGGGTCGAGATGCTTGCTAAGGACACATATGTAAGATCATAACTTCAATACTATTTCTTGTTTTCTTCAATTTTAGTTTGTCTATATAATGATTATTATTTTTATTTCAGGAAGGATTTCAAAAAGTTTTGGAAGATTGGCGTCATATCCAACCAACTTCAGAGGATGGTACCCAAGTCCAACCATTGCTCACACAGATGAATTCAATATGGACAGGGGTGACAGATGGTCCTAAGAAAGGTAGAGTCTATAAGCTTGGAGTTATGCATTCTTCTTGTAGTCCTTCACCATTGTTGTCTAGTGCTTCTACTTCACAAAATATAGAAGAAATGGAAGAGATGCGGAAGGAAATTGCAGAGATAAAGATAAGGTGTAAAATTTCCGATGATAGGGTTGCTAAATTTGAGAAGCTTATAATGAAGTACATGCCTCAAGTATGTGATGATGAAGAAGAATCTGAATCTAATGAGGATTAGATTGCAATTGTTAATTGTGAATTTTAGACTTGAAGTTTATCTTAGTTTTTGTTTGGGATGTTTAAGCTATTTCTAAATGATGTTTGTCTAGGATGCTTTAAATACTTGAATGTTTTGACTCTTTCTTTATGTTTAATAGTCGTTAGAAAAGTTTAGTGCAAATTTAGCTGTTTGGTTGATTGTTTTGGACATTTAGCCAAGTTTAATTATTTGGTTCTAGTTTGTGTTTATTATTTGATAGCAGGTGCAACTAATAAAAATAGCAGTGTGCTGTCAAAAAATTTGTAAACAATTCTGACAACCACAGTCGGAAAAATGAATTATTTTCTTGCAATAAAATTCATATTTCTGACAACAGTAGTTGAAAAATAAGTAAAAATTTAACCAATTAAATAAAAATAATTAATAATTTAAATATTCCGATTGCTGTAGTCGGATTACTAAAAAATAAATAAAATTAATTATTTAAATATGCTGATAAAAGTAGTCGGAAACCTTTTTAAATTTATTAAATAATTTTTTTAATTAGTTTTCCGATTACTGTTGTCGGAATTCTACAAATTGTATGGCCGTACTTAATTTTCATTTACCGACTGCAGTAGTTGGAAACCTTTTTCTGACCAGTCTTTTGCCGACTTCCCAAATTCAGTGGGAAAGGTGTCGCAAACCTTTATTTGCCAACTACTTTCTGACTACAACAACTGCCGGGAAATGATGATTTTCTAGTAGTGATAGAAAACATTTGAAGAGTACCTCCCTCGTTTTCTACATTCATTTTGTATATGGAGATGGTGGCCACGTTTATGGAGAACTAAACGTAGATGTGGATATGTGGATATGTGTGTATGTGTTCCCTATTTTACCTTCAAGTACTCTTGATAACATTCTAGGTAACATCCAAACTTTGGTTTGCTGGTAAGGGCATAATGCGTGATGTGGGGATTAGACACATGTCCTGAGTTTGAGTCATGCCACTGACCAAAAACCTAGTAATCCCTCCAGCCTTTTTATTTGTCATTTAAAGTTTGGACACATTCATTAAGAAAACCATCTAATCACATTAAGTATAAGGAATATTTGACTAAGTTATCCTTATCTGATTAGTTAAGAACTATATGATTCATGGAGTAGTAAGTGTGGAATCCAAAAAAAAAAAGGGTTTTAATGTCATCTTGATTTCTAAGTTTAGTCCTCATGAAAATAATGAAGTCAAAATGAGATTATATGGAATTATGGTGTCTAAATATAGACTATTTAAATATTTAGGCTTCGTGATTCTGAAAAATAGTATGATAAATAGATGTTACACATAGAATTGAAGAATAGGATGGATAAATGTAATTAAGGAGCATTATGGTAGTGTTATGCGAGAAGAAATTTTCTCTATACAAGTTGTATAGAATAAATGTAATAACAATAATGTTGTATAGGAGTGAGTATTGCACTTCTAACGTTTAAATTATCCGCAAAGCAAGTGTCATAAAAATGTGAATGTGAAGACGGATATATGGTCATACAAGACAATAACAGAGATTAAGATAGATAAATCGCTGCAGACAATATGAGTAGCAAGTGTGTATATCTATGTGTGTGTGTTGGATATTTGGGTATGGATAACAGGTCGCCCATGTGGATTGACCCAACCCATTTTTATTAATAAAACAAAAGAAAGAAAAATAAGATAATATTGAGGAGTTACCTGGAAGTTACAAATTCATAAAACCACTATATTTGTGGAAAAAAAAAGGGTGTTTGGTGTGGATTGAAAAGAATGGTGAAAAAATCCTTTCTCTTTTATCAGAAAAATATATGGTCTTCTTCTTCTCTTCTTCAGGGAGTATAGTTCTCGCTAACACTTCTTAAAAGATACACACTAAAGAAAGGCTTTTAGTTTGTGGATTCAAAGCTTTGTTTCCTACTGATTCAAAGTAAACCCGGGTACAAAATTTATATTTATAACAATGAACTTCAACACCAAGTTCAAGAATAACTTTAAGAACAACAAAGAAGTTTAGACTATTTTTTAGAAAATAGATAAAACCATCAAGAAAGAGATGAAGAAATAAAGAATCAAGTCCACCGAATTCACGGTGTGTCCTTAAGGAAATTATTCCCCTCAAGTACCCGATGTTAATAAAATATATCCTCTCAGGATAAAATGATTCACTTTAGCAAATGGTGGTACCTCAAATTTGCCCAACTACGAACGCACTCAACGATTCGTAAATCACACTTGAGTTTTAAGGAGAAGAAGGGTGTTTTTACTTCAAAAATTTCATGTCTATACCTGAGGAATAAATCAGGTATTTATAGCCAAAAGGAGGTGCTTCAAAAAAAAGCAATGGTTCTTGAATAGACGCACTGTTTTGGACCGTTGCTGACCTCCGGACCTCACCTGTACGCACTGATGGACCACATGCGGCCGCAGGTGGCATTTTGTCAAAAACCAAAAACTTTTAGTCTGACCTGCAGACCCCATTTGCGCCCTAGGTCCCATTTCAGTTTCCAAACAGTGCCTCAAAAGGTCACGTCCCTTCGAGTTGCGTTGTGACATGCGTCCGCACTTCTTCAAGTGCGTCCGAAAATGGAAAGATTTCAGATTAGATTTTTGAATCACTAACTCTCAAGTTTTAAATGAACTTTGTCCAAAAAGATAGTCTCTCGATCGATTATTTGACAAATCTAAATCCAAATCTAAATCCGAAGCCGAAGTCGAGCGAGCGATGACGACGATGGTGTGAGACTTGTCTTCTTCTTGCCTCACTATCCACATGAAGGAGTGCTTCTATACTTAAGCACAAGGATTTTCCTTTCTCCCACCAGTGTGGGAGAATATTCCTTTAAAAAGTGAATACACATTTCACTTCTTCCTCCATTTTCTTCCCTCCATTTTTTATTCACTTTCACTTAGAATGCAACAATCCCCCATATGAATTGGAAATGACTATTTCATCAAAAAATATACGGACAAGTGTGTGATCTACATGTAAAGACTAATTGCATCTGGATAAGTAGGTTTTCCTTTAAACTTTTTGTAGTGAACTTGCATCGGATACACTCGATCAATCGGTAGATGCAATATCTTTTAACCATCAAACTTTAGCATATACCTAGACAACACAAGTCACACAACCACTCTTTTACCATTTATGGTTCTCATGATTTTATTCATTTTATCCATGAACACTACCTAGTTTCATGAGAGCTTAGAGAATAAACCTTTACTATCATTCTCCTTGAAGCGACTTCCACTTCACCCTCACATAGGTGATTCCTAAACGTTTTAATCCTATAGATCAAACTATTTGGTCATACCTGCCAAATTTAGAAACCATTAAAAAGCTTCAAACTATAAGCTTTATCCTTGTTTCCTGAACATTGTCTTCAAACTTCTCCTAGGCCTTAAACCCATTCCCTTCAATGATCTCTCAACTCCCTCTCTAGTTAGGCCATTTGTTAGTGAATCCGACATATTATCTTTTGACTTCACATAGTCAATCGTGATAATTCCACTAGAGAGTAGTTCTCTAATGATATTATGTCTTCGTCTTATATGACAAGATTTAGCATTATACATCATGCTCCCTGCCTTACCTATTGCGGGTTGACTATCACAGTGTATGCATACTGGTTCCAAAGGTTTGGGCCAATGAGGAATATCTTCCAACAAATTCCAGAGCCATTCAGCTTCTTCACCGGCTTTATCTAATGTGATAAATTCAGATTCCATTGTAGAGTGGGCAATACATGTCTATTTGGATGATTTCTAAGAGAATGCTCCTCCATCAAGAGTAAATACATATCCAATCATGGATTTTACTGCATTTGATCCGGTGATCCAATTTGCATTGCTATATCCTTCAATTACTACAAGATAGTCTTTAGTATGTTTTAGATACCCCAAAACTATTTTCATTGCCATTCAATGAGTTTTATTGGGATTACTCGTGTACCGACTGAATTTACTAGTAGAACATGCTATATCTGGTCGCGTACAATTCATGATATACATCAAACTTTTCAGCACTCTTGCATAGTCCAATTGTGAGTCACTTTCACCTTCATTCTTTTGAAGTGCAAAGCTCACATCTAATGAAGTCTTGGTAATATTAAAATCCAAATACTTGAACTTGTCAAGTACCTTTTCAATGTAATGAGACTATGATAATGCCAACCCTTGTGGAGTTCTATGAATTCTTATTTCTAAGATCAAGTCAGCAACTCCAAGGTCTTTCATATAAAATATGCTCTCAAGCATTCATTTTGTAGCATTTATGTCAGAAATGTCTTTACTGATGGTCCACATGTCATCAAAATACAAACAAACAATGAATTTGTGATTTGGAGTGTCTTTAATGTAAACATACTTATCACATTCATTTATCTTGAATCAGTTTACCAACATGGTTTGGTCAAACTTTGCATGCCGCTGTTTGGGTGCTTGTTTTAGTCCATAAAGTAACTCAACAAGTTTAAACACTTTCCTTTCTTTACCAGGAACCACAAAACCCTCGGGTTGTTCCATATAAATTTCTTCCTCCAATTCTCCATTTAAGAAAGCTGTTTTCACATTCATTTGATGGATTTCAAGGCCATATACTGTAGCTAATGCAACCAGCATCCAAATGGATGTTATCCTAATTACAGGCGAGTATGTGTCAAAATAATCAAGGCCTTCTTTTTGTCTAAAGCCTTTCACAATAATTCTTGCCTTGTATTTGTCAATAGTACCATCAACTTTTATTTTCCTTTTGAAGATCCGTTTAGAACCTAAAGGTTTATTTTATGGAGGAAGATCAACCAACTCCCAAGTATGGTTTCTCAAGATTGAATCAATATCACTATTGACTGCCTCTTTCCAAAAAGATGAGTCCGCAGACGACATCGTTTCTTTCCAAAAAGAAATGTTACAAAATCTGATAAGAAGGAAGTCGACGTCCTTTGACGTTTACTATGCTTTGTATTCTCTTACATTAAGTACATTCTCCTTTGGTTCATCCATAGGTCATTTATACCCTTCACTAGACGACTCATGCCTAGTCTTATACGAATAAATATATTCAAAGGACTCAGCATTATCTGATTCAATTACCGCATTATCATGGATATTCGAATGTTTAGATTTATGAACCAAAATTTTACATGCTTTAATGTTTGTAGCATATTCGATGATAACACAGTCCATAGTTTTTGGTCCTATTTTCACCCTTTTGGATATAGGAACTTGGACTTTGGCTAGACATCCCCATACTTTGAAACATTTCAAGTTAGGTTTCCTTCCTTTCTATTTCTCATATGGAATATATTTTGTCTTACTATGGGGCACTCGATTGAATATTTGGTTTGCTGTAAGGATAGCTTTCCCCCATAAATTTTACGGGAAACCTGAACTTATAAGTAAGGCATTCATTATTTTCTTCAATGTTTGGTTTTTAATTTCCACAATTTCATTTGATTGAGGTGAGTACGGGCAGTAGTTTGATGGACAATTCCATGTTCCAAAAATATCTCCACAAAAGGATATTCATACTCTCCACCCCTATCACTTCTTATCATTTTAATCTTTTTATCCAACTGATTTTCAACTTCAGTTTTATATTGCCTAAATGCTTCTATTGCATCATCCTTACTATTCAGCAAGTAAAGATAACAAAATCTAATGCAATCATCAATAAAAGTTACAAAATACTTTTTCCCACCACACGAGGGTGTTGACTTCATACCACAAATGCCTGTGTGAATTAAGTCTAAGGGATTGGAATTCCTTTCAATAGACTTATATGGATGCTTAGCATACTTAGATTCAACACATGTTTGACATTTTAATTTACCATACTGAAAGTTAGGCCAAACTTCCAAACTAATCAGTTTTTGCAAGGTTTTATAATTAATGTGTCCTAAACGTTGATGCCATAAATCATTTGACTCTAGTAAGTAAGAAGAACCAAAACTTTTATTCATATCAATTGTCATTACATTGATCTTAAAAAAACCCTCGGTAAGGTAACCTTTACCTACATATACTTCACCCTTACTTATTGTAACTTTATAAGAAACAAATACACATTTGAATCCATTCTTATTCAGAAGTGAAGTAGAAACTAAGTTCTTTGTTAACTCTGGAACATGAAGGACATTGCCTAGTGTCATCACCTTTCTAGATGTAAGCAAATCTTGCCTATTCCTTCAACCTTTGCCATAGTAGAGTTCGCCATAAATATCTTCTCATCATCTTGAGCCGGAGCATATGATGCAAATAGTTCTTTGTTGGCACACACATGGTGGGAGGCACCAAAATCCATCCATCATTCTCTAGGATTACCAACCAGATTGCATTCCAAAAGCATAGCACAAAAATTGTCCATTTCTTCTTTGGATTCAGCCATGTTTGCTTAATCCTTTTTCTTGCCCTTCTTTGGAGCCCAACAATCAGTAGAATTATGGCCAACTTTGCCACTATTGGAGAAATTTCCTTTGAATTTCTTCTTAGGAGGATTGTCTTGTTAGTCCAGATGCTTTTTTTCTCTTCTTTGACTTTGTGGGATCATCTTTAATAATATTTGCTCCATTTATTGCTGAATTCCCACGAGACTTCTTTTCTGGTGCCTTATTATCCTCTTCAATCCTCAACCTCATAATGAGATCTTTTACAGATATCTCATTGCGTTTATGCTTCAAGTAGTTTTTGAAGTCCTTTCACAAAAGTGGTAACTTTTCGATAATTGCAGCCATTTGAAAAGTATCATTCACAACCAAACCTAAAACAAAGGGTAAGTGAATATTAGAACATTCTTAAAATGTTTAACAAAGGTATTAAATGATATTCTACCTTTAGCAAGGAGATCGTGGATTATGACTTGCAATTCTTGGACTTGGGTAACTACAACTTTACTGTCTACGATCTTGAAGTCCAGAAATTTTGCAACAATGAATTTCTTGGTTTCGACATTCTCTATTTTGTAGTTCTTTTCCAAAGCATCCCAGATATCCTTAGAGGTTTTCATATTGCTATACACATTGTACAAATCATTTTGTAGGCCACTCAGAATGTAATTTTTACACAAAAAACCTGAGTGCTTCCCAGTTTCTATCACAATGAAATGTTCTTTTTCCAGAGTCTCTTCTGGTAATTTTGGAATGCTTTACGTGATGAACCCTTGAGGACTTAAAGCAGTCAAATAAAAGAACATCTTTTGCTTCCATCTTTTGAAATTAATACTAGAAAATTTTTCTGGTTTTTCCACCGGTGCCATGGCCGGAGCAACATTCGAAAGACTTGAAGAAGCAATGTTAGTTGCTGCAACATTCATCATTCCATCATTGACTTAATTTTCATTTGTCATTTTTCTGTCTCAAATAGACAAACAACTTTAGTATCACAAATACTAACTATAAAGTCTTTAGCTTTAAACCACTTGTTTCTAGTTTAATGATGATTTTTTTTATTCTTCAAATCGCTAACCGAATGAACTTTGACTCGTGATGAGTTTTTTATATCTTCAAATCACTATCAAGTTCAAACAGAGTAGAAAAACAAAAGGTTTTAATCTCCAAAAATTAAAAAATACAGATTAATAATTTCCTTAAGATTGTTGTTTTTCGGGTACAAAATCTGTATTTACTACAATGAACTTCAACACCAAGTTCATGAATAACTTCAAGAACAACAAAGAAGTTCAAACTATTTTCTGGAAAATAAATAAAATTATCAAGAAAGAGATGAAGAAAGAAAGAATCAAGTCCACCAAATTCACGGTGTGTCCTAAAGGAAATTTTTCCCCTCAAGTACCCGAGGTTAATGAATATATCCTCCCAGGATAAAATGATTCACTTCAGCAAATGGTGGTACCTCAAATTTGTCGAACTACGAATGCACTCAACAATTCGTAAATCACACTTGAGTTTTTAGGAAGAAGAAGGGTGTTTTCACTTCAAAATTTTTATGTCTATACCCAAGAAAAAAATTAGGTATTTATAGCCAAAAGGTGGTGCTTCAGAAAAAAAAAGCAATAGTTCTTGAATAGACACACTATTTCAAACCATCGCCGACCTGCGGACCCCACCTGCGGCCACAGGTGGCATTTTGTCAAAAACCAAAAACTTTCAGTCCAAATTACTGACCCCATATGCGCCTACATGTCCCATTTCAGTTTCTAAACAATGCCTCAAAAGGTCGCGTCCCTTAGAGGTGCATTGTGACATGCGTCTGCACTTCCTCATGTGTGCCCACAAATGGAAAAATTTCAGATTAGATTTTTGGATCACTAACTCTAAAGTTTTAAATGAACTTTTTCCAAAAAGTTAGTCTCTCGATCATTTGACAAATTCAAATCCAAATTCGAAGGCGAGCAACGACGACGATGATGGCGTGAGGGCTGTTTTCTTCTTTCCTCACTATCCACATGAATGAGTGCTTCTATAATTAAGAACAAGGATTTTCCTTTCTCTAACCAATGTGGGACAACATTCCTTTATAAAGTGAATACGCATTTTGCTTTTCCCTCCATTTTCTTCCCTCCATTCCATTCACTTTCACTTAGAACCCAACATCCATTTCTGCTGCGATTTTAAGGTACACAATTATCCGTTGTTTTTGGTCCGATTAATCTACTAATGGTATCAGAGCCTAGGATTTTAGCACTGAAAATTGTTCTTGAATTTTGCTTTTGTGGCAATATGTTCAATTTTTTATTGTTATAACCATACACAAGTTTTTGTTGTTAGTATTCACTATGTGAATTAGTTGTTGGTGTTGATACAAATACAAAAGGTATTAAAGATGGACTCTAAAAGGTCATATTCATTTTTCATGAGTCTCTGTTAAAGAGTACAATATTTTTTTCCTCTACACTTAAATTTGGCTTATTCTAAGAAAGACTGTTGTGTAGTTCTTTTTATTTGTGAGAACATAAAAAGGAAATACTTGGTTGTTGTAATATTCGTAGATGAGTTTATAGAAAAGAGTATTGTTATGAAGTGAAATACTTTCCAATTTTTTAAAAAAGCATGTTATGACATAGAATATTATGGCTAGAATTGGACTTTATTTATTTGAGGAGGATATCTATGTGTCTCATCACTATTTCATGAACAAATGACACAACAAAGTGATCTTTATTATGTTCCTTGACTTGTTGGCCATATGTTTGACATTGCACTGAAATTAATTCAGATTAATTTTATATATCTTTGTTATGTTTCTTGACTTGTTGGCCATATATTTGACATTGCACTGAAATTGATTCAGATTAATTTTATATTTATTTCTGCTTTCAGTAATGTGAATTTTAGTAATAATTTTTTCAGTATTTCTGCATGAAGCTTCTTTTTTTATTTTCTACTAGTTATTAACTCTCCATTGATATATTATGCAAGCAAAACGGATTAAAATGAGTGAGATATGAATTTTTAAGTTTTATGAATAATGAAGTGTGAAAAATTATTTTTTACTAAGTCTTGGTATTTTGTTTAGTTCTTATGTTCCTTAAATAGATTTTTTGCCTTCTACAAGTAATTTTGGCATAAGTTGTTACGTTGAATGGTTCAACCATTCTTATTATTTTCTTGTTCCTATTTCAGACATGGCTGAACAGGGACAAACTTGAATCACTCCAAATGGGAGTTTTGAATGTCGAGCAAAGGGACAATGTGTAAGAGTATGTCGTCGAAGGACATATTTTTGAGGGTGTGAAATCATATGGATTGGTGTCCCAAGGGCGACACAAAATTTGTTAAGCAATCAAAGGGCTATATGAAGGCAAAGAGAGAAGAAACTCAGAGAGTTCAAGTCTTTTAAGATGTCCCCTAGTATTTCAGTTGCTAATTTTATTCATCTTTTTGAATTAAAACGTGTTGAACTGAAAAATTATGTTGAAATCGGGGATTGAGAAGCTTTAGCTATTTTAACATACTCTTTTCATGATCCTTAGAGCAAGAGACTAACTGACGTTTATCACGAGATTTGGCCAAGCCAACCTTTTAGGGTGTATATGCATTGTCTCAAAGTCATGTGGGAGGATTTTCATCTTTAATTGACTTATAACTTGAAGTTGTTTATTCATTTTAATATATAAATTAAGTTGTTTCTCTCTTTTTATATGAATTCTATTTATTTATTTAAATGTACTGAGACTTAAATGAAATTCATCATTAAAATACAGAACAAGAAATTAATTTCTAGTTTTGGTTAAATGTTTAGTTCATAGATGATGATTGGAAACTTACGTGTTCTTTTGATTGTACACTAAATATGAAACCTTTATGTGAATTGGTTTGCTTAAATGTTTAAATATGGAGGAATTGATAAATGTACTTGCGTGATTGTCTCTTATTTACAGACATGACATCAAAAAGTATTATTGTAGACTTGAACAAAGGTGAGAAACTAAATGGTGACAATTACGACATCTGGAATCGTAAAATATGGTATGTACTGGAAGAGAAAAATGTTCTTGAAAGTATAAAGCATGTTTTAAGTCAACCAGAAGAGGGTAACATTGCATAATACAGAAGATATCTTGAAGCATATAAAGCTTGGAAAAATACTGATTCTGCTGCATGTGGAATAATTGTTAGTTCTATTGTTGATGACCTCATTCATGAATGTGAGAAATATCTTACTGCTCATGCCATGTGGGCACACTTGCGAGGAACATATGGGGGTGTAAATGTGACCCGCCTTAGATAGCTGACTATCCAGTTTGACACTTACAAGAAACATCATGATCAGAACATCAAACAATACCTTAGGGTGGTGTCAACTATGATAGCTCAACTCAAAAGTGCTGGGCATGTTCTCTCTGTGGAGCAACAGGCTCAAGCATTGATCTAGTCTCTTCCCAATAGTTGGGAACATTTCAAGGTTAACTTAATCCACAAAGATAACATCAAAACCTTTTCTGATATTGCTCTTCCTGTTGAACTTGAAGACGAGTGGCTTGATGCTGCTAGAGTTACTTCTAATGCCTTTATGGAAGAATTAAGTGGTAAGAAGTATTCAATCTTCAAGCGCAAGAAGAATTGGAAAATAATGAAAAGGGTAAGGAAACTGATGAAGGAACCTCTGAGAAAAAGAACAATACAAATTCCAAGAAGGGAAAATGATTTTTCAAAAAGAAAGACAAGAGCAAGATGAAGTGCTACATTTTTCAAATTCTAGGGCATTTTGCTCGTGATTTTACCGATCTAATAAAGATAGCATTTCTAAACACATCTCTAAGTGCTACATATGTTTCTAGCACTTATTTATTAACTAAATCTTAACCTATGTGGATTATAGACTCAGGATCCACCGACCATGTGAGTCATGATCGAGAAACGTTTGTAAAGTTTTTTTGAGTTTCACCTGGATCAAGGTGGATATATGTATGAAATAATGTAAGACTTGAAGTTAAAGGGATAGGCACTTGCAAAGAGGACTTGCATGGAGACTGATCTTTGATGTTGCATGACGTCCTACATGCTTCAGAGATTCGATAAAACTTAGTATCTGTGTCTGTTCTTTTAGATGTTGGTTTTGATTTGTTTTTTTAGTCGCAATGGTGTTAGAATAACTCTAGACAATATTTTTTTTATGGTTTTGGACTTTTTTATGATCGTTTTATCATTTTAGATTGTAATCCGTCAACTTATAACTATTATGTTGACTGTTGTGAAATGGCATGTTATTCTGGTAACAATGATGTTGATGTTATTACATGGCATGCGAGATTAGGTCAAATAGGGAAAGACCCAATGAATATATTGACAAAGGAAGGACATCTAGTTTCTTTCTACACAATTGATATGTCAACATGTGAAAATTGTTGACTAAAAGAGCTGAGTTCCCACTGCAATTAATCCATTCTTATATCTGTGGTCCAATGAATGTGAGGGCAAAGTCTGGTGCTTTATATTTCATTACATTTATTGGCAATTTCACGTGCTTTGGTTATGTCTATTTGATTTATGATAAATCTAAAGCACTTGAATGCTTTAAATGATACATGAATGAGAATCAATTAGAAAGAAGTACAAAGACTTTAAGAACCCATAGAGGTCGTGAATATTTGTCAAAATAGTTTGAAGAACTATGTGCTTAAAAAGGCATTATCATACAGTTACCTATTCCTTATACACCTCACCAAAATGATGTAGCTGAAAGAGGGAATAACAATGGACATGACAAGATCTATGATAGCACAGGCAAATTTACCAATCTCTTTTTGGGGAGATGTGTTATTGACTGTGGCCTACATATTAAATAAAGTGTCTTCTAAATTAGTATCTTCTAATCCTTATGAAATATGGACTGGTTATAAATATAATCTTAATGATCTATGACCTTGGAGTTGTGCTGCATATATCAAAGATCGTTTTGGTGAGTTCAGTAAACAAAGTCCAAAAGGAAAGAAATGTATCTTTATAAGCTACTTAGAACACTCCAAAGGGTATGTGTTCATTGGTGAATGAAAGTACTACCAAAATTAAATCACGAGATGTCACATTCATGGAAATGGTTTTCCCAAAAAGGGTGAAATAAAGGATAGTGATCCTCTTTATGAAGTATTGAATTCAGATGATCAAATAATATCACTGGACATACTTGATAATCAAATAGGTCAAGAAATGATTCCTGGTCCAAATGGGAGTTTTCAATCCCAAAATTCTATGGAGGAATCTAAACTTCAATTACGCAAGAGTATCAGAAAAGGTGTACCTAAACGATCTTATGAGATTGAGGATTATGTTTTCTTAGTATCTCCTACAGAATTGGATGAACCTAATTCTGTGACTGAGGCTTTATAATCAGATGGGACAATAGAAAGACTTAAAGTACAATTGGTGGCAAAAGGTTTTACTCAAGAATCTGGAATAGATTATCAGAAAATATTTTCACTAATTATGAAGCTCACCTCAATTCGCTTACTATTAGCTATTGTTGCACGTTTGGATTTAGAATTACACCAAATGGATGTAAACACCACTTTTCTCAATGGAGAAATTAACAAGGAAATTTACATGGAACAACCTATAGGTTTCATTGTTAAAGGCCAAGACAAGAAAGTTTGTAAATTGAAAAGATCAATTTATATCCTAAAGTAGTCTTTAAGACAGTGTTACCTAAGATTTCATAAGGAGGTGATTTCATTTGATTTCACCATGATCGATGTAGACTATTGCACCTACGTGAATAAGTCCAATGGAATGTTTGTAATTCTTTCCCTATACGTGGATGGTATTTTATTAGCCAGAAATAGTTTGAAGTATGTGAAAACTGTCAAGTCATGGCTTTCAAAGTCATTTGACATGATAAACATGAGTGAAGCATACTATATATTGGGTGTTAAAATCCAAAGAGATCATACCAATAAGTTTTTGTTTCTATCCCAAGAAACATACATAAAGAAAATTTTGGAATGCTTTTGAATGAATAGTTGATCTTAGGCGTATTTATACACCTAAGTGTCAGTATCTATGCGCGTTTAGCTTAGTTTTGGGGATAACTTGATGTGATTAATGAATTATAAAGAGTGTATTTGTATATTTGTGTGATAAGTTACATGTTTAGAGTGTTTAACATACATTTGAAACAAGTCAAGAGTCGAAATGATCAAATAGAGTTTAGATGAAAAAACTAGTTTGGCTAGCTTACGCTATGCTTATTCTAGTGTACTTTGATGAGATTTATTGTGTTGTATGGACTAATGTTTGTTATTAAATATTGTAGGATACCATTGGAGAAGCTAAAAAAATCCTACTCACAATCCATAAGAAGTGGGGAAACAAGGAACAAGTGGATGAGACTAAGAGAACAAAGATTGGCCGAGTTAGTACCTTGAGGAGGTGGCCATGCGCTGTACCGTACATAGCATGGGAGGGGGACATGTGATGCAAGCCATTTGTCAGGGTAATACTTTTTTGGTCTTGCTATGGGCCTTGCATCGCATCCCCTTGGCCATGCGATGGGCCATGCGATGCAACCCCCCCTCCCCAAATGTCTAAAACTTGGTTTTTACTTGGTTTAAGTTGGGGATAAAGTGGTAAATGCATATAATTCGTTTTAGGAAGCTTATGGATGACATAAAGGACTATATAAGGAGTACTTATCCACATTTACAAGACACCTTTGGAACAACACAAGATTGGAGAGAGGAGAAAGCATCAAAGGTTCTACACTAAGGTTTTTCATTCTTTAACTTGTCTTTCTTGTAGTTTTACTTTATGAAATCATCCATGGTGATTCTTTCTATGAATATGAGTGGATAAACACACTCTTTATAGGGTTGAGTCTACAAACATTATAGCTTCATTATGGTTTTATTGTTTGGTTTATATGTTTATCATGTCATGTGATTATTCTTACGTTCTTGGTTTACTATTCTAAAGAGTCATGAACTTTAGGATAAATCTAAGGCTAAAAACGAATTGACCATAGGAGCGGAAGGATGGAACGAAGAACGTAGGGAGTGTGCATCATATCTTTAATTGTTAGATACTATTTTTTAAAGGATGATTTGCGGTTGGGATAGAGATATACCTAAACGCCCCACTTGGTTAATAAAATGGGAAGGTAACTTAGTGAATCCAAATTAGAGACGCACATCCCCGCTCAACGATGTAGTTGTGAGACTAATTTGGGTAGTTGAATTAGAGGGTGACCATCCCCAAGTTATACTATCAACCTCGTAGACCAATAATCACCAACATCGGCTAGAAACCATAGTTATGCATGAATATAATGTAAATGCCTCAACCCTAGAACTCTCCATTTATTATTTACAATCCAAATATTATATCATTGTTATTTCTATTATTTAGTTTATAAAAACAAAATTTAAACTCTTTTTTGCTACAAATCGCACTTGTTTAACTTCGATAATAATACTTGAATTGAATCGTCTGCTAAACAACAAGTCCCTGTGGGATCGATATTTGGCTCGCAAGAGCCACTTTATTACTTGAACGTCCACGTACACTTACATGTGCATTTGGACACGACAAGTTTTTGGCGCCGTTGTCGGGGACTTGAAAAATTAGCAACCTTCTAATTTTTAGTTTTACTATTTTGTTTGATAAGTGCTGACAACTTGGTTTTAGCTACTGAATTTGCAGGTACAAGTTTAATTCTTAAGCAAACTGACAAGGGAAAGAGATTTGGTTGAACCACATCCTGAACATGAGCGACGCTTTCACCAATTAAGGAGAGAAACACCACTTCTCTATCCAATCCCGCAAGTTCAACATAATGAGACTATTCCTGTAGTCATGGGTGATGAGCAACCAGCCCGCAGGATAGTGCGCGAGGTGAAAATCCCACTCACAACTAATGTGACTTCCAGTATCTGGAAACCAGACACAAGAGGCAGATTTGAGCTTAAACAAAACATGGTTCAATTGTTGCACACAAGAGTTTACAGGCTTGTCACATGAGGATCCACAGGTCCATCTACAGAACTTTTTGGAGATCAGTGACACATTAATTCCTGCAGGAGTCTCCACCAATTACGTGAGGCTCGCTCTTTTCCCCTTCTTACTTTTGGGAGAAGCAAAGAGGTGGTTGAAGGTAGAACCTTCAAATTCTATCACGATATGGGACGACCTAGCTAGGAAGTTCCTCATTCGATTCTTTCCATCCGATAAGACTGCAAGGTTGAAAGTGAAATATTAAGTTTCAAGCAGAAGCCTAAGGAGAATTTATACTTAGCATGGGAAAGATTCAAAGGTCTCCTCAGAGATTGCCATCATTACCAACAATCGAATGATGTACTGGCCCACACTTTTGTGGAGTGTCTTGATCCAAACACAAAATTTTTGGTAGATTCAGCTGCAGGTGGTCAAGCTTTGGAGAAGACATATGATGAATTGTACACTCTTCTCATCCATATTTCATAATGTAATCCTGAATAGCATGGTGATACATCCCGAGGTGTGGTAAAAAAGCCCACAGGTATGATTGAGGTAGATAGTATTACTGCTTTAGCTGCCCAATTTCAAAATCAAGTGATTGGGCAGCTTAGCAAGTTGAGCTTATCACAGCCTCAAGCCCAGGTTAATATAGTTCAGTAGGTACATACTTGGTGTGATATTTGTGGTAGTAGTGGTCCCTCTGTAGATTTATGTGGAGCAAATCCTGAGTCGATTAATTTTGTGGGCAATGCACAAAAAGAAAATCAGAACTATGGTAATGCCTACAACCATAACTGGCAGAGTCAGTCCAACTACTCGTGGGGTAATAATCAGGTCCAACCTCAGCAGTATCAACAACAACAAGGTATTCAAAACAACACTAAGGCCAATAATATAGAAGAGGCTTTGAAAAAGATTTTGGCCAACCAAGAACAAATGGCTGCAGAGATTAAAAATTAGCAATTGGCTCAAAATAATATAGGGATGCAGATGGGCCAGTTAGCTCAGGCACAAAACACAAGACCTCAAGGGGTTTTTCCTAGTGATACAGAGCAAAATCCAAAGCAAGTTATGTAAATTACCTTGAGGAGTGGTAGAGATTTTATTAACGCACCTCCAAGGAAAAATCATGAGGTGCAAACAGAGTTGATCACACCTAAGCAGACAAAAAAGCAAGTTGAAATAAAAAAAGCTAACAAAAAAGGAAAGTCTGAGTACCCTAATGAAAAGCTGGTTGAGTAATCTAAAATCAGACCACCATCATCATTCCCTCAGAAGCTTAAAAAGTCAAAGAGGCTTCTTGTTTTAAAAAGGCCTTTGACACATTCAGAGAAATTCACATTAACCTTTCTTTGTTAGATGTTTTGCAGAAAATGCTCAAGTATGCTAAGTAGTTGAAAGATATGGTAGCGAACAAAAGGAGGTTTGTTGATATTGAAACTGTAGCACTTATGGAAGAGTGTTGTTCTGTGGTTATGAGCAAGATGCCCAAAAAGCTCAAGGACCCTGGGAGTTTCACCATCCCTATACAAATTGGTGAAAGTGATGTTGTTTAATCTTTGAGTAATTTAGGGGAAATCATCAACTTGATGCCCCTTTCTATGTTTAAAACTTTGGGTTTCGGGAAGCCAAGGCCCGTATCAGTTGTGCTACAGATGGCGAACAAAACTAGAATTGTCCCCAAAGGAATTATTGAGGATATTCTCATTAAGGTTGGTAAGTTCATTATTCTTGTTGACTTTATTGTTCTTGACTATGAGGTAGATGATAGGGTACCAATCATATTAAGACGTCCATTTTTGGCTACTGGTAGAGCTTTGATAGATGTTAGAGAAGGCACACCCAAGATGATATTGAATGATGAAGAGGTAGTCTCTAGAGTATACAAAGAACTTAACACACCTTCCCACTATAGAAATCAATGCATTCTCACAACGGTAGAAGTGGATAAGTGTGGGGTGGCAGAGTGCAAACGTCTAATTACCTTTGCGGACTCTCTCATGGAGTTGCCTTAATTGAGGCCTAAGACTGAGCGTGAAAAGCTTGCTTGTGATACTATACGAGGTGAGAAAAATGGTAGAAGGTTGAATTTTTATGGTATTATTGGAAGAGTAAAGAAGAGAAGAATGTTGTGGTCAAAAGGGAAGAAGAGATTGAGAGACCGTGGATGATAGCTGTGATGTGAGTCGTACCGCGACATTAAATCAGGCACTTTTTGGGAGTCAACCCATGTTGTAATAGATTTAGTTATTTTTATATATTGTCACCTTTATTTTTTGTTTTGATTGTTTGTTTTGCAGATTAGGGAAAATCGGAGTACCCAAAATCTAAGCTAAGGAGCAAGATGAAAGCATAAGTGTGGGGTCCTCCAACCCTCATGTTGGAAATTTGAGGAAGTGGCATGCTGCTAGCTAGGCCTCGAGGCCTTAGGGAGTATTCCTAATCCTTTTTCTTAATTCGATTTATGCTTTGGGAACGTAGCATTGTTTCAAGGGTGAGAATCTTTCGATTTGGTTAGGGTGAATTGCGCTATAGGATTTTGGTTTTGATTTATTTGCAAGTTTCTGATTAAATCTAAAAAAATACAAAAAGATTTTATCTTTATTTATTTTTAGTTTTATTATTTTTTCCATTTATTAGAAGCACACTTTACCCATCCCTCAGTTTTTCTTTTCGATTCTTTTCCGAGGGAGAGCCCTTTGAACCCAGTATTCTTTTTGATTTTTAGGGGTAATTTTTAAAATTTTTATCTTTTGGAATAAATAGAGATACTCTTTCTAGGTGCTACGCATGATTACTTGATGCAAGTGGTGTTAAATTCTAAGGCATGATGAGAAAATTGAATGACTCTGTGAGACACCTAGGCTTTTTCATCTTATTCCTATGTGATATTGGCTTAAACTTGAATTCTTATAATTGGTTGGTCGAGAGTCTATAGGTATCCTTCTTGTGTTAAACATGTACCAAGTGTGTGTGATAGTTTTGTTATATTTCATGTTTGCATATTGATGTCTAGAACTTGCCCGATGTGTTTGCAAAGTAAAATAAAAAATTGGGTTTAGGAGATGATATAGGCATTTCTTTAATAGCCATGTTTACACCTGCTTTATCTACCTTTTATGCATGATCTTAGTTATCCCCATTGAGCCTTTAGCCTTTTCCTTGGTAGCCTCATATATAGCTTACTCCTTTTATTTCAATAGACCATAACTTGATCCAAAACTCCTAAGTGCTTGATTTGAAAAATAAAAGTTGTGAAGGAGTGAAAATTGAAAAGAAAGAGTGAATTTTAAGCCCCAAAATAATAGCTATTGGTGTTGAAAAGGTTTATGTGTTCTTGATAGGGAGTAAAGTAAAAAAAGGTTAAAGTGTTTTGAAAAAGATAATCAAAAACTCCCTACAAAAGATGTGTAAGCTAACTTAAAGAGAGGGGCAAAACAAAAGAGAGTTGGGGAAGAACAAAGAGGTGAAAAATAGGTTGGTTGAAGATGAGCTTAATAGAAAGTGTGATGTATTAAAGAGCTAGGGAAAGTTAGTCACTATTCTTGACCCAAATAGTTCCTACCTTAGCCTATATTACAACCCGTAAAGTCGTACTTGATTTGAACTTTGATATTCTTATATTAGTGGAGTAATACACTAAGGGCAAGCTTATGGTTCATCTTATGTGACATATGAATTCTTTGTGAGAGTGAGCAGAATTTGATTTTTACACCTATTCTTGTGATAAATTGCATATTTGTGAGTGAATATGGGTGACTTTCTTGTGGTATGGGTGCTTGTTTAATGATGGATAGGTGACTTATATGATATCTTTGTTGAGTAAGATGCATGAGTTTTCCAACTTGGTAGAGTCAATCCTTGAGCCTAGGAAGTCTTGAAGTAGTATTCATGTGATTTCAATTGCAATATGACATGCCTAATGTAGGACTTGCTATTCATGTAGTCATTGTAGTTCTAGCTTAAGTGTCTTAGTTCAAGTAATGATGTAGAGTTTTCCTTGATTGTGTTTAGTGTAAAGAGTTGTTCGAGGACGAACAAGGCTTTAAGTATGGGGTGGTGATCTTAGGCGTATTTATACACCAAAGTGTCATTATCTACGCGTGTGTAGCTTAGTTTTGAGGATAAATTGATGTGCTTAATGAAGTATAAAGTGTGTATTTTTATGTTAATTTACATGTTTAGAGTGTTTAAGGTGCATTTGAAACAAGTCAAGAGTCAAAATGATAAAATAGAGTTTAGACGAGAAAACTAGATCGGCTAGCTTACGCTATGCTTGTTCTAGTGTACTTTGATGAGATTTATTGTATTGTATGGACTAATGTTTATTATGATATGTTGTAGGAGACCATTGAAGCAGCTATTCTTGCATTCTTGCATTCTTGCTTTACAATTCTAAACAGTCATGAACTTTAGGATAAATCTAAGTCTCAAAATGAATTGACCATGGAAGTGGAGGGATGGAACGAAGAATGTAAAGAGTGTGGATCATATTTTTAATTGTTAGATACTAATTATTAAAGGATGATTTGCGCTTAGGATAGAGAAATACCTAAACGCCCTACTTAGTTAATAAAACGAGAAGATAACTTAGTGCATCCGAATTAGAGACTTACATCCCCGCTCAACGATGTAGTTGTGAGACTAATTTGGGTAGATGACTTAGGGTAACCATCCCTGAGTTGTACTATCAACCTTGTAGACCAATAATCACGATAAACACCAACACCGACTAGAAACCATAGTTATGCATGAATGTGATGTAAATGCCTCAACCCTGGAACTCTCCATTTGTTGTATACAATCAAAATTTCATATCGTTGTTATTTCTATTATTTAGTTTATAAAAACAAAAGTCAAACTCTTTTTGGTTACAAGTCACATTTGTTTAACTTCGACAGTAATACATCTGCTAAACACCATTTCCCTGCGGGATTGATATTCGACTCACAAGAGCCACCTTTTTACTTACATGACTATGTACACTTGCATGTGCATTTGGACGGGACAATAGTTGCAAGCTAATGGATACTCCTATAGCAAAAGGTTAAACTTTAAGCCTTGAAATATGTCCAAAGGCTGAAAAAAAAAGGTTGATATGTCTCGAGTATCATATTCTAGTGCTATAGGGAGCTTGATATACACTACGATGTGTACTCTCCCAGACATTTGTTATGTAGTAGGTCTGGTTAGCAGGTTTCAATCCAATCCAGATAAAGATCATTGGAAAGCAGTAAAGAGAATTTTCTAATACTTTAAGTATCTACAGATTATTCACTATGCTATAGTGGATCTAATTTATTCATAAGGGTTATATAGATGCTGATTGGGCTATTGACTAATATGATAGAAAATCAACCTATGATTATGCTTTCTTACTTAATGGTGGTGCTATTTTGGGGAAGATATCAAGAAAAAAACATGCACAACCCTTTCAACTATGGAATCCGAATTCGTGGCTTGTGCATCTACATTACTAGTTTTTTTAAAGCAAAATTAAGTCCATGGCCCATTTTATAGATAAAAACAAAGTCTCTACAACGCCTGGTTTGAAAGTGACCCAGGCCCAAAATAAAGGAAAACAAATAAAAGCTAAGAAAATCAAACAGAAAAAGTTGTTAAAGACAAATTAGGAAAGTGGAAGAGATAGATCTCTCTAGAATCTCTTCTCAGGAGACTCAAAACCACTCTGATCTATCTTTTTTATCACTGTACATCTCTGATTATCTCTTTGCCAAAATTAGCTCTAAGACACTGATCAAGGCTATATATTCAAGATCGATGGAGCTTACTATTGTAAGTCACTGTTACCTTGTTTCATTTGATGAAGATCATTTAAGTTCAACCACTGTAGTGAACTAGATTCACTAATTCCTATCTTCTTTTATGCTGTCTCTTCATAGATTGGGCTCTTTCACACGTGCTAAACTCATGTTATTTCTAAAAACTCTTCAAATTTTCATGTCTCAGCTACCAGATCTAACGAAATAAGCTAAGCCCCTCTCTTTTATCTCTAATTCATACTTTTACCCTCTTTACCTTTAATCAATGGGTTGAAACTCATATAAATTTGATACCTCCACCATATAAAGTTAAAGAAGGGGATACCATATGACACTAAAGATAATTCCTTTGTAATCTTTGTTGCAGGTTTTTTCAACAAGGCTCTAGAACCAATAAAAGACAGTAGATAAGCTATCATTACTCAAAACTTGATTCACTATCAGTGAAACACCCAAAAAACTTTCACAGGTGTGGATACCAAATCTTATGAAATTTCTTCAGTATTGAGTACTTATCTAGCATTTATATTGTGTTTATTAGTTCTAGAAACATAGCTGAAACCTTCTTTCCATGTTTTCCAGTCAAGTGTTACTTGTTGTTACTGTTCTTCTTATATGAGGGACTCCCAATTTATCAAGATTAATTATCTTTATTCCTTTGCTTGGTATATCCTAAAAATTACTAAAATGAAATTCACCTGCAAAACAAAAAATAATGTTAGCAAACTAATTCGCAAGAGTATTTCCCTCTCTAAGAGAGTGTTGTACTCTTGCTGTGATCTGTGTCCTCAAGCTCTTAATACAATCCACCTCCACTGAGATACTTCAGGGAATCTCCTAATATCCCTCTAAAATTTGAACTAAATCTATAAAATCTAATTCTATAATAACACAAGATATGTTATTATCTCCGCAATACATTAAAATCTCTCTAATGGCTCTAGCCTCTGCCATAATATTGGTAGTATCATCAATTTTGACTCCTTTAGCAACTACAAAATTCTCTTCTGAGTCTCTAATACAAAAGGTAGTTGAGTTAGGGCCTAGATTACCCTAGAAGCTCCATCAGTATTGCATTTAAACTAATGTATAGGGGGTTGAATCCACCTTACAATTTTAAAACTAAAAGAAGGTTTGCAGTTCTTCAAAACAGTAACTATTTCAGGCCACTTCTTCCCATCACAATTTACTTTGAATCTGAATTTAATGAATTTTCTTATTGACTCTCTAATCTCCCAAATAATTTTATCACTAGAATAATTACCTCCACACAAGACTATATTTCTTTTTTTTTTTCCATAAAAACTAGAGAATAAAGATAGCTGTCACCTAGAAAAGCTCTTTGAGTCTGTTATTGCTATCCCACCTCCACCACTACCTAAAATTTTGTTTCCAATGAAATTAAGGACTGTTACTAGTTACATTAGTGAAGTAGTTCCAAATAATTTGAGCTATTTCTCCTTTAAGAAATAGGTGTTCAATAGTTTCAGTCCCTGGAATTGTACAACACCTACAAAAAGGAGAAACATTAGGGTTACAAAAATTCATAATTTGAGCCACTTAAACAAGGACTTTCCATGCCCTCCATGAAAAGAAAGAATACTTGAATGAAAGCGCTTTACGCCACAAATGCCTCAGATCTTCTCTAACTTCCCCTTTGTTTCTCAAAAGCTCCCAAGCACTTTTTACACTGAACTTTCCAGTACTTGTAACTGTCCACCAAGGTTTATCCCCTTGATTGACCCTCTTTATGTGACTCATATTATTCTTGATATGTGCCACCACATAATCAGGAACACAATTCTGTATTTCATAATAATTCCACCCTTTTTCATTCAATAATTCTTCTATATCTCTCATTACATGACAAGTGTGAACTTCAGTCAGATGTTTGAATAAAGGATCCAAATTTGTCTAATTTTCAAACCAAATACTAGAAGTCCCACCCTTTGGTTCCCACCACATATCTTGCTCCAGCTTATCCCTATTTTCCAATATGTTTTTCCATACGTGAGATGCGTCTTTCTAGTCCACAAGTGTTGGTATCTGTTTCTTATAATATTTGTTCCATATGAAATTGGACCATATATTGTTTTGAGTTCTGAATCTCCACCATAGTTTAGCATAACATCAAACAAAGATCTAAAACCCAATCCTCCTTCTTACTTTGGTAAGCAGACCTTCTTCCATGCTGCCTAATGTTTACTCCTTCCTGTTTCCTTATTGCTCCAAAAGAACTTAGCAAAAATTTTGTGAAGTTCTTTTATGACATAAATAGGAGGAACAATAGCTGATAGAATATAAATAGGGGTACTTTGTAGTACACTAGTGATAAGGACTTGTTTACCTCTATAAGATAACATCTGTAACACCTTAAAAATCTGAGCTAAGATTAGAAACATGCTTCAAGTACTTGTAGAACCAAACTTTATATTTTGGTAGTAGAGAAAGTGAATTAGATGTGTATTTAGGCCACAAGTAACTCCTAGCTCGTAACCAAGTTGAAACCTTCCTTACCTATTGATTTCTTGTGAAGAATCTTCCTATAGTAAACTTGAAATGAGAATAAATCCTAGATTTTGAAGTATTTTTGAGCTCAAGACCCACCTAATAAAAGGTCTTTGAGTCTTCTTTTCAACATATCCATTTTCGCCTTAATCCAATTCTGGAGCTAAGAGTTATGACTATTTTAGTGAAGCATTGTCCAGTACTGAGATAGTACGAATAGAAGCCACAATCATGGTTAGAAACCACGACTGTACAATGGTCTCATTTATATGAAACAACCCCAAACACTTGAGAGTTGTCAAGTATACCTCCCAACCATGAAAGGGTACCACGATCTTGGTTAGAAACCATGATCTTGGGGATCTTAGATCTTAAAGTTGATTCGACTTGGACTTCCAACCTATGAACCAAGGCATGATCATAGGTGGGTCCCAAGCTAGTACCAAGGCTCTTTTGATGGATTTCAAAGAGCGTCAATTCAGCCGCCCAACCATGAGCACCACTCACGATCATAGGTGGGTCCTATAATTGTGGGATGGCTCATATGTCGGGTTCTACAATTTTTTTAGTTTGTTTTATAAGGGGATTTCCAGTATTTTCCCAATATTTAAACCCTACACTACTCGTTTAAGTTACCCAAAGGCATAATAATAATTCTAAAACACCCCCAAGTCCATCATTCCTTATAATTCATTCAATACTTATCAAATATAAGAGAAAGAAGTGATTACTTTCTCCAAAGGCAAGAATTAGGGTTCCTCAATTTCAAGCTCCAAATCTAAAAATTTCACCAAGGTTTTGACACTCAGGTATGCGGGATTTCATCAGTGGGTATCCCTTCACTCATTGAGTCCTAAAATATATTCATATTCCTCAGTTAATTCATGTTCTCAAAATTAAGGTTTTCATTACAACCATGATTCTTCTTGTACTTCAGCTCCCCATAACTAGTAAACTTGATAACGCTCAAATACACCCCAGACTAGAATGTAAGCGGTCGTTAGCAATATAATTACCCAACTTGGAGTCGGGGTCGAATCCACGAGGAATGAATGCAATAGCTTTCACCTCTAAGTGCTATAAGCAACTAGTGCTGACACGTGATGCTATAAAAATAATACGGAAGAGTAAATGGGGGAAAATTTATCAATTGTTGATTCTTTTGTAACTTATAACACACAAATTCAAGAGTAGAGAAAAAGGATTAAAACCAAGGGTATAGCGAGACTTGGGGTTATGCCTTCATAAGAGTGAAACTGTGTATGGGTGCATCGAATATTTGACTATAGCTAGCTAAGAGTTATGGGTAGGTTAGATTACAGGTGCTTAGTGTCGATTTGTCAACCAAACACCAAGGTTTCATAATTGGGTTCTTTCGAACACCTCAAAAGTGCAGCTTATACAACCAATCCATGACCTCAATTAACATCCTTACGTCTAAGAGATGCTATTAAATAACACACATCAAGTTATTGTTCAAACCCATTCCTCACTCTTATCTCCTTTGTCAAGGATGATAAGGGTTCTATAAGTAATTAGAGTTTGCAACCTCTAATCTGAATGAAAACATGGAATGAGATTAAAACCCATGGCAATTGTCTAACAATACTCAATCAAACGAAACCCATACACTTATCACACCTTATTCAAGCATAACCCCAAGTGGAGAAATTAGCTACTCATAGAAGAAGATAGAAGATAATTACCAAAGTTTTCTTCCCAAGCTTCCATGGAATTTAATTGCTTACAAGAATTTGATTTAGAATTAATGCAAAGATGTAAAAATATAGCTTGTTTCTCTCTTTAGGGTTCACTCCTTTTTTCTCTCTCTAAGAATGTCAAAAAGATCCTGATGCTCCTCTTCCTCTCCAAATTTACATGTTATAATCCCCCAAAAATCGTTCCCACGAAATGACAAAATTGCCCCTGCCTAGCCATCTGCACCAGCGCAGACGTGTGACCTGCGCGCGCAGGAGGCTGGCACAGATGAAACTGCCTTGCGCTGCCTATTCCCTTTAATTGGCCATCTGCGTGCGCATCTCCTGGCCTGCGTGTGCAGGAGGCCAGCGCGATGGCACTCTATTGTGCTATTCCATTCCTAAGCCAGCTACCTGCGTGCGCATATCTTTACCTGCGGGCGCAGGTGGTTGTTAATCTCCCAGAGTGTTAAATCCAGCATCTTTTCTTCACTTTTCGAACTCCCATTGGCTCGTATGGTTAGCTCGGGCTCGAATTCATCCATTACCTGCATACAAGAGCTATATAACATGAAAATTTATCGAATCAATGCGAATTTCAAGATAATCCAAGCTCAAGTGTACTAAGAATCAGGTAAAATATCGACTTATCAACTTCCCCAAACTTAAACTATTGCTTGTCCTCAAGTAATCAAGAACACCTACAGGAAAAGAAAAGGATGCTCTTAACAATGAACAACCACAAGGGACATCACTAAACCATTAAACCTATAAAGTTCATTCGGTTCCTCCAATAAGTCATGACAAACAAGCAAAACATTCTTTCTTTTTCACAACTCAATCCTCATTAACCAGGAGACAAATTCCTCAAGCAAATCATTTTCAGGTTGGGCTGTTTCTCAAGATGTGACACAAGATTTTTCAGAGCTTGTCTCATCTCCAAATTGCAAATTGGTTTGCTCATTTTCCCAAATTGAAGGTGGGACATCACTCTCTCTTTCAAGGTGTCATTGCCTCTTACTTTGAAAAAGTTCTCTCCACCCCCACATGGTAATGTGATTTAGTGTGGGGGGGGGGGGTAAGAATAGAATGAACTCTCTCTCTCACTCTCACAAAGAAATTCAAGTACCACACGTAGAACCATAGGCTTGCCTTTTGTGTCATTCGCCACTAATGGGGATCAACAAGGTTTTAAGTCACCAAGGACTTGCGGGTAATGATGAAGGTTCGGTTAAGGGTAAAGGTTTATGGATCAATTGACTAGAAGGTTTCTCTGGACACCGTCGCCTTATCATTTCTTAGGCCCACTTTGTTCAAGCTCTCCACCTTATTCACCTTTTGTTTGCCTTGTCTTGGCTATTCCTCTCTCTTCTTTTCTCTTTTTATATATATAGCCTTCCAACTGAAATTCCCTCTTCATTTGCTTTCGAGGCCCTTTCATTTATTTATTAGTAACTCATGCCTCTCTATTATATTTCTTTATTATTTTGCTTATGCACCAACCAAGCATACACCTCCCCTTTTTTTTTCTTTTTTTTTTTTTTTTTTTTTTAACTTAACTTTTAACTTCCATCTCAATCATTTTTTTACAACCATGCTTCTCCGACCGAGCTCAGGCCTTAACTTCTATTGGTTCAGAATCATGCGATGTGTTTCCAGGGATTGAGTGATAGACAAGAAGTTAAAGACGAAGGTGGGGGTGTCATAGTATGGTCATATCTAAGAAGAAAGTATTGAAAGGTTCAATTGGGTTAACTAGGGATGATTGTCAAGGTGGGAATTTAGATCGAGTGGTGGACAAGATGGCCTCGGGTCATCCCTTAAACCAAGTTAGGTCCCAAATTTTGCCTTGAATACACGCGGGGCAAGTTCTAGACTATCATGTGTGCACAAGAACTAATCAACAATCTCACCACACTAGGCACTTTTTCTTTAAAGTAGAAAGCTAGTCTTCCCCCCAACTTTGAGCAAATGAACTTGACAATCTACTCTAAGTCAAAGACTTAAGAAGCATGAGCCAAAAACTGAATTAACAGGTCACACACAATAGGAGGCTTGGAACTACTTTGCTCTTTTCTTTTCCAACACAAAATCATTTTCTCAAATCATTTTTGTTTGCCACGACAATTTGGAGGGACCTTTGAACCTCTTCAACTTCCCCAAACTTAAATTAGGACTAGCATGCAAAGAGAAACCGGCAACTTCACAAAGATTAGACAATATTCGAATCACAAAAATTGGCCCGACAAGGGCAATATCCGAATCAAAACTCAAAATTGGCCCGGCAAGGGCAATATCCGAATCAAAACTCAAAATTGGCCCGGCAAGGGCAATATCAGAATCAAAACACTTAGGACTAGCATGCAAAGAGAACCCGGCAACTTCACAAAGATTAGACAATATTCGAATCACAAAAATTGGCCCGACAAGGGCAATATTCGAATCAAAACTCAAAATTGGCCCGGCAAGGGCAATATCCGAATCAAAACACTCATAACAAGATGGCATCCAAATAGAATCATGAATTAATATTACAAACCATAAAGTACCAATGAATGAGAATGAATTGATCTACCCCCCACTAAAAAGTCTTGCATTGTCCCCAATGCAATCAATATAAGACAAAAAGGAAAGGAGTGAAAGACAAAAACTCCCTGCAGCGCACTAGGCGCTCGGATCGGTATCATGAGACGGCTGTGCCGATGCTGGGGCTGTAACAGTGGGAGCCTCGTCAGAATGGGCTCCTGTATGAACCTCCACCAAAGGTCGAGAGCTAGGGCCAGCACCAACTGCCTGTGCCTGGAGCTCCTCGATGGACTTCCTTTTGGTCAATTCGATCTGCTGATCCTCAGAGAGCCCTGTGCCAAACACGATCTCTGTCTCTTCCACTACAGGAGAATACCCAAATAAGTCCGTAAATGGAAGGATGGGGCCAGTCTCTGCAGGTGGGATAGTGAACTAGGTATCATCAATAGAGATGGAAGGCTGCATCAACTGCATCTCCTCACGCAGACTTGCAAGATCAGTCCTGAGTGCAGTCACTGCCTCACTCTCCTCCCGGGCCTCAATCGCGGATAATCTCCGCTCATAGTCTATCATTTGAGCACGTAAAGGCCCAAGACTCCGCTCAATAGCCACCTGAATGAAGTGAGGAATATCGGCCACCAAACGGGCAATAGAACTGTCATTTGCCAAGGTCATGGCTGCAACCTTAGCAAATGTCAGCGTAGAAGACCGAGGAGGCTGTGCTGACTGTGTAGTGTGTGCTGAAGGCGGTGATGGAGGGAGATCATGATCCAAAGGTATGTCATCATGTGCTGAAACATGAGAAGTCATAGGGGAGGTTCTAGTAGTGGGCATCTCTCGCATGGAAGAACCAGAATCCTCTCCAAACTTTCTCTTTAAACCTATAGGATTATCGGCATCCTGGCTGGTACGAATATCAATGACGCCCATGCATTTGATTTTCGTGTCAATCTTTGGAAAGAGAGGAACATGGTGGACTGCACATAAAGCCGATATAAGCGCAGGAAAAGGTAGTAACGTGCCCACTTGCTTGGATCGAATCTTTATCGCTTCAGTAATGATCTCTCCCGGGTTGACAGTCACCCCATCCATAATACAACCCACAAGAATAGACCTTTCATTAGTGACATTTTGATCATTTCGGGAAGGAAGCAACTGATTTCCCACAAAACTGAGCCAATGCTTGGCTTGAATAGAAAGATCTCGTCTTTTGATTTGTCCAAGCCCATTTGCCCAAAGCGGAAGACCTTTAGCAATTATCTTAGAAAGCCATGGAAAATGAGCGCGCCCTTCAAGCATTCGCCTCTTGCTCTCAACCCCTGGAGCACAATCACGACCAAAATATAGCTTATTAATGTCAGAAGTGGAGCACGGAACTTCCACACCTCTAACAAGTACACTCTGAAGGCAAGGTTGGTCTGCCACTAGTTGTTTGTACTTTTGTTGATTGTGCCGAATGACGTATGAGGCATAAAATTCCTTTACAAGCTCAGGAAAATAAAAGGACGGGGGCGAATTCGGATCAATGTCTGTGAATATTTCCCAAGAAAACTTGGTGACTTGGCTGATAATATCAGGGAAATGTTCACGAACATCCTTCATATTAAACAGTTTCTCAGGATTGAAACCCCTAGTATACACCCAGTCATTGTACAGGTTGCGCATTTCCATGTTGGCAAATCGGAGTGTATCCACATCCTTGGCCAGCTCCCGTGAAATGTCAAGTGTGTATTGCACATCAGGGGTATTGGAGTGTCCTTGTTGCGGGGGAGCTTTTCTTTGCGAAGTAGTGGCAATGGCCTTGCCCTTGTCCTTGTGATGATCTTTCTTTGCTCCTCGTGGCATTGATTTCCTCGGAGACATCTCCTACAAAGAACCCAGAAACAAAACAAACCATACAAACCAAAGGTAAAACATGTTTTTGGAATTTCAATAAGTAAAAGAAATGAAAACTATGTTAACTAATGTGAATGCAAAGCAAAATTCTTTATGAAAGCACCTAGGAGTATATTTGGAGCACTATATCTCAAACACAATCCATCATAACCCGAAGGAGAACAAAAACGACGTTTTACCCTTAAGAATGGTGTCACCTAATCTATCATAGGGTAAAGCATGAATTTATGTTATGAACAAGTGTGCGCACCAACTCATTTTATCAACAAGAAACACCCATTGTACCTCATAAAGTGAAGAAGTATAGCAAGGATTATGGCATCCTCAAAATCATGTAAATTACACATCTACTCTATACTAGTGCAACACATCAGTGGGAGATGGAATACAGCTCATGGTAAGTTCACGGAGCCATGTGAAGTTCACTTAAAACATGCACAAGAGGAAAGACAAGGGAATACTCATGTTGGAATTTCATCAAACACATGGTGTGCATCTACGCTTGGGTACTCAAGACTTCCCCATTTGAATATGGAGCATCACCCCCAACTCAATCAAACCACAACAACAACAATACTACACCACAGGGAGTCCACATGACTCCATGAATCACCAAAAACTAGCACCAAGCATGAGTTTCCTTATGTATTGAAAAGCTTCTTATAATAATATAAACCAAAGAACTTACCAATATTGTAAGAGAAGAAGTAGAGGAGCGGAGTCTTTTAAGGTGAAGTAATGAGTGCAATCCCCTTTGAGAGTGAAGGGGAGAAGAAGGCACGAGCAACCTTTAACCGGAAAGTTGGCTCTTAAAGTTGATCTGGTTTGGACTTCCAACCTACAAACCAAGGTACTATCATGGGTGGGTCCCATAATTGTACAAAGGCTTATCAAATGGAGTAAAGACATCCTCAATTCATCCACCCAACCATGAGCACTACTCATGATTATAGGTAGGTCCCATGATCATGGGATGGCTAGTACATCGGACTCTGCAACTTTTTCAATTACGTTTTATACGGAGCTTTCCAGACTTTTTCTAATATTTAAACCCCTAAACTACGTTGTTTAAGTTACCCAAGGTCTGAATAATAACCCTAAAACACCCCCAAGTCTCTCATTCCTTATAATTCATTCGACACTTAGCAAATACAAGAGAAAGAGATGATTAGTTTCTCCAAAGGCAAGAATTAGGGTTCCTCAACTTCAAGCTCCAAATCCAAAGGATTCACCAAGGTTTTCACTCTCAGGTATGTGGGATTTCATCAGCGGGTATCTGTTCACCCATTAAGTCCCGGAATACATTCAGTTCCTTAGTTAATTCATGATCTCAAAATTAGGGTTTTCATTACAACCATGATTCTTCTTGTACTTCAGTTCCCCATAACTAGTAAACTATAAATACATGTTTCTTCGTGAAATTTAGTACGTTGATAGTATCGTATCCATGAACCCTAAGCATAATAATATTCCGTGATTTTTGGGCTTGGATTATGTAATTTCATAGTCTATTCATATCATGGAAACTGTCATGAATAGTTGCATTCTTTAGAGATGGCGGGTTATGAACACTCGATGACCTAGGATCCCATATATTGTTAATTAAACAATTGTTCCTTCAGGTTTACATGTTTTAGGATACTTTCAGATAGAGGGTCTGTTACTCAATCTCAGTTTATCCGTACCTTCAGTGTTACTGACTTGTAGAGTGTTTTTAGAGGAAGCATATTTTAAATGGTATTTTCAGATAAATTCACCCTACTAGACTACTAGGATCTCCATGAGTCTGAATTCAAGGCTCAGGTCCAGCTTTATAATTTTCTTCCAATTCTTAATCCTTTTATGCAGTTACTCCAGCTATCTCATATCTCCCAACACTTACAAGTCACAATATTTAGAAATACATGATTTATATATATATATATATATATATGAGTTCTCAAAGCATAATCAGGAGCTTCAACTCATAATAGTGTGATACATGACATGTATGACATCCAGATATGCCATCAATGCTCTGGAATACATTTTCTCATAAGTAAGTTCCCAATTTGTATGGTATCCAGAAGATCATTAATGTTCGTAGGTAAGTTTTCTTATAAAAACAGAGTTCACTAGTTGTAAGGCAATCAGGCATGGCATCCATGATTATGGACAGGTTGACATCCATATATGTCATCTCAGGTTGACATCCAAATATATCATCTCATCGAGCTATCAATTATGTTCAATTGGGAATAATACTTAACACCAAGCAGACAAAGGGATGAAGGCTCACCCATATTTTAGGCTGACACCTTTAGTAGTAGCCCTTAAGTCACAGAACTATGTGCTACCATAGGTTTATTTATACCATATCAGATCAGCTCAGCCTTTATACCTTGACAAGGTATACTGGGCCCTCTTTACAATGGGGATTATACATTGAACTCCATGTTTTGCTCACATTGTTATATGTTGGTTAAAAGTATCTCCCATAGTATCAGACTTTGGATTTTGCATGACCCTCAACTCAGTCTAGCTCATGGTATCTCAGATGTATCAAAATATTCATGCACTTAATATTTATGATTATCTGGATGGATCCGTACATCTTAGTGTACCCCAATATTACTTTTGATTTAAATATACCATCAGCAGCACATCGTTTTGTGTATCCCTTTAAGGCTTTAGAATATCCCTGTATTCAATTTACTCAGTATTTTATTATTATTATGTTACATGTTTACCTTACTTGGTCATTGCATCAATTTATGTTCCTCAATCCATGTTTAGTTCATTTTCTCATGTTTAACATATATAGCGTAGTGCATATCCCACATGCTCAGTACATTCAAAGTACTAATCATATACTTTATTTGTGTTATATTATCTTATAATATAGGTTTGAGCATTCAATCTTTGGATCATGTATAGTACAATTTCTTACTACATCAGCAACAGTACTTTGGTGAATCCTCATCATTTGAGGACTAGTTATCAGTATTTTTCATTTATGTCCCTTTCAATTTTCAGTCAATTAGAGTTAACTGGGGGCTTCTCCCAACAACACATCTTATTAGAGGCTTTCAGACATACAATTATATGTTTATCTTTGTGGTTTTAGATTCAGATGATGTTGTTGGTTTTGATTATTATTTCATCATTCAATTCAGCTCCCGCACAATATTTTTTTATCAGTTTTTTCAGTATTCTTAGTGTCATGCCAGGCCATGGGTTAGCTTAGGTCACTTGTGACTCTAGGCACCGTATTATGACTAGGGAGTAGTCTCGAGTAGTGGCAACATCTTACCTTTCCAGGCCTGCAGCTTTTCTTTAATTTTGTCTGTCAGATCAACATAGTGTTCTTTCATTTTTCTAGAGAGTGTGATAGGACAACTTAAGTACTTCATAGGAAAAGCTCCTCTGTTCATCCCTAAGTACTGTTTCACCATTTCTGAAATATTCCTGGAAGTGTTTTGATGCAAGTATTATAG
Source organism: Capsicum rhomboideum (assembly GCA_031232105.1). Taxonomy (NCBI): domain Eukaryota; kingdom Viridiplantae; phylum Streptophyta; class Magnoliopsida; order Solanales; family Solanaceae; genus Capsicum; species Capsicum rhomboideum. The sequence continues at coordinate 40,376,503 of CP124719.1, read as the reverse complement.
ACTTTTCTCTTTATTCACCTTCTGGCAAGATTGTTTCTCATAGTCTTGAAGAGTACCTACAATCTTCTTCAAAGAATATTCATGAGTAGAAGAGAAGATTATAGTTTCATCAACATAAGCAAGATGATTCAGATTAGGGCTCCATTTAGGCATCCCATATCCTGTAAATTGATCATCACTAAATAAAACATTAAGAGCCCTAGTAAGGACTTCGGATGATAAAATAAATAGGGCTGGGGAAAGGGGATCCCCTTGTTTCACTCCTCTGGTAGAATTAAAGAACCCATGAGGTTGCCTATTAATAAGCACATAATAGTAATTATTAGTGATCAACCTCCAAATCAGATCTACCACCATATTGGAGAAACCCATCCTTCTCAAAAACTTCATTAGAAAGAAATAGGATACTCTGTCATAAGCTTTTGCCATATCTAGCTTAATGATAACATTGGAAGGTTTTCCTCTCTTTATAATATCAATAACCAATTCTTGAGTCAGTATGACTTTTTCATTAAAACTTCTACCGTTCAGAAACCAGATTAATTAGAAGAAATAAGTTTAGGTAGAACATCTTCTAATCTATCATGAATGATTCTGGAAAATATATTATTGATAAAATTACTCAAACTAATTGGTCTCATATCAGAGAAGGTTTGAGCATCGTCCTTCTTTGGTATGAGGACCAAATTAGTATGTCCAATTGATTTAGGAAGAGAGTTACCAGCAATGAAATCATGTACCATACTGACAATATCTGTCCCCACTATGTCCTAGCCACATTGATAGAATTTACCAGACAAACCATATGGGCCCCCTGAACTGTCTCCATCCAGCTTGAAGATTACATTTTTAACCTATTCACTGTTAGGCATTACCCCCATAGCTGCATTTTCTTTATCATTTATCAACATTGGGATGTGAGCTAATAAGGACTAATCTATAGAATCCCTTTCTTGCATAATTTTTTCTGAAAAAATTGCACTGCTTCTCCTGCTATCTTCATGGATCTTCTAAGCAATCACCATCAACATTTTTGTATTTTCAGAATTTTAAGCCTCTATCTTCTACCCTTAACCAGGCTGTGAAAAAATCTAGTATTGCTATCTCCATTCACAAACCATTCATATTCTGCTTTTTGCTGCCAATAACTTTCTTCAAAATGTAGATATTTAGTGTATTCTACTTTTGCCCTCTATATGACTTCTCTGTTTTTCCTAGAAGGGTTTTCCTCAAAAAGTTGCTCTTAATTTTGGCTATCTCCTCTCTAATAATCTACTGCTGGAAATGTCCCCACTAGTCTTTCTGCTCAACAATGTAAGAACCTTCTTGATCTTCTTATTCTTTCTTTTAAAGTCTAAAAATGGGTTGGATGTGACCTCATCATCCCAGTTTTGCCTAACCATATTTTTAAAACCCTCATGAGTAGTCCAAAAATTAAGAAATTTGAAAAACCTTTTGTAGCTTTTGGTATTGCTCCCACAATCAAGTAACATAGGAGCATGATCTGACACAGTTCTTGGAAAATGCTCTACTTTAGTGTAAGAATAAAGCTCCTAAAAATGAGCATTGATCAAGATTATATCCAACCTTTTAAATATGCAATCATCCCCAACTCTTCCATTCCACCAAGTAAAAGGGCTTTCCTTATATTGAACCTGCTCAAGATCCCAAAATTCAGTACAAAGTTTGAAATCCTCAAAATTAGAACCAATCACTGGAAGACCATCTACTTTTTTCACCATTTAATACCATATTAACGTCTCCACCAATCACCCAAGGGATATCGATACCTACTGCTACAAAATAAATGTCTTCCCACGACTTCATTCTCAACAGATTATCACACTTTGCATTCACTATAATAGCATAAAAGGATGAAAGGGTAGACTAGTCTTGCAGTTTAATGGTAATTTCCTGCTCTATATTACTAATCATAGTAGAGTCATACCCATGATGACTAAACACCCATATCTTACTATTAATATTGTGACTAATTTTAGGCATCTTCAATCTAGCTCTATATCTATTGATGCGTCTAATATGTTGAAAAGATTCCATTAAAGCCACTAAAGCAAACTTATGGTAATTATGTAACATTTGCACTCTTTGAAAAGTTTTTTGTCATTTAGCTGACCTAATATTCCATATGAGAGATTTTATCATTTAGAAACTTACTTGTTAACCCCCTTTCTCTTTGGCAACACTCTAATTGGTTGAGATAATTCTCCATTACTATGCTTCTTGCATTTTCTTGCAAATTTAACATCATTTAACACTCTTGGTGACACATTTTCATCATTGAGAATTTGATCTTCATTTTGTAATCTCTCCCCCTCCTTTGAATTATCCTTCTCTACTGCTTTATTCTCAGTCATATGAGTAACAATATTATGAAGGGTTTTATTAGGGGACTCAATTTCTCCCAACATAATTTGTGACTCATCTACTTGTACTGCAATAGGGACTTCCATGATAGCCATATTGTTAGAACTTTGTTGCTGATGCTGCTCCATCTTTAAATCTATCTTACTACTATCTTAATTCAAAATAGTGATACTGCTACTACCCTTGTCTGTCATCTTACCACCTTGACTGATCATGGTATCTTCTTTTATTGCAGGATCTTCAAAGGGATTAGCATTTGAGGCTGTTAGATCATTGAAAACATCTGGGGACAGTGCTATATCTATCTGTCCCTTGCTTATTCCTTTCCCCTTACCTTTACTTTTATTATCTCTATTTATACCATCTGGTGTCACTATTTCTCCTTGATTGCTGATGTGTTGATTAATATTGCTAGAACTATGATAATTATTTTGATAGTTGTTGAATGCTTATGTTATCCACTCCTTGGTGGAAGCCTGGTGACTGGTATTGGACTAATTAGTCCTTTTACTCTTCTTCTTAACTTCTGAACTAGGCATATCTGCTGCCTCTGCCTTATTAGTATTACTAGAACTGTCATCCTCTACATGTCCCTCCTTTGAAATTCTTCCCTTAGCTGCCTCTTCTCTTGAATTAGACAAATTGATACCCCTGCATGAGTCCTCTTTCTGAACTTGCTAAACATTATCTTCCTTGCAAATGGTACTTACTGCCTCAATGTTATCATCAACCACTATATTGGTGGGTTGAGCTTCTTTTTCATTTTAATCACTATTGTTTACCTCCTCATCTTATAAAACCTTGAATGGGTTTGAAGTGTTAACCTCTTTGTTGATGTTTGTCATTTCTGCCTCCTTTGTTACATTTTCCATTACTTTGTCATATTTGAATCTTCTATTTATAGGATTCAATGTAGCTAGAACCACCTTTCCATTGATATATCTTCTTTATAGTGGTGTTGCTGGGAGCTCCTCTTTATGGTTAACTTCCCTTTCTTACCGATCTTCTATGGTCTGCCATTTTAATTCTGGATGTAAACTTCAGCATTCCACCTCTTCATGCCCTTGTAGTTTACATGTGTGGCAATACTTTGGCAATATTCATACTAAATTTTTATAGAATGCACTGTAGCCTCTTTTGTGTTATTATTCACTACCTCTATCTCCACTTGATCAGGTAAGTCTGCAGCCAAATCTACATACACTTTAACTCTTGCACAACTAGGATGAGTTCTATTAATCATATCCATGTCCAAATGAATCGGCTTCCCCACTGTAGATGCTAATGAAAATAGGGATTCCTTTATGAAAAAGGTTGGCAGTAAATTAGGAAAAGATATCCAGGCCATTGCTTGAGTAGTTTCCACATCTGGTTTAAATTTTGCATCATAAATAATGGGTCTCATTTGGTATGCTATTACATCTTTAGCTGTGATATAATAGACATTTTTGATAGAATATTAAAAAATTCCTCCATCAAATTAAATATCATCAAAATATGTCTATTGCCTACCAGTCCAATTTTGCAATCACCTTTCACTTTACATTGTTTGGGAATTTGAACTTTAAGGTCTTCCAATTCTGGCCAACCATATGAGAACTTTCTTATTACTGCCAGTTGAAGATCCTCTAGTATATTCATCTTTTGCACCTCATATTCTGTCCAAATAACCCTAGGGACTCCATTTTTGTATTCAACTGGTTTAATGCTGATAGTACCAATTGCTGACTTATTTTCCTATTGAACAGAACTGGAAGGTTTCATTAAATCTAAAAATTTCTTCTTGAATGCTTCTTCATTGTTATTGACCTCTTTTATAGGAAAATCAATAGGCTAGGTAGGTAAATTAGGAATTTTGGGCGACTTCAGATGAGATAGTTCTGGGAAATTTTAGGGGGATATGAGAGAGAGAGAGACTGGCCAGCCCCATCAGGCTGACCAGTGACCCAAACCGGCCATTCCGATGGTGGTGAACTAGGTTAAGGATTTTTGGTAGGTGGTCACAGTAGAGAGAGAAAGACAAGTTTTATTACTCAAATGACACCATAATCCACTTAATTAAATATTGCAAAGAATTCTTAAGGTCCCGTAATTTTACATTGTGAAAGTCAAGCGGCTATCGCATACACGAAGGATCCTAAGTATCACAGTAAAACCAAACACATTGACATCAAGTATTACATTGTGAGAGACATAGTAGCAAGTGGAGAAATAAATTTACAATACATTTCTACATGAACAATGATAGCTGATCTAAGGCAATATCTAGAGACTTATTTAAGAAACATGTTATGGCTCTAGGTTTGCGTATGATATGATAATATTTATGTATTGTAAAATGACTTGGTTGTTATAATATTCTCATTAATAAAAGACTCTTGAATTTATGTTCAAATCTCTTATGTATGTGATAATGTGTTTTATTGATAAAGTGTGTCGAACAAGCCGTGAGACTGGCTCTCTCACATGAGCAATTGCCTCTTACTTTGACAACGTAAAGCTATGAGTTCCACCATAATGATAAGACTTGTTTTTTTAATCCAGATATGAGTTTCTCTAAGAAAATGGGTTTGAGGATCATTGAAGAGAGAAGCTCGGGTTAGACATCTAGAGGTGTCTAGAACAAGAACTATATGGTGTTAAATAATTGACAGAATGAGATACAATCACCAACATAAGGTGAAAATACCATAGCACATATTTCATACCATGTGTTCTTAGCAATCAATGGGTTAATGGAAGAATGGTTCCCTACTTCATCATTGTGTGAGACCTAAAAAAGTTACATTAACTTTTCTTTGGAATACCCTTTGACCTTTGGCTGTTTCTTAAAGTTTCAATCGGTGTGGCTAATTTAGCATGTCACTAATAATCATGAGTGATTCGACAATGTGGTGCATGTCTAGAAAAGTAGTTGATCTTGAAAAGATAGATCCGAGTAGAAAGTGAAGACTACTAAAATTAATTATTTAACTTATATACACAGGAGGATCATTACATTTATTGTCACGCCTCGAATTTCCACGAGGCGGACTGGCACCCAAAGCCGTTATGGCCCGAGAGAACCAATCTTTATTCATGTACACTCATATACATGTCTTTGTATGAATATCATTCTATCGCATGTAACTATAAAATACCAATGACGGAAGTCAAGGAAAACATATGCTATATATGAAACTTGGCCGTTAGGGCCATCAAGTCAAAATGGACATACATTTCTTACATCCCTTCATCTTCCCCACAACATCTACAAAGACTCTACAGATACATGGACATAACCAACCTAAAGTTGGGATGAGTGCCCGCTTTATACAACATATATACAATGCCAAAACAAATGTACATAGTGACTAAGAAAGCCCCGAACCAACTAGAGCTCAGCAATGATCTGCAAATGACCCGCGACCTACTGTGGAGGTCTATTAACACCTGTGCCTGCAACAAGTAAGGTAAGTCCCCCAAGGGACGTCAGTACGAAGAATGTACTGAGTATGTAAGGCTATAAGAAACTGCATGATACATAAGTACTTCAATGGCTGCCACCCATTAATCAATATATCAGGTTCGGCTTGAGCTAGGTTCTTACCTCTAGAGCTGCCACCCATAAACTAATATATCAGGTTCGGCTCGAGCAAGGTTCTTACCTCTAGAGCTGACCCCTGTCAGGTTTGACTCGAGCTAGACCTATGCCTCTAGAGCTTCCCCCTGATCCAATAATCTCGGGATTGGCTCGAGCTAGGCTTATGCCTCTAGAGCTACCACCCGTACTCAACCAACAACTACGCATTACTTCACTTCTTTACCTTTGAGAGATTTCTATGTTGATATTCATTAAATTGTTGGAGCTTTGGAACATTAGTCCAATAATAGAAGACATATGAATAACAACATATAATAACCTGACATGAGATACTTTGAGACATTTTGAAATGAGAACAACAACAATGACACTGTGAACAATGGGTGCTGCAGAAGGACACGAAAAGAGTAACCTTACATACCTTATCTTCCCAATATGAATACACAGTCCTATATGTGAATACAATAATCCAGCTCCTTCCTTACGTGTTACTATACAACACAAGTTCATAACGGAGCTCACGTTAACAACTAACTACCTTACAAATGCACGACATGATAATGAGCTACGTGACTGCTATATAGCGTCACTTCATCCTTTACAATACAACTCACTATATTACCATACCAACAACAACATAACATTCCACACATTGACCAAGACATCATAAACCAATAGCATTTCACACCAAGTTTACCCTTTACAGTTCCTCATTAACACTACGTCATAATTATCCCATCAAGTCACCTCAATACCTGTCATAACAACATATTAAAAACAATACATAGTTGATATAATCCAACATGCCTCCAAATTACCCCTTAAAGTCATTCAAAAGGTATCATAAGTTGATAATTACATCCAAAAAGGGTATAGGGGTCTTCGGGGATCAAAGAGAGATAAAATCATACAAAATGAAATTCTGGACTGGGCTGTGGAGACACTTTCACCTTCAAGTGGATGACATGCGGCCGTAGGTGCTCCTATGTCCTTGTACAGAGCCACCTGTGTTGGCATTTGCGCCTGCAGGTGCTCCAGACGCGAGGGCGGATGCCCGTTTCAGCCTCCAGGGGTCATTTTAGGGTCCTTTTTTGTAATAAATGGTCCATGGACATAAATAAGCTTCTGTTTACATATTTTAGGTCACTTGGATGCCAACAAACCATCATGGTTTCACAACACACATGAACATCACCAAAACCACATTTTCCTTTCAATACACCACTAATTCCATGACCAATTTCATAACAACAATCCCACAAGTTATACATATGAATAAAGTAAGTTAAGAACATAACCACATCTTACATGTTGATATTTAATCCATCAAACTCACTTCCTTCAATATCACAAATCCATTTTCAAGTTTAGAAGGCAAAACCTTTCACCGATTGAGCAAAAGCACACTGTTTTACACATAGTGAACTGTCCAACACTTTGCCAACATAACAAACATGATTTATACACCATATTAATCATATCATATACTATACCATAAGAATAAAAACTTACCAATACTTACAAGAGAGTGATCTTGTCCAAAGGAGTGATGACTTAGGGTTTGTGAATAGAGAGAAATATCTTGAATATTCTAGAAATGACATATGTGTTATAATGAATAAAAATCTGATTTTGTGCCTTATATAATGGCTTAATGGTCATCATTATCCAACATTAAATGCATGTTTACTTGGTCAACATGGAAGAATGGGTCATTTCCATTTTGGGCCATGCCTTTTACTTCATTTTGGGTCTCAATTGAGCCCAATAGCACATATTAATTCAGTCCACCAAATTTAATACATGATCCACCAACTATCTCATGTTTAAATGATTCAATAAATGTTAAGAAAATCAAGTAGGGTCCAAAATGTATGGGGTGTTACATCCTTCCCCCCTTAGAAACATTCGTCCTCGAATGTTAGTGACATCATCCCATTTACAACAAATGCACCTTTATGCTAGCATCTACACATCTACACATAATTCTTATAGATAATTACTTGTTATTGCTCCACTTACGCACCTTGAACTTTTTCTTCCGTATGAAACAAATACGGGTACTTTGACTTCATTATTTCTTCAGCTTCCCATGTAATTTCTTCTACTTGTTGATTTCTCCAAAGGACTTTTACGGAAGCTATTTCTTTATTACTTAACCTCTTCACTTGTCTATCTAAAATAGCAATAGGTATATCTTCATAAGTGAGATCCTCTGTAACTTGTACATCTTCAATGGGTGCAATACAAGATGGATCTCCTATGCGCTTTCGAAGCATCGAAACATGAAATACTTGATGAACTGTGGAGAGTTCTCGGGGTAGTTTCAATTCATATGCAACTTGCCCAAATCTCCTGATAATTTCATATGGGCCTATATAATGTGGACTCAACTTTCCTTTCTTTCCAAATCTCATTACCCCTTTCATTAGTGACACCTTCAAGAATACCCAATCACCTATGGAGAATTCAAGCCCTCTTCTTCTAACATCAGTATATGACTTTTGTCGACTCTGGGCCATTTGTAATCTCTTCTGGATCATTTTAACTTTCTCTATAGGTTAATGAACAAGATCTGGCCCAAGTAAAGCAGTTTCACCCGCTTCAAGCCATCCAATTGATGATCTACACTTTCTTCCATATAAAGCTTCGTAAGGTGCCATTTTGATACTTGAATGATAGCTATTGTTATAAGCAAATTCAATAAGAGGTAGATGTTCATCCCAACTACCTTTAAAGTCCAATGTGCAATCTCGTAGCATATCTTCAAGTGTTTGGATAGTACGTTCTTCTTGTCCATCTGTCTGAGGATGAAAAGTCATACTCAAATTCACTTGGGTTCCTAAACTCCTCTGAAAAGATCTCCAAAAATATGTAGTAAATTGAGCTCCCCTGTCTGATATAATAGAGATTGGAATCCCATGTAATCGCACTATCTCTTTAACATACAACCTTGCATAATCTTCAGCTGTATAAGTGGTCCTGACCGGTAGAAAATTCGCTGACTTGGTAAACCTGTCAACTATTACCCATATGGAATCAAATTTCCACAGTATACGAGGCAAACCTGTGATGAAATCCATGTTAATCATGTCCCACTTCCAGACTAGAAGATTGATACATTGCATATAACCTCCAGGTTTCTGATGCTATACTTTTACTTGTTGACAATTTGGACACTGAGCTACAAATTCTGCAATGTTTTTCTTCATGTTTCCCCACCAATACATGTCTTTCAAATCATGATACATTTTGGTAGCTCTAGGATGAATAGAATACCTTGAATGATGTGCCTCTATCATAATTCGTTTCCTTAGTTCATCTACATCTGGTACACACAATCTACCTTGGCATTTAAGTACTCCCTCTTGCGTAAGATCAAATGCCTTTGTCAACTCTTGCTATACATTCTCTCTCAACTGTAATAAAATAGGATTCACATACTGTTTTTCCTTTACCTCAGCTATTAAGAAAGATTCTGCTGCATTTTGCACAATAATACCCTCATCTGGAGATTCAAGGAGACGAACTCCCAAGCTGGCTAATTGATGTAGATCCTTGACTATACATTGCTTCTCTATTAACTGACCATTAGTGCTTCCTATTGCCTTGCGACTTAATGCATCAGCTACCACATTTGCTTTTCCTGGATGATATAGGATATTAATATCATAATCTTTTAAGAGTTCCAGCCACCTTCACTGCCTCAGATTTAAGTCCTTCTGCTTAAAGATATATTGCAAACTTTTGTGATCAGTGTATATATCAACATGAACCCCATACAAATAATGGCGCCATATCTTTTAAGCAAATATCACAGCTACTAGTTCAAGATCGTGTGTTGGGTAATTTCTCTCATGTGGCCGCAACTGTCATGAGGCATATGCTATTACATTACCATGCTGCATCAATACATATCCTAGGCCAACTCTGGACGCGTCACAATATACCGTATACCCTTCTGTGCCTTCGGGAAGTACCAATATGGGTGTAAAAGTTAATTTATCTTTCAACTCTTGGAAACTCTTCTCACATGCATCATTCCACTGAAACTTAGTGGCCTTGTGTGTTAGATTTGTTAAAGGTGCAGCAATGGAAGAAAACCCTTCAACAAATCTCCTATAATAACCTGCCAATCCAAGAAAACTATGAATCTCTGTAGGCTTTGTAGGTCTTAGCCAATTTTTCATAGCTTCTTTCTTTTGCGTATCCACCCTTATCCTTTCATCTGAAACAATGTGACCTAAGAATGCTACGGACTTTAACCAAAACTCACATTTAGAGAACTTTGCATACAACTTACGATCCCGGAGAATCTGTAACACCTGTCGTAAGTGATTGGCATGGTACTCTTGTGATCTTGAGTAAACCATAATATCATCTATGACACAGTCACGAATACATCCAAGAATGGTATTCGTGCCATATTTTAGCATACACAAATCAGATTTTAATGATAAAATATGTGTGGAGGGGGTTAATAGAGTTTAGGAACCCATAGAATGTCAAAAATCAATCTCAATTGGATTAGGAAAGGTCCCGACTCGCGCCACAACCCAAAATGAAAGATGTGGCATGGAAAATGTGAATCCAAATGTACACACAAGCGTACGTGGTCAAACAAGTAGTAAAATGACTCTTTTTTAGAACTGGGTTGTCGTATCCAAGGGACTTGAAGTTAGTTCAGTTCTAATTTGAATAATACTTATCAATTTAACAAGTGCGAGTTTGAAATAATAAAGTAAAGAATTTTAACTAAAACTAATAATCAAAAGTAACAATTATAATAACCTTGGAGGAAAATCACTATCAAGAAGAGTTCCGGGGCTTTTGGCCTACTTCACATTCATGCATAGTTCTGGTTTTTAGTTGGTGTTGGTGTTTATCGTGATTGTTGATTTACGAGGTTGGTAATATAACTTGGAAATGGTAATCTACCCAAATTAGTCTTACAACTACATCATTGAGAGGGGATGTGAGTTTCTACTTCGGATGCATTAAGCTATCTTCTCATCTAGTAACTAAGTTGGGCAATTAGGTATATCTCTATCCTAATCGCAAATCATCCTTTATTATTTAGCCCTTAATAATTTAAAGATATGACCCATACTCCCTACTTTCTTTGTTCCATCCCTCCACTCTTATGGTCAATTTGTTTTGAGACTTAGATTTATTCTAAAGTTCATTACTCTTTAGAATAGTAAAGCAAGAACACAAGCACAATCACATGACATGATAAACATATGAGACAATTAGAAAACCAAACTATGCATTCATGTTTCATAGAGTCCACCCCGAAAATAGGGTGTTTATCCACTCATAGTCTTACAAAGAATCACCAATAATGAATTCATACAGTAAAACTACAAGAAACAAAAGTCAAAGAGCGAAGAACCCTAATTTGAGCTCCTTGTGTCTTGTTTTCTCCCCAATTCGTGTGTGCTCCCTAGATGTCTTTTAATTGTGTCTAAGTTCTATTTATATAACCCTAAAAGTATTTCACAAGATGTTCCCCACGAAATCTATGCATTGACCACTTTGCCCTCAACTCAAACCAACTTAAAAACCTAAGTTTCAGTCGTATTTGGAGGGTGTGCGGCGCGCGGCTGATTATTGGCTTTGAGGGGCATTTAACGGAGATGATTGAAGAACCAAACCAGTGACAACTTAAAAAATAGGGCGTGGCATGCATCCAAGTTCAATAAATTAAGGGCGCGGCACGGGCCCTAGTGCCAAAACCCATGAATTCGTCCATTATCATCCATTGCTCCTCGTCTAACTTGTTCCTTGTTTGGCCACTCATTGTGCCTCATGTAGCTTGTGTGCAGGACTATTTTAGATTGCATAGCAACTCTGATGGTATCCTACAACATATTATAGCAAACATTAAGCAATACAATAAAATAAATCTCATCAAAGGCATACTACAAGAAGCATAGCTTAGGCCGACCTTGACTAGTTATCTCAGCTAATCCTTATTTGATCATTTTGGCTCTTTTTTTGGGTCAATTACTCCTAAAAATATATGAGCACGACGATTAGAACCAGTTTACATAATTATCACCAAATACACATATAAACACACTAAGTTTTCCTCAAAACTAAGCTAAATACGCGTAGATAATGACACTTTGGTGTGTAAACACTCCTAAGTTCACCACCCCACAGTTAAATACTTGTTAGTCCTCGAACAACTATTTACAATAATCACAATCAAGGAAGACTCTAACATCACTACTTGAACTAAGACACTCAAGCTAGAACTACAACGATTACAAAAATAGCAAGTTTTATATTAAGCATGTTACATTACAATTTAAAACACATGAATACTAATTCAAGACTTCCTAGCCTCAAGACGTGACTCCATAAAATTAGCAAACTCATGCATATTACTCACCAAAGAAATCATCTAAGTCACCTATCCCTCATCAAACATGTGCCCTCACCATAAGAGAGTCACCCATATTCACTTATAAATATGCAATTTATCACAAGATTGGGTGTAAGAATCAAATTCCGCTCACTCTCACAAAGAATTCACATGTCATATAAGATGAAACATAAGCTTGCCCTTGGTTTAGTACCCCACTAATATAAGAATATCAAAGTTCAAGATAAAGCAGGACTTTAAGGGTTGTAATGTAAGCTAAGGGATGGGTAGGAACTATTTTGGTCAATAATAGTGACTAACTTTCCCAAGCGCTTTAATACATCACACTTTTCATTAAGCTCATCTTCAACCAACCTATTTTTCACCACTTTTCTCTTCCACAACTCTTTTTGTTTTGCCACTTCTCTTTAGGCTAGCTTACACATCTTTAGTAGGGAGTTTTTGATTATCTTTTCAAAACACTTTTGTTCTTTTCTTGACTTTAATTCCTACCAAAAACACATAAACTTTTATACACCAATAGCTATTATTTTTGGGGCTTCAACTTCACTTTCTCCTTTTTTAATTTTACACTCCTAATCAACTAAAGCGCTTAGGAGTTTTGGATCAAATTCAGGTCTATTGAAAGAAAGGGAATAGGCTATGTATGCGGCTACCAAAGAATAGCCTAAAGTCTCAACGGGGCTGACTAAGATCATACATTATGGCAAATAAAGAAAGGTATAAAACATGGCTATCAAAAAAATGCCTATGTCATCTCCTAAACTCAACATTCTTTATTTCACTTTGCAAACACATCGGGAAAGTTCTAGACATTAATATGCAAACATGAAATACAACAAAAACCTCACACACACATGGCACATGTTCAAATCAAGTAGGATCCCTACAGACTCTCTATTAGGCAATCACATGAATTCAACTTTAAGCTAAAATCTCAAAGGAGTCAAATAAATGAGCCTAGATGTCTAAAAAATAGTCATTCAATTCATTACACATGCTTCCACATTCAAAATAAACTTACATCATATAGTCGTGTAGTCTAACAAGAGCACCTATTATACAATTAGTTAAAGGGTTCTACTTATTAATCCTAATGACTAATTTTTCCTCAAGATAATCGTCATCCATCCATCGTCATGAAAATTCCCTTACCTATGACTAAATTTTTTAAAATTACTCCTAAAAAGAAAAAAAGATAGTCAGTTCAAAGGGCACCCCCTTGAAAAAGAACCTAAAATAAAAACCAAAGGGTGGATGAAGTGTGCTACTACAAAAAAGAAACAACTAAAACCTAACCAACTAAGAATTAAAAAGAAAAGAACAAAAAAAAAAGACTCAGACTCCTATAGCATCTCTTCATCCTAAACACATCGGAAGATTCTCCGCCCTAAATTTAGAATCATACTTTGTTCCTGAAGAATAATTTAAGAATAAAGAATAGAAATACTCCCTGAGGCCTCTAGGCCTAGCAAATAGCATTATATCCATCAATGGGCCCGAAAGAGCCCACACTTAGTTTTTACCATGCTCCTTAGCTTAGATCTCAGGTACTCAGACTTTCCTTCAACATATAAACACAAATCAAAAATAAAACCAAAGGTGATATAAAAAACAAAAAGTAAAAACAAACTACTTAACTTGGGTTGCCTCCCAAACAACGCCTGATTTATTATGGCAGATCAACACACATCACAACTATCATCCATAGACTCTCATCCTTTTTCTCCCTTTCGAGGCCCATATTCTCCTTCTCTTCTGAACTTTTTAGTGCTCACACTCAAGGTCTGCAGCTTTTCTTACATTCACCTTTTCAGGATTCCATTCTAGCTTTTTAGGCTCACGCTTAGTTATCAATTTGGGCAACTCCATGTGAGAGTACGAAGAGGTAATAGGAAGTTTGCAATCCTCCCCCACACTTATCCACTTCCATAGTTGTGATCATGCATATATCTTTGTAGTGTGAGAGTGCGTTGAGTGCTTTATACACTCTAAATACCACATTTTCATCATTCAGTCTCATTTTGAGTGTGCCCACTCTAACATCTATCAAAGCTCCACCTCTAGCTAAGAATGGACGTCCTAATATGATTGGTACCCTGTCATCTACATCATAGTCAAGAACAATAAAATCAGTAGGAATAATGAACTTACCAACCTTAATGAGAACATCCTCTATAATTCCTCTAGGGACCACTCTAGTTCTGTCCGCCATCTGTAGCACAACTGAGGAGGGACTTGGCTTCCCCAAACCAAGAGTATTAAACACTAAAAAGGGAATCAAGTTGATGCTTGCCCCTAAATCACTTAGAGCTTGAACAATATCACTTTTACCAATTTATATGGGGAGAATGAAACTCCCAGGGTCTTTGAACTTTTTGGGCATCTTACTCATAACTATAGAACTATACTCTTCAGTAAGTGCCACAATCTCAATAAAGCCTCTTTTTGTTTGCTACCACATCCTTCAAGTACTTAGCATACTTGGGTATTCCCTGCAAACCTCTAACAAAGGAAGGTTAATGTGAAGTTCTCTTAACGTGTCAAAGAACTTCGTAAAACAAGCATCCTCTTTGGCTTTCTTAAGCTTTTGACGGAATGGTGGTGGTAGTCTCTTTTATTCTTACTCTGAATGTTCAGTTTTTTTCTTTTCATCCACTTTCTTTGGGACTTATTTTTCTATAGGCATTGATCCTATCAACTCTGCTTGCACCTCATGATTATGTTTTGGTGGTGCATTTTTTAAGTCTCTACCACTCCTCAAAGTGATTACCATAACCTATTTAAAATTCTCTGTGTCACCGAGAAAACCCCCTTGAGGTCTTGTATTCTGAGCCTGAGCTATCTGGCTTAGTTATTTCTCTAAAGCCTGAGTTGCAAGTTGCTGATTTTTTAGGTCTGCAACCATCTTTTCTTGATCATCCATAATGTTTTTGAGCATTTCTTCAACATTGCTAGACTGAGCTTGCTGCTAAAAATTCTGTGCTTGATTTCCACCCTATGTATAGTTGGGCTGAGTCTGCCAATTTTAATTGTAGGAGTTACTAATATTTTGGTTTCCCCTTTGTGCATTTCCCACAAAATTGACTGACTCTAAATTTGCTCCACACAAGGCTGCATAGTGATCACTACCTTAACAGACTTCACATCAAACTTGCACTTGCTGAACTTGTTGGACAGGTTGAACCACATTAGTTAGAGATTTTCCCTGAGACATACTCAACTAGTTAAGCTGAATCATTATCTGATTCTAAAATGTAAAAATCTGTGTAACCAATGCTGTGATTGCATCCATTTCTGATGAGCCTAGAATCTTTTTCACTGTAGCTCCAGAGGCATCACTATGCCAATTCGGATTACCCTGTGCAATTCTATCCAATAGAGTGTATAGCTCTGTATATGTTTTCACCAAAGCTTAACCACCTGCAGCTGAATCTAAATTTTTTTATGTGTGGGTCAAGACTTTAAACAAAAGTGTGAGCTAATACCTCATTAGATTGCTGATGATGTGGGCAATCTCTTAGAAGACCTTTGAACCTCTCCCAAGCTTGGTACAAGTTCTCCTTAGGCTTCTTCTTGAAACTAAGGATTTCACTTCTTAATTTTGTAGTCTTCCCAGATAGGAAGAATCTGATGAGAAACTTTTTTACAAGATCATCCCATGTTGTGATAGAATTTTCAGGCTCTCCATTTAACCATTTCTTAGCATCTCCCAAAAGTGAGAATGGGAAAAGTGTAAGTCTCACATAATCTTTGGAAACCCTTGCAGGAATGAACGTGTCACTGATCTCTAGAAAATTCTGACGATGGACCTGTGGATCCTCATGAGTCTGACTAGTGAACTGTCCACTCGTGTGCAACAATTGTACCATATTTTGTTTCATCTTAAATCTACCTATAGGTTCTGATTTACGGATGAAAGAGATAACATTAGTTGCATATGGGATTTCCACTTGGCTCACTGTCTTTGGTGCTACCATGTAGGAGCAACCTCGACCGGTTGATCTTGTTCAACCTGCGGTATTGGGTAGAGAAGTCCAGTTTCTCTTCTTTTCCGATGCAAGCATCACTCAGGTTCAGGATCTAGTTGAACCAAATCCTTATTCCTTGCCAGCTTACTGAATGGTCAAACCTATACCTGCAAGATGAGTGGCTAAGACCAAGTTATTAGCACTTATCAAATAAAAATCTAATCTTAAAACTATAAGTCCACTAATCTTTAAGTCCACGACAACGGTGCCAAAAACTTTTTGTGTCCAAACGTACACGCAAGCATACGTGGTCAAACAAGTAGAAAAATGACTCTTTTTGAGAGCCGAGTTGTCGTACCCAAGGCACTTGAAGTTAGTTCAGTTCTAATTTGAATTATACTTATCAATTTAACAAGTACGAGTTTGAAACAATAAATTAAGGAATTATAACTGAAACTAATAATCAAAAGTAACAATGATAATAACCTTGGAGGAAAATCACTATCAAGAAGAGTTCCGGGGCTTTTGGCCTACTTCACATTCATGTATAGTTCCAGTTTCTAGTTGGTGTTGGTGTTTATAGTGATCGTTGATTTATGGAGTTGGTGATATAACTTGGGAATGGTCATTCTCTAAGTCATCTGCCCAAATTAGTCTCACAACTACATCGTTGAGCAGGGATGTGAGTCTCTACTTCGAATGCATTAAGCTATCTTCCCGTCTAGTAACCAAGTGGATGCTAATCGCAAATCATCCTTAAATGATTATCCCCTAATCATTTAAATATATGATCCACACTCTTTACTTTCTTCATTGTGTCCTTCCACTCCTATGATTAATTTGTTTTGAGACGTAGATTTATCCTAAAGTTCATGACTCTTTGGAATAGTAAAGAAAGAATGCAAGCATAATCACATGACATACATGACATGATAAACATATGAAACAATTAGAAAAACCAACTAAGAATTCATGTTTCATAGACTCCACCCCTAAAATAGGGTGTTTAGCCACTCATATTCTTACAAAGAATCTCCAATAATGAATTCATAAAGTAAAACTACAAGAAAGAAAAGTAAAAGAGCAAAGAACCCTAGTTTGAGCTCCTTAATGTCTTATTTTCTCGCTAATTCGTGTGTGCTCCCTAGATGTATTGTAATTGTGGTTAAGTTCTCTTTATATAAACCTAAAAGTTTTCCACAATATGTCCCACACGAAATCTATGCATTGCTCACTTTGCCCTCAACTTAAACCAACTTAAAAACTAAGTTTCAGTCGTATTTGGAGAGTGTGCGGCGTGCAACTGATTGCTGGCTTTGAGGGGCATATCACAGAGTTGGTTTCAGCACCAAACAAGTGACCACTTAAACAAGAGGGCATGG
The DNA here is from genome assembly GCA_031232105.1 of Capsicum rhomboideum. Taxonomy (NCBI): domain Eukaryota; kingdom Viridiplantae; phylum Streptophyta; class Magnoliopsida; order Solanales; family Solanaceae; genus Capsicum; species Capsicum rhomboideum. The sequence continues at coordinate 40,358,788 of CP124719.1, read as the reverse complement.
CATGAATCCCATTTCAATAAATGAAGGGTGCAGCACGGGCCCTAGTGCCAAAACCCACGAATTCATCCATCGTCTTCCTTTGTTCCTCATCTAACTTGTTCCTTGTTTCCCAACTTGTTGTGGATCATGTAGCTTGTGTGAAGGCCTATTCTATATTCCATTGAAACTCCAATGGTATCCTACAATATATCATAACAAACATTAAGCCATACAATACAATAAAGCTCAGCAAAGGCACACTAGAACAAGTATAGCTTAGGCCGGCCTTGACTAGTTATCTCGGCTAATCCTTATTTGATCATTTTTGCTCTTATTTTGGGTCAATTACACCTAAAACCATATGAAAATGAGGATTATCACCATTTTACACAATTATCACTAAATACACACATAAACACACTAAATTATCTTCAAAACTAAGCTAAATGCATGTAGATAATGACACTTAGGTGTGTAAACACGCCTAAGATCAGAGAACAACTAAAAATCCTGAGCAGTACCCGAACTCACGCCACTCCTTGATTTTGTAGAGTGGAGAAAGCCTTCAAATATTATAGAGAACATCACAAATCCATGCAAGCAATGGCGCAAGGCACATTCTACATGGCCATTTTCCGCTCACTTTGCAACGCATTGCGACATAGATTCTTCCTTGGTTCCTTTTCATTCCTTGGTGCTCTTTTTCTTCTTGTTAAATATCCAAATACCTCAATACACTCCTACATAAGTAAATAATGAAATAAAAGTGTAAATCACATCATTAATGCTCAAAACGACACAAAAAAGAGAATAAATGTGAGGTGAAAGATGGTAAAATAATATGGTTTTTAGCCTCGCATCAACACCCCACACTTAAACCCATGCTCGTCCTCAAGTAAGCTATACATGCATGACTTAAAATATACTACAACTACACTACTTAAAACAAGAGTTTTCAAGCTTAGACTACAACGACTACAATAGACGGCAAGTTCTTATTAGACATGCTTCATTTATACCATACATTTAAACAAACTACTCCAAGACATCCTAGCCTCAAGAAATGACTCTATGATATTAGCAAACTCATATAATTCACCCAACAAGATATCACATACTTCACCTATCTTTCATCAACTATGTGCCCTCACAATGAGAGAGTTTACCCATATTCACTCACAGGTTTACAAATTAACGCAAGAATGGGTATAGGAATAAGTTTTTTCTCAGTCTCACAAAGAAATTTTACATGCAATATATGATGAACCATAAGCTTGTTCTTAGGGTACTACGCCACTAATTTAAAAACATTAAAATTTAAGATCAGTTAGGAATTTTGGGGTTGTAATATAGGCTAAGGGATGGGTAGTAATTATTTTGGCTAAAATAGTGACTATATTCCCTAAGCACTTTAATACATCACAACTGTTTCATCGTTTGCTCACTCTTCAATCAACCAACTCTTTCTTCTCCCTTTTTACCCATAGATTTCTTTGTTTCCCCATCTCTTTAAGAAAATCCACATACCACTAGTAAGGAGTACATAATCATCAAACTTTTTTTTACTTTTATTTTATTCTTTTTCTACTCCCTACCGATAGCATATGAACTTTTTTTTAATCACTTGCAACTTTAGACTTTTCTATGGACTTCCCACCTCAACTATCTCCCTTTTCTCGATTCTCACTCCTTTTAACTTTTATTTTTCAATTAAAGCGCTTAGGAGTTTTGGATCAAGTTAAAGGTATATTGAAAGAAAAGGATTAAGCTTCATATGCGGCTACCAAAAAATAGGCTAAAGGCTCAAAGGGGCTAACTAAGATCATCCATTATAGGTAGGTAAAGCAAAGAATAAAAAAATAGGCTAGTCAAAGAAACACCTATATCATCTTCTAAACTCAACATTTTTTATTTTGCTTTGAAAATACACCGAGCAAGTTTTAGACATCAATATGAAAGCATGGAAGATCAACAAACACCTAACACTCGTGGCACATTTTCAACTCAAGAAGGATCCTTACAGATTCTCAATCAAGCAAACAACAATAGTTCAAATTTAAGCTAAAATCAAAAAAGAATCTAGTAAAATAGACTAGGTATCTTAAAAGAATCCATTCATTTTTTTCATAGCATGCTTGAATTTAAAACCAACTTGCATCATTCAGTTCATGTGCAGAACCTAACAAGAGCACCACATATTCAATTGGTCCTAAAGAGTCTCTAACTCCTAATGACTAACTCTTCCCTCAAGAAGCTCATCAACCATTCATCATCGGGAAAAATCATTCTACCTAATAATAAAAAAAAAAACCTTTTAAAAATTAAAATGAATTGTTGGTTCAAAGGGCCTCTCACGGAAAAGAATCGAAAAGAAAAACCAAAGGGTGGATGAAGTATGCTCCACTAAAGAACTAAAAATCTAAAAAACGACACACACTACTCTAATCTAGAAAGTCAAATTATTATTATTTCTTTTTTTTGGATTTGTTTTTTCACAATTTCTCAACTAAAGCAAGTAACTAAAACAAAGCAACTCCTATAGCATACTTTGCCCTTAATAAGTATTGGAATAATTTCACCCCACACTTAAAGTCATTCTTTGTCCTCAAAGAATTAAACAAAGTAAAGAATGCTTATAAATACTCCCCGAGGCCTTCTAGGGCCTAGCTAGCAACACGTTTTCCTCAATCTTTCCATAAAAGGGGTGAATGACCCCACACATATGATTCATACATGCCTCTTAGCTTGAAAATCCAGGTACTCAGAATTCCCCAAAATTACACAAACTAAAAACAAAACTAAAAAGTGACATTATAAATATAAAACTGCACTAGTACAACTTGGGTTGCCTCCCAAGCAGTGCCTGATTTAATGTTGTGGCATGATCCAAGTCATAGGCTAACCAAATTTTCTCGATCTTTTCCTCCCCATATGATGCAACTTTGGCCTCTTCTTCACTCTAGGAGGATAACAATTATCATTTACTCTCTTTGTCTTAAGATCTTCCACTTTTTTGGGCCCACAACCTTCCACCCCATACTTATCATTGACCACCTCTGTGATCATACATAAGTCTCCATAGTGTGAAGGAGTGGAGAGAGACTTATAAAATTTAAATGTCACCTCCTCATCATGGACCCTCATTTTAAGCTCCCCTTTTCGCACATCAATCAAGGTACTTACCTACCTTGATGAGCACATCTTCAATCACTTTTTTTAGTTTCACATAAGAGTGGCCTTCACATATAAGGGCATTAGGTTTATACTTTCCCCAATATTACACAATGCATACCCAACCTCATCTTCACCAATTCATATATGGGAGGGTGAAACTCCCAGGATTTTTAAACTTTTTAGGGAGCTTGCTCAATACCCTCAAACTACACTCTTAAGTGAGTGCAACCGTCTTGAATTCAACATATCTTTTATTTCCATCCACCACTTATTTTGGCATATTTGGGCATGTCCCTTAGAGCATCACTCAAGGGAATATTGATGTAAAGTTACTTGAAGATATCAAGGAACTTCTTAAAATTTACATCCTTCTTGCTTTTATGGAATCTTTGTAGGAATGGAGGTGGAGGTCTCTCTAGCACAATGTCAAGATGCTCAACAACCTCTCTTTCTCTTCTTTCTTCTTGCACTGGCTCTATCTCTAGAGTTGGTGTTATTTTTAACCTTTATGGGAAAGGAGGTGGATGCTTATAGTTGTCCCTATTAATTAATCTCCTCTTTGGAGGCTCTGCATCTGGCAATTGCCTCTTGAACTTTCTATTTAGAAGCCTCTTCAACAACCTCTCTTCCATTCCTTAATGTAATTGCCATTACATGCTTTAGATTATTCTCTTATTCTCTGTATTACTAGGTAGTGCACCTGGAGGTCTTGTATATTGTACTAAAGCTAGTTGTCCACTTGACACTCAAGTTCATGAATGGACTTTTTTATTTTGGCCACAATCTGAGTCTGTTGGCCCATAAACTGCTCCATTATCTCCTCCAAAGAATTGCTCATTATGGAGTTTACGGTGTAAACTGTTACCATTGGGTCTGCTAATTTCCACACCAAGACAAGGTTGAGTGGTTTCTAAAATTTTGTTGCCCCACATAAAATATAGATTCTGGATTCAAAGGGCATCCAAAGTAAGCATGAATTTCACCATACTTTTCACAAACAAAGTAACCGCCTGAATTTGTTGTACTTGTTGAAATTGACCCTTACTTGGAGCCAAGAAACTCTATTTCATTAAGGCACACAGCTGCCTAATATCAGCTTAAATGGTTGACACATCATCAGGCTCTAACTTACCCAGTGTTTTCTGTGTAGATGTGAATACTCTGCTGGGCTCTGAATAGTCTCGGTGACCTGCAGACATAAGATTGAGCAACACCTCTATTTTATCATATCTCTTGGATAAAATTTGCCCTTGAGCTATAGCATCTAATAAAGACTTAGAGTCTGGCCTCAGTTCTTTAATAAAATTATGCCCAATAATCTCCTTGGGCTGGTGGTGGTGTAGGCAATCTCTCAAGTATCCCTTGTATCTCTCCCAAGCTTGGGAAAGGGATTCAACATCTTTTTGGACAAACCCAAAAATCCTGCCTCTGAGCTCTTTTGTTCATTTAGGTGAGAAGAACCTGTTGAGAAACTTTTCAAACAAAGCATCCCAAGATGTGATAGATCATGCCGGTTCATTTTGCAACCATATATTTGCTTCCCCAATCAGTGAGAAAGGGAATAGTGTCAACTTCACATATTCATATAAAATATTTTGGTAGTGAAAATTGTCACTCAACTCAGTAAACTCTAGCAGGTGCTTGTGTGGATCTTTATGTGGTTTACCCTTATATTGACAAGTGTTCTGCATTAGTCACACTGCGCCCTTTATAAGCTTAAAATTTTTGGTGATATTTGTCTTCACAATAACTCTGGAGGCATTTTACTGATTTGAACTCACAAAATTTAACACCGAAACATGTGGTGAAGGAGGGGGATGGACTATAGCTCCATCCTCTACATTATTTGGGTTATTTTTATTGTTCAAGTTATTACCCATCGCTCTCAACCCTCTAAGAGTACGTTCAAGCTCATGGTCAATCGGAATCAAGGGATTGCCTTGACTCCTGGTGTTTAGCATAAACTAACTTATATACCCTAAAAGAAACAAAAACAATAAACAAAAATAAAATCTGAATAATTCAATAAAAACTCAAAATAGTATCAATTCTAACAAATCCCCAACAATGACACTTGTTGCATCCTTTCGCACATGCAAGTGTATGTGATCGTATAATTAATAAAGGATGTAAGTCCAGATATCGTACTCACAAAGATTTGATGAATTGAAGTTTTACTTTGAATTCTTATGTGAGCTATTCAGTAGGTGACCAATAATAAAGAGTGATTTGTGTGTTTCGAATGTAAATAAAAATAATTGTTGACAAGTCGTGGATTAGTTGTGTTGTAATTCATATTTGAGAAAAGATCTAGGGTTGTGGTGTTTTGACAATCCAGTTGTGCTATCCAATCATTAGTATAATTTTCTTTCTTGCGTTACTAGTTGTAGGTTAATTGCAACTATATTGAGCATTTTTTTTAACAACTCTAAGCCTACTCGACTATCTCTAATACCTATATTTCTAATATCATTAGTTAATAGTGAAGTGCATTAAGATATCGTCTGTATAACCTAAGCTAGGTCACAGTGTATATTTCTATCCTCAGTGATGAATCAGTTCAGTTTCCCCATAAGGTTCATGAACTAACCCTATTTCCTCTTTTTCCACTTGTTGTTCCTTTTTTAAGTCCAACAAATAATCCCTATATAATATTTTCAAGGTGATCAATCAAACAAATAATTGAATGCAAGAAGAAATAAATAATTCAATATATGGAAATCAAATAAGATAATATTATAACAGTTAAACCACAACTTTCATGTTCAACCACCTCCCTAGAAATTAAGAGGTTTATCTACTCAAGAATCTCTTTAGAAGTAGAGATTTCATGAGTTTACAAGGTGGATATCAAAAATAAAATAAAAAAAGTCTTGAGCTTTGTGCAAGCTTTTAGCTTCCCCAAATCAGATGGTAATGATAAAAAAAATGTGTGGAGGTTTTTTTTTTTACAGGGTTTAGGAACCCTTAGAATGTCAAGAACCAATTCCAATTAAGTTAGGAGAGGTCCGACTCACGCCACATTCCAATATGCAAGTTGTGGTGCGGAGAACAACTAAAATCCAAAGCGGTATCCAAACTCGCGCCACCCCATTCTTTTGGGGAGTGGCGCAAGCCTTCAAATTTTTTAGAGAACATCACAAATCTGTGCCACTTCTGTAAATCAAGCAGTGGCACAAGGCACACTCTACATGGCCATTTTCTGCTCGCTTTGCAACACATTGCGACGTAAATTCTTCCTTGATTCTTTTTGGTTCCTTGGTGCTCTTTTTCTTCTTGTTAAAACTCCAAATACCTCAATACACTCTTACATAAGAAAATCATGAAAAAAAGGTGTAAATCACATCATTAAAGCTCAATTTGACACCAAAAAGAGAACAAATATGAGGTGAAAGATGGTAAAATAATGTGATTTTTAGCCTCGTATCAATGCTTGTAGGTTGTACAAACTATTTTTATGTATGAATTATGTGTGTTATTAACATGGTACTGATTTGGATCAAGTCCAATATGTGTGAAGTAGGAGATGTTGGATATTTGGGTATGGATTACGGGTTGCCCATGTTGATTGACCCGATCAATTTTAATTACTCCCTCCGTCCCATTTTATGTGGCCTAATTTGACTGGGCACGGAGTTTAAGAAATAAACTTTGACTTGATAATGTTTACCATATTTTCCTTTAAAAAAATAAAAAGTAATGAATTCGCTTTTTAATTTAGTGGGACCAATAAGGGTAAAAGAGTAATTGTGCCTTCAAAAAGTTACCAAATAAGGAAATGTGACATTCTTTTTGGGACGAACCAAAAAGGAAAGTAGATCACATAAAATGGGATGGAGGGAGTAATAAAATAAAATAAATAAAAAGATGATAATATTGAGGAGTTACCAGGCAAGTTACCTAGAAGTTAAGAACCCATACAACCACTATATTTGTGGGGAAAAAAATGTGTGTTTGATGTGGGTTGAAAAGAACGGTGAAAATTTCCTTTCACTTTTATCAGAAAAAGATACGCTCTTCTTCTTCTCTTCTTTAGGGAGTATAGTTCTCTCTAACACTTTTTAAAGGATACACTCTAAAGAAAGTCTTTTAGTTTGTGGATTCAACACTTTGTTTTCTACTGATCCAAAGTAAACTTGGGGCAAATTCATTTGGTAGCCAGAAACTATCTTATGTTTATATATTATATATAAATATATATATATATATATATATATATATATATATATATATAAACACAAGATAACAATTAACAAAAGACCGTTTGTTATGATTTCATCATATCCTATATATGTATACATCCAAGTACGCATGTCCATAAATGTGACATTGTAATGACTAAAGGTGTTATGATGAACAAGGGAAGACAAATCTAAGATTCTAAATTATACGAGAAAAGATTGTCTCAAAATACCTATAATATCTCAATTTTTTGGCATGCTTAATCAGTTTTCTACTGATCCAAAGTAAACTTGGGGCAAATTCAAACTTTACCAGCAAAACCCTAAAAATACATTTCATAATCAAGGTAAAAAGGTATTTTCGAAGACATAATCAATAGGAAATAATGGGAATATTAGTTTAGAGGTTACCCACACAAAAATTGATGAAGAAAACTTTGAAAATTGCCTTTCCCAAAGCTTGGAGGTCCAAGAATAGAGGAAAATCATGAAAAATAGACTTATATAGTTTCCAATGTTGGCTGGCTAAGAAGCTAAATAACCACTAAAGCGATTACTGACCACTAAATTGGCCTGGCCTACGTGACTAGCTCTACAAAAGCGGTCCATTTTTGCTAAAGCGGTAAAGTGCCTACTTTAGCGGCAGACGACTAGTCAACTGACCACTAAAGCAGTGCATTATTGCTAAAACATCTACCTCTAAAGTGGACCTTTGGCCGCTAAAACGGGTGCACCAGCTTCAACTGCATCATCAACTTTACTAAGTTTCAAAGTTGCCGATCGACCCCTCAGGATTCACTCAAAATCCCGTGAAATCAAACAAACTATACTGCTAGACTAAATTCAATGTTCCAAACTCGATAAAGATGTCAATTTTTTGAAAAAAAGATCGTTTCCAGCAAATTACTCCCCGGGACCCCTTTAAGGCAATTTCAATAGTTTCCAAATGGAGGGTCGAAAAGTAAAATAAGGGTTCCAAACCCAAACCAACCCCGCTAATAACCCAAATTCGACATTTCGGATATAATGAAACTATCCAAATCGCCATCCGGCACTCAGAATATCAAATGTTGACCGTAGTCAACTATAGGACTTTTAAAGCCCCTAAAAACCTCAAACTCTCCCCAAAACCCACTTGAAGTCATTGGGCGCAGTGCCAACCATCCCTACACCCCAAAATCAATATATTGCAACTATGGGGAAGGGCAAAATGGTCAAATAACATAAAAAGCAAAATTTCACAAATCAAGTCATTACATACACCCTTAAAAATCGTCTAACACTAGGCTAGCCTAAATTCTTAAGAATTGTCTAAGGGAAGACTTGGCAAAAGTTTTACCTCTTATTTTAGCGAAATTATAATTTGGGTCATTACAATTAATCATCCTGAATACTGGTTATATTCAAGAAACCAAATATAGCGGTCAACATATGAGCCTAGTCCTCTCAAGGGACCAATATAATAAGTCAACACTTAAGCCCAGTCTACTCAAGAAACCAAATATAATATCAGTTAACACATAAACCCAATTTTCTCAAGAAACCTATATAATATCAGATAACACTTAAACCCAATTCTCCCAAGAAACCAATATAATATATATACGTAACAAGTAAACAAATAACTCGGTTCAATCAAGGAATCACTCTCAACAATACCTGTACACACATGCTAAGGGTCTTATGGTCGTACACTAGACATGACCTGTAAGGGATGAGCTCTTGTCCATGTACCAAATCCCAGACATCAAGTGCCTGCCAACCTTATACCATTACATCCCACAATAATAATAATAATAATAACAATATAAATCCAGTGAAGATGCCAAAATATTGATACATCCCACAATAATAACAAATATCGTAACAATCACAACCATAATGATAACAACAATAACACTTGTAAAATTAATAAGCTTTTCTTATAAGTTCATGGCATGTGATTAACACTTAGGATATCAAATAGTCATTCCCTTTCCTTGAACACGCATTATAATAAGAAATAAGCAGGAACAGTTATCATGCACACATAAAGAAAGTTAGGTTTCAAATACTTTAAATCATCATGTGCAGTTTGTACCTATGATCCCTGCCCCAATACACCCCAACCTTTCATCTTAACTTTTATACCTTAACAATTCTCCATTCCTCTGATTACTACTTTAGATTCCTCGGAATCCACCAACACTAAACACCTCAAATTTAGGTATTTATTAGGCTCTAAACCAATTTTTGGGTACAACACCATTTTCAATAATGCAAGGATGAATAACAATAAAAGCACAACATATTAATTAGTTGAAAATTTTAATATAACCATTAACTGCAAATTCCCACCCAACAATTGGGTTTTATTCTTTTTATCTATCCCAACACCGTGTTCAAATTCCTAAGCATGAAATCTCCTGTCAATCTCTGTCATGCCTATGTTTTCTAATCTAGGTCTACACTACTTAGTAAACCTAGCCTATCTTGACGCCAAGAAGCTACTACGGAGGCATAAATGCGAGCTTTTGACTCCGTGCTAGTGATTTCCTGCGTGAATTTGGTGAAGAAACCATGGGTTTTACCTCATCTGTGTTCATTTCTCTTTCTCCCTTGCTCCAAGGCCATGAGTTAACCCTAAAAGGGCTTTTAGAGCAAATCTCATCCTTTTTATAACTAAAGAGAAGAAAGGGAAATATTATTAATCATGACTGAGTTTTTGGTCCCGTCATCCTGCTATAGCGGCCTGTTGGCCGCTACAACGGTACCAATATAGCAGAAAAATTCTCGTTATAGTGGGATAACATCAACCCAACCCAAAATTTCAAGCTCCAAAATTTTTAGCTACGTTATTCCGTACTAGTTTAAGACCTTATTTTCAAAAATCTCCATAACCCGTACCCATAATGAGGTGCCATTTATTAACGGTAGGACAGGTCGTTACAGGAGCCTTGTTCCAGCTGTTGACACCCAATTTTGGCATCCCTATATCCAACTCGGGATGCTATTTGACTAATTAACGTCTTTTAGATCTTTTTCAAATATTAAATTCATTTATATACCTTTTTATACATTTGAAAAATTAGTCAAACATTTTATTATTTTGACATATCTTAATTTTAAAATATATGAGTGTATTATTTATTATCGTTATTAGTGTCATATATACTTAATACATATATATATATATATATATATATACACACACATACACACACATATTTTTGTAAAATAACGACGCATTTCAAATGTAACTTTTCACAACTGTCGTACTTTATTTTTAATTAATTCCAAAATAACATATTTTATTTAATATTATCACTAATTATTATATCATTATTATTTATTTATTGAATTATATTTATTAAATAAATCCTAATTCTATTTGATTTTTGCTAATTCATTTAATTTCTAGTCATTTTGTATACAATTGATGTCAATTTTAGCCTAATTTGATTCCTATTTGACCCAATTTCCAATTCAATGTCAATCAACCCAATCTTGATTGCCCAATTTCAATCCAATGACCGACAATATAGTTTTTAATTGCAGCCATCCATCTCACTCCATCAGCGATCCTAATTTAATCCTTCATTCTTTTCCTTTTAATTACACTTCACCTTAACACCCCAAATACCTGAACACTCAACCATCTTGCCATCATCTTCTTCTCCCTTCACTCTCTTCCTATACTTTTCTCAACCACGTCAACGCCCTACCATCTCCACAAATCCAACCAACTCTAGCCATCACCACCTCAGCCACTACATCAAGTAACCACATCTCCTCTTCTTCTCTCACCTTCACTATATACTACCACACGACCATCTCCGATCGGAGAATCAGTGATGAGCCGCCAACACCAACACCGCCTCTTTATTTTCCTTTTATTTCTTCTCCCCTATCACTTCTCATCTTTCCCTCTTCTTCTCCTTCCTCTCCACCTCTCTCTAACTCACCGTCGTTGCTCCATTCTCCATCCGACTGGCCAAACACAAAACCATGTGTCCATGATATAGTATAGGTAATTTGATGATTGCAATGTCACCTCTTTAAATTCATCACTATAAAATCCATCTCTGGTAAGATTCTCTTTACCCCGCTACCTATAGTCGTGGTTGCCGATGGAAAATTCTGTTATTTGAAATTTATTTTTGATAGTGATTTTAGTGTATGTTTAATTGGGTATTACTTAAATTAATCCATTTAGATCATTATATGCCAAATTCATAGTCTGTTCAATTTATGCTTTAGTTACATATTGATGTGTCGACTTATGAAGGCACATTTAGCATTTTCAACTAAGGATAATTGTGAGTTTTATGGAAACATGTGGTGTTTTTGATTCTTTTTGTTTATACTTTCAGGAATTAAACTCAAGTCTGTAAGAGATAGCAAAATTTGGTGAAAAGGGTCTACGATAGCATTATTGACGCCCCACCAAGAGCTTGACGGATCGTCACTTGGTCTTCCAAGCATTAACCAGAAAAGGGTCAAGCTTAGGACATGGCGACGACAACTATAGTGGACCACCAAAGACTTGGTGGACCGTCACCAATACCGCCAAGCCGTATCTAGAATGGCTTGAAGAAAAAGAGGTGGCAACGGCATGTGCGGAGAACCGTCAAGTGAATGGAGGACAGTGCCAACCTTTAGCTAGAATGTGCATGTTGTTACAACATTGCGACAGTACAAGAGGCGGACCGTCGCACTCTTGGAGCACCGTCACAGTTACCGTCAACAGTGAGGCGGCAAAACTTATTTTGAATTTTGAACAATGTATATTTTGAGCCTATAAATACCCAGTTTAGGGTTTAGAATAGGCATCAATTTTTACTGGGAATATTTCTACAACATTTCTCTGGAGAAAACAAGTGTGGCAAGTTTCTTTGAGTTTCAAACATCATTGGATATTATTTATTAATGTAAGGATTTGTTATTTTTATTGTGAAAACTTCCTTTTTAATATTGTTCTTAACTCTGAGTGGCTGAACCGCCCACAACTAGGGTTGTGGAACCCATGGTTGAAAATCACTATTACGGTTTATAGGTTGTGAATTTGTGTTGTTTGTCCGAAAATATTATGAACTTCTTCATTTTAACATATTCTTTATGGTTGCAAACATTGGGAAATAAGTCTTTTCTTAAATTGCTTGATAAATAATTTACCTTTCAAAGAAAAGGAATTCATAACGAAAGCTTGGAGCTATTTACCTCCAAGTTAACAATTAATGCTTGAACAAGATTAATCCATTGAGGTTTATATCGGGTTTACAATTGACACTTTGAGTTCTAGAGAATTAAAGTGCAAACTCATTTAAATTGGTTGAAAAACATTTAAAGGAACTTATAGAATCAATCACCTTATTTTCACGTGTTTCATTATCAATTCACATTTGCTCATAACCCATTGGTGATTGGAAAATTAGGAGAACACAACCCTAGTTTACTCGTCTCTATTGAATTATTTGTTAGAAATTGACCATTGTTCACCGAAATCAAATATTGTTTACTGCTACTGAATCAAAATCCCCTCATTTCTTAGAAGTTGTTGTCTAATCGTCATCAAAACTGCGTATTACTTATTTCATACCCTGTTCCCTGTGGGATTCGACCACCCCAACCTCTACTAGGTTCTATATTTGACAACAACCGCTTACGCTCTTGTAAAAGAGAGTTATAATTTAGGCGTATCAAATTTTGGCACAGTTGTCGAGGAATACGATTGTCAAATAAGTTTTATATATCTTATTTGACTATTAGTCCAATTTTCTAATTTTACCTTTCATTGTTGTTTGTGTGTTCACAGGCTTGTATTCTAGCTATGTCCATGTCTTTGTTCAAGGCAGTAATGGTGCAATCTTTTACCAAATATGGCTCTAATCTGTCCACGTATCTATGGACTCTGTCTGTCATCGTAGCCACAACATTTGGCGCATATTGAGCCAAGGAATTAAATTGCAAACTGTATTCCCTGAGGCTCAGATTTCCCTGACGGAGATTTAGGAACTGATTGGCACGTGCCTCACGGATCTCATAGGGCAAGTAATGATCAAGTAAAGTTGTTTTAAATTATTCCTAATTTGGTGGATTTGCACCAATCTCACGGGATTTCTTCCAATCCTCCTACCATAATAGCGCATCTACTTTCAATCTGTATGTAGCCAGTTCAACTGTTTCTAACCCCGTTACGTGCATAACCTCCAAAGCCCTCTGAATTTGATTCACAAAGTCCTGTGGATCTACTTTCGAATCTAACCCTGTGAATATAGGAGGGTCCAGTTTTAGAAAATCCTGTGTTCTGCGACTCGCCATTCTAGCCGCATCATCATCATGTGTCATTGGACCAGCTCATCCTTGACTTTGTGCTGCCACTAACTGTGTCAACATATGTACTGCATTTCTAAGATCCTGATCTGTGGTGTTCATTGGTGGTTCTGCGGGTACTTCTCTACCGACTGGCTCCTCTGGAGCTGGAAAAGTAGATGAAGACCGATGAAATTTCAGCATTTGCTCCACCTTGACTAGCTTGGTCAGGTGGTAGTCTACTCATTCCTTCTTCAGCAGGCACATCCACCTGCTTACCTTTACCTCTACCTCTTCTCGTAATTGGCATTTTGATTATACCAAAGAAAAATAATTACCATGATCAGATACAATTCAACTTACAACACTGGCTCTATTGTACGATCTAGAAGTGAAGAAAAGAAACAACATCCTAAATGTCTCGTAGCCTCCTATTTATAAATGTGGTGCACAACACATCGATAAGTAAGACTCTACTCAGACACGGCTTTGTAGACACCCTTAGAACGACCTGCTCTGATACCACTTTTGTCACGCCCCGAATCCCATCGGGACGGATTGGCACTCGTAGCCGCCAAGGCCCGAGAGAACCAAGCTTTGCTTCTACTCATTCATATGCATATCATAAGCATCACCACCATCACGTAAGGACATTAAAAGGTGAATAACAGAAAACATGGAACATGGGACATATATATACATATGTGAAACTTGGCCGTTGAGGCCATCAAGTCAAGAACATCATATACCACCTTACATTCATACACCCACATATGTCTACAAAAGCCTCTAACAAATGCATTGACTAAAGTGAACTAAAAGTCGGAATAAGTCCCCGCTTTATACAATATGTACAACACCAAAACATATGTACAACTGCGACTCGGAGAAGCCCCGAACTAACTGGAGCTCGCCAATGATCCGCAACAACTGGCAACCTACTGTGGAGGCATACTAGTACCTGCGCCTGCAGCAAGTAAGGTAAATCCCCCAAGAGGGGTCAGTACGAAGAATGTACTGAGTATGTAAGGCCATATGAAACTTGTATGATATGTAAATATGTTAATGAACTCAAATACAAATGAATGATCAATATGGATAAGTCACTATACTGAACTTTGGAAACCATGTATTTTGCTTTCATTGCTTTCTTTGTATCTTTACTTCTATGATTATTCATCTTTGCCTGTGACCTGTGATACCCGGGCCCCGACTGAACAGTGGGTTTTAACATAACATATCGTTATGTTGGGATTGGCTTGAGCTAGGCTTATGCCCCTATAGCTGCAACCCATGAATTAATGTATATCGGGATCGGCTCAAGCTAGGTTATTACCCCTAGAGCTACCACCCACACCAACATATCAGGTTCGAATCGAGCTAGGTTATTACCCGTAAAGCTGCCCCCTGTCAGGATCGGTCCGAACTAGCCTTATGCCCCTAGGACTGCCCCCTGGTCCAATAATTTCGGGATCGGTTTGAGCTAGGCATTGTGCCCCCAAAGCTACCACCCATACTTGATCATTAACCATATATGCATTACTTTGAGATTGATACTATGATAGTCACAACTTTACTTTAAGCTTTCGATCAATAACCAATGAGTGAGAGACATGTAAATAAACATTGTGAGAAACATAACATTATTAGAACCATAACACCATTGGAACCTTTGGACAATAATCCATGAACAAGAGATATGAGTATAATCACTATTGGAACATGGGAACATAACCCTATTGGGCTTTTGGAACATTAACCATGAATATGAGACATGATATTCACAATTGATCATTGAGTAGGAAACATATGATATTGACCATTGATAACCAGATATAGGATACCTTAGCACATTTCGGGATTGGACAAGCGTAATGTCAATGTGAATACTATTTGCCGCAGAAAGATACGGACAGAGTAACCTTACATACCTTGTATCCTCAATAAGAATATACAATCTTAGATGTGCATACAATAGTCCCGCTCCTTCTTTATGTTTCACTCTACAACACAAATACATAACGGAATTGACATTAACCACCAACTACCTTACAAATGCATATAACATCAATGAGTTACATTTTTGCCTTTAAAATGTCATTTTCCCCTTGACAATACCATTAATGAAATTATCATACCAATAATCCCACAATATTCCATACATTGACTAATACATGATAATCAATAACATTTCACCACAATACTTCTCCTTTACACTTTCTCATCCACACCATATCACAAATAATTCATCAATGCACCCTAATGCACTTCATAACACATATCGGCCAAAATCCCATATTTTAAACTTATAGAAAAATAACAAGTTTACTAACAAAATCACACCATACATGTTCATATTTTATCCATACCATGCTCTTTCATCAAAGTCACAAGTCAAATTTCAAGCTTAAATCCCATGGATCACAAATCTTTTACAAAAACACAAAGTACCATGTTCAATACTTCCAAGCATAACCAACATGATTTACATACTCTCCCATGCATATAATATATTAATCCATAACAATAATCACTTACCCAAGCTTGAAAAATGATGATCTTCCTCCAAAAGCTGGCTTTGAGTTCTTAGGGTTTTGAGAGAAAATATCTTATCTTTTGGTCTAAAAAGGCATGAGACTTGTGATGAATAAAATAAGATTTTTTATCCCTTTTATAATCCTTTAAGTCCATCCTTATCCACTCTTAAATCAATAAATTCTTGGTCTAGAAGGTCAAGGCAAGAATGGGTCATTTGACCCATTTTTGGCCCATGTCTTCTTTCACATTTTGAGCCCTTTTTGAGCCCAATTCACTTAATCCAATAAAATTGATAATTTCTCATGTTTAAATCATTTCATACGCGTTACAAAAATATTTCCACTCACACTATTCATATCCGTAGCCTCAATCCCCAAAACAAGTGATTCCAGCCACGTATGGCTCATTTTGACCACAAGGGTAAAATCGTCATTTTGATGCCAAATTCATTCTCGAGTAATTTTGTCATACCAATATAATATTTCATTCATTCCATGTATATACTAGTTGTTGTAGAAGAAACGTGGCAAAAATTGGCTCGATACGTCCCCGGGTACCCTTGGGACTTGGAAAATTTCCAACTTTTGAAAAAGTGGCAAAACCAGCCTGGCAAGCCCTTGGGAGCACCATATTGCTACCTATGAGCACAAAAATTTGGCCCAGAGAGGCGTGGCACTCCCTCTGGCGCGCCCCAACCTTATTTTTTTTGAAAATTTCATTTTTCGACTTTTCTTCGCGGGTTTGGTTAGATACTTCAAGTCCTATTCTTTAACTTACTTCTTACCCTTAATATAATTTTTTTAGAGGTCCTCTTAGCCTCATTTTTAACCCGACAAATGTTCCATGAAAATCACAAAACACCTCATATGAAAGGCTAATCACATGTACGAGGCCAAATTTCAATTTTCTCATCATTAACATTACTAAATACATGCTTATAGCTCTCGACACCTAAGTAAACATTATTTAATGTCGTCAACTAGGGTTAGGAAGGTACGGGGTTTTACAAAATGGGCCGCCAATCTTTATCCAGAATGTGCATATTGTTACTGCCTTGCGATAGTACCAGCGTCGGACCATCACACTCTTGGTGGATTGTCGCAGTTGCCGTCAGAGGTAACGCAGCAGAGCTTATTTTGAATTTTGAACAATATTTATTTTGAGCCTATAAATACCCAGTTTAGGGTTTGGATTAGGCATCAATTTTTACTGGATATATTTCTACGACTTTTCTCTGGAGAAAACAAGCTTGACTAGTTGATTTGAGTTTAGAACATCATTGGAGATTATTTCTTATTATAAGGATTCATCCATTTTATTATGAAAACTTCCTTCTTCATATTGTTCTTAACTATGAGTGGCTGAACCACCCATAACTAGGGGTGTGGAACCCATGGTTGAAAATTACTATTAGGGTTTATGGGTTGTGAATTTGTGTTGATTGAAAATATTATGAACTCCTTCGTTTTAACATATTCTTGAAGGTTGAAAACATTGGGAAATAAGTCTTTTGTTAAATTGCTTGGTAAATAATTTAACTTTCAAAGAAAGGGAATTCATAATGAAAGCTTGGAGCTAATAACTTCCAAGTTAGCGATTAATGCTTGAATAAGATTAATCCATTGAGGTTTAGATCAGGTTTACAATTGACACTTTGAGTTTGAGAGAATTAACGTGCAAACTCATTTAATGAACTTATCACCCGCATCAGGTATGTTTCCTTAAATTCTCAAGTATTGAATGACATAGTTTTACATCATTTACTTCTAATGCTTTCTTTCAAATACAATGATTTCCTTCTCTATTTGTGATATGCTTTCCACAACTAAATGTCAGAATCTAGAAAACATGCTTACTGGATATATTTTGTGCCCCAATCTGCTTAATCTCTTCATGCTCTAGTTGTTTGGTTGCTGCAGACCAATTCTTAAACAATAATTAGGGACAAATGTCTATAGCTTTGTTTATGTGTGTGCGTTATGGATGTGTACATTCGTAGGATGGTATTTGATGTTAATAGGAACTTGAGTCTGTGTTTGGGAAAGTGGAAGAGCTTGCTTGGGTTTGGGATTTTCTGGTGGCACTGCCAAGATACCTTATTAGTTTAAGATATCCTTTTGTTGTATTATTATAGTTAAGTCATTTTTTGTATTTTATATTGAACACTACTGATGTAATAAATTTAATGGGGTTGCTCGAGTAGGGGATATTACGTGCTATGTGTGTCTCTTCCATTTTCTTTTAACTCTGAAAATTCTTACTCCTTATTTTGTTCAAATGTTTTTAAAAACATTATTTGTTTAATGTTGTTTTCCATCATTTTATCAAAGTCACTATTTAGCCTTGTTTTCACAATTTGGACTGAGGTGATACTTATTTCAAACTATATATATGAAAACACTCTCTCCAAATATAGAGTTAGCGGGAGAGTAAAAGGAATTATAAGGTCTAATTTCCAAGTTAAAAATTAAGCTGACGCATCCCCGGGAGTATCACCTACCCATGTTATTTTAAAAAAAGTATTGTGTATCTATACGTAGATATAATTATGTGTTATATTAAAAACTTGAATGTTTTTTGTTGTTATTTTTAAAGAAAACAACAATATTACTATTTTTAAACTTAATACGACCTCTAATTAAAATTATTATTAAGGTGGAAGAGCACGATGAATAATATCGTAGTATCATCCCCATAAAGCGACACACATTTTTTCTTAAAAAGGGAGAAATCTCTTTCATGATTTTATTTAAATCTCATAATGTTCTTTCCTATAAAAATTAATTTTATTACTATGCTATTTAATTTTTCTTATTTGTTTGGGATAGATGAGTTAATAATTAATGATCTTAGGCACATTTATACACCTAAGTGTCATTATCTACGCACGGTTAGCTTAGTTTTGAGGATAACTTGGTGTGCTTAATGGATTATAAAGTGTTCTTTGTGTAAATATGTGCTAAGTTGTATGTTTGGTGTTTAAGGTTCATTTGAAACAATTCAAGAGTCAAAATGATCAAATAGAGTTTAGATTAGAAAACTAGTTAGGCTAGCCTAAGCTATGCTTGATCTAGTGTACTTTGATTTGCTCTATTGTATTGTATGGACTAATTCTTGTTATGAGTTGTTGTATGAGACCATTGGAGAATATATGGAAACTAAATGAACCCTACACACAAGCCACAAGGAGTGTGGAAACCAGGAACAAGTAGACGAGTAGCATAGAATAAGGATTGGACGAAGATCTCACGTTCTGGACTAGCCCATGGGCTACACCCCCCATGGCCATGCTATAGGCCATGCGCCGCACCACCTACAGAATGGGTCTACTGGATGGGGTGTGATATAGGCCATAGACCTCACCCCCTTGGCCATGCTATGGGCCATGCGATGCAACTCCCTCCATAAAGACCAAAACATGGTTTTTCACTTAGTTAAGTTGAGGGAAAAGTTGTCAATGCTTATGTTTAGTATGGGGAAGATTTCCGACGAACATAAAGGGATATATAAAGAGACTTATCCACAATTACAAGGAACTTTTGTAACAATACACGATTGGAGAGAGGAGAAGGCATTAATGGCTCTACTCTAGGGATTTTCTTTCTTTAACTTCTAGTGTTTTTTTTTAGTTTTACTTACGAATTCATTAATGGTGATTATTTGTATGAATATGAGTGGATAAACTCCCTATTTATAGAGTTTAGGCTATGAACATGATTTCTTAGAGTATATTCAAGTTGGTTAATGTTAAATATCACATTTGGTTGTTCTTATGTTCTTGTACTTACTATTCTATTGATTCGTGACCTTTAGAATACATCTATATTTCTTTTGTGATCCCCGAAGGAGTAACATTATATTAGAATGTGGAACATAATGAATGGTTTGTTGTCTTTAAGATGAATTAAAGATAAGATTCATGGTTAGGATAGGAATTTACCTAATCAGCACCGTTTGGCTCAAATACGGGATGAAATATAAATGCATTTGAATTAGTTCCCACATCCCCGCTTAATGATGTAGTTGTGAGGCTAATTTAAATAGAAGATTTGAGGCTCGAAAGATCATAATCATGATATTAACTCCGTGAATCAACAATCAATATAGATAGCTTAACCAACAAGACTGTATAGCTTCGCATGAATGTTCAAAATGCCTTGACCCTGGAACCCTCCTAATTATTATTTCCGACACTTTTAATTTATGTTATTGTTCATTGTTAATTTTAGAATAATAAAACTTAAACTCTTTTTGGTTACAATTTGCACTCGTTTAACCTTAATAGTAATACTTGAATTGGATTGTCTGCTAAATGCCAAGTTCCTGTGGGATCGATATTCGGCTACATATTTGTCTCACTTCTTTATCCTTGCTTATATGATAATTTTTATTTATTATTTGATTTCCTATTATACGTCTTACTTATTAACAAATTTATATTCCTTGTTCTCTTATCCGTTAGGTTCCTGTTAATTAGATTAAAAGAAAATTGTTTTCCTATATTTTCCTTTATTTGTTTCCTTAAACAGTTGTTTTGACATTTTTTAATATTAGTACACATATTAATCCTCTTCCTTTTCCCTTTTATTTATTTTTTAAAAATAAATTATCTTTCCATTCCTATCCACTTTACTTTTTCCTTTTACTTGTCTAACATGTTATCTCTGGTTTCCCTAATAACCCTTTAAAAATGCACTTATTGATTTTCTTTATTTTTATCATTTTCCTTATATTGTTCAATGTGCTATTATTTTACATTATGTGTTATTTTTTACTATTTTATATGATTGGCATCCCGTTTATATATTCCTCCACTTGGAACCTCTTTTCTTTTTCGTTTGAGAACGGTTGTGTGGTTGCATGGACATTCATTTTATAAAATACCCTTATTGAAAATGTCTCATGAATCGCTCGATCAGCGGTACATCGACAATCATAATCTTTTCCTCTCTCAAGTTGTCTGTTTGAGGGAACCATGTAAAGAAACCACTCTTATTCACTAGATCTTCACAGTATATTTCTAAACTAAGGAATATGCATGCGTCCTGTTAAATTTAAGGTGTCTTCATAATTTTTATGCATATGCCTAATTTGTTACTTCTTTAAAATTGTTCTTAAATTTGTATTTGACAACTTTTCTTTATTATTTCTCCCATAATACATCTCCACCCTCTATTCAAATTTCTCTAAGTCTCAAGTTTCGAACTACATCTGACCTGATTGTTGTTCCAACAAGATACATAGGCAATTCTTTATAGGGATGCGGTCTTCCTTTTTTTTATTTTACAAAATATCCTCATATTTAAAAATGTGAAACAATCTTGATTATTTAAATAATTTTTAAGCCAAATCTTACACTCTCCCTTTCTTTCACCTTCCCATAATGTCATAAGTGTAAAACTAGAGCATTTTTGGGGTTATTCAAATGATTTTCACAATTTTCCAAATTGTCAATTGTTTCAAACTAAATGTCTCGGTTAAGCTAATTCTTCAAAAAGTTCTCAAATTTTCAGCTATTGTTATTTTTCAAAATAAAATATCTTTAAATATTCTATACGTATCTTTTAAATATCTTATCATTATTTACTTGTTCATTCCATCTGCTTAAGTACGAGCTTAATATTTAGGTCTTACTTAGAGCCTATCCTCAACCTTTTGATATCAATTCACTTCTCAAGCTTAAGTTTTAACCCACCCATTCATCCTAAAGTCCTCTTTGACAAGATACCTTTGATATTATTACCTTAATTTTTGTGTATACAAATTCTCATTTTTCTTGACTTATTATTTTTTTCTTAAAGGTTGTCTATCATTTGAACATCGGCTTGATTGAAATCTGCAATATGAAAAATATGCTCAATATCTGAAAAGATTTCAACATTCTTCCTTTTCAGCTAATGCAAACCACTATTTGGACTGTATCTCCTTATTCCAGCCTTACTCACACACCCTCTCAACAGTTGCCTTTGGCACACACCACTATTGGAAGTGAGGAAGTTGATTTAGACATACGACAATAAAAGCTTCATGACATAGAAAAGAGGTTGGATGAATGTTTACGTTCCAATGGTTGCTTTTCCTCCAGGATACAAAGTCCCAAAACTGAACATGTTTGATGGGCATGGAGATTCAATCACACATCTAAAGGACTATTGCGAAAAATTAGTTGGTATAGGGCATCATAAGGCTCTTCAAATGAGATTATTTATTCAAAGTTTTTCAGAGATAGCACTCACCTGGTTCACCAATCAAGACTTTGACAAATGGCATACATGGAAAGACATGGCTCAAGACTTTGAGAGACAATAAAAGTTTAATATCAAGGTCAATCTGACAATGTAGGATTTGCTCAAAGTAAAGAGAATGAATCATGAATCTTTTGATGAATATGCAATACGATGGAGATTGGAATCTTCTAAGATACGCCCTTCTGTGCTTGAAGAAGAGTTGGTCCAAACTTTCATCAGGTTTCTAGATGATATATACTACCAAAAATTGTACTTCTTAAGCAATCAAAGTTTTGAGAGCCTGATTTCAATGGGGAAAAGGTTAGAATATGGTATTCGAACAGGAATACTTATTGATATTTTTGCAATATCAACTAATTTTCAAGAACCAAAGAGTCCATCCGAGTAAAGGAAAAAGGATTTATCACCCTCCATACCTAAGACACAATGCTATCAGGATAATGAATAAGTCCATGATATTTTTGGTTTCCATAATGAGTAACTCGAACCTTATGACTCACAAGATTCTAAACACAAGGCTTATAAGATTCAACCATACTCTTTCAAGCAAGTTCTCAAAATAAGGCTTCTCATACACAGCCAAACTTTCAACATTGGCCTTATCCATTACGATATGATTTTCATCAACCAAAGAGAATGATGCCTCATACCTTTACTCCTTTGACTGAGCCATTGGAGAGCATATTTGAAAGATTGAGGGCCCAATGTATAGTGCAACCAAGAAGGAGATAGATTCTAATTATCCATATTCTAACTTTGACCCATCCAAAAATTATGCATATCACTCAAATATACAAGTTCATGATACTGGAGAACGTCCCACACTAATGTATAAGATTCAGAATTTGATTGAAAAGGGAGAAATAAAAGTGCAGCAAGGCCCAATAAGCAACATCTATGATCCCATTACTATGGGTAAAATCATTATTCAAAGTGATCCAACAAAAAAAAATTCCAGACATTTGCTAAATAAGGGCAAAGCACATCACATAAACTGATAAGGACAGACCATCATCGTTATAAGCAAAATTCCATCACTCTCCATTCATCTGCCCTATAGCCAATAATTTTTTTTTTTGGATTTCTTTACCTTCCTTTGTATTCATGAACTACGTTTGACCTGATTTTCATTTGGGTACGTAGGTAGCCCATTATTGGGTTCGGTCTTAATCCAATAAAAAATTCTTTTTCCTTCCATATCCAATTCAAACACTTCACTCAAATCCAAATCTGAAATATCAGGCTAATAGGGCTGATTCTTGAGCATATAAAGATAGATTTAAATTGAGATCATGATGTTCAAATGTAAGACAACCATTTTTTTAACTAATATTTTTCATTAAGTTAAGCAGGAATATAAGACTCCATAAGTGAAAATTAGGGCAGAAGTTTTGAGGAAACTACAAAAATTTCACAAGGAAGCAGTATGTCAATCACAAGGACATGCAAAAGGCATCTTTTATCCTAAACTAGGAAGAAATTTTTGAGGATTTCTCTAAAATTTCACCTTGAAGGAATACAAGCCTCAATCAATGAGATCAAAACAATGATGAGGATCTAAAAATAAAGTTAAGGTAAGAATCAACTTTTCTTTAAAAACTAACAATTTTTTTGTGAGCGCAGGATTAACAAGTACAAATTCTAGAGCTATTCTCACAATTAAGAACAACCGTCATCAAGATATACTCTACTCTCTTTGACATAAAGGTTAATTTACTCAACACTTATCAATTTTTTTTAAAATACATGCTACTTTTGAGCTACTTTATTTAATTAATACTACTTCGTCGGACCTTAAAATGAGCATGGGTTACTTGACGGACCTTAAAGTAATCATGGGTTCCTCGCTGGACCTTAAAATAAGCACGGGTTCCTTGCTGGACCTTAAAATAAGCATAGGTTCCTCGCTGGATCTTGAAATAAGAATTATTGGGTTCCTTACCGGACCTTAAAATAAGCATCGATTCCTCGTTGGACCTTAGAATGCATAGTATTGGGTTTCTCACTGGACCTTAAAATAAGCATGGGTTCCTCGCCAGACCTTAAAATGAGCATGAGTTCCTCACCGAACCTTAAAATGAGCATGGGTTCCTCGCCAAATCTTAAAATAACCAGTATTGGGATCCTCAACGGACCTTAAAATGAGTATGGGTTCCTCGTCGGACCTTAAAATATGCCCTATTGGGTTTCTCACCAAACCTTAAAATGAGCATGGATTCCTTACTGAACCTTAAAATGATCATGGGTTCCTCGTCGGAACTTAAAATGAGCATGGGTTCTTCGCCGGATCATAAAATAAGCATTATTTGGTTCCTCTTCGGACTTTTAAATGAGCATTATTCGATTCTATGCCAGATCTTAATATGAGCGTCTATTGAGTTTCATGACAAATAAGAGATGACTAAACATTTCTCTCTCCCCTACTTTTTACGTAATTCTTTATCCCTATTCTCACTCTATCTTTTACATTACTCATACTCTCATCTTGTCGCCTCATACTATCCTCACTCAAATTCATTAATTTTTTTTAGCGATCTCATTCATCTCTAAATTTAGAACTACATACGGCCTGATTCTCGTAAAACCAAATATATGTAGGCGACTTGAAACTGAAGTCTCGGCTACATCATTCCACAATTCCCTTTTATCTCTCCTGATATTGAAGGAATGTTCTCTCAATCACACAAAATTAGCTACTAAGTCAATGTTATTCGCTCGACAGTTCTTCTATCATTCCCGAGCAAAGAAGGGGCAGCTATTGACACCTAATTTTGACCCCCTATATCAAACTCGGTGTAATGACCTTCCAGGTTATTTTCTCAATTTTTTTTCATTTTAAGCCTTCCCAAAGTGTCTACAAGCCAATTTATTACTTGATGAAACTGTCAATTTGATTATCGGACAGTTCATTTGTGTTTTAGGCTCATTTTTCTATTTTGGAACTTTCGCTGTTAAGGAATGGGTCTCGGACCAAAAATCCTAATAAATGGCCTCAGATAGAAATTCTAACTGCGTCGTTAGCTTTAGAACATTGATTTTAGGCTAGTGGGACCCTTGGTTCTGGTCCCAAGGCTTTCAGACTTATTTTGGGCTATTGGGTAGAATTTTGTTAAAATGGAACTAGGTGTGGGACCCATATTTAATCAAAATGATCTCATATGAGAGTTTTGATGTTTTTGTTGAGTCCAAAACGTTGAATTGGTATCTTAGCATAGTTTTTTTGCACGCACGGGGTTTCGTTCAAATCCTGGTCACCCGATCGGAGTCTTTTAGGATTTAGGATTTTGCTGGTATTTCAGCATACAGTGCAGGCCTATTTAATTCTTTGCGATTGTGAGGAGTATCCTATGTTCATGAAGGGTCAAGTCTTTGACCTTCACTTTTGTGTTCCCTTCCAATGCATTCGTGAAGCAGGGTGACCCAACACAATCTTGTTTTCTTCTTCGCGATCAAAACATTATGTGTCGCATTCGCGGTAGTCTCATCTGCGTGCCTTCTCGCTCATGACCCATCACTCAGGTTTACGAGGAGTAGGCATCCTGGCCTTCACATTAGTGACATATGGCCCTCGCGATAGCTATGGGCAATGGTTTGGCCGTATATAATCCCCTTCTCTGTGATTTTTCTTCATTTTCTATGTCCCAATCTGCCATTATTGAACCCTAGATCTTGGAAAAGAGTGTGAAAACATCCATTGAAATTAAGGTAAGCTAATCTAGCAACTCTTTATCATTTCCCATTGTTTTTCTCCCATCAAATTCTATCCTTTTCCTAGTTAATTTCTAGAAATTAGGTCTTTAATTCCTTAACTTTGTGGGCTGATTTCATCCCCGATTTATGCTCCAATTTTGAACACACATTCCTTTTTTTTTGAGGGACCTCATGACAGATTCAATTTTGGAATTTTATTTGCGGGCCCCACGGGTTCATTTTTGACCTAATTTTAGTCCCAGAGTTTTATATTGCAATATGGGTATCGTTTTACTTCTATTAACGTATAGAGTATCATTATGATTGCAAGGCAACATTTTAGGATTGTGGAGTAAGTACAAGCGATTCATTGGCGATTCAAGATTGCGGTTTGGCATCGAGGTAGGCTTCAGTTTACTTTTCTCTATGAGATTGTGTATTGTATAGATTGCATACTAGGTAGGGATTATAGGAGGGTATTATGCCTAGTACATCATGACTTAACTTATTTTGGAAATTTGGGATAGAAATGTGGCCCGAATCTTAGTCTAGAATACCCATTATGATTGTAGGATCCTATTACACTTGATTATATGCTAGTTTGACCTTGGGTTGACATTAAGGATCCCTTCGTATGAGACTTGTGGTATTATCTAGTGATTTTGACCATATTCCCTGATTATCTCTTTCTGGAAGCTGTGTACCCTAATTTAACGTAGTTTTCTTGATTATAGTGCTTTTAGTATGCTAGTTATGTATTTGAGGCCATAGTTATGATACCAGTTGAACTTCTAGTGAGTATTCTATTCTTAAAAATGATGTGATGCTAGTTTATAGATGCTTAGCTACTTATGGTTATATTGTTTAGATACTGGTGATGGCATACATATATTTAGGTGCATTTATACTTATTTGGTGGTACGATTTCGTTTAAAATTTTGGTTTTATGACTGTTTTCTAAAATGGGGTTTATTCCCACATTTTTCACTTTAAAATTGATACTTTGAAAATAGAATTCGTACCACCTTTATTATTGGTTTATGACATCTTAAACAAAACATATTACTTTGGAAATCAGACCGAGGTTGATTCCGGTCTATTATTGATTCACTCTCTTTTACCACTACTTATTCTCTTTGATCGAGAGAGATTCTGACCCCTTTCTACATTACTAAACTATTTTAGTCTCGAATTTAATCTCGAGCAATGTATTTCTGAATGTATATTCATTCAGATCCGGTTCAAGTTCAGCATTTCTTACTATGCTTTATATATCTCTCTGGTACTGGATGGAGTAGATTAGTTTGATCGTTACTTAAAGTCCTATTTTGGGACAAGGAAGTGTATACGAATATCTCTAGTCCCCTATGCGCCCATCCATTCGAGAGCCATAGTGCCGGAGGAGGATGGTCACCATAGGTCCTTCTTTTGTGAGCGATTAAGCTGGAGGAGGTGTATACACTTGGTATGTTGTGGAACTTAGATTGGATATGGTATTATCGATTTATGTTGAATTCATATGCATCGCCTATTACCAGTATAATTATTTGGTGCTTATATCTATTAGCCTTATGGGGGGTTGTATATGTGTAAGCTATGGTTACTATTTGTTGAGCGCTTGCTTGAACTTTCTAGGCTTATGTGTGCCGGTTAGGTTATTGATTATCCTGACTAGCCGGTTACTTTATTGTTGGTTATTATGGTTAGTTCATGGCAGGGTGGTTATGGGCTGGTACCCTAAATTGTCGAAACAATTTTGATTCCTTTTCTCTATGGCTGTAGGATAATTTATTGTTAGATTATCTCATGATTAGTCTCATTTATGTTAGAGACCTCGATTAAGCTAGTATTAGCTTTCCTTCTTGGTTATGTCCCTCGAGATGTTTGGTTGGCTCCCTCAGGATATTACCTTTTAGTTTAGTCCTATACATGTATATATATATACATATTATATTACCCTATATACCTCTCTTTCCTTTTCTATTCATATTGTATATGTATCATTTGGCCTTGTATTACTATTATATATCTTTTTTTTCTCTCTTCTGTTGTATATTGGCTAGTGATATACGCTATTGCACTTTAATTCTTGAATACTTTTAGAATAGTATAGTTTATCCTTATTGCTCTATTAACATTATTATGTTTAGTTCTCACCATTGAAGTGTGCATCATATGGAGTAGTCATGGGTCAGAGATTTAGGGTGAGCTTCCTACATTTTGAGTATTCCTGCTCTCCCTCTTATTATTAGAATGATCTATATTTTTGTATTTCAGATACGACTAAGTATATGTTTATTCTATATTTTATCTTACACTCCTATTGTATTAAAAGTTCTTGTACTGACTTCACCAGGTTTTGGGGATATAGTTACTTTTTTATTCCTTCTTTATCATTTTTATTTAGATTTTCTTCCACTTCTCTTATTAGTCTACTACTAGTTGTTCTAGACTATGGGTTGGCTTTCCTACTGGTGGGTTATAGTAGGTGCCATCATGACCTGAGAAATTGGGTCATGACAAATTGGTATCAGAGCCTAGGTTCACTAGTGTTGTTGGTACAAGAGCTAAGGGCCTAGTAGAGTCCTACGGATCGATACAGAGATGTCTCTAGCCTATATTCAGTAGGCTACAAGGCACTCTTAGGAAATTCTATTCCTTGACTCCTTGTCGTGTGTCTGTACTTCTATGAACCTCTAAGTACTCCTTCTACTCCCCTCTTTCCCAAATGTATAGCATGAGGTATTCGATAGATGTGGATGCGACTTCTACGTGCGTTGCCAGAGTTTCAGCCCAGCGTTAGACTAGGGAGTTAGATATTGAAATAGAGGACCGCTAGTATCATCTAGTGTGATACCTGGTACATCGAGTGATTCTCAATCCAAAATTTGGTTTGTTGGTATTCGGCAAAGATCTTTATCTGTTTCAGAGTATGGGATTGGGTTTCTTGAGTGGGATAGTCAGACATCTATGTTATATGCTACAAATCATGAGATGGTGCAGAGATTTATTAGAGGATTGGTAATACCACTCCGTTTGGCATCAGAGCATTTAATAGCAGCTGGGTCTTCTTTTCTTCAGGTTGTTAATATTGTGAGGACTATAGAGAGGGCTTGTAGTGAGACATATGGAGGTGGCAGTAAGAGACTATGTCGGAAAATACAATATTAGTGGTATTCTGTCTGGAGGTAGAAATCCTCCCAGCAGAGATCAGCATAACTCGCCACCTATTAGGCCCATATAGGTAGTATCTCAGCTTATGGGTAGCTCTCAGATAGATCGTGGTGGTATCAGTGGATAGAATTCTAGTCAGGTAGTATGGGTTATTCGGTCTAGGTTGTCAGGCTATGGCAGCTATTCTGGGTCAGGAGGTATAGTACCTCACAGATTCCCAAGGGCATGTTTTGATTGTGGTAAGATTGGTCATTAGTATAGGGAGTGCCCCAAAGGTGAGTTGGTCAGCCATTTGGGGACAACCCTTGTTTCTTGCTAGGTCAGAGCTTTAGGGGTTTGTTACTACCGCAAGGAGATCGATCATTGCTCCAGAGAGTGTCCCCAGTAAGGGATTATTAGTCAGTCAGTGTAGCTAAATTAGCTTTGGAGAGTTGTGGCACCTTTGGATAGAGGTAGCATACTTAGTGCCTCAATTAGTCATTCAGACGCTCAGTCCGGGTCTGGACGTGTTTAGATTCATACTTCTTCAGGTAGGCTAGGACTATGACTTCAGATTTCCACCATGATAGGTGCCTCTTTGATTCCATACCTTTAGTTTCTATTTGAGTTGATTTGGGGTTTTCATACCTATCGATGTTTATATGCCTTAATGTTACTACATTGGTTGTTGTAAGTGTTTGTGTAGATTTATGCTTATTTGACTACCCCCATAGATAAATTCTTTTAATAGTGGATTGAGTTGATCGATGTGATGATTTTCTTGGGGACTTATGTTAAAGTCCCTTTCCTTTGGCATATTGGCCTTGATGTTGTCTTAGAGTAGTACTAGTTGTTTTCCATTTTGGTGCCACCTGCACTTTATACTGGTGTTACTATTATTGTTTTTATTATCATAGCTACTATTAATTCTTATTTGATAGATGACTAGACTAGCGGTATCTAGTTAGTATCTCCTCCCTTACGATTCTTGTTCGATTGGCTTAGATGGCTACCTAGTTAGTTGGTTTTCCATTTTGATAGCAATGTCGGTTGTTGAGTGGATTGTGAGAGTGAAGGAAGGTTTGGCCTTCCATGATTTAGTTGTGATTCTAGCAGTGGCAACCCTTGTTCTATAGCTTGTTCCTATTGTTGACAAGTCTGAGGTTTGATTTTCTAATTATCTAATTCATTTCTCGATGGTAGTCTTGATCTTGGTATTGCTTTTGAGTTTGGTACTCTGATCTTCTTCGATGCAGATCATGGTTCACTTGAGTTAAGGTTGGATTAAATGGGTGAATTTAGAAATTTCTCATTTTGGTATTTGTTCGGCCTAATGCGGCCTCATGGATTACTTCGACTTGGTGATAAGTTCTTGTGTATCAGTTGTCAGTAGCCAAGGCAGGTGTCCTTTGGGAGTGAGTATTCATTTCCATCAATTGAGTATTAGTTTGACTAGATTCAGGCTAAGTTCGTGTTTTTTGAGTTGCTCAAAAGTGGGCTATCATTAGTGTTTTTGTAGCCTTGGTGAGTTCTTATTTATGTGTTATGTTTGATTGCTCGTATCTTTATCATATGGTTTTCTCAGTTGTGGCTATGTTCATAGGTAATATTTCAGTTTCAGTCCTGCAGGAATCGTTGGATAGATGTGTAGTCATTGAAGGTGAGATTGGTTTTGGGGTATATGCTTGATTTTTGATAGTAAGGTTGATTTGGGTATTTGACATCAGTGAAGACTTATTGGCTCCAGTTGTGATTTTTGACTCATTTGAATGACGGCTTGAAAGTTGTGATAGATTGTAGAGTATGAATGCTTACTCATCAACAAAATTGGTTTGGCTAGTTGGGATCAAGTAGTTTGGCTTTGGTTTTGAGATTATAGTTATGGATTATGTAACTTGGTTGCAGCCTCCGTTTCAAATTTGACTCCATTGTGACTTTGTCGACAGGTTGACTAGGCCTACTCATTTTCTATCAGTTCAGATTTCTTCAGTTTAGATGGTTTATGCTTGATAAATGCTCAAGGGATAGTTCGTTGGCACATGGTATTATTTTCTACTGCTTTTAACCTTTGTCTCTCAGTTTTCATAACAAATTTTGAATGCCTAATCAGTGGAAGAAGTGTACTAGAGTTAGGCTTTGCATGGTTCACACATAGTTGGTGGGGCATTCTGGAGAAGATCATTCAGTTTTGATAGCTTATACTTCAAAATCATGACTTTTGATTTCAAGGGTCATCCGGACCAGTTAGTTGCTTTGGCAAAGATTGCAGACTTTGATCACCATTATTTAAGTCTTTAGGTAGACCTTATGAGGCATTGCTCATATGCTAGTCCTTGTGGATTTTTGATGGGTCAGTTTCAGTCTTCTAAGATTTTGGATGAGGTAATTATGTGGACATGACTTAGATGATGTTGGAGAGCTTCAGTACAGCTTAGAATAGACATAAGGTTTGGAAAGGCATGAAAATGTTAGATTTGGAATTCGGAGTTGGCCATATGGTTCATGCCTTGGTTGTCTTTAGCTTGGTTGATTATCTTCTTAGTTGTGCTTATTTCAATTTGATATCAGTACGTGTGGTTTGGGTTTGCATACTTCAGTCTTGTTCGATTCAGTTAGAGGCCATTTGGTTGTGATATTGAGTTTGTGGCATTTCGAAAAGTGAAATAAGGAAGTTGGCAAAAAAAGGATACCTTTGGTGAAAGCCCTGGAGGTTATCTGGGGAGACTTTCTCAGAGCATGCGGGCCCAGTACCTTGTCCTTTCAAGCTTTCAGGCTCCTTCGATCCATTGACTTTTACGGATGAAAGTCTTTTTAGTAGTGGATATAATAATGACCCTCTGGGTCATTTCCTCAATTTCCATGCATTTTTGGCATTTCGACCCATCCCATAGCAGCTACAGGCCATTTATGACTTGCCAAAACTATCAGTTTGGTTATCGGATAGTTCATTTGGATTTTAGGCTTATTTCCCTATTTTGGAGCTTTTGCTGTTAAGGAATGGGTCTTGGACCAAACCTCATTTCCATATTTTAGCTCTGGAATGTTGATTTTATGCTAGGGGGACCCTTGATCTGGGTCACAAGGCTTTTGGACTCATTTTGGGCAATTGGATACAATTTGCTTAAAATAGAACTAGGGGTGGAACCCACATTTAATCAAAATAATCTCAGATGAAAGTTTTGTTCGTTTCATTGAGTCTGGAATGTTGAATTTAGTATGGTAGCATAGTTTGTTTGCACGCACAGGGTTCCAAACAAATTTCGAGCACCCTGTCATAGTCTGTTAGGACTTAGGCATTTTACTGGTTTTTCAGCATCTGGTGCAGGCCCATTTTACTCTTCGCAATTACGAGGAGTAGTCTGCATTCATGAAAGGTCAAGTCTTTGACCTTTACGTTTGCGAGACCTTTTATCGCGCTCGTGATGAAGGGTGACCCAACCCAATCTTGTCTTCTTCTTTGTGATCGCGACTCTGTGCATCGCGTTCACGGTTGTCTTATCCGCTCGCATTCGCGTTCGTGACCCATCACTCACGTTTGCGAAAAGTAATCTTACTAACCTTCGCATTCGCAATATATGGCCCTCGCGATCGCAATGGGCAATGGCTTGGCAGTATATAATCCCCCTCTTCGATTTTTCTTCATTTTCTAAGTCCTAATCCGCCATTATTGAACGCTAGAGCTTGGAAAAGTGTGGGAAATCATCCATTGAAGCTATGGTAAGCTAATTTAGCAACTCTTGATCATTTCCCATTGTGTTTCGCCCGTCAAATTCCATCCTTTTCCTTGTTAATTCCTAGAAATTAGGTCTTTAATTCCTTAACTTTGTAGGCTGATTGTAACCCCGATTTGTGCTTCGTTTGTGCTCAAATTTCAAGCACACATTCCTTGTCCTTCGGGGGACCTTGTGACAGATTCAAATTTGGAATTTTGTTTAAGGGCACTACGGGCACATTTTTGACCCGATTTTAGGCCTAGATTTTTATGTTTCAATATGGGTATCATTTTACACCTATTAATGTGTAGAGTATTGTTTTGTTAGCGTGGAAACATTTTGGGATCATAGAGCAAGGACAAGCGATTCATGGGCGATTCAAGCTTGCAGTTTGACATCGAGGTAGGGTTCGCTTTACTTTTCACTACTTGATTGTGTATTATATTGATTGCATGCTAGATAGGGATTCTAGAAGGGGATTATGACTAGTACATCGTGACTTAACCTATTTAGGGAATTTGAGATAGAAATGTGACCCGAATCATAGCCTATAATACCCGTTATGGTCGTAGGATCCTATTACACTTGATTATATGCTTGTTTGACCTTAGGTTGACATTAAGGATCCCTTAGTATGAGACTTATGGTATTGTCTAGTGATTTGGACCATATTACGTGATTAGTTCATTCTAGTAGCTGTGTGCCTTAATTTACCATAGTTTCTCGGATCATGGTGCTTTTAGCATGCTAGTTATGTATTATTGGGCCCGAGGCCGTGGTTACGATACCAGTTGGACTCCAGGTGAGTATTCTATCCTTTAAAAGGATGTAATGTTAGTTTATAGATGCTTAGACGCTTACAGTTGTATTATTTGGATACCGGTGATGGCATGAATACATATAGGTGTATTTATACTTATTTAGTGGTATGATTCCGGTTAAAACCTTAGTTTCACTACTGTTTTCTAAATGGGGGTTTATTCCCACATTTGTCACTTTAAAACTGATCCTTTGAAAATGGAAGTCATACTACCTTTATTATTGTTTAATGACATCTTAAACTAAACATATTACTTTAGAAATTAGACCGAGGTTGATTTCGGTCCATTATTGTTCCACTCTCTTTTACAACTACTTATTCACTTCGCCCGAGAGAGACTCTGACCCCTTTCTATATTACTATACTGTTTTATTCTCGAATTCGATCTCGGGCAGTGGATTTATGAATGAACACTCATTCAGTTTTGGTTCAAGTTCGGCATTTCTTACTATACTTTAGCACTGGAAATAGTAGATTGGTTATGATGGTTACTTGAAGTCCTAGTTTGGGACCAGGAAGTGTATACGGATATCCTGAGTCCTTCATGGGCCCGGCCCCTTCGTCCATGAGCCACAGTGCCAGAGGAGGATGGTCACCGTAGGTCTTCCTTTTCTGAGCTATTTAGCTGGAGGAAGTGTATACACATGGTATGTCATGGCACGCAGATTGGATATGGTATTATCGATTTATGTTGCATTCATTAATTCATATGCATCGCCTATCACTAGTATAATTGTATGGTCCTTATATCTATCGGCCTTATGGGGGGTTGTATAGGTATAAGCTATGGTTACTATTTGTTGAGTGCTTTCTTGAACCTTCCAGGCTTATGGAGGCCCGGTTAGGTTATTGATTATCCGGACTCATCGGTTACTTTATTATTGGTTATTATGGTTAGTTCATGGAAGGATGGTTATGGAATAATACTCGAGATTGTCGGTATGTTTCTGATTCCTTTTCTCTATGGTAGTAAGATACGTTATTGTTAGATTATCTCATGATTAGTCTCATTTAGGTCAGAGACCTCGATTAGGCTAGTATTATCTTTCTTTCTGCGTTATGACCCTCGAGATGTTAGGTTGGCTCCCTCATGATATTACCTTTTAGTTTAGTCCTATACATGTATATATATATATATACATATTATATTACCTTATATCCCTCTCTTTCCTTATCTATTCCTATTGTATATGTATCCTTTGGCCTTGTATTACTACTATATATCCTTTTTTCACTCTTCAGTTGTATATTGGTTAGTGATATATGGTATTACACTTTAGTTCCTGAATACTATTAGAATATGACAGTTTATCCTTATTGCTCTATTAACATTATTATGTTTAGTTTCTTGGATAGCTGCCTATAGGTATATACCTGTTTTACATGTTATTTATACTTGCATTATTTCTGAAGCTCAGTCGGTTGATGCCTACTGAGTACCATGTATTTGGTACTCATACAACACTTCTGCAGCCTACATATCGTAGTACAAGTTCTCGCCGTTAAAGTGTGCATCGTACAGAGCAGCCATGTGTCGGAGACTAACGTTCGGAGTATTCCTGCACTCCCTCTTATTATTAGACAGTTATCTATTTTTTGCATTTCAGAGACGGCTGTGTATATATTCATTCTGTATTTTATCTTGTACTCCTATTGTATTAGAAGCCCTTGTACTAACTTCACTAGGTTTTGGGGATATATTTACTTTCTCCTTGCCGTCTTTCTCATTGTTATTTAGTTTTGCTTCCGTTTCTCTTATTAGTCCACTATTACTGTTCCGGGACTACGGGTTGACTTGCCTATTGGTGGGTTATAGTTGGTGCCATCATGACCTGAGAAATTGGGTCGTGACACTCAGGCTGCTATTTGAATAATTAACGTCTTTTAGATCTTTTTCAAATATTAAATTCATTTATATAATTATCTATACATTTGAATAATTAGTCATACATTTTATTATTTTGACATATCTTATTTTTAAAATTTACAAATGCACTGTTTATTATCTTTATGAATGTCGTACATAATTTATATATACATACATACATATATATATATATATAACTTTTCACAATTGTCGTACTTTATTTATAATTAATTCCAAAATAATATTTTTTATTTAATATTATCACTAATTATTATATCATTACTATTTATTTGTTGAATTATATTGATGGTATTATATTTATTAAATAGCAGTCTAATTCTATTTGATTTTTGCCAATTCATTAATTTCTAGTCATTTTGTATACAATCGATGTCAATTTTAGCCTAATTTGATTATTATTTGACCCAATTTGAAATCCCCAATTCAATTTCAATTATCCCAATCTTGATGACCCAACTCAACCCAATGACCCGACCCAATTCAGGTTTTAATTGCAGCCGTCCATCTCACTCGATCAACAGTCCCAAATTAATTTTTTTATTCTTTCCCTTTTAATATAATTCACCCTAACACCCCAAATCACTGAATACTCAACCATTTTAACCTCTTCTTCTTCTCCCTTCACTCTCTTTCTCTTCTCTTCTCCACCACGTCGCCGCCCCACCATCTCCGCCGGTCCGACCAAATCCGGACATCACTGTAACACCCCATACCTTCCTAACCCTATGTGACGACATTGAACACTGTATACTTAGGTGTCAAGAGCTCTAAGTATGCATTTGGTGATGTTAATGTGGAGGAAATTGAAATTTGGCTTCATACATGTGATTAGCCCTTCATAAGAGTTGTTTTGTGAGTTTTATGGCGCAGTTGTGGGGCTCAAAATAAGGCTAAGAGTACCTCTAAACAAATTATATTAAGGGTAAGAAGTGAGCTAAAGAATAGGACTTGAAGTATCTAACCAAACCCGCGAAGAGAAGTCGAAAAATGGAATTTTTGAAAAAACTAAGTAAGGGGCGCATTTGGTACCGTGCCACGCCGCTCTGGGATAAAATTTTTAGACCAGAGGCAGTAGGTTGGCGCGCCCAGGGGCGTGCCACCTTGGGTTTTCCACTTTTTCGAAAGTTGGAAATTTCTAAGTCCCAAGGGTATCCGGGGTCGTACCGAGCCGATTTTTGCTATGTTTATTCTACAAACAAGAGTATATACATGAAATGAATGACATATTATATTGGTATGATAAAATTACTCTAGAACGAATTTGGGGCCAAAATGACGATTTTACCCTTATAGTCAAAATAAGCCAAACGGGGCTAGAATCACTTGGTTTTTGGATTGAGGCTAAAGATATGAATAGCATGAGTGGTAATATTATTGTAATACATATGATATGACTTAAACACGATAAATTATTGATTTTATCGGGTGAAGTGAATTGGGCCCAAAAATGAAATGAAAGCATGGCCCAAAATGGGTCAAATGACCCATTCTTGCCAAGACCTTCTAGAATACCACATTAATGACTAAGGATGGACTCAAGGTCTATAAAATGGGCCAAATATCTGATTTTATCATGAGAAACACCCATGCCTTTTTTATCTTTTTCTAGAAATTTCCCAAGAACATCTCTTTGGCTTTCAAAACTCTAAGGCACTTCTTGGAGCAAGATCATCATCTTTCAAGCTTGGGTAAGTGAATATTATTGTACTTTAACATATTATAAGCATGACATAATATGTATATCATGTTGGTTATGGTTGAAATGTTGGACATGGCACTTTGTGCTTTTGTATAAGATTTGTGATCCATGGGATTTGAGCTTGAATTTGGACTTGTGCCTTTGATGAAAGATCATGGTATGGATAAAATATGAACGTATATGGTGTTATTTTGTTATTTAATTTGTTATTTTTTTTATAAGTGCAAATTG
Organism: Capsicum rhomboideum; assembly: GCA_031232105.1. Lineage (NCBI taxonomy): Eukaryota > Viridiplantae > Streptophyta > Magnoliopsida > Solanales > Solanaceae > Capsicum > Capsicum rhomboideum. Next base: position 40,321,183 of record CP124719.1, on the reverse strand, counting down.
TGAGATGTTGGCCGATTTGTGCTATGAAGTGTATTAAGGTGAATTGATGGATTATTTGTGATGTGGTGTGGATAAGAAAGTGTAAAGGGAAAGTGTTGTGGTGGAATGTATTGATTATCATGTATTGGTCAATGTTGGGAATATTGGAGGATTTTTGGAATAATGATTTTATCAATGGTTTTGTTAAGGGGGAAATGACATGTTAAAGCTAAACATGTGACTTATTGTTGTTGTATGCCATTATAAGGTAATTGGTGGTTAATGTTGGTTTCGTTATAAACTTGTGTTTTAGATCGAAACATAAGGAAGGAGCAGGAATATTGTATGCACGTCTAAGATTGTGTATTCGTATTAAGAATACAAGGTATGTAAGGTTACTCTGTCCGTATTTTTCTGCAACACCTATTGTTCATGTTGTCATTGTCTTTGTTCCATTCCAAAATGTTAAAAGGTATCTCATGTCAAGTTGTCATATGTTATTATTCTCATGTATCACATAATTATGGACATAATTCCAAGTTCCAATAATATTATGTCCCAAGGCTTCCAATAATGTTACAACTTCAAAAGTATCAATCTCATGAACATAAAAGATTGAAGTAATGCACTTATGTGTTTCCAAAATGGTTATGATCCCCCAATGTATCAATCTCAGAAAAGTAAAAGAGAGAAGTAATCCAATGAAGTAATGGAAGAAGTAACTCCCGTATGATGACTTTATATATATTCCCTCATGACTTTATATATATTCCCTCATGGTTACTTTATATATTCCCTCATGGTTACTTTATAATTTTCCTTATGGTTACTTTAACATTATTTTATAATTACTTTATCACTGCTTTATGGTTCTTTGAGTGCGGGTGATAGCTTTGGGGGAAAAAGCCAAACTTGATGCCAAACCTGCTTCCTTGTTTTCCGAGTGGTAGCAGGGGGAAAGCTCAGTGGGGAAAAAGCAGAGCTTGACGCCGAACTTTATTATATTCACTGGATCAAGGGGGAAGCTCAGTGAGGTAAAGTCCAAACTTGATGCTGAACCTGCTTCTTTGTTTTTCGGGTGGTAGCAGGGGGGAAGCTCAGTGGGGCAAAAGCCTAGCTTGATGCCGAACTTGAGACGGTTGCATATTGACGGATGCATTGCATATTGATGGTTGCATATTGACGGATACATTGCATATTGACGGTTGCATATTGACGGATGCATTGCATATTGACGGTTATACATTATTGACGGTTCTAACTGTTAATGGTAATGGGCATAAAGGCAAATGAAGTAATGAACATAAAGTACTTATTTCCACACATACTAAAATATGATTGATCCACATTGACTATTCTCTTGAAATCAAGTTCATTGAGGTGTTTAAGTTTCAAAAAGTTTCTTATAGCCTTGAATACTCAGTACATTCTTCGTACTGACCCCTTTGGGGGACTTACTTTATCTGCTGCAGGAACAGGTGTTAGTAGACCTCCACAATAGGCTACGGGTTATCCGCGGATCATTGGTGAGCTCCCAGTTGGTTCGGGGCTTTCCGAGTCACATGTGTATATTATTTTGGTTTTGTAATTATTGTATAAAGTAGGGACTTGTCCCGACTATAGGTTGTTGTATTTATGGATCGGTTAGAGGCTTTGTAGACATATTATGTGGGTTATGGATGTAAGAGACAAATGTCCGTTTTGACTTGATGGCTCCAACGGCCAAGTTCCTAAATATATTTATATAGCGTATGTTTCCATGTTCCTATTTTCTGCATAGTTGCATAAGGTATCCTAAGATTCATATGAGGATATGCATACGAAGGTTCATAAGCAAAGATTGGTTCTCTCGGGCCATATCTGCTTCGGGTGCCAGTCCGGCCCGAATGGGATTTTGGGTCGTGACAATCACCACCTCAGCCACCGTATCTAGCCACAACCTCTCCTCTTCTTATCTCACCTCTATGATATACCATCACACCACCATCTCCGATTGGAGAATCTCTGACGATCCACCACTAACAACACTGCCTCTCACTTCTTCTCTTCTTTCTTCTTTCCTCTCACTTATCCTCTTCCTCTCTTCTTCTCTTTCCTCTTTGTCTCTCTCTGTCTCGCCGCCGCTGCTCCATTCTCTATTTGGCCGACCAAACACAAAACCATGTGTCCATGTTATAATATAGGTAATTTGATGATTGCAATGTACCTCTTCACATTCATCATTATAGGATCCATCTCTGATAAGATTCTCTTTACTCCGCTACCTATATACGTGATTGTCGATGGTAATTTTGTAATTTGAAATTCATTTTTGATAGTGATTTCAGTGTATATTTGATTGGGTATTACTTATTAATCCATTTAGATCCTGATGCGCCCAATCTGTAGCCTGTTTAGTTTATGCTTTTTGTTACATATCGATTTCATGCCCCTATGTTGGTATATTATCGTACGAACCACGGAGCTCTATTTTATCTTGCCTTCTAAGTGCTATAATAATCTTGAAGAACTATTTTCCTTTTTTCCCCTTGATCATTACTGTATATATGGTAACTTTGATCAATTTGTTCCCCTTTTCCCTCTTGAATTTGAATTATGATAGATTTACATGCTAATTATGGTAATTTGTGATCTCTTCATTGTTTATGTATATGTGAAAGCTCTAGTATTTACTCATTTATGGAAAGTTTTGATTGTTCCACACCTAATAGATTGAATTTCTTTGCTTTAGGGGAGAGAATATGGTGATTAGCTGATTTACAATTATTTTCTTTCCTTATGCGAATACCTTACTGGCTAGGATTTTTAATTTATACAAACAACTCTCTTCTTTTATGAGGGGAGGACTGGAAGAACCTCTTTTCTCTTAAACTTCACATATTTTTTCTTGTTTTGCAATTGTCACTTCCTCTCTGCTCATATATTCTTCACAATCTATCATATTGTGTGCTGCCCGAGCTATTGGTTTCTGTTTCCTTATTTATTTATTGCTGATAACTGCTAATTTTCGTCTTTCTTATAATTAATCTGCTTATCACCCGCACTAGGTATGTTTCCTTAAATTCTCAATTGTCGAATGTTATAGGTTTACATCGTTTACTTCTAATATTTGCTTTAAAATGCAATGATTTACTTCTCTGATTGTGATATGCTTTCCACAACTAAATGTTAAAATTTAGAAAACATGCTTACAGGATATATTGTGTGCCCCAATCTGCTTAATCTCTTCATGCTCTAGTTGTTCTGTTGCTGGAGACTAATTCTTAACCAATACATAGGGATAAATGTCTGTAGCTTTGTTTGTGCATGTGTGTTATGGCCATGTACATTCGTAGGATGGTATTTGATGTTAATAGGAACTTGAGCTTGCGTTTAGGAAAGTGGAAGAGCTTGCTTGGATTGGATTTTTCGTGTGGCGCTGGCAAGATACCTTATTAGTTTAAGATGTCATTTTGTTGTATTATTATCCTTATGTCATTTGTTTTTTGTATTTTGTATTGAACACTACTAATGTAATAAATTTAATGGGGCTGCTCGTGGAGGGGATAATACGTGCTATGTGTGTCTCTTCCATTTTTTTCACTCTCAAAATTCTTACTCCTTATTTTGTTCAAATGTTTTAAAAAACATTATTTGCTTAAAGTTGTTTTTCATAGTTTTATCAAAGTCACTATTTAGCCTTGTTTTCACAATTTGGACTGAATATGACACTTATTTCAAACTCTCTCTCTCTGTCTCTCTCTCTCTCTATATATATATATACACACACACACACATATATATATGCACACACACACACACACACACACATATATATATATGAAAAATTCTCTCTCTCCTAACATATAGTTAGCGGGAGAGTAAAAGGAATCACCAAGTCTAATTCTCAAGTTTTAAATTAAGCCGAAGCATCCCCGAGTGTATCACGTACCAAAGTTTTTTTTAAAAAAAAGGATTATGTGTATCTATATGTAAATATATTTATGTGTTATATTCAAAACTCAAATGCTTTACTTGTTATTTTTAAAGAAAACAACAATATTACTATTTTTAAACTTAAGACTGACCTCCAATTAAAATTGTTCCTAAGGTGTAATAGAGAGATGAATAATATTGTGGTATCATCCCCATAAAGCGACAAACATTTTTTTTAAAAAAAGGGAGAAATCTCTTTCATGATTTTATTTAAATCTCAAAATGTTCTTTCTTATAAAAATTAACCTTATTACTATGTTATTTAATTTCTTTATTTGTTTGGCGTAGATAAGTTAATAATTAACATATTTCCTCTACATATTTGTCTCACTTCTATCTCCTCGCTTATTTGTCAATTTTTATTTATTATTTGATTTCCATTTATATGTCTTATTGATTAACAAATTTATATCCCACATTTGTGGACCTCAAAAGGTGTTTAACACCTTCTTTTCGAGATAATTTGAATCTTTACCCGAGTATCTAACGAAGTAGGCTAATAAATAATTAAATATTTGCAATTAATTTAGAATGGTGCCCTAATGCACCTTAAATCGTTAGGTGGCGACTCTTCTCTTTTAAACCATCCTAAGAAGAGTTTTCACGTCGAATCTCACTTTTTGCAAGAAAAATGGGGAGCGACAGCATGGAGACTCTGCTGGGGATACTTAGGTTCTTACCATTATGAATCCATGTGTTATGTGGGACTTTATGCTTTCTTTCTATTTGTATGCACTTTTTGGGGTGTTTGTACCTTTTCATGGTTACCCCCATTCTTCTTTTTCCCTTTATTTGTTTATTTAAACAGTTGTTATGGCATCTATTGATTTATCATTATTCCATGACAATCCTTTTCCCTTTTCCATTTAGTTTTTTCCTTAAACAGTTGTTTTGACATCTTTTAATGTTATTACTCATGTTAATCCTCTTACTTTTTTCCGATATTTGTTTTCTTAAAATAGCATATCTTTACATGCCTATCCACTTTCCTTTTTCCTTTTACTTGTCTAACATGCTATCTCTAGTTTCCCTATTACCCCTTTAATTATGCACTTATTAATTTTCCTTATTTTTATCATTTTCCTTATATTGTTTAACGTCCTATTGTTTTGAATAATATGTTATTTGTTACTTATATTGTTTAACGTCCTATTGTTTTGAATAATATGTTATTTGTTACTTCTTTATATAATTGGTATCCCGCTCATATCTTCCTCCACTTGGAACCTCTTTTCTTTTTCGTTTAAGAATGGTTGCGTGGTTGCATGAACGGTCATTTTCTAAAATATCCTTATGAGAAATGTCTCATAAATCGGTTGATTAGCAGTGCGTCGACAGTCATGAGCTTTCCCTCTCTTAAGTTTTTTGCTTGAGGGAACCATGTCAAGAAACCACTCTTATTCACTAGATCTTTACAGTATATTTCTATATTAAGGAATATGTATCCTGATAAATTTAGGGTGTCTTCATAATTTATATGCATATGCCTAATTTGTTACTTCTTTAAAATTGTTCTTAAATTTGTATTTGACAACTCTCCTTAATTATTTCTCCCATAATACATCTCCACTTGCTATTCAAATTTCTCGAAATCTCAAATTTCGAACTACGTCTGACCTGGTTCTTATTCCAACAAGATACGTAGGCAATTAAGGATGCGGTCTTCCTTTTTTTTTTATTTTACAAAATATCCTCATATTTTAAAATGTGAAAAAATCTTTATCATTCAAATAATTTTTCTATCAAAACTTATACTCTTTTTTCACCTTACCATAATGTTATAAGGGTGAAAACTAGAGCATTTTTTTGGGTTATTCAAATGATTTTTTCAATTTTCCAAATTTTCAATTGTTTCAAACTAAATGTCTCGATTAAGCTAATTCCTCAAAAAACTTCTCAAATCTTCAGCACTCACACTTTTTCAAAATAAAATATCTTTAAATATTCTATACATATCTTTTAAATATCTTATCATTATTTACTTGTTCACCCAATCAGCTTAATTATGAACTTAGTATTTAGGTCTTGCTTAGAGCCTATCTTCTACCTTTTGATATCAATTCACTTCTCAAGTTTAAGTTCTAACCCCACTCATGCCTCCTAAAGTCATCTTTGACAAGAAATCTTTGGTTCTATTACGTTAATTTTTGTGTATACGAATTCTCATTTTTCTTGACTTATTTATTTTTTACTTAAAGGTTGTCTATCATTTGAATATCGACTCGATTGAATATTCAATATGACAAATATGCTCAGTGTCCAAAAAAATTTCAGCCTTCTTCCTTCTCGACGAATGCAAACCACTGTTTGGACTGTATCTCCTTATTGCCGCCTAACTTACACACCCTCTCAGCAGTTTCCTTTAGCACACACCTGTAGCACCCCAAAAATCCAAACTAAGGTTAGAACCATTCTTCAAGAATTTATATAACCAAACTTAGTGAATTGGTGGTATGAGAAGTTATTTAGAAATGAATTAAGTCCACAAGTAACTCCTAGCTCATAGGTAAGTTGAATGCTTTCTTACCAATTGAATTATTGTATAGAATCTATATATAGTCAATTTCAAATGAGTATAACTTGTAGATTATGAAGGGTTTTTAATATCAAGACCACCAAGTAAAATATCTTTGAGTCTTTTCTCCAACGCACCTGATTATTTTACTGAAGCACTGTCAAGCTGTTAGATTTGACGATCCATACCACGACCGGAACCCACAATCATGGATAGAAACCGAGATTGTGGGATGTGCTCTTCTGATGTAGTTCAAAGACCTAAAAATCTCCCTTAGAACCCACGATTCAACACCACAATCATTGTTAGGTTCCATGATCGTGGGAGGGTTTGTCTGAGGTCAAAAATTAGATTTTTCAATAACATTTGTAGAGGGGTATTCTGGTTTTTCTCCATCTTTTAACCTTCTAAACTACGTTATCCTAAGGATTAACATAAATCCTAAACAACTCCTAATCCCTTATTCTATTCAAATGCAAGAAATTACTCAGAAAACATGAGAAACAAACGACCTCTCTTCTCCCAAAGCAAGAAATTAGGGTTCTTCATCTTCAAGCTCAAATCCTCCAAAATTTAGTTTAAGAATCAAAAGTAATCAGGTATGTGGGTATTCAATAAGGTATTCCTTAAGCCCTTATGCCTAAAACCTAGTTTCAAAATATGAATTTCAGTTATGATTTTTATGAACTCATGATCTAGGGTTCATACCCAATTATGCCAAATTCTTGAAATTAAATTCTTTCATGTTATTTTATTATTATGGTTCCTATTTAAAGTTATGATAAATGATTTTCATGGCCTTAACTAATTTATTTTAGTACGTGAAGAATTATGCATGTTTTGTATATTTCAACCTCTTTCAGAACGAATTTTTCATGATTTGATGGATTTTAGTCTATATTAGTTGACATACCATGTCTTCCCATGAAATTTCATATCCTTGAATACTTGTGATTCATGTCTCCTCAATATATTGAATAATTCATTATTTTGGACTCATGTACGTAATTTCACATTCTACTCAGATTCTAGAATTGTCATGATCAGTAGTTGCATTCTTCAGAGATGGCGGGTTATGAGCACCCGATGACTTAGGATATCATGTATTGTTTGTTGAACATTCAGTCCTTCAGGTTTACATGATTTATAATGCTTTCATATAAAGCACATATATTATAGTCTCAGATTTTCAGTATTATGAAGTTATTCAGTTTATATCAACTTATATTTAGTTGTGAGTAGTACTTAGCTCCGAGCAGATTCAGGGATGAAGGCCTACCCATCACATATGATGAGACCTTTAGTAGAATTACCTAAGTCATAGTATGGTACCACCATAGATTCTAAAGGGTCATACTAGGCTTTACACCTTAGTCTTTTTTGGACATCAGTTTTTAGTAGTACCACATCAAATCAGCCTTTATACCCTAGCAAGATATATTAGGCCCTTTTCGATGGGGATTATACATTGAACTCCATGTTTATCTCACATGGTTATATGTCGGTTAATAGTAACTCCCACGGTTCAAACTCAATAACTGCATGACCCTGTATTCAGTTTATTCAGTATAGTATTGATCAGTTATATGTTTATTTACTTGGCCATTACATCGATTTATATCCCACAATTTCAGACTCAGTATTTGTACATGACCCTCAGTTTAATTTTATTTACTTTTATACTATGACTTTTCAGATTATCACTGCATATCGATATATATATATATATATATATATGTATTTTCTTCAAAATAAAGTGTTGTAAACTTTTAATAGTAATGTATTGAAACAACTTATCTCCTCATTATGCTTCTGCTCAGTCAGTTTAGCTCTTATAAATGTTTTAATCAGTTGCTCATCTATTATGCCTGTACCATGGGTTAGATTGGGATCACTTGTGGTTCAAAGAACCATATTACAACTAAGGGGTAGTCTTGGGCCATGAGAAAGTTGGTATCAGAGCACAAGGTTCAAGTGTCCTAGGGTGTCTATGAAGTCGTGTTTAGTCGAGTCTTAAGAAATGGTACATACGTCGGTGCTTTTTTTTGAGAGGCTACAAGATATTTAGGAAATATTTCCCTTCTTTCATATCTTAGATCATGTAGTAGAGATGGTCTATACGAAATTTATGGAAATTCAAGGATTGCTCCATTCCCGCTGACTATGCCTCATTTTTAGGGTAATAGAAATAGTCAAGTATAAATTTCAAGTGATAGAGTTTTCTCAGACAGAGCAAATAGATAGCTATGAGATTACACATGATCTTGAGAGGTTCCCATCAGTGCCTTTAGGTTCAGAATTTTGAAAGAGTTTCACTCTTGTTCATTAAAATCATGCGGTAAGCCAAACTCAGATGTGCAGTTAGATCCGTTCTCAGAATCCTATGGCAGAGTGACCCAGAGTTAGAAGTATGAGCTTAGAAGTGTAGTTGCGGTAAAGTGGGGATAGTGTTTAGTTTGATTTAGTAGATAGAGTTTTGTATCCATTGAGCCAGCAAGGTGTTGTGTAGACTCTATGATAGCACTTTGATAGAAATTTACCGGTTAAGGTGACTTAGAGTATGTCAATGCTTTAGCAAGGATCAAGCCTAGGTAGTGACTAGAAAGATACAGAGGCTTGTTAAGGTTGAGTATGATCATAAAATTTTGAGTGGACTAGTGTTTCATGATTCATATCTAGTAGTAGTAAGTTAGTATAGTGCATGAAAAGTTATGGGGATATCCATGTTAAGTGTTAGAATCTAAGTTTGTGTTATGGATGATCAAGCAAATATTTCATATTAAAATGAGTATAACTCTTATATTATGATAAGTTTTGAAGCTCAACACCTACCAAACGAAAGGTCTTTGAGTCTTTTTTAAAATGCATCAAATTTTGCCTTAATCTATTATTGTTGTAAAAAATTATGGCCATTTTACTGAAGTACTGTCAAGCTGTCAGATTTGACGACCCAGACCACGATCGGAACCCACAATGGGTAAAACCCAAGATCGTGGGATGTTCTCCTCTGATGTAGTTAAGAGAACTGAAAAGGACCCCTAGAACCCATGATTCAACACCACGATCATGGTTAGGTTCCACGATCATGGGAGGGTCTATCTGAGATCAAAAATTAGATTTTTCAGCAACATTTTTAAAGGGGTATTCTGTTTTTTCCCCATATTTTAACCTCCTAAACTACGTCATTTAAGCTATCCTAAGGATGAACATAAATACTTAATAGCTCCTACTCCCTTATTCTATTAAAATGCAAGAAAATACTCAGAGAAACATTAGAAACAAACGACCTCTCTTCTCCCAAAGCAAGAAATTAGGGTTCTTCATCTTCAAGCTCAAATCCTCCAAACTTTAGTTTAAGAATAAAAAGTAATCAGGTATTTTGGTATTCAACAAGGGATTAATTTCATCCTTATTCCCAAAACCTAGTTTCAAAATATAAATTTCAGTTATGATTTTTATGAACTCATGATCTAGGGTTTATACCCAATTATGCCAAATTCTTGAAATTAAATTCCTTCATGTTATTTTATTATTATGGTTCCCATTCAAAGTTATGATGCATGATTTTTATGCCCTTAACTCAGTTATTTTAATGCGTGAAGAATTATGCATGTTTTATAGATTTCAACCTCTTTCAGAATGAATTTTGCATGATTTTATGTATTTCAATCTATATTAGTTGACATGCCATGTCTTCCCAGGAAATTTAGTATCCTTGCATACTTGTGATTCATGACCCATCAATTTATTGAATAATTCATGATTTTGGATTCGTGTTACGTAATTTTACGTTCTAATCATATTATAGAATTATCATGAGTAGTAGTTGCATTCTTCAGAGATGGCAGGTTTTGAACACCTGATGACGTAGGATTTCATGCATTATTTGTTGAACATTTAGTCCTTCAGGTTTACATGATTTAGAATGCTTTCAGATAACATATATTATAGTCTCAAAACTTCAGTATTATTGAGTTATTCAGTATATTATCTTATATTCAGTTGGGAGTAATATTTAGCATCGAGAAGATACAGGGATGAAGGCTTACCCGTCAGTTAGGATGAGACCTATAGTACAACTGCCTAAGTTCCAGAATTATGGTGCCACCGTATGTTCTAAAAGGTCACCAGTCAGACTAGGCTTGACACCTTAGTCCTTTTTGGACATCAGTTTAGTGGTACCATGTCAGATTAGCCTTTATACCCTTGCAAGGTATATTAGGCCTTTTTTGATGGGGATTATACATTGAACTCTATATTTTGTTCACGTGGTTATATGTTGGTTAACAGTAACTCCCACGGTTCAAACTCTGTTATTGTATGACCTTATATCCAGTATAGTAATTGATTTGTTGCATGTTTATTTAGTATGTCATTGCATCAGTTTATATCCCATGTTTTCAGACTCAGTATTTGTACATGAACCTCAATTCAATTTTACTTACTTTTATACTATGACTTCTAATATTATCACTGCTTATTTATATATATATATATATATATATATATGTATTTTATATATGGTCATTGTATTACAGTTTAGCTCCTTGCATTCAGTAGCATTCAGTACAGATTTGAATTATGTTCAACATTAGTTTTGATATCATATAAAATATTTATGCTTCTACAACTTTCTAGTTTTCAGAGATTTCACCATGCATCACAACTTTTATGTACAAATATGTTTTAAATGTGTATTTCAATAAATAGTTTATGTCCGCTGTTTTAAAGCATGTTTTAAGTGTTCTTCATGTGTAGTGCATATCTAACATACTCAGACCATTAAAAAGTACTGATCACATATCTCTTCTGCCTATATTTTTCATATGATGTAGATTCAGGTGCTTACTATCAGGATCATTGTTAGGCAGATCACAACTTCCAGCCAGCAGGTGATAAGTTCTCTTTATTTGAGGACTTAAGTTAGTTTGCAGTTCAAGTATTTCATTTCTATTCTTATGTATTGTTAAGGATAACTGGGGGTCATGTCCCGGCTACCTAAAGTCAGTATTAGTAGAGGCTTCATAGATAGTCAGTCAGGGTTATTGTAAGTTGTTTTAGTTCCTTTTCTTTTACACTAAAGTTTTGTAAACTTTTTATAGTAATTTATTGAAATAGCTTATCTCATGATTATGCTTCCGCTCAGTCAGTTTAACTCTTATAAATGTTTTAATCAGTTGCTCATGTATTATGCCAGTACCATGGGTTATCTTGGGATCACTTGTGGTTCTAAACATTGTATTATGGATAGGGGGTAGTCTCAGGCCGTGAGAGCTTGGTATCAGAGCATAATGTTCAAGCATCTTATGGTGTCTATGAAGTCATGTCTAGTCGAGTATTGCAGAATGGTAGAGAAACATCAGTACTTTTCTTCGAGAGGCTACGTGGCATTTAGAAAATATTTCCCTTCTTTCATATCTCAGATCATATAGTAGATATGTTCTATAAGAAATTTATGCAAATTCGAGCATTGCTCCTTTCCCACTAACTATGCCTCATTTTTAGAGTAATAGAAATAGTCAAGTGTAAATTTCAACTGATAGAGTTTTCTCAGATAGAGCCTATAGATAGTTAAGAGACTAAACATGAGCTGAGAGGGTCCCATCAGTGCCTTTAGGTTTTGAATATTTAAAGAGTTTCACTTTTGTTCATGAAAATCATGAGGTGAGCAAAAGTCAGATGTGCTCTCAGATCCGTTCTCAAAATCCTATTAAAGAATTGCCCAGATTTAGAAGCAAGAGCCTAGAAGTGTAGTAGCGGTAGAGTGGGGATAGTGTTTATCTGGATTTAGTAGATAGATTTATGTATCCATTGAGATAGTAAGGTATTTTGTAGACTTTAGGATAGCTCTTTGAGAGAGGTTTAGTGGTTGAGGGGACTTAGAGTATGTCAATGCTTTACGAAGGATAAAGCCTAGGCAGTGACTAGAAATATAGAGAAACTTATTAAGGTTGAGAATGTTCATAAAATTTTGAGCAGACTAGTGTTTCATGATTCCAATCCATTAGTAGTAAGTTAGTATAGTGCATGAAAAGTTGTGGGGATATCCATGTTAAGTTTTAGAATCTAAGTTTAGATTATGGATGATCAAGAAAATAGAGAGAAGAGTTTTGAATAATAAAAGAAAGAAAGGTTTGCCCCAGGTATTATTACACTTCAGAAGATTCTAAGTGAGTAAGCATTTAAGTGATAGTATGATGACTATTGATGCTAAAGGAAGTTTAGAGTTGTATCACAGAAGAAAGTACTGGCAGCGGGTTTTACACTTTTAGATATAGTGTTTCAGGGGAGTTTAGTATTTATGAGTATATTTATACCCCAACCAATAGAGTGAAGTGATTAAATTTTAGTTTAGATTTTATTGAAAAGGTCTACATACTTAGAATGATGGCTTAAATCTAAGGGGGAGATTATAGAACAAAGAACCAAGTCCGGTTTTTAGATTCTAATAGTGATGCTAGTGAGTTCTAGAACAGCACTAGGGGAGGCAGATACCTGACCCATTAGTATCTTAGTGTGTTTCTTGTACTTCAATCATTATGACCCACTACTCATTCCATGCATGTCAGTGACATGATCATAAATCATATTCATACAGCTCATACCAAATCATGTCCATTCTCAATTCCTAGTGTAAGGAGTAATAGTTAACTCAGTAGTACGAATCATACTCTATGAATCTATTATTTTTAGTCCCATGTCATGCAGCTCATGACTCATGCACTTATGTTTTACAGTATGCTAAGTTCCAGGTACTCATGATATGTCCTTGATGACTAGTGAGATCACACTACATTATGTATGCTCCCAGATCAGATTTCTTGAACTAGTTCGTTCATATAATACTTTACCCCTGAGGCCCCAGTTGAGTGTCAAATCTATGAAAATCGTTAAGACAAGATTTCTTAGTATTCTTCTTATTCTAGATAGTTATGTTCTAGTTCTTTAGTGACCCTTCTCATGTTTTGATGGTGATATTGATGGCAGTTGAGTCATAGGCTTAAATGATTTATTGATACACATGTGGATAATGACTTATGGTGGTTAGTAACTCTTTGATTAGAACTTAAGGTTGATTGTTTAAGGCGGCAAGAAGAAGTCTGTTTTTAGGGTAATAGTTCCAAGTGGATATAGAATATAGATTCCTGTGGTTGAGACTAGTGTAGTCATTTTTTGTAGTAGAGCTTTGTACCTTTGGGTTACAATTGAACAAAGTGAGAGTGTTCATTCTTATATGCATTCATGTTATGTGTAAATATAGTCAAGTCTTATTCCCAGCCGAAAATCAGTTCAAGCTAACAGTTCCTCCTTATTACTTCTTTTAGTCTAATGTTACTCAGTTGCTCTTATGTCTTAATTGCATTCGTTAATTTTGTCCAGTCCATGTTTTAGTTATAGACTCAGTTATCATACCAGTATTTAGCTCTCAAAACTCAATGTTGGGATTGCAGTTCTTTATCTACCCTTTTAGCTTAGTTAGTCTTAATTTGAGTATGAATGACCCCAAGGGGGAGATATTGTAACACCCCAAATATCCAAGCTAAGATTATCACCATTCTTCAAGTATATATAGGACTAAACTTAGTAAATTGGTGGTATGATAAGAGATTTAAATATTAATTAAGGCCACAAGTAACTCCTAGTTCATAGCCATGTTGAAAGCATTCTTACCGATTGAATTTTTTTATAGAATATATGTATAGTCACCTTCAAACGAGTAGTAATCTTATATTTTGAAGAGTTTTGAAGTTCAAAACCTACCAAATTAAAGGTAAACTAGCCTTATTTCCAAAGCATCAAATTTTGCCTTATTCCATTACCAGAGTAAGAAGTTATGGCCATTTTACTGAAGCATTGTCAAGCTGTCAGATTTGACAACCCATGCCACGACCGGAACCCACGATCGTTGCTAGATCCCAAGATTATGGGATGTTCTCGTATAATGATGTCCAAAGACCTAAAATGTCCCCTAGAACCTACAATTCAACACCATGATCATGGTTAGGTCCAACGATCATGAGAGGGTCTGTCTAAGGTCAAAAATCAAATTTTTCAGTAACATTTTTAGAGGAGTATTCCGGTCTTTACCCATCTTTTTACCTCATAAACTACTTCATTTAAGCTATCCTAAGGTAGAATATAAATACTAAACTACTCCTAATACCTTATCTTATTCAAATGCAAGAAAATACTCAGAGAAATATGAGAAACAAGCGACCTCTCTTAACCCAAAGCAAAAAATTAGGGGGGTTCATCTTCAAGCTCAAATACTCCAAACATTAGTTTAAGAATCAAAAGTAATCAGGTATGTGGGTATTCACTAAGGAATTATTTTCACCCTTATTCCCAAAACCTTGTTTTAAAATATGAATTTGAGTTATGATTTTTCTGTACTAATGATCCAGGGTCTACACCCAATTATGCCAAATTCTTGAAATAAAATTCTTTCATGTTATTTTATTACTATGGTTCACATTGAAAGTTTTGATGCATGATGTTCATGGCCTTACCTCAGTTATTCTAATACGTGAGGAATTACATATGTTTTATAGATTTCAACCCCTTTCAAAATGAATTTTTCATGATTTATGGATTTCATTCTAAATTAGTTGACATGCCCTTTCTTCCTATGAAAATTTGTATCCTTGCATACTTGTGATTCATGACCCCTCAATATATTGAATAATTCATAATTATGGACCCGTGTTACTTAATTTCACATTCTACTCAGATTATAGAATTGCTATGATCAGTAGTTGCATTCTTTAGAGACTACGGGTTATGAACACCCAATGATTTAGGATTTCATGCATTGTTTGTTGAACATTCAGCCCTTCAGGTTTACATTATTTAGAATGCTTTCAGATAAAACACAAATATTATAGTCTTTGAACTTCAGTATTATTTAGCTATTCAGTATAACAACTTATATTCAGTTGGGGTAGTATTTACCACCGAGCGGACATAGGGATGAAGGTTCACCCATATGTTAGGCTGAGTCCTTTTGTAGAAGTCCCTAAATCTTAGAACTAGGGTGCCATCATAGGTCCTAAAGTGTCCCCCGTCAGAGTAGGCTTTAACCTTAGTACTTTTTGGATATTAGTTTAGCGGTACCACATCAGACCCGCCTTTATACCCTGGTAAGGTATATTGGGCCTTTTTCGATAGGTATTATACATCAAATTCCATGTTTAGCTCACATGGTTATTTGTCGGTTGATAGTAACTCCCATGGTTCAAACTCAGTTATTGCATGACCTTCTATTCATTTTATTCAGTATAGTACTGATCTTTTACATGTTTATTTATATGGTCATTGCATCTGTTTATTTCCTACGGTTTTAGACTCAGTATTTGTACATGACCCTCAGTTCAGTTTTACTTGCTTTTATACTATGACTTTTCAAATTATCACTGCATATCAGTAAATATATGTATTTTATATAGGGTCATTATACTATAGTTCAACTCCTTGCATTCAGTTAGCATTCAGTACAGCTTGGCAGCATGTTCAACATTAGTTTTGAAATCATATGAAATATTCAGGCTTGTACAACTTTCCTTTTTTTCAGAAATGTTTTAGCTCATGATTCAAAGATTTCACCATGCCTCACAGCTTTTATGTACATACATGTTTTAAATGCATATTTTAGTATATAGTTTATGTGCTCGGTTTTAAAGCAAGTTTTAAGTGTTTTTCATGATTAGTGCATATATCATATACTTAGTACATTCAAAAGTACTTATCGCATACCTCTTCTGCCTATATTATTCATGTGATGTAGATTTAGGTGCTTACTATCAGGATCATAATTAGGCAGATCACAGCTTTCAACCAGCAAGTGATGAGTTCTCTTTAATCGAGGACTTAATTCAATTTACAGTTCCAGTATTTTATTTCTATTCTTATGTATTGATTAGGAATAGCTGGGGTTCATGTCCCGCCTACCTAAAGCCAATATTAGTAGACGCTTCATAGATAGTCAGTCAGAGTTATTGTATGTGTTTTAGTTCCTCTTTTTTTCAAACTACTGTGTTGTAATCTTTTAACAGTAATGTACTGAAATAGCTTATCTGATAATTATACTTCCTCTCAGTTAGGTAAGTTCTTATAAATGTTTGAATCAGTTGCTCATGATTATACTAGTACCATGGGAAAACTTAGGATCACTTGTTGTTTTAAGCACCATGTTATGACTGGGGGTAGTCTTGGGTCTTAACAACACTACTCTGGGAAGTAAGGGAGTCAATTTAGATGCACGACAATAAAGCTTCATGTCTTAGAAAAGATGTTGGATGAATGTATACGTTCCAAAGTCATTCATGACTTGAGATATCAGAAATTGTGTTTATATCTAAGGGTTGATTTTCCTCCAGGAAACAAAGTCCCAAAATTCAACATGTTTGATAGGCATGCTGATCCAATCATACATCTAAAGGACTATTGCGGCAGATTAGTTAGCATAGGACATCATAAGGCTCTCCTAATGAGGTTATTTAATCAATGTTTTTAAGGAATAGCACTCATTCTATGCATGTTAGCGCCTTGATCATAACTTATATTCATACAGCTCATACTAATAGAAATAGTCAAGTGTAAATTTCACCTGATAGAGTTTTCTCAGATGGAGCCTATAGATAGTTAAGAGATTACACATGAGCTGAGAGGGTCCCATCAATGCCTTTAGATTCTGAATATTTAAAAAGTTTCACTTTTGTTCATGAAAATCATGAGGTGAGCTAAAGTCAGATGTACTCTCAGATCCGTTCTCAGAATCCTTTGAAAGAATGGCCAAGATTTAGAAGCAAGAGCCTAGAAGTGTAGTAGCGGTAGAGTGGGGATAGTGTTTATCTGGATTTAGTAGATAGAGTTATGTATCCATTGAGATAGTAAGGTATTTTGTAGACTTTAGGATAGCTCTTTGAGAGAGGTTTAGTGGTTGAGGGGACTTAAAGTATGTCAATGCTTTAGCAAGGATAAAGCCTAGGCAATGACAAGAAATATAGAGAAACTTATTAAGGTTGAGTATGTTCATAAAATTTTGAGTAGACTAGTGTTTCATGATTCCTATCCATTAGTAGTAAGTTAGTATAGTGCATGAAAAGTTCTGGGGATATCCATGTTATGTTTTAGAATCTAAGTTTGGATTATGGATGATCAAGAAAATAGAAAGAAGAGTTTTGACTAAGAAAGAAAGAAAGGTTTGCCCCAGGTATTATTGTACTTCAGAAGATTCTAAGTGAGTAAACATTTAAGTGATAGTATGATAACTATTGAGGATAAAGGAAGTTTAGAGTTGTATCACAGAATGAAGTACTGGCAGTGGGTTTTACACTTTTAGATATAGTGTTTCATGGGAGTTTAGTATTTATGAGTATATTTATACCCCAACCACTAGAGTGAA
Source organism: Capsicum rhomboideum (assembly GCA_031232105.1). NCBI lineage: Eukaryota > Viridiplantae > Streptophyta > Magnoliopsida > Solanales > Solanaceae > Capsicum > Capsicum rhomboideum. The sequence continues at coordinate 40,303,310 of CP124719.1, read as the reverse complement.
GTGATTATAGTTCAGTTTAGAGTTTATTGAAAAGGTCTACATACTTAGAATGATGGCTTAAATCTAAGGGGGAGATTATAGAACAAAGAACCAAGTCAAGTTTTTAAATTCTAATAGTGATGCTAGTGAGTTCTGGAACAACACTAGGGGAGGAAGATACCTTACCCATTCTTATCTTAGTATGTTTTTTGTACTTCAATCATTATGATACTGTCACACCTCAAATCCCATTGGGGCGAACATGGCACTCGAAGCCGTTAAGGCCCGAGAGAACCAACCTATACATTCACATACTTGTCGTCAATGGGATAACATTCAGTCACTTATGGTCACAACATCTCAATAATAGAAATCAAATAAGTACATTTATATCGACATAAGTCATGGCCGTTAGGGCCAGATAGTCAAAAAGATACAAAGTTCCTTCCTTTAACTGTACAACATCTACAAAGCCTCTAATAGATACAAAACCAACCCTATAGTCGGGATAAGTCCCTACTTTATACAATTGAGATACAATACCAAAATCAACATGTACATACGACTCGGAAAGCCCCGAATGAACTGGAGCTCACCAATATCCCGCAGATGATCAACAGCCTACTGAGGAGGTCTACTAGCACCTATACCTGCAACAAGTAAGGTAAGTCCCCCAAGGGACGTCAGTACGAAGAATGTACTGAGTATGCAAGGCTATAGGTAACTGTAGAAAGCATAAGACCTTTAATGGAATCGAGTACAAGAGAATGAACAATATAGATAAACCATCGTACGGTATATGTGTGGAACCATGTATGTTGCTTTCTTTTATTTATGTTACTATACTGTACTTTACTGTACTTTACTTTACTTTCCATCATCACTATACTGTACATCATCAATCATCAACCATATAATGCCCGGGCCCAACTGATCAGTGGGAAATAACATAATAATCGGGATCATCGTCCATGCGGATGTTCCTTTCATCCCATGGGATACCACCCATAATAATGGGATCGACATTTATGCGAGTGTTTCTTTAACTTCATGAGATACCACCCATGCTATAATAATCGGGATCGACATTCATGCGGATGTTCCTTTCATCCCATGAGATACCACCCGTAATTATTTGATCGAGATTCATGCCGATGTTTCTTTCATCCCATGAGATACCACCCATTCTCAACATTAACCATTAAACTATTATTCACTTTACTTCATTCTTTAACTATAAGAGTGATACATTGGTAATTGTACTTTATTGGAACTTTAGAACTTTAGAACTTTAGAACGTAACATTATTGGAACGTTAGAACCATGTTCAATGAATGAGAGATAAGTGAATAAAAAGTACTACTACTAACTCTGAAATGATATACTCTAAACTATTTAGAGGAAGGAGACACTGTACAACCCTTTGGGGATAGGACAAGTGTTATGATAATATGAACAATAGATGCTGCAGAAGAATGCGAAAAAGAATAACCTTACATACCTTAACTTCCCAATATGGACACATAATCCTATTCATGAACACAACAATCCAGCTCTTTCCTTACGTCTACTCTACATACAAGTGCATAACAAAGCTTACGTTAACCACTAACTACATTACAAATGCATAACATGACAACAAGTTACGTAACTGTCATACAACGTCATTTAACCCTCTTAAAATACCATGTACTACATTACCATTACAAAAACATGTCACACATCACCCAAGATATCATAAATCACTAGCATTTCACACCCAGATCATACTTTACACTTCCCATTCAATACAATGTCACATTTAAGTCGTTACGTTGCATAAACGTCTTTCACAACAACACATTAAAGCCAATCCATACTTGATATAATTCACAATACCTCCAAATTACTCCTTTAAGGTTATTCATAAATTCATAATTGTATCCAAGAAGGTTAGAGGGGTTTCGGGGATCAACACGAGACAAAAACATGCAAAACGGGACCCTGGGGGGTTTGGAGGGGTCATATGCGCCCGCATATGGGTGACCTGTAGTCGCAGGTTCCCTTCTGGACAATTCCAGGGTCACCTTCTTTGGCATCTGCGCCCGCAGGTGCCCCGTCTGCCAGGGCGGATGCCCGGTTTCATCTCCAAGGGTCATTTTTGGGTCCTTTTTCACCATAAATGGTCCTTGGCCATAAGTAAGCTTTAATTTACATATTTTTGATCAACTTAATGCCAATGAGCAGCCATGATTTCACAACATACATAAACATCACCAAAACCATCTTTTTCATTTCAATACGTCACCCCTTCCGTACACAATTTCACAACAACAATTCCAAAAGTTACACACCAAGAGAAATCAAGTTAGGGGAATAACCATAACCACATCATAAATGTTAATATTTAATCCATCAAACTCACTTCTTTCAACACCATAAGTCCACTTTCAAGTTTAAGTCACCAAAATGACAAAACTTGTATCACATAAGCCAAAGTGCACCAACCAACACTTTTAGACATAACCATCATGATCCATACAATCTCTTATGCACATAATATATTAAACCACAAGAATAAACACTTACAAATACTTACAAGGTGATGATCTTGGCAAAACAAGTGTAGTTGCCTTAGGATTGAAAATGGTTTCTTTTGGGTCTCTCGGAAATGTCTAGAAATTACAAGAATATGCAAGGTGTACCATGTGATTAAAAATCTGATTTTGTGGCTTTATATAGGCCCTCAAGTCATGCTTATCCAACCATTAAATGTGTCTTACTTGGTCAACATGAGGAATGGGTCATTTTCCCTTTTGGGGCCATGTCTTATTGTTAATTTTGGGCCAATTTTTGAGCCCATTAGCCAAGATAGATGAATTCCAACAATTTACATGCATAATATACCCTTTATTGCAAGTTCAAGTACTTCCGTCACTTAGTCGTATACATTCAGAAATTGACGGGGTGTTACAGACACACTACTCATGCCATGCATGTCAGTGACATGATCATAAATCATATTCATACAGCTCATACCAAATCATGGCCATTCTCAATTCCTAGTGTAAGGAGTAATAGTTAACTCAGTAGTATGAATCATACTCTATGAATCTATTATTTTTAGTCCCATGTCATACAACTCATGACTCATGCACTCATGTTTTTACAGTATGCTAAGTTCCATGTACTCATGATATGTCCTTGATAACTAGTGAGATCACATTACATTATGTATGCTCCCAGATCAGATTTCTTGAACTAGTTCGTTCATATAATACTTTACCCCTGAGGCCCCAGTTGAGTGTCAAATCTATGAAAATCCTTAAGACATGATTTCTTAGTATTCTTATTATTCTAGATACTTATGTTCTAGTTCTTTAGAGACCCTTCTCATGTTTTGATGGTGATATTGATGGCAGTTGAGTCATAGGCTTAAATGATTTATTGATATACATGTGGATATTGACTTATGGTGGTTAGTAACTCTTTGATTAGAACTTAAGGTTGATTGTTTAAGGCGGCAAAAAGAAGTCTGTTTTAAGGGTAATAGTTCCAAGTGGATATAGAATATAGATTCCTGTGGTTGAGTCTAGTGTAGTCTTGTTTTGTGGTAGAGCTTTGTACCTTTGGGTTACAATTGAATAGAGTGAGAGTGTTCAACTAGACTAGACATAGCCTTTAGCAGCCTTATATGGTGTACCCATAAGAGGGTTAGAAGTTTTAGCTAGTCAAGTGTGGTATATCCGTAAGAAGGAGCATGGTTGAGAAATGTTTCCAAGTGGGAAGGTTATCAGTCACATTGATTAAATAATATTAGTCCTATCCTTGCTTTCGGCCTAAGGTACTTTTGTTTTCTGATAGATAGTTTCAGACAAAAGGTGTCTCATGTTCAACTCTAAGTCATTCTTATTCTATGAGCTTAGATCAGCAGACTAGAATGCTCAGACCATGTTACAATCCTTATTCAAATATCTCATTCAGATCATGCCTAAAATTTTTCCCTCCCTAATGTTATTAGAACCTCTGACAAGGCGCGTTTAAGGTAGCATATATTGCTTTCTTTGTGACTCTTAGAAAATTTCAAATCATTGTCTTTCACTTTCCAGCTCTGCATATACGTTCATGCTAGGAATTCTTCAGTCAAGTTCTAAACTCTCAATATGAGTCAGTCATTATAGTCAACAATTTAGTTTGGAGATTAGACAAATAGTTCCAGCAGTTTCCCATCCTTTCTTCTAGTCATACTGTCCTAAGTCCATGCTTGTGCCTATACTATGCTAGATCTTATGTGCATTCATGTTATGTGTAAATATAGTCAAGTCTTATTCCCAGCCTAAAATCACTTCAAGCTAATAGTTCCTCCTTATTACTTCTTTTAGTCTAATGTTGCTCAGTTGCTCTTATGTCTTAGTTGCATTCGTTAATTCTGTCCAGTCCATGTTTTAGTTATAGACTCAGTTATTATGCCAGTATTTAGATCTCAAAACTCAATGTTGGGATTGCAGCTCTTTATCTACCCTTTTAGCTTAGTTAGTCTTAATTTGAGTATGAATGACCCCAAGGGGGAGAGATTGTAACACCCCAAAAATCCAAGCTAAAATTATCACCATTCTACAAGTATATATAGGACCAAACTTAGTAAATTGGTGGTATGAGTAGAGATTTAAATATTCATTAAGGCCACAAGTAACTCCTAGTTCATAGCCATGTTGAAACCATTCTTACCGATTGAATTTTTGTATAGAATATATGTATAGTCAACTTCAAACGAGTAGTAATCTTATATTTTGAAGAGTTTTAAACTTCAAAACCCACCAGATTAAAGGTCAACTAGCCTTCTTTCCAATTCATCAAATTTTGCCTTATTCCATTATCAGAGTTAGAAATTATGGCCATTTTACTGAAGCATTGTCAAGCTGTCAGATTTGACAACCCATGCCACGACCGGAACCCACGATCGTTGCTAGAACCCAAGATCATGGGATGTTCACGTATAATGATGTACAAAGACCTATAATGGCCCTTAGAACCTAAAATTCAACACCATGATCGTGGTTAGGTCCAATGATCATGAGAGGGTCCGTCTACGGTCAAAAATCATATTTTTCAGTAAAATTTTTAGAGGAGTATTCCGGTCTTTACCCATTTTTTTACCTCATAAACTACTTCATTTAAGCTATCCTAAGGCAGAATATAAATACTACATTACTCCTAATACCTTATCTTATTCAAATGAAAGAAAATACTCAGAGAAATATGAGAAACAAGCTACCTCTCTTCAACCAAAGCAAAAAATTAGGGTTCTTCAACTTCAAGCTCAAATACTCCAAACATTAGTTTAAGAAAAAAGTAATCAGGTATGTGGGTATTCCCTAAGGGATTATTTTCACCCTTATGCCCAAAACCTTGTTTTAAAATATGAATTTCAGTTATGATTTTTTCTGAACTAATGATCTAGGGTCCACACCCAATTATGCCAAATTCTTGAAATTAAATTCTTTCATGTTATTTTATTATTATGGCTCCCATTAAAAGTTTTGATGCATGATATTCATGGCCTTAACTCAGTTATTTTAATACGTGAGGAATTACATATGTTTTATAGATTTCAACCTCTTTCAGAATGAATTTTTCATGATTTATGGATTTCAGTCTATATTAGTTGACATGCCCTTTCTTTCTATGAAAATTAGTATCCTTGCGTACTTGTGATTCGTGACCCTTCAATATATTGAATAATTCATGATTTTGGACTCGTGTTACGTAATTTCACATTCTACTCAGATTATAGCATTGCTATGATCAGTAGTTGTATTTTTCAGAGACTATGGGTTATGAACAACCGATGATTTCGGATTTCATGCATTATTTGTTGAACATTCAGCCTTACAGATTTACATTATTTAGAATGCTTTCAGATAAAACACAAATATTATAGTCTCTGAACTTCAGTATTATTTATCTATTCAGTATATCAACTTATATTCAGTTGGGAGTAGTATTTACCACCGAGCGGACATAGGGATGAAGGCTCACCCATCTGTTAGGCTTAGTCTTTTTGTAGAAGTCCCTAAATCTTAGAACTAGGGTTCTATCATAGGTTCTAAAGTGTCAGCCTTCATACTAGGTTTTAACCATAGTCCTTTTTGGACATTAGTTTAGCGGTACCACATTAGACCCGCCTTTATACCCTGGTGAGGTATATTGGGCCTTTTTCGATAGGTATTATATATCAAACTCCATGTTTAGCTCACATGGGTATTTGTCGGTTGACAGTAACTCCCATGGTTCAAACTCAGTTATTGCATGACCTTGTATTCATTTTATTCAGTATAGTTACATGTTTATTTATATGGTCATTGCATCTGTTTATTTCCCACGATTTTAGACTCAGTATTTGTACATGACCTCCATTCAGTTTTACTTGCTTTTATACTATGAATTTTCAAATAATCACTGCATATCAGTAAATATATGTATTTTATATAGGGTCATTATACTACAGTTCAACTCCTTGCATTCAGTACACCTAGGCAGCATGTTCAACATTAGTTTTGAAATCATATGAAATATTTATGCTTGCACAACTTTCCATTCATTCAGAGATGTTTTAGCTCATGATTCAGAGATTTCACCATGCCTCACACCTTTTACGTACAGACATGTTTTAAATGCATATTTTAGTAAATAGTTTATGTCCTCGGTTTTAAAGCATGTTTTAAGTGTTTTTCATGATTAGTGCATATATCATATACTAAGTACATTCAAAAGTACTTATCGCATACCTCTTTTGCCAATATTATTCATGTGATGTAGATTCAGGTGCTTACTATCAGGATCATAGTTAGGCAGATCACAGCTTTCAACCAGCAAGTGATGAGTTCTCTTTAATCGAGGACTTAAGTCAATTTACAGTTCCAGTATTTTATTTCTATTCTTATGTATTGATTAAGAATTACTGGGTTTCATGTCCCGGCTACCTAAAGTCAATATTAGTAGACGCTACATAGATAGTCAGTCATAGTTATTGTTTGTAGTTTTAGTTCCTCTTTCTTTCAAACTACTGTGTTGTAATATTTTAACAGTAATGTACTGAAATAGCTTATCTCATAATTATGCTTCCGCTAAGTTAGGTAAGCTCTTATAAATGTTTTAATCAGTTGCTCATGATTATACCAGTACCATGGTCAAGCTTAGGATCATTTTTTGTTCTAAGAACCATGTTATAACTAAGGGGTAGTCTTGGGTCTTGACAGCACTACTCTTTAAAGTGAGGGAGTCAATTTTGATGCACGACAACAAAGCTTCATGTCTTAGAAAAGATGTTGGATGAATGTCTACGTTCCAAAGGCATTCATGACTTGAGATATGAGAAACTGTGTTTATATCTAAAGGTTGATTTTCCTCCAAGAAACAAAGTCCCAAAGTTCAACATGTTTGATAGGCATGGTGATTCAATCATACATCTAAAGGAATATTCTGGAAGATTAGTTAGCATAGGGCATCATGAGGCTCTCCTAATGAGGAGATTTATTCAAATATTTTCAGGGATAGCACTCATGTCATGCATGTTAGCGCCATGATCATAACTCATATTCATACAGCTCATACCAAATCATGTCCATTTTCAATTCCCAGTATAAAGAGTAATAGTTCACTCAATAGTACAAATTATACTCTATAAATCTATTATTTTCAGTCCCATGTCATGCAACTCATGACTCATGCACTCATGTTTTATAGTATACTAAGTTCTAGGTACTCATGATATGTCCTTGATAAGTAGTGAGATCACACTACGCCATGTATGCTCCTAGATAAAATTTCTTGAACTGGTTCATTCATATTATATTTTACCCACAGGCCCTGGTTGAGTGTTAAAGCTATGAAAATCTTTAAGACAAGATTTCTCAATATTCTTCTTATTCTAGATTCTAATGTTCTAGTTCTTTAGTAACCCTTCTCATATTTTGATGGTGATGTTCATGGCAGTTGAGTCATAGGCTTAAATGATTTATTGATATACATGCAGATAAAAACTTAGGGTGGTTTGTAACTCTTTGATTAGAACTTAAGGTTGATTGTTTAAGGTGGCATGAAGAAGTGTATTTTTTAGGGTAATGGTTCCAAGCAGATATAGAATATAGTTTCCCGTGGTTGAGACTAGTGTAGTCATTTTTTTCTGGTAAAGCTTTGTGCCTTCGGGTTAAGATTGAATAGAGTGAGAGCGTTCAACTCGACTAGACATAGCCTTTAGCAGCCATATATGGTGTACCCATAAGAGGGTTACAAGTTTTAGCTAGTTAAGTGTGGTATATCCATAAGAAGGAGCATGGTTGAGGAATATTGCCAAGTTGGAAAGTTATCAATCACATTGCTTAAAGCATATTAGTCCTATCCTTACTTTCAGCCTGAGGTACTTTTGTTTCATGATAGATAGTTTCAGACTAAAGGTGTCTCACGTTCAACTCTATGTCATTCCTATTCTATGAGCTCAGATCAGCAGACTAGAATGCTCAGACCATGTTACAATCCTTATTCAGATATCTCACTTAGATCATGTCCAAATTTTTTCCCTCCCTAATATTATTATAACCTCTTACAAGGAGCGTTGAAGGTAACATATATTTCTTTCATAGTGACTCTCATAAAACTTCATATCATTTTCTATCACTTTGCAGTTCAACATATACGTTCATGCCACAAATTCTTCATTCAAGTTCTAAACTCTCAGTATTAGTCAGTCCTTAGAGCCAACAATTTAGCTTGGAGATTAGACAGACAGTTCCAATAGTCAGTCCGATTGAATTTTTGTGTAGAATATATCTATAGTTAAATTCAAATGAGTATAACTCTTATATTTTGTAAAGTTTTGAAGTTCAAAACCCACCAAATAAAAGGAATTTTAGTCTTCTTTCCAATACATCAAATTTTGCTTTAATTCATTATCGAAGTAAAAAGTTATGGCCATTTTACATAAACACTGTCAAGCTATCATATTTGACGAACCCATACCACGACCGGAACTCACGATCATGGGTAGAACCCAAGATCGTGGGATGTGCTAGTTTGATGTAGTCTATAGATCTAAAATGGACCCCTAGAATCCACAATTCAACAACAGGATCGTGGTTAGTTCCCACGATCTTTGGAGGGTCCGTCTAAGGTCAAAAATCATATTTTTCAGTAATGTTTTTAGAGGAGTATTCTGGTCTTTACCCATCTTTTTACCTCATAAACTACTTTGTTTAATCAATCCTAAGGCTAAATATAAATCCTAAACTACTCCTAATACCTAATTATATTCAAACGCAGGAAAATACTCACAGAAACATAAGAAACAAATGACCTCTCTTCTCTCAAAGCAAGAAAATATGGTTCTTCATCTTCAAGTCAAATCCTCCAAACTTTATTTTAAGAATCAAAAATAATCTGGTATGTGGGTATTCACTGTGGGATTCATTTCATCCTTATGCTAAAAATCTAGTTTCAAAATATGAATTTCAGTTACAATTTTATGAACTCGTGATCTATGGTTCACACCCAATTATGCCAAATTCTTGAAATTAAATTACTTCATGTTATTTTATTATTGTGGTTCCCATGAAAAATTATGATGCATGATTTTCATATCCTTAACTCAGTTATTTTAATACGTGAAGAATTATGTATGTTTTATATATTTCAACCTCTTGCAGAATGAATTTTTCATGATTTATGGATTTCAGTCTATATTAGGTGACATGCCCTGTCTTCCCATGAAATTTAATATCCTTTCATCCTTATGATTCATGACCCCTCAATAGATTGAATAATTCATGATTTTGGACCCGTGTTACGTAATTTCACATTCTACTCAAATTATAGAATTGCCATGATCAGTAGTTGCATTCTTCAGAGATGGTGGGTTATGAACACTCAATGACTTACGATTTCTTGCATTGTTTGTTGAACATTTAGTCCTTCAGGTTTACATGATTTAGAATAATTTCAGATAAAACACAAATATTACAGTCTATGAACTTTAGTTTTATTTAGCTATTCAGTATATCAACTTATATTCAGTTGGGAGTAGTACATACCATCGACAGGACGTAGGGATGAAGGTTCACCCTTTAGTTAGGATGATACCTCTAGTAGAAGTCCCTATATCCTAGAACTACGGTTTTATTATATGTTCTAAAGGGTCACCTGTCAGACTTGACTTTAACCTTAGTCCTTTTTGGACATTAGTTTAGTGGAACGATGTCAGATCAGCCTTAATACCCTGGTGAGGTATATTAGGCCTTTTTTGATGGGGATTATATATCGAACTCCATGTTTATCTCACATGGTTATATGTCGGTTGACAATAACTCCCACACTTCAAACTCAGTTATTACTTGACCTTGTATTCATTTTATTCAGTATAGTACTGATCAGTTACATGTTTATTTATTTGGTCATTGTATCAGTTTATGTCCCACAATTTTAGATTTAGTATTTATACATGACCTTCAGTTCATTTTTACTTGCTTTTATACTATGACTTTTCATATTATCATTGCATATCAGTACATATATGTATTTTATATAGGGTCATTGTACTGCAGTTCAACTCCTTGCATTCAGTTAGCATTCAGTACAGCTTTGCAGCATGTTCAACATTACATATGTAATATTTATGCTTTTGCAACTTTCTAGTTTTCAGTGATGTTTTAGCTTATGATACAGAGATTTCACCATGCCTCACAGCTTTTACATACAGACATGTTTTAAATACATGCTTTAGCAAATAGTCTATGTCCTCAGTTTTAAAACATGTTTTAAGTGTTCTTCCTGATTAGTGCATATCTCATATACTCAGTATAATCAAAAGCTGTGATCGCATATCACTTCTGCGTATATTTTTTTTGTGATGTAGATTTAGGTGCTTACTATCAGAATCATTGTCAAGCAGATCATAGCTTCCAACCAGCACGTGATAAGTTCTCTTTAATCGAGGACTTTATTTAGTTTGCAGTTCCAGTATATTATTTATATTTTTATGTATTGATTAGGAATAGCTGGGGTTCATGTCCCGGATACCTAAAGTCAGTATTAGTAGAGGCTTCACAGATAGTCAGCTAGAGTTATTGTATGTAGTTTCAGTTCCTCTTTCTTTCAGACTACTGTGTTATAAATTTTTGACAGTAATATACTGAAATAGCTTATCTCATGATTATGCTCCGCTTAGTTACTTTAGCTCTTACAAATATTTTAATCAGTTGCTCATGAATTATACTAGTACCATAAGTTAGCTTGGGATCACTTGTGGTTCTAAGCACCATGTTACGACTAGGGGGTAGTTTTGGGTCGTGACCACACCACTCTTGGAAGTAAGGAAGTCAATTTAGTTGCACGACAACAAAAGCTTCATGACATAGAAAAGATGTTGGATGAATGTCTATGTTCCAAAGGTATTCATGACTTGAGATATGAGAAACTATGTTTATATATAAGGTTTGATTTGCTTTCAGGATACAAAGTCTCAAAGTTTAATATGTTTGATGGGCATGGAGATCCAATCATACATCTAAAGGACTATAGCAGCAGATTAGTTGGCATAGGGCATCATGAGGCTCTCCTAATGAGATTATTTATTCAAAGTTTTTCAGGGATAGCACTCATGCCATGCATGTCCGTTCCATGATCATAACTCATATTCATACAGCTCATACTAAATCATGTATATTCTTAATTCCTAGTATGAGGAGTAATAGTTCACTTAGTAGTACAAATTATACTCTATGAATCTGTTATTTTCAGTCCCAATTCATACAACTCATGATTCATGCACTCATGTTTTACAGTATGCTAAGTTCCAGGTACTCTTGATATGTCCCTGATGACTAGTGAGATTACACTACATCATGTATGCTCCCAGAACAAATTTTTTGAACTGATTCATTCATATTATACTTAACCCCTTAGGACCCAGTTGAGTGCCAAATATATGAAAATCCTTAAGATAATATTTCTCAGTATTCTTCTTATTCTAGATACTTATGTTCTAGTTATTTTGTGACCCTTTTCATGTTTTGATGGTGATATTGATGGCAGTTGAGTCATAGGCTTAAATGATTTCTTGATAGACATACGGATAATTACTTATGTTGGTTTGTAACTCTTTAATTAGAGCTTAAGGTTGATTATTTAAGGAGGGAAAAAGAAGTGTATTTTTTAGGGTGATGGCTCCAAGTGGATATAGAATATAGATTCCCATGGTTGAGACCAGTGTAGTCATTTTTTGTGGTAGAGCTTTGTACCTTAAGGTTAAGATTGAACAAAGTGAGAGTGTTCAACTAGACTAGACAAAGCCTTTATCAGCCATATATAGTGTACCCATAAGAGGATTAGAAGTTTCAGCTAGTTAAGTGTGGCATAGCCGTAAGAAGGAGCATAGTTGAGAAATGTTACCAAGTTGGAAGTTTATCAGTCACATTGCTTAAAGCATATTAGTCCTATCCTTACTTTCGGCCTAAGGTACTTTTATTTAATGATAGAAAGTTTCTAACCAAAGGTGTCTCATCTTCAACTCTAAGTCATTCCTATTCTATAAGCTCAGGTTAGTAGACTAGAATGCTCATACCATGTTACAATGCTTATTCTGATATCTCTCTCAAATCATAGAACCTCTAACAAGGCATGTTGAAGGTAACATATATTGCTTTCTTAGTGACTCTCAGAAAATTTCATATCATTGTCTTTCACTTTAAAATTCTACATATACGTTCATGCCATGAATGCTTCATTAAAGTTCTAAACTCTCAATATGAGTCAGTCCTTAAAGCCAACAATTTAGTTTGGAGATTAGATAGACAGTTGGTGTAGTTTCCCATCCTTCTTTCTAGTCGTACTCTCCTGAGTCCATGCCTGTGCCTATACTATGCGAGCTCTTATGTGCATTCATGTTATGCATAAATACAGTCAAGTCTTATTCCTATCCTAAAATCAGTTCAACGTAACAGTTTCCACCTTATTACTTCTTTGAGTCTCATGTTGCTCAGTTGCTATTATGTCTTAGTTGCATTCATGAATTCAGTTCAGTTCATGTTTCAATTATAAACTCAAATATCATGTCAGTATTTAGCTCTCAAAATTCAGTGTTGGGATTGCAGCTCTTTCTCTACCCTTTTAGCTTAGTTAGTCTTCATTTGAGGATGAATGACCCCAAGGAGTAGATATTGTAACACCCCAAAATCCAAGATAAAATTAGAACCATTCTTCAAGCATATATAGAACCAAACTTAGTGAATTTGTGGTCTGAGAAGTGATTTATAAATGAATAAAGGCCACAAGTAACTCCTAGTTCATAGCTATGTTGAAAGCATTCATACAGATTGAGTTTTTGTATAGAATATATCTATAGTCAACTTCAAATGAGTATAAATTTTATATTTTAAAGAGTTTTGAAGTTCAAAACAATCAAAATGAAAGGTATTTTAGTCTTCTTTCCGACACAACCAATTTTACCTTATTCCATTATCGGAGTAAAAAGTTATGGCCATTTTACTGAAGCACTGTCAAGCTGTAAGATTTGACGACCCATACCACAACCGAAACCCACGATCATGGGTAGGACCCAAGATCGTGGGATGTGCTCGTATGATGTATTACAGAAATCTAAAAAGGCCCCCTAGAACCCACAATTCAACACCATGATCGTATTTAGGTCCCACGATTATGTGAGGGTCCGTCTATGTTCAAAAACCATATTTTTCAGTTATGTTTTTAGAGGAGTATTCCGGTCTTTACCCATCTTTTTATCCCATAAACTACTTTGTTTAAGCTATCCTAAGGCTGAATATAAATCCTAAACTACTCCTAATACCTCATACTATTCAAACACAAGAAAATACTCAGAGAAACATGAGAAACAAACGACCTCTCTTCCCCCATAGCAAGAAATTAAGGTTCTTCATCTTCAAGGTAAAATCCTCCAAACTTTAGTTTATAAATCAAAAGTAATCAGGTATGTGGGTATTCACTAAGGGATTATTTTCACCCTTATTCCCAAAACATAGTTTCAAAATATGAATTTCAGTTATGATTTTTATGAACTCATGATCTAGGGTTCACACCCAATTATGCCAAATTCTTGAAATTAAATTCCTTCATGTTATTTTATTATTATGGTTCCCATTCAAAGTTATGATGCATTTTTCATAGCCTTAACTTAGTTATTTTAATACATGAAGAATTATGCATGTTTTATAGATTTCAACCTCTTTCAGAATGAATTTTTCATGATTTATGGATTTCAGTCTGTATTTGTTGACATGCCCTGTCTTCCCATGAAATTTAGTATCCATGCATACTTGCAATTCATGACCCCTCAATATATTGAATAATTCATGATTTTGGACCCGTGTTACATAATTTCACATTCTACTCAGATTATAGAATGTCCATGATCAGTAGTTGCATTCTTCAGAGATGGCGGGTTATGAACACCCGATGACTTAGGATTTCATATATTGTTTGTTGAACATTCAGTCCTTCAGGTTTACATGATTTAGAATGCTTTCAGATAAAACACAAATACTGCAGTCTCAGAACTTTAGTATTATATAGCTATTTAGCATATCAACTTATATTAATTTGGGAGTAGTACTTACCACCGAGCAGACATAGGAATGAAGGCTCACCCATCGATTAGGCTGAGACCTTTAGTAGATGTCCCTAAATCTGAGAACTACGGTGCCATCATAGGTTATAAAGGGTCACCCGTCAGAAAAGTCTTTAACCTTAGTCCTTTTTTGACATTAGTTTAGTGGAACAACGTCAGATCAGCCTTTATACTCAGTTTTTGCGTGACCTTGTATTCATTTTATTCTATATATTATTGATCAGTAACATATTTAGTTATTTGGTCATTGCATTCAGTTTATCTCCCATGATTTTAGATTCAGTAGTTGTACATGACCCTCAGTTCAGTTTTACTTGCTTTTACACTATGACTTTTCAGATTATCATTACATAACAGTATATATATGTATATTATAAAGGGTGATTGTGATAAATTTCAATTGCTTGCATTTAGTTCGCATTCACTATAGTTTTGCAGCATGTTCCACATTAGTTTTGAAATAATAAGAAATATTTAGGCTTGTACAACTTTCCATTTTTCATAGATGTTTTAGCTCATGATTCAGAATGTCACTATGCCTCACAACTTTTACGTACAGACATGTTTTAAAACATGTTTTAAGTGTTCTTCATAATTAGTGCATATCTCATATACTCAGTACATTCAAAAGTACTGATCACATACCTCTTCTGCCTATATTTTTCATGTGGTGTAGATTCAGGTGCTTACTATCAGGATCATAGTCAGGCAGATCATAGCTTCCAGCCAGCAGGTGATAAGATCTCTTTAATCGAGGACTTAAGTCTGTTTACAGTTCTACTATTTTATTTCTATTCTTATGTATTGATTAGGATTAGTTGGGGTTCATGATCCGTATACCTAAAGTCAGTACTAGTAGAGGCTTCATAAATATTCAGTCAGAGTTATTGTATGTAGTTTTAGTTCCTCTTTCTTTCAGACTATTGTGTTGTAAATTTTTAACAGTAATGTATTAAAACAACTAATCTCATGATTATGCTTCCACTCAATTAGTTTAGCTCTTATAAATGTTGTAATCAGTTGTTCATGAATTATGCCAGTATCATGGGTTATCTTGGGATCACTTGTAGTTCTAATCACCATGTTATAACTAAGGGGTAGTCTTGGGTCATGGCAACACCACTCTTGGAAGTGAGGGAGTCGATTTGGAGTCACGACAACAAAAGTTTCATGACTTAGAAAAGATGTTGGATGAATGTCTACGTTCCAAAGGCATTCATGACTTGAGATATGAGAAACTGTGTTTAGATCTAAGCGTTGATTTGCCTCCATGATACAAAGTCCCAAAGTTCAACATCTTTTATGGGCATAGAGATCCAATCTCACATCTAAAGGATTATTACTGCAGATTAGTTGACATAGGGCATCATGACGCTCTCTTAATGAGATCATTTATTCTATGTTTTTAAGGGGCATCAACCACCTGATTTGCCAAACAAGACTTTGACAAATGACATGCATTGGAAGACATGACTCAAGACTTTGTGAGACAATATAAGTTTAATATCAAGGTCGATCCGACAATGCTAGATTTGCCGAAGTAAAGAGAATGACTCATTAATATTTTGAGGAATATGCAATACTTTGGAGATAGGAAGCTTCTAAGAAACGTCCTTTTATGCTTGAAGAAGAGTTGGTTCAAACATTTATCAGGTCGCTAGATGATATATACTATCGAAAATTGTACTTCTTAAGCAGTCAAAGTTTTGAGAATCTAGTTTCAATAGGGAAAAGGTTAGAATATGGTATTTGGACAGGGAGAATTATTGATGTTTATGCAATGTCAACCACTTTTCAAGCACCAAATAGTCCATCCGAGGAAAAGGAAGAGGATTTATCACCCTCCATACCTCAAACACAATGCTATCAGGATAATGTAGAAGTCCATGTTGTTTTTTATTTTCGTAATGAGCATCTCGAGCCTTACTCTTTCCAGCAAGGTTCTCAAAATGAGACTTTTCATACGTAACCCAACTTTCAACATTGGTCTTATCCAGTACGATAAGATTTTCATCAACAAACTAGAATGAGGCCTTATACCTTTACTTCTTTAACTGAGCCATTGACAAGCATATTTGAAAGATTGAGGTCCCAAGGTATTGTGCAACCAAGATGGGGATGGATCCCTAAGTATCCACCTTCTAACTTTGAACCATCTAAAAAGTGTGCCTATCACTCAAATATCCAAGGTCATGATATTGAAGAATGTCCAACACTAAGGTATAAGATTCAAAAATTGATTGAAAAGGGAGAAATAAAAGTGCAGCGAGGCCCAATAAGCAACATCTATTACCTCATCACTATAGGTAAAACCATTATTCAAGGTGATCCAACAAAAATCTTTCTAAGATGTTTGTGAAAGAAGCGCAAAGCACATCACATGAACTGATAAGGGAAGACCATCATCATCACAAGCAAAATGCCATCACTCTCCATTCGTCCGCCCTATAGCCAATAAAACTTTTCTATTTTCTTTACCTTCTTTTGTATTCATGAACTAAGTTTGACCTGATTTGTATTGGGGTATGTAGACAGCCCATTATTGTGTCCGGTCTCAATCTTATAAAAAATTCTTTTTCCCTCCTTATCCAACCCAAATACTTTGCTCAAATCCAAATCTGAAATATCAGGCTAATAAGCCTAATTTTTGAGCATATAAAGATAGATTTGAAATGAGATCATAATGTTTAACTATAAGGCAATCATTTCTTTTGAACTAATATTTTTCTTTGAGTTAAGCAGGAATATAAGACTCCATAAGTGAAAATTGGGGCAAAATATTTAGGGAAACCACAAAAATTCAACAAGGAAGCAATATATCAATTACAAGGACATGTAGAAGGCATCTTTTATCCTAAACTAGGCCAAATATTTTGAGGATTTCTCAAAAACTTCACCATGAAGGAATACAAGCCTCAATTCAAGAGATCAAAACAATGACGAGGAGCTAAAGACAAAGCTAAGGTATGAGTCAACTTGTCACGACCCTATAGTTGAGGTCATGATGGCACCTACCTCTATATTAGCCTTAGCAGGTTATCCAAATCCCACATGATATAAGACAAGCGAAATGAGAAAGTAAACCCGAAAAAGTGAGACTTCTAGAACAAATTCAAGCAATAATGTATAACATAGCAGAAACGGAATAAAATACATAAATCCCCAGGAATGGTGCCATAAGTAGAAGAGCATCTAATACATAGTCTGAAAATTGAAAATACAAAGTCTTTCTCTGAATACTAATTAAGACAGGATATAGATAGATGGAGGGTGGAACAAGGTTTCGAACGGGGAGCTCACCAAGTACTCTGAAGATCAACTATCACCACATAATCAGCTACCACGGCTCATAAACGATCTAGGATCTGTACCGAAAGGTCATAGTAGGGGTGAGTACGGTCCACTTGTACTCAGTCGGTATCATAGGCCGAATGAGAAAAGTAGAAAATAATACAAATAAATTATACTATGATCATGTCACCTATAAACAAAAAAGTTCCCAAACGGTAGCTCACACCGTCTCCACTAATAATTCTAAGATATAAAGACAATAAAGCGAACTAACTAGACAACAAAAACACATAAAGAAATACACAACAATGTAAATGATTCAATTCAACACAATATTATGTGATAATGATGAAAATAAGCCATCACATGACTTTTCGTATACACCTTACGAGCCTTTGTGCTTCAAGATAGGATCCATGGGGGTTCAGAACCCGAATATTTTTTCATATCTCAAACTTATATCTCAACTCACATCTTCGGCTAATGTTCATGGATTAAGGGTTTAATAAAGTGTCTCATTCACCTCTCCGTCTATTGTTAATGGATCTAGGATTTAATAAAGTGTTTCTCAGTGGTATCAATAGCTCATGAAGTGTATATGTCAAATGAGGATGGAATGCTCACATTCATTCAATATGAAGATCATGATCAATTCAATAAGGTATAAGTGAGACCAAAAATCAACTTAACATGTCAATGATTCATGATATAAACCCTCACTAGGCACCACCAAGACAAATAGTCATGTAAGACTTTAAAATATCATTTAAAAAGCCTTTCTCTCGGGTATTACTATCATGATGAAGGCATTTAATTCTCAAAGAAGGCCGATAATATCTATTCAAGCCCCTCGTGTAGGTATCACAACAATAAATATGTCATTTAATGCACAAATAAGGCATATGATGTCAAATAAAGCCCCAACAAGGGCAACACATTATGTATTCTATCAAGTCTACAACAATATTCAAATAAGCCCCCACACGGGCACACAATAATGATGATAACCGCAAAACACAGTTCGCATGGATAATTCCCCAACCTATAGAATACTTGTTCATTAACTACCCATTCAAGTCTAATGAAAATTAAGCCATAACATACCTCGAAAAGCCAAAAATCCAAGCCTAATCCTTTAACGTGGAGCCTTTCCTTCACAAACGGTCTCGACGCAAGCTAAAATTATCAAAAACAAAGTCTACACATCAAAAGAAAGCAAATGATACCCATATTAGCTATATTTGAAATGTGTCCAAAATTAGTTTAAAAAACGGGCTAAAAAATGAAAGGGGTAAAACCAAAATTTTATTTTTGAAACATGTCCTCCAAGATTAAAGGAGTCTACATATGAAAATCCATGCGAAAATGAGTTAAAAACGAGGCTAAAATTGAAGAAAAACCATTTAAAGCTTTATTGGTAAAACCCCCAAAAATTCAGTTTGAAATCATGGTTCTGCTACTATTTTAAAGATAAAATCATTGGAAATTAATGGGAATAAGAGTTTGGAACTTACCCAGTCTCAAATGGTGAAGAAAACCCTACATACTGTCCTTTCCCAAAGCTCCAAGGTCCAAAAATTGTGAAAATTACAAAAAATGGAGTAGTTATACTGTTCTATGAATAGTACATAGCGATCGCTATCAATGCCTCGCAATCGCGAGGGTCGATAATTGATCGGAAATTAAATGTTCATTGCGAACGCAGGCAAGGAGACACGATCGCGATGAAGGAGAAGTCAACCCTTCGTGAACACAGTCCCACCATCACATTTGAGATGAAAAGTTCTTTCCTTCTCTGCGATCGCTACCTGGGGCTCGCAAATGCAAAGAAGGCTTTTGCCTTGCACTAGATACAACAATTCAGTTAAAATGCAAGTTTCCAAATTCTCAAAACATCTCCTCAGGATTCATTCGGGAGCCCACAAAAATAAACCATATATGCTACTAGGCTATTTTTTATGTGTCGTACACAATAACAACGTCAAATTTTTGAAGAGTGGTCATTTACAACAAATTAGCCCCTGGGACACTTAAAAGCTTTTTTAAACTAGTTTTCAAACGAAGGGTCGAAATGCAAAAAAAAGGTTCTGAACCCAAACAAACCCCCCACTAACCCAAAATCAACATTCCAAATCTAATGGAACTGACTAAATCGCCATTCGGCACTCGAAACACAATATGATGATCGAAGTCAAACTAATAGCTTTTAAAGCATCTAAGAGGCTCAAACTCTCCCTAATCAATGCATCGAGGTCTTAAACTCTCCTTAACCAATGCATCGAGGATCGTACCAACTATCTCTACACCTCATAACTAGCATGTAACAACTACGGGGAAGGATAAAATGGTCAAAACACATATAAAGGAAAGTTCACATTTAAGGTTGTTACATTATCCACCACTTAAAAACTAGTTCGCCCTCGAACTAAAAAGCAAATAAAGTACCTGAACCGGTAAAGGGCTGGGGTTATCTATGCCTGATATCAGACTCGACCTCCCATGTATCCTCCTTAATAGGGTGATGTCTCCACTGGACCTTCACTGAATCAATACTCTTAGACTTTAACTTTCTAGTCTATCTGTCTAGGATAACAGTAGGCTCCCCTCAAAGGATAAATCATGGTCTAGTACGACAGAATCCCATCGAATCAGATGTGCATCATCTCGATGGTATCTTTTCAACACGAAAATATGGAATACAGGATGAACAACTGAAAGATGTGGAGGCAAAGATAGCCTATATACCACATCACCATACTTCTCAAAGATCTCAAAAGGGCCAACGAAACTTATCACACCCTTCAAGGGTGAGACCTTTAACCGATCTCGATCTCCAATCATGAATGATACATTGCGGGCTCAATGGTCGGTATAACTCTTCTACATATTGTGGGTAGCCAATATCCTCTGCTAAATCAATCTCACACAATCTATTGAATCCCTTAATAAATGTGTTCCCCAAGGCCTCACTTCGAAGGATTCAAACCATTCCATGGGGGATCTACATCTCTGCCCATACAAAGCCTCAAAATAATCCATCTGAATGTTGGAATGGTAATTGTTATTGTAGGCAAACTCCGATATGGGCAAGTACTGGTTCCAATGACCTCCAAAGTCCATGACACATGCTCGGAGCATGTACTCTAGCACCTGAATAGTCCTCTCATACCCCAAGGTAAACTAGGTACCTTTATCAGATACAATGGATACCGGTACACCATGCAAACGAACAATATCTCTAATGTATATCTTAGCCAACTTCTATGCATTTTAATTTGCCTTCACGGGTATAAAATACACCGATTTGGTTAATCAATCCACAATCACCCAAACAGAGTCAAACTTCCCTAAGGTCGGGGGTAGGCCAGCTATGAAATTCGTGGTGACCTACTCCCACTTCCATTCGGAATGGGCATCCTCTGCATCGCACCACCCGATTGATGATGTTCATACTTCACCTATTGGCAATTTAAGCACTTAGCCACAAACTCTATAATATCCTTCTTCATACCACCCAACCAATAATGTTGTTTTAGGTTATGATATATCTTAGCCGCTCCTGGGTGAATGGAATATCTAGAATAGTGAGCCTCCTCCGAGGTTAATCTAACCCATCCACTAACCCTCCACACACCAACTCAACCATTAATCCTCCAAACACCATCAAAATCAAGAGATTCTTCCTTGGCCTTTCCACTCAATACTCTGTCACGAATCACCCTCAATCAATCATCAACAAACTGATAGATTGAACGTTCAAGAAGATCTAGCCTCCACAAATGCTAACACATGCTCGAACATCAAAATATCAAGCCTAACCAACTAGTTAGCTAAAGATTGAACGTCCTTACCAAAGGTTGCTTCTTTGTCAAATGATGAACTAAAGTCCCCATACTTGTCGCCTTTAGTGTTCCCCAAGGCATCTACAAACACATTAGCCTTGCCCGGATGATAAAGAATAGGTAGATTATAATCCTTAAGCAACTCAAGCCAATGTCACTGTCTCATATTAAGGTCTCTCTGGGTGAAGAAATACTGAAGGCTACAATGATCGGAGAAAATCTCATAATGGTCTCCATATTGGTAATTCCGCCACAACATCAACACAAAGACAACTGCGTCCAACTACAAGTCATGGGTCGGGTAATTCTCATCATGAGGCTTTAAATTACGAGAAGCATAAGCAATCTCCTTTACCTCCTACATCTACACAACACCCAATCTGACACTAGAAGCATCACAAAATATGGTAAACCTATGTCCTCCTTGGGCAAGGTCAAAATAGGAGCAGAAGTCAACAACTCCTTGAGCTTTTAAAAGATCGCCTCACAAGAATCCGACCACTGAAATACAATCTTCTTCTGAGTTAAATAGGTCAAACAAGTAGAAATAGTAGAGAAACCCTCTACAAAACACCAATAATAACTTGCTAAACCAATGAAACTCTAAATCTCAATAGGAGAAGTAGGTCTAGCCCAATCATGAATCGACGCTATCTTGGATGGATCGACCATAATGCCATCCTTGATAACTATATGACCCAAGAAAGAAATAGAATCCAACCAAAACTCGTACTTGGAGAACTTAGCATATAACTTCTCATCTCATAACCTCCGAAGCACAGTACTCAGGGGTCTCAACTAATCGACCTCATTCTTGGAATAAACCAAGATGTCATCTATAAATACAATCACAAAGGAGTTAAGATACGGTCTAAATACTCGATTCATCAACACCATGAACACTGTTGGGGCACTGGTCCACCCAAATGATATGACCAAAACTCATAATGACCATACCAAGTCTGAAAAGTCATCTTCGAAACATCCAAAGCTCTAATCCTCAACTAGTGATATCTGAACCTCAAGTCAATCATAGAAAACACTGAAGCACGCTAATGCTAGTCAAATAAAACATCAATTCAAGGTAGAGGATACATATTTTTTATGGTCACCTTGTTCAATTGCCGATAGTCACTACACATGCATATAGATCCATCCTTTTTCTTCACTAACAAAACCAAGGCACCCTAAGGAGACACACTAGGTATAGTGAAACCCTTACTCAACAAATCCTATAACTTCTCATTCAATTCCATCAACTCAATATGGTACATCCTATAGGAAGGAATACAAATAAGCTTGGTGCCCTTCTCAACATCAATAGCAAACACAACATCACGATCCAAAGGCATACCAGGAAAATCTATAGGAAACACATCCTGAAACTCCTAAACAACTCAAACAAAATCCAAAGGAGGTGGTGAAACAACACTAGTATCGCGAATGAAAGCCAAGTAAGATCGACATCGTTTTTCTGACATGCGACGAGCACATAGAAAAGATATAACTCCCTTCGAACCCAAATTAAGAGTACCTTTCCAAGTTATCCTTGGCATACCCGAAATAGCTAGTGTCACAGTCTTAGCATAATAATCCAAAATAGCATGATAGGGAGCTAACCAATCCATACCCAAGATAATATCAAAATCAACAATATCTAGGATAATCAAGTCTACCCAGGTCTCATGCCCAGAAAAGGTCACTACACATAATCGGTACACCCGATCCACCACTAAAGAATCTCTTATGGTGGTAGAAACATGAATAGGAATAGAAGAGACTCATATACAACATAAAAAATAGTAGCAAAATATGTAGATCCAGGGTCAAATAACACGGAAGCAGAAAGATGGCAAACTGGGACGATACCTGTGATAACTGCATCAGAGGCCTCTACCTCAGGTCTCCTAGGTATAACGTAGCAAGGACCACGTCTACTCCCAGACTGAGTAACCCGACATCCTCTACTATGATCTCCCTAAGCTCTATCTCTAGTACCACCCCTGCCACTCTATGAACCACCTCTAAATGTAGAAATAGGAGTAGGTCAAAGCTGAAGCTGAGAAGCCTACTGGGCAGATCCATATACACACCGAGAATAGTCCATCACCATATGACTAGTCTCCTCACATACTTATTAGGCTCTACAATCAAACTCAATCTAACGGGGCCCATAATAACCAAAACCTACTCCCTGTCCCGATGAACTAAAACTGGTACCCCTGCCTGCATGACTTGACCTCTGGCTTCCTGAAACCACGAAAGCGATAGACCTACTATCCAAACACTATAAGGCTGCCTAAAATAATCAACCATGGTAACTGTGAGAATATTTACCTGAGAAACTACTACCTCAGAATATATGTCTGTTGAACTCACCCTGACAGTGGATCTTCTTAACACCACCACTACCCTGAGTACTTTGCTAAATCAACTCGAAAGAAGCTCCTAAAACAACCATCTAGACCATAGCCAACTGATAATCACCTTTTGACCCCTTGACAAGCTTTCTAATTCTTTCTAACTCGGTGGTGATATTGGCAGTGGTATATCTGGATAGTGTATGAATATGTCCCTCATACTTTGCAATAGTCATAGAGCCCTGCTCCAGGTGATCAGACTTATTTCTCATCTGATGCCTCAAACTATAAGGCACGAACCTCTCCAGAAAAGTATTAGAAAACTAAGTCCATGTCTTAGCAGGTGAACACAATGGCCTACAACTAGCAAGAGACCTACACCACTACTTGGCCGCATTAGTCAATCGATAAGTAGTAAATGCAACTCCGTGGCACTCAAGAGATCTAAGTTTATGAAACCTCTCCTGGAAGTCAAGAAAAAAACTCATAGGCATCCTCTCAAACAACACCACTATACTTGGGAGAAGCCAAGCAAATAAATCTCTCAAATCTCTTCTGATTATTAGATGTCATCATAGGACCCAAAGCAATAGGAGGAACAGTGAGTCTAATAGGTAGTAAATCAATACGAGGGGCTAGCACAAAAGATTATTGCACCTCTAATGTCAGAAAACCATATGTATGAGCCTACCATGATGGAGAAATACCTCCCGGAGTCTGAAAAATACCCGACACACCCGATGGAACACCTATTAAGGGAATGTCATTTAAACGACCAGATAGATGAATTAATAAATCTTGTAACACTGTGGTATCAACTGAACTCTAGGGAACCTGAGCTAATCTCGCACCTTATGCCTGATAGTCAACCTCATCATAGTTAATCTCAGGCTCGAGAGAGACTGCCCTAGCACGTCCTCTAGTCAAAGCAGCTTCTCGTGCCCGACCTCTACCTTAGGTCTAGTCGTGACCCCTACCTCACCCCCTAACTGGGGCTCTAATAGTGGATGTTGGATCAGTATCCTCGACATCTGGATCTAGTCCTCCCCATCTGCGTAAAAAAAAATGGAACACGAGTTAAGAATATTGGGTATGAATAACCTGCATGATAAGGAATCAAATTAGAGAAGTTTTTCCCAGAAATGTCTCTTAGCCTCTCAAAGATAGATACAAACATCTGTATACTGATCTGCGAGACTCTACTAGACATCCTGCTCATTCACTCATGTGATCGGTGAACCTAGCGCTATGATACTAATTTGTCATGACCCTAAAGTTGAGGTCATGATGTCACCTACCTCAATAATAGCCTTAGTAGGTTAGACAAATCCCACACTTACATGACAAGGAACTGTAAAAAATAAAACCCAAAAAGGAGAGACTTTTATAACGAAGTCAAGCAATAATGTATAACATAGTGAAAACTGAACAAAATACAAAAATACTCAGAAATGGTGTCATAAGTAGAAGAACATCTAATCCATAGTCTGAAAACAAAAAATACAAAGTTTGTATCTAAATAATAATAAAGGCAAGATATAGATAAATGGATGCTGGAACAAAGCTTCGAACGAAGAGCTCACCAGGTACTTTGAAAATCAGCTATCACTATATAATCAGCTACCGTGGCTCATACTTAAACTAGGATTTGGATCAAAAGGGCACAATTGGAGTGACTATAGTCCACTTGTGCTCAGTAGGTATCATAGGCCTACTGGCCAAAGCAGAAAACAATACAAATAAATTATACTATGCACACATCACCTACAAATAAAAAAGTTTCCAAACGGTAGCTCACACCATCTTAACTAATAGTTCTAAGATATAAAGACAATAAAGGAAACTAACTACATAACAACAACATATAAAAAAATACACAACAATGTAAATGATGCAATGCAACGTAATATCATGTGACAATGATGAAAATAAGCCATCGCATGACTTTTTGTATACACCTTTTGATCCTCCGTGCTTCAAGATAGGACCCATGAGGGGGTTCACAACCCGTATACTTTCTCATATCTCAAACTCATATCTCAACTCACCTCTCCGGCTAATGTTCACGGATCAAGGGTTTAATAAAGTGTCTCATTCACCTCTTCAGTTATTGTTGATGAATCAAGGGTTTTATAAAGTGTTTGTCAGTGGTATCAACAGCTTATGAAGTGTATATGTCAAATGAGGATGAAATACTCACAACCATTCAATATGATGATGATGATGATTAATTCAATAAGGTATAAGTGGGCCCAAAAATCAACTCAACAAGTCAATGATTCATGATATAAGCCCTCACTAGGCACCACCAAGATAAATAGTTATGTAAAACGTCAAAATATCATTTCAAAAACCCCTCTCTCGGGTATAACTATCATGATGAAGACAATTAATGCTCAAAGAAGTCCGATAATATCTATTCAAGCCACTCGTGTAGGCTTCACAATAATAAACATGGAATTTAATGCACAACTAAGGCCTATGATGTCAAATAAAGCCCCAACTCGGGCAACACATGATATATATTCTCTCAAATTAACAACTATATGCAAATAAACCCCCATACGGGCACACAATAATGATAATAATTGTGAAACATAATTCCTATAGTTAATTCCCCAACCCATAGCATACTTTATATGTTCTTATCTACCCAGCCCAGTCTGATGAAAGTTAAGCCATAACCTACCTCGAAAAGCCAAAATTCAGTTGAAATACAAATTTTTGAATTCTCTTAACAGACCCTCAGGATTCATTTAGGAGGTGATAAGTCGATATTTTACCCGATTCTTAATACACTTGAGCTTGGATTATCTTGAAATTGGCATTGATTCGATATAAATTTCATGTTATATGGCTCTTGTATGCAGGTAATGGATGAACTCGAGCTCGAGCTAACCATACGAGTCAATGGGAGTTCGAAAAGTGAAGAAAAGATGCTGGATTTAACACCCTGGGAGATTAACAAGCACCTGCGCACGCAGGTCAGGAGATGCACACGCAGGTAGCTGGCTTAAGAGTGGAGCAGCACAATGCAGTGCCATCTGCGCTGGCCTCCTGCGCACGCAGGCCAGGAGATGCGCACGCAGATGGCCAATTGAAGGGACTAGGCAGCGCAAGGCAGCTTCATCTGTGCCAGCCTCCTGCGCGCGCAGGTCACCCGTCTGCTG
Source organism: Capsicum rhomboideum (assembly GCA_031232105.1). Taxonomy (NCBI): domain Eukaryota; kingdom Viridiplantae; phylum Streptophyta; class Magnoliopsida; order Solanales; family Solanaceae; genus Capsicum; species Capsicum rhomboideum. The sequence goes on along the minus strand of CP124719.1, from coordinate 40,276,036 downwards.
GCGCAGATGGCTAGGCAGGGGCACTTTTGTCATTTTGGCGAATGCAATTTTTTTTGGGAGATATAACATGTAATTTTTGGGGAGAGGCGACATCTTTTAGACATTCTGAGGGAGAGAAAAGAAAGGAGTGAACCCTAAAGAGAGAAACAAGCTATATTCTTACATTTTTGCATTAATTCCAAGAAAAATTCTTGTAAGCAATTGAATTACATGGAAGTTTGGGAAGAGAACTTTGGTAATTATCTTCTATCTTCTTCTATGAGTAGATAATTTCTCTACTTGGGGTTATTCTTGAATAAGGTGTGATAAGTGTATGGGTTTCGTTTGATTGAGTATTGTTAGACATTTGCCATGGGTTTTAATCTCATTCCATGTTTTCATTCAAATTAGAGGTTGCAAACTCTAATTACTTATAAAACCCTTATCATCCTTGACAAAGGGGATAAGAGTGAGGAATGGGTTTGAACAATTTGATGTGTGTCATTTAATAGCATCTCTTAGACGTAAGGATATTAATTGAGGTCATGGATTGGTTGCATAAGCTGCACTGTTGAGGTGTTCGAAAGAACCCAATTGTGAAACCTTGGTGTGTGGTTGACAAATCGACACTAAGCACCTGTAATCTAACCTACCCATAACTCTTAGCTAGCTATAGTCAAATATTCGATGCACCCATACACAGATTCACTCTTATGAAGGCATAACCCCAAGTCTCATTATACCCTTGGTTTTAATCCTTCTTCTCTACTCTTGAATTTGTGTGTTACAAGTTACAAAAGTTTCAACATTTACAAATCAACAATTGATAAATTTTCTCCCCATTTACTTTTCCGTATTATTTTTATAGCATCACGTGTTAGCACTAGTTGCTTATAACACTTAGAGGTGAAAGCTATTGCATTCATTCCTCGTGGATTCGACCCCGACTCCAAGTTGGGTAATTATATTACTAACGACCGCTTACATTCTAGTCTGGGGTGTATTTGAGCGTTATCAAAAATGGTGCCGTTGTCGGGGAATGAAACGTAGTGTTCATTTCTTTTAGCGTTTTAAGTTACTTGTGTTTCCCGTGGTGTAAGTTTACTTTATTTGTTATTTTTGTTCTTCATAGGTGAAAACCAAAGTCTTCACGATTCAATGAGTCAGCATGGTAGCCATGCCGCTTCATTTGACGGACATATGGATGATGAAGACTATTTGGGAGACGCAGGGAGAGCAAGTGCCATCTGCATCCCATCCGCGGATGGAAATTAAGTGTTTCACGTTACTAGTGTGATGCTTCACCTCCTTCAAATGAAGGGGTTATATGGGGGTCAAGCACATGAGGACGCGAATCTTCACTTGAAAAATTTCATTGAGGTGTGCATGCCATTTGACATAGCCCATATATCACAAGAGTCCATCCGATTGAGACTCTTCCCCTTCTCATTGACTGGCGAAGCCGCATTGTGGTTGAGGCAATTGCCCGCAGGTTCTACCACTACATGGGTAGAATTAATGGAAGCATTCTTGGATCGCTTCTTCCCACCATCCCGGATGTTGCAATTGAGGGATGAGATTATCAACTTTTGTCAATTGAATGTTGAACCATTACATGAGGCTTGGCAAAGGTTCAACACGAAATTAATGCAATGCCCGACTCATAAAGTTTCGAATAAGATGCTCCTCCAAATATTCTACCGAGCATTAGATCAATTGAATAAGACGGTTGCGGACAATGCAGCCGGGGGGTCGTTGGTAAAACAAACTTATGGTGTTGCATTGGCACTACTGGATCAAGTCACCAAACAAAGTCGTGGGTGGCATACAAGAGATTTCGAGGTGGCCATGGGGGCTCCCTCCACATCTTTTGTAAGCCAAAACAAAAGAAAGAAAGATGAGGAGAGGGACGAAAGTATGGCAAAGATGATGACACAACTTGAACTCCTCACTAAACATGTAATGGGTTCAACACCAAAGGTGGTTAATGCCGTTGCCTCCAAGGATGCTAAGAGCTATGATGATGAAGCGGAGACTCTTGATGAAGAGATCCAATTTATGTCAAATCAAGAGGGGGGTTCCCGCCCCACCTACCTAAGGAAGGAAGGGAATCAAGGTTGGATGGATAAAGACCGTGATTGGAAAGATCATGAGTGGAAGGATCGTGATAGAGATTGTGAAAGAGATCGAGATTGGAGATATAAAGATAGAGACCGTGATTGGCGAGCTGCAAATCTGGACTATGATAGGTATGTTCCTGCACATGATAGGTCCAAGGGTAAGGAAGCAACCTCTATTGATTCGGAGAAATATAAGAATGAAGATGTTCTTGCTCGTATCCTCATGGGAGTTGAAGGAAGCGATAAGATGTTAAGGGAAATGAAAGGGGATTTGTCGCATCTCAACCAAACTGTCACCTCACACTCGGCTTCGATAAAACAACTTGAAACCCAAATGGGTCAACTCTTCTCTCAAATGAATGCGAGACAAAGAGGGGGCCTTCCTAGTGACACGGTGGCGAATCCAAAGAATGACACTCACGTCATGGCCATTGTTACTAGAAGTGGGAGAACCCTTGGAAATGATGTTGAAAATCTTGATGACAAACTTTGTGATAAGGGTGTGGGGGGCCATGTGAACAAAACAAGAACTCGGCTTGATAAGTCAAAAGATGAAACTCAAATGTCACAAGAGCAAGGTGTTGACAGGTCGGAAAAGGTGGAAGTGAAAGAGGTAAGCCCACAAGTGGTTGATGGTGGTAATGCAAAACCAAATGAAAACTCGGTTGTCTCTAAGACGCAAGTTAAAATCCCTCCTCCATTCCCACAAAGGTTCAAGAAGAAAGAAGATGATTCAAAATTCAAGAAATTTCTTTCTAAATTTAGCAACCTTTCAGTAAATATACCATTGTTGGAAGCCCTGCAAGAGATGCTCGGGTATGCTAAGTTTATGAAAGAATTGGTAACAAAGAAGAGAGTCATGGACTTCGAAACAATTGAAGTTACTCATAACTATAGTGCTATAATGTCTAGTACGATGGTTGTGAAAAAGGATGATCTGGGGGCATTCACTATCCCATGTACTATTGGGGTGTATCAATTTGGTAAAGCCTTATGTGATCTTGGGGAAAGTATTAATTTGATGCCACTAGCCGTATTTCGGAAGTTAGGTTTGGGAGTTCCAACACCAACAACAATGAGGCTATTAATGGCCGACTGCTCTATTAAAAGACCCATAGGTGTGTTGTGTGATGTACTTGTGAAGGTGGATCGTTTCATCTTTCCATCTGATTTTGTGATCTTGGACTGTGAAATTGACCATGAAGTCCCCATTATTCTTAGTAGACCATTTTTGGCTACCGTTCGAGCTTTAGTTGATGTTGAATGCGGTGAAATGAAATTTCGAGTAAACAATGAAGAGGTGTCATTCAATGTCTGCAAGTCCATGAAACAACCTATGGATTTACAAGTTGTCTCCGTAATCGATGTGGTTGATGATGTAGTGGCTAATACTATGGAGGCTGAATTTGTTAGAGAGCCTTTGGTGGGAGTTTTGTGGAATCTTGAAAGTGAAGGGAATGAAAGATATGAAGAAGAAGTTGCATCATTGAAAGGTTTTGGGTCTTACCCGAAAAATCCTTGTAAGCTGGACCTTGACTTGAAAAATCGGGAAACTCCTCCCGCGAAGCCTTCAATTGAAGATCCACCATAAATCGAGCTCAAGCTATTGCCACCTCATCTCCGGTATGTGTTCTTGGAAGAAGGGGAGACCCTACCCATTATTATTGCAAGTGATTTGTCATCTAGGCAAATTGAGGTGTTGAAATCAGTGGTGAGTCGGTATATTCGGGCATTTGGATGGACTATAGCGGATATTATTGGGATTCCACCTGGCATATGCACTCATAAGATCAAGCTTGAGCCCGAGTTTGTAGCAAGTGTAGAACACCAAAGAAGGTTAAATCCTCCAATGCAAGAAGTTGTGAAGAAGGAAATCATCAAGTGGCTTGACGCAGGTGTGGTTTATCCCATCTCGGATAGCACTTGGGTGAGTCCAATTCAATGTGTCCCAAAGAAAGGTGGTATCATGGTAGTCCCTAACAAAAATAATGATCTTATACCCGTCCGTTCGGTCACGGGTTGGAGAGTGTGCATTGACTATAGAAAGTTAAACTCATGGACTGAGAAGGATCACTTCCCCATGCCCTTCATGGATCAAATGCTCGATAGGTTGGCGGGTAGGGGTTGGTATTGCTTCCTCGATGGATATTCAGGCTATAATCAAATCTCCATAGCTCCCGAAGATCAAGAAAAAACTACCTTCACTTGTCCCTATGGAACTTTTGCCTTCAGGCGCATGCCCTTTGGATTATGCAATGCTCCGGCCACTTTTCAGTGGTGTATGCTTTCTATCTTTTCTGACATGGTAGAGAGTTCTATGGAAGTGTTTATGGATGATTTTTCAGTGGTTATTGATACATTTGAAAATTGCCTTGAACACTTGGAGAAGGTGCTTGAAAGATGTGTGGCGAATAATCTTGTGTTGAATTGGGAGAAGTGCCACTTTATGGTTAAGGAGGGGATTGTTCTTGGACACAAAATATCTGGCCGAGGAATCTAAGTCGATCAAGCCAAGGTGGAAGTCATCGCTAAGCTACCACCTCCAATATCTGTCAAAGGGGTCCGGAGTTTCCTTGGCCATGCGGGGTTTTATAGGAGGTTTATTAAAGATTTCTCTAAAATTGCTCATCCGATGTGCAAACTCCTTGAGAAGTAGGTCACTTTTGAATTTAATGAAGAGTGCTTGAAGGCATTCAATTGCCTTAAAGAGAAGCTTGTTTCAGCCCCAATTATCATGACCCCAAATTGGTCACAACCATTTGAACTCATGTGTGATGCTAGTGGGCTGGCATTGGGAGCTGTGCTTGGCCAACGAAAAGAGAAACTTTTTCATCCCATCTACTAGGCTATCAAGTCCCTAAATGATGCTCAAAAGAACTACACCGTTATAGAACAAGAATTGCTAGCCGTGGTGTATGGGTTTGAGAAATTTCGTGCTTACTTGTTAGGCACAAAAGTCATTGTGCACACTGATCATGCCGCCCTCCGGTATTTAATGGCGAAGAAAGAAGCAAAGCCCCGATTAATAAGATGGATTCTACTACTACAGGAATTTAATGTTGAAGTGAAGGATCGAAAAGGGTGTGAAAACCAAGTAGCTGACCATCTTTCACGTCTTGAGAAAAATGTGAACAGTTGGGGGGATATTGATCTTGATGATACATTTCCAGACGAACTTGTCAAGAGTTTGAAAGAGAGCACTCTACCATGGTATGCTGATTTTGCAAATTATATAGTGAGTGGACTCCTTCCGGATGACCTGAGTTACTATCAAAGGAAAAGATTCCTCCATGATGTGAAGCGGTATTTCTGGGATGAGCCCTATCTTTTAAGGGAATGTGAAGATGGAATCATACGGCGATGTGTCATGTATGAGGAGACAAAAGCCATTCTTAGAGCATGCCATTCTTCTCCTTTTGGTGGCCACCATGGTTGTGTAAGGACCGCAGGAAAAGTCCTTCAATGTGGATATTATTGGCCTACCATTCACCATGATGCTCATGAATTAGTAAAGACTTGCATTCAATTTCAAAAGCATGGTGGTATCTCGAGGAGGCATGAAATGCCTTTAAGACCCAATCTTGAGGTGGAGCTATTTGATGTATGGGGCCTTGATTTTATGGGTCCATTTGTGAGCTCATATGGTAACAAGTATATCATGGTGGCCGTTGACTACTTGTCCAAGTGGGTCGAGGCCATTGCTTTACCAACCAATGAAGGTAAAAGTGTAACTCTCTTCCTAAGAAAAAGCATTTTCACTAGGTTTGGAACTCCTCGAGCTATCATTAGTGACAGTGGTTCACATTTTTGTAATCGGCTATTTGAAGCTTTGCTTGAAAAATATGGAGTGCGGTATAAGGTGGCGACTCCATACCACCCTCAAACAAGTGGCCAAGTGGAGGTTTCCACTCGGGAGATCAAATCTATACTGGAGAAAACCGTAAATGTAGGGCGTACAAATTGGGCAAGGCAACTTGATGATGCTCTGTGGGCATATAGGACCGCATTCAAGACTCCTATAGGCATGTCTCCCTATCAGCTAGTGTTTGGAAAAGCTCTCCATCTCCCAGTTGAGTTAGAGCACAAAGCTTTGTGGGCCTTGTGGAAATTGAACATGGATTGGGTGGATGCCTCGAAGTCAAGAATAGATCAACTTCATGAGTTGGATGAGTTCCGACTTAAGGCATATGAGAGCTCAGTATTATACAAGGAGAAAATGAAGAAATGGAATGATGCCAAGATCTTAAAAAGAGAGTTCATGAAGGTGATAAAGTGGTACTCTTCAATTCAAGGTTGAAACTCTTTGCGGGGAAACTAAAATCCAAGTGGTTTGGTCCTTTTGTTGTGGTGAATGTCTTCCCTAGTGGTGCTATTGAGCTCGAGGACCTTGAGAAAAGAAGGTTCATGGTGAATGGCCAACGATTGAAACATTATTTTGAGGGCGAACCTGGAGCAGTTAAGGTTGAGTTGCTCCATTTTAAAGATGCTTGATGATGAGCAACAACGTCGAGACAAGAAGATAACTAAGGAGCTTCTTGGGAGGCAACCCAAGGTTATTTATAGTCATGTCAAGTTTGTTTGATTGCTAATTCTTAGTTAATTTGGTGAATGCAGGTGAATAATGCTAAGTGCGGGAGCATGGGTACTATTTTGAGCTAAATTAATCACCTGCTAGCACACATGCCCACATGCTCACGTATGTTGGGACGCATGAGGCTATAAGGTGGAAGCAAAAATCTGTCTGGGGGCAAGGAGCCACCTGCGTGCGCAGCCCAGGCACATGCGTGCGCAGGCTAGCAACGCAGGAGGCTCTGCCTCGTGCCTCCTTCAAAGCCAAAATCTTCACCTGCGTGCGCAGGTCCCAGCATGCGTGCGTAGGTGACCCTCCGCAGGTGATATTTCTGTCCTCCACATGCCCAGGTGCACTACCCAGGTAAGGATTGCCCACCTACGTGCGCATCTCCCCACATGCATGCGCTTGGTGGGGCGTAGGTGAGGTGCCTCCGAAAATATTTTTTAAATGGGTTTGGGTCAACCCGACCCGGGTTGACCCTTTTCTTTCTTTAACTTTTTGAAAACAAAACCCATACCCAAACCCACCATCTTCTAAACTCAACACACTCAAAAGAAAAAAAAGGGGCGAGTTTTGGTTGTACACCATTGCCATCGGCGAGTCTTTTTCGGTTAAAGGTTGCTCGTGCCTTCTTCTCCCCTTAACTCTCAAAGGGGATTGCACTCATTACTTCACCTTAAAAGACTCCACTCCTCCACTTCTTCTCTTAAAAGATTGGTAAGTTCATTTGGTTTATATTTTATAAGAAGCTTTTCAATACATAAGGAAACTCATGCTTTGTGCTAGTTTTTCGTGATTCATGGAGTCATGTGGACTCCCTATGGTGTAGTATTGTTGTTGTTGTGGTTTTATTGAGTTGGGGGTGATGCTCCATATTCAAATGGGGAATTCTTGAGTACCCAAAAGTGTATGCACACCATGTGTTTGATGAAAGTCCAACATGAGTATTCCCTTGTCTTTTCTCTTGTGCATAATTTAAATGAACTTCACATGGCTCCGTGAACTTACCATGAGCTTTATTCCATATCCAAATGATGTGTTGCCACTAGTATAGAGAAGAAGTGTAATTTACATGATTTGAGGATGCCATAATTCTTGCTATATTTCTTCACTTTATGAGGGACAATGAGTGTTTCTTGTTGATAAAATGAGTTGGTGTGCACACTTGTTCATAACATAAATGCATGCTTTACCCTATGATAGATGAGGTGGCACCATTCTTATGGGAAAGCCATCGTTTTTATTATCATTTGAGTCATGATGGATTGTGTTTGAGTCATAGTGGTCCTAATATACTCCTAGGAGCTTTCTTATAGAATTTTGCTTTGCATTCACCATAGTTTACTTAGTTTTCAAAATTTCTTTATTTTTATTTCATATATATATACCATAAAACTCCAAAAACATGTTTTACCTTTGGTTTGTGTGGTTTTTTTCTTCTGGTTCTTTGCAGGGAATGTCTCCAAGGAAATCAATGCCTCGAGGAGCAAAGAAAGATCCTCCAAAGACCAAAGGCAAGGCCATTTCCACTCCTTCACCAAGAAAATCTCCCACTCAACAAGGACTCTCTACCACTCCTGACGTGCAATACACACTTGACATTTCAAGGGAGCTGGCCAAAGATGTGGATGCACTCAGATTTGCCAATGTGGAAGTGCGCAACCTGTACAATGACTGGGTGTCTACTAAGGGTTTCAATCCTGAGAAACTGTTTAATGTGAAGGATGTTCGTGAACATTTCCCTGATATTATCAGCCAAGTCACCAAGTTTGCTTGGGAAATATTCACGTACATTGATCCGGACTCGCCCCCATCCTTTTATTTTCCTGAGCTTGTAAAGGAATTTTATGCCTCATACGTCATTCGGCACAATCAACCAAAGTACAAACCACCAGTGGCAGACCAACCTTGCCTTCAGAGTGTACTTGTTAGAGGAGTGGAAGTTCCGTGCTCCACTTCTGACATTAATAAACTATACTTTGGTCGTGATTGTGCTCCGGGGGTTGAGTGCAAGAGGCGAATGCTTGAAGGGCGCAGTCATTTTTCATGGCTTTCCAAGATAATTGCTAAATATCTTCCGCTATGGGCAAATGGGGTTGGCCAAATCAAAAGACGAGATCTTTCTATTCAAGCCAAGCATTGGCTCGGCTTTGTGGGAAATCGATTGCTTCCTTCCAGAAATGATCAAGATGTCACTCTTGAAATGGCTATTCTTGTGGGTTGTATTATGGATGGGGTGACTGTCAACCCGGGAGAGATCATTACTGAAGTGATAAAGATTCGATCCAAGCAAGTGGGCACGCTACTACCTTTTCCTGCTCTTATATCGGCTTTATGTGCAGTCCACCATGCTCCTTTCTTCCCAAAGATTGACACGAAAATCAAATGCATGGGTGTCATTGATATTCGTACCAGCCAGGATGACGATAATCCTGTAGGTTTAAAGAGGAAGTTTGGAGAGGATTTCGGTTCTTCCATGCGATAGGAGCCCACTGCTAGCACCTCTCCTATGACTTCTCATGTGTCAGCACATGGTGACATACCTTTAGATCATGATCTCCCTCAAGCACCTCCTCCAGCACACACTACATAGTCAGCACAACCTCCTCGATCTTCTATGCTGACATTTGCTAAGGTTGCAGCCATGACCTTGGCAAATGACAGTTCTATTTCCCATTTGGTGGACGATATTCCTCACTTCATTCAGGTGGCTATTGAGCGGAGCCTTGGGCTTTTACATGCTAAGATGATAGACTATGAGCGGAGATTATCCGCGGTTGAGGCCCGGGAGGAGAGTGAGGCAGTGACGGCACTCAGGACTGATCTTGCAAGTCTGCGTGATGAGATGCAGTTGATTTAGCCCTCCATCTCTATCGATGATACCCAGTTCACTATCCCACCTACAGAGACTGGCCCCATCCTTCCATTTGCGGACTTGTTTGGGTATTCTCCTGTGGGGGAAGAGACAGAGATCGAGTTTGGCACGGGGCTCTCAAAGGATCAGCAGGTAGAATTGGCCAAAAGAAAGTCCATTGACGAGCTCCAGGCACAGGCAGTTGGTGCTGGCCCTAGCTCTCGGCCTTTTGTAGTGGTTCATACAGGAGCCTAGTCTGACGAGGCTCCTTCTGTTACATCCTCAGCATCAGCACAGCCTTCTCATGATACCGATCCGAGCGCCTAGTGCGCCTCAGGGAGTTTTGTCTTTCACTCCTTTCCTTTTTGTCTTATATTGATTGCATTGGGGACAATGCAAAACTTTTTTGGGGGGGGGGGGTAGGCAAATTCATTCATTGGTACTTTATGGTTTGTAATATTAATTCATGATTCTATTTGGATTCCATCTTGTTAGGAGTTTTGATTCGGATATTGCCCTTGCCTGGCCATTTTTGTTGATTCGAATATTGCCCCATCTTTGTGAAGTTGTGATATGGATAGTGCCCTTGCCGGGTTCTTTTTGCATGCTAGTCCTAATGTAAATTTGGGGAAATTGAAGAGGTTCAAAGGTCCCTCCAAAATTGTCATGGCAAACAAAAAAATGATTTGAGAAAATGATTTTGTTTTAGAAAAGAAAAGAGCAAAGTAGTTCCAAGTCTCCTGTTGTGTGTGACCTGTTAATTCAGTTTTTGGCTCATGCTTTTTAGTCTTTGACTTAGAGTAGGTTGTCAAGTTCATTTGCTCAAAGTTGGGGGGAAAGACTAGCTTTCTATTTTAAAGAAAAAGTGCCTAGTGTGGTGAGATTGTTGATTAGTTCTTGTACATACATGATAGTCTAGAACTTGCCCCGCGTGTATTCAAGGCGAAATTTGGGACCTAACTTGGTTTAGAGGATGACCCGAGGCCATTTTGTCCACCACTCGACCTAAATTTCCACCTTGACAGTTATCCCTAGTTAACCCAATTGAGCCTTTCACTACTTTCTTCTTGGATATGACCATACTATGACACCCCACCTTCGTCTTTGACAACCCTTTTTCTTGTCTATCACTCAATCCCTGGAAACACATCGCATGATTCTTAATGTGAACCAATGTAAGTAAAGGCCTGAGCTCGGAGAAGCATGATTGTGAAAATGGTTGAGATGGAAGTTAAAAGTTAAAAGGCCTGAGCTTGGTGACTTAAAACCTTGTTGATCCCCATTAGTGGCGAATGACACAAAGGGCAAGCCTATGGTTCTACGTTTGGTACTTGAATTTCTTTGTGAGAGTGAGAGAGAGAGTTCATTCTATCCTTACCCCCCCACTGAATCACATTACCATATGGGGGTGGGGAGAAATTTTTCAAGTGAGAGGTAATGATATCTTGAAAGAGAGAGTGATATCCCACCTTCAATTTGGGAAAATGAGCAAGACAATTTGCAATTTGGAGATGAGACAAGCTCTGAAGAATCTTGTGTCACATCTTGAGAAACAGCCCAACCTGAAAATGATTTGTTTGAGGAATTTGCCTCCTGGTTAATGAGGATTGAGTTGTGAAAAAGAAAGCATGTTTTGCTTGTTTGTCATGACTTATTGGAGGAACCGATTGAATTTTATAGGTTTAAAGGTTTAATGATGTCCCTTGTGGTTGTTCATTGTTAAGAGCATCCTTTTCTTTTTCCTGTAGGTGTTTTTGATTACTTGAGGACAAGCAATAGCTTAAGTCTGGGGAAGTTGATAAGTTGATATTTTACCCGATTCTTAATACACTTGAGCTTGGATTATCTTGAAATTCACATTGATTAGATATAAATTTCATGTTATATGGCTCTTGTATGCAGGTAATGGATGAACTCGAGCTCGAGCTAACCATACGAGTCAATGGGAGTTCGAAAAGTGAAGAAAATATGCTGGATTTAACACCCTGGGAGATTAACAACCACCTGCGCACGCAAGTAAGGAGATGCGCACGCAGGTAGCTGGCTTAGGAGTGGAGCAGCACAATGCAGTGCCATCTGCGCTGGCCTCCTGCGCACGCAGGCCAGGAGATGCGCACGCAGATGGCCAATTGAAGGGACTAGGCAGTGCAAGGCAGCTTCATCTGCGCCAGCCTCCTGCGCGCGCAGGTCACCCGTCTGCGCTGGTGCAGATGGCTAGGCAGGGGCACTTTTGTCATTTCGGCGGATGCGATTTTTTGGGGGAGATATAACATGTAATTTTTGGGGAGAGGCGGCATCTTTTAGACATTCTGAGGGAGAGAAAAGAAAGGAGTGAACCCTAAAGAGAGAAACAAGCTATATTCTTACATTTTTGCATTAATTCCAAGAAAAATTCTTGTAAGAAATTGAATTCCATGGAAGTTTGGGAAGAGAACTTTGGTAATTATCTTTTATCTTCTTCTATGAGTAGCTAATTTCTCTACTTGGGGTTATGCTTGAATAAGGTGTGATAAGTGTATGGGTTTCGTTTGATTGAATATTGTTAGACATTTGCCATGGGTTTTAATATCATTCCATGTTTTCATTCAAATTAGAGGTTGCAAACTCTAATTACTTATAGAACCCTTATCATCCTTGACAATGGGGATAAGAGTGAGGAATGGGTTTGAACAATAACTTGATGTGTGTCATTTAATAGCATCTCTTAGACGTAAGGATGTTAATTGAGGTCATGGATTGGTTGCATAAGCTGCACTATTGAGGTGTTCGAAAGAACCCAATTGTGAAACCTTGGTGTGTGGTTGACAAATCGACACTAAGTACCTGTAATCTAACCTACCCATAACTCTTAGCTAGCTATAGTCAAATATTCGATGCACCCATACACAGATTCACTCTTATGAAGGCATAACCCCAAGTCTCATTATACCCTTGGTTTTAATCCTTTTTCTCTACTCTTGAATTTGTGTGTTACAAGTTACAAAAGTTTCAACAGTTACAAATCTACAATTGATAAATTTTCTCCCCATTTACTTTTCCGTATTATTTTTATAGCATCACGTGTTAGCACTAGTTGCTTATAACACTTAGAGGTGAAAGCTATTGCATTCATTCCTCGTGGATTCGACCCCGACTCCAAGTTGGGTAATTATATTGCTAACGGCCGCTTACATTCTAGTCTGGGGTGTATTTGACCGTTATCAGGAGGCCACAAAACTAAACCATATATGCTACTAGGCTAATTTTGATGTTCTAAACTTAATGGGAATGTCACATTTTTGAAAAGAGGTCATTTAAAGCAAATTAGCACTCGGGACCTTTAAAAGCTTATTTTAACTAGTTTTTAAACAAAGGGTCGAAATGCAAAACAAAGGATCCAAACCTGAACCAACCCTGCCACTAGCCCAAAATTGACATTCGAAATATAATGACACTAACCAAATCATCATCCGGAGCTCGAAACACAAAATGTTGATCGAAGTCAAACTAATGGCTTTCAAAACTTCTCAAAGTCTCAAACTCTCCCAAATCATTCTCGAATGCATCGAGAATTGTGTCAACCATCCCCACACCTCATAACCAGTATGTTACAACTATGGAGAAGGGCAAAATGGTCAAAATACATAAAACATAAAGTTCACATTTAAGGCTATTACATTATCCACCCCTAAAACACTAGTTCATCCTCGAACTACAAAACAAATGAAGTACCTGAAGCGCTAAAGAGTTGGGGGCATATATGCCTCATATTGAACTCAACCTCCCAAGTATCCTCCTTAATAAGCGGTGTCTCCACTGACCTTCAATGAATCAATACTCTTAGATGTCAACTTCCTAGTCTGCCTGTCTAGGATAGCAGTAGGCTCCTCCTCAAAGGATAAATAATGGTCTAGTACGACAAAATCCCATCAAATCACATGTGCATCATCTGGACGGTATATCTTCAGCATGGAAATATGGAATATAGGATGAACAACGAAAAGATGTGGAGGAAAACCTAGACTATACGCCACATCACTATACTTTTCAAGGATCTCAAAAGGGCCAATGAACCTCGGACTCAGCTTTGGTTTTTCCTGAACCTCATCACACCTTTCATGGGTGAAACCTTTAACAAAACTTGATCTCCAATAATGAATTATACATCGCGGTCTTGATGGTCGGTATAATTCTTCTGCCTACTCTGGGTAGCCAATAGCCCCTGCTAAATCAATCTCTTACGATCCATCAAATCCATTAATAATTCTATACCCCAAGGCCTCACCTCAAATGAGTCATACTATCCCATTAGGGTATCTACACCTCCGCCCATACAAAGCATCAAAAGTCCCCATTTGAATGCTGGAATGGTAACTATTGTTGTAGGCAAACTCCTCTAGGGTAAAGTACTGGTCCCAATGACCTCTAAAGTCCATGACATATGCTTGGAGCATGTAATCAGCACTTGAATAGTCCTCTCAGACTGACCATCCGTCTGATGAACAAAAAGCTGTGCTCAAACTAAGCTGAGTACCCAACTCACTTTGAATAGTACTCAAAAAACCCAAGGTAAACTGGGTACCTTTATCAGATACAATAGATACCGGTACACCATGCAAACAAAAAATCTCTCTAATGTTTATCTTGGCCAACGTCTCTACATTATAATTCACCTTTATTGCTATAAATTGCAGTGATTTGGTCAATCGATCCACAATCAGTCAAGTAGAGTCAAACTTCCCCAAGGTCGGGGGTAGGCTAGCTATGAAATCCATGGTGACCAACTAACACTTCCACTTGGAAATGGGCATCCTCTGCATCGTACCACCCGATCGCTGATGCTTATACTTCACATATTAGCAATTTAAACACTTAGCCACAAACTCCACAATATCCTTCTTCATATCACCCCACCAATAATGTTGTTTTAGGTCATGATACATCTTAGCCGCTCCTAGGTGAATGTAATAACTAGAACAATGAGCCTCCTCCAAGATCAATCAAACCCATTCACCAAACCTCGACATATAAATTCAACCATTAATCCTCAAAGCACCATCACTATCAAGAGATGTCGCCTTGGCCTCGTCAGTCAATACTCTATCACGAATCACCCTCAATCTATCATCATCAAACTGATGAGCTTGAATCTGCTCCATCAAAAAAAATCTAGCCTCCACAAAGGCTAACACATGCTCGGGCATCGATATATCATGCCTAACCAACCGATTAGCTAAAGACTGAACAATCCAAGACCAAAGGTTGCTCCTGGATCAAATGATGAGATAACCTCCCCATACTAGTCACCTTCTAGCTCAAAGCATCCACAACCATATTAGCCTTGCCCAGATGATAAAGAATAGTGAGATCACAATCCTTAAGCAACTCAAGCCAATATCACTATCTCATATTAAGGTCTCACTGGGTGAAGAAATACTGAAGGCTACAATGATCGGAGAAAATCTCACAATGGACTCCATATAGGTAATGCCACCAAAACTTCAACAGAAAGACAACTGCGGACAACTATGAGTCATGGGTAGGGTAATTCTTCTCATGAGGCTTCAACTGACAAGAAGCATAAACAATCACCTTACCCTACTACATCAACACAATGCATATTCCGACACTAGAAGCATCACAAAATATGGTAAAACCTATGATCTCCTTAGGCAAGGCCAAAATAGGAGCCGAAGTCAATAACTCCTTGAGCTTTTAAAATCTCGCCTCAAAAGCATCTGACCACTGAAATACAATCTTCTTATGAGTCAAATTGGTCATAAGTGCATCAATAAAAAAGAAACCCTCTACAAAACACCAATAATAACCTGCTAAACCAATGAAACTCCGAATCTCCATATGAGAAGTGGGTCTAGCCTAATCACGAATCGTCGTTATCTTAGCCGGATCGACCATAATACCAACCTTGGTCACTACATGACCCAAATAAGAAATAGAATCCAACTAGAACTCACACTTGGAGAACATAACATATAACCTCTCATCTCATAACCTCTGAAGCACAATCCTCAAGTGTCTTACATGATAGGCCTCATTCTTGGAATAAACCAAGATGTCATATCTAAATACAATCACAAAAGAGTTAAGATTCGGTCTAAATACATGTTTCATCAACTCCATGAACACTTCTGGAGCATTGGTCAACTCAAAGGGCATGACAAAAAACATATAATGACCATACTAAGTCCAAAAAGTTGTCTTCACATTATCCAAAGCTCTAATCCTCAGCTGGTGATATCCGGTCCTCAAGTAAATCATAGAAAACACTGAAGCATCTTGAAGCTGGTCAAATAGATCATCAATGCGAGGAAATGGATAATTATTATTTATTTTCACCTTGTTTAATCGTCGATAGTCAATGCACATGCACATAGATGCATTCTTCTTCATCCTCGATAGTCAATGCACATGCACATAGATGCATTCTTCTTCTTCACAAACAAGACTCGGGAACCTTAAGAAGACACACTAGGTCTAATGAATCCCTTACTCAACAAATCCTATAATTGCTCCTTCAATTCCATCATCTCAGTTAGGGACATCCTATAGGGAGGAATAGAAATGGGCTTGATTACTTTATCAACATCAATATCAAACACAACATCACGATCCGGAGACATACCAGGCAAATCTATAAGAAACACATCCTGAAACACCTGAACAACTCAAACAGAATCCAAAGGAGGCGATAGAGCAACACTAGTATCGTGAATGAAATCCAAGTAAGATCGACATTCCTTTTGTAAATGTGATGAGCACATAGAAAAGATATAACTCCATTCGGACCCAAATTAAGAGTACCCTTCTAAGCTATCCTTGCCATATCTGAAGCAGCTAGAGTCACGGTCTTGGCATAATAATCCAAAATAGCATGATAGGGAGCTAACTGATCCATACCAAAGATAACATCAAAATCAACCATATCTTGGATAATCAAGTCTACCCAGGTCTCACGCCCCACAAAGGTTACTACATAAGATTGGTACACCCGATCCACCACTAAAGAATCTCCTGCTGGGGTAGAAACATGAATAAGAATAGAAGAGACTCATATGCAGCATCAAAACCAGTAGCAAAATATGTATACACATAGGAGAATATAGACCTAGGGTCCAATAACACGAAAGTAGAATAATGGTAAACCGGGATGATACATGTGATAACTGAATCAGAGGCTTCTATCTCAAGTCTCCCAGGTATAGCATAGCATTGACCATGTCCACTCCCAGACTGAACAAACCCGTATCTTATACCATGAGCTCCCCAAACTCTACCTCGATCACCTCTAGTACCATCCCTGCCACTCTGTGAACCACCTCTAACTGTAAAAATAAGAGTAGGACAAAGCTAAAGCTAAAAATCCTACAGGGCAGAACCATATACATGCAGAGGATAGTCCCTCACCATATGTATAATCTCCTCACATACATAACAAGCTCGACCATCAAACTCAAGCTAAGGGGCCCCAAAAGAACAAGAACGACCTCCCTGTCCCGATGAATTAAAACTAGAGTCCCTGCCTGTATGACTTGACCTCTGGCTGCTTGAAATCATGGGAACCACAGACCTACTATCCAAACCCTATGAAGTTGCCTGAACTTGTCTACTATAGTAACTGTGAGAACCTCTACCGGAGAAACTCCTACCTCAGAATACATATTTACTAAACACACCCTGACTGTGGATCTTCTTAGCACCACTACTACCTTGAGTACTCTGCTAAATAAACTTATCAACTTAACATGATCCATTATACTCTATAAAGAAACTCTTAAAATAACCACATCGATCATAGCCAACTGATAATTGTCGATCAACCCTTTGACAAACTTCCTGATCTGATCTGACTCGGTGGTGATACTGGCAGTGGTATAGCTGCATAGTGCATAAAAACATTCCTCATACTCTGTAATAGTCATGGAGACCTTCTCCAGGTGATCAAACTAATCACTCATCTAATTCCTCAAATTATAAGGCACGAACCTCTTTAGAAAAGCATCAGAAAACTAAGTACATGTCTTAGCAAGTAAACCCAATGGCCTAAAACTAGCAAAAGACCTCCACCAGTATCTGGCTGCATCAGTTAACCAACTAGTAGTATATGCATCTTTATGGGACTCAAGAGATCCGAGGTTATGCAACCTCTCTTGGCAGTCAAGAAAAAACTCATAGGCATCCTCTACAACAACACCACTAAACTTGGGAGGAGCCAAGTGAATGAATCTCTCAAATCTCTTTAATCATAAAAAGTCAGCACAGGACCCAAAGCAATAGGAGGAACGATGAGTCTAGTAGCTAGTGAATCAACATGAGAGGGTATCACAAAAGATGGATGTACCCCTAAAGTCAGAAAACCATGAGTATGAGCCTACAGTGATAGAGGAATAGCTCCCGGAGTCCGAGAAATACCCGATACACATGATGGAACACCTGTCTGGGGAATGCCATCCAAACAACCCAACAAATAAAATAATAAATCCTGTAACATCGGGGAATCAACTGAACTCTAAGAAACGGAGCTGGTCTCACACTCTCTATCTGATAGTTAACCTCATAATAGTCAATCTCAGGCTTGGGAGAGGCTGCCCTACCACGTTCTCTAGTCAAAGCGGCTTCCTGTGCCCGACCTCTACCTCTAGGCCAGCCACGACCCCGACCTACCCCCTGAATGGGGCTCCAAAAGTAGGTGTTGGCTTAGTATCCTCAATAGTTGGATCTAGTCCTCACCATCTGAATAGAAAAGAATGGAACACATGTTTAGAATATTGTGTATGAATAACCCGCATGATAAGGAATCAAATTAGAGAAGTTTTTTCTAAAAATGGCTTATGGACTCTCAAATATAGATACAGACGTCTACGTACCGATATGCAATACTCTAGTAGACATCCTGTTCTTTCACTCATGAGATCGGTGAACCTAGCGCTTTGATACCAATTTGTCATGATCCTAAAGTTGAGGTCAAGATGGCACCTACCTAAGTATTAACCTAAGTAGGTAAGCCAAATCCCACCGAATATAAGACAAGAAAAATATAAAATGAAAACCCCAAAAGGATAAAGTTTTAGAACAAAGTCAAGCAATAATGTATAACATAGTGGAAACTGAAAAAATATATATATAAATATCTAGAAATGGTGTCTTAAATAGAAGAGCATCTAATACATAGTCTAAAAACTAAAAATACAAAGTCTATCTCTGAATACTAATAAAGACTAGATAAATATAAATGGAGGCTAGAGCAAGGCTCCAAATGGAGAGCTCACCAGGTACTCCAAAGATCAACTATCACCATAATCAGCTATCGCGACTCATACTCGAACTAGGATATGTACCAAAAAGGTACAGTAGGGGGAGTACAGTCCACTTATACTCAGTAAGTATCATTGGCCGACTGAGTAAAGTAGAAAATAATAAAAATAAAATATACTATGAGCACATCACTTGCAAACAGAAAAGTTCCCAAATGGTAGCTCACACCATCTCCACTAACAGTTCTAAGATATAAAGATAATAAAGAGAACTAACTACAAAACAACAACACATAAAGAAATACACAATAATAAACAATGCAATGCAATGCATTGATAATGTGATAATGATGAAAATAAGCGATCACGTGACTTTTTATATACACCTTCCGAGCCTCCGTGCTTCAAGACAGGACCCATAGGCGGTTCACAACCCGTATACTTTCTCATATCTCAACTTACCTCTCAGGCTAATGTTTACGGATCAAGAGTTTCATAAAGTGTCTCATTCACCTCTCCGGTTATTGTTAACAGATCAAGGGTTTTATAAAGTGTTTCTCAGTAGTATCAATATCTCATGAAGTGTATATATATGTCAAATGAGGATGGAATGCTCACAACCATTAAGTATGAAGATGATGATCAATTCAATACGGTATAAATGAGCTCAAAAATCAACTCAACATGTCAATGATTCATGATATAAGACTTCACTAGGCACCACCAAAATAAATAGACATGTAAGACATCAAAATATCATTTCAAAAACCCCTCTCTCGGGTATTACTATCATGATGAAGGCAATTAATGTTCAAAAAAGGCCCACAATATCTATTAAAGCCCCTCGAATTGGAATTACAACAATAAACATGGCATTTAATGCACAAATAAAGCCTATGATCTCAAATAAAGCCCCAACATGGACAACACACAATTTATATTCTCCCAAGTCAACTATAATATGAATATAAGCCCCTACATGGGCACACGATAATGAAGATAACCTGGAAACATAATTGTCATTGTTAATTCCCCAACCCATAATATACTTTACATGTTTGTTAACTATCCAGCCCAGTCTGAAGAAAGTTAAGCTATAACCTACCTCAAAAAGCCAAAATCCCAAGCCTAAGCATTCAACATGGAACCTTTCCTATACAAATAGTCTCAATCTGAGCTAAAATTATCAAAAACAAAATCTACGCATAAAAAAGAAGCTAATGATACCCATATTAGTAATATTTTAAATAGTTCCAAACTTAGTTTGAAAAATAGGATCTAAAATGAAAGGAGTAAAACATAAATTTTATTTTATAAACATGTCCCCCGTGATTATGAGAGTCTACAGTTGAAAATCTATGTAAAAAAGATTTAAAAATGAGTCTCAAATTGAGGAAAATCCATTTTAAAGCTTACCGCCACAAAACCCAAAAATCCAATTTGAAATCAAGGTTTTGAAGCTATTTTAAAGATAAAGTAGATGGAAATTAATCGTAATAAGAGTTTGGAGCTTACCCAAGCTCAAATGGTGAAGAAAACCCAAGAAATATCCCTTCTCGAAGCTCCAAGGTTCAAAGATGATGAAAATTGTAAAAAATAGAGTATTTTTATTATTTTGTGAATAGTACTTTGTGATATCGATCAACAGCTCGCGATTGAGAAGGTCAATGATAAACAAGAAATTAAATGGTCATTGCTAATGTAGACAAGGAGTTGTGATCGCAATGAAGGAGAAATCAACCCTTAGCGAATGTTGACCCACATCCCATTCTTAATTAAGTGTGTTTTCTTTCTCCAAGAAAGCATCCTGGGGCTCGCAAAAGCAAAGAAGGCTTTTGCCTACCAGATACAATAATTCAGCTGAAATGTAAGTTTTCAAATTCTTTGAACCGACCCTCGGGATTCATTTGGGAGCCCATATATTCTACTAGGCTATTTTTGACATTCCGAACTAAATGGGAATGTTGTGCTTTTGAAAAGAGGTCATTTACAACAAATTAACCCCCGGGACCCTTAAAGCTGATTTTAACTAGTTTCCAAATGAAGGATCGAAATGCAAATTAATGTTTATGAACCCAAAACAACCCCACTACTAACCCAAAATCAATATTTCAAATCTAATAGAGCTGACCTAATCAACGTCCAGTGATTGAAACACAAAATATTGACCGAAGTCAAACTAATGGCTTTTAAAGCCTCTAAAGGTCTCAAACTCTGCCAAGTCATTCCTGAATGCATAGTGGATCATGCCAACCATCGCCACACCTTTTAACTAGGATGTAACAACTACAGGAAAGGGCAATGGTTAAAACCCATAAAAAGGAAAATTCACATTTAAGGTTGTTAAACAACTTTGCTTTTAAAACTAACAATTTTTCTGTGAGTGCAGGAATAACAAGTACAAAATTTGTAGCTATTCTCACAATGAAGAACAACCTTTGTAAGGGGGGATACTCTACTCTCTTTGACATCAAGGCTAAGTGACTTGACAATTATCAATTTTCTTTTAATACATGCTACTTTTGAGCTACTTTATTTAATTCATACTACTATTGGGTTCCCCACAGGATCTTAAAATAAGCATGGTTTCCTCGTCTGACCTTAAAATGAGCATGGGTTCCTTGTTGGATCTTAAAATAAGCACTATTAGGTTCCTCGTCGGATGTTAAAATGAGCATGGGTTCCTTATCATATCTTAAAATGTGCACTATTGGGTTTCTCACCGGACCTTAAAATGAACATGGGTTTCTCGATGGACCTTAAAATGAGCATGAGTTCCTGGTCAAACCTTATAATGAGCATGGGTTCTTTGTCGAACCTTAAAATAAGCACTATTGGGTTCCTCACTAGATGTTAAAATGAGCATGGATTCCTATATATACCTTGAAATATGCACTATTGGATTTCTCACCAGAACTTAATAATATCATGAGATTTTCTTCAGACCTTAAATTGAGTATGGGTTCCTCGCCAGACCTTAAAATGAGCATGGGTTCCTTACCAGAACTTAAAATAAGCAGTATAAGGTTACTCATTGGATGTTAAAATAAGCATGGATTCCTCACCGGACCTTAAAATAAGCAATGGGTTCCTCGCCGTACCTTAAAATGAGCACGATTGGATTCCTTACTGGACCTTAAAATAAGCATTATTGGGTTTCTCATCGGATATTAATATGAGGTATTATTTAGTTTCTCGATAAATAAGAGATGACTAAATATTTCCCTCTCTCCCTCT
The DNA here is from genome assembly GCA_031232105.1 of Capsicum rhomboideum. Classification (NCBI taxonomy): domain Eukaryota; kingdom Viridiplantae; phylum Streptophyta; class Magnoliopsida; order Solanales; family Solanaceae; genus Capsicum; species Capsicum rhomboideum. Next base: position 40,254,022 of record CP124719.1, on the reverse strand, counting down.
TTTGAAACATAATGCTTTATCCCTATATCTCACAACATGACATAAATCATATTCGCACTCCATCTTTTACATTACTCATACTCTAATCATGTCGACTCGTGCTATCCTCACTCAGATTCATCAATTTTCTTTGGGGATCTCATTCGTCTCTAAATCTAGAACTACACACGTCCTGATTCACGTAAAACCAGAGATACATATGTGACTTGAAATTGAAGTCTCAGCCACATCATTCCACAATTCCCTTTTATCTCTCCTGATATCGAAGGACTGTTCTCTTGGTCGGATAAAACTAGCTATTAAGTCAACGTTCTTTGCTCGACAATTCTTCAATCATTCTTGAGCAAAGAAGGGGTAGCTGTTGACACCCAAATTTGATGTCACGCCCCAAATTCCAACGGGGCAGATTGGCACCCGAAGTCGTTGAGGCCCGAGAGAACCAATCTTTGCTCATGTACATTCATATGCATGCCTCTGTATGAACATCACTATATCTCATGCAATTATGCGGATGTCATGGAAACATATGCTATATATGTGAAACTCGGCCAATAGGGCCATCAAGTAAAAATGGACATACAACCCTTACATTCATATTCCCACATACGTCTACAAAGCCTCTAATAGATACATGTACATAACCAACTTAAAGTCGGGACAAGTCCCCGCTTTATACAACATTTACATAATACCAAAATCAATGTACACATGAGACTCGAAAAGCTCCAAACCAACTGGAGCTCACCAAAGATCTGCAAAGGATCCACAACCTACTGTGGAGGTCTACTATCACATGTGCCTGCAGCAAGTAAGGTAAGTCCCCCAAGGGACGTCAGTACGAAGAATGTACTGAGTATGTAAGGCTAAAAGAAACTGTATCAATACATAAGAACTTCCATGGAATCAAATATAAGAGAAATAGCCAATATGGATAAACCATCGTTCTGTATGTTTGGAACTATGTACTTTGCTTTCAATACTTTCTTTGCTTCTTTACTTCAATGTTCATTCATCTTTACCTGTGTCACATGGTACCCGGGCCCCAACTGATAAGTGGGTATTAACATAACATAACATTATATTGGGATCGGCTCGATCTAGGCTTATGCCTCTAGAGCTAGCACCCATAAATCAATACGTCGGGCTCAGCTCGAGCTAGGTTATTACCTCTAGAGCTGCCACCCATAAACCAATATATCAGGTTCGGCTCGAGCTAGGTTCTTACCTCTAGAGCTACCCCCTGTTAGGTTTGGCCTGAGCTAGGCTTATGCCTCTTGGACTGCCCCCTGATCCAATTATCTCGGGAACGGCTTGAGCTAGGCTTATGCCTCTAAAGCTACCACCCGTACTCTAGCACATATGCATTACTTCATTTCTTTACTTTTGAGAGATTGATACGATGATAGTCATAACATTATTGGAGCTTTGGAACATCTATCTATGATTAAGAGACATATGAGTACAACACATGATACTTTGAGACATTTCGAAATGGAATACGTACGATGACAATGTGGACAATATGTGTTGCATAGGGATACGATAAGAGCAACCTTACATACCTTATCTTCTCAATATGAATACACAATCCTTTATGTGAACACAATAGTCCCGCTCCTTCCTTATGTTTCACTCTACAACACAAGTACATAACGGAGCTTACATTAACAATCAACTACCTTACAAGTGCATAAAACGACAACAAGTTACATGATTTCCTTATAACGTCATTTCCCCATTTACAATACAATTCATGGCACTTTCATACCAACAATACCACAACATTCCATACATTGACCAAGACATCATAAACCAATAGCATGTCATACCAAGTTCATACTTTACACTTCTCCATCAACACAACATCACAATTAATCCATCAAGTCATCTCAATATGTTGCATAACAACATATCGACAACAATCCCTCAAGTTATACCCATAGAAAAATAACAAGTTAAGGAACATAACCACACCATACATGTTGATATTTCATTCATACCATTCACTTTCATTAAAGCCTCAAGTCTCCTTTCAAGTTTAAATCACATAGATGACACATCTTTTAACAAAAAGCAAAAGTGCATTACTTACACTTTTAGACATAACCATCATGATCTACATACTCTCCCTTGCATATAATATATTAATCCATAATATTAAACACTTACCCAAGCTTGAGAAATGATGATCTTGTCCAAAGAAATGGCTTAGGGTTTGGAAGATATGAGAAATATCTTTTAGAAAATGTCTAGAAAGGCATGTGTGATTTTTGGAATAAAAATATGATTTTTGCATTTATATAGTCCCTCAAGTCATCCTTAGCCACTTCGTGGCATTAAATTCCATGTTTACTTGGTCAAATTGGAAGAATGGGTCATTTTCCCATTTGGGCCTTACATTTTGGGCCTCAAATTGAGCCCAATTACACATGTTAGCTTAACCCACCAAATTCAATGTATGATCCATCACATATCTCATGTTTAAATAATCCCATAAATTTCACGACAATATTCAACTCACGAGATTCACGTTCGTAGCCTCAATCTCAAAAATAAAGAATTCTAGCCACTCATGGCTTAATTGAACATAATTTGATAAAATACTTGTGACGAAGAATTAACCCCAACTCGGATGCCAAACTAACTCAAGAGTAGTCCTACTATGATGTAATAAGGATACCATAACCCAAGAGTCCTCTTTATAGAGTAATAATCGTCGAAGAAATTTGGCAAAAAGCACCCCAGCACTCTCCCGGGCGCCCAGGGACTTAGAAAAATTTCATCTATGGATAAGGTGTGCAGGGTCGGTCTGGCATGCTTCCTGGCGCACCCCTTTGCTTCCTGTGCCACAAAAAATTCAGGCCAAATCGGCCTGGCACACCCTTGGGCGTGCCCCACTCTAAAAATGCAATTTCAACTTTTCTTTGTGGATTTGGTTGGATCTTTCAAGTTCCAAACTTTTGCTTGCCTCTTATCTTTAAGATCCTTTGCTTGGATGTCCTTTAAACATCACTTTTCACCCCACAAATACTCCACAAAGTCACAAACACCTCCTACAAAGGTCTAATCACATTTACTAGCACAATATCAAATGTTCCATCAATAACAATACAAAATACGTACTTATTGCGCTCGAACCTAGGGTAAACATGGTTCAAGGTTGTCAAGTAGGTTCAGAAATGTACGGGGTATGACATTCTTCCCCCCTTAGAAACATTCGTTCTTGAATGTTAATAACATCGACTCATGTACAACAAATGCATCTCTATATTAACATATATATACATATACACTTAATGCTCATAGATACTTACTTGTTATTACTCCACTTCCGCACCTCGAAATTTTTCTTCCATTTGAAATAAATGAGGGTACTTGGATTTCATCATTTCCTTATCTTCCCATGTGATCTCCTCTACTTGTTGATTTCTCCAAAGGACTTTTCCGGACGCTACGTCTTTATTTCTTAACCTCTTCATTTTTCTATCCAGAATAGCAATAGGTACCTCTTCATAAATGAGATCCTCCGTAACTTGAACATCATCAACGAGAGCAATACAAGATGGATCTCATATGCATTTTCAAAGCATCGAAACATGAAATACTGTATGAAATGTGGAGAGTTCTTGGGGTAGTGCCAACTCATACACAACTTGCCCAAATCTTCTAATAATTTCATATGGGCCTATATAACGCGAACATAATTTCCCTTTCTTTCTAAATCTCATTGCCCCTTTCATCGGTGACACCTTCAAGAATACCCAATCACCTATGGAAAATTCGACCCCTCTTCTTCTAACATCAGCATATGACTTGCCGCTATTGGATCATTTTAACTTTCTCCATGGCTTGGTGACCAAGATCTGGCTCAAGTAAAGCAGTTTCACCAGCTTCAAACCATCCGATCGGTGATCTACACTTTTTTTCGTATAAAGCTTCATAAGGTGCCATTTTAATACTTGAATGATAGCTATTGTTGTAGGCAAATTCAATAAGAGGCAAATGATCATCCCTGCCTTGAAAATCTAATGCGCAAGCTCGTAGCATATCTTCAAGTGTTTGGATAGTATGTTCTGCTTGTCCATCTATCTGAGGATGGAAATTCGTACTCAAATTAACCTGTGTACCGAAGCTCTTCTGAAAAGATCTCCAAAAATGTGTCGTAAATTGAGCTCCGCTGTCTGATATAATGGAAATTGGAATCCCATGTAATAGCACTATTTCTTTAACATACAACCTTGCATACTCCTCAGCTGTATAGGTGGTCTTGACTGGTAGAAAATGTTCTAAATTGGTAAGCCTGTCAACTATGACCTATATAGAATCAAATTTCCACAGTGTATGAGGCAAACCTATGATGAAAGACATGTTAATCATGTCCCATTTCCAGACTGGAAGATTGATACATTGCATGTAACCTCCTGGTTTCTGATGCTCTACCTTTACTTGTTGACAATTCGGGCACTGAGCTACAAATTCTGCAATGTTCTTTTTCATATTTCCCCACCAATACATTTCTTTCAAATCATGGTACATTTTGGTAGATCCTGGATGAATAGACTACCGTGAATGATGCATCTCTGTCATAATTCGTCTCCTCAACTCATCTACATCTGATACACATAACCTACCTTGGCATTGAAGTACTCCTTCCTGCGTAAGATCAAATGCCTTTGCCAACTCTTGTTGCACATTCTCTCTCAGCTGCAACAAAATAGGATCTACATACTGTTTGTCCTTTACTTCAGCTATTAAGGAGGATTCTGCTGCATTTTGCACAATAACCCCTTCTTCTGGAGATTCAGGAAGACAAACTCCCAAGCTAGCTAGTTGATGTAGATCCTTGACTATATCTTGTTTTTCCGTCAACTGACCATTAGTGTTTCCCATTGCTTTGCGACTTAGTACATCAGCTACCATATTTGCCTTCCCTGGGTGGTATAAGTTATCGATATCATAGTCTTTTAAGAGCTCTAGCCACCTTCGTTGTCTCAAATTGAGTTCCTTCTTCTTAAAAATATATTGCAAACTTTTGTGATCAGTATAGATATCAACATGAACCCCATACAAATAATGACGCCATATCTTTAATGCAAATATCACCGCTGCAACTCAAGATCATGTATGGGATAGTTTCTCTCATCTGGCCGCAACTGTTGTAAGGCATAAGCTATTACCTAACCATACTGCATCAATACACATCCGAGGCCAACCCTGTAAGCATCATAATACGCTGCATAACCTTTTGTGCCTTCGGGAAGTACTAAAACTGTTGTGGAAGTTAATTTATCTTTCAGCTCTTGGAAACTAATTTATCTTTCAGCTCTTGAAAACTTTTCTCACATGCTTCATTCCACTGAAACTTGATTGCCTTATGTGTTGACTTCGTTAAAGGTGCTGCAATATAAGAAAACCCTTCCACAAACCTTCTGTAGTAACCCGCCAATCCAAGAAAACTACGAATCTCTATAGGGTTCGTAGGTTTGGCCAATTTTTCACCGCTTCAATATTTTTAGTATCAACCCGAATTCCTTCATCTGACACAATGTAACCCAAGAATGCTATGGATTTTAACCAAAATTCACACTTGGAGAACTTGGCATACAACTTACGATCCCGAAGAATTTGTAACACCTATCGTAAGTAATTCGCATGGTCCTCTTGTAATTTGGAATAAACCAGAATATCGTCTATAAATACCGTCACGAACACATCCAGGAATGGCTTAAACACCCTATTCATCAAATCCATGAAAACAGCTGGTGCATTTGTTAGTCCAACGACATAACTAAAAATTCATAATGGCCATACCGTGTTCGAAAAGCTGTCTTGGGTATGTCTTTTTCTCTTACTCTAACTTGATGATAACCCGATCTCAAGTCAATCTTTGAAAAACACTTGGCACCCTGTAACTGATCAAACAAATCATCAATTCTGGGGAGGGTATATTTGTTCTTAATTGTTACCTTATTCAATTGCTGATAGTCAATACACATTCTCAATGTGCCATCTTTCTTCCATACAAATAGTACTGGTGCACCCCACGGGGACATACTAGATCGTATAAACTCTTTGTCTAGTAAATCTTTTAATTGCTCCTTCAATTCTCGCAATTCTGCTGGAGCCATTCTGTACGGGGGAATAGAGATAGGCTGAGTAACTGGTATCACATAAATACCAAACTCTACTTTCCGTTCTGGGGGTAAGCCTGGAAGATCATCAGGAAATACATCGAGGAATTCATTAACCACCGGAATCTATTGAGGAATTGGTGGTTTCACATCAGTATCTTGCACTTAAACTAAATGACATATATACCCCTTGGCCATTATTTTCTTTGCTTTAAGATAGGAAATAAATTTCCCTCTCGGTGCCCCCACATTACCCTGCCATTCAAGAACATTTTCTTGTGGAAAATGAAAGTGTACCTTCTTGGCCCGGCAATCTACCGTGGCATAACAAGAAGTCAACCAATCCATTCCTATTATCACATCAAAATCCACTATGTCTAGTTCAATGAGATCAGCCAGTGTATCATAACCACACACAGTTACCACATAATTACGATATATTTTTTTTGCAACAATGGATTCACCAACTGGTGTAGATAGTTCAAATGACTTAATTAATAATTTCGGCGTTCTTTTAAATTTTGCAGCAATCAATGGAGTAACATATGATAATGTAAAACCCGAATCAATCAATGCATATACATTATGCGAAAATATGGATAATGTACCTGTAACTACATCAGAAGATGCCTCCGAATTCTGCCGGTCCACTAGAGCATAAGCATGGTTCTGGACTCCACTAGTACTGGTTGCTCCTCTGGCACCTCTACCATGACAAATAGACTACACACCTTGGCCTAAAGAAGGAACAGATGATGATGATGCAACGGCTGATCCCGTAGGTCTTTCCATACCACTCATGCTCCTCTGGGGACACTCTTTCATCATGTGCCCTGACATATCACACCAAAAGTAAGCATTTTTCCCTAACCGGCATGTACCTAAATGAGTCCGTCTGTAGTGCTGACACTGTAGAGGAGAATTTCCCGCTGCCTGTGAACCGAGAATTCCACCAGACTGACTGCCTCTAAACCCTCAGAATTGAGAGTGAGTGCTTGTTGTGGAATAATAGAATGATGGTCTAGGTGGTCTAGGAAACATCTGAGGCCTAGATTCTCCTTGGGATACAATAGACTATCCCATAAGTCTAGCCCTCTTTGACGGCCCTTGATCAAATTCGTGTACCCTTCTTCTTTGCCTTTAGTCCTCCATCTTCTGTGCGAAAGCCTGAATCCTACCTATATCGATATCTCTGTTCAAAGTAGCAATAGTGCATTCCCTTACCAAATATAGCTCTAATCTGTCCACATATCGATGGACTCTGTCTGTCATTGTGGCCACTACATTCGGAGCATATCTAGCCAAGGAATAAAACTGAAGACTATATTCTCTAACACGCATATTCCCTTGACATAGTTTTAGGAACTGGTCTGCACGTGCCTCCCAGATCTCATATGGGAGGTAATGATCAAGGAATGCCATTTTAAATTCTTCCCAACCAGTTGGAAGTGCATCAATACCCTTCGATCTTTTCCAGTCTTCATACCACAATATAGCTTCGCCTTTCAATCTATAGGCCGCAAGCTCAACTGTTTCTACACCAGTCACGTGCATAACATCTATAGCCCTTTGAATTTGGTCCATAAAATCTTGTGGATCTGCTTTTGGATCTGACCCAGTGAATATGGGAGGGTCTAATTTCAGAAAATCCTGCGTCTGCCGACTAGCTACTCTAGCCGTGTCATCCTCACTTGTCGTTGGACCAGTTCGTCCTTGAGTTTGTGCAATAACTATCTGAGTCAACATATGCACTACATTTCTTAAGTCCTGATCAGTGGCATTTATAGGCGATTCTGCGGGTGCTTCTGTACCTCTTGGCTCATCCGGAGCTTGAAAAGTAGAAGAAGACCGCGATACAATTTCAGTGTCAGCCCCACCTTGACTAGCTTGGTCATGTGGTGATTTACTTGTTCCTTCATCGGCAAGCATATCTACCTGCTTACCTTTGCCTCTACCTCTTCTTGTCATTGGCATTTTACCATAAACAAAGAAAACCATGTACAATGGTCAGATATGATTCCACTTACATCATTAGCTCTATTGCACGATCTAGAAATGAATAAAAGAAACAACTCCTAAATATCCCATAGCCTCCTACTTATAAATGTGGTGCACAACATATCCATAAGCAAGACTCTACTTAGACACAGCTTTGTAGATACCCTTAGGACGACCTACTCTGATACCACTTTTGTCACTCCCTGAATTCCAATGGGGCGGACTGGCACCCGAAGCCGTTCAGGCTCGAGAGAACAAATCTTTGCTCATGTACATTCACATGCATGCCTCTGTATGAACATCGTTATATCTCATGCAATTATGCAGAAGTCATGGAAATATATGCTATATATATGTGAAACTCAGCCGATAGGGCCATCAAGTCAAATTGACATACAACCCTTACATTCACTTTCCCACATACGTCTTCAAAGACTCTAACAGATACATGTACATAACAAAATTAAAGTTGTGATAAGTCCCTGCATTATACAACATTTACATAATACCAAAATCAATGTACACATAAGACTCGGAAAGCTCCGAACCAACCGGAGCTCACCAAAGATCTGCAAAGGATCCGCAACCTACTGTGGAGGTCTACTAGCACCTGTGCCTACAGCAAGTAAGGTAAGTCCCCCAAGGGACGTCAGTACGAAGAATGTACTGAGTATGTAAGTCTATAAGAAACTGCATCAATGCATAAGAACTTCCATGGAATCAAATATAAGAGAAATAGCCAATATGGATAGACCATCATTCTGTATGTTTGGAACTATGTACTTTTCTTTCAATACTTTCTTTGCTTCTTTGCTTCTATGTTCATTCATCTTTACCTATGTCACATGGTATCCGAGCCCCAACTGATCAGTGGGCCTTAACATAACATAACGTTATGTTGGGATAGGCTCGAGCTAGGCTTATGCCTCTAGAGCTACCACCCCTAAATCAATGCATCGGGCTCGGCTCGAGCTAGGTTATTACCTCTAGAGCTGCCACCCATAAACTAATATATCAAGTTCGGCTCGAGCTAGGTTCTTACCTCTAGAGCTATCCCCTGTCAGGTTCAGCCCGAGCTAGGCTTATGCCTCTAAAGCTACCACCCGTACTCTAGCACATATGCATTACTTCATTTCTTTACTTTTGAGAGATTGATATGATGATAGTCATAACATTATTAGATCTTTGGAACATCAGTCTATGATTAAGAGACATATGAGTACAACACATGATACTTTGATACATTTTGGAATGGAATACGTACGATGACAATGTGGACAATATGTGCTGCAGAAGGATACGGTAAGAGTAACCTTACATACCTTATCTTCTCAATATGAATACACAATCCTTTATGTGAACAGAATAGTCTTGCTCCTTCCTTATGTTTCACTCTACAACACAAGTACATAACGGAGTTTACATTAACAACCAACTACCTTACAAGTGGATGAAACGACAACGAGTTATATGATTGCCTTATAACGTCATTTCCCACTTTACAATACAAGTCACGGCATTGTCATACCAACAATAACACAGCATTCCATACATTGACCAAGACATCATAAAATAATAGAAAGTCACACCAAGTTCATACTTTACACTTCTCCATCAACACAACATCACAATTACTCCATCAAGTCATCTCAATATGTTGCATAACAACATATTGACAACAATCCCACAAGTTGTACCCATAGAAAAATAACATGTTAAGGAACATAAACACACCATACATGTTGATATTTCATTCACACCATTTACTTTCATTAAAGCCTCAAGTCTCCTTTCAAGTTTAAATCACATAGATGACACATCTTTTAACAAAGAGCAAAAGTGCATTACTTACACTTTTAGACATAACCATCATGATCTACATACTCTACCATGCATATAATATATTATTCCATAATATTAAACACTTACCCAAGCTTGAGAAATGATGATCTTGTCCAAAGAAATGGCTTAGGGTTTGGAAGATATGAGAAATATCTTTTAGAAAATGTCTAGAAAGGCATATGTGATTTTTGGAATAAAAATATGATTTTTTGCCTTTATATAGTCCCTCAAGTCATCCTTATCCACTTCGTGGCATTAAATTCCATGTTTACTTGGTCAAATTGGAAGAATGGGTCATTTTCCCATTTGGGCCTTACATTTTGGCTTCATTTTGGGCCTCAAATTGATCCCAATTACACATGTTAGCTTAACCCACCAAATTCAATGTATGATCCATCACATATCTCATGTTTAAATAATCTCATAAATTTCACGACAATATTCAACTCACGAGATTCACGTTCGTAGCCTCAATCTCAAAAATAAGAAATTCTAGCCACTCATGGATTAATTGAACATAATTTGATAAAATACTTGTGACGAAGAATTAACCCCAACTCGAATGCCAAACTCGCTCAAGAGTAGTCCTACTACGATGGAATAAGGATACCATAACCCAAGAGTCCTTTTTATAGATGAATAATCGTCGAAGAAATTTGGTAAAAAGCACCCTGGCACACTCCCGGGAGGGACTTAGAATAATTTCAGCTCTGGATAAGGTGTGCAGGGGAGGCCTGGCACGCTACCTGGCACACCCCCTTGCTGCATGTGCCACAAAAAATTCAGGCCAAAGTGGCCTGGCATGCCCCTGGGCGCGCCCCACTCTAAAAATGCGATTTCAAATTTTCTTTGTGGATTTGGTTGGATCTTTCAAGTTCCAATCTTTTGCTTGCCTCTTATCTTTAAGATCCTTTGCTTGGATGTCCTTTAAATATCACTTTTAACCCCACAAATACTCCATAAAGTCACAAACACCTCCTACAAAGGTCTAATCACATTTACTAGCACAATATCTAATGTTCCATCAATAACAATACAAAATACGTACTTATTGCGCTCGAATCAAGGGTAAACATGGTTCAAGGTTGTCAAGTAGGGTCGTAAATGTATGGGGTATGACATTTGACCTCTCTATATCCAACTCGGGCTGCTATTTGACTAATTAACGTCTTTTAGATCTTTTTGAAATAGTAAATTCATTTATATAATTATCTATACATTTGAACAATTCGTCATACATTTTATTATTTTGACATGTCTTAATTTCAAAATTTATGAGTTTATTATTTATTACCAATAGTAATGTCATACATACGTTATATATATATATATATATATATTATCGTACGAAACCCAGAGCTCTATTTTTACTCGTCTTTTGAGTGCTATAATAACCTTGAGTAACTATTTTCCTTTTTCTCCCTTGACCATGGCATCTTCATACAATATTTATGGTAACTTTGATCAATTTGTCCCCCTTTTTCCTATTGAATTTGAATTATGATAGCTTTACATACTAATTATGGTATTTGTGATCTCATTACTGGTTATGTATATGTTACAACTCTAGTATTTTCTCATTTATGGTAAATTTTGATTGTTCTACACCTAATTGATTGAATTACTTTGCTTTAGGGGAGAGAATAATGTGATTAACTAATTTAAAATAATTTTCTTTCCTTATACGAATAACTTATTGGCTAGGATTTTTAATCTATATAAACAACACTCTCTTCTTTTATGAGGGGAGGACTGGAATGTAACAACCTGATATGTGAAATTTTTCTTTTTATGTGTTTTGACTATTTTGCCCTTTCTTGTAGTTGTTACAAGTTGATTTTGAAGTGTGGGGATAGTTGGCACGGTTCCTGATGCATTCGGGTGTGATTTGGGTGAGTTTGAGACTCTTAAAGGCTTTAAAAGCCATTAGTTTAACTTTGGTCAACATTTTGTGTTTTGAGCTCCAAATAACGATTTGGACAATTTTATTAGATCCTGAACGTTGATTTTGGGTTAGTAATGCGGGTAGTTTGGGCTTGAAATCTTTATTTTGCATTTTGACCCTTATTTTAAAAACTAGTAAAATTAAACTTTTAGGGGTCCTGGGGGCTAATTTATTGAAAACGATCTCTTTTCAAAAATCTGACATTGCCATTGAGTCTGGAACGTTGAAAATAGCCTAGTATATTATGTGGTTTGTTTTTATGGGTTCCTAAACAAATCTCGAGGTTGGTTTGGAGACATTTTAACATGCAAATTAAGCTGGTGCACAACTGATATCTGGTGCATGGAACTTTCTTCGTGAATGCAAGACACTGGCTGCAAATATGGAGAAGGAATTATTCATTCATTGCGATCGTGATGGTGTTGGCCCCAATCGTGAAGGCTTATCGTCCGGGTCAGTTTAGTTTTCCTTCATCACGAACACGATAGGGATTTTGCGAACATGAAGGTACAGTTTATCGACCTTTATAAATGTGAATCTAATGTCACCCAAATGTATAAAGTCGTCGTTGATCAAATGTAGAACCCAATTAGATTGGGGTTGATCCCACAGGGAATAAGTCAAAATATCAATAAAGATGTATGTCGAAGCAAGCAATAACAATCTCAAGTAAAAGAGGGGTATTTTGTAAATAAATAATTAAGTAGTAACAATTGTTGATTTGTTGTATTTGTAATCAATATGAGAAAGGTACTATGATTGTGTTCCCCAATAACTTCATAATTCTGTAGGTTCTTCGTACTTTGCTATCTCTCGTAGTGTTCAGTATGTAAAATCAATAGGTTATGTATACTTAGAACAACTTTCTGCTCTTGTCTGAGCAATATCCTCAAGTAAGTTTTCTCTTATCTTGAGTTTGCGTTACTAACCCCAATCTTGGATCCCAGATTTGCTCTTCTGAATTATTGGCACAAGCTATTAAGTGGAAGTTGGTAGCTCCAAGTATTTGTTGTTCATTCCCTTCTTCCCATCCATTACTCATACATTCATCCAGAGTAAAGAAAAGGCAAGTTCTAACGTTGTACACCATCAAAAAGTAATCAAACCCAAGTAAATAACAATACATGCATAAACATCGATTAAGAATTACTTCGTACTTCAAACCCTACATTGTTAATCTATCATGGTTTCAACAACCCTAGTTGTGGTATTTAGCTACTCATAATTGCAAGAACACAAGAAGTATTTTGATAAGAAAACATAATTATGAATTTACAATAGTAAGATGAAAAACTCCAAGATTTTACTTTGAATTTAAAACCCTAAAAATCGATGTTTGTGATTCCAAGACCAAGAATCTGCCTTAGAACCTTACAATAATATAATAGAATGTAAACTAATACAAAATAATGATTAACAGTATTTATAGACAAAATAAAACCTATCCTAAACAAAACAGGATTTGCTAAGTCATTTGTTTCGGATGACAGGAAGGTACGATCGTGGTTAGATACCACGATCATCCTTAGTGCTCATAGGTTTGATATGAACTTTGTCATCTTCAGGTCATGGCTAGTACGACTCTAAGTACGAGCTCATGGCTTCTATTTACGACCATACAATATAGTCGTCTAATCCTCTTGTACTTCAACTCCTGCAAACTTCACATCTGGACATTCCTCCCACAATACCTTGGTACGATCGTCCCACAATACCTTGGTACGATCGTGCTTTTGAGGTCTGGTCATTGACAGCACTCGTCTGATCTCCTTCACTTAACAGCTGCTACTTTGTTTCTAGGACCTCTTACCATGATAAGGTTGTGCGATTATAGGATCAATGCACAATCATGGGAACATAAATCTATTTGACACCTGGAAATTCATTCTCAAGTTCATGCCACGATCACTTGGTACGACCGTGGTCAGATTCCAGGGTTATGTAATTGGTTCGTTTGAGGTACTTTTTGTCTGAAGTTCAGCACTTTCCTTCTCCGGCCTTGTTTGACCTGTAAATACACAAACGCATATTATATCCACATAGAAATACCCTCGTACTTGCAAATATTCATTGTTTTAAGCGTAAAAAGTGTCATAAGTTTGTGGTACATCAACACCCTCAACTTTGAACGTTTGCATGTCCTCAAGAAAAAAAAATACAAATATACTATCATGAAGCTTAACCAAGAGAAGAACTAAGATCACTATGGCAATCAGCTTTTCACAAAACCATTTTCAGCACGCATTGCCGAAATTTAAGTCAACATCCTCCAATATCATCAAAACTCAATAAATGTTGTGTGTACATAAACCACTCACCATAACACAATGAGATTAATAAATGGCATCACATTATCAACAGACAACTCAGCACATAAACTAATGACACTGCCTAAATAAGCAGCAACCATAATACAACTTCTACACCCTGACGACAAAGAAGTCCCTAACACTCAGAATATACAATAAATGCTAACAGAGGGACTGAAACAAATCTCTCACTCTCACAAAGATGTCAGGTCATGTCTTTTTTATACTATAGGCTTGCCCTTATTTTCTACGCCTTATCATCCAGACAGTCAGATTAGTATTACTATAGGACTTTTATTGCCTTGTAATGTAGGATTGGTAAAAGGTATGGAACATATGGTTAAAGTAACCTGTTCCTCCTTGGACCTACACTATTTTTGGCTCCACTTTTTCCTACTTTCTTTTATTCTTCTACCTTTTTTAAACTTTTTAGACCCCGGGTGCGATTTTATTTTCACAACTTCTTTTTTTCTTTTTTTTTTTGCACCATACCGCACCTACGTATCTTTTCCATTTTACTAACTTTCTTCTACATACCCAAACTTTTTCATGCAGCCCTACGATAGCCAACCTCAACTTAGGCAATTTGCCTGAGTTGGGGTGCTTAGTGTCCAAGGAGGGACCAGGGCCAAAGCAGGTTCATTGTAAATGTTTGAGAAGGTGAATAGGCCAGTTCAAATAAAAGGTCTACTTAGGCTCAAATTTTGAGATCAAGGGGTATACCATTTAGTTATTAGGCTTTTAGTGAACTATTTGAAAAATGGCGTATGATCCTTTACTAACCTCCTATCCTATGAACTTAGCAAGACTAATCAGGTAAGTTCTAGATCGCACACACATGTCGACTAGGTAAACCTCACACTTACTTAGATTAGGGCTTTGTATTCAGTCACTACCTATCTGATTCATGCAAGTTAGGCCATGGTTATCAAGTTCATAAATTCTAATGCCATTATGAGATCCAAAATTTGTCACAGTTCAGATAAGCACACAACACAATATAAAACACAAAAACAATTCAGAGGGGTATCATTTAAATCATTCAAAATTATTTTGCATGCTTCTTTTATTTCAACTGCACTAAGTTCTCCTATTTTTCTCTATGTTACACACATAACACAAAATAATACAAAAACAATTCAAAGGGTTATCATTTAAATCATTCAAAATTATTTTGCATGCTTCTTTTATTTCAACTGCACCAAGTTCTCCTATTTTTTTCTATGTTACATGCATAACACAAAACAACACAAAAACAATAATAAAAACACCTAAACATGTCAGTTCTAACTAGATAGCACAGCCAAGTGAAAAGCAACACAGCAACAAAAACCCTCGACTGTGGTACATCCGCATCCGTAATTTAGAAATCATGCAATGTCCCCATTGTACGAAACATAGAAAATGTAAAACTAGGGTAAGGGACATACTGCGGCATACTAGAAGTCGGTAGTACTCTGATCAGCTAGGGTAAAAGATGTCTCCAATCTCCTTAACTCTCATGGCCTTGGTTGTGGCCTCGGTATTCTTAAGATAAGTGGGCACCAGAGGTGACCGGTGCACTCAATAATTTCATGAGGGCAGTCTTTTTACCCTCTCAAGTCTAAACAATAACCTCAGTGCAGGCTAGATATCAACACCCTCTGGAATCAGTGTCTCAGAGGTCTACTCATGCAATTTTTCTTTCCTTTTGTTTTCATCTTTATCATTCTTTTTTCTATCACTTTTATCTATCTTCTTTTCTTCTTTGTCTTCTCTCTTTCTCTTTCTGTGGGGTTCCAAATCATCACCTATCTCCTATACATCTGTGTCATCACCCCCTACCACTGGATCCTGAGTATAGAAGTTAGGGAGAAAGGAGTCCACATCCACCGCAAGATCTATCAAAGATGGTATAGAAGGATGTGGAGTTGGTATAACTTAAGACAGTCCGCTCCATTAGCTCCTTGACTGCTTTCTTTAAGTCAGCCAAATCTTTCATGACTGTGCTCATATTGAGAGCCTAGAACTCTTCTAGCTTAGCAATCATTCATCTCTCAAATCTATCAAAATAGGTCTGAACCACCCGTACAACCACCTTTATCTCATCCGCTACATAGGGATTTGTCCCTACTTGCAACTTCCAAATTCGTGCATCATGTAATAACTAATTTCACATGATTTACTCCAGATGAATGGTAGGAATCAACAAGTAACCTGCAGTTACCAACTAATGTGCATATGAAGGTGTTGTGGCCTGCTGTGAAGAGAAAGAAGTATCACCGATATCAGATGCAAGTATTTTAGTAGCTGGTTCACCCCCTCCTGCCTCTTATACAGGTATATCTGGTAATGGGCCTCGTGCTAGATCCACCGAGTTTCTCAAGTCATTAATTAAAGCAATATTCATAGTCTTCATTGGCCGAATAAATCTGTCAACCATCGAGATAGCCGACATCTGTGAATCTTGATCAACTGTGTAATCCGATAAGAGAATGGTAATGTGGTTCTAAACTGTAGTACTCTATCTTGAATCTCTTTAGCAATGATACACAAAATGTCCAGCTCCAACTCAGACATAAATGGGGCCACTAGGCATACATTGGTTGCACCCAATGTGTTATTATTTTTGTTGGTGAAATACGATGCCGTACATTCGACTACCAAGCCTTGGCTATGAATTTCAAAGTGTGTTAATATATTGTCGATCTACTGACCCAAATTGTATTCTCCCTAGCTTCTGCAGTGTGGTCCGCCAACCACCGGTAGTCCTTAAGTTTATCATTTGTAGTCAACTTTTTCACCCTTTTTAAGTCTGTCATACAGAAGTTATACTTTGGAGTCTCCTCAATCGTCTCAAAATTGTTCACAAACAAGGCTTTAGAGATGGACTTAATGGAAATATCTATCTCGTGATCTCAAACTCGCACTATATCCAGTCGGGGCTGTTTTCTCATGTCCTTGTTTTTACCCGAGAGAGTCATGTTTTTTATCATTGCCACATAGTTTGAATATAACTCCCTCACCATCTCTGGACTGTAGTATTGGAGTTTCCTAGTCATCCACCCTAACTCGTACTTCTCAAATACCCGAACCAACTCCAGGACTCTCTGTAATGACTCAGGCAGGATCTGAGGCTCTTTTTGTATACTTAGATTTTGATTTCCCTTGTTGTTCAATGAGAACTCACCAATATAGTTATCCCTATATATAGTTACAATCCACTTCCTTGGGTCAACAACCCTTAGAGGCAAGTCAGTAGCAGGTCTTTCATAGGATTTGGGGTCGAACCCTCCCTCCTCCTTCGAGGAACTAATCTCTTCAGCATCATCTCTATGCTCACCCCCATTTTGGTTTGTCTGGTGATCTCTCTCTTAATACTAGAGAAGTTCTATGGGGGTTGCAGCGAGCACCAAGGCAGTTAAAGGTATGGCTTTGTCCTAGGCCTTTTCAGTTTCCTTAGCCTTAGCCCTAGTGGTTAAAGGTGTATGCTGATCATCAAAAGAACTTGCAGGATACTCGACCTCAGAACCACTTGAACTTTTGGACGCACTTTCCAAGGATGGAGGAGTGTCTTCTGGTTCCCGCTTCTTTAAAACCTCCTTCGGCATCTTTTTGAGGGTTTTTGGAGGCAAAGTACTTAGTAATGGATTTCAAATATAGGATTTCAAGATTTGGAGGGAGAGTAGGAGCAGAGCACTAGAGTTTCATCAATCCTTGGTAAGAATCAGTTGATTTTGGTCATGCACTTTCTTGATCAAAATTTGGTTCTAAAATTTATTTTGAATTAGAAGGAAATTGTATTGGGTAAGGGTATAGGGTTTAAAGGAAATAAAAACTGAGTTGTGTCATATCGGATCGGGTTAAGTGAAATTTATCAGACCCAACAGATAATTAAATATCATGATCAGTTGTTCTCATCACGATTGTGGTTCCTGCTCATACCAGAAGGGTTATAGAAAACTTACCTGGGAACCTACGAGCCTTTAGGATGATCGTGATATGTCACCACGACCGTTCCTTAAAATTGTAGGTTTGATTCCCTGCGTGTTGGTTTTCATGATTTTGATCAGACAATTAGTACCATGATCGTGACATCTAGTTATGATTGTGATGACCAATCATAAGATAATTCCTAAAATTCATTCCTCTAGATTTCGTGCAGACGACTGAACCCACGATCGTGCAATCTTTTCGTGGATTCAGTACTCGATCGTGGGACCTTCTAGTGGTGTTGGCTCGAGTTGCTTAAGAACTATGATCTCACTATTATTTATCATCCGAGGAAGGAAAATGTGGTTGTGGATGCCTTGAGCCCAAAGTCAACTAGTATGAGGAGTCTAGATCAACTCCTTACTCAGGAGTAACCTTTAGCTAGCCAGTTCGTTAGACTTGATATTTTGACACCCGAGTATGTTTTAGCTCTTATTGAAGCTAGATCGTCATTGATGTAGTTGATTAAAGCTCATCAGTTTGATGATGATTAGTTGAGAGTGATTTGTGATAAGGTGTTGAGTGGTGAGGGTAAGGCCACATCTCTTGATTCTGATGGTGTTTTGAGGATCAGTGGCCAAGTTTATGTACTGAAAGTTGGTGAATAGGTTAGATTAATCTTGGAGTAGGCTTATTGTTCTAGATATTCCATTTACCCAGGAGCAGCTAAAATGTATCATGACCTAAAACAATATTATTGGTGGGGTGGTATGACGAAGGATATTACAGAGTTTGTGGCTAAGTGTTTAAATTGTCAGCAGGTGAAGTATGAGCACCAACGATTAGGTGGTACTATGCAGAGGATGCCCATTCCCAAGTGGAAGTGGGAGCGGATCATTATGGATTTCATATCTGGCCTACCCCTAACCTTGGGGAAGTTTGACTCTATTTGGGTGATTGTGGATTGATTGACCAAATCAATTCATTTCATTCCAGTGAAGGCGACAAATAATGTAGAGAAGTTATCCAAGATCAATATTAGAGAGATTGTTCAATTGCATGGTGTCCCTATTTCCATCGTATTCGATAGAGGTACCCTATTTACCTCAGGGTTTTGGAGTACTATTCAGAGTGAGTGGAGTACTCAGCTTGATTTAAGCATGGCGTTTCATCCTCAGACCGATGGTCAGTCTGAAAGGACTATTCATGTATTGAAGGACATGCTCTGAGTATGTGTCATGGACTTTAGAGGTCATTGGGACCAGTACTTGCCCCTAGCGGAGTTTGCCTACAACAGCAGTTATCATTCCAGCATTCAGATGGCGCCTTTTGAGGCTTTATATGGGCGGAGGTGTAGATCCCCTAAGGGATGGTTTGACTCACTTGAGGTGAGACCTTGGGGTATGAATTTGTTGAGGGATTCGATGGATTGAGTGAGACTGATTTAGTAGAGGCTATTGGCTGTCCAGAGTAGCCAGAAGAGTTATGCCAATTGTCGAGCCTGCGATGTATCATATATGATTAGAGATCTAGTTCTATGTAAAGTTTCACCCATAAAGGGTGTGATACAATTCGAGAAGAAAGGAAAGCTCAGTTCGAGGTTTATTGGCCCTATCGAGATCCTTGTTAAGTATGGTAATGTGGTGTATAGGATAGTTTTTCCTCTATATCTATTGACTGTTCATTCTGTGTTTCATGTTTCCATATTGAAGAGATACCATCCAGATGATGCCCATGATTTGATGGGATTCCATTGTGTTAGACCTCGATTTATCCTTTGAGGAAGAGCTTATTGCTATCCTAGACAGGCAAACTAGGAAGTTAAGGTCTAAAAGTATTAAGTTGGCGAAGGTCCAATGGAGACATTATCTTGTTGAAGAGGCTACTTAGGAGGTCGAGTTCGATATGAATCGTAGATACCCCCCAGTTCTTTACCGCTTTAGGTACCTTATTTTCTTTTAGTTCGGGGACAAACTAGTGTTTTAGTGGTGGATAATGTAACAATCTGATATGTGCAATTTTTCTTTTTCTGTGTTTTGACCATTTTTCCCTTCCCCATAGTGGTTACATGTTGATTTTGAAGTGTAGGGATGGTTGGCACGGTTAATATTTTGTGTTTCGAGTGCTGGATGATGATTTGGATAGTTATATAGATTCGAAACGTCTATTTTGGGTTAGTAGCATGAGCAGTTTGGGCTCGGATCCTTTATTTTGCATTTCGATCCTTATTTTGAAAACTAGTTAAATTAACCTTTTAGGGGTCGCGGGGGCTAATTAGTTGAAAACAATCTCTTATCATAAATCCAACGCTGCCATTGAGTCCAGAACATTGAAAATAGCCTAGTAGAATATTTCATTTGTTTCTGTGAGGTCCCGAACTAATCTTTATGGTCTGTTCTGAGACATTTTACTATGCAAATTCAGCTGGTGCACATCTGATATCTGGTGCATGGAAACTTCTTCATGAATGCAAGCCACTGGCTACGAACATGGATAAGGAATTTTTCTTTCATCACGATTGCGAGGGTGGTAGCCGCAATCACGAAGAGTTATTTCCTAGGTCGGTTTATTTTTCCTTCATCGTAAATGTGACAAAGTTGTTGCGAATGCTAAGGTACGGTTTATCGAGCTTCGTGAACATGAAGCTCTGGCTACGAATGTGATGGCCAATAAATTGGCCAGCTCAGTATTGACCTTCGCAAACGCGATGGGTTGACTGCGTTTGTGAGGTACTATTCATGAAACGGTATAAACAGTCCATTTTCATAAATTCCACCATTTTTTGACCTAAGAGCATCGGGAAGAGGAAATTTTGAGGTTTTTCTACACCATTCTTCCTTGGGTAATCTTATAATTCATCTTCCATCATTTTCTATTGATTATATCTTGAAAAACACCGTTTTAACATGATTTTAAACTAAAATTTGGGGGGGTTTGCTGATAAATTCTTAAATTGGTTTTTCTTTAATTTGATCATCGTTTTTAGCTCATTTTTACTTGGGTTTTCAACTATAGACTCCTATAATCTTGGGGAACATGTTTTTAAAATAAAATTCTGGTTTTACCCATTTCATTGTCAAACTCATTTTTCGAACCCGTTTTGGACCCGTCTTAAATATAGTTGATATAGGTATTTTTAGCTTCCTTTTGATGCATAGATGATGTTTTTGATAGTCTTATCTCATGACGAGACCATTTGAAAAGTAAAAGTTCCTCATTGAGGGTTATAGACTTGGATTTTGGCACTTCGAGGTAGGTTATTGCTTATCTTCCTTAAGACTAGGCTAGGTAGTTCATGAACTTGTAAAGCATGCTATGGGTTAGGGATTTAGACATCAAAACTGTTTCTTGAGAATACTTAATTTTATCGTATTTCTCATGTTGGTACATGTAAGCATATTATATTTAACTTGAGAGGTTGTAAATGATGTGATGCCCGTGTGGGGGCTTTATTTGTTGATTCGGGCCTTACTTGTGCATTATTTTCAATAATTATTATTGTGTCACTAGAATGGGCGCTTGACTTGATATTATAGGCCTTATTTGAGCATTTGATTGACTTTATCACACGATTGATATCTGAATGATGATTTTAAATGAGTTGATTGATGTCTTACATGACTATACATACCAGTGGTGCCCTATAATGGCATATATCATTAATCATTGTCATATGGAGTAGATTCTGAGCTAATTCATACGTGTATTGAATTGATGTTTATCTTCATGATTAGGAGCATTATATCCTCATATTATCTGTACATGTTCATTAGACTTGATACCACTGAGGCATTATGATTTTGAAAGAAAATGGAAATTCCTTTTATAAAACCTTGGCCGAGGTCATTACCGGCAAAGTGGATTGTGAGGAATTGGAAACCTAGGTTGAGGTCATTTTTTGGTAAGGTTAGTTAAGATTATGAAAGTATATGGTCTGCGAACCCCCCATGGGTCCTATCCTGAAGAGCTGAGGTTTGGAAGGTGTATACGTAAGTCCTACTATCATTGCATAATTGCATTATATTTTATTGCATTTTCTGTGTTTCCTTACATATACTCTTGATAAGTATTTAGATTCCTTATATACTTCTTATGTAGTTGTTTCTCTTTGATCTTATATTATAGAACTGTTAGTAGAGACGGTGTGAGCTACCGATTGGAAACTTTTCTGCTTGCAGGTGAAGTGCTCATAGTATATTTTTACTTGTATTATTTTCTACTTTGCTTAGTCGGTCTATGATACCTACTGAGTATAAGTAGATCGTACTCACCCCTACTGTGCCATTTTGGTGCAGATCCCAGTGCAAGTACGAGCTGCGGTAGCTGATTTGTATGGTAGCAATTGACTTTTTGGAGTATCTACTGAGATCCCCATTTGGAGCCTTGTTCCAGCCTCCATCTATCCTTATCATGTCTTTTTTAGTATTCAGAGAAAGATTTTGTATTTTTCGCTTTCAGACTATGTACTAGATTCTCTTCTACTTATGACACTATTTCTGTGGTTTATGTCTTTGTTCGGATATTTGCTATTTGTTATGGTATATCCTGACTTCATTCTAGAAGTCTCATTTTATGGGTTCCTTTCTTATTATTTGCTTTTTTATTTTTGGGTGGGTTTTCGCTTACTTACTAAGGCTAGTTCCAAGATAAGTGCCATCATAACCTCAATGTTTGGGTTGTGACATGGATGAACCTTTTTTCTCTTAAACTTCATACTTTTTTCTTGTTTTTCTATCATCACTTCCTCACTGCTCATATATTATTCATAATCCATCATATTATGTGCTGCTCGAGCTACTGGTTTCATGTTCCTCATTTATTTATTGCTGATCACTGCCTTGCTGTTGATTGCTATCTTTTTTTTTAATTAATCTGCTTATCACCCGCATCAGGTTTGTTTCCTTAAATTCTTATGTGTTGAATGCTATAGTTTTACATCATTTACTTGTAATGTTGGCTTTCAAATGCAATGATCTACTTCTCTGTTTATGGTATGCTTTCCACAACTTAATGTCAAAATCTAGAAAACATTCTTATAGGATATATTTTGTGCCCCAATCTGCTTAATCTCTTAACTTTCTAGTTATTTGGTTGCTGGTGACTTATTCTTAACTGATATTTAGGGATAAATGTTTGTAGCTTTGTTTATGCGTGTGTGTTATGGCAGTGTACATTCGCAGGATGGTATTTGATATTGACAGGAACTTGAGCCTGCGTTTGGGAAAGTGGAAGAGATTGCTTGGGTTTGGGATTTTCGTGTGGCGCTGCCAAGATACCTTATTAGTTTAAGATGTCATTTTTTTATATTATTATCCTTATGTCATTTCTTTTTTGTATTTTGTATTGAACACTGCTATGTAATAATGGGGCTGCTCGGGGAGGGGATATTACGTGGTATGTGTGTCTCTTCCATTTTTTTTTACTCTCAAAATTCTTACTCCTTATTTTGTTCAAATGTTTTAAAAATATATTATTTGTTTAAAGTTGTTTCCATCGTTTGAACAAAGTCACTATTTAGCCTTGTTTTCACACTTTGGAGTGAATGTGACACTTATTTGAAACTATATATATAAAAATACTCTCTTCTAACATATAGTTAGCGGGAGATTAAAAGAAATTACGAGGTCTAATTCTCAAGTTTTAAATTAAGTCGATGCGTCCCCAGGAGTATCACCTGCCTATGTTTTTTTTGAAAAAAGGATTATGTGTAACTTTATGTAAATATATTTATGTGTTATATTCAAAACTTAAATGCTTTACTTGTTATTTTTTTAAGAAAACAACAATATTACTATTTTTAAACTTAAGACCAACCTCCAATTAAAATTATTTTTATGGTGGAAGAGCGCGATGAATAATATCGTGGTATCATCCCCATAAAACGACAAACATTTTTTTAAGAAAAGGGAGAAATCTCTTTCATGATTTTCTTTAAATCTCAAAATGTTATTTCTTATAAAAATTACTTTTATTACTATGTTATTTTATTTCTTTATTTGTTTGGGGTAGATAAGTTAATAATTAACATATTTCCTCTGGATATTTGTTTCACTTCTATCTCCTCGCTTATCTGATGATTTTTATTTATTATTTGATTTCCTTTTATACGTCTTATTGATTAACAAATTTATATTCCTTGTTCTCTTATCACTTAGGTTCCTATTAATTAGATTAAGAAATAATTGTTTTCCGATATTTAATCACCAAGCTTCATTTAATCTCTTCGCTAATAAATAAATTAATAAAATTAGTTGACCTTTCCTTATCACATAGATCCCCACATGATATATGAATTCGACTGGGACCCATATTTGTGGACCTCAAAAGGTGTTTAACACCTTCCTTTTAAGGTAATTTGAACCCATACCCGAATATCTGGTGACATAGGCTAATAAATAATTAAATATTCGCAATTAATTTAGAATGGTGCCCTTACACACCTTAATTCGTTAGGTAGCGAGTCTTCTCTTTTAAACCATCCTAAAAAGAGTTGTTACATTGAATCCCGCTTTTTGCGAGAAAAATGGGGCACACCAACCTCAATCGATATTTTATGTCTTTACTTATATTCAGAAACAAACATGTATTATCTGATTTCAGTATTGTCTTAGATGCTCTTTATACTTACGATATCAGGTTTTGGGATTCAGTTGTATTTCATTCATATATTTCGTATTTATGACTATTATGTCCTGACTTTATTCTAAAAGTCTCATATTGCTTCATTTCCTTTCTCTTTCATATTTCATATTTTGTTGTGGACTTTCGGGTTACCTACCAAGATTGGGTCGGGGTAGGTGCCAACATGAGCTTGGTTTCTGGGTCGTGACACCTATATTTTCAAAACCTCATATTGAAATCAAAACAAGCTTCATAATTGGGTGTCCTTTGTTGATTTACGTGTATATCTTTTAAGGGAAACCTGTACAAACACATTCACGACCGACAAAGTGTATCACGATTATCTTGGAGAAAATTGTTTGAGAATTACATTAACAAGCCACATTGATCAGTAATAGAAAGTTGTACTTTATTTTTTCATGTATAACTATTTACTTAAAATTTTATTATAATAATATAATTTATTTTTTTTACAAAATCTTATACTGTAGAACTTGAAATATATGAAAAAACTATATGACAAGAGGAAAAACCAAATGTTCTACATACGAGAATCTTCAGATTTTTGTACCAGCATGACCGCCTTAGCGATGGGTATTATCGCCTTAGTGATACCGCTTGAGCAGCTAATAAGCCGCCTAAGTGATATACCCAAATAACACCTCCCTTAATAAGTACAAGTGGTCGTTGTCAAATATATAACCTAACAAAGGTTGGGGTCCAATCCCACAGGGAATATGGTGAACACTAAGTCGTTTGTGCGTTAAATGACTTTTAGTCTATGATTTTCGTGAAATGGGAGTTTGTAGAAAAGGTATTAGGAACAATACTCAACTTGTTTTAAGTAATGATTATCATTTCTTGTAAAATATAAATCAGTGGAGAAATCAAACTAGGCTTGTGTTCACCATGGCTTCATAACACTTTAGGGTCAATAATGGTAATGGATTCTTCTAATACAAGTGACGTAAGGCAATCGATTTCTAATATGCATATAATGTGTCTTAACCTAATTAGATGAATGCCACCATAATTCTTTCAAACTTAAAGTGATGAAAATAGGAAAATCAATTTCAGCCTCAAGGTAGTTAATCTTGCTATAGCATTACTCATTAGACGGAGGTTAAAAACTCGGAATCCTTATTATTAAACCTTTTTCCCTATTTTAAACTCTTATTTCAAGCAAGTTAAACCTAAGATTTGTTCTAATGTTTGCAACCATTAGAAATCTATTAAAATGCAAGGAATTACAATACATTCACATGTATTATTCGAATCCACACCTAAATCAACCATAGAGTTACTATTTTGCCATGGATCCCACAACCCTAGTTATGGGGTTATTAACCACACATAGTTTTTGAGAGGAAGAAAGCAATATATTTCATAATCAAAAGAGGAATTCTTACAAACATGAAAATCAAGTCTTTAATCCTTAAAAAAAACAAAGTAGAAGTTTCAAAACCCAAACTCTCAACACTTAGAGAAAAGTAACGTAAAGTTGTTCACAATAATGAAAGATGGCTATTCTAAACTCTAAATTAGGTATTTATAGGCTTCAGGGAAATTTAAATCCAAAATTAAATTGAATCTGGTCGCCCTATCTGTGAAGCTTCGCCTGACACTTTGCCAGGCTTATGACAGTTCGTCACATTGAATCATCAACTTGACTTGGCTTGTCTGAGCATCCAATCTGCCTGGGCCTGACGACTTGGTGTGATGGCTCATCACAGGCTCGTTTGTTCATCAGTAGAGCCATCATACTGAGGTCTTCAAATGTTGCTTCTATCTTGGAGTGACATTTGGTGTGACGGTTGGTCTCACGCTTGACAAATCGTCAAGTAAGCCGTCACACTACCTTTTTAAGCATAGTTTCCTCTAATTGTCCTTGGATTAATTTCCTAAATTTAGACACAAAAAACCATCAAATCTAATAGCGGTTGATTTACATCACACTATTATTCTTGGTTAAAAGCATAAAATGTTCTATCAAATTCCAGCACATCAATATCCTAAACTTAACAACATTTGTTTGTCCTCAAAGAACAAAACAAAATTATAATATATAGACACTTAAAACCAAAGAAAGATAAGCTTCACTGTAGCAATCAATTGGCACATCATAGTTCATTCAAAAGAAAATCCACCCCTTCCTTATCATTGCTCAAAAATGTACATAACAATCATTTGATATGTCAACTAGTACGGATCTAAGAATGTCATCACGATATCAATGAATAACTTGCATACACACACCACTGATATTCGAACAGTCAGTAATTAATAATGTTTTTCTAGTGCCCTCACTACAAGGAAATCTCATACACACATAATCAATTCTACTGGGATTAGAGGAAATACACGCACACTCACATAGAATTTTAAACAAGGCACATATGATGCCATAGGCTTGCCCTTATTATTCTATTTATGTTTTTCAGATAGTTGATAAGTATCATTACAGGACTTTTCGTGGCTTGTAATGTAGGCTCGGGTAAAGGTAGGATAAATTTGGGGATTATTGATTAAGCCCTCCTTGATACCACCATACTTTGATTTCCACTTAAGGCTAATCATTACGCCCTTATTCATCTTTTTCTCCTAATCATTTCCATTAATGGGTGTTGCAACTCTTTTGACTTGACTTTCTCTTTTTCTTTCTTTTTCATTCTTTTTTATTCTTTTTCATTCCTTTTCTCATGCTCACACCCACTAGTTATTTTCCATCAACCATCTATCTTTTCATAACCCATTTCACTTAACATATACATCTATAGTAGCCACAATAAACTTAGGCAATTTCCTGATTTGAGGTGCACAATGTTCAAGGAGGGACTAGGGCCAAAAAAGAGGTTCAAAGATGAAATAGGGAAGGTGAATGACTACTAAATAATGAAAAGGATTTAATTAGCTCAAAATAGGGATTAAGGGAATTATTCACATCATTTGGACGGTCTTTTTAGGCTATTTGGACTAACTCAAACAAGGCGTATGATCCTTTCCTAACCAACTAAGTTCAAACTTAATAGAATAGATCGGGTAAGTTCTAGATGTATGCAAAGAGTAAGAAAAATATAAAATAAGCTCACATACACTTGGTATAGAAAAATACTTACCACTACCAACTATCACAATATTAATTCAGCTTAAGCAATGTTATTTCATCCATATTCACTAATGACTTTCAAAAATCCAAAACAGTCAATAAAATCAATCCATACACATATACGAACCAAGTTTCGGAGGGGGCCTCTATTTCTCACCCAATACAAAATTAGGCCACTGATCGCTAACAATATAACTTACTTTCCTTTTACAATATAAAAAAAACCTATAAAATACCCTAAACATGCCCGTTATGATAGATAGCACACCCGAGGAAAATGAAATATGGCAACAAAAAACCTCAGATGGTGACAGACTTATAGGTACCCCCACCCCCATCCAAAGAACCATGCATTATTTCTAATGCATAAATATAACAACTAAGAGTTAAGAGGAAGGAATACATATGAAGCCCTTAGGCCTTGAAGTCTGGCACAATATTGGTGGCAATTTTGGCCTCAAGATCCTGGTTAGTGACGCCAATTTTGAACGACATATTAAAATCATCAATAGTCAGCTTGATCTATGGGGTTGGCATAGCCACAGTCTATGCCTCACGTACTAAGCTAGAAGAAACCCCAGCAAGTTAGGCTCTTACGCGCTCTTGTCTCAATGCCTCATCTTTTTTAGACTCTTTCTTTTCCTTTTTCATGTCTTCTTCTTTTCCAGTTCTCTTGTGGTGTTTTCATTTCCTTGACTTCTTCTCCTCACCGCCTTTGATTGGTCTCTTACCACTGGATTTGAGAGGTCTTCTAATCAAATCAAATAGGGGGTCATCCTCTTCTAATTCCACTACCTCTAGATCTGGGAATACCATGGTAGATGCACCTTGTAATGCAGCAATGTATACCTAAGCCTTTTTTAATTCGGCTGCAAAACTAGCCAAATTTAGAATTGTCATATTCTTCAACTTGTTGTTCACTCACGCTTCTATTTCATCCATGCAGGCATGCAGATTCATATATGGTTTTAGTGCCTGTGAAATCGTGTGATCCATGAATGGATTGAATTGTTTAGACCACTCCTGCAGTTGTTTATCAATTTTTTTCTGCTTCTTGACCACTTTTACAAAATTTTGTATAGTCAATTGGCACTCCAAATATACTGGTGACATTTATGTATCAACAGTCTCGGTAGTCACAGTAATAGAAGAAACTCTAGATACCAAAGATATACCCTGTGGAGCAGAAAGGATGATAACTAAGTCCATACCTGAGGTAGTGTCGAAAGTGTCTTGGTAAATTAGGTGTGAGATCCAAATGATAGGGGTTTGTGCACTCTCAACTCAAACATTGAATCATCCTTTATTTTGTCTATATCTTGGGTTTTGGTAGCAACCACCACATAACAATACCACTCAATATGGGCAGTTTTTCAAGTCCACAATGGTCACTAGGCATTGAAATGGAAAATATGTTGTCGTCTTTATGGCCCTCACATGTATTTTGTCTGAAATCACAAGGCCGAAATTCACGTTAAAGCTGGACATCAGAGTAGCAACTATCACAACCCTATTCTGGTCCAAGTTAGTATCTCACCGTATAGGCATAATAAAATTCGTACCACAACCCACTAAAACATTTCAGCAAAAGTCAATGAAGACTTGGTTATCCTCTCTTTTGTGCTTTTCAACCAGTTCTCCTTTAGTCAAAAACTATGCTAGCCATAGTCGCTACTGTGATATTGTCATTATTTGGTGTTCAAACTTTAGAATTCTTATTAGAGGGACATACTCTTGACCACATAGAACCCTATTGATTGTCCACTCAGAAATATCAACTAAGACCCCACGAACTTGAACCCTGTCCAATACTTGTGTATCAGATCATTTTTGTCCCTTCTTGCATAACTTATCAAGGGTGGCTATGTAGTTTGCGCAGAATTCGTGAACCATTGTTGGGTAATAAATCCTAGGTGGTGTTCTCATCCAACCCAAACCATATTCATTGAACTTCTTCTCAATGTCTGGGTATTCATGTAATTCTGTCGTTATGATCCGAAACTCCTCAGTAATAGGTCTCTTCAAGTTTCTCTTCCTAGTTGGAACAAGACCATCTTGGTAATGTTTCTTTGCACCCTTGACTTCCCACCTAATAGCATCCCTAACTCTCGGGGACATACTTCTAATTACTTTACCCCCCTCAGATTTAGGTTCCTTTTCTAGACTCTTGGTGGCCTCAGTACCACTCTTTCTATTGGGATCTGAGCTTGAACTATTACTGTTATCCTCATCACTGCTGTAGTGTTCTCTTAATGACTCATCCTCCTTATCAGAATGGGAGGTGAGTACTTATTTCTTTGCACCCTGTCTATTATTATAGGCTAGGGTTTCAGTCTTCTCAACCATATTTTCTAGTTTATCTTATAGTCTCAGGGTTGAAGCACATATGTCTTGCGTTTTGCGTGCTCCACCATGTGTTACTTGAAGATTTTCAGACATTTGTACCTGTAGAAGGATCAAGTTAGTCAAGAAAATCAGAATGCTACTCAAAGTTTTTGGAAGCACATCAACTATTTTAACTTGACGGTTTAGGGTGACGGCTTATCAAGCCCAATCGTCAGGGTTTTTCAGTGTATAAGTTTCTTTGTGACTGCTTACCCAGATGGTTCATCACAAGTTTGACATTTTTTCAGATAAGTCGTTAGGCTGAGACACAATATTGAGACACCATTACTCTTGTGACAACTAGCCTTGGTTTCGTCACTCTTGTGATGTTTCGTCACTTAAGTCGTGTCGGCTAGTCTGTCAATTTTCCTTCACTGAGGCATTTCCTCAAACATCTTTTGTGCTGACTTATTGAATTAGTAAATTCTATGAAATTGTCACACCTCAAATCCCATTGGGGCGGACATGGCACCCGAAGCCGTTAAGGCCCAAGAGAACCATTCTATACGTTCGCATACTTGTTGTCAATAGGCTAGCATTCAATCACTTATGGACACAACATATCAATAATATAAATCTAATAAGAACATTTATATAAACATGAGACATGGCCGTTGGAGCCATATGGTTGAGAAAAAAACACACAACATTCCCTCCTTCAATTGTATAACGTCTACAAAGCCTCTAATAGCTACAAAACCCAAAATATAGTCGGTATAATTTCCCACTTTATATACAATGCTTATGCAGCACCAAAACCACATATACATATGACTCGGAAAGCCCCGAACCGAACTGTAGCTCACCAATATTCTGTAGATGACCCGTGGCCTACTGAGGAGGTCTACTAGTACCTGTACCTGCAGCACGTAAGGTAAGTCCCCCAAGGGACGTCAGTACGAAAGAATGTACTGAGTATGTAAGGCTATAAGTAAATGTATGAAATATAAGCACTTCAATGGAATTAAGTACAAGTGAACGAATGATATAAATAACTACCATATGGTATATATGTGGAATCATGTACATTGCTTCCTTTACTTTACTGTACTTTAATTTACTTTGCTGTACATCATCAATCATCAATCATGTCATGCCCAGGCCCAACTGATCAGTGGGAAATAACATAATAATCGGGATCGCCATCCATGCGGATGTTCCTTTTATCCCATGGGATACCACCCGTAATAATGGGATCGACATTCATGCGAGTGTTTCTTTCACTCCATGAGATACCACCCATTTTCAACATTAACCATTTCACAATTACTCACATTACTTCATTCTTTAGTTATAAGAGCGATACATTTATAACAGTGCTACTAATTCTGAAATGAGATATTGTACAACCCTTTGGGGATAGGACAAGTGTTATGATAATATGAATACTAGATGCTGCAGAAGAATGCGGAAAAGAATAACCTTACATACCTTATCTTCTCAATATGTAACTACAATGACTCATCTCCTTCCTTATGTGTTACTCTACAACACAAGTACATAATGGAGCAAACATTAACGGCTAGCTACATTATAAGTTCACAAGACGGTAAGTAGGTGCTTAATAGAAAGTAGAAACCGTCCAACCTCCAAAACACATTTTGCATCACTCCCCCTTTCATTATACTACCAGATAACAGTATTCTACCACATTACCCTAACACTTACTGCTTTTGCAAAACAACAACACCAAATCAGTCCACACACCACCAAAACAGTCCACAAACAAACATAACCGTTACAAACCGGTAAGATTACCTACCTAGTTTATCCTTTACATTTCCACTCCAATGAAACTCCATATATTCACACCATAAGGTAACCATACTTCCTTCCACAGTAGAATACCAAAATCATTCCACAACAGTTCCAAAATTCAGATTAACATAACAAAAGAGTGTTCTCTTTTCACTACAACAAACGTTCCATTTACCAACACATATAAACATTTCCATCAAGCCATACATAAAAGGAACGATTCAGGGGCAGAACAACACTTTAATATACTGGAATTTCATCATCATAACTTAATTTCTTCAACACCCTAAGCCCCTATACAAGTCCAAGCCACAAGGAAGACAAATTCATCAAAACCAACACAAGTGGACTGCCAACTTAATTAAGGGACTGCCCTATACATTTTAAACACCACCAACATGTTTTACACAACCTATTATACATATATAACATTAATCTATAAGGTTAAACACTTACAAAGGCTTGAAAAATGGGAGATTAGTCCAAGAACCCTAAAGGAAAACTAGGGCGGCTGTTTGGGGTTTGAGAGAGGAGAGAGTGTTTTAATTTTCTGTTTTTGGAAAATGAAATGAATGGATAAATGAGCTGAATTCCAGATCTTTATAAACCCTCTTAGACACCTCTTTTATCTCATTCTTATCCAATTTTTGGTCAAAAATAGTCCAAGTAGGTGATGCACCTACTTGGCTATATAAGCTGTCCAAAACAGTCCACTTACTTGGGCTAATTCTAGTTGGATCATAGCATGTTGGGCCTTAGTGATATTTAGGTGTTGGGCTGGTCATCTTCCCTATTTTTTGTACTTAGTTTGGACCTCAATTCAGTCCATTAACATAGGTCCAAATGCATCCCAATAGGTTAAATAGGTGATACACCTACTATCTTAATTAAGTCACGGAAGCACCTCACTTATGTTCTCCCCGTTTTCCAACGTCTTAATCC
This sequence comes from Capsicum rhomboideum, assembly GCA_031232105.1. NCBI lineage: Eukaryota > Viridiplantae > Streptophyta > Magnoliopsida > Solanales > Solanaceae > Capsicum > Capsicum rhomboideum. The sequence goes on along the minus strand of CP124719.1, from coordinate 40,221,073 downwards.
TTCTACCTTAATTCACCACTTAACTTTAATTTTACACTTAAGTATGTCCTTATTATCTCAAGTTTAAATACTTTTATCCATGTTAGGTTAGTCGCACAAGTTTTGAAAATGTACGAAGTGTTGTACTTGAATCAAAGAACTAGTTATTCCATCACCTATTGCCATAAGTCTGTACCATTTTCCATATAAGTAAGAGTAGTGTCTATATAATACGGGGTGTTACATCCTCCACTCCTTAGGAACATTCGTCCTCGAATGGTAGTATTATCACTACTTAGCTTAAACAAGTTCAAGCTTAAGTTTAATCTTTATACTACCATATATTTCTTATATATACATACTTACTTGTTATTGCTCCAATTCAGCATCTAAGGCTTCCATTTCGGTTTCAAATAATTGAGGATACTTAGATTTCATCATTTCCTCAGCTTCCCATGTGATCTCTTCTACCTTTTGATTCCTCCAAAGCACTTTTACGGAAGCTACCTCTTTATTTCTTAACTTCTTAACTTGTCGATCCAAAATAGCAATAGGTACTTGTTCATAGGTGAGATCTTACGTAACTTGTACATCTTCAGTAGGAGTAATATGAGATGGATCTCCTATGCACTTTCGAAGCATTGAGACGTGAAATACTGGATGAAGTGTGGAGAGTTCTTGGGGTAGTTCCAACTCATATGCGACTTGGCCAAATCTTCGGATAATCCTATATGGTCCTATATAACGTGGACTTAGCTTTCCCTTTTTCCCAAATCTCATCACTCCTTTCATTGGCGATACCTTCAAAAATACCCAATCACCTATAGCAAACTCTAGCCCCCTTCTTCTAACATCGGCATATGATTTGTGTCGACTTTGGGCTGTTTTTAGCCGTTGTTGTATCACCTTAACCTTTTCCATGGCTTGATGAACAAGATCTGGTCCAAATAGGGTAGTTTCACCTACTTCAAACCATCCGATAGGTGATCTACACTTCCTCCCATATAATGCTTCGTAAGGAGCCATCTTGATACTTGAATGATAGCTATTATTGTAGGCAAATTCAACAAGAGATAAATGATCATCCCAATTGCCTTTAAAGTCTAATGCGCACGCTCGTAGCATATCTTCAAGTGTCTGGATAGTACGTTCTTCTTGTCCATCCGTCTGAGGATGGAAGGCCGTACTCAACTTTACTTGTGTACCCAAGCTCTTCTGAAATGATTTCCAAAAATGTACAGTAAATTGTGCTCCCCTGTCTGATATAATGGAGACCGGAATTCCATGTAATCTCACTATCTCTTTAACATACAATCTTGCATAATCTTCCGCTGTATAAGTAGTTTTGACAGGTAGGAAATGTGCTGACTTGGTAAGCCTGTCAACTATGACCCATATAGAATCAAATTTCTGCAGTGTACGAGGCAAACCTGTGACGAAGTCCATATTAATCATATCCCATTTCCAAACTGGAAGATTGATACATTGCATGTAACCTCCAGGTTTCTGATGCTCCACTTTAACTTGTTGACAATTTAGACATTGAGTTACAAATTTAGCAATGTCCTTCTTCATATTACCCCACCAATACACTTCTTTCAAATCATGGTACATTTTTGTAGCTCTCGGATGAATAGAATATCGTGAATGATGCGCTTCTATCATAATTCTTCTCCTCAGCTCATCTACATCCGGTACACATAATCTATCTTGGCATTGAAGCACCCCTTTTTGTGTAAGATCAAAGACCTTAGTCAGACCCTGTTGTACATTTTCCTTTAGCTGCAATAACATAGGATCCGCAAACTTCTTTTCTTTCACCTCAACTATCAATAAAGATTCAGCTGCATTTTGTACAATAACCCCTTCATCTGAGGATTCGAGAAGACGAACACCCAAGCTGGCTAATTGATGTAGATCTTTGACTAAATCTTGCTTTTCTGTCAAGTGGCTACTAGTGCCTCCTATTGCCTTTCGGCTCAATGCATCAGCTACCACATTTGCTTTTCCTGGATGATATAGAGGATGATATAGAATATCAATATCATAATCTTTCAATAGCTCAAGCCACCTTCGTTGCCTCAAATTGAGTTCCTTTTGCTTAAAGATATACTGTAAACTTTTGTGATCAGTATAGATGTCAACATGAACTCCATACAAATAATGACGCCATATCTTTAAAACAAATACCACCACTGCTAATTCAAGATCATGCGTGGGATAGTTTCTCTTATGCGGTCGCAGCTGTCGTGAAGCATATGCTATTACATTACCGTGTTGCATCAATACACACCCTAGACCAATTCCGAAAGCATCACAATATACTACATACCCCTCTGTGCCTTCCGGAAGTACCAATACTGGTGTAGAAGTCAATTTATCTTTCAGCTCTTGGAAACTTCTCTCACATGCATCATTCCACTGAAATTTGATTGCCTTGTGTGTAAGCTTTGTTAAAGGTGCAGCAATGGAAGAAAACCCTTCAACAAACCTTCGATAATAACCTGCTAACCCAAGGAAGCTACGAATTTCCGTAGGTGTCGTAGGCCTTGGCCAATTTTTCACCGCTTCAATCTTTTGCGTATCAACCCTTATCCCTTCATCTGATACAATGTGACCCAAGAATGCTACAGACTTCAACCAAAATTCACATTTAGAGAACTTTGCATATAACTTACGATCACGAAGAATCTGTAACACCTATCGTAAGTGGTTAGCATGGTCCTCTTTTGATCGTGAATAGACAAGAATATCGTCTATAAATACTATCACGAACACATCTAAAAATGGCTTGAACACCCTATTCATCAGATCCATAAAAGCTGCTGGTGCATTTGTTAGCCCGAAGGACATAACCAAAAACTCATAATGACCGTACCGTGTTCGGAAAGCTGTCTTGGGTATATCTCTTTCTCTAACCTTTACTTGATGGTAACCCGACCTCAAGTCAATCTTTGAGAAACATGTAGCACCTTGTAATTGATCAAACAAATCATCAATTCTAGGAAGGGGATATTTGTTCTTAATTGTCACCTTATTCAATTGCCGATAGTCAATGCACATTCTCAATGTGCCATCTTTCTTCCGTACAAATAATACCGGTGCACCCCACGGGGACATACTAGGCCTAATGAAGCCCTTGTCCAGCAAATCTTTCAATTGCTCCTTCAATTCACGCAATTCTACTAGAGCCATTCTATATGGGGGAATAGAGATAGGTTGAGTGCCTGGATCTACATCGATACCAAACTCTACTTCCCGTTCTGGGGGCAAACCTGGAAGATCCTCTGGAAATACGTCAAGAAATTCATTGACCACTGGAATCGATTGAGGAGTTGGTGGTTTTACATCAATATCATGCACTCCCACTAAGTGGCATATATATCCCTTGGATATCATTTTCCTAGCCTTAAGATAGGAAATAAATCTGCCTCTTGGTGCCCCTACATTACCCTTCCATTCAAGAACATCCTTTTGTGGAAAATGGAATTGTACCCTCTTGGCTCGACAATCTACCGTGGCATAACAAGAAGCTAGCCAATCCATTCCCATTATAACATCAAAATCTATCATGTCTAGCTCAACAAAATCAACCAACATATCATGACCACCGACAGTAACTATGCAATCATGATAAACTCTCTTTGCTATAATAGATTCCCCAACCGGTGTAGTTACTTCAATTGACTTAACTAGTAATTCCGGCGTTCTTTCAAATTTTTCAGCAATCAAAGGAGTAACATATGATAATGTAGAACCCGGATCAATCAACGCATATACATTATGTGAGAATATGGACAAGATACCTGTAACTACATCAGGAGATGCTTCTGAATTCTGACGGTCTGCTATAGCATAAATACAATTTTGAGTTCCACTGGAACTAGCTGCTCCTCTAGCACCTCTACCGCGTCCAATAGGCTACACTCCTCTACCTAAGGAAGGCACCGATGATGATGATGCCACAGTGGATCCCGCAGGTCGTACCATGCTTCCCGAGCCTCTTCGTGGGCATTCCCTCATCATGTGCCCTGTCATGGCACACCAATAACAAACATTCATCCCCAGTCGGCATTCACCTGGATGATATCGTCTGCAATGCTGACATGGTGAACGAAAAGATCCCGATGTCTATGAACCACGACTCCCACTACCTTGCCCGGCTTGATTACCTCTAAACCCTTGGAATTGAAATGAAGTGCCTGCCATGGAATGAGAAAATGGTGGCCTAGGCGGTCTATTAAAACTCCGAGGCCTAAACTCTCCTTGGGACACCATAGACTGTCCCGTAGATCTAGCTCTCTTCGACGACCCTTCTTCAAACCCTTGTGTTCTTCTCCGTTGCCTCTGATCTTCCATTTTCTGTGCAAAGGCCTGTATTCTAGCTATGTCCATATCCCTGTTCAACGCAGCAATAGTACAATCTCGAACCAAATATGGCTCCAGTCTGTCCACATACCGATGAACTCTATCGGTCATCGTAGCTACCACATTCGGAGCATAACGGGCGAAAGAGTTAAATCGAAGGCTATACTCTCATACACTCATGTTACCCTGTCGCAGATTCAAGAACTGGTCTGCACGAGCCTCTCGGACCTCATATGGGAGATAGTGATCAATGAATGCCATTTTAAATTCTTCCCAACTAGCTGGGAGTGCATCAATACCCCTCGACCGTTTCCAATCTTCATACCATAAAATAGCCTCGCCCTTCAATCTATAGGCCGCAAGCTCAACCGTTTCCACACCGGACACATGCATAACCTCCAAAGCCCTTTGAATTTGATCTACAAAATCTTGAGGGTCCTCATTTGGATCTGATCCACTGAATGTGGGAGGATTTAACTTCAGAAAATCCTGTGTCCGTCGACTAGCTGCTCTAGCTGCACTATCATCACTTGTCGTTGGACCACCTTGTCCCTAAACTTGTGCAGCAACTATTCGGGTCAACATTTGCACTGCACTCTTTAGATCCTGGTCAGTAGTATTTATTGGTGGTCCTACAGGTACTTCTCTTCCTCTTGACTCTTCTGACAATGGAAGAGTGGAAGAAGTCTGTGATACAAACTCATTTTCAGCTTCACCTTGATTAGCTTGTTTAGGTGGTGATTTACTGGTTCCTTCTCCGACAGCCATGTCTATCTTCTTACCTCTACCTCTACCTCTTCTTGTAACCGGCATTTTTACTATAACACAAGAAAACCATTTCAATGGTCAGATGTGATTCAACCTATAACTTTAGCTCTATTGCACGATCTAGGAAATGAAGAAAAGAAACAACTCCTAAATGTCCCGTAGTCTCCTACGTATAGATGTGGTGCACAACACATCGATAAGTAAGAATATACTCAGACACGGCTTTGTAGACACCCTAGGACGACCGCTCTGATACCACTTTTGTCACACCTCAAATCCCATTGGGGCGGACATGGCACTCGAAGCCGTTAAGGCCCGAGAGAACCATTTTATACGTTCGCATACTTGTTGTCAATAGGCTAGCATTCAATAACTTATGGACACAACATATCAATAATATAAATCTAATAAGAACATTTATATAAACATGAGACATGGCCGTTGGAGCCATATGGTTGAGAAAAAAACACACAACATTCCCTCCTTCAACTGTACAACGTCTACAAAGCCTCTAACAGCTACAAAACCCAAAATATAGTCGGTATAATTTCCCACTTTATATACAATGCTTATGCAGCACCAAAACCATATATACATATGACTCGGAAAGCCCCGAACCGAACTGGAGCTCACCAATATTCTGTAGATGACCCGTGGCCTACTGAGGAGGTCTACTAGTACCTGTACCTGCAGCACGTAAGGTAAGTCCCCCAAGGGACGTCAGTATGAAAGAATGTACTGAGTATGTAAGGCTATAAGTAAATGTATGAAATATAAGCACTTCAATGGAATTAAGTACAAGTGAACGAACGATATAAATAACTACCATATGGTATATATGTGGAATCATGTACATTGCTTCCTTTACTTTACTGTACTTTACTTTACTTTACTTTACTGTACATCATCAATCATCAATCATGTCATGCCCAGGCCCAACTGATCAGTGGGAAATAACATAATAATCGGGATCGCCATCCATGCGGATGTTCCTTTTATCCCATGGGATACCACCCGTAATAATGGGATCGACATTCATGCGAGTGTTTCTTTCACTACATGAGATACCACCCATTTTCAAAATTAACCATTTCACAATTACTCACATTACTTCATTCTTTAGTTATAAGAGCGATACATTTATAACAGTGCTACTAATTCTGAAATGAGATATTGTACAACCCTTTGGGGATAGGACAAGTGTAATGATAATATGAATACTAGATGCTGCAGAAGAATGCGGAAAAGAATAACCTTACATACCTTATCTTCTCAATATGTAACTACAATGACTCAGCTCCTTCCTTATGTGTTACTCTACAACACAAGTACATAATGGAGCAAACATTAACGGCTAGCTACATTATAAGCTCACAAGACGGTAAGTAGGTGCTTAACAGAAAGTAGAAACCGTCCAACCTTCAAAACACATTTTGCATCACTCCCCCTTTCATTATACTACCAGATAACAGTATTCAACCACATTACCCTAACACTTACTGCTTTTGCAAAACAACAACACCAAATCAGTCCACACACCACCAAAACAGTCCACAAACAAACATAACCGTTACAAACCGGTAGGATTACCTACCTAGTTTATCCTTTACATTTCCACTCCAATGAAACTCCATATATTCACACCATAAGGTAACCATACTGCCTTCCACAGTAGAATACCAAAATCATTCCACAACAGTTCCAAAATTCAGATTAACATAACAAAAGAGTGTTCTCTTTTTACTACAACAAGCGTTCCATTTACCAACACATATAAATATTTCCATCAAGCCATACATAAAAGGAACGATTCAGGGGAAGAACCACACTTTAAAATACTGGAATTTCATCATCATAACTTAATTTCTTCAACACCCTAAGCCCCTATACAAGTCCAAGCCACAAGGAAGACAAATTCATCAAAACCAACACAAGTGGACTGCCAACTTAATTAAGGGACTGCCCTATACATTTTAAACACCACCAACATGTTTTACACAACCTATTATACATATATAACATTAATCTATAAGTTTAAACACTTACAAAGGCTTGCAAAATGGGAGATTAGTCCAAGAACCCTAAAGGAAAACTAGGGCGGCTGTTTGGGGTTTGAGAGAGGAGAGAGTGTTTTAATTTTCTGTTTTTGGAAAATGAAATGAATGGATAAATGAGCTGAATTCCAGATCTTTATAAACCCTCTTAGCCACCTCTTTTATCTCATTCTTATCCAATTTTTGGTCAAAAATAGTCCAAGTAGGTGATGCACCTACTTGGCTATATAAGCTGTCCAAAACAGTCCACTTACTTGGGCTAATTCTAGTTGGATTATAGCATGCTGGGCCTTAGTGATATTTAGGTGTTGGGCTGGTCATCTTCTCTATTTTTTGTACTTAGTTTGGACCTCAATTCAGTCCATTAACATAGGTCCAAATGCAGCCCAATAGGTTAAATAGGTGATACACCTACTATCTTAATTAAGTCACGGAAGCACCTCACTTATGTTCTCCCCGTTTTCCAACGTCTTAATCCTTCTACCTTAATTCACCACTTAAATTTAATTTTATACTTAAGTATGTCCTTATTATCTCAAGTTTAAATACTTTTATCCATGTTAGGTTAGTCGCACAAGTTTTGAAAATGTACGAAGTGTTGTACTTGAATCAAAGAACTAGTTATTCCATCACCTATTGCCATAAGTCTGTACCATTTTCCATATAAGTAAGAGTAGTGTCTATAGAATACGGGGTGTTACAGAAATGCCTCAACTTGGACACGCCCAAATAGGACATGAGTCTCATAGTGATTTAGAGGTTGAACAAGTGTCCTAGTCATATCCGGGTTACTCAGACTTCACCCATAATTAAACTATGTTATTTCACCTTTAATTGAAAAACAAAACCTACACAATTTGGGGTTTCCACATTCTCACTTAATTTATGGGTGGTTCTCTAATTCAAGAGAAGTAATAATTCAGCATAAACAAACACCGCCACAACTTACATCAAAATATAGAGACATACCTTGTTGGGGAATGAAACGATAAACACAATAACTCTACTTCTTGCACTTTCCATGACTGCAACAAATCAAAAATTCTAAGTGTGGTTTTGGTAATTTGAATGTCTTGTACGTTGAAGGATTTTATGGGTGTATGAGTAGATGAAAAGGAAGTAACAGTTTTGAGACGTGGGTAATGAAAGTTGAAGAGGAAGAAAGATAAAAGAGAAACCGTTCGAGTTGATTTAAAACGGTTTTCTTAAGTAGTTGCGGGTTTAATTAGATGCGGGTTGGTGGCTTGGGTCATTTAGGATCAAGGTTTGGTTGGTTTAGGGTTGGGTCATGTTAATAAAAACTTTTTTAAAAAATGTACTTACCTGTGTCACCAAATCATAACGAACCGCCAAGTGCATGGCGGTTCGTCACATGAACCATCATACCTAAGCAAAATTTCCCTAAATATATTATGGTTGATGTTTCAGGGTGGCAGCTTATCTAACATGTGATGGTTTGTCACATGAGCCATCAGCCCTTAACCAGATTGATGCCTTTCCTTGCTTCTTTTGTCGACTCAAGGTGATGGTTCGTAAAAAATCTGACGATTCGTCAGGTGAACCATCACCCTCAACCAGAATGTAATCCTCCATGCATTCACCTGTACTTTCTTTTGTTGCAGACTTAAACATCCACATTAACCCTGCTCAAGAATAAAAACTACTCTAAGGATCATGTTACAACAACAAGATATGGGTTGCCTCCCATTAGCGCCTGATTTAACTTCACGACATGACTCGGGTATCTTGATTACTCAGACTTCATCAAGATACACCAAAGCTAACACCTTTACCTCTTATGGGACTCCTACGTATTTATTTACCCATTGGATGTTTACTTTGAAACTCTCTCAATCCTTATTTTCCAATTCAATAGCTCCAGACGGAAACACTTGAGTACATTTGAACGGCACATGCCATTTAGATTTCAGCTTTTCTGAGAACAACTTTAGCCTTACATTGAATAGCAACACCAAGTCGCCAACTTTAATTCTCTGATCATGGTACAATTTCATTTTCTCCTTATAGAGGGCAGCCCTCTCTTAAGCTCGTAGCTGAAATTCATCAATCTCATTCAGTTATTCCAACCTCAATCCGTAGTATTGTTCCAACACAGATTTAGCTTTTTGAGCGCCCACAAGGCCTTGTGCTCAAGCTCTACTGGAAAGTAACAAGCCTTACTTAAAACAAGTTTTCAAGAAGACATACTGATTGACATTTTGAAAGTTGTTCGATAAGCCCACAATGCATCATCAAGTTTGTGAGACCAATCACTTCGGTTGGCATTTACTGTCTTGGCTAGAATCATCTTTATTTCTCGATTTGATACTTCCACTACTAGTTTGCGGATGATAGTGGTAGCCACCTTATGTTGCTTCACTCTGTACTTTGGTAGAAGTGTACGGAACATCTTGTTGCTAAATGTGACCCCCATACTTTAAGATTGTTTGTGGGGTCCCAAACCTAGAGAATATTGTTTTTAAAAATGTATCCACACTCTTACCATCATTTTCCACTAAAGTCACAACTTCCACCCATTTCGATACATAATCCACTGCCACCAATATGTACTTGTGTTCATAAGAACTCATAAATGGACCCATGAAGTCGATGCCCCAAACGCCAAATAATTCAACTTTAGGATCAGTGGACATAGGCAATTCCTATTTTCAAGATATATATATCCTTGTCGCTGGCATTGATCACATGCCTTAACAAAGTCTTGGGCATCTTTGTGGATAGTGGGACAGTAGTACCTACATTGCAGTATCTTTTGAGTTGTATGATCACCCGCATGATGTCCCCCTATTAGGGAAGAATGACAAGCTCGTAGAATGCTCAACATCTCTACTTTTGGTACACACCTCCTAATTATATTGTCAACACATAGATGGAATAGTTATGGCTCATCCCAAAAGTAATTACTTACATCTTGGAGAAATTTCTTTCCCTAATGAAAAGTCAATTCTTTTGGCATCATATCACTGACACGATAATTAGCAAAATCAGCATACCAATGCACAAGATCAAAAGATGCAGCTAATAGCTATTAATATAAGAACGAGTCATCGATATCTAACTCATCATGAACCCTTACTTCATTCTCAAGTCTAGAGAGATAATTTGTTACATGATTTTCACAACCCTTGCGATCTTTGACTTCAAAGTCAAACTCCTTTAGTAGAAGCACCCATCTAATCAACCAGGGTTTGGCGTCTTTCTTTGCCATGAGGTACCTCAAGGCGGCTTGATCAGTGTGCCCTGTAACTTTTATGCCAAGTAAGTATGCCCAAAATTTCTCCAAGGCATAGATAACCACAAGAAACTCATATTCTGTAATAGTGTAGTTTTTCTGCGCCCCATTTAATGCCTTACTAGCATAATATATGGAATGAAAGATCTTAACCTGTTTTTTCCCAAGAACAGCCCCAAGTGAAACCCTGCTTGCATCACACATCACTTCGAATGGTTTGGACCAATTCGGAGCAACAATAATGGGGGAAGCTACCAAACTTTTCTTTAAGGCACTCAAATGCCTTCAAACAGTCACCATAAAATATAAACTTTGCTTTCTTATCCAACAATTTGCACAATGGATTAGAAATTTTGGAGAAGTCCTTAATGAACCTAGTGTAGAACCCTGAATGGCCAAGAAAACTTCTAACTCCCTTTACCGTGATTGGTGGAGGTAGTTTTTTCATCACCTCTATCTTAGCTCTATGCACATCAGTACCTTTTTCTGAGATCTTATTCCCCAAAACAATGCCCTCCTTGACCATAAAGTGGCATTTTTCCCAGTTGAGCAGGAGATTAAACTCTTCACATCTTTGCAATACACTGTTGAGAATTGCCAAACATGTTCAAACGTATCGCCAACAACTGAGATGTCATCTATAAATACCTCCAAAGTGTATTCCACCATGTCAAAAAAAATTGACATTGTACACCATTGGAATGTAGTAGGAGTATTGCATAACCCGAAGGGCATACACTTGAAGGAGAATGTACCATATGGGCATGTAAAAGTAATCTTCTCCTAATCTTTGGGTGAAATAGAGATTTGGTTATAACCTGAATAACCATCCAAGAACAGTATCAACCTCTTCCTGCCAACCTATTAAGCATTTGATCCATGAATGCCATTAGGAAGTGATCCCTTAGAGTCCATGAATTGAGTTTTCTATATTCCATGCAAACCCGCCAACTAGTGAATGGCCTCAGTGGAATTAACTCATTATCTACCACTGTCATACCTCTCTTCTATGGGACACACTTCACCGAACTTACCTCTTGGCTATCTGATATTGTGTATACCACACCTGCATCAAGCCACTTGATTATTTCTTTCTTCACCATCTCTTGTATTGGTGGATTAAGTCTTTACTAGTGCTCAATGGTAGGAGTACACTTTTTTTACAACTAAATCTTGTGGGTGCAAATACTTGGTGGAATTTTGATAATATCTATGATCGTCCACCCAATAACCCTTTTGTACCTCCACAACAAACAAATGAGTGCTTCTACCTGCCATTCTATGAAATCCGCTGCTATGATCATGGGTAATATATTATGATCACCTAAGAATGCATATCGAAGGTGGCCAGGCAACTGTTTAAGTTCAAACACCAGTGGCTCCTCTATTGATGGTTTTGCTGGAGGAGTTGGCCTATTTTTCAGATCCAGGTCCAACTTCTTTGAAGAATAAGAATATGAACCCATTCCAACTAACGCATTAACCGTCTCTTAAAATATTTTATATTTTCACCATTGAAATTCATCATCACAGCATCTAAGGTTTCAAAAGCAAACCTTTGCTCAATGGGTACCTCATTATCAGCTTCATCAACAATCTCAATGACTGAGACAACACTCATGTCTCTCGGTTGCTTAATCAATTGACACAAATTGAACTTAACCTTTTCATTGTTCAGTCTAAACTTCAACTCATTACTCTCCATGTCAACCAACACTTTTTCGGTGGCTAAGAACGACCTACCCAAGAATATGGGTACTTCAAAGTCCACTTCACAATCAAGGATCACAAAGTCAGCCAGAAAAATAAACTTCTCAACTTTCACTAGCATATCATACAATATCCTTACTGGCCTTTTGATCAAGTGGTCAGCCATCAACAACAACATAGTCGTCAGTTTGGGGGCTCCCAAGACCAACTGTCAATAAATAGCTAGTGACATCAAGTTGATGCTAGCATCAAGATCACATAACGCCTTTGAAAATTTGAATTCACGAATTGTGCAAGGAATAGTAAAAGCATCCGAATCTTCCTTCTTTTTAACAAGCTATCGCAAAGAAATCGCACTATAATGATGAATATTATCATCCAAATCAAAACTTACAGTCCTTTTCTTTGTGATTAAGTCCTTCATGAACTTAGCATAGCCCGACATTTGGTCAAGGGCATCCAGTAATGGAATATTCACCGATAGTTGTTTCAATATGGAGATAAACTTATGGAATTTACCATCCTTTACCTTCTTCTTCACTCGGTATGGAAACAAAGGGGGAGGCCTATATATTTGAGTTAGAGGCATTACAACCTCTTTGTCTTTCCTCTTAGGCATAGGAGTATCATCTTTCTCCATCTACCTCTTGATTATCAATCTTTTCTAGCTATGCAGACTCAGCCGAATTCTCATCAACACAAATATCATCAACCACTATTTTATAATCTGAGATATCATCCTCCACCTGTGTCTAAACCATAGGAGGTGGTTCAGGTAAAAACTTACCGCTTCTAGTAGTAATCGCCATGCGACTTCTATCATTTTTAGGATTCTGAACAGTATTACTATGTAAAGTGCCACTCTTCCGCTGATTGAATTCTGCAGACAACTACCCTATTTGGTACTCTAACTATTTAATGTAGGTAGAGTGTGAATCCATAAGTTAACTCATCGAAGAGAGTTCACTCTTCATTTCTTTCACTCTTGTGTCGGTGGAATCCACAAGTTGACAACTGTATTCCTGTCATGACCCAAATGATCATGATTGGCACCCACCCTAAAACTACCGCGGGAGAACCATTTAACCCAATCCTCAATAACAAAGTTAAATAGTCATCAATTTACTAACCATCAACCTTATCATTATAAAGGTGCTAAACAAAATTATTCATTAATGAAATAAACTTGCAATCCTAAACAATCATCAAACTAAAAATAGATCGAGAAAATTCTCTATTTATTACATCCCCGGAACTTGAAGGCACCGTACAAGAACATCTATGAATACTCAAGTCTATAACTAAATGATTGTCCAAAAGATGGAAATAAATAAAGGAATGTCTTAGTCCCGAAACAAGGGACATGAACAATATTTTGAAGATCCAAAGGTTGCCCAATCATGGTGATCACCCTTAAATCAGAATCTGGAACTATTGGATAGAGTTGAGGCCTCTTCTCAAAGGCTAAAACATGCTCTACACTCAACAAAAAGAAGAGCGTTGGTAGCATCAGTACATCAACAAGTACTGGTAGGCATCATTGGTCCACTCAACCTGACATCATACAAATAAGTAAACCAAATAAATGCAAAGTAATCATCACAGAACTCATAATCAAAGACAATTAAAACCCTTTAATTTAGAGGGAATACAGATCCACATTAATGCATGTTTACATATAGCCAATTTTAGCAACAATTTGCATCACAATATATGATTATAACTGAACATTCAATGCACATAGATGAATGTATGAATGCAAGATGTGTGCATTATCTCTTCCTCTTCTTAATCTCATTAATATCATCAACAACATTATGAACATCATAATTTATATATCATCATCATTGTCATCAACTCATCATCATCAGTATCATCAACAACATCATGAATATCATGATTTCAATACAATAGCCTCATGAACATCATGAGCTCAATAAAATCATCATCACCATCATCTTATCATCATCAACAACATGTATGAATTTGTAAATGTAGTAAATAATCACAAGTAGTTCTTAAAAGCAATCACAAATACTCAATTCACGTATAAATACAGAGTCAAGCAAGTCTATTGCTACAATAAACTGACTCAAAATTACCTATAGGCCACAAGCCCACCTTTCTTTTTTTTCACCTTGTACTTGATCTATAACAACAAGGTTACACATCCATTTCAAATAATTCATCCGTTTTTAACCACTAGGGATTAATAACTAACAATTTTGACTATAAAATTGCCTTAATTCATCACCTTAGGGTTATCCACCCCTTAAACCTCATGAACCCTACTTTATTCAGCATGAAAAACTATGATTCTAATACTATTAATGCTTTCTAAAACCCTAAAATCAATATCTACTAATTTTATACTCATTCCCACCAAATTGCATCAAGTTCATGAATTAGGGCAAAACCCTAATTTCACCATGATTAAGTTTTCTAACAATTTTCAGGAATTCTACGAAGTAAATCAAGTTTACAATGTAATAAACTTACCCCCAAAGATGAAAACCTTGCAAAAAATTGCCCTCTCAGTGCCTAGGTGTGCTTTTCATAAAGTGGAGAATGAAAATGTGTTTTTTGTTTAAATACTATAAAAACACTATGTGTTAATTCTACAGCAGTTAATTTAACGTTGTAGCGGTAAAGTAATCACTGCAGTTGTTTGTGACTATAACAGGCTGTCGTTGTAGTAGTACTTTTTCGATGGTGGTGGTACTGCTGCAGTGGTTTCTATTTTCGCTGCTGCAGTCCTAAGGAAGAATCTCAAGGGCCCTCTCCAATTGTGCTCATTAGACAACACATTCCTCAAAATATGACATCGAGAACCAATCCTTCCATGGTAAACCCTATAACCGGAGTTCTACAACTCTGTTTTACTTGCTAAAAGTTGCTATGACTTCCTAACCCATCATCTATATAAAATTCAAGTCAAACAACCCCACCAACACTCTTATTAACACCAGATTTCCTTACAATAGTACACCCTCAAAAATCATCCAACACTAGGATAGCCCTGAATTTCTCAAAAAATGTCTAAGGGAGGACTAGGTAAAAGTTTTGCCTCTTATTTCAATGTAAAGATGATTTAGGTCATTAAATTAGATACCAATTTAACACTTGTTCATCCATGAACAACAACTATCCCAAAATAACATAGCTAAGCAAGGGGAAAAAGGTTAACTGAGCCAATAAACAAGTACGAATATCGCTTACACATGTCCGCCTCGATCTCCCAAATTGCTTCCTCAATAGTATGATTCCTTCATTGAACCTTTACACATATAATGATCCTGGTTCTCAACTACCTCAGATCTCTATCCAATATGGTAATTGGTTCCTCTTCGTAAGACAACTTTTTATCAAACAGCTTAGGGTCCCAACGAATGATGTAAAAACCATCCCCATGATAATTCTTTAACATGGAAACGTGAAATACTGGGTGGACCCCATACAAGCTAGGAGGCAAGGTCAGCTTATATTCTACTAACCCCACTCCCTTCAAAACCTCAAAGTGTCCAATATATCTCAGACTCAATTTTCCCTTCTTACCAAAATGCATTATATCCTTCATGGGTGACACTTTCAGGAGTACATTTTCCCCCTTTCAAACTTCACATCTCTCACCTTGTTGTCCGCGTACTCTTTTTGTCTGCTCTGAGCTGCTATGATCTTTTCCTGTATAAACCTCACCTTTTCCATCTAATCCTTGAGCATGTTAGTGGCCCAAGGCCTCACTTCAAATGCATCAAAACACCCAATTAGAGACCTATATCTTATACTATATAAAGCTTCAAAAGAAGCCATGTCAATACTAGAGTGGTAGCTATTGTTAGAGGAAAATTCACGCAACGATAAATATTGGTCCCACTAACCCCCGAAGTCCATAACACAAGTCCAAAGCATGTCTTCAAGCACTTGAACAGTTTGCTCTAACTGTCCGTCTGTCTATGTGTGGAAAGTTGTACTTAAGTCCAATCTAGAATCCAACTTTGACTAAAATCTCTCCCAAAAGTTAGAGGTGAACTGAGTGCCTCTATATGACATAATTGAAATAGGTACCCTATGCAGCCTTACAATTTCTTTCTCATAAATTTTGGCTAACTAAGCTGCATTATAATATACTCTTACAGAAATAAAGCGAGACGACTTAGTTAATCGATCAACCATGACCCATATAGAGACGCGCTTCCTCTATGTCTTAGGAAAACCAACCAAAAAGTCCATGGTTATCCATTCCCATTTCTACTCCTGAATGGGCATCCTCTGAAATGTATCACTAGGTTTCTGGTACTCGTACCTGACCTGCTGGCAATTTTGACATTTGGTTACAAAATCTACAATGTCACACTCCATTTTTCACCAACAATAATGTTGCCTCAAGTCTCTATACATCTTGTTGGACTGAAGCTATAAGTGGGGCTAAAGACTTATCTTCCCAAAGATGGGGTAAAAATGCCCTACACCACTTTTTACTAGTTTCTAGGAACGAATATCTAACAATTCTCACAGGAGTAGTGTTAAAGGTACCCTCCCACTCTAACCTTTTCATCTCGGGCATTGCTACCATGATGGTTTTACCATAACAATTTAATAATTGCACGGTAAGGAGACAACCTACTTATCCCAATAAACGTTTCCATATCTAGAATGACTTGGTCTGCCAAGGTTTTGTAACCCATAAATATCATAGGACAAGCGCTATACCTGATTAACACACATAGAGACCAAACTGGTATAGACACATACATGGGAGTATCAAGCAATTCATAGTCCAAATCCCAACCAAAAGCAAACTTTACTAAAACATAGGAGAAAGTAGACTCTGGATAAAATAACACAGAAGCCATAGGATCACAGACAAGAATAGTACCTGTGATCACAACATCAAAAGCTTTTGTTTCAGGATGAGATAGAACAACATAAAGTTGGGCTCTGTCACCATTCTGGTTGCCACCTCTACCACCCTGATCACCATTTCTACTGGTATGCACACCACCTCGGTTGGCTTGGTTGTCACCCCTTTCTGTAGCTTGGCCACCATGCCCACCTTAGGTAAGCTTTCGTTTCCAGATGAGCTGGAGCAACATAAAGTTGGGTTCTGTCACCATCCTGGTTGCCACCTCTACCACTTCTACAGGCATGTACCCCACTTCGGTTGGCTTAGATGCCACCCCTTCCTATAGCTTGGCCATCACGACCTGCTAGAACTAAAGTAGTAGAAGTCGACTGTTGAGTCAATTGACCTACAAACAAGAAGCTTGAAAAATACCTTCTAATATGGCTCAAACACCCATACTCATGACACTTAATGCCTAAAGTAAGCCTCTGAAGTGAAAAGGATAAAGGTGTATAGTTGCTGGTCTATGAAGGCTGATGACTTACCCCAGACAGCCCCCTTAAGAAAACTGGCATAGCTAAATTATAAGGCCGAGAAGAACTACGACATTTCAAGAATGTACAACTTCACGGGGCTGAGATCTGGTCCTTCTTCTCTTCTGCTTTCACCTTTCCCTTTTTCTCAAGTGCTTAAGCCTTCTTAGCAAATTCCACTACAAAGGACTTACCGAGTGCAGCCACAAACAAAGTAACCATCTAAATCCCTGAATTTAGCCCCTTCACAAATTTCCTGATCTGCTCATCCTCTAAAGTAATCAATTGGAGAGCATAGCATGACAAGGCATGAAATTTGGCCTCATAGGCCGCCACAGACATATTACCCTGCTCTAACCTCAAGAATTCATCCTTTTTCTGATCATTATAAGCATAGGGAACATATTTCTCCAGAAAGACATTCTACAATTATACCCAAGTAAGTGGAGGTAAAGCAGCCCTACACTCAACGAATGACCACCACCATTGCTTGGATTTGGTCTGCAACTGAAAAGAAACAAACTCCACACCATACCTTTCAACAATACCCATCTTATGCAGGCATTTATGATAATTCAACAAAAACTCAATGCATTCTCAGACTCCGTACACTGAAATACTAGGGGTTTCTTCTTCATGAACTTACAAAAAATTCCATGTTCATCATCTGTCATTACTGGTCCAAGTACCAGTTGGGGATACACCCCTATCTTTGAGCCCCCATCCATCCTAGGTGCCACAACGACTGCATGTTTTAAGGTTGGGGATGGAAATATTAGAATAGAAGAAGTAGCATTGGTGCCTGTCAAACTGCCTAAGTATCCCAAAACTTACTGAATCAGTCCTGCAGTTATGGCTACTTGGGATGGACCATTTTGTGCAGTCACTCCATTTTTAGGAACCACTATTTCTTCTTTCTCAATCACCATGTCCTTCTCCCGAGCTAACTCTAGGAAACCCTGTGGTAGGGGAGAGGAGGGATTTCTTTGCCTAGTCGGCCCTCTTGCTGCCCAGGATCTACCATTGAGAGGTGTTTCCCCTCTTCCCTCTCTCTTGGCCCTACCCCTTGCATGCGGCATGCCCCATACTACAGCCTCAACGGCTAGTTCAGGCACTGATACTAGCACCAATGTTGGGGCGACTGCTGCTGCTCTGGAGGAATATGTATTCACCATCTGCAAAACAACAATGAAGGAGTTAGTACCAATTTGGATCACCAGATGCCAATTGAATTAAGTAATAGCATGAAAGGTAGAAAGAAAGGAAATATTTTTCCTAAAGCACTGCAGTCTCTCGAAGAAAAGTACAGAAATCTCTGTACTATTTCGTAAGACTCTACAAGACCTGTTCTAGTAGAACAAGATCTACGAACCCAGTACTCTAATACCATCTTTGTCATGACCCAAATGATCATGATAGGCACCCATCCTAAAACTACGACGAGAGAACCATTTAACCCAACCCTCAATAACCAAGTTCAATAGTCATCAATTTACTTATCCTCAACCTTATCATTATAAAGTTACTAAACCCAATTATTCATTAACGAAACAAACACAATTATAACTATTCACTTTAAAGGGAAGACAAACCCACATTTAGGTATGTTTACACATAGCCAATTTCAGCAACAAGTTGCATCACAACATATGATTATAACTGGCCATTCAATACACATCGACGAATGTATGAATGCAAGATATGTGCATTATCTCTTCCTTTTCTCAATCTCATCAACCTCATTAGTAATATCGTAAATATCATGATTTGTATATCATCATCATCATCATCATCATCTACTCATCATCATCTACATTATCAACAACATCATGATTTTAATATAATATCCTCATGAATATCATGAGCTCAATAACATCATCATCACCATCATCTTAACATTGTCAACAATATGTATGACTATGCAAATGAAGTCAATAATCATAAGTAGTGCTCGAGAGCAATTACAAATACTCAATTCACATATAAGAACAGAGTCAAGCAAGTCTAATTGCTATAATAAACCATAACCAACTTCAATTCCTTACTCAATAACACCTTTAGGCCACAAGCTTGACTTTTCTTTCCCTTTTACCTTGCTCTTGATCTATAATAACAAGATCACACATCCATATCAATCAATTTTTCCTTTTTTAACCACTAGGGATTAATAACTAGCAATTTTAGTAATAAAGTTTCCTTAATTCATCACCTTAGGGTTTTCTACCCCTTAAACCTCATGAACCCTACTTTATTTAGCATGAAAAACTATGATTCTACTCCCATTAGTGTTTTATAAAACCCTAGAATCATTATCTACTAATTTTATACTTATTCCCACCAAATTGCATCAACTTCATGAATTAGGGCTTAACCCCAATTTCACTATGATTAATTTTGCTAATGATTTCCAGGGATTCTAAGAATAATTTAAGTTTAGAATGTACAAAACTTACCTCCAAAGATGAAAACCTCTAAAACCTTGCAGAAAATCCCCCTCCCAGTGCCTTAGTTCATTATTCATAAATTGGAGAATGAAAATGTGCTTCTTGTTTAAAATTTTTAAAAACATTGTGTGTTACCACTGCAATAATTAATTTACCATTGCAGCGGTAATGTTACCACCACACCGATTCGTGGCAATAACAGGCTACCGCTGCAATGGTACTTTTTCCTCTGAAGTGGTTTCCTTTTTTGCTGCAGTGGTCTTGAGGCATAGTATTGGGGGTTCTATCCAGTTATGATCATTTTAAAACACATTCCTCAAAATATGATATAGCGAACCAATCCCTCCATGGTAAACCCTATAACCAAAGTTCTACAACTCTATTTTACGTATCGAAAGTTGAAACAACTTTCTAAACTCAATATCTATCTAAAAGTCAAGTAATAAATCCCCACTAATGATCTCGTTAAGACCAAATTTCCATAGACTAGTACACACTCAAAAATTGTCCAACACTAGGCGAGCCCTGAATTTCTCAAAAATTGTCTAAGGGAGGAATGGGCAAAAGTTTTGCCTCCTATTTCAATGTAACGATAATTAGGATTGTTACAATTCCTTGGAAATAGAGACAAAATTTGATATGCCAAAATTACACTTCCCTTAAGAAGTATAAGTGATCGTTCTAAAATATAAAACCCAACAAAGGTTGGGGTCAAATCCCTTAGGGAATATGGTGAACACTAAGTCATTCGTGCATTAAATGATTTTTAGTGTATGATTTTTGTGAAATGGGGGTTTGTAAAAAGGGTATTGGGAACAATACTCAACTTGTTTCAAGTAACAATTGTAAATAGTTGTAAAATATAAATCAATAGAGAAATCAATCTAGGCTTTTGTTCACCATGGCTTCATAACACTTTTGGATCAATAATGGTAATGGATTCTTCTAATATAAGTGACGTAAGGCAATTGATTTCTAATATGCATCTAATGTCTCTCAACCTAATTAGACGACTGTCACCTTAATTCTTTCACACTAAAAGTGATGAAAATAGGAAACTCAAGTTTAGCCTCAAGTTGGTTTCTCTCTCTAAAGCATTATTCTATACACGGAGGTTAGAAACTCTAAATCCTTATTGTTAAACCTTTTTTCCAGTTTTAACCTCTTATTTTAAGTAAGTTAAACCTAAGACTTATTCTAATGTTTGCAACCATTAGAAATTTGTTAAAATGAAAGGAATAACAATACATTTGCATGTATGATTCAAATCCACACAAAAATTAACCCTGGAATTAGTATATTTCCATGAATCCCACAACCCTAGTTGTGGGGTTTTTAGTCACACATAGTTCTTGAGAGGAAGAAAGCAATATATTTCATAATCAAAAGAGGAATTCATACAAAGATGAAACTCAAGCCTTTAATTCTTGAGAAAAAACAAAGTAGAAGTTTCAAAACCCAAACTCTCAACACTTAAAGAAAAATGACATAAAGTTGTTCACAATAATGAAATATGCTTATTCTAAACCCTAAGCTAGGTATTTATAGGCTTCGGGGAAAATTGAATCCAAAATTAAATCGGATCTGGCTGCCCTATCTGTGATACTTCACCTCATGATTTGCCAGGCTTGTGTGATTGCCATCTTGGCTTGTCTGAGCATCCATTCTGCCTGGGTCTGACAGCTTGGTGTGATGGCTTATCACAGGCTTGACGGTTCATCAGCCGAGCCATCACACTGAGGTTTTAGATTTTATTTCTGTCTTAGAGTGACATTTGGTGTGACGGTTCGTCACACGTTTGATGAATCATCAAGTGAACCTTCTCACTACCTTTTTAAGCATAATTTTCTTTCTTTTTGTCCTTAGTGGTGGTTGGTATGGGTTTTTTTTTAGTAGTATTTTACTTTATTATTATTATGATGCCTGAGCGGGGGATTGAATTGATATATATTTGGTGATTCACATGACTATTAATTACCATAATGCCAAGCGATGGTTCATATCATGTTTTAACTCTCATTTAATACCATCATAGAATTGATTCATTATATAATATTGTCTTGGTAATGAGCATGTATTCTCATTTCAATTATCTATATACATGGAATAAAAACCATTAAGGGATACTGATTTAAAAGAAAATGAGACACTTTATGATACTCTTGACCGAGGAAGTATCGATAAGGTTAATTGAGATATGAGATTATGAATGTATATGGGATGTGAACCTTCTATGGTGTCCTATCCTGGAACCTTTCACACAGAAGGTGTATGCGATGTGACATTGAGATATTACATCATGGCCAGATCTAATGGAATTGACAGAACCACCATCCGATGCTTGGATCACAAAATGCTGACCAAAGTCAAACTATAATCACTTTTAGGGCTACTCAAACCTCAAACTAACTCAATATCATTCCCGAATGCTTTGGAAACCGTGCTAACTCACCGCACACCTCATATAAGGCATATAACAATTATCAAAAGGGCAAAATGGTCAAAACACAGAAAAAGCAAAAATTAACAAGAGTTGTTACAATTGAGAGGCCAAATTTGGACAAATTAAAGGAGGAGATTACATAAGTTCATCGTAATGTAAAACATTATAAATAGTCAAATTTATAATTTTCTAAAATAGTCGATGTACAAAGGTTTTGTTATAGTTTGTTTTATATAGTTCATTAAAGTAAATTTAGGATTGAGAGATAATTGATACATTGATATTGTTGATTGTTAAATTTAAAATGATTACCTTTTCCACAAATTTGAATAGCGCACTTGACTCTTTTTGGAGGATTTTTTCAATGTTTTAATTATTCTTTAGAAATTAGTAACTATCACTTCTTTTATAAAGGTGTGTCCAGAAAAATTTTGTGCACGTGACCTCGACTATTTTAGTTGTTATCTAGGAAATAGAAAATAACATAGAATTGACTTATGTATATTATGAATTGAATTGATGTCATTTTTATTACTAATTATTTTTATCTGTAAATGTAACAACCTGTTATGTGAAATTTTCCTATCTATGTGTTTTGATCATTTTGTTCTTCTCTGTAGTTGTTATATGCTGATTATGGGGTATAGGGATGGTTGGCAGAGTCCCCGATGCATTCGAGAATGATTTGGGAGAGTTTGAGACTCTTAGAGGTTTTAAAAGCCATTAGTTTGACTTTGGTCAACATTTCATGATTTGAGTGTCGGATGGTGATTTGGTCAGTTCTATTAGATCTGTAACGTCAATTTTGGGTTATTAGCAAGGTTGGTTTGGGTTCAGAACCTTTATTTTATATTTTGACCTTATTTCGAAAACTAGTGAAAATACCTAAATGGGATCTCGGGGATTAATTTGTTGAAAATGACTTCTTTTCAGAAATTCAGCCTTTCCATTGAGTCCAAAACATCAAAAATAGGCTAGTAGCATATATGGTTTGCTTCTCTGGAGTTTCGAACGAATTCGGAGGGTCCATTCAGAGATATTTTAATATGCAAATTCAGCTGGTGCACAACTGATATATGGTGCATGGAACCTTCTTCGCAAATACAGGCTCTTGGATACAAACATAGAGAATAAAACATTTCCTCTATCGCAATTTCAAGGGTACTGGCTGGGATTACAAAGGGTTGTCGAGTCGGGTCGGGTTTTATCTTTCATTTCGAACACAACGTGGCAATCGCAAACCTGATGGTTTGGGTTATCAGCCTTCACAAACACGCACCCCTGATCACGAACACAAGGGTCAAATTAACAGCCTAGTCAATGTTGACCCCCACGAATGTGAAGGGTTGATTGCGTTTGCGAAGTACTATTCACAGAATAGTATAAATAGTCTAATTTTTGCAATTTTCACCATTTTTGGACCTTGAAACTTCTGGTTAAGGAGATTTTAAGGGTTTTCTTCACCATTTGTGCTTTGGTAAGCTCCGAACTCTTGTTTCCATTGATTATATCATCAAAAACACTCTTTAATATTGATTTCAAAATGGGTTTTGGGGGTTTTGCCAGTAAAGCTTTAAAAATGGTTTTTCATCGATTTGAGCCTCGATATTAACTCACTTTCGCGTGGGTATTCAACTGTAGACTCCTATAATCTTGGGGAACATATTTCTAAAATAAAATTTTGGTTTTACCCCTTTCATTTTTGAACTTATTTTTTGAACCCATTTGACCCATCTTAAATATAGTCTATATGGTTATCACTAGCTTCCTTTCAATGCGTAGATTCTATGTTTGAATATTTTAGCTCATTCTGGGATCGTTATAGAGGGTAAGGCTCTGTGATTAATGTACTAGGCTCAAATTTTTATCTCTACAAGGTAGGTTATGGCTTAACTTTTATCAGTCTTGGATGGGTAGTTAATAAATAAGTAAAGCATGCTATGGGTTGGGGAAATTAGCCATGAGAGTATTATTTTAAGTTTATTATTAATGTTGTGTTCCCGTGTGGGGGTTTATATGCTTATTGTTGGCTTGAGATATCATATATTGCTTGTTGCCCGTGCGGGAGCTTTATTTGACATCATAGGCCTTATTTGTGCACTAAATGCCATTATTATTAATGTGATTCACATGCTGGTGCTTGAATAGATATTATAAGCCTTATTTAAGCATTATTGTCTCTATTATGATAGAGATACCCGAGTAAGGGGTTAAAATGATATTATTGACGTCTTACACTACTATTTATTTGGGTGGTGCCAAGAAAGAACTGATAGCATAAATTATTGACACACTGAGTTAATTTTGAGCTCACTTATACATGTATTGAATGGATTACTATCCTTATATTGATTGGTTGTGAGCATGACATTCTCATTTCTTACATATATATTTCATAAGACATTGGTGTTATTGAGAAACACTGATTTGAAAGAAAATAAGACATTTTGATAAAAAAAAACTTAATCTGTGAATAATAGCCGACGAAGTAAATGTGACACTTTAAAAAACCCTTGACCCATGAACACTATCCGAAGAGGTGAGTTGAGATTTGAGGTAGTATACATTTTGTGAAGCCCCTATTAGTCCTATCTTGGGAGTACTAAGGCTCGGTAGGTGTATACCATAAGTCATACGGTGGCTCTCAATCATTCATCATGATCCCATAAACATTGCATTGCATTGAATATGTATTTTCCATGTTTCTTTATGTACCCTTGATGTATACTTAGTTTCCATAGATGTATTTGTGTTTAGGTGTTCCTGTATCAATTTTTAATTATAGAACTGTTAGTGGAGACGGTTTGAGTTACTGTTTGGAAACTTTTCTATCTTTTACTTATGTTCTTTTCTTTTTTTCTTAATTGGTCTATGATACCTAATAAGTACAGGTGGACCATACTCACCCCTACTGTGCCCTTTTGGTGCAGATCCTAGCATGATTATGAGACACATCAACTGATTCATGCTACTCAGAGTTGACTTTTGTGGTACTGGCATGCTCTAGAGTTCAGCGCTGATTTCAGGCCTCCTATTGTTCTTATATTATCTTTACTCATTTTTAAAGATGGATTTATGTATTCAGACATTCGATTATGTTTTAGATACTCTTGTACTTATGACATCAGAATTTTGGGGTTTTATGTATGTTCACTTCAAACTTATGCTATATATGTATGTGTGTGTGTGTTAACCTAACTTCATTTTAGAAGTCTTGTTATTTTGTTTAGTTTACATTTTGAGTTCCTTTTTTTCCTTTTTGGGTAATTAGCTTACCTACCAAGGTTGGGTCTCTATTCGTGCCATTATGACCTCAACTTTTGAGTCATGACAAATTGATATCAGAGCGTTGGTTCACCTGTCTCATAAGTGTAAAAGCAGGATGTCTAGTAGAGTCTCGTTGATCGGTATGTAGACATTTGTATCTATCTTTGAGAGGCTATAAGACATCATTAGGAAAAACTTCTCTAATTTGATTCCTTATCGTGTGGGTTATTCACACCCTATATTCTAAACTTGCATTCCATTCTTTTTCTATGCAGATGGTGAGGACTAGGTCTAGAGATACTAGGGATATAGAGCCAGCACCTAATATTAGAGCCCCAACCAGGGGGCGAGGTAGGGGTTGTGGTCGGGCCCAGAGGTAGAGGACGGGCACGAAGATCTACCCTAGTCAGAGGATATGCTAGGTTGGCCTCTCTCGAGCCTGAGGTTGAGTATGCTGAGGGTAACTATCAGTCAGGAGGTGTGGGCCTAGCTTAGGTCCCATGGGATTCAGTTGACACCCTAGTGCTACAGGATCTATTGATTCATCCCTTGAGTCATTTAGATGATGATCCTTTGAGTGTGCCAAGTATTTCTTAGAATTCGAGTGGTCTTACGCCATCAGTATCAGTTTTTTCTTATGATATTCTGACTTTAGGGGTGCAACCATCTTCTACGGTACCCTCTATGTGCATTCACTCCTACTAGACTTACTTTTCCTCTGATAGGTTTAGGTATTGTGATGTCTAATGATTATCAGAAGAGGTTTGAGAGGTTTATTTGCTTGGCTTCTCCTAAGTTTAGTGATGCAATTAGAGAGGATGCATGTGAGTTTCTAACTGATTGCAAGGAGAGGTTGCATAACTTCAAATCCCTTGAGTCTCATGGTGTTACTTATAGGACTTATTAGTTGACCAATATAGCCAGGTAGTGGTGGAGGTACTATTATAGTTGTAGACCATTCAGTTTGCCTGTTATGTCGTGGACCTAGTTTTCTAAGGCTTATCTGGAGAGGTTCGTTCCTTACAGTTTGAGGTATCAAATATGATATGAGTTTGATCCCCTAGAGCAGGGCTCCATGTCTATTGTTGAGTATGAGGCATGCTTTCATACTTTATCTAGATATTTCACAGCTAGTTTCTCCACTGAGTAAGAGAGGATTAGAAAGTTTATTAACAGATTGGATGGTCCTTATCAGTTTGCTACAGCTCAGATGGTAGTTTTAGGAGCTTTTTTTAAGTGTATTATAGAGCATGCTAAGTTGATTGAGTCGATTACCCAGGCTACTTAGGAAGGCACCAAAAAGGTGAATTGATAGGGTACATTTAGTGGACATGCATCCCCAGGTAGGGATTTCTAGATAGAGCTTCCTGTGGTTATCATGGTAGGCCTTTTACTACAACTTTACAGAGATCAGGTGGTAGGCCTTCAATTTCTGCCGCTCCAGGTAGCCAGGTATCAGATCATGTGGGTGGAGGTTCCAGTTTCAGTTCATTAGGCCAGAGCGGTAGTCCTAGTTATTCTAGGCCTCCACAACTTAAGTTAGGTAGTAAAGGGTGTTATGTATGTCATAAGGTTGGTCATTTGGTGAAGGATTATCCTTGACATGTGTTTGGTCCTACCCAACAGGGTTCTCAGCTTTAGATTTGCCCTACTCATATTTCTACAGTCAAAGGTGGTTTACAGAGTAGCAGGGGTGGTACTAGAGGTGCTTGAGGTAGAGCTAGGGGAGTTCATGGTGGTTAACGTAGGGCTTTTCAGTCTAAGAGTAGACATGGATAGTGTTATGCTAAACTTAGAGACCTGAGGTAGAGGCCTCTGATGCAGGTATTACAGGTATCATCCCAGTTTGCTATCGATCTACTTTCGTGTTATTTGACCCTGGTTCTGCATTCTCTGATGTGTCTACATATTTTTCTACTGGTTTTGATGCTGCATATGAGTCCCTTGTTGTGCCTCTTCATATTTCTAAACCCGTAGGAGATTTTTTAGTGGCGGATCGGGTGTACCAATCTTGTGTAGTGACCTTTGTGGGGCGTAAGACTTGGTTAGACTTTATTATCTTAGTTATGGTTGATTTGGATGTTATCTTGGGTATGGATTGGTTAACTCCCTATTATGCTATTCTAGATTGTTATGTCAAGACCATGACTTTAGCTGCTCCGATTGTGCCAAGGTTAGTTTTGAAGGGTACTCTTAATTTGGGTACGAAGGGAGTTATATCATTTCTTGTGTTTATCACATGATGGAAAAGGGATGTTTTTCTTATTTGGCTTTTGTTTGTGATATTAGTGTTGCCTCACTGCCTTCTTTGGATTCTGTTCGAGTAGCTTGCGAGTTCATGGATGTGTTCTTTATGGACTTACCCAGTATGCCTCCGGACTAGGATGTTGTCTTTGCTATTGATGTTGAGTAGGACACCAAGCCTATCTATATTCCTCCTTATAGGATGGCCTTGGCTGAGTTGAAGGAATTGAAAGAGAAATTGCATGATATGTTAAGTAAAGGTTTCATTAGACCTAGTCAATCTCTTTAGGGTGCTCCTGTCTTATTTGTGAAGAAGAAGGATGGTTTTACATGTATGTGTATCGACTATCGATAATTAAACAAGATGACGGTCAAGAATAATTATCCTAATTCTTGCATTGATGATTTATTTGACAATATTTAGGGTGCTTTATTATTTTCAAGGATTGACCTGAGATTGGGGAATCGCCAGTTGAAGATTAAGGCTTTTGATGTTCCAAAGATGGCTTTTCAGACTCGGTATGGTTATTATGAGCTTTGCTCATGTCATTTGGACTGACCAATGCCCCAGTAGCCTTCATAGAGTTGATCAACTGAGTATTTTGACCGTATCTTGACTTATTTGTGATAATATTTATAGATGATATCTTGGCTTATTCTATGAATGAGGCCAACCATGTGAGACAGTTGAGGACTGTACTTCAAAGATTTCTTGATGAGAAGTTATATGCTAACTTTTCCAAGTGCAAGTTCTGGTTGGATTCTGTTTCTTTCTTGGGTCATTTATTGACCAAGGATGGAATTATTGTTGATCCGACCAAGATAGTGGTGATTTGTGATTGGGCTAGACAGACTTCTCCTACAGAGATTGGGAGTTTCATTGGTTTAGCAGGTTATTATCGGTGTTTTTATTTAGGATTTCTCTTTTATTGAGGCTCCTTTTACCAAGTTGAATCAGAAAAAGATTACCTTTTAGTAGTCGAATGCGTGCGTGGTGAGCTTTCAAAAGCTCAAGGAGTTTTTGACTTCGGCTCCTATCTTGACCTTGCCCAAGGAGGTCATAGGTTTTACCATGTCTTGTAATGGTTTGGGTGTAGTGTTGATGTAGGAGGGTAAGGTGGTTGTTTATGCTTATCGTTAGTTGATGGCTCATGAAATGAATTACCCTACCCATGACTTAGAGTTGGTCGTGCTTGTCTTTGTGTTGATGATATGATGGCATTACTTATATGAAGTCCATTGTGAGATTTTCTCGGATCATCGTAGCCTTCAGTACTTCTTAACTAAGAGGGATCTTAATATGAGACAACGATGTTGGCTTAAGTTGCATAAGGACTATGATCTAACTATTATTTAGCATTCGGGCAAGGCCAACGTGGTTGCGGATGCCTTGAGTCAATAGTTGACTAGTATCAGGAGTCGAGCTCATATCTTGACTCAGGAGCGACCTTTGGCCTTGGAGATTCAGTCCTCAGCTAACTAGTTGGTTAGGCTTGATATTTTGACACCTGAGCATGTGTTAGCCTTCATTAAGACTAGATCATCTTTAATAGAGCAGATTCTAGCTCATCTATTCGATGATGATAGATTGAGGGTGATTTGTGATAAGGTGTTGAGTGGCAAAGCTAGGGCGACATCTCTTGATTTTGATGGTGTTTTGAAGATTATTGACTGATTTTATGTGCTGAGAATTGGTGGATGGGTGAGATTGATCTTGGAGGAGTCTCATTGTTCTAGAAATTCCATTCACCCAAGGGCGGCCAAAATGCATCATAATTTGAAACAGCATTATCGGTGTTGTGGTATGAAGAAGGATATTGTGCAGTTCGTGGCTAAGTGTTTGAATTTCCAACAAGTGATGTATTAGCATCAGCAATTGGGTGGTATGATATAGAGGATGCCCATTCTTGAGTGGAAGTTGGCCTACCCTGACTTTGGGGATGTTTGACTCTGTTTGGGTTGTTGTTGATCCGTTGACCAAATCCGCATATTTCATTCATGTGAGGGTAAGTTATAATATAGAGAAGTTTGACAAGATCTATATCAGATAGATTGTTCGATTAGATGGTATCCCTATTTTTATTATATTTGATAGGGGTACGGTGTTTACTTCAGGTTTTTGGAGTACTATTCAGAGTAAATTGGGTACTCATCTTTATTTGAGCACAACTTTTCACCCTCAGATGGATGGTCATTCTGAGATGACTATTCAGGTGCTAGAGGACATGTTACGAGCATGTGTCATTGACATTAGAGGTCATTGGGACCAGTACTTTTCCCTAGTGGAATTTGCCTACAACAATAGTTACCATTCCATTATTTAGATAGCCCCTTTTGAGGCTTTATATGGGCGGAGGTGTAGATCCCTGTGGGATAGTTTGACTCGTTTGAGTGAGATTTTAGGGTACAGATTTGTTAAGGGATTCGATGGATCAAGTGTGATTGATTCAGCAGAGGCTATTGGCTGCCCAGAGTAGGCAGAAGATTTATGCCGATCGTCGAGCCCGCGATGTATCATATATGATTGGAGATCGAGTTCTGTTGAAAGTTTCACCCATAAAGGGTGTGATGAGGTTCGGGAAGAAATTAAAACTCAGTCAAAGTTTCATTAACCCTTTTGAGATCCTTGAGAAGTATGGTGATGTGGCATATAGTCTAGATTGGCCTCCATATCTATCGGCTGTTCACCCTGGCTTTTATGTCTCCTTGTTGAAGAGGTACCATCCAGATAATGCCCATGGGATTCCATTGTGTTTGACCTAATTTGTCCTTTGAAGAGGAGCCTATTGCTATCCTAGACAGTCAGACTAGGAAGTTGAGATCTAAGAGTATCAATTCAGTTAAAGTCTAGTAGAGACATCGCCCTTTTGAGGAGGCTACTTAAGGGGTCGAGTCCGACATGCATAGTAGATACCCCTAGATTTTTACCGCTTTAAGTACTTCAGTTGTATTTAGTTCGAGGACAAACTAGTGTTATAGTGGTGGATAATGTAACAACCTATTATGTAAAATTTTCCTTTTTATGTGTTTTTACTATTTTGCCCTTCCTTGTAGCTGCTACATACTAATTATTAGGTATGGGAATGGTTGGTACGGTCCCTGATGCATTCAAAAATGATTTGGGAGAGTTTGAAACTCTTAAAGGCGTTAAAAGCCATTAGTTTGACTCCGGTTAACATTTCATAATTCAAGCACCGGATAGCAATTTGGTCAGTTCCATTTGATTCAAAACGTTGATTTTGGGTTAGTAGCGGGGTTGGTTCGGGTTTGAAACCTTTATTTTGTATTTCGATCCTTATTTTAAAAACTAGTAAGAAATACCTAAATGGGGTCCCGGGGGTTAATTTCTTGAAAATAACTTCTTTTCATAAATTCGGCAATGCCATTGAGTCCGGAACGTCAAAAATAGCCTAGTAGCATATATGGTTTTCTTCTGTGAGATTTCGAAAGAATCCCAAGGGTCCTTTCGGAGATATTTTAACATATAAATTTAGTTGGTGCATAGCTGATATCTGGTGCATGGAACCTTCTTCGGGAATGTGGGCTCTTGGGCGTAAATGCGGAGAAGGAAAAATTCCCTCCAGCGTGATCGTGAGGGCGGTGGCCGCTATCAGAAAGGGTTGTCGAGTTGGGTTGGGTTTTATCCTTCATTACGAATGCTACTGAGCTGTCACGAACCTGATGGTTTGGGTTATAGGCCTTTGCAAATGTGAAGCCCTAGCCGTGAACGCGAACGCTAATGGCCTAGTCAATGTTGACCCTCGTGAATGCAAAAGGTTGACCGCATTCACTAGGAACTGTTCATAGAACAGTATAAATAGTCCAATTTTTGTAATTTCCACCATTTTTTGACCTTGAAGTTTCAGGTTAGGGCGAGTTTGAGGGTTTTCTTCACCAATTGTTCTTAGGTAAGCTCAAAACTGTTGTTTTCATTAATTTCCATTGTTTATATCATCAAAAACACGTTTTAATCTTGATATTAAAATGGGTTCTACCAGTAAAGATTTAAAATGGGTTTTCATTGATTTGCCTCGATTTTAACTCATTTTCATGTGGGTTTTCTACTGTAGACTGCTATAATCTTGGAGAACATGTTTCTAAAATAAAATTCTGGTTTTAACCCTTTCATTTTCGAACCCATTTTTCGAACCCGTTTTGGACTCGTCTTAAATATAGTCGATATGGGTATCATTAGCTTTCTTTCAACGCATAGATTCTATATTTGAATGTTTTAGCTCATTCCAAGGTCGTTCAAAAGGAGAAGGCTTCGTGTTGAAGAATCTAGGCTTGAATTTTCATATGTACGAGGTAGGTTATGGCTTAACTTTCTTCAGACTGGGCTGGGTAGTTAATAAACAAGTAAAGCATGCTATGGGTTGGGGAAATTAGCCATGGGAGTATTATTTAAAGTTTATTATTAATGTTGTGTACCAGTGTGGGGGTTTATATGCTTATTGTTGTTGACTTGAGATATCATATATTACTTATTGCCCATGCAGGGGTTTATTTGACATCATAGGTCTTATTTGTGCATTAAATGTCATTATTATTAATGTGATACCCATGCAAATAGATATTATTGGCTTTATTTGAAAATTATTGCCTTTATTATGATAGATATACCCGAGTAAGTGTTTGAAATAATATTATTGATGTCTTACATGACTATTTATTGTGGTGGTGCCAAGCGAGAACTGATAGCATGAATTATTGACACATTGAGTTGATTCTGAGCTCACTAATTGAAAGGATTATTATCTTCATATTGATTGGTTATGAGCATTACATCCTCATTTCATACATACATATTTAATGAGGTATTGGTACCATTGAGAAATACTGATATGAAAGAAAATGAGACATTTTTATGAAAAACCCTTGATCTGTGAACATTAGCCGAAGAGGTGAATGTGACACTTTATAAAACCCTTGATCCGTGAACACTAGCTGGGGAGGTGAGTTGAGATTTGAGGTAGAATACAGGTTTTGAATCTCCCATGGGTCCTATCTTGGGAGCGCTGAGGCTCAGTAGGTGTATACAGAAAGTCATACTATGACTTTCAATCATTCATCATGATCTCATCATCATTGCATTACATTGCATATGTATTTTTCTTATTTCTTTATTTACCCTTGACGTGTACTTAGTTTGCCTATATGTATTTGCGTTTATTTGTTCTTGTATCAATTTTATATTATAGAACTGTTAGCGGAGATGGTGTGAGCTACCATTTAGGAACTTTTCTTTTTGCAGGTGATGTGCTCATAGTATATTTTACTTGTATTCTTTTCTACTTTGTTCAGTCAGCCTATGATACATACTGTATATAAGTGGACCATACTCACCCCTAATGTCCCCTTTCGGTGCAGAACCTAGATCGAGTATGAGACGCGGTAGCTGATTCGTGCTACACAGAGTTGACATTCAAGGTACTGGTTGTCTCTAGATTTCAGAGATGATTTCAGGCCTTTTTTTGTCCTTATTTTTTCTTTACTCATTTTCAAAGGCGAATTTATGTATTCAGATATTCGATTATATTTTAGATGTTCTTATACTTATGAAATCAGATTTTGGGGGTTTCATGTATGTTTATTTCAGACTTTCGATATATATATATATATATATATGTGTGTGTGTGTGTGTGTGTGTGTGTGTGTTGACCTTACTTCGTTCTAGAAGTCTCGTTATTTTTTTTGTTTACATTTCGAATTCTTTTTTTCCCTTTTTGGGTAATTGGCTTACCTACCAAGGCTGAGTCTCGGTTGGTGCCATCATGACCTCAACATTTAGGTCGTGACGGTAAATACTAATAACTAATACAATTACAACAAAATATTATTTTCAGAAACTTTTAAGGTTAGAATTCAAGAATGTAACTATTTCAGAAAGTACTAAATAATATTTGAGGCAATCTCATTGTTTTACCGCAAATTACAGACTTCAACACTTATAATATGGTCACTTATAAAGTTAAGATCTAACATATATAAAATGCTCTTATAAAATTAACTTGCATCACATAAAGACATCTTTCCTCCCCTTTTCACAACCTAATCTTCAAAAGATATTGCTTTAAAATGTTTCAAGAAATAAAGTCAGCAAGAATCATAGGTCAAATATCTATATATTAGCACATAAAAAAGATGAGAGAGAAAGTACCCGTACCATGAAGAAATTCTTTTCGATGTTCTCTTTTGTTGTCAAACATTAAAAGAAAAGAACAATTCCCATGTACATTTTAACTCTATAAGCTTTCTAATATTGAAGGAGAAAATATAAAAGAGAAGAAGATAATAAAATCTGAAGATTCTGGTGTGTATATATAGAGCATTTGCTTTTTTCCACTCATCATGTAATTTTTTTAGAAAATATTATTTTTATTACATATTAATTTCTCGGCACATGTGTTGCACATATATTTTGAGTTCTATATTATGCGATTTTTTAAAAAGTTGTTAATATTACTAAATAAAATATCAAGTAAATAATTATAAATGAAAAAATATAGTACAACTTTCTATGACTTATCAATGTGGCATGTTTCGAAAAATATATTCAAAGAATACAAAAATACGAAGAAGAACACTAAGATAGAGGCTTGAGAATATGAACAACAAACACAGAATTGAAGGTTTGAAACACGTGTGAACACTTTTCTAAAAATAATATTTTCTCTCTTTCCTCTGCGAGATTACTATGGGATTGTATGCAAATAGTTAAGACTAGCCTATAGATTTTTGCACTAAGCAAATAGTAAAGAAAATCCTAGAGGTGTGCCACCATGGGACGGAGACCTAAGGCTATGAATCAGGCGACTGGAAATGCAAGTTTCACGATGGCGAGCAAGGATATGGAAGTAAGAAAGACAAATATGGAGGCGGTTGGGGATAATTCAACTGCAACAGTAGCATCTACTGTAAGGGATGTGGTGAAAACAGTTGTTGTGGAAGTTAGGGAAAATGTGTTAGTGTTACAATTGCGTAAATCATTGTCACCGGTGAGAAATATGAGTACAAATATGCTGCAAACTGCACAAGAATGATTATCGAAATGGAAGAAAGCTACTGGTTCTCCTTTTGTGCAGGAATCATGGGCGGATGAAGTGGAATCAAGTGAATTAGGGAGTGGAAAGGTGAAGGCTCTTACTGCATCTATTTGGGACAATTTTGACATTGGAAAAATTTCTAATGTAGGATTTAAGCTCGATTATGTTAGTCCAGCGGATGTAGGAGACCAATTGATAGTTAAAATTGAGCTAGAGGATATCAGTTCTGAGGTGGAATATTGGAAGTCGGTAGTCGTATGTTATGTTTTGGGAGCTCATCCTCCCTTTTCTGTACTTAATGACTACGTTCAATGAATTTTGAGGTAAGTATGGAATTAATAAAATTGTAATGCTGAAAAATGGAGTAGTGGTGGTGCGATTTTATAACGAAGAAGGCCACTGGGAAGTGTTGCAGGGAGGCATTTATCATTTTGAAAAGAAGCCTTTCATTGTGAAGGCATGGTCTCAGGATATGGAATTTTCAAAAGAGGAGTTGTCTTCAGTGCCAACTTGGATCAGGTCACCTGGTTTTGATTTCAATTACTGGAGTGCAAAGAGTTTGAGTAAGATTGGGAGTTTGGCAGGGAAGCCTTTAATGGTAAATATAAATACTGAGAAAAAGATGGGACTAAGCTTTGTGAAATTGTTGGTGGAAGTATAGGTGGGACAAAGTAACCTGAACTAATTTACTTTAGGAATGAGAAGGGAGCGTTGGTAGAGCAGTTAGTTGAGTATGATTGGAAACCTTTGGTTTGTATAGGATGCAAAAAATATGGGCATTTTAAAGAAAGACATAGGAAGAAGGAAAGAGGGAAAAATGAGAGGTAGGTGCAAACAACACAGCAAGGTGTTGATAGGAGTAATGTTAAACAGGAAGATGTAATCACTAACAGTAGTCAGAACAAGGTTAGGAAGGGGGGAGATCCTAAGAAAAAGGCTCAGCAGATGTAGGAAAGACCACTATAAAGATTTTTAGGTCGAGGGTGGATGCAGCAAAATAAGACTAATCAAAAAACCACTAAACAACAGCAAGGAGAGCCTAGGGTCCAGACCACTAATGGCCTTCAACCTTTAGTTATAGTGAATCCTAAGGAAGGTTACAGTAGGAGGGGAGCAGATATTACTAACCCTGAGGAAATGGTTAAGTTTATCAGTTGGAATACTAGAGGCCTAAATGGTCTCAATAAGTAGAAAAAAGTTCAAATCTCAAAATGTAGAGTTGGTAGGCCTGTTGGAATCAAGAATAAAGGCACAAAATATAGAAAATATAGTTACCAGAATGTTTGGTGGATGGATGTATAGTAGTAATCACTCTTCACATTAGAATGGGAGAGTGATTGTGGTGTGCAGACCAGATTGATATGAAGTGGAGGTTTTGAGTAAAATAGATCAGTCTATAACCTATCTTGTTAAATTCATTCCTTTGCAGATATAATTTTTGGTTTCTTTTGTATATACATTCAATTCTAAGGATGAGAGGGAGCCACTGTGGGATTACCTATTACTGGTGAAAAATTCTTGCACTTCTCCTTGGGCAGTTCTAGGAGACTTTAATGCAGTTCTACATCAAGATCATAGATTGGAGGTAATCTTGTCCTGTATTGTGAAGTAGTATATTTCCAAACATGTTTGGACAATTGTGAACTTACTGAATTACCAAGTTTAGGTTGTCTGTATAAATGGAGTGAAAAACATAGTTTCAACAGGGTGTACTCAAGAATAGACTAGGTTTTTGTTAATGGAGGTTGGTGTGATAATATACCTAGCTGTATAAAACATTTCATACCAGAGGGGGTGAGCGATCATGTCCTTGTGGTGGTGTATTTAGTGCAACCTAAATCTAGGTTTCATAATCCTTTAAAAAATTACAACATATGGAGTCAGCACCCTGATTTCCTATAGCTAGTAGGGGAACATTGGAAACAGCAGATTGAGGGGTACACTATGTTTTAAGTGGTGAAAAAAATTAAAGATGTTAAAACAGGTTCTCAGGGTTTTGCATAGAAAGAGTTTTAATAATGTGTTACAAGAAGCTGGTGAGGAAAGTAATAAGCTAATGATAGCTCAATCAGCACTACAGCAGCATCCTATGGATTCTCTACTGCAACAAGAGCAGAAGGAAATGAGAAGTCAATTTAAAAAATCTTCTTGGTTGGCAGAGACTTTGTTTCTTCAAAGGAGTAAGGCAAATTGGATCAAGTTGGGTGATGATAGTGCTAAGTATTTTTTTTCTCCATTATAAATTTGAGGAAACTGTTACAAACTATCTCATATATGAAAGATAATTTAGGCCAATTCCAAATAGAATAAGTCAGTATTGTTGTTGTTTCTGTTAACTACTATCAGAAGATGTTAGGGGTTGCAGGGAATAATAGAAAGAAGGCTAATATTATATTTTTAAAGAATAGAACTGTGTTAACAATTGAGCAACAATGTAGCTTGAGCAGGGCTTTCACAACTGCAGAAGTTAAACAAGCTATGTTCAGTATTAGTAGGAACAAGAGCCCCTGACTGGATGGTTTTGGGGCTAGATTTTTTAGAGATGCTTGGAGTGTGGTGGGAGATGATGTAACTCAATCCATCTTGGAATTTATGAGAACAATAAAGTTGTTAAAATAATTGAATGCTACTATCATTACACTACTGCCTAAGGTGAGTAGGCCTAAGGTTGCTAGTCAGTACAGACCAATCTCTTGTTCCAATGTCCTCTACAAATACATCTCCAAGTTGGTATATCAGAGGTTATCAACTGTGCTACAAACTATTGTAAGTAATACTCAAGATGCTTTTGTGAAACAGAGATCCTTAATCCATAATATGTTAATCTGTCAAGATATACTTAGATATTATGGAAGGAAAACCAGACCCAGATGTCTTATGAAGATAAAACTACACAAGGAATATGATATGGTGAACTGGAACTTCATTAATGAAATGATAGAAGGCTATGGGTTCCCAGAAAAAATATGATAATGACTTATGTGTCTACCATAAGCTTTTATGTAAAGCAAATGGGGAAAGTTATGGATATTTT
Source organism: Capsicum rhomboideum (assembly GCA_031232105.1). Lineage (NCBI taxonomy): Eukaryota > Viridiplantae > Streptophyta > Magnoliopsida > Solanales > Solanaceae > Capsicum > Capsicum rhomboideum. Next base: position 40,183,087 of record CP124719.1, on the reverse strand, counting down.
GAAGGAAAAAGGGGGTTGAGACAGGGGGATCCCATCTCACCCCTATTATTTGTCATGGATATGGAATACCTTTCTAGGGTTTTGAATAAAATGAGACAATTACCAGACTTCAGATATTACCCAATGTGTAAGGAGCAAAAACTGACACATCGGACTTTTGCTGATGACCTGATAGTCTTTTGTAAAGGCACTCCTATAGTTGTTACAAGAGTTATAGAAGCATTGAACTTTACAAATGTAACTGGATTGGATGTTAATTCTAAGAAATCAAATATTTTCATTGTAGGGGTGAAGGAAAAGATGAAACAGAGTATATTGGAGATAACTACTTTTTCAAATGGTACATTTCCCATAAGACATCTTGGTCTACCTCTTTCTCCTACAAGGTGGAGTAAACTGGACTTTCACCAGCTGAGTATGAAGATTATTAAAAGAATACAATCTACCTCTACGTGAAATTTATCTTATGCAGGTAGATTGTAAGTCATTAATTTAGTGTTATTTGCTTTGCACAACTTTCGGGGTGTTGTTTTCTTGTTGCCTTATAGTATGGTGAAAGATGTAGATAAAAGGTGTAGATATTTTTTGTCGGGTAGTACTGAGGAAGGGAGGAAGACTTCTTTAGTTACATGGGACATTGTTTGTAGGCCAAAACAGCAAGGAGGTTTGAACATTAAGAATTGTAAGATCTGGAACATGGCTTCAATAGGAAAACTCATCTGGTTGTACATACATAGGAAAGAAGCACTATGGGTGAAGTGGGTGCATGGTGTATATGTGAAAGAGATGGATGATTTTTGGAGCCATAACCCTGTACAAGACAATAACTGGTATTGGAGAAAGCTGCATGGTTTGAAGAAGGATATGGGACAATGGTATGTTAATGGTCAATATAGTCTAACAGGTAATGGGATGTACTCAGTGACTGCTGGTTATAATGCATTAATGGGTAGTAAACCCAAATGGACTTTAGCAAATCTGATTTGGATCAAGGTGATGTAGCCTTAACACAGGTTTATATTGTGATTAGTAGTGCAAGGGAAGCTTTTGACTAAGGATTGGATGATAGGAATAGGTATTCATTGTGACAATACTGGGTGTGTGTTATGTGTAGCATATAACCCTGAGGATCTGGAACATCTCTATATGGATTGCACCTGGGGTAGAGGGTTGTGGCAGAATATGCATTCATGAACAGGCTGGCCAATACTGCAAAGTACAATTGAAGATACACTTCTGAAGATCAAGAGAAGTCACTAGTATAGGTTCAAGAAGGAGCTATTCACTGTCATTCTTGGAGCAACTGTATATAGCATTTGGCAAAGCAGGAATAGAAGAAATTTTTAGGAATCAGAAAGTGACTACATATTTTGTAATGCATCATATTAAAAATGCAATACAAGTTAGAACTCAGATGTTTATAGGATCAAAGCAAGATGGCAAATGTATAGGTTTCATTCAGAAAATTTGTACTTAGTCGTTTGAGACCTAATTGAGCCTTAATCTCTAGTACAGCAGTGGTTGAGGCATTAGAGGCTCCTTAGGTGTAATTATTTATTTGGTTGGTATGGTAAGTTTTCACAGTTTACCAAAAAAAAAATCCTATTGAAAAGCAGGAAATATGAAACTTCATGTTTGGAGAAGAAAAGAGGTTTTGGAATATATTGTACTGATGTTTTCTGTAAAAGTTACATTAGAAAAATAATTAGTTGGGTTTAAATAGAACTGGTTGAAACCAAAGAATAAAAGGATATAACCTTTCACTTAAAAGACACCTTTTCATTAAAATACGTTTAATTATTAATTTAATTAATACAAAAATCCAACAACATGTTACAATAATTCTCAAACAATTTTCACCAAGATAAACAAGGTGATGCTCTACGTTGGTTGTGAATGTATTCGCAATTCCTTCGAAAGACTGATACATCAACTAATTAAGTGTCATGCCCCGAATCCCAACGGGGCGGACAGGCACCGGAAGTCGTTGAGGCCCGAGAGAACAAATCTTTACTCATGTACATTCCTATGCATGTCTCTGTTTGAATATCATGCTATCTCAAGTAATTATATACCAATGGCGGAAGTCATGGAAAACACGTTATCTATGAAACTTGGCCGTTAGGGCCATCAAGTCAAAATGGAAATACATCCTACATTCATCTTCCCACATACGTCTACAAAGCCTCTAACAGATACATATACATAACCAACCTAAAGTCGGGATAAGTCCCCGCTTTATACAACATTTACATAGTATCAAAACCAATGTACTCATGTGACTCGAAAAGCCCCGAACCAACTGGACCTCACCAATGATTTGCAAATGATCTGCAACCTAATGTGGAGGTCTACTAGCACCTGTACCTGCAGCAAGTAAGGTAAGTCCCCCAAGGGACGTCAGTACGAAGAATGTACTGAGTATGTAAGGCTATAAGAAACTACATCATACATAAGTACTTCAATGGAATCAAATATAAGAGAAGAGTCAATATGGATAAACCATTGTTTTGCATGTGTTTGGAACCATGTACATTACATTCATTACTTAACTTTATCCTTCTTTGCATTTTAAGCCATGCTAGGTATTTTAACCCCTAGGATGAGATTAACCCATGTTAGGCTTTGTCATCGCCCCTGGGATAAGATTAACCCATGCTAGGTATGTAACCCCTGGGATGAACTTTAACCCATGCTAGGCTTTTCTGTCGCCCCTGGGATGTTACTGTGATAACCCATGCTAGGTTTTTATATCGCCCCTGGGATGTTACTGTGATATTGGGATAGACTCATGCTAGGTATTTTAACCCACGGGATACCACCCATGACATGTGATACATTGATGATTGCAACATTATTGGAACTTTGAAACATTAGTTAATGACATGAGACATGTGAATCACAATTAGTCCTGTGAGTAATACTATATGACAACCTGAAAATGAGATACCTTTGGACATTTCGGAATGGTACAAGTACAATGTCAATGTGAACAATATGTGTTGTAGAAGGATACGAAAAGTGTAACCTTACATACCTTATCTTCCCAATATGAATACACTGTTCTATATGTGAATACAATAGTCCAGCTCCGTCCTTACGTTTCACTCAATAACACAAGTACATAACGGATCTCACGTTAACAACCAACTACCTTACAAGTGCATAAGACGACAACGAGTTACATGATTGACCTATAACGTCATTTCCCCCTTCACAATACAATTCACGGCATCGTCATACCCACAATACCACAACACGCCACACATTGACCAAAACATCATAAACCAATAGGATTTCACACCAAGTTTGTCCTTTACGCTTCCTCATAAACACTACATCACAATTACTCCATCAAGTCACCTCAATACGTTTCATAACAACATATCAACAACAATCCCACAATTTATACTCATAGAAAAATAACAAGTTAAGGAACATAACCACATCATACATGTTGATATTTTATCCACACCATTCACTCCCATCAAAACCTCAAGTCTCCTTTCAAGTTCAAGTCACATAGATGACACATCTTTTAACAAAAAGCAAAAGTGCACTACTCAAAACTTTTAGACATAACCATCATGGTCTACACAATATCTCATGCATATAATATATTAAACCAAAATATTAAACACTTACCCAAGCTTGAAAAATGATGATCTTACCCAAAGAGATGGCTTAGGGTTTGAGAGCTAAAAGGAAAATCTTGGAAATGTCTAGAATGGCATGTGTGTTTATGTGAATAAAAATCTGATTTTCCTTATATTATATATCCCCTCAATTCATACTTAGCCAAACATTAATTGCTATGCTTACTTGGTCAATGATAGAATGGGTCATTTCCATTTGGGCCATGCATTTTGACTTCATTTTGGGCCTCAAATTGAGCCCATTAACACATGTTAACTTAACCCGCCAAATTCAATGCATGATCCACCAATTATATCATGTTTAAATAATTCCATAAATTTTAATACAATATTCAACTTATGAGATTCATGTTCGTAGCCTCAATCCCAAAATAAGCGATTTTAGCCACTCATGGCTTAATTGAACATAATTTGATAAAATAATTACGAAGAATAATTAACCCCAACTTGGATGCCAAACTCGCTTAAGAGTAGTCCTAATACGATGGAATAATGATACCATAACCCAAGAATCCTCTTTATAGACTAATAATCGGAGAAAAAAATTGGCAAAAAGCACCCCGGCACGCCCCTGGACACGCCTGGGACTTAGCTGAATTTCAGCTCTGAAAAGGGTGATCATGAGCGGCCTGGCATGCTGCCTGGCGCGCCCCTCTATTGTCTAGTCCATAAAATTTTTGGCCTAAAGCGGCCCGGCACGCTACCCGGCGCGCCTAGCACTAAAATTCTGATTTTCTTCTTTTCTTCGACTTTTCTTTACGGATACTAGCACACTATCAAATATTCCATCAAAACAATACAAAATACTTACTTATTGCTCTCAAAACTAAGGTAAACATGGTTCAAAGTTGGCAAGTAGGGTCAGAAATGTACGGGGTGTTACATTTTTCCCCCCTTAGAAACATTCGTCCTTGAATGTTAATAACATTTTTTCATGTACAACAAATGCACTTTGAATGTTAGCATATATACATATACACATAATTCTTATAGATACTTACTTGTTATTGCTCCACTTCAGCGCTTTGAATTTTTTCTTTCGTGTGACACAAATACGGGTACTTTGACTTCATCATTTCTTCAGCTTCCCATGTGATCTCTTCTACTTGTTGATTTCTCCAAAGTACCTTTATGGAAGCTACGTATTTATTTCTTAACCTCTTCACTTGTCGATCCAGAATAGCAATAGGTATCTCTTCATAGGTGAGATCCTTCGTAACTTGTACATCTTCAATGGGATCAATACTAGATGGATCTCTTATGCACTTTCAAAGCATCGAAACATGAAACACTGGATGAACTGTGGAGAGTTCTTGGGGTAGTGACAATTCATACGCAACTTACCCAAATCTCCTGACAATTTCATATGGACCTCTATAACGTGGACTCAATTTTCCTTTCTTTCCAAATCTCATTACCCCTCTTATTGGTGACACCTTCAAAAATACCCAATCACCTATGGCAAATTCAAGTTCTCTTCTTCTAACATCAGCATATGACTTGTGTCGACTTTGGGCCGTTTGTAGAAGCTGTTGTATCACCTTAACTTTCTCCATAGCTTGATGAACAAGATCTGGCCCAAGTAAAGCAGTTTCACCTGCTTCAAACCATCCAATTGGCGATCTACACTTTCTTCCATATAAAGCTTCATAAGGTGCCATTTTGATACTTGAATTATAGCTATTATTGTAAGCAAACTCAATAAGAGGTAGATGATCATCCCAACTACCTTTAAAGTCCAATGTGCAGGCTCGTAGCATATCTTTAAGTGTTTGGATAGTACGTTCTGCTTGTCCATCTGTCTGAGGTTGAAAAGTCGTACTCAAATTCACTTGTGTACCCAAGCTCTTCTGAAAAGATCTCAAAAAATGTGCAGTAAATTGAGCTCCCTTGTCTGATATAATGGAGATTGAAATCCCATGTAATCGTACTATCTCTTTAACATACAACCTTGCATAATCTTCAGCTGTATAGGTGGTCTTGACTGGTAGGAAATGCACTGACTTGGTAAGCTTGTCAACTATTACCCATATGGAATCAAATTTCTGCAGTGTAAGAGGAAAACCTGTGATGAAATCCATGTTAATTATGTCCCATTTCCAGACTGGAAGATTGATACATTGCATATAACCTCCAGGTTTCTGATGCTCTACTTTTACTTGTTGACAATTTAGACATTAAGCTACAAATTCTGCAATGTTCTTCTTCATATTTTCCCACCAATACATGTCTTTCAAATCATGATACATTTTGGTAGCTCCCAGATGAATAGAATATCGTGAATGATGTGCCTCTGTCACAATTCGTTTCCTTAGCTCATCCACTTCTGGTACATACAATCTACCTTGGCACTGAAGTACTTCCTCTTGTGTAAGATCAAATGCCTTTTTCAACTCTTGATATCCATTATCTCTCAGCTGTAATAAAATAGGATCCCCATATTATTTCTCCTTTACCTCAGCTATTAAAGAAGATTCTGCTGCATTATGCACAATAACCCCTTCATCTGGAGATTCAAGAAGATGAACTCACAAGCTGGCTAGTTGATGTAAATCCTTAGCTATATCTTGCTTTTCTGTCAACTGGCCATTAGTGCTTCCTATTGCTTTGCGACTTAATGCATCGGCTACTATATTTGCCTTCCCTAGATGATATAAGATATCCATGTCATAGTCTTTTAAGAGTTCCAGCCACCTCCGCTGCCTCAGATTTAGGTCTTTCTGCTTAAAGATATGTTGCAAACTTTTGTGATCCGTGTAGATATCAACATGAACCCCATACAAATAATGGCTCCATATCTTTAAAGCAAATATCACAGCTGCTAGCTCAAGATCATGTATGGGGTAATTTCTCTCATGTGACCGCAACTGTCATGAGGCATACGCTATCACATTACCGTGTTGCATCAATACATATCCCAAGATGATTCTCGAAGCATCACAATATACTGCATACCCTTTTGTACCTTCGGGAAGTACTAATACGGGTGTGGAAGTTAATTTATCTTTCAACTCTTGGAAAATTTTCTCACATGCATCATTCCATTGAAACTTGATTGCCTTGTGTGTTAGCTTCGTTAAAGGTGCAGCAATGGAACAAAACCCTTTAACAAACCTTTGATAATAACCTGCCAACCCAAGAAAGCTACGAATTTCCGTAGGCGTTGTAGGCCTTGGCCAATTTTTCACCGCTTCAATCTTTTGCGTATCAACTTTAATCCCTTCATTTGACACAATGTGACCCAAAAATGCTACGGATTTTAATCAAAATTCACATTTAGAGAAATTTGCATACAACTAATGCTCACTAAGAATTTACAACACCCACCGTAAGTGATTAGTATGGTCATCTTGTGATTTTTAATAAACCAGAATATCATCTATGAACAAGGTCACGAATACATCCAAGAACGGCTTGAACACCCTATTCATCAAATCCATGAAAACAGCTGGTGCATTTGTTAGTCCAAATGACATAACTAAGAATTCACAGTGACCATACCGTGTTCGAAAAGTTTTCTTGGGCATATCTTTTTCTCTAACCCTGACCTGATGGTAACCCGATCTCAAGTCAATCTTTGAAAAATATTTGGCACCCTATAACTAATCAAACAAATCATCAATTCTGGGGAGGGGATATTTGTTCTTGATCATCACCATATTCAATTGCCGATAGTCAATACATATTCTCAACGTGCCATCTTTCTTCAGTACAAATAATACTGGTGCACCCCACGGGGACATACTAGGCCTTATGAATCCCTTGTCCAGCAAGTCTTTTAATTACTTCTTCAATTCTCACAATTCTGCTAGAGCCATTCTATACGGAGGAATAGAGATAGGCTGAGTGCCTGGAATCACATCAATACCAAACTCTACTTCTCGTTCTGGAGGTAAACCTGGAAGATCGTCAGGAAATACATCGAGGAATTCATTAACCACCAAAACCGATTGAGGATTTGGTGGTTTCACATCGGTATCTTGCACTCGGACTAAATGAGATATGTACCCCTTGTCTATCATTTTCTTTGCTTTAATATAGGAAATAAATTTTCCTCTCGGTGCCCCCACATTACCCTTCCACTGAAGAACATTCTTCTGTGGAAAATGGAAATGTACCTTCTTAGCTCGGCAATCTACCATGGAATAATAAGGAGCTAGCCAATCTATACCCATTATAACATCAAATCCACCATTTCTAGTTTAATAAGATCGTCCAGTGTATCATGACCACACACAGTTACCACACAATTATGATATACTCTTTTTGCAACAATAGATTCACCCACTGGTGTAGATACTTCAATGGACTTAACTAAGAATTCTGGTGTTCTTTCAAATTTTGCAGCAATCAATAGAGTAACATATGATAGAGTAGAGCCCGGATCAATCAATGCATATACATTATGTGAAAATATGGACAATATACCTATAACTACATCAGGAGATGCCTCCGAATTCTGCCAATCCACTAGAGCATAGGTGCGATTCTGAGCTCCACTGGAACTAGCTTCTCCCTTAGTACCTCTACCATGACTAGTAGACTGCAGACCTCGGCCTAATGAAGGAACTGATGATGATAATGCAACGGTCGATCCCGTAGGCCGTGTTATACCACTCGTGCCCCTTTGTGGGCATTCCCTCATTATGTGCCCCGTCATACCACACTAAAAGAACATATTTGTCCGGCATTCAACTAATTGATACCTTCCACAGCGCTGACACGGAGGACGAGAAAATCTTGTTATCTGTGAATCGTGGATTCCACTACTCTGCCCAGATTGACTACCTCTAAACCCTCAAAATTGAGAGTGAGTTCTTGCTATGAAATAAGAGAATGATGGTCTAGGCGGTCTAGGAAACATTCGAGGCCTAGATTCTCCTTGGGATACCATAGATTGTCCCATAGGTCTAGCCCTCTTTGACATACCTCTTTCAAATTCGTGTACCCTTCTTTTTTGCCTCTGATCCTCCATCTTCTGTGCGAAAGCCTGAATCCTGGTTATATCCATATCTCTGTTCAAAGCAGTAATGGTACAATCTCTCACCAAATATAAATCCAACCGATCCACATACCGATGGACTCTGTCTTCCATTGTGGCCACTACATTTGGAGCATATCAAGCTAAGGAATTAAACTGAAGACTGTATTCTCTAACACTCATATTCCCTTGGCAAAGATTTAGAAACTGGTCTGCACGTGCTTCTCGGATCTCATATGGGAGGTAGTGATCAAGGATTGCTATTTTAAATTCTTCCCAACTAGCTGGAAGTGCATCAATACCCCTCGATCTTTTCCAGTCCTCATACCACAATATAGCTTCACCTTTCAATCTATAGGCTGCCAACTCAACTGTTTCTACACCAGTCACGTGCATAACATCTAGATCCCTTTGAATTTGGTCCACGAAATCCTGTGGATCTGCTTTCGGATCTGACCCTGTAAATATGAGAGGGTCTAATTTCAGAAAATCCTGTGTCCGCCGACTAGCTACTCTAGCCGCTCATCCTCACTTTTTATTGGACCAGCTCATCCCTGAGCTTGCACAGAAATTAGCTGAGTCAACATATGCACTGCATTTCTTAAATCCTGTTCAGTGGCATTCATAGGCGGTTCTGCGGGTACTTCTCTACCTCTTGGCTCTTCTAGAGCTGGAAAAGTAGAAAAAGACCGCGATGCAATTTCAGTATCAGCCCCACCTTGACTATCTTGGTCAGGTGGTGATTTACTTGTGCCTTCACCGGTAAGCATATCTACCTGCTTACATTTGCCTCTACCTCGTCTTGTCATCGGCATTTTACTATAAATAAGAAAACCAATTCCAATGGTCAAATATGATTACACTTACAACATTGGCTCTATTGCACGATCTAAAAATGAAGGAAAGAAACAACTCCTAAATGTCCCATAGCCTCCTACTTAAAAATGTTGTGCACAACACATCCATAAGCAAGACTATACTCAGACACGACTTTGTAGACACCCTTAGGATCACCTGCTCTGATACCACTTTTTGTCAAGCCCCGAATCCCAATGGGGCGGACTGGCACCTGAATTCGTTGAGGCCCAAGAGAACCAATATTTACTCATGTACATTCATATGTATGTCTCTGTTTGAATATCATGCTATCTCATATAATTAGATACCAATGGCAGAAGTCATGAAAAACATGTTATATATGAAACTTGGCCGTTAGGGCCATCAAGTCAAAATGGACATACATACTACATTCATCTTCCTACATACGTCTATAAACCCTCTAACAGATACATATACATAACCAAACTAAAGTCGGGACAAGTCCACGCTTTATAAAACATTTATATAGTATCAAAACCAATGTACATATGTGACTCGAAAAGCCCCGAACCAACTAGAGCTCAACAATGATTTGCAAATGATCTGCAACCTACTGTGGAGGTCTACTAGCACCTGTGCCTGCAACAAGTAAGGTAAGTCCCCCAAGGGACGTCAGTACGAAGAATGTACTGAGTATGTAAGGTTATAAGAAACTGCATCATACATAAGTACTTCAATGGAATCAAATATAAGAGAAGAGTCAATATGGATAAACCATTTTTCTGCATGTGTTTGGAACCATGTAAATTACATTCATTACTTAACTTTATCCTTCTTTGAATTTTAATCCATGCTAGGTATTTTAACCCCTGGGATGAGATTAACCCATGCTAGGCTTTGTCATCGCCCCTGGGATGAACTTTAACCCATGCTAGGATTTTCTGTTGCCCCTGGTATGTTAATGTGATAACCCATGCTAGGATTTTATGTGGCCCCTAGGATGTTACTGTGATAACCCATGCTAGGCCTTTATATCGCCCCTGAGATGTTACTGTGATATTGGGATCGACCCATGCTAGGTATTTTAACCGCTGGGATACCACCCATGACATTCAAACAATTATACATTACTTCTTTCTTTCATTGTAAGAGTGATACATTGATGATTGCAACATTACTGGAACTTTGAAACATTAGTTAATGAACATGAGACATGTGAATCACAATTAGTCCTGTGAGTAATACTATATGACAACCTGAAAATGAGATACCTTTGGACATTTCGGAATGGAACAAGTACAATGTCAATGTGAACACTATGTGTTGTAGAAGGATACGAAAAGTGTAACCTTACATACCTTATCTTCCCAATATGAATACACAGTCCTATATGTGAATACAATAGTCCATCTCCGTCCTTACGTTTCACTCTACAACACAAGTACATAACGGAGCTCACGCTAACAATCAACTACTTTATAAGTGCATAAGACGACAACGAGTTACATGATTGCCCTATAACGTCATTTTCCCCTTCACAATACAATTCACGGCATCGTCATACCCACAATACCACAACACGCCACACTTTGACCAAAACATCATAAACCAATAGCATTTCACACCAAGTTTATCCTTTACGCTTCCTCATAAACACTACGTCACAATTACTCCATCAAGTCACCTCAATACGTTTCATAACAACATATCAACAACAATCCCACAATTTATACTCATAGAAAAATAACAAGTTAAGGAACATAACCACATCATACATGTTGAAATTTTATCCACACCATTCACTCCCATCAAAACCTCAAGTCTCCTTTCAAGTTCAAGTCACATAGATGACACATCTTTTAACAAAAAGCAAAAGTGCACTACTCAAAACTTTTAGACATAACAATCATGATATACACAATCTCTCATGCATAGAATATATTAAACCAAAATATTAAACACTTACCCAAGCTTGAAAAATGATGATCTTGCCCAAAGAGATGGCTTAGGGTTTGAGAGCTAAAAGGAAAATCTTGGAAATGTCTAGAATGGCATGTGTGTTTATGTGAATAAAAATATGATTTTCCTTGTCTTATATAGCCCCTCAAGTCATACTTAGCCAAACATTAATTGCTATGCTTACTTGGTCAATGATAGAATGGGTCATTTCCATTTGGGCCATGCATTTTGACTTCATTTTAGGCCTCAAATTGAGCCCATTAACACATGTTAACTTAGCCCACCAAATTCAATGCATGATCCATCAATTATCTCATGTTTAAATATTTCCATAAATGCTAAGACAATATTCAACTCATGAGATTCATGTTCGGAGCCTCAATCCCAAGAATAAGCGATTTTAGCCACTCATGGCTTAATTGAACATAATTTGATAAAATAATTACGAAGAATAATTAACCCCAACTTGGATGCCAAACTCGCTCAAGAGTAGTCCTACTACGATGGAATAATGATAAAATAACCCAAGAGTCCTCTTTATAGACTAATAATCAAAGAAAAAATTTGGCAAAAAGCACCCCGGCACGCCCCTGGGCGCGCCTGGGACTTAGCTGAATTTCAGCTCTGAAAAGGGTGAGCATGAATGGCCTGGCACGCCGCATGGCGCCCCCCTCTGCTGTCCAGGCCATAAAAATTTTGGCCAAAAGCGGCCCGGCACGCTACATGGCGCGCCTGGCACTAAAATTCTGATTTTCTTCTTTTCTTCGACTTTTCTTTACGGATACTAGCACACTATCAAATATTTCATCAAAACAATACAAAATATGTACTTATTGCTCTCAAAACTAAGGTAAACATGGTTCAAAATTGGCAAGTAGGGTCAAAAATATACGGGGTGTTACATTAAGGATATATAGCTTGTTTCAATGTCAATTCCATCAAAGTGAGGCTTTAGAAATATAGGCAGGCCAAACCTGGATAGAGGAGGAGGTTAAATAAGTTCATAGTCAATATAAAACATTAAAAATAGTCTAACAATAATTATCTAAAATCAACGGATACAAAGATTTTATCGTAGTTGTTTTATATAGTTCATTCAAAAAAATTTAGAATTGAGGGACAATTGGTGCATTGATATTATTGGTTGTTAAAAGTTTTCTTTTTCATACATTCGAATAGCACATCATGCCTCTTTTTGGAGGATTTTTTTCGATGTTTTAACATTTTATTCTTAGAAACTTGTAACTATCACTTAAAAGGCTACAAGTCAGCCGCATGACTCAAAATATGCTGATCTACGTCAATCGGAAGACGTTAAACATCCAGAACTAGAAGGAGACGTTGAGAAACTCCTAAAAACTCATAACAAAGTTATTTATACAGCTGCAGGAGCAGGAACTAGCACAGGAACTAAAGCAGGACCAAGCAGTTCAGCTACCCCACCTACAAAAAGACCAAATACCAATTTAAATAGTCATTTCACAAAACCATTTATACAGAAATTCCAGTCAACAAATTATCCAAGTCCCCAAACCTCATCATACGCAGCCAGTCTAAATAATACCAAAAATATTTATGACCATATATCCACAGCGTATATCCATAATATCCACAAAACCCAAACGCATCTAAATCAGAATCCAAGATCTACAACAACTACTGATCCTACAAGAGATTATTTAACCCAAAAATTACAAGGATATAACAAGCTTATTGCCCAACCAGGAACAAATGCAAATCTAGTACGAACATGCTATGACTTTGGACTATTATCAACTGTATATACAACAGATGGACAGGAAATCCAAAAAATACCAGAACTATATACCGCATTTTCGACATACCAAAGAATTACCAAAGGAACTTTCTTTTATATCAGATTCTATGCAGCCCCAGCAGAAATACTTTTCAACGAAATTAAACCTATCATACAAGTAGTAAAAATAGGACTGACACGAGATATGTTAATACCAGATGATATAGGACCTCAACCAGAAATACTCAGAGAAGACATACCAGCATTTTATGCAAACAAAAGAATAATAGGACTACAAGTTATCTTACAAGAACTAGAACATAATTATACTACCGGACAAGCACTATGGTGTTATCACTGTAGAAATCAAAATATGATCTATGCAAACTCAAGAGAACTAAGACCAGGAGACATGGAAGAAATACGACAATGGATACTCTCTTTACTTAAACCAGAAGAAATACCAACTACAAAGGCACTCAAGAAGGATTTTATTTCAGCAAATCTATTAACAAGATATTGTCAGCTTATAGGACAGAAATATCCAGATCATCACTGTTCACAGTGTAATGGAGGAAATATCACACATATACCAGAAGTTCAATTAGAATGATGAACAACAGCAGCACATCAGACAAACTACAGACAAAACAAGATACTGAAGACCCACATATTTTACATCATAATGTAAATTATTAGCAGTATCTTTTCTTTATTAAAGTGGGAATAATATAACCCCACACGTTTTCTATCTTTTCTTTCTTTTAGAATAAATCAGAAAGTGCACAGTAGCAATACTGTTTACTTTTTGAAAAATGTAAACAGATGTACAAAAGTCGTAAAGTGCACAGTGACTAGCACTGTTCACGCGTTTTACTTTTCTTTTAACGCGTTTTCCACTGTTTGGACGCGTTTTGTAATATATTATATATAGTAGGTAAGGCAGAGAGAAGAGAGCAGGCAATCTTGCTTACCTACAACTCTCATATGCTGAGACTTACAAATAAAAATATAAGTTTTCATATTACTATGGAGGAATCCAACATAACAGCATCCATATCACATACTACTGAGGAGATAACAACTACGGTACACTTTCATTCAACTATGTGTAACTAATCTTTTAATTCCCAATAATCTCTAGTATATTATTATTATTTATCATGTAGTAATTTGATTATGTTATATTATCCTTATTAGTTTGCTATGGTTAATAAGCTAAGAGTAAGTTAAGCCCAGACTAAGCTGACCAAAATGGTTGAACCCAGAAAAGGCGAAGAATGCCATGAATAGGGTAGTAAACCAAGTGAAGAAAGCAGTGTTAGGGAAAACTGATTGAAGCTGAAAACTATAGTAGTGACCAACCGGATAATTAAACATACTGAATTGCTAAGTGATAGAGATAATAATACAAGTAGAGGTTAGAGGGAATAATGATTAAAAACACAAAATGAAAAAGAATGACAGAACCTAAAGAAATTTCCATAGATATACCTCAATCCAGTGAAAACATAGAAAAATACAAAATTAAAACACCTAAATATCTAATCAATGAAGACAGCAACTATAAAATATTACTCTTATATACACTCAGAAAATTAAATAAAGATTCAATACAAATAATATATAACCTATTACTAACCCATGAAATTATAGATCTAATGAAAGAATCATGGTTAGAAAATATACTTAATAGCACAGAAGAAGATGATTATAAAAACAATGATATATACTACGACATAGATTCCGATGGATACTTAGATTTTAACTAAAAATGGACCAACAAAATCTAGAACAATGGCAGCAAACTCTAGATGAACTAAGAGAAAGAGAAACACTTATTCAATATAACTTAGATAAATATATATTCAATATTGAGTCTGTATATATTTATCTAAGTTATATTGAATAAGTGTTTCTCTTTCTCTTAGTTCATCTAGAGTTTGCTGCCATTGTTCTAGATTTTGTTGGTCCATTTTTAGTTAAAATCTAAGTATCCATCGGAATCTATGTCGTAGTATATATCATTGTTTTTATAATCATCTTCTTCTGTGCTATTAAGTATATTTTCTAACCATGATTCTTTCATTAGATCTATAATTTCATGGGTTAGTAATAGGTTATATATTATTTGTATTGAATCTTTATTTAATTTTCTGAGTGTATATAAGAGTAATATTTTATAGTTGCTGTCTTCATTGATTAGATATTTAGGTGTTTTAATTTTGTATTTTTCTATGTTTTCACTGGATTGAGGTATATCTATGGAAATTTCTTTATGTTCTGTCATTCTTTTTCATTTTGTGTTTTTAATCATTATTCCCTCTAACCTCTACTTGTATTATTATCTCTATCACTTAGCAATTCAGTATGTTTAATTATCCGGTTGGTCACTACTATAGTTTTCAGCTTCAATCAGTTTTCCCTAACACTGCTTTCTTCACTTGGTTTACTACCCTATTCACGGCATTCTTCGCCTTTTCTGGGTTCAACCATTTTGGTCAGCTTAGTATGGGCTTAACTTACTCTTAGCTTATTAACCATAGCAAACTAATAAGGATAATATAACATAATCAAATTACTACATGATAAATAATAATAATATACTAGAGATTATTGGGAATTAAAAGATTAGTTACACATAGTTGAATGAAAGTGTACCGTAGTTGTTATCTCCTCAGTAGTATGTGATATGGATGCTGTTATGTTGGATTCCTCCATAGTAATATGAAAACTTATATTTTTATTTGTAAGTCTCAGCACATGAGAGTTGTAGGTAAGCAAGATTGCCTGCTCTCTTCTCTCTGCCTTACCTACTATATATAATATATTACAAAACGCGTCCAAACAGTGGAAAACGCGTTAAAAGAAAAGTAAAACGCGTGAACAGTGCTAGTCACTGTGCACTTTACGACTTTTGTACATCTGTTTACATTTTTCAAAAAGTAAACAGTATTGCTACTGTGCACTTTCTGACTTATTCTAAAAGAAAGAAAAGATAGAAAACGTGTGGGGTTATATTATTCCCACTTTAATAAAGAAAAGATACTGCTAATAATTTACATTATGATGTAAAATATGTGGGTCTTCAGTATCTTGTTTTGTCTGTAGTTTGTCTGATGTGCTGCTGTTGTTCATCATTCTAATTGAACTTCTGGTATATGTGTGATATTTCCTCCATTACACTGTGAACAGTGATGATCTGGATATTTCTGTCCTATAAGCTGACAATATCTTGTTAATAGATTTGCTGAAATAAAATCCTTCTTGAGTGCCTTTGTAGTTGGTATTTCTTCTGGTTTAAGTAAAGAGAGTATCCATTGTCGTATTTCTTCCATGTCTCCTGGTCTTAGTTCTCTTGAGTTTGCATAGATCATATTTTGATTTCTACAGTGATAACACCATAGTGCTTGTCCGGTAGTATAATTATGTTCTAGTTCTTGTAAGATAACTTGTAGTCCTATTATTCTTTTGTTTGCATAAAATGTTGGTATGTCTTCTCTGAGTATTTCTGGTTGAGGTCCTATATCATCTGGTATTAACATATCTCGTGTCAGTCCTATTTTTACTACTTGTATGATAGGTTTAATTTCGTTGAAAAGTATTTCTGCTGGGGCTGCATAGAATCTGATATAAAAGAAAGTTCCTTTGGTAATTCTTTGGTATGTCGAAAATGCGGTATATAGTTCTGGTATTTTTTGGATTTCCTGTCCATCTGTTGTATATACAGTTGATAATAGTCCAAAGTCATAGCATGTTCGTACTAGATTTGCATTTGTTCCTGGTTGGGCAATAAGCTTGTTATATCCTTGTAATTTTTGGGTTAAATAATCTCTTGTAGGATCAGTAGTTGTTGTAGATCTTGGATTCTGATTTAGATGCGTTTGGGTTTTGTGGATATTATGGATATACGCTGTGGATATATGGTCATAAATATTTTTGGTATTATTTAGACTGGCTGCGTATGATGAGGTTTGGGGACTTGGATAATTTGTTGACTGGAATTTCTGTATAAATGGTTTTGTGAAATGACTATTTAAATTGGTATTTGGTCTTTTTGTAGGTGGGGTAGCTGAACTGCTTGGTCCTGCTTTAGTTCCTGTGCTAGTTCCTGCTCCTGCAGCTGTATAAATAACTTTGTTATGAGTTTTTAGGAGTTTCTCAACGTCTCCTTCTAGTTCTGGATGTTTAACGTCTTCCGATTGACGTAGATCAGCATATTTTGAGTCATGCGGCTGACTTGTAGCTTTTTCCTTCTTTAGTTGTTTTAATTCTAGCTCAAAACTGTCCACTTTGAGACAAAGTGTAGTCATAGCTTTTAATAATTCGTCCATTGGACTATCTTTATCTTGATCTGTCTGTGTAGCTTTGTCTTGATAAGTAGTCTGCAACAATGTTCTTGTTAGTACTAATAACTTCTATTGTAAAAGTAAAATTTTGTATATTTAATACAAGCCTTCGTATTTCCTTTGTTGTAACTGAGTTTTCCAAATTTTTTGTTAGCCACCATTTTACCTGTGTATTATCTGTTCTAACTATGAATTTATTATATACAATATATGGTTCAAATGCTAATAAACACTTATATAAAGCAAATAATTCTTTCCTATTTATTTCCCATTTTGCTTGTGGTTCCGTATATGATCCTGAATAGTATCTACAGTGATGTTCTATATTTGTATCTAAATATTTATATTTTAAAACTCCACCATAACTATGATTACTTGCGTCTGATTCTACTATATATATAAACTCTTTTGTTGTGTCTGGAAAATATAATTTTGGTAACTTTTGACATAATTCTTTTATTTTTTGTATATGTTTTTTATCTGTCTGATCAAAATGATATTCAATATTCTTTTTTAATTTTTTATGTAATGGTTTTAGGTATTCTGCTAATTTTGGTATATACTCTCGTACTTGATTTACTAATCCTAAAAGGGATTGTAATTTTTTCTTTGTGTCTAATATTTCTTCGGACTTTATAATTTTTTGTACTATATGTGTCTGCATTTTTATTCCATCTTTATCTATTTGTATGCCTAAAAATTCTATTTGGTTTTTCATTATTTCTGCCTTACTTTTGCTTAAACTAATTCCTGCTGTATCTATAATGTTTATGAATTTATTTAGTAATTGTATATGTTCTTCTTCTGTTCTTGAATATAATAAGATATCATCAATATATATGATGCAGTTTTCTAGTTGTGTAAAATGTGTATCCATAAAATGTTGAAATCTACCTGGTGCATTTTTATATCCAAATGGTAAGACATTCCATTCATAAAATCCTTGGGGTACTGTGAATGCTGTTAGTTTTTTAGAGTTATCTTCTAATTTTAAATGATAAAAGCCTGATTTGCAGTCAAATTTACTAAAGTAGTTATATCCTTGGATTTGTCTAATTTTTAGTATTTTGTTTGGTATTGGATAATTGTAAGTTTTAGTTTTGGCATTTAGATTTCTATAATCAATAACCATTCTACTTTTCCCTCGTTTTTGTTCAGAATGTTTATTGACAATAAAGGCGGGGCTGGTGTGTTTACTATTACTTTCTTGGATGTATTTGTTAGTGAGTAATTCATTGATATGTAAACTAAATTCTTTTAAATCGTCAAAGTTATATTTTAATGGCTTTTGGATGATGATACTATTATCGTCTATAAGTTCTATAGCAACTGTTGTTTTATGTTTATCCCATCCTTTAAGTGGATTGTCGCTATATAAATGTTCTAACTTGTCGTAAATTGGTTTTAATATGTTTATATTAAAAGTTATTATTTCTATCGATTTTTCTGTACTGGGTTGAGTTTCTACTTTTTGTGTTATGTTTTCTGATCCTTTTATCCATGGTGTCGTTTTTCTCTGTTTATTTGGTACTCTTTTTGCTCCTATTTTTTGTTTACAAGGTGTTGTAAACCAGCAATGTGTTTTTGTTAGTATATGTGGGTATAAATTATCTATAAAGGGCATTCCTAATATCATATCCCGTGTTGTGAATTCATAATTGTACATTGTTTGTATAGTTAGTATTTTATCCCATATTTGTAGTTTTACATCTTTTGCGTAATATTTTACCATGCTTCCTTCGTCATTAAAGCCTGTTAATACTGTTGGATGTGTTATTTGTTTCCATTTAGATTCTGGTAAACAATTATATCTACATAGATTTGCTTCTGAGCCTGTATCTATCATTGGTGTATAGTATCTACTATTATATCCTTCCACTATTATTTTTGCTAGTATATATACTTTTGTCATGTTAAAGTTATTTTAAATTGTTGTTCTTGCTCTACTTATAATTACATTCTTGTTTTGGTAGTGAATTATTAATCTTGTATCTTCGATTTTATATGGTTTTACTTGTTCTAGCCAATTTAAGCCTAATACAATATTTGGATTTATTTGTCCTATTGTAAATTGTATATTTATAGGTATTCCTCCTATGATTAATTCTTGGATAGTTATTTCTTTTGTCTGTTTTAACTCTTTTGGTAAACCGGGTATTTCTTGTTCTTGTAGTATAATATCGTTTTCTGTTATTAATTCCTGGGTTATCCAATTATCTTGTTCTCCTGTATTTATAAGGATTAAATATTTTCGTTGGTTTAGTATTCCTGTTATATAATAGGGATGTAATGGTATTTCTATTATTTCGGTAGGTTGTTCATATTCTAGTCTTCTAGATGTACTTACCCTAGATGAGGATGAAGGGATATCTATTTGTCTTTTTGTTGATGTTCCTATTCTTTCTTTAACTATATCTAATTCTTGATTTATGTCTAATTCATCATAACTATAATCATTATTATCTATTGCTGTTAATATATTGTCAAATGGGGATTCTATCTTAATTTTATCAATTTTACTAGTTGCTTGTACCATGTGTTTAGTAGTTAATATATATAGGTTTTTACATCTTGCGGTAAATATTTTACTACCTGGAGTTAATTCTATTCCTGATAATTTCCAATATAATACTAATGATTTATCTATATTTTTGTCTTTTATTGCTACTGAATAGTTTGGGTTAACTGTAAATTTAAATTTTTGGTATATTAAATTTCCTTTTACTGCACTTATTATACTTTTTTTTCAATTGGATATTTAATTCTATCATCTGCTAGGTATAATTCTATAGGTGTATCTATTCCTTCCTTAAAGCATGCTTTTATGAGTATCTGTATTGCTCCTAAATGTACATGAGTTATTTCGTGTTTAGGTTTTGGTTTTAATGTTTGTATTTCTTTATTTAATTCCTTTTTACTTATTATAGGTACCATTGCTCTACCTCTTGCATATTTACAATCTACTGTATGTTCTTTTTGGCTTATTATGTAATATTCTTCTTTTGGTTTTGTGAACCAACTTTTTATCATTGGTACGTCTAATACATTATCTATTTTTAAGGTAATTTCTTGTTTCTTAATTTGGTTGTATATGTTTGAGTCGAATATTATTTTTTGATTACTAATTTCTTCAGTTTGGTAATTTTCTCTTTCTATTATTCCTGCTTCAGTCATAAGTATTATCTTCTTCTACTTCTATATTTTGTAAGTCTATCTTATCAGTATAATTTATATCATAGTCTAAATTGTCTATTTCTATATCTGATAGTTCATTTAGTTCATAAATACTATCATTACTTTCTAAATCATAATCTATATAGGGTAATTCCGTATAAATATTATCTTCTATCCTTATTTCTATTTCTGTTATTTGTTTTTTCTTTATATCTTTTGGTATTTTACAATCTTTAGCTAAGTGTCCTAATTTGCCACAGTTGTAGCATTTACATTCTGATAGTTTTTTCTTAGGTCGATATGGTCTTTTTCTTTTATAATTTTTAATATAATATCGTTTTCTTGGGTTTTTGTTCTTATATTTTGCTTTAAAGGGTTTATATTTTTTAAAGCGTTTTTTATACCTATACTTAGTTTTCTTATTTTTGCAACCAAATTGTGGTGCTGTTTTTTGCGTACAACAAGACATATTTTGATTTAATACTTTATCAAATTTTTGTTTATCTTTATAAGTATCACATAATCCTATAAACCAAGTTTGTAAATATTTAATTCTAGATCCCAATGTATCTGTCAAACTAGCCGCTTCCCAATCTGCTATTATCTTTGTACTAAATGGTTCAGGTAATTTTGTAAAATATGTTTGTCTTACTGCTATAGCTTCTTCCTGGTTATATATACTTTTATAATAATAATCCTTAAAAGCACATGTATATTCGTCTATGTAACACATATTGCATATTGATAGTTTATTCATTAATTGTCTATTTAGATTTTTATCTTTTTCTTGTTCTGCTAACTCTGTTGTCATACTACCAAATTCGTTTCTAATTCCATATTCATATTTGTCTAAAATTGCAGTACTTGATGTTGTAATTGTTCCACTACTATCTTTATTACTTCTTAATGTTGTTCTTCCTTCAGCAGTTATATTATGTAGCCATAGTTTTAATGTTCCTATTAATGTTCTCTCTATGTATCCTGGTGCATCTGCTACTGATATTTTATTATCTACTAGTTGTTTAGCAAGCTGTCCTATCCATACTTGTATTGTTTTATTTACGTCTGTAACACAATCTAGATCTAAGAATAGTGAGGATTCTGGAGGTTTATTTGGTGTCCATTTATTTAATCTACTTTGCCATAATGCTTCATATCTATTATCATCTATAACTGTGTAATAAGATGGTCTTGATGTTCTAGGATTTTCATATCTTCTTTTATCATATGAGGTTCTGCTTGTGCTAGGTTGTTCATTTTTAATTGTATTTACATTTGGTTTAGCATTTGTTGTATTTATATTTAAATCTGTTATTTGGTTCATGATTTGAGTATATGTTTCACTATTTTCTTCTTCTTTTTCTGAATTTGTTTCGGAATTGTCTGTTTCTCCTATGGTTATATTATCGTTAGTTAGTTCGTTTATATCTTCAGAATGGGTTACTGTAATATTATCAATGCTTAGGTTTGTAAGTTCTTCTGTGACTTCTGGAGCTGATTGAGCTGTTTCTTCTAAGTGTATTTGTTCTTTTAATTTTTCTAATTCTATAGCTAACTGTTTTTCTTTTTCTTTTTTTATTTTTTCTTTTTGTTTTGCTAGTCGTTCCTTTACCTTTTGCGCATATATTTGTTTTAGTATAGCTAACTCTTTTTCCATTTCTTGTAATTTTGTAGATGATTCGGATGGTTCAGGTTCTGAATATTCTGGAATTGGGTCAGTTTTTATTTGTGTGTGTGTGTTCTTCTTTTACTTGTTGTTTATATTTTAATTGTTCGATTTCTTTTTTGGCTTCTAACATATAATTGTTTATATATTGTATATAACATATAATTGACTTATACCTATATTATGAATTGCATTGATGTAGTTTTCATTGAATAATTATTTTTAAATGTAAATATCTATTAATCAATAACAATAAAATAGTAATTCAGAAATTTTTGAAGTTAGAATTCAAGAATATAAATATTTCAGAAGCTATAAAATAAAATTTGAGCATTCTCGTAGTTTTATTATAATCTTACTTCCTACAACACTCATAATATTATCATTTAGAAATGACATATACAATTTATGAAAGCTACTGACTGAATTCTACGTAATGTTGTTATAAAATTAGGAGATTTAACATATATAAAATACTCATGTAAAATTTACTTTCATCACACAAAAGCGTTTTTTCTATCTTTACTTTCCCTTCGCTTGTTCACAACCCACAACTTCAAAAAGTATCACTTAAAATAGTTTATAGAAAAAGAATAAGCAAGAATTATATATTAGAACATAAAAAAAGGATAAGAGGGGAATTACACTTCAGAAAAAATGTAAAATACTTTGAAGGATTTTTGTTCATTATGTATCTAAGTTTTGCAGATCTAATCTCACCAAGGTCTTCCTCTTCTCAATATATCCACTGACCACATCTCCAAAAAGAAGGAAAAAATTCAAGAAAAAAAGGGCCAAGAAATTAATGACCATGACGGGGAAGTATATTTAACAGCCATTTTGCACTGATTTCAGGGAAGAAAGCCTTTAAGAATGCCTTTTTCATATTCTCTTTTGTTTTCAAACTCTAAGAGAAAAGAAGAATTTTGGGCGCAACGCTTTACCCATAAGAATCTTAGATATTGAAGGAAAAAATATAAAAGAGAAGAAAATTACAAAAATTTGAAGATTCTCATATATAAAGTATTTGCTTTTTTCCTCTTGTCACATAGTTCTTTGTAAATATTTTTTTATTATATACTAGTTTTTCGGCACCTGTGTTGCACATGTATATCAAGTTCTATAGTACACAATTTTGTAGAAAAATAGTATATTACTTGAATAAAATTTTAAGTAAATAAGTATCTAAGTACATTTCAAAAAAATATATAATACAATGAGGTAACTCTCACCAATGCCTTCTCCGTCTCATATATATTTACTACCCACATCTTCAAAATAAAGAAAAAAAACCAAGAAAAAAATTCCCAAGAAATCAAAGACCATAAGGGGGAAGTAAACTTATCAACTGTTTTGTACTGATTTCAGGGGGGAAAACCTTGAAGAATCCCTTTTTCATGTTCTCTTTGTTGTTAATCTTTAAGAGAATAGAAGAATTCACAGCAAAACCATTTAACCCTATAATCTACTTTACTATTGAAGGAGAAAATACAAATAAAATTAAAATTATAAAAATCTGAAGATTCTCATATATAAAGTAAATGGAGTATTGACGAATTATTCAGCTGTGAGGTCAAAGACTAAGAGGAAGAGGTCGTCTGACCTTCTAGACATAGGGCATCAGCATATAGGATTTGTTTTGCTTTAGATAGTTTCCTATTTTAGATTTTTTTTTAATTTAGGCCTAGTATTTTACCTGGTTATTTTGTTTCATACTTTGTTATAGATTTTGAATATATAAAATGGCTCAAATGACAAAAATTCATTAGAGAAAAAGAGTATTTTGTTTGTTTCCTTCTGTCATGTAGTTTTTAAAAAAATCATTATTATTACATAGGGAAAAGGAAAATAGATTACAAGGTGGGGAATTGAACCCACACCTTATTGAATAATTCTTTTTCCATGTTCTCTTTTGTTGCAAACTTTAAGAGAAAAGAAGAATTCACATCACAACTATTTAACCCTATAAGCTTCCCTAATATTGAAGGAGAAAATATAAAAGAGAATAAGATTACCATATATAGAGAAATTGTTTTTTTCCGCTTGTCATGTAGTATTTTTAATTATATTTTATTAGATACTAATTTCACAGTATGTGCATTGCACGTGTATATCAAATTCTATAATACGCAATTTTGAAAAAAAAATACAGTAACATTACTTGAATAGAGTATTAAGTAAGTATCTAAGTACACATCAAAAAAATATAAAATACAATAAAATATCTAAATTCATTTTGTATCTAAGTTTTACAGATTTAAATCTCACCAAGGCCTTCCCCTTTCCATATATATCCACTATCTGCATATCCAAAATAAATAAATAAATAAAATTCAAGAAAAAAATTCCCAAGAAATCAAAGACCATATGTGGGGAAGTATACTTGCCAATTATTTTGCGCTGATTTTGGAGGGGGGTGTATGTAATAACCTCCAGGTCATTTTCTCCATTTTCGTGCATTTTTGGTGTTTTGTATCTTCTCATAGTGGATATAGGTCATTTATGACTTGTCAAGACCGTCGGTTCGATTTTCGGACAGTTCATTTGGGTTTTAACCCCATTTCCCTATTTTGGAGCCTTTAAAGTTGAGAAATTGGTCTTGGACCAAAACTTTCAGTAAACGACCTCAGATGAGAATTCCGACAACTCCACTAGCTCCGAAACCTAGATTTTAGTCTAGGGAGACCCTTGGTCCGGGCCTCGAGGCTTCCGTGCTTATTTTGGGCTATTGGGTGAAATTTGATGAAAATGAAATAGTGGGTGTGGGGTCTACTTTCTATTGAAACACTCTCATATGGAAATTTCAATGGTTTCGTTGAGTCCAGAATGTTGAATTTGGTTGGGTAGCACAGTTTGTTTGGGTGCACGGGATTTCGAATGAATCTCGAACCCCCAGTCGGAGTCCTTAAGGACTTGGCATTTTGCTAGTTTTGCAACAGCTGGTGCAGGCCCAGTCTCTTCGTGTTTATGAAGATTTGGCCACTTTCGTGAAGGGTCAAGTCTTTGACCATCAGGATTATGAGCCTTCTCTCTCACTTACGATAAAGTGTCTGGTCCAGTCCCTTCTTCGCGTTCGCGAAAGCTTCATCGTGTTTGTGACAGCGTTATCTAGTTGTTCATTGTGTTTTCACCTAGTTCCTCATATTCATAAAGAATTATTTCTCTGTGCTTCATGATTGCGGCCAGGGGTCTTCGCGATCACGAGGAGTAACCCCCTGGCAGTACATAAACCCCTCTTCCTCAAATTTCAACCATTCTTTAACGCTTTTTACTTGAAAGCTCAAGAACTCATGAGGAATTATAAATTTGAGCTGGGGATGAGTAGACTACGTTGAGTTTATCATTTCCTCATTGTTTTCTGTTGAGTTCTTAGCCTAAATTTTTCGTTTAATTCTTGATTTTCACTTTTTTTTTCTTCTTAGACCTTGGGGCTGTTTTGAACCCCAATTGAGACTCTATTTGTGCTCAAATTTTAAGCATGCTTTACTTGTCCTTTGAGGGACCTCGTGACAAATTCAATTTTTGGAACTCCATTAGTGGGCCCCACGGGCCTATTTTTGACCCAATTTTTAGCCCAGAGTTTTATATTGCAATATGTGTCTCATTTTACTCGTATTAACGTACATATTAAGTATTTGATAACGCGATGATATTCAGAGATTAAGGAGTGAAAACCAGCAGTTCATGGATGGTTTGAGACTCCAGTTCGGCTATGAGGTAGGCTATGGTCTACTCTTCTCTGTGAGATTGTGTTTTATATAGATTGCATGCTAGGTGGGGATTATAAGATAGGTTTAAAGCTAGTATATCCTGAATTGGCATGTTTAGGGGACTTAGAATAGAAATGCAAATTGAGCCTTAGCCTAGAATACCCACTATAGTTATGGGACTCTAATATGCCTGAATATAGACTTGTGTGACCTTAGGTTGACATTAAGGATCCTTTAGTATGAGATTTACAATATTGCTTAGTGATTTGGGAGATATCCCTCGATTATATCCTCCTAGTATCTTGATGGACGTATTTACCTTAGTCTTTCTAAGTTATAATGTTGTTATCCTTGAAATTTGTAAATTGTTGGGCCCAAGGACATGGTTGTGAGACCAATTGGACACCAGGTTAGTACTCTATTCTCTGAAATGATGTGGTTTAGTTCATAGACTCTTAGACGTTTACATTTGTATTGTTTGGATATTGGTGATGGCATGCATACATTTCGACGCATTGTCGCTTATTTAGTGGTAAGATTCCAACTAAAACCTTGATTTCACTATTGTTTTGTAAAAAGGGACTTATTCTCACTTTTTTACTTTTAAAACTGATTTTCAAACGAAAGTCGAACTACTTTTATTATTGGTTTTATGATCTCCTAAATTTAGTATACTACTTTGGAAACTTGGACCAAGGTGGATTCCGATCCACTCATGATCCACTATTTTATGACCACTTATTCATTTCGGTCGAGGCCACCCTTTCTACATTATTTTTACCATTTTAGTCCCAAATTCAATCTCGCATAATGGATTTACAGATTTGCACTTATTTAGCCTCGGTTTGAGTTTGACCACTTTTTTAATACTTTTATTTCTCTCTGGTACTGGACGGAGCAGATTTATTATGATTGGTTTTTGGAAGTCCTGGTTCGGGACCAAGCAGTATATACAAATATACCAAGGCCCCTGTAGTACCCTCTCTCTGGTAACCACGTGCTGGATGAGGTGATACCATAGGTCCTGCCTTGCGAGCCGGCAAGCCAAAAAAGGTTTATATACTTAGTACGCTTTGGCTCTCAGATGGTTTGGTAGTATTGGCTTTTCGTTGCATTCATTCATATGCATTCCCTATCACCAGTATAATTGTTTAGCGCCTGTATCTATCGGTCTTATGGGGGGCTGGATTGGAATGGGCTATGGTTGTTGTTTGCTGAGTGATTGCTTGTATCTTTTAGGCTTATGAGGGCTCAGTTAGGTTATTGTTTTTCTGGGCTAGTCAGTTATATTATTACTTGGTCATCATTGCATAGTTCATGGCAAGCTAGTTATGGATTGGTACCGAGATGGTAGGTACGTTCCCGAGTTTTTTTTCTCTTCATTTTGATTAGTTACTTTTTGGTTAAATCCTATTATTGTGATAGGGTTCGCCCTTATTTTTATGATCCTTGAGATGCTAGGCTAGCTCCCTCGGGTTAGTACCTCTATGTTTAGTTTCCTTTATGATGTGATTGTTTTATCCTTCTTCTTCTTATCTACTCTTATTATATATTACCTCCTTGCCTAGTACTACTATTAAATAATCCTTTTTCACTCTTCTTGACTTATCGGTTAGCTGGTTATGGTACTAAACTTTGGCCCTGATCACTTGTAGTATATGATTGCTTATCCTTACCTCTCCTTTAGTAATGTTATGCTTCATTTCATAGATAGGTGTCTGTAATGTATATTTTTGCTTTCCATGTTATTTATACTTGCATTATCTTTGGAGCTTAGTTGATCGATTCCTACTAAGTACCTCGTGTTGGTACTCATATCATACTTCTGCACCCTACATATCATAGTATGAGTTCTCACAGCTGATGTGTGCATCTTGTGGAGCTTTCATGGATCAGAGATTTGGGGTGAGCTCCTAGCGTCCAGAGTTGTTCCTACTCTTCTTCTATTACTGGACTGATCTTTATTTTGTATTTTAGAGACAGTTCTATATATATTTTCATTATTCTTACCTTGTACTCTTGTTTGGTTAGTAGCTCTTGTACCGACCTCACCAGGACTTGAGAAATATTTACTTTCTTCTTGTCTTATTTCTCATTCTTATTTAGTTTTACTTTCGTATTTCTTGTTAGTCCGTTACAAGTTTTTCTAGACTATGGGTTTGCTTACCTACTGATGGGTTATGGTAGGTGCCATCATGACCTGAGAAATTGGGTCGTGACAGTTTGGTATGAGAGTGTAGGTTCACCAGTGCTGTTGGTACAAGAGCAAAGTGCCTAGTAGAGTCCTGTAGATCTGTACAGAGATGTCTGTATCCTATGTTCAGGAGGCTGTAGGGAATTCTTAGGAAATCCCAATTCTTGACTCCTTATTGTGTGTCCGTATTTCAATAAACTTCTGAATACCTCTTTTGACTCCACTCTTTCTTAGATGTATAGCACGAGGTTGTCGATAGATACGGATGGGACTTCTATACGTGTTGCTAGAGTTTCAGTTCAGAGTCAGACCAAAGAGTTGGAGCTTAGTAGCGAGGATCTTGAGCATCAACCAAAGGATCTTGGGCTAGCCCAGTCTCTAACAGGGTTTTAGTCCTTCAGGATTCAGTGTTTGGGCTTTCAAGCCTTTTCAAGGATATGCCACAGGCAGAGGTGGTGTTTGGTACTTCGAGTTGTTCTCAGGCTAGAGTTGGGTTTGTAGGTATTCAACAGGGCTCATTATCAGTTTTAAAGTATGAGATAGGGTTTCTCAAGTGGGCCAGGCATACTTCTATGTTATATCCTACAGAGCATGAGATAGTGCATGGGTTTATCAGGGACTAGTATTACCACTCTATTTGGCATCGGAGCATTTGATATCAGCTAGATCTATTTCCCTTTAGGTTGTTAATCATGCAAGAACTACAAAGGGGGCATGTCTTGAGACATATGGAGGTGGCGATAAGAGGTCATGTCAGCAATACATTGTTAGTGGTATTCTATCGAGAAATAGGGATTCTCCTAGCAGACATCAACATCACTTGTAGCCTATCAGGTCCACTTAGGTAGTGCCAAAGATTATAGATGACTCTCTAACATGTTGTGGTGGTCTCAGTGGATAGAGTTTTAGTCAAGTATTATGAGTTTCTCGATGTAGGTCTTTAAACCATGGCGATTGTTCTAGGTCAGCACGTACATTATATCAAAAAGTTCCAGGGGCATGTTATAATTGTGGAGAGGTTGGTCATTAGTATAGGGAGTGTCCCAGGCTTGAGTTGGTCATCCAGTTGGGGTTAGCTCATGTTTCTCACCAAATTATAGCTTTAGGGGTTTGTTACAACTGTAGAGAGTCCGATCATTGGTCCAGAGGGCATCCTCGGTGTGGGATTATAAAGTAGTCAGCACTGTTAGATCAGTCTCTTAGGGATATGGCACCTTTGGTCAGAAGCGTTGCCCTTGGTATTTTAGTTGGTCATTCAATGCTCAGTTCAAGGTTGGACGTATTCAGATTCATACTTCTTCGGGCATGTCAGGGACCATGGCTTTAGATTCCATCATTACAAGTGTGGTTTTAATTTGATATCTTTTAGTTTCTATTTGAATTGAGTTGGGGTTTTCATACCCATCGATTTTCAAATGCCTTGATGTTACTATATTTATTGTTGTAAGCCTTTGTGTAGATTTATGCATATATGACTACCCCCGTAGATATTTTCTTTTAGTAGTGGATTGAGTAGATCGTTATTGTGATTGTCTTGGGGTGTAGCACTTGGGTAAATCCCCTTTTCTTTGACATATTAGCCTTGATGTGATCCTAGAGTGGTACTGGTTGTTTTTCATTTTGAGCCACCTGCACTTTATTCTATTTTTACTATTGGTATTGTTTTAGCTTTGATTGATCCTTACTTGATAGACGACTAGACTAGCTTTATCTAGTTAGTATCCATTTCTTGCGATTCATGTCCGTTTGGCTTAGACGGATACCTTGATTGGTTGGTTTTTCTTTCTTTTGGTAAGGCAAGTTCAGATGTAGAATGGGTTGTTGAAGTGAAGGAAGGTTTGCTTCCATGGTTTTGTAGTGATTCTAGAGTTATCAATCCTTTTCTATAGCCTATTCCTAAGGTTGGTAAGTTGAGGTTTGTTCGTTTGATCTGCCTAGTTTGTCAACTAGTAGTAGTTTTGATCTTGATGTGGGTGTTGAGTTAAGTACTCTATTCTTTTTATGATGTCGTTCGTGGTTTAGTTAAGTTGAGGGAGGTTTAGACAGGTGATTTTAGTAGCTTCTCATTTCAGAATTTGTTCGGTCTAGTATGACTTCGTGGATTATTTCCACTTGGTGGTGTGTCCTTTTATATCAATTATCGGTAACCAAAAGGTGTGACTATAAGAAGTGTGTATAAGTGACCATTTTATCTTTATTGCTCAAGATTTATCTACCATTAGTACTACTCTTTGCAGCCTCGGTGAGTTCTTGGTTATGCCTTGACGTGTTATTCCCCTCAGCGTATGTGGATTTTATTGCTCGTACCTTTAGCCCATGGTTTTGTCGCATTGTGATTATGTTCTTCGGTAATATTTTAGTTTCATCCATTATGGGAATCGTTGGGTATATTCTTTGTTTGGGAAAGTGAGATTTCTTTGGGTATTTGACATTAAAAAAGATTTGTTGGCTCCAACTATGATTTTAGACTCTTTTGGATGACGACTGAAAACTTTTGATAGATTTTAGAGTGTGGATGTTTACTCTTTAACAGGATAAGTTTGGATAGTAGAGGCTGAGTGGTTCAGCTCTAGTGTTAAGATTATAGCTATGAATTGTGTAACTTAGTTGCAGTCCCCTTTCGAGGTTTGAATTCAGTTGAACATTTGTTGAGAGGATGACTAGGCCTACTCATTACCTATCGGCTTAGTTTTCTTCAGTTCAAGGAGATTGTATTAGATAGATGTTCGAAGAATGGTCCATTTGCACATGGTGTTAGTTTCTGCTGCTTCTAACTTTGGTTCTCAGTTTTCATTGGACTTTTAGAAGTCTACTCAGTGGAAGAAGTGCACTTGAGTTAGGCTTAGTATGGTTTCACCCACAGTAGGTGGGGAATTCAGGAGCGGATCATTCAGTTTTGAGAAGTTGTGCTTCAAACTCATGACTATTAGTATTGAGGGTCAACGGGACCAGTTAGTAGCTTTGACATAGATCGCAAACATTGGTCACCACCATTTAAGTATTCAGGTAGAACCTTATGAGATGGTGTTTATAAATTAATCCATATAGATTTTCAGTGGACTAGATTCATTCCTTCGAGGTTAGTTGCGATATGATTATGCAAATAGAACATGGATGATGTTGTAGAGGTTCTGAGTAGTTCAGAGAAGGCAGCAGGTTTAGAAATATAAGGGAATGTTAGATTTGGAGGTTGGAGTTGGTTGTATGGTTTATGCATTGGGTTGTCTTTTGAATAGTCAAGTTTTTGCTTAATTGTGCTCGAGTTGGTGTGATGTCGGTGTGCTTTGGTTTGGGGTTTGCGTACTTCGGTTGAGTGTGGTTCAGTCGGAGGCTAGTTGACTTTTGAAGATAAGTTAGTGGTTATTTGGTAAGTGGAGTAAGCAAGTAAATAAAAAGGGGATACCTTTAGCAAAATCCATTAGAAGCATTGTTTGGCTTTGGAAGTTACCTGGGTAATCTTGTAGGGCATGCGGTCTAGTACCTTTTCCTTTCAAGCTTTCATAGTCTTTCTATCTATTGACTTTTGAGGATAAAAGTCCTTTAAGTAATGGATGTTGTAATGACCCTGTAGGTCATTTTCTTCATTTTCATGCATTTTTAACATTTCTTGTTTTCCCATAGTGGCTATAAGTCATTTATGACTTGTCGGGACTGTCGATTTGGTTTTTGGGCAGGTCATTTGGGTTTTAAGCCCATTTTCTTGTTTTGGAGCCTTTGAAGTTGAGAAATTGGTCTTGGACCAAAACATCTATTAAAT
The DNA here is from genome assembly GCA_031232105.1 of Capsicum rhomboideum. Classification (NCBI taxonomy): domain Eukaryota; kingdom Viridiplantae; phylum Streptophyta; class Magnoliopsida; order Solanales; family Solanaceae; genus Capsicum; species Capsicum rhomboideum. Next base: position 40,151,066 of record CP124719.1, on the reverse strand, counting down.
GGCCTCAAATGAGAATTCTGATAGTTCCATTTTCTCTGGAACATGGATTTTAGGCTAAAGGGACCCTTATTTTGGGTCCCGAGGCTTTCGAGCTCATTTTGGGCTATTGGGTGGAGTTTGGTGAAAAATAAAACAGTGGGTGTGGGGTCCAATTTTTATCAAAATGACCTCTGATGGGAATTTTGATGGTTTCATTGCATCTGGAATGTCAAATTTAGTCAGGTAGCATAATTTATTCGCATATATGGGGTTCTGAATGAATCTCGAGCCCCCGATCGGAGCCCGTGAGAACTTGGCATTTTGCTGGTTTTTCAGCATCTGATGCATGCCCAATTTACTCATCACATTTATGAGGAGTTGGCCTTGTTCGTGAAGGGTCAAGTCTTTGACCATCGCGATTGTGAGCCTTCTCTTATGTTCGCGATGAAGGTTTGACCTGACCCGATCTAGTCCCTTCTTCGCATTTGCAAAGGCTTCATTGCATTTGCGATGGCCTTCTCCAGTTGTTCATCATATTTGCAGCTAGTTTCTCGCATTTGCGATGAACGATTTCTCTATTCTTTGTGATCGAAGCCAGTGGTCCTCGCGAATGTGATGTGTAACCCCCTGGCAACATATAAACCCCTCTTTAGAAAAGTTCACCCATTCTTTAACCCTTTTCCCTCCATATTTGAACTTGAAAGCTCAAGAACTGGTGGGGAATTATAAATTGGAGCTGGGATGAGTAGAGGACATTGAGGTGATCATATCCTCGTTATTATCTCTTGAGTTCTTGGCCTAAATTCTTCGTTTAATTCATGATTTTCACTTTCATTTTCCTTAGCCCTTGGGGCTGTATTAAGCCCTAATTGAGACTCTGTTTGTTCTCAACTTTTGAGCATGCATTCCTTGTCCTTCGAGGGACCTCTTGATGAATTCAATTTTTGGAATTCCGTTAGTGGGCCTCACGACCTATTTTGACCTAATTTTTGGCCCAAAGTTTAATATTGCAATATGGGTCTCATTTTACTCATATTAATATGTAGTGTATGTATTTGATAGAGCAACGACATTCAGAGATCGAGGAGTAGATATGAGTAGTTGTGGATAGTTTGAGACTACTGTTGGGCTATGAGGTAGGTTATGGTCTACTCTTCTATATGAGATTGTGTATTATATAGATTGCATACTAGGTGGGGATTATAGGATAGGTGTATAGCTAGTATATCCTGAATTGGCATGTTTAAGGGACTTAGAATAGAAATATAAATTGAGCCTTAGCCATGAATACCCGCTATAGTTATGGGACTCTAGTACGTCTAACTATTGACTTATTTGACCTTAGGTTGACATTAAGGATCCTTTAGTATAAGATTTATGGTATTACTTAGTGATTTGGGTGATATCTCTTGATTAGATCCTTCCAATAGCTTGATGGGTGTATTTACCTCAGTCTTTCTAAGTTATAATATTGTTATCCTTGTAATTGTATATTGTTAGGCCTAAGGCCGTGGTTACGAGACTAGTTGGACACCAGGTTAGTACTTTATTCTCTAAAAGGATGTGGTTTAGTTCATAGATGCTTAGACGCTTACATTTGTATTATTTGGATATTGGTTATGGCGTGCATACATTTAGACGCACTGCCGCTTATTTAGTGGTACGGTTCCAACTAAAACCTTGATTTCACTACTGTTTTCTAAAAAGGGACTTATTTTCACTTTTTCACGTTTAAAACTGATTTTCAAATGGAAGTCGTACCACCTTTATTATTAGTTTTATGATCTCTTAAATTTAGTATACCACTTTGGAAACTTGGACTGAGGCGGACTTCAATCCACTCCTGATCCACTATTTTATCACAACTTATTCATTTTGCTCGAGGGAGAACCTGGCCCTTTCTACATTATTTTTATCGTTTTAGTCTCAAATTCAATCTCGGGTAATGGATTTACAGATTTACACTTATTTAGCCTTAATTCGTGTCTGAGCACTTTTTTATACTTTATTTCTCTCTGGACGGTGTAGATTTACTATGATTGATTATTGGAGGTCCTGGTTCTAGACCAGGCAGTATATACAGATATCTCAAGGTCCCTGTAGTACCCTTTATCCGAGAACCGCATGCTGGATGAGGTGATACCATAGGTCCTGCCTTGCGAGCCGGCAGACCAAAGAAAGTGTATATACTTGGTACATTATGGAGCTCAGACGGTTTGGTAATATTGGATTTTTGCTGCATTCATTCATATGCATTGCCTATCACCAGTATAATTGTTTGGCGCCTGTATCTATCGGTCTTATGGAGGGCTAGATAGGTATGGGCTATGGTTGATGTTTGCTGAGTGATTGCTTGTACCTTCTGGGCTTATGGGGGTGCGATTAGGTTATTGTTTGTCCGAGCTAGCCAGTTATATTATTATTTGGTATTCATTGCACAGTTCATGGTAGGCTGGTTATGGATTGTTACCGAGGTGGTTGGTACGTTCCCGAGTTCTTTTTCTCTTTATTCTGATTATATACTTTTTGGTTAAAGCCTATTACTGTGCTAGGGTTCACCCTTATTGTTATGATTTTCGAGATGCTAGGCTAGCTCCCTCAGGTTAGTGCCTCCATGTTTAGTTTCCTTTATGATGTCAATGTATTCTCCTTCTTCACCTTTTCTATTCTTATTATGTAGTACTTCCTTGCCTCGTACTAGTATTGTATAGTCCTTTTTCACTCTTTTTGACTTATCGTTAACTGCTTATCATACTATACTTTCTTCCTAATTATTTGTAGTATATGATAGCTTATCCTTACCTCGCTTTTAGTATTGTCATGCTTCATTTTGTAGATAGGTGTCTGTAATGTATATTCCTGTTTTCCATGCTATTTATACTTGCATATCTTTGGAGCTCAGTCGACCGATGCCTACTGAGTACCTCGTGTTGGTACTCATGCCACACTTCTCCACCCTGCAGATCATAGTATGAGTTCTTGCTGATGACATGTGCATCGTGTGGAGCTGCCATGGATCAGAGATTTGGGGTGAGCTCCTAGCATCCAAAATTGTTCCTGCTCTCTCTCTTTTGCTGGACTGATCTTTATTTTGTATTTTAGAGACAGTTCTGTATATATTTGCGTTGTGCTTACCTTGTATTCTTGTTTGGTTAGTAGCTCTTGTATCAACCTCACCAGGTTTTGGGAAATATTTAATTTCTTCTTGTCTTCTTTCTCATTCTTATTTAGTTTTACTTCTGCATTTCTTGTTAGTCTATTACTAGCTGTTCCAGACTATGGGTTGGCTTACCTACTAGTGGGTTATGGAAGCTGCCATCACGGCCTGATAAATTGGATTGTGACAGGGGGAACCTTGAAGAGGTCCTTTTTTATGTTCTCTTTTGTTGTTAAACTGTAAGCTAGAAGAATTCACAGTGGAACCTTTTAACCCTATAAACTACTTTAATATTGAAGGAGAAACTATAAAAGAGATTGAGATTACAGAAATCTGAAGATTCTCATACATAAATCAAATATTGTTTTGATGAATTATTCTGTTGTGAGGTCAAAAAGGAAGAGGTCATCTGATCTTCTAGACTTGGGCATCAATAGATAAGATTTGTTTTGCTTTAGATAGTGTCCTATTTTAGGCCTTTTTATCTAATCCTGACTTTGGGCCAAGTCATTTTGTTTCAGATATTGTTTTTGATTTTGAACATATAAAATATCCCAAATGGCCAACATTCGTTAAACAAAAAAGAGTTTTTTCTTTTTTTCTTTTGTCATGTAGTTTTTAAATTTATTTTTGTAATACATAGGGGAATGAGAAATAGATTACAAGATGAAAAATTGAACCCTCACCATATTGAAGAATCTCTTTTAAATGTTTTCTTTTGTTGCAAATTTTAAGAGTCAAGAAAAAATTTACGGTGCAACTTTAACCCTATAAGTTTTTTTTGATATTGAAGGAGCAACTATAAAAGATAATAAGATTACAAAAATCTGAAGTTTCTCATATATAGAATTTGCTTTTTTCCTTTTGTCATGTAGTATTTTTTTAATTATTTTTTCTATTATATACTAGTTTCTCGGCACGTGCATTGCACGTATATATCAAGTTCAATAATACACAATTTTATTTTAAAAAACTGTAATTTTACTTGAATAAAATTTTAAGTAAGTATCTAAGTAAACTTCAAAAAAATACAAACTACAATGAGGTATCTAAGTTCATTTTGTTTCTAATTTTTGAAGATTGAAATCTCACCAATGCCATCCCCTTCCCATATATATCCAGTGCCCGCATCTCCAAAGTAATAAACAATTCAGTATTAAACATTTCCAAGAAATCAAAGACCATGAGGGGGGAAGTATACTTACAATCATTTTGCTATGATTTCGAGGGGGGAGGAGGACCTTTAAGAAGTCCATTTTCATGTTCTCTTTTGTTGTTAAACTTTAAGGTAGTAGAATACACAGCGGAACCTTTTAACCAAGTAAACTATTTTAATATTGAAGGAGAAAGTATAAAAGAGATTGAGATTACAAAAGTCTGAAGATTCTCATAGACAAAGCAAATGGAGTCTTCATGAATCATTCAACTGTGAGGTCAAAGAGGAAGAGGTCGTCTGATCTTCTAGACTTAGGGCATCAATAGATAGGATTTGTTTTGTTTTCGATAGTTTCCTATTTTAGACCTTTTTATTTAGGCCAGACTTTTGGCCAGGTCATTTTGTTTCAGACTTTGTTTTAGATTTTAAATATATAAAATGGCCCAAATGAACAATATTCGTTAAACAAAAAAGAGTATTTTCTTGGAGATAAGTAATAAAAACACCCCTAAACTTGACGCGAATTATTACTTTAGTCCCCGAACTATTCAAATCCTTAAAAACACCTCTTTACTTGACTAAGTGAATTTTAAAACACCCCTCTTATGCCACACGCGTGTATATGTGGAATTTTCTGCTGATGTGGCATACACATAGATATATATAGTAAAAAAAATATTTAAAAATTTATTCTTATGAGAAAAATTAATTTTTTTCTTACCCCATCCTATCCCCTACCCAGTACCCCATCCCACACAGCACCACCCAATTTTTTTTAAAAAAACAAGATTAATTTTTTTTCTTATCCCACCCCACTGCCTTCCTCTACTCCCCCCCCCCTCCCCCGCTAAAAAAAAAATTAAAATTTTTAAAATTATTTTAAAAATAAAATAATTTTTTTTTCTTATCCCATCCCCCTAAATAAAAAATTTAACTTTTAAAAAATTTCTTACCCCCACACCGACCCTTAACCCCCCCCCCCCCCCAAAAAAAAAAAAAAAAAAAATTCCTACCCCCACTACTCCCACACCCGCAAAAATTTATTTTCTTTTTTTGTGTTAGATATATATAAATGCTTTTAGAAATATCTTTTCTACTTGCATATCGAATACAAGAAAATATGTAAGAAAAAATATATTTAATTTGTTTTTAAAAATAATTTTAAAAATTAAAAAAAAATTGGGGGGGGGGGGAGGTTGGGGTACTAGGTAGGGGATGGGATGGAATAAGAAAAAAATATTTTTTTTTAAAATAAGAAAAAAATATTTTTTTTTAAAATAAAAAAAATTCTTCTTCTATTATTTAATTGCTAAATTCTTAGCATTTAATGTTTTAAATAATTTTTTTGATTAATATATATATATATATATATATATGTGTGTGTGTGTGTGTGTGTGTGTGTGTGTGTGTGTGTATGTGTGTGCTACATCAGCAGAAAATTTCACATATACATACGCGTGGCATAAGAGGGGTGCTTTTAAATTCACTTATTCAAGTATAGGGGTGTTTTTAAGGTTGTCAATATTCGGGGACTAAAGTAATAATTCGCATCAAGTTAGGGGTGTTTTCAATACTTATTTCTATTTTCTTGTTTCCTCTTGCCATGTAGTTTTTGGAGTTATTTTTTTCTATGTAGGGAAAGGAGAAATATATTACAAGGTGGGAAATTAAACCCTCATCATATTGAAGAATCTCTTTTAAATGTTCTTTTTTGTTGTAAATTTTGAGAGAAGAAGAATTTATGGTGCAACTTTTTAACCCTATAAACTACTTTAATATTGAAGGAGAAACCATAAAAGAGATTGAGATCACAAATATCTGAAGATACTCATATATAGAGATTTTGCTTTTTTTTCCTTTTGTAATGCAGTATTTTTTAATTATTTTTTATTACATACTAGTTTATCGGCACTTGAGTTGCATGGGTATATCAAGTTCTATAATACTCAATTTTGTAAAAAAAATAAATAGTAATATAACTTGAATAAAATTTTATGTAAGTACCTAAGTACACTTCAAAAAATATAAAATACAATGAGGTATCTATGTTCATTTTGTATCTAAATTTTGCAAATTGAAATCTCAACATGGCCTGCCCCTTCCCATATACATCTACTGCCAGCATCTCCAAGATAAATTAAAAATTTAAAGAAAAAAATTCTCAAGAAATCAAAGACCATAATGGGGAAACTATACTTACCAATCATTTTGCACTGATATTGGGGGGGGGGGGGAGTTGAACAACCCTCATAGTGATTTTTAGCTTTTGCTATATTTTGATCATTTTTCCTTTCCCGTACTTTCTTTAGGTCATTTATGAGTTGTGGGATGGTTGGCATGGTCCCCAAAGAATTCGGGAGTGATTTATGTGAGTTTGTCGTTTTGAGTAGCCTTTAAAGTGGTATAATTAACTTTGGTCAATATTTTATGATCCGAGCTTCGGATGAGAGTTTCTTCAGTTCCATTAGATCCAGAATGTCAATTTTGGGTTAATAGCATGGTTGGTTCGGGTTCCAAGGTTATCAGTTTGATTTTGAGTCTTTAGATGAAAAGTTGGTTTTAAGCTGTCTAGAGTTGATTTTGGAGGTAATTTATTGATAACTACCTCTGTTGGAAATTCTAACTGCTCCATTAAGTTTGTAATGTTGTTTCCAAGCTATTATCATATTTGGTTTGTGTTCGGGAGGTTCCGGATGAGTTTTTGAATATTTTGGGTGCTTTTGCCCTATTTAAGTATAACCGGTCGACAAAAGGTTCATTATTAGTTTTAAAGATCAAACCATTATTTCAAAACTTCTAAAATGTCATGCATGAATTATAGGATTGATCTGGAAAGTTTGGTATAACTTCGATAAGTCGAAATCATGTTTTTGTTCTGGAATATGAAACAATTCTTTAACGAGCAAAAACAATAGCTGACTGGGCAAACCTGCATGAAATTGAGTTCTGATTGAATGAGTAGATTCGTATCATTATCTAGAAATTATAAGAAAAAGAATTAGTGTATTTCGCTATCGTATGAGCGATTTAATGAGCAAAAACAATAGTTGACTGGGCAAATGTGCATGAAATTGAGTTCCGACTGAACGAGTAGATATGTATCATTATTTAAAAATTATAAGAAAAAGAATCGGTGCATTTCACTATCATATGAGGGATTTATGGCCTTTTAAGTGAAAACAAAAGTTGCTGGTGCACACCTTTAGCGACAGAAAAATAGACTTTTAGCGATGGACAATAAGCTTTAGAGACGGAAATCGCACCTAAACATATTGTAAATTTCATACTTCATCCTTTCACTAAATGAGAGCTAGGAAGCTCCATTTGAGGTGATTCATGATTCATTTTTCTTGTATAATCATTGGGTATGTGATTCTACCTTCATTTTATTCATTTTTCAAGATTATCCATCTGGTTTTTTGTGATTTTGATTCATAATATTGAGATTTAAAATCAAAAGTTATGAAATCAAAAGTTCTTGATTTGAAGGTTGAATTGGAATGGGTTTTCATTGATTTTTGGAATTTAAGGTCCTTGTATCATGCATAAACTGATTTAAACAAAAGTTTTACAAAATTTCCCATTTTAAACCGCATTTGATAATAGAGATTTGAGGCTTTACCGGTAAAGTGAAATATTGATATTTTGGTAATTTCCAACCTGATTGCTTCTCGATTTCCCTTGGGTTTTTAGATTTAGAACCACTTAAAGTATGAGAAACATGATTCTTAAATAAAATTCTGAGTTTACCCATTTATTTTTGGAATAGATTTTTGAAGTGATTTTAGACTCGGAACAAAAATATATCGATATGGCTATCGATGAACTCCTTTTGACTTGTAGATATCATATTTGATTAGATTGGACATGTTTGGTGATGATTCGAGGGAGTAGAGCTTCCATTTGATGCTTTGGGTTGTGTTTTGGCTTGCAGATCTTCTTTAAACGCAAGTTGAGATATACCTTGACTCTTTTCTGAGGTGTTTATGTGTTGTATGCTTATTTTCATTTATTTTGTGAATCACTTAGGAATTAGGGATCCCACTTCAATGAAATGGTGATCATCTTTGCTGGTATCAGAGTTTTTTGATGAGTTGTATTTATATTAGTAGTCTATCTTATTTAGTCTTGTTACTTGTGAATATGCTTAGAGTAGATTGTAGATAGAAAACTTTTTGATCTTGGGTAAATTGATATAGGATACCTATTTAAGAGCTTGAACCGTGGTTAGTGAATAGTTGATGTAATTAATGAGTTTTAGTATCTCTTAGGATATGACCGATGGTAATATTGATAAGCACGTTAAGATAGGAATCTTGCTTAGGTATGAGTAAGCAAATGGAGGCGAAATCGTAGCTCTCTTTTTAGTTACTTATTCTATTAATGTCATCTTTGGGAAATGTGAGACCTATTGTTTAGAACAAACTAGGTTTTGGGTAAGTTCACTATATCTGAGTTGTTTGGATTGTGCATTATTATCGTGTTACCCGTGTGAGGGATTATATGCATATTATTATTGACTTGGAGATTATATTATTGTGATTTCCGTGTGGGGGCTTGATTTGATATCATAGGCCTTATTTGTGCATTAATTGTCATTATTATTGTTGTGATACCCGTGAGGAAATTCCAATTTTCCCTAAACTAGAAAAAATGAGACAACAAAGTCGCGATGCCTACCTTACCATCTTTGTCCAAATAAGGGTTCTAAGGAGAATGTTGATCATCACCTGGTCCAATAGACTCTATCTTCCCCCTCATAGTGAGTCCTTTCTTTCGTGATGAACTGTTGGCACCAGTCCTACATTTTGTCTCTGTGGACCTAGGAGAAAAGGGGCGGAGGCTTGAATAGATATTATAGGTCTTATTTGTGCATTATTTTCTTTATTTTTATTGTGATACCCGTGTGGGGGGCTTGAATAGATATTATAGGCCTTATTTGACCATTATTTGCCTCTATCATTATAGTGATGCCCGAGAGAGGGGCTTGAAATGATATTATTGATGTCTTACATGACTATTTATTCCAGTGGTTCCATGCGGTGGCCTATATCATGAATTATTTTCATATTGATTGATTCTGAGTTCATTTATACCTGTATTAAATTGATTATGATCTTCTTACTGATTGGTTATGAGCATTACATCCTCATTTAATCCATACATATTTATGAGATTGGTACCAGTGAGAAAAACTAATTTTGAAAGAAAGATATTTTATAAAACCCTTGGTCGAGGTCATTTGTTAGCAAGGATGATTGAGACATTTTGTAAAACCCTTGGCCGAGATCATTTGCCGGCAAGGTTGATTGTGATATTTTATAAAACCCTTGGTTGAGGTCATTTGTCGGCAGGGTCCTTGGCGGAGGTCATTTACCGGCAAGGTTGATTGAGATTGTGAAAGTATATGGGTTGCGAACCCCCCATAGGTCCTGTCCTGAAGCGCTGAGGCTTGGAAGGTGTATACGAAATATCCCATCATCATCACTACATTGTATTGCATTCCTTGATATGGTTTGATATTGTCACGACCCAATATTTGGGTCATGATGGCGCCTATCGTAACCCACCAATAGGCAAGCCAAACCCTAGTCCGGAGCAACAAGCGACGGGCTAACGGGCGGAATCTCATAAAACAGAGAAGAAGTGGAAGTAACCATAACCATATTTATAAACATGCTAAGACTGAGAAGGAAGAGGACAACGTATATAAAGTCTAGAACCCCTCCCAAGACCTGGTGGGGTCAGTACATGAGCCACTACTAACATACCCAAAATACAAGACAGAAACCAAACATGTATAATAAGTACAATAGTCTTGAGAGCAAAAGACTATACAGTAGAGGATGGAGTAGGATCTGCCTCGGACGTCAGTAAGCTCACCCTGCTCCGGAATCAGTGCTGAGAAAAGAGTCACGTCAAAATCGTCGACTGGTGCCTGAATCTGCATCGGGGAAAAAGATGCAGAAGTGCAGTATGAGTACCGGGGCAACGGGTACTCAGTAGGCATCATCGGCCGACTGAGCTCAAAGTAATATAAGCAAGCTAAAATGCGAGGGTGTATGCTAAGTCCGGGGTATAAGTAACAAATACATAAGTAACTGCCGAGGCGTGTAGATATGCTTAGGAAATAAATAAATGTGATACCGAATAATTGAGTAAATAAATGCGTATGTAAACACACAAGTCAAACATAACCTATCTGGGCCTCCATAAACCCGATAGGCACACGGAAGAAAACAATAACCCAGCCTGGCCCCCATAAACCGGCGGGACACACAAAAATAGTAAATGCATAGTCACCAGTGTCTCGAAGCTGTATCAGTATCCAGTAACCACAATAACCAACAAGAGTGCACCGGGCTTGAACCGGCACAAATGGGTAATAACAAGAGGCCAGACGCCGGATTCGAACCGGAAGTAGTGGGTAATAACAAGAGGCCACATATATATCATATCTGCCGGACTCGAACCAGAACTTATAGCACAACAACATCATAATCACGGTACCCAGTACCAAAACTCTCCAATCATATCATAACCAGATGCCGGACTCGAACCGGAACTCATAATAATCAGTGGCCGGACTCGAACCGGAACTCATAGTGTACCACAATCCGGGGCCGGACTCGAACCGAAACACCCAATAGTCAATAACCAAAATCATCATACCTGAATCAGTAGCCGGACTCGAACCGGAATTCATCATAGCCAGTAACCAGAACAGAATCAAAGGTCATATCATATCAAATAAACGGGGAACGCCTTAGTGCCAAGTCATTACTATTATATAGGTACAGAAGCTAACTCTACAACATGCTACAAGTCAATCTCGGGGTCCTTCTAGGTCAACTACCTACTGTAAAAATATGTATATAAAAGTCTGGGTATACATTACAAGTCATGGAAAGGCGGTTCAGCGTTCTAAGTCAAACTAGCCGACCCCAATCAAATACGGTGCTATCAGGGACGAACAAAGCTAGACAGTCCAACCGGGTATAATCGGGGTGACTCAATCCCGTCATAACCCTAATAGTCATATAGGGCTTATCTAAGCCCAAAGATGTCAAAGTTTCGACAAGCCGACAAAAAGGGTAACGGGGCCCGCTACCGGGTCCCGAAAACCAAGTCTGGTTATACTTGTCTAAGTCTGGGCTAAGTCTGTCTAAGACTGGACTAAGGTCCAACAATAACATTCCCAGACTAGCAACAACAACAACAATACTATCCGACCCCAAATAGGTCATCTGTGGGGTACCACGAGGATAACGGGCCTGGAATATATCCGAACAGCCCTATCCGGCCTAGAAGGCCTAAATCACAGCAAACCACCACCACCAAGTCTATAATACCAGCCCACAATACCAGCACAATAGCATACATATATCACACATAAGCCCAATCTAAGTGCAAAGGAAGGTAAACCTAGCCTACCTGGACGTCTGCCGCAAGCCTGCCAAGAAAACCAGCTAAATAGGAGCCTTTCCCTTTCGAGAGGCCTCAGACTGCTGCCAAGCTACCAAAATAATAAACTACATGTCAAAACATGACTATTGACACCTATATTGCATTAGTTCGGAAAAATGTCCGAACCGTCCCTGTGGGGCCCGCTTGCGGAATCTCGAAACTGAAACCGTCACAGCGTCCCAAACAACTCCATGACCAATAGTCACAACTAGCACCATTCAATTTGAGCTCAAAATGTAGCTCAAACATCAATATCAATCCCAAAATATACTATCGCAGACGAAAACTACCGTAAAAATAAGAAAACGTACCGTAGAAATGATGAGAGCGAGTCCACAGACTCGAATATATAAACCTCTAAGCTCAAATCTTAACAGAATAGCTCAAGATTGAGCTTAATTTGATAACAGATAGTAGAATTAGAAAGAAAACGTTAGGTTTGTTTTTTTAAGATGAAATGATGAGATATATATGTACATATACACTAATTTGTAAGTTAATTTGATAGGTGGCAGTATGCTAAGAGTGAACATGGAGGTGGCGATGCCACCCAAAGTCTCATCTCATTATATATATATTCGGGTATTGCATAGACTCGTGGTAAAATAAATACAACTTTTTGAATATACCATAATTAATAGAAAATTGTTTCTAACAAAACCTCTATAAAATAAAAATATTATTTTAACATATTTAAATTCACTATCTCCGCTTTAACTATCAATAGGTTATAAAACTATTATAAAATAGTATAGATATATCATAACTAAAGAAATTTATAAATTTTATAAATTTCAAAAATATTTTCAAAAGGTAATTAACTATGTCATTTTACCAACTTTTAATTTAATTTAATATTTTACAACGTGCTCGGTCTAAATAATATTCTCAAACGAACTGCCTGGGAGCCGAACTGTCGGTCCTAGCAAGTCATAAATAACTTGGGGCAGTTATAGAAAAGCTCTAAGCGCTGACAACACATGAAAACGAAGGAAATGACCGGGAAGGTCATTACAATATCCACTACTAAAAGGACTTTCGTCCGCGAAAGTCAAGAATAAGCACGTACCTGAAGATGTGAACAAGTAGGGATACTGGGCTCGCATGTCACGTTCAAGCTCCCAAGTTGCCTCCTCAACCGGACGGTGACGCCACTGTACCTTAACCACTGGAATGTCCCGGGAGCGTAACCGTCTGACATCTCTGGCTAAAATGGACACAGGCTCCTCCACAAATGTTAGTTTCTCGTTTAACTGAACCGAGTCCCACTGAAGCACATGCGACTCATCTGGAACATATTGTCGTAGCATAGAAACATGAAATACTGGGTGGATAGCTGAAAATGCCGGAGGTAAAGCTAACACATAAGCCACCTCTCCAACTGTCCGCAAAATCTCAAAGGGTCCAATATACCTGGGGCTAAGCTTACCCTTCCTACCAAACCGCATCACGCCCTTCATGGGCGATACTCGTAAGAAGACCCTATCACCCACCCTGAATTTCAACGGACGACGTCTACGGTCAGCATAACTCCTTTGTCTACTCTGAGCTGTCCGCAGCCTGTCCTGAATTACTCGAACTCGGTCCAAAGATTCTCGGAGTACATCTGTGCCACGAGGACTGACTTCTGAAGTTTCAAACCAGCCAACTGGAGATCGACACCGTCTGCCATATAAAGCCTCAAACGGAGCCATTTGAATGCTGGAGTGGAAGCTATTATTATACGCGAACTCGGCTAAAGGTAAGAATTGATCCCATTGACCCCCAAAGTCTAACACACAAGCGCGGAGCATATCCTCCAATACCTGAATCGTCCTCTCCGACTGCCCGTCTGTTTGAGGGTGAAATGCAGTGCTGAGGTCCACCTGGGTACCCAACTCTTCCTGGAAAGTCTGCCAGAAACTGGAGGTAAACTGAGATCCTCGGTCTGAGATAATAGATATTGGCACTCCATGTAGGCGCACCACCTCCTGAATATATACATGAGCTAATCTCTCAGCATTATAGGAGACTCGAACAGGGATAAAGTGCGCGGACTTAGTCAACCGATCTACAATAACCCAAATACTATCAAAACCACGGGAGGTGCGAGGCAATCCAACAATGAAATCCATAGTGACCCGCTCCCATTTCCACTCGGGGATGGGTAATTGCTGAAGTAAACCACCGGGTCTCTGATGTTCGGCCTTTACCTGCTGACAACAAAGGCATCGAGCTACAAACCCTGTTATATCTCTCCGCATACCACTCCACCAATAGTGTTGCCTTAGATCTCGATACATCTTAGCTGTCCTAGGGTGAATAGAATATCTAGAACTGTGCGCCTCGTGCAAAATCAACTGAATCAAATCTCCAACCCTTGGAACACAAATACGGTCGTCAAACCTCGAAACACCATCAGAACCCAAGGTAGCTCTCTCAGACTTACCCTTCAATACCTGATCTCGAATGCTACGGAGACCGCTATCCTCAAACTAACGACTCTGAATCTGCTCCAGCAAAGTAGATCTCGCACCAACACAAGCGATAACCCTTTCGGGGTCAGAAATATCCAAACGCACCATCGAGTTAGCTAAGGACTAAATATCCAAAGCCAATGGTCGCTGGGAGACTGGAATGAAGGCTAAGCTACCCATACTCACTGCCTTCCGACTCAAGGCGTCCGCTACCACATTCGCCTTGCCCGGATGATAGAGAATAGAGATATCATAGTCCTTTAGCAGCTCAATCCACCTGCGCTGCCTCGAATTAAGATCCCTCTGAGTCATAATATGCTGAAGACTACGGTGGTCTGTAAAGATCTCACAATGCACACCGTATAGATAATGCCTCCAGATCCGCAGTGCAAATACTACCGCTGCTAATTCTAAGTCATGAGTGGGATAATTACGTTCGTGCACCTTCAGCTGCCTCGATGCATAAGCAATAACATGACCCTGCTGCATCAGAACACATCCCAAACCAATACCAGACGCATCACAATACACGATAAAACCCTCGCCCTCAACTGGAAGAGTCAACACAGGGGCAGAAGTAAGTCGATCCTTGAGCTTCAGAAAGCTTGCCTCACAATCCTCAGACCACTGAAATGGAACCTCCTTCCTGGTCAGTCTGGTCATAGGAGATGCAATAGATGAGAAGCCCTCAACAAATCGCCTGTAGTATCCTGCCAACCCAACAAAGCTGCGAACCTCGGTAGGTGACGTGGGCCTAGCCCAACCTCGAATAGCCTCAATCTTTGCTGGGTCTACCATGATACCGTGTCTGGACACAACATGGCCCAAGAAAGCTACAGACTCAAGCCAGAACTCACACTTTGAGAACTTGGCATACAACCGATGATCTCTCAAAGTGTGGAGCACAATCCTCAAATGCTGCTCATGCTCCTCGTTACTCCTCGAATAAACCAAGATGTCGTCAATAAACACAATCACAAAGGAGTCCAAGTATGGCCTGAATACACGATTCATCAAATCCATGAAAGCTGCTGGGGCATTAGTCAACCCAAAAGACATCACCAGGAACTCATAATGGCCGTACCGAGTCCTGAAGGCTGTCTTTGGGATGTCCTCAGCCCTAACTCTCAACTGATGGTATCCAGATCTCAAATCTATTTTTGAGAATACCGCTGCACCTTGAAGTTGATCAAACAAATCATCGATACGAGGCATAGGATACTTATTCTTCACAGTTACCTTATTCAACTGCCTGTAATCAATACACATGCGCATAGATCCATCCTTCTTCTTTACAAACAGAACTGGAGCACCCCACGGAGACACACTCGGCCTGATAAAACCCTTCCCCAGAAGGTCCTGGAGCTGAGTACTCAACTCTCTCAATTCAGCAGGAGCCATACGATAAGGAGCTATAGAAATAGGTCGGGTGCCCGGCTCAAGGTCAATAATGAACTCTATCTCACGCTCAGGAGGAAGGCCAGGTAAGTCAGTCGGGAATACATCAGGAAACTCACGAACAACTGGGACGGAGTCAAGTGACGGACTCTCAATGCTAGCATCCCGAACATAAGCAAGGAATGAATCACATCCCCTCGACATCAATCTACGAGCACGAACATATGAAATAATCCCTGTCGGTGTGCGGCTAACAGAACCCTGCCACACCACCGGGGGTACACCAGGCATGGCTAAGGTAACGGTCTTGGTAAAGCAATCCAAGACTGCATGATGAAAAGACAACCAGTCCATGCCCAGAATCACATCAAAGTCTACCATGGCCAATACAATAAAATCAACCTGAGTCTCAAACTCCTGAATAGTCACCAGACAAGATTTATATACCCGATCCACTACTAAGGAATCACCAACGGGGGTAGATACACGTAAGGGCATAGATAATAACTCAGAACACAAACCCAACCGTGGTGCATAATAAGTAGATACATAAGAAAACATGGATCCAGGATCAAATAATGCAGAGGCTGGCTGATGGCATACGGAAATCATACCTGTAATCACCGCATCCGAAGCCTCAGCCTCCGGCCTAGCCGGCACGGCATACAACTGACGCTGGCTACCACTAGTCTGAGCACCGCCCTGACCACCAGTCCGACCTCCCTGCGCTCTACCTCGAGAACCCTGGGGACCACCCCAATGACCCTGTACACCATCTCTACCTGCTGGCGGTATAGATCTGAGGGGTTGTGCTGTCTGAACTGAAGGCGCAATCGCCATGCGCTGAAGACACTCACGCGCAAAATGACCGACAACCCCACAAGTATAACATGCTCCTGGCTCCCTGCTCGGCCTAGAAGGTCCGGCTGATCCGGTATGACCCCTTCTAGTCGATGAACTGGACTAACCACTTCCCTGAGGCTGTCTAACAGAACTACTATAGGCGGGCTGACCCCTATCAGATATCTGCAAAGCTGACTGTACGGGCCTACTGGGCTGACCCTGTCGCTGAAAAGACTGCTGCTGCTGCTGAGGGTACCTACCCTGAAACTGGAAACATCGACCTTTGAACTGTGAACCACTATGGCTCCCACTGAAACTACCTTGAACACGAGGCCTTTTATCGCTGCCCCCTTGGGCCTCGCGATCCATCTCCTCAATAGAGTACACATGATCAGTAATCTCTGCGAATGACTTCCCTAAAGTCACTAAACTCTGGGTAGCCCTGCGGAGTGGCAATCTCAGTCCCCTAACAAAACATCTAACTCTCTCAAACTCATCAGGCAAAATAGAAGTAGCATGCCTAGCAAGATCATGAAACCTCGCCTCATACTCGGCGACAGATAATGAACCCTGAGTCAATCTGGAGAACTCATCCCTGAGTCGCTCCCGCATAGTACGAGGCATATACTTTCCCAAGAAGATCTCAGAGAACTGGGCCCAGGTAACCGATGGAGATCCTGCTGGCCTGGAGTCAAGATATCCCCTCCACCATCTCCTCGCTGCATTATCAAACTGAAATGCCACGAAATCAACACCACGAGACTGTACCAATCCCAAATTTCTCAGTTTATCCTCGCAGCTGGACAAAAACTCATATGCATCCTCACCCGGAGTACCAGCAAATCACGGTGGAGTCAACCTCAAGAAATGCCCCAACATCCTCTGCTCATCAACAGACATAACAGGCTGATCTGTAACCGGCTGTGGAGCTACCGGCGCTGGCGGAATCTCAACTCTGGGTGCCACAGCTGCAGGCTGCGCCCCAATACCAACTCCCTATACTGCTGGTTGGGCTCTCTCAGCTGACGGACCTCCAACTATCCCCAACAACTGAAGTAATGTACCTCGGAGCAAAGAAGCATCAATAAATCCAGGTGGAGCCTGGGCTGCTCCCTGGCCCATCGGCTGCTGTGGAGGCGGAACATCTGGAGCTATAACGGGATCGGGTAACTGATCCCTAGCATGATCTCGGCCTGGGGCTGCTGGTCTGCCCTGCCCCCGACCTCTGGGTCGACCTCGGCCCCTAACAGGAGCCCTCGCTGTAGGCTCGGGGTCCTGACCCTTGGGTCTCGCACCCTGCGTCCTAACCATCTGCATAAAGAGTGAACCAAATGAAAATCAGAAACCAACATAGACTTAACGCACGGACATGAGTCAATTAAATGAGAGACTCCCCTAAGAATGCTCCGTAGCCTCCTGAGGATAGGATACAGGCGTCCCCGCACCGATCCGCAAGACTCTACTACACACTGGCTCATGTACCGACACTACCCGTACAACCTAGGCTCTGATACCAAGCTGTCACGACCCAATATTTGGGTCATGATGGCGCCTATCGTAACCCACCAATAGGCAAGCCAAACCCTAGTCCAGAGCAACAAGCGACGGGCTAACGGGCGAAATCTCATAAAACAGAGAAGAAGTGGAAGTAACCATAACCATATTTATAAACATGCTAAGACTGAGAAGGAAGAGGACAACGTATATAAAGTCCAGAACCCCTCCCAAGACCTGGTGGGGTCAGTACATGAGCCACTACTAACATACCCAAAATACAAGACAGAAACCAAACATGTATAATAAGTACAATAGTCTTGAGAGCAAAAGACTATACAGTAGAGGATGGAGTAGGATCTGCCTCGGACGTCAGTAAGCTCACCCTGCTCCGAAATCAGTGCTGAGAAAAGAGTCACGTCAAAATCATCGACTGGTGCCTGGATCTGCATCGGGGAAAAAGATGCAGAAGTGCAGTATGAGTACCGGGGCAACGGTTACTCAGTAGGCATCATCGGCCGACTGAGCTCAAAGTAATATAAGCAAGCTAAAATGCGAGGGTGTATGCTAAGTCCGGGGTATAAGTAACAAATACATAAGTAACTGCCGAGGCGTGTAGATATGCTTAGGAAATAAATAAATGTGATACCGAATAATTAAGTAAATAAATGCGTATGTAAACACACAAGTCAAACATAACCTATCTGGGCCCCCATAAACCCGATAGGCACACGGAAGAAAACAATAACCCAGCCTGGCCCCCATAAACCGGCGGGACACACAAAAATAGTAAATGCATAGTCACCAGTGTCTCGAAGCTGTATCAGTATCCAGTAACCACAATAATCAACAAGAGTGCACCGGGCTTGAACCGGCACCAATGGGTAATAACAAGAGGCCAGACGCCGGATTCGAACCGGAAGTAGTGGGTAATAACAAGAGGCCACATATATATCATATCTGCCGGACTCGAACCAGAACTTATAGCACAACAACATCATAATCACGGTACCCAGTACCAAAACTCTCCAATCATATCATAACCAGATGCCGGACTCGAACCGGAACTCATAATAATCAGTGGCCGGACTCGAACCGGAACTCATAGTGTACCACAATCCGGGGCCGGACTCGAACCGAAACACCCAATAGTCAATAACCAAAATCATCATACCTGAATCAGTAGCCGAACTCGAACCGGAATTCATCATAGCCAGTAACCAGAACAGAATCAAAGGTCATATCATATCAAATAAACGGGGAACGCCTTAGTGCCAAGTCATTACTATTATATAGGTACAGAAGCTAACTCTACAACATGCTACTAGTCAATCTCGGGGTCCTTCTAGGTCAACTACCTACTGTAAAAATATGTATATAAAAGTCTGGGTATACATTACAAGTCATGGAAAGGCGGTTCAGCGTTCTAAGTCAAACCAGCCGACCCCAATCAAATACGGTGCTATCAGGGACGAACAAAGCTAGACAGTCCAACCGGGTATAATCGGGGTGACTCAATCCCGTCATAACCCTAATAGTCATATAGGGCTTATCTAAGCCCAAAGATGTCAAAGTTTCGACAAGCCGACAAAAAGGGTAACGGGGCCCGCTACCGGGTCCCGAAAACCAAGTCTGGTTATACTTGTCTAAGTCTGGGCTAAGTCTGTCTAAGACTGGACTAAGGTCCAACAATAACATTCCCAGACTAGCAACAACAACAACAATACTATCCGACCCCAAATAGGTCATCTGTGGGGTACCACGAGGATAACGGGCCTGGAATATATCCGAACAGCCCTATCCGGCCTAGAAGGCCTAAATCAAAGCAAACCACCACCACCAAGTCTATAATACCAGCCCACAATACCAGCACAATAGCATACATATATCATACATAAGCCCAATCTAAGTGCAAAGGAAGGTAAACCTAGCCTACCTGGACGTCTGCCGCAAGCCTGCCAAGAAAACCAGCTAAATAGGAGCCTTTACCTTTCGAGAGGCCTCAGACTGCTGCCAAGCTACCAAAATAATAAACTACATGTCAAAACATGACTATTGACACCTATATTGCATTAGTTCGGAAAAATGTCCGAACCGTCCCTGTAGGGCCCGCTTGCGGAATCTCGAAACTGAAACCGTCACAGCATCCCAAACAACTCCGTGACCAATAGTCACAACTAGCACCATTCAATTTGAGCTCAAAATGTAGCTCAAACATCAATATCAATCCCAAAATATACTATCGCAGACGAAAACTACCGTAAAAATAAGAAAACGTACCGTAGAAATGATGAGAGCGAGTCCACGGACTCGAATATATAAACCTCTAAGCTCAAATCTTAACAGAATAGCTCAAGATTGAGCTTAATTTGATAACAGATAGTAGAATTAGAAAGAAAACGTTAGGTTTGTTTTTTTAAGATGAAATGATGAGATATATATGTACATATACACTAATTTGTAAGTTAATTTGATAGGTGGCAGTATGCTAAGAGTGAACGTGGAGGTGGCGATGCCACCCAAAGTCTCATCTCATTATATATATATTCGGGTATTGCATAGACTCGTGGTAAAATAAATACAACTTTTTGAATATACCATAATTAATAGAAAATTGTTTCTAACAAAACCTCTATAAAATAAAAATATTATTTTAACATATTTAAATTCACTATCTCCGCTTTAACTATCAATAGGTTATAAAACTATTATAAAATAGTATAGATATATCATAACTAAAGAAATTTATAAATTTTATAAATTTCAAAAATATTTTCAAAAGGTAATTAACTATGTCATTTTACCAACTTATAATTTAATTTAATATTTTACAACGTGCTCGGTCTAAATAATATTCTCAAACGAACTGCCTGGGAGCCGAACTGTCGGTCCTAGCAAGTCATAAATAACTTGGGGCAGTTATAGAAAAGCTCTAAGCGCTGACAACACATGAAAACGAAGGAAATGACCGGGAAGGTCATTACAGATATTGTGTTTAAGTATTTACTTTTGTATTGAATTATCGCGATTGAACCTTTTTTGTGATATTGTGTATTCTGCATTTATTTCACTATATTACATCATATTATGTTACCTCTTGGTTGATTTGGGAGTTGAGATATTTATGAGACGTGGGGTATAGCTATGGCTTGATAAGTTAGACATATAGTGTCACACCTATTGGTAGCATGATATACACATAATTAGCACTCTCACTACTTTATCCCATATTATTGGTTGAACATGATAATTGAGCCTGATATACTGTGTTAGTGAGTCTCTCTTATAAATGACTTGTTTTTACTTGTTGATCATAAAAATGATTAGTGTTGACTCACCTGGATTAATTTTCCTACCCTGTATATTAACATTTCTATGACTATCGTGTTGGGTTACCCTGTTAGGATGAAATGGTGTATCTGCTGGTTGTAGATTATTTGGGTCATTTAGGTAGTTGGGGGTGGTGGTTCTAGCCATCACTTTGGATCAGGGTCAGTTATCGATGATGCTTGCTGAGTGCATGTGTTTCCTTACTTTTTTTCCTTTTTCTTTTCTTATGCACACCGTGCAGGTATTGGTTCGAGTAGCAGATTGTATATTGTGTTCTCTCAGTGTTGACATTACAGAGATCAATGTAGTGGATGACGAACCTCAGAGCTTACACGGATCTCTCCTCTTTTATCTTGTGCTTTATTCACATTTAAGATACTTTAGATTCATCAATAATATTCTGTATTAGAGGCTTGCACAAACAGACCTAGGATGTATCTTGAATTATTACTTCATCTTTAATTATTTTGGGATTATTCTATTCTTCTTCTTCTGATTCTGATTTACTTCGAGTATTGAGTCTGGGTTTAAATAGGCTTACCTGTACCGAAGAGTGTGATAGGTGCCATCACATACTCTGTTTTGGGTCGTGATAGGAGGGAACCTTGAATAAGTCCTTTTTCATATTTTATTTTGTTGTTAAACTTTAAGATAGAAGAATTCAAGGCGGAACCTTTTAACCCTATAAAATACTTTACTATTGAAGGAAAAACTATAAGACAAATTGAGATTACAGAACTCTGAAGATTCTCATATATAAAGCAAATGAAGCCTTGGTGAATTATTCAGCTGTGAGGTCAAACAGGAAGAGGTCGTCTAACCTTCTATACTTTGGGCATTAACAAATAGGATTTGTTTTGCTTTAGATAGTTTCCTATTTTAGACCTTTTATTTAGGCCTGGAAAAAAAAAAGAGTATTTTCATGTTTTCTCTTGTCATGTAGTTTTCAAAGTTATATATTTATTACATAGGGAAAGGAGAAATAGATTACAAGAAGAAAAATTGAACCCTCACCATATTGAAGAATCTCTTTAAAATGTTTTCTTTTGTTGCAAATTTTAAGAGAAAAGAAGAATTCACGGTGCAACGTTTTAACCCTATAAATTTCTTTGATATTGAAGGAGAAACTATAACAGATAATAAGATTACAAAAATCTGTAGCGTCCCATATATAGAGAATTTTCTCTTTTTTCCTTTTGTCATGAAATTTTCTTAATTATTTTTTTATTACATATTAGTTTTCCGGCACGTGTATATCAAGTTCTATAATACACAATTTTGTAAAAAAACAAGTAATATTACTTGAATAAAATTTTAAGTAAGTATCTAAGTACATTTCAAAAAAATATAAAATATAATGAGGTAATAAAGTTCATTTTGTATCTATGCTTTGCAGATTTAAATCTCACCAAGGCCTTTCGCTTCCCATATATATTCACTGCCCGCATCTCCAAAATAAATAAAAATTTCAATATTAAAACTTCCCAAGAAATCAAACACCTTAAGGGGGAAAGTATACTTACAATCATTTTGCACTTATTTTGGCCGGCGGGAGGGGGGGGGTATGGACCCTTGAGAAGTTCTTTTTTGTATTCTCTTTTGTTGTTAAACTTTAAGGTAGAACAATTCACAGCGGACATTTAACCCTATAAACTACTTTAATATTAAAGGGGAATCTATAAAAGAGATTGAGATTACAAAAATATGAAGATTCTCATTTACAAAGCAAATGGAGTCTTCATGAATCATTCAGCTGTGAGGTTAATGAGGAAGTGGTCGTCTGACCTTCTAGACTTAGGGCATCAATAGATATAATTTGTATTGCTTTAGATAGTTTCCTAATTTAGACCTTTTATTTAGGCCTGACTTTGCGCCAGGTCATTTTGTTTTAGCTTTTGAATATATAAAATGACCCAAATGGCCAAAATTCGTTTAATAAAAAAGAGTAATTTCTTGTCTCATGTTGTCATGTAGTTTTAAAAATAGTTTTAATTACATAGGAGAAAGAGAAACTATTTCAAGATGGGAAATCGAACCCTCACCATATTGAAGAATCTCTTTTAAATATTCTCTTTTGTTGCAAATTTTAAGAGAAAAGAAGAATTTACGGTGCAAATTTGACCCTATAAGATTCTTTGATATTGAAGGAGAAACTATAAAAGAACATAAGATTACAAAAATCTAAAGATTCTCAATTATTGAGAATTTTCTTTTATCCTTTTGTCATGTAGTATTTTTTTAATTAATTTTCTATTACATATTAGTTTCTCAGCACGTACGTTGCACATGTTTATCAAGTTCTATAAAACACAATTTTGTAAAAAAAAAACAGCAATATTACTTGAATAAAATTTTGAGTAAGTATCTAAGTACAGTTCAAAAAAATATAAAATACAATGAGATATCTAAGTTTTGCAGACTTAAATCTTACCTAGGCCTTTTCCTGCCCATATATATCCACTAATCGCATCTCCAAAATAAATAAAAATTCAATAAAAAAATTCCCAAAAAATCAAAGACCATAAGGGGAGAAGTATACTTACAATCATTTTGCACTGATTTTTTTTTTGGAGAGGGGGGGGGGGACCTTGAAGAAGTCCTTTTTTATGTTTTATTTTGTTGTTAAGCTTTAAGATAGAAGAATTCACGGTGCAACCTTTTAACCCTACAAACTACTTTAATATTGAAAGAGAAACTATAAAAGTGACTCTGTAACAACCCTCATGGTGATTTTTAGCTTCTACTGCATTTTGACCATTTTGTCGTTCTCCATAGTTGCTTTATGTCATTTATGAGTTGTGGGGATGGTTGGCACGGTCTCCGAATCATTCAGGAGTGATTTATGTAAGTTTGTGGTTTTGAGTAGCCTTTAAAGTGGTATAGTTGACTTTGGTCAACATTCTATGATCCTAGCGTTGAATGAGAGTTTTGTCAGTTCCATTAGATCTGGAATGTCAATTTTGGGTTAGTTGCATCCTTAATATCAATTTTGGGTTAGTATAATCCAGAATGTCGATTTTGGGTTAGTAGAGTGGTTTGTTTGGGTTCCGAGGCTTTCAGTTTGATTTTGAGCCTTTAAATGAGAAGTTGGCTTTAAGTTGTATAGAGTTGGTTTTGGGGGTAATTTTTTGATAACGACCTCTATTGAAAATTCTGACTGCACTGTTGAGTCTGGAATGTCGTTTTCAAGCTATTAGCATATTTGGTTTGTGTTCAGGAGTTTTTAGATGAGTTTTTGAACATTTTGGATGCTTTGGCCTTGTTTAAGTAAAATCTGTCGAAAAAAGATTCGTTATTAGTTTTAAAGATCAAAAACTTATTTTGAGACTTCTGAAATTTTGAGCATGAATTATAGGATTGATTTGAAAAGTTTGGTCTAATTTCGATAAGGCAAGATCGAGTTCTTACTGCGGAACATGAAATAGTTCTTTAACGAGCAAAAAAAATATTTGACTGGACAAAAGTGCATAAATTTGAGTTCGACTGAACGAATATGTCCTTACCATTATTTAGGAGTTACTGGAAAAAGAATCGGGGCATTTCGCTATCTTATGAGGAATCTATGGCCTTTTTAGTGAGAAATAATGTTGATGTTGCAAAAAATCTGGTGCATAAATAGCTGGTGCAGATTTTCTGAACAGTGTATTTAAATTTTAGACTATATTTATTTGATATTTTGAGCATATTGGGAGTTGTAGATCTTGGAATTAAGTGATTCTCGTGGAATTCTTCTCGGTTTATGAAGGGGAAAAGTATTTAATGCTTAGTTTGGTATTCTTCCATAATTTTTTAGCTGATTTTCTTTCTTTCCATGAATTTGTTAGAGAAAATTAGGGTTTTGTTAATTCAGACTCGGTTTTTGATGAAATTTTATATTTAGGACCCTTACATTATGGGTAAATGAATTTTGATAAAAATTTGTTGATTCATCAATCATTTTCTCATTTTAAACCGCTTTTGAATATGAAAATTTGGGATTTACCCGATAAAGTGAAAAATGAGAATTTTGATGATTTCAAACCCGATTTCTACTCTATTTTGATGGGATTTCAGATTTAGAACCCTTAAACTATGGGTAAAGTGATTCCTCATTAAACTTCCAATTTTACACTTTTATTTTTCGGGTTGCTTTTCTAGGTGATTTTGGACCCCGAACTAAAATACATCGACATGGGCATCATTGGACTCCTTTTGACTTATAGATGTCATATTTGACTAAATTGGTCACGTTTGGTGATGATAACTGGAAGTAGACTTTTCGATTGATGATTTGGACCATCTTTTGGCTTTGCGGATCTTCTTTAAAGGCAAGTTGAGATTTACTTTAACTCTTTTCTAAGGTATTTATGTGTTATATGATTAGTTGCTTGTGTTTTGTGAATTGCTTAGCGTTTGAGGGTCCCTCTTAGATGAAATGACGAGCATCTCTGCGAGTACCGGAGTCTATTGTTGGGTGGTAGTTATATTATTGTTTATCTTGTTTATTCTTGCTACTTTCGAATATGCTTAGAGTAGATTGTAGATAGATGACTTATTGACCTTGAGTAAATATAGTGGTACCTATTAAGAGTTTGGATTGCATTTAGCGGATTTGGATGTGATGATCCGGGTTTAGACACTTTTAGAGGATAATTACGTTATTATTGTTATTTAACAGAACAATTGAGATTTAGTAAATACTTAGAGTATAAATAGACTTGTAATATATGATGTAATTATTGAGGTTTAGTATCTCTTAGGATATGACCGATGATAATATAGATAAGCTTTTAAGAAAGGATTCTTGGCTTAGTGATAGATAAACGAATGAAGACGAACCTTGGAGTATATTGTTAACTAGCGTAGTTCTCCTTTTAGTAATTTAGTCAAAATAGTGTTTATAACAACTCGTTCCCTCATTACTGAAAATATCCGTGATAAAGGTGTAATGACCCTCCAGTCATTTCTTCAATTTTCATGAGTTTCTGGTGTTTTAAGCCTTCCCATAGAAGCTATAGGTCATTTATGACTTGTCGGAACTGTCGGTTCGGTTATAGGACAGTCTGTTTGCATTTTAGGCTCATTTCCCTGTTTTAGAGATTTTGCTATTTAGGATTTAGTCTCGGACCAAAACACCTATTAGATGATCTCAGATGAAAATTCTGACAATGCCATCAGCTCCGGATCATTGATTTTAGGCTAGAGGGATCCTTGGTTCAGGTTTCGAGGCTTCCGAACTCGTTTTTGGCTATTAAGTAGATTTGTTGATAAAAAAAATAATACGTGTGGGCCCTATATTCAATCGAAACGACCTTGGATGAAAATTTTAATGGTTTCGTTGAGTCCAGAATGTCGAATTTGGTGTGGTAGCATAGTTCGTTTGCATGCATGGGGTTCTAAATGAATCTCGAGCACCCAATCGGAGTCCATTTTAGACTTAGCTAAAATCTGATATCTGATTTTCTGGTGTGACTGCTTTAGTGGTCAAGGCCCGCTAAAGCGACCTTGTACCGCTTTAGCGGCCTTGGTGGGCAGGTTGGGGGTCGCTTTAGCGGTCCTCATCCGCTTTATTAGCGGCTAGGATGCCTCTTAATAGGACCCTCGCCCTTTTACACCTGCCGCTTTAGCGGCACTCTACCACTTTAGATATAGGCGCTTAAGCGCCCAGATGTCCACTTCAGCGGCACCTAAAGCTGTTATATCCCCTTCTTCACCTAAGTTTCTCTCATTTTCTTAACCCTTTCCCCCCATTGTTAAGAGCATGAGGAGTGATAAAGAGTAGGGATTCACCCATTGAAGCTAAGGTAAGTTAGCTCATCACTCCTTGGTCATTATTCATCATTTTACCCGCTGAATTCCGTCTCATTTCATTGTAAATTCTTAGAAATTAGGTCTTTGAAATCCTAAGCTTTGGGGGCTGATTTGAGGCCCGATTTCTTTCCTGTTGGTGCTCAAATTTTGAGCACACATTCCTTGTCCTTCGAGAGACCTCATGATGAATTCAATTTTGGGATTCCTTTGCGGGCCCTACGAGCCCATTTTTGACCCAATTTTGGATCCAGAGTTTTATATTGCAATATGGGTGTCGTTTTACTCATGTTGACGTATAGATTACTATTTTGATAGTGTGCCATCAATACAGGATCGTGGGGCAAGGACGGGCTATTTGTGAATAATTTAAGAGTTGCGGTTCAGCAACGAGGTAGTCTTTGGTCTACTTTTCTCTATAAGATTGTGTATAGTATAGATTGCATGCTAGAAAGGGATTACAGGATGTGAGTATGGCTAGTGTAGCATAACTTAGCCTATTTTATTGAATTTGGGGTAGAGATATGACCCGAACCCTAGTATAAATACTTGTTATGTCCATAGAGTCCTATTACCCTTGAATATAAGCATGTTAACCATAATTGATGTAAGGATCCTTCAGTATTAGACTTACCATTTGACTTAGCGATTCGGGAGGTTTTTCCCCAATTAGATCCTTGTGGTGGCTTTATGTCCTTGATTATTATGGTTGCCCGGGTTATGAGACCTTGCTATATTGGGTATATGTTATTGGGCCCGAGATCGTGATTATGAGACTAGTTGGACTATAGGTGAGTTCTACCCTTAGCAAGGGTATGATTATCATTTATAGATGCTTAGGCGCTTATTGTTGTATTGTTTGGATACTGGTGATGGCATGCATACTATCTAACACATTCTTTCTCAATTAGTGGTATGATGCCAACCAAAATATTGATTTTACTACTATTTCCAAAAAGGGGGATTTATTCCCACTTTTTACTTTAAAAAGGATTATTTTATAATGGGAATCGTACCACCTTATTTACTGGTTTATGAGCATTGGCGTTTGAAGTAATGTTTTAGAAATTTGATTTAGGCTGATTTCGATCCATTTTTGATCCACACTCATTTTACTACTACTATTTACTTTGGTCAAGGGATATTCTGACCCTTTGTACATTATGATGATAATTTAGTCCCGAGCATGATCTCGGGTAATGGATTTATGGATTTACATCCTTTTAGTCATTGTTTGTGTCTGCATACGAATTATATTTATATATCTCTCCGGTACTGGATAGAGTACATAGATTATGATAGTTATTGGAAGTCCTGAATCGGGACCAGGTAGTGTATATGGATTTCTTGAATCACCTAAGGGCCCCTTTGTCCTAGAGCAGTCGTACCTGAGAAGGTTGGTCACACCTTTGCGAGCTAGGTGAGCTGGAGGAGGTATATACACTTGGTATGGTATAGTTTGAGGTTATGGAACATGTTTGATTCTGGTGTCCACGATATGGTTTTGGTATTTCAATTTATGTTGCATTCATCCATTCATATGCATTGCCTATCACTAGTATGTTTGTTTGGTACTTATATCTATAGGCCTTATGGGGTTTGTATAGGTATAGGCTATGGTTGTTGTTTGTTGTGTGCTTTCGTGAACCTTCTGGGCTTATGGGGGTCTGGTTAGGTACTTATGTGCCCGAACTAGCCGGTTAGTGTATTATTGGTTATTTTGGTTAGTTCATGGCAGGTTGGTTGTGGACTGGTACCCGAGTTTAGAGGTACGTTTCTGATTTCTTTATCTTTTCGGTGAGTTACTTTATAGCTAGATTGTCTCATGACTAGTCGCCCTTTGGTTAGGGGATTGCTTATTCTAGTATTAGCTCCCACACTTAGCCAGGGTCCTTGAGATGTTAGGTTGACTCCCTCAGGTCATTATCTTTGAGTTAGACCTATATGTATCTATGCATACACATATGGTAATACTGTATATCCCACTCTTCCTTGTTCATCCGTATTGTATATGAATTCCTTGGCCATGTATACTACTATATATACATCCTTCTTTTACACTTTTTGGTATATTAGTTAGGGATATAAGGTATAGTACTCTAGTACCTAGGTAGGGTTAGGATAGGGTAGTCTATCCTTATTGCCCTATTAGAATTATCATGCTTATTCTTGGATATTTGCATGTGGTTTATATCCGTACCTTACGTGTTATTTATACTTGCATTATTTCTGGAGTTCAGTCGGCCATTGCCTACTGAGTACCACGTGTTTGGTACTTATACTACACTTCTGCAGCCTGCAAGTTATAGTATGAGTTATCGTCGTTGGTGTGTGTATCGTGCAGAGTAGCTATGGATCAGAGATTTAGGGGTGAGCTCCTGACGTTTTAGAGTATCCCTACCCTCCCTCTTATTATTAGACTATTCTCTATGTTATGTCAGATATGGCTTGTATATATATACTTTTCATGTATTTCATTTGTACTCTTGTTGTATTACAAGCTCTCATTCTGGCTCCACCAGGTTTGGGGGTATATTAGCCTTGCTATTATACTTATTTTGTTATTTTCTTTATTTCAATCAGTAGCTTGTTACTAGATGTTCCAGACTACGGGTTGACTTACTTAATAGTGGCTTATAGTAGGTGCCATCATGACCTGAGAAAATGGGTTATGACAAATTAGTATCAGAGCCTAGGCTTACCAGTGTTTTTGGTACAAGAGCTAAGTGCTTAGTAGAGTCCTGCGGATCGGTGCGGAGACATCTGTATTATATCTTCCAAAGGCTACAGGGCATTCTTAAGAATTCTATTCTTGACTCCTTGTCGTGTGTCCATACTTCTATAAGCCCCTAAGTTCTTCTTTTAACTCAATTCTCTCCCAGATAGATCATACGAGATTGTCGATAGATGCAGACGTGACTTATATGCTTACTATCAGAGTTTTAGCTCAGCATCAGCTAGAGGGTATGGGCTCAGCCCAGGTTTCGACAAAGTTTGTGACTGCCTCAGCTTTTTAGGATTCGGTGTTAGGGGTTCCGAGTTTGTTTCTAGATACCCCCCTAGCTAGGGGTAAAGTCAGGTACATCGAGTAGTTCTCATATTACAGTTGGATTTGTTGGTGTTCAGCAGGGTTCTCTGTCTGTTTCAGAGTATGAGATTGGGTTTCTCGAATGGGCCAGACATACTCCTATGTTATTTCCTACTGATCATGAGATGATGCAGAGATTTATTAGAGGGTTGACTTTACAACTCCGTTTGGCATCAGAGAATTTGGTAGTAGTTAGGTCTTCTTTCTCTGAGGTTGTTTATCATGTGAGGGATAGAGAGAGGGCTTGCTTTGAGGCATATGGAGGTGGTAGTAAGAGGCCATGCCAGCAATTCAGTGTTAGTGGTATTCCATTTGGAGGTCAGAATCTTCCCAACAGAGGTCAGCCTCATCTGTAGCCTATTAGACCTGTACAGGTAGCACCTCAGTTTATGGATAGCCCTCGGGTAGATTGTGATAGTATCAGTGGACAGAGTTCTGGTCAGACATAACGGAGTATTCGATCTAGGTCTTTAGGTCGTGGCGGCCGTTCTGGTTCAGCTGGTTCAGTGCCTCAGAGTATTCCAGGAGCATGTTTTTACCATGGTGAGGTTGGTCATTGGTCTAAAGATTTCCCCAGGCATGAGTTAGTCAGCTAGTTGGGGACAACTCATGTTTCTCACCATGTTAGAACTTCAGGTTTTTTTTATGATTATAGAGAGACCAGTCACTAGTCCAAAAAATGTTCCCAGCGTGGGATTATTAGTCATTCAAATCATCTGGATCTGTCTCATAGTGTTGTGGCACCTTCAATTAGAGGTAGTGCACCTAGTGCCTTAGTTGGTATTTCAGACTCTTAGTCCAAGTTCGGACATGCTCCGATTCGTACTCTTTTGGGCACACCAGAGTTATGATTTTGGATTTCCACTGTAATAGGTGCGCCTTTGATTCTCTGCCTTTAGTTTCTATTTGAGTTGTGCTGGGGTTTTCATACCCATCGATGATTATATATCATGGTATTCTATGTTGGTTATTGTATGCCTTTGTGTAGGTTTATGCATATATGACTACCCCCATAGATGATTCTTTAGTAGTGGATTGAGTGGATCAGTGTGGTATTGTTCTAGGGGTGTAGCATTTGGGTTAAAGTCCCATTTTTCTTGGCATATTGGCCTTGTTATGGCTATAGAGTGGATCAGTATTGTGCCTTCCTTGGGGTATATCATTTGGGTTAAAGTGCCATTTCCTTGGCATTTTGTCCTTGTTGTGTCCTTAGAGTGGTACTTGTTGTTGATTTTTTTTTACCACCTGCATCTTATGCTATTAATATTATAGTCATTGGTTTGACCTTTACTGATTTTTTTAATAGGTGGCTAGACTAGCGTTATCTTGTTAGCATTTTTCCTTCCTTGCAAGTCTTATTCATTGGATTTGATGGTTGCCTCAGTTGGTTAGCCTTCCCTTTCTGTTGGCAAGGTTGGCTATTGATCTGATTATGAGAATGTACGTAAGTTTGACCTTCCAGGGCTTTGTTATGATTTAAGCATTGGTAGCTTTCTTCTAGCCCATTTCTTTTGGTGATGCATTTGGGAGTTGTCCTTTAGATTAGGATAGTTCATCACCCAGTAGCAGTCTTGACCTTGATGTTGATTTTAAGTTAGGGTTGGCGATTCAGTTCTATCGCCCGTTTCTGATATTAAGAGGTCTGAGACTTACTTTCTGATTTGTGGAATCGTCTCCTGGTGAGCGTGTTGATCTTGGTTTTGGCATGAAGTTGGATACTCCGTTCTTCCTGTGCTACAATTTATGGTTTAGCCGAGTTATAGTTGATATAATTGGGAGAATTCTGAGAGTTCTCATTTTGGCATTTGTTCGGCCTTATATGACTTCGCGGAGTGCTTCTGCTTGATGTTATACGCCTACGAATATTCATTACCATGGATTGAGTATTGGTTTGACCAAATCCATGATGAAGTTATATTTCTCCGAGTTGGGGTAAATGGGTGATTTAGGAAATTCTCGTTTAGACTTTTGTTCGACCTGATATGGTTTTGTAAATTGCTTCTACTCAGTGGTATGTTCTTTGTTACCAATTGTTGGTTACCAAAGCGAGCGTCTTTGGGAGTGAGTATTTATTATCGTTGATCGGCTATTGGATTTGGCCAGATGTCTGTTGGATTGTACAGTCCGAGTTGCCTGAGTTCTGGCTCTCACTAGTACTGTTTACAGCCTTGGTGAGTTCTTGCTTATGCCTTGTTGCGTTATTCCCTTCAGCCATTGTAGAGTTGATTGCTTGCCTCTATATCATGTTGTCTTCCCTAGTTGGGATTATGTTCTTCGGTGATATTTTGATTTCAGCCCTTGCAGAGATTATTGGGCATGTGCCTGATTTCTGGTAACGAGGTCGGTTTGGGTATTTGGCCTTTGTAAAGGTTTGTTAGCTCTAGTTGTGGTTCTTGACTTTCTTGGTGCAATGGCTTGAAAGTTGTAATGGTCTTGGAGTTTTGATGCTTACTTGTCAACATGATTGATTTACGTAGTTGAGAGCGAGTATTTCAGCTTCAGTGTTGGGGTCTTAGCTTGGGATTGCATGACTTGGTTGCATCCCCATTTTGAGGTTTTGCTTTAGTTGGGCATTTATTTATAGGCTAGCTAAGCCTACTCTTTGCATACAAATTTAGTTTCTTTCAGTTGGGATAGACCGTGCTAGATAGATGCTCAGAAGACGGTACATTGGTATGGTATTGTCTTTACTGCTTCTGACCATGGTTTCTCAGTTTTGGTCAGAATTTGGGACTGCTTGCTCAGCAGAGGTAGTATGCTCAAGTTTCATTTAGCATGGTTCCACCCACGATCGATGGGGCATTCTGGAGTAGATTGTTCAGATTCGATGGTTTGTGCCTCAGACTCATGACTTTCAGTTGCAAGGGTCATTCGGTCCAGTTATTGTTTTGGCAAGGGATCAGAGGCTGTGATCACCTCCAATTGGGTGCATGGTAGCACCTTATGGGCTTGTTCTTGTGCTTTCCATTATGAATTTTGGTAAGTCAGATTTAGCCTTTTGAGGGCAACTTGTTATGGTAGCGCGGATAAGACTCGGACGACATTTTGCATGGTTTGGAGTTGATAGCAGGTTTGGAAAGAAAAAGGAAGGTTAGGTTTGGATATTGGAGTTGTTGTATGATCTTGGCCTTGGATTGCCTTTAGCCTGGCTGAGTTGTTGCGTGTTTGCGCTTGTATCGATGTAATGTAGGCGTGTTATGGTTTGGGTTGCGTGCATTTAACGTTCTCGATTCAGTTGGAGGCCGGTTAGGTTTTGAGGTTAAGTTTTGGTTGTTTGGAAAACAGAGTGAGAAGTTGGTTAAAAAAGGGATACCTTGGGTGAAATCCCTTTGAGGCGTTCCTTTTATTTAGAGGCTTCCTAGAGAGTCATGATTGAGGTATGCGGGCCCAGTACCTCATCCTCTTGAGCTTTTGGGTTTTTTTCTCTATCCATTGACTTTCACGGACAAAAGTCATTTTAGTAGTGGATGTTGTAATGACCATCCAGGTTATTTCCTTGATTTTCGTACATTTCTAGTGTTTTTAGGTTTCCCATCGCGGCTACAGGTCATTTATGACTTGTCGGAACTGTCGGTTCGGTTATCGGACAGTTCGTTTGCATTTTAGGCTCATTTACCAATTTTGGAGCTATCGCCGTTTAGGATTTGGTCTAGGACCAAAACTCCTATTAGATGATCTCAGATGAAAATTTTGACAGCGACATCAGCTCCAGAACTTTGATTTTAGGCTAGAGGGACCCTTGGTTCAGGTCCCGAGGCTTCTGGACTCATTTTGGGCTATAGGGTAGATTTATTGATAAATGACACTATAGGTGTGGGCCCCACATTCAATTGAAATGACCTCGAATGGAAATTTCTATAGTTTCGTTGAGTTCAGAATGTCAAATTTGGTATGGTAGCATAGTTTGTTTGCGCGCACGGGGTTACGAACGAATTTCGAGCACCTGATCGGAGTCCATTTTAGATTTAGCTAAAATATGATATTTGATTTTCTGGTGTGACTGCTTTAGCGGTCAAGGCCCGCTAAAGCACTAGTCGCTTAAGCGTCCTTGTACCACTTTAGCGGCCTTGGTGGGCCGACCGAGGGTCGCTTTAGCGGTCCTCGTCAGCTTTAGCGAACGCCGTTTTAGCAACTAGGATGCCGTTTAAATGGACCCTCGCCCTTTTGAACCTACCGCTTTAGCGGTAGGCGCTTAAGTTCCCAGGTGTTCGCTTTAACGACACCTAGGGCTGTTATATCCCCTTTTTTACCTTAGTTTCTCTCATTTTCTCAACCCTTTTCTCCCATTGTTGAGACTATGAGGAGTGATAAAGAGTGGGGATTCACCCGTTGAAGCTAAAGTAAGTTAGCTCATCACTTCTTGGTCATTATTCATCATTTTACCTGCTGAATTCCGTCCCATTTCATTGAAATTTTTTAGAAATTAGGAATTTGAAATCTTATGCTTTGGGGGCTGATTTGAGGCCCAATTTCTATCCCGTTTGTTCTCAACTTTTGAGCACACATTCCTTGTCCTTCGAGGGACCTCAGGACAGATTTAATTTTGGGATTCCATTAGCGGGCCCCATCGACCCATTTTTGACCCGATTTTGGGCCTCGAGTTTATATTACAATATGGGTGTCGTTTTACTCGTGTCGACGTATAAATTACTATTTTGATAGTGTGACGTCGATGCGGGATTGAGGATCTAGAACGGGCTATTTGTGGACAATTCAAGAGTTGCGATTCAGCAACGAGGTAGGCTTCGGTCTACTTTTCTCTATGAGATTGTGTATAGTATAGATTGCATGCTAGAAAGGGATTATAGGATGTGAGTATGGCTAGTGTAACATGACTTAGCCTATTTTATGGAATTTGGGGTAGAGATGTGACCCTAACACTAGTATAAATACTTGTTATGGCCTTAGAGTCCTATTACCCTTGAATATAAGCACGTTAACCACAGTTGATGATTAAGGATCCTTCGGTATGAGACTTACCATTTGACTTAGCGATTAGGGAGCTTTTTTACCGATTAGATCCTTGTGGTGGCTTTATGCCCTTGATTATAGTGGTTGCCCGGGTTATGAGTCCTTAATGTTTTGGGTATATGTTATTAGGTCCGAAACCATGATTATGAGACTAGTTGTACTCTAGGTGAGTTCTACCTGTTGACACCCAATTTTGACCTCTCGATATTCCTCCCGGGCTGCTATTTTATCAAAAAATATTAATTTTTGAATGTTTTAATTATTATTTTGATATCAAATAACTTTTGACATTTCGTATTCGTGATTTTAAGGTATGCAATTTATTTTTTAGCATTTAATTTTATATTGTTATATAATATATATAATTTACTAATTTAAATATAATATTTTACATAATTTTATAAATATTTATTAAATTATTTCCACAAATATGCATACTCATAATTTACAGACACGTAGTCTATTATTATTATTATTATTATTATTATTATTATTATTATTATTATAGTATTTTTAAATTTTGTATTCATAGGCACCTAATCTACTTCAAATCATTTTGTCGTTGATTTTTAATAATATTATGTATCGTTAATTTTACTTACGTAATTTATTCATAATGATTTTATGGCATTGATTAACTTGATAAAATTTTATTGCATATTTACTGATTTTATTAAATAGCAGTCTAATTCAATTCAATTTCTCCAATTTATTCAAAATCTAGCCATGTTGTATTCAATTTCGTGTCAATTTTAGCATAAATTGAGCTCAATATGGCTCAATTTTAAACCCCAATTCTATTTCAATTAAACCCAATCTAAATAACCTAATTTTTTGACTCTTTTTTTAATTTCAAATCCCAGCCGTTGATCAAGATTGATCCAACGGCTAAGATTAACTCTCCATTTTTATTTCCTTTTCTAATTAAACCCAAATACCCCAAACCCTAATTTTTTTTCCCATACCACCAAAACAGCTGCACACCCCATAAACACCTCTTCTCTCTCCCCCCATCTCCCTCTCTCCGGCGAGCCAACCACTGACGAAACACCATGGTCGGAGGGAACGCCGCCTCTGCCTCCACCACACCACCACGAACCAGACGCCACTCCTTTACCCTTTCTCTACCCGACTTCTCCATCTCTCTCGATCTCCCTCTTATATCCACTAAATAACCACCACCGGTGGACCACCCTCACCGAAAAACCACCATCGCCGGCGCACCTACAGCGCCGCCTCCATCATCTCCTCTCCGCCTCCTTCTCACCGTGAAACCCCACTAAAACAATCTCCACTGGTCATCGCTGACAGGAGATTCTCCCACTGCCACCTCTGGCGGCAGAGCAAACACCAGCCAGACCACATGCCGTCGCCGATCTCCCTCTCCTCTTCTCCGCGCCGCCGATGTGACAGCAACTCGTCACCAAACCGAAACCCCAAAGGCCTATTCTTCCTCTATTGAACTTCGAGAACCTCCGGCGAGGCGAGCTCCGGTACAGAGCATCGAGGACCACATGAGTGATATCTAAGCTCTCATAAGACAAGGGGAAATCATCCGCCTCTGTCTTTTGCTACTTCGAGGTTTTGGTTTTCGCGGTGGATTCTCACGAATTCATCCCTGGTATGGCTTCTTTATGTTTGAATGCTACCACCTTTATCATTATTTGCCGTGGAATGAATTGTTGATATGAAATTCATATGCTAATTAATGTTGAATTCTTACCAGTCGTTGTTAGATTATAATATATCAAACTCCTATTTCGTGAATCGAGGTGTTATCTAGTGACGCGTTATACCTAATCTTGTTTTATATTCATATTCTACATACTGTGATTGCTATGGCCTTCTATATGTTGGAATTCTCTTATTATTTCATTACAAAGTTCCCAGAATCATATTTGTTAATCGACTTTTGCTGATGGTTTCTTTCCTTGTAAAGTATGAATCATGATAGCATCATTTTAGAAGAATTATGGTATACTTTTGATTGATTCTATCTGCTAATTACCTTATGTCAAAGTATATGACCTATTGTTGGTAAGGTTATGACCAATCTCATGCTAAAACTGATTTGATTTATTTTAGTTAAAAGAAAGTCTTTTATGAGCTATCTTCCTTCCTCTTGTCTTTCCTTTAATTAATTGTGGACATCTTTAGTACTTAACTAATTATGGTAGGATTTGTACTGATTCTGGTTGCTAAATGATCTCTTTCCTTTTCCTTGCTTTATTACTTTATTATCTATGGTAACTCCTTCTCTGTTTTTTATTTCCTTTGCTTTGTACTTTTGGTCAAACTTTAGTATAGAAATTCTAACATGATTTCACCTTGTTACTTGTTTTTTTTCCTTTCTTAGTTGAAGTGAGACAACAGTGTTGTTCAATCAATTATGGTAAACTTTGATTTATTTTCAATCTCATTGATGCAGTTTATTTATTTAAGGAAAATATTTCATTGATTAAGGGGGGAGTATTCCTTTTCATATTTGCTACCTTAATTGAGTAATTCCTTTACTATATAAACATGACTTCCCTTTCATTTTTCTCAGACATTATTCACACCCCCACCTCTCTTTTTACACGAACTTGGACATACTTTTTGCATGTTTTTGGCTACCATTACTCTCCTCTCTATTTTGTACAAAAAAATCCTCATTGTGGTCCGGGGAACGGATTTTTTTGGGACATCCTTATTGTTTGTTGGCTGCTAACCGGTTAGTCCCCTGTTAAAGTCATTTCAATTCCTAATATGTTAGCTTGTCGTAGTATTATCATATATGTTGGATGGGATTCTGTGGAAGCTACCAGGTATGTCTTCTTAAACCTATGAATGTAAATTTTGAGTTTGTTTGCCATGGGTGCTTGCCTGTAGATTCAATTTGCTCACCGTTGTTTGGCTATTGTCTATTGTCTATTGTCTATTCTCTTCAATGTTAATGTGTTTCTAGTGAATGTTAATGTTCTTGACTATTGTCTTTAATGTTAATGTGTTTCCAGTGGAAAATACATTTTTTCTTGTAGCCTTAGATATCACGTTTATAGGGGAATGTTTGACCTATTTATATCTTGAATTGTTGCATGTGTGTCTGGAAATTGTTGTGTTGAACAGGAATCTCAAACGCAATTGGAACTTGCGAAAAGTTGCTTGGGTTTGGGAGCCTCATAGTGGGACTGTTCCTATGTCTTAGTTCAAGATGTCATTTTCTTTTACTTTTCATTTGGTTTGTAATGATTTTTTTTTTCTTGGTAACAAATATTGATGCTAAGTAATAACATAATTATGGGGGGGACTGCTCGGGGATGGTGAAATTATGTGCTAAGTGTTTCTTTTAATGAATTTTAAATCCTCAATTTCTCGTTTATTTTATTCAACTGTGACAAAAAATCTCACAATTGTTAAATGTTTTTTTTCATTGCTTATAAAGTCATCGTTCAGTCCCTCTTTCATAATTTGGGTTGAACATGACACTTTTACTTCAAACTATATGTATATCATCTCCTAACCTATAGTTATCGGGAGGGTAAAAAGAATTACGAGGTCTAATTCCTAAGTTTAAACTAAGCCGACTCGTCCTCGGGAGTACCACCTACCAAAATTTAAAAATGGAGATTGCGTGTATCTATATGTAAATATTCTTATATGGTTATACTCAAAATTCAAACTTTTTACTTGTTCTTAAAAAAAATATAATATTGTTATTTTAACTTAAGACCGACCTCCAATCAATTTGTTGCTAAGGTTAAATGAGCACGATTACTAATACCGTGGCATCATCCTTATAGAGTAACAAACATTTTATTTCTTTTAAAGTTTTCTCTTGGCTTTACCTAACCCTCAAAAATGCTCCCTTATGAAATTAATTTTATGTTATTCCTTTATTTGGTTAGTTTAGGTTATTTTAAATTATTAATCGATCTATTCTTTTTACATACTTGTCCCAATTCTATCCCCTTGCTTGTCTAATATTTTATTATTCAACTTCCTCTTTGTTTGTTATGATCGCATGATTCACTATCTTATCGCCTAGTTTCTTTAGGTAAAAATAAAAAAAATAAAAAAATGAAAAAATAAAAAATTAAAATGAATAGAAAAAAAAAATTGTATTTTGCCAAAGCTTATTGATTTTACCACCTTATTTTTTGTATTAATTAGGTAAAACTAATATTTGCCAAAATTTATTTATTTGTTTATAAAATAAATGATTTTGTCACTTAGTTATTTAAATTGATATACTAATTAATAATCAAGTCCAGTTATTTCACTTAGTTTAAACAATAACGATTAAATTCGCATGCTAATCATTTTTATCACCTAGATTAGTATTAATTATATAATAACAAAGTTGTCGCTAATTTATTTATTCGTTTTAAATAAGGGTTATTTTTATGACTAATCACCTAGTTATCTAAACTTATGTTTTTATTAAGACTTAATCAAGTTTACATGCAGGTTTTCGATTT
Organism: Capsicum rhomboideum; assembly: GCA_031232105.1. Taxonomy (NCBI): domain Eukaryota; kingdom Viridiplantae; phylum Streptophyta; class Magnoliopsida; order Solanales; family Solanaceae; genus Capsicum; species Capsicum rhomboideum. Next base: position 40,111,480 of record CP124719.1, on the reverse strand, counting down.
CCTTTTGATAATTTAGCATGTGTAATTGTTCATCTCATAACTTATTTTTAACGATTATTTTGCTTACTTAATTTGTTTACTCTTTTATCTTTAGATAATTATTTATTTAGTTAATAACGTAACCATTTCCCTTAATTAATCTGTCAATCCCTTGCTTATCACATAAGATTCCCCCACGTAATATATGAGTTCGGCCGGGACCCACATTTGTGGACCTCGAAAGGTATCTAACACCTTCCTTTCGAGGTAACCTGAACCCTTACCCGAATTTCTGGTTGACGTAGACTATAAGTTCGTAGTTAGTCTAGAATGGTGCCCTAACGCACCTTAATTCGTTGGGTGGCGACTCTTCTCTAAAACAATCCAAAAAGAGTTTGTCACGTCGAATCCCGCTTTTTGCGAGAAAAATGGGGCGCGACAGCATGGCGACTCTGCTGGGGATGCTTAGGTTCTAACCATTACGATTTTGTATATTATGTGGGATTTTTTAAAAAACTATTTGGGTCTATTCCTTTATTATTAACTCCTTGTTTTTTATTTTGTTAATTTTTAATATTTGATCATGTTATATCCCGTTCCTATTTTATTATTCTAATTTAATTAGTATCTCCCATGCCAATCCCTTTCCTTACCCCTTTATTTGTTTATATACGATTTCCTAGCTCTAAATTATGCATTTATCTTTCTTTTCCTATCTGTTTATTTTTATATATTGCTCAGCATGCTATTATTTGCTACGTGTTACTGCTTTATATAATTGACATTCCATTCATATTTCTCCCACTTGGGAATTTCACACTTTCACGCACTTTCACTATACTCGGATGTTGTGCCTTCGCACTTCTCCAAATTCTCTTCGAAACCCTGTTATAGAGAGTCGGCTAAGACGCGGTTGAGCGGATAGTTTTACTACCGTAAGATCACGTGCCTTCTCGCATAAGGTTATCCTCAGTCCGTGTCTATCAACTCCTACAAAACTTAACATAGTACCGTATCCACCCCTTGCATTTAAGTCATGCATTCATTAGCCATAGGTGGTTGACCCTTGAGGTTAATCCACAAAGTTAGAAACCAACCTCTTGTCGAAAGGGTACCCACCACTGAAAGACAGGCATGCATATTACGTGCTATGTGGAACTTGACCCGTGTTTCTCTTTATTAATGAATATATTTTTCATTAAACCTAAAAGATCTTAATACCCTCAATGTGTTAAGGTCAATGGTTTAACCTTCTCAAGGGGTTCACCCCCCCAAAAGGACGCATAATCTTATTTGCTATGTGTTAATTTCTGCATTTTTTGTGCTAATATCTTGCTTATCTTGTATCTTAGTTATTCCTTACTCTTAGAATCCGTTACTTTTAGAGTTCCTTAAAATTCCCATCTGGTTATGTTTCCTTTAAGCCTAAATCATACAATCTTATGGCCTAGTCAAAACCCCCCTTCCCCTTTCGTTTATCTTCATAGATTGAGTTCATCCTTTAAAGTATCCTTCAACATACTGATCGTCTTTTGAACCGATCCATTCCTCGATAAGATGTTCTAGATTGTTTCTACTCTTTTAGGGCAACTCATTATTTTAGGACATTCTTACTCAACACCTTCAATATTAACATACCATTGTCTTCACCATAACTCTTGACAATGAGTGTTTTCATATTTGTGATATACTCTATCTTTCCCAACTTTTAAGCCATATAGAGCTCTCATAACTCTTATTCATTTTGAACGAGCATAACTCAAATGTTTTACTCCATGATATTACTAAGAGACATTCTATTGTCGTGCGTTTTACTAATCATAAGTCCTTTATTCTAAGGTTGACTAAAGTTGAACATCAAGAATGGTTAGTGAAGCAATATTTATCAATCTTGCGAAAAGTGAAGTTGAGCGTAGGAGTTTGGGATTGCACCAAGACGAGCTTACTCCCTTTGAGTCAAGCATCAGGAGTATGGAAAGAAAAATTGAGAGAATCAGAGGAATAATGACTAATCTTCGAGGTTCATCTGATATGCCACCGGGCTTTCCACAGCCATTATCCGAAAATGATTTTACTCCCATCTACACTATGGAGTCGCCAGTATTGATGACCTCACCTATGCCTAAATGTGATACACAAATATCTCCCAGTTTGTATTCAGTCGCACTGCAAAAAGCACTCAATGGGTTGACAGAGATGGGCTAAGAAACAGAAGGAAAGATTTCTAGCCATAAGGCAGGGTCATCTCAACAGCTTGAGATGGACAAGTTATCCAAATCAGGAGAAGAAAATAAGGATAAAGTTGGGGACTTGAACTTTTCATTATACGACGGGTCTGGCGATCCTCATTCCCATTTGAAAGCGTATCTGGATGAGTAAGCAGTTATAGGGAAAAGTGATGGTCTTAAGATGAAACTTTTCGTCAGTTCACTTACCGGTCTAGCATTGATGTGGTATGCAAAGAAATATACAAGCAAGTGGGTTTCTTGGGACAATTTAGCAAGTGATTTTACTGGGCGGTTTGACAATAGGCTGAAAAGGAAGTTCATAGGTGAAACTCTAGTACATGACAAAGTTGGTTTGGTTGAGCCACAATTCAGGGATAAGGAAAAAGCAATTATCAATGAGGCGTCAAAGGCTCCAAAGCCCGAAGTGAGAAAATCCCAAGTTATGACTCTCTTAGACGAACCACCGTCAGTCACTTTTGTAATGTTGAGGTCACATAGTATATTGCAGCCTAAGCTTATTGGTTCCTATTGCCCTTCAAGTCCTTTCTTTGATCTCAAAAAGCATTGTGTCTTCTATTCTGGCATGCCTGGTCATGACACAGATGAATACCGCCAGTTGAAAAGAGAACTACAAAATTTGATAAGCGATGGGAGGATAGTAAAGAAAAGTCGCCCTCAACTGATATGGTATCCATCTCCAGAAATCACTCCAACACCAAATTACGCCTGTTACCCCCAATCCTCCACAAAACCTCATCCTCAAACTATTTGGTACCCACTTCCATCCATTGCTCCAACATCAAAATACATTCCAGTGTTTTATCCAAATCCCCCAACTAATCAACAATCCAATCAATCCGCTAGATCTCCAGTCAAGTTTCAGAAAAATCCACCAAAACAATGCACTCCTCTAGTTGAACCCATAACTCATTTGTATGAAAGACTCAGAGAAGCCGGCTAAATCGCACCCATCCCTGTTGTACCTATTAACACTCAGTCTAAAAGACACAATCCTAATAAGGTTTGCGCCTACCACTCTGGGATGAAAGGGCATCCCACAGAGAAATGTTTTGCTTTGAAGGACAAGATTCAAGCGATGATTGATACCAAGATGATAACTGTAACAAGGTTAAAGCTCGGTGTTGATTAGCTTCCTAATCATGACTGACACCTGTTTGGCACTGATGAAGAGGATATCACATTCGGGCTCTCAAGCATTTGAAATTACTTTAAGCTTTGCATCCTTGGAATAATAAGGACTTTCTTTTATGCTTTCCTTTTATGTAATTGGAACTACGTTTGACCTGATTCCCCTCTAAGAGGGATACGTAGGCGCTCATTTAATGGGTTCAGTCTCATCATAATAAAATTTTCTTTCCCCTATTTTATCATTTTGTATGAAGTTGGAAGGATTAGCGATGATATCAATCATAAAGGATGTTTCAAATCAACAGTTATGATGTTCAACATGAGTCGGCCTTGGTCATTCTCCTAGCTTTCTTATCTTCTTTACCAGCACAATTTCAAATTCAGCATCATGTTAATCTTTCCAAAGCGTAAGTTCTGTCACTATCATCTGTCTCGTGCGTTATAAGTCCAAATCTCTATGCTTAGATCACTTATTAAGTCATAGTCTTCATCTTGTAATGTCTTCTATTTATTTTGCTTTAAACTTAATTGTGTTATGTGGTAACTTTTGTTTGATTTATTTATTTGGTTTAAAGGTTGTCTAGCATTTGAATATTGAATCGGCTAAGGGTCTGCAATTTGACAAAATACGCCTAACCATCTTGATCCTTTTTCTAACACAAATTTTGCTTCTTCCCCAGCACAAAATACCTTCTTGCCTATCTTCTTATTCGTATCCTCAACGAACATCTTTGACACACGTCAATCTTGGTACTTTGCAAAACATGGTAATACATGATGGGGAATCACCTACACTGCAACAAAAGTTTCTTGACTTAGAAAAGAGGTTGGATGAGTGTCTACATTCCAAAGGCATTTATGACTTGAGGTATGAGAAACTGTGTCTACATCCAAGGGTTGGTTTACCTCCAGGATATAAAGTCCCAAAATTCAATGTGTTAGATGGGCTTAGAGACCTGATCATGCATCTAAAGGACTATTGTGGCAGATTAGTTGGAATTGGGCATAACAAAGCTTTACTAATGAGACTCTTCATTCAGAGCTTGTCAGGAATAGCACTCACTTGGTATGTCAAACAAGACTTTGACAAGTGGTATACATGGGAAGACATGGCTCAAGACTTTGTGAGACAATATAAGTTTAATATCAAGGTCGATCCGACGATGCTGGACTTACTTGAAGTAAAGAAGATGATTCATGAATCTTTTGAGGAATATGCAATACGATGGAGATTAGAAGCTTCTAAGATACGTCCTCTAGTGCCTGAAGAAGAGTTGATGCAAATTTTTGTTAGGTCGCTAGATGGTATATACTATCAAAAATTATTCGGCTTATGTATTCACAACTTCGATGATCTAATCTTAATTGGGAAAAATTAGAATATGGTATTCGGACAGGAAAAGTTATTGATGTTTTCGCAATACAGGCTACTTTTCAAGCATTGAAAGCTTCGCCAAAAGAGGAAAAAGAAGAAGACATCTCAACCATCCCGCCTCAAGAACAACATTATCCAAATACCCAACAAGCATACGCTGTTTTTGACACCTATAACCCACAAGGTTTTCAATACCCAAATTCTCACCAACATGATCCAATACCATCCAATTCTCATCAACCAAAGAAAATGAAACCTCGTATCTTTACCCCTTTGACTGAACCTTTATCCAACATATTTCAAAGATTGTCGGCTCAAGGAGTTCTGAAACCAAGAAAAGGATGGATCCCTAAATACACACCTTCAAATTTTGACTTGTCCAAAAGGTGTGCATATCATTCAAATATCCAAGGTCATGATATTGAGGATTGTTCGGCATTGAGGTACAAGATCCAATTGATTGAGAAGGGCAAGATTATAGTACAACAAGGGCCACTAAGCAACATCTATGATCCTGCCACAGGCACAATTATTGTCCAAGGTGACCCGATAGAGATTGTCCCGAGACTTTTGACAAGGAAGCGTAAAGCATATCAAAGGAATTAAGAAGGACAAAACCATTACTTTCAAAGTACCAATTCTCTTTCCAATGAATAAAATTTCCTGCTTTTGTTTATGTTTCTCTTTGTATTCGTGAACTACGTTTGACCTAACTTCCGTTTGGATACGTAGGAAGCCCATTCTTGGGTTCGGTCTCAAATCTAATAAAATTTTCTTTTCCCTTCATATTAAAATCATGTTAGCTTTTGAAAAAAATCTATTTAAACAATTTTGAATTCTTTTTTCCCATTCATGACTTCAAATGACAATTGCAGACTCGAAGTCGAACCTTGATGTTTGAATACAAGACAACCAATTCTTTTGAACTAACAATTTTCTTTGAGTGATGCAGGAATATAAGACTTCACAAGTAACACTAGGGCAGAATTTTTGAGATTACCTCAAAAATTCTACCAGCAAACAATATTTTAATTCGCAAGAAAGTGCGAAACATATTATAAACTAGGGCAGAAATTTTTGAGGGGCACTCAAAAATTTCATCGCAATGACAGAAAAATGACAAGAAGTTACAGAAAACCAGAGATTCCGGGTTATCCGCCCTAAAAAAGGGATATGCTGGGTTATCCGCCCTAAAATAGGATACAGTGGGTTTTTTCGCCCTAAAATAGGATATGCTGGGTTATCCGCCCTAAAAATAGGATATGCCGGGTTATCCACCATAAAAAAAGGATGTGTCGGGCTCATTCTACCCTAAAATTGAGATATGCTGGGTTATCCGCCCTAAAATAGGATACGGTGGGCTTTTCCGCCCTAAAATAGGATATGCTGGGTTATCCGCCCTAAATAGGATATGCTGGGTTATCCGCCTTAAAAATAGGATTTGCCGGCTTATCCACCCTAAAAAAAGGATGTGCCGGGCTCATTATGCCCTAAAATTGAGATATGCTGGGTTATACACCCTAAAATAGGATACGGTGGGCTTTTCCGCCCTAAAATAAGATATGCTGGGTTATCCTCCCTAAATAGGATATGCTGGGTTATCCGCCCTAAAAATAGGATATGTCGGGTTATCCTCCCTAAAAAAGGATGTGCCGGGCTCATTCTGCCCTAAATTTGGGATATGCTGGGTTATCCTCCCTAAAATAGGATACATTGGGTTTTTCTGCCCTAAAATAGGATATGCTGGGTTATCCGCCCTAAATAGGATATGCCGGGTTATCCGCCCTAAAAAAGGATGTGTCGGGCTCATTCTGCCCTAAAATAGGATGTGTTGGGTTTTTCCACCTTAAAATAGGATCTGTTAGTTTATCCGTCCTAAAAAGGATATGCTAGGTTTTGTCTGCCCTAAAATAAGACAGTTGGGCTTTTCCGCCCTAAAATAAGGACAATTGATTTTGCAGGCATATAATCAACGTGATCACCTTTCTCCTTAAAAGTCAAAACTGGGGCAGATTTTTGAGGTTCCTCAAAAATCTTGGACAACAAGCACAACGTCAAATAGATACGCTTCCTTATCTCCTCTTATCATTATTGTTATCTATTGATATTCCTTTTCTATGCATTATTCAATATTTTTCTATGCTTATGAGCTAACAATTTTATCTAGTTGTGTTAAAAGCTGCAGGTAAAGCTCCCAAAAGCATAACAAAAGAAGTTTAAGAATCATTTTATCTCGTTTTGGAACATGATTGTTTATCCCTATATCTCACAACCTAACCTAAATCATACTCACATCCCACATTTCAAAACTACTCAAACTCCAATCTCGTCAACTCGTACTATCTTCATTCAAATTCCACATTCGCCAATTTTCTTTAAGAATCTCATTCGTTCCTAAGTCTGGAACTACACATGGCCCGATTCTTGTGAACCCGAGATATGTAGGCGACTTAAAAGCAAAGTCTCGGACACATCATTTTAACAAATCTCTCTCGGTCAGACAAAATTGGCTACTACGTCAACGTTCATTGCTCGAAAATTCTTCGATCATTCCCAAGCAACGAAGGGGAAGCTGTTGGCACCCAATTTTGACCTCCCGATATTCCTTCTGGGCTACTATTTTATCAAAAAATATTAATTTTTGAATGTTTTAATTATTATTTTGATATCAAATAAATTTTGACATTTCATATTCGTGATTTTAAGGTATGCAATTTATTTTTTAGCATTTAATTTTATATTCTTATATAATATATATAATTTACTAATTTAAATATAATATTTTATATAATTTTATAAATATTTATTAAATTATTTCCGCAAATATGCATACTCATAATTTACAGACACGTAGTCTATTATTATTATTATTATTATTATTATTATTATTATTATTATAGTATTTTTAAATTTTGTATTCATAGGCACCTAATCTACTTCAAATCATTTGTCGTTGATTTTTAATAATATTATGTATCGTTAATTTTACTTACGTAATTTATTCATAATGATTTTATGGCATTGATTAACTTGATAATATTTTATTGCATATTTACTGATTTTATTAAATAACAGTCTAATTCAATTCAATTTCCCTAATTTATTCAAAATCTAGCCATGTTGTATTCAATTTCGTGTCAATTTTAGCCTAAATTGAGCTCAATATGGCTCAATTTTAAACCCCAATTCTATTTCAATTAAACCCAATCTAAATAACCAAATTTTTTGACTCTTTTTGTAATTTCAAATCCCAGCCATTGATCAAGATTGATCCAACGGCTGAGATTAACTCTCCATTTTTATTTTCTTTTCTAATTAAACCCAAATACCCCAAACCCTAATTTTTTTTCCCATACCCCCAAAAAAGCCGCACACCCCATAAACACCCTTCTCTCTCCCCCCCATCTCCTTCTCTCCGCCGAGCCAACCACCGGCGAAACCCCATGGCCGACAGGAATGCCGCCTCTGCCTCTACCACACCACCATGAACCAGACGCCACCCCTTTACCCTTTCTCTCTCCCCTCTCTCTACCCGACTTCTCTATCTCTCTCGATCTCCCTCTCATATCCACCAAATAACCGCCACCGGTGGACCACCCTCACCCGTAAACCACCATCGCCGGTGCACCTACAACGCCGCCTTCATCATCTCCTCTCCGCCTCCTTCTCGCCGTGAAACCCCACCAAAATAATCTCTACTGGTCATCGATGATCGGAGATTCTCCCACTGCCACCTCTGGCGGCTGAGCAAACACCAGCCAGACCACATGCCGTCGCCGATCTCCCTCTCCTCTTCTCCGCGCTGCCGATGTGACAGCAACCCATCACCAAACAGAAACCCCAAAGGCCTATTCTTCCTCTATTGAACTTCGAGAACCTCCGGCGAGGCGAGCTCCGGTACAGAGCATCGAGGACCACATGAGTGATATCTTAGCTCTCATAAGACAAGGGGAAATCATCCGCCTCTGTCTTTTGCTACTTCGAGGTTTTGGTTTTCGCGGTGGATTCTCACGAATCCATCCCTGGTATGGCTTCTTTATGTTTGAATGCTACCACCTTTATCATTATTTACCGTGGAATGAATTGTTGATATGAAATTCATATGCTAATTAATGTTGAATTCTTACCAGTAGTTGTTAGATTATAATATGTCAAACTCCTATTTCGTGAATCGAGGTGTTATCTAGTGACGCATTATACCTAATCTTGTTCTATATTCATATTCTACATACTGTGATTGCTATGGCCTTCTATATGTTGGAACTCTCTTATTATATCATTACAAAGTTCCCAGAATCATATTTGTAAATCGACTTTTGCTGATGGTTTCTTTCCTTGTAAAGTATGAATCATGATAGCATCATTTTAGAAGAATTATGGTATACTTTTGATTGATTCTATATGCTAATTACCATATGTCAAAGTATATGACCTATTGTTGGTAAGGTTATGTCCAATCTCATGCTAAAACTGATTTGATTTATTTTAGTTAAAAGAAAGTCTTTTATGAGCTATCTTCCTTCCTCTTGACTTTCCTTTAATTAATTGTGGACATCTTTATTACTTAACTAATTATGGTAGGATTTGTACTGATTCTGGTTGCTAAATGATCTCTTTCCTTTTCCTTGCTTTGTTACTTGATTATCTATGGTAACTCCTTCTCCGTTTTTTATTTCCTTTGCTTTGTAAATTTTGGTCAAACTTTAGTATAGAAATTCTAACATGATTTCACCTTGTTACTTGTTTTTTTTCCTTTCTTAGTTGAAGTGAGACAACTGTGTTGTTCAATCAATTATGGTAAACTTTGATTTATTTTCAATCTCATTGATGCAGTTTATTTATTTAAGGAAAATATTTCATTGATTGAGGGGGGAATATTCCTTTTCATATTTGCTACCTTAATTGAGTGATTCCTTTACTATATAAACATGACTTCCCTTTCATTTTTCTCAGACATTATTCACACCCCCACCTCTCTTTTTACACGAACTTGGACATACTTTTTGCATGTTTTTGGCTACCATTACTCTCCTCTCTGTTTTGTACAAAAAAATCCTCATTGTGGTCCGGGGAATGGATTTTTTGGGACATCCTTATTGTTTGTTGGCTACTAACCTGTTAGTCCCCTGTTAAAGTCATTTCAATTCCTAATATGTTAGCTTGTCGTAGTATTATCATATATGTTGGATGGGATTCTGTGGAAGCTACCAGGTATGTCTTCTTAAACCTATGAATGTAAATTTTGAGTTTGTTTGCCTTGGGTGCTTGTCTGTAGAAGTAGAGTCTTCAATATGCTCACCGTTGTTTGCATATTGTCTATTGTCTATTCTCTTCAATGTTAATGTGTTTCTAGTGAATGTTAATGTGGTTGACTATTGTCTTCAATGTTAATGTGTTTACAGTGGAAAATACATTTTTTTTTTTGTAGCCTTAGATATCATGTTTATAGGGGAATGTTTGGCCTAATTATATCTTGAATTGTTGCATGTGTGTCTGGAAATTTTTGTGTTGAACAGGAATCTCAAACACAATTGGAAATTGCGAAAAGTTTCTTGGGTTCGGGAGCCTCATTGTGGGATTGTTCCTATGTCTTAGTTCAAGATGTCATTTTCTTTTACTTTTCATTTGGTCTGTAATGATTTTTTTTTTTTTTGGTAACAACTATTGATGTTATGTAATAACATAATTATGGGGGGGGGGGGGGGGGGACTGCTCGGGGATGGTGAAATTATGTGCTAAGTGTTTCTTTTAACGCATTTTAAATCCTCAATTTCTCGTTTATTTTATTCAACTTTGACAAAAAATTTCACAATTGTTAAAGGTTGTTTTTGTTCATTGCTTATAAAGTCATCGTTCAGTCCCTCTTTCATAATTTGGGTTGAACATGACACTTTTACTTCAAACTATATGTATATCATCTCCTAACCTATAGTTAGCGGGAGGGTAAAAAGAATTACGAGGTCTAATTCCATAAGTTTTAAATTAAGCCGACGCGTCCTCGGGAGTACCACCTACCAAAATTTAAAAATGGAGATTGCGTGTATCTATATGTAAATATTCTTATATGGTTATACTCAAAATTCAAACTTTTTACTTGTTTTTTTAAAAAATATAATATTGTTATTTTAACTTAAGACCGACCTCCAATCAATTTGTTGCTAAGGTTAAATAAGCACGATTACTAATACCGTGGCATCATCCTTATAGAGTATCAAACATTTCATTTCTTTTAAAATTTTCTCTTGGCTTTACCTAACCCTCGAAAATGCTCCCTTATGAAATTAATTTTATGTTATTCCTTTATTTGGTTAGTTTAGGTTATTTTAAATTATTAATTGATCTATTCTTTTTACATACTTGTCCCAATTCTATCCCCTTGCTTGTCTAATATTTTATTATTCAACTTCCTCTTTGTTTGTTATGATCGCATGATTCACTATCTTATCACCTAGTTTCTTTAGGTAAAAATAAAAAAATGAAAAAATGAAAAAATAAAAAATTAAAATGAATAGAAAAAAAAATTGTATTTTGCCAAAGCTTATTGATTTTAACACCTTATTCTTGTATTAATTAGGTAAAACTAATCTTTGCCAAAATTTATTTATTTGTTTATAAAATAAATGATTTTATCACTTAGTTATTTAAATTGATATACTAATTAATAATCAAGTCCAGTTATTTCACTTAGTTTAAACAATAACGATTAAATTCACATGCTAATCATTTTGATCACCTAGATTAGTATTAATTAAATAATAACAAAGTTGTCGCTAATTTATTTATTCATTTTAAATAAGGGTTATTTTCATGACTAATCACCTAGTTATCTAAACTTATGTTTTTATTAAGACTTAATCAAGTTTACATGCAGGTTTTCGATTTCCTTTTGATAATTTAGCATGTGTAATTGTTCATCTCATAACTTATTTTTAACGATTAGTTTTCTTACTTAATTTGTTTACTCTTTTATTTTTAGATAATTATTTATTTAGTTAATAACGTAACCATTTCCTTTAATTAATCTGTCGATCCCTTGCTTATCACATAAGATTCCCCCATGTAATATATGAGTTCGGCCGGGACCCACATTTGTGGACTTCGAAAGGTGCCTAACACCTTCCTTTCGAGGTAACCTGAACCCTTACCCGAATTTTTGGTTGACGTAGACTATAAGTTCGTAGTTGGTATAGAATGGTGCCCTAACGCACCTTAATTCGTTAGGTGGCGACTCTTCTCTAAAACAATCCAAAAAGAGTTTGTCACGTCGAATCCCACTTTTCGCGAAGAAAAGGGGCGCGGCACTACCCTTAGCAAGGGTATGATTATCATTTATAGACGCTTAAGCACTTAAGGTTGTATTGTTTGGATAATGGTGATGGCATGCATACTATTTGGCGCATTTATGCTTAATTAATACCGCCTTATTTACTAGATTATGAGCATTGGCATTGGAAATGATGTTTTAGAAATTCAACCGAGGCTGATTCCGATTCATTATTGATCGACACTCATTTTACTACTACTATTCACATCGGTTAAGGGATATTCTGGCCCTTTGTACATTATGATAATGATTTAGTATCGAGCATGATCTCGGGCAATGAATTTACAAATTTATATCCTTTTAGTCGAAGTTTGTGTCCGCACACGGATTATATATCCCTCTCTCCGGTACTGGATGGAGTAGATGGATTATGATGGTTATTGGAAGTCCTGGATCGGGACCAGGTAGTGTATATAGATTTCTCGAATTCCTTAGGGGCCCCTTCATCCAAGAGCCGTCGTTTTTGAGAAGCTTGGTCTCCATAGGTCCTGCCTTTGTGAACTAGATGAGCTGGAGGAAGTATATACACTTGGTACGGTATTGTTTGAGGTTATGGAACCGGTTCGAGTCCGGTGTCCATGATATGGTAATGGTATTTTGGTTTATGTTGCATTCATCCATTCATATGCATTGCCTATCACTAATATGATTGCTTGGTGCTTATATCTATCGGCCTTATGGGGGGTGGTATAGGTATACGCTATGGTTGTTGTTTGCTGTGTGCTTTTGTGAACCTTCCGGTCTTATGGGGGTCCGGTTAGGTACTTGTTTTCCCGGACTAGCCAGTTACTGTATTATTGGTTATTATGGTTAGTTTGTGGCGGGTTGGTTGTGGACTGGTACCCGAGTTTGGAGGTACATTTTGGATTTCTTTATCTTTTCAGTGAGTTACTTTATGGCTAGATTGTCTCATGACTAGTCGCCTTTTGGTTAGAGGATTGCTTATGTTAGTGTTAGCTCTAACACTTAGCCAGGAACCTTGAGATGTTAGGTTGACTCCCTCAAGTCACTATCTTTGAGTTAGACCTAGACGTATCTATGCATACACAAATGGCATTACTGTATATCTCTTTCTTCCTTGCTCATCCGTATTGTATATGAAATCTTTGGCCTTGTATACTTCTATATATACATCCCTCTTTTACACTTCTTAATATTGTCGTTAGGGATATACGATGTAGTTCTCTAGTACCTGAGTAGGGTTTGGATAGGGTAGTCCATCCTTATTTCCCTATTAGCATTATCATGCTTGTTTTTGGATAGTTGCTCGTGGTTTATATTCATGCCTTACGTGTTATTTATGCTTGCATTATTTCTGGAGCTTAGTCGGTTGTTGCCTACTGAGTACCACGTGTTTGGTACTCATACTACACTTCTGTAGCCTATAGGTTATAGTACGAGTTATCATCGTTGGTGTGTATATCGTGCTGAGCAGCTATGGATCGGAGATTTGGGGGTGAGCTCCTGATGTTTTGGAGTATCCCTACCCTCCCTCTTATTGTAAGACTGTTCTTTATGTTATGTTAGAGACGGCTTGTATATATACATTTTTCCTGTATTTCATTTGTACTCTTGTTGTATTAGAAGCTCTTGTACTGGCTCCACTAGGTTTTGGGTTATATTAGCCTTGCTATTATATTTATTCCGCTGTTTTCTTTATTTCAATCAGTAGTCTGTTACTAGCTATTCCGGACTACGGGTTGGCTTTTCTACTGGTGGGTTATAGTATGTGTCATCATGACCTAAGAAACTGGGTCGTGACAAAAGGTATACAAATGTCCTTCATCATAGGTGTTAGGATCAATTCCTTGGTTTGTTAGTGCATTAGTTATGAATCAAGGTCACACAATACCCCTAGCACAAAGTTAAGTTGGAAGTATCCTTACCGATTTAGTTTCGTGCTAAGTTTAAACTAGGGTCATCTTCAAATGAGTACTCCTCCTAGAATATAATGAGTTATGGGGCCCAATACCCACCAAATTAAAGATCTATGAATCTTCTTTCCAACACAACTAATCATTTGTTCATCTACTTTCTGAGTAAAATGTTATGACCATTTTACTTAAGACTGTCCATGCTGAAAAGATGAGGCCGCTGTAGCGGGATCAGGCAGCTATAACTGGGCAGCTATAGCGGGATGACGGTAGTTTATAGCCTTATTTTTGACGGGTTTCAGTTTCAGAACTCAAAATATTCATCTCCAACCTTAGAGAGGTGATTTCTTAAGTTTTCTATCAATTTTCTCCTTCAAGATATGTTTTCCCCTCAATCTAACACTTGTTTGATTCTAAAATCTGTAGAATAACATTGGATTGATCATGGTGGTGGTAGAAAGTTAACCTAGATGGAATTTTCTGATTTAAAGTTAGTTAATAGGTTGAAATCCCTTGAATTTGAGTTAGTAATTATAGATTATGTCCTTGGGCTAGAAATTGACATAACCATTCCAAAATATAGAGATTTTGAGTAGATTAAAGGGTAGAACTAGCGGGGTTGAATTCTCAAAGTATTTGTTTGAAGAGTAGTTGATTAACTACTCTTATAATTATTGTAATCAGATGATTTAACATTCAGAAATGTGAAGAGAAAGGAAGATCATCCATGGTATAGTTTGCTTGTTGCAGCAGCTTGGTGCCAGGTAGGTTATGGTTTATAAGTAGTAGACTGTGGGTAGAAATCATATTCGTAATATAGATTTGACGGGATAAATCATGCTCAGGCCTGCGGGCACGAAGTTTGGATGTATAAAACATGGGATTAATGTAATAAAGATATAATTGTGTGTTGATATGTTAATGTATGAATCCTTGATGGGTGTTTTGTATTTGTATAGCTCCATGGTGGATTGAAACATGAATTATGTGAATATAGATGGTGATAAGGTATCACGACCCAAATCACGCATCGTACGAGCACCTACCCAATCTATCCTAGATAGGAGAAACCTTACCACCCAACCATTCAGTTAGTGTGGAAGACATTTAAAATAGCCTCAAGTATAAATAATTATATAAATCTTCTATTTGAAACACACTTATTATATTAATACATTGCGGAAGTAAATTAAACAATTTTCCAGAACCTAGTCTAAATCGATATAAGAGCGCAAAATAATTAGAAGAATGACTAAAGACACAACTTTTCTGTAAGAGTAGAATGACAGGAGTTGATAAAGAATAATCATTGTTGTCCATATAAAAACTCGAACTGAACTGCAACATGGCTATATCCCCAAATAGAGATATAGTAAGTGTAGTATCAGTACAACCACACGAACTGGTAGGTATCATCGACCGACCAGTGTTAGAAACATATAGTAACATATAGCAAATAAGAAAAAATCATGACAAGCATACAGGTTTAATAACTGAATATACTTACCGTACTTCAACTTCCAGCGTTACTGCATTTCCTTTATTTAATCAATAATAATTTACCCTCAAGAGTGACAAAATAACTATATTATCTAACCCACAATTCTTACATACTTACCTTATTACAACAACTCTATATACTTCTCTCTCCCTCATTAATCCTCTTTCATGACAATTCTCGCTCCCTATTATACTACCATTAACCATCGGGATTGCAATAACTAAGGCACTTTATAGCATCAACAACTTTGCAATAAGGGGCACTACAATATACATCATGTATATAACTATATATATAGAAGAATAACATTTATACATAATTCAAGACATACCTTATATTCACACATTGCTACAATGCACAATCACCTTCATCAACATAATCGGTCCACTCAAGGAACAGTAGTATCTCATTAAACAACCGGTTGTCATGAACCAACCCACCGAATCATTCTACAAACCTACCTACACCTACCCCATATAGGAGAACCCCGAATAACCCACCCTTCAATCAGTGCAGGAGTTACTACAATGTTTACTTAGTCAATTTAGATTTGTCATGTAAAATGCTAATCCAGAGTTTCACTACAGTTATCAATATTTAACTCAGTTCAACAACCAGTTTAATACATCTGAATTCTGATACATGAAATAATTATGGAAGATAACAATAAGTAACTCCTCAGAATCGGTATAAGATCGCTAGATAATGAGCAAGGACATCCATGACACAACATCCATGCAAAATAATAATAGTAGAAGCTGTTGCTGAGTGATCGGCATCGCTGCTATAGAAACTCCAACTAACTTGCACCATGGCTATACCCACGAGTGGAGGAATAGTAAGTGTAGCATTAGTACAGCCACACGTACTGGTAAGCATCATTGACTGACCAGGGTTAGAAACAAATAACATGAATAATAATTTTGAAGAGATCATAACATCAAGTAAAGTTTCGGTTCTAAACCCCCAATTATGGAATCCCTAACACCCTACTTTAGATTCTCTGTGACCTACCTGTTATTTAACATTTTCATAAATCTGTGTCCTTTGACTAACCATTCCAGCCTATACCTCTTCTTCCTATACCAACCCATTTTTATGGTACATACAATTCTTAATCTACATCTGCCCCCAAATTCTCTCGGTACTTACTATCTCAGACATCACTATGCCACACCACTATGAAATCAAAATTCTACCAAAGCATGTTCTATAATAACAGGTTCTCTCAGGGAACCATAGATTCTTATCTCTAACCCAGTCCGCACAAAGGTCCAATATACTTCCGTAACCCTCATTCAAAATTTACCACAACATGAACATGTGCAAAAATATATAAAATAGAATCACATACAAGGCATATGAATAAATGCATGTATATAAGATGTGTGCATCATCTCTCCTTATCCCTTCTCAACAGCCTCATCACCATCATCAATATCATATCGTACCGGCGTGGTACCCATCCCATACTACACTAAATCATAACCATACAGGCATGGTACCCACTACATATCACAATAAATCATAACCGTACCAACATGGTACCTAATCCATATCATAACAAATCATAACTGTACCATCATAGTACCAAACCCATTATCATACACTCTCATCACATTATATATGAATGTGCGCATGAAATCAATAAGCCATAAATCATGCAAAAAGACAATCTCAAGTGTTCAGTTCACAAACCAACACAGACCAAATGAATATAAAGGTTACATCAATCATCTAACTAATTTGGATTAGTGACCTTAATCTATACACATGTAATGGCAACCATCAGCTACTGTATACCCTTACGGGACTGTCGTAACCCAAGTTTATATTATTATGCACTTCTTTAATGTCCACATCTCGAGTTTACATTTTTCACTTATCCTTTAATCTTTCCTAACTACTTGTGACAGGAATTTTATTTCACCATATTACACTTTTATGTCTCCTCATCAGTCACGAGGTTCGGCCATGCTAGTTATTAACCTTGGCTTACCATCCCTTACCTTTTAGCCACTTCCCTTAATGCAATTTGAACATTTATGACATTTATGTTTTAACAAAGTTACCTTAATTTCCTCCTACCGTCCTTCACTGTATCGTCTAATTTTTTACTAATCTCAAAGGTCCTGGAAGAAATTAAGCTACGTACATTCGCTCTACCATTCTATTCGTCCCTTATCACAGTCAAACATTAATATAATATACAGTAATACGACATATTCTAGCCTAACCAGATTTTAAACATGTCCATTCATCCAACTCCGTGCCCGAAGGCCTAATGCATGATACTCCCGACATCACAATTAACGTTAGATGCATCTAGCCCAAGTCTAGTTGCTATAAAGTAATCAATAACTTACCTCTTAGCAAAACATACTGCTACAAAGAAGGGTGAGCTGTCCCGCCGTGCTATGTGTGTTCCCATGCCAGATTTCGTACGGGTACATTTTGAAATTGCTCTCATGAACTCTGGCCTTTTAAATATCATGGCTAGAAAGATAGGATTTTTCAGAGTGTTTTTAGGAGGAATGGGGTGACCTAGGAAAATAATGAGAAAGAGAGTTTTTAAAAATTTCTCAGTTTGGCTACTACCATCTACCACTGCAGCTGTTCTTTTTACCGCTACAGCAGTTATCCAACCACTGTAGCGGTTAGCGACAGTTCAGCCCAACCCCTTTTTGGGGCCTTTTAGCCCAATTTCTTTGGGCTTCATTTTTCCTTCCCAATTTAATTTTTCCCAAGTACATTTTGAGCCTATTATTTATCATAAATTATTTTTGGGGCATTTTCACACGTAACGACGGTTTGGATCGTTGCACTGGTCCACAAAAGGAACCAATTATACTTAGGCAGATTCTTCAACACATTTCACCATAGTATATATATATAAAAATAAATGTACATTCAAATGCATATGATGAATGTATGTATTATCTCTTTCTCATCTCAACATCATCATCATCTATCATTTTATCATCAATATCATCTCATCATCATCATCAATACAATTCTAAACATCATCAACATCCTGATCTCAATATCATCATCATATCATCAACTCATCATCATCAATATCATCTCAACATCATGAACATCATGATCTCAATATCATCATCAATACCATAAATGTAACTACAAGATGCAGTCAATAATCACAAATAATGCTTGAAAGCGAATCGCAAACACCCAAGTGAAATCATATGCAAACAACAATGATCAAATCAGAACTTACAATTAATTAAAACCAAGTAAATGCAGTTAATACTTAACAAGTTTATCATTCCAAACACATGAAATCACAAGTATTCCCGAAGGCCAATTCACCACTTACTCAAATGAGTATTATCAAACTCAATCATTAATAACAAACTTGTTCGAAGAACAATCAATCAAGTATCCATTTTAGGAGTGCACATTCCATCAGGATTGATATCTATACTCTAATTCATCATCTTATTTCACTCACAAATCTAACTCTCTTTTATTACTATTAAAACTGATAAATTTAGTTACTAACTAGTAACTGTTACACTCAAGTCATCACTAAGTTCAAGACACTATCTCCTTTAGCCGATTATCCAACCACTCAGCTCTATTCAAATTACAATTCTAGCTAGAGCCATCCACCTTTACACAAATTACATTCTAGTACTTAGCCAAACTTGACTTTAGGTTCTTAAGTTATATCATCACCTCCTCTTATCATAAATCAATCCTCCTAACTATCTTTTAGAAGGAATATCTCAATTTCAAATGTACAAAATATCGGGTTCACCGTTTTAAAGGTATTAAAGACTAGCTTTATAGATTAGAAGGTCACCTAATTCTTCTATTCTTATTCATATTCGTATATTAAACTCTATAAATCATCAAGTAAGTAAAACAAACACAAACACCCACATGAGATTTACACAAAACACAATAACATACAATTTTATCATTATTACACTATTTTAATGTTTTATCCATCCTAAATCCTTGCCCACAGGCCTAGTCATGAAATTTCCCATCAACTATAGTTGCTCTTTCCATTCCTTCATGCCTCCATTAGCCCAATAATCTCAACAAAGAATTTTCACCCAAGAAGTTGTAAAATTGCCCCATAGAGATTTGGGATGAAGCTTGCGTTCAAAGCCCCAAAAAGGTTCAAACTATCAATAAATACTACCCAATTACCACTGCAGCAGTTAGATTACAGCTGCAGTGCTACCATTGCGGTGGTTAACTTCTTAGCTCAGACAGTGTTCAGTAAAATGGCCATAAATATTTACTCCAAAGTTGGATTAATTAACAGTTTGATTCATTAGAAAGAAAACTCAAAGATCTTTCATTTGGTAGGTGTTAGTACTCCTAACTCTTTATATACTAGGAGATATGCTCATTTGAAGTTGGCCCTAGTTTAAACTTAGCTCAAAACTCAATCGGTAAGAACACTTCCAACTAAACTTTGTGCTAGGGGTATTGTATGACCATAGTACATGTCCAATGCACTCCCATACTAAAGAATTGGTCCTATAACTTATGGTGAAAGAGGTTCTCATGGCTTTACTACAAATATTTTCAATAACAACAAAATGGGTCGTTACATTAGATACCAATTTATCCACCTTCCATCCCCGAATGATCATTGGTGAAGAGGAGAGTTATTTTTTAGCATGATTCTCAGAAATCAGCATACCTAATCAGCCTACTCATAACAGGCCACTAAGCTCTAGGCACAAAGCATGACCACAATAATCCAAGGAATATGATTCATAATAAAATTTATTTAACGGGTCACCTACTATACTTGGAACACCACACGATATTACGATGCATGAACATTCAGGGCGCTAATGGAAATAATGGGGAATGAAAAATTGAAATTTGTATTTTTACCTCTGCAGTTGTAAATTTACCGCTGTAGCGGTCCCGAGGCAGTAACTCGGGACCTTTTCCCAGTTTAGTCTATTTCACAACTCACCTCTAAAAGTTGGGCATTATGAACTAACCCTTTCATGGTAATCTCTACAAACTCTTTTTATGCACCAAAAGTTTCAATGACTTTATAAACTTGTCCTCTAATATATAAACCACTAAATCCACAAATAAACACATCACAATCCACCATTCAACACTAGTCCATACAATGCTAGGTTTTTAAACAAAACCACACTACTTCAAGGTTGTCATCCCTATACTAGGAAAACGTTTAGTGGGGTACTTACACCCTAACCAATTATATCACTAATACAACACTACCAACACACCACTATGGTTTTTCATTAATACATAAATTCTCCACTGATCTTGGGTGTATTTATACTCCCAAATGTCATTATTCATACGCATTTAGCTTAGTTTGAGGATAATTAGACATGCTTGTGAACCATAAAGAGTATATAGGTGTATTTGTGTGTTAAAGTACTTGTTTATGGAGTTTAAGGTACATTTGAATCAAGTCAAAAGTCAAAATTATCAATTAGAACATAGACGAGGAAACTAGTGTCGTTAGCTTGAGCTATGTTTGTTCTAGTGTCCTTTGATGTGTTCTATTATGTTGTATGGACTTATGGTTGCGTTGAGATGTTGCAGGGGACCATTGGAGGATATAAGGAAGATAAATCAAGCCTACAATCAAAGAAAAATACATTCGGTATCAAGGGACAAGATCACGAGAAGATTGGACGCGAAATGCTAGAGCCTTGGACAAGAAGTGCATCACACCCTCCAACACCCATATTGGGAGGTGCATTGCACCATCCAATATTAATAATGAGGGGTAATTTTCACATGGTAGGTCGAGTAGCTACTTTTCTAATCCCATATTGAGATTGCATTGCGCCTCCACTCCCACGCGATGGAGGACGCGACGCACCAAGTCCCAAACCTATCCGAAATTGGTTTCTAATGTTGTTTTATGTTGGGGCAGAGTTGTAATTGATTGGAATTCAACTTGGGAACCTATTGGAAGACTAATATCCCTGTAAAAGGAATACTTGGCCATAATTAAGAGGAGGATTCATCTTACACACGAATTGGAGAGCAAAGGCAAAGGCAAAGAGCTCTACACTAGGGTTTTGTCCTCTTAACATTTCATTCTTGTAATTTAAAGTTATGAACTCTATTTTGGAGATTGTTTGTATGAATATGAGTGGATAAACACCCTCATTCAGGGGTTACGGCTAAAACATAATTTTTTGGTAGTTTGTTTTATTCATTGACATCGTTTCTCATTCGATTATGCTTTTGTTCTTGATTCTACTATTTTGATGTCTGATCAACATTAGAATATATGAGTAATTCATGCATGAATTGATCATGGGATTGTGTGAATAAGATGAAGAACTTAAGGAACAAGCTTATCTCTAGTGTAAGTTAGTGTTGATTCATAAATAGGATAGACGTATACCTAGGAGCCTTGTTTGGTCATGACGGGATTAATAAATGCACTTGAATTTCGGAATCACATCCCCACTCAACGATGGAGTTGTGAAACCAGTTCAAGTAGACGATTTATAGGATGACAATTCCCGGATCAACACTTAACCCCAAAACCCATAATTTGATAAATAAAGATCATTGAATAGAGTAACTACCATGCATGATTGTATCAAATGCCGTAACCCTATAACTTTCCATTGATCACAACCCGAATTCCTTATCATTGTTAATTTTAGTATTTAGTTATAAAAATAAAACTCAACTTCATTTTGGTTACGACTCGCACTTGTTTAATTCAAAATAGTAACACTTAAATTGGACAGCTTGTTAAATACAAGTCTCTGTGGGTTCAACATTCGGCTCATGAAGATCTACTTTATTATTTGAAACAACCACGTACACTTGCGTGTGCACTTGGGAGCAACAAGTTTTTGGCGTCGTTGCTGGGGACTTGAAAATTAGCAACCTTCTAATTTTCAGTTTTATTATTTTGGTTGATAAAGTGCTAACAACTTGGTCTTAGCTACTGAATTTGCAGGTACAGGTTTAAATCTCGAGTAAGTTGGCAAGGGAGAGGGAATTTGTCAAACCATATCCCAAACTGGAGTGAAGCTTGCATCAATTTAGGAGAGAAACAACACTTCTCCAACAAACCCAACTAGTTTAGCAAGACAAGATCATTCCCGCACCAATGGATAAAGAACCACTAGCCCGCAAGATAGTACGCGAAGTGGTAATCCCGCTCGCAACTAATATGACCTCTTGTATTCAGAAGCCAGCCGCAGGAGGCAGATTTGAACTGAAGCAGAACATGGTGCAATTGTTGCACACAAGTGAGCAGTTTATAGGTTTGTCACATGAGGATCCACAGGTTCACCTTCAGAATTTTTTGGAGATAAGTGACACTTTCATTCCCATTGGAGTCTCCACAGACTATGTGAGGCTCACAGTTTTCCCATTCCCACTTTTACGAGAAGCAAAGAAATGGTTGAAGGCAGAACCTTCAAACTCAATCTCAACTTGGGATGACTTAGCAAAGAAGTTCCTCATTCGATTCTTCCCATAAGGCAAAACTGCAAGGTTAAGAAGTGACATTCTGAGTTTCAAGCAAAATCCAGGCGAGAATCTCTATCATGCATGGGAAAGATTCAAGTCTCTCCTTAGAGATTGCCTGTATCACCAGCAAACCAATGATGTACTTGCTCACACTTTTGTTGAAGGACTTGACCACAACACAAAAATTTTGCTAGATTCAGCTGCAGGTGGTCAAGCATTGGAGAAAACTTATGATGGGCTATACACTCTTTTAAATTGAATTGTACAAGGTAATCCAGACTGAAATGGTGATATATATAGAAGCATGGTAAAGAATCCTATTAGTATGATAGAGGTAAATGGTGTCACAGTATTGTCCGCATAATTAGCCAGCTTTCAAAATCAAATAATTGCCCAATTTAGAAAATTGAGTGTGGCTTAACCTCTGGCACAGGTTAATACAATGCAACAGGTTCAAACTTGGTATGAAACTTGTGGTAATGGAGGTCAGTCATCAAACTATTGTGTGGCAAATCCAGAATTAATAAATTTTATAGGTAATGCGCAGAGAGGAAATCAGAATTATGGTAACGCCTACAATGAAAATTGGCTGGTTCAACCCAACTACTCTTAGGGCAATAATCAAGCCCAATCTCAGAAGTTTCAGCAGCAGTAAGGTATGCAGACTAATACTCAGGCTAATAATATTAAAGATTCATTGAAGAAAATCATGGCCACCCAAGAGCAGATGGATGCAGATCTCAAAAAATCAGTAACTTTCCCAAAAGAATCTGGAGATACAAATGGGTCAGTTAGCTCAGGAAAAGAATCTAAGACCTCAAAGGGGTCTTTCAGGTGATACAGAGCAAGCTCCACAACAAGTTATGGCTATTATATTGAGGAGAGGTGGAGATTTGTGTGATGCATATCAAAAGAAAAATCACGAGGTGCAAGTTGAATTATTCGTACCCAAGCAGACAGACAAACAAGTTGAGTCTAAAATTGCTAATGAAAAAAAGAAGTCTGATTACCCAAAGGAGAAGCCTGTTGAGAAACCTCGCAATAGAAGACCACCACCTTTCCCTTAAAAGTTCAATAAAGCAAAGGAAGATGCCTGTTTTAAGAAGTTCTTTGACACGTTCAGAGAGCTTCACATTAACCTTCCTCTTGTAGATGTGTTGCAGTAAATGTCAAAGTATTCTAACTACTTGAAAGATGTGGTAACGAACAAAATGAGGCTGGGTGATATTAAAATGGTGGCATTTACTGAAGAGTGCAGTTCTGTGGTCATGAGCAAGATGCCCAAAAAGCTCTAAGACCCTGGGAGTTTCACCCTCCCCATACAAATTAGTGAAAGTGATGTTGTCCATGCTTTGGGTGATTTAGGGGCAAGCATCAACTTGATGCCTCTTTCAATTTTTAATACTCTTGGTTTAGAAAAGCCAAGGCCCTCCTCAGTAGTGTTACAATTGGCATATAGAACACGGGTGGTGCCCGAAAGAATCATAGAAGATGTTCTTATTAAGGTTGGTAAGTTCATTATTCTTGTTCACTTTATTATTCTTGATTATGATGCAGATGACAGGGTACCAATCATATTGGGGAACCCATTCTTGGCCACTGGTGGAGCATTGATAGATGTGAGAGAAGGCACACTCAAGATGAGATTGAATGATGAAGAGGTGGTCTTCAGAGTGTACAATGCACTTAACACACCCTCACACTATAGAGATCTGTCCATGATCACAGCTATGAAAGTGGATGAGTGTGGGGTGGAAGAGTGCAAACCACCAATTACTTCTTCAGACTCTCTCATAGAGTTTCCCAAGTTGATAAATAAGCCTGAACCTGAAAAACTTGAGTGGTATGCTGAAAAGGTAGGTGTAAGAAAAGATGCAGACCTCGATCATGAGCACTTGAGAGCTCAGAAAAAAGGAGAAAATGGGATCCAAGTAGGAGGTAGAGGATGAGGGAATGTGGATAACGAAGTTGTGATTTGAGTCGTGCTGCAACATTAAATCAGGCACTGCTTGGGAGGCAATCCAAGTTAAGGTAGTATTTTTACTTTTTGGTTTATCACCTTTGTTTTTGTTTTATTTTGTAGATTGGGGGAAGTTTGAGTACCCAAAATCTAAACTAAAGAGCATTGCAAAAACTGAGTGTGGGGTCCCTTGTACCTCTTTGATGGATTATGATGCTACTAGCTAGGATTAGAGGCCTCAGAGAGTATTTCTATCTTTACTTTTAAGTTGTGCTTTGAGGACAAAGTGTTATTTTAAGTGTGGGGTGGGAAATCTTCAGATTTGGTTAGGGTGGAGTGTGCTATAGGAGTCTTTTGGTTATTTGTTTTTGCTCATGTTGCTAAAAGAATTGAAAAATACAAAAAGATTTTATTTTAGTAATTTGTTTTTGGTTTCTGTAAGGAGCACACTTCATCCACCCCTCGATTTTTATTTTCGGTTCTTTTCCCAGGGGACACCCTTTGAACCCAGTATCCTTTTAATTTTTTAGGAGTAATTTTTAATTTTAGAGATGCTTTTGTTAGATGCTATGCATGATTACTGGATTGCAAGTTGGTGTTTAATTTTAAAGCATGTATAGTGAATTGAATGACTACTGTGAGACACCTAGGCTCAATTATTTGACTCTTGTTTGATGTTGGCTTAATGTTAAATTCTTTCTAAGTGCTTGGTTAAGATTCTATAGAGATCCGTCTTGATTTGAACATATGCCATGTGTGAGTGAGGTTTTTGTGATATTCCATGTGCATATTGATGTCTAGAACTTGCCAGGTGTGTTTGTAAAGTGAAATAAAGGGTGTTGAGTTTAGGAGATGATATATGCATTTCTTTGATAGACACGTTTTATACCTCACTTTATCTACCCTTTTTGTATGATCCTAGTTAGCCCTATTGAGCCTTTAGCTTATTCTTTGGTAGTCTTGCATGTAGCTTAATCCTTATCTTTCAATTAACCGTAATTTGATCCAAAACTCCTAAGTGCTTTAGTTGAGAAATTAAGATGTTAAAGAGTGTAAAAATGGAAGAAAGAGAAAGTGAAATTCAAGCCTCGAGTGAACAGCTTTTGGTGTGTTAAAAAGGTTTATGTATGGTGGGTATGGAGTAATGTAATGAAAAGAGAAATTGATCCAAAAAAGTGAATATTTTATTCATAGCAAATACTCCTTGCTTAATATGTGTAAGATAGCTTAATAAGATGGAGCAAAACAAGAGAGAATTGGGGAGATGAAAGTGGTGTGAAATAGGTTGGTTGGAGGTGATCTTAATGAAGATTGTAGTGTATTAAAGAGCTTAGGGAAGATATTCACTATTCTTAACCAAATAATTCCTACCCATCCCTTAGCCTACATTATAACCCTTAAAGTCCTACTTGATCTTGAGCTTTGACATTCTGATATTAGTGGAGTACTACACTAAGGGCAAGCTTATGGTTCATCTTATGTGTCATGTGAATTCTTTATGAGAGTGAGCGAAATTTGATTCTTACACCCATTCTTGTGTTAAAAGGTATACTTGTGAAGTGAATATGGGTGACTCTCTTGTGGTGAGGGCGTATGTTTGATGATGTATAGGTGACATATATGATCTCTTTGTTGAGTAATATGCATGAGTTTTCCAACTTGATAGAGTCAATTCTTAAGTCTAGGAAGTTTTAAAGTATTATTCATGAGTTTTGAAGTTGTAATATGACATGCCGAGTGTAGAACTTGCTATTCATATAGTCTGTGTGGTTCTGGATTGAGTGTCTTAGTGGTAGTAATTTTGTTAGAGTCTTATTTGATGGTGATTGATGTAAAGATTTGTTCTAGGATGAACAAGGCTTTAAGTGTGGGGTTGTGATCTTGGGTGTGTTTATACTCCCAAGTGTCATTTTTCATACGTATTTAGCTTAGTTTGAGGATAATTCGACATGATTGTGAACCATAAAGAGTATATAGGTGTATTTTTGAGTTAAAGTAATTGTTTATAGTGTTTAAGGTACATTTTAATCAATTCAAGAGTCAAAATGATCAGTTAGAACTTAGACGAGGAAACTAGTGTCGCTTGCTTGAGCTATGCTTGTTCTAGTGTCCTTTGATGTGTTCTATTGTGTTGTATGGACTTATGGTTGTGTTTATATGTTGTACGGGACCATTTTAGGAGCTAAGGAAGATAAATAAATCCTACAATCAAAGAACAAGACGTTCAGGATCAAGGGACAAGAGCACGAGAAGATTGGACGCAAAATGCTAGAGCCTTGGACAAGAGGCGCGTCGCACCCTCCACCACCCGTATTGGGAGGTGCGTCGCACCCTCCAATACACATAATGAGGGGTACTTCACACATGATAGGAAGATTATCTACTGTTTTGATCCCATATTGAGCTCGCATCATGCCTCCTCTCACACTCGATGGAGGATGTGACGCACCAAGTCCCAAAACCGTCCGAAATTGGTTTTTAATATTGTTTTATGTTGGGGAAAAGTTGTAATTGATTGGGATTCGAATTGGGAACCTCTTGGAAGACTAAAATACCTATAAAAGGAGTAATTGTCTACAATTAATAGGAGGATTCACCTTACTCACGAATTGGAGAGCAAAGGAGAAGGCAAGGAGCTCTACACCAGGGTTTTGCCTCTTAACTTTTCATTCTTGTAATTTAAAGTTATGAACTCTATTTTGGAGATTTTTCGTATGAATGTGAGTGGATAAACAGCCTCATTCTGGGGTTACAGCTAAAATATGATTTTTTGGTAATTTGTTTTATTCATTGACATCATTTCTCATTCTATTATGCCTTTGTTCTTGATTCTACTATTATGATTTTTGATCAACATTAGAATATATGAGTATTTCATGCATGAACTGATCGTGGAATTGTATGAATAAGACAAATAACTTAAGGAACAAGATCATCTCTAGTGTAAGTTAGGGTTGATTCGCAACTAGGATAGACGTATACCTAGGAGCCTTGTTTGGTCATGACTGGATTATTAATGAACGCACTTGAATTTTGGAATCACATCCCCACTCAATGATGGAGTTGTGAGATCAGTTCAAGTAGACAGTTTAGAGGATGACAATTCTCGGATCAACACTTAACCGTGAAACACCATAATCTGAGAAATAAAGATCATTGAGTAGACTAACTACCATGCATGATTGTCTCGAATGCCGTAACCTTGGAACTCTACATATATTTTCACAAGTTGAATTACTTATCATTGTTAATTTTAGTATTTAGTTATAAAAATAAAACTCAACCTCTTTTTGGTTACAACTCGCACTTGTTAACTTCAAAATAGTAACACTTAAATTGGACCGCTTGTTAAACACAAGTCCCTGTGGGATCGACATCCGGCTCACGAAGAGCTACTTTATTACTTGAAACAACCATGTATACTTGTGTGTGTGCTTGGGAGCAACATCCACCACAACTCATATTAGTTTATTAGACCCTAAAACATACCTCAACCACTCAAGAGGCAGTATTAACCAAGTATTATCATGCATCACTGGGAGGGATATGAATATGGATAAACACATCTAATAACTCTACTCCCTCAGTTGACCCTACAATTAATGATCCTTATCTATAGCCATGCTAACTTATTTTACCAACCTTATCAACTCTACTACACCACATTTAAGGGATACTATTAATGAATAATTATTCCCATAGATTAAGTATATACACAATATCAAGTTATAATGGGCCAACTACAAGGTCTGTCTAATAGCCCTTCCTCCTCACTAAGCCTATGAACATTATCCTACTATCACTTTATTTACATCCTTAAAACTTAACCCATCATATTCATTCATAGCCATCATGGGTTTTGTACAACCAGTTAGTCTATCTTTAGGACATCAATGCTCTTACCCTCATAAGATCATTCCAGTCACTTAATCAAATTAGCTACATAATTACCATCACACAGTTAAGGTTTGACATACCAATATCAAGTAAAACCATTATTAATATCTCCCCTTATCATATTACGAGAAACAACCAATTTTATATAAATTTTCAATTTACCTTGCATTAGTGACATCAACTAAAAAACTCACCTTATGTTCAAGTCACCAAGGTTGTGTAAGTCAACTAAATTCATCTCATTTAAACCAACTACTTATAAAGGGACCACTAGCAGGTCAACTTATTAACTGGGTTATACACACAAGGATGACCCAATAACACTTTAGTGTAATGACCCTCCAGGTCATTTTCTTGATTTCCATGAATTCTAACATTTTGAGACTTCCCACAATGTCTACCTATCATTTATGACTTATTGGAACTGTCAGTTCGATCATCAGATAGTTCAAACAAATCTTGAGCACCCGATCGGATTCCATTTGGACTTAGAAAATTTGATGCCTTAAAGTTACTGGTGCAGCAGCTTAAGCGGCCAAATGACCACTTAAGTGGAATCCACTTTAGCTATATCGAGACACTTTAGCAGCCTTTTCTATTTAGATAAGGGTCGCTTAAGTGCCACTTGTTCGATTAAGTGGAGGTCTCTTTAGCAACAGGGATGCTGCTTTAACAGCCACTCACCTTTGGCACTGGCCGCTATAGCGACCAAGTGACTGCTTTAGCGGCACCTGGGGGTGTTAAATATCTCTTCTTCACCCAATTTTCTCTCATTTTCTCAACTTTTTTTCCCCCATTTTAAGAGAATGGGACATGGGAAAGTGTGGGGAATCATCCATTAAAGCAAAGGTAAGCTAGCACAATGCTCCTTGGTCGTTTCCCATAATTTTTCCCCATTAAATTCTGTCCCATTTTCTCGTAAATTCTTAGAAATTAGGTATTTAAATCCTAAACTTTACGGGTGGATTTGAGCCCTGATATATGCTCCATTTGTACTTAACTATTGAGCATACATTCCTTGTCCTTTGAAGGACCTCATGACGGATTCAATTTTAGATTTCATTTGTAGGCCCCGCGGGCCCATTCTTGACCCAAATTTCAACCTAAGCTTTTATATAGCAATATAGGTCTCATTTTTCTCATATTGACGTGTATATGATTGTTTTGATAGCATGGTGGCATTTAGGGATCGTGGAGCAAAGTCAAGGGAATTATGGGTGATTCAAGATTTGCGGTTCGGCATCGAGGTAGGCTTTGGACTTCTTTTATCTATGAGATTGTGTATAGTATAGTTTGTATGCTAGGTAGGGATGGTATGATATATTTATGACTAGTATAGACTTAGGCCATTTAGGGTATTTAGGGTAGAAATATGACCCAAACGTTTGTGTAAAACACTTGTCATGGCTATAGAATCCTATTACCCTCTATTATAAGCATGCTAATAATAGTTTAATATTAAGTATCCCTTAGTATAATATTTATCATTTGACTAAGTGATTTAGGAGGTATTTCCCCGATTAGATCCTTGTAGTGGCTTTATGCCCTTGGTTATATGGATTCCCGAGTTATGAGGCTTGGTATGTTGATTATGTATTATTGGGCCCGAGGCCATGGATACAATACCAATTGGACTCCAGGTGAGTATCCTATCTGTCAGAGGACATGATTATAGTTTATAGATGGTTGGTCACTTACAGTGGTATTATTTGGATACTGGTGATGGAATACATACTTTTAGGTGCATTCATGCTCAGTTAGTAGTACGATTCCAACCAAAACCTTGATTTT
Source organism: Capsicum rhomboideum (assembly GCA_031232105.1). Lineage (NCBI taxonomy): Eukaryota > Viridiplantae > Streptophyta > Magnoliopsida > Solanales > Solanaceae > Capsicum > Capsicum rhomboideum. The sequence goes on along the minus strand of CP124719.1, from coordinate 40,080,917 downwards.
ACTACATTTTTTCAAAAAAGGGAACTATTCCTACTTTTCACTTTTAAAATAGATTCTTTTATAATGGAAATCATACCACCTTATTTAACAAAATGTGAGCTTTTGGAACTAAATATGATGTTTTGGAAATTAGAATGAGATTGATTCTGATCCACTATTATTCCACTCTTTTACCACTAATTACTCGGTTGAGAGAGATTCTGACCCTTTCTATGCTATTATGCCAATTTAGTCCCGAACTTGATCTCGGGTAATGGATTTATGGACTTACTTTCCTTTAGTCATGGTTTGAGTCCATGCACTTATTATACTTTGTATATTCCTTTAGTCATGGTTCAATTTCGTGCACTTATTACACTATGTACACTCTTTTAGTCATGATTTGAGTCAGTGCACTCATTATATATATCTCTATCTAGTGTTGGATAGAGTAGATTGATTATGATGGTTATTGAAAGTCCTGGTTGGGACCAGGTAGTGTATACGGATATCTTGAATCCCCTATGGGCCCCTTTATCCGCGAGCCAAAGTGTTGGAGAAGGATGGTCATTGTAGGTCCTGCCTTTGCGAGCTTTGAAATTGGAGGAGGTACTTTATGGCACTTGGATCGGATATGGTATTTATGCTTATGTCGCATTCATTCATTTATATGCATCGCCTATCATCAGTATAATTATTTGGTACATGTATTTATTGGTCTTATGGGGGGCTTATAGATTTGAGTTATGAGCGTTGTTTTCTGAGTGATTTCATGAACCTTTTGGGCTTATGGGGGCTCGATTAGGTCATTATTTGTCCAGGCTAGCCGATTACTTTATTATTGGTTATTATGGTTGGTTCGTGGCAGGATGATTATGGACTGGTACCCGAGACTGGCGATACGTAATTCACATTATTGATAATTACCTCACAGTTAGGCATATTGGTTAGAGGCCTGATCATTTTAGTATTAGCTGCCTTACTTAGCTAAGGCCCTCGAGAAGTTAGGTTGACTCCCTCAGGGTATTACCTTTGAGTTAGTTCTTTAGGTTTATTTGTATATATATATAAGGTATTATAGTATATCCCTGTCTTTATTTGTCTATTCATATTGTATATGTATTCTTTGTCCTAGTATACTATTACCTATCCCTTTTTCACTCTTCATTGGTAAATTGGATAGTGATATAAGTATTGCACTTTAGTTCCTGAGTGCTGTCAGGATAGGGTATTTATCCTTATTACTCCATTAGCACTGTTATGCCTAGTTCCATGGATAGTTGCTTGTAGTTGCATTCATGCCTTATATGTCATTTTATGCTTACATTATTTCTAGAGCTCAGCTGGTTGATGCCTACTGAGAACCATATGTTTGGTACTTATACTGCACTTTTACAGCCTATAGATCTTAGTACGAGTTATTACCATTAATGTGTGCATCGTGGGAGCAGCTATGGGTCGGGGACTTATGGTGAGCTCCTGACGCTCAGAGTTGCTCCTACTCTCTCTCTTGTTGTTAGACTGATATCTATGTTGTATTCAAAGACAACTTTGTACATATATATTTATCCTGTATTTCACTTGTACTCCTGATGTATTAGAAGCTCATGTACTGGCTCCACAAGGTTTTGGGATTATATTAGCCTTTTTATTATATTTATTCCTCAGTTCCCTTATTTCTCATGGTAGTCTATTACTACGGGTTAGCTTACCTACTGGTGGGTTAGAGTAGATGCCATCATGACCTAAGAAATTGGGTTGTGACAAATTAGTATCAGAGCTTAGGTTTATTGGTAGGTTAGTACAAGAGCTAAGTATGTAGTAGAGTTTTACAGATTGGTACGGAGACGTCTGTATCCTATCTTTGGGAGGCTATAGGATATTCTTAGAAAATTCTATTCTTGACTCCCTGTCGTGTGTCCATATTTTTATGAACCTCTAGTACTTTCTTTGACTCCATTCCTTCCTAGATGGATGGCACGAGGTCATCGATAGATGCGGATGGTACTTTAACGTGTGTTACCAGAATTTTATTCCAGCAACGAACTAGGGAGTTAGGGATTGATATCGAGGATTGTTGTGTTAACCACAGAGTCTAGGGTCAGCTCAGGCTCCGACAGAGTTTGTGATCGCCTCACCTATTTAGGATGCAATGTTGGGGATTCTGGGTCTATTTCTTGGTATGTCACAGCTAGATATGGTGTTTGGTACATTGAGTACTTCTCAGGCCAGAGCTGAATTTATTAGTGTTCAATAGGGTTCCTTTTCTCTTTCAGAGTATGAGATAGGGTTTCTTAAGTAGGCCAGTCAAACATCTATGATATATGCTACTAACATGAGATGGTGCAAGAATTTATTAGAGGATTGGCTTTACCACTCTGTTTGGCGACTTAGAATTTGGTAGCATCTGGGTCTACTTGTTAAGCATGTGAGGGCCACAGAGATGGCATCTATTGAGACCTATAGAGGTGGCGGTAAGAGTCCATGCCAGTAGTACAGTGTTATTAGTATTTCATCTGGAGGTCAGGATCTTTCAAGTCGAGATCAGCATCATATGCAGCCTAATAGGCCCGTACAGGTAGCACCTCAGAGTATGGGTAGCTCTTAGGTAGATCATGGTGGTGTAAGTGGATAGAGTTCTGGTCAGGCAGTATGGATTGTTTGGTCTAAGTTTTTAGGATATAGTATCTATTCTAGGTCAGTAGGTACGGTACATCAGAGGGACCCAGGGGCATGTTTTGATTGTGGTGAGATTGGTCATTGGTCTAGGGAGTGCCCAGGCATAAGTCAATCAGCCAATTAGGGTCAGCTCGTGTTTCTTGTCGGGTTAGAGCTCCAGGGGTTTGTTACGACTTTAGAGACACTGGTCTCTGGTCCAGAGAGTGTCCTTGACATGAGATTAATAGTCATTCAGCTCATACAGATTAGTTTTATAGAGTTGTGGCACCTTTGGGTTGAGATAGTGCCCTTAGTGCCTCAGTTGGTCATTCAGATGCTCAGTTCGAGTTTGGACATGCTCAGATTTGTACTTCTTTGGGCACATCATATTTATGATTTTAGATTTCCACCATGATAGGTGTCCGTCGGTGATTATATGCCTTGGTATTTTATATTGGTTGTTGTATGCTTTGGTGTAGATTTATGATTATTTAACTACCCCCCATAGATGATTTCTTTTAGTAGTTGATGAGTGGATCAATATTGTGGGTTACTTGTGGGTGTAACATTTGGGTTCGAGTCCCATTTCCTTTGGCATATTAGCCTTGTTATGGTCCTAGAGTGGTACTCTTATTGATTTTCATTTTTTTACCACTTGCATCTTATGTTATTGATATCATAGCCATTGTTTTGACATTTATTGACTCTTATTTGATAGATGGCTAGACTAGTGTTATCTAATTAGCATTTTTCTCTCCTTGCCATTCTTGCCCGTTTGGCTTAGGTTGCTTTTCCCTCTTGTTAGCGAGGTTTGATTAGTTACAGAGAGAAAGTAAAGGTAAGTTTGTCCTTTCATGGCTATGTTGTGATTTTAGCATTAGCGGTCTTCCTTTATAGCTCGTTCTTATTGATGATATGTTTGAGATTAGTTCTTTAGATTGAGATAGTTCATCGCCCGGTAGTGGTCTTGATCTTAATGTTGATGTTAAGTTGGAGTTGGCAATTTGGTTCTATTAACCATTTCGGATGTTAAAAAGTCTATGGCTTACTTTCTGATTTGTTAGGTTTGTCTCCTGATGATCATTTTGGTCTAGTTATAGATGTGGAGTTGGATAATCCATTCTTTCTGCGATATGGTTCACGGCTCAACCGAGTTAAAGTTGGTATAAATTTGGAGATTTTAGAAAATTTCTCATCTCGGTACTTGTTCGGCCTTAGATGACATCATGAGATGCTTCTGCTTGGTGATATGTGCTTAGGCATCAGTTATTGGTGATTAAAGCAGATCTCTGTTGAGAACAAGTATTTATTATCGTGTTTTGGGTACTGATTTGACCAGATTCAGGCTAACTTCATATTTTCGGGCTTGCTTGAGATTTAGGTGCCTTTAGTGCTTGTTGTACCCTTGGTGAGTGCTTGGTTATGCCTCAATGCATTATGCCTTTCAATCGATGTAGAGTTGGCTCCTTGTATCTTTAGCTTGTGGTCTTCCTCGGTCAAGACTATATCCTCGCTGACATTACAGTTTCATCCCTTGCAAGGACCATTGAGTATATGGTCAATTTTTGATAGTGAGATTGATTTAGGTATTTGACCCTAGTAAAGGCTTATTGACTCCATTTTTGGAGTTTGATGCCTTCAAATGACGACTTAGGAGATATGATAGATTTTGGCATGTGGATGCTTACTCGTCAACAAGATCAGTTTGGATGTTAAGTTTGAGTAGTTCGGCTTCAGTGCTGAGATTATAGCTTTGGATTGCATAACTTGGTTGCATCCCCATGTCCAGATTTACTTCAGTTGAGCATTTATGTATAGGGTGACTAATCCTACTCTTTGCCTACCGGCCCAGTTTTCTTCAGTTCAGATGGATTATACATGATAGATACTCAAAGATTAGTCCATCGGCATATGGTATTGGTTGCTACCGCAGTTGACCTCGATTCCCAATTTTCATTGTGAATTTTGAATGCCTACTCAGTGGAAGAAGTGTACTCGACTTTGATCTAGCATAGTTTCACCCACAAATGGTGGGGTGTCTTAGGGCGAATAGTTCAATTTTATGTGTTGGCACTTCGGACTCCTGACTATCAGTTTCGAGGGTCATCTGGATAAGTTGTAGCTGTGACTAAAGATCACAGGCTTTGATCATCTCCATTTGTGTGTCTAGGTAGCACCTTATGGGCTTATTTTTATGCTTGCCATTATGGATTTTTAGTGTACCAGCTTCAGTCTTTTGTGGCCAGTGTAATGTGAATGCGCAGACAGGACTCAAACGATATTTTGTATGGTTCGGAGTAGGTAGCAGGTTTAGAAAGGCAAAAGAAGGTTAGATTTGAAATTGGAGTTAGTTGCATGATTCATGCCTTGGTTTGCCTTTGGATTGGTTTAGTTACTACCTGGTTAAGCTTGTATTGGTGTGTTGTTAGCATGTTGTGGTTTGGATTTGCATGCATCAGTCGTTCTTTGTTCAGTTGAAGGCCAGTTGGTTTTTGAAGTTAAGTTTTGGTTATTTGGAAGGTTAAGTAAGGAAGTTGGTTGAAAAAGGGATACCTTTGGCTAAATCCCTTGGAAGCATTATCTCTTCTTCAAGGTTGTCTTGGGAGTCATGCTCGGGGTATGCGGACCCAGTACCTTATACTTTTGAGCTTTCGATCTCTTTCTATCCATTGACTTTTACGGATGAAAGTTCTTTTAGTAGTTGATATTGTAATGAACCTCCAAGTTATTTTCTAAATTTCCATGCATTCTGGCATTTCGAGACTTCCCACAGTGGCTACATGTCATTTATGACCTACCAGAACTATCAGTTTGGTTATCAGATAGTTCATTTGGATTTTATGCGCATTTCCCTGTTTTGGAGCTTTCACTATTAAGGAATTGGTCTCAGACCAAAACTGCTAGTAAAAGATCTCAGATGGAAATTCTGACAGTGCCATCAGCATTCGAAATGTTTAATTTAGGCTAGGAGGACCCTTGCTTCAGGTCCCGAGGCTTTCAGACTCATTTTGGGCTATTGGGTAGATTTGATGAAAAATAGAGCTATGGGTGTAGGGCTCATATTTAATCAAAACGACCTCGGATGAAAGTTTGATGATTCCATTGAGTCTGGAATGTCGAATTTGGTATGGTAGCATAGTTTGTTTAAGCACATGGGATTCCGAAAGAATCCTGAGCACCCGATCGGAGTCCATTTGGACTTAGAAAATCTGATGCCCCAAAGTTCATGGGGCCAAATGACCACTTAAGAAGAAGCCACTTTAGCGATATCGAGACGCTTTAGTGGACTTGGTTGTGAAGCTGAGGGCCGCTTTGTCTGCTTAAAAAATCATTGCTTTAGCGATGGGGATGCTGCTTTAGCACCCACTCACCTTTGGCACTGGCCTCTTTAGTGGTGGCCACTGTAGTGGCCAAGTGACCACTTTAGCGGCACCTGGAGGTGTTAAATCCAACTTCTTCACCCTATTTTCTCTTATTTTCTCAACTTTTTTTCCCCCATTTTGAGAGAATGGGACATGGGAAAGTGTGGAGAATCATCCATTGAAGCAAAGGTAAGCTAGCACAACGCTCCTTGGTCGTTTTCCATTATTTTTCCCCGTTAAATTTCGTCCCTTTTCCTTGTAAATTCTTAGAAATTAGGTCTTTAAATCCTAAACTTTAGGGGCGTATTTGGGCCCCGATATACGCTCCATTTGTACTTAACTTCTGAGCACACATTCATTGTCCTTTGAGGGACCTCATAACAGATTCAATTTTGGATTTTGTTTGCGGGCCCATTCTTGACTCAAATTTTGATCTGAGCTTTTTATATAGAAATATGGGTCTCATTTTACTCATATTGACATGTATATGATTGTTTTGATAGCGTGTTGGCATTTCGAGATCGTGGAGCAAAGTCGGGTGATTCAAGATTTATGATTCGGCATTGAGGTAGTCTTCGGCCTACTTTTCTCTATGAGATTATGTATAGTATAGTTTGCATGCTAGGCAGGGATGGTAGGATATCTTTATGACTAATATAGCGTGACTTAGGCCATTTAGTGAATTTGGGGTAGAAATGTGACCCGAACCTTAGCGTAAAACACTTTTCATGGCTATAAAATCCTACTACCCCGGATTATAAGCATGTTAACCATAGTTTACTATTAAGGATCCCTTAGTATAAGATTTATCATTTGACTTAGTGGTTTGGGAGGTATTTCCTCGATTAGATCCTTGTAGTGGCTTTATACCCTTTTTTACTATGGATTCCTGAGTTATGAGGCTTGTTATATTGATTATGTATTATTGTGTCCGAGGTCGTGGTTACGATACCAGTTGGACTCTAGGTGAGTATCGTATCCGTCACAGGATGTAATTATGGTTTATAGATACTTGGGCGCTTATAGTAATATTGTTTGGATACTGGTGATGGCATGCATACTTTTAGGTGCATTCATGCTCACTTAGTGGTACTATTCCAACCAAAACCTTGATTTTACTACTGTTTTTCAAAAAAGGGAACTATTCCCACTTTTCACTTTTGAAATTGATTCTTTCATAATGGAAATTGTACCGCCTTATTGGACAAAATGTGAGCTTTTGGAACTAAATATGATGTTTTAGAAATTTGTCTGAGATTGATTCTGGTCCACTACTATTCCACTCTTTTACCACTACTTACTCGGTCGAGAGACATTCTAACCCTATCTATGCTATTATGCCAATTTAGTCCCAAACTTGATCTCGAACAATAGATTTATGGACTTACATTCCTTTAGTCGAAGTTCGAGTCCATGCATTTATTATACTATGTACATTCCTTTAGTCACGGTTCGAGTCCGTGCACTTATTATACTATGTACATTCCTTTAGTCACTGTTCGAGTCCGTGCACTTATTACACTATGTACACTCTTTTAGTCACGATTCGAGTCCATTCACTTATTATATCTCTCTCTCTCTGGCATTGGATGGAGTAGATTAAATATGATGGTTATTCGAAGTCCTGGTTCGGGACCAGGCAGTGTATTTGGAAATCCTGAATCCCCTATGGGCCCCTTCGTCCGTGACCACAGTGCCAGAGAAGGATGGTCGTCGTAGGTCCTGCCTATGCGAGCTCCGGGCTGGAGAAGGTGTATACACTTGGTACTTTATGGCACTTGGATCAGATATGGTATTTATGGTTATGTTGGATTCATTCATTTATATGCATCACCTATCACCAGTATAATTATTTGGCGCCTATATCTCTCGGTCTTATGGGGGGCCGTATAGATATAGGTTATGAGCGTTGTTTGCTGAGTGTTTCCGTGAACCGTCTGGGCTTATAGGGGCACGGTTAGGTCATTATTTGTCTGGGCTAGCTGGTTACTTTATTATTGGTTATTATGGGTAGTTCGTGGCAGGATGATTATAGACTAGTACCCGAGATTGGCGATACATTTCTAATTTCCTTCTTTATCATGGTAATTTACATTATTGATAACTACCTCACAGTTAGGCATTGGTTAGAGGCCTGATCATGCTAGTATTAGCTCCTTTACTTGGCTAAGGCCCTCGAGAGGTTAGGTTGACTCCCTCAGGTACCTTTGAGTTAGTACTTCAGTTTTATTTGTATATATATATATATATATATATATATATATATATATATATATATATAAGGTATTACCATATATTCCTCTCTTTCTTTGTCCATTCATATTGTATATCTATTCTTTGGCCTAGTTTACTATTGCCTATCCTTCTTTCACTCTTCATTGGTATATTAGCTAGTGATATACGGTATTGCACTTTAGTTCCTGAGTGCTGTCAGGATAGGGTAGTTATCCGTAATGCTCCATTAGCACTGTTATGCCTAGTTCCTTGGATAGTTGCCTGTAGTTGCATTCATAACTTACATGGCATTTTATGCTTACATTATTTCTGGAGCTCAGTTGGCTAATGCCTACTGAGTACCACGTGTTTGGTAAGCATACTACACTTCTGCAACCTGCAGATCCTAGTACGAGTTATCGCCGTTGATGTGTACATTGTGCAGAGCAGCTATGGATCGGGGACATAGGGTGAGCTCCTGATGCTCAGAGTTGCATCTACTTTCTCTCTTGTTGTTAGACTGATATCTATGTTGGATTCAGAGACATCTTTGTAAATATATGTTTATCCTGTATTTCACTTCTAATCTTGATGTATTAGAAGCTCTTGTACTGGCTCCATCAGATTTTGGGATTATATTAGCCTTTTTATTATATTTATTCCTCTGTTCTCTTTATTTCTCTTGGTAGTCCGTTACTAGCTGTTCCAGACTACGAGTTGGCTTATCTACTGGTGGGTTAAAGTAGGTGTCATCATGACCTGAGAAATTGGGTCGTGACATTCAGGCCCATATATAATCATCAAAGATCAAACCACACAAAGATCCCAGTTATAATCATCAAAGATCAGGACCACACAAGGAACCCAAGTATAATCATCAAAGGTTCGGACCACACAAAGATCCCAATTATAATCATCAAAGCTTGGACCACTCAAGGATCCTAAATATAATCATCAAAGTTTGGACCATACAAGGATCCTAAGTATATTGTCAATGACCAAATAGAAATCAACACATACCTCAAAATCACACCTAGCCTTTACAATTCACGGATATTCTTTTATAACAACTCAGCTTATGTCACTCATAATATCCACATACACTTGAGATATTCAGCCATCACACAATGAAACGATGATATAGTCAATGTGATGACAATCCACATAAGGAAAACACGTAACATTCTGTCATAACATAACAAAACATTTAAAGCACATGTATTTTTCCAATAAGCATAGTCGATCAATTAATGAAAGAGTTACTCTTACCAGTGGTGCTGACAACTACAATACTCACTACATCAAACAATATAACCACCTAAAATTTGAATGTATCACTCATGCAAAACATAATTCACAACATTAGATTACAAGTCTTTTGCCTCTTATTGACCTCTACCCGTTAGAATAACACTATTCCAATATTCCAAACATTACCGAGATACCAATTGGGACCAACTAATCCCAATTGTGATGGTTGGGATATCAATTGGAATCTACTAGGTACCAATTGGACTAAACTCGGGGAGATAATACAAAAATAGCATGATAAGAGAGAAGAAAGTGAGATAGATTCCAAGATGCCTTGAAGCTTTCGACAGATTTGATGTGGACGTTAACACACCAATCCATAGAACTCTACTCAACATTTTCTCTTATACTTAGAGACCGGTAACCTGGGCTCTAATACCATCCTATCATGACCCAAATCGCAAATCATGTGGGCACCTACCCAATCTATCCTAGATATTAGAAACCTTACCACCTAACTATTAAGTTAGTATGGAAGACATTTAAAATAGCCTCAAGTAAAAATAATTCTATAAATCTTATATTTGAAACACACTTATTATATTAATACATGGTGGAAGTAAATTAAACAATTTCCTAGAACCTAATCTAAATCGGTATAAAAGCACTAAACAATTGGAAGAACGACTCAAGACACAGCTTTTCTATAAGAGTAGAACTACAGGAGCTGCTAAAGAATAATCACTGCTGCACCTATAGAAACTCCAACTGAATTGCAACATGGCTTTATCCCTAAATAGAGATATAGTAAGTGTAGTATCAGCACAACCACACGTATTGGTAGGTATCATCGACCGACTAGGGTTAGAAACATATAACAAACAAGAAGAAATCATGACAAGCATACAAGTTTTATAACTGAATATACTAAACTTCAACTTCCAACCTTACCTCCTTTCCTTTATTTAAGCAATAATAATGTACCCTCAGGTTGTGACTAAATAACTATATTTCATGAATTAATCTAAACCACAATTCTTACACACTTACCTTATTACAACAAGTGTATATACTTCCCTCTCCCTCATTAATCCTCTTTCATGACAACCCTCACTCCCTATTATACTACCATTAACCATCGGGATTACAATATCTATAGCACTTTATAGCATCAATAACTTTGGAAAAAGGGGCACTACAATATACATCATGTATATAACTATATACACAGAAGAAGAATATTTATACATAATTTAGGACATACCTTATATTGACACTTTGCTATAATGCACAATCACCATCATCATCATAACCGGTCCACTCAAGAAACTGTAGTATCTTATCAAACAACCTGTCTACACAAGGAACCAATTATACTTATAGGCAGATTCTTCAACACATTTCACCACAATATAAATATATATATTTATATAAATGTACATTCAAATGCATATGATGAACATATGTATGCAAGATGTACGTATCATCTCTTTCTCATCTCAACATCATCATCATCTATCATTTCATCATGATCCCAATATCATCATCAATATCATCTTATCATCATCATCAATATCATTCTCAACATCATGAACATCATAATCTTAATATCATCATCAATATCATCTCATCATCATGAACATCATGATCTCAATATCATCATCAATACCATCAATGTAAATGCAAGATGCAGTCAATAATCATAAGTAATGCTTGAAAGCAAATCACAAACACCCAAGTAAAATCAGATGCAAGCAGCAACGATTAAAATAGAACTTATAATTAATGACAACCAAGTAAATACTGTCAATACTCAATAAGTTCATTATTCCAAGTAAACAACGAATATTCACGAACACATGAAATCACAAGTATGCTCGAAGACCAATTCACCACTTACTCAAATGAGTATTATCAAACTCAATCATTAATCAAAAACTTGTCCAAAGACCAATCAATGAAGTATCCATTTTAGGAGTGCACATTCCATCAGGATTGATGGCTACACTCTAATTCATCATCCTATGTCACTCACCAATCTAACTCTCTTTTATTCCTATTAATAATGGTAAATTCAGTTACTAACTAGTAAACTTTACACTCAAGTCATCAGTAAGTTCATGACACTATCCCCTTTAGTTGGTTATTCAACTACTCAACTCTATTCAACTTACAATTCTATCTAGAGTCATCTACCTTTACACAACTTGCTTTCTAGCACTTAGCCAAACTTGACTTTAGGTTTTTAAGTTATATCATCACCTCCTCTTATCATAATCAATCCTCCTAACTATCTTCTAGCAGGAATATCTCATACTTCAAATATACAAAATATCAGGTTCACTCTTTTAAAGGTATTAAAGACTAGCTCTATAGATTATAAGGTCGCCTAATTCTTCTTTTATTATTCACATTTATTTATTAAACTCTATAAATTATCAAGTAAGTCACACAAATTCAAAAATCCATCATGGGATTCACACAAAACATAATAACATACAATTTTATCATTAGTACACTATTTTCATGTTTTATCCATCCTAACTCCATGCCTATAGGCCTAGACATGAAATCTCCCATCAACTATAGTTATTACATGCAACTAATCCAAGTCTTCTACACATTAAAACATAACCTACCTCGACCAAAAATCTTGGTACAAGAAAGCCGCACCAAGGTTGCTCCTTTCTTTCCTTCATGCCTCCATTATCCCAATAATCTCAACAAAGAATTATCACCTAAGAAGTTGGAAAATTGCCCACCTAGGGCTTTGGGGCAAAGATTTTGAGTTCAAATCCCAATATCATAAAAATTGTAAATAAATATTGCCCATTTACCACTGGAACGGTTAGATTACCACTTCAGTAGTATCGCTGCACCGGTTAACCTTTCAGCTCAGATAGTGTTGAGTAAAATGGCCATAAAATTTTACTCCGAAGGCGGATTAACGAACGGTCAGATGCATTGGAAATAAAACTTTAAAATATTTTATTTTGTAGGTATTAGTCTCTATAACTCCTTATATTCTAGTATATATGCTCTATTGAAGTTGAATTTAGTTTAAACATAACCCAAAACTCAATCGGTAAGAACACATCCAACTTAACTTTGTGCTAGATGTATTGCATGACCTTAGTACATTTACAATACACTCCCATACTAAATAATTGATCCTATAACTTATGGTGAAAGAGGTTCTCATGCTTTTACCACAAATAATTTCAGTAACGATAGAATGGATTGTTACATAAGGAGATTGTGTGAGCCTATACTCTAGTGATTCAGCCTAAATAACATAAAAAGGGTAAACTTGATATTATGTATGTTTGATGAATATGAACTGATAATGCTCAATTGAATAAGTCATGGATTGGTCTTGGGCATGCTGTAATTGATGAATATGAATTAATAAGGCCTAAATAATAAGTTATTGGCTTGCCTTTGGGCATACTTGTGGTTTTGTGTATCGAAGAATAATTGTTGTTTGCATGAAATGATTAACTTAAGTTTGACCAATTGTTTGGAGAGCTTGTCTACTTATTGCAATGCATGTTCAAGAAAGTAAATTATTGAATAATATCCTAAGTGTTAATCACATATAATAAGGTTATATTAAAGGTTTGTTGGTTGTACAATTATGATTGCTTATTCTCATTATGGTTGTGATTTTTATGATATCTGTTACTAGTGTGGGATGTATCAGTATTTGTACATCTTCATAGGATTTATATTTATTATTTTGGGATATACTAATATTTAAACAACTTTATGGGATTTGTGATTATTATGAAATGTACCGGTATTTGGACATCTTCATGGGATTATATTTATTATTGTGGGATGTACCAATATTTGGACATATTTATGGGATTTATATTTATTGTTGCGGGATGTACTGGCATTTGGACATTTTCACGGGATTGGATGATATAAGGATGGCAAACACTAGATGTTTGAGATTTTTGGTACATGGATAAGAGCTTGTCCCCTGCAGGTCATGGCTACTGGGCGACCATAAAATCCTTAGCATGTGTGTACAAGGTATTAGTAAGTGTGATGGTTCTTTGAGTGAACTGAGTTTTTGCAGTATCTGATATTATAGTTGGTTCCTTGAAAAAATTGGGTTTATGTGTTATCTAATATTATATTTGGTTCCTTGAGTGAATCGGGTTTATGTGTTGTCTGATATTATATTTGGTTCCTTGAGTGTACCAAGTTTATGTGTTGACTTGTTATATTTGGGTTCTTGAGTGAACTGGGAATTATGATTATTGACTTGTTGATTATATTGGATCCTTGAGTGGTCTAGGATAAGGACATAAAAGAATGGCATATATTTTGTTATTGTCTACTTACTGATGTATTTGATACAAGGTGTAACTTATTATTGTGAGTCATGATTCTGTTGACATTGCTTATTGTGGTTAGTCATGGTTTGTTGACTAGGTCTATTATTTGTAGTCCTAGTCTTGACTTGGTATATTGTCTATTATGACTTACACTTGATTGAATTCTTTGTGTTGTTGTGAAATACTAAGTGGTAACATAACTAAAGTAATTCTTAAACGTTTATGGTTGTTCCTATATACAAGGTTATGGTTATTTGTTCTCATTTATTATTGAGGTTAACTGAGGTGTAAGTTGAATAGATTGTCTTTTAATAACTATTGGGGTTAACTAAGTGAGAATTATGATACATGGCATTTGATGTGAAGGGTGATGCATGATTAGTGAGATTAAGTGTGAGTGGTATAAGGGGAATATCAATAGTACGTATTGACTACTGGTAATGAATTGGATACAACTAAGTCAACAAGAATAAGAGGGGAATACTCTTAGGTAACATGAGTGGATAAAAGTGATGTGAATTAAATTGTTATACAAGTTGTCATGTTGTTTTTCTGTGATTTTTATATTGTGTTTATGTGGTCTAACCCTAGTCGGTTGATGATACCTACTAGTATGTGTTGTTTGTATTGATACTACTCTTGCTATACCTTTTTTGGGGTGTAATTTTATTGTAGGATCAGTAGATATTTCATGCTTAACACAGTAAAGATCTCCAGTATCTTTTGTCATTGTTCCTACAATTGAAGTTGGGTCATGTGTATAGTTTTGTGTTTTCTCTTAGTAGGTCTTGTACCTGTTGAGACTAGGTACTTAAGAAAAGTACTCATTTTGTATTTCAAGTTTTTGTAAATTAGTTGTAATGAATAAGGTATTTTATTGTTTCTTATTGGCTTCCTCATATATTTTGAAATGGGTGGTAATGGTTCTCCTATCTAGTTGGATTAGAGTAGGTGCCCATATGATCTAGTTAGTTGGTCGTTTAGTTTGTATTATAGCCTAGGTTATCGGTCTCCCAGTACAAGAGCAAATATCGAGTAGTGTCTTGTGGATTGGTGTGTTGACGTCCACTTCTAATCTTTGGGGAGCCATGAGGCATTCTAGGAATTTTTTTCAATTCTTTCTTTCCTTTTGTGCAGCTTGTATGCTTGCTTAGATGAGTTGAGTCTAATTGGTATATCTCAATTCCAATTGGTATCTCAACGAGGTAAATAGATGTCATTTGACTCCATTTGGAATGACACAAGCAATGGAAATTGGGACTGGAAAGGTTCCAATTGCTATCTATCCATGAAGGCAATGTAAACTTCTAGATAATCGGCTAGTAGTTATCCATAAGGCAAATAAATAATAATAAAAAGGGCTTGTGTATGGATGAAACTTTGAGATTGATTCTTATGTGGGTTAATTTTGCTTGAATTATTGTGAATTTATAAATTGTGAAAGTTCATAACTTGGTTATGTGTTGATGGCTAAAGGATTATTTGTCACGTGGTTTAAGTAGAAAACTGTATGCTAAATGTTGAGCATGCTCTTATCATTGGTAAAATGGTAATGGAAAATGTTTATATGATTGTGGAAACTCTTGCTTCAAATAGTTGGTACGGGAATAAGTTCCATGAAAAGGGGGCTATTATTACATGATAGCGGGAATTGTTGGAAGAAAAATTCTTGTTGTGATTCATAAATGTGACTTAAGGTAGCTTGATGTTAAGTTATTTATTCATGAAATTTGGGTTCGGTATTGAGATTATAATGTGGTTGATAAGATATGATATGTTGATAAGTTAAATGTTTGATATTGGCTTTGTTGTCTGTTTGAGGTGACATACATATTTAAATGTTAGACTTTATTTAACTTGGAAGTTATTATTTTATTTAATTGGATTCATGACTAATCCGAGCTATTAGCATAATTGGAATGTATAATTTCTATTGATGCCTATTTAAAGAATAATACAGGCAAGGTGAAACTTATTGTCGTTAGTCATGTTATTGACTTGATGAATTATCTGTCATAACTTAAACTTTCCTGGTTATTGGTTATTGTCATTGGCCAGGGTGTTGTCTTGGTGGATTTCTGTATTAAATTATACTTGTTTGATTTGTTGATATTGATGGAAATAAAGTAACGTAAAGGTGTTGTTGACTTGTTATTAGATGTGTTTATGCATAGCCATATCCCTCTCATTATAGCATGATAATACTCGATTAGTATTGCTCCTTGAGTTGTTGAGGTATGTTGAGTCAGTATTTTGACCAGTCATAGGCTAGTTGTCAGGCTAAATAAGTATAGCTTGTCATCAAGAGATAACTAAAAAGCTGGTTTTTTATAAATGAGTGATTGTTGAAGGTTGAATAGACTAATACGAGTTATGGTGGAAAATTTATTTGTTAATGAAACCCATAGTGATATGTTAGTTGGTGTAATACTCTAGATGATTTATTCTTATATGTTGATCATGGAGGTGTGAAAAAGTGTCATAAAGTAGATGTCTCGAGGGGAAAACATAATGTAAGTATTTGTTGGTGATGTGTTCGTTATAGTATTGGTCAGGGTGTAAGTGCTCGAGTAGAGTTTTTCCTCATATGAGAGTTGATAAAATATCAGGCAAGGGTGGGTTCTAATGAAAATCTGGTGTTATATGGTTTAGAGATATTTGGTGTCTCGAGGTGTAGTGGTTGCTAAAATTAAGGTGATATCATGATGGATAAGGGACATAGTAGCCCATAGAAACTTTCAGAATGGAGTTCGTGTTAGTAGAACTCTGGATATCGCGTTTAACATAAAAAGGTTAGAACAGGATGTCAGAATTTGAGTATTGTGGTGTGAAAATGGAAAAACATGGAAAAGTCCCAAGTTTTTGCCTCTCCTATCCCACTATAGAGGGAGGCAGGCTGCTACCATGGGGTCGCTATAGCGGGAGTCAAAAATGGTCAATTGCGCTATAGCGGACAGATTCTACTATAGCGGGAATTGGGTTGTTATAGTAGGCTCGATGCATCAGTTTTTTAGTTTACTCCAAGTTTAGATGTTATCTCATCATGAACTCTCAAGGTTTCATTCTTAGACAACTGTGAGAGAAATAACTAATTCGTGCATAGATGTTTGGCTTTGCATCTTCTAGTCATGAAAAGCCTCGATAAGGAAGCCGAGTATAAATGTGGTTTAGTTGATAAACGATAGCGGGTGGGTGAGTAAGATTCAATTCAAGCAACTCTAAAAGTAGTGCCTTTCTACTTCTAATCTCATGCTTCTCTTCGCCCAATGTCTATTTGAGGACGAATGGACAGTAATATGGTGTCTGATATAACGACTCGTTCCGTCATTACTGAAAATATCTATGGTAAAGGTATAAAAATTTCATTTGTCATAGGTGTTAGGATCAATTCCTTGGTATGTTAGTGCATTATTTATGAATTAAGGTCATACAATACCCCTAGCACAATGTTAAGTTGGAAGAATCCTTACCGATTTAGTTTCGGGCTATATTTAAACTAGGGTAAACTTCAAACAAGAACTCCTCCTACAATATAATAAGTTATGGGTCCCAATACCCACCAATTAAATATCTGTGAGTATTCTTTCCAACATAACCGATCATTTGTTAATCTGCCTCCTTTGTTAAAGATTATGATATTTTACCGAAGACTATCCATGCTGAAAAGTTGAGGCTGCTGTAGTGGGATCAGGCCGCGATAACGAGTCCACTATAGTGGGAATTTTCCCACTATAGTAGGATGACGGTAGTTTATAATATTCTTTTTGACGGGTTTCAATTCTAGATCTCAAAATATTCATTTCCCAACCCTAGAGAGGCGATTTCTTCAGCTTTTTATCGATTTTCCCTTTCAAGGTATGTTTTGACTTAATCTAGCACTCATTTGATTCTAAAATCCTTAGAATAACATTAGATTGATCTTGGTTAGGGGTGGCAATTGGGCGGGTTTGGTCAAATTTGGGCAGGTCAAAATAAGTCAAGATAACAAACGGGTTAAGACCCAACCCAACCCAAATTTATTTGGCTCAAAATGGGTTGGATCCAAATGGGTTAGGTAACGGGTTATAACCCAACCCGCCCAATTTTTACTAAAGTTTTAATTGCTTTATTTGTTCTTTTATAAATTTTTAGTACCGAATAAAATTATTTATTCCTTTATTATGACTAAATATAACATATCAAATAAAAAAAGTACTTTAAAAATATTTTTAACAAGATTTCTCAAAAATCAATTCAGATTCCATATCAACCCAAATTTTATTGGGTTGAAACAGGTTGGGTTGACATGGGTTGAGCTAATAAATGGGCGGGTCAATAACCAACCCAAACTTAAATGGGTTGGGACCGGTTGGGTAGGTTGGGTTTGATTTTGCCACCTCTAATCATGGTGGTGGTAGAAAGTTAACCAAGATGTAATTTTCTGGTTTAAAGTGAATTAATAGGTTGAAATCCCTTGAATTTGAGTTAGTATAGATAGATTATGTCCTTGGGGCTAGAAATTGATATAACCATTCCAAAAAATAGAGACTTTGAGTAGATTGGAGGGTACAACTAGTGGGGTTGAATTCCCAAAGTATTTGCTTAAAGATTAGTTGATTAATTACTCTTATAATTGTTGTTATTAGATAATTTAGCATTCAGAAACGTGAAAAGAAAGGAAGATCATCCATGGTATAGTTAGCTTGTTGCAGTAGCTTGGCTCCCATGTAGGTTATGGTTTATGAGTAGTAGACTGTGGTTAGAAATCGTATTCATAATATTGATTTAACAGTAGAAATTATTCTTACGCTTGGGGGCACGAAGTTTGAATGGATAAAACATGGGATTAATATAATATCTAATTGTGTGTTGATATGTTAAGGTATGAATCCTTGATGGGTGTTTTATATTTGTGTGACTCCATGCTGGATTATAATATGAATTATGTGAATATAGATGGTGATAAGGAGATTGTATGAGCCTTCACTCTAGTGATTCAGCCTAAATGCCATAAAAGGGGTGAACTTGATATTATGTTTGTTTGATGAATATCGCTTGATAATGCTCACTTGAATAAGCCGTGGATTGGTCTTGGGCATGCTGTAATTGATGAATATGAATTTATAAGGCCTGAATTATAAGTTATTGGCTTGCCTTCTAGCATACTTTTGATTTTGTATGTTAAAGAATAATTGTTGTTTATATGAAATGATTAACTTGAGTTTGACCAAGTTTTTGAAAAACTTATCTACTTGTTGCAATGCATGTTCAAGAAAGCAATTGTATAATGATATCCTAAGTGTTAATCACATATAATGAGTTTATATTTAAGGCTTGCTAACTGTACAAGTATGATTGCTTATTCTCATTATGGTTGTGGTTGTTGTGATATCTGTTGCTATTGTAGGATGTATCAGTATTTGGACATCTTTATGAGATTTATATTTATTATTATGGGATGTACCAGTATTTGGGTATCTTCATGGGATTTATATTTATTATTGTGGGATGTACCGGTATTTGGACATCTTTATGGGAATATATTTATTATTTTGGAATGTACTTGTATTTGGACTTATTTACAGGATTTATATTTATTATTGTGGGATGTACCGGTATTTTGACATCTTCACGAGATTGATTGATATAATGTTGGCAGACACTAGATGTTTGGGTTTTTTAGTACATGGATAAGAGCTCGTACCCTGCAGGTCATGGCTAGTGGGCGACCTTAAGACCCTTAGCATGTGTGAACAAGGTATTGGTGACTAACGGTTCCTTGAGTGAACCAAGTTTATGTGTTATCTGATACTATATTTGGTTCCTTGAGTGAATCGGGTATATGTGTTATCTGATATTATATTTAGTTCCTTGAGTGAACTGGGTTTATGTGTTGTCTGATATTATATTTGGTTCCTTGAATGAACTGGATTTATATGTTAACTTGTTATATTTGGGTTCTTGAGTGAACCGGGAATTATGATTACTGACTTATTGATTATATTGGATCCTTGAGTGGTTCGGGCTACGAACATAAAAGAGTGGCATATATTTGGTTATTGTGTACTTAGTCGTGTATTTGATACAAGGTGTAAGTTTTTGTTGTGTACCTTGGTTCTATTGACTTGGCTTATTGTGGTTAGTCATGGTTTATTGATTGGGTCTATTATTGGTAGTCATGGTTATCTATAATGAGTTAAACTTGACTTAATTCTTGCATACAAGGAACCAAATATATATATACACTCTCACTATTTTATACTAGATTATTGGTTGAACATGATGATTGAGCATGATATACTGTGCTAGTGAGTCTCCCTATTACAATGACTATCTTTACTTGTTGATCATAAAAGGACTAGTGTTGACTCACCTAGACTAATTTGCCTATCCTATTTATTGATATTCTTACAACTATTGTGTAATGACCCTCGTTGTGATTTTTAAAAGTTTCTGTGTTTTGACCATTTTGTCCTTTTCCATTATTGCTTTATATTATTTATGAGTTGCGGGAATGGTTTACATGATTCCCGATGCATTTGGGAGTGATTTATATGAGATTGTGATTTTGAATAACCTTAAAGTGATTATTTTGACTTTGTTCAATATTTTTTGATTCGATATTCGGATGGTGATTTGGACAGTTCCATCAAATCTAAAATGCCAATTTCGGGTTAATAGCATAGTTAGTTTGGGCCCCGAGCCTTTATTTTGCATTTTGACCTATTAAATAGAAATTAGGTAATATAGCCTACAAGGGGTCCTGGGGGTTAATTTGTTGTAAGCGATCTCCTTTGGTAAATCTGATGATTTTGTTGAGTCCGAAATTCCGAACTTAGCCTAGTAGCATAGTTGGGTTGTGTTTGGGAAGTCTTGGATGAGTTTTGGGTAGTTGTTGGAAGTTTGGAGTTTTTTGTCATTGAGTTTTAATAGTATAACTTGTATTTAATCATATATTTGTTCATGTATGATACCATTAGATTCGTATCAAAATTTCAGAACCAACGTAAAAAGAATCGATGAATTTCATGTCCGTATGAGGGAGATATGGCCATTTTAGTGTGGACAATTTTTGTTGGTGCGGGAGAGGTCGCAATCGCAACCGCGAAGAGTCACCACGAAAGGACTTCGCGACTGCGAGCATTTATTCGCGACCCCGAAGGGGCGCCACTGAAGGTTCCAATGTTTATTTAAAGCTAGATCGCGAAGTTTTAGTATTTTTTACATTTCGGGAGCTAAGAAGCTCTATTTTAGGCGATTCTCGATGTTCTTTTCTCGTACGATCATTGTATATGTGATTATACCTTCATATTATTCATTTTACAAGAATATCCATTTTGTTTTTCATGACTTCTATCCAAAGTTGAGATTCAAAAACCCCATTGCACCATTTTCAAAGCTTTCAAGCTCGTTTTAGAGAGTTTTAAAGTTGATTTTCAAGATCGGAACTTTAGGTGAGCTTCTAAACTAGTATTTAATTATTTTCAATTGATTAATTTATTTTTTCATCTTCAAATCTTTGATTCTAAACTTGATTTTGGGGGTTTTACTCGGTAAAGTATAAAATGAGTTTTTCTTCGATTTAAAGCTCGATTTCAACTTGATTTTGGTTGGGTTTTCAGATTTAAACTCCTTTTGATATGGGGAACATGATTCTTAAATAAAATCCTAATTTTACCCTTGTATTTTTGAAACCAATATTCGAAGTGATTTTTGATCCGGAACCAAAATATATCGATATGGGTATCGACGGACTCCTTTTGACCTGTAGATGTCATATTTGATTAGATTAGACGTGTTTGGTAATGATTCTAGGGAGTAGAGCTTCTGATTGATGCTTCGGATTGTGTTTTTCACTTGCGGATCTTCTTTAAGGCAAGTTGACATGTTACTTGACTTTTTTTTGAAGTGCTTATGAGTTTTATGTTTGTTTGCTTGTGTTTTGTAAATTGCTTAGGTTTGAGAGTCTCATTTATATGAAATGGCGAGCATCTGTGCAGGTACTGGAGTCTTTTGATGGATTATAGATATATAATAGTTTAGCCTAGTTTTTCTAGCCATTTGTGAATACTAACAGAGCAGATTGTGGATAGATAACTTATTGATCTTGAATAAATTGATAGTGAGTACCTATCTAAGATCTTGGATCGTGTTTAGTATACTTTATTATGATGATCGGGGATTAGTGACCTTTAGGGGATAATTATGTTATTATTATTATTTGATGGAATGATTGAGGTTTAGAAAATACTTAAAAGTATAAATAGACTTGTATTAGTTGATGTGATTATCGGGGTTTATTATCTCTTATTAGAACATATTATTAACTAGCGTAGTTCTCCTTTTAGTTATTTAGTCTAATGATGTCATCTTTGGAAAATATGAGACTTATCATATGGATTAAGCTAGGTTTCGGGGTAAGTTTGCTATTTATTATTGTTTGGATTGTTTACTATTTTTGTACTGTCCATGTGGGGGTTTATGTGAATATTATTTACTTGAGAGTTATTATCATATTGTGATGCATGGTTGGGGCTAGTATTGTACTTATTTGTGCATTGATTGCCTTATCATAGTAGTGATGCCCATATGGGGCTTGACTTGAATTGTTATTAGAGGCCTTATTTGTGCATTCATTGCCTTTATTGTTGTTGTAATGCCCGTGTGGGGGCTTGACTTGATATCATAGGCCTTACTTGAGCATTAATTGCCTTATCATTATTGTGATGTCCAAGAAAGAGACTTGAAATGATACTATTGATGTCTTACATGACTATTTATTCCAGCGGTGTCCTGCGATGGCTTGTATCATGAATCATTGTCATATCGAATTGATATTTAGCTCATTTATACCTGTATTGAATTGATTATTATCTTCATACTGATTGATTTTGAGCCTTACATCCTTATTTCATTCATACATATTCATGAGATTGGTACCACTGAGAAACACTGATTTTGAAAGAAAATAAAATATTTTATAAAACTTTTGGCCGAGGTCATTTACTGACAAGGTTGATTGTGATATTTTGTAAAACCCTAGGTTGAGGTCATTTGCCGACAAGGTTAATTGTGATATTTTCAAAATCCTTAACCGAGGTCATTTGCAGACAAGGTTGATTGAGATTGTGAAAGTATATGGGTTGCGAACCCTCCATAGGTTCTGTCCTAAAGCGCTGAGTCTTGGAAGGTATATACAAAATATCCCACCATTATCACTATATTGCATTGCATTCCTTGGTATAGTTTTACACTGTGTTTGGGTATTTGCTTTTGTATTGATTAATGAAATTTAACCTTGTTTGTGATATTGTGTATTCTCCATTCATTTTACTATTACATCATATTAGACTACCTCTGGGTTGATTTGAGAATGGAGATACTTATGAGAGGTGGGGTATGGCTATGGCTTGATAGTGAGACATGTAGTGTCGCACCTATTGTTAGCTTGATATACACATAATTATACACTCTGACTACTTTATACCAGATTAGGGGTTGAATATGATAATTGAGTCTGATATAGTGTGTTAGTAAGTCTTCCTCATAAAAGACTTCCTTTAATTGCCCATCATAAAAGGACTAGTGTTGACTCACTTGGATTTATTTTCCTACCATGTATATTGATATTCCTATGACTATTGTATTGGGATTTCTGTTAGGATAAAGTGGTGTATTTACTGGTTGTAGATTGATGGGGAACCTTGGGTAGTTGGGTTGGTGGTCCTCACTATCATTTTGGATTAGGATCGGTTAGCGATGACTCTTGCTTAATACATGTGTTTCGTACTCACTCTTTCTTTTTATTTTCTTCTGCACCCCGTGCAGGTATTGGTTAGATTTGTAGATAGTATATTGTGCCCCCTCGGCATTGACGTTGCAGAGATAGAGGTAGTGGCTGAAGATTCACAGATCTTACACAGATCTCTCTTTATTTATCTTATGCCTTATTCACATTTAAGATACTTTAGATTATTGATATCATTATGTATTAGAGGCTTGTACTAGTAACAATCAGACCTGGGATTTACCTTGAATTATTATTGTTCTTTAAACATTTTGGGATTCTTCTTGTTTTTCTTCCGCTTCTTATTTATTGAATTATTGGGTTTTGTATGGGGATAGGCTTACCTATACCAGAGAGTGTGACAGGTGCCATCACATACTCTATTTTGGGTTGGGACATATTGTGTTGGATTACCCTATTAGGATGAGGTGGTGTATTTACCGATTGTGGGTTAGTTGGGGTGGTGGTCCTCGCCATCACTTTGGATTAAGGTAGGTTATTAATGATGCTTGCTGAGTACATGTGTTTCGTAATCACTCTTATTTTTTCCTTTTTCTGTACCCCGTGCAGGCATTGATTAGAGTAGCAGAGCGTAGATCGTATTACTTCAGTGTTGACATTGCGAAGATTGAGGTAGTGGCTAACGAATCTAAGAGCTTACTCGGATCTCTCTCCTTTTATCTTGTGTTGTATCCATATTTAAGATACTTTGGTTTATTTGATATTACTCTGTATTAGAGGCTTGTACTAGTGAGAACCAGACCTGGAATGTATCAAAAGCTTTGAGACTAGTATTTCATTTTTATATCTTTTGGGATTAATACATCTTCTTCTTCCGCTTCTGTTTTACTTTGATCATTGGGTTTGGGTTTGGATAGATTTATCTGTACCGGAGGGTGTGACAGGTGCCATCACGTACTCTATTTTGGGTCATGACAGATTGAGATTACAAAAACCTGAAGATTCTCTTATATAAAGCAAATGGAATCTTTGATGAATTATTTAGTTGTGATGTCAACGTGGAAGTTGACGTATGACCTTATAGACTTAGGGAATAAATTTTTATGATTTGTTTTGCTTTAGATAGTTTCCTATTTTAGACCTTTTTATTTAGGCCTAACTTTTGGCCAGGTCATTTTGTTTCAGATTTTGTTTTAGATTTTGAATATATAAAATGACCCAAATGGCCAAAATTTGTTAAACAAAAAAGAGTATTCTCTTGTTTCCTCTTGTCATGTAGTTTTTAAAGTTATAATTTTAAATAAATAGGGGAATGAGAAATAGATTACAAGATGGAAATTGAACCCTCACCATATTGAAGAATCTCTTTTAAATGTACTCTTTTATTGGAAATTTTAAGAGAAAAGAAGAATTTATGCCGCAACTTTAACACTATGAGTTTCTTTGATATTGAAGGAGAAACTATAAAAGATAATAAGATTACAAAAATCTGAAGATTCTCATAAATAGAGAATTTGCTTTTTTCCCATTTGTCATGTAGTATTTTTTAATTATATTTGTTACGTACTAGTTTTTTTGGCACATGAGTTGCACTTATATAACAAGTTCTATAATACATAATTTTGTTTAAAAAAAAATAGTAATATTACTTGATTAAAATTTTAAGTAAGCATCTAAGTACACTTAAAAAAAATATAAAATACAATGAGGTATCTAAGTTCATTTTGTATCTAAGTTTTGCAGATCCAAATCTCACCAAGGAATTTCTCTTTCCATATATATCCACTACCCCCATATCCAAAATAAATAAAAAATTCCCAAGAAATCAAAGATCATAAGGGGAGAAGTCTACTTACAATCATTTTGCACTGATTTCGGAGGTGGGGGGAAACCTTGAAGAAGTCCTTTTTCATGTTCTCTCTTGTTGATAAACTTTAAGATAGAAGAATTCACGGCGGAACCTTTTAACCATATAAACTACTTTAATATTGAAGGAAAAACTGTAAAAGATATTGAGATTACAAAACAATGAAGATTCCCATATATAAAGCAAATGGAGTCTTGATGAATTATTCAGCTTTGAGGTCAAAGAGGAAGAGGTAGCCTGACCTTCTAGACTTAGGGCATCAACAAATAGGATTTGTTTTGCTTTAGATAGTTTCCTATTTTAGACCTTTTTATCTAGGCCTGACTTTGGGCCAGGACATTTTGTTTGAGAATTTGTTTTAGATTTTGAATATATAAAATGGCCAAAATTCGTTAAAGAAAAAGGATTATTTTCTTGTTTTCTCTTGCCATGTAGTTTAAAAAGTTATTTTTTATTACATAGGGGAAGGAGAAATAGATTACAAGGTGGGAAATTGAACCCTCACTATAATGAAGAATCATTTTTAAATGTTCTCTTTTGTTGCAAATTTTTAGAGAAAAGAAGAACTTACGTCACAACTTTTAGCCCTATAAGTTTCTTAGATATTGAAGGAGAAACGATAAAAGATAATAAGATTACAAAAATCTGTAGCTTCTCATATATAGATAATTTACACTTTTTCCTTTTATAATGTAGTCTTTTTAATTAATTTTTATCACATACTGGTTTTTCAGCACGTGCAATGCACATGTATATCAAGTTCTATAATACACAATTTTGTAAAATAACAGCAATATTACTTGAATAAAACTTTAAGTAAGGAAGTATCTAAGTACACTTCAAAAATATATAAAATACAATGAGGTATCTAAGTTTATTTTTTATCTATATTTTGCACAATTAAATCTCACCAATTCCTTTCCCTTCCCATATATATATATCCATTGACCGCATCTCTAAAATAAATAAAAAAATTAAAGATAAAAATTCCAAATAAATCAAAGACCATAAAGGGAAAAGAGTACTTACCAATTATTTTGCACTGATTTCGGGGGGGGGGGGGGGGACCTTAAAGATGTCTTTTTTCATGTTCTCTTTTGTTGTTAAACTTTACGATAGAAGAATTTACGACGGAACATTTAAACTCTATATACTACTTTAATATTGAAGAGGAAACTATAAAAGAGATTAAGATTACAAAAACCTGAAGATTATCACATAAAAAGCAAATGTAGTCTTTAATGAATTATTCAGTTGCGAGGTCAAAGAGGAAGTGGTCTTCTAGCCTTCTAGACTTAGGGCATCAATAGATATGATTTGATTTGTTTTATATAGTTTCCTATTTTAGACTTTTTTTATTTAAGCCTGACTTGGGGCCAGGACATTTTGTTTCAGACTTTTTGTTTTAGATTTTGAATATATAAAATGACCCAAATGGGGCCATGTAGTATTTTTTTAATTATTTTTCTGTTGAATTTCCAAATCTAACCTTCTTTTGCCTTTCCAAACCTGCAAACTACTCTGAACCATACAAAATATCATTTGAGTCCTGTCAACGCAAAACCATCACACTGTCCTCGAAAGACTGAAGTTGATCTACTGAAAATCCATAATGGCAGGCATAAGAATGAGCCCATAAGGTGCTACCTGGTCACACAAATGGAGATGACCAAATCCTGTAATCCCTAGACAAAGCTACAACTGGTCCAAATGACCCTCGAAACTGGTAGTCAGGAGTCCGAAGCACAACCTCTCAAAATTGATCGATTCGCTCCACAAGGTCCCACCAACTATGGGTGAAACCATGCTAAGTCCAACTAAAATACACTTCCCCCACTGAGTAGGCCTACAGAATTTCTGACGAAAACTGAGAATCGAGGCCAATTGCAGTAGCAACCAATACCATGTGCCGATGGACCAACCTCTGAGTATCTATCAAGAATGACCCATCCGAATTGAAGAAAATTGAACCGGAAAGTAAGGAGTAGGCTGAGTTGGACTATAGATGAAGTCTCAACTAAGCCAAATTTCAAAATGAAGACTGCAACCAAGCTCTACAAACCATAGCTGAGATATCAACACCGAAGCCAAACCACTTGATCCCAACTGTCCAAACCAATCCTGTTGACGAGTAAGTATCCACATACCAAGATTTATCACAACTTCTAAGCCGTCCGTCATCCGAAGGCATCAAAATCCAAAACTGGAGTCAACAAGCCTTCTTTAGGGTCAAATACCTAAATCAATCTCACTATCAGAAATCGAGCATAAATCCAAAGGTTTTTGCATGGGCTGAAACTAAAATATTGCCGAAGAACATAACCACAACTGGGGAAAACCACCGGCTGAAGATGCAAGCAATCAATTTCACATCCTCTTAGGGTATATCACATCAAGGCATATCCAAGAACTCACCAAGGCTGCAAACAGTGTTGATGATAGCCGAATCTTGGGAAACTCAGAAAATGTGATCTAGGCCTGAAATTGGCCAATCTAGTACTCAATCTATGGGAACGAGTACCCATAGGCACATATTATCAAGAAGAAACACTCCCCGAAGTCATATTAGGCAGAACAAACGCCAAGATGAGACTTTTCCAAATTCATCCAATTACACCCACTTTAACTCGCCTAAACCATAAACCACATCGCAGCAAAAATGGAGTATTCAACTCCACACTAATACCAAGATCAAAACGATCACCAAGATACAAACCCAACAAATCAGAAAGTAAACCTCAGAACTTTCAACATCATAAATGGGAAACATAACCAAATTAACAATTCCAACTAAACATCAATATCAAGATCGAGACCACTACCGAGTGATGAACTATCCAGATCGGAAGAATCAAATCCCAAACATATCACAAATAGGAACGGGTTATGGAAGAAGACTGCTAATGTTAAAATCACAACAAAGCCATGGAAGGCCAAACTTACCTTCACTTTCTCTCCACAACTGATCTAACCTCGCTAACAAGAGGGAAAAACAACCAATCTAGGTTTCAAGCCAAACAGGTAAGAATGGCAAGGAGAGAAAAATGCTAAATAGATAACACTAGTCTATCCATCTATCAAATAAGAGTCAATAAATGTCAAAAAAATGACTATGATATCAATAACATAAGGTGTAGGTGGTACCAAAAATGAAAATCAACAAAAAATTATCATTCAATGGCCATAACAAGGCCAATATGCCAAAGGAAATGGGACTCGAACCTAAATGCTACACCCCAAAGGAACCCACAATACTGATCCACTACTAAAAATCATCTATGAGGGGTAGAAATATATGGATAAATCTACACAAGGCATACAATAATCAGTATAGAAATGTTAAGTCATTTAAACACCAATGGGTATGAAAACCCCCAACTAAACTCAAATAGAAACTAAAGGATAGAAAATCAAAGGCGCTATCATGGTGAAAATTTGAAGTCATAGTCTATAACATACTCGAAGAGGTACAAATCTGAGCATGCCCAAACTTGGACTGAGCATCTGAATCACCAATCAAGGCACTAAATGCACTACCTCTAACTTAATGTACCGCATCTCTATGAGACTGATCTGAATGAGTTGAATGACTAATAATTCCACGTTGGGGACACTCTCTAGACCGGTCTCTCTACAATTGTAACAAACTTCTAAAGCCCTAACCTAGCAAGAAATATGATTTATTCCCAACTGGCTGACTAACTCATACCTGGGGCATCATCTAGACCAATGGTCAGTCTTACCACAGTTGAAGCATGCCCCAGGGACTCTCTGATGTACTATACCTGCTGACCCAAAATACTCGCCACGGCCCGACACCCAAGACTGAATAACCCATACTGCATAACCAGAACTCTACCCATTGAGACCATCACGATATACCTAAGAGTTACCCATAAGTTGAGGTGCTACCTATACAGGCCTCATAGGTTGCAAGTGTTGCTGACCTCTGCTAGGAGGATTCCTACCTCTAGACAGAATACCACTGTCACTAAACTGCTGACGTGGCCTCTTACCACCATTACTATATGTCCCAATACAAGCCCTCTTTGTAGCCCTACTCTGATACCATATAGAGTGGTGAAGCCAATCCTTTAATAAATTTTTACACCATCTTATGCTCAGTAGTAAACAACATGGGAGTGTGTCTGGCCTACTCCAAAAACTAATTATCATACTCTAAAACTGATAAGGATCCCTACTGAACACCAATAAATCCAACTCTGGCCAAAGAATTACTTGATGTACTGGGTACCAACGCTGGTTGTGACATATCCAGGAATAGACTCAGAATCCCCTACACTACATCCTCATAAGTTGAGGTGTTCATACACTCTGTCAGATCCAGGGCTGACCCCAGACCCTTTGACTGATGCTAAAGGTCCTCTATATCACTCTCTAGCTCTCTAGTTTGATGTTGGTCCAAAACTCTAGTAACACGCATAGAAGTACCATCCACATCTATCGATAACCTCGTGCTATCCATCTAGGAAAGAATGGAGTCAAAAAAAGTACTAGAGGTTCATAGAAATATGAACACACGACAGGGAGTCAAGAATAGAATTTCCTAAGAAAACCCTATAGCCTCCCAAAGATAGGATTCAGACATCTCCGTACCGATCCTCAAGACTCTACTAAACACTTAGCTCTTTTACTAACAACTTTGGTAAGCCTAGGATCTGATACCAATTTGCCATGACCTAATTTCCTAGGTCATGATGGCACCTACTCTAACCCACCAGTAGGTGAGCCAACTCTTAGTCCGGAACAGCTAGTAACAAACTACCAAGAAAAAAAAGAATTGCAGAATAAATGTAATAAAAGGCTAATATAATCCCCAAAACCTGGTGGAGCCATTACAAGAGCTTCTAATACAAAAAGAGTACAAGTGAAATACAGGGTAAATATATATACAAAGTTGTATCTGAATACAATATAGAGATCAGTCTAATAATAAGAGAGAGAGAAAAAGAGAGAGAGAGAGAGAGAGAGAGTAAGAGCACTCTGAGCGTCAGGAGCTCACCCCAAATCTCCAATCCATGGCTGCTCCACACGATGCACACATCAACGGTGATAACTCGTACTATAATCTGTAGGCTGCAGAAGTGTAGTATGAGTACCAAACCGTGGTACTCAGTAGGCATCGACCAACTGAGCTCTAGAAATAATGCAAGCATGAATAACATTTAATGCATAAATATAACTACAGGAAACTATCCAGAAAAGCTAAGAATAATGAGGCTAATGAAGCAATAAGGGTAAACTACCCTATTCTAACAGTGGTCAGGAGCTAAAGTACTTTACCATATATCATTAGTCAATAAACCAATGAAGAGTGAAAGAGGTATATATATGGTAGTATATAAGGCCAAAGAATATATATACAATTTGAATGGACAAGAAAGATGGGGATATACAATAATGCCATATATATATATACTGTAACATCCCGTACCTTCCCAACCCTACTTGACAAATTTGAACAATGTTTACTTACATGTCGAGAGCCATAAGTATGAATTTTGTAGTGTCATTGAGGAAACATTTGATATTGGGTCTAGTACATGTGATTAGCCCATTGTCGGAGGTGTTTGTGACTTCGTGGAGCATTGTGGGGTGAAAAATGAGGCTTGGAGGACTTCCAGCCAATGGATATTAAGGTTAGGAGGTAATCAAAAGACTTGAACTTGAAGGATCTAACCAAATCCGCAAAGAAAAGTTGAAGAAAGGAAGAAAAATCACATTTTGTGTGTGGGGCGCGCCCAGGGGCGTGCCGGGCCGCTTCTGGCCTAAATATTTTTAGCACAGGAAGCCCTGGGGCTCGCCAGGCAGAGTTCCATGCTGCTCTGGGCTGTTTTTTTTGTGCCACAGGCAGCAAAGGGGCGCGCCAAGTGGCGTGCCGGGGTGGTTTTCGCCAAAATGTTTCTTCGACTATTATGATGTAAATAAGACTTTTAAGTCATGGTATCATTACTCCATCATAGTAGGACTATTCTTAAGCGCGTTTAGCTTCCGAGTTGGGTTAATTCTTTGTCACAAGTGTTTTAACAAATTATGTTCAAATAAGCCATGAGCGACTAGAATTTCTAGTTTTGCGATTGAGGCTACGAACGAAAATCTCGTGAATGAATATTATCGAGACATTTATAGAATTATTTGAACATGATATATATGGTGGATTATACATTACATTTGGTGGGTTAAGATTACATGGGTTATTGGGCTCAATTTAAAGAGACCAAAATGCAAGGCCCAATGGGGCAAATGACCCATTCTTCCACTTTGACCAAGCCAATATTGCATTTAATGCAAGGAAATGGCTAAGGATGACTTGAGCATTATATAAAGTACCCAAAAAATCAGATTTTTAATTCATTGGAACTCTCATGCCTCTTAGATATTTTCTCAAATATTTCTCTCAAACCCTAAGAACCCTAAGGCACTTCTTGGGACAAGATCACTCATTTGCAAGTTTGGGTAAGTGATTATTCTTATGGATTAATATATTATATGCCTAAGATGGTGTGTATATCTTGATGGTTATGTTGGCAAGGTTGAATAGGACACTTTTTCCCTTTGGTAAAAAATGTGCCATCTTGGTGAATTAAACTTGAAAGGTGACTTGAGGTTTGGATGAAAGTGCATGGTATGGATGAAATGTCAACATGTATGGTGTGATTATGTTTCTAAACTTGTTATTTTTCTATAAGTGTAAATTATTGGATTTTGGCCGATATGTTGTTGTGAGGTGTATTGAGGTGACTTGATGGAATCATTATGATGTCGTGGTGATGGAGAAGTGTAAAGTATGAACTTGGTGTGACATGCTAGTGTTTTGTGACGTATTGGTCAATGTATGGAATGTTGTGGTATTATTGGTATGATAATGTCATAAATGGTATTGTCAAGGGGAAATGACATGTTAAGGCGATCATGTAATTCATTATCGTCATATGCATTTGTAAGGTAGTTGGTGGTTAATGCACACTCCGTTATGTACTTGTGTTGTAGAGTGAAACGTAAGGAAGGAGCTGGACTATTGTATGCACGTTTAGGATTGTATATTCATATTGGAAGTATAAGGTATGTAAGGTTACTCTTTCCGTATCCTTCTGCAGCACATAGTGTTCACATAGACCGTGTACTTGTTCCATTCCAAAATGTCCTAAGGTATCCTATATCCGATTACCAATTGTTATTATCACATGTTTCTTACTCATTGATCAATTGTGATTCACATGTCTCATGTTCATTGACTAATGTTCCAAAGGCCCAATAAAGTTATGTTCCAAAGTTCCAATAGGGTTTATACACATGTCTATTATTCATTGATTATTGTTCCAATTTTCCAATAATGTTATGTTCCTAATAATGTCATGATTCCAATAATCCATGACTATCATTGTATTAATCTCAAAAGTAAAGAATGAAGTAATGCATATATCGTTAATGATTAAGTATGGGTGGTAGCTTTGGGGGCGTAAGCCTAGCTCAAGCCAACCCCGAGATTGTTGGATCAGGGGGTAGTCCTAGAGGCATAAGCCTAGCTCGGACCGATCCTGACAGGGGGTAGCTCTAGAGGTAATAACCTAGCTTGAGCCGAACCTGATATGTTGGTTTATGGGTGGTAGCTCTAGAGGTAATAACCTAGCTTGAGCCGAACCTGATATGTTGGTTTATGGGTGGTAGCTCTAGAGGTAATAACCTAGCTCGAGCCGAGCCCGATGTATTGATTTATAGGTGGCAGCTCTAGAGGCATAAGCCTAGCTCGAGCCGATCCTAACATAACGGTATGTTATGTTAAGACCCACTGATCAGTCGGGGCCCGGGTACATAGTGACACAAGTGATGATGAACAAACATAGAAGTAAAGAAGTGAAGAAAGTAGTTAAAGCAATACACATGGTTCCCAACATATAGAATGGTGACGGATCCATATTGATTATTCATTTGTACTTGAGTTCATTGATGTATTTACGTATCATACAGTTTCCTATGAACCTTACATACTCAGTACATTTTTCATACTGACCCCCCTTGGGGGACTTACTTTACATGCTGCAGGTGCAGGTACTTGTAGACCTCCACAGTAGGTTGCCAGTTATTTGCAGATATTTGGTGAGCCCCAGTTGGTTCAGGACTTTTTGAGTCACAGTTGTACATGTGTTTTGGTGTTGTTGGTGTTGTACATGTTGTATAAAGCGGGGACTTGTCCTGACTTTCAGGTGATCTTGTAAATGCATCTGTTAGAGGCTTTTGTAGATGTATGTGGGTATGTGAATGTAAGAGATGTACGTCCACTTTGACTTGATGGCCCTGACGGCCAAGTTTCACATATTTATGTATCATATGTTCCATGATTTTTGCTACTAGCATCTTATTTCTCTATATGTGATGGTGGTGTTTCTTATGACATTCATATGAGTGTACTTGAGCAAAGATTGGTTCTCTCAGGCCTCAACGACTTCGGGTGCCAGTCCGCCTCGTTGGAATTTGGGGCGTGTCAAAAGTGGTATTAGAGCAGGTCGTTCTAAGGGTGTCTACAAAGTCGTGTCTGAGTAGAGTCTTACTTATCGATGTGTTGTGCACCACATTTATAAGTAGGAGGCTATGGGAAATTTAGAAGTTGTTTCTTTTCTTCACTTCTAGATCGTGCAATAGAGCCAATGTGGTAAGTGGAATCGCATCTAACCATTGGACTTGATTTTCTTTGTTATAGTAAAATGCCAATGACAAGACGAGGTAGAGGCAAAGGTAAGCAGGTAGATAGGCTTGCCGGTGAAGGCATGAGTAAATCACCACCTGACCAAGCTAGTCAAGGTGGAGCAAATACTAAAATTGCACCACGGTCTTCTTCTACTTTCCCATCTCCGGAAGAGCCAACCGGTAGAGAAGTACCCGCAGAACCACCAATGAATGCCACAGACCAGGATTTATGAAATACAGTACATATGTTGACTCAGTTAGTTGTGGCACAAAGTCAAGGATGAGCTGGTCCAACGACAAATGAGGATGATGCGGCTAGGGTGGCGAGTCGCAGAACACAGGATTTTCTGAAACTGGACCCTCCTATATTCACTGGGTCAGATCCGAAAGCAGATCCATAGGACTTCGTGGATCAAATCTAGAGGGCTCTAGAAGTTATGCAAATGACTGGTGTTGAAACGGTTGAACTGGCAGCTTATAGATTAAAAGGTGAAGCTATATTGTGGTATGAAGATTGGAAAAGATCGAGGGGTATTGATGCACTTCCAGCTGGTTGGGAAGAATTTAAAATGGCATTCCTTGATCACTACCTTCCCTATGAGATTCGGGAGGCACGTACAGATCAGTTTCTAAATCTTCGTCAAGGAAATCTGAGCGTTAGAGAATACAGTTTGCAGTTTAACTCCTTGGCTCGGTATGCTCCAAATGTGGTGGCTACAATGATAGACAGATTCCATCAATATGTGGACAGATTAGAGCCATATTTGGTAAGGGACTGCACCATTGCTGCCTTGAACAAAGATATGGACATAGCCAGAATACAGGCCTTCACCCAGAAAATGGAAGATCAAAGACAGAGAAGAAGGGTACATGAATTTGACAGAGCACAGTCCAAAAAAGCTAGACCAATGGGACAGTCTATAGTGTCCCAGGGAGGATCTAGGCCTCGGATGTTTGCTAGACCACCTAGACCAGCATTCTCCTATTTTACAGCAGGCACCCACTCTCAATTTCGAGGGTTTAGAGGCAGTTCTTCTGGGCAGAGTAGTGGAATTCCCAATTCACAAGCAGTGGGATATCCTCGTCAGCAGTGTCAGCATTGCGGATGGATTCATTTAGGTACATACCGGTTGGGGACAAATGCTTGCTTCTGGTGCGACATGACGGGACACATGATGAAAGAATGTCCCCAGAGGAGCATGGGTGGTATAGCACGACTTGCGGGATCAGATGTTGCATCATCATCATCGGTTCCTTCTTTAGGCCGAGGTGTACAGTCAGCAGGTCGGGGGAGAGGTGCTAGAGGAGCAGCCAGTACTAGTGGGGTCCAGAATCGCACTTATGCTTTAGTGGACCGACAGAATTTGGAGGCTTCTCCTGATGTCGTCACAGGTACATTATCCATATTTTCATATAATGTATATGCATTTATTGACCCGGGTTCTACATTGTCCTATGTTACCCCATTGATTGCTGCTAAATTTGAAAGAACACCAGAATGTTTAGATAAGTCCATTGAAGTATCTACACCTATTGGTGATTCTATTATTGCAAAAGAGTGTATCATAATTGTGTGGTCACTGTATGTGGCCATGATACATTGGCGGATCTTATTGAATTGAACATGGTGGATTTGGATGTCATAATGGGAATGGATTGGTTGGCTTCTTGTTATGCCACGGTAGATTGTCGGACCAAGAAGATGCATTTTCATTTTCCACAAGGAAATGTTCTTGAATGGAAAGGTGATGTGGGGGCACCAAGGGGGAAATTTATTTCCTATTTGAAAGCAAAGAAAATGATAGCGAAGGGGTATATATGTCATTTAGTCCGAGTGCATGATTTTGGTGCAGAACTACTAACCCCTCAGTCAGTTCCAGTGGTCAATGAATTTCTCTATGTATTTCCTGACGATCTTCCAGGTTTACCCCCAGAACGGGAAGTAGAGTTTGGCATTGATGTGATTCCAGGCACTCAGCCTATCTCTATTCCTCAATATAGAATGGCTCTAGCAGAATTGCGAGAATTAAAAGAGCAATTAAAATATTTATTAGACAAGGGATTCATACGGCCCAGTATGTCTCGTGGGGTATACCAGTATTGTTTGTGAGAAAGAAAGATGGCACATTGAGAATGTGCATTGACTATCGGCAATTGAATAAGGTAACGATCAAGAACAAATATCCCCTTCCCCGAATTGATGATTTGTTTGATCAGTTACAGGGTGCCAAGTGTTTTTCAAAAATTGACTTGAGATCGAGTTATCATCAAGTCAGAGTTAGAAAAGAAGATGTACCCAAGACAGCTTTCCGAACACGGTATGACCACTATGAATTCTTAGTTATGTCATTTGTACTAACAAATGCACCAGCTGTGTTTATGGATTTAATGAATAGGGTATTTAAGCCATTTCTAGACGTGTTCGTGACGGTATTTATAGATGACATTTTGGTGTATTCAAGATCACAAGAGGACCATGCTTATCACTTACAACAAGTGTTACAAATCCTTCGTGAGCATAAGCTGTATGCAAAGTTCTCCAAATGTGAATTTTGGTTAAAATTCGTCGCATTCTTGGGTCACATTGTGTCAGATGAAGGAATTCGGGTTGATACTCAAAAGATTGAATCGGTGAAAAATTGTCCCAGACCTACGACACCTACGGAGATTCGTAGTTTCCTTGGGTTGGCAGGTTATTATCGAAGATTTGTGGAAAGATTTTCTTCTATTGCTACACCATTAACAAAGCTTACACACAAGACAGTTAAATTTCAGTGGAATGATTCATGTGAGAAAAGTTTCCAAGAGCTGAAAGATTAATTAACTTCCACACCATTTTAGTACTTTCCGAAGGCACAGAAGGTTATGTAGTGTATTGTGATGCTTCCAGGGTTGGCCTCGAATGTGTATTGATGCAGCATGGTAAGGTAATAGCGTATGCCTCACGACAGTTGCGGCCACATGAGAGAAACTATCCCACACATGATCTTGAGTTAGCAGCAGTGGTATTTGCTTTAAAGATATGGCGTCATTAGTTATACGGATTTCATGTTGATATCTATACTGATCACAAAAGTTTGCAAGATATCTTTAAGCAAAAGGAACTCAATTTGAGGCAACGAAGGTGGCTAGAGCTCTTAAAAGACTATGATATCGATATCTTATACCACCCAGGGAAGGCAAATGTGGTAGCTGACGCACTAAGTTGCAAAACAATAGGAAGCACCAGTGATCAGTTGAGGGAAAAGCAAGATATAGTTAGGGATCTACATCAACTAGCCAGCTTGGGGATTCGTCTTCTTGAATCCTCGGATGGAGGGGTTATTGTACAAAATATGGCAGAATCTTTATTAATAGCTGAGGTAAAGGAGAAACAGTATGCAGATCCTATTCTATTACAGCTGAGAGAGAATGTGCAGTAAGAGTTGACTAAGGCATTTGACCTTACACAAGAAGGAGTACTTCAATGCCAAGGGAGATTATGTGTATCGGATGTAGATGAGCTGAGGAAGCGGATCATGACAGAGGCACACCATTCATGATATTCTATTCATCCGGGATCCACCAAAATGTATCATGATTTGAAGGACATGTATTGGTGGGGAAACATGAAAAAGAACATTGCAAAATTTGTAGCTCAATGCCCAAATTGTCAACAAGTGAAAGTGGAGCATAAAAAACCTGGAGGTTACATGCAATGTATCAATATTCCAGTTTGGAAATGGGACATGATTAATATGGATTTCATCACAGGTTTGCCTCGTACATTGCAGAAATTTGATTCTATATGGGTCATAGTTGACAGGCTAACCAAGTCAGCGCATTTCCTACCAGTCAAGACCACCTATACTGATGCAGATTATGCAAAGTTGTATGTTAAAGAGATAGTGAGGTTACATGGGATTCCAATCTCCATTATATAAGATAGAGGAGCTCAATTTACTGCACATTTCTGGAAATCTTTTCAGAAGAGCTTGGGTACACAGGTGAATTTGAGTACGACTTTCTATCCTCAGACTGATGGACAAGCAGAACGTACTATCCAAACACTTGAAGATATGCTACGAGCATGCACGTTAGATTTTCAAGGTAGTTGGGATGACCATTTACCTCTTATTGAATTTGCTCACAACAATAGCTATCATTCAAGTATTAAAATGGCACCTTATGAAGCTTTGTACGGGAGGAAATGTAGATCACTAATCGGATGGTTTGAAGCGGGTGAAACTGCTTTACTTGGGCCAGATCTTGTTCATTAGGCTATGGAGAAATTTAAAGTGATCTAACAGCGGCTACAAATAGCCCAAAGTCTACACAAGTCATATGCTGATGTTAGAAGAAGAGGGCTCGAATTTGCCATAGGTGATTGGGTATTTTTGAAGGTATCGCCAATGAAAGGGGTAATGAGATTTGGGAAGAAAGGGAAATTGAGTCCACGTTATACAGGCCCATATGAAATTATTAGAAGATTTGGGCAAGTTGCATATGAATTGAAATTACCCCAAGAACTCTCCTCTGTCCGTCCAGTTTTCCATGTTTCGATGGTTCAAAAGTGCATAGGGGATCCATCTCGTATCGTTCCCATTGAGGATGTTCAAGATACAGAGGATCTCACTTATGAAGAGATGCCCATTGCTATTCTGGATAGACAAGTGAAGAGGTTGAGAAATAAAGATGTAGCGTC
This sequence comes from Capsicum rhomboideum, assembly GCA_031232105.1. Lineage (NCBI taxonomy): Eukaryota > Viridiplantae > Streptophyta > Magnoliopsida > Solanales > Solanaceae > Capsicum > Capsicum rhomboideum. The sequence goes on along the minus strand of CP124719.1, from coordinate 40,042,120 downwards.
CGTGAAAGTCCTTTGGAGAAATCAACAAGTAGAGGAGATCACATGGGAAGCTGAAGAAATTATAAAATCCAAGTACCCCGATTTGTTTCAAATGGATGAAAAAGTTCAAAGTGCAAAAGTGGACCAATAACAAGTAAGTATCTATGAGCATTAAGTGTCTATGTATATATATTTGCTAAAATAGAGATGCATTTGTTGTAATTAAAACGATGTTGTTAACATTCGAGGACGAATGTTCTAAGAGAGGAAGAATGTAACATCCTGTACCTTCCCGACCCTACTTGATGACTTTGAACGATGTTTACTTATGTGTCGAGAGCCATAAGTATGAATTTTGTAGTGTCATTGAGGAAACATTTGATATTGGGTCTAGTACATGTGATTAGCCCTTTGTCGGAAGTGTTTGTGACTTCGTGGAGCATTGTGGGGTGAAAAATGAGACTTGGAGGACTTCCAACCAATGGATATTAAGGTTAGGAGGTAATCAAAAGACTTTAACTTGAAGTATCTAACCAAATCCGCAAAGAAAAGTCAAAGAAAGGAAAAAAAATCACATTTTGGGTGTGGGGCGCGCCCAGGGGCGTGCCGGGCCGCTTCTGGCCAAAATTTTTTTAGTACAGGAAGACCTGGGGTGCGCCAGGCAGCGTTCCATGCTGCTCTGGGCTGTTTTTTTTGTGCCACAGGCAGCAAAGGGGAGCGCCAAGTGGCGTACCGGGGTGGTTTTCGCCAAAATATTTCTTCGACTATTATGATGTAAAAAAGACTTTTAAGTCATGGTATCATTAATCCATCATAGTAGGACTATTATAAAGCGCGTTTAGCATCTGAGTTGGGGTTAATTCTTCGTCACAAGTGTTTTAACAAATTATGTTCAAATAAGCCATGAGAGACTAGAATTTCTAGTTTTGCGATTAAGGCTATGAATGGAAATCTCGTAAATGAATATTATCGAGACATTTATAGAATTATTTGAACATGAGATATATGGTGGATTATACATTACATTTGGTGGGTTAAGATGACATGGGTTATTGGGATCAATTTAAACCCCAAAGAGAGACCAAAATGCAAGGCCCAATGGGGCAAATGACCCATTCTTCCACTTTGACCAAGCCAATATTGCATTTAATGCAAGGAAATGGCTAAGGATGACTGGAGCACTATATAAAGGCCCCAAAAATCAGATTTTTAATTCATTGGAACTCTCATGCCTCTTAGATATTTTCTCAAATATTTCTCTCAAACCCTAAGAACCCTAAGGCACTTCTTGGGACAAGATCACTCATTTGCAAGTTTGGGTAAGTGATTATTCTTATGGATTAATATATTATATGCTTAATATGGTGAGTATATCTTGATGGTTATGTTGGCAAGGTTGAATAGGACACTTTTTCCCTTTGGTAAAAGATGTGCCATCTTGGTGAATTAAACTTGAAAGGTGACTTGAGGTTTGGATGAAAGTGCATGGTATGGATGAAATATCAACATGCATGGTGTGATTATGTTTCTAAACTTGTTATTTTTCGATAAGTGTAAATTATGGGATTTTGGCCAATATGTTGTTGTGAGGTGTATTGAGGTGACTTGATGGAATCATTGTGATGTCGTGGTGATCAAGAAGTGTAAAGTATGAACTTGGTGTGACATGCTAGTGGTTTGTAACGTATTGGTCAATGTATGGAATGTTGTGGTGTTATTGGTATGATAATTTCATAAATGGTATTGTTAAGGGGGATATGACATGTTAAGGCGATCATGTAATTCATTGTCGTCATATGCATTTGTAAGGTAGTTGGTGGTTAATGCACACTCCATTATGTACTTGTGTTGTAGAGTGAAACGTAAGGAAGGAGCTAGACTATTTTATGCACGTTGAGGATTGTATATTCATATTGGAAGTATAAGGTATGTAAGGTTACTCTTTTCGTATATTTCTGCAGCACATAATGTCCACATAGACAGTGTACTTGTTCCATTCCGAAATGTCCTAAGGTATCCTATATCTGATTATCAATTGTTATTATCACATGTTTCTTACTCATTGATCAATTGTGATTCACATGTCTCATGTTCATTGACTAATGTTCCAAAGGCCCAATAAAGTTATGTTCCAAAGTTCCAATAGGGTTTATACACATGTCTATTATTCATTGATTATTGTTCTAATGTTTCCAATAATTTTATGTTCCTAATAATGTCATGATTCCAATAATGCATGACTATCATTGTATTAATCTCAAAAGTAAAGAATGAAGTAATGCATATGTCGTTAATGATTAAGTATGGGTGGTAGCTTTGGGGGTGTAAGCCTAGCTCAAGCCGACCCCGAGATTGTTGGATCAGGGGGTAGTCCTAGAGGCATAAGCCTAGCTCGGACCGATCCTGATAGAGGGTAGCTCTAGAGGTAATAATCTAGCTCGAGCCGAACCTGATATGTTGGTTTGTACGTGGTATCTCTAGAGCTAATAACCTAGCTCGAGCCGAGCCCGATGTATTGATTTATGGGTGGTAGCTCTAGAGGAATAAGCCTAGCTCGAGCTGATCCCAACATAACGTTATGTTATGTTAAGACCCACTGATCAGTCGGGGCCCGGGTACATAGTGACACAAGTGATGATGAACAAACATAGAAGTAAAGAAGTGAAGAAAGTAGTTAAAGCAATACACATGGTTCCCAACATATAGAATGGTGACGGATCCATATTGATTATTCATTTGTACTTGAGTTCATTGATGTATTTACGTATCATACAGTTTCCTATGAACCTTACATACTCAGTACATTTTTCATACTGACCCCCCTTGGGGGACTTACTTTACATGCTGCAGGTGCAGGTACTTGTAGACCTCCACAGTAGGTTGCCAGTTATTTGCGGATCTTTGGTGAGCCCCAGTTGATTCGGGACTTTCTGAGTCACAATTGTACATGTGTTTTGGTGTTGTTGGTGTTGTACATGTTGTATAAAGCGGGGACTTGTCCCGACTTTCAGGTGGTCTTGTAAATGCATCTGTTAGAGGCTTTTGTAGAAGTATGTGGGTATGTGAATATAAGAGATGTACGTCCACTTTGACTTGATGGCCCTGACGGCCAAGTTTCACATATTTATGTATCACATGTTTCATGATTTCCGCTATTAGCATCTTATTTCTCTATACGTGATGGTGGTGTTTCTTATGACATGCATATGAGTGTACTTGAGCAAAGATTGGTTCTCTCGAGCCTCAACGACTTCGGGTGCGAGTCCGCCTCGTTGGAATTCGGGGTGTGTCATATACACACACACATATAGGACTAACATAAAGGTAATAACCTGAGAGAGTCAACCTAACATCTCAAGGTCTATAGCCAAGTAAAAGATCTAATACTACCACGATCAGGGCCTCCAACCAAAGGGTGACTAAACATGAGACAACCTACCAATAATATATTCTATCATGATAAAGAAAGGGAATAAGAAATGTACCGACAACCTCGGGTACCACTCCATAACCATCTTGCCACGAACTAACCATAATAACCAACAACAAAGTAATCGTCTAGTCCAAACAAACAATACCTAACCGGGCCCTCATAAGCCCAGAAGGTTCACAGAAGCACTCAATAAATAACAATCATAGCTTGTACCTACACGACCCCCATAAGACCGATAGACACAGGTGCCAAACAATTATGCTAGTGATAGGCTATGCATATGAATGAATGTATGCAACATAAATCAAAATAACATAACCAATCCAAGTTCCATAAAGTAACAAGTGTATACACCTCCTCAAGCTAAGTAGCTTGAAAAGATAGGACCTACAGCGACCATCCTTCTCCGGCACCGCGGATCACAGATGAAGGGTCCCATAGGGGATTAAAGATATCTGTATACACTACCTGATCCCGAACCATGACTTCCAATAATCATCATAATCCATCTACTCTGTCCAGTACCAGAGAGATATATATGTACATATGTAATGAGTGCACGGACTCGAACCATGACTAAAAGAGTGTACATTGTATAATAAGTGCACAAACTCAAACCATGACTAAAAGAGTGTACATCTGTAATCCGTTGCTCGAGATCAAATTTGGGAGTAAATTATTATAATAATGTAAAAAGGATCGAAATCTCTGTCGGTTTAAGTAAATAATAATGGTAAAAGAGTGGGTAAACCATGGACCAAATTCAATCTCTATCTAATTTCCAAAACATTACTTTTACTTCTAAAAGCTCATAATCCAATAAATAAGGTAGTACGATTCCCATTATAAAAGACTCCACTTTAAAAGTAAAAAGTGGGAATAATTCTCTTTATAGAAAACAATAGTAAAATCAAGATTTTGGTTGAAATCATACCACTAAGTGAGTACAGATGCACCCTAAAGTATACGTACCATCACCAGTATCTAAATAATATCACTATAAGTGCCTAAGCATATATAAACTAGGATCATGTTCTCTCAAGGAAAGAATACTCACCTGGAGTCCAACTAGTATCGTAACCACGGCCTTGGTCCTAGCAATACATAATTAACATAAACCAATCTTATAATTAAGAAATCCATAGTAATCCAGGGCATACGGCCAGTACAAGGATCTAACCAGTGGAAATACCTCCTAAATCACTAAGTCAAATGGTAAACCTCATACCAAAGGATCCTTAATCATCAACTATGGTTATCATGCTTATAATCAAGGGTAATAGGATTCTATGGCCATAACAAGTATCTTATGCAATGGTTCGGATCACATTTCTAACCCAATTTCCCTAGATAGGCTAAATCATGATAGACTAGTCACATTCCCAATCTATAAACCTTACCTAGCATATAATCTATACTATACACAATCTCATAGAGAAAAGTAGAGCAAAGCCTACCTAGATGTCGAATTGGAATCTTGAATCGTCCATGAATCGCTCGTCCGTGCTCCACAATCTCAAAATACCGCCATCCTATCAAAATGATCATCTACACGTCAATACGAGTAAAATTAGACCCATATTTTTATATCAAAAGTGGGGTCAAAATTTGGGTCAAGAACTGGCCAGCGGGACTCGCAAATGAAATTCAAAATTGAATCTATCACGAGGTCCCTTGAAGAACAAGGAATGTGTGCTCAAAAGTTGAGCATAAATAGAGTGTAAATCAGGGCTCAAATCAGCCCCTAACGTTTATGGATTTTAAGACCTAAATCCTAAGAATTTACAAGGAAAATTATGGAATTTTAAAGGGAAAAATAATGGAAAACGACCAAGGAGCATTGAGCTAGCTTACCTTTGCTTCAATGGATGATTCCCCATAATTTTCGATGTCCCATACTCTCAAAAATAGGGGAAATAGGGTTGAGAAATGAATGGAAAATTAGGTGAAGAAGAGGATTTAAAACCTGTCGTTTCCGCTAAAGTGACTACTAGGTTGCGTAAGCAACTACCACTTAAGCGACGATTGATTGCAAAAGCGATTATTCAGGAGAGGCAGGGTTCACTTTAGCAACACCCTGGTAGCTAAAGCGACGTCCGCTTAAGCGGCCAGGGATCTCTAAAGCGATCCTTAGCTGGGCAGCCAAGTATCACTGAAGTGACACCAAGCCACTAAAGTGGCTATCACTAAAGTGACTTCCAAGCCACTTAAGCGACTGCACCAGAAGCTGAGGCACCAAATTTTGCTAAGTCCAAATAGACTCCGATCGGGTGCTCGTGATTCATTCAAAACCCAGTGTGCACAAACAAACTATGCTACCATACCAAATTTGATATTTTGTACTCAATGGAACCATCAAAATTTCATCCGAGATAGTTTTGATTAAATGTGGGAGCTACACCCATAGTTCCATTTTTTATCAGATCTACCCAATAACTCAAAATGAGTTCGAAAGCCTCGAGACCCAAATCGAGGGTCCCCCTAGCCTAAATCAATGCTCTAGAGCTGATGGCACTGTCAAAATTTCCATCTAAGGTCGTTTACTAGGATTTTTGGTTTGAGACCAATTCCTTGACAGCAAAGGCTCCAAAATATTAAAATGAGCCTAAAATCCAAACAAACTGTTCGATAATCAAACCAACAGTTTTGGAAAGTTATAAATAACCTTTAGCCACTGTAGAAAGACTCGAAATGATATAAATGCTTGAAAATTGAGAAAATAACCTGAAGGATCATTACAAGGGGGAACCTTTAAGAAATCCTTTTTCATGTTCTATTTTGTTGTTAAAGTTTAAGATAGAAGAATTCACGACAGAACCTTTTAACCCTATAAACTACTTTAATATTGAAGGAAAAGCTATAAAAGTGTCACGACCCAAAAACTCAGGTCATGATAGCACCTACTATAACCCACTAATAGGTAAGCTAAAATCAAAGCCCGGAATAATAAGTAATGGGCTGGTAGGCAGAAAAGAGAAGAACTTGTAAAAGGATTAAATTAATTGACTAATAGAGAAAATAGACGAAACATGTAAACAAGTAGCGAGGAAAGAGAACAAAATATACAAAATGGATACCCCAAGATCTGGTATAGTCAGTACAAGAGCCACTATAACATAAGAAATACTACACAAGTGCAACATATATAGAATAATCTTCAAAAGTACAAAATAAAACTAATCTAAAATATAAGGAGATAGATCAGATTTGATCGCCAAAAACTGACCCTATATCTCTGATCAATAGCTCCACACGAGGATGGCGCTAGCTGTGATAACTCGTACTAGGATTTGTATCAGGAAAAAATGCAGAAGCATAGTATAAGTACCAAAACACTCAGTATTCAGTAGGAATCACAGGTCGACTGAGCTCAAATAATATATAAGTATAATAAAGTGTGAATATATGCTAAAGGTAAGAAAAAAGAGGGGTCAAAAAGAGAGTAATAGGCTAAAGCTAGACAATTATGAGAAATGTAAGTAAATAACTCAGAAAGCATAAAGTAAGTGTCTAACTATAACCTAAGGAGACCCACATAAGCCCAGAAGGTACACACAACAATAAATAAACTCATTCGGCTTCCATAAGTATAGTTAATGCAGGCAACAAGTAATATTACATATAAATCAAGCATATAAGTGAATAAATACGAAAGAATTCCATGATATGCAATAACCATAAAGTATATGTAAAGACCCTCCTCATAGTTATGCATGAGTCCTACATATAAAATCTCACTTCCAAATTCTTTACGAATTGAAAGTTACAAAATCAGGCTAGGCTAGTTTCGATCGAATTCAGAGAGAGGTGTGGTCTAGAGAAATATTAAAATAATTCAAACTATTTTGGTGGCAATTATATTAATTTATAGTTAGCTAATATGATAAGGAGCCTGTAGAAATTTATGAAATCAAATTTGGGTAAGTAGAACTCCAAAAATTGATCTTAGCGTAAAGGGTATTGTTTGGAATATCCCAGGTTCAAGGTGTGTTGTAAAAAGTGGGATTTTTTGGAAAAAATAGACGTTATGTCCTGTTGACGCTGCTATAGCGGTCGACATACTGCTATAGCGGTCGATACCGATATAGCAGTGAAAACCTGAGATTTATTAAAATATATTTCCAAAATAGTTTTTTTAAAAAAAACTCATTTTGGGGCGGGGAAAGGGCGATTTAGGGGAAAATACACCAGAAATTCATCTTTCGCTTTATTAAGGTAAGGAATTCATCCCCGTTAACTCGTATTTAATTATTAAACCTTAGAATTATTAATTCACGGAGTTCGGGGAGGGTTTTAGGGTGGATTTTGGTTAATTGTAGGTGCAAGGGAGAAAATTAAGGAATAAGTTAATGGGTTTTGATTATTAACGATTAATTTACACTTGCATTTTGTTAATTCACTAATTAATCCATGGAATTGGAAGTTTTAGGTGAAATTCGATGGGAAAACCCTAGAACGGGAAGGGAATGATCATGAACTTGACCTTAGTAGTTGGGTGTGAGTTATAAATGCCAACATGTTAAGGTCATTTATTTAATTATGTATTTATATGCATGTTCTAGACCACGAGTAAGCGGTAATTACACGAAAGGTCAAAGCTCCAGCTTAAAGGGTTGTGCAAGGTTGATTTGAGGTAGGTGATGGTAATGTAGTTTAATCCAACTTGTATTATATGCGCATGTTAACTACTTTGTAGTATGGTTGTTTAATGCATGTTGTTTGGTTTGGTCAATACAATGATTTTACTTGCTTATTGATTTGACCTACCTTATTTCTAAAATGTGGAATGTTTCAGTATTTAGGATGTTCTCATGGGTCATTGGTGAAATAAGGTTGGCCGACACTTATGTCTGAAGTTTTAGTACATGGACGGTATTTGTCCCCTGCAGGTCATGGCTAGAGGGTGGAAATATAACCTATAGTATATATGTATGAGATTCAGGTGAGTTTTGATTGTTCCATGAGTGAACCGGGGAATGTCTATTTATCTATGCTTGGTAATAGTATACGTGTCTTGACTTGACATGACTGTACGTGACTTAGTGTTATTTGTTGACTTTCTGGTTTTTAATCTTGAACTATCTTTTTTGGTGTTTATGTGCTAAGTGTATGATATTTTTAGCATGGATTAGCTTCTTATACTATCATTTGGTTAAGCGTTCATATTTTAATCTTGGGTTGGACAAATGACCCTACCAGTACACTATTATTCTTGTGTGCTGATACTACGCTTGTATTTACTTGTGTGAGCAGCGTATATTTTAGCGGCTCCTACGAGACCTCACTTGTGATTCCAGCCTTTGATACCAGATTTCAAGGCGAGCAGCTTATCCAGGCTACCATGGAATCTCTCTCTCTTAGCATAGTTCTCTATTCTGTATATATGATTATCTTAGTTTTGAGGTTACATCCTCTTTTTGACATTCATAGATGTTTTGGTATGGAGGACTTTTGGGTCCTAGGGATGTTTTGCTAAGTACTTTTTTGGCTTTAAGTTGTACTTATAGTTTTTGGCTTAGAATGGATATTATTCCATTGATGGATTAGTTCTGCTTATTTATTCTAAGTGTTGATCATGGGATAGTCTTCAAGGTATTTGGTTCTCCCACCGGATGAGTAGCGTGGGTGCCACTCACGACGGGTTTGGGTCGTGATAAAGTTATTAGAGCCTAGGTTTGTCGATCTCGTTGTACCCAAATGGGTCCAGTAGAGTCTCGCAGAATGGTATGGAGATGTCTATACTTTTCTTCGGGAGGCTATGGGACTTTAGAAAAATCTGTCATTCTTATTTCTTTAGTGTTATAACTTGATTGCAATTGGTATCTAGTGATCTAACTTGGTATCTGATTCTCCTTACGCTTTTGTCCACAGATGGTGAATACTAGGTTCAATGGAACCCGTTCAGCAACCCATGCACCGACTACTCCAGCTGAGAAGCTAGCTGTAAGGGGAAAAGGATGAGTGAGAGGGAGAGGAAGGAGAGAAAGGGGATAAGCCACACCCACCAAGGGTAGAGCTCGAGAAGCTGTTGGCCATGATCATGAAAGGTCAGTATTCCCTCCCCCACCTCAAGATTATTTTGAGGAGAGAGAAGTAGTAAAGGAGTAGAAAGTAGGGCCCGAGGTGGTGGCACCAGCTACGGTTGTAGCCTTACCTCATATGTCTGTTAAGGTTGTTCAACAGGTGTTAGCTTTTATGAGTGGGTTGGCATAGCTTTTATGAGTGGGTTGGCAGGTACTGGAGCCACTCCTATAGTACCAGTTATCCAGGCTCTGGTTGTTCACCCTATTGCTGCTATGGCTCCAAGGATGGATAAGGCTTCAGGGACTGATGTTTTTTCTCGTTCGGTGTTGGGTTCTATAATGACAGGTACGGAGCATGATCTACTTACTAAGTTTATGAATATGAAACCACCTACTTTTCAGGGTACTGAGTCTGAGGATGCTTTTGAGTTTATCATTGATTGATATGAGAGGTTGCATAAAATGGGTATTGTTCAGCAGCATGGGGTAGAGTTTGTGACATTTTTGTTGGAGAAGGATGCTACGCAATGGTTGAGGGCGTATGTTGAATATCGATCGGTGACTGATTTTACCTCCTTTGACTTAGGAGTAATTTCATGCCTTATTCTTAGAGAAATATGTGCCACGGGGCCTCCGTGATCGCAAGAAGGATGAGTTTTTGGTATTCGAGCAGGGTGACATATCAGTTGCAGCCTATAAGGCCAAGTTCCATTCCTTTTCTCGCTATGCTACTTAGTTGTTGACTTCTGAAAAGAAGAGGATTAGACTGTATGTTAAGGGTTTGAACTATGATCTTCAGGCTTTGCATGTTCATATGACTTTTGCAGGGAAGAAATTCAATGAAGTTGAATATTATGTGAAGAAGTTAGAGGGGGTTATGCAAGCGTCTTAGGCTAAGATATTAGCCCAGAAGTCCCGCAATGTTGGGAATTTTAGTGGATCTTACTCTAAGAGCCATGGATATAGGGCCTATTCAGTCCATCCTAGTCAGTCAGCCTTGCCAGCTTCTATCGTGGTTCCAGCTAAGGTTTCTTCTTAGACATAGGTTGTTAGGGGCCAACAGGCTTTTTACTCTTCTGCTAGTCGTCCTTCTCTTGAGCGTGGAAGTTACTATTATGGTGTTGTTGGTCATTTTAAGAGAGAGTATCCATTGAGATAGGAAAATAGCCAGGCACAATAGCAGACTCGAGCTATAGTTCAAGCAGGTAGAGGTGGAGGAGGTAATGGCAGGGTCGTCCACAGGATGGGCGGGGAAATCAAATGGATAGTTGGGGTGATCGAGAAAAGGCTACGCCGGGAAAGGAGCACAGCCGGGAAGGGAGTTAGCTCAGATTGATGACTGGGCTAACTGTTATGCATTTCTAGGAAAGATTGATACTGAGGCTTCTAGTGCGGTGATCATAGGTACTATTTTTGTTTGTGATCGAATGGCTTCTATCTTATTTGATCCGGGGTCTACTTATTCTTATATATCTATTCAATTTGCGATAGGTCTGAATCTAGTTGGTGGTGTATTTGATCATCCTGTTTATGTGTCTACTCCAGTTGGTGAGTCTGTGGTAGTAACCCATGTTTTTCATTCTTATTCTGTGCTATTTGTGGGTTTTCAGACTTGGGTAGACTTGATTATTCTAGATATGTTGGACTTTGATGTAATTTTGCGTATGACCTGGTTATCTTTATATCACGCTATCTTAAATTGTAATGATAAGACAGTGACTCTAGCAATGCCGGGATCGAATAGACTAGAGTAGGAGGGAGTGTATAAGGCCAAACCAGTAAAAATTATATCATTTGTCCCGGCCAGAAGGTTAGTGGGCAAGGGGTGTTCAGCATTTCTAGCCCATCTTCGGGATGTAGATGCAAGGTCCCCTTCTATAGAGTCAGTTTCGGTAGTTTTTGAATTTCAGGATGTGGTTCCTTCAGGTCTACTGGGTATGCCTCATGATAAAGATACCAATTTCTGGATTGACTTAGAGCTGGGCACTCACCCTATATCTATTCCCCCTATCGAATGGCTCTAGCTGAATTGAGGGAGCTTAAAACTCAGCTGCAGGAGCTACTTGATAAGGGTTATATTCGTACAAGTGTTTTATCTTGGGGTGCTCTGGTTCTATTTGTTAAGAAGAAGGATGGCAGTTTGAGGATGTGGATTGACTATAGGCAGCTGAATAAGGTTACTATCAGGAATAAATATCATTTCCCTCGTATAGATGATTTTTTTGATCAGTTACAGGGTGTGTCAGTGTCTTCAAAGATTGTTTTGTGGTCGGGTTATCATTAGTTAAAAATTAGATCGGAGGATATACCAAATACAACTTTTAGAACTCGGTATGGTCGTTATGAGTTTCTAGTAATGTCTTTCAGGTTAACTAATGCACCTACCGCCTTTATGAGTTTCATGAATGGGATCTTTAAGTTATTCTTGGATTTTTTTGTCATTGTGTTTATTGATGATATTCTGGTTTATTCCAAGAGTAAGAAAGAGCATGCAAGTCATCTTTGTATAGTTTTAGAGATTGTAAGAGAGAAGCGGCTATTTGCTAAGTTTTCAAAGTGTGCCTTCTAGTTGTCTTCAGTCGTATTCTTAGGGCATGTGGTTTTTGAAAAAGGGGTGATGGTGGATCCTCAGAAGATCGAGGCAGTAAAGAATTGGCCTCGGCCTAGTTTAGTGACCGAGATAAGGAGCTTTATGGGTCTTGCCAGTTATTACCACAGGTTTGTCAAGAACTTTGCATCCATTGTAATGCACTTGACAAGCTTGACTCGGACGGAAGTGCCATTTTTTTGGTCAGATCAATGTGAAGAGATCTTTCAAAAGCTCAAGTCACTTTTGACAATAGCGCCTATTATTTTATTACCAGTTGAAGGTAAGGACTTTATAGTGTTTTGTGATGCCTCACTTTTGGGCTTGGGTGTTGTATTGATACAGGATAGGAGTGTCATTGCCTATGCTTTGAGGAAGTTAAAGCCTCATAAGAGGAATTACCCAACCCATGATTTAGAGTTGGCAGAGGTGGTGTTTGTATTAAAGATTTGGAGACACTATCTTTATGGTGTCAAGTGTGAGGTCTTCACAAACCATCGTACCCTGCAACATGTATTTACTCAAAGGGATTTAAACTTAAGGCAGTGGAGATGGATGGAACTATTGAAGGATTATGATGTGAGTATTCAGTATCATCCTGGTAAGGCCAATGTGGTGACATACGTATTGAGCCGAAAGGCTGTAGGTATGGGTAGTTTGCCATTTTTGAGGGTGTCTAGTCGACCTTTAGCTAGAGAGTTTCAAACTCTAGCATCTTAGAGAATGCAGTTTGGGGTCTCAGACAAGGGTGGAGTGTTGGCTAGTGTTGAGGTGAAGTCAACATTTTGAGATTAGATTAAAGCCAAGCAATTTGAGGACAAGAAGTTGAATGCACTCTAGAATAAAGTGGTGTGTAGGGAGGTGGCGGATGCCACTCTTTATGCGGGTGGGGTGTTGTGGTTTAAGGGAAGATTATGTGTTCCTCGGGTTGGTGATATGATTTGTGATGTACTTTTAGAGGCCCATGGTTCACGTTATTCTATTCATCCAGGTATGACCAAGATGTATCATGACTTGAGGTAGCTTTGTTGGTGGCCCGGGATGAAGAGGGACATAGTAGACCACGTGTCCAAGTGTCACAATTGTCAACAGGTGAAGTATGAGCACCAAAGGCCTGTGGGTTTACTTCAGAGAATGCCTATACCCATATGAAAATAGGAGCATATTGCTATGGATTTCATGGTGGGTCTTTCTAGGACCTTGGGTGAATATGACTCCATTTGGGTGATAGTAGATCGGCTAACAAAATCAGCTCTCTTTTTACCGGTTTATGTAGACTATAGCTCTTAGAAGTTAGCTAAAATCTACGTCAAGGAAATCATCAGACTTCATGGGGTGCCACTTACTATCATTTCAGATAGAGATGCAAAGTACACTTCCAAATTTTGGGAAAGGTTACATGAGGGGTTGGGTACTCGGATCACATTTAGGATGACCTTCCATCCTAAAACTAATGGCCAGTCGGAGAGGACGATTCAGGTACTAAAGGACATGTTGAGGGCCTGCGTGATTGACTTTGGTAGTCATTAGAACCAGTTTCTTCAGTTGTGTGAGTTCTCCTACAACAATAGTTATAACTCCAACATTGATATAACACCATTTGAGGCACTTTATGGAAGGAAGTGTAGGTCACCTATTGGGTTGTTTGAAGTGGGAGATGTCAAGCCTTTGGGCACAGACTTGGTAAAGAAGGCTCAAGAAAAGGTAAGGTTCATGCAAATCAAGTTGTTGGCTGCTCAAAGTAGGCAGGAAGAGTATGCGGACCGTAAGAAAAGAGACATGGTCTTCAAGGTTGGTGAGAAAATTTTGCTTAAGGTGTCTCCCATGAAAGTGTTTATGAGATTTGGCAAGAAGGGCAAGTTGAGGCCTCGGTACATTGGTCCCTTCAAGGTTCTTGAAGATGTGGGTCCAGTTGCATATAGGTTAGCTCTACCACCGGGTTTGTCAGGATTCCATCCAGTATTTCATGTTTCTATGCTGAAACAGTATCATGGGTATGGAGACTACATCGTTAAGTGAAATTCAGTGCTCTTAAATAAGGATGGTGATGGTCATCGTATGTGTGCGTGAATTCCTCTCCCCAAAATATGGAATTGTAGGGGTGGTTTTGTGCAGGTGATTAGTGTGTGAATTGTGTGGATGTGTAGTAAGTAAGGGTATGATATGGAGTTCATAACTTAGTTAGTGTGTGCCCGTGTGTATTATAATGTATCACAACTTGATGGTCAAGAAAAATAAAATAAAGTCATTATTTTAAATTTAAATCTTTTTTGGTGATTTTTCAAATAAAAAACTACTAAAATGAAGTAAAACTCAAATTGACAAGATTATTTTGAAAAAGAAAATATTTAAAGTTAAAATAGTGTAAGAGTTTTCAAAAAGGGTCAAAAATCACGTGTCTACAGTTGCCCCTCTGTGATTGGGAACATAAAATATTTTTAGACAAAGAAGTAGACAACAAAACAAGTTTTGACCCGACTATTATTTGAAAGGAAAAAGAAAAGAGGAAGAGATACGACTGAGTTTTGGTTTTGGCCAACCTGCATATCCGGGGTTATAAGGAAATCAGATCACGTGTAGTTCAAGAAGGTAAGAAAGGAGATAGAATACCTTGAGATGGAGAATTGAGTGAGGTCCTGTCGAGGTTCTGGTCTGCGGCTACTGTTATTTCATCAAAGTAAACACTAAAAGTTTAAAACAAAATACAAGTACAAGAACCTGTCTATATAACTTCTCTTGAATCTTCACTTGACTCTTGAGCTTCAGCTATTAACTTGCTTTTCTGGTAAGTGCCTTGATCTCGTAGCTGAGATTTGTGACTTGAACTTTGAGCTAGATTTTGACACTCTTTGGAATGACAATTTGAGAATATTCTTGAAAGTTTATTCTTGTGATTAGTAACTGGTAGAAACAAATGTCTGAGTCTACGCTGCTACGTATGAACTCCGACTGTCATTGGGATTGAATGATCCATAAAAGATGAAAATAAAAATGTTTTTGGTGGATGAAACCTGCAAGATATCACAAACAAAAGAAACAAACAAACAATATATTAGCCCCAGTTTTCATTAAAAATTTTGTGAGTTATTAGCAATTGTGAACTTCAAAATAGAACTCGGTGTAGGAAGTGTTAATCCTAGTATAATAAGAGAATAAATATCTCAAACTTAAAAATATCTATTCCAGGACAAAACAAAAAGAAAATCTAAGAATAAGAAGCATTTATCCTAGGAAAAAATGAAAAGTAATTTTCTGCAACTACAAAATGTTTATCCTAGGAGATGAACGTAAAATAATCATCTGCTACAAGGAAATGTCATACTAGAAGACGAATGTAAGATAACGGTATGCTATTAGGAAAGTTCATCTTAGGATACCAATGCAAGATAACTGTCTGCTACTAGGAAATGTTATCCTAGGAGACGAATGCAAGATAACTGTTTGCTACTATAAACTGTCATCCTAGGAGACGAATGCAAGAAAATTATCTACTACTAGGAAATGTCATCCTAGGAGACGCATGTAATATAACTTTCTTCTACTAGAAAATGTCATCCTAGGAGACGAATGCAAGATAACTGTCTACTACTAGGAAATTTTATCCTAGGATATCCACGTAAGATCATTGTCTGCTACTAGGAAATGTTCAACCTAAGAGATGAATGTAAGATAACTATATGCTATTAGGAAATGTCATCCAAGGAGACGAATGCAAGAAAATTGTCTGCTACTAGGAAATGTCATACTAGGAGATGAATGCAAGATAATCATATGCTACTAGGAAATTTCATCCTAGGAGACGAATGCAAGATAATTGTCTGCTACTAGGAAATGTCATCCTAGTGGATGAATGCAAGATAACTGACTGCTACTAGGAAATGTCATCCTAGGAGACGAATACAAGATAACTGTCTGATAATAGGAAGTTTCATCCTAGGATATGAATACAATATAATTGTCTGCTACTATGAAATGTTCATCCTAAGAAATGAATGCAAGATAACAAATATATCTATGCAGTAGAGAAAGACTAAGAGGTTTTACTGTAATGCTGTTTGCAAGCTCGAACCTCTATAATAATATTTATATCAACAAAATTTCCCTTGTTTTAGGAAAAAAACTGTTTGGTTAATTATCTTATATCAAAATATCACAAACTATGCACACTTGATTCTCCTCTCTCGAGGGTGAGATATTTAAATGCCTTCTGGGGTTCGGCGATCTTTAAAAAATGAGTTTTGAAAAATGTTGAACCTAAATCATTTAATGTCTTTTGTATTCAGTTAGTTTAAGGTGGTTGTTTTGTGGTAAACTGGCAAAGCACAACTACTTCACGAGATCAAAGTGAAAAATACCAATTGGCAAAGAAAGAACCGCTCTAGTTGTTGAAAACCCAAGTAACTAAACACGAATTATGGTTGTCTGAGGAAGTAAGAAGGTTAAAAGAATAATTAGCCCATGTGTATCAGGTTTTGATGACTAGCTAGCCTCTACCTCCGCCATTTCAAGGTCTTTCTGAAAGTACTCCCACTATACATATTCTCAAGTCTCAAGCTCCACTTTCTAGGATAACTGATCCCCTTTACCCTCCAGGTTTTAGCCAGCATATAATCGTCCTACCATCCCGGTCACTTCCACAGTGTGACCCGCATTTCCTAGAAACACTCCTTTTTTCATACCTACTGCTTCCACTTTCACAAGTCCACAACCACTTCCTATACCTACACCTGTCAATTAGTTTCAGCATACTATTCTTGATAAACACTATTTTTCTCTAGAAATGACCTTTAGTCCACTGATCAGTTGGTCATTTGTTTATCATATGTTTTACAGTTTCTTAATGCAAAGAAGGATAAATTAAAGTAAAGTAATGAATTTAATGTACATGGTTCCACACATTCAGAACGATAGTTCATCCATATTGATTATTCACTTGTTTTTTATTCCGTTGAAGTTCTTATGTTTCATGCAGTTTCTTATATCCTTACATACTCAGTATATTCATTCGTACTGACGTCCCTTGGGGGACTTACCTTACTTGTTGCGGGAACAGGTGCTAGTAGACCTCTACAGTAGACTACGAGTCATCCGCAAGCTTTTGGTGAGCTCTAGACTGGTTTGGGGCTTTTTGGGTTTTTATGTACATTTGTTTTGGTATTGTATAAAGGATTGTGTAAAGCGGGGCTTGTCCCGACATTAGGTTGGTTATGTATATGTATCTTTTAGAGGCTTTGTAGACCATGGTACAGTCAGGCATAGAAGTGTCTTATCTTTTTGACACGGTGGCCCGAACGGCTGAGTTTCATTTTTATTGAATGTCTTTCCATGATTTCTGCCAAGGTATCTTATATCTACATTTAGTGACATGCATATGAGTGTACATGAATGAAGATTGGTTCTCTCGGGCCTTAACAACTTTGGGTTCCAGTCTGCCTCAATGGGATTTGAGGAGTGACAGAAACCCTATCCTAGGGTTTGGTCCAACCAAGAAAAAAGTCCAGAAAATTTTCAGTCACAGAAACTGGGGCAAAACAAGCTTTTAATATTTGTCAAAAGAGACGATTCCAGAAGTTATAAGTCTTTAACCATGTTATATATGTTATCTTTGAGTCTTCATGTCGTCTTTTCTTTCTCACCCTATCAAAAATCCACGTTACAACCTAAAGAAAGACCTTTTGATCAATTTTTAAGAATGACAAGTCAAACATTCTTTCGGTGTTGCTTATCATACGAAGAGCAATGTCATGTCACTTGCATAAGAGAGTCTTATTAAAGAAAATCCTCATGAGCATCATAAAACATCATCGAGTTGAGAGAAAGTGAAAAATGAGAGAGTCTTATTGGTGAAAACTCTCATTGGCACCGTAAGACGATGGTGAGTGAAAAAAAAATGAAAGAAACTTATTGGTGAAACTCTTTGGAGCACCACTAATGGATTAAAGCTTACAAGTATAATGCAAAATTCACAACTTTGAAGCCTAATTTCAAAGTCTGAATATTTGATAAGAATAGAGTTCAGATTGATTTGACAGATCAGGTCATTTGATCCAAAATACATGTTATGATCATTAAAGTTGACTACCACATTCAAGGAGTCCTTTCGTCCTTTCTTTTCCCAAAAGGGACATCTTTTATCAAATACTCCTTCTTTTTAAATATTTATTCTTTTCTCTTTTTCTTTGAATCAGTCTTTGTTAAAACACTTAAGAAATGATTTCAAAATTTGCCACCATATTTTCAATTGCATAAAGTAAAGTTTGTCCAACACATCAAATATGACATGATTTAAGAAGAAATTATATGCACCATAATTTGTTGTGGTCGACAGGTTTAAGAATAAACACAATATTTAGTATTTGTCGGATGAAGCCAATACAACAAATATTGGGGTTTAGAATTTTCAATTAGAGGTCCATCAAAGAGGTTGTTTAGGAAACAAGCACAATCTCCCCAAGTTGATATCAAGGTCGAATATGAAAACAAAAGTAGATGATGCACTCAAAGTCAAGGCCACAAACTGACCACCATTATGAAACTCACAATCTTTCTCTCTTTTTCTAAAATAGGGATAAATTTTGTTGATATAAAGGCAATTCCATAGATTCTATCTTACTAACAGGATTACAGTAAAATCTCCTACTCTTTCTATGTATCATGCATATATTCGTTATCTTGCATTTGTCTTCGAGGATGACATTTACTAGTAGCAGACAATTATCTTTCATGCATCTCCTAGGATGACAATTCCTAGTAGCAGACAGTTATCTTGCATTCTTCTCCTAGGATGAAATTTTCTAGTAGCAAACAGTTATCTTGCATTCGTCTCCTAGGATGAAATTTCTTAGTAGCAGACAGTTATCTTATATGTGTCTCCTAGGACGATATTTTCTAGTAGCAGACAGTTATCTTGCATTCGTCTCCTAGGATGTCATTTCGTAGTAGTAAACAATTATCTTGAAGGCGTCTCCTAGGATGACATTTTCTAGTAACAAACAGTTATCTTGAATGTGTCACCTAGGATGGCATTTCCTAGTAGCAGACAGTTATCTTGCATGCGTCTCCTAGGATGACATTTTGTAGTTGTAGACAGTTATCTTGCATGTGTCTCCTAGGATGAGATTTCCTAGTAGCAGACAATTATCTTGCATTTGTTTCCTAGGATGACATTTCCCAGTATCATACAGTTATCTTCCATTCGTCTCCTAGGATGTCATTTCCTCGTAGCAGATAATTATCTTGAATGTGTCTCCTAGTATAACATTTTCTAGTAGCAAATAGTTATCTTGAATGCGTCACCTAGGATGGCATTTCCTAGTAGCAGACAGTTATCTTGCATGTGTCTTCTAGGATGACATTTTGTAGTAGTAAACAGTTATCTTACAATTATTTTGCATTCATCTCCTGGGATGATATTTTCTATTACCAGACAGTTATTTTGCATTTGTCTTCTAGGATGAACATTTCTTAATAGCAGATAGTTATTTTGCATTCGTCTCCTAAGATGACATTTCCTAATAGCAGACAGTTATTTTGCATTCATCTCTTAGGATGAACATTTTCTAGTAGTAGACAGTCATATCATATTCTTCTTCAAAGAAGAACATCTCCTAGTCTAAGACAATTACTTTTCTTTTCATCTCCTAGGATAAATATTTCCTAGCCTCAGATAGTTATTTTGCATTTTTCTTCTAGGATAAATATTTTCTAGTT
This sequence comes from Capsicum rhomboideum, assembly GCA_031232105.1. Taxonomy (NCBI): domain Eukaryota; kingdom Viridiplantae; phylum Streptophyta; class Magnoliopsida; order Solanales; family Solanaceae; genus Capsicum; species Capsicum rhomboideum. The sequence continues at coordinate 40,022,388 of CP124719.1, read as the reverse complement.
TAAGACTTATCTTTTCTTTTCTCCTAAAATAAATATTTTTCAGTCTGAGATCTTTATACCCCTCTTCTCCTAGGATAAAAACTTCCTAGTCCTAGTTCAGTTTTGAAGTTCATAATTGCTAATAACTCATAACTTTTCTAGTGAAAGTTGGGGAAAAAATCTTATTTGTTTCTGTTATTGGTGATGTCTTACAGGTTTCACCCACCAAGAACGGTTAGATTCCCATCATTTTTGGAGCATTCAGTCTCAATGACAGCCAGAGCTTGTATGTAGCGACTTAAAATTCAGTCATCTACTCCATCCATCTACTGATCACAAGAACAAACATTCAAGAATATTTTCAAAAGGTCATTTGAAAGAGTGTCAAATGTCACTCAAGTTCAAGTCTCAAATCTCAGATTCAAGAACAAGGCACTCACCAGAAGAGTAAGATGCTAGCTGAAGCTCAAGACTCGAGTGAAGATTCAAGAGAAGTTGTATAGATAGGATCTTGCACTTGCATTTTCTTTTTAACCTTTAGTTTTTACTCTGATGTAAAAACAGGAGTCATGGAACGGAACATCGATAGGACCTCATTCGACTTTTCATGCCGATATTTTCCACTCCCTCTTCTTACTCTCTTGAACTACACATGATCTGATTCCCTTATAACTCGGGATATGTAGGCTTTCAAAAATCTGGACTCGATTGCATCTCTTTCCTTTCAAATAACGATTGGATCAAAACTTGCCTTGTTGTCTACTTTTTTGTCTGAAAATACTTTGTGTTCCCAGTCAAAGAGAGGAAAATATAGACACGTGATTTTTGTCCCTCCCAAAAAATTTTACATTACTTTAACCTTAAATATTTTCTTGTTTCAACATAATCTTGTCATTTTGAGCCTATTTCATTTTTTATAGCATCTATTTGAAAAATCACCAAAAAAAGATTTAAATTTTAAGATAAGGATTTTATTTTATTTTTCTTGCCCACCAAATTGTGATACACTATAATACATATGGGAACAAACTAACAAGTTACACACTCCATATCATACTCTCACGTACTACAAACCTACACAATTTGACAAAAATTCCACCTACACTACATACACCTCAGTACATCTTATCATTCCCTCCCTAACAATATTCAATTTTTCAAGCAACAACACATACACGCCTCACACACACACTCTATTCGCAGAATATTCACGCGCAGCTGCTCCATCTTAACACCATCAACACACACTTCTCCACCTCACCAGCTCCACCTCCCAAACACTACTTCACACACACCAACGACACAATTTCCAGAAAACCACCAACAACCTCCTTTTTTCCATCATCTCCTTCATCAGGCCTCCTCCATTTTGATTTTATTAACAATTCACTATTAATTCAAATACACCCATTAATCCCCAAAACCTCCATTAACACCAAATTTATGCACGCACACATACATGGAAAACATACACGAAAATACTCCTCAACGTTTTCCTCTCCACCTTCCCTCACCATGAACACCAATTAATCCACCTCTTCATTGAAATTCATCATGAACAAACACAATTGAAACAACTCAAAATTCCTAATTTCTTCCATTAACGCACCCACCAATGACTTCCACTTCTCTTCATCTCGATATAACCACCACTCCGGCTAGCATCAAATTACCGGTGAACTCCATTGCTAACTGGTGATTCCTTTCCAACAACAACCAATAATATCCCCGACCAAACAGACCCCACTTTTTGATGAAACACAATAGCTCCAGCCAACTCTCTCACCCACGACACATAACAAAACAGAGAGAACAATGGGTTTAGAGGAAAACAGAGGTTGGGGTCGATATTTTTGAATTCGGTTCTTGTTCGAGGTGCCGGATGAGGTTCCATTTTCAATCAAATAGATATTGTTGGTTGAAAGCTTTTTTTTTTTAACTAAAATTGGGCAAAGGCCCATTTATTCAAAATATAAAGGTTTGTACATGACCAGGCCCAAAAGTGGCCTAGTCCAACTCTGCTAAATAAAAATAGAAAATAAAGACAACAAAATTTATTAGCTTAATTAGGAAATTTCAATAGACACTCCGATACTCTTCTCAGCTGCTTTCCCCCTTTCTCGATCAAAGCTGCCCTGGAGTTGCTTTAATGGAGTTTCATCTTCCTCACAAATTGGTCAATTCAGCTGTAGATCCAGATTCTTAAGCTAAGTATCACTGTCCCTTCTCGAATACTATGTCAATCCTTTTTCTCAAATCAATGGAATGAACCTCACTCGATATTAATACCACCGTCAGATCTAAAAAATTAGACTTCAATAGCATCAATTTTGGGTTAACCTCTTGATATTTGTACCAGGTTATGGTCTCCACAAGAGAAATATAGATCTGCCCAACTATCATCTACCAAAGTATGGATATTTGTACCCTTCGTCACCCTAATCTCTCACCATGTGAGGATACTCTTATCTAATAAAGCTTTATTCTCACTTTGGTATACTCGAGTAGTTTCTTTCTCTGCTTCTCTCTTATGTGAACCTTAACCTATACAAATTGCTATGCTTAGTTGTGTATTTCTAATTAGTTGTGCTTAATGGTTCGTCTGATATGTGATGTACCTTGCTTTTCTAGCTCGATTATACTCCTTCCTTTAGTTGGTATTTCTGCATTATTATTGAATTGATAGTCACCTGCAAAATCAAAAACTAAGTTAGTAAAATAATTTGCAAAAGTATTACCTTCCTGGAGAGAATGTACTACTCTTACTGTTAGGAGCCTCATCAAAATTCTTAATGGTATTGACCTCCATTGTCACACACCATGGAGTTTCCTAATTTCCTTAAACTATTTGACAAATACTCCATGAAAATTTTTCAACTATAACCTGGTGGATGGAGTTATTTAAACATGATTTAAACATTACATTATTGCTCTTGCTTCAGCTATCATGCTTATTGTATCCGGAATCATGAGACCTTTAGCTATCAATAAATCTCCTGCAACATCCCTTATATAAAAGGCAACTGAACTAGGGCCTAGGTTTCCCCTGAATGCCCCATCAGTGTTAGCCTTCCACCAATTAATAGAATGTGGACACCATCTCACCACCCTTATATCACAAGCAGACCTATAACCATGTAGAACAAGTATAGAGAAGGCCACTTTTTCCTATCAACCTCCATTTTGAACCTCACTTTCAAAAATTTTACAGTAGAATCATTGATATCCCAGCAAATTCTTCTCCAGCTGTATGACCCACCATGCAGCTTATTGTTTCTCCCTTTTCTAATAAACCAAAGTATAAATAAAGGAATCACCTGCAATACTGCTTTTTCTCTTGAGTTACTAGGTTTTTCTCTCCACAACCTGATACTTTGTTTCAAATTCAGCCTAGCATCAATTATCCCAGTTGTACCACAGTAGTACTGCCTTACTTTTTCTATAACTTCCCCTCTCAAAAAGAGGTGTTCAGTAGTCTCCCTCTCAGGAACATTACAATATACACTGTTCTGAGAGATGGAATGATTCCAGTGATGCATGATGTCAGAAACTAGAATTTTTCCCAACCACACCCTCCAAGCTAGAAATGAGTACTTGAATGCAACCCCTTGACACCAAATAAGATGTAAATCTTCACATACATTAGCTCTCTGGCTTAGTAATTCCCAAGCACTTTTGATAGTGCATTTTCCACTACTAGACTTACTCCACCATGGTCTGTCACTTATATTTTCAAATTGAACCAAATTTATTCTATCTATGACATGTTCCACCACCTCCTCTGGAATAGCCTGTTGCATATTCTCAAAGATCCAGCCTTGTTCACCTAGAAAATCACCAATATCCTTCAAGGGATGAAATGTCTGCGCATTAGAAGGCTGCAGAAACAAAAGACCTGTGTGAGTCCAATTATCAAACCATATATTAGAGGTACCACTCTTAGGTTCCCACCATAAGAACCTTTCAATATTCTCCCTATTTTCCAGTATGGCTTTCCATACTTCAAAGCCTCTCTTCCATTGAACTAATGCATGAGTTTATTCTGGGATTAATTTTGAACTTTGTTCTTCTATGATATGAATTTGTGCCAATTTGATATTTGTGCTTGATTTTCCTTACATTTTCTTAATCACATTGGTTGTTTGTTATTGAATATCGAATCTGTCAAAGAAAATTCAAAGTAACAGAAACAGGAAATTTGAGGAAGGGATTGGAAAATTGATCATTTTAAAATACAATTTGGTTGGTTTAAATCTACTGTTGCTATTAATTCTGATTTATTTTCACTTGATAGTATGCATGTTTAGACCGGGGTTTTGGTAGGCAAATTTAGGATCGATATTTGATTGTGTTTTGAATGATGTGCTAGTGTGTCTTTATTTTATCTCTTTTAATCCAAGTATATCCATTTATTGGGGAATTCCCTGTGAGATTCTATATTCGGCGATCGATTGTGACTAAGACCTCGAATGTCGGGTGAAGCATTGATTAGGCTAGTTTAGGTAGCATAGGTTTACTTTTCCCATTTTCCTTTTCTTTTGGACTGTATAATCGAACTAGACACTATTTTTTTATTTTTGTGTTCGTGCTTATGTGTTTGCTTTTTTGTGTGAAATTTATTCATCTATAGTACTAATTTTTGTCGATATGCATCAACGAATCGACCATACTAAAATCATGAGATCAAGGGGTGCCTCACACCTTCTCCTCAATCAACAGAATTCCTTAACCGGAATATCTGTTTGCCGATCACTTTTAAGAGTCAATTGTTTTGAAACGAATATTTTTAGGTGACTTGGCACAACCAAAACCAGCGTCAAGTGGAGACTGATTTTTAATCGAATCCTTTTTGAAAAAACTTTTTTACTCACATTTAGTATTTGAAAACCCTTTTGAACTTTAATATTTGAATAGATGCCTTGTTTGTTTTATCGTTTTTCCTCATTGTTGGTTACCTTTGTGCTATTTGTTTATCGTCTTTCCATTATCTGTTACTGTTTTATACTTGGCATTATGTGCATACCCAGTAAAGTAGCCAGAGCTGTCACACCCGTTTTTTTAATCAAAAAGATTTAATTTAAGTTCAAAAAGGGTTTTCAAATACTGAATGTGACTAAAGATGTTTAAAAAAGGAATTTACATTAAAAATCAGAGTCGTCACTTGACATTAAGTTTCGGTATGCCAAGTCACCTAGATAATCATTTTCAAAAAAATTGAATCTAAACTGATCAGCAAACAGAGAGTCCGATTAAGGAATTATGTTGACCGAGGGAAAGGTGTAAGGCACCCCTGATTCTGTGGTTTTAGCACGATCGCTTCGTTGATTCATATCGGCTAAAATTAACACCATAATGAATAAATTTCACAAAAAAACAAACAAGCATGTAAACATGCACACAAAAATAAAAGAATAGTGTTTAGTCCGATTATACAATCCAAATAAAAAAAAGTATGAAAATAAACCTATGCTACCTAAACTAGCCTGAATTATGCCTTACCCGACATTCCGAACCTTGTCTCGAACGGCCTCCAAATACATGATATCACGGGGTATTCCCCGAAATGAGGACATTTGAAATTGGATCAATTTAATCAAGCCCACACAACTAATAAATGAATAATCAAACACCTTCAACCAAAACGTGCATAGAATTTGTCTACAAAGCCTGACCTAAACATGATGCTATCGAATGAAAAAAAAAATCAAAATGAAAGGTAATAGAGAATTAAAGCAAAACTAATTTATTCTTGAAATTTCCAATTTCAATCCCTTCCCCCAAATTTCAAATGTAACCAAATTGAATCAGGATCATGCATTTACGAATTGTAATTTGATCAGCCAATCAATATCACCAATTCAACATATCATATCGCCCAAATAGAATCAAATAACGAATATATGAGAGGAAATTTAACAAATAGACAGGGATGAAGATGGATCTCAATTGATATTTTGATTCCGAATAATTGAAATGGATTTGTCAGTGACGGAGAAGCTTCACAAACCAGAGAACCTCAAACAGACCAAAATTCAAAGAAATTCAATCAATAAGCCTATCTGAGCTTGACCGGAACAAAAATTGTTTTTTCGGTTAGATTCCATCCAAACTTGGCCTCTGATTTGATGGAACTGTTATTTTTGTTTGTGGTAACGGGTAGTTGTTATTTAATTGTTGCTTACCGGAAGTGGATGGAGTTCGCCGGAGTTGAAGCTTTGTGGGTCGGATTGGTGGTGGTTGCCGGATGGTTAGTGGTTTAATGTCATTGTAGGAGTTTATGGGTTGTTTGGTGGTTGTTCCATTGTGGTTGCTGGTGGTCGAAGTTGAAGAGAGTAAAAGATGAATAAGATGATGAGGGGATGGCTGGTCGGAGTGAAATGGGTATCATTGGAGGAAGAAGGATGATGGCTGAAATTGAATGTTAATGGCGTTAATTGGGAGTTGTTTGGTCACTGGTTGTGTTGTCAAAAATGGAGGAGTGAGAGGATGAATTCATGGTGTAGAAGGTGGGAAAAAAGTAGGGAAAATGAAAGAAAACGAAGTTTTAATGGAGTTTTTCTATATTTTAGTACTCTGTGTGTGTTAATGGTGTTTTCGGCAGTGGGTGTTCATGTGAGTTGGAGGAGAAAAAAATGTTGATGGTGGAAAGTGAAGTGGATTTGGTTGCTGGTGGAAAATTCAATGGAAATTCTTCTTGGTTGTGAATTGGAATTGTAGAGGTGATCAGTGGGGTGAGGCCTCTTGGAATGGAGAAAGAAAAAATGTGAAACGGGGTTGTGTACAGCGGTGGGGATAAAAATCGGAGAACCAAAAAATCGAACCGAATCGAATTAGTTATGTTTTTTGGTTTCGGTTCTTCGGTTTGGTTTTGATTTTTTTTTCGATAGTTCGGTTCTTCAGTTCGGTGTTCGATTTAAGGGTAACGGTTCTTCGGTGCACCGAAGAACCGAACTTTTTTTAATTAAATTTTAAAAAAATATTTATATTACATTTAATTTATAGTTTAGCTCAAAACATTCTAAAACTCAAGCCCATTTTAAATTTAACCCAATCCTATTTCGGTACTCTAAACCTAAAGGTTAAATCTAATTCACTTATCTTCTCACTGACTCTCAGCGCCTCACACTATTTCGGTGCCCTAAAACCAAGTGTTGGTAGCGTTCTTTGTTGGCAGATGAGTTTTTTAAGTACCTACTTTCATAATGCCTTGTGCCTAAGGTGCTGCTAGCTAGTAACTACTTCATAGTTTACATGGTGATATAGTGATACTTATATTTCTCGTGAAAGAACCAAAAAACTGTAAGGTGAACTTCCAATTATATTTTATTGGCAATGACTAAGGATTAGAAGATAGAAGCACGCATAAACTAGTTGAAAATTTTGTCAAATTTTTAAATATAATGTGCTAAGTTATTAATTGTTGTAGAAGTTGTAGAAAAATAACTTAGGTACTACCGAACATATTTATTTCAAGTCAAACATTTTAATAATTTTGTTCTCATTTTATTTCTCACATATACCGAAAAAACATTTTAGAAATACCGAACTAAACCAAACCAAAGTTGAAAAAACCAAACCGAACTGAATTAGTTTAGTTTGGTGTTCGGTGCACAATTTTTCAAAACCAAAAACCATAGAACCGAATCGAACTTTGAAAAAATCGAACCGAAGAACCGAACGCCCACCCCTAGTTGTGTCTGTATATTCTGTGCAGGTGTGTTTGTTAGGAAGGAGTCATATGGTGTAAGTGAGGTGTAGTGTAGGTACGTGGAATTAGTGTCAAATTGTGTAGGTGTGTAGTAAGTGAGGGTATGATATGGAGGGCATAACTTAGTTACTGTGTGTCCGTGTGTGTTATAGAGTATCACAACTTGGGGGGCAAGAAAAAACAAAAAAAAGTCATTATCTTAAAATTTAAATCAATTTTGGTGATTTTTCAAATAAAAACTTACTAAAATGAAGTAAAACTCAAAATGACAAGATTAAGTTGAAAAAGAAAATATTTAAAGTTAAAATAGTGTAAGAGTTTTTTAAGGAGGGTCAAAAATCACGTGTCTTCAATTGCCCCTCTTTGATTGGGAACACAAAGTGTTTTCAGACAAAGAAGTAGACAACGAAACAAGTTTTGATCCGACCATTATTTGAAAGGAAAAAGGAAAGAGGAAGAGATACGACCAAGTCCTAGTTTTGAAAAGCCTACATATCCTGGGTTATAAGAGAATCAGATCATGTGTAGTTCAAGAAGGTAAGAAAGGAGATGGAATACCCTGAGATAGAGAGTCGAGTGAGGTCTTGTCGAGGTTCCGGTCTGCGGCTCCTGGTATTACATCTACGTAAAAACTAAAAGTTAAAAAGAAAATACAAGTACAAGATCCTATCTATATAGCTTCTCTTGAATCTTGACTTGAATCTTCTCTTGAGTCTTGAGCTTTAGATATTATCTTGCTTTTCTGGTAAGTGCCTTGACCTTGAAGCTGAGATTTGAGACTAGAACTTTGAGCGAAACTTTGACATTCTTTCGAATGACACTTTGAGAATACTCTTGAATGATTGTTCTTGTAATCAGTAACTGGCAGAAACAAATGTCTGAATTCTACGCCGCTATATGCTAACTCTGACTGTCATTGAGACTGAATGTTCCATAAAAGATGAAAATCAAATTGTTTTTGGTGAATGAAACTTGCAAGACATCACAAATAAAATTTTATTGCCCTAGTTTTCACTGGAAATAGTTTGTGAGTTATTAGCAATTGTGAACTTCAAAATAGAACTCGAACTAGGAAGTGTTTATCCTAGGAGAATAAGGGAATAAAGATCTCAGACTGAAAAATATTTATTCCAGGAGAAAATAAAAAGAAAGTCTCAGACTAGAAAGCGTTTATCCTAGAAAAAATTGAAAAGTAATTTTCTGCTACTAGAAAATATTTATCCTAAGAGACGAACGCGAAATAATCGTCTACTACTAGAAAATGTCACCCTAGGAGATGAATGCAAGATAACTGTCTGCTACTAGAAAATGTTATTCCTAGGAGACCAATGCAAGAGAACTATCTGCTACTAGGAAATGACATCCTAGGAGACGCATGTAAGATAACTGTCTCGTACTAGAAATGTTATTCTAGGAGACCCATGTAAGATAACTATCAGCTATTAGGAAATATCATTCTAGGAGACGGATCCAAGAGAACTGTCTTCTACTAGAAAATGTCATCTTAGGAGACGCATACAAGATAACTGTCTACTAATAGGAAAAGTCATCTTAGAAAACGAATGCAAGATAACTATCTGCTACTAAAAAATGTCATCCTAGGAGACGCATGCAAGATAACTATCTGCTACTAGAAAATGTCATCTTAGGAAATGAATGCAAGGTAACTGCCACTAGGAAATGTCATCCTAGGAGACGTATGCAAGATAACTGTCTACTACTAGGAAATGTCATCCTAGGAGACAAATGCAAAATAATTGTCTACTACTAGGAAGTGTCATCCTATTAGACGAATACAACATATCTGCCTTCTACTAGGAAGTGTCATCCTATTAGACGAATGCAACATAACTGTCTTCTACTAGGAATTGTCATCCTAGGAGACGAATGCAAAATAATTGTCTGCCACTAGGAAATATCATCCTAGAAGACGCATGCAAGATAACTGTCTACTACTAGGAAATGTTATCCTAGGATTCGAATGCAAGATAACTGTCTGCTACTAAGAAATATCATCCTAGGAGATGCATACAAGATAACAATCTGCTTTTAGGAAATGTCATCCTAGGAGACCCGTGATTTTTAATCCTCCTTGAAAACTCTTACACTATTTTAACTTTAAATATTTTCTTTTTGAACATAATCTTGTCATTTTAAGTTTTACTTCATTTTAGTTGCTTTTTATTTGAAGAATCACCAAAAATGATTTAAATTTTAAGATAGTGACATTATTTTGTTGTTCTTGCCCACCAAATTGTGATACACTATAATACACATGGGCAAACACTAAATAAGTTATACCCTCCATATCATACCTTCACTTACTACACACCTACACTAATCACCTGCACAAAACCACCCCCACAATTTCACATTTTGGGGAGGCGAATCCATGCACACACACGATGACTATCAACATTTTTTCTTCTCCACCTCACTATGAACATCAACTGCCTAGAACACCATTAAGACACACAGAGCACTAAAACCAACTTCATACAGAAAAACTCCATCAACAACTTCATCTTCTTCCATTTTTCTTTACTTTTTTCCCACATTCTACACCATGAATTCTTCTCCTCACTCGTTTACTTTTGACAGCACACCCAGTGACCAAACAGCTCCCAATTAATGCCATTAAAATCCAATTTCAACCATCATCATCCTTTCTCTATTGATAACCACTTCACTCCAACCAGCTGTCCCCTCATCATCTTCTTCATCTTTTACTCTCTTCAACTCCGACCACCAGAAACCATAATGGAACAACTACCAAACAACCCATAAAATCCTACAACGACATTAAACCACCAACCATCTAGCAACCACCACCAATCCGACCCAAAAAGCTTCAACTTTGGCTAACTCCATCCACTTTTGGTAAACAATAATTAAATAACAACCACCCATTACCACAAATGATAATCAACAACTCCATCAAATCTAATGCCAAGTTCTGACAGAATCTGACCAGAAAAATGATTTTTTCTCCGATCAAGTTCAATTGAGATTTATTGGTCAAATTTCTTTGTATCTGGACCTGTTTGAGGTTCCCTAGTTCGTGAAGCTTCTCTGTCACTGACAAATCTATTTTAATTATTCGAAATCAAAATATCAATTGAGGTCCATCTTCATCCTTTTCTATTTGTTAAATTTCCTCTCATATATCTGTCAGTTGATTCTCTTTGGGAGATATGATATGTTGAATTGGTGATATTGATTAACTGATCAACTTGAAATTTGCATATGCATGATCCTAATTCAACTTGGTTAAATCTAGAATTCAGAGGAAGGGGTTAAAATTGGCGATTTCAAGTATAAATTAGTTTTTCTTTAATTCTCTATTTCCTTTTATTTTGATCTATATTCATTCGATAGCATCATGTTTAGGTCGGGGCTTTGTTAGGAAAATTCTATGTGTGTTTTGGTTGAAGGTGTTTGTTTATTCGTTTATTAGTTGTGTGGGCTTGATTAAATTGATCCAATTTCAAATGTACTCATTTACTAGAGAATGCCCCATGATATCATGTATTTGAAGGCCGTTTGAGACAAGGCCTGGGATGTCAGATAAAGCATAGTTCAGGCTAGTTAAGGTAGCATAGGTTTATTTTCATACTTTTTTATTTGGACTGTATAATCGGACTGAACACTATTCTTTTATTTTTGTACGTATGCTTACATATTTGTTTGTTTGTTGTGAAATTTATTCATTTATAGTGTTAATTTTAGCCAATATGAATCAACAAAGCGACTATACTAAAACCACGGGATCGAGGGGTGCCTCACACCTTTCAAACGGTTAACAAAATTCCATAATTAGAATCTTTGTTTGTTGATCAGTTTAGAGTCAATTGTTTTGAAAAAAACTATCTACATGACTTGGCACACTGAAACTCAATGTCAAGTGGAGACTCTAATTTTTAATGTAATTTCCTTTTTGAAACATCTTTAGTAACATTAAGTATTTGAAAATCCTTTTCGAACTTGAATTAAATCTTTTTAGTTAAAAAAAGGATGTCACAGTCTCCAATGTCGAGTACATGGCCAAGGCCTGGGGGTGGATATAAAATGGCTCAGGGATATACTGGTAGTCGAGGCTGACAGGAACTTGGTCTACTGGCCTATTTTACTACTGATGCTTGGAGGTGGATGAACCTGGCAACTCGGAGGATTCATCCATTGGATAACACTTCTAACGTGACTTACCCTTGGGTCCTAGTGATGGCCTGTGTTATGCGGGAGATACAGCTAAACGTGGGGGTACAGATTGTGATGGAGTGGAAGGACTTCAACCGAGGCAGTAAAAAGGCCCCCTGCCTTCCCGAACTGGTTTCTGAGTTATGACGGCGCCTAAGAAAGACTAGGGAGGATGCTGACATGGACATAAAGATAGACACATCCTTCTATCCACTCTTGGTGAAGGGTGCCACATCCTAGAGCAAGAAATAGATAAACATGGGCGAGGATAGGAAGCATAGGAGGACATGAGGATGATGATGATGTCCCACCTTCCTAGCCCCTGATCTCCTATGAGCGACTAGAGCAGGACCTGTCTGTGGTTAGGACCCTCCTGGAACAGTCCCACAGCCTCCCCAGGGTACAACCCCTTCCAGCTCCACAGCCCCACCTCCTACTGCCCAGGACTATACGGATCTCAGAAGATAGCTCGATGAAGAAAAGAGGATGAGGTACTTCCGAAATCACATGCTTTCCCCAATGTGAAAGACCATCAAGGTCATGTCAATGGTGGTATGCCTGACAAGGAGCTTCCCCAGTTGAATTCAGAGGACGTGCAGGAGTTCTCTTTCCTGAGAGACTTGGGAGGATAAAGCCCTGACCCCACTACCCATGATAACGATGGGGCATCCAGCTAGATCCTTGGTGCATGTCAGCTTATTCTCCCCCCCCCCCCCCCTTATGATATTTGAATTTGGGTTTTCCTCATTTAATGCATGTAACAAACAATATTTCTCTTCCTTTTTCTTTAATTTATTTCACACATGGATGCTTATATTTATAAACTAGAGGTGAATGCATGCTTATAAATGTTATGATATGCGATCTTATCTATCATGTGTTACTAATAGCTTCAAATAGTGTCTAAACAAGTTGGAAATGAAAAAAACAAATAGGGGAAAAATAGGGCAGCGATTCTGTTGCAACTCATCCCTCTATAGTGGCCTGCACGCCACTACCACGATGCTGATATAGCCAGAAAATTCCCGCTATAGCGAGCTCGCAGTAGCGGGACAGAGCCCACTATGGTGGCCCTACTGCAATGACACAGAAATTTCTAATTTTTCTGCAATTCCCTCCCCTTTCCTTCCACAACACTTAAAATTTGAAATCACACAACAGTTTAAATCAAAATCCTAAGATCAAACAAAACATATCAAAAAAAACAAGCAATTAAGCAAAATACTACTTTATATCACGATTATAGATTGCAACAAAGATCAATTTTTCACCACTACTTCCACTACCACTTTTACACGTAATAACACCATTCTTCACATTTAGCATCCACTTTTTCCCATTTAAATCACGTAGCAAATAATTTCTTAACCCATAACACATAACCATTTTACGACCACTCCACAAATCACAAATTCACAGTCATCCAAGCAGTCATAATTCACATAAGCATTAACTCAAAAGACTCCATCAATCAAATAAGCCATTTTTTTTCTTTAAACATATTCTCTGCTCAGGTCTATCGACAACCACAAACTAATCATCTAGTAGTTATACACAACCCTTATAGTCAGATACAAATTGGAACCTTTTAGGTTCTAATTTCATTGCTTGTGTTATTTCAAATAAAGTGAAGTGACCTCTATTCATTTTGTTTGATATACCAATTGGAGTCAAGAGTTACCAATTGGACTCAGCCCATACAAACAACCTTAAGACTACATGAGAGGAAATAAAGAAGTGGAAAAATTTCCTAGAATGTCTTATAGCTTCTCGAAGATTTGATGTGGTCAACACACCAATCCACAAGACTCTACTCGATATTTGCTCTTGTACTTATGAATCGGTAACCTAGGCTCTGATATAAACTGTCAAACCCAACTAATCGAATCTTGCAGGTACCTATTCTAATCCATCTTGATAGGAGAACCCGTATCACCCATTTAGGAAACATGCAAAAGTCTTAAAGAAAAGCATTAAACGTTCATTTATTATGATACAATTTGTTACAACCCTTCAAATACATAAGAAAACTCTATCCCAAAGATCTAGTTTAGAAAGGTACAAGAGCTACTACAAGACATGGAAAAGTAACAAAGACCCAGCTTTCACCATAGAAAAGAGAAGACAGAAGTTGTTGAAGATCTTTACCATATCAGGCAAGAAATACCAATTGATCCTTCAACCAGACTATACCCCAAAAAGGGTATAGCAAGAGTAGTATCAGTACAATCAACACGTACTAGTAAGCATCATGGGTCGATCCAAGTTAAATCATATAAACACCATATAAATATCTGAAAGGAAAACATGCACTTTAAGAGTTTTATTATTCAAATAACCTTCCTCCTATTAACTCTTCATCTCCCTAGTTGACACACTCTTACCGAAACTCCCTTATCTTTTAACCATTTTCACTAATTCTTAAGTCAACCATCACACCACATTCAACTCTAAGTGTCACTTTCAGTACCGCCATCACCTCTAGTTATGCGTTTAACACCCCTTTATTTACTGACTAAACAATAATGATCATGACCAACTCCAGCCCTTAATACCCCTTTCAATTGACCTTAACAATTATCATGCTCTTTGGAAATACCTACCTGTAGAGATGTGCTTGCATCATATGAACATATAACCAAGTAATAGTAAGACATCAACACCTTTGCTTAATAAATCTCAATGATATCAACCAATCATATAAATACTATTTAATTCAGGAATCCTGTAACACCCCGTAAATTTCTGAACGTATGCGACTAAGTGACGGGATTACTTTAACTTGCAATAAAGGGTATATTATGGATGTAAGGTGTTGGTATACATTCATATTATGCTAATGGACCCAATTAAGGCCCAAAAATTAACAAGGAAGACATGGCCCAAAAAGGAAAATGACCCATTCATCTTTTGAATTCATCAACTTGTCATTAATGACCAAGTGTATGGATAAGAGGGAATCTTGAGAGACTATATAAGGCTTCAAAATTCAGATTTTAATCACTCAAGACACCTTGCAAATTCTTGCAAATTCTAGACATTTCTAAGAGATAAAAGAGACCATTTTAAACCCTAAGGCAACTACACTTGTTTTGACAAGATCATCACCTTTTAAGTATTGGTAAGTGTTTATTCTTGTGGTCTAATATATTATATGAATGAGATTTTGTATGGATCATGATGGTTATGTCTAAAAGTGTTGGTGCACTTTTGCTTATGTGATACAAGTTTTGTCATCTTGGTGACTTGAACTTGAAAGTGGATTTGTCGTCTTGAAGGAAGTGAGTTTGATGGATTAAATATCAAAATGTATGATATGGTTATGTCCCTGACTTGATTTCTCTTTTTGTATAACTTTTGGAATTGTTGTTGAGAAATTGTGCATGGAATTGGTGACGTATTGAAGGGAAAAGGTAGTTTTGGTGATGTTTGTGCGTGTTGTGAAACCATGATTGTTCGTTGGTATCAAAGTGACCTAAAATATGAAAATAAAATCTTACTTATGGCTTTGAACCATTTATTACACAAAAGAACCCAAAAGAGAGCCTTTGGGCCAAAAAGGGGCACCAGCCCTCGCAGGTGAGGCACTTGCGGGCGCAGGTGGCACCGCAGGAGACTTTGGACAGAGCCAACATGTCACCTGTGGCTGAAACTCATCACATGAGGGCGCAGGTGACCCCTCAGCCCATTCCAGAATTTTGTTTTGTATGTTTTTGTCTCCCTTTGACCCTCCGAAGCCCCTATACCCCTCATGGATCAATTATCAACTTATGAATGACTTTAAAGGAGTATTTCAAAGGTATTTTGAATTATATCAATTATGGTTTGTCTTTAATGTGTTGTTGTGAAAGGTGTTTACGTGTCGTGGCGACGTAAATGTGACATTATATTGAAGGGAAAGTATAAAGTATAACTTTGGTGTGAAGTGCTATTAGTTTATGATATCTTGGGTGATGTGTGAAATGTTTTGGGTATTCTTGGTATGGTAATGCAGTACATGGTATTGTAAGAGGGTGAAATGACGTTGTATGATAGTCACGTAGCTTATTATCACGATATGCATTTGTAATGTAGTAGTGTTTAACGTAACCTCCGCTATGTACTTGTGTGTAGAGTAGACGTAAAGAGAGAGCTGGATTGTTGTATTAACGAATAGGATTGTGTATCCATATTGGGAAGTTAAGGTATGTAAGGTTATCCTTTTCTGCATTCTTCTGCAGCATCTATTGTTCACATTGTCATTATACTTGTTCTATCCCAAAAAGGTTGTACAGTATCTCATTTCTCCAAAGTGTTTAGAGTATCTCATTTCAGAGTTATTAGTACTTGTTATTCACTTATATCTCATTCATTGAACATTGTTCCTACAGTTCCAATACTGTTACGTTCTCAAGTTCCAACAAAGTACAGTTACCAATGTATCACTCTTCTAGCCAAAGAATGAAGTAATATATAATTGGTTGTATTCATTGGGTGGTATCTCACGGGGTGAAAGAAACACCTGCATGAATATCGATCCCAATATTACGGATGGTATCTCATGGGGTGAAAGAAACACCTGCATGAATGTCGATCCCAGTATTACGGGTGGTATCTCATGGGATGAAAGGAGCATCCGCACGAATGTCAATCCCGATTATTATGTTACTTCCCACTGATCAGTTGGGCCTGGCATTATATGATTGATAATTGATGAGTGATGATTGATGATGTACAGTAAAGTAAAGTAAAGAAGGCAATGTACATGGCTCCACACATAGACCTTATAGTAGGTTATCTATATTGTTCATTCACTTGTACTTGATTCTATTAAAGTTCTTATATCTCATACAGTTACTTATAGCCTTACATACTCGGTACATTCTTCGTACTGATGTCCCTTGGGGGACTTACCATACTTACTGCAGGCACAGGTACAAGTAGACCTCCACAGTAAGCTGCGGGTTATCTGCGAATTATTGGTGAGCTCCAGTTCGTTCGGGGCTTTTCGAGTCGTATGTACATATTGGTTTTGGTATTGTATTATAGATGTATAAAGCGGGGAGTTGTCCCGAATATAGGTTTGGTTATGTATCTGTTAGAGGCTTTGTAGACGTTGTACAGTTAAAGGAAGGAATGTCTTATCTTTTTGGACGATATGGCCCTAACGGTCAAGTTGCACATATATACCATATGTTTTCCATGAATTCTGCCATTTGCATCTTGTAGCTATGTGTGATGATGATGTTTCTTGAGTGTCATGCATATGAATGTACATGAATGAAGGTTGGTTCTCTCGAGGCCTCAACGGCTTTGGGTGCCATGTCCGCCCCAATGGGATTTGAGGCGTGACAAAAGTGGTATCAGAGCAGATCATCCTAGGGTGTCTACAAAGCCGTGTCTGAGTAGAGTCTTACTTATCAATGTGTTGTGCACCACATTTATAAGTAGGAGGCTACGGGACATTTAGGAGTTGTTTCATTCCTTCATTTCTAGATCGTGCATTAGAACCGAAGTTATAGGTGGACTTATTTCTGACCATGAAAATTGTTGTTCTTGTATATTATAGCAAAATGTCGATGACAAGAAGAGATCGAGGTAAAATTAAGAGGATAGACAGAATTGTTGGAGAAGGAACTAGTAGAGCCCCGCCTGAACCAGTTAATCAAGGCGGCGTCGAACATGAGTTTACATCGCAGGCTTCATCTACTCTTCCAGTTCCAGAGGATCCAAGAGGAAGAGAAGTACCTGCAGAACCACCAGCAAATGCTATTGACCAGGACTTAAAGAATGCGGTGCAAATGTTGACCCGAATAGTTGCTGCACAAATTCAGGGACAAGGTGGTCCAACGACAAGTGATGATAGTGCAGCTAGAGCAGTTAGTCGACGGACGCAGGATATTTTAAAATTAGATCCTCCCACATTCACTAGATCAGATCCAAATGAAGACCCGCAAAATTTTATAGATCAAATCCAAAGGGCTCTGGAGGTTATGTATGTATCGGGTGTAGAAACGGTGGAGCTTGCGGCCTATAGATTGAAGGGCGAGGCTATTTTATGGTATGAAGATTGGAAACAGTCGAGGGGTATTGATGCACTCCCAGCTGGTTGGGAAGAATTTAAAATGGCATTCCTTGATCATTATCTCCCATATGAGGTCCGAGAGGCTCGTGTGGACCAGTTCTTGAATCTGCAGTAGGGTAACATGAGCGTAAGAGAGTACAGCCTTCGGTTTAACTCTTTGGCCCGATATGATCCAAATATGGTAACTACTATGACCGATAGAGTTCATCGGTATGTGGACAGACTGGAGCCATATTTGGTCCGAGATTGTACTATTGTTGCGTTGAACTGGGATATGGACATAGCTAGGATACAGGCCTTTGCGCAGAAAATGGAGGATCAGAGGCAACGGAGAAGAACACAAGGAATTGAAGAAGGGTCGTCGAAGAGGGCTAGATCTACGGGATAGTCTATGGCATCCCAAGGAGAGTTTAGGCCTCGGAGTTTTAATAGACCGCCTAGGCCATCATTTTCTTATTACACGGCAGGCACTCAATCTTAATTCTGAGGGTTTAGAGGCAATCAAGCCGGGCAAAGTAGTGGGAGTCATGGTTGACAAACAGCAAGATCTTTTCGCTCGCTGTGTCAGCATTATAGACAATTTCATTCAGGCGAATGTCGGCTGGGGATGAATGTTTGTTATTGGTGTGGCATGACGGGTAACATGATGAGGGAATGCCCACGAAGAGGCTCGGGAAGCATGGTACGACCTGCGGTATCCACTGTGGCATCATCATCATCGGTAGAGTGCAGCCTATTGGACCCGGTAGAGGTGCTAGAGGAGCAGCTAGTTCCAGCGGAACTCAGAATTGTACTTATGCTCTAGCGGACCGTTAGAATGCGGAGGCATCTCCTGACATAGTTACAGGTATATTGTCCATATTTTCACATAATTTGTATGCATTGATTGATTCGGATTCTACATTATCATATGTTACTCCATTGATTGCTGAAAAATTTGAAAGAACGCCGAAATTACTAGTTCAGTCAATTGAAATAGCTACACCAATTGGTGAATCTATTATAGCAAAGAGAGTTTACCATGATTGTATAGTTACTGTTTGTGGTTATGATACATTGGCCAATTTTGTTGAGCTAGACATGATAGATTTTGATGCTATAATGGGAATGGATTGGCTAGCTTCTTATTATGCCACGGTAGATTGCCGAGCTAAGAGGGTACAATTTTATTTTCCACAAAAGGATGTTTTTGAATGGAAGGGTAATGTGGGAGCACCGAAAGGCAAATTTATTTTCTATCTCAAGGCTATGAAAATGATATCCAAGGGGTATATCTGCCACTTAGTGAGAGTGCATGATACTGAAGCAAAACCACCAACTCCTCAATCAGTTCCGGTGGTCAATGAATTTCTTGATATATTTCCTCAAGATATTCCAGGTTTACCTCCAGAACGGGAAATAGAGTTTGGCATTGATGTGATTCCAGGCACTCAGCCAATTTCTATTCCTCCATACAAAATGGCTCCAGCAGAATTGCGAGAATTGAAGGAGCAATTAAAAGATTTACTGGACAAGGGATTTATACGGCCTGGTATGTCTCTGTGGGGTGCACCAGTATTATTTGTAAGGAAGAAGGATGGCACATTGAGAATGTGTATTGACTACCGGCAATTGAATAAAGTAACAATCAAGAACAAATATCCCTTTCCCAGAATTGATGATTTATTTGATCAGTTACAGGGTGCTAAATGTTTTTCAAAGATTGATTTGAGATCGGGTTATCATCAAGTAAGGGTTAAAGAACAAGATATACCCAAGACAGCTTTCTGAACACGGTATGGACATTATGAATTTTTAGTTATGTCATTTGGGCTAACAAATGCACCAGCTATTTTTATGGACCTGATGA
Organism: Capsicum rhomboideum; assembly: GCA_031232105.1. NCBI lineage: Eukaryota > Viridiplantae > Streptophyta > Magnoliopsida > Solanales > Solanaceae > Capsicum > Capsicum rhomboideum. Next base: position 40,002,591 of record CP124719.1, on the reverse strand, counting down.
ATAGGGTGTTCAAGCCATTGCTAGACGTGTTCGTGACAGTATTTATAGATGATATTTTGGTTTAGTCAAGATCACAAGAGGACCACGCTAATCATTTACGGCAAGTGTTGCAGATTCTTCGGGACCGTAAGTTATATGCAAAGTTCTCTAAATGTGAGTTTTGGTTAAAATCTGTAGCATTCTTGGGCCATATTGTATCGGATGAAGGAATACGGGTTGATACCCAAAAGATAGAGGCGGTGAAGAATTGGCTAAGACCTACGACGCCTACAGAGATTCGTAGTTTTCTTGGATTAGTCGGGTATTACAGAAGATTTATGAAGGGTTTTCTTCTATTTCTGCACCATTGACAAAGCTAACCCACAAAGCAACTAAATTTCAGTGGAATGATGCATGCGAAAGGAGTTTCCAAGAGCTGAAGGATAAATTGACTTCTACACCTGTATTAGTACTCTCGGAGGGCACAGAAGGGTACGCAGTATATTGTGATGCTTCAAGAGTTAGCTTAGGATGTGTATTGATGCAGCACGGTAAAGTATTAGCCTATGCTTCAAGACAATTGCATCCATATGAGAAAAATTATTCCACCCATGATCTTGAATTACTAGCTGTGATTTTTGCTTTGAGCCACTATTTGTATGGGGTTCACGTAGATATCTATACTGATCATAAGAGCTTGTAGTATATTCTCAAACAGAAGGACCTCAATTTAAGATAGAGGAGATGGTTGGAATTATTGAAAGATTATGATATTGATATCTTATACCATCCGGTAAAGGCAAATGTGGTAGCCGATGCATTAAGCGGTAAAGCAAGTGGAAACACAGATGGCCAGTTCGCGGGAAAGCAAGGGATGGCCAAGGATTTACATCAACTAGACAGCTTGGGGGTTCGTCTTCTAGAAACTCCGGATGAAGGAATTATGGTGCAAAATGCAGCAGAATCATTACTTGTAGCTGAAGTGAAGGAGAAACAATATGTAGATCTTATGTTATTGCAGCTGAGAGAGAATGTACAACAGGGTCTGACAAGGTCCTTGGATCTTATGAAAGAGGGAGTACTTCAGTACCGAAGTAGATTGTGTGTACCAGATGTAGATGAATTAAGGAAAAGAATTATGACAGAGGCACATCATTCACGGTATTCCATTCATCCGGGAGAAACCAAAATGTACCATAATCTGAAAGAGATATATTGGTAGGGGGGCATAAAGAAGAACACTGCAGACTTTGTGGCTCATTGTCCTAATTGCAAACAATTCAAGGTAGAGCATCAGAAGCCTGGAGGTTATATGCAATGTATAGCTCGTCTGGTTTGGAAATGGGACATGATCAATATGGATTTTATCACAGGTTTACCTCGCACACTTCGCAAATTTGATTCCATATGGGTGATTGTTGACAGGCTTACCAAATCAGCACACTTTTTACCGGTCAAGACCACCTATACAGCTGAAGATTATGTGAGGTTATATATCAAGGAGATAGTTCGGCTATATGGAATTCCCATATCTATTATATCCGACAGAGGGGCTCAGTTTACTGCTCATTTTTGGAGGTCTTTCTAGCAGATTTTGGGAACCCAAGTAAATCTAAGTATAACTTTTCATCCCTAAACAGATGGGCAGGCAGAACGTACCATCCAAACACTTGAAGATATGCTACGAGCGTGCGCATTAGACTTTAAAGGCAATTGGGATGATCATTTACCTCTTGTTGAATTTGCCTACAATAATATTTATCATTCAAGTATTAAGATGGCTCCTTACGAAGCGTTATATGGGAGAAAGTGTAGATCACCTATCGGATGGTTTGAAGCAGGTGAAACTGCCTTATTTGGACCGAATCTCGTCCATCAAGTTATGGAGAAAGTTAAGATGATACAGCAGTGACTATAGACAGCCCAAAGCCGCCATAAGTCATATACTGATGTTAGAAGAAGAGGGATTGAATTTGCTATAGGTGATTGGGAATTTTTGAAGGTATCACCAATGAAAGGGGTGATGAGATTTGAAAAGAAAGGGAAGCTAAGTCCATGTTACATAGGGCCGTATAAGATTATTCGAAGATTTGGTCAAGTGGTGTATGAATTAGCACTACCCCAAGAACTCTCTGTAGTTCATCCAGTATTTCATGTTTCGATGCTTCAAAAATGCATAGGGGATCCATCTCAAATTGCTCCCATCGAAGATGTGCAAGTCGTGAAAGATCTCACATATGAAGAAGTACCTATTGCTATTCTGGATAGACAAGTCAAGAGGTTAAGGAATAAGGATGTAGCTTCCGTAAAAGTGCTTTGGAGAAATCAACAAGTGGAAGAAATTACGTGGGAAGCCGAAGAAATGATGAAATCTAAATACCCATATTTGTTTCAAACCGAAGAGCATGTTCAAGACGCCGAATTGAAGCAGTAACAAGTAAGTATATATGAGCATTTGTTTGGGTCGATTACTGTTATTAACATTCGAGGATGAATGTTCCTAAGGGGGGAAGGATGCAACACCCCGTAAATTTCTGAACATATGCGACTAAGTGACGGAATTACTTGAAATTGCAATAAAGGGTATATTATGCATGTAAGGTGTTGGGCTACATTCATCTTTTGCTAATGGACCCAATTAAGGCTCAAAAATTAACAAGGAAAATGACCCATTCATCTTTTGAATTCATCAACTTGTCATTAATGACCAAGTGTATGGATAAGAGATACTATTGAGAGACTATATAAGGCTTCAAAATTCATATTTTAATCACACAATACACCTTGCAAATTCTTGCAAATTCTAGACATTTCCAAGAGATAAAAGAGACCATTTTAAACCTTTAATGCAACTACACTTGTTTTGACAAGATCATCACCTTCTAAGTATTGGTAAGTTTTTATTATTGTGGTCTAATATATTATATGCATGATAAATTGTATGGATCATGATGGTTATGTCCAAAAGTATTGGTTGGTGCACTTTTGCTTATGTGATACAAGTTTTGTCATCTTGGTGACTTGAACTTGAAAGTGGATTTGTCGTCTTGAAGGAAGTGAGTTTGATGGATTAAATATCAACATGTATGATGTGGTTATGTCCCTAACTTGATTTCTCTTTGTGTATAACTTTTGGATTTGTTGTTGAGAAATTGTGCATGGAATTGGTGATGTATTGAAAGGAAAAGGTAGTTTTGGTGATGTTTGTGCGTGTTGTGAAACCATGATTGTTTGTTGGCATCCAAGTGACCTAACATATGTAAATAAAAGCTTACTTATGGCTTTGAACCATTTATTACACAAAAGAACCCAAAAGAAAGCCTTTTGGCCGAAAACAGGCACCCGCCCTCGCAAGTGGCACCGCAGGAGACTCTAGACAGAGCCAACATGTCACCTGTGGCTGCACCTCATCACCTTCGGGTGCAGGTGATCCCTCAGCCCATTCCAGAATTTTGTTTTCTATGTTTTTGTCTCCCTTTGACCCCCCGAAGCCCCTATACCCCTCATAGATCAATTATCAACTTATGAATGACTTTAAAGGAGTAGTTCGAAGGTATTTTGAATTATATCAATTATGGTTTGTCTTTAATGTGTTGTTGTGAAAGGTGTTTACGTGTCGTGGCGACGAAAATGTGACATTGTATTGAAGGGGAAGTATAAAGTATAACTTTGGTGTGAAGTGCTATTGGTTTATGATATCTTGGGTGATGTGTGACATGTGTTGGGTATTCTTGGTATGGTAATGCAGTACATGGTATTGTAAAATGGTAAAATGACGTTGTATGACAGTCACGTAGCTTATTGTCATGATATGCATTTGTAATATAGTAATGGTTAACGTAAGCTCCGCTATGTACTTGTGTGTAGAGTAGACGTAAAGAGAGATCTGGATTGTTGTATTCACGATTAGGATTGTGTATCCATATTGGGAAGTTAAGGTATGTAAGGTTATCCTTTTCTGCATTCTTCTGCAGCATCTATTATTCACATTGTCATTGCACTTGTTCTATCCCAAAAAGGTTGTACAGTATCTCATTTCTCCAAAGTGTTTAGAGTATCTCATTTCAGAGTTATTAGTACTTTTTATTCACTTATCTCTCATTCATTGAACATTGTTCCTAAAGTTCCAATACTGTTACGTTCTCAAGTTCCAACAAAGTACAGTTACCAATGTATCACTCTTATAGCCAAAGAATGAAGTAATATATAATTGGTTGTATTCATTAGGTGGTATCTCATGGGGTGAAAGAAACACCTGCATGAATGTCGATCCCAATATTACGGGTGGTATCTCATGGGGTGAAAGAAACACCTGCATGAATGTCGATCCCAGTATTACGGGTTGTATCTCATGGGATGAAAGGAACATCCGCATGAATGTCGATCCCGATTATTATGCTACTTCCCATTGATCAGTTGGGCCTGGCATTATATGATTGATAATTGATGAGTGATGATTGATTATGTACAGTAAAGTAAAGTAAAGTAAAGAAGGCAATGTACATGGTTCCACACATAGACCTTATGGTAGTTTATCTATATTGTTCATTCACTTGTACTTGATTCTATTAAAGTTCTTATATCTCATACAGTTACTTATAGCCTTACATATTCAGTACATTCTTCGTACTGATGTCCCTTGGGGGACTTACCTTACTTGTTGCAGGTACGGGTACTAGTAGACTTCCACAGTAAGCTGCGGGTTATCTGCGAATTATTGGTGAGCTCCAGTTCGTTCGGGGCTTTTTGAGTCGTATGTACATGTTGGTTTTGGTGTTGTATTACAGATGTATAAAGCGAGGACTTGTCTCGACTATAGGTTTGGTTATGTATCTGTTAGAGGCTTTGTAGACGTTGTACAGTTAAAGGAAGGAATGTCTTATCTTTTTGGACGATATGGCCCTAACGGTCAAGTTGCATATATATATCATATGTTTTCCATGACTTCCGCCGTTTGCATCTTATAGCTATATGTGATGATGATGTTCCTTGAGTGTCATGCATATGAATGTACATGAGCGAAGGTTGGTTCTCTCGGGGCCTCAATGGCTTCGGGTGCCATGTCCTCCCCAATGGGATTTGAGGCGTGACAAATCCACCAAGGCAACACTATGTCTAATGACAACAACAATAGCCTAGCAAATATAAGTTATTAAGAAAATTCATCAAGTCAAGACCAAGACTAACAACAACAAGTACCACATTTTCTCAAATACATAAGTAAGTATACATCAATCGAAGATATACCATTCATTTATAACAACCTTAGCTGGGGACCACTCAAGGATCCCATCTAACAATAACAATAACAATGACAATAATAATACTCACAAATTCGCTCCACTCAAGGAATCATCAAACTCACCAATTCATTGTACATACATGCTAAAGATCTTATAGTCACCCACTAGCCATGACCTCCAGGGGACGAGCTCTTAATATAACCTTATGATATGAGATTAACACTTAGGATATCATTCAACAATTTACACTTCTTAAACATGCATTGTAACAAGTATATGAAGAAAGAATTAACATGCACACATAAACCAAGTTGGGTTTTTAACTACATTTGACCATCACCTACTAAGTCACATGCCACACCCCTATTCTGTATATTGATTGATGAGGACTTATCTAGGACTTCCAATATCTAAAATACAACTCCACACATTATTTTTTCCCTTTAATACATCCAACCCTCCATCTTAATCCTATGTTATCACCAAGATTACGCCACTATTTATATTCTCACTTAACTTGCACCATGCCATCAATTGACTTGAAATCATAGTTCTTAACCTTTAACACAACCTTTAAACTTATTAACCATACGATTATCCATAAACGAGGTTGGCATTACAAGTATCACATAGCATTTCAAATTAATCACAATTTAATATTACACAAAACCACAATTCTTATTCAAGAAAATCTAGAAATTACTATTTTTATCCAACCAAGCATCGTGCTCGCAGGCCAAAACATGAAATCTCCCATCAATTTACGTTATGCATATGTTTTCTACCCATGTATATGCTACTCAATTAAACCTAGCCTATTTGGACCAGCAGCTATTACAAACACATGAACACGAATAGCTGACTTCATGCTAGTGATTTTTGGTGTGGAATCTACAAGAAAACAATGAGTTTTATCCTGTTCAAGCGTATCCCTTCTTCTCCGTTGCTCCAAGTCCATGAGGCAACCCTAGGGGATTTTTAGAAGTAAAGCTCATCTTATTTACAACTGAAGAGAAGAAAAGAAATAAAAAAAAATAGGGGACTGGTTTTGGTCCCCGACATCCCGCTACCACAACGTCTCTATAGAGGGAAAATTCCAGTTATAGTGAGATGACATCAGTCCGAACCAAAATTTAAATTCTAAATTTTTTTCACTAAATCTTTAGGCACCAGTTTGATACTATATTTTACAAAAATTTCCCTACTACGTGCCCTTGGACGAGGTACCTTTAGTAACGACAGAACAGGTCGTTACAAGGCGAGGCTTACCTTTCTTTAGACTTTGCTCTGTTATAGTACTAGTATGGTATTGTGCTAATTGTTGGTGGGTTTTTATGGCTCGGATAGTTGTTTGGTCGATTATTGATTATTTTAGCTGATTAGGGGACCGTAGGATAGATCTCGGCCTTGAATTTCCTTAGATTGGTAGTTACTTCTCGCTTAGAACTTAGCTTAGCTTACTTAAGGCCTTGAGACCGTATCGAGAAGCCTTATCCTAACTTCAGGTAGGTGCCTTGCCTTAGATTGGATTCTCGAAACTTATAATTGGTCATTTCGTCGCCCTTTTATGATAGGTTACTTTAAAATAGCGCCCTATTATGACATAAATGATTATAGAAATTTCTCGAGAGATCGGTTATTGGGATTGGGTTGGCTTGATTATTATATTATGCTCATTAGTTTTGTTATTCCCGACTTGTTAGCATTTTGGCCTTTAATCACGATCTTCGACTTAATAATTGGAAACTTGTGCTTCTTTAAATGAATTTGGCCTTCTAAAATGGGAAAAAAGGTTAGATGGACTTGGTTTAAATCAGAATGTTGAGTTATTACTACATGTTGATCATTTTAGTTTCGGTTCTAGTCCGGCACCTAGCTTACAGTTTATATCCCATTAGTTTCGGTTTGAGTCTGGTATCTGGGTTATTATTTATTATTCGTTAGTTTTGATTCAAATTCGGCATCTGGTTATACTGTTTATTATATGTTAGTTCTGGTTTAATTCCGGCACCTGGTTATACTATTTATTATTTGTTAGTTCTAGTTCGAGTACAACATTCACTATTATTGATTTAAAATTGAGAAATCTGGTTGGGGACTGGTATATTTCACGGTTATGGCTGGAGAGAGGATATACGATCCTAGTACGAGTCATCATCGTTGACGCCGGCCTCGAGCGGAGCTGCTGACCGGAGATTTGGGTTAGCTTTCAGTGTTTGGAGCTGATCCTTCTCTTTCTGCTTCAGTATAGTCTTATTTTGTATATTCCGAGACTACTTGTATATTTGACACTTGTTTGGTACTTTTTTTGTATAGTGGCTCTTGTACTGGCCTTACTAGAGATTCATTTTGAGTATTTTTTCCTTTCCCCTCTCTTGTATAGCATGTTTATATGTATATATATTTCTCTTCTAGTTGTTTTATATTATTGTTTTATCTTTATATCTCTGTCTTCCGCCTGTTAGTCCATCACTCGCCGTTTCGGTCTATGGTGTTGGCTCATCTACTGATGGGTTAAAGTAGGTGCCATCATGACCTAAGTTTTTGGGTCGTGACACAACGTCTCGATACGTTGTGTCTACGCCTTGCCCCGCGAACGCCTTTTTAAAACACTGTGTTTGACTCTATCTAAAATTGTGTAGCTCAAAATTGAAGTTCAAGAAAGCCTGGCTTGTGAAATGCAGAAGCAAAGAAATCATGGACCATACACAGTCTAGAGAAGATGAGAAGTTGGCATATAGAGATTTTCCATGTTTTCAGAATCCAAGAGTAGCGTAGGAAAAAGGGTCCTTGTATTTCTTTTATCAGATTTAAAATCTAGTTGGATTAAATGGATTGATGTGTTAAATACAAATATCATTTGAAAATAAAAGTTTAATCTGACATACAAGGGTGGCTTAAGGCCAAAGCAAGTAAAGCTTAAGCCTTAGGCCCTGCCAAAATTGAGGCCCCAAATATTTAGGATAGTTTTATGGCTCAATTTTTTCGTTTTTGTTGAGAAAAAAAACACAAAGGCATGTAATGAATTATTTTTAATATTTTCAATTTAATGGTAATCAAAAAAATTACACAACTTAAAAAAGGTCATATGGGTATATTAAGTCTCTTATATTAATTTATTTTTAACAGACAATTAAAAAAAACTAAATTGAAATATATGGATTCTTTAAAAGAACAAGTCTCAATTTAGTTGAGTTAGATGCTAATGAAATTCAAAACGAAGACGAAATACTGAAAAAGCTAACATAAATTCTCAACAGAACTTTACTCAATATCTTTAAAATGATTAGTGCTGGCTTTATAAATTATTGAAAAAGAATTATTCAAAAATTGATTATATATGAACCCTTTTTAAAAGAAAAAAAAAATTAAAGTTTCTCATTAATATTTGGCTTTAGGCCATAGATTTGATTGAGCCGGCCCTGGTGATATGGCATCTAAGGGAGAAGAAGATTTTATTGCGTTAAGTATAGTTTGAGAAAAATAATGATAATAATTGAGTGATATTATAATTCTTAAAAATAAAAATGATTTTAACAGGCAATTTCCCTGGTGATCATTCAGGGAAATTACTCTCAACTTATAACCCACACGTTTCTTACCACTTTTACAATATATACTTTTTTACGTTTGAACTGAAAATTTCAGCAAAATCCACCAAACAAACTACTATTGTACTTGATGAAAATCTTTCATCCTCTTCATGAAGGATTTCATTAGAATGGTCTTTTCTTAATCTTTTTAAAAGAGAATTTTACATTAAAATATAAATACAAGTATTCATGTTTTCTCTAAACTTGGTGTTCAACTATAAAATAAATCAAGAAATCAAACTTAATAATATAAAAATAATAACTATATTGTATGGAACAAAATGTTAGCATGTCAAGAACTTTCATATTAAGAAGATGAAAGTTGCTTGAGGGCCTGTTTGGAAAGTCATCCTGGTAATTGGATTTGATGCAATTGGGTGTAATTACATTGTCTGACATGTTTGGTTGACCAAGTAATTACTTGGTCAGCAGGTAATTAGGTGTAATTGGCAGGGGGTAATTACACTCTCCAATTCACAGGGGGAGCTGTGAATTGCTGGTAATTACATGGTGTAATTACAAACTAATTACTTTTTAATTTCTTTCTTTTATTTCTATTTTTAATTTATTTTAAATTTCTATTATTTTAAATTCTTTCTATTTTTATTATTCTAATATTTTTTGAAAATATTTTTTATTTTATATTATTTGTATTTCATTTCTTTCTCATTTCCTAACCTTTACTTCTTGTGATTCCATGCAATTTTTCGTATTATCTATTTTTTTTAAATTTTATGTTTATTTTTTTCATTTAGCATTGTATTTCACTTTCAATTTATTTGTTTTACTAGTATTGGCATGATATTTCACATTGCAAGCCATTCATTTTTTTAGTTAGAATTGATAGATTTTCTTTTTGTCAAATGTTTTAATAATTTTATGACATTATACTTATAATATTAATCCTTTTGTCAAACATGCATTTCATGATGTTCTTAATGTACTTTATGTTTTTATGATTAATTTAATTAAAATATACTAGTTTGAAAAATATAAATCCATTATTTTTTATAACAACATATGTTTACATATATATATATATATATAATATTTAATCTAATATCATTTATAAAGGCACTTATTTGTCTAATATAAATTTTAGTTTTTGATAATTAACTTTTATTTTAAAAATTGAATATAACCATGTAATTACACTTGTGCAACCAAACAGTACACTTGTAATTACACTGTGGCAAGCAAACAGGTTGGTGTAATTACTAAACTGGTAATTACTACCCTAGTAATTACACCAATTTCAATTACCAGGTGGCTTTCCAAACAGACCCTAAATGAGGATGCTCTGATGAATGTGAGCAGGGGCGAATTTATGTATTAAAAATGAGGCACGGAAACCCATGGTCATCCGACTAAACTCGATATATTGTTTAGATAATTCTTAAAAATATATCTAATATTAAATAAAGGAACTCATGGTCAAATGATTCGGTGGCTCACTGGTTGGACCCCTAATATTAACACTTGTATTGCCCCTTGAGGTCAAGGGAGCGATTCCCTTTTGCAGCATATTCGCCCCTTTTTCCAAAATTTACAAGCTGCATTTTTTTCTTAATTTCAGAAAGTCTAAAACCTGCATTCCTTTTAACTTAAAAGCACCCTTTTTCAAAAAGAAAAATAAAATATATAGTTCTAAACACTTCTAAAAATAGGACTACTAATCCCACTTTATCCCCTAACATTTATGGTTTGAGAAATGATATCCCCTTCACATATTGAAAAGGAACGATAACCCCCTTTATGCGATATTTTTCGTTGAGATTTTTTTTTTTTTTTGAATAACATTTTTAGGAAAAAAAAAAACTAAAATAAGAAAACAATCCCACCCCACCACCCACCCCACACACACATACAAAATCCTTAAAAAATACTGAAGCAAGGGTTTTACGCTAAAACATTGAATTTTGAGGGAAATTTTTCGCACTATATATGACTTTGATGTTTAGAAAACCTATATAATCTCGATCGAGACATATTTTTGAAGGTGAGTAATACGGGTTGAGATTCCATCCCGTAATCTTTCCTCCATTTTTTCTTAATAGGGTGTTAGATGATTGCCACTTGTACAATTAAATTCTTAACAATGGAGATTTACTTAAACCTTATTCAAGGACCAACTGTAGTTAAAGACACGAGTTTAATTACCATCGTTGCTATCCTTATACCCTACCCAATAGCGATGGATGGCAATGGGTCGGGTGCGTGGCAAACCCGTATAAAATTCGTAAAGATTTCCCCCCCCCCCTCCCCCAGCCCCAACCCCCTCACATGAATCTACCCCGCATTATTTACTATTTTGTTTAATATCGCATAGACTCGCAACCCACCCCATCCCGCATTAATTTTTAAAATAATTATCTTAGCCTGTCCCGCATAACCTTAAATCCACACCCACCCCACACAGCTCAAAACTCGCCCCGCAACCATTTCGCCTCACCCCGCCTCATTGACATCCCTATCGATAGCTCTTCCTCTTATTTTTAACTCTGACATGAATCTGTACACTATGAATAATTATTTACAAATTCACAATTGCTAGTGGCAAATTAAACTTCTGCTACTAATAATTCGATTATTGATATAGGATGTGTTTCCAAGTAACTATTATATTCTAAATGAAAAATATTATTGTCAATAGAAAAATAAATGAGACAATAATAAAAGTTATATATTTTCATATTTTAATTCTAAAAAAACAAGAAAAAGAAATTTTTATTCAGAAAAAGAAAAATCTCACCGAAAAATATTTGTATAAAGGAATTATCGTTTCCTTTCAATATGTGGATGGGGTATCGTTTCTCAAACTTTAAATGCTAGGGGGATAAAGTGGGATTGACTCTAAAAATAGAGAATACTTTGTCTTCTATCTATTTCACGCAGAAGGAGAAAACTTCCCACTTCAAGCCAAAACCCACTAACCCTTTACATCAAATTAGTGAAATCATATCACCATTTCAATAATAAAATTTTCATCCCATTTCTTTCTTCTTGTTCACAATTTTTCTTGGTAAGTAAATTAGTAAAATTAAAATGGATCCAAAATATACGGGCTTTTAATTTTAGGGTTTTCTTTAAAATTGAGTTTTTTTCATGACTTATAATAGGAAATCATTTACAGCTAATGAATTGGTTATCTCAAATTTATATATTTTGCGGATGAATTGATAATGTTTTTATTTTATTTTAATTAAGTTGAAAGGGGTGTGATTCCTCTATTTTATTGTTAATTTGCAAGTGTGTAATTTCTTTATTATCGAACGCGAAAGGGGTGTGATTTCTCTATTTTACTTTGAATTTGCAAGGGTGTGATTCCCTATTTTATTTTGAATTTGCAAGTACGAAATTTGCGATTAAGTTGAATAGTAATTTGAATTTGTAGGAAATTTTATGCTTGAACATCTAAATGGATAAATACGTGACAAAGTTGTACATTAGGCTACCAAGTTCTAGTAGTCATCCATCCATTAGTTCACGTATGCTCGCAAGTTGTTGTCACTATTAAATTATAGATCTTATCTTAAAAGCAATAGTGCACCCGTCTTCTTGAAATCCTGGATTCGCCTCTGGATGTGCGGACATACTAGGAGATATAAGAGTAAAAATAAGGATGTCCATGATCAAGAGCACGGTGAAAATGACTTCGGTGGAGGGCAAGATGAGGAAGCGAGGCTGAGGCGTGGTTTGAACATGTGAAAAAGAAAGACACAAATGCCTAGTATGGAGGTGTGAGAGGTTGACTATAAATGATTTCAAGTAGAGATGGCAATGGGTCAGGGCGGGGTAGTTTTAGTCAAACTCAGAAAATTCTTAACCCGCCTGACCCCCGGCATAGCATTTTTTTTTTATCCTCAACCCGCCCACATGAACCCCCACACATGTTTTTTATACTTTTAAACTATAAATTCTTCTAAAATCTATTCAAAACTAAAGATTTGCATCTGTAATATGCTTATTAAATGTAGAAATAAAGTAGATGATAATTGTAACCCATTGATCAAAAAGCATACACAAAAAAATTATTTATGGTATAAAACTATATATATGTAACTGGAAAATTAAAATGTAACACTTCACAACAAACAAGTACAAATAGGATCTAGAGATTCTTGAGCCACACAAAATGAAAAAATTTCTCTGTTATTTGAGATTTTTATCAAACAGGAAGTAGTAGCGTGCAAGAAGGGAGGAGACCTGCACCCACAATTTTTAAAACTAAGACTTTAACCTGCCGCGCCCCGCCATGCACCCGCTTAGAGACTTACTCGCCCCATAAATCCTTAAACCTGCACCTGCCCTATCCCCTTGTTATCCCTAGTTTTAGGAGATGTGCAAGTAGGTCAAAGAAGTATTGAGGGGATATGATTAGACAAGACTTAGTGCGACTTTAGCTTACCGAGGATATGCACTTAAATAGGAGGTTTTGAAAAACGTGAATTAGAATAGAATGTTAGTAGATAGCGGTGCATTCTCTTGTGATTTGCCCTTACTAGCTAGTAGTAGGAGTATTGCTCATATAATTTCTTGTCCTTCGAATTTTGTTGCTTTCTGCTGTACTTCGATTATCATAGTATTTTATTGTAGCTACTACTCATTATATTTTGTTATGCTTTCATTTTCAATTACTTCTTTTTGAACTTCTTTTCTCTAATTATAGTGTCATTCATTATGGTGCACTTTGCTATATTTTGCAGTTTAAAAGGTAAAAATTGATGCATTTTGCTGTAATTTTCAGTTTAAATGAAAGAAAAAGCACTACTAGAAATAATGCAAAAATCAAGGGACACAAAACCGATGGACATAGTTGGTCCACAATATTGAGGAAAAACCGACCCAGTTCGTCGGCTTTTATTATTTTTTTTGAATTTTTAAAAATATTTTAGTACAAAACCGATTTTTCTTTCACGAAAAAATTATAATTTTATTTATAATTATGTAAGGAAAACCAGCACAGTCTCCCAATTTTTAATTATTTTTTAAAAAAAAACTGAGGAACTCTGGTGGTTTTTGAAGTGCAAAATTTCTATTGAAGAGTATAATTAAAAACGATGGAAATATTTTATCAAAGAGCATCTGTGGTCGAGTGGAAGAATAATTCAAAGTCATAGAAAATATCTGAGTTCGATCCCAAGTAACTATATTTTTTATATATATTTCTGATAAAACCAATATCAACTGTCAATTTTAAAAACCTTTTTAAACGAACAGATAAGGTTGGATGTACCTCAATTTAAATCGACTCTGTTTATTGGTCTCACAATTACGATGAGGCAAATTTTGACGGGTGTGAGTGTGTTAGTTTGGTATCAATTTTGCCTAAAAAACTGACCCAGTAAGTCAAAATTAGATATAACAATCCTCATCTTGATGTTTTATTTTCAATATGTTTTAACCATTTTATCCTCTCCTCGTAGTTGTTTTACGAAATTTGTGGTTAGCGGACGTGAGTGGTACGATTTCTAAGGTGGTTGGACGAGAATTTATAAGTTTTTTATTTTGGAAGGTTTAAAAGTTGGTATAGTAGACCAAAGTCTACATTTGTTAATAAAAAGATCGTTTGAGAATTCTGTGTAACACCCCCTACATTTCTGAATTCATGCGATTACCCTAATGTTCATGGAATTAATTAAGTTGTGATAGTTGGTATATTAGTCATGGAATTTATTGGACTCCACTAATCTTGTGCAAATGGGGAAGTTATTGGGCTAAATTAATCTTATGCAAATAGGCTCAATTTAAGGCCCAAAATGAGGTAAAAGACATGGTCAAACAAGAAGGAAATGACCCATTCATCTTTTGACCAAGTAAAAATGATATTTATTGGTCAAAAGTGGCTAAGGATGACCATTAAGGGGCTAGAAAAGGCAACCAAAAATCAAATTTTATTGACAAAGGCACACATGCCATTCTAGACTTTTCCACAAAAAGGTATTTTCTCTCTACTCTCAAACCCTAAGGCAACTACAATTGGTTGGACAAGATCATCCTTTTGCAAGCCTTGGAAAGTGTTTACTCTCATGATTTAATATATTATATGCATGAGAGATTGTGTAGATCATGATGGTTATGTCTAAAAGTGTTGAGTAGTGTACTTTTGCTTCCATGTTAAAAGATTTGTCATCCATGAGACTTGAACTTGAAAGGAGACTTGTGGTCTTGAAGGAAGTGAATTTGATGGATTAAATATCAATATGTAAGATGTGGTTATGTCTTTAACTTGCCTTCTCTTTGTGTTTGACATTTGGAATTGTTGTTGTGAAATTGTACATGAAACCGGTGACGTATTGAAGGGAAAAATGTAGTTTTGTGATGGTTATGTGCATTGTGAAACCATGGCTATTCGTTGGCATCCATTATAACTTAAAATGTGAAAAGAGAAGTTTAATTATGATCATGGACCATTCATTACAAAAAAGGACCCAAAAGAGACCCATTTTGGCCGAAACGGGCACCCGCCCTCGCAGACGAAGGCACCTGCGGGTGCAGGTGACTCTAGACACTGCCAAGAGGCACCTGCGGCCGCACCTCAACCACCTGCGGGCGCAGGTGGCTTTGCAGGTCAGTCTAGGACCCCGTTTTGTATGTTTTTGTCTCTCTATGATCCCCCGAAACCCCTATACCCCTTCATGGATGCAATTATCAACTTATGGTACCTTTTGAATGACTCTAAAAGAGTATCCCAGAGGTATTTTGAATGGTATCAATTATGGATTGTTGTTCATGTGTTATTGTGAAAGGTATTGAGATGACTTGATGGAGTAATTGTGACGTAGTGTTAATGAGGAAGTGTAAAGGATAAACTTGGTGTGAAATGTTATTGGTTTATGGTGTCTTGGTCAATGTGTGGAATGTTATGGTATTGTTGGTATGGTGATTCAATAAATGGTATTGTAAGAGGGCAAGATGACGTTATATGGCAGTCACGTAATTCATTGTCGTCTTATGCACTTGTAATGTAGTTAGTTGTTAACGGGAGCTTCGTGATGTACTTGTGTTGTAGAGTAACACGTAAGGAAGGAGATGGATTGTTGTATTCACATATAGGACTGTGTATTCATATTAGAAAAGATAATGTATGTAAGGTTACTCTTTTCATATCCTTCTACAGCATATATTGTTCACATTTACATTGTACTTGTTCCATTCCGAAGTGTTCTAAAGTATCCCAGCTCAGGTTGACATATATTGTTATTCACATGTTTTTTATTCTTAGACCAATTGTGATTCACATGTCTCTTATTCATTGACTGAAGTTCCAAAGCTCTCATAATGTTGTAACTACTAAAAGAGCTATCTCAAGGAAAGTAAGGATGTAAAGAGAATCTATTCATTCTTGAGTAGCATTTCCAATAATGTTACATTCTAAAGTTCCAATGATGTTATGACTATCAACGTGTCAATCTCACAGAAGTAAAGAAATGAAGTAATGTATTACTCTTATAATGAAAGAATGAAGTAATGTATAATTGTTTGTATATTTTTTAGTGACATCCCAAGGGCTACAGAAAAACCTAGCATGGGTTAGTCTAACATCCCAGGGCTACAGAAAAGCCTAGCATGGGTTATCACAGTAACATCCCAGGGGCGATATAAAAGCCTAGCATGCGTTATCACAGTAACATCCCAGGGGAGACAGAAAAGCCTAGCATGGATTAATCACATCCCAGGGGTTAAAATACCTAGCATGGGTTAATCTCATCCCAGGGGCGACAGAAAAGCCTAGCATGGGTAGAATGATAAATCTCATCCCAGGGGAGACACAAAAGCCTAGCATGGGTAGAACGACAAAGATGAATGAGCGTAAAGGCCAAGAAATTTACTAAAGTAATGTACATGGTTCCACACATACAGAGCGATGGTTTATCCATATTGGTAATTCTCTTATATTAGATTCTATTGATGTTATTATGTATGATGCAGTTTATTATAGCCTTACATACTCAGTACATTCTTCGTACTGACGTCCCTTGGGGGACTTACCTTACTTGCTGCAGGCACAGGTGCTAGTAGACCTCCACAGTAGGTTGTGGGTCATTTTTGGATCATTGGTGAGCTCCAGTTGGTTTGGGGCTTTTCGAGTCATTATGTACATTTGTTTTGGCATTGTAGAAAGTGGGGACGTGTCCCGACTGTAGGATAGTTATATCTATGTATCTATAGAGGCTTTGTAGATGTTGTGGGATAAACGAAGGAATGTAAGAAATGTATACTTTTGACATGGTGGCCCTAATGGCCAAGTCCCATATATGTATATATCACATATTTTCCATGACTTCCGCCATTAGCATATTGTATCTATACGAGATAGTGATGTTCATTGAGTGACATGCATATGAGTGTACACGAATGAAGATTGGTTCTCTTGGGCCTTACCGGCTTCGGGTGCCAGTCTGCCCCAATTCAAGGCGTGACAAAAGTGTTATCAGAGCAGGTCGTCCTAAGGGTGTCTACAAAGTCGTGTCTGAGTAGAGTCTTGCTTATGAATGTGTTGCGCGCCACATTTATAACTAGGAGGCTATGGGACATTTAGTAGTTGTTTCTTTTCTTCATTTCTTAGATCGTGCAGTAGAGCCAATGTTGTAGGTGGAATCATAATTGACCATTGAAATATGTTTTCTTCTGTATAGTACAATGTCGAATACAAGACAAGGTAGGGGCAAAGATAAGAAGGTAGACATGCTTGCTGGAGAAGGAACTAGTAAAGCACCACCTGACCAAGCTAGTCAGGATGGGGCTGAAACTGAATTTACATCACGGGCTTCTTCTACTTCTCCAGCTCCAGAAGAGCCGAGAAGGAGGAAACACCCTGCCGAAACACCTGTTAATGCTACTGAGCAGGATATAAGGAATGCGGTGCACCTGTTGACTCAGATAGTTGTTGAACAAAATCAAGTACAGGTTGGTCCAGCCTTTGCACAAAAGAGGGGTAATCAAAGGCAAAGGAGAATGGCACAAGAATTTGAAAGAGGGGCATCAAAGAGGGCTAGACATGTGGGACAGTTCATGGCGTACCAAGGAGAATTTAGGTATCGGGTGTTTAACAGATCGCCTAGACCATTATTTTCTCATTCTACAGTAAATGCTCTACCTCGATCCCAAAGGTTTAGAGGCAACCAGTTGGGCAAAGAAGTGAGATTGGGGGTTCACAGACAGTGGGGTACAAGAAAGTATGGGCCAATCAAGGTCTTTTCTCAGCGGTGCCAGCACTGCGGGAAGTTTCATGCAGGTGAATGCTGGTTTGACACGAATGTTTGCTTTTGGTGTAGTAAGTCAGGGCACATGATGAAAGAGTGCCCACAGAGGGCCACGGGTAGTATGACACGACCTACGGGGTCAACCATCGCATTATCATTGTCAGGTGTACAACCTGCTGGCCATGACAGAGGTGTTAGCAGAGCAGCTAGTTCTAGTAGAATTCAGAACTGTACCTATGCCTTAGCGGATCAAAGAATTCGGAGGCTTCTCCTGATGTAGACACAGGTACAGTATTCATATTTTTACATAAGGAATATGCATTGATTGACCCGTATTTTACATTATCATATGTTACACCATTGGTTGCAAAAAAAAAAAATATTCAAAAGAACGCCGGAATTACTAGTTAAACCATTTGAAGTCTCTACACCAGTTGGTGAATCTATTATAGTTAAAAGAGTATGTTGTAATTGTATAGTAATTGCTTGTGGTTCTGATACATTGGCTGATCTAATTGAGTAGGACATGGTAGAGTGTGATGTTACAATGGGCATGGATTGATTGGCTTCTTGTTATGCCATGGGAAATGGCCAAGTTAAGAAGGTACATTTGCATTTTCCAAAAAAGACCGTCCTTGAATGGAGGGGTAATGTGAGAGTACCGAGGGGTAAATTTATTTCCTATCTTAAGGCAAGGAAAATGATATCCAAGGGGATTTATAAGGCCTAGTATGTCCCCTTGGGTTGCACCAGTGTTATTTGTACAAAAGAACGATGGTACCCTGAGAATGTGTATTGATTGTCAGCAACTGGATGAAGTAACGGTGAAGAATAAATATCCCTTCCCCAGAATTGATGATTTATTTGACCAATTACAGGGTGCCAAAATATTTTTCAAAGATCAACTTGAGATCGGGTTCTTATCAGGTAAGGGTTAGAGAAAACGATATACCCAAGACAACTTTCCGAACATGGTACGGTCATTATGAGTTTTTAGTTATGTCATTTGGAATAACAAATGCACTAGCTATTTTTTATGGATTTGATGAATAGGGTGTTCAAGCCATTTCTAGATGTATGCGTGACAGTGTTTATAGATGATAATTTAGTTTACTCAAGATCACAAGAGGACCATGCTAATCACTTACAACAGGTGTTACGGATTCTTCGTGACCGTAAGATATATGTACAGTTCTCTAAATGTGAGTTTGGTTAAAATCTGTAGCGTTCTTGGGTCACATTGTATAGGATGAAGGACTCAAGGTTGATATACAAAAGATAGAAGCGATGTAAAATTGGCTAAGGCATACGACTTTTACAGAGATTCATAGTTTTCTTGGATTGTTGTGTCACGCCCCGAATTCCATCGGGACATAATTGGCACCCGTAGCCGATAAGGCCCGAGAGAACCAACCTTTGCCTATGTTCAATCATATGCATATCATAATCATAACCACCAGTGCATAAGAACATGAAAGACGAATAAAGGAAAACATGGGACATATTTATACATACCTATGAAACTTGGTCGTTGAAGCCATCCAGTCAAAACAACATATGTCTTTTACACTGATACACCCACATCCGTCTACAAAAGCCTCTAACAAGAGCATTGACCAATACAAACCAAAAGTCGGGACAAGTCCCCGCTTTATACAACATGTACATCATCAAAACATATATCTACTCTGACTCGGAGAAACCCGAATTAACTGGAGCTCACCAAGGAACCGCTAACACTGGCAATCTACTGGGGAGGCCTACTGGGACCTGCGCCTACAGCAAGTAAGGTAAATTCCCCGAGAGGGGTCAGTACGAAATAAGTACTGAGTATGTAAGGCTCAAATGAAACTTTGTAACACATGAACATACTAATGAACTCAATACAAATGACTAGACAATGTGAGTAAGTCACCATTTTGCATTTTGGGAACCATGTGAATTGCTTTCATTACTTCCATTACTTTATTTACATTCAATGCTTGCTTGTCATACATGTGTCACAATGTACCCGGGCCCCTACTGATCAGTAGGTCTTTCCATGACTTATCGTCATGTTGGGATCGGGTCGAGCTAGGCTTATGCCCCTAAGACCTGCCACCCATAAATCACTGCATCGGGATCGAGTCGAGCTAGGCTTATGCCCCTAGACTTGCCACCCATAAATCAACACATCGGGATTGAGTCGAGCTAGGCTTGCGCCCCTAGACTTGCCACCCATAAATCAACACATCGGGATCGAGTCGAGCTAGGCTTATGCCCCTAGACTTGCCACCCATACTTGATCATTGACCACATTTGCATTACTTTGATCTTTACTTTGAGATTGATATTTGATAGTCATAACATCACTTTGAACTTTGGAACATAACATTATTGGAAACTTTGAACCATTAACCAATGAGTGAGAGACATGTGAATAACTTGGCAACATAACCTTATTTGAGCTTTTGGAACATTAACCATGATTATGAGACATGAGACTCAAAAATGATCCATGAGTAGGAAATATATGACAATGACTATAGATAAATGGATATAGGATACCTTAGCACATTTCGAGATAAGACTAGTGAAATCGCAATGTGGGTACTTTTTGCCGCAAAAAGATACGTACAGAGTAACCTTACATACCTTGTACTCTCAATACGGATATACAATCCTAGATGTGCATACAATAGTCCCACTCCTTCTTTATGTGTCACTCTACAACACAAATACATAACGGAATTCACATTAACCACAACTACTTCACAAATGCATATAACATCAATGGGGTACATGTTTACTTTGAAACATGTCATTTCCCCTTGACAAAACCATTGATAGCATCATTATTCCAAAAATCCTCCAATATTCCCAACATTGACCAATACATAATAATCATTGCATTTCACCACAACACTCCTCTTTGACCAATACATAATAATCATTGCATTTCACCACAACACTCCTCCTTTACACTTTCCTATCCACACCACATCACAAATAATCCATCAATTCACCTTAATACACTTCATAGCACATATCGGCCAAAATCCCACAATTTACACTTATAGACAAGAACAAGTTTAACAATAAAAATAACACCATAGACGTTCATATTTTATCCATACCATGATCTTTCATCAAAGGCACAAGTCCTAATTCAAGTTCAAATCCCATGGATCACACATCTTATACAAAAGCACAAAATACCATATCCAACATTTCCAAGCACAACCAACATGATTTACATACTCTTTCATGCATATAATAATATATTAATCCATAATAATATTCACTTACCCAAACTTGCAAAGGGATGATCTTGCTCCAAAATTGCCTTTGAGTCTTTAGGGTTCTTGAGAGAATATTGTAGAAGGTTTGAGAAAATATCTCAAAGAACATGAGAGTTTAAATGAATAAAATCTTATTTGTGGGTCTATTTATAGTCCTTGGGTCCATCCTTATCCATCCTTGATATTTAATGCTTCAATTGACCAAGTCAATAGAAGATTGGGTCATGTGACCCATGTCTTTTATCCCATTTTGGGCTTTTATTGAGCCCAAATCACTTAACCCAATAAAATTAATAATTTCTCGTCTTATACGTATTACAATAATATTACCACTCATAATATTCATATCCGTAGCCTCAATCCCAAAAACAAGTGATTCTAGCCACGTTTGGCTTATTTTGACCTTAGGGGCAAAATTGTCATTTTGACCCCAAATTCGTTATCGAGTAATTTTATAATACCAATGTAATATGTCATTCATTTCATGTATATACTCTTGGTTGTATAAGAAACGTAGCAAAAATTGGCTCAGTACGTCCCCGAATACCCTTGGGACTTAGAAATTTCCAACTTTCGAAAAAGTGGAAAACCCAAGGTGGCACGCCCCTGGGTGCGCCAACCCACTGCCTATGGGATAAAAATTTTAGCCCAGAGCGGCGTGTCACAGTCCCAAATGCGCCCCTCCTTAAATTTTTTGAAAATTCCATTTTTCGACTTCTCTTCGCGGGTTTGGTTAGACACTTCAAGTCCTATTCTTTAGATCACTTCTTAACCTTATTATACTTTGTTTAGAGGTATTATTAGCCTCATTGTGGACCCCACAAATGCGCAGTGAAAAATTCAAAACACCTTCTCACCTTCTATGCAAGTTTAACCACATAACAAGAGCCAAATTCAATTAACTCACTAATAGCCTTACCAAATGCATACTTATAGCTCTCGATACCTACGTACCTATTATTTAATGTCATCAAGTAGGGTTGGGAACGTATGGGGTGTTACATTCTTCCCCCCTTAGGAACATTCATCCTCGAATGTTAACAATATTGTTTCATTTACAATAAATGCATCTCTATATTAGCATACATATACATAAACTCTTAAGGATCATGGAGACTTACTTGTTATTGCTCCACTCCCGTACTTTAAACTTCTTGATCCATTTGAAATAGATGGGGATATTTGGATTTCATCATCTCTTCCGCTTCCCATGTGACCTCCTCTACTTGTTGATTTCGCCAAAGGACTTTCACGGAAGCTACATCTTTATTCCTCAATCTTTTCACTTGTCGATCTAGGATAGCAATGGGTACCTCTTCATAAGTAAGATCCTCTGTAACTTGAACATCATCAATGGGAACAATACGAGATGGATCTCCTATGCATTTTCGAAGCATGGAAACATGAAATACCGGATGGACTGAAGAAAGTTCTTGAGGTAGTGCTAATTCATAAGCAACTTGCCCAAATCTTCTAATAACTTCATATGGGCCTATGTAACGTGGACTCAATTTCCTTTTCTTTCCTAATCGCATTACCCCTTTCATTGGTGACACCTTTAAAAACACCCAATCACCTATGGCGAATTCAAGACCTCTTCTTCTAACATCCGCATATGACTTATGACGACTTTGAGCCGTTTGTAACCGCTGTTGGATCAACTTAACCTTTTTCATAGCCTGATGAACGATATCTGGCCCAAGTAAAGCAGTTTCACCTGCTTCAAACCATCCTATTGGTGATCTACATTTCCTTCCGTACAAAGCTTCATAAGGTGCCATTTTAATACTCGAATGATAGCTATTGTTATACGCAAATTCAATAAGAGGCAAATGGTCATCCCAACTGCCTTGAAAATCTAACGTACAAGCTTGTAGCATGTCTTCAAGTGTCTGAATAGTACGTTCTGCTTGTCCATCAGTCTGAGGATGGAAATTTGTACTCAAATTCACCCGTGTACCCAAACTCTGCTGGAAAGACCTCCAAAAGTGTGCTGTGAACTGTGCTCCTCTGTCTGATATAATGGAAAGTGGAATACCATGCAATCGTACTATCTCCTTCACATACAACTTCTCATAATCCTCAGCTGTATAGGTCGTCTTGACCGGTAGAAAATGCGCTGACTTGGTAAGCCTGTCCACTATAACCCATATAGAATCAAACTTCCGCAATGTACGAGGCAAACCCGTAATGAAATCCATGTTAATCATATCCCATTTCCAGACTGGAAGATTGATACATTGCATGTAACCTCCCAGTTTCTGGTGCTCTACTTTCACTTGTTGATAATTTGGGCATTGCGTGACAAATTCTGCAATGTTCTTTTTCATGATGGCCCACCAATATAGTTCTTTCAATTCATGGTACATTTTAGTAGCATCCGGATAAATAGAATAGCGCGAATGGTGTGCCTCTGTCATTATTCGTATCCTCAGCTCATCTACGTCCGGTACGCATAGTCTCCCTTGACATTGAAGCACCCCTTCCGGTGTAATATCAAATGCCTTGGTCAAATTCTGCTGCACATTTTCCTTTAGCTGCAATAAAATAGAATCTGTAAATTGCTTCTCTTTCACTTCAGCTATTAAGAAGGATTCTGCTGCATTCTGCACCATAACTCTATCATCTAAGGTTTCAATAAGGCGAACTCCCAAGCTGGCTAATTGATTCAAATCTTTGATTATCTCAAGATTTTCATTCAACTGACCACTAGTGCTTTCTCCTGCCTTACGACTCAATGCATCAGCTACTACATTTGCTTTGCCTGGGTGATAAAGAATATCAATGTCATAATCTTTTAAAAGCTCCAACCACCTTCGTTGCCTCAAATTGAGTTCCTTATGCTTAAAAAGATATTGCAAGCTTTTGTGATCCGTATAGATGTCAACATGAACCCCATACAAATAATGACGCCATATATTTAAAGCAAAAACTACCACTGCCAATTCAAGATCATGTGTGGGATAGTTTTTCTCATGTGGCCGCAACTGTCGTGAGGCATATGCTATCACCCTACCATGCTGCATCAACACACATCCGAGACCAATCCCGGAAGCATCATAATACACTGCATAGCCCTCTGTGCCTTCAGGAAGTACTAACACTGGTGTGGAAGTCAACTTATCTTTTAATTTTTGAAACCCTCTTTCACATGCATCATTCCATTGAAACTTAATTGCCTTGTGAGTTAACTTTGTTAATGGTGCTGCAATAGAAGCAAACCCTTCTATAAATCTCCGGTAATAACCTGCCAAACCCAGAAAACTGCGAATCTCTGTGGGTGTCGTAGGTCTTGGACAGTTTTTCACTGCTTCAATCTTTTGGGTATCAACCTGTATGCCTTCATCTGATACAATGTGACCCAAGAACGCGACTGATTTCAACCAAAACTCACATTTGGAGAACTTTGCATACAACTTCCATTCACGAAGAATCTGTAACACTTGTCGTAAGTGATTAGCATGGTCCTCCGGTGATCTTGAATAAACTAGGATGTCATCTATAAATACCGTGACGAACACGTCCAAAATGGCTTAAACACCCTATTCATCAAATCCATGAACACAGCTGGAGCATTTGTTAGTCCAAATGACATAACTAAAAATTCATAATGGCCATACCGTGTTCGAAAAGCTGTCTTGGATACATCTTCTTCTCTAACTCTGACTTGATGGTAACCCGACCTCAAGTCAATTTTTGAAAAACACCTGGCACCCTGTAACTGATCAAACAAATCATCAATGCGAGGGAGGGCATATTTGTTCTTGATCGTTACCTTATTCAATTGCCGATAGTCAATGCACATTCTTAAGGTTCCATCCTTCTTCCGCACAAATAATACCGGTGCACCCCACGGGGACATACTAGGCCTAATGAATCCCTTATCTAGCAAATCATTCAATTGCTCTTTTAATTCACGCAGTTCGGCTGGAGCCATCCTATACGGAGGAATAGAAATAGGCTGAGTGCCTGGAATCATATCAATGCCAAATTCTACTTCCCGTTCTGGGGGTAAACCTGGAAGATCCTCTGGGAATACATCTAGAAATTCATTGACCACTGGGATCGACTGCGGAGTTAGCGGTTCCGCTTCGGTATCTTTCACCCGTACTAGATGACATATATAACCTTTAGCAATCATTTTTCTGGCTTTCAAATAGGAAATAAACCTTCCTCGTGGTGCCCCTACATTACCCTGCCATTCTAGAACATTTTCTTGCGGAAAACCAAAGTGTACCTTCTTGGCCCGGCAATCTACCGTAGCATAACAAGAGGCCAACCAATCTATTCCCATGATCACATCAAAATCCACCATGTCTAGTTCAATGAGATAGGCCAATGTATCATGACCACACACAGTTACGATACACTCTCTTTGCAATAATATATTCACCAACCGGTGTAGACACTTCAATTGATTTAATTAATAATTCTGGTGCTTTTCCAAATTTTGCAGCAATCAATGGGGTACCATAGGAAAATGTAGAACCTGGATCAATCAGTGCATATACATTATGTGAGAATATGGATAATGTACCTATGACAACATCAGGGGAAGCCTCTGAATTCTGGTGGTCCACTAAAGCATAAGTATGATTATGGACCCCGCTAGCACTGGCTGCTCCTCTGGCACCTCTACCACGGCCAATAGGCTGCACCCCTCGGCCCTGTGAAGGGACCGATGCTGATGACGCAACAGCCGACCCAGCTGGTCGTACTATGCCACCCATGCTCCGATGTGGACACTCTCTCGCTATATGCCCCGGCATACCACACCAAAAGCAGACATTTGTCCCTGACTGACATGTACCTGTGTGCATACGCCCGCAGTACTGACACTGCTGACGAGGAAAACCTGCTGCCTGTGACCCATGAACTCCGCTACTCTGCCCTGATGGACCACCCCTAGACCCTCAAAACTGTGAATGAACACCCCCTGTGGAATAAGAGAACGACGGTCTAGGTGGTCTAGGAAACATGCGGGGCCTAGTTCCTCCATGAGACATCATAGGTGGTCCCATAGGTCTAGCCCTTTTGAGCTGTCCCCTATCAAATTTATGCACTCGTCTTCTCTGTCGTTGGTCTTCCATTTTCTGATCGAAGGCTTGTATTCGAGCAATGTCCATGTCCTTATTCAAGGCAGCAATAGTGTAATCCCGTACCAAATATGGCTCTAATCTGTCCACATATCTATGGACCCTGTCTGTCATCGTAGCCACAATATTTGGCGCATATCGAGCCAAGGAATTAAATTACAAGCTATATTCCCTCACGCTCAAATTTCCTTGACGGAGATTTAGGAACTGATCCGCACGTGCCTCACGGATCTCATAGGGCAAGTAATGATCAAGGAAAGCAATTTTAAACTCTTCCCACGTAGGTGGAGTTGCACCAATATCACGGGATTTCTTCCAATCCTCGTACCACAATATTGCCTCTCCTTTCAGCCTATACGCAGCAAGTTTAACTGTTTCAACCTCTGTCACATGCATAACTTCCAAGGCCCTCTGAATTTGATCCACGAAGTCCTGTGGATCTGCTTCTGGATCTGACCCTGTGAATATGGGAGGGTCTATCTTTAAGAAGTCCTGTGTACGCCGACTAGCTGCTCTAGCCGCGTCATCTTCATTTATCAATGGACCAGTTTGTCTCTGAGTCTGTGCAGCCACTAACTGTGTCAACATATGTACTGCATTCCTTAAATCTTTGTCATCGGAGCTGGCAAAGTAGATGAAGACCGCGATGAAATTTTAGCATTTGCTCCACCTTGACTAGCTTGGTCAGGTGGTAATCTGCTCATTCCTTCTCCAGCAGGCGCATCTACCTGCTTCCCTTTACCTCTACCTTTCGTGATTGGCATTTTGACTATACCAAAGAAAAACAAAATACCATGATCAGACACACTTCAACTGACAACACTGGCTCTATTGCACGATCTAGGAGTGAAGAACAGAAACAACATCCTAAATATCCCGTAGCCTCCTACTTATAAATGTGGTGCACAACACATCGATAAGTAAGACTCTACTCAGACACGGCTTTATAGACACCCTTAGAACAACCTGCTCTGATACCACTTTTGTCACGCCCCGAATCCCATCGGGACATGATTGGCACCCGTAGCCTATAAGGCCCGAGAGAACCAACCTTTGCCTATGTTCAATCATATGCATATCATAATCATAACCACCAGTGCATAAGAACATGAAAGACGAATAAAGAAAAACATGGGACATATTTATACATACATATGAAACTTGGCCGTTGAAGCCATCCAGTCAAAACAACATATGTCTTTTACAGTGATACACCCACATCCGTCTACAAAAGCCTCTAACAAGAGCATTGACCAATACAAACCAAAAGTCGGGACAAGTCCCCGCTTTATACAACATGTCCATCATTAAAACATATATCTACTATGACTCGGAGAAACCCCGAATTAACTGGAGCTCACCAAGGAACCGCTAACACTGGCAATCTACTGGGGAGGCCTACTGGGACCTGCGCCTGCAGCAAGTAAGGTAAATTCCCCGAGAGGGGTCAGTACGAAATAAGTACTGAGTATGTAAGGCTCAAATGAAACTTTGTAACACATGAACATACTAATGAACTCAATACAAATGACTAGACAATGTGAGTAAGTCACCATTTTGCATTTTGGGAACCATGTGAATTGCTTTCATTACTTCCATTACTTTATTTACATTCAATGCTTGCTTGTCATACATGTGTCACAATGTACCCGGGCCCCTACTGATCAGTAGGTCTTTCCATGACTTATCGTCATGTTGGGATCGGGTCGAGCTAGGCTTATGCCCCTAAGACCTGCCACCCATAAATCACTGCATCGGGATCGAGTCGAGCTAGGCTTATGCCCCTAGACTTGCCACCCATAAATCAACACATCGGGATTGAGTCGAGCTAGGCTTGCGCCCCTAGACTTGCCACCCATAAATCAACACATCGGGATCGAGTCGAGCTAGGCTTATGCCCCTAGACTTGCCACCCATACTTGATCATTGACCACATTTGCATTACTTTGATCTTTACTTTGAGATTGATATTTGATAGTCATAACATCACTTTGAACTTTGGAACATAACATTATTGGAAACTTTGAACCATTAACCAATGAGTGAGAGACATGTGAATAACTTGGCAACATAACCTTATTTGAGCTTTTGGAACATTAACCATGATTATGAGACATGAGACTCAAAAATGATCCATGAGTAGGAAATATATGACAATGACTATAGATAAATGGATATAGGATACCTTAGCACATTTCGAGATAAGACTAGTGAAATCGCAATGTGGGTACTTTTTGCCGCAAAAAGATACGTACAGAGTAACCTTACATACCTTGTACTCTCAATACGGATATACAATCCTAGATGTGCATACAATAGTCCCGCTCCTTCTTTATGTGTCACTCTACAACACAAATACGTAACGGAATTCACATTAACCACAACTACTTCACAAATGCATATAACATTAATGGGGTACATGTTTACTTTGAAACATGTCATTTCCCCTTGACAAAACCATTGATAGCATCATTATTCCAAAAATCCTCCAATATTCCCAACATTGACCAATACATAATAATCATTGCATTTCACCACAACACTCCTCCTTGACCAATACATAATAATCATTGCATTTCACCACAACACTCCTCCTTTACACTTTCTTATCCACACCACATCACAAATAATCCATCAATTCACCTTAATACACTTCATAGCACATATCGGCCAAAATCCCACAATTTACACTTATAGACAAGAACAAGTTTAACAATAAAAATAACACCATAGACGTTCATATTTTATCCATACCATGATCTTTCATCAAAGGCACAAGTCCTAATTCAAGTTCAAATCCCATGGATCACACATCTTATACAAAAGCACAAAATACCATATCCAACATTTCCAAGCACAACCAACATGATTTACATACTCTTTCATGCATATAATAATCTATTAATCCATAATAATATTCACTTACCCAAACTTGCAAAGGGATGATCTTGCTCCAAAATTGCCTTTGAGTCTTTAGGGTTCTTGAGAGAATATTGTAGAAGGTTTGAGAAAATATCTCAAAGAACATGAGAGTTTAAATGAATAAAATCTTATTTGTGGGTCTATTTATAGTCCTTGGGTCCATCCTTATCCATCCTTGATATTTAATGCTTCAATTGACCAAGTCAATAGAAGATTGGGTCATGTGACCCATGTCTTTTATCCCATTTTGGGCTTTTATTGAGCCCAAATCACTTAACCCAATAAAATCAATAATTTCTCGTCTTATACGTATTACAATAATATTACCACTCATAATATTCATATCCGTAGCCTCAATCCCAAAAACAAGTGATTCTAGCCACGTTTGGCTTATTTTGACCTTAGGGGCAAAACTGTCATTTTGACCCCAAATTCATTCTCGAGTAATTTTATAATACCAATGTAATATATCATTCATTTCATGTATATACTCTTGGTTGTATAAGGAACGTAGAAAAAATCGGCTCGGTACGTCCCCGAATACCTTGGGACTTAGAAATTTCCAACTTTCGAAAAAGTGGAAAACCCAAGGTGGCATGCCCCTGGGTGCGCCAACCCACTGCCTCTGGGCTAAAAATTTTAGCCCAGAGTGGCGTGTCACAGTCCCAAATGCGCCCCTCCTTAAATTTTTTGAAAATTTCATTTTTCGACTTCTCTTCGCGGGTTTGGTTAGACACTTCAAGTCCTATTCTTTAGATCACTTCTTAACCTTATTATACTTTGTTTAGAGGTATTATTAGCCTCATTGTGGACCCCACAAATGCGTAGTGAAAATTTCAAAACACCTTCTCACCTTCTATGCAAGTTTAACCACATAACAAGAGCCAAATTCAATTAACTCACTAATAGCCTTACCAAATGCATACTTATAGCTCTCGATACCTACGTACCTATTATTTAATGTCATCAAGTAGGGTTGGGAACGTATGGGGTGTTACAGGTTGGTTATTATAGGAGATTTTTTGAAGGATTTTCTTCTATCTCTGCACCCTTAACAAAGCTAACACACAAGGAAATCAAGTCGCAGTTGAATGATGCATGTGAGAAGAGTTTCCAAGAGATGAATGATAAATTGACTTCTACGCCTGTATTAGTACTTTCCCGAAGACACAGAGGGGTATGCAGTATATTGTGGTGCTTCAGGAGTCGGCCTAGGATGTGTATTGATGCAGCATGGCAATGTGATAGCTTATGCTTCAATGCAATTGTGTCCACATGAACGAAAGTATCCAACACATGATCTTGAGTTATCAGTTGTGATATTGCTTTAAACATATAGCGCCACTACTTGTATGGGGTTCACGTTGACATAGATATACTGATCATAAAAGTTTGCAATATATCCTTAAGCAGAAAGACTTAAACCTGAGGCAGCGGAGGTAGCTGGAACTCTTAAAAGACTATGATATTGATATCTTATACCATCCAGGGAAAGCGAAAGTGGTAGCTGATGCACTAAGTCACAAAGCAATAGGAAACACTAGTGGCCAGTTGACGGAAAAACAACATATTTTCAAGGATCTACACCAATTAGACAGCTTGGGGGTTCGTCTTCTTGAAACTCCAGATGAAAGAATTATAGTGTAAAATGCGATAGAGTCTTCATTTGTAGCTGAGATGAAGGAAGAGCAATATGCAAATCCTATTTTATTTCAGTTGAAAAAAAAATGTACAGCAAAGTTCGACAAAGTTATTTGAGCTTACGCAAAGGGGAGTACTTCAACGCCAAGGTAGATTTTGTGTACCGGATATAGATAAGCTAAGGAAATGAATTATGATAGAAGCACGTCCTTCACGGTATTCTATTCATTCGGGAGCAACCAAAATGTACCATGGTTTGGAAGAGCTGTATTGGTGAGGCAACATAAAGAAGAAGAACATGGAAGAATTTGTAGCTCATTGTCCGAATTGCCAATAAGTAAAAGTAGAGCATCAGAAACCTGAAGGTTATATGCAAGGTATAAATCTTCCAGTCTGGAAGTGGGATATGATCAATATGTATTTCATCACAAGTTTGCCTCGTACACTCCAAAAATTTGATTCCATGTGAGTAATAGTTGACAGACTTACCAAGTCAGCGCATTTCCTACCAGCCAGGACCACTTAGACAGTTGAAGATTATGCAAAGTTGTATGTTAAAGAGATAGTACGATTACATGGGATTCCAATTTCTATTATATCATACATGGGAGCTCAATTTACTGCATACTTTTGGAAGTCTTTTCAGAAGGATTTGGGAACCCAAGTGGATTTAAGTACGACTTTTCATCCTCAGACAGATGAACAAGCAGAACGTACTATCCAAACACTTGAAGATATGCTACGAGCTTGCACATTGGACTGAAAAGGTAGTTGAGATGATCATATACTTCTTGTTGAAATTGCCTACAATGATAGCTATCATTCAATGATCAAAATGACACCTTACGAAGCGTTATATGGAAGAAAGTGTAGATCACCAATTGGGTGGTTGGAAGCGGGTGAAATTACTTTACTCGAGTCAGATCTTGTTCATCAAGATATAGAGAAAGTTAAGGTGATACAACAGCGGCTACAAACGGCCAAAAATCGACACAAGTCATATGCCGATAGTAGAATAAGGGAATTAAAATTTGCCATAGGTGATTAGGTATCTTTGAAAGTGTCACCAATGAAAGGGGTAATGAGATTCAAAAAGAAAGGAAAGTTGGCCCTATGTAACGTGCCATATGAGATTACCCGAAGATTTGGGTAAGTTGCATATAAATGAGCACCACCCCAAGAACTCTCCATCTCATATTGCTCCCAGTGGAGATGTACAAGTTACGGAGGATCTCACATATAAAGAGGTACCTATTGCTATTCTAGATCGATTATAAGTAAATAGATTAAGAAATAAATAAGTAGCTTCCGTAGAGGTACTATTGGAGAAATCAGTAATTAGAAGAAATCACATGGGAAATCGAAGAAATAAAACAGAAGAAAAAGTTCAAAGTGCGAAATTAGAGCAATAACAAGTAAGTATCGATGACCATTATGTGTATACATGATAACATTAAGGATAAACTGAGACTTAAATTTGTGTAAATGGGATAATGTTACTCACATTCGAGGACGAATGTTCCTAAGGGGGGAAGGATGTAACACCCCGTACATTTCTGAATTCATGCGACTACCCTAATGTTCATGGAATTAATTAAGTTGTGATAGCTGGTATATTAGTCATGGAGGTTATTGGACTCCACTAATCTTGTGCAAATGGGGAAGTTATTGGGCTAAATTAATCTTATGCAAATAGGCTCAATTTAAGGCCCAAAATGAGGTAAAAGACATGGCCCAACAAGAAGGAAATGACCCATTCATCTTTTGACCAAGTAAAAATGATATTTATTGGTCAAAAGTGGCTAAGGATGACCATTAAGGGGCTAGAAAAGGCAACCAAAAATCAAATTTTATTGACAAAGGCACACATGCCATTCTAGACTTTTCCACAAAAAGGTATTTTCTCTCTACTCTAAAACCCTAAGGCAACTACACTTGGTTGGACAAGATCATCCTTTTACAATCCTTGGTCAGTGTTTAATATAATGATTTAATATATTATATGTATGAGATATTGTGTAGATCATGATGGTTATGTCTAAAAGTGTTGAGTAGTGTACTTTTGCTTTCTTGTTAAAAGATTTGTCATCCATGAGACTTGAACTTGAAAGGAGACTTGTGGTCTTGAAGAAGTGAATTTGATGGAGTAAATATCAATATGTAAGATGTGGTTATGTCCTTAACTTGCCTTCTCTTTGTGTTTAACATTTGGAATTGTTGTTGTGAAATTGTACATGAAACCGGTGGTGTATTGAAGGGAAAAATGTAGTTTTCTGATGTTTATGTGCGTTGTGAAACCATGGATGTTTTTTGGCGTCCATTATAACTTAAAATATGAAAAGAGAAGTTTAATTATGATCATGGACCATTCATTACAAAAAAGGACCCAAAAGAGACCCATTTTGGCCGAAACGGGCCCCCGCCCTCGCAGACAAAGGCACCTGCGGGCGTAGGTGACTACGCAGGTGACTCTGGAAACTGCCAAGAGGCACCTGCGGCCGTACCTCAACCACCTTCGGGCGCAGGTGGCTTCGCAGGTCAGTCCAGGACCCCGTTTTGCATGTTTTTGTCTCTCTATGATCCCTCGAAACCTCTATACCATTCATGGATGCAATCATCAACTTATGGTACCTTTTGAATGACTCTAAAAGAGTATCCCAGAGGTATTTTGAATGGTATCAATTATGGATTGTTGTTCATATGTTATTGTGAAAGGTATTGAGATGACTTGATGGAGTAATTGTGACGTAGTGTTAATGAGGAAGTGTAAAGGATAAACTTGGTGTGAAATATTATTGGTTTATGGTTGTGGAATGTTATGGTATTGTTGGTATGGTTATGCAATAAATGGTATTGTAAGAGGGCGAGATGACGTTATATTGCAGTCACGTAATTCATTATCGTCTTATGCACTTGTAATGTAGTTAGTTGTTAACGGGAGCTTCGTGATGTACTTGTGTTGTAGAGTAACACGTAAGGAAGGAGATGGATTGTTGTATTCACATATAGGAATGTGTATTCATATTGAGAAAGATAAGGTATGTAAGGTTACTTTCTCCGTATTCTTCTGCAGCATATATTGTTCACATTGACATTGTACTTGTTCCATTCCGAAGTGTTCTAAAGTATCCCAGCTCAGGTTGACATATATTGTTATTCACATGTTTCTTATTCTTAGACCAATTGTGATTCACATGTCTCTTATTCATTGATTGAAGTTCCAAAGCTCTCATATTGTTGTAACTACTAAAAGAGCTATCTCAAGGAAAGTAAGGATGTAAAGAGAATCTATTCATTCTTGAGTAGCATTTCCAATAATGTTACATTCTAAAGTTCCAATGATGTTATGACTATCAACGTGTCAATCTCACAGAAGTAAAGAAATGAAGTAATGTATTACTCTTATAATGAAAGAATGAAGTAATGTATAATTGTTTGTATATTTTTGATTGACATCCCAGGGGCTACAGAAAAGCCTAGCATGGGTTAGTCTAACATCCCAGGGCTACAGAAAAGCCTAGCATGGGTTAGTCTAACATCCCAGGGCTACAGAAAAGCCTAGCATGGGTTATCACAGTAACATCCCAGGGGCGATATAAAAGCCTAGCATGGGTTATCACAGTAACATCCCAGGGGCGACAAAAAAGCCTAGCATAGGTTAATCACATCCCAGGGGTTAAAATACCTAGCATGGGTTAATCTCATCCCAGGGGCGACAGAAAAGCCTAGCATGGGTAGAATGATAAATCTCATCCCAGGGGCGACAGAAAAGCCTAGCATGGGTAGAATGACAAAGATGAATGAATGTAAAGGCAAAGAAATTAACGAAAGTAATGTACATGGTTCCACACATATAGAGCGATGGTTTATCCATATTGGCGATTCTCTTATATTAGATTCTATTGATGTTATTATGTATGATGCAATTTATTATAGCCTTACATACTCAGTACATTCTTCGTACTGATGTCCCTTGGGGGACTTACCTTACTTGCTGCAGGCACAGGTGCTAGTAGACCTCCACAATAGGTTGCGGGTCATTTTTGGATCATTGGTGAGCTCCAGTTGGTTCGGGGATTTTTGAGTCATTATGTACATTTGTTTTGGCATTGTAGAAAGCGGGGACGTGTCCCAACTGTAGG
Organism: Capsicum rhomboideum; assembly: GCA_031232105.1. Classification (NCBI taxonomy): domain Eukaryota; kingdom Viridiplantae; phylum Streptophyta; class Magnoliopsida; order Solanales; family Solanaceae; genus Capsicum; species Capsicum rhomboideum. Next base: position 39,967,488 of record CP124719.1, on the reverse strand, counting down.
ATGGTTATGTGTATGTATCTGTAAAGGCTTTGTAGATGTTGTGGGACAAACGAAGGAATGTAAGGAATGTATACTTTTGACATGGTGGCCCTAACGGCCAAGTCCCATATATGTATATATCACATGTTTTCCATGACTTCCTCCATTAGCATATTGTATCTATACGAGATGGTGATATTCATTGAGTGACATGCATATGAGTGTACACGAATGAAGATTGGTTCTCTTGGGCCTTACCGGCTTTGGGTGACAGTCCGCCCCATTGGAATTCGAGGCGTCACATTCTGACAGTTCAATTAACTCCGGAATGTGACTTTTGAGTTAGTACGGCTTTTGGTTCGGGTCTCAAGGCGTTTGGACTGATTTTGAGTAGTTGGTTGGAAAGTGAAGTTTAAGGTTAAGATTTGACATCGATCAACATTTAGTCCACACGATCTTTGTTCGTTGTTTTAATGATCTTATTGAGTCCAAAATATTATTTCCAGTTGGGCAACATATTTATTTGTGTTCACGGAGTTCTGAGTAAGTTTCTAGTATCGATTCTATGTTTGGGAATTAGTTTGGAATGTTATTGGTTATTGGTGTCTCGTGCATCCACCCCTGAAGGCTTGGGATGCACCTGCAGAACAGCAATAACAACCAGTGGGTCGCTCATGGATCCACATGAATAGAGAGGGTATACTCCTGTAGGAGGGGCTAGGATGGGGCCGGTTCGCTCTTGCGGAGGTTCGTCCACACCAGCAAAGCAGCAGTTGGGAGGTTTTGTCGCATCTGCGAGATCGCTCCTTTGGGATGAGGTCCGCACCTGCTATTAGATCTCTGCTCCTACGCTGATCGTTGTAGGTTAATAGTTGTTTCGTCCTTGAGCTCGTTTTATTTTTCAAGCTTCGATTGTTGGAGCTTGGGAACTTATTTTTGGGATATTCGAAAGGTACTTTTCAAGGATTTTTTCTTTGGGTATGGTTCTTAAATCATATTTACACTTTTCTCAATGATTTAATTGTGATTTCATCTTCAAATCTTACTTTTTAAATTGAGAAATTTAAAGATTTTGAGGTTAGAGTTAAGAAAGGGTATTTTAATGATTTGAAGGTTGATTTAACTTCATTTTAATTAAATTCCATAGTTGAGTTTCTTAAGTTATGGGTAACGTGATTTTCAAATAAAATTCTCATTTTATCCTTGTAGGCTCGGAGTTGACTTTTGAGTTCGAAATTTATGTATAGCAATATGGGGGCCCATGATTTCATTTCCTTACTTTTTGAATAAGATTATCGCTAATTTTATAATATTGGGCTTGTTCAAAGGCTCTCCAAAAGGGTAAAGTTTTGGTTTGACTTTTAGGACTTCTTTTAAGGCAAGTTGAGACTTTTTTTGACTCTTTTTCGAAGTGCTTATGTGCTAGTTGCTTGTCTGTGGAGTTGGGGGTGCCATATAGATAAGAGGACGAGCATTTATGCAGGTACTAGTGTACACGTGAATTGTGAGAGATTAAAATGAATAATTGGGTAGGTTGAAATAGTTTTTCTTATTCCTAATAGTTGAGTTATTATGTAAAGAGTTGGGTAGTGATTTATCGAGAATGACAGTTGTTGATGAAGATTTTACTCCATCTTGTGATCTTGACTCAGATATATTGCGAGATATTATTGGTATTTGAGCTTGTAGCCTATGATTTTGAGTTAAGTATGACTTTATTTAACTTGATTGAGATATTTGAATTCCTTTTATCACTATCAATAATGCATACTCAGTCATATTCGTTTCATGAACTTGTTGAAGACATAACTTTGAGAAGAATATTTTGAAATGACTTGCATGCCTGATGAAAAAGTGATCCGGGTAGATTTTACTGATTTTTAACTTACATGCCTGATGAAAAAGTGTTATGGATGGATTTTACTGATTTTAACTTGCATGTCCAATGGAAAAGTGTTCCGAGTGGATTTTATTAATTTTTTATTTGTATGCCCAATGGAAAATGGTTCCGAACGGATTACTGATTCACGATATGCATGCCCGATGGAAAACTGTTTCGGATAGGTATATGGACCTCGTAAATTCTTCATGAGTCCCAATTAGATATACATGGCAGTGGTTAATTGTGTACTGATACATACATATGCATCATACGCATTCATCTCATCATCTTCATTTGACTTCTACTGATATTGTTATGAATAGTGGTCGAGTGATTAGCTACTTTTACTCTGACTTGATGTGTTTGAGAGTTTTTGTACAGTGTTCTATCTTTATTACTGTTTCTTGAGTGTTAGGTTAGGTTGGCTTTCCTGATTTCGAAGGTATTTGAGGATAGAATTGGTAGTACAATATTAGGTGATTCTCGACATTACTTTAAATTAAGGTCAGTCGATGATGCATAAGTACATGTAAATTAGTAATCACGCTTATTTATTTCTACACTTTACTTACAAGTACTAAGCCGATTGTTCCCGGAAGTTGAGTCAGAGTCCGTGTTTGGGTTATCCTCGAGATTCAGAGGTAGTGACTGATTGATCCTAGTGCCTACCAGATCTCATCTATCTTATTTATGTTGTTTTCTTCATTTTGAGATATCATAGACTCAGTTGTATTTTATTATTTTTAAAGACTCGTATTTTGTGACTCTCAAATTTTAGGTGGTGTTGTTAACTTCTGTACTTTCTTATGAGTTGGTTCTTATGCTATTTCGTATTGAGACATGATTTTATTATTTCTTCCACGTATTTACTTTGTATATTACTGGGGGAAAAAACTTTGTATATTACTGTTTGTGTGTTGGGTTGACTTACCTATCACGAGGGTGTGATGAATTTTGGATTGTGACATCGACCCTCGATTTTTTACCTTTTTTTTTAGTAATGAAGTATATTTTTTTAAAAAATGGTAATAAACGTGGGTTACAGGTTGACGGCAAACCGTTAATTTATCTGGCCATTTTTAATTATTTTGATAAGCATATGAGTTAAACTTTGATCTCAACCATATATTGTTTTATGATACACGTGGTACAGATCTATAAAACCATTGAACATTACCTGACACAATTTTACCTTTTTCCGCATAATGGTAACCAATGTGGAAAGTGAGCAAGTGAAGGTTTTAATATTACATGAAGAGTTCCTGGTGATTTCTCACTATACAGGCTTTTGCATGCATGTTCATGAATCTGAACTGGTTTGAAATAGGGGCAGATATGGGATATGGATTCACATGAACTCATAAATTATTGTATAAAATTTATATTTGCATTAAGAAATTCACTGATTAAGTATATATAAATATTTTGTTATAAGTTCAGTTATTATTGTATACTAACTTCAGATCGTTATAGAAAATCATAAACTTCAAATTTTAAATTCGTCTGATTTGAAAGGCTATGATGGACTACTTAATTGAATTTCTCTACTTATAGTGGATAATTAATAAATATGGTAGTTGTGTTGTTAGTGCTTACCTATGATGAGAGCATGAGGATCGATAGGGTTATTGGAGAACTTAGGTCATCTAAAACCATTATCCACGTACAAAATTGAATAAATGTTAAAAAAAATATGACAAATTGTTAAGTGAGAGAGTATTGCTCTCTGATTTTAACTTGTACTAGCTGAAATCAATGAGATAAGTAAATGATTTCTCGATTAATTTTTTAAAAAGTTTTGATCCTCTTTAAATACATATTTAGACTAGTTTCTCAAAATGTATGTTGCACGTTTAATCCTTATCATTATTATAGAAAAGATCCAATTCAGTACAATTGTGTCAATTAATGTTTTATGGTCTTGTAGATTCATGCCAACGTGTATCATAAAACAATATATGGTTAAGATCAAATCTTAACTCATGTGCTTATAAAAATATAATTAAAAATGGCAAGATAAATTAATATTGGGAAAGGCAAGGGCACTAACATTAGTGCACTACAGGGTAGCAGTGGAAGAATACCCAAGGCTAAATTTTCTCTTTCAATTTGAACAAAGAGAAGACAAACAAACTCAAGTACAATGATAATAAGGCAGCAAATATATCAACCAAAATAGATAAGCAAGGATAAAATAAACCAATCACACGAGACACCAGATTTACGTGGAAAACCCTTCAGTGTGAAGAGTAAAAAACCACGGGATAAAAAACCTCCACTATAATCACCAAGTGTTACAATAATTTTGTCCAAAATGGCCACCAAATAAGTGTCAAACAACGAGCAACACTACATAAAGCACAACACCAAAAACTAGAGAATTAAAGGAGCAAAAGCACCTAAAATGTAGCTACTGTTCACGGATGCAAACCTGGAGCTGCGGGACACCAAATTCAACTCCGTCAGTTCCTAATCAAAGATTGAGATGATAGGAACAAGCTGTCCAAAAATCAGCTCAATCGGACAAGAAAAGAAGCGGGAATCCTAATTTGAAGTTGACTATTTAGGGCTGAAATTGGGTGCGAAAAAACTGCTCTCTTCTCTGTATGACTGCTGATTTCACTCTTTGTGTATGAGAAAATAAGACCTAAAAAGGTCTATATATATGTCCCATAGAATTGGTCCTATGGGCAAAGTGGGTAGGTTCAATTTTGGGCTTTTATTTATCCACATAGGAAGGGAAAAAGACCCATAACCCAACAATTCTCCCCCTCACGACTATGTGGAGGAGATCGCCATCTCGGCGATCATGCAACAATCTTTAAACTTCCCTCTTGGCAAAGCTTTAGTCATCATGTCGGAACCATTATCATCTGTATGAATCTTCTCAAGTTCAAGCAACTTAGAATCCAACACATCCCGAATCCAATGGTATCTCACATCAATGTGTTTAGACCGACCATGAAATGTAAAAAAATTTCCAAGATGTATAGCACTTTGACTGTCGCAATAAAACACATATCTCTCTTGAGCACAACCAAGTTCCCACAAGAACTTCTTCATCCAGAGTAACTCTTTACAAGCTTCAATAGCAGCAATAAGCTCAGCTTCTGTAGTAGATAGATCAACACATTTTTGCAACCTAGATTGCCAAGACACAACTCCTCCTGCAAAAGTAACCACGTACCCTGAAGTAGACTTGCGAGTATCAACATCACCAGTCATGTCTAAATCAGTATAACCACAAAGAATAGGCTTCCATGTACCAAAAAACAAACTCAGACTAGAAGTGCCACAAATATATCTCATAATCCACTTCACAACATTCCAATGCTCTCTTTCCGGATTAGAAAGAAAACGACTAACAATACCAACAGCATGAGCAATATCTGGTCTTATACAAACCATTGCATACATCAAACTACCAATGGCTAAATCATAAGGAACTTTCTTCATGTTTTCCTTCTCATCATCACTAGAAGGACACTGCTTCGTGCTCAGTTTGAAGTGCATAGCTAAAAATGTACTGACAACCTTAGCCTTGTCCATGTTGAACCTGCGAAGTACTTTCTGAATGTACTTCTCTTATGATAACCACAACTTCTTGGCCTTTCTGTCACGGACAATCTGCATGCCAAGAATCTATCTTGCTGGTCCTAAGTCTTTCATAGAAAAAGACTTACTCAACTCTTGCTTCAACTTCTGAATCCTGCAAGTATTATGAACAACAACAAGCATGTCATCAACATAAAACAACACAATAATAAAGTCAACATCAGAGAATTTTTGCACAAAAACACAATGGTCTGAAGAAGTCTTCTTGAAGCTCTGCTGACTCATAAAAGAACCAAACTTCCTGTACCACTGCCTGGGAGCTTGTTTCAAACCATACAAGCTCTTCTTCAATTTGCAAACATAATTCTCTTTTCCCTTGACTTCAAAGCCTTTCGGCTGCTCCATATAAATTTCTTCATCTAAGTCACCATGGAGAAAAGCAGTTTTAACATCCATTTGCTCAACCTCTAAATCTAGACTTGCAGCTAAGCCTAGAACCACACGAATGATGACATCTTCACAACTGGAGAGAATATCTCATCAAAATCAACTCTTTTTTTCTGGTTAAAACCCTTCACAACTAATCTAGCTTTGTACCGTGGAACTGGATTACCATCTTCATGTTTCACCCAAAAAATCCACCTGTTTTTCAAAGTTTTTTTGTCTTTAGGTAGCTTAACCAAATCAAAGGTATGGTTATCATGCAAAGATTTAATTTCAGCTTCCATAGCATCAAACCACCTTTATTTTTCTTCACTTTCCATGGCCTCATCAAGACTCTCAGGTTCTCCCCCGTCAGACAAGAGTACATACTCATTGGGAGAATAATGAGATGAAGGTATTCTCTCTCTAGTAGATCATCTGAGAGAACTCTCTAGAATATCAATAATAACTGGTTGTTGGTCAACCACATCATCTTGCACTGGAGCATCAACATCATCCAGGTCATTCTGAACATGATCACCATCTTCATTATCAACTTAATTTATATCATTATGAAGATTTTTCTCAGGTGCAATAGTCAAAGGAACTGGAATAACATCAACTAGGCTCTCACTACTCTAAGAATCAACCTTCTCAGCTTTGTCAAAATCTTCGATTATTTAGTCATCAAAGAACACAACATCACGTCTTCTAACAAGTTTCTTCACAACTGGATCATAGAAACGATAGCCGAATTTATCTTGACCATAAACAATGAAGATACACTGCCTAGTTTTAACATCCAACTTTGACCTTTCATCCTTAGGAACATGCACAAAGGATTTACACCTAAAGACTCTAAGATGATCATAAGAAACATTCTTATCAGACCAAACTCTGTCAGGGACATCACCATTCAAAGCAACGGTAGGAGATAAATTGATAACATAAGCAGCAGTATTAAGTGCTTCTGCACAAAAGAAATCTGGCAGCTTAACATCTGAAAGCATACATCTAACTCTCTCAACTAGAGTTCTATTCATCCTCTCTGCTAAACCATTTAACTGAGGAGTCTTTGGAGGAGTTTTCTGATGCCGAATACCCTGCTCTCTGTAATATCTATCAAAAGGACCAATATACTCACTACCATTATCTGAGAGTATGTATTTCAATTTCTTCCCTGTCTGTCTCTCAACCAAGGCCTGAAAAACCTTGAACACATCAAGTACTTGATCCTTGGATTTCAAAGAAAATACTCAGAGCTTGCGAGAATGATCATCAATAAAAGTCACAAAGTAAAGTGTACCACCATGTGACCTTACCTTAAAAGAACCACACAAATCAGAATGTACCAACTCCAGTAAATCAAGCTTTCTTGAAGGCGGTTGACTTTGAAAAGAAACTCTTTTTTATTTACCGGCTAAGCAATGAACACATTTCTTCAACTTTGCTTGTTTCACTCCAGAAAGTAAATTTTTCTTAGCCAAACTATCAATCCCCTTTTCACTCACATGACTCAGCCTTCTATGCCATAACTCTGATGAAGTATCATTTTCCATCAAGTTTACTGAGCCTCTAGAAATAGAGCACTGAAATACATACAAGTTAGACAACTTGTCACCATGAGCCAACACCATCGAACCTCTAGTAAGCTTCCACTGGCCAGCACCAAGGGCGTTAATATAACCCTCATCATCAAGATTCCCTACAGAAATCAAATTCAAGCGAACATCTGGAGCATTCTTGACATTATTGAGAAAAGTTTGGTACCATTATTACTTTCCAAAAAAACTGTACCAATGCCAATCACTTCAACCTCATCATTATTGCCCATTTTCAACATCCCAAAATTACCTGGAGTATAAGAAGAAAATAATTCCTTCTTGGGCGTGATATGAGAAGTAGCACCAGAATCCACAAACCAGCTACACCCATCACGAACAAGATTAATGGAATTTTCACCATAAGCAATAAGAAGATCATCATTAGTAACAACAGCAACACGATTCTCATTATCGCCTTCTTTCTTTTGTCGTCTCATATCTCTTTTATGCTTGTGACAATATTTCATGATATGCCCATTCTTGTGGCAATAGTCATATGTGCTATTCTTGTATCTGGACTTGGATTTGCTTCTACTTGTACCTCTGTCATTCGGACCTCTGGACTTATTTCTCCCCTTATCTTCAGTAACCAAAACATCGAAGTGTGAAGCTGAAGAAGATGAGGCCTGAGATCTTCTTCTCATCTCTTCATTTAAGACACCACTCTTAGCATATTCCATAGTTACAACACCACTGGGAGCAAAATTAGTCAAAGAAACTCGAAGAGTTTTCCAAGAGTCTGGCAGAGTATTAAGAAGCCAAAGTCTCTGAATTTCTTCATCGAACTTTACACCCATTCCAGACAGCTAGTCAAGGACACCCTGAAAATCATTAATATGATCAGAAATAGGACTGCCCTCTTTGTACCTGACATTCATCAACTGTTTCAACAGGAGCAACTTGTTATTGCCAGTCTTCGAAGCATACAGTGTCTCGAGCTTGTCCCATAAACTTCTGGCATGTGTCTCATTTACAATATGATTTGTAACATTATCTTCAACCCATTGTCTAATATAGCCACAAACCTGCAAGTGGTCAAATTCCCAATCCTCATATGTCATGGACTGAGGTTTATTAGAAGCAAAAACAGGTAAATGCATTTTCTTGACAAATAGGAGATCTTTCATCTTGCCTTTCCAAGTATGATAATTACTACCATTCAAACACACCATCTTGCTAATATTTGCCTCCATCATTCAAATCGACAATCAACAACAACCAAAGATCTGATACCACTTTATTGGGAAAGGCAAGGGCACTAACATTAGTGTACGACAGGGTAGCAGTGGAAGAATACCCAAGTCTAAACTTTTCCTTTCAATTTGAACCAAGAGAATACAAACAAACCCAAGCACAATGATAATAAGGCAGCAAATATATCAACCAAAATAGATAAGCAAGGATAAAATAAATCAATCACACGAGACACCAGATTTACGTGGAAAACCCTTCAGTGTGAAGAGTAAAAAACCACGGGACCAAAAAATCTCCACTATAATCACCAAGAGTTACAATAATATTCTCCAAAATGGCCACCAAATAAGTGTCAAACAACGAGCAACACTACATAAAGCACAACACCAAAAACTAGAGGAGCAAAAACACCTAAAATGCAGCTACTGTTCACGGATGTAAAACTGGAGCTGCGGGACACCAAATTTAACTCCGTCAGTTCCTAATCAAAGATTGAGATGAGAGGAACAAGCTGTCAAAACATCAGCTCAATCGGACAAGAAACGAAGCGGGAATCGCAATTTGAAGTTGACTATTTAGGGCTGAAATTGGGTGCGAAAAAACTGCTCTCTTCTCTCTATGACTGCTGATTTCACTCTTTGTGTATGAGAAAATAAGACCTAAAAAGGTCTATATATATGCCCCATAGAATTGGGCCTATGGGTAAAGTGGGTTGGTTCAATTTTGGGCTTTTATTTATCCACATAGGAAGGGAAAAAGACCTATAACCCAACAATTAACTGTTGTCGTCAACCTATAACCCATGTTTATTACCACTTTTAAAAAGGATACATTCTTACGTTTAAACTGAAAATTACAGCAAAAAGCTTCACTTTTTACCTTATTAAAATGTAAAATAAAGCAAAGTGACACAATAATTAGAGAAAAGAAGTTTAAAAAGAAGTAATCGGAAGTTAAAGCATAACAAAATATATTGAGCAGTAGGTATACTAAAATCAGGGGCGTCTCAATTATATCGGGGCCCTCAAGTGAAACTCTAACAAGGGGTCTTAACAGGGCCGACTCAACAAGATTAGGGACCTAAATTCAAACTCTAAATTTTTCTTTAAAAGGAAAGATTCGCCATATATATTTTTATTAAAATCTACTTTTCTAGGTTTTTTAGATGCGAAGTCATTTTATAATCGATTTGCTCTAATAGTTCCTTTTGAATTGATAATATAACTAATTTACTCAATCTTTATTGATACATTGTTGATCTTACATAAGATTTTAATAATTTTAGTTTTGAAAAACTTCTTTCGGCTGAGGCAACAGTTACATGAACTATTACATTATTTTATAAGCAATATATATATTTGAAAAAAAAAATCAAGACTTTTTATTTGATTGAGTATTTCTATTAGATTATTGAGGTGAATGTAGCCCCAAGTTCTTTGGAGATAAATATGGAAATTTCGTTTTCGACATAAGAAATTATTCCTCAAAACTTGTTCCATTCCCTTAAATATTCAGCGATCCCCAATTTTTAAGAAATATATATGCGTCTTTAAGAAAAAATGGGACCCTAATTTTTTGGGGTCCAAGCCATTGCTTTAGTGGCCTGGTGGTTAAATGGCCCTGAATAAAATAATATGATAATCGAAGTGTAAGAAATAACAGAAAAAAAAAGAAATCGAAGGACAAGAAATTACATGAGCAATACTCCGTCTACTAGTAAGGACTGAACACAAATTGCTACATACTGACCTACTATCCTAATTTGTGTACTCCGCAATCTCCTATTTAAGTTCATGTCCTCCGTAAGCTGAAGTTGCATCAAGTCTTATCTAATCATCTCTCCCCAATAATTTTTTGTCCTACCTCTACCTCTCCTGAAACTATCCATAACCAATTTCTCTCACTTTCTCACTAGGCATCTATGCCTCTTCTCTTCACATATCCGAACCACCTCAGCATTGTTTCCAGCATCTTTTCCACCACCGAAGTCATTTCCACCATGTCCCAGACATCCTCATTTCTAATCTTATATTTTCTAGTATATCCACGCATTCATCGCAGCATTCTCATTTCAAAAACTTTCATATTCTGAAAAATGAGAGTTCTTGAGTGGCCAACATTCTATCCCATCCAACATAATTATTGTTTGATCTTATTAAGTTTGATTTCTTGATTTATTTTAAAGTAAGGACACCAAGTTCAGAGAAACATGAATACTTGTATTTATATTTTAATGTAAAATTCTTTTTCAAAAAGATTAAGGAAAGACCATTCTAATGAAATCCTTTCTGAAGAGGATGAAGGATTTTCATGTACAATAGTAGTTTGTTTGGTGGATTTTGCTGTAGTTTTCAGTTCAAACGTAAGAAAGTATATATTTTAAATTTAAAATTGGTAAGAAACGTGGGTTATAGCCTATAGGTTGACGGCAGCCGTGTTTTTATTTTGCCATTTTAAACTATTTTAATAAGCATATGAGTTAAAAGGGAAATCTTAGTAACTTAGTTGGTTAGTTACCTGAACTTTCACCTTATTTGTGAGGGGTTCGATTCCCCATATTATAATCTCCTCCCCTATCCCCAATTTTTTTTCTTTTTTTTAAAAAAGGAGTTAAAATTGAATCTCAGATTGGTACACATGGCATGAATCTAGAGGACAATTGAACATTACTCGACACAATTATACTGAACTTCCCCATTATGCACTCTCTCCCGAACTCAGTTTAGTATGAAACCCTAATTAAGTTGCATGCATCCTCCTTGTATCACAATACTTATAAGCTCTTAAATGATTTTTAATTTACATTTTTTAATCTACCCTTAGTTGCGATTGTAAATTGGATTGGATTATTTTAAAAAAATATTTACACAACTAGATCACTTATTAGGTAGTTATAGTGGTGGAGCTAGGTGACGCAAGGAATTCAAATTATATAAGTATATATAATAGGTATTGAATCATTTTGTTTTTTTACACTACAACATTTTTGGCCTTCGACCACCCCAAAAAAGTGTGGTCTAAACTAGCAAAAAGTGTGGTCTTTTCAAAAAGACCACACTTTTTGAACTTCTGCAACGCTTTTCAGGGGGTGGGCAAAACGGCCGTAACCTTAGACCTAAGACCACGCTTTTCAAACGTTGCCTTTAAAGCTACGCCTCAAAGCGTGGTCTATTAGGCAACTAAGACCACGCTTTTTATAACCCCATAAAGCAACACTTTCTGATCCTAGAACTACACTTCGGAAGTGTGGCATTTGGTATTTTATAGGCCACGCTTTTAAAGTGTGGCTTCTATGAAAAACACTTACAAAATGTAGCCTATGCTTGTGTTCATGACAACCATATCATCCAACACTTTGGAAGCGTCGCAATTTGGCTAAGTCATAAAATACATTTTTAAATATTTTTATTATAAAAAATTTTCTAATTAAAAATGACATTTTGGGTATATCATGCGATTCTATTATCTCGAGTATACAAATATATGCTAACAAGAACTAAATTGGCTAATAAATATCAAAAATAATTCAAGTTCATATATCATTGGAATAAAATTCAACTTAGCCATGTACTCCAAATGCTAAAACCAAGAATCAAATGTACCAAAAAACTTCACAAATTAAACTGAATGTATTCATATAGTATCATGAATCATAGACATTCTAATTATCCCCAAAATTCTTCGCCATTCACATCAAAAGTTCAAATTGACTTTCTTCCACCATTGCCAATTGCGTCATCTAGATTTTCCTACACACAAAAAGAAATTAATAATTAGATAGACATCAAGCTTTGATCATTCGTAAGATATGGTAAAAGTGTTTATATTTCACGCCATTAATAGAGTCAATCAAAGGAAATGAGGATAACCTAAGTTACTACTCAGATAGGTATCATATTCCTCACCTGTGATAACATTATAATTTCTGTACTAGTTTATTCCACATGGGAGATAAGATGAAACAATTTCAAGTTGGATGGAATAATGTAGCATATCCATGATTAAATCTGCGACAAAATTTATACTAGGCTTATTCTGAGATATCTCATCTTATCCCGTGTACTAAACTTCTTCTAAAAGTAAACCTGAATCAAACCCATTCATTAGGTAATTTTATATGTATAGACACTCAACTTTATCAATTATAGTAGAAAAATCAGAAAATTACGTGAAAAAAGTATAGTACTAGTATTTTTCTTTTGCCTGACAAACTAAAAAGGATACCAGAACTATGCATCTTTTACATTACAATCCAGAGAGTCCCTTAAAGTTCTTTATAAACTTCACCATCACCACAACCATTTTTCACCTCTGAAAGAAACCTTCAAAACCATTTTTTCCCTACTAAACTATCAAGAAAAAATATGGCCTACCAAAACACCAATGGCTGCATTTCTTATTCAATTGAAGTTCTTGATCCAAAACCTCTTGCAGCAGTAGCTTATGGTGTTCATCCTCCCATTGTTGCATCTTTCAATGATAGAAGAACTTGATGTTCATGTTTTACAGTCAAAGAGTTCAGATTTCAACGCAAGTGACAGTTTTCAAAAGCACAAAATAGAAACAAACGACAAGTCCATGCTTCACACATCAAGTGAAGCATGAAGCGAAGTGCTCACTTTATTGATGTCCAGCAAAACAGAAGAAACAATCAACTCCAGCAGAAAGAAAGAAAGACAAACGAAGAAAAAAATTTGCCAGCATCTCCCCAGTAAGCCAACAACAACAAAGAGAAGAAAAGAAGAAGAAAAAGAAATCAAGGGAACTACAAAGTGAAAATTTAAGTTTGCTGAGAATGTGGAGTATAAATACCTTTTCAAGACCATGAGATGATCCAGAAGAATGTGGAAGATTACGGTCTCGTACACCATGTGAACTAGCACCATCAACTGGAGAAGGTTGGTTAGAGCCAACAAATCCAGGTATATGTTGAATATTTAGTCCGGGGTTGTTTTGCACTAATAGATTAAAGCACTGGCGCAATTGCCTCAAGTCTTGCATTTCGTTTCTCATTTCTTGTATTTCTTCTTTCAAAGCAGAGACTTCACTGTTATGTTTTTGTTGGAGCTTGTTGATTTCCTCATTTTTTTTTAAAGAACTTGTTGTCACTGATCTGCCATAACATCGTATTCGACCAGGCTGCTCCTTTCCAAACACTGCCCTGAATGCTTCATCCGCTGTTTCTTCAGAGTTTTGATGATTTTGGAGTTCAGACTCTCAAACAAAGCATTTGTGAGAACATAAATATGTAAAGAATCAAAAAACTAAAGCTAACAGATAGAAGAAAATAAACAGATTATTCCCCCCTTTGAAGATTCAAAGGCCTGATAGCACCTTGGCAATTTTCAACTGTTCTATCTTGAACAAAATCAACAATTCTTCAAACTGATTCTCAAAAAGATCCATTCTTCAACCAAATGATTCAAAAAGAAAAGACAGACACTATGAATAGAACCCCATGAAACTATTCAGGTATGACATAATGCATTAATTAGGTTGACATAACACATTAAAGAAAAGATAGACACTATGATCCATCTGCAGTACTGCCAAGTGAAAAAAAACTATGACATTATCGGCTAATCACAACAAATCTAAATAAAAGGCACTATTGAGTTGATTCAGCAATTCTGCCAAGAAAATCCAAAACTGTGTGACATTATCAATCCATAATACATAACACACCTGAAGTTTCATAGAGTTTCCCACACATATAACTCAATCTCTAATGTTTCACACAAAAAGTTGCAATGAGACACCAATAAACCATATAATTCATAAGATATAACAGGATCATCACAAAAAGCATCCAGGACACTATTTTCTCAGAATTGCAAAAAAGGGAGAGAGACTTGTAAAATGATCAATAGCCAACTGCAAATTGTATGATCAATAGCCAGCCCAATTTACTTACTATTGCAATTTGTGAATCTTCATGAACTTGCTTTCCCGTCTTTGTACGAGTTGCTATAAACATTTCAGACTTTGATGGTTCCTCGTTGTTCTCTTTAGTTGCACGCTACATATTATATCGGAAGAAATAAAAATAAAAATCAAAGTTTTCTAGCAAAGTATAAGAAGAAATGAAAGTTATATTTTTCACGAAGTGTCAAATAAATATTACCAATGCCATGCGAACTCTTGCAAAACTAATAGGTCCCATCCGATGCCTCCACTTTTGTTTTTTTCTGTTTTCAGAATTTAATTTGGACCTGGCCTAAAATCCCACCAAAAAAATATATTAACTACCAATATAAAAGGAAAAAACATATAGTGCAATGTTATGTTCAAGAGTAGAATGCATTGTTTAATCTCACTTGAACATCTTTATCTTTCCAATACTCAATCAATTGACAGAAGTGATCTTCTGGTATGCCAGTTGGACGATCTTTTAACATTTCTTCAACAGTACGATTTAGATCAAACTTATTCTTCTTAGTAGAGCTTTTGTGTTGCCTCCAAGCATCACGAATACCATCCATCACCCACTTCTTTCCTTCTGCTGGAATTATGAACTTTGTCTAGCAAAACAACATATATGTTAGCTTAAATTAGTAAGAAGAACAACAACAATAACTTAATTTCTTAGATTAAAGGAAATGATTCAAGAAGACTTAAAGACATATACATAACATAAAAGAGAAAACAAGAGCATGATTTCACCATGATCGTTCTTACTTTAACATAGTTCCACATTCGTTGTTTAGCATCTTTCGGAACTGCATGCCAGCTGGTGAATAGCAATGTAACAAATCTGGGATTCCTAGCAATTGTTCCTAAAAAGCTGCTTAATTGAGACACTCTTTTTCCAGTTGGTCCCACGGCTTGTCCATCGTAAAAAGTCACCTCTTCTCTTTCCCCAAGATTTCTTGCATGAATAAATTTGCATTTTGTTTGCCCTCGAACTTTCTTCTTATTTGATATCCCTATATTGATGTAACAACCAAAACATAAGAAAAAAATACAATTAATGCAAATAAAAATTCAGAGTTCAAAACATACCATCAGTATGTGAATCAGTGTCCATAGCTTCGTCTCTAACACACTCATCCTCACCAACTTCTTTTTGTGGATCAAAATTATCCAATTCTATATTATGCTCACCAATAGGAGGGGACGACATAGATTTGGCAACATTTTCTTGTTGAATATCAGGTTCTTTTTCTCCAACCACATGTACAGTCTCTTTTTGTTGTAGGAAAAAATCAAGACTATTCGCTGGTAAGACTGACTTCCTCTTCACCTTTTTGACATTTTGTAGCTCATTAATATCAAGTGGTTTTTCTTCTTCTCCTTGTCTTCTTCTAATCACATGTGGAGTGCTAAGAACTTTCTTTAAAGGCAGTTGGATGGTGGATTTTGGTATAGGTAATTTATCATTTCCTTCTTGTTGAAAGGACTCCTCAGATTGAATAAGCCTTTGTCTACTTTGTCCTTCTCTTGTATTTAATATTGGAGGCATAGGATTCTTCCTTTTTACATTTATTGGTGCTTGATACTCCCGACCATTAGTAAGATTTTCCTTCTTAATCTTAAGGAGCTTGGCCAATTCAGTACTTGATCGAAATTGAAAATCGATTCCTAACTTCTCTATTGGACTTTGAGCTTTGTTTGAATCCAATACCTTTTTCTTTGTTGCTGGATTCATTCTTCATGAAGAGAAAAACAGTGTAGAAGCCCTATCATGGGATCAGAAGAATGTGTCGAAATGCAAAAACATGGTATAAAATAGAAAAATACTATGCAGAAATGTTGTACAGATAAAAATATTGCAGAAATACAGAAATTACAGTGTAGAGATACAAAAACTTCAGCACAGAAATTCAAATGCAGCTTTAAATTTTAACAAAAGAGAGTAGAGAATACTAGTTCTCTGAATATCATGTAGAAGTCCAGAATCACCCTTTAAGAAAACTCTGAAATAGAACATACTCTGAAATACTGCATTCCTTCCAGTCCCCTAACAGTCTCTGTCCCTTAAGCCACCACCTTTTTCGCAATCCGATGAATCAATTAAGGTTCCTATAGTGAGAACACCTCTAGGCCTACATTTTCTTTTATCAGTGGCACCATAGAGAACATGGCCTGCAGCATAACAAGGTGTTGCAGCAGAAACCAACCCAGTAGATAGTCCACATTGACTTTCAGGGGACACTGAGGCCTCAATGGGAGGTGTTTTTGTAGTATTACTATTTGTATTTGAGGTCTCTCCATTACAAAAATGATCTAAATTTGCACATTCAATACCAGAACCAGATGATAATTTACCTAGAGGTGTACAATTCTCAAAACTAGTCAAATTACTATCTATATTATCCAAAATCTGAATTTGCTCACCTGAGCCATTTCCTTCCTCCTTTTGCTTCAACAGAAAAGATCAAGAAAAACTCTAAATTACAATGCAGTTTCTACTTCCTCCGCACCAGTACATATATTACAATGTAGAAATATAGATGGAACTTTAAATTTTAACAAAACGGAATCAAGAATACTTCACGTAAACAGTTTTAGTTTTTACCCATGCTAGTCAATGTGCAGATCAGAACAAAGTTGAAGTGTTACCTTTGGTGTAGTTTCCGGTTTATAATATAGACGTTACCTGTCTCAGAAAAAGTATACTTTCAGTATTCAATCTTGATAAAACCAGATGAAAATAAACAAGAATACTAAATAAAACAAGATATTTAGGAAAATCAGGGGTAAGTTTTTCAGTAGAAAACAACAAATATACTAACCACTTATAAACATTGCATAAGGAGAATAAAATAAATAATTTTATCTAACAACTTTTCAGGAAAATATGATAGTAAATCAGTTCAGGTAACAAAAGGGAAGAATTGCACGAATCAATTAAAAGAGAAGACTAGATAACTTCAGTAGAAGAGATAGCCAGTAGGGCCGATGAAGCCTCCCTGTTGTGTCAAAAGTGGAAATATTTTTCTTGTTACTAATCAAGAAAATGACTAAACTATTTTTATATATCTGAACATTGTAAAATCATTCAGCTTCTAAATTAGAACTAAATTCTATGTCCTCAAACATCACTCATCTTCAGATTCGATATCAGTTTGCTGCGCAAGAAATCCTTCTGGAGGCACATCAATAATGGTTGCAGGTATATCACTCCTTACTAAGGCAATTTCACCATTATCAGTTGGTAAAGATGGACATGTTGAAAGTTCAGACGGATCATCTCTATAACATTGGGGATCATCAGATTCAAGTTGGTCACTTATGTTAAATAAGTCTCTTGGGACGGTCTTCATAACATAATGTTTATCTTGATCATATGGATCTTGCACATAGAAGCATTGGTATGCTTGAGATGCTAGCACAAATGGTTCGTCTTGAGAGCATTTCTTATTGAAGTAGACATAAGTAAGACCATAATTATCTTCTGCAGCCTCATACCAGTCACACTTAAACAACACAATCTTAAAATGGCCAAAATAATCCAACTCGACTATATCAATTATTCTACCATAATAAGTCAAATTTGCATCAATTGGATTTTTATCCTTTGAGCTTGCAAAACTTGTAGTTAATGCAACTACTGTAACACCACTATTTTGTGTTTTTCTCCTTGTATCACGCCAACTTGCA
This sequence comes from Capsicum rhomboideum, assembly GCA_031232105.1. Lineage (NCBI taxonomy): Eukaryota > Viridiplantae > Streptophyta > Magnoliopsida > Solanales > Solanaceae > Capsicum > Capsicum rhomboideum. Next base: position 39,949,248 of record CP124719.1, on the reverse strand, counting down.
TAGAATCTATATCCATTAATGAGATACCCAGAATATCTTTTAGCAATTGAAGTAGGTCCTCTAGATAATTTTTTTATCACATCAGGCACATCCTCATGCAGAACATGACTTTCAAACCATTGAGAGAAGTTTTGATTATGAGTTTTTGCCTTGTTCCATTTAGATCGTCGCTCATGACTATTAACTTCAAGTTCATGCTCTCTACACAACAAGTATTGTTATTTGTTAGTAAAAATGTACATTAAATAATTTAAGCATTAATAATATAAAAAAGATAGTGTAAGTGAGTTAAGTTACCTGACATATTCTTGAATTTCATCACAATTGTTCAATATGTATCTATGTGCTTGACTTAGTGAGATATCATCTAGATCATCTGGCTCACCCTTTTTCCCTCCTAAAGGACAACCTTTGTTAGGGAACAAACTACAAGTTTGCACATCAGTTGAATCACATTCATCATTATTTCGAGGCCTTCTATTAAATCTGGTATGTACACCCCCATGCAAGTACCTTGAGCATAGATTTAAACACTCTTCAACCACGTATGCTTCAGCAATAGATCCTTCTGCATGATTTTTATTGCGAACATACGACTTGAATGTACACATAAATCTTTCTGAAGGATACATCCATCTACTCTGAACTGAACCTCCTAATCTTACCTCATTTGGCAAATGAATCGGCAAATGAACCATTATATCAAAAAAACATGGAGGAAATATCCGCTCCAATTGATTTATTGTTTCTCTAATCTCTGTTTCCAAACAATCTAGCTCTTCTAGTGTGATAACCTTTTGACATAAGCGATGAAAAAAAGAGCTTAAACGAATCAAAGGAATAGCAACATGATCAGGAAGTATGCTTTTAATTGGTATTGGCAACAAGTAATGCAACATGAAATGAGCATCATGGGTCTTATAATTGGAAATTTTTCTTTCAGCTAGTTGCACACATCGAGAAATGTTGGAAGCACTACCATCGGGTAGCTTTGCCTTCTTCAAAACACTACAAAAAGTCGATCTTTCTCCCTTAGTCAGAAAGTAGCATGCTTGTGCAAGCTTTATCTTCTTTCCATCTTTTGTATTTGTCGGTTGAAGGTTCTTCCTAATACCCATCTCTTTGAGGTCATAACGAGCATTTTCATGATCCTTCTTCTTGCCAGATATTTCCAAAAGTGTTCCGATTACATTATCAAATACATTCTTCTCAATATGCATTGGATCAAGATTGTGGGGAAGTGAGTTGTGTGGCCAATAAGGTAATTCAAAAAAAATTGACCTTTTTTTCCAAGGGCCAGAATTTGATCTCTTTTGCTTCTTCCCAAACACATTTTCAACATTTTGTAACATATTAAACACATCAGTTCCCTTCAACAATTGTGGAGGAGGTCTAAATTCTGTTTTTCCATTGAAAGACCTTTTGTTAGATCTCCATGGATGATTCATAGGTAGAAAAACGTGATGGTCCATGTAACACATTTTTCGACTATGTTTCAAATAGCAAGAATTAGTACCATAATTACAACAAGGACAAGCCAACTTTCCTTTTGTACTCCATCCAGATAACATAGCATATGCAGGGAAGTCACTAATGGTCCACATAAGAGCTGCTCGCATTTGAAAGGTTTGATTTCTTGAAGCATCATATGTCTCTACCCCTATCTCCCACAACTCATTCAACTCTTCTATTAGTGGTTGCAGATAAATATCAATGTCATTTCCAGGAGATCGTGGCCCAGATATAAGCAAAGAAAACATGCAATATTCCTGTTTCATGCACATCCAAGGAGGAAAATTATACACCATTAAGATAACCGGCCATGTGCTATGAGTTACGCTCATGGTCCTAAATGGATTGAATCCATCACTTGACAAGCCAAGTCTCAAATTGCGAGGATCTTTTGCAAAATATGGATAAAGGCGATCAAAGTCTTTCCATGCTTGGCCATCGGCAGGATGCCTTAACTTTCCATCTTTGGAACGCTCCTCGTCATGCCACCTCAATTTATCTGCCGTCTTTGAGCACATAAATAGCCTTTTGAGTCTTGGACTAATGGGAAATGTCTCAAAGTTTTAGCAGCAACATGATGAGCTTTTTTTGATGGCTCAAGCTTGCTATCGTATTTGGGATATTCAACATATCGAGAAGCTCCACAAACGTGGCAATATTTATCATCTTTATGCTCATTCCTAAACAACATGCAGTCATTGGGACATGTATCAATTTTTTTATAATCAAGACCTAGATCCATTACCATAGACCTAGCTTGATAGTAGGATACAGGAATGTTTAACTCAGGCATCACCTCTTTTAATAACTCTAAGAGGGAGGTAAAAGATGCATTGCTCCATCCATGTAGACACTTCAACAAATATAGCCGAATTGTGAATGATAATTTAGAGAATCCTTTACAACCAGGATATAACTCTTGGCTTGCCTCATCAACTAACTTATAAAACTTTTTGGCATCTTCATTTTGGCCTTCATAAATGCCTTCCGCTTGTGCAATATCTCTGAACTGATCATTCAATAATCCATCAATGTCATCATGTAAGTTAACTTCATCATCAACATCCATAGGAATTTCCCATTCCCCATGATTAATCCATCTTGTATAATTTTTAACAAAACCTTTGGCTATTAGATGATCATATACTACATCCCTTCGATGCCAAAGGACATTACCACAATCATCACATGGACATTGAATTTCATTGCCCCGTGGATCTCCTTCAGAATAAGCAAAGTCCAAGAAACGATTAACACCATCTTCATACTCTTTACTATACCTTGGCAAATCCATCCAAGCCTTGGCCGAATCTTTTGAAAACCTAAACAATGATTATATTAAATTTTAAAATACCGATTCATTTAATAATTACCTATACTTAACAAATATATCCTAAAACTCACGAGTAATTTTTCAAAACAAGGCATGGTAAAGCAGTAGTATAATAAAACATAAAGAGAACAAGAATTTCTTACCAAGTCATGAGACTTATATTGCGCCAAACCAAACTTCAAGTTCACCACATATAAATTACTTAGTAACCTAAGTATAAAAATAAGTATTAGCACAACAAGATAAAATTGAAAACACATAGTGCTACCCATGAATATGTTATCTAGGAATGGAATATGAAAGCTCAAGAAGCAAAAAGTTCCAGCATTACAATTCTCAAATATCAAAAAGGTAAAAAGAAGCAACATGATACATTTGATTTTGACAAAATAGATAAGAGGAGAGAACCAGAGAAACAGAAAGCAACATAATGCATTTGTATCTTCATAACAAAGTTTTTTACCTCTAAGCTTTAATGCCAAAGTTTTTAATAAGAAAGGAACAAGAGGAAGCTGCCAAAAGCAGTAACTCCAGGTGCAAGACAGCAAGGAAAGCGTGGAACACAATATTTATCAAAACTCCACCTCAAGAGAAATAGACCACAGCAACACAGAAGGGTGCAATTCAAGAAAATGAAAATGCAAACAGGCAGGAGCAAGAACAGTGGCAGACCCAAAGAAAGAAATAAAATAAAAGCAACACTCAACAACAACAAGCACAACAACAGCCACCATAAAAGGTCTATTGACTTAATCTCTACAGGTCTCACAACATGATATTTCTCAAGTCCAATATCAACAAGCAGAAGGCATAATAGAACAAAATTCCAAAAAAAAGCAGATGGTCATACTGGACCTGCAGAATAATTCAGGTATTGACTTAAGCTCTCCCAATCCCCTTGACGCCCCTGGTGCTGATAATGTTGATATTTCTAGTGGTTTGAATGGTGTGAAGGAAGCTTCGAATACTTGTCCTCCTCTCCTAAACCCCCTGGTTGTGTTGGTGCTGAAATTACTGATGTTATAGAGGGTGGAAAAGGAACTGCTGGTGTGGTTTAGAAAGTAATAAGGGGGTTGATGTTTTGGTCCAAGTTGAGTCTAAAAATGACCCTAATGTTGGAGGCCTTGTGAATTCTACTCCTGAGAATTCTATACAATATGATACCTGATTTTGTGGTAGAGGCAACAATTTTTCATATACCTAATATTTTATTTTATTTTGAAATTGGACTTTTTCATATACCTAATAAAATTTTGAATTATCAAAACTCTAAAATAAGAATAAGTGCCACAACATTAGGACCCAAGCATAAATCACTTATAAAATGCTTGGGTCTCAAACCTTCATAAACAAAAAGGGTTTGCATGTATGAGGAATCTACAGAAACTAACAAAACCTTTGTTTCACCAGTCATGACTCACAAAAACCTTCAATAACGACTCACCAGAAGCTAACAACAAATTTCATATCGGAAAAGAGAATACCATAGAAGAAATGCTTACCGGAGGAGAAATGCTATCGAAACAATTTGCTGAATTATGCCGCCATTATTATTGAGTAATTTCGAGCAAATTCCAAGATTAGTCTTCCTGTTTCCCAAAAAAGCTTCAGTATTTCGACCAATTTCAGAGCAATTTCGAGCAATCTCGAGCAGATTTAGTATAGGAGAAGAGATGCTTACCGAGAAGAAACCCTATCGGAGCAATTTAAGAGCAATTTTAAGCAGATTCAGTTTTAGAAGGAGCAATTTGAGAGCAATTTCTAGAATGGGTATATTTTTGGACTGCAATTTTGAAGAAAATTTGGACTGAGAAGAACCGAGGAAGATTTCTCTTATGTATGTATATTTTTTAGAAGGCAGGTTAGAATTTGGGGGAATGTATACGTACGTATATGATATTTTACTTTTAGAATTTGGGGGAAAATGTATATGAATAAAATTTTCATTTAGATTTTGGTGGGAAATGTATATATGTATGGAGGGAATTCATTATTGACTAAAATTTTTATCAAGACTATAGGACCACACTTGTGAATGTTGTTTTTAGAAGAATAAAATAGCACATTTAAAAAGTGTAGTCATATATATAAAAAAGTGTTGCTAAATATTTTATAACTTAGCTACAATTGTAAAGCGTAATCTATAACTCTATAGACCACACTTTAAAAGTGTTGCCAAAATATTTGTGGTCAAAAGCTAAAAATTAAAGCTACGTTTTAAAAATGTGGTCAAAACTATTTTAGACCACACTTTTTAAGCGTTGTCCAGATTTAGTGTGGTCTTAGGCCTAAAATGTTGTAGTGTTAGTATATTTATTTCTTCATATTTCGAATCCATCGAATGAAATCTGGCCGTTACAGATAAATGGCTATGATATGCATTAAATAATCTGATGAAAGTGGTGATTAACCTGCTATAATGGGTCAAATTGCACTAAAAATGAAAAAAAAATAATCTTTGCACTATCACTATATAGTTTAAATAGTTCAAACTGCGTTACATGCACTCACGTCCACTATAAAATCAACAAGTAGCTAAATGGAGCCGCCATACATCACGGCACTTAGTTCATAAGTTTATTTTTATATTCCTCAAATGCCCCTTAAAGCACTATTATAAATTAGGGTTGGCTTACTATGCATTCTTATCAAGTTAATTGAGGAAACTTTTCTACCTAAATAAAAATCATTTCTAGCACTTTTGAAACATGAGGAAGCCATGCAACTTTACTTTGTATTCTCTGTTTCTGACTTTCCTGATCCTATTTGTAGCCGTGAATTCTCAATTAATTACTGACTTTTATGCAAAAACATGTCCAATTGTCTTCAAAGTTGTTCGTAAAGAAGTCCAGAACGCAATCAAGAATGAAATGCGGATGGCAGCTTCTTTGCTTCGACTTCATTTTCATGATTGCTTTTTCAATGTGAGTTCTTAGGCCCTCTTTTAGCTTTCATTTTGCTCAAATAACTCGTAAGTACAACTTAACATGTTATACCAGGTTACTTACCATAAAATTTGCTTTAATCAGGTTCATTCACTGTTTTTTAAATAGAGTTATTTGTAATATTTATATTTTATGCAACTTAGGCTATATAAAGATTTCTTAATCATTAGTGCACAAAATTTAAACTCATTAAGTGGGAATCACTCCCTAACAAAAATAAATTTCATCCTTGTAGGGCTGTGATGCATCATTGCTGTTGGATGGGAATAGTACCACTAGTGAAAAGTTTGCACCAGGGAACTTGAACTCTGCAAGAGGTTTTGATGTGATAGACAAGATTAAGAACGCTATTGAAGATGCCTGCAGTGGAGTTGTTTCCTGTGCTGACATACTTGCTATAGCTGCTAGAGATTCAGTCCTACTAGTAAGCTCGCTTTAAAGAATAATGTCTTTATTTAAGATTAGGAGATTCAAAAATGTTTTTTTACTTTCTTAAATTTTGTGTCTAGTCAAAATCAAACAAACAAATTGAAACAGAAAAAGTATTTATTATCTAGAATTTACGTTATATACCCATACAATATTTAGTACTCCCTCTATTCCATAATAAGTGAATTGTTGAGGTAATGTACACCTATTAATAAAAGAAAATTCAGACATAAATTAGACACTACTTTCCATTTTTACCCTTTTTAATTATTGTCAAACTACTTTTGAAAATCCAAAACATTGATCATGAAATCCACTCCCAATACTGACTTCCAAGAAAATAATTCAAAACAATAAGTAAATAGGAGCAAATAAGTTTCTTGAACTCATTACATAGGAAATTCAAATGAAGGGTAAAAATGGAAGAAAATTTCAACATTACTCTTAAAGATTGAATAATTAAGTTAATTTGAACATTGAAAAATGCCTCAACAATTCACTTATTATGGAATAGAGGGAGTAACCTTTATCCCATTATATACTCCAACAATATAGATTGTTATTATCATAATTTAACTCATGTACAAGCAACATGCCTTCTTATTCCAGGTCATTTATCTCACTTTTTGTGAGTATACCTATTTTGTATGATCAGATGGTATAAAAAATTTCTTTTCTGCCATCAATATATGAAAGTTAAACTGGATCAGAACTTTACTTATATACACTGGTAAAGTAAGGATTAATTAGTGAGTACCGTTGACACAAGAAGCATGGAGGGTCGTATTTATTCATCTAAGCGAATCTCGTATGGATGATTAATTGTTCTTCTGTTTTACGTATTTTTTTTTCTTAGAGCGGAGGGCCAACATGGAAAGTGAAATTGGGAAGAAGGGATGGATTAGCTGCTAACTTCACAGGAGCAAGCACTGCACTTCCAGCTCCTTTTCATCCTCTCAATACTATCATTTCCATGTTCCAAGATGTTGGACTCAATATTACTGAGGTTGTCAGCTTATCAGGTAATTTACGTTTCAATTTATGTACTAATAATATTTTTTTATTTTTTTAGTCGGTCTAAAAAATGATACTACTTTTTTTTATATTTTAACTTTAAGTTTCTCATTTTATCATAATGAAATAATTTATTACCACGCAATAATTTCTACCTTTCACAAATTTCAAAAGTATTCCTTCTACTCTTAGACTCTGTGTCTAATAAAACATCATCACGTAAATTGAGATCGATGGAAGAAGCACATGGTAGGTTGGTATTTTATGCCTTATTTTCTGAGTTACTAGTTTCGCTTACTACCAGCAGTTACTTGTTGGAGTACTATCTTTAAGGTAGACTTTATAGTGTAAAACTAGCCACTTTAATGTTATTTGTGAATAGAAGTTAAACTCTTATTTAATGCCATATAAAGTGCCATCATGGGCAGTGGAGCTAGGGTGTCAAAAGCAAATTTCCTTCCAAAAAATTATAATGTATATACAAGATCAAAATTATTTTATGTACATTCAATAGTTGTTGAATCATTTTTACTTCTTCATTTACTTTTTTTATATTTTGAATCCCTTAGTGAAATATTCTACCTCCAGCACTAGTCATGGTTAAATTTAATTTGATACAAACTGATCATCTGGATATAGGTGCTCATACAATTGGGCTGGCAAAGTGTGCAACCTTTGATAACAGATTAACAAACTTCAATGGGTCAGGTGCACCAGACACAACCCTAGACAGCAGCCTAGTGAGTGAACTCCAGAACCTGTGCCCTTCCACAAGTGATGGAAACAACACAGCCCCTCTTGACAGGAACTCCACTGACTTATTTGACAATCACTACTTCAAAAACTTGCTCATTGAAAGAGGTCTTCTTGAATCAGACCAAATCCTGTATTCTAGTGATGCTGCTCTAGCAACAACAAAAACCTTGGTTGAAACTTATAGTAATAGCTCTAGTGTCTTCTTCAATGACTTTGTTAATTCCATGATTAAGATGGGAAATATTAGCCCTCTGACAGGATCGGATGGGGAGATCCGAAAGAATTGTAGGGCAATTAATTCAAACAATTAGGAAATGTTGTTGTGTTGTATAATTTAAGTGTTTGAATGAAGCATTTTACATAATAATAAGATAAAGTATGAGTTGTCATTTTGATTAATTTATCTATTATAGACAAGGTGATCGTTACCACTTTTATTTTTGGAGAACACTTCTATTCTGTGTTGTGCAGCAAAAATGAAAGGGTAAAAACTTACGTGGAAAGAGTGTTCACATCACACAATATCAGGTGATCAAGATAAAACGATTTAATGAAGTGAAATATTACTCGTTCAGTTTCAATTTATTTGACTTGATTCGTAGCACGGCGATCGAACAAACTAATTATTTTCAATCTAAATTGTACGGGATCTTCTATTTTCATAAAAAATAAAAATTATATATTTAGAAACTAGATAAAAAGTATTGTAAGTCACAGTAATTAACAATTCAAAATATTTAAAATGTATTTGAAAATAGCATAGTAAAAAAGAAAAAGCATCCTTTGACTCTCCAAATGTAGAGTAACTAGCGTCACAAGCTTGGACTTTCACTAAGCACACCGTGTGGCACTTGACAACTCGCTCACGAATCTATCACGATCTTGCAAGCTCAAGTAAGCCTTTTTTAAAAAAACTAGATCGCTAAGGGAATGCTAAATTGAAGAAAGACACAAGAGAATTGCTAAAGAAAGATTTTATACTATTCAAGACTTGAAAGATTTTGTTCGATGCCTTTACAAATGAATGTTCCTCTATTTATACTACTCTTCTAGGGGTAATGTGCAAATAATAATTACTGTACAAGTCCCTCATATTTAAAAGATAGCCCGTTCTATAGAATTTTCTACAATGTTAGAAAATTCCAAGGACCTTATTCCATGCAAATCCAAGGAATTCTAAGATCTACCAGTGGAATTCTCCTTATATCTCTAGAATATTTCATTAAGGAGTAGTCTTCTTCTTATGTAAGACTTTCACATGGGTAACTTTGTGTCATGTGGCACCTACGTGACACGATGACATGGAGGGTCATCACACTCTTCCCCACTTGATCATGCGATGATCGTGGCATATTGCTGCTTAATAAACTCCCGATTCTTATCCTTGAATTACCATAAGTCTTCATATCATTCCCATGCGGCTTTCTCCGGCGATTGCCTCTTTCAGTGTAATCAGAACATGACAGTGGATGTTTGTGCTCATTTTCTCCTGCCTTGATAATCGATGATAGCCTCAATCTCCAATCATGCAAAGCAGTGATGGTAATTGTTGCTCAACTTAACTAACCTCCGCTGGAATCATCCTTGTCTTCATGGTATGGATTGAGCACGTTGGCATGGATGCGATTACACAACACCTGGTGAGAGATTTAGGTGACTTGAGGTGTAATCTCTTCAAAGCTCTAAGTTTTGTTCATTGTAGCTAAAAAATGGACAAATTGATATCACATTCTGAAATTATCACTAGTGGATAAACAGAGGAGATCAGAGCTTTACCTGAATATGGAGACCTTACCGTAGAAGATGACCTCTGGTCCATGCAGCGGCAGAGAAGGATCTAGATCGGACCCTTGAGCTTCTTTCCATTTGGCTCCACTTTCCCTTTCCTTTTCTGATTTTAGGACATAGATTTTTGTTTGTTGCCTTTTTATTTTATTTATTTTCGAGTTTGGTCTCCCTTATGGGCCAGACCTATTTATGTATAATTTGTTGTATTAATAAATTAGGCCAATGGCCTGCATTTAACTAAAAAAACACGCTGGCATGGAAGACGGAATGAACCTTAAGATGAGGTGGTAATTCTAATTTACATGAGATCTTGTCCACCTTGGCAACGATCTTAAGCGACCCATCATACTTTCGTACCAAGTTCTTTTGCATGCCTCGCAGTGTCTTAAACTGCCTGGGTTAAACTTTATCAAAAACATGTCCCCAACTGATGTCGCCCAAAATATGCCTCCTAAAAAGTATAAAACGGTCGCTGTCAAATATAGAACCCAACTAGGTTGGGGTCGATCCCATAGGGAATAGGTCGAAGTTTATGTAGAATGCTAGTTTGAGTAACTGGTAAGTAAATAAAAACTGGGTTTTTTTTGTAAGTAAGCAATAACGGTAACGATTTCTGATTATAGAGTTTGTAGTCAATATGAGAAATACACTAGAACTGTGATCCCCAATGATTCCTTAACTCCACCGGTTACTTGTGCTGACAAAACTGTCTCGCTATGTTGCATGTAAAATCTGACAAGATATGTTCATCTAAACGTCTCTTGACCTTGGTTAGATGAATTTCACTCTTCTCCTCTCGGTCTTCGAGTGTCACACTCCTAAACCTTGTCCTGGATCTCAGATAACTATTCCCGCTAAGGCTAAAGTTATTAGATGAAGGTTGATATCTTCAAATCTCTGTTGTTATTCCCTTTTCCCAATCTCTACCTCTCTTCCGAGCAAGTCTAGAATACAGGCGAGTTTCTAACGTTTGCAACCGTTAGAAGATCAATCACAATGAAGAAAATAACAATGCATGTATTCACACCGGTTCAGAATTGCTTTATACTTAACTCATTTCGTTAATTCCTCATGGTTCACACAACCCTAGTTAATGAGTTTAGCTACTCATGTTCACAAGAGCACAAGAAGAATTCAAAGATGAAAACATAATTGTAAACTCACAATAATGAGGAAAAACTGAAATCTCAATATGAATAAAACCCTAGAATCAATATCCTAAGATTACAAAACCAATAATGTGTTTATAATCTCAAAATACTGAAAAACTATCTCAAAGTAATGTATTGATTAACTCTTGTGCATAGGACAATACAGGGGTATTTATAGATACAAGGATAATCCTATCCAAATCAAAATAGGAGAACTGAGTCGACAAATTTCCACGGTATCGTGACTTGGTGTCGTGGAACCAAGTCACGCCACGTAGGTAAGTGTCGTGGAAATCAGGCTCAAATAGACATCTTCAGAAGTTGACTCACGCCACCGAGTCACGGCACGTGGATCCTCTCGTGGAACTCAGGCTCTTGTCCAGGCTGCAGAAGGTGACTCACAATAGCCACCCACGTCACGTGGGTGGACTCACGGCACGTGATTCCCTGCCGTGGGTCACTCCTTGTCTTCGACTTGGCTCTTCTCTTCTTCATATGCTCAACTTTAGTGCCTGCTTCTTCACTTTTCCTCCATTTAGCCTTCAAAACCTACTTTCCTTCAATGTAGGACAGAAAACACATCATACCCACAAGATATACCTAAGTTATTGCATATTTTCCTTATTTTAAGCGTCGAAAGTGTCATGTGATCATGGCACATCAACACCCTCAACTTAGAACGTTTGCATGTCCTCAGGGGAACAAAGCAAAAACCAACCTATACGATGCTTAATTAAGAGAAACCTAAGGGACCTATGGCAGTCAACTCATTGCCTTGAGCGTAAAAAACTTTTCTAACCCCTATTTCTTGCAAATCAAAAACCACAGTGTGTACCCTTGCAACATAGTATCATGACATAGAAGGGATCAAGTGATGGCATAAGATTATGAACAAATAACTAAGCTTACATGCAAATGACATTATCCGAACAGATAGCAGCTAACAATACAACCCATGTACTCTCACAGTAAAGAAGTCTCATACACTCACAGTAGACTAATGAATCTCAAACTAGGGACTCGGTCAAAACACTCTCGTTCACAAAGACGTTCAAACAGTGTGCATGAAATACCATAGGCTTGCCCTTATTTTCTATGCCTTAGTTTTTCGGACAGTTGTTAGGATCACTATAGGACTTTAATCGTCTTGTAATGTAGGCTTGGGGACGGGTATGGTATATATGGATATGGTGACTCAACCCTCTTTGACACTACACTATTTTTGGCTCCACTTTTCAACCATGCTTATTTATTCTCCCTTATTCTCCTTCATTTATTTTCAGATTTTCAGGTGTGATTTTCTTCACTTTCAAAACACAATTTTTCTTTTTTTTTTTTTCATTTCACTTTATTATTATTTTTTCTTCACACCCAAATCTATTTTTTTTCCTCTTTTACTACCCCTTCTTCATACCCAAATCAATCTACGCACCCCTATAATAGCCACCCTCAACTTACGCGATTTACCTGAGTTGAGGTACACAATGTCCAAAGATGGACGAGGGCCAAAACAGGTTCATTATAAATCAAAATGGGAAGGTGAATAGGCTAATAAAAGAAACAAGTCAATTACGGCTCAAAATTGGGATCAAGGGATACTAAATTCATTTGGTCAGGCATTTAGGCTACATGTGGACTTATTCAAAAACGGCCTATGATCCTTTCCTAACCACTATCCTCTAATCTAGGCAAGACTAACCGGGCAAGTTCTGAATCTCACTTACAAAGTCAACTAAGTAATGACCTCACACACACATAGCACAGGGTGGTATTATCAACTACTACCTATCTGGGTTCATGCAATGCTAGCTACAGTTATTCTGCCTATAATACTAATGCCATAACAAGATCCAACAGCTGTCACAAACTAACATACTACTCACACAATTCAAAACAAAAATTTTCATGAGGGGTATCCTTTTAGACAATCACAAAGCATCCTTAATATTCAAAATACGTTCAAAATTGGACTGCACTAAGGTTTCCCTATTTTTCTCCTAATTAAACACAAAAACACATAATAATATAAATAACTACCTGAACATGCTGGTTCTACTATGATAGCACTTGAGGGAAAAGAAATACGGCAACAAAAACCCCCAAGAGGACATATAGACCCACAAGTACCTCCGCCCCCACCAAATAAGCATGTATTATCCCCAATGCATTAGACTAAAATAAAACAAGGGAGTTAGGAACATACCTGCGGCACCCTAGGTGCATGGGTCTAATGCCGATCAAAATAACAAAAATTAAAGTAAATGTAGTAATAGCAAGACACCTTGGGTTGCCTCCCAAGCAGTGCTTGATTTAACGTCGCGGCACGACACGGGTGTCTTGATTACTCAGACTTCATCAAGATATCCCTTGGGTTTGCCTCTAGGATCATCTAAAATATTTATTTCTGCAACCACCCTCATGTCCATTGGTTGCTTCATAGTTCAGCAAACGTTGAATGTGACTTTCTTATTATTCAGCCTGAATTTCAGCTCACCTCGCTCCATATCTACCAATGCTCTGCCGGTGGCTAAAAATGGTCTCCCCAAAATTGTGGGCATCTCAAAATCGACCTCACAGTCCAAGATAACAAAGTCAACAGGAAAAATAAAGTTTTCAACCTTGACAAAAACATCAAATAATATGCCCACAGGCTTCTTGATTGTACGATCCGCCATCAACAACTGCATCTTTGTTGGCTCGAGGGTTCCCAAACCTAGTTTCTTGAATACTGCCAGCGACATCAAGTTAATGCTTGCACCTAGGTCACACAAAGCTCTGGCGAAGTGAACTGACCCAATTGTGCATGGAATTATGAAGGCACCGGGATCATCTTTCTTTTGCACAAGAGAACGGGATGCAATTGCACTACAATGGTACAAATCCTCAACAGACTCATAACTAATAGTTCTCTTCTTTGTGACCAACTCTTTCATGAACTTTGCATATCCCGGCATTTGTTCCAGCGCCTCCACAAATGGAATGTTTATAGAAAGTTGCTTTAATATAGACATGAAATTATGAAATTTTCCATCCTCCTTCTTCTTCTTCAAGCGCTGAGGGAATGGAGGTGGCGGATTAGGAATGGGATTTAGCATTTCTGGGGCTTTCTTTTCTTTCTCGTTTTCAACATTCACCTTATTCTCATCAGTTTGAGGCTTTTCAACTTCTTTCATGATCTCCCCACTACCAATTTTATTTTTATCCACCTTCTTCTTGAGACGTTACGGGAAAGGTGGAGGAAGTTTTGGGAATGGAACATACTTCTTTAGAGCCTCCTTTACCTTTTTTGTGGCATTCGTTTGCTCTTCTAGTGTAGCCTGAACACCCTCAACTTGTTTGGGTGCCTCAATGAGAGTCATTCCACTTCTTGTGGTGATAGCCATACAATGAGCATCATTTTTTGGGTTTGGGATGGTGTTGCTCGGAAGTGTACCTAGTTGACGCTGGTTCAATGCCACCGATAACTGCCCGAACTGTTGCTCCAACTGTTTGATGGTTATTGAGTGAGACTCAACCTTTTGACTTATTCCCAAAATGTCTGACTTAATCTCTTTTAGACAGTTTTCTTGGCTTTCTGACCTCGTAACCAGTTTATTCAGAAGGTATTCAATCCTTGAACTTCCAGACTCAGCATCGCGGCTACCTGGTAGTACGTAAAGACCATTCTTCTCTCTATAATCATCCTTTCACCTCCAATCACCGTCCTAATATCGTTCTCTATCTCTATATCCTGATTTGTTGTAATTGTCTCTATAGTAGCTCCGACCTTGATTCCTTTGCCTCGAGTTCCAAGTGTCTTGATTAGACCCTTGGCCCTTGGCTCGGAAACCCGCTACTTCGCAATCCAGGTATTTATCCTCCTCATCAGATTCACTATCATCATGCCTAGGCGTTTTACCTTGTTTACCTACAGCATGTACCTTTTTAGCATCTCTAGCCGTAATCTGTTTGGCCAGAAGACCGATTTCTGTCCTCAACTGAGCGACCTTTTGAGCTACAGATTCGTCCAAAGCCCATTGTGCTGGTGAAGCTCCAATAGCATATGTGCTAGCCTCGGTTGGTCTTAGTGATATGATCTAATATCTCCGAAGCTCATTCCCATCTCATACTCATGAATGCTTCACCAGTGATAGTATCTGCTACCGCATTTGTGTTGGCATTTAAAGCTCTGTAGAAGATTTCAAGTAAGTTCCTATCACTCATCCTATGATTTGGCACATTCTGTAGCTTCCTCTTGAACCTTAGCCATGTCTCATACAGTGCTTCAGAATGTAGTTGTCTGAAATTATAAATTTCATCCTTCAACTGTAGCATCTTGGAAGGTGGAAAGAATCTTTCCAGAAATTGATTTATTAAGTCTTGCCAAGTAGTGATCGAACCTCGTGGTAATTCTACCAACCACAAAGTCGCTTCTCCTGTTAGAGAGAATGGGAACAATCTCAATCAAATAGCCTCTTGGTCAACTCCAGGCAAATTATACGACGTGCAGACCCCCACAAAATTCATCACGTGCATGTTTGGATCATCAGTAGGAAGATCGGCGAACACACCCTTAAAGTTCAGTAGGTGAATTATGGCACTGGTAATGTCAAACTTAGTGCTCGGAGGTAACTCAGTTGGAATAATGGCACCAGTCTCTATTGGATCAAAGTAGGCCACGTCTTCTTCCTCAAGATCATCATAAACTGGCATATGCGGTCTTTGAAGTGGTTGTTGAGCTCTCAATCTTCTTTGTCTCACTTCAGCCTCAGCCAGTCGCTGAGCTGCCTCTTGCATAGCTCGATTATCCCTCTCTACTTGTCTAAGAGCAGCTTGTCAAGCATGCTCTTCTCATGTCAATCGAGCGGTAGTTTGATCCGCTGTTTCATGACCAACTGGCTAAATTGGTTGATTATGAACGTCTCCCATGAGGGCAGGATTCTGAACTTTATCGGTATTCACCATTCTTCGATTAGCCCTCAGAGTCCTTTTTATTTCAAGATCAAGTGGAATAAGGGGATTGCCTTGACTCCTAGTACTGGGCATACACCAGCGTGTGCCCTTAAAAGTATAGAAAAACAATACCAATCAACTCCAACCAGTACTAATCAACTCCGTAATTGTATTCCCCGGCAGCAGCGCCAAAATTTGATGTAGCCCAAAATATGTCTCCTAAGAAGTATAAAGCGGTCGCTGCCAAATATAGAACCCAACTAGGTTGGGGTCTATCCCACAAGGAATAGGTCAAAGTTTATGCAGAATGCTAGTTTGAGTAACTGGTAAGTAAATAAAAACTGGGTTTTTTTTGTAAGTAAGCAATAACGGTAACGATTTCTGATTATAGAGTTTGTAGTCAATATGAGAAATACACTAGAACTGTGATCCCCAGTGATTCCTTAACTCCACCGGTTACTTGTGCTGACAAAACTGTCCCGCTATGTTGCATGCAAAATCTGACAAGATATGTTCATCTAAACGTCTCTTGACCTTGGTTAGATGAATTTCACGCTTCTCCTCTCGGTCTTCGAGTGTCGCACTTCTAACCCTTGTCCTGGATCTCAGATAACTATTCCTGCTAAGGCTCAAGTTATTAGATGAAGGTTGATAGGTTCAAATATCTGTTGATATTCCCTTTTTCCAATCTCTACCTCTCTCTCGAGCAAGTCTAGAATACAGGTGAGTTTCTAACATTTGCAACCGTTAGAAGATCAATCACAACGAAGAAAATAACAATGCATGCATTCACACCGGTTCAGAATTGCTTTGCACTTAAATTATTTCATTAATTCCTCATGGTTCACACAACCCTAGTTAATGAGTTTAGCTACTCATGTTCACAAGAGCACAAGAAGAATTCGAAGATGCAAAACATAATTGTAAACTCACAATAATGAGGAAAAACTAAAATCTCAATATGAATAAAACCCTAGAATCAATATCCTAAGATTACAAAACCAATAATGTGTTTATATGCTTAAAATACTGAAAAACTATCTCAAAGTAATGTATTGACTAACTCTTGTGCATTGGACAATACAAGGGTATTTATAGATACAAGGCTAATCCTATCCAAATCAAAATAGGAGAACTGAGTTGGCAACTTTCCACGGTATCATGACTTGGTGTCGTGGAACCAAGTCATGCCACGTAGGTGAGTGTCGTGGAAATCAGGCTCAAATAGACATCTTCAGAAGTTGACTCACGCCACCGAGTCATGCCATGTGAGTGGACTCACGGCACGTGGGTCCTATCTTGGAACTCAGGCTCTTGTCCAGGCTGTAGAAGGTGACTCACGGTAGCCACCTACATCACGTGGGTGGACTCACGTCACTTGAGTCCCTACCGTGGGTCACTCTTTGTCTTCTACTTGGCTCTTCTGTCTTCATATGCTCAACTCTAGTGCCTGCTTCTTCATTTTTCCTCCATTTAGCCTTCAAAACCTATTTTCCTATTATGTAGGACAGAAAATACATCATACCGACAAGATATACCCAAGTCATTGCATATTTTCCTTGATTTAAGCATCGAAAGTGTCATGTGATCATGACACATCACCAACCTTATAATTCGTGGGATGACACTTACAGTCTGACAACTCCTTCATCTTTTTTGCTTCCTTGCCCAACTAGGACTTAGCAATGTCAAGTTGATCCTTGAATCCCTTGGCCATATGGTAAGGCCCTGAACTCTTTTCTTTAAATATGGTCGGTACTGAATGGATGTTCGTGGCTGCTAGCCCGTGGCTAACTCGAATGGTGTCTGCCCTGTAAACTCACTCCACTGCAAGTTATATGAGAATTGGGTTATGTCTAAGAGTCTCGCTCAATCCTTCTGATGTGAACTCGCAAAGTGCCTTAAGTAGCACTCCAAGAAGGCATTGACCAATTCCATCTGTCCATCCATTTGTGAGTGAAAATTAATGAAGAAATTCTACTCTTTTCTAAGCATATCGAATAGCTCTCTCTAAAAGTTTCTTGTAAAATCCAGGTCTTGATCGCTAATGATGTGCCTCCGGAAGCCCCAATACTTCACCACATTCTTGAAGAATAGTTTGGCAGCCTCTCTGGCTGTGCAACTTATTGTGGTGGGCATGAAGCTAGAATATTTTGAAAATCTATCCACCACGACCATGATCGTCCCATATCTATTGGACTTTGTCAAGCAAGTGATAAAGTTCATAGTCACACTTTCCCATGAATGCTTCACAATAGGTAATGGATCCAGAAGTCCTCCGAGTAGTTGTTGTTCCATTTTATCTTGTTGACACATAATAAAAGTCTACATATGGCATTCAATATCTTCACGCATGTGTGGTCACTAATAAACTGAATCAATTAAGACCCTTGTACGATGCTAGCGGGTGCCTAGCCTATAATGTATTGTGGCTTTCCTGCCTGATATGCCACCTAATGTTTTCAAACTTTGGCATGTATACCCTCCAAACTATGGTGATTAATAGCCCGTATTCAACCTAGAAACGCTATAACTCCATAGGCTACTTTGCTATCGAGTCGTGTTGTATGTATCCTTAATAGCTTCCAAAATGTCACAACTGGTTATGGTGATAGCAGCAAGCTCAAACTTCCTACTCAAAGTGCCAGCCACAATGTTGCCCTTTCCTGGCTTGTACTCCAACACATAGTCAAACTCTACTAAGAAATCCTACCACTAGCTTGCTTTTGTGTGAGCTTCTTTTGTAATTGGAAATAGCTAGTGTCCACATTGTCGGTCTTGACTAGGAACTTTGACCCAAGCAAGTACTGTATCCACATACATAAGTAATGCACTATGGTAGTCATCTCTTTCCCTATTACAGTGTACTGTTGTTTTTCCTTATTCAGCTTACAGCTCTCAAATGCAATAGGGTGTCTATCTTGTATCAAGAGACTTTTCATGGCAAAGTCAGAAACATTAGTATGTACCTAAAAAATGTCTTATTAAAATCAGGCAACACCAGGACTAGCTTTTCTATCACGGTGTCCTTAAGATCATTAAAATGCTTTTTGAGAGTACTCACTTAATGAGTTGGCCTTAGCAGAGTAGCTGCTAATGAACATCTGATAATAGTTAGCAACTACAAGAAAAAATCTATGCTCGATCAACTTCATGGGCTCCTCCCACTCTTTAATAACCCATACTTTGGCCTCATCCATGCTCAAACGACCTTGGCTAATGACATGACCCAAAAAGTGTACCTCATGCTGGAAAACTCACACTTCTCCTATTTAATGTAAAACTTGTATTAGAAGACTTGGAAAACCTTTTCCAAGTGCTCTGCATGCTCCTCCAAGGTGCGCTATAGATGGCTATGTCATCTAGGTACACTACCACAAACTGGTCCAGGTAGGGATGGAAAAGCTTATTCATCAGCATGAAAAGGTAAAGTGTGTGTTGGTTAACTAGTCAAAGGGCATAACAAGCCACTCATAGGCTCCATATCTTGTCAGGTACGTCGTCTTTGGCTTATTCCCATCTACTATGTGCACTTGTTAGTAACCGTTTTAAAGATCCAACTTGGTAAAGTACTTGGCATGTCCAAGTCTATCGTACAAGTCAGCAAGAAAGGGGGTAGGGCATTTTTTTTTTACGATCACATTGTTGAGCGCCTGGTAGTCTATGCATAAGTGCAATGACCCATCCTTTTTCTAAAATAAGACAAGTGCTCCATAGGGTGCTTTAGAGGGTGGGTATGATTGGCTTCTAGCAACTCTTTTAATTTCTTTCTTAGCTCCTCTCAGAGCCATGAGGTATGGGGAATATGCAGGTGGCTTGTCCCTGGGCTCCAACTCTATCTTATGATCCACTTTGCGCCTAGGAGGCAAGTGTCATGTAGTTCCTAGGGCATTACATCCTTTTTTTCTTTGAGCAGTTTCTCTATGCATGGTGCCAATGCCTTTTGGGAAACATTATATTTACCCAATCTTGTAATGGTGGCTATGAACATCAGCTCCCTCTTCTTAAAGCCCTTTACAAGCTACATGGCCGATAATTATGTTTGTCCTTCTATTTTTGGCACTTTATACATGAACTCCATACAAGATCCTTCTTGATCCATAACAAAGAGTCATTGGAGGTAGGTATCGACCATAGTATGACACTTTTCGAAGAACACTTTCCCAAGAATAATGTCGAAGATGACTACAGGCCGAAGCAATGGTGAAGTTGTGTAACATCCTGATATGTGAAGTTTTATTTTATGTGTTTTGACCATTTTGTCTTTCCCTGTAGTTGTTACATACTAGTTATGAGGTATGAGGATAGTTGGCATGGTCCTTGATGCATATGGGAATGATTTGGGAGAGTTTGAGACTCTTAGAGGCTTTAAAAGCCATTAGTTTGACTTCGGTCAACATTTTGTGTTTCAAGTGTCGGATGGAGATTTGGACAGTTCCATTAGATCTGAAATGTCAATTTTAGATTAGTAGCGGGGTTGGTTTGGGTTCATTATTTTGCATTTCAATCCTTATTTCAAAAACTAGTAAAAATGCCTAGATGGGGTCTTAGGGGCTAATTTGTTGAAAATGGCTCCTTTTTGAAAATCTGACATTGCCATTGAAACCGAAACTTTGAAAATAGACTTGTAGCATATATGATTTAGTTCTGTGGGATCCCGAACAAATCTCGAGGGTCCGTTCGGAGATATTTTAACTTGCAAGAACTCAGTACTTGCTGATATCTGGTGCAGGTATGCTTTTTATTTTTGTGGATGCAGGGCCTTCATCCGCGAATGTGAATAAGGATAATTTCTTTCATCGTGAATGTGAAGGGGTAGCAGCAAATGCAAAGAGGAATCGGGACTGGGTTGGGTAATTACTTCATCGCCAACGCGACAAGGGTGTCGCAAATGCGAAGCTTTCGATTATCTGTCTTCGTGAATGTGAAGTCTCTTTAAGTGGCCTGGTCATCATTGACCCTCGATAACACAAAGGTTTGACCGCGTTCGCGAGTTACTGTTCATATAATAGTATAAATAGTTCATTTTCATAATTTTCTTCCATTTTTGGACCTTGGAGCTTCGGGTTAAGGCGAGGTTTATGGTTTTCTCCACCATTCTTGCTTGGGTAAGCTCCTAACTCATCTTTCCATTATTTTCTATTGATCATATCTTCAAAAACACCTTTTAATCATGGCTTTAAACTAGAATTTGGGGGGGGGGGGTTGCCGGTAAACTCTTAAATTGGTTTTTCTTCGATCGTAACTCATTTTTAAGTGGGTTTTCAGCAGTAGGTACCTAGAGTTATGCAGAACGTGTTTCTAAAATAAAATTTTAGTTTTACCTCTTTTATTTTTGAACCTATTTTTTGAATCCATTTTGGACCCGTCTTAAATATAGTCGATATGGGTATCATTAGCTTCCTTTTAATGCCATAGATTATATATTTGATAGTTTTAGCTCATTCTAGGACAGTTTGAAAGGGAAAGGCTCCACTTTAAAGGTTCTAGGCTCGAATTTCAATACTTCGAGGTAGGTTATGGCTTAACTTTCTTCAGACTGGGTTGGGTAGTTAATGTACATGTAAAGCATGCTATGGGTTGGACAATTAACTATGAAAAAAAATCATATTTTGAGATTATTATTATTATCGTATGCCCGTATGAGGGCTTTTGTACATATCGTTGTTGACTTGAGAGGTGGTAAATGTTGTGATGCCCATGCGGGGACTTTATTTAATGATTTCAGGCCTTATTTTTGTATTATTTACCATTATTTGACGTGGTATCACCCAAGTGGGGGTTTGACTAGCTATTATAGGCCTTATTTGAGCATTAAATTGCTTTTATCATATTATTGATACCCGAAGGAGAGATTTAAATGATATGATTGATGTCTAACATGACTATTCATACCAAGGGTGCCTTACGATGGCTTATATAATGAATCATTGTCATATGGAGTAGATTTTGAGCTCATATATTCCTGTAGTAAATTGATAATTTTTTTCATACTGATTCATTGTGAGCATTATATCCTCATATCATCTATACATATTCATGAGATTGATATCACTGAGATATTTCAATTGTGAAAGAAAATATACTTTTTATAAAATCCTTGACCGAGATCATTGCCTGCAAGGTGGATTGTGTAATATTGGGAAACCTAGGTCGAGGTCATTTACCAGTAAGGTTGGTTGATATTAGAAAAGGTATATGGGTTTCGAACCCCCTATGGGTCCTATCCGAAGCGCTAGGCTTGGAAGGTGTATATGTGCTCATAGTATCTTTTATCTGTTTTGTTTTCTACTTTGTTCAGTTGGGCTATGATACGTACTGAGTACAAATGGACCATATTCACTCCTACTTATGTATCTTTTTGGTGTAGATCCTAGTATGTGTGAGACCTGCGGTAGCTGATCTAGTGTAGTTCGTGGTTGACATTTGAGGTATTGGTGAGCTGCAAAGTTCAAGGTAGATTCCAGACCTCTTCTTATCCTAGTTGTTTTTATTTACCTTTCGGAGACAGACTTAAATATTTTCAAAATTTTGAGTTGTATTAGATGCTCTTACACTTGTGATACTTATATCTTAGGGATTTTATATATTTTGTTTGAGTTCTTGGTATTTACATGTTATGTCCTGACTCCATTCTAGAAGTCTCGTAATTTGTGAGTTTACTTTCTTATTATCATTTTTTCCTTTATCGTGTGGGATTTGGATTACCTACTAAGGTTGGGCCGAGGTAGCTGCCATCATGACCTCAACTTTAGGGTCATGACAAATTAGTATCAGAGCACTAGGTTCACCGATCTCATAAGTGAAAGAGCGGAATGTCTAATAAAGTCTAGTGCATCGATACATTGACGTCTGTATCTATATTTGTGAGGATATAGGATATCTTTAGGAAAAACTTCTCTAATTTGATTCTTTATCATGCGGGTTGTTCATACCCAACTTTTTAAACTTGCATTCCATTCTTTTCTGCCCAAATTGTAAGGACTAGGTCTAGAGATGCTAGGGATACTGAGCCAGCCTCCGCTGTTGGATCCCAAGTTAGGGGGCGAGGCAGGGGTCATGGCTGACCCAGAGGTAGAAGATGGGCACGAAGAGCTGACCCAGCCAGAGGACGTGTTAGGGTGGTCTCTCCTGAGCCTGAGGTTGAGTATGCTGAGGATGATTATCAAATAGAGGGTGAGGGGTCAGGTTAGTTCCCACAAGGTTTAGTTGACACCCAGTACTATAGGATCTATTTATTCATCTCTAGAGTCATCTGGATGGTGTTCCACAGGCTAGTGTTCCCTGTATCGGGTATTCCTCAGACTTTAGGAGGTGTTCAACCATCAAGACCGACTTCTACCTATGGTATTCCAACTTTAGGGGTACAACCATTTTTTGTGGTACCCCTATATGTTGATTCACTGACTACTGGAGTTACTGTTCCTTTTGTTGCTTTGGGTCATGTGATATCTTCTGATAATCAGAATAGGTTCGAGAGGTTTATTCACTTGGCTCCTTCCAAGTTTAGTGGCGCTATTGGAGAGGATCCCTATGAGCTTCTGATTTTACTGCTAGGAGAGGTTGCATAACCTCGAATCCCTTGAGTCTCATGGTGTTGCTTATACTACTTATCCGTTGATTGATATGGCCAGACAGTGGTGGAGATCTCTTTCTAGTTGTAGGCTATTGGGTTTTCCTGCTATGACATGGACCCAGTTTTTTGAGGTTTTTTTGGAGAAGTTCATGCCTGACAGTTTGAAAGATCAGATGAGAGATGAGTTTGATCACTTGGAGCAGGGCTCCATGACCATTGCTAAGTATGAGACACGCTTTCATGCATTATCCAGATATTTTGCCGCCAGCATCTCCACTGAGTCAGAGAGGATTAGGAAGTTTGTTAAGGGATTGGAGGGTCGTTATCAGTTGGCTATAACTTAGATGGTAGTTTTAGAATCTTCTTTTCATAGAATTGTAGAGCATGCTAATTTGATTGAGTTTATTAGCCAGGCTACTTAGGGAGGCGCCAAGAAAGTGCACTGGTAGGGTGAGTTTAGTGGACATAAATCCCGAGGTAGGGATTTCTTTGGTAGAGTTTCCCGCAGTTATCATGGTAGACTAGTTCAGGCAGCTTTACAAGGATCAGGTGGTAGACCTTTAGTTTCTACTGCTCCAGGTAGCCAGGGATCAGGTCATGTGGGTAGAGGCTCTAGTTTTAGTTCATTAGGCCAGGGCAGGCATTCAGGTCCTTCTGGTCCCTCTCAATATGATGCTAGTAGCAGAGAGTGTTTTGTATGTCATAATATTGGTCATTACGTAAGGGACAATTCTCGGCGTGTATTGGGTCCCGCCCAATAGAGTTCTCAGCTTTAGCTCTGCCCTACTCCTATTTTTACAGTTAGAGGTGGTTCACATAGTAGTAGGGGTGATATTAGAGGTCGTCGAGGTGTGGCTTGGGGAGCTCGTGTTAATGGACGTGGAGTTTCTCAGTCTGGGAGTGGACGTTAACAGTGTTATGCTATACCTGGGAAACCCAAGTTAGAGGCCTCTGATATAGTTATTATAGGTATCTTCCTAGTTTGCTACCGTTCTGCTTTCGTGTTATTTGACCCTGGGTCTACATTCTTCTATGTGTCTATATATTTTTCCACTAGTTTTGATACTTCATATGAGTCCCTTGTTGTGCCTCTTCGTGTTTCTACCCTCGTAGGAGATTCTTTAGTTGTGGATCGGGTGTACCGATCTTATGTAGTAACCTTTGTGGGACGTGAGATCTGGGTAGACTTGATTATCCTAGATATGGTTGATTTTGATATTATTTTGGATATGGATTGGTTAGCTTCCTACAATGCTATTTTGGATTGTTATGCCAAGACCGTGACTTTAGCTACTCCGAGTGTGCTAAGGTTAGCTTGGAAGGGTACTCTTAATTTGGGTCTAAAGGGAGTTATATCTTTTCTATATGCTCGACACATGATGGAAAAGGGATGTTTATCTTATTTGGCTTATGGTCGTGATACTAGTGTTGCCTCACCACCTCCTTTGGATTCTGTTCGGGTAGTTCGCGAGTTCATGGATGTGTTTTCTATAGACTTACCTGGTATGCCTCTGGATCGGGATGTTGTCTTCATAATTGATATTAAGCCGGGCACCAAGCCTATTTCCATTCCTCCTTATAGGATGACCCCGACTGAGTTGAAGGAATTGAAGGAGCAATTGCATGATATATTGAGTAAAGGTTTTATTAGACCAAGTGTTTTTCCTTGGGGTGCTCTTGTCTTATTTGTGAAGAAGGATAATTCTATGCGCATGTGTATTGACTATTGGTAATTGAACAAGGTGACGGTCAAGAATAAGTATCCTCTTCCTTACATTGATGATCTTTTTGACCAGCTTCAGGGTGCTTCAGTGTTTTCCAAGATTGACTTGAGGTCCGAGTAACACCAGTTAAATACTAGAGCTTCTGATGTTTCGAAGATAACTTTTCAAACTAGATATGGTCATTATGAGTTCTTGGTCATGTTATTTGGACTGACCAATTCCCTAGCAGTTAATGAACTGAGTATTTAGATCGTATCTCGACTCCTTTGTGATTGTATTTATAGGTGATATCTTAGTTTATTCCAAGAATGAAGTGTGAGATACTTGATGACTATACTTCAAAGATTGTGAGATGAGAAGTTATATGCCAAGTTCTCCAAGTGCGAGTTTTGGTTGAATTCTATTTCTTTCTTTGGTCATGTGGTGACCAAGGATAGTATTATGATTAATTCGGCCAAGATAGCGGTAATTTATGGTTGGACAAAACCTACTTCTCATACCGATATTCGAAGCTTGGTTGGTTTAGCGGGTTATTATCAACATTTTATTGAGGGTTTCTCTTCTATTGCGGCTCCTTTGACCAAGTTAACTCAGAAGAAAATTGTTTTTCAGTGGTCAGATGCTTGTGAGGCGAGCTTCCAAAATCTCAAAAAGTTGTTGAATTCAGCTCCTATCTTGACCTTGCCCAAGGAGGGCGTAGGTTTTATCATGTTTTGTGATTCCTCTGGTGTTAGTTTGGGTGCAGTGTTAATGTAAGAGGGTAAGTTGATTGCTTATGCTTTTAGTCAGTTGAAGCATAACAAAAAGAATTACCCTACCCATGACTTAGAGTTGGCAGCAGTCGTTTTTGTGTTGAAGTTGTGGCGACATTACTCGTATGAGATCCATTGTGAGATTTTCTCAGATCATCATAGCCTTCAGTGCTTCTTCACTCAGCGAGATCTTAATATGAGACAACGACATTGGCTTGAGTTGCTTAAGGACTATGAACTTACTATTTTTTATCATCCGAGCAAGTATAATGTAGTTACAAATGCCTTGAGCTGGAAGGCGACTAGTATGGGTAGTCTAGCTCATCTCTTGACTCAGGAGCGACCTTTGGCCTTGGAGGTTCAGTCCTTAAATATCCAGTTGGTTAGGCTTGATTTTTTGACACCAGAGCATGTATTAGCCTTTATTGAGGCTAGATCGTATTTGATGGAGCAGATTTGAGCTCATCAGTTTGATGATGATAGGTTGAGGGTTTGTGATAAAGTATTGAGTGGTGAGGCAAAGGTGACATCTCTTGATTCTGATGGTGTTTTAAGGATTAGTGGCCGAGTTTATATGCCAAGAGTTTGTGGATGTGTGAGATTGATCTTGGAGGAGGCTCATTGTTCTAGTTATTTCATTCACCTAGGAGTGGCTAAAATGTATCATGATCTAAAGTAGCATTATTTGTGGGGTGGTATGAAGAAGGATATTGTAGAGTTTGTGGCTAAGTGTTTGAATTACCAATAGGTGAAGTATGAGCATCAGCGATCGGGTGATACGATGCAGAGGATTCCCATTCCCGAGTTGAAGTGGGAGTAGATCATCATGGATTTCATAGCTGGCCTACCCTCGACGTTGGGGAAGTTTGACTCTGTTTGGGTGATTATGGATTGATTGACCAAATCAGCCCATTTAATACTTGTGAGAGCAAATTATAATGCAGAGAAATTGGCTAAGATCTACATTAGAGAGACTGTTTGATTGCATGGTTTCCCTGTTTCCATTGTATCTGATAAAGGTACCATGTTTACCTTGGGTTTTTGGAGTACTACTTAGAGTAAGTTGGGTACTCAGCTTTATTTGGGCACAACTTTTCACCCTTAGATGGATGGTCAGTCTGAGAGGACTACTCAGGTGCAAGGGGACATGTTTCGAGCATGTGTCATGGACTTTGGAGATTATTGGGACCAGTACTTTCCCCTAGCAGAGTTCTTCTACAACAACAGTTACCATTCCAGCATTCAAATGGCACCTTTTGAGGTTTTATATGGGTGGATGTGTAGATCTTCCATGGGTTGGGTTGACTCATTTGAGGTGAGACCTTAGGATACAGATGTGTTTAGGGATTCGATGGATTGAGTGAGTCTGATTCAGTAGAGGCTATTGGCTTCCCAGAGTAGGTAGAAGAGTTATGCCGACCGTTGAGCCCATGATGTATCATATATGATTGAAGATTGAGTTTTTTCAAAAGTTTCACCCATGAAGGGTGTGATGAGGTTTGGAAAGAAAGGAAAGCTTGGGAATAAAGGGAAGCTTAATCCGAGGTTCATTGGCCCTTTCGAGATCCTTGAAAAGCATAGTGATGTGGCATATAGTATAGCTTTGCCCCCACATGTATCAACTGACCATTCTATTTTTCATGTCTCAATATTGAAGAGATACTGTCCAGATGATGCCTATGTGATTCAATGGGATTCTGTTGTGTTAGATCCTGATTTATCCTTTGAGGAGGAGCCTATTTCTATCCTAGGCAGGTAGACTAGGAAGTTGAGGTCCAAGAGTATCGATTCAGTAAACTTCCAGTAGAGACATCACCCTATTGAGGAGGCTACTTAGGAGGTTGCGTTCGACATGCATTGTACATACCCCCAGGTTTTTACCGCTTCAGGTACTTTATTTTCTTTTTAGTTTGAGGATGAACTAGTGTTTTAGTGGTAGATAATGTAACAACTTGATATGTGAAATGTTCTTTTTTATGTGTTTTGACTATTTTGCCCTTCTCTATAGTTGTTACATGCTGGTTATGAGGTATGGGAATGGTTAGTACGGTCTCCGATGCTTTCGGGAATGATTTGGAAGTGTTTGAGACTCTTAGAGGCTTTAAAAGCCATTAGTTTAACTTTGGTCAAAATTTTGTGTTTCGAGTACCGGATAGAGATTTGGATAGTTCCATTAGATTCTTAATATCGATTTTGGGTTTGTATCAGGGTTGGTTTGGGTTCGAAACCTTTATTTTGCATTTCAACCCTTATTTCAAAAACTAGTGAAAATGCCTAAATGGGGTCTCGGGGGATAATTTGTTGAAAATGACTTCTTTTCAAAAATCCAATATTATCATTGAGTCTAGAACATCGACAATAGCCTATTGGCATATATGGTTTAGTTCTGTGGGGTTGCAAATGAATCCCTGATGAGTCGGCAAATTGCGACTCATTTGCCCTAAAATTAGGGAGAAAGCATGTCCTTAATGCTAAATTGAAGTGTTTTTAATGTTGATTTGGTTTAATTTCATCAAAAAGGCCTAGAAGTGATTAAAATAGCAAAATGGAGTGAAAAGAGGTAAAAATATGAAAGATTGAAACTAAAATTGCACAAAGGCATAAAAGAGACACTTCGGCCCATTGCCAAAGTGAAGTGTGGATCTTCGAATAGGTTCCTCCATCGCCAATTGTAACAGAAAAGGGCCAAGAAAAAGAGAAGTAAAATGGCGAAGCTATGTGCATTACGCATCGCTGAACCAATCAGCGGACCAAGCTCCGCATCACCAAAAGAAACAGAAGCCAACAAAAGAGGCTTGTCATATTGACCAATCGGCGAGCCACGAGCAATTTATCATAGCACCGACTCATTTGGTGATGGTTCTTGCTCAGTCGAATTATCAAGCAGTGGCATTTCTGTAATTATGTAGCCTGTTTTTCCATATGCTATTTAAACCTTTTTGGCCATTTGAAACCCTATCTTTTGTCAATTTTGGGAAATCTAATGCTTGTAATCAAACCTTAGTTGGGGAATTAACTACTTGGAATTTGGATATTTGTTGTGAATCATTTGAGTTTTATGGCGAATATAGAGGAAGAATTTGGTATATTTTCTTTTCCTATAGTATGAGTAGCTAAATTTCCAAACTTAGGGTTATGCATTATTGAGTATTGATTGTTGTGTGGGTGGTGATTATTCACCTTTGTATTAGATTACATGTTATGATTTTAGCTAAATCTCTATGTTTTAATTTATATATTGAGGTTGCAAACTCGATTTATGCTTGGATCTCTTGTGTTGCTCGAAAGAGAATGTAAGAGTGATGAGATTTAGCTAACAACACTTGAGTCACACTCATTTAAGTGGTGATGCTAGGAATAGATCACCCATTTTGAGGCTAGTGGTTGTTTAGTAGTGCAGATTCTTAGGGTTTCAAAAGAACCCATGTGAAATTTGGTTGTGGATTGAGAAATCACTCCCAATACCTAAAACCATGCCTAATCATAACTAGCTATCGCATCTTAGGTGTGTGTTCACCCACTTATGCATATAATCATTCTCAAAATGGTATAACCCCAAGTGCTTTAATTTATTGATTACATTCTTACCTCATTCAATTTGGCAAACTTGCAATTGAATCCATTAACTTGATACGAAATTGTTTGAAACAAAAATCCCTTATTTTACTTTATAGTTTAAATTCATAGCATTGCATGCCAACTTGTAGTTGCTTATGACACTTGAGAGTAAAGTTATTGCTCTCATTTCCTGTGGATTCAACTCTGACTCCTAAGTTGGGTAAAATTATTGCTAACGATCGCGTGCATTCATATTCAAGAGTGTATTTGAGCATTATCAATCCCAAGGGTTCGTTTGAAGACATTTTAAATTGCAAAAACTCAGCACTTACTGATATATGGTGGTGAAAGTATACTTACTTCTTTGTGAATGCGGACCTCAGAGCTCGAACGTGGAGAAGAATAATTTCCTTCTTCCCAAACACGAGGGGGTAGACTCAAACACAAAGAGAAATCAGGACCTGGTCTGGTAATTACTTCATCGCGAACGCGATAAGGGTGTCGCGAATACAAAGCTTTTGTAATCAGCCTTTGTGAACACGAAGGTCTGACTGTGAATGCAAAGGCTATTTAAGTGTCCTAGTCATCGTTGACCCTCGCGAATGCAATGGGTTAACCGTGTCTGTGAGGT
The DNA here is from genome assembly GCA_031232105.1 of Capsicum rhomboideum. NCBI lineage: Eukaryota > Viridiplantae > Streptophyta > Magnoliopsida > Solanales > Solanaceae > Capsicum > Capsicum rhomboideum. The sequence goes on along the minus strand of CP124719.1, from coordinate 39,919,147 downwards.
ACTATTCACAGAACAGAATAAATTGTTTATTTTCACAATTTTCTTCCATTTTTGGACCTTGGAGCTTCGGATAAGGTGATTTTTAGGGTTTTCTCCACCATTCTTGCTTAGGTAAGCTCCTAACTCATCTTTTCCATAATTTTCTATTGATTATATCTTCAAAAATACCTTTTAATCATGATTTCAAATTAGAATTTGAGGGTTTTTGTTGGTAAACTCTTAAAATGGTTTTTCTTCGATTTAAACATGATTCTAACCCTTTTTCAAGTGGATTTTCAGCTCAATGTTCCTATTATTAGGAAGAACGTATTTCTAAAATAAAATTTTGGTTTTACCCCTTTTATTTTTGAACCCATTTTTGAATTCATATTGGACCCATCTTATATATGGGTATCATTAGCTTCTTTTTAACGTATAGATTATATATTTGATAGTTTAGCTTATTCTGGGACCATTCAAAAGGGAAAGGCTCTGCGTTGAAGGTTCTAGGTTCGAATTTTTGCACTTTGATATAGATTATGACTTAACTTTCTTCAGACTGGCTAGGTAGTTAATGAACATGTAAAGCATGCTATGCGTTGCGAAATTAACTATGGAAAATCTTATTTTGAGATTATTATTATTATTATTGTATGCCCGTATGGGGCTTTTATGCATATCGTTGTTGACTTAAGAGGTGGTAAATGTTGTGATGCCCTTGTGGGGACTTTATTTGATGATTTCAGATCTTACTTGTGCATTATTTGCCATTATTTAAAGTGGTGTCGCCCAAGTGGGGATTTGACTAGATATTATAGGCCTTATTTGAGTATTAAATTGCCTTTATCATATTATTGATACCCGAAGGAGGGATCTAAATGATAGTATTGATGCTTTACATGACTATTCCTACTAGTGGTGCCCTACGATGGCTTATATCATGAATCATTGTCATATGGAGTAGATTTTGAGCTCATTTATGCTTGTAATGAATTGATTATTATCTTCATATTGATTGATTGTGAGCATTATCTCCTCATATCATCTATAAATGTTCATGAGATTAATACCACTGAGATATTCTAATTTTGAAAAAAAATGGAAACTTTTTATAAAACCCTTGACTGAGGTCATTGCCGACAAGGTGGATTGTGGAATATTGGGAAACCTAGGTCGAGGTTATTTGCCGTTAAGGTTGGTTGATATTGTGAAAGGTATATGGGTTGCGAACCCTCCATGGGTCCTGTTCAAAGCGCTAAGGCTTTGAAGATATATACGTAAGTTCCACCATTACTGCATCATTGCATCGTATAGCATTACAAGTGCATCTTTCGTGTACCTTTCTTGTACTTCTTGAAGAGTTTTATATTCTTTATATATATTGTATGTATAGTTGTTTCCCTTTTTCTTGTATCGTAGAACTGTTAGTGGAGATGGTGTGAGCTACCGTTTGGGAACTTTTTTTCTTGTAGGTGTACGTGCTTTTAGTATCTTTTATCTGTTTTGTTTTCTACTTTGCTCATTCGGCCTATGATACCTACTGAGTACAAGTGAATCATACTATCTCCTACTTCTACACCCTTTTGGTGTAGATCCCAATATGAGTGCGACTCGCAATAGCTAATTTGGTGGGGTTTGTGGTTGATATTTGAGGTACTGGTGAAATCCAGAGTTCGGGGTAGATTTCGGATCTCTTCTTATCCTAGTTATCTTTATTTACATTTCGAAGACAGACTTATGTATTTTCAGTATTCTGAGTTGTATTACATGATCTTACACTTGTGATACTTATATCTTGGGGATTTTATATATTTCGTTTGAGTTCTTGTTATTTATATGTTATGGCCTAACTTCGTTCTAAAAGTCTCACATTTTGTGAGTGTACTTTCTTATTATCGATTTTTCCTTTGTCGTGTGGGGTTTGGCTTACCTACTAAGGCTGGATCGAGGTAGCTGCCATCATGACCTTAACTTTAGGATCGTGAAAAGTTGTTTTTATCTTTCCATTTTCCCATCATGATGCTTACCCCATTAGAAACTCCACATACAGGAGTCAATAGCACATTTACTATCTTGAGGCGGCTATTGGTTAGACTAAAACTCAACCCCAACTTTGTTGTTGCTGCTTTGGTCATGACATTGGCCTTCACACCTAAGTCAACCATAGAACGAGTGGGTCATCCATTGATGATGATGTCCACAAGCTGTGTTATATTATTCCTGCTTCTTTAATTTCTTTTTGATAGCTCCATATAGTCTGATCATGCCCAACTACGTCGTGCCTGAACCTTGACCTTATTCTTGTGTATATTTCTCATTTTATTCATGTAATGTGGCACCAAGAGTATTCATCATGGAACCTTACATAGCCATACAGCCCACCGCATATGTAGCAATTGTCTCCCTTTATGGCTTGAACCTTCCTCTCGACATAACTTTAGCTTCCAAACTTCTTTCCATCAGACTTGTTAGTATCATAATTATTGGGATATGGTTATTGCTCCTTGCATTTTCCACGATCTCCCCCACATTTGGTATGGCTACTCCTTTTGTTCTCCTTGACTTTACCTTTGTCATGCTTGTCTTGACTAAAGTCCTTTAAAGCTTAGCATGTACGATAGCTTCATCAATAGTACTAACCTGTCAGCGTTCTAACTCCATCTTAGCCTAATTTTGTAGCCCATCCATGAAGAGGAACAACATGTCTTCATCTGTGAGGTTGGAAATCTAAAGCCTGAGAGTGGTGAACTCATTGACATATGCACGTATGATGACCATCTACTTTAACTGTTAGAACCTACATTTTCCCTCATAGATAACATTGTTGGGAAAGAAAGCCCTCTTAAACTTGGCTCGAATCCCATGTATTGATGGTGCAAAGTTCCTTCTCCATCTCGATCTCCTTCTGTTTCTGCCATAGCATGGCCATCTCCGAGAGGCCCAACACATCAACATTGATGTTGTTCTAATCACTCTTCACCTTGTTGCACTTGAAATAGTTCTCCAAAGCTAAAGTATTATAAGAAACTTCAATTAAATTTGATTCGAGACATGGAAAAGCACTAGGCTTATCTTTCTTCTCAAACCATGTCTTATGCTTCAGGCAATCTTTCTAAGAGTATCCCAGTTTTCCACAAAAATGACACTTATCATTCTTGTGTTCCTTCTTACATACTTGAGAGGAGGACTCATTAGTATTAAGTTGTCTCTATTTTTCTTTAAAATGCTTCTTTCTTTTCTTTTCAACTCCTTGATGAATTACAAAGTTAATAGTGAGTTCTTTGATTCTTCGGTTATGTTTTCTCCTAAACCAGCATTTCAGAAAATTCATACATAGTTCATTTGTCTTCATTATATTGTAGTTCATTTGGAAAGAACCATATTCAGACGGTAATGAGTTAATGATGAATTATACAAAAAAAAATTGCATTCCCAAAGACTTAAAAGTCTGGATGATATGTTTGACATGCTCATGCATGATACGTGAACCATCAAATTTTATGATGATCAAAGTACCTATTAGAGTCCCAGCAAGAGACTTATCAACAGTTTGAGAGGATTTTTCCATAAGTTTCAGAAGATCTTTTTCATTTTCAGCTTCGTGAAGAGCAGTCCTAATGTTGCCTGCATTATTCATTCGCATAAACATTAGGCCTAATATGTTAGATCGGTCCCAGTGCTTATAGTAGGACCTTTATTCAATACTACTAGTTTCAGTAATAGCAGTTGGGTTCTCAGTATTAAGTGCAATATCAAGATCTATAACTCCAAGATGGAATTTGATATGTTTACACCAATCTGAGAAGTTAAGGCCATTAAAGGTCGTAATAGAGACAAAGTGTGAATGAATCGAACATGCTACAAATCGAACATGCTCATTTGTTAATACTTTAATTTATGAGCTCAAAAATACTATCAGATTCAGAAATAGTTTATTTACTCTTAAATATATCCCGATGTCCTTCTTTGGATGAAACATCATAATACAACTTTAGACATAATGATTCTCAAATGTGAATTTAACGTAATTTGATAATTTTTAATGCATTAATTAATAATATATATTATCTTTAGATAAATAAATATAATTAGTGATGCATCTAAATTATCTCCTTAATGTTCATTGGTTGTACGAACAAATAAGATAGTGAAGAAGGTCAAAGAAATAAAGAAAAGTAACTAGAAGCACAAGGGCAAAAGGAGAATACTAAGGATTGGGTGAATCAGAGCTTTGGAAAGAATCAAGAGAAATCGTCAATGAAGGAGAAGGAAAAGAAGTGTACATGTACAATTCCAAACAAAGAGGCAGCAAAGGAGCAAACAAAAATTGCTCAGCAAATAGCTCTGAGTGAACAAATTCAATAGAATAAAAAGCAAAGTGATGAGGATAATGTTCAGGAACAGAGTACTGGAGCTATAGTGGTGTCAGAGGTTGATAATAGTGTTGTGATCCCATTGGCAGTTCAAAAAGATAATCAAATAGATGCCAGCAACAAAGAAAGAGAAAACGTGGATATAGAAGATCTAGATGAAAACATTGATAGAGTGACAATTGAAGGAAATTTGTCTCTCAAACAGATTGATACATTAAAGTCAAATTATGGTAAGCAAAAAAAGAAAGGCATAGGAGAAAAATCCTCTCAAACGCTTGCCATACAAACAAGAAGTGTGACATCAAAATCCAATAAGTTTCAATGAATGCTCTAATATGAAATATAAGATTGGTGAACACTCAAAAAACATTTACCAGACTAATTACATTGTAGAAGAGGCATCAATTCTATTTTGTAGGACTAATGGAATCTTTTCAAGACAGTCATAATATAGAGGAATATAGAAGAAAGCTTGGAATGTAACATGCAGTAGCTAATGTCAATGGAAAAATATGGGCTTTTATGGATGCAACAATTGAATATACAGTGGTGGTAGATGAGGAGCAATAAATAACTCTAAAATTAGAGAATCAGGGAAAAAGAGTAGCAGTCATGGTCACTTTAGTGTATGCTAAGTGCACTCAAGTAGAAAGATTACCTCTATGGGAATCTTTGGGAGATATAGTTGTATCTATACAACTCTTATGGCTTGTGGTAGGTGATTTTAATGTCATTACAAATGAGAAAGAAAAACTAGGTGGGCTCCCAGTTACAGCTGCAGAAATAGAAGATTTCAATCACTTTATTAATGTATGCAACCTGGAGGATCATGGATTTATAGGTAGTAAGTATACATGGTGAAATGAGAGGGTAGATGAGGAGTGTATCTTTAAAAGACTAGACATGGTGCTTTGTAATGATATAATGAAAAACATGTTTCCAGTAATAGAGGTGGAACACTTAATAAGAAGTGGGTCAGATCTTACACCTATTTTGCTCAAGTTCAGTACAAATACTGAGGAAATTGTCAAATCCTTCAAATTTTTAATTCCTGGATGAAATAAGAGTCATTAAAGGAAGTGGTCAGACAACACTAGAGAGCAGAGTTTGAAGGTAGCCTTTTTAACTTGTTTTACTACAAGTTAAAGAGGGTTAAGAAAGCAATCACACAATGGAATAAAGAAAACTTTTGGAAACATATTTCAAGAGATTGCAACACTGGAGGAGGTTATCAAAGTGCTGGAGGTACAATTTGAAGTGAACCCATTTGGGGTTAATAGAGAAATATTGCATAAGGCCTAAGAAAACCTAAACAAGCAACTCCAAAGGGAGGAAGATTTCTGGAAGCAGAAAGCAGGGTTTGAAAGGCTCAAGGATGGCAAAACAAACAGTAATTCGTTCATGCCATAGTTAAAGAAAGGAAAAGCAATCTTAGAGTGCAGAGAATTCAAAATGAGGTTGAGGAATGGCTAGAACAGCAAAATGATATTGTAGATGCAGCTGTGGAATTTTTTAAGGGACAATTCACTAAGCAGGAGCATACTAGAGATTTTGATATGATTGATGAGATACCAAAAAGAATGAAGAAATACATAGTTTCCCTAGTATGGAGGAAGTAAAAGTAGCAGTTATGGAACTCAACAGACATAGTGTAGGAGGACCAGATGGTATGACAGGAGCTTTCTACCAAGATACTTGGGACATAGTGGGAGTAGACATCCTAAATATTATGGGAGCTTTCTTTTGTGGAGCTGAATTGTCTAGATTTATAACACATACAAATCTAGTGCTCCTGCCAAAGAAAGTGGTGGTTAACACTTTCTCAGACATGAGGCCCATATCCTTAAGTAATTTTGTTAACAAAATATTCTCAAGAATCATTCATGAAAGAATCAAAGTCTTGCTACCACAGATTATATCAACAGAACAGGCTGGATTTGTATAGGGAAGAAGTATAGCAGAAAATGTGTTGGTGCAAGAGATCGTCACTAAAATCAGGAAAAGAGGTAAGCCACCTAACCTTGTAATTAAATTGGATATGATGAAATCATAGGATAGAGTTGAGTGGAATCATAGGATGGTTGGTACGGTCTCCGATGCTTTCGGGAATGATTTGGAAGTGTTTGAGACTCTTAGAGGCTTTAAAAGCCATTAGTTTAACTTTGGTCAAAATTTTGTGTTTCGAGTGCCGGATAGAGATTTGGATAGTTCCATTAGATTCTTAATATTGATTTTGGGTTTGTATCAGGTTTGGTTTGGGTTCGAAACCTTTATTTTGCATTTCAACCCTTATTTCAAAAACTAGTGAAAATGCCTAAATGGGGTCTCGAGGGATAATTTGTTGAAAATGACTTCTTTTCAAAAATCCAATATTATCATTGAGTCTAGAACATCGACAATAGCCTATTGGCATATATGGTTTAGTTCTGTGCGGTTCCAAATGAATCCCTGATGAGTCGTCAAATTGTGACTCATTTGCCCTAAAATTAGGGAGAAAGCATGTCCTCAATGCTAAATTGAAGTGTTTTTAATGTTGATTTGGTTTAATTTCATAAAAAGGGCCTAGAAGTGATTAAAATAGCAAAATGGAGTGAAAAGAGGCAAAAATATGAAAGATTGAAACTAAAATTGCACAAAGGCATAAAAGAGACACTTCGGCCCATTGCCAAAGTGAAGTGCGGATCTTCGAATAGGTTCCTCCATCGCCAATTGTAACAGAAAAGGGCCAATAAAAAGAGAAGTAAAATGGCGAATCTATGTGCATTGCGCATCGCTGAACCAATCAGCGGACCAAGCTCCGCATCACCAAAAGAAACAGAAGCCAACAAAAGAGGCTTGTCATGTTGACCAATCGGCGAGCCACGAGCAATTTATCATAGCACCGACTCATTTGGTGATGGTTCTTTCTCAGTCGAATTATCAAGCAGTGGCATTTCTGTAATTATGTAGCGTGTTTTTCCATATGCTATTTAAACCATTTTGGCCATTTGAAACCCTATCTTTTGTCAATTTTGGGAAATCTAATGCTTGTAATCAAACCTTAGTTGGGGAATTAACTACTTGGAATTTGGATATTTGTTGTTGTAACACCTCGTACCTTCCCAACCCTACTTGATGACATTGAACAATGATTATTTAGGTGTCGAGAGCCATACGTGTGTATTTTGTAATGCTAAGGATGAGAAAAAGTGAATGTGGCCTCGTATATGGGATTAAACCTTTGTGGAAGTGTTTTGTGATTTTCATGGGACAGTTGTGGGGTTCAAAACGAGGTTAAGAGGACCTCTAAACAAAGGATATTAAGGTTAAGAAGTGAGTTAAAGGATAGGACTTGAAGTATCTAACTGAACCCGTGAAGAAAAGTCGAAAAATGAAATTTTCGAAAATTTTTGAGGAGGGGCGCGTTTGGGACCGTTCCACGCCGCTCTGGGCTAAAATTTTTAGCCCAGAGGCAGTAGGTTGGCGCGCCCAGGAGCGTGCCACCTTGGGTTTTCCACTTTTTCGAAAGTTGGAAATTTCTAAGTCCCAAGGGTATCCGGGGATGTACCGAGCCGATTTTTGCTATGTTTCTTCTACAACCAAGAGTATATACATGAAATGAATGACATATTACATTAGTATGATAAAATTACTCGAGAACGAATTTGGGGTCAAAATGACGATTTTACCCCTATAGTCAAAATAAGCCAAACGTGGCTAGAATCACTTGGTTTTTAGATTGAGGCTACGGATATAAATAACATGAGTGGGAATATTATTGTAAAACATATGAGACGACTTAAACACAATAAATTATTGATTTTATCGGGTTAAGTGAATTGGGCCCAAAAAGGGCCCAAAATGAAAAGAAAGCATGGCCCAAAAAATGGGTCAAAAGACCCATTCTTGCTTGGACTTTCTAGAACACACATTAGTGGCTAAGGATGGACTTAGAGGCCTATATAAAGGGAAAGAAAGCTGATTTTTATTGCCTTCAAAGTTCCATGCCTTTTTAAGATATTTCTCAACATATTTTCTCCAAACCCTAAAGGCTCAAAGGCAATTTTGGAGCAAGATCATCCCTTTGCAAGTTTGGGTAAGTGAATATTATTATGGACTAATTTATTATATGCATGAAATAGTATGTAAATCATGTTGGTTGTGCTTGGAAATGTTGGATATGGTACTTAGTGCTTTTATATGAGATTTGTGATCTATGGGATTTGAACTTGAATTAGGACTTGTGCCTTTGATGAAAGATCATGGTATGGATAAAATATGAAAGTCTATGGTGTTATTTTTGTTGTTCAACTTGTTCTTGTCTATAAGTGTGAATTGTGGGAATTTGGCCGATATGTACTATGAAGTGTATTAAGGTGAATTGATGGCATAAGTATGATGTGGTGATAATGGAGAGTGGAAAGTGTGAACTTGGCATGACATGCTATTGATTATCATGTGTTGGTCAATGTTGGGAATATTGTGGGATTTTTGGAATAATACTTTCATGAATGGTTGTGTCAAGTGGGACATGGCATGTTTAAAGGCAAACATGAGAATGTTACTTATTATATGCATTAAGTAGTTGGTGGTTAATGTTGGCTCCGTTATGTATTTTTGTTGTAGAGTGGAACATAAGGAAGGAACGGAATGATTGTATACGCATTTAAGATTGTGTGTTGGTATTGAGAATACAAGGTATGTAAGGTTGCTTTGTTCGTATCTCTTTGTGGTACGTCATATTCACATTGGCATTTTGCTAGTCCTATCCCGAAATGTGCTAAGGTATTCTATGTCCGTTTAGAAATGGTTCTTATTACATATTCCCTACTCATTGATCACTCGGGAATTGTATGTCTCATATTCGTGAGTCAATGTTCCAAAAGCCCAAAAAGGTTATGTTCCAAAGTGCCAATAGTGGCTATACACATACCTCTTGTTCATTGACTTGTGTTGCTTGATTCCAATAATGTTATCTATTGTTGAGTCCTATACTCCTCATTCATGAGTTATTGTGGTTCATGGGTTACATAATTATGGGCATGTTCCAAAAGTCCCAAACATGTTGTGTTCTTGCATTTTCAAGAGTGTTGTGGCTATGTACATACGTTAATCTCTCATCACTGATTGTATCACTCTCTCATAAGAGGATGAATCAATTCATCACAAGTATCAATCAATCAAAAGTAAGAATAAAGTAATATACATTTGTTGTTGGTTATGATTTATGGGTGGCAAGTCTAGGGGCATAAGCCTAGCTCGACTAGATCCCGATGTGTTGATTTATGGGTGGCAAGTCTAGGGGCATAAGCCTAGCTCGACTCGATCCCGATGGGTGGCAGGTCTAGGGGCATAAGCCTAGCTCGACCCGATCCCAACATCACATGATGTGATGTTAAGACCCACTGATCAGTCGGGGCCCGGGTACGTTATGATATAAGCAATGAGGAATAAATCATAAAGAGATGAACTTAATTTATGTAAGCTACACTGTTCCACATATGCAAATCGATGAGTTGTTCATGTTGCCTATCCTATTACATTTTGATTCTATTGATGTATTTATGACAAGTTTCATATGGCCTTACATGCTCAGTACATTCTCCGTACTGACCCCTCTCGGGGGGATTTACCTTACTTGCTGCAGGCGCAGGTACTAGTAGGCCTCCACTGTAGGTTGCAGATCTTTTGCCGACTTTTGGTGAGCTCCAGTTGGTTCGGGGCTTCCTTAGTTGCTACGTACATTCATTTTGGTATTGTATAAACGTATAGAGCGGGGTGTTGTCCCGACTCTAGGATTGTCATAGTCATGTATCTGTAGAGGCTTTGTAGACTTATGTGGGAACTGAATGTAATATATATATGCTCATTTTGGTTTGTTGGCCCCAAAGGCCAAGTTGATATATATAGAGAGAGAGATGGCATATGCTTCCATATCCGTTTCCATATCCATGACTTTTGCATAGTTGCATGGGGTTTCATAAGGTCCATATGAGGAGATGCATGTGGGTGTTCATAAGCAAAGATTGGTTCTCTCGGGCCATGTCGGCTTCGGGTGCCAGTCCGACCCGAGTGGGAGTTCGGGTCGTGACAAAAGTGGTATCAGAGCAGTTCGTTCTAAGGGTGTCTACAAAGCCGTGTCTGAGTAGAGTCTTACTTATCGATGTGTTGTGCACCATATTTATAAGTAGGAGGCTACGGGACATTTAGGGTGTTGTTCCTTTTCTTCATTCCTAGATTGTGCAGTAGAGCCAGTGTTGTAAGTTAGATTATATCTAACCATGGCGATTGGTTTTTCTGTGATATAGAAACTGCCGATGACAAGAAGAGATAAAGGCAAGGGTAAGCAGGTTGACATGCTTGCCGAGGAAGGAGCGAGTGGATCACCACCTGACTCAGCTAGTCAAGGTGGTGCTGATACAGAATTTGCATCACGGGTTTCTCCTACTTTTCCAGCTCCAGAAGAGCGGGGAAAGAGAGTAGTATCTTCGGGACTGCCCGACAATACCATTGAGCAGGACTTGATGAGTGCAGTACAACTATTGACCCGTGTAGTTGCTGCACAAGCTCAAAGACAAGCTCTTATGCAGCAGAAGGGGGGACAGAGGCAGAGAGAGAGGATGAAAGAGGTGGAAGAAAGATCGCCAAAAAAGGCTAAACCCATGGGACAAAACATGAGGTCCCAAGGAGGAATTGGGCATAGGACTTTTCACAAACCACTTAGGCCATCGTTTCCCCACACCACCACAATTACTCCTCCTTTATTCCAAGGGTTTCGAAGCAACCAGTTTGGGCAGGGAGGTAAGATTCAGGGTTTACGTACAGTGAGGTACCTAGCACAAGACAGTATGAACCGCCCGAGGTTTCATCGTCGGTTGTGCCAACGCTGTGGGAGGTTTCATGCTGGTGAATGTCTATTTGGACAGGATGTTTGCTATTATTGCGGCATGCCAGGGCATGTGGCAAGGGGGTGTCCACGAAGGAACACAGGTGGCATGGCACGACCCACGGGACCAACCTTCGCATCGACATCATATGTGCCTCCTCTAGGTAGAGGTGCACAAGCTGCTGGTCATGCCAAGGGTGCTAGAGGAGAAGCTAGTTCTAGTAACATCCAGGGCAGTACCTACGCCGAGGTGGATCGGCAGAAATTTGAGGCTTCTCCTGATGATGCAGCAGGTATATGATCTGTTTTTATTTCTTAACGTATTTACATTGATTGATTTAGGGATTTACCCTATCCTATGTTATTCCATTGATTGTTGAAAAAAAAAAAAAAAAAAAAAAAAAAAAGAGAAGAAACTTTGTGAAAGGATAGTAGAAGTTTTAGTTCATCCATTTGAAACAACTCTATACCAAAAGGGGAAATTATTGTGGCTAAACGAAATGCGTCATGATTATGTGGTAACGACGTGGGGTATAATACATTGGCTATCTCATGAATTGCAAACGATGGATGTTCATGTGATCATGGGAATGGATTAGTTGGTTTCTTGTTATACCATGGTGAATTGCCAAGATATATTTTCACTATCCATACGAACATGTTCCTGAGTGGAAGAGTAATGTAGGGGCACCAAGGAAACATTTTACTATCTATCGGAAAGTGACGAAATTGATAGCTAAGGGGTATGTATGCCATCTAATCCGAGAGTGAGCGATTGATGCGAAACCACCAAGTTCTCAATAGGTTCTGATGGTCAAATGACTCTCTTGATATCATGCCTGACAAATGTCCAGGCTTACCCCCGAAACAGGAAGTAGAGCTTCATATTGCTGTGATTTCAGACCCTCCGCTTATCTCTCTTCTTCTATATATACCATGGCCCAGTAACGCTATCGGAATGAAATAGAGTAATTAAGAGAGCGCATAAGTTGTGTAAAGGCTCGATTAAGAACAAATATCCCCTCCTACGAATTGACGATTGGTTGATCAGTTACAGGGTGCCAAGTGTGTTGTTCCTTTTTATCAAAAGGATTATATTCACTCGTTCTTGCACTAAATGTCTCGATAACAACAGTAACTTGGGCTCGGGTTATCACCAAGTCAGAGTTAGAAACAAAGATGTACCCAAGACAGACTTGCGACCACGTTCTGACTATGGTTCTTAAGTTGTGTCATTGGGACTAACAAATGTACCAGCTACTGTTCTGGAGCGGATGAATAGGGTGTGCAAACTCTTGTTTGATGTATGTGTAACCGTGTTCATGGTTGATATTCTGGTTTAATCAAGATCACGAGAGGACCATGTCAATTATGTACGGTAGGTGTTACAAGATGGGATCGTCAGTGGAATGCAAAGTTCTCCAAGTATGAATTTAGGATAAAATCCATAGCGTTTTAGGGTCACATTGTATAGGATGACAGAATGAAGGTCGATACACTAAAGATAGAAACAGTGAAACGCAAAAAGTGGCGAAGGCCTGCGATGCTTACAAAGATTCTTCATTTCCGTGGGTTGGTTGGTGATCGAGGAGAATGACTAAAGGAGTTTCTTCTATCCCTGGACCCTTACCAGCGCTAATAGACAAAGTAACTCAGTTTCAGCGGAGTGATGCATATGAGACAAGTCTCAAAGAGGTAGAAGGTAAATTAGCTTCTACACCAGTTTTATATTTCTTTAAGGCACAAAGGTTATGCAATGTATGGTGATACTTCCGAGGTTGGCCTCGGATGTGTGTTGATGCAGTATGATGATTCGCTAACAGCGTATGCCTCACGGCAGTTGTGGCCATATGAGGGAAACTATATCACACATGATCAGGTAACAGGTGTGGTAGGTATTTGACAGATATGAGATATGAAAATATGACACTACTACTTAGGGTTCATATTGAGATATGACTATTGACCATAGGAGCTTGCATATACTTTAAAAAGAGGGACTCAAATTTGAGGTAGGGAAGACGACTCAAATTATTAAGAGATTACGATAAAATACTGAGATCGCATTCGGGAAAAGCAAATGCAGTGGTCTATGCAGTAGGCCGCAAAGCACTAGGAAGTACTGATGGTCGGTCCATGGGGACAAAAGGTATAGGAAGAATCTATATATTAGACTACAGTTACTAGAAAATCCAGATCAAAGGGTTATAGCGCAAAATGCGGTAAAGTCCTTATTCGTAAAGGTGAAGGAAAAGCAACATGTGAATCCTATGTTTGATTCGGAAAAAAAAAAGAACGTAACACAAGGGTCGATGAGATTTGACCTTACGCACGAGGTAAATGAAGTAGAACCGAAGCACATCATTCACAGAATTCTATTGTCATTGGGAGAGAAACAAAAACGTACCATGGGTTGGTAAGAAGACATTGGCGAGGCAATATAAAGAAAAAAAAAGAACAAGCAAGTGTAACTCCTTGACAGAATTATCCATGGCAGAGCATCAGAAAACCTGGAGGTTATATGCCATGTATATGTTGTCCAGTTGCAAGTTTGCCTCCTACACATAAGGGTTGCCTTATATATATTTTGGGAATTTGGATTCCACATGAGAGCTAGTTGACAGGTTTACCTACCTAACACATGTTGCCTTTCAAGACCACTTACATAGTTGACGAATAGGTGAGGTTAGTTATTAAAGAGGAAGTACAACTATACGAAGTTCTGAAATGCTCAATTTATTACATAGGTGTGGAAGTTGGTACATACGTGAATTTGAGTGCAACTTTTCACCCTCATATGAACGGACAAATAGAGTAGACTATCCAAATATTTGACAGTATACTACGAGTCTGTGCGAGAGAATCAAACGGTAGTTGAGATGAACATTTACCCTTTATTGAATGTGCTTATCATGATAGCTATTGTGCAAGTATCATCATGGTATCTGCGAGGGTTTATACAGAAGAAAGTTTAAATCGTCACTTGGGTGAGTTAAACCTAGTGGAATTGCCTTAGTTGGGGCTAGATTTTGTTCACTACGCTACGGAGAAGGTTAAGATGGTAAAACAGTAACTACAGGCTAACACAAGTCATATGCTGAGATTCATTCGTCTATTACATGGACAAGCTATGCGGGATGTCCCTTATGAAGGGATATATATATTGCCATATAAATAAACGAAAAATATAAGAATAGCTTTGGTAAAGATACGGTGGAGAAATCGAATCACATAGGGAGCCAAAGAAATCATGAAGTCAAAGTACCCATGGGAGAAAGTTCAAGGTATGGAGTTAGAACTGAGTATATATATGCTAAGAGAGAGATGCATGGGATGTACATGAGACGATGTTACTAACATTCGAGGACGAATGTTCCTAAGGGGGGAAGAATGTAACACCTCATACCTTCCCAACCCTACTTGATGAAATTGAACAATGATTATTTAGGTGTCGATAGCCATACGTGTGTATTTTGTAATGCTAAGGATGAGAAAAAGTGAATGTGGCCTCGTATATGGGATTAAACCTTTGTGGAAGTGTTTTGTGATTTTCATGGGACAGTTGTGGGGTTCAAAACGAGGTTAATAGGACCTCTAAACAAAGGATATTAAGGTTAAGAAGTGAGTTAAAGGATAGGACTTGAAGTATCTAACTGAACCCGCGAAGAAAAGTCGAAAAATGAAATTTTCGAAAATTTTTGAGGAGGGGCGCATTTGGGACCGTGCCACGCCGCTATGGGCTAAAATTTTTAGCCCAGAGGCAGTAGGTTGGCGCGCCCAGGAGCGTGCCACCTTGGGTTTTCCACTTTTTTGAAAGTTGGAAATTTCTAAGTCCCAAGGGTATCCGGGGACGTACCGAGCCGATTTTTGCTACGTTTCTTCTACAACCAAGAGTATATACATGAAATGAATGACATATTACATTAGTATGATAAAATTACTCGAGAACGAATTTGGGGTCAAAATGACGATTTTACCCCTATAGTCAAAATAAGCCAAACGTGGCTAGAATCACTTGGTTTTTGGATTGAGGCTACGGATATGAATAACATGAGTGGGAATATTATTGTAAAACAGATGAGATGACTTAAACACGAGAAATTATTGATTTTATCGGGTTAAGTGAATTGGGCCCAAAAAGGGCCCAAAAATGAAAAGAAAGCATGGCCCAAAAAATGGGTCAAAAGACCCATTCTTGCTTGGACTTTCTAGAACACACATTAGTGGCTAAGGATGGACTTAGAGGCCTATATAAAGGGAAAGAAAGCTGATTTTTATTGCCTTCAAAGTTCCATGCCTTTTTAAGATATTTCTCAACATATTTTCTCCAAACCCTAAAGGCTCAAAGGCAATTTTGGAGCAAGATCATCCCTTTGCAAGTTTGGGTAAGTGAATATTATTATGGATTAATATATTATATGCATGAAATAGTATGTAAATCATGTTGGTTGTGCTTGGAAATGTTGGATATGGTACTTAGTGCTTTTATATGAGATTTGTGATCTATGGGATTTGAACTTGAATTAGGACCCGTGCCTTTGATGAAAGATCATGGTATGGATAAAATATGAAAGTCTATGGTGTTATTTTTGTTGTTCAACTTGTTCTTGTCTATAAGTGTGAATTGTGGGAATTTGGCCGATATGTACTATGAAGTGTATTAAGGTGAATTGATGGCATAAGTATGATGTGGTGATAATGGAGAGTGGAAAGTGTGAACTTGGCATGACATGCTATTGATTATCATGTGTTGGTCAATGTTGGGAATATTGTGGGATTTTTGGAATAATACTTTCATGAATGGTTGTGTCAAGTGGGACATGGCATGTTTAAAGGCAAACATGAGAATGTTACTTATTATATGCATTAAGTAGTTGGTGGTTAATGTTGGCTCCGTTGTGTATTTTTGTTGTAGAGTGGAACATAAGGAAGGAACGGAACGATTGTATACGCATTTAAGATTGTGTGTTGGTATTGAGAATACAAGGTATGTAAGGTTGCTTTGTTCGTATCTCTTTGTGGTACGTCATATTCACATTGGCATTTTGCTAGTCCTATCCCGAAATGTGCTAAGGTATTCTATGTCCGTTTAGAAATGGTTCTTATTACATATTCCCTACTCATTGATCACTCGGGAATTGTATGTCTCATATTCGTGAGTCAATGTTCCAAAAGCCCAAAAAGGTTATGTTCCAAAGTGCCAATAGTGGCTATACACATACCTCTTGTTCATTGAATTGTGTTGCTTGATTCCAATAATGTTATCTATTGTTGAGTCCTATACTCCTAATTCATGAGTTATTGTGGTTCATGGGTTACATAATTATGGGCATGTTCCAAAAGTCCCAAACATGTTGTGTTCTTGCGTTTTCAAGAGTGTTGTGGCTATGTACATACGTTAATCTCTCATCACTGATTGTATCACTCTCTCATAAGAGGATGAATCAATTCATCACAAGTATCAATCAATCAAAAGTAAGAATAAAGTAATATACATTTGTTGTTGGTTATGATTTATGGGTGGCAAGTCTAGGGGCATAAGCCTAGCTCGACTAGATCCCGATGTGTTGATGGGTGGCAAGTCTAGGGGCATAAGCCTAACTCGACTCGATCCCGATGGGTGGCAGGTCTAGGGGCATAAGCCTAGCTCGACCCGATCCCAACATCACATGATGTGATGTTAAGACCCACTGATCAGTCGGGGCCCGGGTACGTTATGATATAAGCAATGAGGAATAAATCATAAAGAGATGAACTTAATTTATGTAAGCTACACTGTTCCACATATGCAAATCGATGAGTTGTTCATGTTGCCTATCCTATTACATTTTGATTCTATTGATGTATTTATGACAAGTTTCATATGGCCTTACATGCTCAGTACATTCTCCGTACTGACCCCTCTCGGGGGGATTTACCTTACTTGCTGCAGGAGCAGGTACTAGTAGGCCTCCACTGTAGGTTGCAGATCTTTTGCCGACTTTTGGTGAGCTCCAGTTGGTTCGGGGCTTCCTTAATTGCTACGTACATTCATTTTGGTATTGTATAAACGTATAGAGCAGGGTGTTGTCCCGACTCTAGGATTGTCACAGTCATGTATCTGTAGAGGCTTTGTAGACTTATGTGGGAACTGAATGTAATATATATATGCTCATTTTGGTTTGTTGGCCCCAACGGCCAAGTTGATATATATATAGAGAGAGATGGCATATGCTTCCATATCTGTTTCCATATCCATGACTTTTGCATAGTTGCGTGGGGTTTCATAAGGTCCATATGAGGAGATGCATGCGGGTGTTCATAAGCAAAGATTGGTTCTCTCGGGCCATGTCGGCTTTGGGTGCCAGTCCGACCCGAGTGGGAGTTCGGGTCGTGACAATTGTGAATCATTTGAGTTTTATGGCGAATATAGAGGAAGAATTTGGTATATTTTCTTTTCCTATAGTATGAGTAGCTAAATTTCCAAACTTAGGGTTATGCATTATTGAGTATTGATTGTTGTGTGGGTGGTGATTATTCACCTTTGTATTAGATTACATGTTATGATTTTAGCTAAATCTCTATGTTTTAATTTATATATTGAGGTTGCAAACTCGATTTATGCTTGGATCTCTTGTGTTGCTCGAAAGAGAATGTAAGAGTGATGAGATTTAGCTAACAACACTTGAGTCACACTTATTTAAGTGGTGATGCTAGGAGTAGATCACCCATTTTGAGGCTAGTGGTTGTTTAGTATTGCAGATTATTGGGGTTTCAAAAGAAAACCATGTGAAATTTGGTTGTGGATTGAGAAATCACTCCCAATACCTAAAACCATGCCTAATAATAACTAGCTATTGCATCTTAGGTGTGTGTTCACCCACCCATGCATATAATCATTCTCAAAATGGTATAACCCCAAGTGCTTTAATTTATTGATTACATTCTTACCTCATTCAATTTGGCAAACTTGCAATTGAATCCATTAACTTGATACGAAATTGTTCGAAACAAAAATCCCTTATTTTACTTTATAGTTTAAATTCATAGCATTGCATGCCAACTTGTAGTTGCTTATGACACTTGAGAGTAAAGTTATTGCTCTCATTCCCTGTGGATTCAACTCTGACTCCTAAGTTGGGTAAAATTATTGCTAACGACCGCGTGCATTCATATTCAAGAGTGTATTTGAGCATTATCAATCCCAAGGGTTCGTTTGAAGACATTTTAAATTGCAAAAACTCAGCACTTACTGATATATGGTGGTGAAAGTATACTTACTTCTTTGTGAATGCGGACCTCAGAGCTCGAACGTGGAGAAGAATAATTTCCTTCTTCCCAAACACGAGGGGGTAGACTCAAACACAAAGAGAAATCAGGACCTGGTCTGGTAATTACTTCATCGCGAACGCGATAAGGGTGTCGCGAATACAAAGCCTTTGTAATCAGCCTTTGTGAACACGAAGGTCTGACTGTGAATGCAAAGGCTATTTAAGTGTCCTAGTCATCGTTGACCCTCGCGAATGCAATGGGTTAACCGTGTCTGTGAGGTACTATTCACAGAACAGAATAAATTATTTATTTTCACAATTTTCTTCCATTTTTGGACCTTGGAGCTTCGGATAAGGTGATTTTTAGGGTTTTCTCTACCATTCTTGCTTGGGTAAGCTCCTAACTCATCTTTTCCATAATTTTATATTGATTATATCTTCAAAAATACTTTTTAATCATGATTTCAAATTAGAATTTGAGGGTTTTTGTTGGTAAACTCTTAAAATGGTTTTTCTTTGATTTAAACATGATTCTAACCCTTTTTCAAGTGGATTCTCATCTCAATGTTCCTATTATTAGGAAGAACGTATTTCTAAAATAAAATTCTGGTTTTACCCCTTTTATTTTTGAACCCATTTTTGAATTCATATTGGACCCATCTTATATATGGGTATCATTAGCTTCTTTTTAACGCATAGATTATATATTTTATAGTTTAGCTTATTCTGGGACCATTCGAAAGGGAAAGGCTCTGCGTTGAAGGTTCTAGGTTCGAATTTTTACACTTTGATGTAGATTATGACTTAACTTTCTTCAGACTGGGCTAGGTAGTTAATGTACATGTAAAGCATGCTATGCGTTGCGGAATTAACTATGGAAAATCTTATTTTGAGATTATTATTATTATTATCGTATGCCCGTGTGGGGCTTTTATGCATATCGTTGTTGACTTGAGAGGTGGTAAATGTTGTGATGCCCTTGTGGGGACTTTATTTGATGATTTCAGATCTTACTTGTGCATTATTTGCCATTATTTAAAGTGGTGTCGCCCAAGTGGGGATTTGACTAGATATTATAGGCCTTATTTGAGTATTAAATTGTTGTTATCATATTATTGATACCCGAAGGAGGGATATAAATGATAGTATTGATGCTTTACATGACTGTTCCTACTAGTGGTGCCTGCCCTTCGATGGCTTATGTCATGAATCATTGTCATATGGAGTAGATTTTGAGCTCATTTATGCCTGTAATGAATTGATTATTATCTTCATATTGATTGATTGTGAGCATTTTATCCTCATATCATCTATAAATGTTCATGAGATTAATACCACTGAGATATTCTAATTTTGAAAAAAAATGGAAACTTTTTATAAAACCCTTGACTGAGGTCATTGCCGACAAGGTGGATTGTGGAATATTGGGAAACCTGGGTCGAGGTTATTTGCCGTTAAGGTTGGTTGATATTGTGAAAGGTATATGGGTTGCGAACCTTCCATGGGTCCTATTCAAAGCGATAAGGCTTTGAAGATATATATGTAAGTTCCACCATTACTGCATCATTGCATCATATAGCATTACAATTGCATCTTTCGTGTACCTTTCTTGTACTTCTTGAAGAGTTTTATATTCTTTATATATATTGTATGTATAGTTGTTTCCCTTTTTCTTATATCGTAGAACTGTTAGTGGAGATGGTGTGAGCTACCGTTTGGGAACTTTTTTTCTTGCAGGTGTACGTGCTTATAGTATCTTTTATCTGTTTTGTTTTCTAATTTGCTCATTCGGCCTATGATACCTACTGAGTACAAGTGAATCATACTATCTCCTACTTCTACACCGTTTTGGTGTAGATCCCAATACGAATGCGACTCGCAATAGCTAATTTGGTGGGGTTTGTGGTTAATATTTGAGGTACTGGTGAGATCCAGAGTTCGGGGTAGATTTTGGATCTCTTCTTATCCTAGTTGTCTTTATTTACATTTCGAAGACAGACTTATGTATTTTCAGTATTCTGAGTTATATTACATGATCTTACACTTGTGATACTTATATCTTGGGGATTTTATATATTTCGTTTGAGTTCTTGTTATTTATATGTTATGGCCTAACTTCGTTCTAAAAGTCTCACATTTTGTGAGTGTACTTTCTTATTATCAATTTTTCCTTTGTCGTGTGGGGTTTGGCTTACCTACTAAGGCTGGATCGAGGTAGGTGCCATCATGACCTTAACTTTAGGATCGTGAAAAGTTGTTTTTATCTTTCCACTTTCCCATCATGATGCTTACCCCATTAGAAACTCCACACACAGGAGTCAATAACACATTTACTATCTTGAGGCGGCTATTGGTTAGACTAAAACTCAACCCCAACTTTGTTGTTGCTGCTTTGGTCATGACATTGGCCTTCACACCTGAGTCAACCATAGAACGAGTGGGTCATCCATTGATGATGATGTCCATAAGCTGTGTTATATTATTCCTGCTTCTTTAATTTCTTTTTGATAGCTCCATATAGTCTGATCATGCCCAACTACGTCGTGCCTGAACCTTGACCTTATTCTTGTGTATATTTCTCATTTTATTCATGTAATGTGGCACCAAGAGTATTCATCATGGAACCTTACATAGCCATACAGCCCACCGCATATGTAGCAATTGTCTCCCTTTATGGTTTGCACCTTCCTCTCAGCATAGCTTTGGCTTCCAAACTTCTTGCCATCAGACTTGTTAGTATCATAATTATTGGGATATGGTTATTGCTCCTTGCATTTTCCACGATCTCCCCCACATTTGGTATGGCTACTCCTTTTGTTCTCCTTGACTTTACCTTTGTCATGCTTGTCATGACTAAAGTCCTTTAAAGCTTAGCATGTACGATAGCTTCATCAATAGTACTAACCTATCAGCGTTCTAACTCCATCTTAGCCTAATTTTGTAGCCCATCCATGAAGAGGAACAACATGTCTTCATCTGTGAGGTTGGAAATCTAAAGCCTGAGAGTGGTGAACTCATTGACATATGCACGTATGATGACCATCTACTTTAACTGTCAAAACCTACATTTTTCCTCATAGATAACATTGTTGGGAAAGAAATCCCTCTTAAACTTGGCTCGAATCCCATGTATTGATGGTGCAAAGTTCCTTCTCCATCTCGATCTCCTTCTGTTTCTGCCATAGCATGGCCATCTCTGAGAGGTCCAACACATCAACATTGATGTTGTTCTAATCACTCTTCACCTTGTTGCACTTGAAATAGTTCTCCAAAGCTAAAGTATTATAAGAAACTTCAATTAAATTTGATTCGAGACATGGAAAAGTACTAGGCTTATCTTTCTTCTCAAACCATGTCTTATGCTTCAGGCAATCTTTCTAAGAGTATCCCAGTTTTCCACAAAAATGACACTTATCATTCTTGTGTTCCTTCTTACATACTTGAGAGGAGGACTCATTAGTATTAAGTTGTCTCTATTTTTCTTTAACATGCTTCTTTCTTTTCTTTTCAACTCCTTGATGAATTACAAAGTTAATAGTGAGTTCTTTGATTCTTCGGTTATGTTTTCTCCTAAACCAACATTTCAGAAAATTCATACATAGTTCATTTGTCTTCATGATATTGTAGTTCATTTGGAAAGAACCATATTCAGACAGTAATGAGTTAATGATGAATTATACAAAAACAAATTGCATTCCCAAAGACTTAAAAGTCTGGATGATATGTTTGACATGCTCATGCATGATACGTGAACCATCAAATTTTATGATGATCAAAGTACCTATTAGAGTCCCAGCAAGAGACTTATCAACAGTTTGAGAGGATTTTTCCATAAGTTTCAGAAGATCTTTTTCATTTTCAGCTTCGTGAAGAGCAGTCCTAATGTTGCCTGCAATATTCATTCGCATAAACATTAGGCCTAATCTGTTAGATCGGTCCTAGTGCTTATAGTAGGACCTTTATTCAATACTACTAGTTTCAGTAATAGCAGTTGGGTTCTCAGTATTAAGTGCAATATCAAGATCTATAACTCCAAGATGGAATTTGATATGTTTACACCAATCTGAGAAGTTAAGGCCATTAAAGGTCTTAATAGAGACAAAGTGCGAATGAAGAGAAAATGCTACAAATCGAACATGCTCATTTGTTAATACTTTAATTTATGAGCTCAAAAATACTATCAGATTCAGAAATAGTTTATTTACTCTTAAATATATCCCGATGTCCTTCTTTGGATGAAACATCATAATACAACTTTAGACATAATGATTCTCAAATGTGAATTTAACGTAATTTGATAATTTTTAATGCATTAATTAATAATATATATTATCTTTAGATAAATAAATATAATTAGTGATGCATCTAAATTATCTCCTTAATGTTCATTGGTTGTACGAACAAATAAGATAGTGAAGAAGGTCAAAGAAATAAAGAAAAGTAACTAGAAGCACAAGGGCAAAAGGAGAATACTAAGGATTGGGTGAATCAGAGCTTTGGAAAGAATCAAGAGAAATCGTCAATGAAGGAGAAGGAAAAGAAGTGTACATGTACAATTCCAAACAAAGAGGCAGCAAAGGAGCAAACAAAAATTGCTCAGCAAATAGCTCTGAGTGAACAAATTCAATAGAATAAAAAGCAAAGTGATGAGGATAATGTTCAGGAATAGAGTACTGGAGCTATAGTGGTGTCAGAGGTTGATAATAGTGTTGTGATCCCATTGGCAGTTCAAGTAGATAATCAAATAGATGCCAGCAACAAAGAAAGAGAAAACATGGATATAGAAGATCTAGATGAAAACATTGATAGAGTGACAATTGAAGGAAATTTGTCTCCCAAACAGATTGATACATTAAAGTCAAATTATGGTAAGCAAAAAAAGAAAGGCATAGGAGAAAAATCTTCTCAAACGCTTGCCATACAAACAAGAAGTGTGACATCAAAATCCAATAAGTTTCAATGAATGCTCTAATATGAAATATAAGATTGGTGAACACTCAAAAAACATTTACCAGACTAATTACATTGTAGAAGAGGCATCAATTCTATTTTGTAGGACTTATGGAATCTTTTCAAGACAGTCATAATATAGAGGAATATAGAAGAAAGCTTGGAATGTAACATGCAGTAGCTAATGTCAATGGAAAAATATGGGCTTTTATGGATGCAACAATTGAATATACAGTGGTGGTAGATGAGGAGCAATAAATAACTCTAAAATTAGAGAATCAGGGAAAAGGAGTAGCAGTCATGGCCACTTTAGTGTATGCTAAGTGCACTCAAGTAGAAAGATTACCTCTATGGGAATATTTGGGAGATATAGTTGTATCTATGCAACTCTTATGGCTTGGGGGAGGAGATTTTAATGTCATTACTAATGAGAAAAAAAAACTAGGTGGGCTCCCAGTTACAGCTGTAGAAATAGAAGATTTCAATCACTTTATTAATGTATGCAACCTGGAGGATCATGGATTTATAGGTAGTAAGTATACATGGTGAAATGAGAGGATAGATGAGGAGTGTATCTTTAAAAGACTAGACATGGTGCTTTGTAATGATGTAATGCAAAACATGTTTCCAGTAATAGAGGTGGAACACTTAATAAGAAGTGGGTCAGATCTTACACTTATTTTGCTCAAGTTCAGTGCAAACACTGAGGAAATTGTCAAATCCTTCAAATTTTTAATTCCTGGCTGAAAGAAGAGTCATTCAAGGAAGTGGTCAGACAACACTAGAGAGCAGAGTTTGAAGGTAGCCTTTTTAACTTGTTTTACTACAAGTTAAAGAGGGTTAAGAAAGCAATCACACAATGGAATAAAGAAAACTTTTGGAAACATATTTCAAGAGATTGCAACACTGGAGGAGGTTATCAAAGTGCTGGAGGTACAATTTGAAGTGAACCCATTTAAGGTTAATAGAGAAATATTGCATAAGGCCTAAGAAAACCTAAACAAGCAACTCCAAAGGGAGGAAGATTTCTGGAAGCAGAAAGCAGGGTTTGAAAGGCTCAAGGATGGCAAAACAAACAGTAATTCTTTCATGCCATAGTTAAAGAAAGGAAAAGCAATCTTAGAGTGCAGAGAATTCAAAATGAGGTTGGGGAATGGCTAGAACAGCAAAATGATATTGTAGATGCAGCTATGGAATTTTTAAGGGACAATTCACTAAGCAGGAGGATACTAGAGATTTTGATATGATTGAAGAGATACCAAAAAGAATGAAGAAATACATAGTTTCCCTAGTATGGAGGAAGTAAAAGTAGCAGTTATGGAACTCAACAGACATAGTGTAGGAGGACCAGATGGTATGACAGGAGCTTTCTACCAAGATACTTGGGACATAGTGGGAGTAGACATCCTAAATATTATGGGAGCTTTCTTTTGTGGAGCTGAATTGTCTAGATTTATAACACATACAAATCTAGTGCTCCTGCCAAAGAAAGTGGTGGTTAACACTTTCTCAGACATGAGGCCCATATCCTTAAGTAATTTTGTTAACAAAATATTCTCAAGAATCATTCATGAAAGAATCAAAGTCTTGCTACCACAGATTATATCAACAGAACAGGCTGGATTTGTACAGGGAAGAAGTATAGTAGAAAATGTGTTGGTGCAAGAGATCGTCACTAAAATCAGGAAAAGAGGTAAGCCACCTAACCTTGTAATTAAATTGGATATGATGAAATCATATGATAGAGTTGAGTGGCTTTACCTCACAAAGGCCCTGAAGAGAATGGGCTTTGGAGAAAGAATAATTGACATGGTATATAGGTTGGTGGGAAATAACTGGTACTCTATACTGTTGAATCGGCAGCCTAAAGGATTTTTTCCTTCCTCAAAAGGGCTGAAACAAGGGGATCCATATCACATACCCTCTTATTTTGACAGCAGAAGTTATGTTTAGAGCTTTGAATTCTTTATTACAGAAGAAAGAGTTCAGGATGTTTGGGATGCCTAGAGGGAGTCCAAAAATAAATCATCTGGCATTTGCAGATGCTATGATTATTTTGTGCAAAGCAGAGATTGGAACAATGCAACTTGTTTGTCACACCCCAAATCCCATTGAGGCGGACTGGCACCCAAAGCCGATGAGGCCCGAGAGAACCAATCTTTGCTCATGTCCATTCATATGCATGTCATTCAAGAAACATTACCATAACGTATAGATACAAGATGCTAATAGAGAAAGTCATGAACAAACATGTGATATACATATATATGGAACTTGGCCGTTGGGGCCACCCTGTCAAGATGGACATACATCTCTTACTTTCACATTCCCACATACGTCTACAAAGCCTCTATCAGATACATGTACACAACCATCCTAAAGTCGGGACAATTCCTCATTTTATACAACATGTACATAATACCCAAAATCAATGCACACATGTGACCCAAAAAGCCCCGAACCAACTGGAGCTCACCAATGATGTGCAAATGATCCACAACCTACTGTGGAGGTCTATAAGCACCTATACCTGCAACAAGTAAGGTAAGTCCCCCAAGGGGGTCAGTACGAAGAATGTACTGAGTATGAAAGGTTGTAAGAAACTACATGATACATAAGGCCCTCAATGGAATTAAATATGAGAGAATAGCCCATGTGGATAAACCATCAATCTGAATGTTGGGAACCATGTACTTTATGTTCATTAATTTCTTTCTTTATGTACATCACCATCGACCATTACCGTTAAATGCATAAACATCACTCTATGCAACCACCAATAAATGTAACAGTCAATATATGCAACCGTCAATAAATGTGACCGTCAATATATGCAACCGTCAATAAATGTAACTGTCAATATATGCAACCGTCAATATATGCAACCGTCAATAAATGTAACCGTCAAGATATGCAACCGTCAATAAATGTAACCATCAATATATGCAATAGGTTCGGCCCTTTAGGCTACCCCCTATCAGGTTCGGCATCAAGTTAGGCTTTTGCCCCACTGAGCTTCCCCCCTGCTATCACCTGAAAATCAATGAAGCAGGTTCGGCATCAAGTTTGGCTTTTGCTTCACTGAGCTTTCCCCCTGATCCAATAATATCGGGATCGGCTTGAGCTAGGCTTTCTCCCCCAAAGCTGCCACCCGTACTCAAAAAACCATAAAGTAACCAGAAAGTAAACATGAGTAACCATAAAGTAACCATAGAGTAACCATAAATGCATTACTTCTTTCATTACTCCAACTCATTATTTATGTATTTTACTTATGTAAGATTGATACATTGGGGATCATGACATTATTGGAAACACATATGCATTACTTCATTCTTTACTTCTTGAGAGATTGATATGTTGATAGTCGTAACATTACTGGAGCTTTGGAACCTCAATTTATGATTATGAGACATGTAAATAATAAAATATGATAACCTAACATGAGATACTTTGAGACCTCTCGAAAAAGGAACACGTACGATAACAATGTGAACAATATGTGCTGCAGAAGGATACGGTAAGAGTAACCTTACATACCTTATGTTCTCAATATGAATACACAACCCTATATGTGAATACAATAATCCAGCTCCTTCCTTATGTTTCACTCTACAACACAAGTACATAACGGAGCTCACGTTAACAACTAGTTACCTTACAAGTGCATAAGATAACAATGAGTTACGTGACTACTGTATAGCGTCATTTCGTCCTTTACAATACAATCCACTGCATTACCATGACAACAACATCATCACATTTCACACATTGACCAAGACATCATAAACCAATAACATTTCACACCAAGTTTACCCTTTACACTTCCTCATTAACACTACGTTACCTTTTCTCCGTCAAGTCACTCGATAGCTTTCACAATAACACTTTAACAACAATCCATATTTTATACCATTCAAAATACCTCCGGTATACTCCTTTATAGTCATTTAAAAGGTATCATAAGTTGATAATTGCATCCATAAAGGGTGTAGGGGCTTTGGGGGGTCAAAGAGATGCAAAAACAAGTAATTCGGGGTTCTGCGCTGACCTTTGAAGCCACCTAAGCTGAGGTGAACCAGAAGGTTCCCTTTGGCAGTAGCCAGAGGCACCTGCTTTCGGATCTGACCCCGTGAATATAGGAGGGTCTAGTTTCAGAAGGTCCTGTGCTCGCCGACTAGCTACTCTAGCTGTGTCATCCTCACTTGCCATTTGACCAATTCATCCCTGTGTCAGTGCAGCAACTATTTGTGTCAACATATGCACTGCATTCCTTAAATTCTGATCAGTGACATTCATGGGCGGTTCTACGGGTACTTATCTACCTCTTGGCTCTTCTGTAGCTGGGAAAGCAGAAGAAGACCGCAATGCAATGTCAGTATCAGCCCCACCTTGACTAGCTTGGTCAGGTGGCGAGTTACTTGTGCCCTCACCGGCAAGCCTATCCACTTGCTTACCTTTGCCTCTACCTCTTCTTGTCATAGGCATTTTTACTATAAACAAGAAAACCAGTTTCAAGGTCATATATGATTCCACTTGCATCATTGGCTCTATTGCACGATTTAGAATGAAGAAAAGAAAACAACTCCTAAATGTCCCGCAGCCTCCTACTTATAAATGTGGTGCACAACACATCCATAAGTAAGACTCTACTCAGACACGGCTTTGTAGACACCCATAGGATGACCTGCTCTGATACCACTTTTGTCACACCCCAAATTCCATTGAAGCGGACTGGCACCCAAAGTCGATGAGGCCCGAGAGAACCAATCTTTGCTCATGTCCATTCATATGCATGTCATTCAAGAAACATTACCATCATGTATAGATAAAAGATGCTAATAGCGGAAG
The DNA here is from genome assembly GCA_031232105.1 of Capsicum rhomboideum. Classification (NCBI taxonomy): domain Eukaryota; kingdom Viridiplantae; phylum Streptophyta; class Magnoliopsida; order Solanales; family Solanaceae; genus Capsicum; species Capsicum rhomboideum. The sequence continues at coordinate 39,890,879 of CP124719.1, read as the reverse complement.
TCATAAACAAACATGTGATATACATATATATGAAACTTGACCGTTGGGGCCACCCTGTCAAGATGGACATACATCTCTTACTTTCACATTCCCACATACGTCTACAAAGCCTCTATCAGATACATGTACACAACCATCCTAAAGTCGGGATAAGTCCCCAATTTATACAACATGTACATAATACCCTAAATCAATGCACACATGTGACCCTGAAAGCCCCAAACCAACTGGTGCTCACCAATGATCTGCAAATGATCCACAACCTACTGTGGAGGTCTATAAGCACTTGTGCCTACAGTAAGTAAGGTAAGTCCCCCAAGGGGGTCAGTACGAAGAATGTACTGAGTATGTAAGGCTGTAAGAAACTGCATGATACATAAGGCCCTCAATGGAATCAAATATGAGAGAATAGCCCATGTGGATAAACCATCAATCTGAAGTTGGGAACCATGTACTTTACGTTCATTAATTTCTTTCTTTATGTACATAACCATTGTCCATTGTCGCTAAATGCATAACCATCACTCTATGCAACCATCAATAAATGTAACTGTCAATATATGCAACCGTCAATAAATGTAACCGTCAAAATATGCAACCGTCAATAAATGTAAACATCAATATATACAACCATCAATAAATGTAACTGTCAATATATGCAACCGTCAATAAATGTAACCATCAATATATGCAACCGTCAATAAATATAACCGTCAGTATATGCAATCGTCAATAAATGTAACCGTCAATATATGCAACAGGTTCGGCCCTTTAGGCTACCCCCTGTCAGGTTCGGCATCAAGTTAGGCTTTTGCCCCACTGAGTTTCCCCCCTGCTATCACCCAAAAATCAATGAAGCAGGTTCGGCATCAAGTTTGGCTTTTGCTTCACTGAGCTTTCCCCTGATCCAATAATGTCGGTATCGGCTTGAGCTAGGCTTTCGCCCCCAAGGATGCCACCCGTACTCAAAGAACCATAAAGTAACCAGAAAGTAAACATGAGTAACCATAAAGTAACCATAGAGTAACCATAAATGCATTACTTCTTTCATTACTCCAACTCATTATTTATGTCTTTTACTTATGTGAGATTGATACATTGGGGATCATGAAATTATTGGAAACACATATGCATTACTTCATTCTTTACTTCTTGAGAGATTGATATGTTGATAGTCGTAACATTACTGGAGCTTTGGAACCTCAATTTATGATTATGAGACATGTGAATAACAAAATATGATAACCTGACATGAGATACTTTGAGACCTCTCGAAAAAGGAACAGGTACGATGACAATGTGAACAATATATGCTGCAGAAGGATACGGTAAGAGTAACCTTACATACCTTATGTTCTCAATACTAATACACAGTCCTATATGTGAATACAATAATCCAGCTCCTTCCTTATGTTTCACTCTACAACACAAGTACATAACGGAGCTCACGTTAACAACTAGTTACCTTACAAGTGCATAAGATGACAATGAGTTACGTGACTGCTATATAGCGTCATTTCATCCTTTACAATACAATCTACTGCATTACCATGACAACAACATCATCACATTTCACACATTGACCAAGACATCATAAACCAATAACATTTCACACCAAGTTTACCCTTTACACTTCCTCATTAACACTACGTTATCTTTTCTCCGTCAAGTCACTCGATAGCTTTCACAATAACACTTTAACAACAATCCATATTTTATACCATTCAAAATACCTCCTGTATACTCCTTTATAGTAATTTAAAAGGTACCATAAGTTGATAATTGCATCCATAAAGGGTATAGGGGCTTTGGGGGGTCAAAGAGATGCAAAAACAAGCAATTCGGGGTTCTTGGCGGACCTTCAAAGCCACCTGAGATGAGGTGCGCCAGAAGGTTCCCTTTGACAGTATCCAGAGGCACCTGCGCCCGCAGGTGCTTCATCTGCGAGGGCGAGTGCCCGTTTCGACCAAAAAGGGCCTCTTTTGGGTCTTTTTTTGTAATAAATGGTCCATGATCATAACTAACCTTTTCTTAACATATTTTAGATCATATTAAATGCAAATGAACAGCTATGGTTTCATAACGCACATAAACATCACCAAACTACATTTTTCTTTCAATACGTCACCAATTCCATGCCCAATTTCGTAATAACAATTTCAAACATTATGTACAAGAATAAAACAAGTTAGGGCTATAATAACATCTCACATGTCAATATTGAATTTGTCAAGTTCACTTCCTTCAAGACCACAAGTCCATTTTCAAGCTTGCAAGGCAAAACCCTTCACCGATTAAGCAAACACAAATTGTTTTACACATAGTGAACTTCTCACACTTCACCAACATAACCAACATGATATAAACCATATTCAATGCATAAAATATATTTAACCATAATAATATACACTTACCAATACTCACAAAGTGATGATCTTGGCCAAAGAGTTGAAGGCTTAGGGTTTGGAAGAGAAAAGAGTGTTGTGGAAATTTCTAGAAATTGCATGTGGCTTTTGTTGATTAAAAAATCTGAATTGTGGCCTTATATAGTGCCTCATGGTCATCCTTATCCATCCACTTAGTCAATAATTGAGGGTTGTCTTTGGTCAAAGCAAGAATGGATCATTTTTTTTCATTTTTGGGCCAAGTCTTTCTTGTAGATTTTGGGCCTCAAATTGAGCCCATGATCACATGTGAATTCAGTCCAACCAAATTAATATTTAAAACCCCAACAAGTCTCATGTTTAAATAAGTCCATAAATGTTACGGTAATAACATAGGTCCATAAATGTACGGGGTGTTACATACTTCCCCCCTTAGAAACATTCGTCCTCGAATGTTAGTAACATCGTCTCATTTACAACAAAGTTACATCTAAGTGTATCCTTCATGTTCTCATATACACATGATAATTGGAAAGATATACGTAGGTACCTCTTCATATGTGAGATCCTCCGTAACCTGTACATCCAATGGGAGCAATACGGATGGATCTCCTATACACTTCAAAGCATTGAATCATGAAATACTGAATAAACTGTGGAGAGTTCTTGGGGTAGTGCTAATTGATATGCACTTACCCGTCCCACTTCCCGATTGGAAGATGAATACATTGCCTATAACCTTCAGGTTTTCTGACGTTCTACTTTTACTGGTTGACAATTTGGATATTGAGCTACATTTTTTTCAATGTTCTTCTTCATGTTACCCCACCAATACATGTCCTTCAAATTATAATACATTGTGGTAGCTCCCGGATGAATAGAATGCTACGAGTCGTGAATGATGTGTCTTTATTATAATATGTCTCCTTAATTTATCTACATCTGGTACACACAATTTTCTATGGCACTGGATCACTTCCTCTTGCGTAATATCAAATGCCTTTGTTAACTTTTGTTGTACATTCTCTCTCAGCTGCGATAACATAGAATCCGCATACTAGTTTTCCCTTACTTCAGCTACTAATGAAAACTCTACCACATTTTTTTCACTGTGACTCTTTCATCTGGAGTTTCAAGAAAATGAACTACCAAGCTATCCAATCTGTGTAGTCAGACTATACTTTGCTTTTCCATAAACTGGCCACTAGTGCTTCCTATTTCTTTGCGGCTTAATGCATCAGCTACCACATTTACCTTCCCTGAATAATATATAAAATATCGATATCATAGTCTTTTTAAGAGTTCCAATCACCCTTGCTGCCTCACATTGAGGTCCTTCTGCTTAAAAATATACGGTAAACTTTCTATAATCAGTATATATATATATATCAATGTGAACGATCATGTGTCAAATAAGTTCTTTATTCATATGGGCGCAATTGTCTTGAAACATAAACTATCACAAATACTACATACCCTTCTGTACCTTTGGAAAGTACTAATACGAGTGTAGAAGTCAAGTTACCTTTCAGCTCTTGGAAACTCTTATTCTTTCGTCTGATACCGTGTGACCCAAGAATTCTATAGATTTTAACCAATCTCACATTTAGAAAACTCTGCATATTACTTGCAATCGCGAAGAATCCATAGTACCTGTAGTAAGTAATTAGCATAGTCCTCTTGTGGTCTTGAATACACCAGGATGTCCTCTATAAACGTTGTCGCGAATGCATCCAAAAACATATGGCTTGAACACCTTACTCATCAGATCCATAAAAATAGTTGGTGCATTTGTTAGTCCAAATGACATAACTAGGAATTCATAGTGACCCTACCGTGTTCGAAAAACTGTCGTGGGCATATATTTTTTTTTTTTCTAAATTCCAATCTCAAGTCAATCACTTTTTTGTAAAAAAAAAAATAAATATATCTGGCACCCTGTAATGAGTCAAATAAATCAGCAACTCTGGGGAGGGGATATTTGTCTAGAAGGGGAATAATTGTTCTTAATCATCACTTTATCCAGTTACCAACTATCAATACACATTCACAATATGCCATCATTCTTTCGTACGCATAATACTGGTGGACCCCAAGGGAACATACTAGGCCTTATGAATCCTTTTGGATATCATTTTCTTTGGGATTCATCGATATCATTTTCTTTGCTCTCAGTGATCCCACATTATCCTTCCATTCAAGAACATTCTTTTGTGGAAAATGAAAATATAACTTCTTAGTTCAGCCATCTACTGTGGTACATTCCATAAAATCCACCCTTTCCATCTCAATAAGATCAATCAGTGTGTCATGACCATAAACAATTACTATACAATTACGATAAACTCTTTTAGCTACAATAGATTCCCCTTTTGGTGTAGATACCTCTAATAGGTTAACTAATAATTTCGGTGTTCTTTTAAAAAAAAATGTCAGCAATCAATAGAGTAACATATGGTAAGGTAGAACCCGGATTAATCAATGCATATACTTTATGTGAAAAGACAGATAATGTACCTGTCACTAGATCAGGGTAGGCCTCCAAATTTTGCTGACCCGCTGGAGCATAGGTAGAACTGGTTGCTCCTATAGCACCTCTACCACGACCAACCGGCTGCACACCTCGATCTAATGAAGGAACCGATGATGATGATGCAACAGTTGATCCCATAGGTCGCGTCATATTACCCGTGACCCTTATTTGGGCAGTCTCTCACCAGGTGCCCGGACATACCGCACCAAAAGAAAATATTCATTCCAAATCGGCATTCTTTTAAATGAAGCTTTCCGCAGGGTTGACACGGCTGGCGAGAAAACCCCGATTGATTCATACTTCCCTGTTCTTGATACCCCGCTGTTTGTGAACCTCGAATTCCACTACTTTGATCAATGTAACTGCCTCTAAGCCCTTGGAATTGGGATTGAGTGCCTGCTGTAGGATAATAAAGTGAGGGTCTCAGAGGTCTATTAAAAACCCGAGGCCTAAAGTCTCCTTGGGACGCCATAAACTGTCCCATAGGTCCAGCCCTCTTTGACGGTTCTTCTTCAAATTTTTGTGTCCTTCTCCGTTGCCTCTGATCCTCCATTTTCTGTGCAAAGGCTTGTATTTTTGCTATATCCATATCTCTATTTAACGTAGCAATAGTAAAGTCCCTCACCAAATGTGGCTCCAATTTTTCCACGTACCGATGGACTCTATCGGCCATAGTGGCTACTACATTTGGAGCATACCTAGCCAAAGAATTAAATTGAAGACTGTACTCTCTAACACTCATATTCCCCTAATGGAGATTTAAAAACTGATCCGTACGAGCCTCTCGGATCTCATAGGGAAGATAGTGGTCAAGGAATGTCGTTTTAAATTCTTCCCAATCAGCTGGATTTGCACCGGTACCACGAGATCTCTTCCAATCTTCATACCATAATATCGCCTCTCCTTTCAATCTATATGCCGCTAGCTCAACTGTTTCTATACCAGTCGCATGCATAACATTTAAAGATCTTTGAATTTGATCCACGAAATCCTGTGGATCTGCTTTCGGATCTGACCCCGTGAATATAGGAGGGTCTAGTTTCAGAAGGTCCTATGCTCGCCGACTAGATACTCTAGTTGTGTCATCCTCACTTGCCATTTGACCAATTCATCCCTGTGTCAGTACAGCAACTATTTGTGTCAACATATGCACTGCATTCCTTAAATTCTGATCAGTGACATTCATGGGCGGTTCTACGGGTACTTCTCTACCTCTTGGCTCTTTTGGAGCTGGGAAAGCAGAAGAAGACCGCAATGCAATGTCAGTATCAGCCCCACCTTGACTAGCTTGGTCAGGTGGCGAGTTACTTGTGCCCTCACCGGCAAGCCTATCCACTTGCTTACCTTTGCCTCTACCTCTTCTTGTCATAGGCATTTTTACTATAAACAAGAAAACCAGTTTCAAGGTCAGATATGATTCCACTTGCATCATTGGCTCTATTGTACGATTTAGAATGAAGAAAAGAAAACAACTCCTAAATGTCCCGCAGCCTCCTACTTATAAATGTGGTGCACAACACATCCATAAGTAAGACTCTACTCAGACACGGCTTTGTAGACACCCATAGGATGACCTGCTCTGATACCACTTTTGTCACACCCCAAATTCCATTGAGGCGGACTGGCACCCAAAGTCGATGAGGCCCGAGAGAACCAATCTTTGCTCATGTCCATTCATATGCATGTCATTCAAGAAACATTACCATCATGTATAGATAAAAGATGCTAATAGCGGAAGTCATAAACAAACATGAGATATACATATATATATGAAACTTGGCCGTTGGGGCCACCCTGTCAAGATGGACATACATCTCTTACTTTCACATTCCCACATACGTCTATAAAGCCTCTATCAGATACATGTACACAACCATCCTAAAGTCGGGATAAGTCCCCGATTTATACAACATGTACATAATACCCAAAATCAATGCACACATGTGACCTTGAAAGCCCCAAACCAACTGGTGCTCACCAATGATCTGCAAATGATCCACAACCTACTATGGAGGTCTATAAGCACTTGTGCTTGCAGCAAGTAAGGTAAGTCCCCCAAGGGGGTCAGTATGAAGAATGTACTGAGTATGTAAGGCTGTAAGAAACTGCATGATACATAAGGCCCACAATAGAATCAAATATGAGAGAATAGCCCATGTGGATAAACCATCAATCTGAAGTTAGGAACCATGTACTTTACATTCATTAATTTCTTTCTTTATGTACATAACCATTGACCATTATCGCTAAATGCATAACCATCACTCTATGCAACCATCAATAAATGTAACCGTCAATATATGCAACCGTCAATAAATATAACCGTCAATATATGCAACCGTCAATAAATGTAACCGTCAATATATGCAACCATCAATAAATGTAACCGTCAATATATGCAACCGTCAATAAATGTAACCATCAATATATGCAACCGTCAATAAATATAACCGTCAGTATATGCAATCGTCAATAAATGTAACCGTCAATATATGCAACAGGTTCGGCCCTTTAGGCTACCCCCTGTCAGGTTCGGCATCAAGTTAGGCTTTTGCCCCACTGAGTTTCCCCCCTGCTATCACCCGAAAATCAATGAAGCAGGTTCGGCATCAAGTTTGGCTTTTGCTTCACTGAGCTTTCCCCTGATCCAATAATATCGGTATCGGCTTGAGCTAGGCTTTCGCCCCCAAGGATGCCACCCGTACTCAAAGAACCATAAAGTAACCAGAAAGTAAACATGAGTAACCATAGAGTAACCATAAATGCATTACTTCTTTCATTACTCCAACTCATTATTTATGTCTTTTACTTATGTGAGATTGATACATTGGGGATCATGAAATTATTGGAAACACATATGCATTACTTCATTCTTTACTTCTTGAGAGATTGATATGTTGATAGTCGTAACATTACTGGATCTTTGGAACCTCAATTTATGATTATGAGACATGTGAATAACAAAATATGATAACCTGACATGAGATACTTTGAGACCTCTCGAAAAAGGAACAGGTACGATGACAATGCGAACAATATATGCTGCAGAAGGATACGGTAAGAGTAACCTTACATACCTTATGTTCTCAATACTAATACACAGTCCTATATGTGAATACAATAATCCAGCTCCTTCGTTATGTTTCACTCTACAACACAAGTACATAACGGAGCTCACGTTAACAACTAGTTACCTTACAAGTGCATAAGATGACAATGAGTTACGTGACTGCTATATAGCGTCATTTCATCCTTTACAATACAATCCACTGCATTACCATGACAACAACATCATCACATTTCACACATTGACTAAGACATCATAAACCAATAACATTTCACACCAAGTTTACCCTTTACACTTCCTCATTAACACTACGTTATCTTTTCTCCGTCAAGTCACTCGATAGCTTTCACAATAACACTTTAACAACAATCCATATTTTATACCATTCAAAATACCTCCTGTATACTCCTTTATATTCATTTAAAAGGTACCATAAGTTGATAATTGCATCCATAAAGGGTATAGGGGCTTTGGGGGGTCAAAGAGACGCAAAAACAAGCAATTCGGGGTTCTTGGCTGACCTTCGAAGCCACCTGAGCTGAGGTGCGCCAGAAGGTTCCCTTTGGCAGTAGCCAGAGGCACCTGCGAAGTCACCTGCGCCCGCAGGTGCTTCATCTGCGAGGGCGGGTGCCCGTTTCGACCAAAAAGGGCCTCTTTTGGGTCTTTTTTTTGTAATAAATGGTCCATGATCATAACTAACCTTCTCTTAACATATTTTAGATCATATTAAATGCAAATGAACAGCCATGGTTTCATAACGCACATAAACATCACCAAACTACATTTTTCTTTCAATACGTCACCAATTCCATGCCCAATTTCGTAATAACAATTTCAAACATTATGTACAAGAATAAAACAAGTTAGGGCTATAATAACATATCACATGTCAATATTGAATTTGTCAAGTTCACTTCCTTCAAGACCACAAGTCCATTTTCAAGCTTGCAAGGCAAAACCCTTCACCGATTAAGCAAACACAAATTGTTTTACACATAGTGAACTTCTCACACTTCACCAACATAACCAACATGATATAAACCATATTCCATGCATAAAATATATTTAACCATAATAATATACACTTACCAATACTCACAAAGTGATGATCTTGGCCAAAGAGATGAAGGCTTAGGGTTTGGAAGAGAAAAGAGTGTTGTGGAAATTTCTAGAAATTGCATGTGGCTTTTGTTGATTAAAAAATCTGAATTGTGGCCTTATATAGTGCCTCATGGTCATCCTTAGCCATCCACTTAGTCAATAATTGAGGGTTGTCTTTGGTCAAAGCAAGAATGGATCATTTTTTTTCATTTTTGGGCCATGTCTTTCTTGTAGATATTGGGCCTCAAATTGAGCCCATGATCACATGTGAATTCAGCCCAACCAAATTAATATGTAAAACCCCAACAAGTCTCATGTCTAAATAAGTCGATAAATGTTACGGTAATAACATAGGTCCGAAAATGTACGGGGTTTTACATTGTTACAGGAATTTTGGAGAAGTATGAGAAGGTATTAGGGCAGAAAATTAATAAGGAAAAAAGTGCTATCTATTTACACAAAAATGTATCAGAAAGAGAGGTGATAGTAGTAGAGGTAGCCACTGGAATCTTAAGGAGCATGGCAATACATCAGACATAAGGAGCAACCTAATAAGATTCTAAAGAAGATATGGGTGAAAGGACTGCCATTCAAAATTGCATTCTTCATGTGGAGGTTATTGAAATTCAAAGTGTCTGTGGATGATAGAATCAGAAGATAGGGTTATGAATGACCTTCAAGGTGTTGGTGCTGTACAAATCCTGCACAGGAGACAATGTCCCATGTGTTTTTACACTCAGAAGCTACTAACAGGACTTGGTTCTATTTTTCTTCTTTTAAAGGATTAAATATTCAAGTCTTGAATTTGAGAGAAGTTATCATATTGTGGTGGGAAGCAGAAGTGAGGCAAGGAATGAAATCTTACTATCATTCTTTACCAAGCATCATAGTATGGGAATTGTGGAGAAGAAAAAACAGCAAAAAGCATGAAGGAAAGAAGAAACAGCAAGAAGCATGAAGGAAAGAATATGTCATGGCAGAGGATCACTCACAACATCATAGGAATTTGATAATGCTATTAAAGGTTAAAAAGCCAAAACATAACTTTTCTTACAACTGGACAGGGATATTAAAGGAGCTGGGATAGATAAGGACTGGGATCAAGATTACCAAAGTAGAATGGAAATTCCCTCCTGAAGGATGGATGAAGTACAATACATATGGTGCATCTAGAGGAAATTCAGGAGTAAGTGCATATGCTTTCTGTTTGAGAAATGCAAGTGGAGATTTAATATATACAGAAGGGGCTACTATAAATGACACTACTAATATAGAAGCAGAAGCTAAAGCAATTCTAGAAGCTACCAAACATTGCAATCAAGAATAATTGGACCATAAAACCAACAGCCTAAACTATCACTTTTTATCATATACTTCTACTAACAACACTTGAATAATGATTATGTTTTCCTTGTTTCTCTAGGGACACTTTTTACGATTGTTGAGTCAACTCTTTGTTAAAAAATTCTTGCACTTTATAGTTTCTTAGAATTTCAATCGTTGGATAGAACGGACATCTCACGATCAAGAAAACCTTTCTCATCTGCCATGAAGTCTAGCACTATAAAATATTAGTAAATCCAATACCGTTAAAATATGAATGATCTTTTATTTTACCATATGAAGCAACATCAAAAAATGTGATTTTCATATAACTATATTTTTCTTTTTTCATGTTTGAATAAAAAATCAAAAAAAGGATTAAAAAGAGTTGAATAAAATATTGCAAAATAAAAATAAAGAGAAAAAATGAGAAAAAAAAAAAGAAGATATAAAGAGGACAGCGAGGCAGATCTTGGCAAGGCATTGTCAATAGGGCAAAATTGCGAGAAAAAAAGATACCAAAAAGGACGAGTCAAAATATTGTGTATTTTTATCCAGCCCCATCCTATTTACATCCCTAAATAAAAGCGTTCATTCTTGCATATTCAGTAGTCATTACAAATTAAGTTGAGTTAATTAGAAGCTTGGATGATCTCTAAAATTTGGATAATTGGTCATCAGAGTCACTCAATTTTGTTGTCTTTCAAAAGCTACTAAATTTTACCAATATAGCTTTCATCGTCATTATTCCAGAAAATAATTTTCGGTACCTATTAAATGACATGACAGCTATAAATTTTTAGAAAAAAGTATTTTAATAATTTAAAACTAGTATTTAATTATTGTTCTGGATCAAACTTTAATTATTACTTTCTTGTTCTTTAATTTGTTTGTTTTTTCTTGTTACTCTTCATTAAATGAATTTAATAAGATGTCATCTTCAGTGTGAATATTTTAGATCTGTTATCGGATATACTGAAATAATCAAATTTGGGTATTCTATAACTAATTATATCATCTTATTTTAGCAGTTTTCGTATGTTTATTTTTCTCTCTCTTGTTATTCTTCAATAGTTGAATTTGCAAAAATTGTACTTTATGTAATTGATTGATATCATTATTTTATACTAGCAGTTTTCTTAAACTAGGTTTCATAATTTTTGAAAAATTTTAAAAATTAATTCCACAAATCTTGAAATTTTTTTGCTTTTTTTAATTAATAAAAGGAAATTTCATTGTCTTTTAAGAACTCTAATTACTTTTCATTCATCACGTTAAAGATTTGAAATGAACCAAAGGGTTCTTTAAAGACGTTTCTTATATAATCAATTCACTAAACGAGTAGGATTTATGATAAAATGGATTCTAAATAATTTAAGTATTAATTTAATTTTCTTAACTAATTTTTCTAAAAAGTTAGAGTGGCATTTTATTAAATAAGTATCAAGAATTATATTTTTTAAAATAAAAATCATGAAAACTAGCCTGACAAAATTGAAATACTTTAAAAAAATAAAATAAAATTAAGTGATCATCTATGCTTCTTCATTATATTTTGGCGTGTCTTATATTTTTTATTCAAATTCAGTTGCATCCTCATTAATGTTCAACTTAGATCACGAGTTCACGACACTTAAAGACTTTGCAAAACTTCTCGAGTGGAATATGGTACGTTGGACTTCAAAGATGACTTCAAAAGAACAATAAACAACAACACGTTACCAAGGTCCAAACAACGAGACCAAACTCTCAAAAAAAAAAAAAAATTAGATTATCCCCACAACAAGCACAAACAACAGAACAAAATAAACTGATTCTACTCCTATATTCCTGTAATTAACTCAACTTTTAAATTATTGAAGGTTTTTGAACGAAGACTAGGGGAAACAACAGTAGTATAACAAATAGTAGTATATAGCTCAAAGAAGTTAAAAGAATCATATCTAACGGTAAGTAAATAAAAACTGGGGGGGGTTTGTAAGTAAGCAATAACGACAACGATTTCTGATTATAGAGTTTGTAGTCAATATGAGAAATACACTAGGACTGTGATCCCCAATGATTCCTTAACTCCACTGGTTACTTGTGCTGACAAAACTGTCTCGCTATGTTGCATGTAAAATCTGACAAGATATGTTCATCTAAACGTCTCTTGACCTTGGTTAGATGAATTTCACTCTTCTCCTCTCGGTCTTCGAGTGTCACACTCCTAAACCTTGTCCTGGATCTCAGATAACTATTCCCGCTAAGGCTCAAGTTATTAGATGAAGGTTGATATCTTCAAATCTCTGTTGTTATTCCTTTTTCCCAATCTCTACCTCTCTTCCGAGCAAGTCTAGAATACAGGCGAGTTTCTAACGTTTGCAACCGTTAGAAGATCAATCACAATGAAGAAAATAACAATGCATGTATTCACACCGGTTCAGAATTGCTTTATACTTAACTCATTTCGTTAATTCCTCATGGTTCACACAACCCTAGTTAATGAGTTTAGCTGCTCATGTTCACAAGAGCACAAGAAGAATTCAAAGATGAAAACATAATTGTAAACTCACAATAATGAGGAAAAACTGAAATCTCAATATGAATAAAACCCTAGAATCAATATCCTAAGATTACAAAACCAATAATGTGTTTATAATCTCAAAATACTGAAAAACTATCTCAAAGTAATGTACTGATTAACTCTTGTGCATAGGACAATACAGGGGTATTTATAGATACAAGGATAATCCTATCCAAATCAAAATAGGAGAACTGAGTCGGCAAATTTCCACGGTATCGTGACTTGGTGTCGTGGAACCAAGTCACGCCACGTAGGTAAGTGTCGTGGAATCAGGCTCAAATAGACATCTTCAAAAGTTGACTCACGCCACCGAGTCACGGCACGTGGATCCTCTCGTGGAACTCAGGATCTTGTCCAGGCTGCAGAAGGTGACTCACGACAACCACCCACGTCACGTGGGTGGACTCACGGCACGTGAGTCCCTGCCGTGGGTCACTCCTTGTCTTCGACTTGGCTCTTCTCTTCTTCATATGCTCAACTTTAGTGCCTTCTTCTTCACTTTTCCTCCATTTAGCCTTCAAAACCTATTTTCCTGCAATGTAGGACAGAAAACACATCATACCCACAAGATATACCTAAGTTATTGCATATTTTCCTTGTTTTAAGCGTCGAAAGTGTCATGTGATCATGGCACATCAACACCCTCAACTTAGAACGTTTGCATGTCCTCAGGGGAACAAAGCAAAAACCAACCTATACGATGCTTAATTAAGAGAAACCTAAGGGACCTATGGCAGTCAACTCATTGCCTTGAGCGCAAAAAACTTTTCTAACCCCTATTTCTTGCAAATCAAAAACCACAGTGTGTACCCTTGCAACATAGTATCATGACATAGAAGGGATCAAGTGATGGCATAAGATTATGAACAAATAACTAAGCTTACATGCAAATGACATTATCCGAACAGATAGCAGATAACAATACAACCCATGTACTCTCACAGTAAAGAAGTCTCATACACTCATAGTAGACTAATGAATCTCAAACTAGGGACTCGCTCAAAACACTCTCGCTCACAAAGACGTTCAAACAGTGTGCATGAAATACCATAGGCTTGCCCTTATTTTCTATGCCTTAGTTTTTCGGACAGTTGTTAGGATCACTATCGGACTTTAATCGTCTTGTAATGTAGGATTGGGGATGGGTATGGTACATATGGATATGGTGACTCAACCCTCTTTGACACTACACTATTTTTGGCTCCACTTTTCAACCATGCTTATTTATTCTCCCTTATTCTCCTTCATTTATTTTCAGATTTTCAGGTGTGATTTTCTTCACTTTCAAAACACAATTTTTCTTTTTTTTTTTTCATTTCACTTTATTATTATTTTTTCTTCACACCCAAATCTATTTTTTTCCTCTTTTACTACCCCTTCTTCATACCCAAATCAATCTACGCACCCCTATAATAGCCACCCTCAACTTACGCGATTTGCCTGAGTTGAGGTACACAATGTCCAAAGAGGGACGAGGGCCAAAACAGGTTCATTATAAATCAAAATGGGAAGGTGAATAGGCTAATAAAAGAAACAAGTCAATTACGGCTCAAAATTGGGATCAAGGGATACTAAATTCATTTGGTCAGGCATTTAGGCTACATGTGGACTTATTCAAAAACGGCCTATGATCCTTTCCTAACCACTATCCTCTAATCTAGGCAAGACTAACCGGGCAAGTTCTGAATCTCACTTACAAAGTCAACTAAGTAATGACCTCACACACACATAGCACAGGGTTGTATTATCAACTACTACCTATCTGGGTTCATGCAATGCTAGCTACAGTTATTCTGCCTATAATACTAATGCCATAACAAGATCCAACAGCTGTCACAAACTAACATACTACTCACACAATTCAAAACAAAAATTTTCATGAGGGGTATCCTTTTAGACAATCACAAAGCATCCTTAATATTCAAAATACGTTCAAAATTGGACTGCACTAAGGTTTCTCTATTTTTCTCCTAATTAAACACAAAAACACATAATTATATAAATCACTACCTGAACATGCTGGTTCTACTATGATAGCACTTGAGGGAAAAGAAATACGGCAACAAAAAACCCCAAGAGGACATATAGACCCACAAGTACCTCCGCCCCCCCACCAAATAAGCATGTATTATCCCCAATGCATTAGACTAAAATAAAACAAGGGAGTTAGGAACATACCTGTGGCACCCTAGGTGCGCGAGTCTAATGTCGATCAAAATAACAAAAATTAAAGTAAATGTAGTAATAGCAAGACACCTTGGGTTGCCTCCCAAGCAGTGCTTGATTTAACGTCGCGGCACGACACGGGTGTCTTGATTACTCAGACTTCATCAAGATATCCCTTGGGTTTGCCTCTAGGGTCATCTAAAATATTTATTTCTGCAACCACCCTCATGTCCATTGGTTGCTTCATAGTTCAACAAACGTTGAATGTGACTCCCTTATTATTCAGCCTGAATTTCAGCTCACCTCGCTCCATATCTACCAATGCTCTGCCGGTGGCTAAAAATGGTCTCCCCAAAATTGTGGGCATCTCAAAATCGACCTCACAGTCCAAGATAACAAAGTCAACAGGAAAAATGAAGTTTTCAACATTGACAAAAACATCAAATAATATGCCCACAGGTTTCTTGATCGTACGATCCGCCATCAACAACTGCATCTTTGTTGGCTCGAGGGTTCCCAAACCTAGTTTCTTGAATACTGCCAGCGACATCAAGTTAATGCTTGCACCTAGGTCACATAAAGCTCTGGCGAAGTGAACTGACCCAATTGTGCATGGAATTATGAAGGCACCGGGATCGTCTTTCTTTTGCACAAGAGAACGGGATGCAATTGCACTACAATGGTACAAATCCACAACAAACTCATAACTAATAGTTCTCTTCTTTGTGACCAACTCTTTCATGAACTTTGCATATCCCGGCATTTGTTCCAGCGCCTCCACAAATGGAATGTGTATAGAAAGTTGCTTTAATATAGACATGAAATTATGAAATTTTCCATCCTCCTTCTTCTTCTTTAAGCGCTGAGGGAATGGAGGTGGCAGCTTAGGAATGGGGTTTAGCATTTCTGGGGCTTTCTTTTCTTTCTCGTTTTCAACATTCACCTTATTCTCATCAGTTTGAGGCTTTTCAACTTCTTTCATGATCTCCCCACTACCAATTTTATTATTATCCACCTTCTTCTTGAGATGTTATGGGAAAGGTGGAGGAAGTTTTAGGAATGGAACATACTTATTTAGAGCCTCCTTTACCTTTTTTGTGGCATTCGTTTGCTCTTCCAGTGTAGCCTGAACACCCTCAACTTGTTTGGGTGCCTCAATGAGAGTCATTCCACTTCTTGTGGTGATATCCATACAATGAGCATCATTTTTTGGGTTTGGGATGGTGTTGCTCGGAAGTGTACCTAGTTGACGCTGGTTCAATGCCACCGATAACTGCCCAAACTGTTGCTCCAACTATTTGATGGTTATTGAGTGAGACTCAACCTTTTGACTTATTCCCGAAATGTATGACTTAATCTCTTTTAGACAGTTTTCTTAGCTTTCTGACCTCGTAACCAGTTTATTCATAAGGTATTCAATCCTTGAATTTCCAGACTCAGCATCGCGGCTACCTGGTAGTACGTAAAGACCATTCTTCTCTCTATAATCATCATTTCACCTCCAATCACCGTACCAATCTCGTTCTCTATCTCTATATCCTGATTTATTGTAATTGTATCTATAGTAGCTTCGACCTTGATTCCCTTGCCTCGAGTTCCAAGTGTCTTGATTAGACCCTTGGCCCTTGGCTCGGAAACCCGCCAATTCGCAATCCAGGTATTTATCCTCCTCATCAGATTCACTATCATCATGCCTAGGCGTTTTACCTTGTTTACCTATAGCATGTACCTTTTTAGCATCTCTAGCCATAATCTGTTTGGCCAGAAGACCGATTTCTGTCCTCAACTGAGCGACCTTTTGAGCTACAGATTCGTCCAAAGCCCATTGTACTAGTGAAGCTCCAAAAGCATATGTGCCAGCCTCGGTTGGTCTTAGTGATATGATCTAATATCTCCGAAGCTCATTCCCATCTCATACTCATGAATGCTTCACCAGTGATAGTATCTGCTACCGCATTTGTGTTGGCATTTAAAGCTCTGTAGAAGATTTCAAGTAAGTTCCTATCACTCATCCTATGATTTGGCACATTCTGTAGCTTTCTCTTGAACCTTAGCCATGTCTCATACAGTGCTTCAGAATGTAGTTGTCTGAAATTATAAATTTCATCCTTCAACTGTAGCATCTTGGAAGGTGGAAAGAATCTTTCCAGAAATTGATTTGTTAACTCTTGCCAAGTAGTGATTGAACCTCGTGGTAATTCTACCAACCACAAAGTCGCTTCTCCTGTTAGAGAGAATGGCAACAATCTCAATCAAATAGCCTCTTGGTCAACTCCAGGCAGATTATACGACGTGCAGATCCCCACAAAATTCATCACGTGCATGTTTGGATTATCAGTAGGAAGACCGGCGAACACACCCTTCAAGTTCAGTAGGTGAATCATGGCACTGGTAATGTCAAACTTAGTGCTCGAAGGTAACTCAGTTGGAATAATGGCACCAGTCTCTATTGGCTCAAAGTAGGCCACGTCTTCTTCCTTAGGATCATCATAAACTGGCATATGCCGTCTTTGAAGTGGTTGTTGAGCTCTCAATCTTCTTTGTCTCACTTCAGCCTCAGCCAGTCGCTGAGCTGCCTCTTGCATAGCTCGATTATCCCTCTCTACTTGTCTAAGAGCAGCTTGTCAAGCATGCTCTTCTCATGTCAATCGAGCGATAGTTTGATCCGCTGTTTCATGGCCAACTGGCTAAATTTGTTGATTATGAACGTCTCCCATGAGGGAAGGATTCTGAACTTTGTCGGTATTCACCATTCTTCGATTTGCCCTCAGAGTCCTTTTTATTTCAAGATCAAGTGGAATAAAGGGATTGTCTTGACTCCTAGTACTGGGCATACACCAGCGTGTGCCCTTAAAAGTATAGAAAAACAATACCAATCAACTCCAACCAGTACTAATCAACTCCGTAATCGTATTCCCCGGCAGAAGCGCCAAAATTTGATGTAGCCCAAAATATGTCTCCTAAGAAGTATAAAGCGGTCGCTGCCAAAAATAGAACCCAACTAGGTTGGGGTCTATCCCACAGGGAATAGGTCAAAGTTTATGCAGAATGCTAGTTTGAGTAACTGGTAAGTAAATAAAAACTGGGGTTTTTTGTAAGTAAGAAATAACGGTAACGATTTCTGATTATAGAGTTTGTAGTCAATATCAGAAATACACTAGGACTGTGATCCCCAGTGATTCCTTAACTCCATCGGTTACTTGTGCTGACAAAACTGTCCCGCTATGTTGCATGCAAAATATGACAAGATATGTTCATCTAAACGTCTCTTGACCTTGGTTAGATGAATTTCACGCTTCTCCTCTCGGTCTCCGAGTGTCGCACTACTAACCCTTGTCCTGGATCTCAGATAACTATTCCCGCTAAGGTTCAAGTTATTAGATGAAGGTTGATAGGTTCAAATCTCTGTTGATATTCCCTTTTTCCAATCTCTACCTCTCTCTCGAGCAAGTCTAGAATACAGGTGAGTTTCTAACATTTGCAACCGTTAGAAGATCAATCACAACGAAGAAAATAACAATGCATGCATTCACACCGGTTCAGAATTGCTTTGCACTTAAATTATTTCATTAATTCCTCATGGTTCACACAACCCTTGTTAATGAGTTTAGCTACTCATGTTCACAAGAGCACAAGAAGAATTCGAAGATGCAAAACATAATTGTAAACTCACAATAATGAGGAAAAACTAAAATCTCAATATGAATAAAACCCTAGAATCAATATCCTAAGATTACAAAACCAATAATGTGTTTATATGCTCAAAATACTGAAAAACTATCTCAAAGTAATGTATTGACTAACTCTTGTGCATTGGACAATACAAGGGTATTTATAGATACAAGGCTAATCCTATCCAAATCAAAATAGGAGAACTGAGTTGGCAACTTTCCACGGTATCATGACTTGGTGTCGTGGAACCAAGTCATGCCACGTAGGTGAGTGTCGTGGAAATCAGGCTCAAATAGACATCTTCAGAAGTTGACTCACGCCACCGAGTCATGCCATGTGAGTGGACTCACGGCACGTGGGTCCTCTCTTGGAACTCAGGCTCTTGTCCAGGCTGTAGAAGGTGACTCACGGTAGCCACCCACATCACGTGGGTGGACTTACATCACTTGAGTCCCTGCCGTGGGTCACTCTTTGTCTTCTACTTGGCTCTTCTGTTCTTCATATGCTCAACTCTAGTGCCTGCTTCTTCACTTTTCCTCCATTTAGCCTTCAAAACCTATTTTCCTATGATGTAGGACAGAAAATACATCATACCGACAAGATATACCCAAGTCATTGCATATTTTCCTTGATTTAAGCATCGAAAGTGTCATGTGATCATGACATATCACCAACCTTATAATTCGTGGGATGACACTTATAGTCTGACAACTCCTTCATCTTTTTTGCTTCCTTGACCAACTAGGACTTAGCAATGTCAAGTTGATCCTTGAATCCCTTGGCCATATGGTAAGGCCCTGAACTCTTTTCTTTAAATATGGTCTGTACTGAATGGATGTTTGTGGCTGCTAGCCCGTGGCTAACTCGAATGGTGTCTGCCCTGTAAACTCACTCCACTGGAAGTTATATGAGAATTGGGTTATGTCTAAGAGTATCGCTCAATCCTTCTGATGTGAACTCGTAAAGTGCCTTAAGTAGCACTCCAATAAGGCATTGACCAATTCCATCTGTCCATCCATTTGTGAGTGAAAATTAATGAAGAAATTCTACTCTTTTCTAAGCATATCAAATAGCTCTCTCTAAAAGTTTCTTGTAAAATCCAGGTCTTGATCGCTAATGATGTGCCTCTGGAAGCGCCAATACTTCACCACATTCTTGAAGAATAGTTTGGCAGCCTCTCTGGCTGTGCAACTTATTGTGGTGGGCATGAAGCTAGAATATTTTGAAAATCTATCCACCACGACCATGATCGTCCCATATCTGTTGGACTTTGTCAAGCAAGTGATAAAGTTCATAGTCACACTTTCCCATGAATGCTTCACAATAGGTAATGGATCCAGAAGTCCTCCAAGTAGTTGTTGTTCCATTTTATTTTGTTGACACATAATAAAAGTCTACATATGGCATTCAATATCTTCACGCATGTGTGGTCACTAATAAACTGAATCAATTAAGACCCTTGTACGATGCTAGCGGGTGCCTAGCCTATAATGTATTGTGGCTTTCCTTCCTGATATGCCACCTAATGTTTTCAAACTTTGGCATATAGACCCTCCAAACTATGATGATTAATAGCCCGTATTCAACCTAGAAACGTTTTGTCTTGCCTTGGGCGAATAACTTCATAGGCTAATTTGCTATCGAGTCATGTTGTATGTATCCTTAATAGCTTCCAAAATGTCACAACTGGTTATGGTGATGGCAGCAAGCTCAAACTTCCTACTCAAAGTGCCAGCCACAATGTTGCCCTTTCCTGGCTTGTACTCCAACACATAGTCAAACTCTACTAAGAAATCCTACCACTAGCTTGCTTTTGTGTGAGCTTCTTTTGTAATTGGAAATAGTTAGTGTCAACATTGTCGGTCTTGACTAGGAACTTTGACCCAAGCAAGTACTGTATCCACATACATAAGTAATGCACTATGGTAGTCATCTCTTTCCCTGTTACAGTGTACTGTTGTTTTTTCTTATTCAGCTTGTGGCTCTCAAATGCAATAGGGTGTCTATCTTGTATCAAGACACTTTTCATGGAAAAGTCAGAAACATTAGTATGTACCTAAAAAAATGTCTTATTAAAATCAGGCAACACCAGGACTAGATTTTCTATCACGGTGTCCTTAAGATCATTAAAATGCTTTTTGAGAGTACTCACTTAATGAGTTGGCCTTAGCAGAGTAGCTGCTAATGAACATCTGATAATAGTTAGCAACTACAAGAAAAAATCTATGCTCGATCAACTTCATGGGCTCCTCCCACTCTTTAATAACCCATACTTTGGCCTCATCCATGCTCAAAAGACCTTGGCTAATGACATGACCCAAAAAGTGTACCTCATGCTATAAAACTCACACTTCTCCTATTTAATGTAAAACTTGTATTAGAAGACTTGGAAAACCTTTTCCAAGTGCTCTGCATGCTCCTCCAAGGTGCGCTATATATGGCTATGTCATCTAGGTACACTACCACAAACTGGTCCAGGAAGGGATGGAAAAGCTTATTCATCAGCATGAAAAGGTAAAGTGTGTATTGGTTAACTAGTCAAAGGGCATAACAAGCCACTCATAGGCTCCATATCTTGTCAGGCACGTCGTCTTTGGCTTATTCCCATCTACTATGTGCACTTGTTAGTAACCGTTTTAAAGATCCAACTTGGTAAAGTACTTGGCATGTCCAAGTCTATCGTACAAGTCAGCAAGAAAGGGGGTAGGGCATTTTTTTTATGATCACATTATTGAGCGCCTGGTAGTCTATGCATAAGTGCAATGACCCATCCTTCTTCTAAAATAAGACAAGTGCTCCATAGGGTGCTTTAGAGGGTGGGTATGATTGGCTTCTAGAAACTCTTTTAATTTCTTTCTTAGCTCCTCTCAGAGCCATGAGGTATGGGGAATATGCAGGTGGCTTGTCCCTGGGCTCCAACTCTATCTTATGATCCACTTTGCGCTTAGGAGGCAAGTGTCATGTAGTTCCTCGGGCATTACATCCTTTTTTTCTTCGAGCAGTTTCTCTATGCATGGTGCCAATGCCTTTTTGGAAACATTATATTTACCCAATCTTGTAATGGGGGCTATGAACATCAGCTCCCTCTTCTTAAAGCCCTTTACAAGCTACATGGCCGATAATTATGTTTGTCCTTCTATTTTTGGCACTTTATACATGAACTCCATACAAGATCCTTCTTGCTCCATAACAAAGAGTCATTGGAGGTAGGTATCGACCATAGTATGACACTTTTCAAAGAACACTTTCCCAAGAATAATGTCGAAGATGACTATAGGCCGGAGCAATGGTGAAGTTGTGTAACATCCTGATCTGTGAAATTTTCTTTTATGTGTTTTGACCATTTTGTCTTTCCCTGTAGTTGTTACATACTAGTTATGAGGTATGAGGATAGTTGGCATGGTCCTTGATGCATATGGGAATGATTTGGGAGAGTTTGAGACTCTTAGAGGCTTTAAAAGCCATTAGTTTGACTTCGGTCAACATTTCGTGTTTCAAGTGTCGGATGGAGATTTGGACAATTCCATTAGATATGAAATGTCAATTTTAGATTAGTAGCGGGGTTGGTTTGGGTTCATTATTTTGCATTTCAATCCTTATTTCAAAAACTAGTAAAAATGCCTAAATGGGGTCTCAGGGGCTAATTTGTTGAAAATGGCTCCTTTTTGAAAATCTGACATTGCCATTGAAACCGAAACTTTGAAAATAGACTAGTAGCATATATGATTTAGTTCTGTGGGATCCCGAACAAATCTCGAGGGTCCGTTCGGAGATATTTTAACTTGCAAAAACTCAGTACTTGCTGATATCTGGTGCAGGTATACTTTCTTTTTTGTGGATGCGGGGCCTTCATCCGCGAATGTGAATAAGGATAATTTCCTTCATCGTGAATGTGAAGGGGTAGCAGCAAATGCGAAGAGGAATCGGGACTGGGTTGGGTAATTACTTCATCGCCAATGCGACAAGGGTGTCGCGAATGCGAAGCTTTCGATTATCTGTCTTCATGAATGTGAAGTCTCTTTAAGTGGCCTGGTCATCGTTGACCCTTGATAACACGAAGGTTTGACCGCGTTCGCGAGGTACTGTTCATATAATAGTAGAAATAGTTCATTTTCATAATTTTCTTCCATTTTTGGACCTTGGAGCTTCGGGTTAAGGCGAGGTTTATGGTTTTCTCCACCATTCTTGCTTGGGTAGGCTCCTAACTCATCTTTCCATTATTTTCTATTGATCATATCTTCAAAAACACCTTTTAATCATGGCTTCAAACTAGAATTTGGGGGGGGGGGGAGGGGGGGGGGTTTGCCGGTAAACTCTTAAATTGGTTTTTCTTCGATTGTAACTCATTTTTAAGTGGGTTTTCAGCAGTAGGTACCTAGAGTTATGCAGAACGTGTTTCTAAAATAAAATTTTAGTTTTACCTCTTTTATTTTTGAACCTATTTTTTGAATCCGTTTTGGACCCGTCTTAAATATAGTCGATATGGGTATCATTAGCTTCCTTTTAACGCCATAGATTATATATTTGATAGTTTTAGCTCATTCTAGGACAGTTTGAAAGGGAAAGGCTCCACTTTGAAGGTTCTAGGCTCGAATTTCGATACTTTGAGGTAGGTTATGGCTTAACTTTCTTCAGACTGGGTTGGGTAGTTAATGTACATGTAAAGCATGCTATGGGTTGGACAATTAACTATGAAAAAAAAATCATATTTTGAGATTATTATTATTATCGTATGCCCGTATGAGGGCTTTTGTACATATCGTTGTTGACTTGAGAGGTGGTAAATGTTGTGATGCCCATGCAGGGACTTTATTTAATGATTTCAGGCCTTATTTTTGTATTATTTACCATTATTTGATGTGGTATCACCCAAGTGGGGGTTTGACTAGCTATTATAGGCCTTATTTGAGCATTAAATTGCTTTTATCATATTATTGATACCCGAAGGAGAGATTTAAATGATATGATTGATGTCTTACATGACTATTCATACCAAGGGTGCCTTACGATGGCTTATATAATGAATCATTGTCATATGGAGTAGATTTTGAGCTCATATATTCCTGTAGTAAATTGATAATTTTTTTCATACTGATTCGTTGTGAGCATTATATCCTCATATCATCTATACATATTCATGAGATTGATATCACTAAGATATTTCAATTGTGAAAGAAAATATACTTTTTATAAAATCCTTGACCGAGATCATTGCCAGCAAGGTGGATTGTGTAATATTGGGAAACCTAGGTCGAGGTCATTTACCAGTAAGGTTGGTTGATATTAGAAAAGGTATATGGGTTTCGAACCCCCCATGGGTCCTATTCGAAGTGCTAGGCTTGGAAGGTGTATATGTGCTCATAGTATCTTTTATCTGTTTTGTTTTCTACTTTGCTCAGTTGGGCTATGATACGTACTGAGTACAAATGGACCATATTCACTCCTACTTATGTATCTTTTTGGTGTAGATCCTAGTATGTGTGAGACCTGCGGTAGCTGATCTAGTGTAGTTCGTGGTTGATATTTGAGGTATTGGTGAGCTCCAAAGTTCAAGGTAGATTCCAGACCTCTTCTTATCCTAGTTGTTTTTATTTACCTTTCGGAGACAGACTTAAGTATTTTCAAAATTTTGAGTTGTATTAGATGCTCTTACACTTGTGATACTTATATCTTAGGGATTTTATATATTTCGTTTGAGTTCTTGTTATTTACATGTTATGTTAGACTCCATTCTAGAAGTCTCGTAATTTGTGAGTTTACTTTCTTATTATCATTTTTTCCTTTATCGTGTGGGATTTGGATTACCTACTAAGGTTGGGCCAAGGTAGCTGCCATCATGACCTCAACTTTAGGGTCATGACAAGTTAGTATCAGAGCACTAGGTTCACTGGTCTCATAAGTGAAAGAGCGGAATGTCTAATAGAGTATCGTGTATCGATACATTGACGTCTGTATCTATATTTGTGAGGATATAGGATATCTTTAGGAAAAACTTCTCTAATTTGATTCTTTATCATGCGGGTTGTTCATACCCAACTTTTTAAACTTGCATTCCATTCTTTTCTGCCCAGATTATAAGGACTAGGTCTAGAGATGCTAGGGATACTGTGCCAGCCTCCGTTGTTGGATCCCAAGTCAGGGGGCGAGGCAGGGGTCATGGCCGACCCAGAGGTAGAAGATGGGCACGAAGAGCTGACCCAGCCAGAGGACGTGATAAGGTGGTCTCTCCTGAGCCTGAGGTTGAGTATGCTGAGGATGATTATCAAATAGAGGGTGAGGGGTCAGGTTAGTTCCCACAAGGTTTAGTTGACACCCAGTACTATAGGATCTATTTATTCATCTCTTGAGTCATCTGGATGGTGTTCCACAGGCTAGTGTTCCCTATATCGGGTATTCTTCAGACTTCAGGAGGTGTTCAACCATCAAGACCGGCTTCTACCTATGGTATTCCAACTTTAGGGGTACAACCATTTTTTGTGGTACCCCTATATGTTGATTCACTGACTACTGGAGCTACTGTTCCTTTTGTTTCTTTGGGTCATGTGATATCTTCTGATGATCAGAATAGGTTTGAGAGGTTTACTCACTTGGCTCCTCCCAAGTTTGGTGGCGCTATTGGAGAGGATCCCTATGAGCTTCTGATTTTACTGCTAGGAGAGGTTGCATAACCTCGAATCCCTTGAGTCTCATGGTGTTGCTTATACTACTTATCCGTTGATTGATATGGCCAGAAAGTGGTGGAGATCTCTTTCTAGTTGTAGGCTATTGGGTTTTCCTGCTATGACATGGACCTAATTTTTTGAGGTTTTTTTGGAGAGGTTCATGCCTGACAGTTTGAAAGATCAGATGAGAGATGAGTTTGATCACTTGGAGCAGGGCTCCATGACCATTGCTAAGTATGAGACACGCTTTCATACATTATCCAGATATTTTTCCGCCAGCATCTCCATTGAGTCAGAGAGGATTAGGAAGTTTGTCAAGGGATTGGAGGGTCGTTATCAGTTGGCTATAACTCAGATGGTAGTTTTAGAAGCTTCTTTTCATAGAATTGTAGAGCATGATAATTTGATTGAGTTTATTAGCCAGGCTACTTAGGGAGGCGCCAAGAAAGTGCACCGGTAGGGTGAGTTTAGTGGACATAAATCCTGAGGTAGGGATTTCTTTGGTAGAGTTTACCGCAGTTATCATGGTAGACTAGTTCAGGCAGCTTTACAAGGATCAGGTGGTAGACCTTTAGTTTCTACTGCTCCAGGTAGCCAGGGATCAGGTAATGTGGGTAGAGGCTCTAGTTTTAGTTCATTAGGCCAGGGCAGGCATTCAGGTCCTTCTGGTCCCTCTCAATATGATGCTAGTAGCAGAGAGTGTTTTGTATGTCATAATATTGGTCATTACGTAAGGGACAATTCTTGGCGTGTATTGGGTCCCGCCCAATAGAGTTCTCAGCTTCATCTCTGCCCTACTCCTATTTTTACAGTTAGAGGTGGTTCACATAGTAGTAGGGGTGATATTAAAGGTCGTCGAGGTGTGGCTTGGGGAGCTCGTGTTAATGGACGTGGAGTTTCTCAGTCTGGGAGTGGACGTTAACAGTGTTATGCTATACCTGGGAAACCCAAGTTAGAGGCCTCTAATATAGTTATTATAGGTATCTTCCTAGTTTGCTACCGTTCTGCTTTCGTGTTATTTGACCCTGGGTCTACATTCTTCTATGTGTCTATATATTTTTCTACTAGTTTTGATACTTCATATGAGTCCCTTGTTGTGCCTCTTCGTGTTTCTACCCTCGTAGGAGATTCTTTAGAGGTGGATCGGGTGTACCGATCTTATGTAGTAACCTTTGTGGGACGTGAGATCTGGGTAGACTTGATTATCCTAGATATGGTCGATTTTGATGTTATTTTGGATATGGATTGGTTAGCTTCCTACAATGCTATTTTGGATTGTTATGCCAAGACCGTGACTTTAGCTACTCCGAGTGTGCTAAGGTTAGCTTGGAAGGGTACTCTTAATTTGGGTCTAAAGGGAGTTATGTCTTTTCTATGTGCTCGACACATGATGGAAAATGGATGTTTATCTTATTTGGCTTATGGTCATGATACTAGTGTTGCCTCACCACCTCCTTTGGATTCTATTCGGGTAGTTCGCGAGTTCATGGATGTGTTTTCTATGGACTTACCTGGTATGCCTCTGGATCGGGATGTTGTCTTCATAATTGATATTAAGCCGGGCACCAAGCCTATTTCCATTCCTCCTTATAGGACGACCCCTACTGAGTTGAAGGAATTGAAGGAGCAATTGCATGATATATTGAGTAAAGGTTTTATTAGACCAAGTGTTTTTCCTTGGGGTGCTCTTGTCTTATTTGTGAAGAAGGATAATTCTATGCATATGTGTATTGACTATCGGTAATTGAACAAGGAGACGGTCAAGAATAAGTATCCTCTTCCTTACATTGACGATCTTTTTGACCAGCTTCAGGGTGCTTCAGTGTTTTCCAAGATTGACTTGAGGTCCGAGTAACACCAGTTAAATACTAGAGCTTCTGATGTTTCGAAGATAACTTTTCAAACTAGATATGGTCATTATGAGTTCTTGGTCATGTTATTTGGACTGACCAATTCCCTAGCAGTTAATGAACTGAGTATTTAGATCGTATCTCGACTCCTTTGTGATTGTATTTATAGATGATATCTTAGTTTATTCCAAGAATGAGGTGTGAGACACTTGATGACTATACTTCAAAGATTGTGAGATGAGAAGTTATATTCCAAGTTCTCCAAGTGCGAGTTTTGGTTGAATTCTATTTCTTTCTTGGGTCATGTGGTGACCAAGGATAGTATTATGATTAATTCGGCCAAGATAGCAGTAATTTATGGTTGGACAAGACCTACTTCTCATACCGATATTCGAAGCTTGGTTGGTTTAGCGGGTTATTATCAACATTTTATTGAGGGTTTCTCTTCTATTGCGGCTCCTTTGACCAAGTTAACTCAGAAGAAAATTGTTTTTCAGTGGTCAAATGCTTGTGAGGCGAGCTTCAAAAATCTCAAGGAGTTGTTGAATTCAGCTCCTATCTTGACCTTGCCCAAGGAGGGCGTAGGTTTTATCATGTTTTGTGATTCCTCTGATGTTAGTTTGGGTGCGGTGTTAATGCAGGAGGGTAAGTTGATTGCTTAGGCTTTTAGTCAGTTGAAGCATAACAAAAAGAATTACCCTACCCATGACTTAGAGTTGGCAGCAGTCGTTTTTGTGTTGAAGTTGTGGCGACATTACTCGTATGAGATCCACTGTGAGATTTTCTCAGATCATCATAGCCTTCAGTGCTTCTTCACTCAGCGAGATCTTAATATGAGACAACGACATTGGCTTGAGTTGCTTAAGGACTATGAACTTACTATTTTTTATCATCTGAGCAAGTATAATGTAGTTACGAATGCCTTGAGCTGGAAGGCGACTAGTATGGGTAGTCTAGCTCATCTCTTGACTCAGGAGCGACCTTTGGCCTTGGAGGTTCAGTCCTTAAATATCCAGTTGGTTAGGCTTGATTTTTTGACACCAAAGCATGTATTAGCCTTTATTGAGGCTAGATCGTATTTGATGGAGCAGATTCGAGCTCATCAGTTTGATGATGATAGGTTGAGGGTTTGTGATAAAGTATTGAGTGGTGAGGCAAAGGTGACATCTCTTGATTCTGATGGTGTTTTAAGGATTAGTGGCCGAGTTTATATGCCAAGAGTTTGTGGATGTGTGAGATTGATCTTGGAGGAGGCTCATTGTTCTAGTTATTTCATTCACCTAGGAGTGGCTAAAATGTATCATGATCTAAAGTAGCATTATTGGTGAGGTGGTATGAAGAAGGATATTGTAGAGTTTGTGGATAAGTGTTTGAATTACCAATAGGTGAAGTATGAGCATCAGCGACCGGGTGGTACGATGCAGAGGATGCCTATTCCCGAGTTGAAGTGGGAGTAGATCATTATGGATTTCATAGCTGGCCTACCCCCGACGTTGGGGAAGTTTGACTCTGTTTGGGTGATTATGGATCGATTGACCAAATCAGCCCATTTCATACTTGTGAGAGCAAATTATAATGCAGAGAAATTGGCTAAGATCTACATTAGAGAGACTGTTTGATTGCATGGTTTCCCTGTTTCCATTGTATCTGATAAAGGTACCATGTTTACCTCGGTTTTTTGGAGTACTACTCAGAGTAAGTTGGGTACTCGGCTTTATTTGGGCACAACTTTTCACCCTCAGATGGATGGTCAGTCTGAGAGGACTACAGGTGCAAGAGGACATGTTTCGAGCATGTGTCATGGACTTTAGAGGTTATTGGGACCAGTACTTTCCCCTAGCAGAGTTTGTCTACAACAACAGTTACCATTCCAGCATTCAAATGGCACCTTTTGAGGTTTTATATGGGTGGATGTGTAGATCTTCCATGGGTTGGGTCGACTCATTTGAGGTGAGACCTTAGGATACAGATGTGTTTAGGGATTCGATGGATTGAGTGAGTCTGATTCAGAAGAGGCTATTGGCTTCCCAGAGTAGGTAGAAGAGTTATACCGACCGTTGAGCCCATGATGTATCATATATGATTGAAGATTGAGTTTTTTCAAAAGTTTCACCCATGAAGGGTGTGATGAGGTTTGGAAAGAAAGGAAAGCTTGGGAATAAAGGGAAGCTTAATCCAAGGTTCATTGGCCCTTTCGAGATCCTTGAAAAGCATAGTGATGTGGCATATAGTATAGCTTTGCCCCCACATGTATCAACTGACCATTCTATTTTTCATGTCTCAATATTGAAGAGATACTGTCCAGATGATGCCTATGTGATTCAATGGGATTTTGTTGTGTTAGATCCTGATTTATCCTTTGAGGAGGAGCCTATTTCTATCCTAGACAAGTAGACTAGGAAGTTGAGGTCCAAGAGTATCGATTCAGTAAACTTCCAGTAGAGACATCACCCTATTGAGGAAGCTACTTAGGAGGTTGCGTTCGACATGCATTGTACATACCCCCAGGTTTTTACCGCTTCAGGTACTTTATTTGCTTTTTAGTTTGAGGATGAACTAGTGTTTTAGTGGTAGATAATGTAACAACTTGATATGTGAAATGTTCTTTTTTATGTGTTTTGACTATTTTGCCCTTGTCTATAGTTGTTACATGCTGGTTATGAGGTATGGGGATGGTTGGTACGGTCTCCGATGCTTTCGGGAATGATTTGGAAGTGTTTGAGACTCTTAGAGGCTTTAAAAGCCATTAGTTTAACTTTGGTCAAAATTTTGTGTTTCGAGTACCGGATAGAGATTTGGATAGTTCCATTAGATTCTTAATATCGATTTTGGGTTTGTATCAGGGTTGGTTTGGGTTCGAAACCTTTATTTTGCATTTCAACCCTTATTTCAAAAACTAGTGAAAATGCCTAAATGGGGTCTCGGGGGATAATTTGTTGAAAATGACTTCTTTTCAAAAATCCAATATTATCATTGAGTCTAGAACATCGACAATAGCCTATTGGCATATATGGTTTAGTTCTGTGGGGTTGCAAATGAATCCCTGATGAGTCGGCAAATTGCGACTCATTTGCCCTAAAATTAGGGAGAAAGCATGTCCTCAATGCTAAATTGAAGTGTTTTTAATGTTGATTTGGTTTAATTTCATCAAAAAGGCCTAGAAGTGATTAAAATAGCAAAATGGAGTGAAAAGAGGTAAAAATATGAAAGATTGAAACTAAAATTGCACAAAGGCATAAAAGAGAAACTTCGGCCCATTGCCAAAGTGAAGTGTGGATCTTCGAATAGGTTCCTCCATCGCCAATTGTAACAGAAAAGGGCCAAGAAAAAGAGAAGTAAAATGGCGAAGCTATGTGCATTGCGCATCGCTGAACCAATCAGCGGACCAAGCTCCGCATCACCAAAAGAAACAGAAGCCAACAAAAGAGGCTTGTCATATTGACCAATCGGCGAGCCACGAGCAATTTATCATAGCACCGACTCATTTGGTGATGGTTCTTGCTCAGTCGAATTATCAAGCAGTGGCATTTCTGTAATTATGTAGCCTGTTTTTCCATATGCTATTTAAACCTTTTTGGCCATTTGAAACCCTATCTTTTGTCAATTTTGGGAAATCTAATGCTTGTAATCAAACCTTAGTTGGGGAATTAACTACTTGGAATTTGGATATTTGTTGTGAATCATTTGAGTTTTATGGCGAATATAGAGGAAGAATTTGGTATATTTTCTTTTCCTATAGTATGAGTAGCTAAATTTCCAAACTTAGGGTTATGCATTATTGAGTATTGATTGTTGTGTGGGTGGTGATTATTCACCTTTGTATTAGATTACATGTTATGATTTTAGCTAAATCTCTATGTTTTAATTTATATATTGAGGTTGCAAACTCGATTTATGCTTGGATCTCTTGTGTTGCTCGAAAGAGAATGTAAGAGTGATGAGATTTAGCTAACAACACTTGAGTCACACTCATTTAAGTGGTGATGCTAGGAATAGATCACCCATTTTGAGGCTAGTGGTTGTTTAGTAGTGCAGATTCTTAGGGTTTCAAAAGAACCCATGTGAAATTTGGTTGTGGATTGAGAAATCACTCCCAATACCTAAAACCATGCCTAATCATAACTAGCTATCGCATCTTAGGTGTGTGTTCACCCACTCATGCATATAATCATTCTCAAAATGGTATAACCCCAAGTGCTTTAATTTATTGATTACATTCTTACCTCATTCAATTTGGCAAACTTGCAATTGAATCCATTAACTTGATACGAAATTGTTTGAAACAAAAATCCCTTATTTTACTTTATAGTTTAAATTCATAGCATTGCATGCCAACTTGTAGTTGCTTATGACACTTGAGAGTAAAGTTATTGCTCTCATTTCCTGTGGATTCAACTCTGACTCCTAAGTTGGGTAAAATTATTGCTAACGATCGCGTGCATTCATATTCAAGAGTGTATTTGAGCATTATCAATCCCAAGGGTTCGTTTGAAGACATTTTAAATTGCAAAAACTCAGCACTTACTGATATATGGTGGTGAAAGTATACTTACTTCTTTGTGAATGCGGACCTCAGAGCTCGAACGTGGAGAAGAATAATTTCCTTCTTCCCAAACACGAGGGGGTAGACTCAAACACAAAGAGAAATCAGGACCTGGTCTGGTAATTACTTCATCGCGAACGCGATAAGGGTGTCGCGAATACAAAGCTTTTGTAATCAGCCTTTGTGAACACGAAGGTCTGACTGTGAATGCAAAGGCTATTTAAGTATCCTAGTCATCGTTGACCCTCGCGAATGCAATGGGTTAACCGTGTCTGTGAGGTACTATTCACAGAACAGAATAAATTGTTTATTTTCACAATTTTCTTCCATTTTTGGACCTTGGAGCTTCGGATAAGGTGATTTTTAGGGTTTTCTCCACCATTCTTGCTTAGGTAAGCTCCTAACTCATCTTTTCCATAATTTTCTATTGATTATATCTTCAAAAATACCTTTTAATCATGATTTCAAATTAGAATTTGAGGGTTTTTGTTGGTAAACTCTTAAAATGGTTTTTCTTCGATTTAAACATGATTCTAACCCTTTTTCAAGTGGATTTTCAGCTCAATGTTCCTATTATTAGGAAGAACGTATTTCTAAAATAAAATTTTGGTTTTACCCCTTTTATTTTTGAACCCATTTTTGAATTCATATTGGACCCATCTTATATATGGGTATCATTAGCTTCTTTTTAACGTATAGATTATATATTTGATAGTTTAGCTTATTCTGGGACCATTCGAAAGGGAAAGGCTCTGCGTTGAAGGTTCTAGGTTCGAATTTTTGCACTTTGATGTAGATTATGACTTAACTTTCTTCAGACTGGCTAGGTAGTTAATGTACATGTAAAGCATGCTATGCGTTGCGAAATTAACTATGGAAAATCTTATTTTGAGATTATTATTATTATTATTGTATGCCCGTATGGGGCTTTTATGCATATCGTTGTTGACTTAAGAGGTGGTAAATGTTGTGATGCCCTTGTGGGGACTTTATTTGATGATTTCAGATCTTACTTGTGCATTATTTGCCATTATTTAAAGTGGTGTCGCCCAAGTGGGGATTTGACTAGATATTATAGGCCTTATTTGAGTATTAAATTGCCTTTATCATATTATTGATACCCGAAGGAGGGATCTAAATGATAGTATTGATGCTTTACATGACTATTCCTACTAGTGGTGCCCTACGATGGATTATATTATGAATCATTGTCATATGGAGTAGATTTTGAGCTCATTTATGCTTGTAATGAATTGATTATTATCTTCATATTGATTGATTGTGAGCATTATCTCCTCATATCATCTATAAATGTTCATGAGATTAATACCACTGAGATATTCTAATTTTGAAAAAAAATGGAAACTTTTTATAAAACCCTTGACTGAGGTCATTGCCGACAAGGTGGATTGTGGAATATTGGGAAACCTAGGTCGAGGTTATTTGCCGTTAAGGTTGGTTGATATTGTGAAAGGTATATGGGTTGCGAACCCTCCATGGGTCCTGTTCAAAGCGCTAAGGCTTTGAAGATATATACGTAAGTTCCACCATTACTGCATCATTGCATCGTATAGCATTACAAGTGCATCTTTCGTGTACCTTTCTTGTACTTCTTGAAGAGTTTTATATTCTTTATATATATTGTATGTATAGTTGTTTCCCTTTTTCTTGTATCGTAGAACTGTTAGTGGAGATGGTGTGAGCTACCGTTTGGGAACTTTTTTTCTTGTAGGTGTACGTGCTTTTAGTATCTTTTATCTGTTTTGTTTTCTACTTTGCTCATTCGGCCTATGATACCTACTGAGTACAAGTGAATCATACTATCTCCTACTTCTACACCCTTTTGGTGTAGATCCCAATACGAGTGCGACTCGCAATAGCTAATTTGGTGGGGTTTGTGGTTGATATTTGAGGTACTGGTGAAATCCAGAGTTCGGGGTAGATTTCGGATCTCTTCTTATCCTAGTTATCTTTATTTACATTTCGAAGACAGACTTATGTATTTTCAGTATTCTGAGTTGTATTACATGATCTTACACTTGTGATACTTATATCTTGGGGATTTTATATATTTCGTTTGAGTTCTTGTTATTTATATGTTATGGCCTAACTTCGTTCTAAAAGTCTCACATTTTGTGAGTGTACTTTCTTATTATCGATTTTTCCTTTGTCGTGTGGGGTTTGGCTTACCTACTAAGGCTGGATCGAGGTAGCTGCCATCATGACCTTAACTTTAGGATCGTGAAAAGTTGTTTTTATCTTTCCATTTTCCCATCATGATGCTTACCCCATTAGAAACTCCACATACAGGAGTCAATAGCACATTTACTATCTTGAGGCGGCTATTGGTTAGACTAAAACTCAACCCCAACTTTGTTGTTGCTGCTTTGGTCATGACATTGGCCTTCACACCTGAGTCAACCATAGAACGAGTGGGTCATCCATTGATGATGATGTCCACAAGCTGTGTTATATTATTCCTGCTTCTTTAATTTCTTTTTGATAGCTCCATATAGTCTGATCATGCCCAACTACGTCGTGCCTGAACCTTGACCTTATTCTTGTGTATATTTCTCATTTTATTCATGTAATGTGGCACCAAGAGTATTCATCATGGAACCTTACATAGCCATACAGCCCACCGCATATGTAGCAATTGTCTCCCTTTATGGCTTGAACCTTCCTCTCGACATAACTTTAGCTTCCAAACTTCTTTCCATCAGACTTGTTAGTATCATAATTATTGGGATATGGTTATTGCTCCTTGCATTTTCCACGATCTCCCCCACATTTGGTATGGCTACTCCTTTTGTTCTCCTTGACTTTACCTTTGTCATGCTTGTCTTGACTAAAGTCCTTTAAAGCTTAGCATGTACGATAGCTTCATCAATAGTACTAACCTGTCAGCGTTCTAACTCCATCTTAGCCTAATTTTGTAGCCCATCCATGAAGAGGAACAACATGTCTTCATCTGTGAGGTTGGAAATCTAAAGCCTGAGAGTGGTGAACTCATTGACATATGCATGTATGATGACCATCTACTTTAACTGTTAGAACCTACATTTTTCCTCATAGATAACATTGTTGGGAAAGAAAGCCCTCTTAAACTTGGCTCGAATCCCATGTATTGATGGTGCAAAGTTCCTTCTCCATCTCGATCTCCTTCTGTTTCTGCCATAGCATGGCCATCTCCGAGAGGCCCAACACATCAACATTGATGTTGTTCTAATCACTCTTCACCTTGTTGCACTTGAAATAGTTCTCCAAAGCTAAAGTATTATAAGAAACTTCAATTAAATTTGATTCGAGACATGGAAAAGCACTAGGCTTATCTTTCTTCTCAAACCATGTCTTATGCTTCAGGCAATCTTTCTAAGAGTATCCCAGTTTTCCACAAAAATGACACTTATCATTCTTGTGTTCCTTCTTACATACTTGAGAGGAGGACTCATTAGTATTAAGTTGTCTCTATTTTTCTTTAACATGCTTCTTTCTTTTCTTTTCAACTCCTTGATGAATTACAAAGTTAATAGTGAGTTCTTTGATTCTTCGGTTATGTTTTCTCCTAAACCAGCATTTCAGAAAATTCATACATAGTTCATTTGTCTTCATTATATTGTAGTTCATTTGGAAAGAACCATATTCAGACGGTAATGAGTTAATGATGAATTATACAAAAAAAAATTGCATTCCCAAAGACTTAAAAGTCTGGATGATATGTTTGACATGCTCATGCATGATACGTGAACCATCAAATTTTATGATGATCAAAGTACCTATTAGAGTCCCAGCAAGAGACTTATCAACAGTTTGAGAGGATTTTTCCATAAGTTTCAGAAGATCTTTTTCATTTTCAGCTTCGTGAAGAGCAGTCCTAATGTTGCCTGCAATATTCATTCGCATAAACATTAGGCCTAATATGTTAGATCGGTCCCAGTGCTTATAGTAGGACCTTTATTCAATACTACTAGTTTCAGTAATAGCAGTTGGGTTCTCAGTATTAAGTGCAATATCAAGATCTATAACTCCAAGATGGAATTTGATATGTTTACACCAATCTGAGAAGTTAAGGCCATTAAAGGTCGTAATAGAGACAAAGTGTGAATGAATCGAACATGCTACAAATCGAACATGCTCATTTGTTAATACTTTAATTTATGAGCTCAAAAATACTATCAGATTCAGAAATAGTTTATTTACTCTTAAATATATCCCGATGTCCTTCTTTGGATGAAACATCATAATACAACTTTAGACATAATGATTCTCAAATGTGAATTTAACGTAATTTGATAATTTTTAATGCATTAATTAATAATATATATTATCTTTAGATAAATAAATATAATTAGTGATGCATCTAAATTATCTCCTTAATGTTCATTGGTTGTAAGAACAAATAAGATAGTGAAGAAGGTCAAAGAAATAAAGAAAAGTAACTAGAAGCACAAGGGCAAAAGGAGAATACTAAGGATTGGGTAAATTAGAGCTTTGGAAAGAATCAAGAGAAATCGTCAATGAAGGAGAAGGAAAAGAAGTGTACATGTACAATTCCAAACAAAGAGGCAGCAAAGGAGCAAACAAAAATTGCTCAGCAAATAGCTCTGAGTGAACAAATTCAATAGAATAAAAAGCAAAGTGATGAGGATAATGTTCAGGAACAGAGTACTGGAGCTATAGTGGTGTCAGAGGTTGATAATAGTGTTGTGATCCCATTGGCAGTTCAAAAAGATAATCAAATAGATGCCAGCAACAAAGAAAGAGAAAACGTGGATATAGAAGATCTAGATGAAAACATTGATAGAGTGACAATTGAAGGAAATTTGTCTCTCAAACAGATTGATACATTAAAGTCAAATTATGGTAAGCAAAAAAAGAAAGGCATAGGAGAAAAATCCTCTCAAACGCTTGCCATACAAACAAGAAGTGTGACATCAAAATCCAATAAGTTTCAATGAATGCTCTAATATGAAATATAAGATTGGTGAACACTCAAAAAACATTTACCAGACTAATTACATTGTAGAAGAGGCATCAATTCTATTTTGTAGGACTAATGGAATCTTTTCAAGACAGTCATAATATAGAGGAATATAGAAGAAAGCTTGGAATGTAACATGCAGTAGCTAATGTCAATGGAAAAATATGGGCTTTTATGGATGCAACAATTGAATATACAGTGGTGGTAGATGAGGAGCAATAAATAACTCTAAAATTAGAGAATCAGGGAAAAAGAGTAGCAGTCATGGTCACTTTAGTGTATGCTAAGTGCACTCAAGTAGAAAGATTACCTCTATGGGAATCTTTGGGAGATATAGTTGTATCTATACAACTCTTATGGCTTGTGGTAGGTGATTTTAATGTCATTACAAATGAGAAAGAAAAACTAGGTGGGCTCCCAGTTACAGCTGCAGAAATAGAAGATTTCAATCACTTTATTAATGTATGCAACCTGGAGGATCATGGATTTATAGGTAGTAAGTATACATGGTGAAATGAGAGGGTAGATGAGGAGTGTATCTTTAAAAGACTAGACATGGTGCTTTGTAATGATATAATGAAAAACATATTTCCAGTAATAGAGGTGGAACACTTAATAAGAAGTGGGTCAGATCTTACACCTATTTTGCTCAAGTTCAGTACAAATACTGAGGAAATTGTCAAATCCTTCAAATTTTTAAT
Source organism: Capsicum rhomboideum (assembly GCA_031232105.1). Lineage (NCBI taxonomy): Eukaryota > Viridiplantae > Streptophyta > Magnoliopsida > Solanales > Solanaceae > Capsicum > Capsicum rhomboideum. The sequence continues at coordinate 39,853,330 of CP124719.1, read as the reverse complement.
TCCTGGATGAAATAAGAGTCATTAAAGGAAGTGGTCAGACAACACTAGAGAGCAGAGTTTGAAGGTAGCCTTTTTAACTTGTTTTACTACAAGTTAAAGAGGGTTAAGAAAGCAATCACACAATGGAATAAAGAAAACTTTTGGAAACATATTTCAAGAGATTGCAACACTGGAGGAGGTTATCAAAGTGCTGGAGGTACAATTTGAAGTGAACCCATTTGGGGTTAATAGAGAAATATTGCATAAGGCCTAAGAAAACCTAAACAAGCAACTCCAAAGGGAGGAAGATTTCTGGAAGCAGAAAGCAGGGTTTGAAAGGCTCAAGGATGGCAAAACAAACAGTAATTCGTTCATGCCATAGTTAAAGAAAGGAAAAGCAATCTTAGAGTGCAGAGAATTCAAAATGAGGTTGAGGAATGGCTAGAACAGCAAAATGATATTGTAGATGCAGCTGTGGAATTTTTTAAGGGACAATTCACTAAGCAGGAGCATACTAGAGATTTTGATATGATTGATGAGATACCAAAAAGAATGAAGAAATACATAGTTTCCCTAGTATGGAGGAAGTAAAAGTAGCAGTTATGGAACTCAACAGACATAGTGTAGGAGGACCAGATGGTATGACAGGAGCTTTCTACCAAGATACTTGGGACATAGTGGGAGTAGACATCCTAAATATTATGGGAGCTTTCTTTTGTGGAGCTGAATTGTCTAGATTTATAACACATACAAATCTAGTGCTCCTGCCAAAGAAAGTGGTGGTTAACACTTTCTCAGACATGAGGCCCATATCCTTAAGTAATTTTGTTAACAAAATATTCTCAAGAATCATTCATGAAAGAATCAAAGTCTTGCTACCACAGATTATATCAACAGAACAGGCTGGATTTGTATAGGGAAGAAGTATAGCAGAAAATGTGTTGGTGCAAGAGATCGTCACTAAAATCAGGAAAAGAGGTAAGCCACCTAACCTTGTAATTAAATTGGATATGATGAAATCATAGGATAGAGTTGAGTGGATTCACCTCACAAAGGCCCTGAGGAGAATGGGCTTTGAAGAAAGAATAATTGACATGGTATATAGGTTGGTGGGAAATAACTGGTACTCTATACTGTTGAATCGGCAGCCTAAAGGATTTTTTCCTTCCTCAAAAGGGCTGAAACAAGGGGATCCATATCACATACCCTCTTATTTTGACAACAGAAGTTATGTCTAGAGCTTTGAATTCTTTATTACAGAAGAAAGAGTTCAGGATGTTTGGGATGCCTAGAGGGAGTCCAAAAATAAATCATCTGGCATTTGCAGATGATATGATTATTTTGTGCGAAGCAGATATTGGAACAATGCAACTTGTTTGTCACACCCCAAATCCCATTGAGGCGGACTGGCACCCAAAGCCGATGAGGCCCGAGAGAACCAAACTTTGCTCATGTCCATTCATATGCATGTCATTCAAGAAACATTACCTTCACGTATAGATACAAGATGCTAATAGAGAAAGTCATGAACAAACATGTGATATACATATATATGGAACTTGGCCGTTGGGGCCACCCTGTAAAGATGGACATACATCTCTTACTTTCACATTCCCACATATGTCTACAAAGCCTCTATCAGATACATGTACACAACCATCCTAAAGTCGGGACAATTCCTTGCTTTATACAACATGTACATAATACCCAAAATCAATGCACACATGTGACCCAAAAAGCCCCGAACCAACTGGAGCTCACCAATGATGTGCAAATGATCCACAACCTACTGTGGAGGTCTATAAGCACCTGTACCTGCAGCAAGTAAGGTAAGTCCCCCAAGGGGGTCAGTACGAAGAATGTACTGAGTATGTAAGGTTGTAAGAAACTACATGATACATAAGGCCCTCAATGGAATTAAATATGAGAGAATAGCCCATGTGGATAAACCATCAATCTGAATGTTGGGAACCATGTACTATATATTCATTAATTTCTTTCTCTATGTACATCACCATCGACCATTACCGTTAAATGCATAACCATCACTCTATGCAACCACTAATAAATATAACAGTCAATATATGCAACCGTCAATAAATGTGACCATCAATATATGCAACCGTCAATAAATATAACTGTCAATATATGCAACCGTCAATATATGCAACTGTCAATAAATGTAACCGTCAATATATGCAACCGTCAATAAATGTAACCGTCAATATATGCAATAGGTTCAGCCCTTTAGGCTACCCTCTGTCAGGTTCGGCATCAAGTTAGGCTTTTGCCCCACTTATCTTCCCCCCTGCTATCACCCGAAAATCAATGAAGCAGGTTCGGCATCAAGTTTGGCTTTTGCTTCACTAAGCTTTCCCCCTGATCCAATAATATCGGGATCGGCTTGAGCTAGGCTTTCGCCCCCAAAGCTGCCACCCGTACTCAAAAAACTATAAAGTAACCAGAAAGTAAACATGAGTAACCATAAAGTAACCATAGAGTAACCATAAATGCATTACTTCTTTCATTACTCCAACTCATTATTTATGTCTTTTACTTATGTAAGATTGATACATTGGGGATCATGACATTATTGGAAACACATATGCATTACTTCATTCTTTACTTCTTGAGAGATTGATATGTTGATAGTTGTAACATTACTGGAGCTTTGGAACCTCAATTTATGATTATGAGACATGTGAATAACAAAATATGATAACCTAACATGAGATACTTTGAGACCTCTCGAAAAAGGAACACGTACGATGACAATGTGAACAATATGTGTTGTAGAAGGATACGGTAAGAGTAACCTTACATACCTTATGTTCTCAATATGAATACACAGTCCTATATGTGAATACAATAATCCAGCTCCTTCCTTATATTTCACTCTACAACACAAGTACATAACGGAGCTCACGTTAACAACTAGTTACCTTACAAGTGCATAAGATAACAATGAGTTACGTGACTACTGTATAGCGTCATTTCGTCCTTTACAATACAATCCACTGCATTACCATGACAACAACATCATCACATTTCACACATTGACCAAGACATCATAAACCAATAACATTTCACACCAAGTTTACCCTTTACACTTCCTCATTAACACTACGTTACCTTTTCTCCGTCAAGTCACTCGATAGCTTTCACAATAACACTTTAACAACAATACATATTTTATACCATTCAAAATACCTCCGGTATACTCCTTTATAGTCATTTAAAAGGTATCATAAGTTGATAATTGCATCCATAAAGGGTGTAGGGGCTTTGGGGGGTCAAAGAGATGAAAAAACAAGAAATTCGGGGTTCTGGGCTGACCTTCGAAGACACCTAAGCTGAGGTGAACCAGAAGGTTCCCTTTGGCAGTAGCCAGAGTCACCTGCAAAGTCACCTGCGCCCGCAGGTGCTTCGTCTGCGAGGGCGGGTGCCCGTTTCGACCAAAAAGGGCCTCTTTTGGGTCTTTTTTTGTAATAAATGGTCCATGATAATAACTAACCTTCTCTTAACATATTTTAGATCATATTAAATTTAAATGAACAGCCATGGTTTCACAATGCACATAAACATCTCCAAACTACATTTTTCTTTCAATACGTCACCAATTCCATGCCCAATTTCGTAATAACAATTTCAAACATTATGTACAAGAATAAAACAAGTTAAGGATATAATCACATCTCACATGTCAATATTGAATCTGTCAAGTTCACTTCTTTCAATACCACAAGTCCATTTTCAAGCTTGCAAGGCAAAACCCTTCACCGATTAAGCAAACACAAATTGTTTTACACATAGTGAACTTCTCACACTTCACCAACATAACAAACATGATATAAACCATCTTAAATGCATAAAATATATTTAAGCATAATAATATACACTTACCAATACTCACAAAGTGATGATCTTGGCCAAAGAGATGAAGGCTTAGGGTTTGGAAGAGAAAAGAGTGTTGTGGAAATTTCTAGAAATTGCATGTGGCTTTTGTTGATTAAAAAATCTGAATTGTGGCCTTATATAGTGCCTCATGGTCATCCTTATCCATCCACTTAGTCAATAATTGAGGGTTGTCTTTGGTCAAAGCAAGAATGGATCATTTTTTTTTCATTTTTGGGCCAAGTCTTTCTTGTAGATTTTGGGCCTCAAATTGAGCCCATGATCACATGTGAATTCAGTCCAACCAAATTAATATTTAAAACCCCAACAAGTCTCATGTTTAAATAAGTCCATAAATTTTACGGTAATAACATAGGTCCAGAAATGTACGGGGTGTTACATACTTCCCCCCTTAGAAACATTCGTCCTCGAATGTTAGTAACATCGTCTCATGTACAACAAAGTTACATCTAAGTGTATCCTTCATGTTCTCATATACACATGATACTTGGAAAGATATACGTAGGTACCTCTTCATATGTGAGATCCTCCGTAACCTGTACATCCAATGGGAGCAATACGGATGGATCTCCTATACACTTCAAAGCATGAAATACTGAATAAACTGTGGAGAGTTCTTGGGGTAGTGCTAATTGATATGCACTTACCCGTCCCAGTTCCCGATTGGAAGATGAATACATTGCCTATAACCTTCAGGTTTTCTGACGTTCTACTTTTACTGGTTGACAATTTGGACATTGAGCTACATTTTTTTCAATGTTCTTCTTCATGTTACCCCACCAATACATGTCTTTCAAATTATAATACATTGTGGTAGCTCCCGGATGAATAGAATGCTACGAGTCGTGAATGATGTGTCTTTATTATAATATGTCTCCTTAATTTATCTACATCCGGTACACACAATTTTCTATGGCACTGGATCACTTCCTCTTGCGTAATATCAAATGCCTTTGTTAACTTTTGTTGTACATTCTCTCTCAGCTGCGATAACATAGAATCCGCATACTAGTTTTCCCTTACTTCAGCTACTAATGAAAACTCTACCACATTTTTTTCACTGTGACTCTTTCATCTGGAGTTTCAAGAAAATGAACTACCAAGCTATCCAATCTATGTAGTCAGACTATACTTTGCTTTTCCATAAACTGGCCACTAGTGCTTCCTATTTCTTTGCGGCTTAACGCATCGGCTACCACATTTATCTTCCCTGAATGATATATAAAATATCGATATCATAGTCTTTTTAAGAGTTCCAATCAGCCTTGCTGCCTCACATTGAGGTCCTTCTGCTTAAAAATATACGGTAAACTTTCTATAATCAGTATATATATATATATCAATGTGAACGATCATGTGTCAAATAAGTTCTTTATTCATATGGACGCAATTGTCTTGAAACATAAACTATCACAAATACTACATACCCTTCTGTACCTTTGGAAAGTACTAATACGAGTGTAGAAGTCAAGTTACCTTTCAGATCTTGGAAACTCTTATTCCTTCGTCTGATACCGTGTGACCCAAGAATGTTATAGATTTTAACCAATCTCATATTTAGAAAACTCTGCATATTACTTTTAATCGCGAAGAATCCATAGTACCTGTAGTAAGTAATTAGCATAGTCCTCTTGTGGTCTTGAATACACCAGGACGTCATCTATAAACACTGTCGCGAATGCATCCAAAAACATATGGCTTGAACACCCTACTCATCAGATCCATAAAAACAGTTGGTGCATTTATTAGTCCAAATGACATAACTAGGAATTCATAGTGACCCTACCGTGTTTGAAAAACTGTCGTGGGCATATATTTTTTTTTTTCTAAATTCCAATCTCAAGTCAATCACTTTTTTGTAAAAAAAAAAAAATATATATCTGGCACCCTGTAATGAGTCAAATAAATCAGCAACTCTGGGGAGGGGATATTTGTCTAGAAGGGGAATAATTGTTCTTAATCATCACTTTATCCAGTTACCAACTATCAATACACATTCACAATATGCCATCATTCTTTCGTACGCATAATACTGGTGGACCCCAAGGGAACATACTAGGCCTTATGAATCCTTTTGGATATCATTTTCTTTGGGATTCATCGATATCATTTTCTTTGCTCTCAGTGATCCCACATTATCCTTCCATTCAAGAACATTCTTTTGTGGAAAATGAAAATATAACTTCTTAGTTCAGCCATCTACTGTGGTACATTCCATAAAATCCACCCTTTCCATCTCAATAAGATCAATCAGTGTGTCATGACCATAAACAATTACTATACAATTACGATAAACTCTTTTAGCTACAATAGATTCCCCTTTTGGTGTAGATACCTCAAATAGGTTAACTAATAATTTTGGTGTTCTTTTAAAAAAAAAATGTCAGCAATCAATAGAGTAACATATGGTAAGGTAGAACCCGGATTACTCTAGCTACTCTAGCCGTGTCATCCTCACTTGCCATTTGACCAATTCATCCCTGTGTCAGTGCAGCAACTATTTGCGTCAACATATGCACTGCATTCCTTAAATTCTGATCAGTGACATTCATGGGCAGTTCTACGGGTACTTCTCTACCTCTCGGCTCTTCTGGAGCTGGGAAAGCAGAAGAAGACCGCAATGCAATGTCAGTATCAGCCCCACCTTGACTAGCTTGGTCAGGTGACGAGTTACTTGTGCCCTCACCGGCAAGCCTATCCACTTGCTTACCTTTGCCTCTACCTCTTCTTGTCATAGGCATTTTTACTATACACAAGAAAACCAGTTTCAAGGTCAGATATGATTCCACTTGCATCATTAGCTCTATTGCACGATTTAGAATGAAGAAAAGAAACAACTCCTAAATGTCCCGCAGCCTCCTACTTATAAATGTGGTGCACAACACATCCATAAGTAAGACTCTACTCAGACACAGCTTTGTAGACACCCATAGGATGACCTGCTCTGATACCACTTTTGTCACACCCCAAATTCCATTGAGGCGGACTGGCACCCAAAGCCGATGAGGCCTGAGAGAACCAATCTTTGCTCATGTCCATTCATATGCATGTCATTCAAGAAACATTACCACCATGTATAGATAAAAGATGCTAATAGCGGAAGTCAAGAACAAACATGTGATATACATATATATGAAACTTGGCCGTTGGGGCCACCTTGTCAAGATGGACATACATACATCTCTTACTTTCACATTCCCATATACGTCTACAAAGCCTCTATCAGATACATGTACACAACCATCCTAAAGTCGGGATAAGTCCCAAATTTATACAACATGCACATAATACCCAAAATCAATGCACACATGTGACCCTGAAAGCCCCGAACCAACTGGTGCTCACCAATGATCTGCAAATGATCCACAACCTACTGTGGAGGTCTATAAGCACTTGTGCCTGCAGCAAGTAAGGTAAGTCCCCCAAGGGGGTCAGTACGAAGAATGTACTGAGTATGTAAGGCTGTAAGAAACTGCATGATACATAAGGCCCTCAATGGAATCAAATATGAGAGAATAGCCCATGTGGATAAACCATCAATCTGAAGTTGGGAACCATGTACTTTACGTTCATTAATTTCTTTCTTTATGTACATAACCATTGACCATTGTCGTTAAATGCATAACCATCACTCTATGCAACCATCAATAAATGTAATCGTCAATATATGCAACCGTCAATAAATATAACCGTCAATATATGCAACCGTCAATAAATGTAACCGTCAATATATGCAACCATCAACAAATGTAACCGTCAATATATGCAACTTTCAATAAATGTAACCGTCAATATATGCAACCGTCAATATATGCAACCGTCAATAAATATAACCGTCAGTATATGCAATCGTCAATAAATAGAACCGTCAATATATGCAACAGGTTCGGCCCTTTAGGCTAACCCCTGTCAGGTTCGGCATCAAGTTAGGCTTTTGCCCCACTGAGTTTCCCCCCTGCTATCACCCGAAAATCAATGAAGCAGGTTCGGCATCAAGTTTGGCTTTTGCTTCACTAAGCTTTCCCCCTGATCCAATAATATCGGTATCGGCTTGAGCTAGGCTTTCGCCCCCAAGGATGCCACCCGTACTCAAAGAACTATAAAGTAACCAGAAAGTAAACATGAGTAACCATAAAGTAACCATAGAGTAACCATAAATGCATTACTTCTTTCATTACTCCAACTCATTATTTATGTCTTTTACTTATGTGAGATTGATACATTGGGGATCATGAAATTATTGGAAACACATATGCATTACTTCATTCTTTACTTCTTGAGAGATTGATATGTTGATAGTCGTAACATTACTGGATCTTTGGAACCTCAATTTATGATTATGATACATGTGAATAACAAAATATGATAACCTGACATGAGATACTTTGAGACCTCTCAAAAAAGAAACAGGTACGATGACAATGTGAACAATATATGCTGCAGAAGGATACGGTAAGAGTAACCTTACATACCTTATGTTCTCAATACTAATACACAGTCCTATATGTTAATACAATAATCCAGCTCCTTCCTTATGTTTCACTCTACAACACAAGTACATAACGGAGCTCACGTTAACAACTAGTTACCTTACAAGTGCATAAGATGACAATGAGTTACGTGACTGCTATATAGTGTCATTTCGTCCTTTACAATACAATCCACTGCATTACCATGACAACAACATCATCACATTTCACACATTGACCAAGACATCATAAACCAATAACATTTCACACCAAGTTTACCCTTTATACTTCCTCATTAACACTACGTTGTCTTTTCTCCGTCAAGTCACTCGATAGCTTTCACAATAACACTTTAATAACAATCCATATTTTATACCATTCAAAATACCTCCGGTATACTCCTTTATAGTCATTTAAAAGGTACCATAAGTTGATAATTGCATCCATAAAGGGTATAGGGGCTTTGGGGGGTCAAAGAGATGCAAAAACAAGCAATTCGGGGTTCTGGGCTGACCTTCGAAGCCACCTGAGCTGAGGTGTGCCATAATGTTCCCTTTGGCAGTATCCAGAGGCACCTGCGAAGTCACCTACACCCGCAGGTGCTTCGTCTGCGAGGGCGGGTGCCCGTTTCGACCAAAAAGGGTCTCTTTTGGGTCTTTTTTTGTAATAAATGGTCCATGATAATAACTAACCTTATATTAACTTATTTTAGATCATATTAAATGCAAATGAACAGCCATGGTTTCACAACGCACATAAACATCACCAAACTACATTTTTCTTTCAATACGTCACCAATTCCATGCCCAATTTCGTAATAACAATTTCAAACATTATGTACAAGAATAAAACAAGTTAGGGATATAATCACATCTCACATGTCAATATTGAATCCTTCAAGTTCACTTCCTTAAAGACCACAAGTCCATTTTCAAGCTTACAAGGCAAAACCCTTCACTTATTAAGCAAACACAAATTGTTTTACACATAGTGAACTTCTCACATTTCACCTAACCAACATGATATAAACCATATTCCATGCATAAAATATATTTAACCATAATAATATACACTTACCAATACTCACAAAGTGATGATCTTGGCCAAAGAGATGAAGGCTTAGGGTTTGGAAGAGAAAAGAGTGTTGTGGAAATTTCTAGAAATTGCATGTGGCTTTTGTTGATTAAAAAATCTGAATTGTGGCCTTATATAGTGCCTCATGGTCATCCTTAGCCATCCACTTAGTCAATAATTGAGGGTTGTCTTTGGTCAAAGCAAGAATGGATCATTTTTTTTCATTTTTGGGCCATGTCTTTCTTGTAGATTTTGGGCCTCAAATTGAGCCCATGATCACATGTGAATTCAGTCCAACCAAATTAATATGTAAAACCCCAACAAGTCTCATGTCTAAATAAGTCGATAAATGTTACGGTAATAACATAGGTCCGAAAATGTACGGGGTGTTACATTGTTACAGGAATTTTGGAGAAGTATGAGAAGGTATTAGGGCAGAAAATTAATAAGGAAAAAAGTGCTATCTATTTACACAAAAATGTATCAGAAAGAGAGGTGATAGTAGTAGAGGTAGCCACTGGAATCTTAAGGAGCATGGCAATACATCAGACATAAGGAGCAACCTAATAAGATTCTAAAGAAGATATGGGTGAAAGGACTGCCATTCAAAATTGCATTCTTCATGTGGAGGTTATTGAAATTCAAAGTGTCTGTGGATGATAGAATCAGAAGATAGGGTTATGAATGACCTTCAAGGTGTTGGTGTTGTACAAATCCTGCACAGGAGACAATGTCCCATGTGTTCTTACACTCAGAAGCTACTAACAGGACTTGGTTCTATTTTTCTTCTTTTAAAGGATTAAATATTCAAGGCTTGAATTTGAGAGAAGTTATCATATTGTGGTGGGAAGCAGAAGTGAGGCAAGGAATGAAATATTACTATCATGCTTTACCAAGCATCATAGTATGGGAATTGTGGAGAAGAAAAAACAGCAAAAAGCATGAAGGAAAGAAGAAACAGCAAGAAGCATGAAGGAAAGAATATGGCATGGCAGAGGATCACTCACAACATCATAGGAATTTGATAATGCTATTAAAGGTTAAAAAGCCAAAACATAACTTTTCTTACAACTGGACAGGGATATTAAAGGAGCTGGGAGAGATAAGGACTGGGATCAAGATTACCAAAGTAGAATAGAAATTCCCTCCTGAAGGATGGATGAAGTACAATACATATGGTGCATCTAGAGGAAATTCAGGAGTAAGTGCATATGCTTTCTGTTTGAGAAATGCAAGTGGAGATTTAATATATACAGAAGGGGCTACTATAAATGACACTACTAATATAGAAGCAGAAGCTAAAGCAATTCTAGAAGCTACCAAACATTGCAATCAAGAATACTTGGACCATAAAACCAACAGCCTAAACTATCACTTTTTATCATATACTTCTACTAACAACACTTGAATAATGATTATGTTTTCCTTGTTTCTCTAGGGACACTTTTTACGATTGTTGAGTCAACTCTTTGTTAAAAAATTCTTGCACTTTATAGTTTCTTAGAATTTCAATCGTTGGATAGAACGGACATCTCACGATCAAGAAAACCTTTCTCATCTGCCATGAAGTCTAGCACTATAAAATTTTAGTAAATCCAATACCGTTAAAATATGAATGATCTTTTATTTTACCATATGAAGCAACATCAAAAAATGTGATTTTCATATAACTATATTTTTCTTTTTTCATGTTTGAATAAAAAATCGAAAAAAGGATTAAAAAGAGTTGAATAAAATATTGCAAAATAAAATATAAAGAGAAAAAATGAGGGAAAAAAAAAAAGAAGATATAAAGAGGACAGCGAGGCAGATCTTGGCAAGGCATTGTCAATAGGGCAAAATTACGAGAGAAAAAAATACCAAAAAGGACGAGTCAAAATATTGTGTATTTTTATCCAGCCCCATCCTATTTACATCCCTAAATAAAAGCGTTCATTCTTGCATATTCAGTAGTCATTACAAATTAAGTTGAGTTAATTAGAAGCTTGGATGATCTCTAAAATTTGAATAATTGGTCATCAGAGTCACTCAATTTTGTTGTCTTTCAAAAGCTACTAAATTTTACCAATATAGCTTTCATCGTCATTATTCCAGAAAATAATTTTCGGTACCTATTAAATGACATGACAGCTATAAATTTTTAGAAAAAAGTATTTTAATAATTTAAAACTAGTATTTAATTATTGTTTCTGGATCAAACTTTAATTATTACTTTCTTGTTCTTTAATTTGTTTGTTTTTTCTTGTTACTCTTCATTAAATGAATTTAATAAGATGTCATCTTCAGTGTGAATATTTTAGATATGTTATCGGATATACTGAAATAATCAAATTTGGGTATTCTATAACTAATTATATCATCTTATTTTAGCAGTTTTCGTATGTTTATTTTTCTCTCTCTTGTTATTCTTCAATAGTTGAATTTGCAAAAATTGTACTTTATGTAATTGATTGATATCATTATTTTATACTAGCAGTTTTCTTAAACTAGGTTTCATAATTTTTGAAAAATTTTAAAAATTAATTCCACAAATCTTGAATTTTTTTTTGCTTTTTTTAATTAATAAAAGGAAATTTCATTGTCTTTTAAGAACTCTAATTACTTTTCATTCATCACGTTAAAGATTTGAAATGAACCAAAGGGTTCTTTAAAGACGTTTCTTATATAATCAATTCACTAAATGAGTAGGATTTATGATAAAATGGATTCTAAATAATTTAAGTATTAATTTAATTTTCTTAACTAATTTTTCTAAAAAGTTAGAGTGGCATTTTATTAAATAAGTATCAAGAATTATATTTTTTAAAATAAAAATCATGAAAACTAGCCTGACAAAATTGAAATACTTTAAAAAAATAAAATAAAATTAAGTGATCATCTATGCTTTTTCATTATATTTTGGCGTGTCTTATACTTTTTATTCAAATTCAGTTGCATCCTCATTAATGTTCAACTTAGATCACGAGTTCACGACACTTAAAGACTTTGCAAAACTTCTCGAGTGGAATATGGTACGTTGGACTTCAAAGATAACTTCAAAAGAACAATAAACAGCAACACGTTACCAAGGTCCAAACAACGAGACCAAACTCTCAAAAAAAAAAAAAAAAAAAATAGATTATCCCAACAACAAGCACAAACAAAAGAACAAAATAAACTGATTCTACTCCTATATTCCTGTAATTAACTCAACTTTTAAATTATTGAAGGTTTTTGAACGAAGACTAGGGGAAACAACAGTAGTATAACAAATAGTAGTATATAGCTCAAAGAAGTTAAAAGAATCATATCTAATGCAGTTTGAATAATAGAGTACAGCATATTTAAAGAAGAAAAAGGAGCGGATTTATCTTTTTCTTCTCTGAAAAGTCGGTATTGGTACTGAAAAAAGGATTTCTGCCGAACCAGAAAAAGGTTTTAACAGACGAATCCCACAGGTTCCTCCGGCCAATTCTTTTCTATTTTCCCACGAATTTCTTTTGATAAAGTGATGTTTTGCATACTTTATTGCACAAAGCTGGATACTTCATTAATGCGACCGGTAACTACCATTCCGAGAAAGTGATCAAACAACATAAATCATGCTTTCTTTTAACTAGAGAAATAACAATATTTATATCACACGAAGACTTTGAAATCAAAACTTACACCCGCTGATTAATTTCATGTGCAACAATTATTAATCCAGATACGTGATTGAAGTTCCCCTCTAGACAGGCGGATTTAGTAAGTTAAGCTATGAGTTCATGTGTATCCTACAGCTCTAACTTAGACCATGTATGTTATTAAAAATACCTCAAAATAAATGCAACTAATAGATACCTCAACTTTTTTATCCTCTAAAAATTAAATTTTATATGAAAAAACTTGGAAATGGCTAGAAATGATATTCTGTAAATCTTATTGCCATTTTTTTTTGTTGGGTTTGGTTGATAAGAAGTGAATGGAAAATGGAGATAAAAACATGGAAGGAAAATGAAGTTTATTTGAAACTTGAGAATTATTGATAGTTTAATCCAAAAATCTGATAGGAAATCATTTCTCCATATGCGGACGCATGTCACAATGCACCTCGAAGGGACGCGATCTTTCGAGACACTGGTTGACACCGGATTGGCGACCAGCGCAGGCCAAACAAGTAGTGATAGGGGGTCAACCTATTTGTTCGCACCCACTATGGCAGCCACACTTTCTATGGTTTCAACCCTTATCTTTTTCCACTCAATACTTAGTTTGCCTAGGCTCACGAATTTAGAAAGACACGAGCACATACAGGAACAAATCCCAACTTTGTATTTAACTCGTGCCACAAAGAAGCACACAACACAGCCTTACAAAAATCTAACTAACACAGCCAAATCTGCCATTAAGAGAGCCTGTCTGTGCCTATTTATAGGCCACAGCTTCTGTCATATGGCAGGCACATGCACAGCACGTGCCCTTATCCTAATCCAGTTGACATCCCCAACTGATAGGCCCTATCTTAAATTCAAATTCAAATTACAATTACAATCAGCAACAAAGCCAAGCCATCTGTCCAAGGCGGTTGTAACTGCCCAACTGTCATCATGTGCAAGGCACATGCCCAGTGCCAGCACATCCTTGGCAGCTCTTATGCCAATTTTGCACCTGGGCCCTGGGCGTTTGTGCACTCGCCCATGCCATTGTCTTGTTAGCATCTAAGTTGCCTTGTCCGAGCCATGTCTAGCCCAACTTGCCTTGCCTTAGCCATTTCTCCGCAACATGACTTGCCTTAGCCTAAATCGGCCTTAGCATTGTCCCGCCTTAGCTTGCCAGCCCTTGTCATGCCTTAGCCACGCCTTGCATGCCTTAGCCACGCCACTTCCAAGGTCTTGCCATGCCCTGCCGACACACGCCATGCCATGCTGACATGTCTATGTCGACAGACTGGTCTCAAGCAAACCTAACCTTTGCCCTTACCATTTGGTCTTGTCTAGGTTGATCATGTAAATCCCTTGCCATGCCCACGTCATCCGAACCATCAAGATGGGGTTCTAACAAACTTCCCCCACCAGATGAGCTCATCGTCCTCGACAAGGTAGAATTAAAGTAGGCATTGATCTGGTCTTCAAATTGCCATAATGATGAGCCTTTTTACCAAGTGGCATCACACACTTGCTTGCCCTTCCATTGAACCAAAAATTTTGTTCGCCTATTCTTCTTGCCTTGTCCCAAAGTCCGGTGATCTAAGATCTTTTTTATTTCCTCTTCAAATTGTTGTCGCACAACAGGAGGAGCACGTCTTGTAGCCGATCTTGCTGGATCTCCAGCATCTTCATAAAAAGGCTTCAAAAAGTTCACAAGGAAAATAGGGTGGATTTTTAGCCTTTCCGACAGATTCAATAGGTAAGCTACTTCACCTACCCGTTCTATTACTACAAAGGGTCCATCATACTTTGAAATCAGTCCACGATGAATTTTCTTGCTACTGATTTTCTTCCATATTTGGGGAGTAAGTTTCAGCAACACTTTGTCCCCAACTTGGAATTCTAGAGCACGCCGATGTCTATCAGCATACTTCTTCATTCGCTTTGCTGCCTTTCTCAAGCTATCCTATGCTTCATCTAGCAACTCTTGCTTGTCTCGTGCATACTTGTAGGCAGCAGGACATTTGCCCTCCGTTTTGTATCTAGCGACTTCCAGTGGTGTGTTAGGCTGCATACCCAACACTAGTTCAAAGGGGCTCTTCTCAGTTGCTGACGACCTATGCAGATTATAACAAAACTGTGCACTGTCTAACAATTCTACCCAATTCTTCTGACTTGCAGTCACATAATGCCTCAAGTATTCTTCAAGCAGATGATTGATTCTTTCGGTCTGTCATCTGTTTGTGGATGATTCGCTGTTGAGAACTTCAGTTCAGTACCCATCATATTGAACAATGCGGTCCAAAATCGGCCTGTGAACTTAGTGTCTCGATCACTCATAATGTCAAGTGGAACACCAAAATGCTTCACCACAAACTTATAGAATAATTCAGCAGCTATCTCAGAAGAACAAAGGGTAGTAGCAGCAATGAAAATAGCATACTTTGAAAACCTATCAACCACCACCATGACTGATGCTTTGCCATTAACTTTTGGAAATCCGCTAATAAAATCCATAGAAACAGAAGCCCATGGATGTTCTGCAACAGGTAGGGGTTGCAGCAAACCAACTTCTTTCTTTCTTTCAGTCTTGTCAAGTTGACAAACAAGGCAAGACTTTACATAGGCCTCAATGTCATCTTTCATTTTTGGCCAGAAATAATTTCGGGACAATAATGCCGTCATTATTTCAACACCTGGATGGCCAGCATAGACAGGATCATGTGTTTCTATAAGGAGTTTTCGACGCAACCCATCACTTTGAGGCACAAAGATTCTACCCCCCTTAAAATACAGTAGATCGTCCTCGATCCAATACCGTCTAACTGTCCCTTCTTTGAATTGATCCATCAATTTGACATATAATGAATCATAGGCAGCACTAAACTTTATCTTTTCTAAAAAATCAGATTCAAATCTAGTGAGTACATAAACTGCAGCAAATACCTCTTTGCGACTTAAAGCATCTGCAACCATGTTTTGCTTGCCTGGTTTATGTATCCAAACGAAGTCATATTCAACAAGCATCTCCTGCCAGCGGGACTTCTTTGAACTCAATTTCTGTTGAGTTTTGAAGTAAGTATTAGCCACATTGTCCGTCTTGACAACAAACTTCGTTCCCAGCAAATACACTCGCCAGATTTGGAGACAATGTAGGACTACCACCATCTCCTTTTCATGAGTAGAATACCGTTGCTCAGCAGGATTTAACTTTCTGCTCTCAAATGCTATCAGATGATCCTCTTGCACCAGCACACCACCGACAGCATAATCAGAAGCATCGGTGTGCACTTCAAATGGCAAGTCAAAATCAGGCAACCGCAAAAGTGGTTCAGAAGCAATGGCTTTTTTCAATGAAATGAAAACCTTGTCACTTCCTTTGGACCAAACCCACTTAACATTATTTTTCAACAAATCCGTCAATGGGGCAGCCTTCTTTGAATAACCATCAATGAACTTCCGATAATAGTTTGCCAATCCTAGAAAAGATCTCAATTCTTTAACCCCGGTCGGTGCTTGCCAATCCACAATAGCCTGCACTTTTTTAGATTCCATTCTCACTTGGTTTGCACTGACCAAGTGGCCCAAAAATTTTATCTCGCAACAAGCAAACTCACACTTTTCCATCTTGACATAGAGTTGATATTCTCTAAGTCGTTGTAGCACTATTCTTAAATGCAGCAAATGATCTTCGAGTGTTCTACTATAAATGACTATATCATCTAAGCAAACAACTAAAAAGTCATCAAGGTACTCGTAAAGAACATTATTCATTAATTACAGAAAGTAGCCAGGGCATTAGTCAGCCCAAATGGCATTACAAGGAATTCATAGCTACCATATCTAGTGACACAATTGGTCTTTGGGGCATCCCCCTCAGCTATGCGCACTTGCCAATAGCCAGACCTCAAATCCAACTTAGAAAAAAAACTAGCCTAAGACAGCCTATCCATCAAATCTTGAACAAGCGACACCGGATACTTGTTCTTCACAGTTACTTTGTTGAGTGCACGATAGTCAACACACATTCGTAGGCTTTTATCTTGCTTCTTTTGGAACAGAATAGGGGCACCATAGGGATCATTCGAAGGCTAGATCAGTTCGGCCTCCAGCAATTCAGACAATTGCTTTCTCAATTCTGTCAATTCTAGCGGAGACATGCGATAAGGAGGGCATGCCGGTGGCACTGATCTAGGAATTAACTCAATCCTATGATCAATATCCCTCCTTGGAGGCAATTTTTTAGGCGGTTCTGGTGGAATCACATCCCTGAATTCTGTCAACAACTTAGCAACACTGTCCGGGACATCAATCTGCACATCAGGCTTCACTTCAACCAAGGCAGCAAGGTAACCAGTTTCACCCTTCTTCAAGCCTTTTTCAAAAGCTGCAGCAGATAACATAGCAGTAATTCCAGAGTGTTTCCTCTTCTTCTCCTTATTATAAGGTCGAATACCTTTCACAAATCCAGGGTTAGATTCCGCCATGAACATCAGACCGTCCAAATGAGGAATAGGAGCAACCTTGAATTTTTTCATAAAAATCAATCCCAAGCAGAAGATTGAAGTCATCAAGCGGCACGACAGTCAGGTTGTGCAGTCTAGACCAATGGCCTATGGTCAGTGGAACATCTAATCCCTTGCCATAGCCTGGCTGTGGTGTAGAATTTACTGCCTTCATTTTCATTGCACAATTAGTCACCTTCAGTCCATACTCCTTCACGAGTTTTGATGCCACAAAAGTGTGAGTAGCACCGGTATCAACCATTGTCACAACACTTTTTTGCCCAATTTTTATATCAACATACATCAAAGAACCGTAGGCATGTGATAAATCATCAACACTTTCAGCAGTATTGAGTAAGGCATCAGCATCATCATTTGCCTCTATGTCCACCCCATTTGCACTAGACAACGTATTCAGCAACCGTAGTGGGTTAACATAGGCAGCAATGTCCTGTCCCTTGGCTTGTTTCTCCTCTTCAGCAAGAAGAGCATTGATCTTCCCTTATTTTGGACAGTTCCTGGCCTGATGCCCAGGTTTTTGACAATTCCAACAGACCTTTTCACTGGTCTGCTTGTTTTGGTTAGATGAAGCAGCATCCATATTTCCTTTTCCTGTGTCATTCCCTTCTTGCTTGCGATTATCCTTCTTCCTGTATCTGTCTTTCCCCTTCTTTTTTATTTTGGAAGGTGTAGGATCAGGGGCAGCACTGTTAGAACAAAAATCAATCAAAGCATCTGCCGCAGCAATGGCACTAGGCAGATCTTGAACTTTCTGCCTACGCAGTTCATTCTGCGCCCAACCTTGCATTCCAGAAATGAAATTGTGCAACTTATCTTCGTCAGACATATTCTGAATATCGAGCATTAATGATGAGAATTCCTTCACGTAGTCTCGAATGGAACCAACTTGTTTCAACCGCTTTAGTCTGTCCTTAGCAACCCAAGACCAATTGCTAGGCAGAAATTTCTCACGAAGTGCATCCCTCAGTTTTTCCCACGTATCACACTTTGGTCTACCAGCACTTTCGTCATCAGCATTCTTTGTACGCCACCACAGCACTGCACCGTTCCTAAAATAGAGAACTGTCATGGTCACTTTGTCAGTTCCTGGAACATGGGTAGTAGCAAAATAATGCTCCAAGTCCCATAGAAAATTTTCTAGTTCCTTAGCACCACGAACACCATCAAAGTACATTGGTTCTGGAATTTTAATTTTGGCATGTTCTTCACCGCTCTATGATGAACCAGCAACAGCCCAGCGAAGGACCACCACCTCCGCCTTCAAATCTTTATTTTCCTTCAAAAGGCCCTAGATTCGTGCACCCATATTTTCACTAAAAGTGAAAAGACCAGCCAATTGACTGTCTACAACAGCACGATAACATGACAGTTCTATGTTAATGCCCTGAATTTGTGTCAGTACATCGACTAATTCATTTATGTTATCTGTCAAGCCAACCAGCGTCTCCAGTCTTGCAACTTTTTCACGTAATTCATTGTAATTCGCACCACCATCCATCGCAACACCAAGCTTTGATACCAATTGATAGGGGGTCAGCCTGTTTGTTCGCACCCATTATGGCAGCCACACTTTCTATGGTTTCAACCCTTATCTTTTTCCACTCAATACTTAGTTTGCCTAGGCTCACGAATTTAGAAAGACACAAGCACATACAGGAAGAAATCCCAAATTTGTATTTAACTCGTGCCACAAAGAAGCACACAACACAGCCTTACAAAAATCTAACTAACACAGCCAAATCTGCCATTAAGAGAGCCTGTCTGTGCCTATTTATAGGCCACAGCTTCTGTCATATGGCAGGCACATGCACAGCACGTGCCCTTATCCTAATCCAGTTGACATCCCCAACTGATAGGCCCTATCTTAAATTCAAATTCAAATTCAAATTACAATCAGCAACAAAGCCAAGCCATCTGTCCAAGGCGGTTGTAACTGCCCAACTGTCATCATGTGCAAGGCACATGCTCAGTGCCAGCACATCCTTGGCAGCTCTTATGCCAATTTTGCACCTGGGCCCTGGGCGTTTGTGCACTCGCCCATGCCACTATCTTGTTAGCATCTAAGTTGCCTTGTCCGAGCCATGTCTAGCCCAACTTGCCTTGCCTTAGCCATTTCTCCGCAACATGACTTGCCTTAGCCTAAATCGGCCTTAGCATTGTCCCGCCTTAGCTTGCCAGCCCTTGTCATGCCTTAGCCACGCCTTGCATGCCTTAGCCACGCCACTTCCAAGGTCTTGCCATGCCCTGCCGACACACGCCATGCCATGCTGACATGTCTATGTCGACAGACTGGTCTCAAGCAAACCTAACCTTTGCCCTTACCATTTGGTCTTGTCTAGGTTGATCATGTAAATCCCTTGCCATGCCCACGTCATCCGAACCATCAAGATGGGGTTCTAACAAACTTCCCCCACCAGATGAGCTCATCGTCCTCGACAAGGTAGAATTAAAGTAGGCATTGATCTGGTCTTCAAATTGCCATAATGATGAGCCTTTTTACCAAGTGGCATCACACACTTGCTTGCCCTTCCATTGAACCAAAAATTTTGTTCGCCTATTCTTCTTGCCTTATCCCAAAGTCCGGTGATCTAAGATCTTTTTTATTTCCTCTTCAAATTATTGTCGCACAACAGGAGGAGCACGTCTTGTAGCCGATCTTGCTGGATCTCCAGCATCTTCATAAAAAGGCTTCAAAAAGCTCACAAGGAAAATAGGGTGGATTTTTAGCCTTTCCGACAGATTCAATAGGTAAGCTACTTCACCTACCCGTTCTATTACTACAAAGGGTCCATCATACTTTGAAATCAGTCCACGATGAATTTTCTTGCTACTGATTTTCTTCCATATTTGGGGAGTAAGTTTCAGCAACACTTTGTCCCCAACTTGGAATTCTAGAGCACGCCGATGTCTATCAGCATACTTCTTCATTCGCTTTGCTGCCTTTCTCAAGCTATCCTATGCTTCATCTAGCAACTCTTGCTTGTCTCGTGCATACTTGTAGGCAGCAGGACATTTGCCCTCCGTTTTGTATCTAGCGACTTCCAGTGGTGTGTTAGGCTGTATACCCAATACTAGTTCAAAGGGGCTCTTCTCAGTTGCTGACTACCTATGCAGATTATAACAAAACTGTGCACTGTCTAACAATTCTACCCAATTCTTCTGACTTGCAGTCACATAATGCCTCAAGTATTCTTCAAGCAGATGATTGATTCTTTCGGTCTGTCATCTGTTTGTGGATGATTCGCTGTTGAGAACTTCAGTTCAGTGCCCATCATATTGAACAATGCGGTCCAAAATCGGCCTGTGAACTTAGTGTCTCGATCACTCATAATGTCAAGTGGAACACCAAAATGCTTCACCACGAACTTATAGAATAATTCAGCAGCTATCTCAGAAGAACAAAGGGTAGTAGCAGCAATGAAAATAGCATACTTTGAAAACCTATCAACCACCACCATGACTGATGCTTTGCCATCAACTTTTGGAAATCCGCTAATAAAATCCATAGAAACAGAAGCCCATGGATGTTCTGCAACAGGTAGGGGTTGCAGCAAACCAACTTCTTTCTTTCTTTCAGTCTTGTCAAGTTGACAAACAAGGCAAGACTTTACATAGGCCTCAATGTCATCTTCCATTTTTGGCCAGAAATAATTTCGGGACAATAATGTAGTCATTATTTCAACACCTGGATGGCCAGCATAGACAGGATCATGTGTTTCTATAAGGAGTTTTCGACGCAACCCATCACTTTGAGGCACAAAGATTCTACCCCCCTTAAAATACATAGATCGTCCTCGATCCAATACCGTCTAACTGTCCCTTCTTTGAATTGATCCATCAATTTGACATATAATGAATCATAGGCAGCACTAAACTTTATCTTTTCTAAAAAATCAGATTCAAATCTAGTGAGTACATAAACTGCAGCAAATACCTCTTTGCGACTTAAAGCATCTGCAACCATGTTTTGCTTGCCTGGTTTATGTATCCAAACGAAGTCATATTCAGCAAGCATCTCCTGCCAGCGGGACTTCTTTGAACTCAATTTCTATTGAGTTTTGAAGTAAGTATTAGCCATATTGTCCATCTTGACAACAAACTTCGTTCCCAGCAAATACACTCGCCAGATTTGGAGACAATGTAGGACTACCACCAACTCCTTTTCATGAGTAGAATACCATTGCTCAGCAGGATTTAACTTTCTGCTCTCAAATGCTATCAGATGATCCTCTTGCACCAGCACACCACCGACAGCATAATCAGAAGCATTGGTGTGCACTTCGAATGGCAAATCAAAATCAGGCAACCACAAAAGTGGTTCAGAAGCAATGGGTTTTTTCAATGAAATGAAAACCTTGTCACTTACTTCGGACCAAACCCACTTAACATTATTTTTCAACAAATCCGTCAATGGGGCAGCCTTCTTTGAATAACCAGCAATGAACTTCTGATAATAGTTTGCCAATCCTAGAAAAGATCTCAATTCTTTAACCCCGGTCGGTGCTTGCCAATCCACAATAGCCTGCACTTTTTTAGGTTCCATTCTCACTTGGTTTGCACTGACCAAGTGGCCCAAAAATTTTATCTCGCAACAAGCAAACTCACACTTTTCCATCTTGACATAGAGTTGATATTCTCTAAGTCGTTGTAGCACTATTCTTAAATGCAGCAAATGATCTTCGAGTGTTCTACTATAAATGACTATATCATCTAAGTAAACAACTAAAAATTCATCAAGGTACTCGTAAAGAACATTATTCATTAAGTTACAGAAAGTAGCCGGGGCATTATTCAGCCTAAACGGCATTACAAGGAATTCATAGCTACCATATCTAGTGACACAAGTGGTCTTTGGAGCATCCCCCTCAGCTATGCGTACTTGCCAATAGCTAGACCTCAAATCCAACTTAGAAAAAAAACTAGCCTTAGACAGCCTATCCATTAAATCTTGAACCAGCGGCACCGGATACTTGTTCTTCACAGTCACTTTGTTGAGTGCACAATAGTCAACACACATTCGCAGGCTTCTATCTTGCTTCTTTTGGAACAGAATAGGGGCACCATAGGGATCCTTTGAAGGCTGGATCAGTCCGACCTCCAGCTATTCAGACAATTGCTTTCTCAATTCTGTCAATTCTAGTGGAGACATACGATAAGGAAGGCGTGTCGGTGGCACTGATCTAGGAATTAACTCAATCCTATGATCAATATCCCTCCTTGGAGGCAATTTTTAGGCAGTTCTGGTTGCATCACATCCTTGAATTCTGTCAACAACTTAGCAACACTGTCCGGGACATCAATCTGCACATCAGGCTTCACTTCAACCAAGGCAGCAAGGTAACCAGTTTCACCCTTCTTCAAGCCTTTTTCAAAAGCTGCAGCAGATAACATAGCAGCAATTCCGAAGTGTTTCCTCTTATTCTCCTCATTATAAGGTCGAATACCTTTCACAATTCCAGGGTTAGATTCCGCCATGAGCATCAGACCGTCCAAATGAGGAATAGGAGGAACCTTGAATTTTTTCATAAAATCAATCCCAAGCAGAAGATTGAAGTCATCAAGCGGCACGACACTCAGGTTGTGCAGTCCAGACCAATGGCCTATGGTCAGTGGAACATCCAATGCCATGCCATAGCCTTGCTGTGGTGTAGAATTTACTGCCTTCATTTTCGTTGCACAATTAGTCACCTTCAGTCCATACTCCTTCACGAGTTTTGATGCCACAAAAGTGTGAGTAGCACCGGTATCAACCATTGTCACAACACTTTTGTGTCCAATTTTCACATCAACATACATCAAAGAACCGTAGGAATGCGAGAATTCATCAACACTTTCAGCAGTATTGAGTAAGGCATCAACATCATCATTTGCCTCTATGTCCACCCCATTTGCACTAGACAACGTATTCAGCAACCGTAGTGGGTTAACATAGGCAGCAATGTCCTGTCCCTTGGCTTGTTTCTCCTCTTCAGAAGGAAAAGCATTGATTTTCCCTTATTTTGACAGTTCTTGCCTGATGCCCAGCTTTTTACTATTTTCAATAGACCTTTTCACTGGTCTGCTTGTTTTGGTTAGATGAAGCAGCATCCATCTTTTCTTTTCCTGTGTCATTCCCTTCTTGCTTGCGATTATCCTTCTTCCTAGATCTGCCTTTCTGCTTTTTTTTCGTTTTAGAAGGTGTAGGATCAGGGGCAGCACTGTTAGAATGAAAATCAATCAAAGCATCTGCCGCAGCAATGGCACTAGGCAGATCTTAAACTTTCTGCCTAAGCAATTCATTCTGCGCCCAACCTTGCATTCCAGAAATGAAATTGTGCAACTTATCTTCGTCAGACATGTTCTGAATATCGAGCATTAATGATGAGAATTCCTTCACGTAGTCTCGAATGGAACCAACTTGTTTCAACCGCTTTAGTCTGTCCTTAGCAACCCAAGACCAATTGCTAGGCAGAAATTTCTCACGAAGTGCATCCCTCAGGTTTTCCCACGTATCACCCTTTGGTCTACCAGCACTTTCGTCATCAGCATTCTTTGTACACCACCACAGTACTGCATCGTTCCTAAAATAGAGAACTGCCATGGTCACTTTGTCAGTTCCTGGAACATGGGTAGTAGCAAAATAATGCTCCAAGTCCCATAGAAAATTTTCCAGTTCCTTAGCACCACGAACACCATCAAAGTACTTTGGTTCCAAAATTTTAATTTTGGCATGTTCTTCACCGCTCTGCGACGAACCAGCAACAGCCCGGTGAAGGACCACCACCTCCTCCTTCAAATCTTCGTTTTCCTTCAAAAGGCCCTCAATTCGTGCACCCGTATTTTCACTAAAAGTGACAAGACCAGCCAATTGACTGTCTACAACAGCACGATAACATGACGGTTCTGTGTTAATGCCCTGAATTTGTGTCAGGACATCGACTAATTTGTCTATGTCATCTGTCAAGCCAACCAGCGTCTCCAATCTTGCAACTTTTTCACGTAATTCGCACCACCAGCCATCGCAACACCAAGATTTGATACCAATTGATAGGGAATCAACCTTTTTGTTCGCACCCACTATGGCAGGCGCACTTTCTATGGCTTCAGCCTTTATCTTTTTCCACTCAATACTTAGTTTTCCTAGGCTCACTAATTTAGAAAGACACAAGCACATACAGGAACAAGTCCCAACTTTGTATTTAACTCGTGCCACAAAGAAGCACACTACACAGCCTTACAAAAATCTGACTAACACAGCCAAATTTGCCATTAAGACAGTCTGTCTGTGCCTATTTATAGGCCACAGCTTCTGTCACATGGCAGGCACATGCACAGCTATGCACAGCACATGCCGTTATCCTAATCCAGTTGACATCCCCAACTGATAGGCCCTATCTTAAATTCCAATTCAAATTCAAATTACAATCAGCAACAAAGCCAAGCCATCTGTACAAGGCGGTTGTAACTGCCCAACTACCATTATGTGCAAGGCACATGCCCAGTGCCAGCACATACTTGGCAGATCTTGTACCAATTTTGCACCTAGGCCCTGGGCGTTTGTGTACTCGCCCATGCCACTGTCTTATCAGCATCCAAGCCGTCTTGTCCGAGCCATGTCTAGCCCAACTTGCCTTGCCTTAGACATGTCTCCGCAACATGACCTGCCTTAGCCTAAATCAGCCTTAGCATTGTCCCGCCTTAGCTTGCCAGCCCTTGTCATGCCTTATCCATGCCTTGCATGCCTTATCCACGCCACTGCCAAGGTCTTTCCATGCCCTACCGACACACGCCATCCCATGCTGACATGTCTATGTCGACAGACTGGTCTCAAGCAAACCTAACCTTTGCCCTTACCATTTGGTCTTTTCTAGGTTGATCATGTAAATCCCTAGCCATGCCCACGTCATCCGAACCATCAAGTTGGGGTTCTAACAAGTAGCTACTGGTTTTGTGCCATACGGTGACCTGCGGGCGCAGGTCATGTGTTGGTTCGAAATAGTGTGTCTTTTCTTCAACCATTGCTTCTCTTCCGAAGCACCACCTCTTAGGCTATAAATATGTATGTTTTCCTCAGATGAAGGATACAAAATTATTATTTTCAAAACTCCAAAACTACTTTCTTCTCTACAAAAGAAATCAAAGTAAGTGTGATTTACTCCATTAGTTGAGTTCGACGAAGTTCAGCAAATTCCATTGCCGGTTTTGTTGAATAGTGTTCTATTCTATATTGGGAGGAATTAATCCAAACCTTGGGCAATTGTGAGGGGGTTATATTCTTTAAGGAAACACAGTCTAACTGTGGGCTTAGAACTTTCATTTTAATCAATTTTCTTGTTTTTTCTGGTGAAGGAAGAAACAAGAACCAACATTTTTCTGGTAATAACTCGACTTATGAATCACCAAGGCATGGCCGTGAACTACGCAATGGAATAGCCCCTTTTCTTCATCATCACCTTCATATTATTTGTTCTTAGTAGGTGTTTTGCCATAAAAAATATTTGCTTTTTTTCCAGAGTCGAATTCAGAAAAAAGTTTTTGGCCATAAAATTTTAAAAAATTTCGGAATTCAACTTCAGGTTTAATTCCGGAATTTGAAAAACAAGTAAACCTTATTTTCACTTTTTTCACGCCCACTTCTCTCACAAAAATTCAAAAACACAACTCCAACTTCATTTCCAACTCAACTACAATATGTATTAGGTTTTCATGGCCAAACGAAGCCTTAATACCTCCCAAAACATTATGGAACCAGTCTTCTCCCTCATCGAAGGAACTCACCTAACAATAATCTTCAAAGATCTGAAGTTCAGGTACACAAGGCAATCAAAAATAGTGAACTCATATAAAAGAAGACAGAGCTTCACCACTTTCTTTTACCATAGATTCCCTCCCAACCCCATTTTCTTTTATCACTTCAAAATCCCTCACACCTTGGGCACAACGATTTTTCTTAGGGATTAATATTGTTGTTCTGATGCTCCTTGCCAAAGAGAAATGGGTACAGGAGAAGAGGAGGGAAAAGAAGCAAAATCGATTACGAAAGGGTGGGGATGGAGGAAAGAAAGAATGGGAAATGGTGAAGGGGTTGGAGGGGCATAGGGGAGGTGGTAGTTGGGGAATATGTTCTTAAACTGAACTACTAAATATTTTTCTCGTTTAATTTTTTTAGATTTATTTCTGATTTTACTATATTTTTATTAAATTTAATACACTCAATTCGCTTTTAAGAGCATGTCGTCACACACTTAGAAAATATTTATACCACATAAGCTCGATCAATGATCGAAGGGGTTAAAAAATTCTTTTTTATCGAGTTCAAATGTCTGATTGAGACTTCGTGGAGTATAAGGGGCCAGGATGACAAATCACGACAACTATAAGAGTACCCCAAATCATTTCTCTATTAATGAATATTGAACCCGATAAATTAGATAAAATGTGGAAGAATTCCAAATACGAACCCATGAAATTCAAATTCTAAGAGTGTGTTTGGTATGAAGGAAAACATTTTCTAGAAAATGTTTTTCAATTTTCTCATGTTTGGTTGGCTTAAATGTTTTGGAAAATGTTTTCCAAATCAACTTATTTTCCTCAAATTTAAGGAAAATGACTTCCCTTAAAAATGTAAGTAAAACATTTTTCAAATCTCTATTTCAAACTAAAACATCAACTTTCCACACTAACCTAGGTCTCGGGTATCGATTCCCGACACTAACCCGGGATCCAACTCCCGATTCTCAACTCGGGAGATGGGGTAGGGTCTCGGGAATGGAGTCGCGGTCGTGGTCGTTGGTAGGGTGTCGAGCCGAAAGTCTAGGTCAAGTCTGGGGTCTCCACGTGGGAATCGAGGTTGCATTTTGGGTCAATAGTCGGGGTCGAGTCTCGAGTCAGATGTCGGGGTCGGGTCCTAGGTAGGGAGTCGGGGTCTAGTCACGGATTGGGAGTCGGGGTCGTGTCTCGAGCCGAGTGTCAAGGTTGGGTCTCGGATCTCGTGTCGGATGTCGAGGTTAGGTCTTAGGTCGAGTGTAGGGGTTGTGTCTCAAGTCGGGTGCCGAAGTCGGCTCCCAAGATGGGTCTCGGGTCAGGAGTCGAGGTCTGATATCGGGGTCGGGTCTCGGGTCAGGTGTCGGGTCGGGAGTTGGGGTCGAATCTTAGGTCGGGAGTCAGGGTCGGTACCGGGGTAAAGTCCTGGGTCTCGGGTCAAGAATCAGGGTGGGGTCTCAGGTCGGGAGTTGGGGTCAAGTATCGGATTATGAGTCGAGGTCAGGTCTCGGTTTGAGGTTGGGTCTCGGGTTAGGATTCGGGGTCAGGTCTCGAGAGCGGGTCTCTGGTTGGGTACTGGTGTCGGGTCTCAGATTGAGAGCCAGGTTTAGGTCTCAGGTGTTTGGGTTAGGTCTCTAGGTTGGGTGTCGTGGTCGGGAGTCAGGGTCAGGTCCCTGGTCAGGTATCGGGGTCGGATATCAGGGTTGGGTTTTGGGTCAGGTCTTAATTCGGTTGTCGGGGTCAATTACTGGGTCTGAAGTTAGGGTCGAGTCTTGGGTCGGGTGTCAGAATCGAGTCCCGATTGGGTGTCGGGGTCGGATCCCTGTTCTGCTATCGGGTTCGATTATCAGGTTTGGAGTCTGGGTCGGGTCTCAGGTCGGGTGTCGAAATTGGGTCCCAATTTGGGTGTCGAGGTCTTGTCCTAGATAGGTAGTCTAAGTTGATTTTCGGGTCAGAAACTATTTTCATACAAAATATATTTTACTTTTTAGCCAAACACTAAAAGATATTTTCTGAAAAATATTTTTTATTCACCAACCAAACACTAGAAAATATTTTCTGAAAAATGTTTTCTACTCACCAACCAAACATGAGAAAATAAGTAAGAAACCAACTTGTTGTCCATGAAAACATTTTCCGTGGAAAACATTTCCTTCATACCAAACACACCCTAAATTTGCCTCAACCTCTCAACAATAAGCAAAAAGCTCTATCGGTGCAAACCTCACAGGACAAAGGGATGTATGATCACCCCTCAAATGTAGGTAGCCCAAACATGCAATAAGAAGTCAAACAACAGGAAAGGAGTCAAGACTGTCAGATACTCTGACATATGCAAGAGAAGCACAATGAGATGAAAAACGAGTAGCCAATAAACAATCGCAGTCAAAGCAGAAAATCTATCTCAAAGTGGAGAACTGCAAAATCCAGGATAAACAACCGCTAACATTTACAGGCCATCAAATTTAACAGCATTTCCCTAATTGAAAAATTACTTCTCTGTTCCTCTTTTTTAAAAAAAAAATAAAATAAAATAAAGATCTCCAAATATAAATACTCAGAAGTGTCTACTTACCAGCCTACAGCACGTTGTATTTCTTTAATCAGAACAAAATTGAAAGAAAAGCAAGTGGTCAAAGTTAACTATGACAAGGATTAAAGCAAATGAAGCACCTGAAAGGAAATGAATCATGAAATGAACAATATATCCTACTGCAACAAACACGAACCAAAAAAAATATGAATCCACTAAACAATTTGGTAGCATCTATACCTACTTACACACTAAACAATATTAGATCTTCACACTCATAGAAACATGCATCTTCTATGGTAAACACAATAATTCAGTAGAGGGACAAGTAACGTCACCATCACCCTTGTTTTTCTGCCACCAGCAATAGGATATCCCCTCTGCTGTCATAAGACAAAACATAATAGATCAGAGAGTTTTATCCCAATAACGAGATTAGGCATTCACGTCAGCAAAGAGGACCCTAATTGTTGGCGCTTGTTGGGGGTTGAGGGGGTGGTCTACCAACTACTCTTATATGTAGAAGAAAATAAATAAAGGAGCACAATAAGGAAGCATCCTGCTCACCACAGTCTAGCCTTCATCTACCCCAACTCATGATAATCCCGCAGCTAGTAGGTATACTGATGGAGGCCCCAAAATATGGAAGGTGATATATCATTCCAACAAGATGAAATTGGTTAAAACATTTAGAAAGAAATACTATTAACAGTCACAAGGAGACAAGGAGGTCTAATTAAAGCTGAATTATATCAAAACCTTTTACCACATTCGCTAAATGGTTGATAGTGTTGGTGATACACAAAGAGAAAAACTATCACCACGCAAATTAATGAATGCATCAAGAATGGAAAGCTCTCAAATCTTCTCTATCTTTTTCAGCTGCAGAAGTAAGCTGTCAACAACTGTATAGAAGAAACAAACAACAAAGAACTTATTTAATAGCAAGCGGATGGATCTTTTCTATAAAAGGGGTAATACCACCGAATTCCGATGACAAATTTGGGATCCCAAAAAGGTTAACAAGATAAAAAGAAAAAACACTCACACACAACCTCAGGCTAAAGTTTATAACCAACTATTCCAACTTAGGCATTAATATGCTCGGATGCTCTACTACATGATATTTAATAAAATCTGATTGAAGGTTTACAGTTTAGAGAGTTGAGGTACACCAAAATTATGTCGTGCAGTCAATCATCCATATCTATCTATATCTAATAACAAAGGCAAAAATTCCACGTGTCAACATCCAAAAAAAAGTATTAAATATTAAAATTAAATAGTTAAATCTCAAAAAATGTCACACACAACTAATGACGGTTCTTTTTAACCAGTATTTATCATCATTTGAAAATAACAGTATTTATTCTTAAAAATTAAAAATTAAAAATTAAAAATTAAATATTTAAATAATAATTTAAATCTCAAAAACTGCCACACACAAACACACGATATACACACTACAAACTTCCCACTTCTGAAAAAATTGTCTTTCATTTACGACTCTTTTATATATTCTAAACTTTCTGGAGTTTGATAAATTCGTCTTTCAAAACAATCTACTGAATACAGCCATAAACATATATGGCTTTACAATTTCATAACATCTCACAAATTACAAGCAATTCCATGCTATGGAATTTGAAAGTAAGAGTAGTTCAACTTTGGCAAGTGCCGGATAGATTCAAACCTGAGATACCCTATTCAATAGATATGATTTTATAGGATGCAAAGGTACCTATTGCTTTCTTCTAAGTTTACTGCTTTCACTTTGTTTTTTTAATGTTGTGAATTCACTCAACAATACTAATTTTCAGTGCTAAATTAGGGCGATCGTATTCATGCCTCAATTGGCAAGTATGATATTAAGTTTTTCAGAACCAAGATAGAGGAACTTGGGTTATATCGCATGAAATACTTTGTTGTTACATCAAATTCCAAGAAATTTAAGACTACGATGCACAAACATAGGTTGAGTTTCATAAAAAGGACTTTTGTTGAGAAAATTACTGATCCTTCATTTGATATGGACAAATTTAATTTACGTCCATTTGACCAACTGACAATTCAACATAAGGTCGATGACACAGAACTATTTGGTAATGATTCTCTTCCAAGTCACTTTAATCCCGATCAATAATCTGTGTTTTTCATTTGCACTAACCTTTATATTTATAGATATCGTAGGTCAGGTTGTGACATATGAACCAATTCAAACCTGCAAGCAAGGAGACAATAATAGTGTCTTTATAAATGTTGTCCTTGAAGATTATAAGTAAGTTTTTTTTTCTTTTCACATTAAAAGTTGCAAGATCCAAACTCTATATCAGTCAGAAAAGAAAAATATTTTTACTCACTAATTGCACTAATTACTGTACAATATATATTTACTTCTATTACTTTCCATTAAATCTGCAACATTTATCTTTCACAATACACAAATATGTAAAATGAAAATAATAGAATCAAATCAAATCTCTATTAATACAGGAGGAATAGGCTTTCAACAACTTTACGGGGTGAACTTATGGATCAAATTCAACCTCATTTGACTGCTTCTATAGATGAACCTTTGATTGTGGTTCTTCAACTTATGAAGGCTCAAAAATTCAGAGGTAAAACTAATTAAAACTGTAATATAAATCATATTTTTTTCTAAAAATAGTTTTTTTTCTGATTCTAAAATAATTTTTTCATAGATGGGTACTCTGTTCATAGTTGTTGGTATCAAACTAAGCTATGGATAAATCCATCTCTGCCGCAATCTATTGCGTTTAATTAAATCCAGATTTGTCACCATCTGTGTTTTGATACATTCATCAATTAAAATTTAAATATTTAAATATATAATAATATATAAGTTTATAATATTTTTTCTTCATATTAAATGCAGCATGTGATTCTAACTATGAACGTCTCAGTCAGACAACTTCTCAACAAATTTATTCTATCACGGATGAGTTATTAAAAGGAATTGCACCTTTTAAATATATCAGTGATTAGATTCTATGCACCGAAGTGAGTTGAATAATTTTTAGAATATCATATTGACTTTACACAATCTGTTTAAACATTTATGAACAACATTGTTTCTCTTAAACAGGAAGTTAGCTACTGGATTGCTGCAAAATTTGTCTGTCTAGATCTTGAACATGGATGGTCATACTTGACTTGCAACAAGTGTATTATAAAGGTTGAACCAGATGGAAACTCATATTTTTGTCCAAAATGCAATGCAGAAGCAAAAGTTGTTGTTCACGGGTTATTACAATACTATATCTATTTATTTCTATAATAAATAAATCTGTTAACATGATGAAGTGTGAAATTCAGGTATAGGCTACAAGTTCGTGTACTGGATGGAACTGGTCTTATAACACTATTACTTTGAAACCGTGAGTCTATGCAACTTATGGGGAAGTCTTTAAAAGAGTTAAAGGAAAGCTTAATTTATCACGCCCCGAATTCCAACAAGGCGGACTGGCACCCGAAGCCGTTGAGGCCTGAGAGAACCAATCTTTACTCATGTACCTCCATATGCATGTCTCTATAGGAATATCATTCTATCCCATATAATAAACAAATACCAAATACCAGTGGAGGGAATCATGACATGTACAATATATGAAACTTGGCCGTTAAGGCTGTCAAGTGAAAATGGACATTCATCTCTTACATTCGTCTTCCCACACCCGTCTACAAAGCCTCTATAGATACCTGTACATAACCAACCTACAGTCGGTACAAGTCCCCATTTTATACAATATTTACAATGCCAAAACCAAAATCAATATACACTATGACTCGGAAAGCCCCGAACCAACAGGAGCTCACCAAAAGTATGCAACTGACCCGCACTCTACTGTGGAGATCTACTAACACTTGTGCCTGCAGCAAGAAAGGTAAATCCCCCCAAGGGGGTCAGTACAAAGAATGTACTGAGTATGTAAGGCATTAAGCAATTGTTACATACAGATGAACATCAATGGAATCAAATATAAGAGCATAGTAAATATGGATAAACCATCAATCTGTGATTTTGGAATCATGTACTTTACTTTCAATACTTTCTTTGCTTCTTTGCTTCTATGTTTATTCATCTTTGCCTGTGACCTGTGATACTCGGGCCCTGACTGATCAGTGGGTTTACATAATATAACGTTATGTTGGGATCGGCTCGAGCTAGGCTTATGCCTCTAGAGCTGCCACCCTAAGAATCAATATATCGAGTTCGGCTCGAGCTAGGTTCTTACCTCTAGAGCTGCCACCCATAAATCAATGTGTCAGGTTCGGCTCGAGCTAGGTTCATACCTCTAGAGCTTCCCCCTGTCAGGTTTGGTCCGAGCTAGGCTTATGCCTCTAGGACTGCCCCCTGATCCAATAATCTTGGGATCGGCTTGAGCTAGGATTATGCCCCCAAAGTTGTCACCCGTACTCAACCACATATGCATTACTTCTTTTCTTTACTTTTGAGAGATTGATACCTTTACTTGTGAGAGATTGGTACATTCACTTGTGAGAGATTGTTACATTCATTTGACATAACATTATTTGAAGCATAACATTATTGAGACTTTCGAATCGTGTCCGTAATTATGTAACTCATGAACAACAACGACTAATGAATAAGGAATACATGTGACTTAACAATAGATAACAACCTGAAATGAGATACCTTTGGACATTTCGGAATCAAATAAGTACAATGCCAATATGAGCGATATGCTGCAGAAGGATACATAAAGAGTAACCTTACATACCTTATCTTCCCAATATGAACACTCAATCCTATACGTGAATACAATAGTCCAGCTCCTTCCTTACGTCTTACTCTACAATACAAGTACATACCGGAGCTTACATTAGCAACTAGTTACTGTACAAGTGTACAAGACGACAATGAGCTATATGACTGCCGTATAACGTCATCTCACCCTTTACAATACAATCCACTGCATTATCATACCAACAACACCATAACATTCCACACATTGACCAAGACATCATAAACCAATAACATTTCACACCAAGTTTACCCTTTACACTTCCTCATTAACACTACGTTACCTTTTCTCCGTCGAGTCACTCGATAACTTTCACAATAACACATTAACAACAATCCATATTTTATACCATTCAAAATACCTCAAATATACTCCTTTATATTCATTTAAAAGGTACTATAAGTTGATAATTGCATCCATAAAGGGTATAGGGGCTTTAGGGGGTCAAAGAGATGCGAAAACAATCGAAAAGAACTTCTAGGCTGACCTGCGAAGCCACCTGCGCCCGCAGGTGGATGACCTGCATCTGAAGGTGACCCTTGGTAGTATCCATGGGCACCTTCGAAGTCACCTGCGCCTGTAGGTGCTTCGTCTGCGAGGGCGGGTGCCCGTTTCGGTCAAAAAGGGTCTCTTTTGGGTCCTTTTTTGTCATAAATGGTCCATGATCATGTATAACCTTCTCTTAACATATTTTAGATCATATTAAATGCCAACTAACATACATGGTTTCACAACGCACATAAACATCAACAAAACCACACTTTTCCTTCAATACACCACCAAATCCATGCACAATTTTGCAATAACAATTCCAAATATTATGTACAAGAATAAAACAAGTTAAGGCTATAATCACATCTAACATGTCAATATTGAACCCATCAATTTCATCTCCTTCAATACCACAAGTCCATTTTCAAGTTTACAAGGCAAAAACCTTCACCGATTAAGCAAACATAAATTGTTTCACAGATAGTGAACTTCTCACACTTCACCAATATAACCAACATGATCTACACCATATTCAATACATATAATATATTAAACCATGATATTAAACACTTACCAAAGCTTTCCAAGGAGTGATCTTGGCCAAAGGAATGAAGCTTAGGGTTTGTGTGAGATAAAAGAAATGTCTTGAATACTCTACCAAATGGCATGTGGGTTTTGATCAATAAAATCTGATTTTTCTTGCTTTTTATAGTTCCTAATGGTCATACTTAGCCACATACTTAATAATTAAATGCATGGTTGGTTGGTCAATACAAGAATGGATCATTTCCATTTGTTTTGGGTCATGTCTTCTTATGATTTTTGGGCCTCATTTGGGACCAATGGCACAAGACTCATTAATGCCCAACAAATTAATGTATAATTCATCAAATCTCTCATGTTTAAATAATTCCATAAATGCTAACGTAGTCTTATAGGTTTGGAAATGTATGGGGTGTTACATTCCTCCCCCCTTAGAAACATTCGTCCTCGAATGTTAGTAACATTGTCTTACTGTACCAACTTATGTCAAAGTGAATCCTTCACATTATCATATACACACATAATACTTGTAAAGACTTACTTATTATGCCTCCAATTCCGTATCTTGAAATTTTTCTTTCGTATACAACAATTACGAGTACGTTAGATTTCAGTATTTCTTTGGTTTCCCATGTGATTTCTTCTACGTGCTAATTTCTCCAATAGTGCATTTACGGAAGCTACTTCTTTATTTCTTATTGCTTTCGCTTATCGATCTAGAATAGTAAGTAGTACCTCTTCACATGTGAGATCTTCCGTAACTTGTATATCTCCACTGGGAGCAATACGAGATAATCTCCTATACACTTTCAAAGCATCGAATATGAAATACTGAATGAACTGTGAAGAGTTCTTGGACTAGTTCTAATAGATACGCAATTTGCTCAAATCTTTGGACAATTTCCCTTTCTTTCCAAATCTCTTTATCTTTTTTTTCATTGATGACATTGTCAAAAATACCTAATCACCTATGGCACATTTTAATTTCCTTCTTCTAATACCGGCATATGATTTGTAGCAACTTTCGGCCATTTGTAGCTGTTGTTATATCACCTTCACTTTCTCTATAGCTTGATGAACAAAATCTGACCCGAGCGAAGCAATTTCATCAGTTGTAACCCATCCAATTGATGATCTATATTTTCTTTCATATAAAAGCTTCGTAAGGTGCCTTTTGATACTTTTATTGTAAGCAATTTCAATAAACAATAGATGTTCATCCCAACTACCTTTAAAGTCCAATGTACAAACTCGTGGCATATCTTCAAATGTTCATATAATACATTTTGTTTGTCCATCCATCTGAGGATGGAAAGCCGTTCTTACATTCACCTATGTACCCATGCTTCACTGAAAAGACTTCCAACACTGTGCAATAAAGTGAGCTCTCCTGTTTGATATAAAAGTGAGTGGAATCCCATGTAATCATACTATCTCTGTAACATACAACTTTGCATAATGTTCAGCTATATCGGTGGTCCGAACTGGTTCGAAATACGCTGACTCGGTAAGCCTGTCAACTATTACCTATATGGAATCAACCTTCGCAGTGTACGAGGCAACCCTGTGATTAAATCCATGTTATTCATGTTCCATTTCCAAACTGGAAGGGTAATACATTGCATAAAACATACAGATTTCTGATGCCATACTGTTAATCAGTGACCGCTTGGACATTGAGCTACAAGTTCGACAACGTGCTTTTCATGTAACCTTACCAAGTCATCTCTGCTAAACCATGGTACATTTTGGTTGCTTCCGAATGAATAAAATACCGTGAACGATGTTCTTCTGTCCTAATTCATTTCCTTAACTCGTCTATACCCGGTACACACAATCTACATTGGTGTTAAAGTACTCTCCCTTGCGTTTGCTCAAATACCTTTGTCGAACTTTGCTGTACATTCTTTTTCAATTGAACTAAAAATAGGATTTACATATTGCTCTTCCTTTATCTCAGATACCCATGAAAATTCTGCCACATTTGACACTATAATTCTGTTACCTGAAGTTTTATACAAGTAGTGGTGCCATCTGTTACACGCAATTGCCACAACTGTTAACTTAAAATCATATGTGGGATAATTTCTCTTATGTGGATGCAATTGTCTCAAGGCATACACTATCACATTGTCGTGCTGCATGTATACACATCCCACACCAACTTTTAAAACATCACAATACACTGCATACTCTTATGTGCCTTTGGGAGGTACTAGTATAGGTATAGGAGTCAATTTATCTTTCAACTCTTGCAAACTTTTCTCACATACATCATTCCGCTGAAACTTAGTTACTTTGCGTGTTAGCTTTGTTAAGGGTAATGGCAGAAAGCCTTTTTAACAATTCTTCTGTAATAACTGGCCAACTCAAGGAAGCTACGAAGTTCCGTAGGCGGCATAAGCCTTGGCCACTTCTTTTATGTATATTAATCCTTATTCCTTCATTCTATACAATGTCTCCTAAGGACGATACGAATTGTGACCAAACTTGCATTTGAAGAACTTGCATATATCTTACGGTCACGAATAATCCATAACACCTGTTACAAGTGATTAACATGGTCCTTTTGTGATCTTGAGTAATCTAGTATAGCATCTAAAACATTATCACGAATACGCTTAGCGATGTCTTAAATACTCTAATTATCAAACCCATCAACGCAGCTGGTGCATTTATTAGCCCAAATGGCATAACTACGAATTCATAACAACCATACCTCTATTTTGGGTATCTTTATTTTCTCTGACCCTTACTTGATGATCTCCTGACCTTAAGTCAATCCTTAGGAAGAATTTGGCACCCTATAACCGGTCAAATAAGCCATCAACTCCAGGGAGAAGACATGTATTTTTCATTGTCACCTTATTCGGTTGCCGATAGTAAACACACATTCTCAATGTGCCATTTTTTTTTGTACTATGAACACGGATGCACCCCAAGGGGTCGTACTAGGTCTTATGAATCCCTTGTTCATCACGTCTTTTAATTTCTCATTTCATTCCCATAACTCTACCGGGGCTATGCTATATGAAGAAATAAAAATAGGTTGAGTACCTGACATCACATTAATACCAGCTCATACATCGAGGAATTCGTTTACCACCAGAACGAATTGAAGAGTTGGTGGCTTCACATCAGTATCTTTCACTCTTACTAAGTGACATATGTATCCCTTAGAGTATCCTTTTCTTTGCTTTAAGATGGGGAATAAATTTTCCTCTTGGTGCCCCCACATTTCCCTGGCCATTCAAAAACATTCTTTTGGGGAAAATGACAATATAACTTCTTAGTTCGGCAATCTACTATGGCACAATCCCTTTATAACATCAAAATCCACTATTTCCAACTCAATAAGATCAACCAGTGTCTTATGACCACAAACAATTACTATGCACTTATGATATACTCTTTTAACTACAATAGATTCACCAACTGATGTATAGACTTTATGTGACATAACTAGTAATTCTGGTGTTCTTTTGAATTTTTCAGCAATTAATGAAATAACATATGCTAGTGTCGGATATGGGTCAATTAATACGTATACGGTACCTGTAGCTACATCAAGAGAAGCCTTATTTTGTGGCCCGACATACCACACCAATAACAAACATTCGACCCCAACCGACATTCATCTAGATGATAACTTCCACAGCACTAACACGGCTGACGAGGAAACTTCGGTTGGTTCCTACTTTCTACGTTCTTATGCTTGATACACCATTACCCATGAATCCTGAATCTCACTTCTTTGCCCAAATCGATTATCTCTAAACCCTTGGGATCGAGGTAGAGCATTTACTATAGACTAAGGAAATAATGGTCTAGGCGGTCTTGTTAAACACCCGAGACCTAAATTCTCCTTGGGACGCCATGAACTGTCCCATAGGTCTAGCCCTCTTGAACGACCCTTCTTCAAATATTTGTGTCCTTTTATGTTGCCTCTGATCCTCCATTATCTGTGAAAAAAAAAAAAAAAAAAAAAAAAGCTTGTATTCTGGCTATATCTGTTCAAGGCTGCAATAGTACAATCCATCTGTCCACATACTGATGACCTCTATCGGTCATAATCGCTACCACATTTGGAGCATACCTAGCCACAGAATTAAATTGAAGACTGTACTTTCTGAAACTCATAGTACTTTGGCAAAGATTTAACAATTGGTCCGCATGAGCTTTTCGGACCTCATATGGGAGGTACTGGTCAAGGAATGCCGTTTTAAATTCCTCCCAAATAGCTGGAAGTACATCAATGCACCAGTCACATGTATAACATCTAGAGCCCTTTTGATTTGGTCTATAAAGTCCTGTGGGTCTTTATTCAGATCCGACCCGGTGAACGTGGGAGGGTTTCATTTTTAGAAAATCCTATGTTCGACGACTAGTTGCCCTAGCCGCACCATCATCTCTCGTCATTGGGCCAGCTCACCCGTGACATTGTACAGCACTATCTTAGTCAACATATGCACTACATTTCTTAAATCCTGTTCAGTGGCATTTATAGGTCGTTCTGCGGGTACTTCTCTACTTTTTAGCTAAGAGAAACCCGTATTGCGAATTCCATGTCAGACCTACCTTGACTAGCTTGGTCAGGTGGTGATTTACTCATTTTTTCTTAGGAAGGCATATCAACCTGCTTACCTTTGCTCTTATCTTGTCTGATAATCAGCATTTGACTATACAAAAGAAAACCAATGTCAATGCATACATATGCGTCCACCTACAACTTTGGCTCTATTGCACAATCTAGAAGTGAAGAAAAGAAACAACTCCTAAATGTCCCGTAGCCTCCTACTTATTAATGTGGCGCGCAACACATCCATGTGTAAGACTCTACTTAGACACAGCTTTGTAGTCACCCTTAGGACGACCTGCTCTGATACCACTTTTATCACGCCCCGAATTCCAACGAGGCGGACTGGCACCCGAAGCCGTTGAGGCTCGAGAGAACCAATCTTTACTCATGTACCTCCATATGCATGTCTCTATAGGAATATCATTCTATCCCATATAATAAACAAATACCAATGGCGGTAATCATGACATGTACAATATATGAAACTTGGCCGTTAGGGCCGTCAAGTCAAAATGGACATTCATCTCTTACATTCGTCTTCCCACACCCGTCTACAAAGCCTCTATAGATGCTTGTACATAACCAACTTACAGTCGGGACAAGTCCCCGTTTTATACAATATTTACAATGCCAAAACCAAAATCAATATACACTATGACTCGAAAAGCCCCGAACCAACAGGAGATCACCAAAAGTCTGCAACTGACCCGTACTCTACTGTGGAGGTCTACTAACACCTGTACCTCCAGCAAGTAAGGTAAATCCCCCCAAGGGGGTCAATACAAAGAATGTACTGATTATGTAAGGCCTTAAGCAATTGTTACATACAGATGAACATCAATGGAATCAAATATAGGAGCATAGTAAATATGGATAAACCATCAATCTGTGATTTTGGAATCATGTACTTTACTTTCAATACTTTCTTTGCTTCTATGTTTATTCATCTTTGCCTGTGACCTGTGATACCCGGCCCCCGACTGATCAATGGGTTTACATAACATAACGTTATGTTGGGATCGGCTCGAGCTAGCCTTATGCCTCTAGAGCTGCCACCCTAAGAATCAATATATCGGGTTCGGCTTGAGCTAGGTTTTTACCTCTAGAGTTTCCACCCATAAATCAATGTGTCAGGTTCAGCTCGAGCTAGGTTCATACCTCTAGAGCTGCCCCCTGTCAGGTTCGGTCCGAGCTAGGCTTATGCCTCTAGGACTGCCCCCTGATCCAATAATCTTGGGATCGGCTTGAGCTAGGCTTATGCCCCCAAAGCTACCACCCGTACTCAACCACATATGCATTACTTCCTTTCTTTACTTTTGAGAGATTGATACCTTTACTTGTGAGAGATTGGTACATTCACTTGTGAGAGATTGTTACATTCATTTGACATAACATTATTTGAAGCATAACATTATTGAGACTTTCGAACCGTGTCCGTAATTATGTAACTCATGAACAACAACGACTAATGAATGAGGAATACATGTGACTTAACAATAGATAACAACCTGAAATGAGATACCTTTGCACATTTCGGAATCGAATAAGTACAATGCCAATATGCGCGATATGTTGCATAAGGATACATAAAGAGTAACCTTACATACCTTATCTTCCCAATATGAACACTCAATCCTATACGTGAATACAATAGTCCAGCTCCTTCCTTACGTCTTACTCTACAATACAAGTACATACCAGAGCTTATATTAGCAACTAGTTACTATACAAGTGTACAAGACGACAATGAGCTATATGACTGTCGTATAACATCATCTCACCCTTTACAATACAATCCACTGCATTATCATACCAACAACACCATAACATTCCACACATTGACCAAGACATCATAAACCAATAACATTTCACACCAAGTTTACCCTTTACACTTCCTCATTAACACTACGTTACCTTTTCTCCGTCGAGTCACTCGATAACTTTCACAATAACACATTAACAACAATCCATATTTTATACCATTCAAAATACCTCCGGGATAATCCTTTATAGTCATTTAAAAGGTACCATAAGTTGATAATTGCATCCATAAAGGGTATAGGGGCTTTGGGGGGTCAAAGAGATACGAAAACAACTGAAAAGAACTTCTGGGCTGACCTGCGAAGCCACCTTCGCCCGTAGGTGGATGACCTGAATCTGCAGGAGACCCTTGGCAGTATACAGGGGCACCTGCGAAGTCACCTGCGCCCGCAGGTGCTTCGTCTGCGAGGGCGGGTACCCGTTTCGGCCAAAAAGGATCTCTTTTGGGTCCTTTTTTGTCATAAATGGTCCATGATCATAACCAACCTTCTCTTAACATATTTTAGATCATATTAAATGCCAACGAACAGCCATGGTTTCACAATGTACATAAACATCACCAAAACCACACTTTTCCTTCAATACACCACCAAATCCATGCACAATTTTGCAATAACAATTCCAAACATTATGTACAAGAATAAAAAAAGTTAAGGCTATAATAACATCTCACATGTCAATATTGAACCCATCAAGTTCACCTCCTTCAAGACCACAAGTCCATTTTCAAGTTTACAAGGCAAAAACCTTCACCGATTAAGCAAACATAAATTGTTTCACACATAGTGAACTTCTCACACTTCACCAACATGATCCAAACCATATTTCATACATATAATATATTAAACCATGAGAGTAAACACTTACCAAAGCTTTCCAAGGAGTGATCTTGTCCAAAGGAATGAAGCTTAGGGTTTGTGTGAGATAAAAGAAATGTCTTGAATACTCTACCAAATGGCATGTGGGTTTTGATCAATAAAATCTGATTTTTCTTGCTTTTTATAGTGCCTAATGGTCATACTTAGCCACATACTTAAGCATTAAATGCATGGTTGGTTGGTCAACACAAGAATAGATCATTTCCATTTGTTTTGGGCCATGTCTTCTTATGATTTTTGGGCCTCATTTGGTCCCAATGGCACAAGACTCATTAATGCCCAACAAATTAATGTATAATTCATCAAATCTCTCATGTTTAAATAATTCCATAAATGCTAACGCAGTCTTATAGGTTCGGAAATGCACGGGGTGTTACATAATTCATGATGATGAATGTTCATATCCAAGTGAACTGGATGATATCATTAAGAAAAAACTCATGTTTATGGTCATGGTTAATAAATCTAATATAAACAAATAGGATGAAGTCTACAAAGTTGTTAAGTTTTATGATGATGAAGTTATTTTCAAGGAACACTGCCATCCTTCACTAAAATACATTGTAAGTATTACTCACTAAGAAAAAATCTAATATACTGTCAAAAGTTATATAAAAATCATATATTTCATTCTTAATGACTATACTGTATGTAATAAGATTTCCTATTTGAAGGTGGATAAAGCTATGGAGGAGATGAGCTTTTCGAGGTAATTATATGTTACATTTATAAGTGTTTTAACCCAATCTTTTATAAAAATATAATAAGTTTACATTGAAGTAATTACATACCTTTTGTAATGAAAATTCGTGTCTTTTTCCTCATATACATGCATCCTACTTATATATTTCTTCGTCATATCAATCTTTACACAAAGAAATGAGAGTGATAATTATTAAAAACTGAATTTTAGCTTTTACATAATTTATTATAAAGAAATTTATGAAAATTAAAATGCTTAATATAGTTTAGTCTCATATTATTACTCTTTGAATTGAACCTAACACAGCTTTACACTATGCAATCTTTTACAGACTCCCATCAAGAACAATCTTTCAGAAAATGGATCATCCATAACATAAATCAGTGTTGATTTGATAGAAAAATAGTCTACCAAGAGAAGCAAATCTGTAGGAAAATTCTCAATGCAGGAATATGATGATGAATGTAATGACAAACAATCTACCAACAAGGTTCGCAAAGTGATTAAGAAGGAAAAAAAATCATGAGATGAGAACTCCATGGCCAACTATATTTACTTTTCTGCAAATTTTAATTTCAGCTTATTTTTATCATAGTATAACCTATGTTTCATGTAATGTCTACAAGATCTTTCAGTTATGAACAAGTACTATATTAGATATTTGTAAAATGTAATGAAAAACATGTATGGTTGTTTCGTAACCCTTTATCCACTTTGTATTGTTCTATTCTTTTAGTGTAACTTAACATCAAAGATAGCCTATTGACCTAGAGTATTTACCTTCTTTGATGAAATGTTGTCATATAAGGTAGGCAGTATCTATTTAAATGGTAGGATGAGAGATGCCTGACCCACTTTGATTGAATCCATCAAGTATGTTCTGCTAATCAGTTTTTTTCTAGCCTTGAAATCACAGATTAATTACAACATAATGAAAGAACAAATAGGCTTTTTCATATACCACAAGATTCTTAGAATTTGAAGAAGCCTGTGAACAAATGGTGTACATAATCAGAATCAAAATGAGAGTAACACGTAAAAAATAGTGAGAAGAAAATTAAAAAAAATAATCAAATTTGAGATGTATTAGCAAAAATTGGGATGATGGTCTGCTCGACTTATTGATCACATATACAACACAATCATATTCAGTTCTCTCTTTCACTATATAATCAATAGTGGCACAACTTCAAAGAAATACCTCAAGTTAGCGCTTAGGGGTTGTTTAGTAAAATGTATTAGAGAAAATAATACATGTGTAGCCATGGTAGGATTTTCAATGCATTCAAAATTTTTTGAGCAAATGAGAAAAGCACAAGTAAAATCGATAAACAATTGAGCAACTGACGTTTCAACACTTAAGGCCAGGATAAGAAAGAAAATTCAAGATCACTATAAAAGATTGTTGTAGTAAATAGAGTTTCTTGCAATAGCTTCCAGTCTTAATACAAAAGAGTTAACTGAAGATTAATGTCTCTATATCATTCCCACTAAATTTGAGTTATAATCTCTTAAACAAAATATTAAAGTGTGTGACTAAGCAAAATCATGTCTAGGATCATATAATCTTATTTTTCAGGCATGTTAATTGAAAAATACTGTTAGATTATACTCTATAATAGGAGTTATACAGAGCAGTAAGAACCAAAGAAAC
The DNA here is from genome assembly GCA_031232105.1 of Capsicum rhomboideum. Lineage (NCBI taxonomy): Eukaryota > Viridiplantae > Streptophyta > Magnoliopsida > Solanales > Solanaceae > Capsicum > Capsicum rhomboideum. Next base: position 39,809,027 of record CP124719.1, on the reverse strand, counting down.
CAGTTAAACAAATATGATCATTTAACTTCAAAGTTAAATCTTGGTATTATGCTATAAATGGATAAAAACTTCGAGCAAACTGGTTATCTCTAATAACAACCTCGAAAATAACATTTTAGATTTAGAATTCTGGAGAATAAAATGAATAGAAGAACCTTAAGCTCTAAAATATGTGAAACTTTGAGAGCATTACCTCTGGCAGTAGCGCACAATATGTATGCACCACAAATCTATTGGAGACTGTGTATCCTATTGAAATAAAACAAATCAGTATACTCAGGGAAGGAATACAAGATTTCATTTCAGACAATAATTCATCAATCAGGCAGTCACTAACCTTAAATAATCCTTTTGTTTTGCTCATCTCATGATTGGCAAGTTTGAATAGGTATCAGCTCCTGCTGATTGTTCAAAATAGACAAGTCAGTGAAGTTTTATGAGGATTGAAAGTAATAATAAAAAATTAATGAAGTGTTAAAAATACATTCTCTAATTTTTTTTTTATCTTGCAATTGGAAACAGTCAGACTCCATGAGATCGATGCACAGATTGTCCATCATAGTTATGTGGGAGAAATTTGTCGCTCTGTAATTTGTTCTAACTTGCATTTCAATTAATATATTCATCACATAACTATGTTGAACAAACCTCAAAGCAGGCTAGGACAACCCACAGACCAAACTTCACAAAATTTTATCCATTTCACTAACCTAGCTCGAGTATATAATGTACAACAAGTATATTCATTATGAAATATATTTAACAAATGATTCTAGGGCTTAAGAGTACAAAAAACATGTTTTCTTCTGACAAATCAAGAATCCTTTTCAAATAATAATAATCAGGTAACAAAAGATATGAATGCACAATTCCAGTTAAAAATAATAGTGTGGAGGCATAATTCCTGTAATGAACCTCTATTCAGCTTTAAAATAAAGTGAAGTTGGTTGATAGAGCAACATGTTACTCCATCAAAAACAGATTTCATACCCAAAATGCAGATAATGCACATAACCATCTCCAAGGCCCTCCAATCAGCACTCCTCATTTCCAGATATCTCTTAAGGTTGACATGACAAAGTTAACCCCAATTCAAACTTCCAAATCATACATACACAAACCAACAATAAAGGACATTTTCTTGGATGAATCTCGCATACCTCAGGAAATATTATTGTGAGGTGATTCTCCCAATCATTAAGAGAAGGATAGTCTCCTGAAAGAGGCGGAAGTTTTTCATTCATGAAGTCCTGTAGCAATGTTGTTAAATAAGCACAAGAGAATGACATGTATAAAATTGTAATGTTGATAAATAACATAGCAGGAAAGACATTTCAGCACAATCAACATACTTCTTTTTTTGATAGAAAAAATACCTAGGGATGTCAAGAGCATCCTTCACATACTGCTCAAGCCTTCAAAGATCCTTCTGCTTTGCTCATTTCATGACTGACAAATTTTAAATACCTAGCAGCTCCTACTGTCTGTTCAAAATAGAGAAGTTCAAAAATATTTTATGAGGATTCAAAGATAACCTACTGATCTACTGCATTTACCTTATAGGCTCCAGCAATTTCTTTTTCTTAAAAATATCGAAAGAGCAGCATGTTGAAAATAGGTCGAAGGCCAGCAATTAATTTTTTCTTGACTATTCCCATCGAGTCGTTGGTCTAAATATATAATTTTTCAGCATGGCTAAGAGCATATAATCTGATAGATTTTCTCACGTAACCTGATAATTTAATTAAAATTATTGTTAACTGCTAACAAATTAAAGACCAGTTAAATAATAAAAAAGACATAATCTAAAATTACACTCAACTGCACATAGTCAACTGCTTTTATTTTTTCAGTACTAAATATCTTTAAAAACAATTTACAGTTACATTCACTTTGTCATGAAAAATCAAAAGAAACTTGCAAGAAAAAACAGAATATACTTACGGAAGAATAAAAAACGAGGAAAATATTCTTCAGATAACAGTGGCATGAACTTTGGTCCTCTGTTTTTTGTTTTCTTCTTTAGTACTTCTATTATATGCACTCTTTTACTATACTGTTAGATATATTTTCATGTTTGAAAAGATATATTCTTTACGAACCATAATATTAGAGTTTAATCTTTTAAACCCTATAACTAAAAATTCATTTCTAAACTGTAAAGTACTTTTCTTACTATATATAATTATGACAGATTTCAAAGCATTTTTCACTTCATATACAAAATTAGGAGAAATATAAAGGCCTATTGATTCACAAGAATACAGATTTAATACATTTAAATGAAAAAATAAGTATCAAACACTTAACTTCATAACGTCATTCGATAGTTTTTGTATGGCACTACGTCATTCAATGTTAATTTATATATGACATATTTTGAGAGCAGTTCATCTTCAGCTACAAAGCAATCTAAGGGTAAAGGACTATTGATGGATGAGTATTCAACTAATTTAAATATGCAATACGGTGATATACCAGGTATGTTATTAAAAGAACACAACAATTCATCCTCTGATATACAACTTAATTAATTTTAAAATTCATGCATGAAAGGCATGTGCTCTCAAACCAACAAACTCCTGATGAAAATGTAGATGAAGATATGTCTAAATTTTTTATTTTATTATCATTATTTATAGTAGATGAAATCGAAGAATGAACAACTAACAATGAAGGTAAATATGTTGTTTATTACATTTAATTATATAAAATAATTTGTGCTTAACAAGGATGATGAATGTATTCATATTTATTATATTATGACAATATTAGATTATTGGGACATAAGAGATCCTACTTGTGAATGTGAATACTGCGGAGGTTACTTCTGGTACAAAGAAAAAATTGAGAAGAAGTATAAAAATAAAAATTCAATATTCACTTTGTGTTGTGGTAGCGGAAAGATCAAGCTCTCAGATCCAAAAGAATCTCCTTTTGTTCTAAAGGAATTATTTCTTGGATCAGGTAAATATATCCATTTATAAATCAAATAAGGTAACATAATCGTCAGCACATATATAAGGTTTAACAAACTCAAATTTCATTCAGGAAAAAAAAGTAATCATTTCAGAGAGAACATTTGAACATATAATTTCATGTTTTATTTTACATCAATGGGAGGAAAAGTCGATACATCTGTCAATCAAACAAAGGGACCAAGAACATTCAGATTGTCTGGACAAAATTATCATAAAATTGGAAGCTTATTGCCCACTGAGGGATCTTCTCCAAGATTCGTATAATTGTATATTTATGATACAGAAAATGAGGTGGATGATATAATTCATGCTATCAGGTGAGAATTTATATTATTGCTCAATAAATATTTAATTATGCTTTTCAAAAAGAATCATGATTTTAATTTATTTCAATAATTATTTTTCTTGCTGTCGTGGTGAAAGTAACAATAAAATTCATGCTGAAATCGTGAATGATGTGAAGAAAATGCTAGATGAACACAATGTGTTGGCAAAGTCTTTTAGAATGGCTAGAGATAGATTTTAAGCAGATCGAAATTTAAATTTGCGTCTCAGATTGATAGGTAAAAGGGGCTCTGATGGAAGAAGGTACAACTTACCGTCAGTTTCAGAGGTAGCTAATTTGGTTGTTGGTGATTTTGAATCAACACGGTCTGACAGAGATATAGTTATTGAAAGCCAATGTGGACAACTTTAGAGAATAAATGAACTGAATGCATCATATTTAGGTTTGCAATATCCTCTATTTTTACCTTATGGTGAAGATGGATACAGAGAAGATATTCCTTTAAATGTTAATGATGAAGCAACTGGTAAAAGAAAATGTGTTAGCTATCGTGAATACTTCTCATACAAAATTCAAGAAAGGAAGCATGAAGTTCCAACAATTGTACCATCTAAAAGATTATTTCAGCAATTCTTGGTTGATGGATATACAATGATGAAATCTTTTAGATTGAAGTTTATTAGGCTTAATCAAAAAAAGTTGAGATCACACTTTTATAAAGGGTTAGAAGAAGTTGTTTTGAGAAGAGACACAGAACCTTTTTCTCAAGGGTAGAGAGTTATACTCTCTTCCTCATTCACTGGAGGGGCATGTTACATGTTGCAAAATTATCAAAATGTCATGGCAATCTGTAAATAGACCGGATATCCTGATCTCTTCATCACATTTACTTGCAATTCAAAATGGCCAGAGGTTACTAGATTTGTGAAGTGTAGGGGATTGTCTCCAGAAGATCGTCCAGACATTTTAACGAGGATTTTCAAAATCAAATTGGATCAGTTGATAAAGAATCTGCGAGACAATAAAGTTTTTGGAGAAGTAAAAATAGGTACAAATTTTATGTTGTATTACAGTTATTACATTACCTTTTTAATTATTACTAAGCTATTATTATAATTATCAACATAAAATACAATTAATTCTCTAATATATCGTTTTATATAGTGATTTATACAGTTTAATTTCAAAAGCGTGGATTGCCTGATGCACATATCCTACGGTTTCTCCATAATAAATGTCCAAATGTCATTGATATTGATGAAATTATTTCAGCTGAATTGCCTCATAAATTAGTTGATCCTCTTTATTATGCGGCTGTTACAAATTTCATGATGCATGGACCATGTGGTGTTGTAATGAAATCTTCTCCTTGCATGCAAAATGACAAATGTACAAAGCATTTTTCAAAAAAGTTTGTGGAATCAACCACAATTGATGAAGAAGGATATCCTATCTATAGAAGAAGAGATGGTGGCAGATCTACTAAGAGAGCAGGTATTGATTTGGATAATAGATATGTTGTGCCACACAACAAATTTTTATTATTGAAATATGTTGCGCATATTAATGTGGAATGGTGCAATCAATCAAGGTCCATTAAATACTTATTTAATTATGCTAATAAAGGACATGATTGTGTCACCTCTGCTTTTTCTTAAAGTGAAAATACTGATGAATCAAGAGTAGATGATGAAATAAATATGTATTGTGATTATCGGTACATATCACCATGTGAAGCAGCTTGGAGAATTTTTAAATTCCCAATCCATCACAGAGAGCCACCTGTAGAAAGGTTATCCTTTCATCTAGATGGCAATTAAAATGTCATTTTTTCAGATGATGATCCGATTGATACAGTAGTCAACAGACCATCTGTAAAGGAATCAATGTTTTTAAAGTGGTTTAAGACAAATAAGGAATTTTCTGAAGCAAGAAAGCTAATGCATGCAGAATTTCCTCTAAAGTTTGTGTGGAAGCAAGAATCGAAGAAATGAGAAAAAAGAAAAACTTCTGCCTTTTCTAGTGGCAGAATTTTCTTTGTTCCACTAGATCTGGTGAGCAATATTATCTTAGATTGTTGTTGAATGTTATTAAAGGTCCAACATTCTATGAGGATCTCAAAAATATCAATGGTTGTGTTCATAAGACTTTTAGAGATGCGTGCTCTAGGTTTATTAGACGATGACAGAGAGTATGTGAATGTTATAGTGAAAACAAGTAATTGAGGAATGTCATATTATCTAAGACAATTATTTGCTATGCTACTTTTATCAAATTCAATATCACGTCCAGAGATTGTTTAGCAATCAGTGTAGCATTTACTATTAGAAGATATCCTTGATGAGGAAAGAAAAGTTTTAAATAACTCAGGTACTTAAATAATGCTTTCAATTTCTTTAAATAATCATATAAAAATAATACATATTATTTCATTAACTTAAATTTGATGGCAGATGATAGTATACACTTATGCATTATCTAATAAAAGGTTTCATTGATCATATCTTTCATTAACTGTTTTTAAAAACAACTTATAAATATATTGTAATTATTTTTAATATGTTGTTATGCATTTTCAGAAGCTCACCTGACTGATGATGATCTGAAAAATCGTTGCTTTTAAAAGATAGAAAAAAATTAAAAAGTTGTGGAAGAAATTTTCTTGATTTTTCAACAATGTCGATGCCTGTTTATAATAAGGAAGAGGTTGACAACAGCAACAGATTAATCTGTGATGAAATGTGTTACAATAGATGCGCTTTAACAGTGGTAAATCAACAATTGATTGAGAATTTGACAGATGAGCAGAAGTCGGTGTATACAAAGATGATAACAGTTGTGAATGAAAACAAGGGTGAATTTTTCTTTTTATACAGTTTGGATGGAACAGGAAAAACTTTTGGGTAAAGAGTTCGAAATATACTCAAACTTTGGGAAAATTTGCTGTTACACGCCTAAACTTATTTGCACAGCTGGCACCAAATGTGAATACACACGCGTTGAGCGCGTGACTAAAAAAGTGGTCCAGCTAAGCAAATAAACGTCACAAAAATACACTAATAAATAGTACAGGGGGGTCATAGGACCCCCGCAAAGTTTGGGCGTGTAACAGCAAATTTCCCCAAAGTTTGGGTATATTTCGGACCATTTTCCCAAAACTTTTATTTGGAAGACTTTGTCTACTGCCATAAGATCTAAAGGAGATATTGTCTTAACAGTTGCATCTAGCGGAATTGCATCTCTTTTGTTACCAGGTGGTAAAACAGCTCATTCAAGATTTGTAATTTCACTAAATGTAACTGAAGATTTGACATGTAATATCAAGCAAGAAACTCCTTTAGCAAATTTAATTGTCAAGACAAAGTTGATTATCTGGGATGAAACACCAATGATGCATAGATATTGTTTTGAAGCTCTTGATAAAACTCTAAGAGATATTCTTAACTTCAAAGATTCATCCAATTCACAAAGACTATTTAGAGGTAAAACGTTTGTTCTTGGAGGTGACTCCATACAAATATTACATGTCATCCCAAAAGATACTAGACAAGATATTGTTAATGCAACTCTCAATTCTTTATACTTATGGTCCCATTGTTAACTATTAAGACTAACAAAGAATATGAGATTGCAAAGTAGTGAGATAGGTCCACATCTGGATAAGTTGAGGGATTTTTCTAATTGAATTTTGGTCGTTGGCGATGGTAGGATTGGAAGTTCAGTTGACGGAATTGAAAAAATTCCTATACCAAATGATCTTCTAATAAATGAGTTTATTGATCCAATATCAGTTATTGTCGAAAGCACGTATCCAGATTTCATCAATCGTTGCAATGATCTAGGATACCTACAACAAAGAGCCATTCTTGCTCCAACCCTTGATATGGTGGAATCAATCAATCAATATATGATTTCCCTTAATCATAATCCTAAGAAATCATATTTAAGTTCCGATAAAATTTGTAGCTCTGATCATGCTTATTTAGCTTTGGAACATGTACACACACTAGAATTTTTGAATACTATTAAATGTTCTGAAGTTTCAAATCATGCAATCACTTTAAAGGTTGGGGTTCCGGTGATGTTATTAAGAAATATTGATCAGTCGACAGGATTGTGTAATGGAACAAGGTTGATTGTAACTAAACTTGAAAATCAAGTAATTGAAGCCAAGGTCTTATCTGGACAGATGGATGGACAGAAGGTGTTTGTTCCAAGAATGACCTTAACACCATCTGATGCTAGAATTCCATTTAAGTTTCAAAGAATAAAATTTTCAATTACGGTATCTTTTGCCATCACAATCAATAAGAGTCAAGGACAGTCTGTCTCACGTGAAATTATTTTTGAAGAAATCAGTATTTACACATGGATAACTGTATGTAGCTCTTTCCAGGGTGACAAGCAGAAGGGGATTAAAAATATTGATTTACGATGACGATGGACAGATAACTAATGAAGCTACAAATGTAGTATATAAAGAAGTTTTTTAAAATTTAATCTGATATTCAGTGTCTTTTTGGAGGTTTATATACTACTATTGTTTTGATTGTGAAAGAATCAGAATCTGAAAAAAGATATCTACAGAATAATGAATTGCAGCACCTCAACAAACAGAGAATAGATGAGATGTAAGAGTTACTAATCAACTCATTGATTTCAGTTAATAGATGATCATTTAATTTATTTGTCTTGATTATAATCTTTTTTTTAATCAAACATTACAGGGGAATGAGATTGGATCCAATATGTGTCATCAATGCCAGAGGAATGATAAAGGAAGGGTTGTTCGGTGCATCATGTGTAAAACAAAGTGATACTGTGTTCCTTGAATGATCAGATGGTACTGAAAAATTTAACTAACTATGTTGTTTGTATATGTTTATATCAGTAACTTTCTGTGCTTTTAATTATAAGTTTAACTTGCGAAGAAACTAGGGGTGTCAAATGGGCGGGTTGAGTTGAAATTGTAGATATTAAATGGGTTGAATTAGATATTGGGTTGGGTCATGATCCGCTCAAATTTACTTTGGATTGAAATGGGCTAAAAATCGAATTGGGTTTTGACCCGCTTAGACTAAAGAATATTAACATATTGATAGTTATCCTTATAACTACAATTTGAATACCTACTTAAGAAAATAAATTTGGGTGGGTAGGGAGTGGTGGGGTCGGGGTAAGAAATTTTTCTTAAAAAAAAATTTTTTTTGGGGGGGAGGGGAAGGGGGCTGGGTAAGAATTTTTTTTTAAAAAAATATTTTTTGGGTACTGGGGGGGGGGGGGGGGGGGGGATGGAGGGATTTTAATTTTTTTGGGGACGGGGTATGCCGTATGGCGGAGGAGGGGGGTACGAGGGGTGGGGTGGGGGGTTGGGGTAGGATTTTTTTTTTTAAAAAAAAAGAAATTTAATATTTTTAGGGAGGGGGTATGTCGTATGAGGGGTGGGGGTGCGGGGGGTGCAAGGGAGTAGGGGTAGGGGGGATATGAGGTTTGGCGTAAGAATTTAAAAAAAAAAAAAAATTATTATTTTTAAAAAAATAATTTTTCTGGAAGGGGTGGGGGTGGACTGTGGGGTAAGAAAAGATTTTTTTAATTTGTTTCAAAAAAAAAATTGAGGGGTGGAGGAGTCGGGGTAGGTAGGGTGGGGTGGGGGGATGGGGATGAGGTAGGATGGAACAAGAAAAGAATTTAAAAAAAGCTTTTTAAGAAAGAAAAATAATTTAATTGAAGGAGGTGGGGTTGGGGTGAGATGGGGGTGAGATGAGGTGGGTGATTTTGAGAGTGGTATAAGACATTGTCACTTGTTTTCCCTACTTTATTAAGGAAATTATTTTACTATTGAACGGGTTGAAGTAGAGATTGAATTGGGCTCAGTTGAACCCAATTTAAAAATGGGTTGGGACTTAATGAGTTGAGATTTATCCAATAGTAAAATATCTCGAACTCAACCCATTAAATTTTGAGTGGATTGGGCGGGTCAACTCAATTTGGACTCATTTTAATACCCCTAGAAGAAACTATACTCTGCTACTTGTGTGTTAACTCAAAATTTGGTATATGAGTTAAGGTCAACATAAGGCTCCTATAACATGCAACTTCAGGGATACAATCTAAAATTACAACTAAGCACATATGAATGAATAGAGCTCCAAGCATTATAGATCCAAAAATCAAACAAAACATAAACAACCTAAGAAACAAATCACAACATTCATCAAAGAATTCATCTATGAAGAGACACTTCATTAATGTATATCTGAGAATCATGCATGCATCGAAAAAAAGGTCATTGTAGCTACCTTAAACCAGTGGGTATAAACATAAAGACAACCCATCACAGAGATACATGTAGTTACACAGAAAAAATAAAAATTAATCATAGATGAGTAAACTTTAGCAAGGTTAAATAACAATCAAGAAAGTGGAAAGAGTTATCTAACCCCATATCTGGACAATCAACAGAACAACATTTTGAATAATAGATATTGTAGTTCATCGGCCAAATAAATTTTCTAAATCGTGAAGCAATAAATCCTTTCACTGATGGATACACAATCTCCAAATTGCTCACCAAATCCAAAAAAACTATAAGTATATAAACAAAATATTAGTTATGAAAAATACAATCATGAAAAAAGAATATAGAATAATTTAATTAAGACATGCAACAAAAAAAAATCTCATAACAAAAAAATTCACCAAATTAACACTGAATAGAGATTAAAATTACCTCGAGCTTGGAAATTGAACAAAGAAGATACTTCTTCAGAGAAGATTTCTACAAGCTTGCTTAATCAAGATGAGTGAAATGCACAGATATAAACCATAGACTTAATCATAGGAGCAAATAAGTAGTTCCAAATTTCGATTTTGATCCAATTTTTCTTGAACAGTTCTAGACAAGTCATAATTCTACAAACATCAATGTTTGTCCAACAATTCACATACTTAAATTTCAAGAAAAATAAAAAAGATTTTCAATTTCTAATTAAGAAGCAAGCTTAAAAAAAATAAAGACCAATATGAAACTTTGAATTGAGAATGAACATCTATGGAGAAAACAAGATGCACATTTTGGAAACAAGCTGTAAAGTGAAAATTCTAGTCTCAAGCCAATTAGTTACTTTACTTTCCTATTTCTTATTTTGTACTTTTAATTCAATTGGACCTATCCGGATTTGAACCATATTTTGGGCCACAGTCCATTTTCATATTTAAATTTTCAATTTTGATAAAATAGTCTCTAAAATTTTTACTCCCTCGTTTTCAAAAAATATCATGTATTTTAACGTGACACAATTTAAAAATATATGAAAACTTTTATAATTTATAGTCTAAATTAATTTATATGTATATTTGTGACTATAAATCATTTCATTAGCGGTCAAATTAACATTTTAGAATTATTGTTACTAAATATATAAATATATAAAAAAAATTGGGACTTATTAAAAAAGTATTTAATATAAATTGAACAAAGTGAATACAACATTATATCCCAGATTTTAAAAATAATGATGAGAGGTAGTATACTTGGCATATTACTTAAACTTATACAATTTGTGTACAATTTTATTTCGAATAAAAAAACGTTAATGCTTTTCAAAAATTATATTTTTAAAAAACTCGTACAATAATTGTTAAATTAGACCCATATCTTCTTATTCAGTTACTCTACCTTTAAATATGATGTTTGAAGAATAATAACTATTGAAGTAATAAATACTATTTACCATACAAAATTTATTAATATGATAATAACACTTATGTAATGTAATATGATTTTACAAACTTACACAAAAATCGACGTCTGAAATGATTATATATAATTAGTCATCCGCGCACGTACACTAGTATTTGCTAACACAAAAAACTCAACTTACTTCCCTGGCAAGGCAGAATGTATGCTTTAAGTGGTCAGACATCACAACTTCATGGAAGCAAGTAAACTTGATTGCCCTAAGCTAAGAGAAATAGACCACTCGAAGGGCAATGTTCTAGACAAAAAGCTATCACTAGCCAAAAACTAATATGCCAATAAGCAAGCATGTCCCTGAAACAAACACCAATCACACGCCTGCACCACATGCAATCCATATGCTAAGAGGAACAACCATAAGCTAAATATCAGGTTAAGCCGTCAAAGAACACATGACATGATTTATATGAAAATATTCAAATTCAATTAAGAAAAGATTATTACATAGCTGTATCTCTGTCACAAGGTACACTACTTACCTATCCAAACACCTAGACTTACCTCCAACAAACAGCTGCAAAAAACTAAACAGTAAAAATAGGTTGAGAACATCTAAAGAAGAATACTAAATTAGCACCTTATAAGGTTGAACTCACAACAGGAAGATTTGATCCTCTTTCCCACTGTCAAAAGAACAATAAACATTATGTACTGCAGAAGAGGTATACCCAGAATGATGACAAAAATCACACAAGTCAACATGAGAGCTTCTCAGAGAAGAGACTTGCATTGACAAGGGAAACTTAGACAAGACACCATCGCAAATGTTCTTCCCTGATCATTTATCTCCTGGCAATTCATCCTCTTCTTTTGTATGGGAAATCGCATTAGCATCCACTCTAGAAGCCTCCTCCATGGTAACATCTACAACACTTGCACTATCTGATGCCTGAACCTCGTTTTCAGTGTTCAATTGAGTAAGCTGAACCTCATTCCCAGTTTTCACGGCTGCATTTTCGTTCAATTCACTCTTGCTTCCAACATCAGCAATGATTTCCTTTTGAAGGACTTCAACCATACCATATCCATCAACATTTTCATCTTCTTTTCCCACTTGATCGGATTCCTTTTCATCAGCTTCATCATTACCATTAACCTGTTCACCCCCTTCTCCCACTTTATCAGATTCCTTCTCAACAGCTTCATCATCACCATTATCATTAACCTGTTGGCCTTCTTTCCCAACTCTCTCTTCGTTTTCTACAAACTCTGTGTCATCCTCAATTCTATTCTCTTCTTTCCCTTTCACATTCCCAACTCCTTCCATGGGCCTTTCAACCATTTCAACATTGTTATCCTCCAAAGAATGACCATCGTGACCATCCCCATGACTCTCAGTCTCGCTCTCGGACTCATTCTCCACAACCTCCTCATTCATCTCGTCGTAACCATGGCCCTGTCTCTCAAGACTTTGCAACCTCCTCCTCAAATCACCCAACTCCCTCTCCATCAAGAACAATCTGTCCTTCAAAATCAAGTTTTCTTCCTCCAATTGAGCAATATGGGTATCCTGATCATCCACACGGTTTCCCAACACATTGTTATACTCCATCCCACTATAGTTTGGGTAAATCATCTCAAACCTACTCAAGTCATGATCCAACCGCCTTTCCACCTCCACATGTTCTTCCACATCACTCTCACTTGATCCTCCCTCCTCTTCTTCCTCGTCCTCTTGTCCTTCTGCCTCATGACCTGGTGACCTCAGTCTAATCAATCCATTCATCGATCCATATCCATCCACTCCCCACTCCTCTTTAGCCATATCTACTAACACTTCCCTGGACGGAGAGAACATTGGCGTTGGCAACACAGCAGGAGTCACAGGGCAAGGGGACACCAAGGAAGCAATACCACCACTTTTTTTAGCCCTAATAATATACGAAGATGTGTTCCGAGGCGCATAAGGTGCAGTCATGTTGTTATTATTATTATGATAAAATTTCTTCTTAGGGAAAAACCTCCTGGCCTTCAATCGGTTTTGTTGTTGCAAATCGTTTAACGTAGGCGGCTTATATCCGCCTTGATTTCCAACATTTCCTCCAGCAATACTACTACTGCTGCCGCTAGTTCCAGCCATTCTCTTGTCGTTCTTATTTACCTTTTTACCCTTCCAATTGTTCCGAGGACCCAAGGGTTTGGAACGCTTTCCAGTAACAAATTGCTTCAGATTATGATTAGGGTTTTGAAATTTGAGCTGATCCACCGACGGCGGAGGCAGAGGCGGCTGCGGCCACATCATATAGCTCCGATTCATCATCTGTGGCTGCTGCAACATCAACGGAGGCTTATTCATTGCCATACTCGAATTATACATGGAGTTAAAGTTGAATTTATTATTCTCTACCTGCTGTTGTTGTTGTTGAAGCTGTGGATTCAAGATCTGAGGTTGACTCATACTTATCATTTGGTTTTGACTCATACTCATCCTCTGTTGTTGTTGATTCATCATTTTTCCTTGCTCGTTCATTACTCCAAAAAACCACCAAAACCAAAAACCCTAACCAAAAATCAAAAATCAAAAATCAAATCGCAAATCTAATTGAAAGTTAAGCCAGTCACTCTTTAAATTGACAATTAATCGCCTAAACTAGAGAAAAAAAATCATAGAATTAGGGATTTTTCTAGATTTACGAATTGAAAATTTGATATAATCGAACCTAATTGAACGAAGAAGAAACAGTTTTTGGAATCTGATTCTTTTCCTTGAATTGAGGTTTGGTTAGTATTTTGATGATTGTTTACTTCTTTTTTTATTGTTCGATTCTCCCTCTTTAAATCTCTATCGGTGTTTTCCGTGATCTTTGAATATATGTTGTGGTGAGGCCGGAGGGTCTTTGTTTATATAGGAGATGAGAAAATGCTTAACGGCTGAGATTATTCCTAATGATAATGGAAAATGGATAAGTGACACGTGGCGTATAATGGGTTGCAGGTTTTTGACAAGGATTAGGTTTTGAGAAAGTAACCGCCCTTACTTTGTTGATTAAATTACGTATACCAGCCATTGTGAATTTGTAAATTACATAGGCCTCCCTCATTGTTTTGACAATAATACAATAAAGTCCAAAATATTTTTTTTTAGCCACTTGTTATGAAATGAAATACTCCCTCTATCCCAATTTATATGATGTACTTTGACTTGGCACGAAGTTTAAGAAAGAAAGGAAGACTTTTGAAATTTGTGGTCTAAAATGAGTTATAGATATTTGTGTGGTTGTAAATCATTTCATTAAGGGTAAAGTGGGTATTTTAAAGTTAAATTGTTACCAAATATAGAAATGTGTCATTCTTTTTGGGACTGACTAAAAAGAAAAGTGTGTCATATAAATTGGGACAGAGGGAGTATTAGCTAGTATTTGGCCATAGATTTTAAGAGTTAATTTTGAAAATATGATCTGCAAGTATTTATTTTAAGCCTTGGAAACAGTCTCTGACAGAAATATAAGGTAAGGTTGCGTACAATACACCCTTGTGGTGGGGCCCTTCTCCGGACACCGTGCATAACGGTAGTTTTAGTGCACCGGGCTGCTCTTTTTAAGTATTTATTTGACGGTTAAATTTGATTAGGTTTTTAAAATCTGATCTTCAAATACTTATTTAATCATTAATTTGATCAAATTTTAAAAATTTGATCTTCAGATATTTTCAAATCAAGACTTTCTGTCACGCCCCGAGTCCCAACGAGGCGTGATTGGCACCCGAAGCCGATATGGCCCGAGAGAACCAATCTTTGCTCATGTCTACCCAGATGCATCTCCTCGTATGAATCGTGTTAACTATTATTATGCCTTATGCAACTAAGCGGAAGTCATGCACATGGAAACATATATCATATCTATATACGAAACTTGGCCGTTAGGGCCATTAAACCAAGACTTCATGAGTTCTCTGATATACATATACATGTACCCACATATGTCTACAAAAGCCTCTAACAGATGCATTGACCATAACAAACTAAAAGTCGGGACAAGTCCCCGCTTTATACAAAATTTACAACTTCAAAATGACTGTACAACTGTGACTTGGAAAGTCCCGAAGCAACTGGGGCTCACCAAAGATCTGCAAATAACTGTCCACTTACTGTGGAGGTCTACTAATGCCTGCACCTGCAACATGTAAGGTAAGTCCCCCGAGGGGGTCAGTACGAGGAATGTACTGAGTATGTAAGGCGTATAATAAATAGCATCATATATCATGTCAAATAGAATAAAAATATGAGAGAATAGTCAATGGGGATAAGCCATCATTTTAACTAATATCAATTCTCATTCCTTTCCTTAATGGGAAACTATCTTCACTCAAGGAACTTGCCTCAAATAACTTCTTCTATATACAAGAGATTCTTTCTTACTTCTAGGCTCATTACCACTAGTGTTCATCTACATGATTAGAATACTATATCATACATCTCTTCTATTGGCGTACATCCACTCTATTAATTGTTTAACCTACATCCACTCTCATGGTGGGAGAACATGCATCTATTCTATCAACGTACCTCTACTCTATTGGTGGTTTATCCTACATCCACTCTCATGGTGGGAGAATCATACATCCACTCTCATGGTGGGAGAATCATACATCCACTCTCATGGTGGGAGAATTTGATATGTCAACCTATGAGAGATTAATACATTAAGGATCATGATACTAATCGAAACATACAAATATACTTCACCTTACTCTTATACGTCATGAGATTAACATCTTAACTTATGAGGGATAGATATATATCAGTTTGCACTTTACCTCCAACACTAACCCCATGAGATCTTACATGGGTACGTACATGATATCGGACCTCCACCTCGGGTGGGCTATACTAAATGACATATCACAATCTTGGGGTTATTCCATCTTAAACTTATACGCTCTAGAAGGTGGTCCATACTCAATGAAACGTATAATAACCATGTGCTTACCTTTTCACAATCTTATACCCTCTACTTAGCTATGAGAATGACATGCTAAAAATCATGGCATTAAATCACACACTTATATACACATCTCACTTCACTCATCTACCTCATGAGATTGACAACTTCACTTATGGGGAATAATTATACTCACTTGCGCATCACCTCTCTTCTTACTCTTACGAAATCTTATGAGATTGGTAATCTTACTTATGAACAATTGGCACAAGGATAACCATCATACTATAGGACTTTGGATCAAGACATGATTGGAATCATGCTACTCAACTAAACAATCTCTCTTTACCTCATTGCTCTCATTGAAATAGTTCTCTTAGGAATTACCATGTTATGACATCTTAGGAACTTCACTCAATGAATAAGAGATGAGTGAATCATCAATCATCCCAAACTGGGATACATATGAATAATAATATATGTTAACCTAAATTGATGTACGTCATGCCTTTCGGAATTGAAACAAGTCCAACGTCAATAGGAATAATATGTTGTAGAAGGATACGGAAAAAGTAACCTTACATACCTTGTCTTCTTAATACGAATACACAATTTTAGACGCGCATACAATAGTCCCGCTCCTCCTTTATGTTTTCACTCTACAACACAAGTTCATAACGAACCAACATTAACCACCAATTACCTTATAATGGCATACAATAACAATAAGTCACATGTTTAGCTTCAACATGTCATTTCCCCCTTGACAATATCACTTATGAAATCATTATACCACTAATCCCACAATATTCCATACATTGACCAACACATGATAACCAATAGCATGCCACACCAAGTTCATATTTTACACTTCTCCATCATCACAACATCACAATTATGCCATCACTTTACTTCAATACACCTCACAACAACAAATCGGACAAAATCCCATAATTTACACTTATATGAAAATAACAAGTTTAGGACAATAATAACACCATACATGTTGTTATTTCATCCATACCATGCTTTTTCATCAAGACCACAAGTCATAATTCAAGTTACAATCCCATGGATTTCACATCTTTTTCACAAAACCAAAAAGTGCCATGTCCAACATTTCCAACCATAACCAACATGATATACATATTCTCTAATGCTTATAATATGTTAAAGTACAATAATAGTCACTTACTCAAGCTTGGAAGATGATGATCTTGCTCCAAGAAGTGCCTTAGGGTTTTGAAAGCCAAAGAGATGTTCTTGGGAAATTTCTAGAAAAAGATAGAAAAGGCATGGGTGTTTCTCATGATAAAATCAGATATTTGGCCCCTTTTATAGACCTTGAGTCCATCCTTAGTCATTAATGTGGTATTCTAGAAGGTCTTGGCAAGAATGGGTCATTTGACCCATTTGGGGCCATGCTTTCATTTCATTTTTGGGTCCTTTTTGGGACCAATTCACTTAACCCAGTAAAATCAATAATTTCACGTGTGAAATTCATCTCATACATGTTACAACAATATTACCACTCATTTTAGTCATATCCGTAGCCTCAATCCCAAAAACAAGCGATTCTAGCCACGTATGGCCTATTTTGACCAAAAGGGCAAAATCGTCATTTTGACCCCAAATTCATCCTCGGGTAATTTTATCATACCAATATAATATTTTACTCATTTCATGTATATACTCATGATTTAAGAAGAAACGTGGCAAAAATCGGCTCGGTACGACCCCGGATACCCTTGGGACTTAGAAATTTCCAACTTTCGAAAAAGTGGAAAAGCCAAGGTGGCACGCCCCTGGGAGTGCCAACCTACTGCCTATGGGATAAAAATTTTATCCCAGAGCGGAGTGGCATGGTCCCAAACGCGCCCCTCCTTAAATTTTTTCAAAAATTTCATTTTTCGACTTCTCTTCGCGGGTTTGGTTAGATACTTCAAGTCCTATTCTTTAACTCACTTCTTAACCTTAATATCATTTGTTTAGAGGTCCTCTTAAACTTGTTTTGGACCTCACGAATGTTCCACAAAAATCACAAAACACTCCTATGAAGGTTTGCTCACATATACGAGGCCAAATTTCAATTTTCTCATCATTTACTTTACCACATGCATACTCATGGTGTCTCAACACCTAAGTAACCCTCGTTCAATGTCATCGCATAGGGTTGGGAAGGTATGGGGTGTTACACTTTCACTCACAAAAATTCAATGTAGGAATTAAACCAAGAGTAGGAATCCTTAGTTATTTAGGATTTAATATTTGGTATTTATTTAATTCATGTCTTGTTAGGATTAGGATTTATTTGTCCTAGTTTATGTAGGAATAGATTTCCTAGTCCTAGTTTAATTTGGTTTTATTTCTAGTATTATAAATAGGGGTGCTACGTTACATATTTTCATAGAGTAGAAATTCAAGAGTTTTTTGAGTTATGTATTTAATTAATTTCTTCTATTTAGTGATTGTTGGGTCTTCTACTTGTGCTTATATTATTTCTTTCAGTGATTTTATTTCCTTCAAATCAGTATCAGAGCTTGTGTGAGATCCCGTTAGAGCCTCGTGTGAGGTCCTACATATATAAAAGAAAATGGATATTCCATATTTACCTAATTGTTTAGTTTTTGAGTTTGATGGCAAAAACAATTTTGAAATTTGGCTTCAAAAAATGAAGTATTTTTTCAATGTTGTTGGACTATGGTTCATTATTGATACGGGGTTCGTGGAACCCCCAGAAGGCACAACATTTGTCACACCCCGAATCCCATTCGGGACGGACTGATACCCGAAGCCGATATGGCCCGAGAGAACCAATCTTCGCTCATGTACATTCGTATGCATATCCTCGTAGGAATCTTATTATACCTCATGCAACTATGCGGAAGTCATGGACATGGAAACATATGCTATATATATATATATATAAAACTTGGCCGTTGGAGCCATCAAGTCAAAACGGATATTCATCTCTTACATTCATTCATATACCCACATATGTCT
Organism: Capsicum rhomboideum; assembly: GCA_031232105.1. Taxonomy (NCBI): domain Eukaryota; kingdom Viridiplantae; phylum Streptophyta; class Magnoliopsida; order Solanales; family Solanaceae; genus Capsicum; species Capsicum rhomboideum. The sequence continues at coordinate 39,790,118 of CP124719.1, read as the reverse complement.
ACAAAAGCCTCTAACAGATGCATCTACAAGACCAACTTAGAGTTAGGACAAGTCCCCATTTTATACAACATTTACAACATCAAAACAAATATACAACTATGACTCGAAAAGCCCCGAACCAACTGGAGCTCACCAAAAATCTGCAAATGATCCACAGCCTAAAGAGGAGGTCTACTAGCACCTGCGCCTGCAGCAAGTAAAGTAAGTCCCCCAAGAGGGGTCAGTACGAAGAATGTACTGAGTATGTAAGGCTCATAAGAACTGTATCATACATGATAATAACAACAATGGAGTCAATATAAAAGAAAATAGTCAATGTGAATAAACTCTCTTTCTGTATGTGAGGTACCATGTATATTACGTTCTTTACTTCTCTTGTCTTCACATATGTTCATCTTTAGTGTTCTACCCATGCTAGGCTATTCTGTCGCCCCTGGGATGACATTAACCCATGCTAGGTACTTTGACCCCTGGGATGTTATATTAACCCATGCTAGGCTTTCGTGTCGCCCCTGGGATATTATTAACCCATGCTAAGTACTGTGACCCCTGGGATGTTATAGTAACCCATGCTAGGCTTTCGTGTCGCCCCTGGGATGTACTGTGATAACCCATGCTAGGCTTTTATATCGCCCCTGGGATGTATCGGGATCGACCCATGCTAGGCTTTTCTGTCGCCCCTGGGATACCACCCATGTTATTGGGATCGACCCATGCTAGGTATTTTAACCCCTGGGATACCACCCATGTTAATCATCAATTATATCTCTTATTATTCTTACTTCCGTTCTAGGAGTGATACATTGAGGATCATGACATTATTGGAAGCACACAAATATATATATTACTTCACTTCTTACTTTATGAGATTGACACCTTTACTTGTGAGGGATAGATGTATTAGCTTACACATTACTTCCTTTATTACTCTTATGAGATCTTATGAGATTGGTACTTTTTCTTGTGAGAGATTGGTACAAAGATAATCATAATATTATTGGACTTTGGAACCTGACATGATTGGAAAAGCTATTCAAGAATAAATAGATTATCTTTACAACATTACTCTCTTTGAGATAGTTCTTTGAGAAATTACAAAATTATGAGAGCATTGGAACTTCAGTCAATGAATAAGAGATAAGTGAATCATAATTCGTCTAAGAATAGGACACATGTGAATAACAATATATGTCAACCTGAATTGCTATACTTCAAAACCCCTCGGAATAGAACAAGCCCAATATCAATGTGAACAATATGCTGCAGAAGGATACGAAAAGAGTAACCTTACATACCTTATACTTCCAATATGAATATACAATCCTATACGTGAATACAATGGTTCAGCTCCTTCCTTATGTTTCACTCTATAACACAAATACATAACGGAGTTTACATTAACCACCAACTACCTTACAAATGTATATGACAACAATGAGTTACATGTTTGCCTTTAAAAATGTCATTTCCCCCTTGACAATACCATTTATGAAATTATTATACCAATAATCCCACAATATTCCATACATTGACCAATACATGATAACCAATAACATGTCACACCAAGTTCATACTTTCCACTCTTCATCACCACAACATCACAATTTTTCCATCACATCACCTCAATACACCTCATATCAACATATCGGCCAAAATCCCATAATTTACACTTGTAGAAAAATAACAAGGTTAATAACATAATCACACCATACATGTTGATATTTCATCCATACCATGCTCTTTCATCAAAACCACAAGTCATCTTTCAAGTTTAAATCCCATGGATGATACATCTTTTACAAAAACACACAGTGTCATGTTGAACACTTCCAAGCATAACCAACATGATTTACATAATCTCTCATACATATAATATGTTAAACCATAAGATTAAACACTTACCCAAGCTTGAAAAATGATGATCTTGCTCAAAGAAGTGCCTTAGGGTTTGAAGTTGAGAGAAAAGGCTTGTGGAAAATTCTAGATTTGGCATGAGAGTTTTGTGTGATAAAAATCTGATTTTTGGCCCTTTATATAAGCCCCAAGTCATACTTAGCCATTCCCTAGCATTAAATGCTATGTTTGGCTTGGTCAATGGAAGAATGGGTCATTTGACCCATTTAGCCCATGTCTTTTGCCTCATTTTGGGCTTTTATTAAGCCCAAATCACTTAACCCAATGAAATTCAATAATTTCTCATGTTTAAATCATTTCATACGTGTTACAACAATATTCCCACTCGCGCGATTTATATTCGTAGCCTCAATCCCGAAAACAAGTGATTCTAGCCACTCGTGGCTCATTTCAGACATAAAGGGTAAAAAACGTAATTTAGACACCAACTTCGTCCACAAATAATTTTTACCAAATTGGAATAACAATATAATACTTCAATCATTCCATGTATAGGCTCGTGGTTGTAGAAGAAATGCGGCAAAAAGCGGCCCGGTACGTCCAAGGGTACCCTTGGGACTTAGAAAAATTTTCAACTTTTGAAAGGTGCGCACAAGAAGCCTGGGGCATGCCACCTTGCTACCTGTGCCCAAAAATTTTGGGCAATTAGCGGCCTAGCACGCCCTCTGGCGCGCCTGGCCCAAATTCTTTTGCAAATTTTCGTTCTTCGACTTTTCTTTGCAGATTTGGTTAAATACTTCAAGTTCTATTCTTTAACTTACTTCTTACCTTTAATATCCTTTGTTTGGAGGTCCTCCAAGTCTCGTTTTTAACCCCACAAATGTTTCTCGAAGTCACAAAACAGCTCCTATGAAGGTCTAATCACATGTACGAGGGTCAATATCAATTATCTCATCAATAACATTACAAAAGACATACTTGTGGCTCTCGACACCTAAGTAAACATTGTTCAACGTCTTCAAGTAGGGTTGGAAAGGTACGGGGTGTTACAACATTGACTGATGAAACCACTAAACAAATGGAGAAAAATAGACAATTGGATTATAAGGTACGCTACTACTTTGACAGCAAGGTTGAGTTGCATGTATCCAATAAAATTCTACATGCAAAGTCAGCAAAGGAGGCTTGGACGATTTTGGTGAATGCACATTGAGGTTCCGCAGACATAAAGAAAGTCAAATTGCAAGAACTTAGGAGACAATATGAATTAGCTCAGATGAAACCAACAGAGTCCATAAAAGAATTTTTGACAAGAGTTACCAATATTGCTAATGATATGAGGACTAATGGAGAAACTTTAGACCAAGTTAAAGTCGTTGAAAAAATATTGCGGTTCTTGAGCACAAAGTTTCACACCAAAAAAAAGGTTCTGTAGGCTACCAAAGATCTTAGCGCTTTGATACTTAATGATTTATAAGGAGAATTGGTGACATACGAGATGTCCATGAATCAACAGACAATTGAGATTGTGGATAAGGCATTGCAAGCAAAGGTAAATCAACTTAAAGTAAATGAAGAGACATCAAATCTGGCTGAAACAAATCAAAAAAGTCAGAATTTCAGAGGTAGAGAACGAGGTGGTAGAGGTAATTTTCGAGGCCGTGTCAGAGGTAATTTTTCTTATCAACAAAGAAATAATAATAATTTTAAGAGGGACCAACAGAGTAATCAGAATTTTCAAAGACGTGATAAATCACATGGTCAATGTTTTAATTGTGGAAAATTTAGACATTATCAAATTGATTGTTGGTTCAATAATTTTGAAAATAAGGAAGTACATGCAAAGATAGCTGAAGATTTTGGAGATAAACAGGAGACTTTATTATTTTCTAGCTCAGGAATTGAAGAAAATAAAATGCATGAATGGTGTATTGATTCTGGGTGTAGTAATCATATGTCTGGAAATAAGGAATTATTTATTGATTTGAATGGATCATTTAAAGCTACAGTGAGACTTGGTAATAATTCAAAGGTTTCTGCTGTTGGAAAAGGAAAGATTCCAATTATTTCAAAAGATGAATCATCTCATTTCATCTCGGATGTATATTATGTTCCAAGTTTTCATCATAATTTATTGAGTTTGGGGCAACTAACAGAAAAAGGATATGATTTGCGTTTTAAGTATGAAATTGGCACTATTAGCGATGATATAATAGGACTAATTGCAAAGATAAAGATGAATCAAAGTCGTTTATGGCCTCTTTATCTCAATCGTGGAGATTTACCTTGCTTTAGCTCTATAAATATTGATGATACTTGGTTATGGCATCTACGTTTTGGGCATCTTAACTTTGGGAGTTTGAAATTTCTTGCAAGAAAGAAATTGGTAGATGGTTTGCCTTCTATTGATTTTCCTGACACAAAATGTGAGTCTTGTATTTTGGGAAAGAAGTATAGAGAACCTTTTCAAAAAGGAAAGACTTGGAGGGTTAATACACCATTGGAGTTAATTCACTCAGATTTGTGCTCAGTTAAAGTTCCTTCTAATGGAGGTAGTAAGTACTATATTACTTTCATTGATGATTTCAGCCGAAAGACTTGGGTTTATTTTCTGAAAAATAAATCTGATTGCATGTGAAGTTTTTAAGAGTTTCAAAGTTTATATAGAGAAGCAAAGTGGATGAGTTTCTTGTTTGTGATGATTTTTTAAAGAAGTGTGGCATTAAAAATCAATTGACAGCTAGATATACTCCTCAACAAAATGGTGTGGCTGAAAGGAAAAATAGAACGGTGATGGACATGGTGAGATCTATGATGCATTCCAAAAATACTCCTAAAGATTTTTGGGCAGAAGCTGTTGCTTGTGCAATTTATATTCTAAATAGGTGTCCTACTTGATCTAATTTTGAAAAAACTCCACAAGAGATTTGGACAGGTGAGAAGCCAAATATTTCTCACTAAAAGTATTTGGTTGTCTTGCTTATGCTCATGTTCCTGATGCTTTGAGAAAGAAATTGGATGATAAGGCAGAAAAGTATATTTTATTAGCTATAGTCATGAGACAAAGGGTTACAAGTTGTTTAATCCAGACACAGGAAAGGTGATTATTAGTAGAGATGTTACTTTTGATGAGCAAAGTGCTTGAAATTGGTCAAAGAAAAATCCTGAGCCATTTGAACCTCAAGCAACCATTCCAATTATGGAGGAAGGGAGTTCTAGCAGACATCATAAGGAACCAACATCCAATCGTTTGTAAAGACATCGCAATTTATCAGCCCATTTACAAAATTATGTTGTTGGTAATGATAATGATTTATCTGATGAAGATATTGTGAATTTTGTATTATTTGCAGATTGTGATCCAATCACTTTTGAAGAAGTTGCTAAAGATAATTGTTGGGTAGAAGCAATGAATGAAGAAATTCATGCAATTGAGAAAAATAACACATTGGAGTTGACTAACTTACCGTCTTCAAAAATTTCAATTGGAGTCAAGTGGGTATACAAGACCAAATACAAACCAACTGGAGAAGTAGATTGCTTTAAAACAAGATTAGTTGTTAAAGGATACAAGCAAAAGGCAGGTATTGATTATTTTGGGGTATTTGCACTTGTTGCTAGACGTGATACTGTTCGAATGATTATTTCAATCGCTGCCAATAATCATTGAAAAATTCATCAAATGGATGTGAAATCTTCTTTCTTGAATGGTGTCCTTGAGGAAGAAGTGTATGTTGAGCAGCCAATAGGGTATATCAAAAAGGGTGAAGAAAATAAAGTTTACAACTTCAAGTAGACATTATATAGGTTGAAACAAGCCCCTAGAGCTTGGTATACTCGTATTGATTTTTACTTTATCAAAAATGGCTTTCATAGATGTCCTTATGAGCATACATTATACATCAAATTCAATATTGATGGAGACATTCTCATTGTGTGCTTATATGTGGATGATTTGATATTTACTGGAAATAATCCCAAATTAATTTTTGAGTTTAAGGAGACCATGATTAGCCAATTTGAGATGACTGATTTGGGATTAATGTGTTATTTTCTTGACATTGAAGTTTTCCAATTAAGAGATGGAATTTTTATCTCTCAGAAAAAATATGCTAGCGATATTTTGAAGAGATTTAATATGGACAAAGCCAAATCAATTTTGAACCCTATTGAAGAAAAATTGAAATTGACTAAAGATGGAACTGATGATTTTGTTGATGCTACATATTTCAGAAAATTGGTAGGGAGTCTAAGGTACTTGACTTCTACAAGACCTGATATTACTTATGGAGTTGGATTAATTAGTAGATTTATAGAGTCTCCACGTCAATCTCACTTGCAAGCAGCTAAGAGAATTCTGAGATACATTCAAGGCACGCATTATGATGGCATATTTTATTCAAAGACTAATGATAGTAGTCTTATTGGATTCACGGATAGTGATTGGGCTGGTGATATGATGCAAAGAAAAAGTACTTCTGGCTATATATTTTATTTGGGGTCTGGTGTATTTTCTTAGTCTTCAAAAAAAAAAGAAGTTATTGCTTTATCAACAGCTGAAGGAGAATACATGGCTGCAACAAATAATGCTACACAGGCAAGCAAAATAATCCTACAAAAATATTGTGTGATATCAAGTCTGCAATTGAGTTAACAAAGAATCCAGTCTTTCATGGCCTCAGTAAACACATTGATATCAAATTTCACTTCATTCGTGATTTGGTTCAAAATAAGGAGATAATTGTTGATTATTGCAAGGCAGAAGAACAAGTTGCTGATGTTTTCACAAAGCCATTAAAATTAGAGTTATTCATAAAGTTGAAGAAGATGCTAGGCATGATCACGTTTGAAGATCTTGGTTTAAGGGAAGCTATGTAGGAATTAAACCAAGAGTAGGAATCCTTAGTTATTTAGGATTTAATATTTGATATTTATTTAATTCATGTCTTGTTAGGATTAGGATTTATTTGTCCTAGTTTATATAGGAATAGATTTCTTAGTCCTAGTTTAATTTGATTTTATTTCTAGTATTATAAATAGGGGTGTTACGTTACATATTTTCATAGAGTAGAAATTCAAGAGTTTTTTGAGTTATTGAATAAAGTCTCCTACCTTTTGTCTCTTGTTTAATTAATTTCTTCTATTTAGTGATTGTTGGGTCTTTCACTTGTGCTTATATTATTTCTTTCAGTGATTTTATTTTCTTCATTCAAACTTTTTTCAAGTAAAATACATATTCAAACACAAATTCAAAAACTCAATTTTTGAAGTTTCAATTTCAAATATATTAAAAGTATCACTAGCTATGATTAATTACTTCATATCTAAAAAAAACTTTTGTCTTGTCGCTAAGAAATTGTAGCATTTTCCTTTATACAATCGCATTGATATTAAAAAGACATAAGTATTAAAAAGTTGTTAAGATAAAATTAGCATTTTATATATGTTGTATAATGACTCGATCAACACATGTCTACTGTGTTATGATTGCTAGTAAATCATCATCGTTTTAAATAATATATTTTTAAAAATATATATATATATATATATATATATATTAATTATATATATATTAATTTGTGATCGAGATATTAAAAAAGTTGTTAAGATAAAATTAGCAATTTATATATGTTGTATAATGACTCGATCAACACATGTCTACTTTGTTATGATTGCTAGTAAATCATCATCGTTTTAAATAATATATTTTTAAAAATATATATATTAATTTGTGATCGAGATATTTAAGAATTACTAGATAAAAATTTAAAGTAATAAAATATGATAAATATTTCAAAGAGCATTCAATATTCAATGCGAAAGATCCATGACCACTTCTGAGAAAATTAAAAATGAAAAAAAGATGATTGTATAATATTTTAAATTAAATATAGTGACACTGTTAGTTCTGATTGGAATAAAATGACTTTGTAAGAAAATATAAAGTACAATTCAATATTTCTAATCCATATTACGAGAAATTCGCTAAAAAGGATGGAGCACGAACTTTCGACACTTACAGATATAACGAAAAGAGAATATACTTATTTAATTTTTAACTTTTTCAATGATAAAAATAATACTATAAAATTCTAAAAGAGATTAAAGGTATTTTTTAAGGATAAGATCGTTTAACTTTTAATGGGCATCTTTGATAATTCAAGTTTTAATTTAAAGGTTTTTTTAGTATCGTATAGATAATAAACACATTTATAAATATTGTTGACACTTAATGGGAAAAATTACGGGAATATATTTACTTATTGTTTTGTTTTCATGGTGAGAAAATTGATTCTATATAATGGTCATGACTCATGACGTGTAAGTCTAATGTTCTATTATTTTAACTTTTGGTAAAAATTCAAATTATCAAATCTTATGAAGTATTATAAATGTATTAGTATTATAGCGAATACCTATTTTTATATATTTTTGGAAAAAGGGTTAGTTTCCTAACTTTGGGAATTAGTTAGTTTTCCGCTATAAATAAAAGGTTTTCTTTCATTATAATTCATCCCTTAAGATTATCTTTCAAGAGGAGTTCTCTCTTCTCCTTACAATATTTTTTTTGTTCTTGTTTTATTATTTCATAACACGTTATCAGCACGAGATTCTGTCATCTAAAACATTTACTTTGAGAAAGGGAGAAAGACGTGCCCAGAAACTATACTCATGCCACATCTTCGCCTTCAAATACAAAAAGAAGGGCATCAATCATTAAGATTCTTACTGATTTTAAACATTATTGAGCCTACTAGTCCTTCCCTTACTGCTTACTTTATTTAACTAGACATAAATATTGTTTATGGATATTTAATGTGTCTCTTTTCCTCTAGCTGCTGAATTTCGAGGATTTTGTGAAGTTTATAACTTTGATAAAGCAATAATAATGGCAAGTCACCAATTGTTTGCAGGTATTTAGACGGAAAGTATGTGTTTTATTTAACTACACCTACTAATGTTGATCATAATATTGATCAACAATCTTAAATTTTGTGGTACAATTAAAACGTACGTTTATAGCTACTAAAGTCTTAATTGCTTTGGAACTTGATATACTCGGAAAAAATATGTTAGAGAAAAATTCTCTACAATTATATGTATGCCTCGATTTGCTTCTTAAATAGCAATATATTGAAAGAGATTCTAAGCTATCATAGTTTGATAGGCTTAAGGCACGTTCAAATATTTATGATCCATTCCATGAGAGGAATGTGATAGTAGTGCATATCAAATCTGAACGAAGACGAATGGTTAAAGATAATGTTCAAATAATTATCTTCCATTCCTGAAGAATGAGAACTTTTGATAAATGTTAATTATGTTCCATTCATGAAGAATGAGAACTTATGATGAATGTTATAACTACAGATCAATTTCATGTGGTGAATGTGGAAGTGTTTAGTAAAACTTATAAATACGAACGTGTTCCTAGTTGTGAAGATATCACAACCCACCTCCTGAAGAGGTAGAATCATTGAGGAGAAATATCCTAAGTATTTTGTGTTCTATTCCTGAAATAGTAGAACTTTGAAATTTACTCTTGAATTAGTAAATCTGAAATTTACTCCAAAGTAGTAAATACTCTGAAACTTTCTTCCGAAGTAGTAAGACTGTGCAATGGTAAAATCTTACAAACTACCCCCGAAGTAGTAGAACTCTAAAATTTACTTAAGCAAATAGCACATATCATGGTAAACTTAGAGTTTACTAGTATAAAATATTTTATCTGTTAGCATGAACGATTTTGTCATCCCGGAGATGTGCATATTAAATATTAGACATATACTGAAGAACTGGAAGATTCTTCAAGAATTGTTGTTTGTTCTCATCATAAGAACTAATGTTGGGACTAAATCCCATAAATTCTGAAAAGTGTGAAAGGTAAATATGGATCCATTCACCTGTCATGTGATATGATGCATCCATAAGGTGGTCACATGTGTATTTATTGTCAACCTGCAGTTTGACATTCACAAAATTGCTTGCTGAATATAAATTGAGTTAAGAGCATAATTTCAAGATTATGTAATCAAGACAATTCATCTCGATAATGTTGGGTTGGAATTGAATGCCTCCGATAAATAGTTGAACCATTGTTTATGAGAACTTTATATGTTGGTTTGAAATATGATATATTTCATAATATAGCACTTGTCCGCGTCAGATCAATAATTATGATTAATTTTCCCTCTTAATTGGTTAAGGTCAGGAATCAAGTATTTTTCATCTAATAGCGTTTGATGTGCGGTATATGATTAATGGATATATCATGATACATAAAAATGGATTCCTCAGAGAAGATAGAGGATATATGTTAGTTTTTCTAACATAAGGGGAAGAAGAATAAGCATCTATAAAATATGTTGTGAATTATCAAGTCAAATAGTAAAAGCATTTGCTGACCAAAATTAATTTCATATTTAGCTGTAAATGCTCCAATTGGATGTCCATGAAGGACAAAGTCTACGACATGCATGAAGCATGGTAGATCAATTGGCTCCAAATACAACAATCTTTGAAAAGTGGAAGAGAAGCAAATAAGCAAATGATCATAATAAAAAAATGATGTGCTCTTGAAGAGCATACGACATAATATTTAAACACCTCATGAGAGGTTTAGGTACCTACCAAAAATAATGAAAGTGATGAGATCTCAATAAATTATGTCCCATTGCGAACCTATTCAAATATTATACAACGATGATGTCTTTGATACAATATAATACAATATTTTAAAAAATTAAGAGGATCTAATTCTACGTCTATTGAAGCATGCTAACGTAGAAATATTTATCAAGTGGAATGATACATGTTAGTATGCATAAAGCTTATTGGACCTATAGTACAGACAATAGAAGATGTTACACATTTAATAATGGATATTGTCACTTGACAAAATTTATATGAAAATTCCTGAAAAATTCAAAAATGCCTAATACATATACAATTTTTTGGAAAACTTATTTATAGTCCTCATATGGATTAAATCAATCAAGCTTGATGGACTAGGAACACATTAATAAATATTATTGCAACTCTTGAAGAGATTTCAAAAGCAATAGATTATCTGCTTATAGAAGTTGAAATGAGGAATTTGCATAATTGAACTAGTCATGAAGTATCATATCTTGTTCAATTGATGCATATACATCTTGCTATAACTATGAGCATAGGTTGTTTTTCTCTTATATGAAGATACTGAAATAAGATCACTTGCGTATTACAAATGAAAGCCTCTGCATGAATATGTTTATCCTAACGAATATCGTCAAGTTTTTGAATCTACATGATATTCATAAGGTTCACATAAGGGTTCAATACACACATTTTATCTATGTCATGAAGGGTTATTGTCATACCATGTTGTTTTATATAATATTTAAATAATACTGAGATAATAGCTATCCATGAAGCAAGTCGAGAGTGTATGTGACTGAGGTCAATGATACATCTCATTTGAGAAAAATGTGGCTTGAAATATGACAAAATACCCACGATCTTATATGAAGATAATGCAACATTGATAACACAATTAAAGGAGGATTCATAAAAGGAGCAAAAACCAAGCACATTTCACCAGAACTTTTCTACACACTTGATCTCCAAAATAATGGTGATATAAACATGCAACGGATTTTTTCAAGTGATAATGTAGTTGATTTATTCACAAAGTCTCTACCAACTACAACTTTCAAGAAAATGATGCACAAGATTGAAATGCGAAGATTCAACTTTCGAATTGATGATCTTATCAGGGGAAATTAATATGCGTTGTACTCTTTTTCCCTCACAAGCTTTTATTCCACTAGATTTTCCTTGTAAGCTTTTTAATGAGGCAACCAAAATGCGTATTATTACATATGTGTACTCTTTTTCCTTCATTAAAATTTTTTTCTGATAAGGTTTTAACGAGGTATATTATTTATCAAATAAAAATTCAAGGGGGAATGTTCTAAATATATTTGTATTATAGTGAATGTCTATCTTTATGTTTCTTTGGAGAAAGGAGCCCTAACTTTGGGACCAAGTTAGTTTTCTCCTATAAATATGTCACGATCCAAATCCTATCGCGAGTGGCACCCACACTATCCCTCGGAGAACCATCTAACCCCAATTACCCAACATCAATACATAACCGTTTTTAAATAAGAAAAGAGCAATTCCATTATCAACCAATAATTCAGATAATTCTAATAGTTAAAATAATATGGAATAATCAAATATCTAAAATATCCCCAGAAACTGAAAGTTATTGTATCAAAATATGTAACAATGATAAATTGAGGATATAACCCAGCAAACTAGAATAATGAAAGTGTCTGTGTCCGAATCAAATGGACAAGAACATAATATGTGAAGACCTATAGCTGCTCGGAAGATGAAGCTCACCCTTGAGTCGAAACGGTCACTGACTACAACTGAGATCTTGTCGGAGCCGCTGGAATATGCTCTGTACTCAATAAAAAGAAGAGTACATGTAGTATCCGTACAAAACCACTATGTATTGGAAGGGTCATAGGCCAACTCAAAATAATAAATATGAACACATAACTATCAATTTGTAAACAAGTACAACCATGTAACACTTAGCATTTATACCTTCACTTAGACTCCTCTCAAAAATAACCAAGCAAATTAGACAAGTATAAGACAAGTACAAATATTCCACCAAGTTAAAATCATGACTAATAACAACTAACTCAACCTTGCCACAATTACCTTTTCACTAGACTTCAACAAATAATTACACAGTTCAAGTATGTCAATAGACCGGACCACTCATGAATTCAAATAACAACAGTATTATCAATCGGTTCACTCGAGGAACTCAAAATAACAACAACAATACAACCCGGTACACTCATGAAACAATTAAACTCACCAATACCGTATACACACATGCTATAGGTCTTATAAATGCACACCAGCCATGACTTGTAGGGACGAGCTCAGTCCATGTACCAAATATTCTAGACATCAAGTGTCTGTCACCCTTATCTCAAACCAAGTGTTGTACCACCCTTATTCCAACATCCCCACTCTTATACTCTCTGAATTCCACCAATTTCCGTGATGATGACCTTTATCAATTTATCTCACAATATCAACTCATGTCACACATGTATAATCACAATATGAGATAACACAATCACACTTGAACTTTAAAATAATTTTTTTTACACAATCTCAATTTAGGTGATTAAACAACTTACAATATTATCCAACAAGTACACATTTATATCATGCATTGGAACAAGTAGACAAAAAGACAGTTAATATGCACACATAAACTAAATTGAGTCTTAACTATAGTTCAATCATCACCTACCTCAATTAAAGCCTTACACTGCTCTAACGCTTGCCTTTTCTTGCAATTTCAACTTGATTATGGTCTAAAAACAACAAGGTAATCCCATTTAAACAATGTCCTAACACATACATGGATTATAAACTAAACCCATAACCCCACATGATCATTGCCTTATTCTAGGGTTTTTCTACCTTCATTCCACCTTAATTCTACCAAATTCATATTTGTAAGAATGAATTCTAAGCATGCAATCATAAATTATCCACCCTTGACCAAAACCCAAGGATTACACCTTGTTTTTGCTAAGTTACACCAGAAAATCAGCCTAGGTCAAGTCAAATCCTCCCCCACAATTAAAACCCAGTGATTATAAGAATTAATCATTGAAAACTAGTTAAACGAGTGGATTAATTTACCTAAATGAAGGATTTTGGGTGGAAACTGAGTATATTCTCCCTAAATCGTCCTTCTCAACCCTAAAATGGAAGTGGAATGAAAATAGCATTTTAATTCAATAAATTACATTTAACTGCACGTATCCCACTATAGCGGTCCAATTTCTGCTATAGCGATATTGTTATAGCGGGATTTGCCCGCTATGGTGGAATTGACTGATGTTGACTCCAGTTAGAATGGGCCCATGGTAGCAGCCTACCTCTCGCTATAGCAACCTAGGCGAGGTAAAAAGTCCGACTGTTTCAGAATTTTGCCACTTTTGCAATACACTTCCAGATGTTGACATCCTGAACTAACCCCTTTACGTCAAACGCTATATTCGGAGTTGTACTAATTTGAATTCACTTTCAAAAGTTTCTACAAACTACTTAACATCTGAGCTATCATAATATGGTATCAAATCACATAAATACCAACCTATCCATTACCAGACTTATCTAGACCATACCACACTTGGATTTCATCAAAGACTAGCCTAACCTAAAATTTCTAACACATTGTTCGGGAAGAATTTTAACCCAAATTTTGGCATGGTAGACTATACCAAAACGATGAAAAGGATCGTTACAATAGATATCAATTTACCCATCATTCATTCCCGAATGATAAATCAAGAAAACAAGGAAAATTAAGTAAGAAAAGTACCTGAATCCTCAAACAAGTGAGGGTACTTATCGCGCATGCCCTTCTTAGTCTCCCAAGTGGCCTCTTCAATAGGATGGTGATTCCACTAGAATTTCACTGATTTAATCTCCTTATTCCTCAACTTTTGAACATCTCAGTTAAGAATCGCTACCGGTTCCTCCTCATAAAAAAGATTCTTGTCAACCAAAATTGAGTCCCACTTAATTATGTAGTCATCATCCCCATGGTATTTCTTAAGCATGAAAATATGAAATACCGGATGGACTCTTGACAGACAAGGGTAAATCTTCATCAATGACTTCTGTATCTGTATTTTCTTTTATAATTATGAGCAGATAAAACCCCACAACTAGGGTCGTGGGATCCATAGCAAAGTAACAACTTTAGGGTTGATTTCTTGCGGGATTCAATTAGTATTTATTAATGCATTGTTAATCTTTTCATCTTAATCGATTTCTAGTGGTTGCAAACATTAGAATAAGTCCTAAGTTTAACTTGCTTCAAATAAAAGGTTAAAACTGGGAAAAAGGATAAAAAATGAGGATTCGGAGTTTCTAACCTCCGTCTCATGGGTAATTCTCTAGCAAGATTAATCAACTTAAGGCTAAAATTGAGTTTCCTATTTCCATCTCTTCAAGTTCGAGGGAATTAAGGGGATAATCGTCTAATTAGGTTGAGAAATGTTTACATGAGAATTCAAATGCCTTGCATTACTTTTATTAAATGAATCCATTATTGATATTAAACCGGAAGTGTTATTGAACCATGGTGAATGCAATCCTAGTTTGCCTTCTCTATTGATTTATACTTCTTTAATTCAACGTTTGTTACTTAAAACAAGTTAGATATTGATTCCTAAATACTCATTACAAACCCACATTTTACGGAAATTATATACAAAAATTTATTTCACTCACAAATGACTTAGTGTTCACCATATTCCTTGTGGGATTCGACCCCAACCTTTGTTGGGTTATCTATTTGACAACAACCGCTTATACTTCTTAAGGGAGGTGTAATTTAGGCATATCAGCATACAAATATCATTCATCGTAGGTGTTAGAATCAATTTCTTGGTATGTGGGTGGATTAGTTATGAGTTAAGATCATACAATACTCCTAGCACAAAGTTAAGTTGAAAGTGTCCTTACCGATTTAGCTTCGGACTAAGTTTAAACTAGGGTCAACTTAAAATAAGCACTCCTCTTAGAATATAAAAAGTTATGGGGCCCATTACCCACCAAATTAAAGATTTCTGAGTCTTCTTTTCAATACAACCAACCATTTGTTAATCTGCTGCCTGAGTAAAAAGTTATGATCATTTTATTGAATACTGTCCGTGTTGAAAAGCTGAGGCTGTTGTAGCATAATTAGGCTGCTATAGCGGGACGACGACATTTTATAAGCTTATTTTTTATGGGTATCAGTTTCAGAACTCAAAATATTCATTCCCCAACCTTAGAGCAGTGATTTATTCAATTTTCTATCAATTTCCTCCTTCAAAGTATGTTTTTCCATCTATCTAACACTCGTTTGATTCTAAAATCCTTAGAATAACATTAGATTGATCATGGTGGTGGTACAAAGTTAACCTAGATGGAATTTTCTGGTTTAAAGTGAATTAATAGGTTAAAATCCCTTGAATTTAAGTTAGTATTGATAGATTATGTCCTTGGGACTTGAAATTGATTTAACCATTCCAAAATATAGAGATTTTGAGTAGATTGAAGGGTAGAACTAGTGGGGTTGAATTCCCAAAGTATTTGTTTGAAGAGTAGTTGATTAATTACTCTTATAAATATTTTTATTAGATGAAATAGTTTTGCATGTTTTCTCAAACTCATTAAGTTCAGATATAGGCATTACACTATTGTGTATCAACATGCACAGAGGGTTTTCAACTTAGCATTTGATTGTTGAACTTGGTCTTTTTGCTTTTTGCTTTTTTTAGTTGGAGCCATCACTGAACTGTAATTTCAAGAACTTGAGATATTCTCCGGCGACTTTCTCCGATCATATTCTCCAGCAAGTAATTTTCATTAGTGTTCCACTTCTCTTCGATCATCTCTCTATTTTTGCCGGCCAGTATCGCTCCTCCTCCTCTTTTCGGTGCTTTGCTTCTCTAAAACAACAATCTCTGGCAATATCTTTGATGACTCATATTAGATCAGATCTTTACTTTTTCCTCTTCTCTCTTTTCTTTTCTTTCTACTCCTTTTCAGGTACTTCTCCAAAGGCTTGCGGCAGTACTCCACATCAAGGTTTCTTAGACGACAACAAGATTTCGGTGGCGACAACAAGATTTCGGCGACCAATTTCAACTCCAAAATTTTCCAAAATCCAACTATAGAGCAAGAAATCTGTCCCTCTTAGCCTAATCTTAGTTATTTCTATCCTTGATTCTTTATTTTCAATTTCTATTCCTGATTCTTTATTTTTAATTTCTATCCCTGATTCTTTCTTTTCAATTTCTATCCCTGATTTTTCATTTTAAATTTCTATTCCGGATTCTTTATTTTCTTAGCTTTACTTAACCTCTTCTTTGATATTATTACAATTATTGGTGGACTTTTTAGAGTAGAAGTTATTGGTTTTGTATCATTGATTTGTTCTTTCTTGCTAAGCTTCTTTTGTTAGGGTGCTATATAGTTCAAATCTATCCTCTTTAGTATACTTGGTAGTGTATTCTATCGTATTGCTTCTTTAGTTCCCTATCGTATTCCCTTGATTCTAGTCTAGTAGATATTTTGTGTTGTTCTTTACTAGATTCCCCTTTTGAGCTAGTGTGTTTTTACTCCATCTTGTTTACATTTATCAATATTTGTAGTTGAGTTGCAGGTTAGTTGGTTTAGCTAGTTTTTCCTTAATTTGCTTGATCTTTTTAAGTGGATTTGGTGGATAATGGTAGACTAGGGTCATGTCATAAGGAAGGATTGGGTTTGGGGTTAGGTTTGGGTTTGGGGTCAAGGTTGGGATTGGGATCCAGTTTGGGGGTCTTGGTCAAGGTTGGGTTTAGAACCGGGGTTGGGGGTGGGGAGAAAGAGGGTTAAGTGGGGGTAAGGGAGCCTCTAGGTTAAGAGTAGGATCCTGGAACATAGGAACTTTACAAGGAAAGTCCACAGAACTAGTGAAGATTCTAAGGAAGAGGAAGATTTGTATAGCTTGTATTCAAGACTTCAAATGGATAGGTTCAAAGGCGCGAGATGTGGATGGGTATAAGTTGGGGTTCGTAGCAAGCGTGAGGAATAGGAATAGGGTAGGAATTTTAGTAGATGAAAAGCTTAGAGAGCATGTGGTAGAGGTTAGGAGGGTCAATGATAGGTTGATTTCAATTAAGTTGGTTGTTGAAGGGTCTACTTGGAACATTATTAGTGCATACGCACCGCAAGTGAGCTTGGAAGAGGAGGAGAAAAAGAGCTTTTGGTGGGTTTTGGATGAGGTGGTGAGAGGTGTGTCGAGCACTGAGAAGATATTTTTAGGAGGAGATTTCAATGGGCAAATTGGGTCATTGCCTAGAGGTTACCAAGATGTGTATGGAGGTTTTGGTTTCGAGGAGATAAATAAAGTAGGAGCTTCACTTTTAGATTTTGCTAGCGCCTTTGGACTGAGGATAGCAAACTCTTACTTCCCCAAAAAGTAGGAGTACTTCCTTTCATAGTTTGGTGTCCAAGACTCAGATAGACTTTTTTCTCCTTAGGACGGAGGATAAAGTTCTTTGTAAAAACTGTAAGGTTATCCCAAGTAAGAATTTTTTGACCCAATATAAGTTTTTGGTGATGGATTTGGAGCTCAAAAAGATGAGGAGAAAGAGGTTTTGGATGATCGTCCTAGGACCAAATGAGGTAGCTTGACTATAGCCAGTGCCTTGGTGATAAAAGAGAAGTTGATAGCTATGGGGGCTTTGGGGGAGTAGTAGGGATGCAGACAGTTTGTGGGATAAGACGACCAGTTACATTAGGGAAATGGCAAGAGAGGTGTTGGGTGTCTCAAGATATCGGTCTGGCAGATGTCGAGGGTACTGGTGGTTGAATAAAGAAGTGTAAGGAAAGGTGGAGGCAAAGAAGAAGGCTTACGTGATGTTGGTTGAAAGTACGACTGAGAAGGAGAAACAGAGGAATAGAGAAGAGTATAAATTGGCTAGAAAAGAGGCTAAGTTAGCTGTTATGGAGGCTAGAATAGCAGCATTCAAAATCTTGTACACTGAATTAGAGCAAAAAGGTGAGGTTAAAAAGTTATACAGGCTAGCCAAGGTGAGGGAGTATAAGGCTTGTGATCTTGACCAAGTGAAGTGCATCAGGGGTGAGGATTGTGAAGTATTGGTGGATTAGGTTCTCATTAGGAGAAAATGTCAGTCATACTTCCATAAACTCTTGAATGAAATGGGGGACACAGGCATTGTGCTGGGAGACTTATAACACTCAGAGAGGCATCGTTATTATTGTTATTATAGGCATATTAAGGTTGATGAGGTTAGGGGTGGGTGCTATTCGTAGGATGAATAGGGTTAGAGCGATTGGGCCAGAAGAGATTCCTGTAGATTTTTGAACTAGCACAGGTGCGGCAGGTATGGTGTGGTTGACTGAGTTATTTAATGCATTTTTAGGATGGCGAAGATGACCGAATCTTGGAGATGGAGTACGATGATTCCTTTGTACAAGAATAAGGGTGACATTCAGAATTGCAAAAACTACAGGGGTATCATGTTGTTGAGCCACACTATGAAGGTTTGGGAAAGGGTGGTGGAGTTGAGGTTGAGGAGGATCATGACTATTTCTGAGAATCAGTTCTGATTCATGCCATTACACTCAACTACGGAGGTGGTTCATCTCATTAGGAGGATGGTGGAGTAGTATAGGGTAAGTAATAAGGACTTACACATGGTATTCATCGATCTAGAGAAGGCATATGACAAAGTCCCCAGGAAGGTTCTATGGAGGTGCTTGGAGGCTAGAGGTGTTCCTGTGTCATACACTAGGTCAATTAAGGACATGTATGATGGAGATAAAAATCATGTAAGAACTCCGAGAGGAGACTCGGAGCACTATCCCATATTGATGGGGTTGCACCAAGAATCATCCCTTAGCCCATTCTTAATTGCATTGGTGATTGATGTTTTGAAATGGCAAGTTTAGGGTAAGGTAACTTGGTGTATGTTATTTATGGATGACATAGTTTTGATTGACAAGACTCGTAGAAGATTTAATGCTAAGTTGGAGGTTTGGAGGCAAACACTGGAGTCTAAAGGATTTAGGTTGAGCAAGACCAAGACAGAATATTTAGAGTGTAAGTTCAGTGAGGGGACACGTGATATAGACATGGTAGTGAAGCTTGATACCCAGGCCATTCCAAAGAGAGATAGTTTTAAGTATATTGGGTCTATAATACAGGGAAATAGTGAGATTGACGAGGATGTCACCCATCGTATTGGCGTAGGGTGGGTGAAATGGTATATCACGCCTCAAATCCTATTGGGTCGGACGGGCACCCGTAGACGTAAAGCCTCGAGAGCACCAACCCATAACCTTGTACTTACCATACATTGCCATGAACATTTAAAGATGCTGCCAAATATGGATATTAAGCTTTAATGAAAATAAACCACGTAGTCAAGCCGAAAACTATATATACATGACTTGGTTGTTGGGGCCACAATGACTGGAAGACAAGGCACAACCACACTTCACTTTACCGTCTACAAAGCCTCTAAAAGAGATATAAACTTAGTTAAGGTCGGAATAAGCCCTTGCTTGCACTTAGCTACTATACAATACCAAAACATATATAACAGACTCGGAAAGCCCCGAATCAACCTGGAGCTCACCAATAGCCGCTGGATGTCCTGTACTCCTACTGAAGGGGTCTACTAGCTGAAGTACCTGTGCCTGCAGCATGGAATGCAGGTTCCCCCGTGAGGGACATCAATACAAAAGAATGTACTGAATATGTAAGGCAAAGAGTAACTAGTATGTAAAGTGAGAGCTCAAATGAAATCAGAATAAGAGTAAACCATAATAGACCACCTTTACCTGTATCTGTGGAATCATGTATATTACATTCTTTTATTAACTTTACCATTCTTAATTTATAATCTTTGTAAGCCATGTGATACAAATGATCAACTAATCAGTGGTAAATACACAAGTTGGAATCGGCCTATGCTAGGCTTACACCCCTGAGATGCCACCCATATATAAATGAATTGGGACCGGCCTATGTTAGGCTTACGCCCCTGAGCTGCCACCCGTACATAACCAAATTTGCTTTTCGTAGTTTATTACCTTTGAGATTGTTACTTGGTTGGTCATAACATTATTGAGCTTTGGGACAATAGTCTACTAGTAAAATATGCATGAATAAAAACTTGATACAGTAACAATGAGGTAGGGAGAAGTTTGTACACAAATGAAATGCCTAGGAGCTGAAATAACACATGTATCTTATTTGACTAAAATGAGAACTCATGAAGCTTGCTATTGAATGTAGATATGCAGACTAGGTAATAAGCATATATTGAGGTATTTTAACATATTAGGGAGTGGGAGCAAGATCGTTATCTACATGAGAGATCATACGCTGCCACTATGTATCATTTGCCATGGGAGAACTTTGGAAGCTCACTTTGAAGCACAAGTGTTGGATTTCATGCCAAAGAATATGGAATAGAGTAGCCTTACATACCTTGTTGTATAACTCCGGTATTACCCCGAATTAACCTCCTTCCTTTCAGATTACTTATCTACAATGAAGTACGTGGTAAAACTAGTATTAGTAATTAATTAACAAATTCGGGCTCTTCAAATTCACTCAAAATAGTAGCCGGGCAGCACACCCGTAATTCCCAAATCAAGGGTGTTCTTTCAACCGCTTCTCTTCTAATTACATTTGTACAACACATGAATTCATATAAGATTCTTGGAGACTCGTTTGGCTTCATAACATGTACAAAATAGTCCACAAAGTATGATAGGCAACAAGCTTATACAACATCTAATTAAGTGGTGTATCATTACACCCCCCTTTTATATATCAATACCAACAACTCACATCTCTTTTTCAGATCAACCAAGCTGTCCCCAAATATAGACATAAAACAACCCCTAAAATAGTCCCTAAATCCTTTATTATAGCAACTCAATATTGAACTCATTATCCCTTGCATTCTTAACAACAATATATACACAATTCTCCACCAAAACATGTATACAGAAAAGGGCCAAAATGGGCAGTATCTTTACCTTAATTTCTAGAATTTATCCACTAAATTTGCACTTCTTTCATGAGCTTGAATTATCTTTCAAAGTTAACCAACAAGATAATAAGGCCTCTTAATAACCAAGGGACATGGGGCAGCTAACATAGAGGGAAGGAAGTCCCATACTTTTAAGCATAACCAACATGATTTCCTTGTTTCCAATAGAAGAATCAAGCTAAATCCATAAGTATTTTCACTTACCTTAGCTCGCAAAGGTGATGAAGGTTTCTTCAAGAACCCTAGGAGGAAATTGAGGTGGATGTACTAAGCCTTGAGAGAAAGAGAGATAACTTGAAAGAGAAAATCTAATTTTGTAACTTAATAATGAAGGAAATGACCAGCAACTTGGTCTTATGAATGCCTTATTTTTGGCTGCCTCTTTTGCTGCATTTTGAACCACAAATTGGTCCAAGTAGGTGGTGCACCTACTTAAGAAGTTCAAGCTGCTCAAAAGGTCAAAGTAGGTGATGCACCTACTTTCTTTATTTTTGTCTGAAATGGGCCTTTACATATTGGGCTTTTGGGATAGATTTTTGGGGTTGGGCTACCCATTCTCTTCTCCTTTTATTTTTACTTAGTTTGGGCCTTAAAAGAGTCCATTAATATAGGCCTTCCATTAATATAGGCCTTAATCTGATCCATTAACTTAAGTAGGTAATACACCTCTTTTGCATATTTAACTTGACCCAAATCTGATCCATAACCTTGGGTCCATTCTTAATTAAGTCAAGCAAGCACCTCAATAGTTAATTCCATTTTTAGTTCTTAATCCCTTTAATTTAACTTACAGATTGTGTACACTTGTTCACTTTAAACTTTAGATTCAAATACCTACTCACGATCCCAAGTTTAAATATTTACATCGACGTTAACTTTGTCGTGTCACATTAAAATGTACGGGCAGTTCCTTCAACCCATCTTGCCGTCTCTAGTCATATAGAAAATCGAGTCCATTACCCGTACCATAAGTCTATATCAAGTGACATATAAGTAGAACTAGTATACGTAGGATACGGGGTGTTACATCCTTCCCCCATTAGGAACAATCCTCCTCAAATGTTAGCATGATTATCCAACCTAAAAAAGTTCAAGCCTAAGTTTAATCTTCCTGTTACTACATAATATTTATATATATACTTACTTATTATTGCTCCAATTCAGCATCTTGGACTTTCTTTTCGGATTCGAATAAATGAGGGTACTTAGATTTCATCACTTCCTCAGCTTTCCACGTGATCTCTTCTACTTGCTGATTTCTCCAAAGTATCTTTACAAAAGCTACTTCTTTATTTCTTAATTTATTAACTTGTCGATCCAGAATAGCAATGTGTACTTCTTCATAAGTGAGATCTTCCACAACTTGTACATCTTCAGTAGGAGTAATACAAGATGGATCTCCTATGCACTTCCGAAGCATTGAGACGTGAAACACTGAATAAACTGTTGAGAGATCTTGGGGTAGCTCTAACTCATATGCGACTTGGCCAAAAATTTGAATAATCTTATATGGCCCTATATAACGTGGACTTAATTTTCCCTTTTTACCAAACCTCATTACCCCTTTCATTGGTGACACCTTTAAGAATACCCAATTTCCTATAGCAAATTCTAGCCCTCTTCTTCTAATATCTGCATATGATTTGTGTCGACTTTGAGCAGTTTCTAGCCGCTGTTGTATCACCTTAACTTTTTCCATAGCTTGATGAACAAGATCTGGCCCAAATAAGCCAGTTTCACCCTCTTCAAACCATCCAATTGGTGATCTACACTTCCTTCCAAATAAAGTTTCATAAGGCGCCATTTTGATACTTGAATGATAGCTGTTATTGTAGGAAAACTCAATAAACGGCAAATGATCATTCCAACTACCTTTGAAGTCCAATACACAAGCTCGTAACATATCTTCAAGTGTTTGTGGTACATTCTGCTTGTCCTTCCGTTTGAGGATGAAAAGCTGTACTTAAATTCACTTGCGTTCCCAAACTCTTCTAAAATGACTTCCAAAAGTTTGGAGTAAATTGAGCTCCCCTATCAGATATAATAGAGATTGGGACTCCGTGTAGCCTAACTATCTCTTTAATATATAATTTTGCATACTCTTCAGCTGTATAAGTGGTCTTAACTGGTAGGAAGTGTGCTGATTTGGTAACTCTATCAACTATTACCCATATGAAATCGAACTTCCAAATTGTGTGAGGCAAACCAGTGACAAAATCCATGTTAATTATGTCCCACTTCCAAATTGGAAGATCCATACGTTGCATATAACCTCCGGGTTTTAGTGCTCTACTTTAACTTATTGACAACTTGGACAGTGGGCTACAAATTCTGTAATGTTCTTCTTCATGTCACCCCACCAATACACTCCTTTCAAATTATGATACATTTTAGTTGATTCCGGATGGATGGAATGCCTTGAATGATGCGCTTTCATCATAATCCTCTTTCTTAGCCCTTCTCCATTAGGTACACAATCTGTTTTGGCACCGAAGTAATCCCTCTTGTGTAAGCTCAAATGCTTTTGGCATACCTTATTGTACATTCTTTTTAATCTATAGTAAAATAGGGTCTGCATACTGCTTCTCTTTTACCTCAGCTACTAATGAAGATTCTACCGCATTTTTTATAATAACTCCTTCGTCTAGAGATTCAAGAAGGCAAACTCCCAAGCTAGCTAGTTGGTGTAGATATTTAGTCATCCCTTGTCTTTCCGTGGATTGACCATAAGTGCTCATTATTGCCTTATGACTTAACGCATCAGCTACTACATTTGCTTTCCCCGGATGATACAAAATATCAATATCATAATCTTTTAATAGTTCAAGCCATCTCTACTGCCTCAAATTTAGGTCCCTCTGCTTAAAGATATATTGGAAACTCTTATGGTCGGTATATATGTCAACATGAACCCCATAAAAGTAGTGGCGCCATATATTTAAAGCAAATACAACCGCTGCTAACTCAAGATCATGTGTTGGATAATTTTTCTCATGTGGCCGCAATTGTCTTTAGGCATAAGCTATTACTTTACCATGCTGCATTAATACACATCCTAAGCCAACTCCTGAAGCATCACAATACACCACATACCCTTCTGTACCCTCTGGAAGTACCAATACGGCTGTAGAAGTCAACTTATTCTTCAGCTCTTGGAAACTCCTTTCACATGTGTCATTCCATTGAAACTTGGTTACTTTGTGTGTTAACTTTGTTAAAGGTGCAAAAATAGAAGAAAAACCTTCAACAAACCTTCTATAATAACCTGCCAACCCAAGAAAACTTCGAACCTCCGTAGGTGTTGTTGGTCTTGGCCAGTCCTTCACGGCTTCTATCTTTTGAGTATCAACCCTTATTCCTTCATCAGATAAAATATGACCCAAGAATGCTACAGATTTTAACCAAAACTCACATTTAGAGAACTTTTCATATAACTTACGATCACGAAGAACCTGTAACACTTGCCGCAAATGATTATCATGGTCCTCTTTTGATCTTGAATACACCAGAATATCATCAATAAATACTATCACGAACACATCTAAGAATGTCTGGAACACCCTATTTATAAAATCCATAAAAGATGATGGTGTATTTGTTAGCCCAAATGACGTAACTAAAAACTCATAATGACCATACTGTGTTTGAAAAGCTGTCTTGGGTATATCTTTCTCTTTGACCCTCACTTGGTGGCAACCCGACCGCAAATCAATCTTTGAGAAACACTTAGCACCTTGTAACTAATCAAATAAATCATCAGTTCTTGGAAAGGGATATTTTTTCTTAATAGTCACCTTATTCAGTTGTCGGTAGTCAATACACATTCTCAACGTGCCATCTTTCTTCCGTACAAATAACACTGGTGCGCCCCAAGGGGACATACTAGGCTTTACGAATCCTTTTTCTATCAAGTCTTTTAATTGCTCTTTCAACTCCCTTAATTCTTTCGGAGCCATTTTATACGAAGGAATAGAGATAGGTTGAGTATCTGGGATCACATCAATACCAAACTTTACTTCTCGTTCTGGAGGCAAACCTGGGAAATTCATTTACCACTAGAACCGATTGAAGATTTGGTGGCTCCGCATCTATATCTTTCACTCTCACTAGATGATATATGTACCCTTTAGACATCATTTTCTTTGCCTTAAGATAAGAAATAAATTTACCTCTTGGCGCCCCAATATTACCCCTCTATTCAAGGGCTACCTCTTTTGGAAAATGGAAATGCACCCTCTTAGTTCGGTAATCTATTGTGGCATAACAAGAATCCAACCAATCCATACCCATTATAACATCAAAGTCTACCATTTCTAGCTCAACAAGGTCGGCCAGTGTGTCATGATCACAAATGGTTTTTATGCAATTATGATAAACTCTTCTAGCTATAATAGACTCACCAATCGGTGTAGACACTTCAAATGGATTAACCGATGATTTTGGTGTTCTTTTGAACTTTCCAACAATTAATGGAGTGATATGATAGTGTAGAACCCAGATCAATTAATACATATACATTATGTGAAAAGACGGATAATATACCTGTAACCACATCAGGAGAAGCCTCCAAATTTTGTCGACCCGCTAGAGCATATGTATGACTCTGAACTCCGCTAGAACTAGCTGCTCCTTTAACACCTCTACCATAATATGTAGGGTATATACCCCTACCTAAAGAAGGCAACGATGATGACGATGCAACGACTGATCTAGTAGGTCGTCCCATACCACTCATGCCCCTTTTTGGACACTCTCTTATCATGTGTCTCGATATACCACACCAAAAGCAAGCATCTATCCCAAACAAGCATGCACCTAAATAAAGCTTTCCACATTTCCTATATGGCTGTCGAGGAGGTCTTAATTAGCTCATACTTTCCTGCTCTTGATACCCCGCTGTCTGTGAACCTTGGCTCTCATTTTTTTGCCCAAATTGATTGCCCCTAAACCCTTGGAATTAAGGTGAAGCACTTGCTGCAGAGTAGGAAGATGATGGCCTAGGTGGTCTGTTAGGAAACCGAGGTATGAACTCACTTTGGGATGACATAAACTGCCCCGGAGGTCTGGCCCTCTTGGGATGCCCTCTTTTCAAATCTTGTGTTCTTCTCCTTTGCCTTTGATACTCCATTTTTGTGCAAAACCTTGCATCCTTGCTATATCCATATCTTTATTCAAAGCAGTAATAGTAAAATCTCTAACCAAATATAGATCCAATCTATCCACATATCGATGAACTCTATCATCCATAGTAGCTACTACATTAGGAGCATACCTAGCCAAAGAGTTAAATCGAAGACTATACTCCCTCACACTCATATTCCCTTGACGAAGATTTAAAAACTGATCTGCACGGGC
Source organism: Capsicum rhomboideum (assembly GCA_031232105.1). Classification (NCBI taxonomy): domain Eukaryota; kingdom Viridiplantae; phylum Streptophyta; class Magnoliopsida; order Solanales; family Solanaceae; genus Capsicum; species Capsicum rhomboideum. The sequence continues at coordinate 39,763,245 of CP124719.1, read as the reverse complement.
CTCTCAAATTTCAAAGGGAAGGTAATGATCAGAAAATGCCTCTTTGAACTCTTTCCAACTAGCTGAAGGTGCACCTGTACCCCTGGATCATTTTCAGTCTTCGTACCATAATATAGCCTCTTCTTTTAACCTATATGTTGCTAGCTCAACTATCTCTTTACCAGATACATGCATGACATCTAAGGCCCTTTTGTATTTGATCAATAAAGTCTTGTGGGTCTTCATTAAGATCTGACCCGGTAAATATCGGCGGATCCAATTTAATAAAATCCTGTGTTCATAAACTAGCTGCCCTATCCACACCTCTAGTACCTGTAATTGGACTAGCTTGTCCTTGACCTTGTACAACAATTATACGAGTCAACAATTGTACCGCATTCCTTAAATCTTGTTCAGTAGCATTAATAGGTGATTTTAGGGGTACTCCTCTCCTTCTTAGCTCTTCTGGAGATAGAGGAGTTGAAGTGGTCTGTGATGCAAACTCATCTTGAGCCTCACTTTGATTAGCTTGTCTAGGTAGTGACTTGCTGGTCCCTTCTATGACAGCCATATTTTCTTGCTTACTTTTATTCTTACTCCTTCTTGTAATCGGAATCTCTACTAAAATGAGAAAAAAAAAATTCAATGGTTAAATATGACTCCACCTACAACCTTGGCTCTATTGCACGATCTAAGATATGAAGAAAAAGAGACAACTCCTAAATGTCCTGGAGCCTCTTGTTTATAGATGTGGTGCACAACACATCCATAAGCAAAACTCTACATAGACACGGCTTTGTAGACTCTCTAGGACGACCTGCTCTGATATCATTTTTGACACGCCTCAAATCCTATTAGGGCGGACAGGCATCCGTAGCCATAAAGGCCCGAGAGCACCAACCCATAACCTCTTACTTACCATGCATTGCCATGAACATTTATAGATAATGCCAAATATGGATATTAACACTAATATTGAACTCATTATCCCTTGCATTTTTAACAACAATATATACACAATTCTCCACCAAAACATGTATATAGAAAAGGGCCAAAATGGGCAGTAGCTTTACCTTAATTTCTAGAATTTATCCACAAAATTTGCACTTCTTTCAAGAGCTTGAATTATCCTTCAAAGTTAACCAACAAGAGAATAAAGCCTCTTAATAACCAAGGGATATTGGGCAGCTAACATAGAGGAAAGGCAGTCCCATACTTTTAAGCATAACCAACATGATTTTCTAGTTTCCAATAGAAGAATCAAGCTAAATCCATAAGTATTTTCACTTAACTTAGCTAGCAAAGGTGAGGGTTTCTTCAAGAACCCTAGGAGGAAATTGAGGTGGATGTACTAATCCTTGAGAAAAAGAGATAACTTGAGAGAGAAAATCTGATTTTTGTAACTTAATAATGTAAGAAATGACTAGCAACTTGGTCTTATAAATGCCCTATTTTTGGCTGACTCTTTTACTGCATTTTGGACCACAAATTGGTCAAATTGGTCTAAGTAGGTGGTGCACCTACTTAAGGAGTTCAAGTTGCTCAAAAGGTAAAAGTAGGTGTTTGTCTGAAATGGGCCTTTACGTATTGGGCTTTTGAGACATTTTTTTGGGGTTGGGCTGCCTATTCTCTTCTCCTTTTATTTTACTTAGTTTGGGCCTTAAAAAAGTCCATTAATATAGGCCTTAATCTGATCCATTAACTTAAGTAGGTAATACACCTCTTTGGCACATTTAACTTGTCCCAAATCTGATCCATAACCTTGGGTCCATTAACTTGGTCCATATATCTCAAGTAGGTGATTCACCTACTAGCTTAATTAAGTCAAGCAAGCACCTCAATAGTTAATTCCATTTTTAGTTCTTAATCCCTTTAATTTAACTTACAACTTGTGTACACTTGGTCACTTTAAACTTTAGATTCAAATACCTACTCACGATCCCAAGTTTAAATAGTTGCATCGACATTAACTTAGTCATGTCACATTAAAATGTACGGGCAGTTCCTTCCAACCCATCTTGCCATCGCTAGTCATATAGGAAATCGAGTCCATTACCCATACCATAAGGCTATATCAAGTGACATATAAGTAGAACTAGTACACGTAGGATACGGGGTGTTACATGGCAGCTCACATCTGGAGTCTTGTGTGATAAGAAAGTGCCCTCTCGACTTAAAGGCAAGTTTTATAGAGTGACAGTTAGACCAATAATGTTGTATAGGGTGGAGTGTTGGCCAGTTAAGAACTCCCATATTTAAAAGATAAAGGTGGTATAGATGAGGATATTGCGATGGATGTGTGGGCTTACTAGGATGGATAAGATAAGAAATAAGGTTATATATGACAAAATGGGAGTGACTTCAGTAGAATACAAGATGCTTGAAGCAAGGTTGAGATGGTTTGGGAATGTGATAAGGAGGGACATGAATGCCCAGTGAGGAGGTACGAGAGATTGGCTATGGGTAGATTCAGGTGAGGTAGAGGTAGACCAAAGAAATATTGAAAGGAGGTGCTTAGACATGACATAGAGCAGTTACAGCTTACTGAGGACATGACTCTAGATAGAAAGGTATGGAGAATGCGTATTAGAGTAGAAGGTTAGTAGGATGGGGGCTAGTAGTTGTAGCATTTCATGAGTAATTCTTGTTCTTGGAGTTTTTTGGTGTTGTTTATGGTTTCGGGAATATTGTTGGTGGTATTATTTGGTGATAATCTTGCTTCTGCTACTGTCTATTATTTGTTACTACCTTGTGTTTCTTGATCTTATACTATGTCTTTTCCTACGTTGTTTGGTCTCAAGCCGGGGGTCTATCAGAAACAACCTCTCTACCTCACCTTTGAGGTAGTGGTATGGACTGTGTATATTCTGCCCTCCCCAGACCCTACTATATGGGAATATACTGAGTATGTTATTGTAGATGCTTTAACATTCAAAAATATGAAGAGAAAGGAAGATCATCCATGGTATAGCTTGCTTGTTATAGCAGCTTGGTGCCCAGGTAGGTTATGGTTTATGAGTAGTAGACTGTGGTTAGAAATCGTATTCGTAATATAGAATTGATGGGAGAAATAATGCTTAGGCTTGCGAGCACGAAATTTGGATGGATAAAACACGAGATTAATGTGATAAAGACCTAATTATGTGATGATATGTTAATGTATGAATCCTTGAGAGGTGTTTTATGTTTGTATGACTCCATGGTGGATTGTATTGTGAATTATGTGAATATAGATGGTGATAAAGAGATTGTGTGCGCCTATAATCTAGTTATTTTGCCTAAATACCCTAAAAAGGGTGAACTTGATATTATGTATGTTTGGAATATGGTTTGACATTGCTCATATGCTTATTTGATAAGAATAATTACCAATTGATAGTATCCATTGGAAATGGTATACAAAATTGAATGGTTGAATGGTTGGATAATGGAGTAAAGTCTTGGACCTAGTAATGACTTGAATTTAAGGATCACTAGATAATAGTGGAATTTATTGGTCTTGATAGAAATAAAGGAGGATTGTATTCGTGAATGAATTTATGATTGTTGAACTAGAGTTCAGACTCTGTTTGGTTATATGTGCACTCCTAAAATAAATACTTGAATTTGATGAATATAGCTTAATAATGCTTACTTAAATAAGCTGAGGATTGGTCTTGGACATGTTGTAATTGATGAATATGAATTGATAAGGCCTAAATGATAAGTTGTTGGCTAGCCTTCATGCATACTTGTAATTTCGTGTGTCAAAGAATAATTGTTGTTTACATGAAATGATTAATTTGAGTTTGACCAAGTGTTTGGAGAGCTTGTCTACTTGTTGCGATGCATGTTCAGGAACGTAAATTGTTGAATAATATCCTAAGTGTTAATCACATAAAATGAGGTTATATTAAAGGCTTATTGAATGTATAAGTATGATTGTTTATTCTCATTGTGGTTGTAATATCTGTTACTATTGCGGAATGTACCGGTATTTGGACATCATCACAGGATTTCTATTTATTACTGTGGGATATACCGGTATTTGGACATCTTTACGGTAGCTATATTTATTATTGTGGGATATACTGATATTTGGACATCTTCATGGGATTTATATTTATTATTATAGGATGTATCGGTATTTGGACATTTTCACGGGATTGGTTGATATAAGGTTGGAAGACACTAGATGTTTGGGATATTTGGTACATGGACTAGAGCTCGTCCCCTGCAGTTCATGGATAGTAGGTGACCATAAGACCCTTAACATGTGTGTACAAGGTATTGGTAAGTGTGATGGTTCCTTGAGTGAACCGAGTTTATGTGTTATCTGATATTAAATTTGGTTCCTTGAGTGAATCGAGTTTTTGTGTTATCTGATATTATATTTGGTTCCTTGAGTGGACCAGGATTATGTGTTGACTTGTTATATTTGGGTTCTTGAGTGAACTGGGAATTATGATTACTTACTTGTTGATTATATTGGATCCTCGAGTGGTCCGGGCTAAGGACATAAAAGATTGGCATATATTCTGTTATCGTCTACTTACTAGTGTATTTGATACAATGTGTAAGTTATTGTTGTGAGTCATGGTTCTGTTGAATTGGCTTATTGTGCTTAGTCATGGTTTATTGACTGGGTCTATTGTTGGTAGTCATGGTATTGACTTGGTATATTATCTATAATGACTTACATTTGACTGAATTCTTGGTGTTGTTGTGAAAGGCTAAATGGTAACATAACTGATGTAATGGTTAAGTGTTCATAGTTGTACTTGTTTACAAGGTTATGGTTATTTGTACTCATTTATTATTGAGGTTAATTGAGGTGTAATTGGAACAAATTGACTTTTAATTACTATTGGGGTTAAACAAGTGAGAGTTATGATGGATGACATTTGATGTAAAGGGTGATGCATAATTAGTGAGATTATGTGTCAATGGTACGTATTAACTGTTAGTAATAAATTGGATACAACTAAGTCAGCAAGAATAAGAATGGAAAACTCTTAGGTAACATAAGTGGATGAAAATGATATGAATTAAATTATTATATAGGTTTTCATGCTTTCTTTCTGTGATTTTTGTATTGTGTTTACGTGATCTAACCCTGGTCGGCTGATGATACCTACCAGTACATATGGTTGTACTGATGGTACTCTTGCTATACCCTTTTTGGGGTATAGTCTGGTTACAGGATCAGTAGATGTTTCATACTTGACATGGTAAAGATCTCCAGCAACTTTTGTCATTGTTCCTACTGTGGAAGTTGGGTCATGTGTACAGTTTTGTGTCTTCTTTTAGTAGCTCTAGTACCTGTTTAGACTAGGTCCTTGGGAAAAATATTCATGTTGTATTTCATGTTTTGGTAAACTGGTTGTAATAAATAAGGTATTTTATTGTTTCTTATTAACTTCCGCATATATTTTGAAATGAGTGGTAAAGGTTCTCCTATCTACATGGATTAGAGTAGGTGCCCGCATGATCCGGTTAGTTGGATCGTGAAAATTACACAGTTCAAGTATGACAATAGCCCGAACCACTCATGGATCCAAATAACAACAGTATTATCAATCGGTTCACTCAAGGAACCCAAAATAACAACAATAATACAACACAATTTACTCATGGAATCGTAAAACTCACCAATATCGTGTACACACATGCTATAGGTCTTATAAATGCCCACTAGCCATGACTGCAGGGGACAAACTCAGTTCATGTACTAAATATCTAAGACATCTATTGTCTTCCACCCTTATCCCAAACCAAGAATTTTACCACCCTTATTCCAACGTCTCAACCCTTATAATCCCTGAATTCCACCAATTTCCATGACGATGACCTTTACCGGTTCTTTTCACAATATCAACTCATTTCATACATGTACAATTACAATATGAGATAACACAACCACACTTTTACTATAAAACAAGTCTTTTAATACAATCTCAATTTAGGTGAATAAACAACTTGTAATATTATCCAAAAAGTACACATTCACATCATGCATTGCAACAAGTAGACAAAGAGGCAGTTAATATGCGCACATGAACTAAATTGAGTCTCAACTACAATTCAACCATCACCTACCTCAATCAAAGCCTTGCACTGCTCTAACGAACTTGAGCCTTACTGTTTCTTTTCAGCTTGATTATGGTCTAAAAACAACAAGGTAACCACCATTTAAACAATATCCTAATACATACAAGGATTATAAACTAATCTCATAACCCCAAGGCCAAAACCATGATTATTCCCCTATTCTAGGGTTTTTCTACCTTCATTCCACCTTAATTCTACCAAATTCATATTTATAAGAATGAATTCTAAGTATGCAATCATAAATTATCCACCCTTGACCAAAACCCAAGGATTACACCTTGTTTTCACTAAGTTACATAAGAAAGCCAACCTAGGTCAAGTCAAATCCTCCCCACAACCAAAACCCAGTGATTCTAAGGATTAATCATCAAAAACTAGTTAAACAGATAGATTAACTTTTCTAAATAAAGGATTTTGGGTGGAAACTGAGTATTTTCGCCCTAAATTGCCCTTCTCAGCCCTAGAACGAAAGTGGAATGGAAATTGTTAACTCTTAAAACTGTATTTAACTGCGCGTATCCCGCTATAACGGTTCAATTTCCGCTATAGTGACATCTCTATAGCGAGATCTGCCTTGATGATGTTGACTCCCGCTATAGTGGACCTGTGGTAGCGGCCTTCCTCGCACTACTGCGGCCTAGGTGAGGCATAAAGTCTGACTGTCTCAAAATTTTGCCACTTTTCCAATACACTTCCAGACTTTGACATCCCGAACTAACCTCTTTACTTCAAATGCTATATCTAGAGTTCTACTAATCCGAATTCACTTTTGAAAGTTTCTACAAACTCCTTAACTTCTTAGCTACAATAATATGGTCTCAAATCCCATAAACACCAACCTATAAATTAATAGATTTATCTAGATCATGCCACACTTGAATTTTATCCAAGCTAACTTTAAATTTCTAACACTTTATTCGAAAAGAATTTAAACCCAAATTTTGACGTGCTAGACTATGTCGTAGCGACTGAAAGGGTCGTTACAAAATAAAGGAGTTTTTTTCATTGTAATTCATCATTTAAGATCATACCTCAAGAGAAATAAGAAATTCTCTCTTCTCCCTACAATATTCTTCTTGTTCTTGTGTTATTATTTCATAACATCAAGAATAATCTCAGTACGTATTTTTATTTTTCGAGAGAGAATTTGGACTTCAAACGAAGAAAATAGAAAATAAAAATAATTTTTGTTTAAATTTTTATTTTGTTAGATAAACTTTATGGCCTTGACATTATATTGATACTGATTGAGAATACAAAATTATTAATTTCTGTGCAATTGATAGTTATTAAGTTTTTGTCTAGTCTTAACAATATATATCTAACGTGTTATTATAATTCTAATAAAGCTTGGTAAAGATAGTAAAACTTTGGTTTTATTTTATGACTGATGTTTAAAAAATTAAACCTATAATTACTAGAAGTTATCATATGTTAAAAGTTTCTAATGAAAGTATATTAGAGAAATATTATCTGTATTTCGTGTTTAAATTTGGACCTAAAATTTTTTTTATAAAGAATTTTCAAGAAATATCATAAATTTATGGTATGACTTCTTGTGGCTGAATAAGACAATGAACATTTAATGAAAAAATATTATTGTCATCTTAGCAGATCTCCAATCATTGAAGTGAATGAATGTAGAAGCAGGTGAAATTTTTAAAAAAATTGTGATCATTATTATGGCGGTAGACATGAAAGTAGCAATTGATGAAATAAGGGGTTTTCCTGGTTTGATTTGGGTGTGTTTTGGAGTTAAATCAAATCGAACTAATTTAGTTAATTTTTTAATTATTAAAAATAAGTCAAATCAAATATAATTCATATTCATTGATTTGTTTGTTGTCATTTTAATTTGTTTGATTAGGTTTTTAAGAAACATAATAAAATTTCTCTCTTTTATTTTTTCCCTAAAATTAAAAAAGAATTTTCCATCATGTTCCACCTTATAATACATTATTAACCTTTTATTATCGTGGTTATAATTTTCTTAATTAATTATGAAGAAATTTTCTTAGTGTCTTAAGCTTAATCATGTGAATAAAGTTGAAAAGAAATATATAAAAAAATATATCTATAGGTAATCTCATAGTTGTTTCTTTGAATAAATGAGTTTGGATTCATGATGTTCTTTTAACTAATGAGTTTAAGGTGTAGAACTCATTAGTCTATTAGAGATAAATAAAATTTATATATATTTGTGGGGTTTTCATGTTTATGAGAGAAAAAAAATACAATTTAGAAAATCCAAATTGCATGTTCAAAAAGAAATTCAACTCCAAATCAAATAGATTTCGAATCACTTATTCCAAATGGGTCCTTAGTTTGTGCTTGACTAGACCTTCTAAAATAAGTACTCCCTTTTGCACATATTAGTTGCCACATTTCCCTTTTGGACTTTATTTAAGAACAAGAGTACAAGATGTCACGACCCAAAATATTCTGATGATGAGACCAACCATAACCCTCAAGTAGATAAGCCAACCCCTTACACAAATACAAAAAACATAAATAATTACAGAAATAAGTTAAATTACGATACAAATAAATTAAATATCTAGAATTCATAACTAACACAAATGTATAGTACATACCCACCGCAAGACTCATTGTCACAAGAACAAGAGCGCTCTAATATAAAAAAAAATGTCAAAATCAATATACAAATATTTTCTGAGATGTAGCAAAAATAGTAAGTAAAGATAGAAGAAACTGGGTCAAGTATCCAAATGCAAGGAGCTCACCACAACTTTGGATCACAAGCACACGAGGTCAGAATCAACGGGTGCCTCTCATACCGGGATATGGATTAGAAAAATACAACAAGAGTAGTATCAGTACAAATCCACAAGTACTTAGCAGATATCATAGGATAACTAAGAAAGAATAGTAACTATATCGCATAAAGGACAACAATAATCCTGCACTTAGAAAAGTCCCAGCAGCTCAATCAATGTTACAACAACATCAATACAAGAAAAGTTCATATAATGAAAAGTAATGCAACGGGATGTAATGGCCAATGATCCTGGTAGTATACATCCAACCATCCCCTGTCATTATGTTATGAGGTGGAAGGGCTCACGAGGTTAATATCCTCAAACTTTGGCCTGTAGGTCACACTTCTTCTGTCACGATCCAAAACTCAAAGTTGTGATGGTATGACAATCCTTATACCAATTTTTGAAATTTTGTACACTTTGACCGTTTTACTCCTTCCCATAATTGCTTTATGGTATTTGTGAATTGCCGGAGTGAGTGGCTTAGTTCTTGAGGTGCTTGGTTGATTTTTATGCAAGTTTTTTATTTTAGAAGGTTCTTAAGTTTGTAGGGTTGATTTTGGCCAATATTTGGTGTTAGTTTTAGCCATCGTATGACAATTCGTCAGTTCCATCAGCTTTGGAACATCATTTTGGGTTAGTAGCACAGTTGGTTCAGGTCTCAAGGCTTTCGCTGTGATTTTGAGTGTTTAGATGAGATGTTGGAAAGTTGAGCCTATGATTGACTTTGATCAACATTCATTAAAAATGACCTTCATTTGTATTTTTGATGGTTCCCTTGAGTCTGGAACGTTGAATTTAGTCTAGTAGCGTAGTTGGTTTATTTTTGTTGATTTTCGAGCTTGTTCTGAGGTCCATTCAGGAAGTATTTTTTAACTTAGGAGTTGCTGTAAGCTGTTGTTTATAGTGTAGCTACATCCCTTCATCACGAATGCATGGATGCTGTTACGATAGCGAAGGGACATATTTTGGGGCATCGCCATCACGGAGTCGGAGGTCATGTTCATGTAGTGCTACTGAGAGGTTCATCTCGACCGCATGGTATTTGCCAGTAATTTAGATTGGGTCCGGTCAGAACATTTTCATTGCGATTACGAGGATGGGATCTGTGATTATGAAGAGTAAAGTACATGACAACTTTTGAATATCTTTTTTGAATCCCAAGCTCGATAACTTAATTTTTATGCTTTGAAATATGATTTTGGGAGATTCAAAAGGGGGATTTTGAGGTTTCTTTGTTGGGTAAGTCTCTATACCATAAATGTAATATTTTCAATGATTATTTCATGATTTCATCCTCAAATATTGGTTTTTCAACTTGACATTTTGGGGTTTTCTCGATAAAGTTAAAGTATGAAATTTTGCTGATTTCAAGCTTGATTTCAATCCTATTTTCGATGAAATTTCAAATTTGAACTCCTTAAGTTATGGATAAATTGATTTTCTAATGAAATTCTAATTTTTCCCTAAATTCTTGGTTTTCAATTGACTTTTTGGACCCCATTTGGAACCTTAGAAATATGGGTATCGTTGGACTCATATTTATGTTTAGAACCTATTCTAGATAGATTGGGAGCATTCTGAGGCCATCCAAAAAGGGAAATCGAGGTTGTGATCAATTTGGTGACTTGTTGATCGGCTTTGAGGTAGGTTATGACTTAACTTTCTTCATACTTTGCTTGGGTGGGGGCTTATCGAGTAAAACATACTATGGGTTGAATGAATTTTTGAATCTAAGTACAAAAAAATTGATTTATTATTGTGATACACATGTGGGGGCTTGTGTTGGTTATTGTAATGCCCCTATGGGGACTTGCGTTGATTATTATGATGTCGAGTATTGGACTTATATTGTTTTGGTAATATGGGACTTAGATCCCCGATTGGATAATGAGGCTCATAGTCAATATTCATGAAATGATTATGACTCTGAGATTATGGATATGACTATTGCATCTATTTCATTTTATTTTCATGTTCATGAATATTCATACATCTCATGATTCATAAAAATAATGAATGTTTTGAATTAATTTGAAAAATATGACATGAAAGACTTGTTTTGAAAGAATAAATTATTTTTGTCTCTATTCGAGTCTAGGTCCTCGATACATGATTGATTTAGTTTTGATTCGAGTCCCGATCTTTGATATATTGTGAGATTTCATTTGTATATGGACCTCGCGAGTCCCCCATGGGTTTCATCATGGAGTGGATGACCTCAGATAGTGTATACTGATAGGCATTGACCATTGCATATTATTCCATATCATTGCATATCCTTTTGGACTGTGGTTGTGATTGATGTATCCGTGATATTGCTTGATATTAAGCTGCTGGGACTATTCTGCTTGTAGGGTTACTTTATTATTTTTTAGTCATTATAGTTTTCTACTTGAGTTTGGTCGGCCTATGATACCTATTGAGTATAATGGACTATACTCACTCCTACTTTTAAGCATCCTTTCGGTGTAGATCCTGGTATGAGTGACCCACATGGATAAAGATCATGCATATTTGAAGGCATTCCAAAGATGTGGTGAGCTATTTTGTTTAGGGTTATTCTAGGCTTCATCCATCATACTTCTGTTTTGCCATACTTTTAGAAAGATTTGTTCTTCTTTTACATTCGGTATCTAGAGCCGCTCCTGTACTTATGACAACTTAGTATTGGGTCTTTATTTTTGGTTTTGCATAAGATTCTCTTGTATTCTTTTTAGGATGTATTGAGTTTTATTATTGTTATCATTTTTATCACATTATTTTGGCCCGATTCATTATTTCCTCTATGGTTGACATTTTGACCTGTCAAGTCAATACTTACCTACCACGATCTCACAACCCACAGGATTTTTTGTTGTAATAAGTTTGTATCAGAGCGTTAGTTTCATTAGTTGTAATGATTCAAAATGTCGTTACGCTGAATTAGAAGGTAAAAGTTGCACCTAGACCCCCCTTAGCTAAAATTTGAGGAATTCAGGGCTAGTCCAATTTTGGCTCAAATTTGAGAGTGTGGTATTTGAATGAAATATGGTACTGATATGATCAGTAATAGTTGGGTTTGATGTAATGGTTGGATAACCAACGAGTATAGAAAGTCATAGCAGCTTTCGGTACCTGAAACTGAGTTATAGAACTCAGATTATAGTGTTTATCGTGGATGGATTGGTTCGCATTGTCAAGATTCATAGTGTGTATTGTAATACGAGGAAAACTAAGAAGGGGTCCCGAGTTTCTTCCTCGGACTGCTGCAGCAGAAAAAGTAAAATGGGCGCGAATGCTGCAGCGGTAATTATCCACTACAACGGTAACGTGCAGTAAAATGTCAGTTTTTAAAACCCAGAAAATATTTTTATTCCCCACTTTTCAAAAAATGCAATAGGGCACTGGGGATAGGCAAATTTTAGAGGAATTTTGAGGTTGTTCATCTTTGGAGGTAAGTAATTACGTTCTAGACTTGTATTCACTTCGTTTAACCTTATAAAATTACTAGAAAACAGATTAATAGTGGGTTTGGGGGTTAAACCCTAGTTTATGGAAATTGATGAAAAATGATAGGATTGCTTATAAATTTGGTATGTAATGATCCTAGGGTGTTAGAAAACACTAATGGGACTAGAATTTCAACTATTATGTTAATTCAAGTAGTGTTCATGAAGTTAAAATGATAAGAAAAATACTAAGATGATGAAATAGGATAAAATTATAGCTAAAATAAATGATTTTGATCCCTACTGGTGAAAAAGGGATGGATTATTGAAATATATGTATGCTCTTGTGGTTGTGTAGATCAAGAACCAATTGAATAAGGACGAAAAGGGAAATGTGTGGCTTAAATGTGACTTTGAGAAAAGGAGTTGAGGTAGGCTATGGTTTTGTGTAGCACTTAGACCTTCTTGGCTTTGTGCTTGTTTGTGATTTTAACATCTATGATTGCTTTCTAGCATGGTCTATGCTTTGATGACTACATTGCATTTTCATTGCATTGTAATGAAGGGTTGAGATAATGGTCCGGGTACTACGCCGTTACAATATGATATGTTATGATAATGGGTCGAGTACCATGCTGGTGTGTTGTGATGTGATAAGGAGGATGAGAAGGGTAAGAGATTATGCACACATATTGCATATATGCACTCATTTACATGCATTGAGTGCTATTTGATAAATATATATGATGATTGAGGGTTGATGAAATTGAATAAGTGTAAAAGCCTATAAAAGTGAACTTATGAGTGTAATTTTGTGATGATTCATGATGTGTTGTTTGACTGATATCATTGATTATGAATTTTGTTATGATCGCTTTTATACTTGTTTGACTTGCTTACTTGTACGTTATTAAGTTAGTTGACCTATGATGCTTACCAGTACTTGTTGATGTATTGATGCTACCCGTACTCTCCTTTTTGTTGAGTGCAGAACATATTCCAGGGGTTGACACGCGACCTCGACTCTAGATATTGATTTAGTCCTGATTTCGAGGGTGAGCACCATGTTCGGGCAACCTTCAGATCTTCTATGATGCTATGTCCATTGATCTGGGACTAAGACAAATTCCTCTTTGTTTATGTTTTTGGATATTCGTATTAGTTTTAGACTCAGTTGTTCTTTTTAGATGTTCTTGTACGGTGATTTCAGGTCTCGGGGATTGTAATAAATATAGGTTTCCATGCTCTATTCATTTTTATGGATGACGACATTGTTGACTAAGATGTTATTTAAATGAAACTCTTTTGAACTGATTTAATACATGGAGATTTGTATGAGAGAGTAACAATTAAGTGTGTAAGGGTGAGATTAGTATGGTTCTCTCGCCATAAGATAGGGTGGGTACCAATCATGACTGTTTAGGTCGTGACAGAGATGGTATCAAAGCACTGGGTTTATAGTTCTCATCATACAAGATTAGGTCTAGTAGAGTCCTGCGAAATGGTACGGGACGTCTCTACTTTTCTTCAAGAGGCTATGGGACTTTAGAAATGAATTCATTTCTTTCCTTCTTTCGTGCTATAACTTGATTCCAATTGGTATCTGGTGATCCAAATTGGTATCTAATCCTTTCACTCTTATTCACAAATGGTTAATACCGTTCCAACAGAGCAACAATAGCACTCGCGGCAGCATCTGCAGCAGCACCCGCCCCTGCTGCTGAGGCCGCCGTTTGGGGCAGACCTTAGGTTAGAGGTAGAGCAAGAAGGGGAGGACAGGGAACAATGCCCGTTACGGGTGGAGCACAAGAAACTGAGAGACAGACAAGGCAGAGATCACTATCCCCTCCCCCACCACAAGATGCCCCAGGCCATGTTCAGGATGAAGAGAAGGTGGTTGAGAAAAAAGAGATGATAGCTCCAGAGAATGTGGTGCCAGCACCAAATGGTGCAGTTCAGGTGCCCTTGTCTGCAGAGGTGTTTCAACAGGTGTTGGGATTCTTGGGTAGCTTGGTTGGTACTAGCTATACTCCATTGATTCCGACTGCTCTGTCCCTAACATTATAATATACCGCTGCTGTAGCACCAAGGATGGATGCAGGCTCTAAAACAGGGGTATATCCTCAACAGGTAATTGGATTAGTAATGACTGATGATGAGCATGGACTATTTTATAAGTTTATGAAGATGAAGCCCCCGATTTTCCAAGGTACAGAGTCTGATGATGCTTTTGAGTTATTAATAGATTGTCATGAACGTCTGCACAAAATGGGTATTGTTAAAAAGTATAGAGTGGAGTTTGTTTCCTTTCAGCTGCAGAATGAGGCTAAGCAGTAGTGGAGGTCATTTGTGGAGTGCAGGTCTGCTTTACCTCCACTACTTGGACTCAATTTTAGAACATATTCTTTGTAAAATATGTTCCCCATACTTATCATGATCAAAAGAAGGATTAGTTTCTGAGGTTGGAGCTGGGTAATATGTGCGTGGCGGCCTATTAGGCCAAGTTTCATGCATTGTCCCATTATACACTATAGTTGATTACCTCAAAGGAGGAATGAATTAAGTACTTAGTGAAGGGGTTGAATTCTGGGATTTAGTTGGCTACCTTATCTGTGGCAGTGACTAGTAAGTCCTTTTAGGATGTTGTTGAATTCGCCAAGAAAGCTGAAGCACTTGAGAAATAGGGAGAGGTAAAGGAAGAAGACAAGAAGGCTCAAACTTTGGGCCAATTCAGTGGTACTTTCTCAAAGGGGCATGGTTCTTCTAAGCCCTATCATTCAGCCTTGCAGTGTTTGTAAGAGGCCCATCTGGGATAGTTATTAACCTTCCCAAGCTGACAGCTATACTCCTTCTTTCTCTTTCGTTCAGAGGGCTTCTTTGGGGCCCAAATGATTTGAGTGTAGAGGTATGGGACATGTCAGAAGGTATTGCCCTAATTTCTTATCTGTACGTCAGTTGACGCAACAAATAACTTCTACTTCTCTAGTTCCGATAGGTCGTGGTGGAGGAGAAAATGGTAGGGATCATCCATAAGGTAGGCATGGTGGACAAGCTAGGGGTGGCAATGAGCGAATCGAGGTGGAGGACAAGTTGGTAGAAATGGAGCTCAGGGTGGTAGATGTGGTGGCCAAGGTGGTGACAAAGCATATTTTTATGTAGTTTTGGCTCGTCTCTAGGAGGAAGCTTCCGATGTGGTGATCACAGGTACTATTCTTGTCAGTGATCGTATGGATTCTACATTGTTTGATCCTGGTTCCACCTTCTCTTATGTGACTGTGAAAATTACTATAGGTAGGGACTTAGACTGTGAATATCTTGATGTTCCCATGTATGTGTCTACACTAATTTGGGTGTCTCTATGTGTTGATTAGGTATATCATGCATGTTCTGTAATGTTTATGGGGCTTACAACCCTGGCGGATCTAGTCATCCTGGATATGGAGGAATTTGGTATTAATTTGGGGATGAGTTGGTTGTCTCCTTATCATGCTATTGTTGATTGTTATGCCAAAATCGTCACGGTAGTGATGCCTGGGAAAGAGAATTTAGAATGGTAGGGTACCTTTAAGCCTAATCCTGTGAGGGTTGTGTCCGTAATTCATGCTCAAAAACTGGTGAAAAGAGGGTGTAGGGCATTTCTAGCCTATCTTCGGGAAGATTAATCTGTAGTAGCTCCGATAGCTTCAGTTCCAGTGGTTTGTGATTTCCTAGAAGTGTTTTCTGACAATCTTTCAGGTATGCCTATGGATTGGGAAGTTGACTTTTGCATAGACCTAGAGCCAAGAACTAGACCCATTTCTATTCCTCCATATCGTATGGCACCTGCAGAGTTAAGGGAATTGAAATCCAAATTGTACGAGTTGTGAGAGAAGGGCTTTATTCACCCAAGTGTCTCTCCTTCGGGTGGGCTAGTGTTGTTTGTGAAAAAGAAAGATGTTAGTATGAGGATGTGCATAGACTACCGCCAGTTGAGTAAGGTGACCATTCGTAACAAATATCCTTTACCTAGGATAGATGATTTGTTTGACTAGTTACAAGGAGTTGCAGTGTTCTCTAAGATTTATTCTAGGTCGGGTTATCATCAGCTAAAAATCAGGGCAAAGGACATCCTCAAGACTGCTTTTTGAACTCGTTACGGGCACTGCGAGTTTTGGTTATGTCTTTTGGCTTGACCAATACCACAACTTCTTTCATGAGCTTGTTGAATGGAGTGCTTAACTACTTCATGGACTCGTTCTTTATTTTGTTTATTGATGATGTACTTGTTTATTTTATAAGTGAGGAAGAGCATAAAGCTCATATGCGTACTGTGTTGAAATTATTGAAGGAGAAGCTATTGTATGCTAAGTACTCTAAGTTTGAATTCTGGCTTTCTTCGGTGTCCTTCTTGGGGCAAATGGTTTCTAAAGAAGGGGTGAGGGTAGATCCGTAAAAAGTTGAGACTGTTAAGAATTGGTCTAGACCTATGAACGTGACAGAGATTCGTAGTTGTGGGATTGGCAAATTACTACTGTCGGTTTGTTAAGGGGTTTGCTGCTATTGCTTCGCACATGACCCTCCTGACTCAGAAGGACGTTCCATTTGAATGGGATGACAAATGTGAGGAGAGCTTTCAAAAGCTCAAAAATTTGTTGACTTCTTCTCCAGAACTAACCCTGCTTGTCAAGGGTAAACATTTTATTATATTTTGTGATGCCTCACATTTGGGTTTAGATGCTGTAATAATGCAGGATCAAAATGTGATTGCCTATGCTTCGAGGCAACTAAAGCCCTATGAGAAAAACTACCCCTCACCTGACTTGGAGCTTGCAACCGTAGTATTCGCTTTGAAAATTTGGAGATACTATCTCTATGGGGTGAAGTGTGAGGTGTTCACCGACCACCGCAGCTTGCAGCAAGTGTTCGCTTAAAAAGATCTGAATCTAAGACAGATGAGATGAATGAAGTTGATTAATGATTATAACATCTCAATCTTGTATCACCCAGATAAGGCCAATGTGGTGGTAGATGCACTAAGCCAAAAATCGGCGAGCATGGGGAGCCTAGCATTTCTGGAGGCATCCAGAAGCCCATTGGCGAGAGAGGTATGGTCTTTGGCTAACATTTTGCTGAGATTGCAAGAAACTGGCGAAAGAAAGGTATTGGCACATGTGTAGGCTAGGTCCACTTTCTATAATCAGATTAAGAGACGACAGTTTGAGGATCAAAAATTAAACAATCTTAGGGAAAATTTTTTACAAGGGAAGGCGAAGGAGTCCATTCTTGATGACAAAAGGGCCTTGAGAATCAGAGGTCGGTTGTGTGTACCTCGAGTAGATAACTTGATCCCAACTATTTTGTTAGAGGCTCATAATTCCAAGTACTCCATACATCTAGGTGCCAACAAGATGTATAGAGACTTGAGACAACACTATTGGTGTCGAAAGATGAAGCATGATATTGTGGATTTTGTGGTGAAGTGTCAAACCTGTCAGCAAGTCAAGTACGAACATTGGTAGCCTAGTAGCACCTTTCAGCGGATGCCCATTCTGGAATGGAAGTTGGAACGAATAACAATGGATTTTGTGGTGGGCTTTTTAAAAACCTTGAATAAATGCAACTCTATTTGGGTTATTGTTAATCGGTTGACTAAGTCGGCTCACTTTATTCCAGTAAGAGTTGACTATAATGTGTCCAAGTTGGCCACGATTTATGTGTAGGAAATTGAAAGATTACATGGGGTACTGATATAGATGTACTGATGCTACCTGTACTCTCCTTTTTGTTGAGTGTTAAACATATTCCAGCGGTTGACATGCGACCTTTTCTCTAGATAGTGATTCAGTCCTGATTTCGAGGGTGAGCACTATGTCCGAGCAACCTTCAGATCTTCTATGAGATTATGTCCTTTGATCCGGGACTAAGACAAATTCCTCTTTGTTTATGTTTTGGATATTCGTATTAGTTTTAGACTCAGTTGTTCTTTTTAGATGTTCTTATATAATGACTTCAGGTCCCAGGGATTGTAATAAATAGAGGTTTCCACACTCTATTCATTTTTATGGATGACGACATTGTTGACTAACATGTTATTTAAATGAAACCCTTTTGAACTTATTTAATACATGGAGATTTGTATGAGAGAGTAACAATTAAGTGTGTAAGGGTGAGATAGGTTCTCCCGCCATAGGATAGGGTGGGTTCCAATCATGACCGTTTGGGTCGTGACACTAGTCTAATGAGTACAAGAATAAATGTCTAGTAGAGTCTCACAAATTGGTACATTAATGTTTGTAATTATCTTTAGGAGGCTATGGGACTTTCTTAGGAAAGATTCTACTCTTTGATTTCATATCGTGCACAATGGAATTCTAAACCTTGTATTTCACTCCTTTTTGAAAATGTTAAGGATGTGATCTGGTGATATCAAGGGTGATAAGTTGGCATCCAAGATGGGGCATAGTTAGGGGTAAGGGTCACAACTGTGGCAGAGGTATAGCTCATGGTGCAGCTCCAGCTAGGGCGAGTGCTAGGGCAGCATCTCTTGAGCCAAAAGTAGAGCTTGATGATGCAACATATCAGCCAGAGGGTATGAGGCCAACCGAGGACCCATAGGGTTTCATAGACACACTGGTGTTATAGATTCAGTCAAGGACTATGCTAGACTTTATATTCGAGATTTGGTCAAGTTGCATGGAGTCCCATTAACTATCATATCAGATAGGGTACTCAGTTTACTTCATTATTTTGGAAGTCGTTTTAGAAAGGTTTAGGTACCCAGGTTCACCTCAACATAACTTTCCACCCACAAACAGATGGTCAGGCAGAGTAGACCATTTAAACATTAGAGGATTTGTTGAGAGCTTGCATAATTAATTTTAAATGTTGTTGGCATGATCACTTGCCTCTCATTGAGTTTGCTTACATTAATATCTTTCACTTCAGTATTCAGATGGCTCTGTTTAAAGTGGTTTATGGTAGGAGGTATAGATCTCCTATTAGATGGTTTGATATTGGTAGAGCCACCTTGATAAAGCCTGATTTAGTTCATGAGTCTATGGTGAAAGTTTAGCTAATCAGAGAGAGGTAGAAAATAGCTTAGAGTCATCAGAAGTTATATGCAGATGTGAGGAGAAGAGAGCTTGAGTTCACAGTTATTGATTGGGTTTATATGAAGATTTCACCCATGAATGGGGTGATGAGATCTGGAAATAAGGGAGAGATTAGTCCCTGATATATTTGTCCTTATAGGATTCTAAGGCGCATTGACAATGTGGACTCTGAGTTAGAGTTGCATGCAGAGTTAGAGTCAGTGCACCTTGTCTTTCATGTGTCCATGTTAAAGAAGTGCATTGGTAACCCAACTTTGGTTATGCCTTTAAAGAGTGTGGGTGTGGAATATAGTCTCTTTTATGAAGAGGTCCCTGCTAAGATTCTTGACCGTCAGTTTGTAAGTTGAGAAACAAGGAAGTCACTTTAGTGAAAGTCCTTTGGATAAATCAGCTAGTTGAGGGAGCTACTTGGGAAGCAGAAGCAGATATGATGGCCAAGTACCCTAATCTTTTCCTTTCTAGTTCAGTTCCAGCTTAAGGTTATGGTTTCCTTCTTAGTATTCCATTCAATTTCATGTCCCTCAGTTCTTTTCATGTCTTAGTATGCAGTGCATGCATGTTTCATGAGTCAGTTCAGCCTATAATTCAGTCAGAAATCAGTTACTATGTCAGTAATCAACTTATAGAATTCAGTTATTGGGATTGCTACTCTTTTCCTATTTTCTCCGCTTAGTTAGTCTTCATTTGAGGACAAATATTTCCCAAGGGGGAGATATTGTAACAACCCAAAAGTACTAAGATCATATCTCAGACTTAGCACAGAAAACCAGTTGGAAACCTACAGATTTACCTTAGGATGACTCACTGTATGAGTTGTACAGTGAGGCCACTAGTTATGGGCTGACTCGTGTAAGTAGACTATCCCAGCCTCAGACCGGTGGTAAATACTTAGTCCACGAGTCATGGCACTCAGGCCACGAGTGATGGCAGACATGATGAATTGTCATGTCACTCATTCTTATTGACAACCAAAAGTCTTGAAATATGGCATTTTTGCTGAGTGACAATGCTCAGTGACCACAAGTCGTTAGGTTAGACCACAAGTCATTGGGTGACTTGTTCTGATGAGGAATGATGTGCCATGGTTTCATGACACTTTCGATGCTTAAAACAAGGAAAATATGCAACAACTTGGGCATGTTTGGTTGGTATGATGTGTTTTCTGTTCTATATTGCAGGATAATAGGTTTTTGGTGGAAAAATGGACAAAAAGGAAGAATCATGCACAAGAATGGAGTATTTGAAGATGAAAGAGCCAAGTCCATACCAGAGGAATGACTCACGGTAGGACCCACATCACGTGAGTCAACCTACGTGACGTAGGTAGGTGTCGTGGGTCGACTCCTGAGAGTTTGCGGAGCAGCCTGATTTATACGGCAGGGACTCACACTACGTGAGTCAACCTACAACACGTAGAATTGTGCCGTGAGTCAAACTCCTGAAGATTGAAGAAGCCTGATACTCACAGTAGGGACCCACGTGGCGTGACTTGGTTCCACTATACCAAGTCACGGTACCGTGGAAAGTTGCCGACTCTGTTTTCCTGTTTTGTTTAGGATAGGATTCATCTTGTATCTATAAATACCCTTTTATTTTCCTATGTTTAGGGTTGATCAGTACATTGTTTTGAGAGATATTTTCCATTGTTTTGGAGTTCATAAACATATTATTGATTTTGTAATCTTGGAACATCGATTCTAGGGTTTTATTGATATTGAGATTTCAGACTTTTCTCCTTATTGTGAGTGTGCAATTATGTTTACTTCATTGAATTCTTCTTGTGTTCTTATAATCATGAGTCGATAAACCTGTCAACTAGGGTTGTGTGAACCATGAGGAATTAACAAAACGGGTTAAGTGCAAAGCAATTCTGAACCGTTGTAAATGCATGTATTGTTATTACCTTCATTATAATTGATCTTCTAACGGTTGCAAACGTTAGAAACTCGCCTGTATTCTAGACTTGCTCTAGAGAGAGGTATAGATTAGGAAAAGGGAATAACAATAGAGATTCGAAGCTGCCAACCTTCATCTAATAACTTGAGCCGTAACAGGGATAGTTATCTGAGATTCAGGACAAGGGTTAGTAGTACGACACTCGGAGACCGAGAGGAGAGGAGTGACATTCATCTAACCAAGGTCGAGAGATGTTTAGATGAACATATCTTGTTAGATTTTGCTTGCAGTGCAGTGGGACAGTTTTGCCAGCACAAGTAATCGGTGGAGTTAAGAAATTATTGGGGATCATAGTCCTAGTGTATTTCTCATATTGATTACAAATTCAAAAATCAGCAATCGTTACTATTATCACTTACTCACCCCCCCCCCCCAAGTTTTATTTACTTGCCAATTACTCAGACTAGCATTCGACATAATTTTGTCCTATTCCCTGTGGGATCGACTCCAACCTAGTTGGGTTCTATATTTGATACAGTGACCGTATTATACTTTTTTAAAGGTATATTTTGGGCTATAGCAAGGAACTAGCGAGTTGATATTTTCCTCTAGAGGCAATGAGTCCCATCCACTACTCGTTTCCAGACCTCACAAGTCGTGGGGTGGAAAAATCATGCCCAACCCAACAATGCAACTAGTGAACACGAGTAAGGGGATGACTCGTCAATTTAGAGTACGAGTCGTACCTAGTCTCGTGATGACTATTTTCCAGCAAATCAGTTACATTTTAAATAGGGCATTTTCATCTTTTCCCTAGAACCTACTCCTAAACTACATCATTTGGGGAGGGGGGTAAATTAGTGGGATTAAGGGGGAATAGTCGACCTTTTCTCCACATTCAATCATTAAACACTCAAAATGAAATTAGAAAGGCAATTAAGGTTCTCTCAAGGTAGAAAGTAGGGTTCTTCTTCTCAAGTCAAAGTTCAAGCTTCCTAAAAAGAATTCTTCACTCCAAGCATGTGTGATTTCCACAATGGATATCCTTTCACCCATTGTGTCCCAAGTAACTAAAAAATTCTCAGTTTTCCATGAATCAAAGTTTAGGGTTCTTATTCAGTTTATGATTTCTCTTTTTAATTCAGGTTCCTCATGATTCCTCTATTATAATTATATGTCTCGCATGATTTTGATATCTTGCATGACCTATCATCTCATGAATTGATACGTAGTTTGGTTTTACCTACTTTTACATGAATTAACCTTATTTTCAGAGAGTTTGGCATTTTATGAATACATGATCCCAATATTTTTTATTTAGCATGAATAAATATGACTAGTTTCAATAAATAGGCTTTCAGAACATTTTTAGTTTTAATTAGGTTTTGACCTAGTCGCAGAGCCTCAGTTTAATAAGTTATCAGTATATAATCAGTAATGGGAGTTATACTTAGCTTCGAGTTGGATTAGGGCCTCAGTTTTATCCAAAGTCCCAAAACTACGTGCCACTATAGGTTCATTTAGCCCTCACAGATTGGCATAAGTTTAGTGATCATGCCAGTCATGCCTTTATACCCTGGCAAGGTATATTGGGTCCTCTCTATGGGGCATATATATAGGACTTCACTTTTAGCTCTCTTGGTTTATGTCGATTAAATGACTCTCCCACTGACTCAGACTCAGTATTTGAACATGAACCTCAGTTTAGTTCTACTTTTTTTCTAACTATGACTTTTTAGATTATCATTTCATATTAGTATATATGTATCTCATATAGGGTCATTGTACTAGTGTTCAAATTTTTCATTTAGTTTTGTATTCAGTATAGTATATCAGTATTTTCAGCATGTCCAGTTTATTTTATAGTTGTATTTCTCACATGCTCAGTACATTCAAAGTACTGATCGCATACTTTATCTTTGTGTTGTATCCTGTTATGATATAGGTTCAAATGCTCAGCATCAACCACGTGGTTAGTATGCTCTAGTGCCACCTCAGCAGCTGTCAGTGGTGAGTTCTTATCATCTGAGAACGACAGTTTATGATTTATTTCTAGTTTCATACATTTAGAGTTAGCGGGGGACTTGTCCTAGCACCTCATCTGATAGTAAAGGCTTTCAGACATAGAGTTACACATTTCAGCTATTTCAGTATTGGTGTTTTATCCAAAGTTGACATTTATTTTGAGACTATCACAACCCAAAATAGAGACCGTGATGGCACTTGTCACACCTTTCAGTACAGGTAAGCCTATCCTAACCCAAACTAAAATCAAAGTAAATCAAAAATGGAAGAAGAAGAATGGAAATAACCCCAAATGATATAGAAGGAAATACAATCTCAATGATACATCCCAAGTCTGGTTGTCACTAGTACAAGCCTCTAATATAGAATATAGTCAACTAATCTAAAGTATCTTATATGCGGATAATGCCTAAGCTAATATAAGGAGAGATCCGGGTAAGCTCTGAGACCCATCAGTTATTACCTCGATCTCCGCAATGCAAATACTAAGAGAACGTAATCTATGCTCTGCTACTCAAATCAATACCTGCACAGGGTGCAAAAAAAGGAAAGAACAAGCAAGGGTGGGTACAAAACATGTGTACCCAGCAAGAATCATCTATAAGTGACGGAGAGGACCACCACACCAACCATCTAATTTACCCCTAATTAGCTTGCACTTAGAAAAGTATCATTCTATCCTAGCAGATAGCACATTTATCAAGATAATCAAATAAGTGCATTAAGGTAGGCATGTACAGATTCAAGATCAATGATGATAGAGATAAGTCATATCAGAAGAGAATCTCACAACACAGTATATAATACTAACTCACCATCTCAAACCAACAATCTCGGCTAAGGTAGAGGAGGTGCATATCTCACAAGTACTAGATGTGACACAACAATCTTAATGGATCAAGCCATAATAATACCCCAAGTCTCATAATATCTCAACCACCAACCACCCAAGAGAAGGTACAATGTAATGTAATGTAGTAATATGATATGCAAAATACACAATAACACAAAAAAGATTCAATCACGATAATACAATACGAAAGGAAATAATCAGATGCAAAATCAGACATACAAAAGAATGCAATGTAATACAAGTGATGCAATGCAATGTAGTGATAATGATGTTAGCCATCACATGGCACGTCGTATACACCTTCCAAGATAAAGCTTCCAGGATAGGACCCATGGGGGGTTCTCAACCCATATACTTTCACAATCTCATATCTCAATCAATCTTGCCGACAAATCCCTTGGTCAAGGGACTTTGTAAAGTGTTTCATTTTCTTTCAAAATCAATGTTTCTCAGTGGTATTAAGTCCATGAATATGAATGAATATAATGAAGATGAATGCTCATAAGAAAATCAATATCATGTAATGAATTGACTCAACAATGGTATCAATGAGCTTAAAATCTTCTCAAATTTCAATTGATCGTGATATAAGCTATCACATGGCACCATTATAATAGAGATTCATATGTGACATCAATGATATCAATCCAATCCCCTCACTTGGGCATCACAATATTGGTAAATACATATAATTCTCAAACAAGGCCAATAATATCAATCCAAACCCTCACTCGGGTATCACAATAATAACAATAATATCAATCAAAACCCCTACTCGGGCGTCACAAAAATAATAATCCCTTAAGTCAATAATAATATTCACATAAGCCCCACAGGGGAAACAAGATAATAATAAACAATCACAACAATGAAAATAGATAGAACTTACCCAAAACCCAGCTTGTTTTACGTGATAAGTTCTATCTTTCCCCAGTCATGACACTATTAGACTAAAATTACTGAAAGGAGAACTATATTAGTTAACAACATGTCCTAAAGTTCACCCTCATTGCTTATCTAATAACTAAGTTAAGAAAGGAAGCTAAGATTCCTTTCTTAACTATTTAACTATACTAGCACCGATTATATCCTAAGAGATTACTAACCCCAATAATTACATCAACTATTATAAGTCTATTGATACTCCAAGTGTTTTCTAAATAACATAAGAGCATATTTATTCCCTAAATGGTTACTAAACCCTAATCATTACATCAATATCCGTCAAACATGATTTAAGCTCTTAAATAGATACCTTCTATCAATTTACTTAAGATCTATAAGTCATCTATCCACAATTTACCATAAGCGTATGCACAAGTAAAGGGAAACAATTAAGGTATCCACTTTTATTACTTCAACCCATCAATAGACTCTAGTACCCGTAGAGATGATTTCCATCTCATCTAAGTGGGACCCCCAAACGCTTAGTGGTTTACAAATTACAAGCAATAAGCACATAACACATAAACACCTCAGAAAAGAGTCAATGTACATCTCAACTTGCCTTATAAAAGATCTGCAAAGCCAAAACACAGTCTGAAGCATCAACCAGGTGATCTACTCCCTCAAATCATCACCAAATACATCCAATCTAGTAAAATATGATATCTACATATAAATATAAGACCAATAATACACATATTGATGCACTTTGGTTTGGGGTCCAAAATTACTTCGAAAATCGACTTCAAAATCAAAAGGGTAAAATTGAAAATTTTGTAAAGAATCAAGTTACCCATACTTTAAAAGTTTTAAATCATAAAACCCAAAGAAAATAGAGTAGAATTCGGGCTTGGAATCAAAGGAAAACACGTTTTTCTCTTTACCAGGTAAAATCCAAAATTTCAAGTTTAAAAGCTAAGATTTGAAGATGAAAAAACAAATTAATCAATGGAAAATAATGAAATACTAGTTTAAAAGCTCACCCAAAGTTCCAATCTTGAAAATCCACTTTAAAACTCTCAAAAACGATCTTGGAAGCTTTGAAAATGGTGGAATAGGATTTTGAATCTCAACTTTAGAGAGAAATCATGAAAAACGAAATGGATAATCTTTGAAAATGAACCAAATGAAGGTAGAACCACATATCTAATGATTATATGAGAAAAAATCATCTAGAATCGCCTCAAACGGAGCTTCCTAGCTCCTAAAATGTCAAAAATACTAAAACTTTGCGAACTGCTGATTTATGCATTGTCCAGGTGAAAAATTTGTTCTTCACGTTTGTGGGACCCCCACCAATTTTGCAAAGAATAATTTTTCAGATTGACCAGAAAAAAATGGCCCTTCTTCATGTTCGAGGTGTACCCATCGTGTTTGCAAAGAAGAATCTCCGCACCAGAAAATCAGTAATTGTTGTTCGTACTAAAATGGTCATATCTCCCTCATACGGGCTCAAAATTCATCAATTGTTTTTGCGTTGGTTCTGAAATTTTGATGCGGATCTAATGGTACCATACACATTACCAAAATAGCTCATTAAATTCAGGTGATACTATTAAAACTCAATGAAGTAAAACTCCAAACTCTAAACAACTACCCAAAACTCATACGAGACCTCCCAAACACAACTTAACTATGCTACTAGGCTAAATTCGACATTCCAAACTCAACGGAACCATCAGATTTACCAAAAGTGATTGTTATCAGCAAATTACCTCTAAAACCAACTTTTAGCCAAATAAAAGCTAATATTTCATTCAAATACTTAAAAATCACAAAAGGGCCTCGGGATCCATACCAACTATGCTACTAACCCCAAATGGACGTTTCAGATCTAATGGAACTGACAAAATTTCTATTCGATGCTCAAATCATAGAATATTGACCAAAGTAAATTATACCACTTTAAAGGCTACTAAAAACCACAAACTAATATAAACCACTCCCGAATGCTTCGGGGACCGTGCAAACTATTCCCATAACTCATAAATGATATAAAGCAACAACGTGGAAGGGCAAAATGGTCAAAATAAAAAAACTTTAAAAATTACAATGAGGGTTGTTACATTATCCACCGCTAAGACTCACATTCACTCTCGAACGTAAAGGTAAGAAAAATGCCAAAACAGACAAGGGACTGAAAAATACCCTTGTAAACCTCATGCAAGCACTCTCAAGCAGAATCACATCTATAGAACTATTGGTCTCACTGTAGTAACCAGAAATTCTTCACACAATGACTTACAAGGTCACATATCTAGCATCTAAACCCAAATTTCTCTATAAATCCAAGATCCTTTATTTTTCGAACATCCTCTATACCCAAAAATTGAGTAGATTGCAACAGAATTTCTGAACATACCCGATTTACCTGAATCTGTTGAAGACACTACAAATCACTGACTGTACCATAAAGTCAATATCATCCCTCTACTAACAAAATACCAAGGCACGCGTGGAACTACATGGGAACTCTCGATAATACTGAATTATGCCTTCCCATATCACAAAAAGAACTTACTGCTATTTTTATGCTCGCTATAAGAATTAACCTGACTGGATCAAACTTACTCAAGGCTAAAACCATAACTGTCAAATCAGATAGTACTATCTCCTTAAGATGAAACAACTAAGTCAGAAATCAATATCCATTTCACAAAAAATGTAACACCTCGTACCTTCCCAACCCAATGTGACGACGTTGAACAATGGTTACTTAGGTGTCGAGATGCCATGAGTATGTAATTTGTAATGTTAGTGATGAGAAAATTGAAATTAGGCCTTGTACATGTGATTAAACATGCATAGGAGGTGTTTTATGATTTTTGTGGAGCATTTGTGGGGTTCAAAATGAGGCTAAGAGGACCTCTAAACAAAGTGTATTAAGGGTAAGAAGTAAGTTAAAGAATAGGACTTGAAGTATCTAACCAAACCCGCGAAGAAAAGTCGAAAAATGAAATATTTTGAAAAACTAAGTGTGGGGTGTGCTGGGGGGCGTTCCACGCCGCTTTGGGCCAAATTTTTGTGCCCATAGGCAGTAAGCTGGCACGCCCTGCTGGTTTTTCCACTTTTTCAAAAGTTGGAAATTTTCTAAGTTCCAAGGGTACCCGGGGACGTACCGAGCTGATTTTTGCCACGTTTCTTCTACAACCACGAGTATATACATGAAATGAATGAAATATTATATTGGTATGATAAAATTACTCGTGAACAAATTTGGCATCAAAATGATGATTTTACCCTTTTGGTCAAAATAGGCCATACGTGGCTAGAATCACTTATTTTTGGGGTTGAGGCTACGGATATGAATAGCGTGAGTGGGAATATTGTTGTAACACATATGATATGATTTAAACACGAGAAATTATTGATTTTGATGGGTTAAGTTAATTGGGCCAAAAAAGGACCCAAAAATGAAAAGAAAACATGGCCCAAAAATGGGTCAAAAGACCCTTTCTTGCCTTGACCTTCTAGACAAGGCATTTAATGCTTTAAGAGTGGCTAAGGATGGACATAAAGGCTTATAAAAGGTACCAAAAAATATGATTTTTCTTCTTCATAAGTCTCATGCCTTTTTAGACCAAAAGATAAGATATTTGCTCTCAAACCCTAGGGACTCAAAGCTCACTTTTGGAGCAAGATCATCACTTTTCAAGCTTGGGTAAGTGATTATTGTTATGGATTAATATGTTATATGCATGGGGGAGTATGTAAATCATGTTGGTTATGCTTGGAAGTGTTGTACATGGTACTTTGTGTTTTTATATAAGATTTGTGATCCATGAGATTCAAGCTTGAATTATGACTTATGCCTTTGATGAAAGAGCATGGTATGGATAAAATATGGACATGTATGGTGTGATTTTGTTATTTAACTTGTTATTTTTCTATAAGTGTAAATTGTGGGATTTTGGCCGATATGTTCTATGAGGTGTATTAAAGTAATTTGAAGGATTATTTGTGATATGGTGTGGATAAGAAAGTGTAAAGGAGAAGTGTTGTGGTGAAATGTATTGATTATCATGTGTCGGTCAGTGTTGGAAATATTGTGGGATTTTTGGGATAATAATTTCATCAATGGTTTTGTCAAGGGGAAATGGCATGTTTAAAGGCAAACATGTAACTCATTGACGTTATAAGCATTTGTCAAGTAGTTGGTGGTTAATGTGAATTTCGTTATATATTTGTGTTGTAGAGTGACACATAAAGAAGGTGCGGGACTATTGTATGCACATCTAGGATTGTATATTCGTATTGAGAATACAAGGTATGTAAGGTTACTCTGTCCGTATCTTTCTGCAGCAAATAGTATTCACATTGACATTACGCTTGTCCCATCCCGAAATGTGCTAAGGTATCCTATATGCGATTATCAATGGTCATTATCATATATTTTCTACTCATAGATCAGTTGTGAATCTCATATCTCATATTCATGGGTATTGTTCCAAATGCTCAATTCCAAAGTTCCAAAAGTGATTGTGCTCATGTATCCTGTTCATGGATGATTGTCCAATGGTTCCAATGGTGCTATGTTTACAATAAGGCTATGTTTCCAATAATGTTTATTTACATGTCTTCTATTTTGGTTATGGTTCCAAAGCTTCCAAAAATGCTATGTCAAATGAATGTATCAATCTCTCACAAGTGAATGTACCAATCTCTCACAAGTAAAGGTATCAATCTCTCAAAAGTAAAGAAGTGAAGTAATGCATATCTGGTTAATAATCAATATGGGTGGCAGATTTGAGGGCATAAGCCTAGCTCAAGCCGATCCCAGGATCAGGGGGCAGTCCTGGAGGCATAAGCCTAGCTCGGACCGAACCTGACAGGGGACAGCTCTAGGGGTATAAACCTAGCTCGAGCCGAACCTGATATGTTGTATGGGTGAAAGCTCTAGAGGTAAAAACCTAGCTCGAGCCGATCCCAATATATTGATTCATGGGTGGCAGCTCTAGGGGCATAAGCCTAGCTCGAGCCGATCCCAACATAACATTGTGTTATGTTAAAACCCACTGATCAGTCGGGGCTCGGGTATCACAGGTCACAAGTAAAGATGAATAATCGTTGAAGCAAAGATACAAAGAAAGTAATCAAAATAATATACATGGCTCCCAAAGTTCAGTATAGTGACTTATCCATATTGATCATCTATTGTATTTGAGTTCATTGACATTTTTACATATCATACAAGTTTCATATGGCCGTACATACTCAGTACATTCTTCGTACTGACCCCTCTTGGGGCATTTACCTTACTTGCTGCAGGCTCAAGTACTAGTAGGGCTCCACAGTAGGTTGCCAGTTGTTGCGGATCATTGGTGAACTCCAGTTAGTTCGGGGCTCCTCTGAGTCACAGTTGTACATATGTTTTGTTGTTTTACATGTTGTATAAAGTGGGGACTTGTCCCGACTTTTAGTTCATTTTGGTCAATGCATTTGTTAAAGGCTTTTGTAGACGGTTGTGGGTGTATAAATGCAAAAGGTACATGTTGTTTGACTTGATGGCCTCAACGGCCCAGTTTCGCATATTTATATATCTATCATGTTCCATGAGTTTCGTTGTTGGTATCTAAACCTATTACATGATTATGGGTTTCTTATGGCATGCATACGATTGAATAGAAGTAAAGATTGGTTCTCTTGGCCATATCGGCTTCGGGTTTCAGTCCATCCCGAATGGGATTTCGGGTCGTGACAAAAGTGGTATCAGAGCTAGGTCGTTCGAAGGGTGTCTACAAAGCCGTGTCTTAGTAGAGTCTTACTTATCAATGTGTTGTGCACCACATTTATAAGTAGGAGGCTATGGGACATTTAGGATGTTGTTTCTTTTATTTACTTCTCAATCGTGCAATAGAGCCAATGTTATAAGTTGAATTGAATCTGACCATGGTAAATGTTTTTCTTTGGTATAGTCAAAATGCCAATCACGAGAAGAGGTAGAGGTAAAGGGAAGCAGGTAGATGTGCCTGCTGGAGAAGGAATTAGTAGATTACCACCTGACCAAGCTAGTCAAGGTGGAGCAAATGCTGAAATTTCATCGCGGTCTTCATCTACTTTGCCAGCTCCGATGACAAAGATTTAAGGAATGCAGTACATATGTTGACACAGTTAGTGGCTGCACAGACTCAGAGACAAACTGGTCCATTGATAAATGAAGATGACGCGGCTAGAGCAGCTAGTCGGCGTACACAGGACTTCTTAAAGATAGACCCTCCCATATTCACAGGGTCAGATCCAGAAGCAGATCCACAGGACTTCGTGGATCAGATTCAGAGGGCTTTGGAAGTTATGCATGTGACGGAGGTAGAGACAGTTGAACTTGCTGCATACAGATTGAAAGGAGAGGCGATATTGTGGTACGAGGATTGGAAGAAATCCCGTGATATTGGTGTAAATCCACCAAATTGGGAAGAATTTAAAACAACTTTCCTTGATCATTACCTTTCCTATGAGATCCGTGAGGCACATGCGGATCAGTTTCTAAATTTGCGTTAAGGAAATCTGAGTGTGAGGGAGTACACTTTGCAGTTTAACTCATTGGCTCGATATGCTCCAAATGTGGTGGCTACAATGACTGACAGGGTTTATCGATATGTGGACCGATTAGAGCCATATCTAGTGAGGACTGTACTATTGCAGCATTGAACAGAGACATGGACATCGCTAGAATTCAGGCATTTGCACAGAAAATGGAGGACCAGAGGCAAAGAAGAGGGACACAGGACTCTGAGGAAGGGCCATCAAAAAGGGCTAGACCAATGGGGCAGTCCATGGTGTCCCCAGGAGAATCTAGCTCTCAAATGTTACCGCCTAGACCCTCGTTCTCATATTCTACAGCAGGTGCTCACTCTCAGTTCCGAGGGTTTAGAGGTGGTCTATCTGGGCAGAGTAGTGGAGTTCACGGATCACAGGCAACAGGTTTTCCTCGTCAGCAGTGTCAGCACTGCGGGCGTACTCATGTAGGTACATGTCGAGTGGGGACAAATGCTTGTTTTTGGTATGGCGCAGCAGGGCATATAATGAGAGAATTCCCACAAAAGGGAGCGAGTGGTATAGCACAACCTACGGGATCAGCTGTTGCATCATCAGCATCGGTTCCTCCCCTAGACAGAGGCATTCAACCTATTGGTCGTGGTAAAGATATTAGAGGAGGAGCAGTTAGTTCCAATGGAGCCCAAAATCGTACCTATGCTCTAGTGGACAGGCAGAATGTGGAGGCATCTCCTAATGAAGATACAGGTATATTATCCATATTTTCACATGATACATATGTATTGATCGATACGGGCTTTATCCTATCGTATGTCACTCCATTAATTACTATGAATTTAATGGGACACTGAGGTTATTAGTTAATTCAACTAAAAAATCTCCACCTGTCGGTGACTTTTCTAGAGTTAAAGACACATATCGTAATGGTATAGTAGATGTTGTGATCATAGATGATTAAGTAATTTTAAAGGCGTTACTAATGAATGAGGTGATGGGATTGGAAAGAAGGGAAAATTGACCCTATACAATATGCCATGTGATATTGTTGAAAGTGTATAAGAGTTTCCTTTCATATTGTTCCCATTGGAAATATACAAAGTTCGGGGGATCTCACTAGGAAAAGATAGCTATGGCTATTCTAAAGCGTCAAGCGTGAAGGTTAATAAATAAAGACGTACTTTCTGAAAAAGTTCTTTGAGGAAAATCAACAAGTCGAAGAGTTCACATGAGAAGTTGAGAAAACAAAAATGATGAAATCGACGTACCCATATTTGTTTCAAATGGAAGAAAAGGTTCAAAATGTGGAAGCGGACCAATACTAAGTAAGTATTTATGAGCTTCAAGTGGCTATATATGTATAGGCTAATATAGAGATGCATTTGTTGTAATTGAAGCAACATCGTTAACATTCGAGGACGAATGTTTCTAAGGGGGGGAGAATGTAACACCCCGTACCTTCCCAACCCAATGTGACGACGTTGAACAATGGTTACTTAGGTGTCGAGATGCCATGAGTATGTAATCTGTAATGTTAGTGATGAGAAAATTGAAATTTGGCCTTGTATATGTGATTAAACTTGCAGAGGAGGTGTTTTGTGATTTTCGTGGAGCATTTGTGGGGTTCAAAATGAGGCTAAGCGGACCTCTAAACAAAGTGTATTAAGGGTAAGAAATAAGTTAAAGAATAGGACTTGAAGTATCTAACCAAACCTGCGAAGAAAAATTAAAAAACGAAATTTTTTGAAAAACTAAGTGTGGGGCGTGCTGGGCTTTGGGCCAAATTTTTGTGCCCATAGGCAGTAAGCTGGCACGCCCAAGGGCGTGCCACGCTGGTTTTTCCACTTTTTCAAAAGTTGGAAATTTTCTAAGTTCCAAGGGTACCTGGGGACGTACCGAGCCGATTTTTGCCATGTTTCTTCTACAACCACGAGTATATACATGAAATGAATGAAATATTATATTGGTATGATAAAATTACTCATGAACAAATTTGGCATCAAAATGATGATTTTACCCTTTTGGTCAAAATAGGCCATATGTGGCTAGAATCAGTTATTTTTGGGGTTGAGGCTACGGATATGAATAGCGTGAGTGGGAATATTGTTGTGACACGTATGATATGATTTAAACACGAGAAATTATTGATTTTGTTGGGTTAAGTGAATTGGGCCCAAAAAGGACCCAAAAATGAAAAGAAAACATGGCCCAAAAATGGGTCAAAAGACCCATTCTTGCCTTGACCTTCTAGACCAAGCATTTAATGCTTTAAGAGTGGCTAAGGATGGACATAAAGGCTTATAAAAGGGACAAAAAAATCTGATTTTTATTCTTCATAAGTCTCATGCCTTTTTAGACCAAAAGATAAGATATTTGCTCTCAAACCCTAAGGACTCAAAGTTCACTTTTGGAGCAAGATCATCACTTTTCAAGCTTGGGTAAGTGATTATTGTTATGGATTAATATGTTATATGCATGGGGGAGTACGTAAATCATGTTGGTTATGCTTGGAAGTGTTGGACATGGTACTTTGTGTTTTTATATAAGATTTGTGATCCATGAGATTCAAGCTTGAATTATGACTTGTGCTTTTGATGAAAGAGCATGGTATGGATAAAATATGGACATGTATGGTGTGATTTTGTTATTTAACTTGTTATTTTTCTATAAGTGTAAATTGTGGGATTTTGGCCGATATGTGCTATGAGGTGTATTAAAGTAATTTGAAGGATTATTTGTGATGTGGTGTGGATAAGAAAGTGTAAAGGAGAAGTGTTGTGGTGAAATGTATTGATTATCATGTGTTGGTCAATGTTGGGAATATTGTGGGATTTTTGGGATAATAATTTCATCAATGGTTTTGTCAAGGGGAAATGACATGTTTAAAGGCAAACATGTAACTCATTGACGTTATATGCATTTGTCAGGTAGTTGGTGGTTAATGTGAATTTTGTTATATATTTGTGTTGTAGAGTGACACATAAAGAAGGCGCGGGACTATTGTATGCACATCTAAGATTGTATATTCGTATTGAGAATACAAGGTATGTAAGGTTACTCTGTCCATATCTTTCTGCGGCAAATAGTATTCACATTGACATTACGCTTGTCCCATCCCGAAATGTGCTAAGGTATCCTATATGCAATTATCAATGGTCATTATCATATATTTTCTACTCATAGATCAATTGTGAAACTCATGTATCATATTCATGGGTATTGTTCCAAATGCTCAATTCCAAAGTTCCAAAAGTGATTGTGCTCATGTATCCTGTTCATGGATGATTGTCCAATGGTTCCAATGGTGTTATGTTTACAATAAGTCTATGTTTCCAATAATGTTTATTCACATGTCTTCTATTATGGTTATAGTTCCAAAGCTTCCAAAAATGCTATGTCAAATGAATGTATCAATCTCTCACAAGTGAATGTACCAATCTCTCACAAGTAAAGGTATCAATATCTCAAAAGTAAAGAAGTGAAGTAATGCATATGTGGTTAATGATCAAGTATGGGTGGCAGCTTTGGGGGCATAATCCTAGCTCAAGCCGATCCCAGGATCAGGGGGCAGTCTTGGAGGCATAAGCCTAGCTCGGACCGAACCTGACAGGGGGCAGCTCTAGGGGTATAAACCTAGCTCGAGCCGAACCTGATATGTTGTATGGGTGGCAGCTCTAGAGGTAAAAACCTAACTCGAGCCGATCCCAATATATTGATTCATGGGTGGCAGCTCTAGGGGCATAAGCCTAGCTCGAGCCAATCCCAACATAACATTGTGTTATGTTAAAACCCACTGATCAGTTGGGGCCCGGGTATCACAGGTCACAAGCAAAGATGAATAATCGTTGAAGCAAAGATACAAAGAAAGTAATGAAAGTAATATACATGGCTCCCAAAGTTCAGTATAGTGACTTATCCATATTGATCATCTATTGTATTTGAGTTCATTGACATTTTTACATATCATACAAGTTTCATATGGCCTTACATACTCAGTACATTCTTCGTACTGACCCCTCTTGGGGCATTTACCTTACTTGCTGTAGGCGCAGGTACTAGTAGGGCTCCACAGTAGGTTGCCAGTTGTTGCGGATCATTGGTGAACTCCAGTTAGTTCGGGGCTCCTCTGAGTCACAGTTGTACATATGTTTTGTTGTTGTACATGTTGTATAAAGCGGGGACTTGTCCCGACTTTTACTTCATTTTGGTCAATACATTTGTTAAAGGCTTTTGTAGACGGTTGTGGGTGTATAAATGCAAAAGGTACATGTTGTTTGACTTGATGGCCTCAACGGCCCAGTTTCGCATATGTATATATCTATCATGTTCTATGAGTTTTGTTGTTGGTATCTAAAGATATTACGTGATTATGGGTTTCTTATGGCATGCATACGATTGAATAGAAGTAAAGATTGGTTCTCTCGAGCTATATCGGCTTCGGGTGCCAGTCCGTCCCGAATGGGATTTCGGGTCGTGACACAAAACCTCTAAGGTTACACTTAGAACACTCCAATCACTATTCAAATAGTCATTTCCTCTTGCTCGTACCTTGGAGAAAACCGTGAATCACTACAAAACTCTACATACCACAGTCACACACACTCTACATGTCACCAAATTCTTATGCAAACCATCACAATAATGCATGTAGTTCTCAACACCTATGTTGTGTCAATCAACCCAAAGTCCTCAATAATATGGTAGAATGAAAAAACCCTACGATAATACACATATAAACAAACCATCATATCAGAGACAATCAAACCATAGAAGAAATACAAGATTATTATATATCACTGACTGACGCATGAGTCACAAATTGAATCTCAGGAAAGCTACCACTAATCTCCTTATAAGCCAAAGATTAGCCATACCATCAGAACATCGAATTACCAATTTGTACCCAGAGAATAACTCTAAATATCACAAAATTCCTTATGTACAAGTTCCTTATCTTTTCCTTAACTCATTTCCCCATTTAGTATTCTCTAACATAATAATCATGGAATAATACCGCATATTCCAAACAAAACTCATGAGTGAAATACTTTATTAAGCTATTTAACTTCCAAAATAATAAATGCTACAAACCAAGTGTCTTTCCATTCGGAAATCCTTCCAAATCAAAAGCAAGCACACTTATAAGTTGAATTCCTTCAAGTTTAATCGAGGAGTGTTTCAACACCACAAGTGTAATATGTCACATGGTCTTTTTTCTCTAATTGATAAGTACCACCAGTCATCCTACAAAGTTGATCTCATCATTAAAGCTCTAACTCAAACCACAAATATATCGATGAGATCCTGAAAAACAAACTAACTTATACACGCACCCTATTGTTAACACTGGAAGATAATCACACACAAATTTACCAGTTTTAAGCTTCCTTTATTTATAACATACTAGCCTAATAATCTAATCGCTTTCTCGATCCCAACTAATATCATAACCTTCAAGTGAACCTCTAAATTACTTCCTATAATTTGAATATACAAATATCGATAACCAATCCCCCATTATTCTACAACATAACCATCAAGAAGATTATACCCAAACCACTCTGAAATCTAAAATACTCAAAGAAATCAAATCTAACACAACGATATACTCTAAATGAGTCACAACAGGATAGACATACCTAATCCACCACTAAAGAATCATCTACCAGGGTAGCAATATGAATAGCCATGACAAAAAACTCATGAATCACATCAAGAACCAAAGTCAAATATGTCACGCCTCAAATCCCATTGGAGCGGACTGGCACTCGAAGCCCTTAAGGCCCGAGAGAACCAACCTATGATCATGTACATTCATATGCATGTCCCTGAGTGAACAACATTCTATCACATATAGACACAGGAAATCAATG
This sequence comes from Capsicum rhomboideum, assembly GCA_031232105.1. Classification (NCBI taxonomy): domain Eukaryota; kingdom Viridiplantae; phylum Streptophyta; class Magnoliopsida; order Solanales; family Solanaceae; genus Capsicum; species Capsicum rhomboideum. The sequence continues at coordinate 39,725,790 of CP124719.1, read as the reverse complement.
ACGGTAGTCATGGAAAGACATTCAAATAGATATGAAACTTGGCCGTTGGGGCCACCATGTCAAAAAGAGTAAGACATTTCTTTGTTTTACTTACAACATCTACAAAGCATCTAACAGATACATAACCAAGCCTAGAGTCGGGACAAGTCCCTGCTTTATACAACTGTTACACAGTACCAAAACCAATATGTACAAGAGACTCGAAAAGCCCCGAACCAAGCGGGAGCTCATCAGCAGTCCACAAAATGCCCCGTGTCTTACTGTGAGGGTCTACTAGCTCCTGTACCTACAACAAGTAAGGTAGGTCCCCCAAGGGACGTCAGTACGAAAGAATGTACTGAGTATGTAAGGCTATAAGTAACTGCAAAAAACATAAGAACTCCAATGAAATCAAATACAAGTGAATAGTCAATATTGATAAACCACCGTTCTGTATGTGTGGAACCATGTACATTGCCTTTATTACTTTCTTTGTTTTTACGTTCATATCAATATCAATATCAATCATATAATGCCCGGGACCAGCTGATCAGTGGTAAATAACATTGGGATCGTCTCGAGCTAGGCTTTCGCCCCTTTGAGCTACCACCCATAAATTAATAAAGCAGGTTCGGCCCGATCTAGGTTTTCACCCCTTTGGGCTGCCCCCTGTATCCAATAATCAATCGGGATCGTCTCTAGCTAGGCTTTCGCCCCTTTGAGCTACCACCCATACTCAACAATTAACCATATATGCATTACTTCATTTCTTTACTTTTGTGAGATTGATACATTGGTGGTTATAACATTATTGGAGCTTTGGAACATCAATCAATGAATAAGAGACACATGAATAACAATTGGTAACAAACCTGAAATGAGATACTTTAGAATATTTCAAAGTGGAAACACGTACGGTAATGATGGGAACAATAAGTGCTGCCAAAGAATATGAAAAAGAGTAACCTTACATACCTTATCTTTCCAACATGTGACTATAACAGTTTAGCTCTTCCTTAAAGCGCTACTCTACAATCTGAATACATAATGGAGCTTACATTAAAAGTCAACTACATTACACGTTCACAAAGTGATAATAAACCACTCGACTGCTATATAACGTCATTTCACCCTCCTACAATACAAGTTACTGCATCACCATACCAACAGTACCAAAACATTCCAGACATCAACCTATCTATCACAAACCGATGGAATTTCATACCAAGTTTATACTTTACACTTCCTCCTTAACATATCGTCATATTTACGCCATCAAGTCATCTAAATACTTTTCACAACAACACATGAAAAATAATCCATAATTGATACAATTTAAAATACCTTCGGAATACCCCCTTTAGAGCCATCCAAAGGGTATCATAATCCAAGAATGGTAGAGGGGCCTTGGAGGGTCAAAGAGAAGCAAAAACAAGAGAAACGAAATTCTGGAAGGACCTGCGGAGCAACCTGCACCCGCATGTGGTGAGGTGTGTCCGCAGGTGCCCTCTTGGCCCTGTCCAGGGCCACTTGTGGTGCCACCTATGCCCGCAGGTGCCTCACCTGCGAGGGCGGGTGCCCATTTCGACTACCATGGGTCATTTTTGGGTCCTTTTGTTTTTGTAATATATGGTCCATGGCCATAAGTAAGCTTATATTTTCATATTTTAGGTTAACTTTGATGCCAACGAACAATTATGGTTTCAAAATGCACATGAACATCACAAAACTGTATTCTCCTTTCAATACACCACCGGTTCCATGCACAATTTCATAACAACAATTCCACAAGTCATACACAAGGAGAAAGAAAGTTAGGGACATAACCACATCCTAACATGTTGACATTTAATCCATCAAATTCACTTCCTTCAAGACCTCAAGTCCCCTTTCAAGTTTGAACCACATAGAAGGCAAGTCCTTTACCGATTAAGCAAAAGTGGACTGTTTTACACATAGTGGACTGCTCAACACTTTGTCAACATAACCAAAATAATTTACACACCCTATTATGCATATAATATATTAAACCATAAGAGTAAACCCTTACCCAATCTTGCAAGTAGAAGATCTTGTCCAAAGGGAGTGGTTGCTTAGGGTTTGAAAGAGGAGAGAAATATCTATTGGAAAAATCTAGAATTTGCAAGTGTCTTGTGGTGAATAAAATCTGATTTTTTTAGCCTTATATAGTCCCTCATGGTCATCCTTAGAGAAACATTTGGTCATAATTAATGTGTTTACTTAGTCAACCTTTGAATGGATCAATTTCCATTTTGACAAAGAATTTTAATTGAGCCCATTAGCATGGGATTAATTCAGCCCAAGAATTTTAGTAGATGATTTACCTACTATTTCTAGTTTAAATACTTCCGTCAATGTTAAGGTAGTCGCATAAGTTTGAAAATGTACGGGGTGTTACAAAATAAGTAACACATAGGAGAGTGTAGAACCATGGTCTAATACTACCAAGACAGATCAAAAGTGTACTGAAATCATACCTGTGGCCACTGTATCAGAAACTCCTACCTTGAATCCATCCTGAGGAATATGATACTGAGACCTGTCATCTCTCTGAACAAACTGATGAAGCATCTCTCTATCTACGCTGTGGGCAATCCCTCATATAGTGCCTGAGAACTCCTACATATGAAGCAACCTAAATGTGTAGGAGTCTACTAAACTAAATTTAAAGACCTAGATGGCCACTATGATCTAATCCTCTCTGAGAATAACCACGAGGATCGTGGACGCTACTATAAATAACATCACCATTGTCAAGTCCACGAGGCCTTTTGCCCATAAGTTTCTTATGTCTCTACACAAACTCCTTTAGAAACTCTTGAGCAAATTGATCTCATGAGAGAAGAGGTGATCTATCTGGTCTACTCTCAACAAAAGTCCTCCAACACTGTCTAGCTGGTCTAAAAAATTGAAAAGCAGTGAAATCCATTCTATTAGAGTCTAATAGGCCTAACTGATGTAATCTCTCATGGAAAAAAACAAGAACTTATAAGCATCAGACCTAGGATCTCCATCGAATCAAGGAGGATCTGCCCTCATGAATTCTATAAACCTACTCTGTCCTTCCATGGCCATGATGGGTAAAGTCACTGGATGTGGAACTATACCTGGAAATATCTCATCAACACTAGAAAAATCTATAGCTATAGCCAACTGTGTATCTGGAGTTTGAAGCCTCGAAGTAGTATGCTAAATGAAAGTAGGAGCCATCCCCTCAAGAAAGCCCAACACTCGTACCAAGCAATCCTCAAGCATAGGTATGGGTAGGATCACATGTGGTGTCTGTACTGGGCTCAACCCATCTATCTCAATAGACCCATTATCATGAGAAACTTTAGAGATTGAGGAGGTAATCCCAACCTGCATTCTCTAATTCGACCTCTGCCTCAACCTCACCCCCTGTGGTGTACTAAAGACACAGGCTCTGAGTCTTTAACCAAAGAAGAACATGTTCTCACTATCTGTGAGAGTGAATAAGAGGCTTTTGAGTTACATAAGGCTAGGAATGGACACATAGAATAAAGAAATGAATTTCTCCTAAATTTATGTATCCTCTCGAAGATAGATAACAAACATCTTTGCACCAATCCGTAATACTCTACTAGACTCAGCTTGTACTAATGAGACCAATGAACCTAGGTCTATGATACCAATTTTTCACAACCCAAAATAGAGTCCGTGATGGAAAATGTCACACCCTTTGGTAAGGGTAAGCCTATCCTAACCCAAACTCAATAATCAAAGTAAATCAGACGCAGAAGAGAAATATGGAAATAACCTCAAATGATATAGAAAAAGATACAATCTCAATGATATATCCCAGGTCTGGTTGTTACTAGTACAAGCCTTTAATACAAAATATAATCAAATAATCTAAAGTATCTTAAATGCGGATAATGCATAAGACAAGATAAAGAGAGCTTCGGGTAAGCTCTATGACCCACCAGTAACTATCTTGATCTACGAAATGCCAACACTGAGAGAACATAATCTATGCTCTGCTACTTAAATCAATACCTGCACAAAGTGCAAAAAAGGAAAGAAAAAGCAAGGGTGAGTACAAAACACATATATTCAGCAAGAATCATCGATAACCGACCCTAATCCAAAGTGATGGCATGGACTACCATATCAACCATCCAATTTACCCAAATCAGCCTGCACTCAAAAAACTTCAGCCTATTCTAGCAGATAGCATGTTTATTAAGATAATCAAATAAGTGCATTAAGGTAGGCATATACAGATTTAAGATCAATGGCGATAGAGATAAGTCACATCAGAAGAAAATCTCACAACACAATATATGATATCAACTCACCATCTCAAACCAATAATCTCGACTAAGGTAGAGGAGGTTTGTATCCCACAAACACTAGATGTGTCACAACAGTCTGAATGGATCAAGCCATAACAATACCTCACACCTCATAATATCTCAACCACAAAACCAACCAAGAGAAGGTACAATATAGTATTATGCAGTAATATGAGATACAAAATACATAATATTACAAACAAGATTCAATCACGATAATACAATATGAAAGGAAATAATCAGACACAATATCAAACATACAAAGAAATGCAATATAATGCAAGTGATGCAATGCAATAGAGTTATAATAATGTAAGCTATCACATGTCACCTCGTATACACCTTTTGAGCTAAAGCTTCCATGACAGGATCCATGGAGGTTTGGTAATACATATATTTTCACAATATCATATCTCAATCAACCTTGCCGGAACACCCCTCAGTCAAGGGATTTTGTTAAGTGTTTCTTATTTTTCAAAATCAGTATTTCTTTATGGTATCAATTCCATGAATATTAATGAATGAAATAAGGATGCATGCTCATAAACAAATCAATATCATGTAATGAATTAACTCAACAATGATAGAAATGAACTCAAAATCTCCTCAAATCTCAATAGATCATGATATAAGCCATCACATGGCACCACTACAATAATGAGTCATGTGTGACATTAATAATATCAATCCAAACTCCTCACTCAGAAATCAAGATAATGGTAAGGCATGTAATGCTCAATCAAGACCAATAATATCAATCCAGACCCCCACTCAGGTATTACAATAATAATAAGGCAAATAATTATCAAATAAGGCCAATAATATCAATCAAAGCCCCCATTCAGGCGTTACAATAATAATAATCCCTCAAGTCAATAAAAATATTCACATAGGCCCCCACAAGGGCAACACAATAATAATAAATAATCCAAATAATATATATAGAGAGAACTTACTCAAAACCCAACTTGGTTTACACGATAAGTTCCATCTATCCCCAATCATGATACCATTAGACTAAAATTACTAAAAGGAGAACTATACTAGTTAACAACATGTCCTAAAGTTCACCCTCACTACTTACCTAATAACTAAGCCAAGATTTCTTTCTTAACTATTTAACTATACTAGCATCGGTTATATCCTATGAGATTATTAATCCCAATAATTATAACAACTATTAAAAGTCTATTGATACTCTTAAGTGTTTGCTAAATAACATAAGAGCATAATTATTCCCTAAATGGCTACTAAATTCCAATCATTACATAAATATCCATCAAACATGATTTAAGCTCTTAAATATGAACCTACTATTAATTTACTCAAGACTATAAGTCATCTATCCACAATTTATCATAAGCGTATGCACAAGTAGAAAAACAATTAAGGTATCTATTTTTATTATTTCAAGACATAAATAGACTCTGGTACCCGTGGAGATGCTTTCCATCTTATCTAAGAGGACCCTAAACCCTTAATAATTCACAAAACATAAGCAATAAGTACATAGCACATAAACACCTTAGAAAAGAGTCAAGGTACATCTCATCTCAACTTACCTTAAAGTAGGTCCACAAAGCTAAAACACAGTGTGAAGCATCAATTGAATGATATACTCCCTCGAATCATCATCAAATACATCCAATCTAGTTAAATATGAGATCTATACATAAATACAAGACCAACGATACCCATATTGATGCACTTTGGTTTGGGGTCCAAAATCACTTCAAAATTTGACTTTGAAATTAAAAGGGTAAAACTAGAATTTTTGTAAAGAATCAAGTTACCTATACTTTCAAGGTTTTAAATCTGGAAACCTGAAAAATATCGAGTTGAAATCGGGCTTGAAATTGAAGAAAAACACATTTTTCTCTTTATTAGGTAAAACCCAAAGATTCAAGTTTAAAAGCTACGATTTGAAGATGAAAACACAAAATAATCAATTGGAAATGATGAAATACTAGTTTAAAAGCTCACCTAAAGTTTCAATCTTGAAAACCCACTTTAAAACTCTCAATAACAAGCTTGAAAGCTTTGAAAATGGTGGAACGGGATTTTGAATCTCAACTTTGGATAGAATCATGAAAAATGAAATAGATAATCTTAGAAAATGAACAAAATGAAGACATAATCACATACCCAATGATTATAAGAGAAAAACCCATCAAGAATTGCCTCAAACGGAGCTTCCAAGTTCCCAAAATGTCAAAAATACTAAAACATCGCGATCTGCCTATTTAAGCACTGTCTAGGTGAAAAATTTGTTCTTTGCTTTTACGGGACCCATACCACATTCTAGAAGAATAGTTTTTCATGTTGACCAATCAAAAAAATGGTCCTTCTTCGCATTTGTGGTGTATCCATAGCGTTCGGAAATAAGAACCTCTGCACCAAAAAATCAGCAACTATTGTCCGTACTAAAATGGTCATATCTCCCTCATTCGTCGATTCTTTTTACATTGGTTATGAAATTTCAATACAACTCTAATGGTGCCATACACATACCCAAAATATCTAATTAAATTCAGGTGATACTATTAAAACTCAATGACATAAAACTTCAAACTCCAAACAAATATCCAAAACTCATCTGAGACCTTTCAAACACAACCCAACTATGCTACTAGGCTAAAGTCAACATTTCGGACTCGACGTAACCATCAGATTTACAAAAAGAGATGTTTATCAACAAATTACCTCTAAAACCAACTTTAGGCTAAATAAAAGCTAATATTTCAATGAAACACTTAAAAATCACAAAAGAGTCTCGAGACCCGTACCAACTATGCTACTAGCCCAAAATGGACGTTTCAGATCTAATGGAACTGATAAAATCACCATCCGATGCTCGAATCACAAAATATTGACCAAAGTTAATTATATCACTTGAAAGGCTACAACTCATATAAATCACTCCCGAATGTTTCGGGGACCATGCAAATCATTCCCACAACTCATAAATGATATAAAGTAACAACGAGGAAGGGCAAAATGGTCAAACTATAGAAAAATCTAAAAATTACAATGAGGATTGTAATATAGACTCACAATTATTTAAATAAAGTTTAGCTTCCACTCAGTTTATCTTCATAGAATGGTTAGTGTTATGCCAGGCCATGGATTAGCTTGGGGTCACTTTTAACTCTAAGCACCGTATTACATCCATCATATAGAATCAGGTTGTGACACTATGAATCCTCTAAATAAGATAAAGTCAAGCCATGCCAAATCATTCATTACTTAATCATCTTACAAGAGTAGTCTAATATGACCTCGATACACAACACTTTATGTAATGTAAATAAACAATCCATAAATGAATAATATGAAACATTGCATCACGATCATCAACTCAGTAATGCAAATGAATAATTCATGATGAATAATATGAAATAATGCATCATGATCATCAACTCGATCATGAAAAGTGTACACATATACTAAAGGGACTTATATTCTCAATATTCATGACATGTTGGGGACCAGATTCATCCATGTATCATAACGGCATAGTACCCAACCCTCTAAATATCATAATATCAATCACAACCATTACTATATCTACTAACATCTGTACATACATACTAAGAGGACTTATTTACCTAATACTCATGCCCTATAAAGGACCAGCTTCGTCCATGTACTGTACTGGCATGATACCTGACCCTTTGAATAACATATTATAAGACATCAAAATCAATTATCATCAATATATAATTCAGTGCACTAATAATGCAAGTACACACTTTATCTAAACTCTTAGTTAAATTCAATGTTCACCATTTCATGTATACAACCAATATAACCTAACTCACCAATTACAAGTATGTCCAAAGGCCAATTCAACAACTTATTCAAACAAGAATTATCAATCATATTCACCAATTACAAGTTTTCCCGAAGATCAATTAACAATTTACTAATAAAGCATGACCAACCATAGTCCTCAATTACAAGTAAGCATTATAAACCAAATCGAGTCTATACTCTAATTCAACATACATAAGTTCATTCACTAAACTGGTCCTTTTTTATTCACATCAAGATCTGTGAATTCAATTACTTAAGAGTAATCCTTATATTCAAGTCATTACTAGGTTCAAGACACTATTTTATTAGCCAATTATTCAACCATTCAAATCTATCCAACATATAACTCTAACTGTAGTCATGCACATTTACACATCTTACTTCCTAACATTTTTCCAAACTTGACTTTAGGTTCTTAAGTTATGATATCGCTGTAACACCCTGAATTTTTAGACTATGACCTGAGTTACTTTTTGAATACGTATAGACCCAAATCTAATGATTTCAAATTTTTATATAGGTGTTAAGATCAATTCCAAGGTGTGGGAAGAGCTTTGGATATGAATTAAGGTCATAAGAAACTTCTAGGTCAAAATAACGTTGAAAGCTTCTTTATCGATTGAGTTTTATTATAAGATTTTACTAGGGTCAACTTCAAACGCACTTACCTCCTTGAATATAAAGAATTTTATAGCAAAAGGTCACAAAATTAAAGTTCTTCAAGTCTTACTTCCAATGTCATTGATCTTTTGTCAATCCAATACCGGAGTAAAAAGTTATGACAATTTTATCAGAGGGTGTCCGTTTGCCAACAGACGACGGGAAAACTGACGGTCTATCCCCTGGATGACGGTCCGTCCCTTTGGCCATGGGGCTGAACTAGTGAGCTTGAAAATTGTCCCCAGGTCGATTGTTTAGACCACAGTCCATCGGGGGACCCATGGTCCATCCTTGGAATCATCTAATGGGTTTATTTGCACTTTTTAAGAGTTTTCTAAGGGGTAGTTTGGTCCTTTCCTTACCCCAAAACCTCTCCCGATGTCTTAAAACACCCAATAATGGTTACATTCTCAGAATAAACATCTCTAATCTTTCCCAATTCCTTTCTCCTCCAAAGAAACGCAACAACAAATAAAAAAAGGGGCTTTCAAGTCCAAAGCTCCAAAAGTTTCAAATTCAAGATTTCTCACTATAAATTCGCCTAATATCAGGTATGTAGGACTTTAATGGGGTGTTCCATTCATACCCATGTCCAAAACTTAGTTTTTTTTATGAATTTCAAAACCATAGTTAGGATTATAAAACCAGTGTTTAAATCCTTATGTTTCTTGAATCATATTCTTGACTTTTCAGAGTATTTATTTATGGTTATTGCCTTTATGAACATCGAAATAATGTCCATGAATAGAAAATATTTAGCGATTATCTTTTCAATTATGATATGAACTTGTATATGAATTTTTGAGTTTTATGTTTTAAAGCATGAAATTAGGTTTATAGTTACAGTTCAAATATTCACAGAAAATAAAGAAAAATCCATAGAAAGGTAGCGTTTTGATAGTTTTCAAGGTATGATTTTTAGTGAAGTACGACCTTTACAGTAGATAGATAGTGATTTTAAATCATTATCGAGCATGTGATTATCAAAATGATTTTAAGAGTTGTATTTAGCACTGAGCTAACAAGGGTTATAGATAGCCCCAGTTCTAGAACTATGTGCCAATATAGGATTATGTTTCACCATAATGTCGGTTGATCATTTAGCCCTAAGATGCTCAGATTAGTGGATCCATATATAGATAGAAAAGTCTTATACCTTGGCAAAGTATGGGGTAGCACTCCCAACTGGGTTCGTTGGACATCATTAGCTCAAGTGATGTATGTCGGCTATAAGAAACTCCCACCTATAAGATTTTTCTTCATTTTCATACTGGACTTGATATGATTATGATGTAATTTTAGATAGCATGATTTCATATATGCATCCTTTCAGTTTAGTTTCAGTTATTACAGATTTATGACTTCATTACTTTATCCCTAAATGAGCTTTTACTCAGATTTCAACTATCATGATTTTCTTCAGATTTTCACCACCTAAAAGTATCTACTTTGTTTAACGATCTTTAATATGATCATCTTTATGTTTCCAGTTAGTATGATTTCATATATATGTATTTCTTCAGAAAGTTTTATTATGATTTTAGCTTAACTATTTTATTTTATTTATTATTATACGTACATACTCAGTACATTTAGACGTCTGATTACATACTCTTTGCCTATATTTTTCATATGATGTAGATTATGGTGATCAAGTTCAGACTCGTGGCTAGTTGTTATCAGTTCAACTTCCAGTAGTGGTGAGTCTTCATCATTCGGGGACCTAGATAGTTGTTTCCTTCCATCCTACTTTTAGACATTGTTATATGGTTAGACTGAAGCATTGTCCCAACAGATTCTGTTATTCAGTTATTAGAAATTTGTAGACATAGAGTATGATTTTATGTTCTCTCTTCGAGCTTGACACTTGACCATTTATGATTTTTCAGAGAGGTTTTAGAACTTCTCTTATGATGTCATTACAGCTTCCGCTAAAATCCCTTATATTATGCTTATTATGCTATGCCAAGGGTTAGTTTGGGATCACTTGTGGTTTCAGACACCACGTCTCGGCTAGGGGGTAATCTCAAGTTGTGAAAACCACATCCTCTTATCATGATTAATTCTTATAACTATCTTTCAGCAAGAATATCCCACATCAAAACACCAGTCAAGGAATTTATACAATAACACATCAAAGCTTAATTAGATCAGTTTAACTTAAATTCCATGTTTTATCCATCTAAACTCCATGCCCGCAGGCCTAAGCATAATTCTCTCATCAAATCTATATTATGCATATGATTTAGAATAAGAAAGCCACACCATGGATGCTCTTTTCCTTCCTTCATGCCTTAGAATGCTCAATCATCTAATAAAGAAGTTGTTACAAGAGTCAATTACTCTTCAAATAAATATTTTGAAAATTCAAATCCACTAATTCTATCCTTATTCACGATCTATAACATTATCCAAGGGTCAATTAACCATTAACTAGTTCTATCATACTCACATTATTCCCATTAATGGAGTTTTAATGCTAAAGATCCTATATTTATTGAATTCAAGATCCCCAACCATCAAAAATCATGTTTTAGAATAACAAATTCATGCTATGAATCGTTAGTTTACAATCTAGAAGTAATTCTAGGTGATATTGTACATATCCATAGGTTTTCCCCATGATTTCATGAATCAAGGATTCTAATCCCCAAGAATTTCACCATAATTCCCCCATTCTAATGATTCTAGAAGATGAACATATTAATTGATGTTAAAAGGGAGTAAAAGTCTTACCTCAACAAAAACTTTTCATCCTAACCTTGAGAAAATTGCTCCTCTAGGGCCATCAAAATAAGCCTATATAATATTTTGGCACTGGTATAGCGAACCTTTGATCGCTATACCAACCTCACTGTGGTGGTCGCGATTGCTATAGCAGTTCTGACCCACGATAGCTTCTCAGCACGGATACCTTTTAGTAAAACATCTATAACTTTTTACTCTAGAAATGGATTAACAAATAGTTGGTGGCATTGAAAAGAAGATTCAAAGTTCTTTTATTTAGTGGGTATTCGGTCCTATAACTCTACATATTCTAGGAGGAGTGATAGTTTGAAGTTGATTCTATTTAAAACTCATATCGAAACTCAATCGGTAAGAATGCTTCCAACTCAACTTTATTCTAGGGGTCTTGTACAACCTTAATTCATATCTAATGCACTCTAACACTAAGGAATTGACCCTAAAACCTATAGCAATTAAGATTCTTATGCTTTTACTATAGATATTTTCAGTAATGACAAAATAAGTCAGTACAAGAAATGCTTGTGATGAAGGAGAAAGTACTCCTAAAGAAGGTTTTTGTGGAGGTTGAAAAGATCAAAGAGTTTACAAGAGAGTTGGTATTCGGTGTTTGCAGAGGAATGATGATTTATGAAACATATTAATGATTCTAGAAGTGGAACAAATTAATAGATGTTAAAAGGGAGTAAAAGTCTTACCTCAATGAAGAATTTCCATCCTAACCTTGAGAAATTTACTCCTCTAGGGCTTTGGAATGAGGTTTTTGAGTTAAAAACCCCAAACCCTTCAAAATAAGCCCATATACTATTTTGGCATCGATATAGCAGAACATTGATGGCTATAGCAGCCTCTCCATGGCAGTCATGACTGCTATAGCGGTCGTGACTCATGATAGCTTCTCAGTATAGATACCTTTTAGTAAAATGGCCATAACTTTTTACTCCAGAAGCGGATTAATAAATGGTAGCTGACATTAGAAAGAAGATTCAAAGTTCTTTGATGTGGTGGCTATTAGGTTCCATAACTCTTCATATTCTAGGAGGAGTTCTCATTTGAAGTTGACCCTATTAAAAACTCATACCAAAACTCAATTGGTTAGGATGCTTTAAACTTAATTTTGTGCTAGGGGTTTTGTACGACCTTAATTCATATCTAATGCACTCCAACACTAAGGAATTGAACCCAACAACTATGGAAGTTAAGATTCTTATGCCTTTACCATAGATATTTTCAACAATGATAGAATGAGTCGTTATAAGAAATTCTTGAGATGAAGAGAAAGTGTTCCTAAAGAAGATTTTCGTGGAGGTTGGAAAGTCCAAAGAGTTTACAAGAGAGTCGATATTCAGTATTTGAAGAGGAAAGATAATTTATGAAACATAAATTGAGCAACTTCATAATTTGAACAATAAATTATTAGCAAAATCAATAATTGACGAATTACATATGTATATGTTCTGACAAAAAAACATTAATTCATAACACAATAAGAATGTTTAGTGGCATATTATCACATGTTAAATTATATTGATCATGTAAAAAAATTATATTGTGACAAAGTATTTACTTACTAATCTTAGGTAAGAAAATCATAGTTCAATTCCTTATGAATCTCCATATAAAGGTGCATTATTTACATCAATTTATATTTCCATCTCAGTTCTAATGACACTTCGGCAAACTCTTTATTCGGGACACTTTTTGTTAACAAAATAAAGAAGATATCTTTTTTTTTATTGGGAATTTCTATCATAGTAATTTTGGACGGGAACAGTTTGTCAGACTTCATTTGAATAGGTAAGCATAGAAATTTTATCTTCCTTCTTTTTTCTCTATCATCGGCAAATTAGATGACTCTCTTTCTATCCAAATTCGGACATGTTTTATCTTTTTTTTTTTTTTAATTTCTGTGTTGTGAGTGTTTTATCACACAGAATGGTTAAATAGTATGTTTAAGAATATGATTAGCTCTGGTTCATTATTATTTTCAAGGATTAATATATGTATGTTTGAGAGTATGATCTTTTTTGTTATTTAAAAAAATCAAAAAAAATTATTTGACCCATAAAAAGTAAAATCTTCACATTCAAATAAGATTCAATAGTGATGCATATGCAATGCACGAGATGCACATACAGCACATGGAATGCACATACGACACACGAGATGTAAGTGTGACTCATGAGAAGCGATCGACACAAGAGATGACTGTATGGCGCACACGATACACATGTGATGTACGTATAACCTAATTTTATTAAATACCTTACGACCTCTTATTAAAAGTTAGCTTTAAACTCAAGAACCATGGCAAACTATCAACTAGGCCATAAATCAAATTCTTGACCTACTAGAATCACCAAAACTCATATTCAACCTCATCAATCCTGAATGTCGATTTTGGTCAAACTTCCTAAGTTCCAATTATATAAAACTAAAAAACTTCCTTAAAATGCATCAGATCACCTCGGGAATAATGTCTCCCATCTCCACAAGTCATAATCATCATTCCAAAGCTATTGGGAGGGTTAAATATGAGAAAAGAAGTGAAAATCACAAAATGATCTTGAGGGTCTTACCTTTCAACTCTTTAAAAATTAAATGAGGATTTAGAAATGTCACGATCCAAATATTAGATCATGTAGATATCTACTCTATTCTTACTAGATAGGATAACTTTTACTACCCAACCAATTATTATGCAGAAGTTTGATGAAAATCCTTTTTGTAGTTAAGAAAATCCTAATATATATATTCACCATAATAATAAAACGGAAACTTTTACAATGTATAAGAAATGAGATCCACAACTTACAACATTACCCATGACCTAGACTAGATATGTAAGCTTCTAATACAATGAATAACCAAAACAAAAGACACAACTCCCACCATAGGAAAAAGAGGAGCAGAAGCTGTTGGTGACTACTTACTGCTTCAAATAAGAAACCTTAACTAATCCTGCAACATATTTATATCCCAAAAAGAGGGTATAACAAGAGTAATATCAGTACAACCATACGTACTGGTAGGTATCATCGATCAACCAGGGTTAGATCACATAAACATCATATAGAAATCACAGAAAGAAATCATGACAATTTATATAATAGATTAATTCCAATTCACAATCCATATGTCCACACAACACCTTCCTATGAGCTTTCAATTATATTTCATTAGCTTAAGAGACCCATTTGACTAGAATTCAATGGCCAATTCAAGTTCCATCTAATAGCCTTGCCTCCTCCCAAACTTGTGAACATTATCCTACTAGTCAACTCCTCATAATTTCCAATTCAAGGATTAAACTATGGTTCTTTACTATTGACACCAAACACACACAATGAGTACTAACTTCATAATGAACTCTATAAGCCAATAGTAGCCACTATCCTTCTATCCTTTTATCTGATTAAGGAAATATTACAACAATTGTCAAGGCATAAGAGTCACACAACATGTAAAATATCTCACCTAAAAAATAATCACTACCACACCTAACGTAAATCAAATATGAGTAAATAAGCAATCAACATATAACAAGCAATTTCAACCAACAAATTACCATACACAAATAACCACATAAAAAACCAATAACCTTAATAAGACAAACCTTTACCCTACAAATTTCTTAATTACAATCACAAGTATAAGTTCAACAACAAAGGGGAAGGGTCTATGATTGTAACAACCCAAAATATCGTTATGTGTGAAAATGCCTCAGAAATTTTTTACTATAAATAACCCGCTCTAAATGGACCCGAGGGAAATTAATTCACGTGGAAAAATAAAGACCAAAGATATTGGGCCAAAAGACCCCCAAAAAATTAGGTTAGACTACGGTCTACCACTGCGGCGGTAAAATAACCACTATAGCGGAACCCGACAGTAACCAACTCGGGGTATTCTAAAAATCTCTTTTGTTTAACCCTTTCCCAGTAGAATATTCACCCTAGAACCACCCTAAACAAACCCCCCTTCTATAGTAATGATATTTCAAAGGTCTAGCTTTACGAGGGTAATTTTGAGATACACTCGACCCGACGTGGGAAGGCATTTGGCACTTGCAGGAGAGCTCTCCATGTTTCATCTTTGATGTAGGATATGGTTTTTAAATGTATAAATAGACATGGGCTAGATTCATGTAATATAAATAGTACTGTCGGGAGCTCTCTTGCATTAGGCCTTTGGGCACGGTGTTGGATGGATGGAAATGTTATAATCCGTCTAGGCCTTATAAACTTATATTGCTGTATTTTATATTGATGTGTTATTCGGGGTAGGAGATAGGTTAAATCTTGTAGTAAGCTTGTATGGTTGAATACATTCCATGGCCAGTAAGCGTAGTGGGGGATTAGATAAGGCAAAAATGGATAGCCAAAAGAAGGTTAGAGTTTGATACATAGTATCCCTAATAACATAGGTGGTCGAGCCTGTGTTAAGGAAGACTAATATAGTGTAAGCATGGAACTTTGGCTAGTAATTTTCTTAATCGAGTTATGCAACCTGGGAGCAAACCAAAAAGGGCAAGATAGCTTCAAAGATGAGCTAATATTGGGGTATGTGGTAGAGTAGGAAGTTCGGTGAGAGAATAGGAGGGAAATGGTAATGTAGTAAGGCCAAGCATGGATTTTTTGATAAAAATGTTTAGAAAGGGTAATACGATACTATGAGAATGCGATTTGAGGTGTGGATAGAGAGAGAGAGTCCAGGATGGCAATTAGGTAAGCTACAATAGCCTCTTAGGGGTATAAGGTATACCATTATGCGAACTTATAAACCAAGGGCATGTACCAAACAAGATAGGTGTTTATTTTAACAATTAGACTTGTTTGACTCTATTCTTATATGTGAATTAAGTATTTGTGATGGATTTTGAGCACTTCTTGTGATTGTTGACTGAATTGTATGTTCATATACATTGATATTGAGAATATGGTGAAATGATGATAATGGTGATGATGATAATGAGGTGATAGGAATTTTATGATGTGATTGATATTATGATGTTCATGATGAGATTTATGAGGTTAAGAAAGAGAAGAGGTGTTACACATACTTTGCATTCATACATTTATTTATATACATTTGAATATGTATTTTACTATATATTCATATATTTGAATGGTGTTGAAACATGTTGAAGAGTCTACATAAGTATAATTGGTTCCGTGCATGGATCGATTTATGGATGAAAAACTGTGGTTCCTTGAGTGGACTGGCCTAAAAAAATTGGGAGTGTATATGGAATATTATAGCAAACGTTGTTACAAGGTACGCCCTAAATTAAGTATGCTACTTATTTTTCCTAAATGTAGAGAGATACAACATGATATATATTGTTGTATCCTCTCTTATTAGGTAGTTGAGGCTGGTAATTATTTATGGTGATGTAATCCCAGGGGTTTATAGTAGTGTAACGAGAATCGATACTTGCCATAGATTAGGAAAATTGATGGCTAGAGGAAAGATCGGGTTAGACAAATAATATCATCCTTAGAAGCTACACTAGTGATGTTAATACAACTGGTATGGGTTAGTGAGAATGGATTGTCAAAGGACAAAGATATATGCAAATATTAGATAGTAGGCAGGTTATAAAGATGGTAGAAGTGGGATGTTAATGACCTCATAACTGGGGAAAAGTAGAACCTGAAATGTTACTTGATGTTATGATTTCTTCCTATTTACTCTTTATTTTATATGTTTCTAACCCTGATCGACTGATGATGCCTAATAGTATGTGTGTTTGTTATGATGCTACACTTACTATATTTCCTACCAGGGATATAGCCATGGTGCAGGTCAGTTAGAGTTTCTATAGAAGCGAAGGCGATCACTCCTCTACAGCTCTTGTTCTCTCGATCTTACATAGATGATGGGTCTTGGAGTCTCCTGTTCCTTGTCTAGTGCTCTTGTACCTATTTAGGCTAGTTTCTGGGGATTCACTAATAGTTGTTTTTCATATTAAATGTATGAGTCAACTCGATAAATGTTTTGAACCAAAGATGGCTATTTAGATGACTAGTTTATTTGGTTAACTTGAGAATTGTTTACACTTCCGTATTAATTGAATGGTTAGGTAGTAAGGGTTCTCCTATCTAGGGTGGCGTTAGGTAGGTGCCGGCATGATCTATGGGTTGGGTCATGACAATATAGAATCAGAGCCAAGGTTACCAGTTTCACAGTACAAGAGCAAATATAAAGTAGAGTCCTCCGGATTAGTGTGTTGACATCCACATTAAATTTGTAGGAAGCTAATAGGCATCTAGGAATCTATCTCACTTTCTTCTCTCTTATCGTGCTATTTCAGTGTTGTCTTCCCGAGTTGAGTCCAATTGGTAGCTGGCTGATTCCAATTGGTATCTCAACCATTGCAATTGGGATTATTGGGTCCCAATTGGTATCTTGCTAATGTTTGAAGGGTTGGGACAAGGTATTCCAACCAGTAGAGGTCAAAAAAAAGAGTAGGTATTAAGTTGTTATGTCGTGAATTTTGATTGATATTGTGTTAAACTATGGGTGCTTTAAATATTTTATTGTGGTATGCTAGAACTATGGGTGCTTTAAATATTTTATTGTGGTATGCTAGAATGCAGCGTGTATTACTTATAATGATTTTTATTGTTTGTTCATACTGTTTCCTGGCTGTTAGATTTTCATATTTACTAAGTACAAGAGTTGATTGTGTATTTTAATTTATATGATGTATGGTCAAGATACCCGGGGATCATGAGGATCGGTGTGACTTTAAGGTGTATCTTCATTTTCATGACTTGAGGCATGCCTCATCTCTCCGTGATTTGGAGTATTCCTTAATTTCTATCCAAATCCTGATGAACTAACCAGGTGACTTGCCGTTTTATGAGAAATATTGTATGGGAAGTGGTACTTGAGAGAAGAGGAAGGTACAAACGTGTTAGAGTTAATCAAATTGAGGAACTAGTTGCGTTAATGATAGTTTGGGTCACCACCTAATCACTGTGGACCTTAAAAATTATAAAACATGATAGTTAGGAATTGTAACCACGTTCAGGGGATAGCATAGTGTGAGAAAAGAACTAGAAGTAGTTAGAAAAGAGGGAAAAAAGTGCAACCACTAGAGGTTACCACTGCAACAAAACCTTTACCCACTGCAGCGGTAAGATTAACTGCTGCAGCAGCTCCGCAAAGTGGCCTGTCAGCTTTTTCCCCTATTTTTGTAATTTTGTAATCATTGCTAATCAACCATGTATTCATGATGGTTAAATATAAAAATCAACTTTGACACGTATTATAAGCTAAAATGATTGTTATTGGAAATGCGGGAATGAAAAATGTCTTAAAAATGTAAGACAAATAAAAAGAGTAAGTGTTTGTTACATACCCCAAACGAGGGCAACCCAAATTCAAATTAATAAAATGTAAATAGGGGGGAAACATCTAGTTGGAGGCTACATATCCAAGGCTCGAGGTATTTGAACACTCCTCCTCCATTCTGCTAAGAAAAGAGAACTCCTCGGTATCCTTCCTTATCAGCTTTGGGCGCTTCTTGGTTGGGAAGTCACACTTGAACATCACCTGGACTACCTTCCACATCCTCACTAGCATATGGTATTGGGAGTGGCGCTTCTTCCTCTCCTCATTTAGCTTCTTTTAGAGCTCAGCATAGGCTCGGTCTGGATCCACGGAGGCAGTCAAACTCAAAGGAGCCAACCCAGGAGAGGGTAGCTGATTCCTCTCTAGGTAGCCTCGAACCGCAGCAAGGTCAGCCTCTCAACCACCGAGTTATGCAGGAGCCTGAGTGGGAGGTATTCCAGAATCCTCACCCCCACCAGCCCGACTACTCTCACCTTCTTCTCCCACCTTTCTCTTATTCTTTCTCCCTCTTTATATGCCCCCACCCCTCAACGAATTGTATGTCACATCGCACCTGTCTATAGTATTTTGAATCTCTCAGGGCACGTCCATCCTATTGCATAGTGTGGTAACCAGGGAAGGAAGGAAAAGATCTTTCACTGACCTCTCCCTAGCATATAAATACTGCCACTCATCCATAATCTGCACCCCCATGTTCACCTCGATCCCAACAAGAGCACACGCTACCACTATAGCCTGATGAAAAGCCGCGTCTGTAACATTTTTTCGAAGGACGAATCCTCTGGGACACCATCTATAACCATACTCTGGCCTCGGTCAAGAAGTAGGCACTTTTAGTCCCCCTGACGCTAGACCATTTCACATCATTGGCTCGACCCACCGGTACTAAGACCCTGGCTACTCACTTCAAGTAATATTCTCCAATCTTTGCCTCAAAAGCGGCATTAGAGAGGTTTGGGACCCCTAAAGCATCATTAATGGTGGAAACATCCACCAAAACCTTCTTGCCTCAGATGCGAATAGTAGGGAGAGGCACTGACTAGTCCACAGTTGGGAGATCGAAATAAAACTCCTGAATAAATTCCATAGTGTATTGTGGGGCTGGCTCAGTCAGCATCTCTAAACCAAAGACTTTTAGCTTGTCATGAAAATCTATAACTCCTCCTCTATATCCCTCATCACCATACCCTACTCATAAAGGAAACTATTATTATATAGTCCTTCCTCATAATGGTCACGATATTCGGTGTTGGAAAATCTATAATAGTGGGGTTGTTGGGCCATGATAATCCTATAAACACCACAAATCCTGAGTTAAAAACCATATTAGGGTGCCACGAGGAGGGGGGAACAAATTTGAAACTGCAAGAATATAAAAACCTAGGAAGGCTACTGCCAGGTACCACCGTAGTGGTTAATTAACCACTATAGTGGTACCACTGTGGTGATAACCTACTGCTGCAGTGGTACCACTATGGTGAAAAAGTTATCGTTACAACATTCTACCGTCCCCAACTCACCAACCTCTCCTCCTATTACAGATTTTTGACTTTTCTGTATATTTTTCAGTATTAAGGGTAGATCAGGCATAGTAAAGTTTATGTGAACTTTTTTATACTAAAATTGGAGTGTATAACACTTGAATTCACCCTCAAGTCACCAAAATTCATTGGGGAAGATGACCCTTTATCTCCTACCCCTTCCATGGCTGAAATCCTTCATAAACTATGTCAATCTTACGTCTCAAATGTTATAGGAGCATTGAATACGTAAGAGAAATTAACATGTTCATTATTTCGTTCAAGAACACCAAAAAAATTCAAGTTTCCAAAAGTTACACCAAAAACCAACCAAAAAACCTTTATTCTAACAAAGTGTCTACAATTCTACAATGAGAAATGCGTAAAGTAAGTAGTAGAGATGAAGATATTATCTTAAGTTTGTCGTTGGAGGGAGATTACACAGAGGTAGTTGAGAGAATTTGAGAGTAGGATTTAAAATAGCGGAAATGAAATATTTCCCCTATTTGAACTGCCGCAAACCGTTGCTGCGGTAACCAACCTCTGTAGCAGTAAACTTCCCAATTGTAAATTTTTATCCTGACTTTTCATGCATTGTGGTATTGCGCAATATCCAGACATTTTGGAAATAATTGGCATGTGAACATTTTTGCAATTCCTTCTGTTGTCCTTGTAGGTCAGGTAAATAAAAGGTGAACCAGTGCAAATAACCATTAAAATGTTGGAATAAATAGTAGGTTAGTCCCATTGTAATTAAAATTGGGGTGGGCTAACATGACTAACAAAAAATTAAGATCATCTCCCCCATCGACAAAAAGTAGGCCAAATTTCTCGATATAGTTGTGCCCGAAAACTTTCGACCCTTACCCGTGGTCGTTTGGGAATGAACGGTGGGTAAATTGGTATCTAATGTAATGACCCAAAATATTGCTAAGTGTTAAAATACCTTGGAAATATTTTACAATAAATAACACGCTCTAAATGGACCCGTGCAAAATTAATTCATGCAAAAAAATGAAGTTCAAAGTGATTGGGCCAAAAAACCCAAAGAAAAATTGGGTTGATCTGTAGTATACCACTACAGTAGTAGGTTAACCACTACAGCAGTAAAATAACCACTACAGCAGAACCCGAAAGTAACCAACCTGGGGTATTTTAAAAACCCTTTTTTGTTTAACCCTTCCTAGTCGACTTTTTACCCCAGAAACACCCTGAACAAACCCCACTTCTCTTGTCATGAGATTTCAAATTCCTAGCCTCAAGTGGTCAATTTCAAGGCACACCCGATGGGAACCCAACGTGGGAAGGCATTTGGCACTTGCAGGAAAACTCTCTCCACTTAATAGCATCATGTTTCGTCTATGAGGTAGGTTATGGTTTTTAAATGTAGCAATAGACTTGGGTTAGATTCATGTAATATAAATAGTATTTCTTAGAGCTCTCATGCATTAGGCCTTCGGGCATGGTGTTGGATGGATGGAAATGTTATAATACGGCTAAGCCTTATAAAGTTGTACTGTCGTATTTTATATTAATTTGTTATCCATGGAGGGATATGGGTTAAATATTATAGTAAACTTGTATGGTCGAATACATTCCATGGCCAGTGAGCATAGTGGGGAATTAGATAAGGCAAAAACGGATAGCCAGAAGAAGGTTAGAGTTTGATACATAGTATCCCTAATAACATAGATGGTCGATCCTGTGTTAAGGAAGGTTAATATAGCATAAGCGTGGAACTTGGGCTAGTAATTATCTTAATTGAGTTATACAACTAGAAAGCGAATCAAAAAGGGTAAGATAGCTTAGAAGACAAGCTAATATTGGGGTATGTGGCAGAGTAAGAAGTTCAGTGAGAGAATTAGAGGGCAAGGGTAATGTAGTAAGGCCAAACATAGATTTTCTATTAAAAGTGTTTAGAAAGGGATAGAGGATAATATGATAATGTGAGTTGGGGTATGGATAGAGAGAGAGAGTCCAGGATAGAAATTAGGTAAGCTACCGCGACCTCTTAAAGGTGAAAGGTATACAATTATGCAAACTTATAAACCAAGTTCATGTACCAAATAGGTGTTTAATGTAGCAATTAGAATTGCTTGAATCTGTGCTTATATGTGAAATAAGTATTTCTGATGTATTTCAAGCACTACTTGTGATTATTGACTACATTGCATGTTCATATACATTAATGTTAAGAATATGGTGAAATGATGATAATGGTGATGATGATGATGATGAGGTGATGGGAATATGATGATGTGATTGATAATATGATGCTCATGATGAGGTTTATAAAGAGAAGAGATGTTGCGCATACTTTGCATTTATACATTCATTCATACACATTTGAATGCTTCTTTTACTGTATATTCATATGTTCGTGTGATGTTGAAACATGTTGAAGAGTCTACGTAAGTATAATTGGTTCCTTGCATAGACCGATCAATTGATGATACACTGCGGTTCCTTGAGTGGACCGGCCTATTAGGAGTGTAGATGGAATATGATAGCGAACGTTGTTACAAGGTATGCCCTAACTTAAGTATGCTGCTTATTGTCCCTGAGTGTATAGAGATACAACTTGATGTATAGAGTAGTGTCCTCTCTTATTAGGTAATTGAGGCTGGTAATTGTTTGAGGTGATGTAATCTCGGGAGTTTATGGTAGTGTAATAAGAATCGAGAATTTCCATAGCTTCGAAAAATTTCTGGCTAGAGGAAAGATTGGGTTAGCCAAATAGCATCAACCCTAAAAGCTACACTAGTGATGTTCATACAACTGTTACGGGTTAGTGAGAATGGATTGTCAAAGGACAAAGATATACAAAAATGTTAGATAGTAGGCAGGTTATAGAGATGATAGAAGTGGAATGTTAATGATCTTATAACTGGGGAAAAGTAGAACCCGGAATGTTACTTGATGTTATGATTTCTTCCTATTTACTATTTATTTTATATGTTTCTAACCCTGGTTGGCCGATGATGCCTACCACTATGTGTGGTTGTACTGATTCTGCACTTAATATATCTCATACCGGGGATATAGCCATGGTGCAGGTCAGTTGGAGTTTCTATATCAGCAAAGGCTATCACTCCACTCTAGCTCTTATTCTCTCAATCTTACATGGATGTTGGGTCTTGGAGTCTCCTGTTCCTTGTCTAGTGCTCTTGTACCAGTTTAGGCTAGTTTCTGGGGATTCACTAGTAGTTGTTTTCCACATTTTATTTTCATATTAAATGTATTAAGATGGATTTATGTATGAGTCAATTGGATAAATGTTTTTAACCAAAGATGGCTATTTATATGACTGGTTTATTTGGTTAACTTGAGAATTGTTTATACTTCCGCATTAATTAAATGATTGGGTTGCAAGGGTTCTCCTATCTAGGGTAGGGTTAGGTAGGTTCCCGCACTATCCTTGGGTTGGGTCGTGAAAATGAATCCTCTCAATAACATAAGTGAAAACCACACCAAATCATTCATCACTTAATCATCACATACGAGTAGTCTAATGCGACCTTGATTCACCATAACACTTTATGTAAGACAAATAAACAATCCATGAATGAATAATATGAAATAATGTATCACAACCATCAGCTCAACCATTAAAAGTGTACACACATACTAAGGGGACTTAGATGCTCAATAGTCATGACCTACAACAGAACTTAGATGCTCAATAGTCATGACCTATAACGGTCCAGATTCATCCGTGTATAGTACTAACATGATACTCAATTATCCGAATATCATAATATCAATCATAACCATCACTACATCTACTTACATTTGTACATACATACTAAGGGGACTTATCTGCCCAATAGTCATGACCATCAGGGGACCAACTTCATCTTTGTATCTACTGGTATGGTACCCGACCCTACGAATATCATAATATAAGATATCAAAATCAATTATCATGAAGATATAATGTAGTGCACTAACAATGCAAGTGTACATTTTATCTAGACTGTTAGTCAAATTTAATGTTTACTATTTTATGTATACAACCAATATCACCCAATTCACCAATCATAAGTATGCCCGAAGGCCAATTCAATAGCATATTCATACAAGCGTTATCAAACATATTCACAAATTAAAAATATGTCCAAAAACCAATCAACAACTTATTAATATAATCATGACCAACCTAATTCCTTAATTACAAGTATGTCTGAAGACCAATCAATTGCTTATTCATGTAGGAATTATCAAAACCAAATAGAGTCTATACTCTAATTCAACATACATAAGTTCATTCACTACTCCAGTCCTCTTTTATTCACATTGATATTGGTGAATTCAGTTACTAAATAGTAACCTTTACATTCAAGTCATTACTAGGTTCAAGACACTATTTCATTAGCCAATTATTCAACCATTCGACTCTATTCAACTTATAATCTAGCTTTAGTACTACACCTTTACACATCTTACTTCCAAACACTTAGCCAAACTTGACTTTAGGTTCTAAAGTTATGACACCGTATCCTCTTATCATGATTAATTCACATAACTATCTATCAGCAAGAGTAACCCACATTCAAAACACGTACAATGGTGAAATCATCCCTTTTAAGGTATTAAAATGAGTTTTATAGATTGCAAGCTCACATAATTCTTCTATTGTTACCCATATTCATAAATTCACCTTGTAATTTATCAAGTAAGTCATACAAACACAAAACACCCATCAAGGAATTTATACAAACATGTATCAAAACACAATTAGCTCACTTTCACTTAAATTTCATGTTTAATACATCCAAACTCTATGCCCGCAGCTCTAAGCATGATTATCGCGTTAAATATATATTATGCATACAATTTATAACCATAGTATACTACTCATAAATCATAATCTAACTCATCCAAAGATCTTGGAACAAGCAAGCCACACCATGGATGCTCAATCATCTGATAAACAAGTAGTTATAAGAATAATTAATCAATCGCTCTTCAAATAAATACTTCAGAAATTTAAACCCATAATTCTATCCTTATTTATGGTTTGTAACATTACCCAAGGATCAATTAACCATTAACTAGTTCTATCATACTCAAATTATCTTTATTAATAGAGTTTTAAAGCTAAAAATCCCATCTTTATTAAATTCAAGGTCCCCAACCATCAAAATTCATGTTTTAGAATAACAAATTCATCCTAGAAATCATTAGTTTACAATTTAGAATCAATTTTAGGTAATATTACACATACCCAAGAATGTCACCATAATTCCCCATTCTAATGATTCTTGAAGAAGAATGGGTTAATTGATGTTAAAAGGAAGTAAAAATCTAACCTCAATGATGAATTTCCATCCTAACCTTGAGAAATCTCTCCTATAGGGCTTTGGAATGAATTTTTTGAGTTAAAAACTCCAACCCTATCAAAATAAGCCTATATACTATTTTGGCACTGCTATAGTGGACCTTTGGTCGTTATTACAACATCGCTATGGCAGCCATGGCCGCTATAGCGGTCCTGACTCGCGACAGCTTCTCATCACAGATACATTTTAGTAAAACACCATAACTTTTTACTCTACAAGATTAATAAATAGTTAGTTGTGTTGGAAAAAATACTCAAAGTTCTTTAATTTGGTGGGCATTGGGTCCCATCACTCTTCATATTCTAGGAGGAGTAATCATTTGAAGTTGATCCAAGTAAAACCCCATACTAAAACTCAATTGGTAAAGATTCTTTCAGCTCAACTTTATGCTAAGGGTTTTTGTACAATCTTAATTCATATATAATTCACTCCTACACTAAGGAATTGACAACAACACCTATAACCATAACACATAATGGGTCTGTAACAATCATTGTTGTAATTTTTAGCTTTTATTATTTTTTGACCATTTTACCCTTTCTCGTACTTTCTATATGCTATTTAGGAGTTGTGGGGATGGTTGACATGGTCCCTAAAGCATTAGGAGTGATTTGAGTGACTTTGAGGTTTTGATTAGCCTTATAAGTGAATAGTTTGACTTTAGTCAGCATTTTTGTGATCCAAGCGTAGGATGGTGATTCTGTCTGTTTCATTAGATCCGAAATATCAACTTTATATTAGTAACATATTTGCTTTAGGTTCTGAGCCTTTATATTTATTTTTCACCTCTTAGACAAGAAACTAGTTAAACATAGCCTAAAGGGGTCCCAGGGGATAACTTGTTGAAAATAATCTCTTTTCGTAAATCTGACAGTTCCATTGAGTCCGAAAGTCAAAATTAGCCTAGTAGAATAATTAGATTATTTTTGTGGGGTCCCAAAAAAATCTCGAGGGTTCATTGGAAAGAATTCTAGACTTGGGCTTCAGCTGGTGTACAACTGTTGGTGCACTAGGTGGTCCTTCTATGCGTACGCAGTCTTGGCTCGTGCATGTGGTGAAACACCAGCCTAGTTATCGTGCACGTGACCTAGTTGTCTTGCACACATAGTGTATTACCTGGTCTAGGTCGTATTTCCTTCAATGCACACATGGTGGGTTGGATGCGCACACATAGAAGGTACTATTCATCAGAATAGTATTTACACTCCATTTTTGTGATTTTCTCCATTTTTCACCATTTTTAGACTTTGGGAGCTCGGTTCTTGGCGATTTCAAAGATAATTTTCATCAATCTTCTGTGGGTAAACTCTAAAATCCTATTTTATCATTTCCTATAGATTTTATCTTCAAAAAAACTTCAAAACTTGGATTTCAAACTAGTAATTTTGGGGATTTTACCTGGTATTGGGAAAAATAGCTTTTCTTCGATATTAAGCTTTATTTAAACTCTTTTTTCAATGGGTTTTCATTATTAGAGTCGTTGAAGTATGGAAAACATGATTCTCTAATAAAATTTTGATTTTACCCTTTTTTTCTACGGGGTTGATTTTTGAACTATTTTAGAGCTGGAATGAAAGTAGATAATATGGGTATCATTTGACTTCTTTTGATGTGTAGATTACGTTTTTGATAAATTTGGTTTTTTTGAAGCCACACATAAAGGAAAGGCTCCATGTTGGAAGTTCCAGGCTCGTGTTTTGGCTTTTTGAGGTAAGTTATGGCCTAACTTTTTTTAGACGAGGCTGGGTAGCTAACCATTTATGTAAAGTATGCTATGGGTTGGGGATTGCATCATGAGATTTGTATTTTTAGATATTTATTTTATTGTGTTGCCAGTGTGGAGGTTTATTTGAGTATTATTGTTGACTTGAGATATTATTATTATTGTGATGCCCAAATTGGGGCCTATATAAGCATTATATTTGACTTAAGAGGTGGTTATTGTGGTGATATCCAAGTGGGGATTGATATCGGTCTTGTTTAAGCATTATTTTCCATCTATATTTATTGTGATGCCTGAGTGGGGGTTTGAATTTATATTATTGATGTCTTACATAATTATTCAGTATTGTGGTGCCATGAGATGACTTATATCATGATTTATTGAGATTTGAGGAGATTTGAGCTCATTTGATACCACCATTGACTTGATCCATTATATGATATTGTTTTAGTTATGAACATGCATCCTCATTTTATTCATCTGTATACATGGAATTGCTACTACAGAGAAGCATTGATTTTGAAAGAAAATAAAACACTTTATAATACCCTTGGACGAAGACTTTATCGACCAAGTTGTTTGATTTATGAGATTGAGATTGTGAAAGTATATGGGTTGTCAACCCACCATGAGTTCTGTCTTAGAATCTTATGCTCGGAATGTGTATACGAGTCCATGCGATAGATTCCATGCAATGGCTTACTTCATCATCATCCCACTACATTTGTATTACATTGCATTTTTTGCACTTCTAATTATGTGTTTGTTTTTGTGTATTTAGCCTTGTATTATATATTCGTGCATAGTTATTCTTATATAGATATTGTAGTTATAGAATTATTAGGAGATACGATTTGAGTCACCATTGGGAACTTTTCTATATGTAGGTGGAAGCGTACTTATAGTATTCTTTACTTGTTTAGTTTTCTACTTTGCTCAATTGGCCTATGATACCTATGAGTACAAGTAGACCGTACTCACTCCTACTTCTGTGCCCATTTGGTGTAGATTCCAGTACGAATGTGACCCACAGTAGCTGATTTATGTTGTGAGAGCTGATCTAGAGTACTAATGAGCTCCCCATTCAGAGTCTTATCCCACCCTCCATATATCCTTTATGTCTTTACTTGTGTTCAGAGACAGTGATGTATTATTAGATTTCAATATTGTCTTAGATGCTCTTTATACTTAGGATACCAGGTTTTGAGATTCAATTGTATTTTTATTCACATATTTACATTTTATGATTATTATGGCCTGACTTCGTTCTAGAAGTCTTGTATTACTTTATTTCTTCTCTTTTTCATATTTCATATATGTTATGGATTTTTATCTTACCTACCAAGGTTGGGTTAGGATAGGTGTCATTATGACCTCAGTTTTTGGGTCATGACAAATTGGTATTAGAGCACTAGGTTCACCAGTCTCATGATTAAAAAAATAGAATGTCTAATAGAGTCCTGCTGATCGATACACTGACGTCCATATCTATCTTGGGGAGGCTATGTGACATTTTTAAAAAAACTTCTCTAATTTGATTCCATATCATGCGTATTAGTCATGTACAATATTCTAAATCGGTATTCTAAACTAGAGCTAGAGTTGTTGAGGAAGCTGAGATAATACCCGCTATTAGAGCCCCAGTCAGGGGGTGAGGCAAGGGTCGCGACTGAGACAAGAGTAGAGGATGGGGACAAGGAGTGGCTCCAACTAGAGGATGAGCTAAAACATTCTCTCTCGAGCTTGAGATTGAGCATAATGAAGAGGTTTATCATCCAAATGATATGAGACTAGCTCAGGCCCCTCAGGGTTTTATGGTTACCCCATTATTGCAGGATCTGTTGGTTTGTCTTTTGGGCTATTTGGATGGCATTCCGCAGAAAGGTATTCTACCAAGTGCACTGGATGGTTCTTAGACTATAAGAGGTGTACAATTTCCAGGATAGGCTACTACTCATGGTTTTCAGACTTCCAAGGCACAATCAACTATTGTGATGACCCTATATATTGATGCTTTACCTACTAGATTAATTATTCCACCTATTGCTCCAGGTCCTATTATGTTTGCTGATGAGTAGAAAAAAATTGAGAGATTCATCATATTGTCCCCTCCCAAGTTCAGTGATGCCATTAGTGAGGATGCTTATGAGTTTTGATTGACTGTCAGGTGAGGTTTCATAACCTCAATTTGCTTGAGTCCCATGGTATTGCTTACACTACCAACCAATTGACTGATGTTGCTAGGTAGTGGTAGAGATCTCTTGTCAGTTTTAGGCCAGCAGGTTCCCCTCAGTTGATATTGACCTAATTTTTTGAGACTTTTATGGAGTGGTTTATATCCTTTAGCTTGAGGGACTAGCGGAGAGATGAGTTTGATCATTTAGAGTAGGACTTCATGACTATTGCTGAGTATGAGGCTCATTTTCATGCCTTGTCCAGATATGTCATTTCTAGTATCTCCATTGAGTCTAACAGGATCAAAAAGTTTGTTAAGGGTTTGTCTAGTTATTACTAGTTGGCGATGACTCAGTTAGTGGTTTTTGGTGGTTCTTTTCAGCATATAGTGGATCATTTCAAGATGATTGAGACTATTTTCCAGGGTGTGCAGGGTGGTGGTGCTAAGAGGGTGCATCGATAGGGTGTTTTCAGTGGTCATGCATCTTGTGGTAGCGATTTCTTGGGCAGAGGTTCTCATGGATATCATAGTAGACCAGTTCAGGTAGCTTTGCAGAGTTCAAATGGTTTTTTTGTAAGTTCTGAGACTCCTAGTGGTTAGAGATCAAGCCATGCAGGCCGAGGGTCTTATTTTGGTTCATTAGGTTGTAGAGGGCATTTTGGTTCTTTTGGGTTCTCTCAGTATGATTCTTCTAGCAAAGGGTATTTTTGGTGTGATAAGCATAGTCACTTAGTGAGGGATTGTCCCAGATATGCAATTGATTTTTCCTAGTAGTGATCTCAACTTTAGCTTTATCTGACCCCAGTTTTAGCAGTTAGAGGTAGTAAACAGGGCAATAGAGGTAGTTCTAGAGGTACCAGAGGTAGAGCTCAGGGGGCTCGTGGTGGTGGATGAAGAGTTACTCAGTCTAGTAGCAGACATAGTCAATGCTATGCTTTTTTGAAGAGACATGATACAAAGGCCTCTAATGTAGTGATTACAGGTATCATCCCAGTTTTCTATCATTCCGCTATAATACAATTTGATCTTGGGTTTATATTCTCTTATCTGTATGCATATTGTTTTACTGGTATTGATGCTATGTATGAGTCCCTTGCTATACCTATTCATGTATCTACCCCTGTAGGTGATTCTTTAGTGGTGGATCAGGTGTATCAATCTTGTGTTGTTACCTTTTTGGGGTGTGAGACTTGGGTGGACTTGATTATCCTTGATATGGTTGATTTTGATGTTATCTTGGGTATGGATTGCTTGGCTGCTTATCATGTAGTTTTGGATTGTTTTGCCAACACTGTGACTTTAGCTACACTTAGTATTCTGAGATTAGAATAAAAGGGTGCTTCTAACTCATGTCTGAAGAGTGTTATATCTTTTCTACGTGCTCGTCGCATGGTAGGAAAGTGTTGTCTTTCCTATTTGGCCTATATTCGTGATACTAGGGTTACTTCACCACCTCTTTTGGATTTTGTGTGAGTTGTTAGGGAGTTTAGGAATGTGTTTCCTACGGACTTGCCTGGTATGCGTCTGGACTGGGATATTCATTTTGCTCTTGATGTTGAGCTGGGCACTAAGCCCATTTCCATTCCTCCTTACAGTACGACCCTAATAGAGTTAAAGGAATTGAAGGAGCAATTACATAATTTGTTGGATAAGGGTGTCATTAGACCGAGTGTGTCTCCATGGGGTGCTCCTGTCTTGTTTGTGAAGAAGTAAAATGGATCTATGCACATGTGTATTGATTATCGATAATTGAATAAGGTGACTATCAAGAACAAGTATGATGATTTGTTTGATCAACTTTGGGGTGCTTTAGTGTTTTCTAAGATAGACTTAAGATCTGGTTATCGTCAATTGCACATTAGAGCTTTGGATGTTCCGAAGATGGCTTTTCGAATGCAGATGGCCATTATGAGTTCTTGGTTATGTATTTTAGGATGACTAATGCCCGACAACATTTATGGAATTGATGAATAGGGTATTATGGCCTTATCTTGATTCCTTTGTGATTGTGTTCATGGATGATCTCTTGGTTTATTTCAAGAATGAGATCGGCCAGTGTATCATAACCACACACAGTTACCACACAATTACGATATACTCTTTTTGCAATAATATATTCACCAACCGGTGTAGATACTTCAATTGACTTAGTTAATAATTCTAGTGCTTTTGCAAATTTCTCAACAATCAATGGAGTAACATAGGATAACGTAGAACCCGGGTCAATCAATGCATATACATTATATGAAAATATGGATAATGTACCTGTGACAACATCAGGAGAAACCTCCAAATTCTATCGGTCCACTAGAGCATAAGTGAGATTCTGGACCCCACTAGTACTGGATGCTCCTCTGGCACCTCTACCACGACCAACAGACTGCACACCTCGGCCTAAAGAAGGAACCGATGATGATGATGCAACGGCCGATCCCGCAGGTCGAGCTATACCACCCATGCTCCTATGGGGACACTCTTTCATCATGTGTCCCATCATACCGCACCAAAAGCAAGTATTTGTCCCCAACCGGCATGTACCTGCATGAATACGCCTGCAGTGCTGACAGTACTGACGAGGAAATCCTGCTGCCTGTGATCCATGAACTCCACTACTCTGCTCAGATGGACTGCCTCTAAACCCTTGGAATTGAGAGTGAGGGCCTGCTGTGGAGTAAGAGAATGTCGGTCTAGGCGGTCTAGGAAACATCCGAGGTCTAGATTCTCCTTGGGTTATCATAGACTGTCCCATAGGTCTAGCTCTTTTGCACTGTCCTCGTTCAGATTCATGTACTCTTCTTTTTTGCCTTGGGTCCTCCATCTTTTGTGTGAAGGCCTGAATTCTAGCTATATCCATATCTCGATTTAAAGCAACAATAGTGCAGTCTCTTACCAAATATGGCTCTAATTTGTCCTCATATCTATGGACTCTATCTGTCATCGTAGCCACTACATTAGGAGCATATCGAGCCAAGGAATTAAACTGCAAGTTGTATTCTCTAACGCTCAGATTTCGTTGACAGAGATTTAGAAACTGATCAGCACGTGCCTCCCAAATCTCATATGGGAGGTAATGATCAAGGAATGCCATTTTAAATTCCTCCCAACCAGCTGGGAGTGCATCAATACCCCTCGACCTTTTCCAGTCCTCATACCACAATATAGCCTCTCCCTTCAGTCTATAAGCTGCTAACTCAACTGTTTCTACACCTGTTACGTGCATCACATCTAGTGCCCTTTGAATTTGGTCCACGAAGTCCTGTGGATCTGCTTTCAGATCTGACCCTGTGAATATGGGATGGTCTAATTTCAGGAAGTCCTGTGTTCTGCGACTCGCCACCCTGGCCGCATCATCCTCATTTATCATTGGACCAGTTCGTCCCTGTGTCTATGCAGCAACTAGCTGTGTCAACATATGTACTGCATTTCTCAAATCCTGATCGGTGGCATTCATTGGTGGTTCTGCGGGTACTTCTCTACCTCTTGGCTCTTCTGGAGCTGGAAAAGTAAAGGAAGACCGCGATGCAATTTCAGTGTCAGCCCTACCTTGACTAGCTTAGTCAGGTGGTGATTTGCTTGTGCCTTCACCAGCAAGCCTTTCTACTTGCTTACCTTTTCCTCTACCTCTTCTTGTCATTGGCATTTTACTCTATCAAAGAAAATCAATTCCAATGGTTAGATACAATTCCACTTACCATATTGGCTCTATTGCACGATCTAGAAGTGAAGAAAAGAAACAACATCCTAAATGCCCCGTAGCCTCCTACTTATAAATGTGGTGCACAACACATTGATAAGTAAGACTCTACTCAGACACGACTTTGTAGACACCCTTAGAACGACCTGCTCTGATACCACTTTTGTCACGCCCCGTATCCCAATGGGGTGGACTGGCACCCGAAGCCGACAAGGCACAAGTGAACCAATCTTTGCTCAAGTACACTCATAAGCATATCATAAGAAACGTCATCATCACGTAAGAACATCAAATGCTAATAAGAAATCATGGAACATATGATCTATATATATACGTGAAACTTGACCGTTAGGGCCATCAAGTCAAAAAGGACATACATCTCTTACGTTCATGTACCCACATGTGTCTACAAAAGCCTCTAACAGATGCATTTACAAGACAAACTGAAAGTCGGGACAAGTCCCCGCTTTATACAACATGTACAATACCAAAACACATGTACAACTGTGACTCGAAAAGCCCCGAACCAACTGGAGCTCACCAAAGATCCGCAAATAACTGGCAGCCTACTGTGGGGGTCTACTGGCACCTGTGCCTACAGCAAGTAAGGTAAGTCCCACAAGGGACGTCAGTACGAAGAATGTACTGATTATGCAAGGCTCAAATGAAACTCTAAGAATCATAAATACATCAATGAACTCAATTACAAATGAATAACCAATACGGATAAGTCACCATTCTGTGTTTTGGGAACCATGTATATTGCTTTCATTACTTTCGTTGCTTCTTTGCTTCTATGTTTATTCATCTTTGCCTGTGACATGTGAAACCTGGGCCCCGACTGAACAGTGGATTTTAACATAACATAATGTTATGTTGGGATCGGCTCGAGCTAGGCTTATGCCTCTAGAGATACCACCCATAACTCAATACATCGGGCTCGGCTCGAGCTAGGTTATTACCTCTAGAGCTGCCACCCATAATCTCATATCTCAGGTTTGGCTCGAGCTAGGTTATTACCTCTAGAGCTACCCCCTGTCAGGATCGGTCTGAGCTAGGCTTATGCCTCTAGGACTGCCCCCTGATACAATAATATCTGCATCGGCTTGAGCTAGGCTTATGCCTCTAAAGCTGCCACCCATACTCAATCATTAAACACATGTGCATTACTTCATTCATTACTTTTGAGATTTGTACAATGATAGTCATAAAATTATTGGAATCATAGGACCTTTGGAACATTAGTCAATGAACACGGGACATGTGAATCATAATTGATCAATGAGTATGAAACATGTGATAACATCAATTGGTAACCAGGAATAGGATACCTTAGAACATTTCGGAATGGAACAATTATAATGTCAATGTGACTACTATGTCCTGCAGAAGGATTGCAAAAATAGACAGTTTTACACATAGCACACTGTCCAACACTTTGCCAACACAAACAACATGATTTATACACCATATTAAACATATGATATACTAAAACATGAGAATAAATACTTACCAAAGTTTACCAAAGAGTGATCTTGTCCCAACAAGTGTATTTGCCTTAGGGTTTGTGTGTAGAGAAAAGGTTTGGATAATTCTAGAAAATGGCATGTGTAAGGTGTTGAACAAAAATCTGATTTTTAGTCCCTTTTATAGTCCCATTTAGTCTCATTCTTAGCCACATATTTCATGTGTTTACTTGGTCAATGAAAGAGCAATGCAAGAATGGGTCAAAATCCGTTTTGGGCCATGTCTTTCTTATGATTTTTGAGCCTCATTTGGGCCCAATGGCACAAGACTCATTAATGCCCAACAAATTAATGTTATAATTCATCAAATCTCTAGTCGTATAGGTTCAGAAATATACGGGGCGTGACATCATGCTTTTGTGTTGATTGAATACTCTTGGTTCATAAATAGGGTTTGCTTGTTTAAATTAATCACATGCTTTATCGATTCCTACTTTAATTGAGCTTGAAAGTGGAGATTAGAGTGGGAATTTCCCATATACTTTGACTAATGCTTGAAAGAGCTAATTGAAGTTGGGAAAGGTTAATTTAGCGTGATTTGGGATGCATGACCCATCTAATGAATTTGATACTAGACATGGTAGAATACTAGCGTAGCCATAGATTAGAACTATTTGTATTGGCACTTGGCTAATATTTGACAGAATTTAGCCAAGAAATATTCGTCAATTGGTCAACCGAGTGGCGGATGCTTGAGGTTCAAAGGCTAATTTGCTAATCCATGATTAATTCGTGAATAATTAGTTAAATACAATGAGTCGTTGATAGAATTAATTCCTGTAGTCATTTCCCTTGTTTTTATTCATTTGTGAAAAGCCATTGATCAATTTGTCCATATTAAAAATTGGTTCTATACTTGTAACGTTTTAATATTGAAAACTCCCCAAAAATACTTGTATACTTTGTTCATATTATAGTGAGTTGCTTTTATTCCTTACTTTCTCAATCACTAGTCATATTATTCCTCATGAGATTGATCCTGACTCTAAGTTTGATAAATATATTGCATAACGAGCACGTACATTAATTTTTAGAGTGTATTTGAGCATTATCATGGCCTCTAGATGCAGATCCCAATATGAGTGTGACCCATGGTAGCTGATTTGCGCTTTGAGAGCTGTTCCGGAGTACTGGTGAGCTCCCCCGTCTGGAGTCTTGTTTCAACCTCCATCTATCCTTTATGTATTTACTTGTATTCAGAGACAGTGATGTATTATCAGATTTCAGTATTGTCATAGATTCTCTTTATACTTATGATACCATGTTTTGGGTTTCAGTTGTATTTTTATTCACATATTCGGATTTTATGATTATTGTGGCCTGACTTTGTTCTAGAAGTCTCATATTGCTTCATTTTTTCTCTTTTGCATATTTCATGTATGTTGTGGATTTTTGGGTTACCTACCTATCACAACCCGATTTCTCAAGTCATGATGGCGCCTACCTTATCCCGCCAGTAGGCAAGCCAAGCCATAGCCCGAAATGACGAGTAATGGGCTAACAGGCGAAAAACAAGAAAAGATAAGAAAGAAATGATAACAGTAGTGATAATAAACCGAAGTAGAAAAGAAACATATAAAATATATCGAAACGGGAGAAGGAAGAGGACAAAATATACAAGATAAACCCCTCCCAAGACCTGGTAAGGTCGGTACTAGAGCCACTACTACCAAAATAAAAGTACTAGATAGTATCCAAAATGTACCTAATATATACAAAGTAGTCTCGAATGCAAAAGACTAAACTGGAACAAATAGAGGAGGATCAGCCTCGGACGCTAGCAAGCTCACCCTGCTCCGGATCAGTACTGAGACAAGCTAATCATGTTAACGCCTACGGCTAGTACTCGGATCTGCATTATGAAAATGATACAGAAGTGTAGTATGAGTACGAAAGCAATGGGTACTCAGTAGGCATCATCGGCCGACTGAGCCCAAATATAGTAAAAGTATAACTAAAATGCGAGAGTATCATCTAAGTCAACAGTAGATAGGGATAAGAAAGTAAATGGCTACTGAGCTATGTAACTGCGAAAAAGGAAATAAATAAGAACTATATAAGAAAGTAAAAGACTCAGAAGTAAGAAAACAAACCAAACATAACCTAAATGGGCCCCTATAAGCCTAGAAGGCACACAGAAGAAGACAATTAACCTGACTGTGCCCCCATAAGCCGGTGGGTACACACAAGAAGTAACTATAGTGAAGGCATAGACAACCCATAGCCTAACCGATCTCAGGTAACCTCTAGATCCCAAATCCATGATAAATTCATCCAAGTGTGCACCGGGCTTGAAACAACACCAATAGGTAATAACGAGAGGCCAAATGCCGGGCTTGAATAGGTAATAATGGATAATAACGAGAGGCCATACGCCGGATTCAAACTGAAAATACTGGTAATAATGAGAGGCCAAATATATGATATACAACAGAACTCAAATCAGATGCCCGACTCAAACCGAAACTCATAAAATCAATCTCCCATAAAAACCATAATCGGTACTAGAACAGTGCCAGAACTAATAATATATAGAAGGAAATATGTATATGTCGGTCCTTGACCGAAAATTGAATGTATTTAAAGAAATGAACTCCTAACTTACTAAAAGGGAGCAATCCAAGGTTTCTAAGTTTAACACAATGCTACCACATCATAAATCCTAAACTCAGGCATACAGATTCACTAAGGCAAGGTGGGTCCCCAATAACTAAGTTAACGACTAATGGTTCCTGCCAAATACTGCTCTACCCAAGGTAAAAGAGCTAAACAGGTTAGAAAGAAAGTCTACGTCAACCTAAACCCAGGGTAATACCTAAGAAGGGAAGTCAAAAGCTTAACTAAGACTAAGGGTATCTAACGTAAAATACACTAGCTATGAAAGGTAGCGGGGCCCACTACGGGGTCCCAAAAACCAAGTCCGGGCCAAAACCTAATCTAACCTAGTCTAAGGATCCCCAACCCCAACTAAAGGTACTAAAAGCATTACCCGAACCTATAAGGTAATGCTATATCATTCTAAGGGAAAAACAAGCACGAAACCTACCAAAATGGGCCCCTGGCCGGCTAAATACAACATAAAATACTAAATCAATAACCGGGCTACAACTACCTACCCAAAACTAGCATAATAGCTCACAATTACCATAAATAAACTCAATCTAAGGATAGGGTAAGCATATCCTACAAGGATGCCTCCGAATGCTCGCCAAATCCTCAAAACTAGAGCTTTCACCTTTTCAAGAGGCCTCCGACACATGCCACGCTGTCAAAACAACATTCTATGCATCAAGATGAGAAGAAGCCGTCATAGCATCCCATGCTGCTTAAGGATCAAATGCCACAAAACTGTAGCTAAATCGGAGCTCAAACAGTCCCCAAATCAGCCCCAATACCAACGGAGAAAATCAAGTATCAAATACGTGAATTAGGCGGAATCTAACCGGAATACTTCTAAGATACGAATGTTATACACGTAATCGTACAATTTTCGAGCTAAAACAAACTTCTTCGCACTCAAAACTCACTGAATTCGAACTCATAAGGTCTTAAAATGGAAGTTTTCACACTTGGGCAATGGCTGATAATGAAATGAGGACTTTATATAAAATGACAGCGATGGCCGCTTTAGCGGTCAAATGATCGCTAAAGCTTTCACCGCTAAACTACCAAAGGGGTCACTTAAGCGACCAGATCGGCTAGGCCCGCTAAACCACCCAAGGGCCACTTAAGAGGCCAAGGGACACTAAAGCGGCTAGGCCAAGGCTGGCCAGTTCCGTTTAAGCGGCTGCACTAGAAAACTTGACACTAGCCATGTTAAGCCAAACCCAACTGACTCTGACCGGGTGGTCGGGATTGGTTCAGAATCCTGTACGCACAAACGAACTAAGCTATCCTGCCAAATTTGATATTGCAGACTCAACAGTTCTATCAAAATTTCCATACGGGGTGATTTCGATAAAAAGTAGGGTCCATACCCCAAGGAGCCATTTTTGCCAAATTCCAACCCATAGCCCAAAATGAGTCTGGAAGCCTTGGGACCCAGATCAAGGGTCCCCCAGCCTAAAATCGACGTTCCAAAGCTGTTGAGATTGTCAAAAATGGAATTCGAGGCTATTTACTTGAGGTCTAGGCCCGAGACCCATTTCTTAGCTTCAAAAGCTCCTAAACATGGAAATAGCTCTATAAACCAAATGAACTGCCCTGTAACCGAACTGTCAGTCCCAGTAAGTTTTAAATGACCTAGGGAAGCTATAGGAAAGCTATAAATGCAGAAAATACACAAAAATGAGGGAAATTACCTAACAGGTCATTACAATATCCACTACTAAAATGATTTTCGTCTGCGAAAATAAAAGATAAGAAAGTACCTGAAGGCTGGAACAGGTAGGGGTACTGGGCTCACATATCGCGCTCGGTCTCCCAGGTAGCCCCTTCGACTGGACGATGATGCTACTGAACCTTAACTACAGGTATGTCCCTGGAGTATAACTACCTGGCATCTCTGGACAAAATAGACACAGGCTCCTCTACAAATGTCAACCTCTCATCTAACTGAACCGAGTCTCATCGAAGAACGTGAGACTCATCTGGGATATACTGCCACAACATAGACACATAAAACATGGGGTGAATGGCTAAAAAGGTAGGAGGCAGTGCCAACTCATATACTACCTCCCCAAGTGTCGATAATATCTCAAATGGTCCAATATACCTAGGGTTGAGCTTGCTACTACTCCCAAATCTCATCACGCCGTTCATGGGCGATACCCGTAGAAAGACCCTGTCACCAACTCTGAACCTCAAAGCACGATGCCTACGGTCAATATAACTCTTCTGCCTACTCTGAGCTATCCGTAGACTATCCTAAATCACCTAAACCCGATCCAATGACTCACGAAGCAATCGATACCGTGAGGTCTAACCTCAAAAGTCTCAAACTAACCAATAGGAGATCGATATCGCCTACCATACAATGGTTCAAATGGGCCATCTGAATGCTAGAATAGAAGCTAATATTATATGCAAACTCCGTCAAAGGTAAGAACTGGTCCTAATGACCCCCGAAATCCAACACACATGCGCGGAGCATATCCTTCAAAACCTGAATAGTCCGCTCCAACTACCCATCAGTTTGGGGATGAAATGTAATGCTCAGGTTAACCTGGGTACCCAACTCATCCTGAAATGTCCTTCAGAAGCTAAAAGTGAACTGAGAGCCTCGGTCTAAAATGATAGACACAGGTACCCCATGTAGGCGAACCACCTCTCGAATAAAGACAAGGACCAACCTCTCAAAACTGTAGGAAGTCTGGATAGGGATGAAATGGGTGGACTTGGTCAATCGATCCACGATGGACCAAATGCTATCAAAACCACTAGAAGTGTGTGGCAAACCACCTATGAAATCTATAGTAACCACTCCCATTTCCACTCGGGAATGGGTAACCTCTGAAGCAATCCACTAGGTCTCTGATGCTGCACCTTTACCTGCTGACAATAAAGGAAACTAGCTACAACCCTGCTATATCTCTCCATATACTACTCCACCAGTATTTCTTCCTCAAATCCCTATACATCTTAGCTGTCCCTGGGTGAATAGAATACCTAGAGCTATAAGCCTCACTAAGAATCAACTGAATTAGATCTCCAACTCTGAGAACACAAATACGACCGTCAAATCTTAGAACACCCTCAAAATCTAAGGTAGCCCTCCTGAACTCACCTTTCAGCACCTTTCCTCAATGCTACAAAGCCTGCTTCCTCAAACTGACGACTCTAAATCTGCTCCACTAGGGTAGATTTGGCCTCAACACTAGTAATAATCCTCCTAGGGTCAGAAACATCCAAACGAACCATCAAGTTAGCTAAGGACTAGATGTCCAAAGCCAACGACCGCTGTAAAACTGAAATGAAGGCCAAGCTACCCATACTCACTTCCTTTCGACTCAAGGCGTCCGCTATCATATTCGCCTTGCCCGAATGTATAGAATAATGATATCATAGTCTTTCAGCAACTCAATCAATCTACACTATCTTGAATTAAGCTCTCTCTGGGTCATAATATATAGAAGACTGTGATGGTTAGTGAAGATCTTGAAACAAACACCATACAAGTAATGCCTCCAAATCTTAAGTGCGAAAACTACTGCAGCTAACTCCAAATAATGAGTGGGGTAGTTGCGCTTATGCACCTTCAGCTGCCTTGACGCATATGTAATAACACAGCCCTGTTGCATCAGAACATACCCCAAACCAACACCAGATGCATCATAATAGACGATAAACCCCTTGCCCTCAACTGGAAAGTCAAAGTAGGAGCTGAAGTGAGCAAGTCCTTGAGCTTAAGAAAGCTCACCTCACAACTTACGGACCACTGAAACGGAACCTCCTTCCTGGTCAATCTAGTCATAGGAGCTGCAAAAGAAGAAAAAATCTTCACGAACCGATTGTAGTAGCTTGCCAACCCAATAAAACTGTGAACCTCAGTAGGTCACATAGGCCTAGCCCAACCACGAATAGCCTCAATCTTCATTGGGTCCACCATAATACCATCCTTGGACACTACATGCCCCAAGAAAGCTACATACTCAAGCCAGAACTTGCACTTGGTGAATTTAGCATAAAGCCTATGATCTCTCAAAGTATGAAGCACAGTCCTCAAATGTTGTTCATGCTCCTCCCTATTTATCGACTAAACCAAGATGTCATCAATGAAAACTATCACGAAAGAGTCCAAATACGGCCTGAACACACGGTGCATCAAATAAATAAATATTATTGGGGTATTAGTCAACCCAAAAGACATCACCAGGAACTTATAATGACCGTGACGAGCCCTAAAGGTTGTCTTAGGGATGTCCTCAACCCTAATCCTTCACTAATGGTAACCAGACCTCAAATCAATCTTAGAAAATAGTGTTGCACCCTGAACCTAGTCAAACAAATCATCGATACGAGGCATAGGATACGTATTCTTCACTGTCACCTTATTTAACTACCTATAGTCGATAAACATCCGCATAGAACCATCTTTCTTCTTAACAAATAGAACTGGAGCACCCCAAGGCGATACACTCGGTCTGATAAAACCCTTACCCAGAAGATCTTGAAGCTAACTATTTAGATCCCTTATCTCGGTAGGATCTATGCAATAAGGAGCCATAGAAATAGGTTGGGCGCTCGACTTGAGGTCAATAACAAACTCTATATCACGCTCAGGAGGAAGGCCAGGTAGGTTGGTAGGAAAAACATTAGGAAACTCACAGAGAACAGGAATGGAGTCTAGCAAAGGACTCTCAGAACTAACATCTCGAACATAAGTAAGGAATGATTAACAACCCCTCGATATTAATCTACTAGCCCGAATGTAAGAAATAATCCCCATTGGCGCTTGGCTAATAGACCTCTGCCACATAACTGGGGGTATGCCAGGCATGGCTAAGGTAACGGTTTTGGCGAAGAAATTGAAGACTGCATGGTAGGGGGATAACCAGTCCATGCCTAGAATTAAGTCAAAATCTACCATATCTAACACAATGAGATCAACCCGAATATCAAACACCTGAATAGTCACAAGACATGATCTATATACCTGATCCACTACTAAGGAATCACCCACAGGGGTAGCTACACACAATGACACAGATAAATACTCTGAACACAAACCCAACCGCGGTGTATAATAAGAA
Organism: Capsicum rhomboideum; assembly: GCA_031232105.1. Classification (NCBI taxonomy): domain Eukaryota; kingdom Viridiplantae; phylum Streptophyta; class Magnoliopsida; order Solanales; family Solanaceae; genus Capsicum; species Capsicum rhomboideum. The sequence continues at coordinate 39,683,219 of CP124719.1, read as the reverse complement.
GATACATAAGAAATTATGGAACCAGGATCAAACAAAGAAGAAGCTACCTGATGGCATACAAAAATAGTACCTTTAATCATAGTATCCAAAGCATCAGCCTCTGGCCTACCCGGTACAACATACAATTGGCCTTACTAGACTAGGTGCCTACCCAACTGCCTGTCCTACCTATATGAGGACCACCTCGACAACCCTGGGTAGCACTCTTATGACCCTGTGCTCTACCCTTGGATAGAGGTGGAACTGATCTAATCGATATGCAGTCAGAATTGAAGACTCAATAATCCCTCATCGGGGACACTGACGAGCGAAGTGATCGACAACCCCACAATCATAACATGCCCCTAACACCTTGCTCTGTCTAGAAGGTCCGATTGATCCGAAATGACCACCTCTTCTCTACAACCCTGATTCTCTGAGGCTGACTACTACTCTGACCACCAGAACTACTATAACCAAGCTGACCCCCATTTGATATCTAAAGCACTGCCTGAACAGGCCTACTAGTTGACTCTGACGCTGATAAGGCTACTGCTGGAGGAATCTACCCTGAAACCCTTAGCCTTTAAACTGCGAGCCACTTTGGCTCCCACTATAACTGCCCTGATAATGAGGTCTCTTATTTCTACCCTTTGGGCCTCACGATCTATCTCGTCAATCAAATACACTTGCTCAGCTATGTCAGAAAAGGACTTTTCTAAAGTCACTAAACTCTGTGTAGCCCTGTGAAGTGGTAATCTCAAACCCCTGACAAAGCATTGAATCCGCACATACTCATTAGGCAAAATTATGGTACCATGTCTAGCTAACTCGTGCAATCTCAGCCACATAGATAGAACGCTATCTCAATGTAGAAAACTCATCCCAAAGATGCTCGCGCATGCTGCGAGGCATATACTTCCCCAAGAAAGCCTCAAAGAACTGAGTCCAAGTCACAGGCGTAAATCCAGCTAGCCTAAAATCAAGATAACCTCTCCACGACCTCCTCAGTGCTTCATCTAATTGATAAGCAATAAAATCCACTCCCTGCTACTCAACCAACCTAAATTCCTCAAATTCTCCTCACAGCTGGACAAGAACTCATAAGCATCCTCTCTTGGGGTCCCCATAAACTTGGGTGGAGTCAATCTCAGAAATTATCCCAATATCTTCTGCTTCTCTACAAACATAACTGGCTGGGCTACTATCGGCTGTGGAACTACTGGTGCTGGCGGAACCTCTGCTCTAGGGGCCACAGCTGTAGTTTGCGCCCCTATATCTACACTACCCTGTGTTCCTGGCTGATCTCCATCTGTCAGGTGACTGCCCACTAACCCCAATAACTGAACCAAGGTATCTCTGAGAACTGCCAAAGATATCAACTCAGGTGGGGCTTAGGCTACCCCCTGGCCCACTTACTGCTATGGTAGTGGAATCTCTGGAGCTATCTCTTATTTGGGAGCTATAATAGGATCTGGTGATGACTCCCTAGACTAATCTCAAACTAGGGCTACTGCTCTAGCCTTCCCTTGACCTCGGGGTTGACCTTTACCCTAAATTAAAGCTATAGCAGTGGGCTCGAGGTCCTGATCCCCGGCTATCACTCCCCGCGTCCTAGCCATCTGCAAAAAAGTGAAACAAATAGGGATTTAGAAACCAATACTACATAATGCACGAAAGTGAATCAAAAAGATGAGATTTTTCCTAAAAATATTCTGTAGCCTCCCAAAGATAGGATGCATACGTCTCTGTATCGATCTTCGGGACTCTACTAAATATTACCCACTATACCACTAATACTGGTGAAACCTAGTCTTTGATAACAAGCTATCAGGACCCGATTGCTCAAGTCATGATGGCGCCTACCTTATCTCGCTAGTAGGTAAGCCAAGCCATAGCCCAAAACTGAGAGTAATGGGCTAACAGGCAAAAGACAAGAAAAGACAAGATAGAAATAATAATAGTAGTGATAATAAGTGAAAGTAGAAAAGAAACATACAAAATATATCGAAATGGGAGAAGGAAGAGGACAAAATATACAAGATAAACCCCTCCCAAGACCTGGTAAGGTCGGTACTAAAGCCACTACTACCAAAATAAGAGTACTATCCAATATCTAAAATATACATAATATATACAAAGTAATCTCGAATGCAAAAGACTAAATTGGAACAGATAGAGGAGGATCAGCTTTGGACCCTAGCAAGCTCACCCTACTCCAGATCAGTACTGAGATAAGAGAATCACGCTAATGCCAGTGGCTAGTACTTTGATCTGTATCAGGAAAAAGATGCAGAAGTTTAGTATGAGTATTTAAGAACCGGGTACTCAATAGGCATCATCGGCCGACTAAGCCCAAATATAGTGAAAGTATAACTAAAATGCGAGAGTATCATCTAAGTCAACAGTAGATAGGGATAAGAAAGTAAATGGCTAGTGAGCTATACAACTATGAAAAAGTAAATAAATAAGAGTGATGTAGGAAAGTAAAAGACTTACAAGTAAGAAAGCAAACCAAACATAACCTAACTGGGCCCTCATAAGCCTAGAAGGCACATAGATGAAGACAATTAACCCGACCGTGCCCCCATAAGTCGATGGGTACACATAATAAGTAACTAAAGGAAAGGTATAGACATTACCCAAACCTATAAGGTGATGCTAGATCATTCTAAGGGAAAAATGGGCCCAAAACCAACCAAAATAGGCCCCTGACGGGCTAAATACGACATAAAAATACTAAATCAACAACCAGGTTACAACTAGCTACCCAAACTAGTATAATAGCACAAAATTACTATAAATAAACTCAGTCTAAGGATAGGGTAAGCCTAGCCTTCTAGGACGCCGTTGAATGCTCGCTGAATCCTATAATTGGAGCTTTCCCCTTCCGAGAGGCCTCCAACAGCTGCCATGCTATCAAAAAAACATTTTATGCATCAGGACAAGAAGAATGATACCCATATTGTATAAAAATATTCCATGTTAACAATCAATTTAAAAATCCCACATGGGGCCCACTTGAGGAATCATAAAATTGAAACCGTCACAGCATCCCATGCAGCTTAGAGAATAAATGCTAAAAACCATAGCTAAACCTGAGCTCAAATAGTCCCCAAATCAGCCCCAAAACCAAAGGAGAAAATCAAGAATCAAATACGCGAATTAGGTGGAAACTAACCAAAATACTTACGAGATAGGATGTTATACACTTAACCCCATAATTTAGATAAAACCAACTTCTTCGAACTCAAAACTCACTGAATTTGAACTCACAAAGTCTAAAAATGAAGGTTTTCACACTTGGGTAATGGCTGAAAATGAAATGAGGACTTTATATAAATTGACAGCAATGGCCGCTTTAGTGGTCAAATGACAGCTAAAGCGGTCACTGCTAAATCACCAAAGGGTGGCTTAAGAGACCCGACCCCAGCCGACTAGGCCTGCTAAAGCGCCCAAGGGCCGCTTAAGCGGCTACCTCTAAAGAGCCTAAGGGCCGCTAAAGCGGCCAAGCCAAAGCTGACCAGCTTCACTAAAGAGGTCCAGGGCTACTAAAATGGTCACTGATAAAGCAGTCCCCTAGCCGCTTAAGCAGCTGCACCAAAAAACTTGGCACCAGTAAAGTTAAGCCAAACCCAATAGACTCCGATCGGGTTCTTGGAATTGGTTTAAATTCCCATGCGCGTAAATGAACTATGCTACCCTACCAATTCGACATTCTGAACTCAACGATGCTATTGAAATTTCCATCTGGGGTTATTTCGATAAAAAGTGGGTCTCATACCCCAAGGAGCTATTTTTTCCAAATTCCACCCCATAGCCCAAAATGAGTCTGGAAGCCCTGGGACCCAGATCAAGGGTCCCATAGCTTAAAATCAACGTTTCGGAGCTCTTGGGACTGTCAAAAATGGCATCCAATGCTGTTTACCTGAGGTTTAGGCCCGAGACCTATTTCTTAACTTTAAAAGCTCCTAAACAGGAAAATGGCTCTAAAAACCAAATGAACTCCTCTGTAATCAAACTATCAGTCCCAGTAAGCCAGCCGTAAATGACCTGGGACAGCTATAAGAAAGCTCTAAACGCAGAAAATGCATCAAAATAAGGAAAATGACCTGGAAGGTCACTACAACACCAAGGTTGGGTCGGGGTGGGTGCTTGTATGACCTCAGTTCACGATCGGGTTATTACAAGAAATGCTTTAGATGAAGGAGAAAGTGCTCCTAAAGAAGGTTTTGTGAGGTTGAAAGACCAAGGAGTTTACAAGAAAGTCGGTATTTAGTGTTTGAAGAGGAAAGATGATTTATGAAACATAGATTGAGCTGCTTGATAGTGTGAACAATAAATTATTTACACAATCAATTATTGATGAATTACATATGTATATGTTCCGACAAGAAAACATTAATTCATAACATAATAAGAATGTTTAGTGAAATATTATAACATGTTAAATTATATTGGTTGTGTAAAAAATTAAATTATGACAGAGTATTTACTTACTAATCTTAGGTAAGAAATCATAGTTCAACTCCCTATTAATCTCCATATAGAGTTGCATTAATTTACATCATTTCATATTTCCATCTCACTTCAATTGAAACTTTGGCATACTCTTTATTCAGGACACTTTTTGTTAACAAAATAAAGAAGATATCTTTTTTTCGATTGGGAATCTCCATCATGGGAATCGTGGATGGGAACAGTTTGTCAGATCTTATTTACATAGGTAAGCATAAAATTTTTACCTTCCTTCTTTTTGTCTCTATCATCGACAAATTAGATGACTCTCTCTCTCTCTCTCTCTCTTTCTCTATCCAAATTGGAACATGTTTGTCTTCTTTATGTTTTTTAATTTATGTGTTGTGAGCCTTTAATAACAAAGAATGGTTAAATGTTATGTTTAAGAATATTATTACCTATGGTTCATTGGTATTTTCAAGGATTAATTTTATGTATGTTCGAGGACACGATGATTTGTTTTGTTATATAAAAAAAATCAGAAATTTCATTTAAAAAATTATTTGACCCCCAAAAAGTAAAATCTTCACATTCACACAAGATGTATTTAAGATGAATATATGGTGCACAAGATGCACGTACAGTGCACGGGATATACGTACGATGCACGAGATGTGATCTGCACTAGAGAAAATGATACGGTGCACAAGACACGCATGTGACGCATTTAGAACCTAATTTTTTAAAATAATGTGAGGTCTCCTATTAAAATTTGGATTTAAACTCAAGAACCATGGAGAACCTCCAACTAGTCCATGAATCAAATCTCTGACCTACTGAAATCACCAAAACTCAGATTCAACCTTGTCAATCCTAAAATATTGACTTTGGTCAAACTTCCTAAGCTTCAAACTTTAAAAACTGAAAAAAATTCTCGAAACACATCCTATCACCTCAGGAATCATGTCACCCATCTCCACAAGTCATAATTATCATTCCAAATCTACTGGGATGATCAAACATGAGAAAAGAAGTGAAAATCACAAAATGATCTTGAGGATTGTTACATTCCAACTTTTTGAAAGTTAAATGAGAATTTAGAAATGCTTGAGATGAAGGATAAAGTACTCCTAAAGAAGATTTTCATGGTGGATGAAAACACCAACGAGTTTACAAGAGAGCTGATATTCAATATTTGAAGAGAAAAGAAGCTTTATAAACCATAAATTGAGCGGCTTGGTAATGTGAGCAATAAATTATTTACACAATCAATTATTGACGAATTACATATGTATATGTTCAGAAAAAAAATCATTAATTCATAACATAATAAGAATGGTTAGTGACATATTATCACATGTTAAATTATATTGATCATGTAAAAAAAATTATATTGTGACAGAGTATTTACTTAGTAATCTTAGGTAAGAAAATCATAGTTCAACTACCTATTAATATCCATATAAAGGTGCATTATTTACATCATTTTATATTTCCATCTCAGTTCAATTGAAACTTTGGCATACTCTTTATTCGGGACATTTTTTGTTAACAAAACAAAGAAGATAGATTTTTTCGATTGGGAATCTCCATCATGGGAATCGTGGTCGGGAACAGTTTGTCAAAGTTTATTTGCATAGGTAAGCATAGAAATTTTATCTTCCTTCTTTTTTTCTCTATCATCGACAAATTAGATGACTCTCTCTCTCTCTCTCTACCCAAATTGGGACATGCTTGTCTTTTTTATATTTTTTTTTAAAATTTATGTGTTGTGAGCATTTAATCACATAGAATGGTTAAATATTATATTTAAGAATATGATTAAATCGGGGGGGTTCATTGGTATTTTCAAGGATTAATTTTATGTCTGTTCGATGATACAATCTGTTTTTTGTTATTTAAAAAATCAGAAATTTCATTTGAAAAACTTGTTTGATCCCCAAAAAGTAAAATCTTCACATTCACATAAGATGTAATGGAGATGCATATGAGCTGCATGATATGCACATATGGTGCACTGGATATACGTACGACGCAGGAGATGTGATTGGCATAAGAGATAAACATACGGTGCACAAGATACGCATGTGACGCATATAGAACCAAATATTTTTAAATACCTTGAGGCCTTTTATTAAAATTTGGATTTAAACTCAAGAACCATAGAGAATCTCCAACTAGTCCATAAATCAAATCCTAGGCCCAATGGAATCACCAAAACTCAGATTCAACCTCGTCAATCTTGAATGGTGACTTGGATCAAACTTCCTAAGTTTCAAACTTTAAAAACTGAAAATTTTTCCCGAAAAGCATCCTATCACCTCGAGAATCATGTCAACCATCTCCACAAGTCATAATCATCATTCCAAATCTATTGGGTGGGTTAAACATGAGAAAGAAATGAAAATCACAAAACAATCTTGAGGGTCGTTACAATCCAACTCTTTATAAGTTAAACAAGAATTTAGAAATGCTTGAGATGAAGGACAAAGTACTCCTAAAGAAGGTTATCGTGGAGGTTGAAAAACCAAAGAGCTTACAAGAAAGCTGTAAGAGGAAAGAAGCTTTATGAACCATATATTGAGCGGCTTGGTAATGTGAACGATTAATTATTTACACAATCAATTATTGATTAATTACATATGTATATGTTCAGACAGGAAACCATTAATTGATAACATAATAAGAATGTTTAGTGACATGTTATCACATGATAAATAATCTTAGGTAAGAAAATCATAGTTTAATTACCTATTAATCTCCATAAAAAGGTGCATTATTTACATCATTTTATATTTCCATCTCAGTTCAATTGAAACTTCGGCAAACTCTTTATTCGAGACACTTTTTGTTATCTAAACAAAGAAGATATATTTTTTTTGATTGGGAATATCCATCATGGGAATCGTGGTTGGGATATATTTTTTTTTATTGGGAATATCCATCATGGGAATCGTGGTTGGGAACAGTTTGTCAGAGATCATTTGCATGGGTAAGCATATAAATTTACCTTCTTTTTTTTCTATAGCATCGACAAATTAGATGACTTTCTCTCTCTCTACCCAAATTGGGACATGTTTGTCTTCTTTATGTTTTTTTTAATATTTTTTCTGTGAGCGTTTAATCCCATAGAATGGTTAAATGGTATGTTAAAGAATATGATTAGCTCTGGATAATTGGTATTTTTAAGGATTAATTTTATGAGTGTCCGAGGATATTATCATTTTTGGTTATTTCAAAAAAATCAAAAAATTCATTTAAAAAACGGTTCGACCCCCAAAATGCAAAATCGTCACATTCACACAAGATTCAATGAAGATACATATGTGGCGTATGAGATGTATGTAAGGTGAATGATATATATATATATATAATGTACGAGATGAAAATACAATGCACTAGATGCGATCGACACAAGAGATGAAGGTCTGGCGCACAAGATACACATGTGACGCCCATAGAACCTAATTTTATTAAATATATTGATGCCTCTTATTAAAATTTGCCTTTAAACTCAAGAACCATGGCTAACCTCCAACTAGTCCATAAATCAAATTCCTAACCTAGTCGAATCACCAAAATTCAGATTCTCGTCAAAATCCCAAATGTTAACTTTGATCAAACTTCCTAAGTTTCAAACTATCAAAACTAAAAATCTTACCTGGAACACATCATATTACCACGGGAATAATGTAACCCATCTCCACAAATCATAATCATCATTCCGACGTTATTAGAATGGTAAAATATGAGAAAATGAGTGAAAATCACAAAATGATCTGGAGGGTCATTACATTCCAACTCTATAAAAGTTAAATGAGAATTTAGAAATTCTTGAGATGAAGGAGAAAGTACTCCTAAAGAAGGTTTTCGTGGAGGTTGAAAAGACCAAAGAGTTTACAAGAGAGTCGATATTCAATATTTGAAGAGAAAAGATGATTTATGAACCATAAATTGAGCGGCTCGGTAATATGAACAATAAATTATTTACACAATCAATTATTGATGAATTACATAAGTATATGTTCCGATAACAAAGCATAATTCATAACATAATAGGAATGTTTAGTAACATATTATCACATGTTAAATTATATTAGTTGTGTAAAGAAAATTATATTGTGATAGAGTATTTAGTTACTAATCTTAGGTAAGAAAATCATAGTTCAATTTCCTATTAATCTCCATATAAAGGTGCATTATTTTTTATTTTCATCTCAGTTTAATTGAAACTTCAGCAAACTCTTCATTTGTGACACTTTTTGTTAACAAATCAAAGAAGATATCTTTTTTCGATTGGGAATCTCCATCACGAGAATCGTGGTTGGGAATAGTTTGTCAGACTTCATTTGCATAGGTAAGCATTGAAATTTTACCTTCCTTCTTTTTTTCTCTATCATCAAAAAATTAGATGACTCTTTGAAGTGTCGTAGTTTTACAGCACTTTCGACGCTTAAAATGAGGAAAATATGTTAATTCAATGGCTTGTTTACGTAGATATAATGTGTTTACTATAGTTTTGCAGGAAAATAGGGTTTGGAGGTGAATGAATGAAAAATAAGAAGAATTATACAAGTATAGATAAAGGACACTTCGCCACGAGTCGTTAGGTCACAATACGACTCGTAGTCCCAATCGTCTCCAAACCAGAATGTTTTTGGACTTGGATAATTGGAGGAATACTTGACTATGAGCACTTTCTATGAATCTTTGGGTTACATTATGATTTGTAGGGAGCAATCATTTTAAGAAGAAAGGACCAAAGTTTTGAATATGTGCAAAGTGGTGCAGTGGTGATGAGGGCTGATTACGACTCATTGTCACACAAAACGAGTCATAGCATGAAGCCGTTATGACTCCAGTAATTTTTAGAGACATGGAAAATTCAAGGATAAGCAGAGTATGATAGGAGGCTATGAACCGTTGGGTCACATGATGGATCATTGTGATCATTCATCCTGAGCAGATAAGAAAAAGTATTGAAGGAGTGAAAAAGGTCCCAGTAGAAATGAGTCACACTACAGCTCGTAGGGTTAATAAATGAGCCATCGCCAGTGAGCCAGAAAAGTAGGAAATGGTGGGAAAGAGGAATGACTACGAGTCGTCATCAGATCAGACGACTCATTGTCATAGGCGTAGTCATCACCGACTTGGTACTCCAAATTTGTTTAGGATAGTTTTTCATTTTGTATATAAATACCTAATGTGGGTCTATTGTTTTAGTTTACATTCTATCATTACTTTCAAGACATATTATTGGTTTTGCAAGTACAAACATTGATTTTAGGGTTTTAATTGAAAGTGAGATTTTGGAGTTTTCTTATTATTCTTGTAAGTTTATGATTATGTTTTCTTCTATGAATTCTTCTTGTATACTTGCACTTATGAGTAACTAAATGCCACAACTAGGGTTGTGGGAACCATGACAGATTAACGAAGTAGGAATCATAGTATGGACTAATCTTGAACCGGTGTTCATATGCATTGTTTGTTCTCTTGGTTTTGAATGCTTTTTTATGGTGGGCAACGTTATGACCTTCCTAATCTGTATTCTGGATGAAAGGATACATACGGATAGGAAAAAGGGAATAACCAACAAAAACTTTAAACTATCAACCTCCACTTAATAGCTTAAGCCTATAATAAGGGATAGCTATCTGGGATCTAGGATAAGGGTTAGTAACGCAAGCTCAGGAGAAGAGAAAACTTCCTTGAGGATATTTCCTAGACAAGAGTGTAAAGCAGTTCTAGGTATACATAACCTATCGATTTTGCATACTGAACACCAGGAGAGATTGAGAAGTACAACGAACCTATGGAGCTATGAAGTTATTGGGGAACACAATCCTAGTGACTCTCTCATATTGATTACAAATCTAACAAACAAACAACTATTACTATAGAATTACTTATTTACAAACCCCCCTCTGTTATTGGAAATTGTTATTGATTACCTTGACTTACATATTTATTGATATTTTGACCTATTCCCTGTGGGATCGACCCCAATCTTGGTTGGGTTCTATATTTGACAGTGACTGTGTTATACTTTACTTAGAGGTGTAATTTTGGCGATATCACTCTCTCTCTCTCTCTCTCTCTCTATCTATCTATCTATCTATCTATCTATCTATATATATATATATATATATATATATGTGTGTGTGTGTGTGTGTGTGTGTGTATGTATGTATATATATATATATCCAAATTGGGTTATATTTGTCTTCTTTGTGTTTTTTTAAAAAAAATTTTGTTGTGAGGGTTTAATCACATAGAATGTTTAAGTAGTATATTTAATAATATGATGAGCTCTTGTTAATTAGTATTTTCAAGGATTAATTTTATGTATGTTCGAGGATACGATCTTTTTTTGTTATTTAAAATAAATCAAAAAATTTATTTAAAAATATTATTTGACCCCCCAAAAGTAAAATTATCGCATTCACATAAGATGCAATGAAGTTGCATATGTGGCTCACGAGATATACGTACAGCACATGAGATACATGTACAATGCACGAGATGTAAATATGATGCATGAGATGCTATCGGCACAAGAGATGAGCGTACGGTGCACAAGATACGCATGTGACGCACGTAGAACCTAATTTAATCAAATACCTTGAGGCATCTTATTAAAATTTAACTTTAAACTCAAGAACCATGGTGAACCTCCAATTAGGCCATAAATCAAATTCCTAACCTACTGGAATTACTAAAAGTCAGATTCAACCTCGTCAATCCCGAATGTTAACTTTGGTCAAACTTTCTAAGTTCCAAACTATCAAAACTAAAAATCTTACCCGAAACGCATCATATCACCTCGGGAATAATGTCACCCATCTCCACAAATCATAATCATCATTCCATCGTTATTAGAAGGGTAAAACATGAGAAAATATGTGAAAATCACAAAACAATCTTGAGGGTTGTTATATTCCAACTTTATAAAAGTTAAATGAGAATTTAGAAATGCTTGATATGAAGGAGAAAGTACTTCAAAAGAAGGTTTTCGTGGAGGTTGAAAAGACCAAAGAGTTTACAAGAGAGTTGATATTCAATGTTTGAAGAGAAAAGATGCTTTATGAACCATAAATTGAGCGACTTGGTAATATGAACAATAAACTATTTACACAATCAATTATTGATGAAGTACATTTGTATATGATCCGACAAGAAAGCATTAATTCATAACATAAAAAGAATGTTTAGTGACATATTATCACATGTTAAATTATATTGGTCGTGTAAAAAAATTATATTCTGACAAAGTGTTTACGAACTAATCTTAGGTAAGAAAATCATAGTACAATTCCCTATTAATCTCCATATTAAGGTGCATTATTTACATCATTTAATATTTCTATCTCGGTTCAATTGAAACTTCAGTAAACTCTTTGCTCGGGACACTTTTTGTTAAAAAACAAAGAAGATATCTTTTTTTTATTGGAAATCTCCATTATGGGAATCATGGTCAGGAACAGTGTGTCAGAGTTCATTTGCATAGGTAAACATAGAAATTTTACTTTCGTATTCTTTCTCTATAATCGACAAATTAGATGACTCTCTCCACCCAAATCGGGACATGTTTGTCTTCTTTATATTTTTAAAAAATTGTTTATTGTGAGCATTTAATCACATAGAATGGTTAAATGGTATGTTTAAGAATATGTGTCATAACCCAATTTCTTGAGTCATGATGGCACCTACTTTAACCCACCAATAGGTAAACCAATCCATAGCCTGAAATGATAAGTAATGGGCTAAATGATGGAAAATAAAAGAATACAAAAGTGATAGCATGCGATAGAAGTACTAAGGAAATAAATAAAAATGATCGTAATGAAAAATAGAAGAAAGAAGGGTAAAATATCCAAAAGAGTATCCCCACGACCTGGTAAGGTCGGTACAAGAGCCACTAAATCAAAAATAGAGTACTAGCTAGTGTCAAATATACATGTAGTCTTGGAATATACACAAGACTATCAAAAAAATAGTAGAAGGAGTGAGGATTATCTACGGGCTCTGAAAGCTCACCCTCTCTCCGAAGTAGCAACAAGCCTGAGGACAACGTCAACAGTGGTGGCTCGTACTCGGATCTGCATTAGGGGGAAAATACAAAAGTGTAGTATATGTACCAAAACAACAGGCACTCAGTAAGCATCATAGGCCGATCGAGCTAAATTATAGTAAAAGTATAATAAAATGTGAGAATGTAAACTAAAGTCAAAAATAAGGGACATATACAGAAATAATACTCCAAATTGGGTGATTATGATAAATATGCAGAATAAGTAAGTCAAAAGTAAAATCAGTCTAACTACAACCCAACTGGGCCACCATAACCCCAAAAGACACAAACAAGAAAGGAATAACCCAACCGAGCCCCCATAAGCCCGATAGATACAAAAAGAAGTACTCTAATACAAGGATGAATTAATCTATAATATAATAGCATAAAGTGAACCATGGGTAAAATTTACCTGAAACTCCTCCCTGAACATAATTATCGGACTTGAACCGGGACTAGAGAATAAGATCATGATAGAAAATACCTCGTATAAATCATAACATCTGAACTTGAATCGGAACTAATAAGTAATCCAAAAGTAGTGACAATCCAAGGTTATAGCTTATCTTAGGTCCAATTAGTACCAAATTCCCAATTCGGGCGATCAAATCTATAAACGATGCGGGTTTTAATCATTAAATCAAAGGATAAGGTTTTAAAGGTCAAATACTATTCTACCCCGAGTATCAAAGCTATCCGGAGCTCATTAAATTTACTAAGTCATCCTAAGGCTCAAGATTTGGTCTAAGGTTATGAATGAAGGCCTCTAAGATCTACAAGGAACCAATTTAGACAATTGACCTAAAAAAAGCATCGACGGGGCCCGCTACTTGTCCTGAAATCCCATGCTAAGGCAAGCACCTACCCAAACCTATACTAAGGATTAAAATTCCATACCAAGATACTAAGTAAATACAAACTAGTCCTAAGGTATCGAAAAAGACCAATGTAAAGAAAGACTAGGTCGAATTCCACCAAAAACGCCCCTAATTGGCTAACATAATCAATGGATACTAAATTATCAACTGATTTGTAAATACCCACCCATAGCTAGAATAATACTACACTAATATCATTATAAAGCTCAGTCTAGAAGAAAAGTAAGCCTAGCCTACTTGGACGCCACTGAAAGCTCGCAAGGTCCTCTCTCCAGAGCTTTTTCGTTTCGAGAATTCTTCAGACGCTGCCACATTATCAAAATAATAATCTATGCATTAAGATGCGAATATCGATACTTTTATTGTGTATAAAGTCCTAGGTCAAAAATTAAACTAAAAATCCTATATGGGGCCCACTTGAGGAATCACGAAATTGAAACTGTTAATGCATCCCACTCAACTCAAGGATCATTTATCCCAAAATTTTGGTGAAATTCGATCACAAATCGGCCTCAAATCAGCCCCAACAATAATCAAGATTTAAGAACTAAATCGGAGAATTAAACTAGAAATTTAAAGAAAACTTACAGAAATAAAGACAAGGGAATGATCGCAACCACGTCTTTAGTCCAACCCAATACCAAATAGTCAATCCCTCATAATTTCTAAGTTCCCAAGGTCTAAAATGGTGAGTTTTTTCTTAAAAATGGCCTAAAAACCTGAGGGAACAAGTATAAAAAGAGATAGCCTAGTCGCTAAGGCAACACAATGGCTCGCTAAGGCAACATTGCCTACGTGGCCAAACTATCGCTAAGACGATGGCAAGCCAAGGAAGCCTTAGTCTCTAAGGCGATACTAGGCTTGCTAAGGCGACATAGCCTAGGCATCTAAAGTGTCGCTAAGGCTATTGCACCAGGTGCATCAGGCACCAACAACTTTGCCAAGTTGTAAAGTTTCTGATTGGAACCTCGAGATTCATTCAAAATCTCATGAACGCAAATAAACCATGCTACCCTACCAAAATGACTGGTAGAAACTGCTAGAGATCTTCTACAGAGCCTTGAATGCTAACACAAAGGCTGTAGCAGACACTATCACAGGTGGAGCATTCTTGAGTCTCCGTTGGGAGCATGCTTCTAAGATCCTAAACCAAATCACAAAAACCAACCAAGGTTGGCATACTCGAGAGGCAAACAAACTCGGAGGTACTTATGTAATTATAGAGTATGCAGAACAGCAAGCACTAGAAGAGATAGTGGCTCAAGAGGTAGTACAGCTGAAGACTGACATTGGGTTGCTTACTAAATAATTTATGGCAGTTGGAGAGCAAAAGGTGAATGCTGTGGTGCATAAGGTAAGGCACCTAGTTATGAAGATTCAGACTATGAAGAGGACGTGAAGTATCTTGATAGAGAGATGGCGGGTTATGAGACGAGGGCCAAGAGTCTAACCAAGACAATTATAACTCGAGGCAAGGAAACCAAGGTCAAAACTATTACGGAGACAACAATTACAATAAGTCAGGGTATCGATATGGTGATTGGAAGCAAAAAGATGACTATAAGGATAGGAGTGTCCTTTAAGTTCTTCCAGGGAACTGTGATGCTGGTTCTAACAATTCGAGAATGGAAGACATGTTGGCAAAGGTTGTGAAAGGAGTAGAGAAAATGGAAGACTGTCTTAAAAAGATTAAGGCGAATATTTTGGGTATGAATTAGAAAGTTGAATCACATGCTACCACTATCAAACAACTTGAGCAATAATTTGGTCAGATTTCTGTGGTACTGAATCAACATCAACAAGGTACACTCCCAAGCAACACCATCCAAAATCTAAAAAATGATGGTCATTGCTTGGCTATTACTACTCAAAGTGGTAAGGTGGCCAGTGATCCTTTTATGCCCATGATTGTTAATGATGCAGTAGAATCGGTAATCGCAGATGATGAAAGTTATCGAATCTAAAAAAGTGGTGGTTAATGATAATGCATCTAAAAAGCCTCAAGTTGATGCTCACGAGGCTAAAAGAAGAAAGGGAAGGACAAGGAGGTCCTGTAAGTATTGCCTCCCATCCCACGACCTCCTCCTCCTTTTCCACAAAGACTGAAAAAGAAAGCCAAAAAGGGAAAGTACTAAAAATTTATTTCTATGCTGAAGAATTTAACTGTAAACATCCCTCTAGTTGAGGAACTTGAACAAATGACAGGTTACGCAAAGTTCATGAAAGATTTGGTGACTAAAAATTGGGCTATGAGTATTGAGCCCATTGATAATTTGCACTATTGTAGTGTAATAGCCTCTAGATCTTTGGTTGAGTAGAATGAAGATCCAGGAGCATTCATGATTCGATGCATTATTGGGTGTTTTAACTTTATGAAGGCTTTGTGTGATTTGGGTGCTAGCATTAACTTGATTCCACTAGTATTTTATAAATAGTTGGGGTTGGGGTCGCCCAAACCTACTTTGATGAGTCTTCTCATGGTGGATCGCACGGTGAAAAAGCCAGAGGGTATTTTATATGATGTTTTGGTAAGAGTTGCATCCTTCATCTTTCCAGTTGATTTCATTATCCTTGACTGTGAGGTTGTCTTTTAGGTTCCCCTCATCTTGGGAAGACCTTTCCTTATGACGGGGCATGTATTGGTTGATATGGAGACTGGCCAGATGAAGTTTCGGTTGAATATTGAGCAAGCTACTTTTAATGTATGACAGTCTATGAGGTAGCCAAAGAATATACATGTGATTTCTGTGATAGATACTGTCAACAAGGATGATTTAGTAGCTCCTATCGAGGAGAGGCTTAGAGTTGACGCCCTCGCATCAGCGATCATGAATTTTTAGGGTGATGGTATTGATAGTTATGATGATATGGTGAGCGCACTTGAGGGTAGGTGTTTATATACGTATGCACTAAAGAAGATTGATATTGATTTGAAGAATAGAGTAACCTCACCAGCTCGGCCATCTATTGAGGAGTCTCTAGTCTTGGATCTCAAAGCTCTTCCATCTCATCTTTGTTATGCATTTTTGGGAGCCAACAATACTTTGCTAGTTATCATTGTGGCTGACTTAGTAGAATGGCAAGTTGAGGCTCTAGTTTCTATTTTGAGGAGGTTCAAGAGGGCCATTGGATGGTCTATTGCTGATATCATTGGGATTCCGCGTGGTATTTGCACGCACAAAATCCAACTTGAGCCGGATTGTATGCCTAGTATTGAGCATCAACAAAGGTTGAATCCACCTATACAAGAGGTGGTGAAGAAATAAATCATCAAGTGGTTGGACGCAGGTGTGGTTTATATATGCCGAAGAAAGGTGGAATCACTATGGTTCCAAATCTAGTCACGGGTGTGTGTGTATGCATGGAGTATAGGAAACTAAACTCTTGGACTGAGAAAGATCACTTTCTTATGCCCTTTATGGATTAGATGTTAGACCGACTTGCTGGTAGAGGTTGGTATTGTTTTCTTAATGGATACTCGGGCTATAATCAAATTTCTATTGCTCCCGAGGACCAAGGTAAGACAACTTTCACTTGTCCATATGGGACTTTTGTGTTCAAGAGGATGTCTTTTGGATTTTGTAATGCACCCGCAACTTTTCAGCATTGCATGATGGCTATATTTTCTGACATGGTTGAGGACACTATTGAGGTGTTTATAGACGATTTCTCAGTTATTGGTGACTCATTTGATGATTGTTTGTCACATCTTGCCAATGTTCTGAGGAGATGCAAAGAATGTAACTTGGTTCTAAATTGGGAGAAGTGTCACTTCATGGTCACAAGATTTCAAAGAAAGGGATTGAGGTCGACAAAGTGAAGATTGAGGTGATTGAAAAGTTTCCTCCACCAATTTCTGTGAAGGGTATTCAGAGCTTCTTAGGGCATACGTGCTTCTATAGAAGATTCATCAAGGACTTCTCTAAGATTGCCAATCCGTTGTGTAAGTTATTAGAGAAGGAGGTGAAATTTGTGTTTGATGATGCATGTCTAAAAGCATTTGAGTGCCTGAAAGAGAGGTTGATTGCATCCCCTATTATTATGTCTTTAGATTGGTCTATGCCATTTGAGGTTATGTGTGATGCTAGTGGCATAGCGCTAGGTGCAGTCCTAGGCCAAAGGCGAGAGAAGATTTTACATTCCATCTACTATGCTAGCAAAGCGCTTAACCCTGCTCAGAAAAATTACACTGTGACTAAACAAGAGCTGCTTGCTGTGGTGTTCACTTTTGAGAAATTTTGATCCTATTTTCTTGGCACAAAAGTCATTATGCATACTGACCATGCAACTCTTAGTTACCTTATGGCAAATAAATATGTGAAGCCGAGGTTGATTCGTTGGGTACTGTTGTTGCATGAATTTGACTTTGAGGTTAAGGACCAAAAGGGGACTGATTAGAATCAAGTGGCTGACCATTTATCACGCCTTGAAGAAGAGGCGATGCTGAAGCTGAAATATGAGCTCAAGATTGATGACACTTTCCCAGATGAATAGGTATTAGCTGCTTCATAAGATTTTATTCCATGGTTTGCAAATTTTTCAAATTTTCTAGTAAGTGATGTGGTTCCTGAAGACTTATCATTTCACTAATGTAATAAGTTTATGTATGATGTGAGGAAGTTCTTTTGGGATGAGCCATATTTGTTTCGAACTTGTGCCGATGGAGTAGTGCGGAGATGTGTTCTTGAGATTGAGATGATGAGTATCTTAGAGGCATGTCATTCTTCTCCAGTTAGGGGTCATCATAGTAGTGTGCATACTGTGCACAAGATCTTGCAATGTGGATACTATTGTCCCACCATTTACAAAGATGCACACGACTATGCCAAGGCATGTGACCATTGCCAACGATAAGGAAACATCTTGCAAAGGCAAAAGATTCCAATGGCCACTATTCTGGAGCTTGAGTTATTTGATGTATGGGGCATTGACTTCATGGGCCCTTTTGTAAGTTCACATGGTATGAAATATATCTTAATGGCTGTTGACTACGTTTCAAAATGGGTGGAGGTAATTGCACTTCCAACTAATGAAGGGAAGAGTGTCACAACATTGAAAAAGAACATTTTTTCCAGATTTAGGACTCCTAGGGTTATCATTAGTGATGGAGGCTCGCATTTTTTCAATCGTCTATTCAGAGCCTTGCATGAGAAATATGGAATGAAACATAAGGTGGCAACACCTATTGTGTCCAACAGCACACGCAAGTGTACGTGGCCGTGCAAGTAATGAAGTAGCTCTTGCGAGCTGAATATTGATCCCACAGGGGCTTGGCATTTAGCAGGCAATCCAATTCAAGTATTACTATTAATGTTAAACGAGTGTGATTTGTAACTAAAGAGAGTTTGTGTTTTGTTAAGCTAAAATTAACAATGAACAATAACAAAAATTAAAAGTGTTGGAAACAATGATTTGGAGGATTCTAGGGTCAAGGCATCATTTCATACTTACACATTCATGAGATATCGGTACCATCGAGAAACACTGTTTTGAAAGAAAATGAGATATTTTCATAAGAACCTTGATCCATAACACAAGCTGGAGAGGTGGGTTGAGATTTTAAGACAGTATACGGGTTGCGAACTCCCATGGGTCTTATTTTGGGAGCAGTGAGGCTCAGTAGGTGTATACAGAAGGTCATGCAATGACTTTCAAACTATTCACTTCATCATCATTGCATTGCACTTGCATATGCATCTTCATTGTTGCCCTTATGTTTCTTGATGTGTAATCAGTTTCTATTTCCTTTCGTGAATACCTTTTTCTATTTTTAATTCCGCATATATATTAGAATTGTTAGTGGAGACAGTGTGAGCTACTGTTTGGGAATTTTTCTGGTTGCAGGTGACGTGCTCATAGTATTTCTTTTACTTATATTATTTTCTACTTTGTTCAGTCAACCTATTATACCTACTAAGTACAAGTGGACCATACTCAACCCTACTGTGCCCTTTCAGTGCAGATACTAGTATGAGTATGAGGTACGGTAGCTGATTTCATGCTTGTCAGAGTTGGTGATAGGACCTCATCTTATAAATCTAAATGTATTTACTTGTTTTCAAAGACAGATATTTGTATATTTTTAGTATTTTGGATGTTGTATTTAGATGCTCTACACTAATGACACTACTTCTCGGGGATATTATGGTATTAATTCATACTTCCGCTATATTTGTATAGTTGTTGGTCTGACTTTGTTCTAAAAGTCTTGTTTTGTCTTACTTTATAATATTATTTATTATTTCGATCTTCTTTCCTTTTGGGTGATTGGCTTATCTACCAAGGTTGGGTCGGGGTAGATGCCATCATGACCTCAACTTTTGGATCGTGACAAAAGGTACATTATTTACATCATTTTATATTTCCATCTCAGTTCAATCGAAACATCGGAAAACTCTTCATCCGGGACTTTTTTGTTAACAAAACAAAGAACATATCTTTTCTTCAATTAGGAATCTCCATCATGGGAATCATGATATTAGATGACTCTCTCTCTCTCTCTCTACACCCAAATTGGGACATGTTTGTCTTCTTTATATTTTTTAATTTGTATTGTGAGTGTTTAATAAAATAGAATGGCTAAATGGTATGTTTAAGAATATGATTATCTCTGGTTCATTAGTATTTTCAAGGATTAATTTTATGTATGTTCGAGGATATGATCTTTTTTATTATTTAAAAAAATCAGAAAATTGATTCAAAAAATTGTTTGACCCTCAAAAAGTAAAATATTCACATTCACATAAGATGCAATGGAGATACATATGTGGCGCACGAGATGCACGTACGGTGCATGGGATACACATACGATGCATGAGATATAAATTTGATGCACGAAATACGATCGACACAAGAG
Source organism: Capsicum rhomboideum (assembly GCA_031232105.1). Taxonomy (NCBI): domain Eukaryota; kingdom Viridiplantae; phylum Streptophyta; class Magnoliopsida; order Solanales; family Solanaceae; genus Capsicum; species Capsicum rhomboideum. Next base: position 39,662,974 of record CP124719.1, on the reverse strand, counting down.
ATAACCTTATTGTGCACATGATTAACATGTGATGTACTTAGAACCTAATTTTATTAATTACCTTGTGGAGTGTTGTTAAAATTTGGCTTTAAAATCAAGAACCATGGAGTACCTCCAACTAGGCCATAAATCAATTCTTGACCTACTGAATCATCAAAACTCAAATTCTACCTCATCAATCCCTAATGTTGACTTTGGTCAAACTTCCTAAATTCCAAACTGTCAAAACTTAAAAACTTCCCTGAAACGCATCCTATCACCTCGAAAATCATGTCACCCATCTGCACAAGTCATAATAATTATTTCAAAACTATTGGGAGGATCAAATATAATAAAAAAATGACAATCACAAAACGATCTTGAGGGTCTTTACATTCCAACTCTTTAAAAGTTAATTGAGAATTTAGAAATGCTTGAGATGAAGGAGAAAGTACTCCTAAAGAAGGTTTTTGTTGAGGTTGAAAAGACCAAATAGTTTACAAGATATCCGATATTCAACGTTTGAAGAGGAAAGATTCTTTACGAACCATAAATTGAGCGACTTAGTAATTTGAACAATAAATTATTTACACACTCAATTATTGATGTATAACATATGTATATGTTCTGACAAGAAAGCATTAATTCATAACATAATAAGAATGTTTAGTGACATATTATCACATGTTAAATTATATTGGTCGTGTTAAAAAATTATATTGTGACAGAGTATTTACTTACTAATCTTAGGTAAGAAAATCATAGTTTAATACTGATGCCAATATCTTTTCTAAATTTGATCTAAAATCCGGTTACTGGCAGATACAGATTTCTAAAGATCATGCTTATATAACTGCTTTTAATGTCCCATTTGGACAATATGAGTGGAATGTTATGCCTTTTGGATTAAAAAATGCACCTTCTGAATTTCAGAAAATTATGAATGATATTTTCAATCCTTATATGGAATTCATTATTGTCTACATTGATGACATTTTGGTATATTCCAAAACTCTCGAATTACATATTAAGCATTTAGATATTTTTAAGAAAATTGTTATTCAAAATGGTTTGGTTATTTCTAAACCAAAAATGAGTCTTTTCCAGACCGAAGTCCGTTTTCTCGGTCATACTATTTGCCAAGGAAAAATTACTCCTATTCAACGCGCAATCAATTTTACCGATAAATTCCCTGATATTATTACTGATAAAACTCAGTTACAAGGATTTTTGGGCAGTTTAAATTACATTGCTCCTTTTTACAAAAATCTTTCCCGAGATTTAGCCCTGTTATACGATAGGCTAAAAAGGAATCTTAAAGAACCACGGTCTGCCAAACACACAGCCATTGTTCAACAGATTAAAAAATGAGTTAAGGCTCTTCCTATTTTGACTCTTGCTAATCCTGCATTGCAAAAAATAATTGAGATCGATGCGTCTAATACTGGTTTCAGTGGTTTACTGAAACAAATAAATCCCAATGATAAAAGTGAATATCTTATTCGATTTCACTCAGGTAAATGGACCGAAGCCCAGAAGAAATATGCTACTGTGGCACATGAAACGTTAACTATTGTTAAATGTGTTCTCAAATTTCAAGATGATTTGTATAATCAAAAAATTTTGATTAAAACTGATGCACAATCAGTCAAATATATGTTTAACAAAGATTTTAAACATGATGCATCAAAAATGATATTTGCCCTATGGCAAGCTCAATTAGCTCCTTTCAATTTTGAGAGTCAATACAAAAAGGGAAATCATAGTTCTTTTCCTGACTTTTAATCTCGTGAATACATACAGGATGGCTGACCCCTGGACTCATGTGGTCTGTGGTCGTGGTCGCGATCCCGGCAGAGGCAGAGGTAGAGGGAGATTACCCTTTTCACCTACAACTTCACAGGCTTATAGCCAAGGATCCTCTACAAATTCCCCTATGATACAAATGGGAAAAAAGAGTTTGATAAACTCGCGTATCTCACAAGGAGAATCCTCCTCAAGAAATTCTATACATCTGGATGATATTCCAGCAGACCATCCATTATTTGAACAGATGCAGGCATATGTAGCCTCCCCAAAGCAAAAAGATTCTTTTGCTTCAGTTACTAAAGAAGGGAATAATAATCTCAAACCCTATGAAAGAATACCTAAACAAGAAATGATATTTCTTGTCGAAAATTTCGAGATATTGCGGAAACATGATCCATGGAAGATTTTCCAACGATATTTAATTCAGGGATTATATTTTCCCGGTGAATCTTATAAAACTCGAGCTTATTATGAAGCCATATTAACAGAAACCGGCAGTGCTGAGATTCAGCATTTTCCTGTTGGACAACCTGAACATAGTTATTCTAAAATTATTATTAAACAGATTATTTCTGTAGAAGATTAGGGCATTACTACAATGCGTGAGAGGCAGATAAGCTTCAACAATGTCACTATGAATGTCACTTTTTAGGACTATATTAAATCATTTTCTAAAGTCTTGTATTATAATAATACTAAACAAAAACATACTTGGTTTATAAAAATTTGTTCAAAAATTTTTGACACAACCATACCAAATTGGTTTTTGAATTGGTGGTCTTACAATGGCCCAACAATAAAGATTTTGCCAGAACCATTCTTTCTTTTATATCAGAAATGGAAAATTGTTTCACCAGATTTAAATAATTTATACCGAGCAGATCATATTTGCTACCCCGATCATATTGATCAAATTTACTTCTTTTTGGAATTCTCCAATCCCTGGATTCATAAATGGACTTCGAAATTGGGATATACGGATGAACAAATCCCGTGCTTATATCGCACCTTCTTCAATAATTTTTGGGACAGGTTAATGAAGTTTGACCCCCAAACCAAAATACTTAATGGTCAAGCTTTACTAGATCAGATTGAATCAATAATTCAAGGATATGAGACAACTGCCGAACAATGCAAAATGGATGAACCATCCATTCGACAGCTTGCTCATAAAATCATGTTCCAGGATGGAGACAAAGAAACTATGATCCAGGCTTATCTAGATGAAATGAAGAAAAATTTACTTCACTCTCTTCTACAAATTGAGACTGACTCCTCTATGACCAGCGGGAGTAATAATGAAGATAATATTACGGATGCTCAGCCTCCAGAACCTAAAACTATAATTTCAGAAGAAAATCTTGAAAATGCAGAAGCCTTCATTCAGCGTATGAAAGTCATGGACAAAGCCCAAGGAAAAAAGAAAATCTAAAGGCCCAGTCTATTGCGGAGATAAGCCGCCGGACCCACTGCACAGTAGGTTCACTATTTAGGGGACAGATAGGTCCCGTTTTTACTGTACAGACCCATTTGGGACCTATTTTTACTGTACAAGATTCTTTTTTTTTCTATTTAAACGTTTAAATGTTTAGTTTCAGAGGCAGGTGTTAGACACCCCCCCTCTCTCTAAGCTCTCTCTTCACTTCCTTCTCTCTAGTTATTTTGTTTTCAATTCAGAGTTGTAAAGTTTTTCAATTTTGTGAATTATAAAAAATCAAAACGTCCAAACTTTGGACACAAATCTAGGCCTTGCTTATACGGCCCTTCTTACTTAGCCCTTGCTTCCGGGCACTGACCCTTGCCACCGGGTCTAAAAGGTGACACCTCTTAACTCTCTTCTGCCACCATCCGTGACTATGTCCGGCTAAATTCCTTATCTATGTTGAGTACCTAACTTCTCTTGCATTTTAATCTTAAATATCTGGCTTTATCAAAATATAAAGAAATTTTCATATATCTCTTTGACTTGGTTCTGAGATGGTGATACAGTCGGATCTAGTACTGTTCATAATGGCTTTGTCTTAGTGACTACATATGGTAAGCCGGTTTACTAGCCCGCTTAAGAGAAAGGGCGATCTTTTCCGGTTAGAACCTCCAGACACACGGGCTCATTATGGATATGTATTAAATCCTGACAGGTCCATTGCTTAGATAAAATGGCATAGCCTTCCATACATTTAACTGATGTATAAAAATACCTATATATTGTGATTTTTATTACAATATAAAGGTGCTAATTTAGCTAGATCTGTCTGGACGCGCGGACTACCGCCCGCCTTAGAGATCCTGCCAACTTCCTATCATCATTGATTTTAGTCCAGGTTTGCTGGCAAGAAAACATATTCAAAAAGATTTTTTTGATGAAAAATGGAACCAATTTAGAACTTGGTTCTTTGACGCTTATAGCGCAGAGGATATGAATAATATCTCTCAAGAATTTTATGAAACTTGTGTTTTGCATAATCAAACTATGTTTTTCGTACCTTGGTTTATAACCACTTATTTGCCTTTATATATTAAGGCCAATGAACGAACCTATAAAGATGCTAACGGAAACCTTACTAAATCTGTGTTTCCCCCGCTATCTTCTTTTGTTATGCCCAATAATACAGGTATAACTTTTAACGGTTTTCAACAATTTATTGATAACGAAGTTGGAAAAGTGAGTATTTCAGAGATAAATAAACTACTCTCTCAAAATAATTATTTGGGTTTGTATGTTAACGTTTTAGGAGAACAAATTGTTTCTCTTGACAAAAAGGTTGATGAATTGACCAAACTAATTAAACTCATGAGCAACGTCAAAATAGATGCACTAGCGAGTTTAACCAAAAAGATTAGTGATAATATCATGAAGAAAGATGTTGATACACCATCGATTTCTCAAACCACATCAACATTTGTCCCTCGTATTATTTATAATTCTATTCAACGACCTCCTAAGATTTCAGAATTTGCAATTAAAACTTTTGATGATTTAGAAGTTTTACTTGAGCAAAAATTTGCAAATTTAAATATTAAACCTATTGATTTATCTACTCAGTTTGTCGATACTCTCGACCAATCTTCTCATACTGAAGAAGAATTCATAGCTGAGTTCAACAAACTCCGTCATAGTACTAAGCATCCTTATTTTGCTGATAAGCCTAGAATGCGGTCTAGTTATTATCCTAGGCCCACTCCCCAAGATGTTCTTATAGAAGAACGAGATTGGAATCAGACTAATACGTCTTATGGAGGATCTGATATTTATGAATAGAACATAGATGGTTTGTCTGATCGACAACTAACCATTCAAGTACATAGGATGATGATGTACGCAACTATTGTTAGGGTCACTACCCCTAAAAATACCGATGGTGGTCCAAAAAATTCAGATAAAGTTATCTGCAAAATGATTATTGCAGGATTTACTGGTCAACTTCGTGGCTGGTGGGATAATTATATGCCCTTAGAAGACAAAACTACTATTATTAATGCAGTTAATATGGAAGAAAGTACTGATAATTTAGGTCATAAGTTACATGTTGGTCGAGAAGATGCAGTATATACTTTGGTTATGACTATTCTCAAACATTTTAGTGGTAGATTTACCAGTAACTATGAGTCTATCAGAACTCTTCTCAATGGTCTTAGATGCCATCATTTAGGCAAATTTAGGTGGTATAAAGACACCTTTCTAAGTCGGGTTCTAGAACTACCCGTTGAAGATCATAGTGAACATTGGAAAGCCAAATTTATAGATGGTCTTCCTCCTTTATTTACAGAAAGAGTTTGGAAAACTCTTCGAGGAAATCTTAGTGAAATTCCTTATAACATTTATACTTACGAAAACCTGATAGGAATTTGTACACAAGAAGGATTAAACTTGTGTAATGATTTAAAATTAGGTCAACAACTTAAAACGGATAAGCTGAAAGAACGTTCTCAATTAGAAGACTTTTTTGCCCAATTTGGCATGGCTCAACCTTCTATGCCTCAAAGACATAAGAATAGCAAGTATCATAAAACCTCCACTCCAGACGATTATGTCTACAAAAAGTATCGATCTAGAAAATCTAGATACAAATCCAAAGAGGAGCGTGATGCTAGAAAAGCTCACCAAAAATCCACTAGATTTACCAAAAATAGATCTAAGCGAGACTTAGCAAAGATTAAGTGTTATTGTTGTGGCAATTTTGGTCACATTGCCCCTAACTGTAAGTTAGAAAAGCTGAAAGGTTTAGAACTAGACAACGATTTGCATGAGAAAATTTATGGTATGTTATATACTTCTGGGTCTTATTACGATTATGAAGATGTTAAGTCCGATTCCGAAGCAGAAGTTGATTTACTTGATTTTTCTGACGATGATATCGGAAATAATGCTTGTACTACTTGCACAGGTGATACTTGTGTCTGTGTTAATGATATTTTTTACCAAATTCAATCCCAATTTCAAAATTTGAATGTTCAGACTATTACCTCTGAAAATGTGATTGAACTCTTAAAAGAAATTACTGATAGTAATCTTCGTGAAAAAATTATTAATTTAGCCGTCGGTTCTACCTCCAGTGCCTACATACCAATTTCTAAACCAATTTCGATGACTGATTTTAAATATTCTAGTCCTTATTTGTTATCAGAAGTTCAAAAACGACTTTTGAAAAAACATTCTCCTTCTAGAGAAACCAATTTTGCCGATTTAAAGGTGGAAATTGAAGCTTTGAAAAATGAGATTAAAACTCTCAAACAAAAACAAATGATTTGTGACCATAGGATCACTCAAATTGAAAATTTTAATTCCCTTACTACCGATCCTCATGGAAAAAGGAAAGTTTTTGACCAGCAAAATGAAGATATACAATCTTCTGAAATAATCAAATCTTCATTAGGTCCTAAGACTGATACGTTTTTGGGTATGATGCAAATAGTAACTGCTCATCGATGGTATATTAAATGTACTATTCTGATTGATAATCATTTCTATGTTAATAACATTGCTATGATAGATAGTGGTGCTAATGTTAGTTGCATTCAAGAAGGACTAGTGCCTTCAAAATATTTTCAAAAAAAAACTCACATGGTTAAATCTGCATCAGGTCATGCTCTTGATATAGAGTATAAATTATCGAATGTGCATATTTGCCAAGATAAAGTTTGCATTCCACATTTTTTCTTTTTAGTTAAAAATCAACTTTATCCTCCAATTATACTTGGAACTCCTTTTATAATGCTATTTATCCATATCCGCATATAGATGCTAAGGGATTTAGTGCTACTTATGATAGCAAGCCAATTAGTTATATATTTGTTACTGATCTAGTGACAAAAGATATTAATGCTTTGATTAATTTAAAGCAAAAACATGTTGATTCCCTACAATTAGAATTTTTTAGTATAAATATTACTAATACTTTACAATCTCCAAAGGTTCAAGAGAAAATCAAATTGATTTCTGAACAGCTTGCAATTGATGTCGGTGCTGACCATCCTAGTGCCTTTCGGAACTGGAAAAGACATATTGTTACTCTCCCTTATGAGGATGATTTTTCTGAGGATTTTATCCCTACAAAGTCCAGACCCTGCCAAATGAACGCAGAATTAGTAGATTTTTGCAAAACGGAAATAGATAATTTATTGCAAAAGGGTTTGATAAAACCCTCTAAATCTCGTTGGTCCTGCACCGCTTTTTATGTAAACAATGCAGCCGAAAAGGAAAGAGGTGTGCCCAAATTGGCCATTAATTATAAACCTCTTAATAAATTTTTAAAATGGATTCGATATCCAATTCCAAATAAAAGGGATCTTCTTTCCAGATTATATGATGCCAATATCTTTTCTAAATTTGATCTAAAATCTGGTTACTGGCAGATACAGATTTCTAAAGATCATGCTTATATAACTGCTTTTAATGTCCCATTTGGACAATATGAGTGGAATGTTATGCCTTTTGGATTAAAAAATGCACCTTCTGAATTTCAGAAAATTATGAATGATATTTTCAATCCTTATATGGAATTCATTATTGTCTACATTGATGACATTTTGGTATATTCCAAAACTCTCGAATTACATATTAAGCATTTAGATATTTTTAAGAAAATTGTTATTCAAAAGGGTTTGGTTATTTCTAAACCAAAAATGAGTCATTTCCAGACCGAAGTCCGTTTTCTCGGTCATACTATTTATCAAGGAAAAATTACTCCTATTCAACGCGCAATCAATTTTGCCGATAAATTCCCTGATATTATTACTGATAAAACTCAGTTACAAGGATTTTTGGGCAGTTTAAATTACATTTCTCCTTTTTACAAAAATCTTTCTCGAGATTTAGCCCCGTTATACAATAGGCTAAAAAAAGAATCTTAAAGAACCATGGTCTGCCAAACACACAGCCATTGCTCAACAGATTAAAAAATGAGTTAAGTCTCTTCCTGTTTTGACTCTTGCTAATCCTGCATGGCAAAAAATAATTGTGACCGATGAGTCTAATACTGGTTTCGGTGATATACTGAAACAAATAAATTCCAATGATAAAAGTGAATATCTTATTCAATTTCACTCAGGTAAATGGACCGAAGCCCAGAAGAAAAATGCTACTGTGGCACATGAAATGTTAACTATTGTTAAATGTGTTCTCAAATTTCTGTAGAAGATTGGGGCATTACTACAATGCGTGAGAGGCAGATAAGCTTCAACAATGTCACTATGAATGTCACTTTTTGGGACTATATTAAATCATTTTCTAAAGTCTTGTATTATAATAATACTAAACAAAAACATACTTGGTTTATAAAAATTTGTTCAAAAATTTTTGACACAACCATACCAAATTGGTTTTTGAATTGGTGGTCTTATCATGGCCCAACGGTAAAGATTTTGCCAGAACCATTCTTTGTTTTATATCAAAAATGGAAAATTGTTTCACCAGATTTATATAATTTATACCGAGCAGATCAAATTTACTTCTTTTTGGAATTCTCCATTCCCTGGATTCATAAATGGACTCCAAAATTGGGATATACGGATGAACAAATCCAGTGCTTATATCGCACCTTTTTCAATATTTTTAGGACAGGTTAATGAAGTTTGACCCCCAAACCAAAATACTTAATGGTCAAGCTTTACTAGATCAGATTGAATCAACAATTCAAGCATATGAGACAACTGCCGAACAATGCAAAATGGATGACCCATCCATTCGACAGCTTGCTCATAAAATCATGTTCCAGGATGGAGACAAAGAAATTATGGTCCAGGCTTATCTGGACGAAATGAACAAAAATTTACTTCACTCTCTTCTACAAATTGAGACTGACTCCTCTATGACCAACGGGAGTAATAATGAAGATGATATTACAGATGCTTAGCCTCCAGAACCTGAAACTATAATTTCAGAAGAAGATCTTGAAAATGCATAAGCCTTCATTCAGCATATGAAGGTCATGGACAAAGCCCAAGGAAAAAAGAAAATCTAAAGGCCCAGTCTATTGCGGAGATTAGCCCCCGGACCCACTGCACAGTAGATTCACTGTTTAGGGGACAGATAGGTCCCATTTTTACTATACAGACACTGTACATGGGACCTAATTGGGACCCATTTTTATTGTACAAGATTTTTTTTCTTTTTTATTTAAAAGTTTAAATGTTTAGTTTCAGAGGCAGGTGTTAGACACCCACTCTCTCTCTAAGCTCTCTCTTCTCTTCCTTCTCTCTAGTTATTTTGTTTTCAATTCAGAGTTGTAAAGTTTTTCAATTTTGTGAATTATAAAAAATCAAAACGTCCAAACTTTGGACACAAATCTAGGCCTTGCTTATACGGCCCTTCTTACTTAGCCCTTGCTTTCGGGCACTGACCCTTGCCACCGGGTCTAAAGGTGACACCTCTTAACCCTCTTCTGCCACCAGCCGTGACTATGTCCGGCTAAATTCCTTATCTATGTTGAGTACCTAACTTCTCTTGCATTTTAATCTTAAATATCTGGCTTTATCAAAATATAAAGAAATTTTCATACATCTCTTTGACTTAGTTCTGAGATGGTGATACAGTCGGATCTAGTACTGCTCATAATGGCTTTGTCTTAGTGACTACGTCAGGTAAGCCAGTTTACTAGCCCGCTTAAGAGAAAGGGCGATCTTTTCTAGTTATAACCTCCAGACACACGGGCTTATTATGGATATGTATTAAATCCTGACAGGTCCCTTGCTTAGATAAAATGTCATAGCCTTCCATACAGTCAACTGATGTATTCATCATTCCCTTCTTTAGTAGCTGAAGCAGAAGAATATTTTTGCTTTCGGGAGGCTAAATATGCCTACATCTGTTCATATAACGGATGGTCTACTGGAATATCATCCAAATGTATAGAATTTCTTGAGGAGGATTCTCCTTGTGAGATACGTGAGTTTATCAAACTCTTTTTTCCCATTTGTATCACAGGGGAATTTGTAGGTGAAAAGGGTAATCTCCCTCTACCTATGCCTCTGCCGCGATGGCGACCACGGCCACAGACACATGAGTCCAGGGGTCAGCCATCCTGTATGTATTCACGAGACAAAAAGTCAGGCAAAGAATTATCAATTCCCTTTTTGTATTGAATCTCAAAATCGAAAGGAGCTAATTGAGCTTGCCATCGGGCAAATATTATTTTTGAAGCATCATGTTTAAAATCTTTGCTAAACACATATTTGACTAATTGTGCATCAGTTTTAATCAAAAAATTTTGATAATACAAATCATCTTGAAATTTGAGAACACATTTAACAATAGTTAACATTTCATGTGCCACAATAGCATATTTCTTCTGGGCTTCGGTCCATTTACCTGAGTGAAATCAAATAAGATATTCACTTTTATCATTAGGATTTATTTGTTTCAGTATACCACCGAAACCAGTATTAGACGCATCGGTCTTAATTATTTTTTGCCATGCAGGATTAGCAAGAGTCAAAATAGGAAGAGCCTTAACTCGCTTTTTAATCTGTTGAACAATGGTTGTGTGTTTGGCAGACCATGGTTCTTTAAGATTCTTTTTTAGCCTATCGTATAACGGGGCTAAATCTCGGGAAAGATTTTTGTAAAAAGGAGCAATGTAATTTAAGCTGCCCAAAAATCTTTGTAACTGAGTTTTATCAGTAATAATATCAGGGAATTTATCGGCAAAATTTATTGCGTGTTGAATAGGAGTAATTTTTCCTTGACAAATAGTATGATCGGAAAAACGGACTTCGGTCTGGAAAAGACTCATTTTTGGATTAGAAATAACCAAACCATTTTGAATAATAATTTTCTTAAAAATATCTGAATGCTAAATATGTAATTCGTGAGTTTTGGAATATACCAAAATGTCATCAATGTAGACAATAATGAATTCCATATAAGGATTGAAAATATCATTCATAATTTTCTGAAATTCAGAAGGTGCATTTTTTAATCCAAAAGGCATAACATTCCACTCATATTGTCCAAATAGGACATTAAAAGCAGTTATATAAGCATGATCTTTAGAAATCTGTATCTTCCAGTAACCAGATTTTAGATCAAATTTAGAAAAGATATTGGCATCATATAATCTGGAAAGAAGATCCCTTTTATTTGGAATTGGATATCGAATCCATTTTAAAAATTTATTAAGAGGTTTATAATTAATGGCCAATTTGGGCACACCTCTTTCCTTTTCGGCTGCATTGTTTACATAAAAAGCGGTGCAGGACCTAGAAGATTTAGAGGGTTTTATCAAACCCTTTTGCAATAAATTATCTATTTCCGTTTTGCAAAAATCTACTAATTCTGCGTTCATTTGGCAGGGTCTGGACTTTGTAGGGATAAAATCCTCAGAAAAATCATCCTCATAAGGGAGAGTAACAATATGTCTTTTCCAGTTCCGAAAGGCACTAGGATGGTCAGCACCGACATCAATTGCAAGCTGTTCAGAAATTAATTTGATTTTCTCTTGAACCTTTGGAGATTGTAAAGTATCAGTAATATTTATACTAAAAAATTCTAATTGTAGGGAATCAACATGTTTTTGCTTTAAATTAATCAAAGCATTAATATCTTTTGTCACTGGATCGGTAACAAATATATAACTAATTGGCTTGCTATCATAAGTAGCACTAAATCCCTTAGCATCTATATGCGTATATGGATAAATAGCATTATAAAAGGAGTTCCAAGTATAATTGGAGGATAGAGTTGATTTTTAACTAAAAAGAAAAAATGTGGAATGCAAAATTTATCTTGGCAAATATGCACATTCGATAATTTGTACTCTATATCAAGAGCATGACCTGATGCAGATTTAACCATGTGAGTTTTTTTTTGAAAATATTTTGAAGGCACTAGTCCCTCTTGAATGCAACTAACATCAGTACCACTATCTATCATAGCAATGTTATTAACGTAGAAATGATTATCAATCAGAATAGTATATTTAATTACCATCGATGAGCAGTTACTATTTGCATCATACCCAAAAACGTATCAGTCTTAGGACCTGATGAAGATTCGATTATTTCAGAAGATTGTATATCTTCATTTTGCTGGTTTTCCATGAGGATCGGTAGTAATGGAATTGAAATTTTCAATTTGAGTGATCCTATGGTCACAAATCATTTGATCTTGTTTGAGAGTTTTAATCTCATTTTTCAAAGCTTCAATTTCCACATTTAGATCGGCAAAATTGGTTTCTCTAGAAGAAGAATATTTTTTCAAAAGTCATTTTTGAACTTCTGATAACGAATAAGGACTAGAATATTTAAAATCAGTCATCAGACTTGGTTTAGAAATTGGGATGTTGGCACTGGAAGTAGAACCGATGGCTAAATTAATAATTTTTTCACAAAGATTACTATTAGTAACTTCTTTTAAGAGTTCAATCACATTTTCAGAGGTAATCGTCTGGACATTCAAATTTTGAAATTAAGATTGAATTTGGTAAAAAATATCATTATCACAGACACAAGTATAACTTGTGCACGTAGTACAAGCATTATTTCTGATATCATCGTCAGAAAAATCAAGTAAATCAACTTCTACTTCGGAATCGGACTAAACATCTTCATAATCGTAATAAGACCCAGAAGTATATAACATACCATAAATTTTCTCATACAAATCGTTGTCTAGTTCTAAAGCTTTCGACTTTTCTAACTTACAGTTAGGGGCAATGTGACCAAAATTGCCACAGCGATAACACTTAATCTTTGCTAAGTCTCGCTTAGATCTATTTTTGGTAAATCTAGTCGATTTTTGGTGAACTTTTCTAGCATCACGCTCCTCTTTGGATTTGTATCTAGATTTTCTAGATCGATACTTTTTGTAGACATAATCGTCTGGAGTGGAGGTTTTATGATACTTGCTCTTCTTATGTCTTTGAGGCATAGAAGGTTGAGCCATGTCAAATTGGGCACAAAAGTCTCCTAATTGAGAATGTTCTTTCAGCTTATCCATTTTAAGTTGTTGACCTAATTTTAAATCATTACACAAGTTTAATCATTCTTGTGTACAAATTCCTATCAGGTTTCCGTAAGTATAACTGTTATAAGGAATTTCACTAAGATTTCCTCAAAGAGTTTTCCAAACTCTTTCTGCAAATAAAGGAGGAAGACCATCTATAAATTTGGCTTTCCAATGTTCACTATGATCTTCAACGGGTAGTTCTAGAACCCGACTTAGAAAGGTGTCTTTATACCACCTAAATTCGCCTAAATGATGGCATCTAAGACCATTGAGAAGAGTTCTGATAGATTCATAGTTACTGGTAAATCTACCACTAAAATGTTCGAGAATAGTCATAACCAAAGTATATACTGCATCTTCTAGACCAGCATGTAACTTATGACCTAAATTATCAGTACTTTGTTTCATATTAACTGCATTAATAATAGCAGTTTTGTCTTCTAAGGGTATATAATTATCCCACCAGCCACGAAGTTGACCAGTAAATCCTACAATAATCATTTTACAGATAACTTTATCTGAATTTTTTGGACTACCATCGGTATTTTTAGGGGTAGTGACCCTAACAATAGTTGCGTACATCATCATCCTGTGTACTTGAATGGTTAGTTGTTGATCAGACAAACCACCTATGTTCCATTCATAAATATCAGATCCTCCATAAGACGTATTAGTCTGATTCCAATCTCGTTCTTCTATAAGAACATCTTGGGGAGTGGGCCTAGGATAATAATTAGACCGCATTCTAGGCTTATCAGCAAAATGAGGATGCTTAGTACTATGACGGAGTTTGTTGAACTCAGCTATGAATTCTTCTTTAGGATGAGAAGATTGGTCAAGAGTATCGACAAACTGAGCAGATAAAACAATAGGTTTAATATGTAAATTTGCAAATTTTTGCTCAAGTAAAACTTCTAAATCATCAAAAGTTTTAATTGCAAATTTCGAAATCTCGGGAGGTCATTGAATAGAATTAGAAATAATACGAGGGACAGATGTTGATGTGGTTTGAGAAATCGATGGTGTATCAACATCTTTCTTCACGATATTATCACTAATCTTTTTGGTTTAACTCGCTAGTGCGTCTATTTTGACGTTACTCATGAGTTTAATTAGTTTGGTCAATTCATCAACCTTTTTGTCAAGAGAAACAATTTGTTCTTCTAAAACTTTAACATAGAGACCCAAATAATTATTTTGAGAGAGTAGTTTATTTATCTCAGAAATATTCACTTTTCCAACTTCGTTATCAATAAATTGTTGAAAAGCGTTAAAAGTTATACTTGTATTATTGGGCATAATAAAAGAAGATTGCGGGGGGGAAACACAAATTTAGTAAGTTTTTCGTTAGCATCTTTATAGGTTCGTTCAATGGCCTTAATATATAAAGGCAAATAAGTGGTTATAAACCAAGATACGAAAAACATAATTTGATTATGAAAAGCACAAGTTTCATAAAATTCTTGAGAGATATTATTCATATCCTCTGCGCTATAAGCGTCAAAGAACCAAGTTCTAAATTGGTTCCATTTTTCATCAAAAAAATCTTTTTGAATATGTTTTCTTGCCAGCAAACCTGGACTAAAATCAATGATGTGAGGAGTCATTAAACACGATTTGGATCAAAATCCATTTCGGATGCAGAAGGAATATCCTTATCAGAATTATCATCACGCGCCTGAACTATATTAGTCCGTGGGTTTATTTTTAATTTTTCTATACGACTAGGAGTCGAAGGTATGGTATGCAGAGAATACAGTTTATTAACTCTAGCTGGACCGTATATAGGTTCAACTAGAGCTATCAAAGAAGGTACGGAAGTCAATCGACTACTACCACAAAAAGACTGTCTGTTATATACAGAAGTCTTATCCTCAAATTGAATGCAAATTTGACTATCAGTGGTCTGAGAAATATATGAGAAATCATCATTGGTGACTTGATCAGCCAAATGATTTTGGGAAATAACTGAATCTAAAACCCAAGTATTTGGAAAATTAATTTCTTCCCATCGAATAGGTCGACGAGTAGTAATTTTTTATTTTAAAAAATTTGTTTCAAACAGAATTGTTTGATCGGATGTATCATATAATTTACATATTGGATTTAAAGATGTCAGCAATTTATAATATATGCGATAAGATAAACAAATAAGTTCAGATCCAGGTGCATAGTTATATCCATGCGTCTTAACATTCAAAGTTAAAGCATCTAATATATTCACATCAGACAAAGATAATTGTAAATTTGGCTGAGTATTAAAATAAACCAGACCATAGGCCACAGTGGATTCTATCAATCCCATCAAAGACTGTCGAAAATTCAGATTTCTTGCATCTCTTAGAGCTGCCAGAAATGTTTCCGGTAACCCTTTAAGGGTTAAAGGCTTAAATGCGATCTGAACCATGCCAATATGCACGAAATTATATTTATGTTTATAAACATCAATATCACGTTTATCTAATAGACGAATAGTCTGTTCTGAAGAGTTTAAAGCAAGAGATTTTTCAGTTGTTTTTATTAACTGAGTAGAAGAAAGGCGGTCAAACCAGCGATAATCATAAATCTTTTTTATCTTAACTTCAGGAATAGTCCATCGGTTCAATAAATCTAAGTTAAGAGGTAAATCTACCTCCTCTAATCTATCATTTTTTAAATGAGATTCTCCCATATCCATTTTGAGAAATATCTATGTTGAATACTATCACATCTATTACAAATTAACCTTAAACAAAGAAGATATCTTTTTTTCGATTGGGAACCTCCATCATGGGAATCCTGGTCGAGAATAGTTTGCTAGAGTTTATTTGCATAGGTAAGCATAGAAATTTTACCTTCATTCTTTTTTCTCTATCATCGATAAATTAGATTACTCTCTCTCTCTCTCTCTACCCAAATTGAGACATATTTGTCTTCTTTATATTTTTTAAATTTATTTTTGTGTTATGAGCATTTAATCACATAGAATGGTTAAATGATATGTTTAAGAATACGATTAGCTCTGGTTCATTGGTATTTTGAAGGATTAATTTTATGTATTTTCGAGGATACATTTTTTTTGTTATCTAAAAAAATCAGAAAATTCATTTAAAAAAATTATTTGACCCCCAAAAAGTAAAATCTTTGCATTCACATAAGATGCAATGAAGATGCAGATGTGGCACACGAGATGCACATATTGTAATGACCCTCTAGGTCATTTTCTTTGTTTCGTCCATTTAGAGCTTTACTATAGCAGTCCCAAGTCATTTATAACTTGTTGGGACCGGTAGTTCAGTTTTTGGGCCGTTCATTTAGTTGTTATTCTAATTTCCTTATTTTGGAGCTTTTGAAGTTGAAAAATTGGTATTTGACAAAAACCTTCGAGTAAACTACCTCGAATGAGAATTTTGATAGTCTTGTTAGCTTTGGAACATGGATTTTTTGCTCGAGGGACCTTTGATCCTGGTCCCGAGGCTTCTGATCTCATTTTGAGCTATCGGTTGGATATTAGTTAAAATGGAATGGTGGGTGTGGGGCCCATATTTTATCAAAATAACCTCTGTTGAGAGTTTTGTCGATTCCATTGAGTTCAAAATGCAGTTTCCATCTTAGTTCAATTGAATGAAACTTTGGCAAACTATTTATTCGGAACACTTTTTGTTAACAAAACAAAGAAGTTGTCTTGTTTTGATTGGGGATCGTGGTCGGGAACAGTTTGTCATAATTCATTTGCATAGGTAGCATAGTAATATTACCTTACTTATTTTTTTCTCTGTCATCGACAAATTAGATTACTCTCTCTCTCTCTCTATATATATATATATATATACCCAAATTAGAACATGTTTGTCTTCTTTTTGATTTTTAAATATTTTATGTGTTGTGAATGTTTAATTACATAGAATGGTTAAATGGTATGTTTAAGAATATAATTAGCTCTAGTTCATTGGTATTTTCAAGGATTAATTTTATGTATGTTTGAGGATACGATCTTTTATTGTTATTTAAAAAAATCAAAAAATTGATTTTTAAAAAATTGTTTGACCCCAAAAAGTAAAATAATCACATTCACATAATATGCAGTGGAGATGAATATGTGGCACACAAAATGCATGTACGGTGCCCAAGAAATATGTATGACACATGAGATGTAAGTTTGACACACGAGATGTGAATGGCACAAGAGATGAGCTCATGGTGCACAAGATATACATGTGACGCACGTAGAACCTAATTTTATTAAATACCCTGAGGCCTCTTATTAAAATTTGGATTTATACTCAAGAACCATGACGAACCTCTAAGTAGGCCATAAATCAAATTCCTAACCTACTGGAATCACTAAAACTTGGATTCAACCTCGTCAATCCCGAATGTTGAATTTGGTCAAACTTCCTAAGTTCCAAACTTTCAAAACTAAAAAACTTCCTCGAAATGCATCTAATTGCCTTGGGAATCATGTCACCCATAGCCACAAGTCATATACATCATTCCAAAGCTATTGGGAGGTCAAACATGAGAAAAAAAAAGTGAAAATCACAAAACGATCTTAAGGGTTGTTACATTCCAACTCTTTAAAAGTTAAACGAGAATTTAGAAATTCTTGAGATGAAGGAGTAAGTACTCCTAAAGAAGGTATTCATTGAGTTTAAAAAGATCAAAGAGTTTTCAAGAGAGTAGATATTCTATTTTTGAAGTGGAAAGATGCTTTATGAACTATAAATTTAGAGGCTTGGTAATGTGATATATTATTTACACATTCAATTATTTATGAATTACATATGTATATGTTTTGTCATTACCCAAATCATTGTGAGTGGCACCCACACTAACCCTCTAGTGGGAGAATCATTTAACCCAATTACTAACCTATTCATCTAGATATTTTAAACAGTAATAATAATAAAACCAAATTAATATGAATAGAATCTCTAACTATTCAATAAGAAAATACAGAAATTCAACAACTATCTATTACTACCCCCGAGAAGATCTATTTGGTGGCTTTATCATCTCTGAGGCTCGAGGCATCCGATACCTCATCCTTCATTCTGCTAAGAAAGAAGAACTCATATTCTTCTACGCCAGCTTCGGGAGTTTCTTGGTGAGGAAAGCACACTTGAACATAACCTGCACTGCCTTCCACATCTTTACCAGCATATAGTCCCAAGAACACCTTTTCTTCTTCTTGTCTAGCTTTTTTTGGAGCTCTACATGGACCTGGGCTGAGTCTAAAGGGGCCATGGAACTAGTAGGATTCGAACCCAGGGGAGGCAACTGAGTTTGCTCTAAGTAACCTTGTACAACAGCAAGGTCAACCTCTCAGCCCCCAAGAGATGTAAGAGCCTATGTGGGAGGGGTGCTAGTCTTTTTGCCCCTCCAGCCCTGCTACTCTCACCTTCCTCCCCCTATCTTTCTCTGTTATATTCTTCCTTCCCATGCAACTTTTGCCTTTAGCAGGTTAAAGGTCATGCCACACTCCTCTAATATGTCATGGTCCTTCTTGGGCACGTCCACCCTCTTGCAAAGCTTCCTGATCAAGGAGGGTAAGAAAAGATCCCTCGAAGGCCCTCCCCTAGTGTAAAAAACTACTACTCATCGATAATATATATCCCCATATTCAATTCTATCCCCAAAAGAGCATAAGCCACCACCATAGCCTGGTGGAAGATCACATCAGCCACTTTTCCCAAAGGATAGATTTTCAGGACACCAGCTGCAGCCATCTCCCAGCCTCCGCTGAGAAGGGAATGCTCTTGGTTTACTTGACACTGGTCCACTTTACCTTACCCTTCTGACCCTATGGTACCAAGGTCTTGGCCGCGCACTTCAGTTCTGACTCTATAATCTTAGCCTTAAAGGTAGCATTGGAGGGGTATAGGACCCCTAAGGTGTCATTGATACTGGCAGCATCCACCAGAACATTCTTCCCCTAAAACCGAATGGTGGGAAGAGGCACAGACTAGTCCACAGTTGATAATATGGCATAGAACTCCCAAACTATAGCTATGTTACAAGCAGAGATAGCCTTGGTCAGCATCATCCAACCAAAAGTCCTCCACTAGTTATAGAAGTCAGGTACTTCATCCTCCACATCTTTTATTATGAATCGTATTGAGGTTGGTTAGCCATAGTAATCCTACGAATATTGCAAAAATAGTGTTAGAAACCAATTCGGGATGCTATGGAAAGAAAGGGAATTCAAAATAGGAAAAATCAAAAAATTGGGAGGGCTACTACCCAGTGTTGCTGTAGTGACACTTTTATCGCTATAGAAGTACCGTTGCAGTGGCAGGAGCTTTGCAACAGTGGTGACTTCATTCCCAACTAGTCCCTACTCTCTCCCATGGCGGGATTTTAACTTTTCCTTGAGTTTGATTTCTAAGTATAAATCGGGCTTGGTAGAGTTTGTATGAACTCTTTTACACTAAAATGGGGGTGATTAACACTCAAAAGTAAGTCCAAATTGTTCTAAATCATAGGAAAGGGTAACCCTTCATCTTCCAACTTTTCCAAAGTCAAAAACCACTATAAACATCATCAATCTTATGTATAAAATGTTGTAAGAGCGTTAGGGATGTAAGATAATCTATCAGGGTTGTTAAATCATGCAAGAAAGCCACCAAAATTCAAAATTCAAGAAGGCTAGTACATGAACTGAGCTTGTCCCTCAGGTCATAACTGAGAGTCCCTGTTGACTCTAGTATGTGTGTACACCTTGCATGCATGCATTCATCATTTCATTGAACATATTTATTATGGTGACTGTGGTAAAAAGAATTTGCTTAAGAGTAATTGATGTATTTTTATGTTGGGACATCTACTTGAGATGAAGTGTCATGATTGTACTTAGTTCGTGTTGTATGTCATATATGAAAGGTATTGGAAGGGTTTAGTTATCCAGAATATTAATGTGTGTCAGATTTCCTCCCTATTTACTATTTGTCTTTATTTGTTTCTAACCCTGGTCAGTTGATGATACCTACCAGTACATGCGGTTGTACTGATACTACACTTACTATATCTCTACTTGGAGGTATAGCCATGTTGTAGGTCAGTTGTAGTTTCTGTAGGTATGACGGTGGTTACTCTTCATCATCTTCTGTTATCTTCTCTTCCATGGATGATCTGTCTCTAGTCTTTTTTTTCATTGTTTAGTGCTCTTCTTTCGGTTTAGATTAAGTTCTGGAAAATTACTGCTATTTTATTTTTATGTTGTAATAAGTTAACAAATGTGTTGGATAATAACTTATTCTTGATTTAAGGAGTATTTCTTTAAAAGATTATTCGTTTAACTTCCACACTTAATTTGAATGGTTTGATGGTAAGAGTTCTCCTATCTAGGATAGAGTTGGGTAGGTGCTTGCACGATCTATTAGTTGGGTCATGACAGCATAAGATGGGCATTGTGGAGTAGCATGGTATAGAATTTGTAACCTTCCAACTGTAGGGTGATACAAAGTAGTGGTAGAGGTGGTGGTGGTAATGGTAGAGGTCATCCACAGGGTGGGTGTGGTAATTATCAAGGTGGTCATGGTGGAAATTAAGGCGGTAGTAATGCAGGGAGAGGTAGTGCTCAGCCTACTAGAGAGTTTGCTCAGATTGATGAATTGCTATGCCTTTCCAGGAAAATTTGAGGTAGAGGATTCAGATGCTGTCATTATAAGTACTATTCTCGTCTATGATCAGATGGCTACGATCATGTTTGATTTGAGTTCCACTTATTCATATGTATCTATTAACTTTGCCTTGGGGTTTAGACATGGTTTGTGATATACTTGACTCACCTGTGTATGTATTTACTCCAGTTGGAGACTCTATGGCAGTGAGTTAAGTATATCGTGCATGCTCTGTAATGTTTATGGGCTTCCAGACTTAGGTAGATTTGGTGATTTTGGATTTGCTTGATTTTGATATTATCTTGGGCATGACTTGATTATCCCTGTATCATGTTGTTCTAAATTGTAATGCTAAGACTGTGAACTTAGACATGCTTGGGATGGATAAGTTAGAATGAGAAGGTGTTTATAAGTATGGACCTATGAAAATAATTTCCTTCATTCGTGCTAAGAAGCTAGTTGGGAAGGGGTGTTTAGCCTTTTGGCACATCTACGGGATGTCAGTGCAGAAGTCTCCTCTATTGAGTCTATTCTAATAGTGTTTGAATTTTAGAAGGTATTTCCTACCGACTTAAGTAGTATGCCTTAAGATCTGGACATTGACTTTTGCATTAATTTGGAGTCAGGCACTCGCCCAATTTCTATCTCTCCCTATAGAATGGCTCCGACTGAGTCGAGAGAGCTTAAGACTCAGTTTTAGGAGTTACTTGATAAGAAATTCATTCATCCCAGTACTTCATATTGGGGTGCTCCAGTGTTGTTTGTTATGAAAAAAAATGGTAGCATGAGAATGTGTATAGACTATCGGTAGTAGAATAAAATTACCATCAGGAATAAGTATCTCTTACCCTGAATAGATGCTTTATTTGACCAGTTGCAGGGTGCTTCAATATTTTCTAAAATATATTTGAGGTCAGGGTACCACCAGTTAAAGATTCATCCTGGGGATGTACCCAAAACAAATTTTAGGAATCGTTATGGACATTATGAATTCTTAGTGATGTCCTTTGGGTTGACTAATGTGATGGCAGCATTCATGAGTTTGATGAATGGTCATTCATGAGTTTGATGAATGGTACTTTCAAATCTTTCTTAGATTCATTTTTGATTGTATTTATTGATGACATTTTGGTTTACTCAAAAAGTAAGGAGGAACATGCAGGTCACTTACACATAGTCGTGGGCATTCTGAAGGAGAAGAAGCTTTATGCTAAATTATCTAAATGTGAGTTTTAAATGTCTTCTGTAGCCTTTTTGGGGCATGTGGTTTTTGAGAAGGGGGTGATGGTAGATTCTCAGAAGATTGAGGTTGTTAAGAGTCGGGCTCGGCCTAACTCTGTGACTGAGGTTTGAAATTTTATGGGTCTTGCTAGCTATTATTGCAGATTTGTCAAGAACTTTGCCTCATTGCTACTCATTTAACAAGACTAACATAGAAGGAGGTACCATTTGTGGGTATGACAAGTGTGAAGAGAGCTTTCAAAAACTCAAATCTCTTTTGACTCTAGCTTTCATCCATGATTTGCCAGTTGAAGGTAGGGTTGTTATTGTCTTCTGTGATGTTTTACACTCTGGTTTGGATGCCTTATTTATACAACATAGGAATCTAATTGACTATGCTTCAAAGCAATTAAAGCCTCATAACAGGAATTATCCAACTCATGACTTAGAGTTGGCAGCGGTGGCTTTTGCACTTAAGATATGGAGACACTACCTTTATGGTGTTAAGGGTAAGGTGTTCACATAACATCGTAGTTTACAGCATGTTTTCACTCAAAAGGACTTGAATTTGAGGCTGAGGCAGTGGATGCAGTTACTAAAAGATTATGATGTGACCATCCAATATCATCCAGGAAAGCCTAATGTGGTGGCATATATATTTAGCCAAAATTTGTAAGTATGGACAGTTTGGCTTGTTTGAGAGTGGAAAGGCGACCTCTGGCTAAAGATATCCAAACTCTAGCAATGTGGTTTATGCTATTTGGAGTGTCTGAAAGGGGTGGAGTGTTGGCTAGTGTAGAGGTAAGGTCAACATTTCTTGATAGAATCAAGGCTAAATAATTTAAGGATGTAAAGTTGAACAAGATTCGGAACAAGGTGGTATGTGGTGAAGCCCAAGACTCTACCCTTGATGCATGTGGTGTGTTGAGGGTGAGAAGGCGCGTGTGTGTGCCTCATGTTGATGATGTGATTCTGAGTTTGTTTCCAGAAGCTCATGATTCCTAATACTCTAGACATCCTGGTGCAACCAAGAAATATCGTGACTTGAGGCAACTCTATTGGTGGCTCCAAATGAAGAGAGAGATATTAGAGTATGTGGCCAATTGTCAAAATTGCCAGCAAGTGCAATATGAACACCAACGGCCTGTAGGTTTGCTTCAGAGAATGCCCATTCTAGGGTGGAAGTGGAAAAGGATTGTTATGGATTTTGTAATGGGTTTTCCTTAGACCTTGGGGTAGCATGACTCAATTTAGGTCATAGCGGGTAGGCTAACAAAGTTCTCTCATTTTATTCTAGTTAAGGTGAATTACAACTCGGAGCAGCTAGCCAAGATTTATGTGAAGGAAGTTTTGAGATTACATGGAGTGCTAGTATCCATTATATCTGATAGAGGTACGCATTTTACCTCCAAATTTTGGCACGTGCTCTATGAGGAGTTAGGCACAAAGCTTGATCTTAGTACTGCATTTCATCCTCAAACCGATGGGCAGTATGAGAGGACCATTCAGGTGCTTAATGATATGATACAACTATGTGTGGCTGATTTTAGGGTCATTACGATAAATTCCTACCATTGTGTGAGTTCTCATACAACAACAACTATCACTCTAGCATTGGCATTGCCCCATTTGAAGCTCTTTATGAGAGAAGGTGTAGATCACTCATAGGTTGGTTTGAGGTGGGTGATATGAAGACTTTGGGAACAAATTTGGTGAAGGAAGCTCAAGAGAAAGTGAGGTTCATTTAGGATAAGTTATTGGCAACCTAAAGTAGACAGAAGGAATATGTCGACCGCAAGGTAAGAGATATGTATTTCAAACTAGTTGAGCATGTGTTGATAAGGGTGTCTCATATGAAGAGAATGATGCAATTTGGTAAGAAGGTCAAGCTTAGCCCTAGGTATATCAGTCCACTTAAGGTTCTTAAATATGGGTCTGGTAGCCTACAGGCTAGCATTGCCTTCGAGCCTGTCAAGAGTTCATACATGTTTCATGTCCCATGCTTAAGAAATACCATAGGGATGGTGATTACATAATTAAGCTGGACACAGTTTTGCTTGACAAGAATCTTTCTTATTAGAAGGAGCCAATAACGATTCTTGACTGGGATGTTTGAAAGTTGAGGACTGCGGATATTAGATTAGTAAAAGTCCAGTAGAAGCATTGTCCTATTGAGTAGGCCATTTGGGAGACTGAGAAGGATATGTGCGACAAGTATCCTCACTTGTTTGAGAATTCAAGTACTTTTCTTGTTTCATTTCCTTATTTTTCTTGATTTATCATTCGAGGATGAACAATGGGTAAATTGGTATCTATTGTAACGACACTTTCCATGGTTAAGGTATAGTCTAGCGTGCCAAAATTTGGATTAAGATTCTCCCCCAATAAAGTGTTAGAAATTTTAGGCTAGGCTAGTTTTGGATGAAAGTCAATTGTGGTATGGTCTAGATTAACTTGATAATGGATAGGTTGATGTTTATGTGATTTGCAACCATATTATTATAGCTAAGAAGTTAAGGAGTTCGTAGAAGCTTTCAAAAGTGAATTCGAGTTAGTAGAACTCTGGATATCGCAATTGACGTAAAGAGGTTAGTTTGAGATGTCAATATCTGAAAGTGTGTTGCAAAATAGGCAAAATATGGGACTGTCGAACTTTCTACCTCACCTATACCTCTATAGCAGGAGGCAACCTGCAACCAGGGGCCGACTATATAGGGAATTTTGCATCCATAGCAGGAGTCAATATTAGTAAATCCTGCCATAGAGGGAAGATTCTGCTATAGCGATGCCTCTATAGTGGGAATTGTGCTACTATAGTGGGATACGTGCTGATAAATGCAGAAATTAGACTAAAATGTTACTTTTCATTTTACTTTTGTTTTAGAGCTGAGAGAGGTGATTTAGGGAAAAATTCACTTATTTCCATCCAAAATCCTTCATTGAGGTAAGTTAATCCACCTGTTTAACCAGTTTTTTAAGATTAATTCTTAGAATCACTAGGCTTTGATTGTGGGGGAGGATTTGACTTGACCTAGGCTAATTTCTGATGTAATTTAGTGAAAATAAGATGAAATCCGTGAATTTCAGTTGAGGTTGGATAATTTATGGTTGCATTCTTAGAATTCATTCTTATAAATATGAATTTGGTAGAATTAAGGTGGAATGACGGTAGAAAAACCCTAGAATAAGGGAATGATCATGATTTTGGCCTTGGAGTTGTGGGATTAGGTTATAATCCTTGTATTTGTTAGGTCATTATTTGAATTTTGGTTACATTGTTGTTTTTAGACCACAATCAAGTTGAGATTACAAGAAAGGGCAAGGCTCAAGTTCATTAGAGCAAGTGTAAAGCTTTGATTGAGGTAGGTGATGGTTGAATTGTAGTTAAGACTCAATTTAGTTTATGTGTGCGTGTTAACTGCCTTTTTGTCTACTTGTTGCAATGCATGATGTGTATGTTAACTTGTTGGATAATATTACAAGTTGTTTAATCACTAAAAATAAGATTGTGTAAAAAGACTTATAGACTTATTTTAAAGTGCAAGTGTGGTTGTGTTATCTCATATTGTGATTGTACTGTGACATGGGTTTATATTATGAGATGAACCGGCAAAGGTCATCATCACGAAATTGGTGGAATTCAGTGAGTATAAGGGTGGAGACGTTGGAATAAGGGTGGTATAACACTTGGTTTGGCATAAGGGTGACAGAAACTAGATGTCTGGGTTATTTGGTACATGAACTGAGCTCGTCCCCTACAGGTCATGGCTAGTGGGCATTTATAAGACCCATAGCATGTGTGTAAAAGGTATTAGTGAGTTTGATGGTTCTATGAGTGGACCGGGTTATATTGTTGTTGTTATTTTGGGCTCCTTGAGCGAATCGGTTGATAATACTATTGTTAATTGGATCTTTGAGTGGTTCGAGCTATTGATGTACTTGAATTGTGTAATTAATTTTTGAAATACGAATGGTAAGTTAATTGTGGCAAGGTTAAGTAACTATTATTAGTCATAGTGTTGACTTGGTGAAATGTTTATACTTGTCTTATGTTTGTCTGGTTTGCTTGGTTGTTGTTGAGAAAAGACTAAGTGAAGGTATAAATGCTAAGTGTTATATGGTTGTACTTGTTTACAAAGTGTTGGTTATGTGTTCATATTTATTCTTTTGAGTTGGCCGATGACACTACTAGTACATAGTGGTTTTATACTGATACTATCTGTGCTTTTTCTTTTTGTTGAGTGTAGAGCATATTCCAGCGGCTTCAACGAGACCCCAGTTCTAGAAAAGTGACTGTTCCGACTCAAGGGTGAGCCATCTTATGAGAAGTCATGAGTCTTCACACTTTATGTTCATGTCCATTTGTCTCGGACACAGACATTTCCATTATTCTAGTTTTCAGGTTATACCCGCAGTTTACCATTGTTAGATGTTTTGATACAATAACTTTCAATTTCTGGGTGTATTTTAGATATTTGGTTATTCCGCATTGATTTACTATTAGAATTATTCAAATTATTGATCAGTAATAGAATTTCTCTTTCTTATTTAAAATCTATCAAGTGTTGATGAGTTGGGTAATTGAGGTAAGATAATTCTCCCACCGAAGGAATAGTGTGGGTGCCACTGGTGACGGGTTTGGGTCGTGACTTCTAAGGACCTTCAATCTTTCAATATAGTATAGATATAGATAGATGTGTATATAAATAGTGTGTATATATCATACATCGAGTGTATATTAATTATACATTTATTACGCACGAATTTCAGTTTCTTTTTTTTTTATGTCAAACAGAAATAGACAAAATTGAAAAGGAAAACAGTGATTTAATGTCAGAAATCAATAAGAGAAGAAATTTGTGTAACAAACTTGTAGAAGAGTAGAAATTTGTGCAAGCAATTTGGAAAAGAAAACACTGATAATTCTCCCACCGAAGGAATAGTGTGGGTGCCACTGGTGACAGGTTTGGGTCGTGACTTCTAAGGACCTTCAATCTTTCAATATAGTATAGATATAGATAGATGTGTATATAAATAGTGTGTATATATCATACATCGAGTGTATATTAATTATACATTTATTACGCACGAATTTCAGTTTCTTTTTTTTTTTTTATGTCAAACAGAAATAGACAAAATTGAAAAGGAAAACAGTGATTTAATGTCAGAAATCAATAAGAGAAGAAATTTGTGTAACAAACTTGTAGAAGAGTAGAAATTTGTGCAAGC
The DNA here is from genome assembly GCA_031232105.1 of Capsicum rhomboideum. Classification (NCBI taxonomy): domain Eukaryota; kingdom Viridiplantae; phylum Streptophyta; class Magnoliopsida; order Solanales; family Solanaceae; genus Capsicum; species Capsicum rhomboideum. The sequence continues at coordinate 39,635,692 of CP124719.1, read as the reverse complement.
AATTTGGAAAAGAAAACACTAAATTTTTTGCTTAAAAAATAAAAAGAAGAACAGAAAAAGGTTAGCGAAAAAGATTTTCTTTGAAAAAATGTAAACCAGGAAAAAAGGTAAAGAAGGCTACCAAATTGTAAATCAAGTTTCTCGGGTCATTCGGTTGTCATTAGTTTACATCAAATGGCCAATTTTGTACTTTTTCCTTTATTTAATCAATCAATATACGAACACTTCATCAAGAGTCAAAGAAAATCTCAATTTACCTTAGTCGAAGTCTCTAAAGTTAAATTACATATTTGCCCTTCCATAAAGTATACAAATGTTTCCAGTCTACTCAAATATGTAATCTAGATAAGTATACAATTTCGTAGATACCCATATTGCTATAACAAAATTTGGCTCAAAAATCAGGTCAAAAAGTTAACCCCAAGCCACAGTGTCGAATCTAGGAATTTCTTTCGAAACTTATTTACCATAGCATAAGTAAATCACACATCAGAAATTAGCTAAAACGGATTGATAATCGATCTCCAAATCAAAGAAATACATAAATCTCACTTTGTGGCAAAAAAAAAAAACAATTCCCTCAATTTAAAATTTCACACCCTTTTTTTTTGCCCCACTTGAAGATGGTTTAAAAGGATTTTTTTCAATTAAAGTGAAATTTTAAAAGCGATTATTTATTTATAGAGGCGCCACTTGAAATTGAGTTTTGGTGTTCCAAGTCACCGTATTTGGACCCCTAATCAAAAGGAAATTTTGACTCTTTAATATTGGTCTGCAAACTAGAAATTCGGATAAGAAATTTTGTTGACCAAAGGAGAGGTGTTAAGTATCCCTCGAATACTGTGGTTCAAGCATATCGATTTTATTGACTATACTTGGCTTAAACAATTTTGGACAAAATATTTGACTTAATTGCTTTAATTTACCTAAATTATATGCATAGCACTGTGACTTTTTTTTTTTTGGCTAAGGAACGTAGTCACACACAAAACATTTTATTTATAAAATTAAGTTGATTAAGGAGTGTAACCACATGTGAGTATTTCTTATAATGATGAATATAGCTTTTGTGACCTGTTTTTGTGTCATGAAAGAGCTACTTGAAATACATGATCTTCAAGCAATATGAGTTTAATATAATTCTGATATTAAATCATACAAAGAAGGTTGAGGATTACCTTATGCAAAAATTAATTCACAATAATAATACGAAGTTAACAATAGCTAACTTTCACGAATCACGAACTCAGAACCGCAAACAAAACCTCATTCTCCGTATGTTTGCTTGCTCTTTTTTGTTCTGTTTAGTGTACTATATTGTATGGTCTTGCATGTGTATGTATGTTTGTTGAATATGTTCTGTATACGTATTGGGGTCTATCTGTTTTTTGTATTCTCTTCCTTTTTGTGTGTGTCGTGTGGGTATATATAGGTGTGTGTGTTGCAGATTTTAACGAGTGGAAGGATTAGGATGTAGTGTTTGTGTAGGTGTGTGGTAGTGACCGGCAGGGTGTTTACGTGAGGGAGTAATATGAAGAATTTAGGGTGGATTAGTTTTGGGGTAGAATTAGGGTTGGTTTCATTGGAAGCGGCTCTCCTCTAGTATACCTCTTGTCCAATGCGTCCAGTGCACAGGTTATTTACTTACACCTGTCCTTTTTCATATTTAAGGGTCAATATTTGTTTAATTAAACCAACTTCCCTAGACCATGGTTAAAGCCCATAGTCTATTTATCATTTTCTTATTGGCAATATATATTTAGGCAAAAATCTTGTTATAATAGCTTCTCAGTAGTGTTTTTTGCTATTTTTTTAACTAGACTTTGATAAAAGCAAATACTTTCTCCGTTCATTTTTACTCGTCAAATTTTGACTTGGCACGCCCATTAAGAAATAATAATTGGCATTGTTATTTTTCCTCTCTACCCCTATTAATTGATATTTATCAAGTCTTGAAAAATTCATTTCAGGAATAAGTAATTTGCAATATTTTTGTTTTTTCTTGATATGTCAAAAGTGACAAGTAAAAATGAAAATTCATTTTAGAAATAAGTGACAAATAAAAAGGAATGGAGGGAGTATATGATTTCCTTATTTGGTACATACTCCCACTTTTTTAGGTGTCATGTTTAGTTTTTACATGTCTCATTAAAAAATATGAAACAAAGTAGTAATAGTAGTAGCTGTTGCTGCTGGTGTTGTTGCTGGTGTTGTTGTTGCTGTTGTTGTTGATGTTGCTGATGTTGTTGTTGTTGTTGTTGTTGTTGTTGTTGTTGTTGTTGTTGCTGCTGCTGTTGTTGCTGCTGTTGGTATTGTTGTTGTTGTGTTGTGTCAATTTAATACTACTCTTTTTTCCACCACATTAATCTATTGCAACATTTGTTAGATTAAGACTAAGTGTGAAAACAGTAATTAATTATCTTGAATTTTTAAATTATAAATATATTGGATCAATTATTTTAATAACCATAACAATTAAAAGGAACTAGAGGGAATATGAAATTTCTTCAATTGATTCACTAGATTATTACTTCAAAAAGAAAAAACAATGAAGTATTGGATTTGATCAAGCTTGGAATTTGGAGGCGAACGTTTACTATTTTTTGGAAACTTGAACAATAAAAATAAAAAAAATAAAAAAAACATGAAAATATTAAAATGAAAAAGTTTGAAAATAATAAAAATAAAAGGGAAAACAAAGAACTTATGACAACGATATTTTCATTTTCGCCTATATATATGATGCAAAAAGAAAAGGATAAAGTAGAGTACTAATGAGCTTTGACCATGTTTTAGGGGTTGTTTTAGTTGAACAAATGTTGACCCTTAGATGTGAAAGTGGACAGGTGTAAGTAGATTACTTGTGCACGGGACGCGAGGTATACTGGAGGAGAGCCGCTTACGGTTTGATTGAGGCGGTGAGGTGTTTTTGGAGAATTGGGATTAGATAAATTTTAATTTTATGTGATTATGCTTACATAAAAAAAAATATCAAATGCGATAATAGAAAATTAACTAACCAGTTCAAGACTAATAAAAATATAGAAAAGTTAAATAAGTAGTTTAAAAATAAAAAATGCTAAAACCACTAGTTTATTTATTAAAATCTAAATCAAAGGAAAATATATATTTTTGTAATTTTTCTGTTCTTTTGAAAATTATAAAACAAACTTATTCTACAATGTGACTTTATTATTTTTTAATAGTTTTCAAATCTTTTAAAATAACTCACTAAAAAGAATAAAAATATCTAATTTAGACCTAAAAGAAATATTTTAACGCTAAAATTGTGAAAAATCTTAGGTTTGGTCAAAAATTAGGTATTCACACAAAACACTAATTAAATCACCAATTTGACGATAAATTAGCGGGGAAGACATAATCAGAATGTTAAAATCATTCCTTATGGAGAAAACTACCAAACCCCCATTGAAATTGTCCCAAACCGTGATCTTAAAATCGAGTTATGAAGTCTTAAGTTCAAAAATGGGGATTTAAAATCTATTCAGGCATTTCCTTCTAGGTGAAGCGATTTGCAATGCTGACCCAGTCCTGACCCTTTGCGAACATGAATCCCCCATCATGAAGGCAAAGCACAAAAATAACCTGACCCCCAAACTCGGCTAACCCTTCTAAGTGATCGTGTCTGACCCAACACAATCGTGATGAGGGTCTCGCGATCATAAAGAAGGCACCAGATATCAACAAAATTTAGTAGCATCCCAAATCCACCGATTTCCCGAATGGACCCTTGGTTTTCATTTGAAACCCTATGAAAACAACCAAATATACAAATTGACTAAGAACTACATTCCACATCTGTTGGAATTACAATCGCTAATCCAGCGTTGTCTTAGCCAAAAGTTGACAGTGGTCGAATTTAATTTTCTTAAAACTCAAAAATTAAGTTCGACCACTGTCAACTTGGGAAATGGCAACAACTTTATGAAGAAGCGAGAAGAAAGAAAAGAAAAAATTAAATAATAAAAATAACAAATAATTGGAACATCATTTTGGGGATACAAAGTTTTGGAGAATAAGTGTAGAACCTGTTCTATACAATCCAACGTGGAAGATGAACACGATATTTATAAGAAGAAAGGGAGAAATAGAAAATGAAATAGGAAAAAAGTAAAACAAAAAAAGTAGAAAATTTCTTTTTGTGATGACCCTCGTACTGATTTTTAGAATTTTCTATGTTTTGACATTTTTTCCTTCCCCGTAGTTGCTTTATCTCATTTACGAGTTGTGGGGATGGTTAGCACAATCCCCATGCATTTGGAAGTGTTTTATATGAGTTTGTGATTTTGGATATCCCTAAAGGGATTAGTTTGACTTTAGTCAACATTTTGTGATTCGAGCATCGGATGGTGATTCTGACAGTTCTGTTAGATCCAAAATGTCAATTTTGGGTTAGTAGCATGGTTAGCTCGGGCCCTGAGTCTTTGTTTTGTATTTTGACCCCTTAGATGAGAAACTAATTAAAATATCCTAAAGGGGATCCCGGGGGCTAATTCATTGTAAACGATCGTTTTTCAAAATTTTGATGGTTCTATTGAGTCTGAAACGTTGAATTTAGCCTAGTAGCACTATTGGTTTATTTCTATGGGGTCCCTAACGAATCTCGAGGGTTAGTTCGAGAGTTTTGACTTGTGTCTCTACTGGTTTCAGTTGTTGTTGGTGCATGGTTCTCCCCTTCATCGTGATTGCGACCTCCACTATCACATTCACGAAGCCTTGACATTCTTTTCCTTGTGTTTGCGATCCTCATGTAGCATTTGCAAAGTATGAATTATTCCTCCAGCACGATCGCGACAGTGGGTACCGTAATCGCGATGCACTATCGGTGGGCCAAATCAATTTTTTCATCGCATTTGCAGCCAAAGGCCCGCATTCATGAAGGTGTGGGTTGGGTCAACCACTCAATAGTGACACAGGGCCTATGTTCGCGAAGGCCTTTTGACCTGGACAGTTTATTATTTCATTTTCAGCCCCAAAATGTGTTTCCTCAATTTTTAGAGCTTAGAACCTCGGTTTAAGGTAATTTCAAAGGATTTTTCAAGTTTTCTTCCATGGGTATGTTTCTAAACCTTTATTCCATCAATTCCCATTGATTTCCTTAAAAATTCATCTTCAAATCCTTCTTTTTAAACATGAATTTTGGGGTTTTACCCGGTAAATTATAAAATTGAGTTTTCTTCCATTTGAAGTCCAATTTCACCTCGTGTTTGTATGGATTTTCAAATATTGAATCCTATTGATATGGAGAACTTATTTATAAAATAAAATCCTGGTTTTACTTTTGTATTTTCGGAAATGGATTTTGAAGCGGATTTTGAACTTGAAACAAATATATTCGATATGGGCAGCGTTAGACTCCTTTTGAATTGTAGATGCCATATTTGATTAGATTGGACGATTTTGATACTGATTCAAGGGAGTAGAGCTTCCGGTTGATGCTTTGGACTGTATTTTAGTTTGTGGATCTTCTTTAAAGGCAAGTTGAGATATACCTTGACTTTCTCTGAAGTGTTTATGTGTTGAATGTTTGTTTGCTCGTGTTTTTTAAATTGCTTAGGATTGGGGGTCCCTCCTAGGTGAAATGGCAAGTATCTCTGCAGGTAGCAGAGTCTTTTGATGGATCGTAGTTATTTAGTTGCTTACCTTAGTTAGTCTTGCTACTTGTGATTATGCTTAGGATAGATTGTAGATAGTTAGATCATTAATGTTGAATAAATTGATAGTGGATACCTATTTTATAACTTGAATCGCGTTTAGTGAACTTTATTGTGATGATCGGGGCTTAGTGATCTTTTAGGGGATAATTATGTTATTAATGTTAGTGATGGAATGATTGAGGTTTAGAGAATACTTAGAGTATAAATGGACTTGAAAAAGTCAATGTAATTATCGGGGTTTAGTATCTCTCTTTAGAGCATGTTTTTATCTAGCATAGTTTTCTTTTTGTAATTTAGGCTAATGATGTTATATTTGGAAAAGATGGACCTATTATATGGAACAAGCTAGGTTTGGATAGTTTCGCGATATATTGTTATTGGGATTGTTGTTAATTTTGTGTTGCCCGTGTTGGGGCTTATGTGAATATTATTATTGACTTGAGATATTAATTATTATCATGTTCCCGGGTGGGGGCTTGTATGCATATTATTATTGACTGGAGAGAATATATTATTGTGATTCCCAAGTGGGGGCTTGAACTGATATTATTGGCCTTGATTGTGCACTAAATTGTCATATTTATTATTGTATCACCGAGTGGGGCTTGACTTATTATCATAGGCTTTGATTGTGAATTAAATTTCTATATTTATTATTGTGTCACCGAGTGGAGTTTGACTTGTTTGATATCGTTTTTGGGCCCAGTTGCTTTAGTTTGAGGATATAGTATTGTCTGATTCGACAGATATGGTATAGTCCTTGAGTAGGTTGATTCAGTATTTTGGTGAGCGGATATGTGGTTTCATGGGTTCCTTGGCATTTTGTGGGTTCGAGGATGATTTTTGTGGTTGTAGCCAGTGGCTTGTGGTGTCTTAGACAGATTTAGGTTAGCTGGGGTATGTTTAGAACCTCTAGCATGATTGACTCAGTCTTTGGGTATAGAGAAAGTTCAAAAATAAAGAAATTCGGCTTCATTGAAAATTTGGCCTTAGATGCTAGTATTGTGACCTTCTGAGTCATTGTGTGATAGATTTCTAGTTCTATAGTGAGGCCGGTAGTTCTAATATTGTGACTCCACTTGGTAGTGCTTGCTTGAGGTTTCTAAGGGTTTTTTCTATCCTTGTCTGTTTTGACGCTTTTCTTACTTGTACGTTCGAGGACGAACATAAATCTTAGTGGTGGATATTGTAATGACCCTCGTATTGATTTTTAGAATTTTTGTGTTTTGATCATTTTACCCTTCCTCATGGTTGGTTATCTCATTTACGAGTTGTGGAGATGGTTGGCATGGTCCCCGATGTGTTTGGAAGTGTTTTATATGAGTTTGTGGTTTTGGATATCTTAAAGGGATTAGTTTGACTTCGGTCAACATTTCATGATCCGAGCATTGGATGGTGATTCTAACAATTCCATTAGATCTAGAATGTTGATTTTGGGTTAGTAGCGTGGCTAGCTCATTTGTATTTTGATCCCTTAGATGATAAACTAGTTAAAATAGTTTAAAAGGGGTCCCGTGAGCTAATTCATTGTAAACTATCTATTTTCAAAAATTCAATGGTTCCATTGAGTTTGGAATGTTGAATTTAGCCTAGTAGCATTATTGTTTTTTTCTGTGAGGTCCCGAACGAATCCCGAGGGTCTGTTCTTAGAGTCTTGACATGTGTCTTTGCTGGTTTCAACTGTTGCTGGTGCATGGTTCTCCCTTTCATCGCGATTGCGACCTCCTCTATCGCGTTCATGAAGCACTAACATTTTTTTCCTCTCGTTCACAATCCTTATGTCACATTCGCGAAGGATGAATTATTCCTTTAGCACGATCGCAATGGTGGGTACCGCGATCGCGATGCACAATCGGTGGGCCAGATCTATTTCTTCTTTGCATTCGCGGCCAAAATCCCTCATTTGCGAAGGTTCGGGTTGGGTCAACCTCATAATCGTAACCCAGGGATCGATTTTTCAAAAGCCTTTTGACCTGGACAGTTTATTATTTCATTTTCGACCGTAAAACATATTTTCTCCATTTTTGGAGTTTAGAACCGCGATTTAGGGCAATTTCGAAGGGTTTTTAAGTTTTCTTCCATGGGTATGTTTCTAAACCTTTATTCCATCAATTCCCATTGATTTCCTTACAAATTCGTCTTCAAATCCTTCTTTTAAAGCATGATTTTTGGGGGTTTTCCTGATAAATTATATAATTGGTTTTTCTTTGGTTTGAAGTTCGATTTCACCTCGTTTTTAGCATGTATTTTCAAATATTAACTCTTATTGATATGGAGAACTTATTTGTAAAATAAAATCCTGGTTTTATCCTTGTGTTTTCGAAAATAATTTTCGAAGTGGATTTTGGACCCGAAACAAATATAGTCGATATGGAAATTTTTGGACTCCTTTTGACTTGTAGATGTCATATTTGATTAGATTGGACGATTTTGATACTGATTCGAGGGAGTAGAGCTTCCGGTTGATGCTTTGGACTGTATTTTAGTTTGTGGATCTTCTTTAAAGGCAAGTTGAGATGTACCTTGACTTTCTCTGAAGTATTTATATGTTGTAACTTTGTTTGCTCGTGTTTTGTGAATGGCTTAGGATTGGGAGTCCCGCTTAGGTGAAATGGCAAGTATCTCCGCAGGTACCAGAGTCTTTTGATGGATCATAGTTATTTAGTTACTTACCTTAGTTAGTCTTGCTACTTGTGATTATGCTTAGGATAGATTGTAGATAGTTAGATCATTAATGTTGAATAAATTGATAGTGGATACCTATTTTATAACTTGAATCGCGTTTAGTGAACTTTATTGTGATGATCGGGGCTTAGTGATCTTTTAGGGGATAATTATGTTATTAATGTTAGTGATGGAATGATTGAGGTTTAGAGAATACTAAGACTATAAATGGACTTGAAAAAGTCAATGTAATTATCGGGGTTTAGTATCTCTCTTTAGAGCATGTTTTTATCTAGCATAGTTTTCTTTTTGTAATTTAGGCTAATGATGTTATATTTGGAAAAGATGGACTTATTGTATGGAACAAGCTAGGTTTGGGTAGTTTCGCGATATGTTGTTATTGAGATTGTTGTTAATTCTGTGTTACCCGAGGGGGGGGGGGAAATTATGTGAATATTATTATTGACTTGAGATATTAATTTTTATTGTGCGCCCGAGTGGGGTTTATATGCATATTATTATTAACTGGAGAGAATATATTATTGTGATTCCCGAGTGGGAACTTGAACTGATATTATTGGCGTTGATTGTGCACTAATTTGCCATATTTATTAATGTGTCGCGAGGGGAGCTTGACTTGTTGTCATAGGCCTTGATTGTTCATTAAATTGCCTTATCATATTAATGATACCCGAGTGAGGGGTTTGAAATGATATTACTGATGTCTTACATGACTATTCATTCTTGTGGTCCTGAGCAAGGGCTGATATCATGAATTATTGACGCATTGAGTTGATTTTGAGCTCACTTTTACATGTACTGAATGGATTGTCATCTTCATACTGATTGGTTGTGAGCCATACATCCTCATTTCATACAAACATATTCATGAGATATTAGTACCACTAAGAGACACTTTATAAAACCTTTGATTCGTGAATTATAGCCAAAGAGGTGAATGAGACACTTTACAAAACCCTTGATCTGTGAACAATAGCCAGAGAGGTGGATGAGACACTTTATAGACCTTGATCCGTGAACATTAGTTAAAGAGGTGGATTAAAATTATGAAATGTATATGGGTTGTGAACCCCTCATGGGTCTTATCTTGGGAGGGAGAGATGAGGCTTGGTAGGTGTATACAGAAAGTCATGCGATGACTTTCAACCATTCATCATGATCCCATCTTCACTACATTGCATTGCATTGCATTGCTTTCCTTGGTATGGTTTGATATTGTCGTTGAGTGTTTACTTTTGTTGTTAATTAATGAGATTGAACCTTGATTGTGATATTATGTATTGAGCATTCATTCCACTTCATTACATCATCTTATATCATCTTTTGTTAACCTAGAGGTTGAGATATTATGAGATATGGGGTATGGCTATGGCTTGATCTGAGAAATTGTTGTGTCGCACCTTTTGATAGCATGATATATATACACTTTTATATACAGTCTCACTATTTTATCCCAGATTATTGGTTGAACATGTTAGATTAAGCCTGATATACTATGTTAGTGAGCCTCCTTCATAAATGACTTCCCTTAATTTTAGATCATAAATGAATAGTATTGACTCACCTAGACATATGTGCCTACCATGTAATTGATTGTAATGACCTTCCCGGTCATTTTCCCCGTTTTCGTGTGTTCTCAGTGTTTAGAGCTTTTTTATAACTGCCCCAAGTTATTTATGACTTGCTGGGACTGACAGTTCGATTCCCGGGCAGTTCGTTTGAGAATATTATTTAGACCGAGCACGTTGTAAAATATTAAATTAAATTAGAATTTGGTAAAATTACATAGTTAATGACCTTTCGAAAATATTTTTGAAATTTATACAATTCTTTAGTTATGATATATCTATACTATTTTATAATAGTTTTATAATTTATTAATAACTAAAGCGGAGATAGTAAATCTAAATATGTTAAAATAATATTTTTATTTTATAGAGGTTTTGTTATAAATAATTTTCTATTAATTATGGTATATTCAAAACATTGTATTTATTTTACCACGAACCTATACAATATCCGCGCGTATATATAACTGAGTAACAAAAAACACATCTTGGTATTGTCATCTCCACTTCCACGTGGAAGTGGAGGAAAGCATACAACAAGTACTTTGGTGGCAGCAACTTAGTGCATTTAGCAACTAAGTGATATATATACTAGTGGTACTTATTAATAAAGTAGTCATTAGATCAATGCAAGCCTCTATGTTTCCACGAGTATTCCTTCTCTGAAACAACAGTCGTAGCAATTGCTAATCTTGGCCGGTCTTCTCGAACAAATCAAGTTATTCAAGCTCGGGGATCGCGTGGTTGATAGTATAACGTCTTTATATCGTAAGTTTTCCGGTCAATTTTAGCTTAAAGCTGTGTATTTGAATTGGTATTTGGTGGTATTGATGTTTGAGATATATTTTGGGCTCAAATTGAACAGGTGCTAGTTGTGACTATTGGTCACGGGGTAATTTAGGACGTTGTGACGGTTTTGATTTTGCGATTTCGCAAGCGGGCCCCACGTGGGATGTTCGGACATTTTCCGAACTAATGCAATATGGGTATCAATAGTCATGTTTTGACATGCAGTTTATTATTTTGGTAGCTTGGCAGCAGTCAGAGGCCTCTCGGAAGGGAAAGGCTCCTATTTAACTGGCTTTAGCAGGCGTTCGACGGCGTCCAGGTAGGCTAGGTTTACCTTCCTTTACACTTAGACTGGGCTTATGTGTGATATATGTATGCTATTGTGCTGGTATTGTGGGCTGGTATTATAGACTTGGTGGTGGTGGTTAGCTGTGATTTAGGCCTTCTAGGCCGGATGGGGCTATTCGGATATATTCCAGGCCCGTTATCCTCGTGGTACCCCACAGATGACCTATTTGGGGTCGGATAGTATTGTTGTTGTTGTTGCTAGTGTGGGAATGTTATTGTTGGACCTTAATCCAGGCTTAGACAGACTTAGCCCAGACTTAGACAAGTATAACCAGACCTGGTTTTCGGGACCCGATAGCGGGCCCCGTTACCCTTTTTGTCGACTTGTCGAAACTTTGACATCTTTGGGCTTAGATAACCCCTATATGACTATTAGGGTTATGCCAGGATTGAGTCACCCCGATTATACCCGGTTGGCCTGTTTAGCTTTGTTCGTCCCTGATAGCACCGTATTTGATTGGGGTCAGCTAGTTTGACTTAGAACGCTGAACCGCCTTTCCATGACTTGTAAGGTATACCCAGACTTGTATATACATATTTTTATAGTAGGTAGTTAGACCCCGAGATTGACTTGTAGCATGTTGTAGAGTTAGCTTCTGTACCTATAAACTAGTATTGACTTGGAACTAGGGCGTTCCCCGTTTATCTGATATGATATGACATTTGATTCTGTTCTGGTTACTGGCTATGATAAGTTCCGGTTCGAGTTCGGCTGCTGATTCAGGTATGATGATTTTGGTTATTGACTATTGGGTGTTCCGGTTCGAGTCTGGCCCCGGATTGTGGTACACTATGAGTTCCGGTTCGAGTCCGGCCACTGATTATTATGAGTTTCGGTTCGAGTCCGACATCTGATTATGATATGATTGGAGAGTTTTGGTACTGGGTACCGTGATCATGATACTGTTGTTCTATGAGTTTCGGTTTGAGTCCGGCAGATATGATATATATGTGGCCTCTTGTTATTACCCACGGCTTTCGGTTCGACTCCAGCGTCTGGCCTCTTGTTATTACCCATTGGTGCTGGTTCAAGCCCGGTGCACCCCTGTTGGTTATTGTGGTTACTGTATACTGACACAGCTTCGAGACACTGGTGACTATGCATTTATTATTCTTGTGTGTCCCGCCGGTTTATGGGGGCCAGGCCGGGTTATTGTTTTCTTCCGTGTGCCTATCGGGTTTATGGGGGCCCAGATAGGTTATGTTTGACTTGTGTGTTACTTATGCATTTATTTACTCGTTATTCAGTATCGCATTTATTTTTCTCTTGAGCGTATCTGTACGCCTCAGCAGTTATTTATGTATTTATTACTTATAACCCGGACTTAGCATGCACCCTCGCATTTTAGCTTGTTTGTATTACATTGAGCTCAGTCGGCCGATGATGCCTACTGAGTACCCGTTGCCCCGGTACTCATACTGCACTTCTGCATCTTTTTCCTCGATGCAGATCCTGGCACTAGCCGACAGTTTTGACGTTACACTCTTCTCAGCACTGGTTCCGGGGTAGGGTAGGCTTATTGACGTCCGAGGAAGATCCTACTCCATCTTCTATTGTATAGTCTTTTGCTCTCGAGACTGTTGTACTTGTTATACATATTTGGTTTTTGTCTTGTATTTTGGGTATGTTTAGTAGTGGCTCCTGTACTGACCTCACCAGGTCTTGGGAAGGGTTCTTGACTTTATATACTGTCCTCTTTCTTCTCAGTCTTGGTATATATACATATTCTGATTCTGTCTTACTTCTCTGTTTTATGAGATTCCGCCCGCTAGCCCGTTGTTTGTCGCTCCGGGCTAGGGTTTGGCTTGCCTATTGGTGGGTTACGGTAGGCGCCATCATGACTCAAAAAATTGGGTCGTGACATCTTGGTATCAGAGCCTAGGTTGTATAGGTAGTGTCGGTACATGGGCCAATGTTTAGTAGAGTCCTGTGGATTGGTGCGGGGACGCTTGTATCCTATCCTCGGGAGGCTACGGAGCATTCTTAGGGGAGTCTTTCATTTTCTTGACTCATGTCCGTGCGTTAAGTCTATGTTGGTTTCTGATCTTTATTTGGTTCACTCTTTACGTAAATGATAAGGATGAATGGTAAGAGAGCCGAGGGTCAGGACCCCGAGCCTGCTGCAAGGGCTCTAGTTAGGGGCCGAGGTCTACCTAGAGGTCGGAGGCAGGGCAGAGTAGCATCCCCAGGCCGATATCATGTTAGGGATCAGTCACCCGATCCAGTTATAGTTCCAGATATTCCGCCGCTACATCAGTCGGTGGGCCAGGGAGCAGCCTAGGCACCACCTGGATTTATTGATGCTTCAGGACTCCGGGATACTTTGGTGCAGTTGCTGGCATTAGTTGGAGGTCCGTCAGTCGAGGGAGCCCAACCAGTAGTACAGGGAGTTGGTGTTAGGGCGCATCCTACAGCTGCGGCACCCAGAGTTGAGATTCCGCCAGCACCGGTAGCTCCACAGCCGGTTATAGATCAGCCTGCTATGTCTATCGATGAGCAGAAGATGTTGGGGCGTTTCTTGAGGTTGACTCCACCGAGATTTGCTGGTACTCCGGGTGAGGATGCATATGAGTTCTTGTCCAGCTGCGAGGATAGACTGAGGAATTTGGGATTGGTACAGTCTCGTGGTGTTGATTTCGTGGCATATCAGTTTGATACTGCAGCGAGGAGATGGTAGAAGGGATATCTTGATTCCAGGCCAGCAGGATCTCCGCCGGTTACCTGGACCCAGTTCTCTGAGATTTTCTTGGGAAAGTATATGCCCCGTACTATGCGGGAGCGACTCAGGGATGAGTTCTCCAGATTGACTCAGGGTTCATTATCTATCGCCGAGTATGAGGCGAGGTTTCATGATCTTGCTAGGCATGCTACTTCTATTTTGCCTGATGAGTATGAGAGAGTTAGATGTTTTGTCAGGGGACTGAGATTGCCACTCCGCAGGGCTACCCAGAGTTTAGTGACTTCAGGAAAGTCATTCGCAGAGATTATTAAGCATGTATATTCTATTGAAGAGATGGATCGCGAGGCCCAAGGGGGCAGTAATAAGAGACTTTGTGTCCAGGGTAGTTTTAGTGGGAGCCATAGTGGTTTCCAGTTTCAAGGTAGGTACCCTCAGCAACAGCATCAGTCCTTTCAGCGACAGGATCAGCCTAGTAGACCCATACAGTCAGCCTTGCAGAGATCTGATAGGGGTCAGCCTGCCTATAGTGGTTCTGTTAGTCAGCCTCAGGGACATGGTCAGTCCAGTTCATTGACCAGAGGTGGTCATACCGGATCAGTCGGATCTTCTAGGCCGAGCAGAGAGCCAGGAGCATGTTATACTTGTGGGGTTGTCGGTCATTTCGTGCGTGAGTGTCCTCAGCGCATGGCGATTGAGCCTTCAGCTCAGACGGCACCGCCCATCAGATCTATACCGCCAGCAGGTAGAGGTGGTGCACAGGGTCGTCGGGGTGGTCCCCAAGGTTCTCGAGGTGGAGCGTAGAGAGTTCGAACTGGTAGTCAGGTTGGTGCTCAGACTAGTGGTAGCCAGCGTCAGTTGTATGCCGTGCCGGCTAGGTCGGAGGCTGAGGCTTCGGATGCAGTGATTATAGGTACGATTTCCGTATGCCATCAGCCAGCTTCTGCATTATTTGATCCTGGATCCACGTTTTCTTATGTATCTACTTATTATGCACCACGATTGGGTTTATGTTCTGAGTTGTTATCTGTGCCCTTACGTGTATATACCCCCGTTGGTGATTCCTTAGTAGTGGATCGGGTTTATAGATCTTATCTGGTGACTGTTCAGGAGTTTGAGACTCGAATTGATTTTATTGTATTGGCCATGGTAGACTTTGATGTGATTCTGGGCATGGACTGGTTGTCTTTCCATCATGCAGTCTTAGATTGCTTTGCCAAGACCGTGACCTTAGCCATGCCTGGCGTACCCCCGGTGGTGTGGCAGGGTTATGTTAGCCGCACACCGACTGGGATTATTTCATATGTTCAGGCTCGTAGATTGATGTTGAGGGGATGTGATTCATTCCTTGCTTATGTTCGGGATGCTAGTATTGAGAGTCCCTCACTTGACTCCGTCCCTGTTGTTCGTGAGTTTTCTAATGTATTCTCGACTGACCTACCTGACCTTCCTCCTGAGAGTGATATAGAGTTCATTATTGACCTCGAGCCAGGCACCCGACCTATTTCCATAGCTCCTTATAGTATGGCTCCTGCTGAATTGAGAGAGTTGAGTACTCAGCTCCAGGACCTTCTGGGGAAGGGTTTTATCAGGCCAAGTGTATCGCCGTGGGGTGATCCAGTTCTGTTTGTAAAGAAGAAGGACGGATCTATGCGAATGTGTATCGATTACAGGCAGCTAAATAGGGTGACGGTGAAGAATAAGTATCCTATGCCTCGTATCGATGATTTGTTTGATCAACTTCAGGGTGCAGCGGTATTCTCGAAGATAGATTTGAGATCTGGATATCATCAGTTGAGAGTTAGGGCTGAGGACATCCCAAAGACAGCCTTCAGGACTCAGTACGGCCATTATGAGTTCCTGGTGATGTCTTTTGGGTTGACCAATGCCCCAACAGCTTTCATGGATTTGATGAATCGTGTATTCAGGCCATACTTAGACTCTTTTGTGATTATGTTTATTGACGACATCCTGGTTTATTCAAAGAACAGCGAGGAGCACGAGCAGCATTTGAGGATTGTGCTCCACACTTTGAGAGATCATTGGCTTTATGCCAAGTTCTCAAAGTGTGAGTTCTGGATTGAGTCTGTAGCTTTCTTGGGCCATGTTGTGTCCAAACACGGTATCATGGTAGACCCAGCGAAGATTGAGGCTATTCGAGGTTAGGCTAGGCCCACGTCACCTACCGAGGTTCGCAGTTTTGTTGGGTTGGCAGGATACTACAGGCGATTTGTTGAGGGCTTCTCGTCTATTGCATCTCCTATGACCAGACTGACCAGGAAGGAGGTTCCATTTCAGTGGTCTGAGGATTGTGAGGCGAGCTTTCTAAAACTCAAGGATCGACTTACTTCTGCCCCTGTGTTAACTCTTCCAGTTGAGGGCGAGGGTTTTACCGTGTATTGTGATGCGCCTAGTATTGGTTTGGAATGTGTGCTGATACAACAGGGTCGTGTTATTGCTTATGCATCGAGGCAGCTGAATGTGCACGAGTGTAACTATCCCACTCATGATTTAGAGTTAGTAGCGGTTGTGTTTGTACTACGGATTTAGAGGCATTATCTCTACGGTGTTCATTGTGAGATCTTTACAGATCACCGTAGTCCTCAGCATATTATGACTTAGAGGGATCTTAATTCAAGGCAGCGCAGGTGGATAGAGTTGCTAAAGGACTATGATATCTCTATTCTCTATCATCCGGGCAAGGCGAATGTGGTAGCGGACGCCTTGAGTCGGAAGACAGTGAGTATGGGTAGCTTAGCCTTCATTCCAGTCTCTCAGCGACCGTTGACTTTGGACATTCAGTCCTTAGCTAACTCGATGGTGCGTTTGGATATTTCTAACCCCGAAAGGGTTATCGCTTGTGTTGGTGTGAGATCTACTTTGTTGGAGCAGATTCAGAGTCGTCAGTTTGAGGATAGCGGTCTCCGTAGAATTCAAGATCAATTATTGAAGGGTAAGTCTGAGAGAGCTACCTTGGGTTCTGATAGTATTTGGGTTATTGTAGATCGGTTGACTAAGTCTTCACACTTTATCCCTGTTCAAGTTTCCTACAGTGCTGAGAGATTAGCTCGTGTATATATTCAGGAGGTGGTTCGCCTACATGGAGTGCCAATATCTATTATCTCAGACCGAGGGTCTCAGTTTACCTCCAGTTTCTGGCAGACTTTCCAGGAAGAGTTGGGTACCCAGGAGGACCTCAGCACTGCATTTCACCCTCAAACTGACGGGCAGTCGGAGAGGACGATTCAGGTATTGGAGGATATGCTCCGCGCTTGTGTGTTAGACTTTGGGGGTCAATGGGATCAATTCTTGCCTTTAGCAGAGTTCGCGTATAATAATAGCTTTCATTCCAGTATTCAAATGGCTCCGTTTGAGGCTTTATATGGCAGACGGTGTCGATCTCCAGTTGGCTGGTTCGAAACTTCAAAAGTCAGTCCACGTGGCACAGATTTGCTCCGAGAATCTTTGGACTAAGTTCGAGTGATTCAAGATAGGCTGCGGACAGCTCAGAGTAGACAGAGGAGTTATGCTGACCGTAGACGTCGTCCATTGAAGTTCAGGGTGGGTGATAGGGTCTTCTTACGAATATCGCCCATGAAGGGCGTAATGCGGTTTGGTTAAGCTTAGCCCCAGATATATTGGACCCTTTGAGATTTTGCGGACAGTTGGAGAGGTGGCTTATGTGTTAGCTTTACCTCCGGCATTTTTAGCTATCCACCCAGTATTTCATGTTTCTATGCTACGACAATATATTCCAGATGAGTCGCATGTGCTTCAGTGGGACTCGGTTCAGTTAGACGAGAAAGTAACATTTGTGGAGGAGCCTGTGTCCATTTTAGCCAGAGATGTCAGACGGTTACGCTCTCGGGACATTCCAGTGGTTAAGGTACAGTGGCGTCACCGTCCGGTTGAAGAGGCTACTTGGGAGCTTGAACGTGATGTGCGAGCCCAGTATTCCTACTTGTTCACGTCTTCAGGTATGTGCTTCTTCTTGACTTTCGCGGACGAAAGTCCTTTTAGTAGTGGATATTGTAATGACCTTCCCGGTCATTTTCCCCATTTTCGTGTGTTCTCAGTGTTTAGAGCTTTGTAAAACTGCCCCAAGTTATTTATGACTTGCTGGGACTGACAGTTCGATTCCCGGGCAGTTCGTTTGAGAATATTATTTAGACCGAGCACGTTGTAAAATATTAAATTAAATTAGAATTTGGTAAAATGACATAGTTAATGACCTTTCGAAAATATTTTTGAAATTTATACAATTCTTTAGTTATGATATATCTATACTATTTTATAATAGTTTTATAATTTATTAATAACTAAAGCGGAGATAGTAAATCTAAATATGTTAAAATAATATTTTTATTTTATAGAGGTTTTGTTATAAATAATTTTCTATTAATTATTCTTACTTCTCTGTTTTATGAGATTCCGCCCGCTAGCCCGTTGTTTGTCGCTCCGGGCTAGGGTTTGGCTTGCCTATTGGTGGGTTACGGTAGGCGCCATCATGACTCGAAAAATCGGGTCGTGACATTGATGATCTTATGACTATTGTGTTGGGTTACCCTGATAGGCTGAAGTGGTGTATTTATCGTTTATAGATCTATTGGGGAAAATCTTGGGTAATTAGGGTGGTGGTTCTCGCCATCACTTTGGATTAGGGTCGATTATTGAAGATGCTTGCTGAGTACATGTGTCTTGTACTCACTCTTACATTTCTTTCTTTTTTCTTGTTTTTCTACACCCCGTGCAGTAATTGATTCTAGTAGTAGATCGTAGACTGCGTTCCTTCGATATTGGAGTTGCGGAGATCGAGGTAGAGGCTGACAGACTTCAAAACTTACCGAATCTCTCTCTATTTATCTTATGCTTACCTGCATTTAAGATACTTTAGTTATTGTTACCATTCTGTATTTAGAGGCTTGAACTAGTGACAATCAGACCTCGGATGTATCTTGAATTATTAGTTCATCTATAAATATTTTGGGATTATTATTCTTCTTCTTTCGCTTCTGATATACTTAATTATTGAAATTTGGGGTTGGGATAGGCTTACCTATACCGGAGGGTGTAACAGGTGTCATCAAGTACGTGTTTTGGGTCGTGAGACTTTTAATATAAAAATTTGTCAAAATAAAATATTTCATCATTTTCTTTTATTCCTAACTCTCCCTAGGAGAGTGATATACACTCACTATGCTAAGTGACCGAAAAAGGCATACTAGTATCAGTTTAAAGTTTTTTTGGGAGGGGGGGTTAATAGGACCTTCACAAAGTTAAAGTGTCTTCTTGAAAATAAGGTATAAGTTCAGGAGGATAATTATGTATTATCTTTTATCCCAATTACCCAATAGAAATCCTGCACGTGTGCTATACTTTAAATGAGATTACATGGAAATAAGAAAATCTAGTACTAAATGTAGACATCAACAACAACATACCAGGTAAAATCCCATTAGTGAGGTCTGGGGAGGGTAAAATGTACACATACCTTACTACTATCGCGGAGAGGTAGAGAGGTTGTTTCCAAAAGAAATGTCGACATCAAATATATTAAAAAACAAAATTCTAATTAGTCACTAACCAACAATAAATATGAATGTCTTGCACCATTTAGATAAATTCCAATTTCCTAACATCAGTCCAAAACCAAGAAATTTGCAGCTACATGAAAACAAATAAAGGAAGGCACTACAACGAAAGAGAGCATATAGATCCTACAGACACAAGACGGCTAGAAAAGTTTTCACTATAAAGCAGCAGTCTTACAAAATTGAAACATACAAGCAAAAGGGGATGAAAATGAGTACCTGTTCATCGACCTTGTTTGGCACACAAGGAAAAATCTTCAAAGCTACAAGTCAGATGGCAAATCTAACTCAGGAAAATAGTGTAGAGATAAATGATAAAAGAGTCAAGCATATGATTAAAACATGGAGACTTACCATAGCAAACCCCCAAAGAAGGACAATAATGGAGAATTTGACAAGCTTAGATCTGGGCTGGGGCGAATCCATGAATGGCTTTGAAGAGGCACTGCATCGGGAGAATAGAAACATGGGAGTGAAATCAACAGGAAGAATAAAAGAGAAAAGGAAGTGCTAGAAGGCTTACCCCAACCAAAGCTCTAAGCTGAGTGGAAGTTGAGAGGTTGGAAGTACCAAGAAACAAGTTGGACTGGAGTTCCATCACCGAAAAACAAGAGTGAAGAAGATGAAGCCTTTATCGGATGGAAGGAGCGAAAAGTTTTCAAATTCAAGATTTTTCTTATTTTGTATTTTCATTCCAAATAGGAGTTATTTTGTCTTGTTTTTAGTTTCTTTTGGGTTGGTCTTAGCGGGTCTCCTACTTGGGCTGATTTTGTTGGGCCAGCTTTTTTTTTTTTATTGGCTTTTTACTATCAATAAAATCTGACCCTAATGGTCAATAATTAACCCAAAAAAAAGATGAATTCAAATTATTCTCCAATAGAACCATTATAAGCAATTTTACCCTCAATATTATCGAAATTCCATAAAATATATTACGATCTAGAATCTAACTTTATTTCCAACCCTATCCCACAACACTAATTCAAAAAGTTAAAAGAGTTATCGATGTAAAAATTATTTACACAATCAATTATTTACAAGTTAATTACGTATATATTTTGATGAGAAAACATTAACTCATCACATAATATAAATGTAAAGTGACATATTATTATATCTCAAAATAATGTTGGTTGTGTAAAAAAGAAACATTATTTTGTCACACCGTATTTAATTACTAATCTTAGGCATAGCTAAATTCCTTTTGGTTCTCTATATAAAAGTGCATTATTTTTACATCATTTTATATTTTCATCTCTGTTCAATTATAACACTTGCGGATAACAAAATAAACTCTCTATTTATAACAATTTCGGATAACAAAACAAAGAATATTTCTCTTTTTGACTGGTAATCTCCTTCGTGGGAATCAGTGTTGGGAACACTTTGTCAGACTTCATGAGTAAGTATAAAAATTTTACCTCTTTCTTTTTTTTCTCTCTCATTGACTTCAAAATTTTTGAATGAATACACACACCAATATAGAATGAGATAGACAAAGAGGGAAAAAAAAGAAACATGACTGAGACACTCTTTTTTCGGAATAAACCTTGCATGATAGAGAGAGGGGTGGGTTGTGATTTTCATTTTGCTACGAAAGATAAACAAGAAAAGAAAGGGTGTGTGCATTTTGTGACAGATTTGAGTCTTCCATCTAACGAACCAGGATGATGTCAAGGGTGAACATTTGAATCTCCTTACCCTTTTTTGTTTTATTTCAAAATACTTAAGGCTTTTAAGTCTGAATTCATGGTCAAAGTTTAAATTTTAAATTCTAATTATGTCACATAAATTGTCATCAATGAGGGAATGTGCCAAACAAATAGAGGAAGTTAAGCTTTGCTCCAAATGCCTAATAGTTCACCAAAGCTACCGAATAGAAATTGCCTCGTACAAACTAAGTCAGTAGGGTCTCCTCTGTTAGAGCTAGGATCTGTATAAAAGAGATGCAATAATATAGTATGAGTATGATAACACGTGGAACTGATTGGTCTATCACATTTTAAGTATGGTTTAGAAAGGGGATGCTCAATGAAATTGGTGGCCTAAAGCCAAATCTTGATAAAAGGCCTCAAGTTATTTACTAAAATTAGGTTTTGCATGCGTCACATGTGCATATCATGCATCTTACATGCATCCATGCACTGTACGTACATCTTGTACACCGTACATATATCTCAGGCATCATATGTGCATCATGTGCGTCGTACGTGCATCTCATGTGTCGTACGTTCATCTCATTTATTGTACGTGCATCTCATGCATCATATGTATATCTCTTGCACTATCTACATCTCGTGCATCGTACTTGCATTTCGTTCATTGTACGTGCACCTCGTATACCTCATGTGCATCTTCATTGCATTTTATGTGAATATTTTACTATTTGGGGGGTCAAAAAAATTTCTTTAAATGAATTTTCTAATTTTTTTAAAATAAATATTTTAAATTATTAGTGATATTGACTTGTTGTACTTGTTGTGTGAAGTTTTTAAAATATATTTTTCTATAAAAAAAAAAGTTGAAGAATCGATACCTGAATTTATAATTAAGATTAACTATTTAACCTTCGTATTTTAAACTCCTTCATATAAATTGATTTTAAAATATTATTATTTTATAATATATAAACAATATATAATATAAATAATGAGGCTTTAAATTTGGAGTGTTATAGCTTTAATGGCTTTCCCTTGGAGCCGGCCTTGGGTTTAGACTCATTTGCATTAACTGATTATCCCATCGAAATATCAACTCAAATTGGAGCATTAGCAGATGAAATATGAGATTTAGTAATCCTTGATAGGTTAGTGAATACATCTGGTAATTGATTTACAATATTTTTCAAATAGATTATCTTTTGAACTTTCAGTTCATATTGATTTATATGAGGATCTAAATGATATAGCGATAATATTTTTCAATCTATTTCTTTTTTCACCTACTTATTTCTCCTCGTAATACTGCTATGTTAATCCATTAAAATGACATTCAACAAATCTTGTTGTAAATAAATCTCCAACCACATATTTTCAATATTTATAATAGAAGGAGATTCATACCTAACGTATATTTCCAACCTTTCTTTGAGATCCATCATTGTGCAGATTTGAGAAAAATTTCACACTTAACCATGGGGACTCGGGATAACTTTTTGACCTAATTTGTTTTTACCAAAAATAAATATAGTAATATGGGTATCATTGAATTCATATTCTTATGGTAATTCTATGTTTGAACAGAATTTGATCGTTTGAATGTGCGATAAAAGGTCAAATTTGTAATTTGATAATTTGTAAAGGTGTCTCATAATATCTTAAAATAAAAAAAAACATAGCTAAATTCCTTTTAGTTATCTATATAAAAGTGTATTATTCTTACATCATTTTAAATTATCATCTCGATTTAGTTGTAACTTCAGCAATATCTATTTGAAATACTTTTGGATAACAACACAAAGAAGATTCTTTTTTTGGTTGGGGATCTCCTTTGTGGGAATAATTATTAAAAATAATCCACCAGGCGTCTTCATGGGTATGAATAAAATTTTTACCTCTTCCTCTTTATTTCTCTCATTCACTTTGAAAATTTTGAACTAATACACACACTAATATATAATGAGATAGACAAAGAGAAAAAACAAACATGAATGAGACATTCTTTTTTGGAACAACACTTGTGTGACAGAGAAAGGGATTGATGGCATTTTTCATTTTGCTAAGGAAGAGAAACAAGAAATGAAAGGGCGGGTGCATTTTGTGATAGATTAGAGTCTTCTGTCAAACGAACAACGATGATGTCAAGTGGGAACATTTGAATCTCATAACCCTTTTGTGTTTTATTTCAAAATATTTAAGGCTTTTAAATCTAAATTCACAGTCAAAGTTTAATATTTTGAATTTTAAAATTCAAATTTTGTGACATAAATTGTCATCAATGAGGAAATGTGCCAAACAAATGTAGAAAACTTAAGCTTAGCTCCGAACGCCTAATAGTTAACCAAAGCTTTCAAATAGAATCTACCTCGGACAAATTGAGCCAATAGGGTTTGCTCTGCCAGAGTTAGGATCTGCATGAAAAATGGAGCAAGATAGTATAGTGTGATAACACATAGAACTAATTTGTCCATTACATTTAAGCATGGTTTAGACAGGGGCAGCTCAGTAAAATTGGTGGCCTAAAGCCAAATCTTAATAAGAGGCGTTAAGTTATTTAATAAAATTAAGTTTTGCATGCATTACATGTTGTGCGCCATACGTGCATCCCATGCACCGTACGTGCATCCTGTGCGTCGTACCTGCATCCTATGCACTGTACGTGCATCTAGTTTGTTGTTCATGCATCTCATGTGTTGTACGTGTATCTCTTGCACCGCACACATATCATGCATCGTACTTGCATCTCGTGCATTGTATGTGCATCTTGTGCACCGCATGTGCATCTCCATTGCATCTTACGTGAAGATTTTACTATTTGTGGGGTCAAATAATTTTTTTTTAAGTAAATTTTCTGACTTTTTTAATAAATATTTTAAACTATTAGCGATATTGACGTGTTTTACTTGTTGTGTGAAGTTTCTAAAATATAATTTATTTTTTTTAAAAAAAAGACTTGAAGAATCAATACCTAAATTCATAATTAAGATTAAGTATTTTAACCTTTGTATTTTAAACTCCTTCATATAAATTAGTTTAAAAAATATAAATATACTAAATATACAAAATTGGCCCACGAGAAACAGAGGAAGACAAAATATACAACAAAACCTATTCCTATACTCGGTGTCATCGGTACAAGCGCCACTAAGGTACAAGCGTAGATCTATAAAAATACATATCTTTCCAAAAATTTCAAAATATTTAGTTAGTAAGTACAGGAGGGAAAGGGGTAAGTCTCCGAATGCTAAGAGCTCACCATAGATCCAATCAACAGGAGTCAGTGAACGAGCAAAAATCAGCAAGGGTGACTCACACTAGGCTCTGCATTAAAAAAAAAATACAGAAGTGTAGTACGAGTACAAAAATAAGGGTACTCAATAGGCATCATAGGTTGACCGAGCTCAGAAGACAATATACCATATAAATAAAAAGGAAAGGAAACCTGCACACAAAAAAATCCTAGCAGTTTAAAGCACAACATGAATAATAATAAAATAATAATTGTAGTACACACGGTATATATATATATATATATATATATATATATACCGTGTGTACTACAATTATTATGATATGTGGTCAATGCAGAAAAGTATAACCCAAAATAATAGCTCGGACCGCCCAAAATTAAACCTCGAGCCCATCAACAAATGCAGAAAAGTAAAAACCCAGAATTAACCCTCAACCGCCCGAAATCGGGCCTCAGACTCATCAACCAAAAATTAATAATTAAATAGTGAAATTGATAGGAAACATCCCTTGGACCAGATTTAAAAGCGGTACAATCTTTGTAAAAATCAAAATCAATGATAAATGTGGTACTATCTTATCAAATTCCAAAAATCAATATTTTTCCTCAAATCCAACCATTTTTATGTACATGAATGTATGAGTATGTAGGTGAAATGTAACACCCCAAAGGATCCTAAGACTCCATTTCAGACTTACCACCGAAAACCAGTCAGTTTACCAAAAAATTCTTCACAGAATGACTCGAAGAACGAGTCATTGTCAGACCCAATGACTCACTGGGTGAGTGATCTTGAGTGTTAGCTAAAAAGTCCTATATTGGAATTCCTCTCAGTGGTAACGTGTAGAGGCCACGAGTTGTGGCATCCACCAACGAGTCATCGGGTGACTCGTAGGCTGCCTATTCAGTCCAACAGTCATTTAAAATTAGTTTTATTCCCAATTTCATGGAAATAAAAGTACCAATAACCATTATATAAGAAATGATATGAATATTACATGTGATTTAAGTCCATAAGAAGTTCCTAACCCAAAGTTGATTTGAAAACTCCTTTTCCGGCTAAGTCGTAGTGTAAGATTTTTATTAGTTCAACTTCAGGCAACCATTACTCCTAGTATATGAATATTTAGGTGTCCCAATACCCACCAAATTAAAGTTATTTGAATTATATTTCCAATGCCATTGACCATTCATAAATTCGATATCAGAGTAATAAGTTATGGCCATTTTAGTGAAGCACTGTCAAAGCTATTAGTGGCAATGACTGACACTACGGGTCATACCCTGACTCATGGGGATGGCATAGGGAAGTGAAAAATACATCCTAGATAACGACTAAAGCTACGAATCTTCCCCAGACCCTACGGGTCATCATGTGAGTCATCGGGACTAGCATCCTCAGTTTTTCAGACGATTTTAAAAGGGTTGTTTGGTCTTTTCACACTTTTTTAACACCTATACTAAGTCGTTTAAGGCTATTTTGAGTGGGATTAAAGGGGGATTAGTCAATTAATTCTCCCCATTCTCTCCTAACACTTAGAAAACTGGAAATCAAAATGCTTAAGGTTCTCCCAAGTCAGAAGTTAGGATTTTCTTCTCTAAAACCTCCAAGTCCAAGTTCTTAGAAATAATCATCCAAATTCTAGGTATGCAGGTATTTAATGAGGGCCTTCTTTTGCTTTCATGCCCAAATATGTTTTCAAGTTTAGTTTTTATGAAAAACCATGAATTAGTGCAAGAACCCAATTATCTCAATTTATGATTTCTTTCAGTAAATTGTGTTCTTAAACATCTTATAATCATTAATATCAGTTTATGCATATTTTAAATAAGGCTTTTGCATATGTTGGCGTGTTATGAACACACGATCCCAGATTCTTAAATAATTAGCATGAAACACCTAGTTGAAGTATGATTTCAGACAATTATTCAATATACCATGCTTATCATGATTTTTAGAGATGGTAATTGCATATAACTAGTTCCATGATTTCAGTCATTCTTAGTTATAGTAAATTAAACTAGTTTATATATTTTACTCAGCTTTCAATATGATTATGAGCATATGTATATGATTATGGGAGTAGTATTTAGCACTGAGAGGACACAGATTCATGCAACCCAAGTCCCAAACTATGTGCCACCATAGGTTAAAGGGGTCCTCGCCAGTTCAGAGTGTCTTCTTTGCCCGAATGAGCTCATGAGTGAATTCACGCCAGTCATGCTTCTTACCCTTGGCAAGTTATAGAACACCCTCCCAACTTGTGTTACAATTTGGATTTCATGTTGCTCACATGGTTTATGTCGATCACGAGAACCTCTCATAATTTCAGACTCAGTATTATGCGTGGCCCTTATTTCAGTTTGTACTTGGCTAACCCATGACTTTTCAGATTATCATATTTATTTTAGTATTTACCAGCATATTTTATACTTGCATAGCTCACATGCTCAGTATATTAAAAGTACTGATAGCATACCTTTTCTTATGTTGTATTGTATTATGATATAGGTTTGGATGCTCAGCATTAGTCCTATAGTCGATACATTTAGTGTCTTTCCAACAGCTGACAGTGGTGAGTCCTCATCATCCAAGGATGAGAGTCTCTGTCTTATTTTAGTATTCTCTTTTAGTTTTCAGATAGTTTAGATTTAACTGGAGGGGGGAGGGGTTCCAGCAACTCATCATTAGTATAGGCTTTCAGACAGACAATTAGATTTCTAGCTTTATGGTTATGTAAGACACTTCTAGTTTTGACATTTCAGTATTAGTATTGGTTTTGATTATTATTATATCACTTGGATTTTAGCTTTCGCTCAATATATTTTAGTTATATCCAGTTTCTTAGTGTCATGTCAGGCCATGGGTTAGCTTGGGGTCACGTGTGGCTCTAAGCACTGTGTTGTGACTAAGGGTAGTCTTGGGTCATGACAAACTTGGTATTAGAGCATCAGGTTTAAAGTGTCCTAGGTTGTCAAAAAGCCATGTTAAGTAGAGTCTCATTCATGCCTGTGAAGTGCGCCATACTTATGTGGGAAAGGCTATGAAATATTTTAGGAAAGTTTCACTTCTTTTGTGTTTATGTCATAAGATAGAGTGTGAACTCTATTTAATCTCCTTCTAATTCATGATCTACGCATTTACAATGAAAATACCTCCCAAAAGAGGAAACAAAAGAAGAAACGGCAATGGAAACCAGCAAGCACCACCAACTCCAGTCAACCCCTTGAATAAGCAAGTTATGCATGCCAAATTTAGGGTTGCCTTTTAGGTGCTTGCTCAGGCAATGATCACCCAGGTCAATCAGTAAGTTATTGCACTGATTTATCCAAATAGTAATATAGCAGCGATGAGAGTTCGGGACTTCACTCGAATGAATCCTCTAGAGTTCTATGGTTCTAAAGTAGAGGAGGATCTGCAGGATTTTATTGATGATATTCAGAAGGTCACTCAAATTATGGGTATCACTCTAGTTAAAAGTGTAGAATTAGCTTCTATCAGTTGAAGGTAGTGGCTCAGACTTAGTGCAAACTGTGGAAGGAAGATAGAGGTGTAGATGTTGGTCCAATAGATTGGGATGAGTTCGTGACTGCGTTTCTTGAGAGATTCTTCCTACTTGAGTTAAGGGAAGCCAAGGTTTAGGAATTCTTCAATTTGAAACAGGGTTACATAATCATGAAGGAGTATTTTCTGAAGTTTACTCAGCTCTCTAAGTATGCTCTAGCTATGGTGGTCGATTCAAGGGCCTGTATGAGTAAGTTCATTTTAGGTGTCTCCGATACAGTGGTCAAGAAGTGTAGAACCCTTATGCTAGTCAAGTAAATGGACATCTCCAGGCTTATAACTCATGCTCAACAAATAAAGAAAGAGAAGATTAAGAAAAAAGAAAGGGAGAATATGAATAACAGAGCAAGAACAGGAAATTTTGTGTATTTTCAGTAGAAATCGGGCGGTGGTAATCGCTCTCAGTTTCAGTAGAAATCTTCAGTCTCAGCACTGTCATCTGCCAGTGTTCCATCTCCCAGGCCTAGACAGGTTCAAAAAGGTAGAGCACGAGGCTCCAAGTCTCATTATAGTGCTTCCAGTGGTTGTACTTTCCCAACTTGTAAGAAGTATAGGAAAAAGCATCCCAGATAATTTTGATAGGTAAGGATGGGTGCTTTGGTTATGGAAAGTTAGGTCATAAACATCGAGATTGTCCATCAGCCAAGAGGGGTGATATCAATGGTCGTACTCAAGCTACATCTTCAGCTGCCCTAGTAAGTCGCCTAACTCAGCAGGGTGCCTCATCTACTATAGGTGGTGGTCAGCGTCAGAATAGGTTTTATACATTACAAACTATACAAGATCAGTAGGATTCCCTTAATATAGTCACTGATACGTTATGAGTCTTTCATATTGGTGTTTATGCTGTGTTAGATCCCAGAGCCACACTTTCTTTTGTGACTCTCTATATAGCAGTAAACTTTAGTGTCAATCCTGAAACCCTTTCAGAACCTTTCTCAGTCTTTACTCCTGTTAGTGACTCAGTCATAGCTAGACGGGTATACAGAAATTTCCCAGCCACAGTTTATCATAAAGTCAACTCAGTTGATCTCGTAGAGTTAGATATGATTGATTTTGATGACATTCTTGGCATGGATTGGTTATATTCCTATTATGCTTTGATCAATTATAGAAATAGAGTCGTCCAATTTTAGTTTTCAAATGAGCCAGTCTTAGTATGTAAGGGTAGCACTTCAACACCTATAGGTCGGTTTGTCTCTTACCTTAAGGCTAGAAAAATGATTTCAAAAGGGTGTATCTATCATCTAGTTTGGGTTAAGGATTCAAAGTTTGAAACCCTTTCAGAACCTTTCTCAGTCTCTACTCCTGTTAGTGACTCAGTCATAGCCATATGGGTATACAAAAATTACCCAATCACAATTTCTCAGAAAGTCACCTCAGTTGATCTCGTAGAGTTAAATATGACTGATTTTAATGTCATTCTTGGCATTAATTGGTTATATTCCTATTATGCCTTAGTCAATTGTAGAAATAGAGTAGTCCAGTTTCAGTTTTTGAAAGAGCCAGTCTTAGTATGGAAGGGTAGTACTTCAACGCTTATAGGTTGGTTTGTCTCTTACCTTAAAGCCAGAAAAATAATTTCAAAAGTGTGTATCTATCATCTAGTTAAGGTTAAGGATTTAAAGTTTGAAACCCTAACTCTTCAGTCTATTCCAGTAGTAAATGAATTCCCTGATGTGTTTCCAGAAGATCTTCTCAGAGTTCCTCTTGAGCGGGAAATAGACTTTAGAATAGATCTCCTTTAAGATACCTAGCCTATTTCAATTCATACTTACAAAATGGCTCCAGTTGAGCTTACGAAATTGAAGGACCAATCGAAAGATCTTTTAGACAAAGGTTTTATCAAGCCCAACATCTCACCATGTGGTGCTCTAATTTTTTTCATGTGTAAGAAAGATGGTTCCCTCAAAATGTGCATCGATTATCGTTAGTTAAACAAGGTCACAGTCAAGAATAAGTATCCCATTCCTGGGATTGATGACTTGTTCGACCAGCTTAAGGGCGCCAACTACTTTTCAAAGATAGACCTCCGATCTGGCTATCATCAGCTTTGAGTCAGAGAATATGACATTTCAAAGAAAGCCTTCAGAACTTGATATGGCCACTGAATTTATTGTTATGTGTTTTGGACTAACGAATGCTCCTGTAAATTTCATGGACTAGATGAACAGGGTGTTCAAGAATTACTTGGACATGTTCGTCATTATTTTTATAGATGACATCTTTTTATATTCTCGAAGTCAGGGTGATCATGCAGACCATTTGAGAATTGTCTTGCAGACTCTCAAATATCACCAGTTATTCGCTAAGTTCAGCAAATATGAATTCTGGTTGAAAATAATGGCATTTCGTGGTCACATTATTTTCGGTGAGGGCATTCAAGTTGATACTCAAAAGACCGAAGCAGTCAAGAACTGACCTAAACCCATCTCTCCTTCAAACATTAGGAGTTTCTCTAGTTTAGCTGGTTACTAATGGTTTGTTGAAGGATTTTCATCTATTGCTTCTCCTATGTCCATATTGACTCAGAAAAAAGTCAAATTTTAGTGGACTGATGCTTGTGCGAAGAGTTTTCAAGAGTTGAAGATTCAACTCACCTATGCTCTAGTTTTAACTCTACCAGAGGGTTCAGATGGGTTTGTGGTCTATTGTGATGCATCACGAGTTTTCCTCAGTTGTGTGTTGATTTAGTATGGTACGGTTATAGCGTATGTCTCTAGACAACTCAAGCCTCATGAAAAGAATTACCCGACTCATGATCTTGAGTTTGCAACAGTTATTTTTTACCTTAAAGATTTAGAGGCACTATCTTTATGGAGTTCATATGGATGTGTTCACGGATCACAAGAGCCTTCAGTATGTGTTCAGTCAGAAAGATCTAAATATTCCTAAGAGGAGATGGCTAGAACTATTGAAAGATTATGATATGAGTGTCTTGTACCATCCTAATAAAGCCAATATAGTGGCAGGTGCTCTTAGTAGGCTTTCTATGGGTAGTGTTTCTCATGTCGAGGATGAGAAGAAAGAATTGGTTCGCGATGTTTATAAGCTTTCTAGCTTGGGAGTTCAGTTAGTTGATTCAGCCAAAGGTAGTATTCTGGTTCAGAATGGTTTGGAATCTTTTTTAGTAGCCGAGGTGAAGGTAAAGCAAGATAGCGATCCTATTTTGCTTAAGTTTAAAGAAGTAGACCAAAGTCAGAAGGTTGAGATTTTCTCCCAACGGGGAGATGGTGTTCTTCGTTGTCAGGGCATACTATGTGTTCCAAACATGGATGACCTGAGATGTATCATGACCTACAGAAAGTCTATTAGTGGAATGGCATTAAGAAGGATATCACAAAATTTGTGGTTGTGTCCAAATTGCCAGCAGGTTAAGGTTGAGCACCAGAGACCAGTTGGTATGACTCAAACTATCAATATTCCTACCTGGAAGTGGATAGTGGTAAATATGGATTTCATTATGGGGTTGCCTCGTACTCGCCGACAGCATGATTTTATTTGGTTTATTATGGACCGCATGACTATGTTGGCACATTTTCTACCAGTTAACACTTTAGATTCAGCTAAGGATTATACCAGACTTTACCTTAGAGAGTTGGTAAAGTTGCATAAAGTCCCTCTGACTATCATCTCAGATAGGGGTACTCAGTTTACTTCTCAGTTTTGGAAGTCATTTTAGAAGGGTCTTGGTACCCATGTTCATCTCAGCATAGCTTTTTACCAGCAAACAGATGGTCAGGTTGAGTAGACCCTTTAGAATATAGAGGACATGTTAAGGGTTAGCGTGATTGATTTCAAGGGTAGTTGGGATTATCACTTGCCTTTGATTGATTTGCCTATAATAACAGTTATTACTCTAGCATTTTGATGGCTCCATTTGAGGTGCTTTATGGTAGGAGGTATAGATCTCCTATTGGCTGGTTGGAGGTGGGTGAAGCTACTTTGATAGGGCCTGATTTAGTCGATGAGGCTATGAAGAAAGTTCAGCCAATTAAACAAAGGCTGAAAATAGCTCAAAGTCGTCAGAAATCTTATGCAGATGTAAGAAGGAGGGACCTTAAATTCGCAATTAGTTATTTGGTCTACTTGAAAGTTTCGCCAATGAAAGGAGAGAAGAGATTTGGCAAGAAAGGAAAATTTAGTCCCCACTATGTTGGTCCTTATAGGATTTTGAGGCGTATTGGCAATGTGGCCAATGAGTTAGACTTGCTTGCAGACTTACCATCAGTGCATCCAGCTTTCCATGTGTCTCTTTTGAAGAAATTCATTAGTGATCCAGCTTTAGTTATGTCTTTAGAGAGTGTGGGCGTGAAAGATAGTCTCTCTTACAAAGAGGTTCCAGCTGAAATTCTTGACCATTAGGTTCGTAAGCTAAGAAATAAGGAAGTCACTTCAGTGAAAGTCCTTCAGAGGAATTAGCTAGTTAAGAGAGCTACTCAGGAAGACAAAGTAGATATAATGACCAAGTAACCCCACCTTTATCCTTCAAACTTAGTTTTAGCTTGCGGTAACAATTTCCTCTTTAATATTACTCTCAGTTTCCTGTCATATAGTCACTCACATGTCTTAGTATGCATGTATATTTCACGAGTTCAGTCCAGTCTATGTTTCACTCAAACATTTAGTTATCATGTCATTATTCACCTTTTAGAACTCAATTTGGGATTGCAACTTTTTCCCTATCTTTTCAGCCTAGTTGGTCTTCAATCGAAGAAGAACGTCTACAAGGGGGAGATATTGTAACATCCCAAAAATTTCTAAGACTCTATTTCAAACTTAGCACCAAAAACTAGTCAGTTTTACCAGAAAAGTTTTTAGAGAATGACTCAGGCAATGAGTCATCGTCAGAGCCAACGACTCATTCTGTGATCCACCTACGAGTAACTATGTGACTCATAGGCTACCTATTTAGTCTAGTAGTCATTTAAAAATATTTTTATTACCAATTTCATGACATGTCAAGTACCAAGAACCATTATATATGCTTGATATGAATATTAGATGTGATTTTAGGCAATAAGAAGTCCCTAACCCAAAGTTGAGTTGAAAACTCCTTTTTTGTCTAAGTCATAGTGTAAGAATTTTATTAGTTCAACTTCAAACAACAATTACTCCTAGTATATGTATATTTAGGTTCCCCAATACCCACCAAATTAATGTTATTTGAATTATATTTCCAACTTCATCGACCGTTCATAAATTCGTTATAGGAGTAAGAAGTTATGGTCATTTTAGTAAAGCACTGTCAAAGCTGTCAATGGCTATGACTAACACTACGGGCCATTGGGTGACCCTTTGGGTCATACCCTGACTCTTGGGGATGGTAGAGAGAAGTGAAAAATGGGTCTTCGATGATGACTAAAGCTACAACTCTTCCCCAGACACTACGGGTCGTCACGTGAGTCGTCGGGACTAACACCATCAATTTTTCAGATGATTTTAAAAGGGTTGTTTGATCTTTTCACACTCTTTTAATACCTATACTAAGTCATTTAAGGCTATTCTGATTGGGATTAAAGGGTTATTAGCCTATTAATTCTCCCCATTCTATCCTAACACTTAGAAAACTAGAAATCAAGACTCTTAAGGTTCTCCCAAGTCAGAAGTTAGGAGTTTTTTCTCCAAAAGCTCCAAGTCCAAATTTTTAGCAATAACCATCCAAATTCCAGGTATGTGGGTATTTAATGAAGGACTCCTTTTTCTCTCATGCCTAAATATGTTTTCAAGTTTAGTTTTTATGAAAAAACATGAATTAGTGCAAAAACCCAATTATCTCAATTTATGATTTCATTCAGTAAATTGTGTTCTTAAACATCTTATGATCATTAATATCAGTCTATGCATGTTTTAAATTAGGCTTTTGTATATGTTGGCGTGTTATGAACACACTATCCCAGATTCTTAAATAATTAGCATAAAACACCTGTTTGAATTATGATTTCAGACAAGTATTCAGTATACCATGCTTATCATGATTTTTAGAGATAGTGATTCCATATAACTAGTCCCATGATTTCAGTCATTCTTGGTTACAATAAATTGAACTAGTTTATGTATTTTACTTAGCTTTCAATATGATTATGAGCATATTTATATGATTATGGGAGTAGTACTTAGCACCAAGAGGAAACGGGTTCATGCAACCCAAGTCCCAAACTATGTGCCACCATAGGTTAAAAGGGTCCTCAGCAATTGAGAGTGTCTCCTTGCCCGAATGGGCTCATGAGTGAATTCACACCAGTCATGGTTCTTACCCTTGGCAAGGTATAGAACACCCTCCCAACTTTGGTTATAGGTTGGATTCCATGTTGCTCACATAGTTTATTGAACACCCTCCCAACTTTGGTTATAGGTTGAATTCCATGTTGCTCACACGTTTTATGTCGGTTAAGAAAACCTCCCACGATTTCAGACTCAGTATCATACATGGCCCTTATTTTAGTTAGTACTTGCTTAACCCATGAATTTTCAAATTATCAGATTTATTTTAGTATTTACCAGCATATTTTATACCTGTATATCTCACATGCTCAGTATATTCAAAGTACTGATCGTATACTTTTTCTTTTGTTGTATATTATTATGAAATAGGTTTAGACGCTCAGCATTGGTTTTGTAGTCGATACATTGTAGTGCCTTTCCAATAGCTAGCAGTGGTGAGTCCTCATCATTTGAGGATGAGAGTCTATGTCTTATTTGAGGATTTCTTTATAGTTTTCAAAGGGTTTAGAGTTAGCTGGGGGCTTGTCCCAACAACTTATTATTAGTTGAGGCTTTCAGACAGACAATTAGTTTTTTAGCTTTATGGTTATGTCAGACAGTTCTAGTTTTGACGTTTTAGTATTGGTATTAGTTTTGATTATTATTATATCACTCGGATTTTAGCTTCCAGTAGTATATTTCAGTTATATCTTATTTCTTAGTGTCATGCAAGGCCATGGGATAGCTTGGGGTCCCTTGTGGCTCTAAGCACCGTGTTGCGACTAGGGGTAGTCTCGGGTTATGATATGCAAATATAAGTATGTATGTATATACATCAGAAGCACAACTAATCGAGGACCTAATCCCTGTGCAAATTCTTGGGCCTCAGGATCCATGACCTCATGGTATAAAAAATATGAAAAGAATCTAATTTAAAATAAACTGACCACAAGAAAATTCATCCTACCACTGAGTCAGTGGTAATTTGTTCATTGTGTTCGTGACCTGTGTGTCATGATCATGATGTATTGGGTTGAGTCATCCTCGCAATCGCGAGGGACCCATCACAATTGCAATGAAGGATTCGTACATGGATAGATTTAATTCCTTTTTCAGTCCAAAACCTCATGACTAGATATTTGAAGCTTTAGAACTCATTTTTGGGTGATTCAAAAGGTGATTTTTGAGATTTCTTCCATGGGTATGATTCTTACTCTATTTTTACACATTTCCCAGTGAATATTTCATGATTTCATCTTTAAATCTTTATTTTTCAAATTAGAAATTTATGGATTGTGGGGTTGAGTTAAGAAATGGTATTTTGATGATTGTAAGGTCGATTTTAACTCCATTTTAGTTAAAATTTTGTTTTTGAACTCCTTAAGTTTATTGTAATGTGATTTTCTATTAAAATTTCAATTTTACCCTTGTGGGCTTAGGATTGACTTTTTGGACCCAAATTTTAAGTATAATAGTATAAGTGTCTATGGCTTCATTTTCTTAGGGAGAATATGTATTTGACCAGATTGGGCTCATTCTAAGGCACTTTGTAAGGGAAAGGCTTTGATTTGACTTTTTCTTTTATGGCAAGTTAAGGTTTCTTTAAATTTTTTTGAAGTATTATGTGCTAGTTGTATGAATGGGGATTCAGAGGTCCTGTATAGATGAGATGATAAGCATCTAGAGAAAAGTTGGAAATCATTCGGGGGCAAATGCAGGGCAACTACTGAATCAAAACTTGTTTGAGCAGGAATCAATTGATTTTAGAAGTGAAAAAATGGAACATCATAGAAGAACATGTGCTTTGACATAAAGTAAGGGCTACTTGGGTAGATTATGGGGATGCCAACTCAAAATATTTTCATGCCTAGTGGAAAATCAGAACTAGTCATAATGCAATAAATTCTATCTATACAGAAGATAATATTAAGCTCACTGATCCACAGGCTATTGAGAAGGAGTTTATAACTGTTTTCTCCATCTTGATGGGAGAATGTGCTACTTAGCTACCATATTTGAATTCCTTAGTTGTGAAAGCTGGCAACTGCTTAACACTACAACAATAATAGAAAATGATAAGAGAGGTGACACAGAGGGAAATTAATGATGCCATTATAGGCATGCCAAAGGAGAAAACACCAGGGGTAGATGGGTTTCCTATTGAGTTTTTTATTAAGATCTAGGAGACAATAAAAGTGTCACACCCCGAATCCCATCGAGACATAATTGGCACCCGTAGCCGATAAGGCCCAAGAGAACCAACCTTTGTCTATGTTCATTCGTATGCATATCTTCGTATGAACCTTATTCACCCTTATGCAAGTATGCGGAAAACAATGAACCTTATTCACCCTTATGCAAGTATGCGGAAAACATGAATATGGAAATATATGCTATATACATATTTAGGAAACTTGGCCGTTGGGGCCATCACATCCAACGAACATTTATCTTTTACATTCATAACCCACACATGTCTACAAAAGCCTCTAACAGATGCATTTACAAGATCAACTAACAGTCGGGACAAGTCCCCGCTTTATACTATATTTACAACATCAACACAACAGTACACCTATGACTCGAAAAGTCCCGAAGCAACTGGGGCTCACCAAAGATCCACAATGTCAACCTACGATGAAGGTCTACTAGTGCCTGCACCTGCAACATGTAAGGTAATTTCCCCCGAGGGGGTCAGTACGAAGAATGTACTGAGTATGTAAGGCTCATAAGAAATTCATCATACATCATTACAACAATAATGAAATCAATGTAAGGAAATAGAAATGTGAATAAACTCTTTTTCTGTATGAGGGGAACCATGTATATTACGTTCTTTACTCCACTTGTCTTCATCTTTTATTCATCTTTCTTGTTCTACCCATGCTAGGCTATTCTGTCGCCCCTGGGATGAGATTAACCCATGCTAGGTACTTTGACCCCTGGGATGTTATGTGAACCCATGCTAGGCTTACGTGTCGCCCCTGGGATATCATTAACCCATGCTAGGTATTGTGACCCCTGGGATGTTATCGTAACCCATGCTAGGCTTTCGTGTCGCCCCTGGGATGTACCATCATAACCCATGCTAGGCTTTTATATCGCCCCTGGGATGTATCGGGATCGACCCATGCTAGGATTTTCTGTCGCCCCTGGGATACCACCTGTGTTATTGGGATCGACCCATGCTAGGTATTTTAACCCCTGGGATACCACCCATGCTTACTTCTTAATTATACATAACTTCTTTCTCTTGTTATTCTTACTTCCATTCTTAAAAGTGATACAATGAGGATCATGACATAATTGGAATCACACATATATATATTACGTTACTCTTGTACTTCATGAGATTGACATCTTCACTTATGAGGGATAGATATATTAGCTTGCACATCACCTCTCTTATTCCTCTTATGAGATTTGTACTTCTACTTATGAAAGATTGCTACAAAGATAATCCTCATAATTTAGGACTTGGAACATGACATGATTGGAAAATACTATTCAAGAATAAATAGGTTCTCTTATGTTATGTTATTACTCTCTTGAGATCGTTCATTTAGGAATGATAACGTTATGACATTTTTGGAACTTCACTCAATGAACCAGAGACAAACGAATCATCATGCATTTAAGAATAGGACACATATGAATAACAATAGACGTCAACCTAAATTTGAGATACTTCAAACCTCTCAGAATTGAAACAAGTCCAATGTCAATGTGAACAACATGTTGCAGAGGGATATGGAAAAAGGAACCTTACATACCTTGTATTCTTAATACGAATACACAATCTTAGACGTGCATACATATTCCTGCTCCTTCCTTATGTTTCGCTCTACAACACAAGTTTATAATGAAACCAACATTAACCACCAATTACCTTATAATGGCATACAACAACAATAAGTCACATGTTTAGCTTTAACATGTCATTTCCCCCTTAACAAAACCATTGATAAAATTATTATTCCAAAAATCCTCCAATATTCCCAACATTGACCAATATATTCCACCACAACACTTCCCCTTTACACTTTCTTATCCACACCACATCACAAACAATCCATCAATTCACCTTAATACACTTCATAGCACAAATCGGCCAAAATCCCATAATTTTCACCTATAGAAAAATAACAAATTTAATAACAAAATAACACCATACATGTTCATATTTTATCCACATCATGATCTTTCATCAAAGGCACAAGTCCTTATTCAAGTTCAAATCTCATGGATCACAAATCTTATACAAAAGCACAAAGTGCCATGTCCAACATTTCCAACCATAAACAACATGATATACATATTTTCTCATGCTTATAATATGTTAAAGTACAATAATATTCACTTACCCAAGCTTGGAAGATGATGATCTTGTTCCAAAAATGGCTTAGGGTTTGAAGAGCCTCAAAGGGGTTTTCTTGAAAAGTCTAGAAAATGCAAGAAAAACATGTGTATTTGTGGATTAAAATCTGATTTTTCCTCCCTTTTATAGACCCTTGAAGTCCTTGCTCAATTATTGCTTTAGTCAAAAGAAGAATGGGTCATTTGACCCATTCTTGGCCCATGTTTTTCTTTCACATTTTGGGCCCTTTTGAGCCCAATTCACTTAATCCAATAAAATCAATAATTTCTCATGTTTAATTCATTTCATACGTTTTACAACAATATTCCCATTCATGAAATTCATACTCGTGGCCTTAATTCCAAAAACAAGCAATTCTAGCCACGTATGGCTTATTTTGACTACAGGGGTAAAATCCTCATTTTGATGCCAAATTCGTTCTCGAGTACTTTTATCATACCAACATAATACCTTATTCATTTCATGTATACACTCATTATTGTAGAAGAAACGTGGCAAATATTGGCTCGGTACGACCCCGGATACCCTTGGGACTTAGAAATTTCCAACTTTCGAAAAAGTGGAAAAGCCAAGGTGGAACGCCCCTGGGCGCGCCAACCTACTGCCTATGGGATAAAAATTTTAGCCCAGAGCCGTGTGGCACGGTCCCAAATGCGCCCCTTACTTAGTTTTTTCGAAAATTCCATTTTTCGACTTCTCTTCGCGGGTTTGGTTAGATACTTCAAGTCCTATTCTTTAACTCACTTCTTAACCTTAATATACTTTGTTTAGAGGTCTTTTTAGCCTCGTTTTGAACCCCACAAATGTTCCACGAAGATCATAAAACACCTCCTATGAAGGTTTAATCACATAACAAGAGCCAAATTCAATTATCTCACCAATAGCATTACCAAATGCATACTTATAGCTCTCGATACCTAAGTACATATTATTTAATGTCGTCAAGTAGGGTTGGGAACATACGGGGTGTTACAGAAAGGTGATATAGTGAGAGTTTAGAAGCATTTCTTTAGGACTGGTATATTGTATCCTGCTATCAGTACTACTACTATAACCCTGATCCCAAAAGTTCCATCTCCTATCAAAGTGAAGGATTTTATACCTATTGATTGTTGTACTACCCTGTATAAAATCATATCTAAGGTGTTGATAGGGAAACTTAAACTGTAATGACCTACCAAGTCATTTTCTTAATTTCTATGTGTTTTCGGTGTTTCAAACCTTCCTACAGTGGCTATAGGTCATTTATGACTTGTCAAAACTATCAGTTTGGTTATCATATAGTTTGTTTGGGTTCTAGGCTTATTTTCCTATTTTGGAGTTTTTACTGTTAAGAATTTGGTCTCGAACCAAAACTCTTAGTAAACGAACTCGGATGAAAATTTTGATAGTGTCGTTGGCTCCAAAATATTGATTTTATGCTATATATATCCATGGTTTGTGTCCCAAGGATTCCAGACTCATTTTGGACTATTGAATAGAATTTGGTTAAAATAGAACTAGGTGTGGCACTCATATTTAATCGAAATGATCTCAGATAAAAGTTTTAACGGTTTTGTTGAGTTTGAAATGTCGAATTTTGTATGGTAGCATAGTTTGTTTGGGCGCACGGGGTTCCAAACAAATCCCGAGCTCCTGGTCGAAGTTAGTTAGGACTTAGGCATTTGGCTGGTTTTTCAGCATCTGGTGCAGGCCCATTTTACTCTTCGCGATCACTAGGAGTAGTCTGCCTTCGTGAAGGGTTAAGTCTTTGACCTTTGCATTCGTAAGCCCTTCTATCGTGTTTGCAATAAAGGGCAACCCGACCCAATCTTTTCTTTTTCTTCGCGATCACAACCTGTGTGTCACATTTGCGGTAGTCTCATCCGTTTGCCTTTGCGTTCATGACCCTTGGCAAAGGGTAATCTTCCTGGCCTTCACGTTTGTGACATATGGCCCTCGCGATCGTGATGGGTAATGGCCTCGCAGTATATAATCCCTTCTCCATAATTTTGCTTTATTTTCTAAGTCCCAATCCGCCATTATTGAACCCTAGAGCTTGGAAAAGAGTGGGAAATCATCCATTGAAGCTAAAGTAAGCTATTCTATCACCTCTTAATCATTTCCCAATGTTTTTGGCCCGTCAAATTCCATCATTTTCCTTATTAATTCCTATAAATTAGGTCTTCAATTCCTTAATTTTGTGGGCTGATTTCAACCCTGATTTATGCTTCATTTGTGCTCAAATTTCGAGCACACATTCCTTGTGCTTTGGAGGACCTCATGATGGATTCAATTTTGAAATTTTGTTTGCTGACCTGATGTGTCATGGTTTCATGACACTTTTGATGCCTAAAATAATGAAAATATGCAATAACTTAGCTGAGTCTGGTTGGTATGACGTGTTTTCTGTTCTATATTGCAGGAGAATAGTTTTTGGAGGCAAAATGGACAAAAAGAAAGAATCACGCCCGAGAACAAAGTATCTGAAGATGAAAGAACTAGGGTCAGCACTAGAAGGTGACTTACGACAGGACTCATGTGTCGTGAGTCCACTCACGTGACGTGAGTGGATATCGTGAGTCCACTTTAGAGAATGTTCAATGTGTCTGATTTCCACGACTGTACCCACGTGATGTGGCTTGGTTCCATGACACCAAGTCACGATACCGTGGAAGGTTGCCGACTCTGTTTTTCTATTTTTATTAGGATAGGATTCCTCTTGTATCTATAAATACCCCTTTGTTGTCCTATGTTCAGGAGTTAGTCATTACATTATTTTGAGATAGTTTTTAATTATTTTGAGTTCATAAACACATTGTTAGATTTTGTAATCTTGGAACATCAATTCCAGGGTTTTATTAATTATTGAGATTTAAGAGTTTCTTCTCTATTGTGAGTTTACATTTATGTCTTCATCTTTGAATGCTTATTGTGTCCTTGCAATCATGAGCAGCTAAACTCATTAACTAGGGTTGTGGGAACCATGAGGAATTAACAAAACCGGTTAAGTGCAAAGCAATTCTGAACCGTTGTGAATGCATGTATTATATTACCTTCATTATAATTGATCTTCTAATGGTTGCAAATGTTAGAAACTCCCCTGTATTCTAAACTTGCTCGAGAGAGAGGTAGATATTGGGAAAGAGGGAATAACAACAGAAATTTGAAGCTATCAACCTTCATCTAATAACTTGAGCCGTAACAAGGATAGTTATCTGAGATCCAGGATAAGGGTTAGCGGTGCGACATTCGTAGACCGAGAGGAGAAGAGTGAAATTGTCTAACCAAGGTCGAGAGACATTTAGATGAACATATCTTGTCAGATTTTGCATGCAATATAGTGGGACAGTTTTGCCAGCACAAGAAATCGGTGGAGTTAAGGAATCATTGGGGACCACAGTCCTAGTGTATTTCTCATATTGTCTACAAATTCTATATTCAGATATCGTTACTGTTACTATTTATTAATAAAAAACCCCAGTTTTAATTACTCACCAGTCACTCAGACTAGCATTCTATATAATTTCGACCTATTTCCTGTGGGATCAACCCCAACCTAGTTGAGTTCTATATTTGATACAACGACCGCTTTATACTTCTTAGGAGGTATATTTTGGCCGACATCATGACCCTACCGGCTATTTTTACCTGATTTTAGGCCCGGAGTTTTATATTGCAATATGGGTATTGTTTTACTTCTATTAACATGTAGAGGATTATTTTTGATAGTATGGCAACATTTCAGAATCGTGGAGCAGGGACGAGTGATTCATAGGCAATTCAAGATTGTAGTTCGGTATTGAGGTAGGATTCAGTCTACTTTCCTCTATGAGATTGTGTATTGTAAAGAATGCATGCTAGGTAGGGATTATAGGTGGGTTTATGACTAGTATATCATGACTTAACCTATTTAGGGAATTTGGGATAGAAATA
The DNA here is from genome assembly GCA_031232105.1 of Capsicum rhomboideum. NCBI lineage: Eukaryota > Viridiplantae > Streptophyta > Magnoliopsida > Solanales > Solanaceae > Capsicum > Capsicum rhomboideum. The sequence continues at coordinate 39,593,385 of CP124719.1, read as the reverse complement.
TGACCCGAACCTTACTATAGAATACTCTTTATGGCCATAGAACCCTATTTTTGGTTGTATTGTTTGGATACTGGTGATGGCATGCATACTTTTAGGAGCATTTATGCTCACCTAGTTATACGATTCCAACCAAAATCTTGATTTTATAACTGTTTTCTAAAAAGGGATTTATTCCTACTTTTCACTTTTAAAATAGATTCTTTTACAATGGGAATCGCACCACCTTATTTAATGAATTATGAGCTTTTGGAACTAAATATGCTATTTCGGAAATTTGATCGAGGTTGATTTCAGTCCATTATTAATCCACTCTTTTACCACTACTATTTACTTCGGTTGAGGGAGATTCTGGCCCTTTCTACATTAATAAGCCGATTTAGTCCCGAACTAGATCTCGAGAAATGGATTTACAAAACTGTACTCTTTAGTCTCGGTTTGAGTCAGATCGCTTATTATACTTATATATATCCGATATTGGATGGAGTAGATTGATTATGATGGTTACTAGAAGTCCTGGTTTGGGACCAGGCAGTTTATAGGGATATCACTAGTCCTCTATGGGCCCCTTCGTCCATGAGCCATAGTACTGAAGAAGGATGGTCGCCGTAGGTCCTACCTTTATGAGCTACTAAGCTGGAGGAGGTGTATACACTTGGTATGTTATGGCAGTCGGATTGGATATGGTATTAACTGTTTATGTTGCTTTCATTCATTCATATGCATCGTCTATCACCAGTATAATTGTTTGGAATTTATATCTATCAGTCTTATGGGGGCTATATAGATATAAGTTATGGTTGCTATATGTTGAGTGCTTGTTTGGACCTTTCGGGCTTATGGGGGGCCGGTTAGGTTATTGATTGTCCGAACTAACCGACTACTTTATTATTGATTGTTATGGTTAGTTTGTGACAGGATGGTTATGGACTGGTACTCGAGATTATTGGTAAATTTCTGATTTCTTCCCTCTGCTTTGATAAAAGAAGTTATTGTTAGATTATCTCATAATTAGTCTCATTTTGATTAGAGACAACGATTATGCTAGTATTAGATTTCCTTCTTGGATATTACATTTAAGTTTAGTCCTATATATATATATATATGGTATTACTGTATATCCCTCTCTTTCCTTATTAATTCATATTGTATATGTATCATTTGGCCTTGTATTACTACTATATATCCTTCTTTAACTCTTCAGTTGTATATTGGCTAGTGATATACGGTATCGCACTTTAGTTCCTGAATATTGTTAGAATAGGATAGTTTATCCATATTTCTCCATTAGCATTATTATGTTTAGTTTCTTGGATAGGTTTCTGTAGTTATATTCCCGCTTTACATGTTATTTATACTTGCATTATCATTGGAGTTCAGTCGGCCGATGCCTACTGAGTACCATGTGTTTGATACTCATACTACACTTTTATAGCCTACAAATCATAGCACGAGTTCTCACCGTTGATGTGTGTATCATGTAGAGCATTCATGGATTGGAGATTTGAGGTTATCTCCTAATGTTCGGTGTATTCCTGCTCTCCCTCATATTGTTAGTTTGATATCTATTTTGTATTTCAGCGATAGCTTTGTATATATATATATATATATATTATTTTTTACTCTGTATTCCATTTTGTACTCCTATTATATTAGAAGCTCTTGTACTGACTTCACCAAGTCTAGGGGTTGTAATCTATATTAGTCTCTTTAATTTATTCCTTTTCGCTAATTTCTTTATGTCTATTGGTAGTTCGTTACTAATTATTTTGGACTACGGGTTGGCTTACCTATGGGTGGGTTATAGTAGGTTCCATCATAACCTGAGAAATTGGGTTGTGACAAATTAGTATCAGAGCCTAGGTTAACTGGTGTTGTTGGTACAAGAGCTAAGTGCCTATTAGAATCTTGAGGATCGGTATGGAGATGTATGTATGCTATCTTCGGGATGCTATAGGGTATTCTTAGGAAATTCAATTCTTGACTCATTATCGCGTGTCTGTACTTCTATAGACCTCTAAGTATTTCTTTTGAATCCACTCTCTCATAGATGGATTGTATGAGGTTGTCGATAGATGTGGATAGGACTTTTACACTCGTTTCTAGAGTTTCAGCTCAGTATAAGACTAGGGAGTTAGAGATTGAAATTGAGGACCTCCAGTGTCAGTCAGTGATGATACCCAGTACATCGAGTGATTCTCAGACAAGAGGTAAGTTTGTTGGCCTATGGCAGGGATTTTTATTAGTTTAAGAGTTTGAGATTAGGTTTCTTGAGTAGGCCAGTAAGACATCTACGTTATATGCTACAGAGCATAAGATGGGGCGTGGATTTGAGACATGAAAGGTGGTGGTAAGAGGCCATGTCAGTAATACAGTGTTAGTGGTATTTCGTCTGGAGGTCAAAATCCTTCCAGCAGAGGTCAGCATCACTTGCAACCTATCAGGCCCGTACAGGTAGTACCTCAGAGTATGGGTGGCTTTCAGATGGGTTGTAGTGGTCACAGTGGATAGAGTTCTGGTCAGTCATTATGGGTTATTCGGACAAGGCCTTCAGGACATAGTGGTCATTCTGGGTCAGTAGGGATAGTACATCAGAGAGTCCCAGGGGCATGTTTCGATTGTGGTGAGTTTGGTCAGGGGAGTACCCCAAGCATGAGTTGGTAAGCCAGTTAGGGACAACTCATGTTTCTAGCCAGGTTAGAGCTTCAGGGGTTTGTTATGACTGTAGTAAGACTAGTCACTGGTCCATAAGGTCTCCTTAAAATGGGATTATTAGTAATTCAGCTCATCCGAATCAGTATCATAGATTTGTGGCACCTTTGATTAAAGGTAGTGCACTTAGTGCCTTAGTTGGTCATTCAAACGCTTAGTCTGGGCTTGGATTCATTCGAATTCGTACTTCTTTAAGTATGTCAAGGACTATGACTTTAGATTCTATTAGATATGTGCGCTTTTGATTTTCTATCATTCCAATTCTACATAGATTAAGTTGGGTACCCATCGGTGTTCATATGCCTTGATATTACTAGATTGATAGGTACAAGCCTTTGTGTAGATTTATGCATATATGACTACCCCCATATATGAATTCTTTTAGTATTTGATTAAGTGGATCGGTGCGATAATTACCTTGGGGTATAGCATTTAGGTTAAAGTTCATTTCCTTTGGCATATTGGCATTATTATGGTCCTAGAGTAGTACTGGTTATTTCTTTTCATTTTGTGCCACATGTACCTTATACTGTTATTGTTATTGTTATTATTTTAACATTGATTGATTCTAAATTAATAGACAGCTAGACTAGTGTTAAATAGTAGTATCCCCTAAGTTGCGAATCTTATTCATTGGCTTAGACGGCTAACTTGGTTGGTTGGTTCTCTCTCTTTTAGTAAGGTGAGGTTGGTTGTTTTCCTTCTCTGTTAGCAAAGTTAGATCGGTTTTTGAGAGAGAGTGAAGAAAGGTTTGGCCTTCCATGATTACGTTGTGGTTCTGGAGTTGGTAATTCGATTTTATTGCCCGTTTCTATCGTTGATATGTCTGAGGCTTGCGTCCAGGTTTTTTGGGTTCCTCTTATGGTAGTGGTCTTGATCTTGATGTTGATATTGGGTTGGGTACTCTGTTCTTCCTTCAATGTGGTTCATGGTTCGGCCGAGTTAAAGTTGGTGTAAATGGGTAATTCTAGAAATTTCTCATCTTGGTACTTGTTCGACCTAAAGTGACTTCGTGAAATATTTTTGCTTGGTGTTATGTTCTTGGGTATCAGTTTTTGGTTACCAAGGCTGGTTTCTATTGAGAATGAGTATCCGTCGCCATGTATTAAGTATTAGTTTGACCAAATTTGGGCTAAGATCGGGACTTTTTGAGTTGCTCGAGTTTTGGCTACCGTTAGTACCCTTTGCAACCTTGCTGAGTTTTGGGTTATGCCTTGATGTGTTATGACCTCAGTGGATATGGATTTTATTTCTCGTATCTTTAGTTTGTGGTTTTCCTCAGTTATGGTAATATTCTTTGGCAATATTTTAATTTCATTTCTTGCAGGAACCATTGGGGGATATGTGTGATTTCAAATAGTGAAGATTGATTTGAGTATTTGAACATAGTGAAGACTTGTGGGCTTCAATTTTGGATTTTGACTCTTTTGAATGGCGGCTTGAAAGTTATGATAGATTTTGGGAGATTTTGGGATATGAACGCTTACTTGTCAGCAGGATCGGTTTGGATAGCTAAGATCGAGTAGTTCAACTTTAATGTAGAGATTACAACTATGAGTTGAGTAGCTTGGTTGCAACCCTATTTTTGAAGTTTAATTCATTTGGGACTTCGTCGATAGGTTGACTAGATCTACTCATTACCTATCGGCTCAATTCTCTTTAGTTCGGATGGATTATGCTTGATAAATGCTGGAAGGATAGTCCGTTGGCACATGGTATTGGCTTTAACTGCTTTTGGCTTGGATTCTCAATTGTCATCAGAATTTTGAAAGTCTACTCGGCAGGAGAAGTGTACTCGAGTTGGGTATAGCATAGTTTCACCCACAGTCGGTGGGGCATTCTGGAGCGAATAGCTTAGCTTTAAGAGATTGTGCTTTCGGCTCCTTACTATTAGTTTTGAGGGTCATCTGAACCAGTTGTAGCTTTGGTAAAAGATCGCAGTCTTGATCATCTCCATTTGTGTATCCAGGTAGCACCTTATGGGCTTATTCTTATGCTCGCCAGTATGGATTTTTGGTAGATCAGCTTCATTTTTTTGAGACTTTGGATGAGGTGATTATGTGGATAGGACTCGGATAATGTTGGAGAACTTCGGTACAATTCAAAGTAGACATTGAGTTTAAAAAGGCAAGAAAAAATTAGATTTGGAATTTAGAGTTGGTTGTCTTGGTTGAGCTTGTATTGAAGCGATGTCAGTGTGTTGTGGTTTAGGTTTGAGTGTTTCAATCGTGCTCAGTTCAATTGGAGGCCATTTGGTGGTTAAGATTGAGTTTTTGGTTTTTTGGAAAAGTGAAACAAAGAAGTTAGTGAAAAATGGATACCTTTAGCGAAATCCCTTGGAAGCATTGGTTAGCCTTGGAAGTTACCTGAGAAGTTTTACTCGGGGCATGCGGTCCCAGTACCTTATTTTTTCAAGATTTCAAGCTCTTTCTATCCTTTGACTTTCGCGGACAAAAGTCCTTTTAGTAGTGGCCATTGTAATTTTTCGTCCAAGTCATTTTCTCAATTTTTGGGAGTTTTTGGCATTTCGAGCCTTCCCACAGCGGCTACAGGTCATTTATGACTTGTCAAAACTGTCGGTTCAGTTATCGGATTTCGCTGTTAAAAAATTGGTCTCGAACCAAAACTCCTAGTAAACGGACTTGGTTGGAAATTCTGATAGCACCGTTAGCTTCGAAATAATGATTTTAGGCTAGGTGGACTCTTGGTTCGAGTCTCAAGGCTTCTGGACTCATTTTGGGCTAATGAGTAGAATTTGATTAAAATGGAACTAGGTATGGGACCCACATTTAATCTAAATGATCTCGGATAAAAGTTTTGATGGTTTCGGTGAGTCCGGATGTTGAATTTGGTATGATAGCATAGTTCATTTGCACATGTGGGGTTTCGAATAAATCCCAAGCTCTTGGTTGGAGTCCGTTAGGACTTAGGCATTTTGCTGGTTTTCAGCATTTGCCCATTTTACTCTTCGCGATTGCGAGGAGTAGTCCGCGTTAGCAAAGGGTCATGTCTTTGACCTTTGCACTATGGTCCCTTCCAACGCATTCACGATAAAGGCTGACTTGACCCAATCCTGTCTTTTTTTTCTCAATCGCGACCATATGCATCGCATTTAAGCTAGTCTCATCCGCTTTCCTTTACATTCGCGACCCATCGTTCACGTTCGCTGATGGTAATCTTCCTGGCCTTCACGTTCACGACATATGGCCCTCGCGATCGCTATAGGCAATGGACTGGCAGTATATAATTTCCTTCTCCGCTATTCTTTCTTCATTTTCTAAGTCCCAATCCGCCATTATTGAACCCTAGAGCTTGGAAAAGTGTGGGAAGTCATCCATTAAAGCTAAGGTAAGCTAATCTAGCACCTCTAGATCATATCCCATTGTTTTTCCCCCATCAAATTCCATCATGTTCTTTGTTAATTCCTAGAAATTAGGTCTTTAATTCCTTAACTTTGTGGGCTGATTTTGGCCCTGATTTGAGCTTTGTTTGTTCTTAAATTTCGAGCGCACTTTCCTTATCCTTCGAGAGACCTTACGACGGATTCAATTTTGTAATTTTATTTGCGGGTCCCACGGGCCTATTTTTTACCCAATTTTAGGCCTGGAGTTTTATATTGCAATATGGGTATTGTTTTACTCCTATTAACGTGTATAGTATTATTTTGATAGCGTGGCAATATTTTAAGATCATGGAGTAAGGACGAGCAATTTATAGGTGATTCAAGATTGTGGTTAGGCATCGAGGTAGGCTTCGGTCTACTTTTCTCAATGAGATTGTGTATTGTATAGATTGCATGCTAGGTAGGGATTATAGGGTGGGTTTATGACTAGTATTTCATGACTTAACCTATTTAGGGAATTTGGGATAGAAATGTGACCCGAACCTTAGTATAGAATACTTGTTATGGTCATAGAACCCTATTATCCTTGATTATAGACATGTTAACCATAGATTAATGTTAAGGATCATTTAGTATAAGGTATATCTTTTGACTTAGTGATTTGCACTGTCGCTTTCTGGATTATAGTGCTATTATCATGCTAGTTATGTATTGTTAGGCCCGAGGTCATGGTTACAATACCAGTTGGACTCCAGGTGAGTATTTTACCCTAAAAGGGGACATGATTCTAGTTTGTAGTCATTTAGATGCTTATGGTTATATTGTTTGGATATTGGTGATGGCATGCATACTTTTAGGCGCATTTATGCTCACCTAGTGGTACGATTCCAACCAAAATCTTGATTTTACTACTATTTTCTAAAAAAGAATTTATTCCCACTTTTCACTTTTAAAATAAATTCTTTTACAACGAGAATCATACCACCTTATTTAATGAATTATGAGATTTTGGAACTAAATATGCTAACTTGGAAATTTGACCAAGATTGATTTTGGTCTATTATTAATCCACTCTTCTACCACTACTATTTACTTCAATTGAGGGAGATTCCAACCCTTTCTACATTATTATACAGATTTAGTCCTGAACTCGATCTTGGGTAATGGATTTACAAATTTATACTCTTTTAGTCTTGGTTCGAGTCCGAGAACTTATTATACTTATATATATATATATATATATATAAATATATATATATATATATGGTATTGGACGGAGTAGATTGATTATAATGGTTACTGGAAGTCCTGATTCAGGACCAAGTAGTGTATACTGATATCTCGAGTCCCCTATGGGGCCCTTCATCCATGAGCCACAGTGTTGGAGAAGGATAGTAGCCGTAGGTCATCCTGCCTTTGCGAGCTACTGAGCTGGAGTAGGTGTATACACTTGGTATGTTATGGCATTTGGATTGGATATGGTATTATCAATTTATGTTGCATTCAGTCATTCATATGCATCGTCTATCACCAGTAGAATTATTTGGTACTTATATCTATCTGTCTTATGGGGGCTGTATTGATATAAGTTATGGTTTCTATATGTTGAGTGCTTGTTTGGACCTTCCGGGCTTATGGGGGCCTGGTTAGGTTATTGATTGTCCGAACTAGTCGATTACTTTATTGTTGGTTATTATGTTTAGTTCATGACATAGTGGTTATGGATTGTACTCAAGATTGTTGGTACATTTTTGAATTCTTCTCTCTGCTTTGATTAAATACGTAATTGTTTGATTATCTCATAATTAGTTTCATTTAGGTTAGAGACATCAATTATGCTAGTTTTAGCTTTCCTTCTTGGTTATGACCCTTAAGATGTTAGGTTAGCTCCCTCAGGATATTACCTTTGAGTTTAGTCCTATATATGTGTGTGTGTGTGTATATATATATATATATATATATATATATATATGTATATATTTGGTATTACCCTATATCCCTCTTTTTCCTTATTTATTCATATTGTATATGTATACTTTGGTCTTGCATTACTACTATATATCCTTCTTTCACTCTTCAGTTGTATATTGGCTAGTAATGTACTGTATTGCACTTTAGTTCCTCAATGTTGTTAGAATAGGATAGTTTATCTTTATTGCTCTATTAGCATTATTATGTTTGGTTTCTTGGAGAGCTGTCTGTAGTTATATTCCTGCTTTACATATTTTTTATGATTGCATTATCTTTGGAACTCAGTCGACCGATGCCTACTGAGTACCACGTGTTTGGTACTCATACTACACTTCTGCAGCCTGCAGATCATAGTATGAGTTCTCGCTGTTGTTTTGTGCATCGTGCAAAGTAGCCATGGATCAGAGATTTAGGGTGAGCCCCTGACGTTTGGAGTATTCCTTCTCTCCCTCATATTATTAGTTTGATCTCTATTTTGTATTTCAGAGACAACTTTGAATATATATATTATTTTTTATTCTGTATTCCATTTTGTACTCCTGTTATATTAGAAGCTCTTGTACTGACTTCAGCAGGTCTTGTGGTTGTAATCTATATTAGTCTCTTTATTTCCATTAGTTTCTTCATTTATATTGGTAGTTCGTTACTAGCTATTTTGGACTACAGATTGGCTTATCTATGGGTGGGTTAGAGTAGGTGCCATCATGACCTGAGAAATTAGGTCGTGAAAAATTTATATCAGAGCCTAGGTTAATCGGTGGTGTTGTTACAAGAAATGAGTGCCTGGTAGAGTCCTGCGGATTGGTACCGAGACGTCTATAACCTATCTTCGGGAGGCTATAAGGCATCCTTAGGAAATTCTATTCTTAACTCTTTGTCGTGTGTTTGTACTTCTATGAACCTCTAAGTGCTTCTTTTTTCTCCACTCTCTTCCAGATGGATCATACGAGGTTGTCGATAGATGCAGATGGGACTTCTATGCGCGTTGCCAGAGTTTTCGCTCAGAGTCAGAATAGGGAGTTAGAGATTGAAATTGGGGACCGCCAGCGCCATTCAACGATGATAACTAGTACATCGAGTGATTCTCAGGCCAGAGTTACGTTTGTTAGCGTTCGGCAGGGATCTTTATCAATTTCAGAGTATGAGATTGGGTTTCTCAAGTGGGCTAGTCAAACATGTATGTTATATATTACAGAGCATGAGATAAGGCACAGATTTGTCAGAGGATTGACTTTACCACTCCGTTTGGCATCGGAGCATTTAATAGCAGCTGGGTTTCCTTTCTCTCAGGTTGTTAATCCTGCGAGGGCTACAAGTATGGCATGTATTAAGACATATGAATGTGGTAGTAAGAGGCCATATCAGCAATATAGTGTTAGTGGTATTCCATATGGAGGTCAGAATCTTTCCAGCAGCTTTCAGCATCACTTGCAGCCTATCAGACCTGTACAGGTAGCACCTCAGAGTATGGGTGGCTTTTAGATGGGTTATAGCGGTCATAGTGGACAGAATTCTGGTCGGGCATTTATGAGTTATTCGGTCTAGGCCTTCAGGCCATAGCGGTCGTTCTAGGTCAATAGGTATAATACATCAGAGAGTTCCAGGGGCATCTTTCGATTGTGGTGAGATTGGTCATTGGTCTAGGGAGTACCCCAAGCGTGAGCTGGTCAGACAGTAGGGGACAACTCATGTTTCTTGCAAGGTTAGAGCTTTAGGGGTCTGTTACGACTGTAGAGAGACCGGTCATTATTCCAGAGGGTGTCCTCAGCATGGGATTATTAGTCATTCAACTCATCCAGATTAGTCTCATAGAGTTGTGACACCTTCGGTTAAAGGTAGTACACTTAGTACCTCAGTTGGTCATTCAGATACTCAGTTTGGGTTCGAACGCATTCAGATTCATACTTTTTCGGGAGTGTCAGGGACTATGACTTCAAAATCCATCAGATAGGTGCACTTTTATTTTTCTATCATTCCAGTTCTACTTAGATTAAGTTGCGATTTTCATACCCATCGGTGTTTGCATGCCTTGATGTTACTAGATTGATTGTTGTAAGCCTTTGTGTAGATTAATGCATATATGACTACCCCCGTAGATGAATTCGTTTAGTAGTAGATTGAGTGAATCGGTGCAATAAATTTCTTGGGGTATAACATTTGGGTTAAAGTCCATTTCCATAGGCATATTTGCCTTGTTATGGTCCTTGAGTGGTACTGGTTGTTGTTTTTCATTTTGTGCCACCTGCACCTTATGTTGTTATTGTTATTGTTATTATTTTAACTTTGATTGATTCTAGCATGATAGACGTTAGACTAGCGTTATCTAGTTAGTATCTCCTTCCTTGCAATTCTTATTCGTTGGCCTAGGCAGCCATGTATTGAGTATTGGTTTGGCCAAATTCGTGCTAAGATCAAGACTTTCTAAGTTGCTCCAGTTTTGGCTACCGTTAGTACCCTTTGCAGCCTTGGTGAGTTCTGGGTTATGACTTGATGTGTTATGTCCTCAGCGGATGTAGATTTGATTGCTCGTATCTTCAGTTTGTGGTTTTCCTCAGTTGTAGTTATGTTCTTCAGCAATATTTCAGTTCCATTTCTTGTGAGAATCATTCGAGGATATGCGTGATTTTGAATAGTGAAGATTGATTTGATCATTTGATCATAGTGAAGACTTATGGGCTTCAGTTTTAGATTTTGCCTCTTTTGAATAGCGGCCGAAAAGTTATGATAGATTTTGGGATATGAACGCTTACTCTTCAGCAGGATCGGTTTGGATATCTAATATCGAGTAGTTCATCTTTGATGTAGAGATTACAGCTATGAGTTGAGTATCTTGGTTGTAGCCCCAATTTTGAAGTTTGATTTAGTTGGGACTTCGATAACATGTTGACTAGATCTACTCAGCTTAGTTTTCTTTAATTCAGATGGATTATGTTTGTTAAATTCTCGAGGGATAGTCCGTTGGCATATGGTATTGTCTTTTATTGCTTTTGGCTTGGATTCTCAGTTGTCATCACAATTTTGAATGTCTACTCAGTGGGAGAAGTATAGTCGAGTTGGGTTTAGCATAGTTTCAGCCACAGTCGGTGGGGCATTCTGGAGCGGATTACTTAGATTTGAGAGATTGTGCTTCGGGCTCCTGACTATCAGTTTTGAGGGTCATCTGAACCAGTTGTAGCTTTGGCAAAAGATCACAGGCTTGATCATCTCCTTTTGCTTATCCAGGTAGCACTTTTGGGGCTTATTTTTATGCTCGGCGGCATGATTTTTAGTAGATCAGCTTCAGTATTCTAAGATTTTTGATGAGGTGATTACGTGGATAGGACTTGAATAATGTTGGAGAGCTTCAGTACAGTTTAGAGTAGACATCAAGTTTGGAAAGGCAAGAAAATATTAGATTTGGAATTTGGAGTTGGCTGTATGGTTCATGCATTGGGTTGCCTTATTCTTGGTTGAGTTTTTGCTTGGTTATACTTGTATAGGTGCTATGTCAGTGTGTTGTGGTTTGGGTTTGCGTGTTTCAGTGGTGCTTAGTTCAATTGGAGGCCTGTTATTGGTTGAGAATGAGTTTTTGGTTATTTGGAAAAGTAAAATAAGGAAGTTAGTGAAGAAGGGATACCTTTTAGCGAAATCCCTTGGAAGCATTGGTTAGCCTTAGAGGTTACTTGGTAAGTCTTGCTTAGGGCATGTGGTCCCATTACCTCATCTTTTCGAGATTTTTGGCTCTTTCTATCCATTGACTTATGCGGATAAAAGTCCTTTTAGTAGTGAATATTATAATGACCCTCTACGTCATTTTCTCAATTTTCGAGCATTTTTGGCCTTTCGAGCCCTCCCATAGTGGCTACAGGTCATTTATGACTTGTCGAAACTGTCGGTTTGGATATCAGACTGTTCGTTTGGGTTTTAGGCTCATTTCTCGATTTTGGAGCTTTCATTGTTAAGAAATTAGTCTCAGACTAAAACTCCTAGTAAATGGACTTGGATGGAAATTTCGACAACGTCATTAGCTCCAGAACGTTGATTTTAGGCTAGGAGGACATTTAGTCTGGGTCCCAAGGCTTTCGGACTCATTTTGGGCTATTGAATAGAATTTGATCAAAATTGAACTAGGTGTGGGACCCATATTTAATCAAAATGATCTCAGATGAAAGTTTCGATGGTTCCATTGAGTCTGGAATGTCGAATTTGGCATGGTAGCATAGCTCATTTGTGCGCATGGGGTTCCGAACGAATCTCAAACTCCCGGTCAGAGTCCGTAGGACTTAGGCATTTTGTTGGTTTTTCAGCATCTGGTGCAGGCCCATTTTACTCTTTGAGATCGCGAGGAGTAGTATGCATTCGTGAAGGGTCAAGTTTTTGAATTTCACGTTTGTGAGCCCTTCCATTGCGTTCGCGATAAAGGGTGACCCAACCCAATCCTGTCTTCTTCTTTGTGATCGTGACCCTGTATGCCACATTCGCATTAGTCTCATCCACTTGCCTTTGCATTTGCGAACCTTCGCAATGGGTAATCTTCCTAGACATCGCATTCACAACATATAGCCCTCGCGATCATGATGGGCAATCGCCTGGCAGTATAGAATCCCCTTATCCGCAATTTTTCTTCATTTTCTAACTCCTAATTCGCCATTATTGAACCCTAGATCTTGGAAAAGTGTGGGAAATCATCCATTGAAGCTATGGGAAATCATCCATTGAAGCTAAGGTAAGCTAATTTAGCTCCTCTTGATCATTTACCATTGTTTTCCCCCGTCAAATTCCATCCTTTTCCTTGTTAATTCCTAGAAATTAGGACTTAAATTCCTTAAATTTGTGGGCTGATTTCAGCCCCAATTTGTGCTTCGTTTGTGCTCAAATTTCGAGCACACATTCCTTGTCCTTCGAGGGACTTCATGACTGATTCAATTTTAGAATTTCATTTGCGGGCCCATTTTTTATCCAATTTTAGGCCTGGAGTTTTATATTGCAATATGGGTATCTTTTTACTCCTATTAACATGTAGAGTATTATATTTGATAGCATGGCAACATTCCAGGATTGTAGAGCAAAGACGAGAGATTCATGGGCGATTCAAGATTGCGGTTCGGTATCGAGGTAGGGATTATAGGGTGGGTTTATGACTAGTATATCATGACTTAACCTACTTAGGGAATTTGGGATAGAAATGTGATCCGAACCTTAGTATAGAATACTCGTTATGGCTATAGAACCTTTTTAGCCTTGATTATAGACATGTTAACCATACATTAATGTTAAGGATCCTTTAGTATAAGGAATACCTTTTGACTTAGTGATTTGGACCATAGCTTCCCGAATTATGGTGTTATTATCATGCTAGTTATGTATAGTTGGGCCTGAGGTCGTGGTTACGATACCAATTGGACTCTAGGTGAGTATTTTACCCTAAAAGGGGACATGATTCTAGGTTGTAGACGTTTAGACGCTTATTGTTCTATTATTTGGATACTGGTGATGGCATGCATACTTTTAGGCGCATTTATACTCACCTAGTGGTACTATTCCAACCAAAACCTTGATTTTACTACTGTTTTCTAAAAAGGGATTTATTCTGACTTTTCACTTTTAAAATGGATTTTTTTACAACGGGAATCGTACCACCCTATTTAATGAATTATGAGATTTTGGAACTAAATATGCTATTTTAGAAATTTGATCGAGGTTGATTCCGGTCCTGTACTAATCCACTCTTCTACCACTACTATTTACTTCGATCAAGGGAGATTTCAACCCTTTCTACATTATTATGCCGATTTGGTCCCGAACTCGATCTCGGGCAATAAATTTACAAATTTATATTCTTTTAGTCTAGATTTGAGTACGAGCACTTATTATACTTATATATATATATATGTATATATATATATCCAGTACTAGATGGATTAGATTGATTATGATGGTTACTGGAAGTCCTAGTTCGGGACCAAGCAGTATATATGGATATCTCGAGGCCCCTTCATCCGTGAGTCAAAGTGTCGGAGAACGATGGTCGTCATAGGTCCTGCCTATGTGAGCTATAGAGCTGGAGGAGGTTTATTCATTTGGTATGTTAAGGCACTTAGATTGGATATGGTATTATCGGTTTATGTTGCATTCATTCATTCATATGCATTGTCTTTCACCAGTATTATTGTTTGGTACTTATATCTATCAGTTTTATGGGGGCTATATTGATATAAGTCATGGTTGCCATATGTTGCGTGCTTGCTTAGACCTTTTAGGCTTATGGAGGCCCAATTAGGTTATTGATTGTCCGGACTAGCCGATTACTTTATTGTTTGTTATTATGGTTAGTTCGTGACAGGAAGATTATGGACTGGTACTCGAGATTGTTGGTATGTTTCTAAATTCTTCTCTCTGCTTTGATAAAATACATTATTGTTAGATTATCTTATGATTAGTCTCATTTCGGTTAGAGACCTCGATTATGCTAGTACTTATAACCCTCGAGATGTTAGGTTAGCTCCCTCAGAATATTACCTATGAGTTTAGTCATATATATATATATATGGTATTACCATATATCCATTTCTTTCCTTATCTATTCATATTGTATAAGTATCCTTTGTACTTGTATTACTATTATATATCCTTTTTTCAGTCTTCAGTTGTATATTGGCTAGTGATATACGGTATTGCACTTTAGTACCTGTATGCTGTTAGAATAGGATATTTTATCATTATTGCTCCATTAGCATTATTATTTTTAGTTTCTTAGATAGTTGTTTATAGTTATATTCTTGGTTTATATGTTATTTATGCTTGCATTATCTTTGGAGCTCAGTCGGCTGATGCCTGCTAACTACCGCTTGTTTGGTACTCATACTACACTTCTGTAGCCTGCAGATCATAGTATGAGTTTTCGATGTTGATGTGTTCATCATGTGGAGCATCCATAGATCGGAGATTTAGTGTAAGCTCCTGACATTTAGAGTATTCCTGCTCTCCCTCATATTATTAGTTTGATCTCTATTTTGTATTTCAGAGACGGCTTTGTATATATATATATATATATATATATATATATATATTATTTTTTACTCTATATTCCACTTTGTACTCCTGTTGTATTAGAAGCTCTTGTACTGACTTCACCAGGTCTTGGGGTTGTATTTTATTTTAGTCTGTTTATTAAATTCATTTCCGCTAATTTCTTCATTTCTATTGGTAGTCCATTACTAGTTGTTCCGGACTATGGGTTGGCTTACCGATGGGTGGGTTATATTAGGTGCCATCATGACCTTAGAAATTGGGTCGTAACAAATTGGTATCAAAGTCTAGGATAACCGGTGTTGTTGGTACAAGAGCTAAGTGCCTAGTAGAGTCCTGTGGATCGATACGGAGACGTCTGTATCTTATCTTCGGGAGGCTATAGGGAATTCTTAGGAAATTCTATTCTTCACTCTTTGTCATGTGTCAGTACTTCTACGAACCCCTAAATACTTTTTTTGACTCCACTCTCTCCTAGATGGGTCGTACAAGGTTGTCGATATATGCGGATGGGACTTCTACGCACGTTTGGTAGAGTTTTGACTCAGCGTTGACTAGGGAGTTAGAGATTGAAATAAGGGACCACCAGCATTTGTCAGTGATGATACTCGGTACATCAAGTGGTTCTCAGGCCAGAATTGGGTTTATTGGCATCCAAAAGGGATCTTTTTCAGTTTTAGAGTATGAGATTGGGTTTCTCGAGTGGTCCAGTCAGACATCTATGTTATATACTATAGAGCATGAGATAGGGCATAGATTTGTCAGAGGATTGACTTTACCACTCCATTCGGCATCAGAGCATTTGATAGCAGCTGGGTGTCTAGGTCTTCTTTCTCTCAGGTTGTTGATCCTGCGGGGGCTATAGAGATGGCATATATTAAGACATATGAAGGTGGCAGTAAGAGGCCATGTCAACAGTAGAGTGTTAGTGGTATTCCATCTAGAGGTCGGAATCCTTCAAGCAGAGGTCAGCATCACTTACAACCTATCAGGCCCGTACATGTAGCACCTCATAGTATGGGTGGCTTTCAGATGGGTTGTAGTGGTCACAGTGGACAAAGTTCTGGTCAGGCATTACGGGTTATTTGGCCTAGGCCTTTCGGCCATGGCGATCATTCTGGGTCAGTAGGTATAGTATATCAGAGAGTCCCAGGGGCATGTTTCCATTGTGGTGAGATTAATCATTGGTCTCGGGAGTGCCCAGTGTGAGTTGGTCAGCCGGTTAGGGATAACTTGTGTTTTTCGCTAGGTTAAAGCTTCAGGGGTTTGTTACTACTGTAGAGAAACCGGCCATGGGTCTAGAGGGTGTCTCCGGTCTGGGATTATTAGTCATTCAGCTCATCCGGATCAGTCTCATAAAGTTGTGGCACCTTCTGTTAAAGGTAGTGCACTTAGTTCCTCAGTTGGTCATTCAGACGCTCAGTCCGGGTTTGGATGCGTTCAGATTTGTACTTCTTTGGGCATGTCAGGGACTATGACTTTGGATTCCATCATATAGCTGCACTTTTGTTTTTATATCATTCCAGTTCTACTTAGATTAAGTTGGGGTTTTCATTCCCACCGGTGTTCATATGCCTTGATGTTACTAGATTGATTGTTATAAGCCTTTGTGCAGATTTATGCATATATGACTACCACCGTAGATGAATTCTTTTAGAAGTGGATTGAGTGGATCGGTGCGGTAATTTTATTGGGGTATTGCATTTGGGTTTAAGTCCATTTTCTTTAGCATATTGGCCTTGTTATTATCCTAGAGTGGTACTGGTTGTTGCTTTTCATTTTGTTCCACCTGCACCTTATGTTGTTGTTGTTATTGTTATTATTTTAACATTAATTGATTCTAACTTGATAGATGGCTAGAATAGCGTTATCTAGTTAGTATCCCCTTCCTTGTGATTCTTATTCATTGGTTTAGACGACAAACTCGGTTGGTTGGTTCTCTCTCTTTTAGTGAGGTAAGGTTGGTTGTTTTCCTTCTCTGTTAGCAAAGTTAGATTGATTTTTTAGAAGGAGTGAAGAAAGGTTTGGCCTTCCATGGTTTTGTTATGGTTTTGGAATTGGTAATTTGATTCTATTGCCCGCTTCTTTCGTTGATAAGTCTGAGGCTAACGTCCTAGTTTTTTGGGTTCATCTTCTGGTAGTGGTCTTGATCTTGATGTTGATATTGGGTTGGGTACTCTATTCTTTTTGAGATGTGGTTCATGGTTCGGCCGAGTTAAAGTTAGTATAAATGGGAATTTTCAAAAATTTCTCATCATGGTACTTGTTCATCCTAAAGTGACTTCGTGAAATACTTCTGCTTAGTTTTATGTTCTTGGGTATCAATTTTTGGTTATTAAAGTAGGTGTCTATTGAGAATGAGTATCCGTCGCCATGTATTGAGTATTGGTTTGACCAAATTCAGGCTAAGATCAAGACTTTCTCAGTTGCTCGAGTTTTGGCTACCGTTAGTACCCTTTGTAGCCTTTGTGAGTTTTGGGTTATGGCTTGATGTGTTATTTCCTCAGCGGATGTGAATTTTATTGCTCATATTTTTAGCTTGTGGTTTTCCTTAGTTGTGGTTATGTTCTACGACAACATTTCAATTCCAGTTTTTGCGGGAACCATTGGGGGATATGTGTGATTTTGAATAGTGAAGATTGATTTGAGTATTTGATCATAGTGAAGACTTGTGGTCTTCAGTTTTGGATTTTGACTCTTTTGAATGGCGGTTTGAAAGTTATGATAGATTTTGGGATATGAACGCTTACTCATCAGCAGGATCGGTTTGGATAACTAAGATCGAGTAATTCAGCTTTGATGTTGAGATTACTGCTATGAGTTGAGTATCTTGGTTGCAGCCCCATTTTTGAAGTTTGATTCAGTTGGGACTTCGTCGATACATTTGACTAGATCTACTCATTACCTACAGGCTCAGTTTTTTTCAGTTTAGATGGATTATGCTTGATAAATGCTCGAGGGATAGTCCGTTGGCACATGATGTTGGCTTTTACTACTTTTGTCTTGGATTCTCAGTTGTCATCAGAATTTTGAATGTTTACTCAGCGGGAAAAGTGTATTCGAGTTGCGTTTAGCATGGTTTCACCCACAGTCAGAGGGGCTTTCTATAGCGGATCGTTTAACTATGAGAGATTGTGCTTCGGGCTCCTGACTGTCAGTTTCGAGGGTCATCTGAACCAATTGTAGCTTTGGGAAAATTTCACAGGCTTGATCATCTCCATTTGTGTATCCAGGTAGCACCTTATGGGCTTATTCTTATGCTCGCCAATATTGATTTTTAGTAGATCAGCTTCAGTCTTTTGAGATTTTGGATGAGTTGACTACGTGGATAGGACTCGAATGATATTGGAGAGCTTTGGTGCAGTTCAGGGATGACATTAGGTTTGGAAAGGCAAAAAAATGTTAGATTTGGAATTTGGAGTTGGCTGTATGGTTAATGCATTGGGTTGCCTTTAGCTTTGTTGTGTTTTTGCTTGGTTGTGCTTATATCGGTGTGATGTCCATGTGTTGTGGTTTGGGTTTGGGTATTTCAGTCGTGCTCAGTTCAGTTGGAGGTCAGTTGGTGGTTGCGAATGAGTTTTTGGTTATTTGGAAAAGTAAAATAAGGAAGTTAGGAAAAAAGGGATACCTTTAGCGAAATTCATTAGAAATGTTGGTTAGCTTCGGAGGTTACCTGGGAAGTCTTGCTCGGGGTATGCCGACCTAGTACCTCATTTTTACGAGCTTTCAGGCTCTTTCTATCCATTGACTTTTGTGGATGAAAGTCCTTTTAGTAGTGGATATTGTAATATCCCTCCAGGTCATTTTCTCGATTTCGTGCATTTTTGGAATTTTGAGCATTCCCATAATGGCTACAGGTCATTTATGACTTGTCGAAACTGTCGGTTCGGTTATCGGACAATTCGTTTGGATTTTAGGCACATTTCTCTATTTTGGAGCTTTTATTGTTAAAAAATTGGTCTCGGACAAAAACTATTAGTAAATGCTCTCGAATAGGAATTCTGACAGCGCCTTTAGCTCCAGAATGTTGATTTTAGGATATGGGGACCCTTGGTCCGGGTCTCAAGGCTTTCGAACTCATTTTGGGCTATTGAGTAGAATTTGATTAAAACAAAACTAGGTGTGGGACCCACATTTAATCAAAATGATCTCGGATGAAAGTTTTGATGGTTTCGTTGAGTCCGGAATATCGAATTTGGTATGGTGGCATAGTTTGTTTGCACGCACGAGGTTTCGAACGAATCCTGAGCACCCGGTCGGAGTACGTTAGGACTTAGGCATTTTACTGGATTTTCAGCACCTGGTGCAAGCCCATTTTACTCTTCGCAATTGCGAGGAGTAATCGGCATTTTCGAAGGGTCAAATCTTTGGCCTTAGTGTTTGCGAGCCCTTCCATCCTGTTTGTGATGAGGCGTGACCTGACCCAATCCTGTCTTCTTCTTCTCGATCGCGACCCTGTGCGTTGCGTTCGCGGTAGTCTCAACTGCTTGCCTTCGCGTTCGAAACCCATCGCTAGCGTTCGCGAAGGGTAATCTTCCTGGCCTTTGCCTTCGCGACATATGGCCCTCGCGATCGCAATGGGCAATGGCCTGGCAGTATATAATTCCTTTCTCCACGATTTTTCTTTATTTTCTAAGTCCCAATCCGCCATTATTGAACCCTAGAGCTTGGAAAAGTGTGAGAAATCATCCATTGAAGCTAAGGTAAGCTAATCGAGCACCTCTTTATCATTTCCCATTGTTTTTTCCCCGTCAAATTCCATTCATTTCCTTCTTAATTCCTAGAAATTAGGTCTTTAATTCCTTAACCTTGTGGGCTGATTTAAGCCCCGATTTGTGCTTCGTTTGTGCTCAAATTTCAAGCACACATTCCTTGTCCTTCGAGGGACCTCATGACAGATTCAATTTTGGAATTTCATTTGAAGGCCCTACTGGCCTATTTTTTACCAGATTTTAGGCCCAGAGTTTTATATTGCAATATGGGTATCATTTTACTCCTATTAATGTGTAGAGTATTATTTTTGATAGCGTGGCAACATTTCGAGATTGTGAAGCAAGGACGAGTGATTCATAGGCGATTCAAGATTGCGGTTTGGCATCGAGGTAGGCTTCGATCTATTTTCCTCTATGAGATTGTATATTGTATAGATTGCATGCTAGGTAAGGATTATAGGGTGGGTTTATGACTAGTATATCATGACTTAACCTATTTAGAGAATTTGGGATAGAAATGTGACCAGAACCTTAGTATAGAATACTCATTATGGCCATAGAACCCTATTATCCTTGATTATAGACATATTAACCATAGATTAATGTTAAGGATCCTTTAGTATAATGAATACCTTTTGACTTAGTGATTTGGCCTTAGCTACTCGGATTATGGTGCTATTATCATGCTAGTTATCTATTGTTGGGCCCAAGGCATGATTATGATACCAGTTGGACTCCAGGTGAGTATTTTACCCTAAAAGGGGACATGATTCTAGTTTGTAGATGTTTAGACGCTTATAGTTGTATTATTTGGATACTAGTGATGGCATGCATACTTTTAGGCGCATTCATGCTCACCTAGTGGTATGATTCCAACCAAAACTTTGATCTTACTACTGTTTTCTAAAAAGGGATTTATTCCCACTTTTCACTTTTAAAATGGATTCTTTAACAACGAGAACTGTACCACCTTATTTCATTATTAATCCACTCTTTTACCACTACTATTTACTTCGGTCGAGGGAGATTCCAACCCTTTCTATATTATTATGCCCATTTAGTCCCGAACTCGATCTTGGGCAATGAATTTACAGATTTATACTCTTTTAGTCTCGATTTTTATATTTCTATCTTTACTCTTATATATATATATATATCTGTTACTGGACGGAGTAAATTGATTATGATGGTTACTCGAAGTCCTCGTTCGGGACCAGGCAGTGTATACGGATATCCCGAGGCCCTTATGGGCCCCTTCATCCGTGACCCACATTGCCGGAGAAGAAAGGTCGTCGTAAGTCCTGCCTTTGCGAGCTACTGAGTTGGAGGAGGTGTATACATTTGGTATATTATGGCACTCGGATTGTATATGGTATTATCGATTTATGTTGCATTCATTCATTCATATGCATCGTCTATTACTACTATAATTGTTTGGCAGTTATATCTATCAGTCTTATAGGGGGCTGTATAGATATAAGTTATGGTTGATATATGTTGAGTGCTTGCTTGGACCTTCCAGACTTATAGGGGCCCAATTAGGTTATTGATTGTCCGGACTAGCCAGTTACTTTATTGTTGGTTATTATGGTTAGTTCGTGACAGGACTGTTATGGACTGGTACTTGAGATTGTTGGTACGTTTCTGAATTATTCTTTCTGCTTTGATAAAATACACTATGTTTAGATTATCTCATGATTAGTCTCATTTAGGTTAGAGACCTCGATTATGCTAGTATTAGCTTTTTTTCTTGGTTATGACCCTCGAGATGTTAGGTTAGCTCCCTCGGGATATTACCTTTGAGTTTAGTCCTATATATGTATGTATGTATATATATATATATATATATATATATATATATATATATATATATATAGAGAGAGAGAGAGAGAGAGAGAGAGATAAATGGTATTACCGTATATCCCTCTCTTTCTTTATCTATTCATATTGCATATGTATCCTTTGGCCTTGTATTACTACTATATATATCCTTCTTTCACTCTTCAGTTGCACTTTAGTTCCTGAATGTTGTTAGAATAGGATAGTTTATCCTTATTGCTTGAGTAGCATTATTATGTTTAGTTTCTTGAATAGTTGTCTGTAGTTATATTCCTGCTTTACATGTTATTTATGCTTGCATTATCTTTGGAGCTCAGTCGGCCGATGCCTACTTTGTACCACGTGTTTGGTACTCATACTACACTTCTGCTGCCTGCAGATCATAGTACGAGTTCTCGTCGTTAATGTGTGCATCGTGCGGAGCAGCCATGGATCGGAGGGTGAGCTCCTGACGTTCGGAGTATTCCTGCTCTCCCTCATATTGTTAGTTTGATCTCTATTTTGTATTTCAGAGATGGCTTTGTATATATATAGATATAGATTATTTTTGACTTTGTACTTCTTTTGTTTTAGAAGCCCTTGTAGTGACTTCACCAGGTCTTAGGGTTGTAATCTATATTAGTCTATTTATTGAATTCCTTTCCGCTAATTTCTTAATTTCTATTGGTAGTCCGTTACTAGTTGTTCCAGACTATAGGTTGGCTTACCTACAGGTGGGTTATAGTAGGTGCTATCATGACCTAAGAAATTAGGTCGTGACATAAACATATCATTTCTGGACTAGTGGGATGTTCCCAATCTACTTTTGTTAAAGGTAGAAGCATAATAGAAAATGTCTTGTTTAGTCATGAAATATTTATGTGTTACAATAGGAAAAGGATTTACCCTAGGTATGTGCTTCAGGTAAATCTAATTAAAGCTTATGACACCTTAGAATGGAGCTTTCTGAAGAAATTGTTGGTAGACATGGGCTTCCTGCCAAAATGTGTCCATTTGATCATGACTTATGTGTCTACTATATCCTACTCACTAAATTTAAATGGGGGTGTCACGACCCAACTCAAGGATCGTGTGGGCACCTACCCAACTCTACCCTAGATAGGAGAACCCTTATCACCCAACCATTCAAATTAAGTGCGGAAGTTAAACGAACAATCTTTTAAAGAAATAATCCTTAAATCAAGAATAAGCTCTTATCCGACACATTTGTTAACTGATTACAATGCGGAAATAAAATAACAGTGATTTCCCAGAACCTAATCTAAATTGGCATAAGAGCACTAAATAATAAGAAATAAGATCGTAGACACAGCATCCATGTAAGAGAAGATGACATGAGCTACGAAAGAGTAACCACCGTCATACTTATAGAAACTCTAACTGACTTGCAACATAGCTATACCCTCAAGTGGAGATCTAGTAAGTGTAGTATCAGTACAACCACACGTATTGATAGGTATCATCGCCCGACCAGGGTTAGAAACAAATAACAATTAATAGTAAATAGGGAGCAAAATCATGACACGTGTTAATATTCCAGATAACTAAACCCTTCCAATACCTCTCATATATGACACACAGCACGAACCAAGTACAATTATGACACTTTATCTCAAATAGATATCCCAACATATAGATACATCAATTACTCTTAAGCGAATTCTTTCTACCACAGTCACCACAATAAATATGTTCAATGAAATGATAAATGCATGCATGCAAGGTATACACGCATGCTAGAGTCAACAGGGACTCTCAACTATGACTTGTAGGGGAGAGCTCAGTCCATATATATATGTGTAGGGGTAGGAAATATATATATATATATGTATATATATATATATATATATATATATATATATATATATACATATATATATATATATATATACATATATATAATACAATATTTTATATATTTGTATAATTTTTTAATTTATAGCATAACTTCTTTAATACACTTCCATGGATTTCTTTGTTCAGTTCTTTGCCATGGTCGCAATATTTTGAACTGAACACTTTTTAAAAAAATTTATAAGAAATAATTCGGCTAAAATTTGATTTTGTTAGAATAAGATTTGAAAAATAAATTGATTGACTATCATTCATGGGTTGTATGAATATCTTTCCAAATTCATATTTATTTATTGGTGGTTAAAATTATAATATTTACTGATCCCAAGTGTATAGTGCTGTCAAGTGATATCGCCCAGTTCTCCTACTTATTCGAAAATCTAAAACTTGCCTTTAATGTGATTTGAGGCAAAATACTAGGTAGATTTTCAGTTGGGAAATGAAAGTAGGCCTTCTTGTTAAGTCATGACTAAATTGACCTGCCTAAATTATGTTTATCCCTAGTCAGCCCCTTGAGCCTAAATGAATCATATCTTATTTTGTTGATAAGCCAAACTTTAACTCGAATTTAATCTTTGTTATCACATCTATTTGTTCACTTTATTCCCTTAGCGCCGATAAAAAAAATTGAATACAAAAATAGTGAAGGAAGAACTTACAAAAAAGACGTAAACAATGATTCTTGTTGAGCTTGTTGATATTTTAAAATGTTGTCGAAAAAAAAAGAATGTTGTCATAAAAAAAGAAGTTACAAAGAAAATTATCAGCAACAACATCTTGAAAAATAATTAAGTGAGAAAAAAAGGGAGTAAAAAAAAAAACAAAAAAACACGGAGGTTGATTTATTTTGAAGAAGGAAAGCAATGATGTTTAAATGCTAAAGTATTGTGGTGCTTGTAAGGGACTTGAGTCACTTTTATCCATATGTATCCTATCATTCCTAAACCTAAATTACAACCTGATAGAAGTCCTACATGATCTCAACTCAAAAACTCCAATACTAGTGGAGAGCTACATGATAGGCAAACTTATGATAAATTCAAGTAGCTTGAGATACTTCTTTGCTGAGAGAGAGAGATATTTTTTTCTATCTATGCCCTTCTTTTGATTTATATTGATATATTGTGTGATTTATGGATATTTCTCTTCATTTGGTGAGACACACTGGGAACAATAAAATATTATAATTTTGATTCTCAATATATGAATATGAGTGTAGTTAAAATTATTTGAACTCATGATGTAGTCTTAGTTGAATTTTGTTTTGTCCAAAATTTTCAAAATTTCACTTAAAATTTTAGCCGTTATTTTATTTTTTCCATTGCACGAGGACGAACAAAGATTCAAGTGTGGGGGTATTTGATGGATATATTTATTTATATATTTTTATATATTAATAATTATTAAATATTTTAAACAATTATAAATAAATATATCATATTATTGCATATTTTCTAACAAATTCTACCGGAAGAAGAATACAAGGGATGACTAAAGAAGAAATAAATTATTAAAGAAATAAAAAAAAATCATGGGTGCAATTACAATTTTATAGCCACAACCGTGAAACTTTTGGGAAGAAGATGCAAAGCTCAAGGATGTGATCATCACTTCATACTCACATCCGTCAAGTGTAGAATTGAGAAAAAAGTTACAAGTTCACGGTTATAACCACTTCTTCAAAGAATGCATTCGTGGGGGCAACACTACATCTTTCTATAAATAGAGGCATCACTTTAATTACAAAGGATCCCACACCATGAGCAAGATATAAGAATTAGTCTTGTTTACTTTCTCTTCCTTTCTTTTTCTTTTTGTAGGATAATATTTTTCTTTCTTTATCAATTTTTATCCTTTCTCTATAATGAAGTAATTTCTTTCTGTTGGGATAGTTGATGAAACTTGATATATTTAAAATATTATCTCGATTTTAATACATGCTTCGCCTGAACGTTTAATTTACATCTTCATAATGTGCTTGAATAATAACCTTTATCTAATTATTATTATCACACCTATCTATGTTATCTCTAAGTTATTCTTATATTGATTTTGATAGTCTCACGAAGAAAAATTAATATATAGTAACTAATGAGTAAAATAGTGGAGCGAGAGTAATTTTTAGTTATTTATTATTCCAAATCTTTAATCTTGCTTCTTTCAGTTCCTATTCTCACGGAGGGATTGACTCAAGAAAGTTTATAGATTTAAATAATCTCTATCTTATTTATTCCAATTCTTATGCTCACGGAGGGATTGACTCAAATAAGATTATTGATTTGAGGGGTCTTTATTTATTTACTTCAATTTGTATTCTCACGAAGGGATTGAATCAAATAAGTTTATTGATTTAAAGATTACTTGCAACAGGTCTTTACACCTTTTAGCACAATTCAGGTAAGAAAATATTTTGATATAACTATCACTAGTCTTAAATCATTTAATTGACATAACCTCATGGAATTCTAATTAAAGGTTTATTTCCTAGTGAGTAAAATATAATTATTTTAGCAATAAATAATTATTTTTTAGAGAAATACATGTGGAGACTGAGATTTTATATACTACTATTATCCAGTGAATTCATCGATTCCCAACTCTTTTTAAATATATAAATCTTTCGGAAGTGGTTTATTTTACTTTAAGTAATTTATAATTCAAAACTCACCTTTCATTAATTTAATTCTCTCAAATAGTAATCAAGATAATACAAATTTGTAGCCTAGATGGTTTCAATCTCTGTGGGATATCTTAAACCATACAAGAATTTGATAGAGTACGAGCAGTAAACTATTATACATATTGGACTCGACAGCATAAAATCTCCCTACATTACTATCGTTATTATGTGAATCTAGCCCAAGTCTACTACAATTAAGCCATAACCTACCTCATAGACGTATTTCACTGCTTCGGAGAGTGGAAGGCTGTTAGACCCCAGCTTGATGGTTATGAATTGGGCTTGGCTAGAGATTTACATGATCAACCTAGACAAGACTAAATGGTGAGAGCAAATGTTAGGTTTGCTTAAGGCCAGTCTGTCGGCATGGGCATGTCATCATGGCATGGCGCGTGTCGGCAGGGCATGCCAAGACCTTGGCAGTGGAGTGGTTAAGGCATGCAAGGCGTGGCTAAGGCATGACAAGGGCTAGCAAGCTAAGACGGAACAATGCTAAGGCTGATTTAGGCTAAGGCAAGTCATGTTGCAGAGGCATGGCTAAGGCAAGACAAGTTGTGCTAGACATGGCTCGAACAGGGCGGCTTAGGTGCTGACAAGGTAGTGGCATGGGTGAGTGCACAGACGCCCAGGGCCAAGGTGCGAAATTGGCACAAGTGCTGCCAAAGATGTGCTGGCACTGGGCATGTACCTTGTACATGATGGCAGTTGAGCAGTTACAACCGCCCTGGACATGTGGCTTAGTGTTGTTGCTGATTGTAATTTGAATTTGTAATTCTAATTTTGGATTAGGCCTATCAGTTGGGATGTCAATTGAATTAGGATAAGGGCATGTGTTGTGCATGTTCCTGCCATGTGACAGAAGTTGTGGCCTATAAATAGGCACAGGCAAGCTGTCTTAATGGCAAGTTTGGTTGTGTTCATCAGATTTTTGTAAGACTGATTTGTGTACTTCTTTATGCCACAAGTTAAATACAAAGTTGGGACTTGTTCCTGTATGTGCTTGTGTCTTTCTAAATTCATAATCCTACGCAAACTAAGTGTTGAGTAAAAAATATAAAGGGCTGAAGCCATATTACGTATGGCTGCCATAGTGAGTGCAAACAAACAGGTTGACCCTCTATCAATTGGTATCAGATCTTGGTGTTGCGATGGCTGGAGGAGCGAATTACAACAAGTTACGTGAAAAAGTTTCAAGGCTGGAGACGCTGGTTGGCTTGACAGACGACATAGACGAACTAGTTGATGTCATGACTCAGATTCATGACATTAACACAAAACTGTCAAGTTATCGTGCTGCTGTAGACAGTCAATTGGCTGGTCTTGTCACTTTTAGTGAAAATGTGGGTACACAAATTGAGGGACTTTTGAAGGAAAATGAAGATTTGAAAGCAGAAGTGGTGGTCCTTTACTGGGCTGTTGCTGGTTTGTCGCGTAGTAGAGAAGAACATGCCAAAATCAAAATTCCAGAACCAAAGTACTTTGATGGTGTTCGTGGTGCTAAGGAATTGGGAAATTTTCTGTGAGACTTGGAACACAACTTTTCTACTGCTCATATGCCTGAAAATGACAAAGTGAACATGTCAGTTAGCTATTTCAGGAATGATGCAGTACTGTGGTGGCGTACAAAGAATGTTGATGACAAAAGTGCTGGCAGACCAAAGTGTAATAGGTGGGAAAAACTGAGGGATGCACTTTGTGAGAAATTTCTGCCTAACAACTCTTCTTGTTTGCTAGGGACAGCCTGAAGCGGTTGAAATAAGTTGGTTCCATTTGGGACTATGTGAAGGAATTTTTGTCGTTGATGCTTGATATTCAAAACATGTTTGAAGAAGATAAGTTTCACAACTTCATTTCTGGAATGCAAGGCTGGTCACATAACGAACTGTGTAGGCAGAAAGTTCAAAATCTGCCTAGTGCCATTGTTGCGGGGGATGCTTTGATTGATTTTTGTTCTAACAGTGCGGCCCCTGATCCTACTCCTTCTAAAATTAAGAAGAAGGAGAAGGACAGAGACTAGAAGAAGGATAATCACAGGCAAGAAGGGAATGACAAGGGCAAAGAAAAGGTGGATGTTGCTTCATCTAACCAAAACAAGCAGACCAGTGAGAAGGTCTGTTGGACTTGTCAAAAACCTGGGCATCAGGACAAGAACTGTCCAAAATAGGGGAAGATCAATGCTCTTCTTGCTGAAGAGGAGAAACAATCCAAGGTACAGGACATTGTTGCCTATGTTAACCCACTACGTTTGCTGAACACGCTGTCTAGCGTGAATGTGGTGGACATAGAGGCAAATGATAATGCTAATGTATTAGTCAATACTGCTGAAAGTGTTGATAATTTTTCGCATGCCTATGGTTCTTTGATGTACGTTGATGTGAAAATTGGGCACAAAAGTGTTGTGACAATGGTTGATACCGACGCTACTCATACTTTTATGGCCTCAAAAATCGTGAAGGAGTATGGACTAAAGGTGACTACTTGTGCAACAAATATGAAGGGTGTAATCTACACTACAGTCAGGCTATAGCATGGCATTGGATGTTCCACTGACCATAGGTCATTGGTCTGGACTGCACAACTTGACTGCAGTGCCGCTTGATAACTTCAATCTTTTTCTTGGGATTAATTTTATAAAAAAGTTAAGGGTTGCTCTTATTCCTCATTTGGACGGTCTACTGTTCATGGCAGAATCTAACCCTGGATTTGTGCAAGGTATCCGGCCCTATAATGAGGAGAATAAGAGGAAACACTCAAGAATTACTGCGATGTTGTCTGCTACGAATTTTGAAAAAGGCTGAGACTGGTTATCTTGCTGCCTTGGTTGAAGTGAAGCCCGATGTATAGGTTGTTGTCCCGAATAGTGTTGCTAAGTTGTTGGAAGAATTCAAGAATGTCAAGCCACCAGAACTGCCTAAAGAGTTGCCTCCAAGGAGGAAAATTGACCAAGGATCGAACTGATTCTTGGTTCAATGCCACGGGCATGCCCTCCTTATCGCATGTCTCCATTAGAGTTAGCAGAATTAAGAAAGCAATTGTCTGAATTACTGGAGGCCGGACTGATCCAGCCTTCAAAGGATCCCTATGGTGCCCCTATTCTATTCCAAAAAAATAAGATGGTAGCCTGCGTATGTGTGTTAACTATCGTGCACTGAACAAAGTGACTGTGAAGAACAAGTATCCAGTGCCACTGGTTTAAGACTTGATGGATAGACTGTCTAAGGCTAGTTTTTTTCCTAAATTAGATTTAAGGTATGGCTATTGGCAAGTGCGTATAGCCAAGGGGGATGCCCCAAAGACCACTTGTGTGACTAGATATGGTACCTATGAATTTCTTGTAATGTCGTTTGGGCTGACTAATGCCTCGGCTACTTTCTGCAACTTAATGAATAATGTTCTTTATGAGTACCTTAATGACTTTGTAGTTGTTTACTTAGATGATATAGTCATTTACAGTAGAACACTAGAAGATCATTTGTTGCATTTGAGAATAGTGCTGCAACAACTTAGAGAATATCAACTCTATGTCAAGATGGAAAAGTGTGAGTTTGCTTGTCACGAGATCAAATTTTTGGGCCATTTGGTTAGTGCAAACCAGGTGCGAATGGACCCTAAAAAAGTGCAGGTTATTGTGGATTGGAAAGCACCAAACGGGTTTAAAGAATTGAGATCCTTTCTCGAATTGGCAAACTATTATCGAAAGTTCATTGCTGGCTATTAAAAGAAGGCTGCCCCATTGACGGATTTGTTGAAGAAGAATGTTAAGTGGGGTTGGTCTGAAGCATATGACAAGGCTTTCAATTCATTGAAAAAAGCCATTGCTTCTGAACCAATATTGCAGTTGCCTGATTTTGACTTGCCATTTGAAGTACACACTGATGCTTCTGATTATGCTGTCGGTGGTGTGCTAGTGCAAGAGGATCATCCTGTAGCATTTGAGAGCAAAAAATTAAATCTTGTGGAACAAAGGTATTTTGCTCACGAGAAGGAGATGGTGGCAGTCCTCCATTATCTTCAAATTTAGCTGGTGTATTTGCTGGGAACGAAGTTTGTTATCAAGATGGACAATATGGCTAATACATACTTCAAAACTCAACAGAAATTGAGTTCGAAACAGGCCCAATGGCAGGAGATTCTTGCTGAATATGACTTCATTTGGATACACAAACCTGGCAAGCAAAATCAAGTTATGGATGCTTTGAGTCGCAAAGAGGTTTTTGCTGTAGTTTATGCAATCACTAGACTTGAATCTAATTTCTTAGATAATATAAAGTTTAGTGCTACATATGATTCATTATATGTCAAATTGATGGATCAAGTGAAAGGGCCGATAGTTAGACGGTATTGGATCGAGGACGATCCATTGTATTTTAAGGGGGGAGAATCATTGTGCCTCAAAGTGATGGGTTGCGTCGAAAACTTCTTAAAGAAACACATGATCCTGTCTATGTTGGTCATCCAGGTTTTGAAAGAACGATGGCATTGTTGTCCCAAAATTATTTCTGGCAAAAAATGGTAGATGACATTGAGGCCTATGTGAAGTCTTGCCTTGTTTGTCAACTTGACAAGACTGAAAGAAATAAGGAAGAAGGGTTGCTTCAACCTCTACCTGTTGCGGAACATCCATGGGCTTCCGTTTCTATGGATTTCATTAGCGGATTTCCAAAAGTTGATGGCAAAGAGTCAATCGTGGTAGTGGCTGACAGGTTTTCAAAGTATGTTATTTTTAATGTCACTCCTACCCTTTGTTCTTCTGAGATAGTTGTTGAATTATTCTATAAGTTCATGGTGAAGCATTTTGGTGTTCCACTTGACATTGCGAGTGATATAGATACTCGGTTCACAGGTCGGTTTTGGTTCGCATTGTTCAATATGATGGGTACTGAACTGAAATTCTCAACAGCAAGTCATCCACAAGCTGATAGACAGACTGAAAGAATCAATCATCTACTTGAAGAATATTTGAGGCATTATGTGACTGCCAGTCAGAGGAATTGGGTGGAATTGTTAGACAGTACATAGTTTTGTTATAATCTGCACAGGTCGTCGGCAACTGAGAAGAGTCCCTTTAAACTAGTATTGGACATGCAGCCTAACACGCCGCTGGAAGTCGCTAGATCCAAAATAGAGGAAAGTCCCCTGCTGCCTACAAATATGCATGAGACAAGTAAGAGTTGCTAGATAAAGCGCAGGATATCTTGACAAAGGCAGCAAAGAGAATGGAGAAGTATCCTGACAGGCATCAGTGTGCTTTAGAGTTCCAGGTTGGGGACAAAGTGTTACTGAAGCTTACTCCCCAAATATGGAAGAAAATTAGTAGCAAGACGATTCATCGTGGACTAATTTCGAAGTATGATGGACCCTTTGAAGTGATAGAACGGATGGGTGAAGTAACTTACCGGTTGAATCTGCCAGAACGGTTAAAAATCCACCCTACTTTCCTTGTGAGTTTTTTGAAGCCTTTTTATCAGGATGCTGAAGATCCAGCAAGGTCGGTTATAAGACGTGCTCCTTCTGTTATGCGGTAACAGTATGAAGAGGAGATTGAAAAGATCATGGATCACCGGAATTTGGGGCAGGGCAAGAAGAACAAGCGAATAGAATTTCTAGTTCAATAGAAGGGCAAACAAGTGTATGATGCTACTTAGGAAAAAGGTTCATCATTGTGGTAGTTTGAAGATGAGATAAATGCCTACTTAGATTCTACCTCGTCGAGGACGACGAGCTCATCTGGTAGGGGAAGTTTGTTAGACCCCCAACTTGATGGTTCGAATGAGTTGGGCTTGGCTAGAGATTTACATGATCAACCTAGACAAGACCAAATGGTGAGGGCAAAGGTTAGGTTTGCTTAAGGCCAGTCTATTGGTATGGGTATGTCAGCATAGCATAGTGCGTATTGGCAAGGCATCGCAAGATTTTGGCAGTGGCGTGGTTAAGGTATGCAAGGCGTGGCTAAGGTATGACAAGGGCTGGCAAGCTAAGGTGCAACAATGCTAAGGCAGATTTAGGCTAAGGCAGGTCATGTTGCGAAGGCATGGCTAAGACAAGGCAAGCTGTGCTAGACATGGCTCGAATAGGACAAATTGGGTGCTGACAAGGCAGTGGCATGAGCGAGTGCAAAGAGGCCCAGGGCCCAGGTGCGAAATTGGCACAAGTGCTGCCAAAAATGTGTTGGCACTAGGCATGTGCCTTGCACATGACGGCAGTTGGACAGTTACAACCGCCCTAGACATGTGGCTTGGCTTTGTTGCTGATTATAATTTAAAATTTTAATTCAAATTTTTGATTAGGCCTATCAGTTGGGGATGTCAACTAAATTAGGATAAGGGCATGCGCTGTCCATGTGCCTGCCATATGACAGAAGTTGTGGCCTATAAATAGGCACAGGCAGGCTGTCTTAATAGCAAGTTTAGTCATGTTAGTCAGATTTTTGTAAGGATGATTTGTATTCTTCTTTGTGGCACGAGTTAAATACAAAGTTGGGACTTATTCATGTATGTGCTTGTGTCTTTCTAAATTTGTAAGCATAGGCAAACTAAGTGTTAAGTGAAAAAAGTAAAGGGTTGAAGCCATATTACGTGTGGCTGCCATAGTGGTTGCAAACAAACAGGTTGACCATCTATCAAGGGTTGTCCCACACGTGCCGTTCCTTTTTCTAACATTGGAAACTCTGTCGAAATGCTTTGAAATAGCCCTCATGGAGCTTGGCCTCCAAATTCTCATCGTTCTAGGTATAGGGTTCACTTGGGGGTGTTTTTGGAGGAGAGAGACGACATAAGGAGGCTTAGCTGAATGAGGGTTTTAATTAACCCTTGGGCTAGTTACTACCCGACTGTCGTTGCAACGATGGGAGTGTCGCTGCAGCGGCGGGTCGGTGGCCTAGCCCAATTTTTCCCAATTTCAGACTAATTTAATTTGGGCCATGGATTCTTCCTATGAAATAATTCCTACAAGGTCCGGAACAAGGATTTCTTAGTCGAAATATTTTTCCAGGATGGTATTTAACATAAAAATAATTTGGGCCATTACATTAGATACTAATTTACCCACTATTTATCCTTGAAAGATCACAAAGAGAGGATGAAGATTTCCAACAAGATTCTCAAAATCCAAGGTACACAACGGTTTTGGGAAAGAAGTGTGACCCTTATTCATATTAATTAACCGATAAAATCCCACTGAAACTCGATTAATTGAGATTTCAATCACTATACCCAGCCAGTCAATGAACTAGGAGTCTTGAACTTCTTAACTAGACGCACCATTATTAAGAACCGAGGAATAAAGATTACGACAATATCTTACGCAATGAGTCATTTAAAAATAGCCCAAACATTGTAAAATATCACAACGCATCAAAATTCGGGATGAAATAAAAATTTTCAGAGCCCACCACTGCAGCAGTAGGGCTCAATATTTCAAATAGAGGGGAATGTTTCATTTCCTCCATTTTCACCCTCCAACTCTTAAAACTCTCTCAAATTTCCCTGAACAAACCTCTTTTTGGCGACACTACTAAGGTAATTCTCATCTCTACTACTTCCTTTACGTATTTAAAATTATAGAATCATAAAAATTAGCATAGAAAAGGGATTTTTAGGTTAGTCCCTTGGTATAATTTTGAATTATAAATTTTGGTGGATTTCTTGCATAATTTGACAAGCATGATAGATTATCTTACGTCCCCAACACTCATACAACATTCTAGACATAAGATTGATGATGTTCATGGTAGTTTTTGGGTTTGGAAAGGTGGAAGATGAAGGGTTACCCTTTCAAATGAGTTAGAACAATTTGGGATTGATTTTGGGTGTTAATCACCCTATTGTAGTGTAAAAGAGTTCATACGCACTCTACCAAGCCCGATCTATACTTAGAAATCAAAAATTCAAGAAAAAGTTAACATTCTACCATGGGAGGGGGTAGGGACTGATTGGGGATGAAGACACCAATGTAGTAGTGGATTTTCCACTGTAGCGGTACCGCTATAACGACAAACTTGTCACTGCAGCGACGCTGGGCAATAGCCCTCCCAGATTTTTAATTTTTCCTATTTTTAAATTCCCTTTCTTTTTGTAGCATCTCGAATTAGTTTCTAACATTGTAATTGCGATATTTGCAGGACTACTATGGCTAACCGACCCCAATATCGAAGGTTTCCCAACTCTGCCTGTCGTGAATGCTATAAGGAAGGGCGACTTAATAGGGGTTTCCTTCATGAGAGAGGGTTCATAATGAAAGATATAGAGGATGAGTTGCATGAATTCTATAACCAGCTGAGGACTTTTGGTTAGATAATGCTGACCGAGGTCATCCCTACTTGCAACCTCGCCATAGTATAGAAGTTCTATGTCATACTCGCAACTATAGACTGGACTGTGCCTCTTTCCACCATCAAAATTAATGGGAAGAGTGTTCCTATGTATATTGCCACCATCAATGACACCTTGGGGAAGTCCCAAACCCCTCCAATGCTTCCTTTAAGGCTAAGATTACAGAGTCAGACTTGAAGTGGGTAGCCAGGACCTTGGTGCAGGAGGGTCAGGAGGGTAAAGGGCCTTCTATGCCAATTCTAACAGTTTCCTTATCTCTAAAATATTTATTTTAGTCTAGGGGGACCCTTGGTTTGGGTCCCGAGGCTTCCAAACTCATTTTGGGCGATTGGGTGTATTTTGATTAAAAATGGCTCTTGGGTGTGGGACCCATATTTTGTCGAAATGACCTCGGATAGAAATTTTGATGGCGCCGTTGAGTCTAAAATATCAATTTTGGTAGGGTAGCATAGTTCGTTTGCATTCACGGGATTTTGAACGAATTTCGAGGGTCCAATCGGAGTTTTGGCACTTGGCTAAAACTGCTGGTGCAGGCCAAAAATGGCCTTCACATTCGCGAGGACTTAGATGCGTTTGCTTAGTCCAAGGTAATATCCTATCGCGATAGTGATACCTTGGTCACGTCTGTGAAGTCCAAGTTTATCGGTCATCGTGTTCGCGAGCTTGTCTCCTCGTTCGCGAAGGGTCTCTGCCAGATCAGACCAGAATTCCTCCTCTGTAAAGAGTCGTTTTAGATAGAATTTGACTCATTCTTCCTCCTTTGAGTTAGATTGTACCTTAAGATTAGTTTTGATTTATTTGATACCTTGAAATGGAACTCTAAATCTTTAGTCTAGTTTTGGGTAGAAATTGTCTTAGTATAGACTTTCTAGGTTAGTAGCAGGCTCCGCCGACCCTCTTTTAGGTAAAATATCCTAATTAAATCCTTGTAGACCTAGGAGGCTTTCTTTCATCATCTTTTATTCGATCTTGAACCTTAGGATGATTTAGGTATCTTTTCATCCCTTGGATAGACTTGTTATCTAGTATTTACTTTAAGTTTCGGTTCGAGTTTGGTATTTACTGTTCACTGATGATGCTAAAGTTTCGATTCAAGTTCGGCATTTACTGTTCACTTATGATGCTAAAGTTCTGGTTCGAGTCCAGTATTTACTGTTTACTTATGATGCTAAAGTTCTGGTTTGAGTCCGGTGGTTATGGTACGAAGGGATTCTCAGATATGATTGCGGTTGTCACTTGCTTTATGCTTACTTCTATAGGTGACTCTTCCTTGATTGTACCCATTGGGCTTATGGGGGCTTGCTTGGGTTAATCCTCTCTTGTTTGTGCCTTCTGGGCTTATGGGGCCCCAGCTATACTGTAGTTAGCTTGTATTCTTTTCAAATTATTTATCTTATGTACTTATCCTTGTCAGTCGGAGCATTTTTTCAGGTTTACCCCCTTTATCCCTGACTTTAGTTTACATTCTTGCATCTTATTTTGCTTTTATTATGATTTTGCTCAGTCGTCCGATGATGTCTACTGAGTACTCGTTGTTTTGGTACTCATACTACACTTCTGCATCTTTTTCTAATGTAGATTCGAGTACGAGTCACCGCCGCTGACGTTCTATTCCAGCTTGCTTTTGGGATTCAGAGATAGGGTGAGCTTTCAGAGTCGTAGCTGATCTTTTCTCTATCTACTACTTTTTGGATAGTCTTTACATTTAGAGACTACCTGTATATTGGATACTGCTTAGTGCTTTTATTCTTTTGGATTTAATGGCTCTTGTATCGACCTTAGTAGATCGTGGGATATTCTTTTTCATACTTTTTCTCTCTCTTATGATATTTGTACTGCTGCTCTTATATTTTATCGTCTACAATTCTATTTGTATGCTTACTTTTCAGTATTTAACATACCTTCCACCAACTAGCCCATTATTTGTTGTCCCGGGCTACGATTTGGCTTACCTACTGGTGGAATAAAGTAGGTGTCATCATGGCTCGAGAAATTGGGTCTTGACAATAAGCTCTTATCCAACACATTTGTTAACTGATTACTGTGTGAAAATAAAATAACAGTGATTTCCCAGAACCTAATCTAAACTGGTACAAGAGCATTAAACAATGAGAAAAAAGACCTGAGACACACTATTCATGTAAGAGAAGATGATAGGAGCTGCTGAAGAGTAACCATCGTCGTACCTATAGAAACTCCAACAGACCTGCAATATGGCTATACCTCCAAGTGGAGACATAGTAAGTGTAGTATCAGTACAACCACACGTACTGGTAGGTATCATCGGCCAGCCAGGGTTAGAAATAAATAACAACAAATAGTAAATAGGAAGGAAATCATGACACACATTAATATTCCGGATAACTAAACCCTTCTAATACCCCTCATATATGACACACAACACGAACCAAGTACAATCGTGACACTTCATCTGAAACAGATATCCTAACATACAAATATATCAATTACTCTTAAGCGGATTCTTTCAACCACAGTCAGCACAATAAATATTTTCAATGAAATGATGAATGGATGCATGCAAGGTGTACACACATGCTAGAGTCAGCAGGGACTCTCAACTATGACCTGTAAAGGACAAGCTCAGTCCATGTACCAGTACCGGTATGGTACCTGATCTAATAACATGTCGGTGTGACACCCAATCCATATAATAGTGTCTGCATGACACCCGATCCATATATCATCTCAATACCATCTCAAACCATATATTCAAAGCATGATTTCGTCAATAATCACAAGTAATACCCGAAGGCTAATCACAACACCCAACTCACATACAAACACAGAGTAAAACAATTCCATGTTACACCATATGGACTCACACTCACCCTATATGACAACCATACCCCCTAGCCATCGCCCATGTTTCTACCAACGACCTCAATCTCGGGTACTATGCCTATCTCTCACTTTTCTTCTCCCCCTACAATGTTTATGCCCATTTTACTATTAGCAACTACCCATGAACATTGTATACATACCCACAACTCTTCTTACTCCTTTCGACTCACCACGACATCTAGGCATCTACTTTTCATCCTCTTCACTCTCAACCTGAGCTCTATCGAACTCCTAAGAACCCACCGAATGCATACTCTGGCCCTAGCTCACTCTTATTTTCGTCATAATCGCCCTAACCTTTTCCCCAACTCATAAACAGACTTTCTTTCATCGACCTACCTCTAGTTCATGCAAAACTTATACCCTTAGACAATTAAAGGAGCAAGAACAGTTAAATAACCAATCATTCATGTCACACAAACGTTATGCTAGTCCCGTTATCATTCCATCCAACTAAACTCCGTGCCAGAAGGCCTAAGGCATAAAATCTTCTGACATTACTATCGCTATTACGTGCATCTAGCCCAAGTATACTACAATTAAACCATAACCTACCTCGTATATTAATTTCACAGCTTCGAAGAGCGGAGGGTTGTACCACACGTGCCTTGCCTTTTTCTAACATCAGAAACTCTATCGGAACGCTTCGAAATCACCCTCATAAAGCTTGGCCTCCAAATTCTCATCGTTTTAGGTATAGGGTTCACTTGGGGTATTTTTGAAGGAGAGAGATGACATAAGAAGGCTCAGATGAATGAGGGTTTTAATTAACCCTCGGGCTAGCTACTTCCCGACTACTGCTACAGTAGCGGATCGGTGGCCTGACCAAATTTTTCCCAATATTGGTCCAATTTGATTTGGGCCATGAATTTTTCCCATGAAATAATTTCTACAAGGTCTGAAACAAGGATTTCTTAGTCAAAATATTTTTTTGTGATGGTATTTAACATAACAATAACTTGGGTCATTACAGGGGGTCTGACCCAAACTTTTTCTACTAAAAGAGGGCCGAGACAAGGGGACCCTATGTCCCATAATCTTTTTGTCTTAGCATGGGAGTACCTAGGCAGGGATTTGAGCCAGTTAACACTAAATGGTAATTTTAACCTTCACCCCAGATTCAGGAAAATGGGTAGCATTCACATCTGTTTTGCAGATGACCTATTTGATGTATTGCATGGCTGATATCATTTCAGTTAGATTGCTTCATACAGCTCTTATGAGATTTTCTTTGGCTTCTGGGCTACATACAAATGCAAACAAGAGCTCCCTGTATATTGCTGGTGGAAAATCACACTAAGCAGGAGATTATGGATGAATTGGGGTTTAATGAGGGTACACTGCATTTTAGATACTTAATTAGGGGTGCCTATGGAAGGTCAGAAGCTTAATGTTCACCACTACATGCCTCTAATAGAAAAGATCACAACAAACGTTTTATGTTGATCTGCCAAGTTGCTTTTATATGCAAGTAGAGTTCGATTGATCAAATCAGTGTTTTTTGGGGTGCAAACTTACTAGTCACAGGTGTTTCTCATTCCTAAGAAAGTGATAAAATCCATAGAACAGATATGTAGAACTTTTTTGTGGACTGGTGTAGTTACTATGTCTAAGAAAGCACTGGAATCTTGGGAAACTATTTGTAAACCCAGGTTGCAGGTGGTTTGAATATCCTAAACTTGGGGCTATGGAATAAAGATGCTACACTGAAACAACTATGGAATGTGGCTAGCAAAAAAGATTGCTTGTGGATCCAATAGGTACACAAATACTTCATAAAGAGAAGAGATCTAGAAACTCTCTAGGTACCCAAGTCTGCATCTTGGGTTGTGAGAAAGATATTGGCTTCAAGAGACATATTACTGCAAGGACAAGCTAACCAGGGTGCATTGATTTCAACTTTTAGAGAAGCTCAGAAGGAAGATAGATTCAGAAGTGAGATAGATACTCTATCAGAAGATGTATACTATTTATTGCCACAATTTCCTAAAGTGGAATGGAAAAGATGTACCTTACAATCAAGCATACATCCAAGATTTAAATTCATATAACGGCTAGCAGTCCAAAAAAGACAAGCAACAGTGGAAAGATTATTGAAGCTTGAGATTTAAATGCCTCCAGATTATGCTTATTGTGGGTTGACTATGGAAACTTTCAGCCACCTATTTTTTGAATGCTAGGTGACTAGAGCTTTATGGATCAGACTATGCCTATGCTTGGGGATCCAAAGGCCTATACAAGACTGAGAAACAAAGTTGAGATGGGTATTGTCGCGCCCCATTTTTCTCGCGAAAAATGGAATTCGACGTGACAACTCTTTTAGGAGGGTTTATAAGAGAAGAGTCGCCACCTAACGAATTAAGGTGCATTAGGGCACCATTCTAGACTAATTACGAACTTATTTTAATAGTCTACATCAACTAGAAATTTGGGTAAGGGTTCAGGTTACCTCTAAAGAAAGGTGTTAGGCACCTTTTGAGGTCCACAAATGTAGGTCCTAGCCGAACTCATATATTACGGGGGGGATTCTATGTGATAAGCAAAAGATCGATTTATTTTTATTAACTTAATACTAACAAGTGTTTAAACATGACAATAATAAATAAACTAAACATGCAACTCAGTTATTAATAATTATCTAAGTGATAAAGTAGTAAAATATATATACAGACTGTTAATCGGATAAGCAAGAAGATAGAAAAGACACAATGATATAACCGAAAAATTCATTTAAATGGTAAGCCTAAACTACCACAAATAATTAAAAACACTCAAAAATAAAGAAAAGCAAAGACAATTCAAAAGACTAGGACAAGGAGTTAATTTTATCCTATTTGGATCAGCGCCCGGCTTATTAAAGATGACAATGTCGCATATCACATTGTCGAATTCTGCTCGGGGCAACTTCCATCATTTTCGACTATCTACCTACCCCACCTAGTTTGATTATTAATCTTAAAGGCGTTATAAAGAAAGTGATAAAACTAGTGTTACCTAAAAATGCCTACCCGTCCCAACTTAATGTCCAAGAGGCGTTGGACTATTTATTTTGGATAAGGATCTAGACGCAAAGAAAATCTTAGGCTTCCTAATTAGACCCAGGATTCACATTAAAACACATAAGACTAGCATTTAGCATGTAACGGTTTCAAATAAGCCTCTTAGTTAGTTAAAGTTGATTAGAAGATAGGCATGCTGAAAATGATTAAGAAAATGATTAAACAAGTCCTATAAGCATGATATCTGACGTTGTAGATTAAGCAACATACTTGGACTAACTAAATCCTAATGAACATGGTATCTATGTGAGAATTGATGCGCTAGACGTGCTGAAATTGGTTTAAGGGTTCAATAACATGATTTCTATGTGAAATTAGTGTTTCTAACATGCTGAAATTGTTTAAAAACCTAAAACACGATGCCTAAGTTAACATGCCAAAATTCGTTAAATAAGTTACGAAACCTGATATCTAAGTGAAAATATTAAAATGCATGCTGAAAATTGATTTTAGATATGCTGAAAATTCAATTTAAATGCTGGAAACTATATTTAATTTACTAGAAATTATTGAAATATGCTGGAATTTCAGTTTAAATGCTGGAAACTAATTAACAGTTGCAAAATTTATTTATTTTTTTAATATGCTGAAAATTA
Organism: Capsicum rhomboideum; assembly: GCA_031232105.1. Taxonomy (NCBI): domain Eukaryota; kingdom Viridiplantae; phylum Streptophyta; class Magnoliopsida; order Solanales; family Solanaceae; genus Capsicum; species Capsicum rhomboideum. The sequence goes on along the minus strand of CP124719.1, from coordinate 39,552,422 downwards.
ATTAAGAGTGTTGAAAAATTAATTAAACAATTGCTGGAAATAGTTTTAATATGATGACAATTAATTAAAAAAGTGCTGAAAAATTGTTTTAACATGCTGGAAATTAATTATTAACTTAGAAACATGAGGAATTAACAAAACATCTCTAAAAAATAGTTTTAATATTCTGAAATTTATTTAAAATACTAAAAATCAGTTTTATTATGTCACAAATTAATTAAACATGCTTAAATCAAATTGACATATTCAAAATTAATATAATACGTCCAAAGTTAGTTAATGATCCTAAAACATGATTTCTAAGTGATAAAACAATTAATGACCCTAGAATGTTTGCCTAAGTGATAAAATAATTTAATTAATTAACATGTGAAATCCTATATGCATGATATCTAAGTGATAAAATATTCGAATCATAGAATCCCCGCCCCCTAAGCAATACCCATAATTTTATTATACATACAGAGGTTTATACAAAATTTATTACAGACCCAAAAATGAATATAAAATAAAATAAAAGAAAAGAACAGAAAAAAAAAATAAGGGCTATTTAGATAGCTTTAAGCACACCCCTCCGACCCAAAGCAACTCTTCACCTTAAACTAATATCCACTCAATATGGTACCTGTTAAACAAAACAAGTGCAACAAAACAAGCTAATAGGATTTGACATCGAACACTTTAAAAAGGGTTCGATGAGCATACTATGACATCTAATACCAGAAGGTAGGCCATCACTTACTAATAAAAGAAAGTAGCATAACTAAAGGGTTTTAATGGGTTAGCGGGGATCAAACAAACATAGGCGTTTGGGATAAAAGGTTGAAAAGAACATGTCAGCCACTTAAAGATTTTAAAGAATGCACACCAAAAGTAAGAATAATTATCGAATGCATCGTTAAGAGAACTAACCGGTTAATAGCAGTAAATGAATGAGAGAAACCACACAGTTAGCAGCACTCAAGATGGAGACGGCGAAACAACAAGCAAAGATCAGTATTTTTCGAACTATCAGCAAGCTGAAAACTCAAAGTATTTTGTATGCGACCAACCAAAAGCTTAAAAATATTTTAAGTGTAGACAACAGTAATGCTTGGGAACGTGAGATGAATGAGAGGAAAAAGGTTGTTTATATAGTAAAAGAGTTGTAGGCCATCAAAAAAAAAAAAGGAAAAAATCATATTCTGGAAATCAATTAAAAGAATTTTGTTCCTTAAATAGATAGCCGAATCATTTTATAATAAAAATAAATCTGATTTTTACCCAAAAATATGTAAGTAAAAATCTATTTAAATTAAAGGGAGGGGCGAAATAGTAATCTCAGCACTAGATGACCTAAATTTACCATGTAAAAAATCAAGTATTAAAGTTGTCTCATATTTCGTAAAGGAAAAAAATCAACCAAGGCAAACAAATATGATTTATGAATGACAATTTACCAAAATTAACGAAGTACCAAGTCCTATGGCTTTAAATAAGGAAGGTGAATATATTTGAACGATGTAAATATACTAGAATTTTCGTAATCACACGATTAAAATCTTTTTACACTGAATAAGAGCGAAAGATCATTCCAGTAACCAAAGCAAACAAGTAACACATGCTATGCATTTAACTAATATTTTAAAAAAAGTTCTAATTGTCATGCTAATTACTTCAAAGATGTCTAGAAACATGTTAACAATGGGGACAAACAAGATCACAAGTCTGGCCTAATACATGACGTCTCACTACTGGTATTATCACAACTGATTCAACAATTTAAGTTAACGAACAAGAATGCAGTTATTTTGAACAGACAAATCAGAATCCGATTCAAAATTAGGTTTAACCAAGGTCGATGGAATTTGGGGCTTTTCTCATATAATAGTCTAAACATCTAAAAAAACATGAATTTGAAATATTCAAACCAAAAATCACACCCAGACATCACAAATTTCACATCTAAGAACAAAAATGAAAAAGAGTCAATAAATAAAAATAGAGACAAGAACAATCCTATCGGAGATGGATTTATCAACATAAGGATCTTGAAATTAATTCCTTGACATCCATGCAAATTTTTGTAGCGAATTCCAACCGGGTCTTCGACTTTGGGTCTTCAAACTCCGATTAGAGGTGATGTCGTTGTTAACGGCATCTCACCGGTCTTCACCTCTGGTGTGACGACAGCAATAAGAAATGAGGAGGTGAGCGTGGCGGAAAAAGGAAAAGAAGGAGAAAAGGGGAAGAAGAGACGGAGAATTTTGAGGTGAGAGAGGGTTGTTGGCCAACGGAGGTCGATGGGGGTTTGCCGGCTGGTGATTTCTTAACGGAGGCTCATCGGAGGTGGGAGTAATGGAGAGTGACGGTGGTGTAGTGCAGAGGAGAGAAGGAGACGAGAAAAGGGAAGGGAAAGGAAGAAGAAAGGGGCAGCTCTGATGGATGTAATTCACCGGCCAGTGGTGGCCGACGACAGTGGAAGAAGAAGAGGTGGCGAGAGAGTTTTGAGTGAGGGTGGCGGCTGGTTAAAGAGAAAAATGAATTAGGGTTTTGGGGATTTGGGGGGTTGGATATATTAAAAAGGAAAGAAAGTGAGAGTTAATCTCAGCCGTTGGATCAATTTTGATCAGCGACTGTGATTTAAAATTGCAAGATGGGTAAAAATTTAATTTAAAATCGGGTCAGGAATTGGTTCAATTGAAATTGAATTGGGATTTAAAATTGAGCCAGATTGAGCTCAATTTAGGCTAAAATTGACATTAATTGAGTAAAATCAGACTAGAAATTAAATAAATTGGAAAAGTTGAATTGAAATAGGATGTTATTTTGTAAATATAGTAATAAATCGGTAAATATATAATAAAAATACTTAACAAAATTAATCAATGTCATAAAATAATTATTCTCCAATTAATTATAAATTTTATAATAAAAATTAATGACACATAATATATTACTCCCTCCGTCACATTTTATGTGACCTACTTTGACCGGGCACCGAGTTTAATAAATAAGGAAAGACTTGGTGATGTTTACTAATTTGCCCTTTATTAAAAATGTACTACTATTATTTTTAATTAAGTAGGACCTTATAAGTGGGACCAATAAGGGTAAAAGAGTAATTGTGCTTTTAAAAAGTTACCAAATAAGGAAATGTGACATTCTTTTTGGGACGAACCAAAAAGGAAATAAGGTCACATAAAATGGGAAGGAGGGAGTATTTGAAATCAACGATAATAATAATTTGAAATAAATTAGGCGTCGATTAATTATGAATATGAATTTTAAGAAAGGCTATGATAATAATAATAATAATAGTAATATTAGTAACAACAATAATAGTAATAAATACGTGTTTGTAAATTATGAGTATATATATTTGCGGAAATAATTTAATATATATTGATAAAAATATTCTATTTAAATTAATAAATTATATATATTATATTAAAAATATAAAAGTAAATGCTAAAATAAATTGCAGATTTTAAAAATTATGAGTACGAAACGTCGGGATTTATTTGATACCAAAATAATACTTAAGAAAAAATATTAAAATTCAAAACTGATAATTTGGTGAAATGGCAGTCCGAAAGAAATATCGGAAGGTCTAAATTGAGTGTCAACAGGTATGTTTGATGACAAGGCAAAAAAGCAGAAATAACTGAGCTTGTTACTAATGTATTTGCCATGCTAGTCTATGTTAGTTGGAGAGAAAGGAACAAGATCAGATTTCAGAAGGAAAGATTCGAAGCTGACAGAATCTTGAAAGAGATTGTGTTACACATGCATATTAAAGGCCAGACAAAGGCAAAGTGGCGGCTTACACTTCAACAAATCAGTCTGCATCCATAGGGGCTATTTAGTTTGTAGAAATGTAGTAGAGCTTTAAATCTGTACTTGTATACATTTTCTTGTGACGTTGCAGAATAGTAGTAGGATGGATGAGAGAGTAGTTAATCCAATACTGTTCTGGTTTGTAAATATACTTTTTGATTATTAATGAAAAATCAATGTTAATCGTAAAAAAAGTGAAAGCGAGTAATTAGGTGTTTTTTGTTTTTTAAATACAATTTTAATTTATATTTAAATTTTTTATGATCAAACATTTTTTTTTTTAATCAAGGGGAATAATTTTTCAAAAAATAGTGAAAAGTTCTTATAGCGAAACGGGCCTAATTATAATTGACGGACCAAGAGTGTTTATTATCCTTAAATTCAGATTTTACCCAAATCGGTGCACGTGATTTTCTTCTGGAAAGTTAATATATCAAGTCATTACCTCTTCTTGTCCCATATATCCGTGTTCAGATACGCACAGTCACATCTCTCTCGTACAGGTACAACCCTTCGTCTTCTCTGAGATTCTAGGGTTCCCATTTCCTTTTTTCTTCTTGGTCTCCAAATTTTGTGAGTACGAGTTGTTCTGCCGCTTCAATGGAGTTCGATGGTGGTCGAAAAAGAGGAAGGCCACATGGCCCTATGAATGGCAATGGTGGCTTCAAGAAATCTAAGCAAGGTAACTTCATCTGCTACACTGTTCGCTGCATTTCATTCTCCTTTTATAATCTTTATTTAGTTGCTTCTTATTGGCTTCGTTATTTGTTATCTGTATGTTCTGTCAAATCTAGGATTTTGCTAATTTTTCTACTCCTGGTTTCTTGAATTTGATATATATATATATATATATATATATATATATATTACTCTTTAGTGGCGATTTCTTTTTATTTTTTTTTCTAGTGGCCTTTCACTTGGTTATGATGCTTATGATTTTTGGTGGTTTTCCTTTGCTTTTCACTGTTGTCGTGTGTTTGTCATATATTTTTTTGTTTCTGAAATGCATAGTGGTGTGTGTTAATAGGGCTTTTTTCGGCTTTTATATTTTATTGTCAGTTAAGGTGGATGATTCTAAGTAGTGGTTGTAAATATAGTTAGATAGAGAGAAATGCCACACCAAAGTGCATAGTTTGAATAGTTAAATGAATTTAGATTTTGAAAGTTTCTTATAAAGTACGATACTTAAAATTGTCATAGAAAACTTGCAAAGTCAAATGTGAAACGAATTTAGTAAAATATTTTATCATGATTTTGTTTTCATGTAAGCAAGAGAGGAGAACTTAATTCCTTCTTGCCTTTTTGTTTTTACCTCTCCCAGAAGTTAGGTATTAGTATTTGCTCTTCAGAAACTCTTGCTGGAGTACTTATAAAACATGGTATGGTAAATTGACGTGAAATATGTTCACCTCTAAATGAATTAGAGTTTGAAGAGTTAAAAACTTATTAAAAATGCCGAAGTTCTTGTTTCTGGAGAAAGATAAAAGTGTAAAACTTGTTTATACAGTACTTCAAAGGTTTGTGAGAGAAACTTAAGGATTTAGTTGAATTTGTAATGCTTTTCATCATTTTTTATTAACTCCATGGTTTTATATTGATCACAAAAAGTAGAACTTAGCTGATAATGTAAACGAGTGATAAATGGCTTGTAGATTTCTTTCAAATAGAAGGTTAATAACACAAAAACTATCTGTAAAACAATTGATTAATGTTATGCAACAGAACTGGAGTCAATTCCAACTGGTATAGGAAGCAAATCGAAGCCGTGCACAAAGTTTTTCAGGTTCTAATCTTAACTCATCTAAAATAAGTACTTTAAGTGTAGTTTATTGTTTATTTCTAACTTCTCAAATTCTAATAAAGAGTACTTTTGTAGTTATTCCAATAATTCAAATCCTTTTTGGACTAATGATTTGGTCATCCAAAGCTGTGTTACAGGGATAATAGTTAAGTTGAAAACAGCTGTTGAAAGGAAATGGGATGATTTTGAGAAATGTTGAGTTAAAACTTGCTCAGGTTATGTAATGAAAAATTGGTTAGCGGGGAAGACTTCTGTCTTTACCACCTTTTCATAGACCAGTATAATGATTGTGCTACACAATCTCGCTGGAAAGTAAATGCAGTGAAAATATTGGCATATTGCTGTATAATTTTGTGGAGTAACTTTGGTTAATATATTTAGATGAAGTCGCATATACATATGAATTGGTGAGAAACTTTGGTGAGCCGATCACAATAGTTGTTGTATTTATTAAAGTATTTCATGTATGTATGAACCGATTTAAGAATGTGATGTTGTTTTTACTGACCAAAGTGATACTTATGGGTTCTTCCAGTTTTGAGATGGTGATTTGTCATCAAAAGTTTCTTCCTTATCTTTTCCTCCATTTAGATTGTTAATTGAAGGTTTTCGAATATAACTTTGTTCATTGCATCCTTGAGGGAACATTACTCATTAGGAGAAACCATTGTTAGGAAAGATGTTCATTCTTGGACAATATGAACATTTAAAAGGATACTTGTCTGCCATTGTCGATTAAGTGAGGAAGTGTTTAGATCTGGTTAACAGTGTATCAGACATATATTCCTGTAAGTGTTGTATGGGATACGAAGTTTGATATGGACAAGGTATCTTTTTAAAGTATCTGTTCGGCAGGGTTAAGTGAGAAAGGTCATTTAGGATGTATGCATAATTGTCTAAATTTGATATCCTTATGCAGTGATGCATTATTTTCCGTGTGTGCTTGGTCATTGTTGTTCTTAAAGTTCCAAATATGGATTTTCACGGTTTAATTTATGTAAGATTGGACTCTTTGGTTTTGTAAGTCAACATTTACTAGAGAGAGTTATTTATACTTGGGTTAACTAGGCTATTAGTAAAACATAGGTTAAATAAAGAAGTTAAGTCAAAGAAGTGGGATACTTGCCTTTTATCGGTGAAGAATTATACAGGTATTCACTTAGAGGAAAAAAAGGAATTAGTCAAGAAATTCACCATCAGAAACTAAGGATCTTTTTTATTGTAGAGGTACCTTCCAAGCTATGTAACATAGTCATCTTCTAAAGGATGATTCCAGTTTTCAATTTGGTACTCATGGTACACTTTTAGTATATGTTTAATCCAGTTTAGAATTTCATTGATTTCGACACTAAGGACCCGTTTGGCCATAAGTTTTTTTTACTTTTTTCCGGAAATTTATTTCACTTTAGTGAAAAAAGTGAAAAACAGAGGTGTTTGGCCATGAGATTTATTTCATTAAAGTGAAATAAATTTCCGGAAAAGTGAAAACAAGTTTTTCTTGTTTTCACTTTTTTCACTTTTATTTCTCTCACAAAAAGTCAAAAAGAACTCTAATTTTTTTCATGGCCAAACATAACTCCAACTCCAACTCCAACTTCCACTCCAACTTCAACTCCAACTCCAAATTTTTTAATTTTCATGGCCAAACGCCTACTAAGCTTCTGTTTTTGATATGCCTCAAGTGATTTCTGTTTCATGACATGCTTTCTGTTTGGGTCTTCAGATCTTAGTCTAGTATCTTAAAGCCTTCAGTGCACCTTGGTTGAAGCACAATAAAGATACACAAAGTCGATAAATATACATGACTCTAAATATGAACCTCGAGAATATAATAGTTAGGTTGTTCTTCACAGCTTTAGAGATGCCCTCATGTTGGACACAAAACTTGTGTTTTGTGATCATTCAAGTAAATTACGAGCCACTTTTACCGCATCTCAAGAATCACCTATATTGTGAGCAAACATGTTGAAGTACATTTTTAGTTTTAGAAATAGCATGTTATTAAAAAACCATCTTTTTGTTGCTTAAAGCAAGGGGGCTGTCATTTCATGGGCGAAGCAGTCGCTTCACATAGGTTTCCACTTTCAACAATGTAGCACAAAGTGATTTCTACAAGAAACAGTCTATTCTTTGGATATTTTGAGGAGTTGGATTAATATCAGATGTTGAAATTAATTATTTTAATTGAATTTAATTATTCTAGCACTAAATCCATGTATTTATGGTACTTTTAATTTTTCGTAAATCATGTGCTTCACGGTAAAGCAGCGTGTGCTTAACTTCCTCCTTTTTGCTTCAAGATCCATGAACCTTGTCGCTTTTTGTGCTTTTCACTTTTTTAAAAAAACCGAGAAATAGTGTGTTTCATGTCTCTCGGAATCACCAAGTTTAAGAGGTAAACTGTTTACTTTATCCTGTAGAATGTCAAAATTTCTAATGTAGCTTTCATGTTTGGTTAAAAGCGTCTCAAGCATGTTCAAGATGACAAAATCGTGAACTTTCTCAGAAGTGATCATGCTTCTCAGGCGACTTCACTAGGTGCCTCCCCACTTCTTTACAGTAATTTGTTCATTCTTAACCTTTTCCTCTTGGCATTCTAGGTCTCAATTGGTTAAGTGATCTTGTTTCTTGGGATGTTTCTGTCTAACTATTTAAGAGAACTACGTCTTCAAATAGTTTTATGAATGGTTGGGGTTAACCTCAAAGGGAAAGCATGTTTTTGGTTTTACTGTTAACTTTTTCTTTTTTTGGATATCAACATGTATCATCCAAAGTAATGTGATCCCCACCCGTTGGTTGGAAAGGAATAAATTCATTGATTAAGTTGATCCTTTTGTGTACCTATTTTTTCTACAAGATTAGGCGTGATGTATCACTGCTGGTGGTATTAGGCATCATTAAGTTTGTGGCCTATGCATCAACTGACATGAGGACATTATATTTTAATTCATCAGTTATTTTTGAGATGGACAGGAACAAAAAATTCCTTAGTTTGTTCCTTTTTGAAGGTGGCCAACATATACTAAAATAATGTCAAGTGACGAAACAAAATATAGTACGGATTACACAATCATCCAAAATTGACAACATAAAAAAAGTATAGTATTTTCTCCATCCCACACCAACTCGTGAGTTTGTGTGGGAAGATTACAAGATTACCCTTCACGGTGAAGGGAGCGGTTTCAGCTACCATGACCATTCTATTCCAGTTCCAAAAAAATAAAATAAAATGAGATCACTGTATGCATATTAGCACCTAGTTCAAGAATTACATCACTGTAAGATAGCGGGAAAATGCATACGAACACCCTCCTACTTATCCCAAATTATCAGTTACACACCTATACTTTACGAGGGTCCTATCACCCCCTAAATTATTTTAAACTAGAATATTGTCACCCTTAAAATGTCACTACCACATCTTTGTTGCCAAAGTGTATACACACGCCTGTTCTTTTAATTTTTTTATCCTTCTTCCTTCTTCCTTCTTTCTTTATTACCGTTCTTTCTTATTCCACCATCTCTTTCAATCTCACTAGAAGATTGGTCAAAGCATCATAGACCCGTCTTGTTTCTTTTTCTACAACAGCGAAAAGAAAAAAATTACAAATTGATCTCTTAAAACATGCTGCTAATTACATAAACTTTTTCGCTGGTATTTGTCAATATTTGTTTCCAAAATTTCGTTGCTGACATTGAATGCCTCTCCTTAAATATTTTCTTCTCTCCATTTTTGTGTCTATTATTCCTTTTTCGTTGTGAATCACTTCCTTTTATGATATTGCATTAGTTGATCACTTTTTAATTAAAAAACCCTAGTTTTTCTGTAGAAACAAAAAAAAGTTAACTTTTAAATAAAGAGTAAACTATAATTATAATAAGTAATACTGAGAAATTTGCAAAAAACACGTGTTATTTATCTTGATTCTTTAACTTTTCATGTGTTATAATCCGATTTGAGTGATAACTGAGTGGGGCAAATAGATTAAACTTCGATGGTGAACGAAATAATCTAAAGCAATCTATCCATTGTATCGTACTTTACATTACACTATTAATATATCAGGTACTAATAAATGATTAGGAAAGTGATCAAAAACTTTTTCGGCAAGCTGAAGAAAATTTAAAGATTTCCTTTTTCTTTCTTTTGGTTGTGTTGCGTGTTTTTAGGGGAAGATTTTGGAGGTGCGTGAGAAAAGAATATTCTGGATAAAAAAAGAACAAATGAGGAGAGAAATGGCCAGAGGGGATGGTGGTCCAAATGTCTGCCATGGCTAAGTTGATGGCAGAGGTGAAAAAGGGGTAAATGGATTAGAGAGAGAGAGAGAGAGAGTGTGTTATTGTAGTTAATTAAATTAATTGCTTGGTATCCAATTAAGAAATGACACGTGTATACATTAGTTATTGGTCACTCACACATTTACAAGAGAGTGAGCACTCTTGCTGTTCCACATCATCACTTAAGGTTGTATATATTCCAGTTCAGAAAACTCTAGGGGGTCATAAGTCCCTGGCAAAGTATAAGTGTGTAACTGGTGATTCGTGACAAGTTTAGGGGTGTTTTTATGTATTTTCCCTAAGATAGCCGAACTGCAAACATTGGAACATATGTTTAGTTCTCCTTGATGAGTCAACTTACTAGTAAGAATCGATGTGGAAGTTTGAAGATTAGGATGAAGGTGTTGCTCTATGGTTTTTGAGCTCTCTATGGTTTCTTTTAAGAGGCATCAAAGTTATTTATATGGTTGAGCCATGTAACGGGAATATGAGGTTAAAATAGTTATCAAGGATTTTATTGGTCAAAGCCTCAAAGGTGTAGTTTTGGATGGAGGATATGTTCACATTGGATCACATCTGGCATTTTTATGGTAGCATAGGGTGAAATTTTTGTAGTTTAATTTTTAGAAGAGCACCATTGATATAATCATGCTGGTAATTCACCTTATATATCAAAAAGGTTATAATCTCTCCGAATTTTTTTGGTGCTCTCTTCTTTACAAAAAGATAGAAAAGAGCCCCAAATTAGGTGGAGTTCTATGAAGTTGTATATTGCATATATGCCATGATTGCAAGTTTGCAGCAGTTTTATGAGCTTAAAGTCTTTGTTTGAAGATGCAAGGAATCTGACAAGGTTTTTAGGGTGGAAAGATTAAGTAGGATACTGGTTAGTTTAGCTGGTAACTTGTCAACAGAACTTTGATAAACAATTTAAGTTCTGCTTTTGCTATGGAGCTGGTTAAAAAAATAGATGAAAGTGGTGTCCCTAGTTTATCAGTGACTACATTGAGACAGAAGTATTTAGCTTTGGCTTTTTCTCTGTCTACAGGCACCAAATTTGTGAGAAGAATTTACTGGTGCCTTGTTTTGGGCCTATTGAAGAGTACATGCTTGATATGAACCAGGTACCATGTTTTGATATATATATTTCTGTGGCTGTTTTGGTGAATTATGCTATGTGCAGAAAATTGCCCCTAGTCATTTGGTTAGAAAATCACCTGTTGCATATTTTTTGAAAAGGAGAATGTTACGAAATTCTTTTAAGTTAGATGATTGTTATACTCATGGGTAAATTGTGAAGGACAGGACATTCAAACTTGAAATTGTCCGTATAGGTAAAGTGCATGGTTTGTATCTTTCAAAAGATAGAAAGGACGCCATTTCTTCTGGTTGGCTGATTGTGTACAAGATTTTTGGTTGCTTGTTGTCAATAAGCTTTTTCCTTGTTTTTATTGAACTGTTGGGAATAGAAAGATTGGTAGGTGCAATTTTGAATCTTGTGTTGAACTGATGGGAATAGAAAAATCAGTTGGTGCAATTTTGAATCTTGTTGCTGAGCGTGTTTTCTCTCAGTCTGTTTTAACTGAAACTTGGTGATCTTGGCGATAATCTGACAATTGCGAAGAGTCAAATATAGTAACCTGAATTTAAATATCTGATTGTACGACATATCTGTCTTCTTTCCCCTTTTTTGGTGCATTAACAGGTCATGATTAATATCTGTGAACAACCTTTTCTATCGAGTCTTAGAATTGCAGATATTGCGGTTGGTTGGAAAATTTCCTTCCAACTAAAATTTGTACGACGATTTCTCCACCTTAATTTCCTCTCCATTCGGTTTTTTAGGCCAAAAATCGAAGGGAAAGAAGCAGCTTGATGTATTGTAAGCTAACAGAATTCTTTAGTTGACTTTAGATCGCTTTTTTTTTTTTGTTTGGGGGGGGGGGGGATTAAGTGGTACCGAAAGGTAGTGTTTAAAAATGTATATTATGCGATAAAGACAAGCTTGCACTATTTTCTTTGTATTGAAATCAGTCTTAGGTAGCATTTCTATCATTTAATGGATAATGGTAGAGAATTCTTCCCATGTTCTCGTTTACTTCGTTTTTTTCTGAATAAATTTAAGTAATTTTCTCATGATACTTGTGAAGTGATCCCCTTCTGATACCTTAAAGGAATTGATAGGTGTATTTTTCAAAAGTTAGAAAGGTTTTCTTCTAGTCTGTCGATTGTGTATTAAGATATCTGGGTGCTTCATAGAAATAGGCTTTGTATCTTGCATCCAAGGGTGTGGCCTAGTGGTTCAATGAAGTGGGTTGAGCACCATGAGGTCTCAGGTTCAATTCCCATTCCCAACAGAGACAAACACTAGGTGATTTATTCCCATCTGTCCTAGCCTTAGTGGACAGAGTTACCTGGTACCTGTTGCTGGTGCGAGGTGGCAGGTATCTTGTGGATTTAGTCGAGGCGCGCACAAGCTGGCCCGGACACCATGGTTATTAAAAAAAGGCTTTGTATCTTGTCTTTGTTGGACCTGTTGCACATAGAGAAGAAAAATAGATAATCTTTTGTGGTGCAATTTTGGAACTTGTTGATGAGATTGTTATATCTGGTTTTGTTTTTACTGAAATGATCTTAATGGAAAACCTGACAAGTGCAGAGAGTCAAATCTAGACAATCTGAAACTACATCTCTGATAATTATGATGGATATGGTTGCACTTAAAGTGTGGTTTTTAAATTTGGCTTACTATTGTTTGGCAACACCGGGAATGTGAATGAAATGGCGTTCCAGTTTCACATTCTACTTGTTAGAAAGGATGTTCAACCTCCCCTCCCCTTAATGCCTTTTACATACCATGATTGGATAGTGGGCAGTCTTCTCCATTGAGCTGTCTTATAATTGCAAATGTTGTGTTCGTATTTGAGGAATTTCCCCTTCAACTGGGGTTTGCACCGTTCAGTTCATCTCAATTTCCTTGCGGTTCAGCTATTTAAACCAAAAATAGAGTGGAATGGATAGGTTGTGCTTGTTACACTAAATTGATGTTCTCCTGTCATCATTGAGTACTTTATGAACGTTGGAACTAGCATAAAATGTGCTTTTGTTGTTATTCATTATAAAAGCAAGTGTTTGGTGATATGTATGAGAGAATTAGATTGTTAAGACTGATGGGTGAGGGATCCTTAGATCTTAAAACTAGCATACGTCATACATTGTTTGATTGTATAAAATCTAGCATAATCGTTATGTTGTTTGGTTCTTTATGCTGTTTATAAATACCACCCACATAAGCTATGAGGAAATCTTTGTATTATTTTTGTTCAGGATAGAATGTGGAATTACAATGTGTACTAGTAAATAGTAATAAATGGATTGAAATTACAAAATGATAAGAGTACCCTTTGTCACTTCACACTTACTAAGCTGCCAATTTAAAAAAAAAAAAAATTAAAAATTATATGATGTATACTAATTTTTAATGTAACAAACCAAGCATCCAGTAAGAACTAATCTTTGCATTGTAATCTCTGCATAACTAATCCTTGCATTACTAATTTCTAAATAATTGATTCCTACATTTTAATCCTTGCATAACTAATCCCTGCGTAATTTGTCGTTGAACCAAACCACCCCTTATTTCATTGTATCGGAGGTGTTATAACTTATTCATCTCCCTTTCCAAGTTGAAATTTTTTACTTAGTCAGACGAATAATCAGTATAATCTGTGTTGATCTTGGATATTGAGATGTGGATTTGTGGAGAAAAGTGCAAGATTGATTGTAAGTTTTTCTTGGATAAAGTTCCAGCGTATGGTTACAAAAATGGTGTACATCTGGTTTGTTGTTTTATTTCATTCATGCTCCGGGGATTACGTTTGTCTTGCTACACTCTGAGAATATCGTAATGTGTGATGAAATCTGTTTAGTTATTTCATGTAGTAATACATTTACTAGAGATTTGGAATGAGGATGCCTTACTAGAAACTTCAGATGAGGGTGCATATGTAGAGACTTGGAATGAGGATACATTCATAGATACTATGTGAAAATATGTAGTCTTCTGTGATTGGTGGAAAATAACCATAGATGTGCTGGTTGCATTTTGCTATAAGAGTGTCAGTAAATCACTCTTGCTTTTGGTTCATGGGTAGAGATTTGTCTCAGGGAATTAATTTTTGCACGTTGGTTCTTGAGTCTCATTTTTGTTGGAGGTGATATGAACAGAGGACTTTTAAATGAGATGTCAATGAGAAAACTGTTGTAGCAAAGTGCTCTCTTTTCTTCTGCAGGGACCTAAACTAGAGCCACTTAATTTATAGCAAGATAGTTATTGTTCTGATTTCTTGCTGACTGTGGATGCTGATGGTTGTGCAACTAAAGTCAGTTCAATGAAAAGAGAGAAATCCTTATCCATTTGAGTAAAGTTCCCTAAAGGAAACGAAAACTTTTTTTTCCCCTTTTTTTTTTTGGTGTTGTGGTGATTATATTAGATATAATCAAGCTTTTCGAGCATTTAGACCTGAGAATTGTCCTAAATCCTTTATGCTGTAAATTATTTTTAAATAGGCTAAATATTGCTGATCCTTAATGACGTCATAAGAAAGTGAAATTATGTTGGATAATCAAGATATCTTGAGAAATCATTTTTTGGAGATATTTCTAGGAAAAATTGCTAGAAGATATTTATTTATTTATTTTTTGTATTTCTTGTCAAAAGTTTGTGCAGTAATGAATACACAATGAGTGGATTTTAAGAAGTATGTGTGCATATTTGGTGCTTATCTAGTAAAAAGCTGCTTGATCATTTCTTGGTTCATGTGATATTATTAAGTTGATTTCTATCAACTTTCTTTCCAGTTGATAAGCAAACCTTGGGCAATTTCAATTATGATTGGCAGTAGTGTTCTAGAACTCATAATTTGAGTAGTAATGTGCAGTTACCCTTATAGTAGGTGTTCTAGTGAGGTTTGACCGATCATGTAATATGTTTTTCGTTTTGGTTCTTAATGTTTTAGAACTTGAATTTTGGTCATTTAGTTGGGTCACCATGTTTTTTCATGACAACAAAAGGGATTTTCTTGGGAATGTTTTTGTTTGACGCCTTAATCAAGAATTTAAGAAACAGAGCCATATTTATGATATGTGAAGAAAATCAGAACCGCTGTTGCTATGATATAGGCTTTTGCTGTTATTGATCTTCTTGCTGATATGTTTGATCCTAATGCTTCATGATGCAACTTTGTTTTTGTTTAATGTGTTGGTGTAATTCTTCTGCAGTCCTTCGGGATGCCCATTTGGTGAAGGATGCCACTTCTTGCATTATGTGCCTGGAGGCCTTAAAGCTGTGACTCAGATGCTTGGCAGCAACCCAGCGCTTCCAGCAACTTCTAGAAATTCAATAGCTCCACCATCTTTCCCTGATGGAGCATCTCCTCCAGCTGTTAAGACTCGTCTATGCAGCAAATACAACACTGCTGAAGGTTGCAAATTTGGTGACAAGTGTCGTTTTGCACACGGGGATTGGGAGCTTGGCAGGCCAGCAGCTCCATTGCATGAGGAGTCCCATGGTATGTTCCAGATGCATGGAAGGTATGGTAGTCGACCAGAGACAAATCCTGCAGGCCTTGGAGCAGCTGCCAGTTTTGGGTCCTCTGCGACTGCTAAGATTAGTGTAGATGCCTCTCTAGCTGGACGTATTATTGGAAAAGGTGGTGTCAACTCGAAGCAAATCTGTCGTGTGACCGGAGCCAAACTTTCCATTAGGGATCATGAGTCGGATCCTAACTTGAGGAACATAGAACTTGAAGGTACAATTGATCAGATTGAACAAGCCAGTCGAATGGTTCGTGAGCTTATTCAGTGTGTTACAACATCTATGGCACCCCCAATGAAGAACACCAGCTCCTCTGCAGCAAGTAACTATAAAACAAAAATTTGTGAGAACTTTGCCAAAAGTTCTTGCACTTTTGGAGAAAAGTGCCACTTTGCACATGGAGCAGAAGAATTGCGTAGGTCAGGTCTGTGAGCTTTGCAGCGTTAACTGTTAGGGAGTATCCCTGTGTCTGTTCTCTCTTTTTCTCTGGGTTTGTGGAAATAGTAGATAAGGTGTTTTTGCCATTAGAACATCTCGGTTTTGAGGCATTTATTTGTTGAGATTCTTAACGTGCTCGATATCTCTCTTGGTTTCGTTGCTTATGTTTGCTGTTCCTATTATCATAACCTAGTTACTATTGTTGATATGGATTGATAGTTTGTTTCGTCGGAACTTTGTCAGTCTCGAACAATGTGTATGTTTCTCTTGCTTACATCTACCCAGACTGCTGGAAAATTATCTCAGCCACTTTGTCAAGTTTTTATTTTACGAAAAATTGTTTGCTATTTACATTTGGCTTCATCAGGGATCCAGGAAGCATGGGAAGAGAGGAGAAAGGATAGTTTAGTGTGTTCTGGAGGATGGGAAATGAAAGACTGGGGAAGATTTAATCTTTTGAGCCCGAAGAGGGAAAAGTTAAATATATATTTTTAAATTTTTGTCCGTTTGTTCAAGTTTTTGGGAGGTCGAAAATGCTTTTTTTTTTTTTTTCTTGTATTTCAAAAAATTGAGATATTTGACTAAACTTTTGAGAGAAAATAGGTGTTTCTGGGAGCAATGGAAACTGTTTTTTCAAAAGGTAAGAAAATAGCTTCTCCTCCAAAACACTTATTTTTTATTTTAAAAAAATACATTTAAAAAACACTTTCAAAAGTACTTTTAAAAAAAACATTTTAAAATAAGCTATTTCTCGTCAAAAAGTACTTTTGGAAAAAAACATTGATTTTCATAAGTTTGCCCAGGTTGAAAATTTGGTGACTCTCCACGGGCTTTAGCAACTTTGGCATCTTCCGCTTGAATGGTCCAAAAACGTGAAAAGACACATTAATTTTATTCACAAACAACGTAAATACTACTCTAATATTTATACATGAATCAGGTAATTATTGGTAACCTGTTTAATTGCATTAATAAATATAAATGATAAATAACTTTTTTAAAACTAAAATAATTACAGCTTATTGTGTATGGGTTGATTATTAGGGGCACTTCAGGAAGATAAAGATTAAAGGAGCGAGAAAATGCTCTTAAATTTTATTTCAAAACAAAATTAGAAGAAAAATATGTACTTTCGCTTTGTTTTATATTCACTTTTTCTATTCCAATTTATGCTCCACACCTTCCTCAACAAGAATGATACCTTTCTTATAATTGAAAATAATGTAACTTTGGGGAACTCCTTTCATCTCAATTTATGTACATCGTTTGACTTGACACAATTTTTTTTTAAATTTCTTTTTTGAAATTTTCCATATAAAGTACTCATTGATAATTTATATAGCTATAAATCATTTTATTACGGGTTAAAAAAATAAAAAAAGAAAGTATGCCACATAAATTGAAACATAAAGTATAATATTTATTATATGTTTAATGTGTGTGATTTGTTTTACATTATAAATTTCAAGATGCTTCTCTCTCTCTTAAACATGGTATCCCGTCAAAGACCATGCAAAATAAGACTCATGAATATTGTGATTGACAATGTGAACAATGTAGTTTCAAGGTATTTTGGTAGAACCAACATGGGTTGTAGTGTCGTGGTGAGACTGTTTTACCCTTAACAAGAGGTTTCAGTTTCGAGCCTGAGTATGGAAAAATTTTTGTTGAGAGCGCCACCCTCATAATGAATTCTATAATGCACGATCTGAATTAATCGGAACTTCAATATGGATACTAAACACCGAATAAGGAAAAAAAAAAGGGTTATTTGGCAGAATTTACCAAGAACTGACAAAGCAACTAAAGTATATATATGGGCCTACATAAACAAAGGAGCCGAACCGACTTTCGTGAAGAAAGAATAGTGACAAGTGGGTCTATGTTATACCGTGGGACAAGTCAACAAAGACTTGAGAACAGTGAGTGCCTTCAACTAACCTGTTTATTCAGTACTCAAAATTGGCTTCTTTGAGTACAATTTTTTTGTTCATATTCATCATCTACATACAATGGCTTCTACTTGTTTATCCAGTACTCAAAATTGGAAGAACGATGTTTTCTTGAGTTTTAGAGGTGAAGATACGCGAAAAACTTTTGTTGGTCATCTCTACTATGCTCTAAACCAAAAAGGGATTCATACATTCAAAGATGATGTAAGGTTGGAGAGAGGAAAATCCATTTCACCTGAACTTGTAAAAGCTATTGAACAATCAAGATTTGCTATTGTTGTATTTTCTAAGAATTATGCATCCTCTACCTGGTGCTTGGATGAACTTGCAAAAATTATGATATGCAAGAAAGAATTAGGACAAACTGTGATACCTATATTCTATGATGTAGAACCATCAGATGTAAGTAAGCAAAGTGAAAGTTTTGCTGAATCATTTGGCAGACATGAGGAAAATTTTAAAGATGATGTGGAGAAGGTGAAATGCTGGAGGGATGCATTTCGTCAAGCAGGTAAAATAGCTGGATATGATTTACCAAATGCCTACGACGGGTAAACTTCACTATCCTTTTCCTTATTAAAATTCATGTCAGTCAGCTATACCTTAATCCCAATAGTCAGGGGCAGAGCAACTGCAAGTAATTATGGATTCGGTAAAATTCAATAACTTTGGCTCAAATTCATATAATATGTATAAATAATCTATTCATAGAATCCAGTAAGTAAAAAGGAATTGTAGTCTAAAATCCATAAACTCGAAAGTCTGGCTCTGCCCTGCAGATAGTTTGGGCAGCCTATACTTTTCCATATTGAGGGGATTCATCATTGTTATTAGGCGTAAAATATAATTTGATGACATGGAAAATTCAAAATCGAGAAAATTATTGTTTAGACAGTATACTAGACATATGTTCTTAATCAGCCATATTAGCAAGTTATTGGGAAAGCAATTTAAAGTCTTAGTCATCACTCATCATCGACTAAACAATAGCCTCCAAGATATGTTTGAACAGCATAACTATACTAAAATCATATCTTCAATACTAAAAGTAGTTTAAATATCCTTGTGCAATTTAAAAGAAAGAAAGAAAAGGGTAGGGCTCAAAATGAAAATATGCTGCTTTGTGTTTTTTAGAGTATAGTCATCTGTTGAGAGTATGAGTTGTTGTCTCCTTACGTGGTTATGCTGCTTTGGGATCCTTACTTCACGAGCTAGCCTTTAAGTTGAGTTAGACCTAAGATCCATTTTAACATGGTGTTAAAGCCAGATCCACCTCTATCATTTGCAACCTCCCCCCCCCCCCCCCCCCCCCCCCCCCCACACACACACATGTTATATATTGTCTACCCTCCAAATGTCTAATTCTCAACGTGTGAGGAGTATTGAAGTCCGACATTTATTTTGAAGTTGATTTATTGTCTCCTCATATGGTGTTGGTCAATTCTACGCATTAGTTAGGTTATGGGGTTAAGTTAGACTTCTTAACAATATAGTTGTTTCTCAAAAGATAAATCTATAAATGATGAAATAAGAGGTTCAATGAGAGAAATAAAGATTCAACCATTAATACGGAGAAGAACCAAAAGGAGTATGTGAAAAGAGAGATGAGAAGTGATTTCCACATGATTTTCTGATTTCTCATGATCTCAAAGGATTAGAAATACTAAACATATTATATAATTTCCACAGTAATGATTCTCTCATGGTCTTGAAAGGACTAGAAATACTAAACATATCAATCATCCACTCTGTTTGTGAAGTCTCATTCGAAGTTTTCCTTGCAATTGCATTTACAGGTATGAATCTAATTGCATTCAGCATGTTGTTGAAGACATACTGAGTAAACTATGTCAAGTTATTTCAACCATTGAAAAAGATTTGGTGGGGATGGAGTCTCGAATGCATGAAGTAAGTTCATTACTAAGGATGGAAACACCTGATGTTCGTTTTATTGGAATATGGGGGATGAGCGGCATTGGTAAGACAACAATTGCTAACGCTGTGTATGACAAATATTCTGGCCAATTTGATGGTATGTGTTTTCTAGATAATGTTTCAGAAATGCAAAGGACACGTGGACTGCAATATTTGCAAGGAGTTCTCCTCTCAAAAATCCTCAAGGTAAGCTTAACTATAGCAAGTGTTTATGAGGGCATGAAAATCATAAAGCAAAGGCTACGCTCAATGAAGGTTTTGATCATTCTTGATGATGTAAATCAGAAAGACCAATTAGAAATGTTAGTTGGAGGGCGTGACTGGTTTGGTACTGGTAGTAGAATTTTGATTACAACGACAGATAGACACTTGTTACATAATCATGAGGTGGATGATGTGTATCCAGTCAACTTGATGACTATTAATGAAGCTATTGAGCTCTTCAGCCTTCATGCCTTTAAGCAAAGAATTCCTGAGGAAGATTTTGAGGAGCTTTTAAATCAAGTTGTACAGAATGCCGGTTTTCTCCCTTTAGCTCTGAAAGTTCTTGGTTCGTCTCTCTACGGACTAGACAAGATTGAGTGGAAATGCACAGTGGACAGACTTAAGGATATGCCAGATCATGTTCTTTCTAAGCTTAAGATAAGTTTTGAAGGGCTGAATCCTTCTGATCAGAGACTATTTCTAGATATTGGATGCTTTTATAGAGGAAAATTGAGGAGTTATGTAGAGGAAATGCTTGAGAGTTGTCATATTGGATCTACAACAAGAGTTTTAATTGAAAAGTCTCTCTTATTTATCTCACCATATGACACAATCGAAATGCATGATTTGATACAAGAAATGGCCTGGCACATCGTGAGACAAGGTGACACAAGAAGGAGCAGAATATGGCTTCCTGAGGACATTGAGGATTTGTTTACAGGAAATTTGGTAAGATATGTCATTATACCATACATATGAACTGTATTGAAGCCATCATCCACTTTCTGGGTTATTTTTGGGAGTTTCTTTTCTTTTATTTTCTTAGATTCTTTTGCTATGTAGAATAGTGTTATATTTCTGTTTTGTCAGTTGTGTCAATCATATCAATTTTGAATACTTCATATCATATTTTTGTTAGTTCAATAACTCAGATCAATTTTGTTATTCCCAAGTGCATAATGTGTACTATAGTTTTGTATTTCAGATTCTGTTTCCTTTTGATGTTTAACTAAATCATTTCGATACACAAAAACACACACATAGATCCGAGTATTCTTTCTTCTAGAAATCACATTCTTTTGTTGTCAGTGTCTTCATTCCCCATTGTATTTGTGTGGTCGTGTCTTTTGATATCTTTTTCTTGAACTAAAAGACTTACAAAAATTTGCAAACTCATGTCAATATCTACTTTCAAGTATTAATCTAATTTCTGGCTGTGGAAATGATTTCACACAATAGCGTTTTTTAAAGGTTTCCTTTGTTTCCTTTTAGGAGGCAGAAGCTGTGGAGGGCCTATGGATCCCAAGGAATTACATGCCAAAACAGGATATATCATATTACAACATAAATGAATCATTCAGAAGAATGAAAAGATTGAGGGTTCTTATAGTTAGAGCAACAAATTTCTGCTCTATTGACCCGATCACTCATATTCCTAGCAGCATAAGGTGGCTTGATTGGGAAGGTTGCCCTCTAGATTCATTGCCACAGAGTTTTGAACCTTCAAAGCTTCTTCGTCTTGATATACTTGAAAGTACTACACTTCAGAAGCTCTGGTCAATTTCAAAGGTAAGATTGTTACTGTCGCTTTTCTTTGGCATTCTTATTCCATGCTTTTTCACCCTTAATCAATCTACTAATGATAGGAGAACATAACACGCTTCTAAATTTAATTAATCATTCGCAAATTGTTCTTTATGAGTGGTAGAGGTGTCTGTCATCTTCACCTAAAATATAGTTGAATGTTATCACATACTTATAAACATTTTTCCATTCTAAATAGGGCTTGGACAAACTTAAAACTTTGTGTCTCAGCTACTGTGAGCACTTGGAAGAAGTTCCAAGCTTTGATATGATGCCAAATTTAGAAAGAGTAAAGCTAGAGGGATGTAAGAGTTTGAGAGAAGTCAGCCCATCCTTTGGAGTTCACATGAAGCTTACTTCAATGGAGGTAATTGATTGTCCGAGCCTTGAGAAGCTTCCAAGTTGTATTCAGATGGGATCCCTTAAGAGTCTCAAACTTTCTTGTCTTCCAAAATTGAGGGAATTGCCAGAAGCCAAGGAGATGCACTGTTTATTGATATTAGAGCTAACTAATTGTCAGAGCCTTGAGAAGTTTCCTAGTTGTGATCAGATGGAATCCCTTGAGACTCTCAAACTTTCTTGTCTTCCAAAAATAACAACATTACCGCCACCTGACGGGATGCATGGTTTACAGGAACTTGTTGTAGAATATGTTCCGATAGTAGAGCTTCCGGTGTCAATCGGAAATCTTCGTTCCCTCAAACAACTAAGATTAAGTCATTGCAAAGATCTGGTAAGCATTCCAAACAGCTTTTGTTGTCTTAAGAGTCTTAGGGTTCTTCTGATCTACAACTGCAAAAGACTAGTGGATTTGCCAGAAAAGATGGGTGACTTGAAACTGTTAAAGAAGTTAGTAGTATCTGGTACTGCAATTTCTCAGATACCCCCTTCAGTTTCAGACCTTGGTGAACTAATCTTTTGTTCGTTCTCTCGCTGGTCTGGATACAGACAAGGTGCAACATTTCTGTTACCCCCTGCATCAGATGTATCGCCATTGAGGGTGTTAAAGCTTAACAAATACAGACTATGTAGTGAACATCTTCAGGATCTTGGAGGCTTATCTTCTTTGGCTCACTTGGATTTCACTAGAAATGATTTTACTAGTTTTAGTGAAACCACCAATCAGCTCTTTCATTACCTAGATATAACATTTTGTGAGAAGATAGCGTTGCCCGAACTTCCACCATGCATAAAGGAGTTATATGCATATGATCCTTTAATCTTGAAAAGCATCCCTGATTTCCCTAGCAAATATTCAAACCTGTATTCAGTGTCATTCGCGCGCCATATTGAGAAGAGAGGTGAATTGACTGATATCTTGCACTTTGTCCTCCGCTCAATTAGTGTGGCATCTCAGGTATAGCGCTCTCTCTCTCTCTCTCTCTTTTTCGTGATTTTACTGCTTATCCAATTATGTTTAAGGGAGAATGAAGCTGATACAGGTTTCTTTGTTGTAGTGTGAGAAAAGGCTGCCATTTAGCGTTTTCTTCCCTGGAGATATAAGATGGAACGGGTTCACTTATTACCGGAAAGAACAAACGACAAGATTCTCCACTCAACTTGATCCATGTTGGTACGAAAGTAAATTCAAAGGATTTGTTATATGCTTTCGTGTACCATCGGTTATTGTTCAGAATCAGAAACCTTCAGATGCTAAATCACAGCGAGGAAGTCGCAGGTTTGGATGCACTAAGGTTACTGCTAAGTTAGTGCAAAGATATAACAGGCATGAACATGATGTACTCCAGAAAAAATGTCTGATTGTTGCTCGCCAAACATTTTGCTCTCACGGTAGTAAATATGCCATTTGCTTTAGCTACGTACCTTTTGTTTCACTATGGCATACTTCTGATAGTGAGAAAGGGAAAAAGCTGCCAAATGACTATTGCTTCTTCGAGGCATCTATAGACCCAGACATTGCAACAAAATGGGGACTTCTTTTGGTGTATGAGAATAAAATTCAACAGATAGATCAATCAACCATCGTGGTCCAGCGTGATGTGGAATCTCGGAATTTTGACTTGTTTAGAAAATGTAATGATGACCAGGGCCAGAAAATGGAGGATGCTTCTGTTAAGAGAAGACGTCTTAATTTTCCTCAAGTGATGAAGGATTCGTATTCTCCCAGTGAGTTTCAAACTTTCCAAATAATTCCTGATCAACAATTGGAAACACCAAGCTCTTCTGCAACTCAAAGCTTCCTACACAGGGAAGAGCCATACGCTTCAGGACTGCCCCAAACTATAGAGTTCCCACTAGCTGATCGGCAAGTTGATGAAGCAATAGATGACGCTACCTCCTGCATGGTACTTGAACAACTGGAAGCACCAAGCTCTTCCGAACAGCCTGAAACATTTGAATTCTCTCCAGGTGAGCACAGAGATAATTCAGTGACAACTGAATCTGGATGCTCTGAAGGATTCCAACAATTGGAGATAACATGCTCTTCTGGACAATCTCAAACTCTCCTGCTCTTTCCCGAGCATTCATGATTTAGAATTACCGGTGGACCTCTTGATTTGCTGGCGAAAAGGCCACAAATGGCAGGATTTTCAAGCTTATGGTGAAGCTTTTGTTTTTCTGCATTCTGGTTGGGTGTCCATCTCCTCATGTTTCTTGGAATTCAGGGAGCATTTATTTTCTCCAAAGCTGTTTACAGACAAATCGCTCAACATAAAACAAGTGCCAGAAGTAAAGAATCTGAATAATCCAATTCAACATATTAAGGCAATTGGTAGAGCAGCCAGTAAACGTCATTATCAAATCCATTTTTTCTCTCTGTTTACTGTGGATTTGGTACAATTGAATTTGTAGGTGAGTCAAAAGCATGCTTTATGATTTAACGTTATTTTAGGTCTGACTTACTAGCAGTTTGATTATTAGGTGATAACGGAAACGAACCAAATATAAAATTAGCGAAGTAAACAAAGTAAATCAAACAAATCTAAATGAGTCCGAAATGAATAGGAGTGCGTTTGAGATCAGTTCCAGGCTTTTCGAGTGGTTGACGGAGTATGAGTACCACAAAACTAGACAAACTGTAAAAGGTAAAAAATGCTTAGAGACCAAGAAAACTAAGTTTTTAGTGAGAGAATGAGAGTCAAGATCCTTTTACGAGAGGGCGGGGGGGGGGGGGGGGGGGGGGCGGGGGCAACTATTTATAGGTTACAATATTAGACCTGACCAATTGGGATTCGACACTAGAACCCTTAAGTACTAAAACCTATGTCATTGTGCCACATGTTTGATCTGACAACCTCAATCAAGTGACTAAAATTGATATCGAAAATGAAAAATTAAACAACAAAATTAAAGGATAGTTGAGAAATAAGAGATGAGAAGTGAAGAAAGAAAGGCACAATTGAAAGAACAATTAAACCAAGGGAGAAGAGAACTCAATCAAATGCACGAGAAACCAAATTGAATCCACAATATGATAACTCGATGATTAATCAAGCGAAGAAGATAACACAGGCAATTCGGGAATCCACCCTAATCACTCGATCTAAGCTATAATTGGAATTGAACCCAATCACTACCCTAATCTAAAGTAACTAAATATCAATGTCTATTCAAGACAATTCAATCATCCCAAAATCCAAGTAAAGAAAATGGCTAAGGCATCTATTTATAGTCCTTGACTTTTTACAAATAGCCTATTACAAAAATAGCCCAAAAATGACTATTTTAGTAATAACCTACAAGGGCCCTTCTTGATTGTCCAAATGACATCTTGATCGCCCATGACCTTGTATATTTATTGCTCCATGACTTTCCTCCGAGCTCCAAGCTATCATCCATATGTAGAAGTTCATCCTAATGTGCCCCATGCTAATCATGCTTGTATCATCCTCCCCTTCTTCAAAAGGATTCGTCCTCGAATTCGAACCTTGCAAAAACATGAGAAGGACCAACAACAAACATATCCTCATAGCATGAGGGTTAGCACAAGGGTTATCAATCATACCAACTTGCCAAGGAGGCACACATTTGACATACAACCAACTATCCTTTGTATTGAATAAGATCCATTCATCATATAAGGTGCAAAAGAATTGGTCATAAGCAACATCATGAGACAACTAAACCACAAAGGTCTTAATGGCATCAAGAATCTCAAGAGATAACATCACATTTACTTTAGGAGCCATAAGACACAATTGTTTCATTACCTCATGATAACACCTCACTAAAAATGGTGCAATCACCCATAAGGGTTCATTTTGGTCAAAGAAGTAAAAGACCCACATATCTCTACCTCCATACAAAACAAATCCCATACCATCATGGGTATCATCATAAGTAAAAAGGTAGTATAGAAAGGTGTTAAGCTCACTATTCTCATCTAGGGTGTGCCAAAATATAAGGACACTGGTAGATAAGAAGAAACATTTTAAGCACAAAACAAACCTCTCTATCAAGCAACTTTCCAAAGAAATAAAATGCACCAACGAAGCCATGCTACTAGAATGGTCGAGGAATCTATTAGGAGTCAAATCACTCCATATCAAATAATAATCCCAATGAATTGGGGTCCCTCCTATCATAGTATCAAGCATGCTTCCAAGAGTCCCATTTGAAACTCAGCTTGTCCAACCCTATGAAGGTAACAAGGAGCTTTCAATATCCATGGACTCTCCCAAAAACAAACAAGCAACGTAGCACCCACTAGTTGTGGTCCACACAACTTAAGCACAAGTGTGTCAAACAAGAATGCAACAATATAGGAAACTCCCAAAATAGGCAATGACACATTTGCCTTGGGGTTCACAAGTGTGAGACCACATTTGAGTAATGGGCCATCATATGAAAAAAGTAGTAAAGAAAGATGTTACTTAAATGAACTTCATACAAGGTGTGCCCACATATAGAATCACCCTTTGATCCATAAACATTAAGGCCTTGATCAAGAATGGGGTCACAGAAGAATGAAGGGGTTATTGGAGAACATACACCCTCTTTCTTTTGACCACTAACCTCTCCAATAGATGTACTATCATCTTTCAAGAAAAGAGTTCCATCTTCGAAAAGTGTGTCATCATACCGTAGTGGATTCTCAATCACTTGGTAGCCTTCAAGAGGGGCTACACTTATATCATGCCAAGACACACCACTATGCATTTCACCTGCAATAGTCATGTCAACATCAAATAAGAGATTATCCTTGAGAACACATTCCACCTCACAATCCTCATGAGAAGAAAAAGGAATGGAATCACAATTCAAGGATTCATCATTTAGGTGCAATGACTTCACATGACTATCTACATGACCAACTATATCAATGCCAACACTAAATTGAGGTTCCTTAAGTTCATCACAAAACTCCTCATTTAGTGGGTCATCATTACACATGATTTGATCAATACCAATATCAATTGATAATGAACTATCATTCAAAGCACATGTATCAACACTAGGTGGACACAAATTGATCTTACTAGAAGAATCAATTCGGTCATCAATACGATCAACTAGTGTAGCCACATTCTCAACATGCACATTATCAAAACATGGTAAAGAATCACATGACAATGTACTATCATTCAAGGCAAAAGTGTCAACACTAGGTGGACACAAATTGATCTTACTAGAAGAATCAATTCGGTCATCAATAGGATCAGCTAGTGTATGAACACTCTCAACAAATACATTATCACTATGTAACAAGGTGTCATCAAGATGATCACAAGGCAAAGGATCTTTAAGCTCACAGATATGCATTCCATCACTTACACTCAATTGGCTACTAGCCACACAAGGATCTTCAACTTTTGACAAAGTGTAAGGTTTAGCTTTGTTACCTTGTAGTTCATAGAAAGGATTGCATTCACCTTGCTTTTCAACATTGGAGAACATTTTCTCTTTTGGAAAGCTTTCTAGCACCTCATGATTCTTCATTGCTTGAGGTGCCTCACTAGGCTTGTCTCCAAGGATACCTGCACAAGAATCTAGACAACTAGAAAAGAAAGAAAGGTTACAAAAGTTAGTATAAGATTGTGAAAACCCTCTCATATCACTACTCACAATCTCTCCTTTTTCCACTCTAGAGTTGTCACATATCACACCCTTACTCGTCTCAATCTTTTGTCTCTCAATCTTATTGGAGTTAGGACAAGTGCCAAGAATTCCTTGGGAAGGGTTTAGAGATCCCTTCACCTCTAATTTCCACTTTGTGTTGCTAGGAGTAGCCTTCATTTCATTCATCAGATCCTCTTCAAGTACATTTCCACAAGGAGTAGCTTGTTTTGCTTTAGACTCCTTGGTATTAAGCTTGGAGACTTTTTGAGAAATTTTGTCAAGAGTTATTAGCATGGAAGCAAAATTTTTGTTCATCTTCAAAGTAATAGGATCCTCAATTGGGAGTGGTTCACTTGTAACTTTTGTTTCAAGAATCCGCCTCTCCCGATCATACACATCATAAAACAATGAATTCCCTCTACTTCTATGGCTCATTAATCCTCCCACCCTTCCTACAACATCATTACCATATGGAGAACTAGTCACATTAAAATGCGGATAAGAAGTACAAGTTCTTGCACCATAAGAAGTAGAGAATGTACAAGTTCTTGCACCATTAGAAGTAGAGAATGTTCTTCGACTATGGTCCATATGATGTCTTCTAATTAGTTCCACCCACACATCTATACCCGCTCGACTATAATAGGAAGTAGCACAAGACAAGGAAGGTAATTCATCCTCACAACTTCCCCTTCTATCACAATCATCCTCAAAAGATTCACAAGTCATATGGGTGAAAGTATCGTACCTCATATCGTCTTCATTACCATAGTGTGTAATATGAGAACCCCCATACCCTTCATCTTCACCATCAAATTCATGATAAGATACTTCTACTCCTTCATGTTCATCAAAAAAGCCATAAGCCCCATTCATTTCACATTCATCTCCGGAGTAGAAGTTCTTACCACCATATTGCTCATGATCACAATCATAGCCTTTATATGATTCACCATCGTACTCATGAGCTTCATTAGTTTTCTCACAAGCACTTAAAGAACCCTCATGTGGCTCATCATCACTATACTCATAGTTCATGTCTCTACAAGCATAGTCACTAATGTCATCTCCACAATAATCCGAAGCCATGGATGACATTCTCCCTTGTATCGCCTTTGGTACCTACAAAACTAGCAAACAAGTTAGTAAAAAAAAAAAGCCTCACATCACTCTTTATATGAACTATTAACTCACCTTCTATGGCTTCTTTCCCAAATTGATAGTGTTACTAGCTTGCTCAATCAATTCAACGTTATCTATGCTTATGGAGGAATAGATCTTTGTGACTCTTGAAAAAAAAGGATGACTTAATTAAAAACTAACGGACTTGAATCAAGAAAATTAACAACGAAATAAAAAGACAAAATCACACAAAGAAAAGCACCAAAAAAATCGGACTCAAAGAACTTGAAAATATTTAGTAGGGTAAGGAAAAACTAATAATTTTTTTTTAATTAACCAAGATTTGGACTAATAAAATTAATTGGGAAGGAATTTGGTTGAAATCCATGGAAAAATGCTTCAAAAAGTGGAGAAAACCTAAAAAAAAAAAAGAGTTGAAAATTGAGCTGAAAATCCATAGCAAAAGGATACTTGAGGAAGCTTCCAAGAATTGTTCCATGTGGTCCCCCCTGTACTACCTTTTGTCCTAGTCTTTGCCCTTTTTGGTCTTTTCCTTTGTACAAACAAGTACACCTCATTTTATTTTCCCCTTTTTGAATCAAACAATACCTTTTGAATAATTCTTCTTCAACAAGACATGAATTTCATGAAGAACACCAAGAACATGGATGAACTTCAAAAATTCATATCTCCTTCGTTTTTGCTCCAAATTCTACGAAATTCGAGATTTAAGCTCCTTTTGATATGGAGATCAAACCCCAATACTTTTAAACCCTCAATTCCAAACCAATCAATTCAGATTTTAAGACCCATTTTCCTTTTCTTCAAGCTATGAAGAACATCATTAACAAGATGAACTCCAAAATTGACAACTCCTTCATTTTAGCTCCAAATTTGATGAAATTCGAGATTCAAGCTCCCCTTGCTATACAGAACAAACCCCGATGCTTTTCAAGCTCCAATTTCAACCCAAAATTTTCAGATTTTGAAACCCACTTCAAATTATGAAGAACACCATGAAGATGATGAACTTCCAAAATTGGCCCCAATGGATTTCAACTCCGTTTGCTCTCAAATTTCAGATTTGAGCTCCTTTTGATAGAGAGAACAAACTCCAATACAAATAAACCTTCAATTCTACCTAGATCTTCAAACACACTACACCTTCCTCAAGTTTTTTCAAGCTCAACAACGGTGAAAACTTTAATTCACCTCCAAACAAGTTGAAACATTAGATCTAGACCCAATACCACTAGAAAATCACGAATCTAGTGATAAAAACACAAACAAAACTCAAATCAACCAATTTTTTTTTGATTTTTTCTCAAAAACGTTTTTTCACTATTTTTTTTAAAATTTTCAGATTTATCAACCTAGGATTGAGATCCGTAGAAGCGAATCCCTAACCTGACTCTGATACCAAAATGATAACAACCTCAATCAAGTGACTAAAATTGATACCGAAAATGAAAAATTAAACAACAAAATTAAAGGATAGTTGAGAAATAAGAGATGAGAAGTGAAGAAAGAAAGGCTAAATTGAAAGAACAATTAAACCAAGGGAGAAGAGAACTCAATCAAATGCACGAGAAACTAAATTGAATCCACAATATGATAACTCGATGATTAATCAAGCGAAGAAGATAACACAAGCAATTCGGGAATCCACCCTAATAACTCGATCTAAGCTATAATTGGAATTGAACCCAATCACTACCCTAATCTAAAGTAACTAAATATCAATGTCTATTCAATACAATTCAATCATCCCAAAATCTAAGTAAAGAAAATGACTAAGACATCTATTTATAGTCCTTGCCTTTTTACAAATAGCCTATTACAAAAATAGCCCAAAAATGACTATTTTAGTAATAACCCACAAGGGCCCTCCTTGATTGTCCAAATGACATCTTGATCGCCCATGACCTTGTATATTTATTGCTCCATGACTTTCCTCCGAGCTCCAAGCTATCATCCATATGTAGAAGCTCATCCTAATGTGCCCCATACTAATCATGCTCGTATCAGTTAG
This sequence comes from Capsicum rhomboideum, assembly GCA_031232105.1. Classification (NCBI taxonomy): domain Eukaryota; kingdom Viridiplantae; phylum Streptophyta; class Magnoliopsida; order Solanales; family Solanaceae; genus Capsicum; species Capsicum rhomboideum. The sequence goes on along the minus strand of CP124719.1, from coordinate 39,521,640 downwards.
TGAGCCAACTAATATTCCTGCACTGCTCAGCTTCGTACGAGTTCATCTGCGCCCCTGAACGGTGTGACAAACTTGTCTCCTATTTTTCCCTTGTGCCATTCACGAGGGTGATGGTCCGTTGAGTCTTTATCTGTGATAAGAAGGCACTTCTCCTGCCACTAAGTCAAGAGAGGCCTATCGTAGTTTTGTATTGGATTTTGTGATGAATCCTTATGCTGGATCCCCTCCTAGTGCCGCATGTCTCTAGGATTTTAGCCCATACAAATAGTCCCTTCGTCTTTTGGGATGCTAAGCCCAGTAGTTCTCGAAAGACAGAAGAGAAACGAAGATCTCCACTGAAAATGCCTTGTCCAATTCAGTCTTCTTTTGTGAACCGCAGCTTTACCACATGGGTGGCATAATAGTGGTGCACTGCCCGAGGCATCATAGGAAAGATGCCTTTTCCTGTCTCCACTTACCTTGCCCTTCTTTGGTTCTGTGAATTTCCCTTAGGTTATGTTTCTCTTTATTACTCCGTATCTCAATTCTCTATGTATGGTTCTTCTTTGAACCCTTTCTCCTTTTCTTTGTTCGCTGGCGGTGCTGCGAAGAAGAGGAAGAAGGAGTCAGATCTTTCCAAATCAATCATCAATGAAATCATCCCCAATATTTACTCTTTTGACTAAGATTTCAAAGTCCATGCTTTCAAAGACCCTAAAGGGAAAGACAAACCGATGGGCAAATTGGACTCCCTTGTTAAAGAAAGCGATCTAGCCATTTATCAGGAGAGACTGGCCACCCGAGGAATTTTGAGTGGAAGCCCCTCGATCATTTGAAAGCATCACTTTGTCAAGGTTCGATTGAACTTTTGTATACGCTTACTCGTATAGTATGGGCCTTGGAAATCCTTTAGATGAGGTAATCATATCGTTCTGTAACACCTTTCAGTTGTGCCTGGGTCAGCTTGGCCTAGGAATATGGAGAATTGTTGCTTTCCTCCATGCTTTAGCCGCTTTGATCGGCGAGGGATTCTCCCTAACACATTTAATCTGCTCTACTCCCCTCGTCTACCTTAAGGAGAGATAGTACAATTATGTGGTCGCAGAAAAAGGTCCCTTTTAGGTAACTTGGATGGCCCCAATGGCCGAGTTGGGCCCCCAAGGATCCTTCAAAAATTATTTCTCCTATATCCTGGATCACACATCATAAGAAATCTGAGCTGGAGCCTTTCTTTTATCCTACTTTCTTCTTATCAGTGTTTATCATTAATAGCTTATCGTTTATGAACTCTTGTGCAATATCTCGATGGCGTTCCCTCACGAGAATTGCCTTTCTCTTCCAGGTTAGAGAATTCTCTCATGGTTTGAGAAGAATTTGAATGCCTCTTCGACTGCTAGTCTATCCTAGGTGTATCTATCCAACCAGTTTGGTTGGAAAGCGAAGAACCATGGTACCTTTACTACCTTACATTAGCTGCTATTTTTTGGACTCGTCTTTTCTTAAGAAATTTTCTTCGCAAGCTTGACGTTGACTTAGTGATTCTATCACCCCAAATTGTTTCCACCAATCTAATAGGCTAAGAACATTGCACTATACTTCATGCCCTCATTGATGCTGCGACAGACCATGCTCCTATTTTCGAGCCTCAACCTCTGGAGGGAAAAAGAGAAAAACACCTGATTTTTCAGTGAGAAAAGCTGTTCCCGAGGTTATTCCCTTGGATGAAAGTTTTGAGGAGTCTAGGGGTGAGTCACCAACCTAGAGGTTGGAAACTCCCGACTTGCCTTGTTTTGAAGCTGGGGGTTTGTTTCAAGAGCTAGAAAATGCTGAAAAGGTAAAATCTGGATCTTGGCCCCTTATGGCGCTAACCAAGGTGGAGCCTCAAGAAAAAATGCCTTGACTTGGAAAAATCTCATGATGTTCAGATCGCTGGGCTCGAGATTCTTAAAGAAGCTTATATAGGTACCTTCAATTTTGCAAATGAGATTGCCAAGTTGAAGGCCATGCTCGATTTCACCATTCAGTTGGCCTCTAATGACGAATAGGCACCTACTCTTCTTTCTAAAGGGGAAGTTTTGGCAAACAAAACATCTGATGGTAGCTCAGCCCACGATCTCGAGGATTAAGGCGTAGTCTCTTTGACAATCAGGGTTGTTTTCCTGTGTAAATTTTGTACTCTTTTTTTTATTCATTTGTACCTTTAGGGTTCCACCTTCGAAATCTCAAGCGTGTCCCTTTGTATTCTTATTAGAATAATCCTGAAAATATTTTTTCATAGCTCTCCTTCCTTTACCCTTTTTTTGGATTAAAAAAAAAAGTCAGGCATAATTTTCTTTGAGATCTGAACCGTCAGTCCTAGGGTAAAGGCTAGCCGACCTAAGTGACTTATTTCCCCAAGACCATTGCATCATGTTCTAATGACATTAACTACATTACCAACATGGCGATTATCTGTGACCTTTCTTTTTCCATGCATTAAATTGGTTTTGTACTATAAAATCCAGCCTTTCTAGCTTGTGTCCTCACTTTGCACAAAACCCTTTCTTGTTTTAATCAACATTCTCTAGCATAAAGAAAAATTATTTCTTATGAGACGTTTTTCCCTTGTCTTTTCCAGTACTTAGGCTTTATGCTTTGCTCCTTCCATAGTTTTTGCCTTATTCTTGTCTTTGATCTCAACGTCATGCCTGAGATCTCATTGCTTAGGTTTTTGACGAGGGTACGGTAAAAACTGTGGGTGAGGCCAAGGATGAGAGTGGTGAGAGATAATTCACCCAACCACTATCTTTTTTAGCAGTCCTAAGGTTTGGGCTCATCCAACGGATCAATCCTTCGGGTTGCGAGCTGCGTCCACGCTTCTTAGAACTCTGTAGGGAGTTCCCACTGGCCAAAGGTAGTCTCATGCTTTTGAGTGAACTTGATAAGGCTTCCTTATCTAGGGGAAGTCCATATTGGGGCATGTCTTTTGAGAATCTTTCAGGAGACGGTGGGCCCTACTTAAGCTTTTTTGCTAACTTTGAGTTCCCCACCTTGTTGGCATCTGAAGGACTCTCATTTCTCTTATCGAGGCTTCTACCTTCATATATCTTCCCCAATGCCTTCCACAAAATTCTTTGCTCATTTCGAACAGTGTGCCCTTCTTTGAGGACTCCTATGCCATGGAAAAGGATGAACACATGTCGACAGATCTTGCTTGATGTGTTTTCTCCAAGGCCACAATCGAGAGCTATCTTTTAGCTTTATTGTAGCTCATCTCAAGATTATGTGTTTCATAATCTATAACCCTTTGTTGGTCTTATAATATGTAATTCGTAAACCATTTGAGTGTAATAAAGAATAGATTTTTTATACTTTCATATGCTCTTACGACTTTCTTGTTTTTTTGTGCACTTCCTTTTTAGCAATTTGTCTATTGTTTTTTGATTATGAAAGCATTGCTCTTAATCAAAAATCCCAAACTCATTAGCTCTACAGCTTTGCCGAACACACCTCCTTGAGAGACGTCTGTCTTTGTCACTAGGGGTTTTCCTCAAGGTGTCACGGCCTTAACATGTCTTGTTCCTGGAATTTTGTACTCAATGTATCTAGTTGGGTTAGAGTAAGCGTCGGGATGTTCAATGATCGAAGGTATTCACAAACCAATTTTTTTATTTCAGCACTTCTTTCATAATCATCTAGTAAGATCGGTGCACACTTTTCTTTTCATTCGACCGAAGACTTTTTAAGTCTAATTATATTAATATACCTTGCTACTTAAGTATGGATCCCTTTTATTTTAAGTGCTGAGCTTCTAAGTCTAGACGTCCCCAAGGTACATAAATTGTCACAACATTTTGAGTGTTCTCATGGTTGAGTTTTCCCCGAGTGTGCAATGGTGCTGCCTTGATTTTTTTCTATTGGATGATCAGTCCACAAGTTTTTTGTGAGTTCAATCCTTCCAATTGGGTTATGATGTTCCACCATCTCGATTGGAGGTCGTGTCTCGAGTTTGTTAATTTGAAAGCCATTCTCGACCTTTTTGGAAGTCTCTAGTGTCTTTTTGATGTTGTAGGGACTTCAAGGTTCTACCTTACCCTTTATTTTTAGGGTTCTGAGGGTTCGATGAGTCGTATCCTAGATCCCTGACTCTGGTTCGTTTCCCCTTATCGCTTGAAGTGAGCTTTTCCTAATGTCTTGGGGTTTCTTTCTCCAAGAATTTGTGTCACGTTATGCTTATACTCAGGAGCTTGTTTTCTATGCTAGGGATTTTGGTGTGCTCCATGTTTGCAAAAATATTGAAGCATATTTTTCAGAAGCCTTTTTATTCATATCATTATTTTTTTGAGACCACTCGATTGATTACACAATATGAAAAGAAATTCTAAATTCCTTTCGAAAGTCCTTACGGCTATCTCGTTAAAATCTTTCCAACAAAAAACCTATGAGTGACAAAAAGCTAGATGAAGAAAATAAGAGTATAGCGCATCCTTCTCAGTCTTTGTGCTTATCTCGCAACAACTGAGATCCTTATATCCAAATGGGTGGGTCTGAAGAGACTTCTCATGGTCGATCATAGCATTAGGTTTTTAGCTTCACCAAACTGTTAGCCTACCTTGTGATAGAGAGAAAGCTATCCCAAAAAATCTATAATATCTCAAAAGGAGGAAATTAAAAAAGAGATGATGTACCGTTACTTTGCCAAAAAGCGCTCAACTTATCATTTTTGAGGTGTTCTTGGGTTGACTGGTTGGTTGCTTCCCTCGACACCCTTTCCATAATTGCCTTTGGTCCAGTTACTCATGAACCACCTCAAGTGACCATCCTTTAGCAAGTCAGCAACCACCTCCCTGAGGTGCCGACAGTCCCTAGTGTCATGGGCATGTGACCCATGGGACTCTCACTATATGTTTTATTTCTTGAATCAAGGTTCAAGCGAACAGGTTTTGGGAACTTAGCCAATTTAATGTCTTGAATTGCCGAGACCAGTTACACTAGACTGATAATAAAGTAGTATTCTGAAAGTGGAGGGACCAGATAATAACGTATACTACAAGATTAACAACTTTCTTAGTTTGTAGCCCTCTCTGCTGAGAGTCACTGTATGTCTGCTTCTCCTGATGATCGAGATTAGTTTAAGAAGAGGGGGTAGTCATATCGGCTTATTCTGGTTTCAAATCCATTGCGTAAGGCACATACCTTCCTTAGGATGAGGCCTTCGGACCACCCCACCATGAGGAGTTCCTGACCCTCCTCTCCCAAGTATTCCATAGACTTTTCTTAACTTTGCCTCATTCCACGCTTGAGGGGTTTTGCCTACGACCCTCTTGTAGTCGTCTTCAATACGAAACTTGGAATCATATGGACTATGAATGTTTTCCCACATCATAGCCTCTAACTTGTTAGGATTTCTTTCAGATTGAACGAGACAACTGAGCTCTCAGGATTTAGGCCCTTAATAAAAGCTTTAGCAGCCCACTAGGCCGACACTATCAACAACTGCATCCTTTCCTTCTGGAATCTTATGACAAACTCTGAAGTAGTTTCGTGTCTCCTTGCTCTATCTTGAAAATATCTCCCCTCCAGGGCTGTAATTTCTTGGCTCCAGCATACACCCTAAGAAAACTGTCTGCAAACATATTAAATAAATTTTAAATTTTTTTAGGTAAAAGAGAATACCAAACCAGAGCTCTTTTCAATAGGGTCTCCCCAAACTTCTTCACCTTCAGAGATTCAGCCTCCTCCATTGTCAGGTCATTTCCATTCACGACCGTTGCGAAGAATAACAAATGTTCCTGAGGGTCTGAAGTTCTATCGTGCTTGGGGATGTCCAACATCTTGAACCTCTTCAGGATAGGTCTACTCACTGCGCTGGCCATGTAAGGTACCTTAGTGTAACTCTCCGAGTTTGATCCTTTGATGATAGGAGGAACTCCCGGGATCAATCGAGACTAAATTTCTATGCACTAGGCCTTCATCTCCCCCATTAGTATTTCCATTATAGTTTCCATTAAGGAGGCTGGGGTTCCATGCCCAACTTTCGCCTCCTTAGCTTTGCGTTCTTTAAATGGATCATCAAGCTCTTCATGGTCATCCCACTCATTTTTTACTGGGGAGTTTGAAGTCCCTTGGGTCTGACGGCCTTGAAGTTCATCCATTCTTCTATCTTGAGCCTCCATTCTCGCCATTAACTCCTTCTGAGTGTTAGCAAAGCTTTTGATGATCTTCTTGAGACCTTCTTAGCTAACTGCTCTTCCCTCTGCTTCCTCCTCTTTATTGAGGGGCCTACAGTCCTTTTTTGAGTGTTTAAGTTCATCAAATCCATATTAAGGTGCGGACTCCCATTATTTTGGTGGGGTTTTTCTAGCCCACTGGAGTCGTTCAAACCTAGAAACAGAGTTCTTTCCACTTTATCAATCACAACCACATCCTCAATTAGTTCTCTATCGTTAGCCATAACTTATTACTTACAAAACAAAGAATAACTAAGCTAGTAAAGAAGAAATAAGATTAAACCCACACAGTTGCTCAGGCCCCACGGTGGGTGCCAATCTGTTTATCATAGATTTTATACAATTAAATTTGTAGGTGAGTTAAGAGCATGCATTATAATTTAATCTTATTTTATGTCCGACTTACTAGAAGTTTAATTACTAGGTGATAAAGGAAACAAACAAAGTATAAAATTAGCGAAGTAAACAAAGTAAAGGAAACAAATCTGAATGAACCCAGAGTGAATATGAGTAGATTTGAGATCAATTCCAGGCTTTCCTAGCTGTTGACAGAGTAAGATTACCACAAAACTAGACAAACTATAAAAGATAAAACATGGTTAGAGACCAAAAAACCTATTGTATTTAGTGAGGGAATGTGAGTCAAGATCCTTTTACAAGTGAGGAAGAGCATCTATTTATAGGTTACAACATTAGGCCTTGGACAATTGGGATTCGACACTAGAGCTCTATAGTACTAAAACCTATGTTATTACGTCAGATGTTCAATTCGTTAGTGAGTTATCCAATATTCCTGCATTGCTCTACTCTGCATGACTTCATCTATTCCCCTGAGCAGTCTGGAAAACTTGTCTCCTATTTATCCCTTGTTCCATGTCAAGGGGTGACGTTCCGCTGAGTCTTTATCTGTTACCCAAAAATTATCTCGTAAGGTAAAATTTTTTCAGAACTATAGAAATCAACGAGCTTCAATCCTTAACAAATATGAGACTTTGAAATCCCATTCCCCCATATGCCTATATGGATACCATAAAATTAGAGGCTCCACATACAATAAGTTCTGATTATTATAGCATGTTGCAATATGCCATTGTTTTATATGAACGTTTAAGATGTTAAATGAGGGATATTTATTTTTTAATGTTAGGTCTATAATATACCACCTCAAGTGCAAGCATGCATCTTTTCCTTGAGACAAACATGTTAAAACTCTTTTTGACGAGGATAACAGTGAAACTTGAACTTATAACATGCTACTGAGCCAATTAATAGTGTATTATGGATAAAGTTGAGGTTAGTATAAAGGATCCCATTCATGTTGACACTAAAGAGCTATCCATCGATGCTACGGTTTAATATATGTAGAAGGAAGTTGCTAAGGAGGTGTCTATATCCAATATGAGCAATGCTCCTAGTATAAAAATTATCAAGGACACAACTAAACTTAACATTAAGAATTCTACTATAGACCCTAAAATTGTCCAGGTAACATCCAATGATAGGTAAGAGAGTCCAAAGAATACTGATGATACAAGTACTGAAGGCTACCCATTAAGGAACATCACTACTGAGGATAATAAAGACAAGAAGGTTATTTCCACTTCTATAAGTAACTTCCAATCATAGAAAAGGTTCAAAATGAATTTGAAGAACCAAGATTTGAGGAGGTGTCAAAAAAAGGAATCTATAGAAGGATTTTAGCTGGTGATAATTTGTAAGGAGGGACATTGTTATCAGTCTAGATAAATTTTTCAACTCTATGAGAGATGAACAACTTAAAGACTTTATTGAAAGTCCCAAAGACCCTGATACAAGTTGTGACAAGATACAAGACAAAATTACTATTTTTGATGAGTAAACGGAGCATGAGCGCATAGATCAATCTAAATCCGATGATGAATGTTCCAAGAGGTTCATTTATGAATACTATAGAATAGGGACTAAGCAACATGAACTGATGCACAAAGAGGTCAACCCAGAATACATGGCATATAACTTATCTTCCAGAGGTATCAATAGTCATAAATTGATGAAGAAGAATTCTTCTCTATGAAAAATTAGAGCCCAAAAGCTCAACAAAACTTTGAAAAGTAGGTATAATATTTATTTTATAAGGATCCAAGAATCTATCCTACAATACTCATCAGGGATAGATACAATCATAGCATATAAGAAATACACGTAGCATTCTATCATAACACAACAAAAATATTTAACATACATTTTTTTTGCAGTAAGCATAATCGATCAATTATGAAAGAGTTATGCATATCAACTGCACTGACAACTACACTATTCACTACATCAAATAACACAATCATCTAAAGGATGCATGTATCACTCATTTCAAACATAACTCGCAACATTAGAATACAGGTCCTACACCTATTAATGGCCTCTATCGGCTAGAATAACACTATTTCAACCCTTTAAATATTATCGAGATGCCATTTGGGACTGACTAATCCCAATTGTGATTGTTGAGATAATAATTGGAATCTGCCAGATAGCAATTAGACTCAACTTGGGGAGACAACACTGAACTAGCACGATAGGACAGAAGAAAGTAAGATAGATTTCTAGATGCCTTGTAGTCTCCTAAGGATTTAATATGGATGTCAGCACACCAATCCGAAGAACTCTACTCGATATTTGCTCTTATATTGGGAGACTAGTAGCCTGGGTTCTAATACCAACTTGTCATGAACCGATTCACGGATCATGTGAGCACCTACCTAACTTTACCCTAGATAGGAGAACCCTTACCACCAACTATTTAATTATTGTGAAAAACATTGTTAAACCTTAAGCATTAGTAAATAACAACTCTTTCTTTTAAAACAAACTTATTATGAATTATATTATAGAATTTAATTACACAACTCTCCAGAACCTAGTCTAAATAGATACAAAAAAACTAAACAAAACAAGGATGACTCAAGATACAATATCCATGTAAGAGTAGAACTATAACGACCCTTTCTATCATTACGGGTGAGGTATGGTCTTGGGAAATTTGGTAAGGTATTGGGTAAATTTAAAATTTTTTATCTTGATTTTATATTAGCTAACTCGATAAGAAATCTGTAAGACTTTTTGAAAGTGAATTCGGGTGAGTAGAACTCTCGATATCAAACTTGACGCAAAGGGGTTAGTTCGGGTTGTCATGGTTTGAGGGTGTGTTGGGAAAAAGGCAAAACTGAAAGGATTCTTGAGTTTCTACCTCTCCACTCCCGCTATAGAGGGTGAAACATTGCTATAGCAACTATCGCTATAGTGAAAAATTCCAGCTATAGAGGAAGTCAACACCGGTCAATCCCATAATAGCTGGTGATGCCACTATAGCAATGCCACTATAGTGGGATCAGACCGCTATAGCGGTGTAAATTGCTGTAAATGCAAAAATTTTACCCAAAATGGTTTATTATTCTAAACTCTTTTTTGGGGAAGGGCATAGGCTATTTGGGAAATTTTCTTCTATTTTCCATCGATTTTCTTCATAATTATAAGTATTTCATTTTCATTAACTAGTTTTTCTATTAATTAATCACTAGTTTATGGTTTTGGGACAAGGTTTAAGCTTGAATTTGTAGATTTTCTGGTGCAAAGGGGTAAATTAGGTGTAAAACCTTTGGGTTTTTGTTGTTAATCATTAATTTACTCTTGCATGTCATTAATTTTTTTTTATAGAAAATTAGAATTTTACTAATCACATAAGAAAAAGTACAAGGAGGGGAACATAAAACCTTACCTCCAAAAACAAAGGTGTTACTAGAATTAATGTTCCTTACTGAGGAAACATCAACTCCCTCCCATATAGAAATGAACCTACTATCTCCAAAAGGTTAAAGGAAACAACTACACAAGGGCTGATCATGATACTGGAACTATGGTGGTATCTTGATTCTTCTTCCCTTCCTACTTCTAAAGTTAACCATGCCTAATTTGTCCATTTTAAAGTAACCTTTAGCTTCAGTAGGTAATGGAGTAGTAGTATTGTAGGGTGGCTACCTGATGACTGTGTTTAGATAAAATATCTGTAGTAAAGTTAGCTTCTCTGTAAATGTGTTGGCATTGGAATGACTCCAATAATAGCACTAAATACTATAATTCAACAATGTACTGATAAATGCTCCATGGTGGTTGAATATCAACTTTCAACCATTTGACAAGTAACTCAGAATCCACCTCGAATATCACCTTCTTATGCCTATGCTGATTGCACCATGTGATACCTATAATAGCTGCTTGTAGCTTTGCCTGGTTATTGGTACCAGTTTCCAGTAGAACAACAAATACATAAATCATGTTACCCCTATAGTCTCTCAGAGTACCTCCAGCCCCTATCTGTCCAGGATTAGTCAAAGCACTACCATATATGTTAAGCTTAACCTGAGAGCAAATAGGTTTAGTCCAACAAACCTGTGTTATTTTCACTTCATCTTGACATTTCTCCATCTGTTGGATCAAACTACTCCAGTCTGTTAACCAAGTAATATAAGAAAGTATGGTTGAAAGTAACATGTGAATGCTTTTCTCAATGGACAGTCTGACCCTAGTACCACTGGATTTCTTGCCTCCATACTTACAAGAGCATCTATTTTTCCATAAGTTCTAGAATAAGAATATTGTAACTATGAAGTTGGTAGTTTTAGGGTGAATTAATGAGGGGAAAACCCTAGAATGGGTGAGATGATCGTAAATTGGCCTTGGGGTTAGGGATTAGGTTGTAATCCTTAACATGGTAGGTCATTTGGTTGATTATTGTTGTGTTCATGTTTATAGACCCCGACCAGGTAGAAATTACATAGAAAGGCAAGGCTCAGGATTAATTGAGTGGTGCAAGCTTTGATTGAGGTAGGTAATAGTTTAAAGTAGTTGAAACCCAATTTGTGGTATGTGTACATGATAACTAATTCTTAGTACTGTATGTACAATGTATGTTCAAGGAAAGTGAATGACTGTCTGATATCTTAAGTTTTAATCACATGTAATGAACTTACATGAAAACTTGTTGGTCTTTAATAGTATTGTTTCTATTATCATTGTGGTTGTGATATATGTTATTATTGTGGAATGTACTTATATTTAGACATCTTGACGAGATTGTGATATAAGGTTGGCAGACACTTGATGTATGAGATTTGGTACATGAACAAGAACTCGTCCCCTATAGGTCATGACTAGTGGGTGCACACATAAGACCCTTAGCATGTGTGTACAAGGTACAAGTGAGTGTAACGGTTCCTCGAGTGAACCAGGGATTATGTTCTTTTGATTTCATTGGTTTCTTGTATGAACTGAGATTTATGTTATTGCTATTGTTATTGTTATAAAGGATCCTTGAATGGTTCGGGTTGCTTGCATGATAGGACATAGCTCTATGTTGTCTATTACTTGTATGAATTGTACACGGATTATATGATTGTTGCGTCATGTTTCTTCACTAGGAGTCTTAATGTTGGTCCTAGTTGACTTGACTGGTTTGGTCATCCTTATTGACTCATTTGAATGAACATCATGTTGTATTTGTTATAGGGTTAAGTATTATGAACTTCAAAGATAGTTGCATGATAGGGTTCATGGTTGTCTTATTGTACGATGCTTTGGTTATGTGTCCATATTTCTTATTTTGGGTTGGATGATGACCCTATCAGCATACCATTATTTCTTGTGTGCGGATACTGCACATGCTCTTTTTTTGTTGAGTGTAGAGCATATTCCAGCGATTGTTTTGAAACCTCAGCTGTGACTTGGATCATATTCAAACTCAAGGATGAGCTGCATATTTCGGGCTACCACAGGTTCTTTTATTATTTTCTGGTCCCTTTGTTTCAGACTCAGATACTTCATTAGTGTTAGGGGTTGCATCCCCTCTTTTGACATTTGATAGAGTTTTGGTACGATGACTTTTAGTTCCTAGGGGATTATTTTCTATATTATTTTTCATTATGTTATTGGATATTACTCTTATTCAATGGAATTGGGTTTAGTTGCCTATTTTTGGGCTAAGTGTTGATTGGCTTATGGTTTTAGTTGGTTCTCCTATCGGGGGTTTAGTGTGGGTTTCACTTATGGTGGGTTTAGGTCATGAGAAAGTTGGTATCAGAGCCCTAGGTTCGTTGATCTTCTCATACCAAAATGGGTCTAGTAGAGTCTTGCGGAATGGTACAAAAACATCTATACTTTTCTTTGAGAGGCTATAGGACCTTAGGAAAACTATCCTTTCTTTATTCTTTCGTGATATGACTTGATTCCAATTGGTATCTGGCGATCCAAATTGGTATCTATCCCTCTTCATTCTTTTGTTCGCAAATGGTGGACACTAAGTAGAATAGAGTGAGAGCAGCAACCCTGGAACCTGTAGCTCCAGCTTTGAAACTGGATGTTTGGGGATGAGGATAATGTAGGGGTAGGGGAAGGGGAAGAGAGATAGCAACGCTCGCCAGGGGTGGAGCTCAGGCAGCAGCTGACTTGGTTTATTAGAGGTCAGTATCACCTCCCCCACCCCAAGATCATTTTGAAGAGGTTGAGGCAGTGGATGAGGATGTTTTGGAACCAGAGGTAGCCACACCAGCTAGAGGTGCAACTCTTCCTCCAATGTCTTCTGAGGTTATTCAACAGGTTTTGTTTTTTCTTAGCAGTTGACTGGTACTGGAGCCACTCTGAGTGTGCTGACTTTTTAGGTTTCGGGTTCTCATCCCACTGCCACTTTAGCTCCTAGAATGGATGAGGCTTCGGGTACTGATGTGTATCCTCGTGTTGTGTTAGGCCCCCTCATGACCAGAACCGAGCATGAGTTATTGACCAAGTTTCTAAAAATGAAGCCTCCTTAATTTCATGGTACTGAGATTGAGGATGCATTTGAGTTAATCATTGTCTTCTATGACATACTTCACAAGTCGGGGATTGTACAACAGCATGGTCTTGAGTTCATGACTTTCCAACTGCAAGGGAATGCCAAGCAGTAGTGGAGAGCCTATGTTGAGTGTCGGTCAACAGTTTTGCTTCCATTGACTCGGGCTCAATTTCATGCCCTATTTTTGGAGAAGTATGTGCCTCGTACCCTTTGTGACCATAAGAATGATAAGTTCTTGGGCCTTGAACAGGGCATTATGTAAGTTGCTGCCTATGAGGCCAAGTTTCATGCTCTGTCTCACTATACTACTCAGCTGTTGGGCACTGAGAAGGAGAGGATCCGATTGTATGTTAAAGGTTTGAACACTGATCTTCAGGTTTTGTCTGTTCACATGGCTTTTGTCGGGAAAACCTTCAATGATGTAGCTGACTATGTGAAAAAGCTTGAGAGAGTTCAGCAGGCTGGTCAGGCTAAGGCATTAGCCAAGAAGTCACAAAATACAGTCAACTTTAGTGTTTTGTATTCTAGGGGTCTCAATCAGTAGGCTCATCCAGCCTGCCCTATTCAGTCAACTTTTCCAACCTCCACAGTTGGTCATTCAGGGGCAATTCAGCTGCCCATAATTGCTAAAGCTAAGAGGGTTCCTATTTTTTGGCCAATAGGCCTTCTCTTGAGCGAGACTGTTATTATTGTGGTGCTGTAGGGAAATTTAAGAGAGAATGTCCTTTGAGGCAGGCAAGGAGTCGGAATAACAACATAATAAGGTTATGGTTCCAGCAGGTAGAGGTGGTTGTGGCAATGATAAGGGTAATAATCAGAGAGGTAGTGGTGGAGATAGAGGTAATGGTAATGTAGGAAAGGTTTGGAGCACAACCAACTACAGAGGTTTCCCAACTTTATGATAGGGCTCACTGTGCCTTCCCAGGCAAGACAGAAGCTGAGGCATCTGATGCCGTTATTACAGGTACTATTCTCATTTATGACCGGATGACTTCTATTTTGTTTAATCCGGGTTCCACTTACTCTTATGTATCTATTAGATTTGCTTTAGGTCTAAAATTAGTATGTGGATGTACTTTAATCTCCTATATATGTTTCTACTTCAGTTAGGGATTCTTTTGTGGTGACCCATGTTTATTGTGCATGCTCTGTGTTGTTTATGGGTTTTTAGACCTAGTAGATTTGTTTATTTTGGATATGCTGGATTTTGACATTATTTTACGTATGACTTGGTTGTCTCCATATCATACTGTCTTGAACTGTAATGCTAAGACAATGACTCTAGAAATCCTGGGTATGGGTAAACTAGAGTGGGAGGGAGTGTATACGCCGGTGAAAATTATATCTTTTGTTTCGACTATAAGCTAGTGTTGAAGGGGTGTTCAGCCTTTCTCGTTCATCTTTAGGATGTTAGTGCCGAGTCTTGTTCTTTTGAGTCTATTCCTATGGTTTTTGAGTTTTAGGAGGTAGTTCTTACTGATTTGCCTAGTATGACTCTGGATTGGGATATTGATTTTTGTATTGATTTGGAGCCGGGCACTCGCCCAATTTCTATTCCTCCTTATTACATAGCTTCGGCGGAGTTAAGGGAACTCAAAACTCAGTTACAAAACCTCCTTGATAAGTGATTTATTCATCCCAGTGCTTCACCTTGGGGTGCTCCAGTATTGTTTGTTAAAAAAAAAAATGGTAGTATGAGGATGTGCATTGATTATAGGCAGTTGAACAAGGTAACCATCAGGAATAAGTATCCCTTACCTCATATAGATGACCTCTTTGACCAGTTGTATGGTACTTCGGTATTCTCTAAGATTGACTTAAGGTCGGGTTACCATCAACTGAAAATTCGGCCTGAGGTTATACCCAAGACAACCTTTAGGACTCGGTATGGGCATTACGAGTTCCTAGTAATGTCTTTTGGGTTGACCAATGCATTGACAACCTTTATGAGCTTGATGAACGGTATCTTCAAGTCTTTCTTGGATTCTTTTGTGATAGTTTTTATTGATGATATTTTGGTTTACTCTAAGAGCAAAGAGGAGCATGCAGGTCATCTTCACATTGTCTAGGGAATTTTGAAGGAGAAGAAGTTGTATGCAAAGTTCTCAAAATGTGAGTTCTGGTTTTCTTCGGTTGCCTTCTTAGAGCATGTGGTCTCTTAAAAAGGGTGATAGTAGATACCCATAAGATTGAGATGATTAAGAGTTGGGTTCGGCCTTGCTCTGTGATTGAGGTAAGGAGCTTCGTGGGTCTTTCTAGTCACTATCGCAAATTTTCCAAGAATTTTGCTTCTATTGCTACTCACTTGACAAGATTGACCTAGAAGTAGGTGCCATTTGTGTAATCGGATGAGTATGAGGAGAGCTTCCAAAAGCTCAAGAAATTTTTGACTACAACTTCTATTCTTACATTGACGGTTGAAGGAAAGGATTTTGTTGTATTTTGTGATGTTTCACTCTTGGTTTTGGATGTTGTATTGATGCAGGACAGGAATGTCATTGCTTATGCTTCAAGGCAGTTGAAGCCTCATGAAAAAAATTACCCAACTTATGACTTGGAGTTGGCAATGGTGGTATTTTCACTTAAGATTTGGAGACACTACCTTTATGGTGTCAAGTGTGACGTATTCACAGACCACCGCAGCCTGCAACATGTGTTCACATAAAGGGATCCAAATTTGAGATAGAGTTGATGGATGGAATTGTTGAAGGATTATGATGTGACCATCCAGTATCATCCGAGTAAGGCCAATGTGGTGGCAGATGCATTGAGTTAGAAAATTATAAGTATGGGTAGATTAACCTATTTGAGGGTATCAAGACGAACCTTGGATAGAGAGTTTCAAGTTCTAGCATCACGATTCATGTAGTTTGGTGTTTCAGAATGGGGTGGAGTGTTGGCTAGTATTTAGGTAAATTTAACATTCCTTGATGAAATCAAGGCCAAACAGTTGAGGATAGGAAATTAAACAAACTTCAAAACAAGGTGGTATGTGGTGAGGCTTTAGACTCCACACATGACACGTGTGGAGTATTGTGGTTTAGAGGGCAGATATATGTTCCTCAGGTTGGTGATTTAATTCAGAATATGCTTGTAGAAGCTCATGGTTCATGATATTCAATTCATCCAGGTGTAACCAAGATGTATCATGACTTGAGGCAACTTTATTAGTGGCTTGGATGAAAAAGGACATAGTGGAGTATGTATCCAAATGTCACAACTGTCAGTAGGTAAAGTACGAGCATCAAAGGCCTGCAGGTTTGCTTTAGAGGATGCCCATTCTCGAGTGAAAGTAGGAAAGGATAACTGTGGACTTCATGGTAGGTCTTCTTAAGACCTT
This sequence comes from Capsicum rhomboideum, assembly GCA_031232105.1. Lineage (NCBI taxonomy): Eukaryota > Viridiplantae > Streptophyta > Magnoliopsida > Solanales > Solanaceae > Capsicum > Capsicum rhomboideum. The sequence goes on along the minus strand of CP124719.1, from coordinate 39,505,253 downwards.
GGAAAAGTATGACTCGATTTGGGTCATAGTGGAAAAGCTGACAAAATCAGCTCACTTTATTTCGATTAGAGTGGACTACAACTCTAAGCAATTAGCCAAGATATACGTTAAGGAGATAGTAAGGCTGCATGGGGTGCCATATTCTATCATTTCAGATAGAGATATAATCTACACATCTAAATTTTGGTACAAGTTGCATGAAGAGTTGGGCACCCAACTCACTTTTAGTATAACTTTTCATCCTCAGATGGACGAGCAGTTGGAAAGGACGATTCAGGTGATTGAGGATATGTTGAGGACATGTGTGTGATCAATTTTGGGGGCCATTGGGACAAGTTCTTACCATTGTGTGAATTCTAATACAACAATAGTTATCACTCAAACATTGATATGTTCCATTCGAGGCACTCTATGAGAGGCAGTGTAGATCGCCCATAGGGTAGTTTAAGACTGGTGATATTAAGCTTTGGACACTGACTTGGTGAAGGAAGATCAGGAAAAGGTGAGGTTCATCCAAGCCAAATTACTGGCAGCCCAGAGCAGGCAAAAAAAGTATGCGGACCGTAAGGTAAGGGACATGTCGTTCAAGGTTGGTGAACAAGTTTTGTTGAAGGTGTCTCCTATGAAAGGAGTCATGTGATTTGGCAATAAGGGCAAGCTTATCCTTTGGTATATCGGTCCATTTGAGTTTTTTGAGGATGTGGGTCTGGTGGTGTACAGATTGGCATTGCCGCCAAGCTTGTCGGGGGTCCATCCAGTGTTCCATGTATTTATGCTTAAGAGGTATTATAGGGATGTGGATTACATTATTTAGTGGGATCCAGTTTTGTTAAATAAGGACCTTACTTATAAGAAGGAGATAGTTTCTATTCTTGATCGGGACATTCAAAAATTGAGGAAAAAGGAAATTAGATTGGTAAAGGTACAATGGAAACATCACCCGGTTGAGGAAGCCATTGAGAAATTGAGAGGGATATGTGGGACAAGTACCCTCACTTGTTTGAGGATACAAGTACTCCTTTTTCTCTTCTTGACTTGGCGCTCATTTTCTAAATTTGATCATTTGAGAATGAACGATGGGTAAATTGGCATGTGTTGTAACGACCCTGTCCGTCATTATGGGTGACTCAATCATGGAAAAATTTGGGTCAAGATTTTCCCTGAGGTGAAAGTTAAAAATTTTAGGCAAGGCTAGTTTCGAACGAAATTGGAGCGAGGTATGGTCTAGGGAAATCCGGGAAGGGATTGGGAAAATTTAATAAAGCTTATCGTTTTGATAAGGAATCCATAGGACTTTTTGAAAGTGAATTCGAGTGAGTAGAACTCCCGATATCGAACTTGACAAAAAGGGGTTAGTTTGAGATATTATAGTTGGGGTGTGTGTTGCGAAAAAGCTAAAACTAGAAGGATTCCCGAGTTTCTTCCTCGCTAGTGCAGCTATAGAGGGTGACACATCACTATAGCGACTCCCTCTATAGTAGAAAAATTCCCGCTATAGCATAAGTCAATGCCGGTCAATCCCGCTATAGCGGCATTTTAGGCTGCTATAGTGGGGTAAATCACTGTAAATGTAAAAATTTCCCCAAAAATGGTTTATTATTCTAAACTTGTTTTTGGGGTAGGCCATATACGATTTGGGCAATTTTTCTCTATTTTTCATCAATTTTATTCGTAAAGGTAAGTGTTTCATCCCCATTAACTAGTTTTTCGATTAATTAACCTTAAAGTCACTAGTTTATGGGTTTGGGGAAAGGTTTAAGCTTGAATTAGTAATTTTTCTGGTGCAAGGGGTAAATTAGGTGTAAAACTTTTGGGTTTTAGTTGTTAATCATTAATTTACTCTTGCATGTCATTAATTTACTAATATAACCATGAAATTTGTAGTTTAAGGGTGAATTGATGGTGGGAAAACCCTAGAATGGGTGGGATGATCATGAATTGGCCTTGGGGGTTAGGGATTAGGTTGTAATCCTTGGCATGGTAGGTCATTTGGTTGATTATTGTTGTGTTCATGTTTATAGACCCCGACCAAGCAGAAATTGCACGAAAAAGCAAGGCTCAGGCTTAATTGAGTGGTGCAAGCTTGGATTGAGGTAGGCGATGGTTTTAATGTAGTTGAAACCCAATTTGTGTTATGTGTACATGATAACTAATTCTTAGTATTGCTTGTACAATGCATGTTAAAGGAAAGTGAATGATTGTTGGATGTCCTAAGTGTTAATCGCATGCAATGAACTTACATGAAAGCTTGTTAGTCTTTACAAGTGTTGTTTCTATTATCATTGTGGTTTTGTTGTGATATCTGTAAGCATAGTACAACAAGACAACCATGAACCCTATCATGCAACTATCTTTCAAGTTCATAATATTTAACCTTGTAACAAATATGATGTTTAGTCATATGAGTCAACAAAGATGACTAAACCAGTCAAGTCAACTAGGACCAACATTAAGACTCCAAGTCAACAACCATGCGCAATCATCATTTTCTATTTAATATCTTTATTGTCCTTTGTATCTAGGAAGAAAGAGAACATCTACCTTCTCAGATCTGATTCAAGAGATTTTAAATAAAATTAGGGGCTGACCTTTAAAATTTCTTTCTATTGGTGATAAAAGTATTCTGATGAATCATGTCTTACAAGCTATTAACAATATGCAATATCCTAAAATTATTTTTGAACTTATTAAAGATACTTCTAATAGATTTATATGGAGTGGTTCAAATGGTAACAAGAGGTTTCACTGGTCTTCTTGGAATAATTTGTCTTACATCATAAATGAAGGGGGTATTAATTTTAAAAATCTTGATGATATTAACAAGACTTTCACCACCAAATATTGCTAGAAGTTTAGAACATACAAATATTTTTGGTCCCTCTTCTTAAAAATATAGTATTATTTCGAATTCATCCTCTGACTAATTAATGGAAAAATGGTCAATCCCATAAATGAAAGGCTATGTTCTCTGTCAAAAATTTAGTGAGAAAAAATATGGGGTGAATTATTGAAAAAGGAGAGATGTCTTTTTGTATAATAATTGGATAGATCTTGGCCTCTTTTTTTAATAAATTTCTAGATCTAGGTTCTAAACCTAGTTAGTTTGAATATAAGGAATGCTTACTGGAATTGTTAATGAAACTAGCCAGTGTGTGATAAGGCTATCTCTGATATGATTAAATATCATATTGATTCTCACTGATAAACTTAATTTTTCTATATAGATAGTTAATTCTTATGGAAAATTCAATATTAGGAGTGCTTGGAATTTTTTGAAGACTCCCAGAAATTATGAGTGTTTAATGCTATAAAGTTATTCCTTTTAAAATTTCCATTATGTCTTCGAGGGTATTTGATAGAAATATACCTTCTAGTGATTTTATCATCTCAAGATGCAAGCTTCTGTTTTTCCTAATTACACTTGTTGTAGGGTTCCTCAACCCGAAAACATTAATCACATTTTTTTTTCAAAAATTATATTGCCCCTTTTGTTTGGAAACACTTTGCAAGCTCTTTTGACATAGAGGTCCTTTGGTGGCTATTCCAACTGTGTGTAGTACCCAGAGGAACACCAAGGCTCCTAATTCCATTATATTCTTTTTTATTATCTTTCCTGTTAATATTATCTAGGAATTAACTTTGTGTAGATGCACCAACAAATATAACAATCAAAGAACCTATCTCCCATGGATCATTTGCCATATTTATCAAATCATCCTATTGATAATGACATATTCTGTTCAGTTGGAAAGAGGTTTTGCAATTATTTCTGAGGCCAAAGCTATGCTATATGATATTCAATGGTATTAGAATTGGAAACAAATTCCATGATTCTACTTTGTAGCAGCAAAGACACTTTATCAAGAATTCCTGATAACTAATCTCAATCATCAACGAATGCAGGAATCTTTTTTTATTGATATCAACTTTTTATTCATCACCTTCTAGTCACAAATAAATTTGCCTCACTGAGCTATACTACAAAGAATGAGATAATCTTTTGTCCTATGAAGAGCTCCCAAACCAGATCAAAGGTTGTGTAAATACAGATATTTGGAGGATTTATAATTTTTAAGTTATTAAGATAAAAAACATCGTGAAATCAACATGGAGATGTTGTATAGTCTCTACATCTAGGTATAATTTTTTGTAAGCGGCAAATGAGTAATAGAGAATCCCTCTCATGTACTTTTGTTGCCTACTCTGTCATTCTTAAGTTGATTAGATTTAAGAGTACCTTTATAAAGATGTGAGCTTGTCCATAATCTTTATTTTTGCCACGAGGTTAGGTACTGAATGTCTCTTTTATGTATTTGGATTATACATTGTAGGGGTCTGCGTAACCCCACACAAGGAATGTGTCTTAAACTAAAAAAAGGAAAAATTTCAAGAAAGGAGGTTTGAAGTAATAGAAAATGAATGATGCGTGTTTTAGTACCCAATAATAATGATGTAAAAAGGAAATGTTAACCACTTCTATTCATATGATTTGACATGTCACTAAATCTATATTACAAACAAATAGTAAATCTTACATGACATCGACTTGAGATACCGACATTAATGAACAATTATAAGATAGGCAAGCCTATGATACTCTTTAATGTTGTATGCGCATTCTGTGTTTACACGCACATGATTATTTGGATGATTATATTGTTCATTGGTGGCATTTTATTGATCCTGAGGTACATTGCAATTCAAATGGTTACATGGTTTCATTTTTCAATGTGTATAAGCAAATGAAAGAATATTATTTGATTTTTATTGTTGGCTAAATCGAGATTGCTTGACAAGAAATTTCAAGGCCGTTTATAATTCAGTATTGGATAAAAATGTAAATATAAGAAAAAGAACGAAAAATTATCTTTCTTTTTTCTAGGTGTGTATCAACAATTCTACCTACTTTCACTCTTTTTTTTTTTTTTTTTTTTTTTTGCAAATTCTCAGCTAAAAAGAAGTTAAGTTTGTACCAATCACTCCATCCAGGAAAAAAAATCCCAGGTGGGATAAAAGGGGTTTGGGAAGAAAAGGAAAGAAGGCTTAAGTTCTATGTATTATCAGCATATAACATATTAAAATAATTAGGTTATATATAAATATATTGATGCTAATTTAGCTAGATTTGTCTGGCCGCGCGGACTACCGTCCGCCTTAGAGATCCTGCCAACTTGGTATCAGAGCCATGATATTTAAAGTTAATTTGTAATAGATGTGATAGTATTCAACATAGTTATTTCTCAAAATGGATATGAGAGAATCTCATAAAAAAAATGATAGATTAGAGGAGTTAGATGTACCTCTTAACTTAGATTTATTAAACCGATGGATAATTCCTGAAGTTAAAATAAAAAAGATTTATGATTATGGCTGGTTTGACCGCCTTTCTTCTACTCAGTTAATAAAAACGACTGAAAAATCTCTTTCTTTAAACTCTTCAGAATAGACTATTCGTCTATTAGATAAACGCGATATTGATGTTTATAAACATAAATATAATTTTGTGCATATTGGCATGGTTCAGATCGCATTTAACCCTTTAACCCTTAAAGGGTTACTGGAAACATTTCTGGCAGCTCTAAGAGATGCAAGAAATCTGAATTTTCGACAGTCTTTGATGGGATCGATAGAATCCACTGTGGCCTATAGTCCGGTTTATTTTAATACTCAGTCAAATTTACAATTATCTTTGTCTGATGCGAATATATTAGATGATTTAACTTTGAATGTTAAAACGCATGGATATAACTATGCACCTGGATCTGAACTTATTTATTTATCTTATCGCATATATTATAAATTTCTGACATCTTTAAATCCACGATGTAAATTATATGATACATCCGATCAAACAATTCTGTTTGAAACAAATTTTTTAAAATAAAAAATTACTACTCGTCGACCTATTCTATGGGAAGAAATTAATTTTCCAAATACTTGGGTTTTAAATTCAGTTATTTCCCAAAATCAATTGGCTGGTCAAGTCACCAATGAAAATTTCTCACATATTTCTCAGACCACTGATGGTCAAATTTGTATTCAATTTGAAGATAAGACTTCTGTATATAACAGACAGTCTTTTTGTGGTAGTAGTCGATTGACTTCCGTACCTTCTATGATAGCTCCAGTTGAACCTACATACGGTCCAGCTAGAATCAATAAACTTCCTTCTCTGCATACCATACCTTCGAAGCCTAGTTGTATAGAAAAATTTAAAATAGACCCACAGACTAATATAGTTCAAGCGTGTGATGATAATTCTGATAAGGATATTCCTTCTGCATCCGAAATGGATTTTGACCCAAATCGTGTTTAATGATTCCACACATCATTGATTTTAGTCCAGGTTCACTGGCAAGAAAACATATTCAAAAGATTTTTTTTGATGAAAAATGGAACCAATTTAGAACTTGGTTCTTTGGCGCTTATAGCGAAGAGAATATGAGTAATATCTCTCAAGAATTTTATGAAACTTGTGCTTTGCATAATCAAATTATGTTTTTCGTACCTTGGTTTATAACCACTTATTTGCCTTTATATATTAAGGCCATTGAACGAACTTATAAGGATGCAAATGGAAACCTTATTAAATCTGTGTTTCCCCCGCAATCTTCTTTTGTTATGCCCAATAATACAGGTATAACTTTTAACGCTTTTGAACAATTTATTGATAATGAAGTTGGAAAAGTGAGTATTTCTGAGATAAATAAACTAGTCTCTCAAAATAATTATTTGGGTTTGTATGTTAAAGTCTTAGGAGAACAAATTGTTTCTCTTGACAAAAAGGTTGATGAATTAACCAAACTAATTAAACTCATGAGTAACGGCAAAATAGACGCACTGACGAGTTTAACCAAAAAGATTAGTGATAATATTGTGAAAAAAGATGTTGATTCGCCATCGATTTCTCAAACAACATCAACATCTGTTCCTCGTATTATCTCTAATTCTATTCAACGACCTCCCGAGATTTCAAAATTTGCAATTAAAACTTTTGATGATTTAGAAGTATTACTTGAGCAAAAATTTGCAAATTTGAATATTAAAGCTATTGATTTATCTGCTTAGTTTGTCGATACTCTCGACCAATCTTCTCATCCTAAAGAAGAATTCATAGTCGAGTTCAACAAACTCCGTCATAGTACTAAGCATCCTCATTTTGCTGATAAACCTAGAATGCGGTCTAATTATTATCCTAGACCTACTTCCCAAGATGTTCTTATAGAAGAACGAGATTGTAATCAGACTAATACGTCTTATGGAGGATCTGATTTTTATGAATGAAACATAGATGGTTTGTCTGATCGACAACTAACCATTCAAGTACACAGGATGATTATGTACGCAACTATTGTTAGGGTCACTACCCCTAAAAATGCCGATGGTAGTCCAAAAAATTCAGATAAAGTTATCTGCAAAATGATTATTGCAGGATTTACTGGTCAACTTCCTGGCTGGTGGCATAATTATATGCCCTTAGAAGACAAAACTGCTATTATTAATGCAATTAATATGGAAGAAAGTACTGATAATTTAGGTCATAAGTTACATGCTGGTCGAGAAGATGCATTATATACTTTGGTTATGACTATTCTCGAACATTTTAGTGGTAGATTTACCAGTAACTATGAGACTATCAGAACTCTTCTCAATGGTCTTAGATTCCGTCATTTAGGCGAATTTAGGTGGTATAAGGACACCTTTCTAAGTCGGGTTCTAGAACTACCTGTTGAAGATCATAGTGAATATTGGAAAGTCAAATTTATAGATGGTCTTCCTCCTTTATTTGCAGAAAGAGTTCGGAAAATTCTTCGAGGAAATCTTAGTGAAATTCCTTATAATAGTTATACTTACGAAAACCTGATAGGAATTTGTACACAAGAAGGATTAAACTTGTGTAATGATTTAAAATTAGGTCAACAACTTAAAATGGATAAGCTGAAAGAACGCTCTCAATTAGGAGACTTTTGTGCCCAATTTGGCATGACTCAACCTTCTACGCCTCAAAGACACAAGAAGAGCAAGTATCATAAAACCTCCACTCCAGACGATTATATCTACAAAAAATATCGATCTAGGCAATCTAGATACAGATCCAAAGAGGAGCGTGATGCTAGAAAAGCTCACCGTAAATCCACTAGATTTACCAAAAATAGATCTAAGCGAGACTTAGCAAAGATTAAGTGTTATCACTGTGGAAATTTTGGTCATATTGCCCCTAACTGTAAGTTAGAAAAGCTGAAAGCTTTAGAATTAGACAACGATTTGCATGAAAAAATTTATGGTATGCTATATACTTCTGGGTCTGATTACGATTATGAGGATATCAAGACCGATTCCGAAGTAGAAGTTGATTTACTTGATTTTTCTGACGATGATATCTGAAATAGTGCTTGTACTACATGCACAGGTGATACTTGTGTCTGTGATAATGATATTTTTTACCAAATTCAATCTCAATTTCAAAATTTGAATGTTCAGACTATTACCTCTGAAAATGTGATTGAACTCTTAAAAGAAGTTACTGATAGTAATCTTCGTGAAAAAATTATTAATTTAGCCGTCGGTTCTACTTCCAGTGCCGGCATCCCAATTTCAAAACCAAGTCCGATGACTGATTTTAAATATTCTAGTCCATATTCTTTATCAGAAGTTCAAAAACGACTTTTGAAAAAACATTCTCCTTCTAGAGAAACCAATTTTACCGATCTAAAGGTGGAAATTGAAGCTTTGAAAAATGAGATTAATACTCTCAAACAAAATCAAATGATTTGTGACCATAGGATCACTCAAATTGAAAATTTCAATTTCCTTACTACCAATCCTTATGGAAAAAGGAAAGTTTTTGACCAACAAAATGAAGATAAAGAATCTTCTGAAATAATCGAATCTTCATCAGGTCCTAAGATTGATATGTTTTTGGGTATGATGCAAATAGTAACTACTCATCGATGGTATATTAAATGTACTAACCTGATTGATAATCACTTCTACGTTAATAACATTGCTATGATAGATAGTGGTGCTGATGTTAGTTGCATTCAAGAAGGACTGGTGCCTTCAAAATATTTTCGAAAAACAACTCACATGGTTAAGTCTGCATCAGGACATGCTCTTGATATAGAGTATAAATTATCGAATGTGCATATTTGTCAAGATAAAGTTTGCATTCCACATTTTTTCTTTTTAGTCAAAAATCAACTTTATCCACCAATTATATTTGGAACCCCTTTTATTAATGCTATTTATCCATACGCATATTGATGATAAGGGATTTTGTGCTACCTATGATAGCAAATTGATTAGTTACACATTTGTTACAGATTCAGTGATAAAAGATATTAATGCTTTGATTAATTTAAAGCAAAAACATGTTGATTCTCTACAATTAGAAATTTTCAGCATAAATATTACTGATACTTTACAATCTCCAAAGGTTCAAGAGAAAATTAAATTGATTTCTGAACAACTTGCAATTGATGTCTGTGCTGACCATCCTAGTGCCTTTTGGAACAGGAAAAGACATATTGTTACTCTCCCTTATGAAGATGACTTTTCTAAGGATAATATCCCTACAAAGTCCAGAACCTGCCAAATGAACACAGAATTAGTAAATTTTTGCAAAAGGAAAATAGATAATTTATTGCAAAAGGGTTTGATAAAACCCTCTAAATCTCCTTGGTCTTGCACTGCTTTTTATGTAAACAATGCAGCCGAAAAAGAAAGAGGTGTGCCCAGATTGGTCATTAATTACAAACCTCTTCATAAATTTTTAAAATGGATTCGATATCCGATTCCAAATAAAAGAGATCTTCTTTTCAGATTATATGATGTCAATATCTTTTCTAAATTTAATTTAAAATTCGGTTACTGGCAGATACAGATTTCTAAAGTTCATGCTTATAGAACTGCTTTTAATGTCCCATTTGGAAAATATGAGTGGAATGTCATGCCATTTGGATTAAAAAATGCACCTTCTGAATTTCAGAAAATTATGAATGATATTTTTAACCCTTATATGGAATTCATTATTGTCTACATTGATGACATTTTGGTATATTCCAAAACTCTCGAATTGCATATTAAGAATTTAGATATTTTTAAGAAAATTATTATTCAAAATGGTTTGGTTATTTCTAAACCAAAAATGAGTCTTTTTCAGACCGAAGTCCGTTTTCTCGTTCATACTATTTGTCAAGGAAAAATTACTCCTATTCAATGTGCAATCAATTTTGCCGATAAATTCCCTGATATTATTACTGATAAAACTCAGTTACAAAGATTTTTGGGCAGTTTAAATTACATTGCTCCTTTTTACAAAAATCTTTCTCGAGATTTAGCCCCGTTATACGATAGGCTAAAAAAGAATTTTCAAGAACCATAGTCTGCCAAACACACAGCCATTGTTCAACAGATTAAAAAATGAGTTAAGGCTCTTCCTGTTTTAACTCTTGCTAATCCTGCATGGCAAAAAATAATTGAAACCGATGCATCTAATACTGGTTTTGGTGGTATACTGAAACGAATAAATCCCAATGGTAAAAGTGAATATCTTATTCGATTTCACTCAGGTAAATGGACCGAAGCCCAGAAGAAATATGCTACTGTAGCACATGAAATGTTGACTATTGTTAAATGTGTTCTAAAATTTCAAGATGATTTATATAATCAAAATTTTTTGATTAAAACTGATGCACAATCAGTCAAATATATGTTTAACAAAGATTTTAAACATGATGCTTCAAAAATGATATTTGCCCGATGGCAAGCTCAATTAGCTCATTTCGATTTTGAGATTCAATACAAAAAGGAAATTGATAATTCTTTGCCTGACTTTTTGTCACGTGAATACATACAGGATGGCTGACCCCTGGACTCATGTGGTCCGTGGCCGTGGTCGCGGCAGAGGCAGAGGTAGAGGGAGATTACCCTTTTCACCTACAACTTCACAGGCTTATAGCCAAGGATCCTCTACCAATTCCCCTGTAATACAATGGGAATAAAGAGTTTGTTAAACTCACGTATATCACAAGGAGAATCTTCCTCAAGAAATTCTATACATCTGGATGATATTCCAGCAGACCATCCGTTATATGAACAGATGCAGGCATATTTAGCCTCCCCAAAGCAAAAAGATTCTTTTGCTTCAGTTACTAAAGAAGGGAATGATGATCTCAAACTCTATGAAAGGATACCTAAACAAGAAATGATATTTCTTGTCAAAAATTCCTAAATATTGCGGAAACATGATCCATGGAAGATTTTTCAACGATATTTAATTCAGGGATTATATTTTCCCGGTGAATCTTATAAAACTCGAGCTTATTATGAAGCCATATTAACGGAAACCGGCAGTGCTGAGATTCAACATTTTCCTGTTGGACAACCTGAACATAGTTATTCTAAAATTATTATTAAACAGATTATTTCTGTAGAAGATTGGGGCATTACCACAATGCGTGAGAGGCAGATAAGCTTCAACAATGTCACTATGAATGTCACTTTTTGGGACTATATTAAATTATTTTCTAAAGTCCTGTATTATAATAATACTAAACAAAAACATACTTGGTTTATAAAAATTTATTCAAAATTTTTTGACACAACCATACCAAATTGGTTTTTGAATTGGTGGTCTTATCATGGCCCAACGGTAAAGATTTTGCCGGAATCATTCTTTATTTTATACTAGAAATGGAAGATTATTTCCCCAGATTTAAATAATTTATATCGAGCAGATCATATTTGCTACCCCGATTATATTGATCAAATTTACTTCTTTTTGGAATTCTCCATTCCCTGGATATACAGATGAACAAATCCCGTGCTTATATCGCACCTTCTTCAATAATTTTTGGGACTGGTTAATGAAGTTTGACCCCCAAACCAAAATTCTTAATGGTCAAGCTTTACTAGATCAGATTGGATCAACAATTCAAGGATATGAAACAACTGCCAAACAATGCAAAATAGATGACCCATCCAGTCGACAACTTGCTTGTAAAATCATGTTCCAGGATGGACACAAAGAAACTATGGTTCAGGCTTATCTGGACGAAATGAAGAAAAATTTACTTCACTCTCTTCTACAAATTGAGACTGACTCCTCTATGACCAGTGGGAGTAATAATGAAGATAATATTACGGATGCTCAGCCTCCAGAACTTGAAACTATAATTTCAGAAGAAGATCTTGAAAATGCAGAAGCCTTCATTCAGCGTATGAAGGTCATGGACAAAGCACAAGGAAAAAAGAAAATCTAAAGGCCCAGTCCATTGCGGAGATTAGCCGCCGGACTCATTGCACAGTAGATTCACTGTCTAAGAGACAGATAGGTCCCGTTTTTACTGTACAGACACTGTACATGGGACCCATTTGGGACCCATTTTTACTGTACAAGATTCTTTTTCTTTTTTATTTAAACGTTTAAATGTTTAGTTTCAGAGGCAGGTGTTGAACACCCCCTCTCTCTCTAGTTTTCTTTTCTCTCCCTTCTCTCTAGTTTTTCATTTCTTATTTCAAATTAGAGTTGTAAAGTTTTCAAGTTTTGTGAATAAGAAAAATCTGAAAACGTCCAACTTTTGGACACCAATCTAGTCCTTGCTTATACGGCCCTTCTAACTTAGCCCTTGCTTCCAGGCACTGACCCTTGCCACTGGGTCTAAAAGGTGACACCTCTTCACCCTTTTCTTCTTCCAGCCGTGACTAAGTCCGACTAAATCTCTTATCTATGTTGAGTACCTAACTTCTCTTGTATTTTAATCTTAAAGATCTGGCTTTATCAAATATAAAGAAATTTTTATGTATCTCTTTGACTTGGTTCTGAGATGGTGATACAGTCGGATCTAGTACTATTCATAATGGCTTTGTCTTAGTGACTACGTCTGGTAAGCCGGTTTACTAGCCCGTTTAAGAGAAAGGGCGATCTTTTCCGGTTAGAACCTCCAGACACACAAGCTCATTATGGATATGTATTAAATCCTAATAGGTCCCTTGCTTAGATAAAATGGCATAGTCTTCCATACAGTCAACTGATGTATAAAAATTCCTATATATTTTGATTTTTATGGTACAATATAAAGATGCTAATTTAGCTAGATCTGTCTGGCCGCGCGGACTACCGCCCGCCTTAGAGATCCTGCCAACTTGGTATCAGGTTATATATAAATATATTTTTATAGTAAGTAATTATTGATAATATAGTAAAAATAATTACCAACATACTATTGCAAATTAAGTTATATCAATAGAGTAATTTTTTCACACTATTGAGTATACATAAATTAATTAAATAGAAAAAAATTCATTAGCATGTTGAATTACAAGTCAGGTCAAGAACTCAATTTAGCTGTAAAGGTCATAGGGGAAAAGTATTTAGGTAGCAATTATTGAGATATTGGCAGATCCAATTACATGTGCTCCTTCCATGCTATTTTGTGCCTGTCTTGTGCACATGTGCATCTTTATTTTCTTTTCTTTTACTATGTTTTACTTGAACATTTCCCTTTTAGTTTAATTTATATACATGTGTGTGTTCACCATCTAACATCTTAGCACATGGAATCACATTTTATTCCCTCTTTTTGTTCTCTCATTTTTGCTAATTAGAAAATAAAAAGTAGTAACAAAAGATAAGATAAAAGTACTCAATCCTTGGGCAACAAGCTGAATAATCATAAATATGTTTAAAAAGTGAAAATATGTTAAGTGGTACTTATATTGTGTAAATAAATCTATGTAACTTCTTCTATCCCCGTTTTAATGATCCAATTTAATTTATTGAGTTTAAAGGAAAAATTTAATAATGACCTTTTAGTATTATCATAAATATGTTTAAAAATAACTTTTACTTTCAAATTTCATAAGAAAACTAGCTTACAGATACAATATAAAGGGTATAAACCTCATAAAAACAAATAATTTTAAGTAGTTCCTGTTAGAATTTCTGGTTGAATGCGAATTAATGATCAAAAACAACAGAATAAAATTGGAAAAAAAGTAATTTCAGAAACTATTGTTTTTGGTAAATATATAAAGATTGCGCCACAAATATGTTTTTGTACATATTCCTATCATTTATTAAAGATTAAGAACAAGAGCAAACAAAAAAAATAACAAGACTAAATTGTGCAGAAGGGGAAAAATGCATGAAAATTTCACTATTGTTTCCCAAATGGGATGAGTGTACCATTTTCACTTAACATGGTATAATCTAGACCCAATGTTACTACCCAAAAAAAGAAGGTAAATATAAATATAAAAATACATCTAACATTTTTGTCATCAAATAAAGCTGCAAATTCATCAAGAAAATCAGACGAGAGGAAGTACTTTCTTTAGCTAGGGAGTTCTTGATGCTCCGAATACACTTAATTGTCCAGCCTTTCCTAACTAGGAGTGGTTCTTATAGACAAAGAAATAATGATAATTTAACACTTACACGAGGAGAAAAGACATAATATTATCATTATTTCCTTTTATCCTAGAGGAGAAACAGCAAAATTGTCAGAAGAGCATTAATTCACTAAAGCCTCTCCCTTCTACTTACCTCAAAATTTGTAAAAGAAACAAAGCTATAAAAAAAAGAAAAAATAAAGTATAGGCACATTGAATCTACGAAAAGAAAAAAAGAAAGCATGTACAATCCAGTCCGTGCAACAAATGACGTAGCTTCCTCCCCTCCCTTACATCCCCTGATCACTAATTCAACGAGCAGATTTTAGAGAGATTCTTCATCAACTTCACGATGGTAATCACTGATGAAAGCGCGAGTGACAGACACCAAATCCAAATATTTGCTAGGAAGAATAAACATTCGACCTGGGTAAAGCATGATTGAATTATTCCGAATCCCCAAATAAACCAGGGCGCTATGAATGTGCATATCTTCACAACGCCATCACCTTTTTTGATGAAGCACCGTTCTTTGTTCAGGATATCCTACAGGATGATAACAACTGGATACTCTACTTGCGGAATCACACCACAAAAGGTATTAACTTTCTCTTTGAGGATCATGGATGCAAATTATTCTGGATAGGATTCCAAGAACTTGGAGGCTTGCTCCTTAAACTATTTTTCACAGCTTTCTCTGGCGCTATCATCATTGATTCATTTAACTTACTAGGATTAACAGAAACTGATGTGAAAGAACCAATTAATCTTCTTGATTCTCTAGGAAGCGTGTTTATCGGAGGGAATGATCTACCAGAAACCATGAACAATTGGGACAAAAACAAGAACAAGAGAAGAAAGATGGTTCTATATTTGTTTTCCATTCTTAATACTTTCACTTTGAGAGAGATGATGGATCATTAATGATGAGAGAATATTGGAAATAAGTTTGAAAGTATATGGAGTTTGCTTACTAGAAATAACATGGCTTTTAAGAATGGGCATTAATAGAGAAAAAGGCTCAAATATGTCATCGAATTATTGAAAATGGCTTATTTATGCCATCCGCTATAAGTTTGGCTCATTTATGTCATCGCCTTTAAAAGTTTGGCTCATCTATGCCACTGCTGTTACAAAAAAGTTCATTTGTGCCATTATTTTGCAATGGCGATTTTGCAAAACTATTTTTGTCACATGATCTCTTATTAGAAGTCCACGTCACCAAATCCAAAATCAACTAATATTACTTAAATCAAAATAAAAAATAATACTCATTAAAATAAAATCCGACACAATTAATGGGTTTGATTTTTATTTTTAATTAGTCCGATTTTTATTATTAATAAGTCCAATTTTTATTCTAACTGTGTGGATCAAATTTTGTTTTAATGGGATAAATTTTTAATTTTTAATTTTAAGTAATATTGATTGATTTGGATTTGGTAATGTGGATCTCTAATAAGAGGTCATGTGACAAAAATAGTTTTGCAAAAATCACCGTTACAAAATAATGGCACGAATGAACCTTTCTGTAATGACAGTGACATAAATGAGCCAAACTTTCAAAGACAGTGACATAAAAGAGCCAAACTTATAACGAATGACATAAATGAATCATTTCTAATAGTTCGATAATATATTTAAGCCTTTTCCCCAGAGAAATTCATCTTATTTGTTAAGCTAGACTTGTGCTTAAATCTGACAACACATGTGTGAGTGTGACTATTCAAATTATTACTAGTAATTAAAGAAGGTAGTTTATAAAAGGGCAATCCACAGTTTTAGGTGAAAAGATGCTTCCACACTGTTGATAAAAGTATTCAGGGACAAAGCTCAACCTAGTCTAAAAGCGATTATCCTTTATTGGTGTCCAGAAAAAAATTACTACTACTCACGTTTCAATTGCCCAAAAAAATCTAATTAGATACTCGTCTAATGATTTGTTTCAATTGAATATCTGAATACATGATGAAATATTACTACTAAATTCTTTCTATTCAAATTTTGAAAATATTTTTGTATTTGTTCTCAAATGATCATTACGTATATAAGTTAACCACATAAAATGTCACCTCCTCTAATTATATGCATCCGCCTCAATAAGGTTTAAAACTCCAAATGTTTTTTAATTAAGACTGATGTGTATATAATTAAAGGAGATGTCATATTTATGTAATTAACTTATTTACGCAATAGACATTTAAGAACACACTCAATTTTTTTTTCTAAAATTCAGATAAAAAGCATCTAATTGGAATATTTTATCACGTGAACAGGTATTGTTCAATAAAAACAAGCCGTAGTTCGAATGTCTAAATAAATTTGTAGAAAAATTTAAAGAAACGTCGATGTATCGAGCCAAATTTCTTTGTTGTTTTCAGTTTGTTGTTAATTGGTAGTGGGATGGGAAGCATGTGAGCTGGTTTGACTAATGTCGATTAGACCCCTTTAATTCCTAGCAATCTTCAAAGTGGAAAAGATTAAAGGATACGTCTCATCATGTGACTTTTCAGAAGACACCCATTAATCACCTCCTCTTTGTCCTTTTCTTTGCATTATTAAAACTTTTTATCATAGTTTTTAATTTAGTACGAAACACACACAGCTAAGGATAGCTGGGGAAGAAGTATGTTGGTCAGAAACTGTAATGACTCTCTTCTGAATATGAGTACTGATTAAGATTCAAAGCCAATGATATTGTTACATGGGAAGATCAAGTATCTTGACTGAGCAAATTATCGTGAACAGGGACATTGACCGATCCAATATGTTGGTGCGTGATTGTATGGAAACCTAATAACTTTCGCGCAAATATTACAAATGTATTTAAATATTCATTAAATATCTATAAATATTTGATTGTTAACCCAGTTATTATCATATATTAACTTAGAGGTCGTTTGGTACATGAAATAAGGGGTAACTAATCTCGGGAATAATTTTGGGATGAGCTTATCCCATGTTTGGTTAGGATAATATGCATGAGATAACTCATCCCGGGATTCAGGGGCGGATCTATGTACAACCGTGGGGGTGCCATGGCACCCGGACATCTCGGTCAAAACTCAGTGTATATGACCCGTTAAAACAAGTGAGCATTTATGGTGCCACTGGCAAAAGGTCAAGTTTCCTACTCCAGGGTCGCTGGTTCGAACCTATTTCTGCCTTCTTTTGGAAAATATTTTAAAAGTAAGCTTTTCATTGTTACAAAAACCTCTGACTCAAGCAAGAATCAAACCTTAAACCTCTTCGAAACTATAACTGGATAAAACCAATAGACCATGGGGCTCCTTGTGTACAATGTTGATCTGTGTTTTATTTATATCACCTTTCTAGTATTGATTTTACTTAAACAAAATGCTACGTACTTACCGTTCAAAGCGGTGTGGCACTTGGAAGTTTCGAATCCTAGATCCGCCTCTACCGGAATTGTAGTGTAATTTTTATCCAACCTTGAGGGTGGGATAGGTAATCCCGGAATAACTTATTTCCAACCAAATGACCCCTTAAAGCTGTTTTGGAACTCATAAAATTCAAACTCTGGTACCGCCTCGTGAAACAATCTGATCCGATCTAATCTTGCTACATTAATGGAGAAAAGTGAAAGAAATTAAAGTAATCCTAACCC
The DNA here is from genome assembly GCA_031232105.1 of Capsicum rhomboideum. NCBI lineage: Eukaryota > Viridiplantae > Streptophyta > Magnoliopsida > Solanales > Solanaceae > Capsicum > Capsicum rhomboideum. Next base: position 39,487,231 of record CP124719.1, on the reverse strand, counting down.
CTAAGGCCAAGGTATAAACAATACAACCCTTGGTACACCATATTATATGAAGTGCGTGTCTATGGTTACGGTAAGATCACTTTCCTGTAGTAAAATGAATCCTATCATTTGTTAATTGGGGGTCATAGAACACAGATTTTTCTGATGGATTCTTAAAGCTATGCATGGTTCAAACTGTATGAGCTAAATAGCTTTGAATGAGATTGGGCCGATCTGGATGGGGTGTAACATGAACCGGTCCGCGATGGCATCATCTCGAGAGCAAGCCCGACACAAGGGAATGGCCTCTCGAGTGACAACGGAGTGACCCAAGAGGATCAATGATGGTGACTGTGTACAAAAGACCGACAAAAAGAGAGTCTATTAGAGTATTCAGGTGCGCCCGCGACCCTTGGTAGAACTGCGTCTGACACACGCTAGCGGGCTAGCTATTCTCCAACAGCACAAGGACGAATGACTATCTTTACTGCTTTAGGAGGAAAACAGTAAAGCTAACCATTCCTTTAGCTGTTTTACTGTTTTCTTGTTATTATACCCGAGCTCGATCACGTCCCGCCTATAGCTAGAAGTATTTAGTACTCTGCTATCGTTACAGATTTGTTCTTAACCTTGATTTTGTTCAATTTGTTTAATCTTTAGCTTACGTTACTTAACTTTTAGCAAACATTTACTACTAACACGAAGCTAAGGCTGTAACGCGGGCTCTTGACTCATAAATAAATCTACCTGTACTAAATTTAAGTAAACAGTTTGGCTCCCACCGTGGGGCTAGAGCAATTGTGTGGGTTTTTAGCTTTATTTCTTTTCACAAGTTTCTTTCTGTGTTTTTTACTTTGTAGGAAAGTAGGTCATGGAGAATGATAATAGAGACTGCGTGGAGGATGAAAATCCTAATGATGGTTCACTGGGGTCTCCGCGTAGAGGAAGACTCCCCTGGATGGTGAAACGCCTCTCAACTTGAACACGACGAATGTGAACATACAAATAGAGAAGGCAGAAGGGGGCCATTAACCTTGACGAGAAGGAAGCGGAGCTCGATATGTAGGGTTTACAGGACCTCACAAGGAACTCTGTTGCATCCCATAAGGAGTTGATGGCTTAGATGGAAGCACAAGATAAGAGGATGGATGAACTGCAGGCCGGTGCGGCTCAGGTAACCCCAGGCACTTTGAGAAAGAATGAAAGGAAGATTTGGTGGAACAAAAGTAGGATGATCGAATGGAAAAAGTAAAAACAAAAGACGATGAGGCTAAGCTCAAAGATACAGCTCCGACATCGTTTATGTTGGAATTTTTGAGGAGAGAGATGAAGGCAGAGTATTCTGAACTTCAGTTAAGGATGAAACACATTCCCAGAGCTCCACCAGTAGTCAAGGGACAAGATTCCAAAAGCCATGCCAGTGTACCTTATACAGCGGCCACTGCTGTGATGAGGCCCATCCCAAAGAGGTTTGAAATGCCAAACATCCCAAAATACAATAAGAACTCAGACCCCCAAGAGTATATGTTATCTTTCACCAGAGCTGTTAATGTCAATGACCTGACAAAGGAGGAAACGAAGTTCAGAGAGACGCTCTCGGGAGGAGCTCTGGTATGGTATTCCATTCTCCCTAAAAATTCTATCAACTCATTTAACATGTTGGCAGATAGCTCCATAAGGGCCCATGCTGGGGCCAAAAAGGTGCAGCCCCATCGAAGGGACATTTTCAAGATCGAACAAGTAGTTATGGAGCTACTTCGAGAGTTTATGGCTCAATTCTAGAAAGAAAGGATGCAGCTCCCGATGGTGCCCTATGATTGGGAAGCCGAAGCTTTCACCAAAGCGCTAAACTCAAAAATCTCGATCGCCAAAGAAAGCTTGACTGAGTTTAAGGAAATGACATAGGCTGGCGTGCATAACCAATACGAGTCAAAGATCCAGATTAGGGAAAATATTTTATTCGCTCTATTATTGTAAAAATAATAACCAATAATTGATGAATGAATGAAAAAATATAAAGATATTTGTGTTGTCTATGGTTTTTGTTTTGAATTCTATCTCAGTTTTGGAATAAAATTTCTCAGTCAAGTCACAAACTGGCTGTTAAAGGTTAGGGCCCCCGAGGCCAGAATTTTTTCTCTTCAAGAGCTATAAAGAGGAGAGCCTGAGTGTAATATCCCCAAATCCTGAAAGGGGAATGAGGCTACGACTTTAGAATTCGCACGAAGGAGAAATCTGAACAACTCGGTAGGAGGACTTGGGACTCACTTCCACAGGCGCAAGAGTTTCCATGAGATCTTCTAGGAAGAACACTTATGAAAACTATGTGGATTGATCATATGATCATAAAAAAAACCCAAGACCATGTCACCACATGCTCGGCCTAAAAAAGCCCGAATGGGGGGCTTAATTTAAAATTAATCCATATGAGCATTTTTTGATCATTCACAAAAGTATGGTCCTTTGAGTCGATGTCGAGTATACGGAGTTTTGATACTCTATGCGCTAAACTGTCTAGGAGATGCTTAGCGGAATAAAAAATTAAGGGTTCCCTCCTTGAAATAATGAGGTTTTGAAAAATGCCAAAGGTGCCTAAGAGTTGAATTAAAATCTACTAAAATGATGAAAGGGGCACTCAAAATAAAAAAATAGTTGGCATATGACCTTAATCATCAATACAAAATCAACACTTATGAACTCTACATTAGTCGGGCAGGCTGTAGTGAAGGTGCGACTGCCCGAGAGACACCTTACGAAAGGGCAATCTTTGCCATAAGAAACGGCTTCAAACAAAAAACTATTGTAAACAAAAATATGTGCGAAAAAATATGCTTCAGTTTTAACAAGTACAGAGTTTATTATGGAAGGGAAATAAATACAAAGAAAGCTTTCATAAAATAAAATAATAAAGCGCACCCGAAACTACATAAGACGCACAAGACCCTGCATCAAAGGCTTAACATGATTTCTTTCCTATACATTTTGAGGCTACCCGAGTGTTCCTCATCAATGAGCTTAGGACAGGTCCGTATTAGAACCACGGTCCACCATGAGACAAGCAAGCTTGATATGGACGTTCTTCTTTCCTACTATTGGCCTGATAACTATGGCCTCAAATGGTTATCTTCCGTCACCAGGATTAGGGGTGGAGCTCCTTCTATTCCAAAAGGGTTGGAAACTGAGAATATCTGAGGAACCTTAATCAAAAAGTTTCCTTAGGGAAAGTCTCAAGAATCCTATGGCAAACCTCAATTTGTAAAGAGACACTTGCAAAAAAAGCCTGCACGACCTTCTAATCCTGTCGCATCCAAAGCTGGTAAAATTAGAGGTAGAAAGCGGTTGTACCCACCGTAGTCCTCTCTTGCCCCTAGCCTTGTCCACAATTTCTACCTTACCCTCGTCAATAACCTAAGAGAGATCATCTAAGGATGGGCTTTAGGATAAAAAAATAAAGATAAGGCAAACATAGTGGGAAAACCCCAAAACAAAATGAAAGTATCTGGAGAGACCAGATAAGGGCACTATGAGAGAGAAACATGTCTCTTATAAAATGAACCTATTGATTCACGGAAGATAAAGGATCATGGATAATTGCCGCATGTTAGTCTCGATCAAATAGAACAAAATAAAAAAAAATACTTGAGAATCGAGGCACCTGAGTCATCCCATCAAGAGATCTAACAATTCGTATCTCCAAATAAAAGGAGTCCTTTGTACCCCTTCCCTGATGCAAGAATTTGAGAGGTGAGAAAATCGAACAAGTCTTGACAGTTAATGCAAGGCTCTGCACAAGGGATATCGAGTGCAAAAATAAATAAGAGTATTTGATGCACAATGGGTAGATCAGTAATCTCAATTTCACCATAATTATCTGTATATCTAGAAAGCTCAAAGAGAGGTCGACGAAGAATGATGCATAACCTCAAGAGGAGAATATCCCGCAGGACCAACTAAGGGCTGGGACTTTATGGAGCCATGTCTGGCCCACATCAGGGGCATTAACAATACTTTTTTAGAAGGCCATAGTAGAGGCACGCTTGCCCTTAGAGACATTAAAGTGGTCCCGACCCTTCATAGCAAGAAGGGTGGCCGCTCTGAACAAGAGCATCGAAAAGATGAGGGTGCACAGTGATCTCACCGCATATTTCTAATATTCATCCTGACCCAAAGACTAGGGTATAGTTGCTTACCTTGAAATAGGCTCGCCATGCCAAAAGGGTTATTCGAAAGAAGTAATAAACAAAATCAGGGAAACAACATGCAAAATTGAAAAAATGAAAGTTGGGAAAAGATGACAAAAAAATACAAGGTTTTAAGATATAGTATACAACAAAGGCTACATGAAAATGCACCCAAGCATGCATCTGGACGAAAGCTATTTTTTTGCTCTAATGGGCTAGAGAAACTTCTTTATCTCGGTCCCCTCTTTGGAAGTGGATGGGGGTGCCTCAGATCACAATGTGGAGATGTTTCCATACCTTCCAAACAAGTTTGCAACCCGAATGAGGAACTCTCAAGTGCCAGATTCATCCACTCCTCCTGACAATGGCAAGAGCCATATTACACCTCCCAGTAAAGCGGAAGAGTCACTGAAGGAAGTGGACAACCTGGGAGATCCCCCCGTAAGAATGTATCCTCTTCAACATGAGAGGGCAATTTCTCTCTGTGCCTTAGGTTTTCTCATAGAATGCCAGAGAGAACCCGCCATAACATTGATTTCCCTATAACAGCCAGGTACCTTGGATGCCACGCGTAAGTATAAACATCAACATCAAAGAAAGATATTGTGGTGGCGATAGAGAAAGGTGGTTGACCGAAGTATTACCTACCACCCTCACCTTGAGCTTTTCCTATAGTCCTTACCTCACTTTCATCAATGATCCAATAGGGCCCTTACAAAAAGGTCACCAGGATCAATGACAAGAATAAGGAAAGGACTATAGGAAATAAAAAGGAAAAATGTTTCAAATTTAGAAGAGCTTACTATTTGTCTTGGCTTAAGGAAATTAAAGGCGAGGAATGTGAAGAAAATGAGTTGGAAGATTATGGAATTTATAGGCCAAGAATCCATATAAAAAACTTTGAATAAAGGACACATTGCCATCCATCCTTAAATGATGCGACAATTTGTAGAAACCAAAGCATCAAAAGCCATCCTATTGTTACTAAAGGAGATGTTTCGGGTGATGAGAGAAATGGTTTGACTACCTTTGCAATTAATGAAAGAACAAAAGGGGGGAAATACCAAGCAGTTGGATAATGAGGTGCCTGTTTGATTGATGCAATAACAACAAAAGGCCATAGAACTAACAATAAAACCTTAGGATCATTAGCCGATGATTAAAGATTTCTTGAGAGACGCAATAGTCGGTCTTTTCAAAGAAGTTTTGTAGTATAATGAAAGGGACCATACAGTTAGAGATGCCTCGATCAGATTGTAGAGAATGTCATGTGAATCAGTTATTCTACCTTGCTACTGTAACAATGTCGTGCCTGAGAGATGGAGGAACTATCTGTATGAGGTAAAATAACTTTGAATGAGACTAGGCCAATACGGGTCTAGTGTAACATCAATCGCCCCATGATGGCATCATCTCAAGAGCAAGCCCAACTCAAGAAAATAGCCTCTGGGGAAACAACAGAGTGGCCTGAGAGGATCAATGATAGTGACTACGTATAAAGGACTGACAAAAGGATGGTGTGTCAGAATATTCAGGTGTACAGGCAACCCTTGGTAGAACCACGTCTGACACACGCTAGTAGGCTGAATATTCTCTAATGGAACAAGGATGAGTGGCAGTCTCCTAGTGGACGTAGGTAATATAGGTGCCCTTGTAAATAGATACCCCCTCCTCCATTGTAAAAGATCTGATTTTTTGCACATTCTTATCCGATAAGCAATAAATATCTCTAGCTTGGCTCTTAAGCTTTCTCTATTTTCCTTTAGCTACTTTCCTATTTTCTTGTTGTTACACTTGAGCTCAATCACATCCCGCCTATAGCTGGAAGGATTTAGTACTCAACCATTATTATAGATTTGTTCTTAACCATGACTTTGTTTAATTTATTTAATCCTTGTCTTATGTTACTTACCTTTTTGCAAATGTTTACTACTATCACGAAGCTAAGGCCGTAATGCATGCTCTTGACTCAAAAACAAATCTAACTGAACCAAATCAATGGTAAACACAACAAATTTTCTCTTGTGTATAGTGAAGGAACCTCAACAATAAAAGATAACCAATAAAACAACTATTTTCTCTCTCTAATAAATATCCAATAATTATATATTAGGTCCAGGCAACATAAAATAACAATTCCAAAGCTACTAAGACACTTGATGAAACTGCAGTTGTCTACCTGTATTTGCTAGCAACCGAAGGATTTTCCATACTAAACTATCTTGGAGAAGTCTTGCAGGCAATAATCTTGGGGCACCTAAGTAGATATTAGTTAGTTTGTTGAGATCTACTTGCTAAAAGAACCATGTTTTTTAGTAGTTACGCAAGAACATAAAGTGTGAAATAGTAAATCAACACAAGGATTTTTACGTGGAAACTCCTTGGTCAAGGGAGGAAGAAACTATGACCTATAAGGTTTCCGCAACTCTTCACTATTTTACGAGCTGTTTAAGGTTACAACTTATGCGTACACCTAAGGGATTGCATCCTACTATCTCTGCCTCTACCCTCAATAATCTTCATAATTGCTGGTCACTCTCCAACTCTTCAATGACTTTACCCATTCAAACAAGTTCCTTTATAATATCGCGATCGGATGGAGTTCTCATAATTTTGAAGGAGAGTTTAACCAGGTTGGGGGTTGGGTCATTTTTAGTCATCACAAATACAATTGAATCTTTAAGATTGCAAAGGGTCCGGGTCGGGTAACCACACAATGGTGATGGTGGAATTGTGATCATGATGAAGAGTGTACCGACATATTTATAAATTCCTTTCTTAAAATGTGGGGACTTGTTACCAGCCTTTTTTATATCAATGTATTCTCAATAGCATGAGGGGGGAGAAGAGACACCAGTTTGAGCGTTTGACTCAGAGGAATTTTTTATGACTAAGTATGAGGCCAAATTTTATGCATTTTTATCTTCACTCCTTAGTGATTTTACTGGATAAAACTGAGAGGATTCATAGGTTTGTGAGGGGTTTAAATTATCAAATTTGAGAGACAGTTTTTCAGATAGTTGAGACTGAGTCTTCCTTTCAGAGAGTGGTCAAGGCAGTAAAGTATTTCGAGCTTATGCGCTATGATGAGTTTGGGGACTTGAGGGACAAAATATATGACACTTTTGGTTAGTTCAGTGGTACCTTTTTTGGATGTAAGGGTTCTTTTAGAAGGGGATTTTGACCCCAGTAAAGCAAGCTAGTTCATGCTACCATTCAGTCATATAAAGATGGGTGTTTTGAATGAGACTCCTTCAGTTTGGGTCAGGCTTCTTATGGTCTTTCTAAAAGGGTTTCAGGCAGTGGTGGCTATTCTAGTTTTTTGGGTTCTTGTTAATAGATGGTGGTTTTCATATCTTATTATGAGTGTGGTGAAACATGGCACATCAAGAGAGATTATCCCAAATTCAGAGTTGGAGCTTGATAGGAAAGTTCTTGTCATAACCCAAATGGTTGTGAGTAGCATCCATGCTAACCATCCAGTAGGAGAACCATCAAAACCAAACCCTTAACCAAAAAATTAACCATTTTAAACAATTCCTAACCAAAGTATAGTGAAATCTCTAATAAAAACAATAAATAGAGTACTATGTATAAAACAACTACCTATTTCATTATCCCAAGGATCCAAAAGTCACCGTACAAGAATATTCTAAAACAAAACCAAAGTATGAGATGAATATCTCAAAAACAAATAATAAATGAGTGTAATTGTCCGAAGGAGTGGACATGATCAATGAGAAGATCCAATGGATGCCTAAAGGTAGGTTCTCACCCTTGGATCAAAACGTTTTTGGTCAATCGCTCTAACACTTTATGCATTTAACAAATTAATAGCATAGGTAGTATCAGTACAAACACTATGTACTGGTAGGTATCATCAATCGACTTAACTTAAAATCCACACATAAACATATGCCAAATAAGCACAACTAGTAATCAGGACATAGCAAGTAATTACACCAAAATACCACTATCTACACAATAACCTCTGACGTAACCAAATAACACAACAATACCAACCTTTGTCCTATCAATACATTTGTATAGCTTCCTCAAAACTAAGTTCAACCATAAAAAGGAGGAGCCTATGACTCTCTACTTATCACAAGTGTGACACATCAAGTCACATTCACCTAGCCATATCACAAGTAGTCTCATGCTACTCTATTGGTCACAACACTCATGTAATGTAATTAATCAATCAATGAATCAATAATATTAAACAATGAATCACAACTATCAACTAGTCATAAAATGTGTACACATATTCTAAGGGTCTTATATGCCCAATAGTCATGACTTACAAGGGATGAGCTCAGTCCTTGTATCATACCAGCATGGTATACAACCCTTCAAATATCAATCTGTAAGCAATATGTAACGATGTGATAATCGACCCTTCGAATATCAATCTATAAGCAATATGTACCAACACAATTTATCTTAGCACAACTTTCTACACATAGACAGATGGTCAGGTATAGTGGACCATTTAGACCTTAGAGGATATATTGTGAGCTTGTATGATTGGCTTTAAAGATTATTGGGGTGGTCACTTACCTTTCATTAAGTTTTCTTATAATAACAACTTTTACTCTAGTATTCAAATGGCTCTATTTGAAGTGCTTATGGTAGGAGATGTAGATATTCTATTGGATGGTTTAAGGTTGGTGAAGCTACTTATAGGGCATAATTTAGTTCATGATACTATGGAGTAAGTTTAACTAATTAGAGAAAGGCTGAAAATGGCTAAGAGTCATAAAAAATCTTATGCATATGTGAGGAGAAGAGAACTTGAGTTTGCAGTTAATGATTGGGTTTATTTTAAAATTTCACCCTTAAAAGTTGTGATAAGGTTTGATAAGAAAGAAAATCTTAGTCCCAGATATGTTTGCCCTTACAGGATTATGAGGCGCATCGGCAATGTGGCCTATGATTTATATTTCCCACAAACTTAACATCAGTGCACCTAGTGTTTCATGTGTGCTTGTTGAAGAAGTGCATTGGTGATCCAACATTAGTTGTTCCATTAGAGAGTATAGGCATGAAAGATAGTCTCTCTTATGAATAAGTTCTAGTTGAGATTTTTGTCCATCAGGATCATAAGTTGAGTAATAAGAAAGTCTCTTATGTGAAAGTCCTTTGGAGGATCCAACTAGTTGAGAGAGATACTTGAGAAGCAGAAGCATATATGATGACCAAGTACCCTCACCTCTTTTCTTTTAGTTCAGTTCCAACTTAAGGTAATAGTTACCTCTTTAGAAATCTTATGAGCCGCATGTCCCATCATTTTTTCTTATGATTCTAGTATGCATACATATCACATGAATTCAACTTAGTTATGTTTCTGTTAGAAATCAGTTACTATACTAGAAATTCAAATTTTAGAACTCAGTTATTGGATTTTCAACTCTTTCCCTACCCTTTTCAGCTTAGTTAGTCTTCATTCGAGGACAAATATTCCCAAGGGGGAGATATTGTAACATCTTAAAAGTTCCTAAGATAATATCTCAGAATTAGCATATAAAACCAGTTGGAAACTAACAAATTTCCCTCAAAATGACTTTCTATATGAGCCATATAGTGAGGCCACAACTCATGAGCTAACTTATGGTAAGCAGTCAGTAACCAACCTAATTTATAGTGGTCATGACTCAGACCATGAGTCGTGGTTAGCCAAGACGAGACGTAATGTTTCTTGTTCTGAGCAGTAGACCAAAAGTCCTAAAAGATGATATTTTCACCCCATTAACCATGACTCAGAGGAAAGAGTCGTTGGGACAGTGTATGAGTCGTTAAGTTACTCGTAATTATGAGGAGCCTGAGAGTTGATATTCTCTTCTCAGGGGCCATAAGTTCTATATATGACTCATAGGTAGACCCCATAAGTTGTGAGGTCAAATTATGCCCCAATCCAGAATTCCAACCTAAGAACCATGAGTGAAGGGATGGCTCATAGGTTCAGGGTATGACTCATACCCATAGCTGTGACGTCTGTTTCCAAAAAATCCATTACATTTTAATAAGGGTATTTTCATTTTTTCCCTAAATCTAAATCCTAAACTATGTTATTTTAACGCTTATTAGGAGGAGGTTAAAGAGACTTAGACATTTATTTCCCCCCACATTATTCTCAAACACTCAGAAATAGAAAAGTAATACGTTGCTTGTTTCTTCAATCCATAAAAGCTAAGGGTCTTCACCAAAATCTTCAAGATTCAAGTTCTTAGAAAGAACTCTTTACTCAGGTATGTGGGATTTCAACAATTGGTATCCTTTCACCCTTGTGTCCCAGAGAAACTCAATTTAAAACCTCAATTTCATGTACTATGATTCTAGAGTTCATATCCAGTTTATGAATTTCCTTCATGTTCAGTACTCTCATGATTATTAGATTATAATTACATGTTTTTCATGATTTTGGTATCCCGCATGACGTAGAATTTCATGAGTTAATACTTAACCTGATTTTATAGTATTTTCACATAAATTAGCTTTCCTTTAGAAAGATTAGTGTGTTATGAACACACAATCCTGATTTTATTAGTGTTTTTAGTTATACAAACATTTCAGAAATCATTCAGACTTTAATCAGGTTCTGTTATCTTGAGCCAGGGGTCTATTAGAAACAACCTCTCTATCTCACCTCTGAGGTAGTGGTATGAACTGAGTACACTTACCTTCTCCAGACCCCACTTGGTGGGAATATACTGTGTATATTATTGATGTTGTTTTAATTAGTTTCTGACCTAGTTTTTTTAGAATATCAATTTTAAAGATCTATTAGTATATTGTTAGTTGTCAGTAGTACTTAGCACCAAGTTGAACTAGGTCCCTAGTTTCCCCCAAAGTCTTAGAATTGTGTGCCATTGTAGGTTTATTTAGCCCTCCCAGTTTGGGCATAATTTAGTGATTAGTGATCATGCCTGCTATTCCTTCATACCCTGTCAAGGTATATTGGGTTCTATACATTGCACTCCACATTTAGCTCATGTGGTTTATGTCGGTTAACAGACTTTCCCACAGACATAAACTCCGTATATGTGTACATAATCTTTACTTTAGTTTTACTTGCATTGCATTATGATTTTTTAGAGTATCTTTACATATCAATATTTATTTTTATTATTGTGGGTTTATTATACATTCAGTTCAGTTTTGTAATCAGCTTGCATTCACTTCAGTTTATCAATACTTTTGGTATACTCAGTTTATTTTATGATTTGCATAACTCATATGCTCAATACATTCAAAGTACTGATCATATACTTTCTTTTGCACTGTATCATTTTATGATATAAGTTCGGGTGCTCAGTCTCAACATTTTGATTAATACGCTCCAGTACCCCTTCAACAACTTCTAGTGGTGAGTCCTCTTCATCTGAGGATGAGAGTTTATTATTGGCTTCTTTTAGTACTTTTCAGTTATAATATTTACAGTTATCTGGGGACTTGTCCCAGTAGCTCGTCAGTAATAGAGGCTTTTCAGACATAGAGTTATATTTCAGCCTCTCAGTTTACATCAGTATTAGTATTTTGTCAAGACTTAATTTTATTTCGAATTATTTTAGCTATTTATTTTAAAATCAGTTAAGCTTTCACACAATTACTTAGTTGATTCAGGTTATCTAGTATTATGCCATGCCATGGGTTAGTTTGATGTCACTTGTGACTGTAAGCACCGTGTTATGACTTGGGTATAGACTCGGGTTATGACAAACTTAGTATCAGAGCATTAGGTTTAGGGTGTCCTAGGGTGTCTAAAAGCCGCATTAAGTAGAGGCTCTTTCATGGGTATGAAGCATGCAACACTTTTAAGAGAAAAGGTGCGCTATGTTTTAAGAAAAACCTCATTTCTTTCATATTTATATCATGTGATAGAGTATAAATCTATTTATCCTTCTAACTCGTGCTATATGTGTTAAAAGAATATGCCTCCCAGAAGAGCTAATAGAAGAAGGAACCATAGCCAACTAGCCCTACTAATACTGACTGATCCCTTGAATAAACAAGCTACTTAAGAAAAATTTAGGGCTGCTTTTTAGTTGCTTGCTAAAGCAATGAACAACCAGGTCAATCAACAAGCGATTGCACCTAGGAACCAAAATGGGAATATAACAGCTATGAGAGTTCAAGAGTTCACTTGGATGAACCCTCCAGAGTTTTATGGTTCAAAGGTGGCTATAGGACTTTATTGATGAGGTTCAAATGATCACTCAGATCATGGGTATCATACTAATTAAGAGTGTAGAATTGGCCTCCTATCAGTTGAAAAGGGTGGCTCAACTATGGTTTAAGCATTGGAAAGATAGTCAATATATGGATGGATGCCCAGTTGATTGGGATAAGTTTGTGACTACTTTTCTAGACAAATTCTTTCCATGTGAGTTTAGGGAAGCTAAGGTTGAAGAGTTCATCAATTTGAAGCAGGGTAAAATATTTATAAAGGAATATTCTTTAAAGTTTACCCAGCTCTCTAGGTATGCTCTCGGGATGGTTTCTAATCCTAGGGCTCAAATAAGTAAGTTTATTTTGGGTGTTTTAGAGTTAGTTGTCAAGGAGTGCAAAACTGCTATGCTTATTGGAGAAATGGATATCTCTAGACTCATAACTCATGCCCAATAGATAGAGAAAGAGAAGATAAAAGAGAAAGAGATGGAGTAAAAAAGGGCAAGGACAGGTAACCTTGAATACTCTCAATGGAGGTCGGACGATGGAAATTACTCTTAGTTTCAGCAAAGAACTTCAGCTCTAGCACCTTATTCAGCTAGTGCTCATCTCCTAGACCTCGTCATGATCATAATAATAAAGCATTAGGCTCTAAGTCTCATGCAGTGTTATAGGCAACCACACTTTTCTAGTATGTCTTAAGTGTAGTAAGAACCATCCAGGTGTGTGCCTTACTAACAAGGAGAGTTATTTGGGATGCGGTCATACTAGCCATAGGTTGAAGAATTACCCCTTTGATGGATGTTGAGATGGGGGTAATAGGGCTCAGTCTACTTTTATAACACCCTATTCAGGTCGCCCAACTCAGTAGGGTACTTCTATTAGTGCAGGAGGTGGTTAGTGCCAAAACTGCTTCTATCATTTGTCTTCCCATTAGGATTAGGAGAGCTCGCCAGATGTATTCACTTGTATGTTACAAGTATTTCATATAGATGTGTATGCATTGTTAGATTCAGGAGCTACACTTTCCTTTATAACTCCATATATTGTAATAGATTTTGGTGTCAATCCAAAAACTCTTTCAGAACCCTTCTCAGTCTCTACTCCTATTGGTGACTCAATTATAGCCAAATGGGTTTACATAAATTACCCAATCTCAATTTTTTAGAAAATCACCACAGTTGATCTAGTAGAGTTAGATATGACTAATTTTGATGTCATTCTTGGAGTGGATTGGTTACATTTCTATTATGCCTCTGTCGACTAAAAAATTAGAGTAGTTAAGTTTCGGTGTCCTAAGAACCAATCTTAGAGAGTAAAGGTAGTACCTCAGCGCCTATAGGTCTGTTTGACTCTTAACTTAAGTCTAGAAAGATGATCTCTAAGGGTTGTATCTATCACCTAGTTTGGGTTAAGTATTCTAAGTTTCAAAACTCCAACCCTTCAGTCAATTCTAGTTGTTAATAGATGTCGAGAAGTGTTTCCTGAAGATCTGCCTGGAGTCCCTCCTGAGTGAGAGATCAACTTTGGAGTAGACCTTCTTCCAGATACCCAACCTATATCAATTCCTTCTTATAAAAAGGCTCCAATTGATCTTAAGAAATTGAAAGATCAATTGAAAGAACTCTTAGACAAAGGTTTCGTTAGACCCAACATCTCTCCATGGGGTGCTCCAATTCTCTTTATGTGTAAGAAAAATGGTTTCCCTCAGAATATGCATCTACTATCATTAGTTGAAAAAAGTCACAATCAAGAATAAGTATCCAATTCCTAGGATTAATGACTTGTTCGACCAGCTTCAGGGTGCTAGTTACTTCTCAAAGATATACCTCAGATCCGTCTATCATCAGCTCAGAGTCATAGAATGTGACATTTTGAAAATAGCCTTCAAAACTCGATATGGTCATTATGAATTTGTGGTTATGTATTTTAGACTAACAAATTCTCCAACAACTTTTATGGACTTGACGAACAGGGTGTTCAAATAGTATTTGGACATGTTCGTCATCATCTTCACAGATGACATCCTTGTTTATTATCTGAATGAGGATGATGCCATTTGAGGATTATCTTGTAGACTCTTAAAGATCTCCAGTTATTCTCCATGTTCAGCAAGTGTGTATTATGGTTGAAATCAGTAGCATTCCTTGGTCATATCATTTCTAGTGAGGGTATTCATATTGATCCTCAAAAGACTAAAACAGTTAGGAACTGGCCTAGACCCATATCTCCATCAGGCATTAGAAGTTTCTAAGGTTTATCCAATTACTACAGGTGATTTGTTACAGGGTTTTCATCCATTGCTTCTCTTATGTTTAGATTGACTCAGAAGAAAGTCAAGTTTTAGTGGTTCGATGCTTGCGAGAAGAGTTTTTAGGAGTTGAAGAGTCGACTCACTTCTGCCTTAGTTTTAACTCTACCAGAGGGTCTAGATGGGTCTGTTGTTTATTGTGATGCTTCTAGCGTAGGCCTTGAGTGTGTGTTGATACAACACGGTAAGGTCATAGCTTATGCTTCTAGACAACTCAAAGTTCATGAGAAGAAGTCTTCAGTATGTTTTCAGTCATAAGGATCTAAATCTTTGTCAGAGGAGATAGCTAGATTTATTGAAATATTATGACATGAGTGTTTTATGCCATCCAGACTTTCTATGGGTAGTGTTGCTCATGTGGAGGATGAAAATAAGAAGTTAGTTGGTGATTTTCAGAGGCTTGGTCGATTGGGAGTTCATCTTGTTGATTCAATTTAAGGTAGTGTTATGGTTGATAATGGTTTAGAATTTTCTTTAGTGATGGAGGTAAAGGAAAAGCATGATAATGATCTTATTCTTATTATGTTTAAGGGAGCAGTCGATAATTAAAAAGTGGAGGTTTTCTCCCAGGGGGAGATGGTGTGCTTTGTTATCATGATCACTTGTGTGTTCTAGATGTTGATTATTTGAGACAATGAATGCTAACAGAAGCTCATAGTTCTCGGCATTCTATTCACCCAGGTGCCACTAATATATAATATACGGGAAGTCTATTAGAGCAATATCATAAAGAGGGATATCGCAGAGTTTGGAGCTAAGTGTCCAAATTGCCAGCAGGTTAAGGTTGAGCACCAGAAATTGGGAGGTATGACTTAGAATATCAGCATTCTTACTTGGAAATGGAAAGAGGCAAACATGGACTTCATTACAGGGTTTCCTTGTATGCACCATTAGCATGATTTAATATGGGTTATTGTAGACTGAATGACTAAGTGAACACATTTCCTACCAGTTAATAGTACAAATTCAGCCGAGGATTATGCTAGACTTTACATTCTAGAGTTGGTCAGATTTAATGGAGTTCCTTTGTCTATGATCTCAAATAGGGGTACTTAGTTCACTTTGCAGTTTTGAATAAAAGGGTCTTCATACCTAGGTTCATCTTAGCAAAGCTTTCCACCCGCAGACAGATTTTCAGGCGGAGCGAACCATTAAGCTCTTAGAGGATATGTTGAGAGCTTATGTGATTGACTTTAAAGGTAATTGGGATGATCACTTACCACTCATTGAGTTTGCTTATATTAAAAACTTTCACTCTAGTATTCAGATGGCTCCATTTGAGGCACTTTATAGTAGGAGATGTTGATCTCCTATTGAATGGTTTGAGGTAAGTGAAGATACTTTTCTAGGGCCTGATTCAGTTCATAAGTCTATGGAGAAAGTTCATCTAATTACAGAAAGGTTAAAAATGGCTCAGAGTCATCAGAAATCATATGCAGATATGAGGAGAAGAGAACTTGAGTACGCAGTTAATTATTGGGTTTATTTGAAAATTTCACCTATGAAAATAATGATGAGGTTTGGAAAAAAGAGAAAGATTAGTACCTGATATGTTGGTCCTTATAGGATTATGAGGTGCATTGGCAATGTGTCCTATGAGTTAGCTTTTCCTGTGGACTTAGTATCAGTGCACCCAATATTTCATGTGTTCTTATTGAAGAATTGCATTGGTGATCCAGCATTATATGTGCCATCGAAGAGTGTGTGCATGAAATATAGTCTCTTTTATGAAGAGGTTCCAACATTTGATGTGCCATTGGTGAGGCTGTACAATAAAAGAGCAACTACAAAAAACTGTCTTATCAAAATCGACCTAAAGAAAGCTTATGACACAATAGAGTGGGAGTTTGTGGAGGAAATGTTATATGGTTTAGGGTTCCCTTACAAATTCATTAAACTCATCATGGAATTCATCACTTTTACCTAGTATACACTTGCTATCAATGGTGGTGTGTATGGCAACATAAGGGTAAGAGAGGGTTGAGGCAAGGGGATCTTATATCCCCCTTGATATTTGTTATATGCATGGAATACTTCTCAAGGATGATGGGTTGAGTGGCAAAAAATGAGGGGTTTGCTTTCCAGACAAAGTGCAAGATCTTGATACTGAACCATCTGTACTTTGCCGATGACATGCTTATATTTTACAAAAGAGAATTTGACCCAGTGATACTCCTGTTGAGAGGGATAAAGACCTTTTCTGTATCTTATGGGCTGAGTACAATGCTAGAAAGTCAAGTATCTTCTCAGCAAATATGCACACTTAGGATTTAGAAAATGTACAAGAGCTGACTGGATATACTAAAGGTACTCTCCCTTTTAAATACTTAGGAGTCCCAATTTCTGCAAATAAGTTAAATGCCATGGATTGTGAAATATTATGGATAAGCTGACTAGTAGAATAAAGACTTGGGGGACTGGGAATCGATCTTATGCAGGTCGGCTATAGTTAGTAAACTCAGTACTATTGCAGACGCACTCCTATTGGTCTTCAATATTTTTATTCCCAAAGAAGGTAGTGAAGGTTATAATTGTAGTTTGCCGTAATTTCTTATGGAGTAGCAAAATATACACTACTAAGTCTCTACTGGTGGCATGGGATATGGTTTGTTGACCCAAAAAGAAACAGGGACTGGGAATTGTGTATTGTGTGATATGGAATGAAGCAGCCATAGCTAAATATGTTTGGAATATGACGTGTAAAGCTGATAACTTGTGGGTTAAGTGGGTGGATCATGTTTACCTAAAGCAAGTGAACTGGTGGCAGTATCAACCACCACAAGATTATTGTTGGTATTGGAAGAAAATTTGCACAATCAAAAGTAGGTTCATGAGTGGACATATGCTGAATCATTGTCTACAAACTGGAGGAAAATACACTATTTATAGTGGTTATTGCTAGAGGAAAGTGGCTAACAAGGAATGGCCTTGGTGGAGGGGTGTTTGGAATAGATTTAACATACCAAAACATTGCTTTATAAGTTGTTTGGTCATGCAAAATAGATTATTAACAAGGTATAGGTTGAAAAGTATGGGAATTTGTCAAAATGATAAATGTCTGCTATGTGACATATATCCTGAATCAATAGATCATCTTTTCTTTGAATGCTCATTTCCAGGTTGTCCTTAACTAGAGTGCTGGGATGGATGAAGATTACCTTACAAAATGATAATGTACAGGGGATTTGGAAATGGTTGGCAAAGAAAGTAATAGGAAAAATCAGTAGAAGTATCATCTGGGCAATTATTGCAGCACTTATATCATGTCTGGCAAGCACAGAATCAATCACTGTGGAACAATGTAGTCCCAAGACTAGATTTTGTAACTAAGTAGATTCAGCAATAAAACAAAACCAACATTTTTTATCGTAAGCTGAGAAGAATTACTCATAGAGATAGTGTGTGGATGGAGAAATTATATGTAGCTTAACCATATAGAAATAGAACATGTAAATAGGGTTGAGTGGTCGAGGTTTGAGAGTTGTGTCTTCTTTTTTTCAAGTGTATTGCTCAAAATAGAGTGGGTTTTATAGTGTTGAAAACTTAATAAAATGTTGTTCAACCATAAAAAAAAAAAAGAAATTAAAAAGTCACTTTGGTGAAAGTCCTTTGGAGGAATCTGCTAGTTGAGAGAGCTACTTGGGAAGAAGAAGCTGACATGATGACCAAGTACCCTCACCTCTTTCCTTCTAGTTAAGTTCTAGCTTGCAGTAATAGTTTCATCTTTAGGAATCTTATCAGACGTATGACCCATCAGTTGTTCTTATGCTCTTAGTATACTTGCATGCATCATGAATTTAGCTCAGTTATGTTTCAGTCATAAATCAGTTACTATATAAAAAATTTAGCTTTTTGAACTTAGATATTGGGATTGCAGCTCTTTCCTTACCCTTTTCAGCATAATTAGTCATCATTCGAGGACAATGTTCCCAAGGGGGAGATATTGTAACAACCTGAAAGTCTCTAAGAGAATATCTCAGACTTAGCATAGAAACTAATTGGAAACCTTTAATTTTCCCTCAGAATGACTCACTGTATGAGCGATACATTGAGGCCATGAGTCATAAGTTGACTCGTGGTTAGTAGTCAGCAGCTAGCCTAGTTCCTAGTGGTAATGACTCAAACTACGAGTCGTGGTCAGCTAGGAAAAGTTGTAATGTTACTTATTCTGATCAAACTACGATTCGTGGTCAGCCAGGAAAAGTCGTAATGTTACTTATTCTGAGTAGTAGACCAGAAATCCTGAAAGATAAAATATTTGCTCCATTGACCACGACTCGTGGGCACGAGTCATTGGGACAGTGAATGAGTCGTTAGGTGACTCGTGCTAATGAGGAACCTGATATTTGATATTCTCTTCTCAGAGGCCATGAGTCCTCACCATGACTACTAGGTAGACCCAATGAGTCATGAGGTCAAATCGTACCCAAGCCAGAATTCCAGGCTAGGAGCCTTGAGTCAGGTGATGACTTATAGGTTTAGAGTATGACTCGTACATAGATTCGTGATGTCTATTTCTAGAAAATTTGTTAAGTTTTAATAATGCTTATAGGAAGAGGTTAAAGGTGTTCTTTTACCCTTATTATTCTCACACTTAGAAACAAAAAAATTAATACGCTCTTTGTTCCTTCAAGCAAGAGAAGCTATGGTTTTTCACTAAAACCTTCAAGATTTAAGTTCTTAACAAGAACTATTCACTCAAGTATGTGGGATTTCAACTATGGGTATCCTTTCACCCTTTTGTCCCAGAGAAACTCAGTTTAAAACCTCAAATTCATGTACTATGATTATAGGGTTCATATCCAATTTATGAATTTCCTTCAAGTTCAGTACTCTCATTATTATTACTTTATAATTACATATTTTTTCATGATATTGGTATCCTGCATGACCTAAAATTTCATAGTTGATACTTATCTTGATTTTATAGTATTTTTACATATATTAGATTTCCTTTAGAAAGTTTGGCTAGTTATGAACACATGATCTTAGAACCTCGTGGATTTAGCATAAACAAGCATAATAAGTGTTTTTCAGTTATATAGACATCTCAGAAATAGGATCTGACCCAGTTTTTTAGAACATCAGTTTTAAAGAGCTATCAGTATATTATCAGTTGCAAGTAGTACTTAACACCAAGTTTACTATGGCCCTCCTGTTTCCCCCAAAGCCCTAGAACTACGTGCTATCATAGGTTTATTTAGCCCTCCCAGTTTGGACATTAGTTTAGTGATCATGCCAGCTATGCCTGTATACCCTGGCAAGGTATATTAGATCCTATCAATGGGGCATATACATCAGACTCTATGTTTAGGTCATATGGTTTATGTTAGTTAGCATACTTTCCCATAGGCACAAACTCATTATGTGTGTACATGACCTTCAGTTTCGTTTTATTTGCATTGTACTATGATTTTTCAGAGTATATTTACATATCAGTATTTATGTATATTATTATTGGGTCATTGTACATTCAGTTCAGTTTCACACTCAGCTTACATCCAGTTCAGTTTCACACTCAGCTTACATTCAGTTCAGTTTATCAATACTTTTAGTACACTAAGTTTATTTTATAGTTTGTATGTCTCACATGCTCAGTACATTCAAAGTACTGATCACATACTTTCTTTTATGTTGTAGCATCTTATGATATAAGTTTGGGTGCCAACCTCAGCATCACAGTTAGTATGCTCCAGTACCACTTCAACAACTACTAGTGGTGAGTCCTCATCATCGAAGAATAAGAGTTTATTATTGTCTTCTTTTAGTACTTTTCAGTTTCAGTATTTACAGTTAGGTGGAAACTTGTCCCAAAAACTCATCAGTAGTAGAGGTTTTAGTTTCAGTATTTACAGTTAGGTGGGGACTTGTCCCAACAACTCATCAGTAGTAGAGGATTTTTGGATGTAGAGTTAGACTTTCAGCTTTTTAGTTTCCTTAATTATTAGTATTTTGTTCAGACTTAGTTTTATTTCAGATCATTTCAGATATTAATTTTAAAATCAGCTAAGCTTCCACACAATTACTTATTTGATTCAGGTTATCTAGTATTATGCCATGCCATGGGTTAGTTTGGGTTCACTAGTAACTCTAAGCACCGTGTTATGACCAGGGTGTAGACATAGGTCATGACATCGAGCCTCATTTCACTGCAATGACAGATAGGTAGTAAGTTGGGATGTTTTCCCAACCTAGTCTATTTCACAACACTCTCCCTAGATTTTGACATTACGAAATAAACCCTTTACGACAATAACTAATAACCAGAGTTCTACAAACCCGATTTCTATTTCAAAAGTTTCTGTAGATTAGTAAACTTCTTATATAATATGATATCATCTTAAATCCATGAAATACTACACCACCAACAACTAGATTCTCTAGACCACACAACACTAAAAATTCATTCGAAACCAGCCTATCCTGAGATTTTACAAGTATTGATTGAGTGCAACTTAACCTGATCTTTTGCATTCTAACTAACACCATAATGAAGGAATGATTCATTACAGTTCACAAGCTCAGCAAGGGTAGTAGAACCACCATCCAGGGGTTATGGTGGATCTCAAGTAAGTAGAGGTACACCAACGGTTGAACGAGGAGTTGGTAGAAGAGTTACTTAGGCATTAAGTGATAGGGCTCAATGTTATGTATTTTTGGGTATATTTGAGGCAGAGGCCTCTAATGCTATTATAATAGGTATCATCCCAATATGTCATCGACCCACTTTAGTATTATTTGATCCTGATTCTACTTTCTCCAATATGTTTGCATTTTTCTCATTGGGTCTTGATATTATGTTTGAGTCTCTTTTTGTACCTATTCATGTTATACCATGGTAGGTGATTCCTTTGGTGGATCAAGAGTACCTATCGTGTATAGTGACTCTCTTGGATTATTATTATTTTGGACATGGTGGATTTTAATGTGAGTTTTGGCATAAATTTGCTTTCTCCATGTCATATTATTTAAGATTCTTATGCAAAGATAGTCATTCTAGGCATGCCAGGTTCCTCGTGGTTAGAGTGGAAGGGTATCCAGGGTTCATATTCAAAAAGGGTAATTTTTTTCCTTAAGGTGTTGCGATTAATTGAGAAAGGTTATCTCTCTTATTTGGGTTATGTTTATGGTACTAATGTTGACACACCTCTTTTAGAGTATGAACGAGTACTTAGAGATTTTTAGGCTGTGTTTTCGAGTGATCTTCCAGGTGTTCCACCTGACAGGGATATCAATTTTGGCATTTATTTAGTGGTGGGTACTAAACCCATTTTTATTTCACCTTATAGAATGGCCCTGATGTCGCCCAAATTACACTTCTGATAAAATTATAAAGTGGTTGTTGATCAAATATAGAGGCCAACTAGGTTAGGGTTGATCCCACAAGGAAATGTCAAAATATCTATCAAGTATTTATCTAAGCAATCAGTAAATAATCTCCCGTAAAAAGGGGGGGTTTTGTAATTCAAAATTCCAATAGTAACAATATTTGATTTCATTGGATTTGTAATTAAGATATGAGAAGCACTAGGACTGTTTTCTCCAATAACTTCATAACTCCATAGGTTCTTCACACTAGTGATCTCTCATGGTGCTCGACATGTAGAATCAATAGGTTATGTTCATCTAAATGACTTTACGCCCCTATTAGATGACTATCCCTAATTACAAATTATTGTCTCATGGGTTTTGCATTACTAACCCCTATCATTGATCCCACATTAGCCTATCCTGTTTACCAGCTCAAGTCTGATTAAATGGAGATTGATAGATCTAAGTCTCGTTGTTAATTTCCTTTTCCCATCCGTTACACCTTCTTTCATTACGAGTAAGGATAAGGTGAGTTCTAATATTGGCCACCATAAAAAAGCAATCAAACCAAAGAGAATCACAATACATGCACAAACACCCTTAGTGAATCATGTCGTACTTTGAACGCTACTTTGTTAATTCATCATGGTTCCCACAACCCTAGTTGTGGTGTTTAGCTACTCATAATTTCAAGCACACAATAATAATTTCTAGAAGAAATCATAATTATGAACTTACGAAGAATAAGATGAAAATCACAAATCACCCTTTGAATTAAAACCCTAAAAATCAATGTTCGTACTTGCAAAAACAACAATATACCAATAAAGTAGTAATAGAATGTAAGCTAATACAAAATACCTAATAGGAGTATTTATAGAAAAACATGAAACCTATCCTAAACACAATTGGATTTGTTGAGTCGGAGCCTCGGATGAAGAAAGGTAAGATCATGGGTAGATACCACAATCGTCCTTAGTGATGTTAGGATGATACTTGACTTTTGCATCTTTCAGGTCTTGGATGGCATGATGCTCAGTACCAGTTAGTGGTATAATTGTATGATCATAGAACCCTTTTCATGCTTTCCACCTTAGACTTTCACTATTTCTAAAATTTCCTCTTACGATCTTCAGGATGAGGTCATAGCATCATCTCACGTTCACGGGATCTCCTCATCTGATCCTCTTCATGCTTAACATCTACAAGCTTTATTTCTAGACTCTTCCCATGATCAATCTTATGATCGTAGCATCTATGTATGATAGTGGGATGCATTCGTCTGATCTCTTTCATTTTCACCTTCTCAGGTTCTTCCTACAACAACAAGGTACGACCATTGTCAGATCCAACGGTCATGGTTAAGCTTGTCTGATTCCCTTTAAGTCCAAAATTCTGTACTTCACTTCTCCGAACTAGTTTTACTTGCAAATACCATAAACACACGTCATATCCACATAGAAATGACCTTATAATAGCAAATTTTCTTAGTTTTAAGCATTGAAAGTGCCGTAAGATCACAACACATCAATACCCTCAACTTAGAACGTTTGCATGTCCTCAGACAAAAAAAATAAAACTAAGCTAAAACACAACCTAAATGATGCTTAACCAAGAGAAATCTTAGTGTTACAACAGTCATATTATCAAAATCCAAATTTAGCTTGCATGAATCAAAACACAAGTTCAACCCCCTCCAATATTATTATAACAAAAATCTGATGTGTGTAGACAAACCACTTACCATGAAACAATTGGATCTTGCAATGACATTATATTATCAACATACAACCTAGAACATAAACCAATGACACTACCCAAACAAGCAGCAACTACTATGCAACCCTTACCCCCTCACATCAAATGAGTCCCAAACACTAAAAATTCTCAATGAACATCAGGACAAGGACTAAATCTAAGAACTCACTCTCACAAAAAAGTTAGAGAGTGTGCATGAGATACCAAAGGCTTTCCCTTATTTTCTAAGCCTTAGTGTTTTGGACAGTCGGATAAGGATCACCGTAAGAATTTTATTGGCTTGTAATGTAGGCTTGGGGATGCATATGGTACATATAGATCAAGTGACTAAATCGTCCTTGGCACTACACTACTTTTGGCTCCACTTTTGTACTTTCTTTATTTTACCCTTTTTGACTTTTCAGACCTCAGGTGCGGTTTTCTTTTCACAATTTCTTTTTTTTTTCTTTTTCTTCTCTCTTTTTTTTCAAACTTTTCTTCATCATTTTTTCTTTTCCACTCAAGACGGCACCCGAATCCCTTTTTCATTTACTAACTTCTTCTACATACCCAATTTTTTCTATGCACCCCTACGATAGCCACCCTCAACTTAGGCGATTTGCCTGAGTTGAGGTGCATAGTGTCCATGGAGGGACTTGGGCCAAATAAGGTTCATTGTAAATGAATTGGGAAGGTGAATTGGCTAGTTCAAGGAAAAGGACTATTTAGGCTCAAATTTTGGGATCAAGGGATATTATTTTCATTTGGTAGGCTTTTTAGGCTTATAATGGATTATTCAAGAATGACTTATGATCCTTTCCTATCCTACTATCCTACAACTTTGGCAAGATTAACCGGGCAAGTTCTGGATCGCATACACACGCCGACTAGGTAAATACCTCACAACACACATGGCTCAAGGCTACTCATAGTTACTACCTTTCCGGTTTATGCATAGTTAGTCTACGGTTATCACACTCATAATTCTTATGCCATAATGATATCCACATTGGTCACAGTTCACAGTAAGTACACAACATAAAAAACACATCAAAAATTTTACTAGGGGGTATCATTTAAACACAAAAATTTCAAAAACATAGATTTCATGCTCTTTTTATTCAAACTGTGCCAAGTTCTCCTGTTTTACTCTTGGTTACACAAATGACATAAAAAAACATAAATAAAACACCTAAATATTCCAGTTCTAACTAGATAGCGTATTCTATGGAAAAGATACATGACAACAAAAACCCTCGAATGTCAGTATACCCCTACCCTCAACATAAAAATTATGCAATGTCCCCAATGTATGAAAATAAATAAATAACTAGGATAGAGACATACTTGTGTCACACTAGATGCTAGTCATAAACTGATCAATTGGGGTCATAGATGCAACCCCTCCATGCTCTCTAGTGGCCTCGGCAGTGGCCGCTGCACTCTCACTTAGGTTGGCACCGGTGGTGGCTATTGTACTCAATGATAATGTTGTGGGGGCAATCTCTGTGTCCCCTCCACTCTCACTAATAGAATCAGCAACAAAAGTAGTAACAATAGTAGGTGAGGCCTCACTCTTCTCCAAAATAGGCACCTCAGAGCTCTTCTAGATCTCGACGGCCGCCTTCTTCTTGCAATCCTTATGTTTTTTCTTCTTCCCATCCATTTCCTTTCTCTTTCTCTTCTTATAGGGCTGCATACTATCCCCCATATCATCTACCTCCTCACCCTCTCCTCTATCTATCGGGGCTTGGGTATAGAAATTCGACACTTGTACATCAATATCAACCTTAAAATCCTTAATAACGGGAAGTGGTGGAGGCTAAATGAGTGGGGATTAGAACTCAAAAAACTTCTTCATTGTATTCTTCAATTTGGACAGCTCATCTATAACTGTACTCAAATCAGTAGCCTCTATACTCTCCAACTTCTTTGTCATTCGACTCTCAAAACTGTCAAACCGAGTTTGTATAACCCATAGCATGACCTTAATCTCATCCTTAACATAGTTTTTTATCCCTTCCTCTACCTTTTTGATTCTCGTGTTAAGCACAGTCTAATTTCTTATTATTTTTTAAATGAAAGCTTTAGAGACTAAGGAATATCTGGCCGACACAGACTGAAGTGCACCCAAAGGTGCTATAGGCTGTGGTGTGGAAGATGAAGTAGCACTGAATTTGGAAGTCAGAATCTCTGTAGTAGGTGCAACTCCCTCAGTTGCTTGTAAAGGCAAATCTACCAAAGAGCCTTGGATTCTAGCCACCGAGTTCACGTTATGCTTAATCAATATAATGTCCATGGTCTTGGTCATCCAAGTAAACCTACTAGATAGGATGGAAGGAACATGCAACTTCCAACACAACAAAGTCTCCAAACTTGGGAAGGGCAGAGTAGTGTGATAAAGAAGTGCCCTCTCCCGAATCTCCTCCGTAATTATCCATAGAATGTTCAGCTCCAACTCTGACTTAAAGGCTGCTACCACGACCGCTTTGTCAGCACAAAGTGTGTTATCATTTTTGGTTGGTTCTATACGGTGCCTGACAATGGACCACCAAGCATTGGTGGTGAAGCTCAATGTATGTTTGTATATAGCCATGCTATGTACCTATTCTGCTCTTTCCTTTGCTTCAGAAATGTGGCCCGCCAACCACTTGTAATGCATTAGCTTGTCTTCAGTGCTCAGTTGTTTCACTTATTTATACTCAGTCATTCGGTAGTCATACTCTAGAGTTTCAGCTGCCGACACAAATTCATCAACAAATAAGGTTTTATAGATAGCCTTCTTCGATATGTCAATTAGTGCACGACAGACTAACACTTTGTCTAATTTGAACTGCTTCCTCATATCTTTCTCCTTATCAAAAGGTATCATACTCTTAATAGTCGCTGCATAGTTGGCATAGAATTTATGCACCAACTCAGCTCCATAGTTACCCAAAGGTTTGGTCATCCACCTCAACTAATACTTCTCAAATACCAAGTTTAATTCTGAAATCCTTTGTAGTTCCCCAGGTAGCATGCATTTTTTTTGAATACGTCTCTTTAGATTCACTTTGTTGTTTAGGGAGACCCCATCAGTATAGTAATCCCGAGACTTTGGGATACTTCATCACCTCGAGTATGCCCCTTTTTGAGGTAGATTTATTGTAGCAGTTGGTTCGGAAGATTCCGGATTAGCAATACCAAAATCATCCACAGAGACATCCTCCTCAAATGAACTTATCTTTTCCTTAGCCCTAGTAGCCTCTGGCTCACCATCATTCGGGTTTGAAGTTTGGCCTCTTTCTTCATATTAGGAAGGCTCAATAGGAGTAGTCGCAGACATCAATGCTGTGGAAGGTCTGGCTTAACAAATTTTGACCTAGTGATTTGAGGCTTATGTTGATCATCAACATAATTCAACCTCCAAACCACTAGATTCCTGTGACTCCATCTTCGAGGATCGAAGGCATGTCTTTTGGTGCCATTTTCTTAGCTATATCCTTGTGGAGAGCCTTATCCAACTTCTTCTTGTTTAATTTTGGTGCCATAGTACATGTAGGAAAAAATGTTAGTCTCAGAATAAAATAGGAACAAGTACTCAATATTTCATGCAGATGATCAATTGAATGATCATTATATAAAGGTATAATTGTCCCTTCAATCGTAGGAAGTTCCTCTTAAAAAATTCTTGAGAATTGTCACATCAAACAACTACTACATTCGTAGCCAGATACAAAGATCGTGGGATATGATCGTTTGATGAACTCCTGCAACCTTACAAACTAGCACCCACAATGATCAATCCTACAATCATACATTAAAATAATGATGGTGGGTTGTGTCGTGGAGTTTTCAGTGACATTAATAGTTTAAAACTCAAGATATAGACCCTATTTTACTCTATTTGTAACACTACGGGGGTACTTATACTTCCCCCTTTGACCATACCTATCCTTCAAAGACTTTATAAAGTACATTATTCAGTTTTAGTGATGAAACTCCCTCTGAACTCAAATTGGTATGCACTTTTCACTTTAGAAGGTAGGTATTATCTCATATCCTTATTATTTTACTCATAATTCATAATTTTAAAGCATGAGAAGGATACTTACTGTTTAGAGAGTGCAAATGCTTTAACTGTGAAGGAGTTCAAAAAACCGAGTGATTATACACTTGGGAGCAGTCAATTTAGAAAGATTCTAGGTTAGAATTGACTTTTTTGCTCTTAGATTGCTTCTTTGATCGTGCTTGTAATGTGAAATTTGAATTTGAATGGTGAATGGATCGTATCGGGTCAAGGGTATAAGTATTTAGGGATTTAAAATGAGCTAGATTGGGTCGGATGAAATTTAAATTTTATAATATGACCTAATAGATGAATCGTACCTATGATCGTGGGATCATACCATTATTGTGGTATGTCCTCATACCAAGAGAATTTAGAAAACTTACCTGGGAACCAATGAAGCTTAAGGATGATCATTGTATGTAATAGTGATCATTCCTTAAAATTGTAGGTTCCATTACCTGAATATTGGTTTTTCGGAGTTTAATCAAACAATGGATACCATGATCATGCTTTTATTATATGATCGTTTGTGCTCAATCATGGGACCAACTCCTAAATATCAATTCTCCAGAATTCATGTAGATGAAAAAACCCACAATCATTGGAAATTCCAATGATCATACAATGCTTTTGTGGGTTCTATTTTTGTTCCAGTTCCTTGGTTTCTTTTCTGCATTGTCCCTGCACACATATAACACATTACCTTATAAATAAAATAAGTACAAAATCCTTGGTTTGCCTACCCAAGCAGGGCTTGATTTAACGTTGCAACATAACATGGTTAGTTCTGCTACTCAGACGTTACCAAGCTAACCCATGGGTTGCCTCCTACAAAGAGCCTGATTTAACATCACAAGACGACTCGGGTGAGCCTGATTACTCAATCAAAATCCATATCACCGAGATAGTGTTTCACCCTTTGGCCATTCACTTTAAACTTCTGGCCCTCACTATTTTCAAGCTCAATTGCACCATAGGGAAACACTTTCACTACTCTATACGATCCTCTCTATTTTGACTTCAACTTGCTAGGAAATAAGCAAAGCTTGGATTCGAACAATAAAACCTTATCACCAGTAGTGAAATATCTTCTTTCTATCTTTCGGTTATGGTATGATTTCATCTTGTCTTTGTACAAAGTTGAACTTTCATATACCCTAAGACAAAATTTGTCCATCTCATTCAGTTTCTCAAATCTCAGCTTCACTACATCACTTCACTCCAGATTAAACCTATTTAGTGCCCATAATGCCTTATGCTCAAGTTTGACAGGCAAGTGGAATGCTTTACCATACACAAGATGATATGGGGATGCACCAATAGGAGTCATGAATGCTATATAGTAAGACCATAATGTATCATCTAACTTTCTAGTCCAGTACGTTCTATTGGCATTCACGGTCTTCGTCAAAATGGACTTAATCATCTTACGATTGGAGACCTCAACTTGCCTGCTTGACTGAGGATGGTAGGATGTTTCCACCCTATGTTTCACACCATATTTTTCAGGTAGGGTTCTGAATAGAAGATTGAAAAAATATGAGCCGCCATCACTAATGAATGCCCTTGGTGTCCCAAATCTAGAGACTATGTTCTTTCTAAAAAATGCGGTGACACTCTTCCCTTTATTGTTTGGAAGTGAAACTGCTTCCACCCACTTTAAAACGTAGTCAACCATAACCAGAATCAACCTTGTCTTAGCATCCATCGAATAAACCTTGACCGCAAAGTCAAATTCCCTTGTTAACCTTAATCCCCTTCTTCGAAATCTTGTGACCAAGAACTATTCCTTCTTTGAACATTAAGTGGCACTTCTCCAAGTTTAGAACCAAGTTGCAATCTTCACATCTCCTCAAAACACTAGCAAAATGAGCCAAAAAATCTTCAAATGAATCACCAACAACTGAGAAGTCATCCATAAATACCTCAATAGTGTCCTCCACTATGTCAGAAAAGATGGACATCATGCAACGCTGAAAGATCATTAGTGTATTACACAGATCGAAGAAATTATCTTAAATTCAAAAGTACCATATGGACAAGTGAAATTGGTCTTCTCTTGGTCCTCAAGAGCAATCAAAATTTGATTATAACCTGAGTATCCATCAAGAAATAATACCATCCTCTGCCAGCAAGATGGTCAAAAATCTGATCCATGAAAGGCATTAGAGAGTGATCCTTCTTAGTCCATGCATTTAGATTCCTATAGTCCTTACATATATGCCAATCGATGACCGACCTCATAGGAATAAGCTTATTCTTCTTGTTTGGAACCATGGTGATTCCACCCTTTTTTGGCACATATTAGACTGCACTTACCCATTTGCTGTCATCAATAGGGTCAACCATACCCACATCCAACCACTTGATAATTTCTTTCTTAACTACCTCTAGGCGGATTAAGTCTTCGTTGATGCTCAATACTAGGAATGAAATCCGATTCAAGTTGGATTTTATTTGTGTAAAGTCCGTGGAATCCTAATGATATTAGAAATGGACCATACAATGGACCTCTTAAACTTTTGTAACACAGACACTAGAGCCTCAACTTGCTAATCTAAAAAATCAGTTGCAATAATAATCGGCAAAGTATATTTGGCTCCAAAAAATATGTAATTAAGATGGGATAGAAGAGCCTTGAGCTCTAAGACCAGAGTCTCCTCAAGTAAGTGCACTTACCATTTTATCATAGCTACCAATGTTGTCACTCTCAAAATTCAGAATAACTGCTGCAAGTGCTTCAAGTCCAAGCCTCTCCTCAATAGTAGCTACCAATGCAGTCTCATTGACTGTATCAATCACAGAAATAACACACATATCCTTTGGATGCTTCATGGATTGGCATACATTAAAAGTCACATGTTCGTCATTCAATCTAAACTTTATATGTGCAGTCTCCATATCAACCAACATATGTCCAGTTTCAAAGAATGGTCTCCCCAAGATAATGGGAGCCTTAAAGTCAACCTCACAGTCAAAGATGACAAAATTTGCCTTAAAAATAAAGGATGGAACCCTTACCAAAACATCACATAAGATTCCCAGTCAAATTAATGTCATACAAATCTTTAGCAAAATTTAAAGCCCCAATTGTATATAGAACTATGAAAGCTTCAGGATCTTTCTTCTTCTCAACTAGAGACCGGAAAGAGATTGCACTACAATGGTGCACATTATCAACGGGCTCAAAATTCACAATTCTCTTCTTCATTACCAACTCCTTCATAAACTGTGCATAACTCGACATTTGTTCAAGAGCCTTAACTAGAGAGATATTCATTGATAATTCTTTCAACATAGAGATGAACTTGTGATACTTTCCCTCTCCAGCCTTCTTCATTATTTGTGGAAAAGGAGGAGGAGGAGGTTGTGGAAAAAGAGTCAATACTTATGGGACTTCTTTTTTCTTTCCTTTTTTTGGTTTAGCCTCTTTTTCAGCAACTAGAGGATTTTGAACTATATTTTCATCAACAACTAAATTCTTAGATTCGACCACTTTCTCATCATCGACAATTACCAACTTGACCTCATTCTCAATAGCCACAAGCATAGGTGGATCGACAGTCATCTTCCCTTTCCTAGCAGTAATAGCTAAGCAATAACCATCATTTTTAGGATTTTAGAGAGTGTTGCTCGGAAGTATACCTTGTTGATGCTGATTCAATAGGGCAAACATCTGACCAAACTGTTGCTTAAGTTGCTTAATAGCTATAATATATGATTCAACCTTTTGACTCATCTCTAAAATATTTGCTCTAAGCTCCTTAAGGTAGTCTTCTATCCTCTCTACCCCTTTCAGTACTTTCACAAGCATGTCTTCCATCCTCAAATTGCTTAAATCAGCATCTCAATTCATCAGTGGATCACAGAGGCCACTTTTATCCTTATAGTCATCCTTTCTCCTCCAATCACCATCTCTTTTTCTACTCCTATCTCTATACCCAGACCTGTTATAGTTGTTATCTTTGAAGTAGTTTCGACCTTGATTTCCTTGCCTTAAGTTCTAATTATCTTGATTAGACCCTTGGCCCTTGGCTCTGAAACCCGCCACTGATTATCTAGATACTTAGCCTCCTCTTTAGAATCTGAGTCATCATGTATAGATGCCTTACCTTATGAACAAACCACATTTACCTTTTCTTGTCCCACTACTACAAACTGCTTGGTAAAGAAGCTAAGCTCAGTCCTGAATTGAGCTACCTCTTGAGCAACTAAGTAATCTAGTGCTCTCTACTTTGTGGATTCCCCAATCATATAAGTGCCTATGGGTATGTTTGCATCATGAGTATGCCAACCCTTGTTGGTTTTAGTAATCTAATATAGAATCTTTGAAGCCTGATCCTAATGTAACCTCATAAATATCCCACCTGTGATTGTGTTTGCTATAGCCTTGGTGTTAGAATTAAAGGATCTATAGAAGATCTCAAGCAAATTACTGTCTGATATTCTGTGATTTGGAACATTCTGCAGCTTCTTCTTTAAATTCAACCAAGTCTCATATAACACCGCTAAATGTAGCTCCCTAAAGTTATAAATCTCATATTTCAACTGCAATATTCTGAAAGGTGGGAAATATCTCTCCAAGAACTGAGTCCTCAACTCATTCCAATTAGTGATTGATCCATGCGGCAACTTATTCAACCATAATATAGCCTCTCCCATTAGAGAGAAAGGAAACAACCACAGTATAATCACATTTTGGCTCACTCTGTGTAGATTATAGGAATTGCAAATCCTTACAAAGTTCATCACATGAAGGTTTGCATCAGTAATAGCAAGGCCTGTGAATACCCCCTCTATGTTCAAAAATTGTATCATAGCACTGGTAATGTCAAACTTAATTCTTGGAGGCAATGGTAGTGGAATAATAGCACCTGTCTTAACCAGCTCTAGAAAGTATAGCTCGTCTTCTGCATCATCAAACTGAGAAAGATAATGCTATAGAGGTTGTTTCCCCTATTCCTTCTCTACCTTTCTCATTCTATAAATACGGCTAGACAATCTGCTTCAGCTTGTCTACCCCTTTCTTTCTTT
Source organism: Capsicum rhomboideum (assembly GCA_031232105.1). Taxonomy (NCBI): domain Eukaryota; kingdom Viridiplantae; phylum Streptophyta; class Magnoliopsida; order Solanales; family Solanaceae; genus Capsicum; species Capsicum rhomboideum. The sequence continues at coordinate 39,454,455 of CP124719.1, read as the reverse complement.
GCTACATGTTTGGCAACTTATTGTCTAGTGTTCTACTCAACAACCAATAGAGTAGTGGTCTACTCCACAGTCTCTTGAAGCCTATGAGGATGTCTTGTCTAATTCAGGACTCCATCATCTAAAACTCTCTCATTATGATTCTGTCATTCACCATCTTTCTTCTATCTCTCATAGTTCTCTCAAGTTCTGTATTATGTGGAATCATGGGATTACCTTGACTCTGAGTGTTGGGCATGCACTAGTGTGCACCCTAGAAATAACAAAAAATCTAAAATTAGGAAACATAAACCAACAACCCGACAAACACAATCAATCAACTTCGTAATCGTATTCTCTGGCAACAGTGCCAAAGTTTGATGTCGCCCAAATTACACCTTGGATAAAAGTATAAATTAGTCATTGATCAAATATTTAAATCCAACTAGGTTGGGGTTGATCCCATGAGGAATAGGTCAAAATATCTATCAAATATTTATCTAAGCAATCAATAAATAATTTCCAGTAAAAAAGGGATTTTTGTAATTCAGAATTCCAATAATAACAATTGTTGATTTTGTTGGATTTGTAATCAAGCTATGAGAAGCACTAAAACTATTTTCCCTAATAACTTCATAACTCCATTGGTTCTTCACACTAGTGATGTCTCATGGTGCTCGGCATGTAGAATCAATATGTTATGTTCATCTAAATGACTTTACACCCCGATTAGACGACTATCCCTAATTACAAATTAATGTCTCATGGGTTTTGCATTACTAACCCCTATCATTGATCCCATATTAGCCTATCCCATTTACCAGCTCAAGTCAAATTAAATGGAAATTAATAGCTCTAAGTCTCATTGTTAATTTCCTTTTCCAATCCATTACACCTTCTTTCATTGTGATTAAGGATAAAAGTGAGTTCTAATATTGGCTGCCATTGAAAAATAATCAAACTAAAGAGAATCACAATACATGTATACACAAACAACCTTGGAGAATCATATCATATTTTGAACACTACTTTATTAATCCATCATGGTTTCCGCAACCCTAGTTGTGGTGTTTAGCTACTCATAATTGCAAGCACACAATATTAATACTGAGAAGAAATCATAATTATAAACTTATGAAGAATAAGATGAAAACCACAAATCACTCTTTGAATTAAAACTCTAAAATTCAATGTTCGTACTTGCAAAAACAACAATATGCCTTGAAAATAGTAATAGAATGTAAAACATTACAAAAGACCTAATAGGAGTATTTATAGACAAACATAAAACCTATCCTAAACACAATTGGATTTGCTGAGTCGAAGCCTCGAATGAAGAAAGGTACGATCGTGGGTAGATACCACAATCGTCCTTAGTGCTATTATGATGATACTTGACTTTTGTATCTTCAGGCCTTGGCTAGCATGATGCTCAGTACGAGCTAGTAGTATCATTGTATGATCGTAGAACCCTTTTCATGCTTTCTACCTTAGACTTTCACTATTTCTAAATTTTTCTCTTATGATTTTTAGAACGAGGTCATAACATTATCTCACGTTTATGGGATCCCCTCGTCTGATCCTCTTCATACTTAACATCTGTAAGCCTTATTTATAGATTCTCTTCCCATGATCGATCTTACGATCGTAGCATCTATGTACGATCATGAGATGCATTAATTTAATCTCTTTCATTTTTCACCTTCTCAGGTTTTTCCTACAACAACAATGTATGATCGTTGTCAGATCCAATGGTCGTGGTTAAGCTCGTATGATTCCTTTTAAGTCCAAAATTTTGCACTTCACTTCTCTAGACTAGTTTGATCTGAAAATGCCAAAAATGTACATCATATGCACACAAAAATGCTTTTGTACTAGTAAATTTCCTTAGTTTTAAGCATTAAAAGTACAGTAAGGGCCCCGACAGAGTTGAAGGATCAATTACAAGATTTAGAGTATAAGCTTTATGAGACCCATTGTTAAGTGTTGTTTTTGAATAAGAAAGATGGGTCCATGATGATGTGTATCAATTACCGATAATTAAACAAAGTGACCATCAAGAACAAGTATGATGTTCCATGGATTGGTTATATGTTTGACCAGCTTCATGGTGTCTTGGTGTTTTCAAAGACTAATTTAAGATTAGGGAACCATTAGGCCCATTAGGGCCTTGAAAATCCCTAAGAAAACTTTAGGACTCAGTACTACCACTATGAGCTCTTTATTATGTCATTGGGTTGACTAGTTCTCTAGTGACATTTTTGGATTTGATAAATGGTGTGTTTTGGACTTATCTAAATTATTTTATCATTGTATTCATCAATGATATTTTTGTATACTTAAGGAGTAAGGAGGTGATGATCAACACTTGAGTATCATACTCCAAAAGTTGAGGAATGAGCAGTTATATGCAAAAAATTTGAAGTGTGAGTTTTGGATTGGCTTTATGGCATTCTTGGGACATGTAGTGTCCAAGGAGGGTATCATGGTATATTTGGCCATGATTGAGGCAGTTTGGGATTAGACTAGACCTACTACACCTACAGAGATATGTTTCTTTTCAGTGGTCATAAAAGTGTGAGACAAGATTCCAAAAGCTTAAAAGTTTATTAACTTCAGCACCTATATTGACCTTACATATGTAAGGTGAAGTTTTACAATGTATTATGATACTTCAAGTGTTGGCCTTGGTGGTGTTTATATGCATAGAGGGAAAGTTATAGCCTATTCTTCGAGATAGTTAATGACTTATGGAAAAGACTATCCCAATCATGACTTAGACTTGGCAGTAGTTGTATTTTCATTAAAATTGTAGAGGCACTACATGTATGGAATTCATTGTGAGGTTTACACCAATTATCGCAACCTACAATACATATTTTACCAGAAGGATTTGAATTTGAGATATCATAGATGGTTGAAGTTGTTGAAGGATTATGATATGACTATTCTTTATCACCCAGGAAAGGCCAACATAGTTTCAAAATCTAGCCAATAGTTTCATAAGACTTGATACTTCTGGTCCTGGTAAAGTTCTTTATTATGTTGATGGCACGATTACTTTTGATGGATAAAATTAAGGATAGATAGTTTGGAGATAAGAAGTTATGCATAATTTGAGATAAGGTGTTGAGGGGTGAGGCTAGGGAAGTAATTCTACACCAAGAGGGTTTTTTGAGGATCAAGGATCAAATTTGTGTCCCTAGAGTTGGAGATTTGACTAGGTTGATCAAAAAAGAGACTCATAGTTTGAGGTATTCCATTCATTCCGGTGCAACCAAGATGTATCATGACTTATAGAAGTATTATTGATGGTGTAGGATGAAGAGGGATATCATATAATATTTGGCTATGTTTTTGTATTGTCAGCAAATGAAGTATTAGCACCAAATACCAAAAGGTATGAATCAGAGGATGTCTATACCCGAGTATTAGTGTGATCGTATCACTATAGACTTTGTAGTTGTTTTTCCACAAACATTGGGGAAATTTGATTCTATTTAGTTGATTAGACATGTTGACCAAATTAGCACATTTTGTACCAATTAAGAGTAACTAAAATGATAGAGTTTGGTGAAGATCTACATTCAAGAGATTCTTGATTACATGGTTGGCATATTTCCATTATTTCAGATCGTGGCACTCAGTTTACATAGTGTTTTGTACTTTTATACAGGAAGATCAGGACACTCAGTTGGAGATGAGTACAACTTTTCATCCCCAAATAGATGGTCAGCCATAGGAGACTTTTTAGGTGTTGAAAGACATGCTTTGAGCTTGTATGACTGATTTTGGTGGTCATTGAGATCATCTCTTGCCTTTAGAAGAGTTTGCATACAATAATTACCATTTATACCTCTGGATGGAACCCTTTAAGGCTTTATATGGTAATAAGTATAGATATCAAGTTGGTTGGTTTGAATTTTTTAAGGTTAGGTTATTGGGTACAAACTTGTTGAGGAATTCCATATATAGTGAAGTTTATTCAAGACCAACTTTTGACAGTATAGAGCAGGCAAAAGAGTAATACGAATTAGGGTGTTCATGATTTGGAGTTCATGGTTGGTGATTGGGTTCTGTTGGAAGTATCACCTATAAAAGGTGTGATGAGATTTGGAAAAAAGGGCAAGGTTAGCCTGAGGTTTATTGATCTATTTGAGATTCTTCAGTGCATTGGGGAGGTGGCCTATGAGCTTGCCTTACCTTCGAGTCTTTCAATTGTGCATTAAGTTTTCCATGTATCAATGTTGAAGAAATATCACTTTAATGGTTATCATGTTATTCAACATATATTTAGATCACAATTTCATATTTGAGGAGGAACACATGGCCATTTTGGATAGATGGATTCAGAAGTTGAGGTCTAGGAAAATATCTTCAATAAAGGTTTAGTAGAAGCATCATCCAGTTAAGGAGGCCACTTAGGAGAGACTTGGACATGGAGAGAAAATATCCCTTGACTTTTGACAGTTCAAGTACCTTCCTCAACCTTATTTTCAAGGACAAATGTGTGTTTTAATGGTGGATAATGTAACAAACCCTCATAGTTGCTTTTTTACTTTCTATGTATTTTAACAATTTTACCCCTCTATGTTGATGATTTATTGTATTTATGGTCTGCAAGTATTGTGGGGACTATTTCAAAGTTGTTGGGTGAGAATTATGCAAGTTTTTCATTTTGAAAGATTTAGAAGTTGGTATGATTGACCAAATTCAATATTTAATGGTAACAAGGTCAAAATGAAATTTTGATAGTTTCGTTAGTTTTAAAATGTGATTTTTGGGCTTTTAGAACCTTTGGTTCATGTCCTAAGGTGTTCAAATTATTTTGAGTAGTTAGTTGAAAAGTTAAAAATATAAGGCTAAGGTTTAACTTTGGTCAATATTCGGTAAAGATGACCTCTGTTTGGTGTTTTGATGGTTCTATTAAGTTTGGAATATCATATTTAGTTTTGTAACATATTTGGTTTGTGTTCACGGAGTTCCAAATAAATTCGAAGGGTCAATTCAGAGATTAGTTATTGAGTGTGGTTGTTGGTGTGCGTCTAGCTCATTCTTTGAATTTGCAAAACTTCTCTCGCCATTGAAAAGAGTAGATGGACCTAGCCATCGTGATGGAGTGCCCACAATGGCAAATGAGAGTGTAGGTAGGTTGGGTTCAGTTCCATTTTAGTTATCACAAATGGACCTTTGCAATCACAAAAGGTCCAGGTAGGGTAAACTCGTGATCACGATGGTATAGTAACGATCGCGATAAAGAGCAAACATGGCAGCTTTAAAAATTCCTTTTTCAATCTTAGACTCTATAACCCTATTTTTAAAGCTTGAGAACTCATTTTTGGTAGATTCAAAAGGAGAATTTCAAGGATTCTTCTTTGGGTATGATTCTTAACATATATTTACATTTTTCACGATGTTTTACTTATGATTTAATCTTTAATTTTTAATTTTTTAAATTGGAAAATTTAGGGATTTTGCGGCTAAAGTTATGAAATGGAATTCTTATTGTACTATTTTTTTTAATGAAATTTAGTATTTGAGTTCCTTAAGCTATGGGTAACATGATTTTCAAACAAAATTTTAGCTTTACCCTTTCAGGCTTAGAGTTGACTTTTTGGATCCAACATTAAAGTATTGTAATATGGGAGTATAGTTTCTTTTTCTAATGTAGAATACATATTTGATCAGACTGAACTCGTTTGAATCCTCTACGAAAGGGTAAAGCTGCTATTTAATTTTAAAGATTTATTTAAGACAAGTTGAGGCTTTCTCTGACTCCTTTTCAAAGTGTTTATGTGATAGTTAATTGTAAGAGGGAGTAATAGGAAAATGGAAGTCCCATATATGTGAACTGATGAGCATCTATACGGGTACCACTGTTGATTGACTTGTTTGGACTATTTTTCCTTATTTTCTAGTATAGTTATTGTGAATTGTATCTGAAAATAACTTATTAAGCATGCTAGTCTATAATTCTACTCCTTCTTGAGAACTTGAGTCGGGCAATGATGATAATTGATGAAAATTTAAGATTTCTTGTATCGGTAGGTCAAAGAAGAGAGTTTATATTTATTGTAAATTCCAAAAAAGGAGAACCTGATTTGATAATTGTATTGACTCATGATGAGAAATACCTTTCTTGGAGTTATACCTGTTGTTTATGGATCAAAGTTGCACGTCTACATATCATGTATGTCATTTCATATGGATCAGAGTGGCACATCTACCAAATGTTATCTAAATCGGAGTGGCACCCCTGGCCAATGTTAGATTATCAAAGTGGCATTCCTTCCTAGTATTATTATTGATATTTTTTAGAGTGAAGGGCACACCTACCTGATATATAGATCTCGCGAATCCCCCATGGGTCCTAGCTAGCTATACATAGCAACAGGTGTATACACAATATATGCATTAATATTCATCCATTCACTCCCATTTACTTGGGTTGTTCATGATTCTCTTTGATGGATAAGTGTCTAAATGCTGTGAAATGTAGTAATGATTATCTGACTTTATTTGATAGTTGACTTCTAAGTATATTTGAATTGTTTTTGGTGGATCACTATTAGCTCGTGTCTATTTGATTCTATGTATTTATTTGAGCTTTAGTGCAAGTTTAGACAATATAGCGTATAACCTCACCATCTCTTCAAGTTAGGATCGACTAATGATACTGCTGAGTATCTATGAATTAGTACTTACACTTGTTTATTTTCTACACCCGTTGTGTATGTACTAAGTCCGTCATTCCTGGACATTGATCCATTACCTGCATCTGAGGCTATCATTCTTGAGATACAAGGGTAGCTGTTTCAGTTATCTATCGATTGAAGATCCCTTATATCCCTTATTTTCCTATTTTTCCTTTTCTTCTTTGTGATTATCGACATTATCAATGATGTATCGAATTTATTTAATGGCTTGTACTAGTGACTTTCTGGTTTTGGCAGAGTTTTTTTTTTTTTTAGTACTTAAGATTCTCATAAGAGATTTTCTCTTATTGACTTATTTAGGAGTATATTTTAATTTCTATATTTTTTTAGTGTCCTTAAATTGTAGTTCTTGGGTTGGCTTACCTATCTATGCGGTAGATAGGTACCATCACTACTCTCAATTTTGGGTCATGACAATACAATCTCTCCTTCTTCTAATCCAAATCTACTGCATTCAAATATGATCTTGTTTTCATAGCTTAAAATGTTGTTCCTTGTAGAACTTAACTAAGGCTAATTACAATCTTTCAAGATATTTTTGTATGCAGGAATAACTTCTTCTTTCATCGATCAAACAGTCTCCAGTTCTTTCTGAAGAAATAAGATCTCTGAGAAATTCTCCTGTATTGTTGCCAACTTCATCATTTTCTTTTGGAGATCTACTACGAACTTAGTTTTTGTACTTCTTTGTCCATCTTCCTTACACTATATGATGGAATGTAGATTCAGATCATGGTGGCTCCTGGCAGCTCAACAATTTCCCTTTATGATGATGACAAATCTATACCAGCTTCATACTAGTTTATGTGCACTATATAGTTTTATCAATATTCATATGATCTTCATGTGAATCACCCCTAGTAATAACTCTTATATTGACAATATTCCCTCTAAGAACTAACTCCATTATAGGTCTAGCTTTCTTCTTCTATTACTACCTGTGTTCAGTAAGGTTTTTAAGATTATGTTATTCTCTCCATATGATTTCAACATGATATGTAAGTTTGCTTCCATATGAATGCGAGTGAGAAGTTAATCTCACTATAGACCACATAAACTTTAGTAAGTTTGTTAGGCTTACTTCAATGTATGTAGGGTCTTACCTTCCATTCAATGTAGCTCAGTAGATGACTAGGTTTTTTCTTGAATAAGTAATATGCGTAATGTCTCTTAATCAGTAGTAGGAATCACCTTCTATGAATCGGAACTCTGTAGATGACTAGATTTGAGAACCTGATTAGATCCATATGTCTTTTCCAAAGAACGTTTCTTCGGCTTCAGTGTAAGAACCATGTTCTTTCTTCTATATCAAGGTGTTACAAAATTTGTAAAGCTATATATAGTACATTTCGAGACTTCTTCATGAACCTTTGTTTTATCTTTTGTCAGGACATTGCATCTTCTCTTCTTCAATTCATAATATATTCATTGTTTCTACATAGAACCAGGTTCCTTTATAACTAAGAACATATTTATTTATAGTTTAACCTATAGAACATAAATATATTGTATGAATATCTAAACATCTCTAGATTTCTCCATATTGGCATCATAAAAAGCAACAATGCTTAGCATATTTCTCATGAGAACATAACAATATTAATTCACAACCCAAGAACTCATCAAAATAAAAATAGAATAAATTTTGATGCATCCTTTTAATCCATGAGAACCAAACCAAATAGTTAACCACATAATCTTATAACACTATAATGGAATAAGATAATTTGTTTTTTATTCAAGGGTGTCTTGAAAATAGGTCCTTTTGCTGAGTAGAATTTTTTTCCAAATAAGTCCCCAAGCAACTTGTCAAAGGAGGTAATGACACCTTTCAATTTCTCCTTACCTTTTTTATCATTGGTTTTCTGTTCCTACTTTTGTTTTTTGTAATGAAATACCAATGATAAGTTCCTTATTATCTCACCTCATGATACATCCATTAACATTAATTTTTAGACTGATACTTAGGGGACCAGGTTCTCTAACAGTCTCTTTTATTTTTTAGCTCATCATCAACTTTCAAGACCAACCATTCTTTTTTTTTTCTCCTAATCCTCACAATGATAAAGCTCCCTCAACACTAATCAATATCTTTTTCTTATAATCATGAGTTATCTTCTTCTTTAGAATCTACCTCCTTTTATTTTTCCCCCTGAATCACTACTTTCATGAATTTCCCCCCTGAATTATTATTTCCCCTTAAAAATTGAAAGGGAATTGAATGAGAGTAAAAAGAATTAGGAATAGAAGTTAATTTTAATTTTTTACTCAAGGATAAAATGGCCACTTAACTTCTGGAGGATGTTTTCGCAAATCAACTTTTGACTAAGTAGAATGTTCTCACTTTTAGTATATATGAATATACACAGGTCGTATCCTTATATTTGTAGGATAGACAGATTATTTTTGATAGATTCTAAGCTCAAAAGAAGTGAAATAAAGTAGGAATAAAAGAAAAGTAATGGAAGCAAAATAACAATATGAACAAGTAAATGAAGCATTAAGTGGTAGTAAAAATTAAGTAATAACATACTACATGAATGGTATAATGACTTGTACAATCGTTTTGACTATTCATTGCCCTATTAGGAACTATACAATGGCAATTCAATTAGTTCAATCCTTGAATCACCACATTAGAAGAGTTTACAGATGAATATAACAACACTACTAATCAAAATATGCAAAATAACCTTCCAACTAAACCTACACCGTTGCTACTTTCTTTGAACTGGTTCAAATGAACATCCTTTGAACCTCCTCTCCACTCTCAAATTATAAATGTCAACCACTTTCTCAATGATTTGAAACTGGCTCCTCCCTAGTTCTTCTTTCAACTCTTTCATTTTGTTCACCAATCTTTGGAGAATAAATTTGATTTGGAATCAACTTTTTTTTGTTTCTCTATTAAAAAAGTTGCAATTCTTAACCTGAAAAATATCAAAACAGTTCATTAACATCAATTAAACCCAAGAAAATCAACAATAGAAGGGAAGATACATACATAATAGCAGGGGATAGACTAAAATGTTCTTCAGAATTTTTCTTTGACCAAGAAGTCTGTATATGCAACTAAATTCCATGTTTGCATTACACTACAACTTTGAGCATTTGATCTGAATCAAATACATAATCAACTCTTTTTTAGTTTCAACACTTCTATCCAAATACTTATATGCTTTTTTGTTTTGGCAAAATATGACTACAAATCTATATTTATTAATTAATAGAATGTACCACTAAAAATAATAAAACAATGGGTTCAAGTGAGTCCAATACAAAAAAAAAATCTGAAATGCAAAGATCTGGTCCAATAATGGACCAAATCCAGATAAAAACAAGACCCCTAAACCTTAGGATTTCCTAATTTGTTTCTACTCTACTCTAAGCTCAAGAAGATGTCACCACTTCTGAGCATCATCAATAGTGGATTCTGCCTCCTTTTTTTGTGGATCATCAACACTCCTAGTGCATTCTTATGGGAGGAGAGATTCATTTTAGCTTATAAAAGTAAGTACAAATTCCTAATCCTAGATCTTTTTTGATTTCTATTCAATCTATTCTTAAGTTGACTGTTCGACCCATTCTTTCATAGATGTGTTGTATGGTGGATGGATTTGATTTCTTTATGAAATCGACAGAGGTGCTAAATCATGTACCTTCTTGCATTATTTTGTGAGTATTTAAGGTTTTCTTTGGTTTTCCCTGTGTTGGGTTTTCTTCTTACTGTGTCTTCCTTGTATAATTAACGCAAAAGTAGTACACTCATATCATGCCTTTTTATCCAAAGGCTGCTTGGAAAAGTATTAGTTTGCAGCAAGGAGTACATCCTAGGTTCAAATTCATGTTTTGGTTGGCTGTACAGAGGATATTAGCAAAAATGGAAAGACTTGAAAAATTTAGCATTCATATACCCCCTGACTGTATTTTTTGCGGTGGAGCTAAAGAAAATTTTGAACATCTCTTCTTTGGTTGTCAAGTAACCAATGAACTATGGAGCAGATTGTGTAAATATTTGGGGTTTACTAGAAGCTTTCAATATTTGATATTAGAGATCACATGGATGGGTGCTACGGCAAAGAAAAAAGATGCAATTGTCCAGATAGTCACTAGTGTGTTTATTATGCTGATTTATATCATATGGAGAGAGAGGAACATGCTGAGGTTTTAAAGAGGAAGTTTTTTTGCTGACAGGCTATTGAAGGAAATTATTCTTCACATGCATATTCAAGGAGAGCAGAAGGCGAGATGGATGGTAGTGCTTCAGAAGCTGCAGGCTTATCCTTAGAATTTAGAAAGATTTGTAAATGTAGTTGACTTGAATCCTATCTTGTATATATGTCTTTATGATTAGAAGATAGCTAGATTAGTATGAGTGGGCAGTTAGTCCTATACTACTCTATTTTGTAAAGAACATTTTGGTTATGAAATAAAGATATGATGTTGATCGAAAAAAAAGAAGTAGAGATCCCCAAGAAGATCATGTGCTCATTCCTTTAAGACTCTTGACTAGTTACAAATCTAGAACTCTCAAACTAACCCCAAAACCTCACATTTTTTCTAGTGAACCTTTTTGTAAGCTGATAAAGCCTAGGCTAGGTAGATTTCTCACAATTATGTAGCCCGTAGTGTGCCAAAACAATCTATGTAAATACTATAGTTGTGAGACTTGATGGTATTCTGTTTAATGATGTGCATGTTGAGCTGTTCTATTGATTATCTTTATTTTCTTGACGCTTAAAGCTGGTATCTATGTTTTTTCAATGTTTGGAATTGTCCTACCCATAGTAGGAAGTTGCTGAAATGTTTGGCATTGTAGTAGGCCCTCTTGATTAAGTGCAATGTTAGCCAAGCATTCTGGTAGTTGATTTGTGTCATGACCCAAAACCAGACCGTGATGATAGCTATCACACCCAACGGTACAGGTAAGCCTATCCCAATCAACAAGGCAACTCAAAAAATAAAGAAATAGAAGAAATAATGAAACAATATATATATATATATATATATATATATTTATATATATATATATATATATATATATATATATATATATATATAGAGAGAGAGAGAGAGAGAGAGAGAAATGATTTAAAACATCAACACAACCTTCTATTTTGGTTGTCACTAGTACAAGCCTCCAATACCAAATATAATAACAATAGTTTGAAGTGTATTAAAGCATAAGATAAAGGAAGAAGAGATTTGGGTAAGCCCTGAGATCCAACAATGCATACACCACTACCTCCTCAATCTCTAAAAAACAGTGATCTAACAACCGCTACCTCAATCTCTGGTAAGCTCTGAGATCCAACAACTGCTACCTTAATCACTAGCAATCAAACACTGGGAATTACAATCAATTCTCAGGTCGACCCGCTTAGTACCTACCTGCACATATTGTGCAAAAAAATCAAGGGTGAGTAAAAAACATGGGTACTCAGCAAGCATCATCAACAACTGGTCCTAATTAAAAGTGGTGGACAGAAGCATCACACTAACTAAAAAAATCAACCAAATAAACCTGCATTTAGAAAAAACAACCCTAGTCAAACAGATAACAACACTTGACAAGATAACCAGTCCAATCCAATTAAGTCAGACATGTACAAGTTTCGGATGCACAATAGTAGCATAACCCATATCAGGAAAGACTTTCACCATCATAGTATTATATCCACTCATTATATCAAACAAGCCACCAAGGATAAGATAAGGTAAATACATACTATACAACCAAACAGATGTAATGTAGCAAATGAGTATGATAATGATGATACATTAGATGAGTATGATTTATGACTAACCTGCGTTGTATACATTCTGAACCTAAGCTACCAGGAGAGGACCCATAGTAGTTTGCAAACCATATACCAACTACAATCATAGATACTTAATCTTGCTAGCACATCCCTCTATCAAGTCATTTTTCAATCTCATATAATAGATCTTGCCAGCATATCCTTTGGTAAAGGGAAGACACACAAGCAATAGCTACACGCTTGCAAGACCAATAGCTTTCTAACTTATAAATATGAAGACGATCACGTCCACATTAGCCACATGCCATACTAAATCAAAGCCTTATAGAAACCATAATAGCTTTCTTATGATAGGGGTTTTGCATCCTCTAAAGGATGGTTTGCCACGAAATAAAGACTTTTCAACCCTCGACAAGATGGCTTCACTTTGCCACTATTAAACACAATAAATCAGATTATTGAGAGAAAAAATTTCCCCATTAACATACATGGGATTTTACGGCACTCCCTGTACTTACACCCTCAAAAGTCTGGGGAACATGTCTAACCCCACTAATGGATTTATGTGTTTTTTATAAAGTAAGAAATAACTACAAAACTATTGTGTTGGACCAATCCAATTTTATTTCACAACATAGAAAACTTAGAAATCCTTTGAAATCACAACAAGAACACTTCCCTAGTGTGTCCTTACCTCATTACTCTGAGCTAAGGGACCAAAGTACCCATCCTTTCAGAAGAGAAAATAGAGAGAGAGAATTTAGCCAGCAAACATTTTATTGATATGAAAGACTAATATTTTAGGTGAAGAGTACGATGTCCTATAAATAAGACCTATGCTTCCTTTTATAGGAGAAAGAATCCTAATACAAACAATTGAAAAGATAAAATATAATATGTTACATTGCCCAATATTTTAAAAATACTAAAACCTTATCAGGTACACACTTTTATGCTAGGCACACACTTATATGATAGGCTCATACAAAATAAATATACATTACCCTTTATTCAAATCGAGCCTCACAAACATGTAATGGAGCCTAACAAGATGAAAAATAAATTATCTTGTTGGCATGTGACATCATGTGCAAGCAGGTGGATCAACAACTTGTATGTTACTTCCAAGTAGGTGGGTGACCAACTTGTAAGCTTCTTGAAAGTAGGTGGATAAGATCCTTGTATGTGTCTGGCAAGAAGTTGGATAAGAAACTTGTAGAAAAAAAAAATCTTCTAAGAGGGTTTTATGGTAAACCTAGGCAGGTATTTTTGTGGAGCTGATGGTAAGTGGTAAATTCTTGCAAATTTCATAGAGTGTCATTGGTTCATGCAGTGTTTGATGGTTTTGATTATGATCTCGTGTATCCTTCCTCCATCCACCAGTGGACGTCGTACTTTTTTCGGAGGTGTGTCTTGTTTTATAAGCTTCTTTTCAACGATCTGGTGAAGTAACCTTTCCCGTTGGATGAACCTGCTATTTTGTATTCCCATTATTGAGGTGGAACATTCTACCATATGTATTTAATTGATTTAATGACTTCATCCCTTGTAATTTCATATATAGATTGATATTTCTTTGCTGCTTGTCGGACCTTCTCCCAGTGATGATGGTTATCAGTGTAGTTGTATCGACCCCATTCTTTTGGCCATATATCCTTTGAATTCATCTGTTTGATTGGAAAATAAATCATTATGCCTCATAATATTCATCTTCCAAGGAGAGGATTGAGCTAGGAAATTTACAGCTGAGTGAAATTTTTGGCTGAGCTTGGACCTCGTGGTTTGTGATTCCCACCAAATAATTTAGCATGAAAATATTTGCATCATAGGAGTCTTTGAAGCATCAAACCTAATATAGTCATGGCTTGAACCATATCATAAACCTTCTGAGAGTTGGTCGGATTTGATTAAAGTACCTGATGCATCACACTTTCTCTCCATGAGGATGTGATACTGTGGCATAAGTACTAGAATAGCCATAGAAGATCTTGTAGAAAGTCATTGGCTAGTGATATGAACACAGGTCAAAACAAATATTCTATATGTACTTTGAACAACTTTTGGATGGATCCTCCATATTTTTTAAAGACTTGCATCTCGTAGAAAGTTCTCCTTTCCATGAGGATGGATGGATCAAAAGGGTTCATGCATTGCATGAACAAGTTCTGGGGTGGTTTGCTATTTCAGAAGAGAACATCCATGAAGTGTTGAACATAAGAAACTAGCTAAGAGGCTTTTCTATGGTTTTATGGAAGTTGTCTATATCTTAATTAGATATCAAGTAGAGATCATTTCCCGAGTTTGCATAGATATCACCTGATTCTTCATAGACGTCCAAGGTGAAGAGAGTGTCCTCCATCAGTTCCTCCTCCAGCGAGAAGACTAATTTGAGATCGTCATCTCCTTACAGAACTAGACTGAGTGTTTTGACTTCTTGGTTGGAGGATAATTTCCTATAAAATGTCCAAACATTTTGCAGATGAAGAATCCATTATTCTTCTTGTAAGTAGTCAGATTCCTTCGCCTGAAGTTCCTGGTTCTCCTGGTCTTCCTAGACCTGTCGTCTGGAGGCCTAGGGATTTTTAGCCTCCTAAACTGGATATGCCTCTTGGATTTTTTCTGGCAGCTCGAAAAAGGGCAGCTGGATTTTGTGACAAGATTGTTCATGCTATATGCTCTACTGAGAACTGGATTGTACTGGATGATCTACTTCAGTATAGATCTTTTCATGCAAATATTATCCAAGGCCTAAAATATGGCTTGCCTGATGTAGCCAACTTATGGGAGAGTGATAGCTTTGAACTTCTCCTTCATAATTGTCATAGTGTGGCCTACTAGTATCTTCGGCAATGATGACATGAAGGCTTGATTTATAATGGGATCTCTATCTTGCTCGAAGTAGATCTTCGCCATCTTTTGGATGTGGACATCAATGACATCTCTATAGAATGGTATGCACTTTATCTCGAAGACTTGTCTCCACAACATTTCTCATCTTTGGTAGGTATCTCCATAGAATACCTCTTGTAGGACTCTGATGTTGAAAGCAAAGTCTTGGGATGTGAAAAAGGTGTTCTTATTGACAATACCAAGTGCATTCCACCAATTTTTGACAATTCTGGAGAACCTCAAAGTAAACTCTGACAGGATAATGTACTTTTCTCGTTCATCTAGGTTCTTTGTTTCCATTAAAGTATATAAATCTTGAATCCTTTAGGGCCAGGTTAAAACTTTGACATTGTCAAGGGTGAAGGTATAGAATCCAGTTCTAATAGGTTTCTTTGTTATTGTTGGTTCTGGCCTACTTTTTGGGATCGGGTCATCCATATTCACGTCTTGAGCATCGACTACTTTAGTGACTTCTGGTTCTTTGGATCGGTTAATGACCTCGATAGGGTGATTATGATTGAAATGTTGAGGAATGAAATTCGGGACATCGCCACCTTCTAGGGAATAAAGATCTGGGATAACTTAATCAGAGATGATCTAGTCGTCATCAGAGTAACAATCTGGAAACAACCATTTGTCACCGAACAATCCTTATTTTATAGACTCCCAGTCTTCATATAGTGCTTCATAGTATTGGATCTCCAAGTTATCATCAAGAATTATAGGACCAAGATCCAAAAAGATCAGGTCATATTTTGGAGCAACAGAACTTGGGACCATCAATTTTTTGATCAACATCCTTTGGATCTGTGCTAAAATCTTTCTTTCTTTTGGACTATTTTTGTGCCATCTCAGCCTGTTTCTGAGCTGTAATGGCATTTTTTCTATCCTATGCGAGTTTGGCAATGCCAAATTCTTGTTCATCTTTTGGTGCCCGAGTGAATGACATATGCATATGTGAACTAGAATGGAAAGTGGAAAGGGTATGGACCCATTTCATTATTGAGTATGTGTGTAGTGATATAGGAAATAAAGTTGGCTTTGTGGGAGAGTGTTGGGATTTTTGTCTGTTAAAGCTATCATATTTCATAAGTTGGATTTGGTCTTTGATTGAAGCCATCTCTTTGTATTGTGTGTCAAAGAAGTGAAGAACTGATGCTCCTGACGGATATATATCAAACTATATGTTCTGCAGTCTATTCTCTAGTGCTTTGATAAGTGCAGTATGTTGACTGGATGATTGTTCTATTTTCTTCTCTATCGTGTCTACCTAGCTTACTAGCTTGCTTTGTGTTAGGGCAACATTCTTGGTGTATAGTCTAATATTGGTCAGCATCTTATTTTGGCACATGGCATTCTCAAATTTTTGATTGATGGTTGCCTCTGTGTCTCTCAAGGGCCTTTTACCACCTATTGGCAGGATAATATGATTTTGTTGTATTTTTAAAGTGTGGTTTAAGTTATCCTTCTCAAAGAGTTGGTTTGGTGGGAAAATATATTTGTGACTAGAGTTGGTGGAAGATATCATGAACACTTGAGGATTACGCTCTTTTCTGGTGTTGAAGGTTTTACTTTTTGATGGAGTGGGTAATGGTTGCCAGTCTTGGGGGTTGTGGGAGACAAAGAATTCATATTCCTTATCTTTCTTTTCCCAATTGGCTCTGTAGGAATAGTGCTCATCATATTTCACCGCATCCTCGTAGCATTTATTACAGTCACATTCAATATACAACGGGTAGTGTATTGTAAAAGGACATTTGTACTAGTGAATGTAGCATCCTTACTGACTGAATTGGTGTATCCTATCATGATCACTCATGGAGATACTAAGGAACCTAGAGATTTTTTCTGGGTTTGGGTCCTCTTTTTCTGGGAAATCATCGGCGAGCATGTACATATAGACAAAGAAGGATATTTCATGAGGATTTTTAGTGAATATAGGTTCAGTGGACTGGAGAGGTTGAGGATGGTATCTCAATATCGCATAATGTATGTCCCATGAGTCTGGATGATTTTTTTCACGTTCGTCCCTAAATATGCCCGGGATCTGGGTGCACTGGGTCGTTACATCAGTGGCATCTATGTTTAGGAACAAAGCAACGTATCCACCTGGAAAAGATAGGTCCATAGCATGGTTCTGAACTCACCAAGCTATATGGTAGTGCTGAGTTACCTGAATGGCATCTCTAGCATGTGGAGATCTAAGGATTCAGACCTGGATATTTAACGCCTAAGTTATATATGGATTAGAGAGTGACATGTTGAAGTTGGGGAATATAGTGTCAAAGACTGCCCATGCGTTCAGGGTGATTTTTGACACACCCAAGTTTGCATGTTGGTACTCATTGTATCTAGAATTGTGAAGTGAAAGACACGCCATGACGGTGTGGCCTTTTCTTTTGTGATACATTAATGCAACTCTGACAACACCAAAATGGATATAGGTGAAGCCTTGGCTTTTCCACTTTCGCGGAAAATATTTCGACATCTGTAAAGTGATGAACTATTTGTCTTGAGATTCAACAATAGAATGTTAGTCATGCTTGGATGCAACAATGTATTCCTTAACTCTCTTTGTCTTTTGTTGGACTAAAGAGATAATTTGCAGCCACTAATTCCATACCTTCTTTACAAAGGATGAGTACGGGTTTAGGAGAGATAGATATGTGAAAGATATTATATTTTCTGGTGGTGACACAACTACTTCATAGAGATAGTCATATTTACATGCAGAGTTTTATTGAAAGTAGGAGACATGTTTATTTTTGCTAAGGATTTACCTGGACTAGACGCAGATGAGAAATATGGTAAGACTTCTAATAGTGACATGTTTATTGTAGTTTTTGGACAACAGAGACTCGATGTATTTATGGTAAAATCTAAGGAAAAAGACCTAGACACTATTTATTCTAAAATCTAAGACACTAGTTATTCAAAAATCTAAGGAAAATTACAAAGACACAAATATATACAAGACTCTGATGCTGATAATGAAAGACTCTGGACGATTTGTTGCTAAAGGCTCAAACAAAAATAAAGTAAAGACAGAAAATGTAAGGTTGGCATTAATAATAACAAAAATAGATCTTATGCAAATACTTTCTTCCTCGCTCTAAAGAGAGTGGGATGGCTCTGATACCAACATGAGTGGGTAACTAGGGCACGAGAACACACACATGTAATAGTTACAAGCTTACATGACCAATAGCTTTCAAACTTTCTGACGTGAAGGTGATACAGGTCTATATAGGTGGAATGCCATACAAAATTATAGCTTTATTAACACCACAATAGCTTTCTTATGACTGGGGATTCACATCCTCTAAAGGACGATTCACCATGAAACAAAGACTTCACAACCCTCAATGGGATGGCTTGACTTTGTCAGTCTTTAAAATAGTAAATCAGATCATAGGTAGTACAACTTTTCCCAAGACAATTTCGTTTCACAACATACAAAGAACTTAGAAAGCCATTGAAATCACAACAAGAACACTTGCCTAGTGTTTCCTTGCCTAGAGAATTTACCCAACAAACATTTGTTGATATGAAAGACTTATGTTTTAGGTGGAGAGCCAGATAGATGGAGAGCAAGATCTTCTCCAAATAAGACCTATGCTTCCTTATATAGGAGAAGTAAGCCTAATACAAACAAAAGAAAAGATAAAATACATTATCCTACATGGCCCATTATTCTAAAAATAGTAAAGCCTTATCTGGCACATACTTCTATGCTAGGCACAAAAAAATGAAATATATATCACCTTTTTTTTAAACTACGCCCCACAAATATATGATGAAGCCTAAAAAGATGAAAAACTAAATATGTTACGGGCATATGACATCATATGCAAGTAGGTGGGTGAGCAGCTTGGAGGTGACTTCTAAGCAAGTGGGTAAGAAGATCGTAAGATTCTTGAAAGTAGGTGGGTAAGTTCTTTGTAGATGTCTGGCAAACAACTAGATAAGCAGCTTATAGGCAAACCCATCTAGGTGGATTTTGTTGTAAACCTTGGCGGATAATTTCCTGCACATATCATCAAGCATCATCAATTCATGTAGTGTTTAACAGTTTTTATGGCGACCTCATGTATCATTCCTCCATCCACCAGTCAACGTTGTTCTTTTTCCTGAGGAGTTCCTTGTTTTCCAAGCTTCTTTTCAGCAATCTGGCGAAGTAACTTTTCCCATTAGACAAACTTGATGTTTTGCATTCCTAATCCCTAGGTGGAATATTCAACCATATGCTTTTAATGGATTCAGTGACTTCATTCCTTGTAATTTTGTAAGTAGGTTGATATTCCTTTACTTCCTATCGGACCTTGTCCTAGTGGGGATGGTTATCAGTGTAGTTCCATCGACCTATTCTTTTGGCCATATATCCTTTGGAATGCATTTGTTTTGCTGGAAGAAAAATCATTGTGCCTCATAATATTTGCCTTCCAAGAAGAGGATTGTGGTTTGTAATTTCCATCGGATGATGTAGCATTAACACCTTTACATCATAGGAATCTTTGAAATATTAAACCAAATATTATTGTGGCTTTAACCATAACATAGAACTTCTAAGCGTCGATTGGATTCGATTGAAGAACCTGAATGCATCATACTTGAATTCCATGAGGATATGGATATGGAACTGGTGGAATAAGTACCAGAATAGCCATAGGAGCTCTTGTGGAAATTCATTAGCTAGCACTACAAACAGATGGAAGAATGGATATTCCGGATGTACTCCGAACGATTTCAGGATGGATCCTCTATATTTTCTGAATACTTACAGCTCATAGTAAGTTCTCCTTTCCATGAGGATAGATGGATCAAAAGGGTCTATGTATTATGTGAACAACTCTGGGGGTAGTATGCCATTCTGGAAGGAAGTAACCCTAATGTGTTGAATATGAGAATTTAACTAGCTAGATTTTCTTCAGTTATATGGACTTCGTCTTTTTCTACATGTGATATCAGGTAGATATCATCTCTTGAGTGTGCATACATATCACCTAATTCTTCATAGACATCAAGTAAGAAGAGAGTGTCCTCTGTTGGTTCCTCTTCCAGCAAAAAGACTTATTCGAGATCGTCGTCCTTACTAAGATAGGTGACTATGTGATATGTTATCTCCTTAAAGATCTAGACTGAGTCTTTGGACTTTTTGGTTTGAGGACAATTTCTCACAAAGTTTCCAGGCTTTTTGCAAATGAAGCATCCGTTATTCTTCTTGTAAGTAGTGGTCAGATTCCTTCACCTAAAGTACCTGGTTCACCTGGTCGCCTTGGATCTGTTGTCTAGAAGTCTAGGGAGTTTGAACCTCCTAAATTGTAGGTGTCTCTTAGATCTTGTCTGGCGGATCGAACAAGGGCAACTAGATTTAGTAACAAGATCATTCTTGCTACATGCTCTGTCGAGGGTTGGATTGTTTCAGATGATCTGCTTCAGTACAAATAATTTTGCATAGATACTGTGAAGGGTTTGAAAAATGGCCTACCTGATATAGACAAATTATGGAAGAGTGATTGAGTTGAAATTTTCCTCCACAATTATCATAGTGTGGCTTGCTAGTATCATCGACAGTGATGACACAAAGGCTTACTTTAGGCTGGGATCTCCGCCAAGCTCAAAGTAGATCTTTGGAAACTTTTGGTTGTGGATATCAATTATATCTCTGTTGAATGATATGCACTTCATTTCAAAGAGTTTCCTCCGCAGCTTCTCCTATCTTTGGCCTATATCTCCACAGAATACCTCGTGCAGGACTTTGATGTTAAAACCAAAGTCTTGGGATGTGAGCTAGGTGTTTTTATCAGCAATCCCAAGTGTGTTCCACCAATATCTGAAAATTCAAGAGAACCTCAAAGTGAACTCTGACAGGATCATATACTTTTCACGTTCAACTAGGTTCTTTATTGCTATCCAAGTATAGAAATCTTAGATCCTTTGGGGCTAGGGTGAAACTTTGACATCGTTGAGGATGATGGTATGTAATCCTATGTTGGGTTTTATTCTCACTGTGTCTTCCTTGTATAATAATTGAAGTAGAAGTAGAGATCCCCAAGTTGAACATGTCCTCCTTCCTTTAATACTCTTGACTAGGTACAGATCTATAACACTCCAATTGACTTTAAAGCCCTCACTTTTTGCTAGTGAACCTTTTTGTAATCTGATATTGCCTAGCTAGGTAGATTTCTCACAATTATGTAGCCCGTAGTATGCCAAAACAATATATGTAAAAACTATAGTTGTGAGACTTGATGGTATTCTTTTTAATGATTGGCATGTTGAGCTTTTCTACTGATGATCTTTATTGTTCTGACTCTTAAAATTAGTATCTGTGTGTTTTCAATGTTTAGGATTGTCCTACCCATAACAGGAAGTTGCTGAAATGTTTGGTATTGTAGTAGGCGCTTTTGATTAAGTGAAATGTTAGCCAAGTAGTCTGGTAGTTGATTTGTGTCACGACCCAAAACCAAACCGTGATGAGACCTGTCACACCCACCGGTATAAGTAAGCCTATCCTAATCAACAAGGCAACTCAAAAAATAAAGAAGCAGAAGAAATAATGAAATAGTTAAATCCTATATATATATATATATATATATATATATATATATATATAAAGGATTTACAACATCGACACAACTTCTCATTCTGGTTGTCATTAGTACAAGCATCCAATACCAAACACAATAACAATAGTTTGAAGGTATCCAATGCGAATAAGCATAAGATAAAGGAAGAAGAGATCTGGGTAAGCCCTGAGATCCAACAATGCAGACACCGCTATCTCAATCTCTAGAAAGCAGTGATCAAACAACCACTACCTCTATCTATAGTAAGCTCTGAGATCTAACAATTGCTACCTCAATCACTAGTAATTAGACACTGGGAATCACAATCAATTCTCAGGGCTAACCGCTTAATACCTACACATATTGTGTAGAAAAAGCAAAGGTGAGTACAAAATTACCAAACAAACCTGCATTGAGGGAAAACAACCCCAGTCTAATAGATAACAACACTTAAAAAGATAGCCCATCAAATTCAATTAAGTCGGATATGTACAGGTTTCAGATCCATAATAGTAGCACAACCCATATCAGGAAAGACTTTCACCATCATAGTATTATATCCACTCATTATATAAAACTAGCCATCAAGGATAAGATAAGTTAAATACTTACTATACAACCAAATAGATGTAATGTAGTATATGAGTATTCTAATGATGATACATTAGATGAGTATGATGTATGACTATCCTATGGTGTACACCTTCTGAGCCTAAGGTACCATAAGAGGACCCATAGTGGTTTGCAAACCATATACCAACTACAATCTCAAATAATTGATCTTGCTAGCATATCCCTATATCGAGTCATTTTACAATCTCATATAATAGATCTTTCCAGCACATCCTTTGGTCAAAGGAAGACACTCAAGCAATAACTACAAGCTTGCAAGACCAAAAGCTTTCTAACTTGCTAACATGAAGGCGATTCACTTCCATATAGGCGGCATGCCATATGAAATCAAATATTTATCGACAACATAATAAATTTCTTATAACTGGGGCTTTTCATCCTCTAAAGGATGGTTTGCTACAAAAAAAAAGACTTTTCAACCCTCAACATGATGGCTTGAATTTGCTTGTCTTTAACACAGTAAATCAAATTATCGGTAGTACAACTGTAACACCCCGTACCTTCCCAACCCTACTTAATTATGATGAATAATGTTTTCTTATGTGTAGAGAGATATACGTATGGATATGGTAATGCTAATGACAAAAAAAAAATAAATTAAAATTTGGCCACGTACATGAAATTAGACTTTCATAGGAAGGGTTTTTTGTTTTTTTGATTTCGTGGAGCCTTCATGTAATACCCCGTACACAGTCTAACCTCATTTGGTGACTTTAAGTCATGTTTACTTGATGGTTAAGATCACTAAGTAAGTATTTTGCAGTGTTTGGATAAGGGATTGGACGATACGCAAACATTGGACAAGTGGCCAAAAAATTCAGTAAAGTGCTGAAACTTGCGCCACTACCCTGTTTCAGGGGTGTGGCGCAAGCCACTGATTCATAGGGCAAGAAAAACTTGCACCACTACCCTGTTTCAGGGGGTGTGGCGCAAGGCACAAATATTTTGCCTTCCCGAACTCATTTCGCGACGCAATTCTACGACGATCCTTAGATGGTTTATTTTGGTTCTTTGGAGTTATTTGACATTGTTAAAGATTCAAACACTTCAATACATTCCTACATACTCTCACATGATCAAATCATGAAACATGAATAGTGATCCAAAATGTCTAATGAAGCCAAGGGTGACTAGAATTCCTATTTTTGCGAGCGAGGTGACGAATGAGAATCTCGTAAGAGAATATTGTTGTGACATTATGGAATTATGCAAACATGAGATACATGGTGAATAATACATGAAATTTGATGGGTTACATGGATATGTGTTATTGGGCCCAAAATTAGGCCCAAAATGGAACAAAAGACTTGGCCCAAATGGGTCATTTGACCCATTCTTGCCATGACCACTCCATTATTGCTCCCAAATGTCTAAGGATTACTTGAGAACTATATAAGGGACCCAAAAATCAGATTTTATTGAAGCCAAAAACACACATGCTTTTTCTATCTTTTTCTAGAAAAATCTCAAGAACACTTCTTTGACTCCCAAAAATCCTAAGGCATTTTTAGACAAGATCACCATCTTCCAAGCTTGGGTAAGTGATTATTCTTGTACTTTAACATATTATGATCATGAGAGATTATGTATATCGTGTTTTTTATGCTTGGAAGTGTTGAA
The DNA here is from genome assembly GCA_031232105.1 of Capsicum rhomboideum. Lineage (NCBI taxonomy): Eukaryota > Viridiplantae > Streptophyta > Magnoliopsida > Solanales > Solanaceae > Capsicum > Capsicum rhomboideum. The sequence continues at coordinate 39,430,290 of CP124719.1, read as the reverse complement.
TATGGTGTTTTGTGTTTTGGTAAAAGATGTGAAATCCATGGGATTGTAATTCGGATTATGACTTGTGGTCTTGATGAAAAAGCATGGTATGGATAAAATAAAAACATGTATGGTGTTATTATGGTCCCAAACTTGTTATTTTCCTATAAAGTGTATATTGTGGGATTTTGGCCGATATGCGCTATGAGTTGTATTATGGTAAGTTAATGGATTATTTGTGATATAGTGCGGTTAAGAAAGGGTAATGGAGAAGTGTTGTGGTGAAATATATTGATTATTATGTATTGGTCAATGTGGTGAATCTTGTGGGATTTTTGGTAAGATAATTTCATAAATGGTATTGCCAAGGGGAAATGGCATGTTCAAAAGCAAACATGTAACTCATTGATCTTATGTAGAGTAATTGATGGTATAATTATGACGTTGTGATGGTGGAGAGTGGAAAGTATGAATGTGGTGTGACATATTAGTGGTTTATTATACTTTGGTCAATGTGGGGCATGTTGTGGTATTATTGATATGACCATACCGTAAATGGTATTGTAGAGAAAGAAATAACATGTTAAAGCCAAACATGTGACTTATTGTTATTGTATGCATTTGTAAGGTAGTTGGTGGTTAATGTTTGTTCCATTATGTAATTGTGATGTAGAGTGAAACGTAAAGAAGGAGCGGAATTGTTTCTCTCACATATTTCATTGTGTACTTACATTGGAAAGATAAGGTATGTAAGGTTACTCTTTCCGTATCCTTCGACAAGATATTGTTCTTATTGACATTGGGCTTGTTTCAAGACCGAGAGGCTTGAAGTATATCAATTCAGGGTGACGTATATTGTTATTCATAGGTGCCCTATTCTTAGATGAATTATGATTCACTTATCTCTTATTCATTGACTGAAGTTCCAAAGATGCCATGACGTTGTAATTTTCTAAAAGAACTATCTCAACGAGAGTAAGGGGATAAAGAGAGCTTGTTGGATAGCATTATTCCGATTATGTCTTGTTCCTAAACCCTATAGTATGATGATTATCCTTGTGCCTATTGTTCATAAGCAAGAGTACCAATCTCATAAGAGTAATAAGAGAGGTGAAGTGCAAGTTAGTATTCCTCATAAGTGAAGTTGTCAATCTCATGAAGGAAGGTTGAGAAGTGAGATGTGTATATAAGTAGGAGCTTTAATGCCATGATCTTTAGTGTGTCACTCTCATAACCAAGTAGAGGGTATAAGATGGTAAAGAGGTAATGTGCTAAGGTATCCCATATCCAGTTATCAATGGTCATTGTCATACATTTCCTACTCATGGAGCAATGATGAATCTCATGTCTCATATTGATGGTTAATGTTCTAATGTTCCAATAGTGATTGTACTCATATCTCTTGTTCATTGATTATGGTTCAATGGTTCCAATAGTGTCATGTTTCCAAGAATGTTATATTGCCAAGTTATTCATATGTCTCTCACTCATTGATTATTGATCCAAAGTTCTAGTAAAGTTATGATTATCAAAAGTGCTAGCAACGTATCAATCTCAAAGTAAAGAAATGAACTAAGAGTAAAGTAATGTATAGTGATGTTAATTTATCCATGGGGTACAAGTACCTGCATGATGATGTTCATTTATCCATGGGGTGTAAGAACACCTGCATGATGACATGATCTTATCCATGGGGTAAAAAGAATACCTGCATGATGATGATATTTTTATCCATGGGGTGAAATAAACACCTGCATGATGAGGTCCCTAACAGTTCATAAGCAATGTAAAAGTAAAGTAAAGTAAAGGCAAGAGAAAGAAAGAACGTAATGTACATGAATTCCAAAGTTCAGAATAGTGACTTATACACATTGATTATTCATTTGTAATTGAGTTCATTGCAATATTCATGTATTATACAATTTCATTTGAGCCTTACATACTCAGTACATTCCTCGTACTGACCCCCTCGGGGGCCTTACCTTACATGTTGCAGGTGCAGGCACTAGTAGGCCTCCGTAGTAGATTGTCAGTATTGCAGATCTTTGGTGAGCTCCAGTTAGTTCGGGGCTTCTCCGAGTCACTGTTGTACATTTGTTTTGATTTTGTACATGTTGAATAAAGCGGGGACTTGTCCCGACTGTTAGTTCATTTTGGTCAATGCATTTATTAGAGGCTTTTGTAGACGGATGTGGGTGTATCAGTGAAAAAGGCATACGTTGTTTTGACTGGATGGCCTCAACGGCCAAGTTTCATATGTATGTATATATAGATGTGTTATTCGTCGTTCAAGTCCTTACGTAATAGTGGTGATGCTTCTGTGATGCATATGATTGAACATAGGCAAAGGTTGGTTCTCTCGGGCCTTATCGGCTATGGGTTCCAATCATGTCTTGATGGGATTCGGGGTGTGACAACAACTTTTACCATTAACATACTTGGGATTTTACGGCTCTCCCTGGACTTACACCCTCAATAGTCTGGGGAACAAGTCTTACCCCACTAATGGACTTACTTGTTTTTGATAAAGTAAGAAATAACTAGAAAACTATTATGGTGGATCAATCTAAATTTATTTCACAACATAGAAAGAACTTAGAAAGCCATTGAAATCACATCAAGAACATTTTCCTAGTATGTCCTTACCTTATTACTCTGACCTAAGGGACCAAAGTACCCATCCCTTCACGAGAGAAAAGCAAGAGAGAGAATTTAGCCAACAAACATTTCATTAATATGAAAGACTAATGTTTTAGGTGGATAGTATGATGTACTCTAACTGATACCTATGGTTTCTTTTATAGGAGAAGGAATCCTAATACAAACAAATGGAAAAATAAAATACATTATCTTACATAGCCCAATATTTTAAAAATATTAAAACCCCATTAGGCACACAATTTTATGCTAGGCACACACTTATATGCAAGGCACACATAAAATAAATATACATCACTTTTTATTCAAACAAAGCCCCAGAAATATATGATGGAGCCTAACAAGATAAAAACCAAAATATGTTATTGGCATGTGGCATCATGTGTAAGCAGGTAGATAAGCAACTTGTAGGTTACTTCTATGCAGGTGGGTGATCATCTTGTAAGCTTTTTGCAAGTAGGTGGATAAGCTCCTTATAGGTGTCTGGCAAGCAGCTGGATAAGCAACTTGTAGGCAAACCCTTCAAAGAGGGTTTTGTGGTAAACCTTGGCAGGTATTTTTATGGAGCGGATGGTAAGTAGTAATTTCTTACAAATGTCATGGAGTATCACTGGTTCATGCAGTGTTTGACAGTTTTGATTATGAGATCGGTTATCCTTTCTCCATCCACCAGTGGATATTGTGCTTCTTCTGGAGGTATTTCTTATTTTCTAAGCTTTTTTTCAGCAATCTGGTGAAGTAACCTTTCCCATTGGACTAACCTATTATTTTGCATTCCCATTCCTGAGGTGGAACATTCAACCATATGCATTTAATTGATTTGGTCACTTCATCCCTTGTGATTTCATATAGAGATTGATATTTCATTGCTGCCTGTCGGACCTTGTCTCAGTGAGGATGGTTATCAGTGTAGTTCTATATACCCCATTCTTTTGTCCATATATCCTTTGAATTCATCTATTTGATTGGAAGATAAATCATTATTCCTTATAATATTCATCTTCGAAGAAGAGGATTGAGCCACTAAATTTACAGTTGAGTGAAAGTTTTAGCTGAGCTTGGACCTCGTGGTTTGTGATTCTCACTGAATGATGTAGCATGGACATCTTTGCACCGTAGGAATCTTTGAAGCATTGAACCTAATATATTCGTGGCTTGAACCACATCATAAACCTTTTGAGAGCTGGTTAAATTTGATTAAAGTACCTAACGCATCATACTTGCTCTCCATGAGGATGCGATATTGGTGGCATAAGTACTAGAATAACCATAGGAGTTCTTGTGGAAATTCATTGGCTAGAACTGTGAACATATCGCATAAAAAATATTCTATATGTACTTTGAACGACTTTAGGATGGATCATTCATATTTTCTAAAAATTGGCATCTCGTAGGAAGTTTTCCTTTCCATAAGGATGGATGTATCAAAAGGGTCCATGCATTGTATGAACAACTTTGGGGGTAGTCTGTCATTACGGAAGAGAGCATCCCTGAAGTGTTGAACATAAGAAACTAGCTAGGCAGCTTTCCTATGGTTGTGTGGACGTCGTCTGTTTCTTTTTTAGATATCAAGTAGAGATCATCGCCTGAGTTTGCATAGATATCATCTAATTCTTCGTAGACGTCTAAGAAAAAGAGAGTGTCTTTCATTAATTCCTCCATTGCGAGAAGACTGATTCGAGATCATTATCCTTTTTGAGAGAGATTCCCGTATGATCTGCTATCTCCTCAAAGAGATGGACTGAGCATTTTGACTTCTTGGTTAGAGGATAATTTCTTGCAAATTTTCCAAACTTTTTGTAGATGAAGAATTCATTATTATTCTTGTAAGTGTTTAGATTCGTTCACCTAAAGTTCCTGGTTCTCTTGGTCATCCTAGACCTATCATCTGGAGGTCTAGGGAGTTTGAACCTCCTGAACTGCATATGTCTCTTTGATCTTGTCTGGTGGCTCAAATAAGGGCAGCTGGATCTAGTGACAAGATTGTTCCTGCTACATGCTCTACTAAGAGCTAGATTGTATTGGATAATCTATTTCAGTATAGATTTTTTTTTATGCAGATACTGTCCAAGCCTAAAAGATGGTCTGTTTGATGTAGCCAACTTATGGGAGAGTGATGAATTTGAGCTTATCCTCTATAATTGTCATAGTGTGGCATCTTTAGTAGTGATGACATGAAAGCTTGCTTTAGGCTGGTATCTCTTCCTGCCTCAAAGTAGATCTTTGCCATCTTTTGGATGTGGACATCAATATCATCTCTATTAAATGTTATGCATTTAATCTTGAAGAGCTGTCTCCGCAGCTTTACTTGTCTTTGGCATGTATTTCCAAAGGATACCTCTTACAAGACTAATGTTGAAACTAAAGTCTTTGAATGTGAGAAAGGTGTTCTTATTGACCATACCAAGTGCATTCCACCAATTTTTTAGAATTCCAGGGAACCTCAAAGAAAAATCTAACAGGATCATGTACTTTTCTCGTTCAACCAGGATTTTTGTTGCCATGCAAGTATGCAAATCTTGGATTCTTTGCAGCCTTGTTGAGACTTTGATATTGTCAAGGGTAAAGGTATGAAATCCAATTCCCATAGGTTTCTCTGTTATTGTTGGTTCCGACCTACTTTTTGGGATCGTCCATCATCATGTCTTGATCATCAACTATTTCAGTGACTTCTGGTTCTTTGGATCGGTTCATGAACATGGGTGGATAGACTTTTTTAGGAGATTCAATTGAGTATTTAGGAGTTTTCTCAACATATTTTCAAGAATCACCTGAGGAGTCCTTATTATCTTTAATATATCAGTCAGCTGGATAGTTATCACCAATTTCTGAATATTCGTCCGTAGGATCACTATCAGACGAGTATTCTTTTTGTTGTTTCTCAAGAGTATTATTAGGATAAAAGCCATAGAAATTGTCAATGGATTTCAATTACTCCTCAATAGGATTATTATGATCTGAATGTTGAGGAATAAAAGTTGTAACATTACCACCTTCTAGGGAATAAAGATCTGGGATAACTTAATCAGAGATGATCAAGTCATCATCTAAGTAGCAATCAAGAAACAACCATTTGTCATCGAGCAATCCTTGTTTTATAGACTCCTAGTCTTCATATGGTGCTTCATGGTCTTGGATCTCCAAGTTATCATCGGGAATAATAGGACCTAGATCCAAGAAGATCAGGTCATTCTTTGGAGTAACATAACTTGAGACCATTAAGTTTTCTGATCTGCATCATTTGGACCTGTGCAAAAATCTATCTTTCTTTTGGACTATTTTTGGGCCGTCTCAGCCTGCTTCTAAGCTGCAATGACATTTTTTCTTTCCCATGTGAGTTTGGAATGTCAAATTCTTGTTCATATTTTGGCGCTAGAGTGAATGCAATATGCATATATGAACAAGAAGGGAAAGTAGATAGGGTATGGCCCTATTTTAATGTTGAGTATGTCTGTAGTGACATAGGAAATAAGGTTGGCTTCGTGGTATAGTGTTGGGCTTTTTGTGAGTTAAAGCTACCATATTTCATAAGTTGGATTTGGTCTTTGATTGAAGCTATCTCTTCCTATTGTTGGTCAAAGAAGTGAAGAAGTGAGGCTCCTGGCGGACATATATCAAACTATATGTTCTGCAGTTTGTTCTCTAGTGCTTTGATAAGTCCAACATTTTAAGTGGATGCCTATTCTATTTTCTTCTCCAACATCTCTACCTTGCTTATAAGCTTGCTTTGTGTTAGGGCAACATTCTTGGTGTATAGTCTAATATTGGTCAGCATCTTATTTTGGCACATGGCATTCTCAAATTTCCAATTGAGGGTTGCCTCTGTGTTGCTTAAGGGCCTTTTTTCACCTATTGGCAGGATAACTTGATTTTGTGGTATTTTATGAGCGTGGTTCAGGTTATCCTTCTTAAAGAGTTGGTTTGGAGGGAAAATATATTTGTGATCGGAGACGGTGGAAGATATCTTGAACACTTGAGGAGTAGGCTTATTTTTGGTGTTGAAGGATTTACTTTTCAATCAAGTGGGTAATGGTGATCAGTCTTAGGGGATGTAGGAGACAAAGAATTCATATTCCATCTCCTTTTTTTCCCAATTGGATCTGTGGTGATAGTGCTTATCATATTCCACATCATTCTCTTGGCATTCATTACAGACACAATCAATATCCTATGGGCAGTGTATTATGAAGGGACATTTGTACCAGCGAATGCAACTTTCTTCCTGACTGAATGGGTGTATACAATCATGATCACTCATGAAGATATTAAGAAACCTAGAGATGTTTTCTGGGTTTGGGTCCTCTTTTTCTGGGAAATCATCAGTGGAGGTGTACATATGGAAAAAAGGATGTTTTAAGAGGCTTTTTAGTGAATATAGGTTCAGTAGACTGGAGAGGTTGAGAATGGTCTCTGAACATCTCATAGTTTGTGTCCCATGAGTCTAGAAAAATTTGGACAAGTTCTTCCTTAAATATGCTCGGGATTTGGGTGCACTAGGTTATTCCATTAGTGGCATCTACGTTTAAGAACAAAGCAATGTATCCACTGGAAAATATAGGTCCATAGCATGGTTCTGAACTCAGCAAGCTATATGGTAGTACAGAGTTGCCTGAATGGCATATATTGATTATGGTGCTCTAAGGATTTGGACCTAGATATTTAATGCTTCAGTTAGATATGGATTAGAGAGGGATATGTTGAAGTTGAGGAATATAGTGACAAAGACTGCCCATGAGTTTAGGGTGATCTCCGACGTACCCATGTTTGCATGTTGGTATTCATTGTATATAGAATTGATAAGTGAAAGACGTGCCCGGACGGACTGGCCTTTTCTTCCATGAAACGTCAACGCAATTCTGACAACACCAAAATGGATATGGGTGAAGCCTTGGCTTTTCCACTGTTGTGAAAAATCCTTCGGCATCTGTAGAGTGTTGAACTATTCGTCTTGAGCTGCAAGAATAGGATATTGGTCAAGCTTGGACGTAACAATGTATTCCTTAATTATCTTTGTCTTTTGTTGGACTAAAGAGCAAATTTGCAGCCACTAAATCCATCAAACTCACTTCCTTCAAGACCACAAATCCACTTTCAAGTTTAGAAGGCAAAACCCTTTACCACTTACGCAAAAGTACACTGTTTTACACATAGTAAACTGTCTAACACTTTTCCAACATAACCAACATGATTTATACAACATGTTAAGCATATAATATATTAAACCATAAGATTAAACACTTACCCAATCTTTCAAATGATGATCTTGTCCTAAAAGATGATTGTCTTAGGGTTTGGAAAGAAGAGAAAATATCTCTTTTTAAAAAAATTCTAGAACTTGGCTAGTGTAATGAAATGAATAAAAATAAGATTTTTGGTGCCTTTTATAGCCACTTAATGGTCATCCTTAGCCAAATTTTGGTCAATAATTGATGTGTTGATTTGGTTAAAAGAAGAGTGGATCATTTCCTTCTTGTTGGGCCATGTCTTTTGGTTCATTTTTGGGCCTCATTTGAGCCCAATGACACAAGATTAATTTAGACCAATATTGTTAATGCATAATACACAAACTAACTCAAGTTAAAATAATTCCATAAATGTTACGGTAAATAAATAGGTTCGGAAATATACGGGGTGTTACATCCTTCCCCCCTTAGGAACATTTGTCCTCGAATGTTAGTGACATCCAATTTAAGCAATTGCAAGTCTAGGATCATTCTTCATGTTATCATATACATATACTTACTTGTTATTTCTTCAATTCCTCATCGTACACTTGTTCCTTCGTTTGAAAAAAATACAGGTACTTCAACTTCATCATTTCTTCTGTTTCCCATGTGATTTCTTCTATTTGTTTATTTCTCCAAAGTACTTTTACGGAAGCTACTTCTTTATTTCTTCACCTTATTACCTGTCAATCCAGAGTAAGAATAGGTATCTCTTCATAGGTGAGATCCTCCATAACTTGTACATCTTCAATGGGAGCAATGGATCTCCTATGCACTTTCGAAGCATTGTAACATAAAATACTGGATGAACTGTGGAGAGTTCTTGGGGTAGTTCTAACTCGTATGCAACTTGACTAATTCTTCGGACAATTTCATATGGCATGTTATATAGGGCCAACTTTCTTTTTTTTTTTCCAAATTTCATTATCCATTTGATTGGTCACACTTCCATGAATACTCAATCATCTATGAAAAATTCTAATTCTCTTCTCCTAATATCGACATATAACCTCTAGATTTCTGATGCTCTACTATTATCTGTTGACAATTCGAACAATGAGCTACAAATTCTGCAATGTTCTTCTTCTTTATATTGCGTCACCAATACATTTATTTCAATACATGGTACATTTTGGTTGCTCCCGAATGAATAGAATCCGGTAAATGATGTGCTTTTGTCATAATTTATTTCCTTAGCTCATGTATATCCGGTACACAAAATCTACCTTGGCATTGAAGTTCTCCCTCTTTATTTAAGCTCAAATACTTTTTTTTTTCCAACTTTGCTGTACATTCTTTTTTTCCAACTGAAATAAAATAGGATTTGCATATTATTTTTCCTTTTGCTCAGCTACAAATGAAGACTCTGCCGCATTGTACACTATAATTCTTTCATCTGGAATCTCAAGAAGACGAAGCCCCAAACTGTCTAATTGATGTAGATCCTTAACTATACTTTGCTTTTCCATAAACTGACCACTAGTGCTTCCTATTGATTTACGTCTTAATACATCGGCTACCACATTTACCTTCCCTGGATGATATATAAAATATCCATCATAGTCTTTTAAGAGTTCCAATCACCCTTGCTGCCTCACATTGAGGTCCTTCTACTTAAAAATATAATATAAATTTTCATGATCGGTATATATATATATATATATATATGTGAACCCCCATAAGTAGTAGAGCTATATTACTGCTAACTCAAACTCTCACATGTGAATGTAAGTGTCTTAAGGAATAAGCTATCACTCTGCCATGCTGAATCAATACACACCCTAAGCCGACTCCTAAGGTATCACAATATACCACATACCCTTCTATGCCTTCGAGAAGTACTAATACGGGTGTGGGAGTTAATTTATCTTCCAACTATTGGACACTCTTCTCACATGCATCATTCCACTGAAACTTAGTGGCCTTATGTGTTAGCTTTGTTCTCCTATGGCCTTGGAGAACTTCGCATACGACTTATGATCACGAAGAATCTATAACACTTGCTGCAAGTGATTAGCATGGTCCTCTTGTGATCTTGAACAACCCAGAATGTCATTTATAAACACGGTCACGAATATATCTAAAAATGGCTTAATCACCCTATTCATCAAACCCCTAAAAACTATTGGTGCATTGGTTAGCCCAAATGGCATAACTAGAAATTCATAGTGACCATACCGTGTTTGCAAAGCTGTCTTGGGTACATCTTTTTTTCTGACTATGACTTGATGGTAACCCAATCTCAAGTCAATCTTTGAAAAACATTTGGCACCCTACAACTGATCAACAAATCATCAATTCTGGGGAGGAGATATTTGTTCGTAATCGTTACCTTATTCAATTGCCGATAGTCACTACACATTCTCAACGTGCAATCTTTATTCCATACCAATAATACTAGTGCGCCCCACGGGGACATACTAGGTCTTATGTATTCTTTTTTTCATCAAATCTTTTTAAGTGCTCCTTTAATTCCCATAGCTTTGCTGGGAAATTTGATACGGAAAAATAGGGGTAGGCTGAGTGCCTGGAATCACCTCAATACCAACCTTACTTCTTGTTCTGGAGGTAAACCTGGAAGATCTTCAGGAAATACCTCAAATATTTTCATGTACTACGGGAACCGATTGAAGAGTTAGTGACTTCACATCGGTATCTTTCACTCGTACTAAGTGTCATATGTACCCCTTTTGGTATCATTTCCCTCACTTTAAGATAGGTTGTGGCATAACAAGAAGTAAACCAATGTGTCAGAACCACAAAAAATTTCTATACAATTATGATATACTCTTTTAGCTATAATAGATTCACAACTAGTGAAGATACTTCAAATGGCTTAACTTGTGAATCTGGTGTTCTTTCATATTTTTTTCGCAATCAATGGAGTAACATATGATAATGTAGAAATCAGATCAATCAATGCATAGACCTTGTGTAAAAATATGAATACTGTACCTGCATCTACATCAAGAGAAGCCTCCAAATTCTGTCGATCCGCTAAGGCATAGGTACGATTCTGGGTTTCATTAGCACCAACTGTACCTATAGAACCTCTGCCACGCCCCATAGGCTGTACTCCAGATGATGATAATGCAGCGTCTGATCCCATAGGTCGCGCCGCACTATTTGTGCCCCCTTGTAGACACTGGCTTATCATATGCCCCGACATACCGCATCGAAAGTAAACATTAAATTCATATCATCATTCACCTGAATGAAACTTCCCACAGTGCTAGCACAACTGAAGAGAAAATTTTGTTGTCTGTGAACCTCGATCTACACTGCTTTTCCCAGCATGGCTGCCTCTAGACCCTCGGAATTAAGGTGGAGTACTTGCTGTGGAATAAGAAAATGATGGTCTAGGTGGTCTAGAAAACATCCTAGGCCTAGATTCTCCTTGGGACACCATGGACTATCCCATAGGTCTAGCCCTTTTTGATGGCCCTCTCTCAAGCTCCTGTGTCCTTCTTTTTTGCCTCTGGTCCTCCATTTTCTGTACGAAAGCCTGAATTCTGGCTATGTCCATATGAATTCTGGCTATGTCCATATCTTTGTTCAAAGTATCAATGGTACAACCCCTCACTAAATATGGCTCTAATCTGTCCACATATCAATGGAATCTGTCTGTCATTGTGGCCACTATATTTGGAGCATATCGAGCCAAGGAATTAAACTGCAGACTGTATTCTCTAACACTCATATTCCCTTGGCGTAGATTTAAAAACTGGTCTGCACGTACCTCCTAGATCTCATATGGGAGGTAATGATCAAGGAATTCCATTTTAAATTCTTCCCAACCAGCTGGAAGTGCCTCAATACCCCTTGATCTTTTTTAGTCCTCATACCACAATATAGCTTCAGCTTTCAATCTATAAGCTGCCAGCTCAACTATTTCTACACCAGTCACTTACATAACATCTAAAGCTCTTTGAATTTGATCCATGAAGTCCTGTGGATCTGCTTTCGGATCTGACCCAGTGAATATAGGAGGGTCTAATTTCAAAAAGTCCTGTGTCCTGCGACTCTCCACTCTAGCCGCATCATCCTCATTTATCATTGGACCAGTTCATCCCTGTGTCTGTGCAGCAACAAGTTGTGTCAACATATGCACTGCATTTCTTAAGTCCTTATCAGTGGCATTTATAGGCGGTTCTGCGGGTACTTCTCTACCTCTTGGCTCATTCAGAGCTGGAAAAGTAGAAGAAGACCGCGATGCAATTTCAGTGTCAGCCCCACCTTGAATAGCTTGGTCAGGTGGTGATTTGCTCATGCCCTCACCAGCAAACATATCTACCTGTTTACCTCTGCCTCTACCTCGTCTTGTCATCAGCATTTTACTATAAACAAAGAAAACCATGTACAATGGTCAGATATGATTCCACTTACATCATTGGCTCTATTGCACGATCTAGAAATGAAGAAAAGAAACAACACCTAAATGTCCCGTAGCCTCCTACTTATAAATGTGGTGCACAACACATCCATAAGCAAGACTATACTCAGACACGGCTTTGTAGACACCCTTAGGACGACCTGCTCTGATACCACTTTTGTCACGCCCCGAGTTTTAACGGGGCAGACTGGCACCCAAAGCCGTTGTGGCCCGAGAGAACCAATCTTTGCTTATGTCCATTCATATACATGTCTCTGTATGAACATCATTTTATCTCATGCAATTATGCGGAAGTCATGGAAACATATCCTATATATATAAAACTTGGTCGTTAGAGCAATCAAGTCAAAATGGACATACACCTCTTACATTCATCTTCCCACATACGTCTACAAAGCCTCTAACAGATACATGTACATAACCAACCTACAGTCGGGACAAGTCCTCACTCTATACAACATTTACAATACCAAAACAAATGTACACTATGACTCGAAAAGCCCCGAACTAATTGGAGCTCACCATAAATCCACAAATGACTCGTAGCCTACTGTGGAGGTCTACTAGCACCTGTGCCTGAAACAAGTAAGGTAAGCTTCCCCAAGGGGGTCAGTACGAAGAATGTACTGAGTATGTAAGGCTATAAGAAACAGAATCATACATAAGAATGTCAATGAAATAAAATATAAGAGAATAGGCAATGTGGATAAACCATCGTTCTGTATATGTGGAACCATGTATTTTACATTCATTACTTTCCTTGCTTTTACGTCCATCATTATTTATAGTCATCCACCTTATCGGTGGGTCAATATAGTCATCCACCTTATCGGTGGGTAGTCATCCACCTATTGGTGGGTAGTCATCCACTTTATCAGTGGGTAGTTATCCACATTATCGGTGGGTCATAATATAGTATTAGGATATGCTCGAGCTAGGCTTATGTGCCCCTTTGAGTCATCCCGGTTCTCAAGCAATAACCCATATATACATTACTTCATTCCTTTCTGAGAGATTTATATATTTTCTTGTGAGAGATTGATACATTTGCGGCCATAGCATTATTAGAACTTTGGAACATAACATTATTGGATATGCTACTCAAGAATGAAAAGATTCTCCTTACATCATCACTTCCCTTGAGATAGTTTATTTTAGTAGTTACAACATTGTGAGAGCTTAGGAACTTCAGTCAATGGATAAGAGACATGTGAATAACAATATATATCAACCTGAGCTAGGAATACTTTAGAACACTTCGGAATGGAACAAGTACAATGTTAATGTGAACACTATGTGCTGCAGAAGGGTACGGAAAGAGTAACCTTACATACCTTATCTTCTCAATATGAATACACAGTCCTATATGTGAATACAACAATCCATCTCCTTCCTTACATGTTACTCTACAACACAAGTACATAACAAAGCTCATGTTAACAACCAACTACCTTACAAGTGTATACGACGACAATGAATTACGTGTCTACCGTATAACGACATTTCACCCTCTTACAATACCATTTAATTCATCACCATACCAACAATCCCATAACATTCCACACATTGACCAAGACATCATAAACCAATAACAATTCACACCAAGTTTACCCTTTACGCTTCCCCATTAACACTACGTCACAATTATTCCATCAAGTCACCTCAATACCTTTAATAACAACATATTAAAAACAATCCATAATCAATATAATCCAACATTCTTCCAAACGACCCCTTAAAGTCATTCAATAGGTATCATAAGTTGATAATTTCATCCAAAAAGGGTATAGGGTCTTCGGGGATCAAAGAGAGATGAAAACATACAAAACAAGTCTCTGGACTGACCTACGACACCACATGCGCCCCCAGGTGGTTGACATACAGCCGCAGGTGCCTCTTGGCAGTGTCCAAGGGCACCTGCGAAGTCACCTGCACCCGCAGGTGCCTTCGTCTGCGAGGGCGGGTGCCCGTTTCAGCCAAATAAGGTCTCTTTTGGGTACTTTTGTGTAATAAATGGTCCATGGCCATAAATAAGCTTCTATTAACATATTTTATGTCACTTGGATGCCAAAAAACCATCATGGTTTCACAACACCCATGAATATCACCAAAATTGCATTTTCCTTTCAATACGTCACCAATTCCATGACTAATTTCACAACAACAATTCCAAGTGTTATACACATAAATAAAACAAGTAAAGGACATAACCACATCTTACATGTTGATATTTAATCCATCAAACTCACTTCCTTCAAGACCACAAGTCTACTTTCAAGTTTAGAAGGCAAAACCCCTTACCGCTTAAGCAAAAGTACACTATTTTACACATAGTAAACTGTCTAACACTTTGCCAACATAACCAACATGATTTATATACTATATTAAGCATATAATATACTAAACCATAATATTAAACACTTACCCAAGCTTTCAAAGGATGATCTTATCCCAAAAGATGATTGTCTTAGGGTTTGGAAGAGAAGAGAAAATATCTCTTTTGTGGAAAATTCTAGAACTTGGCAATTGTAATGAAATGAAAAAAAATCAGATTTTTGGTGAATTTTATAGCCACTTAATGTTCATCCTTATCCAAATTTTGTTCAATAATTGATGTGTTGATTTGGTCAAAAGAAGAGTGGATCATTTCCTTCTTGTTGGGCCATGTCTTTTGGTTCTTTTTTGGGCATCATTTGAGCCCAATGACACAAGATTAATTTAGCCCAATATTGTTAATGCATAATACACCAACCGACTCAAGTTAAAATAATTCCATAAATGTTACGGTAAATAAATAGGTTTGGCAATGTACGGGGTGTAACAACCTATGCTTCCTTTTATAGGAGAAGTTAGCCTAATACAAACAAACGTAAAGATAAAATACATTATCTTACATGGCCCACTATCCTAAAAATAGTAAAGGCTTATATGGCACACACTTCTATGTTAGGCACATACTTCTATGCTAGGGACACACAAATGAAATGTATATCACCATTTATTCAAACAGAGACCCATAAATATAGGAAGGAACCTAAAAAGATGAAAAATTAAATATGTTATTGGCATGAGATATCATGTGTAAGAAGGTGTGTGTGTGTATTAGTGGTGGCTTCCAAGTAGGTGGGTAAGAAGGTCGTAAGCTTCTTGCAAGCAGGTGGGAAAGCTCTTTGTAGATGTCTAGCAAGAAGCTAGATAAGCATCTTGTAGGTAAACCCATCCAGGTGGATTTTGTTGTAAACCTTGGAGGGTAATTTGATGCACATATCATCAGGCATCATCAATTTATGTAGTTTTTGATGGTTTTAATGGTGAGCTCACGTATCCTTCTTCCATCCACTAGTCAATGACATGCTTATTCCTAAGGAGTCTTTTGTTTTCCAAGATTCTTTTTAGTGATCTACTGAAGTAACATTTCTTGTTGGATGAACCTGCTATTTTTCATTCCCTATCCTAAGGTGTAACATTCAACCATATGATTTTAATGGATTTGGTGACTTCATTTCTTGTAATTTTGTAAGGAGGTTGATATTTCTTTACTGCCTATCAGACCTTGTCCTGGTGGGGATGGTTATTTGTCTAGTTCCATCGACCCTATTGTTTTTAACATATATCCTTTGGAATGCATTTGTTTTGATGGAAGATAAATCGTTGTGCCTCATAATATTTGTCTTCCAAAGAGAGGATTGAGATGAGAAATTTCGCATAGAGTAAAATTTATGGCTGAGCTTGGACCTCATGGTTTGTGATTTCCATAACAAAATGTAGCATTAAGACCTTTGCATCATAGGAAACTTTGAAACATCGAACCCAATATTATCATGGCTTATACCAAAACATAGAACTTCTGAAAGTCAGTTGGATTTGATCGAAGCACCTTAATGCATCATACTTGAACTCCATGAGGATATGGATATGGATATGATACTAGTGGAATAAGTACATGAATAGCCATAGGAGCTCTTGTGGAAATTCATTGGCTAGAACTACAAACACATGGCAGAATGAATAATCCAAATGTACTGCGAACAGCTTCGGGATGGATCCTCTATATTTTTTGAATACTTACAGCTCATAGTAAGTTCTCCTTTCCATAAGGATATAAAGATCAAAAGGGTCCACACATTGTGTGGACAGCTCTGGGGGCAGTCTGCCATTCCGAAAGGAAGTATCCCTGATGTGTTGAATATGAGAATCAGACTAGTTGGATTTTTGTCAGTTATATGGATGTTGCTTTTTCTACATATGATATCAGGTATAGATCATCTCCTGAGTGTGCATAGATATCACCTGATTCTTCATCAACATCTAAGGAGAAAAGAGTGTCCTTCGTAGGTTCCTCCTCCACTGAAAAACCTGATTTGAGATCGTCATCCTTATTGAGATAGGTGATCATGCGATATGCTATCTCCTAAAAGAGTTGGATTGAGTCCTTGGACTTTTTAGTTTGTGGAAAATTTCTCACAATGTGTCCAGGCTTTTTGCAAATGAAACATCCATTATTCTTCTTGAAAGTTGTGGTTGGATTCCTTCGCCTAAAGTACCTGGTTCACCTGGTCATCCTGGACCTATTGTCTAGAAGTCTAGGGAGCTGAACCTACTTAATTTTAGGTATTTCTCAGATCTTGTCTGGAGGCTCGAACAAAGGCAACTGGATTTAGTGACAAGATTATTCCTGCTACATGCTCTATCAAGGGCTGGATTGTTTTGGATGATCTGCATCAGTACAAATCATTTTGTGCAGATACTATCCAGGGCTTGAAAGATAGCCTAGTTGATGTAGCCAAATAATGGGAGAGCGAAGGATTTGAACTTTTCCTTCTCAATAATCATAGTGTGGGTTGCTAGCATCTTCAACAATTATGACACAAAGATTTGCTTTAGGCTGGAATCTCCACCAAGCTCAAAGAAGATCTTTGCCATCTTTTGGAAGTGGATACTAATGATATCTCTGTCGAATTATATGCACTTTATTTCAAAGTGATGCCTCCGCAGGGTTTCCTATCTTTGGCCTGTATCTCCATAGAATACCTCGTGCAGGACTTTGATGTTGAAACCAAAGTCTTGGGATGTGATATAGGTATTTTTATCAACAATCCCAAGTGTGTTCCACCAATCTCTTAGAATTCAGTAGAACCTCAAATTAAACTCTGACAGGATCATATACTTTTCACGTTCAACTAGGTTCTTTGTTGCCATCCAAGTATAGAAATATTTGATCCTTTGGGGCTAGGCTGAAACTTTGAGATCGTCAAGGGTGATGGTATGGAATCCAGTTCCAATAGGTTTCACTATGATGGGTTTTCTTCTCACTATGTGTTCCTTGTATAGTTGAAGTAGAAGTAGAGATCCCCAAGTTGATCATGTCCTCCTTCCTTTAAAACTTTTAACTAGGTAAAGATCTAGAGCTCTCCAACTGACTTTTTGCTAGTGAACCTTTTTGTAAGCTGATAAAGCCTAGTCTATGTTCTCATAATTATTTAGACCGTAGTGTTCCAAAACAATCTACGTAAATACTATAGTTGTGAGACTTGATGGTATTCTGTTTGATGTGTATGTTCTACTGATGATCTTTATTGTTCTTACTCTTAAAGCTGGTATCTGTGTTTTTTCAGTGTTTTGAATTGTCCTACCCATAGTAGGAAGTTGCTAAAATGTTTGGTATTATAGTAGGCCATCTTGATTAAGTTCAATATTAGCCAAGCAGTCTAGTAGTTGATTTGTGTCACGACCTAAAATCGGACCGTGATGACACCTGTCACACCCAACGGTACAAGTAAAACTATCCCAATCAACAAGGCAAATCATAAAAT
Organism: Capsicum rhomboideum; assembly: GCA_031232105.1. Classification (NCBI taxonomy): domain Eukaryota; kingdom Viridiplantae; phylum Streptophyta; class Magnoliopsida; order Solanales; family Solanaceae; genus Capsicum; species Capsicum rhomboideum. The sequence goes on along the minus strand of CP124719.1, from coordinate 39,412,222 downwards.
AAAGAAGCAGAAGAAATAATGAAATAGTAAAAGTCCTACATTTATATATATATATATATATATATAGTAAAAGGATTTACAACATCAACACAACCTCCCATTCTGGTTGTCACTAGTACAAGCTTCCAATACCAAATATAATAACAATAGTTTGAAGTGTACCAAATGCGAATAAACATAAGATAGATGAAGCATAGATCTAGGTATGCCCTGAGATCCAACAACGCAAACACTGCTAAATCTCTAGAAATCAATGATCCAACAACCACTACCTCAATCTCTTGTAAGCTCTAAGATCTAACAACTTCTACCGAAATCACTAGAAATCAGACACTAAGAATCACAATCAATTCTTAGGGCTACTAGCTTAGTACCTGGACATATTGTATATAATAAGCAACGGTGATTAAAAAACACCTGTACTCATTAATCATCATCAACAACTGACCATAATTAAAAGTGATGGAAAGAAGCATCACACAAGCTATCCGAATCAACCAAATAAACCTACATTCAGGAAAAACAACCCTGGTTTAATAGATAACAAAACTTAACAAGATAGCCAGTCTAATTCAATTAAGTCAGACATGTACAAGATTTAGATCCATAATAGCAGCACAACCCATAGCAATAAAGACTTTCACCATCATAGTATTATATCCACTCATTATATCAAACTAGCCAATAAGAATAAGATAAGGAAAATACATACTATACAACCAAACAGATGTAATGTAGTAGATGAGTATGATAATAATGATACATTAGTTGAGTATGATGTATGCCTATCATACGGTGTACACCTTCTGAGCCAAAGGTACCAGGTGAGGACCTATAGTGGTTAGCAAACCATATACCAACTACAATCTCAAATAATTGATTTAGCTAGAACATCCCACTGTCAGGTCATTTTAGAATCTCTTATAATAGATTTTTCCAGCACATCCTTTGGTCTAGGGAAGACACACAAGAAATAGCTACAAGCTTGCAAGATCAATAACTTTCTAACTTACTAACACAAAGGCGATTCACGTCCATATAAGTGGCATGCCATACTAAATCAAAGCCTTATCGACCCCATAATAGCTTTCGTATGACAGGGGTTTTACATCCTCTAAAGGATGGTTTGCCACGAAATAAAGACTTTTTAACCCTCGACAAGATGGCTTGACTTTGCCAGTCTTTAACACAATAAATTAGATTATCGATAGAACAAATTTTCCCATTAACATACATGGTCATTAATGGAACTCCCTGTACTTACACCCTCAATAGTCTGGGGAACATGTCTTACCCCACTAATGGATTTATGTGTTTTTTTATAAAGTAAGAAATAACTGCAAAACTATTGTGTTGGACAAATCCAATTTTATTTCACAATATAGAAAGAACTTAGAAATCCATTGAAATCATAACAAGAACACTTGCCTAGTGTGTCATTACCTCACTACTCTGAGCTAAGGGACCAAAGTACCCATCCTTTTAGGAGAGAACATCGAGAGAGAGAATTTAGCCAGCAAACATTTATTGATATGAATGACTAATATTTTAGGTGGAGAGTACGATGTCCTCTAAATAAGACCCATGCTTCCATTTATAGGAGAAGGAAGCCTAAACAAATAAATGAAAAGATAAAATATAATATCTTACATTGCCCAATATTTTAAAAATAGTAGAACCCTTTCAGGAACATACTTTTTTGCTAGGCACACACTTCTATGCTAGGCACACACAAAATAAATATACATCACCCTTTATTCAAACTGAGCCCCACAAATATATGATGGATCCTAATAAGATGAAAAACAAAATATGTTGTTGGAATGTGGCATCATGTGCAAGCAGGTAGATGAGAAACTTGTAGGCTACTTCTAAGCAGGCAGGTGAGTAGCTTGTAAGCTTTTTGCAAGTAGATGGATAAGCTCCTTGTAGGTGTCTGACATGCAGCTGGATAACCAACTTATTAGCAAACCCTTCTAAAAGGTTTTTGTGGTAAACCTCAACAGGTATTTTTGTGGAGCTGATGGTAAGTGGTAATTTCTTGCAAATGTCATTGAGCTTCATCGGTTCATGTAGTTTTTGACGATTTTGATTACAAGCTCTCATATTCTTTCTCTATCCACCAGTGGATGTCGTGCTTCTTTTGAAGGTGTTTCTTGTTTTTAAAGCTTCTTTTCAGTGATCTGGTGAAGTAACCTTTCCCATTTGATAAACCTGCTATTTTACATTCCAATTCCGGAGGTGGAACATTCAACCATATGCATTTAATTGATTTGGTAAATTTATCCCTTGTGATTTCAAATGGAGATTTATATTTCTTTGCTGCCTATTGGACCTTGTCCCAACGAGGATGGTTATCAGTGTAGTTTTATCGACTCCATTCTTCTGTCCATATATCCTTTGAATTCATCTATTTGATCTGAAGATAAATCATTGTGCCTTATAATATTCATCTTCCAAGAAGAGGATTGGGCCATGAAATTTACAACTGAGTGAAATGTTTGGCTGAGCTTGTACCTTATGGATTACGATTCCCATTAAATAATATAGCATGAACATATTTGCATCATAGAAATCTTTAAAGCATCGAACCTAATATAGTCGTCGCTTAAACCACATTATAAACCTTCTAAGAGCTAATGGGATTTGATTGAAGTACCTGATGCATCACACTTTCTCTCCATGAGGATGTGTTACTAGTGGTATAAGTACTAGAATAACCATAGGAGATCTTATGAAAAGTCATTAGCTCGCGCAACGAACACATGGATGAATGGATATTCTGCATTTACTTTGAATGGCTTTACGATGGATCCCTTATATTTTCTAAAAACTTGCATCTCATAGAAAGTTCTCCTTTTCATGAGGATGGATGGATCAAAAGGGTCCATGCATTTCATGAACAACTTCGGTGGTAGTCTGCCATTACGAAAGAGAGCATCCCAGAAGTATTGAACATAAGAAACTGGCTAGGCAGCTTTGCTATGGTTGTGTGGACGTTGTTTATTTCTTCATAAGATATCAGGTAGAGATCATCTCCTAGTATGCCTATATCTAGAGATCATCTCCTAGTATGCATAGATATCACCTGATTCTTTGTAGTCATCTAAGAAGAAGAGAGTGTCCTCCATCATCGGTTCCTCCTCCAGTAAAAAGAGTGAATTAAGATCGTCATTCTTTATGAGAAACATACCCGTATGATCTGCTATCTACTCAAATAACTGGACTGAGTCTTTTGACTTCTTGTTTTTTGGATAATTTCTTGCAAAGTGTATAAAATTATTGTAGATAAAAAATCCATTATTCTTCTTGTAAGTGTTCAGATTCCTTCACCAAAAGTTCCTGGTTCTCCTGTTCATCCTAGACCTGTCATCTGGAGGTCTAGGGTGTTTAAACCTCCTAAACTGCATGTGTCTCTTTGATTTTGTCTGGCGGCTCGAACAAGAGGAGCTGGATTTAGTAACAAGATCATTCTTGCTACATGCTCTACCGAGAACTGGATTGTACTGGATGATCTACTTTAGTATAGATTTTTTTATGCAAATACTATCCAGGGGACTGAAATATGGCCTGCTTGATGTATCTGACTTATGGGAGAGTGATGGATTTGAACCTCATCTATAATTGTCATAGTGTAGCCTACTCGCATCTTCATCATTCATGACACGAAGTCTTGATTTAGGCTGGGATCTCTGCCTAGCTCGAAGTAGATCTTTGCCATCTTATTGATGTGGACATCAATTACATCTCTATCAAATGATATGCACGTCATCTTGAAGAGCTATCTCCGCAACTTTTCTTGTCTTTGGCATATATCTCCACAAAATACCTCTTGCAGGACTCTGATGTTGAAAGTAAAGTTTTGGTATATGAGAAAAGTGTTCTTATTGACAATACCAAGTGTATTCCACCAATTTCTGAGAATTCCAGAGAACCTCAAAGTAAACTCTGGCAGGATGACGTACTTTTCTTGTTCAACCAGGTTCATTGTTACCATGCAATTAAATAAATATTGGATCCTTTTGGGCTAGGCTAAAATTTTGACATTGTCAAGGGTAAAGGTATGAAATCCAGTTCCAATAGGTTTCTTTGTTATTATTGGTTCCAACCTACTTTTTGGGATCAGGTCATCCATCATCACGTTTTGATCATCGACAACTTTAGTGACTTTTGGTTCTTTGGATCAGTTCTTGAACATAGGTGGATAGAATTCTTCAGAAGATTCAATTAAGGATTCAGAGGTTTCCTCAACATATTTTCAAGAATCACTTAAGCATTCCTTTTTGTTTTTAATGTATTCGTCAGCCGAAAAGTTATCACTAATTTTTGAATATTCATCCGTAGGGTCACTATCAGATGGGTATTCTATTTGTTATTTCTCAAGAGTATTATCAGGACAAATACCATAGAAATCATCAATGGCTTTCAAATACTTCTCTGTAGTATCATCATTATCTGAATATTGAGAATGGAATTTAGGACATCGCCACCTTCTAGGGAATAAGGATCTGGGACAACTTAATCAGAGATTATCGAGTTTTCAACTTAGTAACAATCTGGAAACAACTATTTACCACTAAGTAGTCCTTGTTTTATAGACTCCTAGTCTTCATATGGTGTTTCTTAGTCTTGGATCTCTAAGTTTTCATTGGGAATGATAGGACCTAGATCCAAGAAGATAAGGTCATTCTTTGGAGCAACATAACTTGAGACCATCAAGTTTTTTGATCAGAATCATTTGGACCTGTGCTAATATCTTTCTTTCTTTTGGACTATTTTTGTGTCGTCTTAGCCTGTTTCTGAGCTGCAATGGCTTTTTTTCTTTTTCCAAATGAGTTTGGAAATGTCAAATCCTTGTTTATCTTTTGGTGCCAGAGTGAATGGCGTATGTATTTGTTAACTAAAATGGAATATGGAAAGGGTATGGCCCCATATTGATGTTGAGTATATCTGTGGTGAAATAGGAAATAAGGTTGGCGTTATGGGAGAGTGTTAGGCTTTTTGTGGTTTAAAGCTACCATATTTTTGAAGTTAGATTTGTTCTTTGATTAAAGCCATCTCTTTTTATTATTGGTCGAAGAAGTTGAGAAGTAAGATTCCTGGTAGACATATATTAAACTATATATTTTGCAGTCTATTCTCTTGTGCTTTGATAAGTCCATCATGTTGAGTGGATGACTGTTCTATTTTTTTCTCCATCGTGTCTACCTTGCTTACCGACTTGCTTTGTGTGAGGGCAACATTCTTGGTATATAGTCTAATATTGGTCGGCATCTTATTTTGGCACATGGCATTCTCCAATTTCCAATTAAGGGTTGCCTCTGTGTCGCTCAAGGGCATTTTTTCACCTATTGGCGGGGATAACATGATTTTGTTGTATTTTTGGAGCTTGGTTCCGGTTATCCTTCTCAAAGAGTTGGGTTGGCAAGAAATTATATTTGTGACCGTAGATGGTGGAAGATATCATGAATACTTGAGGATTAGACACTTTTTTGGTATTGAAGGTTTTACTTTTTGAAGAAGTGGGTAGTGGTGGACAATCTTGGGGGTTGTGGAAGACAAATAATTCATTTTCCTTCTCTTTCTTTTCACAATTGGCTCTATGGTGATAATGCTCATCATATTCCACGTCATCCTTTTGGCATTCGTTACAGTCATAACCAATATCCCACGAGCAGTGTATTGTAAAATGACATTTGTACCAGTGAATGTAGCATCCTTCCTGAGTGAATTGGTGTATCTAATCATGATCACTCATGGAGATACTAAGGAACCAAGAGATTTTTTTTGGGTTTGGGTCCTCTTTTACTGGGAAATTATCAGTGGGGTGAACATATGGACCAAACAGAATGTTTTATGAGGCTTTTTAGTGAATATATGTTCAGTGGACTAGAGAGGTTGAGGATGGTCTCTCAACATCTCATAGTTTGTGTCCCATGAGTCTGGATATGGGTGATATGTCAATGCAACTCTGACAACAAAAAAAAGGATATGGGTGAAGCTTTGGCTTTTCCATTGTTGTGGAAAATCTTTTGGCATCTGTAAAGTGATGAATTGTTCCTCTTAAGCTACAAGAATAGGGTGTTAGTCAAGCTTGGACACAATAATGTTTTCCTTAACTCTCTTTTGCTTTTGTTGGTCTAAAGAGTGAATTTACAGCCACTGATTCCATTCCTTCTTTACAAAGGCTGAGTACGGGTTTAGGAAAGGTAGATATGTGGAAGATATTTTATTTTCTTGTGGTGACACATCTACATCATAGAGATAGTTAAATTTACATGACAAAGCTTTACTCAGAGTTGGAGACATGTTTATTTTTGCTAAGGATTTACATGGACTAGACGCGGACGAGCAAGATGGTAAGGATTCTGACACTGACATATTTTTGTAGTTTTTGGACAGTTGAGACTCAATGTATTTGTGCTAAAATCTAAGGTAAAATCCCTTGACACTATTTATTCTAAAATCTAAGGCACTATTTATTCTAAAAACTAAGGAAAACTACAGAGACACAGATATATACAGGACTCTGATAAAGGTGATTCACGTCCATATAGGCGGCATTCCATACTAAACTAAAACTTAATCAACACCACAATAGCTTTCGTATGATTAAGTCTTCGCATCCTCTAAAGGATGATTTTCTACGAATCAAAGACTTCTCAACCCTCAATGGGATGGCTTGACTTTACTATTCTTTAAAATAGTAAATCACAATATAGGTAGTACTATGTTTCCCATTGACATACATTGGCTTTTGCGGTACTCCCTAGCCTTTACCCCCTCAACAGTCCGGGGAATAAGTCCTACCCTACTAACAAATTTACGTGATTTTGATAAAAAAAGAAGCAATCAGAAAAATATTGTGTTGGACCAAGCCAATTTCCTTTCACAAAATACAAAGAACGTAGAAAGCTATTGAAATCAAAACAAGAACACTTGAATAGTATTTCCTTACCCCACTACTCCAACCTAAGGGACGAAAGTACCCATCCCTTTAGAACAGAAGAGCAAGAGAGAATTTAGCCAACAAACATTTTGTTGATATGAAACACTTACATTTTAGGTGGAGATCCAGATAGGTGGATTGAAAGATATTCTCCAACTAAGACCTATGCTTCCCTTTATAAGAGAAGTAAGCCTAATACAAACAAACAAAAAGATAAAATACATTATCTTACATGCCCCACTATTCTAAAAATAGTAATGCCTTATCTGACACACACTTCTATGCTAGGTACACACTTCTATGCTAGACATACAAAAATAAAATATATATGAATTTATTCAAATCGGGCCCCACAAATATATGACGGAGCCTAAAAGGATGAAAAACTAAATATGTTATTGGCATGTGACATCATGTGTAAGCAAGTGGGTGAGCAGCTTAGAGGCAACTTCCAAGAAGGTGGCTAAGCAGCTATTAAGCTTCTTGCCATCAGGTGGGTAAGCTCTTTATAGATGTCTAGCAAGCTACTGGATAAGCAGCTTGTAGGCAAACTCATCCAGGTAGATTTTGTTGTAAACCTTGGTGGATAATTTCCTGCACATGTCATCTGGTATCATCAGTTCATGTAGTATTTGACGATTTTGATGGCGAGCTCACGTAACCTTCCTCCATCAACCAGTCAATGTCGTGCTTCTTCCTGAGGAGTTCTTTATTTTCCAAGCTTCTTTTTAGCGATCTGGTGAAGTAACCTTTCCTGTTGGACGAACCTACTATTTTACATTCCCAGTCTTGAGGTGGAACATTCAACCATATGCTTTTAATAGATTTGGTGACTTCATTCCTTGTAATTTCGTAAGGAGGTTGATCTTTCTTTGCTGCTTATCAAAATTTGTCATAGCGGGGATGGTTATTAATGTAGTTCTATCGATCCTATTCTATTGGCCATAGATCCGTTGGAATTCATTTGTTATGCTAGAAGGTAAATCGTTGTTCCTTATAATATTTGTCTTCCAAAGAGAGGATTTACATGAAAAATTTCCCATAGAGTGAAATTTCTAGCTGAGGTTAGACCTCATGGTTTGTGATTCCCATCAGATGATGTAGCATTAACACCTTTGCATCGTAGAATCTATGAAGCATCAAACCTAATATTATCGTGGTTTGAACCTCAATATAGAACTTCTGCGAATCGGTTGGATTCGATCGAAATAACCAAATGAATCGTACTTAAACTCCATGAGGATATGGATATTGTACTAGTGGCGTAAGTACCAGAATAGCCATTGGAGCTCTTGTGTAAATTCTTTGGCTAGTCTACAAACACATGGCAGAATGGATGTTTAGAATGTTCTCAAAACGGCTTCAGGATGGATCCTCTATATTTTCTGAATACTTACAGCTCAAGTAAGTTCTCCTTTCCATGAGGATAGATGGATCAAAATGGTCCACACATTGCATGAACAACTCTGGGGGTAGTCTGCCATTCTGGAAGGAAGTATCCCTGATATGGTGAATATGAGAATCTAACTAGCTTGATTTTCCTCAGTCATATGGATATTGTCTTTTTATGCATGTGATATCAGGTAGAGATCATCTCCTGAGTATGCATAGTTTTAAGTTTATCAAATGCGAATAAGCATAAGATAAAGGAAGAAAAGATCTGGGTAAGCCTTGAGATCCAACAACGCAGACACTGCTATCTCAATCTCTAGAAAGCAGTGATCTAACAACCGCTACCTAAAGCTTTGGTAAGCTCTAAGATCCAATAACTGCTACCTCAATCATCAGAAATCAGACACTGGAAATCATAATCAATTCTCAGGGCTACTCGCTTAGTACCTGCACATTGGGTGCAGAAAAAGCAAGGGTGAGTATAAAACACGTGTACTCACAAGCATCATCATCAACAACTGAGCCTAATTATAAGTGATGGAGAGAAACATCACACCAACTGTCCAAATTAACAAAATAAACCTGCATTTAGGAAAAATAACCCTAGTCTAACAGATAACAACACTTAACAAAATAGCTAGTCCAATTCAATTAAGTCAGACATGTACAAATTTTGGATCCACAGTAGTAGCACAACCCATATTAGGAAAGACTTTCATCATCATAGTATTATATCCACTCATTATATCAAACTAGCCATCAAGGATAAGATAAGGAAAATACATACTATACAACCAAACAGATGTAATGTAGCTAATGAGTAAGATAATGATGATACATTAGATGAGTATGATGTATGCCTATCCTATGATGTACACTTTATGAGCCTAAGCTACCATGAGAGGACCCATAGAGGTTTGCAAACTATATACCAACTACAATTTAAAATAATTGATCATGCTAGCACATACCTCTATCAGGTCATTTTACAATCTCATATAATAGATCTTGGCAGCACATCCTTTGGTCAAGGAAAGACACACAAGCAATAGCTACAAGCTTGCAAGACCAATAGCATTCTAACTTGCTAACATGAAGGCGATTCACGTTCATATAGGCGGAATGCCATGCAAAATAAAGTCATTATCGACACCATAATAGCTTTCTTACGATTAGGGATTTGCATCCTTTAAAGGATGGTTTTTCACAAAAAAGACTTTTCAACCCTCAACCAGATGGCTTGACTTTTCCAGTCTTTAAAAAGTAAACCAGATTATCGATAGTTCAACTTTTCTCATTAACATACATGGTATTTTACGGTACTCCCTAGACTTACACCTTCAATAGTCTAGAGAACAAGTTTTACCCTACTAATGAATTTATGTGTTTTTGATAAAGTAAGAAATAACTGGAAAACTATTGTGTTGGACCAATCCAATTTTATTTTACAACATAGAAAGAACTTAGAAATCCATTGAAATCACAACAAGAACACTTGCCTAGTGTGTCCTTACCTCACTAGTCTGACCTAAGGGACCAAAGTACCCATCCCTTCAGAAGAGAAAAGCAAGAGAGAGAATTTAGCAAACAAACATTTTATTGATATGAAATATTAATGTTTTAGGTGGAGAGTACGATATCCTCTAACTAATACCTATGCTTTCTTTCATAGGAGAAGGAGGCCTGATACAAACAAATGGAAAGATAAAATATATTTTCTTATATAGCCCAATATTCTAAAGATTGTAAAACCCTATTAGGAACACACTTTTATGCTATGCACACACTTCTATGCTAGTAACACACAAAATAAATATATATCACCCTTTATTCAAATCGAGCCCCACAAATATGTGATGGAGCCTAATAAAATAAAAAATAAAATATATTGTTGGCCTGTGGCATCATGTGCAAGAAGGTGGATAAGAAAATTGTAGGCTACTTCAAAGTAGGTAGGTGAGCGGCTTGTAAGCTTCTTTCAAGTAGGTGGATAAGTTTTTTGAAGGTGTCTGGCAAGCTGCTAGATAAGCAACTTATAGAAAAACCCTTTTAAGAGGGTTTTGTGATAAACCTTTGCAGGTTTTTTCGAGAAGCTGATGGTAAGTGGTAATTTCTTACAAATATCATAGAGCGACCCTGGTTTATGCAGTATTTGATGATTTTGATTGTGAGCTTGCGTATCGTTCCTCCATCCACCAGTGGACATCGTGCTTTTTCTAGAGGTGTTTTTTGTTTTCTAAGCTTCTTTTAAGCAATATAGTGAAGTAACCTTTCCCGTTGGATAAGCCTGCTATTTTTCATTCCCATTCCTTAGGTGGAACATTTAATAACATGCATTTAATTGATTTGGTGACTTCATCCCTTGTGATTTCATATGGAGATTGATATTCCTTTACTGCCTGTCTGACATTGTCCCAGTAAGGATGGTTATCAGTGTAGTTTTATCAACCCCATTCTTTTGGCCATATATACTTTGAATTCATCTACTTGAATGGAAGATAAATCATTGTGCCTCATAATATTCATCTTCCAAGAAGAGGATTGAGTTTGAAAATTTACAGCTGAGTGAAATTTTTGGTTCAGCTTGGTCCTCATGGTTTAAGATTCCCACCGAACGATGTAGCATGAACACCTTTGCATCATAGAAATCTTTGAAGCATCGAACCTAATATAGTCTTAGCTTGAACCACATCATAAACCTTTTGAGAGCCGGTTGGAATTGATTGAAGTACCTGATGCATCACACTTACTCTCCATGAAGATGTGATACTAGTGGCATAAGCACTAGAATAACCATAAGAGATCTTATGGAAAGTCATTGGCTAGCGCTACGAACACATGGCAGAATGGATATTCTGTATGTACTTTGAACGAATTTATGATAGATCCTTTATATTTTCTAAAAACTTGCATCTCATAGAAAGTTCTCCTTTCCATGAGGATGGATGGATCAAAAGGATCCATGCATTTCATGAACAACTTCGGGGTTCGTCTGCAATTACGAAAGAGAGCATCCCTGAAGTATTAAACATAAGAAACTGGCTAGGCAGCTTTGCTATGGTTGTGTGGATGTTGTTTGTTTCTTCATTAGATATCAGGTAGAGATCATCGCCTAGTATGCATAGATATCACTTGATTCTTCGTATACGTCCAACAGAAGTAAGTGCCCTTTATTAGTTCCAACTCCTATAAGAAGACTGATTCGAGATCGACATCCTTACTGAGATAGATACCCATATGATCTACTATCTCCTCAAATTGCTGGACTGAGTCTTTTAACTTCTTGGTCTGAGGATAATTTCTTGCAAAGTGTCCAAACTTTTTGCAGATGAAGAATTCATTATTCTTCATGTAAGTGGTCATATTCTTTCACCTAAAGTTCTTGGTTCTCCTGGTTATCCTAGACCTGTCATCTAGAGATCTAAGGAGTTTAAAACTCCTAAACTATATGTGTCTCTTTGATCTTGTCTGGTGGCTCGAACAAGGGCAGCTGGATTTAGCGACAAGATTGTTCCTGCTATATGCTCTATTGAGAACTAGATTGTACTGAATGATCTGCTTCAATATAGATCATTTTTTGCAAATATTGTCTAGGGCCTAAAAGATGTCCCACTTTATGTACCTGATTTATGAGAGAGTGATAGATTTATCTGAATGTTGAGGAATGGAAGTTAAAACATCACCACCTTCTAGGTAATAAAGATCTGGGACAACTTAATCAGACATGATCAAGTCATCATCTAAGTAGCAATCTAGAAACAACCATTTGTCACTGAGCAGTCCTTGTTTTATAGACTCTTATTCTTCATATGGTGCTTTATGGTCTTGGATCTCCAAGTTATCATCGGGAATAATAGGACCTAGATCCAAGAAGATTAGGTCATTCTTTGGAGTAACATAACTTGAGACCATTAAGTTTTCTGATCTGCATCATTTGGACCTGTGCAAAAATCTATCTTTCTTTTGGACTATTTTTGGGCCGTCTCAGCCTGCTTCTAAGCTACAATGACATTTTTTCTTTCCCATGTGAGTTTGGAAATGTCAAATTCTTGTTCATATTTTGGTGCTAGAGTGAATGCCATATGCATATATGAACAAGAAGGGAAAGTAGATAGGGTATGACCCCATTTTGATGTTGAGTATGTCTGTGGTGACATAGGAAATAAGGTTGGCTTTGTGGGAAAGTGTTGGCCTTTTTGTGAGTTAAAGATACTATATTTCATAAGTTGGATTTGGTCTTTGATTGAAGCTATCTCTTCCTATTGTTAGTCAAAGAAGTGAAGAAGTGAGGCTCCTGGTGGATATATATCAAACTATATGTTCTGTAGTTTGTTCTCTAGTGCTTTGATAAGTCCAGCATTTTAAGTGGATGCCTATTCTATTTTCTTCTCCATCGTCTCTACCTTGCTTATTAGCTTGCTTTGTGTTAGGGCAACATTCTTGGTGTATAGTCTAATATTGGTCAGCATCTTATTTTGGCACATGACATTATCAAATTTCTAATTGAGGGTTGCCTCTGTGTTGCTTAAGGGCCTTTTTTCACCTAATGGAAGGAAAACTTGATTTTATGGTATTTTTGGAGCGTGGTTCAGGTTATCCTTCTCAAAGAGTTGGTTTGGAGGGAAAATATATTTGTGATCGGAGCTGGTGGAAGATATCTTGAACACTTGAGGATTAGGCTTATTTCTGGTGTTGAAGGTTTTACTTTTCAATCGAGTGGGTAATGGTGATCAGTCTTAGGGGTTGTAGGAGACAAAGAATTCATATTCCATCTTCTTTTTTTCCCAATTGGACCTGTGGTGATAGTGCTTATCATATTCCACATCATTCTCTTGGCATTCATTACAGACACAATCAATATCTTATGGGCAGTGTATTGTAAAGGGACATTTGTACCAGCGAATGCAACTTTCTTCCTGACTGAATGGGTGTATATAATCATGATCACTCATGGAGATACTAAGGAACCTTAACCTAGAGATGTTTTCTGGGTTTGGGTCCTCTTTTTCTGGGAAATCATCAGCGGGGGTGTACATATGGAAAAAAGGATGTTTTAAGAGGCTTTTTAGTGAATATAGGTTCAGTAGACTGGAGAGGTTGAGAATGGTCTCTGAACATCTCATAGTTTGTGTCCCATGAGTCCAGAAAAATTTGGACAAGTTCTTCCTTAAATATGCCCGGGATTTGGGTGCACTAGGTTATTCCATTAGTGGCATCTACGTTTAAGAACAAAGCAATGTATCCACTGGAAAATATAGGTCCATAGCATGGTTCTGAACTCAACAAGCTATATGGTAGTACAGAGTTGCCTAAATGACATCTCTTGCTTATGGTGCTCTAAGTATTTGGACCTAGCTATTTAGCGCCTCAGTTAGATATGGATTAGAGAGGGACATGTTGAAGTTGAGGAATATAGTGACAAAGACTGCCCATGAGTTTAGGGTGATCTCCGACATACCCATGTTTGCATGTTGGTATTCATTGTATCTAGAATTGATAAGTGAAAGACGTGCCAGGACGGGCTGGACTTTTCTTCCATGAAACGTCCATGCAATTCTGACAGCACTACAATGGATATGGGTGAAGCCTTGGATTTTCCACTGTTGCGGAAAATCCTTCGGCATCTGTAGAGTGATGAACTATTCCTCTTGAGCTGCAGGACTAGGATATTGGTCAAGTTTGGACGCACCAATGTATTCCTTAATTCTCTTTGTCTTTTGTTGGACTAAAGAGCGAATTTGCAGCCACTAATTCCATGCCTTTTTTTACAAAGGCTGAGTATGGGTTTAGGAGAGGTAGATAGGTGGAAGATATTTTATTTTCTGGTGGTGACACATCTACTTCATAGAGATAGTCAAATTTACATGACAAAGTTTTACTCAGAGTGGGAGACACGTTTATTTTTGCTAAGGATTTACTTGGACAATATGCAGACGAGGAAGTTGGTAAGGATTCTGACATGGACATATTTTTTTGTAGTTTTTGGACAATAGAGACTTGATGTATTTGTGCTAAAATCTAAGGAAAAGGACCTAGACACTATTTGTTCTAAAATCTAAGACACTATTTACTCAAAAATCTAAGGAAAACTACTAAGACACAAATATATATAGGATTCTGATGCTGATAATGAAAGACTCTGGAAGATTTGTAGCTAAAGGCTCAACAAAATTAAAGTAAAAACAGAAAATGTAAAGTTGGCATTAACAATAACAGAAATAGATCTTATGAGAATACTTGCTTCCTCTCTCTAAAGCGAGTGGGATGGCTCTGATACCAATATGAGTGGGTAACTGGGGCACGAGAAGACACACAGGTAATACCTACAAGCTTGTAAGACCAATATATTTCTAACTTTCTAACGTGAAGGTGATTCACGTTCATATAGGTGGTATGCCAAATGAAATTAAAGCTTTATCAACACCATAATATCTTTCTTATGACTCGGGCTTCACATCCTCTAAAGGACGGTTTGCCATGAAACAAAGACTTCTCAACCCTAAGCATGATGGATTGAATTTACCAGTCTTTAAAATTATAAATCAGATCATAGGTAGTATAACATATGCCATTGACATACACGGGCTTTTACGGCAGTCCCTAGCCTTTACGCCTTCAACAGTATGGGAAACAAGTCCTACCCTACATATATATTTAAGTGTTTTTCATAAATAAAGAAGCAAACAAAAATATATTTTTTTGTACCAAGCCAATTTAGATTCACAACATACAAAGAACTTAGAAAGCCATTGAAATCACAACAAGAACACTCCCCTAGTGTTTCCTTTCCCCACTACTCTGACCTAAGGGACCAAAGTACCCATTCGTTCAGAACAAAAGAGCAAGAGAAAGAATTTAGCCAACAAACATTTTATTGATATGAAAGACTTATGTTTTAGATGGAGGGCCATATAGGTGGAGACCAAGATGTTCTCCAACTAAGACCCATGCTTTCTTTTATAGGAGAAGTTAGCCTAATACAAACAAACATAAAGATAAAATACATTATCTTACATGGCCGACTATCCTAAAAATAGTAAAGGCTTATCTGGTACACACTTCTATGTTAGGCACATGCTTCTATGCTAGGGACACATAAATGAAATATATATCACCGTTTATTCAAACAGAGCCCCATAAATATAGGACGGAACCTAAAAAGATGAAACACTAAATATGTTATTGGCATGCGATATCATGTACAAGAAGGTGGGTGTGTAGCTTAGAGGTGGCTTCCAAGTAGGTGGGTAAGAATCTCGTAAGCTTCTTGCAAGTAGGTGGATAAGCTCTTTGTAGATGTCTGGCAAGCAGCTAGATAAGCAGCTTGTAGGTAAACCCATCCAGGTGGATTTTGTTGTAAACCTTGGCGGGTAATTTCATGCACATATCATCAGGCATCATCAGTTTATGTAGTGTTTGATGGTTTTAATGGTGACCTCACGTATCCTTCTTCCATCTACTAGTCAATGACATGCTTATTCCTAAGGAGTCTTTTGTTTTCCAAGCTTCTTTTCAGTGATATACTGAAGTAACATTTCTTGTTGGACGAACCTGCTGTTTTGCATTCCCTATCCTAAGGTGGAACATTCAACCATATGATTTTAATGGATTTGGTGACTTCATTTCTTGTAATTTTGTAAGGAGGTTGATATTTCTTTACTGCCTATCAGACCTTGTCCTGGTGGGGATGGTTATTTGTCTAGTTCCATCGACCCTATTCTTTTTAACATATATCCTTTGGAATGCATTTGTTTTGATGGAAGATAAATCGTTGTGCCTCATAATATTTGTCTTCTAAAGAGAGGATTGAGATGAGAAATTTCGCATAGAGTGAAATTTCTGGCTGAGCTTGGACCTCATGGTTTGTGATTATAAGAAAATGTAGCATTAAGACCTTTGCATCATAGGAAACTTTGAAACATCGAACCCAATATTATCATGGCTTATACCAAAACATAGAACTTCTGAATGTTAGTTGGATTTGATGGAAGCACCTGAATGCATCGTACTTGAACTCCATAAGGATATGGATATGGTACTGGTGGAATAATTACCTGAATAGCCATAGGAGCTTTTGTGGAAATTCATTGGCTAGAACTACGAACACATGGCAGAATGAATAATCCAAATGTACTGCGAACTGCTTCAGGATGGATCCTCTATATTTTCTGAATACTGACAGCTCAAGTAAGTTCTCCTTTCCATGAGGATAGATGGATCAAAATGGTCCACACATAGCATGAACAACTTTGGGGGTAGTCTGCCATTCTAGAAGGAAGTATCCCTGATATGGTGAATATGAGAATCTGAATAGCTTGATTTTCCTTAGTCATATGGATATCGTATTTTCTGTATGTGATATCAGGTAGAGATCATCTCCTGAGTGTGCATAGATATCACCTGATTCTTCATCAACATCTAAGGAGAAAAGAGTGTCCTCCATTGGTTCCTTCTCTAGTGAAAAACCTGACTTGAGATCGTCATCCTTATTGAGATAGGTGATCATGCGATATGCTATCTCCTAAAAGAGTTGGATTGAGTCCTTGGACTTTTTAGTTTGTGGAAAATTTCTCACAATGTGTCCAGGCTTTTTGCAAATGAAGCATCCATTATTCTTCTTGTAAGTGGTGGTTGGATTCCTTCGCCTAAAGTACCTGGTTCACCTGGTCATCCTGGACCTGTAGTCTAGAAGTCTAGGGAGCTGAACCTACTGAATTTTAGGTATTTCTTAGATCTTGTCTGGTGGCTCAAACAAAGGCAACTGGATTTAGTGACAAGATTATTCCTGCTACATGCTCTATCAACGGCTGGATTGTTTTGGATGATCTGCTTCAGTACAAATCATTTTGTGTAGATACTATCAAGGGCTTGAAAGATAACCTACCTGATGTAGCCAAACAATGGGAGAGTGAAGGATTTGAACTTTTCCTTCTCAATCATCATAGTGTGGGTTGCTAGCATCTTCAACAATAATGACACAAAGGTTTGCTTTAGGCTTGGATCTCAGCCAAGCTC
Source organism: Capsicum rhomboideum (assembly GCA_031232105.1). Classification (NCBI taxonomy): domain Eukaryota; kingdom Viridiplantae; phylum Streptophyta; class Magnoliopsida; order Solanales; family Solanaceae; genus Capsicum; species Capsicum rhomboideum. The sequence goes on along the minus strand of CP124719.1, from coordinate 39,394,866 downwards.
AAAGTAGACCTTTGCCACTTCTGTAAATGGATACTAATGATATCTCTGTCGAAAGATATGCACTTCATTTCAAAGAGATGCCTCCGCAGATTTTCCTATCTTTGGCCTGTATCTCCATAAAATACCTCGTGTAGGACTTTGATGTTGAAACCAAAGTCTTGGGATGTGAGATAGGTGTTTTTATCAACAATCCCAAGTGTGTTCCACTAATCTCTTAGAATTCAGGAGAACCTCAAATTGAACTCTGAAAGGATCATATACTTTTCACGTTCAACTAGGTTCTTTGTTGCCATCCAAGTATAGAAATATTTGATCCTTTGGGGCTGGGCTAAAACTTTGACATCATCAAGGGTGATGGTATGGAATCCAGTTACAGTAGGTTTCACCATGTTGGGTTTTCTTCTCACTATGTCTTCCTTGTATAATTGAAGTAGAAGTAGAGATCCCCAAGTTGATCATGTCCTCTTTCCTTTAAAACTTTTGACTAGGTAAAGATCTAGAACTCTCCAATTGACTTTTTGCTAGTGAACCTTTTTGTAAGCTGATAAATCCTAGTCTAGGTTCTCATAATTATTTAGAACGTAGTGTGCCAAAACAATCTACGTAAATACTATAGTTGTGAGACTTGATGGTAATCTGTTTAATGATGTGCATGTTCTACTTATGATCTTTATTGTTCTTACTCTTAAAGCTGGTATCTATGTTTTTCAGTGTTTTGAATTGTCCTACCCATAGTAGGAAGTTGCTAAAATGTTTGGTATTATACTAGGCCATCTTGATTAAGTGCAATCTAAGCCTAGCAGTGTGGTAGTTGATTTGTGTCACGACCCAAAATCGGACCGTGATGACACCTGTCACACCCAATGGTATAAATAAAACTATACCAATCAACAAGGCAACTCATAAAATAAAGAAGCAGAAGAAATAATGAAATAGTAAAAATCATATATATATATATATATATAGAAAAAGGATTTACAACATCAACACAACCTCCCATTCTGGTTGTCACTAGTATAAGCTTCCAATACCAAATAAAATAACAATAGTTTGAAGTGTACCAAATGCGAATAAACATAAGATAGATGAAGCATAGATCTAGGTATGCCCTGAGATCCAACAACACAAACACCGCTACCTCAATCTCTAGAAATCAATGATCCAACAAACGCTACCTCAATCTCTTGTAAGCTCTAAGATCTAACAACTTCTACCTCAATCACTAGAAATCAGACACTAAGAATCATAATCAATTCTCAGTGGCTACTAGCTTAGTACCTAGACATATTATGTAGAATAAGCAAGGGTGATTACAAAACACATGTACTTAGTAAGCATCATCAACAACTGACCCTAATTAAAAGTGATGGAGAGAAGCATCACACAAGCTATCCAAATCAACCAAATAAACCTACATTTAGGAAAAACAACCCTGGTTTAATAGATAACAACACTTAACAAGATAGCCATTCCAATTCAATTAAGTCATACATGTACAGGTTTTGGATCCATAATAGCAGCACAACCCATAGCAGGAAAGACTTTCACCATCATAGTATTATATCCACTCATTATATCAAACTAGACAATAAGAATAAGATAAGTAAAATACATACTATACAACCAAACAGATGTAATGTAGTAGATGAGTATGATAATGATGATACATTAGTTGAGTATGATGTATGCCTATCCTACTGTGTACACCTTCTGAGACTAAGGTACTAGGGGAGGACCCATAGTGGTTCGCAAACCATATACCAACTACAATCTCAAATAATTGATTTTGCTAGCACATCCCACTGTCAGGTCATTTTAGAATCTCTTATAATAGATTTTTGTAGCACATCCTTTGGACCAGGGAAGTCACACAAGCAATAGCTACAAGCTTGCAAGATCAATAGCTTTCTAACTTACTAACATAAAGGCGATTCACGTCCATATAAGCATCATGCCATACTAAATCAAAGACTTATCGACACCATAATAGCTTTCGTATGATAGGGGTTTTGCATCCTCTAAAGGATGGTTTGCCACGAAATAAAGACTTTTTAACCCTCGACAAGATGGCTTGACTTTGCCAGTCTTTAACACAATAAATTAGATTATCGATAGAACAAATTTCCCCATTAACATACATGGGCTTTAATGGCACTCCCTGTACTTACACCCTCAATAGTCGGGGGAACATGTCTTACCCCACTAATGGATTATGTGTTTTTTATAAAGTAAGAAATAACTGCAAAACTATTGTGTTGGACAAATCCAATTTTATTTCACAACATAGAAAGAACTTAGAAAACCATTGAAATCACAACAAGAACACTTTCCTAGTGTGTCCTTACCTCACTACTATGAGCTAAGGGACCAAAGTACCCATTCTTACAGAAGAGAAAATCGATAGAGAGAATTTAGTCAGCAAACATTTATTCATATGAATGACTAATATTTTAGGTGGAGAGTACGATGTCCTCTAAATAAGAACTATGCTTCCTTTTATAGGAAAAGAAAGCCTAAACAAACAAATGAAAAGATAAAATATAATATCTTACATTGCCCAATATTTTAAAAATAGTAAAACCCTTTCAGGAACACACTTTTTTGCTAGGCAGACACTTCTATGCTAGGCACACACAAAATAAATATACATCACCCTTTATTCAAACCGAGCCCCACAAACATATGATGGATCCTAATAAGATGAAAAACAAAATATGTTGTTGGAATGTGGCATCATGTGTAAGCAGGTAGATGAGCAACTTGTAGGCTACTTCTAAGCAGGCAAGTGAGCAGCTTGTAAGATTCTTGCAAGTAGATGGATAAGCTCATTGTAGGTGTCTTACAAGCGGCTGGATAAGCAACTTATTAGCAAACCCTTCTAAAAGGGTTTTATGGTAAACCTCAACAGGTATTTTGTGGAGCTAATGGTAAGTGGTAATTTCTTGCAAATGTCATTGAGCTTCATTGATTCATGCAGTGTTTGACGGTTTTGATTATGAGCTCGCATATTCTTTCTCTATCCACCAGTGGATGTCGTGCTTCTTTCGAACGTGTTTCTTATTTTTAAAGCTTCTTTTCGGTGATCTGGTGAAGTAACCTTTCCTATTAGATGAGCCTGCTATTTTACATTCCAATTCCTGAGGTGGAACATTCAACCATGTGCATTTAATTGATTTGGTGACTTCATCCCTTGTGATTTCATATGGAGATTTATATTTCTTTGCTGCATGTCAGACCTTGTCCCAGCGAGGATGGTTATCAGTGTAGTTTTAGCAACCCCATTCTTCTGGCCATATATCCTTTGAATTCATCTATTTTATTGGAAGATAAATCATTGTGCCTTATAATATTCATCTTCCAAGGAGAGGATTGAGCCATGAAATTTACAGCTGAGTGAAATTTTTGGCTGAGCTTATACCTCAAGGATTGCGATTCCCATTAAATAATATAGCATGAACATATTTGCATCGTAGAAATCTTTAAAGCATCGAACCTAATATAGTCGTGGCTTAAACCACATTATAAACCTTCTAAGAGCTAATGGGATTTGATTGAAGTACCTGATGCATCACACTTTCTCTCCCTGAGGATGTGTTACTAGTGGTATAAGTACTAGAATAACCATAGGAGATCTTATGGAAAGTCATTGGCTAGCGCTACGAACACATGGTTGAATGGATATTCTGTATTTACTTTGAATGGATTTATGATGGATCCTTTATATTTTCGAAAAACTTGCATCTCATAGAAAGTTCTCCTTTCCATGAGGATGGATGGATCAAAAGGATCCATGCATTTCATGAACAACTTTGGTGGTAGTCTGCCATTATGGAAGAGAGCATCCCTGAAGTATTGAACATAAGATACTGGCTAGGAAGCTTTGCTATGGTTGTGTGGATGTTGTTTGTTTCTTCATTAGATATCAGGTAGAGATCATCTCCTAGTATGCATATATCTAGAGAACATCTCCTAGTATGCATAGATATCACCTGATTCTTTGTAGTCATCTAAGAAAAAGAGAGTGTCCTCCATCATCGGTTCCTCCTCCAGCGAGAAGACTGAATTGAGATCGTCATTCTTTTTGAGAAAGATACTCGTATGATCTGCTATCTACTCAAATAATTGGACTGAGTCTTTTGAATTCTTGTTTTTTGGATAATTTCTTGCAAAGTGTATAAAATTTTTGTAGATAAAGAATCCATTATTATTCTTGTAAGTGTTTAGATTCCTTCACCAAAAGTTCTTGGTTCTCTTGTTCATCCTAGACCTATCATCGGGAGGTGTAGGGAGTTTAAACCTCCTAAACTGCATGTGTCTCTTTGATTTTGTCTGGCGGATCGAACAAGGGGAGCTGGATTTAGTAACAAGATCATTCTTGCTACATGCTCTACCGAGAACTGGATTGTACTAGATGATCTGCTTTAGTATAGATTTTTTTTATACAGATACTGTCCAGGGGCCTGAAAGATGGCCTGCTTGATGTATCTGACTTATGGGAGAGTGATGAATTTGAACCTCCTCTATAATTATCATAGTGTATCCTACTAGCATCTTCATCATTCATGACACAAAGTCTTGATTTAGGCTGGGATCTCTGTCTAGCTCGAAGTAGATCTTTTCCATCTTATTGATGTGGACATCAATGACATCTCTATCAAATGATATGCACTTCATCTTGAAGAGCTATCTCTGCAAATTTTCTTATCTTTGGCATATATCTCCACAGAATACCTCTTACAGGACTCTGATGTTGAAAGCAAAGTTTTGGTATATGAGAAAAGTTTTCTTATTGACAATACCAAGTGCATTCCACAAATTTCTAAGAATTCCATAGAACCTCAAAGTAAACTCTGGCAGGATGGCGTACTTTTCTTGTTCAACCAGGTTCATTGTTACCATGCAAGTATATAAATCTTGGATCCTTTTGGGCCAGGCTAAAATTTTGACATTGTCAAGGGTAAAGGTATGAAATCCAGTTCCAACAGGTTTCTTTGTTATTGTTGGTTCCAACCTACTTTTTGGGATCAGTTCATCCATCATCATGTTTTGATCATCGACACCTTTAGTGACTTCTGGTTCTTTGGATCAGCTCTTGAACATGGGTGGATAGTATTCTTCAGAAGATTCAATTAAGGATTTAGGAGTTTCCTCAACATATTTTCAAGAATCACTTAAGGAGTCCTTGTTGTTTTTAATGTATTCGTCAGCTGAAAAGTTATCACCAATTTCTGAATATTCATCCATAGGGTCACTATCAGATGGTTATTCTTTTTGTTATTTCTCAAAAGTATTATCAGGATAAAATCCATAGAAATCATCAATGGCTTTCAAATACTCCTCTATAGGATCATCATGATCTAAATATTGAGAATGGAATTTACGACATTGCCACCTTCTAGGGAATAAAGATCTGGGACAACTTAATCAGAGATTATAGAGTTTTCATCTTAGTAACAATCTGGAAACAACTATTTACCACTAAGTAGTCCTTGTTTTATAGACTCCTAGTCTTCATATGGTGCTTCTTAGTCTTGGATCTCTAAGTTTTCATTGTGAATGATAGGACCTAGATCCAAGAAGATAAGGTCATGCTTTGGAGCAACATAACTTGAGACCATCAAGTTTTTTTATCAGAATCATTTGGACTTGTGCTAATATCTTTCTTTCTTTTGGACTATTTTTGTATCGTCTTAGCCTGTTTCTGAGCTACAATGACTTTTTTCTTTTTCAAATGAGTTTGGCAATGTCAAATCCTTATTTATATTTTGGTGCCAGAGTGAATGGAGTATGTATTTGTTAACTAAAATGGATAGTGGAAAGGGTATGACCCCATATTGGTGTTGAGTATATCTGTGGTGAAATAGGAAATAAGGTTGGCTTTATGGAAGAGTGTTAGGTTTTTTGTGGGTTAAAGCTACCATATTTCAGAAGTTAGATTTGTTCTTTGATTAAAGCCATCTCTTTTTATTGTTGGTCGAAGAAGTGGAGAAGTAAGGTTCCCGACAGACATATATCAAACTATATATTTTGCAGTCTATTCTCTAGTGCTTTGATAAGTCCAGCATGTTGAGTGGATGACTGCTCTATTTTTTTCTCCGTTGTGTCTACCTTGCTTACCGACTTGCTTTGTATGAGGGCAACATTCTTGGTATAGAGTGTAATATTGGTCAGCATCTTATTTTGGCACATGGCATTCTCCAATTTCCAATTAAGGGTTGCCTCTGTGTCGCTCAAGGGCATTTTTTCACCTATTGGCGGGGATAACATGATTTTGTTGTATTTTTGGAGCTTGGTTCAGGTTATCCTTCTCAAAGAGTTGGGTTGGCGGGAAATTATATTTGTGACCGTAGCTGGTGGAAGATATGATGAATACTTGAGGATTAGTCACTTTTTTGTTATTGAAGGTTTTACTTTTTGATGGAGTGGGTAGTGGTGGAAAATCTTGGGGGTTGTGGAAGACAAATAATTCATATTCCTTCTCTTTGTTTTCACAATTAGCTCTATGGTGATAGTGCTCATCATATTCCACATCATCCTTTTGGCATTCGTTACAGTCACAACCAATATCCTACGTGCAGTGTATTGTAATATGACATTTGTACCAGTGAATATAGCATCCTTCTTAACTGAATTGGTGTATCCAATCATGATCACTCATGGAGATACGAAGGAACCAAGAGATGTTTTCTGGGTTTGGGTCCTCTTTTTCTGGGAAATTATCAGTGGGGGTGAACATATGGACCAAACAGGATGTTTTATGAGGCTTTTTAGTGAATATAGGTTCAGTAGACTAGAGAGGTTAAGTATGGTCTCTCAAAATCTCATAGTTTGTGTCCCATGAGTCTGGATATGGGTGATATGTCAACGCAACTCTGACAATAAAACAATGGATATGGGTGAAGCTTTGGCTTTTCCATTGCTGTGGAAAATCCTTCGGCATCTGTAAAGTGATGAATTGTTCCTATTAAGCTACAACAATAGGGTGTTAGTCAAGCTTGGACACAATAATGTTTTCCTTAACTCTCTTTTGCTTTTGTTGGTCTAAAGAGCGAATTTACAGCCACTGATTCCATTCCTTCTTTACAAAGGCTGAGTAAGGGTTTAGGAAAGGTAGATATATGGAAGATATTTTATTTTCTGGTGGTGACACATCCACATCATAGAGATAGTCATATTTACATGACAAAGTTTTACTCAGAGTGGGAGACATGTTTATTTTTGTTAAGGATTTACATGGACTAGACGCAGACAAGCAAGATGGTAAGGATTCTGACACCGACATATTTTTTGTAGTTTTTGGACAGTTGAGACTCGATGTATTTGTGCTAAAATCTAAGGAAAAAGCCCAAGACACTATTTATTCTAAAATCTAAGGAACTATTTATTCTAAAATCTAAGGAAAACTAAATAGACACAAATATATACAGGACTTTGATGAAGGTGATTCACGTCCATATAGACATGCCATACTAAACTAAAACTTTATCAACACCACAATAGCTTTGTTATGAGTAAGTCTTCGCATCCTATAAAGGATGGTTTTCTACGAAACAAAGACTTCTCAACCCTCAATGGGATGGCTTGACTTTACTATTCTTTAAAACAGTAAATCACAATATAGGTAGTACAATGTTTCCCATTGACATAAATTGGCTTTTGCGGTACTCCCTAGCCTTTACCCCCTCAATAGTCTGGGGAATAAGTCCTACCCTACTAACAAATTTATGTGATTTTGATAAAAAAAGAAGCAATCAGAAAAATATTGTGTTGGACCAAGACAATTTCATTTCACAAAATACAAAGAACTTAGAAAGCTATTGAAATCAAAACAAGAACACTTGAATAGTGTTTCCTTACCCCACTACTCCAACCTAAGGGACGGAAGTACCCATCCCTTTAGAACAAAAGAGCAAGAGAGAGTTTAGCCAACAAATATTTTGTTGATATGAAATATTTATGTTTTAGGTGGACAGCCAGATAGGTAGAGTGAAAGATATTCTCCAACTAAGACCTATGCTTCCCTTTATAAGAGAAGTAAGCCTAATACAAACAAACAAAAGGATAAAATACATTATCTTACATGCCCCACTATTCTAAAAATGGTAATGCCTTATCTGGCACACAGTTCTATGCTAGGCACACACTTCTATGCTAGACATACACAAATAAAATATATATCACCCTTTATTCAAATTGTGCCCCACAAATATATGACGGAACCTAAAAGGATGAAAAACTGAATATGTTATTGGCATGTGACATCATGTGTAAGCAAATGGGTGAGCAGCTTAGAGGCGACTTCCAAGAAGGTAGGTAAGAATCTATTAAGCTTCTTGCTATCAGGTGGGTAAGCTCTTTGTAGATGTCTAACAAGCTGCTGGATAAGCAACTTTTAGGCAAACTCATCCAGGTAGATTTTGTTGTAAACCTTGGCGGATAATTTCCTGCACATGTCATCTGGCATCATCAGTTCATGTAGTGTTTGATGATTTTGATAGCTATCTCACATAACCTTCCTCTATCAACCAGTCAATGTCGTGCTTCTTCCTGAGGATTTCTTTATTTTCCAAGCTTCTTTTTAGCGATCTGGTGAAGTAACCTTTCCTGTTGGACGAACCTACTATTTTACATTCCCAGTCTTGAGGTGGAATATTCAACCATATGCTTTTAATGGATTTGGTGACTTCATTCCTTGTAATTTCGTAAGGAGGTTAATCTTTCTTTGCTGCTTATCGAAATTTGTCATAGCAGGGATGGTTATCAATATATTTCTATCGATTCTATTCTCTTGGTCATATATCCGTTGGAATTCATTTGTTATGCTAGAAGGTAAATCCTTGTGCCTTATAATATTTGTCTTCCAAAGAGAGGATTGACATGAGAAATTTCCCATGGAGTGAAATTTCTAGCTGAGCTTAGACCTCATGGTTTGTGATTCCCATCGGATGATGTAGCATTAACACCTTTGCATCATACAAATCCATGAAGCATCAAACCTAATATTATCGTGGTTTAAACCTCAATATAGAACTTCTGAGAATCGGTTGGATTCGATTGAAATACCTAAATGAATTGTACTTAAACTCCATGAGGATGTGGAAATGGTACTAGTGGCATAAGTACCAGAATAGACATAGGAGATCTTGTGTAAATTCTTTGGCTAGTACTACAAACACATGGCAGAATGGATGTTTCGAATGTTCTCCAAACGACTTCAGGATGGACCCTCTATATTTTCTGAATACTGACAGCTCAAGTAAGTTCTCCTTTCCATGAGGATAGATGGATCAAAATGGTCCACACATAGCATGAACAACTCTGGGGGTAGTCTGCCATTCTAGAAGGAAGTATCCCTGATATGGTGAATATGAGAATCTGAATAGATTGATTTTCCTTAGTCATATGGATATCGTATTTTCTGTATGTGATATCAGGTAGAGATCATCTCCTGAGTGTACATAGATATCACCTGATTCTTCATATATATCCAAGGATATAAGAGTGTCCTCTATTAGTTCCTCCTCCAGCGAGAAGACTAATTTAAGATTCTTGTCCTTACAGAGATAGGTGACCATGTGATCTGCTATCTCCTCAAAGAGCTGTACTGAGTCTTTGGAATTTTTGGTTTGAGGACAATGTCTTGCAAAGTGTCCAGGGTTTTTGCATATGAAGCATCCATTATTCTTCTTGTAAGTGGTGGTCGGATTCCTTCACCTAAAGTACCTGGTTCACCTGGTTGTCCGGGACCTATTGTCTCAAAATATAGGGAGTTTGAACCTCCTAAATTACAGGTGTCTCTTGGATCTTGTCTGGCGGCTCGAACAACTGCAGCTGGATTAAGTGACAAGATCATTCCTGCTACATGCTCTGTCGAGGGCTGGATTATTTTGGATGATCTATTTCTGTACAGATTGTTTTGTGAAGATACTGTCCAGGGCTTGAAAGATGGCCTACCTGATGTTGCTGACTCATGGGAAAGTGATGGATTTGAACTTTTCCTTCATAATCATCATAGTGTGTCTTGCTAGCATCTTTGATAGTGATGACACAAAAGCTTGCTTCATGCTGGGATCTTTGCCAAGCTCAAAGTAGATCTTTGCCATCTTCTGGAAGTATATATCAATAATATCTCTATCAAATCATATGCACTTCATTTCAAAGAGTTTCCTCCATAGGTTATCCTATCTTTGGCATGTATCTCCACAGAATACCTCGTGCAGGATTCTGATGTTGAAACCAAAATCTTAGGATGTGAGATAGGTGTTCTTATCAACAATCCCAGGTGTATTCCACCAATCTATGAAAATTCAAGGGAACCTCGAAGTGAACTCTGACACGTTCAACTAGGTTCTTTGTTGCCATCCAAGTATAGAAATCTTGGATCCTTTGGGGCTAGGCTATAGCTTAGACTTTGTTGAGGGTAATGGTATGGAATCCTATGTTAGGTTTCCTTCTCATTGTAGCTTCCTTGTATAATTTAGTTGAATAAAAGATCCCCAAGTTGATTATGTCCTCCTTCCTTTAAGACTCTTTACTAGGTACAAATCTAGAACTCTCCAACTGACTCAAAAGACTCTCACTTTTTGCTTGTGAACCTTTTTGTAAGCTGATATAGCCTAGTCTAGGTATATTTCTCACAATTATATAGCCCGTAGTGTGCCAAAACAATCTATGTAAATACTACAGTTGTGAGACTTGATCGTATTTAATTTAGTGATGTGCATGTTGAACTGTTCTATTAATGATCTTTATTTTTCTTACTCTTAAAACTGGTATTTGTGTTTTTTGAATGTTTAGAATTGGCCTACCCATAGTAGGAAGTTATTGAATATTTGGTATTGTAGTAGGCCCTCTTGATTAAGTGCAATGTTAGCGAAGCTGTCTGGTAGTTAATTTTTGTTATGACCCCAAATCGGACCATTATGACACTTGTCACACCCAACAGTATAGGTAAGCTTATCCTAATCAACAAGGCAACTCACAAAATAAAGAAGCAGAATGAATAATGAAATAGTAAAAGGATTTACAACATCAACACGACCTTCCATTTTGGTTTTCACCAGTACAAGCCTCTAATAACAAATACAATAACAATAGTTTTAAGTTTATCAAATGCGAATAAACATAAGATAAAGGAAGAAGAGATCTGGGTAAGCCTTGAGATCCAACAACGCAGACACTGCTACCTCAATATCTAGAAAGCAGTGATCTAACAACCGCTACCTAAAGCTTTGGTAAGCTCTGAGATCCAATAACTGCTACCTCAATCATCAGAAATTAGACACTGGGAATCGCAATCAATTCTCAGGGCTACTCACTTAGTACCTACACATAGGGTGCATAAAAAGCAAGGGTGAGTATAAAACACGTGTACTCAGCAAGCATCATCATCAACAACTGAGCCTAATTATAACTGATGGGCAGAAGTATCACACCAACTGTCCAAATTAACCAAATAAACCTGCATTTAGGAAAAATAACCCTAGTCTAACAGATAATAACACTTAACAAGATAGCTAGTCCAATTCAATTAAGTCAGACATGTACAAGTTTCGGATCCACAGTAGTAGCACAACCCATATTAGGAAAGACTTTCATCATCATAGTATTATATCCACTCATTATATCAAACTAGCTATCAAGGATAAGATAAGTAAAATACATACTATACAACCAAACAGATGTAATGTAGCTAATGAGTATGATAATGATGATACATTAGATGAGTATGATGTATGCCTATCCTACGATGTACACTTTCTGAGCCTAAGCTACCAGGAGAGGACCCATAGAGGTTTGCAAACTATATACCAACTACAATCTAAAATAATTGATCATGCTAGCACATACCTCTATCAGGTCATTTTACAATCTCATATAATAGATCTTGGCAGCATATCCTTTGGTCAAGGGAAGACACACAAGCAATAGCTACAAGCTTGCAAGACCAATAGCTTTCTAACTTACTAACATGAAGGCGATTCACGTCCATATAGGTGGCATGCCATACAAAATAAAATCTTTATCAACACCATAATAACTTTCTTATGATTGGGGATTTGCATTCTTTAAAGGATGGGTTTTCACAAAAAAAGACTTCTTAACCCTCAACCAGATGGCTTGACTTTTCCAGTCTTTAAAAAGTAAACTAGATTATTGATAGTTCAAATTTTCCCATTAACATACATGGGCTTTTACAGTACCCCTTCGACTTACACCTTCAATAGTCTAGAGAACAAGTTTTACCCTACTAATGAATTTATATGTTTTTGATAAAGTAAGAAATAACTGGAAAACTATTGTGTTTGACCAATCCAGTTTTATTTCACAACATAGAAAGAACTTAGAAAGCCATTGAAATCATAACAAGAACACTTGCCTAGTGTGTCCTTACCTCACTACTCTGACCTAAGGGACCAAAGTACCCATCCCTTCAGGAGAGAAAAGCAAGAGAGAGAATTTAGCCAACAAACATTTTATTGATATGATAAATTAATGTTTTAGGTGGAGAGTACGATTTCCTCCAACTAAGACCTATGCTTTCTTTTATAGGAGAAGGAGGCCTAATACAAACAAATGGAAAGATAAAATATATTTTCTTATATAGCCCAATATTCTAAAGATTGTAAAACCCTATTAGGCACACACTTTTATTCTATGCACACACTTCTATGCTAGTCACACACAAAATAAATATATATCACCCTTTATTCAAATCGAGCCCCACAAATATGTGATGGAGCCTAATAAAATGAAAAATAAAATATATTGTTGGCATGTGGCATCATGTGCGAGAAGGTGGATGAGAAAATTGTAGGCTACTTCAAAGTAGGTAGGTGAGCAGCTTGTAAGCTTCTTTCAAGTAGGTGGATAAGCTTTTTGAAGGTTTCTGGCAAGCAGCTAGATAAGCAGCTTATAGGAAAACACTTTTAAGAGAGTTTTGTGATAAACCTTTGCAGGTATTTTTGAGAAGCTGATGGTAAGTGGTAATTTCTTACAAATGTCATAGAGCGACCCTGGTTCATGCAGTATTTGATGATTTTGATTGTGAGCTTGCGTATCGTTCCTCCATCCACCAGTGGACATCGTGCTTTTTCTGGAGGTGTTTCTTGTTTTCTAAGATTCTTTTAAGCAATATAGTGAAGTAACCTTTCTCGTTGGATAAACCTGCTATTTTTCATTCCCATTCCTTAGGTGGAATATTTAATAACATGCATTTAATTGATTTGGTGACTTCATCCCTTGTGATTTCATATGGAGATAGATATTCCTTTACTGCCTGTCTGACCTTGTCCCAGTAAGGATGGTTATCAGTGTAATTTTATCGACCCCATTCTTTTGGCCATATACTTTGAATTCATCTACTTGATTGGAAGATAAATCATTGTGGCTCATAATATTCATCTTCCAAGAAGTGGATTGAGCTAGAAAATTTACAGCTGAGTGAAATTTTTGGTTGAGCTTGGTCCTCATGGTTTAAGATTCCCACCGAATGATGTAGCATGAACACCATTGCATCATAGAAATCTTTGAAGCATCGAACCTAATATAGTCTTGGCTTGAACCACATCATAAACCTTCTGAGAGCCGGTTGGACTTGATTGAAGTACCTGATGTATCACACTTGCTCTCCATGAAGATGTGATACTGGTGGCATAAGTACTAGAATAACCATAAGAGATCTTGTGGAAAGTCATTGGCTAGAGCTACAAACACATGGAAGAATGGATATTTTGTATGTACTTTGAACGGATTTATGATAGATCCTTTATATTTTCTAAAAACTTGCATCACATAGAAAGTTCTCCTTTCCATGAGGATGGATGGATCAAAAGGATCCATGTATTTCATGAACAACTTCGGGGGTAGTATGCAATCACGGAAGAGAGCATCCCTGAAGTATTGAACATAAGAAACTGGCTAGGCAGCTTTGCTATGGTTGTGTGGATGTTGTTTGTTTATTCATTAGATATCAGGTAGAGATCATCACCTAGTATGCATAGATATCACTTGATTCTTCGTAGACGTCCAAGATAAGTGAGTGCCCTTTATTAGTTCCTACTCCTATAAGAAGACTGATTCGAGATCGACATCCTTACTGAGATAGATACCCATATTATCTGCTATATCCTCAAAGAGCTGGACTGAGTCTTTTAACTTCTTGGTCTAAGGATAATTTCTTGCAAAGTGTCCAAACTTTTTGCAGATGAAGAATCCATTATTCTTCTTATAAGTGGTCATATTCTTTCACCTAAAGTTCCTAGTTCTCCTGGTTATCTTAGACGTGTCATCTGGAGTTCTAAGGAGTTTAAAACTCCTAAACTACATGTGTCTCTTTGATCTTGTCTGGTGGCTCGAACAAGGGCAGCTGGATTTAGTGACAAGATCGTTCCTGCTATATGCTCTATTGAGAACTAGATTGTACTGAATGATCTGCTTCAATATAGATCTTTTTGTGCAAATATTGTCTAGGGCCTGAAAGATGTCCTTCTTTACGTACCTGATTTGTGGGAGAGTGATGGATTTGAACTTTTCCTCCATAATTATTAGAGTGTGGCCTACTAGCATCTTTGGCATTGATGACACGAAGGCTTACTTTAGGCTGGGATCTCTGCCTAGCTCGAAGTAGATCTTCGCCATCTTTTGGATATGGTCATCAATGAAATCTCTATTGAATGATAAACACTTCATTTTGAAGATCTGTCTCCATAACTTATCTTGTCTTTGGCATTTATCTCCAGAGAATACCTCTTGCAGGACTCTGATGTTGAAATAAAAGAATTGGGATGTGAGAAAGGTGTTTTTTTGACAATACCAAGTGCATTCCACCAATTTCTGAGAGTTTCAGAGAACCTCAAAGTAAACTCTGACAGGATCATGTACTTTGCTCAATCAACTAGGTTTTTTATTGCCATGCAAGTATATTAATTTTGGATCCTTTGGGGCCAGGCTGATATTTTGACATTGTAAAGGGTAAAGGTATGGAATCTAGTTCCAACATATTTCTTTGTTATTGTTGGTTCCGACTTACTTTTTGGGATCGGGTCATCCATTATCACGTCTTGAGCATCAACTACTTTAGTAACTTCTGGTTCTTTGGATCGGTTCATGAACATGGGTGAATAGTCTTTTTCAGGAGATTCAATTGAGGATTTAGGATTTTCCTCAACATATTTCAAGAATCACCTGAGGAGTCCTTGTTGTCTTTACTGTATCCGTCAGTTGAAAAGTTATCACCAATTTTGAATGTTCATCCGTAGGATCATTATTGAACGAGTATTCTTTTTGTTGTTTCTCAAGAGTATTATCAGGATAAATCCATAGAAATCATCAATGGCTTTCAAATACTCCTCTGTAGGATCATCAAGATCCAAATGTTAAGAAATGTAATTTGGGACATCGCTACCTTCTAGGGAATAAATATCTAGGACAATAAAATTAGAGATGATTGAGTCGTCATCTAAGCAACAATCTGGAAATAACCATTTATCACTGAGCAGTCCTATTTTAATAGACTTCCAGTCTTCATATAGTGATTCATGGTCTTGGATATCCAAGTTATTATCAGGAATGATAGGTGATGTGCCATGGTTTCATGGCACTTTCGATGCTTAAAATAAGAAAAATATGCAATCACTTGGGTATGTTTGGTAGGTATGATATGTTTTCTATTCTATATTTCAGGAGAATAGGTTTTGGAGGAAAAATGAAGGAAAAGGACTCAAAAGTGACAAAAGGGAAGAAGCATACACTGGTATAAAGTTTTTGAAGACAAAAGGCCGGAGTTGAAATTTTCACAAAAGTGACTTACGATACCGACCCATGGGACGTAGGTAGACATACGGGACATAGGTCAAGTGACCCACAACACACTTCTGAAAGTGTGCATGGAGGCCTGATTTCCAAGGAACCGACCCACATCATGTGGGTTGGATCCACAAAACCAACCTACGGAACCGTGGAAAGTTGCCTACTTTTTTCTCCTACTTTGTTTAGGATAGGATTCACTTTTTATCTATAAATACCCCTTTATTTTCCTATGTTTAGGGGTAGTCAATTACATTGTTTTGGATTATATTTTCATTTTTTAGAGTTCATAAACACATTATTGATTTCGTAATTTTGGAATATCGATTCTAGGGTTTTTATTCATATTGA
Source organism: Capsicum rhomboideum (assembly GCA_031232105.1). Lineage (NCBI taxonomy): Eukaryota > Viridiplantae > Streptophyta > Magnoliopsida > Solanales > Solanaceae > Capsicum > Capsicum rhomboideum. Next base: position 39,378,708 of record CP124719.1, on the reverse strand, counting down.
GATTTCAGAGTTTTCCTCTTATTAAGAGTTTACAATTAAGTTTTCATCATTGAATTCTTCTTGTGTTCTTGCAATAATGAGTAACTAAACCCATCAACTAGGGTTGTGTGAACTATGAGGAATTAATGAAATGGGTTAAGTGCAAAACAATTCTGAACTGGTGTGAATGCATGTATTGTTATTTCTTTCACTCTAATTGATCTTCTAACGATTGTAAATATTAGAAACTCACCTGTATTCTAAATTTTCTCGAGAGAGATATAGAGATTGGTAAAAGGGAATAACAATAGAGATTTGAAGCTATCAGCCCTTATATAATAACTTGATCCATAATAAGAATAGTTATATGAGGTCCAGAACAAGGGTTAGTAGTGTGAAACTCGGAGACCGAGAGGAGAAGAGTGAAATTCATCTTACCAAGGTTGAGAGACGTTTAGATAAACCTATATTGTTAGATTTTGCATACAACGCATCAGGTCAGTTTGCCAGCACAAGTAACCGGTGGAGTTAAGAAATCATTGGAGATCACATTCCTAGTGTATTTCTCATATTGATCACAAATCCAAAAATCAACAATCATTACTGTTACTATTTGATTACAAAACCTCCCTTTTTTGCTTACTTGCCAATTATTCAGACCAAGATTCGACAGAATTTTATCCTATTCCCTGTGGGATCGACCCCAACCTCATTGGGTTCTATATTTGAATCAATGACCGAGTTATCCTTTTTTTGAGGTAAAGTTTGGGTGACATCAAATTTTGGCGCCGTTGTGGGGGAATATGATTACAGAGTTGATTAATTTACTTGTTGGAGTTGATTGGTCTTATTTTTCTATACTTTTAAGGGCACACAACGGTGTATACCCAACACTAGGAGTCAAGGCAATCCCCTGATTCCACTTGATACTGAGATAGAAAGAACACTGAGAGTAAATTGAAGAATGATGAACACCGATAGAGTTTAGGATCCTGCAGTCGCAGAAGGTATTCATAACAAGCCATAAATTCATCTAGCTGGTCATAAAACTGTGAACCAAATCACTGCTCGATTAATGGTTGAAGAGAATACGAGGCAATCATATCTTAGATAAGAAGATAGATATCATCAATGAATGCAAAAAGTAGCACAACGTCTTGCTGCACTTGAAGAGAGACAAAGAAGACTGAGGATGTAACATCCACTTCAAAGACCATATGTGCAGGTTTATGATGATCCTGAAGAAGAGGATGTGGATTATTTTGAGCCAGTTGAGATTGCTACCATTATTCAACTAAAGTTACCTCAGGGCACTAAGTTCGATATTATAATTTCCATGATCCACCTGCTCAACTTGAAAGGCGTATTCCTCAATCTTTCTACAGATGATTCAAACATACATGTGATGAACTTTGTGGGGTCTGCACTTCATATAATTTGCCTTGTGTTGACCAAGAGGCTATTCTACTGAGATTATTTCCATTCTTCCTAACAGGAGAAGCGACTTTGTGGTTGGCTGAGTTACCACGAGGTTCCATCACTACTTGGCAAAAGTTAAGAAATTAGTTTCTGGAGAGATTTTTCCCACCCTCCAAGATGATACAGTTGAAAGATGAGATTTATACTTTCAGACAGCTGCATTCTGAAGAACTTTGTGAGACTTGGCTATGGTTCAAAAAGAAGTTGCAAAATATTCTGAACCATAGGATGAATGGTCAAAATTTAATTGAGATCTTCTACAAAGCTTTAAATGCCAATACCAAGGCTCTAGTAGATACTATCACTGGCGGACCATTTATGAGTCTGAGGTTGGAACTAGCTTCATAGATTTTAGATCATATCACTAAGACCAACAAAGGATGGAATACACAGGAGGTAGATACACCTGTTGGGACGTATACTATTGGAGCCTCGGCAGCACAATGGGCTTAGGATGAATCTGTATCTCAAGAAGTCGTGTAGTTGAGGATAGAAATTGGCTTGCTAGCTAAACGGATTATGGCTAGAGTTGCTGAGAAGGTGTATCCCATAGGTGCACAAGGTAAAACACCTAGGCATGAAAATTATGAATCTGATAAGGAGGCTGAGTACTTGGATCAAGAGGTGGTGTATTTTCAAGCCAAGGGCCAAGAGTCTAATCAAGACTCTTAGAACTCGAGGCAAGGAAATCAAGGTCGGAACTACTATAGAGATAATTACAACAAGTCAGGATATAGAGACAGGGAATGAGATTGGGATGGTGATTGGAGGCGAAAAGATGAATACAAAGATAAGAGTGGCCCTTATGTCCCATCGGGGAACAGTGATGTTGATTTTGGAAATTCACAAATAGAAGCTCTTCTTAATAAACTTGTTAAAGTGTCAAAGAGCCAGGAGAATTATCTGAAGGAGATTAGGATAGACATTTCGAGAATAAGTTAGAAGGTAGAATCTTACTCAACTGCCATAAAACAGTTAGAGCAACAGATCGGGTAGTTATCGATGGCATTGAACCAGCGTCAACCAAGCACTCTTTCAAGCAACACCATCTAGAACCCGAAAAATAATGCTCATTATATGGCTATCACAACGAGAAGTGGGAAGACTCTCATTGAGGCACCCAAACAAGTTGAGGGTGTTCATGATACACTGGAAGAGCAAAGTAATGCCATGACAAAGCTAAAGAAAGCTCTAAAGAGGTATGTTCCATTCCCAAAACTTCCTTCACCTTTCCCTCAACATCTAAAAAAAAGGTGGATAAAAATAAAATTGTTAGTGGGGAGATCATGAAAGAAAGTAAAGTGCCCCAGACTGATGAAAACAAGGTGAATACTAAAAATGAGAAAGAAAAGGAATCCCCACAAATCCTAAACCCCATTCCTAATCTGCCACCTCCATTCCCTCAGCGTTTAAAGAAAAAGAAGGGAGATGGAAATTTTCATAAGTTCATGTCCATATTAAAGCAACTTTTTATAAACATTCCATTGGTGGATCCACTGCAACAAATGCCAGGATATGTAAAGTTCATGAAAGAGTTGGTCACAAAAAAGAGAACTGTCAGTTGTGAGTTTATTGGTGATTTACACCAATGTAGTGCAATTGCATCCTGTTCTCTTGTGCAAAAGAAAGATGATCCCGGTACCTTTGCAATTCCATGCATAATTGGGTCAGTTAACTTCGCCAGACCTTTGTATGACCTAGGTGTGGGCATTAACTTGATGCCGCTGGCAGTATTTGAGAAATTAGCCTTGGGATCCCCCAATCCAACAAAGATGAGGTTATTGATGGCGGATCGTACGATCAAGAAGACTGTGGGCATATTATTTGATGTTTTGGTCAAGGTTGAAAACATTATCTTTCCTACTGACTTTGTTGTCTTGGATTGTGAGGTCAATTTTGAGATGCCCATAATTTTGGGAGACCATTTTTAGCCACCGACAGAGTATTAATGGATATGGAGTGGGGTGAGCTGAAATTCAGGATGAATAATAAGAAAGACACGTTCAATGTTTGCAGAACTATGAAGCAGCCAAAGGACATGAGGGTGGTTTCGGTAATAAATAGTTTAGATGACCCTTGAGGCTGACCCAAGGGGTATCTTGATGAAGTCTGATTAATCAAGACACCCGCGTCGTACCACGATGTTAAATCCAGCGCTGCTTGGGAGGCAACCCAAGGTGTCTTGCTATTCCTACATTTGCTTTGATTTTTGTTATTTTGATCGACATTAGACCCACATACCTAGGGTGCCACATGTATGTTCCTAACTCCCTTGTTTAACTTTAGTCTAATGAATTGAGGACAATGTATGTTTATTTGGTAGGGGCGGAAGTACTTGTGGCTATATATGTCCTTTTGGGGTTTTTTGTTGCCGTGTTTCTTTTCCCTTAAGTGTTATTATAGTAGAACCGACATGTTTAGGTTGTTATTTATATTATTATCTATTTTTGTGTTTAAGTAGGAGGAAACTAGGGGAACCTTAGTGCAGTTCAGTTTTGAACAAGTTTACGATTTTGATGCTTTTTGATTGTTTAAAGGACACCCCTCCTAAAAATTTGGTTTTGAACTGTGCGTAGTCATGATAGTTTGTGACAGCTGTTGGATCTTGTTATGACATTAGTATTATAGGCAGAATGACTATTGCCAGCAATACATAAACTGGATAGGTAGTAGTCGAGAGTGTAGCCCTATGCTTTGTGTGTGTGTGAGGTCATTATCGAGTTCACTTTGTGTGTGTGATCCAGAACTTACCTGGTTAGTCTTGCCTAGGTTAGAGGATAGTGGTTAGGAAAGGATTATAGGCCTTTTTTAATAAGTTCACGTTTAGCCTAAATACCTGACCAAATGAAGTAAATATCCCTTGATTATGATTTTGAGCCTTAATTGACCTATTTCTTTCATTAGCCTATTCACCTTCCCACTTTGACTTACAATGAACCTGTCTTGGCCATGGTCCCTCCTTGGACATTGTGTACTTCAACTCAGGAAAATTGCCAAAGTTAAGGGTGGCTAGCATAGGGGTGCGTAGCTTGATATGGGTATGAAGAAGGGGTTAGTAAAAAAAAGAAAAAAAGAACAGATTTGGGTGTGAAGAAAAAAAAAGAAATGAAATGAGTGAAATAAATAGAAATTGCAAAAAAAGATAAAAATAAAAAGAAAAATAATTGTGTTTTGAAAGTATGAAGAAAATCACACCCAAAAATTTGAAAATAAATGAAGGAGAAAAAGGGAAAATAAAATGAGTATGGTTGGAAAGTGTAGCCAAAAAAAGTGTAGTGTCAAAGAGGGTTGAGTCACCATATCCATATGTACCACACCCATACCCAAACCTACAGTACAACCAATAAAAGTTCTATAGTGATCTTAGTCCAGCTGTCTGAAAAACTAAGCCATAGAAAGTAATGGCAAGCCTATGGTATTTCACGCACATTGTTTGAATTTCTTTGTGTGAGAGAGTGTTTCGACCCAGTCCCTATGTTGGTGTTCATTTGTATACTTTGAGTGTATGAGACTTCTTTTTTGTGAGAGTACATGGGTTGCATTGTTAGCTACTATTTGTTTGGATAATTTCATTTGCATACATGCTTAGTCGTTTGTTCATAATCTGATGCCATCAGTTGATCCCTTTTGTGTCATGATAATACGCTGTGGTTTGTTTTGATTTTCAAATAGGAGGGGACGGAAAAGTTTTGGTACCAAAAACAATGAGTCAACTACCGTAGGTCTCTTAGGTTTCTCTTAGTTAAGCATCGATTGCGTTTATTTTGTTTTGTTTGCCTGAGGACATGCAAATGTTCTAAGTTGAGGGTGTTGATGTGCCATGGTTTCATGGCACTTTCGACGCTTAAAATAAGGAAAATATCACTTGGGTATGTTTGGTAGGTATGATGTGTTTTCTGTTCTATATTGCAAGAGAATAGGTTTTGGAGGCAAAATAAAGTAAAAGGGCTCAAAAGTGACGAAAGGGAAGAAACATGCACTGGAATGAAGTTTTTGAAGATAAAAGAGAGGAATTTGAAATTTTTACAAAAGTGACCTACAGTACCGACCTACGGGACGTAGGTAAAGTGACATACAACAAACTTTTGAAAGTGTGCATGGAGGCCTGATTTCCACGGAACCGACCCACGTCACATGGGTTAGACCCACGAAACCAACACACAAAATCGTGGAAAGTTGCGAACTTTTTTCTCCTACTTTTTTTAGGATAGGATTCACTTTGTATCTATAAATACCCCTATATTGTCCTATGTTTAGGGGGAGTAAATTACATTGTTTTGTATTATATTTTCATTCTTTTGAGTTCAGAAACACATTATTGATTTTGTAATCTTGGAACATCGATTCTAGGGTTTTTATTCATATTGTGATTTTAGAGATTTCTTCTTATTGTGAGCTTACAATTAGTTTTTGATCATTGAATTCTTCTTGTGTTATTTCTATCATGAGTAACTAAACTCATTAACTAGGGTTGTGTGAACCATGAGGAATTAACGAAATGGGTTAAGTGCAAAGCAATAATGAACCTGTGTGAATGGATGTATTGTTATTTCTTTCATTATGATTGATATTCTAATGGTTTCAAATGTTAGAAAATCGCTTGTAGTCTAAACTTGCTCGAGAGAGAGGTAGAGATTGGGAAAAAGAAATAACAACAGAGATTTGAAGCTATCAACTTTCATCTAATAACTTGAGCCGTAAATGGATAGTTATCTGAGGTCATGAATAAGGGTTAGTAGTGCGACACTCAGAGATTGAGAGGAGAAGAGTAAAATTTATCTAACCAAGGTCGATAGATGTTTAGATGAACCTATCTTGTTAGAGTTTGTATGCAACGCATCGGGACAGTTTGCCAGCACAAGTAATCGGTGGATTTAAGAAATCATTGGGGATCACAGTCCTAGTGTATTTCTCATATTGATCATAAATCCAAAAATCAACAATTATTACTGTTACTATTTGCTTATAACCCCCCCCCCCCATTTTTACTTACTTGCCAATTACTCAGACAAACATTCGACAGAATTTCGTCCTATTCCTTGTGGGATCGACCCCAACCTTGTTAGGTTATATATTTAAATCAACGACTGTGTTTTACTTTATTGGAGGTATATTTTGGGCGATATAAATAGGATCTAGATCCAAAAAGATCATATCATTATTTGAAGCAACATAACTTGATACCATCAAGTTTTCTGATCAGCATCCTTTGGACCTATGCCAAAACTTTTTTCTTTTAGACTGGTATTTTTGCCATCTCAGCCTCCTTTTGAGCTGCAATGGCATTTTTTTCCTTCCTATGCGAGTTTGGCAATGTCAAATTCTTATTCATCTTTTGGTGCCAGAGTGAATGACATATGCATATATGAACTAGAAGGGAAAGTGGAAAGGGTGTGACCCCATTTTGATGTTAAGAATGTCTGTGGTGACATAGTAAATAAGGTTGGCTTGTGGGAGAGTGTTGGGATTTTTGTGGGGTAAAGCGACCATATTTCAGAAGTTGGATTTGGTCTTTCATTGAAGCAATCTTTTTCTTTTGATGGTCGAAAAAGTGGAGAAGTAAGGTTCCTGGCGGACATATAGCAAACTATATGTTCAGATGGAGAAGTAAGGTTCCTGGCACATGGCATTCTCAGTTTTTCACTTGAGGGTTGCCCTTGTGTTGCTTAAGGTCCTTTTTCACCTATTGACAGGATAACATGATTTTGTGGTATTTTTGAACCGTGGTTAAGGTTATCCTTCTCAAAGAGTTGGTGGTGACCGGAGTTGGTAGAAGATATCATGAACACTTGAGGAGTAAGCTCTTTTCAGGTGTTGAAGGTTTTACTTTTCGATGGAGTGGGTAATGGTGGCCAATCTTGGGGGTTGTGGGAGACAAGGAATTCATATTCCTTCTATTTCTTTTCCCAATTGGCTCTGTGGTGAAAGTGCTCATCATATTCCACATCATCCTCTTAGCATTTGTTACAGTCACTGTTAATATCCCACGGGCAGTGTATTATAAAAGGACATTTGTACCTGTGAATGTAGAATACTTCTTGACTTAATTAGTGTATCCAATCATGATCATTCATGGAGATATTAAGGAACCAAGAGATTTTTTCTGGGTTCGGGTCCTTTTTTTTTTTGGGAAATTATTAGTGGGGGTGAACATATGGACAAAGATTGATGGTTTATAAGTCTTTTTAGTGAATATAGGTTCAGTGGATTGGACAGGTTGAGGATAGTCTCTCAACATCTAATAGTTTGTTTCCCTTGTGTCTGGAAGAATTTTAACAAGTTCTTTCCTAAATATTGCTCGAGATCTAGGTGCACTAGGTCGATCCATTAGTGACATCTATGTTTAGGAGCAAAGCAATGTATCCACCTGGAAAAGATAGGTCCATAGCATGGTTCTAAACTCACCAAGCTATATGGCAGTGCAGAGTTGCCTAAATTGCATCTCTAGCTTGTGGTGCTCCAAGGATTTGGACCTGGGTATTTAACACCTCCATTAAATATGGATTTAGAGAGGGACATGTTGAAGTTTGGGAATATTGTGACAAAGATTGCCTAGGCATTCAGGGTGATCTCCGACGTACCCAAATTTTGCATGTTGGTACTCATTGTATCTAGAATTGAGAAGTCAAAGACCCGCTAGGATGGGCTGTCCTTTTCTTTCGTGATACGCCAACGCAACTCTGACAACAAAAAAATAGATATGGGTGAAGTCTTGGATTTTCCACTGTTGTAGAAAATCCTTCGGTATCTATAGAGTGATGAACTATTCCTCTTGAGCTACAAGAATAGGATGTTGGTCATTATTGGATGCAACAATGTATTCCTTAACTCTCTTGGGCTTTTATTGGGCTAAAGAATGAATTTGTAGCCACTGATTACATACCTTCCTTACAAAGGCTGAGTACAGGTTTAGGAGAGGTAGATATGTGGAAGATATTTTATTTTCTGGTGGTGACACATCTACTTAATAGAGATAGTCATATTTAAATGATACAGGTTTACTCAGAGTAGGAGACATGTTTATTTTTGCTAAGGATTTACATGGACCAGACGCAGATGAGGAAGATGGTAAAGATTCTGACACCAACATATTTTTTGTAGTTTTTGGAAAATAGTGACTCGATGTATTTGTGCTAAAATATCAGGAAAAAGACATTGACTATTTATCCTAAAATCTAATACACTATTTATTCTAAAATCTAAGGAAAACTACAAACACACAAATATAGACAGGACTCTGATACTGATAATGAAAGATTCTGGACGATTTGTAGCTAAAGGCTCAAACAAAATTAAAGTAAAGACTAAAAATGTAAAGTTGGCATTCATAATAACATAAATAGATCTTCTGCTAATACTTGTTTCCTCCCTCTAAAGAGAGTAGGATGGCTCTGATACCAATATGAATGGGTGACTGGGGCACGGGACGACACACAGGTAATAGCTACAAGCTTCAAAGACCAATAGCTTTCTAACTTTACGACGTGAAGGTGATTCGCATCGATACAGGCAGCATGCCATACGAAATTAAAGCTTTATCAACACCATAATAGCTTTCTTATGACTGAGGCTTCCCATCCTCTAAAGGATGGTTTGCCACAAAACAGACACTTCTCAACCCTCAACTGGATGGTTTGAATTTGCCACTCTTTAAAATAGTAAATCAGATCATAGGTAGTAAAACTTTTCCTATTGATACACATAGGCTTTTGCAGAACTCCCTAGCCTTTATGCCCTCAACAGTCCAGGGAAAAAGTTCTACCCTATTAACAAATTTATGTGTTTTTAATAAAGAATGAAGCAATCAGAAAAATATTGTATTGGACCAAGCCCATTTAGTTTCACAACATAGAAAGAGCTTAAAAAGACATTGAAAGCTCAATAAGAACACCTGCCTAGTGTTTCCTTACCCCACTACTCCGACCTAAGGGAACAAAGTACCCATCCCTTCAGAACTGAAGAGCAAGAGAGAGAATTTTACCAACAAACATTTTATTGATATGAAAGACTTATGTTTTAGGTGGAGAGCAAGATATTCTCCAATCAAGACCTATGCTTTAATTTATAGGAGAAATAAGCCTAATACAAACAAATGAAAAGACAAAATACATTATCTTACATAGCCCACTAGTCTAAAAATAGTAAAGCCCTATCTGGCACTCACTTTTATGCTACGCACACACTTATATGCTAGGTACACACAAATGAAATATATATCACTCTTTTTTCAAATTGGGCCCCATAAATATATGACAGAGCCTAAAAAGATGAAAAACTAAATATGTTATTGGCATGTGACATTATGGGCAAGAAGATGGGTGAGCAGCTTTGAGGAAACTTCCAAGTATATGGGTAAGCAGCTCGTAAGCTTCATGCAAGCAGGTGGGTAAGCTCTTTGTAGATGTCTAGCAAGCAGCTAGATAAGTAGCTTGTAGGCAATCCCATCCAGGTGGATTTTGTTGTAAATCTTAGTGGATAATTTCCTGCACATATCATCAGGCATCATCAGTTCATGCAGTGTTTGACGATTTTGATGGTGAGCTTACTTATCCTTCCTCCATCCATAAGTTAATGTCGTGCATTTTCCTAAGGATTTCTTTGTTTTCCAAGCTTCTTTTCAATGATCTGGTAAAGTAACCTTTCTCATTAGATGAACCTGCTATTTTACATTCCCAATCTTGAGGTGGAGCATTCAACCATATGCTTTTAATGGATTTGGTGACTTCACTCCTTGTAATTTTGTATGGAGATTGATATTTCTTTGCTGCCTATCGGACCTTATCCTAGAGGGGATGGTTATCAGTATAGTTCCATCGATCCTACTCTTTTGGCCATATATCCTTGGGAATGCATTGTTTTGCTGGAAGATAAATCGTTGTGCCTCATAATATTTGTCTTCCAAGGAGAGGATTGAGATGACAAATTTCCTATAGAGTGAAATTTTTGGCTGAGCTTGGACCTCATGGTTTGTGATTCCCATTTAATAATAGCATAAACACCTTTGCACGGTAGGAATCTTTGAAGCATCGAACCCATTATTGTCGTGGCTTGAACCAAAACATAAACCTTCTGAGAGTTGGTTGGATTCAATTGAAGTACTTGAATGCATAATAATTGAACTCCATGAGGATATGGATATGGTACTGGTGACATAAGTGCCAAAATAGCCATAGGAACTCTTGTGGAAATTCATTGGCTAGCACTACGAACACATGGCAGAATGGATATTCCAAATGTACTCCAAACGGCTTCAGGATGGATCCTCTATATTTTATAAGTACTTACAGCTCATGGTAAGTTCTCCTTTCAATGAGTATAGATGGATCAAAAGGGTCCACGCATTGTATGAACGACTCTGAGGTAGTCTGTCATTCCGAAAGTAAGTATCCCTGATGTGTTGAATATGAGAATCTGACTAGCTGGATTTTCTTCAGTCGTATGGAAGTCATTTTTTACTACATGTGACATTAAGTAGAGATCATCTCCTAACTATTCATAAATATCACCTGATTCTTCATAGACATCCAAGGAGAAAAGAGTGTCCTCCATTGATTTCTCCTCCAAAGAGTAGACTGATTTGAGATCATCGCCCTTGCTGAGATAGGTGACCATCTCATCTGCTATCTCTTCAAAGAATCAAAAAGTTGGATTGAGTCTTTGGACTTTTTGGTTTGAGGACAATTTCTTGCAAATTGTCCAGGCTTTTTGGAAATGAAGCATTCGTTATTTTTCTTGTAAGTGGTTGTCGGATTCCTTCGCCTAAAGTACCTGGTTCACCTAGTCATCCTAGACCTATTGTCTAGAAATATATGGAGTTTGAACCTCCTAAATTACAGGTGTCTTTTAGATCTTGTCTAGCAGCTCAAACAAGGGCAACTAGATTTACTGACAAGATCATTCCTGCTACATGCTCTGTCGAGGGCTGGATTGCTTTGGGTGATCTGCTTCTGTATAGATTGTTTTGTGAAGATATTGTTTCAGGCTTGAAAGATAGCCTACTTGATGCAGATGACTTATGGGAGAGTGATGGATTTGAACTTTTCCTCTACAATCATCAGATGTAGCTTGGTTGCATCTTCGGCAGTGATGACACAAAGGCTTGCTTTAGGTTGGGATATCCGCCAAGCTCAAAGTAGATCTTTGCCATATTCTAGAAATAGATATAAATGATATCTCTATCGAATGATGTGCACTTCATTTCAAAGATCTGCCTCCGCCGCTTCTCCTATCTTTGGCCTATATCTCTACAAAATACCTTGTGCGAGACTTTGATATTGAAATCAAAGTTTTGGGATGTGATATAGGTGTTCTTATAGACAATTCCAAGTGTGTTCCACCAATATCTGTGAATTTAGGAGAACCTAAAAGTGAAAACTGATAGGATCATATACTTTTCACGTTCAACTAGGTTCTTTGTTGCTATCCAAGTATAGAAATCTTGGATCCTTTAGGGCTAAGCTAAAACTTTGACATCATCGAGGGTGATGGTATAGAATCTAGTTCCAACGGTTCTTGATGTTGGTATTATTTTTGGCCTCTTTTTTGGGATCAGATCTTTCGTCTTCCTGCCTTGATCATCGACTAGTTTAGAGACCTTTAGATTTTTAGACTAGTTCATGAACATGGGTGGGTAGTCTTCTTTACAGGATTCAATTGAGGATTTAGGAGTGTCCTTAACATATTCTTTAGAATCTCCTGAGTAGTCCTTGTTGTCTTTAATGTATCCATCAACTGGAAAGTTATCACCAGTTTCTAAATATTCATCCGTAGGGTTGCTATCGGACGAGTATTCTTTTTGCTATTTCTCAAGAGTATCATCAGGATGAAAGCCATAGAAATTATCAATGGCTTTTAAATATTCCTCTGTATGATTATCATTATTTGGTTGTTAAGGAATGGAATCTAGGACACTATCATCTTCTAGGGTATAAAGATCTGGGATAATTTGATCGGAGATGATTGAGTCATCATCAGAGAAACCATCTAGAAACAACCATTTGTCATTGAGTAGTCCTTGTTTCATAGACTCATTGTCTTCATCTTGAACTTTATGGTCTTGGGTATTCAAGTCCCCATCATAAATTATAGGACCTAGATCTGAAAAGATTAGGTCATCTGCTTGAGCAACATAACTTGTGACCATTATGTTTTCTGATTCTGCATTTGTTGTACCCATGCCAAAATATTTTTTCATTTTAGGCTATTTCTGTGCCATCTTAGCTTGTTTTTGAGTTGCAATGGCATCTTTTCTTTCCCATGCGCGTTTGGCTATTTTGAACTCCTGTTTGTCTTTTGGTGCCATAGTGAACGACATATTAATATGTGAACTAGAAGGGATAGTGGAAAGGATATGGTCCAATTTTGGTGGTGAGTATATCTGTGGTAACATAGGAAATAAGGTTGGATTTGTGGGAGAGTTTTGGGCTTTATATGGGTCAAAGCTACCATATTTCAAAAGCAAGATTTGTTCTTTAATGGAAGCCATTTCTTTTTTTTGTTGGTAGAAGAAGTGGAGAAGTGAGATTCCTGGCTGACATATATCAAAATATATGTTCTGCAATTTATTTTCTAGTTCTTTAATAAGTCCGATATGTTGGGTGGATACCTGTTCCACTTTCTTCTCCATCATATCTACAAGCTTACTTTGTGTAAGGGTAACATTTTTTTTTACATATAGTATAATATTGGTCAGCATCTTGTTTTGGCATGTGGTATTCTAAGATTTCCAATTGAGGGTTGCTTTTATGTCGCTCAAGGGCCTCTTTTCACCTGTTGGTAGGATAACATGCTTCGGTGGTATTTTTAGAGCGTGGTTTAGGTTATTCTTTTCAAAGATTTTTTTGGTAGTAAGTCATATGCATGACTGGAGCCTATAGGGGACATCATGAACATATTGGGTTCAAGATTTTTTCTAGTTTGGGTGATTTCATTTTTGGATGGAGTGGGTAAGGCTGTTAATTTTGAGATTTGTATGATACAAGGAATTCATGCTTTCCCGGATGGCTAAGAGAACCAATAGATAAGTCTCTTTGTCGTACCTCTTCTTGAATTCCCTTTTGGAGTTTCCTCAGCCTTTATTCTTTTCCAGCTTGGCTTTGGCCTGACAATATTCATCCTATCCCATATTATCCTCCTGTCACTCTTTGCAGTCAGAATCAATTTTCCATCGACAGTGTCATGTGAAAGGACATATGAACCACTGCACGCTGCGCCCGTCATGATTGAATTGCTTTGTCCAATCATGTTTGCTCATGAAGCATGAGAGAAACCATTTTACTATTTCTGGGCTCTCCCCCACTGGAAGGTCGTCCAAAGTTTGGTACATATGGATAAAGAAGGCTATTTTATGGGGGCTTCCTGAGATAATAGTGGTCAAAACTTATAGTGACTGCGTTCTTGATCTTTTTAGTGAAACTGGGTTCAGTGGACTGGAGAGGTTGAGGATGGTCTGTCAACTTCTTGTAATTTGTGACCCATGAATCTCGAAGAATTTTGACAAGTTCTTATCTGGATATCTACCTCAGAATCTGAGTGCACTGGGTGGTTCCATTGGTGGAATCTACATTTAGGAACAAAGCATTTTCGCCACCTGGAAGAGATAGGTCCATAACATGGTTCTGAACTCGCCTAACTATTTGGTAGCAAAGAGTTACTTGTATGGCATCTCTAACTTATAGAGATCTAAGGATTTAGACCTGGATCCTTAAAACTTCCATCAGATATAGATCAGAGAGGGACATATTAAAGTTGGGGAATATAGTGATAAAGACTGTCCCAAAGTTAAGAGTGATCTCCAACATAGACAAGTATGCATGTTGGTAATCGTTGTATCTAGTAAAGTACAGTGAAAAATACGCCACGACAGGCTGGCCTTTTCTTACGTGATACGTCAATGCAACTCTGATAGCACCAAAATGGATATGGGTGAAGCCTTGGCTTTTCCACTGTAGTAGAAAATCTTGTAGCATCAGCAGGGTGATAAACTATTCCTCCTGAGTCACAACAATAGGATGCTGGTCAAGTTTTGATGCAACAATATATTCCTTAACTCCTTTGGCTTTTGTTGGACCAAAGAATGGATTTGCATCCACGAATTGCATGCCTTTTTTACAAAGGCTGAGTATGGGCTTAGGAGAGTTAGATATATAGAAGATATTTTATTTTCTAGTAGTAACACATCTACTTCATAGAGATCATAATATTTACGTAACAAAGTTTTATTGAGAGTGGGAGACATGCTTATTTTTGCTAAGGACTTATATAGACTAGACGTAGACGGGAAAGACATGAATTTGGAAGAAGACTCTGGCACCGACATATTTTTGTTGTGTATGGACAATAGAGAATCGATGTATTTTTGCTAAAATTTAAGTAAAAATACTCGGACACTATTTGTTCTAAAATCTAAGGAAAACTACAAAGACACAAATATATCCAGTACTACCTTACTGACGGATTTACATGTTTGATAAGTAAGAAGCAAGCGAAAAACTATTGTGTTGGACAAAGCCAATTTCATTTCACAACATAGAAAGAACCTAGAAAGCCATTGAAATCAGAACAAGAAAACTTGCCTAGTGGTTTCCTACCCCACTACTCCGACCTAAGGGACCGAAGTACCCATCCTTTCAGGAGAGAATATCAAGAGAGAGAATTTAAACCCAGTATTTCTCAATGCTGCTAGTTTCATGAATCATGAATTGAATGAGTACGCATGTTCATGTCAAAATCAATAATGCATAAAAAATAGCTCAATCATAGCATGTATGAATGAAAACCTCTCTATCTTAATGAATCACAATATCAGCCCCACACTGGCATCATAATGGTAAAACCCCAGCTCAAACAACCACCAAGGTTAATACAAGTTCTCGCATGGACATCACAATGATAAAAGTCAACTCAAAGTATTGACAAAGTCCACACAAGACCCTACAGAGCATCACAATAATAATAATCACCCAAATCAATAATAAGGTCAATCAAGACCCTAAAGGGCATCACCAATAGTGAATTTATCTCATATTACATGATAAATCATTGAAGTTTCACATCACATAGCATTCTCAACAACAAGAAGCTCAATATTTTTCCCAATTATTGACATAATTTACCTAAATTCTCAAAAGGGAAGCATACATATCAACTAACATGTTCAAAAGTTCATTTTCACACACACTACATAACAATTATGCTAGAAATTCCTCTTTTTAACTTTCTCAATCATAATCGCAATCTCTTTGTAACCTAAGTAATAACTAAACTCCAATTTTCAATCAATTGACACTGAGCATTGGGTCATTTATCAAAACAATTCACCATAACTATATCAACAAGTAAAGGGAACAATCAAAGTGCTTAATTTATTGCTTTTAACCATTCAATAAAGACCAGTACCTACATAGATGCTCGGCATCTCATCTATACGGGACATCCAAATCCCCATTATTCACAATTATAAGTAACTATCACATAGCACATAAAAACCTCTGAAAATATTCTAGGAAAATCTTAACATTCGTTAATAGAAGCCCCCCAAAGCCAAACCAAAGCTTGAAGAATCAGATGGAAGACTTTCCCTTAAAAATTACCTTCGAACGAGCCCTATCTATACAAAAATAATATCTACATGAGGAAAAAAACCCAACGATATCCATATCGCTATATTTAAAATTCGGGTTCAAGAACTCAATTCAAAAATCAACCCCTAGCCCACAGGGACAAAACTGATTTTTTTTAGAAAATCACTTTACCTATAGTCTAAGGGTTTTATATCAAAAATCCCATAAAAAATATAGTGAAATCTAGTTAGAAATCATCAAAAACACCATTATTTTACTTTACTGGGAAACTCCAAAAATCTAAAATTTAAAAACTATGATTTGAAGATGATTTCACACTTTAAACAATGGGTAATAATAAAATATAAGTTTAGAGACTCACCCAAAGTAAAAGTCCTAAAAACCTTTATTCATATCACTTAAAATAGAGCTTCCAATCTCCGAAAATGGTGAAATAGGGAATTAGATCAAAAATGAAAATTTATCATTGTTGTTAATAGGACCTTTATTTCACTTACGGTCTGATGGTTGCGATCGTGATATAACCTGATCCAGACTCTTTTCAAATGTGAAGTACTAATCATGAATGCGAGGCACACAAAAAGACTCGAGCCGACATAACTTCTTCACGAAGGCGATAGGTCAATCATGAACACGAACGCTAAGATTTTTCTCCTTTGTGAAAGCAGCAACCCAAACCTTTTGAAAGAAAAAAAAAATAGCTATGAATTGTACAATGTTCTTCTTCATATTACCCCACCAATACATTTCTTTCAAATCATGATACATTTTGGTGGCTCCCGGATGAATATAATACCATGAATGATGTGCCTCTATCATAATCCGTCACCTTAGCTCATCTACATCAGGTACACACAATCTACTTTGGCACTGAAGCACTCCCTCTTACGTAAGATCAAATGCCTTTGTCAAACCTTGTTGTACATTTCCCTTCAGCTGAAATAAAATAGGATCCGCATATTTTTTTTCCTTCACTTCAGCTACTAATGAAGATTCTGCTGCATTTTGAACTATAATTCCTTCATTTGGAGTTTCAAGAAGACTAACCCCCAAGTTGGCTAGTTGATGTAGATCCTTGACTATACCTTGTTTTTCCGTGAGCTGGCCATCAGTGCTTCTTATTGCTTTGTGGCTTAATGCATCGGATAATACATTTTCTTTTCTCGGATGATATAAGATATCGATATCATAATCTTTTATTAGTTCCAGCCATCTCCGCTGCCTTAAATTTAGGTCCTTCTGCTTGAAAATATACTGCAAACTCTTATGATCGGTATATATGTCAACGTGAACCAAAAAAAGTAGTGGTGCCATATTTTTAAAGCAAATATCACAGCTGCTAGATCAAGATATGTGTTGGATAATTTCTCTCATGTAGTCGCAACTATTTTGAGGCATAAGCTATTACATTACCGTGCTGCATCAATACACATCCTAAGCCGACTCTTGAAGCATCACAATATACTGCATACCCTTCTGTGCCTTCTGGAAGTACCAATACAGGTACAGAAGTCAACTTATCCTTCAGATCTTGGAAAATCTTCTCACATACATCATTCCACTAAAACTTAGTTGCTTTGTGTGTTAGCTTTGTTAAAGGTGCCGAAATGGAAGAAAACCCTTCAACAAATCTTCTATAATAACCTGCCAACCTGAGAAAACTACGAATCTATGTAGGCGTTGTAGGTCTTGGACAATTCTTCACAGCTTCTATCCCTTATTCCTTCATCCGACATAATATCACCCAAGAATGCTACAGATTTTTAACCAAAATTCACATTTAGAGAACTTTGCATATAACTTACGATCACGAATAATCTGTAACACCTGTCGTAAGTGATTAGCATGGTCTTCTTTTGATCTTGAATAAACCAAAATATCATCTATAAACACTGTCACGAATACATCTAAGAACGGCTTGAACACCCTATTCATCAAATCCATAAAAATCGTTGGTGCATTCGTTAACCCAAATGATATAACTAAAAACTCATAGTGACCATATCATCTTTGAAAGGCTATCTTGGGTATATCTTTTTCTCTAACCCTTACTTGATGATAACCCAATCTCAAGTCAATCTTTGAGAAACATTTGGCACCCTGTAATTGATCAAACAAATCATCAATTCTGGGGAGGGTGTATTTGTTCTTGACTATTACCTTATTCAGTTGTCAATAATTAATACACATTCTCAATGTGCCATATTTCTTTCTCACAAATAACACTGGTTCACCCCAAGGGGAAATACTAGGCCTTATGAGTCCCTTGTACATTAAGTCTTTTAATTGCTCCTTCAATTCTCGTAACTCTGCCGGGGCCATTCTATACGAAGGAATAGAGATAGGCTGAGTACCTGGAATCACATCAATACCAAACTCTACTTCCCATTCTGGAGGCAAACCTGGAAGATCTTTAGGAAATACATCAAGAAATTCATTTACCACCGAAATCGATTGAAGAGTTGGTGGCTTCACATCGGTATCTTGCACTCTTAATAGATGGAATATGTACCCCTTGGATATCATTTTTTTTTCCTTAAGATAAGAAATAAATTTACCTCTCGGTGCTCCAACATTACCCCTCCATTCAAGGACGGTCTTTTGTGGAAAATGGAAATGTACCTTCTTAGCTCGGCAATCTACCGTGGCATAACAAGAAGCCAACCAATCCATACCCATTATAACATCAAAATCTACCATTTCCAGCTCAATAATATCAGCCAACGTATCATTATCACAAATAGTTACTATATAATTACGATAGACTCTCTTAGCTATAATAGACTCACCAACGGGTGTAGATACTTCAAATGGCTTGACTAGTAATTTTGGTGTTCTTTCAAATTTTTCAGCAATCAATGGAGTGACATATGATAGGGTAGAGCCCGAATCAATCAATGCATATATATTATGTGAAAAGAAGGATAATGTACCTATAACCACATCAGGAGAAGCCTCCAAATTTTCCTGATCCGCTAAAGCATAGGTACGGTTCTGGACTCCACTAGAATTAGCTGCTCCTCAAACACCTCTACCATGCCCAGTAGGCTGTACACCCGACGAGGATGATGCAACGGCTAATCTAGTAGGTCGCGCCATACTACCCGTGCACCTTGTGGGAACTCCCTCATCATGTGCCCCGACATACCACACCAAAATCAAACATCCATCCCAAGACGACATGCACCTAAATGAAGCTTTCTGCAGTGCTAAAACGGTTGATGAGAAAACCTCGATTGGCTAATTCTTCCTTGTTGTTGATACCCTGCTGTCTGTAAACCTTGAATCCCACTACTTTGCCCAACTTGGCTGCTTCTAAACCCTTAAAATTGGGATGGAGTACCTGTTGTATAATAATAAAATGATGGTCTAGGCGGTCTATTAAAAACCCAAGGCCTAAATTCTCCTTGGGACGGCATGAATTGTCCCATAGGTTTAGCCCTTTTTGACGGTCCTCTTTCAAATTCTTGCGTTCTTCTCCTTTGCCTCTGATCCTCTATCTTTTGTGCAAAAGCTTGTATCCTGGATATATCCATGTCTCTATTCAACGCAGCACTAGTGCAATCCCTAACCAAATATGGATCCAATCTATCCACATACCGATGAACTCTATCGTCCATAGTAGCTACTACATTAGGAGCGGACCTGGCCAAAGAGTTAAACTGAAGACTGTACTCTCTGACGCTCATATTACCTTGACGAAGATTTAAGAACTAGTCTACACGAGCCTCTCATATCTCATATGGAAGTTAATGATCAAGGAATGCCGCTTTGAATTCTTCCCAACTAGCAAGAAGTGCACCGATACCCCTAGATCGTTTCCAATCTTCATACTATAATATAACCTCTCCTTTTAATCTATATGCTGCAAGCTCAACTGTTTCTATACAAGATATATGCATAACATCTAAAGCCCTTTGAATTTGGTCCATGCAGTCTTGTGGGTCTTCATTAAGATCTGACCGGGTGAATATGGAAGGGCCTAATTTAAGAAAATCCTGTGTCAGCCGACTAGCTTCCCTATCCACACCGTCATTACTTGTAGTTAAACCAGCTTGTCCTTGATTTTGTGCAACAACTATACGAGTCAAAATTTGCACTGCATTCCTTAAATCCTGCTCAGTAGCATTAACAGGTGATTCTGGGGGTACTCCTCTCCTTCTTTGCTATCCAGGAGGTAGAAGAGTAGAAGAAGCCCGCGATGCAAACTAGTCTTCAGCCTCACCTTGATTAATTCGTTCAGGTGGTGATTTACTGGTTCCTGCTACGGCAGCCATGTCTCCCTTCTTACCTTTACCCCTACCTCTTCTTGTAATCGACATTTTGCTATACTAAGGAAACAAAATCATAAAACAAATTCAGTGGTTAAATATGACTATACCTACAACTTTGTCTCTATTGCACGGTCTAGGAAATGAAAAAAAGAGACAACTCCTAAATGTCCCGTATCCTCCTACGTATAGATGTGGTGCACAACACATCCATGTGCAAAACTCTACTCAGACACGGCTTTGTAGACACCCTAGGACGACCCACTCTGATACCAATTTTGTCACGCCTCAAATACCATTGGGGAGGACAGGCACCCATAGCCGTAAAGGCTCGAGAGAGCCAACCTATGACCGAGTACATTCATATACATGCCATTAAGTGAACAAAAAATTCTTCCACGTGTAGATATAATATATCGATGATGGAAGTCATGTAAAGACGTTCAAAACAGATACGAGACTTGGCCGTTGGGGCCAGAACGTCTAACAGGTAAGACACTTTTATGTTTGACTTTACAATGTATACAAAGCCTCTAAAAGATATATAACCATGACTAAGGTCGGGACAAGTCCCCGCCTTATACAACTGCTACACAGTACCAAAAATATATACAAATGACTCAAAAAGCCCCAAATCAACCGTGAGCTCACCAATAGCCTGCAGATGACCCATACCCTACTGTGAAGGTCTACTAGCTCCTGTTCCTACAACAAGTAAGGCAGGTCCCCCAAGGGACGTCAGTACGAAAGAATGTACTGAGTAAGTAAGGCTATAAGTAACTGTATGAAATATAGGAGCTCAAATGGAATCAAATATAAGTGAATAGATAATACTGATATACTACCGTACTATATATGTAAAACCATGTACATTACATTCATTTCTTTCCTTTTACCTTCTTATCAATATACATCATACAATGCCCGAGACCAACTAATAAGTGGTAAATAACATTGGGATCGGCTCGAGCTAGGCTTATGCCCCTAGAGATGCCACCCATAAATTAATAAATCAGGTTCTACTCGAGCTAGGTTTTCACCCCCAGAGCTACCCCCTGTATCCAATAATCCATCGGGATCGGCTCGAGCTAGGCTTTCGCCCCCAGAGCTACCACCCGTACTCAACCAAATATGCATTACTTCATTTCTTTAATTTTTGTGAGATTGTTATATCGGTGGTCATATGATTATTGGAGCTTTGGAACAATATTCAACAAATAAGAGACACGTAAATAACAATTGCTAACAAACCTGAAATGAGATACTTTAAAACATTTCGGAGTGGAAAGAAGTTTGGTAACGATGTGAACAATAGGTACGGACAAAGGATACGAAAAAGAGTAACCTTACATACCTTAGCTTTCCAACATGTGAATACAGCAATTCAGCTCTTCCTTAAAGCGTTACTCTACAATATGAATACATAATGGATCTCACATTAAAAGCCAATTACATTGCAAGTTCACAAGGCGATAATTAGCTACTTGACGGGAAGTAAAAACTATCCAACATCCCAAACACATGGTATATCATTACACCTTCCTTTATACTGCCATATAACTTCATTCCACCCTCCTACAATACAATTTACTACCTCACAACACCAACAATACCAAAACAGTCCACACATAAACATAGGCATCACAAACTAATAAAATTTCACACCAAGTTTATACTTTACATTTCCACCTCAATACCAATTCACATATTTATTACATCAATTCACCTAAATACCTTTCACAACAACACACCAAAAACAGTCCACAATGGTTTCAAAATTAGCATCAACATCACAAATATTCTCTTTCTACTACACCACACGTTCCATGCACAATTACGTATAAACATTTCCATAAGTCATACACAAGGAGTAACGAATTAGGGACAGCACCACACTTAAACATAATGAAATTTCATCCATATAATTCAATTCCTTCAAGACCTTAAGTCCCCTTTCAAGTTTAAACCACATAGAAGACAAATCCTTTAGCGATTAAGCAAAAGTGGACTGTTTCACAATAAGTGGACTGCTCAACACTTTTTAAACATAAACAACATAATATACACAACCTCTTATGCATATAATATATTAATCTATAAGGGTAAACATTTACCAAGGCTTGCAATCGGAAGATTTGTCCAAAAATCCTTAGGAAAAATTAGGGCGGCTAGGGTTTTTTGAGAGAGGAGAAATGTTTGATTGAAAAAACTGATTTTTACAAGTGTGTTGTGTAGAAAAATGAGCTTAATTTCAGCCTTTACTAGCTCCTCCAAACTGCCTCTCTCTATTTCATCCTTAGCCAATTATTGGGTCAAAAAGTCCAAGTAGATGATGTGTATAGTTGGTCCATTTTTTAAATGGATCATCTCCTTTTGGGACCATGTATTATTTACTTAATTTTGGGCTTCAATTGAGCCCATTAGCATAATTTTAATTCATCCTAATAAATTTAGTGGGTAACACACCAACTATCTGTCACGCCCCGAATCCCATCGGGATGGATTGGCACCCATAGCCGATAAGGCCAGAGAGAACCAAGCTTTGCTTTTATTCATTCATATGCATGCAATAAGAAACAACATTAGCACATAAGGGCTTAAAATTCTAACAATGGAATTCATGGAACATGTGATATAGATATACGTATGTGAAACTTGGCCGGCGAGGCCATCAAGTAAAAACGTCATGTATCATCTTCATTCATACACCCACACACGTCTACAAAAACCTCTAAGATGCATTTACCCAAAACTAACAGAAAGTTGGGTCAAATCCCCGCTTTATACAACATGTACAATGTCTAAACACATGCACAACTGTGACTTGGAGAAGCCCCGAACTAACTGGAGCTCACTAATGATCCACAACAACTGGCAACCTACTGTGGAGGCCTACTAGTACCTACACCTGCAGCAAGTAAGGTAAGTCCCACAAGGGACGTCAGTACGAAGAATGTATTGAGCACGTAAGGCTCAAATGAAACTGTATGACTCATAAATACGTCAATGAGCTCAATTACAAATGCATAACCAATATAGATAAGTCACTATACTGTACTTTGGAAACCATGTATATTGTTTTCATTACTTTCTTTGCTTCTATGATTATTCATCTTTGTTTGAGACCTGTGATACCCGGGCCCCGACTGATCAGTGGTTTTACATAACATAACGTTATGTTGGGATCGACTCGAGCTAGGCTTATGCCTCTAGAGCTTCGACCCTAAGAATTAATATATCAGGTTCGGCTCGAGCTAGGTTTTTACCTCTAGAGCTGCCACCCATAAATCAATGTGTCAGGTTCGGCTCGAGCTAGGTTCATACCTCTAGAGCTGCCTCCTGTCAGGTTCGGTCCAAGATAGGCTTATGCCTCTAGGACTGCGCCCTGATCCAATAATCTCGTGATCGGCTTGAGCTAGGCGTTTCTCCCCCAAAGCTACCACCCATCCTCAATCATTAACCACATATATGCATTACTTCATTCTTTACTTTGAGATTGATACCATAATAGTCATACCTTTATTTGAAGCTTTGGATCAATAATCAATAAGTGAGAGACATATAAATAAACATTATTGGAAACATAGCCTTATTGGAAACATTACACTATTGGAACCATTGGACAATAATCAATGAACAAGATACATGAGTATAACCACTATTGGAACTTTGGAACATAACCTTATTGGGCTTTTGGAACATTATCAATGAATATGAGACATGTGATTCACAACTGATCAATGAGTAGGAAACATGTGATATTGACAATTGGTAATCGGGTATAGGGTACCTTAGCACATTTCGGGATAGGGCAAATGTAATGTCAATATGAATACTATTTGCTGTAGGAAGAGACAGACAGAGTAACCTTACATACCTTGTATTCTCAATACGAATATTCAATCTTAGATGTGCATACAATGTCCCGCTCCTTCATTATGTTTCACTCTACAACACAAATACATAACGGAATTTACATTAACCACCAACTACCTTACAAATGCATATGACGTCAATGAGTTACATGTTTGCCTTTAAAATGTTATTTCCTTCTCTACAATACCATTTTCGGCATTTTCATACCAACAATACCTCAATCATACCATACATTGACCACAACATCATATCCCAATAACATTTCACCACAAAGCTTCTCCTTTACACTTTCTCATTCACACCATATCACAAATAACCCATCAAGTCACCTTAATACACCTCATAGCACATATCGGCCAAAATCCCATATTTTACACTTATAGAAAAATAACAAGTTTAATAACATAATCACACCATACATGTTGATATTTCATCCATACCATGCTCTTTCATCAAACCCACAAGTCATATTTTAAGTTACAATTCCATGGATAACACATCTTTTACAAAAAAACACAAAGTGACATGTTCAACACCTCCAAGCATAACCAACAAGATATACATACTATCCAATGCATATAATATATTAATCAATAAGAATAATCACTTACCCAAACTTGAAAAATGATGATCTTGCTCCAAAAGATAGCTTTGGGTTCTTAGGGTTTGAGAGAAAAATGGTTGAGAAATATCTAAAAAGTATGAGAGTTCCAAATGAATAAAAAATCAGATTTTTGGACCTTTATATAAGTCCTCAATTCCATCCTTAGCCACTCTTATATCATTTAGGGGCTGTTTGGTGTGAGGGATTGGGATAAATAATCCCGGGATAAAATATGGGATAATTTTATCCATTGTTTGGTGTGAGGGATTGGGATTATTTATCCCATCACTTTTGCCTTAGTGATGGGATAAGTTATCCCACATACATGGTGGGATAATTTATCTCGGAATAACTAATCCCGGGATAGTTAATCCCGGGATAAGTTGTTCCCAACCAAACGACTCCTTAATGCTATATCTAGAAGGTCAAGGGAAGAATGGGCCATTTGACCCATTTTTGGCCCATGTCTTCTTCTTTATTTTTGGGCCTTTTATTGAGCCCAATTCACTTAACTCAATGAAATCAATAATTTCTCATGTTTTAATCATTTCATACGTGTTACGACAATATTCCCACTCACGCAATTCATATTCGCAGCCTCAATCCCAAAAACAAGTAATTCTAGCCATGTATGGCTTATTTTGACCGAAAGGGTAAAACCATCATTTGGATGCCAAATTAATCCACGAATAATCTTATAAAATGGAATGCCAATTAATTCAATTATTCCATGTATAGGCTTGTGGCTGTAGAAGGAATGTGGCAAAAATCGGCCCGGTACGTCCCCAGGCACCCTTAGGACTTAGAAAAATTTCCAACTTTTGAAAGGTGCACACAAGCAGTATGGAACTCCCTTGGGTGCGCCAACTTGATGCCTGTGCCTAATAAATTTGGGCAATAAGCGCCTGGCACTCCCTCTGGCGCGCCTGGCCCTTATTTTTTTTGAAAATTTCCTTTTCGCCTTTTCTTTGCGGGTTTGGTTAGATACTTCAAGTTCTATTCTTTAACCTACTTCTTACCTTTAATACCCTTTGTTTGGAGGTCCTCCAAGCCTTATTTTTAACCCCACAAATGGTCCACGAAGTCACAAAGCACTTTCTACGAAATTCTAATCACATATACGAGGGCCAATACCAACTATCTCATCAATAACATTACAAAATACATACGTATGGCTCTCGACACCTAAGTGAACATTGTTTAATGTCGTCAAGTAGGGTCGGGAAGGTACGGGGTGTTACATTCTCCCCCCCTTAGGAACATTCGTCCTCGAATTTTAGCAATATCGCTGTAATTGCAACAAATGCATCTCTATATTAGCATACATATACATAAACACTTAAGGCTCATGGATACTTAATTTTTATTACTCCACTTCCGCACTTTGAACTTCTTCGTCCATTTGAAATAGATAGGGATACTTGGATTTCATCATTTCCTCAGCTTCCCATGTGATCTCCTCTACTTGTTGATTACGCCATAGTACCTTTACAAAAGCTATGTCTTTATTCCTCAACCTTTTTACTTGTCGATCTAGAATAACAATGGGTACCTCTTCATAAGTAATATCCTCCGTAACTTGGACATCTTCAATGGGAACAATACGAGATGTATCTCCTATGCATTTTTGAAGCATCAAAACATAAAACACTGGGTGGACTGAGGAAAGTTCTGGAGGTAGTGCTAATTTATATGCAACTTGCCTAAATCTTCTAATAATTTCATATGGGCCTATGTAATGTGGACTCAATTTTCTTTTCTTTCTGAATCGCATTACCCCTTTCATCAGTGACACCTTTAAAAATACCTAATCACCTATGGCGAATTCAAGCCCTCTTCTTCTAACATCATCATATGATTTGTGGCGACTTTGGGTCGTATGGAACCGTTGTTGGATCACTTTAACTTTCTCCATAGCCTGATGAACAATATCTGGCCCAAGTAAAGCAGTTTCACCCGCTTTAAACCATCCAATTAGTGATCTACATTTCCTTCCGTACAAATCTTTATAAGGTGCCATTTTAATACTTGAATGATAGCTATTGTTGTAAGCAAATTCAATAAGAGGCAAATGGTCATCCCAACTGCCTTGAAAATCTAGCGTGCAAGCTCGTAGCATATCTTCAAGTGTGTAAATAGTACGTTCTGCTTGTCCATCAGTTTAAGGATGGAAAGCCGTACTCAAATTCACCTGTGTGCCCAAACTCTGCTGAAAAGATCTCCAAAAATGCGCAGTAAACTGAGCTCCCCTGTCTGATATAATGGAGAACGGAATCCCATGTAACCGCACTATTTATTTAACATATAATCTTGCATAATCCTCAGCTGTATAGGTGGTCTTGACTGGTAGAAATGCGCTGACTTGGTAAGCCTATCCACTATAACCCATATGGAATCAAATTTCCGTAATGTACGAGGCAACCCTGTAATGAAGTCCATATTAATCATATCCTATTTCAGACTGGAAGATTGATACATTGCATATAACCTCCTAGTTTTTGATGCTCTACTTTCACTTGTTGACAATTCGGGCATTGAGCGATAAATTCTGCAATGTTCTTCTTCATATTTCCCCACCAATACACTTCTTTTAAATCATGGTACATTTTGGTAGCACCCGAATGAATAGAATAGCGCGAATGATGCACCTCTGTCATAATTTGTTTTATCAGCTCATCTACATCTAGTACACATAATCTACCTTGGCATTGGAGCACCCCTTCTTGTATAAGATCAAATGCCTTTGTCAAATTTTGTTGTGCATTTTCCTTTAGCTGCAATAACATAGAATCCGCAAACTGCTTCTCTTTCACTTCAGCTATTATGGAGGATTCCGCTGCATTCTGCACAATAACCCCTTCATCTGGAGATTCAATAAGGCGAACTCCCAAGCTAGCTAATTGATGTAGATCTTTGATTATCTCCTGCTTTTCAGTCAACTGGCCACTAGTGCTTTCTACTGCCTTGCGGCTCAATGCATCAGCTACCACATTTGCTTTGCCTGGATGATAAAGAATGTCAATATCATAGTCTTTTAAGAGCTCTACCCATCTTCGTTGCCTCAAATTGAGTTCCTTCTGCTTAAAGATATATTGCAAACTTTTGTGATCTGTGTAGATATCAACATGAACTCCATACAAATAATGATGTCATATCTTCAAAGCAAAAACCATCGCTGCTAATTCAAGATCATGTGTGGGATAATTTTTCTCATGTGGCTGCAACTATCATGAGGCATATGCTATGACATTACCGTGTTGCATCAATACACATCCGAGGCCAACCCCTAAAGCATCAAAATACACTGCATAACCTTCGGTGCCTTCAGGAAGTACTAAAACTGGTGTGGAGGTTAATTTATCTTTCAACTTTTGGAAGCTTTTCTCACACACATCATTCCACTGAAATTTAATTGCCTTATGTGTAAGCTTTGTTAACGGTGCAGCAATGGAGGAAAAACCTTCCACAAATCTTCTGTAATAACCTGCCAGTCCAAGAAAACTACGAATCTCTATGGGTGTCGTAGGTCTTGGCCAATTTTTCACTGCTTCAATCTTCTGTGTATCAACCTGTATCCCTTCATCTGACACAATGTGACCCAAGAATGCGACCGATTTTAACCAAAACTCACATTTGGAGAACTTTGCATACAACTTACGCTCACGGAGAATCTGTAACACCTGCCGTAAGTGATTAGCATGGTACTCTGGTGATCTTGAATAAACCAAGATGCCATCTATAAATACCATCACGAACACGTCCAGAAATGGCTTAAACACCCTATTCATCAAATCCATGAACACAGCTAGTGCATTTGTTAGTCCAAATGACATAACTAAAAATTCATAATGGCCATATCATGTTCGGAAAGCTGTCTTGGGTATATCTTCTTCTCTAACTCTGACTTGATGGTAACCCGACCTCAAGTCAATCTTTGAAAAACACTTGGCACCCTGTAACTGATCAAACAAATCATCAATTCGAGGGAGGGGATATTTGTTCTTGATCGTTACCTTATTTAATTGACGATAGTCAATGCACATTCTTAATGTGCCATCTTTCTTCCATACAAATAATACCGGTGCACCCCACTGGGACATACTAGGCCTAATAAAGCCTTTGTCCAGCAAATCTTTCAATTGCTCCTTCAATTCACGTAATTCTGCTAGAGCCATTCTATACAGAGGACTAGAGATAGGCTAAGTTCCTGGAATCACATTAATGCCACACTCCACTTCCCGTTCTGGGGGTAAGCCTGAAAGATCTTCTGGAAATACATCTAGAAATTCATTGACCACTGGAATCGACTGCGGAGTTAGTGATTCCACATCATTATATTTCCCTCGTACTAAGTGACATATGTAACCCCTTGGCAATCATTTTCCTTGCTTTCAAATAGGAAATAAATTTTCCTCTTAGTGCCCCCACATTACCCTGCCATTCAAGAACATTTTCCTGCGGAAAACAAAAATGCACCTTCTTGGACCAGCAATCTATCGTGGCATAATAGGAAGCCAACAAATCCATACCCATTATCATATCAAAATCCACCATGTCTAGTTCAATAAGATCGGCCAGTGTATCATGACCACACACAGTTACCACACAATTACGATATACTCTTTTTGCAACAATATATTCACCAACCGGTGTAGACACTTCAATTGATTTAATTAATAATTCTGGTGCCTTTGCAAATTTTGCAGCAATCAATGGAGTAACATAGGACAATGTAGAACCTGGGTCAATCAGTGCATATACATTATATGAAAATACAGATAATGTACCTGTGATGACATCAGGAGAAGCCTCTGAATTCTGTCAGTCCACTAAAGCATAAGTGTAATTCTGAACCCCACTAGTACTGGCTGCTCCTCTGGCAGCCCTACCACGGCTAACAGACTGCATACCTCGGTCCAAAGAAGGAACCGATGATGACGACGCAACGGCCGATCCCGCCGGTTGTGCTATACCACCCATACTCCTCTGGGGACACTCTTTCATCATGTGTCCTATCATACCACACCAGAAGCAAGCATTTGTCCCCACTCTGCATGTACCTGAATGAATACGCCCGCAGTTCTGACATTGCTAAAGAGGAAAACCTGCTGCCTGTGATCCATAAACTCCACTACTCTGCCCAGATGGACCACCTCTAAACCCTCGGAACTGAGAGTGAGCACCTGCTGTAGAATATGAGAACGATGGTCTAGGTGGTCTAGGAAACATACGAGGCCTAGATCCTTCTTGGGACATCGCAGATGGTCCCATAGGTCTAGCCCTTTTGTACTGTCCTCTGTCAAATTCATGTACCCTTCTTCTCTGTCTTTGATTTTCCATTTTCTGGGCGAAGGATTGTATCCTAGCTATGTCCATATCCTTATTCAAGGCAGAAATGGTGCAATCCCTTACTAGATACGGCTCCAATATGTCCACGTATCGATGAACTCTGTCTGTCATTGTAGCTACCACATTTGGAGCATATCGTGCCAAGAAATTAAATTGCAAACTATATTCTCTGACACTCAGATTTCCTTGACAGAGATTTAGAAACTCCTTGACAGAGATTTAGAAACTAATCTGCACGTGCTTTACGGATCTCATAGGGAAGGTAATGATCAAGGAAAACCGCTTTAAATTCTTCCCAATTAGGTAGATTTTCACCAATATCACAAGATTTCTTCCAATACTCATACCGCAATATCGCCTCTCCTTTCAATCTATACGCAGCTTCAACTGTTTCTACCCCCTTCACGTGCATAACTTCCAGAGCCATCTGAATCTGATCCATGAAGTCCTGTGGATCTGCCTTCGGATCTGACCCAATGAATATATGAGGGTCCAGTTTCAGAAAATCCTGTGTTCTGCGACTCGCCACTCTAGCCGCATCATTTTCATGCGTCATTGGACCAGTTCGTCCTTGACTTTGGGAAGCCACTAACTGTGTCAACATATGTACTGTGTTTCTAAGATCCTGATCCGTGGCATTCATTTGTGGTTCTGCAGGTACTTCTCTACCGACTGGTTCTTCCGGAGCTGGAAAAGTAGAAGAAGACCGTGATGAAATTTCAGCATTTGCTCCACCTTGACTAGCTTGGTCAGGTGGTAATCTATTCATCCCTTCTCCAGTAGGCATATCTATCTGCTTACCTTTACCTCTACCTCCTCTTGTGATCGAAATTGTTACTATATCAAAGAAAATCAATTTCCATGGTCAGATAAAATTCAACTTACAACACTGGCTCTATTGCACGATCTAGAAGTGAAGAAAAGAAACAACATCCTAAATGTCCTGTAGCCTTCTACATATAAATGTGGTGCACAAAACATCGATAAGTAAGACTCTACTCAGACATGGATTTGTAGACACCCTTAGAACGACCCGCTCTGATACCACTGTTGTCACGCCCCAAATCCCATCGAGACGGATTGGCACCCATAGCGGATAAGGCCTGAGAGAACCAAGCTTTGCTTTTATTCATTCATATGCATGCAATAAGAAACACCATTAGCACGTAAGGGCTTAAAATGCTAACAACGGAATTCATGGAACATATGATATAGATATACGTATGTGAAACTTGGCCGGCGAGTCCATCAAGTTAAAACATCATGTATCATCTTCATTCATACACCCACACACGTCTACAAATGCCTCTAAGATGCATTTACCCAAAACTAACTGAAAGTCGGGACAAGTCCCCGCTTTATACAACATGTACAATATCTAAACACATTCACAACTGTGACTCGGAGAAGCCTCGAACTAACTAGAGCTCACCAATGATCCGCAACAACTGGCAACCTACTGTGGAGGCCTACTAGTAGCTGCGCCTGCAGCAAGTAAGGTAAGTCCCACAAGGGACGTCAGTACGAAGAATGTACTGAGCACGTAAGGCTAAAATGAAACTGTATGACTCATAAATACGTCAATGAGCTCAATTACAAATGCATAACCAATATAGATAAGTCACTATTCTGTACTTTGGAAACCATGTATATTGCTTTCATTACTTTCTTTGCTTCTATGATTATTCATCTTTATTTGAGACCTGTGATACCCGGGCCCCGACTGATCAGTGGTTTTACATAACATAATGTTATGTTGGGATCGGCTCGAGCTAGGCTTATGCCTCTAGATCTTCAACCCTAAGAATTAATATATCAGGTTCGGCTCGAGCTAGGTTTTTACCTCTAGAGCTGCCACCCATAAATCAATGTGTCAGGTTTGGCTCGATCTAGGTTCATACCTCTAGAGCTGCCCCCTGTCAAGTTCGGTCCGAGCTAGGCTTATGCCTCTAGGACTACCCCTTGATCCAATAATCTCGGGATTGGCTTGAGCTAGGCATTTCGCCCCCAAAGTTACCACCCATACTCAATCATTAACCACATATATTTATTACTTCATTCTTTACTTTGAGATTGATACCATGATAGTCATACCTTTATTTGAAGCTTTGGATCAATAATCAATAAGTGAGAGACATGTGAGTAAACATTATTGGAAACATAGCCTTATTGGAAACATAACACTATTGGAACCATTGGACAATAATCAATGAACAAGATACATGAGTACAACCACTATTGGAACTTTGGAACACAACCTTATTGGGTTTTTGGAACATTATCAATGAATATGAGACATGTGATTCACAACTGATCAATGAGTAGGAAACATGTGATATTGAAAATTGGTAATCGGGTATAGGGTACCTTAGCACATTTCGGGATAGGGCAAATGTAATGTCAATATGAATACTATTTGCTGCAGGAAGAGACAGACAGAGTAGCCTTACATACCTTGTATTCTCAATATGAATATACAATCTTAGATGTTCATACAATGTCCCGCTCCTTCCTTGTTTCACTCTACAATACAAATACATAAGAGAATTTACATTAACCACCAACTACCTTACAAATGCATATGACATCAATGAGTTACATGTTTGCCTTTAAAATGTCATTTCCTTCTCTACAATACTATTTTCGGCATTTTCATACCAACAATACCTCAATCATACCATACATTGACCACAACATCATATCTCAATAACATTTCACCACAAAGCTTCTCCTTTACACTTTCTCATTCACACCATATCACAAATAACCCATCAAGTCACCTTAATACACCTCATAGCACATATCGGCCAAAATACCATATTTTACACTTATAGAAAAATAACAAGTTTAGTAACATAATCACACCATACATGTTGATATTTCATCCATACCATTCTCTTTCATCAAACCCACAAGTCATATTTCAAGTTACAATTCCATGGATAACACATCTTTTACAAAAAAACATAAAGTGCCATGTTCAACACCTCCAAGCATAACCAACATGATCTACATACTATCCCATGCATATAATATATTAATCCATAAGAATAATCACTTACCCAAGCTTGAAAAATGACGATCTTGCTCCAAAAGATAGCTTAGGGTTCTTAGGGTTTGAGAGAAAAATGGTTGAGTAATATCTAGAAAGCGTGAGAGTTCCAAATGAATAAAACATAAGATTTTTGGACCTTTATATAAGTCCTCAATTCCATACTTAGCCACTCTTATAGCATTTAATGCTATATCTAGAAGGTCAAGGGAAGAATGGGTCATTTGACCCATTTTTGGCCCATGTCTTCTTCTTTATTTTTGGGCCTTTTATTGAGCCCAATTCACTTAACTCAATGAAATCAATAATTTATCATTTTTAACTCATTTCATATGTGTTACGACAATATTCCCACTCACGTAATTCATATTCGTAGCCTCAATCCCAAAAACAAGTAATTCTAGCCACGTATGGCTTATTTTGACCGAAAGGGTAAAACCGTCATTTGGATGCCAAATTCGTCCACGAATAATCTTATCAAATGGAATTACAATTAATTCAATCATTCCATGTATATTCTCGTGGTTGTATAAGGAATGTGGCAAAAATTGGCCTGGTACGTCCCCGGGCACCCTTGGGACTTAGAAAAATTTCCAACTTTTGAAAGGTGCGCACAAGCAGCCTGGAATGCCCTTGGGCGCGCCAACTTGCTGTCTGTGCCCAAAAAATTTGGGAAATAAGCGGCCTGGCACGCCTGGCCCTTATTTTTTAAAACAATTTCATTTTCGCCTTTTCTTTGCGGGTTCGGTTAGATACTTCAAGTTCTATTCTTTAACTGACTTCTTACCTTTAATACCCTTTGTTTGTAGGTCCTCCAAGACTCATTTTTAACCCCACAAATGGTCCACTAAGTCACAAAACACTTTCTACGAAAGTCTAATCACATGTACGAGGGCCAATACCAACTATCTCATCAATAACATTACAAAATACATACGTATGGCTCTCGACACCTAAGTGAACATTGTTTAATGTCGTCAAGTAGGGTCGGGAAGGTACGGGGTGTTACACTATCTCAAGTTTAAATAATTCCATAAATCTTAAGGTAGTCAAATAAGTTCAGAAATGTACGGGGTGTTACAGTTTTCCCTCCAATCCATTTATGCTCAATCGCTGCTCCTCGATTATTGTATATTTTTGGGAACTTTGAGTCGACTGAGGAACTGAGAAACCACCATAGGGTGAGGGTCTGAGGCAATATTTGAGCTTTGTTCAACCCTCATCCTTTTCTTTTAAGTAACTCCCAAAGTAGGCAATGGTTCAAGAATATAAGTGTTATTACCTCCTTCTCTCTCACCAGAGGAGGTCAAGTTATATCTTGATAAATTAGAACCATGTTTCCAACCTGACTCCTCATTCTTAGAGACATAAAACTGAGCATGGGCCTTCCCTTGGCCTTTTCAGAGACCACTTTAGGTTTTTTTGAACCTATCTCTTGGGATTAGAGAGACTCAGAATGGAGACCTTTTGTTTGCTTAACCCTTGAGAGGATAAGTACGTGAGTGTTTCTTAGCGACGTGCTTGGGTTAAACCATATCTACAAAAGAAATCAAACATGTACTAGACAATGGTTAGCAATCAACACAAATTTCTAGGTTTGTATCGCCAAACACCTTAGGGTAATCTCCAAAGAGTTTGGCAAACCTCAAACTCTGTCGCCAAACTTAACAGTTTGCAGGACAAAGTTTGGCAAAGTGAAGTTAGAGTTTACCGATTTGCTAAATAGTTTGGCAATACTCCCTGCACATCGCAAAACTATTAAGGCATCACAAAACTTGCACCTTAATTAGCCAACCTCAACTGTCACTTTAGGTGATATGAGGAGCATATCGGCGATCCTCCACATTGTTTGGTGCATACCGAAGTTTTCAACCCTATCTCCAAAGTGTTATATTCCCTAACTTGAATATTTAAACCCTTCAAGTAATTTCAATGGCAATTTTAACCAATTTCAACCATGGGTACACAGACTTCCTGATGTGTGGCCAAAATTACATATATTTAGTACTATTTACCTCGTATTTAGTATTTTTATTTGTCCTTTTTGAGTATTGATATTTTATGAATTATGCTTAATATTATATTTTTATTTGTAGGATTAAATTGGTGTGAAGATAAAGAAATTTGGAGCAAAAGTGGAATTAAAAACGAGAAGTTATATAAGAAAATCAAGCAAGCAGCTTAATGGATTAAATTAATTATACTAATGAATTTCTAACATTCAAGTTGAATTGCATGCTGAATTGAAGTTGAGGCCACATGGCCACTGACGCAATACAGTACAATTTGGACTGGGTTTTTATTTCTCAGTCCATTTTGGACTCAACTATTTTATTTTGGGGGTTTTCTTGCACCTATAAATATTCCACAAAAATAGTTTTTATGTAATTTTCAGAACATTGAGTACCTTGTAAACTTTTTAGAGAAAGCTTGGAGCCGCCGTGGAGGCCGGAGAAAATTAGTTTATTCTTTTCTTCTCCATCTTTATTAATTTTTCTTTGATAATTCAAGATTCCGGATTCATTTAACTCAATTTGTAAGTTCATAATTATGATTTTGTCTATGATTTCTAATTGTGATTTTCAAACCATGAGTAGCTAAATACCACAACTAGGGTTGTAGGAACCATGATGAATTAGGTTAAAATACATAGTAATTTTTGGAATGGTGTGAATGCATGTATTGTTATTTCCTTCGTTTTGATTGCTCTTCTAATGGTTGCAAACGTTAGAAACTCGCCTGTATTATAAACTTGCTCGAGAGAGAGGTAGAGATCAGGAAAAGGGAATAACAACAGATATTTGAAGCTATCAACCTTCATCTAATAACTTGAGCCTTAGCGGGAATAGTTATCTAAGATCCTGGACAAGGGTTAGTAGTGCGACACTCGAAGACCGAGAGGAGAAGAGTGAAATTTTTCTAACCAAGGTCGAGAGACATTTAGATGAACCTAACTTGTTAGATTTTTCATGCAACACATCGGAATAGATCACTAGTACGTAGAACCTACGGATTTATGAAGTCATGGGGAACACAATCCTAGTTCATCATTCTCATTGACTTTCTCAGCATAAATTGATATTTGTTTACTTTTTACTTCAAACTAAAAATTGTTACTTGTTCTTTTAAATCCCCCATTGAAAATAAACGACTAAAAGTCTAAATAACCACATTGACCTAGATTCTAACCATATTCCTGGTGGGATCGACCCTAACCTAGTTGGGTTCTATATTTGATACAGCGACCGCATTATACTTTTCTGGAGGTATATTTTGGGCGACATCACTTCCCCAGGTTCTACTACCAACACAATGAATTGACAATGTTTTCCTTAAGAATGACGTCACCCAATATATCATTAGGAAAAATCATTCAAATCCGAAGGTCTATTTATACGATTAACACTAACATTAATACCATTCCAACGACCTCTAATCCAACCCAAAAAAATGAATTCAAGTTCTATTCAAACACAACACAGATTAAATCCCTAACTTAGCTAGCCCTATATGCCTCCATTCGAACATTCACACAATAAAGCAAATCTGATCTCTGATTTAGCATGAAAATAGGTATGATTTCAGATTCCAATCAATCAAAATGATAAAATAATGAAGGTAAAGCACCATATATAGAATAATATAAATTTAGAATTAAACCAAGAATTTCTAACATTCAAATAGGAGATAAAGATTGATTAAATAGAGAACAACATACGGTGGTGCTGGGGTTCCGACATGGTGGTGACAGCAGCGGTGCTTGCACAATGGTGGTGGTGATTCGAGTGAAGTGAGATGAGAGTGTGAGTGTGTGTGTGTTGGTCGTATGATTTGAGTAAAATGGGTAATTGGGTTAAGATTTTAAAAACATAGAAGTGGAATAGACAAAGTCAAGAAGTCAAATTGTTGCCTTTTTAAATATGAATGAGTTTGACAATAGGAAGGAGGATCTCCCAAATATTCGGTGCTGTGCAGAACACACATAGTATTGCTGAATTTAACAATTACTTTAACTTAGACACATTATTTTAGGTGAAGTACTTTACTAATAGACGAGGACATAGCCTAAGTGATTGGTGATTCAACAAATAGTGAAGAGTATGTCCGAGTTTAATATTTCTTAAAACTTAGGAGATCTAGTTAGGTAAAAGGACTTCAGCTATTCGCCGAAGCATTTGGCGAATCACCAAAGTCACTATTCTGGATCTCAGTGCATGGTCTCCAACATTTATTTACTCCGACTTGTTTTGTGACATGTGTTCCACATTCCAACCCTATTATACACCTGCACCATGCAAAAAACATTATTCAAAACAACAAAAAGTAAAACTTGGGTTGCCTTCCAAGAAGCACCTTAGTTATCGTCGTGGCACGACGCCTTTTCTTATTAATCAAACATCTTTGAAGCGAAGTGACTCAACTGTAGAAACCCATGGGACAACAACATAGAAATTATTCAAACGGTGGTCATTCACCCAAAACTTTCTCTTCTCATGGTCGTCCAACTCAACTACACCACTAGGATAAGCGTGCACCATTTTGAAAGTTCCTGACCGTTTGGACATGAGTTTCCCTGCACAAAATTTTATCCTTAAGTGAAAGAGAAACACTTCATACCCAACTCAAAATTCCCTCTTCAATATCTTGGCATCATTCCACCTCTTCATTCGATCTTTGTAGATAGTAGAGCTTTCATAAGCCCAAAAGCAAAATTCATCAAATTATTGCAATTGCTCCACTCTAGACTTAGAAGCTTCATCCCAATCCATGTTTAGATTTCTCAAAGCACAAAGAGCATGGTGTTCTATGTCAACAAATAGATGAAAAGCATTCCCAAAAACAAATTAATAGAGAGATATTCCAATTGGTGTTTTAAAAGCTGTACGGTATGCCCAAAGAGCGTCATCTAATTGTCTCACCTAATTAGTTCGAGCCACATTGTCTATTTTCTCCAAGATTTCTTTAATCTCCATATTCGACACTTTAACTTAGCCACTAGTTTGAGGGTGGTATGGTGTATCAACCTTATGCTTGACCCCATACTTTTCAAACCACGTACTAAACACCCAATTACAAAAATGAGAACCACCGTCACTAATAATTGATCATGGAGTCTCAAACCTTGTAAAGATATGCATCTTCAAGAAAAATGTGACACTTTTACTCTCATTATTTGGCAACATAATTGCCTCAACCCACTTTAATACAAAGTCAACGTCCACCAAAATATACTTATTCCCATCTAAGCTCATAAAGGGCCCCTTGAAATCAATTCCCCACATATCAAATAATTCGACTTCAAGATTAGGCTTCAAGGGAATTTTGTGCCTCCTTGAGATGCCCCCTTGCATTTGACATTGCACATAAGACCAGACCAACTCATGAGCATCCCTATGAAGCGTAGGCTAATAGAAACCACTCTAAAGGACTTTAGCGGTCGTCCTTACACTACCATGGTGACCACCAAATTGAGAAGAGTGGCAAGCCCAAAGAATAAGCTGTATTTATGATTCCATAACACACCTATAGATAACTCAATTTTTGTATTCCCTAAATAAATAGGGTTCATCCAAACAATATAGCTTCACATCATGAAGGAAATGCTTTCTTTTATAATGATTCATATATTTGGGGAGTAAACCACACATGACATATTTTTCATAGTCCACATACCATGGTTCCACATCCCCCTAAAGACACATGACAAGATCGTCGGGAAAAGCCTCATTAATGTCAATTTTACCCAATTTCTAATTATTAGATTCAAGGCAGGATATATGATCTGCCATTTGGTTCTTGCACTTTTTTCTCTCTTTGACCTCGAAGTCAAATTCTTGAAGTAACAATATCCATTTGATTAACCCTGGTACAGCTTACTTCTTGGTAATCAAGTATCGAATAACGACATGGTTGGTTTGAATAATTTCTTTGGTGCCTAACAAGTAGGTACCAAAATTTTCAAAAGCCTAGACAACATCAAATAATTCTTGTTCCACAACCATATAGTTCCTTTGTGCATCATTTAAGGACTTGCTTTCATAGTAAATCGGGTGGAAGAGCTTGTTTTTCGTTGGTTGAGAACCACACCTAGTGCTATTCCACTTGAATTACATATAAGCTCAAATGGTAATGGATAATTTAGAGACACTATGATAGGTGCCGATACATGTTTCTCCTTGAGGAAATTGAATATCCTCACACAATCCCCATTAAAACCACACTTTGCTTCTTTTTTTTTTCATGAAGCTTGCACATTGGGTAGGATATCTTGGAGAAATCCTTTATGAATTGTTGATAGTAGCCGACATACCCTTAAAAGCACTGCATACCCTTAATGGAGATTGGAGGGGGCAACTTGGCAATTACTTTGACTTTGGCTTGGTAAACTTGAATGCCTTGCTCCTATATCTTATGCCCAAGAATAATTCCTACCTTTACTATGAAATGACATTTTTCCCACTATAGAACAAGGTTTGTTTCAACACACCTTTATATAAATTCTCCCAAATGCTCAAGAGAAGATTTAAATGTATCACCTACTACAGAAAAGTCATCCATTAAGACTTCTATTGTGTCTTCTACCATGTTTAAAAATATTGACAACATGAACCTTTTGAAGGTGGTGGGAGCATTGCATAACCCAAAAGGCATACATTTAAAAGCAAATAAACCATACAGACTTGTGAAAGTGGTCTTCACTTGGTATTCGAGGGCTATGGATATTTAGTTTTATCCAGAATACCCATTAAGGAAATAATACCAGCCCCGCTGCTCCAAACAATCGAATATTTTGTCTGTGAAAGGCATAGAGAAATGGTCCTTTTTCATCCATGAGTCTAGTTTCTGGTAATCCATACATACTCGCCAACCCGTAATCGGTATAACAGGGATAAGTACATTATTCTCATTAGAAACCACTATAAATCCTCCTTTCTTAGGTACACATTGCATCAGGCTCACCCACGTCCTATCTGAGATTATATACACTACGCCCGTATCAAGCCACGTAATGGTTTCCTTCTTAACCACCATTAGAGGATTCAACCTCTTTTGATGTTCTATACTTGGTAGACATTCAGGCTCCAACTTGATTTTATTATTCAAATACTGGGAGTAATCTCGATAATGTCGGCGATAGTTTACCCAATAGCCCTTATGAATTTCTTCACTACTGATTTCAAATCCTTGACTTTTCATAACAATAATTCCACCTCTATAATGACACGAAAAGTATTATATTTCCCCAATTATACATAGCAAAGATGATAAGGGAGCAGCTTGGGTTCATGTTTTGGAGGATCCTCTATAGATGGCTTGGTGGGAGGACTCTCTCGATTCTTAATATCAAGGTCAAGCTTATGCGGGTTCTTGTTGAATAAACCAAGGTCGTTCGAAAAAGCTAAAACCACATCATATTCTTCAACATATACACTCCCATAGTTCCACAAGACCGCCGCTAATGTCTCACTTATAGGATCCACCTTCAATGTATTGCAACCTTATCATCAGTTACATCAATATCCAAAATCATTTGCAAATCTCTAGGTTGCTTTAAGGACTTACATACATTACAGGTGACTTCATCACTATTGACCTTAAATTTTAACTCACCACAATCCACATCAACAAAATATCTTTTGATAATCAAGAAGGGCCTACCAAGAATCATGGGGACCTCATAGTAAATCTAACAATCAAGAATAACGAAATTGTCTAATAAGCAATGCATAGAGGACTCCCACTGGTCACTTAATAGATAAATCTGACATAAATAGCCTCATAGTGGTGGCTTTAGGAGTTCTCAAGCCTAACTTTTTTAAAAAGGCCAATGACATCAAATTTATGCTCGCTCCTGGATCACACAAGGCATTACCAAATTGATAAACACTAATAGTACAAGGAATGGTAAATGCCCTTAAATCTCCTTTCTTCACCACCATGTTACTAGAAATTATTGCACTACAATTATGTGATACTTCAAAAATTTCAAAATCCATGATTCTCTTTTGGGTTACCAAGTCCTTCATAAACTTAGCGTAACCAGGCATTTAGAGCAATGCCTCTACCAATGGGATATTCATGGATAAATTTTTGAACTTAGAGAGAAACCTTTTGAATTTAGTATTGTCCTCTTTCTTCTTGAGTCTTTGTGGGAACGGTGGAGGTAAATTGATTGTTGTATTTGAAGCAACCGAAATTTCTTCCAATTTTTAAACATTTTCATTGACGACTTGTTGTTTATCTTTTTTTTCAACCATATTTTCAACTTCTCCTAGTCTTTCAGTATTCAACTCTTTGGGAATAGAAACTTTTCATTTGACTTGTCAACCCTCTTTCTCTTTACACATGCTTGATCTTCAACCACCTTATCATTGGGCTCATCATCGAGATCCACTATCTCACCACCAAGTGTCTTTCCGATCCTAGTAGCAATGGCCATGTAATGAGCATCATTTCTGGGATTTGTCATGGTATCACTAGGGAGCCATCCCTTTTGCCTAGGATTGAGGTGAGATGAGATTTGGCTCAATCGGGTGTTAATTTGTTTTATTGAAGCTGTATGGGAAGTGACTATTTGGTTTAATTGAGGTAAATCACTCTTAATTTATTTGAGCATCTGGTCACTCTCTTCAAATCTATTGAGAATTCTAGAATGCCTATCTTTCTTTTTGTATCTTTCTGAATCTATGGAGGTGGACACTTTGGAATTTTTTTATCATGAGGTAGGACATATCTATTATTATCATGATCCTCTTCCCTCCAATATGGATCTTTATTCCTTGTACCTTCAATCACGATCATGTTCATGATCTCTCCAATCTCGATCTTTGTCTCTCCAATCTCTATCTCTATCTTTCCAACCTTGATTCCCGCCTTGCCTTTGATAGATAGGCTGGGAACCCCATATTTGATTCGACAAGAAATGGATCTGTTCATTAAGTGAATCGGATTCATCATCCTCATAAACTTTATTACCTCTTGAAGCTACGACATTAACCATTTTGTGGGTTGACCCCATTAAGTGCTTTCTCAAGAGATCCATTTATGTCATTATTTTTGCCATATTTTCATCCCGCTCTTCATATTTATTTCTTTGCTCATGGATCACTAAAAATTAGGAGGGAGAACTCATGGACACCTTGGCATCTTGGGTGTGCTAAACTTGAATTTGCTTAGTCATTTGATCAAGCAAGCCCGTAGAAACTCCAAATGTTTGGTTTATCAATGACCCACCAGCCAAATTGTCCACTACGGTCTTGTTCAAAGAATCCAAATATCAATAGAAGATTTGGAGCAACATCTTATTAGGTATTTCATGGTTAGGGGAATAAAGTAACTTCTTCTTAAATCTTAGTCATGCCTCATCTAAGGGCTCACACTCAGTTGGCAAAAATTAGTAATTTCATCTCAAAGTTGAAGCATGCAAGATGGAGGAAAGAATCTATCAAGGAATACCTCTGTTAAATCAACCTATCAAGTAATGGACCCCTCGGGAAATTCCATAAGACAAGTAACCACCTCTCCCATCAATGAGAAAGGGAAAAATCATAGCTAAATGGAATCTTGGGAGATGTTTGCGTAGGGAACAATTGTAGTCGGATGGAATCTTGGGTGATGTTTGCGATGTCTAAAGGGGTGAAAACAATAATGAAATTCTTGAAGTGCATGTTTGTGTCTTTATGTGGTTGACCACCAAACATCTCCTTCATTTGAACCAAGTGAAACATGATGCTAGTGACATGGAAAGTTGCATTGCCTATCATGGGTGATAGGCAACTAGTGCTAGACCTTCCGGCATCTCCTAATTGGTCATCATCCTTGAATTGCCCTTCAAAAGTTGCAGCCACACTACCGTGTTGACTCATATTTTTCACCTAAACAAAACAAAAATAACAAAAAAAGTACATTTAAACTATGGGTAACACAAAAGATTCACAACACTACAATAAATGAATGCTAACTTTCATTCCCCAGCAATGGTACCATTTTTGATAATGCTCAATTAAATCAGTTAAGATGCACGCGGTCATTAGAAATATATTTACCCAACTCTTGAGTCAGGATCGATTCCACAGGGAATGAACAAGAAAGATTCACCTTAGATTGTAATAATTCACAAAATACTTCCTCGTATAGTTATAATGCACTAAAATAAAATGGGTGTTTTGGAAGAAATTTTGAATGCTTTTCAATTCAAAATATCAATTATGAGTTTGATTTGCAATAATGAGAACTTGACAATTTTAATTAAATGATAAAGTAACTTATAGTTATGCTTTCATGAGTGTGAATGCATACATGGGTAAGTTAGCATTTGGTTTAATTCAATTAAAGTGATGGGTATGCTAGATTTTGAGTCTTAATGCTAATCTTTCAATAAAATACTAAATTTCACTGGTGGGTTCTTTCAAAAACCTCACATGTATTTCTTTATAACCAATCAACTACCTCAATTTGCTAGCCTTATGTGTAAGATCTATCATTAAATGATAAGAATCAAGTCATTGTTAACTATTAGTCCTCACCCTTATCCCTCCTGTCAAGAATAATAAAGGATCTAAGCTCAATTAGAGTTTGCAACATCTAATTTTTGGTTGGTTACATGGAGTAATGGCTAAACACAAAACAAGTAATCAATTAGGAAAGCAAATAAACACTACACATGCAATAATCACTACTCAATCATGACATAACCCCAAGTTAGGGAAATTAGCCAGGTATATTAAGAGAAAGAGAAATTATACCAATATACTCGTTGAAATCCTCACTCAGATCTAAATATTCACAAGTAAATATCCAAATCCAGTGTAAAAAACCAAATACTAAGCTAATCTCAATATTAGGATTTCAATTACAAGTTTCTAGATCTCAATTTCAGTAAAAGATAGGGTTGTAAGCTGCCAAAAAGCCTTTTATAGCTGTAGGAAAAACAGAGCCAAGAAATTATAAAATTTCCACTGAGATCACTTTGGCGATGAGTAGAATGCATCACTAAAATCATCGGCGATGTGCCAAAGTAAAACTTTATCGCTGATCTAGCTTGAACTTGAGCTTCAATGGTTGGCAATTGTTAACTTTTGTGATGGTTTTCTATCATTGCGAAACATCGCAGTGATATTCCAAACTCTGTGACCTCATCACTGAAATGCTTCCTTTGGAACTTGAATAAATTATTAACTTTGGCAACA
The DNA here is from genome assembly GCA_031232105.1 of Capsicum rhomboideum. Lineage (NCBI taxonomy): Eukaryota > Viridiplantae > Streptophyta > Magnoliopsida > Solanales > Solanaceae > Capsicum > Capsicum rhomboideum. Next base: position 39,334,327 of record CP124719.1, on the reverse strand, counting down.
GATTGGAGATATGTTGTAGGGTTTGGTGATGTACCAAACTCTTGGGTGATGCCATCTTTACTTTTTAGCTCAATTTCTCTATTTTTTTGCTTTCTTATGCTTTGTTGACCACATCTTATCTTCAAACCTGAAAAACAAACAAACTAACATTAAAAGTAACTCAAAATGGCATTGACGACTTGATTTCTTACCAATTTTAGGCCAAATGAGTCATGAAAAGCCGACTCATCAGTATGGTAAAATGGTTTGAGTTCAAGGATAAGTTTTTTTGGTATTTCTTTACTCGAGTATTGAAGAGGGGTTAAGGTTAGAGAGTTCTTAAATTTGGAATAGGGTTCCATTAGTACGAAGAAGTATGGTCTCAATATCACCCAACTATCTCTCTATGCTCCAGGTATGGTATCCGATAGGAGAAATTAAATGAGTTTTTTTGTTTCAGGGCTATCTAAACTTTCAAATAAAGAGGGTAAGGTGGAGATATTGATCAGTGACATGGATATGGCTCGGTTTATGATTCATGTTTAACAAGTCTAGGAGGGTAAGTTAATTGGGCGGAAAGAGTATCAAAGTAAGAGGGCCGAGATGGCCAATCATGATTACCATCAGTAGAGGTCCAAAAATAGGAACTAGTCTTCCTTCTGTAATAATTCATTTAGATCAGCTCCATATTTAGGTAATGCACCATCTTTTACATTCCACAATGATCATAGGTTTAGAGCTTTGGGCCCTTATCCTCAGGGCAATGTTGCACAGGGACCTTTATATCCCTTTTCCAGCAAGTGTGGGAAACATTATTTGGGCGAGTGTCTGTATAGTAGGGATTGTTGTTTCTGATGTAGATAATAAGGTCACATTCTGAGAGTTTGTCCTTTAGTTAGATAGGGAAATAGGGGAAGTAGATCCCAGATTACTCCATCAGCTCCGACAGGTCATAGTACTCAAAAAGGTAATGATTCAGGTATCAGTATATGTCTGAACTACTTCTATGCTTTATCCATCCATCAGGTTTAGAAGAGTTCCCATTATGTTATCCCAGATATGTTGAAATTTTTCTCTCTTAAAGATTATGCTTTGTTAGATCCAAGAGATACATTGTCTTTTATGACCCTTTATAATGTTGTGAAGTTCAAAATTAGTCCCAAATAACTCTTTGAGCCCTTCTCTATTTCCAATTTAGTTGGTGATTCTGTTCTAGCTAAACGAATCTAATGAAATTGTACCGTGTCCATTCTTCATAGAGATACTATAACCGATCTAGTAGACTTAGACATGGTAGATTTTGATGTCATCTTAGGTATGGAATGGTTGAACTCATATTATGCTTCAGTTGATTGTAATTCCCAAATTATGAAATTTTAGTTTCCAAATAAACCCATATTATAATGGAAGGGTAGTATTGTTGTGCCAAAAGCTTGTTTCATCTCTCATCTCAAAGTGAGAAATTTGATTTCTAAGGGTTGCATCTATCATCTAGTTCAGGTTATGGATTCCAGTATTGAGATACCTTCTCTTCAGTCAGTTCTTGTAGTTAATGAGTTTCTTTGGTTAACATTTAGTTATAACAAGGTCGTATGAGAATTCTATCCATTCCATCAATTGCCGAATATAACTTTTAGGTTAGTAGAATATTTGTTTTAGGTCTTGACACATTCGGATGGATTTTGAGTACAAGGTCGGAAAGTTAGAAGTTTAAGGCATAGATTTTTCTTTGATCATTACTTGTTGACAACAACCTTTATTCAATGGTCTGACGATTCCATTGAGTTCAGAATGTCATTTTAGTCTAGTAGCATAATCGATTTATGTTCACGGGGTTTCGAACAAATTCAAGGGGTTCATTCAATGATTTTTGGTTTAGACTTGTTGCTGTTTTTTGCTTTCGAATGGTGCAGAACTTTGTTCATAATGATCGTGCGAATTTTAGCCTTTATGGCAAAGGCCTTTCTCCTTATGAATGCAATCACATAGTGGGTGACCACAATCGCAAAGGGTAGATTGATCAATGAATTGTAATCACACATACCCATCCGTGAACACAAAGGGTTACCTGGTCGGGTCCATTTTGGGTCATTCTTTGCTTTGTAATTGAAAATGTGGGTATTATGATAGAAAAGAGTAATGTGACAGGGCAAAATTTAAACCCCATTTTTTATTATAAACCTCATAACTCAATTTTTGAAGATTGAGAACTATATTTTGAGGGATTCAAAATCTGTTTTTCAGGATTCTTCGTTGAGTATGATTTTTATACTATTTTTACACAATCTCCATTGACTTATTTATGATTTCATCTTTAAATCATAGTTTTTCAAATGAGAAATTTGGAGATTTTGGGCTGAAGTTAAGAAATGGTATTTTGAAAATTTGAAGGACAATTTTAACTCTGTTTTGATAAAAATTCATATTTTAGTTCCTTAAGGTATGGGCAACATAATCATCAAATTAAATTCCAGTTTTACCCTTGTAGACTCAGGGTTGATGTTTTGGTTAACGTTTTGGACTCGAAATTTAAGTGTAGCAATATGAGTGTCCATGGTTTAATTTTTTTATATAGAATATGTATTTGATTATATTAGGCTTGTTTGGAGGCTCTTCAAAAAGATATGTGATGTACCTTGGTTTTATATTGCTTTTGATGGTTAAAACATGGAAAGTGTGCATGGTCTTGAGTATGTTTTTGTAGTTATGATGTGTTTTTGTGTGTTTGTGTAGGAAAATTGGTCTCAAAAGATAAAGTTGAAAAACAAGATGAAAATTTCTAAGTACTAACTTGTGGAAGCAAAGTACAAAACATAGGGTGAAGTACTTATCGTACTCAGCCTCATACTGATGACCAGAGATGGTATGATTTTGAATTTAATAACATGACTCATCCAAAGACTCATGACTTGATAGTGTGAGTTGTACTCTTAGATATAGATGGAAGTTCAAAATAATTGAAATCATTCCCAAAAGGATGAGTCATCCTATGACTCATGACCATCAGTACGAATCATAATATGGACTGGTGAGGAGGATATCTAAATGTATACAAATAAAGGCTCAAGACCATGAGTTAGACCATCAGTTGTAGTCCTAGACTATGAATCGTGGAATGATCCGTAGGAACTGGAAGAATTTATGTGATTTTTGGAGAACTATGAGTTGAAAGCTTCAAAACATGAGTCGTACCTTCAATATACGATTCGTACATTGATGATGGGCCAGTGATACACCAAAACTACAACTCTCTTAAGGAAGCGTAAGCGGTCTTTCTCAAATATATAAACCAAAATAGGTTGGGGTCAAATTCCACAGGGAATATGGTGATATTTAAGTCGTATGTAGTTCAGTTGATTGTTAGTCAGCAATTTCCATGAAATGGAGAGGGGTGTTAACTTCAACGATTTGTAATCAGTATCCAATTTGTTTCTAGTAATCAATGTTAGAGAGTCAAGATATAACTCAGTAGAGAAACTAAATGAGGATTGTGTTCACCATGGCTACTATTGCAATTAAGTGTCAAGCAATACATAGGATTCTCATGATATCAGGAAATACTAAGTTATCAATCTCTACAATTCACCCAACTATTTTTCAATCTAATTTGGGTGATTAACACTTTAATTCTTCCGAACATAAAGATGATCTTATTCAAATTGGATTTCACTTCGAGTTGGTTAATCTTATTAAGACATCAACCGTTAGACGGAGGTTAAAAGCCCGAATTCTTGTTCAGAATCTTTTACCCATTTTAATTATTTATTTCAAGCGAATTAACCCTAAAGCATGTCTAATGCTTGCAACCATTAGAAATAGGTTAAGTACAAAAAGATTATCAATGCAATTCTCTTTATCATTCAAATCCTAACAAAATTAACATAATAATAACAAATTGCCCATGGTTGTGGGAGTTTAGCTACTCATGATTTTCAGAGAAGATATATAAAAGGAATTCATACATTAGAAACATAACCATACAAAATATGAATGCACACTTCAATTGTCTTCTAAGAATAAACTAGAAATCCAATAACCCAAGAACAAGTTCAAAATTCAAAATATTTCTCCAAAAGTAACGTCTAAAGTGAGCTAACAAAAGATAGTGAGAAAAACCCTAAGAGATGCTATTTATAGTAGGAGAGACTTGAATTTAAAATAAAATATCATATTTGATCCGCTCACAGTTAACACTTAGTTTGATGGCTCGTCAACTGAAGTCTTCAACTGAGCTCTTCTTGATTGATATTCTGCCTAAGGTTGACGACTTGAGTTGACAACTCGTCAACAGGTTGATAGCTCCTCAACTAAAGTCTTCAACTAATTTTCTTCTTGGCTGTTATTCTGCCTAAGGTTGACGACTTGAGTTGATGGATTATCAAAAAGTTGACAGCTCGTCAACTGAAATCTTCACCGAAGTTCTTCTTGTCTTATGTTCTGCCCAAGGTTGAAGATATTAGTTGACGTGTTGTCTATAGGTTGATCTCTCCTCAGCTAAAGTCTTTAACTAATTTTCTATTGCCTTGTGTTCTTTCCAGGGTTGACGATATCAGTTGACTGCTTGTCAATAAGTTGGCAGCCCATCAACTACCCTTTTTAGCTCATTCTCCCTTGTTTTCTCCAATGTCAACTATCCTGCACAAAGAGGTAAAATACCATTGAAAACAACGAAAGTTGCTTAACAACTTATAACTATTCTTAGTCAAAAGCCTCAAATGTGCCATCAAAATGCCGGCACATTAACACCCTCCACTTAGAAAATTTGCTTGTCCTCAAGCAACTCAACGCTATATTATGCAAACATCAAGATTTCTAAGGAACAAACAATAGTTGTACATTAAAATTGATGCCAACAGATTAGTTAACTCCATATACATGAACTATTTACCAACCAACCAATAGGGATCCCTGCTTGGCATTATAATACTATAGGAAACATTATATATACTCAAAGTAATCGATCTAACAGCTAGCAGTCTAAAGTGCTATCCACATGCCCTCACTACAAAGAAGTCCCTCACACAGAATATCAATTTTACGTAGGGACTTAAACTCAAACCTCTCACTCTCACAACAAATTTCAAACATTGCACATGCGATACCATAGGATTGCCCTTACCATTCCATTTTGTTTTTTCAGAAGGTTGACTAGCATCACTACAGGACTTTACTTGGCTTGTAAAAAAGGCTTGGGTACTGGTAGGATACATTTAGGATTTAGTAACTCAACCTTCCTTGACATCTATGGACTTTCATCTTCACCAATGCTTGCTAATCTCGCCCTTATTCTCATTTACTCTCTATCGACTTACATTCACGTGTACCCAACTCTTTTGTCTAGACTTTGTCTTTTTCTTTTTTTTTCAGTCTTTTTTTTTCTCTTTTTTTTTTTCATTCATTTACAAGCTCACACCCCCTAGCTTTCCTTTCCTTTTTATTCCAACATCTAATCTTTTCATACCTAATTTCACTCATCATAGTGTCCACAGTAGCCATGCTCAACTTAGGAAATTTGCCTGAGTTGAGGTGCATAATGTCCAAGGAAGGACCAGGGCCAAAATAGAGTCACGACAATAAAAATGGAAAGGTGAATGGTTATTGCACAAAAAAGGTTTAGTCAGCTCAAACATGGATCAAAGGGATAAATTATATCATTTGGATGATCTATTTAGGCTAAATGGACTAAAATCAAACATGGCTTGTGATCCTTTCCTAAACAACCAACTTATCACCAAATAGAATGAACTGGTCAAGTTCTAGATGCATGCACAAAGTAAGAAAGTTATACAAAAGACTCACACAGTCCTGATATGGAATAAAATAATCACCACTGACTATTCATTTTATGCACAAGATTGAGCAAACATCGCTATATTCATATACTACTAATGACAAGTACATATCTACAATGGTCAATTTAGCAAACAACATCACATATACAACTTTTTAATGGGTCCTCATTTTTCAAAATTCTAAAACAACAACTATAATCGATTCCCTATCCTCTTTTTGTGTACACAATACAAACATACTACTTAATAAAACACAATCATAACACAATTATAACAACCTAAACATGCCAATTCTACTAGATAACACATGAGAGAAAATAAACATGGCAAGAAAAACCCTCATGTTGACACATGTATCCCACCCTCCAACAAAAAGCTATGCATTGTCCCCAATGCATTATCCAAAAATTGTAAGAACTGGTGTGAGGACGTACCTGTGGTGCCCTAGGTGCTTGTGTTATATGACACAGTGTATGTTGCAACATCTACTGTAGAATAAGCAGTAGAGGCACCAAGGATGACCGGTGCTCTCAAAATAGTCATTGGTGGAGTAGAAGACTCCACACTCAGCTTAGTAGCAACAAATGCCCTTGGTGGGCCACTAGAGGAGGCTCTCACAGCTCGAGCTCGCAAAGCTTTTTCTTACGGTTCTTAAGCCACTCATTCTCTCTTCTTTACTTCTTTTATTTCTTTCTTCTCTTACTTTTTCCTTTTTTTCTCAACCCTTTCTGGGTCGTCTTTGTCTTTTTTTTCCTCTTACTCTTTTCCTTGGCTTTTAGAGGTTTTCCCGTAAAATAATACAAAGGTTCCTCTTTATTCTTTGACATCTCAACTTTAGGTATCATGAGTGCCAAGATGGGTCTTTTCTATAGTTCAGTAATGTCAGCTCGGGCCCTTTCCAGTTCCACTCCAAACTTGGCCATATCCGGCAAAGTATTAACTTTCAGTTGCTCATTTATTTGACGCTTCATATTGTGAATGCTTTAACTATCAAAATTTATTATGATAGTATCCAATGTTTCCACAGTGAACTATTCCTCAATAGGTACCTCACTATCAGCCTCATCAATAATATTAATAACCGAGACAACCCTCATGTCTCTCGATTGCTTAATCGATTAACAAACATTGAACTTTATCTCCTTATTATTCAATCTAAATTTCAACTCGTTGCTATTCATGTCAACCAACACTTTTCCAGTGGCTAGGAATGGTCTACCCAAGATTATGGGTACTTCAATGTCCACTTCACAATCAAGGATCACAAAGTCAACTGGAAATATAAAGTTCTTGAACTTCACTAGCACATCATGCAATATCCCCACTGGCTTCTTGACCAATGATCAACCATCAATAGACGCATATTCATCAATTTGTGGGCTCCCAATCCTAACTATCAATAAATAGCTAGTGACATCAAATTTATGCTAGCACCAAGGTCAGACAAGGCCCTTTCAAAATTAAATGCACCAACAATGTAAGGAATAATAAAAGCACCTGGATCTTCCTTCTTTTGAACTAGCGATCCTGAAGCAATCACACTACAGTGATGGATGTTGCCTTTCGACTCAAAGCTCACCGTCCTCTTTTTTGTGAATATGTCCTTCATGAACTTAGCATATCCTAGCATTTGCTTAAGAGCTTCCACCAATGGGATGTTTACTGAAAACTGCTTCTGCATGGACAAAACCTTATTAAACTTGCCATTCTCCACTTTCTTCTTCACTTTGTGTGGAAACGAAGAAGGAGGCCTAGGCATTTGGGTTAGAGGTCTTGTAACCTCCATACCCTTCTCCTTATTTATTGCATCATCATTCTTCAAGTTGGTAGATTTTTTAGCAACTATCTTCTGGTCACAACTATTTTTTAGCTTCTTAAACTCGATTGGACTCTCATCAATGTTAACAACATCAACTTTTGTCTCATCTTCGGTGGCAAAGCCCTCCACATTTGTTTAAACTATAGGATGTGGTTTTGGTAATACTTTACCACTTCTTGTGGTGATGGATAAACAACTCCCATCATTCTTAGGATTCAACTCTATATCACTTGACAAAGTACCACTCTTCCTCTAATTAAAGGTTGTGGACAACTGACCGATCTGGTACTCCAATTGCTTGATAGAAGTGGAGTGGTAATCGACTAGTTGACTCATTAAAGACAAGTCAGTATTCATTTCTTTAATAGCTGCCTCAGTGGATTTTACTCCTTTCAACAACTTAGTCATCATTGCCTCAAAATAAGGCTTCCACGAATCATTAGTAGGATTATCACGACTCCCTGGTGGAACATACAACCCACTTCTGTCATTCTTATTCTCTCAATTCCCTTACTCATGATCTTTATAACCAGCTTTGTCATAGTAGTTATCTCTTTGATAGTTTCGACCTTGGTTTCCTTGGCCGATGGCCCAACCCCCCCTCTCCCCCTGGTTATATAGATAGTTTGCTTCTTTTTTAAAATCAAATTTGGTTTCTCTACCTTACAAACCAACCGTTTTTACCTCTCAATGCTTCAGGATAAGAAATGTTTGTTATCAAATTCATCTGAGTTTTTATGTGAGACATATCCTGGTAATGCTCTTATTCTCTTTGGCATTGCTCGACTGATACACCCCCAATATATGTATTGCTTGCTATCTTAGAATCCCTCGTATACCATGCTCTACTGGTTTTTGTCAGCCTATCAAGTATCACGATTGAATCTGTGAAATTGTGTGTCATAAAAGAATCTCCAGCTGCATTATTGAATGTTAGCTTAGTATTCAAATTCAGAGACCTGTAAAATATCTCTATCAGATGTTCATCAGTCAACTTATGAATAGGACATTGAATTCGTTTCTTCTTGAAACTAAGCCAAGTCTCATGTAGTGCCTCATTCGGTAGCAGCCTGAAGTTGCTAATCTCATCCCTCAACTATAACATCCTGGAAGGAAAAAAGAATCTTTCTAAGAAAGCTACTTACAATTGCCTCTATTTTGTTATAGAATTAGTCATTAATTTAGTTAACCACAATGTCGCTATCCCAGACTGAGACAACGGGATCAACCTCAACCGAATCGCATTCTAACTAACCCCTGGAAAATCAAAGGACCTGTAAATTCCTATGAAGTTTACCAAATGCATATTTAGATTATCACCAGGCAACTCTCCAACTAAAGTCTTAAGGTTTAGCAGTTGAATCATCATACTGGTGATATTAAACTTTGTTCCAGGAGCTAGTGGTGGTAGGAGAATGGCTCCAGTGGCACCGACCCTATCCAAATCAGCGTCGTCGTCTTCATCGAGGGAAAAGTTCACAGTAGGATGCTGATGCCCTCTATCTCTTTGCCTCTGATTTTGGTTGGCTAGGACGACATTGCCAATATGTGGTCCATCGAGCTCATCACCCAATTCATTATCACCCAAATCATCATTTTGTGGTACATTCAAATTTTGTTGATGGAATTGTGCAGCAGTAAGTGCAACAAGCCTTGTTGCTTCCTGTTATTGTTCATCCATATTTCTTCTCAAAGTTCTGTTAAGCTCAGGATCATAGGGTAATAATGGTTCACCTGAACTTTAGGTACTTGGCATGCATAAGAATATACCCTGTAGTCGCAAAAAAGCAAATAAAAGTAAAATTTTGAAATAGGACTAAAAGTCAAATAAATACAACAACTTAATTGACAACCGTATTCCCCGGCAATTGCAATGAAATTTGATACACCCAAAATACAACTTCCTTAAGGAAGCGTAAGCGGTCATTGTCAAATATATAACCCAACAAAGGTTGGGGTCGAATCCCACATGAAATATGGTGATAATTAAGTCATATGCTGTTCAATTAACTGTTAGTCGGTAATTTCCATGAAACGCGAGGGGAGGGGGGGTAAACTTCAACGATTTGTAATCAGTAACCAATTTGTTTTTAGTAATCAATGTTAGAGTGTCAAGATATAATTGAATAGAGAAATTGAACTAGGATTGTGTTCACCATGTCTACTATTACAATTAAGTGTCAATAAATACATGGGATTCTCATGATATTATGAAATACAAAGTTATTGATTTCTACAATTCAACCAAATTTGGGTGATTACCACTTTAATTCTTCTGAACTTAATCTTGTTACAACATCAACCGTTAGACGGAGGTTAGAAGCCTCGAATACTCGTTGAGAATCTATTTCCTATTTTAATTCCTTATTTAAAGAGAATTAACCCTGAGGAATTTTTAATATTTGCAACCATTAGAAAAAGGTTAAGTACAAAAACATTATCAATGCGATTCCCGTTATCATTCAAATCCCAACAAAATTAACATAATAATAACAAATTCGCCATGGCGCCCAGAACCCTAGTTGTGGGAGTTTAGATGCTCATGATTTTCAAAGAAGATATATAAAAGGAATTCGTAGATTAGAAAAATAACCTATAAAACTACTAATTCACACTTCAATTGTCTTCTAGAATAAACAAGAAATCCAAAAACCTAAGAACAAGTTCAAACTTTAAAATATTGCTCCAAACGTAACGTCTAAAGTGAGATGACAAAAAATGGTGAGAAAAACCCTAAAAGCTACTATTTATAGTAGATGAGACTTGAATTTAAAATAAAATTTTAGAGCTGGCCTGCTAACTGTTGTCGACTTAGGTTGACGGCTCATCAACTAGTTGACAGCTTGTCAACCTAAGTCTTCAACTGAGCTCTTTTTGATTGATATTCTGCCTAAGGTTTATGACTTAAGTTGACATCTCATCAATTGAAGTCTTCTACTGATTTCTTCTTGGCTGATATTCTAACTAAGGTCTACGACTTGAGTTGATGGCTCGTCAACAGGTTGACAGATCGTCAACCGAAGTCTTAAAGTAACTTTCTCTTGGTTTGTGCTTTGCCCAAGGTTGATGATATCAGTTGAAGGCTATTCAATAGGTTGACTTCTCATCAACTGAAGTCTTCAACTAATTTCCTCTTCCCTTCTGCCCTGGGTTGACGATATCAGTTGATGGCTTGTCAATAATTTGGCAGCCCATCAACTACCCTTTTTAGCTCATTCTCCTTTGTTTCCTCCAATGTCATCTTATCCTGCACAAAGAAGTAAAATACCATTAAAAACAACAAAAATTACTTAACAACTTACAACTATTCTTTGTCAAAAGCCTCAAATCTGCCGTCAAAATGCCGGCACATCAGCTGACAATTCTATTTTGTTTAGGACATGATTTTTTTTGTCTATAAATACTTTCCTTAGGCTTTTATTTATGATTTATTCACCCTTAGTATATTTTTGCTTTTGGTGTTACTTAAGAACATAATCCCTTTTGTTTTTTAAGCAATAACAATCTTTGATTCTTGGATATTGATTGTGTTCTAATAATTCAAAATTCTGGGTTTTATCTATTCAATTTTATAATTATCTTTTCTATGATCAATTCCTATTTTCTTCTTACAAACATGATTAGATAAATCTCATAACTAGGGTTGTGGGAATTCTGATGAATTAACTAAGTAGGTTAAAGTACTTAATGATTCTTGAATGGTGTTCTACATGCATTTTTTCTCTCTTTATATTGATTGCATTTTAATGGTTGCGAATGTTATAACTTGACATAAATAATGACTTGCTTGACCAAAGAGGTATAGAATAGGAAAAGATATTAACAATAGAGATTTGAGGCTACCAACTCTCATCTAATAGCTTGAGCCTTAATCGATAAAGCTAATTTGAGATCAACAGTAAGGGCCTAAGTGATGAAATCATCAGGAACACAATCCTAGTCCACTCTCATTAGTTGATACGAACAACATTCTAATACTATGTTACTAAATCTTACAAACTATTACTTTTGACTTTAAAATCCACCTTTTTGAAAATAACCAACTATTAGTTTAAATTACCGCATTGACCTTGTTTCTAGCCATATTTCCTGTGAGATCGACCCCAACTTAGTTGGGTTTTATGTTTGATCAACCATTGCTTTATATTTCATTAGAAAGATTTATTTAGGCTACATCAAATTTTGGTGTTGTGGCCGGGTAATACAATTTATGATTAGTTCAATTGTGTTTATTTGACTGCTAGTCCTTATTTCCCAATTTACTTTATCTTGTTATTTTTGTCTATTTTAGGGTGTAAGTTAGTTTATGCCAAATACCTAAAGTCAATACAATCCCTTGATTCCTATTAACAACAAGCTCAAACATACGTTGAGAAACATGAATGCCTAAGAACATCAGGAACAAGCGGCAGCTCAACAAGCTGAAGTAGACTGACTGGTTGTGGAGGCTGAAGCTTGTGTAAATAGTGGGAACACAGAAACTACTACAGATGCTACTAATGCTCATATAACTAAAGGCCATAATCAAAGTTTAATTATTCCATATGATTATATGAAAGACGAGGAGAAAATTAATTTTCATTGAGTGGGTTCCTACACTAACCCTTGGTGCTAAGTTCGACATTACAAGTACTATGATACAACTGGTAAATCTGAAGGGTATGTTTGGATGTGCTGCTGGAGATGATCTAAATTTCCACTTGATTAATTTTTTGGTAATTTGCAATGCATACAAGCTACCAAGTATTAGTCAAAATATTATTTGGATGCGGTTTTTTTCTTGCTCCCTATCTGGGGAAGCAACTCTATGGTTGGATGAACTTCTAAATGACTCTATTACTAACTAAGGGGAGCTGAAGGTAGCTTTTCTAGAGATATTAATCCCACTTTCTAGAATGCTGCAATTGAGAGATGAGATCAATAACTTCATGCAGTTACTTGGAGAAGCTTTACATGAATCTTGTTGAGGTTTAATAAGAAGATAAAGTAGTTCCTCAACCACAAGCTAGCCGATGACAATCTCTTGGAGTTATTTTACAGGTCACTAAATATTGCAACTAAGCCAGTAGATGACACTATTGCTGGAGGTTCCTTTTTGTCACATACTCAGATGCAGGTGTGATGCTATATTGAGTTACAAAAACCAACAGAGCATGACATACGAGAGAGTCTAAGGTATCAGTTGTACTTATTATATGGGCATGTAGGTTGAGGATTATCAGAGAGAAGATGAGCGTGACAAGGATATGGCTCACCTAAAAAATCAAATGGACATGATTACAAAGCCCTTGATTGTGGTTGGCTTCATAAAGGTGAATGCAGTAGGTTCACAAGGTAAAGCAGTAAGGTATGATAATTATAATTTTGATTATAAGGTTGAGGAAAATTATGTGAACCACCAGATGGGCAATTTCCAAGCTAGTGACCAAGGGTCTACTCAAGACTTTTGGCACCAAGGTCAAGGAAATCAACATTGGATCTATCAAAAGAACAACTATAATCGATCTAGGTATAGAGATAGAAGTCACCGTAAAGATCAAGGAAATAAGAGGAACAAAGATTTTTATAAGAATGATCAGTGGTATTGATGTCCCTACAAAGTGTAGAGACTAGGGTGAGACAAGTGGTTCTATACTGGAGGACGTAGTGGCTAAGATGTTGAAATGAGTCGAATCCACTTATGCTACGGTCAATGAGATTCATGGTGATATTTTTAATGTGAACCAATTGGTTGGAGCTTATTCCATTACCATTAAGTAATTAGGGCATCAAATGGGGAAGATTTATGCATCGTTGAATCAAAGAAAGAATAGTACTTTGCCTAGTGATACTATGAAAAACTCTAGGAATAATAATCATTGTATGGCAGTCACTACTAGTACTTCAAAATTGGTGAATGAGCAGCCCAAGAGGGTTTTTATTGATAATGATAATAAGGTTGTTGTGGAGTAGTCTTGGGAAAAAAATATGACTTATCCTGAAGAAGGCTGAAAAGAAATGAAAAAGTATGCAGTTGATGCAAATGAGACTAGTATTGATAAGGGGAAGGAAAAGGAGGTCCCTAATATATTGACTTCCATTCCTAGACATCCACCTTCCTTCGCATAATAGTTGAAGAAGAAGTTGGAAGATTGCAAATTCCACAAGTTTATATCCATATTGAAATAATTGTTCATAAATATCCCATAGGTGGAAGCACTTAATAAAATGCCTAGTTATTCAAAGTTTATAAAGGATCTAATTATGAATAATACAAGGTGAGTTTTAAGCTAGACGAAAATTTGCACCACTGTAGTGTAATATCTCCTCATTCTCTTATGCAAAAAAAAAGGATATTAGTGTTTTTTCTATTCCTTGCACTATTAGGGAATTAAACTTTGTGAAGGCATTGTGTGTTCTTGGTGCTAGCATTAATCTAATGCCACTTGTTGTGTTTATATAATTAGGCTTTGAAGCTCGCAAATTGACAATGGTGCAGTTACTTATGGCGAATCTTAATGTTAAACACCATGTGGGCATACTTTATGATGTTTAGTGAAGGTTGAGACCTTTATTTTTCCTGCTGACTTTTTCATCTTGGACTATGAGTTTGATTTTTAGGTCCTCATAATCTAGGGGTGACCATTCTTGTCTATTGGAAGGGCACTTGGTTATATGAAAAGTGGTGAGTTGATGTTTCGACTGAACAATAAAGAAGTGGTATTCAATGTGTGTTGATCGATGAAGTAGCTAAATGACTTGAGAGTTGTTTTTGTCATTGATATCATTGATGAGGCATTACATAAGGTATCTATTAAAGAAAGATTTATTGTTGAGAATTTGGTAGCAATTATTATGAATTTTCATGGGGCTGAAAATTATAAGTATGATGAGATGGTTCATGCACTTGCCGATAGGGATCATACTCTTACACACTATTAAAGTTAGAACTTGAATTGAAGAATTGTGTGACTCCATCGGCCAGACCTTCCATTAAAGAGCCTCTAGTTTTGAAGCATAATGATCTTCCCTCTCATCTTTTATATGCATTTCAAAGCGGTAATGAAAATTTCCCAATTATTATTGTAGCTTATATACTTGATGGGCAAGTGGAAGCTGTTGTGTCTGTATAGTGCACATTTAAGAGGGTAATAAGTTGGACCATTATCGATATCATTGGGATTCATCCCTATATTTGCACTTATAAAATCCTACTTGAGTCTAATTATATTCATAGCATTGAGTATTAGCATAGGTTAAATCAACGTATACTAAGATAAGGAAGAAGGAGATTATTTAGTGGATGGATGCACACGTAATTTACCCTATATTTGATAGTAATTGGGTGAGCCCAATCTAATCTGTACCAAAAAAAGATGGGATCATCATAGTTCCAGATGCCAAGAATGAGCTTATTTTGATGAGACCTGTTACATTCTGGCAATTGTGTAAGGATTACAAAATGCTAAATGAGTGGTCACAAAAGGATCACTTCCCGATGCCTTTTATAGATTAGATGTTAGACTATATTTTTGGTAGAGGATGGTATTTTTTTATTGATGTTTATTTGGGATACAATAAGATATTAATTGCTTTCGAAGATTAAGAAAAGACCCCCTTCACTTGTCCATATGGGACTTGGCATTCAAGCGGATGTTGTTCAGATTGTGTAATATGCCAACTACTTTTTAACGGTGTACATTGTCTATATTTTCTTATATGGTGGAGGACACTATTGAGATGTTTATGGATGATTTCTCATTAGTGGGAGATTTATTTGAGGAGTGCTTATCTCATTTTGGAAAGGTGTTGAAAAGATGTGAGGAGACGAACTTGGTGCTGAATTGGATTTTTTTTTCTTTATGTTGAAAGAAGGTTTAGAGCTTAGCCACAAGATCTCTAAAAAAGGATTGAGGTGGATAGTGCAAATATTGAGGTGATTGAAAAATTTCCCCCACCAATTTCTGTGAAGGATATTCATTGTACTTTTGGGGCATGCTGTCTTATATTGAAGGTTTCATCAAGGATATCTCTAAGACTGCACACCCTAAGTGCAAGTTACTTGAAAAGGAGATGAAGTCCATTTTTTATGATGCTTGTCTGAAGTTTTTAGAATGCCTTAAGAAAAGTTAATTACAACTTCTATTATTGTTGTTCTCAATTGGTATGTGCCATATGAGGTTATGTACAATGGTAGTAGAGTGTCCATAAGGGCAGTCCTAGGGCAAAGACGTGTGGAGATTCTTCATCTCATCAACTATGCTAGCAAAACACTTAATCCAACATCAAAAAACTACACTATAACGAAACAAGATCTGCTTGTTGTGAGGTTTTTTGTTTTGAGAAATGTATATCTTATTTTCTTGGCGCAAAAGTCATTATGCATACTGACCATGTAGCTCTTAGGTACCTTATGTAAAAGAAAGATGTGAAGCCAAGTTGATTCGATGTGTACTTCTCTTACAAGAATTTGATTTCAAGGTCAAGGATCAAAAGGGTACAGAAAATCACGTGGTTTACCACTTTCTCAAACATGAGGATGAGGCTATGCTGAAGATAAAAAATGGCATTGATATTACTGATGCCTTTCCTAATGAGAAAGTACTGGCTACATCCCTGACTTAATCCCATGTTTTTCTAATTTTGCTAACTTCTTAACTAGTGATATGATGCAGAGGAAGTTTTTTCATGAAGTGAGAAAGTTCTTTTAGGATGATCCATATTTGTTCTGAGTCTATGCTGAAACTTTAGTCGGAGATGTATTCCTAAAAGTTATATGATGAGTATTCTAGAGGCATGTCACTCATACCTTATTGAGGTTCATCATAGTGGCATCTGGACTGCCCATACGATCTTGAAATATGGGTATTATTATCCCACTATTCATCAAGATGCACATTATTATACAAGGTCTTGTGATTAATGGCAAAGGTATGGGGGCATATCAAGGAAGCTTGAGTTGCCTCTAACCCCAATTTTTGAGATAGTTCATTTTGATGTGTGGATATTGACTTTATAGGTCCGTTTCTGAGCTCTCATGGGATGAAGTACATATTAATAGCAGTTGAATATGTTTTTAACTGGGTGGAGGAAGTTACGTTTTCTAAAATGAGGGAAAGAGTGTCAGAACTTTCTTGAAGCATAATATTTTCTCTAGGTTTAGTACGCCGAGGGCCATTATTAGTAATGGAGGCTCTCACTTTTGTAATAGGTTGTTTAGAGCTCTGTTTAAGAATTATGGTGTCAAGCATAGCGTTGCAACACCTTATCTTACACAGTCAAGTAGGCAGGTAGAGGTCTCCAACTAGGAGAGAAAGATAATCCTTGTGAAGATAGTGAATGTAAATAGAATGCATTGGTTTAGAAAGTTGGATGACACTCAATGGGCATATCGGACCGTCTTTAAAACCTCTATAAGTATGTCGTATCATCCAATGTTCGAAAAAACATGTCATTTACTGGTGGAGCTTAAGCACAAAGCCTTGTAGGTGCTCAAGAAGTTGAATTTGAACTAGAGTGGTGCCTCTAACTTGAGGCTTGATCAATAGAATGAGATGGATGAGTTTTTACTTGGAGCATATGAAAGTGTAACCCTCTACCAGAAGAAGAAAAAGTTGTATCGTGACTGGAAGATTGAGAAGCAAAAATTTAATTAGGGTTATTCGGTGTTGTTATTCAACTCAAAGCACTGCTTGTTTCCTAGAAAGTTGAAGTCTAAGTGGATTGGACCATTTAGTGTGGCACATGTGTTTCCATATGGTGCTATTGAGCTTGAGAATGGGGAAGGAAATCGATTCAAGGTAAATTCAGAGTGTGAAGTTATATATGGGGATAACTGATGTGATAAAGGTAGTCGATGTTTTGCATATTGATGAAGTCGGAGTAATCATAGTACTCGATTCATTCCTCGACAATAAATCATTCACTCTTTGGGAGGCAACCAATGGGGTATCTAAGTGAAGTCTGAGTAATCAAGATACCCGCATCATGTCGCAATGTTAAATCAAGTATTGTTTGGGAGGAAATTCAAAGTGCTTTCTTTTGTTTTGACATAAATTTAGTTTTGCGTAGTCTTGATGTTTGTTTAAGTGTGCAGGTATGACATGAACAAGAAAAAATGAAGAAAGGAAATTTGGGTAAAACAGCGACCATGAGTACATGTATGAATCGTACAATGATTTCATGACTCGTGGTTCCCTTCGTGGCCACTAGAACCAAAAGTTGAACATTCATAGGTGGAACTATGGTTGGTTTTCACCAACCATACTCTCAAAGTACAGGTCGTGAACCTATATGTACTGTCTGACCCAAATATTGCATCCTTCAAGAATAGGGGTCCATGAGAATCAGTACGACCAGTAGTATGACTTGACGAGCCATATTGTCACTAGTGGGAACTTGGATAAATAAATGCAAATGCTCTTATCTATGGGAAATAATATAAATCGTGGTATCACACCACGAGTCATACTATGTTATCCGTTGGTCCCAGATAAGTTTTTCAACTAATTGATCTACATCATGCATGAGTGACTCCTTGTCTTTTACCATGAGTCGTAGCATGAGTTGTGGGGTCATGACCTAAAATCAGGCCATGATGGCACCTACTATAATTCCTCCAGTAGGTAAGCCAAACACCTAAGATGTATATAGTAAGTAACAACAGATTTGAGAATAACGGTCCCCTAGTATAGATACAACCATAACAAATAAAAAAATATAAGAGGGCCCTTAATGAAATGAGAAAGACAAAGCATACTATGAGAGCCACCCATGAACCTAGTTTTACTAGTACAAGAGCCAATAAGTGATGGAATAATAACTAAACTAATACAATTCTGTACAAGAGATAAAAAATATAGATACTAAGTAAAAAGGGAGAAGTGTATAACTGGACGCCAAATGCTCACCGCAACCCCGAGTAATGACTTTCGATCGAGCAGATTCAGTAACGTATACCCATACTAGTATCTGCATCGGGGAAAAAGATGGATTAGTGTAGTATGAGTGCCAAAAGGCGTGATACCCCATAGGCATCATACGCCGACTATGCTAAACAGATAAACTACTATATAAAAGAGCATGAATGGAGATACATACACATAATAACTAAGCTAGAAGTCTAACATGTCAAGGATTGAACTACAGATGGTAATAATAATATAAATATAAATAGAGTACATATTCAATTAGAAGTAGTAGTTCAATTTAATCTTAAATATAGAAATACTAGAAAGCGTACCAATAGGGAATATCTAATCATCGAGTAAAAGCGTACATAACTATCCTAGTACAAGTTAAGCAATAATAAACAACAATAACCAAACCAGGCCCCTATAAGTCTTGAAGATACAAACAATAGACAATAACCCTGTAACACCCCGTATGTTTTCGAACCTAGTTAATTCCCATAACATGCATGGAATTATTTGAACATGATATTTTTGAGGAATTATCCATTTACTTGTTGGGCTTAAACAAATCATATGTCATTGGGCTCAATTGAGGCCCAAATATCAAATAAAAGACATGGCCCAAAGGGAAAATTTGACCCATTCATCTTGGCCAAGTAGACATTTATTATTGGACCAAGTGGTTGGTTAAATAAGGATCATTAAGGGACTATATAAAGGCAAAGGAATCAGAATTTTTATTCATTTTAAGCACACATGAGATTTTTACACTTATCTACAAAAACAAAATGGGGTTTTCTCTCTACACCCAAACCCTAAGCTATTATCCTCTTTGAGCAAGATCATCTTCTGGTAAGTATTGTTAAGTGTTTATTATTGTGATTTAATATATTATATGCATGAGAGATTGCATGGACCATGTTGATTATGCCTACAAGTGTTGAGAAATCCACTTTTGCTTGAACTTGAAAAAAGGGGCTTGTAGTCTTCAAGGAAGTGAATTGATGGGTTCAATATTGATATGGGAGATGTGATTATAGCCTAAAATTGTTTTATTTTTGTACATAACGTTTGGAATTGTTATTGCAAAATTGGTTATGGTTTTGGTGCCCTATTGGCCGTGAAATGTGGTTTTGGGTGTTGTTATGTGTGTTGAGAGACTATGGATGAATTTTGGTGTGTAATATGATAAAAAATATGTTCAAATATGTTTGGTTATGATAATGTACCATTCATGGCATTAAAATACCCAAAAGAGACCATTTCGGACCAAAACGGGCATCCGCCCCCACAGACGAGGGCATCTGCGGGCGTAGATGCCAACGCAGATGGCTATGGCTCTGGCTACTGCCAAAGGCCATCTGCGGGCGCAGGTGGCTGCGTAGGTCATCCCAAAATTTTGTTTTGTTTGTTTTCGTATCCCTTTGATCCCCGGAGACCTCAATACCCTTTTTGGATATAATTATCAACTTGTAATGTCGTTTTAATGACTTTAAAGTGTCGTATGGATGTGTGTTGGACTATGTTAAGTATGGATGGTTGTTTACATGTTGTTATAAAGGAATAACTACGACGGAATGATAAATAGAAATGTGTAAAGGGTAAGTATGGGTGAAATACTATCAATGTATGATATTTTAGTCAATGTGTGTAATGTTATGGTGTTGTTGATATGGAAGTGCAGCGGAGGGTATTGTAAGGGGGTGACGTGATGTGATATGGTGGTCACATAGTTCGTTGTCGTCTTGTACACCTTTTTAGTGACTAGTTGCTAATGTATGTTTCGGTATGAACTTGTATTGTAGAGTATGACGTAAGGAAGAAGAGGGACTATTGTGTTCATACATAGGCTTGCGTATTCGTACTTGGAAGTAGAGGTATGTAAGGTTACTTTGTCCGTATATTTCTGCAGCAAATAGTATTCACATTGGCATTACACTTGTCCTATACCGAAATGTGCTAAGGTATCCTATTTACGGTTACCAATGGTTATTATCACATGTTTTCTACTCATTGACCAATTGTGAATCACATGCCTTCTATTCATGGATAATGTTCCAAAAGACCAATAAGGTTGTGTTCCAAAGTTCCAATAGTGGTTATACTCATGTATCTTGTTCATTGATTATTGTCCAATGGTTCCAATAGTGTTATGTTTCCACGAAGGCTATGTTTCCAATAATGTTTATTTACATGTCTCTTGCTCATTGATTATTGTTCCAAAGCTTCCAACAATGTCATGGCTACAAAAGTATCAATCTCTCATAAGCCAAGGGTATCCTATTTCCGGGTATCAATTATGGTTCATCACATGTTCTTTATGCATTGATCAATTGTCATTCACATGTCTCATATGCATTGACTAATGTTCCAAAGATTTCATGGTTCCACCAATGGTATGTTCCAAGGTTTCAAGTGATATTATGACTATCATTGTATCAATCTCAAAGTATCAATCTCAAAGTAAAGATCAAAGTAATGCACATGTGTTTAATGATTGAGTACGGGTGGCAGCTTTGGGGGCGAAATGCCTAGCTCAAGCCGATCCCGATATTATTTGATTAGGGGGCAGCTTTAGGGGCGAAATGCCTAGCTCAAGCCGAACCTGACAGGGGGCAGCTCTGGGGGTGAAAACCTAGCTCGAGCCGAAACTGATATATTGATTTATGGGTGGCAGGTCTAGGGGCATAAGCCTAGCTCGACCCGATCCCGATGCATTGATTTATGAGTGGCAGGTCTAGGGGCATAAGCCTAGATCGACCCGATCCCAACATGACGATACGTTATGTAAATACCTACTTATCAGTAGGGTCCCGGGTACATTGTAACACATGTAATGATGATTAAGCATTGAAGTAAAGAAGCAAAAAAAGCAATGAAAGTAATACACATGGTTTCCAAAATGCAGAATGGTTACTTATTCATATGGATTATTCATATGCACTTGAGTTCATTGAAGTATTCATGTATTGTACAGTTTTATTTGAGCCTTACATACTCAGTACTTATTCCGTAATGACCCCTCTTGGGGAACTTACCTTACATGTTGCAGGTGCAGGCACTAGTAGACCTCTACCGTAGGTTGACAGTAATTTCAAATCATTGGTGAGCTCCAATTAGTTCGGGGTTTCTCCGAGTCACTGTAGATCATATGTTTTGGTATTGTACATATTGTATAACGTGGGGACTTGTCCTGCCTTTCAGTTGGTTTTGGACAAAGCATATGTCAGAGGCTTTTGTAGACGTATGTGGGTGTATGTGTATAAGATGATAGATGAAGTTTTGACTTGATGGCCTCAACGGCCAAGTTTCTCATATGTATATACGTCACATGTTCTATGCTTTCCAATTTTAGCCTTTTATGTTCCTATGTGATAGTAGTATTTCCTATGACATGCCTATGAATGAATAGAAGCAAAGCTTGGTTCTCTCGGGCCTTGTCGGCTTCGGGTGCCAATCACGCCTCGTTGGGATTCTGGGTGTGACAAACCCAATAGAACCCCATAAGCACAATAGGTACAAACAACAAATAATAACTGAATTGGCCCCCCATAATCACGAAAGGTACAAACAACAAATAATACTGGTGATAAGCAGTGCATATGAATATATGAGTGCAAATAGAAGTCATAAAATGGAATATGAGATGAATGGTATGTACAACAATAGAATATAATCCTCTTACAACATATGTGGCTCTCAAAGGAAGGATCCGCGGGGAATACCCCTTCTCCAACATCTGTGAACCGCAAAGAAAGGTCGCATAGGGGACTCGAGATATCTATATATACTACCTCATCTCGAATTGGGGCTTCCCTGTGATAATCCATAGTAAACACCTTTTGTACCTAAGCCTGAAGTTCGATAAGTATGACAGGTGCCCGAAATTGAACCTGGCCTAGAAGTTCCTTTTTAAGGTACAAAATAGTCTGTGGTAATTAGAACAAATGTTTTGGAAATAGAAAATGAAACCAGTGATAAAAGTGTTACAAATACTTTAAAGATCCACAAAATATAATAGTGAGAGTGATACATTTTATTCTTAAAAAGCCTTAAATCAATAGGTGGTACAATTTCCCTATTTTCTTTTGAAATCTAAAATCAATGTTTTCCTTGGAATCGTACCATAGTGCATCCGTGTGCACGTGTGAATGTATGTGTTCCCTCACAAGTGTACAAACAATAAGGACATAAATGTACAAGTAAACACAATAGATAACACCTCCTTTCAGAGCAAGGTAACACTAACCTGGTGTCCCACTAAATCATATCCACGGAATTGGGCTCACAACTATACTGTATAGTATAAGTATAAATAAGGGAAATTAGCGTACACATGATACTAATAAGAACCTATCGAGTAATACCAGTCTTATCGCGAGATACTACCCTAAGCCTACTCTAAGGATTTCTAACCTAATCATAATATTATAGCAAGCATGTAAGTATTCCTAACCTAATCCTAACACTACAACAAACATTCTAAACTAAGACTCAAGTAAGTAATCTAATATAAGATCCCCCAAACAAGGCCAAGAACAATGGAAATGATAACATAACCCTAAGCCTATCCTATAAGCCCCTACCCCACACTCAAATTTATACTGAACACAATCTTATAGACCAAAGTCTATAAGTAAGTAGACCATAGCCTACCTCAAAGCCAAACAATAGCCTCAGACTAACGATGAGTTTCTCATCTCCTCTAGTCGACCTCAGAAATTTGACACATTCTAACAAACATAATCTATATGTCAATACGAGTAAAATTTGACAAAAAATAAACCTGTGGGGCCCACTAATGGAATCCAAAAATTAAACCCGCCATTGGCTATCTCACAAGACAAGGATCGCGTTCTAAAAAAATTAGCACGATCGAAGCCCAAAATGGGGCTCACAAAAGCCCACAACAAATAAGAAAATCAAGGATTGAAAATAGGAATTTCATAGAATTAAACTCAAATCTCAGCAAAAACCAACAGAAATAAAGTCATAGGCCAAGAATTTAGCTTACCCAAGCTGAAGATATGAGTTCCCCTCAATTTTCTCATCTCCAAGATCTCAACAATGTAGGAATATCATAGAATGTGAGCTAATGACGAGGCTGAGAAATATATATATGCTTCTAATGGGGACAACAAAAGTGGTAGATAGAAAAGAGGCCAATAACTATAACAGAGGCTGTCGCAAAAGCATCCAGTGATCGCAAATATGGTTACCACAAAAATGGTCTTGGTCCGCAAACATGGTGGTTGCAAGTGCAGTAAGGGACCATATTTGCAAAGCACCAGACATCATCACAAGCTCTAAGTCGGCTTTTCTCTGAACGAGCCCACAAGATTCGTTTGGAACCTCGTGCATGCAAACCAACTATGCTACCCTATTAAAAAGGGAATTCCAAACTTTATAGAATAGATAAATTCCTAATAGATGTTGTTTTGACAAAATATGGGCCCAAGCCCATTCATTCCATTTTTCACTAAATCCACCCAACAACCTAAAATGTGTCCGGAAGACTCTGGACCCAAATCAAAGGTCCCCTAGGCTAAAATCCATATTCTTGAGTTAATGGAACTGCTAAAATTCTCATCCAAGGGCATTTACTTGATGTTTTGGCCAAAGTCTAATTTCTCATCATCAAAATCTCTATAATAAGGTAAGTGGCCTAAAACTCAGATGAACTATCCGCGAAGAAAACCACCTATCCTGGCAGAACATAAATGATAGGTAGTAACTACAGGAAGGATCAAAATGTAGAAAATGCATGAAATTTGAAAAATGACTTGGAGGGTCATTACGACATTCACTACTAATTAAAAGGACTTTCATCCTAGAAAGTTATGGAAAAGAAAGATCCTTAAAGCTCAAAAATATGAGGGTACTAGGTCCACATGCCCCAATAGGGTCCTCAGACACCTTCCCTAACTAGACAACACCATGAAAAAACCTTAACTATAGCAATCCCCTAGATCTCAACTGCCTCACCTACACGCTTAGAATAACAACCAACTCCTACTCAAAGATTAACCCCCATTCAATTAAACTGAAATCCTACTCAAAAATCAACCCCCATTCAATTAAAATGAACCCCACTGAAGCACGTGATACTCATCTAAAATTCACTATCGATGCATAGACACTCAAACTATGAGTTAATACCTAGTAAAGCTATAGGCAAGCTAACTCACAAACCACATTGCCCGCCCTAACTTTACTATGTCCCAGATCATCAGGCCTTCATAAAATTCTTGTCTACTTTAAGCTACCCAGAACCTCTCCTGAATCATCTAAATCCCATCCATACAATCATTCAATAGCCAAGTGGCCCATAACCCAACTTTAAAAGGATCCACTTGAATATCTGAATGGTAATGTCTAGTTTACGCAAACTATGCCAAGGCCAAGAACTGGTCCCAATTGACCTCGAAATAATTAACATAGGCTTGAAGCATGCCCTTCAAAAACTAAATGATCCACCCTAAAAAACCATAAATCTGTGGGTAAAAAATCGTGCTAAGCTCAAATCAAATACCCAATGTCCTTTGAATAGACTTTCAGAAACCCGCTGTGAATTGAGAACCAAAGTCAAAAGTGGTATAAACTAAAACCTTAAGCAAAAATACCATAGTTTGAATACAAATCTAAGCTTAAGAAATACTAAATTGGTAGGTAGTAAGTAGGCCAATCAACCTATCATGCCTCGAATTCCAACGTGGCGGACTGGCACCCAAAGCCGTTAAGGCCCAAGAGAACCAATCTTAATTCATGTACACTCATATGCATGTCACTAAATAAACAACACTCTATCACATATAGTTACAAGATACCAATGGCGGAAGTCATGGAAACACATTCAATAGGTATGAAACTTGGATGTTAGGGCCATTACATCAAAATGGACATACATGCCTTCATCTGTCTCACAACGTATACAAAGCCTCTAACAGATACATAACCAACCTAAAGTCGGGACAAGTCCCCGCTTTATACAATCTTTTATACAATACCAAAACAAATGTACATAATGACTCGAAAAGCCCCGAACCAATCTGGAGCTCAGCAATAGTCTGCGGATGAATCGTAGCCTACAATGGAGGGACGTAAGTACGAAGAATGTATTGAGTATGTAAGGCTATAGGAAACTGCATGATACATAAGTACTTCAATGGAATAAAAAACAAGTGAGTAATCGATACGAATAAACCACCGTTCTGTATGTGTGGAACCATGTATATTACCTTCATTACTTTCTTTGCTTTTACACTCATCATAATTATCACAATCATTCATATAACATAAAATAACATAACATATCATATCATTGGGATCGTCTCTAGCTAGGCTTATGCCCCTTTAAGCTCCCACCCTTAAAAGAATAAAGCAAGTTCGTCTCGAGCTAGGATATTGCCCCATTGAGCTCCCCCCTGATCCAATAATCTCAGGATCATCTCTATCTAGGCTTATGCCCCTTTGAGCTCCCACCCAGTCTCAAACATCAAATAACTATGCATTACTTTATTCCTTTACTTTTGTGAGATTTATACATTGGTGGTTATAACATTATTGGAGCTTTGGAACATCAGTCAGTGAATAAGTGACTTGTGAATAACAATATATGTCAAACCTGAAATAAGAAACTTTGGAACATTTCAAAATGGAAACAAGTGCGGTAACGATGTGAACAATAAGTGCTGCCAAAGGATACGAAAAGAGTAACCGTATCTTCCCAATATGAATACACAATCCTATATGTGAATACAACAATCCATCTCCTTCCTTACATGTTACTCTACAACACAAGCACATAACGAAGCTTACATTAACCACTAACTACATTACAAATGCATAAAATGACAATGAACTACATGACTGTCATATAACATCATTTCACCCTTCACAATACCATTCACTACATTACTATACCAACAACACCACAACATGACACACATAAACTAAGACATCATACACCAATAGCATTTCACACAAAGTTTATGCTTTACACTCCCCCTTCAACACTATGTCACATTTACCTCACTACGTCACGTAAACACCTTTAACAACAACATATTAAAGACAATACATAATTAATACCATTAAAAATACCTCTGGTATACTCCTTTAAAGTCATTCAAGAGGTACCATAAGTTGATAATTGCATCCAAAAAGGGTATGGGGGCTTTGGGGGGTCAAAGAGATGCAAAAACAATCGAAATTGAGTTCTGGACTGACCTGCAAAGCCAGCTGTGCCCGCAAGTGGGTGAGGTACTCCCGCAGGTGACCATTGTCCTGTTCCAGGTCCACCTGCATTGGCATCTGTGCCCGTAGGTGACTCGCCCGCTAGGGCGAGTGCCCGTTTCAGCCTCCAGGGGTCATTTTTGGGTCCTTTTTTGTAATGAATGGTCCATGGTCATAATTAACCTTCTCTTTTAATATTTTAGTTCACCTTGATTCTAATGAAAAACCATGGTTTCACATGCACATGAATACCACCAAAAACTATACTCTCTTTCCATTATACAACCACACAACAATATTTCCACAAGTCACATACAAAGAGAGAACAAGTTAGGGACATAACCACATATTAATGTTAACAACCACATATTAACATATTCACATATCATCCATATCATTCACTTCCATCAAAACCTCAAGTCTCCTTTCAAGTTTAAATCACAAAGATGACACATCTTTTAGCAAAGAAGCAAAAGTGCACTACTCAACTCTTTTAGACATAACCATCATGATATAAACAATATATCATGCATATAATATATTAAAACACAAGATTAAACACTTACCCAAGCTTGCAAAGTGATGATATTGTCCAAAGAGATGGTTGCCTTAGGGTTTGAATGAAGAGAAAATATCTTGTGAAAATTCTAGAAATTGCATGTGTGTCTCAATGAATAAAATCTGATTTTTTTGTGCTTTATATAGTCCTTTGTAGTCATCCTTATACACACTTAGTCAATAATTGATCAGTTTACTTGGTCAAAGATGAATGGATCATTTCCTTCTTTTGGGTCATGCCTTTTTGCTTAATAGTTGGGCCTTAATTGAGTCCATTAGCTCAAGATTAGTTTAGCCCAATAACTTCCATGAATAATATACCAACTATCACAACTTATTTAATTCCATGAACATTAGGATTGTTGTATGAGTTCAAAAATGTACGGGGTGTTACATCCTCCCCCCCTTAAGAACGTTCGTCCTCGAATGTTAATAATATTACCCAGTCCAAACACATTCAAGTCTAAGTGCATTCTTCATATTATCACATACATATAATTCTCACATATAATTACCTACCATTTCTCCAACCCAGCATCTTGGATCTCCTCTTCGGTTTGAAACAAATACGTGTACTTTAGATGTCATCATTTCTTTGGCTCCCCAAGTGATTTCTTCTACTTGTTGATTCCTCCAAAGTACCTTTACGGAAGCTACTTCTTTATTCCTTAATCTCTTAACTTGTCGATCCAGGATAGCAATAGGTACTTTCTCATATGTGAGATCTCCGTAACTTGTGCATCTTTAATGGAAGCAATACGAGATAAATCTTCTATGTACTTTCGAAGCATCGAAACATGAAATACTGGATGAACTGTGGAGAGTTCGTGAGGTAGTGCTAATTCATATGCAACTTGAACAAATTGTTGAGTAATCTTATATGGCATGCTATATAGGGCCAACTTTCCTTTCTTTCCAAATCTCATTACCCCTTTCATTGATGACACTTCCAAGAATACCCAATCACCTCTGACAAATTCTAACACTCTTTTTCTAGTATCAGCATATGACTTGTGTCGACTTTGGGCCGTTCGTAGCCTCTGTTGTATCACTTTAACATTCTCCATAACTTGATGATCAAGATTTGGCCCAAGTAAAGAAGTTTCACCCGCTTAAAACCATCCAATTAGTTATCTACACTTCCTTCCATATAAAGCTTCGTAAGGTGCCATCTTGATACGTGAATGATAGCTATTATTGTAAGCAAATTCAATAAGAGGTAAATGACCATCCCCACTATCTTTAAAGTCCAATGTGCAAGCTCGTAGCATATCTTCAAATATTTGGATGGTACGTTCTGCTTGTACATCTGTTTGGGGATGAAAAGTTGTACTTAAATTCACTTGGGTTCCCAAATTCTCCTGAAAAGATTTTGCAAAAATGTGGAGTAAATTGATCTCCTCTGTCTGATATAATACAGATTGGAATCCCGTATAGTCGCACTATCTCTTTAACATACAACCATGCATAATCTTCTGATGTATAGGTGGTCTTGACCGGCAGGAAATGTGCTGACTTGGTAAGCCTGTCAACTATTACCCATATGGAATCAAATTTCCGCAGTGTACGAGGCAAACCCGTGATGAAATCCATGTTAATCATGTCCTACTTCCAAACTGGAAAATTAATACATTACATGTAACCTTTCGGCTTCTGATTCTCTATTTTTACTTATTGTAAATTCGGTCACTGAGCTACAAATTTTGCAATGTTCTTCTTTATGTTACCCCACCAATACATTTCTTTTAAATCATGATACATTTTGGTAGCTCCCGGATGAATAGAATAGCTTGAATGATGTGTCTCCGTCATAATCCATCTTCTTAGCTCATCCACATCAGGTACACACAATTTATTCTGACACTGACGTACTTCTCCCAGTGTAAGGTCAAATGCCTTCGCCAAACCTTGTTGTACATTCCTTTCAGCTAAAATAAAATAGGGTCCGCATACTATTTTTCTTTTATTTCACCTACTAGTGAAGATTCTGCTGCATTTTACACTATACTTCCTTCATCTGGGGTTTCAAGAAGATGAACTCCCAAACTGGCTAGTTGGTGTAGATCCTTGACTATACCATGCTTTTCCGTCAACTAGCTATTAGTGCTTCCTCTTGCTTTACGATTTAATGCATCGGCTACCACATTTGCTTTTCCCGAATGGTATATGATATCACTATCATAATCGTTTAGTAATTCCAGCCACCTTCGCTGTCCCCAGTTTAGGTCCTTCTGCTTAAAATATACTGCAAACTTTCATGATTAGTGTATATGTATATATCCACGTGAACTACATACAAATAGTGGCACCATATCCTTAAAGCAAATATCACGGTTGCTAACTCAAGATCATATGTGGGCTAATTTCTCTCAGGTGGGCGCAATTGTCTTGAGGCATAAGCTATCACATTATCGTGCTGCATTAATAGACATCCTAAGCCAACTCCTGAGGCATCACAATATACTGCATACCCTTCTGTACCGTCCGAAAGTACTAATACAGGTGTAGAAGTCAATTTATCTTTTAGCTTTTGGAAACTCTTTTCGCACGCATCATTCCACTGAAACTTGGTCGTCTTGTGTGTTAGCTCCATTAAGGGTGCTGAAATGGAAGAAACCCTTTTAAAAAATCTTCTGTAATAACCTACCCCCCCAAGGAAGCTATAAATTTCCGTAGGCGTTGTAAGACTTGGCCAATTCTACACTGGTTCTATCTTCTGCGTATTAACCCTTATTCCTTCATCCTATACAATGTGACCAAAGAACGCTAGGGATTTTAACCAACTCATATTTAGAGAACTTTGCATATATCTTACGGTCGCGAAGAATTCGTAACACTTGTCGTAAGTGATTAGCATGGTCCTCTAGTAATCTTGAATAAACCAGAACATCATCTTTAACCACGGTCACAAACATATTTAAAATGGCTTGAACACCCTATTTATCAAATCCATAAAAACTGTAGGTGCATTTGTTAGCCCAAATGACGTAACTAGAAATTCATAATGACCATACCGTGTTCGAAAAGCTGTCTTGGGTATATCTTTCCCTCTAACCCTTACCTGATGATATACCGATCTCAGGTCAATCTTGGAAAAGCATCTGGCACCCTGTAAGTGGTCAAACAAATCATCAACTCTGGGGAGAGGATATTTATCCTTGATTTTCACCTTATTCAGTTGCCGATAATACTCTCTTTCGTACAAATAACACTGCTTCACCCCAAGGGGACATACTAGGTCTTATGAATCCCTTGTCCAACAAGATTTTTAATTGCTCTTTCAATTACCTGGCATCACATCAATACCAACTCTACTTCCCGTCCTAGAGGTAAACTTGGAAGATCTTTAGAAAATACATCAAGGAATTCATTTACCACCGGAATCGATTGAAGAGTTGGTTGCTCCACATCAGTATCTTTCACTCTTACTAAGTGAAATATGTACCCCTTGGATATCATTTTCCTTGCCTTAAAATATGAAATAACTTTACCTCTCGGTGCTCCAACATTACCCCTCTAGTCAAGGACGATCTTTTGTGGAAAAATGGAAAGGTACCTTCTTAGCTCGACAATCTACCGTGGCATAACAAGAAGCCAACCAATCCATACCCATCATAACATCAAAATCCACCATCTCTAACTCAATAAGATCAGCCAACGTATCATGACCACAAAAATTTACTACACAATTACGATATACTCTTTTAGCTACAATAGATTCACCAACTGGTGCAGATACTTCAAATGACTTGACTAGTAATTCCGACGTTCTTTTGAATTTTTTTCCAACAATCAATGGTGTAACATATGATAATATAGAACCCGTATCAATCAATACATATACATTATGTAAACATATGAATAACGTACCTGTAACTACATCAGGAGAAGCTTCTAAATTTTGCCGGTCCGCTAGAGCATAGGCACGATTCTGACACTAGAACTAGCTGCTCCTCTTACACCTCTTCCATGACCAGCAGGTTGTACACCTGATGATGATAACGCAATGTCTGGTCCCGTAGGTCATGTCATACTACCCATTCCCCTCTGTGGGCACTCTCTCCTCATGTGCCCTGAACTACCACACCAAAAGCAAACATTCATTCCAAACCAACATTCACCTAAATAAAACTTCCCGTAGCACTGGTACAGCTGACAAAAAGACCTTGATTGGCTCATACTTCCTTGTTCTCGATACCCTACTGTCTGTGAATCCTGAATCTCACTTCTTTGTCCAAACTGGTTGCTTCTAAGCCCTTGGGATCGAGGTAGAGTATTTACTGTAGAATGAGGAAATGATGGTCTAGGTGGTCTGTTAAACACCCAAGACCTAAATTCTCCTTGGGATGCCATGAACTGTCCCATAGGTCTAGCCCTCTTTGACGACCCTCTTTCAAATTCTTGTGCCATTCTCCTTTGCCTTTGATTCCCCCTCTTCTGTGCAAAGGCTGGGCCAACTTGTCCTTGATTTTGTACAATGACTATCTGAGTCAATAGGTGTACCGCATTCCTTATATCGTGCTTAGTAGTCGGTAGGGTCTTCTCTCCTTCTCGGCTCTTCTGGAGCTGGAAAAGTAGAAGAAGCCCGCGATGCAAATTAAGTTTCAGCCCCACCCTAACTAGATTGGTTAGTTGGTGATTTACTAGTTCCTTTTCCGGAAAGCATGTCTACCTTCTTACCTTTGCGCTTACTTTGTCTTGTAATCGACATTTTACTATACAAAAGAAAACCAATTTAAATGGTCAAATATGATTCCTCCTACAACATTGGGTCTATTACACGATCTAGAAATAAAGAAAAGAAACAACTCCTAAATGTAGCCTCCTACTTATAAATATGGCGCGCAACACATCCATAAGCAAGACTCTACTCAGATACGACTTTGTAGACACCCTTAGGATGACCTACTTTGATACCACTTTTGTCACGCCTCAAATTTCAACGGGGCAGACAGGCACCCGAAGCCGTTAAGGCCCGAGAGAACCAATCTTCATTCATGTACACTCATATGCATGTCACTAAATGAACAACACTCTATCACATATAGATACAAGATACCAATGGCGGAAGTCATGGAAACACATTCAATAGGTATGAAACTTTGCCGTTAGGGACATTACGTCAAAATGGACATACATGCCTTCATCTGTCTCACAACATATACAAAGCCTCTAATAGATACATAACCAACCTAAGGTCGGGACAAGTCCCCGCTTTATACAATCCTTTATACAATACCAAAACAAATGTACATAATGACTCAAAAAGCTCCGAACCAATCTGGAGCTCACCAATAGTCTGCGGATGACTTGTAGCCTATAGCGGAGGTCTACTAGCTCCTGTACCTGCAGCAAGTAAGGTAAGTCCCCTAAGGGACATCAGTACGAAGAATGTACTGAGTATGTAAGGCTATAGGAAACTGCATGATACATAAGTACTTCATGGAATCAAAAACAAGTGAGTAATCGCTACGGATAAACCACCGTTCTGTATGTGTGGAACCATGTATATTAACTTAATTACTTTCTTTGCTTTTATGCTCATCATTATTATCATAATCATTCATATAACATAGCATAACATAACATAACATATGATATTATTGGGATTGTCTCTAGCGAGGCTTATGCCCCTTTGAGCTCCCACCCTTAAAAGAATAAAGCAGGTTCGTCTCGAGCTAGGATATTGCCCCATTGAGCTCCCCCCTGATCCATTAATCTCGGGATCATCTCTAGCTAGGCTTATGCCCCTTTGAGCTCCCACCCGGTCTCAAACATCAAACAACTATGCATTACTTCATTCCTTTACTTTTGTGAGATTGATACATTGGTGGTTATAACACTATTGGAGCTTTGAAACATCAGTCAGTAAATAAGAGACATGTGAATAACAATATATGTCAAACCTGAAATGAGATACTTTGGAACATTTCAAAATGGAAACAAGTGCGGTAACGATGTGAACAATAGGTGCTGCCAAAGGATACGGAAAGAGCAACCTTACATACCTTATCTTCCCAATATGAATACACAATCCTATATGTGAATACAAAAATCCAGCTCCTTCCTTACGTGTTACTCTATAACACAAGTACATAACGAAGCTTACATTAACCACTAACTACATTACAAGTGCATAAAATGATAATGAACTACATGAATGCCATATAAAGTCATTTCAACTTTCACAATACCATTCACTACACTACTATACTAACGACACCAAAACAGGCCACACATCAACTAAGACATCATAAACCAATAGCATTTCACACCAAGTTTATGCTTTACACTCCCGCTTTAACACTATTTCACATTTACCTCACAACATCACGTAAACACCTTTCACAACAACGTATTAAAGAAAATCCATAATTGATACCATTCAAAATACCTCCGAGCTACTCCTTTAAATTCATTCAAGAGGTACCATAAGTTGATAGTTCTGGACTGACCTACGAAGCCACCTGTGCCCGTAGGTGGGTGAGGTGCTGCCGCAGGGGACCATTGGCCTTGTTCAGGGCCACCTGCATTGGCATCTGCTCCTGCAGGTGCCCCGCCCGCAAGGGCGGGTGCCCGTTTCAGCCTCTAGGGGTCATTTTTGGGTCCTTTTTCACAATGAATGGTTCATGGTCATAATTAAGATTCTCTGTTCATATTTTAGGTCAAATTGATGCTAATGAACAACCATGGTTTCATATGCACATGAACACCACCAAAAACTATACTCTCCTTCCATTATACCACCACCCAACAATATTTCCACAAGTCACATACAAATAGAGAACAAGTTAGGGACATAACCACATCTTAATGTTAACTACCACATCTTAACATGTTGACATGTTATCCATATCATTCACTTCCATAAAAACCTCAAGTCTCCTTTCAAGTTCAAATCACAAAGATGACACATCTTTTAGCAAAGAAGCAAAAGTGCACTACTCAACACTTTTAGACATAACCATCATGATCTACACAATCTCTCATGCATATAATATATTAAACAATAAGAGTAAACACTTACCCAAGCTTGCAAAGTGATGATCTTGTCCAAAAGAGATGGTTTCCTTAGGGTTTGAATGAAGAGAAAATATCTTGTGAAAATCTTGAAATTGCATGTGTGTCTCAATGAATAAAATTGGATTTTTTTTGTGCTTTATACAGTCCTTTGTCGTCATCCTTAGCCACACTTAGTCAATAATTGATAGGTTTACTTGGTCAAAGATGAATGTATCATTTCCTTCTTTTGGGCCATGTCTTTTTGCTTAATAGTTGGGCCTTAATTGAGCCCATTAGCTCAAGATTAGTTTAGCCCAATAACTTCCATGAATAATATACCAACTATCACAACTTAATTAATTCCATGAAAATTAGGGTTGTCGCATGAGTTCAGAAATGTATGGGGTGTTACACAACCTATCAGGAATGCCTTGAATGGAATCAAATATCTAAGGTGCACGTCAAAGACAAGTCACGAAATTCATAGCAATCACCTTAGCATAGGAACCCAAACACTAGGCCTTGAGCATCAAAACTAAACCTGCTGACAATCAAGCATCTGAATACAAGGTCTATTACACACCTTTGGACCTCAATCAAACGAGTCCAAAATTAAAACTGGGGCCAATAAGGTCTTGATCCCCCTGAGGCTCACCTCAAACTTGTTGGACCGCTGGAGATGGTCATCTCTAAATTGATATTGTCAATAATGCTATAATAATAGAAGCCCTTTCATAAACCAGTTGTAATAACCTGTTAACCTAATGATATTGTAAATCACGATATAAGGAGTGGACCTAGCCCAAACACGACATGCCTCAAACTTTATCAGGTCTATAGTAATCTGATCCTTAGGCACCACATGTCCCAAGACTGTCACAACACACTATGAAAACCTCATTCTTAAAAACTTCATCCATATAACTATTGATCTCAAAGGACTAGAGCTCAAATGTTATTAAAGAATACTATTGCAAATAAGTCTAAATAAGGTCGAAACACACAGTCCACCAAATCCATAAATGTTATTGGTCTTAGGTCAAATCATAAATATATATCCAAGAACTTATGATAGCCGTAACAAGTCCTACAGGGAGTCTTATGTATGCCCGCCGCCTCAATCCTTTACTGATGGAAGCCAGAACTCAAATCAACTTAGTAACCATGGTTTCACCCTAAAGCTAGTTTAATAAATCATCACTATGTAGCATCAGACGCTTATCCTCAATAGTTATCTTTTTTAGTTTTCACTAGTCAATAAACACATACATGGAATCATTTTTCTTCTTTATAAAAATAGTAGCACCCTACAGAGACACACTAGGCAAAATAAACTCACACTAAGGAGATGAAAAAACTACCTGTTAACCACCCTTAACTTAACTGAAGCCATACAATATGATATAGCAGAAATGAACTGAGTATTCGACCCAACATCAACACAGAAACCAAGATCACGATCTGGCAAAATCCCAGGAAAATTAGTAGAGTCAACATCAAAAAACATAACAACTGTAGAAGCTTTTTGAAGTGAACGAATGTCAGCGCTAGCATCATGAACATATTCAAGAAAGGCTATACATTCCTTTGCCTACCAATCCTTATTCTCTAAATAAATGTCACAACCCCTCTCGACAATAAACTATTGACCTCTCACATCATAATATAAAGGATACCCATCATAACCAATATAGCAGTCTAAGCAAGGAAATCATATACTACATGCTAGTATAACAAATAATCCAATCCTTGAGTCACACTAGAAACTAATATGCCTAAGGCAATAAGTTGTACCCAAGTGTTATACCCCATGACAGTCGCAACACATGATTGATCTATACAATTCACTACTAAAAGAAATCACCTAAGGGGCTAGCTACACATATAGAAACATACAAAATCTCATAAGACTAATCGAAACAAATAGCATAGTAGGCAGACACATATGAATATGGAGACCCTGGATCAAGTAATAATAAATCCAAATGATAACAAATCAAAATTATACCTATGATAGCTGCATCTGATGCCTTGCCCCTTGGCCTGCCCGAAGAAGCACATAAATAACCAAATCTGTTACCAGACTGAGTATTTGTACAACCAATTACACAGCTTGGCTATGAATCATATCTAATACACTAGAGACCACCCATAATACCCTTCACACTACCTCTACCTGAGTGAGCAAGAGCCCTAGGGGACCAAACCTACTAATCCAGCTACCTAAAAAACTCATGACTGGTACACTCCCTATAATAATTCCTAAGCTCACTATAATCAAAGAAACCTCTACTGCCTATGTATAGTGTGAAGAACCAGACACTCCAGACTAGACATCATGGTTTGAAGACCCAAATCAAGAACCCCGTGATGTCTGACTAGAGCTTTAACCACTATGACCATTATGACTTTTTTGAGATGTATATGTGATTTGAGGCGTTACCTGTACTGGTTTCCTAAGATGAGAGTGATGGTGTCCTCTAATAGAAAGACCCCCCTACCTGTGAATAAAGTACCAGTGATGGGGAGAAATCTTGCCACCGTCTTTATAGATCTTGAGACATGTCCATTTAAAAGTCCTTGTGTGATCAATAACCTAAAGGAAAGAAACCCAACTGCTACTAAAGGCTCTAACACCAAATGGAGCGGTAAAATTAGCCCTCAGACAAACCTCTAAACTCTCTCATTTTCTATAGGAAGAATCATAGGTTAATGTCTGGCCCACTTGAGAAACCTGATCTCAATCTCTAAAACTAACATAGAACACTGCAGAAGACCTGAGAACTTATCTCTGACCTTAGAACCACTCATTATACATGGCAATTCCCTTTCCTGTGATGTACCCTCACAAGGATCAAAATCCCATCCATAGTATGTTGAAGAACTGGCATGGTCACAAATCCTATTGGAGCCTAGGCTGGCTCCAGACCTTCTGACTGATGTTGTAAATCCAAAATCCCAAGCTTCAACTCCAGTAATGGCTCCCTAGCCTGACTCTGGGCTGTGGACTTGGCAATATGTGAAGGAGTCCCACCCACAAAAATCGATGATCTCATGCTATTCATTCGAGAAAGAGTGGAACCAAAAGGAGATTTTAGAGATTGATAGAAATACGGACGCATGATAAAAAATCAAGGATGGAAGTTTCCTAAGGATGCCTTATAGCCTCCAAAAGATAGGATACGAACGTTATCATACTGATCTGCTGGACTATACTAGGTGTTAGCTTTTGTACCAACAACACCAATATACATGGCTTTGATACCTATCTGTCACAACCCAAAATTGGGCCATAATGGCACCTGCTATAATCCCTCCAATAGGTAAGCCAAACCCCCAAGCCTTAAATAATAAGTAACCACCAATAGATGATAAATAGAATATAAATAAGAATAACATGCCCCTAGTACAGATACAACCATAACAAATACAAAATATACAAGAAGGTCCTTACAGAAATGAGAAAGTCAAAATACACTATGAGAACCAACCCTAGACCTGGTATTACTGTACAATAGCCACTAAGTGTTGGAGTAAGCAATAAACTAATACAAGTCTGTACAAGATATACAAAAAACAAATACTAAGTACAAGAAGGATAAGTGTAAGCAACCGAGCATCAAGTGGTCACTACAACCCAGAGTAAGGACTTCCAAATAAGTAGAATTAGCAATGTTAACCTCTACTAGTATCAGCATAAGGGAAAAGATGCAGAAGTATAGAATGAGTACCAGAACATACGGTACCCACTATGAAACATAAGCCGACTAAGCTTAACAAATTAAATACAATACAAAAGAGCATGAAAGTAGGTACATACACATAATGACTAACTCGACAGTCTAACATGTCAAAGATGGAACTAAAGATGGTAATAATAATATACAGAGAGTACCTATTTAATTAGAAGGAGAAGTAGTTCAATCTAACATTAAATATAGAAATACTAGAAAGAGTACAAATAATGCCTATATAATCAATGAGTAAAAGCGTGAGTAACTATCCTGTCATAATTTAAGCAATAATAAATAACAATAACCTAACCCAGCCCCTATAAGCCCGTAAGGTACAAACATATCACAACCCAAAATCCTAAAGTCATGATGACACCTACCTCGACCCAATCATGGTAGGTACACCTAACACCAAAAGAGAATAATAACAGAAAAATGATACATAATAGTATAAAACATGAGACATTAGAATAAAGTACTTCTAATACAGTAACGAAGAAGAATATATGGATAATACAACTCAAATACCCAACGATCTAGTGTCATGAGTAAGAGCAACTCAAAACCTGTCATAAAATATGAATATACAACTGTCTGTTTCCAAAATAAAGTAAAGACAAGAAAACATAGATGAAGCAGGGAACATGCTCCGGACGGGGAGTTCACTACTACTCCATTTGATCCCAAAGCAGCATAAATCATGAATCACGGATGATACTTAAACATGGATATGCACCAAAAGGGTACAAAAAAGTAGGAGCGAGTATGCTCCACTTGTATTCAGTAGGCATCATAGGCCAAACATTCTAAGTAGATAACTAAAAATAGTAAAATAATAGTATTAATGAAGTAGCCGCCCTGCATACAGAAAAAGTCCTAGCGGATCAAGCTGCACTGCTCCTTTTCATATAATTGTAGAATCTCAACAATAATATAAGTATAATAACATCACGTATAAAGATATCCAAAACACAGTATCAACCATGTATAAGAGATAAAATGTAGTGTAACATAATGATGTAATATGAAATACAACGTTACAATGCTCACTTCGTATACACCCTTTCAAGCCTAAGCTTCCAAAAGAGGCCCATGGGGGGTTGGCAATCCATATACTGATAACAATCTCATTGATCAACCTTGCCAGCACTTCCCTCAGGTAAGGCATTTTATAAAATGGTTCATTTTCTTTCACCAAGAAATCCAAGTTCCATAGTTATATCAGTTCCATGTAAATAAGTGATGAATGAGTATCATAATCATAGCACAATCAGTAACATATAATAATCATCTCAACAATAGTATGAATGAACTCAAATCACCCAAATCTCAATAAATCATGATACAAGACCCTCATGGAAACACAATACTAAAGATACATATAAGACATCATGAAGTCAACACAGTCCCCCACTTGGGTATCATATTGATAATATGCTCTCGAATCAATAATAAGAACAACACAAGCCCCCACTTGTGTATCACAATAATAATAAGCTCTAAAAATAATAATAAAGTCAACACAAGTCCCCACTTGGACATCACATTAATAATAAGCTCTCAAATTAATAATAAAGTCAATGAAAGCCCCGACTCGGGCATCACAATAAAAATAATCAACCCCAGATAATGCAAACATTGCGATTACACCGAACCCTTAGCATGCTTTGCATGAATAGTTATCTTTCCAACTAAGTCTAAAAAAAATTAAGCCATAACCTACTCAAAAGTCAAAAACATAAGCCTAAGCCCCTTAACACGAAGTTTTTCCCTTCTGAACATCTTTAAAATGCTATCAATCAATCAAAAATTGTTTCTATATGTAATTAGGAGTCTATTGATACTCATATTAGCATACTTAGGTTCTGGGTTCAAAATCACTTCAGAATTCAACCCTGAATATAATAAGGTAAAATTGGAATTTTAATAAAAATCACTTTATCCAATGTTTAAGAGTTCTAAATCTAAAATCCCATAAAAAACCATGATGAAATCGGGTAAGAAATAATTAAAATATTCATTTTACACTTTGTCGGGTAAAATCCAAAATTTAAAGTTTAGAGTCTAAGTTTTAAAGATAATTTTGCAATATAATCAATGGGTAATGGATAAAAATGGGTTTAAAAGCGTACCAAAATGAAACTTAATGAAAAACCTTATGAGATTCTCCCAAAATCGTGTTCCCTAAACTTGAAAATGGAGTTAATTCATGAAAATAGGGTATTTATACTATTCTGATAACAAGTGCCTCTTTCGCTAATGCGTTCAGCCCCTCACATTTGCAAAGGCTACTGACATGGACCAATCGCAAATATGGTGGACCAGTTGCAAACACATCAAAGGACGAAAACCGGCCCATGCCTGGTTACTCTTAGCGAATGTAGTCCCATTGTCGCATTCACGAATATAATAATTTCCTTCTCCATGAACTTGATAGTAGGGACGTGAACGCAAAGAAAGTTTAAGGCCTGCACTAGTAGCCTTGTACCAGCTATGGTTTAAGGCTACAAATTACTCCAAATGGACCCTCGAGATTCATTTGGGTCACCACAAAAATAATCCAATAAGGCTACTAAACAAATTTTGACGTTCCAGACTCAACAGAACCATTAGATTTATTAAAACAAGGTTTTTATCAAAGAGTTTCACCCTGAGAACCACTTTGGGCAAAATAAACAAGTTTCTTGCCCAAACACTCAAAACTTATGATATAGCCTCGGAACCCAAACCAACCATGTTACTAGACCAAGTTTGACATTTCCAATCTAATGGAATGGACGAAACTTTCATCCAACGCTCGAATCACAAACTGTTGACCAAAGCCAACTATATGAGCTTAAAGGATACTTAAAACCTCAAATTTGTGTAAATCACTCCCGAATGATTTGAGGAATATGGTAACCATCCCTGCAACTCATAAATGATATAAAGCAACAATGGAAATGGGAAAAACAATCAAAATACAAAAAAAATAAAATAAAACCACTATTAGGGTTGTTACATTATCCACCATTAAAACACACGTTCGTCCAAGAACAATAAAGAAAGAAAAGTACCTGAACCGATAAGAAGCTAGAGGTATCTACTTTGCCTACCATACTCAATCATCCACGCAGCCTACTCAATCGAGCAATGTATTCATTGAACTTTAATTGAGTCAATATTCTTGGATCTTGACTTTCTAGTCTGCCTACCCAAAATATCAACAGTCTCCTCCTCAAAGATCAAATCACAGCCTAAAGAAACTAAATCTCATTGGATCATAAGATAATCATCAGGATAAGCCATATCAATATTAAAACATAAAATACCAAATGAACAACTTACAAGTTTGGAGGTAAAGCCAACCTATAGGCCACATCCCTATCCTTCTTAAGAATCTCAAAAGGTTTGATAAACCTCAAACTAAGTTTCCCTTTCTTTTCAAACCTAATCACACTCTTTCTGGGGTAACACTTTCAAAGAACCTACTAACCTAGAATGAACTCCAAATCATGAACCTATTGATTGGCGTAACTCTTCTGCCTGCCACGAGGTTCTGTTGAATCAATATCACTCGATCCATAGAGTCTCTCAACAAGTTAGTAATCCAAGGCCCAATCTTGAAAGAATAAAACCATTCCATGGGGAATCTACACACGCGCTGCTTAAGGCAAGAACTGGTCCTAATGACCACTAAAATTAATGACATACACTCGAAGCATGTCCTCTAACACCTGAATGGTCTGCTTTAATTAGCCATCCATCTAAGGGTGAAATGTGCTCATCTCAAGATGGGTCCTTATATCTTGCTGCATAGAACTCTAGAATTTTGAGGTAAACTGAATACCTATATAATAAATAAAAGAGATAGGCACACAATGTAACCAAACAATCTCACGAATATAAATCATAGCCAACTTTTCTACATTGTAATTTACTTTCATATGTACACAATGCACTGATTTGGTCAACCTATCCACAATCACCCAAATGGAATCAAACTTCCCAAAGTCAGGGGTAGACAAATCACAAAGTCAATAGTAATTTGCTCCCATTTCTACTCTGGGAAAACCATTTGTTGCATCATACCACTCGAATGATAATGTTCATACTTTACCTATTCACAATTTAGACACTTGGCCTCAATTTTGTAATATCCTTTTTCATCTCACACCACCAATAGTCTTTCTTCAAGTAATGATACATCTTTTCTACTCCTGGATGGATTGAATACTTCAAACTCTGGGCCTCCTCCAAAATTTATCTAATCAAGTAACTAACCTTTGACACAAAAAGACTACCATTAATCCTTAAAACACTCTCAAAATCAAAAAATACTGCCTTCATCTCGCCACTCATCACTTTATTATGAATGACTCTCAACTTCTCATCATTACATTATCAAGCTTAAATATGCTCCATCAATAAAGATCTAGGCTAGACACAATCCAAAACATGACATAGGACTAAAATATCAAGTCAAATCAATTGGTTGGACAAAGACTAAATGTCTAATGGAAAAGGTTGCTCCTCTACTAAAAGATAAGCCAAAGTCCCTATGCTCGTTGCTTTCTAACTAAAGGCATTTGCTACCACATAAGCCTTGCTTAGATGATAAAGAATAGTGAGATCATAATGTTGAAACAACTCCAACCATCTACGCTGTCTCATATTAAGATCCCGCTGATTGAAGAAGTACTGAAGTCTATGATGATTGGTGAAAATCTCACAATGAACCATATACAAATAATGATGCTACAACTTCAACACAAACACAACCACCGCTAATACCAAATCATGAGTAGGGTAGCTCTTAAAAAGCTAAAATCTATCAATAAAAAATGCTCTCTACCCTTCCATACAAAAACCCTAACCCGATCATACATTACCAATGTCAATGTCCACTAATTACCCAAATATCCCAACTAAACGTTCACGCAGTACACAAATCTTCAATCAAAATCCCAATAATGATTTTGCCTATTGAGCCTAGTAGTTTGCTTACAGATTATCTCAAGCAGGTACCAGAGTTGTTATGTGCAGATACTATTGCAGAAGAAAGTACGGTGGATGGAAATTATAAAGTTCAATACACAGATTTGATCAAAATTGATAAATTAAACATTAACACAAGTAAGCAATTGAAGTCGATTCTCAGAAAGCCTGTCTCCATGATAAATAGGGTTCCTCGAGTCTCTTAGACGGAAGAGGAAGTAGGAAGAATGAATATCACAGAGAATCTTTAGTTAGCAGTTGTTGGAGAGTTTTTATATGGGTGGCCTGAGCTAGATGAATTGAGGAAATAGATTCCTAAAAAATATGGTGTTAACAGAGAATGCATGATTGGATTATTGAGAAACAGGCATATATTGATTCGATTAAGTAGAATGGATGATTTTGTTAACATCATGTCCAAGAATGCATATTATACTATGGACAAGGATGGATAAGCATATCAAATGAGAGCCCTAATCTATGACACAAAGTTTAAGCCAGAGGAGGAGACAAAATAAGTAATGGCTTGGATATCTTTCCCGGATCTAATGCCTAGATTCTTTGGGAAGGAAACTCTATTTGTTATTACTGATGTTGTGGGAAAACCAATCCATTTGGATAATGCTATTATCAACAAGATGCGTCCTAGTTGGGTAAGAGTAAAAGTATAAGTTGACTTAGCAGGAGAATTACTAGATCAGGTTGTGATTGAAATGGTCAATAACAAGGCTGAATTGAATAAAATAGTGGCAATTAAAGTTTAATATGATGTCTTTCCAAAATACAACAAAACATGTAAGCTACAAGGACACTCTGAAGATGAGTGTAGGGTGATTCATCCATAATTAAAAGAGAAGTTTGAATCTTTGTAGAATGAAGAAATTAGAAAATAAGAAGAAGTACCAGCTGGAGAAATTACTCAAAGATTTTTAGATGAGGCAGATTCTGTGATATGAAATGGTATCCTACCAAAAGAATATTCAAAAAGGATTTAAAGACTGGTGAATACTTATTGGATGAAGCAAAGGAGAAGAAGGAACAAAAAGTTATAAAGGATATCTCTTTTAATAATTCCTTTGACATCCTACAGCATGAAGATAAGGAAATCAGAAATCCAACTATCACAACAATGGGGGAAGGTAACTTTAATAGTGAGAAACATGATAATAATAGAGCATCACATCAGAATCCTCAAAGTGATCAGATAAATGGAGATAACAAAGACAAGAATGAGAAAGATATTACAATACCTCATGATACTCAACAACAACATTCTACTAAAAATGTGGTCATACAGGCATTTCCAAAGAATGACAACATGGAAGGGAGTAGTAGTAGCAATGTATATCAGCAAGGGCAAGGTGGAGTGAAAGGTATTATTTCTTAATTTGTCAGTACAGAGGAAGTACCAGTAAGCAGTGATCTCTTTTAACATCAAATACAGGTAGTGAAAGGCATTAAGGATAGTGGTGAAGAGGATAAAAATCATTTAGATAAGGAAAATATTGAAAGGTCAATTGAATTATCTCATAAAGAGCTTCAAAAACAAGATCAGGAATTGGTTTCGCATAAGGAATTAGAGAATGCTACATACCAAGTACCTCTTCAAATAGCTATCCCAGCTGAAAGAGGTTATTCACAAAACTAAATACTTGAAAATATAAAGAATGATAGTAACAGTTTTGTTCTACATGTTGTGGCAGGGAAGTCTATGCCAATAGAAACATTGCATGCCTTGGTGTCTCACCAAGGTTTCCAAAAGTATCCTGTAGAGGGTAACAAAGCTTAACATGATTCAATAATTACACATATACAGATAGTGGAAG
Source organism: Capsicum rhomboideum (assembly GCA_031232105.1). Taxonomy (NCBI): domain Eukaryota; kingdom Viridiplantae; phylum Streptophyta; class Magnoliopsida; order Solanales; family Solanaceae; genus Capsicum; species Capsicum rhomboideum. Next base: position 39,289,513 of record CP124719.1, on the reverse strand, counting down.
AAAAATATGAATGTGATAATGTGATTCAGATGCAGAATACTTTTATAGATGTTGGTTTGTCCCCAAAAATAGGTCCAAAAAGTAGAAAATAAAAGAGAAAGGGTGACAATAGTAATACTATGCCTACAAGAATACAAGCAAAAAAGGTGGTAAAATCTAATCATAAGTGATCCTTAGCATTTTTTTGGATTATAAGGTCTGTTAATACTCAACAAGCCTTTCATAGAGTTCAAATGTTGCACATACATCACAAGTTTATAATGATTGCATTAATGGAACCATTTCAAGATCCAAGGCAAATTAAGAAGCATAAGAGAAAGTTGGGGATGCAATATATAAACTCTAATGTGAATGGACAGATCTGGGTGTTTGTTAATCATGGCATTCATATAGGTGTTATCTCTAATTGAGAGCAACAATTGACCTTACAACTCACTTTTAAGGATGGTTCCCAATTACTGTCTATTGTAGTGTATGGTAAATATTCTTCTATTAAAAGATAAGGTCTTTGGGATGATCTACATTCCTTAAGTCATAATTTTTCATTACCTTAGATAGTTGGTGGGGATTTCAATGTCATATTAGGGGAATACGAGAAAATTGGTGGTTTGCTTGTTTATCCTAATAAATATGAGGAGTTTTCTTTTTGTGTTAACTCTTGTGAATTGTATGATATTAATTTTTCAGGAAATCCTTTCACCTGGTGGAATGGAAGGGTTGATGCTGATTGTATTTACAAGAGGTTAGACAAAATGGTAATCAATCAGTTTTTAATTGATCAGTTTAGTAGAATGGATTTGCAACATTAGGCTAGAACTGGTTCTGATCATTCACTTCTTCTGGTGGCTTGTAGTGTTAATAATAGTTTTTTTGTAAAACCTTTTAAATTTATAAATTTCTAGACAGAGAGTGATGATTTCCTTAGTGTTGTGCAACAAAATTGGGCGGCTGAGAATAATGAATATGTGTTTATTTAATTGAAGCAAAAGCAGAAAAGGACTAAATTGGCTCTATCTTTATGGACCAAAGAAAAGTTTGGAGACATTTTCAAACAATTGGCCATGAGAGAAGAGATTGTGAAAATCAAGGAAGAATTATTCCAAGAAGAGCCCTCTCTTCATAATATAGCCATTCAACAGCAAGCTCATGCATAATTAAAGGTTTATATTCATTATTAGGAGGAGTTTCGGAGGAAAAAAACTAGTGTTCAATGATTTTCTAAAGGTTATAGGACCACTAGGTTTTTTCATTGCCTAGTTAAAAGTAGAAGGAAAATGCTTTCTCTAAAAAGAATATTCAAGGAGGATGGATCATATACAGACACAGAGGAAGAAATTGCTGAAGAAGTGGTTAGTTTTTACAAAAATCAGTTTACTGGTGGTGACAATTCTAGTTTTTTCTCTTTACTATAGCACATTCAGCCTCAGATCATAGTTGAGGATAATCTCATGATTAATGCAATTCCAGAAGCAGCTAAAATAAAGAACGTTGTTTTTTAGCTCAATTCTGAAAGCTCTTATGGTCCTGAAGGTTTTACATGGATTTTCTATTAGAGATGTTGGGATATTATAGGTTGTGACATCATTAACATAGTTCATGCATTTTTTGAGGGTTCCACATTACCAAAGTCCGTTACTCACACTAATTTGGTTCTAATTCCTAAAAAGGATGTTGTACATTCCTTCTCTGATCTTAAACCAATTAGTAAGTGTAACTTCCTCAACAAGTTTGTTTCTAGACTTATTCATGATAGGCTGGAGGGTTTACTCCCAAGGTTGATCTCTCAAAACCAATATGGTTTTGTTAAGGGAAGGAATATATCTGAGAATGTTCAATTGGCCCAAGAAATTGTTGTTGATATAAGATTAAGGGGTAAGACTGATAATGTTGTTAAAAAACTATACATGCCCAGAGCATATGATAGAGTGGACTGGTCTTTTTGATTAAACTCTTTGGAAGAATGGGTTTTGAATCTAATGTGACTGATATGATTTGGAGAATTATTGCTAATAATTAGTATTCTGTCCTTATTAATGGAAAAGCTCATGGTTTTTTTCACTTGTCTAGAAGAGTGAAACAAGGGGATCCTTTTTTTCCTTCCCTTTTTATCATGTCTTCTGAGGTCCTATCAAAAGCCCTAAATAAGCTATTAGATAAGAATGATTTTAGGAGCTATAGTTTACCAAAATGCTACCTCATCTGAGGTAGTGGTATGGACTGCGTACACTTTACCCCCCCACCCCTCCCTCGACCCCACCTGGTGGGAATACACTGGGTATGATAATGATGATGATGATAGTTTACCAAAATGGAGTGCAAAAATAAATCATCTAGCTTATGTAGAGGATACAATAATCTTTGCAGTAGGTGACAAGTGATCTTTACAGTTGAAAATAGAGACTTTGAGCAATTATGAAAAGCAATATGTGTAACTTATTAACAAGAATAAGAGTTCATTTTACATGTTCAGTAAGGCTACACAAACTTCTGTATATTTAGGTGAAGAAATTATAGGTTTTGCAAAAGGAAAGTTTCCTTTAATGTACTTGGGTTTTCCTATTAGTCATGCTAAGAAGAAGAAGGTGCATTTTTCTAAATTGATTAAGAAAATCCAGAACAAGCTTCAGCTTTGGAAAGCAAAGATCTTGTCATTTGGTGGAAAACCGGTACTGATTGATCAGATTAATCATGTGTTACAAAGTATTCCTATTTACTTGTTATCTGTTATGAACCCTCCTAAATGTGTTGTTTATGATATTCATAGGATTTTTGCTAAATTTCTATGAAATTTCAAGAAGGGTAGAGATACTCATTAGATTGCTTGGGATGGTATTTGTGTGCCTAAAACAGAGGGAGGTTTGGGATTTAGGTCCCTCTTTGATGTCTTCAAAGCTCTATTTGCTAAATTATGGTGGAAATTCAGAACTACCAACACTTTGTGGTCCACTTATATGTGGAATAAATATTGCAAGAGGCACATGCCTCAAATTGTGGAATGGAAGGGTGGTTCTCAGGTTTGGAAGGCTATGCTTCAAGCTAGGGATTACTTTGATTAAAAAAATTGGTGGGAAGTCAATAAAGGACATGTTGGTGTCTGTTTTGACAATTGGACTCAAATTGGGGCTCTTCACTATCATATGCCCATCTCATATAAACAAAGTCGTTTAGAATCCATGAATTAACTGTTAAATGAAGAAGGGTGGAATGATGAGTTATTAGCTGAAAATTTTAATGATGGGATTTATTATCAGATACATAAAGTTTTGTGTAACATTCATATCTCTAATGGTAGGGACAAGCCTTGGTGGATGCCTAGTAGCAATGGTAAATTTAAGGTAAGTTCAGCTTGGGAGTTATGTAGACAGAGGAAAGATCATATAGAAAATATTTCACACATCTAGGAAAAGGTTTACCTTACAATGTACCCTTTATGATTTGGAGATTGTGGTTTGGGAGAATTCCTATAGGTGAAGTTTTGATTAGAAGAAGGATTACTAATTCTGTAGTTTGTTGTTGCTGTAATGCAAATATGCAGGAATCTTTTATTCAACTTTTTATCCAATGTCCTGATTCTAAGAAAGTGTGGAAGTTATTTTCTGAAGCTGTAGGTCTGAACTTTTAGGTGATTCAGATTAGGCAAATAACAGAACAATAGTGGAATGCAGATTGTTGTGCTAAGTTGAAACCTATGTATAAAGCATTGCCTGCATTTATCTTGTGGAAAATTTGGAAAAGAAGGAATGTCATCAAGCATGAGGGTAGGATGAGTAAAAATTCAATGATCATGGAAATAAATAGAAATCTATTCTTTTTTACAAAGTTTAGATACCCTTGGTTGAAGGATATAACTAAGACTTGGCCTCTAATTGTTAAGTTCTTAGAGGGATACTATCTTATGATTAGTTATAAAGTGGTAAGGTGGATTCCTCCTCCCAGAAATAGCTTTAAATGCAATATAGATGGTTCAGGGATAGGGTCTATGGCCTTTTGTGTGAGAAATGGAGAAGGAGATTTTGTTTATGTAGAGACTAATGTTTTAGAGGGAGCTTCATTCATTGGGACAGAAATAAAAGCAATTAGAATGGGTTTGGAGTAGTGTTTGCACAATTGTCTAGTACTTTTGAGTCTAGAAATTGACTCCCTTATAGCTCAAAAGGTCTTAAATGGGATTTGGGAGCTTCCATGGTTGATTGCTATTGATGTAAAGTATATTAAGGAACAAATGTAAAAAAGGAATGTGGAGGTGGTGCACACTTTTAGAGAAGGGAACTCTCTGGCAGATATTTTTCACTAACTATATTGTTGATTTTGCAAGTGCAGACACAAATATACAAAAAATTCCACAAAAAGCTAAAGCCATTGTTCAACTAGAGAGATCAAATACACCAAATTTACAGATATCAAGGGTTCAGAACAAGAATTACAAAGTTCTAGATAGCAGAATCCAATTTCAGGGTCACAAGGCATATACAAGCAAGCTAAAGGGCTCAAGTACCTTCGTAGTTGACTATAAAACAACACCCAAAATTTATCTTCTCATGAAGTGGTATCAACTTCAGTGGGGTTCAACCTGCTGACAAGATGAACATAAGGTTTTGTTTTGCAATATACTATATCAAAAAGAAGAAGGTTATCGATTTACCATGTTTTGTCAACATCATGAACCGATCTTGTTTTGGAATTTTCAGATTTGTGGGAATTAACTTGGGTTCAGAAATATATTTAGGTTCTGCTTGAATATTTAATCCATCATATATCTCCTTTAAGCTAGATCTACACCTTTCAATTTGAAGAAGTCTTCAATGGGTCGAATCATGGCGTCAGTGTGATGTTTGGCACAGAACTAATTTAGATCCAAACTTGGGAGTTTTACAGATCTTGTGCGTTAGTGAGGTGTGTGTTTCTAGATGAATTTTTCTATCTTCAAAGCATAACTATGGCGTTTAGTAGTGCTTGGAGGAGATGAAGAAGATATAGCTGAGGATTGAAGCTTCTAATAGTTTCCTATAGCTCTTTCCCATTTTATTTTATTTTTGCTATTTTGATTAGGATTTAGACTTGTTGTTTCCTTTTGGTTCGGATCGAGTGGCTATTTGGGATTATTGGTTTGGGCCGTTTGTTCATTTTTTTTATTTTATTGAATAAAAAACCTACTAGACTGTCTTTAATTAATAAAAATGAGTAGGGTAGCTCTTCTCATGGACTTTCAATTATTGAGAAGCATAAGCTATTACTTTGACCTTTTGCATTAACACGCAATCAAAGTCAACTCTAGAAGCATTGCAAAACACTGTGAAACCCATGCCCTCTTCGGGCAAAGTCAAGATAGGAGCTGAAGTTAACAAGGGCTTGACCTTTTGAAAGCTCCTTACATACTCATCTGACCACTGGAAAACAACCTTTTTCTAAGTCAATTTAGTCAAATGGGCCGCAATAGAAAAGAAGCCCTTTACAAACCTCTGATAGTAGCCAGCTAATCCAACACCTCTATATATCGGTAGGAGAAGTAGGCCTAGCCCAATCACGAATGGTCTCCACCTTGGTGGGATCGACCATGCTACCATCCTTAGTCGCCACATGAGATAAGAAAGAAATAAAGTCTAGACAAAACTTACACTTGGAGAATTTGGCATACACCTGCTTATCTTTCAACCTCTAAAGTATTTCCCTCAAATGCCTCACATGCTCTACCTCACTCTTGGAATAAACTAATATATCATCGATGAATAGAATCACAAAAGAATAAGGATAAGGCCGAAACACCCTATTCACAAACTCCATAAATATTGACGGGGCGCTGGTCAGCCCAAAAGAAATAACCAAGAGCTCATAGTGGCCATGCTGCATCCTGAAAGCTGTCATCGGGAAATTCAAATCTCTAATCTTTAGTTGATGGTAACCAGACCACAAGTTGATCTTAGAAAATAAATTCGCACCCTGAAGCTGATCAAACAAATTGTAGACATGTGGAAGAGGATACTTGTTCATAATGGTCACTTTGTTTAACTTTCGAACACATCCTCATAGTCCCATCCTTCTTCTTAACAATAATAGGATCCCGCAAGGTGAAACACTCAATCTACTTGTCACGCCTCGAATTCCAATGGGGCGGACTGGCACCCGAAGCCGTTAAGACCCGAGAGAACCAATCTTCACTCATGTGCACTCATATGCATGTCTCCATATGAACATCATTCTATTTCATGTAACTACAAAATATCGATGGCGGAAGTCATGGAAAACATATGCTATATATGAAACTTGGCTGTTAGGGACATCAAGTCAAAGTGGACATACATCTCTTACATTCATCTTCCCACATACGTCTACAAGGCCTCTAACAAATACATATACATAACCAACCTACAGTCGGGACAAGTCTCTGCTTTATACAACATTTACATAGTACCAAAACCAATGTACACATGTGACTCGGAAAGCCGCGAAAAAATTGGAGCTCACCAATGATCTGCAAATGACCTGCAACCTACTATAGAGGTCTACTAGCACCTGTACCTACAACAAGTAAGGTAAGTCCCCCAAGGGACGTCAGTACGAAGAATGTACTGAGTATGTAAGGCTATAAGAAACTACATTATACATAAGAACTTTAATGGATTCAAATGTAAGAGAATAGTCAATGTGGATAAACCATCATTCTGTATGTAAGGAACCATGTACGTTACATTCATTATTTAACTTTATCCTTCTTCGCATTAAGAATTAGTAAAACATGTGATAAACAAGTGACCAACTGATCAGTGGTAAAATAGGATGACCCATGCTAGGTATTTTACCCCTGGGATGCGGTCCTAATACATATACAAATCTGGATTGACCCATGCTAGGCTTTTCTGTCGCCCCTGAGATGCTACTGTGATAACCCATGCTAGGCTTTTATATCGCCTTGGGATGTTACTGTGATATTGGGATCGACCCATGCTAGGTATTTTAACCCCTGGGATACCACCCATGATATTGGGATCGACCCATGCTAGGTTTTTCTTCCACCCCTGGGATGCCACCCAAGAATACTCAAACAATTATACATTACTTCATTTCTTTACTTCTATGAGATTGATACATTAGTAGTCATAACATTATTGGAACTTTAGAACGTAACATTATTGGACCTTTGGAACCATGTACACAATTATATGACACAAGAATAACAATTGATCAACGAATAAGGAACATGTGATTAGCAATAGACGATAACCTGAAATGGGATACCTTAGAACATTTTGGAATGGAACAAGTACAATGTCAATGTGAACAATATGTGTTGCAGAAGGATACGAAAAGAATAACCTTACATACCTTATCTTCCCAATATGAATACACAGTTCTATATGTGAATACAATAGTCCAGCTCTTTCTTTACGTTTTACTCTACAACACGAGTACATAACGAAACTCACGTTAATAACCAACTACCTTACAAGTGCATAAGACGACAATGAGTTACATGACTGCCTTATAATGTCCTTTCCCCCTTTACATTACAGTTCACGGTATTGTCATACCAACAATACCACAACATTCCACACATTGACCAAGACATCATAACCCAATAGCATTTCACACCAAGTTTATCCTTTACGCTTCCTCATTAACACTACATCACAATCACTCAATCAAGTCACCTCAATACGTTTCGTAAGAACAATCCCACAAGTTGTACACATAGATAAAAAACAGGTTAATGAACATAAACAAATCATACATGTTGATATTTCATCCACACCATTCACTTCCATCCAAACCTCAAGTCTCCTTTTAAGTTCAAGTCACATAAATGGAACATCCTTTAGCAAAAAGTAAAAGTGCTCTACTCAACACTTTTAGACATAACCATCATGATCTACACAATCTCTCATGCATATAATATATTAAACCATAAGATTAAACACTTACCCAAGCTTGCAAGAGAATGATCTTGTCCAAAGAGATGGTTTAGGGTTTGAGAGCTAAAAGAAATATCTTGGAATTGTCTAGAATGACATGTGTGTTTTTATGAATAAAAATCTGATTTTTGTGCCTTTATATAGGCCCTCAAGTCATCCTTAGCCAATTCTTGGGCATTAAATGCCATGTTTACTTGGTCAACACAAGAATGGGTCATTTTCCCCATTTGGTCCATGTCTTTTGGCTTTATTTTGGGCCGCAAATTGAGCCCATTAACACATGTGAATTTAGCCCACCAAATTCAATGCATGATCCACCAACTATATCATGTTTAAATAATTCCATAAATGTTACGACAATATTCAACTCACGAGATTCTTGTTCATAGCCACAATCCCAAGAATAAGCAATTTTAGCCACTCATGGCTTAATTTAACATAATTTGATAAAATATTTATGAAGAAGAATTAACCCCAACTTGGATGCCAAACTCGCCCAAGAGTATTCCTACTAAGATGGAATAATGATACAATAACCCAAGTGTCTTATTTATAGACTAAGGGTAGGAGATGAAATTTGGCAAAAAGCAACACGGCACGCCCCTGGGACTTAGCCAATCTCTGCTCTTAAAAGAGTGAGCATGAGCGGCCTGGCACACCCCTGGGTGCACCTCTCTCTTTCCCGCACCATAAAAATTTTGGCTAAAAGCTGCCCGGCACGCTGCCTGGCGCGCCTGAAACCAAAATTCTGATTTTTTCCTTTCTTCGACTTTTCTTTACAAATTTGGTTGGATTCTTTAAGTTCAAATCTTTAGCTTGCCTCTTATCTTTAAGATCTTTTTATTGGAATTCCTTAAAGCCTCACTTTTCACCCCCAAAAATGCTATCAAAACTAAGGTAACCATGGTTCAATGTTGGCAAGTAAGGTCGGAAATGTACGGGGTGTTACACTACTAATCCTTTTACTCAATAAATCATGCAATTTCTCCTTTAATTCCTTCTACTTTGCTAGGGCCATCTTATATGGAGAAATAGAAATGGGCTTAGTGCCCGACTCCACATCAATGGAAAAATTGATATCCCTATTCAAGGAACACCAGGAAAGTCTGTAGGAAACACATCCATAAACTCACTAACAACACTCACTGAATCCAAAAGAGTTAGTGAATCAACACTGGTATCTCACACATAAGCCAAGTAAGATAGACATCCCTTCTATACCATCCGACAAGCATAAAGAAAAGATATTACCCTTTTAGGACACAAACTCGGAGTACCCTTACACTTTAACCCTGATACATCTGACATGACTAAAATAATAGTCTTGGCATCGCAATCCAAAATTGCATAATAAGAAGATAACCAGTCCATACCAAATATGACTTCAAAATTGACCACATCAAGAATGATTAAATCTACCCAAGTGCCATGCCCTAAAAGAGTCACTACACATGATCGGTACACCTGATTCCCTACTAAAAAATTACTTATGGGGGTAGAAACAGGAATGGGTAAGACAACAGAATCACATGTAGAATCACTACCAAAAGAAAAATATGTAGTTACATAGGAGAATATAAACCCAGGTTCAAACAACACAGAAACATGATGATGACAAACCAGGATAATACCTATAATCACAACATCAGAGGTCTCTTTCGTAGTTCTCTCAGGAAAAGCATAACACTGCCTGGTTCTCTATCAAACTAAGAAACACCTCATCCACTATCACGAGGATCCCTAAGCTACACCCCTGGTACCCCAAAATGCACCTCTATTGCCTTTCACACCCTCTCTGGTTGGAGATGTTGGTGCCTGATAAAGGTGAAGCTGTAAACTATACCTTGGAGGGCCAGACACTTGTTTGGGGTAATATATAACTAATTGACCAAGCTCATCACACACATAGCATCCTCAATTTGATGAATCATGCTGGCAGGGCCCAGAAGAATCAAGACACCCTCTATAACCTTAAAAACCAAAATAAGACCCTTAGTCTCATGCCTTGACCTCTAGTCGATCGAAACCTCAGAACCCATAAACCTATTATCTGAATCCTGTAACATAGCCTGTATTAGTCTAGTATGTTAACCATGAGAACCTGTACCTCAAGAATCCTTTCCTCGAGACAAATAACCATTGAAACCTCCCTATTAGTGTAACTTCTTACCACCGCTTCCCTGAGCACCCTAATAAATTCTCTTGACTCTCTTAGTATGATCAATAATACTCTAAAATGAGGCACTTGTAGTCACTAACTGAGTCATCGCCAATGAAAGAGTCGTAGTCAATTCCTTCACAAACTTTCTAATCCCTTAACACTCTGCAAAGATACTAGTAGTAGCATGCCAAGACAATGCATTAAAATAGGCCTCGTATGCAGTAATAGTCATAGAGTCCTGCTCCAAGTTATTAAACTCACCACTCATATTATCCCACAAACATAAAGGCACATACCTTTCAAGGAAATTAATTAAAAATTAGGTCCAAGTCAAAGGAGAGGAACCCAATGGCCTACAACCAAGAAAGTACCTGTACCACTGTTTGTCTATATCAGTCAACAAGAAGGTAGTATAATCAATTCTATTAGACTCAAGTAAACAAAATTTATACAACCACTCCTGACAACTGACCGAGAACTCATATGCATCCTTACCAATAGCACCGGCAACACTTAGGAGGCACTGAACTCATAAATCTCTCAAACCTCTTCTGCTTATCAATAAACATCACTAGACCAGGAACTCTGGGTGGAGCAATAAGTCAGGCAGGTAACACCTTAATATGTAGGGTTACAATAGCAGCTAGATATGCCTTGGGATTCTAAAAACCATAAATAAGAACATGTCCTAGTCGATGAATACCTTTCTCACTTGTGAACCATCTAGTGTACTTGGTAAAGCACATGCCTGAGAGGTCCCATCTAAGAGGCTCAAAAGCCCAATCAGCACATACTACAACACTGGAGTAGAACCAAAACTCTAAGAGGCCTAGGATGGTCCCCTACCCTCTGGCTGATAAGCTACATCAACATGATCAATAACTAGCTCCGGAGAAGATGCTCTAGCTCATCCTCTAGCTAAAGCTGCTTCTTATGCTCTGTCTCTACCACGGTCTTGGTTGCGAACCCTACCTCATCCCCTGATTGGGGACCCTATAGTGGGATGCTGGCTCAATATCTCTAATATCTCTTAATCAAGTTCTCACCATCTACAGAGAAATAGAGTTAAATACTAGTTTAGAATACAGAGTATGAATAATGTGCACAATAAGGAAACAAATTAAAGATTTTTCCTAAAAACATCCCATAGCATCCTGAAGATAGATACGAATGCCAACGTATTGATATGTGAGGCTCAATTAGATATTTTGATATTATACACATGAGACTGGTTAACCTACCATTCTAATACCAACTTATCACGACCTAAAATCTCAAGGTCATGATGGCACCTACCCAGACTCAACCATTGTACATAAGTCCAACACCAAAATAGAATAATAACGGAAAAAATAAACATAATAAAGTAAAACATGAGACTTGAGGAAAAAGTCAAGCTAATACAATAACAAAGACAAATATCTGGATAATACAACTCAAATCCCCAACGATCTAGTGTCATGAGTAAGAGAAACTCTAAAACTTTCATAAAGTATAAATGTAAAACTATCTATGTCTGAAATAAAGTAAAGACAAGAAATTACATATGAAACTGGGAACATGCTCTAGGACAGGGAGCTCACCACGACTCCAATAGATCCTAAAGCTGCATGAATCATGAACTGAAGGTGGCATTCAAACTAGGATCTATACTAAAAGGGTATAGAAAAGTAGGAGTGAGTACGCTCTACTTGTATTCACTAGGCATCATAGGCCGACCAAGCTAAGTGAACAACTAAATAAGTAAAATAATACTATGAATGAGGTAACTAAATTGAATACAGAAAAAGTGCTAGCAGATCAAGCCGCACTGCTCCTAACCTATAATGGTAGATTCTCAAAAAAAATAAAAGTATAATAACATCACATATAAAGATATCAACCACGTATAAGAGATGAAATCTAGTATAATATGATGATATGGTATGAAATGCGATGTTACAATGCTTATTTCATATTCACCCGCCGAGCCTAAGCTTCCAGTATAGGACCCATAAGGGGAGGGAGGGTTCACAACCCATATACTAATCACAATTTCATCAATAAACCTTGGCGGCACTTTTCTCAGCTAAGGAGTTTAATAAAATGGTTTATTTTCTTTTTCAAAGAAATCCAAGTTCCATAGTAGTATCAGTTCCATGAAAATGAGTGATCAATGAGTATGCATGATCATAGCAGAATAAACAACATAAAATAACCAACTCAACAATGGTGTAAATGAACTCAAATCACCCAAATCTCAATAAATCATAATATAAGACCCTTCTAAAAACACAATAGTAATGAACCATATAAGACATCATTGAAGTCAACACAAGACCCTACTCGGGCATCGCAATGATTATTAGCTCTTGAATAAATAATAAAGTCAACACAAGTCCCTACTTGGGCATTATAATAATAATAAACTCACAGATCAATAATAAAGTCAATACAAGCCCCCACTTGGGCATCACGATAATAATGAGGTCTTAAATCAATAATAAACTTAACACAAGACCACTCGGGCATCACAATAACAAGAATCAATGCCAAATAATGTAAACGTTGAGATTACACCAAACCCATAGCATACTTTATATGAACATTATCTACCCATCCAAGTCTAACGAAAGTTAAGCCATAACCTACCTCAAAAGCCAAAAACACAATTATGAAGCCCTCAACACAAAGCTTTCCCTTTCGAGCATCTTCAAAATGTTCCTAATCTATCAAAAATGGTTTCTATATGTAATTAGGAGTCTATTGATACCCATATTGGCATACTTTGGTTCTACCTCCAAAATCACTTTGTAAATTTAACCTTCAAATAAAAGGGTAAAACTAAAATTTTAATAAAGAATCAATTTACCCATAGCTTAAGGGTTCTCAATCTGTAATCTCATTAAAAACTGAGTTAAAACTGGGTTTGCAATCATTGAAATATTCATTTGGACTTTACCAGTAAAACCCGTAATGCAAATTTAAAATCCATATTTTAAAGATAATTTTGGAATATAATTAATGGGTAATAGATAAAAATGGGTTTAGAAGCTTACCAAAATAAAAGTTGATGAAATACCCTTTTAGATTCTCCCAAAATCATGTTCCCCAAGATGAAAATGGTAAAAATGGAGTTATATTGCAAAAATAGGGTATTTATACTATTCTGAAGAACATTGCTTCCTTCGCGAAAATGGTCAGCCTCTTGTATTTGGAAAGGCTACTGACTCAGACCAACTGAAAATGCAGTGGACCAATTGCAAAAGTATAGAAGGTTCAAAATCGACCCACACCTAGTTACTTTTCATGAATGCGGTCCCACCATCATGTTCATAAAGGATTATATTTTCCTTCTCCCGAATGCAATAGTAGGGCTGCGATCAAGAAGAAAGCCTAAGGCATACAACATATATAGTTTAAGGCTATAAATTTCTCCAAATGAGCCCTCAGGATTCATTGGGGACTCCACAAAAACAAACCAAATATGCTAGTAGACTAATTTTGATGTTTTGGACTCAATGGACCCATCATATTTACAAAAAGAGGTTGTTATCAACAAGTTTCACCACAGGAACCCCTTTAGACCAAATAAAGTAGTCTCTCACCCAAATAGTCAAAACTCATAATTTAGGCTTGGAACTAGAACCAACCATACTACCTGCCCAAATTTTTATATTCTGGATCTAATGAAACTAACAAAACTTTCTGCCGACGCTCGAATCACAAAATGTCGACCAAAGTAAACTATATCACTTTAAAGATTACTCAAAATCTCAAACTCATATAAATCACTCCTAAACACATTGCGGATCATGCCATCTATCCCCACAACTCATAAATGATATAACACAACAATGGGAAAAGGGAAAATGGTTAAAATATAGAAAAAGCTTAAAACACCACAAGGGTTGTTATAAAAAAATAGGCATAACACCGGCTTCTATAAGCATGACAGGTACAAATAACAAACAATAACCCAACCGACCCCTATAAGCACAGCAAGTACAAAAAAAATACTAATAAAAAGTAGTTCGTATGAATAGATGAGTGCAAATGGAGGTCAAGAAATGGAATATAAGATGAATGGCTTGTCCAATAATAGCGTATACTCCTCCTCTAGCATTTGTGTCTTGCAAAGGAAGGATATATGGAGAATACCTCTGCTCCAACATTTGTGGCTCACAAAGAAAGGTCCCATAGAGGATTTGTGATATGCGTATAAATTGCCCGGTCCCAATCCAAGCCTTCCCAGTGATGTAATAAATCCTTTCTGGTCCTAAGCTAGAAGTTTGAATCAATATGACAGGTGCCCAGAATCAAATTGGGTCTAAAATGATCCATCTTCCCCTTGTTGAAAACCAGTGCATGGATAAATTTCTCTCTAAGTTACTTTTTAAAGTCCAAATTGTGTGTGGAAATCAGGACAAATCTTTTGAAAATAGAAAATTAAACCAGTGATAAAAGTGTTAAAAATTATTTAAAGATTCCTAGATAATAGTAGTAAGGATGATACATTTTAGTCTTAAAAAACCTTTAATCAACAGTAGGTGATTTGATTTCCCTATTTTCTTTTAAAAGCAAATATTAATACTTTTTCTTGGAATTGTACCACAGTGCATGTGTGTGCATGTAGATGGGCAAATAACACCAGGCACGATAAATAAGATTGCAAGGTCTATAGCTTTCTTATATGAAGGCGATTCATATCCATATAGTTAGCATTCCATACAAAACTTTTTGAGATCGCAACCACAATAGTTTTCTTATGACGGGGGCTTTACAACCTCTATAAGTCGGCTTGCCACAAAACAAAGACTTTTGAACCCAGTAGAGATGGCTTGACTTTGCCAATCTTAAAATACTAAGTCATATCATAGTAGCACAACGTTTCCCGACATACATGGGCTCTAGCGACAATCCCTAACCTATATGCTCTTCAAAGTCTAGGACAAAGTCCTACCCTACTAATAGATTTACATGTTTTGTTAAGTAAGAAGTAATCAGAAAACTATTGTAGTTGCAACAAGCTAATTTCATTTATTAAATTAGAAATCCATCAAAATCACAAAAAGAACACTTCCCTATTGTTTCATTACACCACTACTCCGAACAAAGGACTATACTTTCCATCCCTTAAAGAGAGATGAACAAGACAGAGGTGTTTAGCCAACAAAATTTTTATTCATCACACTATATTGTATAAAGTAGGGAAAGACTAAAGATGTCCATAAACTCTGACCTATGCTTCCTTTATATAGGAGTAGGAAGCATAATAAAAACTGACTTAAGAATAAAAAACATTATCTTACATAAACTCTATCCTATACAAAAATAGTAAATCCCTATCTGGAAAGAAAATTCTATCTTAAATAATATAAAAGGCATGTAAAATTAAATATGTTGTTGGCATATGATATTATGCGCAAGCAGGTGGGTGAGCAACTTGTAGGCAACTGGCAAGTGGTGCGTAAGTAGCTTGTAGGTGTTTTGCAAATAGGTGGATAAGTTACTTATAGATGTTTTGCAAGCAGGTGGGTAAGCTACTTGTAGGTGTTTTGCACAAAGGTTGATAAGAAGCTTGTAGGAAGATGTTAGGCAAACTAAACTACAAAGATCATGGTAAACTTTGGTAGGTAATTTGGGTAAGTGGTAATTTTTAGGGGTTGTGGTAGATGGTAATTTCTTGCACATTTTGTCAGGCATCATTTGATGGCACAATGGTTGAACGTGCTGAAGGTGTTGACGGTGGGCTTGTGTATCCTTCCTCTATCCACCAGTTAATGCCATACTTGGCTTTGAACATCTCCCTATTTCTAGGCTTCATTTGAATGATTTGGTGAAATATCTAATCCATTTAGGTGGCCTTGATACATTGTGCTCCTCATTCAGAGGTGGAGTGTTTAGCCTGATACTTTTGTTGGCCTAAGTAACTTCATCCCTGGTAACTTTGTATGGAGGTTGATACTCAATAGTTATTTGTCATACTTTTTCCCAACGGGAGTGGATGTCAATGTAATTTCATTGTGCCTATTCATTTAGAAATATTTCTTTTGGGATACGTCTATTTCTCTAGAGATAAATTATTCATCTTCATGATATTCATCTTCTAATGAAAAAATTGAAACGATAATTACAAACAGAAGGAAATATGTAACTGGCATGGACCTAGTTATTAATAATCTTTACCGAATAGTGTAACATGTAATATATTAACCTCGAAGGAATTTTTGAATTAATGAATCCACCATTGCTGCGGATGAAACCATGTAAGAAACCTCTAAATAGGAGGTTGGATTCTGTCAAAATCCCTAAACATATTGCACTTGAACTCCCTAAGGAGTACTATAATACCTATAGGAGTTATAAAGGGAAATTATCAACCAGCGATATGAACAAATAGCAGAAAGAAAACTCTGGGTGGACACCAAAAGGCTTGAGAATGGATCCTACATATTTTTTGAACACCTGCATATCATAGAGAGTCCTTTAATCCATAATGATGGAGGGATAAAAGGGATCTACATACAGTGTGAGTAATTTTAGTGGATAATCTGATATTTCAGATAGAGTTACTCTTTGTGTGTTGAACATGAAGATGTAGCCGACGGGTTTCTCCATGCTTTCTTCATCACCAGTGATGTGTCTTAACTTTAAGATCAATGTGTATGGCTTGAAATTTTTCCTGAAAGTTATTCCTTTTGTTCTTATCTAAAGTCGATCCTTTAATTGTTTGTTCATTTCAAACCCAAGGATAATGTTAATTCCTAGAATGGTCGAACCATGTAGGTTGGTTTTGAATTCTAAACCTAGGAAGAATTCGATCATGACCAGGTGATTTGTTATAACCTTTGTTTTTACGATTTCCTTTGATGGTTTGCTAAAGTTTTAGAAGTGATAAATCCATTGATCATCAGGAAGAACAACTAGGTTGAGGATGGAAGATGTTGCACCTATATCTATGAGAATAATAACCTAAACTGGTCTATCCTATTTGGATGGGTAGATAGCCAGCTAATCATGAGGGGTGTTGACATATTTGTATTTGGACACCATATATATACCATAGCTTGATCCTTTATGGGCATCACCATCATCAGTTGTGGCCTCATAATCATCTAGAAAGAAGAGTGTTTGGTCTATTGGTTTTTTCCCTAATGAAACGACAAATTCAAGATAGTACTGTCTAATGAGATAGATTCTTGTATGATCTGCAATGTCATTAAAGAGCGGGAGTGACTGGATGGAACTCTTAGATTAGGGGAAATTACATGCAAAGTGTCTAGGTTTGCTGCAGATGAAGCAACGATCATTTTTTCTATAGTTTCCTAGACTTCTTCTCCTAAAGTATTTGGTGCTCCTGGTCACTTTGGTCCTATCATTTAGAGGCCTAGGTAGCTTGAATATCCTATACTACTTATACCTCTTATGCCTCATCTTATGACTTAAGCAAGGGCAATTGGATCTTGTGACAAGATCACTTTGACTAGCACTTGGTTGTTTTGGATGATCTGTATTAAGAAATATCTCTTTGTGCATATACTGTCCGAGGATTTGAAGATGGCCTACTTTATATAGTTAACGTATGGGATGGTGATAGACTTGAACTTTTCTTTAATAATTGGCATGGTATGACTTGCTAGCATCCTTGGCAGTGATGACATAAAAGCCTGTTTCAGACTAAGATCTCCACCTTGTTTGAAGTAGATTGTTTCCATCTTTTGGAAATAGATATCAATGATATTTCTATCAAATTATATGCACTTCATTTAAAAGAGTTGTCGCTACAAATTTTCTTGTCTTTGGCCTGTGTCTTCGCTGAAGACTTCCTATGGGATCCGTATATTAAAGGCGAAGTCTTGGGATGTGAGAAAAGTATTTCTATACACAGTCCCAAGTGCATTCCACTAATCTCTAAAAATGCTTGAGAACCTTAAAATGAATTCTGACAGGATCATGCATCTCTCTTATTCGACCAAATTTTTGGTTACCATCTAAAAAAACAAGACTTGGATTTTCAATATCTAGGCTGAGACTTTTGTGTAATCTTAAGTGAAAGTATGGTATCCAGTTCCAACGAGTTTTATTGTAGATGTCATTGGTTCTGGTCTCCTTTATAGTATTGGATCAACTATCGTTTACTCCTAATTGTCATCTACTTCTGAGACTTCTGGTTCTTTAAGCTAGTTCATGAATAGCTATGGATACTCTTCTTCTTCTAATTCTATTAGGGATTGATAAGTGGTGTTTTTGTACTTATTTATATCTCTTTTAACTTGAGTTGTCATCTTGTTTTCATTTTATTTGAGGTTTATCTCATGTTTATATGCTTATTTATGAAGGTAAATGATGAATTTGAGGTCGAGCTAACCATACGAGTCAAAAGAAATGCAAATAGTGAAGGAAAGGAGCTCAAAGTCACTCTCGAGAACATATAAGCCCACCTGCGCATGCAGGTCATGAGGTTTGCATGCAGGTACGAAGGCAGATGGAAAAGAGTGCTTTGGAAAGCCAACCTGCATTGGTAACCTACTCACACAGGTCTTGTGGAATTTCCATAATTTTCTAAAACTCAATTTTTGAGCCATAAAAGGGATTTTTCAGATCTTACGCTTCATCTTTGGCATATTTCTCAACATTGAAGGCTAGGGTTCTTGACCCAACACCCTTGGAGTGAAGATTTGGATGCTTTATCATGAATATTTCTTAACCCTTTCTTCATTCTATTGCTTTGTATTAAATATTTGGGTGTAGTTAGTTTCATTGTTGAATGTTGTTGTTGGACACAATGCAATATTTGTGTTTTGAATTTGGATTTTAATTTTATCTCATGGTTTTGTATTGATTGAATACTCTTGATTTATAAATGGGTTTTGCTTGTTTAAAATAATCTCCTACTTTATCGATTTATACTCAAGTTGAGCTTGAAAGAGGATATTAGAGTGGGAATTTTCCATCTACTTTGATTAATACTTGAAAGAGCTAATTGAGGTTGGTAAAGGTTAATTTAGTGTGATTTGGGTTGAATCACCCACCTAACGGGTTTGTTACTAGATATAGTCAAACCCTAGTATAGCCATAGATTGGAACTATTCGTGTTGACACTTGGCTAGTGTTCGACGGAATCTAGCCAAGAAATATTCGTCAATCGATCGAAAGATGTGGCGGATAATTGAGGTTCCAATGCTAATTTTCTAATCCGTGAATTATTCATGAGTACTTGATTTAAATATTTCGAATAATTGATAGAATTAAGTCCCCGTTATCATATCCCCTGTTTCCCATTGTTTGTGAAAGTTATTGATCAATTTGTTCATAATTTAATTGGTTCTACCCTTGTAACATTTTTATATTGCAAACCCCCAAAATATTTTTATCTGGGTTTGGATTTTAGCGAGTTACTTTTATTCCTTACTTCCTCGATCACTAGTCACATTGTTCCTCATGGATTCGACCCCGACTTTTGTTGGGTAAATATATTGCAAGCGACCACATACATTCATATTCATGAGTGTATTTGAGCTTTATCAAAAATAGCGTCGTTGTTAGGAAATAATTTGTCTTATTGAGTTAGTTTGGAATTTTAGCTTACTTTTTTTGATTCGATCTTGTGAATATATTTTATTTCTTATGTTCGATAGATTTTTGTTTTGTTATACTTGTTACTATGGCATCTTTGGATGAAATCAAGTTTGGTGGTTGCAAATCTTATGTTAATGACCCATGTCCTTATTATGGAGGGCCCCACTTTTGGCAAATTATGAAAAAGCTTCTAGGAGAGAGGTGTGTGCACCATCTCAATCCTATGTGGTGTCTACTTGTTATGAATGTGGTGGTCAAAGTAGACGTAGTGATGTTTGTGATAATGACCCTTCCCCTTCCCCAAGCTCTAACGAATTTTCTAGTTGCACTTTTAAGTTTGATAGGAGCAATAACATGGAGTTGGAAGCACAAAGAGCCGGTCATGAAGACATTCAAATAATGCTTCAAATTAACTTAGACCGGATACCTAAAATGGGTGAGGAATTACCTCTTATGCATCAATCTATGGTGTCATCAAAATTAGGTAGTGAAGGAGAATAAGACCCTTGCGAAGATGCTTTTCAAAATGAAGAAACACATGACAATTTGGAAATTGTGAGCCAAGAGTGGCTCTTGAGCCGATCTCAACATCTTGAAGGCAATGGGAAACTACGTGAGGGAATCTTACGAATAAAGGATTATTTTTTCAAAATGCATATTGAGCGATGTAATGAAATAATCCAACTTGAATTTGCCATTTATGGGTTAAAGTCCGATGTGAAAGTAAAACTTGAGGCATATGATGTTCCTCTTCAAATGGTCAAGGATAATGAGTTCAAGTTGTGTTCTAATGAAGATGTGGTCAAGATTGATGTTGAAGAATTCATGGTGATTTGTCAACCCACCAAGCCAAAAATAATGCAAGATGCCAAAAGTGATGAAATGATACTAGAATTGCAAAATAAAGCCAATCAATTCCTTTGTGAAGACTATAGTTCATTTTGGCGTGAAAATGTCAAGAAAGATGCAAATTCGAGAATGAAGAGGCTTAAACTTCATTCCAACTATTTTTAAATGTTGTGCTTTGTGGATATGATAGAAACCAAAATAATTGGGCAAATAGAGAATTTTTAAGATGAGGGACACAATCCTTACATTTTAGAGTTTGTCATTCTAAGAGGGAAAAATGGCATCCCTCACTTGAAGGCCAAGAATTGTAAAATGTGGCGTCAAACAAGTGGCTTAATGATCTTCTCACCAATGACCTATGAGCCTAAACAAAATTTTGACGTGAAGTTGGGTATAAGATTTAAGTACTCAAAATGGCGAGATAGAGTTGGGCTCGTCGCTTACTTACATTTACCCCACAAGGTTCATCGAAATCTTGAGGTAAAGTTGAGATGAAGATTCAATCCTTAAAGTGAAGAGATAAATGTTAAGGTTTCTTACGTTGTGCCGTAATGTTAAATCAAGCGCTTGATGGGAGGCAACCCATCATTCTCAAAAATTTTGCATTTACTTTTGTAATTTAATTTTTAGAATAGCTTAGGAATTTATTTTTGACTAATCCACAAAATTTTGAAGTTTTTGGAAGTGATTTAAACAGGTTTGGATGAAAAAATTTAATGGGAATGAAACAGGAACCCAGTCTGAGAAGGCTCCTAGTATTCGACTATTACTCTACTACAGGCCACTCTTATGTTGATCCTCGGGCCTAGTGTGCTTCAGGGAGCCCATTACCTCCTTCTCTACTATATTTTACTTGCATTGGGGACGATGCAATATCTTTTGGTTGGGGGTGGAATAGCTTAGTTTTAATTTGGGTCTATACTATTGATATATTTTGATACATTTATGTCATTATTGGGAGTTGTTGGAGATTGTTGCACCTTTTTCGGGCTTGAAATGAATTATGTGGCATCAAAAATTATGTTCTTTGTTAATGGTTTAGTTTGGGTGTCACATTTGACATGAATTTTGGGGAATTCTTGAGTACCCACTTTAACACCCACCATGTGTTTGATAAAAGTCCTAAGTGAAACATCCACCTTATTCTTTGTTACTCCATGTTCATATTGCTAATGTGAAGTGTTCTTGTTGTTGTGTGGAGATAATTTTAAGATGTGGGATGTGTTGTTGGTTGTTTGAAGTTGAGTTATGTCAATTTTTGTAATTCTTGAGAATCCACACTACTCGTAATGATGTTTACTTTATGATACCCACCGCGTGTTCGATGAAATTCCTAAGTGTAGTTTTCTCTACTTTCTTCCATTGTTCATGTGTTAATTGCTATTAGGAAGTGTTCTTGCTACTATGTGTACTTAATTACAAGTTGTCAAGTCTTCTAAAGAGTAAGTTCAAGTTGAATGACATTTTTTATTGTTATGAATGTTGTGCGCCCTTGTCGGGGTTGAGCTTAATTTTGATTTTTTTGGATTAGTCATTTAGTTTGTTTTCACTACTAGATAAGTTTCTTTACTGTGTTAGCTTCCTATAGTTTTTCTTTTTGGTAGTCGTTTTAGGCGACCTTTTCCCAAATGATGGATTGAGTGATGACATTCTTAAGGGAAAATCGTTGTTATTTTTTTTGGGTGGTCTCATTTGTGTAGGGAAATTCTGAGTACCCGTACCCATTGTGAATTGGGATTTTGAGTGTTGCAATGGTGATGTCTGAGTTGCCATTAAATTATTACCCTTATTGGAGTCAAAACGCGGGATTGTGGCTTGTTCGGTACTAATAAAGTTAGTCTTGCATTGTGAAATATTAGAATGAGCATAACCCTCCAAAATTTTTGTGAAAAAGAAGTGCATGGAACTGAATAATGTTCGTGACAACACTTTCTGTTTTTGTGATTCTTTAGTCATTAGGTGGTGATAATGTTAAAAATGACTCATTTTGTTCTTGTATAGGAAATGAAATCGATACTTCTTAAATAGTTTGCATGCCACGTGTGGTGAGTTTTTGTTGAATAATTCTTGTGCTTACTTGTGTCATCTAGAACTTGCTCGATTGGTCTTTTAATTCTAGTCTTGATTGTGTTTTGTTGGAGAAATGATCTTAGGCCATCTTTGTGATTTTTATAAAGCTCTTTAGCCTTAAAAGCCTAACCATGCATAAATCTTATTACTATTTATCCCATTTGAGCCTAATAACCTTTCTTTGGAATCACATTACAAGCCTTGAACCTTTTAAAAATTTTGCCTCTCTTGAACCATACCCTCCTTGAACTTGAAATTGCCAACTTGAGGCTAAAAACCAAAATTGGTGGTGTGGTGGGAATCATGCACCATGGTTTTGTAAGTAAGTGCCTTAAGAAAAAAAATAATTGAATAAAATGAGAGAAAATTTGAAAAGGAAAGAAAATGAGAAAAAGAAATGAAATGAGAAAAGAAAAGGAAAAGAGAAAATTGTAAATAAGGCGGTGAACTAGAATGAAAAAGATAGGCACATGTGTTGTATGAAAATGAAGAAGCAAATGATCAAAGTTTAAATTATATTTTGTTTTTTAGAGTTCAAGGAGGGTGTAGTCACTTTTATCCTAAATGCTTATCCTACCCTTCCCTAGCCTACATTACAAGCTAGAAAAAGTCCTTCGCAATCTCCAACCGATACTTTTGTTCTAGTGACGATTGAAAATAAGGCCAAGCTTATGGTATGATACTTGTTAGCATTGGAAATTTGTTGTTGAATGTGAGTGTTTGGGCTTTTATACCTTGTATAAGTGATGTAAATATTGTGAATTTTGGGACTTTCATTCTTGTGAGGGCATGTAAACTAGGAAAGATTGGTGAAGTTGATAAATTTCAAAAATAAATCAAGAGAGCATATTTGGTCGACTAGTTGTTTTGAGTCACTTCTTGAGAATTAGTTGTTGTTACTTAATCATTATTGAAATTCCATTGTGTTCTTGAAAGTGTGTTGATTTTGAGGTAGTTGCTTCGTAAGACTCGTGCTCTTGTGTTGAAATTGAAAGTGTCGATGTTAGTTTCTGAGCCTAAATTAATAGCCTCATTGAGCTTTGATTTTTTTTTACTTGAGGAAAAACAAAGTTTTTAAGTTGGGGGTGTTGATAAGTGGTGATTTTGCCACTTATTTTTATCCCTTTTAACTTGAATTATCGTCTTGTTTTCCTTTTATTGGAGGAGTATCTAATGTTTAATTGCTCATTTTTGTAGGTAATCGATAAATTTGAGGTCGAGCTAACCATACGAGTCAAAAGAAATGCAAGAAATAGAGGAAAGGAAATAAAGTAATGCTCGGGAACATGTAAGCCCACCTGCTCACACAGGTCATGAGGTGCGCACGCAGGTGGGAAGGCAGATGGAAAGCAGTGCACTGGAAAGCCAACCTACATTAGTAACCTGCGCACACAGGTCCTCACTTGCACTGGAATTTGTGCCAGCAGGTAAACAGTGCAGTGGCAATTTTATAATTTCCCAAAATACAATTTTTGTGCCATAAAAGGGATTTTTCAGATCTGAAACTTCATTTTTGGCATTTTTCTCAACCTTGTAGGCTAGGTTTGTTGAACCAACACGCTTGGAGTGAAGATATGGAAGTTTTGTAGAGAATATTTCATAATTCTTTCTTCATTCTATTGCTTGTATTGAATATTTGGATGTAATTAGATTCATTCTTGAATGTTGTTGTTGGAGACAATGCAGTGTTTATATTTTGAATTTGGGTTTTGATTTTATCTCATGGTTTTGTATTGATTGAATACTCTTGAGTTATAAATGGTTTTGCTTGTTTAAATTAATCTCATACTTTATCGATTTCTTTTCTAGTTGAGCTTGAAAGAGGATATTGGATTGGGAATTTCCCATCTACTTTGATTAATGCTTGAAAGAGCTAATTAAGGTTGGGAAAAGTTAGTTTAGTGTGATTTTGGTTGAATGACCCACCTAATGGGTTTGTTACTAGACATAGTCAAACCCTAGGGTAGCCATAGATTGGAACTATTCGTGTTGACACTTGGCTAGTCTTCGACGGAATCTAGCCAAGAAATATTCGTCAATCGATCGAAAGATGTGGCGGATAATTGAGGTTCCAATGCTAATTTTCTAATCTGTGAATTATTCATGAGTACTTGATTTAAATATTTCGAATAATTGATAGAATTAAGTCCCCATTATCATATCCCTTGTTTCCCATTGTTTGTGAATTCTATTGATCAACTTGTTCACATTTTAATTGGTTCTACCCTTGTTACATTTTTATATTGAAACCCCCAAAATATTTGTATCTTGATTTGGATTTTATCGAGTTGCTTTTATTCCTTACTTCCTCTATCACTAGTCACATTATGCCTCGTGGATTTGACCTTGGCTCTCGTTGGGTAAATATATTGTAGTTAGCACGTACATTGATGTTCAAGAGTGTATTTGTGCATTATCATGGATTCAA
Source organism: Capsicum rhomboideum (assembly GCA_031232105.1). Taxonomy (NCBI): domain Eukaryota; kingdom Viridiplantae; phylum Streptophyta; class Magnoliopsida; order Solanales; family Solanaceae; genus Capsicum; species Capsicum rhomboideum. The sequence continues at coordinate 39,264,537 of CP124719.1, read as the reverse complement.
CAGTCTCTTCAACATATTCATGGGAATCACTACCATATTTTTGGGAATCATATAAAGAATCTTTACTATCTTTAATGTATCCATCAGCGTGATGTTTATCCCTAATTTCAAAATTTTCATCCGTTGGACTACTATCAGATGAATCTTCATTTTTCTACTCCCTAGTATGAGTAGGATCAGCATTATGGAAATTCTCATTGCATCTAAAATAGTCATATGAGGGATCATCATCTTTCAGGGAATAATGTTCAGGAACAACTATATCGAGGATGATCAAGTCGTCATCTAGGAAACCATCTTAAAACAACCATTTATCATTGAAAAGACCTTGTTTTATATAATCCCAGTCTTTATCTGGTGCATTATGGTCATGGATCTCCAAGTCATCGTCATGAATTATAGTACCCAGATCTAAGATGATTAGGTAGTCGTCTGGAGAAACATTAGCTTGATTTTGAGATACAATGACATACTTTCATTCCTATACAAGTTTGGCAATGTCAAACTTCTATTGATCCTTTGGTGCCGATTTGAAAAGCATAGGCATATATGAAGTAGAAGGTAAAGTGGAAAAGGTATGGCCCAGTTTACGTGGTGAATATGTCTATGGTGGCATGGGAAATAAGGAAGGCATTGTGGGAAACTTTGGGTTCTTTGTGTATCAAAGCTACCATATTTCAGCAGCTGGATTTGTTCTTTGATGGAAGCTATTTCTTTTTTTATTGTTCGAAGAAGGGGAAAAGTGAGGTTCCTGACGGACATATATCAAATTATTTATTCTGTACTGTATTTTCTAGTGCTTTGATATGTCCGTCATGTTAGGTGGGTGTAAGTTTTATTTTCTTCACCATTGTGTCAACCTTCTTCACTAGCTTTCTTAGTGTTTGGGCAACATTTTATAGGGATTGGTCAATACTGGTCAACGCCTTATTCTAGCACACGAGGTTCTCAGATTGCCAGTTCAGTGTTGCCTTTATGCCACACGATGGCTTCTTCTCTCCCAATGGTAGGATAACATTTTTTTATGGTATTTTTGGAGCATTGATCAGGTTATACTTTTTAAAGGTTTGGTTTAGTGGGAAATCATATGTGTGACTGAAGTTAATAGGGGATATCATGAACATTTGAGGCTCAAGATCTTTTTTTGGTTTGGGAGGTTTTACTTTTGGATAGAGATGGTGAGGGTGGCCAGTCTTGGGGTTCATAATAGGAAAGGAATTCGTATTCTTTCTCTTTCTCTTCTCAATTAGCTCTTTGGAAATAGTACTCATCCTATTCCACATTATCTTCCTAGCATTCATCCCAGTGAAAGTAAATATTCTACGAGCAATGTTTCATAAAAGGACATTTGTACCACAGTTTGCTATGACCTTCATGATTGAAATGTTTTATCCAATCATGATCACTCATTAAGATCCTAAGGAGCAAAGAGAGGGTTTTTGGGTTCTCCTCATCTGGTATTTCATCTGTAGGTTGGTACATATAGATGGAAAAGGTTTTTTTATGGGCATTGAGGTGAAATAGGTCAAAGCTTAAGGAAACTGTGTTATCATGTTTTTTTGGTGAAGGTAGGTTCAGTGGACTGGAGAGGTTGAGTATGTTCTCTCAACTTCTCATAATTTATGATCCATGAATTTGGAAGAATTTTGACAAGTTCTTCCATGGATATCTACCTCGGGATTAGGGTACACTTGGATAGATTTATAGTATGGTATTGAACTAGGCAACATATTTGGTAGTGAGGAGTTTTGTACATAGAATCTCTAGCTTGTGCAGCTCCAAGGATTTGTTCCTAGATCTTTAGTGCCTCCGTCTAATACGGATCAGACAGGGACATGTTGAAGTTAGGATATATAGTGGCAAGACAATCCTGACATTGAGGGTGATCTTTGGCGTACCTAAGTTCACATGTTGGTACCCATTATATCTAGTATCAAAAAGCAAAAGATGTACCACAACAAGATGACTTTTTCTTCCATGATATGTCAATGAAACTTTGACAACATTGAAATAGATATGGGTGAATCCCTGGTTTTTCCACTATCGTGGAAAATCTTATGGCATCTTGAGGGTGATGAACTGTTCATCATGAGTTGCAAGAATAGGGTTCTATTCATGTTTTGATGTAGCAACACATTCTTTAACTTCTTCTGCCTTTTACAGAACCAAGGAGTGGAATTTCAACAACGTATTGCAAGAATTTTTGACGAAGGCTGAATAGGGGGTTTAGGAGAGGTAGATATGTGGAAGATATTTTAGTTTCTGGAGGTAACACATCTATTTCATAGATATAGTCATATATACATGACAACATTTTACTGAGAGTGGGAGACACATTTATTTGTGATAAGGATTTGATAAAGTGGGTAAGGGTTGCAAGACTTGGTGTTCCTAAATTGGATGCTACTATGGAACCACCCAGTGCACCCAGATCCCGAGATAGATATCCAGGGAAGAACTTGTCATAATTCCTCCTGATTCGTGAATTACAAATAACAAAAAGTTGAGAGACCACCCTCAACCTCTTCAAAACCTACCTTCACCAAAAAAGATGACAACAAAGTTTCCATAATCTTTGACCACTCTCACCTCAAAAAACGTCAAAAACAGCCTTCTCTATCCATATGTATACCTCTGTAAATGATCTTATAGATGATGAGGATCCTAAAACCAACTCTTGGTTCCTTAGTAGCTTTATGAGCAACCATGATTCGATACAACAATTCGATCATAATGGACACGACATTTATTGGTACAAAATTTCATTTTACTAGACATCACCCAGGGAACATAGACTGTGACTGTAAGGAGTTACATGAGGATGATGTGGAATGGGATGAGTTATGTCATGCCAAATACAAATGGGAAAAAAAAGAAAAATTGAAGAAACTCTGAAAGGGAATTTAAGAAGAAATACAATGATGGAGACATATCTATTGGTTCTCTGAGCTTTTTGAGAAAATATGAATTCTTTGCCTCATACAAAGCCTAAAATTTGCTTGCCTTAACCATTCCATCCAAATATGAAACCTCGCCCAAACCTCAAATATTCATGATATCCTCTACTAGCTCCAGTCACATATATGATTTCCCACAATACCAAACCTAAGCCATGCTCCAAAAATACCATAAAAGAACGTTATCCTACCATTGGGAGAGATGATTCCCTCTAGCAACACAGAGGCAACACTTAACGAGAAATTACAACTTTGTGTGCCAAAATAAAGTGTTGACAAGTATTGGACGATCCCTCAAAAATATTGCCCATACATAGAGCAAGCTAGTGAACAAAGTAGACATGATGGAGAACAAAATGAAACAAACGTCCACCTAATATACCGTACATATCAAAGAACTAGAAAAAACACTACAAAACATACATTTTGATATATGTCTACCAGGAACCTCATTTTTCCACTTCTTTTACCAATAACAAAAAGAAATGACTTTTATCAAAGAACAAATCTAGCTTCTGAAATATGGTAGTTTTGAACCACAAAGAACCAAAAGCTTTCCCACAAAGCCTACCCTATTTCACATGCCACCACAGAAATACTCACCACTATATTGGGCCATACCTTTTCCACTTTCCCTTCCAGTTCATATATGTCTATGCCTTTACAATTGGCAGCAAAAGGTTGTAATGACCCTTTAGGTCATTTTTATCTTTTTGAGCTTTTCTTTTGCATTTAGAGCTTTGCTATAACTTTCCCTAGTCATTTATGGCTTGAAGGGACTGAAAGTTTGGTTGTGAAGTAGTTTATTTGTTTTCTATACTAGTTTCTCTATTTTAGAGCTTTTTAAGTTGAGAAAATAGTATCAGACCAAAACTTTTGGTAAATGGCCTGGGATGACAATTCCAATAGTTACATTAGGTTTGGAATGTTAATTTTAGGCTAGGGGTACCCTTGTTATGGTTTTGGAGGCTTCCAATCTCATTTGGTCTATTGGTAGGAATTTGGAAAAATTAGAACCTACGGTGTGGGACTCACTTTTTGTCAAAAATACCTCGGATGCAAATTTAGTTTTGTTGAGTCTAGAATGCTAAATATTTTAGAATAACATAGTTTATTTGCATACATGAGGTTCCAAATGAATCCTGAGCATTCTTTCTTAGTCTATGTAGAGTTAGGTAAATTATTGGTACATCAGCACCCGGTGTTGGCCAAAATTAGCCTTTGCATCCTCAAATCCTTGGCCACACTTGTGAAGGTCAGGGATTTTGATATCTGTATTTGTGAGGTTCAAGAAATCTTGACCTCCATGTTCGTGAGCTTGTTGACGTATTTGTGAAGAGGAAGTAGGCCTAGCCGGTCCAATCTCATTCTTTGTGTTCACGGTGGACCGACCGTGTTTGTGAAGGTCTGGCCTGGTATGGCACCGCATTCATGAAGAAAGGATCCCTAGTAGTATAAATAGTATTCCTTTCATTTTGAGCTTGCATTTTCCAAGTATTTTAACCATAACTGATCTTGGGGAGCTCAAAAATTAGTAGGAAATCATAAATTGGAGTTGGGATTAAGTGGGGGATGTTAAAGTGACTATTTACTCATCATTTCTCCATAATATTCCCACCAATTTTTCTCTTAATTTTCTAATTAGTTCTTGATTTCTAATTTATCATTGGGGATGATTTGGGGCACGATTAGTGAATTGGTGGTTCTCAAATTTTGAGTGCATGCTCATTATACCCAAAGAGAAGTTATTGTCATTTCAATTTTGGGTCTTCACAAGTAGGGCCCATGGGTGATTTTTAGATAAATTTCTGAACCGGGCAAAATTTCATAATATGGGTGTCATTATTCTTTTTTTGATGCCTAAATTATTATTTTGATAGTGTGGCAGCGGTTGGAGGCTTCTCGAAAAGGAAAAGCTCCATTATAGAAGTCTCTCAAGTGATTTCAGTGGCGTCCAGGTAGGCTAGGATTTCCTTCTTGTATACTTTTCTCTTTTATTGTATTGGTATGATATTGTGATAGTTTTGGGTGGGTTCTAATGGTTCGGATAGTCATCTAGTACATTTCCACTTATGTTATCCGATGAGGGAGCTTTAGGACATATTTTGGCCTATGTTTCCCATAAGTTAGTAGTTGCTTACCCTTGAGACTGAATTTAGAAGTCTTAGTCTTGGTTTGGGTAGATTCTTGCCTTATATTGGGTTCTCGGTACAGATAGTGGGCTATATCACCCTTTTATGGTAGGTTGCTTTAGGATAGCATTAGATGTTTTTTTGGGATTGGGTTGGCTAGATTTCTAGATTATGCTTATTATCTTCAGTATCCTTGGTATGCTAGTAACTAAATTTCAATGTAATAATTGGATTGTGCCACCCCTTACTAAATTTGGCCTTCTAAAATGGGAAAAAGGACTAAATAGAATTGGAATGAATCATACCTCTAGATTGCTAGTACTCATTATTTATTAGTTTCGGTTTGATTCAGGTGCCTGGTTTACTGTGTCATGTTTACAAGTTTCGGTTCGAGTCCGGTATCTTGGTTACTAATTATTATTTACTAGTTCTAGTTTAACTCTAACATCTAGTATACTGTTATTATTCATTTGTTCTGAATCAAATTCAGCATTTATTATTATCATTATTGACCTTTGGTTGGAAATATGATTAAGAACGGTAAGATTTATGGGTATGGCTGGAGGTGGAGAGTACGATACGCTTTTCATACATCTTGGCTTGTTTTTATTTTCTTTAATATTATACTTTGCCTTATATTAGCATTACTCCTTCCTTTTACCCACATTTCTTATGGGGGCTCAGTTGGGTTTAGTTTATATTATGTGCACCTTCTGGGTTATAGAGGTCCAGTTAGGTTATAGGTAGGCATTTACTTTCACTACTGAATATTTATATTCCATTTTCCATATTTGGTTGCATTGCCTATTAATTTGATTTCTGACCTTCAATTACTACTATTTAGCATAAACTTACACTATATTTATGCTTTTACTTTAATTGGGATCAACCAAACTATGATGCCTACTAGGTACTCATATTACACTTCTTCATATTTTTCCATGTTGTAGATCTTAGTACAAGTCATTGCTATTGATGTTGACCTCGAGTGGAGTTGCTAACTGGAGATTTGGTGAGCTTTTATCATCCAGAGCTGATCCTTCTCCTTTTGCTTTAGTACTAATCTTATTTTGTATATCTAGAGACTACCCTGAATATTTTGGCACTGTCTAGTACTCTAGTTGTATAATGTCTATGTAATGACCTTAACAGGACATGGGGGATTCATTTTGGTATATTTTGTCCCTTTCTCCTCTTTTGTATATTTTTATTTCTAGATGCTTTACATTACTATTTTTTTCCTTATTTCTCTGCCTTCCACTTATTAGCCCATTACTAGACATTATAGGCTATGGTTTGGCTTACCTACTAGTGGGTTAGAGTTGGTGACATTATGACCTGAGTTTTTGGGTCGTGATAGTATGGTATCAGAGCCTAGGTTCATCGGTATCATCGGTATAAAAACAAGTGTCTATAAAGTCCCATGGATAAGTACGATGATATTTGTATCCAATCTTCAGGAGGCTAAAGGACATTCTTAGGAAAATCTCACCTTTTTGATTCATTATCGTGCGTTATGTCTGTATTCGCTTCTAAATTCCTATTTGTTTCACTTTTTTGCAGATGTCTAGGACGAGGGACACGACAACTAAGGGCAAGGACCCTATGCTTGCAGCTAGGGCTCCTATTAGGGGTAGAGATAGAGGTCGACCCCGAGGTCGAGGTAAGGAGAGAATTGCAGCACCAGCTCGAGGTCGGGCTAGGGAGCCTTCACCAGAGCTGATTATTAATCCTGAGCCATAGGTTGCACTTGAGATTCTACAACCATAGTGGCCAGTAGTCCAGGGAGTTGCCCAGGCTCCACCCCGATTTGTATCTTCATCGGTCCTCTATTTTGCCTTAGTACAGTTACTAAGTATGGTTGTAGGCCAGCTAATGGATGTGGCCTAGACATCAGTTCAGGGGATAGATCAAGGTAATCTTGATACATGAGAGCAGACTAAAGTTGTAGCTCCTAGAGTAGAAATTCCACCATTACCAGTAGTTCCACAACGAGTAGCAGCCTGGCCACCTATGACATTTAAGGAGTACAAGATGTTGGGTTGGTTTCTTAGATTAGCTCCACCGAGGGTTGTAGGAGTCCCAGGAGAGGATGCATTTGTGTTCCTTACAAGTTGTGATGAGAGACAATGTAATTTGGGCATGGCTGAGTCGCATGGTATGGATTACACCACATTTAAGTTTGATAGGGCTGTGAGGCCGTGGTGGAGGTGATATCTTGATTCCAGACCAGCTGGATCTTCTACTATGACATGGGTTCAGTTCTTTGAGTCTTTTTTGTAGTAGTATATGCCTCATAGCCTGCGCACACATCTAGGGGATGAGTTCATAGGGTTACAATAGGGTTCTATGATCGTGGTGGAGCATGAGGCTAGATTTTATGAGCTGGCCAGGCAAGCCACCATAATTCTACCTATTGAGTATGAGAGGGTGTGCTACTTTGCTAAAGGATTGAGACTTCCGCTCTGTATGGCTACTCATTCTCCAGTAGCTACAGGCAGATCATTTATTGATATTGCTGACTATGCTCATACTATGAAAGATTTGCATCGTGAGGCCTATGGGGGCAATAATAGGAGATCCAATCATCAGGACAGTTATAGTGGAAGCCATAGTGGTTACCAGTTCAGGGTAGAGGTTTATAGGGATGGTATCCGCAATAGCAGCCGTATCAGCAGTAGGGTCAGTTTAGTAGGACCTTTCATACCGTACTATAGATTTCATAAGAAGGTCAGCCAGGGTCTACTAACTTTAGTTGGAAAGGGATTAGTTAGCCACCGAGAGGTATTCAGTCAGGGTCTTCAAGGTGAGTGGGCTACTTTGGGTCTGTCAGACCTTCTTATTAGGTTAGAGTGCCCTAGGCATGCTTTGATTATAGTGTTGTGGGGCATTTTTCCCGAGATTTTCCCTAGTGTTGGTTGATTAAGCTTTTTGCACAAAGTGTTCCACCAATCACGTCACTGCCACTCCCAGTTACGGGTGATGTACAAGTTTGCAAAGGTGGTCCTCATGGTTTTCAAAGAGGTACTCATGCAGGCAAAATAGGTTGTCGGGTAGGAACCCAGTCCGGAGGCGGGTGATGTCCCCTAAAGTACACATCTAAACAATGTATAAAGTGGCCACTGTCAAATATAGAAGCCAACTAAGGTTGGGGTCTATCCTACAGAGAATAGGTCAAAATATCAATCAAGATGTAGTCGAGGCAATCAGTAGCAATCTCCAGTAAAAAAGGGGCGTTTTTGAATATAAATAATTCAGTAATAATAGTTATTGATCTGTTGGATTTGTAATTAGTATGAGAGAGGCACTAGGACTGTGTTCCCTAATAACTTTATAACTCCATAGGTTCTTCGTACTTTGCAATCTCTCCTAATGTTCGGTATGCAAAATCAATAGTTTATGTATACTTAGAACAACTTTCCGCTCTTGTCTAAGCAATATCCTTCAGTAAGTTTTCTCTTCTCCTGAGTTTACGCTACTAACCCCTCTCTTGGATCCCAGATTAGCTTTCCAGGATTATCAACTCAAGCTACTAAGTAGAGGTTGGTAGCTCCAATTGTTTATTATTTATTCCTTTCATCCCATCTGTTACTCATCCTTTTGTCTAGAGTAAAGATTGGGAGAGTCCTACCATTTTACACCTTTATACAACAATCAAACCCATGGAAACAATAATGCATGCATGAACATCGGTTGAAAATCACTTCATACTACTAACCCTACTTTGTTAATCTGTCATAGTTCCCACAACCCTAGTTGTAGTGTTTAGCTATTCATAATTGCAAGAACATTAGAAGAATTCTGATACAAAAACATAATTATGAACTTACAATAATAAGATGAAAAACTCCAAGATCTCACTTTGAATTAAAACCCCCAAAAAATCGATGTTTACGATTTCAAGACAAAGAATGTGCCTTAGAACCTTACAATAATGTAATAGAACTTAAACTTTTACAGAAGATCGAATAACATTATTTATAGAAAAAATGAAACCTATCCAAAACATAATAGGATTTACTAAGTAGGTCATTTTGGATGAAAGAAAGTTACAATCATGGTTAGATCACACGATCATCCTTAGTGCTCGTGGTTGGCCTTGGACATTGTCATCTTCAACTATTTAATGGTACAATCCTCAGTATGACATTTTCATTCCTTTGTACGATCGTGAAACCCTTTCATTTGATACTCTTGTATTTCAACTCCTGCAACCATCCATTCTGAACCTTCCTCTTATGACATCTTAGTACTACCATGACTATAAAGTACGGTTATGAGAGTTACTCGTTTGATCTTCTTCTCACTTAGATCCTTTACCTGTGCTTTCAGGACTTCCTTCCCATGATTAGGTTGTACGATCGGGACATTAACACACGATCATAGGAAGCTTCCATCTGATCATCTCTTGAGAGACACCCTCTGATTCATATAACATGGCATGGTACGACCGTGGTCAGATCGCATAATCATGGAATGGGTTTGTCGGATGTATTTCTTTGTTCAAAATCTAGTACTTCACTTCTTCAGACATGTTTGACCTGTACATACCCAAAACACATTATATACACATACAAATACCCTCGTACTTGCAAATATTCACAAAAGGGCCCATAAAGTCAATACCCCATATGTCAAATAGCTTAAGCTTAAGAATGGTGGACACTGGAATCTCTTGCCTTCGCGAGATGTTTCCTTGCCTTTGGAATCGGTCACAAGCCTTGGCATAGTAATGTGTATATTTGTAAATGGTGGGCCAATAGTATCCATATTACAAGATCTTGTGCACAGTTTGTGCACCACTATGATGACCCCTAACTGGTAACGAGTGATATTCCTCTAAGATACTCATTATCTTAACCTCAGGAACACATCTCCGAATCACTCCATATACAAAACTACAGAACAAGAATGGCTCATCCCAAAATAACTTTGTCACATCATGTATAAACTTTTACATTACTGGAAGGACAGGACTTCAGGAACGACATCACTCACCAAATAATTTACAAAGTCTGCGAACAACGGAATCAGATTTTGTAATTTAGTCAACACCTGCTCATTCAAAAAAGCATCATCAATATTAATCTTTTGTTTCAATTTCAACATAGCCTCTTCTTTTAGGTGTGATAAGTTGGTGGCCACTAGATTCTCAGTACCCTTTCAATCCTTGACCTCAAAGTCAAATTGCTGGAACAGAAGTACCCAATGAATCAACCTTAGTTTAACATTCTTCTTTTCTATAAGGTACCAAAAGGTTGCGTGGTTAGTATGGATAATCACTTTCTTGATAAGCAAATACGATCAAAATTTATAAAATACAAACACTATAGCAAGTAACTCTTGTTCAATCATAGTGTATTTTTTCTTTGTAGGGTTAAGTGTTTTGCTAGAATAGTGGATTGGATGTAATATCTTCTCTCGCCTTTGGCCTAGGACTGCACCTAGCACCATGCCACTAGCATCACACATAACCTCGAATGGCATGGACCAATTGGGTGACACAATAATAAGGGCAAAAATCAACTTCTCTTTAGGCACTCAAGTGCCTTCAGACATGCATCATCAAATATAAATCTCACCGCATTCTCTAACAACTTGAATAAAGGATTTGCAATTTTAGAGAATTCCTTGATGATTTTTTGATAAAATTTTGCGTTCCCGCCCTAATAATCTATGAATACCCTTCACAAAAATTGTTGGAAGCAATTTTTCAAGCACCTCAATCTTTTCTTTGTCAACTTCAATCCCTTTCTTTCAAATCTTGTGATAAAGAACTATTCATTCTTTGATTATAAAGTGGCACTTCTCCCAATTTACCACCAAGTTACAATACTTGCATCTCTGAAAATACTAGTGAGATGTGCCAAATAATATTTAAATGAATCACCCACAATCAAGAAGTTATCCATAAACACCTCAATGGTCTCCTCAACCATATCAAAAAAGATAGACATCATGCAATGCTGAAAGGTGTCTGGTGCATTACGTAGGCCCAAAGGTATCCTCTTAAACGCGAAAGTCCTATATAGACAAGTGAAAATAGTCTTCTTTTGGTCCTTAGGGGCAGTAGAAATCTGATTGTAACTCGAATAACCATCAAGAAAATAATACTATCCTATACCAGCAAGACAGTCTAACATCTAATCCATGAATGGTATCGAAAACTGATCCTTTTTAGTACATGCGTTCAGCTTACTATAGTCCATGCAAACACACCAACCAGTAACCTGCCTTATAGGAATAAACTCATTTTTCTTATTTGGAACCACAGTGATTCCATACTTCTTAGGGATATATTAGACCAGACTCACCCATTTGATGTCATTAATTGGATAAACCACCCCATCATCCAACCACTTGATGATTTCCTTCTTTACCATCTATTGTATAGATAGATTCAATCTTCATTGATGCTCAATAGTCGACCCACAATAAAGCTAAAGTTGTATTTTGTGTGTGCAAATTCTAGGAAAAATCCTAATGATATCAGCAATGAACCATCCATTGGCCCTCTTGAATCACTTCAACACAAACACCACAACCTTAACTTACCAATTTGCCAAATCAGCTGCAATGATAACCGTCAAGGTGTTGTTGACTCCCCAAAATGCATATGATAGATGAGATGGAAGAGCTTTAAGCTATAAGACTAGAGGATCCTTGAGAGAAGGCATAGCTAGCTGGGTCACTCTGTTCTTTAGATCAAGATCTAACTTTTTTGGTGCATAACTATATCAACCCCTACCATCAAGTGCGCTTACCATTTCATTATTATTCTAAATATCATTACCTTTGAAATTCATAATGACCACTCCTAGGGCCTCAACTCTAAACCTCTCCTCACTAGGATCTATCAATAAATCCTTTGTGACTATATCAATCACTAAAATCATATGTATATCCTTTGGTCACTTCATGGATTGTCATACATTGAAGGTGGCCTGTTGGTTATTTAATGGAAGCTTTATCTGCCCAGTCTTTATATTAACCAGTGTATGTCCAGTCGCGAGGGATGGCCTCCCCAAAATAATAGGAACCTCAAAGTTAGCCTCACAGTCAAGGATTACAAAATTAGCCAAAAAATCCTTACCAAAACATCACACAAAATTCCTACGAGCTTCTTCACAATACAATCCACCATGAAAAGTCTTATCAAATTTGGTTTGGATGACCCCAACCCCAACTGTCTATAAACTGCTAGCGATATCAAATTAATGCTAGCACCTAAATCATACAAAGCTTTCGCGAAGTTGAAACACCCAATAGTGCATCAAATTGTGAACACTTCAAGATCTTCTTTCTTCTAAACCAAAGACATTGAAGCAATTGCACTATAATGGTGCACATTTTTAACTGGCTCAAAACTCACCATTCTCTTCTTAGTCATAAAATATTTCATAAACTTTGTATAACATGGAATTTGTTAAAGAGCGTCCACTAGAGGGATAATCACAAATAACTCCTTCAGCATAGAAATAATTTTTTGGTACTTTCACTCTTCATCTTTCTTCTTCAGTCTTTGCAAAAAAAGAGGAGGAGAAGGTTGTGAAATGGGAGTCAACACTTTTGGGACCTTCTTGTACTTCCCTTTCTTGCCTTTGCCTCATGTTTATAAACTTGAGGCTTTTCAAGTGCATTTTCATCCACTAATAAGTCTTCATATTCGACAACTTTCTCATCATCGTTAACGAATGGTTCTACCTCAATTTTGTCAATCACATGCATAGGTAGATCAGTAGTAATTTTAGTGCTCTGAGTAGTAATGGCAAAGCAATTACCATTATTCTTTAGATTTTAGATGGTGTTGCTTGGAAGTGTATCTTATTGACACTGATTCAATGTAATAGAAATCTGAAAAAATTGTTGCTTGAGTTGTTTTATAGTGGTAGAATGTGATTCAACCTTCTTTTGCAGTCCCGAAATATCTACCGTAATATCCTTAAGGCAGTCTTCTTTTTCCTACTCCTTTTACAATATTTGAAAGTATGTCTTCCATCCTCGAATAACTTGAACTTGCATCACGGTTCCCTAGTGGAACATAAAGGCCACTCTAAATCCAAATTAATTGTAATTGTTATCTCCATAGTAGTTTCGACCTTGATTACCTTGCCTAGAGTTCCATGGGTCTTTGTTAGACCCTTGGCATGAAAACCCACCCCCTCTCTGTCTAGATATTTTGCCTCCTTCCCATAATTCAAATCTTCATAGCTAGGTGCCTTACCTTGCGAACCAACCATCTTCACCTCTTTTTCTCCCGATGTGGCAAATTTCTTAGTAAGCAATCCAATCTCATTCCTTAGTTGTACTACCGCTTGAGCTACCATTTCATCTAATGCTCTCTGCTCTTTGGATGATCTAGTTACATAAGTACTTGTGGGTCTGTCCATATCTCAAGTATGCCAACCTTGGTTTGTTTTCATGATTCGATCTAGGATCTTAGAAGATTGCTCCCAATGTAGACTCATGAATGCCCCTCCAATGATAGTGTCTGTTACAACCTTGGTGTTTGAATTCAATGCACTGTAGAAGATCTTAAGCTAGTTTCAACAGGCCATCATGTGGTTTGGGGCATTCTGCAGCTTCCTGTTGAATCTCAACAAAGTCTCATATAATGCCTCATAATGTAAATGTCTGAAGTTGTAAATCTCATACTTCAACTATAATATTCTAGAAGGTGGAAAAAATCTGTCAAAGAAGTGAGTCCTCAATTCATTGTAAGTAGTGTTCGATCCATGTGGTAGCTCTTCAAACCATAATGTGGCCTCTCCCATCAGAGAAAAGGGAAAGAGTCGCAGTTTAATCACCTCTTAGGTCACTCTAGGAATAATATAAGATGTGCAAATTCCCATAAAGTTCATTACATGCATGTTCTCATCATTAGTAGGAAGGCCTGAGAACACCCCGTTCAAGTTCAGCAAGTAAATCATGGCACTAGTAATATAAAACTTAGTTCTTAGAGGAAACTCTTGTGGAATAATAGCACAAATTTCAACTAGCTTCAAATAATCCAAATCTTCCTCTGAATCCTCATAATGAGGGAGATACTAATGCATAGGTTGTTGCCCCTATGCCTTCTTTGTCTCTCTCGCTCATCAAGTGTAGCTAGATGGTTTGCTTCTACTTGTCTAGCCTTTTCTTCCTTAGATGCCTTCTTGGCAGCTTCTTGTCTAGCATTCTCCTCAGCTATCAACTGAGAAGTGATTTGTTCTGCAGTCTCCTGACCATCATACTGATGTACTGACTGATTCAAGATTTCTTCATCATTATGAACACCCTCGAGAAGGGCTCTTTGATTCTGAACTCCTTTGTTAACCATCCTTATATTAGCTCTAAGAGTTCTCTAAAGTTTCGTATTAATAGGAATTAGGGGATTGCCTTGAATCCACATATTGGGCATACACCGGTGTGCTCCCTAAAAAAAACCAAAAAGTAAATCATAAAATAGAAACAAACAACCCAGCAAACTCAATCAATTAATTTTGTAACCATAGTCCCCAACAATGATGCCAATATTTGATGTAGCTCAAATTACACCTCTAAAAAAAGGATAAAGCAGTTGCTGTCAAATATTGAACCCAACTAAGGTTTTTGGTCGATCCCACAGAGAATAGGTCAAAATATCAATCAAGATGTAGTTGAGGAAATCAATAACAATCTCTAGTAAAAGAGGGGGAATTTTTGTAAATAAATTAGTAGTAACAGTTGTTGATTTATTGGATTTGTAATCAGTATGAGAAAGACACTAGGATTGTGTTCCCCAATAACTTCATAACTATGTAAGTTCTTCATACTTTGCAATCTCTCCCAGTGTTCGGTACGCAGAATCGATAGGTTATGTATACTTAGAACAATTTTCTTCTCTTGTCTAAGAAATATCCTCAAATAAGTTTTCTCTTCTCCAAAGTTTGCGATACTAACCCCTATCTTGGATCTAGATTAGGTTTCTTAGATTATCGGCTCAAGCTATTAAGTGAAGAATGGTAGCTCTAAGTCTCTCTTATTCATTCCCTTCATCCCATACATCACACATCCTTTCATCCAAAGTAAAGATAGGGTGACTTCTAACGTTGTACACAGTCAAAAAATAATCAAACCTAAGGAAACAACAATACATGCATGAACATTGGTTGAAAATCACTTCATACTACAAACCCTACTTCATTAATTTGTCATGGTTCCCACAACCCTAGTTGATGTGTTTAGCTATTCATAAATGCAAGAAAACAAGAAGAATTTAGCAATGAAAACATAATTATGAACTTACAATAATAAGATGAAAAACTCCAAGATATCACTTTGAATTAAAAACCCTAAAAATTGATGTTTGTGATTTCAAAACCAAGAATGTTCCTTACAACTTTACAATAATGTAATAGAACGTAAACTGGTACAAAAGATCCAATAAGAGTATTTGTAGAAAAAATAAAACCCAACCTAATCATAACATGATTTGTTGAGTCGGTCACTTTGGATGAAAGGAAGGTGTGAACGTCATTAGATCCCTCGATCATACTTGGTGCTTGTGGTTGGCCATGGACTTTGTCATCTTAAGATTTTCAATTGTACGGTCCTCAGTACTACCCCATTGTTCCTTTGTATGATTACGAAACCCTCTTATCTGATCTTCTTGTACTTCAACTCCTACAACCTTTCATTCTAAACATTTATCCAATAATATATTGGTATAACCGTGACAATAAGGTATGGTCATGGGAGTCACTTATCTGATCTTTGTCCCGCTTAGTTCCTGTACTTGTGCTTTCAGAACTTCCTTCCCACGATCAGGTTGTATGATCGTGATCTCAATACACGATCATGGGAAGCTTACATCTGATCATCTCCTGAGAGACATCCTTTGATTCACATCATGATGGCATGGTATGATGGTATTTAGATCCCACGATCTTGGAATGGGATCATCTGATACATTTTTTTGTTCAAAATCCAGCACTTTACTTCTCCGTACTTGTTTGACCTTTAAATACCCAAACACGCATTATATCCATATATAAATACCCTCTTACTTGCAAATATTCATAATTTTAAATATCGAGAGTGTCGTAAGTTCATGGAACATCAGCAGGTAGAGTCATGTGTATGCTTTTTTGGTAGGCCAGAGGCTGAGGTTTTGGATTCTACTAATACAAGCACTATTTTTGTATGCCATCAGTCAGCTTCTGCATTATTTGATTCAGACTCTACTTATCCGTATATGTCTACTTATTCTACATCTCGGTTAGGATTGTGTAATGAGCCATTATCTATATCTATGAGAGTAGTGTGACGCCCTGAATCCCATTGGGACGGATTGGCACTCGTAGCCGACAAAGCCCGAGATAACCAAGCTTTGCCTCTATTCAATCACATATATGCCATAAGAAACCCATAATCACATAATAACTTTGGAAACCAACAATGGAATTCATGGAACATGATATATATATATACATATGTGAAACTTGACCGTTGAGGCCACCAAGTCAAAACGACATATACCTTTTTCATTTATACACCCACATCTGTCTACAAAAGCCTCTAACAAATACATTGACCAATATGAACTAAAAGTCGGGACAAGTCCCCACTTTATACAACATGTACAACACCAAAACATATGTACAACAGTGACTCGGAGAAGCCCCGAACTAACTGGAGCTCAGCAAAGATATGCAACAATTGGCAACCTACTGTGGAGGCCTACTAGTACCTGCGCCTGCAGCAAGTAAGGTAAATTCCCCATTAGGGGTCAGTACGAAGAACGTACTGAGTATGTAAGTCCATATGAAACTGGTATGATATATAAATATGTCAAGAACTCAAGTTCAAATGCATAACCAATATAGATAAGTCACAATGTAGATGAGTCACTATTCTGTAATTTGGAAACCATGTATTTTGCTTTCATTACTTTCTTTGTATCTTTGCTTCTATGATTATTCATCTTTGACTGTGACCTATGATACCCGGGCCCCGACTGAATAGTGGGTTTTAACATAACATCATGTTATGTTGGGATCGGCTCGAGCTAGGCTTATGCCCCTAGAGCTTCCACCCTATGAATCAATATATATATCGGGATCGGCTCGAGCTAGGTTAGTACCTCTAGAGCTGCCACCTATACAACAATTCAGGTTTGGCTCGAGCTAGGTTAGTACCTCTAGAAATGCCCCCTGTCAGGATCGGTCTGAGCTAGGCTTATGCCCCTAGGACTGCCCCCTTATTTAGGATCGGCTTGAGCTAGGCATTTCGCCCCCAAAGCTGCCACCCGTACTTGATCATTGACCATATATGCATTACTTTGTTCATTACTTTGAGATTGATACCATGAAAGTCATAA
This sequence comes from Capsicum rhomboideum, assembly GCA_031232105.1. Classification (NCBI taxonomy): domain Eukaryota; kingdom Viridiplantae; phylum Streptophyta; class Magnoliopsida; order Solanales; family Solanaceae; genus Capsicum; species Capsicum rhomboideum. The sequence continues at coordinate 39,247,108 of CP124719.1, read as the reverse complement.
CTTTACTTGAAACTTTGGATCATTAACCAATGAGTGAGAAACATGTAAATGTCTTGGCAACATAACGTTATTAAAACCATAAAACCATGGGAACCATTGGACCATAATCCATGAACAAGAGACATAAGTATAATTACTATTGGAATATTGGAACATTGGAACATAACCTTATTTGAGCTTTTGGAACATTAACCATGAATATGAGACATGAGATTCACAAATGATCAATGAGTAGGAAATATATGACAATGACCATGGATAACCGGATATGGGATACCTTATCACATTTCGGGATAGGACTAGTGAAATGTCAATGGGAACACTATTTGCCACAGAAAGATACGGACAGAGTAACCTTACATACCTTGTATTCTCAATACGAATACACAATCTTAGATGCGTATACAATAGTCCTGCTCCTTCTTTATGTGTCACTCTACAACACAAATATATAACGGGATTCACATTAACCGTCAACTACTTTCCAAATGCCATCAACTACTTTACAAATGCATATAACATCAATGAGTTACATGTTTGCCTTTAAACATGCCATTTCCCCTTGACAAAACCATTGATGAAATTATTATTCCAAAAATCCCCCAATATTCCATACATTGACCAATACATGATAATCAATACATTTCACCACAACACTTCTCCTTTACACTTTCTTATCCACACCACATCATAAATAATCCATCAAATTACCTTAATACACCTCATAGCACATATCTGCCAAAATCCCACAATTTACACTTTTAGAAAAATAACAATTTTAATAACAAAATCACACCATACATGTTCATATTTTATCCATACCATGCTCTTCCATCAAAGTCACAAGTCATAATTCAAGCTTGAATCTCGTGGATCACACATCTTATTTAAAAACACAAAGTACCATGTCCACCATTTCCAAGCATAACCAACATTATATACATAATCTCCCATGCATATAATATGTTAAACCATAATAATAAACACTTACCCAAGCTTGAAAAGTGATGATCTTCTCCAAAAGTTAACTTAGGGTTTTGAGAGCTAAAGGGGTTCTCTTGAACTTTTCTAGAAAAACATAGAAATACATGTGTGTTTGTAATGGATAAAAATCAGATTTTTACCCCTTTATATAGGCCCTCAATTTCCATCCTTAGCCACTCTTATGGCATTTAATGCTGGGTCCCTTGGTCAAGTGGAAGAATGGGTCAATTTGCCCCCTTGGGCCTTGTCTTTTATTCCATTTTGGGCCCAATTGCACATGTATATTAGCCCATAAACTTTCATGTATAATTCACCATATATCTCATTTTTAAATAATTCCATAATGTCACGACAATATTCTCTTACGAGATTCTCATTCATAGTCTCAATAGCAAAAATAGGAATTCTAGTCGCCCATGGCTTCATTGAACATTTTGGATAACTATTTATGTTTCATGATTTTATAATGTACGAGTATGTAGGAGTGTATTGAAGTATTTGAAGCTTTAACAATGCTCAAAGAACTCCAAAGAACCAAAAAAAACCATATAAGAATCGATGTAGAATTGCGTTGCGAAACGATCCCGGAAGGGCACAATCTTTGTGCCTTGCGCCACTACTGCAAAGAAAGGAAGTGGAGCAAGAAATGAACCCCCTATGATTCAGGTGGATTGCGCCACACCCCCTGAAACAGGGAGTGGCGCAATTTTCCATGCTTTGCTGAATTTTTCGGCCATTTTTCCAACACTTGCATATCATCCAATACCCTATCAAAACACTACAAAATACATACTTAGTGATCTTAATCATCAATTAAACGTGACTCCAAGTCACAGAATGAGGTTGGAATGTGTACGGGGTATTACACAAATGCTCCACGAAATCACAAAACACTTCCTACGAAGGTCTAATCGCACATATTAGGTCCGATATCAAATATTTCACCAATAACCCCAAGGTATCAAATGAGGTTAGAAAAGTACGGGGTTTTACATGTAGTTACACCCGTGGGTGATTCTTTAGTAGTGGATCATATGTATATATCTTGTGTTGTGACTATTAAGGAGTATAACACTCGGGTTGATCTTATTGCACTTTATATGATTGATTTTGACATGATTCTGGGCATGGACTGTTATCCCTCTATCACACGGTCTTGGATTACTTTGGCTTAATTGTTACCTTAGGCATGCCTTGCATACCCGTAGTTATGTGGCAGGGTGCTTATAGTCGCGCTTTGATGGGGATTATTTTTTATATTTGGGCAAGGAGACTAGTATCGAGAGGTTGTATGAATTATGTTGCATATGTTTGTGATATTAGTATTGAGAGTCCTCTAATTGGCTCAATTACTGTAGTCCATGAATTCCCAGATGTTATTCCTACCAACCTACTTAGTCTTTCTCCTAAGCGTGATATAAAATTTGCTATTGATCTTGAGTCGGGCACCCGACCTATTTCTATTTATCCTTACAATATGGCTGCTATCGATCTAAAGGAGATATTCAATTTTAGGATCTTTTAGATAAGGGGTTTAATTGATCGAGTATCTCATCTTGGGGTGCTCCCATTATTTTTATAAAGAAGAAAGACAGTTATATGTATATGTGTATCAATTACAAGCAGTTGAATAAGGTGATGGTGAATAATAAGTATCTTATGCCTCGTGTCCATGATCTATTTGACTAGAAATAGGGTACAACCATGTTTTCTAAGTTTGACTTGAGATATGGCTACCATTAGTTGAGGATTCGAGAGGAGTACATCCATAAGACAACCTTCAGGACTCGAAATGGTCATTTTGAGTTCCTAGTGATGTCTTTTGGGTTGACCAATGCCTCTGCTGCATTCATGGACTTTATGTACCATCTATTCAGGCCTTATTTAGACTACTTCTTGATTGTGTTTATCAATAACATCCTTGTTTACTCAAGGAGTAGGGAGGAGCAGGAGCAATATTTGAGGATTTTGCTCTACACTATGATTGATCAGTAACTTTATGCTAAATTCTCAAAGTGTGAATTCTGTCTTAAGTCTATATAATTCTTGGGGAATATGGTGTCCAATGATGGGATTATAGTAGACCCAACAAAGATAAAGGCCACTCTTAATTGCGCTTGGTCTACATCTCATACCAATGTTTGCAGCTTTATTGGGTTAGCAGGCTACTATAGGTAATTTGTTAAGGGGTTTGCCTCTATTGCTGGACCTTTGACTAGATTGACTAGGCAGGAGGTCCCATTTTAGTGGTCTGATGATCGTGAGGTGAGCTTTCTAAAGCTTAAATGTCACGCCCCAAATCCCGTCGAGACATGATTGGCACCCATAGCTGATAAGGCCCGAGAGAACCAACCTTTGCCTATGTTCAATCAAATGTATATCATAATCATAACCACCACTGCATAAGAACATGCAAGACGAATAAAGGAAAACATGGGACATAGTTATACATGTACATGAAACTTGGCCGTTGAGGCCATCCAGTCAAAATAACATATGTCTTTTACACTAATACACCCACATCCGTCTACAAAAGCCTTTAACAAGAGCATTGACCAATACAAACCAAACGTCGGGACAAGTCCCCGCTTTATACAACATGTACATCATCAAAACATATAGCTACTCTGACTTGGAGAAACCCCAAATTAACTGGAGCTCACCAAGGAACCGCTAACACTGGCAATCTACTGAGGAGGCCTACTGGGACCTGCGCCTGCAGCAAGTAAGGTAAATTCCCCGAGAGGGGTCAGTACGAAATAAGTACTGAGTATGTAAGGCTCAAATGAAACTTTGAAACACATGAACATATCAATGAACTCATTACAAATGACTAGACAATGTGAATAAGTCACCATGTTGCATTTTGGGAACCATGTGAATTACTTTCATTACTTTCATTACTTTGTTTACATTTAATACTTGCTTGTCAATACATGTTTCACAATGTACCCGGGCCCCTACTGATCAGTGGGTCTTTCTATGACTTATCGTCATGTTGGGATCGGGTCGAGCTAAGCTTATGCCCCTAAGACCTTCCACCCATAAAGCACTGCATCGGGATCGAGTCGAGCTAGGCTTATGCCCCTAGACTTGCCACCCATAAATCAATACATCGGGATCGAGTCGAGCTAGGCTTACGCCCCTAGACTTGCCACCCATAAATCAACACATCGGAATCGAGTCGAGCTAGGCTTATGCCCCTAGACTTGCCACCCATACTTGATCATTGACCACATTTGCATTACTTTGATCTTTACTTTGAGATTGCTATTTGATAGTCATAACATCACTTTGGAACTTTGGAACATAACATTATTGGAAACTTTGAATCATTAACCAATGAGTGAGAGACATGTTAATAAACATCATGAGAAATATAACATTACTAGCACCATGATACCATTGGAACCATAGGACAATAATCCATGAACAAGAGACACAAGTATAGGCACTATTGGAATATTGGAACGTAACTTTATTTGAGCTTTCGGAACATTAACCATGATTATGAGACATGAGACTCACAAATGATCCATGAGTAGGAAATATATGACAATGACTATTGATAAACGAATATAGGATACCTTAGCACATTTCGAGGTAAGACTAGTGAAATCGCAATGTGGGTACGTTTGGCCGCAAAAAGATACGGACAGAGTAACCTTACATACCTTGTACTCTCAATACGGATATACAATCCTATATGTGCATACAATAGTCCCTCTCCTTCTTTATGTGTCACTCTACAACACAAATACATAACGGAATTCACATTAACCACAACTACTTCACAAATGCATATAACGTCAATGGGGTACATGTTTGCTTTAAAACATGTCATTTCCCCTTGAAAAAACCATTGATAGCATCATTATTCCAAAAATCCTCCAATATTCTCAACATTGACCAATACATAATAATCAATGCATTTCACCATAACAAATCTCTTTTACACCTCCTTATCCATACCACATCACAAACAATCCATCAATTCACCTTAATACACTTCATAGCACATATCGGCCAAATTCCCACAATTTACACTTATAGACAAGAACAAGTTTAACAACAAAAATAACTCCATAGATGTTCATATTTTATCCATACCATGATTTTTCATCAAAGGCACAAGTCCTAATTCAAGTTCAAACCCCATGGATCACACATCTTATACAAAAGCACAAAATACCATATCCAACATTTCCAAGAACAACCAACATGATTTACATACTCTTTCATGCATATAATATATGAATCCATAATAATATTCACTTACCCAAACTTGTAAAGGGATGATTTTGCTCCAAAATTGCCTTTTGAGTCTTTAGGGTTCTTGAGAGAATAGTGTAGAATGTTTGAGAAAATGTCTAGAAAGCATGAGAGGTTAAATGAATAAAAATCTGATTTTGTGGGTCTATTTATAGTCCTTGGGTCATCCTTAGCCTTTCTTGATATTTAATGCCTTAATTGACCAAGTCAATAGAAGATTGGGTCATGTGACCCATGCCTTTTATCACATTTTTGGGCTTTTATTGAGCCCAAATCATTTAACCCAATAAAATCAATAATTTCTCGTCTTTATACGTATTACAATAATATTCTCACTCATAATATTCATATCCGTAGCCTCGATCCCAAAAACAAGTGATTCTAGCCACGTTTGGCTTATTTTGACCTTAGGGGCAAAACTGTCATTTTGACCCCAAATTCGTTCTCGAGTAATTTTAGGAGGGATTGGGTACCCAGGTCGACCTTAGCATAACTTTTCACCACCAGACTGATGACAGTTGGGGTGGACTATCTAGGTGTTAAAGGATATGCCCCGAGCTTGTGACATTGACTTTAGTTGTCAATCGGAGTAGTTTCTACCCTTGGTGAAGTTTACCTACAATAATAGCTAGTGTTATGATGACACCCTTTGAGGCATTGTGTGGTAGGTGGTTTCGATCTCTTGTTGTTTGGTTTGAGACTTAAATGGTTAGACCACGAGGTACAAAATTCTTTTGAGATTCATTGGATACAATTTGAGTTATTCAGGATAGGCTTCAGCCAGCCTTGACTAGGCAGAAGAGTTATACTGACAGTAGACTTCATGCTTTGGGGTTTGGAGTTGGTGGTCGGATTTACCTTGGGTCACTGTACATGAAGGGAGTGATAAGGTATGGGAAGAGGTGCAAGGTTAGCCCTATGTTTATTGGGCCATTCGAGATCCTTCGGAGAGTTAGGGAGGTAGCTTATAAGTTGTCCTTACCTCCAACCTTTTTAGCTATTCATCCAATTTTTTATATGTCAATACTTCAGTGCTATATACTGAATAAGTCTCATGTGTTCCAGTGGGACTCGGTGAAGTTGAATTATAGGTTGACCTTCATAGAGAAGCCAGACTCTATTCTATCCAGAGATGTCGGTTTTGTGCATTCCTAAGAGATTCTTGTGGTAAAGGCTTAGTGGGGACACTGTCTAGTCGAGAAGGCTACTTAGGAAACCAAGCATGATATGCAAAATTAGTACCCACAACTTCTCGATCCTTTAGGTACTTCATATCTCTTTACTTTTGCAGACGAAAGTCCTTTTAGTAGTGGATGTTGTAATAACCCTCTAGGTCATTTTCCTTTTTTACATTTAGAGCTTTCCAATAGTTTCGTTATGTCATTTATGTCTTGTTAGGACTGACAATTTGATTCCTAGGAAGTTCATTTTGTTTTTACACCAGTTTCCCTATTTTGGAGCTTGTAATGTTGAGAAAATGGTCTCAGACCAAACCTTGCGGTAAATGGCCTCAAATTACAATTTCGAAAATTCCTTTAACTCTTGAACATTGATTTTAGGCTAGGGGACCCTTGGTCCAGGTTCTGAAGCTTTCAGGCTCATTTTAGGCTATTGGTTGGATTTTGGTAAAAACAATACCTAGGGTGTGGGATCCACTTTTTCTGAAACGACCTCAGATGGTAATTTTGATGGTTCTATTGAGTTTAGAGTGCCAAATTTAGAGCAGCATAGTTCATTTATGTGCACGGGGTTCCGAACAAATCCTGAGCACCAATTCGGTGTCCATTTGGAGTTGGGAAAATTATTGGTGCCTTAGCACCTGGTGCATGCCATAATTGGCCTTTGCATCCTTAAAGCCTTAGATGCATTTGCAAAGGTCAAGGATTTTGTCCTGGGCATTAGCTAGGTGTTGGCCATATTAACGAGATTCAATGAATCTTGACCTCTACGTTCACCAACTAGTTGTTATGTTCGCGAAGTGGAAGCCAACCTGGCCGATCGGGGCTCCTTTTCATGTTCTTGGTAGACCGACTGTATTCACAAAGGTCTAGCCTGATCTGGCACTACGTTTATGATAAGGGTCCCGCATTTGCAAAGAAGGGACCCCTAGTAGTATAAATAATACTCCCTTTATTTTCATCTCGTATTTTCTAAGAATTTTCACCATAGCACATCTTGGGGAGAGTGGTAATTAGTGAGAAATTATAAATTGGAGTTGGGATTAAGTAGGGAATGTTAAAGTGACTTTCCTCGTCATTTCTTTGTATGTTTTTGGCAAAATTTCCTTTTAATTATATAAGTAGTTCTTGATTTGTCGTTTATCATTGTGGTTAATTTGGGACATGATTATTGAACTGGTGGTGCTAAAATATTGAGTTCAAGCTCATTGTAACCTAAGGGAAGCTATTGCAGTTTTAATTTTGGAATTTATAAGTGTGGCCCATGTGTTATTTTTAAAATAATTTCTGACCTAATGTAAAAATTTTCTATATGGGTATCTTTATTCTCATTTTAATGCCTATATTATTAATTTGATAGCATGCTAGTGATTGGAGGCTTCTCAGATAGGAAAAGCTCCATTTTTAGGCCTCTCGAGTGCTTTCGGCACCATCCTGGTAGGCTAAGTTAACCTTCTTCTAGACTTTGCTCTTTTATGGAATTGGTATGGTATTGTGCTTGTTGTGGGTGGGTTCTTATGGTTCAAATAGTTTTCTAGTACATTTCTGCTTATTTTAGCCGATTAGGGGGCTTTAGGATATATTTCGACCTATGTGTCCCTTTAAGTTAGTTGTTTATCCTTTAGCACTTTACTTAACCTACTTACGGCCTTGAGATTGAATTTAGAAGTGTTAGCCTAGGTTTTGGTAGATTCTTTTCTTACATTGGGTTCTCGGGACTTGTAGTAGGCCATATCGCCCTTTTATGGTAGGTTGCTTTAGGATAGCATCCCCTTTGACTAAAATGATTATAGAATGGTTTCGTAAGAAGATTTATTGGGATTGGGTTTGCTTGATCGCTAGGTTATGCTTGTTGTCTTTGGTATACTTGGCATGCTAGTAACTAGACCTCAAATCACAGTTTTCAACATAATAAATAGAATTTGGCACTCCTTTACTAAGTTTGGCCTTCCAAAATGGTAATAAGGACTACATAGAAGTGGAATGAATCAGACCTCTGGATTGCTAGTAGTTGATATTTATTAGTTCAAGTTCGAGTCTAACACCTGGTTTACTATCTAATACTTATTAGTTTTGGTTTGAGTCCGGCACCTGGATTACTTATTATTATTTTGTAGTTCCGGTTAGAGTCCAACATAAGGTAATTATTGTTATCCATTAGTTCCAGTTCGAGTCTGATATTTATTATTATCATTATTGACCTTTGGTTAGAAATTTGGTTAAGACCGGTAAGATTTATCGTTATGGCTGAAGGAGGACATTATGGTATGCTTTTTGCACATCTTGGATTGTTTTTACTTTCTTCACTGTTATTCATGTCCATATATTAACATTACTCTATGCTTAACCCACCTTACTTATAGTGGCTCGGTTAGGTTTATTCTTTATTTTGTGCACCTTCTAGGCTTATGAGGGTCTAGTTCGGTTATAACTAGTAATTTACTTATGATCCTGAGTATTTATATTTAATTTTTCGTATTTGCTCAGCATATCCTATTATTTCAATTTTTGATCCTCATTTATTACCGTTTAACATAGACTCACACTTTATTTATGCTTTTACTTAAATTGAGCTCAGTCGGCCTGTGATGCCTACTGAGTACCCAATTTTTTGGTACTCATACTACACTTCTTTAGCTTTTTCCTTTGTGCAGATCCTAGCATGAGTCATGTCTATTGACGCTGACCTCGGGTGGAGTTGTTGACCAGAGATTTAGGAGAGCTTTTAGCGCCTGGAGCAGATCCTTCTGTTTCTTCTTTAGTACTAGTCTAATTTTTTATATCCAAAGACTACCTTGAATATTTTGGCATTGTTTAGTACTCTTTATGTTTTGTGGCTCTTGTATTGAGCTTACTAGATCGTAGGGGATTCATTTTGGCATTTTTTGTTCCTTTACCCTATTTTGTATATCATGTTTTTTATATTTCCACTTCTAACTGCTTTACATTACTATTTTTATCCTTATTTATCTAACTTCTGCCTATTGACCCATTACTCGCTATTGTGGGCTATGTGTTTGCTTACCAACTGGTGATTTAAAGCAAGTGCCATTACGACCTGAGTTTTTGGGTGTGATAGTTTGGAATCAGAGACTAGGTTCACTGATATTGTCACAACCCGAATTCCAACTGGGCGGAGTGGCGCCCGAAGTCGATAAGGCCCGAGAGAACCAATCTTTGCTCATGTCCATTCATATGTATGCCATAATAAACATCACCATCACGTAAAGACATAAAATGCTAATAGCGGAAATCATGAAACATGTGATATATGCATACGTGAAACTTGGCAGTCAGGGCCATCAAGTCAAAATGGACATACATCTCTTACATTCATATACCCACATATGTCTACAAAAGCCTCTAACAGATGCACATACATAACCATCGTAAAGTCGGGACAAGTCCCCACTTTATACAACATTTACAATACCAAAACCAATGTACAACTGTGACTCAGAAAGCCCCGAACCAACTGGAGCTCACCAAAGATCAGTAGATGACCCGCAGCTTACTGTGGAGGTTTACTAGTACCTGTGCCTGCAACAAGTAAGGTAAGTCCCACAAGGGACGTCAGTACGGAGAATATATTGAGTATGTAAGGCCATAAGAAACAGTATGACACATAAATACTTCAATGGAATCAAATATAAGTGAATAACCAATATGGATACGTCACCATTCCGTATGTATGGAAATATGTACATTACGTTGATTACTTTCTTTACTTTTACGCTCATTCATTCATTCATCACTCACTTCTTCGTTCGTTACTCATCCTTCCATTCTTACAATGCCCGGGCCCCAAGCTAATTAGTGGGTAATCAACAGTTTTTGGGATCGACCCATGCTAGGCTCTTCTTTTGCCCCTGGGATACCACCCGTGGTAGTGGGATTGAACCATGCTAGGTGTTCTTTTAACCCCTGGGATACCACCCGATATATTGGGATCGACCCATGCTAGGTATTTTAACCCCTGGGATACCACCCAAGAATAGAGACTTCATTACCTCACTTCTTAATCTTTGAAATAGTTCATTCGATGATCAAGTCATTATTGGATCTTTTGAATATAACATTATTCGGACTTTGGAACCATGTCCACAATTAGGTGACACATGAATAACAATAGATCAAGAATAAGGTATATATATGATTAACAATAGATGATAACCTGAAATGAGATACCTTCGAACATTTCAGAAATGAGTAAGTACAATAACAAGGTGAATACTACATGCTGTAGAAGGATACGGAAAGAGTAACCTTACATAACTTATCTTCTCAATATGAACACACAATCCTATACGTGAATACAATAGTCCAGCTCCTTCCTTACGTCTTACTCTACAACACAAATACACAATGGAGTTCCCGTTAACAACTACTTGCCTTACACGTGTACAAGAGGACAACGAGCTATATGATTGCCATATAACGTCATTTCACCCCTTACAATACAAACCACTGCATTATCATACCAAACACACCATAACATTCCACACATTGACCAAGACATCATGCATCAATAGCATTTCACACCACATTTACCCTTTATGCCTCCTCATTATCATTACATCACCATTACCCCATCTACCTCATAAACACATATTAACAACAATACATGATTTATATCATCCAACATACCTCTATACGACCTCTTAAATTCATTAAAAAGGTACCATAAGTTGATAATTAAATCCAAAAAGGGTATAGGGGTCTTCGGGGATCAAAGAGAGACAAAAGCATACAAAACGGAATTCTTGTGGGACATGCGAAGCCACATGTACCTGCAGGTGTCTGACATGCAGCTGCAGGTGGCCCTTGGACCTGTCCAGGGGCACCTGCATTGGCATCTGCGCTGGCAGCTGCCTTCGTCTGCAGGGGCGGATGCCCAAATCAGCCAAAAAGGGTCTTTTTGGGTCCTTTTGTGTACTAAATGGTACAAGGTCATAAGTAAACTTTTCTTTACATATTTTTGTTCACTTGGATTCCAAAAAACACCCATGGTTTCACAACACACATAAACACCAAAACCACACTTTTCCTTCAATATTCCACCAAGTCCATGCACAATTTTGCAATAACAATTCCAAACATTATGTACAAGGATAAAACAAGTTAAGGCTATAATCACATATCACATGTTAATATTGAATCCATCAAGTTCACTTCCTTCAATACCACAAGTCCATTTTCGAATTTATAAGGCATAACCCTTTTTCGATTGCAAAAATAAACTGTTTTACACATAGTACACTGTCCAACACTTTGCCAACATGACCAACATGATATATACACCATCTTAAGCATGTAATATATTAAACCATGAAATTAAACACTTAGCAATACTTACAAAGGTATGATCTTGTCCAAAGGAATCAAGGCTTAGGGTTTGTGAGTGAGATAGGAGAAATATGTTGAATATTCTAGCAAATGGCATATGTGTTTTGATCAATAAAAATCTGATTTTTATTTCTTTATATGGTACCTAATGGTCATCCTTATCCACATCCTTGGACATTTAATTCATGTTTGATTGGTCAACACAAGAATGGATCATTTCCATTTTTGGGCCATGTCTTCTTATGATTTTTGGGCCTCATTTGGGCCCAATGACACATGATTCACTTAAGACCAACAAATTAATGCATAATTCACCAACTCTCTCATGTTTAAATGATTCTATAAATGTTAAGGTAGTCTCATGGGTTCGGGAACATACGGGGTGTTACAGATATCATTTGTACAAAAGAAAGTGTCTAGTAAAGTCTTGTGGATTGGTACGATGATGTTCGTATCCTATATTTAGGAGGCTATAGTACATTCTTAAGAAAATTTCACCTTTTTGATTAGTTATCGTACGTTATGTTTATATTATTTTCTGGATTCTTTTTTGTTTCACTTTTTTGTAAATGGTGGAGGCCAACCCCAAAGTTGAGGTTAGGCTAGAACTGCAGCACCAACTCGAGGCCAGGATAGGGAGCCTTCACTAGAGGCGATTATTTATTTTGATCCAAAGGCTGCACCCGAGGATGCCAGTAGGCCAGGGAGAAGCCCAGGCTCTACCCAAATTCTTATCTTTATCTATCCTTTGTGATGCTTTGGTATATATATTGAATATTGCTGAAGTCTATTCAACATATGGGGCCTAGACATCCGCTCAAGAGGTACCTTAGGGTGTACTTGGTACAAGAGTGCAGCCTACAACTACGGCTCCTATAGTAGAGATTCCACCCACAACAGTAGTTCCACAGCTAGCAGCAGACCGATCATTAATAACTTCTGAGCAGCAAAGATGCTGAGTTGATTTGTTAGATTTGCTACACCGAGGTTTGCAGGAGCCTAGGGGAGGATACACTTTAGTTCTTTACCAGCTGTGAGGAGAGACTCTGCAATTTGTTCATGGTTAAGTCACATAGTGTGGATTACACCACATTTCAATTTGATAGGCTCTGACGTAATAGGTTATCTTTATTCCAGACTAGCTATATCTTCTCCTATGTCACGAGTTCAATTCTTTGAGGCTTTCTTGGAGAAGTATATGATTGGCAGCATGCATGAGTATTAGAGGGATGCGTTCACTTGGTTATAATATGGTTCTATGATCATGGCGGAGTATGATTCTAGATTCCACAAGCTGGATAGACATGCCACAATGATTCTACCTACTAAGCATGAGAGGGTGCGATGTTTTGTTAGTGTATTGAGACTCCCACTCTATAAGGCTACTCAGATTCTGGTAGTTGTGGGTAGATTATTTGTTGATATTGCTGATTATGCTTACACTATGAAGGATTAGCATCTAGAAGCCCATGGGGATAACGATAAGAGACCTCGTCATTAGGGCAGTAACAATGGAGCCATAGTGGTTCTCAGTTTAGGGGTAGAGATTTCTAGGGTCGGTATCCATAACAACAGCAGTAGCAGCAGCAAGGTCTTGACATAGACTTTGTCATTAATCTTGAGAAGCAGACCTTTACCCATTTTTATTATACCTTAGCGTATGGATCCTGCCAAGATAAATGATCTAAATATTCAACTTTAGGATCTTCTGGGCAAGGGGTTTATCATACCGAGTGTCTTGCCTTGGGGTGATTGCATCCTATTTATGAAAAACAAGGATGGTTATATGCGTATGTGTATTAATTACAGGTAGCTGAGTAAGGTGATCTTGAAGAATAAGTATTCTATGTATTGTATCGATGATCTATTTGACCAACTATAGGGTGCAGGCATGCTTTCTAATATTAACTTGAGCTTTGGCTACCATCAGCTAAGGATTCGAGCGGAGGACATCCCTAATACAACCTTCAAGACTCGCTAAGGTCATTACGAGTTCTAGGTATGACTTTTGGGTTGACCAATGCTCCAACAACGTTCATAGATGATGAACCATGCATTCAGGCTGTATTTTGACTCCTTCTTGATTATGTTTATTGATGAAATTCTTGTTTACGAGGAGTAGGGAGGAGAACGAGTAGTATTTGAGTATTGTGCTCCATACTTTGAGAGATCAACAATTTTATACCAAATTATCAAAGTGCAAGTTCTAGCTTGAGTTAGCATTCTTGCGGTTCGTGGTATGAAAGGATGGGATTATGGTATACCCAATGAAGACAGAGGCCATTCGTGATTGGGCTAGGCCTACATCTCCCATCGAGGTTTGTAGTTTCATTAGGTTGACAGGCTACTACAGGCAATTTGTTAAGGGGATTTTCTCTATTACAACACCTATGTACAGATTAAATAGGCAAGACGTCCCATTTTAGTTGTTCTACAAGTGTGGAGTGAGCTTTCTAAAGCTCAAGGACTTGCTCACTTTAACTCCTATTCTGACTCTTTCAGTTGAGGGTAAGGAGTTTACCATATATTGTGATGCTTTAGGTATTGGTTTGGGTTGTGTTCTGATGCAACAGGGTCAAATTATAGCATATGCTTTTATACAACTGAAGGTGCAAGAGTGCAACTACCATACTTAAAAGTTGAAGTTGGCAACAGTAGGTCTTTCTCTTTAGATTTTAATGCATAAATTGTATGGTCTTTGCTGCTAAATTTTCACTGACCACCATAGTCTTCAGTACATTATTACTTAGAAGGACCTTAATTCAAGACATTGCACGTGGTTTGTGCTACTGAAGATTATGATCTCTCTATTATGTACCATCCGGACAAGCGAATGTAGTAGCGGACGCCTTGAGCAAAAATATGGTGAGTATGGGGTTCTTGGCCTTCCTTTTACTATTAGAGTGACTATTTGCATTGTACAGTCTTTCTTCAGCCAACAGGTTGATTCGGCTTCATATTTCAGATACCGAGAGGATTCTTGCAAGTATTAAGGTAAGGCCTACTTTGTTGGAACTGATTTGAGGTCATCAGTTTGAGGATAGTCAATTGTGTGGTATTCAAGATCAGGTGTAGAGGGGAGAGTCCAGGAGGGCTACCTTAGACTCTGAGGGTACATTAAGGTTTAATTATTGCATTTATGTTTTGAGGGTTGGAGGTTTGATTTAGTTGACACTTTAAGAGGCCCATATCTCCAAAGAGTTTATTCACTCCGGGACAACTAAGATATACAGAGACCTGAGATAGTATTACTGGTGGATCGATATGAGGAGAGATACAACATATTTTATATCTCAGTTTTTAGGTTATCAGCAGGTGAATGCTGAGTATTTGAGACCAGGTGGACTATTTCAGAGGCTACCCATTCCTAAATGGAAGTGGTAGCAGATTACTATGAATTTCATGACTTGTTTGCCTTATAGTTCTTCTTGTTTTGATAGTATTTGGGCCGTTGTAAATCGGTTGACCAATTCTTCTCATTTTCTTACTATTGAGTTTTCCTGCAGTGCCAAGAGTTTGGCTCAAATATATGTTTGAGAGGTGGTTTGTCTTTATGGAGTGCCCGTGTTTGTTATTCTGACAGAGGTTCCCAGGACACCTTTAGCTTCTGGAGGGCCTTTCTGGAGCAATTGGGTACCCAAGTTGACCTTACCATAACTTTTTTCCACCAGAGTAACAGACAATCGGAGCGGACTATTCAGGTGTTGGAGGATATGCTCCAAGCTTGTGCCATTAACTTTAAAGGTCAGTGGGAGTAGTTTGTAGCCTTAGCAGAGTTTACCTATAATAATAGCTACCATTCGAGTATTCAGATGGCACCATTCGAGGCATTGTATGGTAGGCAATGTCAATCCATGGTTAGTAGTTTTGAGACTTCAGAGGTTAGGCAATGAGGTACCAACTTTCTTCGAGATTCATTGGACAAAGTTTGGGTTATTCAACATAGTCTTTGAGCAGTCCAATGTAAACAAAAGAGTTATGCTGACTGTAGGCTTCGTACTTTGATAAGGTTCGGGAAGAGGTGCAAGCTTAACCTCAAGTATTTTGGGTTAATCAAGATCTTTCGAAGAGTTGGGGAGGCAGCTTATGAGTTAGCCTTGCCTCCAGCCTTTTCAGCTTTTCATTAAGTTTTTCATGTATCGATGCTCGGTGCTATAATTTGAATGAGTCTCACATGTTCCAGTGGGACTCAATTCAATTGGTTGATAGGTTAGCCTTCGTGGAGGAGCCAGTCTCTATTCTAGCAAGATATGTAAGACGATTACATTCTAGGTTAAGGTTCAGTGGAGACACTATCCAGTTGAGGAGGCTACATGGGAGGCTAAGAATGATATGAAGACTCAATAACCGCACCTGTTCGAGCCTTAAAGTACTTGTTCACCCTTTGCTTTCATGTACAAAAATCCTTTTAGTAGTGGATGTTATAATGACCCTCTAGGTCAATTTCTCCTTTTTCATGTTTTTTTTTTTGCGTTTAAGCTTTCATATAGCTATCCCAAGTAGTTTATAACTTGCTGGGACTGACAGTTGGTTCTCGGGTAGTTTGTTGTGTTTTATATTAGTTTCCCTATTGTGAATCTTCTAAGTTGAGAAAATGGTTTTGGACCGAAATTTCATTTAAATGGCCTCGTATGATAATTCCAATAGTTCTGTTAGCTCCTAAACTTTGATATTAGGCTATGGGTACCCTTGATATGGGTCCCGTGCCTTTTACAAAACCTGTTGGAACTGGACTCATACTTTTACTCTCAATGACACCAAAGTCTCATCTTTGCCATAGAGAATCCAAGACTTCTTTACTTGGATGTTAACCAATAATTTGGTCGACTGAGAGAAGTACATGATCATGTCAAAATTCACTTTGAGATTCTCAGTCATTCTCAGATATTGGTGGAAAAAACTTGGAACTATGGATAGAAATACTTTCCTCACATCCCAAGACTTTGCCTTCAATATCAGAATCCTAAAGGAAGAATTCTGCGGAGACACATGCTAAAGAAAAGAAATGCTACCAAAACATCTCTTCGAAATGAAGTGCATATCATTTGATAGAAATATCATTGATATCCATTTCTAGAAGATGGTAAGAATCTAGTATGAACAGGGGAAGATCCTGGTCTAATGTAGGCCTTTCTATCATCACTGCCAAAGATGCCAGTAGGACACACCATGACGACTATAGAAGGATAGTTCAAATCTATCACAATCCCATAGGTTGGCAACATAAGGCCAGCTAGCTTCCATGCCCTAGATAGTTTATGCACAAAGATATCTATCCTAAAGCAGATCGTCCAATACAACCCAGTGCTTGATAGAGCATACAATCAAAGTGATCTTGTCACAAGATCCGATTGCCCTTGCTCAAGTTGTAAGACGAGGCACAAGAGGTACAAGCAGTAGAAGAGATTCAAGCTACATAGGACTCGAGATGAAAGGTCTAAAGTAACCAGGTGGACTAAATACTTCATGAGAATAAGTCTACCAAACTATAAAGAAAATGATTTTTGCTTTAGCTGCAGCCAACTAGAATACTATGCTAATAATGTCCCCAAATCCAAGAGATCCATCAAGTCCCTCAAACATTTTGATGGCATTGCTGGCAATACATACATCAATCTCAACAGAGAGGATGATCTTGAATCAAACTTCTAATTAGCAGACGAACCAACGGATGAAACTGTAACACCCCATACATTTTCTAACTCATGCGATGACCTTAGAATTGATGGAAGTATTTAAATTAAAGATAGTTAGGCCCAAAATTAAGCAAAAGGCATGGCCCAAAATGGAGAAATGATCCATTCTTAAGTTGACCAAGTAAACACCACAATTATTGATTAAGTGTTTGGCTAAGGATGACTACAAGGGACTATATAAAGGGTTAAATATCAGATTTTATTGATTACATCATACATGCCAAGTCTAGAATTTTCCAAGATATTTTCTCTCCTCTTACAAACCCTAAGCTACTAATCCTTTTGGACAAGATCATCCTTTTACAAGCTTTGGTAATTGTTTACTCTCATGGTTTAGTATATTATATGCATAAGATGGTGTGTAAATCATGTTGGTTATGTTGAAAAAGTGTTGAGCAGTCCACTATGTGTGAAACAGTCTACTTTTGCTTAACCGGTGAAAGGTTTTTCCTTCTAAACTTGAAAGTGGACTTGAGGTCTTGAAGGAAGTGAATTTGATGGATTAAATGTCAACATGTATGATGTGTTTATGTCCCTATCTTGCTTTCTCTTTGTGTATATGTCACGCCTTGAATTCCAATGGGGAGGACTGGCACCCGAAGCCGTTAAGGCCTGAGAGAACCAATCTTCATCCACGTACACTCATATGCATGTCACTAAAAGACCAAAATTCTACCTCATTTAGATACAAGTTAGCAATGGTGGAAGTTATGGAAAACATATGATATATATGAAACTTGGTCGTTAGGTCCATCAAGTCAAGAGAATACATTACCTTCATTTGCCCCACAACATCTACAAAGCCTCTATAGATACATCGACATAACCAACCTACATTCAAGATCAAGTCCCCACTTTATACAACATTTACAACACCACAATACCAAAACATATGTACATAGGGACTCGAAAAGCCTCGAAACAACAGGAGCTCACCAATGATCCGTAAATAACCCATAACCTACTGTGGAGGTCTACTAGCACCTGTGCCTGCAACAAGTAAGGTAAGTCCCCCAAGGGACATCAGTACAAGGAATGTACTGAGTATGTAAGGCCATAAGAAGTTGTATGATACATAAATACTTTAATGGAATCAATGTAAGAGAATAGTCACTATGGATAAACCCATCGTTCTGTATATGTTGAACCATGTACATAGCTTTCGTTATTTTCATTTTTGATCATTCATTCATATAATTATCATTCATATAAACTTTCCTTCAAGTGATATCCTTTCATTCAAGTGCCTTACTTTATTTGCTTTTACCTTTATCCTTATTACCATTCATCCAGCTGATCGGTGGGCCATAACATAATATAATGTAAAATATCAACAATCATCCACCTTATCGGTGGGCCATAATATAATATCAACAATCATCCACCTTATCGGTGGGCCATAATATAATATATACATTACTTCATTCCTTTACTTGTGAGAGATTTATACATATTCTTGTGTGAGATTGATACAATGGTGGTTGAAACATTATTGGAACTTTGGCATATAACATTATTGGAACTTTGGAACCATGTCCACAATTACGTGACACATGAATAACAATTGATCAATGAATAAGGAACATGTGAATAACAATAGATGACAACCTGAAATGAGATACCTTTGAACAATTTAGAATGGGATAAGTACAATGACAATGTGAACAATATGTGCTGCAGTAGGATACGAAAAGAGTAACCTTACATACCTTATGTTCTCAATATGGATACACAGTACTATATGTGAATACAATAATCCAACTCCTTCCTTACGGTTTACTCTACAACACAAGTACATAACGGAGCTCACGTTAACAATTAACTACCATACAAGTGCATAATGACAATGAGTTACATGATTGCCCTATAACGTCATTTCACCCTTTATAATACCATTCACGGCATTGTCACACTAAAAATACCACAATATTCCACACATTGACCAAGACAGCATAAGCCAATAGCATTTCACACCAAGTTTATCCTTTACGCTTCCTCATTAACACTACGTCATAATTACTCCATCAAGTCACCTAAATAAGTTGCATCACAACAATCTCACAAGGTATACACATAGAAAAAGCAAGTTAAGGACATAACCACACCATACATGTTGATATTTCATTCACACCATTCACTTCCATCAAAACCTCAAGTCTTCTTTCAAGTTCAAGTCACATAGATGACACATCTTTTAGCAAAAAGCAAAATGCACCACCCAACACCTTTAGACATAACCATCATGATCTACACAATCCCTCATGCATATAATATGTTAAATCACGAGAGTAAACACTTACCCAAACTTGCAAAGTGATGATCTTGTCCCAAGAGATGATTGCCTTAGGGTTTTAGAATAGAGAGAAAAGTGTAGAAAAATCTAGAAATGGCATGTGTGTGTTGTGGAATAAAATATGATTTTTGTGCCTTTATACTGGCCCTCATGGTCATCCTTATCCATTTACTTAGTTATAAATGTTGTGTTTACTTGGTCAACACAAGAATGGGTCAATTTTCCCAATTTGGGCGCCATGTTTTATTACTTAATGTTGGGCCTCAATTGAGCCCAATAGCACAAGATTAATTTAGTCCAACTTATTTAATATATGATCCACCACTATCTCATGCTCAAAGAATTCCATAATTGTGAAGACAATATTCAACTCACGAGATTCATGTTCGTAGCCTCATCCCCAAGAATAAGTGATTTTAGTCACTCACGGCTTAATTTATCATAAATTGATAAAAATTATAAAAAAGAAATAAAAATAAAAAGGAAGAAGAATTAACCCTCATTTGGATGCCAAAATCTTCCAAGAGTAGTCCCACCAAGATGAAGTAATGATACAATAACCCAAGAGCCCTATTTAGAGACTAGTGGTTGGAGAAGAAATTTGGCAAAAAATGGCCTGTCACGCTACCTGGCGCGCCCCTATGCTGCCCATGGCAAAAAAATTTTTGTCAAAAGTGGCCCGGCACGCCCCTGGGCGCGCCTGACACTAAAATTTCAATTTTCTTCGACTTTTCTTTACGGACATTAGCACAATATCAACAGTCCATCAAATCAAATACAAAATACACACATATTGCTCTCAAAACTAAGGTAAACATGGTTCAAATTTGGCAATAAGGCATATAAATACGCCCTAGATCACAAATCAAGTAGGGTCGGAAATGTACGGGGTGTTACATCCTTCCCCCCTTAAAAACATTCATCCTCGAATGTTAATAACATTTTCCCATTTATAACAAATGCACCTTTATGTTAGCATATATACATATACACATAAAGCTTATAGATACTAACCTGTTATTTCTCTCCTTCCGCACTTTGAACTTTTTCTTCCGTGTGAAACAAATACGGGTACTTTGACTTCATCATTTCTTAGGCTTCCCATGTGATTTCTTCTACCTGTTGATTTCTCCAAAGTACTTTCACGGAAGCTATTTATTTTTATATTTTTTTATTTATTGTTTTATTCCTTATCCTCTTCACTTGTCTATCCAAAATGGCAATAGGTGTCTCTTTGATAAATACCCTGTCACCTGTATAAGCTCGTAGCATATCTTCAAGTGCTTGAATAGTACGTTCTGGTTGCCCACCTATCTGATATAATAGAAATTAGAATCCCATGTAATCGCACTATCTCTTTAACATGCAACCTTACATAATTTTCAGTTGTACAAGTGGTCTTGCCAGGTAAAAAGTGTGCTACTTGGTAAATCTGTCAACTATCATCCACATGGAATCAAATTTTTGAAATGTACGAGGCAAACTTGTGATGAAACCCATGTTAATCCTATCCCTCTTCCAAACTGGAAGATTCCTGTGTTGCATATAACCTTCAGGCTTCTGATGCTCTACTTTTGCCTATTGACAATTCGAACAATGAGCTACAAAGTCTGCAATGTTCTTCTTCTTTATATTGCCTCACCAATACATCTCTTCCAAACCATGGTACATTTTGGTTGCTCCCAAATGAATAGAATACCGCGAATGATGTGATTCTGTCATAATTCATTTTCTTATATCATATATATCCGGTACACAAAATCTACCTTGGCATTGAAGTACTCCCCCTTGCGTAAGTTCAATTACCTTTGTCGAACTTTGCTGTACATTCTTTTTCACTGAACTAAAATAGGATTTGCATATTGCTTTTCCTTCTCTTAGCTACAAGTGAAGACTCTACCGCTTTTTATACTATAATTCTTTCATCTGGAGTTTCAAGAAGACGAACCCCCAAGCTGTCTAATTGTCTTAACGCATCGGTTACCACGTTTGCTTTTCCCGAATGGTATAAGATATCACGATCATCTTCTATTAGTAATTCCATCCACTTTTGATGTCTTCAGTGTGAGTCCTTTTGCTTAAAAAACATATTGCAAACTTTCATGATTAGTATATATGTCAACGTGAACCCTATACAAATAGTGGCACCATATTTTTAAAGCAAATACCACGGCTGCTAGCTCAAAATCATGTATTGGATAATTTCTCTTATGTGGTCGCAACTGTCGTGAGGCATACGTTATTACATTACCGTGTTGCATCAATACACATGCCAAGCCAACTCCCGAAGCATCACAATATAATGCATACCCTTCTGTGCCTTCGGGAAGTACTAATACGGGTGTGGAAGTTAATTTATCTTTCAACTCTTGGAAAATTTTCTCACACGCATCATTCCACTAAAACTTGATTGCCTTGTTTGTTAGCTTCGTTAAAGGTGCAGCAATAGAAGAGAATCCTTCAATAAATCTCCTATAGTAACCTACCAATCCCAGAAAACTACGAATCTCTGTAGGCATCGTAGGTTTTGGCTAATTCTTCACGACTTCTATCTTTTGTGTATCAACCCTCATTCCTTTATCTAATACCATGTGACCCAAGAATGCTACATGTTTTAACCAAAATTCATACTTAAAGAGTGTTGCATATAACTTACGATCACGAAAAAAAATCTGTAACACCTGCCGCAAGTGATTAGCATGGTCCTCTTGTGATTTTGAATAACCCAGCATGTCATCTATAAACATGAT
This sequence comes from Capsicum rhomboideum, assembly GCA_031232105.1. Classification (NCBI taxonomy): domain Eukaryota; kingdom Viridiplantae; phylum Streptophyta; class Magnoliopsida; order Solanales; family Solanaceae; genus Capsicum; species Capsicum rhomboideum. The sequence goes on along the minus strand of CP124719.1, from coordinate 39,224,589 downwards.
CACGAATACATCTAAAAATGGTGTGAACACCCTATTCATCAAATCCCTAACAACTGCTGGTGCATTGGTTAGTCCAAATGGCATAACGAGAAATTCATAGTGACAATACCGAGTTCAGAAAGCTGTCTTAGGTATATTTTTTTCTAACCCTTACCTGGTGATATCCCGATCTCAAGTCAATCTTTGAAAAATATTTGGCACCATGTAATTGGTCAATTAAATCATCAATTCTAGGAAGGGGATACTTATTCTTAATTGTCACCTTATTCAATTGTCGATAGTCAATACACATTCTCCACGTGCCTTCTTTCTCCGTACAAATAGTACTGGTGCACCCCAGGGGGACATACTAGGCCTTATAAATCCCTTGTCCAGCAAATATTTTAATTACTCCTTCAATTCCCGTAACTCTGGGGCTATTCTATACTGAAGAATAGAGATAGGATGAGTGCTTGGAATCACATCAATACCAAACTCTACTTCCTGTTCCGGAGGCAAACCCGGAAGATCTTCAGGAAAAACCTCAAGAATTTCATTTACTACTGGAATCGATTGAAGAGTTAGTGGCTTCACATCGTTTTATTTCACTCTTACTAAGTGACATATGTACTCCTTTGGGTATCATTTCCCTTGCCTTGAGATAGGAAATAAAGTTACCTCTCGGTGATCCCATATTACCCTTCCATTCAAGAACATTCTTTGTGGAAAATGAAAATGTAACTTCTTAACTCGGCAATGCCAACCAGTGTATCATAACCACAAATATTTACTATACAATTATGATATACTCTTTTAATTACAATAGATTCACCAACTGGTGTATAGACTTCGAATGGCGTAACTAGTAGCTCTGGTGTTCTTTCAAAATATTTTCCGCAATCAATGGAGTAACATATGATAATGTAGAATACGGGTCAATCAATGCATATACCTTATATAAAAATATGAGTATTGTACCTGTGTCTTCATCAGGATAAGTCTTCGAATTCTGTCGATCCGCTAAAGCATAGGTACGGTTCTGAATTCCACTAGAACTAGCTGCTCCGCTAGCACCTCTGTCATGGCCAGCAGGTTGTACACCTGACAATAATAACACAATGGTTGATCTCATAGGTCGTGTAATACTACCCGTGGCCCTCTGTGGGCACTCTCTCATCATGTGCCCTGACTTACTACACTAAAAGAAAACATTCGTTCCAAACCAGCATTCACCTAAATAAAACTTCCCACAGCGCTGATACAGCTGACAAAAAGACCTCGATTGGCTTATACTTCCTTCTTTTTGATACCCCACTGTCTGTGAACCCCGAGTCCCACTACTATGCCCAGCTTGACCGCCTCTAAACCCTCAAAATGGAGTACCTGTTGTAGGGTAAAAGAATGATGGTCCATGTGGTCTAGGCAAAACTCGAGGCCTAAATTCTCCTTAGGATACTATAACCTATCCCATAGATCTGGCCCTTTTAGAATGCCCTCTTTCAACTTCTTGTGTCCTTTTTGTTTGCCTTTGATCCTCTATTTTCTGTGCAAAGGCTTGTATTCTATCTATATCCATATCTCTTTTCAAAGAAGCAATGGTGCAGTCCCTCACCAAATATGGATCCAATCTGTCCACGTACCGATGAACTCTGTCGGCCATAGTAGCTAACACATTCGGAGCATACCTAGCCAAAGAGTTAAACCGAAGAATGTACTTGCTGACACTCATATTCCCTTAGAAAATATTTAAAAATTGGTCTGCACGAGCCTCTCAGACCTCATATGGAAAATAATGATCAAGGAATACAGTTTTAAATTCTTCCCAATTAGCTAGATTTGTGCCAATACCCCTAGATCGTTTCCAATCTTCATACCACAATATAGCTTCTCCTTTCAATCTATATGCCACAAGTTCCACTATTTCTATACCAGTCACATGCATAACCTCTAGAGCCCTTTGAGTTTGGTCCACGAAGTCCTGTGGGTCTGCATTCGGATCTCACCCAGTGAATGTAGGAGGATCTAATTTTAGAAAATCTTGTGTCCGCCGACTAGCTACTCTAGCCGCGCCATCCTCACTTATCATTGGACCAACTTGTCCCTGAGTTTGTGCAACAACTATCTGAGTCAACATATGCACTGCATTTCTTAAATCCTATTCAGTGGCATTCATAGACGGTTCTGCAGGTACTTCTCTACCTCTTGGCTCTCCCAAAAATTGAAGAGGAGAAGAAGCCCGCGATGCAAACTCCTGTTCAGAACCACCTTGACTAGCTTGGTCAGGTGGTGATTTACTTGTTCCTCCTCTGACAAGCATATCTACCGGCTTACCTTTGCCCCTACCTTGTCTTGTCATCGATATTTTTACTATAACAAAGAAAACAAACTTCAATGGTCAGATATAATTCCACCTACAACATTAGCTCTATTGCACGATCTAGAAATGAAGAAAAGAAACAACTCTTAAATATCCCATAGCCTCCTACTTATAAATATGGTGCGCAACACATCCATAAGCAAGACTCTACTCAAACACGGCTTTGTAGACACCCTTTGGATGACCTTCTCTCATACCACTTTTGTCATGCCTCGAATTCCAATGGGGCGGACTGGTACCCAAAGCCGTTAAGGCTCGAGAGAACCAATCTTCATCCATGTACACTCATATTCACTCATATGCAGGTCACTAAAAGACCAATATTCTACCTCATTTAGATACAAGTTACCAATGGCGGAAGTCATGGAAAACATATGATATATATGAAACTTGGCCTTTAGGGCCATCAAGTCAAGAACATACATTTCCTTACATTTCCTTCATTTTCCCCACAACATCTACAAAGCCTCTACAGATACATAGACATAACCAACCTACATTCGGGATCAAGTCCCTGCTTTATACAATATTTACAACACCACAATACCAAAACATATGTACATAGTGACTCAGAAAGCCCCGAACCAACTGGAGCTCACCAATGATCCGCAAATGAACTGCAACCTACTGTGGAGGTCTACTAGCACCTGTGCCTACAACAAGTAAGGTAAGTCCCCTAACGTAAGTCAGTACGAAGAATATACTGAGTATGTAAGGCCATAAGAAACTGTATGATACATAAATACTTCAATGGAATCAATGTAAGAGAATAGTCACTATGGATAAACCCATCGTTCTGTATATGTGGAACCATGTACATAGCTTTCGTTATTTTCATTTTCGATCATTCATTCACCAATGGTGTTTATGTGCATCTTGAACCCATGATTGTTCATCGGCATCCAATTTAACCTAAAATATGAAAACAGAAACTTACTCATGGCCATGGACCATTTATTACCAAAAAGTACCCAAAAGAGACCCATTTTGGCCGAACTGGGCATCCGCCTTGGCTGATGGGGCACCTGCGGGTGCAGATGCCAAAGAAGGTAACCCTGGACAAGGCCAATGGGAACCTACGGCCGTACCTCACCCACCTGCGGGCGTAGGTGGCTTCGCAGATCCCTCCAGAACTTCATTTCGATTGTTTTTGCATCTCTTTGACACCCCAAAGCCCCTATACCCTTCTTGGATGCAATCATCAACTTATGGTACCCTTTGAATGGCTCTAAGGGGTAGTTCAGAGGCATGTTGAAGTATATCAATTATGTATTGTTGTTAATGTTTTATTGTGAAAGGTATTTAAGTGACTTGATGGAGTAAATGTGACGTTGTGTTTAAGGGGAAGTGTAAACTATAAACTTGATGTGAAATGCTATCGGTTTATGATATCTTGGTTGATGTGTGGTATGTTTTGGTGTTGTTGGTATGGTGATGCAGTAATAGGCATTGTAAGAGGGTGAAATGACATTATATGTTAGTCACGTAGCTCAGTATCATTCTATGTACATGTAATGTAGTTAGTTGTTAATGTGAGCTCCGTTATGTACTTGTGTTGTAGAGTAACACGTAAGGAAGGAGTTGGATTATGGTATTCACATATAGGATTGTGTATTCATATTGGGAAGATAAGGTATGTAAGGTTACTCTTGTCGGTATTCTTGGCAGCTCCTATAGTTTTCATTGTTATCGAATTGGTTTCGATTCCAAAATGTTCTAAAGTGTCTCATTCTAGGTTTGTTACAAATTGTCATTCACATGTGTCTCCTTCATTGATTATTGTTCCAAAGTTCCAATAATGTTATAACCACCGATGTATCAATCACACAAAAGTAAAAGAAAAAAGTAATGCATATATGGTTACTTTTTGGTTATTTGAGTCCGGGTGGTAGCTCAAAGGGGCGAAAGCCTAGCTAGAGACGATCTCGAGATTATTGGAATAGGGGGAAAGCTCAATGGGGCAAAAGCCTAGCTCAATGCTAAACATACATCATTGATTTATGGGTGGTAGCTCAAAGGGGAGAAAACATAGCTAGAGACGATCCCGAGATTATTGGATCAGGGGGGAAGCTCAGTGGGGCAAAAGCCTAGCTTGATGCCGAACCTGATAGGGGGTAGCTCAAAGGGGTGAAAACCTAGCCAGGATTGAACCTGCTTTATTGATTTATGTTATGTTATATTATGTTATGTTATGATACACTAATCAGTTGGGGCCCGGATATTATTTGACGATAATATATGACAATATTATTTGATGGTAATATATGACTGTATTATTTGACGGTAATGAATGTAAAAGCAAATAAAGTAATGAATGTAATGTACATGATCCCACACATACATAAAGATGGTTTATCCATAATGTTTATTTACTTGTATTTGATTCCATTTGAGTTCCTATATTTCACGCAGTTGCTTATAGCCTTACATACTCAGTACATTCTTTCGCACTGACATCCCTTGGGGGACTTACCTTACCTGCAGCAGGCACATGTGCTATTAGACACCCGCAGTAGGCTACGAGTCATCCGCAGACTGTAGGTGAGCTCCAGATTGGTTTGAGGCTTTCCGAGTCATTATGTACATTTGTTTTGGTATTTTATAAAGGATTATATAAAGCGGGGACTTGTCCCGACTTTAGGTTGGTTATGTATATGTATCTTTAGATGCTTTGTAGACGTGGTAAGACAAATGAAGGCATGTGTTTCGATTTTGATGTGGTGGCCCTAACGGCCCAGTTTCATACTATTGAATGTTTTTCCATGACTTACGCCATTAGTATCTTGCATCTATATGTGATAGAGTGTTGTTAATTTAGTGACATGCATATGAATGTACATGGACGTAGGTTGGTTCTCTCGGGGCCTTAGAGACTTCGGGTGCCAGTCCGTCCCGTTGGAATTCGAGGCGTGACAAAAGTGGTATCAGAGTAGGTCGTCCTAGAGTGTCTACAAAGACGTGTCCAAGTAGAGTCTTGCTTATGGATGTGTTGTGCACCACATTTATAAGCAGGAGGCTATGGGGAATTTAGGAGTCGTTTCCTTTATTCATGTCATAGATCATGCAACAGAGCCAAAGTTGTTGGTGGAATCATATCTAACCATTGAAATTGGTTTTCTTTGTTATAGTAAAATATCGATTACAAGACAAGGTAGGTGCAAAGGTAAGAAGGTAGATATGCTGGCTGGGGAAGGAACTAGTAAATCACCACCTGACAAAGCTAGTCAAGGTTGGGCTGAAACTGAGTTTGCATCAGGGGCTTCTTCTACTCTTCCAGCTCTAGAAGAGCCAAGAAGGAAAGAAGTACCCACAGAACCGCCTGTTAATGCTATTGAGCAAGATTTAAGGAACTTGGTGCAAATGTTGACTCAGATAGGCGCTGCATAAAATCAAGGACAATCCTTTGCACAAAATATGGAGGATTAGAGGCGAAGGAGAAGGGCACAAGAATTTGAAAGAGGGCCATCAAAGAGGGCTAGACCTATGGGACAATTCATGGTGTCCCAAAGAGAATTTAGGCCTCGGATATTTAATAGATCGCCTAGACTCTCATTTTCTTATCCTACAACAGGTACTCCATCCCAATACCGAGGGTTTAAAGGCAATCAAGCTGGGAAAAGTAGTGGGATTCGAGGTTCACAACATCAAAGTTTTCTCGTCAGACGTGTCAGCACTGCAGAAGGTTTCATTTAGGTGAATATCGGCTTAGGATGAATGTTTGTTTTTGGTGTGGTATGTCGAGGCACATGATGAGAAGATGCCCACATAAGGGCATGGGTAGTATGGCGCAACCTACGGGATCAACTGTTGCTTCATCGTCATCGGGTGTACAACCTACTGGTCATGGTAGAGGTGCTAGAGGAGCCGCTAGTTCTAGTGGAGTACAGAACCGTACCTATGCTCTAGCGGATCGACAGAATTTGGAAGCTTCTCCTGATGTAGTGACAGGTACATTATCCATCTTTTCCCATAATGTATATGCATTGATTGATCCGGGTTCTACACTATCATATGTCACTCCACTTGTTGCTAGAAAATTCAAAGGAACACCAGAATTATTAGTTAATCCATTTGAAGTATCTACACTAGTTGGCAAATCTATTATTGCTAAAACAGTATATCATAATTGTATAATAACTATTTGTGATCATGATACGTTGACTGATTTTATTGAGCTGGAAATAGTAGATTTTGATGTTATAATAGGTATGGATTTGTTGGATTCTTGTTATGCCACGGTGGATTACTGAGCTAAGAATGTAGATTTCCATTTACCACAAAAGACCGTCCTTGAATGGAGGGGTAATGTTGGAGCACCGAGAGGTAAATTTATTTTTTATCTTAAGGCAAGGAAAATGATATCCAAGGGGTACATATGTCATCTAGTAAGAGTGCAAGATACCGATGTGAAACCACCAACTCTTCAATCGATTCCGGTGGTAAATGAATTCCTTGATGTATTTCCTGAAGATCTTCCAGGTTTGTCTCCAGAAAGGGAAATAGAGTTTGGTATTGATGTGATTCCAGGCACTCAGCCTATCTCTTTTCCTCCGTATAGGATGGCCCCAGCAGAGTTATGGGAATTAAAGGAACTATTAAAAGATTTGCTGGAAAAGAGATTCATAAGGCCTATTATGTCCCCTTGGGGTGCACCAGTATTTTCGTACAGAAGAAATATGGCATGTTGAGAATGTGCATTGATTATCGGCAACTGAATAAGGTAACAGTCAAGAATAAATATCCTCTTCCCAGAATTGATGACTTGTTTGACCAATTACAGGGTGCCAAATGCTTCTCAAAGATTGACCTGAGATCGGGATATCATCAGGTAAGGGTTATATAAAAGGATATACCCAAGACAGCTTTTTGAACACGGTATGGTCATTATGAGTTTTTAGTTATGTCATTTGGGCTAATAAATGCACCAGTAGTTTTTATAGATTTGATGAATAGGGTATTCAAGCCATTCTTGAATGTGTTCGTGACAGTATTTATAGATGATACCCTGGTTTATTCAAAATCACAAGAGGACCATGCAAATCACTTACGACAGGTGTTACAGATTCTTCGTGATCGTAAGTTATATGGAAAGTTCTCTAAATGTGAATTTTGGTTAAAATCTGTAGCATTCTTGGGTCATATTGTGCCGAATGAAGGAATAAGGGTTGATACGTAAAAGATAGAAGCTGTGAAGAATTGGCCAAGGCCTACGATGCCTACAGAGATTCGTAGCTTTCTTGGATTGGAAGGTCATTATAGAAGATTTATTGAAGGGTTTTCGTCCATTGTTGCAACTTTAACAAAGCTAACACACATGGCAACCAAGTTCCAGTGGAATGATGCATGTGAGAAGAGTTTTCAAGAGCTGAAACATAAATTGACATCTACATCCGTATTTGCACTTTCGAAAGGTACCGAAGGGTATGTGGTATATTGTGATGCTTCAGGAATTGGCCTAGGATATGTATTGATGCAGCACGTTAATGTAATAGCTTATGCCTCAAGACTGTTGTGACCACATGAGAGGAATTATCAAACACATGATCTTGAACTAGCAGCTGTGATATTTGCTTTAAAGATATGGCGCCACTATTTGTATGGGGTTCATGTTGATATATATACCGACCATAAGAGCTTGCAATATATTTTCAAGCAGAAAAATCTCAATTTGAGGCCGAGGTGGCTTGAGCTACTAAAAGATTATGATGTTGATATATTATACCATCCAGGGAAAGCATATGTGGTAGCCGATGCATTAAGACGCAAAGCAATAGGAAGCCCTAATGGCCAGTTGACCGAAAAGCAAAGTATAGTCAAGGATCTACATCAACTAGCCAGCTTGGGAGTTCACCTTCTTGAATCTCCAGATGAATGGGTTATTGTGCAAAATGCGGCAGAATCTTCATTAATAGTTGAAGTGAAGGAAAAATAGTATGCGGACCCTATTTTCTTACAGCTGAAGGAGAATGCACAACAAGGTTTGACAAAGACATTTGATCTTATGCAAGAGGGAGTACTTCGATTCCAAAGTAGATTGTGTGTACCTGATGTAGATGGGATAAGGAGACGAATTATGACAAAGGCACACCATTCACGGTATTTTATTCATTCGGGAGCCACCAAAATGTATCATGATCTGAAAGAAATGTATTGGTGGGGTAACATGAAGAAGAGCATTGCAGAATTTTTAGCCCAATGTCCAAATTGTCGACAAGTAAAAGTAGAGCATCAGAAGCCTGGAGGTTACATGCAATGTATTAATCTTCTAGTATGGAAGTGGGACATGATTAACATGGATTTCATCACAGGTTTGCCTCGTACACTTCAGAAATTTGATTCCATATGGGTAATAGTTGACAGGCTTACCAAATCAGCACACTTTTTACCGGTCAAGACTACCTACACATGTGAAGATTATACAAGGTTGTATGTTAAAAAGAGATAGTGCGACTACACGAAATTCCAATCTCTATTATATCAGACCAGGGAGCTCAATTTACTGCACACTTTTGGAAATCTTTTCAGAAGAGTTTGGGTACCCAAGTGAATTTGAGTACGACTTTTCATCCTTAGACAGATGGACAAGCAGAACGTACTATCCAAACACTTGAAGATATGCTACGAGCTTGTACATTGGACTTTAAAGGCAGTTGGGATGATCATCTATCGCTTATTGAATTTTCCTACAATAATAGCTATCATTCATGTATCAAAATGGCACCTTACGAAGCTTTATATGGAAGAAAGTGTCGATCACCAATTGAATGGTTTGAAGCTGGTGAAAGTTCCTTATTTGGGCTGAATCTTGTTCATCAAGCCATGGAGAAAGTTAAGGTGATACAACAGTGGCTACAAATGTCCCAAAGTCAACAAAAGTCATATGCCGATGTTAAAAGAAGGTGGCTAGAATTTTCCATAGGTGATTGGGTATTCCTGAAAGTGTCACCAATGAAAGGGATGATGAGATTTGGAAAGAAGGGAAAGCTGAGTCCATGTTACATAGGGCAGTAGAAGATTGTCCGCGGATTTGGTCAAGTAGCGTATGAATTAGAACTACCCCAAGAACTCTCCATATTTCATCCGATGTTTCATGTTTCAATGCTTCAAAAGTGCATCGGAGATCCATCTCGTATTGCTCCCATTGAAGATGTGCAAGTTATGGAAGACCTCACATATGAAGAAATACCTATTACTATTCTGGAATGACAAGTGAAGAGGTTAAGGAATAAAGAAGTAGCTTCCGTAAAGGTACTTTGGAGAAATCAACAAGTAGAAGAAATCACATGGGAAGCCGTGGAAATGGTGAAGTCTAAGTACCCACATTTATTTCAAACGGAAGAACAAGATCAAGATGTGGAATTGGAGTAATAACAAGTGAGTATCTATAAGTATTATGTGTATGTACCATATGAAGAATGAACTTATCCTTGAACTTGTTTGAATTGGATAAGGTTAGTAACATTCGAGGACGAATGTTCCTAAGGGGCAAGGATGTAACACCCCGTACATTTTCGAACTCATGCGACGACCTTAGAATTGATGGAAGTATTTAAATTAAAGATAGTGAGTGGATCATGTATTAAATTTAATGGGATGAATTAGTCTTGTGCTAATGGGATCAAATGAGGCTCAAAATTAAGTAAAAGACATGGCCCAAAATGGAGAAATGATCCATTCTTAAGTTGACCAAGTAAACACCTCAATTATTGATTAAGTGTTCGGATAAGGATGAATACAAGGGAATATATACGGGGTTAAAAATCAGATTTTTATTCATTACATCTCACACGCCAAGTCTAGAATTTTCCAAGATATTTTCTCTCCTCTTACAAACCCTAAGCTACTAATCCCTTTGGACAAGATCATCTTTTTGAAAGATTTGGTAAGTGTTTACTCTCATGGTTTGGTATATTATATGCATAATATGGTGTGTAAATCATGTTGGTTATGTTGACAAAGCGTTGAGCAATCCACTATGTGTGAAACAATCTACTTTTGTTTAATCGGTGAAGGGTTTTGCCTTCTAACCTTGAAAGCAAACTTGAGGTATTGAAGGAAGTGAATTTGATGGATTAAATTTCAACATTTATGATGTGGTTATGTCCCTAAATTTCCATCTCTTTGTGTATAACTTTTGGAATTATTGTTGTGAAATTATACATGAAACCGGTGGTGTATTGAAAGGAGAATATAGTTTTGTGGTGTTTATGTGCATCTTGAACCCATGATTGTTAATTGGCATCAAATTTAACCTAAAATATTAAAATAGAAGCTTACTCATTGCCATGAACCATTTATTACAAAAAAGGACCCAAAAGAGACCCATTTTGGCAGAATCGGGCATTCGCCTTCGCGGATGGGGAACCTACGGGCCCAGATGCCAACGCAGGTGGCCTTGGACAAGGTCAATGGGCACTTGTGGACGTACCTCACCCACTTGCAGTAACAGGTGTCTTCGCAGGTCCCTCTAGAACTTCGTTTCGATTATTTTAGCATCTGTTTGACCACCCAAGGCCCCTATACCCTTCTTGGATGCAATCATCAACTTATGGTACCCTTTGAATGGATCTAAGGGGTCGTTCAGAGGCATGTTGAAGTATATAAATTATGGATTGTTGTTAATGTGTTATTGTGAAAGGTATTTAAGTGACTTGATGGAGTAACGTTGTGTTGAAGGGGAAGTGTAAAGTATAAACTTGGTGTGAAATACTATCTGTTTATGATATCTTGGTTTATGTGTGGCATGTTTTGGTGTTTTTGGTATGGTGATGAAGTAAAGGGCATTGTAAGAGGGTGAAATGACGTTATATGGTAGTCACCTAGCTCAGTATCATTCTATGTGCTTGTAATGTAGTTAGTTGTTAACATGAGCTCCGTTATGTACTTGTGTTATAGAGTAACACGTAAGGAAGGAGCTGGATTGTGGTATTCACATATAGGATTGTGTATTCATATTGGGAAGATTAGGTATGTAAGGTTGCTCTTGTCTGTATTCTTGGCATCTCCTATTGTTTACATTGTTATCAAACTGGTTTCCATTCCAAAATGTTCTAAATTGTCTCATTCTAGGTTTTTTATAAATTGTCATTCACATGTCTCTCATTCATTGATTACTATTCTAAAGTTCCAATAATGTTAAAACCACCAATGTATCAATCTCACACAAGTAAAGGAAAGAAGTAATGCATATATGGTTACTTTATGGTTATTTGAGTCCGGATGGTAGCTCAAAGGGGAGAAAGCCTAGCTAGAGAAAATCCCAAGATTATTGGATCATGGGGAAAACTTAGTGAGGCAAAAGCCTATCTAGATGCCGAACCTACTTCATTGATTTATGGGTGGTAGCTCAAAGGGGATAAATCTTAGCTAGAGACGATCCCGAGATTATTGTATCAGGGGGGAAGCTTAGTGGGGAAAAATCCTAGCTTGATGCCGAACCTAACAGGGGGTCGCCCAAAGGGGTGAAAACTTAGCTAGGGCCGAACCTGCTTTATTGATTTATGTTATGTTATGTTATGTTATGTTATGACCCACTGATCAGTTAGGGCCCAGGTATTATTTAATGGTAATATATGACGATATTATTTGACGGTGATGAACATAAAAGCAAAGAAAGTAATGAATGTAATGTACATGATCCCACACATACAGAATGGTGGTTTATCCATAATGTTTATTCACTTGTATTTGATTCCATTTGAGTTCCTATATTTCACGCAGTTGCTTATAGCCTTGCATGCTCAGTACATTCTTTCGTAATGACATACCTTAGGGGACTTACCTTACCTGCTGCAGGCACAGGTGCTAGTAGACCTACGCAGTAGGCTACGAGTCATCTGCAGACTGTAGGTTAGCTCCAAATTGGTTTGGGGCATTCTGAGTCATTATGTACATTTGTTTTGGTATTGTATAAAGTATTGTATAAAGTAGGGACTTGTCCCGACTTTAGGTTTGTTATGTATATGTATCTGTAAAGGCTTTGTAGACGTTGTGAGACAAATGAAGGCATGTGTGTCCATTTTGACGTGGTGGCTCTAACGGCCCAGTTTCATACCTATTGAATGTTTTTCCATGACTTCCGCCATTAGTATCTTGCATCTATATGTGATAGAGTGTTGTTCATTTAGTGACATGCATATGAATGTACATAGACGTAGTTTGGTTCTCTCATGGCCTTAACGGCTTCGGGTGCCAGTCAGCCCCGTTGGAATTCGAGGCATGACAGGAACTCTTCTCCTTAGATGTTAATGAGCCACAAACAATGATGGCGATGCCTATAAAGGAGCAAGCTATGGCATATATCAGATTTTCAAAGATGAAAATCTCAACACCCCTTATGTTCATCTATCTATCTACCCATCCAAATAGGATAGACCAGTTCAGGTCATTGTCTAATAGCTATAGGTGCAATATCTTCCATCGTCAACCCAGTTGTCCTTCCCGATAATAAATGAATTTTTCACTTCTAACTTTAGCACTCCATCGAAGGAAATCCTGACGACCAAGGTTATCATAAAGCACTCAGTTATGATCAAATTCATCCAAGGTTTACAATTCAGAATAAAACTACTTAGTTCGGACATCCCAGAAAGAGACCTTAAGCTTGGGTTTTACATATACAAAAAACTAAAGGATCGACCTGAGATAAGAATGAAAGGAATAGCTATTAAGAAACAATTCAAGCCATACACATCAATCTCAAAGTTATTTCATATCATCGGTGATGAAGAATGCATAGAGAAATTCGTCGGCTATATATTCATATTCAACAGACCAAGATACACTCCATTTAAAATGGTGGATTATCCATAAAAATTATTCATGCAGTACATAGATCCTTTTGATCCATCCATTATTATGGATTGAAGGACTTTCTAGGAGCTCCAGGTGTTCAGAAAATATGGAGGATCCATTCTCAAAACTTTCGATGTCCACCTGGAATTTCCTTTCTTTTATGTTTTCATATTACTAGCTGATGATTTCTCTCAAGAACTCCTATGGTTATTATGAAACCTATGTCATCAATATTAAATCCTCATGGAGTTCAAGTGTTATTTGTTTAGGGACTTTGATAGAATCCAACCTCATTTTTAGAGGTTTTTAATGTGGCTTCGGCTATGACGATAGTTGATTCATTACTTCAAAAATTCCTACGAGTCTAAAATATTCATGTTACACCTTTTGGGAAAGATTATCAACAACTAGGTCCATACACAACCATATATTTCCTTTTATTGGAAATTGCCCATTTTAGTTTCTACATAGTGATAGTGCTAGGTAAAGAGATTGATGTTTCAGGGAAGGCTATTTCTAAGGCCTTGTTTGGTGATGATTTTGAGACACCAGTTGAGACCCTGGAATATGACTACCGAAAGTCTGGTTTGAAGAAAGTGAAGATATTGAGTGCTGATGATAAGATGATGCACTACAAGTGGTTGGTGGGCTAGATTGTTGAAGTAAAGTAGGGAATAGAATGGATTAATGGTGTTGCTATTTAAAAAAAAAAAAAAAAAAACTTCACTTCAAAGGCTTGGTGGTCAATTGTCTGGCACCCCATAGCTCCTATGAATAATTATAACACACTAAGTGATGACAAAGAGAGAATGGTGGCAACTTTTAAGGTGGAGTTGGAGCTGAAAATTCCATAAATCATTGCAGAGAAGATATGGGAGAGGGAACTACTTTATCACACTACTCTTCCTTTCCTGAGCTTAGTGACTTTGCTATGTTGGAAGTAAACTATGCCGTCTATTCCAGCAGTTGATAGGTTTAACTGGTCAACAAAGATCGCAGACATTGCTTTGATTAAGGATACTTTGAACCCGATGGATCGAGTTTAATGTTCTTTGCCAGATTTGCCTTCATAGGCAGTAGAGGGGGCTGCCCCTAATACTGATATACCGGCCTCCAAAGCTGGTTGTACTTATTATCCGCACCGTAACCCATAACACCTTTGGGTGCACTTTAGTCTATGCCTGTCAGATATTCGATGCTCCCTACAACTTTCATAGTGAAGTTGACAAACAATCAGGTTGTACTTGATGCAAGGAATAAGAAGTTGGAGGTAGGGGTGAAGCCCTACGTAGAAGATGAGACTAAGGTAGGAGTACGGGGCATGCAGACCCATTTTACCAGTTTTGAGAGATGGATAATGGTTAATTTGGAGAGTGTCCAGGCTCCAGATTTGTGCACAGTCACAATTTAGTTAGACAAATTAAAGAATTAGTGAATGAACTTTTGGAGTGGTAGATTTTGGTTGTGTAGCCTCCACCGCTCCTGACATTTGAGCATTTTGATATGGATATATAGGTAAGAATTCCATATCTAGGCCTCACTATATGGAGGCAAGGATAAGTATGTAGATAATATGGGGGATTATACATATTCTCATAAGAAGAGAAAGAGAAAGGATAGGAAGAAAGAAAGAAGAAGGATAAGCACAGTGGGACGATGACAACTTCTGAAAGAAGGATAAGAACAGTGGGACTATGAAAACTTCTGAAAGTGAGAGGGAATCTGAGGTTCATACTCTGGAGAAGAGTGAGGCCCATCATGATGTTGATATTTGTTAGAGTTGAGGGGGTACGACGATTTCCCCCACGAGACCTTCTTTGGGTGCACCGATTGCCACCGATGTTGACATGAATATGAATGTTACGGCCACCGCCGAGGCCACTAGAGAGCATGGAGGGCTTGCATATATTACCCTTATTGATCAGTTAATGATAGGTGTCTAGTGTACCACAGGTATGTCCTTACCCTAGTATTTACTATTTGTATGCATTAGGGATATTACGCAGTTTCTAAGCTGGGGGTGGGGTTATACCACATTCGAGGGGTTTTTTATCGTGTTTATTTTCATTCAGATGCATTATCTCGTTAGAACTGACATGTTTAGGTGTTTTAATTTTGTTTTTGTGTATTTTTGTGTTATTTGTATAACTAAAAGAGAAATAGGAGAACTTAGGGTAGTCAAAATAGAAAGAGCATGCAATCTGTGGTTTAATGTATAAATGATACCCCTCCGTAAAAATTTTTTCTATTTTTTGTTGTGTTGTGTTCTTACAATGGCATTAGGATTATTGACAAGATAACCATATCCTAAATCATGTATGAACCTGATAGGTAGTAACTGTTGATGTAGCCGTGAGCCAAATGTGTTGTGAAGTTTTTACCTAATCGACTGGTGGGTATGATCTAGAACATGCCCAGGTGGTCTCACCAAAGTTATAGCATGGCAGGTTCGAAAAGGATCATAGGCCGTTCTTGAATAGTCCACTATAAACCTACCAAAATGTAACATCTCTTGATCCAGAAATTTGAGCCTAAATAGACCTTTTCTTTAGACTAGACCATCCAACTTCCCAATAGTTTACAATGAACCTGCTTTGACCCTGGTCCCTCTTTAGACACCGTGCACATCATCTCAGGTGAATCACCTAAGTCTAGGTGGCTATTGTAGGGGTGCATAAAAAGTTTGGGTATGTAGAAAAAGTTAGTATAATGAAAAAGGATTTGGGTGTGGTATTGTGTGAAAAAGAAAAGAAAAAAAATGATGAAGAAAAGTTGAAAAGAAAAGGGTAGAAAAAGCAAAATAAAAGAAACTGGGTCTGAAAAGTTAAGAAAAAGGAGAAAAATAAAGAGTCGAAGAAAGTGGAGCCAAAAATAATATAGTGACAAGGAGAAATGAGTCACTCGATCCATATGTATCATACCCCATCCCCAAGCCTACATTACAAGCCAATAAAAGTCCTATAGTGATCCTAATCTGACTATCCAAAACACTAAGGCATAGAAAATATGGGCACGCCTAGGGTATCAAACGTACATACCCTGAACTTCGTTGTGAGAGTGAGCGTCAACATTCAGTTCCCGTTCTGATATTGATGATGTATTCTTAGTGTGGGGGACTTCTTTCATGTGAGGACATAGGGGCAGCATCGTAGTTGTTGTTTACTTGAGTAGTGTCATTGATTTGCGTGCTAGGCTTTTTATTGATAATGTAATGCCATTTGTTGATCCTATTGTGTCATGGTGATTGGTTTGAGTACACACAGCAAATGTGGGTTTTAATGATATTTGGAGGGGGTTAAACTTGTGTTTTGTTTCATGCGTGCAAAAGTTGATTTTTGAAAATAGGACTGTCGTAGTACTCTTTGATTTCTCTTGGTGAAGTGTCGTGTTTTTAAGTTTTTTGTTTGTTTGCCTTAGGACATATAAATGATCTAAGATGAGGGTGTTGATGTACTGTGATCATACGACACTTTCAAAATTTATCACTAAGGAAATTTTCAAATACAAAGGCACTTTTATGTGGATATGATGTGGTTTTGGGCTATTTACAAGCAAAATAGCCCAGAGAAGTGAAGTGAAGTAAATTTGTACATAAGGCATCAGATGAGCCAACCTACAATCATACCTAGATGTAACAATCATAAGATCGATCTTGAAAGGATGTTCCAGAAACCATGCTTATAGATGTTGAATATGAAGAAGATCAGACTATCACTTTCCACGATTGTAGCATCATACCACGAGATTGTATTGAGGTCCGTGGGAGAATCACTCTACAAAGTGAAAAAATCAAAGGTGAAGGCTACGAAATAAAGTGAAGATCGTACAATAAACCACAAGCATGTACTGAGCGCCATGCTAGCCAAGACCTGAAAGACGAAAAAGTAAAGTGTCAAGTATAAGCACCAAGGACGATCGTGGTATCTATCCATGATCGTACCCTTCTTCATTCGATGTGCCAACTTAGTAGATCCCATTGTGTTTATAGTTTTTATGTTTGTCTATACATACTCCTATTAGGTTTATTGTTTCAGTTTACATTCTATTGATACTTTGGAGGCATATTGTTGTTGTTTGGAGTATTAACATTGATTTTTAGGGTTTTAATTCAAAGTATGATTTTTGGTTTTCATTTTCTTTTTTGTAAGTTCATAATCATGATATCTTCTAAGAATTATTATCGTGTGCTTGTAATTATAAGTAACTAAACACCACAACTAGGGTATGGACCATGATGGATTAACGAAGTAGTGTTCAAAGTATGAGGTGATTCTCGAAGGGTGTTTGTACATGTATTGTGATTCTCTTCGATTTTATTTCTTTTTGACGCTGGAAAACGTTAGAACTTGCCTTATCCTTACTCGCAATGAAAGAAATTGTAACATATGCGAAAGATAATTAACAATGAGACTTGGATCGGTTAACCTCCATTTAATTAGCCTTGAGCCGGTAAAAAGGATAGACTAATACAGGATCAATGATTGGGGGTAGTAATGCAAAACCCATGAGACATTAATTTGTAATTGGGGATAGTTATCTAATAGGGGCGTAAAGTTGTTTAGATGAACATAACCTATCGATTCTGCATGTCGAGCACCACAAGAAGTCATCAGTAAAATGAACCTATAGAGTTATGAATTTATGGGGAACACAGTCCTAGTGTTTCTCTCACATTGATTACAAATCTAACAAAATCAACAACTTTTAACTATTTAAATTTCTCAAAATTCCCCCCCTTTTTATTGGAGATTATTTATTGATTGCTTAGATAAACACTTGATAGGTATTTTGACCTATGCCTCGTGGGATCGACCCCAACCTAGTTGATTTCTATATTTGATCAGTGACTTCTTTATACTTTTATCGAAGGTGTAATTTGGGCGACATCATGCCATATAGGAAAATCATCACTAACAGATAGCTTGGCGAGTTTAGAACCATGCTATGGATCTATGTCTTCCAGATGGCGAAAATGCTTTATTCCTAACTGTAGATGTCACTAATAAAACCACCTAGTACACCCCAATACCCAAACAAATATCCAGGGAAGAACTTCTCAAAATTCTTCCAGATTCATAGGTCACAAATTATAAGAAGTTGAGACACCATCCCCAACCTCTCCAGTCCACTGAACCTACCTTCACCAAAAAATATGGTAACACAGTTGCCACAAACATTGGTAACTCTCACCTCAAAAAGCCTCATCAAACAACCTTCTCTATCCATAAGTATGCCCCTGCCAATGATATTTTAGATGATGAGTATCCTGATACCATCACTTGGTTCCTCAGTAGCTTTATGAGCAACCATGATTGGATATAATAGTTCGATCATAACGGACGCGACGTACACCGGCAAAAATGTCCTTTTAGAGGAGATTTCATGTGGAATATAAACTGTGACTTCAAAAAGTGTTAGGATGATAATGTGGAATAGGATGAATGCTTCCTCGCCAAAGCCAAATGGGAAAAGAAGAAAAATAGAGTAAAATTTGAAAAGGAATCCAAGAAGAAATTTGATGAAGGGCACCCATTTAATGATTCTTTGAGTCATATGGGAAAATATGAATTCCTTGTCTCATAAGAACCCCAAAATTGGCTAGTCATACCCTCTCAATACAAATGTAAAACCTCTCAAGCCAAAAAAGATCACGAGTCTCAAAATTTTCAAGATATCCCCTACTAGCTCTAGTCACTCATATGATTTCCCACCAATCCAAACTTTTTAAAAGGAAAACCTGAGCCATGCTCCAAAAATACCACAAAATAATGTTATCCTACCATTGGGAGAGAAGATGCCCTTGAGCTACGTGGAAGCAACTCTCAATTGGCAATCTAAGAATGTCATGTATCAGAATACGGTGCTCACCAGTTTTGGCCAATCCTTCAGAAATGATTATCATACACAAAGCAAGGTGGTGAACAAGGTAGACACAATTGAGAAGAAATTAAAAAACACCAACCCAACATGTCGTACTTATCAAAGTGCTAGAAAACAAAATACAAAATATTTAGTTTGATATATATCTTTAAGGAGCCTTTCATTTCCATTTCTTCAAACAATAACAAAAAGAAATGGCATACATCGAACAACAAATCCATCTTTTGAAATATTTTATCTTTGAACCACAAAGAACCCAAAGCTTTCCCACAAATCCTATATTATTTCCCATGTTACCAAGACATACTCACTACCGATAACGCTCAAATACACCTAAAGATGTATGATAGCTCTAGCAATAAAAATTTTAATCAACTTGGAGTTGGGGTCAATTCCATAGAGAATGAAAGCGATAAGTTCACCTTCGAGTGTCACAAGTGACTAGATGTTTGCTCGTAATTCTAAATATTGCAATACAGTAAAATTGGGGGAGTAATATAAATGTTCTTATGCTTAAATTGTCAAGTGCACGTTTTGAATCTAAAAGTGAGCTCTAGTGTTTGTAATCAAGAGTTAAAAGGAATTGGGGTTATGATTTCATGAGAGTGAGTACATGCATGGGTAATTGAATATTTGCCTAAGTTTTACTAAAAGCTATGGGTAGTCTAGGTCTTAGATTTTAATGTCAATTTTTCAATAAAATATTAAACATCACAAGTAGGTTCTTTCGAACACCTCACGAGTTGGTACATTATAACAAACATACAACCTCGATTTAGTAGCCTTATGTCAAAGAACTACTATTAAATAATAGATATCAAGTCATAGTTTACCACTACTCCTCACCCTTATCCCCTTTGATAAGGATGGTAAGAGATCTAGGGTTAACTAGTGTTTGCAACCTCTATTTATAAATTTATACATGGAGTAGAGGTCAAACCCATATCAATTAATCAATCAAACAGGCAAATAAGAAACACCCATACAATTGTCACTACTCAATCATACATAACCCCAAGATGCAAGTTTAGCTACTCATAACAAAAGATAAGAGAAATATACCCATATTTTTGTTTAAACCACCATAGAATCCAAATAATCCAAGAGAATTCCAAATTCAATGCAATAACTCAAACACAAGATAGCTAAAATTCACTCTAAGGTTTCAATTACAAACTCTCAAATATCAAATTTGACAAAAATAGGGTTTTAAGCTTCCAAAAAGGCTTAATTAGCTTTTGCAAAAATGGGCCTCAAAATTACAGAAATGCCACCACATCCAATTTGGTGGATGACCAAACCATCAGCGAACCACTCAGCGACATGCTGAATTGTACATGCTTCACTGAGTCAGCGTTAATACTAAGCTCCAGGGGATGGCTTCTATAACATTTGGCAATGGGGAGCCGCTGTGCCGATCTGCTCAGTGATACTCCGAATTGTTCTTCCCTATCGCTGCATTGTTTGGATTGAAATTTGGCTGAATTGTCACTTTCAGAGATGAGATCTTCCATTTGGCAATACGCAAAGCATTTTGTCTATGCGTCAATTTGCTTTGGAGATGCTACTTGCACTTTGCGTTTTAATTTTTTTATATTTTTACTTCTTTTCGTTCTTTCGATCACTTCATGGATTTTAACCTGAAAGTCAACCGAAACAACATTAGAACTAACTCAAATTGGCATTAGGGACTTGATTTATTTCCAGTTTTAGGCTAAATGAGTCACAAATTTTTGCTTAATCAACTCCCCCAACTTAAATCTTTACTCGCCCTAGAGTAATTCAATGCACACACAACAAAATCAACAATTCCTACAAATGTGAAAACACTTTGGCCCAATAGTTTTGAAAACAATGGCACAAGTCTCTCCTGTCAAACACTTAATTTGTGAACAACAAGCCTCAAATGTTGACTAAATGTTACCAAAACACGTACATACTGATAGACTCCAACTAAGATTGAAAGATGTATTGCAATAAAGTGCCCTCACATAAAGAAGTCCCTTCCCTAAAAAATAATCATCATTAAAACAAGGTTTTACCACGAATAACTCACACTTTTAAAGACAATAATGAACATGAGTACCATACCATAGGCTTGCCCATAAGCTCCATGTCACCACATTCAAGCATGCTACTTTGGACATCACTAAGATTTTGCTTCGGCTTGTAGCGTAGGCAATGAGTAAGGTACAAAAAGTTGCAGTTATAGTGACTCTACCCCCTTGAAGCATCTAAAGAGACCTTAATTATAATTTTGTCCAAAAACTTTCCTCTTATATAACTCCAAGGACCAATTCTGTAAAATTTTCAAGTTATCTTCCTCTTCCTATCATTTCAAACATTACTTTACTTCGAATGTTTACAAACTAGAAACACACTTAAAACTCTAACTTAATATATATATATACTTACAAAGGATACAAGGATAATTAGAAGAGGAAGTAAATGGTCCCCACATTATGAACATTCAATCACAAGACTCACCCCAATAGGCTCCTCCACCCCTAACTTAGGATTTTGGTATAAGTTGATTTACGACCTCTCCTAGACACTTCAAGAAGAGTTTGGTTCAAAATATAGATACGTGGATGGAGGGTTTCGGCTTTTAATAAGGTTGTCCAAGATAAAGGGTTCCAAGACTCAAATTAGGGACAAAATTGGTCACTCAACTCACCATGGGAAGGATAATTTTGTAAAATAGGAGGTTCACTCTCTATCAATGGCCTAAGATCACTTCTATAGCATCGCACACTTTTTCCTTAGACAAAGAGCAACTAGGCAATTTCTAGGTGGACTCAATGAGAAAGATCAAGTCAAATCCTCACCGACACATGGCCCTTAATTGCACACTTGAACATCTTTCCTTTCTCAATTGATGTACTACATTCATATCACATATCAAAGAAGGTATTCAAGTATTCATAACAAGATGTTGATGTTCATAAATAATGAGCGCCTAACTAGTTCAACTAAACTAAAAAAATATTTTTAAAAGGGCCACACATTTCAAAAAGTAGAGAAATTCACAACGATTTATCATTTCTATAAGTTGTGCATGTGAAATATATCCCCAAGAGTACCATTAGAGTCAAAGTGTTCTATTGCTAGTACACTTTTCTCTTAAGTACGCATAACAAAAAGAATTTTTATTTGCAACTAAACTATGAACTACTATGCTAAAAATAAAAAGTAAGGAAATAAAAATGAAAAGTCACACACCACACTCAAAGAAATCAAAGCACCAAATCTATAATATTACAACCCAATAGGAACAATGTCTAAAACAGAATCCTAACCAAATTCAAGACACACACAAAAATAAAACAGAGTATCAAAAATATAATATTAGAAAAGAATATCTCAAGAGCATGTAAAATTAATACAAATCCAAAATAAATCACACCATTCACCAACTCTAAAGTATGAATTGTCCTCAATGCAATAGGACTATAATAAAAAAAGGAATGAGACTGAGGATCCCTCTGATCATGACAGAGCCAGAGGCGGTGACTAGCTCACAGAAGTGGCCTCTGTCTAGGATTCAGTGCCTGGCTCAGTCCCATATGATTTCTATAGGGTAGGATCTAGTACGGTGGACTCAGTCTCCATAGCAGCTGCACCAGAGTTCCTAACCTGGGTCATCTCTAGAGTCAACCACTCCAAGGTGGCCATAAAAGTAGCTTCCTCTATCTCATTCCTGTCAGCCTGCATATTAGGCAACACCTGCTTCTCAAAGTAGGTATCAATCTGGGCCTCATGAATCTCCTCATTATCTGAAGGATGATACTCCTCGACCCCGTCCCTTCTTCACAGCTACTGTAACACAAGCACGAACAGGTAGTGAGGCTCATGTCTGAGATTGAGCTCGCCATAACAGCGATAAATCTAGGAACTGGAGCTCATCTACATACTTTTATAGGAAATAAGCTCAGTCTACATCTTTTTCAACATATCATCTAGAACTATAGCTGATGGTGTGCTCAACTCGTCTAACTTAGTACCATACATGAGCAGGGTCTCTCTAATGCCCCATAGCTCATTATGAACCAACACCATTGCGGCTTTCATTGTATTAGCAATAGTCTAAGTCATCTAAACCTCAAATCTAGATGATATCATGTCACTTAAATAAGCTAACTGGCCTATCCTAATGTTATCAGCCTGAGTTATGGGGCCTTCGATATGCCCAAAGTAGTGGATGGGCAAGGGCCAGTAGCAGTAGGTCTAGGAGGCTGAGTAGATGGATCTATGGAATATAATGGATAAGTAGGAGTTGCGGTAGTAGCAGTGGGCTGGTTGGCACCACTATCAATAGAGTCAAAGTCAATTACCGAGGAATCAACCACCCGGGGTTCTTTCTTCTTCTTCACTTCTTGCATAGTCTCAAGGAGAGTAATATCAATAGTAGAAGTAGGAAAGTACTCATAATCTTTTATCTTATCAAAGGTAACCCTAGCATGGAGACATTGCTCGGTGAGCCAGCACAGAAAGGCAAGGGAGGTTTACTTTTGTTGAGCTCAGAGAGCAATGTCCGGGGAAATGAGCATGGCAAGATTGAGCCTCTTCTTTAGAATAATTGTTATTACTAACACTTTCCAAGGATGCACAAGAATCAATTCATTTTGAGAAGACAATATGTTACTGCACACGAAGTTTAACCAATATCGAGCCTCTGAGTATTAATTTTCTTGATTGGGGTACCCAAAGTGAGACATATAGGTGTCTTATCACTAAGTAAAGGGGCTAGCCAACCTCGAAGATCATTAACATTCTTCAAAATATGAGTGGAGAAGTCATGATGTGTATCAATGGTATCTCCATAGATTGAATTACTCGAGGCTCGATCATACTTAACATTCATACCCCATACCTTTACGATATCTTGAGTCTCTTGAGCTTTACCCTTCCTCTTCTTGTCAGGCAATAACTTCCCGCAAGGTTTATAAAACTCCTGTACCCAAGTCTCAACATACGGCTTCAAAGGTTGAGTGAATTGTTCAAAGTTTTGATACTGGATGACATCTAACACCTTAAGGTATTTTATATATAGCCCATCAACGCTCAATCATTGCTTTAAAATGATTGTCCTCTTTCTGAGAACCTTGAACCGGTTGAGGAACCTGTGACCACCCTGAGGGTAAGGGTTTGCATGCCCACATTATAATTTTAACAAGAATACTTTGAGATACCAAGAACAGCATCCAAGCTCAAGCAATAGCTATATCATGAGATTTAAATAAAAATTGAATGCTAAACTTTAAATTTTAAAGAGAAATCAATAAGGAGAAAAAGGGATGGTGGTGTGTGCAACTTTGGTTAGTGAACAACGACAATGATAATGGGTGCTTGTGCAGTTGTGGCATTTTAAGAGAAGACAATGAGTGTGTGTATGTGTTTGTGTATAGACTAAGTGAGAGATGAGAGGGAAATAAGGAATGGGAAAGGTTTGAATAATACCAAGGGTCAAAAGGAATTGATAACTCAAGGGTATAAAAAAGTCAAAATGTCAACTATTAATATGTGACCCATTTTGGCAATATGCTTAGCATCTCTTAAGATGTTGGCTATATGCTGATTTGTCAACCCCATCGCCAATTCTAATAGTGTGTACACCTTCGAATTCCTTTGTGGCAAACCAATTTGGTGTTGGTATGATCCATCTCTGAAATACTCAGCAATGCACTGAAACTTGAATTGTATCACCAAATTCAATAGTTGAATAACCTTGGGAGATTGATTTTTTCCAAAGGGATTCGCTGATACGTTGATGGGTTCGGCGATTAGCCAAAGCCTCTTCCATGGAGCTTTGGTCACAATCTCCCATAATTTTCCCTTGCAACTTTATATTCCATATTTCAACTCCATGACACACCTGCACCATACAACAATCATTATTCTAAACAACAATAACTAAAACTTGGGTTGCCTCTCAAAAAGTTCCTTAGTTATCACCGTGGAAATGTCATTATACCTCATCAAGCAACATCTTTGAAATGGAGCGCCTCTACGATGGCCACTCCAGGTCCACCAACATAAAGGTGTTTCAACCTTTGACTATTCATCGTGAACCTTCTCCTCTGGTGGTCTTCAAATTTAATTGGATCACTTGGATACACACTTACCATCGTGAAAGGGCCTGACCACTTAGATTTGAGTTTCCTGGAAAAGAGTTTCAACCTTGAATTGACAAGTACACCTCACCTCCCAAACAAAACTCCCTTTTAAATATCTTAACATCATGCCACCTTTTCATTTGCTCTTCGTATAGAATCGAGCTCTCAAACGCCCTGAAGACAAAATTCCTCAAACTCTTGTATTTGCTCAACTCTAGGCTTGGAGAACTCTTCCCAATCCATATAAAGCTATTTTAAAGGCTAAAAAGCTCGATTTTCTAACTCCACTCGTAGGTGACATGCTTTCCCAAGCATAATTTGATAGGGAAACTTACCAATGGCCACTTTAAAAGTAGTTTGGTAAGTCCAAAGTGCATCTTCTAATAGCCTAGCCCAATTAGTACATCCTGCATTCACGATTTTCTCTAAGATTGACTTGATTTCTCGATTTGAAACTTCCACTAGGCCACTGGATTAGGGATGGTATGGGGTAGCCACGTTATGCTACACCCCAAACTTTTCTAGTAAAGCACCAAGCACCCGGTTACAAAAGTGAGAACCTATGTCACTAAGAATTGCCCGAGGAGTCCCAAACCTAGTAAATATATGCTTTTTCTAAGAATTGCTCGAGGAGTCCCAAACCTAGTAAATATGTTTTTTTTCTTGAAAAATGTGGCTCTCTTTCTCCCATTGTTAGGAAAATCAATTTCTTCCACCCATTTCGACACATAATCCACGACCACCAATGTGTACTTGTTACCATAGGAGCTTATAAAGGGTTCCATGAAGTCAATATCCCACACATCAAATAACTTTAATTAGAGATTGGGCTTCAAAAGTATCTCATGCCTCGTTGAAATACTTCCTTTCATTTGGCGTTGAGTATAAGTTCTGACTATGTCATGAGCATCTCTATGAAGAGTGGGTCAGTAAAATACTCTTTGAAAAATCTTGGTGGCCATTCTCATACTCCCATGGTGACCACTAAATTTGGACGAATGGCAAGCCTCAAGAATGACCCGCATCTCTGACTCAATCATACATCTATGGATAACTCCATCCTCACACTCCCTAAAAAGATAGGGTCCATACCAATAGTACTTCTTCACATCATAGAGGAATCTTTTCGTTGATAATGATTTAAATCCTTGTGAAGCAAACCACATACCACATAATTTGTGTGATCTACATACCATAGTTCACTACTCCCCAAGAGTGACATCATAACTTTATCAGGAAAAGTTTCATCAATATTGATATCGCCCAACTTATCTTTTTTACACTCAAGGTGAGATAGATGATCCGACACTTGCTTTTCAAACCCTTTCTGATCCTTAACTTAAAAATTGAACTGTTGAAGTATCAAGATACATTGAATTAATCAAGGATTGGCCTTCTTTATAGCCATCAAATAATAGAGAGTCGCATGTTCGGTGTGCACAATGACCTTCATGCCCAAAAAATAAGCATGGAATTTCTCAAAAGTTTAGGCAACAGAAAGCAACTCTTACTCCATAACCGTATAATTTCATTGTGTATCATTTAAGGATTTGCTAGCATAGTATATCTGATGAAAAAACTTGTCCTTCTTATGGCCTAAAATTTCAACCAAGTTTAAAAAGGTAGTGACCCATTATGGGCTATAATGATAAGAGCCAACACAAGTTTTTCCTTGAGGCGATTAAATGCTCTCACACAATCACCATCAAACTCAAATTTTTCTTCCATCTCAAGAAGCTTACACATAGGATGAGCTATCTTAGAGAAGTCATTGATGAAACATATATAGAATCGGGCATGCCCAAGAATGCTTTAAACACCTTTCATGGATATTAGAGGAGGTAACTTGGAAATAACTTCAACGTTCTCTCGTTCAACTTGAATACCTTGACCCGAGATCTTATTCCCAAGTACTATACCCTCCATTACCATAATATGGCACTTCTCCCAATCCAACACAAGATTAGTTTGAACACATCTTTCAAGTACCTTGCCTAAGTATTCAAGACATGATTCAAAAGTGTCACCCACAATGGAAAAATCATCCATGAAAACCTCCATAACATCCTCTACCATATCTAAAAATATCGATAGCATGCACATTTGAAAGGTGGCGGGTGCATTGCATAACCCAAAGGGCATGTTCTTGAAGGCAAAAGTATTATATGGACATATGAAGGTAGTCTTATCTTGGTCCTTGTGTGCGATTCAAATTTTGTTATAATCGGTGTACCCATCTAAGAAATAACACCAACCTCGCCCCACCAACCGATCAAGCATTTGATCCATAAATGGCATGGAGAAGTGGTTTTTTCTGTCCAATAATTCAACTTTTGATAATCCATGCATACTCTCCAATTCGTCACCGGTCTCATAGGAATAAACTCATTGTTTTAATTAGAAACCACTGTGATTCCTCATTTCTTTGGGATGTATTGCACCAGGCTCACCCATGTGTTATTCGAGATCGGATACATGACGCCGACATCTAACCACTTGATTATCTCTTTTTTAACAACTTCTTGCATCAGAGGGTTTAACCTCTATTAATGCTTAACATTCGGTACACAATCAGTATCTAATTTTATCTTGTGTAAATACTTAGAGCAATCCTGATAATATCTGCAATAGTACACCCAATGGCCCGTATAAACTTTCTCATAGATGACTCCAATGCTTTAACTTTCATGGCAATAAATCTATCACAATAATAATGGGTAAGGTATTACCTTCCCCTAAAAAGACATAGCTAGGTGTGGAAGTAATGGTGGAGCTCAAGTTACAGTGGGTCCTCAATTGAAGGCTTGGCTGGAGGACTCAATCGATTTTTCATGTCAAGGTTTAATTTGCATGGGTTCTTAGTACAAGAACCAAGACACCTCATCATACTCCTCGATCTATTCACTCTCATAATTCTACAAGACCCCTGCTTGTGGCTCACTAATAAAATCTACCTCCATTGAATCAACCACCTTATGATCAGTCGTGTCAATCACGGAGATCACTTCCAAGTCCTTTGGTTACTTCATGGACTTGCACACATTAAATGTCACCTCTTTGCAATTCACTCAAAACATTATTTCACCACATTCTACATCAACTAATGCCCTCCTAATATCAAGGAAAGGTCTATCGAGAATGATTGGAACTTCCTAGTCTATCCCATAATCTAGGATCACAAAGTCGGAGGGAAATATGGATTTGTCGAACCAAATAAAACATTATATAGAATTCCCATCGATCTTTTAATAGAGCAATCCGCCATTAAGAGTCTCATAGTTGTGGTCTTTGTAGAACCAAATCCCAACTTCTTGAATATAGCTAGAGGCATCAAGTTTATACTTTCCCCTAAGCCACACAAAGCCTTGCCAAGTTGATACACCCCAATGGTCCAAGGGATAGTGAATGAACCAGGATCTTCTTTCTTGACTGCCATATTGCTTGACATAATAGAACTATAACCATGTGAGATTTCCACTATTTTAAACTCCATAGTTCTTGTCTTTGTTACCAAGTCCTTCATGAACATAGCATGCCGGGCATTTCAAGTAAAGCATCAACCAAAGGAATGTTTACCGACAAGTTGCTAAATTTGGAGAAGAGCTGCTTGAACTTTGTATCATCCTCCATCTTCTTGAGCATTTGTGGGAATGGTGGTGGTATTTTGATTGACAACTTTGAGACAATGATGTCGCCCAACCTATACCTCTAGAAAAGTATAACATAGTCATTGAATAAAATATAGAACCCAACTAGGTTGGGGTTGATCCCACAGGGAATAGGATGAAAGTCTGTCGAATGTTTATCTGAGTAATTGGCAAGTAAGTAAAAATGGTGTTTTTTTGTAAACAAATAGTAATAGTAATAATTTTTGATTTTTGGATTTGTGATCAATACGAGAAAGGCACTTGCACTTTGATCCCCAAGATTCCTTAACTCCATCGATTACTTGTGCTGGCAAACTGTCCCACTGCGTTGCATGCAAAACCTAACAAGATAGGTTCATTTAAAAGTCTCTCGACCTTGGTTAGATGAATTTCACTCTTCTCCTCTTAGTCTCTGAGTGTCGTACTACTAACCCTTGTTCTTAATCTTAGATTAACTATCCCTGTTATGGCCAAGTTATTAGATGAAGGTTGATAGCTTCAAATCGCTGTTGTTATTCCATTTTCCTAATCTCTACTTCTCTCTCCCGCAAACATAGAATACACATGAGTTCCTAAAGTTTACCACTATTAGAAGGTCCATTATAATGAAGAAAATACAAATACATGCAGTCACACCGATTCAAAATTGCTACGCATTTCACTCATTTCGTTAATTCCCCATGGTTCACACAAACTTAGTTATGGGTTTAGCTACTCATGATTGTAAGGACACACGAATAATTCAATGGTGAAAACATAATTATGAACTCACAATAAGAATAAAACTCTAAAATCTGAATATAAATCAAAACCATAGAATCGATGTTTTAGATTACACAATCAATGTGTTTTTGAATCTCAAAACAATGTAATAGAATCCTCAAAATAATGTAATAGCTAACTTCTAAACATAGGACAACCTAGGGGTATTTATACATACAAAGTGAATCCTATCCTGAACAAAGTAGGAGTAAAAAGTCGGAAACTTTCCACGGATCATGACTTGAAGTAGTGGGATAACGCACGGACCATGGGTCCAGACCGTAGGAATCAGGCCACGATGAAAACTATCGGGAAGTGACTCACGGGACAGACCCACGGTCCATGAGTAACAATCGTAGGTTACTCCTTCGAATTCGACTTTAATCCTTTGTCTTCAAATACTACATTCCAGTGCATGCTTCTTCCATTTCTGTCCATTTTTCTTTCAATACCTATTCTCCTACAATATAGAACAGAAAACTCATCATACCTACCAAACATACCCAAGTTATTGTATATTTTCATTGTTTTAAGCATCGAAAGTGCCGTGAAACCATGGCACATCAACACCCTCAACTTAGAATGTTTGAATATCCTTAGGCAAACAAAACAAAACAAACACATTCGATGCTTAACTAAGAGAAACCTAAGAGACCTACGACAGTCAACTCACTTTTTTCGGTACCAAAAATTTCTACCCCCTCCTATTCAAAAGTCAAAACCACTGTGCGTATACATGCATCATATTATCATGACACAGAAGGGATCAAGTGATGGCATATGATTATGAACAAACAACTAAGCATATATGCAAATGACATTGTCCAAACAAAGAGCAGCTAACAATGCAGCCCATGTACTCTCACAATAAAGAAGTCCCATACACCCAGAGTATACTAATGAATATCAAAGTAGGAACCGGTCAAAACACACTTTCTCACAAAGAAGTTCCCACAGTGTGCATGAAATACTATAGGCTTGCCCTTATTTTCTATGCCTTAGTTTTTCGGACAGTTGGACTAGGATCACTATAGGACTTTCATAGGCATGTAATGTAGGCTTGGGGACGGGTGTGGTACATATGGATACGGTGAATCAATCCTCCTTGACACTACACTATTTTTGGCTCCACTTTCCAACCATTCTCATTTTATTCTCCTTTATTGGTTTTCATATTTTGGGTGCGATTTTCTTTTTGATTTGAATATTCCTTTTTTTTTCTCTTTTTTTTTCATTCTTTTTTCTCTTTTTTTTCTTTTTGCGAACTCTATTTTTTTTTCATAACCCAAATCTGTTCTCTTTTCTTTTACTATCCATTTTTCAAACCCATATCAAGCTATGCACCCCTATTATAGCCACCCTCAACATAGGCGATTTGCCTGAGTTGAGGTACACAATTTCCAATGAGGGAACAGGGACAAGATATGTTCATTGTAATTCAAAATAGAAAGGTGAATAGGCTAATGAAAGAAAAAGGTCAATTAAGGCTCAAACTAGGGATCAAGGGATACTTACTTCATTTGGTAGGTCATTTAGGATAAAAGTGGACTTATTCAAAATCGGCCTATGATCCTTTCCTAACCACTATTTTATAACCTAGGCAAGACGAACCGGGCAAGTTCTGGATTACACACTCAAATTAAACTAGGTAATGACCTCACACACACATAGCATAGGGTTACACTATTAATTACTACCTATACAGTTCATGCATTGATAAGCTACAGTTATTTTGCCTATAATACTAATGCCATAACAAGATCCAACAGCTATCACAAACTAACATAACTACACACATAACCAACACAAATATTTTAGGAAGGGTGTCCTTTAAGAAATGAAAAGGTATCATTATCATTCAAAATTTGTTCAAAATTGACTGCACTAAGATTCCCCTAGTATCTTCCTACTTAAACACGAAAACACATAATAATATAAATAATAACCTAAACATACTGGTTCTACTATGATAGCACTTGAGGGAAAAGAAACACAACAACAAAAAACCCCAAGTGGTGGCATACCCCCACCTCCAACTAAATAATAGTGCACTACACTCAGTGTATAACTATAAATATACTAAGTGTAAGGGAATGAAGACATACCTATGGTGCCCTAGGCACTTGATATGGGCCCGCCCACAGCAGGATCATCTGTATGCTATCTGGGCTCCATGTTAGGTGCTGATGGTGGAGGGGGTGGTTGACTAGAGGATGCACCCAGTGCTCTCTGCTCAAGGGCAATCTGACTGTCATGGTACCCTGCCCAAGAAGCCTTAGTATCCCTCCACAGATCACTCTCAAACTCATCTCAACTATCATTCTGGCCCTCGGGACTCTATGGCCTCTTGCCTCTAGCAATAGGAAGCTCTTCATCAACAAATAAATAAACCAAAAATACTGGTGCTATCGGGATTGATGTAGGAATAAATGGAATGATAAGAGTGTGGTTGACTGCTAAAGCTCCATCCTCTGCCTCAAAGAAGCCACCTCCTATGTCAAGCTCGTCATGTTTGGAATATGGACCTCCCACAGCCGGTTACCCATTCGCTGCACAAAGTTGTCAATCCACCCGTGCAACTCTCGCATAAATCTATCTATGGCAGCAGTCATGCGGGCCTCAACTCTGACCTTAAATGCCTCTATTGAAGTCTTAACCCATGGCTTAAGTTAAATTACCAACTTAGCTATCTGGGCCTCTATGTGAGTTTGTCGCTCAATAACCTATGTCTACCTATCCACCAGCTACTGCAGAAAGACTCTCGAGACTGAAACCATACCTGAAGAGGGGGGTGTAGTGGTGGCTACTTCCCCTTCATCAATCATAGAAACTATGCCCTCAGGCTCTTCTCGATCCACATGCCCTTCAATAAGGGTCATAACTAATGGCGTAGAGGGGTGAGACCTACATCAGATACTTAGGTCACCTCAATGTAGTGATCAAGCCTAGGTAGCGTGACCACACCAGCATCATTACATAAACCCTAAATCATACATAGGAAAAGAATTTTTGTGAAATCACAAAAAGCTCGCCCGTGAATCTCCTTAATAATATAGCAGGTGAAGTTGATGTAATAACCTGCCATGATGCTCTCTCCACTAGAACTGCTCATTCAAGTGTATGAGAATTATCAGCACCTGTGGGACCATGATAGTTTCGTATTACCGGCCACTAAAACTTTCTAGCAAAGTAGAGTGAGGAATTCTTAATGTCTGACCTCTCAGCTACCCATCTAGCATCTATCCCAGCAATAGCTCTAACCGCTGATCTGCATCTTTCATTTTGTTCCTATTCTTCACCATCTCCATGCTGTGATCAAACTTAACTGTATTTTCTAGAACCTCATTGCCAACACCAAATAAGAACCTCTGTATCATCTGCTCTGATATATCAGCTGGTGTACCGCAAACCAAAGTGTGAGTCAATGGTGGTTGGTCCCGAGCTCGCTCCTCTGGAAGTGTGATCAAATCAACCAAAGTAGCATACGAGGCATAAAACTCGCGTACCAACTCTGAACTATAACTACCACAAGGCTCTGTCATCTACCTGAAACCATATATATCAAATAATGTCTTAATCTTGGACATCTCATTTAAATCATCTATCCTAAATTGGGGCTCCTTTGTGATATTTCTCCTAAACGAACCCCGTTCAGTAGGCTCCACATCCCTACCATTAATGGACTTCATATCATTCACACACCATCTTATCTTCTCCCATCGTACTGCTGATGTGGCCCGCTATGCAGCCAACTATCGTTGTGAGCAGGTCCTCGAATCCTACAAACCAGTATAGGAAACAGAAGTTGTCTTAACTTCCTCACCACTATCCCCTGAATCTGAAGCATCCTTACCTTAGCCATTTTCAATGGTCTTAGGTACATCCTCCCCACTGCCTATCTCACTGGTAGCAAAAATATACTCTCCCTCTTCAGACTGGAGAGGAGAATCAGATAACTGAGTAGGAGTCACAGTTGTGGCAGGTGGCGGGTGCTGTGTAGTAGGCTGAGGTGTGGCCTTGGCTGCAGATCATGGCCTAGTTTGTTCCCTTGTGGTGCGAAGCATAATAGGAGAATCATCCCTAGCAAACACATAGACTTCTTCGAACCTATTTTTCTCTGTCTCTGAAAGCTCATCTCGCAGCCGTGTTGTGATTTTTGGGTTTTTAATGCGGATTCTCGAAGAAGAACTCATATTTCCACACTTGGGGTTCATTTTTGGTAGCATTGTTCGAATAGGTTGGGTCTTTGGTGGTTGGGGTTGGGTCGGGTATTGATTTCAATAGTGGGTTGGGTTTTAGGGTTGTCGAATTTTGGGTGTTGGAAATTTAGTATTTTTGGGCCTTAGGAAGTGAGAATGGAAGAATTTGGGTGGTTGGCACTTAGGAAATTTTGTGAATTTAGGATTGGAAGCGTAGACTTGTAGTAATTTTTTTTAAAGGGATCGGGTATTCGGTGGGTTGAAAGATTGGGTTTAGGGTTTTGTATCGGGTGGTGTCAATTTTATAATAAATAAGGAAAAATTTTGAGTTTTTCGGGTTGGATCTTTAGGGTTTAGGGTATTTTTGATTTCCACGGACCCGACCCATGGTCAGTGGGTTGACCTATGGGTCGTGGGTCACCGGTATAGATCCAAACCTACGATTGAATATTTCTATATGATTTCTACGGAACCAACCCATGGTCTATGGGTTGACCTACAGGTTGTGGGTCACCGACGTTGGTTGGATTCAACAACTAAAAAATTTAATATGGTTTGCACGTTGTCCACCCATGGTCCGTAGGTCACCATCGTAGGTTAAGCTCCAAACTTTAGTTCACAATTTTATTTCCAACTCTACTTTCCTCCGCACCATATAATGATCAGACCAAAATAACATCAGTCCTTGGGTTTCCCCCCAAGCAGCACTTAATTTAATGTCGTGGCACGACGTGGCTAAGTTGGTTAATCGGACTTCACCAACCAGCCCATGGGTTGCCTCCCATGAAGCGCTTGATTTAATGTCACGACATAACCCAACACCCTTTACTACTCAGACTTCATCAAGGCTAAGTTTCTCACACAACCTTATTTCTTCTGTAGTACCCGCATAGTGTTTTACCCGCTGACCATTGACGTTGAATAAGACGTCGTCATCACTTTTAGCTCAATTTCCCCATGTGGGAACACCCTAACCATAGTGAATGATCCAGACTATTTGGACCATAGTTTTCTAGGGAACAAGCAAAACCTGGAGTTATATAGCAATACCAAATATCATGAGTTAAATTCTCTTCGTTCAATCTTCCGATCATGATACAACTTTATCTTTTATTTATACAGTGCTTAACTTTCATAAGCCCGGAGATGAAATTCATCTATCTCATTCTTTTGCTCTTGTAACATCCCGTACATTTATGACCCTACTTGCCAACTTTGATCCATGGTTACCTTAGTTTTGAGAGCAATAAGTGTGTATCTTGTATTGGTTTTGATGGACTATTGATATTATACTAATGTACGCAAAGAAAAGTCAAAGAAAGGAAGAAAATCGCAATTTTGGTGCCAGGCCACTTTGGCCTGAATTTTGTTTGGGACAGGCAGTAAAGGGGCGCGCCAGGAAGCTTTCCAGGCCGCCCCTGCACACCTTTCAAACGCTGAAATTTTTTCTAAGTCCCTAGGGCGCCCGGGAGCGTGCCGGGGTGCTTTTTGCCAAATTTCTTGTATGATTATTAGTATATAAAGAGGACTCTTGGGTTATGGTATCACTATTACATCGTAGTAGGGCTACTCTTGAGCGAGTTTGGCATCCGATTTGGGGTTAATTCTTCGTCACAAGTATTTTATCAAATTATGTTCAATTAAGCCATGAGTGGCTAGAATTTCTTATTTTTGAGATTGAGGCTACGAACATGAATCTTGTGAGTGAAATATTATCGTGACATTTATGAAATTATTTAAACATGAGATATATGATGGATCATACATTGAATTTGGTGGGCTAAGCTAACATGTGTAATTGGGCTCAATTTAAGGCCCAAAATGAAGACAAAAGGCATGGCCCAAAGGCCAAATGACAGATTCTTCCAATTTGACCAAGTAAACATGGCATTTAATGCCAAGAAGTGGATAAGGATGACTTGAGGGGCTATATAAAGACAAAAATCAGATTTTTTATTCCAAAAACCACACATGCCTTTCTAGACATTTTCTAAAAGATATTTCTCATATCTTCCAAACCCTAAGCCATTTTCATTGGAAAAAATCATCACTTTGCAAGCCTTGGTAAGTGTATACCTTCATGGATTAATATATTATATGCTTAATATGGTGTGTATATCATGATGGTTATGTTGGCAAAGTGTTGAATAGTGCACTTTTGCTTTTTGCTAAAGGATGTGTTATCCTTGTGATTTGAACTTAAAAGGAGACTTGAGGTTTTGATGAAAGTGCATGATATGGACAAAATAGCAACATGTATGGTGTGGTTATGTTAACTAACTTGTTATTTTTATATAAGTATAATTTGTGGGATTGTTGTTGATATGTTGTTATGAAACGTATTGAGGTGACTTGATGGAGTAATTGTGACGTAATGTTAATGAGGAAGCGCAAAGGATAAACTTGGTGTGAAAGGCTATGGTTTTATGATGTCTTGGTCAATGTATGGAATGTTGTGTTATTGTTGGTATGACAATGACATGAATGGTATTGTAAAGGGGGAAATAACGTTATAGGGCAATCATGTAACTCGTTGTCATCTTATAAACTTGTAAGGTAGTTGGTTGTTAACGTAAGCTCCGTTATGTACTTGTTTTGTAGAGTGAAACGTAAAGAAGTAGATGGACTATTGTGTTCACATATAGGATTGCATATTCATATTTGGAAGATAACGTATGTAAGGTTACTCTTTTCGTATCCTTCTACAGCATATTGTTCACATTGACATTGTACTTATTCCATTCCAAAATGTCCAAAGGTATTTCATTTCAGGTTGTCATATCGTATTACTCACGGGATCAATTGGGATTCACATGTATCATATTAATTGACTAATGTTATATAGTTCCAATAATGTACAATCACCAATGTATCACATTTATAATGAAAGAACAGAAGTAATGCATAATTGTTTGAATAATCTTGGGTGGTATCCCAGGGGTTAAATACCTAGCATGGGTCGATCCCAATTTCACAGTAACATCCTAGGGGTGATATGAAAGCCTAGCATGGGTTATCATAGTAACATCCCAGGGGAGATATAAAAACCTATCTTGGGTTATCACAGTAACATCCCAGGGGCGACAGAAATGCCTAGCATGGGTTAATCACATCCCAGGGGTTAAAATACCTAGCATGGGTTAATCTCATACCAGGGGCGACAGAAAAGCCTAGCATGGGTAGCACAATAAAGCTGAATGGATGTAAAGACAAAAGAAGTAAAGAATGTAATGTACATGGTTCCACATATGCAGACTGGTCATTTATTTGTACTGCCTATTCTCCTATATTTGATTCCATGGAAGTACTAATGTATCATGCAATTTCATATAGCCTTACATACTCAGTACATTCTCCGTACTGACGTCCCTTGGGGGACTTACCTTACTTGCTACAGGCACAGGTGCTAGTAGACCTCCATAGTAGGTTGTAGATCATTTGTCTATCTTTGGTGAGCTCCAGTTGGTTCGGGGCTTTTCGAGTCACGATGTACATTTTTTCTGGTATTATAATGTTGTATAGAGCGGGGACTTGTCCCAACTTTAGGTTGGTTATGTATATGCATCTTTTAGAGGCTTTGTAGACGTACGTGGTGGGATGAACGAAAGAATGTATGTCCATTTTGACTTGATGGGCCTAACGGCCAAGTTTTATATATAGCATATGTTTGCCATGACTTCCGCTATTGGCATCTTATATCTCTATGTGATGATGATGATTATTGAGTGATATGCGTATGAGTGTATATGGATGAAGATTGGTTCTCTCGGGCCTTATCGACTTCGGGTGCCATTCCGTCCTGTTGGAACTCGGGGCGTGACAAAAAGTGGTATCAGAGCAGATCATCCTAAGGGTGTCTACAAAGCCGTGTCCGATGTAGAGTCTTGTTTATGGATGTGTTGTGCACCACATTTATAAGCAGGAGGCTATGGGTCATTTAGGAGTTATTTGTTTTTTTCATTTCTAGATCGTGCAATAGAGCAATGTTGTAGGTGGAATTATATCTGACCATTTAAATTGGTTTTCTTTGTTATAGTAAAATGCCGATGACAAAAAGAGGTGGAGTCAAAGGTAAGCAGGTAGATATGATTGCCGGTGAAGGCACAAGTAAATCACCACCTGACCAAGCTAGTCAAGGTGGGGCTGACACTGAAATTGCATCGCAGTCTTTTGCTACTTTTCTAGCTCCAGAAGATCCAAGAGGTAGAGAAGTACCCACAGAACCACCTATGAATGCCACTGACCAGGATTTAAGAAATGAAGTACATATGTTGACATAGATAGTTGCGGCACAAACTCAGGGATGGGCTAGTCCAATGACAAGTGAGGATAACGCGGCTAGAGTAGCTAGTCGGCAAACACAGGATTTTTTGAAATTAGACCCTCCCATATTCACTGGGTCAGATCCAAAAGCAGATCCACAGGACTTCGTGGACCAAATTCAAAGGGCTCTAGATGTTGTGCACGTGACTGGTGTAGAGACAGTTGAGCTTGCGGCTTATAGATTGAAAGGTGAAGCTATATTGTGGTATGAAGATTGGAAAAGGTCAAGGGGTATTGATGCACTTCTAGCCGGTTGGGAAGAATTTAAAATGGCATTCCTTGATCATTACCTCCCATATGAGATCCGGGAGGCACCTGCAGACCAGTTTCTAAATCTTCACCAAGGGAATATGAGTGTTAGAGAATACAGTCTTCACTTTAATTCCTTGGCTCGATATGTGCCAAATATAGTGGCTACAATGGAAGATAGAGTCCATCGATATGTGGACAGATTAGATCCATATTTGGTAAGGGACTGCACCATTGCTGCTTTGAACCAAGATATGGATATAGCCAGAATACAGGCTTTCGCACAGAAGATGGAGGACCAGAGACAGAGAAGAAGGGTACATGAATTTGAAAGAGGGCCGTCAAAGAGGGCTAGACCTATGGGACAGTCTATGGTGTCCCAAGGAGAATCTAGGCCTCGAATATTTCCTAGACCGCCTAGACCATCATTCTTCTATTCCGCCGCAGGCATTCAACCTCAATTTCGAGGGTTTAGAGGTAGTCAATCTGGGCAGAGTAGTGGAATCCACGATTAATAGACAGCAGTATTTTCTCATCTTCCGTGTCAGCGCTGCAGAAGGTATCATTTAGGTGAATGTCGATTGGGGACAAATGTGTGCTTTTGGTGTGGTATGACGGGGCACATAATGAGAGAGTGTCCATAGAGGAGCATGGGTGGTATAGCACCACCTACGGGGTCAGCCGTTGCATCATCATCATCGGTTCCTTCCTTAGGCAGAGGTCTGCAGTTTGCTGGTCGTGGTAGAGGTGCTAGAATAGCTGCTAGTTCCAGTGGAGCCCAGAATCGCACTTATGCTCTAGTGGACCGGCAGAATTCGTAGGCTTCACCTGATGTAGTCACAAGTACATTATCCATATTTTGACATAATGTATATGTATTGATTGATCCGGGTTCTACATTTTCATATGTTACTCCATTGATTACTACGAAATTTGAAAGAACACCAAAATGCTTAGATAAGTCCATTGAAGTATCCACCCCTGTCAGTGAATCTATTGTTGCAAAAAGAGTGTATCGTAATCGTGTGGTAACTGTGTGTGGTCATGATACGTTGGCTGATCTTATTGAACTAGAAATGGTGGATTTTGATGTTATAATGGGAATGGATTGGTTGGCTTCTTGTTATGCCACGGTAGATTGTCGGGCTAAGAAGGTACATTTTCATTTTCCATAAGAAAATGTTCTTGAATGGAAGGGTAATGTGGGGGCACCTAGAGGAAAATTTATTTCCTATCTTAAAGCAAAGAAATTGATAGCCAAGGGGTATATATGTCATTTAGTTCGAGTGCAAGATACTGATGTGAAACCATTAATTCCTCAATCGATTTTGGTGGTTAATGAATTCCTCGATATATTTCCTGATGATCTTCCAGGCTTACCCCCAGAACGGAAGGTAGAGTTTGGTATTGATGTGATGCACTCAACCTATCTCCATTCCTCCGTATAGAATGGCTCCAACAAAATTATGAGAATCAAAGGAGCAATTAAAAGATTTTCTAGACAAAGGATTTATACGACCTAGTATGTCCCCATGGGGTGCACCGGTACTATTTGTATGGAAGAAAGATGGCACATTGAGAATGTGTATTGACTATCCGCAATTGAATAAGGTAACGATCAAGAACAAATATCCCCTCCCCAAAATTGATAGTTTTTTTGATCAGTTACAGGGTGCCAAGTGTTTTTCAAAGATTGACTTGAGATCAGGTTACCATCAAGTCAGGGTTAGAGAAAAAGATATACCCAAGACATCTTTTCGAACACGGTATAGCCATTATGAATTTTTAGTTATGTTGTTTGGACTAACAAATGCATCAACTTTTTTCATGGATTTGATGAATAGGGTGTTTAAGCCATTTCTAGACGTGTTCGTGACGGTGTTCATAGATGATATTCTAGTGTATTCAAGATCACAAGAGGACCATGCTAATCACTTACGACAGGTGTTGCAAATTCTTCATGAGCGTAAGTTGTATGCAAAGTTCTCTAAGTTTGAATTTTTGTGAAAATCCGTAGCATTCTTGGGTCACATTATGTCAGACGAAGGGATTAAGGTTGATACACAAAATATTGAAGCGGTGAAACATTGGCCAAGGCCTACGACGCCCACGAAAATTCGTAGCTTCCTTGGTTGGCAGGTTATTATCGAAGGTTTGTTGAAGGGGTTTTCTTCCATTGCTGCACCTTTAACGAAGCTAACACATAAGGCAATCAAGTTTCTATGGAATGATGCATGTGAGAAAAGTTTCCAAGAGATGAAAGATAAATTGACTTCCAGACCCGTATTAGTACTTTCGAAAGGCACAGAAGGGTATGCAGTATATTGTGATGCTTCGGGAGTTGGTTTATGATGTGTGTTGATGTAGTACGGTAATGTAATAGTGTATTCCACACGACAGTTGCGGCCACATGAGAGAAATTATCCCACACACGATCTTGAGTTAGCAGCTGTGGTGTTTGCCTTAAAGATATGGCATCATTATTTGTATGGGGTTCATGTTGATATCTACACTGATCACAAAAGTTTGCAATATATCTTTAAGTAGAAGGAACTCAATTTGAGGCAACAAAGGTGGCTAGAGCTCTTAAAAGACTATGATATCGATATCTTATACCACCCAGGGAAGGAAAATGTGGTAGCTGATGCACTAAGTCGCAAAGCAATGGGAAACACTAATGGTCAGTTAACGAAAAAGCAAGATATAGTTAAGGATCTACATCAACTAGCCAGCATGGGAGTTCGTCTTCTTGAATCTCCATAAGAAGGGGTTATTGTGCAAAATGATGCAGAATCCTCCTTAATAGCTGAAGTAAAGGAGAATGTGCAGCAAGAGTTGACAAAGGTATTTGATCTTACACAGGAAGGAGTACTTCAACGCCAAGGTAGATTATGTGTACCGGACGTAGACGAGCTAAGAAAGCAGATTATGGCAGAGGCCCATCATTCATGGTATTCTATTCATCCGGAATCTACCAAAATGTATCATGATTTTGAAGATATGTATTGGTAGGGAAATATGAAAAAGAACATTGCAGAATTTCTAGCTCAATGCCCAAACTGTCAACAAGTAAAAGTAGAGCATCAGAAGCCTAGAGGTGATATGCAATGTATCAATCTTCCAGTTTGGAAATGGGACATGATCAATATGGATTTCATCACAGGTTTGACTCGTACACTGTGGAAATTTGATTATATTTGGGTAATAGTTTACAGGCTTACCAAGTCAGTGCATTTCCTACCAGTCAAGACCATCTATACAACTGAGGAGTATGCAAGGTTGTTTGTGAAAGAGATAGTGCGGTTACATGGGGTTCCAATTTCCAGTATATCAGACAGGGGAGCTCAATTTACTGCACATTTTTGGAGATCTTTTTAGAAGAGTTTGGGTACACAAGTGAATTTGAGTATGACTTTTCATCCTCAAACAGATGGAAAAGCAGAACGTACTATCCAAACACTTGAAGATATGCTACGAGCATGCACGTTGGACTTTAAAGGTAGTTGGGATGATCATCTACCTCTTATTGAATTTGCTTACAATAATAGCTATCATTCAAGTATCAAAATGGCACCTTATGAAGCTTTATATGGGAGAAAGTGTAGATCGCCAATTGGATGGTTCAAAGCGGGTGAACCTGCTTTACTTGGGCCAGATCTTGTTCATCAAGCTATGGAGAAAGTTAAAGTGATCCAACAACGGCTACAAATGGCCCAAAGTCGACACAAGTCATATGCTGATGTTAGAAGAAGAGGGCTCGAATTTGCCATGGTGACTGGGTATTCTTGAAGGTGTCACAGATGAAAGGGGTGATGAGATTTGGAAAGAAAGGGAAGTTGAGTCCCCGTTATATAGGGCCATATGAAATTGTCCGAAGATTTGGGCAAGTTGCGTATTAATTGGCACTACCCCAAGAACTCTCCACAGTGCATCTGGTGTTTTAAGTTTCGATGCTTTGAAAGTGCATAGGAGATCCATCTCGTATTGCTCGTTGAAGATGTACAAGTAACGGAAGATCTCACATAAGAATAGATACTTATTGCTATTCTAGATCGACAAGTAAAGAGGTTGAGGAATAAATACATAGCTTCCGTAAAGGTACTTTGGAGAAATCAACAAGTAGAGGAGGTCACATGGGAAGCCGAGGAAATGATGAAGTCCAAGTACCCTCATTTGTTTCAAATGGAAGACAAAGTTTAAGATGCGGAGTCGAAGAAATAACAAGTAAGTATCTATGAGCATTATGTGTATATGTGTATATATGCTAATAAAGAGATGCATTTGTTGTAATTGAAAAGATGTTGTTAACATTCGAGGATGAATGTTTCTAAGGGGGGAAGAATGTAACACCCCGTACATTTCTGACCCTACTTGCCAACTTTGAGCCATGGTTACCTTAGTTTTGAGAGCAATAAGTATGTATCTTGTATTGGTTTTGATGGACAATAGATATTATACTAATGTCCGCAAAGAAAAGTCAAAGAAAGGAAGAAAATCGTAATTTTGGTGCCAGGCACGCCCAGGGGCGTGCCAGGCCGCTTTGGCCTAAATTTTGTTTGGAACAGGCAGCAAGGGAGCGTGCCAGGATTCCCCTGCACACCTTTCAAATGCTGAAATTTTTTCTAAGTCCCTAGGGCGCCCGAGAGCGTACCGGGGTGCTTTTTGCCAAATTTCTTGTATGATTATTAGTATATAAAGAGGACTCTTGGGTTATGGTATCACTATTAAATCATAGTAGGGCTACTCTTGAGCGAGTTTAGCATCCGATTTGGGGTTAATTCTTCGTCACAAGTATTTTATCAAATTATGTTCAATTAAGCCATGAGTGGCTAGAATTTCTTATTTTTGAGATTGAGGCTACGAACATGAATCTTGTGAGTGGAATATTATCGTAACATTTATTGAATTATTTAAACATGAGATATACGATGAATCATACTTTGAATTTGGTGGGCTAAGCTAACATGTGTAATTGGGCTCAATTTAAGGCCCAAAATGAAGACAAAAGGCATGGCCCAAAGGGCAAATGACCCATTCTACCAATTTGACCAACTAAACATGGCATTTAATGCCAAGAAGTAGC
Source organism: Capsicum rhomboideum (assembly GCA_031232105.1). NCBI lineage: Eukaryota > Viridiplantae > Streptophyta > Magnoliopsida > Solanales > Solanaceae > Capsicum > Capsicum rhomboideum. Next base: position 39,181,180 of record CP124719.1, on the reverse strand, counting down.
TAAGGATGAATTGAGGGTCTATATAAAGGCAAAATTCAGATTTTTTATTCCAAAAACCACACATGCCTTTCTAGATATTTTCTAAAAGATATTTCTCATGTCTTCCAAACCCTAAGCCATTTTCATTGGAAAAAATCATCACTTTGCAAGCCTTTGTAAGTGTCTACCTTCATGGATTAATATATTATATACTTAATATGGTGTGTATATCATGATGGTTATGTTGGCAAAGTGTTGAATAGTGCACTTTTGCTTTTTGCTAAAAGATGTGTCATCCTTGTGATTTAAACTTGAAAGGAGACTTGAGGTTTTGATGAAAGTGCATGATATGGACGAAATAGAAACATGTATGGTGTGTTTATGTTCCTTAACTTGTTAATAATTTGTGGGATTGTTGTTGATATGTTGCTATGAAACGTATTGAGATGACTTGATGGAGTAATTGTGACGTAGTGTTAATGAGGAAGCGTAAAGGATAAACTTGGTGTGAAATGCTATGGTTTTATGATGTCTTAGTAAATGTATGGAATGTTGTGTTATTGTTGGTATGAAAATGCCATGAATGGTATTGTAAAGGGGGAAATGACGTTATAGGGCAATCATGTAACTCGTTGTCATCTTATAAACTTGTAAGGTAGTTGATTGTTAACGTAAGCTCCGTTATGTACTTGTGTTGTAGAGTGAAATGTAAAGAAGGAGCTGGACTATTGTGTTCACATATAGGATTGTATATTCATATTGGGAAGATAAGGTATGTAAGGTTACTCTTTTCGTATCCTTCTACAGCATATTGTTCACATTGACATTGTACTTGTTCCATTCCGAAATGTCCAAAGGTATTTTATTTCAAGTTGTCATATCGTATTACTCACAGGATTAATTGTGATTCACATGTCTCATATTCATTGACTAATGTTGCAAAGTTCCAATAATATACAATCACCAATGTATCACTTTTATAATGAAAGAATGGAAGTAATCCATAATTGTTTGAATAATCTTGGGTGGTATCCCAGGGGTTAAATACCTAGCATGGGTCGATCCCAATATCAAAGTAACAGACCAGGGGCGATATAAAAGCCAAGAATGGGTTATCAAAGTAGCATCCCAGGGGCGATATAAAAGCCTAGCATGGGTTATCACAGTAACATCCCTGGGGCGACAGAAATGCCTAGCATGGGTTAATCACATCCCAGGGGTTAAAATACCTAGCATGGGTTAATCTCATCCCAGTGGCAACAGAAAAGCCTAGCATGGTTAGCACGATAAGGATGAATGGATGTAAAGACAAAAGAAGTAAAGAATGTAATGTACATGGTTCCACATATGCAGACCGGTGATTTATGTGTACTGCCTATTCTCCTATATTTGATTCCATGGAAGTACTTATGTATCATGCAGTTTCATATAGCCTTACATACTCAGTACATTCTCCGTACTGACTTCCCTTGGGGGACTTAACTTACTTGCTGCAGGAACAGGTGCTAGTAGACCTCCAAAGTAGGTCACGAATCATTTGCCGATCTTTGGTGAGCTCCAGTTGGATCGGGGATTTTTGAGTCACTATGTACATTTGTTTTGGTATTATAATGTTGTATAACGCGGGGAATTGTCCCAACTTTAGGTTAGTTATGTATATGCATCTGTTAGAGGCTTTGTAGACGTACGTGGTAGGATGAATGAAATAATGTATGTCTATTTTGACTTTGTAGCCCTAACGGCCAAGCTTCATATAGAGCATATTTTTGCCATGACTTCTGCTATTGGCATCTTATATCTCTATGTGATGGTGATGCTTATTGAGTGACATACGTATGAGTGTATATGGATGAAGATTGGTTCTCTCGGGCCTTATCGGCTTCGGGTGCTAGTCTGCCCCATTGGAACTCGGGGCGTGACAGCTCTAATCTCATTTTAGCCACTTTGCTCCATTCCAGATTCAGCCTCTTAATACCCATAATGCCTTATGTTCAAGATCGACGAGAAAATGGCTTGATTTCCCAAACACCAGCTGATATGGAGATACACCAACTGGCATTTTGAATGCAGTTTGATATGCCCATAATGTATCATCCAATCTTCTCATCCAATCAATCCTATTGGCATTCACAGTCTTTGCCAAAATAGACTTAATCTCACGATTTGATACCTCAACTTTCCCAATTGTCTGGGGATGATAAGTTGTTGCAACCTTATATTTGACAACATATTTTTCAAGAAGGTCTTTGAACAACCAATTACAGAAGTGAGATCCTCCATCACTAATGATAACTTGGGGTTTTCCAAACCGTGAAAATATATTCTTTTTTAGAAATGTCGTGACACTCCTTCCTTCATTATTGGGAAGCACATTTGCCTCCACCCATTTAGAAACATAGTCAACAACTACTAAAATGTATTTCATCCTATCAGCTCATAAAAGGGCCCATAAAGTCAATACCCCACACATCAAATAGCTCGAGCTCAAGAATGGTCGTCATCGGAAGTTCGTGTCTGTGTTACATGTTCCCTTGTTTTTGACATTGGTCACAAGCTCAATCATAGTCATGAGTATCTTTATTGATGGAAGGCCAATAATACCCACATTGTAGGATCTTATGAGCAGTCTGCGCACCTCCATGATGACCCCCAACTGGGGATGAATGACATGTTTCTAAAATACTCATCATCTCAACTTTCGGAATACACCTTCGAATTATGCCATTCACATACACCCTAAATAAATAAGGGTCATCCTAGAAGAATTTTCTCACCTTATGCATGAATCTCTTCCTCTGCAGATATAACATATCTTTCGGGACTAGATCACTTACCAAAAAGTTGGTAAAATTGGTAAACCAAGGGATTAAATCTTGTGATGCAGCCAACACTTGTTCGTCTATAAAAGTATCATCAATATCAAGATCATACCTTAATTTAAGCATGCCATCCTCCTCAAGGCATGATAGATGCTCTGCAACCTGGTTCTCAATCCCCTTTCGGTCCTTGACATCAAAGTCAATTTTTTAGAATAGAAGTACCCATTGAATTAGTCATGGCTTGGCGTACTTTTTTGACATAAGTTATCTAAGTGCTTACATGGTCTGTGTGTACAATCACCTTTATGCCAATCAAGTAAGATCAAAATTTCTCCAAAGCAAAGACCACTGCTAACATCTCTTGCTCGGTCACAGTATAATTTTTCTAGGCTGGGTTAAGTGCTTTACTAGCGTAATAAATTAGATGTAAAATTTTCTCATGCCTTTGGCCAAGGAATGCACCCAAGGACACTCCGCTAGCATCACATATAACTTTAAATGACATCATCCAATCTGGCGAGACAATGATAAGGGCTGAGATCAACGTCTCTTTCAGACACTCAAACGCTTTCAGGTAGGCCTCATCAAATAAAAACTTAACCTATTTTTCCAAAAGATTGTATAATTGATGTGTGATCTTAGAACAATCCTTGATGAATCTTCTATCGAAACCTGCATGACCCAAGAAACTTCGAATCTCTTTCACAAAAATAGGTGGAGGTTACTTTTCAATCACCTCAATCTTTGCTTTGTCGACTTCAATGCCCTCTTTTGAGATCCGATGCCCCAACACGATACCCTTTTTCTCCATAAAGTGACACTTTTCCCAATTCTGCACTAAGTTGCACTCTTCACATCCTTGCAACATATTAGACAGGTGGGCCAAGAAGTCATCAAAAGAGTCTCCCACTATAGAAAAACCATCCATAAAAACCTCAATAGTATCTTCCACTATGTCGGAGAAAATGGACATCATGTAGCGCTAAAAAGTGGCTGGTGCGTTACATAATCTGAAAGGCAATCTTTTGAACGCGAACTTCCCATATGGACAAGTGAAAGTGGTATTTTCTTGGTCCTCGGAGTCCATTAAAATCATATTATATCCCGAATAACCATCAAGAAAACAATACCATCCTCTGCCAGTAAGACGATTAAACATCTAGTCTTTGAAGGGCATAGGAAAGTAATCTTTTTCAATCCAAGAATTTATCTTTCGCTAATCCATACAAAATTTCCATATTGTTACCAGCCTCATTAGGATCAACTCATTTTTCTCATTTGGAACCACCGTGATTCCACCCTTTTTTGGCTCATACTGAACTGGGCTCACCCACTTACTATTAACAATGGGGTAAACCACAACTGCATCTAGCCACTTTATAATTTATTTCTTTATAACTTCTTGAATTGGCGGGTTCATACGACGTTGATGCTAAATGCTTAGTAAGTACTCGGGATCAAGCTAAATTTTGTGAGTGTAAATGTCGGGTGGAATCCCGATAATGTCAGAAACGAACCAACCAATGGACCTCTTAAACCTTTTTAACATAAAAACAAGATCATCTACTTGCCACTCCACAAACTTAGAAGAAATAAATATGGTCAAGTTGTTGTTGGATCCCAAGAATGCATAGCGAAGGTGATACGGGAGAGCCTTAAGCTCTAAAACTGGAGGTTCCACAATAGAATGATGAGCCAGTGGGGTCACCCTATTTTTTCAATAAAGGTCAAGTTTCTTCGGAGTATAAGTGTATGATCCCCTACTAGCAAGTGCACCAACCATCTCATCGTACCCCTCAATACTATCACTATCAAAATTCATAATCACGATAGTAAGGGCTTCAACCCCCAGCCTTTCTTCGATAGGAACCGCCAAATCTGTTTCTTCAGCTGTGTCAATCACCAAAATTACACGCATATCTCTTGGTTTCTTCATGAAATGGCAAATATTGAAGGTAACCTACTCATCATTCAACCTAAACTTTATCTGCCCAGTTTCCATGTCAACTAATCCACGATTGGTGGCAAGGAATAGTCTTCCTAAGATTATGGGAACCTCTAAATCAACCTCACAGTATAGAATTACAAAGTCAACCAAAAATATGAAAGATGCCACCTTTACTAAAACATCATAAAAGATGTCAACCGGCTTTTTCACAGTTCTATCCGCCATAAGAAGTCTCATCAAAGTCGATTTTGGTGCTCCCAATCCTAACTGTTTAAACACGGCTAGTGGAATCAAGTTAATGCTAGCACCCGAATCACACAATGCCTTTGCAAAGTTGTAAGACCTGATAGTACAAGGAATTGTGATGGCTCCCGGATCTTTCTTTTTCTTGATAAGTGAACGAGAAGCAATTGCACTACAATGGTGCAACTTATTTGCTGGCTCAAAACTGACAGTTCTGTTCTTCGTCACAAAATCTTTCATGAACTTTGCATAACCTGGCATCTGCTTTAAAGCCTTGATAAGAGGGATATTTATCGATAACTCTTTTAACATTGAAATAAATTTTTGGTATTTACCCTCTTCCGCTTTTTTTCAACTATTGAGGAAAGGAACGAGGAGGTCGTGGAGTGGGTTTCAGAACTTGAGTAACCTCCTTCTCCTTCCTCTTTTCATACTTAGCTTCCTTATCAATGTTTTGGGGCTTGTTAGCTTCTTTGCCATCAACCTTTGAATTCTCTTGCTCTATCTCGGCCTCTTAATCAATTACCATTGACTCATCTTTGCTACCACTATCCACAGGCATAAATAGGTCAGTCGTGCACTTCCTACTTCTAGTAGTAATGGCCAAACAATGACCATCATTCTTTGGATTCTGGATGGTGTTGCTTGGAAGGGTGCCTGGTTGACGCTGGTTCAATGCTACCGATATTTTCCCGAACCGTTGCTTCAACTATTTTATGGTAGTCAAATAAGATTCTACCTTCTGACCTTCTAACTTATTCCCAAAATGTCTGACCTACTCTTGTTTAAGCAACTCTCCTGACTCTCTAACCCCTTAACCAGTTTATTAATAAGGGATTCCATTCGTGAATTTTTGGAATTAGCATCGGTTCCTCGGTGGAACATATGCACCACTCTACTCTTTGTAATCATCCTTTCACCTTAAATCACAATCACAATCTTGTTCTCTATCTCTATAGCCTGAATTTTTGTAACTGTCTCTATAGTAGTTTCGACCTTGATGCCCTTGCCTTGTGTTCCAAGAGTCTTGGTTAGACCCTTGGCCCTTTGCTCAAAAACCCACCACCTCTCGATCCAGGTACTTAGCCTCCACATTAGATTCATAATAGTCATGCCTAGGTGTTTTTCCTTGTACACCTACGGAATGCACCTTCTCATCACCTCTAGCCATAATTTGTTTAGCTAGCAAGCAAATTTTTGTCCTCAACTGTGCGACCTTTTAAGCTACAGATTCATCCAAAGCCTGTTGTGCTGCCGAGGCTCCAATAACATACATCCCAGTAGGTGTATCTGCCTCCCGAGCATGCTATCCTCGATTGTTCTTAGTGATACGATCTAAAATCTCTAAATCTTGTTCCCATATCAAACTTATAAATGCTCCGCCAGTAGTAGTATCGGTGACAGCCTTGGTATTGGTGTTTAATGCTCCGTAGAAGATCTCAAGTAAATTTCAACCATCCATCCTATGGTTTGGAAAATTTTCCAACTTCTTCTTGAACCGAAGTGCTTCAGAATGTAGATGTCTGAAAGTGTAAATTTCATCCTTCAACTATAGCATCTTGGAGGGTGGAAAAAATCTCTCTATAAATTAATTTCTCAAATCTTGCAAGTAGTGATGTAACTTCGTGGTAACTCAGCCAGCCAAAAAGTCAGTTCTCCTATTAGGGAGAATGGAAACAATCTCAATTGACGCCTCTTGGTCAACTCCATGCAAATTATATGAAGTGTAGACCCCCATAAAGTTTATCACATGCATGTTTGAATCATCTGTAGGAAGACCGGCGAATACGCCTTTCCAGTTTAGCAGGTGGATTATGGCACTTCTAATATCAAACTTAGTGCCCTGAGGTAACTCTGGTGGAATAATGGAACCAGTCTCAACCCACTGGAAATAAGGCACATTCTCTTCTTCAGGATCATCATAAACCGACATATAAGGTCTTTGTGGTAGCTTTTGCACCCTCAATCTTCTTTGTCTCTCTTTAAGTTCAGCAAGGCGTTGTACTGCTTCTTGCATTCCTTGATGATCTATATCTGCTTGTCTAAGAGCTACTTGTCTCACATTCTCCTCGATTGTTAATTGAGCTAGGATTTGCTCAGTCGTTTTATGACAAGCGGGATGAATTAGTGAGTGGTTATGAATACCTCCCGCTATTGCAGGATCCTGAACTCTATCAGTGTTCATTATTCTTTGATTTTCTCTCAGTATTATTTCTATCTCAGTATCAAGTGGAATCATGGGATTGCTTTGAATCCTAGTGTTGGGAATACACTGGTGTGTTCCCTCAAAAGTATAGAAAAATAAAACCAATCAACTCTAACAAGCAAACCAATCAACTTCATAACCGTATTCCCCGACAATGGCACAAAAATTTGATGTCACCCAAACTATACCTCCAGAAAAGTATAATGTGATCGTTAAATCAAATATAGAACCCAACTAGGCTAGGGTCGATCCCACAAGGAATAGGACAAAAGTCTGTCAAATGTTTGTCTGAGTAATTGGCATATAAGGAAAAAAGGGGATTTCATGTAAACAAATTGTAACAATAACAATTGTTGATTGTCGGATTTTTGATTAATATGAGACAAGCACTAGGACTGTGATCCCCAAGATTCCTTAACTTCACCGGTTACTTGTGCTGGCAAACTGTCTTGTTGTATTGCATGCAAAACCTAAAGTGCTGGCAAACTGTCTTGCTGTATTGCATGCAAAACCTAACAAGACAGGTTCATCTAAACATCTCTCGACCTTAGTTAGATGAATTTCACTCTTGTCCTCTCGGTCTCCGAGTGTCGCACTACTAACCCTTTTTCTTGAGCTCAGATTAACTATCCCTATTATAACTCAAGTTATTAGATGAATATTGAGAGCTTTAAATATCTGTTGTTATTCCCTTTTCTAATCTCAACTTCTCTCTTGAGAAAGTTTAGAAAATAGGCGAGACCCTAGAGATTGCAACCACTAGAAGGTCAATTATAATAAAGGAAATACTAATACATTCAATCACACCGATTCAGAATTGCTTCGTACTTTACTCATTTTGTTAATTCCACATGGTTCACACAACCCTAGTTATGGGGTTTAGCTACTCATGATTGTAAGAACAGAAGAAAAATTCAATGTTCAAAACATAATTATAGACACACCATAAGAATAAAACTCTGAAATCTCAATAAAAATCAAAACCCTAGAATCGATGTTTTAGATTACAAGATCACTGTGTTTTTGAATCTCAAAATAATGTAACAGAATCCTTAAAATAATGTAATAACTAAATCCTAAACATAGGACAACCTAAGGGTATTTATAGATACAAAGTGAATCCTATCCTAAACAAAGTAGGCGAAAAAATTTGTCAACTTTCAACGGACCGTGACTTAAAGTCGTGAGATCAACCCACGAATCGTGGGTCCAGACCGTAGGAATCAGGACTCAATGAAAACTCTCAGGAAGTGACTCATGGGATGGACCCATGGTCCGTAGGTCGACCTACGGTCCGTGAGTCACAACTGTGGGTCATTCCTCCGACTTTGACTTTTCTCTTTTGTCTTCAAATAATTCGTTCCAGTTCATGGTTCTTCCCTTTTTGTCTATTTTGCCTTTAAAACCTATTCTCTTGCAATATAGAATAGAAAATGCATCTTACTTACCAAACATACCCAATACATATTTTTCATGTTTTATACATCGAAAGTGTCATGAAACCATGGCACATGAGACAACTGGACTTTTTTCTAGTTTTGAGACATTATCATCAACCGCTTGTGTCCTCCCTTCACCTTTAGCCCTCCCTTCCACTTCTTCTAAATGTTCAACATTTGGATCATTTGAATTAGGGACTTCATTATTTGGTTTATGAAGCCTTTTCCTCTTTCTGCTTATTTTCTCCTCAACCTCTCTTTCATTGAGGTCTTTATCAAGATTCACAATATTTTTAACCGGAGTCCTACCAGTTCTAGTTAAAATTGCGATGATATGGGCATAATTTTTTAGATTTGACATGGTGTCACTAGGTAAGCCACTCTTTTGCCTTGAGTTTAGATGAGCTGATATTTAGACCAATTATGTTTCAAGTTGCTTTATTGAGGGTGAATGCAGGGTGACTATTTGATTGAGTTGTGAAAGTTGTTCTTTATCTCCCATAACATCTTATTACTCCCCGTGACCCCCCATAAGGATACGAGCAAGCACATCTTTTTTCTTATAACTTTTTGGGTCCACGAGGGCAGTCTCTTTACCTTTTTGCCAATTGTGAGAAGGGATGTATATAGCATGGTTGTGTTCTTTGTCTCTCTAATGACGATCCCTATCTCTTTCCTTCTCCCTTCAATCTTTATCATGATCTCGGTCCTTTCAATCACGGTCTTTCCAATCACTGTCCCTTTTCTTCCAACTTTGATTCTCGCTTTCCCTTTGGTAGGTAGGTCGGGAACCCCCCATTTGGTTAAAAAAAACTAAATCTCTTCATCAAGTGACTTTGTATCATCATCTTTTCTTTATTTACTTTTGAGGCAACAATATTGACCGCTTTTGGAGTCTCTCCCATGACATGTTTTGTGAGGAGATCAAATTGTGTCATTACTTTGGCCATGTTTTCATCTCTCTCCTTATATTTCTTCCTTACTTCCTGGCTCACATAAGACATGGAGGGAGCCCCCACAGCCACCTCGGTATCTTGTATGTACCATGCTTTAATCTTCTTTGTCACTTGGTCCAACAACTCCGAGGCAACTCTAAAAGTTTGATTGATTAATGACCTTATGGCTGCATTATCTGCCACTATCTTTTTTAATTGGTCCAATGACCTATAGAAGATTTGAAGAAAAATGTTATCTGGCACTTCATGATTAAGGCACTATAGTAATTTCTTCTTCAACCTCAACCATGCTTCATGTAATGGTTCACCAGTAATTTATTGGAATTTTGTGATCTTATCTCTCAATTGAAGAATTCAAGATGGCAGAAAGAATCAGTCTAGGAAGGCCTCCGTAAATTCCACCCAATATGTTATAGATCCTTCGGGCAACTCTCACAACCACAACACCACTTCACCCGTCAAAGAAAATGGGAACAACCTCAAGTGATGAACTTGTGTGGAATGTTTGCAATGTCGAACGGGTTACAAACATCTATAAAATTTTTCAAATGGATGTTTGCATCTCATGAGCTTGTCCTCCAAATAGTCCTTTAATTTAGAGTAATTGAAGAATCACATTAGTGACGTAGAAGACCACATTGCCCACCGTAGGTTGTATGCGAATTTCACTTGCCCATCTGGTGTCACACAAGTGATCTTCATCATCAAGTTTCCCATCAAAGGAGCAGCGTCACTACCATGTTTACTTATTTGGTCTTGGTTTATATTATCACCTACATAAGACAAAAACAACAAATAAAGTAGAGTTTATAATATGGTTAACAAAAGTAAATAATAACACTACAATGTATGAATGCTATGTTTCATTCTTCGGCAACGGTGCTATTTTGATAGCGCTGAAATACACCTCAAGATGTATGCCATCTCTACAATATAATTTTTACCCAACTTGGAGGTGGGATCGATTCCACAGGGAATGAAGGCGATAGGTTCACCTTCGAGGGTCACAAGTGACTAGGTGTTTGCTCGTCATTCTAAAATAATGCAATAAAGTAAAATTGGGGGAGTAATTTAAAACAATGCAAAAGTGAGCACTAGAGTTTGTAATCAATAGTTAAATGGACTTGGGGTTATGCTTTCATGAGAGTGAGTACATGCATGGGTAAGTGAATATTTGCCTAAGTTTGATTAATAGCTATGGGTAGGCTAGGTCTTAAATTTTAATTTCAATCTTTCAATTAAACATTAAACATTACAATTGGGTTCATTCAAACACCTCACTAGTGGTACATTATAACCAACCTACAACCTTGATTTAGTAGCCTTATGTCTAAGAACTGCTATAAAATGATAGATATCAAGTCATAGTTGACCACTACTCCTTACCCATATCCCTTTTGTTAACGATGGTAAGAGATCTAGGGTTAACTAAAACTTCCAACCTCCAATCATAAATTAATACATAAAGTACAAGTCAAACCCATGCTAATTAATCAATTAAAGAGGCAACTAAGCAACACCTATACAATTGCCACTACTCATTCATACATAACCCCAAGATGGAAATTTAGCTACTCATAACAAAAGATATGAGAAATATACCCATATCTTCATTAAGATCCGCCATATAATCCAAATAATCCAAGAGAATTCTAAATTGAAAGCAATAACTCAAACACAAGATAGCTAAAATTCACTCTAGGGTTTCAATTACAAACTCTCAAATATCAAAATTGACAAGAATATGGCTTCAAGATGCCAAAATGTCTTAAATAGCTTCAGTAAAAATGTGCTTTTAAATTGTAAAAATGCCACCTTATCCAATTCAGCGGATGACACACCATCGCCGAACCACTCGGTGATATGTTGAATTATACTTGCCTAACTGAATCGACATTAACTTTAAGCCCCAGGGATTGGCTTCTGTAACTTTTGGTGATGGGGAGTTGCTGTGTCGATCTGCTCGGCGATACACTAAATTGTTCTTCCCTACCATCTAACTTTTTGGATTTAAATTTGGCTGAAGTGCCACTTTCTCTGATGGGATCTTCCATTTGGTGATACGCCTAGCCTTTTGGTGATGCACCAATTTTCTTTAGAAATGCTCCTTGCACTTTGAGCTCCAATTTTCAATCTTTTTGCTTGTTTTCTCTTTTCCAATCACTTCTTGGCTTTTACCCTAAAAGTCAATCAAAACAACATTAAACTAACTCAAATTGGAAGTGAGGACTTGATTTCTTACCATTTTTAGGCTAAATGAGTCACAAATTTCTAACTCATCAACCACCTATATTGGGCCATACCTTTTCCACTTTTCCTTATATTTCATATACGCCTATGCCTTTCCAACCGACACCAAAACACGAACAAAACTTTGGCATTGCCAAACTCATATGGGAAAGAATGGACGCCATTGCAGCTAAAAATCAATCTAAAATGGCACAAAAATAGTCCAAATAAAAGAAAGATTTTGGCACCTATTGAAAGGACACAGAATTAGGAAACATGATGATCTACAAGTTATTTTTCTCCAGACGATGACATGATCTGCTCAAGTTTGGGTCCTATAATTCACGATAGTGACTTGGAGACCCAAGACCATGAAGCACCACACGAAGACTGCGATTCTATAAAACAAGGTCTTCTTAGTGATAAATAGTTTTTCCAGATCATGGTTTCCTAGGGAACAAATTGATCATATCTGATCAAGTTGATCCAGAACTTTATTTCCTAGAGAAAGATGATATTATAGATCACAATCCTCATGATCCAAAAAATGATGATCCTACGTAGGAATATATGTCATGTAATGAAGAGTTCTATGATGTTGATCCTATAAATACTCCGGAGGTGCAAGAAGAGGCCTTATTGAATAGTAACTCTATAGATGAATATTATAAAACTAGCAATACCAACCTAGATCTCAGTAAAGCATATAGCACATCCCCAAAGTCTGACAGATCTTACCAACTCTCTAATCGTTAAGTGAGGAACAAAAGATACATGTAGTATCGAAAATCCAAATTGAGATCCAAGTTACATGAACCTCTAGATGACGGGTCTAAGATGACCAGCCTCACCAAGTATTCTAGGAGAAAAAGTCATGGTAATGAAAGATGCTTCATCTATAATAGGATTGTAGACTTTGCAAAAGTTTGTTGCCATGACCCGAGTCTACACCTGGATGTAACACGGTACTAATAACCACAAGTGACCACAAACTAACCTATGGAATGGCATAACATTGATAACACTAAATACTAACTGGAAGCTATACTGCATCTGAGATAAATGCAGAAATAAAAGAGTCTGGACAAATACTAATACTAAAATAGAAAGTTGAAAGACTTAAAACTAAGTCTGATGAAAACCATAAAGTTAAAATGTCTACTGTTTATCTGAAAGCCTCTACTAACTGATAAGCTGCTGGGATAAGCCCCTAGCTAACTCTAAATGTTTAAAACTAGTAGTGATACTAAAAAGGAAATCAACCATGAACTTTAGTCCTCGGATGATGAGGACTCACCATTGACCACTGCTCAGGTGGCACTGTCGTACAAACCACGGGACTAATACGGAGCTTCTAAACCTATATAATAAAATGCTACAGTACAAAGAGAAAGTATGCAATTTGTACTTTGAATGTACTGACCATGTGAGATATGCATCTGTAAAATAACCTAAATATGATGGGAAAATATTGATGTACCATACTAGGATGCAAAACTAAATGTAAAGTTGAACTGAAGTACAATGTCCATGTATAGGATGTATATTTAATGATATGAAGTGATTATCTGAAAATTCATAAGTTTTAAGCAACTAAAAACTAGACTATAGGTCATGTACAAATACTAAGTCTGAAACTGTGGGAGGTTCTCATAAATGTCATAGACCATGCGAGAACGATGGAATTCAGCCTATAACCTAAGTTGGGAAGTTGTTCTATACCTTGAAAAAGGTAAGAACCATGACTAGTATAAATTCACTCATGAGCCCATTCTGGTGAAGGGAGACACTCTCAACTGGCTAGGACCCCTTAATCTATGGTGGCACCTAGTTTGGGACATGCGTTGACAGGACTAGTTTCTTCTCGGTGCCAAGTACTACTCCTATATTCTCATATTTGTGCTTATAATTATACTGAAATCTGAGTGTAACCCAGAACTAGTTCAATTTACTGTTATTGAACATGAATTAAATCGTGGAACTAGTTATATGCATTTCACTATGTTGTGAAAATCATGGAAACATGTTGTACTGATTACATGTACGAAAATATGCTCCAATTGGATAGTTCATGCTAATATCACAAGAATCTAGGATCTTTTATTAATAACATGCCAAACATTTGGGAAAACCATATCTAAGATCTTGCATAAAAGTGATATTCATTGTAATAAGATATTTTGGAACATGGATACGGAAACAATAATAAATTGGGATATTTGGGACCTTACCCTAATTCATGGAATTCATATAAAACTAAACTTGAAACCAAATTTTGGGCATGAGGGTGAAAGGAGACCCTCACTAAATACCCATATAACTAGAATTGACAAGGTTTGAACATGGATTGGAAGGACTTGAAGTTTCTGGTGAAGAACTATAATTCTCTGAGTTAAAAGTTGAATCACTTAGTTTCTCTGAGTTTGTCTTATGTTTAGAGGTAACTAGGGTATTAGCAGTAGTTTAGGCTTATATATCCATCCTTAAAACATCAAAGACGACATGGTTTATGGGTTAAAATAGTTGGAAAGGACTAAAATACCCTTGAAAAAAACATTTTTAAAATCTGATTATCACGTCGGATGAGCCACAGGATGACCCATCCTATGGACTAACAAGTTGTTGGTTTGACTCGTGGTCACTACGACCTTTTTATTATGTTTCTAGATCTTTCCCAACTACCACATAGATTAACTCATTAGTTGTCATCATGAGTTATTCTGAGTGAATTGTTGGTTCCTGGCTAAGGCTGCCTAGTGACCAATGACTACATCCCATGACTCGTTGGATATCATAATGGCTCATGGTATACACTCGTGGACATTGAGGTAATATATCAAGTTTTGGGACATTGACATGAGTTCATCAAGACGAGTCATATAACAACTCGTCCTAACTCACTATGAGTCATTGTCACTAGACGTCCTGAGGGAAATTTCTAGTTTCCAACTAGTTTTCTGTACAAAGTTTGAAATTTGACTTCGGGAATTTTGAGTTTTTACATTTGTCCTCACTCGAGAAAGTAAAAAAGGTCTATTCAACTCTTAGCTGACATAGACGATCATACTGGCATCTGCCCCAGCATCAATGATTACGCCAAAGTTGTCTTCTCCCTTACAAAAAAACCGATGGGAAAAAATCTCTTTCCCTTAAAAATCAATCAACAATCAAATGATTCGCTATTCTAGATATCCCAGGCAAAGGAAGAAGAATTCAACTTTATGCCAAATGCAGAAACCACTTATGTCAAACTAGAAATCTACCCAACAAAATGGGACAAACCAATTCTGGTTATCTTTTTCATGGACACAGGTACAGCTACCTCCACGCTCAACCCTACAATCCTTCATAAAGATCAATAGATTCCTTATTTCAAAAATTTTAATACTATCTTGAAAGGGATCTTGACGGCCAGAGTTGTCACAAAAAATCCCATCATGATTGAATTCTTCCCATGAGTACAATTTAGAACCAAATTACTTGGTTCTAATATCCCAGGGGTAGACCTCATAATTGGACTTGATACTTATAAATAGTTTAAGGATCAACTTAGGGTTTACAAACAAGGTATAGCCTTCAGGGAGAAGTTCAAGCCATATACCACAATTATAATACTATTCCCAATCACAGATGAAGAGCAAGTCAATAAAGTTTAATGTCAGTTGATAGAGGAGTCATGTGCGGAATCCATCAAATAGTTTATGAAGAAACATAACAAGCCTTTATGGCTAAATAAAGAATTTTTCCATAGGCTCCCATTTAATAAGTATGAAAATATCAACACTACGAAGGCAAGCCATTAATGGATGCACCCTATTCACCTTTAATTTTCCATGAAGGAATACTGAGAACTCTTAGATTTTGGTCTAATCAAGCCATCTGATTCCCAATAGTATTGTGAAACTTTTTACTTTAAAAAATGAGTTGAACAAACCAGAGGTAAATTATGATTAGTTATCAATTACCAAACCCTTAACCATTTCCTTCTATATGATAAATTCCCCATTCCAAATAAACTGACCTTATTCTCACACTTAGCCAAAGAACCTAGTTTTCCAAAGTTGATCTAAAATTGGGTTTTTGGAAATCGGGTTTACACCTAAAAGAAAGAGCCGAAATGGGTTTTTGCATACCTGATAATCACTACCAATGGAAAGTTATGCCATTTAGACTCAAAACTTCACCATTTCGATTCCAAAAGGCTATGATCAAAATATTACAACCCATTTTCCATACATCACTTTTTACATAGACAACATATTGTTGTTCAATAATACTTTGGCGGAACAGTTTAGCCTGCTTTGCCAATTTTATGTCTTCGTGAAGACATATGTGATTATGTTCTCAGTGCAGTAGATGACTCTTACAAAATATGAAATTGACTTTTTGAGAACGCATTTTTCCCATGGATCATAGAGTTCAGTGCCACACATCTACCAAGACCTGCTCAAATTTCCTAATACTAATTCTCAGTAAAACAAATCTAGTAGTTTCTTGGGGTGATTAATTATGTCAGAGACTTTATGTCTAATGTCTCTACATACATTTCTCCACTCACAAAGATGCTCAAAAAGAATTCTCCACCTTGGGGAAAGGAACAATATGATGCGATTCAAAAGATTAAAGAAATATCAAAAGATGTCAAGACTCTCCACATTCCCTCAAATGGAAACATGATATAGCATACTGATGCTACCAATTGTTATTGGAGTGCACTACTGTTGGAAGAAATAGATGGCCAATAGAAAATATGTGAATATGCAAGCGAAAAGTTCAAAGATACTGAACAACATTATTACTCCACATTTAAGGATATTATCATTGTAAAGAATGGGATTAGGAAGTTCAACATCTTCCTAATTTACACCGAGTTTTTGGTCGAGATGGACATGACAACCTTACCTAAAATGCTCCAGATAAATCCAAAAATCAGCTCGAATACATATATTTTTGGATGGGCACAATGGTTCACTCTGTATAAGTTTTAGGTATAACATCTCAATGGAATAAATAATGTCATAGTATATTTCCTATAAAAATCGAAAGAATTTTACAAAATAATTTCAATAGCGCAAGACAAGAGATAAATGAAGCCTTCTATCAACCTTCGTAGACCCCATAACAAACATGGCATCGACTGGTTGATGGTTGAAGGATACATTAGCCCACCTCAATATCTTCAACAATATTGACATCAAAGTTTCAAAGAAAACTACATATGCAGTAAATTTAAAGAAAAACACTTTGAAAGGTCAAAGTTTCAACAATCCATCTACATTAGATATAGTGAGTGTTTGGGGTAAACAGGTGGATATTTCTGAGTGCACCATCCAGCGCTTCTCATTTGGTCCAAATTTTTTGAACCACCCCCTACAAATATTGCTAAGTATACCTACCACGATGATGTAGTGAATATGTGACGAAGATGCCACATGAGGAGAGGTTAAAGCAATTCAATTTAATTGCAAGAAAAATCACTAAGAGGAAAGAGAAAAATGATTAGGTGGTTGGTAGAGAGCGGATTACAAAGGCTTCTCTAAATTTCACTGCTAAGTTCTTGTGGCCCATTATGTGAAATAGGCTGTGTACAACCAATAATAATAATGCCTTGACTCCTGACCACAAAGTTCTAGTGGCAAGTATTATGTATAGGTGTACCCTGAACATAGCCTAATATATTACGGAGGATATTCGAGAGTGTTCACACAAATACAGCAGAAGTATTTGATTCTCATGTATTGTCAGTGCATTATGTGATCAACCCAATGTACCGATCTTTACAGGAGTGTGGGGGTAACTCAGATAGAAAACATTCATTTAATTCATGATGATACAAATTAATTTGCTAGGACAAAGGCCCAACCTTTGAGATCTTGTGGTGCTGCACCATTTGAGGGGATGATAGATGGGACTGAGCAAGTTTATATCCCCATCTAGCTCAAATCATGTTGAAATGGCTGCTACTGAGATGCAAAGTTAGACTGTAGCCATAAAGGCTGAATCTATTGAAACCACCACTACAACCCCTACAATAGCATAATCAGTTCCCCGTCTTTCTACTGTTGGTACGAACATAGTTATGTAGAATTTTTTATAGAGTTCAGTGAGGCATCAATCTCATATAATGAAGCAGTTGGAGTAGTTACTAAAGCAGATTAAGTCATGGGTTAAGTTTAAGATTACGACTTCTATGTCTAGCCTTAGGAATGTACTTGTTTAGTCTGTGCAAGATTTTCATGGATACATGGATGTCTTTGAGTTAAGGATAAATGAGAGGTTTCATGTTCTACAGGCTTAGAGTTAAATAAGATGTCAGATGAGCTCACACAGTTGTAAGTTGAGGTTACAACATTATCTAAGTGACATGCTATTATGATTTTGGCTTCTATTATCCTATCACTGAGGATCCAAAGGAGGATTTCTTTGATTTCTTTGCATATATGGAGCCCCTACTGATAAAGGGAGACAAAAAAGAGTAAGTATGAGGCTAATGAGAACCCACGGAGGGTGCTCAAGAGAGTGCACATATATCTTCATGATGCTGAATTGGATTCCCGATAAGAGTCTTAGCAAAAAGAGGATGTTGATCAGGTTTGAGCTCTAGGAGAGTCCACTAATGTGGAACTTGTAAGTTCCAGTGTTTCTTTAGGTGAACCCCTTACGATCGAACCTCAGACATTAAGTATACCGTCTACCGCCGACACCACGCCTGCTGAGGATATTATTGGGGATTAATCTACAAACCCCAATTTAATAACAGACACTTGCAATTAGGGTGCCATAGTTAAGTCCTACTTCCTTTGTTTAGAGTTTATATGCTTTAGGGGCAATGCATGTATTTTGATGGGGATTGGGGTAGTTATGTATGTACGCCTACTCTAGGGTTTTAATTGCTGCATTTTTTCCCAAGGGTGTTTTAATTTCTGTTGAACCAACATGTTTAGCTAGTTTTTACTTTTTTGTGTGTGTTTGGTGTTTTTGTTGTTTTGAAGAATATTAGAAGAACTTAGATCAGTCTAGAATAAGCAATGGTGGCAACTGTAAATACTGGTTTTGAAATAGAAATGTTATGAAAAAAGATACCCCCCTAAAATTTTGATTGTTGGCTTCATTACTTTGATATATTGACCTCTATGGCTCTATTTATGACATTGTGATAATTGATGTGATAATCAGTGCTTAAGCTAGGGCATGAACTCAATAGCTAGAATTTTTTCCCTTTTCTCTCAAATTTTCTTTTACTATTTCTTTTGGTATGGCCCCACATCTATCAGTAGAGCTTTTCCAGCAATAGAACTAGTCATAAAAGGAGTGTAATGATGATGCACCTCCAACCCAAAAGGAATTAATCACAAATTCATCTCACAACTCCGAGAAATTGGAAAGAATAAAATTCATTGTAGCTATTTCTGATGAGCAGTGAGAAGAGATGAAAATTTCCAATGATGATTCTGGAGTTATTGGGATGATTTCAAGCCGTGAAATGGATACAAGAGCCTATGATACACCTTCAATTCAAAATTATAAGGATTTTAACATCCCAATTAAAGGATTGAAGGGGGAAATTTGAACACTATTGAACCAAAATCCCCAACGGCGGGTTCTCAAATTTGAGCATCTCTTGATGAAATTCATGATGATGTTAGCATGAAAGTGGGTAGAGGATATCCTAACACACCTGTGGGGAAAAATTCAGATGTCTTAAAAGAGGATTCCACCGGCGAATTTAACCAAACTCAATGTCAATCTATTTTTGGGGAGGTAAGGAATGATAATATCTCAAAAGCCCAATTTCTATAGCTTCTAATGGTTCCATTTATAATTTAGTGTTTTTAGCTCTAATTCATCAAAATCAGAGGAAAATGTTAATTCAAAGAAATTGATTAAAAATTCACAACATGGATTGATGGAAGAGGATAACAGGAGTGTTGATAAGTTAAAAGCCCATCAGAAACATCTCCTAACCCATTCAATTATGGTTTTATAATTCATGCACCTATTGATTTGGTTGGAGAGGGTGCTCTGATTAAAGTGAATCAATTTGAGCAATTGGAATCGACTGATAATGACATGGAGAAGATGAATTATTTAAAAGCCCCATCATATTATCCCAAGCACTCATCTAATTTGAATTCTAGGGTTTCTGCAGAGGTTGTTATTGTTCATGACTCTAATGATGAAAAATCTTAAAATTCTGAGCTTACTAAGGCTGATGATGATGGTTCTAGTTCAAAATTGAAGTAATTTTCAGGTGAGTCTTGTAATCCTATTACTACTAGTGATCAAAGTATGAAAGTGATGCCTAATGAGACTAAGAAAGGAAAAACTGTTAAGAAAAATGGTGCTAAGAGTGATGGTCATAGTGCTAAATCTTTTACAGATTTGTCAAACCCCTGCCCTTATGTGCCTAATAGTAAACCTTTAGTGGTGTCAAATAATTTTGGGAATGTTGATAGTGATGATCCCAAACCTACTGATTTTACTGATAAATGTAAGGAAAAAGAGGAAAACCTCAACCCTGACATCAAAAAACAACCTCAACCTAATGCTTGGAACAACAAAATACCTTATCCTACAGCTTCTATTGTGTCCCATGCTATGGTGACTAATTCGAGCACTCAAGAATTTATGAAAGTGTTTGTAATTTATATTACTACTCCTAAAATTACGACCAAGCAGGGGTTGCCAGCAGTTGTATTTAGGCTTGATGATTTTAAGCAGAAATTGGCAGTGATATGTATATACACACTAATTGGTAAGTTTACTAATACCATGCCTAAGATGAAGATTGTTAGGAAGCAATTAATCTTGCAAACTGAGCTTGGGGGGTGGTGGTGTTAAACTGACCCATTTTAATGCTATACACTTATATATTGACTTGGAAAATAAGAATGGTCACACTATTGTGTGGTCAAAAGGGAGAATGTATATTGAAGGACAACTGATGAGATTTAAACTGTGGACACCTACTTTTAAACCCCAAAGAAGAGACATCTCTGGTTTCTATATGGTTTTTTTTACTTGAAATACCTTGGCACTGTTATTGTATGGAGGTTGTGGCCCCTTTACTATCACCAATTTGCAAAGCTTTATTTCTGGATCTAGCAACATACAAGAAGACAAGAGGTAGTGTAGCTAAAGTTAAAATTTAGGTTGATCTTACTAGAGATAGGCCTACTCATGTGTTGATGGGGTATGATGAAGATGAAAATGGTGAAGGTAGATGGCAAAATATTCAATATGAAGGGGTTCCTGACTATTGTATCTATTGTAAACACCAAGGACATCTTCTTATGGCTTGTACTATTAAGAGAAAGGATGATGAAGCAAAAAGAAGGAAGGAGATAAAAGAAGTTGAGAAATATGCTAAGGTGCAACAAATTGACAGTGACAACAAAACAATCCAAAGAGATGAAGCTGAAAATTCAGCACCGGAAAGACAAAAAGATAGTGACCAATTAAAAGAGGTCAACAATGTTCCTAATCAAGATCAGTGGCAGAATAAAAGAAGAAGGGGTAGAAAAAATACTCAATCATAGCAACAACACAACCAGCGGCAGCAGAATGATATGGGCCTTCAAAAACAAGCTTACAAACCTAAATCACCTCAACACAAGGGTGCAACAAATCAACAAAGTAGTCAGCGGGCAGGTATGAGTTCTTATCTTAACACTAAAAATCCCAAAGATTGTAATATTGATTCTGGAGTACAGAATCAATTACCCCAAACTCATGACACTATAAATGAATATGTTGAACCCAATTCCTAAAATCCCAAAAATAATGGAAGTAATTAGAATAGCAAAAAGCTTAGCACTATTGTTGGAAGAAATGCTGAAAAAACTACTGAAGAGAATGTTACTCAAAATACTATAGATGTTGAAAATTTCCTAAAAAGGACCCAAAGTATTTACTCAATGCTTCATCAACCCCACCCCAAAAGTTTTAAAATTTTATATGGTGATGAAGTTGATGAGGGTGAGGATGGTGCACAGTAAAACATTACTAACATGCAGGAAGGGTTTTTTAAAGGGCAGGGTTTAGAGTATAGATCCCCTGCTGCCACTATACAAACTCAACATGCTACTAACTTTAATTTAATTACTGAGAATCAGAATGTTATGACTGAAAAAGTTCAATATTTAGAAGTTCAGTTTCAGGATATAGAAGTAATGAACGAGGTACAGTTTCAGGGTTCAAAATTTGATAAATCTAATGAGAAGGGTGCAAAAGATCTTAGTACTCCTATTAGTGCTTCTTTAGATAATGATCTTGATTAGGTGATGTTTTTGGTACAAATGATAGGGTGAGAGAATCTTCCCATCCTCTCAAAAATAATTCTACACTTGTATTCATCAAGAAGAAGAGAGAGTAGATTAAAAAGAGATAAGATAGAGGTGATAATAGAGAAAAGTAGTAACAACAAAGTGATAATTAGAAAATTATTTTATTGACTGAGCAAGTAGGTTTATAAGTTGTTCCTCTACAACTTAATGAGCAGAAGATTGATAATCCTAAATATCCATGTACTCTCAATACTATCACAGAAGTTTCCAATTCAGAGGTGAATATTAAAGATGATTATAGGGTTATCTATTTAGAAGATGAGCTTGATAATGCTACTCTTACTATGGAGGAGGATGAAGAAGATAATACCAGTGATCACCTAATTAGATCTTTTGGTTCCACATTTGAGCATGAAGTTCAAGTTGAAGTCCAGAAAGTCGATGATAAGCAGGGTTTTTCCCCCCAAGAGGTCAAAAAAAAAGAGCTACAGAAACCAAGCATACAAATACTAGTAACTCTATTGTTGTTGACAAAATCAAAACCAAGTCCCAATCTAAAAGTTTAGATAATTAATACAATATGTTGGAATGCTATGAGTATTGATACTCTAGGAGTTTTGGATAAACTATAAAGACTCATGAATTTTCACAAGCTGCCTTTGATTTCTCTTCCTGAACCAATGACAGATAATTGGAAGTTGGATTTTTACAAAGTTCAACTTACAATGGAAAATGTTGCTTGCAGTGAGAATGGGAAAATTTGATTGTACTGTGTTAGACAAAGACGATGAACAAATTACTTGTGAGATCAAACATATGAATCATCCCATTAAATATCTCAAAACTTTTGTTTGTGCTAAGTGTAGAGATTATATGAGTAGAGAGATTTGGGATAAAATTTTACATTTTTCCAGTTTCACCAAACCTTGGTGCATTATAGGTCATTTTAATGTCATTGTTGATATTAAGGAAAAGTTGGGTGGTCAGATGTATAACATGATTAAGAGCTTTGATTTTATAGGTGTGATTGAAGCTTGTGGTTTAACTGTCTTGGGCTTCCTTGGTCAGAAGTTTACTTGGTGCAACCATAGAAAGGCTAATGCTTGGATTTGGAAAAGGCTTGATAGGGCAATGGTCAATGACCAATGGCTGGATATTATGCCTCACTCTTCCATCACTCACCTTTCTTCTACAGGGTTAAATCACTGCCCTTTGCTACTGGAGATTACTGAGAGACAAGAAACTATGGTTAAAACCTTCAAGTTCTTGCACTATTGGGTAGATAATCCAATATTTATGGACATTATTAAATCCTGCTGGACCAGACCTGTAGAAGGCAATCCTATGTCGATGTTTCATATGAAAATGAAGAGGGTTTCTAGTACTTTGAGTTGCTGGTCTAAGAGTGAATATGGGGATATTTATACTGGTGTGAAATAGTGTGATGAGAAGGTTAAAGTTGTTGAAGAAAAAATTATCACCAATAACACTTGGGAGGTTAGAACAAGGCTAAATTCCATCCATGTAGAGTATATCCGGTATCTTAAGGTGGAACAAGTTGTTTTGAAGTAAAAAACTCAACTTCATTAATTCAAGGATGGAGATGCTAATTCCAAATACTTTCATTCACTGGTGAGGGAAAAAAAAGGAGACTTTTCATTCATAAAATTAGTAATGATCAACGTGTGTGGATTCAAGGTGATGAAAACATAGCCATGGCTACTTGTGCATATTTTCAAGGTATTTTTATTGGTGAAGAAAAGCTTATTGATGAGAAGGTTATTAAATGCATTCCTAAATTGTTCAGTGACAACTCGAATCAATAACTTCAAGATATGCCTACTATTGATGAATTAAAGCAAGTGGTATTTTCTATGAGAGCAACATCTGCTGCTGGTCTGAATGGTATGAGTGGTAGATTTTTTTAGGCTTGTTGGGATGTTATTTGCAGTGATTTATTGGAAGTAGTGCAATACTTCTTTTATTTTCTTGAGATGCCTAAGTATTTTTGACATACTTGTTTGGTTCTACTCCTAAAAGTGGACCATCCTATTAAGCTCTCTGATTTCAGACATATATCTCTCTGTAACTTGACAAATAAGATCAATTCCAAATTGATTTGCCTCAGGCTTGCTCCAATTCTACCTTATCTTATTTCTGATAATCAGACTGGGTTTGTCAAGGATAGAAGCATCTCAAAAAATATTATGCTTTCTCAGGAAATTATCCACCAGATAAAAAACCCAAAGAAATGTGACAATATAGTTATTAAATTAGACATGGACAAGGCCTATGGTAGCGCTTCTTGGTCATACATATGCTAAGTTTTGAGAAGGATGGGTTTTCGTGAAAGATTTATTGACATGATGTGGAGGATAATGACTAATAACTAGTATTCTATTATTTTCAATGGGTCTAGACATGGGTTTTTTCACTTTACTAGAGGGCTCAAGCAGGGTGATCCACTTTTTCTAGATCCCTTCATACTTGGTACTGAGGTCTTATCTAGATTGATGAATAATTTGCACAATCACTATCTTTATCAGGGTTTTCAGATTTAAACTAAAGGTCCTCAGGTGAATCATTTGAGCTTTACAGATTATGTCATTATCTTCACATCAACTTGTGAATATTCATTACAACTTATTATCCAGACTTTGCAAGTTTATGAGAGAACTTTTGGTCAACTAATTAATAAAGACAAGAGTCGCTTCATGATTCCCTCTAAATCACCTCTTGAAGTTGTTGATAAGGTCAAGTTCATCACTGGGTTCAACCACAAAGATAGTCCAATTACTTATCTTGGATGTCTATTTTACATTGGTGAGCCAAGAATTATCTACTTTACAAGTATGGTTGCTAAGGTGATATCAAAGATCAAAGGGTGGCAAATAAAAATGCTAGCTAAGTCATAGAGGCAGAGTTACTCTTATGAAGACAGTATTGTGGTCTCTCCCTATTCATTTGCCCACAGTTATAACCCCTACTTCTACTACTCTTAAATAAATCAAAGGCTTGATTGCTGATTTTTTTGTGGGTTGGAAGAATGAGAAAAATAAATATCACTGGGCTTCGTAGGACACCCTCTGCTATCCATATGATAAAGGAGGTATTGGTGTTAAACAGCTAGATGATATTTGTCTGTCTCCTCAATATAAAAAGTGGTAGATTTTCAGATCTAAGAGATCATTATAGGGTGATTTTCTCAAAGATAAATATTCTCAAGGAGCCAACCCGGTCATCAAGAAGTGGTATACTAGTAATTCTCTTAACTGGAAGAAAATGATGAAGCATAAGAGTACTGTTGAAACTCATATTCAATGGTATTTAAATTCTGGTACTTGTTCATTTTGGTAGGATGATTGGCTTAGAATGGGACCTCTTGCTTATATACCAAGACAAAACAACATGACAGTTTCTCAGGTTCTTAACAATGGAAATTGGGATGAAGAGTTAGTTAGACCGCATGCACCTCAGGCCTTTGTTCAGTACATTCTCCATACTACTTTAAAATATCAAGAAGATGTGCAAGAACAAGCTATCTGGAAGTTAAATAAAAGTTGTAATTTTGTATGTTGTTCAGCCTAGGAGCTAGTAAGAATGAATAAAAATAAATCCATGTCTGAGGCAAAATCACACCCCATTCAAGATATCGTTCCTTCTTTGGATAACCCTCAGAGGAAAACTTCTAACAAATGAAAAAATCACCTCTTTTGGTCATAATGCAGTAGCGTGCTCTTATTGCTATAGGAGAGGGCTTGACTCTATTGACCATATATTTGTTTCTGGAAGCTTTGCTAGACATATTTGGAATTATTTCTCTGATTGTTGGGGAGTGGAGGCTGTAGTTACTCCCTTGAGAAATTTACTTATGAAATAGTGGATTACTAGGCAAAACAATGTTGTGCATAAGCTCATGCTCCAATAAACTCCCTTCTTTATCTTTTGGAACTTATGGAAGAATAGGTGTGCAAGTAAGTATGGGGGAAACATCTCAAGTGCTACTAGAGAAAAATTCTCAATTATCAAGGAGATTAACATGCTACAGCATACAATTTTTCCTTATATTTACTAGCCTAACAATTGGAGGGACTTAGTGTTGATTGCTGAAAATTGTCAACATGAAATGAGGGTGGTGCAAGTTAATTGGTTTACACCTCCCTCTTCCTTTATTAAATATAACACTAATGGTAGTGCAATTGACAACCCAGTAAAGATAGGTGTTAGTGGTATTTTGAGAGATCACAATAGCAGGTTGATCTATGCATTTGTTACACCTCTTTGTTTTGGTTCTAATAACCAACCAGAGGTTCAGGAGACTATTCTTGGCATTGCTTAGTGCATTTAACAAGGTAATTGCAGGGTGATACTTGAGGTTAATTAATAATTACTTGTGAGATGGCTTAGATAAATCATAACTCCACCTTGGAACATCATCAGATACATCAATGAACTTTAGGATTTGATCAAGTTGTTGGATTATTTTCATTGCAAACATGTCTATAGAGAAGGTAATTTTCCAGGAGATACTCTCTCCAAACATAGTCACCTAGTTGATAATCCTCAACATTTCTATAACTATCAGCAACTCCCATAAGAAACTAGAGGTTATTTCACTTTTGATAAAATGGGCATGGCTAATTTCAGAAGAAGAAAATTAATGAGAATCAAGAAACCACCTTAAAGGGATTGACCTATGTTATTTTAGTGCTTCTTCACTTAGGATATATAGTCATATGTACATCCTTTTGAAGATGCTCATTTTGTTTGAGTTTTTCCTTTACTTGTAAAGGGAGAGTGTCCCTTATTTATGCATTTTCTAGATTTCTTGTATTTAAGAGGAGTCCTCTCTTCTTAGGTGTTTAGTTTTCTAGGTTTCATTCTAATTTTGTGGATGAGTTGACTGGCGTTAGTAGACTAGTCGACTAATGAACCACCATAGGGTAAAAGGTAAGTTTTATGTCCCCTTCCTTTTATTTTCTACTTTTTTTATTTATAATAAGGCTTGGGGGGGGGGGTGACTCAACCCCTGCCAAACTCTAGCCCCGTCTATTTAATAAAAAAATATAGTCTCTACTGTAATCATGTGTCATGTGTGTGAGCCACGTTACCTAGTTCTTACTTTATGTGTACAATCTAGATATTGCCTGGTTAGTTTTGATAATGTCATAGGATAGTTTGTTATGAAAGGATCATAGACTATTTTTTAAAAATCTCACTTAGCCTAAATGACATACCAAATGATGTAAAAATCCCTCGACCCCTAATTTGAGCCTAAATAAGCCTTTTGTTTGATTATCCTATTAACCTTCCTAATTTTTTGTCGAACATCTGCTTTGCTCCAGTCCTTTCTTGGACACTAGGCCTCAATTCAGGCTGATTGCATAAGTAGAGGGTGGCTATCATAGGGGTAGATGAAAAATAGAGTTGGGTATGAATAGAGAAGACTGGTTATCAAAACAAAATGGGTGTGGCATGTGTAGGAAAATAAATAAAAGAAAAAAGAGTAGAAAACTTGCAAAAGGAAAAAAAAAGTTGAGTTAGAAATAAAACAACACCCGTAGTTTAAAAGTAATAATATGAGAAAAGAGAGGAAAAGAGAAAGGTAAAAGCTGAAAGAAATTAGTGTAGTACCAAGGAGGGTTGAGTCACTTGTCCCAAATCTACCATACTCAACCCCAAGCCTATATTACAAGCCGAGTAAATTCCTATAGTAACCATAGTCCAACTGTCTGAAAGCAAAAGTTTAGAAAATAAGGGCAAGCAAATAGTATGTATACATGCATTGTTTGAACTTCTTTGTGAGAGAGAGCGCATTAGTTTGTATCCTAATTTAATAGAATCAGGTGTGTATAGGACTTCTTCATTGTGAGGGCACTAGAGTAACATTATCTGATTGTTGGTTTGTGGTTATGTTTCACTTGTATATGTATGGTTATCCATTAATAACATGATGTTATTCATATATCATGTTGTGTCAGCTAGATGAGTTTTGATTATTTACATCCATTTTGTTTTAAAAATTAGGGGAGTTTAGTACTTGTGAAATATATGTTTCTGCATGTTCAACAAGATCAATAGGATGAGGTTGTTCCTGAAGTAATGGCTTACAGACCAGTCCATAAAGCGAAAATCCCACTCACAACTAATGTTACCTTCAGTATATGCAAACCGAAACTGGGTGGTAGATTTGAGTTGAAGCAAAATATGGTGTAGTTGTTGCATACTAGTTGGAAGTTTACAGGCTTGTCACATGAGTATCCACTATAGCACTTGTAGAAATTTTTGGATATCAGTGACATAGAGTCTCTATTTATTACATAAGGTTGATTCTTTTCCCATTCTAACTTTTGGGAGAAGTGAAAAGTTGGTTGAAGGCAGAACCTTCAAAGTCGATCACTACTTGGGATGACCTTGCTAGGAAGTTCCTCATCTGATTCTTCCTATCCTACAAAACTATGAGGTGAAGGAGTGAAATTTTAAGCTTTAAACAGAAACTAGAAGAAAATCTCTATCAGTTATGGAAGAGCTTTAAGTCTCTTCTAAGAGATTTCCCTCATCACAACCAGTCAAATGATGTATTGGCTCATACTTTTATATAGAGTCTAGACCCAGGAAACAAAATATTATAAGATTCCACAACAGGGGGTCAAGCTCTAGAGAAAATGTTTGAAGTGTTAATTTCTCTATTGAATCACATAATGTAGATCAACCCACATTGGAATGGAGATTCTTCAAGAAATATGGTAAAGAAGACTACAGGTTTGTTAGAGGTTGATAGCATCACTGCATTGGATACTCAGAAAGCTACTTTTCAGAATCAAGTGATTGGACAGCTTAGTAGGTTGAACGTATCACAATCGCAGGCTTAAGTTAATACAGTTTAGTAGATGCAAACTTATTGCAAAATTTGTGGAAGCAGTGGTCATTCTACAGATTTGTGTAGAGAAAACATAGATTCATTTAATTTTGTGGGTAATTCATAGAGTGGAATTCAAAAATATGGTAATACCTACAATCGTAACTGGCAGAGTCAGCCTAACTTCTCATGGGTAGAAAACCGAGGGCAGAGCTAGAACCTTCAGTAGCAATTACAGATATATCAATCTAATGCTCAGTCTAGCAATATAGAGGAGAAGCTAAAATAAATAAAACCAGACAAGGCTAAAATAGCAGCCAACCAAGCACAAAAGGCAGCTGATCTGGCTAAAATAGTTGTACACCTCAAACATCAGAAACTTTCCACTCAGAATTTAGAGAAACAAATGAGTCAGTTGGCTGGAGCACATAATACAAGGCCTTAAGAAGATTTGCCACGTGACATAAATCCCAATTCCAGACAGGTAATGGCAATATCCTTCAGGAGTCGTAGAGAATGAGAGGAAGTACCTCACAAGCTAAAAAAGCATGAGGTACAAGATGAATTGAGTACACCAATCTTGGCTACAGAAAAGGTTTTAGAGAAGGAAGCTATGGAAAATATGTTCAAGCTAGCAGAAAAGAATAGACAAGAACTACCATTCCCTCAAAGGCTCCAAAAAAGTAAAGAAGATGCATGTTTCAAGAATTCTTTTGACACATTCAGAGAATTACACATAAATCTTCCTCTACTTGATGTTTTTGCAGGGAATACCAAAATATGGTAAGTAATTAAAGGAGGTAGTGACAAATAAGACGCGGCTTGTAGATATGGAGACAATAGCACTCACTGAGGAGTGAAGTTCAAGGGTTATGAGTAAACTACCCAAGAAACTTAAAGACCCTGGGAGTTTCACCCTCCCCATACAAGTTGGTGAAAGTGAGATGAAGCAGGCTTTGTGTGACTTAGGGGTAAGTATAAATTTGATGTCCCTGTCTATGCTCAATACTCTTTGCTTGGGAAACCTAGGCCTTCCAAAGTAATTCCACAGCTTGCAGATAGATTCAGAGTAGCTCTAGAAGGGATTATAGAGGATGTGCTCATTAAGGTTGGTAAGTTTGTAGTCCCTGTTGATTTTATTGTTGTCATCTATGAAGCAGATGACAGAGTACCAATCATATTGGGATATCCATTCTGAGCAACTGGAGGAGCACTGATTGATGTGAGGTAAGGCAACATAAAGATGTGAGTGAATGATGAGGAGGTCACTTTTAGAGTATATAAAGCCCTCAAGACACCATCACACTACCAAGATTTGTGTATGATCACAGTGGTACAAGAAGATAAGTGTAGGGTGGAGGACCATGAGCATGAACCTGTTCCCGAGTAGCTAAAATAACTCATGCATGTGCTTAAGGAACCAGAATGTGGTCTTGGAAGGTATTCGAAGATAAGAATGTGGGAAAGTCTCGATGGTGATTCCTCAATAATTAGAAAAGGAAGAAATCTAAACATTAGAGGGAAGAAGAGGTTAAGAGAATCTTGAGATTGATTGTGACCTATGTTGTGCCACGATGTTAAATCAGGCGCTACTTGGGAGGCAACTTAAGTTGTTATAAAGTTAGTTTTTAAATTTATTTTTATAGTGTCACCTTTTTTTTTGTTTTAGTTTTGTTGTTTTTAAAGATTAGGGAAAGTTTTAGTACCCAAAATCTAAGCTAAGGAGCATGGCAAAGCTTGAGTGTGGGGTCTTTTGGCCTCTATGATGAGAATTTTTGAGAATGACACATTGTTAGCTAGGACTAGAGGCCTCAAGGAGTATTCCAAACCCTTATTTTAAGTTTTATTTATGCTTTGGGGAAATAACATCATTTTAAGTGTGGGGTGGGATGTCTTTTGATTTTATTAGAGGGTGAAGTATGCTATAGGAATTTTTTAATCGCTTGCTTCAGATGAAAAAAATTTGGAAAAGTTTAAAAATACAAAAAGATATTTCTTTTTTATTCTTTTGATTAGAATAGTTTTTGTTAGTTTTTAGCTTTTTAGTCTTTAGTAAAGTATACTTCATCCACCCGTTGGTTTTTATTTTTATTTCTTTTCTGAAGGGGAGCCTTTTGAACCCAATATCTTTTTTTCATTTTTAGGAGTAAATTTAATTTTTTTATTAGTCATAGTTAGGGAAATTTCCCAACGATGGATGGATGACGATCGTCTTGAAGGATAAATAGTCATTAGGAATAAGTAGAACCCTTCTTTGATTGAATGCTAGGTGCTCTTGTTAAGTGCTACATATGACTGATTGATGCAAGTTGGTTTTGAATTCTAAAGCAAGTTGTGATAATTGAATGACTTTGGTTGAGACACTTAGGCTCTTTTATTGACTCTTCTATGATTTTGGCTTAAATTTGAAGTCTTATATTTACTAGATTGAGAGTCTATATGGATCCTTCTTGATTTGAATATGTTCCATGAGTGTTAGGTTTTTTTGATATTCCATGCTTTCATATTGATGTATAGAACTTGCCTGGTGTATTTGCAAAGCGAAATGAAGAATGTTGAGTTTATGAGATGATATTGGCATTTATTAGATTAGACATGTTTTTATCCTCTATTTTACCTACCCTAAAAATGATCCTAGTTATCCCCATTGAGCCTTTAGCCTATTCTTTGGTAACCACATTTGAAGCTTGATCCTTTTCTTTCAATTGACCTTTAATTTGATCCACAATTCATAAGCTCTTTGAATGAAAAAAATAAAGGTTAAAGGGAGTGAAAATTGAAAAAAGGAGATGGTTGAATTGAGAGAGACTGAAGAAAAGATTAAGGGTGCAAGTGATTAAAAATTCAGGTGCTAGTGGTAGGGAGTAGAAAAATAATAAAAGGATTGAACAAAATTGTTTTATAATTGAGTACTCCTTACCAATGGTGTGCAAAATTACTTAAAGAAATTGAATAACAAAAGGAATCTTTTTGTGAAAAAGGTACTAGAAGAAAGTGATATATTGAATAGGGTATTTAGTAAAATTGTGATTTATTAAAGCGCTCAGGAAAGATAGTCACCATTAGGGGGCCAGAATAGTTCCTACCTGTCCCTTAGCTTACATTACAGCCCGTATATTCCTACTTTATCTTGAACATAGATGTTCTTATATTAGTGGAGTAGTACACTAAGGGCAATCTTATGGTTCATCGTATGTGCATATGAAATTTTTTGTGAGAGTGAGCAAAATGTTATTCTTATACCCACTCTTATGATAAATTGTATATTTGCTTATGTGTAACTCTCTTGTGGTGAGGGCACATGGTTGATGAAACATAGGTGATGTATTTCATTTCTTGATTGAGAGACTTGCATAAGTTTGCTAATATTGTAGAGACAGTTTTTGTGGATAGGAGTTTTTGAAGTAGTTTTTCATGAATTTTGAAGTGTTGAATAAAGCATGCTTGATAAAGACTTGTCAGCTATGTTAGTCGTTGTAGTCTTAGCTTGAGTAATCATATTTAATTAGTGATGCTGAAGCTCTCCCTGTGTATGGGATATATGAGAGTTTTTCGAGGACAAACAAGACTTTAAGTGTGGGGTGGTGATCTTGGGTGTATTTATAGGTCCAAAAGTCATTTAGTATTTATGTTATAGCTTGGTTTGAGAACTAATTTGATTATATTCTCATGCATTTTGATTAAAATGTGTCCATGAACTAACGTATGTGATTAGTCATTTTTGTAGGGTGAAAGGGCATGTGAAGCGAGCTACTCTTGAATCAAAGGTCCAAACCATGATGAGAGAAATGAAATGTTGGATCATGAGATAGTAGACACACTAAAAATTGGTATACAGAGTAAAATCCATACCATGGAAGAGATGTGGAACATCTCAATCCATGGCACTGATCAAAAATACAATATTGGAAGTGAAAATCTGGAACACCACAGAGTAGTTGAAGTGATGGAAGGTTGCCTAACAACTATAATTAATGGGAGGTGCCTAACTTTGTCCTAAACTAACAAATCCAAGTGAATTTGGAGTTGCCTAACTTGGCAGGAAGTTGGAGTAAAAATTGAGAGCAATTTGACATGAATTGGGGTTGCGAAATAGTTAGCTCCCACAATGTTAGTATGGCATTTAGCTTATGCTCCACAATATTGGTTCATCATGGATCTTAGGTTCCATGATTTTAAAGAGGCACGGACCTTGGTTTTTTAGGTTACAAATGTCCTACACAATAAATAGGACCTTTAGCTTTAATTCAATTCATTCTTGGACGACTTGGGGATGAAAAATACACAAAAAAGGCTTCAAATAGGGTTTTTTCTTCTATTTTTCATTACTTAATTCTTGTATGAACTACATTAATTTTGTAGTTACGAATTAGAGTATGAGTGGTTAAAAACCCTCATTTTAGGGTTGAGGCTACGAACATAATTGTGTAGGGTTATTCGTAGTTGGTTTTGATAGTTTATCAAATATTGATTGTTCTTAACTTCTTGCTTTCACACTTTCTTGCTTTCAGTATTTCTAAGATTAGCTACCTTTAAAATAAATCTTTGAGCCCAAAGTGAACGGCCTAAGGGAACAGAGGGTTAGAATGAAGAACGTAAGGAATGAGATCTCATCTTTAGTAATTAAGTCCTTGATTTGCGATTAGGATTTGAATATACCTAATTTGCCTCATTTGGTTTCTATACAGGAAGACGTATAAATGCATTTGAATTAGATCCTCAAATCCCTGCTCAACGAGGTAGTTATGAGGTTAGTTTAGATAGACGATTAGAGGATGACTATTTTCGAATCATGTTATTAGCCCCGTGAATCAATAACCAACATAGACGATTAAACCAGCGAAAGAAAATTTCTATACATGATTGTGAAGTATGCCTTGACCCTGAAATCCTCATTAATATTGTTTACAACATAGTTATTACGTCTTTGCTTTTATTGTTCATTTAGAAACATATAAGAAATCAACCTATTATTTGTCACAAATTGCACTTGTTTAATATTATAGTATAACTTGAAATGGAAATTAGCTAAGTCCACAACTCCCTGTGGGTTCGACATACGGCTCAAAAGAGCGACTTTATTACTTGTACGACCGTGTACACTTACATGTGCGCTTGGATGCAACAATTTGCCATGATTTTATGGTACTTTTGATGCTTAAAACATGGAAATTGTGCAAATTCTTGAGTATAGTTTAGTAGATATAATGTGTTTTTTTGTTATTGTGCCCAAAAATAAGTCTCGAAAGCAAAAGTTGGAAACAAAGTTGAAAATTTTAAAGTACTGACTCATGGAAGTAGAGTACTAATCTTAGGGTGAAGCACAAACCATACTCAACCTCGTACTAATGACCAGTGATGGTTTTATTTTGAAATTGATACCATGAATCATCAAAAGACTTGTAACTTGGTAGTACGAGTTATACTTTTAGCCATAGATGGAAATTTAGAAGAAGTGAAATCAGTCGCAACAAGACTAGTCGTTCTATGGCTCGTGGCCATCAGTATAGATAGTAATATTGATACATGAGGAGGATATCTAAAAGTATACAAATTAAGTCACAAGACCACTAGTCATAGTCCTAAACTACCAATTGTGGAATGACCCGTAGGAACTAGTAGAATATTTGTAATTCTTGGAAAACTGCGAGTTGAAAGATTCAAACCATGAGCTATATATTTAATTTATGAGTCGTACGCTGCTAACAATCCTGCAATATATCTTACTTATGTCATTGTTCCTTATTTCAAGAAATTTTTTACTTTAGTTGCATGTTTTTTACACTTAGAGGCTTGTACCTTATGACTTCTAGATTTTGGATGATTTTATTTGATTCTGTATTGAGATTTTGTAGTATTATTTTCATTTACATATTTTTCTTTTAGTTACTTATACATATTTTTTGTTTGGCATACCTATCATGGGGGTTATGATAGGTTTCATCAAAACTTGACTTTTGGATTGTAACAAGTTTGTATCAGAGCACTAGGTTCATTGGTCTCACAAGAAATAACCAAATCTATTAGAGTCTTGCAAATCGGTGCAGAGACGTCCATTATATATCTTTAAGAGGCTACAGGACTTTTAAAAAATTCCCTTCTTCTTTCTTACCAAGCAAAATTGATTTTATCACTTGCTGAGATTTTTGTTTCATTCAGACATACATGGTGAGGACTCATGCTACTATAGAAAAAGAGAGAGAGAAGGAACCTATTCCAACACCCATGCCTACTAACTATGTTGGGACAGATTGCTATAGCAGGGGATGTGGTAGGGTTTGAGGTAAATATTGGGGTAAAGGTCAAGATCGGGCCACTTCTCAGGCTTTAATTAGATTAGATTCCCCTAAAAGAGACACTATGAGAGTAGGGATGATCATATTCTTCTTAAGGAGGTGGGACCAGATCAGGCTCCACCTGGGTTTGTTGCTAATCTGACACGTCTAGATACCTTGGTTTATGTGTTGGTTTTGTTTAAGAGTATGGCTTAGACAAGTGATTTATTAGGTACTCCACCGAATTTACAGACTAGAGTTGGGGCTGAGACTCTAACTCAGCAGCCTATCCTAGTGTTTCAAGGCTAATAGATCAGCCAGTAGTTGGAAAAATTAGATATGATGGTATGCCTTTGCTGGGTGTAGGATCCACATGTGGGGATAGACTAGTGATGTATGATGAGAAGCAAAAGCAGTTTTAGAGGTTCTGATAGTGGATACACCTAAGTATCAAGATGGACAAAGTGAGGATATGTTTGAGTTTTTTAGTTAGTTTCCATTTACAGCTTCAGAATATGGTGATAGTGGAGTCCCACGGGGTTGTTCATATGGATTTTCAGATATATATCCCCGACAAGTAATAGTTTTACTCTTATATTGATTCTAGGACCATGGATCCCCACATATGTCTTGGGGATTATTTGCATACGCATTTTTTGATTGATTTGTTCCTTGTAGTTTGAGAGAAGATCAGAGGTATCAGTTTGAGTATTTGACTCATGATAAGATTTTAGTGATTGAGTATGAGACATGATTATATGCACTATCTCACCATGCAATAGTAATTTTTCCAGATTTGTGACGGGTTTAACCTTCCTGATTTGAGGGGTAATCTTTTTCACAACTTAATCTTAGGTTTCTTTTTTTGAGTGGTCGAGGCATCTAAGGATCTTAAGCTCATATGCCATGAGGAAGGTATTTGGGGAATAAGAGGTCCCATACTTCTGGTCACTTTAGTGGTTCCTCATCTAGAGATAGGGGCTTCATTAGCAAAGGTTTTTCTCCTCAACATAGTATCCCAGTTCATGTGGATAATTAGGCATTCGAATTTGGGTATTTTGGATGAGACTTCCTCAATCTAAGACAAATTTTTTATGGCTCTTTTGAGAGGTTGTTAAGTTATGGTGGCCATTACAGTTATTTAGGATCTCCTCAGCAGATGATATATCATTTGTTTTGTTATGACTGTTGTAGCCCAGAGCAACTTAGAATGGATTATCCCCGACTTGCGTGTAGAGGCTAGCAATAGAGTTATCAGGCTCTAGTTATCACAACAACACCCTTATCTAGGGGTCATAGTGGATCTAAAGTTGGTAGAGCTACACCCTAGTGAGACAAAGTAGCAGTAGAGAAGTTACATAGGCAGGTGCTGACAGGGCTCATTATTTTGTTGGGTAGATCCAAGGTAGAGTATTTTGTCACGTATATCATTCCAACATGCCATCGACCTTTTTCAATATTATTTTATTATACCTCTACTTTTTCCTATGTGTATGTATATTTTGCATCGGGTCTCAATATATTGTGTGAGTCTCATTCTATGAATATTTATATTGCTACCTAGTATATTATTCCTTAGTGGTGTATTGAGTGTAACAATCTTGTGTTGTGACTCTTTTTGCTATACTACTTGGGTAGACTTGATTATTTTGTGTATGGTTGATTTGATGTGATTTAAGGTATGGATTGGATTTCTCTGTATCATGTGGTCTTGGATTATCATTCCATGATATTTACTTTAGTTATGCTAGGTGCATCAAGGCTTGAGTATAAGGGTACCTAGGGTTTCTATCCTAAAGGAGTAATTTCTTTCCTTAAAGCTCAGTGGTTGGTCAAGAAGAGGTGTCATTCTTATTTGGATTGTGTTCATGATAGTAGCATCGGCACGCCTTCTTTGGAGTTAATGTGGATGGTTATAGAGTTTCAGGATGTGTTTTCTATGGATCTTCTAGGTTTTTCACCAGATAGACTATCAATTTTGGCATTAATTTGGAGCCGGGCACCAAGCCCATTTCCGTTCCTCCTTATAAGTGTGCTCTAATAAGGTTGAAGGAGATGACAGATCAGTTGTAAGACTAGTTGAGAAAATGATTCATTAGACCTAGTGTTTTTCCTTGGGGTGCTCATGTGTTATTATGAAGAAGAAGGCTAGATCTATACAAATGTGTATTAATTATCAATAACTGAACAAGGTGATTAATAAGAATAATTATCCTCTTTCATACATTGATCATTTCTTTGATCATCTTTAGGGTGCTTCTGTGTTCGTTAAAATTGACTTGAGGTCAGGGTACTAGTTGTTGATATTTAGGGCTCTGGATATCCCTAAGATGGCTTTCATAACTCGTTTTGGACATTATAAGTTTCTTGTTATGTCATTTGGTTAACTAATGCCCCTATAACAGTTATGGAGTTTATGAATAGGGTGTTTCAGCCTTATCTTGATTTGTTCATCATTATGTTCATTTTTTATATCTTGGTGTATTCTAAGAATGAGGAGTGGCATGTATGAATTTTGAGGATTATGCTTTAGAGATCAAGGAAAGGGAAGTTGTACACTAAGTTTTCAAAGTGTGAGTTTTGGATTTATATTGTGGCATTCCAGAGGCATGTAGTTTCCAAGGAGGGCATTATGGTTGATCCGGCTAAGGTTGAGGTAGTTTGGGATTAGTCTAATCCTATTTCACCTACTGAGATTTGGAGTTATGTTTGTTTGGCTAGCTACTACAAATGGTTTGTGGAGGGTTTCTCTACTATTATAGCTCTTTTGACCAGAATTAATTAGAAGAATATTTCCTTTTAGTGGGTCGATGAGTGTGAGGTGATATTTCAAAAGCTCAAGGCTTTATTAACTTCAACACCTTTCTTGACCATACCTGTGGAAGGTAGAGGTATTATCGTGAAAGGTTTGTCTTGGTGGTGTATTATGCTTCAAAGCAGTAGAAGACTCATGAGAAGAACTACCCCTCTCATGATTTAGAGTTGGCAGTGGTGGTATTTGTTTTGAATATGTAGATGAATTACTTTTATGGGGTATTTAGTATCATTGTAGCCTTTAATACCTGTTCAACTAGAAGTATCTGAATTTGAGACAAAGCAAGTGGTTAGAGATGTTGAAGGACTATGACATGTCTATTTTATATCAGCTAGGCAAGGCCAATATAGTGGCTGACATTGAGTTGGAAGGCAGAGAGTATGGGTAGCCTTGTGATTTTATTGGCAGAGGAGTAACCTTTGGCTATGGATGTTTAGAGTTTGTCCAATAGCTTTGTGAGGCTTGATATTTTGGAGCATGGTAGAGTTCTTTCTTGAGTTGTGACATGATCCTTTGTGACGGAGCTGATTAAGGATACACAATTTGAGAATGGGAAGTTGTACAATATTTAGGACAAAGTGTTGAAAGGTGAAGCTAGGGAAGCTATTCTTTATCAATAGGTCAGTGTTTTGAGGATCTAGCATTGGATTTATGTTTCTAGAGTTTGGGACTTCACTAGATTGATCATAGAGGAGGCTCATAGTTTTAGGTATTATATTCATTCTTGTGCAACAAAGATGTATCATGGTTTGAAGAAGTACTATTAGTGGTGTAGGATGAAGAGGGACATTGTGGAGTTTATGGCTAAGTGTTTGAATTCTCAGCAAGTGAAGTGGGAGCACCAGAGATCAAATAGAATAAATTAGAGGATGCTTATACCTGAGTGGTAGTAGGAGTGTATTTCTATGTACTTCATGTTAGGTTTGCCTTAGATTTTGGGAAGTTTGATTCTATTTGGGTGATAATGTATAGGTTTACTAAATTAACTTATTTTGTACCAATAAAGACTAACTAAAATACAGAGAGGTTGGCCAAGATATATATTTGAGAGATAGTTTGGTTCCATGGTGTGCCTATTTCCATCAATTTTAAGTTTTTGGAGTTCTATTCTATGAGAGTAGGGCACTCAATTGGAGATGAGTACCACCTTTCATCTATAGACAAATGGTTAGTTAGAGAGGATTATTAAGATGTTGGAGGACATTCCTTGAGCTTGTGTGATTTACTTTTGTAGTTAGTGGGATCACTCCTTGTCTTTGATGGTTAAGAAAGGTAAAGTTATCAGATCTGTTCCCAAAACTCACAAAGAATACAATGATGCTAACATAAGAAAAATTGAAAAGAACTTCAAGGCTAAGAAGATTCTTGTTTGCGGCGTAGGATCTAATGAGTAAAACTGGATCTCTGCTTGTGAAAAGGCTAAAGAAATATGGGAGGCCTTACAAAATTCTCATGAAGGAACCAGTCATGGCAAGCAATCAAAAATTGATTTTCTTACCACCCAGTATGAGCTTTTCGAGATGGCAGAGGTTGAATCTATGCAAGATATGTACACTGGTTTCACTCTCATTATAATAAGCTCATGTGTTTGGGAGAAAGAATTCCAATGTACAAGTTGGTCAGAAAAGTTCTAAGCATCTTACCTCCATCCTGGGATAGCAAGGTTAATGCAATCTATGAAGCCAAAGATCTCCAAAAATTAACTTTTGACAAACTTATTGGGAATTTGAAAATGTGTGAACTTAAGAGTCAATAAGATTCAGAGAGAAGAGAGCCTAAGATGGAACAGAGTATGGTATTCAAGACTGGTAAAAGTGACTCGAGTGGTGATGAAAAAGACATGGCATATCTCACCAGAAAATTTCAAAAGATGGTAAAAAGTGAAGGCTTCTCAAGCAGAGAAAATTCTAGAATGAATGTCAGAGGAAACAACTATTGTCATAAGTGTGGAAAACCAGGTCACTGTATCAAGGAGTTTCCTATTCACAAAAAGGATTACAAGGAGTTTGTTAAGAATAATCTTAAGAAGACCCAAAGGAGGAACCAGGTCTCTAACAAGCACAGGAGGAGAGAAGCAGTAGGAAAAATAGCCAAGCAGGCCTTGGCCGCTTGGGTCGATACTTTGAGTTGATATGAAGAAGTTAATGAGGAGCTAGATGCATCTAT
Source organism: Capsicum rhomboideum (assembly GCA_031232105.1). Taxonomy (NCBI): domain Eukaryota; kingdom Viridiplantae; phylum Streptophyta; class Magnoliopsida; order Solanales; family Solanaceae; genus Capsicum; species Capsicum rhomboideum. The sequence goes on along the minus strand of CP124719.1, from coordinate 39,140,960 downwards.
GCTGGCTATTGAAGATGAGCCCTCAAATTTTATTCACTATTTGCTCTTATGGCCAAATCTGATGACAAAGGATAAGATGAGGTAACCTTTCTAGACGTTCCATAAAACCTGAGAAACTACTCTAAGAAGGAGTTAAGGTCTTTAGCTAACATTTTAATTGATACTTATCACAATCATGTATTTGAAAGAGATTCATTAGCTAATGATCTGAATGAAGCAGAAATAGGGTGAGTTTGTTAATCCTAAAAAATTTCTGGGCTTGAAGAAGAAGTTACTAAGGTTAAGAATGAAAATAAAATGCTAATTTACAAACACAAAAATTTTCTAGTAAAGTGGAGGCCAGAGTCTCACATTAGTTTTGAGGACAAGCTCAGGAAGTTTAACTTAGTCCTCAAAGCATCACTTGAACGTAACAAGGAGCTAGAGGAGAATTTGAATAGAACTAAGAATGATTTTAAAAAGTCTCTTCATTGGACAGTTTTGTTAGAAATTCTCACTAAGTTATGCAACATGAAATTCAACTTTAGAGAAGTTCTTGGATCTCAGAAAAACAAGGCTCCCTATAATCCTCATATTAAGTATGTATATATTCTAGATAATTGGTTGTGCACACATTGTTAGAAGAATAGTCACTACAAGGAAAACTGTCAAGAACTTCTCAAATCTAAAAAGGGAAATTTGAGTGTTTCTCAAACTACCAAAATCTCTATGGGACCTGGTCCCAAAGAGAAAAGACTCACTTTGCCTGCATGGGTAAGAAGGAATCATATTCATCCCTTTACAAATTATAAGGGACCCAAACTAATTTGTGTTCCTAAATACAACAAATGTTTGTGTTTTCAGGTAGGAGTGAGAGAGGGAAGTCAAAAATCACAAAAATGGTTTGTGGATAGTGGCTGCTCAAAGCACATGACCGAAAGAATGAAAGGTTTTCTCTTAATCAAGGCACTTCAAGAAGGCAGTGTGTCTCTTGGAGATGGAAAGAAAGGTTACTTTTTTGGTGTTGGTCAAATTGGAACAGGCTCTGACTAATGGTTTCATGAGATTGCAAGTGACAAGTGAGGGAGGAGTATTTTCCCATATGGAGGCTAAGACTACTTTCTTCGAAAAGATTAAGAGCAGGCAGTTTGAAGACAATGAGTTGAGCAACCTAAGTGAAAAAGTTTTGCAGGGTGAGGCCGAGGAGGTCATTTTTACAAAAATGGAGTGTTGAGTATTTGGGGTGCGTATGTGTTCCTCATGTGGGCAATTTAATTCCTACTCTTCTTTCAAAGGCCATAATTATAAGTACTCTATGTATCCAGGTGCAACCAGAATGTATAGATACTTGAGACAACATTATTGATGGAGAACTATGAAGTGTGACATTGTGGATTTCATGAACAACTGTCAGAATTGTCAATAGGTCATGTATGAACATCAAAACCCTGTTGAAACTTTTGAGAAAATACCGATTTCAGAATGGAAATGGGAAAGAATAACCATAGATTTTGTTGTGGGTCTCCCTAAGACTTTGAGGAAGTGTGACTCTATATGGCTGATCATTGATCGATTGACCAAGTCGGCTTATTTTATTATGGTGAGAATAGATTATAATGAAGCTAAGTTGGCCAAGATGTGGAAGAGATTGTAAGGCTCCATAGGGCACCTATTTCTATTATGTCAGACAGAGATACTCAATTTAGCTCTAACTTTTGGGAGAAGTTTTAGTCAGAAGTAGGTTTGAGGTAGGATCTAAGTACAACTTTCTACTCACAGACCGACAGACAGTGGAAACGAACAATCCAAGTACTTGAAGATAAGCTTTGGGCCTCTGTGATGGACTTCGGTGGTCAATGTGGCCAGTACTTACCTTTGTCTTAACTTGCATATAACAATAGCTACCACTCCAGTATTGACATGGCTCCTTTTGAAGTCTTGTATGGTAGAAGATGTAGGTCACTGATTAGGTAGTTTGATGCATTCGAGGTGAGGTCTTGGGCCACTGAGATGCTCAAGGAGTAGATGGAGAAGGTAAGGTTCATCCAGAAAAAATTGGTAGCAATTCAGAGCAAATAGAAAGAATATGCTAGATAATAAGGCAACAGATGTAAAGTTTGAGAAAGGTGTGAAAGTACTGTTGAAAATATCACCCATTAAGGGGGTGATGCATTTTGGTAAAAAGGGAAAGTTGACTCCAAGGTACATCAGTCCCTTTGAGGTTTTGAATGGAGCAGGGTCAGTAGCTTATAAGGAGGCTCTACCTCCTAGCTTCTCTGGGGGTCATCCGGTGTTCCATGTGTCCATGCTTAAGAAGTACCATGGTGATGGAGATTACATCATACATCGGGACTTCGAATTGTTCGATAAGAAGATCTCGTACAAAGAAGAGCCAATTGCTATATTGAGAACCAGAGTTATTCTGTCCATGAAAGTTCAGTGGAGAAACCGCTAAATTGAGGAAGCAACTTGGGAGATGGTGGCGGATATGCACAAGCATTACCCACATTCATTTATAAACTCATGTATTTACTTGCTAATTGTTGTACCATTTTGGACTAGTTGTCATTCAGGGGAGAACTAGTGGCGAATTAGTATCTAATGTAACAACCAAAATCATTATTACTCTAAAATAGAGAGTAGAATCTTGTATTCATACATTCATCATATGCATTTAATATACATGGTATATATATATATATAGACGAATGACAATGATCTAAGGCGTATTTATATGCCTTATTGGCGACTTTAACCTATGTTTACCTTAGTTTTGAGAACAATACGTATATATTTTGTATGGTTTTGATGGAATATGTGATATTGTGCTAACCAATATGATTAGACCCTTGTAGGTGGAATTTGCGACTATTTGGAGCATTTTTAGAGTGGAAAGCGAGGCTTGGAGAAGCTACGAGCAAAGGATATTGAACATAAGAGGCAAGCCAAAGAGTTAAACTTGAAGAATCATGCCAAATCCGTAAAGAAGAGTCGATAAAAGAGGAAAATCAAAAATTAAGGGCCTGGCGCGCCAAGGGGCGTGCCAAGATGCTTTTGTGAAAAATTTTGTTCTCGGAGGCAGCAATGGGGTGCGATTCAGGGTGTGCCAGGCCGCCTGGGTCCCACCTTTGCAGAGGAAAAATTTGCCTAAGTGCCACGCGCGCCCAAGGGCGTGCCGGGCCGCTTTTTGGCTAATTTTTACCTCAAAATTCACTCTATAAATAGGGATTTTGAGTTATTTTATCACATTCCATCTTGATAAGGATACTTTGGGTGATTTTGGGCATTGAAATTAGGTTTCATTCTTCATCTTTTCAGTTTTTATTTCTTTTTATGGTATTTTATTACTTTTGGATGTTAATTAACATTATGAGTGGCTAAAATCCCTCATTCTTGGGGTTAAGGCCAAGAACATGAATCTCTTAGGTTAATTTTAGTGGTTTTTTCTCATGTTTATCATAAATTGGTTATTCATATATTCTAAATTTCACTATTTTGATGCTTGATCACCATTGAAATACATTCCTTCGTCTTGAAATGAGCTCGAGAGAGAAACTAAGAGATAGAACGTGGAATATAAGAGGTGTGGTCTTTCTCGGGGAAGGAATTCTAAGGGATTGACATGTGGTTAGGACCGAGAGGTACCTACTCCACCACACTTGGTCAATTACGAGAAGAAAGCTTAAATGCACTAGAATTGGTTAAGCTTATCACCGCTCACTGATGTAGTTAGGTTTCTAATTTCTAGTAGAAGATTATACTTTGGAGACGAATATAATTGTAAAATTAACCTCGGGATCAATAACCAGGATAAACAACTCAAATTGCTTAAACCAATGACAATTATGCTCAAGAGACGACGTTCAGAGTGCCCTAGCCCTGAGAATTCACTTTTTATTAATTTTTCAAGCATATTTGCGAAAACTAATGTTATGGTAGCGAATATAGGAGTTCATAGTTTGCAAACAATTAATTTTTAGTGACAAATCCTGTTTCCTTTTTGCAACAATAGTTTTTAATTATTGTTGGACGTCTAGAATTGAATTCTGTTTACGAAAGTCCCTTGGGTTCGATATTCGGCTCTTTTAAAGGAGCCACATTATTACTTGAACAATCACGTACACTTGCGTGTATAGCTGGGTGTCAACAAGTTTTTGCCGCCGTTGCCAGGGACTTTCAAATAGATAGATTTCAATTATTGACGTTTGTACTTTAATTTTTAGCTAAGTGTTGACAACTTGATCTTAGCTATTCTATTTTGCAGGCTTACTTCATCGGAACACTGGCAAGGAACAAAGATTTGGTAGCCCCGCAGTCTGAACCTGAAAGATATTTCAATAGATTGAGGAGACAGGCTGCAGATTACCCAATCCCGCAAGTCAAACTAGCTGGCGAAGGCATGCGGGGTAATCCTGTAAGAATTGAAGAACCAATTGCGGAGAGACGTGAGCCGAAAGTAATGGCAGCTAGAACAGTTCGCGATGTGGCAATCCCACTCGCCACTAATGTGACCTCCAGTATTCTCAAACAGGCGGCTGGAGGTAGATTTGAGCTTAAACAGAATATGGTGCAACTCTTGCATTCAAGTGGACAGTTTACAGGTCTTGCTCATGAGGACCCGCAGAGGCATATCCATAATTTTTTGGAGATCAGTGACACATATATTCCTGCGGGTGTGTCTTCGGATTATATGAGACTTACTTTGTTCCCCTTTTCTCTGTTGAGGAAACCAAGGAGGTGGTTAGATGCAGAGCCGGCTAATTCTATCACTACTTGGGATGATCTTGCTAGAAAATTCTTGATAAGGTTCTTTCTGTCTGGAAAGACAGCAAAACTGAGGAGTGAGATATTGTGTTTCAGACAGAGAGATGATGAGAATTTGTACCAATCTTGGAACCGATTCAAATTCATGTTGAGGGATTGTCCTCATCACCACCAAGCTAATGAAGTGTTGGTGCATACTTTCATTGAGGCTCTCGACCCCAACACTAAAATTCTACTTGATTCAGCTGCAGGTGGACAAGCTTTAGAGAAGACTTATGATGAATTATATGCTTTGTTGAATCATATTTCACAGGGAAATCCAGACTGGTATAGTGATAATTCGAGGAATTTTACAAAGAAGGTTGCTGGGAAACTAGATGTGGATCCAAATTTCAGCTATGCAAAACATGATGAACAATCACTTCAGTAGTTTAAATTTGGGGCAGCAACAAGCTCCTGTAAATGCAGTACAACAACAGGTCTATGTGATGTGTAGTGTATGTGGAAACGGGGATCATACCAGTGAGTTGTGCAGTGCAAATCCAGATTTAGTAAATTTTGTTGGTAATGCCCAAAGAGGAGTTGGAGCCCAGATTTTTGGAAATACTTATAATGCTGGGTGGAAAAATCACCCGAACTTATCTTTGGGAGGTAATCAGAATCAATATAGGCCTCAAGGATATGCACCACAATACAACCAACAGCAAGGTCAAGGAAATCAAGTGGGTGCTAAGTCTAGAGATATGAGCATGGAAGTTATGTTAAAACAGATTATGGCAGAGCAAGCTAAGCTGCTACTCAGAATTTGGAGAAGCAAATTGGTCAGTTAGCTAACGCATAGAATACAAGGCCCCAAAGAGGTCTTCCAGGTGATACCGAGCCTAATCCAAAGCAGGTGAATGCTATTGCTACTCGTAGTAGTAAGTAGTTAGAGAATACGATTGCTCCAAAGATGATAAAGTGATACATAGTGTAAAGTTGCCTCCTCCTTTCCCTCAGAAGTTCAAGAAGAAGAAGGAAGATGAATGCTTTGGTAAGTTCATTGAACTACTTAAACAAGTGCACATTAATTTGCCTCTTGTGGATATCTTGCAGGGTACTCCAAAGTATGTCAAGTTTGTATGCCATAGTTGCATTGGTAAGTTCATTGAACTACTTAAACAAGTGCACATTAGTTTGTATGCCAAGTTTGTATGCCATAGTTGCATTGACTGAGGAGTGTAGTTCTCGCATTCAAAACTGGTTACCTACCAAGCTGAAGGATCCTGGAAGCTTTACTGTGAAAATTAATCTGGGAGATCGTGTCTGCACTCGTGGATTGTGTGATTTGGGGGCTAGTATAAATCTGATGCCCACTTCAGTTTTCAAGGAGTTGGGTTTGGGTCGTCCTAAGCCTACTACTATTATTTTGTAGCTTGCAGACCGATCCGTGACTAGACCTGATCGTATTATTGAGGATGTTCTGGTTCAAGTGGGTTCGTTGATCTTTTCGGTTAATTTTATGGTGCTAAATTTTGATCCTGACCCGGAAGTCCCATTTATTTTAGGGCATCCGTTTCTGGCCACTGGAGGTGCAATCATTGATGTAGCAGCTGGGAAACTAACTATGGGAGCTCATGATAAGGTTGATGTCTTTGTAGTATATAGGGCTTTGAAGCTCCCAGAAATTTATGAGAACTTGTCAGCTATTACAGCTATAGATTTGGTGGTTGAAAGCATCCACACTTTGTCTACAGATCCGTTGGAAGAAGTTTTGATGGGGAAAGATGTTTTTGGTGATACGGAAGCTAGTGAAATGGTGCAGGTTCTTGATCTTATGGGTATCTATGCTAAAGGGGGTAGATGGGAACCTTTAAATCGTCCACTTGGTCCTCCAACCAAGCCCTCAATTAAGGAGGCACCGAAGCTTGAATTGAAAGAACTTCCATCTCACCTTCAATATGCTTTCTTAGGTGACAATGAAACCCTTCCTATTATTCTTGCAGCAAATTTGTCAAACGAACAAGTTGATGCCGCATTGTTGATACTCAAAAGAAGAAAGAAGGCTATTGGTTGGCAGATGTCTGACATCCATGGTATTAATCCGGGTCTATGCATGTATAAAATTTACATGGAGGAAGGGCATAATCCGAGTGTGCAACACCAACGACGCTTGAATTCGGTGATGAAAGAAGTAGTAAGGAAAGAGGTAATTAAGTGGTTAGATTCGGGCATTGTTTACCCTATCTCTGATAGTACGTGGGTAAGCCCAGTAAAATGTGTCCTAAAAAAGGGTGGTATGACGGTGATCACGAATGATAATAATGAGTTGATTCCTACAAGAACTGTGACTGGGTGGCGAATTTGCATGGCTTACCAAAAACTCAATGATGCTACAAGGAAAGACCATATCCAATCCCTTTTATTGATCAGATGTTGGATCGGTTAGCCGGGCAGGAGTATTATTGCTTTCTTGATGGGTATTCCGGATACAATCAAATTGCTATAGATCCTCAAGATCAGGAGAAGACTACATTCACATGTCCTTACGGCACATACGTTTTCAAGCGTATGCCATTTGGATTATGTAATGCACCGGCTACATTTCAGCGGTGCATGATGGCTATTTTTTATGACATGGTGGAGGAGTTTGTAGAGATTTTTATGGTTGATTTTTCAGTCTTTGGTAACTCTTTCGAGGTATGCTTGCAAAACCTTGATAGATTCCTTGCTTGGTGTGAAGAAACTAATCTTGTTCTCAATTGGGAGAAGTGCCATTTCCTTGTGACGGAAGGTATAGTTCTTGGTAATAAAGTGTCAAAGCAGGGCTTGAAGTTGATAGGGCAAAGATTGAAGTTATTGAAAAATTACCTCCACCTGTATCGGTGAAAGGGGTGCGTAGTTTCTTGGGACATGCTGGGTTTTACAAAAGATTTATTCAAGATTTTTCCAAAATTGCACGCCCCATGTGCACGCTTTTGGAAAAAGATGTGAAATTTGTATTCTGTGAATCATGTGTGAAGGAATTTGAAGTTTTGAAGAAGATGTTGGTAGAGGCACCTATACTTATTGCTCTTGACTGGGCTTTACCATTTGAGCTCATGTGTGACGCAAGTGATGTTGCAGTGGGTGCGGTTCTTGGTCAGCAGAGGAATAAGGTATTTCACTCTATTTATTATGCGAGAAAGACCCTCGATGCAGCCCAAGTAAATTACAAGGTGACTAAAAAAGAGATGCTAGCGTTGGTGTACGCATTTGATAAATTTAGATCATATTTGGTGGGCATGAGCATCATTGTAGACACAGATCATGCTGCAATACAATATTTGTTCAATAAAAAGGATGCTAAGCCGCGGTTGATTAGAGAGATCTTATTGTTACAAGAGTTTGACTTAGAGATTAAAGATAGAAAGGGGACAGAAAATCAAATTGCTGACCATCTTTCTAGACTTGAAAGCTCGACACATGTACTGGATGATGGGCGTATTTGTGAGGAATTTCCAGACGAGCAATTGTTAGTTTTGGATGTTGATGAGTTGCCATGGTATGCAGACATTGTGAATCTATTGGTAAGTGGGTTATTTCCTCCTGATTCGAGTCCTCAACAGAAGAAGAAGTTGGCATATGAGGTACGTTCTTATATATGGGATGATACTTATTTATTCAAGCAATGGCCTGATCAAATAGTAAGAATATGTATTCTGGATGCGAAAGTGAAGCAAGTGTTAGAGAGATGCCACGCATCACCTTATGGTGGTCATCATGGTGGTGAACGCACAGCCCAAAAAATATTGCAATCAGGTTTCTTCTGGCCTTCTATATTTAAAGATGCTCATGCCTTTGTGAAAAGTTGTTATCAATGTCAACGTATGGGGACGATTGCAAAGCGACATGAGATGCCTCTAAACAATATCCTAGAAGTTAAAGTCTTTGATGTATGGGGGATAGATTTTATGGGCCCTTTCCCAAAGTCGAATGGAAATCTATACATACTTGTAGCAGTGGATTATGTGTCTAAATGGGTAGAGGCTGCATCTCTCCCTACGAATGACTCCAAGGTTGTGGTGAAGTTCCTTCAAAAACACATTTTCACAAGATTCAGAACTCCAAGAGCTATTATTAGCGATGGAGGTTCACACTTCATTAATTATTGCGTGAAGAGTGTGTTGGCAAAGTATGGTGTGATACACAAGGTTTCAACAGCGTATCATCCCCAAACAAGTGGCCAAGTGGAAGTGTCTAATCGCGAGATAAAACAAATCTTGCAAAAAACTATGAATACTCAGAGGAAAGATTGGTCACCCAAGCTGGATGATGCTCTTTGGGCTTATCGAACGGCGTATAAGACTCCTATAGGGACTTCTCCCTATCATTTGGTCTTTGGGAAAGCATGTCACCTCCCCGTTGAGCTTGAGCACCGAGCATATTGGGCGATAAAGAAGTTGAATCTAGATCCGGGGTTGGCTGGTAACAGAAGGTTGTTACAACTCCATGAGTTAGAAGAATTTCATTTCCATGCATATGAAAATGCGAAGGTCTACAAGGAGAAAATGAAACGATGGCATGACAATCATATTCTCCCCCGCACTTTCGAGCCAGGCCAGTTGGTACTTTTGTTTAACTCAAGACTTAGGTTGTTTCCGGGCAAGATAAGATCTAAGTGGAGTGGGCCTTTTGAGGTAAGTCGCACGACGCCTCATGGTGTGGTGGAAATTTTGAACCAAGCAGATGGTACGAGATTTATGGTAAATGGCAAGAGATTGAAGCATTATTTTGGTGAGGAAGAGAAGCAGAAGGAGGACGTTCTTCACCTTGATGATAATTGAGCTAAGTATGGTCGAGCCGCGACATTAAACCAGGCACTACATGGGAGGCAACCCATGAATGTGTTGTAATAGTTAGGATTTATAAATTAAAAATACAAAAAGAAGAGTCGTGCCCCGACCAAAACTAAGGCGTTTGATGGGAGGCAACCCATCTCTTTTAAAAAATTTCCTTTCTAACTTAGTTCTAGGATCTTGTGTTTATGCAGAGGCACAGAGCATTTTGACATGGAAATCCACAAGAAAAAGGTAAACTTGGCGGATAGATGATTATTTGATGATGCCGGGCAGGTAGGACATGTTTTGGAGCAAAGCTTTGAGTCTTCGGACTTGTAAAAGCCTCAAGATTATGCGAAAAATGTGGAAAATCGCTCAGGTATATTGTTAAGTGTTAGGCGCGCTACATGGCGTGCCAGGGCGCACTTGCTAAAAAAATTTTATCATGTGGCAGTGAGCAGGCGTCACACAGGGCGTGCCAGTCCGCCTGTACCCCGTTTTTTTCTCGACTGGGCAGTGGGGTAGCGCGCTAGGCAGCATGCCAGGCCGCTACCCCCTTATATTTTTGGCATAAATTTTTTTTAAGTCTTTGGCTCCATGACCAGCCCCACCCCCACCAATTCTCTTTTAAATCCCTAATTTTCCTTATTCTTCACAAATATTCCCAAACTCCACAACCAAATACACGATTTTACTCCCAAAGCATCAAAAATTCTCTCTTTCTTTTCTCTACTCTTGCCCTCACGTTGCTCGATTTCTTGCCTTCTCCTCTTGGGATTGTGTTTACAAGACCCCTTTCAAGCTATCAAGGTACAATGTTAGATTCTAATGTGGCTGCTTCTATCTCTCACAAGCGACGTCGGTCAGGAAGTAAGGTCCCCGCGGCTCTCCCAGTCCCGAAAGGCCAGAAACGCAAGTATGGGATTCATGCTGTATCTAGTGCTGGCAAGAGTTGGTACAAAAGCCACACTGAAGCTAAATACTTTGCAGATGAATGTATTGATAGGGCCAGTCTAGCTCAGACTTAGCCTAGGATATTGGCTCGGATTGTGCAATTAGGTATGGAGTTTATCTTCGACAGACCTACGGATTGTAACCTCCATCTGGTGAGGGAATTGTATGCAAATTGGAACCCGGATGCACCTACCAGCTCGGTGGTTGTACGAGGGACTGATGTTATCCTTGATTACTTGGGCATGAAGGGATTATTGGGAGTACACACTCAGTCTAGTCCCCATGACCTCCTCAGGCAAAATGCTAGGCCCCCCTATGCTGATATTCGACACACTCTTTGCGGACAGCATTCGACAGTGAGATGGTTGCACCATCACAAAAGAGGGTACCACTTGAGTCTACCCTTTGCTCATTTGAATAAAGAGGCACGAATCTGGTTGAAGATTGTGTGTTGTTGCTTTATTCCGGGTAGCCACATGACGGAGGTCACGCGGGATCGTGTCTGTCTTTTGTATGCTCTCATGACTGATGTGGAGATTAATGTAGGGTCTGTAGTGCTGTCGACTATGCGTCGAGCTCGTTTGCATAGAGGTCTTCATTATGCTTTTGGTGGGTTATTGTCTAAATTGATGTGAGCATTCGAAGTGCCCAAGGAGGCTTTTGATTATCATCCTCCTATGGTGCAGACCCTTTGGATGTCACCCAAACCAGGGCACCTGATGCACTCGGCCCCACTCTCACCTTAGCAGAGCGTCATGCTCGAGATGACGGGATTTTAGCCTGTATGTATGGGTTGGAGATGCTATGACATAGGACTGGGGGTAGGCCCTCTACGGCGGAAGAGCTGAGCCAGGTTGAGAGGGGATTATACTCTTAACGAGCATGCCATGGCATTATTGAGAATTGGGCCTGATTTTGTTGAGCATGTGGATGATGATGTCCCCACAGATGAAGATGCCCGCAAGACCGATTCTAATGATGACGAGGTGGAGGCGGATGATACACTGCTAGAAGTCCATGGGCTAGAGGACGAAGACTTCCTTGACTGACCAGGGAGCTTCTTACACCCTACTCTTGCATTGTTTATTTTTGTCGCATTGGGGATAGTGCTAATCTTTTAAGTGTGGGGTGGGGTGTGATGGGCTTCCTTTGTATTTATGTATATGTGTGCTTCTGTATGCTTTTATTTTGGGTTCCTTAGCCTTTGTTTTCGGTTCTTTTACTAAGGAGAGTCCCTTTGAACGGTAGAAAACCACAAAAAGATTTTAATTTTTATGTTGTTTTTGGTGTTTATTATTTTTTGAGTCGCTTTTAGTCATAGGATTAAGGGATTTGCTCTATGATGGATGGATGACGAGCGTCTTAAGAGCGAATTAGTCATGTAGTGTTGGGTGTTCTTGCTTGCTATACAATTATGCATACATTTGTTAAACATGCTAGGATATTCAATAGCAAGTGTTGAGATGCCTAATTCTCACTTAGTTGACTGGCTAAGTTGCTTAATGTTGAACCTATGCATGATTTCAGATATTTTATGGTGAGCCTGCTGAGCTGAACATGTGCCATGTGTGAGTAAGGTTTTTGTGATATTCCATGTGCATAATGATGTTTAGAACTTGCCCGGTGTGTCTGCAAAGCAAAATAAAAGATGTTGAGTTTAGGAGATGATATAGGCATTTCTTTGATAGCCATGTTTTATGCCTACTTTATCTACCCTTTTTGCATGATCTTAGTTATCCCCGTTGAGCCTTTAGCCTTTTCTTTGGTAGCTTTACATGTAGCTTGGTCATTTTCTTTCAATGAACCACAATTTGATCCAAAAAAAAAAAAACTCCTAAGAGCTTTAATTAAGAAATTAAGAGATGAAGGAGTGTAAAAGAATTGAAGAAGGAAGAGTTAAGTAAATCCCCAAGTATATATCCTTTGGGTGTGTGAAAAAGAGATGGGTGTGTTAGTAGGGAGTATGGTAATGAGAATAAAAAAATAAAAAATTATAGTTTTCGAATCAATGGTGAATAGCAGTTACTCCCTACCTAATATACTTAAGCTAGCTTATGGGGGCAAAACAAAAGAGAGTTGGGAAAATAAAAGTGGTGGAAAATAGGGTGGTTGGAGGTGATTTGAATGTAATTTGTAGTGTATTAAAGCGCTTAGGGAAGATAGTCACTATTCTTGACCAAATAGTTCCTACCCGTCCCTTAGCTTACATTACAAACCTTAAAGTCCTACTTGATCTTGAGCTTTAACATTTTGACATTAGTGGAGTATTACACTAAGGGAAAGCTTATGGTTCATCTTGTGTTGCATGTGAATTCTTTTTGAGAGTGAGTAAACTTTTATTCATGCACCCATTTAGTAATTACTTTGTGTGAAATATTGGGTGATTCTCTTGTGGTGAGGGCGCATGTTTAGAGAAGTGTGGCGATCTATTGGTAACGTGTCATGCATGAATTTGCAACTAGTAAAGTTGTTTTGTGAGGATAGGTTGTTTCAGTTTGTTATGCATTTTTTTGGTGATACTAGCATGTTGGTGCATAAGTTGATGAATGTGGTTGTGTAGCTATGCAAGAATACCTATTGTGTGTCGGTTGTCTTAAGTCACCCGGGTTTGAGTACGGTTATTGTTCGAGGACAAACAAAGGTTCAAGTGTGGGGTGGTGATCTAAGGCGTATTTATATGACTTATTGACGACTTTAACCCATGTTTACCTTAGTTTTGAGAACAATACGTATATATTTTGTATGGTTTTGATGGAATATGTGATATTGTGCTAACCAATATGATTAGACCCTTGTAGGTGGAATTTGCGACTATTTGGAACGTTTTTGGCATGGAAAGCGAGGCTTGGAGAAGCTACGAGCAAAGGATATTGAAGATAAGAGGCAAGCCAAAGAGTTGAACTTGAAGAATCATGCCAAATCCGCAAAGAAAAGTCGATGAAAGAGGAAAATAAAAAATTAAGGGCTGGCGCGCAAAGGGGCGTGCCGGGCCGCTTTTGTGAAAAAGTTTGTTCTGGGAGGCAGCAATGGGGCGCGATTCAGGGCGTGCCAGGCCGCCTGGGTCGTACCTTTGCAGAGGTAAAATTTTCCTAAGTGCCAAGCGCGCCCAAGGGCGTGCCGGGCCGCTTTTTGGCTAATTTTTGCCTCGAAATTCACTCTATAAATAGGGCTTTTGAGTTATTGTATCACATTCCATCTTGACAAAGATACTTTGGGCATTGAAATTAGGTTTCATTCTTCATCTTTTCAGTTTTTATTTCTTTTATGGTATTTTATTACTTTGGATGTTAATTAACATTATGAGTGGCTAAAATCCCTCATTCTTGGGGTTAAGGCCAAGAACATGAATCTCTTGGGTTAATTTTAGTGGTTTTTACTGAAGTTTATCATAAATTGGTTATTCATATATTCTAAATTTCACTATTTTGATGCTTGATCACCATTGAAATACATTCCTTGTCTTGAAGTGAGCTCGAGAGAGAACTAAGAGATAGAACGTGGAATATAAGAGGTGTGGTCTTTCTCGGGGAAGGAATTCTAAGGGATTGACATGTGGTTAGGACCGAGAGGTACCTACTCCACCACACTTGGTCAATTACGAGAAGAAAGCTTAAATGCACTAGAATTGGTTAAGCTTATCACCGCTCACTGATGTAGTTAAGTTTCTAATTTCTAGTAGAAGATTATACTTTGGAGACGAATATAATTGTAAAATTAACCTCGGGATCAATAAGCAAGATAAACAACTCAAATTGCTTAAACCAATGACAATTATGCTCAAGAGACGACGTTCGGAGTGCCTTAGCCCTGGGAATTCACTTTTTATTGATTTTTCAAGCATATTTGCGAAAACTAAAGTTACGGTAGCGAAGATAGGAGTTCACAGTTCGCAAACAATTAATTTTTAGTGACAAATCTTGTTTCCTTTTCTCAAAACTAGTTTCAAATTATTGTTGGACGTCTAGAATTGAATTCTGTTGACGAAAGTCCCTTGGGTTCGATATTCGGCTCTTTTAAAGGAGCCACTTTATTACTTGAACGATCACGTACACTTGCGTGTATAGCTGGATCGCAACAGACAACTAGGTAAACTACCCGTGCTTCACGGTGAACTACCTCATTAATCTTACGGATGATCATTTGGAAATATGCATCATTTTGGTACGTACACAAATTGTCAAGATAAATTTCCAGATCAGATACAATGGAGCATAATACGAAAAAAGGAAATACCATTACACAACTACAATAATTGCCTAATAAGAAAACGAAGTACTCATTAAGTGAAGTATTATGTACATCAATCCAGGGTGAGTAACTCCACAAAAAAACCCAACCCCACTGACAGACCAAGCAGTTATCAGTTTGTTTATGCCCTAGGATTTGAGTTTTCTTTAAGTCTGCATATTCCAAGAGAATAGAAGAATAATACACCACATTAATGAAATATATAACAGATAGAGTTCTGACTGTTAATACACATTTAAACAAAGTAAAGTCCAAGATAGAAAATAAGAGGAATATATTCAACATTTGTGTCTAGGTGTTTGCAATACAAAACATGATTTCAGAGAGTACTATATCACCTTTCATTAGACCAACTTTATATAATGTACATGTAGCTATAGATTTGGACAGAGCAATAACAACTATAACTTTTAGATATTCCTTATTGAAAAAACACAATATACAATCATCATTACATAAAGATCTTCCCTAATACCTTTTTTTTTTCAAAACAACGATCTACCCTAGTACTTGTAGAAATTATTTTTCAAAATCACCGAAAGTATAACATAAAATAATATACCCCCTCCATTTCAATTGTTTGGCCTATTTTGACTTGACACAGAGTTTAAGAAAATAAATAAGACTTATAAATCTTCATTTAATTTTGTGGTATTAAACATGTCATGTGGAAAGTTGAAATTAAAGATTTGCTAAAAAGGAACGGGCCACTATTTTTAAAACGGACTAAAAAAAAGCTGGCTAAAAATGAAAGTATGCCAAACAAATTGAAATAGAGGGAATAAACTTAGAAGAGTGAAGAGTAGATCAAACCCGAATCTTCATGATTCGTCTTTAAGGAGTTAAGTCCACCAAACTTTTCAATTTTGGCCTATCATAGTCACAGGCCATTGTCATAGATACTCTTAAGTTTGTACATTATTACGTAACATCAATTGGAATCCAAGTAGATTAAGGCTTGTGATAGACTCCTCCATTGATTTGCTTTCTTCTCCGTATGTCTTTAAAAATGATGTCAAGTTAGAAATATTACTGCTAACTCATGATTGTTGCTAGCTAATTCAAGAATTTCAACTTTATAAATTAATATTAAATAGTAACTCTTTTAGCAAGTTATCTTAGGCATTGAGCCAAAATTTCATGTTGTTCATCAGCATATCAACCTCTGCTCACTCAGGATTAGTTATCTGGCTTTAATGAGAGTTGAAAAGAATGGAGTGATTGGATCACATGTCTCTGTGACATAAATGTGGTTACCACTAATCAAACTTTGTAAAAATATTATATGCAAAGAAATGTAAAAATTAATGCATTCATATTTGAACGATATAGTTCATGAAGCCATATAATACATAATACTGGTCATGTCTTGTTGTAAGGCTCAGAGTATAGTTTGATTATGACATTTCTAACATGTACAAAAATAAAAATTGCTTACTTCTTCATTGAACCTCCTTATCCAGCATAATCATATCTGTGAAATTCAATCTAGATTAAGCCTAAAGATGATTCAAGAAAATAACAAAACAGACCTGAGCAATTCATATGAAATGTGATCATAATTAATTACCCATGAAATTAACACGTAACTGATCACTAATAATGACGAATAACCTGAACATTTGGCATATATCAGCAGCATTGCCATGTGAGTAAAGAAGTGTCAAAGTTGCAGCAGCTTTGTACATAAAAAATGCAAAAAAAAAAAAGTAGTAGACTCGCTTTGTTTGCAGAATTATAACCGCACCATTTTCAGTTTAAGGGACACCTAAGAGTTTCAACATTTGTGTTTGTGCATCTAAGCTAACCTGATATGATGGGCCTGATTGGAAAAATGTGAATTTACTAAATTCTTCTTCATATAATGAAGAACAGAACATAGATATAAAGTTGAAAGTGACCATCTCTTATACACCATAATCAAGCTATTCTATGTCTTCTTGTTCGGTGGATTCCTTGTTTCACCATCCATATGTGTATAGCAAGTGACTTTTTAACCCCTCCATGCAGACCATCGCAATGGATGAGCTCATTCAATACTACTCGATCAGGAGAAAGATCCATCTGGGACATTTCTTGAACAAATTTTATCGATTAATGCCCGTCCATTTTTTCCCCTTTTTTGCACACTCTAATTAGAGGACGAATTGTGTTGGTCATCGGTTTTATGCCAGAGGTTTTTGTCTTCTCATACATTTAAATACACTTTTCGGTATCCCATGCATCTGAATACCCAAAGATTAAAGAAATGTATGTTATAACATCTGGAATTAATCCTTTGAGGTGAATATGCACAACCATCTCCTCGGCTTCTTTGATCTTTTACCCTTTTTGCAAAGCATAGTTAATAGAATATTGTAGGTAACCAGTGTTGTTTCTGCATCACTTTCTATCATCGTCTCAAAACATCCAAAACCATCAGTCATCATTTCTCTAATACAATGTCCATTTATAAGCATATTATAGACCTGTGCATTTGGTATAATCCCTCTACTTATCATGTCACTTCGGACAACATCGACTTCAAGAAGCCTACCATCCGTGCACAAAGAATTGGTTAGATAACCATAGGTAATTATATTAGGCTTCAATCCATTATTTTCCATCTCCTCAAGAGACACAAATTCCCGCTTGCGCCCATATCCATCAATTAAGATGTTATACGTCGGCACATTAGGGGAAACTGGCTTCTTAAGCATTTTGCTTAATGATTCATTTACCTCTTCCATCATAGCCAATTCACAAAATTTTGTGACAAGAGTACTCATTGTAACTACTTAGCGTCACTCTTCTCTCAACCATTTCATTAAACAATTTTCATGCTTCCACAACTCTCTTCTCTTTACACAACCCACCTATTACTACATTGTACACAAACTTATTAGGAATCAACCTAATACTTCTCATGGAATTCTACAAATCCAAAGATTCACCAAAATCCTCAATTTCCACTGATGACTGTTTATATTTTCCATAAATAAACCTATCAAATCTTATACCCCAATTCATTACATCAGAAAAACTTCAAAGGTGTTTTTGCACTGACTCGAATTATTCAAAGATTCAAGAAACACTTTGAAAGATGATAAATATTGAAACTTGATATCCTTTTTTATCAATCAATAAAGTTCTTTAGCCTTGTTAATGAGCTCTGACTCTAAATACACTATTAGCAGCAAATTAGTGAAAATGGGTTTTGCAGGGGAAGGAGAAAACATAGAGTAAAGTTGAGAAACTAAGATGGTATGAATAAGGCCTTTGCGCTGTCCATAGGACGTTCTTGAAGGATACTACATCTATTTTTAAAGTAGGAATTTCACTCTATTTTTCATTGTCCAAAAATCTCTGAATACACAATATAGGAAAACAAAATTAAAAAGTGGTAAAATATAATACCTCTAGTAATGTAAAAAAAAACACCTTGTAGGCTCTCATCATGAATTCCAACATCTCTGTTACAAAGCTTTGAATAATCAAAATAGAAGAATGAATAGCGAACAGATAAAGAAGAAAGCACAATTGGGAGAGATTAGCTTTGCCTATAATTGTTGAAGGAGATCACTGTCAAAATTTTGAAAGAGGAACACTTAATGGTAGAGATAACGTCTCAAAGTAGGATTTAAGGCGAGCATTGCTAAATCAATGATTTGATCAAAGATTTACAGAGCAAGCCCACATTGTACTACGAACAACAATTAAGATATGCAAACATAAAGTATAATTAAATGGAACTCTCAAATTGAAAAGGATAAATAAAAAGGAGAGGAAAGGGAGAGATAAATTGAAGGAACTATCGTTGATGCTAATCAAAACCCTATTAAGGACGTGACTCTTGTAGTCTACGGTAAAGCACAGAATCGGTATATTATTTTTCTTTTTGCAGTCTTCTTATTTAGTAGAATATAATGAATGAGAAATTGTTTGAAAAAAAGGAAAAAAGGATTAAATTTAAATAATTCTCCTAAAATATGCCACGTAGGCGGGCTATGACCCTCTTTTATATATATATATATATATATATATATAGAGAGAGAGAGAGAGAGAGAGAGAGAGAGAGATTGTGATGAATCTTATAGAAGAATTTGCCAAAGTGTCAAAGGTGTAGTTGGGTACTTGTATTCTTGCTGATGTGAAGTGTTATATCTGTACTTGGATGTCATTAATTGTAAGTTCAGTTTTGATCGTTGTTACTTGCATTTTATTTGCCTATTTGTATGGTGTTGAGTTGAGTGGGCCTATGATGCCTACCAGTACTTAGTTGATGTATTGATGCCAGCTATGCTCTTTTTTTTTGTTGAGTGTAGAGTGTGTTCCAGCATTTGAGATGAGATCTCTACTCTAGCTAGCATTTGCATACTTTGATTCAAGGGTGAGCACCATGATCTGACATCCATTGGGTCTTCTTATTTTTGTTCATGTCGCTTGTTTTGGGACTAAGACATTTCCCTTTTTTTTGTATTTTGGATGATCTGTTAGACATTAGCTTTTGGACAGTGTTAGATGTTCTTGTTCGGTGACTTCAGGTCCCGGAGGTGTAGTAAATAGAGAAATTTTGCACTCTATTCTTTAGTGATGATATTTGATTTAGTTTTGGATTTTATTTTGGTAAATCATTATTTGTGTCTCGTGACTTTATAATAAGGAATTGATGAAAGTAACTTGTGAAGTGTTTGACTTAGTTGGTATGGGTTGGGTTAGATGGTCCTCCCACCATAAGGTTAGGGTGGGTGCCAATTATGGCCACTTAGGTTGTGACACTAGCATAATCCTCAGGTGAAAAACCATTAATAAACCTCCTGTAGTAACCGACTATACCCAAGAAACTCTTAATGTCAGATGAGAGATGGGTTTAAGCCAGTTCCTCACTGCTTCAGTCTTTTGAGGATCAACCTTAATGCCCTTGGTGGAAATTATATGACCAAGAAATGCCACTAATTTAACAAGAATTCACACTTGCTGAACTTAGCAAATAACTAGCGATCCTTATTAGTCTGCAACACAATCCTCAAATAGTCTGCATGTTCATCCTCACTCCATGAATAAACTAGTATGTAATCTATGAAAACTATGATGAACTTATCCAAATATTGTTTGAATACCATGTTCATCAAGTCCATAAAAGTTGCAGGAGCATTCGTTAGTCTAAAAGACATAAAAACAAATTCATAGTGACCATGCAAAGTTCGGAAGGCTGTCTTTGGAATGTCACATTCTATCACTCTGAGTTGATGATAGCTGGATCTAAGGTCCATCTTTGATAAATAACCATCACCCTAAGGCTGGTCAAACAATTCATCAATTTGTGGATTGGGATACTTATTCTTGATTGTTACTTTGTTCAATTGATGGTAATCGATGCACATTCTAAGAGAATTATATTTCTTATGCACCAAGAGAACTGGAGCACCCTAGGGAGAGATGTTGGTCTAGTATTACCTTCATCTAAGAGGTCTTTCAAAAGATCATTCAACTTCTTTAGCTCAGCTGGAGTCATTCTATAAGGAGGAATTGAAATAGGTTGGGTATCTGTAAGAAGGTCTATTCTAAAGTCAATCTCCCGCTCAAGAAGGACTTTAAGTAGATCTTCAAGAAACACTTCTGTATACTTATTAACAACTAGAACTGACTGAAGGGTTGGAGTTTCATACTTGGAATCCTTAACCCTAACTAAATGATAGATACAACCCTCAGAGATTATCTTTCTAGCCTTAAGGTAAGAGACAAACTGACTTACAGATGCTGAGGTACTACCCTTTCATTGTAAGATTGGTTCATTATGAAACTGTAACTTAACGACTGTAGTTCTACAGTTGACGGCAGCATAATAAGTGTAAACAATCTATGCCAAGAATGACATCATAATATGTTATATCAGATCTATTTTATCAACTATGGTGATTTTATGAAACACTTAGACTTGGCAATTTTTGTATACCCGCTTGGCTATAACTGAGTCACCAACAAGATTAGAGATTGAGAAGGGTTCTGAAAGGGTTTTGGGACTAACACCAAAATCTACTGCAATATAAGGAGTCACGAAAGAAAATGTGTCTCCTAGATCAAGCAATTCATACACATCTATATGAAAGAATCATAATGTACCAGTGACTACATTTGTTAGGATCTCCTGATCCTAACAGGAAGACAAAGCATAGAAGCAGCTCCAGCACTGAACACCCCTTACACTAGTAAAAGAACTCTGCTGAGTTGGGCGACCTAAATGAGCTGCGGAAGTAGTAGACTGAACCCTATACCCCCATCTTCATGCCCAGTTGAGGGGCAGTTCTTCAAGCTATGGAAAGTATGACCACACCTAAAATAACCCCCCTAGACAGCAAGGCACTTGCCTAGATGATTCTTACCATACTTAGGACAAGCTGGAAAAGTACAGCTGCTTGTAATACAACCTTAAGACTTAGATACTGATGCCCTATTCTTCCGATCATGACCAGGCCTATGGGATGGAGCACTAGATGAAAAAGTCATTGGAGCCAAAATTCTCTGCTAAAAATAAGAGTGATTACTACCACTCGACCTCTACTGAGAGTAGTCAAATTTACCTGTCCTTGCCCTCTTAGTCTCCCTCTCTTTCTTCTTTATCTTTGCTTTGTCTATCTGTTGGTCATGAGTCATAAGCTTGGAGATATCCATTTCCCCAATAAGCATAGTGGTTCTGCATTCCTTGACCACTAACTCTGAGACACCAAAAATGAACTTGCTCATTCGAGCCCTCGACTTAACAACCATATATATATCATACCTGGAGAGTTGGGTAAGTATCAGAGAATATTACTTCACAAAAATGTTACCCTAATTCAGGGTGATAAGCTCCTCAACCTCATCTCTGTTCAACTCATGGGAAAAGAACATGTCCCAAAAAGCAGTCACAAACTCATCCCAGTCAACTGGGCCTACATCCTCACATCGACTATCTTTCAATTGCTTAAACAAAATTTGAGCCACCCCTTCAAACTGATAGGAGGCCAAGTGTGCACTCTCAATAAGTGTAATATCCATTATTCGAGGTAACTTATAAACTTCATCTATAAAGTCACATGGCTCCTCATCCACCTTTAACCCATAAAACTCTAGAGGATTCATTCGGGTGAAGTCCTAAACCCTAATAGCTGCTACATTTGTATTTGGGTTTGTAGGTGTAACTACTTTTTGATTGAATTGGATGGTCATGTCTTAATCAAATACCTAGAAAGAAACCCAAAATTCAGCATGAGTGACTTGTTTATTAAAGAGATCTGTGGGTGCTAGTGGGGTTGGCTGGTTTCCATTTGTTCTTCTGTTGTCTCTTCTAGGAGGTATATTATGTAAACATGTAGGGCATGAACTAGAAGGATAAATAGAGTTATACTCTATCAAACAATATGAACATGAAAGTAGTGAAGTTTTTCCTAAAATATTTCACATTCTTTCCCTCATAAGTGTGGTGCGCTTCACACCCATGAAAGAAACTTTACTTAATGCAGCTTTCAGACACCCTAGGGCACCTTAAAACTGATGGTTTTGATACTATGTTTGTCATGTCCCGAGTCTACACACTGAATGTAATACGGTGCTTAGAGCCACAAGTAACCCCAAGCTAGCCCATGGCATGGCATAACGCTAATTAAACCAAATTAATTTAATATCTGTGTAGAAGCTAAACTGATTTTAAGCTAAATATCTAAGATGATCTGAAGTAAGACAGAGTCTAATTAATCATATGAAACTGAAATAAATACTACATATGAAATGAACGGAAAAGATGAAAGTATAGCTCTATGTCTGAAAAGCCTCTACTACTGACTAGTTACTAGGTCAAGTCCCCAGCTAACCCCAAATACTGAAAATGAAAATAATACAACAAAAAATAATCATAAACTCCCATCCTTGAATAATGAGGACTCATCACTGGTAGTTACTGAAGTAGTATCAGAACATTCTAACCACGATGGTGAGACTGAATATAACCTATATCATATATATAAAATGATATAGTGCAAAAGAAATTATGGGATCAGTACTTTGAATGTACTAAGCATGTGAGATAGGTAAGATATAAATTAAACTGATCATGCTAAAAATACTGGTATACTGTACTAAATGCAAAATGAGTGCAAAGAGTTGAACTGTAGTACAATGACCCATAATGACATGCATAGATACTGATATGTAAATATATTCTAAAAATCATCATATAATGCAAGTAAAACTGAACTGAGTGTCATCTACAAATATACAGAGTCTGAGTCTATGGAAGATACTATTAACTGACATAAAGCATGTAAGCTAACATGGAGTTCAATGTGTACAGCTTATCGATTGTATCCAATAAACCTTGCAAGGGTATAAATGCATAACTTGCATGATCACTAAACTGATGCCCAAATTGGAAGGGCTAAATAAACCTACAGTGGTACGTAATTCTGGGACTTCGGGTGTAACTGGGGCCCTAGTCCAAATCGGTGATTTGCTTAGTTCTACTCCCAAAGTGAAAATATATTGGTTGCTTAGTTAAAATATGATGCTCTGATAACTTGTTCAAAACTTGTTTAATGTGAAAATATTCTAAAATTTTGTGTACTGAAAACTAATCATGCTTGTTCATAATAAAACTTTGATAGTCTGAAACATGATATGGAAACATAACTGACATATATGAAATTTACTTGAAATTATGCTAGTATTACATTCTCATAGAATAATATCACGTTGAATGTAAAATCATGGAAAACAGGTCATAACTGCATAGGGATCATAAGAATTCTAAATTTAAAAGAAACCATAACTTGAGTATGAACCCTAAGTCATAAATCATGGAAACGCTAGAAATTATAAAGTACTTTAGGACGCAAGGGTGAAAGTATACCCATTAATGAAATCTCACATACTTGGAGTCTGAGATTTCATGCTAGAAACTTGAGAATTCTGTCTTGGTGAATGAACCCTAGGCTTTGGTACTTGAGAGAGTTCAATCGCCTCTTTGCTTTCGTCTGAGATGATTTGGGAGTAGTGAATGGAAATAATCAATTAAGAGTGTTTTAACTTACCCCTAGTTGGCCCCAAAACAATGTAGTATAGGCTTAGAAACTAGGAAAAATATGAAAATACCCTTTAAAAACATAACTGAAATTTTTGATTCAGTCGTCACGAGTCATACCCTTAACCTACGAGCCAACTTCTGAATCATGGTTCCTGGGCTAGAGTTCTAGATTGGGGCATGATTTACACCTCATGACTCGTGAAGTTTTCCTATGAGTCGTGACTAGGACTCATAGCCACTGAAGAAAAAATGTTTCCCTCTGATTGTTCATTAGTACGAGTCACTTAGTGACTCGCACTCAGTGTATATGACTCATTGTCTCTAGTCATGGCTAATGGGAGGAAAATTTCATCTTTCAGGATTTTTGGTGTTCTGCTCAGAATGGGTAACCAAATGAGTTGTAGTGTCAGACCATGACTTGTGCTCTGATTCGTGACTACTGGGGCTTGGGATGGGTATTGACTGCGTACCACTAGTCAGCCTATGATTCATAGCCTCACTATACAACTTATATATTGAGTTTTTCTACGACAAAAGGTTAAATTTTTTGCTGGCTCCTGTTGTATATCTTAGATATGATCTTAGGGACTTTTGGGTATTATGAAAAACAAAATCGTTGTACGAAAAATTATCATCATCACCATACTTATATCCTTAAACTATTGTAATAGATTTATTAAGCTCAGAAAAAGTAGTCTCCAATAATGTTATACAATAATCTTATATGGACTATAGAGAAAAATTGATTGATGACAAAAAGAAATATTTGATTAGGGTATGTCCCCTTTGATGGAGAATTTTCTTTATGAGATGTAAAGATGCTTCGTATTGGGGAATGATGTGTGTAGTTTATGAGCATATGCTAGGTCAATTAAACTTCTTCTTCTAGAGAAATTGAGGATATGATTTCGAACATTAACCACAACAAAAAGAATAGGATATATATATATATCTCATTCGAATAAGTCCACACAAGTGAAAATCCCTATTGCCAACTGCAAGAGAAGTGTGGATCTTAAATTATTGATGTCGTAAGATGTTCTTGATCATATGGAAGATGCAATTCTAGAAGAAAATGTTATGTTGTTCTTATATGGAATGTTTAAGAAAATTAATTGATGATGGAAAGTGATATTTTATCAGGGCATGTCCCGATTGCTGTAGAATTATCTGTGTGAGATGTAAAGGTGCTTGTCATCTATTGTTACCATTATTTTGACCATCATTATTGGAAGGTCCTTCTTCATCATAACTAGTTACTCCCTAGGTCTTGACATCATACTCATCACTATAACCACTAGTATAACTCTCATCACTATTAAACATAATCTTCATATGGAAAAATATCACCATCACCATACTTATTTTCTTGAACTATCATCACAGATTTATTAAGCTCATAAAAAAGGAACCTACAAAAAGTAACCTCATGTTTAATTTGCAGCTCTTATAATTTTAGGAAAACTACATTCAATCAACTAAATATAATTTATAAAAACTCTAACATAGCATAACTCCATCTTCAACAATTTCAAATAAAATAATGTAGTACCTCATAAATGAAAACTGATCTGTGACATCATATGAGCATTTAGTTAGAGACATTACTTTTTATAGCATATTTAATTTTATGTTTAAAGTAAATTCTATAAGTTGGGTGATTCTACTATTTTTTTAAAATTGAGGAATATAAAATATATTTTTAAAAAGTATATCCAAGTTCTAAATATTCTTAGCAAGACTGATAACACTCAATTGCATCCTTGAAAAGTGTACGCGGTCGTTAACAACGCTATTAACCCAACTTTGAGGTTGGGGTCGAACCTCTGGAGAGTTGACAATTTTGAAAACATTTGATTTTAGTTATCAAGAGAGTTGAATTGCAATAGTTAAGAAATAGGAGTAGCTATCAATGATAAAAGTGACTTAGGTATGTGCTTGATTGAGAGTTAATGATATGCATGGGTAATTGATCATGCTTTAATGAGTTAAAGGTATGGGTAAGCTAGGTTTTAGATATTAGCTACAATCGTTCAATTTATCACCAAATATCGCATAGGATTTTCTCAAACCCCCATGTGTTTGCTTTTCTAAACGACCCAATACTTCAAATTAGCCAATCCATTTCTAACACTAGCTATTAAATGATATACCTCAAGTATTTGTCAAAATAGATCTCCTCACCTTTGTTCTCTCTTTCAAGTAAAGCAAAGGTTTTAAGGTTTAAAAGTTTTTGCAACATCTAGTCATAGATTAAAACATAGAGGTCTAGTTGAACCCACAACTTATAACTTACTTTAGAAGCAATAAATCAATACCCACACAATAATTGATACACATCCATCACACACCCCTATGAATTGGGGTTTAGCTATGCATGATTAAAAAAGAAGAAATTATACCTTCACGCTCAGCTAAATCTGCTGTTAGATTGAATTATCCACAAGAAATCCTTCAATTCCAATGTAGAAAAACCAAAATAAAAGCTAATCTCAACTTTATTGTTTGATTACAACTTTTCTGATCTCAAAATTATGTAAAAGATAGGGTTTGAAATCTCAAAAATCTATTTATAGCTGTAGAAAATCAGGGCCAACATAATTACAAAACTTCCACCATGCTCCTATTGGCAACAGAAAAGAGCATTGTTGAACATATCAGTGATGTGCTGAATTTCCCCCACATCGCCAAACTACCTTAGATATGGAGCTCCAAATTCTTGCATCTGCTGAATTTGGTGATTGAAACTCATCATTGGAGAACATGTTGGCGATCTGCCAAACTTCATCTTTTGCTCGCCGAACGTCTATTTCCAGATCATTGATGGACTTCTCCCTTTACTGATGCACTTTCAACTTTACCGATGCGCCAGAGAGTTTGGTGATGCACCTAGCACCTTGGGTGATGCCACTTCCATTTTGAGCTTCTTTGCTCTATCTTTATACTTCCTTATGGTTCGTTGAAAATCTTTTTGCTTCAATCCTAAAAAACAAAAAAACTAACTTTAAAACTAGCTCAAAGTGGCATTTAGGACTTTATTTCTTACCACTTTTATGCCAAATGAGTCAGTGCACACCCCCAACTTAATCCTTTGCTTGTCCTCAAACAAATCAATACACACAGAACAAAAATAATATTGCCTACAAATGATACCACTTGGGAGTTCAAACACATGCTTCTTTATGAAAACCATCTTGCACTCATGACTTTGAAAAGTATTGGAACAAGTATACACTGTCAAATATTTAATTCATGAACTACAAGCCTCAAGTATTGACTAGCCTCTACTAAACCAAGCATATGCTCATAGCCATAAACCAAGGTTAATTAATATGCTAAGTGAATGCAATCGAGTGCCCTCAAAATAAGAATATCCCTTCCTTCATGATGCAATTAAATTTAGAAAAAATGGATAAACATGAATCACTCTTGCTCTTAAATAAGATCATGCACACGAATACCATACCATTGGCTTGCCCGTATTTTCTATTTCACCACAATAGAACATGCTTAGTTGTAGATCATAAAGGTCTTTTAATGGCTTCAAAATGTAGGCAATGGGTAAGGTAGGATAGCATATAGTTAAAGTGACTCCACCTCCTTGAAGCACTATATGAGATCCCAACTTACTTCTTCCCCCAAATTTATTTCATTCAATCATACTATTGACCAATTCTTGATGTTTCACTTGCTAACTTCCTTCTCTCATCCTTTTCAAACTAATACTTTTTATTTACATCCAAAATCTATAATTTCAACTCTTTTTTATTCATTTTCTCTCTTTTTTTTTATCTTTAGAAGGGATACTAGGATTAACCAGAGAAGAAAGCAAATGGACCCCAATTTTATGAACTTCTAACCACAAGTTCCACCCAATAATTTCTCTGCCCCCAACTTAGAATTTTGGGATACAAGGGTGAAAGGATACCCATTAATGAAATCTCACATACCTGGAGTCTGAGATTTAGTGCTAGAAACTTGAGAATTCTTACTTGGAGAATAAACCGTAGCTTTTAGGACTTGAGAGAGTTTAATCGCCTCTTTACTTTTATCTGAGATTATTTGGAAGAAGTTAATGGAAATAATCGATTAAAAGTGTTTTAACTTCCCCCTAGTTTGCCCCAAAACTACATAGTTTCGTATTTTAGAAACTAGGGAAAATACGAAAATACCCTTTAAACACGTAACTAAAATTTTTGATTCAGTCATTACAAGTATGGGTATGAGTCATACTCTAAACCTACAAGTCAACCTCTGAATCATAGTTCCTGGGCTGGAGTTCTGACTTGGGGGACAATTTCCACTTCATGACTTGTGAGGCCTGCCTATGAGTCGTGACTAGGACTCATAGCCTGTGAAGGAAAAATATTTTCCCTCTGATTTTTCATAAGTATGATTTAGTTGATGTCTCATTCTTAGTGTATATAACTCATGGTCTCTAGTTGTTGCTAATAGGAGGAAAATTTCATCTTTCGGGAGTTTTTGTGTTTTGCTTATAATGGGTCAGCAATGAGTCATAGTGTCTGACCATGACTCGTGGTCTGAGTCATGACCACTAGTACTTGGGATGGCTATTGACTGCTTACCACTAGTCATCCCATGACTCATGGCCTCACTGTATGACTCGTATAGTGAGTTCTTTTGTGACACAAGGCTGAATTTTCTGTTGGTTCCTGTTTTATGTCTGAGATATGTTGTTAGGGACTTTTGGGTGTTACATTATTGGAAGGTTCTTTATCATCATTACTCATTTCTCCATATATCTTTCCATCATACTCATCATTGTAATCACCAGTATCACTCTTATCACTACTAAATACATAATCGTTATAAAATAATTTTCACCATCGCCATACTTATATCCTTAAACTATTGTCACAGATTTATTAATCTTAGAAAAAAGTACCCTAAAATAATGTTATACAATAATCTTATATGGACCATATGAAAAAAATTATTCATGATGGAAAATAATATTTGATCAGGGTATGTCCCCATTACTAAATAATTTTCTTTGTGAGATGTAAAGATGCTTGGTATTAGGGAATGATGTGTGAAGCTTATGAGCATATGTTTGGTCAATTAAACTTCTTCTTCTATCATTCTCAAGTATATGATTTTGAACATTAATCACAGAACAAGAAGAATAAGTGAAAAGCCCTTTTGCCAACTGCAAGAGAAATGTGGATCTAAAATTATTGATGTAGTGTGATGTTCTTGATTGCGTTAAAGATGCAACTTGAGAAGCAAATGTTCTGTTATTCTTATATGGAATGTACAAGAAATTTTATTGATGATAGAAAGTGATATTTTATCAGGGCATGTCCCGATTGCAGGGGAATTTTCTGAGTGGGATGTAAAGGTGCTTGACATCTATTATTACCATTATTTTTAACATTATTATTGGAAGGTACTTCTTCATCAGAACTCGTTTCTCCATATGTCTTGCCATCACACTCATCACTGTAATCTCCAGTATAACTCTCAGCACTATTAAACACATAATCATCGTATGGAAAATTTTCTCCATCACCATACTTTTTTTCTTGAACTGTCGTCACAAATTATTAAGCACGAAAAAAAGTAACCTTAAGTTTAATTTGCAGTTCATATTTTTTAGGAAAATTACATTCAAACAACTAAATATAATTTATAAAAAACTATACCAAAACACAACTCAATCTTCAAAAATATCAAATAAAGTAAAAAATATTTTTAATAGTATATAGTAGATCATAAATGGAAACTAATTTGTGACATCATATGAGCATTTAGTTTGAGACATTACTTCTTATAGCATATTTAATTTTTTGTTTCAGGTAATTTAGTTAAGTTGGGTGATTTTGCTGGGTTTTTTTTTAAATTCAGGAATATATAATATATATTTAAGAAGTATATTCAAGTTCTAGATATTCTTTTCAAGACTAATTACACTCAATTACCACCTTGAAAAGTGTACGCTGTTGTTAGCAATACTATTAACCCAACTTTGAGGTTGAGATAGAACCTCAAGGAATAAATTTGCAAAGTTTGACTTAGAGTGTAATATCCCACTTAATGCTTGCTCGTGTTAATTGAAAACTATAAAAGTAAATGGGAGGGGGGGGGGGGAGGGGGAGAGAGGTTGTGTAAACAATTTTGAAAATCTTTGATTTTAGTTAACAAGAGAGTTAAATTGCAATAGTTAAGTCTTAGGAGTAGTAATTAATGATAAAAGTGACTTAGGGATTTTCTTTATTAAGAGTTAATAATATGCATGGGTAATTAATCATGCATTAATGAGATAAAGGTAAGCTGGATTTTAGATATAAGCTACAATCATTCGATCGATCCCTAAATATCACATAGGATTTCCTCAAACCCCCATGTATTTACTTTTCTAAAGAACCCAATACTTCAAATTAGCCAATCTATTTCTAACACTAGCTATCAAACTATATACTTCAAATATTTGTCAAAATAGATTTCCTAACCTTTGTTCTATCTTTCAAGTAAAACAAAGGTTCTAATGTTGAAAAGAGTTTGCAACCTCTAGTTATAGATTAAAACATGGAGATCTAGTTGAATCTACAACTTATAACTTACTTTAGAAGCAATAAATCAACACCCACACAATAATTATTAATCATCCATCACACACCCCTATGAATTGGGTTTTAGCTATGCATAATTGAAGAAGAAGAAATTATACCATCATGCTCATCTAAATTTGCCATTAGATTGAATATCCATAAGAAATCCTTCAATTCCAATGTAGAAAAACCAAAATAACATCTAATCTCAACTTTAGGATGTGATTACATCTTTCAGATCTAAAAAATAAGAGAAAGATAGGGTTTGAAGTGTCAAAAATCTATTTATAGATGAAGCAAATCGGGGCCAACATAATTACAAAACATCCACCACGCTTCTATTGGCGACAAAAAAAGCATTACCAAACTCATTGGTGATGTGTCAAATTTCCCCCACATCGCGGAAGTGCCTTAGATATGGAGCCTCAGTTGCTTGCATCTTTTGAATTTGGCAATGGTAACCCATCATTGCCAAACTCATTGGCAACTTGCCGAACATCATCTGCCGCTCACCGAACATCTATCTTCAGATAATGGATGAACTACTCCCTTTAGCGATGGACTCTCAATTTTAGTAATGCGCCAGAGGGTTTGGTGATGCACCTAACACCTTGGGTGATGGTACATCTATTTTTAGCTTCTTTACTCCATCTTTATGCTTTCTTATGCTTCGTTGAATATCTTTTGGCTTCAATCCTAGAAAATAAACTAACTAACATTAAAACTAGCTCAAAATATCAATAAGGACTTGATCTCTTACCCTTTTTTTTTGCCAAATGAATCGTTGGAAACCCCCAACTTGTCCTTGAACAAATAAATGCACACACAATAAAAAAAACATTGTCTATAAATGGTACAACTTGTGATTTCAAACACATGCTTCTCCATGAAAACTATCTTTCCCTTATGACTTTTAAAAGTATGGACACATGTATCCACTATCAAACATTCAATTCATGAACTACAAGCCTCAAGTATTGACTATCTTCTACCAAACCTAGCACTTGCTCATAAACATCAACCAAGGTTAACTAATGTGCTTGATGAATGCAATCGAGTGCCCTCACAATAAGAATATCTCTTTCTTCATGATGCAATCAAATTAGAAACAAGGGATCAACACGAATCACTCTCGCTCTCAAAGAAGACCATGAGCACAAATACCATACCATAGGCATGCCCTTATTTTCCATTTCACCACAATTGAACATGCTTAGTTGGAGATCACAAAGGTCTTTTGATGGCTTGTAATATAGGCAACGGGTAAGGTAGGATAGCATATGGTTAAAGTGACTCTACCTCCTTGAAGTACTATATGAGACCTCAACTTACTTCTTCCCCCAAATTCAGTTTATTCAATCATACTATGGACCAATTTTTGATGTTGCACTTTCTAACTTCATTCTCTCATCCTTTTCAAACTAACAAGACACACTATTTACATCCAAAATCTATAATTTCAATTCTTTTTTATTCATTTTCTCTCTCTTTTTATATTTATAAAGGATACTAAGATTAACTAGAGAAGGAAGTAAATGGCCCCCAATTTAATGAACTGCTAACCACAAGTTCCACCCAATTATTCCTCTACCCCCAACATAGGATTTTTGGATACAAGGATGAAAGGATACCCATTAATGAAATTCCACATACCTGGAGTCTGAAATTTTGTACTAGAAAATTGAGAATTCTTACTTGGAGAATGAACCCTAGCTTTTAGGACTTGAGAGAGTTTAATCGCCTGTTTGCTTTTATCTGTGATGATTTGGAAGAAGTTAATGGAAATAATCAATTAAAAGTGTTTTAACTTCCCCCTAGTTGGCCCCAAAACTACATAGTTTAGTATTAGAAACTAGGGAAAATATGAAAATACCCTTTAAACATGTAATTAAAAAATTTTATTCAGTCGTCACGAGTATGGGTACGAGTCAGAATCTAAGCCTACGAGTCAACCTCTGACTCATGGTTCCTAGGCTGGAGTTCTGGCTGTGGACACGAATTACACCTTGTGAGTCATTAGGTCTACCTATGAGTCATGTCTAGGACCCGTATCCTCTGAAGGAAAAATGTTTTCCCTCTTATTGTATATCAGTGTGAGTCACTTGATGTCTCTTACTCAGTGTATGCAATTCGTGGTTTCTAGTCGTGGCTAATGGGAGAAAAATTTCATCTTTCAGGACTTTTGGTGTTCTGCTTAGAATGGGTCACCAAATGAGTCATAGTGTCTGACCACGACTCCTGGTCCGAGTCATGACCACTGGGACATTGGATAGTTGTTGACTGCTTACCACTAGTCAGCCTATGACTCATGGCTTCACTGTACAACTCGTATTGTGGGTTGTTCTTTGACAAAAGACTGAATTTCCTATTGGTTCCTATTCTATGTTTGAGATATGATATTTGGGACTTTGGGTGTTACATTATTGGAAGTTCCTTCATCATCAGAACTCATTTCTCCATATATCATGTCATCATACCCATCAATGTAATCACTAATATAACTCTCATCACTACTAAACACATAATCATCATACGAAAAATTATCACCATCGCCATACTTATATCCTTAAACTATTGTCACAGATTTATTAAGATCAGAAAAAAGTAACCTACAATAATGTTACACAATAATCTTATATGGACTACACAAAAAAATTGATTCATGATGGAAAGTAATATTTGATTAGGGTATGTCCTTATTGCTGGAGAATATTTTTTGTCAGATGTAAATATGCTTGGTATTTGGGGAATGATGTGTGAAGCTTATGAGCATATGCTTGATCAATTAAACTTCTTCTTCTAATGATCTCAAGGACATGATTTTAAACATTAACCACAAAAAGAAGAATAAGATATATATATATATACACACACACATCATTGGAATAAGTGCACACAATTGAAAAGCCCTATTACCAACTACAAGAGAAATGTGGATCTTAAATTATTGCTGTCGTATGATGTTCTTGATTGCGTATAATACGTAATTCAAGAAGAAAATGTTCTTTTGTCTTATATGGAATGTACAAGAAAATTGATTGATGATGGAAAGTGATATTTTATCAGGGAATGTACCGATTGCTGGAGAATGTAAAGGTGCTTGGCGTCTATTGTTACCATTATATTGAACATCATTATTGGAAGGTCCTTATTCATTAGAACTCGTTTCTCCATATGTCTTGCCATCATACTCATCACTGTAATCACCAGTATAACTCTCATTACTATAAAACATATAATCGTCATATGGAAAATTATCACCATCACCATACATTTTTTCTTGAACTTTCGTCATAGATTTACTAAGCACAGAAAAAAGTAACCTCATTTTTAATTTGCATTTCATGTTTTTTTAGGAAAATTACATTCAAACAACTAAATATAATTTATAAAAACTATAACAAGACACAACTCCATCTTCAAAAATTTCAAATAAATTAAAAAAAAATTGTAATAGTACGTAGCAGCTCGTAAATTGAAACTAATATGTGATCTCATATGAGCACTTAGTTTTTTGATACATTACTTTTTATAGCATATTTAATTTTATGTTTCAGGTAAATTAGTTAAGTTGGGTGATTTTACTATTTTTTTAAAATTGAAGAATATAAAATATATTTTTAAAAAGTATATTCAAGCTCTAAATATTCTTTGCAACACTGCTAACACTCAATTACACCCTAGAAAAGTGTATGCGGTCATTAGCAATACTAACTTTGAGGTTGGGGTCAAACTTCAGGGAATGAATTTGCAAAGTTCATCTTAGAGTGTAATACCTCACTTAATGCTTGCACGTGTTGATTAAAAGCAGTAAAAGTAAATTGGGGGGGGGGGGAGATTTTATGTAAACTATTTTGAAAACCTTTGATTTTAGTTATCAAGTGAGTTGAATTGCAATAGTTAAGACTTAGGAGTAGTAATCAATGATAATAGTTACTTAGGGATGTGCTTGATTGAGAGTTAATGATATACATGGGTAACTGATCATGCTTCAATGAGTTAAATGTATGGGTAAGTTGAGTTTTAGATATTATCAACAATCGTTTGATCTATCACTAAATATCACATAGCATTTTCTCAAACCCCCATGTGTTTTCTTTTCTAAACAGCACAATACATCAAATTGGCCAATGTATTTATAACACTAGCTATTAAATGATATAACTCAAGTATTTGTCAAAATAAGTCTCCTCACCTTTGTTCTCTCTTTCAAGCAAAACAAAGATTCTAAGGTGAAAAAGAGTTT
Source organism: Capsicum rhomboideum (assembly GCA_031232105.1). NCBI lineage: Eukaryota > Viridiplantae > Streptophyta > Magnoliopsida > Solanales > Solanaceae > Capsicum > Capsicum rhomboideum. The sequence goes on along the minus strand of CP124719.1, from coordinate 39,106,361 downwards.
GCAACTTCTAATCATAGATTAAAACATGGAGATCAATTTGAACCCACAACTTATACCATCATGCTCAGCTAATAAAACTTTGAAGCAATAAATAAACACCCACATAATCATTTATAATCATCCATCACACACCCCTATAAATTGGGGTTTAGCTATGCATAATTAAAGAAAAATAAATTATACCCTCTTGCTAAGCTCAATCTGCCATTAGATTGAATTATAAACAAGAAATCCATCAATTCCAATGTAGAAAAACCAAAATAAGAGCTAATCTCAACTATAGAGTTTGATTACAACTTTTTAGATCTCAAAATTATGAAAAAGATAGGGTTTGAAGTCTCAAAAATCTATTTATAGCTGAAGCAAATCGGGGCCAACATAATTACAAAACATCAAACATGCTCCTATTGGCGATAGAAATGAGTAGTCCTAAACTCATCGGTGATGTACCAAATTTCCCCCACAACACCGAACTACCTTAGAAATGGAGCTCCAGTTGCTTGTATTTATTGAATTTTAATATGGAAACCCATCATTGCCGAACTAGTTGGTGATCTACCGAACTTTAGCTGCTGCTCGCCGAACGTCTATCTTAACACATGGATGAACTGCTCCCTTTAGCGAAGTACTTTCAACTTTAGCAATGCGCTAGAGGGTTTGTCTATGCACTTAACACCTTGGGTCATGCTACTTCTATTTTTAGCTTCTTTTCTCCTTCTTTATGCTTTCTGATGCTTCGTTGAACATCTTTTGTTTCAATACTAAAAAAACAAACAAACTAACATTAAAACTAGCTCAAAATGGCATTAAGGACTTGATTTCTTGTAACTTTTCTGCCAAATGAGTCATTGAATACCCCCAACTTAAACCTTTGCCTGTCCTCAAGCAAATCAATGCACACACAACAAAAACAATATTGTCTACAAATGGTACTACTTGGGAGTTCAAACACATGCTTATTTATGAAAACTATCTTGCCCTTATGACTTTGAAAAGTATTGGCACAAGTATCCACTATCAAATATTCAATTCATGAACTACAAGCCTCAAGTATTGAACAACCGCTACACGACCAAGAACATTCTCATAGACACCAACCAAGGTTAACTAATGTGCTCGATAAATGCAATCGAGTGCCCTTAAAATAAGAATATCACTTTCCTCATGATGCAGTCAAATTTAGAAACAAGGGATCAACAGAATCACTCTCGCTGTCAAAGAAGATCATGCTTGGATTGATATTATTTATCTTATTTGAGCATTATTTATCTTTACCATTATTGTGATGGACGAGAGAGGGGCTTGGATTGATATTATATATGTCTTACATGGATCTTTATTATAGTGGTGCAATGCGATGGCTTATATCATAATCTATTAAGATTTGAGGAGATTTGAGCTCATTTATACTGTTATTGAGTTGATTCATTACATGATATTGATTTTGTTGTCAGCATGCATACTTATTTCAGTCATCCATATTCATGGAAACTGGTACTACTAAAAAACACTAATTTTGAAAGAAAATAAAACACTTTATAAAACCCTTGACTGAGGAATATGCCAACAAGGTTGATTGAGATATGATATTATGATAGTGTATGCGTTGTGAACCCCCATAGGTCCCGTCTTGGAAGCTTATACTTGAAAGGTATATATGAGGTGCCATGCAATGACTTATATCATTATCATTTCATTTCATTGCATTACATCACATTGCATTTGTTTTATGTGTTTGATATCGTGTATTTAGCCTTCCTATATATATTCGTGTGTAGTTATTCATATACTATTATTATACTTGTAGTATTTGTACTGTTAGAAGACACAGTTTGAGTCACCATTGGGAACTTTTTTGTATGCAAGTGGAAGCGTGATCATAGTGTCATGACCCACGAGGTCATGATTGGCACCCACCCTAAAAATATAGTGGGAGTACCATCAAACACAACACATACTAAGTCATACACCTCACAATTTAATTTCATAATCCTATATTATCAACTCAACACTATACAAATAGGTAAATCAAACATAAGTAACAGTGATCAAAATAGAACTTATAATTAGAGACAACCAATTACAGATATGGCACTTCACATAAACAAGAACACAAGTACAAATTTACACCTACCACACTTAGTAAAATTCGTCAACAAGGTTTATCACAACATATATGTATAAATGTACATTCAAATGCATATGATGAATGTATGTATGAAAAATGTATGTATCATCTCTTTCTCATCTCAATATCATCATCATCTATCAATTCATCATCATCATTAATTTCATTCTCAACATTATTATCATCATGATCTCAATATCATCATCAATATCATCAACTCATGGCCACAATATCATAATCTTCATCATCAATATCAATGTAAATGCAAAACAGTCAACAATCATAAGTAGTGTATGGAAGCCATCACAAACACTTAATTCACATATAAGCACAAAGTCAAGCAAGTTTTTTTGCCATAATAAACCATAACCTACCTCAATTCCTTGCTCGAATCACTTTTAGGCCACAAGCTTACCTTTCCTCTCTCATTCAGTCCATTCTTGATCTATAACAACAATTACACACACCCATTTCAATAATCTCACTTTCCTAACCATTAGAAACCTATGATTATCGATTTAAACTATGAACTTGCCATAGTTCATAGTCTTAGAGTTTTCTACCCTTTAAACATCATGAATTTTACATATTTTAGCATGAACAATAATAATTGTACCAAAGTAAGTGTTTTCTAACACCCTAGGATCATTACCAATAGAAATTAACCAAATTTCCACCAATTCCCTTCAGTTCATAAATTAGGGATAAACTCCAAATTCTACCATTGATAAGTTTCTAGAAATTTCTTTGGATTTAATGGAGTATTTCAAGTTTAGAACGTAAAGCAACCTTACCTCCAAAGATTAAAACTCCCAAAATTGGTAGAAAATCGCCTCCCTCTAAGACCATGCTCATTTTTTTGAAAAGTGGGAATAAAAATGTGTTTCTGGTTTTTAAAAGGGAAAAGGGTCAAATTTACCCTCTACTTTGGAAAAATGGCTAAATATACCCTTCGTCATACTTTGGGGTCAAATTTACCCTCACTTTCATACTTTGGGGCTGAATTTACCCCCCTACTTTGAAAAATTGGCTAAATATACCTTTCTTCATACTTTAGGGGGTAAATTTACCCTCGATATCATACTTTGGGGTCAAATTTTACCCTTGTTGTTAAGAAACTTTTCACATGTACCCTTCCTTCAATAGAAAAGCACAAATCAATATTATATGACCCATTTTTTAAAAATAAAACACACCATAATCTAACCCACCCGATTCGACCCACAAAAAATACACAAATAAATATACCCCTCCCTCAGTTCTATTGGTCGAATTTTTCCAACGAACAAATACACTTCTCTTTCAACGTGCAGCGGTGGTAGGTTGTTTACAAATGAGCAAAAACTAAAATGGAATGGGATAACGCAGAAGCATGGAACTCGAGAAGATGTCTATTACAAACTCTGCTTTTGTTTCAGTTATGTTCAAATTTCAATTTTGGTATGTAATTCTATGTGCATCTAGATTCTAGAATCACTGGATAAGTTTTCTGAGCAAATGACATGATGAATAATTTGTGTAGATCCAAATTGTATATAAAGACATAAGAATGAAGAGAAGTCATGATTGGCACATAAGAACACCTCTTAACTCAATCATTCAGAGAAATATCCAATGGGCCTAATTTGTTGCATTTGACTACTAAGTGTCATTTCATGAGCTCTGCACTGATGCAGATCCATGAACTGAGGGAGGGGGTATATTTGTTTGTGTTTGTGCTGATGCATATTCATGAGATATGCACTGATAAATATCCAGTGGCTTAATCTCGTTGGAAAAATTTGACCAACAGAATTGAGGGGGTATATTTGTTTATATATTTTTTGTGGCTCGAGTCAGGTCGAGGGGTTAGATTAGGATGTGTTTTATTTTTAATAAATGGGGTATTTAACATTATTTTGGGATTTTCTATTAAAGGAGGGGTACATGTGAAAAGGTTCTTAACAACGACGGTAAATTTTACCCCAAAGTATGACATCAAAGGTAAATTTGGCCCCAAAGTATGACGAAGGGTATATTTAGCCAATTTTCCAAAGTATAGGGGTAAATTTGGCCCAAAGTATGACGAAGGGTATATTTAGCCATTTTTACAAAGTAGAGGGGCAAATTTAACCCTTTTCCCTTTTAAAAACTAGAAACTGCACTTTTCACCATTACAATGTCCCACAAGCCAATTGAGGTTGCTGTTGTAACCACACTTTTACTACTGCAGTGGCAGCACTATAGTGGTACTTTTAACGCTGCAGTGGCCCCGAGGAAGTAACTCGGTACCTCTCCCCAGTTTAGTCCATTTCATAACAAACCTTTTGAAATCCGACAGCATGAACTACTCTTTCACGGTAATCTCTACGACTGGAGTTCTATTATCCCATTTTACGTCTCGAAAGTTGCTACAAATGCCTAAACTAGTCCTCTATCATAAAATTGAATCACATAAACCCTCCAACACTCAATTTACTACCAGATTTTCTTAGACCACCACACTCTCAAAATATGTCTAAGACTAAGCCAGCCCTAAATTTTTAAAAATTTGTCTACGGGAAAACTAAGTGAAGGTTCTACTCTCTATTCCAACATAACAACGATTTGGGTCATTATATTAGAAACCAATTTATCCCTCGTTTGTATCCAAATGACAGCTAGCCCAAAATGATACAAAAATTATCAAGAGTAATTACCTGAGTCCATAAACAAATGCAGTTATCGCTTGCACATATCTGCCTCCATATCCCAAGTTATTTCCTCAACTAGACGGTTCCTCCATTGAAATTTAACAGATGAGATGACCCTGGCTCTCAAGGTTCTCACATCCCAGTCCAATACAGCAATTACCTCCTCATCTTAAGAGATCTCCTTGTCGAATAATTCAGAGTCCCAACGAATTATTTAATCCCCATTACTGTGGTACTTCTTAAGAATAGACACATAGAACATCGGATGAACCCTAGACAAGCTAGGAGGCAAGGCCAGCTTATAAGCCACCGACCCTACTATATTTTAAATCTCAAAGGGTTCGACGTACCTCAGACTCAACTTGCCCTTCTTAAAAAAGACATCACACCCTTCATGGATTACACTTTTAATAGCAGTTTCTCACCTTTCTCAAACTTTACATCTCTTACCTTATTATCCGCATATTCTTTTTGTTAGCTCTGAGCTGCTACCAACGTTTCCTGAATGAACCTTACCTTCTCCATCAACTCTTTGAGCATATCAATCCTCTAAGGCCTCACCTCAAATGCATCAGACCATCCGATTAGTGACCTACATCTTCAACCATACCAGGCTTTAAAAGGAGCCATGTTAATAGTAGAGCGGTAGCTAGTGTTATATGTAAACTCATATAAAAGTAAGTAATGATCCCATTGACCCCCGAAGTCCATTGCACAAGCTCGAAGCATAGTAGCCGATGTAACCTTACAATCTCCTTCACGTAATTTTTGGCCAACTTAGCTGCATTATAATCCACCCTTACTGGAATAAAATGAGATGGCTTGGTTAATCGATCGGTGATCACCCATATAGAGTCACACATCCTCAAAGTCTTAGGAAGACCCACAACAAAATCCACACTAATTCTTTCCCACTTCCATTCCGGAATAGACATTCTCTTAAAGTTGCCACCAGGTTTTTGATGTTCATACTTGACCTGTTGACAATTTTAACACTTGGTCACAAAATCCACTATGTCACATTTCATTCTTCTCCACCAATAATGTTGTCTCAAGTCTCTATACATTTTGGTTGCACTCGAATGTATAAAGTACTTAGAATTATGAGCCTCTGCAAGAATAGTAGGAATTAAGTTGCCCACATGAGGCACACACACGCGCCCTAGAATCCTCAACACTCTTTCTTCATCAAAAATGACCTCCTTGACCTCACCTTGGAACACTTTTTCTCTAAGGTTGCTCAACTTCTTGTCTTCAAACTGTCTGCTCTTGATCTTTTCAAGGAAATTAGACTTTGCCTCAACATGGGATAATACTCCTCCCTCACTATTCACCTATAATCTCATGGATCCATTATTCAGAGTTTGTACCTCTCTATCCAATGGGTATCTCGACACCTCCAACCATGCCAAACTTTACATGCTTACTAACTTCCGGCTAGATGCATCTGCCACCATATTGGCCTTTCCCGGATGATACAAGATTGAGAAGTCATATTCTTTCATCAACTCCATCCACCTTAGCTATCTCAAGTTCAGGTCTCTTTGAGTAAACACATGCTGTAAACTATGGTGGTCTATGAATACTTCACACTTCACCCCATAGAGGTAGTGTCTCCAAATCTTCAAAGCAAAGACCACTGTTGCCAACTCCAAATCAAGAGTAGGATAGTTCTTCTCATAAGGCTTCAACAATCTCGAAGCATAAGTGGTCACATTCTTACCCTATATCAACACAACACCTAAACCAGACAATGAAGTATGACAATGTAAAATATCCTTACCTTTAACAGGCAAGGCGAGAATTGGAGCTCAAGTTAACAAGGTTTTGGAAGCTCTCCTCACAGTTGTCATCCCACACTAACAGAACCTCTTTATGAGTTAGGAAGGTCATATGTGAAGTAATAGAAGCAAACCCCTTTGACAAACCAGCAATAGTAACTGCCCAACCCTATAAAACTATAAATTTTCTATAACATTTATCGATCTGGTATAATTCTTAACAACTTCAGCTTTCTGTGGGTCTATCATAACCCCTTTCTTAGATACCATGTGCCCCAAAAATGACACTGAAGACAATAAGAATTCACACTTTGAATATTTTGCATATAGTTGCTTCTCCTTAAGCAACCCCAACACTGTGCGTAAGTAAGCATCATACTCTTCTTTACTCTTGGAGTACACCATAATATCATTAATGAAAATGATAACAAAAAAATCCAAAAATGGCTTAAAACCCCCATTCATCAGACTCATAAAGCAGCTGGGGCATTTGTCAAACGAAAAGACATAACCAAAAACTCATAATGCCTATAACGAGTTTGAAAAGCAGTTTTTGGGATATCTTATGCCTTATTCTTAAGTTGATGTTAACTTAACCTCAAATCAATTTTAGAGAACACTCTCGCTCCCTGCAACAGGTCAAAACAGATCATCTATTCTAGGCGAAGGATACTTGTTGCAAATAGTCACCTTATTCAACTAATGGTAGTCTATGTGCATCCGCATACTACCATCTTTCTTTTTCACAAATAAAACAGGAGCACCCCAAGGCAGAACACATGGATGAATAATGCCCTTTTCAAATGACTCTTGCAACTGGGACTTTAATTCCCTTAACACTATTGGTTCTATCCTATAAAGAGAGATAAAGATGGGGAGGGTTCCCAGCTCTAAGTCTATACAAAATTCAAAACCACAGTCCGAAGGCATATCGAGAAGATCATCAGGAAATACTTCTAGGAATTCACACACTATTGGAACCAATGCTATGGGAGGAACTCCTAAAATTTCTTCCAGAAGGTGAGCTAAAAATGCCTTACACCCCCGATTAAATATATTCTAGGTATGAATAGCTGAGACAATTCTCATAGGAGTTGGATTAAAGGTACCTTCCCACTCTAAATTTTCCATGCCGGGAATAGCTACAGTGACAATCTTAGCATGAAAATCAAGAACAGAATGATAAGAAGACAACCAACTCATCTCCAAGATAATATCAAATTCCTCCATATCTAAGATCACTAAGTCTGCCAAAGTTTTATACCTCATAATCATCCTAGGACACACCCGATAAACTTAATCAACACATATAAAAAAACAAAATGTTGTAGACACATATATAGGAGTATCAGATATTCACAGTATAAATTCTAACCCAAGGCAAATTTCACAGATACATATAAGAAAGTAGACCCGGGATCAAATAATACAGAAGCCATACGATCACGAAAAAAAAAAGTAGTTGTGATCATAGCATCAGAAGCTTTCGCTTCAGAATGGGTTGGAACAACATAAAGTTGAGCCCTATCACCACCCTGACTGCCACATCTACCAGTCTGAGCACCACCTCTACCAACCTATCCTTCACCTCTACGACCTACTAGAACTAGAGCACTAGAAGCTGGTTGTTGATTCAACTAACCTACAGTCATGAAATTTGGACAAAACCTCTTGATGTGGCCCAAACGCCCACACTCATGACACCTAATACCCAAGGAAGGTTGTTAAACTGAAGATGATGAAGGTGTATAACTTTTTATACGTGAAGGCTGATAACTGACCCTAGATGGGCCCCCTGTGGACAAAGGTATGGTCGAATGGTAAGGCCAGGAAGAATGACCCTACGAACCATGGCCTCTTAAATAAGTGCCACTAAACTGACCATATGTCTGGACATTATTTTCCTCTGCCTTCAGCTCTCCTTGTTTCCCAATCACTTCAGCCTTCTTAGCAAACACAACTACATCCTGGAAATACTTGTTTGAAGCCGCCACTGACAAGGTAACCATCTGGATCCCTGTATTCAAACCTTTCACAAAGTATCTGATCCGCTTCTCCTACGAATTGATCCACTGAAGTGCATAACTGGACAAGCCATGAAACTTGACCTCATAGGCTGCCACAGTCATATCACAAGACTCTAACTTTAGAAACTCATCCTTCTTCTGAGCATACTTTTCAAGAAACACATTCTGGAATAGAGCCCAAGTAAGTAGGGGTAAGGTAGCCCTACATTCAACAAAGGACCTCCATATTGCTTGGCCTCAACCTTTAACGGAAAAGACATAAATTCCATACCATACCTCTCAACCACACCCATCTTATACAAACACTTATTACAATCAATCAAAATCTAAAAAGCATCCTTAGACTCAGTATCCTAGAACACTAGAGGTTCCATCTTTATGAACTTACAAAATAGTCTATGCTCATCATCAGTCATCACAGGTACCAATACCTATTGGGGAAACACTCCTATCTCAGATCCCTTATCCTTCCTAGGCTCTATAGAAACTGTATGCTATAAGGCTAGGGACAAAAATACTTGAATTGTTAGAGTAGTATTGGTGCCTACCCAAAAATCCCAACACTTGTTGAATCAACTTTGCAGTCATAGACACTTGGGTTGCACATTTTGTACAGGTACTATATTTTTAGGGACCACCACTTCTTCTTCCTCAACTACCATCTCCTTATTTGGGGCTAACCCTGAAGTATCCTGTTAAGGGGGTGGGGACGATGTTCTCTATCTAGCCGGTCCTCTGGTTGCCCATGGTCCAACCCTAACAGGTGTTGCCTCTCTTTCTCATCTCTTTGCCAGGCACCTCACTAGAGGCTATCCCCAAACTGCAACCTCAACAGCCGATGCGGGTACTACTTCTGGTGCAGTTGCTGCTACTCTAGTGGAATAGGTATTCACCATTTGTGAAACAAGAGTTAATGGATTAGATACCAATTTGTATCACAAGTTACCAATTGGAATCAAGTAATAGCACGAAAGGAAGAAAGAAAGGAATTTTATTTCCAAAAGACCTGTAGCCTCTCGAAGAAAAGTACAAACACTTTCGTACCGCACCACTAGACTCTACTAGACTTATACATATATGATGAAATGTATAAACCCAGTTCTCTAATACCATCTTTGTCATGATCCAAGCAGTCATGATTGACACCCACCCTAACACTATAGTGGGAGAACTATCTAACACAACCCATACTAACTAAGTCCGACACCTCACACTTTACTTTCATAATCCTATGTTACGAAGTCACTAAACTCAGTAATGATAAATTGAATAAAATCTGAACTTAAACAAACAACATAACTAAAGAGTAGAGTGTGGAATTTCTCTATTTATTACAACCCTGGGACCTAAAGTCACAGTACAAGAATATTTAAGAGTGTCCAAAAGCTATATCTAATAGATTATCCAAAAATATGAAAAATAAAGAGAGTGTCTTAGTCCCGAAATAAGGGACATTAGCAAAAATTGAAAGAATCAATGGTTGTCCAATCATGGTGCTCACTCTTGAATCAAAGTCTGAAAATGCTGGTTTGAGTCGAGGTCTCTTCTCAAATGCTAGAACATGCTCTGCACTCAACAAAATAAGAACATGTAACATAAGTACATCAACTAAGTACTAGGAGGCATCATAGGCCGACTCAACTCAACACTATACAAATAGGTAAATCAAACATAAGTATCAGCAATCAAAAGAAAACTTACAATTAGAGACAACTAACTATAGATATGATACTTCACATCAGCAAGAACACAAGTACACAATTACACCTTCCACACTTAGTCAAATTCTTCAACAAGGATTATCAGAACATATATGTATAAATGTATATTCAAATGCATATGATGAATGTATGTATTCAAGATGTGTATCTCATCTCAATACTATCGTCATCTATCATTTCATCATTATTATCAATATCATTCTCAATATCATCATCAGCATCAATATCATTAACTCATCTCTACAACATCGTAATCTTCATCATCAAAATTAATATAAATGCAATACAGTCAATAATCACAAGTAGGCCCTAAAGCAATCACAAGCACTTAATTAACTTATAAGCACAGAGCCAAGCAAGTCTTTTTGCTACAAATAAATCATAACCTACCTCGATACCTTGTTTGAATCACTTTAAGGTCACAAGCTTACCTTTTCTCTCTCTTTCAGTCTATTCTTGATCTATAACAATAATACACAAACCTATTTCAATAATCTCACTTTCCCAACCATTAGAAACCTATGATTATCTATTTAAACTATAAATTTTCCCTAGTTCATCATCTTAGGGTTTTACAACCTTTAAACATCATGAATTCTATATATTTTAGCATGAACAACAATAATTCTACAAAAGTAAGTATTTTCTAATACCCTAGTATCATTACCAACTAAATTTAACAAAATTCCCACCAATTCCCTTTAGTTCTTAAATTAGGGCTAAACCTCAAATTCTACCATTGTTAAATTTCTAGTAATTTCTAAGGATTAAATGGAGTAATTCAAGTTATGAACATAAAGAAACCTTACCTCCAAAGATAAAAATTTCTAAAATTGGTAAAAAATTGCCTCCCTCTAAGACCTTACTCGTTTTTCAAAAAAGTGGGAATAAAAACATATTTATGGTTTTTAAATATTGGAAACTATATTTTTCACCACTGTAGTGGTGAATCTGTCGCTGCAGCAATCCACAGGCCAATTGAGTTTGCAACTGTGGCAGCACTTTTACTGTTGCAGTGGCACTTTTTTGCTTTAGTGGTTCCAAACAGTAACTTGGGGCCTCACCCTAGTTCAGTCTATTTCACAATACACCTCTCAAAATCCAATATCATGAACTACCCCTTTCATGGTAATCTCTATAACCGTAGTTTTACTAACCCATTTTGCGTACCATAAGTTTCTACGAATCACAAAATTGAATTAAATAAATCCACCAACGCTCAATTTACTACCATATTTCCTTATACCATCACACTCTTAAAATACACCTAAGGCTAGGCTAACACTGAATTTTCAAAAAATTGTTTAAGGAAAAGTTAAGCCAAGGTTCTACTCTCTATTTTAGTGTAACAATGATTTGGGTCGTTACACGTAGTATTATTTATATGTTTTTTTTTCTACTTTTCTTGATCGACCTATGATGCTTACTGAGTATAAGTATTCCATACTCACTCCTACTTTTTGTACTTTTTCGGTGTAGATCCCAGTTTGAATGTGACCCATGGAGCTTAAGATCGTACAGTATTGAGGCCTATTTGAATTACTGGTAAGCTCCCCAATCAGAGCCTCTTCACAAACTTCATCCTATATTATCAAGTCTTTACTTTATTAGTTAGAGACAAAGTTGTGTATTTTGGTACTCTTTATCAGTATTAGTGCTCTTTACTCATAACACTAGATTTTAGGTTGGAGTTGCATTTATTTCAGTTTCAAATTTTGTTCAATCTATATACATGGCCTGATTTTATTATAAAGTTTCATATTTTGGTTTCATTTATATCTTTTCTTTATTTTTATCTCTTTTAGGTGTTGAGCTTACCTACCAAGGTTGGGATAGGATAGGTGCCACCATGACCTCAACTTTTGGGTCGTGACAAGTGAGAAAATAGTTTTTCTTTAATTTCAAGATCTATTTCAACTTGTTTTTTGATGGTTATTTATGTTTAAAACCCTTGGAGTATGGGAAACATGATTCTTCAATAAAAATTTTATTTTACCCTTTTTCCTTTGGGGTCAATTTTCAAACTATTTTTGGAATTGGAATGAAAGTAGCTATTATGGGTATCATTAGACTCCTCTTGAGGTGTATATTATGTTTTTAATAGATTGGGTTCATTTTGAGACTGCACAAAAAGGAAAAGATCCTTATTGAAGGGGCTAGGCTCGTGTTTTGTCTTTTTGAGGTAGGTTATGGCTTAACTCTCTTAAGATTGAGCTGGGTAGTTAACCACTCATGTAAAGCATGATGTTAGTTGGAGATTTTATCATGAGATTTATCTTTTGAGATCACTATTTTATCATGTTGCTCGTTTGGGTATTATTTGCCTTTATTATTATTTTGATAACCCAGTGCAGGTTTGAATTGATATTATTAATGTATTACATGACTCTTTGCTATGATGGTGCCATGCGATGTATTATATCATAATCTAGTGAAATTTGAGGAGATTTGAGCTCATTTATTCCATTTTTGAGTTAATTCATTACATGATATTGTTTTGGTTATGAGGATGCATCCTCATTTCAGTCATCCATATTTATAGAATTGGCATCACTGAGAAATACTGATTTTGAAAGAAAATGAAATACTTTATAAAATGCCTTGATCGAGGGATGTACCGGTAAAGTTGATTGAGATATGAGATTATGATAGTATATGGGTTGCGAACCCTCCATGGGTTTTATCCTAGAAGCTTATGCTCGGAAGGTGTATACGAGGTGATATTAAGACATTCCATCCTTATCATACCATTGCATTGCATCATTTACCTTTCTCTTATATTATTTGTTGGCTGTGTAATTTAGCCTTCCTTTATATATTTGTGTGTAGTTATTCTTACATTGTTATTATTATTGTAGTACTTATACTATTAGGAGACACTACTTGAGCCGCTATTGGGAATATTTTTGTATGCAGGTGGAAGCGTGCTTATAGTATCCTTTATATGTTTTATTTTCGGCTTTGCTTAGTTGGCCTATGATGCCTATTGAGTACAAGTGGACCGAAATCACTCCTACTTTCTGTACCCTTTCAGTATAGATCCTAGTTTGAGTGCGACTCATGGAGCTTGAGTTCGTGCTGTGTTGAGGCTATTTTTCTAGGTACTGGTGAGCTCCTCATTTGGAGCATTTCCAGACTTCATCATATCTCTCTCTTGTCTTTATTTTACATTTCAGAGCCAGAGTTGTATATTTATGTATTCTATGTTAGTTATTAGTGTTCTTTACTCATGACACTAGATTTTTGGATTTGAGTTGTATTTATTTCATTTTTGGAGATTTTTTCATATATATTTGGCCTGACTTTATTTTAAAATCTCGTATTTGGGTGTTATTTATCTTATTTTTGTATTTTTTTTCTCTTTTGGGTATTGGGATTACCTACCAAGGTTGAGATAGGATAGGTTCCATCATGACCCCGCTTTTGGGTCGTGATAGCTGCTTAAAAGCATATGCAAAGTAGATTAAGAAAGCAAAGGTAAGTAATTGAAGTTTGAAAAGTCTAAAGAAATATTTTTTATCTTTATCTAAAACTAGTTTTAGGCACGTGCGTTGCATGTGTCTCCCAACCTCATTGTTGATTTGTGTGATTTATATATATATATCTTATTATTCTTGTTGTGGTTGATGTTCAAGACCATATCCTCTAGATCGCTAGAAGAAGAAGTTTAATTGATCAAACATATGTTCATAAGCTTCACACATCACTCCCAACTGCCAAGCATCTTTACATCTCATAATAGAAATTCTCCATCAATTTGGATATACCCTGATCAAATATCACTTTCCATCATCAATCAATTTTTTTATGTAGTCCATATAAGATTATTGTATAACATTATTGTAGGTAAATTTTTTCTGAGCTTAATAAATCTGTGATGACAGTTTAAGGAAATAAGTAAGGCGATGGTGATAATTTTACATATGATGATAATGTATTTAGTAGTGATGAGAGTTATTCTGGTTATTACATTTATAATTATGATGGCAAGATATATGGAGAAACTAGTTTTGGTGATGAAGGACCTTCTAATAATGACTTTGAAAATAATGGTAACAATAATGGTCATGGTGATGATGATGATGATAATAATAAGAAGAAGAATGAAAAAAATAATGATGTTAATAAGGATAAGGATGGGGACAATGACGAGAATGATGAAGATGGTGATGGCAGTAATAGTAAATAAGATAAACCACTAAAAAAGAAGAAGAAGTTAATAAAGGAGAATGTGGAGAAGGAGAAATTGAAGTAAAAGGGAAAGGAGAAAGTGAAGGAGGAGGATGAGGAATAAATTTATGCTCCATTTGATAAAAGAGACTCATATTTTATTCATTTTATTTTGTTTCAAATGTATATTTTTTATTTGACTATTATGTTAGATCCGTGATGGATGTTTCATTCTATATGGATACTCCTCCAACATCCGGTTCGCCATAAATCAAGTATTATTCAATTTATTTGAAATTTCTAAAGTGCAGAGTTGTGTTTGTTCATAAGTCTTGCAAGGAATATCTTGAACTTGTACATACCTTTTTAAAATATCTTTAATATCCCTTAGTTTTTGAAAAATAGTAAAATAACCCAGCTTAACTAATTTGCCTGAAACATACAATTAAATATTCTATAAAGAGTAATGTCTCAAACTAAATTCTCATATGATATCACGGATTAGTTTCCATTTACGAGCTACTACATACTATTACAAATATTTTTTACATCATTTGAAAATTTTGAAGATGGAGTTATGTTTTGTTAGTAGTTTTTGTAAATTATATTTGGTTTTTTGATGTAACTTTCCTAAAAAAGATGAACTACAATTTAAATATGAGGTAACTCTTTTTAGGTTACTTTTTTCTGGCCTTAATAAATCAGTGACGACATTTCAAGGCAATAAGTATGGTGATGGTGATAATTTTTTATATGATGATTATGTTTTTAGTAGTGATGAGTGTTATACTGGTGATTACAGTGATGAGTATGATGACAAGATCTATGGAGAAATGAGTTCTGACAATGAAGAACCTTCTAATAATGACTTTGAAAATAATGGTAACAATAGTGGTCATGGTGAGGATGATAATAATAATATGTAATGACCCTCTAGGTCATTTTTATTCCTTTTCTGCATATTTTCTGCATTTTGAGCTTTTCTATAGCTGACCCAATCATTTCTGACTTGCTGGGACTGATACTTTGGTTTCCGAGCAATTCATTTGGTTTTCATACCAGTTTCCCTATTTTGAAGTTGTTGAAGTTGCGAAGTTGGTCTTTGGCCTAAAATTCAAGACTCAGATGAGAATTTCAATAGTTATGTTAGCTCTGAAATGTTGATTTTAGGCTAGGGGGACCTTTTGTTCAGGTCCCAAGGCTTCTAGGATTGTTTTAGGCTACTAGTTAGAATTTGGTAAAAATGGAATAGTGGGTGTAGGGCCCATATTTTGTCAAAAAAACCTCGATTGGAAATTTTGATAGTTCCATTGAGTCTAGAATACTATTTTTGGTAGAGTAGCATAATTTGTTTGAGTGCATGGGGTTTCAAATGAATCATGTACACCCGGTCATATTTTTTAAATTTGGCTAAAAAAAATCTGGTGCTAAACTATCAGGTGCAACAACTAAGGTGCCCCTTTTTTTCCGCCTTGGTGATGCTGCCTTAGCAGCTGGGGAGCCACCTTAGTGGTAACTGATGGCGTAAGCATCAGCCGCTAAGGAGACCCCTTTTTCGATTTAGTAGAGTCGGGCCATCATGGTAGCACCCGCTCTAGCAACACTTTGGCCACTTTAGAAGCAAATTGGCTGCCTTAGAGACCAGTGTTGGCACTATTTATACCTTTCCTTCATGATTTCAAACCCATTTCAACTCCATTTTCATATTGTTACAGCCTTTAGCTTAGGAAATTGTATTGGGATCATCCATTGAAGCTTAGTATCATTGTGTTCTCATTCTTTGATAGATTTCCCATCTTATACTCGTAAGTTCCTAGCTTAAAACCCGATTAGCTCAAAAAATGATTAATTCTTTAGTTGGTTTCTTGAAATTTCTCTAACTTTTGGGGCAAATTTGGGACTATTTTAAGGCTCAGATTGTTCTCAATTTAGAGCACTTGAGCTGAGAGGGACCTAATTACAAATCCAATTTTTGATTTCGTCAACAAGCCCCACGAGCTGATTTTTTACTCGATTTTTGTCCTGGTGTATCATATTATAATATAGGTATCCTAATTCTTGTTTTGATTCCTAGATTACTATTTTAATAGCATGGCAATGGTTGGAGGCTTCTCATAAGGGAAAAATCCCAGTTTAGTGGATTGTGAACATGTTCTTTGGCATCCACATAGGCTACAATTTACCTACTTTTAGACTTTGCTCATTTAATGTATTGGTGTGATAATTTGCTAATTGTTGGTGGGGTATTGTGGCTCAAATAATCAATTTAGGTGTTTATGATGCTTATAGTCGATTAGGGGGCCTTAGATTAGAATTTTACCTTGGAATACATAGTAGTCGTTTCCCCTTTAGAACTTGACTTAGCATACCTAGGATCCTTGGGTTTGAAATTAGATGCCTTAGTCTAGGTTCTAGTAGTTTCTTTGCTTAGGTTGGGTTCTCCGGGCTTGTTGCTTGCAATATCGCTCCTTTTAAGATGAATCACCCTAGGATAGTGTCCTTTCCTGTTGTAGATGACAATAAATTGTTTCAATTTGATAAATGGGATTTTTAGACACTTTAAGGAAATTTGGTTTTCTAAAAACAAAAATGGACTATTTAGTACTGGTTCGAGTTCGAGCACCTAATTTTACTACTTACTCTATATTTAGCCCCAGTTTGAGTTTGGGCATGCATTGTTATTGATTTCTAGTTGAGAGTCCAGTTTGAGTTCGGACATCGACTATGGGTATGTCTAGAGGAGGAGTATATGGTACATTTTTATTGTATATCATAGTTTACTTTCACATTACTTACTATTACACCAGGTTTATGTTAGTGTTACTGGTTGTTTGCATCCATTATGCTTATGGGGGCTCAGTTGGGTTCTTTTATTGTTGTGTGTACCTTCTAGGCTTATGAGAGTCTAGTTTGGTTGTAGTTATGTACTTATTTATGCTTTTTGACTTATTTAACTTATGCTTCTTGTGATTGTCCAACTTTAGCCTTTTATTCTCTTTTTGACACCCCTCTTTTCTTACCTTTAGCATATATTCGCACTTTATTATGCCTTTCCCTTATTTGAGCTCAGTCAGCCTATGATGGCTACTAGGTACCCCCATGTTTTGGTACTCATACTACATTTCTACATCTATTTCCTTAATACAAATCCTAGTATGAGTCATCGTTGTTGAGGTCACCCTCGTGTGAAGTTGTAGATTGGGGATTTGGGTGAGCTTTCAACATTCGAAGCTAATCTATCTCTTTGCATTATGGGATTAGTCTTATTCTATATCTTTTGGAGACTCTTTTGTATATATTGTGCTTGTCTAGTACTCTTGTATTGACTATACTAGGTCTTGGGGATTTATTTTATATATTTTGTCCTCTCCCTATCTGTCATATGCTTGTTTTGTCTATTATTAGTCATTTATCACTTTTTTGTGATATTGTCCAGTTCTTCTTTCTTTCGCCTGCTAGCCCATTACTTATTAATTCAGTTCATTTTGTTAGCTTACCTGCTGGCGGGTTATAGTAGGTGCCATCATAACTTGAGCTTGTGGGTCGTGACAACTTGGTATCTAAATTTAGGTTCACTGATATCATTGGTACTAGAGCAGGTGTCTAGGAGAGTTCTGAGAATCGATACAATTACGTTGGTATCCTATCCTCATGAGGCTATAAGACATTCTTAGGAAAATCTCACCTTTTGATTCTTTATCATGTTTTGTGTCTATATTGGTTTTTGGATTCTCATTTTGTAACACCCCAAAAAGTTCCTAAGACTCCATTTCAGATTTAGCACAGAAAACCAGTTGGAACCAGAAAATTTTTCCACAGAACAACTCAGGAAATAATTCGTCTTCAGTGCCAACGACTCATTGGCTGAGCCATCTTGAGGAATTAGCCAAAAGTCCTAAAGATTGAATTTTACCTAGTGGTAACGACTCTAGGGGATGAGTCATCATCAGTCCCTATGAGTCATCATCAGTGCCCGTCCTAAAGAAGTCCTGAAAGTTAACATTTGATTCCAGTCCTAATGAGTCAACACAATAACCTATCATTAGTGATGATGAGTTGTTGTGTTCCAGTCATCCCTAGACCCCATCAACTCTACCCAGTCGTGACGAGTCTAATGATGAATCATTGTCAGACACGAGACTTGTCCTGATGATTCGTGATGACTGGTTCAACAAAATTAGTTATGTTTTAATTGGGTTATTTTTGTACTTTCCCTATTTCCTAGACTTATACTACATTGTTTTAGGGGTAATTGGGAAAGGGTTATAGGGACTTAACCATTCTTCATTCTCATTCTCTCCAAAACACTCAAATAGAAAACAGAAGGCGATTCTTTTCTCTTAAGTCCCAAAAAGCTAGGGTACTTCTCCAAGAGCTCCAAGTCGAAGTTCTTTGAATTATTCCTTCAAATTCCAGGTATGTGGGCATTCAATGAGGGACTCCTTTCAACCTCATGTCCAAAGATGCATTCAAGTTTAGTTTTCATGAATAACCATGAATTAGGGTAAGAACCAAATTATCTAAATTTATGATTTATTTCCATAATTGTGTTCCTAAACATCTTATGATCATTAATATCCATTTATGCATGTTTTTTAATTAGGGATTTTGTATAAGTTAGCGTGTTGTGAATAAGCAATCCCAAATTCTTGAATAATTAGCATGAAATATCTAATTGAAGCATAATTTCAGACAAGTGTTTAGTATACCATGTCCACCATGAATTTCAGAGATAGTAAATTGCATATAACTAGTTCCATAATTTCAATCATCTTCACTTTCAGTAAATCGAACTAGTTTATGTATTTTACATAGTTTTCAATATAATTATAAGCATATGTATATGATCATGGGAGTAGTACTTAGCACCGAGAGGACATGGGTTCAGACAACCCAAGTACAAAACTACGTGCATGTTATAGAACACGCCAGTCATGAGTGAAATCACGCCAGTCATGGTTCTTACCCTTGGCAAGGTATAGAACACCCTCCCAACTTGGGTTGCATGTTGAATTCAATATTTTCTTATATGGTCTATGTCGGTTATGAGAACCTCCCACAATTACAGATTCAGTATAGTAACATGACCCTTGATTCAGTTGTATTTGTTTAAACTCGTGACTTTTTTTAGATTTATTTTTTCATATCATTGTTTATATGTACACTTTTGCATCTCAGCCTAGGTTATTGTACTTCAATTAAGTTTTCATATCTCAATATAGTATTTCAGTATTTATCAACTTATGTTATAGTTGCATAGTTCACATGCTCAGTACATTCAAAGTACTGACTACATACCTTTTATTGCATTGTATCGTATCATGATATAGGTTCAAACGTGCAACATTACCCTCGCAGTCGATACATCCTAGTTCCATCCCAATAGTTGACAGTGGTGAGTCCTCATCATATGAGTATGAGGGTCTATGTTTTATTTCAGTATTTCCTTTTAGTTTTCAGACAACTTAGAGTGAGTTGGGGACTTGTCCCAGTAACTCATCATTAGTTAAGGATTTCATATAGAAAATAAGATTTTCAGCATTATAATTATATTAGCCATTTTTAATTTTGAGATTCAGTATTAGTCTTAGTTTTGGTTATTATTTCTACTAAGTTTCAAATTTAGCTTCCGCTTAATATATTTCAGTTATATCCTGTATTCTTAGTTTCTTTCTAGGCCATGGGTTATCTTGAGGTCACTTATAGGTCTAAGCATTGTGTTATGAGTAGGGTGCAGTATCGGGTCATGAAAAACTTAGTATCAAAGCATCTGGTTTAAAGTGACCTAGAGTGTCTCAAAGTAGCGTTAAATAGAGTCGAGTTGATGGTTGTGAAACGCGCCACACTTATGAGGGAGAGGCTACGAAACATTTTAGGCAAGTTTCACTTATTTTATGTTCATATTGTGTAATAGAGTGTGAACTCTATTTAATCTTCTTCTAACTCATGCTCTACATGTTTACAGAAAATACCTTGAAGAAAAGCCAATGAAAGAAGGAATGGCAACAGAAACCAACAAGCACCATCAGCTCCGACAGACCCCTTGAATGAGCATGTCACACATGTCTAATTCAGGGCTGCTTTTCAGGTGCTTGCTCAAGCGATGACCACTCAAGTCAACCAGCAGGCTTTTGTACTAGTTAATCTGAATGGGAATGCCGCAACAATGAGAGTCTGTATCTTTAATTGAATGAATCCTACTTAGTTCCATGGTTCAAAGTGGAGGAGGATCCACAGGACTTCATTGAATAGATTTAGAACATCACTCAGATTATGGGCCTCACTCCAGTTGAGAGCATAGATTTAGCTGCTTATCAGTAGAAGGGAGTGGCCAAACTTGGTGCAAATAATGAAAGAAGGATAGAGGGGTAGATGTAGGCCCAGTAGATTGGGATGAGTACGTGACTACTTTTCTAGCTATATTATTTCTTCTTCAATTGAGGGGAGATAAGTTCGAGGAGTTCATCAATCTAAAATAGGGCAACATGTCAGGGAAAGAGTATTCTCTAAAGATTACTCAACTCTTTAAGGATGCTCCAGGGATGGTGGCTAATTCAAGGGTCCGCATGAGTAAGTTTGTGTCAAGTGTATGGGAGCTAGTAGTCAAGGAGTGTAGGACCGCTATGATGCTACTCAAGGAGATGGTCATCTCCAGGCTTATGAATCACGCTCACCAGATTGAGGAGCAAAAGATTAAGGAGAAGGAGAACATGAAATTTTTGACTATTCTCAGCAAAAGTCGGATGGTGGTAATCTCTCTTAGTTTCATCAGAGGTTTTCAAATCTATCCCTATCCTCTGCTAGTGACCCAGTACCCAAGTTCAAATAGGATCATCGAGATAAAGCATAAGGCTCTAAGTCCCAGGGTAGCATTATTAGTGGACGTACTTTCCTAATTTTCAAGAAGTGTGGTATGAACCGTCAAGAAGAGTGTATGGCCGGTAGTGGTGGTTATTTTGGTTGTGGTACGATAGGTCACATATTGAGGGATTTCCTAGTAGTCTCACAGAGGGGTAGAGATGTTCGCCAACAGACTCAGTCTAATTCATTAGCAGCTCTAGCACGTCACCCAATTCAGTAGGGTGCCTCATCTAGTGCAGGTGACGTACAATATTAGAACAGGTTCTATGCTTTACAGACTTGGCAGGATTAGGAGGGTTCCCCTAATGTAGTCGCTGTTACATTATGAGTCTTCTATATTGATGTATATGCCTTGTTAGACCCTAGACCCATACTTTCCTTCATGACTCCTTATATTACGGTAGACTTTGGTTTTAATCCCAAAATCCTTTCAAAATCCTTCTCGTTCTCTACTCCTATTGGTGATTTAGTCATAGATAAATAGGTATACAAAAATTACCCAGTCACAGTTTCATAAAAAATCACCTTAATTGATCTAGTAGAGTTAGACATGACCAATTTTGATGTCATTCTCAGCATAGATTGGTTAATTTCTTGTTATGCCTCAGTCTATTATAGAAATAGAGTCGTTAAGTTTCATTTTCCAAATAAGCTAGTCTTAAAATGGAAGGGTAGTACTTCAGCACCTATAGATTATTTTTTCTTTTACATTAAGGCCAGAAAAATATCTCCAAGGGTTGCATCTACCATCTAGTTTAGGTCAAGTAGTCTAAGTTTGAAACCCTAACTCTTCAGTCATTCTCAATTATGAATGAATTTTCTAAAGCTCTGCCTGAAGTCCCTCCCAAGCAGTAGATAGACTTCAGAATAGACATTCTTCCAAATACCCAACCCATTTCAATTCCTCCTCATATAATGGCTCCAGCTGAGCTTAAGGAATTGAAGGAACGGTTAAAGGACATCTTAGATAAAGGTTTTATTAGACCCAACATCTCTCCACGGGGTGCCCCAATTATTTTTATGCGTAAGAAAGATGGTTCACTCTGAATGTGCATTGATTACCTTCAGTTGAAGAAGGACATAATCAAGAATAAGTACCTCATTCTAAGAATTGATGACTTATTCGACCAGTTTTAAGGTGTCAGTTGTTTCTCAAAGATAGACCTCAGATCCAACTATCATTATCTTAGAGTCAGAGAATGTGACATTCAAAAGATGACCTTCAGAACTCGGTATGGTCTCTTTGAACTTTTTGTTATATATTTTAGACTAACGAATGCTCCTGTAGATCTTATGGACTTGATGAACAGGGTGTTCAAGCAACACTTGGAAATGTTCATCATAGTCTTTATAGATGACATCCTTGTGTATTCTCAGAGTGGGGATGAACATGTAAACTATTTGAGGATTGTCTTGTAGACTTAAAGATCACCAGTTATTTGCTAAGTTCAGCAAGTTTGAATTCTGGTTGAAATCAGCAGCATTCCTTGGTCACACCATTTTCGGGAAAGCCATTCAGGTTGATCCTTAGAATACAAAAGTAGGAAGGAACTGGCCTAGACCCATCTCTCCTTCAGACATTAGGAGTTTCTTGGGTTTAGCAATTACAATAGATGGTTCATTGAAGGATTTTCCTCTATTGTTTCTCCTATGCCTAGATTGACTCAAAAGAAAGTTAAATTTCAGTGGTCCGATGCTTGTGAGTAGAGTTTCTTGTGAGTAGAGTTTTCAAGAGTTGAAGACTCGACTCACTTTCGCTCCAGTTTTGACTCTACCAGAGGGTCCAAATGGGTTTGTTGTTTACTATGATGCTTCAGGAGTTGGCCTCGATTGTGTTGTTGCAACATGGCAAGGTTATACTCATGATCTTGAGTTAGCTGTAGTTGTTTTTTCCTCAAAGATTTGGAGGCACTATCTTTATGAAATTTATGTAGATATGTTCACGGATCACAAGAACCTTCAATATATTTTCATTTAGAAAGATCTAAATATTTTTCAGATGAGATAGATAAAGTTGTTGAAAGATTATAATATGAGTGTGTTGTACCATCTGGGTAAGGCTAATGTGGTGGCTGATGCTTTTAGCAGACTACCGATAGATAATATTTCTCATGTAGAGGATGAGATGAAAGAATTAGTTTGTGATGTTCACAGGTTTGCTAGATTGGGAGTTCAGTTGGTTGAATCAGCCGAAGGTAGTGTCATGATTTAGAATGGTTCAAAATATTCTTTAGTGGTAGAGGTGAAGTCAAAGAAGGATAGTGATCCTATTTTGCTTAAGTTAAAGGAAGTAGTCCAAAGTCAGAAAGTTGTGATTTTATCCCAAGGGGGAAATGGTGTTCTTCACTTTCAATAATGATTATGTGTTCCAGATGTAGAGGACTTGAGACAGTGGATGCTGACAGAAGCTTAGAGTTCTCAGTGTTCTATTCACCCACGAGGCACTAAGATGTACCATGACCTACGGGAAGTCTATTGGTTGAATGGCATGAAGAAGGATATCACGAAATTTGTGATTAAGTGTCCAAATTGCCAACAGGTTAAGGTTGAGCACTAGAGACCAGTCGGTATGACTCAGAATATCTATAATCCTACTTAAAAGCGGGAAGAGGTGAATATGGACTTCATTATAGAGTTATCTCTTACTCTCTGACATCATGATTCTATTTGGGTTATTTTGGATTGGATAACTAAGTCAGCACACTTCCTGCCAGTTAACACTAAAAATTCAGTGGAGGATTGTGCTAGACTCTATATCAGAGAGCTAGTTAAGTTGCATGGAGTCCCTTGGACTATCATATCAAATAGGGGTACTCAATTTACTTTGCAGTTTTGGAAGTCATTTTACAAGGGTATCGACACCCAGGTCATCTTAGCATATCTTTTCACCCGCAGATAGATGGTCAGACAGTGTAGACACATGATTTTTGACTCACCCCAAACTTCATGCTTTATTTTATTGTGTTAGTTTTAGTTAATCTTCTCTTTATATGAAAATCTAAAAATTCAAAAATAGTGACAAATCAAATGATGCCACTTGGATGATACAAAAAACCAAATGATGCCACACGATTTCTTTGATACAAAAAATATTCTTGAATGTTGATTTATTTTTATTCTTATCTTACCCACCAAGATTTGCTACACTGTAGTGTCCACACGTACACCCTAATCAAATTACACTCCCATCACATGAGTCTTTTCCTAAGACAAAGAAATAAATAAACTAATCTTACCCTCCACCTTACGACACTACCATGCACCTCCCCACACCTACAAAATGACCCCCAATATTCCCTCAACCAAGTCGACCCCACCTCAAAAAGTCACGTTTCACCTATCCCCTTTTTTTTTACGTTTTCTCCTCCTCCATTGCCATAATACAACAACGAGCAGCAACAATACACAAACCAGAAAAAATTGATAAAAGAGTAACAACAACACAATACACAGACACCATTCGATGAATTTCTTCACTATTAACGTCACTCTCCATTGACAAAGAAAAACAACACCAATAGAAAATAGCAACAACACTAATAGAGAAATTCATTTCCTCCACTTTTATTTTTCTTTCAATTTCCACACCAAAAAACACACACAAGCATATACAGAATACAGAGGGGAGAACCAGAGAAAAAATGGCATCATCTTCTTCATCACAACAACATAACCAATCAGCTCCTCCATCTTAAATCCACAATCGTTCATCATCCATTCCACCACCAGTCGGGGAAGTTCCATCAGAAACAACCATCACCACCAACCAAAACAACCCTTTTTCCTCCATTTTTCTAATGAAAACACCAGCAACAACAACCATAAACGACCACCACCCCACCACCACTAAATTCCCCCATTGAACTAAACCCAAAATCCCCTGAATCCATCACTAAATCAGTAAAACAATCTCTTGTCAGTCCACGAAAAAAATGCTATTTCGGCGAAATCCCATTCCAATCTCATTCATGCGAAATCAGCTACGGGTTTTCTCTATTTTGGAATTTTTTATTGGGGTTTTGATATTGAAGGTTGGTTCGAGGTTCTGGGCATGATTTTATTTTCCAATCGAGTAGATATTGTGGTTGAAAGCTGTAATTAGAGTCGTCAAGTGTTGTATGACTTTGGAAGATTCATTTTAAATCGAAAAAACTTTGAGATCCAATTCCTCTTCTTGCATTCTTACTTATTTTATTTTACTATGTCATATTTGTTGGTTCGATTGTTTGTCATCCTTGGTTGTTTGTTGATTGAAATGAATTAGTGGCTACTTAAGATTGTTTATGTTGGCTCTGTTTTCCTGAAATGTCTAAATAGGAGGGGTGAATACTTGATTTCCGATGGTATAATATTTGAAACAAATTGAAAATTGATAAATGTTTAATTTGATTTGAGGTGAGATTGAAGAATAGACTAATTCATGACTTCAATTGATTTATTTAATTCGTTATTGTATTTATCTTGGATTTGCTCAACTCGGTAGTAGCATGTTTAGGCCGAGATTGCGGTAGGAAAATTTGAGATTCGATATTTGATTGTATTTTGATTGATGTACTTGTGTGTTCTTCACTTACTCATTCAAATCAAAATGTATTTGTTCACCTGGGAATGCCTCGAAGTATTATGTATGAAGGCCGTTTGAGACAAGGTCCAGAACATCAGGTGAAGTGTAGATAGGGATAGTTTAGGTAGTATAAGTTTACTTTCACATTTTCTTTTCATTTGAAATGTATTATTGGAATGGACATTTACTTTGCTTTGAACCTTTTGCTTGTCTGTTTGTTTGTGTATTTTCATGTTTTATTCATTTATAGTGTTCATTTATCTGATACGAGTCAACAAAGAGACCGTGCTTAAACCATGGGATCAAGGGGTACCTCACACCATCCCCTCAATCAACATAATTCCTTAATCTGAATCTTTGTCCGCTAATCAGTATTTTTAACAGTCAACTATTTTGAAAATGAATATTTAAAGGTGATTTGACACATCAAACCAATGTCAAGTGGTGACTCTGAGTTTTAAATGTAAATTTTTTTTCAAAACACTTTCTCTAGTCACTTTCAATAAATGAAAACCCTTTTGAACTTTGAATCAATTTTTTGGTAAAAAAAGGATGTGACAGCTCTGACAACTCTGCTGGGGATTTTAGAGTTCACGCTTCGTATGTTGAGTGGTATCGGCTTATTTGACAATATATTTTAATAGATGTCTTGCTTGTATTATAATTTTTAATCATTTTTGGATTCCTACGTGCTACTTGTTTATGGTTTTTCCCTTATCTGTTACTGCTTTATACCTGTTATCATATGTATTACCTAGAGTCATTCTTTTGAAATAAGTTCTGTAGTGTGCACCACGTACACGAACATTCATTGAGTCACCTTTAGTTTTAAAAATGGGAGCCGTCGAACATATGGAGTAGGTGTAAAGCAATCGCAGCCACTATCGATCATATGCTCCCTCAAACAACCTTGTTAGTTAAACCCCAACGTAGGTCAGCCTTTAGGTCATTCTAATTTGCATCATGCTGAGACCTAGAAGGACTCGTTTGGTCCTTTGTAGTACATTCGTCTCGAAGCATCCCTATGTGCTACTTGTTGCATCTTTTAAGGGTAAACAGGTTATTTGGCGGACTGATTTAGAAGCATATGTTACAAGTGAGGGAAAGGAGTAGGTGCTAATGCTAGAGGAATGAAAAAGAAAATTAAAAAAAAATCAAAAAACCATAAATATTATCTTAATTTGTAGGAGTTCTTAATCGCTTTTGTTTTTACAAATAAAAAATTCAAACATATTTTTTTTTTCCTTTTTGCATTCATTTCATTAAATCAAAAATCAAAAGAGTTTTCCGTTATTTTCATTAACACTCATTATTACTAAAAAAATCCAAAAATATTTTTTATCATTTGATCGGAACATTTTCATTTTTATAATGAGAAAATACAAAAAAGATTTTCCTTTTAGTATCTTTGTATTTTTCTAAATCGAAAATTCCAAAAAATATTTTTTCATTTTGAGTCTTTTTTAAAAATAATTTCGTGGTAAAAATACAAACAAGATTTTTTTCATTTTTTACAAAAAGAATCGTGTTGCTCAAGTCGAGATCTAGTCATTCATTTAGTCTTTAACTGTCCAATCTGGACAAACTACGAACACCTGATTCACCTCCCTCGGGGGTGAGATACGTAGGCACCCCTTCTTGGGTTCGGTGATCTTATTTGAAAAATCTAAAAAAAAAATTCTCCATTCTTCTTTTCGATTAGTTGTGTCACACTCTTCCTTAAATGAAAAATATAACGAGATTTTATTTTTTAAATTTTAGGTTTCATTTTCCTATGAAATTCAAAATCACAAACCCAAAAAGATTTTCTTAAGTTTCTTTTGGTGAAAATTCAAAAAAAAAATCATTCTTTTGTGTCTTTAAAGTTATTTTCCTTCAAAGTTTCAAAAAAAAAGTTTGATTAGTTGTCTTATGTCAAAACTTCACGATCTACACACACCTGATTCTCTTCTCTCGAGGGTGAGATACATAGGCGCCGGGTTCGGTGATCTTTCCAAAAATAAAACAAAAAGAGAGAGATTTTGATAAACGTTGAACTTTAACGCATTTGTTATCTATATTATTTAGTTAGTTTAAAGCGGTTGGTTTGTGGCATTTTGTCTAGTCACCCATATTACACTAGGTCCAAGGGAAAGTTAGTTATGGCCAACAAGGGTACCGAGGTTGTTATCACTAATCAGCCAAAGAGTTTGGGGAATGAGAATTTAGGGCCTAATGAAGAGATTTTGAAACTAAGACAACAAATAGTAGAGATGCATCTGGCTTGGGCTAGTGGGTTGCCTCCTCCTCCATTCCCCGCTATTGACATACAAATACCTCTAGTTTTCCACCAATGTCACAGACTCAATTTTTTACTTTTGTTGATGCACCAAAATATGCATTGGGATTCACTCCACACTAACACCATCCCAATACTTCAACTACTCATTTTCCAGCTCCTCAGTATAAATCTACCACATTCCCTGCACCACCTACTGTCCGTGCTTTTGTTGCTCCATCCCCTACTGAGGCTCCTAGTTTGATTATCCGCCCAATGATTGTGCTTCCCCAATTTTTTAATGAGTCTGTGTTCAATACTCTTAATGATCACCGCTATTCCCCTAAGCCCACATTTTAAGTTAACTTCTCCTAAGCCCATGTTTAAGTTAACTGAACCACCAAAATTTCTTTTTGATACCGAGAAGCCTAGCATGAGAGAAGAGTAAAAGGAAATGGCTAGAAAAATGAAGACCTTAGAACAAGCTATGGAAAATTCTCTGGTACTTATGTGTTATGAAGGTGTTTCAGATAAGGATTGGGGCATGTTTTCAAGTGTTAACCTCCTTCCTGGCTTTAAGATGTCAGAATTTGAGAAGTATGATGTGCATGGGGATCATGTTGCACACTTGGGACCATATTGTGATCAATTAAGTGGAGCCGAAGGGAAGAAGGAGAAGGAAAATGCAGCTATTGTTATATCTGGGCCGCAATAGGAACTTGAGAGGTCCAAAACACCAATATCGCAATATGCAAGCCTATATACAAGATCCAACCACGAGCCTATATACAAGATCCACATACTCACCCAAAACAAGGTTCCTCTCTCCAAAATCCAAAATATTCCATTCATCTTCCTTAGTATCCTTTGTACAATACGCAACCATATGCCCATCTATCTTCTTATCCACAATGGCATGCACTAATCCCTCAAAATCGTCCTCCAACCCTGCAAACTTACAAGGTCCCACCAAATTAAAATTTTATCCCAGGCCTGAATATGCAAGGAAGAAGAGGCCAAGAGATAGCTTCACACTAATTATGGAATCTTATACCGATCTGTTCCAAAATTGAGACAGTGGGGCATGGTCACTCCTCTCCTCAGGTATACCTATGACACACAGTCAAGAAGTTTTGATCCTTCTGTATGATGTGCATATCATTTTAATGTCCAAGGCCACAGTACTGAAGACTATCGTAGATTGAAAAGAGAAATAGAAAGGATGATTCAAGAAAAATTAATAGTGGTGAAGGACATTGACACTATTAGCATCACATAGAATCCTTCATTAGCACACGATAATGCACAATACGTGGGAAGTAATGAGTTAATCACGGGGACCCAAAGCTTATTTGCTGAGGGAAATGTATTTGACAGCGGTGAAAGTTCTAGTCATGCTAATGTGCAAACCAGTGGATATGATGTCAAACCCAAAAATTGGGAAGTCATTCCTTTCCCCACTGGGAAGGAATTTTGGTAGTCTGTTTTGTTTTCTTTTCTGTTATCTGAGTTATTCAGAGGTTGTAGTTAGGGACCTATCGTATTTTGTTTTCTTGTTGTGTAACACCCCGTATCAACGAAACCCTATAAAACGACGTTGAACAATGATTACCCAAGTGTCAAGAGTGTAAAGTATGTATTGTGGAATATTAGTGAGGAGATAATTGATATTGGGCCTAGTACATGGGATTAGAACTTTTTAGGAAGTGTAATACCCCGTATGTTGTCGAACCTAGATGACTACGTGTACATTTGTGGAGATATGAAAACATGAGAGAATGGATGAATTATGTATTAATTTGTGTACATCAAGAAGTCTTGCATCATTGGGCCTTAAATAAAGCCCAAAAATAGCAAGAAGACATGGCCCAACCCAAGATTTTTGACCCATTCTTCCATTTTTGACCCATTTGACCCATTCAACATAATAATTAATGTTGATAAAGGATAAGAAAGACTTGGGGGCCTATATAATAGAGAAAAATCAGATTTCCTCTCATTTGGACACCCATGCCATTTCTAGAATTTTCTCAACCATTTCCTTATGCAATACAAACCATAACTCTTCATCTTTTAGACCAAAGCATCATCTTGCAAGACTTGGTAAGTATATACTATCATGTTTTAATATATATTATGCATGTAATATAGCTTATATCATGTTGGTTATGTTGGTGAAGTGGGAGAAGTTCCCTATGTGCAAAACAATGTGTGTGTGTTAAATCGGAGGATGATTTTGTCTTGAAAACTTGAACATGGGCTTGTGATCTTGAAAGAAATAAACTTGATGGATTCAATATTGATATATGAGATGTGAGTATAGTCTTGACTTGTTTTATACTTGTGTTTAGTATTGGACTTTCTATGGAAAAATTGGTTATGGTTTTGGTAGCATATTGGCCGTAAAGTGTCGTTTTGGTGTTGTGATGTGTGTTGTGAGACCATGACTGCTTGTTGGAATATAATATGATCAAAAATATGTTAAAAGAAGTTTGGTTATGATCATGGACCATTCATTGCATTAAAAGACCCTAAAAATGACGTTTCGGACCAAAACGGGCATCCGCCCCCGCAGACGGAGGCACCTGCGGGCGCAGATGCCAATGCAGATGCCACTGGAGGGCATCTGCGCACGCACCTCAGCCACCTGCGTGCGCAGGTGGCAGAGCAGGTCAGCCCCCAGGTTCGGTTTGTATGATTTTGTCTCCCGTTGGTTCCCCGAAGCCCCTGTTCCCTTCATGGACGTAATTATCAACTTGTGATGTCATTTGAATGACCTTAAAGTGTCATATGAAGGCATGTTGGACTGTATTAAATGTGTATGGTTGTTCATATGTTGTTGTGAGGCAAATGGATAAGCGTAAATGTGACGGAATGGAAATGAGAAGGCATAAAGGGTAAGTGTAATGCGAAATGCTATTGTTGTATGAAAGCTTGGTCAATGAGGGGAACGTTATGGTATTTTTGGCATGTTGATGCGATAAATGACATTGTAATAAGGCGAAATGATGTTATCAATGTGATTCGTGGTCATATTGTGACACTTATACATTTGTAAGGTAGTTGGTTGCTAACATAAGCTTCGTTATATACTTGTGATGTAGAGTGAGGCGTAAGGAAAGAGCTGGACTATTGTATTTTCATATAAGCTTGTGTATGCATAGTGAGACGCAAAGGTATGTAAGGTTACTCTTCTATATCCTTCTGTAATATATAGTGTTCACATTGTCATAATACTCATTCGATTCTGAAATACTCTAAGGTACTCCGTATCCGAGCGTTGGCTAGAGATACTCATATGGTCCTTAGTCATTGGTCAATGGTGAATCATATGACTCATGTTCATTGGTTGACTTATGTTCATTAATTGATTTATGTCTATTGGTTGACTCACGTTCATTGGCTAATATGTCAAGAGTTCCAAATGTTCTAAGGTATCGCATTCCTAGTTGGTGAGCAGTTGACATTCACATGTGTCTTATCCATTGTTCATGAAGGTTCAAAAGTGTTCTATTCTAAAGGGGTTCTATAGTATTCCAACTAAGGTGGATGTATATTTTGCTGCATATGTGTGTTACTCCTAGATGAATTATGACCCACGTAATGCTTATTTATGATGGGGAGTTCTTAAGTTGTCATATGTGGTAAATCCTAAGAGAGCTAAGTTGAATAGCATTATTCCAAGTATGACATGAGTCTAAGTTCCAATAGAGTTATATATAGGTCTCATATTCATTAGTGAGGTTCTAAAAGTCCGATAAGGCTATGTCCCAAGGTTTCACTGGTGGTTATACTCATGTATCCTGTTCATGGATCATTGTCCAATGGTTCCAACAGTGTTATGTTTTCATGGAGGCCATGTTCCCATAATGTTTAGCTGCATTTTTCTCATTCATTGCTTATTAATCCAAAGCTTCAAATAAAGTTGTGACTATCATTGTATTGCTCTTCCATAAGCCAAAGTATCAATCGCTCACAAGTGAATGTACCAATATATCACAAGCAAATGTATCAACCTCTCATAAGCAAGTATCTGATCTCTCTCACAAGTAAAGGTATCAATCTCAAAGTAAATACAAATTAATGCACACGTGGTTAATGATTGATTTATGGGTAGCAGGTCTGAGGGGAATAAGCCTAGCTCGACTCGATCCAGAGGCATTGATTTATGGGAGGCAGGTCTGAGGGGCATAAGCCTAGCTCGACTCGATCCCGAGGCATTGATTTATGGGAGGCAGGTCTGAGGGGCATAAGCCTAGCTCGACTCGATCCCGAGGCATTGATTTATGGGTGGCAGGTCTGAGGGGCATAAGCCTAGCTCGACTCGATCCCGAGGCATTGATTTATGGGTGGCAGGTCTGAGGGGCATAAGCCTAGCTCGACTCGATCCCGAGGCATTGATTTATGGGTGGTAGGTCTGAGGGGCATAAGCCTAGCTCGACTCGATCCCAAGGCATTGATTTATGGGTGGCAGGTCTGAGGGGCATAAGCCTAGATCGACCCGATCCCAACATGACGATATGTCATGTAATGACCCACTGATCAGTAGGGGCCCAGGTACATTGTGATATATGTAATGACATTGAAGTAAAGAAGCAATGAAAGCAAAGAAAGTTATCAAAGTAATACACATGGTTTCCAAAATGCAAAGTGGTGACTTAATCACAGTGATTATTCATATGTTTTGAGTTCATTGAACTATTCATGAATTGTACAGTTTCATCTGAGCCTTGCATACTCAGTACTTCTTTCGTACTGACCCTTCTCGGGGAATTTACATTACATGTTGCAGGTGCAGGCACTAGTAGACCTCCACCGTAGATTGACAGTAGCGCAGATCATTGGTGAGCTCCAGTTAGTTCGGGGTTTCTCCGAGTCGCAGTGGTTCACATGTTTTGATATTGTACCTTGTGTATAAAGCGAGGACTTATCCTGACTTTCAGTTGGTTTTGGTCAATGCATCTGTTAGAGGCTTTTGTAGACATATGTGGGTGGGTGTGTATATGGTAACAGATAAAGTCTTGACTTGATGGCCTCAATGGCCCAGTTTCTTATATGTATATACATCGCATGTTCTATTCTTTTCGATGTTTACCTCTCATATTTCTATGTGATAGTAGTGTTCCTATAACATGCATATGAATGATTAGAAGCAAAGATTGGTTCTCTCGGGCCTTGTCGTCTTCGGGTGCCAATCACGCCTCGTAGAGAGTCGGGGCGTGACAAAAGTGGTATCAGAGCAGTTCGTTCTAAGGGTGTCTACAAAGCCGTGTCTGAGTAGAGTCTTACTTATCGATGTGTTGCGCTCCACATTTATAAGTAGGAGGCTACGAGACATTTAGGAGTTCTTTCTTTTCTTCATTCTAGATTGTGCAATAGAGCCAAGGTTGTAAGTGGAATCATATGTGCTCACTGATAGTGGTTTTCCTTTATAGAGGAGTTGTAGGCGAAATCATAACTGACCATGGGATTTGTTTTCTTGTGTTTGATTAGAAATTCCAATGGCAAGAGAAGGAGAAGGAACCAGTAGAGCACCACCTGAGCAAGTTGATCAAGGTGGGGCTGGAAATAAGTTGGTCTCACGGGTTCCTCCTACTCTTTCACTTCCAGAGGAATTGTCCAATAATGCTATTGTGCAAGATTTAATGAGTGCAGTGCACATACTGACCTGTGTAGTTCCTACACAAACTCAAAGATGAGTGTTGGAGCAGCAAATGGTGGAACAAAAGAGAAGGACCCAAGACCTTGAGGAAGGGTCGTCAAAAAGGGCTAGACCCGAGGGGCAGTTCATGGAGTCCCACGGAGGATTTGGGCCTCGAATTTTGCACAGACTACCTAGGCCATTAGATTCTCAGCCTGCAGCCAATGTTCCCCCTCTTTTCCAAAGGTATAGAGGCAACCAGTTTGGGCAAAGACGTGAGACTCAGGGTCCACAGACAGTGGGATATCAAGGGCAAGAAAGTAGGAATCAATCAAGGTGTGTTCGTCAGCTGTGCGAGTGCTGCGGGAAATTTCACGCAGGTGAATGCTGGTTCAGAACAAATGTTTGCTACTGGTGTGGTATGCCGGGACATGTGAGGAAAAGGTGTCCACAAAGGAGCACGAGTGGTATGGTACGACTTACGAGACCACCTATCGCATTGCAATTATCGATGCCTCCTCCAGGTAGAGGTGTGCAGCCTACGAGGCGCAATAGAGGTTCTAGAGGAGCAGCTAGTTCCAGTGGGACCCAAGACCGTATGGATACCTCAGCGGATCCACGAAATGTGGAGTCTTCGCCTGATGCAGGTACAAGTACATTATTAGTATTTTTACATAAGGTAAATGCCTTGATTGATTCGGGTTTTACCCTATCATATGTTACGTTATTGATTTTTGACCAATTTGAAGGAACACCAGAATTGCTAGTTACGCCATTTCTTTACACTCGTGGGTGCATATATCCTAATGAAAGTATGTTCTTGAATAAAAGGGTACTGTTGGAGCACCGAAAGGTGAAGTTCTTTCCTATCCTCAGGCAAGGAAAAATGAGACCCAAAGGGGTACATATGTCACTTGGTACTAGTGAGGGATACTAATGTGCTACCACCTACTGTTCAATCGGTTTCGGTGGGAATGCATTCCTCGAGGTATGAGTTGATGTTAATGTGGTGTCAGGTACTCAGCATAGTTTTATTTGTACAGCATGGCCCTGGTAGAGTTACGGGAATGACATGAGGAAGTAAAAGACGTGTTGAGTAAGAGATTCATACGGCCTAGTATGACCCCTTGGGGTGCATCAGTGTTCCTGGTACAAAAAAAAAAATAATAACAACATGGCATATTGCGAAAGTGTGTGTACAGGGGTAAATGATGATGAATAATGATGAAATGAAAAGAAAAATATATATGAGTGATGATGATATACCCAAGACAGCGTTACAAACATGGTATGATTATTATGAAATTCTTAGTATGTCAATTGGGCTAGATAATGCACCGGTAGTTGTATGGATTAATGAATAGGGCGTTTAGGACACTTTTGAATGTGTGTGTGACCATGTTTGGTGATGGTATTTCCAAAAAAAAAAAAAGACCATGCGATTCATATTTAAATATGAAGTTTGATTAGAATCCATACCGTTCTTGAGTCACAATGTATAGGATGAAGAAATGAAAGTGGCTATGCGAAATATAGAGATGGTGCACAGTTGGTTAAGGCATACGATGCTTACAGAGATCCATTGGTTTCGTAGGTTGATCGATTATTCTATGAGAATTGTTGAGGGGTTTTCTTCTATCCCTACACCCGTAACAAAGCCTATACACAAGGCATCGATAAAGGCATAAGAATGTTATGAAATGTATGGTACTGCTTCCGGGGTTGGCCTCGGATGTGTATTGATGTAGCAATGTAATAGCATATGCCTCATGACGGTTGCGACCATAGGAGAACACAAATTATTACTAAACACATGACCCTGCACTAGTAGCTGCGATATAAAGTTAAGGTGCCACTATTTGAAAGGGATTCATGTTGATATATATATATTGGATAGTACTATATTTTGAAGCCGAAAGACTTAAATTTGAGGTAGCGAAGGTGGCTTGAACTATTTAGGACATTGGTATCATTTGGGAAAAGATATCTCAATGAAGCAATATGGGGTTTTGTTTTCTTGAAACCCCAAATTACCGAATTATAGTGTAAAATACGGCAAAATCTTTATTGGTAGCCGAGAGGAGAAACAGTATGCAAATTCTTACAACAAAAGTACGACAAAGGTACTTGAGCAATCACAAGGGGGAGTACTTTGACACCAATGTAGATTGTATGTACCAGGTTTGTTCGAAAACAACCAAAAGGCACCATGGTGTAGCAGAGATGTGTTGGTACGAATATATGAGGAGCACATTGTAGAATGTGTAGTTCAATGCCCAAGCGGTCACTGATAAACAGTATGGCATCATAAGTCTGTATTCTTTATGTAATAGATTATCCTCCCAGTTTGGAAGTGGAACATGAATAACATGGAATTAATTACAGGGTTGTCTCGTACACTGCGAAGGCTGCTTTCATATAAGTAATAATTAACTGGCTTACCGAGTCAGCATATTTTCTACCAGTTAGGACCACCGATACAGCTGAACATTATACAAAGTTGTATGTGACAGAGATAGTACGATTACATGGGATTCCATTCACTATTATATCCTACAAGAGAGCTCACTTTATTGCACAGTATGGTAAGTCTTTTCAGTAAAGCATGGGTACACAAATGAATGTAAATACGGCTTGTCATCCTCAAATGGATGGACAAACAGAACATATTATATGAACATTTGAAGATATGCCATGAGCTGGTACATTGAACTTTAAAGGTAGTTGGGGTAAACGTTGTCGTCTAGAGAAATTGCTTACAATAAAAGTATCAAAAGGCACCTTACAAAGCTTTTATATGAAAAAATGATAGATCATCATTTGCTTTGATCGAGTCAGATTGTGGTCATCAAGCTATCAATAAGGTGAATGTGATATAACAACAGCTACAAATGGCCGAAAGTTGATATAAATCATATGTTGATATTCGAAGAAGGGAATGACAATATTCCATAGGTGATTGGGTATGTTTGACATTGTCACTAATGAAGAAAGATAATGAGAATTTGGAAAGAAAGGGACATTGTCCAAAGATTGGCTAGCTTCTGTAAGGGTACTATGTAGAATAAATCACAATGAAGGAACTCTAATGTACTTGGATTTGATATAAAAAAAAAAATGAAAGTGTGGAATTGGGGTAATGACAAAGTGGTATCCATAAGCATTATGTGTATATGTAGATATGTGATAAGATGAAGATGCATGGGATGTACATGAGACGACGTTATTAACATTCGAGGATGAATGTTCTAAGGGGGGAAGAATGTAACACCCCATATCTACGAAACCCTATACGACGACGTTGAACAATGATTACCCAAGTGTCGAGAGTGTAAAGTATGTATTGTGGAATATTAGTGAGGAGATAATTGATATTGGGCCTAGTACATGGGATTAGAACTTTTTAGGAAGTGTAATACCCCGTATGTTGTCGAACCTAGATGACTACGTGTACATTTGTGGAGATATGAAAACATGAGAGAATGGATGAATTATGTATTAATTTGTGTACATCAAGAAGTCTTGCATCATTGGGCCTTAAATAAAGCCCAAAAATAGCAAGAAGACATGGCCCAACCCAAGATTTTTGACCCATTCTTCCATTTTTTACCCATTTGACCCATTCAACATAATAATTAATGTTGATAAAGGATAAGAAAGACTTGGGGGCCTATATAAGAGAGAAAAATCAGATTT
This sequence comes from Capsicum rhomboideum, assembly GCA_031232105.1. Classification (NCBI taxonomy): domain Eukaryota; kingdom Viridiplantae; phylum Streptophyta; class Magnoliopsida; order Solanales; family Solanaceae; genus Capsicum; species Capsicum rhomboideum. The sequence goes on along the minus strand of CP124719.1, from coordinate 39,068,843 downwards.
TCTCTCATTTGGACACCCATGCCATTTCTAGAATTTTCTCAACCATTTCCTTATGCAATACAAACCATAACTCTTCATCTTTTGGACCAAAGCATCATCTTGCAAGACTTGGTAAGTATATACTATCATGTTTTAATATATATTATGCATGTAAGATAGCTTATATCATGTTGGTTATGTTGGTGAAGTGGGAGAAGTTCCCTACGTGCAAAACAATGTGTGTGTGTTAAATCGGAGGATGATTTTGTCTTGAAAACTTGAACATGGGCTTGTGATCTTGAAAGAAATAAACTTGATGGATTCAATATTGATATATGAGATGTGAGTATAGTCTTTACTTGTTTTATACTTGTGTTTAGTATTGGACTTTCTATGGAAAAATTGGTTATGGTTTTGGTAGCATATTGGCCGTAAAGTGTCGTTTTGGTGTTGTGATGTGTTTTGTGAGACCATGGCTGCTTTTTGGCATATAAGATAATCAAAAATATGTTAAAATAAGTTTGGTTATGATCATGGACCATTCATTGCATTAAAAGACCCCAAAAATGACGTTTCAGACCAAAACGGGCATCCGCCCCCGCAGACGGAGGCACCTGCGGGCACAGATGCCAATGCAGATGCCACTGGAGGGAATCTATGCGCGCACCTCAGCCACCTGCGTGAGAAGGTGTCAGCGTAGGTCATCCCCCAGGTTCGGTTTGTATGATTTTGTCTCCCGTTGGTTCCCCGAAGCCCCCGTACCCTTCATGGACGTAATTATCAACTTGTGATGTCATTTGAATGACCTTAAAGTGTCGTATGAAGGCATGTTGGACTGTATTAAATGTTTATGGTTGTTCATATGTTGTTGTGAGGCAAATGGATAAGCGTAAATGTGACGGAATGGAAATGAGAAGGCATAAAGGGTAAGTGTAATGCGAAATGCTATTGTTGTATGAAAGCTTGGTCAATGAGGGGAACGTTATGGTATTGTTGGCATGTTGATGCGATAAATGACATTTTAAGAAGGTGAAATGATGTTCTCTATGTGATTCATGGTCATATTGTGACACTTATACATTTGTAAGGTAGTTGGTTGCTAACATAAGCTTCGTTATATACTTGTGATGTAGAGTGAGGCGTAAGGAAAGAGCTGGACTATTGTATTTTCATATAAGCTTGTGTATGCATAGTGAGACGCAAAGGTATGTAAGGTTACTCTTCTATATCCTTCTGTAATATATAGTGTTCACATTGTCATAATACTCATTCGATTCTGAAATACTCTAAGGTACTCCGTATCCGAGCGTTGGCTAGAGATACTCATATGGTCCTTAGTCATTGGTCAATGGTGAATCATATGACTCATGTTCATTGGTTGACTTATGTTCATTAATTAATTCATGTCTATTGGTTGACTCACGTTCATTGGCTAATATGTCAAGAGTTCCAAATGTTCTAAGGTATCGCATTCCTAGTTGGTTAGCTGTTGAGATTCACATGTGTCTTATCCATTGTTCATGAAGGTTCAAAAAGTGTTCTATTCCAAAGGGGTTCTATAGTATTCCAACTAAGGTGGATGTATATTTTGCTGCATATGTGTGTTACTCCTAGATGAATTATGACCCACTTAATGCTTATTTATGATGGGGAGTTCTTAAGTTGTCATATGTGGTAAATCCTAAGAGAGCTAAGTTGAATAGCATTATTCCAAGTATGACATGAGTCTAAGTTCCAATAGAGTTATATATAGGTCTCATATTCATTAGTGAGGTTCTAAAAGTCCGATGAGGCTATGTCCCAAGGTTTCACTGGTGGTTATACTCATGTATCCTGTTCATGGATCATTGTCCAATGGTTCAAACAGTGTTATGTTTTCATGGAGGCTATGTTCCCATAATGTTTAGTTGCATTTTTCTCATTCATTGCTTATTAATCCAAAGCTTCAAATAAAGTTGTGACTTTCATTGTATTGCTCTTCCATAAGCCAAAGTATCAATAGCTCACAAGTGAATGTACCAATATATCACAAGCAAATGTATCAACCTCTCATAAGCAAGTATCCGATCTCTCTCACAAGTAAAGGTATCAATCTCAAAGTAAATACAAATTAATGCACACGTGGTTAATGATTGATTTATGGGTGGCAGGTCTGAGGGGCATAAGCCTAGCTCGACGCGATCCTGAGGCTTGATTTATGGGTGGCAGGTCTGAGGGGCATAAGCCTAGCTCGACTCGATCCTGAGGCATTGATTTATGGGAGGCAGGTCTGAGGGGCATAAGCCTAGCTCGACTCAATCCCGAGGCATTGATTTATGGGTGGAAGGTCTGAGGGGCATAAGCCTAGCTCGACTCGATACCGAGGCATTGATTTATGGGTGGCAAGTCTGAGGGGCATAAGCCTAGCTCGACCCAATCCCGATGCATTGATTTATGGGTGGCAGGTCTGGGGGGCATAAGCCTACCTCGACCTGATCCCAACATGACGATATGTCATGTAAAGACCCACTGATCAGTAGGGGCCCAGGTACATTGTGATATATGTAATGACATTGTAGTAAAGAAGTAAAGAAAGCTATCAAAGTAATACACATGGTTTCCAAAATGCAAAGTGGTGACTTAATCACAGTGATTATTCATATGTTTTGAGTTCATTGAACTATTCATGAATTGTACAGTTTCATCTGAGCCTTGCATACTCAGTACTTCTTTCGTACTGACCCCTCTCGGGGAATTTACATTACATGTTGCAGGTGCAGGCACTAGTAGACCTCCACCATGGATTGACAGTAGCGCAGATCATTGGTGAGCTTCAGTTAGTTTGGGGTTTCTCCTAGTCGCAGTGGTTCACATGTTTTGATATTGTACCTTGTGTATAAAGCGGGGACTTATCCCGACTTTCAGTTGGTTTTGGTCAATGCATCTGTTAGAGGCTTTTGTAGACGTATGTGGGTGGGTGTGTATATGGTAACAGATGAAGTCTTGACTTGATGGCCTCAACGGCCCAGTTTCTCATATGTATATACGTCGCATGTTCTATGCTTTTCGATGTTTGCCTCTCATGTTTCTATGTGATAGTAGTGTTCCTATAACATGCATATGAATGATTAGAAGCAAAGATTAGTTCTCTCGGGCCTTGTCGGCTTCGGGTGCGAATCACGCCTCGTAGGGAGTCGGGGCGTGACATGTTGTTTATGTTTAAAAACTTTTATCTTTACTTTCAACAAAATGTAGTATCCCTTTTGCTTTTTATTTTAATGTAGGTTGCTTGTTTGATTTTTTCCTTTATATTCTATACTGATTCTAATGATATGACATGCATGCAAAACTTCCATCTAGATTTTTAAAAACACATTCTAATCATGAAAGTTTGAATCAAGAAGTTAAAATTGGGAAAAGAGCATTTGAGAAAATAGGCAGAGTATTGAGACATTTGGTGACAAAGTTGAAGTCTTACTTGAATGGATTGAGACAATCACTTTGAGAATCACAAAATTGACAAGGTCATCAACCGAAAGGTTCATCACAAGAATTTTGAATTGTATCAATCATAGGATGGACAATCTCCCATGTCAAGAGAAGCAAAAGAAAATTAGCCCAAAAAGGCATGAGTCGTTCGATGCGAGGGATGTACAATGCAAGTAGAGCTATATGTTTGACAAGCATAAAAGAAGTGACACACGTACACATGCTCAGTCAAGGTCAATGTTGGAAAATACGTTGTGTATTATCTTCATTTTCCACTCTCATATTGCATGTTATGTACTTGCATTTTTAAGGATTGATATGACGAAGGCATTTTATTCTGCTATCCAAATGTTGTGTCATTCTTTGTTTAACCCTTTGCAGCTTTAGTTCTATTTTCTTTCGTACCCCTCTTTTGGAATCAAAATAGAGTCTGAAAAAAATGTGTCAAAAAAGAAAAAAAAAGGATATATAGTCAGAAAAAGTCCATAAAGAGAAAAATAATTAGAGAATAATAAAAAAAGAGTCAAGGTTAAATTCAAAAAAAAGAGAACAAAAATAAAAAAAAATAAACCAAAATAAACCAAAAGAACAAGCTGCCTGAACTACGTTTGACCTGATTCTTTCTTTGACAAGATATGTAGGAAACCCTACTTTGGGGTTCAGTCAAACCAAGTAAAAAATCTAAATTACCGGGTTTAAAAGATACTAGGGCAAGAGCTAGTTTTCATTGTTTGAGTTGATTCCAAAAGTTGTAATTCCCACCCCATTTTAAGTGGAATTTGAACCTCATGCCATCCCTTCTTTCTAATCCTATCCAAAAGCTTCGTAACAACAAAAGAAAGACCTTCAGATCAATCTTTGAGAATGTCAAGGCTAAGCATGCAATGGATATGTGATGTTGCGCATTGGGTACTGCTTTTTTTATCATCATAAGAAAGTATGAGAGAAATGAAAATGAGAGCCTTATTAGTGAAAACCCTCATGGGCAACATAAGGCGATGGTGAGTTGAGAGAAATTAAATGAGAAAGTCTTATTGGTAAAAACCCGCATGGGCACCATAAGGCGATGGTAAATTGAGAGAAATGAAAATGAGAGAGGCTCGTTGAAAAAAACATTTTAGGGTGTCACTAGATAAATGAGGTCTATGAGTTTAATGGGCTTAAGGGAAGAAACTTGGTTTTAGATTCAAGGAGTCGAAAACAATTGATGAATGGCTTGGATGGAAAGATCAGGCAGCTTAATCCAAAATGCATGTCGTTATCATTGGAGTCGGCTACCACACTAAGATAAAATTTTCTTTTCTTCGTTTCCAAAAAAGGTACATTCACTGCCTTTCCTCTCTTTTCTATATTTCTATTTTGTTTTCTTGTGTTTGTTATCCAAATAGAAAATTATTATCATTTTTCTCATGTCTTTGAGTCATGGCCATGTCAATACTAGTGAGAAAGTACTTCAAAACTTTCTACCAACTTTATCAATTGCTTGGAGTAAAATAAATGGGCCAGCACATGAAGGTAACGTGATCTTAAGTGAAATAAGACATCCAGAGAATGGTCGTTAGTGGATAGGTTTCTAGACTCATGAAAACATAAAGGTTCAATAGAGTTTATCTCAGAGGCACACTGAAACAGGGGTATGGTGTTCGGGTTTGAGTCACTCTTGTAGCTTGAGTTTGGGTAAATGGTACAATAAAGTATCAAAAAATACCAACCATCTGAAAAAGATCTGAACATGACAAGAGCAGGAGAAAATGTCTGGAAAGCCAAGTGTCGCAAACCACCATCAAATTTTTAACTTAACAAATTTTTCATTGTTGAAACAGGGACAAAATTTTGTTCATTGAGAGCAGGTACCCATGAGAAAAGCATATCCATGAGTTCTCATAATCTTTATCAGGACCCTCCTGAAAAATAGAATTTTATTTAGCAGCACCATCCTGAAAAATTAAGATTAGCAGGACTTTCCTGAAAAAATAGGACTTTATTTACCAGGACCCTCCTGAAAAAATGGGACTTCATTTAATAGGACCCTTTTGAAAAAATAGGATTAGCAGGACTATCCTGAAAAAATGGGAATTTATTTAACAGGACCCCCCTGAAAAAATGGGATTAGCAGGACCCTCCTAAAAAATGAGACTATTTAACAAGATCCTCCTAAAAAATTGGGATTAGTAGAACCCTCCTAAAAAAATGGGACATTATCTAACAGGACCTTTCTGGAAAAATGGGATTAGCAGGACCCTCATGAATAGCTGGGACTTTATTAAACAGGGCCCTCCTGAAAAAATGGTACTAATAGGATCCTCCTGGAGAATGGGATTATCGGGACCCTCCTAGAAATGGGATTAACAAGACCCTCCTAGAAATGGGATTATCGGGACCCTCTGATAAGTTGGAAAATTGCTACTCATTTGGCCTAAAAATGGTAGGAATTCAGTCCTCAATGCCAATTTGAATGAGTTTTAATATTAATTTGGTTTATTTTCAAGCTTAAGGCCAAAATGAGGTTGAAAAAGATAAAAGAAGCAATAAGGTAAAAGATTGGAACTAAATGTGAAAAAGAGCATCGCATGGGATAATTGGCGTATCGCCAATTAGGCCTGCGCATTTCCAAATGTTGGGGTCCATCTATAACTCAAACAGTTCGAACCAAGTCTATTTCAATCTATTCGGTGATGAAGACAAGTGGTTCGACGTATTGCCGAATGGATCGGCGAAGCCAAGTTCCATCGCCAGGGGTACCAGAAGTCATCCCCTGAAGCTCAAGTGTAATGCCATTTCAGCAACTCAACGTCACTTTGGCGTATCACCAAAGTGTTCGGCGATGATCCCTTCTTCCGCAGATTTGGATGCGGTGGCATTTCTGTAATTTTGAAGCCCATTTTTGCTGAAGATATTTTAGTTTTTTTGGCAGTTGGGAACCCTATCATTGTCAATTTTGAGGTTAGAGAGTTTGCAATTGAAACCCTAGAGTGAATTTAGCTAATTTTTATTTGAACTTTTGCTTTGAATTCAGAATTCTCTTGGATTAGCAGGATTCTATAGCGGATCTTAATAAAGATATGGGTATATTTCTCTTATCTTTTTTAATGAGTAGCTAAATTTCTATCTTGGGGTTATGTATGAATGAGTAGTGATAATTGTATGGGTGTTGTTTATTTGCCTCTTTATTTGATTAATTGTTATGGGTTTGACCTCTACTCTGTGTATTAATCTATAATTAGAGGTTGCAAACTTTAGTTAATCCTAAATATCTTACCATACATGACAAAGGGGATAAGGGTGAGGAGTAGTGGTCAACTATGATTTGATATTCATCATTTAATAGTAGATCTTAGACATAAGGCTACTAAATTGAGGTTATAGGTTGGCTGTATCATACCACTTGTGACGTGTTCAAAAGAACCCACTTGTGATGTTTAATGTTTTATTGAAAAATTGACATTAATACCTAGGACCTAGCCTGCCCATATTTATTAATCGAACTTAGGCATATATTCAATTACCCATACATGTATTCACTCTCATGAAAGCATGACCCCAAGTACTTGGTTACCTCGATTACAAACTCTAGAACTCACTTTTGAATTCCAACATGCATTTAACGAAATCAAACATACTAACATTCGAACAAATCCCCCATTTTACTTTATTGCATTGTTTTTAGCATTATGAGCAAACACCTAGTCACTTATGACACTCGAAGGTGAACCTATCGCCTTCATTCCCTATGGAATCGACCCCGACTCCAAGTTGGGTAAAATAAATTATATTGCTAGTGACCACCTACATATTGAGGTGTATTTGAACATTATCAAAATGGCGTCGTTGCCGGTGAATGAAACATAGCATTCATTCATTATACTGTTATAAGTTACTTTTGTTAGTTGTAGTGTAAACTTTACTTTATTTGTTGTTTTTGTCTTGTGTAAGTGATAATATATACCAACACTACAATATGAGTCAACCTGGTAGCAACACTACTACGTTTAATAGGAAACTTGATGACGAAGATCACTTGGGTGATGTTGGACGGGAAAGTGCAATTCGTATACCACCTATAGTGAGCAATGTGGTCATCCACGTTACTAACGTGATGCTTCACTTACTCTAAATGAAAGGACTATTTGGTGGACAAGCTCAGGAAGATGCAAAAATCCATTTGAAAAACTTTATAGATGTTTGCAACCCGTTCAACATTGCCAACATTCAACAAGAGTCCATCTGCTTGAGGTTGTTCCCAATTTTCTTTGATGGGTGGTGTTGTGGTTGCGAGAGTTGGCCAAAGGCTCTATAACATCTTGGGTGGAATTGATGGAGGCCTTCCTTGACTAATTCTCCCCCACCATCTCACATGCTTCAATTGAGAGATGAGATCACAAACTTTTAAAAAATAAGGTGTGAGCCATTGTATAAAGTATCGTTGAGGTTTAAGAAGAAATTGTAACGTGGTCGGAGGGTCATTAATCAATCAAACTTTTGGAGTTGCCTCGGAGTTGTTGGACCAAGTGATAAAGAAGAGTAGAGCACGGCACACACGATATACCAAGGTGGTCATGGAGGCTCGCTCTATGTCTTATGTGAGCAAAGAACAAAGGAACAAGGATGAGGAGAGAGACAAAAGCATGCCAAAGTAATGACACAATTGGATCTCCTCACAAAAATGTCATGGTTACAACTCCAAAAGCAGTCAATGTCGTAGCCTCAATAGGAACTAAAGCATATAAAGATAATGACACAGAGTCACTTGATGAAGAGATTCAATTCTTATCAAACCTAACGGGGAATTTTTGACCTACCTACCAAGGGAAATCGAGAATCAAGGTTGGAAGGAAAGGGATTGTGATTGGAAAGACCACAATTGGAGAGACTTAGATAGTGATAGAGATTAGATGGAGAAGAAAAGAGATAGGTATTGAAATTAGAGACACAAAGAATGCGACAATGATAGATTCATCCCTCCTCACAAAAGGAAAACAGATATAGAAACTACCCCTGTGGACCCAAAAAGTTACAAGAAAAATGATGTTCTTGCTCATATCCTTATGGAGGTCGAGGAGGGTGACAAGATGTTAAAGGAGATAAAGAGAGACATTTCACAACTCAATCAAATGATCACCTTGCATTTGGCCTAAATCAAGCAACTTGAAACACAATTGGGCCAAATCTTGGCTCATCTAAACACAAGGCAAAAGGGAGGTTTACCTAGTAACACAATGGAAAATCCAAAAAATGATGCCCATATAATGGCAATTGTCATTAGGAGTGGTAGGACTCTTGGTAATGATGTTGTGAATCTTGATGAAAACCCCAATGAGAGGGGGATTGAGGAGAAAGCAAATGGAAAGAGGAAAACGCTTGATAAGCCAAATAATGAAATCGTTATTCTAAATGAACCAACTATTGAAAATTTGAAAAAAGTGGAAGAGAGGGTTAAAGGTGAAGAGAGACCAAAAGTGGTTGATAATAATATCTCAAAACCAGAGAAAAGTTTGATTGTCCCAAAGTCGCCAATAAAAATACCTCCACCATTCCTACAAAGGCTCAAGAAGATGGAGGATGACACAAAGTTCAAGAAGTTCCTCTCTAAATTTAGCAACTTATCGGCAAACTTTTCTTTGGTTGAAGCTTTACTTGAAAGGTTCGAGTATGCCAAGTTCATGAAGGACTTGGTGAAAAAGGAAAGAACCATGGACTTTGAAATGGTGTAAATCTAACATAGTTGTAGTGCTATTATGTCGAGCAATATGGTGATATAGAAAGAAGACCCCAGTGCATTCACTATCCCTTGCACCATTGGGGTGTATCAATTTGGCAAGGCTTTGTGTGACTTAGGGGCAAGTATAAACTTGATGCCTCTACTATATTTAAGAAGTTGGGATTGGGTGCTCCAAAGTCCACAACCATGAAACTCTTAATGGCGGATCAATCTATTAAACGGCCGATGGGAATTCTATATGATGTTCTTATTCAGGTCGACAAATTCATATTTCTCACTGACTTTGTGATCCTAGATTGTTAGATAGACTACAAAGTTCCAATCATTCTTGGTAGACCTTTCTTCGCTATCGAGAGGGCATTAGTTAATATAAAGTGTCGCAAAATAAAGTTTTGGGTGAATAGAAAAGAGGTGACATATAATGTGTGCTAGTATTTAAAGCAACCAAAGGACATGCAAGTGATCTACATGATTAACATGATAGATGATGAGGTGGCTGATGCTATGGAGGTGGATTTCATTAGTGAGCCACTAGCGGGGGTCTTATGGAATTATGAGAGTGAAGAGATCGAGGAGTATAATGAGGTCGTGGCTTCCTTGATGAGTCTTGGTTCTTACACTAAGAACCCATGCAAATTAGACCCTGACTTGAAAAATTCAGGAAAGTTGTAATGACCTTCCCGGTCATTTCCCTCGTTTTCGTGTGTTCTCAGTGTTTAGAGCTTTTCTATAACTGCCCCAAGTTATTTATGACTTGTTGGGACTGACAGTTCGGTTCCCGGACAGTTCGTTTGAGAATATTATTTAGACCGAGCACGTTGTAAAATATTAAATTAAATTTGAATTTGGTGAATGACATCGTTAATTACCTTTCGAAAATATTTTTGAAATTTATAAAATTCTTTAGTTATGATATATCTATACTATTTTATAATAGTTTTGTAATTTATTAATAATTTAAGCGGAGATAGTGAATTTAAATATGTTAAAATAATATTTTTATTTTATAGAGGTTTTGTTAGAAATAATTTTCTATTAATTATGGTGTATTCAAAATATTGTACTTATTTTATCGCGAACCTACGCAATATTCGAATACACAGAATGGACGCCACCTAACAATAAGTGGATAAGGATGGATGTGATACTTACACATCACCTCTAGGTGTCATTTAGGTGAGAGGGAAACAACATTAGTAATTAAATGATAAGTACCATTTCTATTTTAAGAAAGTTATCCATGTTTTAGTTACATAATGTAAACTCATTCATTAGAGTTGTTTGTTGTACGTGTGTATATATGTATATATAGGTGTAGAAGTCATTCTTTTCCATTTCATTAGAAGGCAACTTATATGCATTTTATTTCTACTTCTGGGTATATATATAGCACTTACACGTGAAGAAGGTTCGTTGGAGAAAAAAATATTTTGCCATATTTTTTATCTATCATCTAAAGGAAATTAATTACCTACATAAAATTATTCAATATTGGTAATTGCGTGGTTGATAGGAGCATCTTTATATCTTAAGTTTTTCAGTCAATTCTAGCTGAAAGTCGTGTATTTGAATTGTTATTTGGTGGTATTGTTATTGGTGCTTATTTAGAGCTTAATATGAGCTCAGATTGGATAGCATCTGTTGTGACTATTGATCACGGGGTGATTTGGGACGCTGTGACGATTTCGGTTTTGCGATTTCGCAAGCGAGCCCCACGAGGGATTTTTGGACATTTTCCGAACTAATGCAATATGGGTATCAATAGTCATGTTTTGACCTATAGTTTATTATTTTGGTAGCGTGGCGGCATCCAGAAGCCTCTCGGAAAGGGAAATCCTGAATAGCTGGTTCTTTTAGCAAGCTTGCGGCGGCGTCCAGGTAGGCTAGGTTTACCTTTCTTTACACTTAGATTGGGCTTATGTGTGATTTATGTATGTTATTTTGCTGGTATTATGGGATGGTATTATAGACTTGGTGGTGGTGGTTTGCTGTGATTTAGTACTTCTAGGCCGGATAGGGCTATTCGGATATATTCCAGGCACGTTATCCTCGTGGTACCCCACAGATGACCTATTTGGGGTCGGATAGAATTGTTGTTGTTGTTGCTAGTCTAGGAATGTTATCGTTGTACCTTAGTCCAGGCTTAGACTAACTTAGCTCAAACTTATACAAGTATAACCAGACCTGGTTTTTGGGACCCGGTAGCTGGCCCCGTTGCCCTTTTTGTCGACTTGTCGGAACTTTGACATCTTTGGGCATAGATAAGCCCTATATGACTATTAGGGTTGTGACAGGATTGAGTCACACCGATTATACTGGATTGTCCTGTTTAGCTTTGTTCGTTCCTGATAGCACCGTATTTGATCGGGGTCGGCTAGTTTGACTTAGAACGCTGACCCGCCTTTCCATGACTTGTAATGTATACCCATACTTGTATATACATATTGTTATAGTAGGTAGTTGACCTAGAAGGACCCCGAGATTGACTTGTAGTTGACCTAGAAGGACCCCGAGATTGACTTGTAGCATGTTGTGGAGTTAGCTTCTATACCTATATACTAGTATTAACTTGGGACTAGGGCGTTCCCCATTTATTTGATATGATATGACATTTGATTCTGTTCTAGTTACCGGCTACTGATTCAGGTATGATGATTTTGGTTATTGACTATTGGGTGTTTCGATTCGAGTCCGGACCCAAATTATGGTACACTATGAGTTCCGGTTCGAGTCCGGCCACTGATTATTATGAGTTTTGGTTCGAGTCCGGCATCTGGTTATGATATGATTGGAGAGTTTTGGTACTGGGTACCGTGGTTACTGGATACTGATACAGCTTCAAGACACTTGTGACTATGCATTTACTTTTCTTGTGTGTCCCGCTGGTTTATGAGGGCTAGACTGGGTTATTATTTTCTTCCGTGTGCCTATCGGGTTTATGGGGGCCTAGATAGGTTATGTTTGACTTGTGTGTTTACTTACGCATTTATTTACTAATTATTCGGTATCATATTTATTTATCTCCTGAGCATATCTATATCTATACGCCTCGGTAGTTACTTATGTATTTATTATTTATACCCCGGACTTAGCATGCACCCTCACAGTTAAGCTTGATTATATTACATTGAGCTCAGTCGACCAATGATGCCTACTGAGTACCCGTTGCCTCGATACTCATACAGCACTTCTGCATCTTTTTTCCTGATGCAGATTCGGGCACTAGCCGATGATTTGGACGCGACTCTCTTATCAGCATTGACTTTGGAGCAGGGTGAGTTTACTGACGTCCGAGGCAGATCCTACTCCATCTTATACTGTATAGTCTTTTGCTCTCGAGACTGTTGTACTTGTTATATATATTTGGTTTCGGTCTTGTATTCTGGATATGTCTAGTAGTGGCTCTTGTACCGACCTCACTAGATCTTGGGAGGGGTCTTGACTTTATACATATTGTCCTCTTCCTTCTCAGTCTCGGTATGGGTATATTTATTAGTACGGTTACTTACATCTCATCTCTGTTCTTCTGAGATTCCGCCCATTAGCCCGTCACTTGTTGCTCTGGGCTAGGGTTTGGCTTGCCTATTGGTGGGTTACGGTAGGCGCCATTATGACTCAGAAATTGGGTCGTGACAGCTTGGTATCAAATCCTAGGTTGTCTAGGTAGTGTCGGTATATGGGCCATGTTTAGTAGAGTCCTGTGGATCGGTGCAGAGACACCTGTATCCTATCTTCTGGAGGCTACGGAGCATTCTTAAGGGAGTCTCTCATTTTCTTGACTCATGTTCGTGCATTAAGTCTATGTTGGTTTCTGATCTTCATTTGGTTCACTCTTTACGCAGATGGTTAGGACGCATGGTGCGAGAGCCAAGGGTCGGGACCCCGAGCCTGCAACAAAGGCTCCAGTTAGGGGCCGAGGTCGACCTAGAGGTCGGAGGCAGGGCAAAGTATCATCCCTAGGATGAGATCATGCTAGGGATCAGTCACCCGATCCCGTTATAGCTCCAGATGTTCCGCCTCCATAGCAGCCGGTGGGCCAGGGAGCAGCCCAGGCTCCACCTGGATTTATTGATGCTTCAGTGTTTCGAGAAACTTTGGTGCAGTTGCTGGGATTAGTTGGAGGACCATCAGCTGAGGGAGCCCAGCCAGCAGTACATGAAGTTGGTATTGGTGCGCAGCCTGCAGCTGCAGCACCTAGAATAGAGGTTCCACCTATACCGATAATTCCACAGCTGGTAGTAGCTTAGCCAGTTATATCTACCGAGGAGCAGAAGATGTTGAGTCTCTTCCTGAGGTTAGCTCCATCTAGATTTGCTGCTACTCCAGGAGTGGATGCATATGAGTTCTTTTCCAGCTGCGAGGATAGACTGAGGAATTTGGGATTGGTACAGTCTCGTGGTGTTAATTTCGTGGCATATCAGTTTGATACTACAGTGAGGAGATGGTGGAGGGGATATCTTGATTCCAGACCAGCGGGATCTCCGTTGGTTACCTGGACCCAGTTCTCCGAGATTTTCTTGGGAAAGTATATGCCCCGTACTATACAGGAGCGGCTCAGGGATGAGTTCTCCAGATTGACTCAGGGTTTATTATCTGTCGCTGAGTATAAGGTGAGGTTTCATGATCTTTCTAGGCACGCTACTTCTATTTTGCCTGATGAGTATGAGAGAGTTAGATGTTTTGTCAGGGGACTGAGATTGCCACTCCGCAGGGCTACCCAGAGTTTAGTGACTTCAAGGAAGTCATTTGCTGAGAAAGCTGAGCACGTATATTTGATAGAGGAGATGGATCGCGAGGCCCAAGGGGGAAGCTATAAGAGACCCCGATTCCAGGGTAGTTACAGTGGCAGTCACAGTAGCTCGCAGTTCAGAGGCCGTAGGTTTCAAGGTAGGTACCCTCAGCAGCAGCAACAGTATTTTTTAGCAACAGGGTCAGCCCAGTAGGCCCGTACAGTCAGCCTTGCAGATATATGATAGGGGTCAGCCCGCCTATAGTGGTTCTGGTAGTCAGCCTCAAGGACGTGGTCAGTCCAGTTCATCTACTAGAGGTGTTCATACCGGATCAGCCGGACCTTCTAGGCCGAGCAGGGAGCCAGGAGTATGTTATACTTGTGGGTTTGTCGGTCATTTCGTGCGTGAGTGTCCTCAGCGCAGGGCGATTGATCCTTTAGTTCAGACGGCACAGCCTATCAGATCTATACCGCCAGTAGGCAGAGGTGGTGCACAGGGTCTCGGGGTGGTCCCTAGGGTTCCCGAGGTAGAGCGCAGGGAGGTCGGACTGGTAGTTAGGTTGGTGCTCAGACTAGTAGTAGCCAGTGTCAGTTGTATACCGTACCGGCTAGGCCGAAGGCTGAGGCTTCATACGCGGTGATTACAGGTAGGATTTTCGTATGCCATCAGCCAGCTTCTATATTATTTGATCCCAAATCCACGTTTTCTTATGTATCTACTTATTATGCACCACGGTTGGGTTTATGTTCTGAGTTGTTATCTGTGCCCTTACGTGTATCTACCCCCATTGGTGATTCTTTAGTAGTGGATCGGATATATAGATCATGTCTGGTGCCTATTCAAGAGTTTGAGACTCAGGTTGATTTTATTGTATTGGCCATGGTAGACTTTGATGTGATTCTGGGCATGGACTGATTGTCTTTTTATCATGTAGTTTTGGATTGCTTTGCTAAGACAGTTACCTTAGCCATGCCCGGTGTACCCTCGGTGGTGTGGCAGGGTTCTGTTAGCCACACACCAACGGGGATTATTTCATATGTTCAGGCTCGTAGATTGATGGCAAGGGGTTGTGATTCATTCCTTGCTTATGTTTGGGATGCTAGCATTGAGAGTCCGTCATTTGACTCCGTCCCAGTTGTTCGTGAGTATCCTAATGTATTCCCGAATGACCTACCTGGCCTTCCTCCTGAGCGTGATATAGAGTTCACTATTGACCTCGAGCCGGGCACTCGACCTATTTCTGTGGCTCCTTATCGTATGGCTCCTACTGAGTTGAGAGAGTTGAGTAGTCAGCTTGAGTATCTTTTGGGAAAGGATTTTATCAGGCCAAGTGTGTCGTCGTGGGGTGCTCCAATTCTGTTTGTAAAGAAGAAGGACGGATCTATGCGTATGTGTATCGATTACAGGCAATTGAATAAGGTAACAGTGAAGAATAAGTATCCTATGCCTCGTATCGATGATTTGTTTGATCAACTTCAGGGTGCAGCAGTATTCTCGAAGATAGACTTGAGATCTGGATATCATCAGTTGAGAGTTAGGGCTGAGGACATCCCAAAGACAGCCTTTAGGACTCGGTACGACCATTATGAGTTCCTGGTGATGTCTTTTGGGTTGACTAATGCCCCAGCAACTTTCATGAATTTGATGAATCGTGTATTCAGGTCTTACTTGGACTCCTTTGTGATTGTGTTTATTGACGACATCTTGGTTTATTCAAAGAGCAGCAAGGAGCATGAGCAGCATTTGAGGATTGTGCTCCACACTTTGATAGAGCATCGGCTTTATGCCAAAGTTCTCAAAGTGTGAGTTCTGGATTGAGCCTGTAGCTTTCTTGGGGCATGTTGTATCCAGACACGGTATCATGGTATACCCAGCGAAGATTAAGGCTATTCGAGGTTGGGCTAGGCCCACATCGCCTACTGAAGATCGCAGTTTCATTGGGTTGGCAGGGTACTACAGGCAATTTGTTGAGGGCTTCTCGTCTATTGCATCTCCTATGACCAGACTAACCAGGAAGAAGGTTCCGTTTCAATGGTTTGAGGATTGCGAGGCGGGTTTTCTAAAGCTCAAGGATCGACTTACTTCTGCCCCTGTGTTGACTCTTCCAGTTGAGGGCGAGGGTTTTATCGTGTATTGCGATGCTTCTGGTATTGGTTTGGGATGTGTTCTGATGCAGCAGGGTCGTGTTATTGCTTATACATTGAGGCAGCTGAAGGTGCACGAGCGTAACTATCCCACTCATGATTTGGAGTTAGCAGCAGTTGTGTTTGCATTGCGAATTTGGAGACATTATCTCTATGGTGTTCATTGTGAGATCTTTACAGACCACCGCAGTCTTCAGCATATTATGACTCAGAGGGATCTTAATTCGAGGCGGCGCAGGTGGATTGAGTTGCTAGAGGACTATGATATCTCTATTTTCTATCATCCGGGCAAGGCGAATGTAGTAGCGAACGCCTTGAGTCCGAAGGCAGTGAGTATATGTAGCTTAGCCTTCATTCCAGTCTCTCAGTGACCGTTGGCTTTGGATATTCAGTCCTTAGCTAACTCGATGGTGCGTTTGGACATTTCTGACCCCGGGAGGGTTATCGCTTGTGTTGGTGCGAGATCTACTTTGCTAGAGCATATTCAGAGTCGTCAGTTTGAGGATAGCGATCTCCGTATCATTTGAGATCAGGTATTGAAGGGTGAGCCTGAGAGAGATACCTTGGGTTCTGATGGTGTTCCGAGGTTTGATGGTCGTATTTGTGTTCCGAGGGTTGGAGATTTGATTTAATTGATTTTACACGAGGCGCACGGCTCTAGGTATTCTATACACCCTGGGACAGCTAAAATGTATCGGGATCTAAAGCAGTACTATTGGTGGAGTGGTATGCGGAGAGATATAGTAGGGTTTGTATCTCGATGCCTTTGTTGTTAGCAGGTAAAGGCCGAGCATCAAAAACCCGGTGGTTTACTTCAGCAGTTACCCATTCCCGAGTGGAAGTGGGAACGAGTCACTATGGATTTCGTTAGTGGGTTACCTCGTACCTCCCGTGGTTTTGATAGTATTTGGGTTATTGCAGATCGATTGACTAAGTCCGCTCACTTTATCCCTGTTCGAGTCTCCTATAGTGCTGAGAGATTAGCTCGTGTATATATTCAGGAGATGGTTCGCCTACATGGAGTGCCAATATCTATTATCTCATACCAAGGGTCTCAGTTTACCTCCAGTTTTTGGCAGACTTTTCGGGAAGAGTTGGTTACCTAGGTGGACCTCAGCACTGCATTTCATCCTCAAACCGACGGGCAGTCAGAGCGGACTATTCAGGTATTAGAGGATATGCTTCATGTTTGTGTGTTAGACTTTGGGGGTCAATGGGATCAATTCTTGCCTTTAGCAGAGTTCGCATATCGTAATAGCTTTTATTCTAGCATTCAAATGGCTCCGTTTGAGGCTTTATATGGAAGACGGTGTCGATCTCCAGTTGGATGGTTTGAAACTTCAGAAATCAGTCCTCGTGACACAGATTTACTCCAAAAATCTTTGGATCGAGTTCGAGTGATTCAAGATAGGCTGCGGACAGCTCAGAGTAGACAGAGGAGTTATGCTGACCGTTGATGTCGTCCATTGAAATTCAGGGTGGGTGATAGGGTCTTCTTACGAGTATCGCCCATGAAGGGCGTGATGCGATTTGGTAGGAAGGGTAAGCTTAGCCCCAGATATATTATACCCTTTGAGATTTTGCGGACAGTTGGAGAGGTGGCTTATGTGTTAGCTTTACCTCCGGCATTTTCAGCTATCCACCCAGTATTTCATGTTTTTATGCTACGACAATACATTCCAGTGAGTCACATGTGCTTCAGTGGGACTCGGTTCAGTTAGACGAGAAACTAACATTTGTGGAGGAGCCTGAGTCCATTTTAGCCCGAGATGTCAGACGGTTACGCTCCCGGGACATTTCAGTAGTTAAGGTACAGTGGCGTCACCGTCCGGTTGAGGAGGCTACATGGGAGCTTGAACGTGATATTCGATCTCAGAATCCCTACTTGTTCACGTCTTCAGGTATGTGCTTATTCTTGACTTTCGCGGATGAAAGTCCTTTTAGTAGTGGATATTGTAATGACCTTCCCGGTCATTTCCCTCGTTTTCGTGTGTTCTCAGTGTTTAGAGCTTTTCTATAACTGCCCCAAGTTATTTATGACTAGCTGGGACTGACAGTTCGGTTCCCGGGCAGTTCGTTTGAGAATATTATTTAGACCGAGCACGTTGTAAAATATTAAATTAAATTTGAATTTGGTAGAATGACATCGTTAATTACCTTTCGAAAATATTTTTGAAATTTATAAAATTCTTTAGTTATGATATATCTAGACTATTTTATAATAGTTTTGTAATTTATTAATAATTTAAGCGGAGATAGTGAATTTAAATATGTTAAAATAATATTTTATTTTATAGAGGTTTTGTTAGAAATAATTTTCTATTAATTATGGTGTATTCAAAATATTGTATTTATTTTACCGCGAACCTACGCAATATTCGAATACACGGAATGGACTCCACCTAACAATAGGTGGATAAGGAGGGATGTGATACTTACACATCACCTCTAGGTGTCATTTAGGTGAGAGGGCAACAACATTAGTAATTAAATGATAAGTACCATTTCCATTTTAAGAAAGTTATCCATGTTTTAGTTACATAATGTAAACTCATTCATTAGAGTCGTTAGTTGTACGTGTTTATATATATATATATAGGTGTAGAAGTCATTCTTTTCCATTTCATTAGAAGGCAACTTATATGCATTTTATTTCTACTTCTGGGTATATATATAGTACTTACACGTGAAGAAGGTTCGTTGGAGAAAAAATATTTTGCCATATTTTTTATCTATCATCTAAAGGAAATTAATTACCTACATCAAATTATTCAAGCTCGGTAATTGCGTGGTTGATAGGAGCATCTTTATATCTTAAGTTTTTCAGTCAATTCTAGCTTAAAGTCGTGTATTTAAATTGTTATTTGGTGGTATTGTTGTTGGTGCTTATTTAGAGCTTAATATGAGCTCGGATTGGATAGCATCTGTTGTGACTATTGATCACGGGGTGATTTGGGACGCTGTGACGATTTTGATTTTGCGATTTCGCAAGTGGGCCCCATGAGGGAGTTTTGTACATTTTTCGAACTAATGCAATATGGGTATCAATAGTCATGTTTTGACCTGTAGTTTATTATTTTGGTAGCGTGGCGGCAGCCAGAAGCCTCTCGGAAGGGGAAGGCTCCTGAATAGTTGATTCTTTTAGCAAGCTTGCGGCGGCGTCCAGGTAGGCTAGATTTACCTTCCTTTACACTTAGACTGGCTTATGTGTGATGTATGTATGCTATTTTGCTGGTATTGTGGGCTGGTATTATGGACTTGGTGGTGGTGGTTTGCTGTGATTTAGGCCTTCTAGGCCGGATAGGGCTATTCGGATATGTTCCAGGCCCGTTATCCTCGTGGTACCCCACAGATGACCTATTTGGGGTCGGATAGTATTGTTGTTGTTGTTGCTAGTCTAGGAATGTTATTTTTGGACCTTAGTCCAGGCTTAGACAGACTTAGACAAGTATAACCAGACCTGGTTTTCGGGACCCGGTAGCGGGCCCCGTTACACTTTTTGTCGACTTGTCGGAAGTTTGATATCTTTGGGCTTAGATAAGCCCTATATTACTATTAGGGTTGTGACAGTATTGAGTCACCACGATTATACCCGGTTGGACTGTTTAGCTTTGTTCGTCCCTGATAGCACCGTATTTGATCGGGGTCGGCTAGTTTGACTTAGAACGCTGACTCGCCTTTCCATGACTTGTAATGTATACCCAGACTTGTATATACATATTGTTATAGTAGGTAGTTGACCTAGAAGGACCCCGAGATTGACTTGTAGCATGTTGTGGAGTTAGCTTCTGTACCTATATACTAGTATTAACTTGGGACTAGGGCGTTCCCCGTTTATTTGATATGATATGAAATTTGATTTTGTTCTGGTTACCGGCTACTGATTCAGGTATTATGATTTTGGTTATTGACTATTGGGTGTTTCGGTTCAAGTCCGGCCCTGTATTATGGTACACTATGAGTTCCGGTTTGAGTCCGACCACTGATTATTATGAGTTCCGGTTCGAGTCCGGCATCTGGTTATGATATGATTGGAGAGTTTTGGTACTGGTTACCGTGGTTACTGGATACTGATACAACTTCAAGACACTGGTGACTATGCATTTACTTTTCTTGTGTGTCCCGCTGGTTTATGGGGGCCAGACTGGGTTATTATTTTCTTTCGTGTGCCTATCGGGTTTATGGGGCCCCAGATAGGTTATGTTTGACTTGTGTGTTTACTTACGCATTTATTTACTAATTATTCGGTATCATATTTATTTATCTCCTGAGCATATCTATATCTATACGCCTCGGTAGTTACTTATGTATTTATTATTTATACCCCGAACTTAGCATGCACCCTCACAGTTAAGCTTGCTTATATTACATTGAGCTCAGTCGACCAATGATGCCTACTGAGTACCCGTTGCCTCGGTACTCATACAGCACTTCTGCATCTTTTTTCCCGATGCAGATCCGGGCACTAGCCGATGATTTTGACGCGACTCTCTTATCAGCATTGACTTCAGAGCAGGGTGAGCTTACTGACGTCCGAGGAAGATCCTACTCTATCTCAGTCTCGGTCTGGGTATATTTTGATTCTGTTTGTTTTTATATTTCTCGCATACTTATCAGTACAGTTACTTACATCTCATATCTGTTCTTCTAAGATTTCGCCCATTAGCCCGTCGCTTGTCTCTCCGGGCTAGGGTTTGGCTTGCCTATTGGTGGGTTATGGTAGGCGCCATCATGACTCAGAAATTGGGTCGTGACAAAAGTCCTCCCGCCAAGCCTTCAATTGAGGACGTGCCATAACTTGAGCTCCAGCCGTTTCCTCAACACCTTTACTACATCTTTTTAGGGGAAGGTAGTACCTTACACATTATTATTGCAGGAGATTTGTTGCATTGGCAAGCTGAAGCATTGAAGTCGATTGTGAGAAAGTTTATTTGGGCCATTAGATGAACTATTACGAATATTATCAGGATTTCTCTCGGTATTTGTACTCACAAGATAAAGTTGGAGGCCAATTGTATACTGAGTGTTGAGCATCAATGGAGGTTTAGTCCTCTGATTCAAGAAGTTGTTAAAAAAGAGATAATCAAGTGGTTAGATGCAAGCGTCATGTATGCGATCTCAGATAGCACATGGGTAAGCCCGGTTCAATGCATCCCAAAGAAAGGAGGAATTACGGTGACTCCTAATGAAAACAATGAGTTTATCCCCATGAGACTGGTTACGAGTTAGAGAGGATGCATGAATTATCAGAAGTTGAACTCTTGTAAGGAAAAAGGCCACTTCCCCATGCCATTTATGGATCAAATGCTTAATCGGTTGGCGGGGTGAGGTTGGTATTGTTTCTTAGATGGATACTTTGGTTATAACCAAATTTGCATCACACCTAAGTACCAAGAGAATACTACCTTCACATGTCCATATGGTACGTTGTCCTTCAAGCGCATGCCCTTTGGGTTATGCAATGTACCTGCCACTTTTCAAAGATACATGCTATCAATATTTTTGGATATGGTGGAGGAAACTATGGAGGTCTTTATGGATGATTTTTTCATTGTGGATGACATCTTCAAATCATGTCTTGAACACTTGGGTAAGGTACTTGAACATTGTGTTGAAACTAATCTTGTGTTAAATTAGCACTACAACAAATTTGATTATCAGGGACAAATGATTTTCACTTATAAATCATATTTCGTCACAAAAGATCTTGTGTGACGAAAAAAATTTCGCCAATAAGTCGTCCCTAAACGTGGGTCGCTAAAGGTATATAAAAATAATTTAGTGTTTTGTCGCTAAAAAGATTATATTAGCTACAAAAAATCATCCCCAAATGTGTACCATTTAGTACAAGATGATAGTCATCTTGTACATAATATCTTTTTACATAATATTTTTTTCTTGGTTGCTTGTACTTATATTTGGATTTATTGGTTTTATATATTTTTGGTCATTTTTTATATCGATATTTATTTGATGTTTTACAGCCAAATTGAGATGCTGTTTTGTTTGTACAACAGGCCATATTTTTAGTTAATATTTTATCTAATTTTTGTGTTTCTTTGTATTTATCACATAAATCTATAAACCAGTTTTGTAGAAATTTTATTCTAGATCCTAATGTATCTATTAAGCTTGCCGTATTCCAGCTTTCAATTATTCTTTTAAGTGTACCTAGTAAAACTAGAAAACAAACACAATGGATAAAAGGAAGTGAGAAAATAACACAAAAACTAGAAAATAGTCTTATTCAAGATACATCCATTGAAATAATTAGATTCTCTATTAATACCTTAAACCTTATAATATAGAAGACAAACAATTAGTTATCCACTATAACAATAAGAAAGTTACAATCAGTAGAACCATAGTATAATAAAATGACAAAAGTATATATACTCGCCAAAATAATTGTAGAAGGATATAACAACAGATATTATACACCAATGATTGATACAGGAGCAGAAGCCAATCTTAGGTTCTTGTATACATATCTAAATTAAATTGTAATAAGCTTTATGTTTCTCTTAGCTCATCTACTGTTTGTCTCCAATTTTCAAATTGTTCTTGGTTCATTTTATTACTCTAGATGACATATCATAAAGGCTGATACAAAGTATAGTTGTCTTAAAGGGTATAGTCCTTTTAATTCTTTAATGTTATGTTCAATATAGTCTAAATATTTTGGTTCATAGTTCATAAAGTAGGTCTCTATGTTTATTTTAAGTATTTGCTCTTCTAATTTTATTTCTTCTACTATGTCTATCCAATAATGGAAGTTGTTGTAGTTTATCATTCTAGTCAAAATCTAGATAATCATCTTCTAAATAAATATCGTCTGATATTATAAATTCTATCCAATTGTCTTGCATTACGGCTATAGTTTCATAGGTCATTAATAAGTCATAAATTTTTTTTCTAGTGTCAGTATCTAATCTACGCAGAGTATATAAGAGTAATAGCTTATATTCTTCATTATCATCTAGTAAATACGTATTTGTGCTTAATTGGTAATTATCCATATAGTCAAAATCATGTATCGCTAAATCATATTCCCTTTAACCTCTACTTGTATTATTACACTTATCATCTAATAGTGTAGTATTTTAAAACAACTCTTTGTGTCACTACTATGAGTTTCAACCTTAATCAGTTACCCTAACAATGCCTCAACTTGTGTCTACTACCCTCTTACGGGTTTCTTGCCTCTTTGGTTTCGACTATTAGGATGGCTTAGTCTGGGCTTACTTACTCTTGGCTTACTAATCATAGCAAACTTACTCAAGCAGTTTAATATAATTACACTACTACATGATAAATAACAATAATACTATAGAGATTATCAGGAATATAAGATCTAGTTATACATATGTAGACATGGGTATACCTTGGTTGTTATGTTTTCGGTATGAGAGACTTTTGTGTGTGTATCTGGATTATCCATAGCTCCTAGATACTTGTATATTTTTCAAAAGATTTTATTTATATGGAATTCTCAACACATGAGAGGGGGAAAGGGATTTTCAGCTGGTAAGCTTACTCTGCCTTCTCCTTTCTCTCGTTACATATATATATACATTATAGTTGGCCGAATATAAACCTAAAGACCAAGTTATTATTGCTAAGAAAATGACTGGTGACCTTTCAGAATTCTAAAAGGACAATCATTCAAAAAAAAAAAGGTACATACTATTTAAACAGTAAAGGGTAGTACTATGCTCTTTACGACTTTGATAACAAAAAAGATAAAGATAAGGAATCTATACTATTCATATGTCTTTTTCTTCTTTATTTTTGTCGGCTGCTAGCTGTTGTTGTCCATTTGTTGTCTTATTCTAGCTGGACTTCTCGAATATGAATAATATCTCCTCTATTGCACTTTGAACATCTATGATTTGTGTATTTGTGTCCAATTAATTGACAGTATCTTGTTAATAATTCTGGTGAAATAAATTCCTTTTTAAAGCTCTTGTCGTAGGTGTTTCTTCTGGCCTTAATAGTGAAAGAATCCATTGACGAACTTCTTCCATATCTGCTGGTCTCAATTCTCTGGAATTTGAATATATCATTACTTGGTCTCTTGCTGAATAGCTCCATATAGCATTTCCGTTTGAATAATTATTAACTAATTCGTGGATAATAGTTGTTAATCCAATAATTCGTTTATTTGCGTAAAAACTTGGTATATCTGCTTCTGGTATTTCTGGTTGTTGGGCAATATCTTCGGGTATTATCATTTCTCGTGTAAGTCCAATCTTAATGAATTGGATGTTGGGTTTTATTTCTGTGTTCCTCCTCACAAGAAAGACTACATCCAAGAACCTCAAGTCCCAATTATTTTACAGCCACTTATGAATCTTATGATAGAAGTGAAACATTATGGAATAAAAGATTAAATACAAGATGGATACCTAACAGAGTGCCAGAACAATCTAATTTCTTAGATCTAGACTGTGTCAATGATGTAAATAAAATAATCCAACTATGGTTAGGAAATATTGCAAAACAACTAGTAGATAATAAGATATCAATATCAGAAGCACCAGGATACATAGAACGAACATTAATAGGGACAGTAAATTTATGGATACACAATTTATCAACAGAAAGTTTAGCTACAGTAAGGAATAATAAAAAACATGATGGTACAGTTACCACATCAAACACGGTAAAGGGCAGTACTATGCTCTTTACGACTTTGATAACAAAAAAAATAAAGATAAGGAATCTATACTATTCATATGTCTTTTTCTTCTTTATTTTTGTCGGCTGCTAGCTGTTGTTGTCCATTTGTTGTCTTATTCTAGCTGGACTTCTGGAATATGAATAATATCTCCTCCATTGCTTGAACATCTATGATCTATGTATTTGTGTCCAATTAACTGACAGTATCTTGTTAATAATTCTGGTGAAGTAAATTCCTTTTTTAAACCTCTTGTCGTAGGTGTTTCTTCTGGCCTTAATAGTGAAAGAATCCATTGACGAACTTCTTCCATATCTTCTGGTCTCAATTCTCTGGAATTTGAATATATCATTACATGGTCTCTTGCTGAATAGCTCCATATAGCATTTCCGTTTGAATAATTATTAACAAATTCCTGGATAATAGTTGTTAATCCAATAATTCGTTTATTTGCGTAAAAACTTGGTATATCTGCTTCTGGTATTTCTGGTTGTTGGGCAATATCTTCAAAAATATATATATAAAAAAAAAAATGTACATACTATTTACACAGTAAAGGGCAGTACTATGCTCTTTACGACTTTGATAACAAAAAAAATAAAGATAAGGAATCTATACTATTCATATGTCTTTTTCTTCTTTATTTTTATCGGCTGCTAGCTGTTGTTGTCCATTTGTTGTCTTATGCTAGCTGGACTTCTCGAATATGAATAATATCTCCTCCATTGCACTTTGAACATCTATGATCTGTGTATTTGTGTCCAATTAATTGACAGTATCTTGTTAATAATTCTGGTGAAATAAATTCCTTTTTTAAAGCTCTTGTCGTAGGTGTTTCTTCTGGCCTTAATAGTGAAAGAATCCATTGACGAACTTCTTCCATATCTGCTGGTCTCAATTCTCTGGAATTTGAATATATCATTACTTGGTCTCTTGCTGAATAGCTCCATATAGCATTTCCGTTTGAATAATTATTAACTAATTCCTGGATAATAGTTGTTAATCCAATAATTCGTTTGTTTGCGTAAAAACTTGGTATATCTGCTTCTGGTATTTCTGGTTGTTGGGCAATATCTTCGGGTATTATCATTTCTCGTGTAAGTCCAATCTTAATGACTTGGATGTTGGGTTTTATTTCTGTGTAGAGTATTTCTGCTGGTGCAACATAGAACCTTACATAAAATAAAGTTCCTTTTGTGATTCGTTTGTATGTAGAAAATGCGTTGTATACTGCAGGTATTCCTTGTAATTCTTTTTCGGTAGTTGTATATACTGTACTAAGTAGTCCATAATTGTAACGTGTTCTTACTAGATTTGCATTGGTTTCATGTTGCGCAATAAGTTTGTTATATCCTTGTAATTTCTGGGTTATATAGTCTGTATGTGGCTCTGTGGCGACAGTAGATTTAGGTTTGAGATTTAGAAATGTTTGGATTTGGTGTATATTGCGAATATATGTACTGGAAATGTGGTTATATATTTTCTTTTCTTGGTTTAAGCTGGATGCATATGTAGTGGTTTGTGGTACTGGGATATTTATCGTAGGTTTTCTCTGGGTAAATGGTTTGTCAAATAGGCTATTTAAATTGCTATTGATTTGTTTTTTGTTAGTTGTCCTGCTTGTACCTGTAACTGCAATAACTGGATTGTTATGGGTTTTTAGGAGTTTCCCATCGTCTCCTTCTAGTTCTGGAGTTTTAGCGTCTTCCGATCAACGTAGTTCAGCATATTTAAAGCCATGCGGCTGACTTGTACTATTAGCTTTAGGTCTCAGATTAACTTCATTAACCTTTAGCTTTTGTACTTCTAGGTCAATACTATCCACTTTTAGACAAAGTGTAGTAAGGGCCTTCAAAATATCTTCCATAGTGTTATCTGGCTCTGTTTGTGTAGCTTTGTCTTGATAAGTAATCTGCAATAATATTTTTGTTAGTTCTGATCACCTCAATAGTAAATGTAAAATTCTGTATGTTTAATACGAGTCTTCGTATTTCCTTTGTTGTTACAGAGTCTTGTATTTTTCTTGTTAGCCACCACTTTACTTGTGTATTATCTGTTCTCACAATAAATTTGTTATAAACAATATATGGTTCAAAAGATAATAAACATTTATATAAAGCATATAATTCTTTGCGATTTATTTCCCACTTTATTTGAGGTTCTGTTTAAGATCCTGAATAGTATCTACAATGATGTTCTATTATTTCGTTAGTGTATTTGTATTTTAATACTCCTCCGTAGCTATGTTCGCTTGAATCTGTTTCTACTATGTATGTGAATTGTTTCTTTTCATCTGGAAAATATAGTTTTGGTAGTTGTTTGCACATTGTTTTTATATGTTGTATATGTGTTTTATCTTGTTCATCAAAATGATATTCAATATCCTTTTTTAATTTTTTCTGCAATGGTTTTAGGTGTTCTACTAGCTTAGGTATATATTCTCGTACTTGGTTAACAAGTCCTAAAAAGGATTGTAATTTCTTTTTCGTATCTAACAGTTCTTCTGAAGTGAGGTTTTTGTACTATATGTGTTTGCATTTTTATGCCATCTCTATCTATTTGTATTCCTAGAAATTCAATTTGATTTTTCATTAATTCTGCTTTCTTTTTGCTTAGACTTATTCCTGCAGTTTCTACAATATTTACGAATTTTTCTAATAATAGGATATGATCTTCTTGTGTTCTTGAGTATAATAATATATCATCTATGTATACGATGCAATTTTATAATTGTGTAAAGTATGTGTCCATAAAATGTTGGTATCTTCCTGGGGCATTTTTATATACAAATGGTAAAACATTCCATTCATAAATGCCTTGGGGTACTGTGAATGCTGTTAGTTTTTTAGATTCACTTTCTAGTTTGAGGTGGTAAAATCCTGATTTACAGTCAAATTATTAAAGTAATTAAAACCTTGTATTTTTCGTATTTTTAATATTTTATTAGGTATTGGATAATTGTGCGTTTTTGTTTTTGCATTTAGATTTCGGTAGTCAATAACCATCCTACTTTTCCCTCTTTTTTGTTCACTATGTTTATTAACCATAAATGCGGGACTAGTGTGTTTACTATTACTCTCTTGGATATAGTTATGTTCTAATAGTTCGGTAATATGCATTTTAAATTCGTTAAGATCGTTAAAGTTATATTTTAGAGGTTTTTGTGTTATTATGCTATTAGGGTCGGTTAATTCGATTGTGACGGTAGCCTTGTATTTTTCCCATCCTTGGAGGGGATTTTCGTTGTATAGTAATTCTAGTTTATTTTGTACGGGTTTTAAGGTATTAACAGAGAATCTAATTATTTCAATGGATGTATCTTGAATAAGACTATTTTCTAGTTTTTGTGTTATTTTCTCACTTTCGTTTATCCATTGTGTTTGTTTTCTAGTTTTACTCGGTACTCTTTTAGCTCCTACTTTTTGTTTGCATGGTGTGGTAAACCACCAATGTGTCTTAGTTAGTATATGTGGGTATAGGTTGTCTAAGAATGGCATTCCTAGTAATATATCTTTGGTTGTAAATTCATAATTATACATCATCTTAACAGTTAATATCTTATCCCAAATTTGTAATTTATTATTTTTAGCTGAGTATGTAACCATACTTCCTTCATTGTTAAATCCTGTTACTACTACTGGATCTTTTAGTTTTTCCCATTTATCTTCTGGTAAACAATTATATTTACATATATTGGCTTCTGCTCCTGTATCAATCATTGGTGTATAATATCTGTTATTATATCCTTCTACAATTATTTTAGCGAGTATATATACTTTTGTCATTTTATTATACTATTGTTCTACTGATTGTAACTTTCTTATTGTTATAGTGGATAACTAATTGTTTGTCTTCTATATTATAAGGTTTAACTTGTTCTAGCCATGCTAGTCCTAGAATTATGTTTGTATTGGTTTATGATATTGTAAAATGTATTTTGATTGGAATTCCTCCAATGATTAATTCTTGAGTTGTTATTTCTTTTGTCTGTCTTAATTCTTTGGGTAAGTCAGAACATATTTGCTCTTGTATTATAATTTCATTTTCTGGTATTAATTCTCTTGTAATATAATTTTCTTGTTCTACTGTATCTATTAAGATTAAATATTTTCGTTGGTCTAACATTCCTGTTATATAATATTGGTATGGTTGTATTTCCATTGGTGTTTGTCGTTCTATTCTTCTAGATGTACTCATTCTTGATGATGTTGTTGGGGTATCCATAATTCTGTTTGAAATTCCTATTCTTTCTCTTACTATTTCTAGATCTGTTTCCATATCTATTTCTTTATAACTATAATCATTATGATCAATTGCTGCAACTATATTATCAAATGGGTTTTCTATTTTTATTTTGTCAATTTTATTAATTGCTTTTACCGTATGTTTTGTGCTTAAGATGTATAGATTCTTGCATCTTGCTGTAAATATTTTACTTACTGGTGTTAGTTCTATGCCTGACATTTTCCAATATAATACTAAAGATTTATCTATATTTCTATCTTTTATTGCTACTGAATAGTTGGCGCTTACAATAAATTTAAATTTTTGGTATATTAAATTTCCTCTTATTGCACTAATTGCACTTTTTTCTATAGGTTGGATTATTCTATCATCGGCTAAATAGAGTTCTATTGGTGTATCTATTCCTTCTCTAAAACATGCTTTTATAAGTATTTCTGTTCCTCCTAAGTGTACGTATTTTATAGGGGTTTTTGGTTTTAAGCTTTGTATTTCTTTATTTAGTTCTTTTTTGTTTATAATGGGTATAATTGCTTTTCCTTTAGCATACCTAAAATCTATCTTATGTTCGCGTTGACTTATGATATAATATTCATCCTTTTGTTTTTTAAACCAATTTTTTATTAATGGTACCTCCAAGATTTTATCTATTCGTAAGGGTGATTCTTGTTTTTTAATTTGTTCAAATATATTTGAATCAAATATGATTTTTTGGCTTGATGATTCTTCATCTTGGTAGTCTTCTTGTCTAATTATTCTTATATCGTTTTCAGTTATAAAACTGTTCTAGGTCATTATCTTCTTCTGAGCTAGTATATTCTTCTAATTGATAAATACTATCTTCACTTTCTATGTCATAGTCAATGTATGGTAGTTCTGTATATATATCATCTTGTATTTGTATTTCAGTTATTTGTTTCTTCTTTGGGTCTTTAGGTATTTTGCAATCTTTAGCTAAATGTCCTAATTTTCCACAATTATAGCATGTACATTCGGATAATTTTTTCTTAGGTTTATATGATTTTTTCTTTTTGTAATTTTTTACATAATATCTTTTTCTTGGTTGCTTGTACTTATATTTTGATTTATTGGTTTTATATATTTTTGGTCGTTTTTTATATCGATATTTATTTGATGTTTTACAGCCAAATTGAGGTGTTGTTTTGTTTGTACAACATGCCATATTTTTAGTTAATATTTTATCTAATTTTTGTGTTTCTTTGTATTTATCACATAAATCTATAAACCAGTTTTGTAGAAATTTTATTCTAGATCCTAATGTATCTGTTAAGCTTGCCGTATTTCAGCTTTCAATTATTCTTGTACTAAATGGTTCTGGTAGTTTTGTAAAGTATAATTTTCTAATTTCTATACCTTCTTCATTATTATATATTCCTTTGTAATAGTATTCTTTAAATGCACAGGTGTATTGTTCTATATAACACATATTACATATTGATAATTTAGTCATTAATTGTCTATTTAGATTTTTATCTTTATTTTGTTCTTCTATTTCCGTTGTCATACTTCCAAATTCATTTCTTATTCCTAATTCGTATTTGTATAGAATATTTATATTTGATGTGGTAACTGTACCATCATGTTTTTTATTATTCCTTACTGTAGCTAAACTTTCTGTTGATAAATTGTGTATCCATAAATTTACTGTCCCTATTAATGTTCGTTCTATGTATCCTGGTGCTTCTGATATTGATATCTTATTATCTACTAGTTGTTTTGCAATATTTCCTAACCATAGTTGGATTATTTTATTTACATCATTGACACAGTCTAGATCTAAGAAATTAGATTGTTCTGGCACTCTGTTAGGTATCCATCTTGTATTTAATCTTTTATTCCATAATGTTTCACTTCTATCATAAGATTCATAAGTGGCTGTAAAATAATTGGGACTTGAGGTTCTTGGATGTAGTCTTTCTCGTGATGAGGAACTACTTGGTTCATGTTTAGTAGTTGTATTTATTTCAGGATTTATTTGGTCTAGTAATTCTGTGTATGTCTCACTAGGTTCTTGATTATTTATTGTTCCTTCAGTTTCTTCATTTATATCATCTATACTGATATTTGTAAATTCTTCATTCAAAGAAGCATTAGTTTTAGTTTCTTCAGTTTGTATTTTTTCCTGAAATTGGTCTATCTCTGTTACTAAATTTTTTTCTAGCTGTTTTTCCTTATTTTGACGTTCTTCTTTTTCTTTCAATTTATTTGCGTATATTTGTTTTAGTAATGCTAATTCTTTTTCTAGTTCTTTAATTCTCGAAGTGGTGGTAGAAGTTTCGGGTTCTACTATTGGGATTTTTTCATTTACTGATTCTTCTTGTTCATAGTGCTTAGTTTTTATCTGTTCAATTTCTTTCTTTGCTTGTTCACAGATTTTTTCAATTTCTTGTTTTTGGTCTATTTCAGTATTTTCTTTTGTTTTTCTTACCATAGCAGTTAGGCTATCTTCTAATTTTGCCGAATTGTGATCTGGCATTAAATGTAAGTTATTTCCTAATTTTTTATATCTTCGTCCTAGATTTGAATGTACTATTGTTATTAGTATTCCTTCTGATCCTATAAACGTTTTTTCCTCTACAGGGTATTCTTCTTTATTCATTTCAAGTCGTATTGGTACTTATGATCTAAATGGTGTATTTCAAGTTCTAAGTCAAATATGGTATGTCATTGGGCTAATATGGATTTATAACTGACTCCTGCAAAGATGTTAGTTTGTAGTCGGTCTTTTCTATAATTTAGTTCTTGTTTTAAATATATGATTTGTTTGAGTAATTCTGTCTAATTTTTTGTTAATGGTTGGTAAGTAGTTTTATGAGAGTTTGTTTCTGTATCATTATTCCTCATAGCTCTGATACCATTTTATGGGGGGTGTGGGTCTTGGCTGTCTCTACTCGTATTTGTATTATTCAGGTCCATTTTTATCTAAATGTTGCTTCATAGTATCTATTGCGTAGCGGAATTAATAGTAACATGTGTTTTATATTTTCTAATAGTTTTTCTAAGTATGTTATTTCTTGGGTTCTTGTATACATATCTAAATTAAATTGTAATAAGCTTTCTGTTTCTCTTAGCTCATCTACTGTTTGTCTCCAATTTTCAAATTGTTCTTGGTTCATTTTATTACTCTAGATGACATATCATAAAGGCTGATACAAAGTATAGCTGTCTTAAAGGGTATAGTCCTTTTAATTCTTTAATGTTATGTTCAATATAGTCTAAATATTTTGGTTCATAGTTCATAAAGTAGGTCTCTATGTTTATTTTAAGTATTTGCTCTTCTAATTTTATTTCTTCTACTATGTCTATCCAATAATGGAAGTTGTTGTAGTTTATCATTCTAGTCAAAATCTAGATAATCATCTTCTAAATAAATATCGTCTGATATTATAAATTCTATCCAATTGTCTTGCATTACGGCTATAGTTTCATAGGTCATTAATAAGTCATAAATTTTTTTCTAGTGTCAGTATCTAATCTACGCAGAGTATATAAGAGTAATAGCTTATATTCTTCATTATCATCTAGTAAATACGTATTTGTGCTTAATTGGTAATTATCCATATAGTCAAAATCATGTATCGCTAAATCATATTCCCTTTAACCTCTACTTGTATTATTACACTTATCATCTAATAGTGTAGTATTTTAAAACAACTCTTTGTGTCACTACTATGAGTTTCAACCTTAATCAGTTACCCTAACAATGCCTCAACTTGTGTCTACTACCCTCTTACGGGTTTCTTGCCTCTTTGGTTTCGACTATTAGGATGGCTTAGTCTGGGCTTACTTACTCTTGGCTTACTAATCATAGCAAACTTACTCAAGCAGTTTAATATAATTACACTACTACATGATAAATAACAATAATACTATAGAGATTATCAGGAATATAAGATCTAGTTATACATATGTAGACATGGGTATACCTTGGTTGTTATGTTTTCAGTATGAGATACTTCTGTGTGTGTATCTTGGATTATCCATAGCTCCTGGATGCTTGTATATTTTTCAAAGATTTTATTTATATGGAATTCTCAACACATGAGAGGGGGAAAGGGATTTTCAGCTGGTAAGCTTACTCTGCCTTCTCCTTTCTCTCGTTACATATATATATACATTGTAGTTGGCCGAATATAATCCTAAAGGCCAAGTTACTATTGCTAAGAAAATGACTGGTGACCTTTCAGAATTCTAAAAGGGCAACCATTCAAAAAAGGTACATACTATTTACAGAGTAAAGGGCAGTACTATGCTCTTTACGACTTTGATAACAAAAAAAAAAAATTAAAGATAAGGAATCTATACTATTCATATGTCTTTTTTATTAACACCGACAAAACTATATCTTCACTAATTATTTAGTTCAATCAGTGACGACACCAATTGTATCTAAAGTTATTTATATTTCGTAGTTGAACAAAATGTAATTTCGTCACTAATTATAGCTTTCTATATACGAGAGTGTTTCGTCCTTAAATATATAAATTAGTGACAAATTTACTATTAGAAAAAGATTAACAATTTTGTAGTTAAATCTATCATCTTGTCACTAAAAGTATTGCTTTACCGACACCATAGAAGTGTCACTGAAATTATCATGATTAGTGACAATTACAATTGTCATAATCTACAAAATAAATTGTATTCAATAAAAAGGTTGTTACTGGGACAAATATATTTTTGTCACTAAATATAATCAACTTATGATGAACTACATGATTTTGTGACAAATATATTTGTCACTAATTACAAACATTTGATGACGTTTAATTATTTCATATTGATATTATTTTTTAAAATTAGAATTGCATAAACAGAAAATAAAATAATAAAACATGTCAGCTAATAATAAAAATCACCTATGATCATACAGTTAAGAATAACTAAAATTATACCAAGGTAATATCTCATTACAAGCTCCTTAAATAAAAGTAAAACATGTCCAATAACAAGAAAATCTAACTGAATTAAACTAAATATTACTCCTAAACTAAGATAAGTGGAGGTTCTTCCAAAGTACCAATAATATGGTGACATTTATCTTGCAATTACTCTTGATTCAATTCTCACCTTAAATACCTATGGAAAAAATAAAAGAGAAAAGAAAAATAATTTTAATTCAAAATGTTCATATTGAGGTCAAGAAGTAGAATCTATAACAGGGTCTGTCTTTCATATGTTGTAATTGTCCAGTTTTATAAGCACTGTAAAAACGAAGCATACATAATATGACGGTCATCTTGGGTGAGCAACAGTACTCATGTTCCTGCCAAGCACCTTTTCTTGGAGATAAATGAGCATGTCACCTTGCACAACCTGCTACACATAAATTATCAGAATGTTAGTATTTGAGAACTGTGACATCTAACTTGAAAAATATTATAGTACGGGAAATAACCATTTAACTAATCCCCAACTGTTGGACAATTCTAGATGATTATAGACAATGGTGCATGCATTGTCTAGTCAAGCTCCATGTCAGAGTTGAACCTCACTTCCTGCATTGGCTACATCTTGATCTATTTATTTGTTGTAGATCTTTTGCCAGCCCGAATAACAACTGCTAGTTCACTAGTTTCCACCCAACAAATTCGAACAAAAATCAAAGTTCAGGGCCTCAATCCTATTTACAAGCCTTAAAATTTACAAGCTTACCAAGCACTTGCTGCAGTAGAACTGTCTATTTTAGTTCAAGACAGGTGGTGGGGTTGAGCAAAAAATGATTGAATGGAGGAGCGAAAAGGCAATTCATTGGTGTGTGTGCAACCACAAGATTTCAAAGGCTGAGGCGGCGTGCATGTGTGCACCGCAAATTGTAATTCTTTACCCATAAATCATAAGGAAAAAAAAGGAGGGGCAGGTAAAAGAAACAAAAGAAATGATTAAAAGTACTTCCTCTATTCACTTTTACTTATCTATGTTGGACTTTGACGCCCCTTAAAAAACAATGATTGAAATTAGTTTTTACCATAATACCCTAAACATTTGATTAACCTAGTTAATGCAGTTTCTTGTCTTCATTGGAATAAAGGAAATTATCCAACCAAAACAATCCTCCAGCCCTCAAAACTCTATGAATATCAAAGACTAAAAACTCTAATTTCTCAAGGCACCCGCTGCTGCTGACATCCAATACATTTCCCTCTTGAACCAAATCAAAAACATTACCACAAAAGGGAACTGATGATCTAAACTTAAATACAACAGGAAAAGACCCCTTGCAGCAATAAATGGTGGATCAACATTGAACGTAGCAGTAACTATAGTCACATTCCTTTCAGCAATTCTAGCTACAAATGTACGAGATTCCCCACAATATCAAATTCAATTCTAATTTCTCCACCATTTCCCAACATTGCTAGCACATCATCAATTAAAACAACATTCTTTCCCCTACTACCCTTAACATATGTATGACTCTTACACTTCCACTACTTACTGTATCAAAACAACCAGCAGAATCTCTATTATGTTTCTTAACATTCAAACAAGATAAATTCTTGCAATTAATACCACTCCAAACATATCTTTTCACTACAATATTTCCCAGGGGAATGATGAAAAGAAAGTAAACCAACCTTTGGAATTGTCTTTGCAAAGCATTGTCTTTTTGGCTAAGGCTCACAGCGACTGAGAATAAGTTTTTGTCCAAGACTCCAACCATCAAGACAATGCCCATCAACTATGTAATTCATAAATTGAGAAAGAAAATCCAGAGATTTCACACAAGAATGTCTTATAGAATCCACCCTCCCAGTGATTCCAGTTCTTTAATCTTTACCCCAAGGTAGCAAATGGGGCTGCAAGAAAGTTCTCACTTCAGTTGGAAACTTTGAAGTAGAAAGATCAAAACTATCATACCTCAAGAGCTCTAATACAAATATACAATCTCTTACTAGAGTCCCACTTTTCCAAAAGCACACACTTGTTTCCCCTAACAACAATAATGACTATTAATATGGTAAGATTAACAATTAAACCTCAAAAACAAAGGAACCCGCAAAAGAATTGAACCAAATCCTTGTAATAATACACAAATTGACAAGCATATCACAGACAGTTTTGGGTAAAACGAATAAAAAAGAGAATTACAAAGTACTAACCTTTTCTCCAAATTGCGGCAACTTACTCTATAGAGAAGATGATGAAGAAAGGGAATTGATTCAGTTGAGGCCTGAAATTTTGTGAGTTGAGGGAATTTAGCCCACAGAAAAAAGAGAGGGAATTTTGCCTGCTGATTCTGAAACTTTTTGAGTCTAATTTTCTAATCTCTCCATAATGTAAAATCTATGAAATATGGTCTCTAATACGCCTTTTCACTTTTTTCTCTTTTATTATTTTTTTGTTATTTAAGAATTTTGAAAGATGGAACTAACTTAATAATAAAATGTACTTAAACTTAATTGCGATACTATGCGTATACTATACAAAACAAAAGGCAACATTAAAAAAAACAACTATCTAAACGAAGAAAATCTAAAATTTAGAACAGACGCACAAAAACTCATTAAAATAATTCAATTGACATCAAATCGCTAAATATTTTTTTGTAGATAAAAATGTAAAAGAATTGTAAAATTTCTAATATTTTGTTTAAATTCAAAACTCCAAATATTATGAAAATAAAAGACATTCATGTGCATCTATTTTGTAAAAAATTAATTACTTCTATTCCATACCTCTACACAACTATAAACTTTTAGGTCAGACACACGATATTACTAAGTCTTCATTTGTTAGCACTTTATAGAGATCTTGATTTAATTATTCATATTTTAATCATTAAGTGTATTGGTTTTTTAAAGTTACATTTACTTAGTGAGCCCGAATAAGTCAGGATGATTAAGGGGGTGGTCTTTAATTTGTACCTCTTAAATTGGAGATCTTCAATTTTTTCCCTACTGCTCATTTAATAAGAATTTATTGTCCAAGATACCCTTAACTATGACTTAATTTCGCTAGACAAACTTTTTCAGAGATTGTTTGCCATGAGGCATAAGGTTAGTGTTATCTAATTTGCGAGGCAGACCTTTACAAGCATCACCACTAGCCACTATTTACAAGCATTACCACCAACCGTCATTGTCATAATAATCATAGATCACTACCTACAACACCACCATCAGTTATCATTATATAGTTCCAATCATCGTCATCATTTATCACCATCATTAGCTATTAGTATCATCCAACTATCAACGGCCACTATCAACTTATACTATCATCCATCATTACCACAAACTACTATCCACAACGCCGCAATTAGCCAACATCATCCTCAATTGGTGCCCTATGTTACGACCTGTTCTTAAACTCGATTAAAAATGTCATAAATTAGTTATTTATGTAAATGAAAGAAAAGAGGAATATTAGGTATTTAATGAGATTCCATGTTGGGTCTGGCTGGGTATTTTGACTGGGTTTGGTCGATTTGTACTTGAAATGATCTGAAAAAGACTGGAATTGATGCATGGGGTTCTCCAAATTGTCCAATCTTGAGTTTTGTCCCGCTTAATAAAATCTTTAAAAAATGATCTTTAACCTGAAAAATTTTGCTAGGAAGAATTTATGTTGGTCATCAAGTATAAGTTCTGACATTTGCCTATAAAGGTAGAACTTGTGATTGAGTAAATAAGTTTATTGTCTCGAAATATCTTGAACGTATGCCTTATGGGGAAAAGTTAGAACTTGTGCATGATGAGAAACATACCTAAGTTCGATTTTGCTTATAAGACAGAACTTATGGTCAATTGAGCAAATTTATTGCGTTAAAATGTCCTAAATGTATATCTTATGGGCATAAGTTAGAGTTTATGTCTGATGGTAACATACCTAAGTTCTAACTTTTAACTATAAGGAAGAACTTCCGGTAAATTAAGTTCACTGTCTTAAAATATCCTGAACGTCTGTCTTATGAGCAAAAGTTAGAATTTTCTGAAGCGAGGACTGTTTAAAAAAAAAGTGTAACCGGTACCAAAATATCAGGACCTCCCTTTATGGATGCCATTTTTGTAATACTTTTCTTAAGGGAGACCAAATATCAAGACCAACTTATCTTAGGTTCATTTCTCTGAACTTGACCCTGGAAAATAGTTAAGATGAAAGGTTGACCTTTAAGAGTGGAAATGTCCAAAATTGAAACTAAAAATTAATCAATCCTCTTTAAGTCGTACCCAAAATTATTTCAAACATAATCAACTTGCATTTCAATGGTAACCAATTGTTGATAAAATAATCAAATTGAATCAATTGTTTTCTAGTAAAAGATATTCCTGAAATTAAAATAATTATTAGTAAAATTAAGATGTATCATTTCATCAATTTAGTAATTAAGCTTCTTGATTTAACAGAGTAAAATAATTATTTGTAAAAATAGAGTAATGGTCATGATTATGTCACAAGTTTTTGTTTTTTTTTTGACAAAATAAAATACGTACTCAATTTAAAACACTTATTTCTTTCTTAAAATTAATAAAAAGATATAATTAATACTTAAAATTATATGTAAGATATATAATAATATATTAGAGTATATGCTAAATGAAATGACAAAATAGCACCAAAATAATTTTAAAAAATAATTTTGACATTTATAAATAGTTATATCGCTCTGTTTAAAATTCAAGAAGTTTGATCAATTAATTAAAATATGGAGGACTAAACTTAGGTGTCAACACCCACAACCACCACTCCTAGCCATCACCACTACTAATTGCCATATATGTTTTTGTTTTTCTAAAAAAAAAATACTTTACAGATATAGTGTTAGATTAATTTCACTTTTATTTAATTTACTTATTGATTGATTTTTAAGTAAAAACAATTTTACACGTCCCTACGTCAGTCTTAATACTTAGTATTCAAATCATCATACAACATCTTAATATTCAAATGTGTATTTAAATTCAGATACCTGGATCTTAATACATATCTTAATTAATATTCGAGCGTGCTTTCACAACCATACATCTTAATCTTATTAAATACAAACAAGGTTTAAGCTGTCTCAAATGATTTCTTATTTCATCTTCAATATGTGCTGCTTGTCTCTTCTTGTGAACATTATTTTTTTTTAATTTTACCTAATCTTGTATCACTGCACGTCTAGAATCCGCATATCTGCACTATTCATCTTATGGATCAGATATAAGAAAGTATTTCATCAAAGAGCATGTGCAGTCTAGTGGTAGAATTGTTCAATGTCGTGATATATATATTTCTGAAAAAATGAGGAACTTGATCGATTTTATAAAAATTGACGAACGTCCCTTGATTTTAACTGAAGAACAACGCTAGTTTCCTTAAACTGACCCATCATTTTTCAATGTTATTGAGTCTGTTGATTTTATATTGGTTTTAGTTAAAGAAGTTGAGGGCGTCCGTCAGTTTTGACCCTCAAATTTTTACTTGTATTTAGTAGAGAACCTATACTGTGAGGATTATTAATCACCACGAATCCCCACAATTTAATGTAATTTGTGGAGGTTATCACTACCTCTACAATCAAATCGTCACAAAAAAATATATAGTGGGGGTTAAAATAAACATTACAAAATAATCTTGTAGTGGGGGTTCTTTAAGACCTCCACAAACTAATAAACCTCCACAATTAAGCTGATATTTTTTTTGATAGTGGTGAATAATAGTTAATCAAAAATCCACATAATATTTCACACTTTTTACAAAATATACGCCTGCAAGTCGATATCTCCATATAATTGGTCTCTATGATATCACAACCCGACTAACATTAGATTTTATGTTTGCATTAACTTGCCTTTTTGTAAGATATAGTTCAGTATTATCATATCATTCTATGGTTTTGACTTTCTTTTCCTATAAAGAGCGCTTGAAAAAATGTTTGTCAATTTTCACTTGTAAACATAAACAAGCATAGCCAAAGATTATTTTATATTTAGCTATGAAAAAATTTCGTAGCAAATAGTCAAATTATTCTGCTACAAATTTTAATTCGTCGCTATTTAAACATTGAATATTTTGTGAAAAAATTATGTTGTCACCCAGTCCCAAGTTAATTAGAGACAATAAAATTATCGTCACTAATTGCTTAATTTATTAGTGACAAAAACTAAGGTCATAATTAAATATAAAATTTGGGGCTAAAACATATAACATTTAACTACGAACTCTAATTGCCGCTATTGCAACAAATTATCTTTTGTGACAATTTTTTTTTGTCCAAAATTGTAACTAATTTTAAGACAAATAATAGTTTGTCACGAATTGGATACGTTATTAGCAACAAA
Source organism: Capsicum rhomboideum (assembly GCA_031232105.1). Lineage (NCBI taxonomy): Eukaryota > Viridiplantae > Streptophyta > Magnoliopsida > Solanales > Solanaceae > Capsicum > Capsicum rhomboideum. The sequence goes on along the minus strand of CP124719.1, from coordinate 39,028,593 downwards.
ATAATGTGTCACTAGTAACTTAAAATTCGTCACAAATGGTACTTAATAAATGGCACGAAATTATTTTTTGGTGGGAAACTTTAGTGGACAAAACGTTACTACAAAATTGTATGTTTCGTCACTAAAAGTATGTTGCTCATGCATTTAAATACGAAAAGTAACTTTTGTCTCAAAAAGTCAACAATTAGTGACGAATTTTGTGTCGTACCTAATCATTTCGTAGCTAAATATCATATTTGTTGTAGTGTATGAGAAGTTCCATTTTATGGTAAATAAGGCCATTGTGCTTGGACATAAGATATCGGGTCAAGGTATTCAAGTTGACCAAGCTAAAGTGCAAGTTATTACCAAGTTACCTCCTCCAATCTCCGTGAAAGGCGTTCAAATTTTTTTTGGCATGCTGGATTCTATCGGATGTTCATCAAAGATTTCTCCAAGATTGCTCATCTAATGTGCAAGCTTTTTGAAAGGAAGCAAAATTCAATTTTAATGGTGATTGTGTAAGGACATTCAATTGTCTCAATGAGAAACTTCTGTTGTCTCCCATTATTGTAGCCACAAATTGGGCACTTTCTTTTGAATTGATGTGTGATGCAAGAAGTTTGGCGTTAGGTGCAGTATTAGGCAAAAGAAAGGACAAACTTTTTCATTCGATATATTATGCTACCAAGTCCTTGAATGATGCACAATAAAATTATATGGTTACGGAGAAAGAGTTGATTGTCGTAGTCTATGCTTTTGAAAAATTTCGTGCTTATTTGTTGGGCATGAAGGTTATTATGCATACCGACTAGGCGGCTCTTTGGAATTTAATGGCTAAAAAGAAGGCCAAGCCTCAGTTGATTCAGTGGATCTTATTACTTTAAGAGTTTTATTTTGAAGTTAAGGATCAGAAAGGTTTTTAAAACCAAATGGCGAATCATCTATACTGCCTTAAGTCCAATAAGGAGAGGTTGGGTGAAATTGAGATTGATGAAACCTTTCCCGATGAACTTGTGATGGCACTCTTGGGGAGTAGTGAACCATGGTATGCAGAATACACAAATTATGTGGTATGTGGTTTGCTTCCCGAGGATTTCAATCATTATCAAAGATGAACCTTATCTCTTTTAGAGAGTGTGCGGCTGGAGTTATCCGTAGATGTTTGATGGAGTCAGAGATTCGGGACATTCTTGAGGCTTTCCATTAGTCCCAATTTGGTGGTCACCACGGGAGTGTGAGAACGACTGTCAAGGTTCTGCAAAGCAGATTCTATTGGCCCACTATCCATAGAGATGCTCATGAATTGGTTAGAACTTGTACTCAATGACAAATGCAAGGAAGTATCTCAAGGAGGCATGAGATGTCGTTGAATCCCAATCTCGAATTAAAGTTATTTGATGTGTGGGGTATAAAATTTATAGGACCCTTTATGAGTTCTTATGGGAACAAGTACATTTTGGTGGCTGTGTATTATGTGTCAAAATGGGTGGAAGCAATTGCTTTGCCAAACAATGAGAGCAAGAGTGTCATGTTCTTTTTGAAGAAACACATATTTACAAGTTTTAGATCTTCCCGAGCAATTCTTAGTGATAGAGGCTGTCACTTTTGTAATCGGGTGTTTGGTGCTTTATTAGAAAAATATGGAGTGAATCATAAGGTGGATACCCCGAATAATTAGCAATCAAGTGGCCAAGTGGAAGATTCAAATCGAGAAATCAATTCAATCTTGGAGAAAACTGTGAAAGTGGGACGTACCAATTAGGCTAGGCAATAGGATGACGCTCTTTAGGCATACCAAATAACTTTTGAAACACCTATTGGTATGTCTTCCTATCAACTTATTTTTGGTAAAGCGTGTCACCTACAAGTGGAGTTAGAACATCGAGCTCTTTGGGCCATGAAAAAGCTTTATATTGATTGGAAAGAGGCTTTCAAGTCTTAAATTGAGCAAATACCAGAGTTGGAGGAATTTTTTCTTCGAGCATATGAGAGCTTGGTTCTATTCAAGGAGCGAATGAAAAGGTAGAGTGATGCCAAGATATTGAAGAGAGAGTTTTATGAGGGAGATGAGGTGTTACCTTTCAATTCAAGGTTGAAACTCTTTACAGGGAAACTCAAATCTAAGTGGTCGGGCCCTGTCACAGTGGTAAATGTGTATCATAGTAGTGCAATTAAATTAAAAAACACAAGAAGAGAAGTTTTATGGTGAATGGTCAAAAGTTGAAACACTTCTATATTGGTATACCTGGAGCGGCCAAAGTGGAGGCACTCTATTTCAAATATATTACTTGATGAGAGGCAGCGTCGTGCCCTGACGTTAACTAAGGCGCTTCTTTGGAGGCAACCCAAGTTTTAATTTTTGTAGTTTTGAATAACGTTTGTTGTATGGTGCAGGTGTGTGACGGAGTTGGAATGTTGAAAATGAAGTTGGAAGGGGAAAATATGGAAGATCGTGACCAAAGCTCTAGGAAAGAAGCCTTGGCGAATTTCCAAACCCATCTGCGTATCACCAAAGCCCTTTGCTAAAAATTGATCTCCCAAGGTTATTCAACTGTTGGATTTGGCGATGCATTTTATGTTTTGGCATATCGCCGATGATTTTGGTGATTTATTATACCATCGCAAAATTTGTTTGCCACTACGAAATTCCAAAGTGTACACACTGTCAAAATCAATGATGGGGTTGACAAATCAACGTATCTCTGACATCTTCAGCGATGCTAAGCACATCACTAAAATGCCTCGTGTATTAAAAATTTGAAGATTTGACTTTCTTTGATCCTAGACTTTTCAATTCCTTTTGACCCTTGGTATTATTCAAACCTTTCCCATTCCCTAATTTCCTCTTATATCTCACTTAGTCTATGCATAAACACACACACACATACATACTCATTGTCTTCTCTCAAAATTCCACAACTGTACAAGCACATATTATTATCACCGTCGTTCACTAGCCGAAGTTGCACACACCACAATCCATTTTTTCTCCTCGTTAATTTCTCTCTAAAATTTAAAGGTTAGCATTTAATTTGGTTTAAATCTCATGATATTGCTATTTCTTATGCTTAGATTTTGTTCTTGATGTCTAAGAGTAATCTTGTTCGAATTATCATGTGGGCATGCTTGATTAGGTTGAATTTATGCTTGAAAATGGGGTTTTTTGTTGAATTCATGGCTGTTAGTTGATGGATTTGTGAAATTAGGGTCTTTTCGAGTGTTAATCATGAATATATGATTGTGGGTTGTTTGTTGTTCAAATGGGTGTCAAATTTTGTTGGGTTTGTTTGGATTATACTTAAAATCGACTGATTTTTCCAAATAATAGATTGGGTGAAGTCGTTGTTAAGGGAAAAATCGTTGATTTGTGGTTTAATTGTTGAAACTTGGGGAAGTCTGAGTACCCATGGTTGTTTGGATTTGAAATCCCCATTACAATGGCATGAAAACATCATGTTTATTTTAGGCTAGGGGGACTCTTAGTCCGGGTCCCAAGGCTTTCGATCTTGTTTTGGGATATAGGGGGAATTTTGGCCAAGATAGAACCTTATGTATGGGACCCACATTCTGCCAAAACAAACTTTGATGGGAATTTTGATAAGAATGTAACACCCCGTACCAACTACACCCTACATGACGACGTTGAACAATGGTTACGCAAGTGTTGAGTGTCAAAAGTATGTACTTTGTAAGGTTATTGATGAGATAATTGATATTGGGCATAGTACATGGGATTAGACCTTTGTAGGAGATGTAACACCCCGTATGTTGTCAAACCTATACGACTACGTGTACATTTATGGAATTAGTAAAACATGAGAGATTTGATGAATTATACATTAGTTTATGGACATGAATAAGTCTTGCATCATTGGGCCCAAAGTGAAGCCCAAAGTTGTGAATCCCAAAGTTAATAAGAAGACATGGCCCAACATGGAAATTGACCCATTCTTCCAATATTTGTCCATTTTGACTAATCAACCATGCATTTAACGCCAAGAGATGAATAAGAGTGACTTGAGGGATATATATATATGAGGAATTATTCATTCACTTGGTGGGCTCAATTAACAATTTATAATGAGTTAATTTAGGCCCAAATATTAGCATGCACGACATTGCCCAAAAGGGGTAATTAACCCATTATTGACCCATTCTTGCAAGACCAAATCCACAAATCAATTATTGACCAAAGGTATGGGATAAGGATGACCATAAAGGGTCTATATAAGCAAAGAAAGTCAGATTTTATATCATTTGGACACCCATGCCTTTTCTAGAGTTTTCTCAATATTTCCACAAACCCTAAGCTCTCATCCTTTGGGCCAAGATCATCAATTGGTAAGACTTGGTAAGTGTTTATTATGATGTATTAATATATTTCATGCATAATATATGGTGTATACCATGTTGGTTATGTTGGTGAAGTATTGAGAAGTTTACTATGTGTGAAGTGTATGTGTTTGTTAAATCGGAGGATGGTTTTGCCTTGTAAACTTGACTATGGGCTTGTGGTCTTGAAGAAAATGAATTTGATGGATTCAATATTGTCATGTGAGATGTTATTAAAGCCTCCCCTTGTTTGGTCATGGTGTATAATGTTTGGAATTTCTATTGTGAAATTGGTTATGATTTTGGTGGCGGATTGGCCGTAAAGTGTCGTTTTGGTGTTGTTATGTGTATTGTGAGACCATGTATGGTTTTTGGCATGTTAAATGATCAAAATTATGTTAAAATAAGTTTGGTTATGATCATGGACCATTCATGGCATTAAAAAGACCCCAAAAAGACCATTTCGTACCAAAACGGGCACCCGCCCTCGCAGACGAAGCACCTGCGGGCGCAGGTGCCAACGCAGGTGCCTCTGGCTACTGCCAAAGGTCACTTGCGGATGTAGGTCATCCACTTGCGGGTGCATGTGGCTTAGCGGATCGTCCCAGAACTCCGAATTGCTTGTTTTTGCATCCCTTTGGCCCCCCGAAACCCCTACACCCTTCATGGATGTAATTATCAATTTATGATGTCGTTTTAATGACTTTAAAGTGTCGTATGGAGGAATTTTGGACTATTTTAAGTATGTATGATTGTTCATAAGTTGTTATGAGGCAAGTTGATAGGGTAATTGTGATGGAATGATAATGAGGAAGCATAAAGGGTAAGTGTGATGCGAAATGCTATTGTTGTATGAAATCTTGGTCAATGAGTGGAATGTTATGGTAGATTTGGCATGTTGATGCGATAAATGACATTGTAAGAAGGAGAAATGACGTTCTAAAGTAACTCTGTGATTCATGGTCATCTTGTACACTTGTAAGGTAGTGGGTTGCTAATATAAGCTTCGTTATGTACTTGTATTGTAGAGTGAAACGTAAGGAAGGAGATGTACTATTGTATTTACATTTAATCTTGTGTATTCATAGTGATACACAAAGGTATGTAAGGTTACTCTTCTATATCCTTCTGCAGTATATGGTGTTCACATTGTCATAGTACTCATTCGATTTCGAAAATGCTCTAAGGTACTCCGTATCCGGTAGTTGACTAGTATTACTCATAAGTTACTTATTCATTGATCAATTGTGAATCTCATGTCTCATGTCTCATGTTCATGAATAGTGTTCCAAAATCCCAATAAGGTTATGTTCCAAAGTTTCAATAGTACTTATACTCATGTATCTAGTTCATTGATTATTGTCCAATGGGTCCAATAGTGTTATGTTTCCATGAAGGTTATGTTTTCAATAATGTTTAATATTATGTCCCTCACTCATTGGTTAATGATTCAAAGCTTCAAACAAAGTTATGACCATCATTGTACCAACCTCAAAGTATCAATCAAAGTAAAGATCAAAGTAATGCAAATGTGGTTAATGATTGAGTACGGGTGGCAGCTTTGGGGGTGAAATGCCTAGCTCAAGCCGATCCCGAGATTATTGGATCAGGGGGCAGCTTTGGGGGCGAAAGCCTAGCTCAAGCTGAACCTGACAGGGGGCATCTCTAGGGGTGAAAACCAAGCTCGAGCCGATCCTGATATGTTGATTTATGGGTGGCAGCTCTAGGGGCATAAGCCTAGCTCGAGCCGATCCCGATGCATTAATTTATGGGTGGCAGCTCTGGGGGCATAAGCCTAGTTCGAGCCGATCCCAACATAACGATATGTTATGTAAAGACCCACTGATCAGTCGGGGCCCGGGTACATTGTGACACATGTATTGACAAGCAAGCATTGAAGTAAAGAAAGCAAAGAAAGTAATGAAAGCAATACACATGGCTTCCAAAATACAAATCGGTGACTTATTCACATCGATTATTCATTTATCCTGAGTTCATTGAAATATTCATGTGTTGTACAGTTTCATTTGAGGCCTTACATACTCAATACTTATTTCGTACTGACCCCTCTTGGGGAATTTATCTTACTTGCTGCAGGCACAGGTACCAGTAGGCCTCATCAGTAGATTACCAGTTGTTAGCGGTTCATTGGTGAGCTCCAACTAATTCGGGGCTTCTTCGAGTCAGAGTGTATATATGTTTTGGTGATGTACATGTTGTATAAAGCGGGGACTTATCCCGACTTTTAGTTTGTTTGGTCAATGCATCTGTTAGAGGCTTTTGTAGACGCATGTGGGTATATGTGTATAAGATGACTCATGAAGTCTTGTTTTGATGGCCTCAACGGCCAAGTTTCTCAAATGTGTATATGTATATGTCACATGTTCCATGATTTCCAATATTAGTCGTTCATGTTCTTATGTGATCGTAGTGTTTCCTATGGCATGCATATGAATGTATAGAAGCACAACTTGGTTCTCTCGGGCCTTATCGGCTACGGGTGCCAATCACGCCTCGTTGGGATTCGGGGTGTGACAAAGTGGTATCAAAGCAGTTCGTTCTAAAGGTGTCTACAAAGCCGTGTCTGAGTATAGTCTTACTTATCGATGTGTTGTACACCACATTTATAAGTAGGAGGCTACGGGACATTTAGGATGTTGTTTCTTTTCTTCCTTCCAGATCGTGCAATAGAGCCAGTGTTGTAAGTTGATCATGGTAATTGTTTTCCTTTGGTGTAGAAACATACCAATGACAAGAAGAGGTACAGGTAAAGATAAGAAGGTAGGTATTCCTGTCGATGAGTTTAATACAGTGGAAAGAACATATCGTGATGGTATAATAGATGTTGTGATCATAGACGAAAAAAATACTCTTGATAGTGTCACTAATGAAAAGGGTAAGTGGATTTGAAAAGAAAGGGTGTGAAATGTGCCAGACGTGCATGAGAGTTTCATTTCATATTTCTCCCCTTGAAAATATACAAAGTTTGGAGGATCCCACTAAGAAAAGATGTCTATGGTTATGCTAGACCGACAAGTGCAAGGGTTAGTAAATAAATGCTGAGAAGCTGGAAACAAAGTGATGAGACCAAGGTACCCATATTTGTTCCAAATGGAAGGAACAAGTTCAAAAGTGTGGAAGTGTAAAAAGACTAAGTCAGTGTCTATATGAGTATATGTATAGAGATACATTTGTTGCATATGAGACGACGTTGTTAACATTCGAGGACGAATGTTCCTAAGGGGGGAAGAATGTAACACCCCGTACCAACTACACCCTACATGACGACGTTGAACAATGGTTACGCAAGTATTGAGTGTCAAAAGTATGTACTTTGTAAGGTTATTGATGAGATAGTTGCTATTGGGCATTGTACATGGGATTAGACCTTTGTAGGAGATGTAACACCCCGTATATTGTCAAACCTATATGACTACGTGTACATTTATGGAATTAGTAAAACATGAGAGATTTGATGAATTATACATTAGTTTTTGGACATGAATAAGTCTTGCATCATTGGGCCCAAAGTGAAGCCCAAAGTTAATAAGAAGACATGGCCCAACATGGAAATTGACCCATTCTTCCAATATTTGTCCATTTTGACTAATCAACCAAGCATTTAATGCCAAGAGATGAATAAGAGTGACTTGAGGGATATATATATATATATATATGAGGAATTATTCATTCACTTGGTGGACTCAATTAACAATTTATAATGAGTTAATTTAGGCCCAAATATTAGCATGCAAGACATGGCCCAAAAGGGGTAATTAACCCATTATTGACCCATTCTTGCAAGACCAAATCCACAAATCAATTATTGACCAAAGGTATGGGATAGGTATGACCATAAAGGGTCTATATAAGCAAAGAAAATCAGATTTTATATCATTTGGACATCCATGCCTTTTCTAGAGTTTTCTCAATCTTTCCACAAACCCTAAGCTCTCATCCTTTGGGCCAAGATCATCAATTGGTAAGACTTGGTAAGTGTTTATTATGATGTATTAATATATTTCATGCATAATATATGGTGTATACCATGTTGGTTATGTTGGTGAAGTATTGAGAAGTTTACTATGTGTGAAGTGTATGTGTTTGTTAAATCGGAGGATGGTTTTGCCTTGTAAATTTGACTATGGGCTTGTGGTCTTGAAGAAAATGAATTTGATGGATTCAATATTGTCATGTGAGATGTTATTATAGTCTCCCCTTGTTTTTTCATGGTGTATAATGTTTGGAATTTCTATTGTGAAATTGGTTATGGTTTTGGTGGCGGATTGGCCGTAAAGTGTCGTTTTGGTGTTGTTATGTGTGTTGTGAGACCATGTATGGTTTTTGGCATGTTAAATGATCAAAAGTATGTTAAAATAAGTTTGTTTATGATCATGGACCATTCATGGCATTAAAAAGACCCCAAAAAGACCATTTCATACAAAAACGGGCACCCGCCCTCGCAGACGAAGCACCTGCGGGCGCAGGTGCCAACGCAGGTGCCTCTGGCTACTGCCAAAGGTCACCTGCGGACGCAGGTCATCCACCTTAGGGCGCATGTGGCTTAGCGGATCGTCCCATAACTCCGAATTGCTTGTTTTTGCATCCCTTTGGCCCCCCGAAACCCCTATACCCTTCATGGATGTAATTATCAACTTATGATATCATTTTAATGACTTTAAAGTGTCGTATGGAGGCATGTTGGACTATTTTAAGTATGTATGATTGTTCATAAGTTTTTATGAGGCAAGTTGATAGGGTAATTGTGACGGAATGATAATGAGGAAGCATAAAGGGTAAGTGTGATGCGAAATGCTATTGTTGTATGAAATCTTGGTCAATGAGTGGAATGTTATGGTAGTGTTGGCATGTTGATGCGATAAATGACATTGTAAGAAGGATAAATGACGTTGTAAAGTAACTCTGTGATTCATGGTCATCTTGTACACTTGTAAGGTAGTGGGTTGCTAATATAAGCTTCGTTATGTACTTGTATTGTAGAGTGAAACGTAAGGAAGAAGTTGGACTATTGTATTTCCATATAAGCTTGTGTATTCATAGTGAGACACAAAGGTATGTAAGGTTACTCTTCTATATCCTTCTGCAGTATATGGTGTTCACATTGTCATAGTACTCATTCGATTCCGAAAATGCTCTAAGGTACTCCGTATCCGGTAGTTGACTAGTATTACTCATAAGTTACTTATTCATTGATCAATTGTGAATCTCATGTCTCATGTCTCATGTTCATGAATAGTGTTCCAAAATCCCAATAAGGTAATGTTCCAAAGTTTCAATAGTACTTATACTCATGTATCTAGTTCATTGATTATTGTCTAATGGGTCCAATAGTGTTATGTTTCCATGAAGGCTATGTTTCCAATAATGTTTAATATTATGTCTCTCACTCATTGGTTAATGATTAAAAGCTTCAAATAAAGTTATGACCATCATTGTACCAACCTCAAAGTATCAATCTCAAAGTAAAGATCAAAGTAATGCAAATATGGTTAATGATTGAGTACGGGTGGCAGCTTTGGGGGTGAAATGCCTAGCTCAAGCCGATCCCGAGATTATTGGATTAGGGGGCAGCTTTGGGGGTGAAAGCCTAGCTCAAGCCGAACCTGACAAGGGGCAGCTCTAGGGGTGAAAACCTAGCTCGAGCCGATCCTGATATGTTGATTTATGGGTGGCAGCTCTAGGGGCATAAGCCTAGCTCGAGCCGATCCCGATGCATTGAGTTATGGGTGGCAGCTCTGGGGGCATAAGCCTAGCTCGAGCCGATCCCAACATAATGATATGTTATGTAAAGACCCACTGATCAGTCGGGGCCCGGGTACATTGCGACACATGTATTGACAAGCAAGCATTGAAGTAAAGAAAGCAAAGAAAGTAATGAAAGCAATACACATGGCTTCCAAAATGCAAAATGGTGACTTATTCACATCGATTATTAATTTATCTTGAGTTCATTGAAATATTCATGTGATGTACAGTTTCATTTGAGCCTTACATACTCAGTACTTATTTCGTACTGACCCCTCTTGGGGAATTTATCTTACTTGCTGCAGGCACAGGTACCAGTAGGCCCCCTCAGTAGATTACCAGTTGTTAGCGGTTCATTGGTGAGCTCCAACTAATTCGGGGCTTCTCCAAGTCAGAGTGTATATATGTTTTGGTGATGTACATGTTGTATAAAGCGGGGACTTGTCCCGACTTTTATTTTGTTTGTTCAATGCATCTGTTAGAGGCTTTTGTAGACGCATGTGGGTATATGTGTATAAGATGACTCATGAAGTCTTGTTTTGATGGCCTCAATGGCCAAGTTTCTCAAATGTGTATATATATATATGTCACATGTTCCATGATTTCCAATATTAGTCGTTCATGTTCTTATGTGATCGCAGTGTTTCCTATGGCATGCATATGAATGTATAGAAGCACAGCTTGGTTCTCTCGGGCCTTATCGGCTACGGGTGCCAATCACGCCTCGTTGGGATTCGGGGTGTGACAAAGTGGTATCAGAGCAGTTCGTTCTAAAGGTGTCTACAAAGCCGTGTCTGAGTAGAGTCTTACTTATCGATGTGTTGTGCACCACATTTATAAGTAGGAGGCTACGGGACATTTAGGATGTTGTTTCTTTTCTTCCTTCCAGATCGTGCAATAGAGCCAGTGTTGTAAGTTGATCATGGTAATTGTTTTCCTTTGGTATAGAAACATACCAATGACAAGAAGAGGTACAGGTAAAGATAAGAAGGTAGGTATTCCTGTCGGTGAGTTTAATACAGTGGAAAGAACATATCGTGATGGTATAATAGATGATGTGATCATAGACGAAAAAATACTCTTGACAGTGTCACTAATGAAAACGGTAAGTGGATTTGAAAAGAAAGGGTGTGAAATGTGCCGGACGTGCATGAGAGTTTCATTTCATATTTCTCCCCTTGAAAATATACAAAGTTCGGAGGATCCCACTAAGAAGAGATGTCTATGGCTATGCTAAACGGACAAGTGCAAGGGTTAGTAAATAAATGCTGAGAAGCTGGAAACAAAGTGATGAGACCAAGGTACCCATATTTGTTCCAAATGGAAGGAACAAGTTCAAAAGTGTGGAAGTGTAAAAAGACTAAGTCAGTGTCTATATGAGTATATGTATAGAGATACATTTGTTGCATATGAGATGACGTTGTTAACATTCGAGGACGAATGTTCCTAAGGGGGGAAGAATGTAACACCCCGTACCAACTACACCCTACATGACGACGTTGAACAATGGTTACGCAAGTATTGAGTGTCAAAAGTATGTACTTTGTAAGGTTATTGATGAGATAGTTGATATTGGGCATAGTACATGGGATTAGACCTTTGTAGGAGATGTAACACCCCGTATGTTGTCAAACCTATACGACTACGTGTACATTTATGGAATTAGTAAAACATGAGAGATTTGATGAATTATACATTAGTTTTTGGACATGAATAAGTCTTGCATCATTGGGCCCAAAGTGAATCCTAAAGTTAATAAGAAGACATGGCCCAACATGGAAATTGACCCATTCTTCCAATATTTGTCCATTTTGACTAATCAACCATGCATTTAATGCCAAGAGATGAATAAGAGTGACTTTAGGGATATATATATATATATATATATATATATATGAGGAATTATTCATTCACTTGGTGGACTCAATTAACAATTTATAATGAGTTAATTTAGGCCCAAATATTAGCATGCAAGACATGGCCCAAAAGGGGTAATTAACCCATTCTTGCAAGACCAAATCCACAAATCAATTATTGACCAAAGGTATGGGATAGGTATGACCATAAAGGGTCTATATAAGCAAAGAAAATCAGATTTTATATCATTTGGACATCCATGCCTTTTCTAGAGTTTTCTCAATCTTTCCACAAACCCTAAGCTCTCATCCTTTGGGCCAAGATCATCAATTGGTAAGACTTGGTAAGTGTTTATTATGATGTATTAATATATTTCATGCATAATATATGGTGTATACCATGTTGGTTATGTTGGTGAAGTATTGAGAAGTTTACTATGTGTGAAGTGTATGTGTTTGTTAAATCGGAGGATGGTTTTGCCTTGTAAATTTGACTATGGGCTTGTGGTCTTGAAGAAAATGAATTTGATGGATTCAATATTGTCATGTGATATGTTATTATAGTATCCCCTTGTTTGGTCATGGTGTATAATATTTGGAATTTCTATTGTGAAATTGTTTATGATTTTGGTGGCAGATTGGTTGTAAAGTGTCGTTTTGGTGTTGTTATGTGTGTTGTGAGACCATGTATGGTTTTTGGCATGTTAAATGATCAAAATTATGTTAAAATAAGTTTGGTTATGATCATGGACCATTCATGGCATTAAAAAGACCCCAAAAAGACCATTTCATACCAAAACGGGCACCCGCCCTCGCAGACGAAGCACCTGCGGGCGCAGGTGCCAATGCAGGTGCCTCTGGCTACTGCCAAAGGTCACCTGCAGACATAGGTCATCCACTTGCGGGCGCAGGTGTCTTAGCGGATAGTCCCAGAACTCCGAATTGCTTGTTTTTGCATCCCTTTGGCCCCCCGAAACCCCTACACCCTTCATGGATGTAATTATCAACTTATCATGTCGTTTTAATGACTTTAAAGTGTCGTATGGAGGAATTTTGGACTATTTTAAGTATGTATGATTGTTCATAAGTTGTTATGAGGCAAGTTGATAGGGTAATTGTGATGGAATGATAATGAGGAAGCATAAAGGGTAAGTGTGATGCGAAATGCTATTGTTGTATGAAATCTTGGTCAATGAGTGGAATGTTATGGTAGTGTTGGCATGTTGATGCGATAAATGACATTGTAAGAAGGATAAATGACGTTGTAAAGTAACTCTGTGATTCATGGTCATCTTGTACACTTGTAAGGTAGTGGGTTGCTAATATAAGCTTCGTTATATACTTGTATTGTAGAGTGAAACGTAAGAAAGAAGCTGGACTATTGTATTTCCATTTAAGCTTGTGTATTCATAGTGAGACACAAAGGTATGTAAGGTTACTCTTCTATATCCTTCTGCAGTATATGGTGTTCACATTGTCATAGTACTCATTCGATTCCAAAAATGCTCTAAGGTACTCCGTATCCGGTAGTTGACTAGTATTACTCATAAGTTACTTATTCATTGATCAATTGTGAATCTCATGTCTCATGTCTCATGTTCATGAATAGTGTTCCAAAATCCCAATAAGGTTATGTTCCAAAGTTTCAATAGTACTTATACTCATGTATCTAGTTCATTGATTATTGTCCAATGGGTCCAATAGTGTTATGTTTCCATGAAGGCTATGTTTCCAATAATATTTAATATTATGTCTCTCACTCATTGGTTAATGATTCAAAGCTTCAAACAAAGTTATGACCATCATTGTACCAACCTCAAAGTATCAATCTCAAAGTAAAGATCAAAGTAATGCAAATGTGGTTAATGATTGAGTACGGGTGGCAGCTTTGGGGGTGAAATGCCTAGCTCATGCCGATCCCGAGATTATTGGATCAGGGGGCAGCTTTGGGGGTGAAAGCCTAGCTCAAGCCGAACCTGATAGGGGGTAGCTCTAGGGGTGAAAACCTAGCTCGAGCCGAACCTGATATGTTGATTTATGGGTGGCAGCTCTAGGGGCATAAGCCTATCTCGAGCCGATCCTGATGCATTGATTTATGGGTGGCAGCTCTGGGGCATAAGCCTAGCTCGAGCCGATCCCAACATAAAGATATGTTATGTAAAGACCCACTGATCAGTTGAGGCCCGGGTACATTGTGACACATGTATTGACAAGCAAGCATTGAAGTAAAGAAAGCAAAGAAAGTAATAAAAGCAATACACATGACTTCCAAAATGCAAAATGGTGACTTATTCACATCGATTATTCATTTATCTTGAGTTCATTGAAATATTCATGTGTTGTACAGTTTCATTTGAGCCTTACATACTCAGTACTTATTTCGTACTGACCCCTCTTGGGGAATTTATCTTACATGCTGCAGGCGTAGGTACCAGTAGGTATCCTCAGTAGATTACCAGTTGTTAGCGGTTCATTGGTGAGCTCCAGCTAATTCGGGGCTTCTCCGAGTCAGAGTGTATATATGTTTTGGTGATGTACATGTTGTATAAAACAGGGACTTCTCCCGACTTTTATTTTGGTTGTTCAATGCATCTGTTAGAGGCTTTTGTAGACGCATGTGGGTAGATGTATATAAGATGACTCATGAAGTCTTGTTTTGATGGCCTCAACAACCAAGTTTCTCAAATGTGTATATATATATGTCACATGTTCCATGATTTCCAATATTAGTCGTTCATGTTCTTATGTGATCACAGTGTTTCCTATGGCATGCATATGAATGTATAGAAGCACAGCTTGGTTCTCTCGGGCCTTATCGGCTATGGGTGCAAATCACGCCTCGTTGGGATTCGGGGTGTGATAGTTCTATTGAGTTTGGAATGTCGAATTAGGTAAGGTAGCATAGTTCGCTTGTGTGCACGGGGTTTCGAACGAATCCCGAGCACCCGATCGTAGTCCGTTTGGACTTAGTAAATATTTCTGGTGTCAAGTTGTTGATGCAGCTGCTTAAGCGGCCTGGAGATCACTTTAGCGGTAGCTGCTTTAGTTGTTTGGGGATCACTTTAGCGGTAGGTACTTTAGGGGCTCAGGACCACTTTAGCTGTAACTGGCTAGCTGGGAGGGGTTGCTCAAGCGCCCTTTTTCCACTTTAGCGGTGACCGTTTAAGTAGTAATTTGGCCACTTAAGCGGCCACTACTGAGTATTATATATATATACCCCTCCCACGAATTTTTCATCTTATTTTCTAAGTGTACAAACACCATTGTTGATATTGAGAGCTCAATAAAGTGCGGGGAACATAAATTGGAGCTGGGATTAGCTTGAGGACGTTAGAGTGATCATTTTCTCGTCATTATCTTGTAAGTTCCTAATCTATTTTTGATATAATTCTCTATTTTGCTTCTTATTTAATCGACTATTTTGGGACTATTTGGGGGCTGTTGTTGGGCTCAGATCACGCTCAATTTTGGGGTATGTAATCCTTGAGATGAGAGGGACCTAGTGACAGACTCAATTCCTAATTCCTTCGGTGGGCGCCACTAGTTGATTTTTGGCTTGATTTCTGACCCAGAGCGTAAATTCTCAATATGTGTATTGTTATTACTGTCTTGACCCATAGAATGTAAATTTGCTAGCATGGCAGTGGTGGGAGGTTTCTCGAAAGGGAAAAGCTTTGTTATAGATGACTTTACGTGCTTTCGACAGTGTCCAGGTAGGCTAGGTTTAGCCTTCTTCTAGACTTTGATCTGTAATGGTATTAGTGTGACATTCTGCAGGTTTTTGGTGGGTTCTTATGGTCCAGATATTCGTTAGCGACTTTTGTTTATTTTCAACTGATTAAGGGACTTGTAGTGGGCCTTATCTCCCTTTTTAGGATAGGTTGCTTTAGAATAGAGCCCGGTTGACCTAAATGATTGGAAAATTGCTTCTTTAGACTATTCCTTGGGATTGGGTTGGCTTAGTCATTATAATTACCTTACTTTGCTTTTTTACCCTTGACAGGTTAGTATTTTACCTTAAATCGCGCTTTCTAACTTAATAAATGGAACTTGATTCTCCTTTAAGGATTTGGCCTTCTAAAATGTGAATATTGACTAGATGGATCTGAGATGAATTATAGCTCCGAGATAAATAATGTATTGCTTACTTATGAGTTTTGGTTCTATTCCAGTACCTGGATTACTGTTTAGTGCCTATTACTTCCGGTTTGAGTCTGACATCTGCTATATTGGTTATATTCTGTTAGCTATGGTTTGATTTCGACATTTATTATTACTATTTTCTTGGGTTGGAACATCCGATTAATACCGATAAGATTATGGTTATGGCTGGAGGAGGGATATACAGTACACATATCACATCTTGGCTCACTTTTACTTTTCTTACTATTATATTTGGATTTGTACTAGTACTACAATTTGTTTGTATCCACCCTACTTATAGGGGCTCGATTGGGTTTATATCTCCTTGTATGCACCTTTTGGGCTTATAGGGGTTCAGTTAGGTTATTACTAGGTATTTATTTCCGCTTTTGAGTTATTTATGTTCGATTTACCACATTTGCTTAGCGTAACCTACTATCTCTATTTCTGACCCTCATTTATTACCTTTAGTTTATATTCACACTTTATTTATGCTTTTAATATAATTGAGCTCAGTTGCATTTTGTCCTCTCTCCTTTCCTGTATAGTGAACTTGAATAAATATTTCTGGTTTGTCACTTATTATTACAATTTTTGTTCTTATTTATCACTCTTTTGCCTATTAACCCATTACTCGCCGTTCCGGGCTATGGTTTGG
The DNA here is from genome assembly GCA_031232105.1 of Capsicum rhomboideum. Taxonomy (NCBI): domain Eukaryota; kingdom Viridiplantae; phylum Streptophyta; class Magnoliopsida; order Solanales; family Solanaceae; genus Capsicum; species Capsicum rhomboideum. The sequence goes on along the minus strand of CP124719.1, from coordinate 39,011,856 downwards.
CTTACCTACTGGTGGGTTAAAGTAGGTGTCATCATGACTTGAGAAATCGGGTCGTGTCATTATATTCATGTTATTTTGTACAAATATTAGTTATTTTTATTTTCTATTATGTTAGATTTGTGATGGATGTTTCATTCTATATGGATAATCCACCCATATCCATTAGGCCTTAAATCAAGTATTATTTAATTTTTTCGAAGTTTCTAATGTTCGGAGAAGTGTTTGTCCATACGTCTTACAAAGACTATTTAGAACTTGAATATACATTTTAAAAATATTTCTTGTATCCCACAATTTTTAAAAACTAGTAAAATCACCCAATTTAAACTAATTTACCTGAAACATACAATTAAATATGCTATAAAGAGTATATTCTCAAACTAAATGCTCATATGATGTCACAAATTTGTTTCCTTCGTCGAGCTACTACATACTATTATAAATATTTTTTTACTTTATTTGAAATTTTTGAAGATGAAGTTATATTTTATTATAGTTTTTATGAATGATATTTGGTTGTTTGAATATAATTTTCCTAAAAATGATGAACTGCAATTTAAACATGAGGTTACTTTTTGTACGTTACTTTTTTCTGAGCTTAATAAATCTGTGATGACAGTTCAAGGAAATAAGTATAGTGATGTTGATAATTTTTTGTATGACGATTATGTGTGTAGTAGTGATGAGAGTTATACTGGTGATTACCGTGATGAGTATGATGTCAAGACATATGGAGTAATGAGTTCTGATGAAGATGGACCTTCCATTAATGATGTTGAAAATAATGTTAACAATAGATGTCAAGCATCTTTACATCTCACAAAAACAATTCTCCAACAATCGAGACATGCCTTGATAAAATATCACTTTCTATCATCAATCAATTTTCTTGTACAGTCCATATAAGGACAACTTAATATTTGCTTCTCAAATTACATCTTCTACGTGATCAAAAACGTCATACGACATCAAAAATTTAAGATCCGCATTTCTCTTGCAGTTGGCAACAAGGTTTTTCACGTGATGATTATTGCCGTTGATTATTTTTCATATATAATTCTGTATACATTCTTCATAGTAAAAATTCTAAAAACTGTTGCTTAAAAACATATGCAAAATAGATTTAGAAAGTAAAGGTAAGTAATTGAAGTTTGAGAAGTATAAAGAAATATTTTTATCTTTATCTAAGACTAGTTTTGGCACGTGCTTTGCACGTGTGTCCTAACCCCCATGTTGATTTGTGTGACTTATTTAAATTATATATATCTATGTATATCTTATTCTTCTTGTGTGGTTGATACTCAAAACCATATCATCAAGATCGCTAGAAGAAGAAGTTCAATTGACCAAGCATATACTCATAAGCTTCACAAGTCATTCCCCATTCTCTCACAATCGAGACATACCCTGATCAAATATCACTTTCAGTCGTCAATCAATTTTTTCGTATAGTCCAAATAAGATTATTTTATAGCATTATTGTAGGATACGTTTTTTGAGCTTAATAAATCTGTGACGACATTTCAAAGAAATTAGTATGGCGATGGTGATAATTTTCTATATGATGATTATTTGTTTAGTAGTGATGAGAGTTATACTGGTGATAAAAATGATGAGTATGATGTCATGATATATGGAGAAACGAGTTTTGATGATGAAGGACCTCTAATAATGACTTTGAAAATAATGGTAACAATATTGGTCATGGTGATGATGATAATGATAATAATAATAACAATAAGAATGAAAAAAATAATTATGATAGTAAGGATAAGGATGAGGATGATGACAAAGATGGTGACGACGATGACAATGAACAAGCACAAAAAAAGAAGAAGATGATGAAGGAGAATGTGTAGAAGGAGAAATTGAAGGTAAAGGAGAAGGAGAAAGTGGTGAATGAGGAATAAATTTATGCTCCATTTGATAAAGAAGACTCACATTATATTCATGTTATTTTGTCTCAAATGGTAGTTATTTTTATTTACTGTTATGTTAGATTTGCGATGGATGTTTCATTCTATATTGATAGTCCACCCACATCCATTTGGCCGTAAATCAAGTATTATTCAAATTATTTGAAATTTCTAAACTTCAGAGTTGTGGTTTTCCATACGTCTTGCAAAGAATATTTAGAACTTGAATATACGTTTTAAAAATATATTTTGTGTTCCTCAATTTTTTAAAACTAATAAAATCACCCATCTTAAGTAATTTACTATCACGACCCAATTTCTGGAGTCATGATGGCACCTACTTTAACCCACCAGTAGGTAAGCTAAATCATAGCCCGGAACGGCAAGTAACGGGCAAATAGGTGGATGATAAGAAAAGTAAGGAAATAGGCATTCAATAGAAATACTAATTAAAGAAAATAATGATATGTATAAATATGAACATACTATACAATAGAGGGAAGAAGACAAAATATACAAAAAGAGTTTCCCCCATGACCTGGTAAAGTCAGTACAAGAGCCACTATATCAAAAGATAGTACTACACAATGTCAATTATACATCCTAGTCTCAGATTATACAAATATGAATATCAACAACAACAGAAGCAGGAGGATCAGCTCCAGACTCTAAAGGCTTACCCATCTCCGAACAACAATACAGCCTGAGGAATGTCGTTGGCGGCAGCGACTCATACTCGGATCTTCATTAGAAAAAAAGATGCAGAAGTGCAGTATGAGTATCAAAACAATGGTTACACAGTAGGCATCATAGGTCGGCAGAGCTTCAATACAATAAAAGCATAAATAAAGTGTGAGGATATAAACTGAAGTCAGTAATAAAGGCCAGAAATGGATATAATAAACTATACCATGTGGGTTCAGTCTACATAGAATAAGTAATTCGAAAGCAGAAATAAAAGTCTAAGTATAACCTAACTGGCCCCCCATAAGCCCAAAAGGCGCCCACAAAGAAAAACAAACCCAATCGAGCCCTCATAAGTACGGAGAGTACGAAGAAACGATAATACTAAAGTAAGGACAAGATATGACAATAATGAACGTAAACTAAAACAAAATATTTGCCATGTGTACCTAATGCTCTCCTTTCCCACTCATAACCTCCAATCCATTGGTATTCACCAATTTTTTTAACCCTAGATCAGTAATAGGAATGATTAAAAATACTGGACTTAAACTAAAACTGATAAATAATAACAGCATAACATATGCAAGACTCAAACCAAAACTGATAAATAAAAGCAATATAGCATATGTCTGACTAGAATCAGAATTAATAATAATAGTAATATAAAAATCACCTGAATCAAACCGAAATTGAGTAGCATGAAATCAATAATGATATCGTAAGTTTTAACCTATTTCAAGTCCATTTAGTCAATATAAATTAATTTTAAGTGGTCAAATCTTTTAAGGCAAAGAGGATTGCAATTACTAAGACTGAAAGACTCGATCTAAGGTCAATTACTACACTACCCAGGGTAACAGAGATAAATAAGCATAAAACAGTGCCTAAGTCAACCCCAAACCCAGGTAATAGCCTAAGAAAGCAGCTATGTGATTATTAAGGTCAAAAAGGAGGTTATTCTAAGTATTATATCTTAAAAAGGGTAGTAGGGCCTACTACTTAACCTTAAAAACCCTACCTATGGCAAGCACCTATCCTAAAGGATAATCTGAAGCTAGATTAAGGGAAAATAGGGCCGAATTCTACTGAAAAGGGCCCACAGTCGGCTAAATAAGAAAGTAAATGCAAAAATAACAATCGAGCCCTAAGTATCCACCCATATCTGGAACAATATCATACTAATACCGTATTAAAGCATAGTCTCGTAGAGGGGTAAGCCTAGCCTACCAAGACGTTGCCGAAAGTACGAATAATCCTCTACACTGAAGATTTTCCTTTCTGAGAAGCCTCTGACCGTTGCCATGCTATCAAAATAATGTTCTACATATCAAAATAAGAATATCGATACCCACGTTGCATATTCATGCTCTGCATTAGAAACCAGACTTAAAAGCCCTTATGGACCCCCTTGCAGAATCACAAAATTGAAAGGATCGTTATCCCTAAAAAATGAGCAAAATCTGAGCCCAAATTAGTCCCCAACCAGTCCTAACATAATCTAGAAATTAAGAATTAATTGAAGAATTAAATGAAGAATTAACCGGAAACTTAAGGGAAAAAAGGAAAGGAAATGATTACAATGTCATCCCTAACGTAATCCCAACACTAGCTAACAATTCCCACACGATTTTCAAGCTCTCAAAGTCTCCAATGGTATTTTTGGCCTTAAAAATAAGCTAAAAAACGAAGGCAACAACTATATACAGTTAGGGGTCCATCATCGCAAATGCGGGATTGACGTCATGAATGCAAGAGCTGGCTAGGATAGGCTTTTGTGAATGCGGCCGGTCTACAGTGATCGTAATGAAGAAGGTTGTACCGGCCAGGCTGGCATCCTCTTTGCCAATGTGAAGGCTGGCCCACTAATGCAGAGGTCAAAATCCTTGACCCTTGCGATCGCGGACAAGGCCAAGTAAAAGCGATGGCCAATTTTGTCCTGCACCAGCTGCATCAACACCTGCAACTAAACGAACTGCCCGGTAGCCCAAAATGAACCCCAAAGCCTCGAGACCCAGGCCAATGGACCCCCTAGCCTAAAATCGATATTTTAGAAAAAATGAGACTATCAGAACTAGTATCCAAGGCTGTTTACCTGATGTTTAAGACTGAGACCCTTTTTTAACAACCAAAGCTCTAAAACAGGAAAATGACTATAAAAAAACCAAATGAACTGCTCGGTAATCAAATTGTCAGTCCCAGTAAGTCATAAATGACTTGGGGCAGCTAAAGGAATGCTCTTGATGCAGAAAAAGCATGAAAATGAAGATAATGACCTGGAGGATAATTACAACATCCACTACTAAAAGGACTTTTATCCGCAAAAGTAATGGATTAAGAAATACCTAAATGCTCGAATAGGTGAGGATTCTCAGTCTGCATATTATGCTCAGTCTCCTAGTTATCATCCTTAACAGGATGGTTTCTCCACCGAACGTTAACCACAGGGATATCTATGGAATGCAATCGTCTAATGTCTCTATATAGGATAGATACTTGCTCTTCAACAAAGGTCAACCTCTCATCCAACTAAACCGAGTCCCACAGAAGCATATGAGACTCATCCAAAATATAACACTGCAATAATGACACATGGAAGACTGGATGGTGGCTATAAAGGCTGGAGGCAAGTCCAACTCATAAGCTTCCTACCCAACTGTTCGAAGGATCTCAAAGGGTCCGATATACCTGGGGCTGAGCTTGCCCCTCTTCCCAAACCTCATCACGCCCTTTATGGGAGACACTAGGAGGAAGACCTGATCACTAACTCTAAATCTCAATACACGAAGCCTACGATCAGTATAACTCTTCTACATAATTTGTGCTACCCACAGCCTATCCTGAATAATCCCAACCCTATCCAAAGACTCATAAAGCAAATTAGTACTACGGGGCCTAACCTCTAATGTCTCAAACTAACTAACTAGAGATCGACAATGCCTACCTTACAACACCTCTAATGGTGCTATCTGAATACTCGAATGGTAGCTGTTATTATAGGAAAACTCCTCTAAGGCTAAAAACTACTCCCACTGACCTCCAAAGTCCATAACTACGTACGTAGCATATCATCCAAAGCCTAAATAGTCCACTACAACTGCCCGTTAATCTAGGGATTGAAAGTGGTGCTGTGATCAACCTAGGTACCAACCTTTTCCTAAAATTCCCTCCAGAAGCTAGAAGTGAACTGAGAGCCTCGATCTGAAATAATAGACATGGGCACCCTGTGAAGGTGAACCATCTCTAAAACATAGATACGAGCTAATCTCTTAGCATTGAAGGAAGTCTAAATTGGGATGAAATCCACAGACTTGGTCAACCAATCTTTGATCATCCAAATACTATCAAAACCACGAGAGGTAGAAGGAAAACCATCTACAAAGTCTATAGTAATTTGCTCCCATTTTAACTCAGAAATGGGTAGCCTCTAAAGCAATTCGGCAGGTCTCAAATGTTCGACCTTCACCTACTAAATCTCTCTTCATACCTCTCCATTAGTAGTGCTGCCTCAAATCTCTATGCATTTTAGCTGTCCCGATTTGAATAGAATACTTGGAGCTATGAGCCTCCTGAGTATCAACTGAATTAAACCTCCTACCCTCAAAACACAGATGCTATCATCGAATCTAAAAATACCATCAAAATCTAAGGTATCCCTCATATACTCACAACTAAACACCTGTTCTTAAATGCCACACAACCCAACATCCTCAAATAGAGTACCCTAAATCTGCTCTAATATGGTATATCTAGCCTTAATATTAGCAAAAATCCTCATGGGTCTGAAATATCAAGTTGAACCATTATGTTGGCTAAGAACTGGATATCCAGGGCCAACGGTCACTGCAAAACTGAAATAAAGGCCAAGCTTCCCATACTCACAGCCTACGGGCTCAAGGCGTCCACTACCACATTCGCCTTGCCTGGATAGTATAGAATAAAGAGATCATAGTCCTTCAGCAACTCAATTAACCTATGTTGTCTTGAATTAAGCTCTCTCTAATTTATAATGTACTGAAGACTATGATGGTCAGTGAAAATCTCACAGCAAACACCATACAAGTAATACCTCAAAATCTTAAGTGCAAAAACTATGCCAACAAATCCAAGTCATGTCATCTTTAGCTGTCTCAAAGCATATGTAATAAATCGGTCCCACTGCATTAGATCATACCCCAAAACAACATTTGAAGCATCACAATACACCATGAACCCCTCGCCCTAAATTGGAAGAGTCAAAATAGGAGCTGAAGTGAGCAAATCCTTGAGCTTAAGAATAATCGCCTCACAGATGTCGAATCATTAAAATGGAACCTTTTTCCCTATCAATCTGGTCATAGGAACTGCAATAGTAAAAAATCCCTTGATGAACCAATAGTCTGTAGTAGTCTACCAACCTAATAAAATTATGAACCTCAATTGGAGATATACGCCTAGCCCAATCATGAATGGCCTCAATCTTCATGGGGTCCACCATAATACCATCCTTGAACACCACGTGCCCTAAGAATTCTATTGACTCAAGCTAGAACTTGCACTTTAAGAATTTAGCATAAAGCCACTGATCTCATAAAGTGTGGAGCACAATCCTCAAATGCTCGTGCTCCTCTCTACTCCTTAAATGGACAAGGATATCATCAATGAAATTTATCATGAAGGAGTCCAAATAAGGCCTGAATACGTGGTTCAACAAGTCTGTGAATGTTGTTGGGGCATTGGTCAACCCAAAAGACATCACCAAGAACTCGTAATGGTCGTAACGAGTCTTGAAAGCTGTCTTAGGGATGTCCTCTACTCGAATCCTCAATTGATGGTAGCCAGAACTCAAATCAATCTTATAAAACACGGTCGCACCTTGAAGTTGGTCAAATAGATCATCGATACGAGGTATATGATATTTATTTTTCATTGTCACCTTTTTCAGCTTCCTGTAATCGATACACATACGCATATAACCATCCTTCTTCTTTTCAAACAAAATTAGAGAACACAAAGGTGATACACTAGGCCAAATAAAATCCTTACCCAAAAGATCCTGAAGCTGAGAATTTAGATCATTTTAGTCGGCAAGAGCCATATAATAAGGTGCCATAAAAATAGGTTGGGTGCTCGGCTCAAGGTCAATAGAAAACTCAATGTCACGTTCAGGAGAAAGGTCAGGTAGGTTGGTGGGAAGGACTTTAGGGAACTCATGGACTATAGGAACAAAGTCTAGTAGAGGACTCTCAGTGCTAATATCACGAACATAAGCAAGAGATGACACACAACCCCTCACTATTAGTCTCCTAGCACGAAAATAAGAAATAATCCCTATCGGCGTGCAACTAAAAGAGCCCTACCACACAACTGGGGGTATACCAAGCATGGTTAAGGTAATGGTATTACCAAAGTAATCAAAGATCACATGATAGGAAGATAACCAGTCCATGCCCAGAATAACATCAAAATCTACTATATCTAGCACAATAAGGTTAGCTTAAGTGTCATACTCTTGAAAGGTTACAATACACAATCTATAATACACTACTAAAGAATCACCCACAGGAGTAGCTACATGCAAAGACACAAATAAAGGATCCCAAGACAACCCCAATCATGGTGCATAATAAGTAAAAACATATAAATATGTGGAGCCCAGATCAAATAAAGCAGAAGCTAGCTGATGGAATACTGAAATCATACCTATGGTCATAGAATATAAAACCTTAGTCTTCAGCCTACTAGGAACCACATAAAGTGACCCTTACCACCTCTGGAATTGGTGTCGCCTGACCACCTGTTTAACCTGCCTGCGGACCTCCTCTTGAACCCTAGGGACCACCCTTACAACCCTGTGTACAACTCCTATCTATAGGAGACACTGATCTGATTTGTGGGAATATTCTATATGGTTGGCTCAATCATCCCACACTAGGGACACTCTCTGTCAAAGTGGCACACAATACCATGATTGTAACATGCTTTGGGTACTCTACTCTATTGAGAGGTCCAACTTATCCGGAATGGCCACCTCGTCCTAAAGACCTTAACTATGCACTCCTCGAGGACTGACTACTGCTCTGACTGCTGATATCAAAATAACAAGGCAGACCCTAATCTTATGCGTATTTATACTCCTAAGTGTTATTATCTACGCGCATTTAGATTAGTTTTGAGGATAACTTGAGGGGATTAATGAAGTGTAAAGTGTGTGTTTGTGTGATAAGTTACATGTTTGGAGTGTTTAAGGTGCATTTGAAATAATTCAAAAGTCAAAATGAATAAATAAAGTTTAGACGAGAAAACTAGTATTGCTAGCTTGAGCTAATGCTTGGTCTAGGGTACTTTGATTAGCTCTATTGCATTGTATGGAGTAATGTTTGCTATGAGATGTTGTAGGAGAAAATTGAAGGATATATGAAAGCTTAATGAATCCTACAAACAAGCCACAAGAAGTGGGTAATTAAGGAATAAGTGCACGAGGAGAAGAGAGCGAAAATCAGATGAACCCTCACACTTACGTGGTTTAAGTTGGGGGCAAAGTTGTAAATGCATATGTTTCGGTTGGGGCAGCCTATGGACGACCTAAATCACTATATAAGAAGTTTTTAGCTACATTTACAAGACATATTTGGATCAATACACAATTGGAGAAAGGATAAGGCATCAAAGGATCTACTCTAGGTTTTTTCTTCTTTAAAACTTTTAGTTTATTTGTAATTTTACTTATGAATTCATTTATGGAGATTCTTTGTGTGACTATGAGTGGCTAAACACCCTATTTCTAAGGTTGAGGCTACAACATGATTGCTTAATTTTGGTTTGATTGTTGGTTGATGTATTTATCAAGTAATTGATTATTCTTGCATTCTTGTTTTACTATTCTAAAGCATCATGAACTTTAGGATAAATATAAGTCTCGAAACGAATTGACCATAGGAGTGGAGAGATAGAATGAAGAACGTAGGGAGTGTGGATCATGTCTTTAATTGTTATAAGCTAATTTTTAAAGTATGATATGTTGTTAGGATAGGGATATACCTAAATAACCCACTTGGTTAATGAAATAGGAAGATAGTTTAATGCATCCAAATTAAAGAATCACATCCCCACTCAACTATGTAGTTGTGAGATTAATTTGGGTAGATAAATTAAAGGATAACCATTCCTAAGTTGAAATATCAACCACCTATATTAATAATCACGATAAACACCAACACCGTCTAGAAACCTTAGTTATGCATGAATGTGAAGTAAATCCCTCTACCCTTGAACTCTCCATATATTGTTTACAATCCAAAGTACTTATCATTGTTATTTCGATTCTTTGGTTATGAAAACAAACTCAATCTCCTTTGGGTACAAATTGCACTTATTTAAATTCAATAGTGATACTTAAGTTGGATCATTTTCTAAGCACAAATTCCCAGTGGGATCGATATTTGGCTCGAAAGAGATACTTTATTACTTGCACGACCACGTACACTTGCGTGTGCACTTGGACACAACAAGTTTTTGGTGCCGTTGCTGGAGACTTGAAAAATTAGCAACCTTTTAATTTTTAGTTTTACTATTGTGATTGATAAATGCTAATACCTTAGTCTTAGATACTCATCTCATAGATACAGGTTTATGAAGCTAGTCAGCTGGCAAAGGATAAAGATTTGGTCCAACCAGATCCTGAGCCTAATCGTTACTTCTACTGGTTCAGAAGAGAAACAACATTTATCTACCCAATACCATAGGTTGAGCAGGATAAATAGGTCGAGGTAGTTCCTGAAGTCATGGTAGCACCAAGGACAGTGCACGATGTGGCAATCCTACTCACAACTAACGTTACCTTCGCCATTCTAAAATTGGAACCTAGAGGTACATTTGAGCTGAAACAGAATATGGTGCAATTGTTGCACTCGAGTGGACAGTTCACTGGTCAGAATCATGAAGAACCACAGGTCAATCTTTAGAATTTCTTAGAGATCAGTGATACATTTATTCCCGTAGAAGTCTCTATAGATTATGTGAGGCTCACTCTTTTCCCATTTTCACTCTTGGGAGAGGCAAAGAAATGGTTGAAGGTAGAATATTCAAATTCAACACAACATGTAATGACTTGGCAAAGAAGTTCCTCATTCAATTTTTCCATCAGCCAAAACTACAAAGTTGAGGAGTGAGATCTTGAGTTTTAAGTAGAAGCCAGATAAAAATATCTATCATACATGAGAGAGATTCAAGTATCTTCTCAGAGATTGTCTACATCACCAACAAACGAATGAGTTATTAGCTCATACTTTTGTTAAAAGTCTTGACCATAACACAAAGATTTTATTAGATTCAACGGCAGGTGGTCAAGCATTGGAGAAAACCTATGATGAATTTTATACTCTCCTCAACCGTATTGTACAATGTAATCCAGAGTGGTAGGGTAAGGTATATAGAAGTATGGTGAAGAACCTGTAGCTATGCTTGAGGTAGATAGTGTCACATCATTATCTTAATAGTTGCCTCTTTTCAGAACCAGATGATGACTCAGTTCAATAAGTTGAGTATGGCTCAACCTCAGACTTAGGTTAATACATGTAGCAGGTTCAGACTTGGTGTGAAACTTGTGGTAATAGTGGTCATTCTGTAGACTTATGTGCAGTAAATCCGAAGTCGGTAAGTTTTGTGGGCAATGCATAAAAAAGAATCACAACTATGGTAATGCCAACAACTGCAACTGACAGGGTCATCCCAACTACTCTTAGGGAAATAATCAGGGTCAAGCTCAGTAATTTCAGCTATAACAAAGTATTCAAAACAACATAGAAGCTAGTAATATAGAAGAGATTTTGAAAATGATTCTAGAAAATCAAGAACAAATGGATACAGAGATTAAAAATTAGTAATTGGCTCAAAAGAATTTAGAGACGCAAATGGGTCAATTAGCTCCGGCACAAAACACAAGACCTTAAGAGGGTTTTCCTAGTGATATAGATCAAAATACAAAGTAAGTTATAACAATCACCATGAGGAGTGGTAGAGATTTGATTGATGCATCTCCAAAGAAAAATCATGAGGTGCAAGTAGAGTTAATCACACCCAAGCAGACAAAAAAGCAAGTTGAGTCCAAAGAAACTAACAAAATAGGGAAGTCTAAGTACCCTAATGGAGAACCAGTTGAGGAACCTCAAAATAAACCACCACCACCATTCCCTCAAAAGCGTAGGAAAGACAAAAAGGATGCTTATTTTCAGAAGTTCTTTGCCATATTCAGAGAACTTCACATTAACCTTCCTTTGTTAGATGTTTTGCAGAGAATGCCCAAGTATGCTATGTACTTGAAGGATGTGATGATAAAAAAAGGAGGCTTGGTGATATAGAGATTGTAGCACTTACTAAAGAGTGCAGTTTTGTGATCATGAGAAATATGCCCAAAAAGGTCAAAGACCCTGGGAGTTTCACCCTCCCCATACAAATTAGTGAAAGTGATATGGTTCATGCTTTGAGAATTTAGGGGCGAGCATCAACTTGATGCACTTTTCAGTGTTTAATACTCTTAGGTTAGGGAAGCCAAGGCTTGTGCTACAAATGGAGAACATAATTAGAGTGGTCCATGAAGGAATTATTGAGGATGTTCTCATTAAGGTTGGTGAGTTCATTATTCCTGCTAAATTTATTGTTCTTGACTATGATGCAGGTGACAGGGTACTAATCATATTGAGACATCCATTCTTGTCTACTGGTGGAGTGTTGATAGATGTGAAAGAGGGCACGCTCAAGATTAGACAGAATGATGAAGAGGTAGTTTTCAGAGTGTACAAAACACTCAACACACCCTCACACTACAGAGATATATGCATGATCATAGAACTGAAAGTGGATGAGTGTGGGGTGGAGGAAATTAAACCTCTTATTACCTCTTCAAAATGTCGCTTGGAGTTGCCCAAGGTGACAAATAAGCCTAAACCTGCCAAACTAGAATGGAATCCTAAAAAGGTGAATGTAAGAGAATATGCAGACCTTGAGTGTGAGCACTCATGAGTTCATAAGAGGAGGAGAATGGGCCCCAAAAGGAAGGAAAAGGATGAGAGATTGTGGATGATAGTTGTGATATGAGTCGTACCGCAACAATAAATCAGGCGCTTATTGGGAGGCAACCCATGATGTATTAGAATTAGTTATTTTTATATAGTATCACCTTTGTTTTTATTTTTGTTTGTTTGTATTGCAGATAAGGGGAAGTCTGAGTACCCAAAATCTAAGATAAGGAGCATGATAAAATTACAAGTGTGGGGTCATCCTGACCCATTAATGGAGATAATGCCACTAGCTAGGCCTAGAGGCCTCAGGGAGTATTTCTATCCTTACTTTGATTTATACTTTGGGGACAAAGTATGATTTTATTGTGGGGTGGGGAATCTTATGATTTATTTAGGGTGAAGTGTGCTATAGGATTTTTATTTTTATTTATTAGTAAGTTTTTGATTAAATTTAAAAGATTTTATCTTTGTTTGTTTTTGGTTTATGTTTTCATTTAGTAGAAGCACACTTCACCCACCCCTCGATTTTTCTTTTTGGTTCTTTTCCAAGGGGCATCTCTTTGAACCCAATATCCTTTTTAATTATTTGGAGTAATTTTAATTTTCTTGTTATTTGATGCTCTTGTTGGGTGATACACATTATTACTTGATGCAAGTTGGTGTTGAATTCTAAGGCATGTTGTGAAAAATTGAATGACTTTTGTGAGACACTTAGGCTCTTTTATTTTACTCTTGTGTGATGTTGAATTAAATTTGAATTCTTGCAATTGCTTGGCTGAGAGTCTATAAGGATCCTTGTTTATTTGAACATCTGCCATGTGTGTGAGGATTTTGTTATATTCCATGTGTACATCTGATCTCTAGAACTTGCCTGGTGTGCTTGCAAAGCAAAATGAAGAATGTTGAGTTTAGGAGATGACATAGGCATTTCTTTGCTAGCCATGTTTTACACCTACTGTGTCTTTCCTTTTTGTATGATTTTAGTTAGCCCCGTTGAGCCTTTATCCTATTATTTTATAGCCTCATATGTAGCTTATTCCCATTCTTTCAATTGACTATAATTTGATCCAAAACTCCTAAGCGGTTTACTTGTAAAACTAAAATGTTAAGGAGTGGAAAAATAAAGAGAAAGAGTGAAAGTTAAGCCCCCAAAATAATAGATATTGGTGTTGTGAAAAAATTTATATGTTGTTGGTAGGGAGTAATTTAATGAAAATAGAAAAATTGATCAAAAGTGAATCATATGTTGATAGCAAATACTCCTGACTTAAGATGTGTAAGCTACCTTAAAGACATGGGGCAAAACAAAAAAAAAAGAGGTGGGAAGATAAAAGTGATGAAAAATAGGTTGGTTAGAGATGATTAATGTAGAGTATGATGTATTAAAGCGCTTAGGGAAGATAGTCACTATTACTGGCCATAATAGTTCCTACCCATCCCTTAGCCTACATTACAACCTGTAAATTCCTACTTGATCTTGAGCTTTGATAATTTGATATTAGTGGAGTACTACGCTAATGTGACATGTGAATTCCTTGTGAGAGTGAGTAGAATTTGATTCTTACACCTATTCTTGTGATAAATTGCATAGTTGTGAGTGAATATGGATGACTATCTTGTGGTGAGAGTGCATGTTTAATGATAGATAGGTGACTTATATGATCTCTTTGTTGAGTAATATGCATGAGTTTGCCAATATGATAGATTAAATTCATGAGGCTAGGAAGTTTTGAAGTAGTATTCATGTGTTTTAAATTGTAATATGACATGCCCATTGTTACTTTCTACTCATGTGGTCGTTGTAGTTCTACCTTGAGTTTCTTAGTTAAATTAGTAATGTAGAGTATTCCTTGATTGTGAGTATTGTAGAGAGTTGTTCGAGGACGAACAAGGCTTTAAGTGTGGGGTGGTGATCTTAGGCGTATTTATACACCTAAGTTTCATTATCTACGAGCATTTAACTTAGTTTTGAGGATAACTTAAGGGCATTAGTAAATTGTAAAGTGTGTATTTGTGTAGCTGTGTGCTAAGTTACATTTTTGTAGTGTTTAAGTTTCATTTGAAACAAGTTAAGAGTCAAAATGAACAAATAGAGTTTAGACGAGAAAACTAGTGTTGCTAGCTTGAGCTATGCTTGGTCTAGTGTACTTTGATTAGCTCTATTGTATTGTATGGACTAATTTTTTTTATGAGATGTTGTAGAAGAACATTGGACAATCTATGGAAGCTAAATTAAGCCTAAAAACAAGCCACAAAAAGTGGGGAATCAAGGAACAAGTGCACGAGGAGAAGAGAGCAAAAATCGGACGAACCCTCACACTTTGGAGGGGGCCATGCGCCGCAAGCCCCATGGCATGGGAGGAGGCCATGTACCGAACCTCATAAATAGTGGGAATGGGCATAACTCACACCCTCCATTGCAAGGAACTACTGGTTTGGGCACGCGTTAGCCATGCACCACTCCACCTATGGTGTGCGATGAGCCACGCGACGCACCCTCCCCCCACCCCCCAATCACGTCCCAATGTAGGTTTTTACGTGGTTTAAGTTGGGGAAAAGTTGTAAATGCATATGATTCGGTTGGTGAAGCCTATGGGAGACCTAAAGTACTATGTAAGGAGTACTTATCTACATTTACAAGACATCTTTGGATTAATACACAATTGGAGAAAGGAGAAGGCATTAAGGGCTTTACTCTAGGATTTTTCTTCTTTAAAATTTTTAGTTTCTTTGTAGTGTTACTTATGAATTCATTTATGGTGATTCTTTGTATGACAATGAGTGGCTAAAAACCCTTTTTCTAGGGTTGACGATACAACATGATTGCTGAATTATGGTTCGACTGTTGGTTAATGTGTTTATCAAGTAATTGATTATTCTTGCATTCTTGTTTTACTATTCTAAAGCGTCATGAACTTTAGGATAAATCTAAGTCTCGAAATGAATTAACCATAGGAGTGGAGAGATGGAATGAAGAATGTAAGAAGTGTGGATCCTGTTTTTAATTGTTATAAGCTAATTGTTAAAGGATGATTCGCAGTTAGGATAGAGATATGCCTAAACGCCACAATTGGTTAATGAAATGGGAAGATAGTTTAATGCATACGAATTAAAGACTCACATCCCCGATCAATGACGTAGTTATGAGATTAATTTGGGTAGATAACTTAGAGGATGACAATTCCCAAGTTATGCATGAATGTGTAGTAAATTCCTCAACCCTGCAACTCTCCATATATTGTTTACAATCCAAAGTACTTATTATTCTATTTCTATTCTTTAGTTATAAAAACAAACTCAATCTCTTTTGGTTATAAATAACACTTATTTAAATTCAATAGTGATACTTAAGTTGGATTGTTTGATAAGCACCAAGTCCCTTTAGGATCGATATTCGGCTCAAAAGAGCTACTTTATTATTTGCACGACCACGTACACTTGCGTGTGCGCTTGGACGCAATAAACCCTATCTGAAATCTGTTGTGCTGCCTGAACGGGCCTATTTGACTGACCATGATGATGATAAGGCTATTGCTGGCGGTACCTACCCTGAAAACCCCTACCTCTTAACTATGAGTCACTGTGGCCCCCACTATAACTGCCCATTTGATACAGCCTCTTATCATTGCCCCCTTGGACCTTATAATACATATCCTCTATAGTCTAAGCATAGTCAGAAATATCCATAAAAGACCTAACCGTAGCTACCACGATCTGAGTAGTTATGGAAATTGGAAGTCTCTGCACTCTGATAAAACACTGGATCCCCTAATAATTGGTCGGTAGAATCATAGTGGCATGTCTGGCCAACTCATGAAATGTCACGCCCCGAGTTCCAATGAGGCGGACTGGCACCCGAAGCCTATATGGCCCGAGAGAACCAATCTATACTCATGTACATTCGTATGCATATCCTCGGATGAATCTTATTATACCTCATGCAACTATACGGAAGTCATAAACATGGAAACATATGCCATATCTATCTATATATAAAACTTGGCCGTTGGGGCCATCAAGTAAAAACAGACATTCATCTCTTACATTCATATACCCATATATGTATACAAAAGCCTCTAACAAATGCATCAATAAGACCAACTTAAATTCGGGACAAGTCCCCGCTTTATACAATAGATACAACATCAAAACAAATGTACAACTGTGACTCGAAAAGCCCCCGAACCAACTGGAGCTCACCAAAAGTCGGCAAGTGATCAGCAACCTACTGTGGAGGTCTACTAGTACCTGTGCCTGCAACAAGTAAGGTAAGTCCCCCCAGGGGGTCAGTACGAAGAATGTACTGAGTATGTAAGGCTTATAAGAAACTGCATTATACATGATAACAACAATGGAGTCAATATAAAAGAAATAGTCAATACGGATAACCCTCGTTTTATATGTGGAACCATGTAAGTTTCTTCTGTTATTGTCATTTATGATTATTCTTTCATATCCTTATTATTCATATACTATCCTCCATATACCCCTTCATTCAAGAGAATTAACTTAACTCAAGAGACTTGCATCCAAGAGATTCTTCTATTCAAGAGATTCTTTCTTTGCTTTTACGCTCATCATCATTATTATTCATATACTTGGTTAGTAGGTTGTAAAATAACATTCATCCACCTTATCGGTGGGTTAATAATATAACATACTTCCACTCTATTGGTGGGTTAATAATATAACATACATCCACTTTATTGGTGGGTTAATAATATAACATACATCCACTCTATTGGTGGGTTAATAATATAACATACATCCACTATATTGGTGGGTTAATAATATAACATACATCCACTCTATTGGTGGGTTAATAATATAACATATACACACCTTTCTTCATTTCTTACTTGGGAGAGATTGATACTTTTACTTGTGAGAGATTGATACATTGAGGATCATGATATTATTAGAAACACATATATGCATTACCTCATTTCTTTACTTTCAAGAGATTGATACGCTCACTTATGAGAGATTGATACTTTTATTTGTGAGAGATTGATACTTTTGATAATTGTAACATTATTGGAACTTGGAACATTAAACAAAGGAAATGAGTCATGTGAATCACAATTGATGAATGAATAATGAGCATGTGAGTAACAATAATTAATAACCAGAAATGGGATACCTTTGAACATTTCGGAATAGAATAGGTACAATGTAAATATGACTAATATGTGCTGCAGAAAGATACGGAAAGAGTAACCTTACATACCTTATCTCCTCAATATGAATATACACTCCTATAGGTGAACAAAATAGTCCAACTCTGTCCTTACGTTTCACTCTACAACACAAGTACATAACGGAGTTCACATTAATAACTAACTATCTTAAAAATGCATAACGACCATCAATGAGTCACATAGTTGCCCTAGAATATTATTTCACCCTTGAAAATACCATTCATGGAATTATCATACCAACAATACCACAAAATTCTACACATTGGCCAATACATCATAACCAATAGCATGCCACACCGAGTTCATACTTTACACTTCTCCATCAACACAACATCACAATTACCCCACCAAGTCATCTTAATACACTCCACAACATCATATCGACAATAATTCCATAAATCATACTTATGGCAAAATAACAAGTTAAGGAACATAACCACTCCATACATGTTGATGTTTCATCCATACCATGCACTTTCATCAAAACCACAAGTCTACTTCCAAGTTTAAATCACATAGATGGCACATCTTTTAGCAAAAAGCAAAAGTGCCCTACTCAACCTTTGTAGACATAACCATCATGATCTACACCATCCCTCATGCATATAATATAGTAAATCACAATAATAAACATTTACCCAAGCTTGCTAATGGATGATCTTATCCAAGAAGATGGCTTAGGGTTTTAAGAGATGAGAGAAATCTTGGGAAATTTATAGAAATGTGATGTGTTTCTTTGAATAAAAATCAGATTTTTCCACATATATATAGGCCCTCAAGTCATCTTGGCATTAAATGCCATGTTTAATTGGTCAATGGTAGAAGAATGGGTCATTTTGCCCTCTTGGGCCTGGCATTTTGGTCTCTCTTTGGGCTTTAAATTGAGACCAATTACCCATGTTATCTTAACCCACCAAATATAACGTATAATCCACCATATATCTCATGTTCAAATAATTCTATAAATGTCTCGATAATATTCACTTATGAGATTTCCATTCGTAGCCTCAATCGAAAAATAGAAATTCTAGTCGCTCATGGCTTAGTTGGGCCTAATTTGTTGAAACACTTGTGAAGAAGAATAAGCCCCAACTCGGATGCTAAATGCGCTTAAGAATAGTCCTACTATGATGGAGTAATGATACTATGACTTAAAAGTCTTATATATATCATAATAGTCGAAGAAAATTTTTTGCGAAAACCACCCCGGCACGCCGCTTGGCGCGCCCCTTTGCTGCCTGTGAAAACAAAAATTTGGGACAGAGCAGCCTGGCACTCCCTTTACAGCGTCCTATGCCAAATTTTTGATTTTTACTTTTCTTTGCGGATTTGGTTGGATCTTTCAAGTCCCAACCTTTTGCTTACCTCTTAGCTTTAAGATTCTTTGCTTGGATGTCCCTTAAACCACATTTTTCCACCCCACAAATGCTCCATAAAGTCACAAACGCCACCCACTACAAAGGTCTAACCACATGTACTAGGCCCAATATCAAATATTTCATCAATGACACTACAACATACATACCTATGGCTCTCCACACCTAAGTAAACATTGTTCAAAGGTCTCAAGTAGGGTCAGAAATGTACGGGGTGTTACAATCTTCCCCCCTTAGGAACATTCGTCCTCGAATGTTAACAATATTTTTTTTCTAATTACAACCAATGCATCTCTATCGTAGTATTTATATATATACACATATACTTAATGCCCATAGATACTTACTTGTTATTGCTCCATTTCCGCACTTTGAATGTTTTTTTCCATTTGAAACGGATGAGGGTACTTGGATTTCATCATTTCTTCAGCTTCCCATGTGATCTCCTCTACTTATTGATTCCACCAAAGTACCTTTACGGAAGCTACTTCTTTATTTATTAACCTCTTCATTTGTCGATCTAGAATCTCTTGATAATTTCATATGACCTATATAACGTGGACTCAATTTCCCTTTCTTTCCATATAACGCTCCATAAGGTGCCTTTTTGATATTCACACGATAGCTCCTATGGTAAGAAAATTACACATGAAGTAAATGATCGTCCTAACAGCTGTTAAAGTCCTATAAGCAAGCTCATAAGTGTTTATATAGTGCGTTCTGCTTATCCATCTTGCCTGAGGATTTTAACTTTATTTGGATTCCCACACTCTTTTGAAAAGATTTTTTTTCCAACAATATACAGTAACTTGATCTCCCATGACTAATACCATAGCAATTGGAATTCCCTGTATTTGTTCTATTTCTTAACCCACAACTTTGCAAAGTATTCAGCTGTATAAGAAATCTTGACAGGTAAAACATGTACTAAATTGGTAAGCCTGTCAGCTATCACCCATATGGAATTAAATTGACGAAATATACAAGGAAAACTTGTGATGAAGCCTATGTTAATCATAGCCTTTTTCCACACTGGGAGATTTCTATATTGCTTATAACCTCCAGATTCCTGATGCTCTACGTTTTACTTGTTGACAATTCGGACCATGAGTTAGAATTTTTGCAATGTTCTTTTCATGTAACCTTATCAATACATCTTTTTCAACCCATGGTACCTTTTGGTTGCTCCCAAATGAATAGAATTTCGTAAATTGAGCATTACAGTATTCCCTCTTGCGTAAGATCAAATGCGTTTGTCATAGAATCCGCATACCACTTTTCTTTTTCACTTTCGCCACAAATGAAGACCCTGCCACATTTTACACTATAATTCTTTCATCTAAAGTCTCAAGAAGATGAACTAGCCACCTTGACTATACCTTGTTTTTCCATAACCTGACCCTTAGTGTTTCCTATTACTTTGCGGCTTAATACACCTATTATCACATTTACTTTTCCCGGCTGGTGTCATATATAAACATCGTAGCCTTTTAACATTTCCAACCACCTTTGCTATTTTTAGTTTAGATCCTTCTATTTAAAGATATATCGCAAACTCTTGTAATCATTATATATATCAACCTGAACCCCATACGAATAGTGGCGCCATATCTTTAAAACAAATCTCACCATTGCTAACTCAAAATCATGTGTAGGATAAGTGATCTCATGTGAGCGCAATTGTCTTGAGACATACGCTATTACGGTACCATGTTACGTCAATACACATCCTATACAATGTGACCCAAGTACGATTACAAGTTTTAACCAAAAATTAGGTTTAGCGAACTTTGCATATAGATTACGGTCACGAAGAATCCATAACACTTGTCGCAACTTATTAGCATGGTTCTCTCGTGAGCTTGAATGTCATTTCTAAATGTGGTCTCACACATATCTAACCATGGCTTGTATCACCCTATTCATAACCCACAAACACTACTAGTGCAACCATTAGTTCAAATGACATAACTCACACTCAATAATGACCATACCATGTTTGGGAAACTGTCTTGGGTATATATTTCCTTTAACCCTTACTTGATGATAACTCATTCTCAAGTCAATCCTTGAGAAATCTTTGGCACCCTGTAATTGGTCAAATACCTTATAGATTTTGGAGAGGGCATATTTATTCTTAATTTTCACCCCCTTCAGTTATCAATAATCTATACACATTCTCAATGTGCCATTTTCCGTACAAATAATAATAATGCACCCCAATGGGATATCATATGATAGGGTAGAGCCCGAATTAATCAATGCATATATATTCTATGAAAAGACAGATATTATACCTGTGCCCACGTCAGGAGAAATCTCCAAATTATGTCGGTCAACTAGAGCATAGGTGTGATTTTACGCTCCACTGGAACTAGCTGCTCCTCTAGCCCCTCTGCCACGACCAGCAGGTTGTGCACCTCTACCCAGAGGAGGCACCGATGATGTTGATGCGACGGTAGGTCCCATGGGTCATGCCATGCTACCCGTGTTCCTTTGTAGACACCCTCTTACCATGTGCCCTGGCACGCTGCAAAAATAGCAAACATTCATTTCGACCCGGCATTCACCTGCATGAAACTTCCTGCAGCGCTGACAAAACTGATGAAAAAACCTCGAGTGGTTCACACCTCCTTGGGCTCGATACCCCAATGCCCGTACATACTGAGTTCCACTTCTTTGCCCAATCTGGTTGCCTCTAATCCCTTGGAATAGAGGGGGAATATTTGTTGTGAAATGAGGAAATGATGGCCTAGGCGGTTTGGGAAAACTCCAAGGCCCAAATCCTCCTCGGGACGCCATGAACTGTCCCATGGGTTTCACCCTCTTTGACGATCTTACTTCCAATTCCTGCATCTTTCTCCTTTTCCCCTGTCCCTCCTTCTGCTGCACAGGAGCTTGTCTTCGAGCTTGTGCAGCAACTACATGGGTTAATATTTGCACCGCACTCATTAAATCTTGCTCAATAGTATTATCAGGCAGTTCCGAAGATACTTCTCTCCTTCTAGGCTCTTCTGGAGATGGAAAAGTAGAAGAAGCCCGCGATGTAAATTCAGTGTCAGCACCACCTTGACTAACTGGGTCAGGTGGTGATCTACTCGATCCTTCTCTGGCAAGTATAACAACCTACTTACCCTTGCCTCTACCTCGTCTTGTCATCGGCATATTACTATAACAAAGAGAATCAATTCCAATGGTTAGATACGATGCCACTTACCACATTGGCTCTATTCCACGATCTAGGAATGAAGAAAAGAAACAACTCCTAAATGTCCCATAGCCTCCTACTTATAAATGTGGTGCACAACACATCGATAAGTAAGACTCTACTCAGACACGGCTTTGTAGACACCCTTAGAACGACCTGCTCTGATACCACTTTTTGTCACGCCCCGAGTTCCAACGAAGCGGACTGGCACCCGAAGCCGATATGGCTCGAGAGAACCAATCTATGCTCATGTACATTCGTATGCATATCCTCCGATGAATCTTATTATACCTCATGCAACTATGCGGAAGTCATGGACATGGAAACATATGCCATATCTATATATATATGAAACTTGGCCGTTGGGGCCATCAAGTCAAAACGGACATTCATCTCTTACATTCATATACCCACATATGTCTACAAAATCCTCTAACAGATGCATCTATAAGACCAAATTAAATTCGAGACAAGTCTCTGCTTTATACAACATTTACAACATCAAAACAAATGTACAACTGTGACTCGAAAAGCCCCAAACCAACTGGAGCTCACCAAAAGTCGACAAGTGATCAGCAACCTACTGTGGAGGTCTACTAGTACCTGTGCCTGCAGCAAGTAAGGTACGTCCCCCAAGGGGGTCAGTACGAAGAATGTACTGAGTATGTAAGGCTCAAACGAAACTGCATTATACATGATAACAACAATGAAGTCAATATAAAAGAAATAGTCAATGCGGATAACCCTCGTTTTATATGTAGAACCATATGCGTTTCTTCTGTTATTGTCATTTATGATTATTCTTTCATATCCTTATTATTCATATACTATCCTCCATATACCCCTTCATTCAAGAGAATTACCTTGACTCAAGAGACTTGTGTCACGCCCCAAATTCCATTGAGGCGTGATTGTCACCCGTAGCCGATAAGGCCCGAGAGAACCAAGCTTTGCTTCTATTCATTCATATGCATGCCATAAGAATCATCACCACCTCGTAAAGACATAAAATTCTAACTGCAGAAATCATGGAGCATTATATATCTCTTACGTTACATACCCACCTTGGTCTACAAAAGCCTCTAACAGGAGTACACACATAAACATCTTAAATTCGGGACAAGTCCCCAATTGACACAACATTACAGTACCAAAACAAATGTACAAAAGAGACCCAAAAAGCCCCGAACCAACTGGAGCTCACCAAATATCGGCAAAAGATCCGCAACCTACTATCGAGGTCTACTAGTACCTGTGCCTGCAGCAAGTAAGGTAAATTTCTCCAAAGGGGTCAGTACGAAGAATATACTAAGTATGTAAGGCCATAAGAAACTATATGATACATCAATACTTCAAGGGAATCAAATATAATTAAAGAACCAATATGGATGATTCATCACTCTATATGTATGGAAATATGTACATTAGATGGATTACTTCTTTTATCATTACGCTTATTCTTTCCTTCACCACTCACCTCTTCATTCACTACTCATCCTTCCTTTCTTATAATGCCCGGGCCCCAAGTTGATCAGTTGGTAATCAACAGTTTTTAGGATCGACCCATGCTAGGCTTTCCTTTTTACCCCTGGGATACCACCCGTAGAAGCGGGATCGACCCATGCGAGGTATTTTAACCCCATGGGATACCACCTGTATATATTGGGATCGACCCATGCGAGGTATTTTAACCCCATGGGATACCACCCAAGAAAACATCACTTCTCTTCACAACATTACTCCTTTAATCTTGGGAAAAGTTCATTCGATGATTATATCAGTATTGGAAAATACATAGATGCTTCACTTTATGCCTTTGCGTTCATGAGATTGATACTTTTGGAATTGTAACATTATTGGAAGCTTTGGAACACAACATTATTGAAACTTGGAATCGTGTCTATAAGTATGTTGTACATGAATGATAGATGATTACATGAAATGAGATTCCTTAGGATATTTCAGAATAGAATAGGTACAATGTCAATGTGACTAATTTGTGCTGCAGAAAGATACGGAAAGAGGAACCTTACATACCTTAATTCCCCAATATGGATAAACAATCTAACTTGTGAATACAACACTTCAGCTTTCCCTTTATAGCTACTCTACACACAAGTACATAATGAAGCTTACATTAACCACTTACTTCATTTCAAGTGTATAACATGATAATAAGTTACATAATTGTCACACAACGCCATTTCACCTTCGTACAATATCATGTACTGCTTTACCATTACCAAAACAAGTCACAGATCACCCATGATAATATACATCACTAACATTCCACACCAAGATCATACTTTACACTTCCCCTTCAATACTATGCTACGTTTAGGTCATTATGTCGCATAAACGTCTTTCACAACAACACATTAAATTCAATCCATACTTTATATAACTCACCATACCTCCAAGTTACTCCTTTAAGGTCATTCATAAGTTAATAATTGCACCCAAGAAGGTTAGAGGGGTTTCGGGGATCATTACGGGACAAAAACATGCAAAATGGGACCCTGGGGGTCTGGAGGGGCCATCTGCGCGCGTAGGTGGGTGACCTATGGCTGAAGGTGCCCTTCTAGACACTTCCAGGGACACCTGTGTTGGCATCTGCGCCCGCAGGTGCCCGTCTGCGTGGGCGGATGCCCAAATTCGGCCATCGGGGTTCGTTTTTGGGTCCTTTGTCGTATTAAATGGTTCATGGCCATAACCAAGATTTAATTTACATATTTTTGATCAAACTAATACCAATGAACAACCCTGATCTCACAACACACAAAAGCATCACCAAAATCACATTTTCCTTTCATTATGTCACCAATTCCGTACACTTTTTCCATAACAACACTTTACAAAGTGACACATAAGGAGAAATCAAATTAGGGACATAACCATATCATACATGTTGATGTTCAAACCATCAACTCAATTCTTTCAAGACCATAAGTCCACTTTCAAGTTCAAGTCACCAAAATAACACAACTTGTGTCACATAAGCAAAAGTGCACCAATCAACACTTTTAGACATAACCATCACAATCCATACCATCTCTTATGCACATAACATATTAGACCACAAGAATAAACACTTATCAACACTTACAAGGTGATGATATTGGCAAAATAAGTGTAGTAGCCTTGGCTTGGAGAATGGTTTCTTTTTGGTCTTCTTGGAAAGTCTAGAAATTTCAAGAAATGGCAAGGTGTATTTTGTGATTAAAATCTGATTTTTTGAGCTATATATATATATCATACTTAGCCATTATTGAGTCAAAGATGAGGTGTCTATTTGGTCATTAATGCATGGATCAAGAATGGGTTAGTTTGTTCCTTTTTGGGCCATGTCTTCTTGTTATTTTGGGCCAATTTTTAAGCCCATTCACCAAGCTGAATTAAGTCCAACAATTCAATGTAAAAATTCATCAAAGCTCTTATGTTTCAATATTTCCATGAATGTTACGGAAATTACCTAGGTTAAGTTCGGAAACATACGGGGTGTTACATTCTTCCCCCTTAGAAACATTCGTCCTCGAATGTTAGTAACATGATTCACATTAAACAAGTACAAGTCTAAGAGCATTCTTAATGTAATCATATAGATATATACTCGAAGCTTATAAATACTTACTTGTCATTGTTCCGATCTTATATCGTGAGTTTGTCCTTCCCTTTGGAACAGATGAGGATACTTGGATTTCATCATTTCTTCAGCTTCCCATGTGACCTCTTCTATTTGCTGATTTCTCCAAAGTATCTTTACAGAAGTGACATCTTTGTTTCTCAACCTCTTCACTTGTCTATCCAGAATGGCAATAGGTATCTCCTCATAGGTAAGTTCCTCTGTAACCTGTACATCATCAATAGGAGTAAAACGAGATGGATCTCCTATGCATTTTTGAAGCATCGAGACATGGAATACTGGATGAACTGTGGAGAGTCCTTGGGGTAGCGCCAACTCATACGCAACTTGGCCAAATCGACTAATAATTTCATATGGGCCTATATACCGTGGACTCAATTTTCCTATCTTTTCGAATCGCTTTACCCCTTTCATCAGTGACACCTTTAAAAATACCCAATCACCTATGGCGAATTCAAGACCTCTTCTTCTAACATCAGCGTAGGACTTGTGTCGACTCTGGGCCGTTTGTAATCACTGTTGAATCACTTTAACTTTATCCATAGCCTGATGAAAAAGATCTTTCCCAAGTAAAGCAGTTTCACCCGCTTCAAACCATCCGATGGGTGATCTATATTTCCTTCCATACAAAGCCTCATAAGGTGCCATTTTAATACTTGAATGATAGCTATTATTGTAAGCAAACTCAATAAGTGGCAAATGGTCATCCCAACTGCCTTGAAAATCTAACGTGCAAGCTCGTAGCATATCTTCAAGTGTCTGGATAGTATGTTCTGCTTGTCCATAAGTCTGAGGATGGAAAGCCATACTTAGATTCACTTTTGTACCCAAACACTGCTGAATAGATCTCCAGAAATGCGCAGTAAACTGAGTTCCCCTGTCTGATATAATGGAGATCGGAATCCCATGTAACCATACTATCTTTTTCACATATAATCTTGCATAATCTTCTGCTATATAGGTGGTCTTGACTGGTAGAAAATGCACTTACTTGGTAAGTCTGTCCACTATAACCCATATAGAATCAAATTTCCGCAGTGTACGAGGCAAACCTGTGATGAAGTCTATATTAATCATATCCCATTTCCAAACTGGAAGATTGTTACATTGCATGTAACCTCCTAGTTTTTGATGCTCTACCTTTATTTATTGACAATTTGGGCACTGAGCGACAAATTCTACAATGTTCTTTTTCATATTTCCCCACCAATAAACTTCTCTTAAATCATGGTACATTTTGGTAGCACCCGGATGAATAGAATAGCGCGAATGATGCGCCTCTGTCATAATTTTTTTTCTCAGCTCATCTATATCCGGCACACATAATCTACCTTGGCATTGAAGCACCCCTTCTTGTGTAAGATCAAATGCCTTTGTCAGATTCTGTTGCACATTTTCTTTTAGTTGCAATAATGCAGGATCTGCAAACTACTTCTCTTTCACTTCAGCTATCAATAAAGATTCAGCCGCATTTTGTACAATAACTCCTTCGTCTGAGGATTCAAGAAGACGAACCCCCAAACTGGGTAATTGATGTAGATCTTTGATTATCCCTTGCTTGTCAGTCAATTGGCCACTAGTGTTTTCTACTACCTTACGGCTCAATGCATCAGCTACCACATTTGCCTTCCCTGGATGATATAGAATATCAATATCATAATCCTTTAAGAGCTCTAACCACCTTTGTTGCCTCAAATTAAGTTCTTTCTACTTAAAGATATATTGCAAACTTTTGTGATCGGTATATATATCAACATGAACTCCATACAAATAATGACGCCATATATTTAAAGCAAAAACCACCGCTGCTAATTCAAGATCATGTGTGGGATAGTTTCTTTCATGTGGCCGCAACTGTCTTGAGGCATATGCTATGACATTACCGCGCTGCATCAATACACATCCGAGGCCAACCCCGAAAGCATCACAATACACTGCATAGACTTCGATACCTTCGAGAAGTACTAAAACTGGTGTGGAGGTTAATTTATCTTTCAACTCTTGGAAGCTTTTCTCACATGCATCATTCCACTGAAATTTAACTGCCTTATGTGTAAGCTTCGTTAGAGGGGCAGCAATGGAGGAAAAACCTTGCACAAATCTTCGGTAATAACCTGCCAGTCCAAGAAAACTATGAATCTCTGTGGGTGTCGTAGGTCTTGGCCAATTTTTCACCACTTCAATCTTCTGTGTATCAACCTGTATCCCTTCATCTGACACAATGTGACCCAAGAATGCAACTGATTTTAACCAAAACTCACACTTAGAGATCTTTGCATACAACTTACGCTCATGGAGAATCTGTAACACTTGCCGTAAGTGATTAGCATGGTCCTCTGGTGATCTTGAATAAACCAAGATGTCATCTATAAATATTGTGACAAACACGTCCAGAAATGGCTTAAACACCCTATTCATGAAATCCATGAACACAGCTGGTGCATTTGTTAGTCCAAATGACATAACTAAAAATTCATAATGGCCATACCGTGTTTGGAAAGCTGTCTTGGGCACATCTTCTTCTCTGACCCTGACTTGATGGTAAACCAATCTCAAGTCGATCTTTGAAAAACACTTGGCACCTGTAACTGATCAAACAAATCATCAATTCGAGGGAGGGGATATTTGTTCTTGATCGTTACCTTATTCAATTGCCGATAGTCAATGCACATTCTCAGTGTGCCATCTTTCTTTCGTACAAATAATACTGGTGCACCCCACGGGGACATACTAGGTCGAATGAAGCCCTTGTCCAGTAAATCCTTCAACTACTCCTTCAATTCACGCAATTCTACTGGAGCCATTCTATATGGAGGAATAGAGATAGGCTGAGTGCCTGGAATCACATCAATGCCAAACTCTACTTCCCGTTCTGGGGGTAAGCCTGGAAGATCCTCTGAAAATACATCAAGAAATTCATTGACTACTGGAACCGACTGCGGAATTAATGGTTCCACATCATTATCTTTCACTCGTACCAAGTAACATATATACCCCTTGGCAATCATTTTCCTTGCTTTCAAATAGGAAATAAATTTTCCTCTTGGTGCCCCTATATTACCCTGCCATTCGAGAATATTTTCTTGCGGAAAACAAAAATGTACCTTCTTGGCTCAGCAATCCACCGTGGTATAACAAGAGGCTAACCAATCCATTCCCATGATAACATCAAAATCTATCATGTCTAGTTCAACAAGATCAGCCAGTGTATCACGACCATACATAGTCACTACACAATTACGATATACTCTTTTTGCAATAATATTTTCACCAATCGGTGTAGACACTTCAATTGATTTAATTAGTAATTCTGGTTCCTTTGCAAATTTCGCAGCAATCAATGGAGTGCCATAGGATAATGTAGAACTCATGTCAATCAATGCATATACATTATATGAAAATATGGATAATGTACCTGTGACTACGTCAGGAGATGCCTCTGAATTCTGTCGGTCTACCAGAGCATAAGTATGATTCTGAGTTCCACTAGAACTGGACGCTCCTCTGGCACCTCTACCATGACCCGCAGGCTGTGCACCTCTGCCTCGGGAAGGAACCGATGATGATAACGCAACGGTTGATCCCGCAGGTCGCGCCACATTACCCAAGCCTCTTTGTGGGTAGTCTCTCATCATATGCCCTGTCATACAGCACCAAAAACAAACATTTAACCCACGCCGACATTCACCTAAGTGAAACCGTTCACATTGCTGACATGGCTGATGAGAAAATCCCATAGTCTGCGAACCTCGAATCCCACTATTCTGCCCAACATTGCTACCTTTAAACCCTCAGAACTGAGCTTGAGTGCCTGCTGTGGAATAAGAAAATGACGGTCTCGGCGGTCTAGGAAGCATCCGAGGTCTAGATTCTCCTTGGGACACCATAGACTGTCCCATAGGTCTAGCTCTTTTGGACTGTCCTCGTTCAGATTCATGTAACCTTCTTCTCTGTCTTTGGTCCTCCATTTTCTGGGCGAAAACTTTAATTCTCGCTATATCCATGTCTTTGTTTAAGGCAGCAATAGTGCAATCTCGTACCAAATTTAGCTCCAGCCTGTCCACATATCTATGGACTCTATCTGTCATCGTAGCCACTACATTGGGAGCATATCGGGCCAAAGAATTAAATTGTAGACTGTATTCTCTGACACTAAGATTCCCTTGATGCAGATTCAAAAATTGATTCACACGAGCCTCACGGATCTCATAAGGAAGGTAGTGATCAAGGAAAACCGCTTTAAATTCTTCCCAATTAGGTGGATTTACACCGACTCCCCAAGATTTCTTCCAATCTCCATACCATAATATCGCCTCTCCTTTCAATCTATATACAACAAGTTCAACTGTTTCTACCCCAGTTATCTGGATAACATCTAAGGCCCTTTGAATCTGATCTATAAAGTCTTGTGGATCTTCATTCAGATCTGATCCAGTAAATGTAGGAGGATCTAATTTCAAGAAATCCTTGGTCCGTCGACTAGCTGCTCTCGCTGCACTATCATCTCCTATCATCGGACCACCTTGTCCCTGAACCTGTGCAGCAATTATTCTAGTCAACATCTGCACTGCATTCTTTAAGTCCTGGTTTATAGTATTCACTGGTGGTTCTACCGGTACGTCTCTTCCTCTTGACTCTTCTGAAATTGGAAGAGTAGAAGAAGCCTGTGAGGCCATCTCTAGTTCAGCACCGCCTTGATTAATTGGTTCAGGCGGGGCTCTACTAGTTCCTTCTCCAGCAATTCTGTCTATTCTCTTACTTTTACCTTTACCTCTTCTTGTCATCGGCATTTTGCTATAACATACAAGGACAACAAGGTTTATGGTCAGAAACAAGTACACCTATAACTTTGGATCTAATGCACGATCTAGGAATGAAGGAATGAAACAACTCCTTAATGTCCTGTAGCCTCCTACTTATAAATGTGGTGCACAACACATCGATAAGTAAGACTCTACTCAGACACGGCTTTGTAGACACCCTTAGGACGACCTTCTCTGATACCACTTTTGTCATGCCCCAAATCCCATTGAGGCGTGATTGGCACCCATAGCCGATAAGGCCCGAGAGAACCAAGCTTTGCTTCTATTCATTCATATGCATGCCATAAGAATCATCACCGCCTCGTAAAGACATAAAATGCTAAGTGCGGAAATCATGGAGCATTATATTTACACATATAAGAAACTTGGCCGTTAGGGCCATCAAGTCAAGGTGGACATACATCTCTTACGTTACATACCCACCTTGGTCTACAAAAGCCTCTAACAGAAGTACACACATAAACATCTTAAATTCGGGACAAGTCCCCGCTTGACACAACATTACAGTACCAAAACAAATGTACAAAAGAGACCCGGAAAGCCCCGAACCAACTGGAGCTCACCAAATATCGGCAAAAGATCCGCAACCTACTATCGAGGTCTACTAGTACCTGTGCCTGCAGCAAGTAAGGTAAATTTCTCCAAAGGGGTCAGTACGAAGAATATACTGAGTATGTAAGGCCATAAGAAACTATATGATACATCAATACTTCAAGGGAATCAAATATAATTAAAGAACCAATATGGATGAGTCATCACTCTATATGTATGTAAATATGTACATTAGATGGATTACTTCTTTTATCATTACGCTTATTCTTTCCTTCACCACTCACCTCTTCATTCACTACTCATCCTTCCTTTCTTACAATGCCCGGGCCCCAAGTTGATCAGTGGGTAATCAAAAGTTTTCAGGATCGACCCATGCTAGGCTTTCCTTTTTGCCCCTGGGATACCACCCGTAGAAGCGGGATCGACCCATGCGAGGTATTTTAACCCCATGGGATACCACCTGTATATATTGGGATCGACCCATGCGAGGTATTTTAACCCCATGGGATACCACCCAAGAAAACATCACTTCTCTTCACAACATTACTCCTTTAATCTTGGGAAAAGTTCATTCGATGATTATATCAGTATTGGAAAATACATTGATGCTTCACTTTATGCCTTTACGTTCATGAGATTGATACTTTTGTAATTGTAACATTATTGGAAGCTTTGGAACACAACATTATTGAAACATGGAATCATGTCTATAAGTATGTTGTACATGAATGATAGATGATAACATGAAATGAGATGCCTTAGGACATTTCGAAATAGAATAGGTACAATGTCAATGTGACTAATATGTCCTGCAGAAAGATACAGAAAGAGTAACCTTACATACCTTAATTCCCCAATATGGATACACAATCTAAATCGTGAATACAACACTTCAGCTTTCCCTTTATAGCTACTCTACACACAAGTACATAATGAAGCTTACATTAACCACTTACTTTATTTCAAGTGTATAACATGATAATAAGTTACATAATTGTCACACAACGCCATTTCACCTTTGTACAATATCATGTACTGCTTTACCATTACCAAAACAAGTCACAGATCACCCATGATATCATACATCATTAACATTCCACACCAAGATCATACTTTACACTTCCCCTTAAATACTATGCTATGTTTACGTCATTATGTCGCATAAATGTCTTTCACAACAACACATTAAAGTCAATCCATACTTGATATAATTCACCATACCTCTAACGTACTCCTATAAGGTCATTCATAAGTTAATAATTGCACCCAAGAAGGTTAAAGGGGTCTCGGGGATCATTACGGGACAAAAACATGCAAAACGGGACCCTGGGAGGTATGGAGGGGCCACCTGCTCGTGCAAGTGGGTAACCTACGGCCGCAGGTGCCCTTCTGGACACTTCCAGGTCCACCTGCGTTGGCATCTACGCCCGCAGTTGCCCGTCTGCGTGGGCGGATGCCCAAATTCGGCCACCGGGGTTCGTTTTTGGGTCCTTTTTCGCATAAAATGGTTCATGGACATAACCAAGCTTTCCTTTACATATTTTTGATCAAACTAATACCAATGAACAACCATGATCTCACAACACACAAAAGCATCACCAAAATCACATTTTCCTTTCATTATGTCACCAATTCCGTACACTTTTTCCATAATAACACTTTCCAAAAGTGACACATAAAGAGAAATC
This sequence comes from Capsicum rhomboideum, assembly GCA_031232105.1. Lineage (NCBI taxonomy): Eukaryota > Viridiplantae > Streptophyta > Magnoliopsida > Solanales > Solanaceae > Capsicum > Capsicum rhomboideum. Next base: position 38,978,767 of record CP124719.1, on the reverse strand, counting down.
AAATTAGGGACATAACCATATCATACATGTTGATTTTCAAACCATCAAATCACTTCTTTCAAGACCATAAGGACACTTTCAAGTTCAAGTCACCAAAATAACACAACTTCTGTCACATAAGCAAAAGTGCACCAATCAACACTTTTAGACATAACCATCACAATCCATACCATCTCTTATGCACATAACATATTATACAACAATAATAAACACTTAAAAACACTAACAAGGTGATGATCTTGGCAAAATAAGTGTAGTAGCCTTGGCTTGGAGAAGGGTTTCTTTTTGGTCTTCTTGGAAAGTCTAGAAATTTCAAGAAATGGCAAGGTGTATTTTGTGATTAAAATCTGATTTTTTGAGCTATATATATATCATCCTTAGCCAATATTAAGTCAAAGATGAGGTGTCTATTTGGTCATTAATGCATGGATCAAGAATGGGTTATTTTGTTCCTTTTTGGGCCATGTCTTCTTGTTATTTTGAGCCAATTTTTAAGCCCATTCACCAAGATGAATTAAGTCCAACAATTCAATGTAAAAATTCATCAAATCTGTCATGTTTCAATATTTCCATGAATGTTATGAAAATTACCTAAGTTATGTTCGGAAACATACGGGGTGTTACAACTTCCCTCCAAGAGATTCTTCTAATCAAGAGATTCTTTCTATTCAAGAGATTCTTTCTTTGCTTATACGGTCATCATCATTATTATTCATATACTTGGTTAGTAGGTTGTAAAATAACATTCATCCACATTATCGGTGGGTTAATAATATAACATACATCCACTCTATTGGTGGGTTAATAATATAACATACACCCACTCTATTAGTGGGTTAATAATATAACATACATCCACTCTATTGGTGGGTTAATAATATAACATATACACACCTTTCTTCATTTCTTACTTGGGAGATATTGATACTTTTACTTGTGAGAGATTGATACATTGAGGATCATGATATTATTGGAAACACACATATATGCATTACCTCATTTCTTTACTTTCAAGAGATTGATACACTCTCTTATGAGAGATTGATACTTTTATTTGTGAGAGATTGATACTTTTGATAATTGTAACATTATTGGAACTTGGAACATTAACCAAAGAACATGAGTCATGTGAATCACAATTGATGAATGAATAAGGAACATGTGAGTAACAATAATTAATAACTGGAAATGGTATACCTTTGAACATTTCAGAATAGAATAGGTACAATGTCAGTTGCAGAAAGATACGAAAAGAGTAACCTTACATACCTTATCTCCTCAATATGAATATACACTCCTATAGGTGAACACAATAGTCCAACTTCATCCTTACGTTTCACTCTACAACACAAGTACATAACGGAGTTCACATTAATAACTAACTATCTTACAAATGGATAACGACCATCAATGAGTCACATAGTTGCCCTAGAATATTATTTCACCCTTGAAAATACCATTCATGGAATTATCATACCAACAATACCACAACATTCTACACATTGACCAATACATCATAACCAATAGCATGTCACGCCGAGTTCATACTTTACACTTCTCCATCAACACAACATCACAATTACCCCACCAAGTCATCTCAATACACTTCATAACATCATATCGACAATAATCCCATAAATCATACTTATGGAAAAATAACAAGTTAAGGAACATAGCCACTCCATAAATGTTGATGTTTCATCCATACCATGAACTTTCATCAAAACCCCAAGTCTACTTCCAAGTTTAAATCACATAGTTGGCACATCTTTTAGCAAAAAGAAAAATTGCCCTACTCAACCCATGTAGACATAACCATCATGATCTACACCATCCCTAATGCATATAATATAGTTAATCACAATAATAAACACTTACCCAAGCTTGCTAATGGATGATCTTGTCCAAGAAGATGGTTAGGGTTTTAAGAGATGAGAGAAATCTTGGGAAATTTATAGAAATGTGATGTGTGTTTCTTTGAATAAAAATCAGATTTTTCCACATATATATAGGCCCTCAAGTCATCTTGGCATTAAATGCCATGTTTAATTGGTCAATGGTAGAAGAATAGGTCATTTTGCCCTCTTGGGCCTGGCATTTTGGTCTCTCTTTGGGCTTTAAATTGAGCCCAATTACCCATGTTATCTTAACCCACCAAATATAATGTATAATCCACCATACATCTCATGTTCAAATAATTCTATAAATGTCTCGATAATATTCACTTACGAGATTTCCATTCGTAGCCTCAATCGAAAAATAGAAATTCTAGTCGCTTATGACTTATTTGGGCCTAATTTGTTAAAACACTTGTGACGAAGAATAAGCCCCAACTCGGATGCTAAACGCGCTTAAGAATTGTCCTACTATGATGGAGTAATGATACCATGACTTAAAAGTCTTATATACATCATAATAGTCAAACAAAAAGTTTTGCAAAAACCACCCTGGCACGCCGCTTGGCGCTCCCTTTTGCTGCCTGTGAAAACAAAAATTTTGGCCAGAGCGGCCTGGCACGCCCTCTGCAGTGCCCCATGCCAAATTTTTGATTTTGACTTTTCTTTGCGGATTTGGTTGGATCTTTCAAGTCCCAACCTTTTGCTTACCTCTTAGCTTTAAGATTCTTCGCTTGGATGTCCCTTAAACCTCATTTTTTCACCCCACAAATGCTCCACAGAGTCACAAACGCCACCCACTACAAAGGTCTAACCACATGTACTAGGCCCAATATCAAATATTTCATCAATGACACTACAACATACATACCTATGGCTCTCGACACCTAAGTAAACATTGTTCAAAGTTGTCAAGTAGGGTCGGAAATGTACGGGGTGTTACATGAAACCTCGCCTCATACTCTGCCACAATTACAGAACCTTACTCAAATCCTATAAATTGATCCCTCAGATGCTCGTGAAGGCTGTAAGGAATATACTTCTCTAAGAAAACCTTGGAGAACTGAGTTTATGTCATAGGAAGAGATCTAGCTGGCGTAGAATCATGATATACCCTCCACCACTATCTAGCTACTCGATCAAACTGAAAGGTAGTGTATTCCTCACCATGTGACTCTACCAATCCCAAATTAGGCATTATTTCCTCACAACTAGTTAGAAACTGGAATGCATCCTCTCTTGGCCCCCCTGTAAATCTAGGTGGAGCTAATCTCAGAAACTGGCCCAACATCTCCTACTCTTTAGAATTCATAACTGACTGGGATGCTGCTGATTGTGGGACTACTGATGTAGGTGGGACCTCCACTCTAGGAGCTGCAGCTATAGGCTACGCTCCTAAACTAAGACCGCCCTGGGTTGTTGTATGTACTCATCTGTCGGTGGACCATCTACCAATCCCAATAACTACACTAAAGCACTACAGAAAACTAAAGAAGATGTAAACTCTGGTAGAGTGTACGCTACCCCTAGGCTTACTTGCTGCTGTGGTGGCTGACTCTCTTGTGCTATCTCTGGCTCGGGAGCAATAATAGGATCTGGTGAAGTCTCCTTAGCCTGGTCTCAAGTAGGGCTATAGCTCTAGCCTGACCTCGACCTTTGGGTTGACCTCGGCCTCTAACTGGTGCCCTTGCTTTTGCTCGAGGTTCGTATCCCTGACTGCCATAGACGCATCCTAGCCATCTGTAAAAGAGAGTAGCAAATGCGAATCTAGAAACAAATATAGACTCAACATATGAAATGACCCAAAAATGTAGGATTTTCCTAAGAATGTCATGTAGCCTCTCGAAGATAGGATACAGATGTCATCATACCAATCTGTGGGACTCTACTAGACACTTGCTCTTGTATCAATAATAATGGTGAACCTAGGCACTGATACCAAACTATCACGACTCAATTTCTCGAGCCTTGATGGCACCTACTTTAACCCACCAGTAGGTAAGCCAATCCATAGCCCGGAACGGCATGTAACGATCTAACCAGTGGAAGCTAAGAAAAGTAAGGAAATAGGCATGCAATAGAAATACTAAGCAATGAAAATAATGATATATACAAATATGAACATCTATACAATAGAGAGAAGAGAACTAAATATATAAAACCAGTATCCCCCACACTTGGTAAGGTCAATACAAGAGCCAGTATACCAAAAGAGAGTACTAGACAATGTCAAATATACATCAGGGTCTTAGAGTATATAAACAAGACTATCAACAATTGTATAAGGAGGAGGATCAGCTCTGAACATTAAAAGCTCACCCTATCTCTATACAACAACACAACTCGAGGAATGTCGTCAGAAGTGGCGACTCGTAGTCAGATCTGCATCAGGGAAAAAGATGCAATAGTGCAGTAAAAGTACCAAAACAATGGGTACCCAGTAGGCATCATAGGCCTACTGAGCTTTAATATAATTAAATCATAAGTAAAGTGCGAGGATGTAAACTAAAGTCAGTAGTAAAGGGTAGAAATGGGAATAATAAACTATACCAGGCAGATGCACAGTATATACGATAAGCAATTCCAAAGTGGAAATAAAAGTCTAACAATAACCTAATTGGGCCCCCATAAGGCTAGAAGGTGGACACAAAGAAGAGCAAAACCAACCAAACCTTCATAAGCACAAAGAGTACGAACAAAGGATAATACTAGAGTAAGGACGAGATATGAAAATAATGAACACAAATTGAACTAGAATATATGCCATGTATACTTTATGCTCCCCTTTCCCAGTCATAACCTCCATTCCATCAGTATTCACAAGTTTTCCAACCCCAGATCAGTAATAAAAATGATTATAAATGCCATACTCAAACCGAAACTGATAAATAATAACAATATAACATATGTCGGACTTAAATTAGAACTGATAAGTAATAGTAATATAGTATATACGGGACTAGAATCAAAATTGGTAAATAATAGTACTATAGAAATCACCGGACTTAAACCAGAACCAACTAGCATAAAATCAATAGCGATATCCCAAGTTTTATCCTATTTCAAGTCCATTTAGTCAATATAAACCAATTTGAGGCGGTCTAATCTTTTAAGGCAAAGCTGATTCAAATTACTAAGGTTGAAAGGCGCGGTCTAAGGTCAAATACTGTACTATATGAGGTAATGGAGCTAAATAAGCATAAAACAGTGCCTTAGTCCACCCAAACCCGGGTAATAGCCTAAGGAAGCAACTATCTGATTATTAAGGTAGAAAAGGAGGTTATTTTAAGCATTCTATCTTGAAAAAGGTAGTGAGGCCCACTACCAAACCCCCAAAAGCCCACCTAAGGCAAGCACCTACCCAAACCCAGGCTAAGGCTTCACAATATCACCCCCAAGGCACTACATAAATTAAGTCTAGTCCTAAAGGATAATATGAAGCTAGGTTAAGGGAAAATAGGGCTGAATTCTACTGAAAAGGGCCCCTAGTCGTCTAAATAAGGAAATAAATGTCAAAATAACAACTGAGCCCTAAGTACCCACCCATATATAGCATAATATCACACTAATACCATAATAAAGCACAGTCTAGGAGAGGGTAAATCTACCCTACCTGGATGCCACTGAAAGCACAAATAATCCTCTATACTAGAGTTTTTCCTTTTTGAGAAGCCTCTAACCACTGCCACTCTATAAAACCAATATTCTACTTGTCAAAATGAGAAAATCGATACCCATATTACATATTCAAACTTCAGGTCAGAAATCAAACTAAAAATCCCATGTGGGGCTCGATTATGGAATCACAAAATCAAAAACCTCACACAATCCCTATCTTCTCAAGGATCATTTGCTTCTAAAGATGAATGAAATCCTAGCCCAAATAAGTCCCCAACCAGTCCCAACATAATTTAGATATCAAGAATTAATTCAAGAATTAAGTAGAGAATTAACCAGAAACTTACGGGAAAAAGGGTAAGGAAATGATTGCAATACAATCCCCAACTCAATCCCAGCACCAGTTAACAAATCCCACACAATTCTCAAGCTCTCAAAGTCTCCAATGTGTTTTTGGGCTTACAAATAAGCTAAAAAATGAAGACAACAACTATATATACAGTCAGGGTTCTAGCATCGCGAATGCGGAACCGCGGTCATGAACGTAGGAGCTGGCTCGGATAGGCTTTCACAAACGCAGTCAGTCCACCACAATAGCGATAAAGAAGGCTGTACCAGCCAGGTTAGTCTCCTCTTTGTGAACTCGAAGGCTGGCCCATAAGTACGGAGGTCAGAAACCTTGACCCTTGCTATCCCAACTAAGGCCACGTAAAAGCGATGGCCAATTTTGGCCTGCACGAGCTGCATCAGCACCAACAACTTTGACAAGTTACAAATTCTCTGACCGAGCCCACAAGATTCATTTAAAATCTTGTGAACACAAACAAACTATGCTACCCTACCAAATTTGGCATTCCAGACTAAACAGAACCATTGGAACATCCATCCGAGGTTGTTTTGACAAAAAGTGGGTCCTACACCCAAGGGTTAATTTTACAAATTCCACCCTATAGCCCAAAATGAGCTCATAAGTCTCGAGACACAAACCAAGGGTCCCCCTAGCCTAAAATTGACATTTCGGAGCTGATGAGATAGTCAAAACTGGAATTCAAAGCCATTTACCTAAAGTTTAGGCCTGAGACTGTTTTCTTCCCAATGAAAGTTCTAAAATAGGGAAATGGCTATAAAAACTAAACTAACTGCCCGATAACCAAACCGTCAGTCCCAACAAGTCATAAATGACTTGGGGCAGTTATAAGAATGCTCTAAACGTAGAAAAAGCATGAAAATAAAGATAATAACCCGGAGGGTCATTACATTTACCTGAAACATACAATTAAATACGCCATATAGAGTATTGTCTCAAACTAAATGATCATATGATGTCACATATTTGTTTCCATTTACGACCTACTACATACTATTACAATTTTTTTTTACTTTATGTAAAAGTTTTTAAGATGGACTTATATTTTGTTATAGTTTTATAAATGATATTTGGTTGTTTGAATGTAATTTTTCTAAAAATGATGAACATCAATTTAAATATGAGGTTATTTTTTGTAGGTTACTCTTTTCTAAGCTTAACAAATCTATGATAACAGTTAAAGGAAATAAGTATGGTGATGGTGATAATTTTTTGTAAGACGATTATGTGTTTAGTAGTGATGAGAGTTATACTGGCGATTACTGTGATGAGTATGATGGCAATGCATACGAAGAAACTAGTTCTGATGAAGAAGGACCTTCCAATAATGATGTTGAAAATAATGGTAATAATACATGCCAAACATATTTACATCTCACACAGACAATTCTCCAGAAATCAGGACATATCCTAATAAAATATCACTTTCCGTCATCAATCAATTTTCTTGTATAGTCCATATAAGGACAACAAAACATTTTCTTCTCAAATTAAATCTTCCATGTAATAAAGAACATCATACGTCATCAATAATTTAAGATCCACATTTCCCTTACAGTTGGCAATAGGTCTTTCCGCTTGATGATTATTGTCATTGATTATTTTGCATGTATAATTCTTTATACATTTTTTATAGTAAAATGCTAGCAACTGCTTCTTAAAACATATGCAAAGTATATTTAGAATGTAAAGGTAATTAATTGAAGTTTGGGAAGTATAAAGAAATATCTTTGTCTTTATTTAAAACTAGTTTTAGGCACGTGCTTTGCGCGTTGTCCCAACGGCCATGTTGATTCGTATGGACTTATTTAAATGATATATATCTATATATTTTTTATTTTTTTTGTGGTTTATGTTCAAAACCATGTTCTCGAGATCGCTAGAAGAAGAAATTCAATTGACCAAGCATATGCTCATAAGCTTCACACGTTATTCCCCAATGCCAAGAATCTTTGCATTTAACAAAGAAAACTCTCAAGCAATCGAGAGATACACTGATCATATATCACTTTCTGTCATCAATTAATTTTTCTATACAGTACATATAAGATTATTGTATAACATTATTATATGTTACTTTTTTTTGAGCTTAATAAATTTGTGATGACATTTCAAGGAAATAAGTATGGCAATGGTTGTAATTTTCTGTATGACGATTATGTGTTTAGTAGTGATGAGAGTTATACTGGTGATTACTGTGATGAGTATGATGGCAGGACATATGAAGAAACGAGTTCTGATGAAGAAGGACCTTCTAATAATGACTTTATAAATAATGGTAACAATAGTGGTCATTGTGATGATGATGATGATAATAATATTAACAATAAAAATAAGAAAGGAAAAAAATAATAATGATATTAGGGATACGTATGAGGATGATGACGAGAATGATTAAGATGGTGATAGTGATGACAATTAACAAGATGATCCACTAAAAAAGAAGAAGTTAATAAATGAGAATATGGAGAAGGAGAAATTGAAGGAAAAGGTGACATGGCCAAATTGGTCATGAGTGGCACCCACCCTAACTCTACGGTGGGAGGACCATCTAAGGCCACCCTTAGCCAACTATTATTGACTTCATAAGTCAATTTACTCAAATACTTACCCTTTAACTTAATAAAGCACAATAAAGGCAAAATGAGTTCTTTATTAACTAACTGAATGCTTAAAAACAAATAGAGTGCGGAATGTATCTATACTTGTTACAACCCCCGGTACCTGAAAGTCACCATACAAGAATGTCTAAAATATTGCCCAAAACCAAGTGTAAACAATATACAGTAAACTAAGAAAAAGGAATGTATCCATATTGAAAAAAATGACATAAACAATATAAGAATGATCCAACGGCTGCCTGGACATGGTGGTCGCCCTTGAATTGATATCTGAATCATGGACATTAGTCGAGGGCTTATCTCAAATGTTGGAACACGCTCTGTACTCAAATAAAAAAAAGAGTACAGGTAGTATCAATACAACAACTAAGTACTGGTAGGCATCATCGACTAACTCAACTCAACACCATACAAATGGGTAAGTTAAATTCAAGTAACAATAATCAAAACAAAACTCATAATTAATTGACAACAAAATACAGTCATTACACTTCATCTCATCAGGAATACAAGTACATAAATACATCAATTACACTTAGGAAGATTCTTCAACAATGGTCACCACAACATTACATATATTCAAAGGAAATGATGATTGAGTGCATGCAAAATGTACCATCTCAAAACTTTAGGGAACGAGCTCTAGGGACGAGTTCTATTTAATGTACCAGTACCAGCATGGTACCTGATCCAATAATAGTATCAATGTGACACCCAATCCATATATCAGTGTCGGTGTGATGCCCGATCCATATATCATCTCAATACCATCTCAAAACCATATATTTAATGCATGATACAATCAATAATAACAAATAATGCCCAAATGCTAATCACAAATAGCCAACTCACATATAAGCACATGGTCAAGCAAGTCTTTATGATTATTAAACCATAACCCACCTAGATTTCTTGCTCGTAACCACTATATAGACACAAACTTGCCCTTCCTTTTGATTTTGGCTTGTTCTTGATCTATAAAATTCAATTACATAATTGTTAACACAATATTTCTCGCTTCATTAACCTTAGGAACACACATTTATCAAATTAATCCAAGAATTTTCCCTAGTTCATCAACTTAGGGTTTTCTATCCTTTAAACTCTTGAATTCTACATATTTTAACATTACAATCAAGAATCCTATCATAGGAAGTATTTTCTAACACCCTAGGATCAACAACAACTGATAATAAATAAAATTCCCACTAATTTTCACCAGTTCATAATTTAGGGCTAATTTTCAAATTTCACCATGATTATGATTCTTACAATTTCTATGAATCTAAAGGAGTAATACAAGTTTGGAGTATAAAGATACCTTACCTCAAAGATGAAAAACCCCAAAAGCTGAAGTAAATCGCCCCTGTTAAGCCCTTCAACATTTTTTTAGAAAAGTAAGAATGAAAAATAAGTTTTTTGATTTTTAAAAACTGATATACTGCATTTTCACCCCTGTAGTAGAGAATTTACCACTGTAGTGGCCATCAGGCCAAAAATGTTGTCGCTGCAGTAACACTTTTGCCTCTACAACAATACCACTGCAGAAGCACTTCTGCCGCTATAGCCACCCCAAACCAGTAACTCGAGACTCATTCCTATTTCTTGCTATTTCACAACATACTTCTCGAAATCTGATATTACAAACTAATCCTTTCACGATAACCGCTATAATTAGAGTTCAACTAACCCATTCTATGCACCGAGAGTTGCTACAACTTCCTAAACTCATCATGTAACACAAAATCAAATTAAAAAAACCAACCAACCCTCTAATAACTACTAAATTTCCCTAGAACACCAAATAATCAAGATATACCTAAGACAAGGCCAACTCTAAATTTTTAAATTTTGGTCTAAGGGGAAACTAGGCGAGGGTTTTACCTACTATTTTAGTATAACGATGATTTGAGTCATTACATTAGATACCAATTTACCCCTTATTCATTCCCAAATAATAACTAACCAAAATAATTCAATAAGCAACCGAAAAAACACCCGAGTCAATGATCAAGTCTGGATAACATTTGCGTATATCCGCCTCTGTCTCTAATGTCGCTTCATTCATCGGATGGTTTCTCCACTGAACTTTCATAGATGGAATGGATTAAGTTCTCAACTTTCTCACATACCTATCTAGGTTAGTAACTGGATCTTCTTTATTAAAAATCTCTTTGTTAAGTAATTCTGAATCCCAACTAATGATGTATTCTCCAACTCCTTGGTACTTCTTGAGCATTGACACACGAAACATTGGATGAACACTTGAGAAGCTAGGAGGCAAAGCCAACTTATACGCCATTGACCCTCTCAATTCAAAACCTCAAATGGTTTGATATACCTCAGACTCAACTTCCCTTTCTTTCCAAAACGCATTACACCCTTCACGGGTGACACTTTTAGAAAAACTTTCTCACCCTTCTCAAATTGTATATTGCTTACCTTATTATCTGCATATTCCTTCTGTAAATTCTGGGCTGCTACCAACTTCTACTAGATGAACCTCACTTTCTCCATCAACTCCTTTAGCATATCAGTGGCCCATGGTCTCACCTTGAAAGCATCAAACCATCCAATCGGTGACCTACATCTTCTTCTATACAAAGCTTCAAAAGGAGCCATGTCAATCCTAGAGTGGTAGCTATTGTTATAAGAAAATTTACACAAGGGTTGATATTTGTCCCACTGACCATCAAAGCCCATCACACTAGTTTGAAGCATATCTTCAAGTACCTAGATTGTTCGTTCTGACTACCCATCTGTTTGCAGATGAAAAGCTATAACTACGTCCAACCTAGTACCCAATTCTGATGGAAACATCTCCTAAAAGTTGAAAGTAAACTTAGTACCTCTATCCGAAACTATGGAAACATGTACCGCATCATGCCTCACAATCTCTTCACATATATCATTTATAACTAATTTGCATTATAGTTCACACTCACTTGAATAAAGTGTATAGACTTGGTCATGTGATCGACGATCACACATATGGAGTCACACTTCCTTAGGGTCTTTGGAAGACCACCAACAAATCCATTGTTATTCTTTCCTACTTACATTTTGGAATACGCATCTTCTGAAAAGTGCCACTAGGTTGCTGATGCTCATACTTGACCTATTGACCATTTGGATACTTGGTTACAAAATCCACAATGTCCTGCTTTATTCTGTACCACTAATAATGTTGTCTCAAGTCTTTATACATTTTTGTTGCACCCGAATGTATAGAGTACTTCAAATTAGGGGCCTCTGCAAGGATGGTAGGAATCAAGTTGCCCACACAAGGAACATACATGTGCCCTCAAATCCTCAACACTCCCTCTTCATCAATAATGACTTCTTTGTCCTCATCTTGTAACACGTTTTCTCAAAGGTTGTTCAATTTCTTTTCTTTAAACTACCTACTTTTTAATCTTCTCAAAGAAAGTAGACTGAGACTCAACATGAGCTAACACTCCTCCCTTTCTAGTCACCTGCATTCTCATGAAACCATTAGTCACAGATTGTACTTCTCTAGCCAATGGGTGCCTTGACACCTCCAACTATGCCAAACTTGCCATACTTGCCAACTTTTGGCTAAATGTATTTGCCACCACATTAGCCTTGCTTGGATGATACAAAATTCAAATGTCATAATCTTTGATCAGCACCATCCACCTTATTTGACTCAACTTTAGATCTCATTAAGTAAATACATGCAGCAAACTATGGTGGTCTATGAACACTTCACACTTCACCCTATAGAGGTAGTGTCTCATATTTTTCAAAGCAAAGACCATTGCTGCCAATTCAAAATCATGGGTGGGATAGTTCTTCTTATATTGATTCAGCTTCCTCAAAGCATAAGCAATTACACTCTAACCCTGCATCAAAACAACACTTAAACAAGACCATGAAGCATCATACTGCACAATGAAATCCTTACCATTAATAGGCAAGGTAAGAATAGGAGATGAAGTTAGCAAGATCTTGAGCTTTTGAAAGATCTTCTCACACTTATCATCCCATATAAAAGGCACCTCTTTCTGAGTCAGGGGAGTCATATGTGAATCAATAGCGGTGAAACCTTTCACAAATTGGCAATAATAACTGTTCAACCCTATAAAACAATGAATTTTGTCACATTGGTCCATCTAGACTAATTTCTAATAGCATCCACCTTCTGTAGGTCAACTATAACCCATTCATTAGATACCATATTCCCCAAAAAGGATACTGAAGACAACCAAAATTCACATTTTGAATACTTAGCAAAAAGTTACTTCTGTTTAAGCAATCCTAACAATGTATGCAAATGAGCTTTATGCTCCTCTTTACTCTTTTGAGTAAACCAGAATATCATCAATGAAAACAATAACAAACGAATTCAAAGACAACTTGAATACTCCATTCATCAAGGTCATAAAAGCCATTGGGGCATTGGTAAAACCAAAGAACATAACCAGGAACTTGTAATGTCTATAACGAGTCGGAAAGGTAGTATTTGAAATGTCCTCAGCCTGAATCTTAAGATGATTAATGTAGTCGTAGCCCTAACCACTACCTTTACCAGCCTGTGTGCCACCTTGACCAACCTGTCCTCCACCATAGTTAGCTTGGTAGCCACTGATAACACTCAAATACACTCTAGATTATGAATGTATGCGGTCGTTAATAATATATTTACCCAACTAGGAGTTGGGGTCGAATCCTCAGGGAATGAGAGTGCTAGTTTCACTCTTAAGTGTCACAAGCTACTCTAGGATCTCAAGCAACGTCAAAATTAAATATAAAAGTAAAATGGGAGGGTTTGTTTGAGCAACTTTTTCATATCAAATTAATAGTATCAGTGATTGGTCTGCCAAAGTGAAATACAACAAGATTGTAATCAATTAAGTTGAAACACTTGGGGTTACGCCTTTTTGAGAGTGATTGTATATGTGGGTAAGTGGGAATACACCTGAGATGTAATTTCTAGTTATGACTAGGCATGATTTTAGATATTGGAAATGATTTTTCATTCCACAACCAAATTTCCCAATGGGCTTCTCTCGAACACCCAAGTGTCTACAATAGTGAACAACCATTCGCCTCAAAATAAGTAATCTATTACTAGCATTGCCACTTAAATGAGTGTAACTCAAGTCTCATTATCTAAATCTCATCACTCTTGCATCCTCTTTCGAGCAATACAAGAGATCCAAGCATAGACTAAGTTTGCAACCTTAATCTATAAGTTAAGACATAGATATTTAGCTAAAGTCATAACATACAACCTGGTTCACACCTAAATAATCACTACCCACACACAACTATTACTCAATCATGTATAACTCCAAGTATGGGAAATTAACTACTCATAACAAAGGAAAAAGAAATTATGCCAAGTTCTTCTTCCATATCTACCAAGGAATCCAAATGTTTCGCAAGAAAACTCTGAATTCCAAGATAAAAGTAGTAAATCACCAGATTAGGATTTGATTACACGCTGAAGCATAAACAAAATTGACAAAACATCCGGTTTCCAATGACCCAAAAGGCTTAAATAGCATTAGGAAAAATGGGCCACATAATTATAGAAATGCCACCACTTGACAAGTCGGCTGAGTAGAATCCATCACCAAACAAGACAACGATGCTCCGAATTGCACATGGCTTGTCGATTCGTCATTATGACATGCTCCAAGGGTTGGCTTTTGTTTCTTTTGGGGATGCAAGACTTGGTTCGCTGATTGGTTTGGCGATGCGTCGATATGTCTATTGCGTCGCCGTTTTGTTTCTTTTTTTCTTGGCCTTTTTCTGTTAGATTTGATGATAGAAGTGCTTATTTGGCGATCCACCAATCACTTCGGTGATGCATTGAAGTGTGTCTTTCATGCCTTTGTGCAATTTTTGCTTCAATCTTCCATCTTTTTGTCTCTTTTCGTTCCTTTTTGCTACTTTGATCACTTCTAGGCCTTTACCCTAAGATTAAACTGAATCAACGTTAAAAATGCTTCAATTTAGCATTGAGGACATGTTTTCTCCCTAGTTTTAGTGCAAACGAGTCCTAATTTGCTGACTCATCATCCCCAACTTAAACCATTATTTGTCCTCGAATAAATCAATGCACACACAACAAAATCACCAATGACTCAAATAGTACAACTTGGGAGCTTAGACACAAACTTCTTTAATGAAAACGCTTTGTTCTCATAAATTTGAATACCAAGGCCTATGTTTAGCCTATCAAAATCTCAATTTGTCAACAACAAGTATCAAATGTTGGCTAAATGTTACCAAGCCAAGCATATGCTCGTAGACTTCAACGAAAATTGAAGAATACTCAAGCATGACAATTAAGCACCCTCACACAAAGAAGTCCTTTCCCTAATAATACGATTATCAACAACTCTCAGAACTAACATAAATCACTCACTCTACAAAAGAAGATCAAGAGCACAAGTACCACACCATAGGCTTGCCCATAAGCTCCATTCTACTACTTCAAAACATGAAACTTCGAAGATCACCTAGGTCTTAGTTCGGTTTGTAGCTTAGGAAATGGGTAAGGTAGGGAAGATTAGGGTTGTAGTGACTCTATCTCAACAAAGCATCTAGAATGACCTCAATCTGCCTATTCTCCCAAGGCTAGCTCTTTAAAATACTTTTAGGAATAATCTTTCAAAACCTCTCAAACTGTTTTCCTCTTCCTGTCCTTTGAAAATTTGAATAGCTACCAATATTTACAACAAGAAAGAAAATAATATACATACATACATACATATATATATATATATATATTAACCAAGGATACAAGGATAATTGGAAGAAGATGTTTGCGGTCCCCACATATATGAACTATCGAGCACATGCAAATTTTGAGGTCTCCTCAACGTCCAACTCAGGATTTTGGCATAAATTGGTCTATCACATCACCTAGAAACTTCAAGGAGGTTTGTTCAAGAAGGTATTTGAGAGACAACGGTTTCGGCTTGTAACAAGGTTATTCAAAAGAACGGGTTCCAAGGCTCAATAGGGGGCAAAATTGGTCACTCTACTCACGAAGGGATGGCACTATTTAGGTCACAGAGGGTGGCTTGCTCTCAATTAATGGCCTAAAACCATAACTCTAGTATCACACACTCTTTGTTTTCAAAACAGTGTAACCGGGCAAGTTCTAGGTGGACTCGATTCATAAGATCAAATCAATACCTTTCCCACACATGGTACTCAATCGCATTCTCAAAATACTCTTCCTCAATTGTCGCGCCACATTCATAGCACATATCAAGGAAAGTATTCAAGTAGCCAAAATGAGATGCAATTTTTCACAAAAATAAGGGCCTAACTAGACCAATGGAAAATTTTTAAAGAAGGGCATATTTTTGAAAAATTTGGATATTCATCACAATGAAAAATGAATTCAAAAATTGTGCATGTGAAATATCTACCCAAGTGTACCATTTGAGTCAAAGTATTCTATTGCTAGTACATATTTCCTCTTGAGAATGCATGCTAAAATGTATTTTTATTTACAATGACACTACAACTACTAACCAAAAATCAAAATACGATAATAAAGAAATAGAAACCACACATCACACCTCAAATAGAGTCTCAAAATACCAACATATAAAATAAAATCTAAAGCACCAATATCTGAATATTACAACCCGAATGAAAATAAAAACGAGTATCCTACTATCACTGTCAATCCACGCACCAAAATAAAAGACAATCTCCAAAATGTATCAAGAGATTGGGCACCACTATTATATATCCAAATAAATAACCACCTCACCCCCAACTAAAATTTATGCATTGTACTCAATGCAATAGGACTAAATAAAGTAAAGAGAGAGAGAATGAGGATTGCCCTAAATATAACTAAGCTTAAGGCGATGATTGGCACACCGAAGTGGCCACTCTATGGGTATCACTAGCCGGCTCAGCTCCATCTATCCGAAGGGGTGGATCTGGCACAACATCTGAGGTCTTCCTGGCAACAACTGAGCTAGAGGTCCCAACAATGTAGTCTCGTGAACTGACCTCTCTATGTTGTCAGCAAGTATAACATACTTGGTCATCTTTCTGTCAGTCTGCGCCACTACTTGTGGATCAACCTGAATACCTATCTGGCTCTCGTCCTCAAAGAATGCATCAATCTCAGCACTGTCTATCGTATCATCTGAAACACTGTCAGAATCATCCAGCCCCTTCTTCTCAATCACTAGCGCACTCTCACAAATGTGCGTATACTTTGTGGCTGGTATCTCAGATGAAGCTCCCCATAAGTGAGTCACATTGGGAAATATGAGCATGTCCTCCTGCTTTTTAAGGGAAGCTAACTCACCCTGTATTCTAGTAATAACCTCTGAAGGAACAGACTGCTGAGGGGAACTCAACTCATCTAGCTTCTTCCTAAAATGGCTCAAAGTCTCCCTAAAACCCCACATCTCCTCATGAATTGGATCCATAGTAGCTCTCAAAGCACTAGTAATCATGTCTAGAATCTCTCTCTCAAGTTGGGCTGACCTAGCATCCCCTGAGTAAGCCAATTTCCCCATCCTAATGATATCAGCATGAGTCAATAAGGCCCTCGAGGAACCTGCAGTAGTGGAAGGCTGAGGAGTGGGGACATTAGGTCTAGGTGGCTGTGGATATGTCCCTATAGCTTGAGGAGGAGTAGCGGGAGCAGACTCAGGGGTGGTGGAATCTACAACAGACATAGGAGTAGGCTGGTTGGCACCATTATCAGAAGTCAAGTCAATCATTGAGACACCTTCCTTCCGGGCTTTCTTTTCTCTAGTCTCATCAATCGACTCTATCCTCGTAATATCAATTGTAGAAATAGGGGTGTACTCAAAATCCTTTTTTCTAATTGAACAACACTTTTGCACGATGATATAGCTCAGTAATCAAGAAAGGGAAATTTAAAGAAGTCTACTTCTGCTGATCCCGACTAGCAATGCCCGGGGCTGTGAGAGATCCCAAATTCAAAAAATCTTTGGAAATGATTGAGACAACAAGAATCTCTTTTGGACTCATGAGAATAGACTGATTCTGGAAGGAAGAGATGTTACTACAAACAAAGCTAAACCAATATAGAGCTTCTAAGTGAATATCTACCTTATAGATTGGTAAAGTGAGATTAATCCACTTGGGCATGACATCACTTAGCAACGGGGCTAACCAAGGCCATATATCCTGCTTCGGGTCTTTCTCCTGAGTAATAAGGTAGTGCTCACTAATTTTCGTGCAACCCAACACCTCATTAATCATCTTCATATCATAACTTACATCAATACCTCTTAACCTCACAACATCCTTTGTTACTTGAGGTCCTCTCCTTTTCCTTTCCTATAAAGCCTTTCCATATGTATCGAAGAATTCCCTATCCCAAGTCTCGATATAAGGTTGGAGGGGTTCAGTGAATACCTAAAAATTATACTTTTGAAGTACGAAAAGGATTCGCTCGAGACCGTGAAAGATTAGACGCTAATCCTCTATAATAGTGCATTGATTTGGCACTTTGAGATAGTTCAGAACATGTTATCCTCTGTAACACCTTGAACTTTCGAGCTAAAACTTTAGACTGCACTATAAATATAGTTATACGTGAATCTAGCAAATTTGATTGTATCTATGTGTAAAATTCATATCTTAAGTGTTGGAGGGATATTGTATATGAATTAAGGGCATAAGAAATCTTTAGCATGAAGTTAAGTTGAAAGGTTCTTTAACGATTAAGTTTTCGTATAGGTCCAAAAAAAAGGTTAACTTCAAACAAGTATTCCTCCTAGAATATGTAGAGTTACGTGACCCATTACCAATCAAATTAATTTTTTTTAATTCTTCTTTCCAACGCCACTGACTGTTCATTAATCCGAGATTTGTGCAAAAAGTTATGCCCATTTTACTGGGCATTGTGCAGGTTGTGCGACTGCACACAAGGAAAACGACCTAGAAAGGGGATTATTGTCATTTTATCCTTTTGTAACTGTTTATATTACATCAAAAACGTCCCAATCATCCAATTACTTAGGAGTGTCAATAAAAATCCTCTTCCTCTTCTCAAGACTCAACTCTCAAGATCCGCAGGAGGTTAATTCAAGAATCAAGCTTAATTCTTTCTTTTCCGGTTATAATCCTTCTAGTATTTCAAGGTATGTAGAACTACTTATTCAATGTATTTCTTTATGTTCTATTCTCCTCCTATTTCAGATTATTCTTCAAGTCTTTAGGGTTGAATGAATTTCTATAACCTTGTCAATTAATAGAATTCTTTAACTAAATTGTCTGAAAATCTATGAATAACTTTTTATGTTATGATTTGTCCCAAATTATGTGAATTATTATGCCCCTTATGATTTGATTCAAGAATTAGGGATTTTATTATTATATGAAGTTATGTAATCTATGAAATTCACGAACTTTGGGGAATATTGATTAAAGGATTAAATTTTATCATGAACCTATGGAATTCTCGAATTTTCCACAACTTGAGGATTTACTAAGTAATGGAATTTCCATAATCTTATGACATGAAATTTATTAATTATCTTTTCGATATGATCATACGATCTCTTTAATCATAAATATGTTAAAATAACTTGAATCTTCCAAAATCTCCATAACCTCCAAAATGTCAAGAAATCTCTTCCTTATGAACCATGACCTAGCAAATGATCCATGCAACTTCTAACACTATAAAATTTCTTCAAGAATGCTTTCATGGCCTTATGATACGGTCTTCATAATCTTAAGTTATGCTAAAAAGAAATGAACACTCCGAAAGCTCTTTTTCCATAAAGTTATGAGAATCTATATATTTATGAACCATGGCAACATGAATTATGATACTAGCTACCTACCATGAGTCCTGAGTAATATTAACGAATAATAAATTCATAACTCATAAATCTAACTAGTTAATTCTCAAACATGAGACATAAAGTGGATAAACCATGACTATGAGCCCTAAAGTGGCTAAACCATGATTATGAGCCTAAATGGCTAATTCCATGAACATGAGCCTAATAAGGCTAATATTTGAACAAGAATCAGTAAGATAACATTATGAGCTTAAGGGAGTTAACTGGCTGACCGAGAAGGCATAGGTCTAAATGACAAATGCCCAAAACTACGTTTGCCGACGTAGGATAGAGATCATTCCGTAAGTCGGATGACTTTTGTTTATAAGTCCCGAAAAGGGCTAATTATGGATCCTTGCTAGCAAATCATGTCATGTCATGTCCTATGCCCGGCAAGGTATAGGATGGCTTAGCTGATCGGGCCGAGATCAGACTCCATGCGCTCACATGGTGGTTTATGTTGGTTCACCACTTGCTCCCATAAATAACTAAAAGGATTAATTCACTTTACATCATCATTTATTATTTCAGTTTGTTCTATTGTCCCTTCAGCTCATCATTTCTTAGACTGTACTTATCACCTTTGTATTTTCATGCTTTATTACTTTCATGTGTGGTTTTGCATGCCAATACATTCCACGTATTGACCGTCTTGGACGCTGCATTGTTTCATAATGCAGGTTCCAAAGTGTACATTTGTAATTTCGTGGAGTAATAGGTCCATTCACATCAGCTGTTGGTGAGCCCTCCATCTCTTCGGAAGGCATTGTTTCTACTATGATTGACTAGTTCTATATTTTGAAGTATGTCGAGGTCTTGTTCCCTATTGACATTGATTCATGTGTTTAGAGGCTTTGTAGACAGTAATAGATGTCAGATTCAGTTTTATTCTTATGTTTTGAAATTTCCACAATTATGGTTTAAAACTTTTATCAGTTTATAAAATAAATAGATTTTTCTTCAGTCTATTACTCATGATCTTTAAACGTTTCTTCCGCACTTCTGGGTGAATGCTTATGATGTAAGCTAAGTGGTTCTCTCGGGCCAGTAATGGTTTCGGGTGCCTGTTACGTCCAGGGCCTAGGCTCGGGTCATGACATCCTCCATGAGGGTGCACAAAAGGTACAACTAATGTAGTAGGTGATTGCTCTACTCTAGTTCTTTTGGACGGTGCTGCTTCAGGGTTGCAAAGAGGTGCATGAATGGGTGTGTTGTTGCCTTTTTCTAAGGAATTAATGTTGTCCCTCTCGGAGTTTGAGCTATGTTTCGAACTACTTTCCTTAATAACTTGGGCCTTAGCGTCACCCATATCATCCCTTTTTCTCTTGATAACCTTCTTTGGCCTTTCGACCTCACTAATCACGACCCTTCTTGCCATTTTTGAGGAGGGAGAAGATGACTTGGTCTATTTCTTGGAGAAATGTTTCATTTGAGGCATTCCTGCACATAAGAGTAGCAATGGGCTTGGCCCACATTAGCAAAACAACACATTTTTCAAAGTCCAATTATGCATCACCAAAAAAATCGGTAGATAGCCAAACGGTTTAGCGATACAGGGGTTTGTCGCTAAAATAGACAAAAACCTCAAGGGAAAATTAGCGAAGGTAAGTGGGAAATCAGTGATACACCGAAGGATTTGGCTATATTCATCGAGCATCACCTATTTACTAAGGCATCACTGATTCGCACCTAAGTAAGCAAACAATTCGGTAACTTTCAGTGACAAAGGGAGCACTTCGATGATGCGCTACCCGGTTCGACATATCGCCGAAGTTCTTAACCCTTCGCATAATGGTCATCTTCCCTAAGCTCCCAATTGCAACTTTTGGCCTTCAATGGCAATTTTTCACACTTTTTGACCATGAGTACTCAGACTTCCCAAGGTTTTATTACATACAAAGCCATATGATGATTTTTCCCTTAAGAATGACATCACCCAATCTATCATTGGGCAAAATCACTCTATTTAACAATAACTCACAACAATTATAAACTAATTACTTCAAACCCATTGCAACAACCACTTACATTCATGCCAACGATTACCATTTTGCATATTTAAGCATTAGTCATGAAGCAAAAGTAACCACTAACTAAATTTTCAAGAACAAAAATTGAATGAATCTATGTATGCATCATGAATTTAGCATAAGGGCATTATGATCACTCAATTATCAACAATTATAACTACTATTTGCACTAAAAATAAACTCTAACCTTTCAACTTTTATGGAGAAGTAGATAGAGAACCTCAAGAACATAGACCCAAGGTGCGCGTGTGATGTTGGAATTGAGATTAGAAGAATTAAAGTATGTGTGTGTGTGAGTTGATGAAGTGAGAGAGTGAAAAGAGAGAGACAAAAATGAGGGAAATGAAGAGCATTTGAATAAATACCAAGGGTCAGCGGTTAATGGAAAGTCAAAAGTTAAATTCAAACTGTCACTTTTAAAACCCACCTAATTCGGCGTTGTTGTCCCATCACAAACTTCATCGGTGATGCACCGATGTGTGGTATCATCATAAAATGCAACAGCATATTGAACCCTTGTCCTTCACTTTTAACAGAGCAAATTGGTGATGGAGGCTTGTCTCCAAACAAGTCGATGATGCGTTGATTAGCACATTCTATTGACAATTTTAA
Source organism: Capsicum rhomboideum (assembly GCA_031232105.1). Classification (NCBI taxonomy): domain Eukaryota; kingdom Viridiplantae; phylum Streptophyta; class Magnoliopsida; order Solanales; family Solanaceae; genus Capsicum; species Capsicum rhomboideum. Next base: position 38,956,786 of record CP124719.1, on the reverse strand, counting down.
CAGATCGTGCTATATTGGGAAACCTCTTCTGCGAGGGACTTTGGCGATGTGCTAATTTTCTCGGCGCATCACCAAAGCCTCCTCACTGGAGCTTGACATATAGTTTCCCAACTTTTTTTTCTCCGACTTGATTCATATCAGGTTTCCCACCTTTCAAATACATCATTCACCTATACACATCAACAAATGTTATTCAAAACAACAAAAATAAACTTGGGCTGCCTCCCAAGAACCGCCTTAGTTATCGTCGTGGCACGACGCTGTCCTTTATTCTCTAACATCATTGAGGTAGATCACCTCCATGAAATATGCCTTTGGGAGCAACTTATGGTGATGTTTAATTCTTTTCCCATTCACGATAAATTGGGACCATGAGTGATTCTCCAATTCAACATCTCCATTAGAAAAATAATTCACCACTTTGAAGGGGCCCGACCACCTTGATTTGAGTTTACCCGGAAACAACTTATACCTCAAGTTGAACAATAAGACCTCATCACCCACCTTGAACTCTCACTTTATAACTTTGGCATCATGCCATTTCTTCATCCGTTCCTTGTAGATAGTAGAGCTTTCATAGGCCTTCAAACAAAATTCATCCATCTCATGGAGTTGGTCAACCCTCAACTTGGGAGCATCATTCCAATCCGCTTTCAACCTCCACAAGGCCCATAATGCCTTGTATTTAAGTTCGAAGGGAAGGTGGAAAGATTTTCCAAACACCAATTGATTAAGATACATGGCAATGGGGTTTTTGAATGCATTCTAATAGGCCCATAAGGCATCATCAAGTTTTCAAGCCCAATCCGTTCGACTAGCATTGACGAATTTTCCAAAATCTCCTTTTTTTTTCTTGATTAGATACTTCCACCAACCCATTAGATTGAGGGTGGTATGGGAAAGCCACCTTATCCTTGACCTCATATTTTGTAAGAAAGGACCAAGAAGATTGATTACAAAAATGAGAAACCCCATCACTCACAATCGCATGAGGAGTGCTAAGCTGAGTAAAAATGTATCTCTTTAAGAATTGACTAACACTCTGAGCTTCATTGTTTGGTAAGGCAACGGCTTCCACCCATTTAGAAACATAATCAATAGCTACTAAGATGTAACGGTCCCCATAAGAACTCACGAAGGGTTCCATGAAGTCTAGACCCCACATATTAAACAACTCAACATCTATACTTGGTTGCAATGGCATTTTATGTCATCTTGAGATCCCTCCTTGCCTTTGACATTGATCGCATGCCTTTATCAAGTCAAATGAATCACAATACAATGTTGGCCAATATAAGCCAATTTAAAGGACTTTTGATGCGGTACAAACACTACCATGATGTCCACCTACCGGTGACACATGACATGCCTCAAGGATAGGCATCATTTCATCTTTCGTAACACAATGACAGATCATGCCATCCACATACTCACTAAAAAGATATGACTCATCCCAATAATATCTCCTTACATCATAGATTAAGTTTTTCTTTTGAGCATGACTCAAATCATCGGAGAGTGCTCCACAAACTATGTAATTTGCAAAATCTGCGTACCAAGAAGCAACCTTCCCCTAGAAATCCATGACAAGCTCATCGAGAAACCCTTTATTGATCTCCAATTCCTTCATCCTTACATCATTTGATTCAAGGCGCAACAAGTGGTCTTCCACTTGATTCTCACTTCTTTTCTGATCTTTGACCTCAAGAACCAATACGTACAAAAGCAAGATCCACCTTATCAACCTTGGCTTGGCCTCTTTTTTCGCCATCAAATGTCGTAAGATGGCATGATCTGTATGCACCACAACCTTTGTGCCTAATAAATTTGCTCAAAATTTCTCAAACCCATGAACCATAACTAGTAATTCTTGCTCCGTGATGGTGTAGTTCCTTTGTGCATCATTCAACGATTTACTAGCATAGTAGATAGTATGAAAAAATTTCTCCTTTCTTTGACCAAGAATGCCCCCCAAGGCAAATCCACTAGCATCACACATGAGTTTAAACAGTTATGACCAATTAGGTACCACAATTATGGGAGGGGGGGGGGGATACAAGTTTCTCTTTGAGGTAATTAAATTCCCTCACACATTCTCCATCAAATTCTAACTTCACTTCCTTCTCAACAAGCTTGCATATCGGATGACCAATCTTGGAGAAATCTTTAATGAACCTCCTATAAAAATCCCTATGGCCAAGAAAACTCCTCACAACCTTAATAGATATTAAAAGGGGCAATGTGGAGATCACCTCTACTGTATCTTAATCAACTTTGATCCTATGGCCTGAGATTTAATGTCCAAGGATGATCCATTCTTTTACCATGAAGTGACACTTTTCCTAATTTAAGACAAGATTGTTTGCCACACACCTTTCAAGGACCTTTTCCAAATGTTTGAGGCACTCCTCAAACGTATCACCAACAACCAATAAATCATCCATAAATACCTACATTGAGTCTTCCACCATGTCTGAAAAGATAGAAAGTATACACCATTAGAATGGGGCGAGTGCATTACATAGACCAAAGGGCATGCACTTGAAAGAAAAGGTTCCATAAGGATAAGTGAAGGTGGTTTTTTCTTGATCTTTGGGGGCTATTGAAATTTGATTGTCGCCCTAATATCATTGAGAAAGAAATACCAACCACTTCCCACTAGTCTATCAAGCATTTGGTCTATGAAGGGCATGGGAAAGTGGTCCTTCTCCGTCCATGAATTCAATTTTCTATAATCAATGCACACTCTCTGACCCATGATCGGATGGATGGGTATAAGGTCATTGTTATCATTTAGTACCACCATGATACCACCTTTCTTGGGAACATATTGAATAAGACTTACCCAAGTACTATCCCAAATAGGGTAGACCGCACCTGCATCAAGCCAGTTGATGATTTCCTTTTTCACTATCTCTTGCATGTAAGGATTTAGCCTCCTTTGATGCTCACCACTTGGTGTGAAATCGGACTACAACTTTATCTTATGGGTAAAAATCCGGGGTGCAGTTCCGATAATATCAGCTATGGTCCAAACAATAGCCTTTATATATCTTCTCACCACCAACTTCAATACTTCAACTTGCCGTGACATTAAATCTCCCCCAATGATGATGGACAAGGTGTTATCTTTACCTAACAATACATAACATAGGTGTGCAGGTAGCGGCTTAAGTTCAAGTTTTGGTGACTCCATAATTGAGGGCTTAGCAGGAGGACTCTTATGATTCTTCAAATCAAGATCAATCTTGCAAGGATTCTTTGTGTAAGAGCCAAGACCTTGCAATGAGGCTACTACTTCATCATATTCGTTGATATCATCACTTCTATAGTTTCACAACACTCCCTCCCATGGCTCACTAATGAAATTTACCCCCATGGACTCGGATACTTTATCATCTATCACATAAATAATGGAGACAACTTGTAGATCCATGGGTTGCTTCAATGACTTAGACATATTAAATGACAATGCTTCATTGTTGACCCAAAATTTCATCTCTCCACACTCGACATCAACTAAAGCCTGATCGGTAGCCAAGAATGGCTTATCATGAATAATAGGTACCTTATGATCAATTTCGCAACTAGAATCACAAAATTCACCAGAAAGATAAAATGGTCCACCTTTACAAGTACATCATACAACACACCCACAGGCTTCTTAATAGAGTGATTGGCCATCAAAAGTCTCATTATGGTTGGCTTGGGAGAACTAAAACCTAGCTTGTGGTATATGGCTTGTGGCATCAAATTTATACTTTTCCCAAGATCACAGTGCTTCTCCAAACTTGTATACCCCGATAGTGCATGGAATGGTAAAAGCTCTCAAGTCCTCTTTTTTCACAACCATTTTAATAGTCATGACCGCATTACAATTGTGAGTCACTTCAATTGTTTCAAAATCCATAACTCATTTCTTTTTCAATAAGTCCTTCATAAATGTAGCATATCCGAGCATTTTTTGTAAAGCCTCTAGCAATGAAATATTTATCGATAGATTGCTAAACTTCAAGAGGAACTTCTTAAACTTTGAATCATCTTCTTTCTTCTTAAGCCTTTGTGGAAATGAAGGAGAGATTTTGACTTGTGGCTTTGAGATCACCGAGTTTTTATTCAGTTTTCTTGCATTACTTTCAACATCTTGTGGATCTTATTCACCTATAACCTTCTCTTCCACTTTGCCCAACTTTTCACCTTTTGGCTCATCTTATGACTTATCAAGCCGCTTTCTCTTTCTGCTCACTTGTTCCCCAACACCTTTATCACTAGGGTCATTATCAAGATTCACAATATTATTTCCTAGAGTTCTCCAACTTCTAGTAACAAGTGCCATGATATGAGCATCATTATTTAGATTTGACACCATATCACTAGGAAGACCTCCTTTCTATCTTGCATTAAAGTGGGAAGAAATTTGACCTAATTGGGTTTCGAATTGTTTGATTTAGGATGAATGCCAAGTGATGATTTGGTTGAGTTATGAAAAATTGGTTTTCATTTCTCTTAACATCTTATCACTTCCTTCAACCCCCATGAGGATGAGAGCAAGTACGTCTTCATTCTGATACTTCTCTGGATCAATGGATATGGTTTCTTTACTCTTGGATAGATAATGTGGAGGGATGTACCTATCGTACTCTTGATATTTGTCTCTCTAATATCGGTCCCTATCCCTTTCCTTATCCCTCCAATGTTTGTCTTGATCGCGATCCTTCCAAATACGGTCTTTCCACTCGCGGTCTTTATTCTTCCAACCTTGATTCCCGCCTAGTATTTGATAGGTAGGTCGGGAACCCCCACTTGATTTGACATAAACTGGATTTCTTCATCAAGAGCTTCCACGTCATCTTCATCATACGCTTTAGCGCCCTTAGAAGCCATGGCATTTACCGCTTTTGGAGTTGAACCTATTATATTTTTGGTGAGGAGGTCTAGTTGCATCATCACATTTTCCATATTCTCATCTCTCTCCTCATCCTTCTTACTTTGATCTTGGCTCACAAAAGATGCAAAGGGAGCCCACACGGCCACCTCAGAATCTCTTGTATACCAACCTCGACTTTTCTTGGTTACTTGATCTAATAATGCTGATGCCACACCATAGGTTTGCTTCAATATAGACCCTCTTCCCGCATTTTCCGCAACTATCTTATTCCATTGATCCAATGCTCGATAAAATATTTGAAGGAGCATCTTGTCTGGGACTTCATGAGCCAGACATTGCAATAATGTCTTATTAAGCCTTTGTCAAGCCTCATTTAATGGTTCACCACTTAATTAGAGGAAGCTAATAATCTCGTCTCTTAATTGTAACATCAGGGATGGTGGAAAGAATCGATCCAAGAATGCTTTCGTTAATTTCACCCATGTAGTTATTGAACCTGTGGGCAATTACCACAACCACAATATGGTGTCCCTCATTAAAGAGAAAGGAAAAAGTATCAACCAGATAGATTCCTGTGAATTGTGTGCAATATCAAATAGCACGAACACATCAATGAAATTTGTCAAATGAAGGTTGGCATCTTTATGGGCTTGACCCCAAACAATCCCTTCATTTGAATTAGATGGAGCATTATAATAGTAACATGGAACACTCCATTGCCTTTCACGCATGGGATGCCAATGGCAGTAGCTCTCTCGGCATCTCCCAAATGGTCTTGATCCTCTAGATATCCTTCGAAAGAACCGGTATTGATACCTTTTTGACTTATTGATTCGTGAAGACTTTTGTTGTCACATGAAGAAAACCAAAACAACAAACAAAGTAAAAATTACACTATGGCTAACTACAAGTAACTTATAATACTAAAAAAAATGAACGCTACATTTCATCCCCCGACAACGTCACCATTTTTGATAACGCTCAAATACACTCTCAATTATGAATGTACGCGATCGTTAACAATATATTTTATCCAACTAGGACTCGGGGTCGAATCCTCAAGGAATAAAAGTGCTAGTTTCACTCTTAAATGTCACCAGCTACTCTAGGACACATGAAAACTTAAACATAAAAGTAAAATTGGGGGGGGGGGTTGCTCGCCTAACTTTTTCATATCGAATTAATAGTATCAGTGATTGGTTTGCCAAAGTGAAATGCAACAAGATTGTAATCAATTAAGTTGAAACACTTGGGGTTACGCCTTCTTAAGAGTGATTGTTTGTGAGGGTAAGTGGGAATACACCTGAGATGGAATTGCTAGTTATGACTAGGCATGATTTAAGCTATTGGAAATGATTTTTCAATCTACAACCAAATTTCCCATAGGCTTCTCTAAAACACCTAAGTGTTTATAATAGTGAACAACCATTAGCCTCAAAATGGGTAATCTATTACTAGCATTGCCACTTAAATGAGTGTAGCTCAAGTCTTGTTAGCTAAATCTCATCACTCTTGCGTCTTCTTTCAAGAAATATAAGAGATCGAAGCATAGACTAAGTTTGCAACCTTAATTTATTTGTTAAGACAGAGATTTAGCTAAAATCAAAACATACAAGCTGGTTCATAGGTAAATAATCACTACCCCCACACAATCACTACTCAATCATGCATAACCCTAAGTATGGGAAATTAACTACTCATAACAAATTAAAAAGAAATTATACCAATTTCTTCTTTCATATCCGCCAAAAAATCCAAATGTTTCACAAGAAAACTCTAAATTCCAAGCTAAAAGTAGTAAATCACCAAATTAGGGTTTGATTACAAGCTCAACCATAAATGAAATTGACAAAAGATCCAATTTCCAATGACCAAAAAGGCTTAAATAGCATCAGGAAAAATGAGCCACATAATTATAGAAATGCCACCATTTGACAATTTAGCTGAGCAAAATCTATTGCCGAACAAGACGATGATACATCAAATTGCACATGGCTCACCAATTCATTATCATGACAAGATCCAAGTGTTGTGTTTTGTTCTTTTTGGCGATGCAAGACTTGGTTCGCCGATTGGTTTGGCGATGTCCTGATATGTCCATTGCATCACTGTTTTGTTTCTCTTTTTTTCTTGGCCTTTTTCTGTTAAACTTGGTGATGGAAGTGTTTATTTGGCAATCCACCAAGCACTTCGGCAATGCGTCAAAGTGTCTCTTTCATGCCTTTGTACAATTTTTTCTTCAATCTTCCATTTTTTTTTTTTCATTCCTTTTTGCTACTTTGATCACTTCTAGGCCTTTACCCTGAAATCAAACCGAAGCAACATTAAAAATGCTTTAATTTAGCATTTATCACATGTTTTCTCCCTAGTTTTAGAGTAAATAAGTTGCAATTTGCTGACTCAGCAGCCACCCCTGCCTGCATTGTGATCACCATGCCACCATTAGATGACCCCTACCATATCTTCCACCACCACGACCTGCAGGAAATAAAGCACTAGAACTTGGCTGCTGAGTCAATTGTCCTACAAATAAGTAGTTAGGAAAATACCTATAAATATGAGTCAATCCCCCATACTCGTGGAACCTTATATTTATGACATACCGCTAGATTGATAATATTGAAGGTGTATAACTATCTATCCGAGAAGGCTGATAACTGACCCCTAATAGGCCCCCTGCAGACACAGGCATAGCTAAATTAAATATCCTAGAAGAATAACCCTGTGAACCATGGCCAATCAAATAATTACAACTGAAACGACCTGAATTTTTGGCCTTGTTTTCCTCTACCTTCACCTTTCCTTGCTTCTTAATCCCTTCCACCTTCTTTGCAAAGTCAACCACTTTCTAAAAAGTGTTATCGGAAGTAGCCACTAATAGTGTAGTCACCTAAAGGCCTGAGTTTAGAATTTTCATAAAACACCCGATTCTCTCCTCATCTGAAGTGCATAGCGAGACATGTCATGAAACTTGTCCTTTTAGGCCGCCACAGAAATATCACCATGCTCAAGTTTCAGGAACTCATCCTTCTTTTGATCTCGATAGGTATGAGGAACATACTTCTCAAGGAACACATTTTGCAAATGGTACCAAGTAAGTGGAGGTAAACTAACTCTACACTCAACAAAAGACCTCTACCACTGCTTGGCCTCTGTCTGCAACTGGAATGTCACAAAGTCCACACCATACCTCTCCGCAATAGTCATCTTATGTAGACGCTCGTGACAGTCAATCAAGAACTCAAATGCAACCTCTGACTCAATACCCTAAAACACTAGAGGTTTCATCTTTATGAACTTACACAAAAGTACATGCTCATCATCAATCTTCATTAGTCTCAATACCTGTCGGGGAAACACTCTTGTCAAAGAGCCCTTATCTATATGGGGTGCTACAACTGCAACATGTTGTAAGGCTGGGGATGGAAATACAGGCACTGTTAGAGTAGTACTTGTGCTGACCAAACTACTCAGAAACCCCACTACTTGCTGAATCAATTTTGCGGACATAGGCACCTGAGTTACATAATTCTGCACTGGCACAACATTGTTTAGAAATACCAATTCTTCCATCTCAACCATAACCTTTTTATTCTGGACCAAATTCAAAGCATGCTACTGTGGGGGATGTGATGGGGATCTCTGCCTAGCCATCCCTTCGGCTGCCCGGGCTCCACCCTTTACAGGTGATGCCCCTTGTCCTCTCTTTCTAGCCCTACCACTAACTTGATGCCTTCCTCAAACAGTGGCCTCCGTGGTCGGTGCTCGTACCACTGCTAGTTTAGATGCTGCTACTCTGGTGGAAGTTCCACCAGTTTGCGAAATAAGAATGAAGGAGGTTAGGTACTAATTTAGATAACTAGATATTAATTCTAATCAAGTACTAACACAAAAGCAACAAAGAATTGAAAATTATTTCCTAAAGCCATGCAGCCTCTCAAAGAAAAGTACAGACATCTCCACACCATTCCACAACACTCTACTAGAGTTATTCTTGTATGGCGAGATCAACGAACCTAGTTCTCTAATACCATATTTGTCACGACCTAATTGGTCATAAGTGAAACCCACACTAAATCTATGGTAGAAGTATGATCTAACCTAATGCATAGCCAACTATTACGGACTTCACAAGTCACTTTTCTCAAATACTTACCATTTAACTCACTAAAACACAAAAAAGCAAAACGAGTTCTTTACTAACTAACTGAGTGCTTAAAAATGGCTAGAGTGTGGAATGTATATCTATTTATTACAACCCATGAGACTTGAAAGACACCATACAAGAACATCTAAAACAGTGTCCAAAACTAAGTCTAAACAATTTTGAGAATACTATGAAAAATGAATGTATTTTTCCCAAAACAAAGGACATAGCCCATATAAGAATGATCCAATGGGTGCCCAGATATGGTGCTCACCCTTAAATCAATGTTAAATTATGGACTAGAGTCGAGGTCTCATCTCAAATGCTGGAACACATTCTACACTCAATAAAAAGAAGAGTACATGTAGTATCAGTACAACAACTAAGTATTAGCAGGAATCATTGGCTAACTCAACTCAACACCATACAAATAGGCATGTTAAATGCAAGTAACAACAATGAAAACACAACTCAAAATTAATTTACAACCAAATACAGTCATAACACTTATCTCATCAGAAATACAAGTACACAAGTACATCTATTAGACTTAGGTAGATTCTTCAACAATGGTCACCGCAACATATACATATATTTAAAGTAAAAAATAATTGCATCCATGCAAGATGTAAAAACATACTAGAGTCAGTAGGGACTCTCAGATATAACCCGTAGGGCATGAGCTTGATCCATGTACCGGTATTTTCGTGTTACCTAATCCAATAACAGTATCGGCGTGATACTCGATCTATATTATAGTGTCGATGTGACACTTGATCCATATATCATCTCAAAACCATATGTTCAAAGCATGATACAATCAATAATCATAAGTAATGCCCAAAAGCTAATCACAAACACCCAACTCATATATAAGCATAGAGTTAAGCAAGACTTTACTATTAGTAAATTATAACCTAGCTCAATTCCTTGATCGTAACCACTGTATAGCCATAAAATTTCCCTTTCTATCGATTTTGACTCATTCTTGATCTATAAACAATAATTACACAATTCTTAACATAATATCTCACCCTTTCTAAATATTATGAACTCACATTCATTAAATTAACCCAATAATTTGCCCTAGTTCATCATCTTAGGGGTTTCTACCCTTTAAACTCTTGAATTCTACATATTTTAACATTATAGTCAAGAATCCTACCATAGAAAGTGTTATCTAACACCCTAAAATCAACAAAAACTAATAATAAACAAAATCCCCACCAATTCCCACTAGTTAAAAATTTAGGGCTAATATATAAATTTCACCAGGATTATGCTTCTCACAATTTCAATGAATCTAAAGGAGTAATTCATGTTTGGAGTGTAAACAAGACTTTCTTCGAAGATGAAAAACCGCAAAAGCTAAAGAAAATCGCCCATGCTAAGCCCTTGAACATTTTTTAGAAAAGTGGGAATGAGAAATGGGTTTCTAATTTTTAAGAACTGATATACTGTATGTTCACTACTACAGCGGCACTTTTTCTGCTACAATAGCACTGCTGCAGTGGAGGAACTGCCAATGCAGCGACCTTCAAGCCAAAAGGGGTTGTCGTTGCAGCGACTCTTCTACCGTGGCAGCGACACCGCTGCAACAACACTTCTATTGTTATTGTAACCCAAAACCAGTAACTCAAGACTCGGTCATAATTTTGGCTATGTCACAATGTACTTCTCAAAATCTAACATGATGAACTAACCCTTTTATTGTAATCACTATAACCAAAGTTCTACTAATCCATTATATGCACCAAAAGTTGCTATGACTTAATAAACTTATCCTCTAACACAAAATAAAATTACTACCACCACCCAAATCTCTAATAACTACCATATTTCCCTAGAACACCACAAACACACAAAATACACCTATGACTAGGCCAGCCCTGAGTTTTCAAAAATTTGTCTAAGGGAAAACTATGAAAGGGTTTTACTCTCTATTTAAGAGTAAAAATGATTTGTGTCATTGCAAAAAAGGGAAGGATAAATTGGAGAATGAGGATGAGGAGTAAATTTACGCTCTATTTGATAAAGAAGACTAATATTGTATTCATGTTATTTTGTTTCAAATATTAGTTATTTTTATTTTACTATTATGTTAGACTTGTGTAACAACCCTCGTTGTGATATTTAACTTTTTCTATATTTCGACCATATTTACCTTCCCCATAGTTGCTTTATATCATTTATGAGTTATGGGTATGGTTGATATAGTCTCTGAAGCATTCAGGAATGATGTCTGTGAATCGAGGTTTTAAGTAGCTTATAAAGTCTGACATTTGACTTCAATCATCATTTTGTGATCCGAGCATCGTATGGTGATTCTTTCGGTTCTTTTAGATCCAAAATGTCATTTTTGAGCTAGTAGTGTGGTTGGTTTGGGTTTTGGGACTTTTGAGTTTTGAACATTTATATAAAAAAAATTAGTTATTTTAGCTTAAGGGGGTTTCCATGGGGTAACTTGTTGAAAATGACCTCTTTATTTAGCCGTTCAGAGACTTTTTTTAGGCTTAAAGAACTGATGGTATAGGCCCCAAGAATTCTCCACATTTATGGCCTTGCCATTGCATTCACATAGAAGGAAATGATTCTCTTTCACGAAAGCAATGGTGGGACCACATTCGCTAAGGGATAGCAAGTCCTAATTAGTTCTATCCATGTTACATGTATGTGATCAGTCCACCACATTCATGGTTGGTCAGAGTTGGTAGCCTTCACGAATGCATGGGATCGAGTACATTTGTGATGGGGGTAATGTTCACCCAAACAGTATATTTCGTAATATTACTCAACTTTTACCATTTTTGGATCATGAAACCTTGGGATAGGCAATTTCAAAGGGACTTTTTCATCAAACTTGTTTGGATAAACTTATAAACCTAATTTTTATCATTACCCATTGATTCTATTGCTTAAACACCTTTAATATTTGGATTTTAAAGTTGGGATTTTGTTACCCAGTAAAGTGAGAAATTAGTTTTTCAATGATTGTAACCTTGATTTCATCTTTTTTTTTTTCATTGGATCATCATCTATAGAACTCTTAATGTATGAGTAACATGATTCTTTAATAAATTTATAGTTTTACCCTTGTTGTTTTGGGGTTAATTTTTGAAGTGTTTTTGGACCTGGAATGAAATTGGTTAATATAGGTATCATTAGACTCCTATGGATGTGTAGGTTATGCTTTTAATAGATTAGGTTTTCTTTGAGGTTGCACAAAAAGGAATGGTTTCTTGTCAAGGGGTCTAGACTCGTGTTTCTGCTTTTGAGGTAGGTTATGGCTTAACTTTCTTTAGATCGGGCTGGTAGTTAACAATTTATGTAAAGTATGCTATGGGTTGGTGATTTTATCGTGGTATTTGTCTTTTGAGATTATTATTTTATTGTGTTGCATTTGTGGGGCTTTTATGAATATTATTATTGACTTGAGAGATTATTATCATTGAGATACCCTCGCGAGGGCTGGTACTGTTCATGTTTGAGCATTATTTGTTCTTTATTATTATTATGTTTCCCATATGGGAGCTTGGATTGATATTATTATTGTCTTATATGACTCTCTACTATTGTGTTGCCATGAGATAGCTTGTACAATTATATATTGAGATTTAAGGTGACTTGAGCTTATTTATACCATTATTAAGTTGATTGATAATATGATATTATGATCATGTATCATCATTCATTCACCCATATTCATGGAATTGGTACCATTGTGAAAAACATTTTTGAAAGAAATTAGACACTTTATAAAAAGCCTTAATCGAGAAATGTGTCGGTAAGGTTGATTGATGAGAATGTGATAGTATATGGGTTACGAACCCCCTATGGGTCCTTTACTAGAAGATTAAGCTCGAAAGATATATACGAGGTGACATTGAGACATTGCATTATTACCATATCATTATTTTGCATCACTTGTATTTCTCTTATGCATTTGATATTATGTAATTTAGTCTTCCTTTTATGTATGTCTCTATTGTAGTTACTCTTATATTGTTATTGTAGTTTTATTATTGATATTGTCAAGAGTTATACAACTTGAGCTACCGTTAGGAACTTTTCTATATGAAGGTGGAAGCATTGCTCATAGTTTTCTTTATATGTTTTGTTTTCTACTTTGCTTGGTCGGCCTAAGATTCCTAGTGATTATAAGTGGAATATGCTCACTCCTACACTCTACACCCTTTCGATGTAGATCCTAGTATGAGTGCGACCTATAGAGCATGAGTTCGTGCTGATTTGAGAATGTTTCAAAGTACCGGTGAGATCCTCGTTCGGAACATCTTCCAGACTTGCTCTTTATCATTATGTTGTCCTTATTTTACCTTCAGCGATAGAGTTTTATGTATATTCATACACTTTATTAGTTTTAGAGTGCTCTTTACTTATGACACTAGATTTTGGGATTGGAATTGTATATATTTTAGATTTTTGAGTTGTTTTATATTATAGGCCTGACTTTATCCTAAAGTATCGTATTTGATTATTATTTATCTTCTTTTCATCTTTTCATATCTCTGGTAGAGTTAGGCTTACTTACTAATATTGGGTAGGGGTAGGTGCCATCATGACCTCGAATTCTTGGTCATGATAAATTTTTATTGGAGTATTAGGTTCTCAGTCTCATGAGTAAAAGATCAAGATGTCTAATAGAGTCCCATAGATCAAATATGGATGTCTGTATCTATCTTTAGGAGGATATAAGATGTTTTTAGGAAAACCTCTCTAATTTGATTCCATATCATGTATGTTATTCATGCCCAGTATTCTAAACTTGTATTCCACTCTTTCTGTGTAGAAGGTGAGAATCAAACAAAAGCTATTGTGGATACTGAGCTATCACCTGTTATAGGAGTCCTAGTCAGGGGACAAGTCAGGGGTTGTGGTCGATACCGAGGTAGAGGTCGGGCACAAAGAGCTGGTTCGACAAGTGGGCGAGATAGAGAGGCCTCTCCCGAGCTAGAGATTGATTATATTGAGATAGCTTATCATCTAGAGAATATTGAACCAGCCCTATCCCCTCATGGTTTTGTTGCCACTCTAGTGTTGAAAGATATTATAATTCAGTTTTTGGTCCGTTTGAATGACATCTCTCAGGAAGGTATCATATCAGGTACACCAGATGGTTTTAAAATAAAAGAGGGTGTTTAGCCACCAAGGCAAGTTCCTACTAATGGTTTTAGACTCCCGAGGCACAACCATCTAATGTTGTAGCTTCATATATTGAGGCATTACCTGGCAGAATCATTGTTCCACATGTAGCTCCTGGTCTAGTGATGCTTGTTGATAAGTAGATGTGGTTTGAGAGATTTATGAGATTGTCCCCTTCGAAGTTTAGTGTTGTTATTGGTAAGGATGCTTATGAGTTCTTGGTCGATTGTCAGCAGGAGTTGCATAACCTTGGTTTGCTTAAGTCCTATGGTGTTAATTACACAACCTTTTAATAGATTGATATGGCTAAGAAGTGGTGGAGATCTTTTGCTATTTTTAGACTAGTGGGTTCCCTTTCTTTGGCTTAGACCCACTTTTCAAATATTTTCCTTGAGAGGTTTATGCCCTTTAGCTTAGGGACAAGCTGAGGGATGAGTTTGATGATTTAGATTAGGGTTCCATTACTATTACTGAGTATGAGGCTTGTTTTCATGCCATGTCTAGATATGCCATTGTTAGTATCTCTATAAAGTCTGAGAGAATTAGAAATTTTGCTAAGGGTTTGACTAGTTATTATCAGTTGGCGGTTGCTCAATTAGTGATTTCAGGTTGCTCTTTTTAGTGTATTGTGAATCATGCCAAGATGATTGAGACTATTTTCTAAGGTACTTAAAGTGACATTGGTAAGAGGGTATGCTAATAGGGCAATTTTAGTGGTCATTCATTCTGAGGTAGGGAGTTCTCAGGCATATATTCTCATGGATACCATGAAAGATTGATTCAAATAGCTTTGTAGAGTTTAATTAGTAGAGTTTTGAGTTTTGAGGCTTCAAGTAGTTAGAGATTAGGTCATGAAGGCAGAGGGTCTTATTCTGGTTCATTGGGTTATGAAGGGTGTTCTTGTTCTTCTGGGACTTCACAACATGATTCATCTATTAGGGGATGTTTTGTGTGTAATAAGTCTGGACACCTAGTGATGGATTGTCCCTGGTGTGCGATGGTTCCTCCCTAGCAAGGTTTTTAGCTTTAATTTTATCCAACCCCAGTGTCAATGGTTAGAGAGGGTACATAGGGAAGTAAAGGTAGATCTAGAGGTACTAGAGTTGGGGTTCATGGTGCTCATGATAGTGGACGAGGAGGTGATCAGTCCATTAGCAGATAAGGGTAATGCTATACTTTTCCTGGGAGACCTAAGGTAGAGGACTCTAATGTTGTTATTATAAGTATCATCCCAGTTTACCATCGTCTAGATTTTATATTGTTTGACTCTGGGTCTACATTCTCTTATCTTTCTACATATTTTTGCTACTGGAATTTATGCTATGTATAAGTCCCTTGCCGAACCTATATGTTTCTATCCTCGTAGGTGATTATTTAGTAGTGGATCCGGTGTATCGATCATATGTAGTGACATTTTTAAGGTGTGAGAATTGGATTGACTTGATCATCCTTGATATGATTGACTTTGATTTCATATTGGGTATGGAAAATTGGATGTCTCCTTATCATGCAGTTTTGGATTATTTTGCCAAGACTGTGACTTTAGCTATCCCGAGTGTGCCAATGTTATAATGGAAGGGCACTCCTATTTCATTTCTAAAAAGGGTTATATATTTTCTTCGTGCTTATTGTATAGTAGGGAAGGGGTGTCTTTCTTATTTGGCCTCTATACATGATAAAAATGTTAATTCACCACCTCCCTTGTATTCTATAAGAGTTGTTAGAGAGTTCATGGATGTGTTTGATATGGACTTACCTGGTGATCCTCTTGATAGGAATATTGATTTTACTATTAATGTGAAACAGGGCACTAATCCCATATCAATTCCTCCTTAAAAGATGGCCCCGACAAAGTTGAAAAAATTAAGGGAGCAATTACATTACTTGTTGAGTAAGAGTTTTATTAGTCCGAGTATGTCTCCTTGGGGTGCTTCTCTCTTGTTCGTGAAGAATAAATATAGATCCATGCGCATATGTATTGACTATCGGCATTTTAACAAAATGACTATCCAGAATAAGTATCCTCCTCCATGTATCGATGATTTTTTTGGTCAGCTTCAGGGTACCTTATTTTTTTATGATCGAATTGAGATTTAGTTACCATCAATTGAGGATTATAGCTTCAGATATTCAAATTTAGCTTTTTGGATGTGGTATGGACACTATGAGTTCTTGGTCATGTATTTTGGGCTGACTAACACCTCAATGCATTTATGGAGTTGATGAATAGGGTGTTTTGGCCTTATCTTGATTCCTTTTTGATTGTGTTCATCAATGTCACCTTACTTTATTCCAAGAATGAGGCTGAGCATGTGAGGCATTTGAGGGTCATACTTCAGAAATTGAGATATGAGCAGTTGTATGCTAAATTATCTAAGTTTGAGTTTTGGTTAGATTTTGTTTCTTTTTTGGGTCAGATGGTGACCAAGGATAGTATCATAGTCGAACCAGCCAAGGTGGCAACAAAGTGCGATTGGGCTAGACCTACTTCTCCTACTGATAGTTGGAGTTTTATTTAGTTAGTGGGCTATTATTGATGATTATTGCAAGTCTTCGTTTCCATTGTGGATCCTTTGACTGAGTAGACTCAGAAAAAGGTTGTTTTTCAGTTGTCAGGTGACTGCGAGAGAAACTTTCAAAAGCTTAAGAAGTTGTTGACTTTGGCTCCTATCTTGACTTTGCCTAAGGAGTGCATGGGTTTCAATATGTTTTTGATACTTCTGGAGTTGGCTTGGGTGGTGTGTTATTATAGAAGGGTAAGCTGATAGCTATACTTTTAGGAAGTTGAAGGTCCCTGAGATTAACTACCCTACTCATGTTTTGGAATTAGATGATGTTGTGTTTGTGTTAAAATTATGGCATCACTATTTGTATGGGGTTTATTGTGAGATTTTCTCTAATTATCATAGCCTTCATTACTTCTTCACTCAACGAGATCTTAATATGATATAACATAGACGGTTATAGTTTCTTAAGGATTATGATCTCACAATTCTTTATCATTCAGGCAAGGATAATGTAGTAGCGGATGCCTTCAGTCGGAATAAGGTGAGTATGGGGAGTTTGGCTTGTCTTTTGGCAGAGGAGTAGCCTTTAGGCTTAGACGATCAGTCTTGGCCAATCTAGTTAATTTAACTTGATATTTCAGCACCTAGGCATGTTTTGGCATATGTTGAGGCAAGATACTCATTGATTTGGCAAATTCGAGCTCAACAATTTGATGATGAGAAATTGAGAGTGCTCCATTATAAAGTTTTTTATGGTAAGGCAAAGTAAACATCTCTTGATTCTGAGGGTGTTTTAAAGATTAGTGGTCATGTTTTTGTGCTGAGAGTTGATGGTTGGATTTGACTTATCTTGGAAGAGGCTCATTGTAGAGGTATTCTATTTATCCAAGAGTAGCTAAACTATACCATGACTTAAAGCAACACTATTGGTGGTGTGGGATTAAGAAAGACTTTGTTGAGTTTGTGTTCAAGTGTTTGAATTGTCAACAAGTGAAGTATGAGCATCAACGACCTAGTGGTATGATGCAAATAATGCCTGTTCTGGAGTATAAATAGGAGCGAATTACTATAGACTTTGTGGTTGGTCTACCTCTGACTTTGGGGAAGTTTGATTCTATTTGGGTGATTGTGGATAGGTTGACAAAGTCAGTGCACTTTGAACCTGTGAAGGTGAATTATAATATGGAGAAGTTGACCAAGATCAATGTTCGGGAGATTGTTCGATTGCATGGTGTACCTATCTCTAGTATTTCTAATAGAGGTACACAGTTTACCATAAATTTTCGGAGTTCTATCTAGAGGGATTTGGGTACTCAGCTTGAGATGAGCACGACATTTCACCCTCTGATGGATGGCCAGTCAGAGCGGACAATTCAAGTGTTAGAGGACATGCTTCGAGCGTCTGTTATGGATTTTAGTGGTTATTTGGACAAGTTCTTGCACTTAGCAAAGTTTTCCTACAACAAAAGATACCATTCCAGCATTCAAATGGCACCTTTTGAGGCTTTGTCTGGTAGGAGGTGTAGATCCCCCTTGGTATGGTCTGATTCATTTGAGGTTATATCATGGGGTATCAAATTCTTAAGAGACTCAGTGGATCGAGTGTGATTAATTCAACAGAGGTTTGTGGCTGTTTAGAATAGGCAGAAGAGTTACGTTGATCGATGAATTCATGATGTGGCATTCATGGTTGGTGATTGGGTTTTATTGAATGTATCACCCATGAAGGGTGTGATGAGATTTGGGGGGAAAGGAAAGATTAGTCTAAGATTTATTGGACCTTTTGATATTCTTGAGAAATTTAGAGATGTAACCTATAGGTTGTCTCTACCTCCAAACCCGTTAGTGGTTCATCCAGTATTACACGTCTCGATGTTGAAGCAATACCATCCTGATGATTCTCATTTGATCTAGTTCTATTCAGTTGCATTAGATCCCCATTTATCCTTTGAGGAGAAGCTTATTGCTATTTTGGATAGGCATACCTGAAAGTTGAGATCCAAGAATATTGATTCTGTGAAGGTTCAATGGAAACATTGCCTGGTTAAAGAGGCTACATGGGAGGTTGAGTCCGATAGGTGGAGTAGATACCCCCTAGCTTTTTATCGATTCAGGTAGTTGCTTTGGTTTTTCTTTTGTGGATGAATGCGTGTTTTAGTGGTGGATAATGTAACAACCCTCATTGTGTTTTTTAACTTTTTTTGTCTTTTGATCATTTTTTTCGTCCCCTTGGTTGCTTTATATAATTTATAAGTTGTGGGGATGGTTATCATGGTCCCCAAAGTGTTCATGAATGATTTATGTGAGGTGACATTTTGAGAATCCTGTAAAGTGAGACATTTAACTTCATTCAACATTATATGATCTGAGCATCGGATGGTGATTTTATCAATTTTATCAGATTTGGAAAGTCATTTTTTGTGTTAGTAGCATGGTGGTTCAGGTTCTGAGACACTATTTTGAGTTTTGAATGTTTAGACAAGAAACTAGTTATTTTAGTCTAAATGGTTTCCCGGGGGTAACTTATTGAAAACGACCTCTTTTTGTAAATATGATAGTTCTATTGAGTTTGAAACTTTGAAATTAGCCTATTAGCATTATTGGTTTACTTTTGTGAGGCCCCAAACGAATCTTGAGGGTCCATTCGAAAATGTTTTTTAGCCTTAAAGCACTATTGGTGCAAGCTGCTACTGTAGGTCCCAAGACATCTTCATGTTCGCGGCCTTGCCATTGCATTCACGAAGAAGGAAATAATTCTCCTTTGTGAATGTGATGGTAGGACCACATTCGCAAAGGTCTATCTCGTCCGAGACGGGTCTATCCCTTCATTGCATACACGACCAGTACACTGCGTTCGTGATCATCCTGGATCGATACCCTTTCCTAACATGAGGGACCTACCACATTCAAGATGAGGGAACTGTTCACCCGAATAGTATAAAAAATCCATTTCCAAAATTTTACTCTATTTCACCATTTTTAGACCTTGAGAGCTCTAGATAGGCTATTTCCGAGGGACTTTTTCATCAAACTTTTTTGGGTAAACTTCTAAACCTAATTTCTATCATTACCCATTGTTTATATTGCTTAAACACCTTCCAAACTTGGATTTTAAACTTGGGATTTTGGGTTTACCCGACAAAGTGAGAAAATAGTTTTTCAATGATTGGAAGCTTAATTTCAACTTGTGTTTTGATGGATCTTCATATTTAGAACCCTTAAAGTATGGATAGCATGATTCTATAATAAAATTTCAAATTTTACCATTTTTTGGGTCGATTTTCAAAGTGTTTTTCGACCTGGAACAAAAGTGGTTATTATGGGTATCATTAGCCTCCTATTGATGTGTAGATTATGTATTTGATTGATTGGGTTTGTTCTGAGGTTTCCCTAAAAGGAAATGCTTCTTTTTGAGAGATCCAGACTCATGTTTCAACTTTTGAGGTAGGTTATGAATGGTATCATGATCTATTGATATTTGAAATGAATTATGCTCATTTATGCCATTTTTGAGTTGATTTATTATATGATGTTGAAATAGTTATGAGCATGCATCTTGATTCATTCATCCATAATCATGGAACTAGTACCACTGAGAAACACTATTTTTGAAACAAATGAGACACTTTATAAAACTCCTTAATTGAGCAATGTGCCGATAAGGTTGATTGATGAGATTGTGTAGTATATGGATTGTGAACCCCCCATGGGTCCTCTGTTAGAAGACTATTCTTGGAAGGTGTGTACGATGTGGCATTGATACATTGCATCCTTATCATATCATTGCAAAGCATAACTTGCATTTGTCTTTTGTGTTTGATATCAGGTTATTTAGTCTTCCTTTGATGTATATGTCTGTTTCATTATTACTCTGATACTATTATTGTAATAGTATTATTTATACCGTTAGGAGTTGTATGGCTTGAGCCATCATTGGAAACTTTTCTGTATACAGGTGGAAGGCGTTGCTCATAGTTTTCTTTATAGGTTTAGTTTTCTACTTTGCTTGGTCAGCCTATGTTGTCTACTGAGTACAAATGGACCATACTTACTCCTACTTTCTATACCCTTTCGGTGCAGATCCCAGTTTAAGTGTGACCCACGGAGCCTGAGTTCGTGTTGATTTGAGAACGTTTTGGAGTACTGGTGAGCGCCTTCTCCGGAGCATGTTCCATACTTCATCTTTATCATTATATTGTCTTTATTTTACATTCAAAGACAGAGTTTTATGCATTTTTGTACACTATGTCGGTTTTAGAGTGCTCTTTACTTACGACACTACATTTGTATCTATTTCAGAATTTAGAGTTGTTTTAGATTATTGTGAGACCCAAATAAGAGTCCATGAAGTAAATTAGAAGCGGAATGAGAAGAATGAAAATAATCCCCAAATGACATAGAAAGAAATACAATTTTAATGATACATCCCATGTTTAGTTGTCACTAGTACAAGCCTCTAATATAGAATATGATCAAATAATCTAAAGTATATTAAATGGAAGAAAAGAATAAGATAAGATAAGGAGAGATCCAGGTAAGTTCTATGTAACGATCCAAAACATCATTGCATGTAAAACCGCCTCAGAAAAATTTAACGACGACTAAAATGCTCATAATGGACGTGGGAAAATTATTCCATGGGAAAAGAATAGGGCCCAACATAATTGGGCCAAGGATCGAAGAAAAGGGTTGGGCCAGCCTACTACCTACCACTGTAGCAATAAGCTAACCGCTACAGTGGTAAATCAACCATCGCAGTGGTAACCCGACAGTAGCCAGCCCGAGGAAACTTTAAAACTCTCGTTTGTTTTATCCTCCTAGGTCTTATTCCTCCCCTCCCCCCCTCCCCGCAGAAACACCCTGAACAAACCCACCTTCATAGATATGATATTCCAAAGGCCAAGCTTCATGAGGGTAATTTTGAGGCTCACCCAGCGGGAACCCGAAATGGGAAATACTTGGCACTTGCGGGACACCTCCCTTCTCTCAATAGCAGCATATTTTGTTTGTAAGGTAGGTTATGTTTTTATTATAGCAATTAGATTTGGTTTAGATTCTTATAACTTGATAGTGATGTCAGGAGTTCTTATGTATTAGGCCTTTGGGTACGGTGGTTGGACGGAAAGAAACAATAATAATCTGGTTAGGCTTTAATAGAATGGTTAACTGTTGTTGTACCCTATTGATGTGATATTCATTGTGTAGAATGGTTTGAATCCTATGGGAATCTAGTCTAAATGATTAAATATTGTGGTCCATAAGTATAGGGTGAGTCAAATACGGTAAAAGGGAGGGGTAAGTAGTGAACTAGAGTTGATAAAAGGTGTTCTTGATAAATTAGATAGTTATGTCTTGCATAGAGGAAGGATAATGTGGCATTAATATGGAGTAGGGGTTAAAAGTAACCTAAGAGAATTCTAGGCGACCTATGAGCATAATTAAAGGGATAAGTGTTACGTACAACCGCACATGCAAGTGTACGTGGTTATGCAAGTAATAAAGCGGCTCTTGCGAGCCGAATATCGATCCCACAGGTACTTGGTGTTTAGCAAATGATCCAATTCAAGTATTACTAACGAAGTTAATCAAGTGCAATTTGTAACCAAAAGAGAGTTTGAGTTTGTTTTTATAAACTAAATAATAGAAATAACAACGATATGAAATTTGGATTGTAACCAATAAATGGAGAGTTCCAGGGTTGAGGCATCTACTTCATATTCATGCATAACTACGGTTTCTAGCTGGCGTCAAGATTTTTATCGTGATTATTAATTTACGAGGTTGATAATATAACTCGGGGGTGGTCATCCTCTAAGTCGTCTACCCAATTTAGTCCCACAATTACATCATTGAGCGGGGATGTGAGTCTCTTATTCGGATGCACTAAGTTTTAATCCCATTTTATTAACCAAGTGGGGCGTTTAGGAATATCTCTATCCTAACCGCAAAACATCCTTTAACAATTAGTATCTAACAATTAAAGATACGATCCACACTCTCTACGTTCTTTGTTCTGTCCCTCCACTCCTATGGTCAATTCTTTTTGAGACGTAGATTTGTCATAAAGTTCATGACTCTTTAGAATAGTAAAGCAATAACACAAGAAAAATCACATGACATGATAAACATATAAGCCAGATTGTAAAATAATAATTAAGCAATCATGTTGTAGCCTCAACCCTATAAATAGGGTGTTTAGCCACTCATAGTCATACAAATAATCACAATTAATGAATTCATAAGTAAAACTACAAGAAAACTTGAATTTAAAGGAAGAAAAACCCCAGAGTAAATCCCTTGATGCCTTCTCCTCTCTCCAATCGTGTGTTGCTACAAATATTTATTATAATTATGGATAATTACTCTTTATATAGTACTTCAAATTTTCCATAGGCTGTTCCCAAATTAAATATAAGTATTGACCACTTTACCCTCAACTTAAACCAAGCAAAAGACCAATTTCTAGAAGTGTTTTTTTTTTTTGGGGGGGGGGGGGGGTTGCGCCACATGGACTATAGCATGGCCAAGGGGGGTGCGGCTCAGGACTATATCATGTCCAAGGAAGTGTATTCTCACCCTAGGGTGTGTGGCGCATGGCCTCCTCCCATGCTATGGGGGCGGCGGAACATGGTTGCCTCCACAAAAGGGAGATCTCGTCCAATCTTTGTTCTCTTCTTCTCGTTTACTTGTTCCTTGTTTTCCCACTCCTTGTGGCTTGTGTGTAGGATTCATTTAGCTTCAATAGCTTCTCCAATGTTATCCTATAACAAATCATAACAAACATTAGTCCATAAAATACAATAAAGCTTATCAAAGTACACTAGAACAAGCATAGCTTAGGTTAGTCGAACTAGTTTTCTCGTCTAAACTCTATTTGATCATTTTGACTCATGAATTGTTTCAAATACACCTTAAATACTATAAAAATGTTACTTATCGCCCAAATACACAAATAAAACTTTATATTTCATTAAGAACATCAAGTTATCCTCAAAACTAAGCTAAACGATCGTATATAATGACACTTAGGTGTGTAAATACGCCTAAGATCACCACCCCACACTTAAAGCCTTGTTCATCCTCAAACAACTTGTTACTAATCATAATAAGGAAAACTCTAACATCACTACTTGAACTAATATAATCAAGCTAGAACTAAAGCGACTACATAAATAGTAAGTTCTTCAGTAGTGTCACGCCCCGTATTCCAACGAGGCATGATTGGCACTCGTAGCTGATAAGGCCCGAGAGAACCAACCTTTGCTGCTATACATTCATATGCATGTCATAGGAAGCACTACTACCACATAAGGACATGGAGGGCTCATATTGGAAATCATGGAACATGTGACATATATATATACACATTTAAGAAACTTGGCCGTTGAGGCCATCAAAACAAGACTTCATGAGTCATCTTATATACATATACCTACATGCGTCTACAAAAGCCTCTAACAGATGCATTGACCAAAACAAACTAAAAGTCGGGACAAGTCCCCGCTTTATACACCATGTACATCACCAAAACATATATACACTCTGACTCGGAGAAGCCCCGAATAAGCTGGAGCTCACCAATGAACTGCTGACAATTGATATATACTAAGGAGGCCCACTGGTACCTGCGCCTGTATCAAGTAAGGTAAATTCCCTAAGAGGGGTCAGTACGGCATGTACTGAGTATGTAAGACTATAGGTAAACATCTGAGGTATAGGAGCTTTGATGAAAACGAGTACAAGTGAACATGTTACATGAATAAACCACTATAGTGTACAAGTGTGGGATCATGTACATTACTTTCTTTAATTCATTTCACATTACTTTACTCCTTCATCATTCAGGTGATCATCAATCATATATGCCCGGGCCCAACTGATCAGAGGGAAAATAGCATAATAATCGGGATCGCCTCTATCTAGGCTTTTGCCCCTTTGAGTTGCCACCCGTTTCCAATGAACTTTTGGGATCCCCTCTAGCTAGGCTTTCGCCCTTTCGAGTTGCCACCCGTACTCAATATCCATTCGGGATCGCCTCTATCTAGGCTTACGCCCCTTCAAGTTGCCACCCGTACTCAACAAGTGTTCATTACTTTAATTCTTTCGTTATGAGATTGGTACATTAGTGGTTACAATTTTATGGGAACTTTGGAACATTATTGGAACATTAACCAATGAACATGAGTCATGTGAATCACAATTGATCAATGAATAAGGAACATGTGAGTAACAATGATTAATAACCGGAAATGGAATACCTTTGAACATTTTGGAATAAAACAAGTGTAATGACAATGTGATACTATGTGCTGCAGAAGCATACGGAAAGAGTAACCTTACATACCTTCACTTCCAAGTATGAATACACAAGTCTATGTATGAACACAATAGTCCCGCTTTTTCCTTACGTCTTACTCTACAATACAAGTTCATACCAGAACTTACATTAGCAATTAGTCACTATACAGGCGTACAAGATGTCAATGAACTATGTGACTACCGTATAAAATCATGTCACCCCTTACAGTACAATCCAAGGCATTTTCATATCCACAATACCATAACGGTACACACATTAACCAAGAAATCATACATCGATAGTATTTCACACCACACTTACCCTTTATGCTTTTCCCTTTATCATTCCGTCGTAATTATTCCTTTATAACATCATATGAACAATCATACACACTTAACATAGTCCAACACACCTCCATACGACACTTTAAAGTCATTAAAATGTCATCACAAGTTGGTAATTACGTCCAAAAAGGGTATAGGGGTCTCCGGGGGTCAAAGGGATACAAATACAAACAAAACAAAATTCTGGGCTGACCTGCACAACCACCTGCACCCGCAGATGGCCTTTGGCAGCAGCCAATGCCATCTGCGTTGGCATCTGCGCCCGCAGATGCCCTCCTCTGCGGGGGCGGATGCCCGTTTTGGTCCGAAATGGTCTCTTTTAGGTCTTTTCATGCCATGAATGGTACATGATTACAATCCAACATATTTGAACATATTTTTGATCATCTTAAACACCAACATTCATACATGGTATCACAACACACATAGCAACACTCAAACCCACATTTCACGGCCAATATGACACCAAAACCATAACCAAATTCACAATAACAATTCCAAACGTTATACACAAATATTAAACCAAGTAAGACTAAAATCACATCTCACATGTCAATAGTTACTCCACCAAATTCATTTCCTTCAAAACCACAAGTCCATAGTCAAGTTTACAAGACAAACCACCCTTCGATTTAGCAAACATGTACACTTCACTTATTGTGAACTTCTCAATATTCCACCAACATAACCAACATAATATAAACCATATTTTATGCATAAAATATATTAATCCATCATAATAAACACTTACCAAGTCTTACCAATTGATGATCTTGGCCAAAAGAGTGACTTAGGGTTCTTGAGAGCAAAGGAGAAAATGTTGGAAAAATCTAGAAATGTTATGAGAGTTCAATGCTATAAAAATTTGATTTTTCCTTTATATAGTCCCTCGTGTCTCCCTTATCTTTTCCTTAGCATTTAATGCAAGGTTGATTTGGTCAAATGGACCAACTTTGGAAGAATGGGTCAAAAATCCATTATTGGGCCATGTCTTCTTGCTATTTTTTGGGGGGCTTCATTTTTTGGCCCAATAATTCAAGACTTCTTAAATGCCCACAACTCAATACAAAAGTCATCAATTCTCTCATGTCGTCATATTTCCATAAATGTTACGGTTGTCAGCTAAACTTAGATACGTACGGGGTGTTACATTCTCCCCCCCTTAGAAACATTCGTCCTCGAATGTTAGTGTTACATTTAAAGTGAACAATTACAAGTATAGGGACATTCTTCATGTCATAATATAAATATACACTCAAAGCTTATAAATACTTACTTGTTATTCTTTCCCTTGAAACAAATGAGGGTATTTGGATTTCATCATTTCTTCAGCTTCCCATGTGACCTCTTCTATTTGCTGATTTCTCCAAAGTACCTTTACGGATGCAACATCTTTATTCCTCAATCTTTTCACTTGTCTATACATAATACCTATAGGTATCTCCTCATAGGTAAGATCCTCTGTGACATGTACATCATCAATAGGAGTAAAACGGGATGGATCCCCTATGCACTTTCGGAGCATCGACACATGAAATACCAGATGAACTGTAGAGAGTTCCTGGGGTAGTTCTAACTCATACACAACTTGCCCAAAATTTCTAATAATTTCATATGGGCCTATGTAACGTGGACTCAATTTCCCTTTCTTTCCGAACCGCATTACCCCTTTCATCGGTGACACCTTCAGGAATACCCAATCACCTATGGAAAATTCAAGTCCTCTTCTTCTAATATCAGCATAGGACTTGTGTCGAATCTCGGCCGTTTGTATTCACTGTTGAATCACTTTAACTTTCTCCATATCCTGATGAACAATATCCGTCCCAAGTAAAGCAGTTTCTCCCGCTTCAAACCACCCAATTGGTGATTTACATTTCCTCCCATACAAAGCTTCATAAGGTGCCATTTTAATACTTGAATGATAGCTATTGTTGTAAGCAAATTCAATAAGAGGCAAATGGTTATCCCAACTGCCTTGAAAATCTAGTTCACAAGCTCGTAGCATATCTTCAAGTGTCTGAATAGTACGTTCTGCTTGTCCATCAGTCTGAGGATGGAAAGCCGTACTCAGATTCACCTGTGTGCCTAAAATCTGCTGAAAGGATCTCCAAAAGTGCGCTGTGAACTGTGCTCCTCTGTCTGATATAATATAAAGTGGAATACCATGCAATCGTACTATTTCTTTCACGTACAATTTTGCATAATCCTCAGCTGTATAGGTGGCCTTGACTAGTAGAAAATGTACTGACTTGGTAAGCCTGTTAACTATAACCCATATAGAATCAAATTTCTGCAATGTACGAGGCAAAGCTGTAATGAAGTCCATATTAATCATATCTCATTTCCAGACTTGAGATTGATACATTGCATATAACCTCCTGGTTTCTGATGCTCTACTTTCACTTGTTGACAATTCGGGCATTGAGCGATGAATTCCGCAATGTTCTTCTTCATATTTTCCCACCAATACACTGCTTTTAAATCATGGTACATTTTAGTAGCACCTGGATGAATAGAATAGCGTGAATGATGCGCCTCTGTCATAACTCGCTTCCTCAATTCGTCTACATCCAGTACACATAGTCTCCCTTGGCATTGGAGCACCCTTTCTTGTGTAAGATCAAATGCTCTTGTCAAATTCTGTTGTACATTTTCCTTTAGCTGTAATAACATAGAATCCATAAACTGCTTCTCTTTCACTTCGATTATTAAAGAGGATTCCGCTGCATTCTGTACAATAACTCCCTCATCTGAGGATTCAAGTAGACGAACTCCCAAGCTGGCTAACTGATATAGGTCGTTGATTATTTCTTTCTTTTCTCTCGGTTGGCCATTCATATCTCCCATTGCCTTGCGACTCAATGCATATGCTACCACATTTGCCTTCCCTGGATGGTATAAAATGTCAACATCATAGTCTTTCAAAAGCTCTAACCAGCTTCGTTGCCTCAAATTGAGTTCCTTCTGTTTAAAGATATATAGCAAACTTTTGTGATCAGTGTAAATATCAACATGAAACCCATACAGATAATGACGCCATATCTTTAAAGCAAACACTACCACTGCCAATTCAAGATCATGTGTAGGGTCATTCTTTTCATGTGGACGCAATTGTCTTGAAGCATAGGCTATAACTTTACCATGCTGCATCAATACACACCCTAGACCAACTCTTGATGCATCACAATACACTGTGTACCCTTCTGTACCCTCAGGAAGGACCAATACAGGGGTAGAAGTCAATTTATCTTCCAGCTTTTGGAAACTCCTTTCGCATGCATCATTCCACTGGAATTTAGTTGCTTTGTGGGTTAACTTTGTCAATGGTGCAGAAATAGAAGAAAACCCTTCAACAAATCTTCTATAATAACCGGCCAAACCAAGAAAACTATGAATTTCTGTAGGTGTCGTAGGTCTTGTCCAATTCTTCACCGCCTCAATCTTCTAGGTATCAACCCGTATGCCTTCATCCAATACGATATGACCCAAGAATGCGACGGATTTCAACCAAAACTCACATTTAGAGAACTTTGCATATAACTTACGGTCACGAAGAATCTGCAACACTTGCCGCAAGTGATTAGCTTGGTCCTCTTGGAATCTCGAGTAAACCAAAATATCATCAATAAATACCGTCACAAACACGTCGAGAAATGGCTTGAACACCCTATTCATTAAATCCATAAAAACTGCAGGTGCATTTGTTAGTCCAAATGACATGACTAAAAATTCATAATGTCCATATCGTGTTTGGAATGCTGTCTTGGGTATATCTTCTTCTCTAATCCTCACCTGGTGATAACCCGATCTCAAATCAATCTTTGAAAAGAATTTCGCACCCTGTAGTTGATCAAATAAATCATCAATTCTGGGGAGAGGATATTTGTTTTTGATTGTTACTTTATTCAATTGCCGGTAGTCAATACACATTCTCAATGTACCATCTTTATTCTGTACAAATAATACCGGAGCACCCCACGGAGACATACTAGGTCTGATGAACCCCTTGTCCAACAAATCTTTCAATTGCTCCTTTAATTCTCGTAATTCTGCTGGAGCCATTCTGTACGGAGGAATAGAAATAGGCTTAGTGCCTGGAATCACATCAATGCCAAATTTCACTTCCCGTTCCGGGGGTAAACTTGGAAGATCTTCAGGAAATACGTCAAGAAATTCATTTATCACTGGAACTGATTGAGGAATTAGTGGCTTTGCTTCAGTATTATGCACTCTCACTAAGTGACATATATATCCCTTGGATATCATTTTCCTAGCCTTAAGATAGAAAATAAATTTGCCTCTCGGTGCTCCCACATTACCTTTCTATTCAAAAACATCCTTTTGTGGAAAATGAAATTGTACTCTCTTAGCTCGGCAATCTACCGCGGCATAGCAAGAGGCTAACCAATCCATTCCCATGATAACATCGAAATCTAGCATGTCTAGTTCAACAAGATCGGCCAATGTATCATAACCACAAACAATGACTATACAATCACGATAAACTCTCTTTGCTATGATAGATTCACCAACCGGTGTCATTACTTCAATTGACTAAACTAGTAATTCCGGCGTTCTTTTAAATTTTTCAGCAATCAAAGGAGTAACATATGATAATGTAGAACCCGAATCAATCAATGCATACACATTATGTGAAAATATGGTCAAGATACCTGTAACCACATCAGGTGATGCCTCCGAATTCTGACGATCAGCTAGTGCATAAATACGATTCTGAGTTCCGCTGGAACTAGCTGCTCCTCTAGCACCTCTACATCGTCCCATAGGCTGTGCTCCTCTACCTAAGAAAGGCACGGATGATGATGATGCAACAGCTGACCCCGCAGGTCGTGCTATACCACCCATGCTCCTCTGTGGACACTCTCTCACCATGTGCCCTGGCTCACAGCAAAAATAACATACATTCCTTCCAATCTGTCATTCACCTAAATGAAACTTCCCATAGTGCTGACACGGCTGGCGAGGAAATCCTGCTGTCTGTGGACCTCGAACCATACTGCTGCGCCTGACATAACTACCTCTAGTCCCTTGAAAGTGAGATGGAGTGCCTTCCGTGGAATAAGAAAATGAGGGCCTCGACGGCCTATTAAAACTCGGAGGTCTAAACTCTCCTTGGGACGCCATTGACTGTCCCGTAGATCTAGCCCTCTTCGACGGCCCTTCTTCAAACCCTTGTGTTCTTCTTCGTTGGCTTTGATCTTCCATTTTGTGCTCAAAGACCTATATTCTAGCTATGTCCATGTCCCTATTCAACGCAGCAATAGTGCAATCTTGGGCCAAATATGGTTCCAGTCTGTCCACATACCGGTGAACTCTGTCAGTCTTCGTAGCTACCACATTCGGAGCATACCGGGCCAAGGAATTAAACTTGAGGCTGTATTCTCTAACACTCATATTGCCTTGTCGGAAATTTAAAAAGTGGTCCGCACGAGCCTCTCGGACCTCATAGGGGAGATAGTGATCAAGGAATGCCAATTTAAATTCTTTCCAACTAGCTGGGAGTGCATCAATTCCCCTCGACCGTTTCCAGTCTTCGTACCATAATATAGCTTCACCCTTCAATCGATAAGCCGCAAGCTCGACCATTTCCACACTGGACACATGCATCACCTCCAAAGCCCTTTGGATTTGATCTATATAATCCTGCGGATCTTCTTTCGGGTCTGATCCAGTGAATGTGGGAGGATCTAATTTCAAGAAGTCCTGTGTTCTGCGACTAGCTGCTCTCGCTGCACTATCATCACCCGTCATTGGACCACCTTGTCCCTGAACCTGAACCTGTGCAACAACTATTTGAGTCAACATTTGAACTGCATTCTTGAAGTCCTGATCAGTGGTAGTATTTACTGATGGATCTACAAGTGCTCTTCTCCTACTCGACTCTTCCGAAAAAGAGGGAGTGGAGGAAGTTCGTGACACAAATTCGTTCTCAGTATCACCTTGATTAACTTGATCAGGTGGTGGTATACTGGTTCCTTCACCCGCAATTCTATCTATCTTCTTACTTTTTCCTCGACCTCTTCTTGTCATCGGCATTTTAACTATACCAAAGAAAAGAAAAAAAAAACAATTACCATGATCAGATTCGATTCAACTTACAACACTGACTCTATTGCACGATCTAGAATTGAAGAAGAGAAATAGCATCCTAAATGTCCCGTAGCCTCCTACTTATAAATGTGGTGCACAACACATCGATAAGTAAGACTCTACTCAGACACGGCTTTGTAGACACCCTTAGAACGACCTGCTATGATACCACTTTTGTCACGCCCCGTATTCCAACGAGGCATGATTGGCACTCGAAGCCGATAAGGCTCGAGAGAACCAACCTTTGCTGCTATACATTCATATGCATGTCATAGGAAGCACTACTACCACATAAGGACATGGAGGGCTCATATCAGAAACCATGGAACGTGTGACATATATATATACACATTTGAGAAACTTGGCTGTTGAGGCCATCAAAACAAGACTTCATAAGTCATCATATATACATATACCCACATGCGTCTACAAAAGCCTCTAACAGATGCATTGACCAAAACAAACTAAAAGTCGGGACAAGTCCCCGCTTTATACACCATGTACATCACCAAAACATATATACACTCTGACTCGGAGAAGCCTCGAATAAGCTGGAGCTCACCAATAAACTGCTAACAATTGGCAATGTACTGAGGAGGTCTACTGGTACCTGCGCCTGCAGCAAGTAAGGTAAATTCCCCAAGAGGGGTCAGTGCGGCATGTAATGAGTATGTAAGACTATAGGTAAACATCTGAGGTATAGAAGCTTTGATGAAAACAAGTACAAGTGAACATGTTACATGAATAAACCACTATAGTGTACAAGTGTGGGATCATGTGCATTACTTTCTTTAATTCATTTCACATTACTTTACTCCTTCATCATTCAGGTGATCATCAATCATATATGCCCAGGCCCAACTGATCAGTGGGAAAATAACATAATAATCGGGATCGCCTCTATCTAGGCTTTTGCCCCTTTGAGTTGCCACCCGTTTCCAATGAACTTTCGGGATCGCCTCTATCTAGGCTTTCGACCCTTCGAGTTGCCACCCGTACTCAATATCCATTCGGGATCACCTCTATCTAGGCTTACGCCCCTTCAAGTTGCCACCCGTACTCAACAAGTGTTCATTACTTTAATTCTTTCGTTATGAGATTGGTACATTATTGGTTAGAATTTTATGGGAACTTTGGAACATTATTGGAACATTAACCAATGAACATGAGTCATGTGAATCACAATTGATCAATGAATAAGGAACATGTGAGTAACAATGATTAATAACCGGAAATGGAATACCTTTGAACATTTTGGAATAAAACAAGTGTAATGACAATGTGATACTATCTGCTGCAGAAGGATACGGAAAGAGTAACCTTACATACCCTCACTTCCAAGTATGAATACACAAGTCTATGTATGAACACAATAGTCCCGCTTCTTCCTTACGTCTTGTTCTACAATACAAGTTCATACCGGAACTTACATTAGCAATTAGTCACTATACAGGCGTACAAGATGTCAATGAACTATGTGACTGCCGTATAACATCATGTCACTCCTTACAGTACAATCCAAGGCATTTTCATATCCACAATACCATAACGGTACACACATTAACCAAGAAATCATACATCGATAGTATTTCACACCACACTTACCCTTTGCGCTTTTCCCTTTATCATTCTGTCGTAATTGTTCCTTTATAACATCATATGAACAATCATCCATACTTAACATAGTCCAACACACCTCCATACGACACTTTAAAGTCATTAAAATGTCATCACAAGTTGGTAAATACGTCCAAAAAGGGTATAAGGGTCTCTGGGGGTAAAAGGGATACAAAAACAAACAAAACAAAATTCTGGTCTGACCAGTGCAGCCACCTGTGCCCGCAGATGGCCTTTGGCAGCAGCCAGTGCCATCTGCGTTGGCATCTGCAGGGGCGGATGCCCGTTTTGGTCTGAAATGGTCTCTTTTAGGTCTTTTCATGCCATGAATGGTACATGATCACAATCCAACATATTTGAACATATTTTTGATCATCTTAAACACCAACATTCAGCCATGGTATCACAACACACATAGCAACACTCAAACCCACATTTCACGGCCAATACGGCACCAAATTCACAATAACAATTCTAAACGTTATACACAAATATTAAACCAAGTAAGACTAAAATCACATCTCACATGTCAATAGTTACTCCACCAAATTCATTTCCTTCAAAACCACAAGTCCATAGTCAAGTTTACAAGACAAACCACCCTTCGATTTAGCAAACATGTACACTTCACTTATTGTGAACTTCTCAATATTCCACCAACATAACCAACATAATATAAACCATATTTTATGCATAAAATATATTAATCCATCATAATAAACACTTACCAAGTCTTACCAATTGATGATCTTGGCCAAAAGAGTGACTTAGGGTTCTTGAGAGCAAAGGAGAAAATGTTGGAAAAATCTAGAAATGTTATGAGAGTTCAATGCTATAAAAATTTGATTTTTCCTTTATATAGTCCCTCGTGTCTCCCTTATCTTTTCCTTAGCATTTAATGCAAGGTTGATTTGGTCAAATGGACCAACTTTGGAAGAATGGGTCAAAAATCCATTATTGGGCCATGTCTTCTTGCTATTTTTTGGGGGGCTTCATTTTTTGGCCCAATAATTCAAGACTTCTTAAATGCCCACAACTCAATACAAAAGTCATCAATTCTCTCATGTCGTCATATTTCCATAAATGTTACGGTTGTCAGCTAAACTTAGATACGTACGGGGTGTTACAAGTAGGCATGCCATATTACAATTGAAACACATGAATACTACTTCAAGATTTCTTAGCCTCAAGGATTGACTCTACCAAGTTGGAAAACTCATGCACATTACTCAAAAAAGTGATCATATAAGTCACTTATCCATAATTAAACGTGCACCCTCATTACAAGAGGGTCACCCATATTCACTCACAAATATGTAATTTATCACAAGAATGGGTGTAAGAATCAAATTTCGCTCACTCTCACAAAGAATTAACATGTCACATAAGATGAACCATAAGCTTTCCCTTAGTGTTGTACTCCACTAATATCAGAATATCAAGACTCAAGATCAAGTAGGACTTGAAGGATTGTAATACAGGCTAAGGGATTGGTATGAACTATTCTAGCCGTAATAGTGAATATATTCCCTAAGCGCTTTAATACACTAAACTTTACATTATTCTCATCTCCAACCAACCTATTTTCTATCCCTTTTATCTTCCCACCTCTCTTTTGTTTTGCCCAATCTCTTTAAGCTAGCTTACATATCTGTAGCAGGGAGTATTTTCCATCAAATCATGATTCACATCTTTTGATCAATATTTTTTCCTTACACTACTCCCCACTAAAAACACCTAAACTTTTTAAACACAAACATAGTGATTACTTCAGGGATTCAACTTCACTTTTTCCTTCTTAAGTTTTTCACTCCTTAACATCTTAATTTTTCAACTAAATCCCTTAGAAGTTTTAGATCAAATTCCGATCAATTGAAGGAAAAGGGATAAGCTCCATATAAGGCTACAAAATAAAAGGCTAAAGGATCAATGGGACTAACTAAGGTCATGCAGAAAAGGTAGATAAGGTAGGTATAAAACATGGCTATCAAAGAAATGCCTATATCCTCTCCTAAACTCAACATTCTTTATTTTACTTTGCAAACACACCAGGCAATTTCTAGACATCAATATGCTAACATGGAATATAACTAAAACCTTAACACACATGGCACATGTTTTACTTAAGAAGGATCTCTATATACTCTTAACCAAGCAATCGCAAGAATTCAAATTTAAGCCAAAATCACACAAAAGTTAGATAAACGAGCCTAGGTGTCTCACAACAGTCATTCAATTTTCACCTCATGCCATAGAATTCAACACCACTTGCAACAAGTAATCATGTGTAGCACCTAGCTAGAGCATCTCTATTTATTCCAAATGACAAAAATTTTAAAATTACTCCTAAAAATCAAAAAATATATTGGGTTCAAAGGGCTCCCCCTCAGAAAAGAACCAAAAAAAAGAGGTGGGTGAAGTGTGCTTCTACTACACATACAAAATCCCAAAACTGAAAATAAACAAAAATAAAATCTTTTTGAATTTTTTTTTAAGATTTAGTCAAAAACTTGAAAATAAATCAAAATAGAAATCCTATAGCGCACTTCACCCTAAACAAATCGGAAGACCTCCCCCATACTTGAAATAATGCTATGTCCCTAAAGCATAAATCAAATTAAGAAAAATGTGAGAAAAAACTCCCCGAGGCCTCTAGTACTAGCTAGTATCATGTCACTTTCACAGATTTCCATCATGGGGGTTGGGGGACCCCAAACTTATGCTTTTATCATGCTCCTTAGCTTAGATTCTTAGTACTCAGACTTCCCCTAATCTTCCAAACAAACTAATAAAATAAAAAAAATAAAGGTGACACTATATAAAAATAATTAACTCTATTACAAAATGGGTTGTCACCGAGCAGCACCTGATTTAATGTCACAGCACAACTCACACCACAAC
Source organism: Capsicum rhomboideum (assembly GCA_031232105.1). Lineage (NCBI taxonomy): Eukaryota > Viridiplantae > Streptophyta > Magnoliopsida > Solanales > Solanaceae > Capsicum > Capsicum rhomboideum. The sequence continues at coordinate 38,920,809 of CP124719.1, read as the reverse complement.
CATCATCCATAGTCTCTCAATCTCTCCATCCCTTTCAACCACAACTTTCCTCTCTTCTTTACTATACTAACAATACCCTCAGAATGTACCCTTTTACTACTTTTCTTACCCCGTGTAGGATCATGTGTAAGCTTTTCAAACTCAGGCTCATGGACCAAATTTGGCAATTTTGTGAGAGAATTTGAAGCGGTAATTAGAATATTGCAATTCACCACCCCACACTTATCCATTTCTAAAATTGTGATCATGCATAAATCTTTGTAGTGTAAGGGTGTTTTAAGTACTTTGTATACTGTGAAGACCACCTCTTCATCATTCAGTCTCATCTTGAGTGTACCCTCTCTAACATCTCTCAATACTCCACCGGTAGCCAAAAATAGATGTCCCAATATGATTGGTACCCTATCATCTACCTCATAGTCAAGAATAATACACTAAGTAGGACTAATGAATTTACCAACCTTAATGAGAACATCCTCAATAATTCCTTCGGGGACTACTCTAGTTCTTTCCGCCATCTGTTGTACAACTTATGCGGGCATTAGCTTCCCTAAGACCATGGTTTTAAACACAAAAAGTGGCATCAAATTGATGCATGCCCCTAAATTACTGAGAGTTTGAACAATATCACTTTCACCAATTTGTTTGGAGAGGGTAAAACTCCCAGGGTCCTTGAGCTTTTTGGGCATCTTGCTCATAACCATAAAACTGCACTCTTTCGTAAGTGCTACAGTCCTAATATAACTAAGCCTCCTTTTTTTGGTCACCACATCCTTCAGGTATTTACGCATTCCCTATAAAACATTTAACAAAGGAAGGTTAATATGAAGTTCTCTAAATGTGTCAAAGAAATTTTTAAAACAAGCATCCTCATTGGATTTCGTAAGCTTTTGATGGAATGGTGGAGGTGGTCTATTTTGAGATTGCTTAATCGTATTTTCATTCATGTACTCAAACTTCCCCTTTTTATCAGCTTCTTTGATTTCAACTTGCTTTTTCACCTACTTAGGTGCGATCAACTCTGCTTGCACCTCATGATATTTCTTTGGAGGTGCGTCAATCAAATCTCTACCACTACTTAAGGTGATTGCCATAACTTGCTTTGGATTTTTCTATGTATCACTAGGCAAACACCACCCTTGAGGTCTTGTGTTTTGTGCCAGAGCTAATTAACGCATCTGTGTCTCTAAATTCTTTTAAGCCAATTGATGATTTTTTATCTCTACAATCATTTGTTCTTGGCTGGCCAAAATTCTTTTAAAAGTCTCTTCTATATTGCTGGCCTGAGTGTTGTTCTGAATACCTTGCTGCTACTGAAACTACTGAGGTTGGACCTGATTATTGCCCCATTAGTAGTTAGGCCAACTCTCCCAGTTACAGTTGTAGGCATTACCATAGTTCTGATTTCTTTTTTTCGCATTACCCACAAAATTAACCGACTCAGGATTTACTCCACATAAATCTGTAGAGTGACCACTACTATCATAAATCTCATGCCAAGTGTGTACCTACTAAACTGCATTAACCTAGGCTTGATGTTATAACAATATCAACTTGCTAAGATCCTAATCACTTGATTTTGAAATGATGACAATTCAGCTAGAGCAGTAATACTAACTACCTCAATCATACCTGTGGGCTTTTTAACCATACCTCAAGATGTATCACCATGACAGTCAGGATTAACTTGTGCAATACAGTTGAGAAGAGTGTACAGTTCATCATATGTATTCTCCAAAGCTTGACCACCTGCAGTTGAATCTAACAAAATATATGTGTTTGGATCAAGACTCTCCACAAAACTGTGGTCCAGTACATCATTCAATTATTGGTGATGAGGGCAATCTCTGAGGAGATTTTTGAATATTTCCCACACTTGGTATAAATTCTCCTCAGACTTCTGCTTGAAACTCAATATTCACTTCTCAACCTTATAGTCTTACCGAATGGAAAAAATCAAATGAGGAACTTCCTAGCTAGGTTGTCCCATGTCGTAAAGGAATTTGAAGGTTCTGCCTTCAACCACCTCTTTGCTTCTCCTAAAAGTGAGAATGGAAAAAGAGTGAGCCCTATGTAATCAGTGGAGACTGCTGTAGGAATGAATGTGTCACTGATCTCCAAGAATTTATGTAGATGAACCTGTGAATCCTCATGTGACAATCCTGTAAACTACCCCTTGTGTGCAATAATTGCACTATGTTCTACTTAAGCTCAAATCTTCCTCATACATCTGGTTTATAGATACTGGAGCAGTATTACCACTTTGTGCACTATCCTACGGGCTTGTTATTCATTATCTATGATTCCATGAATAGTATTGTCCTATTGAAATTGCAGGATTAAATAGAGAAGTGTTGTTTCTCTCCTCAATTGGTGCAAGTGTCACTCAGGTTCAGGATGTGGTTTGACCAAATTCCTTTCCCTTTCTAGCTTGCTTAAGAATTAAACCCGTACCTGCAAATTCAGTAGCTAAGATCAAGTTGTCCGCACTTGTCAAAAAAAAAAAATAATAAAACTAAAAATTAGAAAGTTGCTAATTTTTCAAGTCCCCAACAACGACGCCAAAAACTCATTGCGTCCAACCATAAACGCAAGTGTACGTAACCATGCAAGTAATAAAGTGGCTCTTGCGAGCCAAATATCGATCCCACAGGGACTTTGTGTTTAGCAGATGATCCAATTCAAGTATTACTATCAAAGTTAAACAAATGTGATTTGTAACCAAAAAAGAGTTGGGGTTTTGTTGTTATAAACTAAATAATAGAAATAACAATGATATGAAATTTGGATTGTAACCAATAAATGGAGAGTTTCAGGGTTGAGGCATCTACTTCACATTCATCCATAACTACAATTTTTAGCCAGCGTTGATGTTTATCGTGATTAATAATTTACGAGGTTGATAATATAACTCGGGGATGGTCACCCTCTAAGTCATCTACCCAAATTTTTTCAACAACTACATCATTGAGCAGGGATATGAGTCTCTAATTCGGATGCAGTAAGTTGTCTTCCCATTTTATTAACCAAGTGGGGCATTTAGGTATATCTCTATCCTAATCGCAAATCATACTTTAACAATTAGTATCTAAAAATTAAAGATTCGATCCACGCTCCCTACGTTCTTCATTCCATCCCTCCACTCTTATGGTTGATTTGTTTTAAAACTTATATTTATCCTAAAGCTCATGACTCTTTTGAATAGTAAAGCAAGAACGCAAGAATAATCACATGACATGATAAACTATTAAACAAAACTATAAAACCATAATTAAGTGATCATGTTGTAGCCTCAATCCTAAAAAGAGGGTGTTTATCCACTCAAAGTCATTCAAATAATCACCATTAATGTATTCATAAGTAAAACTATAAGAAAACTAGAAGTTAAAGGAAGAAAAAAACCTAGAGTAAAGCCATTGATGCCTTCTCTTCTCTCCAATAGTGTATTGCTCCAAAGATATATATCATAATTGTGGCTAAGTACTCTTTATATAGTCATTCAAATCTTCAATAGTCTTCCCTAAATAAAATATAAGCATTGACCACTTTACCCTCAACTTAAACCAAGCAAAAGACCAATTTCTAGACCTTTTTTTTTTTAGGGGGGGTTGCTCTGCATGGCCTATAGCATGGCCATGGGGGTATGGAGCGGCCTATAGCATGGAAAAATAAGTGTACCCTCACCCTAGGGGGTTCAGAACATGGCCCCCTCCCATGCTATAGGGGGTGCGGCGCATGGCTGCCTCCACAAAGGGGAGATCTCATCCAATCTTTGTTCTCTTCTTCTCGTCTACTTGTTCCTAGTTTCCCCACTCCTTGTGGCTTCTGTGTAGGCTTTATTTAGCTTTCATCGCTTCTCCAATGGTCTCCTATAACAACTTATAATAAACATTAGTCCATAAAACATAATAAAGCTTATCAAAGTACACTAGAACAAGAATAGCTTAGGCTAGCCGAACTAGTTTTCTTGTCTAAACTCTATTTGATCATTTTGACTCTTGAATTGTTTCAAATGAACCTTAAACACTAAAAACATGTAAATTAGCACACAAATACACAAACAACACTTTACACTTCATTAATCACATCAAGTTATCCTCATAACTAAGCTAAACGTGTATAGATAATTACACTTAGGGGAGTAAATACGCCAAAGATCAATAAGATACTTTGGAGACAACCTAGTGTCAAGTACATGGAAGATTATATCAGAGGGAAGGAGTCATAGAATAACCAGAGTAAGATTGGTGAGGTCAATTTAGATAAATCTGATAAAAGTATTTAGAAAGAAATTTAAGAGTGATGTCGAAGGTATGAGCATAGGTTGTAAATATAAAGAGTTAGTAACGACATCTCGATAGAAAATTTTTAGTCTCGTAGGAGATGTGGGTGTACATAATTATGTACATATATGTGCCTATATGTATGATGATAATATTAAGATCTTGTGTTTGTATATGAACCAAAGAGTTATAATCGCCTTTGGGAACTCTGTGTGATTATTGACTGCATATGCATATCCATACATGTTGATGAGGATGGTTTGGTAGTGGTGATGATGATGTTATATAAATCATGATGTTTATGATATTGTTGTTGATGAGTTAATGATGATATTAGTGATATTGATATTGATCATGATGTTCATGATGTGGGAAATGATGTTGATGAGATTGATGGGAGGAAGAGATGATCTGCACACTTGCATACATACATTCTTTAAGGTGCATTGTACATTTGATTATACTTTTATGTTATTGTTGGTTCCTTGAGTGTACTGGATCCTTTGATAATATTGTTAGTGCATAGTAGTGAAGGGTGAATCCAGATATGTTCTGTGTTATGTATAATACTTTTCCCCTAATGTATATGGTTTATAGGCAAGTTATAAAGTAGTGTCCCTCCTTACAGGGAATTTGTCAACGTCACAAGTGTTTGAAAGGTTGTAAACCCTGTAGTTCATTGTGTTAGTGGAATATCGAGGAGGTTTGGTCAAATCACAGTACCCTCAAGTTCAAATTTCATAAAGTCGATATGTCGATTTAGAGTGGGCTAGGAATTACAGAATCTGGGCTAATAAGTGAGGAAAATATTAAGGAATGTAAGTTAGAGTGGATAGTCCAAGGACAAACATATAGGAAAATGTTAAATGGTAGGTAGATCACAAAGATGCTAAAAGTGTGGTTTTAGTAATTTCATAAGTTGGGGATTAGAAATCGGAACCTTATTTAATGCTATGATTTCTTCCTATTTGCTATTAATGTAATTGGTTTCTAACCTTGGTCAGCTGATGATGCCTGCCAGTAGTGTGGTTGTACTGATGCTACACTTACTATATCTCTTACCGGGGATATAGCCACGATGCAGGTCTGTTGGAGTTTCTATAGTAGTGACAAGGATCAGTCTACAGTAGCTTTTGCTATCTCTATTCTACATGGATGCTGTGTCATGGACTTTCCTGTTTGTTGTCTAGTGCTCTGGTACTGGTTTAGGCTAGTTTTTGGGGATTCACTGTTGATTATCTTCCGCATTTTTTCATGGGTCAAATGTATTAAACTAGATTTATATTTATGATATGAACTGGATTAATAGGTTGAGTGAAATATTGTTAAAAATTAGATGACTAAATTATACCATCGAAAATGAATTGTTTTAACTTTCGAATTAAATGAATGGTTAATTAGTAAGGGTTATTCTATTCGGGGTGGGTGTTAGGTATTTTCTCACACAATCCGGGGTTTGGGTTTTGACAAGATGATATCAGAGCCCAGGTTAGTGATCTCGCAATATAAGAGCAAATGTCAAGTAGAGTCCTACAGATTTATGTGTTGAGGTCCATATCATATTTGTAAGAGGCTACAAGGAATCTAGGAATCTATTTCACTTTCTTCTCTCATATCGTGTTATCTCAGTATAGTCTCCCCGAGTTTAGTCAAATTGGTATCTGGTAGATTTGAATCGGTAACTCCACCATCACAATTAGGACTAATTGGTCCCAATTAGTATCTCACCAAGTATTTGAAAGGTTGGAACATGGTATTCCAACCAGTCGAGGTCCATAAGAAATGTAGGAGTGAATGGTCATGTTGCGAGATTCGATTGATTTTGTATGAAAATACTAATGCTCTAAATGCTTTGTTGTGGTGTGATAGAATACATTGTGTATAACTCAGCATAGGAATAGGCCAGCTTTATGGGGGCAGTCAAGCTCAAAGGAGTCAACCCTATAAGGGGAAGTTGAGTTATCTCCAAGTAGCCATGCGTAATAGAAAGGTCAGCCTCCCAACCACCGAGAGATATGGGGGCCTTAGTATAAGAGGTGTCAGATTCCTTACCTCTACCGGCCTAGATACTCTCCCTTTTTTCCTCTACCTCCCTATTTTTCTTTCTCCCTTATCATATTCTCATACACCTTAGCGGATTATACGACACGTCGTACACCTCCATGGTATCATGGATCTCCCTAGGATTGTCCACCCTATTGCATAACATAGTGGTCAGGGAAAGAAAGAAAAAATCCCTCACCAACCTCTCACTAGCATAAAAGTGCCACCACTCATCTACAATTTGTTCCCCTATATTCATCTCAATCCTTGCGAGAGCACATGGAACCACCATAGCTCGAGGAAAGGCCACATTCGTAACATTTCTCGAAGGATGAATCCTTTGAGACACCAATTACAACAACACCTTGGACTCGTATGAGAAATAGACTCTCTTAGTCCCTTTGACGCTAGACCATTTCACCTTTTTAGCTTGACCCTCCGATGCTAAGACCTGACCCCCCTCCCCCACTTCAAATCTTATTCCCTTACTTTCACATCAAAAGAGTCATTTGAGGGATTGAGAAACCCCAAGGCATCATTGATGGTAAAACCTTCTTTTCTCAAATCTTAATGGTGGGGAGAGGTACCGACCACACCACTGTCAGAAGTATGGCATAAAATTCCTGAACAATCTTTATGTTGTGTTAAGGGACAGGCTTAGTCAGCATCTCCCACCCAAAGACCTTTAGCTAGTCAGGGAACTCCGGCAACTCCTCCACATCCCTCATCATAGTACCCCAGTTACAGAGAAAATCTCTAGTTTACAGCACTTCCTCATAATGGTCACGACATTCATTATCGAGAAATATGTGGTAGCGTTATTGTTGGGCCATGATAATCCTGCAAACATCATAATTATAAAGTTAGAAACCATATCAAGGGCTACGGAAGGGGAGAAATTTGAAACTGCAAAGAAATAAAAACTAGGGGAGGCTGCTGCCAAGTACCATCACAACAGTTAGTTAACTGTTGCAACAGTACCATTACAGTGGTAACTTACTGCTTTACCGAAAAAGTTACCGCTGTAATGGTCCGTCATCTCCAACCCTCCAACCTTCCCTCTCATGGTGGATTTTTTACTTATCTCTATAATATCAAGAATTAAGAGTAGATCAGGTGCAATGAAGTTCGTACAAACCTTTTTTACACTAAAATGGGAGTGTATAACACTCTATTTCACCCTCAAATCACCCAAATAAGTTGGGGAAATAACCCTTCACCTTATACTCCTTCCATGGCCAAAATTCACCATGAACTACGTCAATTTTATGTCCAGGATGTTGTAAGAGAATTGTAGATGTAAGAGAACCTAACATGCTCGTTATTTCGCTCAAAAACACCATCAAAATTCAAGTTACCAAAAGTTGAACCAAAACCACATAAAAGTTTCTATCCTAATGGAATTTCTACAATTGTTCAATGAAACATATGTTAATAAAGTATTAGGGAAGAAAAAATTACATTAAAATTAAAGTCAGAAGGAGATTGCACAGAGAGAATTAAGGGAGTTTGGAGTGAGGAGTGAAAATGGGGGAAATATTTTTTTTCTTTCTATATGAACTACCGCGAGCTGCTGCTATTGTAAATTTATCACTGCAGCAGTACCGCTATAACAATAATCAACCTCTCCAGCAGCAGACCCCGTTGTGTTAGTTTTCACCCCAACTTTTTGTGTGTTATGGTATTGTACGACACTCGAACATTTTGAAAAAATTGTCACGTGAAAATTTTTGCAACTTCCTGTCATAGTTCTTGTGAGTTGGTTAAACAAAAAGTAAATTGGTTTAAAAGGCCTGATAATGTGTCAGGATGGTCAATGCATGGTTCCATTGTTAAACAAAACAAAGGTGGGTTTGTATGAACTAGTGAAAAATTAAGGTATTTTTCCCTTGAAAGTATCGTAGGCCGAATTTCCTTGTATAGTCATGCCAAGGACTCTTTAATCCTCATTCATGGCCTTTGGGGGATGAACGGTGGGTAAATTGGTATCTAATGTAACGACCTAAGAAGTCGTTACGCGTAAAACCGCCTAAAAAAAATTTCATGATGACTAAAATGCTCTTAATAGAATAAGAGAAATTATTTTGTGGGAAAAAAATAGGGCCCAGAATAATTAGGCTACGAATTGAAGAAAAGGGTTGGGTTGACCTACTGCCTACCACTATAGCGGTAAGCTAACCACTGCAATTGTACTGCTGTAGCGGTAAATCAACTACCACAACGGTAACCTAGTAGTAGCTAGCCCAAGGTAAACTTTAAAAACCTCTTTTGTTTTATCCCCCTAGGTCATATTTTGCCCCTAAAAATACCCTGAACAAACCCCACCTCCATAGCTATGAGATTCCAAAGGCCAAGCTTTATAAGGATGATTTCAAGGCATACCAGATGGGAACATGACATGGGGAGATGCTTGGAACTTGCGGGACAACTCTCTCTTCTCAATAGCAGCATATTTTGTCTACGAGGTAGGTTATGGTTTTTATTGTAGCAATTAGATTTTAGTTAGATTCAAATAACTTGATACTTATGTCGAGAGTTCTCATGCATTAGGCCTTTGGGTACAGTGTTTGGAAGGATGAAAAGGATAATAATCCAGTTAGGCTTAAATAAAATGGCTAACTATTGTTGTACTCTATTGATGTGATATTCCTGGCGTTGAATGGGTTGAATCATGTGGGAATCTAGCTAATTAAATACTATGATTCATAAGTATGGGGTGATTTAAATACGATAAAAAGGAGGGGTAAGTAGTGAACTAGAGTTGATCAAGGGTGTTCTTGATAAATTAGATAGTTATGTCTTACGTAGAGGAAGGATAATAAGGCATAATATAGAGTAGGGGTTAATAGTAACCTAAAAGAGTTTTAGGTGACCTATGAGCGTAATTAAAGAGATAGCAAGTATGTAGTAAAGTAGATTAGGGAGAAGGAATCATAAAATAACTAGAGTAAGGTTAGTGAGGTCAAGTGGAAGAATTACGATAGAAGTACTTAGAAAGGAATTTAAGAGCAATGTCGGAGGCATGAGTGTGGGATGTAAATAGAAATGTTAGTAACGGCATCTCGATATAACTATCGCAGTCTCGTAAGAGGTGTGAGTGTACATAATTATGTAGATATATGTGTCTACGTATGTGTACAGTGATAAGATTAAGGTCTTGTGCTTGTATATGAACCAAAGAGTTATAATCGCCTCCGAGCACTCTGTATAATTATTTATTGCATATGCATATCATACATATTGATGAGGATTGGTTGGTAATGGTGCTGATGATGATGTTCTATAAATCATGATGTTCATGATGTTTTTTTGTTGATATGTTGATGATGATATTGTAATTGATCATGATGTTAATGATGCAGGAAATATTGTTGATGAGATTGAGAAGAGGAAGAGATGATGCACATATCTTGCATACATACATTCTTTCATGTGGGTTGTATGTTCAATTATACTTTTTTGTTCTTGTTGGTTCCTTAAATGGACTGGCTCCTTTGATAATAGTGGTAGTGCATATTAGTAAAGCGTGAATGCCAGGTATGTTCTGTGTTATGTATAATACTTTCCACTAATCTATATGGTTTTGTCAGTAGGATATACAGTAGTGTCCCTCCTCACAAGGAATTTATCTATGTCATAAGTGTCTAAAATATTGTAAACCCTGTAGTGCATTGTGTTAATGGAATATCGAGTTGGTTTGGCCAAATCATGGTAGCCTCAAGTCCTAATTTTGTGAAGTCGGTAAGTCAGTCTAGAGTGGGCTAGGAATTGCAAAATCTGAGGTAATGAGTTAGGAAAATGTTAAGGAATGTAAGTTTGAGTGGATAGTCAAAGGACAAAGATATACTAAATGGTAGGTAGGTCACTGATATGCTACAAGTATGGTTATAATAATCTCAAAAGTTGGGGATTAGAAACCAGAACCTTATTTAATGCTATGATTTCTTCCTATTTGATATTAATGGTATTTATCTCTAACCCTGGTCGGCCTATGATGCCTACAAGTACGTGTGGTTATACTGATACTACACTTACTATATCTCCCACCAGGGATAAAACTATGGTGCAGGTTAATTGGGGTTTTTATCGAAACTATGGTGATCACTCTGCAACAGCTTCTGTCATCTCTATTCTGCATGGATGTTGTGTCATGGACTTTTTTTTTCCTTGTCTAGTGCTCTTGTATTGGTTTAGGCTAGTCTATGGGGATTCACTGTTGATTATCTGTTGCATTTTTTTGTTGTGTCAAATGTATTAAACTAGATTTATACTTATGTTGTGAACTGGATTAATGGGTTTAATGAAAGATTGTTTAAAGTGAGAGGACTGAATTATACCGTTGAAATGAATTGTTTTAACTTCTGCATTAACTGAATGGTTGGTTAGTAAGGGTTCTCCTATCTGGGCTGGGTGTTAGCTAGGTGCCCATAGAATCTGGGGTTTGTTTTGTAGCACTCTAAGACCTGCCAACCACTACCTCGATCTCCGTAAAGCCAATGATGAGACAATGCAATCTATGCTCCGTTACTAGAATCAATACCTACACAGGGTACATAAAAAGAAAAGAAAAAATCAAGGGTGAGTACGAAACATATGTACTCAGCAAGCTTCATTGATAACTAACCGTAATCTAAATTGAGGGCAAGTACCACCACACCAACCATTCAATTTACCCAACATAAACCTACACTCAAAAATGTACTAGCCTATCCTAGAAGATAGCACACCTATCAAGATAATCAAATCAGTGCATTTAAGGCAAACATGTATAGGTACAAGATCAACAAAAATAGACATAAGTCACATTGGAAGAGAATCTTACCAACATGGTATATCATATCCACTCACCATCTCAAGCCAACAATCTCGGCTAAGGTAGAGGTTGTGCATATCTGACAAATTACTTGATGTGAGACAACACTCTTAATGGATCAAGCCAGAAATGATACCCACATCTAATAATATCTCAACCACCAAATCATCCAAAATAAAGTATAATGGAATGCAATGTTGTGATATGAGATGAAAATTACAAAATATTGCAAAGAAGATTCAATAACGATAATAGAATATGAAAGAAAATAATCATACACAATATCAATCATACAAAAGAATGAAATGTAATGCAAGTGATGAAATGCATTAGAGTAATAATGATGTAATGTCTCCATGTTACCTCGTATACACCTTTCGAGCATAAGCTTCTAGGATAGGACCCATGAGGGGTTTGCAACCCATATATTATCACAATCTCATCAATCAACCTTGCCGACACATCCCTCGATCAAGGCATTTTATAAAGTGTTTCATTTCTTTCAAAAATAGTGTTTCTCAGTAGTACCAGTTTCCATGAAAATGAATGAATGAATGAGGATCCATGCTCATAACCAATTCAACATCATATAATGAATCAACTCAATAGTGGTATAAATGAGCTCAAGTAACCTCAAATCTCAATAGATCATGATATAGGCCATAGTATGGCAACAAAGTAGTAGAGAGTCTGTAAGACATCAATAATAACAATCCAAGCCCCCACTCGGGTATAACGATAATAATAAAGGCAAATAATGCTCAAACATGACCAATACCAGTCCGTGCACGGGCATCTCAATGATAATAATCTCTCAAGTCAATAATATAGTCAACTTAAACCCCTACTTGGGCATCACAATAATAATAAGCAATCCAAACAACGTAAACATAAAGAACTTACCCAAATCATAACTTATTTTACACGATAAGTTTCCATCTTTCCCCAATATGACACCATTAGACTAAATTACTAAAAGGAAAACTATACTAGTTAACAACATGCCCCAAAGTTCACCTTCATTCACTTACCTAATAACTAACCACTTAATTATACTATCATATGTTATAACATATGAGATTATTAAATCCCAATAATTACATCAACTACTACAAATCAATTTATACCCTTAGTGCTTACTAAATTCCAATCATTTGATCAAATAATATAATAACATAATTATCCCATAAATGGTTACTAACCCCAATAATTACATCAATATCCACCAATAATATTCAAGCTCTAAAATAGATATCCACTATCAATTTACTCAAGATCCATAAGTCATCCATCCATAATTTACCATAAGCGTATACACAAGTAGAGAGAAAAACTAAGATATCTTTTTTTTGAATTTCAACCTATCGATAGACTCTAGTACCCATGGAGATGCACTATCTCATTTAATGATACAAGCATAGTTGGCTTAGAGCATAATAGGAGGGGCTCCCATATTTGGATGATAGCTTGGAAAAAAGGTGGCTTAGTTTGGAGAGCATCTTTGATAAATAGCCACTTTTGGGCCTTGTATGTAATAGGCAATACTATAAATAGGTTCCTTAGTTTATTTTGAAGGGGACTTTCGATGATTCGAGAAGAATATTACTCTTGAGAGTATTTTGGATGGAAAACCCTTAGTTTAGCTTAGGATTAGCTATAGTTTTGATTGGATTAACTAGTTGGGTGGAATCTTGTTGTTGATCCAAACCTACTTGCCTTCCGATTTCATATTGATTCACTCATTTGTGGATTCAAATTGAGTTTCTCTTTTCTATTAAAATTTTTAATGTTCTCCCTTGGACTAATTGTTGTTCAATTGATCCTATATTTATTCACTTCTCATATCTCAATTCTCAACTATCCTTTAATTTTATTGTTTTATTCTATGTTTCTGATATCGATTCTAGTTATTCGATTAGGATCGTTATCATCTTTGTATCAGAGCATAGGTTTTAAGAGTTTTTGCATAGATTCTTAAGTCCTAGGTTCATAAATTTCAAAATCAAAAAAAATTAATCCAAAATTTTGTCCAAAAATATCAAACTTTTTGTGTTTTTCTTGTTGTTTTTGACACTAGATTTGTATTCTCTAATGTTTTTCGTGTCTAAATACAATATTTCAATTTGTTTTGAGCTGGGAAGAAAAATTCACCATTAATAGAGCTTGATGGTCTGAAACTTGAAATTGGATTTTGAAGATTAGGAGTGATTCTAGCTAAAAAAAAGTATTGGGGTTTTATATCTAACTCGAGGAGAATCTACTCCTAAAATTTGAGGCGATGTTGAGTTTATTTGAGGGGTGTTGGAAATTTGGGTGTTCTTTAGAAACTTGAAGGTTTGAAGATGTTCATGAACTTGAAAATCGTTCTTAATGATTTAATGTGATTTAGAGCATAAAAATTGTTGGGTTTTGTTCTCTATAGTGAAGGGAAGATACTCCTAATTTTTGGGATGATTTCGTGAAGAACTGAAGAAGTTATAAATTTGAATGTCCTTGGTGTTTTTAATGTTGTTCATATGTTCTTGAGGAAGAACGTGAAAAAAAGGTACATTTTATTCAATGTCCCCAATTGGAAATTATTGAAAAGGTGTTTGTGGTCCCAAAATTGGATGAGGTGCCAAAGAAGTTCAAAATATCTGAAAATTTGAAAAAAGGGAATTTCAGAACTTTTCAGGGCCAAATAGAGGCTGCCAGCCATTCCAGGTCCCACGCGTACAACTGGACTCTTCATAAGCCAGCAACTGCATCAGCTCCATGACACGCGCGCGCGGCTTCTCATGAAGCCATGTACAAAAATGGCTTTTGCCTCCTGTAGCTGGCTCGCGATCACCAATGTCGGCTCCAGACCTTCCAGACAAGGATCCAGCCCAGCCAACAATCTTGGCACTGGCTCAAAGGCTCCAGCGCCTAGCCAACTCGCTTTTAAGGCTATTTTTTTAAGGTTTTCCTTCAATTTTGAAGCATTTGTCAATGGACTTTAGCCAAATTTCTTCCCAAATAATTTTTAAAGTCCAAATATTGGTAAATTAGTTTCTTTTTCATTAATTCTACCTTCTTTTAGGTTCATAATTGATTTTAATTAGTAGATTATCCTACTAAATATTATCAAGTTCCTTGAGTCTGATTTTTTTTTTGTGCTTTTCTGTAATGACCCTCCAAGTCGTTTTGTGAAATTTTCTTATCCTAACCCTCCCCATAATTTTTATACATGATTTATGACTTATGGGGATGGACAGTACCAATCCTCGAGGTGTTCAAAAGTGATTTAAGTCATTAATTGGGTTCTTGAGTTTTAATAAAGTTAAGCCCGGTCACAGTCAACCTTTGGTCAAGAAGACCTCGGGTTAGTGTTCTAATGTTTCCAATAGGTTCAAAATGTGCTTTTTAGTCAATTTACATATTTGGTTTATTTTCTCTAGGTCCCGAAGAAATTCTGAGAATCTATCAAAGTTTTGGTTATTTTAGACATTATTTAGGTTGGTAGTTAATGGGTCAAATTTGCAATTATCTTATTTCATGTGACCCATGTGCAAGAATGAATTTAAGTGGCAAGGGTTTGCTATATTTATTAATAATTAGTACAGAAAGTTCAGAAGTGGGGCACAGAAGTTACACATAGGCATTTTCACACCAAAGTATAGACGCAAGAAGGAGCTGGCTTCAGGTGAGAAGGAAAATCTTTAGTGAATTTATCCCTACAGTAGCTATGTTTATATTGATTTCAAGAAAGATTGGAAAATGCCTAATAGATGTTGTCCTTATTACTACTAACAGAAACATGAGGAGCAGTATCCTATTATGGGGAAAACAATGTTATTCTATTTAGAATTAGGTGAATTATTTTAGTTAATGGGTTAGATGTCATATTATGTCATTAATGGCCGTATGTGATATGATTTAGGGATTGACACTGCTAGTGCTATTTTTGGAAATAATTACGTGGTAACAGTAGGTGACGAACATGACTATATTGACGATACGAGATTAAAGTAGATTTCAAAATTTAGGTTTAAGCATAGAGTTCGACAATTTTAAGTTACTGTTTAGATTGTTTCTTTAGCATTTTGACTTGGATTTTCATTCTAGGATATGGTATTGGCTTATTAGACGTGACATTCTCTAATTAAGTTTGGATAATGATATTGAGATGTGGTTGGTGTAGATGGTTAAGATTTAGTTCTAAGTTTAAAATTTATTAAAATTGAAATTTGATTCGGTATTCAAGTTGAAAATAAATATGGTAATATAGGTGTTATTGGAATCGTATTCTTATGGAGATTATGTATTGAAATAGATTTTGACCATTCAGAAGCTTTATGTAAGGGCTAGTTTGTTAATTGACGCTTGGCTTCGGTTGGAGGCAATTTGAGACTTTTTTAGATTCTTTTTTGAAGTGCTTATGTGTAAGTTATGTGTAATGGGAGTAATGGGAATGGGGTTCCCGTATAGACGAAGTGACGAGCATCTATGCTGGTACCGGTGTTATTTGAGGGGTTAAAATTAGTTAATTGTCTGTTTGAATAGTTTTTCCATATTTGCTAGCATGATTGGGCAGATTTGCTATTGTAAATAAATTGTTGAAAATGCTAGCTAATGAGAATACTCCCGCTTGATAAGTTGAGTTGATTTTGGAATTGAAATCTATCGAGCATAAGACATGAAATGCTTTGCTTAATTTTATTGTTGATTTGGGATCGGAGTTGCACGAATGAATATCATGCATTGCATTTCATATGGGGTCGGAGTGCACGCCTGCACACTATTATTATTATCTATTATTGGGGTCGGAGTGCATGCCTGCACAATATATTTATTAGACTCGGATTGCATACCTGTACAATATATTTATTGGGATAGGAGTGCACGCCTGCACACTATTATTATTATCCATTATTGGGGTCGGAGTGCATGCCTGCACAATATATTTATTGGGATCGGATTGCACGCCTGTACAATATATTTATTGGTATTGGAGTGCACGCCTACACATTACATGGACCTTGTGAGTCCCCTATGGGTCCTGACCTTAAAGCCATTGCTCGGCAGGTGTGTACACAGCATCTGCATTGCATTGCATTGATTCTTTTATTGTGCAGATTGAGTAAGGTGTATTTGTTTATTTTGTACTAGTTAATGAGTACTTGAATAGTTGTTACTTGATTTAACTGTATCGAGGATTGCTTAGACTGTGTTATGATATCCTTATGACTGTTAGACTTGATTATTTTGCTAGATTAGGGTGGCATTCCAAGTGCAGGTTGTATGGTTGTTTTAGATGTCTAACGTGGTGTCACTCGTCACCACTTTGAATTAGGGTTGGTCGATGATACTTGCTGAGTACACGTGGTTTCGTACTCACCCTTGCTTTTTCTGCACCTTACGTGCAGGTACCGATCCGACGACCTCCGGGCATTGATTCCTGTGGTTTCTTCTGTGCTAGTATCTTTGGAGATTCGAGGTAGCTTCTATTGATTTCAAAGACTACTGGAATTTTCTCCACCTTTATCTTTATGAATTTTTAGCATTTTGAGATATTAAGACTTTTCTTTGATTTCTGTATTAAGAGGATTCTATTTTGTGACTACCAGATCTGGGATTATCTATATTTCGACTACACTACTCTATTAATCCATTTTAGGAGATTATTTGGGTTTTATTTTGCTCTTATTTCTTCCGCTTCTATACATTTGGGATATTATCTTTGGGATTGGGTTCTTGGCTTACCTATCACTGACTGTTTGATAGGTGCCATCATGGTCCAAATTTTGGGTCGTGACAGATGGCATCAAAGCCCCAAGTTCATCGATCTCATAAGTACAAGCTGAGTCTAGTAGAGTCTCGCGGATCGGTGCAGAGACATCTGTTAACTATCTTCGAGAGGATATGGGACTTTAGGAAATATTCATTTCTTCTTTCTTGTCGTGTAATATTGATACTTTAATTTAAAATAATGAGATTCTTGTCTTATTCTCTCACAGATGGTTAGGACTCGTGCATCTCAGGGCGATGGTCAGGAGCCTATACCATCCCCTGAGCTGGCTGCCCATGCTGGGACATGCGGATGTGGTAGGGGCAGAGGTCATGGTAGAGAGAGAGCTCAGGGAGCCGCTCAGATTCCTGATAGGGTGGGGTCTATTGAGGTTGAGTTTGAGGCAGGTGATGATGATATTTTGGTTCCAGCTGATGGTGTGGCCCCAGGTCAGGCACTACCAGTATTTGTTGCTACGCTGGTTCTTCAGGATACCTTGATTCAGGTTCTAGGTGTTTTGGAGAGTATAGCTCAGGGAGGCGGATCATTAGGTACTCCACAAGGTTCACACGCTAGGATGGGGGCCCAGACCCCAGATCATCAGCCCATTCCTATTTATCAGGGTCCAGTGGTTCAGCCAGCACCGAGGTATAATAATATGCCTTTACCGGGGGTGGGAGCTACCAGTGTGGTTAAGGCAGTTATGTCTGATGATAAGCAGAGATGGTTTGAGAAGTTTAGAAAGATGGACCCATCGCAGTTTCAGGGTGATCAGCATGAAGACGTCTATGAGTTTCTGGTCAGTTGTCATGACAGACTTCAGAGTATGGGATTGGTTGACTCCTACGGGGTCGATTATACTGCCTTGCAGATGTGTGGTCTGGCCAAGCAGTAGTGGCACTCCTATATTGATTCTAGGCCAGCAGTTCTCCATCGATAACTTAGGCTATGTTTACATAGGCTTTCCTTGACAGATTTATCCCTCGTAGCTTGAGGAAGGAGCGTGGGCACCAGTTTGAGCATTTGACACAAGAGGGTATTTCTGTGGCTGAGTATGAGATTTGATTTTATGCCTTGTCCCGTTATGCTATGGTGATCTTACCAGACGAGGCTGAGATGATTAGGAGGTTTATGAGAGGTTTGACCCTCAGGATAAAAGAGGCCGTATTTGCTATAGTCTAGTCTGGGGCTTCTCTTTAGAGGGTAGTTGAATCAGCAAAGGAGTTTGAGTTGATGCATCGTGAGAAGTATGGGGATCTAAGGGACACGAGGTCCCGCACCTCTGGTTGATTCAGTAGTACCTCATCTAGAGGTAGGGGTTCGTTTAGACAAGATTTTTACCCTCAGCAGGGTAGACCAGTTCAGGCAGTGAAGCATGCATCAGATGGTGGACATTCAGGTCGGGGTTCTTATGGTTTGGGAAAGACTTCACATGGTTCATCTCAGCGGTTTTCAGGTCGTGGTGGCCATACCGGGTATTCAAGTCACTCTCAGTAGTTGATGGCTCCCAAGTCCTGTTATGAGTGTGGTAGTCTGAATCATCTTCGGAGGGATTGTCCAGTGTACAGATAGAGGGGTCCACAGCATAATCATCAGGCCTCTACTATAGTAGCATCACCGCTGATTAGGGGTCAGGACAGATCTCAGGGAGTTAGAGGTGCACCACCAGCTGGTAGGGGAGGTGGTAAAGGAGTGACCCAGGCGATAGATGATAGAGCTCAATTGAAGCTTTCCCAGGAAAGCCCGAGGTAGAGTCTTCTGATGCAGTCATTACAGGTATCGCCTTAGTTTCCATCAACCTGCTTCAGTGTTATTTGATCCTGGTTCTACCTTCTCCTATGTGTCTGCATACTTTGCTTCCATCCTTGATATGATATGTGAGTCTATAGTTGTTCTTATTCGTGTTTCTACCCCAGTAGGTGGTTCCTTAGTGGTGGATCGAGTGTACCGAGCCTGTGTTGTTTCTATTTTGGGGTGTAATACCTGGGTAGATTTGATTATCCTCGATATGGTCAATTTTGACATGATTTTGGGTATGGATTGGCTTTCTCCCTATCATGCTGTCTTGGATTGTCATTCAAAGATGGTTACTTTGGCTATATCGGATCGTGGTTACTTTGGCTATGTCGGATCATCCGAGGTTGGAGTGGAGGGGTGTTTAGAGTTTGTATCCTAAGAAGGTGATTTCGTACATTCAGGCCCAACGATTAGTTGAGAAAGGGTGTTTATCATATTTGGCTTATGTTTGTGATACTAGTACCGAGACACCTCCCATAGAGTTAGTGAGAGTGGTTATAGAGTTCATAGATGTATTTCCTAACGATCTTTCGGGTGTCCCTCCTGATAAAGACATTGATTTTGGTATTGATTTGGAGCCAGGAACTAAACCTATTTCTATTCCTCCTTATAGAATGGCTCCTGCGAAGTTAAAGAAATTGAAATACCAACTTCAGGACTTGTTAAGTAAGGGTTAAGGGGTTTATTCGACCTAGTGTATCACCTTGGGGTGCTCCGGTGTTGTTTGTGAAGAAGAAAAATGGGTCTATGAGGATGTGCATTGATTATCGATAGTTGAACAAGGTGACAATCGAGAATAAGTATCCTCTACCACGTATTGATGACCTTTTTTATCAGCTTCAGGGTGCTTCAGTGTTCTCGAAGATTGACTTGAGGTCGGGGTATCATCAGTTGAAGATTCGGGCTTCGGACATTCCTAAGACAGCTTTTCGAACTAGATATGGCCATTATGAGTTCTTTGTTATGTCCTTTGGGTTGACTAATACCCCGACATCGTTCATGGAGTTGATGAATAATGTGTTTCGACCTTATCTAGATTTATTTGTTATTGTGTTCATCGATGACATTTTGGTGTATTCTAGGAGCGAGGCAGATCATGTGAAGAATTTGAGGATCTTACTCCAGAGGTTGAGGGATGAGAAGTTATATGCCAAGTTTTCAAAGTGTGAATTTCGGCTTAGTTCTGTGGCATTCTTGGGATATGTGGTGTCCAACAATGGTATTATGGTTGATCCGGCCAAGGTTGAGGTGGTTTAAAATTGGTCACGGCTTACTTCACCTTCAGATATTCAGAGTTTTATTGGGTTGGTAGGCTATTACAGGCGATTCGTGCAGAGTTTCTCTTCCATTGCAGCTCCTATCACTAGATTGACTCAGAAGAATATGGTTTTTCAGTGGTCGAATAAGTGTGAGGAAAGCTTTAAAAAGCTCAATACTCTGTTGACGTCAGCTCCTATCTTGACTCTACCTGTGGATGGTGAACACTTTATTGTGTTTTGTGATGCTTTCGGTATTGGCTTGGGGGGGGTGTTGATGCAGAAAAATAAGGTGATAGCGTATGCTTTGAGGCAGTTGAAACCGCATGAGAGGAATTACCCTACCTATGATTTGGAGTTAGCAGTGGTTGTATTCATACTGAAGTTGTGACAGCACTATTTGTATGGGGTTCATTGTGAGGTGTACACTGATCATCGCAGCCTTCAGTATATCTTCAAGCAAAAGGAGTTGAATTTGAGACAGCGTAGGTGGTTGGAGTTGTTGAAAGATTATGATGTGACTATCTTGTATCATCCGGGCAAGGCCAATGTAGTGGCAGATGCCTTGAGTAGGAAGGCAATTAGTATGGGTAGTCTTGCATTGTTGAGTGTGGAGGTGTAACACCCCGTACATTTCCGACCCTACTTGATTGGTAATCTAGGTCGTATTTATATGCCTTATTGCCAACTTTGAACTATGTTTACCTTAATTTTGAGAGCAATAAGTGCATATTTTGTATTGGTTTTGATGGACTATTGATATTGTGCTAATGTCCACAAAGAAAAGTCGAAGAAAGGAAGAAAATCAAAATTTTAGTGTCAGGCGCGCCCAGGGGCGTACCGGGCCACTTTTGACAGAAATTTTTTTGGCATGGGCAGCATAGGGGCGCGCCAGGTAGCGTGCCAGGCTGATTGTTGCCAAATTTGTTCTCCTACCACTAGTCTCTAAATAAGGCTTTGGGGTTATTATATCATTATTCCATCTTGGTGGGACTACTCTTTGACAATTTTGGCATCCAAATGAGGGTTAATTCTTCTTCCTTTTTATTTTTATTTCTTTTTTTATAATTTATATCAATTTATGATAAATTAAGCCATGAGTGGCAAAAATCGCTTATTCTTGGGGATGAGGCTACGAGCATGAATCTCGCGAGTTGAATATTGTCTTCACAATATGGAATTCTTTAATCTTGAGATAGTGGTGGATCATGTATTAAATTTGTTGGGCTAAATTAATCTTGTGCTATTGGGCTCAATTGAGGCCCAACATTAAGTCATAAGACATGGCCCAAATGGGGAAAAATGACCCATTCTTGTGTTGACCAAGTAAACACAACATTTATGACTAAGTGGCTAAGGATGACCATGAGGGCCTATATAAAGGCACAAAAATCAGATTTTTATTCCACAACACACACATGCCATTTCTAGATTTTTCTACACTTTTCTCTCTATTCTCAAACCCTAAGGCAATCATCTCTTGGGACAAGATCATCACTTTGCAAGCTTGGGTAAGTGTTTACTCTTGTGATTTAACATATTATATGCATGTGGGATTGTGTATATCATGATGGTTATGTCTAAAGGTGTTGAGTGGTGCACTTTTGCTTTTTTGCTAAAAGATGTGTCATCTATGTGACTTGAACTTGAAAGGGGACTTGAGGTTTTGATGAAAGTGAATGGTGTGAATGAAATATCAGCATGTATGGTGTGGTTATGTCCTTACCTTGCTTTTTCTATGTGTATAACTTGTGAGATTGTTGTGATGCAACGTATTGAGGTGACTTGATGGAGTAATTGTGATGTAGTGTTAATGAGGAAGCATAAAGGATAAACTTGGTGTGAAATGCTATTGACTTATGATGTCTTGGTCAATGTGTGGAATGTTGTGGTATTGTTGTTGTGACAATGCCGTGAATGGTATTGTAAAGGGTGAAATTATGTTACAGGGCAGTCATGTAACTCATTGTCATTATGCGCTTGTAAGGTAGTTAGTTGTTAACGTGAGCTCCGTTATGTACTTGTGTTGTAGAGTAAACCGTAAGGAAGGAGCTGGATTATTGTATTCTCATATAGGATTGTGTATCCATATTGGGAAGATAAAGTATGTAAGGTTACTCTTTCCGTATCCTTCTGCAACACATATTGTTCACATTGTCATTGTACTTATCTCATTCCGAATTGTTCAAAGGTATCTCATTTCAGGTTGTCATCTATTGTTATTCACATGTTCCTTATTCATTGATCAATTGTTATTCATGTGTCACATAATTGTGGACATGGTTCCAAAGTTCCAACAATGTTATGTGCCAAAGTTCCAATAATATTTCAAGAAAAGGTATCAATCTCTCACAAGTAAAGGAATGAAGTAATGTGTGTATATATATATATATATATTATTATGGCCCACCGATAAGGTGGATGATTGTTGATATTATATTATGGCCCACCAATAAGGTGGATGATTGTTGATATTATATTATGGCCCACCGATAAGGTGGATGATTGTTGATATTTTACATTATATTATGTTATGGCCCACGGATTAGGTGAATTATTGTACTATAGCCCACTGATCAGCTGGATGAATGATATATGGCCCACTGATCAGCTAGATGAATAGTAATAAGGATAAAGGTAAAAGCGAGGAAAGTAAAGCACTTGAATGAAGGTATATCACTTAAAGGAACGTATATATGAATGATATTATACGAATGATAATGACATGAATGAATGATCGAAAATGAAAATAACAAAAGCTATGTACATGGGTCCACATATACAGAACAATGGGTTTAGCCTTAATGACTATTCTCTTACATTGTTTCCATTGAAGTATTTATGTATCATACAGTTTCTTATGGCCTTACATACTCAGTACATTCTTCGTACCGACGTCCCTTGGGGGACTTACCTTACTTCCTGCAAGCACAGGTGCTAGTAGAACTCCACAGTAGGTTGGGGGTCATTTGGGGATCATTGGTGCGCTCCAGTTGGTTCGGGGCTTTTCGAGTCACTATGTACATATGTTTTGGTATTGTGGTGTCGTAAATGTTGTATAAAGCGGGGACTTGATCCCGACTGTAGGTTGGTTATGTCTATGTATCTGTAGAGGCTTTGTAGATGTTGTGGGCCAAATGAAGGAAATATAAGGAAATATATGCTCTTGACTTGATGGCCCTAACGGCCAAGTTTCATATATATCATATATTTTCCATGACTTCTACCAGTGGTAATTTTTATCTAAATGAGGTAGAATGTTGGTCTTTTAGTGACATGCATATGAGTGCATATGAGTGTACATGAATGAAGATTGGTTCTCTCGGGCCTTAATGACTTCGGGTGCCAGTCCACCCTGTTGAAATTTAAGGCGTGGCAAAAGTGGTATTAGAGCAGGTCGTCATAAGGGTGTCTACAAAGCCATGTCTGAGTAGAGTATTTCTTATGGATGTGTTGCGCGCCACATTTATAAGTAGGAGGCTACGGGACATTTAAGAGTTGTTTCTTTTCTTCATTTCTAGATCATGCAATAGAGCCAATGTTGTAAGTGGAATTATATCTGACCATTGAAGTTGGTTTTCATTATAGTAAAAATGTCGATGACAAGACGAGGTAGGGGCAAAGGTAAGCCGGTTGATATGCTTGCTGGAGAAGGAACAAGTAAATCACCACCTGACCAAGCTAGTCAAGGTGGTGCTGAACAGGAGTTTGCATCGCGGGCTTCTTCTCCTCTTTCATTTCTGGGAGAGCTAAGAGGTAGAGAAATACCTACAGAACCATCAATGAATGCCACTGAATAGGATTTAAGAAATGCAGTGTACATGTTGAACTCAGATAGTTGCTGCACAAACTCAGGGACAAGTTGGTCCAATGACAAGTGAGGATGGCGCGGCTAGAGTAGCTAGTCGGCGGACACAAGATTTTCAGAAATTAGATCCTCCTACGTTCACTGGGTCAGATCCAAATGCAGACCCACAGGACTTCGTGGACCAAATTCAAAAGGATCTAGAGGTCATGCATGTGACTGGTATAGAAACAGTGGAACTTATGGCATATAGATTGAAAGGAGAAGTTATATTATGGTATGAAGATTGGAAACGATCGAGGGGTATTGGCACAAATCCAGCTAATTGGGAAGAATTTAAAACGGCATTCCTTGATCATTATCTTCCATATGAGGTCCGAGAGGCTCGTGCAGACCAATTTTTAAATCTTTGCCAAGGGAATATGAGTGTCATAGAGTACAGTCTTCGGTTTAACTCTTTGGCTAGGTATGCTCCGAATGTGGTAACTACTATAGTAGATAGAGTTCATCGGTACATGGACAGATTGGAGCCATAGTTGGTGAGGGACTGTACCATTGCTTCGTTGAACAGAGATATGGATATAGATAGAATACAAGGCTTTGCACAGAAAATGGAGGATCAGAGGAAAAGAAGAAGGACACAAGAAGTTGAAGGAGGGCAGTCTAAAAGGGCTCAATCTACGGGACAGGTTATGGCATCCCAAGGAGAATTTAGGCCTCGAGTTTTGCCTAGACCGTATGGACTATCATTCTCTTACCCTACAACAGGTACTCCATCTCAATTTTAAGGGTTTAGAGGCGGTCAAGCTGGGCATAGTAGTGGGACTCGAGGTTCACAGACAGTGGGGTATCGAGAACAAGGAAGTATGAGCCAATCGAGGTCTTTTTTCCAGCTGTGCTAGCGCTGCGGGAAGTTTCATTCAGGTGAATGCTGGTTTGGAATGAATGTTTGCTTTTGGTGTAGTAAGTCAGGGCACATGATGAGAGAGTGCCCATAGAGGGCCACGGGTAGTATGACACGACCTACGGGATCAGCCATTGTGTTATCATTGTCAGCTGTACAACCTGCTAGCCGTGGCAGCGGTGCTAGTGGAGCAGCTAGTTCTAGTGGAATTCAGAACCGTACCTATGCTTTAGCGGATCGACAGAATTCGGAGGCTTATCCTGATGAAGACATAGGTATAGTATTCATATTTTTACATAAGGTATATGCATTGATTGACCCGTATTCTACATTATCATATGTTACTCCATTGATTATGGAAAATATTTTTAAAGAACACCAGAACTACTAGTTACGCCATTCAAAGTCTATACACCAGTTGGTGAATCTTTTGTAATTAAAAGAGTATATCGTAATTGTATAGTAACTATTTGTGGTTATGATACACTAGTTGGCATTGCGGTGCGAAGAAGTTACATTTTCATTTTCCACAAAGAATGTTCTTGAATGGAAGGGTAATATGGGAGCACCGAGAGGTAACTTTATTTTCTATCTCAAGGCAAGGGAAATGATACCCAAAGGAGTACATATGTCACTTAGTAAGAGTGAAAGATATCGATGTGAAGCCACAAACTCTTCAATCGATTCCAGTGGTAAATGAAATTCTTGAGGTATTTTCTGAAGATCTTTCGGGTTTGCCTCCGGAATAGGAAGTAGAGTTTGGTAGTGATGTGCTTCCAGGCACTCAGTCGATCTCTATTCTTCCGTATAGAATAGCCCCGACAGAGTTACGGAAATTGAAGGAGTAATTAAAAGACTTGTTGGACAAGGGATTTATAAGGCCTAGTATGTCCCCGTGGGGTGCACCAATACTATTTGCATGGAAAAAAGATGGCACGTGGAGAATGTGTATTGACTATCGGCAATTGAATAAGGTGACAATTAAGAATAAGTATCCCCTCCCTAGAATTGATGATTTAATTGACCAATTACAGGGTGCCAAATATTTTTCTAAGATTGAATTGAGATCGGGATATCACCAGGTAAGGGTTAGAAAAAAAATAATATACCCAAGACAGCTTTCTGAACACGGTATGGTCACTATGAATTTCTCGTTATGCCATTTGGGCTAACCAATGCACCAGCAGTTGTTAGGGATTTGTTGAATAGGGTGTTCACACCATTTTTAGATGTATTCGTGACCATGTTTATAGATGACATGCTGGGTTATTCAAAATCACAAGAGGGCCATGCTAATATCTTGCGGCAGGTGTTACAGATTTTTTCGTGATCGTAAGTAATATGCAACGCTCTTTAAGTGTGAATTTTGGTTAAAATTTGTAGCATTCTTGGGTCACATGGTATTAGATAAAGGAATGAGGGTTGATACACAAAAGATAGAAGTCGTGAAGAATTAGCTGAAACCTACGACGCCTATAGAGATTCGTAATTTTCTGGGATTGGCAGGTTACTATAGGAGATTTGTTGAAGGGTTTTCTTCTATTGCTGCACCTTTAACGAAGCTAACACACAAGGCAATCAAGTTTCAGTGGAATGATGCGTGTGAGAAAAGTTTCCAAGAGTTGAAAGATAAATTAACTTCCACACCCATATTAGTACTTCCCAAAAGTACAGAAGGGTATGTAGTATATTGTGATACTTCGGGAGTCGGCTTAGGATGTGTAGTGATGCAGCACGATAATGTAATAGCGTATGCCTCATGACAGTTGCGACCACATGGGAGAAATTATCCAACACATGATCTTAAGCTAGCAGCCGTGGTATTTGCTTTAAAAATATGGCACCACTATTTGTATAGGGTTCACGTTGATATATATACTAATCATGAAAGTTTACAGTATATTTTTTTAATAAAAAGGACTCACACTGAAGAAAACAAAAGTGGCTGGAATTACTAAAAGAAGATGATAGCGATATCTTATACCATTCGGGAAAAGTAAATGTGGTAACCGATGCGTTAAGCCAATTAGACAACTTGGGGGTTCGTCTTCTTGAAACTCCAGATGAAAGAATTATAGTTTAAAAGGCGACAAAGTCTTCACTTGTAGCTAAGAGAAGGAAAATCAATATGCAAATCCTATTTTAGTTCAGTGAAAAAGAATGTACAGCAAAGTTTGACAAAGGTATTTGAACTTACGCAAGGGGGAGTACTTCAATGCCAAGGTAGATTTTGTGTACCAGATATAGATGAGCTAAGGAAATGAATTATGACAGAAGCATATCATTCACGGTATTCTATTCATTTGGGAGCTACCAAAATGTACCATGGTTTCGAAGAGATGTATTGGTGAGACAATATAAAGAAGAAGAACATTGCAGACTTTGTAGCTCATTGTCCGAATTGTCAGTAGGTAAAAGTAGAGCATCAAAATCCTGGAGGTTATATGCAATATAGGAATCTTCCAGTTTGGAAGAGGGATGTGATTAACATGGGTTTCATCACAAGTTTGCCTCGTAAATTTCAGAAATTTGATTCCATGTGGATGATAGTTGACAGACTTACCAAGTAGCACACTTTTTACCTGTCAAGACCACTTGTACAACTGAAAATTATGTAAGGTTGTATGTTAAAGAGATAGTTCAATTACATGGGATTCTAATTTCTATTATATCAGACAGATGGGCAAGAAGAATGTACTATTCAAACACTTGAAGATATGCTATGAGCTTATACAGATGATGGGGTATTTATGAAAGAGACACCTATTGTCATTCTGGATCGACAAGTGAAGAGGATAAGGAATAAAACAAAAAAAAATAGCTTCCGTGAAAGTACTTTGGAGAAATCAACAGGTAGAAGAAATAACATGGGAAGCCGAAGAAATGATGAAGTCAAAGTACCCGTATTTGTTTAACACGGAAGAAAAAGTTCAAAGTGCGGAAGGAGAGCAATAAAGGTGCATTTGTTGTAAATGGGAAGATGTTATTAACATTTGAGGACGAATGTTTTTAAGGGGGGAAGGATGCAACACCCCGTACATTTCCGACCCTACTTGATTGGTGATCTAGGGCATATTTCTATGCCTTATTGCCAAATTTGAACAATGTTTACCTTAGTTTTGAGAGCAATAAGTGCGTATTTTGTATTGGTTTTGATGGACTATTGATATTGTGCTAATGTACGTAAAGAAGAGCCGAAGAAAGGAAGAAAATACAAATTTTAGTGGCAGGCGCGCCCAGGGGTGTGCCGAGCCTCTTTTGACAGAATTGTTTTTGGCATGGCCAGCATAGGGGCGCTCCAGGTAGCGTGCTAGGCTGTTTTTTGCCAAATTTCTTCTCCGACCACTAGTCTCTAAATAGGGCTCTTGGGTTATTTTATCATTATTCCATCTTGGTGGGACTGCTCTTGGATGATTTTGGCATCCAAATGAGGGTTAATTCTTCTTCATTTTTTTTTATTTTTTTTTTTATAATTTATATCAATTTATGATAAATTAAGCCATGAGTGGCAAAAATCGCTTATTCTTGGGGATGAGGCTACGAGCATGAATCTCGTGAGTTTAATATTGTCTTCACAATTATGGAATTCTTTAAGCATGAGATAGTGGTGGATCATGTATTAAATTAGTTGGGCTAAATTAATCTTGATATTAAATTTGTTGGCTAAATTAATCTTGTGCTATTGGGCTCAATTGAGGCCCAACATTAAGTCATAAGACATGGCCCGAATGGGGAAAAATGACCCATTCTTGTGTTTACCAAGTAAACACAACATTTATGACTAAGTAAGTGGCTAAGTATGACCATGAGGGCCTATATAAAGTCACAAAAATCAGATTTTTATCCTACAACACACACATGCCATTTCTAGATTTTTCTACACTTTTCTCTCTATTCTCAAACCCTAAGGCAATCATCTCTTGGGACAAGATCATCACTTTGCAAGCTTGGGTAAGTGTTTACTCTTGTGATTTAACATATTATATGCATGAGGGATTGTGTATATCATGATGGTTATGTCTAAAGGTGTTGAGTGGTGCACTTTTGCTTTTTTCCTAAAAGATGTATCATCTATGTGACTTGAACTTGAAAGGGGACTTGAGGTTTTGATGGAAGTGAATGGTGTGAATGAAATATCAACATGTATGGTGTGGTTATGTCCTTACCTTGCTTTTTCTATATGTATAACTTGTGAGATTGTTGTGATGCAACGTATTGAGGTGGCTTTGATAGAGTAATTGTGACGTAGTGTTAATGAGGAAGCGTAAAGGATAAACTTGGTGTGAAATGCTATTGGCTTATGATGTCTTGGTCAATGTGTGGAATATTGTGGTATTGTTGTTGTGAAAATGCCGTGAATGGTGTTGTAAAGGGTGAAATGATGTTATAGGGCAATCATGTAACTCATTGTCATTATGCGCTTGTAAGGTAGTTAGTTGTTAACGTGAGCTCCGTTATGTACTTGTGTTGTAGAGTAAACCGTAAGGAAGTATCTAGATTATTGTATTCACGTATAGGACTGTGCATCCAAATTGGGAAGATAAGGTATGTAAGGTTACTCTTTCCGTATCCTTTTGCAACACATATTGTTCACATTGTCATTGTACTTATCTCATTCCGAATTGTTCAAAGGTATCTCATTTCATCTTGTCATCTATTGTTATTTACATGTTCCTTATTCATTGATCAATTGTTATTCATGTGTCACATAATTGCGGACATGGTTCCAAAGTTCCAACAATGTTATGTTCCAAAGTTCCAATAATATTTCAAGCAAATGTATCAATCTCTCACAAGTAAAGGTATCAATCTCTCAGTAGTAAAGGAATGAAGTAATGTGTGTGTATATATATATATTATATTATGACCCACCGATAAGGTGGATGATTGTTGATGTTATATTATGGCCCACAGATAAGGTGGATGATTGTTGATATTATATTATGGCCCACAGATAAGGTGGATGATTGTTGATATTATATTATGGCCAACCAATAAGGTGGATGATTGTTGATATTATATTATGGCCCACCGATAAGGTGGATGATTGTTGATATTTTACATTATGTTATGTTATGGCCCACCGATAAGGTGGGTGATTATACTATAGCCCACTGATCAACTGGATGAATGATATATGGCCCACTAATCAGCTGGAAAAATGGTAATAAGCATAAAGGTAAAAGTAAGGAAAGTAAAGCACTTGAATGAAGGTATATCACTTGAAGGAAAGTATATATGAATGATATTATATGAATGATAATGACATGAATGAATGATCAAAAATGAAAATAACGAAAGCTATGTACATGGTTCCACATATACAGAACGATGGGTTTATCCATAGTCACTATTCTCCTACATTGATTCCATTAAAGTATTTATGTATCATACAGTTTCTTATGGCCTTACATACTCAGTACATTTTTCGTACTGACATTCCTTGGGGGACTTACCTTACTTGTTGCAGGGATAGGTGCTAGTTGACCTCCACAGTAGGTTGCGGGTCATTTGCAGATCATTGGTGAGCTCCAGTTGGTTTGGGGCTTTTCGAGTCACTATGTACATATATTTTGGTATTGTGGTGTCGTTAATGTTGTATAAAGCAGGGAATTGATCCCGACTGTAGGTTGGTTATGTCTATGTATTTGTAGAGGCTTTGTAGATGTTGTGGGCCAAATGAAGGAAATGTAAGGAAATGTATGCACTTGATTTGATGGACTTAACGGCCAAGTTTCATATATATCATATATTTTCCATGATTTTCGCCAGTGGTAATTTGTATCTAAATAAGGTAGAATATTGGTCTTTTAGTGACATGTATATGAGTGCATATGAGTGTACATGAATGAAGATTGGTTCTCTCGGGCCTTCACGGCTTTGGGTGCCAGTCCTCCCCGTTGGAATTTGAGGCGTGACAGGAGGAGTGACCATTAGCCAGGGAAGTTCAACGGTTGGCTAACAGTTTCATGCGTATCGATATCTTTGAGTCTGGTAGAATTCTTGCATACGTAGATGCGAGATCTTTGTTGATGGAGTAGATTCGAGATCATCAGTTTAAGGATGGAAAGTTATGTATTATCAGAGATAAGGTGTTGCAAGGTGAGGCTAAGGAGGAGATTGTGGACCAAGAGGGTGTTTTGAGAATTAAAGGGCGGATTTGTGTTCCTAGAGTGGGTGATTTGACTAGATCTACTATGGAGGTGGTCCATTGTTTGCAGTATTCCATTCATCCAGGCGCAAAAAAGATGTACCATGACCTAAAACAGCATTATTAGTGGTGTGGGATGAAGAGAGATATTGTGGAGTTTGTGGCTAAGTGTCTGGCTTGCTAGCAGGTGAAATAGGAGCACCGGAGACCAGGTGGTTTACTTCAGAGGATGCCCATTCCCGAGTGGAAATGGGAGCGTATCACTATGGATTTCGTAGTTGGGTTTCCCCAAACCTTGGGGAAGTTTGATTCTGTTTGGGTGATTATGGACAGTTTGACCAAGTCAGCCCATTTTGTGCCTATGAAGATGAACTATAATCCAGGGAAATTAGCCAAGATCTACATTCGTGAGATAGTTCGATTACATAGAGTGCCCATTTCCATTATTTCAGATAGAGGTACACAGTTCACTTCAAACTTTTGGAGTACTTTGCAGCGGGAGTTGGGTACTCAGTTGGATATGAGTACAACATTTCATCCACATACACATGGCTAGTTGGAGAGGATTATTCAGGTATTGGAGGACATGTTGCGAGCTTGTGTGATGGATTTCGGGGGTCACTGGGATTAGTTTCTACCCTTGGTAGAGTTCTCCTATAATAACAGCTATTATTCCAGTATTCAGATGGTTCCATTCGAGGTGTTGTATAGTAGGAGGTGTAGGTCCCCAGTTGGGTGGTTTGATTCTTTTGAAGTTAGACCTTGAGGTACCAATTTATTAAGAGATTCGATGGACCGAGTGAGATTGATCTAGAATCGACTTTTGGCAGCTCAGAGTAGATATAAGAGTCATACAGATAGGAGGGCTCGTTACTTGGAGTTCATGCAGGGTGAACGGGTCTTTTTGAAGGTATCACCCATGAAGGGTGTGATGAGGTTTGGAAAGAAAGGAAAGCTTAGTCCGAGGTTTATTGGCCCTTTTAAGATTCTTCAGCGTGTTGGGCCAGTGGCGTATGAGTTGGCTTTGTTACCGGGTATTTCAGTCGTGCACCCAGTTTTCCATGTTTTTATGTTGAAAAGGTACCATTCGTATGATTCGCATGTGATTCAGTAGGACTCAGTGAGTTTGGATCAGAATCTGACATTTGAGGAGGAGCCTATGGGTATTCTGGATAGGCAAGTTAGGAAGTTGAGATCCAAGGAGATAGCCTTTGTGAAAGTGCAGTGGAGGCATCGTTCTGTAGCGGAAGCCACTTGGGAGGTTGAGGCTGACATGTAGAGTAGATATCCTCATCTTTTTGATAGTCCAGGTATTTTTTTCTCTTTACATTTGGGGACGAACATTTGTTTTAGTGGTGGATGATGTAACGACCCTCCAAGTCGTTTTGTGAAATTTTCTTATCCTAACCCTCCCCATAATTTTTATATATGATTTATGACTTACGGGGATGGACAATACCAATCTTCGAGTTGTTCAAAAGTGATTTAAGTCATTAATTGGGTTCTTCAATTTTAATAAAGTTAAGCCCGGTCACAGTCAACCTTTGGTCAAGAAGACCTTGGGTTAGTGTTCTAATGTTTCCAATAGGTTCAAAATGTGTTTTTTAGTCAATTTACATATTTGGTTTATTTTCTCTAGGTCCCGAAGAAATTCTGAGAATCTATCAAAGTTTTGGTTATTTTAGACATTATTTAAGTTGGTAGTTAATGGGTCAAATTTGCAATTATTTTATTTCATGTGACCCATGTACAAGAATGAATTTAAGTGAGAAGGGTTTGCTATATTTATTAACAATTAGTACAGAAAGTTGAGAAGTGGGGAACAGAAGTTACGCATAGGCATTTTCACTCCAAATTATAGACGCAAGAAGGAGACGGCTTCAGGTGAGCAAGAAAATCATTAGTGAATTTATCCCTACATTAACTTTCTTTATAGTGATTTCAAGAAAGATTGGCTAATGAATAATAGATGTTGTCCTTATTACTACTAACAGAAACATGAGGAGCAGCAACCTATTGTGGGGAAAACAATGTTATTCTATTTAGAATTAGATGAATTATTATTAGTTAATGGGTTAGATGTCATATTATGCCATTAATGGTCGTATGTGATAGCATTTAGGGATTGGAACTGCTAGTATTATTTTTGGCAGTAATTATGGTAACAGTAGGTGACGAACATGACCATATTGACTATAGGAGATTAAAGTAGATTGAGAAATTTAGGTTTAAACATAGAGTTTGACAATTTTAAGTTACAATTTCGATTGTTTCTTTAGTATTTTGACTTGGATTTTCATTCTAGGGTATGGTATTGGCATATTAGACGTGACATTCTCTAATTACGTTTGGATAATGATATTGAGATCTGTTTGGTGTAGATGGTTAAGATTTAGTTCTAAGTTTAAAATTTATTAAAATCAAAATTAGATTCGGTATTCAAGTCGAAAATAAATATGGTAATATGGGTGTTATTGGAATAGTATTCTTATGAAGATTATATATTGAAACAGATTTTGACCATTCAGAAGCTTTACGTAAGGGCAAGTTTTTTAATTGACACTTGGCTTCGGTTTGAGGCAAGTTGAGACTTTCTTAAACTCTTTTTCGAAGTACTTATGTGTTAGTTATGTCTAATGGGAGTAATGGGAATGGGAGTCCCGTATAGATGAAGTGACGAACATCTATGCGGGTACTAGTGTTATTTAAGGGGTTAAAATTAGTTAATTGTCTGTTTGAATGGTTTTTCCATATTTGCTAGCATGAGTGGGCAAATTTGCTATTGTAAATAAATTGTTGAAAATGCTAGCTAATGAGAATACTCCCACTTGATAAGTTGAGTTGATTTTGGAATTGAAATCTATCGGGCATAAGACATGAAATGATTTGCTTAATTTTATTGTTGATTTGGGATCGGAGTTGCACGACTGCACATCATGCATTGCATTTCATATGGGGTCGGAGTGCATGCCTGCACACTATTATTATTATCTATTATTGGGGTCGGAGTGCACACATGCACAATATATTTATTGGGATAGGAGTGCACTCCTGCACAATATATTTATTAGGATCGGAGTGCACGCCTGCATAGTACATAGACCTTATGAGTCCCCCATGGGTCCTGACCTTGAAGCCACTGCTCGGTAGGTGTGTACACAACATATGCATTGCATTGCATTGATTTTTTTCTTGTGCAGATTGAGTAAGGTGTATTTGTTGATTTTGTACTAGTTAATGAGTACTTTAATAGTTGTTACTTGATTTCACTGTATCGAGGATTGCTTGGACTGTGTTATGATATCCTTATGACTGTTAGACTTGATTATTTTGTTTGATTAGGGTGGCATTCCGAGTACAGGTTGTATGGTTGTTTTAGATGTCAGATACTACTGGAATTTTCTCCACCTTTATCTTTATGCATTTTTTGCATTT
Source organism: Capsicum rhomboideum (assembly GCA_031232105.1). Classification (NCBI taxonomy): domain Eukaryota; kingdom Viridiplantae; phylum Streptophyta; class Magnoliopsida; order Solanales; family Solanaceae; genus Capsicum; species Capsicum rhomboideum. The sequence goes on along the minus strand of CP124719.1, from coordinate 38,886,573 downwards.
TGAGATATTCAGAATTTTCTTTGATTTCTGTATTTAGAGGCTTCTATTGTAACTACCAGATCTGGGATTATCTATATTTCGACTGCACTACTCTATCAATCCATTTTGGGAGAATATTTGGGTTTTATTTTGCTCTTATTTCTTCCGCTTCTAAACATTTGGGATATTATGTTTGGGATTGGGTTCTTGGCTTACCTATCACGGAGGGTTGGATAGGTGACATCACGGTCCAAATTTTGGGTCCTGACATTTTCTTTGTGTGCTTTACTAGTTTTATTTCATTATTTTTTTTTATTCAAGTCCATTAGTTTTAATTGAGTCGTTCGTCCTTCTTTAAACAAAAATTCTTTCCTCAATAATGAATAAGTGACCTTGTGAATTGATTGGACAAAGAAAGTTCTCTATCAACTTTTGGAAAGATAATTTAGGTGAGTTGAGAGTTTCCATATATGAGAGGCATGAGGAATTTTTCTACCAACTTGTTTGTTGAGTTTTGGAATTAGGATGGAAAGATCAATAGTCCATGAAAGTAAAGTAAACTCATTGTTACAAGAAGAAGTTACAAGTGAACTACAAATTATTTGCTTCAATGCAAAAGAATGTTGAAAAAATCACTCAATTGTTCACCGAGGTGGAACCTGAGCAGTTTGAAAGGCTATTGAAAGGGTCTCTTCCTCGTGATGAAGAACCTAAGGAGTTTCCTTTGAAGGCAAAGCAAGCTACTCATTGTGAGGTTGGTGCTAAGTAGTTTAACATACAAGTCAACACATCCACTCCTTATGCACCAAAGTCGAAGCTAGAGCTGAAGGGAGCTCCAAATCCTTCACAAGGGATCCTTGGCACTTATCTGAACACCAATAATTAAGAGAAAAAAGATTTAGAGGAGTAAGGGTGATATGTGACAACTCTAGAGTGAAAAAAGCACAATTTTATACTAACTTTTGTAACATCTTTTCCTTTTCAAGTTTTCTTGATTCATGTGTAGGTATCCTTGGAACAAGCCTAGTGAGGTACCTTGAGCAATAAAGAATCATGAGGTGCTAGAAACCTTCCCAAAGGAGCAAATATGCTTCAATTTTGAGAAGCAAGGTGAATGTAGTCCTTCCTATGAGCTACAAGGTAACAAAGCTACACCTTACACTTTGTCAAAAGTAGAAGATCCTTGTGTGGCTAGTAGCCAATTGAGTGCAAGTGATAACTTGTATATGTGTGAGCTTAAAGTTCCTTTGCCTTGTGATGATCTTGATAGAGCCTTTTGTTTCAGAGTGATAATGTATTTGAGGAGAGTGTTCATACACGAGTTGATCCTATTGATGACCAAATTGATTCTTCTTGCAAGATCAATTCGTGTCCACCTATTGTTGACTCTTGTGCCTTGAATGATACAACATTGTCATGTGATTCTTTGCCATGTTTTTATAATGTGCATGTTGAGAATGTAGATACACTAGTTTATCCTATTGATTACCTAATTAATTCTTCTAGTAAGATCTATTTGAGTCCACCTAGTGTTGATACATGTACTTTGAATAACAATTCATTATCAAGTGATATTGGTGTTGATCAACTAGCTTTTGAGTATGGTACACTTTTTGAGGGATCTTGTGATATGATTATTTAGCCTGAAGTTAGTGGTAATGTTGATGAATTTGATCAATTGAGTAGGAGTGACTCTTTGAGCATATCTTTTGTTGAAGATCCTATTATTTGCTTTGCTCATAGAGATCATGTGCTTGAAAGTGCTTTAAGAAATGATATTTGTCTTTTTTAGAGTGATATTGCATGTTTTAATTCTACTTCTTGGATTGATTATTCTCTTTTTAAGTACAATATTTTGTTTGAAAATGATGAGATCACTCCTAGTGAAGTGCCTATTGGTGTGAACCTTTATAGTAGTATAGTTCTTAAGAGCTATACCCTTTATGATAACCAATTATGGTGTTAGGACATTCTTCCCAAAGATGGAAATATCTACTCGAAAGATGAGAGTACTCTTTTGGGGAAGGATTGTGATAAGAAAGAAGGGGTATTTGCTTTTACATTACTCATTCATCTTTTTGTGTTCCAATTCTTGATGGTATGACCAATGATATTGAGTGTAATAGTGATCTTACATATGAGAACACCTTGGATTAAGTTGTTCTTCAAGACACCTCTCTTTACTATCTATTTAGATATGATGATACGTATATTTTTGTGGGGAGTATATCGTATATTGATATGAGTAACAACCAGAAAAATAGGTGTTTCCTTGACCCCATTTTAGGTTATCCTTTTCCACTTGACCCCGATAATGGTTTTCAGTGATGTGATGCTTGGTCATAAAGGCAAACTTGGTATGAGTGAAGTTGTTGGCTTGCATGGTGATAAGTATACTAGTAACATTTCTTTTCTCTCATGTGATTATTACTTTGTCATGACCCGAATTCCAATGGGGCGGACTAGCACCCGAAGCCATTGAGGCCCGAGAGAACCAATCTTTACTCATGTACCTTCATATGCATGTCTCTATATGAATAGTATTCTATATCGTGTAACTTATAAAATATAACATAAAAATAGCGGAAGTCATGGCAAATATCTACTATATATGAAACTTGGCCGTTAGGGCCATCAAGTCAATATGGACATACATCTTTTACGTTCATCTTCCAACATACGTCTACAAAAGCCTCTAACAGAAGCACATACATAACCATCCTAAATTCGGGACAAGTCCCCACTTTAAACAACATTTACAATACCAAAACCAATGTACAACTGTGACTCGGAAAGCCCCGAACAACCTGGAGCTCACCAAATATCAGTAGATGAACCGCAGCTTACTGTGGAGGTCTACTAGTACCTGTGCCTGCTGCAAGTAAGGTAAATTCCCCAAAGGGGTCAGTACGAAGAATGTACTGAGTATGTAAGGTCATAAGAAACTATGTGATACATAAATACTTCAATGGAGTCACATATAAGTAAATAATCAATATGGATAAGTCACCATTCTATATGTATGGAAATATGTACATTACGTGGATTAATTTCTTTACTTTTATGCTCATTTATTCATTCATCACACACTTCTTCATTCACTACTAATCCTTCCATTCCTACAATGCCCGGGCCCCAAGCTGATCAGTGGGTAATCAACAGTTTTTGGGATCGACCCATGCTAGGCTTTTCTTTTCACCCCTGGGATACCACCCGAGATATTGGGATCGACCCATGCTAGGTATTTTAACCCCTGGGATACTACCCAAGAATAGAGACTTCATTACCTAACTTCTTCAATCTTAGAAATAGTTCATTCGATGATTATGTCATTATTGGAACTTTTGAATATAACATTATTGGAACTTGGAATCATGTCCACACTTAAGTGACACATGAATAACAATAGATCAAGAATAAGGTATATATGATTAACAATAGATGATAACCTGAAATGAGATACCTTAGAACATTTCAGAAATGAGTAAGTACAATAACGAGGTGAATACTGCATGCTGCAGAAGGATACGGAAAGAGTAACCTTACATACCTTCACTTCCAAGTATGAATACACAAGCCTATATATGAACACAATAGTCCAGCTCATTTCTTACGTTTCACTCTACAACACAAGTACATAACGGAGTTTACATTAACAACTTGTTACCGTATAAGTGTACAAGACAACAATGAGCTATATGACTGCCATATAACGTCATTTTACCCTTTATAATACAATCCACTGCATTAGCATACCAACAACACCACAACATTCCACACATTGACCAAGACATCATAGACCAATAGCATTTCACACCACATTTACCCTTTACGCTTCCTCATTATCATTCCGTCACAATTCTTCCATCAAATTGCCTCATAAAAATATATGAACAACAATCCATAATTGATACTATTCAAAATACCTCCGGGATACTCCTTTAAAGTCATTCTAAAGGTACCATAAGTTGATAATTGCATCCATGAAGGGTATAGGGGCTTTTGGGGGTCAAGGAGATACAAAAACAACCGAAACGGGGTTTTGGCCTGACCTGCGAAGCCACCTACACTCACAGGTGGCTAAGTTTCACCGGTGGGTGACCTTTGGCAGTGTCTAGAGGCACCTGCAAAGTCACCTGTGCCCGCAGTTGCTTCATCTGCGAGGGCGGGTGCCCGTTTCTGCCAAAATGGGTCTCTTTTGGGTCCTTTTTTGTAACAAATGGTCCATGATCATAAATAACCTTCTCTAAAAAAATTTTAGATCATCTTAGATTCCAATGAACAGCCATGGTTTCACAATGCACATAAACATCACCAAACTATATTTTTCTTTCAACACGTCACCAATTCTATGCAAAATTTCACAACAACAATTCCCAATGTTATACTTCAGGAGAAAGCAAGTTAGGGACATAAATACATCATAAATAATTAATCCATCAAATTCACCTCCTTCAATACCACAAGTCCATTTTCAAGTTTTCAAGGCAAAACCCTTTTCCGATTGCAAAAGTAGACAGTTTTACACATAGTGAACTTCTCACACTTCACCGATGTAACCAACATGATCTAAACCATATTACATACATATAATATATTAAACCATAAAAATAAACACTTACCAAAGCTTCCCAAGGAGTGATCTTGTCCAAAGAGAATGGTGGCTTAGGGTTTGAGAGAAGAGAGAAATATCTCTTTTGTGGAAAATTCTAGAAAATGGCATGTGGCTTTTGTGGAATAAAAATCTGATTTTTGTCACCTTAAATACTCCCACTTCAAGTCTATCCTTATCTCCATTATTCTACCAAGAATGGGTCACATTAGAATGGGTTAATTCCCCTTTGGGCCATGTCTTCTTGGAAATTTTTGTGCCTTAAATTGGGACCAATCGCTCATGTTAATTCAATCCAACTAATTAAATGTATAATACCCGAACAATCTCATGTTTACATAATTCCATGAATGTTATGGTACTTAACTAGGTTCGAAAACATACGGGGTGTTACATCCTTCCCCCCTTAGGAACATTCGTCCTCGAATGTTAGTACCATTATCTTATTGAAACAAATTTAAATCTAAGTGTATCCTTAATGTTATTATATACACATAATACTTTTATAGACTTACTTGTTATTGCTTGAATTTTGCACTTTGAATTTTTTTTTCTGTTTACAACAAATACGAGTACTTTAGATTTCATCATTCCTTCAGTTTCCCATGTGATTTCGTCTACTTGCTGATTTCTCCAATAGTACCTTTACGAGAACTACTTTATTATTTCTTCACTTATCGATCAAGAATAGTAGTAGGTACCTCTTCCTATGTGATATCCTCCGTAACTTGTACATCTCTCCCATGCATTTTTGAAACATTGAAACATGAAACTCTGAATGAACTATGGGGAGTTCTTGGGGTAGTGCTAATGTATATGCAACTTACCCAAATATTCGGGTATTCTCATATGGCACATTATATATGCCAACTTTCATTTCTTCCCAAATCTCATTACCCCTTTCATTGATGACACTGTCACAACTACCCAATCACATATGGACTATTCTAATTCCCTTCTTCTAATATCGGCATATGATTTGTGTCGACTTTGGGCTGTTTGTAGCCCCTGTTGTATCACCTTGACAAACAAGATTTGGCCCGAGTAAAGCAGTCTCACCTGCTTCAAACCATCCACTTGGTAACCTACACTTTCTCCCATATAAACTTCATAAGGTGTCTTTTTTTTTTTTGATACTTGAATGATAGCTATTATTGTAGGTAAATTCCATAAGAGGTAAATGATCATTCCAACTACTTTGTGCAAGCTCGTAACATATCTTCAAGTGTTTGGATGGTACGTTCTGTTTGTCTATCTGTCTGATATAATAAAAATTGGAATCCCATGTAATCGTACTATCTCGTTAACATACACCCTTGCATAATTTCCAGTTGTACAAGTGGTCCTGATAGGTAAAAAGTGTGCTACTTGGTAAGTCTGTCAACTATCATCCACGTGGAATAACATTTTTGAAATGTACAAGGCAAACTTGTGATAAAACCCATGTTAATCATATCCCTTTTTTCAAATTAGAAGATTCCTGTATGGAATATAACCCTCAGGTTTCTGATGCTCTACTTTTACATGTGGACAGTTTGAACATTGAGCTACAAATTCTGTAATGTTCTTCTTCTTTATGTTGACTCACCAATACATCTCTCCCAAACCATGGTACATTTTGGTAGCTCCCGAATGCATAGAATACCATGAGTGATGTGCCTCTGTCATAATTCATTTTCTTAATTCATTTATATCCGATACACACAATCTACTTTAACCCTGATTCACTCTCTCTTGCGTAAGATCAAATGCTTTTGTCAAATCTTGTGTGCATTCTCTTTCAGCTGAAATACAATAAGGTTCACATATTGCTTTTTATTCACTTCAGTTACAATTGAAGATTCTGCCACAGTTTACATTATAATTCGTTCATCTGGAGTTTTGAGAAGTCAAACTCCCAAGATGGCTGATGTAACTCCTTAACTATACTTTGCTTTTCCGTCAACTGGCTACTAGTGCTTCCTATTATTTTGCGACTTAATGCATCGGATATTCCACTTGCTTTTGCCGGATGTAATATCAATATCATGGTTCTTAATGGGTCCAACCACCTTTGCAGCTTCAAATTTAAGTCTTTCTGCTTAAGGATATACTGCAAACTTTTATGATCAGTATATCTATGTCAAAGTGAACCCCATACAAGTAGCGGCGCCATGTGTTTAAAGAAAATATCACAATTGCTAACTCAAGATCATACGTTGGATAATTTCTTTCATGTGGACACAATTGTCTTGAGGCATAAGCTATCACATTGCCGTGCTGAAGCAATACACATCCTAGGCCAACTCCTGAAGGATCACAATATGCTGCATACCCCTCTCTTCCTTTGGGTAAGTACTAAGACAGGTGTAGAAATCAATTTATCGGTCAGCTCTTGGAAACTCTTTTCACATGCATCATTCTACTAGGACTTGATTGTCTTGGGTGTTAGCTTTGTCTAGGATGCAGAGATAGAAGAAAATTTTTCAACATATCTCCTATAATAACCAACCAATCCAAGGAAACTATGAATCTCTGTAAACATCATAGGCTTTAGCCACTTTTTCATCGCTTCTACCTTTTGTCTATCACTCCTGAGTCCTTCATCCTATACAATGTGACCCAAGAATGCTACGGATTTTAACCCAAAATTTACATTTAAAGAACTTCGCATATTTCTTACGGTCATGAAGAATTCGTAATACCTGTAGTAATTCATTAGCATGGTCCTCTTGTGATTTTAAATAATGGCGTTAACACCCTATTCATCAAATCCCAAACAACTGCTGCTGCATTGGTTAGCCCAATGGCATAACTAAAAATTCATAATGGCCATACGAACAACGTTCTCGGATATATCTTTTTCTCCAACCCTTGCTTGATGACAATCCGATCTTAAGTTAGTCTTTGGGAGGCATTTAGCACCTTATAACTGATCAAATAGATCATCAATTCTGGAGTGGGAATATTTATTCTTAACTATCACCTTATTCAAGTGCCAATAATTATTACACATTCTTAACGTGCCATCTGTCTTCCGTACAATTAACACTGATGCACCCTAAGGGGATGGTCTTATGAATCCCTTGTCCAACAAGTCTTTTAATTGCTCCGTTAATTCCCAGAGCTTTGCTGGAGCCATTCTATATGGAGGAATAGAATAACTGGAATCACATCAATACCAAACTCTACTTTCTTTTTCAGGAAACACATCCGGGAATTCACTTACTACTGGAAACGATCGAAGTGTTGGTCACTTCATATCAGTATCCCATACATTTACTGGGTGGCTATATACCCCCTGGATATCATTTTCTTGACCTTAATATAGGAAATATTTTTTCCTCTCGGTGCTCCCACATTACCCTTCCATGTGGACAAATGAAAATGTATCTTCTTAGCTCGGCAATCTACTGTGGCCAAACAAGAAGCCACCCAATCCATACCCTTTATAACATCAAAATCGACCATTTCCAATTTAATAAGAGCAACCAGTGTGTCATAACCACAAACAATTACTATACAATTATGATATACTCTTTTAGCTATAATAGATTCACCTTTTGGTGTAGATACCTCAATTGGGTTAGTTAATAATTCTAGTGTCCTTCCAAAAAAATTTCGCAATCAATGGAGTAATATATGATCATGTAGAATACGGTTCAATCAATACATAGGCCGTATGTAAACATATGAGTACTGTACCTGTGTCTACATTAGGAGAAGCCCCCGAATTCTGTCGATCCGCTAAGGCATAGGTACGGTTTTGAATTCCACTAGAACTAGCTGCTCCGCTAGCACCTCTGCCACGCCCAATAGGCTGTGAACCTTTAACTAGAGGAGGTACCAATGATGGAGATGTGATAGTTGGTCCCGTAGGTCGTGCCATACCACCCGTGTTCCTTTGTGGACACCCTTTCCTTCTGTGCCTTGACATACCACACCAGTAACAAACATTTGTTCCAAACCAGCATTCACCTAAATGAAACTTGCTGCAGTGCTGGCACAGCTGACGAAAATACCTCTCTTGGCTCACACTTCCTTGTGCTTGATACCCCACAGTCTGTGAATCCTGAACCTCACTTCTTTGCCCAAACTGATGGCCTCGAAACCCTCGGAACCGAGGTAGATCATTTATTGTAGAATGAGGAAATAATGGTCTAGGTGGTATGTCAAACACCCGAGACCTATATTCTCCTTGGGATACCATGAACTGTCCCGAAGGTCGATCCCTCTTTGACGCCCTCTTTTAAATTCTTGTGCCATTCTCCTTTGCCTTTGATCCCCCCCTCTTCTGTGCAAAGACTGGACCAACTTGTCCTTGATTTTATGCAATGACTATCTGAGTCAACAGGTGCACCGTATTCCTTATATCCTGCTCAGTAGCATTAACAGGTGTTTCGGCAGGGTCTTCTCTCCTTCTCGGCTCTTTAGGAGCTGGAAAAGTAGAAGAAGCCCGCGATGCAAATTCAGTTTCAGCCCCACCCTGACTAGCTTAGTCAGGTGGTGATTTACTAGTTCCTTCTCCGGTATCCATCTCTACCTTCTTATCTTTGCCCCTATCTTGTCTTGTATTTGGCATTTTACTATACAGAAGAAAACCAATTTCAATGGTCAGAAATGATTCCACCTACAACATTGGATTTAATGCACGATCTAATAAATGAAGAAAAGAAACAACCCCTAAATGTCTTGTAGCATCATACTTATAAATGTGGCGCGCAACACATCCATAAGCACGACTCTACTCAGACATGGCTTACTAGACACCCTTATGACAACCTGCTCTGATACCACTTTTGTCACGACCCAAATTCTAACGAGGCGGACTGGCACCTGAAGCCGTTGAGGCCCAAGACAACCAATCTTTACTCATGTACCTTCATATGCATGTCTCTATATGAATAACATTCTATCTCGTGTAACTTATAATATATAACATACCAATGGCGGAAGTCATGGCAAATATCTACTATATATGAAACTTCGCCGTTAGGGCCATCAAGTCAACATGGACATACATCTCTTACGTTCATCTTCCCACATACGTCTACAAAAGCATCTAAAAGAAGCACATACACAACCATCCTAACTTCGGGATAAGTCCCATCTTTACACAACATTTACAATACCAAAACCAATGTACAACTGTGACTCAGAAAGACCAGAACCAACTGGAGCTCACCAAAGATCAGTAGATGACCCACAGCTTACTGTGGAGGTCTACTAGTACATGTGCCTGCAGCAAGTAAGGTAAATTCCCTAAAGGGGTCAGTACGAAGAATGTACTGAGTATGTAAGGCCATAAGAAACTATATGATACATAAATACTTCAATGGAGTCACATATAAGTAAATAACCAATATGGATAAGTCACCATTCTATATGTATGGAAATATGTACATTAAGTGGATTACATTCTTTACTTTTATGCTCATTCATTCGTTCATCACACACTTTTTCATTCACTACTCATCCTTCCATTCTTATAATGCCCGGGCCCCAAGCTGATCAGTGGGCAATCAACAGTTTTTGGGATCGACCCATGCTAGGCTTTTCTTTTGCCCCTGGGATACCACCCGTAGTAGCGGGATTGACCCATGCTAGGTGTTCTTTTCACCCTTGGGATACCACCCGAGATATTGGTATCGACCCATGCTAGGTATTTTAACCCCTGAGATACCACCCAAGAATAGAGACTTCATTGCCTCACTTCTTCAATCTTAGAAATAGTTCATTCGATGATTATGTCATTATTGGAACTTTTGAATATAAAATTATTGGAACTTGGAATCATGTCCACACTTGGGTGACACATGAATAACAATATATAAAGAATAAGGTATATAATTAACAATAGATGATAACCTAAAATGAGATACCTAAGAACATTTCGAAAATGAGTAAGTACAATAACGAGGTGAATACTGCATGCTGCAGAAGGATACGGAAAGAGTAACCTTACATACCTTCACTTCCAAGTATGAATACACAATCCTATATATGAACACAATAGTCCAGCTCCTTCCTTACGTTTCACTCTACAACACAAGTACGTACATAACGGAGCTTACATTAACAACTAGTTACCGTAGAAGTGTACAAGACAAAAATGAGCTATATGACTGCCATATAACGTCATTTTACCCTTTATAATACATTCCACTACATTATCATACCAACAACACCATAACATTCCACACATTGACCAAGACATCATAGACCAATAGCATTTCACACCACGTTTACCCTTTACACTTCCTCATTATCATTCCATCACAATTACTCCATCAAATTGCCTCATAACAACATATGAAAAACAATCCATAATTTATACCATTAAAAATACCTTCGGGATACTTCTTTAAAGTCATTCAAAAGGTACCATAAGTTGACAATTGCATCCATGAAGGGTGTAGGGGCTTTGGGGGATCAAGGAGATGTAAAAACAATCGAAATGGGGTTCTGACCTGAACTGCAAAGCCACCTTCGCCCACAGGTGGATTAGGTACGCCTGAAGGTGACCTTCGGCAGTGGACAGAGGCACCTGTGAAGTTACCTGCGCCCGCAGGTGCTTCGTCTGCGAGGGCGGGTGCCCGTTTGGGCCAAAATGGGTCTCTTTTGGATCCTTTTTTGTAAAAAATGGTCCATGGTCATAAATAACATTATATTAACATATTTTATATCATATTAGATGCCAAATAACAGCCATGGTTTCACAACGCACATAAACATCACCAAACTACATTTTTCTTTGAATACGTCACCAATTCCATGCAAAATTTTACAACAACAATTCCCAATGTTATACATAAGGAGAAAGAAAGTTAGGGAAATAAACACGTCATAAATATTTATATTTAATCCACCAAATTCACCTCCTTCAAGACCACAAGTCCATTTTCATGTTTTCAAGGCAAAACCCTTTTCCGATTACAAAAGTAGACAGTTTTACACATAGTGAACTTCTCACACTTCACCGATGTAACCAACATGATATACACCATATTAAATACATATAATATATTAAACCATAAAAATAAACACTTACCAAAGCTTCCCAAGGAGTGATCTTGTCCAAAGAGAATGGTGGCTTAGGGTTTGAGAGAAGAGAGAAATATCTCTTTTGTGGAAAATTCTTGAAAATGGAATGTGTCTTTTGTGGAATAAAAATCTGATTTTTGTCACCTTAAATACTCCCACTTCAAGTCTATCCTTAGCTCCATTATTTTACCAAGAATGGGTCACATTAGAATGGGTTAATTCCCCTTTGGGCCATGTTTCTTGGAAATTTTTGGGCCTTAAATTGGGCCCAATTGCTCATGTTAATTCAATACAACTAATTAAATGTATAATACCCCAACAATCTCATGTTTACATAATTCCATGAATGTTACGGTACTTAACTAGGTTCGAAAACATACGGGGTGTTACATACTTGGTGTTACTACTTGATTTTATGGGCTTGAATGAGATATATTTGCCAGCTTATATGGGGCATGCCTTTGTATTTGAATCCATTGATGAATTAGGATAATCTCATTTTTGAAGATAACTAGTGTTTTTGGTGGAGTCTTAACCTGGGATGACTTTGTTTATGACATGGCACTTAGCTATGTGGGCTATCATGTGTTAGTTGAATTAAAAGTGGATTTGTGCTTTTCTAAATATAGAACCATTGAGGACTTATATGTGTGGTTTTCTAAACATGACAGTTCTTTGGATTCACCCCTTTTGTCAATGTTTCCCATGTAGATAAGTATCTCTTGTTTTTTTGGGTTATAAACCCTTTGTGGATAATTTTGATGCTTGGTTATATGTAAAATGTGTGCACCCTTGACATGGTGATAGAATTGTTATTGCTAACACTAACCCTCATGCAATGAGGATCTTGTTGTTTCTTGTTTTCCCTATGGTTTTTCTAGATTTGTATTCGAGGACGAATCCTTTTGTAGAAGGGGAGGATGATACAATCATGGATGACTTAGAGAATATTAGTAGGGTCTCCCACATCTGGACGATAGCTTGGAAGAAAGGTGGCTTAGTTTGGCAAGCATCTTTTATAAATAGCCACTTTTGGGCTATATTTTAAATGGCCACTTTTGGGCCTTGTATATAATAGGCAATATTATAAATAGGTGCCTTAGTGTATTTTGAAGGGGACTTTTGATGATTTGAGGAGAATATTACTCTTGAGAGTATTTTAGGCGGAAAACCCTTAGTTCATATTAGGATTATCTAGAGTTTAGATTGGATTAATTAGTTGGGTAAAATCCCATTGTTGATCCAAAACTACTTGTCTTTCTATTTCATATCGAGTCACTCATTTGTGGATTCAAATTGAGTTTCTCTTTTCTATTGAAATTGTTACTCTTCTCCCATGGTTTAATTGTTATTCAATTGATCCTTTCTTTCTTCACTTCACATCTCTTATTTCTCAACTATCCTTTAATTTAGTTGTTTAATTCTGCATTTTCAATATCGATTCTAGTTATTCTATTAGGATCATTATCATCTATGTGGGATCCCTAAATCCTTAGTGATTCACAAACAAAAGCAATAAGCACATAACTGATAAACACCTCATAGAAGAGTGAAGATACATCTCCACTTGCCTTAACCCGAAGGACCAACCAGAGCTTTATTCCCTTGAATCTCCACCAAACACATCAAATATAATAAACTATGACATCTACAAATAAATACAATACCAATGATACCCACATTGATATACTTTGGTTTCGGGTCCAAAATCACTTTGAAAATCAACCCAAAAATAAAAGGGTAAAACTGAAAGTTTGTAAAGAATCTTGTTTCCCATACTTTTAAGGGTTCTAAATATGAAAATCCAATGAAAATCGAGTAGAAATCGAGTTAAAAATTGAGGAAAAACATACTTTTGTCTTTATAGGGTAAAACCCAAAATTCCATCATCAAACACAGTTTAAAATGAGAAATTAGATATCTTTTTATCAATATCAGTTTACCCATAATACAAGGACCTTAAATCCCAAAAATCAATGTAAACTGATTCCAAATTGACCCTCAAATCAAGAACTTTTGATTTTATAACTTTTGGGTTTAAAACTCAATATCATGAATCAAAATCACGAAAAATGAGATGAATAATCTTGGAAGATGAATAAAATGAAGGTAGAATCACATATCCAATGATATACGAGAAAACACATCGAGAATTACCCCAAATGAATCTTCCTAGCTCCCAAAAGTCATTTTTAGTGAATGAATGAAGTCTAAAATTTATAAGATGTTCAGGTGTGATTCCCATCGCTTAAGACCCTTTCCGATAGTCAAAAGTCTGTTTTCTGGTCACTAAAGGTGCCCACCAACACCTTTTTGTACAACACCTTTTTTCACTAAAAAATTCATAAATATCTCATGCAACAACGAAATGCTCCGATTATTTTTCCTGTAGTTCCTAAATAATGATACGAACATGCTCGTCCAATCGGAACTCGATTTCATGCAAGTTTGCCCAGTCAGATAGTGTTTTTTCTTATTAAAGAATTATTTCATGTTCAACAATAAAAATATGATCTCATCTTATCAAAATTACACCAAACTTTCCAAATCAATCCTATAATTCATGCTCAAAATTTCAAAAGTTTTGGAATAATTTTTTGATCTTTAAAACTATTAACAAACTTTTTTGTCGGCAAATTTTACTTAACCAAGGCCAAAGCATCCAAAATATTCAAAAACTCATCCAAAACCTTCTAAACACAAATCAAATATGGTAGTAGCTTGGAAAATACATTCAAGACTAAATGGTGCTGTCAGAATTTCCAACAGAGTACGTTATCAATAAGTTACCCCCAAAACCAACTCTAGGCAACTTAAAACATACTTCTTGTCTAAAGATTCAAAATCAAACTGAAAGCCTAGGAATCCAAACCAACAATGCTGCTAACTAAAATAATAAACATTATAGATTCAATGGAACTGATGAAACTCTCATCCAATGCTCGGACCACATAATGTTGACCAAAGACAACTATTCCGCTTTAAAGGCTACTTGAAATCACAAACTCACATAAATCATTCCTGAATGCTTTGGGGAATATCCCAACTATCCCAAAAACTCATAAATAATATAAATAACTATGTAGAAGGATAAAATGGTCAAAACATAAAAAATTATGAAAATCACTACGAGGGTTGTTACAATAATTATCCTGACTTTATCCTAAAGTCTCATATTTGATTATTACTTATCTTATTTTCATCTGTTCATATCTCTTGAGGAGTTAGGCTTACCTACCGAGATTCGATCAGGGTAGGTGTCATCATGACCTCGAATTTTGGGTTGTGACAATTTGTGATGGATGTTTCATTCTATATGGATACTCCACCTATATCTGTTTGGCAGTAAATAAAGTATTGTTCAATTTATTTGAAATTTCTAAAGTTTGGAGCTATGTTTTTCCATACGTCATTGATGTATTGGCATTATACGACTCATTTGTCATAGAAGTGGTAAGAAATAAAGTCGTCAATGCTATTTTGTGCTAGTTTTAATATTGTTTTTTTTTGGGGGGGGGCTTGAAGACAAAAGATGTTCAACAAAGCATACAGAAGCAAAAATATGGAGAAAAGGAGCTAAAAATGGAAGTAGCATTATCCATGTTTTTAGGCTTATTGCCAAAGCCTCTGGTGCATCGCCAAAGTTGGGAGTCCATCACTGAAAGGATCAGTTCATCCATGTTCTGAAGAAAGCAGTTCGGTGAGCAGTAGATAAATTTCGGCAGATCACAAACAAGTTTGACGATCATGGGTTTCCATTGCCAAATTCAATAGATGCAAACAACTGGAGCTTAATATTTAAGGCAGTTCAGTGAAGTTGGAAAAATTCAGTGCATCATCGATGAGTTCAGCGATTCTCTTTTATTTCAACAAAAAAAGTACGGTTGCAGTTTTGTCAATATGTTGGCCCAAATTTGTTTCAGTTATAAATAGATTTTTGAGACTTCAAACCCTATCTTTTGCATAATTTTGAGATCTAAAAAAGTTGTAATCAAACTGAAAATTTGGGATTAGATTTTATTTTGGTTTTCTACATTGGGATTGATGGATTTCTTATGGATAATTCAATCTAATGATAGATTTAGCTGAGCATGATGGTATAATTTCTTCTTCTTTAATTACACGTAGGAAAAACCAAATTCTTAAAGGTGTGTGATGGATGATTGTTAATGATTGTGTGGGTGTTGATTTATTGCTTCTAAAGTAAGTTATAAGCTTTGGGTTCAATTAGGTCTCCATGTTTTAATCTATGATTAAACGTTGTAAAATCTTTTCAATCATAGAACCTTTTTTTTACTTCAAAGAGAGAAGAAAGATGAGGAGATCTATTTTGAAAAATACTTATGGTAGGTCAATTAATAACTAGTGCTAGAAATAGATTGGCTAAGATGTATTGGGTTGTTTAGAAAAGCAAACACATGGGAGTTTGAGGAAACTCTATGTGATAATTGGTGATAGATCAAAAGACTGTTGTTAATATCTAAAATCCATCTTATCCATACCTTTAACTCATTGAAGCATGATAAATTACCCATGCATATCATTAACTCTCAACCAAGCACATCACTAAGTCAATTTTATCATTTATTACTACTCCTAAGTCTTAACTTTGCAATACAACTCTCATGATAACTAAAATCAAAGCTTTTCAAAATTGTTTACACAAAGCCCCTTCTATGTACTTTCATTGCTTTTAATTAACATGTGCAAGCATTAAGTAAGCTATTACAATCTAAGGTGAACTTTGCAAATTCATTCCTTGTGGTTCGACCCCAACCTCAAAGTTGGGTTAATAGTATTGCTAATGACCAAGTATACATTTCAAGGGTGTAATTAAGCATTACCAAAAATGGCGTTATTGACGGGGAATGAAAGTATAAATGTATTTTGTTGAAGTTTTTTAAGTCACTTGTGTTTAGCCATACTTTAAATTTACGTTATTTGTTGTTTTTGATTTTGCTATAGGAAAAAACATGAGCCAACACAGTAGTAATACTGCGAGCTATAAAGGACAATTTAATGAGGATGACCACTTAGGTGATGCTGATGCTGATAGAGAAAGTGACATTTGCCTACCACCTATGGTGTGGAATACAACCTTTTATGTTTCAAGTACAATGCACCATTTTCTACAAATGAAGGGGTTATTTGGTGGCCAACCATATGAGAATTCAAACAACCATCTTGATAACTTTATGGATGTTTTCTCCACCTTTGACATAACAAACATTTCTTAAGAGTCCATATGATTGAGGTTGTTCCCTTTTTCTTTTATAGGAGAAGTAGTTATCTGGCTTAGAGAATTTACTGAAGGATCAATCACTTATTGGGTCGAGCTTACCAAGGCTTTCCTTGATAAGTTCTTCCTGCCTTCCCGGATACTTCAACTTTGGGATAAAATCAGTAATTTTTTCCAATTAAGTGGAGATCCCCTTCATGAGGCATGGATTTTGACACGCCCCGAATTCCATCGGGACGGATTGGCACTCGTAGCCGACAAGGCCCGAGAGAACCAAGTTTTGCTTCTATTCGTTCGTATGCATGTCATAAGAAAAACCATTAACTTTAAAATGTTAATAACGGAACTCATGGGACATGTGATATATATATATAAATATACGAAACTTGGTCGTTGAGGCCACCAAGTCAAGAACGACATATCCCTTTTTACATTTATACACCCACATCCGTCTACAAAAGCCTCTAACAAATGCATTGACCAAATGAACTAAGAGTCGGGACAAGTCCCCGCTTTATCTTTACAACATCAAAACAAATGTACAACTGTGATAAGTCCCGAAGCAACTGGGGCTCACAAAAGATCCGCAACTAACTGTCAGCTTACTGTCTGTTTAAAAATCTACTAGTGCCTGCACCTGCAACATGTAAGGTAAGTCCCCCGAGGGGGTCAGTACGAAGAATGCACTGAGTATGTAAGGCTCATAAGAAATAGCATCATACATGAGAATGTTAATAAAATAATTTATGAGAGAATAGGCAATGTGTATAAATCATCATTTTATATAATATCTTTTATAATTACTCTCCTTCAAGGGAAAATACCTTCACTCAAGAGACTTGCCTCAAATAGATTCTACTATACCCAAGAGGTTCTTTCTTGCCTCTATGTTCATGACCACTAGTGTTCATATACTTGGTTAGTAGGTTGGAAAAGAATAACATTCATCCACATACATCCACTCTAGTGGTGGGGTAACAATATAATAAAGTACATCTACTCTATTAACGTATATCCACTCTCTTGGTGGTTTAACCTACATCCACTCTCATGGTGGGAGAACATACATCCACTCTATGGTGGGGGAACATACATCCACTCTATGGTGGGAGAACATACATCCACTCTATGGTGGGAGAACATACATCCACTCTATGGTAGGAGAACATACATCCACTATGTGGTGGGAGAACATGCATCCACTCTATGGTGGGAGAAATTGGTATATCAACTTATGAGAGATTAATACATTAAGGATCATGATACTAATTGAACACACAAATATGCTTTACCTTACTCTTATGCTTCATGAGATTAACATCTTAACTTATGAGGGATAGATATATTAGCTCACACTTTACCTCCTGCACTATTCTTATGAGATCTTATATAAGTAGGTATATGATATCGGGCCTCCACCTTTGATGGGCTATAATAGATAACATAGCATAATATTGGGATTGTTCCATATTGAACTTATACCCTCTAGAATGTGATATGTACTCAATGAAACATATAGCAACCATGCGTATTACCTCTTTACAATCTTATACCATCTACTTAGTTATGAGAATGACACGCTAAAGATCATGGCAGTAAAGCACACACATATATTCACATCTCACTTCACCCCTTTACTTCATGAGATTGACAACCTCACTTATGAGGAATAATCATACTACCTTGCACATCACCTCTCTAATTACTCTTATGAGATTGGTACTATTACTTATGAACAATAGGCACAAGGATAATCATCATACTATAGGACTGTGGAACAAGACATGGTCAGAATAATTCTATTAAAACTAAACAAACTCTCTTTACCTCATTACTCTCGTTGAGATAGTTCTTTTAGGAATTATAACGTCATGACATCTTTGGAACTTTAATCAATGAATAAGAGATAAGTGAATCATAATTCATCTAAGAATAGGGCACAAATGAATAACAATATACTTCACCCTGAATTGATATACTTCAAGCCTTTCGGAATTGAAAAAAGCCTAGTGTCAATAAGAACAATATCTTGTAGAAGAATACGGAAAGAGTAACCTTACATACCTTGTATTCTTAATACGAATACACAATCTTAGTCGCGTATACAACGTTCCCGCTCCTTCCTTATGTTTCACTCTACAACACAAGTACATAACGAGAGTCACATTAACCATCAACTACTTGACAAATGCATAGAACATCAATGTGTTACATGTTTGCCTTTAAACATGCCATTTCCCCTTGACAAATCCATTGATGAAATTATTATTCCAAAAATCCCACAATATTCCCAACATTGACAAGTACATGATAATCAATACATTTCACCACAACACTTCTCCTTTACACTTTCTTATCCGCACCACATCACAAATAATCCATCAAATTACCTTAATACACCTCATAGTACATATCGGCCAAAATCCCACAATTTACACTTTTAGAAAAATAACAAGTGTAATAACAAAATCACACCATACATGTTCATATTTTATCCACACCATGCTCTTTTATTAAGAAATCAAGACTCTTTTAAATTTCAAATCACAAAGATAGCACATCTTCCACGAAAAGCACAAATACACTATTCACCACCTTGCCAACATAACTATCATAATATACATAATCTCCCATGCATATAATATGTTAATCCATGAGAATAAATACTTACCAAGTCTTGGAATAGGATGATCTTCACCAAAGAAAAGGCTTAGGGTTCTTAGGGTTTTAGAGAGCCAAAAAGAAAATGTCTTATAATTCTCAAAATGTGTTATGTGTGTTGAAGAATAAAAATCTGATTTTTGGGTCCCTTATATAGTTATCAAGTCATCCTTAGCCATTTGGGAGCAATAATTGAGTAGTCATGGCAAGAATGGGTTATTTGACCCATTTGGACCAAGTCTTTTATTCCATTTTGGGCCTAATTTTGGGCCCAATAACACATATCCATTTCACCCTTCAACTTTCATGTATAATTCACCATATATCTCATGTTTAAATAATTTCCTAATGTCACGACAATATTCTCTTACGAGATTCTCATTCATCGCCTCAATCACAAAACTAGGAATTCTAGTCGCCCATGGCTTCATTGAACATTTTGGATACTTATTTATGTTTCATGCTTTGATCATGTAGTAGGAGTGTATTGAAGTGTTTGAAGCTTTAACAACACTTAAAGAACTCCAAAGAACCAAAAGAAATCATCTAAGAATCGCCGTAGAATTGCGTTACAAAACGAGTCCGGAAAGGCACAATATTTGTGCCTTGCGCCACTAGCTGCAAAGCAAGCTGTGGCGCAAGAAATGAACCCCCTTTTAATCAGGTGGATTGAGCCACACCCCCTAAAACAGGGTAGTGGCGCAAGTTTTCATGCTTTGCTGAATTTTTTGGCCATTTTTCCAACACTTGCATATCGTCCAATACCTTATCAAAACACTACAAAATACTTACTTAGTGATCTTAATCATCAAGTAAACATGACTACAAGTCACCAAATGAGGTTAGAATGTGTACGGGTTATTACACACATTCTCCACGAGATCACAAAACCCTTCCTATGAAAGTCTAATTGCATGTACGTGGCTAAATTTCAATTGTTTCGTCGTTAGCATTACCAAATACATACTTATATTTATCGACACCTAAGCAATAATTATTCAACATCATCAAGTAGAGTTGGGAAGGTACGGGGTGTTACATTATCCCCCCCTTAGAAATATTCGTCCTCGAATGTTAACGATGTCGCTTAAATTACAACACATGCATCTCTATATTAACATACGCACACATAAAAACTTAAGGCTCATGGGTACGTTGATTTCATCTTTTTTTTTCTAGCTTACCATGTGATCTCCTCTACTTGTTGTTTTCTCCAAAGGACTTTTATAGAAAGTACGTCTTTAGTTATTAACCCTCACACTTGTCGGTTTAGAATAGCCATAGCTATCTTTTACTAGTGAGATCCTCCGAACTTTGTCCATTTTCAATGGGAACAATATGTAAGGAAACTCTTATATACTTTCAACAATTTCACATGGCATGTTGTATAGGGTCACTTTTCCCTTCTTTCTGAATTCCATTATACCTTTCATGAGTAACACTTTTAAATCTTAATCATCTACGATCACAACATCTACTATACCATTTTGATATGTGGATATCACTCTAATAAATTTACCAACAAGTGGAGATAGTTCAAGCGATTTAACTAATCACCCCGGTGTCTCATTAGCTTTTATAGTAATCAATGAAGTGATATACGATAGGGTATATGTATCATTTGCAAATATAGATAATATACCTGTATCTCCATCAGGAGCTGCCTCCACATCCGGACGGTCCACTAAAGAATAGGTGCGATTCTAAGTTCCACTGGAACTGGCTGCTCCTCTGGCACCTCTACCGCGACCAGCAGACTGTACACCGACTGTCGATGCCACATTGGCTGATCCGACAGGCCATGTCATACTACCCGTGGGCCTCTGTGGGCATTCTCTCATCATGTGTCCTTTCTTACCATATACAAAATAGACATTCGTATCAAATCGGCATTCGCCTGCATGGAATCTCCCATAGAGCGGGCACAACTGACGAGAAGATCTCGTCGCCTGTGATCCATGACTCCCACTACTCTGTTCAGATCAACCACCTCTAGACCCTCGAAATTGAGAATGAGCACCTGCTGTGGAATAAGAGGATGAGGGTCTAGGCGGTAACATTCGTGATCCAGATCCTTCTGGTTCGTGATCCAGATCCTTCTGGGGACATCATAGACTGCCCCATAGGTCTGGCCCTTTTTGATGGCCCCTCCTCAGATTCCTGCGTCCTTCTTCTCTGCCTTTGGTCCTCCATTTTTTTGTGCAAAGGCCTGTATTCTAGCTATGTCCATATCTCGATTTAAGGCAGCAATAGTGCAGTCTTATACCAAATAAGGCTCCAATCTGTCCACATATCGATGGACTCTATCTTCCATGGTGGCTACTACATTTGGAGCATATCTAGCCAAGGAATTAAACTGTAAACTGTATTCTCTGGCACTCATATTTCCCTGACGTAAATTCATAAATTGGTCGGCACGTGCCTCCCGAATCTCATACAGGAGGTAACGATCAAGAAATGCCATTCTAAATTCTTCCCAACCAGCTGGGAGTACATCAATACCTCTTGATATTTTCCAGTCCTCATACAACAAAATAGCCTCGCCCTTCAGTCTATACGCTGCTAGTTCAACCGTTTCTACACTTGTTACGTGCATCACCTCTAGTGCTCTTTGAACTTGGTCCATGAAATCTTGTGGATCTGCTTTCGGATCGGACCCTGTGAATATGGGAGGGTATAATTTTAGAAAGTCCTGTGTACACCGACTAGCTGCTCTAGCCGCGTCATCTTGATTTACCATTGGACCAGTTCGTCCCTAGGTTTGTGCAGCCACTAACTGTGTCAACAAGTGTACTGCATTTCGTAAATCTTGATCTGTGGCATTCATTCCCGGTTCTGCGGGTACTTCTCTACCTCTTGGCTCTTCTGGAGATGGAAAAGTAGAGGAGGACTATTATACCATTTCAGCATTTGCTCCACCTTGACTAGCTTGATCAGGTGGTAGTCTACTCATTCCTTCTTCAGGAGGCATATCCACCTGCTTTCCTTTACCTCTGCCTTTTCTTGTGTTTGGCATTTTACTATACCAAAGAAAAATAAGTACCATGATATGATACAATTCATCTTACAATACTGGCTCTATTGCACGATCTAGAATGAAGAAAAGAAACAACATCCTAAATGTCCCATAGCCTCCTACTTATAAATGTGGTGCACAACACATCGATAAGTAAGACTCTACTCAGACACGGCTTCGTAGACACCCTTAGAATGAACTGCTCTGATACCACTTTTGACACACCCCAAATTCCATCGGGACGGATTGGAACTCGTAGCCGACAAGGCCCGAGAGAACCAAGCTATGCTTCTATTTGTTCGTATGCATGTTATAAGAAACACCATTAACTTTAAAATGCTAATAATGGAACTCATAGGACATGTGATATATATATATATATATATATATATATATATATATATATACATATACGAAACTTGGGCGTTGAGGCCACCAAGTCAAGAACGACATATCCCTTTTTACATTTATACACCCACATCCGTCTACAAAAGCCTCTAACAAATTCATTGACCAAATGAACTAAGAGTAGGGACAAGTCCCCGCTTTATCTTTACAACATCAAAACAAATGTACAACTGTGATAAGTCCCAAAGCAACTGTCAACTTACTATCTGTTTAAAAATCTACTAGTGCCTGCACCTGCAACATGTAAGGTAAGTCCCCCGAGGGGGTCAGTACGAAGAATGCACTGAGTATGTAAGGCTCATAAGAAATAGCATCATACATGAGAATGTTAATAAAATAATTTATGAGAGAATAGGCAATGTGTATAAATCATCATTTTATATAATTTCTTTTATAACTACTCTCCTTCAAGGGAAAATACCTTCACTCAAGAGACTTGCCTCAAATAGATTCTACTATACCCAAGAGGTTCTTTCTTGCCTCTATGTTCATGACCACTAGTGTTCATATACTTGGTTAGTAGGTTGGAAAAGAATAACATTCATCCACATACATCCACTCTAGTGGTGGGGTAACAATATAATAAAGTACATCCACTCTATTAACGTATATCCACTCTCTTGGTGGTTTAACCTACATCCACTCTCATGGTGGGAGAACATACATCCACTCTATGGTGGGGGAACATACATCCACTCTATGGTGGGAGAACATACATCCACTCTATGGTAGGAGAACATACATCCACTATGTGGTGGGAGAACATGCATCCACTCTATGGTGGGAGAAATTGGTATATCAACTTATGAGAGATTAATACATTAAGGATCATGATACTAATTGAACACACAAATATGCTTTACCTTACTCTTATGCTTCATGAGATTAACATCTTAACTTATGAGGGATAGATATATTAGCTCACACTTTACCTCCTGCACTATTCTTATGAGATCTTATATAAGTAGGTATATGATACCAGGCCTCCACCTTTGGTGGGCTATAATAGATAACATAGCATAATATTGGGATTGTTCCATATTGAACTTATACCCTCTAGAATGTGATCCGTACTCAAGCTTATAGCAACCATGCACATTACCTCTTTACAATCTTATACCATCTACTTAGTTATGAGAATGACACGCTAAAGATCATGGCAGTAAAGCACACACATATATACACATAAAGCTTCACTCCTTTACTTCATGAGACTGACAACCTTACTTATGAGGAATAATCATACTACCTTGCACACCACTTCTCTTATTACTCTTATGAGATTGGTACTCTTACTTATGAACAATAGGCACAAAGATAATCATCATACTATAGGACTTTGGAACAAGACATGATCGGAATAATGCTATTCAAACTAAACAAGCTCTCTTTACCTCATTACTCTCGTTGAGATAGTTCTTTTAGGAATTACAACGTCATGACATCTTTGGAACTTCAATCAATGAATAAGTGATAAGTGAATCATAATTCATCTAAGAATAGGACACATATGAATAACAATATACGTCACCCTGAATTGATATACTTCAAGCCTTTCGGAATTGAAACAAGCCCAATGTCAATAAGAACAATATCTTGTAGAAGAATATGGAAAGAGTAACCTTACATACCTTGTATTCTTAATACGAATACACAATCTTAGTCGCGTATACAATGTTCCCGCTCCTTCCTTATGTTTCACTCTACAACACAAGTACATAACGAGAGTCACATTAACCATTAACTACTTGACAAATGCATAGAACATCAATGTGTTACATGTTTGCCTTTAAACATGCCATTTCCCCTTGACAAATCCATTGATGAAATTATTATTCCAAAAATATCACAATATTCCCAACATTGAACAATACATGATGATCAATACATTTCACCACAACACTTCTCCTTTCCACTTTCTTATCCGCACCACATCACAAATAATCCATCAAATTACCTTAATACACCTCATAGCACATATCGGCCAAAATCCCACAATTTACACTTTTAGAAAAATATAAAGTGTAATAACAAAATCACACCATACATGTTCATATTTTATCCATACCATGCTCTTTTATTAAGACATCAAGTCTCTTTTCAATTTCAAATCACAAAGATAGCACATCTTCCACCAAAAGAACAAATATACTATTCACCACCTTGCCAACATAACTATCATAATATACATAATCTCCCATTCATATAATATGTTAATCCATGAGAATAAATACTTACCAAGTCTTGGAATAGGATGATCTTCACCAAAGAAAAGGCTTAGGGTTCTTAGGGTTTTAGAGAGCCAAAAAGAAAATGTCTTATAATTCTGAAAATGTGTTGTGTGTGTTGAAGAATAAAAATCTGATTTTTGGGTCACTTATATAGTGCTCAAGTCATCCTTATCCATTTGGGAGCAATAATTGAGTAGTCATGGCAAGAATGGGTCATTTGACCCATTTGGGCCAAGTCTTTTATTCCATTTTGGGCCTAATTTTGGGCCCAATAACACATATCCATTTCACCCTTCAACTTTCATGTATAATTCACCATATATATCATGTTTGAATAATTCCCTAATGTCACGACAATATTCTCTTACGAGATTCTCATTCATCGCCTCAATCGCAAAACTAGGAATTCTAGTCTCCCATGGCTTCATTGAACATTTTGGATATTTATTTATGTTTCAAGATTTTATCATGTAGTAGGAGTGTATTGAAGTGTTTGAAGATTTAACAACATTTAAAGAACTCCAAAGAACCAAAAGAAATCATCTAAGAATCGCCGTAGAATTGCGTTACAAAACGAGTCCGGAAAGGCACAATATTTGTGCCTTGCGCCACTAGATGCAAAGCAAGCTGTGGCGCAAGAAATGAACCCCCTATTAATCAGGTGACTTGCGCCACACCTCCTAAAATATGGTAGTGGCGCAAGTTTTCATGCTTTGCTGAATTTTTCGGCCATTTTTCCAACACTTGCATATCGTCCAATACCGTATCAAAACACTACAAAATACTTACTTAGTGATCTTAATCATCAAGTAAACATGACTCCAAGGCACCAAATGAGGTTATAATGTGTACGGGGTATTACACACATGCTCCACGAGATCACAAAACCCTTCCTATGAAAGTCTAATTGCATGTAAGTGGCCAAATTTCAATTGTTTTGTCGTTAGCATTACCAAATACATACTTATATTTCTCGACACCTAAGAAACAATTATTCAACATCATCAAGTAGAGTTGGGAAGGTACGGGGTGTTACAGATTTGATTAAAGAAAAAGTTGCTTTGATGTCCTACCCATGAGCTACCGGATAATGTGTTACTACAAACTTTTTATCGCTCATAGGATTCCTTGAACAAAACTGTGGTAGATAATTTGGTTGTGGCTCCTTAATGAATCAAATTTTTAGATTTACTTTGGGATTTCTTGATCAAAGGACAAATACTAGTTATGCTTGCCACACTCAAGATACCGAGGTGTTAATGGGTGCTCCCTCTTTGTCTTTGGTGACCCAAGAGCAATGAAATATAGATGAGAAACATGATTAGAACATGGCGAAAATGATGACTCAAATGGACCTTTTGAAGAAGCATTTCATAAGTTCAGGCCCTAAAACTGTGAATGTCGTGGCTACTAGAAGAAGCAAACCCTATGATAATAATAATGACTCACTTGATAAGTATATTCACTGCTTATCTAACCAAGCGGGGGAGGGGGGATTCTCAAGGTTAGAACAAGGTTAGAGATAAAGATTGGTGTGACCGAGATAGGGATCATAATAGTGATTTGCAAGATTTTGATAGGGATCATTATTGGAGGGATAGAGATCTTGATTGAGACCGTGATAGAGATATATATGTTTCCCCTCATGATCACCCAAAGTCCAAAGAATCTACTTCAGACTCAGAAAGTTATAGAACTGAAGATATGCATGTTCGAATTCTCAATCGAAGGTAGTGACAATGTTCTTAAAAAGATTAAAAGTTAATTCTCTTTATTTAATAAAATGGTCACATCTTATGCAGTTGATCTTGGGTATATTTGTATGCCTTCTTGTCGTGTTTTACCCGTATTTGGTCGAGTTTTGAGAACGATAATGACATGTAGTTTCTTGTTTATATTGAATATTTTGGATAGAAAACTAACTAATATGATTAGGTGTTTTTTAGGAAATTGTGGTGGAAATAGACCCATGGAAGAACGAAGGAAGGTTTGGATATTTTGGAGAAACTTTTGATAAGTTTTCGGACAAAACCCAAGTTAGGGCTAGGCACATAGCCATAGAGCCAAAACTTTAGGCGACCCAAGTTGGTGTTATGGGTGGAACATGGCCCCATAGATAAAACTTTAGATGACCCAAATTGGGGACATGGCAGGCACGACACGCCAAGGGTTGTCCTGACCCAGATTTTTGGCTATTTTGCAATATGAAACCTAATAGGATGGGGAATATTTTACCACTAATATATAAACCCCTTATCCATATTTTTGGAGGGGATTGCTCATTATTTTTGTAGGCAAAAAATAGAGAACAAAGCTCACCATTATGTTTCTTCTCTCTTAAATTTCTTAGTCTCTTGTTTGGATAAAAACATCAAATTCTTTTGTTTTTGTTATTAGCGTGAGTGGCTAAGAACCCTTATTCTAGGGTTGGGGCTACAAACATGATTGTATAGATTTATTTTGAGTTGGTTTATGGTTTTGTATCATATTTGGTTGTTCTTACATTCTTGGAATTACTATTTTAATGATTCATGACCACTAAAATGCATCTTTCATTCTTATGTGAGCCCGGAAGGAGAAACACTAGGATAGAACAAAGAATGTGAGGGATGAGTTCTTATCTTTAATAATGTAAAGATTTGATTAGTGTATAAGATAGGAATACACTTAGAATGCCTTGTTCGGTTAAAAAACGTGAAGATATATAAATGTATTTGAATTTAATCCTCACATCCCTGCTCAACGATGTAGTTGTGAGGGTAGTTTAGGTAGACGATTAGAGGCGGGGATGACCATAATCATATTATCAACCCCGTGAACCAACAACCAAGATAAATGACTTAGCCAATGAGAAATTATTATTATACATGATTGTGAATTATGCCTTAACCCTAGAATTCTCCTCAATATTGTTGATAACACTTTTAATTAGGAACTAGTTTTAATTTTTTCTTTTAGAATTACAAAAACCAAAAAATTCATATGTTGCAATCGCACTTCTTTAATTTTATTATATTACTTGAATTGGATTGTTTTCTAAGTATCAAGTCCTTATGGGATCGATATTCGTCTTGCAAGAGCCACTTTATCACCTATACAACCGCATACACTAGTGTGTGCATTTGGATGCAACAAGTTTTTGGCGCCGTTGCCGGGGACTTAGAAATTAACAAATTTCTGAATTTTAGTTTTATCATTTTATTTGATATGTGCTAACAATTTGGTTTTAGCTACTGATCTTGCTGGTATAGGTTTGAATTTATAGCAAGCTTGCATGGGAAAGAGATTTGGTTGAACTACACCCTGAGTGACGCTTGCATCAATTAAAAAGAGAAGCAACCATTCTCTATTCACGCCCATAGGTTAAGTAGGGTAAGAATATTTTTTTCGATATGAGCGATGAGAAACCAGCCCAAAAGGCAGTAAGTGAAGTGGTAATCCCACTCACAACTAATGTTACCTCCAGTATCCACAGACCAAAACTGGGAGGTTGATTTGAATTGAACCAAAATATGGTATAGTTGTTGCACAGCAGTGGGAAGTTGACAGGCTTGTCACATAAGGATCTAGATCAATATTTACAGAATTTTCTAGAGATCAGTGACATATTTATTCCGATTGGAGACTCTACAAATTATGTGAGGCTCACATTTTTCCCATTCTCACTGTTGGGAGAAGTGAAAAGATGGTTGAAGGCAGAAACTTCAAATCGATAACTACATGGGATGACTAGGAGGTCTTAAAGTAGTTTTTCATGAGATTGAATTTGTTGACTAGAACATGCCTGGTAAGAACTAGCCATCTATGTTAGTTATTGTAGCCTTAGCTTAAGTTATCTTGTATCGATTGGTGACATTAAATTTATCCATATAGCATGTGATATAAAAGATTTGTTCGAGGATAAACAAGGCTTTAAGTGTTGGGTAGTGATCTTGAGCGAGTTTTGAGAATGATAATGACATGTAGTTTCTTGTTTTGATTGAATATTTTGGATAGCAAATTAAACAATTTGATTACGTTTTTGGTAGGAAATTTGTGGTGGAAATAGACCCATGGAAGCATGTAGGAAGGTTCAGAGCTTTTAGAGCAACTTTGGATAAGTTTTCAGGCAAAACCCAAGTTGGAGCTATGGGTGGCGTATGGCCCCAAAGAAAAAACTGTAGATGACCAAATTTATGTGTGGTGCATGGACCCATTGACAAAACTTCAGATGACCCAAATTGGTCCCATGGCAGGCGAGATGCACCAAGGGTTGTCCGACCCAGATTTTTGGCTATTTTGCAATTCAAAACCTAATAGGATGGGGGATATTTTCCCACTACTATATAAACCCCTTCTCCATGTTTTTGAAAGGGGGTTGTTCATTATTTTTGGAGGCGAAAAATAGAGACCAAAGTTCACCATTAGGTTTCTTTTCTCTTTAATTTCTTTGTCTCTTCTTTGGATGAAAACATCAATCTTTTGTGTTTTTGTTATTAACATGAGTGGCTAAGAACCCTAACTCTAGGGTTAGGGCTATAAATATGATTGTATAACTTAATTTCGAGTTGGTTTATGTTGTTTATCATATTTGGTTGTTCTTACATTCTTGCAATTTCTATTTAAATAATTTTCAACCATTAAAATATATCTTTAATTCTTATGTGAGCCAGAAGGAGAAACACTAGGATAGAACGAAGAATGTGAGTGTAACACCACGTACCTTTCCGACCCTACTAGACGACTTTGAACAATGTTTACTTAGGTGTCGAGAGCCATAAGTATGTATTTTGTAGTGTCATTAATGAAATATTTGATATTGGGCCTAGTACATGTGGTTAGACCTTTGTAGTGGGTGGCGTTTGTGACTTTGTGGAGCATTTGTGGGGTGAAAATATTGAGGTTTAAGGGGCATCCAAGCAAAGAATCTTAAAGCTAAGAGGTAAGCAAAAGGTTAGGACTTGAAAGATCCAACCAAATCCGCCAAGAAAATACAAAATCAAAAATTTGGCATGGGGCGTGCCAGGCTGCTCTGGCCTAAATTTTTGTTTCCACAGGCAGCAAAAGGGCGCGCCAAACGGCGTGCCGGGGTGGTTTTCGCTAAAATTTTTCTTCGACTATTATGATATATATAAGACCTTTGAGTCATGGTAGCATTACTCCATCATAGTAGGACTATTCTTAAGTGCGTTTAGCATCCGAGTTGGGGTTAATTCTTCGTCACAAGTATTTTAACAAATTATGTTCAAATAAGCCATGAGCAACTAGAATATCTATTTTTGCGATTGAGGCTACGATAGGGAATCTCGTAAGTGAATATTGTCGTGACAATTATGGAAGTAATTAAACATGAGATATATGGTAGATTATACATTACATTTGGTGGGTTAAGATGACATGGGTTATTGGGCCCAATTTGAGACCCAAAATGATCCAAAATAAAAGGCCCAATGGGTCAAATGACCCATTCTTGCTTTGACTTGTCAATTGTTGAACCAAATGGCTAAGGATGAATTTAATAGGCTATATAAGGTGGCCAAAAATCAGATTTTATTTCCACAACTCACACATGTTTTTCTAGACAATTCTCTAAGAGATATTTCTCAAGCTCTCAAACCCTAAGGCACTTCTTTGGGCAAGATCATCATTCTACAAGCTTGGGTAAGTGTTTATTCTTATGATTTAATAGATTATGTTCATGGGATATTATGTATATCATGGTGGTTATGTTGTCAAGGTGTTGAATAGTGCACTTTGGCTTTTTGCTAAAAGATGTGCATCCTTGTGAATTAAACTTGAAAAAGGACTTGATGTTTTGATGAAAGTGAATGGTATGGATAATATCTCAACATGTATGGTGTGGTTATGTCCATAACTTGTTATTTTTCTCTATGAGTAAATTGTGGAATTTTGGTATAAAATGTATTGGAGTGATTTGATGGATTCATTGTGATGTGGTGTTAATGAGAACATGTAAAGGAGGAACTTGGTGTGAAATGATATTGGTTTATGATGTTTTGGTCAATGTATAGAATGTTATGGTATTGTTGGTATGAAAAGACCATGAATGGTATTATAAAGGGTGAAATAATGTTATAGGGCAATCATGTAACTCATGGTCGTCTTATATACTTGGAATGTAGCTTGTGGTTAATGTTGGTTCCGTCATGTACTTGTGATGTAGAGTGAAACGTAAGGAAGGAGCGGAATTGTTGTACTCACATATTGGATTGTATATTCATATTGGGAATACAAGGTATGTAAGGTTATTCTATCCGTATCCTTCTGCAGCACATAGTAGTCACATTGACATATTATTTGTCCCATTTCGAAATGTTCTAAGGTATCCTATATCCGGTTACCAATTGTTATTTTCACATGTTTCCTACTCATTGATCAATTGTGATTCACATGTCTCATGTTCATTGACTAATGTTCCAAAAGGTCCCATGGTTCCAATAATGTTATGTTCCAAAGTTCCAATAAGTGTTTATACACATGTCTCTTATTTATTGACTATTGTTCCAATGCTCCCAATAATATTATGTCAGGTGAATGTAACAATCTCTCACAAGTGAATGTACCAATCTCTCACAAGTAAAGGTATTAATCTCAAAAGTAAAGAATAAAGTAATGCATATATGTGGTTAATGATTGAGTATGGGTGGTAGCTTTGGGGGCGAAATGCCTAGCTCAAGCCGATCCCGATATTATTGGATCAGGGGGAAGTCCTAGAGGCATAAGCCTAGCTCGGAGAGAACCTGACAGGGGGCAGCTCTAGAGGTACGAACCTAGCTCGAGCCGAACCTGACACATTGATTTATGGGTGGCAGCTCTAGAGGTAAAAAACTAGCTCGAGCCAAACCCGATATATTGATTCTTAGGGTGGCAGCTCTAGAGGCATAAGCCTAGCTCGAGACGATCCCAACATAACGTTATGTTATGTAAACCCACTGATCAGTCGGGGCCCGGGTATCACAGGTCATAGGTATAGATGAATAAACATAGAAGCAAAGAACCAAAGAAAGTATTGAAAGTAAAGTACATGATTCCAAAATCACAGATTGATGGTTTATCCATATTTACTATGCTCCTTTATTTGATTCCATTGATGTTCATCTGTATGTAACAATTGCTTAAGGCCTTACATACTCAGTGCATTCTTCGTACTGAGCCCTCTTGGGGAATTTACCTTATTTGCTGCAGGCACAGGTACTAGTAAACCTCCACGGTAGAGTGCGGGTCGTTTGCAAATTTTTGGTGAGCTCTAGTTGGTTCGGGGCTTTTTGAGTCATAGTATACACTGATTTTGGTATTGTAAATGTTGTATAAAGTGGGGACTTGTCCCGACTCTAGCTTGGCTATGTATATGTATCTATAGAGGCTTTGTAGACATATGTGGGATGAGGAATGTAAGAGATATATGTCCATGTTGACTCGATGGCTCTAACGGCCAAGTTTCTTATATGCATATATCACATGTTTCCATAACTTCCGCTATTGACATTTTATACCTCTATGTGATGGTACTGCTTATTGAGTGACATGCATATAAATAGACATGAGCAAAGATTGATTCTCTCGGGCCTCATCGAATTCGGGTGCCAGTCCGCCCCGTTGGAATTCGGGGCATGACAAAAGTGGTATCAGAGCAGGTCGTCCTAAGGGTGTCTACAAAGCCGTGTCTGAGTAGAGTCTTGCTTATGGATGTGTTGCGTGCCACATTTATGAGTAGAAGGCTATGGGCATTTAGGAGTTGTTTCTGTTCTTCATTCCTAGATCGTGCAATAGAGCCAAAATTGTAGGTGGACGTATATGTACGCATTAACATTGATTTTCTTTATCATAGTCAAATACTGATTATCAGATAAGATAAGGGCAAAGGTAAGCAGGTTGATATGCCTGCCGAAGAAGAAATGAGTAAATCACCACCTGACCAAGCTAGTTAAGGTGGGGCTGACATGGAATTTGCAGAACCAGCTATAAATTCTACTGAACAGGAGTTAAGGAATGTAATGCATATGTTGACTCAGATAATTGTTGTACAATGTCACGGGTGAGCTGGCCCAATGACGAGTGATGATGGTGCGGCTAGGGCAGCTAGTCGTTGAACACAGGATTTTCTAAAATTAAATCCTCCCATGTTCACCCGGTCGGATCTGAATGAAGACCCATAGGACTTTATAGATCAAATCAAAAGGGCTCTAGATGTTATGCATGTGACTGTGTCTTGGTGTACTTCCAGCTAGTTGGGAGGAATTTAAAACGACATTCCTTGACCAGTACCTCCCATATGAGGTACGAAAAGCTCATACGGACCAATTGCTCAATATTTGTTAAAGAACTATGAGTGTCAAAAAGTACAATCTTCGGTTTACTTCATTGGCTAGGTATGCTCCAAAGGTGGTAGCTATTATGACCAATAGAGTGCATCGGTATGTGGATAGATGGATTGTACTATTGCGGCCTTTAAAAGAGACATGGATATAGCCAGAATACAGACTTTTTGCACAGATAATAGAGGATCAGAGGCAACAGAAAAGGACACAAATATTTGAAGAAGGGTCGTCAAAGAGGGCTAGACCTATGGGACAGTTCATGGCATCCCAAGGGGGATTTAGGTCTCGGGTGTTTAACAGACCACCTAGACCATTATTTCCTTAGTATATAGTAAATGTTCTACCTCAATCTCAAGGGTTTAGAGACAATTGGTTTGGGCAAAGAAGTGAGATTCATGATTCATGGGCAATGGAGTATCAAGCATAAGAACGTAGAAAGTAGGAACCAACCGAAGTCTCTTTATTAGCCGTGTTAGTTCTACGAAAGTTATCATCTAAGTCAATGTCGATTGGGGCTGAATGTTTGTTATTGGTGTGGTATGTTGGGCCACAAAATGAGGCCTTTCCTGATGTAGCTACAGGTATCGTATATGTATTGATTGACTCATAGAGCATATGATATTTCATTAATTGCTTAAAATTCAAAAGAACACTAGAATTACTAGTTATGTCATATGAAGTCTATACATCAGATGGTGAATCTATTGTAGTTAAAAGAGTATATCATAAGTGCATAGTAAGTGTTTGTGGTCGTGAGACATTGGTTGATCTTACTGAGCTGGAAATAGTGGAATTTTGATGTTATAAAGGGATTGTGCCCTAGTAGATTGCCGAACTAAGAAGTTATATTGTCTTTTTCCCCAAAAGAATGATTTTGAATGGCCAGGGAAATGTGGGGGCACCAATAGGAAAATTTATTCCCCATCTTAAAGCAAAGAAAAGGAAACTCTAAGGGATACATATGTCACTTAGTAAGAGTGAAAGATACTGATGTGAAGCCACCAGCTCTTCAACCTCGATGTGTGAGCTGGTATTAATGTGATGTCAGGTACTCAGCCTATTTTTTATTTTTTTTCATATAGCATGGCCCCGGTAGAGTTATGGAAATAAAACGAGGAATTAAAAGACGTGCTAAACAAGGGATTCATACGACCTAGTATGTTCCCTTGGGGTGTAACAGTGTTCACAGTACAAAAAAAAATTAAAAAAAAAATGGCACATTGAGAATATGTGTTTACCAACCTAATAAGGTGAAAATGAAGAATACATGTCTTCTCCACGGAGTTGACGACTTATTTGATCGGTTATAGGGTGCCAAATTCTTCCTAAAGATTGACTTAAGGTCAGGAGATCATCAAGTAAAGGTCAGAGAAAATAAAGATACCCAAAATAGAGGTATGGTTGTTATGAATTCGTAGTTATGCCATTTGGGCTAACAAATGCACCAGCTGCGTTGATGGGTCTGATAATTAGGGTGTTTAAGCCATCGCTAAGCGTATTCGTGATAATGTTTTAGATGTTATACGAGATTACTAAATATCACAAAAGGACCATGCTAATCACTTGTGACAGGTGTTACGGATTCTTTGTGACCGTAAGATATATGTAAGTTCTTTAAATACATATTTGGTCACAATTCGTATCGTCCTTAGGATACATTGTATAAAATGAGGGAATAAGGATTAATATACATAAAAGAAGTGGCCAAGGCTTACTACGCCTCGGGAACTTCCTAGCTTCCTTGAGTTGGCCAGTTATTACAGAAGAATTGTTAAAAAGACTTTCAGCCATTACCCTTACCAAAGCTAACACACAAAGTAAATAAGTTTCAGCGGAATGATGTATGTGAGAAAAGTTACAAGAGTTGAAAGATAACTTGACACCTACACATGTACTAGTACCTCCCAAAGGCACCTAAGAGTATGCAGTTTATTGTGATGTTTTAAAAGTTGATGTGGGAGGTGTATACATGCGGCACGACAATGTGATAGCGTATGCCTTAAGACAATTACGTCCACATAAGAGAAATTATCCCACATATGATTTTGAGTGGACAGTTGTGACAATTGCTTGTAACAGATGGTACCGCTACTTGTATAAAACTTCAAGTGAAAGAATCATAGTGTCAAATGTGGCAGAATTTTCATTGGTATCTGATATAAAGGAAAAGCAATATGTAATTCATATTTTTGGTTCAATTGAAAAAAAAATGTACAGCGAAGTTCGATGAAGGTATTTGAGCAAACACAAGGGGGAGTACCTTAATGCCAATGTAGATTGTGTGTACAGGGTATAGACGAGTTAAGGAAATGAATTATGACAGAAGAACATCGTTCACAGTATTTTGTTCATTTGGAAGCAACTAAAATGTACCATGGTCTAGAAGAGATGTCTTGGTAAGGTTAAATGAGTAGCACATCGTAGAACTTGTAGCTCAATGTCCAAGTAGTCACTGATTAACAGTATGGCATCAGAAATCTGTATGTTTATGCAATGTATTACCCTTCCAGTTTGGAAGTGGAACATGAATAACATGGATTTAATCACAGGGTTGCGTCGTACACTGCGAAGGTTGATTCCACATAAGTAATAGTTGATAGGCTTACTGAGTCAGCGTATTTCCTACCAGTTAGGACCGCCGATACAGCTGAAAATTATGTAAAGTTGTATGTTACGGAGATAGTACGATTACATGGGATTCCATTCACTATTATATCAAACAGGAGAGCTCACTTTATTGCACAGTTTTGGAAGTCTTTTCAGTAAAGCATGGGTACACAGGGTGGATGTAAGTACGGCTTGCCATCCTCAGATGAATGGACAAATAGAACGTATTATATGAACATTTGAAGATATGCCACGAGTTTGTACATTTGACTTTAAAGGTAGTTGGGATGAACATCTATCGTTTATTGAAATTGCTTACAATAAAAGTATCAAAAGGAACCTTACGAAGCTTTATGTGAAAGCAAATATAGATCATCAATTGGATGGGTTACAGCTGATGAAATTTGCCTTGCTCCGGTCAGGTTTTGATCATCAAGCCATAGAAAGGGTGAAAGTGATATAACAACAGCTACAAATGGCCCAAAGTCGATATAAATCATATGCCGATATTAGAAGAAGGGAATTAAAATGTGCCATAGGTGATTAGGTATTTTTTTGACAGTGTCCCCAATGAAGAAAAATAATAGGATTCGAAAAGAAAGGGAAATAGTCCAAAGATTTGGGCAAATTGCGTGTCTATTAGTACTAGTCCAAGAACTCTTCGCAGTTCATTCAGTATTTCATATTCGCTGCTTTGAAAGTTTATAGGAGATTATCTCGTATTGTGTCTCGCCCTGAATCCCAACGAGGTGTGATTGGCACTCATAACCGATAAGGACCGAGAGAACCAAGCTTTGCTTCTATTCATTCATATGCATGGCATAAGAAACACCATTACCACGTAAGGACTAAACGGAACTCATGGGACATGTGATATATATCCATATATGAAACTTGTCCATTGAGGCCATCAAGTCAAGAACGACATATCCCTTTTCCATTTACACACCCACATCCGTCTACAAAAGCCTTTAACAAATGCAGTGACCAAAATGAACTAAAAGTTGGGACAAGTCCCCGCTTTATACAACATGTACAATACCAAAACGTATGAACAACTGTGACTCGGAGAAGCCCCGAACTAACTGGATCTCACCAATGATCCGCACACAACTGGCAACCTACTGTGGAGGCCTACTAGTACCTGTGCTTGCAGCAAGTAAGGTAAGTCCCCCAAGAGGGGTCAGTACGAAAAATGTACTGAGTATGTAAGGCTCAAATGAAACTGTACAGTACATAAATATTTCAATGAACTCAAATGCAAATGAATAATCAATATGAAAAAGTAACCATTCTACATTTTGGAAACCATGTGTATTACTTTCATTGCTTTCTTTACTTTTTTACTTCAATGCTTAGTCATCATTACATGTGTCACAAGGTACCCGGGCCCCTACTGATCAATGGGTATTTAGATAACATATCGTTATGTTGGGATCGGCTCGAGCTAGGCTTATGCCCCTAGAGCTGCCACCCATAAATCAATGCATCGTGATCGGCTCGAGCTAGGTTTATGCCCCTAGAGTTGCCACCCATAAATCAATATATCAGGTTTGGCTCGAGCTAGGTTTTTCACCCCTAGAGCTGCCCCCTGTCAGGTTTGGCTTAAGCTAGGCTTTTGCCCCCAAAGCTGCCCCCTGATCCAATAATCTCGGGATCGGCTTGAGCTAGGTATTTCGCCCCCAAAGCTGCCACCCGTACTCAAACATTAAATACATGTGCATTACTTTGTTCTTTACTTTGAGATTGATACAATGATAGTCATAATATCACTTTGAACTTTGGAACATACATTGGTGGAACCATGGAATCTTTGGAACATTAGTCAATACATATGAGACATGTGAATGACAATTGATCAATGCATAAAGAACATGTGAGGAACCATAATTGATACCCGGAAATAGGATATCCTTGGCTTATGAGAGATTGATACTTTTATTGCCATAACATTGTTGGAAGCTTTGTAACAATAACCAATGAGCAAGAGACATGTAAATAAACATTATTGGAAACATAGCCTTCGTGGAAATATAACACTATTGGAATCATTGGACAATAATCAATGAACAAGATACATGAGTATAACCACTATTGGAACTTTGGAACACAACCTTATTGGGCTTTTGGAACATTATCCATGAATAGAGGACATGTGATTCACAATTTATCAATGAGTAGGAAACATGTGATAATAACCATTGGTAACCGAAAATGGGATACCTTAGTACATTTCGGGATAGGACCAGTGAAATGTCAATGTGAATACTATTTGCCGCAGAAAGATACGGACAAAGTAACCTTACATACCATGTATTCTCAATAAGTACAATCCTAGAGGTGCATACAATAGTCCCACTCCTTCTTTATGTTTCACTATACAACACAAATATATAACGGGATTCACATTAACCATCAACTACTTTACAAATGCATATACATCAATGAGGTACATGTTTGCATTTAAACATGCCATTTTCCCTTAACAAAACCATTGATGCAATTATTATTCCAAAAATCTCTCAATATTCCATACATTTACCAATACATGATATTCAATACATTTCACCACAACACTTCTCCTTTACACTTTCTTATCCACACCACATCACAAATAATCCATCAAATTACCTTAATACACCTCATAGCACATATCGGCCAAAATCCCACAATTTACACTTTTAGAAAAATGACAAGTTTAATAACAAAATCACACCATACATGTTCAAATTTTATCCATACCATGCTCTTTCATCAAAGTCACCAGTCATAATTCAAGCTTGAATCTCATGGATCACAAATCTTATATAAAAACACAAAGTACCATGTCCACCATTTCGAAGCATAACCAACATGATATACATAATATCCCATGCATATAATATGTTAAACCATAATAATAAACACTTACCCAATCTTGAAAAGTGATGATCTTCTCCAAAAGTTAACTTAGGGTTTTGAGAGCTAAAGGGGTTCTCTTGAAATTTTCTAGGAATACATAGAAATGCATGTGTGTTTGTAATGGATAAAAAAATCAGATTTTTACCCTTTTATATAGGCCCTCAATTTCCATCCTTATCCACTAATATGGAATTTAATGTTGGGTCCCTTGGTCAAGTGGAAGAATGGGTCAATTTGCCCTTTTGGGCCTTGTCTTTTATTCCATTTTGGGCACTAATTTTGGGCCCAATTGCACATGTAGATTAGCCCATCAACTTTCATGTATAATTAACCATATATATCATGTTTAAATAATTCAATAATGTCACGACAATATTCTCTTACGAGATTCTCATTCGTCGTCTCAATCGCAAAAAAATAGAAATTCTAGTCGCCCATGGCTTCCTTGAACATTTTTTATAATTACTTGTGTTTCATGGTTTGATAATGTAGAAGTATGTAGGAGTGTATTGAGGTATTTGAAGCTTTAACAATGCTTAAATAACTCCAAAGAACCAAAAGAAACCATGGAAGAATCGACGTAGCATTGCGTTGCGAAACTGGCACGGAAGGGCACAATCTTTGTGCCTTGCGCCACTAGATGCAAAGCAATCTTGTGGCGCAGGAAATGAAACCCCTATGAATCAGAGGCTTGCACCACACCCCCTTAAACAGGGAGTGGCTCAAGTCTTGGTACTTTGCTGAATTTTTCGGCCACTTTTTCCAACACTTGCATATTATCCAATACCCTATCAAAACACTACAAAATACTTACTTAGTGATCTTAATCATAAAGTAAACATGACTCCAAGTCACCAAATGTGGTTGGAATTTATACGGGGTATTACAAAAATTCCCCAAGAACTCACAAAACACCTCATATGAAGGTCTAATCGCATGTACGTTGCCAAATTTCAATTTTCTCGTCATTAGCATTACCAAATACATACTTATATCTCTCGACACCTAAGCAAACATTATTCAACATCATCAAGTAGGGTTGGGAAGGTACGGGGTGTTACATTCCTCCCCCCTTAAAAACATTCGTCCTCGAATGTTAGTAACATTGTCTCATTGTAACAACTTAAGTCGAGGTGAATCCTTCACATTATCGTATACACATATAACACTTGTAAAGACTTAATTCTTACGACTCCAATTCTGTATCTTGAACTTTTATTCCATGTACAACAATTACAAGTACTTTAGATTCCATTATTTCTTTGTATTCCCTCGTAATTTCTTCTACGTGCTACTTTCTCCAATGTTGCCTTTACGGAAGCTACTCCTTTATTTCTTATTGCTTTCGCTTATTGATCTAGACTAGTAAGGAGTACCTCTTCACATGTGAGGTCTTTCGTAACTTGTATATCTCCACTGGGAGCAATACGAGATAACCTCCTATACACTATCAAAGCAGCGAATATGAAATTGGACTAGTGCTAACAGATATGCAATTTGCCCAAATCTTTGGACACTTTCCCTTTATTTTCAATTCTCATTATTTCCTTCCTATTCATTGGTCACACTGTCAAAAATACCTAATCACCTATGGCACACTTTAATTCCCTTCTTCTAATATCGGCATATGATTTGTATTAACTTTGGGCCATTTGTAGCTGTTGTTATATCACCTTCACTTTCTCTATAGCTTGATAAACAAAATCTGACCCGAGCAAAGCAAATTCCGTCGATTGTAACCCATCCAATTGATGATCTATATTTTCTTTCACATAAAGCTTCGTAAGGTGCCTTTTGATACTTTTATTGTAAGCAATTTCAATAAACAATAGATGTTCATCCCAACTACCTTTAAAGTCCAATGTACAAACTCGTGACATATCTTCAAATGTTCGTATAATGTGTTCTGTTTCTCCATGCATCTGAGGATGACAAGTCTTACTTGCATCTACCTGTGTACCCATGCTTTACTGAAAGGACTTCCAACACTATGCAATAAAGTGAGCTCTCTTGTTTGATATAATAGTGAGTGGAACCCCATGTAATCGTACTATCTCTATAACATACAACTTTGCATAATTGTTCAGCTGTATCGATGGTCCTAACTAGTAGGGAATACGCTAGCTCGGTGAGCCTGTCAACTATTACCCATATGGAATCAACCTTCGCAGTGTACGAGGTAACCCTGTGATTAAATCCATGTTATTCATGTTCCACTTCCAAACTGGAAGGGTAATACATTGCATAAAATATACAGATTTCCAATGCCATACTGTTAATCAGTGACCGCATTGGACATTGAGCTACAAGTTTTTACAATGTACTTTTCATGTAACCTTACTAATACATCTCTGCTAACCCATGGTATATTTTGGTTGCTTTGGAATGAACAAAATACCGTGAATGATGTTCTTCTGTCATAATTCATTTCCTTAACTCATCTATACCCGATACACACAATCTACATTGACGTTAAAGTACTTCCCCCTTTGCGTTTTCTCAAATACCTTCGTCGAACTTTGTTGTACATTTTGTTTTTCAATTGAACTAAGAATATGACTTACATACTGCTTTATCCTTTATTTCAGATGTCAATGAAAATTCTGCCACATTTGACACTATAATTCTTTCATCTGGAGTTCCAAGAAAACAAAACCCCATATTGCTTCATTGATATAGATTTCTTGACTATATCTTTCTTTTCTGTGAGCTGGCCATTCATACTTTCTACTGCCTTGCAACTTAATGTATCAACCATATCATTTGCTTTTCCTAAATGATACAAGATACCAATGTCCTAATCTTTTAATAGTTCAAGCCACCTTCGCTACCTCAGATTTAAGTCCTTCGGCTTAAAATATAGTACATTTTCTTATGAACAGTATATATGTCAGCATGAATCCCTTACAAATAGTGACACCATAACTGTAAAGCAATATCTCAGCTACTAGTTCAGGGTCATGTGTTTGGTAATAATTTGTTTCCTCATGTGGCCGTAACTGTCGTGAGGCATATGCTATTAACTTATCATGTTACATCAATACACATCCGAGGCCAACCTCGGAAACATTACCATACATTGCATAACATTCTTAGGACTTCGGGAGGCACTTAAAATGGGTGTAGAAGTTACTTTATCTTTCAACTCTTGGAAACTCTTCTCACCTGCATCATTCTACTGGAACTTGATTGCCTTGTATATAAGCTTTGCTAAGGGTGTAGGGATAGAATAGAATCCTTCAAAAATTCTCCTATAATAATCAACCAACCCAAGAAAACGATGGATCTCTGTAAGCATCGTAGGCCTTAGCCAATTGTTCACCATTTCTATCTTTTGTGTAAAATCTTTCATCTGTTCATCCTATTCAATGCATGGTCCTCTTGTGATTTTGAATACCATCACCAAACATGGTCACACACACCCTGAAAAGTGTTTTGAACACCCTATTCATTTCACCCATAACAATTATAGGTGCATTCACTAGCCCAATTGACATACTAGGAATTCATAATAACCGTACCATGTTTGTAGTGTTGTTTGTTTTTTCTAACCCCATAACTAATCAAACAAATTATCAACTCTGGGGAGGAAATATTTATTCGTAATTGTCATCTTATTTAGTTTCCGATAATCGACACGCATTCTCAACGTACTGTCTTTCTTTTGTACACTTAACACTGGTGCACCCCAAGGGAACATACTAGGTCTTATGAATCCCTTATGCATCACATATTTCAACATTTTCTATTTATTTTTTTTCCAATTCCCATAACTTTGCCGGGGCCATACTATATGAAGAAATAAAAATAGGCTAAGTACCTGACATCGCAGTAATACCAGCTCATACATCGAGGAATTCGTTTACCACCAAAACTGATTGAAGAGTTGGTGGCTTCACATCAGTATCTTTCACTCTTACTAAGTGACATGTGTATCCCTTAGAGTACTATTTTTACTTGCTTGACTATGGGGAACAACTTTTTCCTCTTAGTGCCCCCACATTTCTTCTTTTAGGAAAAACGACAATATAACTTCCTAGTTCGGCAATCTACTAGGGCACAATCCCTTTATAACATTAAAATCCACTATTTCCAGCTCAATAAGCGCAACCGGTGTCTCATGACCACAAAAAATTACTATTCACTCAAGATATACTCTTTTAACTATCATAGATTCACCGACTGATGTATAGACTTCAAGTGACATAACTAGTAATTCTGGTGTTCATTTGAATTTTCAGCAATTAATAAAATACATATGCTAGTGTCGAATATGGGCCAATCAATATGTGTATGGTACCTGTAGCTACCTCAAGAGAAGCCTCATTTTGTGGCCCGACATACCATACCAATAACAAACATTCAGCCCAAACCGACATATCCTTTTCTGTTGCCTCGAGCTTTTATTATCTGTGCAAAAAAATATGTATTCTGACTATATCAATATCTCTTTCAAGGTTGCAATGGTATAATCCATCTGTCTATATACCGATGCGTTCTATCGGTCATAATGGTTACCACTTTTGGAGTATACCTAGCCACAGGATTAAATCGAAGATTGTACTTTCTGACACTCATAGTTCTTTAGCAATGCTTTAGCAATTGATC
Source organism: Capsicum rhomboideum (assembly GCA_031232105.1). NCBI lineage: Eukaryota > Viridiplantae > Streptophyta > Magnoliopsida > Solanales > Solanaceae > Capsicum > Capsicum rhomboideum. The sequence goes on along the minus strand of CP124719.1, from coordinate 38,842,970 downwards.
CGCATAAGCTTTTAGGACCTCATATGAGAGGTACTGGTCAAGGAATTCCATTTTAAATTCCTCCCAACTAACTGAAAGTACATTAATACACAGCCATATGCATATTATCTAGATCCCTTTTGATTTGGTCAATAAGGTCCTGTGGATCTTTCTTCATATCCTACTCAGTGGACGTGGGAGGGTTTAATTTCAGAAAATCCTGTATTCGACAACTAGCTGCCCTAGCCATACCATCATCACTTGTCATCGGGCCCGCTTGACTACCTTAGTCAAGTGGTGACTTACTCATTTCTACTTCAGCAGGCATATCAACCTGCTCACCTTTGTCTTTATCTTGTCTGATACTCAGTATTTGACTATACAAAAGAAAACCAATGTCAATACGTACATATGCGTCCACCTACAACTTTGGATCTACTGCACGATCTAGAAGTGAAGAAAAGAAACAACTCCTAAATGCCCGTATACTCCTACTTATAAATGTGGCGCGCAACACATCCATAAGCAAGACTCTACTCAGACACGGCTTTGTAGACACCCTTAGGATGACCTGCTCTGATACCACTTTTGTCACGCCCTGAATCCCAATGAGGCGTGATTGGCACTAGTAACCGATAAGGCCTATGAGAACCAAGCTTTGCTTCTATTCCTTCATATGCATGGCATAAGAAACACCATTACCACGTAACGACTAAACGGAACTCATGGGACATGTGATATATACCCATATATGAAACTTGGCCGTTGAGGCCATCAAGTCAAGAACGACATATCCCTTTTCCATTTACACACCCACATCCGTCTACAAAAGCCTTTAACAAATGCATTGACCAAAATGAACAAAAAGTTGGGACAAGTCCCCGCTTTACACAACATGTACAACACCAAAATGTATGAACAACTGTGACTCGGAGAAGCCCCGAACTAACTGGAGCTCACCAATGATCCGCACGCAACTGGCAACCTACTGTGGAGGCCTACTAGGACCTGCGCCTGCAGTAAGTAAGGTAAGTTCCCTAAGAGGGGTCAGTACGAAGAATGTACTGAGTACGTAAAGCTCAAATGAAACTGTACAATACATAAATATTTCAATGAACTCAAATGCAAATGAATAATCAATATGAAAAAGTAACCATTCTACATTTTGGAAACCATGTGTATTACTTTCATTGCTTTCTTTGCTTCTTTACTTCAATGCTTAGTCAACATTACATGTGTCACAATGTACCCGGGCCCCTACTCATCAGTGGGTCTTTACATAACATATCATTATGTTGGGATCGGCTCGAGCTAGGCTTATGCCCCTAGAGCTGCCACACATAAATCAATGCATCGTGATCGGCTCGAGCTAGGCTTATGCCCCTAGAGCTGCAACCCATAAATCAATATATTAGGTTTGGCTCGAGCTAGGTTTTTCACACCTAGAGCTGCCCCCTGTCAGGTTCGGCTTGAGCTAGTCTTTCGCCCCTAAAGCTGCCCCCTGATCCAATAATCTCGGGATCGGCTTGAGCTAGGCATTTCTCCCCCAAAGCTGCCACCCGTACTCAAACATTAACCACATGTGCATTACTTTGTTCTTTACTTTGAGATTGATACAATGATAGTCATAATATCACTTTGAACTTTGGAACATACATTGGTGGAACAATGGAATCTTTGGAACATTAGTCAATGCATATGAGACATGTGAATGACAATTGATCAATGCATAAAGAACATGTGAGGAACCATAATTGATACCCGGAAATAGGATATCCTTGGCTTATGAGAGATTGACACTTTTATAGCCATAACATTGTTGGAAGCTTTGGAACAATAACCAATGAGCAAGAGAAATGTAAATAAACATTATTGGAAACATAGCCTTCGTGGAAATATAACACTATTGGAACCATTGGACAATAATCAATGAACAAGATACATAAGTATAACCACTATTGGAACTTTGGAACACAACCTTATTGGGTTTTTGGAACAATATCCATGAATAGAGGACATGTGATTCACAATTTATCAATGAGTAGGAAACATGTGATAATAACCATTGGTAACCGAAAATGGGATACCTTAGTACATTTCGGGATAGGACTAGTGAAATGTCAATGTGAATACTATTTGCCGCAAAAAGATACGGACAAAGTAACCTTACATACCTTGTATTCTCAATACGAATATACAATCCTAGAGGTGAATACAATAGTCCCGCTGCTTCTTTATGTGTCACTCTACAACACAAATATATAACGGGATTCACATTAACCATCAACTACTTTACAAATGCATATACATCAATGAGGTGCATGTTTGCCTTTAAACATGCCATTTCCCCTTGACAAAACCATTGATGCAATTATTATTCCAAAAATCTCCCAATATTCCATACATTTACCAATACATGATAATCAATATATTTCACCTCAACACTTCTCCATTACACTTTCTTATCCACAACACATCACAAATAATCCATCAAATTACCTTAATAAACCTCATAGCACATATCGGCCAAAATCCCACAATTTGCACTTTTAGAAAAATAACAAGTTTAATAACAAAATCACACCATACATGTTCATATTTTATCCATACCATGCTCTTTCATCAAGGTCACCAGTCATAATTCAAGCTTGAATCTCATGGATCACAAATTTTATATAAAAACACAAAGTACCATGTCCACCATTTCCAAGCATAACCAACATGATATACATAATCTCCCATGCATATAATATGTTAAACCATAATAATAAACACTTACACAAGCTTGAAAAGTGATAATCTTCTTCAAAAGTTAACTTAGGGTTTTGAGAGCTAAAGGGGTTCTCTGGAAATTTTCTAGAAAAACATAGAAATACATGTGTGTTTGTAATGGATAATAAAATCAGATTTTTACCCCTTTATATAGGCCCTCAATTTCCATCCTTAGCCACTCTTATGGCATTTTATGATGGGTCCCTTGGTCAAGTGGAAGAATGGGTCAATTTGCCCTTTTGGGCCTTGTCTTTTATTCCATTTTGGGCACTAATTTTGGGCCCAATTGCACATGTAGCTTAGCCCATCAACTTTAATGTATAATTCACCATATATATCATGTTTAAATAATTCCATAATGTTACGACAATATTCTCTTACAAAATTCTCATTCGTCGTCTCAATCGCAAAAAAAAATAGAAATTCTAGTCGCCCATGGCTTCCTTGAACATTTTTGATAATTACTTGTGTTTCATGGTTTGATCATGTAGAAGTATGTAGGAGTGTATTGAGGTGTTTGAAGCTTTAACAATGCTTAAATAACTCCAAAGAACCAAAAGAAACCATGGAAGAATCGACGTAGCATTGCGTTGCGAAACGGGCACGGAAGGGCACAATCATTGTGCCTTGCGCCACTAGATGCAAAGCAAGCTTGTGGCGCAGGAAATGACACCCCTCTGAATCAGAGGCTTGCGCTACACCCCCTTAAACAGGGAGTGGCGCAAGTCTTGGTACTTTGCTGAATTTTTCGGCCACTTTTTCCAACACTTGCATATTATCCAATACCCTATCAAAACACTACAAAATACTTACTTAGTGATCTTAATCATCAAGTAAACATGACTCCAAGTCACCAAATGAGGTTGGAATTTGTACGGGGTATTACAAAAATTCCCCAAGAACTCACAAAACACCTCCTACGAAGGTCTAATCGCATGTACGTTGCCAAATTTCAATTTTCTCGTCATTAGCATTACCAAATACATACTTATATCTCTTGACACCTAAGAAAACATTATTCAACATCATTAAGTAGGTTTGGGAAGGTACGGGGTGCTGGGGTGGTTTTCGCCAAAATATTTCTTCGACTATTATGATGTATATGAGACCTTTGAGTCATGGTATCATTACTCCATCATAGTAGGACTATTCTTAAGCGCGTTTAGCATCCGAGTTGGGGTTAATTCTTCATCACAAGTATTTTAACAAATTTTAACAAATTATGTTCAAATAAGCCATGAGCGACTAAAATTTCTATTTTTGCGATTGAGGCTACGATAGGGAATATCGTAAGTGAATATTGTCGTGACAATTATGGAAGTAATTAAACATGAGATTTATGGTAGATTAAACATTAAATTTGGTGGGTTAAGATGACATGGGTTATTGGGCCTAATTTGAGACCCAAAATGAGCCAAAATGAACGGCCCAATGGGTCAAATGACCCATTCTTGCTTTAACTTGTCAATTGTTAAACCAAATGGATAAGGATGACTTTAATAGGCTATATAAGGTGGCCGAAAATCAGATTTTATTTCCACAACTCACACATGTTTTTCTAGACAATTCTCTAAGAGATATTTCTCAAGCTCTCAAACCCTAAGGCACTTCTTTGGGCAAGATCATCATTCTACAAGCTTGGGTAAGTGTTTATTCTTATGATTTAATATATTATGTTCATGGGATATTATGTATATCATGGTGGTTATGTTGTCAAGGTGTTGAATAGTGCACTTTGGCTTTTTGCTAAAATATGTGCATCCTTGTGAATTAAACTTGAAAAAGGACTTGATGTTTTGATGAAAGTGAATCTCAACATATATGGTGTGGTTATGTCCATAACTTGTTATTTTTCTCTATGAGTAAATTGTGGAATTTTGGTATAAAATGTATTGGAGTGATTTGATGGATTCATTGTGATGTGGTGTTAATAAGAACATGTAAAGGAGGAGCTTGGTGTGAAAAGCTATTGGTTTATGATGTTTTGGTCAATGTATAGAATGTTATGGTATTGTTGGTATGAAAAGACCATGAATGGTATTATAAAGGGTGAAATAATGTTTTAGGGCGAAAATGTAACTTATGGTCGTCTTATACACTTGGAATGTAGGTTGTGGTTAATGTTGGTTCCGTTATGTACTTGTGATGTAGAGTGAAACGTAAGGAAGGAGCGAAATTGTTGTACTCACATATTGGATTGTATATTCATATTTGGAAGTCAAGGTATGTAAGGTTATTCTATCCGTATCCTTCTGCAGCACATAGTAGTCATATTGACATATTATTTGTCCCATTTTGAAAAGTTCTAAGGTATCCTATATCCGGTTACCAATTGTTATTTTCACATGTTTCCTACTGATTGATCAATTGTGATTCACATGTCTCATGTTCATTGACTAATGCTCCAAAGGTCCCATGGTTCCAATAATGTTATGTTCTAAAGTTCCAATAAGTGTTTATACACATGTCTCTTATTTATTAACTATTGTTCCAACGCTCCCAATAATATTATGTCAGGTGAATGTAACAATATCTCACAAGTGAATGTACCAATCTCTCACAAGTAAAGGTATCAACATCAAAAGTAAAGAATGAAGTAATGCATATATGTGGTTAATGATTGAGTATGGGTGGTAGCTTTGGGGGCAAAATGCCTAGCTCAAGCCGATCCCGAGATTATTAGATCGGGTGCAGTCCTAGAGGCATAAGCCTAGCTCGGACCGCACCTGACAGGGGGCAACTCTAGAGGTATGAACGTAGCTCGAGCCGAACCTTACACATGTATTTATGGGTGGCAGCTCTAGAGGTAAAAAACTAGCTCGAGCCGAACCTGATATATTGATTCTTAGGGTGGCATCTCTAGAGGCATAAGCCTAGCTCAATCCGATCCCAACATAACGTTATGTTATGTAAATCCACTGATCAGTCGGGGCCCGGGTATCACAGGTCACATGCAAAGATTAATAAACATAGAAGTAAAGAAGCAAAGAAAGTATTGAAAGTAAAGTACATAATTCCAAAATCACAGATTGATGGTTTATCCATATTTACTATGTTCCTATATTTGATTCCATTGATGTTCATCTGTATGTAACAATTGCTTAAGGCCTTACATACTCAGTACATTCTTCGTACTGACTCCTCTTGGGGGATTTACCTAAATTGCTGCAGGCACAGGTACTAGTAGACCTCCACGGTAGAGTGTGGGTCATTTGCAGATTTTTGGTGAGCTCCAGTTGGTTCGGGGATTTTCGAGTCATAGTGTACACTGATTTTGGTATTGTAAATGTTGTATAAAGTGGGGACTTGTACCGACTCTAGCTTGTCTATGTATATGTATCTGTAGAGGCTTTGTAGACATATGTGGGATGAGGAATGTAAGAGATGTATGTCCATGTTGACTCTATGGCTCCAATGGCCATGTTTCTTATATACATATATCACATGTTTCCATAACTTCCGCTATTGACATTTTATACCTCTATGTGATGGTACTGCTTATTGAGTGACATGCATATGAATAGACATGAGCAAAGATTGGTTCTCTCGGGCCTCATCGACTTCGGGTGCCTGTCCGCCCCGTTGGAATTCGGGGCGTGACAGTGAGGGATGAGTTCTTAACTTTAATAAAGTAAAGATTTGATTAGCTTCCAAGATAGGAATATATTTAGAACGCCTCGTTCGGTTCAAATATGAGAAGATATATAAATGCATTAGAATTTGATCCTCACCTCCCCGCTCAACAATGTAGTTGTGAGGCTAGTTTAGGTGTATGATTAGAGGCTTGGAAGACCATAATCATATTATCAACCCTGTGAACCAAAAACCAAGATAAAAAACTTAGTCGATGAGAAATTCATGATTGTGAATTATGCCTTCACCTGGAATCCTCCTCAACATTGTTGATAATACTTTCAATTATGTACTAGTTTTCATTTTTACTTTTTGAATTACAAAAACCAACAAATTTGTGGGTTACAATCACACTTGATTAATTTATAGTAGTACTTGAATTGGATTATTTGCTAAGTCTCAAGTCTCTTGGGGTCAATATCGGCTTGCAATAGCCACTTTATTACCTTTACGACCACATACACTAGTTTATCTGTTTGGACGCAACAAGTAAAGAAATGTGAAACACAAATAAGTCAAATCTTATCCCACCTAACCCCAAGGCAAAAAGGTAGGCTACTTAGTGACATGGTGGTGAATCACAAGAAAGATAATGTGAATTTTATGGCTATTATCAGTTGGAGTGGAAATGTATTTGGTGATGAGATAGGTGACATTGATGAAACTCTTAACGAATAGGTTGTTAAGGAGCAAGAAAATGCAAAAAGAAAGCGTGTTAGGAAGTCACATGAGGAAGTCAAAAGCCCCGAAGAGTTAAATAATAAAGAAACTATGGGGTTTGATGATTTGGTTGCCAATAATGATAAACAAAAGGTGGTAGAAGAAAAGAGTTCAAAGCCGAAGGAGAGTCCAATCATTTCAAAGCCAACGATAAAAATTCCTCTTCCATTCCCATAAAGGCTTAAAAAGAAGGATGATTATGTTATGTTGAAGAAGTTCATTTACATGTTCAATAACTTGTCGGTCAAAATCACTTTTATGGATGCTTTGTTTGAGATACCTGGATATTCCGAGTTCATGAAAGACTTGGTAACCAAAAAGAGGACCATGGACTTTAAAACCGTTGAGATTTTGCGCCATTATATTGTGATAATATCTAGTAATGTGGTAGTGAAGAAAGAAAACCCCGGGGCCTTAACCATTCCTTGTATGATCAGTGTGTACCAATTTGGAAAAGATTTATGTGCCTTGGGAGCAAGCATCAACTTGATGCCACTGGCCATATTCAAGAAGTTGGGCTTGGGGACTCCCAAGGCTACCATGATGAGGTTATTAATGGTGGATCGATCTATCAAAATATCGTGGGAATCCTTTATGGCATTATAGGCCGAGTTTATAAGTTTATATTTCCTACTTATTTTTGTCATCCTTGATTGCGAGATAGATTATAAGGTCCCAATTATCCTTTGTAGGCCCTTTTTGGCTATTGGAAGAGCTTTAGTATATGTGGAGTTTGGTGAATTGATATTTAAAGTGAATTATGATGAAGTCACATTCAATAAGTGCAAATATATGAAACAACCAAATGATTTGCAAGTGATCTCAGTCATCAATTCAATTGATGAGGTGGTTGCTAACACATCTGAGGTTGGTCTTATAAGTGAACCATTAGTGGCAATACTATAGAACTATGGTAGTGAAGATGTTGAAGAATAAGATTAAGTGGTAGATTCATTGATCGGGTTTAGTACATATACAAAGAAATCACTCAAAGTTTATCTTGACTTAGAGAATTGAGAGAATCCTCCCGCCAAACCATCCATTGAAGAGCCTCAGAACCATGAACGAAAGTCTCTTCCTCCTAATTTTTGATATGTCTTCTTAGGGCATGATAGTACTTTGCCAGTGATCATAGCAGTGGATTTATTAGTGTGCCAAGTTAAGGCATAAGTATCTATGTTAAAAAAGTTTATAAGGTCTATCAGATGGACCATCACTGATATTATCGGAATCCCTCCTAGAATATGCACCCATAAGATTCAATTGGAGCCCGAATGTGTACCTAGCATTGAGCACCAAAGGAGGTTGAACTCTCCTATGAAAAAAGTGGTAAAGAAAGATATTAGAAAGTGGCTAGATGTGGGGGTTGTCTACCTAATCTCTGATAGTACATGGGTGAGCTTGGTACAATACGTGCCAAAAAAATAGGGAATCACCATTGTGCCAAATGAGAATAAGGAACTCATCCCTTTGAAGTCAGTCACGGGATGGCGTGTTTGCATGGACTATCTAAATCTCAATTCATGGACCCAAAAAAATCATTTTCCCTTGCCATTTATGGATCAAATATTGGATCGATTAGCGGGGAGAGTTTGGTATTATTTTAGAGATAGATACTTTGAGTTTAACCAAATATCCATTTCCCCAGAGGATCAAGAAAAGACAACCTTCATATGTCCATATGGAACCTTCGCCATCAAGCTAATGCCTTTTGGATTATGGAATGGTAGAGCCATATTCCAAAGATGTATATTATCTATTTTCTTAGACATAGTGGAGGATACAATGGAGGTATTTATGGATGGTTTCTTAATGGTGGGATATTCTTTTAAAGCATGCCTTGATCACTTGATCAAAGAACTCCAATGGTGCGTAAAACAAATCTTGTGTTAAATGGGGAGAAATGCCACTTTATGGTGCAAGAGGGAATTATACTTAGGGACTAAATTTAGGGGCAATACATCCAAGTAGATCAAGCCAAAATTGAAGTGACAGCTAAATTGCCTCCTTCTCTATCCGTAAAAGGCGTGGGAAGCTTTTTAGGGCAGGTAGATTTTACAAGCTTATAAAATAGTTTTTAAAGATAGCTTATCCCTTGTGCAAGCTTCTTAAAAAAGAAGCCAAGTTTGATTTTGATGGAAGTTGGGTAAGGGCATTTAATTGCCTAAAAGATAAGGTTTGTGACAGACCCTATTATTGTAGCTCTTAATTGGCCTCTTCCTTTTGTTTTTGCTTGTAGTTCTAGTGGGATAGCATTAGTAGGGGTTCGTGGATAGAGGATAGAAAATATATTCCATCCTGTATATATGCAAGTAACTCATTGAACAAAGCACAAAAGAATTACACAGTCACAGAGCAAGAGTTGTTGGCCATAGTGTATGTATTTGATAAGTTTTATGCCTATTTTTTGGAAACCAAGGCTATTTACCGTACTAATCATGCATCTATCTGATACTTGATGGCAAAGAAAGAGAAAAAATCAATATTAATCTAGTGGATCTTATTGCTAAAAGAGTTTTATTTTATGGGGAAGGATAGAAGAGGGTGTGAAAATCTAGTGGCGGACCATTTGTCCCGACTCAAATCCAATGGTGTGAAGTTAGGGGAGATTGGCATTGATGAGTCTTTCCCTAATGAACTTGTTATGGATGTTTTGTAAGATGTTGAGCCTTACTATGCTAACTTTACAAATTATATAGCGTGTGGCATCTTCTTCAAAGATCTTAAATCTTATCAAAGAAAGTATTTCCTTTGTGATGTCAAGCAATACTTTTTGGATGAGCCCTATCTTTGTTGGGAATGTGCCAGTAATGTGATCCGGAGGTGTGTGGCTGAAAATGAGATTGGGCCCATTATTGAAGCATTTCATTTTTAACTAGTAGGTGGTTACCATGGAGGGGTTCGTACAACTGCAAAATTTCTCCAAAGTGGGATTTATAGGCCCTCATTATATCATGACGCACATGAGATGATTCTCGCTTGTGAACAATGCCAAAGACAAGGAAGAATTTCAAGGAGGCATAACATGCTATTACAGAAAATCTTTGAAGTAGAATTTTTGATGTGTGGTGGATCGAATTTATAGGACCACTAAATTTTTGATGTGTGGTGGATCAAATTTATAGGACCCCTTGTGAGCTCATTCGAAAACCTCTATATCATGGTGGCGGTGGATTATGTTTCAAAATAGGTGAAACTCTGACATTGCACAATAATAAGGCTAGAAGTGTAACTCAGTTCTTGAAAAAATAGTTGTTCAAGCGATTTAAAACACCTCGTACAATTATTAGAGATGGGGGTTCCTATTTTTGCAATCGCGCCTTTGGTTTCATGCTAGCCAATAATGGAGTCAAACACAAGGTGACCTCACCATACCACCCTTAAGCGAGTGGGAAAGTGGAGGTATCTAACAAAAGAATTAAAGAAATCTTAGCCTAGACTATAACTGCCAATAGAACGGATTGGGCTCGAAAACTTGATGATGCCTTATGGGCATATATGACTGCATTCAAAATTCCAATTTTCATGTCACTATATCAATTAGTGTTTGAGAGGCATGCTATTTATCGGTTAAGTTGGAATAAAATGTGTTGTGGGCCTTGCATCAATTGAACATGAAATGGAAAGATACATTCAAGTTGAGAGTGGAGCGATTACAAGAAATTAATGAATTCTATTTGAGATCTTATGGGAGCTCTGCTCTCTATAAGGAGCATATAAAAAGGTGGCATTATGCCAAAATCTTAAAAAGGGAATTCAAAAGCGGTGATGAAGTCTTAGTTTTTAGCTCAAGACTTAGGCTATTCTAAGAAAATCTCAAGTCAAGGTAGTGAGGATCATTTAAAGTGGTACAAAGCTTCCCTAGTGGATCTACTAAGTCGGAAAGTGAAAGTGGGTGTCGAATCTTGGTGAATGGTCAATGTGTGAAGTAATACACTAAATGATACCAAGGATTGACTTTATTGAGGTGATCTACCTTGATGAGGCTTGAAGAATCCTACCCACGTCGTGCCCCGACATTAAATAAGGTGCTTCTTGGGAGGCAACCCAAGTTTTTTTCTATCTATTTGAATAATGTATGTTGCATGGTGCAGGTGTATGATTGGTTTGGAATATAGAAAACATGTCATAAAATATGATAGAGGAGGAAATGCTGGTGAGTCACTCTGTCTTGTCGCCAAACACTTTGGTGTATTGCCATAGTGATCACCGAAATTGATAGTGTGGAGGCCTTGCACTTAGCTCCAGGGAAGGCACTTTGGCAGATTGCAAAATAGTTTTGCATATAACCAAAGTCCTTTGCAAAAACGGGCTCCCCCAAGCTCTAGAAACTAGCAAGTTTGGCAATGGATAACGAGTTCGGTGCATCACCGAGAACTTTGGCGATGCCTATGCTTATCACCAAACTCATGACACTTAAAGGAGACCAAACGGTTTGACTTGTTAACTCTCTCTTTCTCTCTCTTACTTTTTGAACTCTCTATAACCCTAACTCCTCTATTTCTCTCACTTACATTACATAAGCCACTTTCACACACACACATACTTACTCACTTGAACCACCATAATACACCACCGCTATTGTCGCTCTACCGTATCAGAATCCTCTTCAACCCCCTTTCCTAGTCGTACAGTTCTTATTCTTGAAGGTTAGAAATTCAAGATTCATTTTTAACTTATTTTACTCTATATCTTGTACTTCATACTCTTTATTTTGTTGTGTTATTTGAATGATATGGAAGAGTCGAGCCTTTGTCTGTTAAAATTTTTCTTGATGGGTTAGGCTTTGCATCAATTTAAGTTATCTAGGTTTTGGTGATTTGGGCAATGTGTCATGTTGGCTCTACTATTGTTTGATTGAATGAATCCAAGAGTAGAATTTTGATATGACCTAAGGTCTTGTGTGAATGTTGAATTTGGTATCTATTATAGTGTTAAGTTTCAATTTTGATCAATTTTTCTTGATGATAGATTGGGTGACATCATTCTTAAGGGAAAAATAGTCAATTTTTTTGTATTTGGTATTGAAATCTAAGGAAATCAAAGTACCAGTAAAACTTATGTGAAATAAACACCATTGGATGTTTAAAGTTTAAAATATGCAAAATGACCACATTTGACGGTGGATCAAGAATTTTGGCAATGTGTCAAACTACATGTAACACCCCATACATTTCCGACCCTACTTGCCAACTTTGAACCATATTTACCTTAGTTTTTAGAGAAATAAGTACGTATTTTATATTGTTTTGACGGAATATTTGATAGTGTGCTAGTATCCGTAAAGAAAAGTTGAAGAAAACAAGAAAATCAAAATTTTAGTTCTAGGCGCGCCAGGTAGCGTGTCGGGAGGCTTTTGGCCAAAATTTTTATGACCTGGGCAGCATAGGGGAGCGCCAGGCGGCGTGCCAGGCCGTTCATGCTCACCCTTTTCAGAGCTGAAATTCAGCTAAGTCCCAGGCGCGCCCAGGGGCGTGCCGGGGTGCTTTTTGCCAAATTTCTTCTCTGATTATTAGTCTATAAAGAGGACTCTTGGGTTATGGTATAATTATTCCATCGTAGTAGGACTGCTCTTGAGAGAGTTTGGCATCCAATTTGGGGTTAATTCTTCTTCATAATTATTATATCAAATTATGTTCAATTAAGCGATGAGTGGCTAAAATCGGTTATTTTGGGATTGAGGCTACGAACATGAATCTCGTGAGTTGAATATTGTCGTAAAATTTATGGAATTATTTAAACATGATATATATGGTGAATCATGCATTGAATTTGGTGGGCTAAATTCACATGTGTTAATAGGCTCAATTTGAGGCCCAAAATGAAGCCAAAAGACATGGCCCAAATGGGAAAATGGCCCATTCTTGTATTGAATAGGTAAAGCATGGAATTTAATGCCCAATAATTGGATAAGGATGACTTGAGGGCTTATATAAAGGCACAAAGATCATATTTTTATTCCACAACACACACATGCCATTCTAGACATTTCCAAGAAATTCCTTTTAACTCTCAAACCCTAAGTCATCTCTTTGGACAAGATCATCATTTTTCAAGCTTGGGTAAGTGTTTAATCTTATGGTTTAATATATTATATGCATGATAGATTGTGTAGATCATGATGGTTATGTCTAAAAGTGTTGAGTAGTGCACTTTTGCTTTTTGCTAAAAGATGTGTCATCTATGTGATTTAAACTTGAAAGGAGACTTGAGGTTTTGATGAAAATGAATGGTGTGGATGAAATATCAACATGTATGATGTGGTTATTCTCCTTAAATTGTTATTTTTCTATGATTATAACTTGTGGGATTGTTGCTGAGATTTTGTTATGAAATGTATTGAGGTGACTTGATGGAGTAATTGTGACATGGTGTTAATGAGGAGGCGTAAAGGATAAACTTGGTGTGAAATTCTATTGGTTTATGATGTCTTCGTCAATGTGTGGAATGTTGTGGTATTATTGGTATGACAAATTCGTGAATTGTATTGCGAAGGGGGAAATAACGTTATAAGGCAATGATGTAACTCATTGTCGTCTTATGCACTTGTAAGGTAGTTGGTTGTTAATGTGAGCTCTGTTATGTACTTGTGTTGTAGAGTGAAACATAAGTAAAGAGCTGGACTATTGTATTCACATATAGGACTGTGTATTCATATTGGGAAGATAAGGTATGTAAGGTTACTCTTTTCGTATCCTTCTGCAGCACATATTATTCACATTGACATTGTACTTGTTCCATTTCGAAATGTCCAAAGGTATCTCATTTCAGGTTGTCATATAGTATTATTCACAGGATCAATTGTGATTCACATGTCTCATATTCATTGACTAATGTTTCAAAGTTCCAATAATGTACAATCACCAATGTATCACTCTTATAATGAAAGAAACAAGTAATGCATAATTGTTTGAGTATTCTTGGGTGGTATCCCAGGGGTGGAAGAAACACCTAGCATGGGTCATCCCAATATCTTGGGTGGTATCCCAGGGGTTAAAATATCTAGCATGGGTCGATCCCAATATCACAGAGACATCCCAGGGGCGATATAAAAGCCTAGCATGGGTTATCACAGTAACATCCCAGGGGCGCTATAAAAGCCTAGCATGGGTTATCACAGTAACATCACAAGGACGAAAGAAAATCCTAGCATGGGTTTAAAGTTTATCCCAGGGGTTAAATACCTATCATAGGTTAATCTCATCCCAGGGGCGATAGCAAAGCCTAGCATGGGTTAATCTCATCCTAGGGGTTAAAATACCTAGCATGGGTTAAAATGCAAAGAAGGATAAAGTTAAGTAATGAATGTAATGTACATGGTTCCAAACACATGCAGAACGATGGTTTATCCATATTGACTCCTCTTATATTTGACTCCATTGAAGTACTTATGTATGATGCAGTTTCTTATAGCCTTACATACTCAGTAGATTCTTCGTACTGACGTCCCTTGGGGGGATTACCTTATTTGATGCAGGAACAGGTGCTAGTAGACCTCCACAGTAGGTTGCGGATCATTTGGGGACCATTGGTGAGATCCAGTTGGTTCGGGGCTTTCTGAGTCATAGCGTACATTGGTTTTGGTGCTTTGTAAATGTTGTATAAAGCGAGGACTTGTCCCGACTGCAGGTTGGTTATGTACATGTATATGTTAGAGGCTTTGTAGACATATGTGGGAATACGAATGTAAGGGATGTATGCCCATTTTGACTTGATGGCCCTAACGACCAAGTTTCATATATAGCATATATTTTTATGACTTCCGCATACTTGCATGAGATATAATAATGTTCATACAGAGACATGCATATGAATGTACATGAGCAAAGATTGGTTCTCTCGGGCCTCAACGGCTTCGGGTGCCAGTATGCCCCGTTGGAATTTAGGGCGCGACGCTACATGGCGGATTGCCAAAGTGCTCCCCACCTCGCAAAATGTGACAGCTTAAGATGGGGAGTTTTGGTGCAAGTTTGTAAAGGCCTTGTCAGTTTAGCGATGCTTGGAAGAGTTCACCAAATTGTCACTCTAGCTCACTAAACTCATCCTTGTCATTATTTAGTTTGGTGATGTTGTATGGTGTACGCTGAACTCTTTGGTGATCTTCCAAAGTAGTTTGGCAACACAACCCCAAGAACTTTGTGTTTTCTAACCCTTGTGTAGTACATGGTTTATACTCTATGCAGATATGGTTAATATCATGCCTCAAATCCCATTGGGGCGGACATGGCACCCGAAGCCATTAAGGCCCGAGAGAACCATTCTATACGTTCACATATTTGTCTTCAATGGGCTAGCATTTAATCACTTATGGTCACAACATATCAATAATAGAAATCCAATAAGAACATTTATATAAACATGAGACATGGCCGTTAGGACCATATGGTCAAAAAGGTACAATGTTCCTTCCTTTAACTGTAAAACGTCTACAAAGCCTCTAACAGATACAAAACCAAAAATATAGTCAGGACAATTTCTCACTTTATATACAATGCTTATGCAGTACCAAAACCACATATACATATGAATCAAAAAGCCCCAAACCGAACTGGAGCTCACCAATGTTCTGTAGATGACCCACAGCCTACTGAGGAGGTCTACTAGTACCTGTGCCTGCAGCAAGTATGGTAAGTCCCCCAATGGACGTCAGTATGAGAATGTACTGAGTATGTAAGGCTGTAAGTAACTGTATGAGATATAAGAACTTTAATAGAATCAATATCAATATAGATAAACTACCACACGGTATATGTGTGGAATCATGTACATTACTTTCTTTACTTTACTGTACTTTACTTTACTTTATTATCCATCATCACTATACTATACTTCATCAATCATTAATCATATAATTCCCGGGCCCAACTGATCAGTGGGAAATAACATAATAATCGGGATCATCAGCCAGGCGGATGTTCCTTTCATCCCATGGGATACCACCCATAATAATGGTATCGACATTCATGCTAGTGTTTCTTTCACTCCATTAGATACCACCTATGCTATAACAATTGGGATCATCTCTATGCTGGGCTATAAGCCCCCTTCAGCTGCCACCCGAACATAACCATATTGAGTTGCTTACTTTATTTAATCTTTGAAGTTGTTATAGTGGTGGTTATAACATTATGGATCCTTTTTGGAACAACAAAAGAGAACATCTGAAATTTGATAGTAAATATATATTGAGGTACTTTAGAACATTTCAAAAATGAGTAAGTACAATAACAAGGTGAATACTACATGCGGCAGAAGGATACGGAAAGAGTAACCTTACATACCTTATCTTCTCACGACGTGGCTAAAATGATTCATCTCCTTCCTTAGGTGTTACTCTACAACACAAGTACGTAATGGAGCTAACATTAAAAGCTAATTATATTTCAAGTTTATAAAATAGCAATTAGTTACTTAATGGGAAGTAAAAACTGCCCAACCTCCTAACCACATGGTGCATCACTCCCCCCTTCTTTATACTTCCATAAAACCTTATTCCAACCCCTTACATTATAACTTACTACCTTACCAAGACAACACCACCAAAACAGTTCACAAACCAACAGAAACGTTACAAACTGGTAGGATTACCTACCTAGTTTATCCTTTACATTTCCACTCCAACAAAGCTCCATATATTCATCCCATAAGGTCACCATACTACCTTCTGCAGTAACATACCAAAAACAGTCCACAATAGTTCCAAAATTCAGTTTAACATAACAAGAGAATATTCTCTTTTCACTGCACCAAACGTTCCATATACAAACACATATAAACATTTCCATCAAGCCATACAAAAATAGAAATGAACCAGGGGAAGAACCACACTTTAACATACTGAAATTTCATCCTCCAACTTCATTTATTTAAGACCTTAAGCTCCTTTACAAGTTTACATCACAAAGAAGGCAAATCCTTTAAAATTAAGCACCAGTGGACTGTTTCACAATAAGTGGACTGATCTATATGTTTTAAACAAACCAACATGATTACCACAACATATTATACATATATTACCTCAATATATAAGGGTAAATACTTACCAAAAGTTCCAAGTGGAAGATTTGTCCAAAGGGGTGTTTGGTTAGGGTTTGAGCGAGGAGAGAGTGTTTTAATTTTTAAAGACTGTTTTCAGCAGAGAAATGAATGGAAAATAAGCTGAAATGAGCTTTATATACTACCTCTTGAACCTCCTCTTTAGATCATTCTTATCCACTCTTTTTGATAAAAAATAGTCCAAGTAGGTGATGCACCTACTTGGCTATACAAGCTGTCCAAAATAGTCCATTTACTTACTTTATTTCTACTTGGATCATGTCTTGTTGGGACTAAATTAATAGTAGGTGTTGGGTTGGTCATCTTTCCATCTTTATGTACTTACATTAGGCCTCAATTGTGTAACACCCCGTACCTGCTAAACCCTACTTGACAACGTTGAACAATGTTTACTTAAGTGTTGAGAGCAAAAAGTATGTATTATGTAATGTTAGTGATGAGGTAATTGAAATTGGGCCTAGTACAAGGGATTAGACCCTCGTGGGAGGTGTAACACCCCGTATGTTTTCAAACCTATATGACTACATGTACATGTATGGAATTAATTAAATATGAGAGATGTGAAGAATTATGCAATTATTTGTTGGGGCTTATATGAGTCTTGAGCCATTGGGCCAAATGAAGCCCGAAAATTAGCATGCAAGACATGGCCCAAAAGGGGAAATTAACCCATTCTTGACCCATTCTTGCAAGACCAAGTCCACAAATCAATTATTTACCAAAGGTATGAGATAAGGATGACCTTAAAGGGTCTATATAAGCAAAGAAAAATCAGATTTTATATCATTTGGACACCCATGCCTTTTCTAGAATTTTCTCCATATTTCCACAAACCTTAGACCTTCATCCTTTTTGCCAAAGATCATCACTTGGTGAATATTGGTAAGTGTATATTATTATGTTTTAACATATTTTATGCATGGAATATGGTTTATATCATGTTGGTTATGTTGGCGAAGTGTGAGAAGATCACTATGTGTGTATGCTACATGTTTGCTAAATCGGAGGATGATTTTGCCTTGTAAACTTGAACATGGACTTGTGGTATTAAAGGAAGTTAAAATTATGGAGTTAATATTGAAATGTGAGATGTGATTATAGCATTTCCTTGTTTTGTCATGGTGTATAATGTTTGAAATTTCTATTGTGAAATTGGTTATGGTTTTGGTGACGTATTGACCGTAAAGTGTCGTTTTGGTGTTGTTATATGTGTTGTGAGACCATGGATGAATTTTGGTGTTTAATATGATCAGAAATATGTCAAAATAAGTTTGGTTATGATCATGGACCATTCATTGCATGAAAATACCCAAAAGAGACCCTTTTTGGCCGAAACGGGCACCCGCCCTCGCAGACGAAGCACCTGCGGGCGCAGGTGACAACGTAGGTGCCTATGGATACTACCAAAGGTCACCTGTGGACGCAGTTCATCCACCTTCGGGTGCAGGTGGCTTAGCGTATCGCCCCAGAACTCCGAATTGCTTGTTTTTGCATCCCTTTGGCCCCCCGAAACCTCTATACCCTTCATGGATGTAATTATTAACTTGTGATGTCGTTTTAATGACCTTAAAGTGTCGTATGAAGGCATGTTGGACTGTATTAAATGTGTATGGTTGTTCATATGTTGTTATGAGGCAAATTGATAAGCGTAAATGTGACGAAATGGAAATGAGAAGGCATAAAGGGTAAGTGTGATGCGAAATGCTATTGTTGTATGAAATCTTGGTCAATGAGTGTAATGTTATGGTAGTGTTGGCATTTTGATACGATAATAAAAAGGTTAAATGACGTTCTAAAGTAACTATGTGATTCATGGTCATCTTGTGCACTTGTAAGGTAGTTGGTTGCTAATATAAGCTTCGTTATGTACTTGTGATGTAGAGTGAGGCGTAAGGAAAGAGATGGACTATTGTATTTCCATATAAACTTGTGTATGCATAGTAAGAAGTAAAGGTATGTAAGGTTACTCTTCTATATCCTTCTGCAACATATGGTGTTCACATTGTCATAGTACTCATTCGATTCCGAAATACTCTATGGTATTCCGCATCCGATAGTTGGCTAGAGTTACGCATATGTTCCTTACTCATTGGTCAATGGTGAATCATATGACTCATGTTCATTGGTTGATTCATGCCCATTGGTTGAGTCATGTTCATTGGCTAACATGTCATTCCAAATGTTGTAAGGTATTGCATCTCAGGTTGGTGAACAGTTGATATCTACATGTATCGTATTTAGTGATCATTATCCTAAGGTTTCAAAAGTGTTACATTCCAAAGGGGTCCTATAGTATTTTAACTAAGGTAGACATATATTGTTATTCACAAGTGACCTACTCCTAGATGAATTATGATTCACTTATCTCCTATTCATTGACTGGAGTTCATAAGCTTTCATAATGTTGTAAATTCTAAGAGAACTATCTCAATGAGAGTAATGAGGTAAAGAGGGCTTGTTTAGTTGAATAGCATGATTCCAATCATGTCATGATCCCAAGTTCCAATGGAGTTATACACATGTCTCTTATACATTGACTATTGTTCCAATGGTTCCAAGATAATGTGTTTCAAACAATGTTATAGCAAGTGAATATAACAATCTCTCACAAGTGAATGAATCAATCTCTCACAAGTAAATGTACCAATCTCTCAAAGGTAACGAAAGAAGTAATGTGCAAGTTAATGTATCTATCCCTCACAAGTAAAGATACCAATCTTACAAGAGTAAAGATGTGAAGTAAAGTATATTTGTGTTTCATGTTTCAAGAATGTTTCTATCATCAAGGTATCACTCATAGTATGAAAGAAAGAGAAATGAAGTAAAGGATAATGAAAGAAAAGAAAGCAATGTTATGTTATGTTAACCCTACCCGTGGAGTAGATGTATGTTATTAACCCACCATAGAGTGGATGTATGTTGACCTACCCATGGAGTAGATGTACGTTATTGCCCACCAAAGAGTGGATGTATGTCATTGCCCACCAAAGAGTGGATGTACGTTATTGCCCACCAAAGAGTGGATGTATGTCATTGCCCACCAAAGAGTGGATGTACGTTATTGCCCACCAAAGAGTGGATGTATGTCATTGCCCACCAAAGAGTGGATGTATGTTACTGCCCACCAAAGAGTGGATGTATGTTATTGCCCACCAAAGAGTGGATGTATGTCATTGCCCACCAAAGAGTGGATGTATGTTATTACCCACCATAGAGTGGATGTATGTTAACCCACCGAAAGAGTGGATGTATGTTGAATGACTAATAATAATGATAATGAGCGTTAATCAAAGGAAGAATCCATTGAACAAAGGTATCACATGAAAGATATTATATGAATGATAAGGCTATGTTTGAGTGATCAAAAATAGTAATAATAATAAAAGAAAGGTACATGGTTTCACATATGGAGTTTTCTCTTATAATTATTTCCATTGAAGTTCTTATGTATTGATGAAATTTTCTTATGGCCTTACATACTCAGTACATTTTTCGTACTGACCCCTCTTGGGGACTTACTTTACATGTTGCAGGTGCAGGCACTAGTAGACCTCCACAGTAGGTTCACAGTATTTGTAGACTTTTGGTGAGCCCTAGTTGCTTCGGGACTTTCCGAGTCACAGTTGTACAGTGTTTGATATTGTAAATGTTGTAAAAAGTGGGGACTTGTCCCGACTTTTAGATGGTCTTGTAAATGCATCAGTTAGAGGCTTTTGTAGACGTATGTAGGTATGTAAATGTAAAAGATGAATGTCCGTTTTGACATAAAGTCCCTAACGGCCAAGTTTCATTAATGTGTATATGAATATAACATATGTTTCCATGTCCATGACCTCCGTATAGTTGCATGATGAATAATAATAAGATTCATACGAGGGTAAGCATACGAAGGTACATGAGCAAAGATTGGTTTTCTCAGGCCATATCGGCTTCGGGTGCCAATCATGCCTCGTTGGGATACGGGGTGTGACAAAGTGGTATCAAAGCAGGTCGTTCTAAGGGTGTCTACCGAGACATGTCTGAGTAGAGTCTTACTTATCAATGTGGTGTGCACCATATTTATAAGTAGGAGGCTACGGGACATTTAGGATGTTGTTTGTTTTCTTCATTCTAGATCGTGCAATTGAGCCAATGTTGTAAGTTGAATTTTGTCTAACAATGGTAATTGTTTCTCTTTGATATAGTAACAATGTCGAACACTAAAAGAGGAAGAGGTAAAGTTAAGCAGGTTGATGTGCCTGCTGGTGAAGGAATGAGTAGATTACCACCTGACCAAGCTAGTCAAGGTGGAGCTGACAGTAGAATTACTCGTCAAGTCCTTTGAGGTCTTTACATCAGTTGGTGACTTTAATATAGTTGAAAGGGCGTATCGTAATGGGATAGTAGATGTTTGTGATCATGTTATGATGGTTGATCTTATGGAGATGTAAATGAAGGATTGTTAATGTTGTAATGGGTATGAAGTGATTGGCTTTTTGTATGTCACGAAGATTTCCAAGCAAAAGATACCTATGGCTATTCAAGACTGACAAGTGCAAGGGTTCGTAAATAGAGATGTAACTGTCGTAAAAGTTCTTTGGAGAAATCAGTAAGTCGAGTAGATAACCCGAGGAGCTTAAAACAAATAATGAATCCAAGGTACCCATATTTGTTCCAAATGGAAGGAAAAAGATCAAATGTGCGAAAGTGGAGAAAAACTAAGTAAGTATCTCAATGAATATATGTATAGAGATGAATTTGTTACACATGAGATGCTGTTGTTAACATTCAAGGATGAATGTTCCTAAGGGGGGAAGAATGTAACAGCCTGTACCTACCAAACCCTACTTAACAATGTTGAACAATGTTTACTTAAGTGTCGAGAGACATAAGTAAGTATTATGTAATGTTAGTGATGAGGTAATTGAAATTGGGCCTAGTACAAGGGATTAGACCCTCGTGGGAGGTGTAACACCCCGTATGTTTTCAAACCTATACGACTACATGTACTTGTATGGAATTAATTAAATATGAGAGATGTGAAGAATTATGCAATTATTTGTTGGATCTTATATGAGTCTTGATCCATTGGGCCAAATGAGGCCCAAAAATTAGCAAGCAAGACATGGCCCAAAAGGGGTAATTAACCCATTCTTGACCCATTCTTGCAAGACCAAGTCCACAAATCAATTATTGACCAAAGGAATGGGATAAGGATGACCTTAAAGGGTATATATAAGCAAATAAAAATCAGATTTTATATCATTTGTACACCCATGCCTTTTCTAGAATTTTCTCCATATTTCCACAAACCTTAGACCTTCATCCTTTTGGCCAAAGATCACCACTTGGTGAGTATTGGTAAGTGTATATTATTATGTTTTAACATATTTTATGCATGTAATATGGTTTATATCATGTTGGTTATGTTGGTGAAGTGTGAGAAGTTCACTATGTGTGTATGCTACATGTTTGCTAAATCGGAGGATGATTTTGCCTTGTAAACTTGAACATGGACTTGTGGTATTAAAGGAAGTGAACATGATGGATTTAATATTGACATGTGAGATGTGATTATAGAATTTCCTTGTTTTGTCATGGTGTATAATGTTTGGAATTTCTATTGTCAAATTGGTTATGGTTTTGGTGACGTATTGACCGTAAAGTGTCGTTTTGGTGTTGTTATGTGTTGTGAGACCATGTCTGAATGTTGGTGTTTAATATGATCAAAAATAAGTCAAAATAAGTTTGGTTATGATCATGGACCATTCATTGCATGAAAAGACCCAAAAGAGACCCTTTTTGGCCGAAACGGGCACCCGCCCTCGCAGACGAAGCACCTGCGGGCACAGGTGCCAATACAGGTGCCTCTGGATACTTCCAAAGGTCACCTGCAGATGCAGGTAATCCACCTGCAGGTGCAGGTGGCTTAGCGGATCGTCCCAAAACTCCGAATTGCTTGTTTTTGCATCCCTTTGCGCAGGTGGCTTAGCGGATCAGCCCAGAACTCCAAATTGCTTGTTTTTGCATCCCTTTGGCCCCCCAAAACCCCTATACCCTTCATGGATGTAATTATAAACTTGTGATTTCATTTTAATGACCTTAAAGTATCGTATGAAGGCATGTTGGACTGTATTAAATGTGGATGGTTGTTTATATGTTGTTATGAGGCAAATTGATAAGCATAAATGTGACGAAATGGAAATGAGAAGGCATAAAGGGTAAGTGTGATGCAAAATGCTATTGTTGTATGAAATCTTGGTCAATGAGTGGAATGTTATGGTAGTGTTGGTATGTTGATGCTATAATAAGAAGGCGAAATGACGTTCTAAAGTAACTATGTGATTCATGGTCATCTTGTGCACTTGTAAGGTAGTTGGTTGCTAATATAAGCTTCGTTATGTACTTGTGATGTAGAGTGAGGCGTAAGGAAAGAGATGGACTATTGTATTTCCATATAAGCTTGCGTATGCATAGTAAGAAGTAAAGGTATGTAAGGTTACTCTTCTATATCCTTCTGCAACATATAGTGTTCACATTGTCATAGTACTCATTCGATTCCGAAATACTCTATGGTATTCCGCATCCGATAGTTGGCTAGAGTTACGCATATGTTCCTTACTCATTGGTCAATGGTGAATCATATGACTCATGTTCATTGGTTGATTCATGCCCATTGGTTGACTCATGTTCATTGGCTAACATGTCATTCCAAATGTTGTAAGGTATTGCATCTTAGGTTGGTGAACAGTTGATATCCACATGTATCGTATTTGGTGATCATTATCCTAAGGTTCCAAAAGTGTTACATTCCAAAGGGGTCCTATAGTATTTTAACTAAGGTAGACATATTGTTATTCACAAGTGTCCTACTCCTAGATGAATTACGATTCACTTATCTCCTATTCATTGACTGGAGTTCCTAAGTTGTCATAATGTTGTAAATTCTAAGAGAACTATCTCAATGAGAGTAATGAGGTAAAGAGGGCTTGTTTAGTTGAATAGCATGATTCCAATCATGTCATGATCCCAAGTTCGAATAGAGTTATACACATGTCTCTTATACATTGACTATTGTTCCAATGGTTCCAAGATGTTGTGTTTCAAACAATGTTATAGCAAGTGAATATAACAATCTCTCACAAGTGAATGAATCAATCTCTCACAAGTAAATGTACCAATCTCTCAAAGGTAACAAAAGAAGTAATGTGCAAGTTAATGTATCTATCCCTCACAAGTAAAGATACCAATCTTACAAGAGTAAAGATATGAAGTAAAGTATATTTGTGTTTCAAGTTTCAAGAATGTTTCTATCATCAAGGTATCACTCATAGTATGAAAGAAACAGAAATGAAGTAAAGGATAATGAAAGAAAAGGAAGCAATGTTATGTTATGTTAACCCTACCCATGGAGTAGATGTATGTTATTAACCCACCATAGAGTGGATGTATGTTGACCTACCCATGGAGTAGATGTACGTTATTGCCCACCAAAGAGTGGATGTATATCATTGCCCACCAAAGAGTGGATGTACGTTATTGCCCACCAAAGAGTGGATGTATGTCATTGCCCACCAAAGAGTGGATGTACGTTATTGCCCACCAAAGAGTGGATGTATGTCATTGCCCACCAAAGAGTGGATGTATGTTACTGCCCACCAAAGAGTGGATTTATGTCTTTGCCCACCAAAGAGTGGATGTATGTTATTACCCACCATAGAGTGGATGTATGTTAACCCACCGAAAGAGTGGATGTATGTTGAATGACTAATAATAATGATAATGAGCGTTAATCAAAGAAAGAATCCATTGAACAAAGGTATCACATGAAAGATATTATATGAATGATAAGGCTATGTTTGAGTGATCAAAAATAGTAATAATAATAAAAGAAAGGTACATGGTTTCACATATGGAGTTTTCTCTTATAATTATTTCCATTGAAGTTCTTATGTATTGATGAAATTTTCTTATGGCCTTACATTCTCAGTACATTTTTCGTACTGACCCCTCTTGGGGACTTACTTTACATGTTGCAGGTGCAGGCACTAGTAGACCTCCACGGTAGGTTCACCGTATTTGCAGACTTTTGGTGAGCCCCAGTTGCTTCGGGACTTTTCGAGTCACAGTTGTACAGTGCTTGATGTTGTAAATGTTGTATAAAGCGGGGAATTGTCCCAACTTTTAGATGGTCTTGTAAATGCATCAGTTAGAGGCTTTTGTAGACGTATGTGGGTATGTAAATGTAAGAGATGAATGTCCGTTTTGACATAAAGGCCCTAACGGCCAAGTTTCACAAATGTGTATATGAATATAACATATGTTTCCATGTCCATGACCTCCGTATAGTTGCATGATGAATAATAATAAGATTTATACGAGGGTAAGCATACGAAGGTACATGAGCAAAGATTGGTCCTCTCGGGCCATATCGGCTTCGGGTGCCAATCATGCCTCGTTAGGATACGGGGTGTGACAAATTGAGTCCATTAACTTATATCCAAATGCAGCCCAATAGTTTAATTAGGTGATACACCTACTATCTTAATTAAGTCACGGAAGCACCTCGTTTATGTTCTCCCCTTTTTCCAACGTCTTAATCCTTCTACCTTAATTCACCACTTAACTTTAATTTTTACACTTAGGTACATCCTTATTCTCTCAACTTTAAATACGTTTACCCATGTTAGGTTGGTCGCACAAGTTTCAAAAACGTACGGGGTGTTGTACTTGAATCAAAGAACTAGTTAGTCCATTACCTATTGCCACAAGTACGTACCATTTTCCATATAATTAAGATTTGTATCTATATAATACGGGGCGTTACATCCTTCCCCCCTTAATAAAATTCATCCTCGAATGTTAGTACCATTACTACACTGCTTAAACAAGTTCAAGCCTAAATTTAATCTTTATGCTATCACTTAATACTTATATATACTTAC
Organism: Capsicum rhomboideum; assembly: GCA_031232105.1. NCBI lineage: Eukaryota > Viridiplantae > Streptophyta > Magnoliopsida > Solanales > Solanaceae > Capsicum > Capsicum rhomboideum. The sequence continues at coordinate 38,816,886 of CP124719.1, read as the reverse complement.
TTGTTACTACTCCAATTCCGCATCTTGAACTTTGTATTCAGTTTGAAATAATTGTGGGTACCTAGACTTCATCATTTCCTCGACTTCCCATGTGATTTCTTCAACTTGCTAATTTCTCCAAAGTACCTTTACGGAAGCTACTTCTTTATTTCTTAACTTTTTAACTTGTCGATCCAGAATAGCAATAGGTATCTCCTCATAGGTAAGATCCTCCGTAACTTGCACATCCTCAATGGGAGTAAAACGAGATGGATCTCCTATGCACTTTCAAAGCATTGAAACATGAAATACTGGATGAACTGTGGAGAGTTCTTGGGGTAGTGCCAACTCATACGCAACTTTCCCAAATCTTCTAATAATTTCATATGGGCCTATATAACGTGGACTCAATTTTCCTTTCTTTTCGAATTGCATTACCCCTTTTATTGGTGACACCTTCAAAAATACCCAATCACCTATGGAGAATTTGAGCCCTCTTCTTCTAATATCAGCCTATGAATTGTATCGACTTTGGACCATTTATAGCCGCTGCTGGATCACTTTAACTTTCTCCATAGCCTGATGAACAAGATCTGGCCCAAGTAAAGCAGTTTTGCCTGCTTAAAACCATCCGATTGGTGATCTACATTTCCTTTCGTACAAAGCTTCATCAGGTGCCATTTTAATACTTGACTGATAGCTATTATTTTACGCAAATTCAATAAGAGGCAAATGGTCGTCCCAACTGCCTTAGAAATCTAACGTGTAAGCTCGTAGCATATCTTCAAGCATTTGAATAGTACGTTCTGCTTGTCCATCTGTCTGAGGATGAAAAGTCGTACTCAGATTCACCTATGTACCCAAACTCTGCTGAAAAGATCTCCAAAAATGCGAAGTAAACTGAGCTCCCCTGTATGATATAATGGAGATTGGAATCCCATGTAACCACACTATTTCTTTAACATAAAACCTTGCATAATCTTCTGTTGTATAGGTGGTCTTGACTGGTAAGAAATACGCTGACTTGGTAAGCATGTCAACTATAACCCATATAGAATCAAATTTCCGTAGTGTTCGAGGCAAACCTATGATGAAATCCATATTAATCATATCCCATTTTCGGACTGGAAGATTGATACATTGCATGTAACCTCCTGGTTTCTGATGCTCTACCTTTACTTGTTGACAATTCGGGCATTGAACGATAAATTCTGCAATGTTCTTCTTCATATTTCCCCACCAATACACTTCTTTCAAATCATGGTACATTTTGGTATCTCCCGGATGAATAGAATATCGTGAATGATGCGCCTCTTTCATAATTCGTCTCCTCAGCTCATCTACATCCAGTACACATAATCTACCTTGGCATTGAAGCACCCCTTCTTGTGTAAGATCAAAGACCTTAGTCAGACCCTATTGTACATTTTCCTTTAGCTGCAATAACATAGGATCCGCAAACTGTTTCTCTTTCACCTCAGCTATCAATAAAGATTCAGCTGCATTTTGTACAATAACCCCTTCATCTGAGGATTCGAGAAGACGAACCCCCAAGCTGGCTAATTGATATAGATCTTTGACTAAATCTTGCTTTTCTGTCAAGTGGCCACTAGTGCCTCCTATTGCCTTATGGCTCAACGCATCAGCTACCACATTTGCTTTTCTTGGATGATATAGAATATCAATATCATAATCTTTCAATAGCTCAAGCCACCTTTGTTGCCTCAAATTTAGTTCCTACTGCTTAAAGATATACTGTAAACTTTTGTGATCAGTATAGATGTCAACATGAACTCCATACAAATAATGACGTCATATCTTTAAAGCAAATACCACCGCTGCTAATTCAAGATCATGCGTGGGATAGTTTCTCTCGTATGGCCGCAACTATAGTGAGGCATATTCTATTACATTACCGTGCTGCATCAATACACACCCTAGGACAATTCCAAAAGCATCACAATATACTGCGTAACCTTCGGTGCCTTCCGAAAATACTAACACCGGTGTAGAAGTCAATTTATCTTTTAGCTCTTGAAAACTTTTCTCACATGTATCATTCCACTGAAATTTGACTGCCTTGTGTGTAATCTTAGTTAAAGGCGCAGCAATGGAAGAAAACCCTTCAACAAACCTTCGATAATAACCTGCCAACCCAAGGAAGTTATGAATTTTCGTAGGTGTCGTAGGCCTTGGCCAATTTTTCACCGCTTCAATCTTTTGCGTATCAACCCTTATCCCTTCATCTGATACAATGTGACCCAAGAATGCCACGAACTTCAACCAAAATTCACATTTAGAGAACTTTAAATAAAATTTACGCTCATGAAGGATTTGTAACACTTGTCGCGAGTGATTAGCATGGTCCTCTTGTGATCTTGAATAAACCAGGATGTCATCTATAAATACCGTCACGAACACGTCTATAAATGGCTTAAACACCCTATTCATCAAATCCATGAACACATCTGGTGCATTTGTTAGTCCAAATGACATAACTAAAAATTTATAATGATCATACCGTGTTCGAAAAGCTGTTTTGGGTACATCTTTTTCCCTAACTCTGACTTGATGGTAACCCGACCTCAAGTCAATATTTGAAAAACACTTGGCGCCCTGTAACTGATCAAACAAATCATCAATTCTGGGGAGGGGATATTTGTTCTTGATCGTTACCTTATTCAATTGCCGATAGTCAAAGCACATTCTCAATGTGCCATCTTTCTTTCGTATAAATAATACCGATGCACCCCACGGGGACATACTAGGCCTGATGAAGCCCTTATCCAACAAATCTTTCAGTTGCTCCTTCAATTCACGCAATTCTGCTGGTGCCATTCCGTATGGGGGAATAGAGCTAGACTGAGTACCTAGAATCACATCAATACCAAATTCTATTTCTCGTTCTGGGGGCAAACATGTAAGATCTTCTAGAAATACATCAAGCTATTTATTGACCACTAGAACCATCTGAGGAGTTAGTGGTTCCACCTCAGTATATTTTACTCATACTAAGTGACATATGTAACCCTTAGCAATCATTTTCCTGGCTTTCAGATAGAAAATAAATTTTCCTTTTGGTGCCCCTACATCACACTTCCATTCAAGAACTTTCATTTGTGGAAAATAAAAATGTACTTTCTTAGCTCGGCAATCTATCGTAGCATAACAAGAAGTAAACCAATCCATGCCCATTATGACATCAAAATCCACCATGTCCAGTTCAATAAGATCGGCCAGTGTATCATAACCACACACAGTTACCACACAATTACGATATATTCTTTTTGCAACAATATAGTCACCAACTGGTGTAGATACTTCAATTGACTTAGTTAATAGTTTTGGTGTTCTTTCAAATGTGGCAGCAATCAATGGAGTAACATATGATAATGTAGAACCCGGATCAATCAATGCGTATATATTATATGAAAATATGGATAATGTACCTATGACAACATCAGGAGAAGCCTCTGAATTCTGTCGGTCCACTAGAGCATAAGTAGAATTCTGAGTTCCACTGGAACTGGCTGCTCCTCTGGCATCTCTACCACGACCCGCAGGTTGTACACCCCTGCCTAGAAAAGGAACCGATGATGATGATGCAATGGCTGATCTCATAGGTCGTGTCACACTACCCGTAGCCCTTTGTGGGCACTCTCGTATCATGTGCCCCGTCATACCGCACCAAAAGCAAACATTTGTCCCAAGCTGGCATTCACCTAAATGAAATCGTCCACAGTGCTGATGAGAAAATCCAGCAGCCTGCGAGCCTCGAATCCCACTACTCTGCCCAACATTGCTACCTCTAAACGCTCAGTATTGAGCTTGAATGCCTGCTGTGGAATAAGAGAATGATGGTCTAGGCGGTCTAGGAAACATCCGAGGTCTAGATTCTCCTTGAGACACAATAGACTGTCCCATAGGTCTAGCTCTTTTGGACTATCCTCATTCAGATTCATGTACCCTTCTCCTTTTCCTTTGGTCCTCCATCGTTTGTGCAAAGGCCTGAATTCTAGCTATATCCATATCTCGAATTAAAGCGGCAACAGTGCAGTCTCTTACCAAATATGGCTCCAATCTGTCCACATATCGATGTACTCTGTCAGGCATTGTGGCCACTATATTCAGAGCATATCAAGCCAAGGAATTAAATTGCAGATTGTATTCTCTGATACTCAGATTCCCTTGGCAGAGATTTAAGAATTAATCCGCACGAGCCTCTTGGATCTCATATGGGAGATAGTGATAAAGGAATGCCATTTTAAATTCTTCCCAACCATCTGGGAGTGCATCAATACCCCTCGACCGTTTCCAATCTTCATACCATAAAATAACCTCGCCCTTCAATCTATAGGCCGCAAGCTCAACCGTTTCCACACCGGACACATGCATAACCTCCAAAGCCCTTTGAATTTGATCTATAAAATCTTGAGGGTCCTCATTTGGATCTGATCCAGTGAATGTGGGAGGATCTAACTTCAGAAAATCCTATTTTCGTCGACTAGCTGCTCTAACTGTACTATCATCACTTATCGTTGGACCACCATGTCCCTGAACTTGTGCAGCAACTATTCGGGTCAACATTTGCACTGCATTCTTTAAATCTTGGTCAGTAGTATTTATTGGTGGTTCTGCAGGTACTTCTCTTCCTCTTGACTCTTCTAATAATGGAAGAGTGGAAGAAGCCTGTGATGCAAACTCATTTTCAGCTTCACCTTGATTAACTTGTTTAGGTGGTGATTTACTGGTTACTTCTCAGGAATCCATGTATACCTTCTTTCTTTTACCCTTGCTTCTCCTTGTAAACGGCATTTTGCTATATTAAGGAACAAAAACAAAAAACATATTCAGTGATCAGATATGATTCCACCTATAACTTTTAGCTCTATTGCAAGATCTAAGAGATAAAGAAAAGAGACAACTCCTAAATGTCCCGTAGCCTCCTACGTATAGATGTGGTGAACAACACATCGATAAGTAAGACTCTACTCAGACACGGCTTTGTAGACACCCTAGGAAGACCTACTCTGATACCACTTTTTGTCACGCCTCAAATCCCATTGGGGCGGACAGGGCACCAGAAGCCGTTAAGGCCAGAGAGAACCAATCTATACGTTCACATACTTGTCGTCAATGGGCTGGCATTCAGTCACTTATGGTCACAACATATCACTAATAGAAATCCAATAAGAACATTTATATAAACATGAGACATGGCCGTTAGGGCCATATGGTAAAAAAGGTACAACTTTCCTTCCTTTAACTGTACAACGTCTACAAAGCCTCTAACAGATACAAAACAAAAAATATAGTCGGGACAATTTCCCACTTTATATACAATGCTTATGCAGTACCAAAACCACATATACATATGACTCGGAAAGCCCCGAACCGAACTGGAGCTCACCAATGTTCTGTAGATGACCCGCAGCCTACTGAGGAGGTCTACTAGTACCTGTGCCTACAGCAAGTAAGGTATGAGATATAAGAACTTTAATAGAATCAATAACAATATAGATAAACTACCATACGGTATATGTGTGGAATCATGTAAATTACTTTCTTTACTTTCTTGTACTTTACTTTACTTTATTATCCATCATCACTATACTGTACGTCATCAATCATTAATCATATAATGCCCATGCCCAACTATTCAGTGGGAAATAACATAATATCGGGATCGACAGCCATACGGATGTTCCTATCATCCCATGGGATACCACCCGTAATAATGGTATCAACATTCATGTGAGTGTTTCTTTCACTCCATGAGATACCACCCATGCTTTAACAATCGGGATCATCTCTATGCTGGGCTATAAGCCCCCTTGAGCTGCCACCCGAACATAACCATATTGAGTTTCTTACTTTATTTAATCTTTGAAGTTGTTATAGTGGTGGTTATAACATTATGGATCCTTTTTGGAACAACAAAAGAGAACATCTGAAATTTGATAGTAAATATATATTGAGGTACTTTGGAACATTTCGGAAATGAGTAAGTACAATAACAAGGTGAATACTACATGCGGCAGAAGGATACGGAAAGAGTAACCTTACATACCTTATATTCTCACTACGTGGCTACAATGATTCATATCCTTCCTTATGTGTTACTCTACAACACAAGTACGTAATGGAGCTAACATTAAAATCTAATTATATTTCAAGTTTATAAAATGGCAATTAGTTACTTAATGGGAAGTATAAACTGCCCAACCTCCTAACCACATGGTACATCACTCCCCCCTTCTTTATACTGCCATAAAACCTTATTCCAACCCCTTACATTATAACTTACTACCTTACCAAGACAACAACACCAAAGCAGTTCACAAACCAACATAAATGTTACAAACCGGTAGGATTACCTACCTAGTTTATCCTTTACATTTCCACTCCAACGAAACTCCATATATTCATTCCATAAGGTCACCATACAGCCTTCCAAAGTAACATACCAAAAACAGTCCAAAATAGTTCAAAAATTCAGTTTAACATAACAAGAGAATATTCTCTTTTCACTACACCAAACGTTCCATATACAAACACGTATAAACATTTCCATGAAGTCATACATAAATAGAAATGAACCAGGGAAAGAACCACACTTTAAAATACTGAAATTTAATCCTCCAACTTTATTTCTTCAATACCTTAAGCTCCTTTACAAGTTTACATCACAAAGATGGCAAATCCTTTAAAATTAAGCACAAGTGGACTGTTTCACAATAAGTGGACTGCTATATATATTTTAAACAAAACCAACATGATTACCACAAACTATTATACAAATATTAAATCAACATATAAGGTTAAATACTTACCAAAAGTTGCAAGTGGAAGATTTGTCCAAAGGGGTGTTTGGTTAGGGTTTGAGAGAGGAGAGAGTGTTTTAATTTTTAAAGACTGTTTTCAGCAGAGAAATGAATGGAAAATAAGCTGAAATGAGCTTTATATACTACCGCTTGAACCTACTCTTTAGCTCATTCTTATCCACTCTTTTTGATAAAAAATAGTCCAAGTAGGTGATGCACCTACTTGGCTATACAAGCTGTCCAAAACAGTCCATTTACTTACTTTATTTCTACTTGGATCATGTCTTGTTGGGCCTGAATTAATAGTAAGTGTTGGGCTGGTCATCTTTCCATTTTTATGTACTTACATTGGGCCTCAATTGAGTCCATTAAATTATATCTAAATGCAGCCCAATATTTTAATTAGGTGATACACCTACTATCTTAATTAAGTCACGGAAGCACCTCGTTTATGTTCTCCCCTTTTTCCAACGTATTAATCCTTCTACCTTAATTCACCACTTAACTTTAATTTTTACACTTAGGTAAATCCTTATTCTCTCAACTTTAAATAATTTTACCCATGTTAGGTTGGTCGCACAAGTTTCAAAAACGTACGGGGTGTTGTACTTGAATCAAAGAACTAGTTAGTCCATTACCTATTGCCACAAGTCCGTACCATTTTCAATATAACTAAGAGTTGTATCTATATAATACGGGGCGTTACATCCTTCCCCCCTTAAGAAAATTCATCCTCGAATGTTAGTACCATCACTACACAGCTTAAACAAGTTCAAGCCTAAATTTAATCTTTATGCTATCACTTAATACTTATATATATTTACTTGTTACTACTCCAATTCCGCATCTTGAACTTTGTATTCAGTTTGAAATAATTGTGGGTACTTAGAGTTCATCATTTCCTCGGCTTCCCATGTGATTTCTTCAACTTGCTAATTTCTCCAAAGTACCTTTACGGAAGCTACTTCTTTATTTCTTAAATTTTTAACTTGTCGATCCAGAATAGCAATAGGTATCTCCTCATAGGTAAGATCCTCCGTAACTTGCACATCTTCAACGGGAGTAAAACGAGATGGATCTCCTATGCACTTTTGAAGCATTGAAACATGAAATACTGGATGAACTATGGAGAGTTCTTGGGGTAGTGCCAACTCATACGCAACTTGCCCAAATCTTCTAATAATTTCATATGGGCCTATGTAACGTGGACTCAATTTTCCTTTATTTCTGAATTGCATTACCCCTTTTATCGGTGACACCTTCAAAAATACCCAATCACCTATGGAAAATTTGAGCCCTCTTCTTCTACCATCAGAATATGACTTGTATCGACTTTGGGCCGTTTGTAGCCGCTGCTGGATTACTTTAACTTTCCCCATAGCCTGATGAACAAGATCTGGCCCAAGTAAAGCAGTTTTGCCTGCTTCAAACCATCCAATTGGTGATCTACGTTTCCTTCCGTACAAAGCTTTATCAGGTGCCATTTTAATACTTGAATGATAGCTATTGTTGTAAGCAAATTCAATAAGAGGCAAATGTTCATCCCAACTACCTTGGAAATCTAACGTGTAAGTTCGTAGCATTTCTTCAAGTGTTTGAATAGTACGTTCTGCTTGTCCATCTGTATGAGGATGGAAAGTCGTACTTAGATTCACCTATGTACCCAAACTCTGCTGAAAAGATCTCCAAAAATGCACAGTAAACTGAGCTCTCCTGTCTGATATAATGGAGATCGGAATCCCATGTAACCGCACTATTTCTTTAACATAAAACCTTCCATAATCTTCTGCTATATAGGTGGTCTTGACTGGTAAGAAATGCGCTGACTTGGTAAGCATGTCAACTATAACCCATATAGAATCAAATTTCTGTAGTGTTCGAGGCAAACCTATGATGAAATCCATATTAATCATATCCCATTTCCGGACTGGAAGATTGATACATTGCATGTAACCTCCTGGTTTCTGATGCTCTACCTTTACTTGTTGACAATTCGGGCATTGAGCGATAAATTCTGCAATGTTCTTCTTCATATTTCCCCACCAATACACTTCTTTCAAATCATGGTACATTTTGGTATCTCCCGGATGAATAGAATATCGTGAATGATGCGCCTCTTTCATAATTCGTCTCCTCAGCTCATCTACATCCAGTACACATAATCTACCTTGGCATTGAAGCACCCCTTCTTGTGTAAGATCAAAGACCTTAGTCAGACCCTGTTGTACATTTTCCTTTAGCTGCAATAACATAGGATCCGCAAACTGTTTCTCTTTCACCTCAGCTATCAATAAAGATTCAGCTGCATTTTGTACAATAACCCCTTCATCTGAGGATTCGAGAAGACGAACCCCCAAGCTGGCTAATTGATATAGATCTTTGACTAAATCTTGCTTTTCTGTCAAGTGGCCACTAGTGCCTCCTATTGCCTTGCGGCTCAATGCATCAGCTACCACATTTACTTTTCTTGGATGATATAGAATATCAATATCATAATCTTTGAATAGCTCAAGTCACCTTCGTTGCCTCAAATAGAGTTCCTTCTGCTTAAAGATATACTGTAAACTTTTGTGATCAGTATAGATGTCAACATGAACTCCATACAAATAATGACGCCATATCTTTAAAGCAAATACAACCGCTGCTAATTCAAGATCATACGTGGAATAGTTTCTCTCGTGTGGCTGCAACTATAGTGAGGCATATGCTATTACATTACCGTGCTGCATTAATACACACCCTAGGACAATTCCAAAAGCATCACAATATACTGCGTAACCTTCGGTGCCTTACGGATGTACTAACATCGGTGTAGAAGTCAATTTATCTTTCAGCTCTTGAAAACTTTTCTCACATGCATCATTCCACTGAAATTTGACTGCCTTGTGTGTAAGCTTCGTTAAAGGTGCAGCAATGGAAGAAAACCCTTCAACAAACCTTCGATAATAATCTGCCAACCCAAGAAAGCTATGAATTTTCGTAGGTGTCGTAGGCCTTGGCCAATTTTTCACCGCTTCAATCTTTTGCGTATCAACCCTTATCCCTTCATCTGATACAATGTGACCCAAGAATGCCACGGACATCAACCAAAATTCACATTTAGAGAACTTTACATACAATTTACGCTCATGAAAGATTTGTAACACTTGCCGCAAGTGATTGGCATGGTCCTCTTGTGATCTTGAATAAACCAGGATGTCATCTATAAATACCGTCACGAACATGTCTAGAAATGGCTTAAACACCCTATTCATCAAATCCATGAACACAGCTGGTGCATTTGTTAGTCCAAATGACATAACTAAAAATTCATAATGGTCATACCGTGTTCGAAAAGCTGTTTTGGATACATCTTTTTCTCTAACTCTGACTTGATGGTAACTCGACCTCAAGTCAATCTTTGAAAAGCACTTAGCGCCCTGTAACTGATCAAACAAATCGTCAATTCTGGGTAGGGGATATTTGTTCTTGATCGTTACCTTATTCAATTGCCGATAGTCAATGCACATTCTCAATGTTCCATCTTTCTTCCGTACAAATAATACCGGTGCACCCCACGGGGACATACTAGGCCTGATGAAGCCCTTATCCAGCAAATCTTTCAATTGCTCCTTCAATTCACGCAATTCTGCTGGAGCCATTCTGTATGGGGGAATAGAGATAGGTTGAGTGCCTGGAATCACATCAATACCAAATTCTATTTCCCGTTCTGCGGGCAAACCTGTAAGATCTTCTAGAAATACATCAAGATATTTATTGACCACTGGAACCGACTGAGGAGTTAGTGGTTCCACCTCAGTAAATTTTACTCGTACTAAGTGACATATGTAACCCTTAGCAATCATTTTCCTAGCTTTCAGATAGAAAATAAATTTTCCTTTTGGTGCCCCTACATCACCCTTCCATTCAAGAACATTCGTTTGTGGAAAATAAAAATTTACTTTCTTAGCTCAGCAATCTATCATGGCATAACAAGAACTCAACCAATTTATGCCCATTATGACATCAAAATCCACCATGTCCAGTTTAATAAGATCGGACAGTGTATCATAACCACACACAGTTACCACACAATTACGATATATTCTTTTTGCAACAATATAATCACCAACTGGTGTAGATACTTCAATTGATTTAGTTAATAGTTTTGGTGCTCTTTTAAATTTGGGAGCAATCAATGGAGTAACATATGACAATGTAGAACCCGTATCAATCAATGCGTATACATTATATGAAAATATGGATAATGTACCTATGACAACATCAGGAGAAGCCTCCATATTCTTTCGGTCCACTAGAGCATAAGTACGATTCTGAGTTCCACTGGAACTGGCTGCTCCTCTGGCACCTCTACCATGACCCACAGGCTGTACACCCCTGCATAGAAAAGGAACCGATGATGATGATGCAATGGCTGATCCCGTAGGTTGTGTCACACTACCCGTAGCCCTTTGTGGGCACTCCCATATCATGTGCCCCGTCATACCGCACCAAAAGCAAACATTTGTCCCAAGTCTGCATTCACTTAAATGAAACCGTCCACAGTGTTGACATGGCTGACGAGAAAATCCAGCGGCCTGCGAGCCTCGAATCCCACTACTCTGCCCAATATTGCTACCTCTAAACCCTCATAATTGAGCTTGAGTACCTGCTGTGGAATAAGAGAATGATGGTCTAGGCGGTCTAGGAAACATCCGAGGTCTAGATTCTCCTTGGGACACCATAGACTGTCCCATAGGTCTAGCTCATTTGGACTGTTCTCATTCAGATTCATGTACCCTTCTCCTTTGCCTTTGGTCCTCCATCTTTTGTGTGAAGGCCTGAATTCTAGTTATATCCATATCTCGATTTAAAGCAGCAATAGTGTAGTCTCTTACCAAATATGGTTCCAATCTGCCCACATATCGATGTACTCTGTCTGTCATTGTGGCCACTACATTCGGAGCATATCGAGCCAAGGAATTAAATTGCAGACTATATTCTCTAATACTCAGATTCCCTTGGCAGAGATTTAGAATTGATCCGCACGAGCCTCTTGGATCTCATATGGGAGATAGTGATCAAGAAATGCCATTTTAAATTCTTCCCAACCATCTGGGAGTGCATCAATTCCCCTCGACCGTTTCCAATCTTCATACCATAAAATAGCCTCACCCTTCAATCTATAGGCCGCAAGGTCAACCGTTTTCACACCGGACAAATGCATAACCTCCAAAGCCCTTTGAATTTGATCTATAAAATATTGAGGGTCCGTATTTGGATCTAATCCAGTGAATGTGGGAGGATCTAACTTCAAAAAATCCTGTGTCCGTTGACTAGCTGCACTATCAGTACTTGTCGCTGGACCACCATGTCCCTGAACTTGTGCAGCAACTATTCGGGTCAACATTTGCACTGCATTCTTTAAATCCTGGTCAGTAGTATTTATTGGTGGTTCTGCAGGTACTTCTCTACTTCTTGACTCTTCTGACAATGGAAGAGTGGAAGAAGCCTATGATGCAAACTCATTTTCAGCTTCACCTTGATTAACTTGTTTAGGTGGTGATTTACTGGTTACTTCTCAGGAAGCCATGTGTACCTTCTTTCTTTTACCCTTGTTTCTCCTTCTAAACGGAATTTTGCTATATTAAGGAACAAAAACAAAAAACACATTCAGTGATCAGATATGATTCCACCTACAACTTTTAGCTCTATTGCACGATCTAAGAGATAAAGAAAAGAGACAACTCCTAAATGTACCGTAGCCTCCTATGTATAGATGTGGTGAACAACACATCGATAAGTAAGACTCTACTCAGACACTGCATTGTAGACACCCTAGGACGACCTAATCTGATACCACTTTTTGTCACGCCTCAAATCCCATTGGGGCGGACATGGCACCCGAAGCCGTTAAGGTCAAAGAGAACCAATCTATACGTTCACATACTTGTCGACAATGGGCTGGCATTCAATCACTTATGGTCACAACATATCAATAATAGAAATCCAATAAGAACATTTATATAAACATGAGACATGGCCGTTAGGGCCATATGGTCATAAAGGTACAACGTTCCTTTCTTTAATTGTACAACGTCTACAAAGCCTCTAACAGATACAAAACAAAAAATATAGTCGGGACAATTTCCCACTTTATATACAATGCTTATGCAGTACCAAAACCACATATATATATGACTCAGAAAACCCCAAACCAAACTGGAGCTCACCAATGTTCTGTAGATGAGCCGCAGCCTACTGAGGAGGTCTACTAGTACCTGTACCTACAGCTAGTAAGGTAAGTCCCCCAAGGGACGTCAGTACAAAGAATGTACTGAGTATGTAAGGCTATAAGTAACTGTATGAGATATAAGAACTTTAATAGAATCAATAACAATATAGATAAACTACCATACGGTATATGTGTGGAATCATGTACATTACTTTCTTTACTTTCCTGTACTTTAATTTACTTTATTATCCATCATCACTATACTGTACGTCATCAATCATTAATCATATAATGCCCGGGCCCAACCGATCAGTGGGAAATAACATAATAATCGGGATCGACAGCCATGCGGATGTTCCTTTCATCCCATGGGATACCACCCGTAATAATGGGATCGAAATTCATGCGAGTGTTTATTTCACTCCATGAGATACCACCCATGCTATAAAACACATTCAGTGATCATATATGATTCCACCTACAACTTTTAGCTCTATTGCACGATCTAAGAGATAAAAAAAGAGACAACTCCTAAATGTCCCGTAGCCTCCTACGTATAGATGTTGTGCACAACACATCGATAAGTAAGACTCTACTCAGACACGGCTTTGTAGACACCCTAGGACGACCCACTCTAATACAAATTTTTGTCACGCCTCAAATCCCATTGGGGCGGACATGGCACCCGAAGCCGTTAAGGTCAAAGAGAACCAATCTATACGTTCACATACTTGTCGACAATGGGCTGGCATTCAATCACTTATGGTCACAACATATCAATAATAGAAATCCAATAAGAACATTTATATAAACATGAGACATGGCCGTTAGGGCCATATGGTCATAAAGGTACAACGTTCCTTTCTTTAATTGTACAACGTCTATAAAGCCTCTAACAGATACAAAACAAAAAATATAGTCGGGACAATTTCCCACTTTATATACAATGCTTATGCAGTACCAAAACCACATATATATATGACTCGGAAAACCCCAAACCAAACTGAAGCTCACCAATGTTCTGTAGATGAGCCGCAGCCTACTGAGGAGGTCTACTAGTACCTTTGCCTACAACAAGTAAGGTATGAGATATAAGAACTTTAATAGAATCAATAACAATATAGATAAAATACCATACGGTATATGTGTGGAATCATGTACATTACTTTCTTTACTTTCCTGTACTTTACTTTACTTTATTATCCATCATCACTATACTGTACGCCATCAATCATTAATCATATAATGCCTAGGCCCAACTGATTAGTGGGAAATAACATAATATTGGGATCGACAGCCATGCGGATGTTCCTTTCATCCCATGGGATACCACCCGTAATAATGGGATCGACATTCATGCGCGTGTTTCTTTCACTCCATGAGATACCACCCGTTCTATAACAATCGGGATCATCTCTATGCTGGGCTATAAGCCGCCTCGAGCTGCCACCCGAACATAACCATATTGAGTTGCTTACTTTATGTAATCTTTGAAGTTGTTATAGTGGTGGTTATAACAATATGAATCCTTTTTGGAACAACAAAAGAGAACATCTGAAATTTGATAGTAAATATATATTGAGGTACTTTAGAACATTTCGGAAATGAGTAAGTACAATAACAAGGTGAATACTACATGCTACAGAAGGATACGGAAAGAGTAACCTTACATACCTTATCTTCTCACTACGTGGGTAAAATGATTCAACTCCTTCCTTATGTGTTACTCTACAACACAAGTACGTAATGGAGCTAACATTAAAAGCTAAATATATTTCAAGTTTATGAAATGGCAATTAGTTACTTAATGGGAAGTAAAAACTGCCCAACCTCCTAACCATATGGTGCATAACTCCCCCCTTATTTATACTGCCATAAAACCTTATTCCAACCCCTTACATTATAACTTACTACCTTACCAAGAAAACACCACCAAAACAGTCCACAAACCAACATAAATGTTACAAACCGATAGGATTACCTACCTAGTTTATCCTTTACATTTCCACTCCAACGAAACTCCATATATTCATTCCATAAGGTCACCATACAGCCTTCCAAAGTAACATACCAAAAACAGTCCAAAATAGTTCAAAAATTCAGTTTAACATAACAAGAGAATATTCTCTTTTCACTACACCAAACGTTCCATATACAAACACGTATAAACATTTCCATGAAGCCATACATAAATAGAAATGAACCAGGGAAAGAACCACACTTTAAAATACTGAAATTTAATCCTCCAACTTTATTTCTTCAAGACCTTAAGCTCCTTTACAAGTTTACATCACAAAGATGGCAAATCCTTTAAAATTAAGCACAAGTGGACTGTTTCACAATAAGTGGACTGCTATATATATTTTAAACAAAACCAACATGATTACCACAAACTATTATACAAATGTTAAATCAATATATAAGGTTAAATACTTACCAAAAGTTGCAAGTGGAAGATTTGTCCAAAGGGGTGTTTGGTTAGGGTTTGAGAGAGGAGAGAGTGTTTTAATTTTTAAAGACTGTTTTCAGCAGAGAAATGAATGGAAAATAAGCTGAAATGAGCTTTATATACTACCGCTTGAACCTACTCTTTAGCTCATTCTTATCCACTCTTTTTGATAAAAAATAGTCCAAGTAGGTGATGCACCTACTTGGCTATACAAGCTGTCCAAAACAGTCCATTTACTTACTTTATTTCTACTTGGATCATGTCTTGTTGGGCCTGAATTAATAGTAGGTGTTGGGCTGGTCATCTTTCCATTTTTATGTACTTACATTGGGCCTCAATTGATTCCATTAAATTATATCTAAATGCAGCCCAATATTTTAATTAGGTGATACACCTACTATCTTAATTAAGTCACGGAAGCACCTCGTTTATGTTCTCCCCTTTTTCCAACGTCGTAATCCTTCTACTTTAATTCACCACTTAACTTTAATTTTTACACTTAGTTACATCCTTATTCTCTCAAGTTTAAATACTTTTACCCATGTTAGGTTGGTCGCACAAGTTTCAAAAATGTACGGGGTGTTGTACTTGAATCAAAGAACTAGTTAGTCCATTACCTATTGCTACAAGTCCGTACCATTTTCCATATAATTAAGAGTTGTATCTATAGAAAATGGGGCATTACAGTTAAGCAAGAGCATATCTCCAAGAAACAAAAAACTCCTCCTCTGCCCAAGGGAAATATAGAAAAAGGTGTCTCGATTCTAGGTCGCTCCAACCTCAAAAGAAATGTCAAAAGGAAGAGAAATTTGGATACTAAAAAGAAAAAAGGGAAAGCCAAAACTCAACTCGCATCTCCAGTAATGTCGGATCTAACTCTGAACATAGTATCAACACCTTGAGATATTATTTGACCACCTTTGATAAGGGAGAAAAAGTGGGGAATAAAACTCTAATTCATGAGCCACTACCTACTTCAGTTGTCACACAATATAAGAGAAATAGGGATGAAAGACACTCCAAAGAATCCGTAGACCCTCATCCTATGGTGGTTCCCTAGTTGTTAAATAGCAAAGTTCTAGGAAAGCGTACGATTATCAAGGAGCAAAGGTTATGCACAGATGGGTTGACTGACAAGTATCCCTAGATTTTTGCTACTATTAGGTATCATGGTTTTGAGATCTTTAAACCACCTCAAATTCCATTTGTGGAAAATTGGGTTTGAGAGTTTTATGAAGCTTATGGCCAGTTTCTGCCCCCCAAAAGGAAGAAGACCAAGCCCTAATAAATAAGGGATGTTGTTGTAATCAAAGGAGTCAAAGTTAAGTGTGATGAGTTCTTGATTAATTTAGTTTATGGATGCATGAACAATGTGTCACACTACCTTGCTATAAGATTAAAGAAATCTATTGATAATCTTTGGGGTTGGCTAGTCCCTTGCTTAGTAATGGTACACTACCGTTGATTGTACCAAGGGTCCCAATTGAAAAGAGAAACATTAGTTTTGAATCCCGTTGTTGATTGAATTTCATCTCTAGTAACTTCATGCCATCACAAACTAAGTCAGTTATTTGTCACCCCAAGTACGTATTATTGGGCACTATTAGTCTAAAAGAGAGGTTAAATCTTGCTCAAATAGTTGCTCCAAAAAATTGTCATGCAACCTCAACTAAAGTAAGCTTTCATGTTATTCCTGGGTCTTATCACAGAATTATGCCGAAGGGTAAAAGTTCCCTTCGACTTAAGAGGGATGTTGAGTATACTCCTACCTCTAATGTTGACAAAACCAGGATTGAGGCTAGCCAATAAGAAGCAAAGAAGAAATCCCAGGTTGATACATCCCCGATAGTTGATGTTGAGACCCTAGAGGGTGATACCTCCATACTTTCCCACTACTTTTCGTACTAATCTGCCACAGCCTGGTGCTCCTAAACCTCTTTTGACTTAGGTTACAATTCTCAGGATGGGTAATACGACTTTTGTAGATGATTAAAGGTTAGCCCGGCTAGAGGTGGATATACCATCCATTGTTTAGATGTCCATAGATGTTGCTTTGTCCCCACTACAAAAGGAGATGAGAGGATATAGAGAGACACTAAGGCTCTTTAGGGAGAGATTGGATGACCTGAGTACAATAGTTATAAAAGGTCGATAATAGCAGGGCTAGGGTAGCCAGAGTATGGATTAGGTATGCATATAGACTGTGATTGCTTTGGTGAAGACCAAGTTGGATTAGCTATGATCCATCTTTCTAGGTTGACCCTCAGGATAGCACATCTATTTTTGATACTGAGGCTACACAGGTTCCTACCCAGGATACAGAACATGTTTCAATTACTACAAAGGTGATTGATGATGATTAGGATGCCTCTGAGATTGTGTATGAGGATAAGGGGGAGATTGTGGTATAGAGTACAGGTGTTGATATTGATCCACCTTCTGAGATTCAGGTTGATATCTAGGCTATCGAGGAGGTCATTTATATTGACGCTTTGGTGAGGTCAACTCAGAAAACTTCATAGATTGGTGGTAGCGGGTCTATACCTACTGAGGAGACATTTGATCCTGCTACTAACCCAGAGGTTACATTGGAGGTACCTATTGTGACTCCAGATCCAGCCCTCTAGATTACAGATTAAGGCCACTTCTATAAGCCACACATCATATCAGGCTTAGCACCTTTCTGGAAGACCCTTCCACTCATTCTTCTCTTATATTCTAGTCCTATTGCATTGAGACAATGCTTTATTATGAGTTGGGGGTACTATTTTGGATTTGTAATATTTTCATACTTTGATTCGGATACTATTTTGATTTGGGTTGTAATATTTTGGATGATTTTGACTTTCATTTCATAGTTGCATGCTTTTTGAACATTATTTGATTGGGTTTTGTGATTTTAATATTATTTTCTTATTTCTTAGTGTAGTAATTAGTAGTGTTTTTGACGAATAAAGCTCTTTTTAGTTTGGTGCTCATGTGGAAGTGTGCTAGCCATAAAACACTTTAACTCAAAGAGTACTCTTGCAGAGATTTTCAATTGCATGACACTTGAAAATGAAAAATTGGTTTAAGAATTGACCCACCTTTCATAATGTGCCCATCTTTCAAAATTTTAGTTGGTTGACTTGAAGTGGTTAGGCATTTATTTTTGTCATTATTCGCATTTCACTTTGACTACTTTATTACCTCCCTCGATATGTGCAATGAATATGGTATATCAATTGAGGAGTTGAAAGTGTTGCTTTGAGTATGTAGTTGATTGCCATAGGTGGTGAGGCTTCGATTTGGTCTTGTACCATGAGTCCATATAAAACTTGCTCGGTTGGTCTACCGCTAAGCATAAAGCATTCTGACATTGGAGAAATGAGCTTAGGCCATAAATTGAAGTGAGCCTTTGAAATTGACCATAAAGACTTTATCATTATGAGTTGACTGACCAAGATTTACCATAATTTGTACATTGTACCCTTTTTTGGAACAATCGTGTTACAAGTAATAACCCATTCTTCTACGATACCCTCTTTTGAACCAAAACTACATTGAAGCATTTAGGAGATGCCTTAAACCAACTTAGGCCAAACCCCTAAGTTGGGGGTGAAGGAATTGTTGGGTGTAACTTATGGTTAGACGTACATAAAATCGGGGACCATTTACTTCCTTCTCTAGTTAATCCTAGTATCCCTTGAAAATATATAAAAAAGAGAGAAAATGAATAAAAAAGAGTTGAAATTGTAGATTTTTTATGTAAATAGTAAGTCGTGTTAGTTTGAAAAGGATGAGAGAAGGAAGTTAGCAAGTACAACATCAAGAATTGGTCTATAGTATGGCTGAATGAGTGAATTTGGGGGAATATGTAAGTTGAGGTCACATATAGTGCTTCAAGTAGGTAGAGTCACTTTAAACATATTTTATCCTACCTTACCCATTGCCTACATTACAAGCCATCTAAAGACCTTTGTGATCTCCAACTAAGCATGTTCTATTGTGTTGAAATGGAAAATAAGGGCAAGCCTATGGTATGGTAGTCGTGGGCCCCACTCAGGCATCACAATAATAATAAAGGTAAATAATGCTCAAATAAGTCCAATATCAGCCCCCATACGGGGCATCAGAATGATAATAATCTCTTAAGTCAATAATAATGTTCACATAAGCCCCTTCACAGGCAACACGATAAATTAATGATCTCATGGTAAATTTTCTAACCCACAACATACTTTACACTAATGGTTAACTACCCAGCCCGATCCGAAGAAAGTTAAGCCATAACCTACCTTCAAAGTCAAAACACGTGCCCATACCCTTCAACTATGAGCTTTTCCTTTTCACGCAGCCTCAGAACAAATCAAATCTATCAAAAATACAATCTACACTTCTAAAGGAGTCCAACAATACCCATATTAGCAACTTTTGTTTCGGATCCAAAAATAGTTTGAAAATTGACCCCGAAGGAAAAAGGGTAAAATCAGAATTTTATTAAAGAATCAAGTTTTCAATACTCTAAGGATTCTTACTATGAAAACCCATTGAAAAACAAGTTGAAGTTGAGCTTGAAATCGAAGAAAACCATTTTCTCTCTTTATCGGGTGAAACCCTAAAAAAATCCATATTTTGAAGATGATTTAGAGAAATAATTGATGAATAAGGATGGAATTCACGTTTAGAATCTCACCCAAGTACAATATGATGAAAAATTGTCTTTGAAATCACCAAAACTGAGACCCCAAAGCTTGAAAATGGAAGAAAGGAACAAAAGAGAAGAAAAAGGAATTTTATACAGTGATGTCGCCTAGGTGATTAAATGGTTGACTAAGCAACGTCGCCTGAGCGGCCAGACTACCATTGAAGCAGTGGTCACTTACCACGCATGTAACCGCTAAGGTAGTACATTTTATTCCAATGTGGCATCATTAAGCGGTAATTCCATCGCTAAGGTGATAGTGCTGGGTCAGTCAACACATTGCTAAGGCCGCCCTTTGGTCAGCCTAGGTGCTGCGCTAAGGAGACCAAATGGTCGCTTAGGCGGTTGCACTAGAAAATTACTGGAAAATAAGGACTAAAAATGACCCCGAATGGACCCTTAAAATTTGTTTGGGACGCCACATAAATGAATCAATAATTCTACTATGCCAATTTTTATGTTGCGGACTCAATGGAACCATCGGATTTATAAAAAGAGGTTGTTATCAACAAGTTAGCTCTCGATACCCCTTCTGAGAGGTCAAAATTATAAACAAAGGCTCAAAACCCAAACCAACCACTCTATTGACCCATAATCGACATTCTGGATCTAATGGAACTAACAGAATCACCATCCGACGCTTGGATCACAAAATGTTGACCAAATCAAACTAATCATTTTCAAGGCTACTCTAAGTCTCAAACTCACTCAAATCACTCCCGAACGCTTCGGGGACTATTCCAACCAACCCCACAACTCATAAATGGAATATAGCAACACGAGGTAGGAAAAAGCTCAAAAAATGGCAAAATCTAAAAATCAGAACTAGGATTGTTACATCACTTTATCGAGTGAAACCGCAAAAATTCAAGTTTAAAATCCAAGTTTAAAAGATGATAACATGATTTAATCAAAGGAAAATGATCAAAAGTAGTTTAGAAGCTTACCGAAATCCATGTTGATGAAAATTCCCTTTAAAATCTCTTAAAATCGTGCTCTCTAAGCTTAAAAATGCTAAAAATGGGCCAAAGTCACAAAAATGGAGTATTTATACTTACACGACCCAACTCACAGATCATGCGGGCACATACCCAACTCAACCCTAGATAGGATAATCCTTACTACCCAACAATTCAATTAAGTGAGGAAGTTAAATAAATAATCTATAAAAGAAGGAAATTCCTTAATCATGAATAAAACTCTTGTTTAGTACATTTAATAGATAAAAACAATGCATAAAAGAAATAACTGTGATTCCCCAGAACCTAATCTAAATTGGTACAAGAGCACTAAGCAATTAAAAAAAGAATCCAGGACATAGCATCCATATGAGAATAAAAAGATAGGAGATGTTGAAGAATAACCACCATCGTACCTATAGAAACTCCGACTAACCTACAACATGGCTACACCCCTAAATGAAAGTATAGTAAATGTACTAACAGTACAATCACACATATTGTTAGGTATCAGTGGCCGACCAAGGTTAGAAACATATAACAACATATTGCAAACAAGAAGAGATCATGACAAGCATACAAGCTTAATAACTGAACATACTTAACTTACTTCATCTTCCAACCTTACCTCCTTTCCATTACTATAGCATTATTAATTTACCCTTAAAGCAGGACTAACACACACAATTCCATGAATCAACCTAACCCACATTTCTTACACACTCACCTTGTTATAACAACTCTACACTTCTCTCTCTCTCTCTCATCAATCCTCTTTCGTGATAACCCTTGATCCCTATTATACTACCATTAACCATCGGGAGTGCAATAACCAAGAAAATTAATAGCATCAACAACCTTGTAAGAAGGGACACTACAATATACATCAATATACACAGGAGAATAATATTTATACATAATCCAGGACGTACCTTATATTCACACTTTGCTACAACGCACATTTACAGCCATCAACGTAACTGGTCATTCTCATCAAATAACCAGTCCACACAACGAACCACGATCTATCATCAACATAAACATAACTCAGTCCACTGAAGGACCTATAATATCTTATCAAATAATTGATCCACACGAAGAACCACAATCAATCATCAACATAACTTGGTCCACTCAAAGAAACACCAACAACATCTCAATATCATTCTCAATATTATATACCAACCTCTCCACCATAAATATATATATGATCTCAATGAAATGCTCTATACAAATGATAACCAGCCATCACAAGTATGTCCAAAGGCTAATTCACCACTTATCAAATAAGAATTATCAAACCAAATCATCAATCATAAGCATGTCCGAAGACCAATCAATCAAGTATCCATTTTTGGAGTGTCTATTTCACTAAAGATCGATGTCTACACTTTAATTCAACATCAAATTTCATTCATCAATTTATCACTCTTTTATTCCTATCGAAACTAGTAAATTCAGTTACTAACTAGTAACCCATACACTCAAGTCATCACTAATTTGATGACACTATCACCTTTAGTCGATTATTCAACCACTCGGCTCTCTTCAACGTACAATTCTAACTAGAGTCATACACCTTTACTCATATTACTTTATAGAACTTTGTAATGCCCCCAAATATTCAAATTAATAGTATAGCTCCAATATACCATTTCTATAAAATCAAAACACCTTCTACATGACGCTTCATTAACTCGACTGTTGCGATCTTTGAAAATTTGCTTACTTAAAATTATAGCGGTATTTTAATGAATTAAATTGGGTTATTTATGTAAATTACCATGACTATAATCTTCATATATATAATATTAAATAGTAGATATATTTTAAAATTTTGGGACAACCTACTTTTTTATTTTAGGCAGCCACCCTTCTAGGGTGTTCTTGGGGTATTTAAATGTACCTTATGCCCAAATATTGCACCTCCTCTCATATTTATATTCCCTTAAGTCTAATAAACCTTATTAACTCCATATTAATCAAATTATCCCATAAAATCACCAGAGAATCTTGTTCCTTTTGAGATAAAATCAAAGACACACCCTACCTTGTTGAAAATACTTGAAACTTGTTTTTGAACTGTGCAGTGTTTAGTAGTTTTATCATATCTTGTTGTATATAGTTCCATTTTAAGTAAACAAATATGTTTTAGAAATATTAAACATAGATCTACAACTTTTATTCTTGTGACAAAGGCTGATTTGGATGTTACGAATTCAAAAGAGAGGACGCAAGTGTGGATAAGTTCTGACAAGTTTTCTGATTTGGAAATCCCCTATGTGTTATTGTTAGTGTTTTGATAATATCATTTTGAACAAAAAGTTTTTTTCGATAATTTTGGATTCTTTCCAATCCTAATACATATACCTAAAACTTTCATGAGGCTATAAGGTTTGGTTTTGTCGTTTACCTATTCAAAACCAAGTTACAACATGAAACAGTAGGGCTGTCCAAATTTACTGCTTTGAGGATTAGGTGTAATTTGCATAAACAATGCTTAATTTTGATGCTAATATTGGTTCATATAAATATTATTGGGTTACTATAAATTAAAAAGGGTACTTAATTGTATGTTCAAGGTTGTGTATACTCATGTACAAGCTAAGGAACTTGATATGTTATTTGGTCTACGACTTAGGCTCTTGAAGTGTGGTTGGACTGCGTATGTGCTAAAAGGCTAAGGTTTGTGTATAATCTTGAACTCGTACTCTTGTTAACTAATGAAGTATTTGAAATATTATCTAGGTACCTTGGCTACCTTCTTGTTATCTTACATTGAAATTTTGGTATCCTCGGAGTTTTGTAAGACACTTGTTTAACTCTCCCACTTGTACGAATTGCTTGATCACTTGGCATCCTTGTTGGGACTTTGTCCTTCTTGTGGTGGTGACTTTGTCAATATTGTAATGCCTCTTGATTCGAATATTTTTCCATTTGACTATGGATTTGTGCTTTGTCTTAATTATGGAAGTTGTCCATTTTACGTACGAACTAGAAATCCATTTTTAATATGGTTCTTGATTCTCTTGATAATTGGATTTCGACCCTTCTTGATACAGGGCTTCAACCCTTCTTGATATAGAGCTTCGGTCTTTCTTGATATTCAATTATGCTTGGTGTGGTGGCATGATGTACATATTAGGCGAAGCTTGTTATTTGACCTCTTGTGAACTAGTTCTTGGGCTTTTTTGATACTTAAGCCTTTAAATATTGAGTAGATACTTTTGATACATTTTTTTTCTTGATTTATTTATATATGTTCCAATTGAGCTGCTGATTACTTTGGAGGGAATCTGAGAATCTAACGACTTCGAGCCCAATGTTTATACATCACTAGGCTTTATGCTTAGCGATAGGTGTTTCCATCGTAAGGGATCTTCGGGAGGATGCTTGAAGATGACCATTGGAAGTAGGATTCACATTTGCATACAGGCATCGATACTTTGTAGTAATTTTTGGGACTTGCATATGATCCATGTGATATACATATATATGTAATTTTGAAGGTTAGTTTGTAATTTAAATTTGGTAACTAGTTTGGCTATTTTAGGGCATGTAAACTAGAGTTTTGTAATGTACTGAATTTATATTTTGTTTTGTAATTATGTATAAAGGATAAACTTGCTCTCTTTTGACACTTAAGAGTTTCGTAATTATTCATAACGTGGATCTGTAGTGGTGTGAAATGATAAATAAAATCTCGTAAGATACCTGCTGATTTGTTTTGAAAGGTTCCTCCGTCATAGATTGAAAGACTTACTTCGTTTAAACTTGGGATAAGATGAATTACTTAATGGAAAACCTTTGTACCTTTAACTATTTTGAATGGGCCTAATTCTATAACTAGATTATGATTAATATGTTTTGAGTTAAGATCCTCTAGACACCTCAAGTATCATATTAACTTTTGTTTTAGAAGTAGCGTTCTCCTGAGAGGGTCTCTACAAGCTTTGGTATTAGAGCATGGTCATGTCCTAGGTAGTCTACAAGATGTATCTAGTGGAGTCTTCCTTGTGGGTGTCTTCTGTACCACACTTATAATCAGAAGGCTACAGGGCATTTAGGATTATTTACTATTTATGGTTCTAGTACTTTTTGTTGTGATTTGCTGGTATACTGGTTGCTCTTTAAGAGGGCTTTTATTATTGCATTTACTTTCTTACATGGCTAATATTTTTATTGCATCTAGTGTGCATATGCATCATATATATGTCCCTAATGCAATGTGATCTTCCATTTTGAAGGAATTAAGTTATGGCTTCTTCCTCTAATAGACCTATGGAAGCAGCTCGTGAAGGTTTAGGCGACTCTAATGCCCAACCTCATGCACTAAAAGGAATGGGAGAATGTTTTTCTGATCTTACTTTCCCACGTACTAGTGGATCTGAAGTTGGGAATAATTAGGGTGTAAGAGTTGGACAACATGCTCGCATTAGTCATAGTACTCATGTTATGAATCCTCCTTTTCAATAGATGGCTGAATTCTTCCACCACTTGGCTAAAATAATGCATAAACTCAATGGTATAAACTATGAGAAAATGATAAAGATGGGTGGAGTTGAGTTTGAAAGCACTGTTGATCCTACCACTGTTGAATAGTGGCTTGAGCATATTGAGAGGGTATTTTATGGCCAAGGCAAGACTCGCATACCTACTTGTGCACAATGTGGGAAGAATCATTATTGTACTTGCAAGAGGGCTTCTGGTACATGTTTAATTTTGGGAGCTTTGACCATAAGGTTAAGTATTGTCCTAATCCTAATCATATTTCTCCTCTATGCACTAAAGGCTCTTTTCAGAAGCCTACTACTAATCCTCCCCAAGGAAATATAGGAGCAAGGTCTAAAATAACACAAGTAGCGGGTGTAAAAGGAACTAATCAAGCCAGTGGGTAAAGGATGATGTACAAGCTTATGCTATAAGATAGAGGGATGATCATGATGGACCGGACGTGGTTGTCGGTAAATTTCACTTATTTGGCTTATGTATGTTTACACTAGTTGATCATGGTTCTACCTATTCCTATGATTTCTTGTCACTTTTTTTTCCTAAAAATGTGAAATCTATGTGTATTAAATATAATGTACTGGTCAAGAGTCCTTTGGGTCATCAGGTTGTTTGTAATTGAATTTACCGAGCTCATCCCTTCATGATTCAAAATCTAGTCTTCCCTGCTGATTTGATTGAAATGCCTTCCCAAGACTTTGATGTTATTATTTAGATGGATTGGCCTTACAAATACCATGCAGTAGTGGATTGTAGGTCAAAGCGTGTGACTTTAAAACAACCTACATTTTCACACATCACTGTTCAAGGTGAAAGGTCATTGACATCTAGCATTATTTGTATGGTATTGACAAGCAAGATAATTTGTCAAGGCTATGATGCATATCTTGCTCATATAGTTGATACATGGTTGGAGACTCCTAGTCTCAAGGACATACCTACTATGTGTGATTTCCCTAAAGTCTTCTCCAAAAATATTCCTGGGTTGCCTCCAAAAAGAGAAGTTGAATTTATAGTACCCCTATTTCTATCATTCCTTATAGAATGGATCCAGTAGAATTAAGAGTTGAAAGTTCAATTGCAAGAGCTTCTTAAGAAAGGTTTCATCCATTCTAGTGTTTTTCCTTAGGCTTTGCATTGACTATCGACAATTAAACAAAATAACAATTAAGAACATATATCCACTACCAAGGATTGATGATTTGTTTGACCAGCTGAAGGGTGCTAAATTATTCTCAAAAGTTTATTTGAGATCTGGGTATTACCAACTACGAGTAAGATATCAAAATGTCCCTAAGACTGCCTTTAGAACTCAATATGGTCATTATGAATTTTTGGTGAGACCATTCGAGTTGACAAATGCTCTTGTAGTGTTCATGGATCTAATGAATAGAATATTTAAACCTTATCTTGATCAATTTGCATTGGTCTTTATAGATTATATTTTAATATATTCCAAGAATAATGACGATCATGATAAACAACTTTGAATTATTTTGCAAATTTTGAAGGAGAAAGAACTCTATGCTAAGCTTTCCAAATGTGGATTTTGGCTTAATGAAGTTTCCATCTTAGGACACGTTGTGTCAGCTAAAGGTGTGAAGGTTGATCCTAGTAAGATTCAAGCAATTATTGAATGGAAACCGCCTAAAATTCCGACTGAAGTAAGAAGTTTCTTGGGCCTAGCAGGATACTATAGAAGGTTTGTGAAAGGCTTCTCCATGGTAACCTCTCCTTTGACTAAACTTTTGAAGAAGGAAGTAAAGTTTACTTGGGATGAAAAATGACAAGAGAGCTTTGAAACTCTCAAATCCTTATTGACACAAGCTTCTATACTTACTCTACCAATTCAAGGGAAAGAGTACGTGATATATAGTGATGCTTCTCATTGTGGTCTAGGATGTGTTTTAATGCGGGAAAGGAAAGTTATTTCTTATGCCTCTCAGAAATTGAAACCACATGAATTGAATTATCCTACCCATGATCTTGAACTAGCTGCTATAGTGTTTGCCTTAAAAATATGGAGGCATTATTTGTATGGAGAAAAATGCCATATATTCACTGATAATAAGATCTTGAAGTACATGGGTACACAAAAAGAGCTGAACTTGAGGCAACTTAGATGGCTTGAACTCATCAAAAATTATGACTACACGATTGACTATCATCTAGGTAAAGCCAATATAGTTGCAGATGCCTTTAGTCGCAAATCCATCGCAAGTTTATCTTTGAGTCTTTTGCCCTTGCTTCTTGAGTTAAGAGCCATGAATTCTTGTTTTGTACTTGGTACAGATGGTTCGGTTGTTGCTAAATTGCAAGTCAAGCCAGTATTACTTGAACAGGTGAAAGAAGCACAAAATTTGGATGAGAAGCTCATAAAATTGACCAAAGAAGTTCAAAATGGGGAAAAGCTTGATTTTACATTGGGGAGGATAGAGTCCTATTTTACCAAAATAGGTTGTGTATCCCTAATGACGATAATTTGAGGAGATAAATCCTAAATGAAGCACATATTTCACCATATGCAATGCATCCTGGAGGTACCAAGATGTACCAAACCATCAAGGGACACTATTGGTGGAATGGTATGAGAAAGATATTGTAGAGTTTATTTCAAAATGTTTGATTTATCAGCGAATAAAGGCAAAGAATCAAGTTCCATTATGTTTACTTCAACCCTTATTAATGCTGAAATGGAAATAGGAGAAAATAACCATGGACTTTGTTTCTGAAATGGAAATAGTAGAAAATAACCATGGACTTTATTTCTTGACTACCTCGTACTCAAAGAAATCATGATGCAATTTGCGTTATAGTGGATAGGCTAATAAGGAGTGCTCACTTCTTGGCAGTCACAATGGATTACTTACTTGAAAATTTAGCAAAATTATACATTAACAAAATAGTGAGACTGCATGGAATCCCTATTTTTATTGTATCTGACAGAGAACCAAGGTGTACATATAGATTTTGGGCCATCTTACACGAAGCTTTGGGTACTAGGTTAAACTTTAGTAGTTTATTTCATCCCCTAACAGACAGTGAATCAGAAAGGGTAATCCAAATTTTGTACGATATGCTTCGAGCTTACATTATTGAGTTTGAGGTTAGTTGGGATGAACACTTGGCTTTGATAGAATTTACTTACGATAATAGCTACCAGGCAAGTATTGGAATGCCTCCTTATGAAGCTTTATATGGAAGGAAATGTCGGACTTCTCTTTGTTGGGGTGAAGTTGGTGAAAGGAAACTTGTTGGTCCTGAAACTGTGCAATAAATGAAAGACAAGGTAAAGGTGATCAAGGCTCATCCAAAAATAGCTTCAGATAGACAAAAGTCTTATGTTGATCGTCAGAGACGTGAAATTTATCACCAAGTTGGTGATATGGTATTCTTAAAAGTTTCTCTATGGAAGACGATTATAAGATTTGGACAAAAAGGAAAACTTAGTCCTCAATTTATTAGGCCATATGAAATACTCGAAAGAGTTGGGCTAGTTGCATAAAAACTAGCTTTGCCACCTGAATTAGATAAAATCCACAATGTCTTCCATGTTTCTATGCTTAGAAGATACTGCTTAGATCTATCTCATGTTCTTACTATTGAATCCATTGAGGTTAATCCTGACTCGACATATGAAGAAGAACATATATAGATCATGGTGCATGAAGTAAAACAACTGAGAAATAAAAGAATTCCCTTGGTAAATGTACTTTGGAGAAATCATTCGGGCAAAGAAGCAACCTGCGAGTGAGAAATAGACATGAGAACCCAATATCCACATCTGTTTCAAGACTAGTCAGGTAAATTTTAGGATGAAATTTCATAAGGGGGAGAGAGTTATAATGCCCCCAAATATTCAAATTAATTTTATAGCTCCAAAAAACCATTTATATAAAATAAGAATACCTCCTACTTGACACTTCATTAACTCGAGTATTGTGATCATTGAAAATTTTCTTAATTGAAATTATAGTGGTACTTCAATAAATTGACTTGGGTTATTTATGTAAATTACCATGACTATAATTTTCCTAGATATAATATTAAAGAGTAGAGATAATTTAAAATTTTGGGGCAGCCTAATTTTTAATCTTGGGCAGCCACCCTTCTAGGGTGTTCTTAGGGTATTTAGAATATTTAAATATACCTTATGTCCAAAGATTGCACCTCCTCTCTTATTTTTGTTCCCTTAAGTCTAAGAAACCTACTGAAATCCATCTTAGTCAAATTATCCCATAAAATCACAAGAGAATCTTGTTCCTTTTGAGCTGAAATCAAAGCCACACCCTACCTTGTGGTAAGTACTTGAAACTTATTTTTGAACTTTGTAGTGTTTAGGTAGTTTTATCATATCTCGTTATGTAGAGATCCATTTTAAGTAAACAAATATGTTTTGGAAATATAAATCATAGCTCTACAGTTTTTATACTTGTGGCAAAAGCTGATTTGGATGTTACAAATTCAAAATAGGGGACGCAAATGAGGACAAGTTCTGTCCAGTTTTATGATTTGGAAATCCCCTATGTGCTACTGTTAGTGTTCTGATAATATCCTTCTATAAAAAAAGTATTTTTCAGTGATTCTGGATTATTTGCAATCCTAAGACATATACCTAAAACTTTTATGAGGCTCTAAAGTTTGGTTTTGATGTTTACCTATTCAAAACTAAGTTACAACATGAAATAGTGGGGCTGTCCGGATTTACTGCTTTGAGGATTAGGTGTAATTTTCACAAACTACGCTTAATTTTGATGCTAATATTGGTTCATATCAACATGATAGTGTTGCTATAAATTAAAAAGGATACTTAATTGTATGTTCAAGGTTGTATATACTCATGTACAAGCTAAGGACCTTAATACGTTGTTTGGTCTACGGCTTAGGCTCTTGAAGTGTGGTTGGACTGCGTATGTGATAAAAGGCTAAGGTTTGTTTATAATATTGAACTCGTACTCGTTTTAACTGCTTAAGTACTTGAAATATTATCTCGGTACCTTGGTTATCTTCTTGTCACCTTATATTGTTGTTTTGGTATCCTTGTAGTCTTGCAAGACACTTGTTTAACTACAACACTTGTACGGATTGCTTGATCACTTAGCATCTTTGTTGGGACTTTGTCCTTCTTGTGGATGTAACTTTGTCACTATTTTCATGCCTCTTGATTTGGTTCTTTTTCCATCTTGACTATGGATTTATGGTTTGTCTTGATTATGGAAGTTGTCCATTTTAAGTACAAACTAGAAAGCCATTTTTAATATGGTTCTTGATTCTCTTGATTATTGGGTTTCGACCCTTCTTGATATAGGGCTTTGACCCTTCTTGATATAGGGCTTCGACCCTTCTTGATACAGTACTTTGGTCCTTCTTGATATTTGATTATGCTTGGTGTG
Source organism: Capsicum rhomboideum (assembly GCA_031232105.1). Lineage (NCBI taxonomy): Eukaryota > Viridiplantae > Streptophyta > Magnoliopsida > Solanales > Solanaceae > Capsicum > Capsicum rhomboideum. The sequence continues at coordinate 38,785,875 of CP124719.1, read as the reverse complement.
ACGGTATGATGTACATATTGGGCTAAGCTTATTATTTAACCTCTTGTGAACTAGTTCTTGGGCTTTCTTGATACATGAGCCTTTAACTATCGAGTTGATACTTTTGATACATTTTTTTCTTGATTTATTTATATATGTCCCAATTGAGCTGCTGATTACTTTGGGGGGAATAGGAGAAACTAATGACTCTGATTCCAATGTTTATACACCACTAGGCATTATGCTTAGCGATAGTTGTTTCTATCGTGGGGGATCTTCGGGAGGATGCTTGAAGATGGTCGTTGGAAGTAGGATTTTTGGAGTTGTAATGAAGATCACATTTTCATATAGGCATCTATACTTTGTAGTAATTTTTGGGACTTGTATATGATTCATGTGATACACATATATATGTAATTTTAAAGGCTGGTTTGTAACTTAAATTTGGTGACTAGTTTGTTTATTTTAGGGTGTGTAGGTTTTGTAATGTACTGAATTTATATTTGGTTTTGTAATTATTTATAAAGGATAAACCTGCTATCCTTTGATACTCAAAAGTTTGGTAATTATTCATAATGTGGGTCTGTAGTGATGTGAAATGATAAATAAAATCTCGTAAGGAACTTGCTGATTTGTTTTGAAAGGTTCCTTTGCCATAGATTGAAATACTTACTTCGTTTAAACTTGGGATAAGATGAATTACATAATGGCAAACCATTGTAACTTTAGCTCTTTTGAACAGGCCTAATTCTGCTACTAGATTATGATTAATATCTTTTAAGTTAAGATCCTTTAAACACCTCAAGTATCATATTAACGTTTGTTTTAGAAGTTGCGTCCTCCCGAGAGGGTCGCTGTACACTTAGCCAAACTTGACTTTAGGTTCTTAAGTTATAATAGCACATCCTCTTATCACAATCAATCCTCCTAACTATCTTCTAGCAAGAATATCTCATATTCCAAACACACTCAATATCGTGTTCACCCATTTTAAAGTATTAAAGACTTGTTCTAAGTTTTACAAGTTCTCCTACTCCTTCTATTGTTACCCACATTCACATATTAAACTTTGTAAATCATCAAGTAATTCATAAAAATACAAACATTCTTCAAGGGATCCACACAATATACAACAACATATAATTATATCATTAATACAGTAACTCCATATTTTATCCATCCAAACTTCATGCTCGTAGCCCTAGACATAAAATCTCCCATAAACTATAGTTATTACACGTAACTAATCCAAGTTTGCTACAAATTAAACCATAACCTACCTCAACCAAAGATCTTGGAACAAGCAAGCCAAACAAAGGTTGATCTTTCCTTTAATTCATGCCTACATTAGCCCTATTGTAACACCCCGTATGTTCCAGAATCCATGAGACTACCTTAACATTTATAGAATCATTTAAACATGAGAGAGTTGGTGAATTATGCATTAATTTGTTGGGCGTAAGTGAATCATGTGCCATTGGGCCTAAATGAGGCCCAAAAATCATAAGAAAACATGGCCCAAAAATGGAAATGATCCATTCTTGTGATGACCAATCAAACATGCATTAAATGTCCAAGGATGTGGCTAAGTATTACCATTAGGTACTATATAAAGCAAGAAAAATCAGATTTTTATTGATCAAAACACACATGCCATTTTCTAGAATTTTCTCAAACATTTCTCTCTCACACAAACCCTAAGCAACAATCCTCTTGGGAAAAGATCATCATCTTGCAAGCTTTGGTAAGTATTTATTCTCATGTTTTAATATATTACATGCTTAATATGTTGTATACATAATGTTGGTTATGTTGACACAGTGTTGGACAGGTCACTATGTGTAAAACTGTCTGTTTTTGCAATCGAAAAAAGGTTTTGCCTTATAAACTTGAAAATGGACTTATGGTCTTGAAGGAAATGAACTTGATGGATTCAATATTTACATGTGGGATGTGATTATATCCTTAACTTGTTTTATCCTTGTACATAATGTTTGGAATTGTTATTGTAAAATTGTGCATGGACTTGGTGGTGTAGTGAAGGAAAAAGTGTGGTTTTGGTGATATTCATATGTGTTTTGAAACCATGGGTGTTTGTTGGAATCCAAGTGACCAAAAATATGTAAATAAAAGTTTACTTATGGCCTTGGACCATTTATTACCCAAAAGGACCCAAAAGAGACCCTTTCTGGCCGATTTGGGCATCCGCCCCTGCAGACGAAGGCACCTGCGGGCGCAGGTGCCAATGCAGGTGCTCCTGGAAACTGCCAAGAGTCACCTGCGAATGAATTTCAGCCACCTTCGGGTGCAGGTGGCTATGCAGGTCACCCAGAATATCATTTTGTATGGTTTTGTCTCTCTTTGATCCCCGAAGGCCCCTATACCCTTTTTGGATGTAATTATCAACTTATGATATCTTTTTAATGACTTCAAAGGGTCGTATGGAGGAATTTTGTACTATATTAGTTATGGATTGTTGTTCATAAGTTGTTATGAGGCAATTTGATGGAGTAATTGTGACGGAATGATAATGAGGAGTCTTAAAGGGTAAACGTGGTATGAAATGCTATTGATGTATGATATCTTGGTCAATGTGTGGAATGTTATGGTGTTTTTGGTATGATCATGCAGTGTATTATGTTATAAGGGTAAAATGACATTATATGGCATTCATATAACCCATTGTCGTCTTGTACACTTGTACGGTAACTAGTTGTTAATGTAAATTGTACTTGTGCTGTAGAGTGAAACGTAAGGAAGGAGACAGACTATTGTGTTCATATATAGGCTTGTGTATTCATACTTGGAAGTGAAGGTATGTAAGGTTACTCTTTTCGTATCCTTCTGCAGCATGCAATATTCACCTTGTTATTGTACTTACTCATTTCTGAGATGTTCTAAGGTATCTCATTTCAGGTTATCATCTATTGTTAATCACATATATCTTATTCTTTGAACTATTGTTATTCATGTGTCACATAATGGTGTACATGATTCCAAGTTCCAATAATGTTACATTCAAAGGTTCCAATAATGACATAATCATCGAATGAACTATTTCTAAGATTGAAGAAGTGAGGTAAGAAAGTCTTTATTCTTGGGTGGTATCCCAGGGGTTAAAATACCTAGCATGGGTCGATCCCAATAACTCAGGTGGTATCCCAGGGGTGAAAAGAACACCTAGCATGGGTCAATCCCGCTACTACGGGTGGTATCCTAGGGGCAAAAGAAAAGCCTAGCATGGGTCGATCCCTAAAACTGTTGATTTCCCACTGATCAGCTTGGGGGCCGGGCATTGTAAGGATGGAAGAATGAGTAGTGAATGAAGAAGTGAGTGATAAACGAATGAATAAGCATAAAAGTAAAGAAAGTAATCCACGTAATCTACATATTTACATATAGAATGGTGACTTATCTATATTGGTTATTCACTTATAATGATTCCATTGAAGTATTTATGTATCAGATAGTTCATACTCAGTACATTCTTCGTACTGACCCCCTTTGGGGAATTTACCTTACTTGCTACAGGCACAGGTAATAGTAGACCTCTACAGTAAGCTGCGGGTCATCTACTGAACTTTGGTGAGCTCCAGTTGGTTCGGGGCTTTTCTAGTCACGGTTGTACATTGGTGTTGGTATTGTAAATGTTGTGTAAAGCGGGGACTTGTCCCGAATTTAGGACGGTTATGTATGTGCTTCTGTTAGAGGCTTTTGTAGACATATGTGGGTAAATGAATGTAAGAGACGTATGTTCATTTTGACTTGATGGCCCTAACAGCCAAGTTTCACGTATGTATGTATCACATGTTCCATGATTTCTGCTATTAGCATTTTATGTCCTTACATGGTGATGTTTCTTATGGCATGCATATGAATGAATATGAGCAAAGATTGGTTTTGTCGGGCCTTATCGGCTTTAGGTGCCAGTCTGCCCCGTTGGAATTCGGGTCATGACAAAAGTGGCATCAGAGCAGGTTGTTCTAAGGGTGTCTACAAAGCCGTGTCTGAGTAGAGTCTTACTTATTGATGTGTTGTGCACCACATTTATAAGTAGGAGGCTACGAGACATTTAGGAGTTGTTTCTGTTCTTCAATTCTTAGATCGTGCATTAGAGCCAATATGGTAGTGGAATTATATCTAACCATTGGACTTGGTTTTCTTTTGTATGGTAAAATGTTGATTACAAGATGAGGTAGAGGTAAAATTAAGCAAGTAGATACACTTGCCGGAGAAGGAACCAGTAGATCACCACCTGACCAAGCTAGTTAAGGTGGGGCTGACGCTGAGGCTGCATCGCGGGCTTCTTCTACTTTTCCATCTCCAGAAGAGCTAAGAAGGAGAGAATAACCTGCAGAAGAACCTGTTATTGCTACTGACCAAGATCTCAGAAATGCAGTGCAAATGTTGACTTAGATAGTCACTGCACAAAGTCAAGGACGTGCTGGTCCAACAACAAGTGATGATGGTGCGGCTAGGGAAGCTAGTTGGCGGACACAATATTTTCTGAAGTTAGACCCTCCCACATTCACTGGGTCAGATTTGAATGAATATCCGCAAGACTTTATAGATCAAATTCAAAGGCCTTTAGATGTTATGCATGTAACTAGAGTAGAAACAGTTAAACTTGTTGCATATAGATTGAAAGGAGAGGCGATATTGTGGTATGAAGATTGGAAGAAATCTCGTGGTGTCGATGCAAATTCACTTAATTGGGAAGAATTTAAAGCGGCTGATAACGCTCAAATACACCCCAGAAAAGAATGTAAGCGATCGTTAGCAATATAATTACCCAACTTGGAGTCAGGGTCGAATCCACGAGGAATGAATGCGATAGCTTTCACCTCTAAGTGTCGCAAGCAACTAGTGCTAACACGCGATGCGATGAAAATAATACATGAAAGTAAATGGGGGGGGGGGGGGTTATTGTCTGTTAACTTGTAACTATTTAGTCTTTTGTAACTTAGGACACACAAGTTCAAGAGTAGTGAAGATGAGTTAAGACCAAGGGTATTACGGGACTTGGGGTTATGCTATCGTAAGAGTGAAATTGTGTATGGGTAACTTGAACATTTAACTACGTTTAGCTAAGGGCCTTGGGTAGGTTAGATCACAGGTACTTGGTGTTGATTTGTCAACCAAACACCAAGGTTTCACAATTGGGTTCTTTCGAACACCTCAATAGTGCGGATTATAAGACCAACCCAATACCTCAATTAGCACCCTTATGTCTAAGAGATGCTATTAAATGACATACATCAAGTTATTATTCGCACCTACTCCTCACCCTTGTCCCCTTTGTCAAGGATGACAAGAGCTCTAAAATTAATTAGAGTTTGCAACCCCTAATTTGAATGAAAGCATGGAATGAGATTAAAACCCATGGCAATTATCTAAACATAAATCAAATAAACAAAACCCATACAATTATCACATCTTATTTAAGCATAACCCCAAGTAGAGAATTTAGCTACTCATAAAATAAGAGAGAAGAAAATCACCCAAATTCTCTTCCCAAACTTCCATTGAATCCAAAATGTTTTCACGAATTTGATCCAAAAATGCAAGAATGTAACTTGTTTCTCCATAGGGTTTCACTCTCCTTTACTCTCTCTTTACAAAAAATGTCGAAAAGATCCCTTTCAGAGCTGGAAAAATTACATTTTATAGTCAAAAATCGCGCCCAGCAAAATTACGAAAATGCCACTGCACTAGCCATCTGCTGGTGCAGGTTCCAGCGAAGATGGATGACCTGCGCGCGTAGGAGGCTAGCGCAGATGGCACTGCCTCACGCTGCTTGGCTCCTCAGTCAGCCACCTGCGTGCGCATCTCATGACCTGCGTGCGCAGGTGGTTAATAATCTCCTATGGTGTTAAATCCAGCATCCTTTCTACACTTTTCGAACTCCCATTAACTCGCATAGTTAGATCGGGCTCGAATTCAACCATTACCTGCATACAAGAGCCATATAACATGAGAATATATCAAATCAATGCGAATTTCAAGATAATCCAAGCTCAAATATAGTAAGAATTGGGTAAAATGTCAACTTATCAACTTCCCCAAACTTAAACTATTGCTTGTCCTCAAGTAATCAAGAACACCTAAAGTGAAGAGAAAAGGATGCTCTTAACCATGAACAACCACAAGGGACATCACTAGACCATTAAGCCTATAAAGTTCAATCGGTTCCTCCAATAAGTCATGACAAACAAGCGAAACATGCTTTCTTTTTCACAAATCAATCCTCATTAACCAAGAGACAAATTCCTCAAACAAATAATTTTCAGGTTGGGCTGATTCTCAAGGTGTGACACAAGATTTTCCAGAGATTGTCTCATCTCCAAATTGCAAATTGTCTTGCTCATTTTCCCAAATTGAAGGTAGGACATCACTCCCTCTTTCAAGGTATCCATGCCTCTCACTTGCAAAAGTTTTCTCCACCCCCATAAGGTGATGTGATTCACTAGGGGGGTAAGTATAGAAAGAACTCCCTCTCACTCTCACAAAGAAATTCAAGTACCACACGTAGAACCATAGGCTTGCCCTTTGTGTCATTCGCCACTAATGGGGACCAACAAGGTTTTAAGTCACCAAGGACTTGCGGGCAATGACGAAGGTTCGGTTGAGAGAAAGGGTTTATACATCTCCTTTTTATCCAACTTAACTTTTAACTTCCATCTCAACCATTTTCACAATTATGCTTCTCCGAGCTCAGGCCTTTGCCTATATTGGTTCTCATTAAAATCATGCGATGTGTCTACAGAGATTGAGTGATAGACAAGAAAAAGGGTTGTCAAAGATGAAAGTGGGGTGTCATAGTATGGTCATATCCAAGAAGAAAGTGGTGAAAGGCTCAACTAGGTTAACTAGGGATAAATGTCAAGGTGGGAATTTAGGTCGAATGGTGGACAAGATGGCCTCAGGTCATTCTCTATACCAAGTTAGGTCCCGAATTTTGCCTTGAATACACGCGGGGCAAGTTCTAGACTATCATGTGTGTACAAGAATTAATCAAAAACCTCACCACACTAGGCATTTTTTCTTTAAAATAGGAAGCTAGTCTTTCCCCCAAACTTGAGCAAATGAACTTGACAACCTACTCTAAGTCAAAGACTTATGGAGCATGAGCCAGAAACTGAATTAACAGGTCACACACAAGAGGAGGCTTGGAATCACTTTGCTCTTTTCTTTTCTAAAACAAAATCATTTTATCAAATCATCTTTTTGTTTGCCACGACAATTTTGGAGGGACCTTTGAACCTCTTCAACTTCCCCAAACTTAAATTAGGGCTAGCATGCAAAAAGAGCCTGGCAAGGGCACTATCCAAATCACAACTTCACAAAGATGGGGCAATATTCGAATCAACAAAAATGGCCTGGCAAAGGCAATATCCGAATCAACACAAATGAATGGCCCGACAAGGGCAATATCCGAGTCAAAACTCATAACAAGATGGCATCCAAATAGAATCATGAATTAATATTACATACCATAAAGTAAAATGAATGAATTGGCCTGCCCCCCCACTAAAAAGTATTGCATTGTACCCAATGCAATCAATATAGGACAAAAAGGAAAGGAGTGAAAGACAAAACTCCCTGAGGCGCACTAGGTGCTCGGATCTGTATCATGTGAAGGTTGTGCCGACGCTGTGGCTATAACAGTAGGAGCCTTCTCAGACTGGACTCCTATATGAACCTCCTCAAAATGCCGAGAGCTAGGGCCAGCACCAACTGCATGTGCCTGGAGCTCCTCAATGGACTTTCTTTTGGCCAATTCTACCTACTGATCCTCAGAGAGCCCTGTACCTAACTCGATCCCTGTCTCTTCCCCCACAGGAGAATACCCAAACAAGTCAGCAAATGGAAGGATGGGGCCGGTCTCCACCTGTGGGATAGTGAACTGGTCATCATCAAGAGAGATAGAGGGCTGCATCAACTGCATCTCATCACACAGAGTCACAAGATCTGTCCTGAGAGTAGTAACTGCCTCACTCTCCTCTCGGGCCTCAACCACGGATAATCTCTGCTCATAGTCTACCATCTGAGCACGTAAAGGCCCAAGGCTCCGCTCAATAGCCACCTGAATGAAATGAGGAATGTCGGCGACCAAGCGGGAGATAGAGCTGTCATTTGCCAAAGTCATGGCTGCAACCTTAGCAATATCAGCGTGGAAGGTCGAGGAGGCTGCGCCGCCTGCGTAGGTGTCTGAGGGAGATTACGATCTAGATAAATGTCACCATTAGCTGAAACATGAGAAGTCATAGGAGAGGTGCTAGCAGTGGGCACCTCTCTCATGGAAGAACCTAAATCCTCACCAAACTTTCTCTTTAAACCTACTGGATTATTATCATCCTGACTGGTACGAATATCAATGACTCTCATGCATTTAATTTTCTTATCAATCTTTGGGAAGAGAGGAACATGGTGGACTGCCCATAAAGCCGATATAAGAGCAGGAAAAGGTAGAAGCGTGCCAACTTGCTTGGATCGGAGCTTTATCACTTCAGTAATTATCTCTCCTGGGTTGACATCCAACCCATCCATAATACAGCCCACTAGAATAGCCCTTTCAAGAGTGACGTCTTGATCATTGGTGGAAGGAAGCAATCGATTTCCCACAAAACCAAACCAATGTTTGGCTTGAATAGAAAGATACTGTCTTTTGATTTGTCCAATCCCATTTGCCCATAGTGGAAGACCTTTAGCAATTATTTTGGAAAGCCATGGAAAATGAGCTCGCCCCTCAAACATCCGCCTCTTGCTATCAACCCCCGGTGCGCAATCATGACCAAAGTACAATTTGTTAATTGTAGAAGCGGAGCACGACACTTCCACTCCTCTAACAAGTACATTCCGAAGGCAAGGTTGATCAGCCACTGGTGGTTTATACTTTTGTTGATTGTGCCGAATGTCGTAGGAGGCATAGAATTCCTTTACAAGATCAGGAAATTAAAAGCACGGGGGCGAGTCGGGAATAATATCAGTGAATACTTGCCAAGAAAACTTATTGACTTGTCTGACAATATCGGGGAAATGATCACGAACGCCCTTCACATTAAAGACTTTATCGGGGTTGAAGACCCTAGTGTGCACCCATTCATTTTAAAGGTCACGCATTTCTGCGTTGGCAAATCTGAGTTTATCAACATCTTTGGCTAGCTCCTTTGAGATATCAAGTGTGTATTGCATATCAGGGGTGTTAGAGTGTCCTTGTTGTGTGGGAGCTTTTCTTTGAGAAGTCGTGGTAATGGCCTTGCCTTTGTCCTTGTGATGATCTTTCTTTGCTCCTCGTGGCATTGATTTCCTTGGAGACATCTCCTACAACGAATCAGAAGAAACAAACCAAAGGTAAAACATGTTTTTGGATTTTCAATAAAGAAAAGAAAATGAAAACTATGTTAACTAATGTGAATGCAAAGCAAAATTCTATATGAAGGCACCTAGGAGGATATTTGGACCACTATATCTCAAACACAATCCATCACGACCCGAAGGAGAATAAAAATAAAGTTTTACCCTTAATAATGGTGTCACCGAATCTATCATAGGGTAAAACATGCATTTTTGTTATGAACAAGTGTGCGCACCAACTCATTTTATCAACAAGAATCACCAATTATGCTTCATGAAGTGGAGAAATATAGTAAGAAGTATGGCACTTGAAAAATCATGTAATTCACACATCTTCTCTACACTATTGTAACACAGCATTTTGAGATGGAATAAAGCTCAAGATAATTGCAAGGGACCATGGGTAGTTCACTCAATTCATGCACAAAAGAAAATACAAGGAAATACTCATGTTGGAATATCATCAAACACATGGTGGGCATAACTTTTTGGGTACTCAAGACTTCCCCAATTGTATATTAAGCATCACCCCCAACTCAATCAAACCATAACAACATCAATACTACACCATAGGAAGTCCATATGACTCAATTCTTCACCAAAAATCTAGCACAAAACATGAGTTTCCATTTGTGTCTAAAGTGTTCTTAGAAAAATTTAAACCAAGTAAACTTACCAAAATTTAAAAGAAGAGGTGGAGAAATGGAGACTCTTAAAATGAAAGAGGTAATGTGTGCAATCCTCTTTGAAAGTGAATGAGAGAAGAAGACAAGAGTAACTTTGAAAGAATAGAGAATAGCCGATGGTGATGTTGTGAAGGGGAGGTGATCTTTAGAGCAAGAAAGAATTGGGTTTTTGGGTATGGGTCATGTTTTAAAGAAGGGAATGGATCAAACCGGGTTGGGTTGACCCAAACATTTTAAAAAAATTTATTCGGAGGTTCACCCCCACCTGCGCCCCACCATGCGCACGCATGTGGGGAGATGCAGACGCAGGTGGGCAGTCCTTACCTGGGCAGTGCACCTGGGCGTGTGGAGCATAGCAGTAGCTCCTGCGGAGGTTCACCTGCGCACGCATGCTGGGACCTGCACACATAGGTGAGGAATTTGGCATCGAAGGAGGCACGAGGCAGAGCCTCCTGCGTTGCTAGCCTACGCACGCATGTGCCTGGGCTGCGCACGCAGGTGTCTCCTTGCCCCCAGGCAGAATGTTGCCTTCAACCTGCTAGCCTCAGGTATCCCAACATGCGTGGGCATGTGGGCATGTGTGTTAGCAGGTGATTAATTTAGCTTAAAACAGTACCCAAGCTCCCACACTTAGCATTATTCACCTGCATTCACCAAAATAACTAAGAATTAGCAATCAAACAAACTTGAAATGACTATAAATAACCTTGGGTTGCCTCCCAAGAAGCGCCTTAGTTATCATCGTGGCTCGACGTTGTTCCTCATCATCAAGCATTCTTAAAACGGAGCAACTGAACCTTAGCCGCTCCCGGTCCGCCCTCATAAAAATGTTTTAATCTTTGACCATTCACCATGAACCTCCTTTTCTCATGGTCCTCGAGTTCAATAGAACCACTAGGAAAGACATTAGCTACTACAAAAGGGCCAGACCACTTGGATTTCAGCTTCCCCGCAAAGAGTTTTAACCTCTAATTGAAGAGTAGCATTTTATCACCTGCATGGAACTCTCTTTTTAAGATCTTGGCATCATGCCATTTCTTCATTTTCTCCTCGTATAATGCTGAGCACTCATATGCATTAAGTCGGAACTCATCCAACTCATGAAGTTGATCTACTCTTGATTTCGAGGCATCCACCCAATCCATGTTCAATTTCCGCAAGGCCCACAAAGCTTTGTGCTCTAACTCAACCGGGAGATGACAAGCCTTTCCAAACACTAGATGATAGGGCGACATGCCAATAGGAGTCTTGAATGCGGTCCTATATGCCCACAGAGCATCATCAAGTTGCCTTGCCCAATTTGTACGCCCTACATTTACGGTTTTCTCCAAGATAGATTTGATCTCCCGATTGGAAACCTCCACTTGACCACTCATTTGAGGATGATATGGAGTTGCCACCTTATGCCGCACCCCATATTTTTCAAGCAAAGCTTCAAATAGCCGATTACAAAAATGTGACCCACCGTCACTAATGATAGCTCGAGGAGTTCCAAACCTGGTGAAAATGCTCTTTTTTAGGAAGAGAGTTACACTTTTTCCTTCATTGATTGGTAGGGAAATGGCCTCGACCCACTTGTACAGGTATTCAACGGCCACCAAGATATACATATTACCATACGAGCTCACAAACGGGCCCATAAAATCAAGGCCCCATACATCAAATAGCTCCACCTCAAGATTGGGTCTTAAAGGCATTTCATGCCTCCTCTAAATACCACCATGCTTTTGACATTGAATGCAAGTCTTTACCAACTCGTGAGCATCACGTTGAATGGTAGGCCAATAATACCCACACTGAAGGACTTTCATTGCGGTTCTCACACAACCATGGTGGCCACCAAAAGGAGAAGAATGGCATGCTCCAAGAATGGATTTTATCTCCTCATCCATGATGCATCACCGGATGATTCCATCTGCATATTCCCTAAAAATATAGGTCTCATCCCAAAAGTACCGCTTCACATCATGGAGGAATCTTTTCCTTTGATAGTAACTCAGCTCATCAGGAAGGAGTCTACTCACTATATAGTTTGCAAAATCGGCATACCATGGTAGAGTGCCCTCTTTCAAGCTCATGACCAGTTCGTCCGAGAATGTATCATCAAGTTCAATATCTCCCCAAATGTTCTCATTTATCTCAAGACGTGACAGATGGTCGGCTACTTGGTTTTCACACCCTTTTCGATCCTTCACCTCAAAATCAAATTCCTGAAGTAGTAGAATCCTTCTTATCAATCGAGGTTTTGCTTCTTTCTTAGCCATTAGATATTGGAGAGCAGCATGATCAGTGTGCACAATGACTTTTGTGCCTAACAAATAAGCACGAAATTTCTCAAACCCATACACCACAGCGAGCAATTCTTGTTCTGTAACAGTGTAGTTCTTTTGAGCATCATTTAAGGACTTGCTAGCATAATAGATGGGATGAAAAATTTTATATTTTCGTTGTCCAAGCACAGCTCCTAATGCCAGTCCACTAGCATCACACATGAGTTCAAATGGTTGTGACCAATTTGGGGTCACGATAATTGGGGCTAATACAAGCTTCTCTTTAAGGCAATTGAATGCCTTCAAGCAGTCTTCATTAAATTCAAAAGTGACTTCCTTCTCAAGGAGTTTGCACATCGGATGGGCAATTCTAGAGAAATCTTTAATAAACCTCCTATAAAAACCCGCATGGCCAAGGAAACTCCGGACCCCTTTGACAGATATTGGAGGTGGTAGCTTAGCAATGACTTCCACCTTGGCTTGATCGACTTGGATTCCTCGTACTGATATTTTGTGTCCAAGAACAATCCCCTCCTTAACCATAAAGTGGCACTTCTCCCAATTCAACACAAGATTATTCGCCACACATCTTTCAAGCACCTTCTCCAAGTGTTCAAGGCAATTTTTAAATGTATCCCCAACCACTGAAAAATCATCCATAAACACCTCCATAGAACTCTCTACCATGTAAGAAAAGATAGAAAGCATGCACCGTTGAAAAGTGGCCGGTGCATTGCATAGCCAAAATGGCATGCGCCTATAGGCAAAAGGTCCATAGGGATAAGTGAAAGTGGTTTTTTCTTGGTCTTCGGGAGCTATGGAGATTTGATTATAGCCTGAATATCCATCGAGGAAGCAATACCACCCTCTACCCGCCAACCTATCAAGCATTTGATCCATGAAGGGCATGGGGAAGTGATCCTTCTCTGTCCAAGAATTTAACTTTCTATAATCAATACACACTCTCCAACCCGTGACCGGACGGACGGGTATAAGATCATTGTTTTTGTTTGGGACTACCGTGATGCCAACTTTCTTTGGAACACATTGTATTGGACTCACCCAGGTTCTATCCGAGATAGGATAAACTACACCCGCATCAAGCCACTTGATGATTTCCTTCTTCACAACTTCTTGCATTGGAGGATTTAGTCTTCTTTGATGTTCTACACTTGCTACAAACTCGGGTTCAAGCTTGATCTTATGAGTGCATATGTCGGGTGGAATCTCAATGATATCCTCTATAGTCCATCCAAGTACCCGAATATACTGACTCACCGCCGATTTCAACACCTCAATTTGCCTTGATGACAAATCACTTGCAATAATAATGGGTAAAGTCTCCCCTTCTCCCAAAAACACATACCGGAGATGAGGTGGAAATGGCTTGAGCTCGATTTGTGGTGGATCCTCAATTGAAGGCTTCGCGGGAGGAGTCTCCCGATTTTTCAATTCAAGATCCAACTTACAAGGATTTCTCAGGTAAGACCCAAAACCTTTCAAGGATGCAACTTCTTCTTCATATCTTTTATTCCCTTCGCTTTCAAGATTCCACAAGACTCCCACCAAAGGTTCTCTAACAAATTCAGCCTCCATAGTATTAGCCACAACATCATCAACCACATCGATAACGGAGACAACTTGTAAATCCATAGGTTGTTTCATGGACTTGCAAACATTGAATGATACCTCTTCATTGTTTACTCGAAATTTCATTTCACCGCATTCAACATCAACGAAAGCTCGTCCGGTATCCAAAAATGGTCTGCCCATAATAATGGGGATTTCATGGTCAATTTCACAATCCAAGATCACAAAATCAGTCAGAAAAATGAAACAATCCACCTTCACAAGTATGTCACGCAACACACCCATGGGTCTTTTTATAGAGCGGTCGACCATCAATAGCCGCATAGTCGTTGGTTTCGGGGCTCCCAAACCCAACTTCCAAAATATGGCTAATGGCATCAAATTAATACTTGCTCCAAGATCACATAATGCTTTCCCAAATTGATACACCCCAATAGTACATGGGATAGTGAATGCCCCCAGATCATCCTTCTTCACAACCATCATACTAGACATAATAGCACTACAGTTATGAGTAACTTCAATTGTGTCGAAGTCCATGGTTCTCTTCTTTGTTACTAATTCTTTCATAAACTTAGCATACCCGGGCATCTCTTGTAGGGCTTCCAACAATGGTATATTTACCGAAAGGTTGCTAGATTTAGAAAGGAATTTCTTGAACTTTGAATCATCGTCTTTCTTCTTAAACCTTTGTGGGAATGGAGGGGGAATTTTAACTTGTGGCTTAGAGACAACCGAATTTTCATTTGGTTTTGCATTACCATGTGTAACACCCCGTACGTTCCCAACCCCACTTGACGACATTAAATAATATGTACGCAGGTATCGAGCGCTATGAGTATGCATTTGGTAAGGCTATTGGTGAGATAATTGAATTCGGCTTTTGTTATGTGGTTAAACTTGCATAGAAAATATTTTGAAATTTTCATTGCGCATTTGTGGGGTTCAAAATGAGGCTAAGAATACCTCTAAACAAAGTATAATAAGGTTAAGAAGGGATTTAAAGGATAGGACTTGAAGTGTCTAACCAAACCCGCGAAGAGAAGTCGAAAAATGGAATTTTCGAAAAAATTTAAAGAGGGGCGCGTTTGGGACCGTGTCACACCGCTCTGGGCTAAAATTTTTAGCCCATAGGCAGTGGGTTGGAGCGCCCAGGGGAGTACCACCTTGGGTTTTCCACTTTTTCGAAAGTTGGAAATTTCTAAGTCCCAAGGGTATCCGGGGACGTACCGAGCCGATTTTTGCTAAATTTCTTCTACAACCAAGAGTATATACATGAAATGAAGGAAATATTACATTAGTATGATAAAATTACTCGAGAACGAATTTGGGGTCAAAATGACAGTTTTGCCCTTAAGGTCAAAATAAGCCAAACGTGGCTAGAATCACTTGTTTTTGGGATTGAGGCTACGGATATGAATATTATGAGTGGAAATATTATTGTAATACATATAAGACTATAAATTATTGATTTTATTGGGTTAAGTGATTTGGGCTCAATAAAAGCCCAAAATGGGATAAAAGACATGGGTCACATGACCCAATCTTCTATCGACTTGGTCAATTGAAGCATTAAATATCAAGAAAGGCTAAGGATGACCCAAGTAATATATAAAGGACCACAAAATCTGATATTTATTCACTTGAACTCTCATTCTTTCTAGACATTTTCTCAAACCTTCTACAATATTCTCTCAAGAACCCTAAAGACTCAAAGGCAATTTTGGAGCAAGATCATCCCTTTGCAAGTTTGGGTAAGTGAATATTATTATGGATTAATATATTATATGCATGAAAGAGTATTTAAATCATGTTGGTTGTTCTTGGAAATGTTGGATATGGTATTTTGTGCTTTTGTATAAGATGTGTGATCCATGGGATTTGAACTTGAATTAGGACTTGTGCCTTTGATGAAAGATCATGGTATGGACAAAATATGAACATCTATGGAGTTATTTTTGTTGTTAAACTTGTTCTTGTCTATAAGTGTAAATTGTGGGATTTTGGCCGATATGTGCTATGAAGTGTATTAAGGTGAATTGATGGATTATTTGTGATGTGGTGTGGATAAGAAAGTGTAAAGGAGGAGTGTTGTAGTAAAATGCAATGATTATTATGTATTGGTCAATGTTGGGAATATTGGAGGATTTTTGGAACAATGATGCTATCAATGGTTTTGTCAAGGGGAAATGACATGTTTCAAAGCAAACATGTACCCCATTGATGTTATATGCATTTGTGAAGTAGTTGTGGTTAATGTGAATTCTGTTATGTATTTGTGTTGTAGAGTGACACATAAAGAAGGATCGGGACTATTGTATGCACATCTAGGATTGTATATCCGTATTGAGAGTACAAGGTATGTAAGGTTACTCTGTCCGTATCTTTTTGCGGCAAATAGTATCCACATTGCTATTTCCCTAGTCCTATCCCAAAATGTGCTAAGGTATCCTATATCCGTTTATCAATAGTCATTGTCATATATTTCCTACTCATGGATCATTTGTGAGTCTCATGTCTCATAATCATGGTTAATATTCCAAAAGCTCAAATAAGGTTATGTTCCAATGTTCCAATAGTGATTATACTTAGGTCTCTTGTTCATAGATTATTATCCAATAGTTCCCATGGTGTTATGATTCTATTAATGTCATGTTGCCAAGTTATCACATGCCTATTACTCATTGGTTAATGGTTCAAGATTTCCAATAATGTTATGTTCCAAAGTTCAAAGTGATGTTATGACTATCAAATATCAATCTTAAAGTAAAGATCAAAGTAATGCAAATGTGGTAAATGATCAAGTATGGGTGGCAAGTCTAGGGGCATAAGCCTAGCTCGACTCGATCTCGATATGTTGATTTATGGGTGGTAAGTCTAGGGGCGCAAGCCTAGCTCGACTCGATCCTGATGTGTTGATTTATGGGTGGCAAGTCTAGGGGCGCAAGCCTAGCTCGAATCGATCCCGATGTATTGATTTATGGGTGGCAAGTCTAGGGGCATAAGCCTAGCTCGACTCGATCCCGATGCAGTGTTTTATGGGTGGCAGGTCTTAGGGGCATAAGCCTAGCTCGACCCGATCCCAACATGACGATAAGTCATGGAAAGACCCACTGATCAGTAGGGGCCCGGGTATATTGTGACACATGTATTGACAAGCAAGCATTGAATATAAAGGAAAGTAATGGAAGTAATGAAAGCAATTCACATGGTTTCCAAAATGCAAAATGGTGACTTACTCACATTGTCTAGCCATTTGTATTGAGTTCATTGGTATGTTCATGTGTTACAAAGTTTCATTTGAGCCTTACATACTCAGTACTTATTTCGTACTGACCCCTCTCGGGGAATTTACCTTACTTGCTGCAGGCGCAGGTCCCAGTAGGCCTCCCCAGTAGATTGCCAGTGTTAGCGGTTCCTTGGTGAGCTCCAGTTAATTCGGGGTTTCTCCGAGTCAGAGTAGATATATATGTTTTGATGATGTACATGTTGTTTAAAGCGGGGACTTGTCCCGACTTTTGGTTTGTTTTGGTCAATGATCTTGTTAGAGGCTTTTGTAGACGGATGTGGGTGTATCAGTGTAAAAGACATATGTTGTTTTGAATGGATGGCCTCAACGGCCAAGTTTCATATACATGTATAACTATGTCCCATGTATTCCCTTATTCGTCTTTCATGTTCTTACACAATGGTGGTTATGATTATGATATGCATATGATTGAACATAGGCAGGTTGGTTCTCTCGGGCCTTATCGGCTACGGGTGCCAATCATGTCTCGATGGGATTCGAGGCGTGACAAAAGTGGTATCAGAGCAGGTCGTTCTAAGGGTGTCTACAAAGCCGTGTCTGAGTAGAGTCTTACTTATCGATGTGTTGTGCACCACATTTATAAGTAGGAGGCTACGGTACATTTAGGATGTTGTTTCTGTTCTTCACTTCTAGATCGTGCAATAGAGCCAATGTTGTCAGTTGAAGTGTGTCTGATCATGGTATTTTGTTTTTCTTTGGTATAGTCAAAATGCCAATCATGAGAGGTAGAGGTAAAGGGAAGCAGGTAGATGCGCCTGCTGGAGAAGGAATGAGCAGATTACTATCTAACCAAGCTAGTCAAGGTGGAGCGAATGCTGAAATATCATCGCGGTCTTCATCTACCCTCCCAGTTTTGGAAGAGCCAATTGGTAGAGAAGTACCTGTACAGCCGCCGATGATTGCCACGGATCAGGATCTTAGGAATGCTGTACATATGTTGACACAGTTAGTGGCGGTACAAAGCTAGGGACGAGCTGGTGTAGTGACACATGATGATGATGCGGCTAGAATGGCGAGTCGCAGAACACAGGATTTCCTAAAACTTGACCCTCCTATTTTCGCTGGGTCAGATCCTAAAGCGGATCCACAGGACTTCGTGGATCAAATTCAGAGGGCCTTGGAAGTTATGCATGTGACAGGGGTCGAAACATTTGAACTTACTGCATATAGGCTGAAAGGAGAGGCAATATTGTGGTATGAGGATTGGAAGAAATCCCATGATATTGGTGCAACTCCACCTACGTGGGAAGAGTTTAAAATTGCTTTCCTTGATCATTACTTGCCCTATGAGATCCGTGAGGCACGTGTGGATCAATTCCTAAATCTCCATCAA
This sequence comes from Capsicum rhomboideum, assembly GCA_031232105.1. NCBI lineage: Eukaryota > Viridiplantae > Streptophyta > Magnoliopsida > Solanales > Solanaceae > Capsicum > Capsicum rhomboideum. Next base: position 38,767,350 of record CP124719.1, on the reverse strand, counting down.
GGGAATTTGAGCGTGAGGGAATATAGCTTGCAATTTAATTCTTTGGCTCGATATGCGCCAAATGTTGTGGCTACGATGACAGACAGGGTCCATAGATATGTGGACAGACTAGAGACATATTTGGTACGGGATTGCACTATTGCTGCCTTGAATAAGGACATGGACATTGCTCGAATACAAGCCTTCGCTCAAAAAATGGAAGACCAACGACAGAGAAGAAGAGTGCATGAATTTGATAGGGGACAGTCCAAAAGGGCTAAACCTATGGGACCACCTATGATGTCTCATGGAGGATCTAGGCCCCGCATGTTTCCTAGACCACCTAGACCGTCGTTCTCTTATTCCACAGGGGGTGATCACTCACAGTTTTGAGGGTCTAGGGGTGGTCCATCAGGGCAGAGTAGCGGATCACAGGCAGCAGGTTTTCCTCTTCAGCAGTATCAGCACTGCGGGCGTATACACATAGGTACATGTCGGTCAGGGACAAATGTCTGCTTTTGGTGTGGTATGTCGGGGCATATAGCGAGAGAGTGTCCAGAGCGGAGCATGGGTGGTATAGCACGACCAGCTAGGTCGGTTGTTGCGTCATCAGCATCGGTTCCTTCACAGGGCCGAGGGGTGCAGCCTATTGGCCGTGGTAGAAGTGCCAGAGGAGCAGCCAGTACTAGCGGGGTCCAGAATTGTACTTATGCTTTAGTGGACCGCAAGAATTCAGAGGCTTCCCCTGATGTTGTCACAGGTACATTATCCATATTCTCACATAATGTATATGCGCTAATTGACCCAGGTTCTACATTTTCCTATGTTACCCCATTGATTGCTGAAAAATTTGCAAAGGCACCAGAATTATTAATTAAATCAATTGAAGTGTCTACACCAGTTGGTGAATATATTGTTGCAAAGAGAGTGTATCGTAACTGTGTGGTAACTGTGTGTGGTCATGATACATTGGCCGATCTCATTGAACTAGACATGGTGGATTTTGATGTGATCATGGGAATGGATTGGTTGGCCTCTTGTTATGCTACAGTAGATTGCCGGGCCAAAAAGGTACAATTTTGTTTTTCGCAAGAAAATGTTCATGAATGGCAGGGTAATGTAGGGGTACCACGAGGAAGGTTTATTTCCTATTTGAAAGCCAGAAAAATGATTGTTAAAGGTTATATATGTCATCTAGTACGGGTGAAAGATACCGAAGTGGAACCATTAACTCTGCAGTCGATTCCAGTGGTTAATGAATTTCTAGATGTATTCCCAGAGGATCTTCCAGGTTTACCCCCAGAATGGGAAGTAGAATTTGGCATTGATGTGATTCCAGGCACTCAGCCTATTTCCATTCCTCCATATAGAATGGCTCCAACAGAATTGCGTGAATTGAATGAGCAATTGAAAGATTTGTTGGACAAAGGCTTCATTAGGCCTAGTATGTCCCTGTGGGGTGCACCAGTCTTATTTGTGCGAAAGAAAGATGGCACCTTAAGAATGTGCATTGACTATCGGCAATTGAATAAGGTAACGATCAAGAACAAATATCCCCTCCCTCGCATTGATGATTTGTTTGATCAGTTACAGAGTGCCAGGTGTTTTTCAAAAATTAACTTGAGGTCGGGTTACCATCAAGTCAGAGTTAGAGAAGAATATGTACCCAAGACAGCTTTCCGAACACGGTATGGCCATTATGAATTTTTAGTTATGTCATTTGGACTAACAAATGCTCCAGCTGTGTTCAAGGATTTGATGAATAGGGTGTTTAAGCCATTTTTGGACGTGTTCATCACGATATTCATAGATGACATCCTAGTTTATTCAAGATCACCGGAAGACCATGCTAATCACTTACGACAAGTGTTACAGATTCTTCGTGAACGGAAGTTGTATGCAAAGTTCTCCAAATGTGAGTTTTGGTTGAAATCAGTCGCGTTCTTGGGTCACATTGTATAAGATGAAGGCATACAGGTTGATACCCAAAAGATTGAAGCAGTGAAAAACTGGCCAAGACCTACGACACCCACATAGATTCGCAGTTTTCTGGGTTTGGCAGGTTATTACCGGAGATTTGTAGAAGGGTTTGCTTCTATTGCAGCACCATTAACAAAGTTAACTCACAAGGCAATTAAGTTTCAATGGAATGATGCATGTGAAAGAGGGTTTCAAAAATTGAAAGATAAGTTGACTTCCACACCAGTGTTAGTACTTCCTGAAGGCACAGAGGGCTATGCAGTGTATTGTGATGCTTTCGGGATTGGTCTCGAATGTGTGTTGATGCAGCATGGTAGGGTGATAGCATATGCCTCATGACAGTTGTGGCCACATGAGAAAAACTATCCCATACATGATCTTGAATTGGCAGCGGTAGTTTTTGCTTTAAAGATATGGCATCATTATTTGTATGGGGTTCATGTTGACATCTATACGGATCACAAAAGCTTGCAATATCTTTTTAAGCAGAAGGAACTCAATTTGAGGCAACGAAGGTGGTTGGAAATTTTAAAAGATTATGACATTGATATTCTTTATCACCCAGGCAAAGCAAATGTAGTAGCTGATGCATTGAGCCGTAAGGCAGGAGACAGCACTAGTGGTCAGTTGAATGAAAAGATTGAGATAATCAAAGATTTGAATCAATTAGCCAGCTTGGGAGTTCGCCTTATTGAAACCTCAGATGATAGAGTTATTATGCAGAATGCAGCAGAATCCTCCTTAATAGCTAAAGTGAAAGAGAAGCAATTTGCGGATTCCATTTTATTGCAGCTAAAGGAAAATGTGCAGCAGAATTTGACCAAGACATTTGATATGACACCGGAAGGGGTGCTTCAATGTCAAGGAAGACTATGCGTACCGGATGTAGATGAGTTGAGGACACGAATTATGACAGAGGCACATCATTCGCGCTATTCTATTCATCCGAGTGCTACTAAAATGTACCATGAATTGAAAGAAGTGTATTGGTGGGCCAACATGAAAAAGAACATTGCAGAGTTTGTCACTCAATGCCCGAATTGTCAACAAGTAAAAGTACAACATCAAAAACCGGGAGGTTACATGCAATGTATCAATCTTCCAGTCTGGAAATGGGATATGATTAACATGGATTTCATTACGAGTTTGCCTCGTACATTGCGAAAGTTCGATTATATATGGATTATAGTGGACAGGCTTACCAAGTCAGCGCATTTTCTATCGGTCAAGACGACCTATACAGCTGAGGATTATGCGAAGTTGTATGTGAAGGAGATAGTACGATTGCATGGTATTCCACTTTCCATTATATCAGACAGAGGAGCACAGTTCACAGCGCACTTTTGGAGGTCTTTCCAGCAGAGTTTGGGTACATGGGTGAATTTGAGTACAGCTTTCCATCCTCAGACTGATGGACAAGCAGAACGTACTATTCAGACACTTGAAGATATGCTACGAGCTTGTACGTTAGATTTTCAAGGCAGTTGGGACGACCATTTGCCTCTTATTGAATTTGCATATAACAATAGCTATAAAATCAAGTATTAAAATGGCACCTTATGAATCTTTGTACGGAAGGAAATGTAGATCACCAATAGGATGGTTTGAAGCAGGTGAAACTGTTTTACTTGGGCCAGATATCATTTATCAGGCTATGGAAAAGGTTAAGGTGATCCAACAGCGGTTACAAATGGCTCAAAGTCGTCATAAGTCATATGCGAATGTTAGAAGAAGAGGTCTTGAATTCGCCATAGGTGATTGTGTGTTTTTAAAGGTGTCACCAATGAAAGGAGTAATGCGGTTTGGAAAGAAAGGGAAATTGAGTCCACGTTACATAGGCCCATATGAAGTTATTAGAAGATTTGGGCAAGTTGCTTATGAATTAACACTACCTCAAGAACTTTCTTCAGTCCATCCGGTATTTCATGTTTCCATGCTTCGAAAATGCATAGGAGATCCATCTCGTATTGTTCCCATTGAAGATGTTCAAGTTACAGAGGATCTTACTTATGAAGAGGTACCCATTGCTATCTTATATCGACAAGTGAAAAGATTGAGGAATAAAGACGTAGCTTCCGTGAAAGTCCTTTGGCCAAATCAACAAGTAGAGGAGGTCACATGGGAAGTGGAAGAGATGATGAAATCCAAATATCCCCATCTATTTCAAATGGATCAAGAAGTTCAAAGTGCGGAAGTGGAGAAATAACAAGTAAGTCTCCATGAGCCTTAAAAGTTTATGTATATGTATGCTAATGTAGAGATGCATTGATTGTAAAGGCAATGATATTGTTAACATTCGAGGACGAATGTTCCTAAGGGGGGAAGAATGTAACACCCCGTACGTTCCCAACCCCACTTGACGACATTAAATAATATGTATATAGGTATCGAGCGCTATGAGTATGCATTTGGTAAGGCTATGGGTGAGATAATTGAATTCGGCTTTTGTTATGTGGTTAAACTTGCATAGAAGATGTTTTGAAATTTTCATTGCGCATTTGTGGGGTTCAAAATGAGGCTAAGAAGACCTCTAAACAAAGTATAATAAGGTTAAGAAGTGAGTTAAAGGATAGGATTTGAAGTGTCTAACCAAACCCGCGAAAAGAAGTCGAAAAATGGAATTTTCGAAAAAATTTAAAGAGGGGTGCATTTGGGACCGTGCCATGCTGCTCTGGGCTAAAATTTTTATCCCAGAGGTAGTGGGTTGGAACACCCAGGGGCGTGCCACCTTCGGTTTTCCACTTTTTCGAAAGTTGGAAATTTCTAAGTCCCAAGGGTATCCGGGGACGTACCAAGCCGATTTTTGCTACGTTTCTTATACAACCAAGAGTATATACATTAAATTAAGGACATATTACATTAGTATGTTAAAATTACTCGAGAACGAATTTGGGGTCAAAATGACAGTTTTGCCCTTAAGGTCAAAATAAGCCAAACGTGGCTAGAATCACTTGTTTTTGGGATAGAGGCTACGGATATGAATATTATGAGTGGGAATATTATTGCAATATGTATAATACGATAAATTATTGATTTTATTGGGTTAAGTGATTTGGGCTCAATAAAAGCCCAAAATGGGATAAAAGACATGGGTCACATGACCCAATCTTCTATCGACTTGGTCAATTGAAGCATTAAATATCAAGAAAGGCTAAGGATGACCCAAGTAATATATAAAGGACCACAAAATCTGATATTTATTCACTTGAACTCTCATTCTTTCTAGACATTTTCTCAAACCTTCTACAATATTCTCTCAAGAACCCTAAAGACTCAAAGGCAATTTTGGAGCAAGATCATCCCTTTGCAAGTTTGGGTAAGTGAATATTATTATGGATTAATATATTATATGCATGAAAGAGTATTTAAATCATGTTGGTTGTTCTTGGAAATGTTGGATATGGTATTTTGTGCTTTTGTATAAGATGTGTGATCCATGGGATTTGAACTTGAATTAGGACTTGTGCCTTTGATGAAAGATCATGGTATGGACAAAATATGAACATCTATGGAGTTATTTTTGTTGTTAAACTTGTTCTTGTCTATAAGTGTAAATTGTGGGATTTTGGCCGATATGTGCTATGAAGTGTATTAAGGTGAATTGATAGATTATTTGTGATGTGGTGTGGATAAGAAAGTGTAAAGGAGGAGTGTTGTAGTAAAATGCAATGATTATTATGTATTGGTGAATGTTGGGAATATTGGAGGATTTTTGGAATAATGATGCTATTAATGGTTTTGTCAAGGGGAAATGACATGTTTCAAAGCAAACATGTACCCCATTGATGTTATATGCATTTGTGAAGTAGTTGTGGTTAATGTGAATTCTGTTATGTATTTGTGTTGTAAAGTGACACATAAATAAGGAGCGGGACTATTGTATGCACATCTAGGATTGTATATCCGTATTGAGAGTACAAGGTATGTAAGGTTACTCTGTCCGTATCTTTTTGCGGCAAATAGTATCCACATTGTTATTTCCCTAGTCCTATCCCAAAATGTGCTAAGGTATCCTATATCCGTTTATCAATAGTCATTGTCATACATTTCCTACTCATGGATCATTTGTGAGTCTCATGTCTCATAATCATGGTTAATATTCCAAAAGCTCAAATAAGGTTATGTTCCAATGTTCCAATAGTGATTATACTTATGTCTCTTGTTCATAGATTATTATCCAATAGTTCCCATGGTGTTATGATTCTATTAATGTCATGTTGCCAAGTTATCACATGCCTCTTACTCATTGGTTAATGGTTCAAGATTTCCAATAATGTTATGTTCCAAAGTTCAAAGTGATGTTATGACTATCAAATATCAATCTTAAAGTAAAGATTAAAGTAATGCAAATATGGTCAATGATCAAGTATGGGTGGCAAGTCTAGGGGCATAAGCCTAGCTCGACTCGATCCTGATGTGTTGATTTATGGGTGGCAAGTCTAGGGGCGCATGCCTAGCTCGACTCGATCCCGATGTGTTGATTTATGGGTGGCAAGTCTAGGGGCGCAAGCCTAGCTCGAACCGATCCCGATGTATTGATTTATGGGTGGCAAGTCTAGGGGCATAAGCCTAGCTCGACTCGATCCCGATGCAGTGCTTTATGGGTGGCAGGTCTTAGGGGCATAAGCTTAGCTCGACCCAATCCCAACATGACGATAAGTCATGGAAAGACCCACTGATCAGTAGGGGCCCGGGTACATTGTGACACATGTATTGACAAGCAAGCATTGAATATAAAGGAACGTAATGGAAGTAATGAAAGCAATTCACATGGTTCCCAAAATGTAAAATGGTGACTTACTCACATTGTCTAGTCATTTGTATTGAGTTCATTGGTATGTTCATGTGTTACAAAGTTTCATTTGAGCCTTACATAATCAGTACTTATTTCGTACTGACCCCTCTCGGGGAATTTACCTTACTTGCTGCAGGCGCAGGTCCCAGTAGGCCTCCCCAGTAGATTGCCAGTGTTAGCGGTTCCTTGGTGAGCTCCAGTTAATTCGGGGTTTCTCCGAGTCAGAGTAGATATATATGTTTTGATGATGTACATGTTGTTTAAAGCGGGGACTTGTCCCTACTTTTGGTTTGTTTTGGTCAATGCTCTGGTTAGAGGCTTTTGTAGACGAATGTGGGTGTATCAGTGTAAAAGAAATATGTTGTTTTGACTGGATGGCCTCAACGTCCAGGTTTCATATACATGTATAACTATGTCCCATGTATTCCCTTATTCGTCTTTCATGTTCTTATACAATGGTGGTTATGATTATGATATGCATATGATTGAACATAGGCAAAGGTTAGTTCTCTCGGGCCTTATCGACTACGGGTGCCAATTATGTCTCGATGGGATTCGGGGCGTGACACCATGATTAACCACTTGTGGGCTTACCTCCTTCGCTTTCACCTCTTCCGACCCAACACCTTGCTCTTGTGACATTTGAGCTTTCTCTTTTGAATTTTTGAGCCGAGTTCTTGATTTGCTCACTTGGCTCCCAACACAAGGGTTGTCATCAAGGTTTTCAACATTATTTCCAAGGTTTCTCCCACTTCTAGTAACAATGGCCATGATGTGGGCGTCATTTTTGGGATTCACCACCGTGTCACTAGGGAGTCCTCTTCTTTGCCTTGCATTCATTTGGGAGGAGAGTTGACCCATTTGGGTTTCAAGTTGCTTTATTGAAGCCGAATGTGAGGTGACAGTTTGATTGAGATGCGACAAATCCCCTTTCATTTCCCTCAACATCTTATCGCTTCCTTCAACTCCCAAGAGGATACGAGCAAGCACATCTTCATTCTTATATTTCTCCGGATCAACCGAGGTTACTTCTTTACCTTTGAACCTATCATGTGGAGGAATATACCTATCATAATCCCGATTCACATCTCGCCAATCACGGTCTCTATCTTTTTCCCTCCAATCTCGGTCTCTATCACGATCTTTCCACTCACGGTCTTTCCAATCACAGTCTTTATCCATCCAACCTTGATTCCCGCCCTTCCTTTGATAGGTGGGGCGAGAACCCCCCACTTGATTTGACATAAATCGGATTTCTTCATCAAGAGTCTCCGCTTCATCATCATCGTAGCTCTTAACATCCTTGGAGGCTACGGCGTTAACCGCCTTTGGTGTTGAACCCATTACATGCTTAGTGAGGAGTTATAGCTATGTCATCATCTTAGCCATACTCTCGTCTCTCTCCTCATCTTTCTTTCTTTGTTCGTGGCTTACAAAATATGCGAATGGATCCCCCACAGCCACCTCGGAATCTCTTGTATGCCAACCCTGACTTTGTTTGGTAACTTGGTCCAATATTGTAAATGCAACACCATAAGTTTGTTTCACCAAAGACCCCCCAGCTGCATTGTCCGCAACCGTTTTGTTCAATTGATCTAATGCTTGATAAAATATTTGGAAGAGCATCTTATCCAAAACTTCATGAGTCGGGCATTGCATCAATTTCGTGTTAAACCTTTGCCAAGCCTCATGTAACGGTTCATCATTCAATTGACGGAAGTTGATAATCTCATCTCTCAATTGTAACATCCGGGATGGTGGGAAAAATCGATCCAAGAATGCTTCTGTCAATTCCGACCATGTAGTGATTGAACCCGCGGGTAATTGTCTCAACCACAAAGCAGCCTCGCCCGTTAATGAGAAGGGAAAGAGTCTCAATCGAATGGACTCTTATGATATGTGGGCGTTATCAAACGGCATGCACACCTCAATAAAATTTGTCAAGTGAAGATTTCCGTCTTCATGGGCTTGACCCCCATATAACCCCTTCATTTGAAGGAGGTGAAGCATCACACTAGTAACATGGAACACTCCATTGCCTTCCGCGGGTGGAATGCAGATGGCACTAGCTCTCCCGGCATCTCCCAAATGATCTTCATCTTTAAAATTTCCGTCAAATGAAGCGGTATGACTACCATGTTGACTCATTGAATCGTGAAGACTTTGGTCGCCACCTATGAAGAACAAAAACAACAAATAAAGTAAACTTACACCACGGTAAACACAAGTAACTTAAAACACTAAAAGAAATGAACGCTACATTTCATTCCCCGGCAACGACGCCATTTTTGATAACGCTCAAATACACCCCAGAAAAGAATGTAAGCGATCATTAGCAATATAATTACCCAACTTGGAGTCAGGGTCGAATCCACGAGGAATGAATGTGATAGATTTCACCTCTAAGTGTCGCAAGCAACTAGTGCTAACACGCGATGCGATGAAAATAATACATGAAAGTAAATGGGGGGGGGGGTTTATTGTCTGTTAACTTGTAACTATTTAGTCTTTTGTAACTTAGGACACACAAGTTTAAGAGTAGTGAAGATGAGTTAAGACCAAGGGTATTACGGGACTTGGGGTTATGCTATCGTAAGAGTGAAATTGTGTATGGGTAACTTGAACATTTAACTACGTTTAGCTAAGGGCCTTTGTTAGGTTAGATCACAGGTACTTGGTGTTGATTTGTCAACCAAACACCAAGGTTTCACAATTGGGTTCTTTCGAACACCTCAATAGTGCGGATTATAAGACCAACCCAATACCTCAATTAGCACCCTTATGTCTAGGCGATGCTATTAAATGACATACATCAAGTTATTGTTCGCACGCACTCCTCAACCTTATCCCCTTTGTCAAGGATGACAAGAGCTCTAAAATTAATTAGAGTTTGTAACCCCTAATTTGAATGAAAGCATGGAATGAGATTAAAACCCATGGCAATTATCTAAACATAAATCAAATAAACAAAACCCATACAATTATCACATCTTATTTAAGCATAACCTCAAGTAGAGAATTTAGCTACTCATAAAATAAGAGAGAAGAAAATCACCCAAATTCTCTTCCCAAACTTCCATTAAATCCAAAATGTTTTCACGAATTTGATCCAAAAATGCAAGAATGTAACTTGTTTCTCCGTAGGGTTTCACTCTCCTTTACTCTCTCTTTACAAAAAAATGTCCAAAAGATCCCTTTCAGAACTGGAAAAATTACATTTTATAGTCAAAAATCGCGTCCAACAAAATTATGAAAATGCCACTGCACTAGCCATCTGCTGGCACAGGTTCCACCGCAGATGGATGACCTGTGCACGCAGTAGGCTAGCGCATATGGCACTGCCTCATGCTGCTTGGCTCCTCAGTCAGCCACCTGCGTGCGCATCTCATGACCTGTGCGCAGGTGGTTAATAATCTCCCATGGTGTTAAATCCAGCATCCTTTCTTCACTTTTTGAACTCCCATTAACTCGCATGGTTAGCTCGGGCTCAAATTCAACCATTACCTGCATACAAGAGCCATATAACATGAGAATTTATATCAAATCAATGCGAATTTCAAGATAATCCAAGCTCAAATGTATTAAGAATTGGGTAAAATGTCAATTTATCATCGGCTTTCCTTGATCACTACCTTTCTTATGAGATACGAGAGGCCTGTGCGGATCAATTCTTGAATCTTCATCAAGGGAATCTGAGTGTCAGAGAATACAGTCTGCAATTTAATTCTTTGGCTCGATATGCTCTGAATGTAGTGGCCACAATGACAGACAGAGTACATCAATATGTGGACATATTGGAGCCATATTTGGTAAGAGACTGCACTATTGCTGCTTTAAATCAAGATATGGATATAGCTAGAATTCAAGCCTTCGCACAAAAGATGGAGGACGAAAGGCAAAAAGGAAGACTACATAAATCTCAACGAGGACAGTCCAAAAAAGCTAGACCTATGGGATAGTCTATTGTGTCCCAAGGAGAATCTAGACCTCGGATGTTTCCTAGACCATCATTCTCTTATTCCACAGCAGGCACTCAAGCCCAATTTCGAGGGTTTAGAGGTAGTAATGTTGGGCAGAGTAGTGGGATTCGAGGTTCGCAGACCGCTGGATTTTCTCGTCAGCCATGTCAGCACTGTGGATGGTTTTATTTAGGTGAATGTTGGCTTGGGACAAATGTTTGCTTTTGGTGCGGTATGACGGGGCATATGATGAGAGACTGACCACAAAGAGGCTTGGGTAATGTGGCTCGACATGCGGGATTAACCGTTGCATCATCATCATCGGTTCCTCCCCTAGGCAAAGGTGTACAGCCTACGGGTCGAGGTAGAGGTGCCAGAGGAGCATCCAGTTCCAGAGGAACTCAGAATCGTACTCATGCTTTAGTGGACCAGTAGAATTTGGAGGCTTCTTCTGATGTCGTCATAGGTACATTATCTATATTTTCATATAATGTATATGCATTGATTGATCCGGGTTCTACATTGTCATATTTTACTCCATTGATTGTTGGGAAATTTAAAAGAACACCGAAACTATTAATTAAGTCAATTGAAGTATCTACTCCAGTTGGTGACTATATTGTCGCAAAAAGAGTATATCGTAATTGTGTGGTAACTGTTTTTGGTTATGATACACTAGCCGATCTTATTGAACTGGACATGGTGGATTTTGATGTCATAATGGGCATGGATTGGTTGGCTTCTTGTTATGCCACGATAGATTGCCGAGATAAGAAAGTACATTTTCATTTTCCACAAACGAATGTTCTTGAATGGAAGGGTGATGTAGGGGCACCAAGAGGCAAATTTATTTCCTATCTTAAGGCTAGGAAAATTATATCCAAGGGGTATATATGCCACTTAGTGAGAGTGCATGATATTGATGTGAAACCACCAACTCCTCAATCAGTTCCAGTGGTCAATGAGTATCTTGATGTATTTCCAGAAGATCTTACAGGTTTGCCCCCAGAGCGGGAAATAGAATTTGGTATCGATGTGATTCCAAGCACTCAGCCTATCTCTATTCCCCCATATAGAATGGCTCCAGCAGAATTGCATGAATTGAAGGAGCAATTGAAAGATTTGCAGGATAAGGGCTTCATCAGGCCTAGTATGTCTCCGTGGGGTGCACCGATATTATTTTTACTGAAGAAGGATGGCACATTGAGAATGTGCATTGACTATCAACAATTGAATAAGGTAACGATCAAGAACAAATATCCCCTCCCTCGAATTGATGATTTGTTTGATCAGTTACAGGGAGCCAAGTGTTTTTCAAAGATTGACTTGAGGTCGGGTTACCATCAAGTCAGAGTTAGGGAAAAAGACATACCCAAGACAGCTTTTCGAACACGGTATGGCCATTATGAATTTTTATTTATGTTATTTGGACTAACAAATGCACCAGCGGTGTTCATTGATTTGATGAATAGGGTGTTTAAGCCATTTCTAGACGTGTTCGCGATGGTATTTATAGATGACATCCTGGTTTATTCAAAGTCATAGGAGGATCATGCCAATCAATTTCGACAAGTGTTACAGATTCTTCGTGAATGTAAGTTGTATGCAAAATTCTCTAAATTTGATTTTTGGTTGAGATCCGTAGCATTCTTGGGTCACATTGTGTCAGATGAAGGGATACGAGTTGATACACAGAAGATTGAGGAGGTGAAAATCGGCCAAGGTCTACGACGCCTATGGAAATCCATAGCTTCCTTGGGCTAGCAGGTTATTATCGAAGGTTTGTTGAAGGGTTTTCTTCCATTGTTGCACCCTTAACAAAGATTACACACAAGGCAGTCAAATTCCAATGGAATGATGCATGTGAGAAAAGCTTTCAAGAGCTGAAAGATAAATTGACTTCTACACCGGTGTTAGTACTTCCAGAAGGCACTGAAGGTTACGCAGTATATTGTGATGCTTTTGGAATTGGTCTAGGGTGTGTATTGATGCAGCACGGTAATGTAATAGCATATGCCTCACGACAATTGCGGCCACACGAGAGAAACTATCCCACACATGATCTTGAATTAACAGCGGTGGTATTTGCTTTAAAGATATGGCGTCATTATTTGTATGGAGTTCATGTTGACATCTATACTGATCACAAAAGTTTACAGTATATCTTTAAGAAAAAGGAACTCAATTTCAGACAACGAAGGTGGCTTGAGCTATTGAAAGATTATGATATTGATATTCTATATCATCCAGGAAAATCAAATGTGGTAGCTGATGCATTGAGACGCAAGGCAATAGGAGGCACAAGTATCCAATTGACAGAGAAGTAAGATTTAGTCAAAGATCTACATCAATTAGCCAGTTTGGGGGTTCGTCTTCTCGAATCCTTGGATGAAGGGGTTATTGTACAAAATACGACCAAATTTTTATTGATAGTGTAACACCCCATACCTTCCTAACCCTACTTGATGATGTTGATTAATGCTTACTTAGGTGTCGAGAGCCACACATACGTATTTGGTAATGCTATGGATGAGATACTTGACTTTTGGCCTCAGAAATGTGATTAAACCTTCATAGGAGGTGTTTTATGATTTTTTGGGAACATTTGTGGGGTTCAAAACGAGGCTAAGAGGACCTCTAAACAAAGTATATTAAGGTTAAGAAGTAAGTTAAAGAAGAGGACTTGAAGTATCTAACCAAACCCGCGAAGAGAAGTCGCAAAATGAAATTTTCGAAAAAACTAAGGTAGGGACGTGATGGGGAGCATGCCACGTCTATCTGGGCTAAAATTTTTAGTCCATAGTAATCAAGTTGGTGAGCCGAAGGGCGTGCCACGCTAGTTTTTCCACTTTTTTGAAAGTTGGAAATTTCTAAGTCCCAAAGGTATCCGGGGTCGTACCGAACCGATTTTTGCCACTTTTATTCTACAACCACAAGTATATACATGAAATGAATGACATATTATATTGGTATGATAAAATTACTCGAGAATGAATTTGGAGTCAAAATGACACTTTTGCCCTTAAGGTCAAAATAAGCCAAACGTGGCTAGAATCACTTATTTTTGAGATTGAGGGGGCGGATATGAATAGAATGAGTGGTAATATTGTTGTAACATGTATGATATGATTTAAACACGAGAAATTATTGATTTTATTGGGTTAAGTGAATTGGGCCCAAAAAGGAAAAGAACACATGGCCCAAAATGGGTCAAATGGCCCATTCTTTCAAAGACCTTCTAGAAATAGAAATTAATGCTATAAGTAATGGCTAAGTATGACTTGAGGGCTTCTATAAAGGGCAAAAAATCATATTTTTAACACACAAAAGTCTCATGCCAAGTCTAGAAATTTTCCAAAATCATTTCTCTCAACTCCAAACCCTAAGCTTTCTCTTGGAGCAAGATCATCCTATTCCAAGCCTTGGTAAGTATTTATTCTCATGGATTAAAATATTATATGCATTATGTATATTATGATAGTTGTGTTGGGAAGGTGGTGAATTGTGTATTTTTGCTTTTGGTGAAAGATGTGCTATCTTGGTGATTTGAACTTGAATTAGGACTTGTGCCTTTGATGAAAGAGCATGGTATGGACAAAATATGAACATGTATGGTGTTATTTTTGGTATTAAACTTGTTATTGTCTATGCATGAAAATTGTGGGATTTTGGCCGATATGTGTTATGAGGTGTATTAAGGTAATTTGATGGATTATTTGTGATATGGTATGGATAAGAAAGTGTAAAGGAGAAGTGTTGTGGTGAAATGTATCAATTATCATGTATTGGTCAATGTTGGGAATATTATGGAATTTTTGGAATAATAATTTTGTCAATGGTTTTGTCAAGGGGAAATGGCATGTTTAAAGGCAAACATGTAACTCATTGACATTGTATGCATTTGTAAAGTAATTAGCAGTTATGTGAATTTCGTTATGTATTTGTGTTGTAGAGTGACACACAAAGAAGGAGCGGGACTATTGTATACGCATCTAAGGTTGTATATTCGTATTCAGACTACAAGGTATGTAAGGTTACTCTGTCCGTATCTTTCTACTGCAAATAGTATTCACCTTGACATTTCACTAGTCCTATCCCGAAATGTACTAAGGTATCCCATATTCGGCTATCCATAGTCATTGTAATATATTACCTACTCATTGATCATTTGTGAATCTCATGTCTCATATTCATGGTTAATGTTCCAATGTTCCACTAGTGATTATATTTATGTCTCTTGTTCATGGATTATTGTCCAATGGTTCCCATGGTGTTATGGTTCTAATAATGTTATGTTGCCAAGTTATTCACATGTTTCTCACTCATTGGTTAATGATCCAAAGCTTCCAACAATGTTATGTTCCAAAGTTCAAAGTGATGTTATGACTATCAAAGTATCAATCTCAAAGTAAAGAACAAAGTAATGCATATGTGGTCAATGATTGAGTACAGGTGGCAGCTTTGGGGGCAAAATGCCTAGCTCAAGCCGAGCCCGATATTATTGGATCAGGGGGCAGATTTAGGGGAGAAATCCTAGCTCAAGCCAAACCTGACAGGGGGCAGCTTTGGGGGTGAAAACCTAGCTCGAGCCGAACCTGATATGTTGATTTATGGGTGGTAGGTCTAGGGGCATAAACCTAGATCGACCCTATCCAGATACATTGATTTATGGGTGGCAGGTCTAGGGGCATAAGCCTAGCTCGACCCGATCCCAACATGATAATATGTTATGTAAAGACCCACTGATCAGTCGGGGCCCAGGTACATTGTGACACATGTATTGACAAGAAAGCATTGAATGTAAAGTAATGAAAGTAATTGAAAGCAATACACTTGGTATCCAAAATGCTGCATGGTGACTTACTCACATTGATTAATTATTTGTATTGAGTTCATTGATATGTTCATATATTATATAGTTTCATTTGAGCCTTACATACTTAGTACTTATTCCGTACTGACCCCTCTTGGGGAATTTACCTTACTTGTTGCAGGCGCAGGCACTAGTAGGCTTCCACAGTAGGTTGCCAGTCATTGCAGATCATTGGTGAGATTCAGTTAATTCGGGGCTTCTCCGAGTCAGAGTGTATATATGTTTTGGTGATGTACATATTGTGTAAAGCGGGGACTTGTCCCGACTTATGGTTCATTTTGGTCAATGCTCTTGTTCGAGGCTTTTGTAGACGGATGTGGGTGTAACAGTGTAAAAGGAATATGTTGTTTGGACTGGATGGCCTCAATGGCCAAGTTTCATATGTATATATATGTCCCATGTTTTCTGTTATTCGTATTTCAAGTTCTTACGTAATGGTGGTGATGTTTATGTTATGCATATGGTTGACCATAGGCAAAGGTTGGTTCTCTCGGGCCTTATCGGCTACGGGTGCCAATCATGTCTCAATGGGATTCGGGGCGTGACAAAAGTGGTATCAAAGCAGGTAGTTCTAAGGGTGTCTACAAAGCCGTGTCTGAGTAGAATCTAACTTATCAATGTGTTGTGCACCACATTTATAAGTAGGAGGCTACGGGACATTTAGGATGTTGTTTCTTCTCTTCATTCTAGATCGTGCAATAGAGCCAACGTTGTAAGTGAAATTATATCTGATCATTGAACTTTATTTTTCTTGTTATAATAACAATGCCAATGACAAGAAGAGGTCGCGGAAAAAGTAAGAGGATTGATAGAATTACTGGTGAAGGAACTAGTATACCACCACCTAATCAAGTTAATCAAGGAGATACTGAGCATGAATTTGTGTCACGAGCTTTCTCCACTCCCTCTGTACCAGAAGAGTCGAGTAGGAGAAGTGTACCTGTAGAACCACCAGTCAATACTACGGACCAGGATCTTAGAAATGCGGTTCATATGTTAACACAGTTAGTGGCAGCCCAGAGTCAAGGACGAGCTAGTCCAATGACACATGATGATGATGCGGCTAGAGTAACAAGTCGCAGAACACAGGATTTCCTAAAATTGGACCCTCCTATCTTTACAGGGTCCGATCCATAAGAAGATCCACAAGACTTCGTGGATCAAATTCAGAGGGCCTTGGAAGTTATGCATGTGACAAGGGTAGAGACAATTGAACTTGCTGCGTACAGGTTGAAAGGAGAGGCAATATTGTGGTATGAGGATTGGAAGAAATCCCGTGACATCGGTGCAAATCCACCTACGTGGGATGAGTTTAAAGTGGCTTTCCTTGATCATTACTTGCCCTTTGAGATCTGTGAGGCATGTGCGGATCAGTTCCTAAATATCCGTCAAGGAAATTTGAGTGTCAGAGAATATAGCTTGCAATTTAATTCCTTGGCTAGATATGTGCCAAATGTGTTAGCTACGATGATAGATAGAGTCCATAGATATGTGGATAGACTAGAGCCATACTTGGTAAGGGATTGCACCATTGCTGCCTTGAATAAGGACATGGACATAGCGAGAATCCAGGCCTTTGCTCAGAAAATGGAAGAACAGCGATAGAGGAGAAGAGTGCATGAATTTGACAGGGGACAATCCAAAAGGGCTAGACCTATGGGACCACCTATGATGTCCCAAGGAGGATCTATACCCCGTATGTTTCCTAGACCACCTAGACCGTCGTTTTCTCATTCCATGGCAGGTGCTTATTCTCAGTCTCAAGGGTTTAGAGGTGGTTTAGCTGGGCAGAGTAGTGGGGTTCACGGATCACAGGCAGCAGGTTTTCCTCGTCAGCAGTGTCAACACTGCGGGCGTATTCATTCAGGCATATGTCGGTCAGGGATGAATGTCTGCTTTTGGTGTGGTATGCCAGGACACATAGCGAGAGATTGTCCACAGCGGAGCATGGTTGGTATAGCACAACCGGCTGGGTCAGTTGTTGCATCATCAGCATCGGTTCCTTCATTGGGCCGAGGGGTGCAGCCTATTGGCCGTGGTAGAGATTCCAGAGGAGCAGCCAGTACTAGCGAGGTCCAGAATCGTACTTATGCTTTGGTGGACCACCAGAATTCAGAGGCTTCCCCTAATGTCGTCACAGGTACATTATCCATATTCTCACATAATGTATATGCACTAATTGAACCAGGTTCTACATTTTCCTATGTTACTCCATTGGTTGCTGCGAAATTTACAAAGACATCAGAATTATTAATTAAATCAATTGAAGTGTCTACACCGGTTGGTGAATATATTGTTACAAAGAGAGTATATCGTAACTGTGTGGTAACGGTGTGTGGTCATGATACGTTGGTTGATCTCATTGAATTGGACATGGTGGATTTTGATGTAATTATGGGAATGGATTGGTTGGCCTCTTGTTATGCTACGGTAGATTGTCGGGCCAAGAAGGTGCAATTTTATTTCCGCAAAAAAATGTTCTTGAATAGCAGGGTAATGTAGGGGCACCACGAGGGAGATTTATTTCCTATTTAAAAGCCAGAAAAATGATTGCTAAGGGTTATATATGTCATTTAGTACGGGTGAAAGATACTGAAGTGGAACCACTAATTCCGCAGTCAGTTCCAGTGGTCAATGAATTTCTGGATGTCTTTCCAGAGGATCTTCCAGGCTTACCCCCAGAACGGGAAGTAGAATTTGGCATTGATGTGATTCCGGGCACTCAGCCTATTTTTATTCCTCCATATAGAATGGCTCCGGCCGAACTACGTGAATTGAAGGACCAATTGAAGGATTTGCTAGACAAGGGCTTCATTAGGCCTAGTATGTCCCCATGGGTGCACCGGTACTATTTGTACGGAAGAAAGATGGCACATTGAGAATGTGCATTGATTATCAGCAACTGAATTAGGTAACGATCAAGAACAAATATCCCCTCCCTCGAATTGATGATTTGTTTTATTAGTTACAGGGTTCCAAGTGTTTTTTAAAGATTGACTTGAGGTCGGGTTACCATCAAGTCAGAGTTAGAGAAGAAGATATACCCAAGACAGCTTTCCGAACACGGTATGGCCATTATGAATTCTTAGTTATGTCATTTGGGTTAACAAATGCACCAGCTGTGTTTATGGATTTGATGAATAGGGTGTTTAATCCATTTATGGACGTATTTGTCACGGTATTTATAGATGACATCCTGGTTTATTCAAGATCACCAGAGGACCATGCTAATCACTTACTGCAGGTGTTGCAGATTCTCTGTGAGCGTAAGTTGTATGCCAAGTTCTCCAAGTGTGAATTTTGGTTAAAATCAGTTGCATTCTTGGGTCATATTATGTCAGATGAAGGGATACAGGTTGATACACAGAAGATTGAAGCAGTGAAAAATTGGCCAAGACCTACGACACCCACAGAAATTAGTAGTTTTCTCGTACTGGCAGGTTATTATCGAAGATTTATGAAAAGTTTTTCCTCTATTGCTGCACCATTAACAAAGCTTACTCATAAGGCAGTTAAATTTCAGTGGAATGATGCGTGTGAGAGAAGCTTCCGAAGGTTGAAAGATAAATAAACCTCCACACCGGTTTTAGTACTTCCTGAAGGCACCGAAGGTTATGCGGTGTATTGTGATGCTTCTGGGGTTGGCCTCGGATGTGTATTGATGCAGCACGGTAATGTCATAGCATATGCCTCATGACAGTTGAGGCCACATGAGAAAAACTATCCCACACATGATCTTGAATTAGCAGCGGTGGTTTTTGGTTTAAAGATATGGCGTCATTATTTGTATAGAGTTCATGTTGATATCTATACTGATCACAAAAGTTTACAATATATCTTTAAGCAGAAGGAACTTAATTTGAGGCAACGAAGGTGGTTAGAGCTCTTAAAAGACTATGACATTGGCATTCTTTATCATCCAGGAAAAGCAAATGTCGTAGCGGATGCATTGAGCCGCAAGGTAGTGGAAGGTACTAATGGCCAAGTGACAAAAAAGAAAGAGATAATCAAAGACCTACATCAATTAGCCAGCTTGGGGGTTCGTCTTCTTGAATCCTCAGATGAAGGAGTTATTGTACAAAATGCGGCTGAATCTTTACTAATAGCTGAGGTGAAAGAGAAACAGTTTGCAGATCCTATGTTGTTGCAGCTAAAGGAAAATGTACAACACAATTTAACAAAGACATTTGATCTTACACAGGAAGGGGTACTTCAATGCCAAGGTAGGTTATGTGTACCAGATGTAGCTGAGCTGAGGAAACAAATTATGGAAGAGAGGCGCATCATTCGCGCTATTCTATTCATCCGGGTGCTACTAAAATGTATCATGATTTAAAAGAAGTGTATTGGTGGGGAAATATGAAGAAGAATATAGCAGAATTTGTCGGTCAATTCTCGAATTGTCAACAAGTAAAGGTAGATCATCAAAAACCAGGAGGTTACATGCAGTGTATCAATCTTCCAGTCTGGAAATGGGATATGATTAATATGGACTTCATTACAGGTTTGCCTCGTACATTGCGGAAATTTGATTCTATATGGGTTATAGTTGACAGGCTTACCAAGTCAGCGCATTTCTTACCAGTCAAGACCACCTATACAGCAGAAGATTATGCAAAATTATATGTGAAAGAAATAGTGCGGTTATATGAGATTTCGATCTCTATTATATCAGACAGGGGAGCACAGTTTACTGCACATTTTTGGAGATCTTTTCAGCAGATATTGGGTACATAGGTGAATCTGAGTACGACTTTCCATCCTCAGACTGATGGACAAGCAGAACGTACTATTCAGACACTTGAAGATATGCTACGAGCATGCACATTAGATTTTCAAGGCAGTTGGGATGACCATTTGCCTCTTATTGAATTTGCTTACAATAATAGCTATCATTCAAGTATTAAAATGGCACCTTATGAAGCTTTGTACGGAAGAAAATGTAGATAACCAATCGGATGGTTTGAAGCGGGTGAAACTGCTTTACTTGGGCCAGATCTTGTTCATCAAACTACGGAGAAAGTTAAAGTGATTCAAAAATGGCTACAAAGGGCCCAAAGTCGACATAAGTCATATTCTGATGTTAGAAGAAGAGGGCTCGAATTTTCTATAGGTGATTGGGTATTTTTGAAGGTGTCACCGATGAAAGGGGTAATGCGATTCGAAAAGAAATAAAAGTTGAGTCCACGTTATATAGGATCATATGAAATTATTAGAAGATTTGGGCAAGTTGCATATGATTTGGCACTACCCCAAGAACTCTCCACGGTTCATTCGGTATTTCATGTGTCGATGCTTCAAAAGTGCATAGTAGATCCATGTCATTTTACTCCCATTGAAGATGTCCAAGTTACGGAGGATATTACCTATGAGGAGATACCTATTGCCATTCTAGATAGACAAGTGAAAAGGTTGAGGAATAAAGACATAGCTTCTGTAAAGGTACTTCGGAGAAATCAACAAATAGAAGAGATCACATGGGAAGCTGAAAAAATCATGAAGTCAAAGTACCCTCATTTGTTTCAAAGGGAAGAACAAACTCACGATACAAAATTGGAACAATGACAAGTAAATATTTATAAGCATTGAGTATATATATATATATGATAATGGTCTTAGACTTGCATTTGTTTAACTACTAACATTCGTGGACGAATGTTTCTAAGGGGGGAAGAATGTTACACCCCGTATGTTCCAGAATCCATGAGACTACCTTAACATTTATAGAATCATTTAAACATGAGAGAGTTGGTGAATTATGCATTAATTTGTTGGGCTTAAGTGAATCATGCGCCATTGGGCCTAAATGAGGCCCAAAAATCATAAGACATGGCCCAAAAATGGAAATGATCCATTCTTGTGATGACCAATCAAACATGAATTAAATGTACAAGAATGTGTCTAAGGATTAACATTAGGTACTAAATAAAGCAATAAAAATCAGATTTTTATTGATCAAAACACACATGCCATTTTCTAGAATTTTCTCAAACATTTCTCTCTCACACAAACCCTAAGCAACAATCCTCTTGGGCCAAGATCATCATCTTGAAAGATTTGGTAAGTATTTATTCTCATGGTTTAATATATTAAATTCTTAATATGGTGTATACATCATGTTGGTTATGTTGACACAGTGTTGGACATGTCACTATGTGTAAAACTGACTATTTTTGCATTCGAAAAAGGGTTTTGCCTTAAAAACTTGAAAATGGACTTGTGGTATTGAAGGAAATGAACTTTATGGATTCAAAATTGACATGTGGGATGTCATTATAGCCTTAAATTGTTTTATCCTTGTACATAATGTTTGGAATTGTTATTGTAAAACTGTGCATGGACTTGGTGGTGTAGTGAAGGAAAAAGTGTGGTTTTGGTGATGTTCATATGTGTTTTGAAACCATGGGTGTTTTTTGGCATCCAAGTGACCAAAAATATGTAAATAAAAGTTTACTTATGGCCTTGGACCATTTATTACACAAAAGGACTCAAAAGAGACCCTTTCTGGCCGATTTAGGCATCCGCCCCCGCAGACGAAGGCACCTGCGGGCGCAGGTTCCAACGCAGGTGCCCCTGGATACTGCCAAGGGTCACCTGCGGAAGCATTTCAGCCACCTGCAGGCGCAGGTGGCTTCGCAAGTCACCCCAGTATATCATTTTGTATGGTTTTGTCTCTGTTTGATCCCCGAAGGCCCCTATACCCTTTTTGGATGTAATTATCAAGTTATGATATCTTTTTAATGACTTCAAAGGGTCATATGGAGGAATGTTGGACTATATTAGTTATGTATTGTTGTTCATAAGTTTTTATGAGGCAATTTGATGGAGTAATTGTGACGGAATGATAATGAGGAGTCGTAAAGGTAAATGTGGTGTGAAATGCTATTGATGTATGATGTCTTGGTCAATGTGTGGAATGTTATGGTGTTGTTGGTATGATCATGTAGTGGATTATGTTATAAGGGTAAAATGACATTATATGGCAGTCATATAACCCATTGCCGTCTTGTACAATTGTACGGTAACTAGTTGTTAATGTAAGCTTTGTTATGTACTTGTGTTGTAGAGTGAAACGTAAGGAAGGAGCTGGAATATTGTGTTCATATATAGGCTTGTGTATTCATACTTGGAAGTGAAGGTATGTAAGGTTACTCTTTCCGTATCCTTCTGCAGTATGCAATATTCACCTTGTTATTGTACTTACTCATTTCAGAGATGTTCTAACGTATCTCATTTCAGGTTATAATTTATTGTTAATCACATATATCTTATTCTTTGACCTATTGTTATTCATGTGTCACATAATGGTGGAGATTATTCCAAGTTCCAATAATGTTACATTCAAAATCTCCAATAATGACATAATCATCGAATGAACTACTTCTAAGATTGAAGAAGTGAGGTAAGAAAGTCTCTATTCTTGGGTGGTATCCCAGGGGTTAAAATACCTAGCATGGGTCGATCCCAATATCTCAGGTGGTATCCTAGGGGTGAAAATAACACCTAGCATCGGTCAATACCGCTAGTAGGGGTGGTATCCCAGGGGCAAAAGAAAAGCCTAGCATGGGTCGATCCCAAAAACTGTTGATTTCCCACTGATCAACTTGGGGCCCTGGCATTGTAAGGATGGAAGGATGAGTAGTGAATGAAGAAGTGAGTGATGAACGAATGAATAAGAATAAAAGTAAAGAAAGTAATCCACATAATGTACATATTTCCATACATATAGAATGGTGACTTATCCATATTGGTTATTCACTTATATTGATTCCTTTGAAGTATTTATGTATCAGATAGTTCATACTCAGTACATTCTTTGTACTGACCCCCTTTGGGGAATTTACCTTACTTGCTACAAGCACAGGTACTAGTAGACATCCACAGTAATCTGCGGGTCATCTACTGAACTTTGGTGAGCTCTAGTTGATTGGGGGCTTTCCGAGTCACGGTTGTACATTAGTGTTGGTATTGTAAATATTGTGTAAAGCAGGGACTTGTACCGAATTTAGGACGGTTATGTATGTGATTCTGTTAGAGGCTTTTGTAGAAATATGTGGGTAAAAGAATGTAAGAAACGTATGTTCATTTTGAATTGATGGCCCTAACGGCCAAGTTTCACATATGTATGTATCACATGTTCCATGATTTTCGCTATTAGCATTTTATGTCCTTACGTGATGGTGATGTTTCTTATGGCATGCATATGAATGAACATGAGCAAAGATTGGTTCTCTCGGTCCTCTTCGGCTTCGGGTGCCAGTCCGCCCGATTGGAATTCGGGTCGTGACACCTATCATCTAGAAATCAAACAATTATAGGAGTAATTAAGCAATTACTCTTCGAATAACTACGTTGGGAATTCAAACCACTAATTTTTCCCTTATTCATGGTCTAAAACATCACCCAAGGCCAATTAACCATTAACTAGTTCTGTCATGCTCCATCCATCTTCATTATTATAGTTTCAAAGCTACAATTCCATTTTTAAGAATTAAAGGTCCCCAACCACCAATTTCATATTTTAGAATCACTAATTCATGATAGAAATTGTTAGTTAACAATCTAGAAGCATTTCTAGATGATACTACCCTAACCCATAGGTTTTTCCCAAAATTTCATGAACTTAGGGATCTAATCCCCAAGAATTTCAGAATTAAAGATCATTCTAATAATTCTAAGATGTTATTATATTGAATGACAAAGAAGATCAAGGAAGAACTCACCTCAACGAAGAATTTTCATCCAAAGACTAGGAAAATCACCCCCCTAGGGATTTGGGATAAAGTTTTTGAGTTAAAAAATCCATAAACGTCAAAACTAACCTTAAGTACTGCCTAGTTGCCACTACAGCGGCCTGATTGCAGCAGCGGCAGTGGCCAACTTTTCAGCATGGATAGACTTCGGTAAAATGGCCATAACTTTTTACTCCGGAGGCAGATTAACAAACGGTTGGAGGTGTTGGAAAGAACACTTAAAGATCTTTCATTTGGTGGGTAGTGTTACTCATAACTCTTTATATTCTAGTATGAGTGCATCTTTGAAGTTGACCCTATTTTAAACTTAGCTTGAAACTCATTCGGTCAGAACACTTCTAACTTAACTTTTGTGCTAGCGGTATTGTATGATTTTAGTTCATGTCTAATGCACTCCCCTACTAAATATTTGGTCCTATAACTTATGATGAATAAGGTTCTTATGTCTTTACCTTAGATATTTTCATTAATGATGGAATGGGTCGTTACATATACTGTTTTATGAATAGTACCTCGCTATTGCAGCACCCTCCATACAATTGTGATGGTCAAAGTTTGACCGGTACTAACTTGGTCATCATGATCCCGGAGATGGGCCTCATGACCATGATGAGCAACCCGACCTGGTCCACAAGCTAACTCTTTGCGATCACTATGACCCACCTCGTGATAAGAATGAATAATATGACCAAGGCCCATGATCGTGACATGTGGACATGCAATCGCAATGAAGAGCCTGATGTTGCACCAGATATCAGAAAATCAACGGTGATCTAAGTCCAAAATTGTTTCGAACGAACCCTCAAAATTCATTTGAAACTCCATAGAAATAAACCAATAATGCTACTAGGCTAATTTTGATGCTCCGAACTCAATGGAACTAGCAAAATTTTTCAAAAGAGGTCATTATCAACAAATTAACCCCTGAGAACCCTTTTAGGCTAATTTAACTGGTTTCTCATCTGAACACTCAAAAGTCAAAATAAGGACTCAAAATCTAAACCAACCATGTTACTAATCCAAAAACAACATTTTGGATCTAATTGAACTGACAAGATCACCATCCGACGTTCAGATCATGAAATGTTGACCATAGTAAAACTAATCCCTTTCAAGGCTACTCAAAACCTCAAACTCACTTAAATCACTCCCGAACACTTTGCGGACCTTGCCAACCATCCCCACAACTCATAAATGATATATAGCAACTATGGGAATGGGAAAAGGGGTCTAAATAAAGAAAAAGCTACAAATCACAATGAGAATTGTTACATTATCCACCACTAAAACATGTATTAGTCCTCAAACGAAAAAGCAAAGAAAGTACCCGAATCGGTAAAAAGCTGGGGTATCTACTACGCATAGCTGTCTCAACCTCTCATGTAAGCTCTTCAATTGGGTAAACTAAACCTTTACAGAATCAATATGCTTGGTCCTCAACTTCCAAGTTTGTCTATCTAGGATAGCAATGGGCTCCTCCTCAAGAGACAACTCATGTCTAATGCAACTGAATCCCACAGGATTACATGAGTATCATCTGGACTGTATCACTTCTACATTGAGACATGGTATCCCAGATAAACAGCTAAGAGATATGGAGGAAAAGCTAGCCTATAGGCCATATCTCTAAACTTCTCCAGAATCTCAAAAGGCCTAATAAATCTCAGACTAAGCTTCCCTTTCTTCCCAAATCTGATCACACCCATCATGGGTCATACCTTCAACAACATAGCGCTTCACTTCTAGTTCTTCAAAAGAATCAACTTATGTCTCCTTGAGCTTTCGAAAGCTTCTCTCACAGTCATTTGACCACTGGAAAACAACCTTCTTCTGAGTCAACTTGGAAAAAATAGCTAAAATAGAAGAGATGCCCTGAATGAATCACCAATAATAGCCGACTAACCAAACAATACTCTGAATCTCTATTGGAGAAGTGGGTCTAGCCCAATTATGAACCGCCACTACCTTGGCTGGATCAACCATAATACTATCCTTGCCCACTTCGTGACCCAAGAAAGTAATACAATCCAACCAAAACTCTCAGTTGGAGAACTTAGCATACAACTTTTCATCTCTCAATCTCCGAAGTACACCCCTCAAATGCCTCACATGGTAAGCCTCATTCTTGGTATAAACCTAAATATCATCGATGAACACAATCATAAAACTATCAAAATAAGGAAGAAACACTCTATTCATCAACTCCATAAATGATGTTGGGGCATTAGTCAGCCTAAAAACATAGCCAACAACTCATAATGGTTATACCATATTTGAAAAGTTATCTTTGGAAAATCCAAAACTCTAATCCTCAGTTGATGGTAACGAGATCACATGTCGATCCTAGCAGACACTGAAGTACCCTAAAGCTGATCAAACAAATCATTGATACGAGGAAGAGGATACTTATTCTTGATAGTCACTATGTTCAATTATAGATAATCAGTATACATGTGCATGGATCTATCTTTCTTCTTCACAAACAAGACAGGATCACCCCAAGAAGACACATTAGGTCTGATGAAACCCTTACTCAACAAATCTTGTAATTGCCACTTTAATTCTTTCAATTCAATCGAGATCATTCTAAAAGAAGAAACATAAATGTGTTAGTGTCCAACTCAACATCAATGGCAAAATTAATATAACTATTTGGAGGCATACCAAGTAGGTCCATAGGAAACACATCCATTGACTCTTTAACAACTCACACAAAATCTAAGGGAGCAGTGTATCAATACTAGTATCACGTACATATTCCAAATAAGAAAAACAACCCTTCCCTACCATGCGACAAGCACATAGAAAAGTTATAACCCTCTTTGAACACAAACTAGAAGTACCCTTTCTCTCTAATCTCGATACACCCAGAGTAGCTAAGGTCACGGTCTTAGTGAACTAATCCAAAATTGCATGATAAGGAGCCAACAAATCCAGACCTAATATAACATCAAAATCAATCATATCAAGGATAATCAAGTCTTATGCCTCAAAAAGGTCAGTACACATGATTGGTACACCTGATCCACCACTAAAGAATCGCCTACAAGGGTAGTAACACAAATGGGCATAGCAAGGGACGCACATGTAGCATCAATAATAGTAGCAAAATATACAGACACATAAAAAATATAGACACAAGGTCAAACAGTACTAAATGGTATGATGGCAAACTGAGATAATACTTGTAATCACTACATCAGAGGCCTCTACCTCAGGTCTCCCAGGAAAGGCATGCACTGACCATGTCCACTACCAGACTTAGTGATTCCTTGTCCACTACCGTGAGCTCCTTGATCTACACATCTATTACCCTATGCACCCCATCTAATTGCTGGCGTACAAGTCAGGCAAAGCTGAAGCTAAGAACCCTGTTGTGGAGGACCAATAGCTTGCCAAGGAAAATCCCTCTCTAAGTGTCCAAACTCATTACAGGCAAAATATCCCCTACTAACTAAATTACATTGAAAGGGCCTAGAAGAGATAGAATAGCCTTCATAACTCGATGAACCAGAATGAGACCCTCAGCCTGCATGACCTGATCTCTGACCACTCAAAGTCTCGAAACTCACAAACCTACTATCTGTACTCAGCAAGGCTGTCTGAATCAGTTTTTCATGGTAACCATGAAAACTTCTACCTAAGAAATCCCTTCCTCAGGATGAATAACTATTAAAATTTCCCTAATGGTGCATCATTTTTGTACTATAACTCTGAATACCCTTGTGAATAGTCTCAATAATATTGGCATGATCCAATATACTATGAAAAGAACCACCAGAAACCACTAACTAAGCCATCGCCAATTGGTATTATCTCATCAAAGCTTTAACAATTTCCTGATCCTCTCAGAATCAATGGAAATGCTAGCGATGGCATATCTAGACAATGTATTATAGCAAGCCTTATACTCTGCAATAGTCATCATACCTTAGTCCAAATGATCAAACTCGTCTCTCCACTGGTCCCTAAAACGAAAGGGCACAAACCTCTCCAAAAAAGTCTTAGAAAACAAAGTCCATGTCAAAGAAGGGGAACCTACTAGTCAACAACTGACAAGAGATCTCCACCACTCCCTAGCCATATCAGTCAACTGGTAGGTAGTGTAAGCAACACTATGGGACTCAATCTAACTAATGTTATGTGACCTCTCTTGACAATCGATCAGAAAATCATAAGCATCTTTACCAATAGCACCACTAAACTTAGGAGGTGCCAATATGATAAATCTCTCAAATTTATTCTTCTCATCAACAGACATTATAGGACCAGAAGCTATAGGAGGAACAACAAGTCTAGTAGGTAATGTCTCAACACATAGGGCTACAACAGAAGCTTATTGTGCCTTGGGAGTCTGAAAACCATGAGTAGGAGCCTACCCTAGCATTTGTATACCTTATATAGTCTGAGAACCATTATGTGTACCTGATCAATACTAGTCTGAG
Source organism: Capsicum rhomboideum (assembly GCA_031232105.1). Taxonomy (NCBI): domain Eukaryota; kingdom Viridiplantae; phylum Streptophyta; class Magnoliopsida; order Solanales; family Solanaceae; genus Capsicum; species Capsicum rhomboideum. The sequence goes on along the minus strand of CP124719.1, from coordinate 38,738,566 downwards.
AAATGCCATCCAAATGGCCCAAAAGATAAATTAGTAGGTCATGCAATACTAGGGTAACAATGAAACTGTGAGGGGTTTGAGCTGGTTCCATATCCTTTGGCTGATAAGCCACCTCATCATAATCAATCTCAGTCTTGGGAGAGGCCTCTCTAGCTCATCCACTAGCTAAATCCGCTCCTTATACATGGTCTCTACCTCTGTGTTGGTTGCGACCCCTCCCTCACCCCTAACTATAGTTCCAATAGTAGGTGTTAGCTCAGCATCTTGAATAACTCTAGGTATAGTCCTCACCATCTTCTAAGAAAAGAATAGAATACAAGTTTAGAATACTGGCATGAACAACATGCATGATAAGGAATTAATTTAGAGAAGTTTTCTAACTTCTTACAAACATCCCATAACCTTTCAAAGATAGATATGGAAGTCAACGTATTAATCCATAGAACTATATTAGAAATCTTAATATTTTACTTATGATACCGATGAACCTAGCACTCTGATACCAAATTTTCATGACCCAAAAGCTGGGGTCATGATAGTACCTGCCTTATCCCAATCTTGGTAGGTAATTCTGACAACCAAAAGAGAAAGAAATGTAGAAAAAAGATAAATAACAACCAAATATGAGACTTTAAAATAAAGTCAGGTCAGATATATATATGAAACAATCTCCAAAACTGAAATAAATTCAACTCAAATCCCAAAATCTAATGTCATAGGTAAAGAGAACTAAAAACTGAAATAGAATATAGAAATACACACCTCTGTCTCTAAAATGTAAAATAAAAACAAGGTAGAGATGTGATGAAGTCTGGAACAATGCTCCAAACGAAAAGATCACCAGTACTCCAAAACAGCCTCAACACAGTATGAAGTTAAGCTCTGTGGGTCCCTCTCAAACTAGGATCTATATCAAAAGGGTGCAAAAAGTAGGAGTGAGTACGATCCACTTGTACTCAGTAGGCATCATAGGCCAACTAAGAAAAGCAGAAAATAAAATATATAAAGGATACTATGAGCACGCTTCCACCTGCATATAGAAAAGTTCCCAATAGTGGCTTAAGTCGTATCTCCTATAAGTATAAATACAATAAGTATAATAACAATATAAGAATAACTACACATCAATATATAAAGGAAGGCTAAATTACACAACTAGCAAACAACATAAGAGAAATGTAAATGATGCAATGCAATGTTATGATGAGGATGGAATGTCTCAATATCACCTTGTATACACCTTCTGAGAATAATCTTCTAGGACAAGACCCATGGGGAGTTCGCAACCCATATACTATTACAATCTCATATCTCAATCAACCTTACCAGTACATCCCTCAGTGAAGGTATTTTATGAAGTATTTTATTTTTTTTAAAAAATCCATATTTCTCAGTGGTGCCAATTTGATGAATATAGCTGAATAAAATGAGGATGCATGCTCATAACCAAAATAATACCATGTAATGAATTAACTTAATAATGGTATAATGAGCCCAAATCTCAATAGATTATGATATAAGCCATTGCATGGCACCACCATAGTAAAGAGTCATGTAAGGCATTAATAATATCAATTCAAGCCCCTACTCGGATATTAGAATAATAATAAATTCAAATAATACTCATACAAGACCAATACCAGCCCCCGCACGGGCATCACATTAATAATAATCTCTCAAGTCTAAAATAATATGTACATAAGCCCCCACATGAGCAACATGATAAAATAATAATCTCAAAAGATAAATATAACGATAAAATCCCAAACACATAGCATACTTCACATTAGTGGTTAACTACTCAGCCTGTCTGAAGAAAGCTAAGCCATAACTTACCTCAAAAAGCCAAAACACGAGTCTAGAAGGGAATTTTCCTTTTTGTGCAGTCTCAAAACAAATCCAATCTATTAAAAATGTAATCTACATTTCAAGATGATTCCAATGATACCCATATTACCTACTTTCATTTCAAGTCCAAAAATAGTTAGAAAATTGACCTTGAAGAAAAAAAGGTAAAACAAAATTTTATTGAAGAATAATATTTCCCATATTCCAAGGGTTCTAACTATGAAGTACCATTGAAAAATAATTTGAAATAGAGCTTGAAATCAAAGAAAAACTATTTTCTCATTTTATTGGGTGAAACCCAAACAATCCAAGTTTAGAAGATGAAAACATGATTTAATCAAAGGGAAATGATCAAAAGTAGTATTAGAAGCTTACCCAAATCAAATTTGATGAAACCCTCATTTAAAATCTCTTAAAGTTGTGCTCTCCAAGTTCAAAACTGGTGAAGATGGTCCAAAATTGCAAAAATGGAGTATTTATTCTGTTCTGTAAATACTACCTTGCGATAGCAGCACCCTCCACATGATCGTTATGGTCAAAGCTTGACCGACATTAACTTGGTCATTGTGATTATGCGAGATAGGCCTTATGACCATGATGAGCGACCTGACCTCGTCCATAAGCTAACTTTTCACAAGGAATAATATGATCAAGGCCCATGATCATGACACATGGCCACGTGATTGCGACCAAAGACCAGATGTTGCACCAGATATCAGCAAAGCAGCAGTGATTTAATTTCAAAATTGTTTCAAATAGACCTTCTGTATACATTTGGTACACCACAAAATAAGCCAATAATGCAACTAGGCTAATTTTGATGTTCCAAACTCATTGGAATTATCGAATTTGTCAAAAGAGGTTGTTATCAATAAGTTAACCGTAGGAACCCTTTTACGCTAATTTAACTAGTTTCTCATCTAAGCACTCAAAACTCAAAACAAGGACTCCAAACCTGAACTAACCACGCTAATAACCCAAAACGACATTTGGATCTAATGAAATTGACAAAATCTCCATCCGACACTCGTATCACAAAATATTGACCAAAGTAAAACTAATCACTTCCAAGGCTACTCAAAAGATTAAACTCACTTAAATCACTGTCATACACTTTAGGGACCATGCCAACCATCTCCACAACTCATAAATGATATATAGCAACTACGGAGAAGAGCAAAATAGTCAAAATAAAAAAATATAGAAATCACAATGAGGGTTGTTACAGTACCAGTTGCTAGCATTTTTATTGTGAAGAATGTATATAGAATTATATATTCAAAATAATCAATGACAAAAACATTAGGTGATAGCCCTGTTGCCAACTACAAGAGAAATGCTGATCTTAAATTATTGATGTTGTATGATATTCTTGATCGCATAGAAGATGTAATTCGAGAAGCAAATGTTTTGTTGTGCTTATATGGACTGTACAATAAAATTGATTGATGACAGAAAGTCACAATTTATCTGGGCATATCTCGATTGCTGGAGAATAGTCTATGTGAGATGTAAAGATGCTTGCCATTTAACATTATTATTGGAAGGTCCTTATTCCTCATAACTCGTTTCTCCATATGACTTCCCATCAAACCAATCATTGTAATCACCAGTATAACAATTGTTACTACTAAACACATAATCTTCATATGAAAAATTATCACCATCACCATACTTATTTCCTTGAACTGTTGTCACAGCTTTAATAAGCTCAGAAAAAAGTAACCTACAAAAAGTAACCTCATGTTTAAATTGCAGTTCATTTTTTTTAAGAAAATTACATTCAAACAACCAAATATCATTTATAAAAACTATAATAAATGAAAATATTTGAAATAGTATTTAGTAGCAAGTAAATGAAAACTAATTTCTGACATCATATAAGCATTTAGTTTGAGACATTACTCTTTATAGAATATTTAATTGTATGTTTCAGGTAAATTAGTTAAGTAGGGTGATTTTACTAGTTTTTATAAATTGAGGGATATAAAATATATTTTAAAAAGTATATTCAAGTTCTAAATATTCTTTGCAACACGTATGGACAAACACATCCAAAATTTAGAAATTTTAAATAAATTGAATGATACTTGATTTACGGCCAATGGGTGCGGGTGGAATATCGATATAGAACGAAACATCCATCACAAATCTAATACAATAGTTAAATAAAAATAACTAAAGTTTGAAACAAAATAACATGAATATAATATGAGTCTTCTTTATCAAATGTAGATTAAATTTATTCCTCATTATCATCCTCCACTTCCTCCTTTCCCTTTCCCTGTAGTTTCTCCTTTTCCACATTCTCCTTCATCAACTTCTTCTCTTTTAGTGGTTGATCCTGTTCATTGTCACCACCATCACAATCATCATCATTCTTGTCATAATTTTCATCCTTATTCTTACTATCATCATTATGGTTTTCATTATTATTGTTATTATTATTATTATTATCATCATCATCATCACCACGATCACTATAGTTACCACTATTTTAAAATTCATTATTAGAAGGTCCTTAATCATCAGAAATTGTCTCTATATATATATCTTGCCATCATACATCATTGTAATCACCAGTATAACTGTTATCACTACTAAACACAGAATTATCATACGGAAAATTATTGCTATCGCCATACTTATTTCCTTGAACTGTCATTACAAATTTATTAAGCTCAGGAAAAAGTAACCTACAATAATGTTATACAATAATCTTATATGGACTATATAGAAAAATTAATTGATAGTGTGTAATGACCTTTTCCATCATCATGGTATAAATTAGCATGCAAAAATTCAGGTTAAGATTCTCATCCTGATGAAGTAATAAAAATTTTAGGCTAGGCTAGTCTTGGACAAATTCTGAGTATGGTGTGGCCTAGGTAAATATTGTAATGGATAGGTTGATGATTCTATGTTTTAAGATCATAATGTGTTAGCCAACAGGTTAGGGAGTTCGTATAAATTTTTGGAATTGAATTTGGGTTATTAGAACTCCGGATATAGCGGTTGATGTATAGGGATTAGTTCGGAGGAAGAAATCTGGGAGTGTATTATAAAATTGGCCAAAAAAAGGGATTGCCCAAATTCACTGCGTTGCCTTTGCTACTAAAGCAGGAGGTAGGCTGCTACTGTGGTCCTGCTATAGCAGGAATTTTCCTAATATAGCAGAAATTAAGATGGGTTAGTCCCGCTATGGCGGGCAGATCCCACTATAGCGAGGTCGCTATAGGTGAAATTAGGCCGCTATAGCTGGCTACGCATAGTAAAGATTAGTTTTTAGACATAAATATTATTTTTTCTTCCAAATTTGTTTAAGGTCAGAACAGAGCGATTTTGGATGATTTCTATCAGTTTCCACCCAAATTCCATCGTTGAGGTAAGTTAATCCACCTATTTAACTAGATTTTCATTCCTTGATAGTTAGAATCTCTAGGTTTTGATTATGATAGAGGAATTAACTTGAACTAAGTGGATTTTCTAGTGTAAAGTAGTTTTTTAAAAATTAAAACGGGTGAAAAGTAGTGAAAAGAGGTATAAAGCCTTGGGTTTTGGTCAAGGGTTGTTAGTTTTTTGATTATTATGCTCGAATTTACTCTTGTAAAAGTGAAATTGAAAAAATTGAGGTGCAATGATTGTAGAAAACCCTAGAATAAGGGAATGACTTATGAATTTGACCTTGGGGTTATGGAATTAAGTTATAATCCTTAGAATTGTTAGAAAATTGGTTAATTAGTGTTCTATGTGTTGTTTTTAGACCAAAATTCGGTCAAAGCTATAAGAAAAGGCAATGCTCACGTCCATTAGAGCATTGTAAGGCTTGGATTAAGGTAGGTGATTGTTGAATTGGAGTTAAAACTCAAGTTAATTTTATGTGTGCATATTAACTGATTGTTTGTCTACTTATTGTAATGCATGCTAGTGTATGTTGATCTTCTTAATTATAAATGCAAGTTGGAAACTGATAATCCATGATAAGATTTGTAAAAAGAACCTTGTTGTTCTTCAAGGTGGTTGATTTCACTTGTTGTGTGATTGTACTTGTTATTGGTACTGTTTGTTGTTGTGAGATGAATCAGTAAAGGTTGATAATGATTGAATTGGTGGAATTTAGGAAGGATAAGGGTGGAGACATTGGAATAAGGGTGGTATAATACTTGGTTTATAATATCGATGGTTGGCACTAGTTGTCTAGGTTATTTGGTTTATAGACTGAGCTCATCCTCTGCAGGTCATAGCTAATGGGCATATATAAGATTCATAGCATGTCTGTACATGGTAAATTGGTAAATTTGATAATTTCTTGATTGAACTGAGAGGATATTATTGTTTATTATATTTGGATCTTTGAGAGGTCCAGTTTCTTGGTATATCTATTTGGATCCTTGTGAGGTTCATTTTACTTGGCATTATAATTGAATCTTTGTGTGGTCTAGGTTGTTGATATTGTACTTGAATTGGGATAATACTTGTTGAATCATAATAAAGCGTTTATGAGAAAGTGATAAACTGAGTTGTTTGGGGTTTCATTACAATTGGATTGAATTGAATGTCACTTGATTTGGTTAACGTGGAAATCATGGTAGAAAGACTGATTTGGATGATTACTTGTTAGATGACATGGTTGCTACTTGTTTACAAATAGTTAGTTAAGTGTTCACATTGGTTAAGTTAGGTTGGCCTATGATCCTACCAATACATAGTAGTTTTGTACTGATACTACCCTATACTCTTTTTGTTATTGAGTGTAGAGTATATTCCAGTGGCTTCAAAGAGACCTCATCTGTAGATCACAGCATGACATCTGATCTAAGGGTAAGCATCATCTTTCGAGCAGCCATAGATCTTTCATGCATTCAATCTTGTCCATTCTTCTCAAACACAGACAGTACTACTTCATTATTAGTTTTTTGGGTTGTACCTATGGATTTTTTCTAGCTAAATGTATGATATGATGACCTTCAGTTTTTGGGGGTATTTTAGACTTTATGATGTTATTTTGCACTATTTATTTAGACTATTCTAGATATTGTTTATTTAATATAGAAGTAGTTTCTTCGCATATAAAAACTTGTTAAGTGTTGGTAGTGATTATTTGGGTTAGATGGTTCTCCCTCCGGAGGATTAGTATGGGTGCCACTCACGATGGGTTTGAGTTATGACAAAGTCAGTATCATAGCCCTAAGTTTGTTGATCTCATCATACCAGAATGAGTCTTGTAGAGTATTGTGGAACAATACAGATATATTTGTACTTTTCTTCGAGAGGCTACAGGACTTTAGGAAAACTTTACTTTTTTCTTTTTTTTCATACTATGACTTTATTCCAATTGGTATCTGGTGATTCAAATTGGTATCTGACCTTTTCATTCTATTTCTTTCATATATGGTGAATAAAAGAGCAAATAGAGTTAGAGTAGGGGTTTCCGCACCAACGTCTCTAATAGTTGAGCCTGCAGTTAGGGTTGAGGATGGGCAAGGGTAGAGGTAGGGCATCACCCACCAGGGGTAGAGCTTGGGCTGTAGCTAATCTAGCTTGGCAGATATCTAATTCACCTCCCCCACTCGCAGATCATAATAATGAGGTAATGGATAAGGAGATTCCAGAGCAGGAGGAGGCTGCACCAATTTAGGAAGGTGCAACCCCTCTACAATGTTGTCTGAGTTGATTTAAAAGGTTCTTGGTTTTCTGAAGGGGGTTGGTCAGTACTGGGGCCATGCCTATAGTGCTTTTTCCCCAGCATCTGAGGGAGCAACATGATGCTGCTATGGCCCTTAGGATGCATGATCTTTCTAGGATAAAGTATTTCCCCGTCTGGTGTTAGGTCCTATTATGACTGGAAATGAACATGAGTTGTTACGCAAGTTCCTAAAAATGAAACCCCTATCTTTCCTTTACTCTAAGATGGAGGATACCTTTGAGTTTATCTTATACTGCCATGAGAGGTTGCACAAGATGGGTATTGTGGAGTAATGTGGAGTTGAATTTGTGACCTTCCAACTATAGAGAGATACTAAATAGTGGTGGAAGGCATATGTAGAATGTTGGTCTTCAGCATTGCCTCCATTGACATGGATTCAGTTCCACACCTTGTTCTTGGAAAAGTATGTGCCACGCACCTTGTGTGATAATAAGAAGGATGAATTTCTCTCCCTTGAACACGGTAATATGTCTATTGCAGCTTATGAGGCTAATTTTCATGCCTTGTCCAGGTTTGCCACCCAGTTACTTAACACTGAGGAAGAGTGGATCCATCTCTTTATAAAGGTGTTGAATACTAACTTGCAGATTGCATCCCTATAGATGACTTCTTCTAGAAAGGCCTTTAATTATGTAGTGGAGATTGTGAAGAAAGATAAGAGATTTTAGTAGGATGGGTATACTAAGATGGAGGGAAAGAAGGCCCCAAATACGGGCAACATTAGTGGATCTTACTCCAGAGGCCATAGTTCTTAGGCCTACCCCACATATCCGATATAGTCAACTTGTCTAGTGTCTATAGAGGGTCAGTCAGGGACCACTTAATAGCTTTTAGGTGTGGGAAGCCAAGGGGCTTTATATTGTTATGCTAGCCGGCCTTTGTTATATAGAGCTTATTTTACTTGTGGCAGAGTTGGGGATTTTAAGAAGAACTATCCTAATGGTAAGCAGTCTAATTTTCAGGCTCAACAGCAGTCCAGAGCTTTGGTTCTGACCGGAAAACAGGGAGGAAATGGTAGAAGTTATCCATAGGGTAGGTGTAGTAGTTATCAGGTGGGTCGTGGTAGTAATCGTGGTGGTGGTACACATGTAGAAGTAATGCATAGCCTGCTAGGAAAGTCGCTCATATTGAAGATAGAGCCTATTGATTGGTGTTCTATGGTTTATATGCCTTATTTGAACCATGTGTACCTTAGTTTTGAGAGCGAGAAGTGCATATTTTGTAGTTTTTTTTGATGGACTATTGATGTTGTGCTAATTTCCGCAAAGAAAAGTTGATGAAAGGAAGAAAATCACATTTTAAGTGTGGGGCGCGCCCAGGGGCGTACCAGGCCGCTTTTGGCCAAAACTTTTTTGGCACAGGCAGCACAGGGGCGTGCCAGGCAGCGTACCAGGCCGCCTTTGCCAGAAATTTTTCTGGCATAGGCAGCATAGGGGCGCGCCAGGCAGCGTGCCGGGGTGCTTTTTGCCAAATTTCTTCTCCAATTATTAGTCTATAAAGAGGACTCTTGGGTTATGATACTACTCTTGAGCGAGTTTGGCATCCAAGTTGGGGTTAATTTGTTGTCATAATTATTTTATCGAATTATGTTAAATTAAGCCATGAGTGGCTAAAATCGCTTATTCTTGGATTTGAGGGGACGAACACGAATCTCGTGAGTTGAATAGTGTCTTCACATTAATGGAATTATTTAAATGAGAGATTTTTGGGGTATTACACATTGAATTTGGTGGCCTAAGCTAACATGTGTTAATGGGCTCAATTTAAGGCCCAAAATGGAGTAAAAGACATGGCCCAAAAGGGCAAATGACCCATTCTTCCATGTTGACCAAATAAATATGGCATTTAATGCCAAGGATTGGCTAAGGATGACTTGATAGACTATATAATGACTTGAGAGACTATATAAAGGCACAAAAGCTGATTTTTATTCATTATAACTCTCATGCCTTTCTAGATATTTCTAAATCCATTTTTCATCTCACAAACCCTAAGGCAACCATTTCCTTTGGACAATATCATCACTTTGAAAGCTTGGGAAAGTGTTTATTCTTGTGATTTACTATATTATATTCATGATAGATGGTGTATATCCTGATAGTTATGTCTAAAAGTATTAAGTAGTGCACTTTTGCTTTTTGCTAAAAGATGTGTCATCTATGTGACTTGAACTTGAAAGGAGACTTAAGGTTTTGATAGAAGTGAATGGTGTGGATGAAATATCAAAATGTATGGTGTGGTTATATCCTTACCTTGATTTTTCTATGTATGTGTATAATTTGTGAGATTGTTGTGATACAACATATTGAGGTGACTTGATGGAGTAATTGTGATGTTGTGTTGAAGGGGAAGTGTAAAGTATAAACTTGGTGTGAAATGATAGTGGTTTATGCTTCCCTGGTCAATGTATAGAATGTTGTGGAATTATTGGTATAAAAATGTCGTGGATGGTATTGTAAAGGGTGAAATGACATTATAGGAAAATCATGTAACTCATTGTCGTCTTATGCACTTGTAAGGTAATTAGTTGTTAACTTAAGCTCTGTTATGTATTTGTGTTGTAGAGTAAAACGAAAGGAAGGATCTGGATTATTGTATTCACATATAGGACTGTGTATTCATTTTGGGAAGATAAGGTATGTAAGGTTACTCTTTCCGTATCCTTCTGCAGCACATAGTGTTCACATTGTCATTGTACTTGTTCCATTCCGAAATGTTCTAAGGTATATCACTTCAGGTTGTCATCTATTGTTATTCACATGTCTCTTATTCTTTGACTATTGTTCCAAAGTTCCAACAATGTTACAACCAATAGTGTATCACTCTTCTAATAATGTATCACTCTCATAATGAAAGAATTGAAGTAATGTATACTTGTTGAGTACGGGTGGAAACCCAAAGGGGAAAAAGCCTAGTTAGGGGAAATCCCGAATGAATATTGGAAACGGGTGGCAACTTTAAGGGGCGTAAACCTAGCTAGAGGCAATCCCGAATGAATACTGGGAACGGGTGGCAACTCAAAGGGCGCATAAGCCTAGCTAGAGGCGATCCCGAACGGGTGGCAACTCAAAGGGGCGGAAGCCTAGCTAGAGGCGATCCCAAAAGATTATATGAATGATATTACATGAGAAATATTTTTATGAATGATTGTATCAATGATATGAGCGAAAATAAAAGAAATGAATGCAATGTATACGACTCCACACATGTATATTCTGGTGGCTAATCTATATGGCCCACCCACTTGTACTTGATTTCATTGAAGTCCTTGTATCTTATACAGTTACTTATAGCCTTACATACTCAGTACATTCTTCGTACTGACGTCCCTTGGGGGACTTACCTTACTTTTTGTAGGCACAAGTGCTAGTAGACCTCCACAGTAGGTTGGGGACCATTTGCCGATCATTGGTGATCTCCAGTTGGTTCGGGGCTTTCTGAGTCACTATATACATTTGTTTTGGGTATTGTAAATGTTGTATAAAGTGGGGACTTATACCGACTTTAGGTTGGTTGTGTCCATGTATCTGTAGAGGCTATGTAGATGATGTGGGATGAAATGAAAGAAGTTTAAGGAACATATGCTTTTGACATGATGGCCCTAACGGCCAAGTTTTATATATGTATATATCACATATTTTTCCATGACTTCCGCTATTGGTATCTTATATCTCTATGTGATGGTGATGCTTATTGAGTGACATACGTATGAGTGCATATGAATAAAGATTGGTACTCCCAGGCCTTAACGGCTTCGGGTGCCAGTCCTCTCCTTTGGAAATTGAGGCGTGACAACAAGTACCATTCTTGTCTGTAATCAGATGGTTTTGATCTTTTCAGATATGGATTCTACTTTTTTGTATATGTCAGTTAAATTTGCCTTTGGGTTTAGACATGGTTTGTGATATGCTGGATTCACTTGTTTATGTCAATACTTTGATAATATATTTTATGGTAGTGACTCAAGTATATCGTGCTTGCTCAGTGATGTTTATGGGTTTTCAGCCTTGGGTAGAAATATTAGTTCTAGGTATGTTAGATTTTGATATCATTTTGGGGATGATTTGGTTGTCCCCATATCATGATGTTGTGAATTATAATGCTAAGACTGTGACTTTAGCCATGCCGGGGATGGATAAGATATAACGGAAGGGTGTTTATAAGCTTGGTCCAGTGAACATAATTTTCTTCATTCTTGCTAAAACTTTAGTGGGGAAGGGGTGTTAGCCTTCTTAGCACATATTTGGGACACTAGTACAGAGGTTCCCTCTATTGAGTTAGTTCCTGTAGTGTGTGAACTTTAGGAGGTGTTCCCTACCGACTTTCCTGGTAAGCCTCCCGATTAGAACATCGACTTTTGTTTTGATTTAGAGTTGGGCACTCTTCCCGTCTCTATTCCTCCCTATAGGATGGCTCCGACTAAGTTAGGAGAGCTTAAGACTTAGTTGTAGGAGTTTCTTGATGAGGTTTTCATTCATCCTAGTGCTTTACCATGGGGTTCTCTAGTGTTGTCTGTTAAAAAAATAATGGTAGTGGGAGAATGTGTACAGACTATCAACAGTTGAATAAGGTAACCATCCAAAACAAGTACCTATTTCCCAGAGTAGACGATTGGTTTGACCAGATGTAGGGTGCTTTTGTGTTTTCCAAGATAGATTTAAGGTTAGGATATCATCAGTTGAAGATCCGGCCTGAGGATATTCCCAAAACAGCTTTCAGGATTCATTATGGGCATTATGAATTCTAAGTAATGTCATTTGGGTAGACTAATGCGACAGCAACATTCATGAGTTTGATGAATGGTATCTTTAAATCTTTCTTGGATTCATTTGTTATTTTATTTATTGATGATATTTTGGTTTAATCTAAGGTAAAGAGGATCATGCAGTGTATTTACACATAGTCTTGGATATTTTGAGGGAGAAGAAGCTTTATGCGAAATTTTCTAAGTGTGAGTTTTGGATGTTGTCGGTGTCCTTTTTGGGGCATGAGGTTTCTAAAAAGGGGGTAAAGGTGGATCACCAAAAGATTGGTGTTGCTAAGAGTTGGGCTAGGCCCACCTCTATGATTGAACTTCATAGCTTCGTGGGTTTGTCTAGATATTACCAGAGATTTTTCAAGAACTTTGCCTCCATTGGTACCTTTTGTATAGTCTGACAAGAATGAAAAGAGATTTCAGAATCTCCAGTCTCTTTTGACAATGGCTACCATCCTTGGTTTGCCCATTGAAGGTAAGGACTTTATAGTATTTTGTGATGCTTCACGTTCTATATTGGGTGTTATGTTGATGAAGGATAAGAATGTGATATCATATGCTTTACGGCAACTGAAGGTCCATGAGAGGAATAATCCAACATATGACGGATCTGGCAGCGGTGGTTTTTGCACTTAAAATATGGAGACACTACCTATATGGTGTCAAGTGTGAAATCTTCACAGACCACGTAGCCTACAACATATGTTTACTAAGAAGGACTTAAATCTAAGACAGAGGTGGAGGAGAAAGTTACTAAAAGGTTGTGATGTGACCATCCAGTATCATCCAGGAAAGACCAATATGGTGGCAGATGCATTGAGTAAAAAATATGTAAGTAGGGGAGTTTAGCTTATTTAAGAGTGTAATCTCTCTAGCATTATGGTTTATGTAGTTTGGGATATCCAAGAGGGGTGGAGTGTTGGCTAGTGTTGAGGCAAGCTCAACCTTCCTTGATCAAATTAAGTCTAAATAATTTAAAGATGTAAAGTTGAACAAGATTTGAAATAAGGTGGTGTATGGCGAGGCCCAAGAAGCCATACTTGATGCTTGTGGAGTGCTAAGGGTGAGGAGGGGTGTGTGTGTACCCCATATTGATGAATTGATTCCTAGTTTGCTAGCAGAAGCTTATGGATCCCGATATTCTATACATCCTGGGATGTATCGTGACTTGAGGCAGCTCTAATGGTGGCACCGAATGAAGAGAGATATAGTATAGTATGTGGCCAAGTGTCAAAATTTTTAGCTGGTGAAATATGAACATCAAAAGTCTGCAGGTTTGCTTTAGAGGATGCCCATTCTCGAGTGGAAATTGAAAAAATTGTTATGGATTTTATGTTTGGTCTTCCTAAGACCTTGGGACAGTATGACTCAATTTGGGTCATAGTGGATAGGCTAACAAAGTCCGAACATTTTATTCCAATAAATTATAACTCAAAGAAGTTAGCCAAAATCTATGTTAAGGAGGTTTTGAGGTTTCATGGGGTGCTAGTATCCATTATATTCTATAGAGGTACGCAGTTTACCACCAAGTTTTTGCATAAATTGCATAGGTAGTTTGGCATAAAGCTTGATCTTAGTTCTGCATTTCATCCTCAGACTGATGGGTAGTTTGAGAGGACCATTCAGGTGCTTGAAGACATGCTTTGAGCATGTGTTGCTGACTTTGGAGGTCATTGCAATCAATTTCTACCGTGTGTGAAATCTCGTACAACAACAGTTACCACTCTAGCGTTTATATGGCCCTATTTGAGGCTCAATATGAGAGGAGATGTAGATCACCTATAGGCCAATTTAAAGTGTGTGATGTGAAATATTTGGGCACAGACTTGGTAAAAGAAGCTCAAGAGAAGGTGAGGTTTATCCAAGACAAGTTGTTAGCATCCCAAAGCTGATAGAAAGAGTATGTGGATCGCAAGGTAAGAGACATGTTCCACAAGAAGGGTGAGCATGTGCTACTTAAGGTTTCTCCCATGAAGGGAGTGATGCGGTTTGGCAAGAAGGGAAAGCTTAGCCCCAGTATATTAGTTCGTTTTAAATTCTTGATGATGTGGGTCCATTGGCTTACAAACTTGTTCTTCCCCCAAGTTTGTAGGGAGTCCATCCGGTGTTTTATGTCGATGAGCATAATAAATACCATGGGGATGGCAATTATATCATTCATTGGGACTCGGTATTATTTAACAAGAACCTCTCCTATGAAGAAAAACCGGTAGTGATACTTGATTGAGATGTTCAGAAGCCAAGAACCAAAGAGATTAGATATGTGAAAGTCCAATAGAAGCACCATATTGTTGAGGAGGCCACTTGGGAGACTAAGTCGGATATGCACAAAAAGTACCATCACTTGTTTGAGGATTCAAGTACTTTCCTTGTTAGTTTTCCCTTCGTTTCCTTGATTTATTATTCGGGGATGAATAATGGGTAAATTGGTATATGTTGTAATGACCCTTTCTATTGTTACAGTATAACTTAGTATGTAAAAATTCAAGTTAAGATTCTCCCCGGATGAAATGTTAAAAGTTTCAGGCTAGGCTAGTCTTGGATGAATTCCAAGTATGGTGTGGTCTAGGTAAATCTGATAATGGATAGGTTAATGATTCTATGATTTAAGATCATAATATGTTATGCAAGAGGTTAGGGAGTTTGTAAAAACTTTCAAAATTGAATTTGGGTAAGTAGAACTCCGGATGTAGCGGTTAACGTAAAAGGGTTAGTTGGGGAGGTCGAAATTTGGGTGTGTTTTAAAATTGACCAAAAAATGGGACTATCCGAACTCATTGCCTTGTCAATGCTACTATAGTGGGAGGCAGGCCACTACCATGGTCTCACTATAGTGGAAGTCAAAATGGAACAGTCCCGCTATAGTGGCAGATCTATCAATTGGGAATATTACACTGTTGTAGAGCGCTACGCATAGTAAATAGCAATTTTTAGACTTAAACATTATTTTTTTCATTCCAAACTCATTTAAGGTCAGGGGAGGGAGATTTTGGGAGTTTTACACCCTAGAAATGAATGTACGCGGATGTTATACAATATATAAGCCAACTCGTGAGTTGGGGTCAATCCCACAGGGAATGAAAGGGATAGGTTCACCTTCAAGTGTTATAAATCACTAAATGTTTTCTCGTAATAGGTAAAATGTGATAAAAGTAAATGGGGGGATTAGTTTGAACATTTTATAATCAATTAATCAATCGTATGCTTGGTATGCAAGAATAAGTACTACGAGTTTGTAATCAAAGATTAAAGACAATTGGGGTTATGCTTTCATGAGAGTGAGTACATGCATGGGTAATTGGATATTTTCCTAAGTTCAATTAATTGATATGGGTAGGCTAGGTCCTAGATTTTAATGTTAATCATTCAATAAAATATTAAACATCACAAGTGGGTTCTTTCGAACACCTCACAAGTGTTACTTCATAACCAACCTAAAACCTCAGTTTAGTAGCCCTGTGTCTAAGAACTACTAATAAATGATTAATATCAAGTCATTGTTGACCACAACTCCTCACCCTTACCCCCTTTGTCAAGAATGATAAGGGATCTAGGGTTAACTAGAGTTTGCAAGCTCTAATTATAGGTTGATAACACAGAGTAGAGGTCAAATCCATAACAATTAATCAATTAAAAGGGAAAACAAACAACACCCATACAATTATCACTACTCATTTATATAACCCCAAGTTTGGAAATTTAGCTACTCATAGATAGAGAAAAAGAAGATATATACCCATATTCTCGTTGAAATCTTCAATAGAATCCAAATCTTTGGAAATGAAATCCAAATTCAAAGTAAAACAACAGTAAATCAACCAAATTCCCACTTAGGGCTTCAAATACAAACTTGTAGATCTCAAAATTGACAAAATATAGGGTTCCAAGCTGCTAAAAAGGCTTTTAAAGCTGAAGCAAAAAAATGGGCCAAGAATTTACAGAAATACCATAACGTCTAATTCAGCGAAGGATAGATACCATCCCCAAACATCTCAGTGATATGCTGAAGTGACTGGTTATCACCAAAATGGCATTGACTTTGAGCTTCAAGGGTTGGCATCTGGTAACTTTGGTGATGGGAGTGTGCTTTGCTGAACTGGTCGACGATATGCCAATCTCCCTTTCATCATTGCTGAATTGATTTGATTTGGCCATGGTTGAACTATTGATTTAGACAATGGATTCCCTATTCGGTGATACGCTAATGACCTTGGCGATACACCAATCATCAATGGTGATTCTATGTAGCATTTTATCTCCAATTCTCCATATGGTTGCCTCTTGATGCTCTATCAACCACTTCTTGGCCTCGACCCTAAAATAAACCAAACTAACATTAAAACTAACTCAAATTGGCATTAAGGACTTAAATTCTTACCATTTTTAGGCCACATGAGTTGCAATTTTCCGACTCATCAACACCCCCAACTTAAATCTTTGCTCGTCCTCGATTAAATCAATGCACATACAACAAAATCAACAATGCCTACAAATGGTACTACTTGAGAGCTTAGACACATGCTTTTTTTGTGAAAACACTTTGCCCTCATGGTTTTGAAAATAATGGCACAATTATCACCTATCAAACACTCAATTTGTGAACAACAAACCTCAAATGTTGACTAAATATTACCAAGCCATGCACATGCTAATAGACCTCAACTAAGGTTAAAGAATGTTCAAGCATTGCAACCAATTGCCCTCACAATAAAGAAGTCCCTTCCCCTAAGAAATGCACAACATTTAAACAAGGGACTACCACGAGTCGCTCACACTCTCAAACACAATCATGAACACGAGTACCACACCATAGGCTTTCCCATAAGCTCTACTTCACCACATTCAAGCATGCTACATTAGAGATCACTAAGGTCTCACTTCGTCTTGTAGCGTAGGCAATGCATAAGGTAGGAAAAGTTAAGGTTATAGTGACTCTACCCCCTCGAAGCATCTAAAGGGACCTCAATTACATTTCTTTCCCAAAGCTTACTTCTTACACGATTCCAAGGACCAATTCTATAAAAGTTTCAAGCAATCTTCCTCCTTCTATCCTTTCAAAATTAGACTTCTTCAAATATTTACAAACTAGAAACACAATTACAACTCTTTTTCATTTCTTTTCAATTTTTTTCTTTTTTTAAGAATTTACAAGGAATACGAGGATAACTAGAAAAAGAAGTGAATGGTCCCCACATTATGAACTTCCGATTACAAAACTAACCCAATAGCTCCCCCACCTGGCCTAAGTTGGTTTATGGCCTCGCCTAGACTCTTCAAGATGGATTTGGTTCAAAAGAGGGAACTGTGGAAGAAGAATTTCGATTTGTAATGAGGTTGTCCAAGAAAAAGGGTTCCAATGCACAAATTAGAGACAAAATTGGTCACTCCACTCACAATGGGCATGGATATTTTGGTCAAATTGGAGGTTCACTCTTAATTAATGGACAAGGATCACTTATCCAACATCGCACACTTTTTTTATAGCTATAGAGCAACCGGCAAGTTCTAGGTGGACTCAATAAGCAAGATCGAGTCGAATACTCACCCACACATGGCACTCAATCGTACATACAAAGCACACTTCCTCAATCAATGTACCACATTCATAGCACATGTCAAAGAAGGTACCCCAAATAGTTAAAACAAGATGCAGGTGCTCACAAGAAATGAGTGCCTAACTAGTTCAACTACACCAAAGAAAAATTTAAAAAAGGGGCACATTTTGAAAAATGGAGCAATTCACCAACGATTTATATTTTTAAGAGATGTGCATGCAAAAGATCCCCCCCCCCCAAGCGTACTATTCGAGTCAAAGTGTTCTATTACAAGTACACTTTTCTCTTAAGTATGTATGCCAAAAAGAACTTTATTATCACTAGAAGTGAAAAAAATAAAAAAATCACACATTATACCCAAATCACCTTAAAGCAAACCTAAACTATTACAATACAAATCAAAAGATCCAAAAAATCATCTGAATCACATTATCAAAAATTGAAACCACACACTAAAATAAAACAAAGTATCAAGAATCGAATATCCAAAAGCAGGCTAAATATTACAGATCCAAAATAAACTGATACCCCCTAACTCAAAAGTATGCATTTTCCTCAATGCAATAGGACTAATATAATGAAAGAGAGTGAGTGGAAGGGTTCCCTGAATGATGCTAAGCTTGGGATGGTGACTGGCTCACAAAAGTGGCCTCTGTTTGGGCATCAGTGCCTGGCTCAGCTCCAACAGTGGTTTACGAGGGTGGATCGAGTATGGTGGATAATAATGCTCAAATACACTCTAGAAATGAGTGTACGTAGTTGTTAGCAATATATTCACCCAACTTAGAGTTGGGTCCGATCCCACAATGAATAATGTGACTAGCGATCGAGAAAGTACGGGATAAAAGCAACTCACAAAAATCTAAATAAAAGATATAAGTGTTTTTAGGGGTTTTAATAACAAAAATATAACACGAATAGAAAGAATTATAATATGAACAAGTTAATCAATGGCTTTCATAAATGATGGGGAAGAAGGGAAATGATAATGGGGAATCAATTCTATCAACGATTCAAAGTATTTATATCAAATACTCATTATTAACCACGGGTTAGCAAGTAGCCTTGGAACCTCAAGTATCTGCCACGTCTTTCGACCGACTAACGAATATTTCTTGGCTAATTTACATCGAACATTAGCCAAGTGTCAACACGAATAGTTCCAATCTATAGCTATACTAGGATTTGACTATGTCTAGCAACAAATTCCATAAGATGGGTCATACGTCCCAAATCGTGCTAAATTAATCTTTCCCAACCTCAATTAGATCTTTCAAGCATTAATCAAAGTAAATGGTCAATTCTCACTCTAATCTCCTCTTTTGAGCTCAACTAAAGTAGTAATCAATAAAGCACGAAACTAATTTCGACAAGTAAAACCCATTTATAAATAAAGAGTATTTAATCAATACAAAAGCTTAAGATAAAATCAAAATCTAAATCCAAAACATAAACATTGCATTGTGTCCAACAAGAATATCCAAGTATGAATTTATCTACACCCAAATATTCTATACAAAGTAAGAAAACAAAGAGAAGAGTAAGGATTTATCACTACAAAGCTTCCAATCTTCAAATCCAAGGGTGTTGGGTCAAGATCACTAGCCTATAAAGTTGAGAAAAATTCCAAAGATAATGTTTTACATCTAAAAAATCCCTTTTATAGCTGGAAAAATGCGTAACAGATAATTACAAAAATGCCAATGTGCCTGCCATATGTTGGTGCATATGCCACCACATCTGGTGACATGCACCCACATATGGGTCCATATCTCTAATAACGCTCAAGATAAACCTCAATATGTATGCGGTTGTTAGCAATATAATTTTTACCCAACTTGGAGTCAAGGTCGATTCCGTAGGGAATGAAGGCGATAGGTTCACCTTCAAGTGTTGTAAGTGACTAGATGTTTGCACGTAATACTAAAAATAATGCGATAAAGTAAATAGGGGATTAATTCAAAAATATTTTGCGTTCAAATTATCAATTTTGACTTTAGGGTGTAAAAATGAATGCTTGTGAATGTAATCAATAGGTAAAAGCACTTGGGGTTATGACCTCTTAAGAGTGATTATAAGTATGGGTAAGTGAAAATGCGCCTAAAATTCAATTGATAGTTATGACTAGGCTTGGTCTTAGATATTGGAGGTAATCTTTCAATCTACCATCAAAATTCATAAGGGTTTCTTTTACAAACCCATATGTACACAATACCAACCAACCAATGACCTGAAATTAGTTAGTCTATTTCTAGCACAAGCTATTAAATGAGAAGTTCTCAAGTCTTTGTCAAGTTAATCTCTCCACTCTTGTCTTCTCTTTCAAGCAAAACAAGAGATCTAAGCATGAATAGAGTTTGCAACCTCGATTCTTGAGTTGAAACATACATATTTAGAAAAAATCATAACATTCAATCAAACATAAAGGTAAATAATCAATATCCACACAATAATCAACACTCAATAATACATAACCCCAAGCTTGGGAAATTAGCTACTCATAACAAGAGAAAAAGGCACACACAACAAAATCAACGATGACTTCAAATGGTACTACTTGGGACTTTAGACACATGCTTCTTTTGTGAAAAAACTTTGCCCTCTTTGTTTTGAAAATAATGGCACAAGTCTCACCTAACAAATGCTCATATTGTGAACAACAAGCCTCAAATGTTGACTAAATGTTACCATACAACACACATGCTAATAGACTCCAACCAAGACAAAAAGTGATCAAGTATTTCAATTCAGTGCCCTTACACAAAGAAGTCCTTTCTCTAAAGAACAAATCAACAATAAAACAAAAATCACTCGCACTCCAAAGATGATCATCCACATGAGAACCACACCATAGGCTTTCCCATAAGCTCCACTTCACTACATACAAGCGTGCTACTTTGGAAATCACTAAGGTCTTGCTTTCACTTGTAGCGTAGGCATCGGGTAAGGTAGGAAAGTTTAAGGGTATAGTGACTCTACCCCCTTGAAGCATCTAAGGACACCTCAATTACACTTATTTCCCATAGCTTACTTCTCAAGCCATTCCAAGGACCAATTCTCAAAGGTTTTCATGCTATCTTTCCCCTCCTATCCTTTCAACACAAAAACTTCTTATTAACACGCTAACACAATTTCAACTCTTTTGCAAACTATTGTTCAAATCTTTTTCTTTTTCTCTCTTCTTTCTCTTTTTTTACTATTCATAAGGAATACTAGGATAACTAGGAGGGATGGAAGTGATTGGTACTCAAATTCATGAACTTCTTAATACAAATCCCACTTGGGATCTCTACCACCCCCAACTTAAGCGTTTGGCCTAATGTTGGCTTTCAGTCTCACCTAAATGCTTCAAGAAGGAGTAGGTTCAAAAGAGGGGACTTTGATAAATGGGTTTTGGCTTGTAATGAGGTTATCCAATAAAAAGGGTTTCAAGGCTTGAATTAGGGACAAAATTTGTCACTCAACTCACATAAGGTGGCTATTTTGGTTAAATTAGAGGTTCACTCACTATCAATGGCCTAAGATCACTTCTCCAACATCTCACACTCATTGCATTAGAATTAGAGCAACCGGGAAAGTTCTAGGTAGACTCAATAAACATGATCAAAAATGAATTCTCACCCACATATGGAACTCAATCGCATACTCGAAGTACCCTTCCTTAATTGATGTACGACATTCACATCACATATCGAAGAAGGACTCAAGTAGTCAAAATAAGATGCCGGTGTTCACAAATAATAAGCACCTAACTAGTTAAGTTAAACCAAAGAAAAAATTTGAAAAAGGGCACATTTTGAAAATTGAGCAATGCACATCGATTCATCATTTTTAAGAGTTGAGCATCCGAAACATCTCTCCAAGAGTACTATTTGAATCAAAGTATTTTATTGCTAGAACACTTTTCTCTTAAGTACACATGCCAAAAAAAATTTATTTGCAACTAACTACGAACTACAAAGCTAAAAATAAAAAGCAAAGAAATAAAAATGAAACATCACACACCACACACTCAACAAAATCCAAAACAACAAATTTTCAAATATCTCAACCCAAATGAAATATCCACAATAATATTTGAATCACAATCACAACCACACACCAAAACAACCAAAATATCTAGAATTGAGTATCAGAACCAAATAATATAGATCCAAAAAAAAAAATAAACACCCCACCCCCAACTCTAAAGTATGCATTGTCCTCAATGCAATAAGACTAAATGAAATAAAGGAGAAGAAGAGTAAGGGCACCCATGAGCATGATTAAGACTGCGGTGGTGACTAGCGTGTAGAAATGGTCGTTGTCTAGGCATCAGTACCCAGTTCATTCCAAGTGTGACCTGTGTGGGTAGATCTTATACAATGTCCTCGATCTCCATAACAGCAGTTGAATTGGAGGTCCTAATCTGTGTCGTCTCTCGAACTGACCTCTCGAAAGTGTCAGCAAAAATAATATCACTAATCTCCTACCTGTCAAGCTGCTCATCAATCTACATTGTAAGTTGAGGCTTAATCTGTATGCCAATCTAGCCCTGCTCCTTAAAGTAGCCCTCAATCTAGGCTTCATCAATCTCCTCATTTTCTGAAGGGTAGTCCTATTCGTCCCCCTTATTCTCCTCCTCTACTATAGTACATCCTCACGATTAGGTATTGGAGCTATTGCCATAGAAGAAGCCCCCATAAATATGTCAAGTTAGAGAATCGAAGCTCATCTATATGCTTTCATAGGGAAGCTAGCTCTCCCTGCATCTTTGTCACTATATAGAGCATGGAAGGCTATTGATGGGTGCTCAAATCATCGATAACTCTGCCAAAAATCTCCAGGGTCTTACAAACACCCCGTACCTTCTAATGTACTGGCTCCAAGGCCGCTCTTATAGTATCAGGAATTAGCTTAGGCATCTCAGCCTTAAATTTAGACAATCTTATATCACCTGAATAAGCCAATTGGCCAATCCAAATAATTTTACCTTGAGTGAGATGGCCTCTTAAAAAACCCAGAGTAATAGCAGGCTGAGGACCAGGGGCACTAGGTTAAGGTAGCTGTGAGGATAGACCTGGTGGAGTAGGAGTTGTGGATGAACTAGGTGGAGGAGGAATTGTAGTAGTAGGAGTGGGCCGGTTGGCGCTACTATCAAGAGAACCAATATCAATTGTTGGGGAATCATCCACCATAACTTTTTTCCCCTTCACTTCCTAAACAACCTTAAGTCTAGTAATGTCAACTGTAAAAGTAAGGAAATATTCACAATCTTTCTTTTTATCAAAGGGAACCCTAGCACGGCGGCAAAGTTCTATGATCAAAAACGGGAATACAAGAGAGATTTGCTTTTGTTAGGCTTGGTGAAAAATATTTGGGGCAATGAGAATAGAAAGATTGATCCTCCTCTTTACTGTGATCATGCCTACAAGTACTTCCCCTGGGTGCATAAGGATGGATTCATTGTGAGATATCAAGATGTTGTTGCACACAAAACTTAGCCAACACTGAGCTTCCAATATTATATCATGTTTTGCAATTGGGGTTCCCAAAGATATCCATGTAGGAGTCGCATCACTAAGCAGAGGGGCTAGCCAACCCTAAAGATCATCAATATTACTCAAGGCGCGAGTGGCAAACTAGTGTTATGAATCAAGTCTATCGCTATGTACTACATTAATTATGGCCCCATCACACTTAATATTGATACCCCACACCTTCACCATTTCACGAGTTTCTTGAAGCTTACCCTTCCTTCTCTTCTTGGGCAATAATCTCCCGTAAGCTGCATAAAACTCTCGTACCCAAGTTTAAAAATACAACTTCTAAGGTTGAGTTAACTACTTGAAATTGTGATACTAGATGAAATCTAACACCCGAGGATGTTTGCCTTCTAACCCATCAAGGCTCAATCTTTTCTCTTTAATGATTGTTCCTTATCATGAAACCTTGAGCTGGTTGAGGAACCTATGACCTCACTGAGTATGTGGTGGAGGACTTACTGTAGTAGTGGAGGGTTATTCTACCATCTTCTTCTTTGGTGGTGCAGCCTCGGGAGTAGGTAATGTCTCATGAATAGGGGTAGTGTTCCCCTCCTCCGAGGAATTAAGGTTGTACCTCTCGGAGTTGGAACTATTTTTTGAGCTTTCTTCCTCAACTATTGGAGCCTTGCTTGCATTCTCATCAACCATCTTTCATTTGTATATTCTTTCCTCTTGAGATTTTTCTTTGAATTTCACACCCTTTGTAATCTTTGAAGCAGGAGAAGGAGAACCGATTTGCTTTTTAGCCACACATTTGTTCCTGGTCATATCTGCACATAAGAGTAGCAATGGCCTCCGTCAAGGTTAGCAAACCAACACCTAAAAATATTCCCAAAAAAGTATCACTGAACAAATTAGTGCATCACCAAATAATTCAGTGATACACATCAGCTATCGCCAAATAGAATAGAATAGGGGAGAAGGATCGGCGAGTAAAAGTTGGGAAGTCGACGATACGCCAAAAAGTTTGACAATAATCCTAGAGAATCGCTAAACCACTACAGCATCACCGAAATGTCACTTAGACTGGCCAACACATTGTGGCAATCAGAGATAGGGAGGAGTTCTTTGGTGATGCACTATGAAGTTTGGTGCATCGTCAAAGTACTCAACCCGACACCAAATAGTCGTCGTCCCAAAATTACTATCGTAATTGTAGATCCATTAATAGCGATATTTAGTTCGAACAAACACAGATATTCAAACTTCCCTAGGTTTCAATAATTAAACAATAATATGATGATTTTGCCCTTAAGAATGACGTCACCCAATCTATCATCGGGAAAAATCAGTTAATTTCAACAATCAACCAACCAAAATTTTGATATCCATTTCAACGACAATATACCTACATAGCAGATATGAACAAATATTAAACATTAGATACCCTAATTCAATTAATTGAACTTTGATTTCACAAACCTTTCAACTAAGAACATGATTTCAGTACAAATCCCTATGTAAAACATAGACAAGAGCACACCCACTAAAGTATTTTTAACATGAACAAGTTTAAACATCATGAATCAATAACTAGGCATGCACAATAAACAACAATTGTGAGATCTAAATCAAAATGAAAAGCTAACCTTCTCATTTAATAGAGAAAGATGGTTATGGCGTACAACTATGGTAACTATTGTGTTCGTATGGTGGTGGTGGTGATATTCAAGAAGATGATGAGTGTGTGTATGTGTATGTTAAACTGTGAGAGCAAAGGAAAGAGGAAAATAGGAATAGGTGTAGATTTGAATAATACTATGAGTGAAAAGTAAATGAAAATTCAAGGTTCAAAAGAAGAAAAAACCCCATTTATTAAACACACAACCATTTTTGGTGATAGAATTCCATCACGGAACTCATCAGCGATACGCCAATTTACAAACCTATCGCCAACTTTAACAGATCTCAACCCTTAGAATCACCTAAATGATGAGACACTTTTGATATGGATGGCCCTTCGCCAAAGTTTTTTATGATACACCGAATGGTAAGTTACCATCGCCGATTTTGATAATCCATTAGATTGGGAGATCTCTTTGGACAAAGGGTGTCACGCCCCAAATCTCATTGAGATGTGATTGGCACCCAAAGCCGATATGGCCCAAGAGAACCAATCTTTGCTCATGTCTACCCATATGCATATCCTCGTATAAATCTTATTAAATCTTATTATTACTCATGCAACTAAGCGGAAGTCATGAACATGGAAACATATATCATATCTATATACGAAACTTGGTCGTTAGGGCCATGAAGTCAAAATGATCATACATCTCTTGCTTGCTTTCATATACCCACATGCATCTACAAAAGCCTCTAACAGATGAATATACAAGACCAACTTAAATTCGGGACAAGTACCCGCTTTATACAACATTTACAACACCAAAACATATGTACAACTGTGACTTGGAGGATCCCCGAACTGACTGGAGCTCACCAATGATCCGCAACAACTGGCAACCTACTATGGAGGCCTACTAGTACCTGCGCCTGCAACAAGTAAGGTAAATGCCCCAAGAGGGGTCAGTACGAAGAATATACTTAGTATGTAAGTCCATATGAAACTTGTATGATATGTAAAAATGTCAATGAACTCAAATACAATAAATGATCAATATGGATAAGTCACTATACTGAACTTTGGGAGCCATGTATATTACTTTTATTACTTTCTTTGTATCTTTACTTCAACGATTATTCATCTTTACTTGTGACTTGTGATACCCGGGCCCCAACTGATCAGTGGGTTTACATAACAAATCATTATGTTGGGATCGGCTCGAGCTAGGCTTATGCCTCTAGAGCTACCACCCTAAGAATCAATATATTGGGATCGGCTCGAGCTAGGTTTTTTACCTCTAGACCTGCCACCCATACAACATATCAGGTTCGGCTCGAGCTAGGTTTATACCCCCAGAGCTGCCCCCTGTCAGATTCGGTCCGAGCTAGGCTTATGCCTCCAGGACTGCCCCCTGATCCTGGGATCGGCTTGAGCTAGGCTTATGCCCCCAAAGCTGCCACCCATACTTGATCATTAACCACATATGCATTACTTCACTTCTTTACTTTTGAGAGATTGATACCTTTACTTGTAAGGGGTTGGTACATTCACTTGTGAGAGATTGATACATTCATTTGACATAGACTTTTTGGAAGCTTTGGAACCATAACCAAAATAGAAGACATGTGAATAAACATTATTGGAAAACATAGCCTTATTGGAAACATAACACCATTGGAACCATTGGACAATCATCCATGAAAAAAAGACATAAGTATAATCACTATTGAAACAGTGGAACATAACCTTATTTGAGCTTTTGGAACATTAACCATGAATATGAGACATGAGATTCACAAATGATCAATGAGTAGGAAATATATGATAATGACCATGGATAACCGAATATGGGATACCTTAGCACATTTCGGGATGGAACAAGCGTAATGTCAATGTGAATACTATTTGGCGCAGAAAGATACGGACAGAGTAACCTTACATACCTTGTACTCTCAATATGGATATACAATCCTAGATGTGCATACAATAGTCCCGCTCCTTCTTTATGTGTCACTCTACAAAACAAATACATAACGGGATTTATATTAACCACCAACTACTTTACAAATGCATATAACGTCAATGAGTTACATGTTTGCCTTTAAACATGCCATTTCCCTTTGACAAAACCATTGATGAAATTATTATTCCAAAAATCCCCCAATATTCCCAACATTGACCAATCCATTATAATCAATACATTTCACCACAACACTTCTCCTTTACACTTTCTTATCCACACCACATCACAAATAGTCCATCAATTCACCTTAATACACTTCATAGCACATATCGGCCAAAATCCCACAATTTACACTTATAGAAAAATAACAAGTTTAATAACAAAATAACACCATACATGTCCATATTTTATCCATACCATGCTCTTTCATCAAAGGCACAAGTCATAATTCAAGCTTGAACCTCATAGATCACAAATCTTATACAAAAACACAAAGTACCATGTCCAACATGTCCAAGCACAACCAACATGATTTACATAATCTTTCATTCATATAATATATTAATCAATAACAATAATCACTTACCCAAGCTTGAAAAGTGATGATCTTGCTCCAAAAGTTGGCTTTGAACTCTTAGGGTTTGAAGAAAATATCTTGTTTATTTGTCAAAAAGGCATGAGACTTTGAAAGCAATAAAATCAGATTTATTGCCCTTTATATATTCCATCAAGTCCATCCTTAGCCACTCTTTAACATTTAATGTGGTGTTCTAGAAGGTCAAGGCAAGAATGGGTCTTTTGACCCATGCTTGGGCCATGTTTTCTTTTCATTTTTGGGTCCTTTTTGGGCCCAATTCACTTAACCTAGTAAAATCAATAATTTATCATGTTTAAATCATCTCATACGTGTTACAACAATATTCCCATTCACGCTATTCATATTCGTAGCCTCAATCCCAAAAACAAATGATTCTAGCCACATATGGCTTATTTTGACCACAAGGATAAAATCGTCATTTTGGCGCCAAATTAGTTCTCGAGTAATTTTATCATACCAATATAATACTTGAATCATTTCATGTATATACTCATGGTTGTATAAGAAACGTGGCATAAATTGGCTCGGTACGTCCCCGGGCACCCTTGGGACTTAAGAAAAATTCCAACTTTGAATAGTGGCTAAAACCAGCGTGGCACGCCCTTGGGCGCGCCAACTTGCTGCATATGGACTAAATATTTTATCCCAGAGCGGCGTGGCACGCCCTCTGGCATGCCCCACACTTAGTTTTTCAAAAAATTCCATTTTTCGACTTTTCTTCGCGGGTTTGGTTAGATACTTCAAGTCCTATTCTTTAACTTATTTCTTAGACTTAATATACTTTGTTTAGAGGTACTCTTAGCCTCATTTTGAACCCCACAAGTGCTCCACGAAAATCACAAAACTCCTCCTATGCAAGTTTAATCACATGTACAAGGCCAAATTTCAATTTTCTCATCACTAACATTACAAAATACATACGCATGGCATCTCAACACCTAAGTAACCATTGTTCAACGTAGTCACATATGGTTGGGATTATACGGGGTGTTACATTCTCCCTCCCTTAGAAACATTCATCCACGAATGTTAACGATGTCGCTTCATGTGCAATAAATGCATCTCTATTTTAACATCTCTATACATATACTCATATAGATACTTACTTATTATATTTTTTTTTTCACTTCCATACTATGAACTCTTCCGTCCGTTTGAAACGAATATGGATACTTTGATTTCATCAGTTCTTTAGTTTCCCAGGTGACCTCTTCGGCTTGTTGATCTAGAATAGCAATAGGTAGCTCTTCCTAGTGACATCCTCTGTAATTCGTATATTTTCAATGGGAGTAATATGAAATGTAACTCTTATGCACTTCCGGTAATTTCACATAGCATGTTGTGTAGAGCCAATTTTTTTTCCTTCCAAATCATATTACCCCTTTCATTGGGACGCTTTTAAGAGTACTTAATCATCTGTGACCACAAACATCTACTATACCATTATGATATGTTCTTTTAACTCTAATAAAGTCACCGACAGGTGGAGATTTTTTCAGTTGACTTAACTAATAACCTCGATGTCCCATAAAGTCATAGTAATCAATGGAGTGACATACAATAGGGTAAAGCCCGTATCGATCAATACATATGTATCATGTGAAAACATGGATAATATACTTGTATCTTCATTAGGAGATGCCTCCACGTTTTTCCTGTCCACTAGAGCATAGGTACGATTTGGGCTCCACTGGAACTAACTGCTCCTCCTCTAATATCTCTACCACGACCAATAGGCTGAACGCCTCTGTCTAGGGAAGGAACCGATGTTGATGATGCAACGGCTGATCCCGTAGGTCGTACTACACCACTCGCTCCCCTTTGTGGGCATTCTCTAATTATATGCCTTGCTATGCCACACCAAAAACAAGCATTTGTCCCCACTCGACATGTACCTGCATGAGTACGCCCGTAGTGCTGACACTGCTGATGAGGAAAACCTGTTGCCTGTGATCCGTGAACTCCACTACTCTGCCCAGATGGACCACCTCTAAACCCTCAGAATTGAGAGTGAGCACCAGTTGTAGAATATGAGAACGAGGGTCTAGGCGGTAACATTTGAGATCTAGATTCTCCTGGGGACACCATAGACTGCCCCATTGGTCTAGCCCTTTTTGATGGCCCTTCCTCAGAGTCCTGTGTCCCTCTTCTTTGCCTTTGGTCCTCCATTTTCTGTGCAAATGCCTGAATTCTAGAGATGTCCATGTCTCTATTCAATGCTGCAATAGTACAGTCCCTCACTAGATATGGCTCTAATCGGTCCACATATCGATGAACCCTGTCAGTCATTGTAGCCAACACATTTGGAACATATCGAGCCAATGAGTTAAACTGCAAACTGTACTCTCTCACACTCAGATTTCCTTAACGCAAATTTAGAAACTGATCCGCATGTGACTCACGGATCTCGTAGGAAAGGTAATGATCTAGGAAAGTTGTTTTAAATTCTTCCCAATCTGGTGGATTTATACCAATATCACGGGATTTCTTACAATCCTCGTACCACAATATCGCCTCTCCTTTCAATCTGTATGCAGTAAGTTCAACTGTCTCTACCCCTGTCACATGCATAACTTCCAAAGCCCTCTGAATCTGATCCACGAAGTCTTGTGGATCTGCTTCCAAATCTGACCCTGTGAATATGGGAGGGTCTAGCTTTAGGAAGTCCTGTGTACGCCGACTAGCTGCTCTAGCCGCGTCATCTTCATTTATCAATGGATCGGTTCGTCTCTATGTCTGTGCATCCACTAACTGTGTCAACATATGTACTGCATTCCTTAAATCTTGGTCAGTGGCATTCTCAGTGGTTCTGCAGGTACTTCTCTACCTCTTGGCTCTCCCGGAGCTGGCAAAGTAGATGAAGACCGCGATGAAATTTCAGCATTTTCTCCACCTTGACTATCTTGGTCAGGTGGTAATCTACTCATTCCTTCTCCAGCAGGCACATCTACCTGCTTTCCTTTACCTCTACCTCTTCTCGTGATTGGCATTTTGACTATACCAAAGAAAAACAATCACCATGGTCAGCTTCAATTCAACTTATAACACTGGCTCTAGTGCACGATCTAGAAGCGAAGAAAGGAAACAACATCCTAAATATCCCGTAGCCTCCTACATATAAATGTGGTGCACAACACATCGATAAGTAAGACTCTACTCAGACTCAGACACGGCTTTGTAGACACCCTTAGAACGACCTGCTCTGAACCACTTTTGTCATGCCCCAAATCCCATTGAGACGTGATTGGCACCCGAAGTCGATATGGCCCGAGAGAACCAATCTTTGCTCATGTCTACCCATATGCATATCCTCGTATGAATCTTATTAAATCTTATTATTACTCATGCAACTAAGCGGAAGTCATGAACATGGAAACATATATCATATCTATATACGAAACTTGGTCGTTAGGGCCATGAAGTCAAAATGATCATACATCTCTTGCTTGCTTTCATATACCCACATACGTCTACAAAAGCCTCTAACAGATGCATATACAAGACCAACTTAAATTCGGGACAAGTACCCGCTTTATACAACATTTACAACACCAAAACATATGTACAACTGTGACTCAGAGGAGCCCCGAACTAACTGGAGCTCACCAATGATCCGCAACAACTGGCAACCTACTGTGGAGGCATACTAGTACCTGCGCCTGTAGCAAGTAAGGTAAATGCCCCAAGAAGGGTCAGTACAAAGAATGTACTGAGTATGTAAGGCCATATGAAACTTGTATGATATGTAAAAATGTCAATGAACTCAAATACAATAAATGATCAATATGGATAAGTCACTATACTGAACTTTGGGAGCCATGTATATTACTTTTATTACATTCTTTGCATCTTTGCTTCAACGATTATTCATCTTTACTTGTGACTTGTGATACCCGGGCCCCAACTGATCAGTGGGTTTACATAACAAATCGTTATGTTGGGATCGGCTCGAGCTAGGCTTATGCCTCCAGAGCTGCCACCCTAAGAATCAATATATTGGTATTGGCTTGAACTAGGTTTTTTACCTCTAGAGCTGCCACCCATACAACATATCAGGTTCGGCTCGAGCTAGGTTTATACCCCCCAGAGCTGCCCCCTGTCAGGTTTGGTCCGAGCTAGGCTTACGCCTCCAGGACTGCCCCCTGATCCTGGGATCGGCTTGAGCTAGGCTTATGCCCCCAAAGCTGCCACCCATACTTGATCATTAATCACATATACATTACTTCACTTCTTTACTTTTGAGAGATTGATACCTTTACTTGTGAGGGGTTGGTACATTCACTTGTGAGAGATTGATACATTCATTTAACATAGCCTTTGTGGAAGCTTTGGAACCATAACCAAAATAGAAGACATGTGAATAAACATTATTGGAAAACATAGCCTTATTGGAAACATAACACCATTGGAACCATTAGACAATCATCCATGAACAAAAGACATAAGTATAATCACTATTGGAACAGTGGAACATAACCTTATTTGATATTTTGGAACATTAACCATGAATATGAGACATGAGATTCACAAATGATCAATGAGTAGGAAATATATGACAATGACCATTGATAACCGGATATAGGATACCTTAGCACATTTCGGGATGGTACAAACGTAATGTCAATGTGAATACTATTTGCCGCAGAAAGATACGGACAGAGTAACCTTACATACCTTGTATTCTCAATACGAATATACAATCTTAGATGTGCATACAATAGTCCCTCTCCTTATTTGTGTGTCACTCTACAACACAAATACATAACGGAATTCACATTAACCACCAACTACCTTACTAATGCATATCACGTCAATGAGTTACATGTTTGCCTTTAAACATGCCATTTCCCTTTGACAAAACCATTGATGAAATTATTATTCCAAAAATCCCCCAATATTCCCAACATTGAGAAATCCATTATAATCAATACATTTCACCACAACACTTCTCCTTTACACTTTCTTATCCACACCACATCACAAATAGTCCATCAATTCACCTTAATACACTTCATAGCACATATCGGCCAAAATCCCACAATTTACACTTATAGAAGAATAACAAGTTTAATAACAAAATAACACCATACATGTCCATATTTTATCCATACCATGCTCTTTCATCAAAGGCACAAGTCATAATTCAAGCTTGAACCTCATAGATCACAAATCTTATACAAAAACACAAAGTACCATGTCCAACATGTCCAAGCACAACCAACATGATTTACATATTCTTTCATGCATATAATATATTAATCAATAACAATAATCACTTACCCAAGCTTGAAAAGTGATGATCTTGCTCCAAAAGTTGGCTTTGAACTCTTAGGGTTTGAAGAAAATATCTTGTTCTTTTGCCAAAAAGGCATGAGACTTTGAAAGCAATAAAATCAGATTTATTGCCCTTTATATAGGCCCTCAATTCCATCCTTATCCACTCTTTAACATTTAATGTGGTGTTCTAGAAGGTCAAGGCAAGAATGGGTCTTTTGACCCATTCTTGGGCCATGTTTTCTTTTCATTTTTGGGTCCTTTTTGGGCCCAATTCACTTAACCTAGTAAAATCAATAATTTCTCGTGTTTAAATCATCTCATACGTGTTACAACAATATTCCCACTCACTCAATTCATATCCGTAGCCTCAATCCCAAAAACAAATGATTCTAGCCACATATGGCTTATTTTGACCACAAGGGTAAAATCGTCATTTTGGCGCCAAATTCATTCTCGGGTAATTTTATCATACCAATATAATACTTGACTCATTTCATGTATATACTCATAGTTGTATAATAAACGTGGTAAAAATTGGCTCGGTACGTCCCCGGGCACCCTTGGGACTTAAGAAAAATTCCAACTTTGAAAAGTGGCCAAAACCAGCGTGGCACGCCCTTGGGCGCGCCAACTTGCTTCCTATGGACTAAAAACTTTAGCCGAGAGAGGCGTGGCATGCCCTCTGGGGCGCCCCATACTTAGTTTTTCAAAAAATTCCGTTTTTCAATTTTTCTTCGCGGGTTTGGTTAGATACTTCAAGTCCTATTCTTTAACTTATTTCTTAGACTTAATATACTTTGTTTAGAGGTCCTCTTAGCCTCATTTTGAACCCTACAAGTGCTCCACGAAAATCACAAAACACCTCCTATGCAAGTTTAATCACATGTACAAGGCCAAATTTCAATTTTCTCATCACTAACATTACAAAATACATACGCATGGCATCTCAACACTTAAGTAACCATTGTTCAACGTCGTCACATAGGGTTGGGAGTATACGGGGTGTTACAAAGGGATTCAGCGATTCACCGAAGGGATCGGTGCATCGCCATAGCCTCTTCTCTAGAACTTTGTAAATGATCTCCCAACTTCTTCTTTTTCAATTTATGTTATAACATGTTTCCCACATTCCAACTCCATAACATACCTGCACCAATCAACACACATTATTCAAAACAACAAAAATAATCTTGGGTTTCCTCCCAATAAGTGCTTTAGTTATCGTCATAGCATGACATTATTGTTCATTTATCATGCATCATCGAGGTTGAGAACCTCTAAGAAATCCAGTTCCTATGACATTCCATGATAATGTTTAACTCATTGGCCATTCACCGTAAATCTGGATCCTGTGTCATTTTCCAATTCTATATATTCACTAGGAAAATATTGAACCATCTTGAGGGACCTGAGCATCTAGTTTTGAGCTTATCCAGAAATAACTTGTACCTTGAGTTGAACACTACCTTGAGTTGAACACTAGGACATTGTCACCACTCATGAACTCCCTTTTTAGAATTTTGGCATCATGCTATCTCTTCATACGCTCCTTATAGAGAGTAGAACTCTCATAAGCTTTTAAGTGGAATATATCAATCTCTTGAAGTTGGTCCACCCTTGATTTGGACGCATCCTCCCAATTCATCTTTAACTTGCACAAGGCCCACAATGCCTTGTGTTCTAATTCAACAGGGAGTTGACAAGCCTTGCCAAACACCAATTGATATGGTGATACCAATGGGAGTTTTGAACATAGCTCTATAGGCCCACAACACATCATCAAGTTTTTTGGACCAATCCATTCTACTATAATTCATAGTTTTCACCAAAATACTTTTTATCTCTGGTTGGACACTTCCACTAGCCCATTGGTTTGAGAATAGTACGAACTAGCCACCTTATGTATCACTCCATATTTGGTAAGCAAAGAACTGACTGATTGATTACAAAAATATGAATCCCTATCACTTATGATAGCACGGGGTGTCCCAAACTGGGTGAAAATGTACCTCTTCAAGAATTGAGTAATACTCTTAGCTTTATTGTTTTGCAATACGACGGACTCAATCCATTTGGAAACATAATCAACCGCTACCAAGATGTGGCGGTTCCCAGACGAGCTCATGATGGATCCGATGAAGTCCAACCCTCATACATCAAATAACTCCACATCCACACTTGGTTACAAGGGAATTTTGTGCCTTGATGAGATCCCACCTTGCCCTTGGCATTGCTCACATGCTCGCACTAACTCATGGGCATCATGATGTAAAGTTGGACAGTAAGATCTGATTTAGAGGACCTTTGCAGCTGTACGCACACCACCATGATGACCTCCAACCGGTGATGAATGGCACACCTCAAGAATAGGCCTCATTTCTTAAACTATAACACAACAACATATCACTCCATCCACATACTCTCTAAAGAAATAGGGTTCATCCCAATAATACCTTTTCACATCATAGAGGAAATATTTCCTTTGGTAATGGTTCAAGTCATCGGGGAGCAACCCACTCACCATATAATTCAAAAAATTAGCATACCATGGTAGGATATTCCCCTTGAGAGCCATGACAAGCTAATCAGGAAATGTTTCATCAATCTCAATTTCACCCTGCTTTTCTTTGTTAGACTCGAGGAGGGATAGGTGGTCCGCCACTTGGATTTCATTCCCTTCAGATTTTTAACTTCAAATTTGAACTCTTGAAGTAGCAAGATTCACCAAATTAAATGAGGTTTGGCCACTTTTTTAGCCATTAAGTACCTAAGGTCTGCATGATCAGTGCGCACAATGACAAGTAGGAATGGAATTTCTCAAAAGCATAGACTTCGTCAAGAAACTCTTGCTCCTTAACCATATAATTTTACTATGCATCGTTCAAGGACTTGCTAGCATAATATATAGGATAAAAAAGCTTGTCCTTCCTTTGTCCTAATACTGCACCCAATGCGAGGCCACTTATATCACACATCAATTCAAAAAGATGCGACCAATTTAGAGCCACAATGATAGGAGCAGACACAAAACTTTCCTTGAGGAAATTGAATGCCCTTACGCATTCACCATTAATTTAAATTTTGCTTCCTTCTTAAGAAGCTTACACATCGGAGAGCTATCTTGGAGAATTCCTTAATGAACCTTTGATAGAAGCCGACATGCCCAAGAAAACTTCAAAAACCTTTCATGGAAATTGGAGGGAGTAACTTGGAAATAACTTTAAATTTAGCTTGGTCAATATGAATACCTTGACCCGTAATATTATGCCCAAGAGCAATGCCCTCTTTTACCATAAAATGCCATTTTTCCCAATTCAACATAAGATTAGTTTCAATACCTCATTCAAGCACCTTGATCAAGTGTTCAAGACATGATTCAAAGGTATCACCCACAATGGGAAAATCATCCATAAAGAAATAATACCAACCCCACCCCACCAAACAATCAAGAATTTGATCCATAAATGTCATGGAAAATATTCCTTTTTCATCCACAAATTCAACTTCCGATAATCCATGCATACTCTCCAACCCATCACCGGTCTCATGGGGATAAGCTCATTATTTTCATTAGGAACCACCGTGATTCTCTCTTTTTTTGAAATGCGTTGAACTGGGCTTACCCATGTGCTATCTAAGATCGGATACACAACGCCTGTGTCCAACCACTTGATTATCTCCTTTTTTACCACTTCTTGCATCAGAGAGTTAAGCCTCCATTGATGCTCAACAATTGGTACACAATAAGGCTCTAACTTTATCTGATGAGTACAAATTTTGGGAGCAATCCTGATAATATCCGTAATAGTCTACTCGATAGACCGAATAAACTTTCTCACAACTGACATCAATGTTTCAACTTGTCGTAGAAACAAGTCACCCGTAATAATAATAGGTAAGGTTCCACCTTCCCCCAAAAAGACATAGCGAAGGTGCATAGGTAATGACTTGATGTCAAGTTGTGGTGGGTCCACAATTGAAGGCTTTACGGGGGGATTCTCCTGATTCTTCAAGTTAAGATCTAATTTACATAGGTTCTTGGTATAGGAACAAAAACCCATCAATGAAGCCATCACTTCATCATACTCTTCAACCTCTTCACTTTCATAATTCCACAACACTCTCGGTAGTGGCTCACTAATGAAATCAACATGCATAACATCGACCACTTCATCATCAATCAAGTAAATCATGGAGATCACTTTCAAGTCCTTTGGTTGCTTCATGGAATTTCACATATTGAAGGTTACCTCCTTATTATTTACTCTAAACTTTATCTCTCCATATTTCAAGTCAACTAATACCCTCCCGGTAGCAAGGAAAGGGCTACCAAGGATAATGGGAACTTTATAGTCTGTCTCATAATCTATGATCATAAAGTCAAAGTGAAATATGAATTTTTTGACCCGAATAAGAACATCGTATAGAATTCCCACTGGTTATTTAATAGACCGGTCCTTCATTAAGAGTTTCATGGTTGTGAACTTTAAATCTCCCAATCCCAACTTCTAGAATATAGCTAGAGGCATCAAGTTAATACTTTTCCCTAAGTCACAAAAGCCTTGCCAAATTGATACACCCCAATGGTACAAGGAATAGGGAATGCACCGGGCTTTTTTTTCTTGACCACCATTTTGCTAGACATAATAGCACTACAACTATGTGAGATCTCCACTATTTTAAAGTCCATGGTTCTTTTCTTCTTCACCAAGTCCTTCATGAACTTGGCATACCCGGCATCTCTTGAAAGGCTTCTAATCCTTTCGTGCCTTTGAGACAACTGGACTTTTCTCTGGTTTTGAGAAATTATCACCAGCCGCTTGTGGTATATTTTCACCTTCAATCCTTTCTTCCACTTCCAGCTTTTCTACATTTGGCTCATTTGGAATAGGGACTTCATCATTTGACTTATCAAGCCTTTTTCTCTTTCTCCTCACTTGCTCTTCAACCCCCCCCCCCCTCTTATTAAGGTCTTCATCAAGATTCACAACTTCATTACTGAGGGTTCTACCACTCCTAGTGACAATTCCCATGATGTGGGAATCATTTTTGAGATTTTCCACAGTATCGCTAGGTAAACTACTTTTTTGCCTTATGTTTAGATAAGCCAAGATTTATCCCAATTGTGATTCAAGTTTATTTATTGAGCTCGAATGTGAAGTGACAATTTGATTGAGTTGTGAAAATTCACAGTTCATCTCTCTTAGCATCTTGTCAGTTCCTTCAACCCCCATAAGAATACGAGCATGTACATCCTCTTTCTTATAACTTTCCAGATCAATAGAGATAGCTTCTTTACCTTTTTGCCTATCATGTGAGGGATATATCTATCATGTCCATGTTTTTTGTCTCTCTAATCGAGGTCCCTATCTTTCTTCTTATCCATCCAATCTCGATCACGATCATGGTCCCTTTTATCACGATCTCTTTTCTTTCAACCTTAATTCCTCTTTGCCTTTGATAGGTAGGTCGAGAACCCCCTCCCCTCCCTATTTGGTTTGACAAGTGACTCGGTATCATCATCTTGATATGCTCTATCCCCTTTTGATGCCACAGCATTGACCGCATTTGGAGGTGTACCCATTACATGCTCTGTAAGGAGATCTAATTGTGCCGTTACTTTGGCTACATTTTTGTCTCTTTCCTCATCCTTCTTCCTTTGCTCTTCGCTAACATAAGACACGTAGGGATCCCCCACGGCCACCTTGGTATATCATATGTTCCATTCTCTACTTTGCTTTGTCACTAGGTCCAATAACCCCGAAGCAACTCCAAAAGACTGGTTTATCAAGGACCCTCCGGCTTTGTTGTCCGCTACCATCTTGTTAAATTGGTCCAATGCTATATAGAAGATTTGTAGAATTATATTATCTGGCATTTCATGGTTTGTACATTATAACAATTTCTTTTTGAATCTCAACCATTCTTCATGCGATAGTTCACCACTTACTTGCCAAAAATTTGTTATCTCATCCCTCAATTGAAGCATGTGAGATGGTGGAAAGAACCGGTCTAAAACGGCTTTCGTCAACTCCACCCAA
This sequence comes from Capsicum rhomboideum, assembly GCA_031232105.1. Taxonomy (NCBI): domain Eukaryota; kingdom Viridiplantae; phylum Streptophyta; class Magnoliopsida; order Solanales; family Solanaceae; genus Capsicum; species Capsicum rhomboideum. Next base: position 38,699,729 of record CP124719.1, on the reverse strand, counting down.
GAGTTTATAGATCCCTCGAGAAATTTTCGTATCCACAACACTGCATCACCCATCAATGAGAATGGAAAGATCTTCAATAGGATAAACTCTTGTGAGATATGACCAATGTCGAATGGGTTGAAAACATCTACAAAGTTATTCCCATGTATATTTTCATCTTTGTGAGTTTGACCTACGAATAACCCCTTCATTTGGAGTAAGTGGAGCATCACACTGGTCACATGGAATACTTCATTACCTTTCAAAGGTGGAATACAAATTGTACTTGCCCTTCCGGCATCCCCTAGGTGATCTTTAAGTTGTTAGTTAAAGGTAGCGGTGTTACTACCATGTTGACTCATCATGTTGTGCAGACTCAGATTATCACCTAGAAAAAACAAAAACAACAAAAAACTCAAAGTTTACACTACAGCTAACAAAACTAAATTATAACACTACAATGAATGAACGCTACATTTCATTCCCCGACAATGGCACCATTTTGATAACGCTCAAGATACACCTCAAGATGTATAAGGTTGCTAGCAATATAATTTTTACCCAACTTGGAGTCGGGGTCGATTCCATAGGGAATGAAGGTGATAGGTTCACCTTCGAGTGTTGTAAGTGACTAGATGTTTGCACGTAATACTAAAAATAATGTGGTAAAGTAAATGGGAGATTAATTCAAAAAGATTTTATGTTCAAATTATAAATTTTGACTTTGGGTTGTCAAAATGAATGCTAGGGAATGCAATTAATAGGTTAAAGTACTTGTGGTTATGCCCTCTTAAGAATGATCATAAGTGTGGTTAAGTGGAAACGCACCTAAAATTTAGTTGATAGTTAAGATTAGGCTTGGTCTTAGGTATTGGAGGTAATCGTTCAATCTACCACCAAATTTCATAAGGGTTTCTTTCAACGCAACATATGTACACAATACCAAGAAACCAATGACCTCAAATTAGTTGCTCTATTTCTAGCACTAGCTATTAAATGATAGGTTCCCAAGTCTTTGTCAACTAAATTTCTCCACCCTTGTCTTTTCTTTCAACCAAACCAAGAGATCTAAGCATGAATAGAGTATGCAACCTCAACTCTTGAGTTGAAACATATAGATTTAGCTAAAATCATAACATTCAATCAAATATAAAGGTAAATAATCACTACCCACACAATAATCAACAGTCAATAATATATAACCCCAAGCTTGGGAAATTAGCAATACATAACAAGAGAAAAAGGAAATATACGTATATTCTCATTAAAATCTTCCATAGAATCTAAACATTTCCATAGAAAATCCAAATTCCAAGAAAGAAATTAGCAATAACTAACTAAGATTCCAACTAGGGTTCAATTACAAGCTTTAGCTTCCAAAATATGACAAAAGCTAGGTTTCGAGCTGCCAAAGAGGCTTAAATAGCTTCAGTAAAATGGGCCAATAAATTACATAATTGCCACCACATTCATTTTGGCGGATGAAGATGTTGTCGCCAATCGTCACGGTGATATGCTGAAATACCCTTGCATCGCTGAATCGACATGAACGCTAAGCCTCAGAGGTTGGGTTCTGTCATATTTAGTGATGGAGATTTGTTCCGCCCATGTACACAGTGATACGTCGAATTACAGTTGCTCATCACCGACTTGTTTGAGTTGGAACTTGGCCAAACTGTCATGTGCAGCAATAGACCCTTCCATTCAGCGATACGCCACGACCTTTGGCGATGCGCTAATTTGCTCAGTCCATGCTTTTTGCACTTTGAGCTCCAATTTTCCATCTTTTGGCCTCTTTTCGCCCTTTCAATCACTTTTTAGCTTTTACTCTGAAATTAAACTAAATTAATATTGAAACTCATTCAAATTAGCATTGAGGACTTGGTTTCTTACCATTTTTAGGCTAAATGAGTCGCAATTTGCTGACTCATCAATCTCAAAGTTTTGCAAGCTTTCAGTGTTCTGTCAGTTGAGATGTGTACCTTAGATATGGGTATTCATGGCCATATGCCCCCATATGTGGGTCCGCATCTTAGGATGTCTTCTTTTAGTAAATCTGTCAGCCGAGATACACCTTCATATGTGGGGGCATATGGCAAGATATTGGAGCATATGGCCACACAGATCTCTGTCTTTTTTCCATACATCATTCCAGGTCTCTTTTCTTCTTGTTTCCACTTTTTTCCATCAAAACTCTTTGTAAACCAAAGTATCTAAAATAAACACCATTCAAAGGATAAATAGCCTTATATTATGAATTAACAACACAAAATCATAAGAAAGAGATACAAATAAGTGGCAAAACTGCCACTTATCAGTGGCCTCTATCTCCATAGCAATAGTTGAACTGGCGGTCCCAATCTGGTCATCTCTCGAGTCTACCTCTCCAAAGCAGCTGCAAAAATGGAATCCTCAGTCTTCTTTAAATCAACCCGATCTACTCAACTCTTCCACCAACTAACCTTGTCTCAGCAATCTCCATAAGGAACCTGGAGGAGTAGGAGTTGTAGTAGTAGAAGTGGGATAGCTGGCACCACTATCAAGGGAGTCAAGATCAATTATTGGGAAATATCCACCCGAGCATTCATCTTTTTCACTTCTTGCACAGTCTCAAGCCTGGTGATGTCAGCAGTAGAGGTAGGGGTGTACTCAAAATCATTATTCTTCTCAAAAAAAACCTTAGCATGGTGGCACAACTCAGAAATGAAGCATAGAAAGGAAAGTGAGGTCTTCTTTTGTTGGTCCCGGTGAGCAATGTATAGGGTGATGATCATAGCAAGATTAATAATCTCCGTCATTATGGTTGTGCCCACTAGCACTTCCCGAGGGTGCACAAGAATTGTTTCATTCTGAGATAGTACGAGATTGTTGCATATGAAGCTCAACCAATATCGAGCTTTCGAATGTATATCACCTTTCTGAATTGGGGTACCGAAAGCATGCCATAGAGGATTCCTATCACTCATCAAAGAGGCTAACCAACCCTAAATATCATAAATATTCTTTTGAATACGGGAAGTAAAATAGTGATGTGTATCCACAGTATCACCATAGATCAAATTTATCAAAATTCTGTTGCACTTAACCTTCACACCTCTAACAACCACTTCATCTTTTGTCTCTTAAGGCTTATCACTTCTCCTCTTAGTGGGCAACAACTTTTTATATGCCTCATAAAACTCTCTAACCCAATTCTCCACATATAAATTCAAGGGCTAGGTGAATTCCTCAAACCCATGATAATGTATGACATCAAGAATCCTCGGATGCTTGCCTTCTAATCCTTCCTTACTTAGCCTTTGTTCCTTAATGATTGTTTATTTTCCTAGAACTTTGAGTCGATTTAGAAACCTGTGACCTACCATGAGTTGAGGATTTGGGGCTACATTAGAACTTGTATCATTCTTCTTCTTCTTTTGGGGAGCATCTCCCGAAGTTTTTAGGGGCTCATGGATAGGAGTGGAGTTTCCCTCATCCGAGGAAGTAATGTTTTACCTCTCGGAGTTAAAGTTGTGTTCTTTTTTCCTCAATAACTAGAGCCCTACTTCTACTTTCTTCAACACTTTTTCACTTCTGAGCCATCTTTTTGGGTGTGATTACCCCGTAATCTTAACCCCTTTAGAGATCTTTGAAGTAAGAGAAAGAGAGTAGGTTAGTTTCCTGGCTAAATGCTTATTTCTGGGCATATCTTCAATTAAGACAACCAATGCACTAGGACAAGGTTAGCAAAAACAAAAACAATATTTTCCAGGAATGCATCACCAAACAGCTTCAGTGGATCACTAAAGGGTTCGGTGATGCACTACTTCTATCACCGATTAGAACAGTTAAGGAAGTAGGATTTAGAGAAAGAAAGTTATGGTTTGGAGATGTGCCAAAGGTCTCGTCGATACTCCCTAAGCATCGCCGAAATACTAAGGCATCTCTAAACTATCACTTTAATTATCCAGTTCCAATGTTTCTTTCGGCGATGTGGGGGGTGCTTCGGAGATCCACCACAAAGTTCGTTCGGCATATTGTTGAAGTTCTTAACCCCATCACCCTAACTCATCATCCCCAACCCTTCACTCTTTTGATTTTTTCAAGCCATTTTCATGGCACTTTCAATTCAAAAACACCATGGGTACTCCGACTTCCCCAGGTATCAATACCAAACAACAAATTAAATGATTTTTCCCTTAAGAACGACATCACCCAATCTATCATTGGGAGACATCATTCAATTTCAAAGTATAACCTAATAAAAAAAACAAAATTAACCCAAAAGAATGAAATCCATCCCAAATAGCAGACAATAAAAAGATTAAACTCCAATCTTATCAGTTCTAATAGTTTAGAATCTGATTTCACAAAACCCCCCAAATTTTAAAATAAGAATTCAAACAAATAAAGTATACACATCAAAATATTTTCAACAAGAACATGAGTACACACCATAAAAAATATATACCTACAGACAAGAGCAACAAATCAATATTTAAATAGGAATTCAACTCCAACCTTCAGATCTAGAGATGTAAATGAGTTAGAGGAGAAGAGGAAATAGTGGTGCATACACAAGGATTCCTAAACTCCGACAAGTAATAACAGTGGAGATGATGGTGGTGCTCTAGTGCAGTGGTGATGGTTTAACATAGAATCGAGTGTGTGTATGTATGTTTATTAAATGAGAAAAGTGATAGAAGAGTGGAAAATGGGGAACGGGAAAAGTTTTGAATAACACTAAAAGTCAAAAGGTGAAATATCAAGATTCAAACCGTCCTTTCATTTTTAAAATGCTCTATTTTGGCAATATATCTCAGCATCGCCAAAGGGTTTGGCGATGCACCAAATTGACAAAGCATCACCAGCTGACATAGTTTCAACACCATAGAGGTTCACTTGGGCGATCAAGTTCAGTGATAGGTAGTGATATTACCGAAATAATTGATGAATAACTGAATGATGAAAAGTATTTCCCTTTTCTACAGTTCCAAGACCTTTGGAGATCAAGTTCAGTGAAGGACTTTGGTGATTTGTCAATGTGTTTGGCGAATTGCCAAAGCCTCTCCCCTGGAGCTTTGTGCACGATATCCCATATTTTTCTACTCTGACTTATTTTGTGATATGTTTACCACACTCTAATCTCATCACACACCTACACCATGCAACAAACATTATTCAAAACAACAAAAAAAGTAACACTTGGGTTGCCTCCCAAGAAGTGCCTTAGTTATTATTGTGGCACGACGTTGTTCCTCATCAATCAAACATCTTTGAAATAGAGTACCTCCACTTTAGCATCTCCGGGACCCCCAACATAGAAGTGTTTCAACCTTTGACCATTTACCATGAACCTTCTCTTCTCATAGTCTTCCAACTCAATTTCACCACTAGGATACACATTTGCCACTGTGACTGGACCTGACCATTTGGACTTGAGTTTCCCTGCAAAGATTTTCAACCTTGAATTGAAAAGCAACACCTCGTTTCCCACTCAAAACTCTCTATTCAATAGCTTGGCATCATGCCACCTTTTCATTTGCTCTTTATATAGAACGGAGCTCTCATACGCTCGAAGATGAAATCCCTCCAACTCATGTATTTGCTCCACTCTAGACTTAGAAGCCTCCTCCCAATCCATATTAAGCTTCTTTAAAGCCCAAAGAGCTCGGTGTTCTAACATAACCGATACGTGACAAGCTTTCTCAAAAATAAGTTAATATGGAGACATACCAATTAGAGTTTTAAAAGCTGTTCGATAAGCCCAAAGAGCATTATCTAATTGCCTAGCCTAATTAGTACGTCCCATATTCATGGTTTTCTTCAAGATTTCTTTGATTTCTCAATTTAAAACTTCTACTTGGCCACTTGATTGAGGGTAGTATGGAGTATCTATCTTATGCTTCACCCCAAATCTTTCGAGCAATGCACTAAACACCCGATTACAAAAGTGAGAGCCTCCATCACTAAGAATTGCCTGGGGAGTCCGAAACCTTGTAAATATGTGCTTCCTTAAGAAGAATATGATACTTTTGCTCTCATTGTTTGGCAAAGTATTTTCTTCCACCCACTTCAATATGTAATCCATGGCCACCAATATGAATTTATTCCCATACAAACTCACTCCATGAAGTCAATTCCCCACACATCAAATAGCTCCACCTTAAGATCAGGCTTGAAGGGTATCTCATGCCTCCTTGAAATGCCTCATTGCATTTGGTATTGAGCATAAGTTCTAACCAACTCATGAGCATATTTATGTAGTGTAGGCCAATAAAATCCGCTTTGAAAAACTTTGGTGGTCGTTCTTACACCACTGTGGTGACTACCAAATTGGGACAAATAGAAAGGGATAATGCTCAAGATACACCTCTAGATGTATATGGTCACTGGAAATGTAATTTGTACCCAACTTGGAGTCGGGGTCAATTCCATAGGGAATAAAGGTGATAGGTTTACCTTCGAGTGTTGTAAGTGACTAAGTGTTTGCACGTAATGTTAAAAATATTGTAGAAAAGTAAAAATGGGGGGTTAATGTAACAGGATTTCATATTCAAATTATTAATTTCGATGTTGGCTTGTCAAAATGAATGATATAGAATGTAATTGATAAGTAGAAGTACTTGGGGTTATGCCTTATTAAGAGTGATTATAAGTGTGGGTAAGTGACAGTGCACCTAATATACAATTGATAGTTATGAATAGGCTTGGTCGTAGGTATTGGAGGTAATCTTTCAATCTACCTCCAAATTTCATTAGAGTTTCTTTCAATCACCATATGTACACGATACCAAGCAACCAATAACCTCAAATTAGTTAGTCTATTTCAAGCACTAGCTATAAATTGAGAAATGCTTAAGTATTTTTCAGCTAAACCTCTCCACCCTTGTCTTATCTTTCAAGTAAAACAAGGGATCTAAGCTTGAATAGAGACTACAACCTCAATTCTTAAGTTGAAACATAGATACTTAGCTAAAATTGTAACATTCAATCAAATATAAAGGTAAATAATCACTACCCATACAATAATCAACGCTCAATAATGCATAACCCCAAGCTTGGGAAATTAGCTACTCATAACAAGAGAAAAAGGAAATATACTTATATTCTCATTCAAAGCTTTCATAGAATCCAAATATTTCTAGAGAAATTCAAAATTCACAAGCAAGAAATTAGCAATAAGAATCTAAGATCCCAACTAGGGTTCAATTACAAGCTTTAGCTTCCAAAATATGACAAAATATAGTGTTTTAAGCTACTAAAATGGCCTAAATAGCTTCAGAAAAATGGGCTTTAAAATTACACAATTGCCTCCGCTTCTAAATCGGTTGAGGAGTTGGCCATCGTAGAACACTTCGATGATACATCGAAGTGCACTAGTGTCGCTGAATTGAATTTGAATTTGACCTTCAGGGGTTGGCTTCTGTTACTTTTGGAGATGGAACATAGCTTCGCCGATCAAGTCGGCGATGCGATCGCATCCTTCATCGCCATTAAGTCAAACTTGAATTTGGCCTGAACTATTACAATTTGTGATAGAATGGACATTTTTGCGATATGCCAAGCACTGCACAATTTGTCAATTAGCTTAGGTAATGCCCCCTTTGCATTTTTAGCTCTTATCTTCCATCTTTTTGCTTCTTTTTGCTATTTCATCCACTTTTTGGCCTCAACCTTGAAATTAAACTAAATTAACATTAAAATGCATTCAAATTAGTATTGAGGACTTGATTTATTACCATATTTATGACAAATGTGTCATAATTTGCCAACTCATCAACACCCCCAACTTAAATCTTTGCTTGTCCTCGAGTAAATCAGTGCACACACAACTAAATCAATAATGCCTATAAATGGTACTACTTGGGAGCTTAGACACATGCTTCTTTTGTGAAAACACTTTGCCCTCTTGGTTTTGAAAACAATGGCACTAGTTTCACCTATCAAATACTCATATTGTGAACAACGAGCCTCAAATGTTGATTAAATATTACCATACCTCGCACATGCTCATAGACTCCAACCAAGATCAAAAAGTGCTCAAATATTGAAATCAAATGCCCTCACACAAAGAAGTCCTTTATTTCAAGAGAAAATCAACATTAAAACAAAGGACTATCTCACTCGCACTCCAAAAGATGATCGTGTATATGAGAACCACACCATAGGCATTCCCATAAGCTCCACTTCACCACATACAAGTGTGCTACTATGGAGATCACTAAGGTCTTGCTTCGGCTTGTAGCATAAGAATCGAGTAAGGTAGGGAAGTTTAAGGTTATAGTTACTCTACCCTCTCGAAGCATCTAAGGAGACCTCAATTATACTTATTTCCCAAAGCTTATTTCTTAAGTCACTCCAATGACCAAATCTCAAATGTTTTCAAGCTATCTTCCCCCTCCTATCCTTTCAACACAAAAACATCTTATTAACAAGCTAACATAATTGCAACTCTTTTTCGACCTCTTTTTTCGAATCTTTTTGTGCTTTTTCTTTCTTCTCTTTTTTTTTTACTATTTACAAAGAATACTAGGATAACTAGGAGGGATGAAAGAGATTGTTCCTCAAATTCATGAACTTTCTATTACAAATCCCACACGAAATCTTTACCACCCCCAACTTAGGTTTTTGCCCTAAGTTGGTTTTGGGTCTCACTTAAATGCTTCAAGAAGGGTTAGATTCAAAAGAGGGGACTTTAAAAAATGGGATGAGGTTATCCAAGAAAAGGGTTCCAAGGCTCAAATTAGGGACAAAATTGGTCACTTAACTCACAATGGGTAGCTATTTTGGTCAAATTGGAGGTTCACTCTCAATCAACATCCTAAGATCACTTCTCCAACATCGCACACTCTTTGTTTTAGAATTAAAGTAATCAGGTAAGTTCTAGGTGGACTCAATGAGAAAGATCAAGACAAACTCTCACCCACACACGACACTCAATCGTATACCCAAAGCACCCTTCCTCATATGATGTACCACATTCATAGCACATATCGAGAAAGGTACTCAAGTAGTTAAAATAAGATGTGGGTGTTCACAAATGATGAGCGCCTAACTAGTTAAACTAAACCAAAGAAAACTTTTAAAAAGGGGCACATTTTTAAAAAATGGAGCTATGCACAATGATTTATCATATTTAAGAGTTGAGCATGTGAACATTTCCCCAAGAGTACTATTTAAGTCAAAAGTGTTCTATTGCTAGTACACTTTTTCTCTTAAGTACGCATGCTAAAAAGAAATTTTATTTGCGACTAATTATGAACTACAAAGCTAACAAATAAAAAGTAAAGAAATAAAAATGAAACATCATATATCTCACACTCCAATATTACAAACGAAATGAATTATCCAAAATTATATCCAAATCGCAATCATAACCACACACCAAATTAAATACCCAAAATAGTGTATCAAAAGAACCAAATATCAAGAACCAATATTACAGAGCCAAATAAAAGAAACACCCTACCCCCAACTCTAAAATATGAATTGTCCTCAATGCAAAGGGACTGATAAAAATAGAATAGAATGAGAGTAAAGATCAACCTGAGCATGGCTAAGCCTGTGGCGATGACTGGCTCACAGAAGTGGCCACTGTCTGGGCATCAGCGCCTGTCTTAGCTCCAAGTATGCCTATAGGGGAGGATCTAGTATAGTGTCCTTAGTCTTTATAGCAGCAGCTGAACTGGAGGTCCCAAACTGTGTCATCTCACGAATGACCTCTCCAAAGTGACAGCTAGAATAGCATCATCAATCTCATGTCAGTCAAGCTGCTCATTAATCTTCCTTGAGGATCAACCTGTATACCAATCTAGCCCTGTCCTCAAAATAGCCCTTGATCTCATCATCATCAACATCCTTATCTGAAGTGCGGTTATCCTCGTCCTTTTTTTTTCTCTTCTGCTATTAGGTCATCCACACGAACAGGTGCTGGAGTTGGAGGCAGTGTCTCAAATGAAGCTCCCTATAAATATGTCAAGTTAGGGAATCAAAACTCATCCATATGATTTTGAATGAAAGCTAGCTCACTCTGCATCTTTGCCACTGTCTCGGGTATGAAAGGCTGCTGAGGAAAACTCAAATCATCTAACCTCTTAGAAAAAATTTGCAAGGTCTCATGAATACCCCGTAACTCCTTATGAACCAGCTCCAAAGATGCTTTCAAAGCATCAGCAATCAACTTAGACATCTCTACCGCCAATATAGATGACCTCCTATCACCTGAATAGGCTATCTGACCCATCTACACAATGTCAGCTTGAGTAAGAGGGGCTCTCAAAGAACCAGGAACAGCAGAAGGCTTAGGACTGGGGGCATTAGCTCGAGGTAGCTATGTTGATGGGCCTGAGGATGGAACTGGAAGAGGAGAAGTTATAATAGACTCAGGAGAGGTAGAAACTACAGTAGTAGCAAGAGTGGGCTGGCTGGCACCACTATCAAAAGAACCAAAATCAATCACCGGGGAACCATCCACCCGGGTTTTCTTTTTCTTCACTTCCAGAACAAGCTTAATTCTTGTAATGTCAGTTATAGACTTAGTAGTATACTCAAAATCCTTTCTCTTATGGAAGGGAAACTTGGCACGTCGGTATAGCTCGGTGATCAAGCACAGGAAAAAAAGAGAGGTTTGCTTTTGTTGTGCCCACCAAGCAATGTTTAAGACAATGATGGAAGCACTATTAAACCTCTCCTTTGCAATGATAGTGTCAACAAGCACTTCCCAAGAGTGCACAAGGATCGATTGGTTTAGCAAAGGCAAGAAGTTGCTACATACGAAGCTTAACCAATACTGAGCTTCTAGATTAATGCCCCATTTCTCAATTTGAACCTCTGGTGTAAGCCACAGAGGTAGACTATCACTTAGAAAGGGGGCCAACCAACCCTGAACCTCTTCAACCTGCTTTATTACCTGAGTGGAAGAATGATTAACATTAAGGTTTTGGCTCCCTAACATAGTATTTATCATGTGCTTATCACACCGAACACTACCAACCCAAACCTTAACAAGATCTCTAGTTTCTTGTGTCCCCCTCTTTTTCCTAGCTAGCAAAAGCTTCCCATACTCCTAATAAAACTGTCGCACCCAACTTTCAATGTAAGGTTTCAAAGGTTTAGTGAATACCAGAAAATCATGGTACCTCATGCACTCAATACCTTGGGGTGCTTGCCTTTGAGCCCATTCAGACTTAACCTTTGTTTCTTGATGATTGTGCACTGATTGGGCACCTTAAGATGATTGAGGATTCGGTGACCCCCATGAGAATGGAGTGGAGGCTTTGATGCAACATTAGAGGGTTTTTCCACCCTCTTCTTTTTTAATAGAGAAGCCTCAAGAGTAGGTAATGGTTCATGGATAGGTGTAGTATTCCCCTACTCAGAGGAATTGATGTTGTACCTTTCAGAGTTAGAGTTATGCTCAGAACTCTCTTTTTTGTTATAGGGGCCTTTCTTTCAGTGTCTTCAACCCTCTTTCTTTTGTATACCCTGCCTTCCGATTGAGATTTCTCATTAAATTTCACCCCTTTTGCTACCTTTGAGGTAGGAGAAGGAGAACTGACTTGCTTTTTATCCATATATTTGTTAGGCATATCTACACATAAGAGTAGCAATAGGCTCAACCAAGGTTATCAAAACTCACCTAAAAATATTACCCAGAAAGCATCGCCAAACAAATTAGTGCATTGCCAAATATTTCAGAGATGCACATAGCTATCACCAATCGGGATAGAAAATAAGGGGTTGATCGGCGAAGGAAAGTGGGGTTTTGGTGATACACTGAAGGATTCAGCGATACTCCCTAAGCATCACCAATTATCAAAGGCATCACCAAATTTCACCTTGAATAGCCTAACCTATTGTGACTTTCGATGATATGGGGAGTGTTTTGATGATACGCCACACAATTTGATGCATCACTGAAGTGCTCAACCCATCGCCGATCATTTTCTTCCCCAGGTGACTATCGCGTTTTTCAAGCCTATAATGGCGATTTTCAATTCCAATAACCATGGGTACTCATACTTCCCCAGGTTTTAACAATGAGACCACAATACGATGATTTTTCCCTTAAGAATGTTGTCACCCAATCTATCATTGGGTAAAATTGGTCGATTTGAAATTCTACCAACCAAACTCAAGGTTTTTCGACACCCACTTCAATAACAATATATCCACAATGCAAGCATGAACAAAATTAAGCATTTAAACACCAAAATTTGATGATTTAACTTCAATCTAACAAGAATTCTATTTCATATTGACAAGTTAAACAAAAACTTCAACCGACTAACAAAAAACTCTAAGAGGAACAAACCCAACATAAAAACAACAATATAAACATGAGTAATATCAATAAGTAATGGATTAAAACTAAAATCAATTCTAACCTTCAAGATTTAAGGGAAAACTGGACAAGGCGAAGAGGGATAGCTATGGGGCGCAACTCCGGTGACTGTGCTCGTGGGTTAGTGGTAGTGATTCATGAGAATATTATGAGTTTGTGCATGTGTGTTTGTGTGTGTGAGTTGATTAGAGAGAGTAAAAGAAAAGAGAGAAAGAGAAATAGACAAAGTTTGAATAATATCAAAAGCCAAAAAACAATTAAAAGCCAAGGGTCAAAGAAGTCAAACCATCATTTATTAAACTCACAACCCTTTTATGCTATACTGCTCCTATCATTGAACTCATCAGTGATACACCGATGTGCAATTCTGTCGCTAAATGTAAGAGTTTACAGCCCTTGGAATCACCTAAATGGCGAGCCACTTTGGCTATGGATGGCCTTTCAACAAAGTGTTCGGGGATACGACGAATGGTAAATTCCATTGCCAATTTTGACAGTTCATCTGGGCTGGGAGATCCATTTTGGTGAAGGGCTTCGGTGATTCACCGATGGGATTAGTGTATCACCAAAGCCTCTTCCCTGTAGCTTTATGCATGATCTCCCAACTTTGTCTTCTCTGACTTGTATTTTAGCATGTTTCCCACATTCTAACTCCATCATATACCTGCACCATCAACATACATTATTTAAAACAACAAAAATAAACTTGGGTTTCCTCCCAAGAAGCGCCTTAGTTATTATCGTGGCACGATGTTGTTCTTCATCTATCATGCATCATCGAGGTAGAGCACCTCTAAGAAATTTGCTTTCGGTGAAATCCCATGATAATGTTTAACTCATTGACCATTCACCATAAAATGGGATCCCGTATCATTCTCCAATTCTATAGATCCACTAGGAAAACATTGAACCACCTTGAAGGGACTCGACCATCTAGGTTTGAGCTTGAGCTTACTCAAAAATAACTTGTACCTTGAGTTAAACACTAGAACATCGTCACCACTTTTGAACTCCCACTTTAGAATCTTGGCATCATGCCATATCTTTATACATTCCATGTAGAAAATCGAGCTCTCATAAGCTCTCAAGCATAATTCATCGATCTCTTGAAGTTGTTCTACCCTTGATTTGGAGGCATCCTTCCAATTCATATTCATCTTGCACAAGGACCACAATGCCTTGTGTTCTAGCTCAACATGTAGGTGATAAGCCTTTCCAAACATCAATTGATATAGTGACATTCCAATGGGAGTTTTGAAGGTGGTTCTATATGCCCACAAAGCATCATCAAGTTTTCAGGCTCAATCCATTCTACTATAATTCACGATTTTTGCCAAAATACTTTTTACCTCCTGGTTAGACACTTCCGCTAGCCTATTGGCTTGAGGATGGTCGGGGAATCCTCCTTATGCTTCACTCCCTATTTGGAAAGCAACTAATCTAATGATCAATTACAAAAATATGATCCCCCATCGCATATGATAGCACGGGGTGTCCCAAATCGAGTGAAAATGTACCGCTTTAAGAATTGAGCAATACTATTAGCTTTATTATTTTGCAATACGACGGCCTTGATCTATTTGTAAACATAATCAACATCTATTAAGATATGGCGGTTCCTATACAATCTCATGAAGGGTCCAATGAAGTCCAACCCCCATACATCAAATAACTCCATATTCGCACTCAGTTGTAACGGCATTTCATGTCTTCTTGAGATTCCACCCTTCCTTTGGCATTTCTCACATGCTCACACTAACTCATGGGCATCACGATACAAAGTTGGCCAATAAAATCTGCTTTAGAGGACCTTTGTAGCTGTACGGACACCACCATGGTGACCACAACCTGTGATGAATGGCACGCCTCAAGAATAGGCCTTATTTATTCTTCCATAACATATCAATGTATCACTCTATTGACACACTCCCTGAAAATATAGGGTTCATCCCAATAATACCTTTTTAGATCATGAAGGAAGCATTTCCTTCGATAATGGTTCAAATTATCGGGGATCAACCCACTCACCACATACTTTGAAAAATTGGCATACCATGGTAGAAAACTCACCTTGAGAGTCATAACAAACTCATGAGGAAACTTATCATCAATCTCAATTTCACCCCACTTTTCTTTGTTAGACTTAAGGCTGGATAGGTGGTCTTCTACTTGGTTTTCACATCCTTTCTGATCCTTAATTTCAAAATCAAATTCTTGAAGTAGCAAAATCCACCTAATCAACCAAGGTTTGGCCTCCTTTTTAGCCATGAAGTGCCTAAGCGCTGCATGATCGGTGTGCACAATGAATTTTGTGCCAACAAGTAGGCACGAAATTACTCAAAACATATACTACGTCAAGTAACTCCTGCTCTGTAATCGTATAATTTTGTTGTGTATCATTCAAAGACTTGCTACCTTTTTCCTAACACCATACCCAATGCCAGCCACTTGCATGACATATCAATTCAAAAGGTTGCGACCAATTTGGGGCTATAATGATAGGAGCCGACACAAGACCTCCCTTGAGGCAATTGAATGCCCTCACGCAATCACCATCAAACTCAAATTTTGCTTCCTTCTCAAGAAGCTTACACATTCGATGAGCAATCTTGGAGAAATCTTTGACAAACCGTTTATAGAAATCGACATGCCCAAGAAAACTTTGAACACCTTTCATAGAGATTGGAGGGGGTATCTTGGCAATGACTTCAACTTTAGCTTGGTCAACTTAAATTCCTTGACCCAAAATTTTATGCCAAGCACAATGCCCTCCTTTACCACAAAATGGCACTTCTCCCAATTCAACATAAAATTAGTTTCAACACAGCATTCAAGTACCTTGCCCAAGTGTTTAAGAAATAATTCAAAGGTATTACCCATAATGGAAATATCATCTATAAATACCTCCACAGTATTCTCCACCATATCCAAAAATATCGACAGCAAGCACCTTTGAAAAGTAGCGGGTGCATTGCATAACCCAAAGGGCATGCGCTTGAAGCCATACGTACCATATGGATATGTGAAAATAGTCTAGTCTTGACCTTTGTCTGTAATGCAAATTTGGTTATAACCGAACTACCCATCTAAGAAATAATACCACCCCCTTTTCGCCAAACGATCAAGCATTTGATCCATAAATGTCATGGAAAAGTTGTCCTTTTTTGTCCATGAATTCAACTTCTGGTAGTCCATGCACACTCTCCAACCCATCACCGGTCTCATGGGGAGAAGCTCATTATTTTCATTAGGGACAACTGTGATTTCTTCTTTTTTGGAATGCATTGAACCGGGCTTACCCATGTGCTATCTCAGATTGGATACATAATGCCTTTATCCAACCACATGATATTCTCCACTTTTTCACCACTTCTTGCATTAGAGGTTTAAACCTCTGTTGATTCTTAACACTTGATATACAATCAGTCTCTGACTTTATCTTGTTAGTATAAATGCCGAGAGCAATCCTAATAATATCCGCAATAGTCCACCCGATGGCCCAAATAAATTTTCTCACAACCAACTTCAATGCTTCCACTTTCCATAGAAACAAGTCTCCCACAATAACAATGGGTAAGGTGCTACCTTCCCCCAAATAGACATAGCAGAGGTATGGTGGTACTGGCTTGAGCTCAAGTTGTGGTGAGTCCATAATAGAAGGCTTCGCGGGAAGATTCTTCTAATTTTTCAAGTCAAGATCTAATTTGCATAGGTTCTTAGTGAAGGAACCAAGAACCATCAATGAAGCAATGACTTCATCATATTCTTAAATCTCTTCACTTCCAGAATTCCAAAATACTCCCGCTAGTGGTTCACTGATGAAATCCACCTCCATAGCATTGGCCACCTCATCATCAATCATGACAATCACGGATATCACTTGCAAGTCTTTAGGTTGCTTCATAGACTTGCACACGTTAAAGATTACCTTTTCATTATTCACTGTTAACTTTATCTCTCTATATTCCACATCAACTAATACCCTTCCAATAGCTAGGAAAGGTCTACCAAGTAAAATGGAAACTCCATAGTCTATCTCACAATCTAGGATCACAAAGTAGGCAGAAAATATAAATTTATCAACTTAAAAGAGTACATCATATAAAATACCCACCGGTTATTTGATGGACAGATCAGCCATTAACAGCTTTGAAACATTATCATCAACCACTTGAGGTATCCCTTCACTTTCAACCTTTTGTTCCACTTCATCCATATTCTCAACATTTGGCTAATTTGGAATAGGGACTTCATTATTCGACCTATCAAGCTGCTTTCTCTTTCCACTCACTTGTTCTTCATCCCCCTTCTCATTGGGGTCATTATCAAAATTCATAATATCATTACCGAGAATCCTACCACCCCTAGTGACAATTTCCATGATATGAATATTATTTTTTGTATTCACCAGGGTGTCACTGGTAAACCACCCTTTTGCCTTGTGTTCAGATGACCCAAGATTTGGCCCAATTCAATTTCAAGTTGCTTGATGGAGGCCAAATGTGAGGTAACCATTTGATTGAGATGCGAAAAGTCACCCTTTATCTCCCGTAGCATCTTGTCACTTTCTTCAATTGCTATAAGGATACGAGCAAGCACATCTTCTTTCTTATAAATTTCTGGATCCACGGTTGTAGACTCTTTATGTTTTTTTCTATCATGAGGAGGAATATACATATCATGGTCTCGTTATTTGTCTCTCCAATTGTGATCCCAATCTCTCTTCTTATCTCTCTAATCTCTATCATGATCTCGGTCCCTCCAATCACGGTCCCTCTCCTTTCGACCTTAATTCCTGCCTTACGCTTGCAAGGTAGGTCAGGAACCCCCCATTTGGTTCGACAAGTACAGAATTTCTTCATTAAGAGATTCTGCATCATCATCTTCATATGCTTTAGTTTCGTTTGTAACTATTGCATTGACCACCTTTAGAGTTGCAACCATTACATGTTTTGTGAGGAGATATAATTATGCCATTACTTTGGCCATGTTTTTGTATCTCTCCTCATCCTTCTTTCTTTGCTCTTGGCTCACATAAAATGCGAAGGGAGCACTCGCGGCCACCTCGGTATCTCTTGTGTGCCATGCTCTACTTTGCTTTGTCACTTGGTCCAATTACCTAAAGAAACTCCAAAATTTTGTTTAATCAAAGATCCTTCGACTGTATTATCCTCTACTATCTGTTTAATTGGTCTAATGATCTATAAAAGATTTAGAGAAGCATCTTATCCGTCACTTCATGGTTTATGCATTGTATCAATTTATTATTGAACCTTAACCATGCTTTATTCAATGGCTCACTACTCAATTGTCGAAAGTTTGTGATCTCAACCCTCAATTGGATCATATGGGATGTGGAAAGAATCAGTCTAGAAAAGTTTCCATCAACTCAGTCCAAGATGTTATAGATCTCGCGGGCAATCTCGTAACCATAACATCACATCACCTGTCAATGAGAATGAAAAGAGCCTCAACTGGATGGACTATTGTGAGATATGAGCAATGTCAAACGGAGTGAAAATATCTATAAAGTTCTTCAAGTGAAGGTTTGCATCCTCGTGAGCTTGACCACCAAATAGCCCTTCATTTAGAGTAAATGGAGCATTACACTTGTGATATGAAACACTCCATTACCCTCCGCGGGTGGGATACGAATTGCACTTGCCCTTCCGACATCCCCTAAGTGATCTTCATCTTCAAGATGTCCATCAAAGGAAGCGCCATCGCTACCATGTTGACTAATTTGTCATGAAGACTTAGATTATCACCTGAACAAGATAAAAACAACAAATAAAGTATGGTTTACACTACAGCTAAAAAAGTAACTTATAATAATACTATGAATGAATGCTACATTTCATTCACTGACAACGGTGCCATATTGATAATGCTCAAGATACACATCTAGATATATGTGGTTGCTAGCAATATAATTTGTACCCAACTTGGAATTGGGGTCAATTCCACAGGGAATGAAGGTGATAGGCTCACCTTCGAGTGTTGTAAGTGACTAAGTATTTGCACATAATGTTAAAAATAATGTGGAAAAGTAAAAATGGGGGGGTAATATAACAGGATTTCATATTCACATTATCAATTTCGAAGTTGGTTTATCAAAATGAATGCTAGAGAATGTAATCGATAAGTGTACTTGGGGTTATGACTTCTTAAAGTGATTATAAGTGTGGGTAAGTGAAAGTGCACTTAAAATTCAATTAATAGTTATGACTGGGCTTGGTCTTAGGTATTGGAGGTAATATTTAAATCTACCACCAAATTTCATTAGGGTTTCTTACAATAACCCATATGTACACGATACCAAGCAACCAATAACCTCAAATTAGTTAGTCTATTTCTAGCACTAGCTATTAAGTGAGAAATTCTCAAGTCTTTTCCAACTAAGTCTCTCCATCCTTGTCTTCTCTTTCAAGCAAAACAAGGTATCTAAGCATGAATAGAGTTTGCAACCTTAATTCTTAAGTTGAAACATAGAGATTTAGCTAAAATCATAACATTCAATCAAATATAAAGATAAATAATCACAACCCACACAATAATCAATACTCAATAATGCATAACCCCAAACTTGAGAAATTCGCTACTCGTAACCAGAGAAAAGGAAATATACCTATATTCTCATTCAAAGCTGCCATAGAATCCAAACTTTTCCAAAGAAATTCAAAATTCACAAGCAAGAAATTAGCAATAAGCAACTAAGATCCCAACTAGGGTTCAATTACAAGCTTTAAATCAATATATGACAAAAGATAGGGCTCCGACCAACCAAAATGGCCCAAATAGCTTCAGTAAAAATGGGATTCAAAGTTATAGAATTGCCACCGCATCCAAATCGATTGAGAAGTTGTCCATCGCGAACACTTCATCGACACGCCTAAGTGCACTAGTGTCACCTAATTGACTTTGAGCTTCAGCTCCAGGGGTTGGCTTCTGCTACTTTTAGCGATGGAACATAGTTTTGCTAATTAGTTTGGTGATGTGTTGAATTGCATCCTTCATCGTCATTGGGTCAAACTTGAACCTGGCCTGAATTATTTATAATTTGTGGTGGAATGGATATTTTATGGATACTCCAAGCACTTCGGCGATGCGCCCATTAGCTTAGGCGATGCTCCTTTGTATTTTTAGCTCCAATCTTCCATATTTTTGTTTCTTTTTGTTGTTTCAACTACTTCTTGACCATAACCCGGAAATTAAACTAAATTATTATTAAAATGCATTCAAATTGGCAATGAGGATTTGATTTCTTGCCATATTTAGGTCAAATGAGTCACAATCTGCCGACTTATCAGCAAGCCTCAAGAATGGCCCACATCTTTGACTCTATCACATAGCTACGGATAACTCCATCCGTGCACTCCCTAAATAGATAGGGTTCATCCCATTAGTAATTCTTCACATCATGGAGCAATTTTTTTCTTTGATAATGATTTATGCCATTGGGGAGCAAACCACATACCACATAATTTGCCTAATCCGCATACCATGATTCTACACTCCTTGAGAGTGCCATGACAAGTTCGTCAAGAAAGGTTTCATCAATATCTATCTCACCCAACTACTCCTTATTGGACTTAAGGTGGGATAGATGGTCTGCCACTTGGTTTTTGCACCCTTTCTGATCCTTAACTTCAAAATCGAACTCTTGAAGTAGTAAGATCCACCAAATCAACCATGGATTAGCCTCAATGTTAGCCATCAAATACCAAAGAGCCGCATTGTAACAATCTAAAAACACCATTACACTGAAAAACATTTTGAAAAAATTTTATGACTACTAAAATCCTCCTATTGGACATGATGAAATTTATTCATGGGGAAAAATAGGTCCCAACATAATTGGGATAAAAATTTAAAATAAATTGGGTTGGACTGCTGCCTACTGTGGCAGTGGTAAACTAACTACTGTTGTGATACTACCGTAGCGGTACCCAACAGTGGCCAACTCGATCTCCTCTTAAAACCCTTTTTATTTTTAACTCTCTTAGGTCATCCTTTTCCCCTAAAAATCCCTGAATAAACCCCACCTCTATAGTTATGAGATTTCAAAGGGCAAGCTTCATGAGGGCGGCTTTGAGGCACACCCGGTGGGACATGGGAGGATGCTTAGCACATGCGGCATAACTCTCTCCTCTCAGTAGCATTATGTTTTGTCTCCCAGGTAGGTTATGGTTTAAACTGCAATAGATTTGGGCTAGATTCACATAATATTGATAGTAATGTCTGGATTTTTCATACATTAGACCTTCGGGCGCGGTGTTTAGATAGACGAAAATGATGATAATATGGTTAGACTTTAATAATATTGTAAATTGTTGTTGTATTCCATTGGTGCGATATTGATGGCATGACATGGTTTAAATATTGTGAGAATTATGACTAGTTGAATGAACACCATGGCTTAGAAGTACAGTGGGGGTTAAGTATTGTAAAAAGAGAAAGCAAGAGGTAAGCTAGGGTTTGATTTGAAGTGCTCTTAGTAACCTAGATAATTGTAACTTCATTTATTGAAGGTTAAATGAAATGTAAGAGAAGAATAAGGGTTAATAAGTTAAACTAATTAAGTTTTAAGTGACCTATGAGAGTAATTGAATGAATGGAATAGCTTGGGAGACAACCTAGTGGCTAGGTATGTAGTAGAGTAGGTGATTTGGTAAGGATCGTAGAATAACAAGGGTAAGGTTAGTAAGGACGAGTATGAATATCTCGATTGAGGTATTAGGAAAGAATTAAGGATGATGTTTGAAATAAGAGTGTGGGTCGTAGATAGAGAGAGTTAGTGTTAGCATCTCAGTAGAACCATCGCAGTCCCATAGGATGTGTGGGTGTACACAATTATATAGATATATGTACCTAGGTATATGTACAAAAATAAGATTGATGTCTCTGTGCTTGTATGTGAACCAAAGAATTGTTATCACCTTTGGGCACTCTGTGTGATTATTGATTGTATATGCATATTCATACATATTGATGATGATGATGGTGATATTGATATTGAAATTATGATGTTCATAATATTATTGTTAATGAGTTGATGATGATGATGATGGTGGCGATATTGATATTGAAATCATAATGTTCATGATGTTGAAAATGATGTTGATGAGATTGAAAAGAGAAAGAGATGATGCGCATATCTTGCATACTACATTCATATGCGTTGAATGTTTGGTTATATTTATATATTGATATGGGTTCGTTGAGTGGACCAGCCCTATTGATAAGAGTGGTTGTGCATGATAGCGAAGCGTGAATGCAAGGTATGTTATGTATTATGTATAATACTTTTGTCATGTATTATGTATAATACTTTTTCCCCCAAGTATATAGTTATATAGGCAAGGTATATCGTAGTGTCCCTAGCCTCAGGTTTGTCAATGTCATAAGTTTCTTGGTAGTTGTAAATCCTGTAGTGCATTATATTAGTTGAGTATCGAGGAATTTTGGTCTAGTCATGTGGTGCCCTCTGATATCCCACTTTAGCGAGGTCCGTAGGTTTGTTTAGAGTAGGTTAGGAATTGCAAAAATCAAAATAATGAGCAAGGGTAGGCTTAAAGGTTGTAAGTTATAGTGGATGGTCAAAGGAAAAAGATATACAAAAATATTAAATGGCAGGTAGGTTACAGAGATGTTAAAGGTGTTATGTTAATAATTGCATAAATTGGGAGTTAGTAATCGGAACCTTACTTGATGCCATGATTTCTTCCTATTTACTATTAATGTTATTTGTTTCTAACCTTGGTCGGCCAATGATACCTACCAGTACGTGTGGTTGTACTGATGCCACACTTATTATATCTCCATATGGGGGTATAGCCATGGGGTTAGCAGCGACCGCGATCTTTCTACAGCAGCTCATGTCCTCCCGAATTTACATGGATGTTGGGTCTTGGAGTTTCCTATCACTTGTCTAGTGCCCTTATACCGGTTTAGGATAGGTTCTGGAAATTCACTTTTAGTCATCTTCCACATTGTATTTACATACCAATTGTATTGAATAAGAATTATTTTATGAATTTATCGAATTAAATTATTTTGAAATGAGAATTGGTTTAACTTCCGTATTAATGAATTGTTGGGTGGTGAGGGTTCTCCTATCTAGGGAAGGATTAGGTAGGTGCCCACACGATCTGTGATTTGGGTTGTGACACGCATGGTTGTTGTGCACAATAACCTTTATGCCCAACAAATAAGCACAGAATTTTTCAAAAGCATATACTACAACAAGCAACTCTTGCTCAGTAACTGTATAATTTCTTTGTGCATTATTCAAGGACTTGCTAGCATAATATATTAGATGAAAAGACTTGTCCTTCCTTTGTCCTAATATTGTACCCAACGCCAAGCCACTTGCATCTCACATCAATTCAAAAGGAAGTGCCCAATTTGGGGCCATAAAGATAGGAGTCGACACAAGTTTCTACTTGAGGCAATTGAATTCCCTCACACAATCTCCACTAAAATCAAATTTCTCTTTCTTTTCAAGAAGCTTACACATCGGATGAGCTATCTTGGAGAAATCTTTGATGAACCTTTGATAGAAGCCGGCATGTCCTAAGAAGACTAGGACACCATTGATAGAGATCAGAGGAGACAACTTTGCAATTACTTCGATCTTGGCTTGGTCAACTTGTAATCCTTGGCCGATATCTTATTCCCTAGTACAACCCCTTCTTTCACCATGAAATGACATATATCCTAATTGAGTACTAGGTTTGTTTCCACACACTGTTGAAGAACTTTAGCCAAGTGATCAAGAAAAGCCTCAAATGTGTCACCCACCACCAAAAAATCATCCATGAAGACCTCCATTCTGTCTTCCACTATGTCTAAAAATATAGCTAGCATGCACCTTTGAAAGGTGGCGAGAGAATTGCATAACCCAAAGGGCATGCTCTTAAAATCAAGCATTATATATGGGCATGTAAAAGTTGTCTTCTCTTGATCCTCCAAAGATATGGATATTTGGTTATACCCGGAATACCCATCTAAAAAATAATACCAACCCTAACCCGCCAAATGATCTAGTATTCGATCCATGAAAGACATAGGGAAATGGTATTTCTCTGTCCAAGAGTTGAGCTTCTGGTAATCCATGTATACACTCCACCCCACAACTGGTCTAACGGGCACAAGCACATTATTTTCATTAGGAACCACCGTGATTCCCCTCTTCTTTGGTACACATTGTATGGGGCTCATCCAAGTGTTATTCGAGATAGGATACACTATGCTCGCATCAAGCCACTTGATTATTTCCTTCTTAACCACCTCTTACATAGGAGGATTCCTTTGGTGTTCCATATTTGTCACACATTCGGGCTCCAACTTTATCTTATGAGTGCAAATATCGGGAGGGATCCTGATAATATCCATAATAGTCCACCCGATGACCCGAATAAATTTTCTCACAACAGACTTCAACGCTTCTACTTACCATGACAACAAATCTTCCGCAAGAATGATGGGTAGAATGTTAGTTTCCCCAAAACGGCATAGCAAAGGTGTGGTGGTTAAGGTTTATGCTCAACTTGTGGTGGCTCATCAATGAAAGTCTTGGTGGGAGAGGACTCTCCTGATTTTTCAAATCAAAGTCTAATTTGCATGGGTTCTTGGTGTAGGACCCAAGACCCATCAAGAAAGCCACGACCTCATCATACTCGTTAATATCTTTACTACCACAATTCCACAAGACCCCCGCTAGTGGCTCACTAATGAAATCCACCTTCATAGCATCAGCCACCTCATCATCAATCATATCAATCATTGAAATCACTTGCAAGTCCCTTGGTTGTTTCATGGACTTGCACACATTAAATGTCACCTCTTCGACATTCACTCTAAACTTTATTTAACCACATTCAACATCTACTAATGCCCTCCCGGTAGTAAGGAAAGGCCTACCAAGAATGATTGGAACTTCATAGTCTATTTTACAATTGAGGATCACAAAGTCGGCGGGAAATATGAATTTTTCAACCCAAACTAGAAGATCATATAGAATTCCCATCGGTCTTTTAATAAATTGATCTGTCATTAAGAGTCGCATAGTTATGGACTTTGGAGCTCCTAATCCCAACTTCTTAAATATAGCTAGCGGCATCAAGTTTATACTTGACGCTAAGTAGCACAAAGTTTTGCCAAATTGATACACCCAAATGGTGCAAGGGATAGTGAATGCACCAGGGTCTTCTTTCTTAACCACTATATTGCTCGACATTATAGCGCTACAACTATGTGAGATCTCCACCATTTCAAAGTCCATGGTTCTTTTCTTTGTCACCAAGTCTATCATGAACTTAGCATATCCGAGCATTTCAAGTAAAGATTCAACCAAAGGAATGTTCACATACAAGTTGCTAAATTTGGAGATAAACTTCTTAAACTTGGTATCATCCTCCTTCTTCTTGAACCTTTATGGGAATGGGGGAGGTATTGACGGGTTTAGGGAAATTGGACTTTCCTTTCGCTTAAGGTATTTTCATCAACCGTTTGTGGTCTCACTTCATTCTCAACTCGCTCTTCCACTTCTTCCAGATTTTCAACATTTGGCTCATTTGGAATGGGGAGTTCATCATTCGACTTGTCAAGCTTTTTTCTCTTACCACTTGCTTGATCTTCTACTCCCCTCTTATTAGGGTCTTCCTCAACATCCACAAATTCATTACCAAGTGTCCTTCCACTCCTAGGGATGATGGTCATGCAATGAGCATTATTTTTAGGATTCGCCACGGTGTCACTAGGAAGACCACCCTTTTGTCTTGTGTTGAGATGAGCCAAAATTTGACTCAATTGAGTTTCGAGTTACTTAATCAAGGCCGAATGGAAAGTGACCATTTGATTGAGTTGTGAAAAGTTTCTCTTCATCTTCATTAGCATTTTGTCACTCCCTTCAACCCCCATAAGAATTCTAGCAAGCGCGTCCTCATTCTTGTAATTATCTGAATCAATGGAGGTGCCCTCTTTACCCTTTTGCCTATCATGTGGTGGGACATACCTATCACTATCATGCTCTTTTATCTCCAATCACGATTTCTATCTCACTCCTTATCCCTCCAATCACGATCACGATCCCTCCAATCTCGATTCTTCCAATCTCTATCTCTATCTCTATCCTTCCAACTATGATTCCTACCTTGCCTTTGATAGGTAGGTCAGAAACCCCTCGTTTGGTGCAATAGGAAACGAATCTCTTCATCAAGTGACTCGACATCATCATCCTTATATGCTCTAGTTCCCTTTGAAGTTACGGTGTTGACCGCTTTTAGAGTTGAACCCATTACATGCTTTGTTAGGAGATCAATTTGTGTCATCATTTTGGCTATGTTTTTGTTTCTCTCCTTATCTTTTTTCCTTTGCTCTTGGCTCACACAAGACATGGAGGGAACCCCCACGACCACCTTTGTATCTCGTGTGTGCCATGCTCTACTTTGCTTCGTTATTTGGTCCAATAATCATGTGGCAACTCCAAAAGTTTGATTGATCAATGACCCACCAGCTAGGTTATCTGCAAGCGTCTTGTTCAATTGATCCAACGAACTATAGAATATTTAAAGTAATAGTTTATCCAGCAACTCGTGGTTAGGTAAATGTAGCAATTTCTTCTTGAACTAATACTTCATGCAATGACTCACCACTTACTTGTTGGAAGTTAGTGATCTCATCTCTCAATTGAAGCATGCCGGATGGAGGAAAAAATCAATCAAGAAAGGCCTCTATCAATTCAACCCAAGATGTAATAAAGCCCTTAAGCAATTCACGCAACCACAACATCGCCTCACTCATGAAAGAAAATGAGAACAACCTCAAACGGATGGACTCTTGTGGAATATTAGCAATGTCAAACGGGTTGCAAACGTTTATAAAATTCTTCAAATGACTGTTTGCATCCTCATGAGCTTGTCCTCCGAATAGTCCTTTCATTTAGAGTAAGTGAAGCATAACACTTGTGATGTGGAAGACCGCATTGCCCACCGTAGGTGGTATGCGAGTCATACTTGCCCTTCCGGCATCCCCAAGTGATCTTCGTCTTTAAGTTGTCCATCTAAGGTAGCGATGTCGCTACCATGTTGACTCATAGTGTCGTGTTGGCTTATATTATTACCTAAGCGAGTCAAAAATAACAAATAAAGTAAATACAAGTTACGTCTAACACAAGTGAATTAAAATACTATAAAAATGAATGCTAACTTTCATTCCCCGACAACGGCGCCATTTTTGATAATGCTCAAATACACTCTAGAAATGAATGTATGCGGTCGTTATATAATATATAACCCAACTCGTGAGTTGGGGTAGATCCCACAAGGAATGAAGGAGATAGGTTCACCTACAAGTGTAATAAATCACTAAATGTTTACACGTAATGGGTAAAATGTGATAAAAGTAAAATGGGGGGATTAGATTGAACGTTTTGTAATCAATTAATCAACCGTATGCTTGGTTGTCAATTTTGAGATCTACAAGTTTTGTAATCAATTAATCAATCGTTTACAAGAAGATATATATATATATATGTAAATCAACATGGAAGTTGGGACGCATGTGCAAAGCACGTGCCCAAAACTAGTATAATAATACTTGATTTGACGCAATTTGTGTGTGTATGAGCTTAGTTGAGTTTGAGCTTTGATCGAACTTAATTTGGAAATTTTTGACTCAACTTGTTTTACAATCAAGTTGGATTGAGAGTTAAAACTAAAGTTCAACATACATGGGCGGATAAGCACTCAAGAGGTCTCAGGTTTAATTTCCAGCAGAAGTAGAAAATTTAGGTGATTTCTTTTGATCTGTGCAAGTCTTGGTGGCTAGAGTTATCAAATATCTATGCTAGTGGGAGATAACTAGTGCCCGTGGAATTATTCGAATTGCGCATAAACTGGTCAGGACACCACAATAATAAAGAAAACATACACAGACCGATCCCAAAACAAAATTAGTGAAATTTCTCTATCTATGGTTTCCCCCTCCCCCTTTCTTTTGCTTTATTAGTATGGAATAGCAGGCTCAGGCTCGCAGAACAAAAACATAATTACTGTCAGCTTTCCAAGCTTTCGGGATGCATGTTAAACAACTTTCATTTGGAAAACAAAAAAGAAATGCTGATTTGGTTCCAAATTCACATTTTCAATTAATGACCAACCAACATAAGATTTTTCATAATTACAGAACTGCGAAAAAAAGGAACTCAATGAGCATTCAAATCTCCTGTTCAAAGCACACCTTCTGTCAGCCATCCATATTTTGGATCAGACTTCTAATGGCAGCCTTTGAATAGGAAAAAACCAATTAACTAACTATGGTTAAATAATTAGACATATGTTGTATTTATTGAGTTGATATAAACACTGAATAATTAATTAAATATTTTTCATTCGATGAAATTAAGCTCTTTTCTCCCTGAAAGAAAAAATGTGATATTTTCGTAAAGGAATGCTGTATTCGACAAAAAGGGACCATTTTAAGATTAGCATTTCGTTCTTTTATGTCTCCTCTTTATTTTTTTCTTTTCTAGTTAGGTATAGAAGGTTTGCATTCCAAATCACTCTATAAAATCTATTTCTTTTTTTCTAACAAAAAAGAAGGAACACAATGAAGGCTATGCCAAAATACATCTTTTTCAGCTTTTCCTACCATGGGGAGCTTTCTGTTGAACACTTCCAAGCAATCTCAGATCAATACCAAAAATGAAAAGATAAAAAAAGGGGGAAAGCTTAGCTAACAATTAAAAGGAGGGAGAAAATAAAAGGAACTCCGTTAGTCCATTCCTGAACTTTTCTTCAAACTCCACAACTTAAAACTTAAAAAAAGAAAAAAAATAAAATCATTCAAAGGGGCAAAAGTTTTAGCTAAGTAAGATAAGTAGACAACATTTGTGAAGAACATATAAGATAAACATTAACTTAATTAAAAAGATTTGACAGAAACTGAGAGGGAGCACTGAGTTGTGTGTGTTATTATATTATCATGGACTCGATGGATGGTGGCGGTTGTGATGAAGAGGGTCAGGTCCTGTCGGAATTTGTCTTGCATAATCTTCCTCTGTTCCCAATATTGACTCTGCATTACCAACCTTCCTTTCTTGCTGTTAAAATAAAATACAACAAGAACACCAAAAAATTAATCAAAATCTTATATTTTCAATTCAAACAAAACCCTTTTTGAGGAAATAAGTACCTGATTTGCTTCATCTGGAAAACCCCCTTTTACTTCTTGAGGAACTGAAAATAACATGTGACATAATTGTTTATTCAAGTAAAGGGAGAGAAAAAAAAAAGGAATTCCACTTTGTGTGTGTGTATGTGTTTATACACAAAGAGAGAGAGAGAGAGGGACTTACATGGACGAAAGCAATGAACAAAGGGTGCAAAAACCACCATGAAAATCAAAGCTGTCATAGTAAAAGTTCTTAAAGACACCATTTTTATCACTTTTAACAAAAGAAAGCCCCTGTTGTTTTTTTCAATAGAGAAATAGTGGCAGAGAGTGCTGGTTACTCTTTCATGAGGAAATGTTAAAGGGAAGTAAAAAAAATCTGTAGTTTTTGAAATAAGTTGAAATTCCCTCTATAGTGGATAATATTTAAACACCAAAAAGTGTGGGATAAATTTGTCGTTTCAACATGTACAGAATAATGACAGTACAACATTTTTTTGTCTGTTTATACATTAGGAGAGGGAAAACATTCTACAATAGCGGCTGGTAACAACATAATATCGTACAGAAGTGGAGGTAAATGATTGGTTCATTAGTACGGAAGAGACACTCCCCAATCATTTTTGAGGGCTCAGTGACAATTAATGTTTCTGTCCTATGAACAACACTGGTTACTCATTAAATAATTTTCTTTTAAAATTCTTGTTTTCAGCTAATTGACAGCGGGTAGGGGTTGAATTAATGTTTAAAAAAAAATGATTCCAGATGGGTTGCGAATTTAAATAAATTTCTTCTTTACGCTATCATAGTATTGATCACATCAAATCTGAATATTTTCCCATTTCCTTTTATGATTAAACTTCAAAAGACCAAAAAAACAAAAAAAATTCACTTTATCAGTCAACTAGCTAAATTACCTGCGCTTCGCGCAACAGTGAGTGACCTCATGAAGCATCCATATAATCATTCTATATATCCATTTAGCTTTTGATATTGTACACATGAAACTTATTTCTCTTCACTTTATAATATAACAAAAAACTTTTCTCTTCATGTTGAAATTTGTTACGAAGTAACTAAAGTGAAAGTTCTACATAGAAATTAGAAAGTACTAATTTGTAATTTATCTACTAATTTATCTATTGAAACTGCTTCTATCATTTTTTGGTTCGTTTAAGCCAAAGGAAACCAGAAACATTGCTTTTGACCTTCTCCATATACCACTTGTGGAGTTTGGGATCTTTCCTTAAAGAATAACTACAAAATATTGGATCAAAAGGCAAAATTTCTCCTTTTTCCTCTTCTAGATCGTTCTTGATTTCTCATACTTTTAGTTCATTTATCATGACTCATGAGGAAGAGAGAGAGGGAAAACCCATGGGGTATTTATGGGCATTATCACAAGTATGAAGAAGGGGAGCCTTGTGGAGTGTGTGGACATCAAATGGCTGCTCTGTTTGTTAAGGCCCCTTCAATTCAACTCAGAGCTTTTCCTTCTGAGATCTTGCCAGAGTTCCTTTTCTTGGGCAGGCTTCTCGAGCTGAACTTCTCAAGACTAGAGGGATTTCTCGCATTCTCAATATTGTATCTGCTTGTCAGAATCTATATAAAAAATTCCTTACCTTATCACTGCCTTAAAGATGACCATAATTTACAATATGACGATGCTATCCAATTCTTAAAACAACGTTATAAGGATGGGGCTCGTGTTCTTATACATTGTATGTCAGGGAAAGCAGGTCACCTGCCATAGTAATTGCTTACCTGATGAAAAGTAAAGGCTGGAAACTTGCACAGAGCTATCAATAGGTGAAAGATCGGAGGCCTTCAGTCAACCTTAATCAAAGGGTTTACCAACAACTACAGGAGTATGAGCAGAAGATCTTTGGGTCACTGGAGAACCAACCTGCGTCTGTCATTCCAGTCTTCCATTCTCTTCAGCCATCCTTCAGCTTTAACTACACAAAGCCTAGTGATTCAGTTCAAATTCCAGCCTTTAACAGTTTTGGTGCTACATTAATTTTCGATCGTCCTGTTTTTGGTACTCCTCCACAGGAATTCACCTTTGGAGCTGCTCATAATCAGCGAAAAGCCTCAAAGAGACTTTTGATTTCAATCCAAAATCCTGATAAATGAAATGACTTCCTTTAGATAACAGATCATGTAAATAGAAGGAAAATTAATTGAAATCATACCAATGTAATTGCACCATGTCTCAGGTGCCATCCTGTTTAACTGTTCATATCTTAATTTTGGATGCAATAACTCTGAAAACATGAAAGTCAACTGCACCTACCCAACTTCTCATAGTAATAATCTTTTTTATCCATGCAAGTGTTAAATTACAATTAGGAACTGAGAAGTTTTTCGTGTTAACATTGTTATACTCATACCTAAATGAGGTGTAGCATAAAGATATCCTGAGGAATGAATTCACTTCATGTGTGGATTTCCAAAGAGATCTTAAAATGACATTAAATATAATATAACTTTTGATCACTTCCAAAAATTAGATCATGACTAATAAAGTAGGTCTTGATAGAAGTCTCACACAGACAACGTATGGAATCTCACCAGTATAATAACAGTAACATTGAAGCCTCATAATACCTCTAACTGATCTTGTCATATGCTTAGAAAGCTGAACAATTCTACAAAAAGAACTTGTAATGAATTTAACTAAGAAACAAACTTACCTTAAGATTGCAGTTAATATGTCCATGATGATGAATATTATAAACCCTTTAGTACATCACAGAGAACAGTTCAAGAGTATGTGTGAAAGTTTTGTATAGCTTCAGCATTCAGAGGTTTCTGCACATACGGAATATGAGAATCGTGGGCACAAAACCGTAAGCCAGGGGCATCCAATGCCAAACTAACCATGATGCAAGATCTCTCTGTGAGTTAATCTAACAGAAAGATAGAACTAACTCTTCTTGGAATATTGGTTTATGAAAAAAAAAAATGTCATTGAAAGTGTTTGGGAAAGAGTCACTGAGTCTTGTTTAGCCTTTGCAATTTACGATGACATATAGTTTAGACACAATAAAATGATCCACTACTGCAATTAGCAGAACCAAAAGATGTAGCAGAAACCTTCTATAGATAAATAAAGTAGTTTTCACAATAACATCATCACTGGCTGTTGTAGAGAAAACAAAAGGTCCTCAACCTAAGCTAATCGATTCTTTCTTAGTCGCTCAGTAGGAATTCAAAGCCTCAGTAATAAGCGAATAAATTAGTCATTTGACATATACAGCCAAGCACCAAAGTGGTTCATAATTAATGACCCATTTTTTCATTCTCGGAACAATGCAAAGCCACCATCAATATGCTTCTTCCTTGGCCTCAGGACCAAGATGATAAACCAACACTGGTGTCATGTCTATAGAGGAACAAAGAGAATGTTTGGGAACAAAACACTCTCACATTCCATTGTTACTGCTTCTATTGCCATTACATAGGTAGCCATTTCATTAACATCTTAAGTGTTCCAACAGTTCACTGTATTTTGGGAGGAAATGAATTTTGAGTTTTTTGTGTTATAATAGCAGTTAACATAATTGGAAAAATAGGAAAATGGCAAAAAAGAAAAAATTAGGGGAAGTGATAAATGTAATTCCTGTGTTTGAGAGGAGTCACGTCACTTGGCTTATGTCCCACTTTTATATAAATTGTCAGAAGAAACAATGGCTATACATGTTTATTTCTACATCAAGAGCTATAGCTGGTATCTGGTTTTAAAATGCTATGAAGTCTGTTATGCCCTATAATGAAGTTGCAAAGTTCTTTTCCCTTCCTTAGAGATTATCCAAAACAAAGTTTAACCGACCAATTCTACTGGCCAGGTCTGATTAATCAACCACTTCTCAGATCAAGATTTAAGTCATTCTGCAAAAAAATAGTGAAAAAAAATCTTAATGGAAAAAGTCAATGTTCTGGTCCTCTATGCAATTCTTTAGAATTGACAGAACCATTTAACACTTCCATATGTTAGAATTTTGGATATCTACTGTTTAGCTAATCTTTGGAATATATTCTTCCATTGAGGCTCTCCACAAATCATATTGAGTTTTTACCATAAGAAAATGCTTTCATGAGCACACTAACGATACTTGCTTCATAACCACACTAAATTTCCCAAAACTCTGTCCTTATAGGAAATGACTATAGCGACAATATTTCTAATGATGCTTACGGAGAAAATGGCAAGAATCTAACATTTGTAAGCTTCAAGACATAATGTTATACTTGTCAAAGAAAACTTAAAGTTCACGAGATGAGATCTTGTGTATTTTCAGAGAATAATTTCAAACAATTAAACCATTCATTATGCATACATGTTAAAATGAGTTTCAATTGGGGGAAAAAGAAAATAGCAGACACCTACCTGTTATGTAGAAACGAAGTAGAACTGACAACATAATTTAAGAGAGCAAATCATTTACCTTCACCGGGTGGATTGTTCTGTTAACCAGTACGACTGTCTTTGAAAAATACAATATTACCTTGATGGAGCAAAGCTAGAGTGGCAAAGAACCTCAACAAAAGTACCAATTCCCCATGTCAAAAAGTTGAATGTTTTTACGCGAACTACTTATTTTGATTGCATAATATGGTAGTGTTGAAAACATTACTTGATGCATCATAGTATATGCTAAGGAATTGGACCTAAAATCAAGAAAATGAAACCCAAGCATAGCATATGTGTGCCCACCTTAGTAGCAACATGAAAATCTTAAGGGAAACACCAGTCTCTATGAATCAAAAACCAACTACCAACTCTCTGAAGTCTTATACACTTTATAAAGCACATACCAATCTCAAAAAAGAAGTTTGAACAATTGTTACCACTAAATTTCATACAGAGAATGAATCTTATAAAGATCGTATTGATTTTCTTCAAAGAAAGACATGATTAAATAAGGCTTCTCAAACAGGCATAAGATTGTTCCGCCATCCTGACCACTAAATCAATAAGATTCATTTTTCATTAGAATTTTTTCATTCACAACTTTCGTCAATCCCATCGCTTCTTACTTAATGGATAGGTCCAAATGCTATGATGGAGCTCTGAAGGAAACTGATTATACATATTGGAATCGTCCTCTCTTTTTCCTTTCTAATACTAAATCCTAAATCCTTCTAATATTAAACCACAGAGTAATATCCATTAGTATATTAGAATGTCAATATTAACACACTAATTAGCATTTATTTTATAAATAGCAGATTCAAAATTATTAAGAGAATTTAGTTTTCCACAAAAAAGTGTGAACACACGTACGTACAAAACATAAAACACGATTGTGTACCCCTCTGTAGAAATTGACATCAACCTGCATCCACAGCATGTTGTAGGAGAGATTACAGTGACTTTAAAAAGTTTTCAAACTCCACCAAAGACAACATATGCTCGAGAACCTATAAAGCAAAATATACAAAATGTAAAATTTAAGAAAACATGGATTTCAGTGAGGACAAATTTCAGAATTCCATATACCAATTTCAAGAACAAAATACAAAGGAACTGGCGAACTGCATCTACACTGTAATATTCTAGTTGGCTCAAATCTTAAGCAATTGGGCTAGCGCTTCCCTGGGTGTAAGTTTTATGTCAAAGCATATACTGTTGAATTACAAATCCATGGAAGTAAACCTACGGAATGGGTATAAAAGAGCAGAGTTGCAGGGCGTGAAAAAAACAATCGGCATAGGGAGAAGCCAAAGAAGCATTTTTTTTTTTTCCAACAAAGACATTTTATTCAATAAACTTGAAAAAATAAAATAAAAATGTGATAATGGAACACTCGAGAATTAAATAAGCTTTTGAAGAGATAGAAAGTGACCAGTTTAGGAGAAAAATTATTCAAAGGAACTGATATGCTTGGATGCACCACGATCGCAAAACCTTGTTCAGTGCCATCCCGTTTTCTGCCTTGGTTTTCCTGCTATGTTTCTGAATTTCAATAGCGAGGGTGGATTTGACAGTTTAAGTTATGAGAAAATTGAAGGAAAGGTGTTGTGTGACAACCTTGCCAAGGCAATGTCAAAGGCACTTAGAAATTAGCTTAAAGTTAATTGGGGATTCAATTAATATTTTTAAAATTTTTTAATTTTTTAAAAATATAAAACAACTCATAACTCAATAAAGATAAAATACTCCTAAATCAGTTTCAAAAAATGGATTAACTTCTTCTCTCAAAGGTGTCTCTCTCTCAACCAAAACCACCAACAATTGTTGCCCTTTTATCATCACAGATCGATGACTTTTCAACCTCCGGCGACCTCAATTACGGCCTCAACATCATTCCTTCTTCCATTCTAGTCATCAATTTTTCTTTCTTCACAGGTAAAGATTTTTCTTTTTTTTTCAAAAAATTATAGTTAATGAAGAAAAAGAAGAACTGAGCTGTCTTCTCTTCAAGTATGGGTTAACAATTTTAAAATTTTATGCTTAAAAAAAAAGAAAGAGAAACCCTAATTTTTTTTATTTTATTCTCTTAATATGGTGGCTATTGTATTTGTGGTATCTTTTTCAGTGAAATATAAACTTTTGTTTGTTGTTGTTTTTGTTGTTCTCGAACATTATTGTAAAAATAGTGAAACTTGAACTTTGAATTTTTTCGGAGAAATTTGTTGTGATAAAATCCAATAACTTTTGAGATTATACCATAGATTTTAGTGAAAACTTAAACATTTACTTGTAATTATATGTTGTGTTCTTAAATGGGTTCAAAAATTTAGGGTTTTTCAACAGAATATTATTTATTTTGGTTAATAAAAGTGGTTGTCTTCTCTTCAAAGTTAAATAGTCCCAAGTTAGTAATTATTAATTAATTTGTGGTATTTGTTCTCTCTTAACACTTGATATGGTTATTGTGTTGTAAATATTGTTGTTGTTGTATTATAAATATTAGTGTTTGCTGGTGTTGTTGTTATTGTTGTATTGTAAAATTGTAAATTGGTGTTGTTGTATTGTAAAATTGTAAATGTTGGTGTTGTTGATGTTGTTCTTGAACGTTATTGTTCAAGTGATGATATTTGTGGCTTGTTGTTGGTGTTGTGGTGTTGTTGGTGGTGTTCTTGGTGATATATGTGGTAAAAATATTGTTAATATCCCAACCGATATATAATATGTTACAACAGAATAAGAATCTGTTGGAACATATTAAGCATCTGTTGGGAACAACTATATCATCTATTGGTTTACTATTTTGATTTCTTCCAACAGATGAGTCATATGTTGCAACAGATCATTCATCAGTTAAAAATATTATTTTACTATGCTCTATTTGTTAAATTCACTGCTACCCCTTTTTTTAATAATGTACAAATCAATTGTAATCTTTTTTGTTTTCCTCTTGATTGTAGATAAAATGGCTCCCAAAAAACGTGAATCAACTCCAAAGAAAGAAAAAAGTACAGTAGCTAGGCTACATTTACAATTAGATGAGCTTATTGTACAAGCAATATCTTAATTAGAATAAGAAGTCCCTTCTTAATTAGCTCTAGCTATAGAAAAAGAGAAGGAACAAGAGGATAAGAATGAAGTAGAAAGAAGTGATGTATATGGGGATTTAGATAAATATAAAGGAGATGAGGAAAGTGGGAGATGAGAAAGATGAAGAGGAAAGTGATGAAGGTGAAAAAGAAGTAGAGGAAGAAAATGTAGATAAAGGAGGGGATGGAGAAGAAGATGATAAAAATGATGAAAGAGAAGAGGATGGAGAAGATGATGATGATGAAGAAGAATATGATAAAAATGATGAAGGAGAGGAAGGAAAAGAAGATGAAGGAGAGGAAGGAAAAGAAGATGAAAGAGAAGAAGGAGAAGATGGAATCTCCCCAAAAATGAAACTGGTGGTGCGTGCATGTCATACTCGCTTACCTTCATAGAGCATTTGATAACCGAGACCAATGTGACAAATTTGGATACTTTAATGTATGATAATATTGTTTCAAGGATGCAAGTTGTATGGGCTGCTAGTGTAGTATGCAAGAGTTTGGAACCCTAATCAAATAATTTGTAATTTGTGATGGCTTGGATGTCTATGTAATTGTTGGTTTTGACAACATAAATTTTTTAAAATTTTCATATTTTTGTTGAATTATTTTCTACAATTTGTGATGGCTTGAATTTATCTGTTTATGTTGTGAATTTTATTTTGTTATGAACTATTTTCATTTTCTTAGATGTATAAATTTAGAGCATTATTTCCAACAGACTCTACTGTATTATGCTGCAACAGATGTATATCTATTGAAAATAATCAAGCAGATATAGACATCTACATCCAATAAAACAGATATGAAATCTGTTGCAACAGATGTATATTTGTTGGATATAATCAAACAGATACAGATATCTTGTAACACCCGTACATTTTCGAACCTATTTGATTACCGTAACATTTATGAAATTATTTAAACTTGAGATAGTTGGTGGATTAATCACTAAAATTCTTGGGCTGAATTAATTCCATGTTAATGGGCTCAATTGAGGCCCAAAAAAATTAAGTAAAAGACATGGCCCAAAAGAGGAAATGACCCATTCTTCAAGTTGACCAAGTAAACATCTCATTTAATGTGGTGGATTAGCTAAGGATGACCATGAGGACTATATAAAGCAATAAAAATCAGATTTTATTCACAAAAACACACATGTCTCATTCTAGATTTTTCCACAACATTCTCTCTTCTCTCAAATCCTAAGCTAACATTCTCTTTGGACAAGATCATCTCTTTGCAACCCATGTACTCTCACAATCAAAGAAGTCCCATCCACTCACAGTTATATTAATGAAGATCAAAGTAGGGACTAGGTCAAAACACTTAATCTCACAAAGAAGTTCAAACAGTGTGCATGAAATACCATAGGCTTGTCCTTATTTTCTACGCCTTAGTTTTTGGAAAGTTGGACTAGGATCACTATAGGACTTTACTCGGCTTGTAATGTAAGCTTGGGGACGGGTATGGTACATATGGATATGGTGACTCAACCCTCCTTGACACTACACTATTTTTGGCTCCAACCTCCCTCAATTTTATCCTCCATTATTCTTCTTTCTTTTATTTTCAAATTTTGGGTGTGATTTTCTTCACTTTCAAAACATAATTTTCTCTTTTCTCTTTTTTTTTCTTTGCAATTTTTCTTCTTTTCACTCTAATTTTTTTCTTTTTCTTTTTCACACCCAAACCTGTTTTCTCTTTTTCTTTTATTAACCTCTTCTTCATACCCAACTCAATCTACGCACCCCTATAATAGTCACCCTCAACTTAGGCGATTTGCCTGAGTTAAGGTACACAGTGTCCAAGGAGGGACCAGGGCCAAGACAGGTTCATTGTAATTAAAATGGGAAGGTGAATAGGCTAATGAAAGGAATAGGTCAATTATGGCTCAAAAATCGGGATCAAGGGATACTTATTCATTTGGTCTGGCATTTAGGCTAAAAGTGGGCTTATTCAAAAATGGCCTATGATCCTTTCCTAATCACTATCCTCTAACCTAGGCAAGACTAACCGGGCAAGTTCTGGATCGCGCACACAAAGTTAACTAAGTAGTGACCTCACACACACATAGCACAGGGTTGTATTATCAACTACTACCTATCCGGTTCATGCAATGCTAGCTACAATTATTTGCCTATAATCCTAGTGTAATAACAAGATCCAACAGTTGTCATACATAAACATGCTACACACACATTCTTTAAAAAAATAAAAAAATTCAGGAGGGGTATCCTTAACATTCAAAAAGCATAAAACTTTTCTAAACTAGACTGCACAAAATTTTACTTACTTTTCTCCTAATTTAGCATATAAACACATAATATAAATAACATCCTAAAAATGCCGG
This sequence comes from Capsicum rhomboideum, assembly GCA_031232105.1. Taxonomy (NCBI): domain Eukaryota; kingdom Viridiplantae; phylum Streptophyta; class Magnoliopsida; order Solanales; family Solanaceae; genus Capsicum; species Capsicum rhomboideum. Next base: position 38,661,387 of record CP124719.1, on the reverse strand, counting down.
TTCTACTATAATAGCACACTCGGGGGAAAAGAAACACGACAACAAAAAACCCCAAGTAGTGGTACACCCCCACCCCAACTAAAAATGGTGCACTGCCCTCAATGCACAGCTATCAATAAAAGGACAAGGGAGTGAAGACATCTGTGGTGCCCTAAGCACCAGAAGTGGGCCTTCCCGCAGAGGGATCATCAGTCTGCTCAGTAGTAGGTGCATCCGATGGAGGGGCAGCCTGACTAGCGGATGCACCAATCGCCCTCTGCTCCGCCTCAATCTGGCTCGTATGGTACTCCACCCGGGAGTCTTTAACTACCCTCCAAAGATCACGCTCATACTCAGCATCACTATCAACCTGGACCTCCGGACTGTGCGGCCTCTTGCCTCTATCCATCGGAGGCTCCTCATCAGAGAATAAATCCACCTCAAATGTTGGTCGCATCGATGCCTGGGCAGGCATAGGTGGGATAATAGGAGTGTTGCTCGATGCCAATGCCCTAACCTCCTCTCTCAATGCGGCCACCTCCTATGTCAGTCTGGTCATGTAAGAACCTAGTGCAGCACTTAATCGGGAGGCCATCCGTGCCTCAAAATTGTCAATCCTTCCATGCAACCCCCTCATGAACTGATCTATCGCCGCAGTCATCCGGGCTTCCACCCTAGCCTCCACAGCCTCTTCCGTGGTCCTAACCCAAGGCTTAAGATGGGATACCAACTTAGCCATCTGGGTCTCAGTATGAGCCTGTCGTTCAAACATCTCTGTTTGCCGATCAACCAACTGCTGCAGAAAGTCTTTAGAAATAGAAACCATACCAGAGGACGACGGTGGAGCTGTAGTAGTAGGTACTGCATCATCAATAGGGCCAGTGCCCTCAGCCTATACAGGAATAGTCTCAGGTACCCTAACCGGTGCTGGAATACGCATAGAAGTACTAACCGGCTCATCTAGGGATGCTCCCGATGACTCGGATGGCTGTGACCCGTGGGGAAGAATGGGGTGAGAACCCCATTGCTGCATCAGGTCAATATCCGCTATGCGGGTCACCTCTATATAATTATCGAGGCTAGGCATCCTAGCCACACCGCCCCTGTCACATAGGCTCTGGATCAAGCATGGGAATGGTATACTCGTATGATCTCGAAAGGCTCGCTCATGAATCTCCCGGATGATGTATCTAGCAATGTGAATCTCATAACCACCCCATATGCTGGCTACCACCACTGCCCGATCCAATGTAAGCGAGTTGTCAGTATTAGTCAGACCCAACTGATGCCGAACAACGGACCACCAGAATCTGCCTGCAAAATAAAGCGTGGCCTTCTTGATGTCTAGCTTACCAGTCACCCAATTAGCCGCTACACCATCGTCTGCTATGTACCCCGCAATCCATTTAAGCAGCTCCAATTTTTGATCTGCATCTCGCATTCTAACCCTATCTCTGACAGTGTCCATCCAATGATCAAATTCAGTAGTCGAAGCCGGAAGTGGACGGTCTACCCCAAACAGAAAGCGGTGGATGGTCTACTCCGATATATCCACTCGGGTACCGCGAACTAAAAGGTGCGTCAATAATGGCTGCTCCCTGTACCGCTGCCCCACAGGAGTACTCAAGTCAACTGACGCAACATATGAGGCAAAAAACTCTCGGACTAACTCCGAGCTATAACGACCAGAAGGCTGCGCCATCCAACCCAATCCATAACGCTCAAAAACAGCCCAAATATCCGGCAAGGACTTCAACTCCTCAAGCCTATACCGGGGCTCCTCCATAATGCTCCTCCTACAGACACCCTGCTCCATCAGCTCTGCATCTCTATCATAAAAAGCACGCATACCCTGCACACACCACCACTGAACCTCCCTACTCTGTGCAGGAGTCGGAGCACTCTGGGCACCAGTACCTAAAATAGAGGTTGTACCCTTCGCCGCAGGGGTACCCTGACCCATGGCATCATCCGCAGAGCCTGACTCCGAAGCATCCTCCCCCTCTTTAGACTGGGGGGCAGACTCAAAAGACTGATCCGAAATAACTGGCGCTATCGGTGGTGGGACTAGCTGAAGTGCAGTCCGGGCAGCAGCTTGGTCTCGAGTCTGTAACCTCGTGGTCTGAGGTACTAAAGCAGTATCATCATGTCCAATGTCAAACTCTTCCACGGACCCACTTTTTTCAGACTCAGTCGGTTCATCACGCAGATGGGTTGGTAAGTCCGAATTTTTGGTGCGAATACGGGATGAAGAATCCAGATGGTCACTTTTGGGGTTGGATTTAGGAGGCATTGCAACGGGTTTAGGATTGGATTTTTGGGTATTTGGGTTGGGTTAGGGTCGAATTTTTAGGTATTTGGGTCGGGTTAGGGTCAGATTTTTGGTATGGGGGTCAGGTTTTCAAATTTAGTGGGTATATGGGTCAGATTTTTTGTGCAAATTTAGTGGTGGGATGGTCGTATTTGTTTGTATTTGTGGTGGGGAGTTTGGATTGTAGGTTGATAAGTTGAGAAAGAGGTGAAATTAGGGTTTATGAAGAAGAGATGAAAGTAGAGAAATAATGAGGTGCTTTCGGATTGTGTATCTGGTAAAGAAGAAGGGAACCGATTTTATTAACAAAAACAGGTTGGGTCGGGTCGGGTCGTCGGGTGGCTGCAGATCCAAGTTTTCACAGAACCACCCACGTGACGTGGGTTGGACTCACTTCACGTGGGTCACTGACGTAGCTGAGATTCTGAAAGCTAAAGACTACCTCTGATTCTCATGAGACCACCCACATGACGTGGGTTGGACTCACATCACGTGGGGCACTAACGTAGCTGAGATTCTGAAAGATGAAGATTGACTCTGATATTCACGAGATCATTCACGTGATGTGGGTACTCTCGCGTGACGTGAGTGGTGGCGTGGATAGTACTGCACCTATTCAGGTAATTCTTATAAATTTCAGCTAACTGCTCTTTCAATGCTCAAATCACAACATAATAAAATCTTGGGTTGCCTCCCAATCAACGCTTGATTTAATGTCGCGGCACGACACAGCTAACTTGGATACTCAGACTTCACCAACTAGCCCATGGGTTGCCTCCCATGAAGCGCCCGATTTAACGTCGCGGCACGACATGGCTAGCTTGACTACTCAAACTTCATCAAGCTCAAGTTCCTCGCATGTCTTTATTTCTTCCGAGACTCCCACATAATGCTTAACACGCTGTCCATTGACTTTGAATAGAACATTATCCGCTCTTTTTAGCTCAATAGCTCCATGTGGGAATACCCTAACCACCGTGAATGGTTCGAACCATTTGGACTTTAATTTTCCAGCAAACAAGCGAAGCTTGGAATTATACAGTAGCACCAACTCTCCCGGGTGAAACTCTCGGTTCTCAATTCGACGATCATGATACAATTTCATATTCTCTTTATATAATGCTGAATTTTCATAAGCCCGAAGATGAAATTCATCCATCTCATTCATTGGTGCAAGTCTCAATTTAGCCGCTTCACTCCAGTCTAAATTCAACCTTTTCAATGCCCACAAAGCCTTATGTTCCAGTTCGACTGGCAAATGGAAAGATTTTCCAAAAACCAACTGATATGGTGATGCACCAATTGGCATTTTAAAAGTAGTTTGATATGCCCATAACGCATCATCCAGTCTTTGAGCCCAATCAGTCCTATTGGCATTCACTGTTTTTGCCAAAATAGACTTGATCTCATGATTTGACACCTCAAGCTGCCAGCTTGTCTGAGGATGGTAAGGTGTTGCCACCTTATGTTTAACACTGTATTTTTCAAGCAGGGCCTTGAACAGACGATTACAGAAGTGGGATCCTTCATCACTAAAAATAACTCGGGGTGTACTGAATCGTGAGAATATATTCTTTTTCAAGAACGTTGTGACATTTCTCCCTTCGTTATTAGGAAGCGCAATTGACTCCACCCACTTAGAAACATAGTCAACAGCTACCAAGATGTATTTCATTCCATGCGAGCTCACAAAAGGACCCATAAAGTCAATTCCCCACACATAGAACAATTCAAGCTCAAGGATAGTTGTCATGGGAAGTTCGTGCTTGCGTGAAATATTCCCTTGCCTTTGACATTGGTCACAAGCGCGAGCATAGTCATGAGCATCTTTGTAAATACTAGGAAAGTAGTACCCACATTGCAAGATTTTATGTGCAGTCCGCGCACCTCCATGATGACCCCCAACTGGAGATGAATGACATGCTTCCAAGATACTCATCATCTCCACCTCTGGAACACATCTTCAAATTATGCCATCAGCACACACCCTAAATAAACACGACTCATCCCAGAAGAATTTTATTACCTCATGCATGAAATTCTTTCTCTGTTGATATGACATATCTTTCGGAACTAGATCACTTGCCAAAAAGTTGGCAAAATCAGTAAACCAAGGGATTAAGTCTTGAGACGCTGCCAGTACTTGCTCATCTGGAAAAGTACCATCAATCTCAAGATCATCCCTTAATTTAAGCATGGCCTCCTCCTCGAGGCGTGATAGATGGTCAGCAACTTCATTTTTGGTTCCCTTACGATCCTTGACATCAAAGTCAAATTCTTGCAATAGCAGTACCCACCGAATCAATCTTGGCTTAGCATCTTTTTTTGATATAAGATACGGAAGAGTTGCATGGTCTATATGCACTATCACCTTCGTACTTATCAAGTAAGATCTGAATTTTTCAAAATCGAATACTACTGCCCATAATTCATGCTCAGTCACAGTATAATGCTTTTGAGCTAGATTAAGCATTTTGATAGCGTAGTAAATTAGATGTAACATCTTCTCACGTCTTTGGCCAAGGACTGCACCCAAAGCCACTCCGCTAGCATCGCACATAACCTCAAAAGGCAAAGTCCAATCTGGTGACACAATAATAGGGGTTGAAACCAACTTCTCCTTAAGACACTCAAATGCTTTTAGACAGGCTTCATCGAACACGAACTTCACCTCTTTCTCCAAAAGTTTGCATAAAGGATGTGCAATCTTAGAGAAATCCTTGATGAATCTTCTATAAAAACCAGCATGACCTAAGAAACTTCGAATACCTTTTACGGAGATAGGTGGAGGTGGCTTCTCAATTACCTCAATCTTCTCCTTATCCACCTCAATGCCATTCTTTGAAATCTGATGCCCCAGTACGATACCCTCGTTGACCATAAAGTGACATTTTTCCTAATTCAGCACTAAGTTGCACTCCTCTCATCTTTACAGCACATTAGCAAGGTGTGCCAAACAACCATCAAACGAGTCTCGCACAATAGAAAAATCATCCATAAAAACCTTAATAGTGTCTTCCACCATATCGGAGAAAATAGACATCATGCAGCGTTGGAAAGTTGCCAGAGCGTTACACAAACCGAAGGGCATCCTCTTGAATGCGAATGTCCCGTATGGACAAGTGAAAGTGGTCTTCTCTTGGTCTTCAAGGGAAATAAAAATATAATTATACCCCGAATAGCCATCAAGAAAACAATACCATCCTCTACCAGCAAGAAGGTCTAACATCTGATCCATGAAGGGCATAGGAAAATGATCTTTCTCAGTCCAAGAATTCAGCTTTCGATAATCCATGCAAACACTCCACCCAGTAACTGGCCTTATTGGAATCAACTCATTTTTGTCGTTTGGAACCACAGTGATTCCTCTCTTTTTTGGCACACACTGAACTGGGCTCACCCACTTGCTATCCGCAATAGGGTAAACCAACCACTTGATGATCTCTTTCTTTATAACCTCTTGCATTAGTGGGTTTAGACGACGTTGATGTTCAATTCTCGGTATGTACTCAGGAACAAACTGGATATTATGAGTGTAAATTTCTGGTGGAATTCCTATAATATCAGCAATGGACCAACCAATGGCCCTCTTAAATCTTTTCAGTACTGAAACCAAAGCCTCTACTTGCCAATCCACCAATTTAGCAGAAATAATCACAGGCAAGGTATTGTTGGCTCCCAAAAATATGTAGCGAAGGTGGACTGGAAGAGCCTTAAGCTTTAAAACTGGAGGCTCCTCAATAGACGGACGAGCTGGTGGGGTTACCTTATTCTTCAAATCGAGATCCAGTTTCTTTGTAGCATAAGTGTATGCTCCCTTACCAGCGAGTGCACCCACCACCTCATCATATTCCTCAATACCATTGCTAACAAAATTCATAATCACGATCGCAAGAGGTTCTACCCCCAACCTTTCTTCAAGAGACACAGCAACCTCACTATCATCAACCGCATCTATCACCAAAATCACACGCTTATCTCGTGGATGCTTCATTGAACGACAAACGTTGAAAGTGACCTATTAATCATTCAACCTGAATTTAATCTGCCCCATTTCCATGTCGATCAACGCACGCCCAGTGGCAAGGAATGGTCTTCCCAATATGATGGGAACCTCGAAGTCAACTTCACAATCCAGAATCACAAAATCAGTCGAAAAGATGAAAGATGCCACCTTTACCAAAACATCATACAGAATGCCCACCGATTTTTTCACAGTCATGTCCACCATGAGAAGTCTCATAGAGGTTGGTTTCGATGCTCCCAACCCCAACTATTTGAACACGGCTAACGATATTAAGTTAATGCTAGCACCCAAATCACAAAGTGTTTTAGCAAAGTTGTAAGACCCGATAGTACAAGGAATTGTGAAAGCTCCTGGATACTCCTTCTTTTCAACTAGGGAACGTGAAGTAATTGCACTACAATGATGTAAATTAGCTGCTGGATCAAAATTGGCAGTTCTCTTCTTTGTCACCAAGTCTTTCATGAACTTCGCATAACCTGGCATCTGCTCCAATGCCTCAACCAGAGGGATGTTTACTCACAGTTCCTTTAACATCGTAATAAACTTCTGATATTTGCCTTCCTCAGCCTTCTTTTCAACCTTTGAGTAAAGGGAGGAGGAGGTCGTGGGATAGTTTTCAGCACTTGTGGTACCTCATTTTCTTGCCTCTTTTCAGCCTTCGCCTTTTTGCTAATATCCTGATGATCAAGAACCGTTTTGCCCTTTTAATTATCCAGCTCTAACTCAGTGTCTACATCAATAACCATCGGCTCATTAGTCTTACCACTGTCAGCAGATATAGGTGGATCTGTCATGCATTTCCTGCTTCTAATAGTAATGGCTAGACAATGGCAATCATTCTTCGAATTTTGAATGGTGTTTCTTGGAAGGGTACCTGGCTGACGTTGATTTAGTGCCAATGATATCTGTCTAAACTGTTGCTCCAACTGTTTAATGGCAGTTGAATGAGACTCCACTTTCTGACTTATTCCCGAAATGTCTGACCTAATCTCCTTCAGGCATTGTTCTTGACTATCTGACCCTTTCACCAGTTTATTAAGAAGGGATTACATTCTCAAATTTCCAAAGTCAGCATCGCGGTTCCCAAGTGGAACATATACACCACTCTTTTCTCTATAATCATTTTTCCTCCTCCAATCTTCACGATCTCGTTCTCTATCTCTATATCCCGACTTGTTGTAATTGTCTCCGTAGTAGTTCCGACCTTGATTCCCTTACTTTGAGTTCCAAGAGTCTTTATTAGACCCTTGTCCCTTGGCTCAGAAACCCGTCATTTCTCAATCCAGATACTTCGCCTCTTCATCAGATTCATAACCTTAACCTTGTGCACCTATAACATGCACTTTTATAGCATCTCTAGTTGTAATCTGTTTAGCCAGAAGACCAATTTTTGTCCTCAACTGAGCGACTTCTTGAGCTATAGATTCGTCCAAAGCCTTTTGAGCTGCTGAAGCTCCAATAGCATATGTGCCCGCAGACGTTTTTGCCTCTCGAGTGTGCCATCCTCGGTTGGTCTTAGTGACACAATCTAATATCTCTGAAGCTCGTTCACATCTCAAACTCATGAATGCTCTACCAGTGATTGTATTTGCTACCGCCTTTGTGTTGGCATTCAAAGCCCAGTAGAAGATTTCAAGTAAATTCCTACTACTCATCCTGTAATTTGGCACATTCTGCAGCTTCTTCTTGAACCTCAGCCATGTCCCATAGAGTGCTTCAGAATGAAGCTGTCTAGAGTTATAAATCTTGTCCTTCAACTGCAGTATCTTGGAAGGTGGAAAAAATCTTTCCAAAAATTGATTTCTCAATTCTTGCCAAGTAGTGATGGACCGTCGTGGCAACTCGGCCAACCACAAAGTAGCTTCTCCTTCTAGAGAGAATGGAAACAAGCTCAACCGAATAGCCTCTTGGTTAACTCCAGGCGTATTGTAGGAAGTGCAGACCCCCATAAAATTCATCACGTGCATGTTTGGATCATCAGTAGAAAGACCGGCAAACACACTCTTCAAGTTCAGCAGGTGAATCATGGCACTGGTAATGTCAAACTTAGTGCCTGGAGGTAACTCTGGTGTAATAATGGCACCAGTCTCTATTGGCTCAAAGTAGGCCACATCTTCTTCTTCAAGATCATCATAGACAAGCACATATGGTCTCGGTTGTTCTCTCAGTCGTCTTTGTCACTCTTCAGCATCAGCCAGACGCTGTGTTGCTTCCTGCATAGCTCGATTATATCTTTTTGCTTGTCTAAGAGTAGCTTGTCTAGCTTGCTCTTCTCATTTCAATCGAGCAGTAGTTTGATCTGATGTTTCATGAATGTCTCCTGCAGCTGCGGGATCCTAAACTCCGTCAGTGTTTACCATTCTTTGATTAGCTCTCAGAGTTCGTTCAATTTCAAGATCAAGTGGAATCAGGGGATTGCCTTGACTCCTAGTATTGGGCATACACCGGCGTGTGCCCTCAAAAGTATGTAAAAACAAAACCAATCAACTCTAACCAGTACTAATCAACTTCGTAACCGTATTCCCCAGCAACGACGCCAAATTTGATGTCGCCCAAAATATACCTCCAAAAAAGTATAATGCGGTCGCTGAATCAAATATAGAACCCAACTAGGTTGGGGTTGATCCCATAGGAAATAGATCAAAGTTTATATAGAATGCTGGTTTGAGTAACTGGTAAGTAAGTAAAGAAGGGGTTTTGTGAATGAATAGTAATAATAACGATTGCTGGTTGTACCAAGTTTGTAGAAAATATGAGAAATACACTAGGACTATGATCCCCAATGATTCCTTAACTCCACCGGTTACTTGTGCTAACAGAATTATCCCGCTATGTGGCATGAAAAAATCTGACAAGATATGTTCATCTAAACGTCTCTCGACCTTGGTTAGATGAATTTCACTCTTCTCCTTTCAGTTTTCGAGTGTCGCACTACTAACCCTTGTCCTGGACCTCAGATAACTATTCCTGCTAAGGCTCAAGTTATTGGATGAAGGTTGATAGCTTCAAATCTCTGTTGTTATCTCCTTTTCCCAATCTCTACCTCTCACTTGAGCAAGTCTAGAATACAGGCGAGTTTCTAACGTTTGCAACCGTTAGAAGATCAATCACAATGAAGGAAACAATAATACATGCATTCACAGCGGTTCAGAATTGCTTTGTACTTAACCGATTTTGTTAATTCCTCATGGTTCACACAACCCTAGTTGATGAGTTTAGCTACTCATAATTGTAAGCACACAAGAAGAATTCAGAGATGAAAACATGATTGTAAACTCACAATAATGAATAAGAACTGCAATCTCAATTATCAGTAAAACTCAAATTAGGGTTTGTAAATACAAAACCAAGAATATGTTTATAAGTTCAAAAACAATATGAAATAGCTCTCAAAACAAAGTAATGACTCTCTCTCGCACATAAGACTATACAGGGTATTTATAAATACAAAGCTAATCCTATCCAAATCAAAATAGGAGAACAGAGTCGTCAACTTCCACGGTATCGTGACTTGGTGTTGTGGAACCAAGTCATGCCACGTAGGTTTGTGTTGTGGAAATTAGTCTCAATTGGACGTTGTCAGAAGTTGATTCAAGCCATCAACCCACGCCACGTTACTGGCTGGCGTGGAAATCAGAACCTTTTCTTGATCTCTGAAGTGGACTCACGCCAGCCACTCACGTCACGTGAGTGGTCCTCACAGCACGTGAGTGGTCCTCACGGCACGTGAGTGGTCCTCACGGCACGTGAGTGGTCCTCACGGCACGTGAGTGGTGTCGCGAGTCCCTCTCTGGTACAGATTCTTTCTCTTCCATCTTCAGACACTCCATTCTCGGGTTTGATTCTTTCTTTTTGAACATTTTGCCTTCAAACCCTGTTTTCCTGCAAAGTAGGACAGAAACCACATCATACCAACCAAATACACCCAAGTTATTGCATATTTCCCTTGTTTCAAGTATTGAAAGTGCCATGTAACCATGGCGCATCATGGCAATGGACCATTTATTACAAAAAAGGACCCAAAAGAGACCCACTTTGGCCAAATCGGGCATCCGCCCTCGCAGATGGCGCACCTGCGGGCGCAGATGCCAATGCAGGTGGCCCTGGACAGGGCCAGATGGGCACCTGCGGCCGTACCTCATCCACCTGCAGGCGCAGGTGGTTCCACAGGTCATTCCAGAATTTTGTTTTGTTTGTTTGTACTTCTCTTTGACCCCCCAAGGCCCTTATACCCTTTTTGGATGCAATTATCAACTTATGGTACCAATTGAATAGCTTTAAGGGGACTTTTGGAGGCATGTTGGGTTAAATAAATTATGGATTTGTTGTTAATGTGCTATTGTGAACGGTATTTAAGTAACTTGATGGAGTAAATGTGACATGGTGTTGAAGGGGAAGTGTAAAGTATAAACTTGGTGTGAAATGCTATCGGTTTATGATGTCTTAGTTGATGTGTGGCATGTTTTGGTGTTGTTGGTATGGTGATGCAGTAAATGGTATTGTATGAGGGTGAAATGACGTTATATGACAGTCAGATAACTCATTGTTGTCTTATGCATTTGTAACATAGTTAGTTGTTAACGTTAGCTCCGTTATGTACTTGTGTTGTAGCGTAACACGTAAGGAAGGAGCTGCACTGTTGTATTCACATATAGGATTGTGTATTCATATCGGGAAGATAAGGTATGTAAGGTTTCTCTTTTCCGTACCCTTTGGCAGCATCTATTGTTCTCATTGTTACCGTACTGGATTCCCTTCCAAAACGTTCTAAAGTATCTCATTTCAGGTTTGTTACCAATTGTTATTCACATGTCTCATACTTATAGACTATTGTTCTAAAGTTCCAATAATTTTATGACCACCGAAGGAATTATCTCAAAGATTAATGAAATGATGTAAAGAGAGTCTATATTCTTGGGTGGTATCCCAGGGGTGGAAAGAACACCTAGCATGGGTCGATCCCAATGTCACGGGTGGTATCCCAGGGGTAAAAGGAAAGCCTATCATGGGTCGATCCAGATGTCACGGGTGGTATCCCAGGGGTAAGAAGGAAAGCCTAGCATGGGTCGATCTCGATTGATTATTATTTTTTCCCACTGATCAGCTTGGGGCCCGGGCATTATATGAATGAATGATGAATAAATGATGAATGAATGAATGAACGTAAAAGCAAGAAAGTTATGAATGTAATGTACATGGTTCCACACATACAGAACGGTGGTTTATCCATATAGATTATTCACTTGTATTTGATTCCATTGAAGTTCTTATGTCACATACAGTTTCTTATAGCCTTACATACTCAGTACATTCTTTCTACTGACGTCCCTTGGGGGACTTACCTTACTTGCTACAGGTACAGGTGCTAGTAGACCTCCACAGTAGGCTGCGGGCCATCTACGAAATATTGGTGAACTCCAGTTCGGTTCGGGGCTTTCCGAGTCACATGTGTACATTTGTTTTGGTACTATGTAAAGGCTGTATAAAGTGGGGAATTATCCCAACTTTAGGCTTGAGTCTGTATCTGTTAGAGGCTTTGTAGACATTATGGGACAAATGAAGGAATGTATGCTTTTGACGTGGTGGCCCTAACGGCCAAGTTTCATAGCTATTGAATGTTTCTCCATGACTTCCGCCATTGGTATCTTGTATTTATATGTGATAGAGTGTTGTACCTTTAGTGACATGCATATGAATGTACATGGATGTAGGTTGGTTCTCTCGGGGCCTTAACAGCTTCGGGTGCCAGTCCACCCCGTTGGAATTCGAGGCATGACATATCTATTCAACAGATGTGTAATCTGTTGCAACATATCTATTAGTTGTTTGATTATTTCCTACATATTCTTCATCTTTTTCAACAGATCGATTATTACACATTTGTTGTAATTTATAACGCATGCACTTAGTTGATCATCTATCACACTGTATTATTTTACTTATTAATTGATCACTATATATAGTTAAATAACATTTTTATTACTGAATATAGTTGAATGAGGCAATTCACATCAATTAAGCCAATAATCTATTGAAAATGATCAAACAGATTTTATATCTATTGCAACAGATAAATAATCTATTGGAAATGATCAAATAGATTCTATATTTGTTGCAACAATTGAATAATCTATTGGAAATAATCGAACAGATTCTATATCTATTGCAACAGAAGAATAATCTGTTGGAAATGATCAAACAAATATGTATATCTGTTGCAACAGTTATAGAATCTATTGCAACATATGTGGAATCTGTTGCAGGGCCTTGGTGGAGAATCATTGAAAGTAATCAAATATTTATGTGAAAATAGCTTCATTCAATCATATTTAGTAATGAACAATGTTATTTATCTATATTTATTGCTAAACATAATTGGATGTAGCAACTCACATCAAATTAGTCAATTGATCAATCCATTCAGGATAAATACACTTAGTTGATCATGTAATTACTATCTAATTCATTAAGAATGCAATTGAAGTTATTAATTCATAACTAATTATAGTTAAATAACTTTGTTTATTACTAAAGATGATTTAATGTAGCAATTCACATCAAATTAGTCAGTTGATCACTCAGATACACTTAGTTCATCATGTAATTACTAGCTAATTCATTAAGAATGCAATTGAAGTTATTAATTCATAACTTATTTAGTTAAATAACTTTGCTTATTACTAATCATGATTTAATGTAGCAATTCACATCAAATTGGTCAGTTGATCACTCCATTCAGGACGAATACACTTAGTTGATCATGTAATTACTAGCTAATTCATTAAGAATGCAATTGAAGTTATTAATCCATAACTAATTATAGTTGAATAACTTTGTTTATTACTAAACATGATTTAATGTAGCAATTCACATTAAATTAGTCAGTTGATCACTCCATTCAGGACGAATACACTTAGTTGATCATGTAATTACTATCTAATTTATCAAGAATGCAATTGAAACTATTAATTCATAACTAATTATAGTTAAATAACTTTGTTTATTACTAAACATGATTTAATGTAGCAATTCACATCAAATTAGTCAGTTGATCACTCTATTCAGGACGAATACACTTAGTTGATCATGTAATTACTATCTAATTCAATAAGAATGCAATTGAAACTATTAATTCATAACTAATTGTAGTTAAATAACTTTATTTATTACTAATTATGGTTTAATGTTGCAATTCACATCAAATTAGTCAGTTGATCACTCCATTCAGGATGAATACACTTAGTTGATCATGTAATTACTATCTAATTCATTAAGAATGCAATTGAAGTTATTAATCCATAACTAATTATAGTTAAATAACTTTGTTTATTACTAAACATGGTTTAATGTAGCAATTCACATTAAATTAATCAGTTGATCAATCCATTCAGGACTAATACACTTAGTTGATCATGGAAATATTCAAAAATACCATTCATATGTTGCAACAGATATGTATATCTATTTGATTATTTCCAACAGATTATTCATCTGTTGCAACAGATATAGAATCTGTTGCAACATATGTAGAGTATGATTTGGAAATAATCAAACATATCATTCATCTGCTGCAACAGATGTGTATATCTGTTTGATTATTTCAAACAGATTATTCATCTGTTGCAACAGATATAGAATCTGTTGTAATATATGTAGAGTATTATTTGGAAATAATCAAACATATTATTCATCTACTGCAACAAATGTGTATATTTGTTTGATTATTTCCAACAGATTATTCATCTGTTGCAACAGATACTATATCTGTTGCAACATATGTAGAGTATTATTTAGAAATAATCAAACATATCATTCATTTGTTGCAATAGATGTGTATATCTGTTTGATTATTTCCAATAGATTATTCATCTGTTGCAACAGATATAGAATCTATTGCAACATAATTCATTATTTCAACTAATTTTACATATATTTCAACAGATATAACATATATTGCAACAAAAGTTGTTCCTACACACACTACAGCTGTTAGACCATAAATAAAAATATATTTTATATAATAAATAAAAACAAAGTTTACTAACATAACATACATCACCAACTAAAATTATCAAGTTCATAATAAAACTACCAACAACACTAATACTACTACGATAATTATGAAACATTCTGATCCGGGCATGTAGTTCTTGAATGTCATTCCCTTATAAAACCTGTTTCATCATCTTGAACATAGCTTGACTGTATTGATTGAGAACTGCCCATTGTATTACTTGCAATAATAAGTATAGGTATTTGGTCCTCCCCCACTTCATCTCCACTCTCATCATGTGAAATATTCATGTCCACCCCATCTAATTTATCATTTAACATATCTTGTTGGTCCTATTCTACATTCTGATTTTTAAAAGAGTTGTGCATGTAACTGATGACAAGATCTTTCGGTTGGCAATTTAGTCCACAATAGCTGATGATTAAGTTCACAAAATCATCATACAAAATATCTTTTGGGACAGTCATCGCTATCATCTCTAACATGTCACCATCCTTTCAACGCCAAATAAATTAATTGTTCTTCTCGATCCATTCACCATGACAATCAACCCTTATTGTTATTGATTTCTCCATTTATGATACCTAAAGAAATTTGTTATAAAAAAATTAATAATGATAGTATAGTAAGTTGAGTGGATATATTCAACAACAAAATTATATGTTGCAACAAATCACTATTATATTGCAACAGATGACTAATTTGTTGGATATAGCTTGATAGTTGATGTAACATGTATCCATCAGGTTACTTATCTATTGCAATAGATGAGTCATCTGTTGTAACAGATCACTATTCTATTGTAACAGATGACTAATCTATTGGATTTAGCTTTTAGTTCTATCCCAGTATTGCCACCTATTGTAACTTATATTCAACAGGTAAGTCATCTGTTGCAGCAGATGACCTGTCTGTTGGATTCAGCTTCTGGTTCTATCCTAGCTTTGCTAGCTACTGTAACATGTATCCAACAAATGAGTCATCTGTTGCAACAGATTACTCATCTGTTGCAACAGATGACCTACCTATTGCAGCAAATAACCTATTTATTGGATTTAGCTTCTGATTCTGAACATGTATCCAATAGGTAAGTCATCTATTGCAACAGGTAGGTCATCTGTTATAGATGACCTACCTATTGTAGCAGATAACTTATCTATTGGATTCAACTTCTGATTTTGTCCCAGCTTTGCTAGAAGCTATCCAATAGCTAAGTTATCTGTTGCAGCAGATTTACTAATATGTTTGATTCACTTAATACATATGTTGCAAAAAATTTCCTATATGTTGCAATAGATGAATTATTTGTTGGAACTACTTTTAATAGTAGTGGAAACTATCCAACAAGTATTGTAAATGAATACAACAGCTGTTGGATACGGTACTACAAATTGTTGAAAAATCAGTAGATATACCCAGATGAGAAATTGAACTAAAAATAATTATTTTACTTACCAAAATCACCTATGAAGTAATACCCAGTGATATACGAACAAACTTTGGCCCAAAAATTACAAGAAGAAGAAGCAGTAGCAGCAGTAACAATAACAACAATGGAAAATATCGAGAAGAAGAAGAAGCAGTAGCTGCAGCAAGATCAAGAACAAGAAGAAAAAGAGAAGAACAAGAACAAGAACAAGAAGAAGAAGAAGAACAACAACAACAACAAGAATAAGAAGAAGAAGAATCAGCAATAGCAATGAAAACAACAATAATGGTCAAAAATGAGCTAGAGAGAAGTAATAAGAGAGGAAAGTCGCGTCTTTTTTTCCCTCCCTTTTTGGTTATTAGGGTTTTATATGATGGGATAAAGTGTAAAATAAAAAACTGTGAGGGAAACTCCCACACATGACTCAAACCCCTTAATCCTTAATTTAATATTTGTCACTCCTACTTAATAATTAAAACTTGAGTCACCACAATTTTATTTTGAAAGTTTTGTGTCACCCTTAATTCATTGCCCTAAGTTTCATAGATTTCCAGTATATATGGTGAAGGAGGACACCGTTATGAAAGGTTGGGTTGGGGCGCAAAACATTTTTCTTTTATTAGGGATATTAAGTTTTTAAGAAGGGTAATTACAATTTTAAATGGCCAAAATTTGACAAAAAATAAAAATATAAAATGTTAATTTCTAAGCATACCACATCACCGGCCCTATGACTCTCAATTATATATATATTGTAACTCTTTTTGGTTTATTGGGATAATGATACAGTTGAATTTGTTATGAGTTTAAGGACATGCGAGTTGCTTTTACTTATAAAATTTAGATTAAGTAAATATAAAGTGTTATTTAGTGAGTGTATAAAGGACGTTAATAAAATTAAATAAGAGAATGAAATAGTAAAATCACAGAGTCGTTGCTCCAGCTACGATTCAATGACGACCTTGTCAGTTTCTGAATCAGGGAATCTGGTATGAGTGTTCTTAATAGATCCACCTTAATGAGTGGGTACATAAGAGAAAGCTCACAATGCAATAATATAGATATAAGACTTGTATTGCCTAAAAATCCAATTCTTTAAAAGTGAATAACTCAGTTATTTATTGACAACAAATAGAATACATCAACTAATGAAATTACTCCACTTGGACCCTATGGGACGTCATCCAATAGAAATGCATCATTTGGGCATATTGTTAGGCGCACCATCTGTAAATCCACTGTATATACGGGATCCTATATGGACTTAGATTACGTGTCTATCCTTTATTTCTTCTAACATGATTTTGGGCCACGAACCCCTTCTTCTAACATGCCTTCTGGCCATGAGTCCCTTCCTTTATTTTCAAAAGTTACGATGGTTACAATGGAAGTGGTCGGTATCGATAATGATCCTGGTTGCTCTTTTCAGTGATTCCTTAAAGATGGCTTACTTCTGAAGTCTTTACTTAGTCCGCCTTTAAGCATTGTTCTAATGTTACACATCCTCATCCTATGTGACCACATGTTCATGATAAATTTTTCCCCATAGAGATAGTCCCCCGCTTTCCAGATACTTTGTCAAATTATAATTGAAAAGCAGAAAAGTTTTCAAAATTTCTTGGTGGGAAAGCAATTGAAATGTTTCATGTCAGCCAAAAAGATGTATTTCCTATTACATTAATACTATCACGATGTGTTGCCAAACACTAGTCTGGAAGCGTCGTACCGATCCAGGTGATATTGGTATCCTCCCTCAGAAGTCTATAAATACGTTATTTGTATCATCAATCGATCCCTCAAATTCCTCTAATTTCTGAGATTTATCTCATCTTCTCAGAACTCTTTTTTGCATCTTCAAATCTTCAAAATATCAAATCTTCATAGCTCCAAGACTTCTCCACATCTTCGTCTTTATCAATCATTCTTAATGTTTCCATCCTCAAACTCTCAGACATCATCTTCAAACCTTCTCTTCATGGTGGCCCAAAGAAAAACAGAGGTGTCGAGACAGATGTTCTAGAACTGACTATTGATATAGTAGTTCTGAAGACACTAAACTTTCTCAATGACTTCAAAAGCTCGTATAGCTTCAGTCAACCAAGTAAGTTATCGGGGCAAACTGGCCAGTGAATATGCTTCTTCAATCTATAAAGGCACCTTCCCATTATTTATCTAGAGGACAAAGTCTGAATGTCCTCCCTTAATGTGATTGAGAGTGTAAACTTTACCAAATTAAGGTTTTCTTATGTTTACGCTTACCCTTCATGTTTGGCTTTAGAGATCCGGCAATTGATGAAGTCATCATCCGGTTCTACCAGATCTACCCTATATGCTTAGCCTAAGTCAAATAATCCATTTAGAGGGTCATGGCTTGTCTTCGGTATTTGGCCACCAAAGTCGGTTAGTATTTCTCTCTCAACCACCTGATTTCTCTTTATTCACCTTATTTGTTTCGAGGGGATTATAAATTTGACCCACGGGGGAAAGAAAGCCATCATTTCCAACTTAGACAGCGACTTTGATTGAAGTAGGATGGAAAGGTACGTGATCATCGACACAATGGATATAATTCCAAATTTAAAGATTACGAAATCACGGGATCTATCCCGTAAGTCCCATTACATCATAATCATTTCCCTTTTTTTGATTCCTTGCATTTCATCCTAACATTCAACACCTACTTGGCAATTACTGAAGGACGTCCCGCTCAAGAAATGGGTTTGGAGCATCTTGGACATTTTTGAATCTGACGCGTGGACATGGAGATCCATTTCAAGCGCAAAGGGCTGGAAAGCCAAGAACCATGGTAAATTTTGCTAATATCTGATAGATTTATTCATCTTTCCCAATCTTTTCCTTTAAAACATTTTCCTATCAATGTAGGTCTTCTGAAGGTCTCATACAAACTATAAATTGAAAGGATTTTCAGGGTGCATATTGACCGATTTGATACGGTTTTATGTATTATCGATTTGATTTATTAGTTTTGGGTTTATAAACACGCTAAATAGATAAGCAAACCAATAAGCTATTAATTATCGATCATGCTTCTGTCACGATCGAAATGGCTGTGAGTGTCACCCATACTAACCCCCTGGTAGGAGAACCACAAACCCAAACTCTTAACCGAACAATTAACCATTTTTAAGCAATTCCTGATCAAAGAATAATGAAATCTCAAATAAAAACAATCCATAGAATAATATGTAGAAAGCAACTACCTATTATATAATCCCAGGGACCTGAAAGTCACTGTACAAGAACATTCTAAAACACACCAACGTCTGAAATGAATATCTCAAAAATAAATAATAAAAGAGTGTCATTGTCCAATGGAGTAGACATGACCAATGAGAGAATCCAATGGTTGCTTGAAGGTAGGTGCTCACCCTTGGATCGAAAAGCTACTGGTCATGAACTAAATCTAAGATCTCGTCTCAATCGCTGGAACACTTTCTGCAATTCAATAAAAGAAGAGTACAGGTAGTATCAGTACAAACACTATGTACTGGTAGCCATCATAGGCCGACTTAACTTAAAATCGACATATAAACATAAGTCAAATAAGAGCAACTAACATTTAGTAAATATATACTACATTAAAAGTGGGAATCCCTTTTAATTAAACTATATACCTTCTTATAAAATTAAATTAAATAAATAATTCTAATCCTACAACCAATTATAACCAACGGTCATAATTAAAAATCAATCAAAAGTCATGTTTAGTTGAAAAGACACCTACTCGAAATTAAAAAGATACCGCTTTGAAAGGTTGCATATTTTGAATACTACTAGTAGATTACTTAGAATACAAGGATCAATCAAATTATTTCTCCTATCTAATTATCTCAGGATCTATTCTCTCTTTTACGTACGGTATAGTTGTGGAGTTCTTTTATAACACAGAATTTCTACGTACATGCAGTTTCCATATGTCTACATAATAAAAGTCACACACTTATATTCAATGAATCGTTGACTTTTTTATTTTTTGGGAGAAAACTTCCTATGTATAAAATTCCTACTAGAATCCTTCACTTCGAAAACTTGTGCAATCCTTTTTGGATGACGAAGCTAAAATTCTATGTCCCGTCTTTTTCATGCTCCAGCTAGGAGCTTTGGTTGGCATGCAACAATGGTGCTAGGAAATTACCAAACAATTTTATTATTGAGGTAAATGTGGCAACTGAGTTCCAATTATTGGAAATTTATATATGCTTTTCATTAATTATAATTATTTTGGTATATTAACTAAAATAAAAATAGGTATTACGTTTGAAAGATGTTAAGTTCACGATGAAGTTAAAATGACAACTTTAATTTTAAATAAAAAAATTATAAAGGAATTTGATAATTGTGGACGAAGCTAGGTATTGGAAGAGGGTTTAATTGAATGGCCTTAGCTTATAAATTACATAAGATATAGGGAAAAGGCTCAAATATGCCATTGACCTATTAAAAATGGCTTATCTATGTGATCCGTAGTTTGGCTCATATATTCCATTGTCAATACATAATAAGTTTATTCGTGCCAGTATTTTTTAATGACAGTTTTGTAAAATAATTTTTGCCACGTCATCTCTTATTAAAGGTCCACATCACCAAATCCAAATCAACTAATATTACTTAAAATCAAAATTAAAAATCGGACCCTTAAAATAAAAATTGGACAAAATAGTTTTGTAAAACCATCGTTAAAATATAATGGCACAAATGATGTTGGATTACCTTGACTACTTTATATGTTTGCATCTTTATATTTTAAATTCTCTTAGAAAAAATTTTGGTTACACCACTAATGACAATGATATTTACGCTAAGAACTCAAACACTCACTAGCAGTAAATTTAATTCAATCTTCAGATTTTCTTATTTTATGAAATTCTACACTTTCATCATAGATGTTGAAAATTTATACAAATTTATTACAATTTTCAATGAATTTGTGTGGATTGCTTAGCTTGTGCAACGTTTCAGATTGATCTATAAATTACGTGTAAAGCAGCTTGTTTTGTAGCTATATAGAATAGTTTAATTTTTCACCATCACATAATATTGTGTTTAGATTTGGTATAAATAATATATATATATATATATATATATATATATATATATATATATATATATATAATTAATTTTGGACTATGTAATTAATTTTCATTGATTAAAATAAAATTAGGTACAATATGACTCGGTATACATGTACAACGCATGTGCCAAGAGATAGTAACAAGTAATTGCACCAACACCACTATCCACAGAATAACCACTTATGAGACCAAAATATATACAACAATATCAATCTTCACCCTATCAACACATTTATACTATCCTCTCAAACATAAGTTCAACCAGTACCAATGAGGAACCTATGACCCTCTATATATCACAAGTGTAACACACCAAGTCACCTTCACCTAATCATCTCACAAGTAGTCTCATGCTACTTTTATTTGTCACACTACTTATGAAATGCAATTAAGCGGTCAATGATCTAATAAAATGAAACATTGCATCACAATCATCAAACCTCTCCTCAAAAATATACACACATACTAAAGGGTCTTATATGCCATGTAGTCATGACCTGCATAGGAAGAGCTCAGTCCATGTACCATACCAGTGTGGTACCCAATCCTTCGAATATCAATATATAAGCAACATGTACCGGCACGGTATCCGACCAACCGATTATCACAATATATGAATATCTCAATCAATATCAACAAGAATATGGTGAAGTGCACCAAATATGTAATCACACAATTTATCTAGACACTTAGTCAAGTTCAAGGTTCATCATTTCATGTATACAATCAACTACCAAGTCAATTCACCAATCACAAGTATGTCCGAAGGTCAATTCATAATAATTCAACACATGAATAGGCATGGAATTCAAATTAAGTCTATAACTACAATTAAAATCATAACCTACCTCGGATCAAGCCCCGAAATGCGCTATTTCACGTGAGTCTTGTCTTTCCTCGTAATTTTAGCTTCTTCTTGGTCTAGAAACAACAACAAGGAACAATTCAACAGTTCATTCTTTAATTTTAGGCATTAAGGACCTAAACCCACTGATTTAGCCCATAGTTGTAGCCTAAATCACCATTCTAGTATTTGTCACCCCTTAATCCACTCTAATTTCCCATAATTTATTATTAACAGAGTGAATCCTACTCTAGAAAGTGTATTCTAGCAACCTAGAGCCCTTAACAAGTGATTTAAAGCCACCCATAAATAATTTACACCAGTTCATTCAACCTAAGTTAATCCCATAAATTCCATCATGAACATGTTCAAACAATTCTACGGATTAAAGAAAGTAATCACGCATTAGAATGGTTAAATAAACGTACCTTAATAGTAGGAAACACCCAAGAATGAAAAAATAGCCTCTTTCTTATCCTTAGGTCAAAACTTGAAAGTTTGACAAAAATAACGCTAAGTCTCTAATTTATGGGTATAAACTATTCCGACATCGCTGTAGTTGTCACTTTGTCTTTATAGGAACGTTGCTGCAGCGATAATCGTTTGCTGCGACAAAATTGCCAATGCATTGGCCTCCGCTACAGTGACCAAATACTCGTTATAGCGAGGTCACTGTAGTGGAACCTTCTACTGCTGCAGCGGTAGCTAGTCAGAATGTCGGGATGTTTTACCAGCCTAATCCATATCACAACACACTCCCCAAAATTTTGATATTATGGAATAACCCTTTTACGGTAATCACTATAATCGGAGTTTTACGAACTCAATTTCCATTTTGAAAGTTTTTGTGGATTCCTAAACCTCTTGACTAATATAATATCATCTTAAATCCATCAAACTACACCACAAACCACCAGAATTCTCTAAATCACACAATACCAAAAATTCATTCGAACCCAGACTAGCTTGAGATTTTATAATTTTCATTCGAGGGGAAAATTAACATGGACTTTCACATGCTAACCAATACCATAACAATGAGATGGATCGTTTAATCAAATACCAATGAAACAATTGTTCATCCCTGAATGAAAACTAGAAAGGAAAGAGAAAAATGAGCAAGAATTACCTGAATCAACGAACAACTGAGGATCAACTTGTGCATGTCCACTTCAGTCTCTCAGGTGGGCTCCTCAATAAGACGGTTCTTCTACTGGACTTTCACGAATGGAATCACTTTAGTTCTCATCTTTCGGACATCTCTATAAAGAATGGAAATAGGTTCTTCTTCATACGAAAGGTTCTCATCAAGAAAAACCGAATTCCAATGAATGATATAATCACCATCCCCATAATACTTCTTGAGTATCGAAAAATGAAACACTAGATAGACTCCTGACAAACGAGGAGGTAGAGCAAACCTATAAGCCACCGATCCTACACTATTCAAGATCTCAAATAGCCCAATGTACCTTGGGCTAAGTTTACCCTTCTTCCCAAATTACATCATACCCTTCATGGGTGAAACTTTGAGAAACACTTGCTCATCTTCCATAAAATGCATATCATGCACCTTCCTATCCGTATACTCCTTCGGCCTTCTTTGAGCCACTACAAACTTCTCTTGTATGAATCTGACTTTCTCTATTGACTCCTTCAACAAATTGGTGCCCCAAGGTCTCACCTCAATGGCATCAGACCACCCAATGGGAGATCTATACCTTATCAAATACAAAGCATCAAAAGGATCATGTCTATACTAGAACGATAGTTATTGTTGTATGCAAACTCACACAACAGTAAGAACTGGTCCCACTGACCACCAAAATCCATGACATACGCCTGAAGCATGTCTTCCAACACTTGGATTGTTCACTCAGACTACGCATCAGTCTGAGGATGAAAGGTTGTACTTAGATCCAATTTAGTTGCCCACTCTTCCTAAAAAAAATTCAAAAGTTAGAGGTAAACTGCATACCTCTATCCGAAATAATAGAAATGAGCCACCCATGCAATCGAAAAATATTTGCAACATAAATCTTGGCCAACTTGGCTAGCATTATAAGTCACCTGCACTGTAATGAAGTATGCATTCTTAGTAAATGGTTCACAATCACCCATATTGTATTATATTTTCCCAAAGTATAGGGAAGGCCAACAACGAAATCCATGGCTATCCTTTCCAAATTCAGCTTAGGAATAGGCCTTATTTGAAGAGTACCATCATACTTCACCTATTGGCAATTCTGACTCTTAGCCACAAAATCCACTATATATCTCTTCATACGGCACTACCAATAGTACTGCCTCAAATCATCATACATCTTGATTGCACCAGGATATATGGAGTACCTAGAACTATGTACCTCAGAAAGAATGGTCAGAATCAAATCATCTAGACGTGGCACACAAACTCATCTTCAAATCCTCAGCACACTTCATCATCAAGAGTGGCATCTTTGGCCTCACCTTGCAACACCTTGTCGCAAATCTTACTCAACCTCACATCTACAAACTATCTAGCCTTAATTTGGTCAAGAAAAGTAGATCTAGCCTCTACATTAGCTAGCAGTCCTCCTCTCTCAGTCACATGTAATATTATAAAATTGTTAGCTAAGGTCTAAACTTCCCTAGCCAACAAACGTCTAGAAATATCCAAACATGTCAAACTACTCATACTATTTGTCTTATGACTTAACGCAGCCGCTACCATATTGGCCTTGCCCGGATGATAGAGAACCAAAATGTCATAACCCTTGAGTAGTTCCATCCACCTTCGCTTCTTAGATTTAAGTCTCTCTGGGTAAAGATATGTTATATGAAATGGTGATCAGTGAATACCTCACACTTCACCCCATACAAATAATGTCATAATATCTTGAGAGCAAAACCCACCGCTGCCAACTCCAAATCATGGGTGGGATAATTTTTTTCATGAACTTTCGGCTGTCTGGAAGCATATGCAATCACATTCTTTTCCTGTATCAAAATAGCACTTAAACCATAATGTGAGGCATCACAAAACACAATTAAATCCTTATCGTCCACTGGCAAGGCAAGAATAAGAGCTGAAGTCAGAAAAGTCTTGAGCTTTTGGAAGCTCTTTTCACACTCATCAGTCCATTCAAAAGGCACCTCCTTCTGAGTCAATCAAGTCAAGTACGAAGCAATAGAATAAAACCCCTTCATGAACTTGTAATAATAACTAGCCAACCCCACAATGTTGTAAATTTCAGTCACACAGGTAGGTCTAGTCCAATTCTTCACCACCTCAATCTTTTGTGGGTCCATCATAACCTTTTTTTTAGAAATCATGTGCCCCAAGAAGGACACTGAAAACAATCAAAAGTCACACTTAGAATATTTAGCATAGAGTTTCATCTCCTTTAGCAATTCCAAAATAATAGGCAAGTGAGCCTCATGCTCCTCCCTACTCTTGGAGTACACCAAAATGTCATCAATAAGAACTATAACAAATAAATCCAAATATGCCTTAAAACCCCATTGATTAACCCCATAAAAGCATTTGGGCCATTATTCAATCTAAAGGACATCACTAAGAACTCACAGTGACCATAACGAGTTTGAAAAGCATTCTTTGGTATGTCCATGGCCCGAATCATAAGCTTGTGGTAATCGAACCTCAAGTCAATTTTGGACAACACGAAAACACCCTGTAAATGATCAAAAAAGTCATTTATCCTGGGCAACGAGTACTTGTTACGAATTGTAACTTTTTTCAGTTGCTGGTAGTCTATGCACAAACATAGACTACCATCCTTCTTCTTAACAAACAAGATAGGAGTACCCTACGGAGAATGACAAGGATGAATGAATCCCTTATCCAGCAATTCTTGTAATTGAGCCTTTAGCTTATTTAGCTCAGTTAGTCCCATTATATAAGGAGGGATAGAAATGGGACGAGTGTCCGGCTCTAAGTCTATCCAAAACTTGATGTCATGATCAGGTGGCATCCCAGGTAGATCATCAAGAAACACTTCTAAGAATTCATATGCCATCGAAACTGACGCAATAGGAGGGTCCTTAGTACTAGTATCCCAAAGATGAGCTAGAAAAGTCTGACACCCTTTCCTAACTAACTTCTTCGCACGAATCAAGGATATAAGTCTCAGAGAAGCAAGCTTATAATCACCCTCCCATTACAATCTATCTATCCCAAGCATAGCTACAGTGACTCTCTTGGTATGATAGACAAGAATGGCATGGTATAGAGATAACCAACTTATCCCTAAGCAACAACAATAACAACATACCCAGTATATTCTCACAAAGTGGGGTCTAAAGAGGGTAAGTATACACAGTACATACCACTACCTCAGAGGTAAGATAGAGAGGTTATTTCTGATAGATCCTCAGCTCAAGACAAAAATAGACTAGAAAAGACAAAGTATAGGAACAAACAATAATAGATATTGGCACAACAAATAATAACTTAAACAAGACTACCAAAGAGTAATACTACACACGATCTATCCAAATTAACAAATATCACCCACACTCTAAAACAAGCCTAGAACTATGATTGCTAGTACGGATAACAAAAACCAACTCATACCCAAGATGATGTCAAAATCTACCATGTCTAGAATTACCAAATCAACCCAAACTGATATCCCATGAACAATAAAGAATATACCCGATAAACTTGATCAATAACTGTGGAAACCCCCCAACTAGCATGGACATATACATAGAAGTATCAAGCATTTCACAAACCATGTCCAGAACAAAAATAAATTCAACAGAAACATACTATAATATAGAACCTGGATCAAATAAAACAATATCCATGTGGTCATAGATAAGAACAGTATATGTGACCACCGTATCTGAAGCCTCGGCATCGGGCCTGCCTGGAAAAGCATAGACGTGGGCCTTATTACCCATTTGAATACCACCCCTGCCAGTCTGTACACCATCTTGATTAGCATGTACCCCACCTCAGTTGTACTGGTTGCCACATCTACCCGTTTGGTGACCACCACACCCACCACCCCTACCATTACCTGTACTTCTTCTACCTGCTATGTCTAAGGCTTGAAAAGTGTACAGCTGGACTGACTAACTAAAGTGTCTAAGATGAGGCAATTCCTTCGAATATGGCCAACCCCACTGAATGTGGCCAACCTCACCACACTCATAGTATATACATTCTAGGGTGGGCCGCTGAGCTGACGATACCAAGGAACATAACTACCAGAATTTAAAAATGGTTGGTTGGCCACTGATAAACCCCCAGAAGACACAGACATTGCAGATTGAATAGGTCGGGTAGGGTAGCCCTGTACACCCTAGCTTCGAGAATAAGAACCACTATAATTGCCCACCTTATGTGCCTTCTTCTCCCCCATCTTGGCATAACTATCTTGCCTTACACCCTCTACCTTTTTCATAAAATCAACCATCTCCTGGAGGGTCTTATCTAAAGATGTCAACTGAAGTATAGAAACTTGAAATCGATATTCAACACGTTTACAAAAAAAAATGAATCTTCTCGTCATTAGTAGTCAAGTACTGTGAAGAATATCTAGATAAAGCATGAAATTTGGCCTCATAGGCTGCAACTGACATATTTCCCTGCTCGAGTCTAGTGAACGCATCCTTCTTTCTATCCCTCAAAGTGTATGGCACATATTTCTCCAAGAAGACAGAATGAAACTGAGTCCAAGTCAATGGCGGGAAACCTGCAAATCTTCACTCAACAAATGTCCTCCACTATATCTTAGCATCCCTCT
The DNA here is from genome assembly GCA_031232105.1 of Capsicum rhomboideum. Taxonomy (NCBI): domain Eukaryota; kingdom Viridiplantae; phylum Streptophyta; class Magnoliopsida; order Solanales; family Solanaceae; genus Capsicum; species Capsicum rhomboideum. Next base: position 38,633,934 of record CP124719.1, on the reverse strand, counting down.
ATAATTAAAAAGAATCAAACTCTACACTATACCTCTCTACCACTCCCAACTTGTGAAGCCTTTTATGACAATCAATGAAAAATTTATAAGCATCTTCCTACTCAGTACCATGAAACACAGAAGGCTTTATCTTAAGAAATTTGCAAAATAAGTCATGCTTATCTCCGATCTTCACTGGACTCAATAACTGACATGGAAAAACACCAGTCTCTGATCCTTTATCCATCATGGGTGCCACAGTAGCGGAAGACTGCAACCTTGGATACTGAGCAATTGAAACAATTAGTGTAGCACCTATACCATCTAAACCACTCAAAAGCTCCAAAATCTACTGTATCAACTCAGAAGACATCGAAACCTATGTTGAACCCCTATGAATAGGCGTAACATCTTCCAGAACCTGTACCTCTCCATCATCTAGTACCACTTTCTTATTCTGAACTATGTCTGGAATATATTCATATAGGGGAGGAGACTCCGATCTCTGACTTTTCAGACCACGGGCTACCTGAGCTCCACCCCTGGCAGGTGCTTCCTCAAAACCCCTTCCTCTCCCCCTCTCCATACTCTGCCTCTATCATGAATGCAAACCTAGCGATTGGTTTGGGTACTGCTACTGCTCTCTTGACACGTGTCCTAACCATCTGCAAGACAAGAGTGAAAGAAGTCAGATACCAATTTGGATCTCTAGATATCAATTAGAATCAAGTACTAGCATGAAAGAAAGAAGAAGAGTGAGATTTCCTAAACTCTTGTAGCCTCTCGAAGAAGAGTACAGACGTCTCCATATCACTCTACAAGATTCTACTAGATTGTTCTTGTACGACAAGATCAACGAACGTAGAGCTTTGATACCATCTTTTTCATGACCAAATAGTTTTGAGTGACAGCTACACTAACCCACCGGTGAGAGAACCATTGAATCCAAACTCTTACTTGAACAATTAACCATTTTTAAATAATTCCTGACCGAAGAATAATGAAATCTCTAATAAAAACAATTCATAGAATAATATATGGAAAACAACTACCTATTACACATCCCAAGGACCTAAAATTCATCGTACAATAACACTCTAAAACAAACCAAAATCTAAAACAAATATCTCAAAAACAAATACTCCATCCGTCCCAATTTATGTGAGTTAGTTTGACTTGACACGAAGTATAAGAAAGAAAGGAAAACTTCTGACATTTGTGGTCTAAAATGAGTCTAAGATGTTTGTGTCGTTATAAATCATTTTATTAATGATGAAATGGGTATTTTAAAGTTAATTTGTTACTAAATATAGAAATGTGTCATTCTTTTAGAGACTAACTTTAAAAAAAAGTGAGTCATATAAATTGGGACAGAGAGAGTAATAAAAGAGTGTCATTGTCCAAAAGAGTGAAAATGATCAATGAGAAGATTCAATAGCTGTCTGAAGTTAGGGTAAGTTGGACAAATGCCCACTTTTAGGACTTAATTTAACATTTAGACACAAGTCTTAAAAAATTAAACATATAGACACCATTTATGATGTCATCCATTTGACTTTCAAAACCAACCAAAACTAGGACACAAGTCTTTAATAATACACTTTAGCCCCCCCCCTACATCCAACAAAAATCTAATTTTTAATTTCTAAAAAAACCTCTCCAGGAATCCACAAAAAAGCTCCTATTTTCCACTTAACTTCTCCAATTCTGACGGCTTTTTCGGTGATTTTTCCCTCCTCATAGCTGAAAACCACCATTATCTTACTCATTGCTGAAAACCACCATTATAGACCGACATATTAATCTAGCATCGACAAGAGTAGTCTATAATGGCAGTAGCAGAATTTATTATTACTGGTGGTGATTTTTCACAATCCAATTTCTCAGGTCATGATGGCACCTATTATAACCCACCAGTAGGTAAGCCAACCCATAGTCCTGAACAGCTAGTAACGGACTACCAATAGAAACAAAGGAAACAACGAAATAAATATACTAGAAATGCTAATATAATCCCAAAACCTGGCAGAGACAGTACAAGAGCTTCTAATACAACAGGAGTACCAGTGAAACAGGGGAAAAGTGTATATATACAAGTCGTCTCTGAAATAACATAGAGAACAGTCTAATAATAAGAGGGAGAGTAGGGATATGCCAAAACGTCAGGAGCTCACCCTAAATATCCGATCCATAGCTGCACCGCACGATACACACACCAATGGCGATAACTCGTACTATACCCTGCAGGCTGCAGAAGTGTAGTATGAGTACCAAACACGTGGTACTCAGTAGGCAACGGCCAACTGAGCTCCAGAAATAATGCAAGCAAAAATAACACGTAAGTCATAATATAAGCAATGGGCAACTATCTAAGAACTAAGCATAATAATGCTAATGGAGCACTAAGGATCAACTATCCTATTCTGACAACAACCAGGGCCTAAGGCGGAATACCGTATATCACTAGCCAATATAGAAATGAAGAGTGGAAGAATGATAACTTGTAGTATACAATGCCAAAGAATACATATATGATATGAATAGGCAATGAAAAGAGGGATATACAGTAACACCATTTATATATTTATATATATATGTATATAGGACGAGCTCAGTGGTAACGACCAGAGAGAATCACCCTAACATCTCAGGGCCCATAATCAAGTAGGGAATTTAACTCTAGCATAACCAGGATCCCTATCCAGGCATGACTAAATATGAGATAACCAAACCAAAATGTAACTCACTACAAAAGTAAAGGGATCAGAAATGTACCTTCAACTCGGGTACCAATCCATAACCACCTGCCACGAACTAACCTTAATGACCAATAATAAAGTAACTAGCTAGTCCAGGCAAACAAGTACCTAATCTGACCCACATAAGCCCGAAAAGTTCACAGAAACACTCAGCAAACAGAAACCATAACTCGTACCTATACATCCCCCCATAAGACCGATAAATATAGGCGCCAAACAACTATACTGGTGATAGGCAATGCATATGAATGGATGAATACAACATAAATCGAAATGCCATAACCATATCGGGGATACCAGACTCGAACCGGTTCCACAATCTTAAACCATACCGTACCAAGTATATACACCTCCTCCAGCTCACCTAGCTCGCAAAAGTAGGACCTATGGCGACCAAGATTTTTTGGCACGACGGCTCTCGGATGAAGGGTCCCCTTAGGGGATTTGGGAAATCCATATACACTGCCTGATACCGATCCAGGACTTCTAATAACCATCATAATCCATCTACTCCATCCAGTACTGGAGAGAGTGATATACACAAACTCGAACCATGACTAAAAGGATGTAAATCCATTGCCCAAGATCATGCTCGGGACGAAATCATCATAATCAATACAAAGGGTCAGAATATCCCTCAACCGAAGTAAATATTAGTGGTAAAATGAGTGGATAAATAATGGATCGAAATCAGCCTCGATCGAAGTTCTAAAACCTCATCTTTAGTTCCAAAAGCTCATAATCCAGTAAATAAGGTGGTATGATTCCCGTTATAAAATAATCCATATTTTAAGTGAAAAGTGGGAATAAATCATTTTTTGAAAGTAGTAGTAAAATCAAGGTTTTGGTTGGAATCGTACCCCTAAGTGAGCATTAATGCGCCTAAAAGTATGCATGTCATCACCAGTATCCAAACAAAACCACTATAAGCGACAAAGCGTCTGTAATCTAGAATCATGTACCTTTAGGGATAAAATACTCACCTGGAGTCCAACTGGCATCGTAACCACGTCCTCGGGCCCAATAATACATCATCGACATAATAACGCCTCATAACTCAGGAAACTATGTTAAATGAGGGCGTAAAGTCACTAAAGGATCTAATCGGGGAAAAATACTACCCAATTCAGTAAGTTGAATGGTAAACCTTATACTAAAGGATCCTTAATCATCAACTATGGTTATCAGGCTTATAATTAAGGGTAATAGGATTCTATGGCCATAACAAGCAACCTATGATAAGGTTCGGGTCACACTTATACCTCGAATTTCCTAAATAAGCTAAGTCATTATTTACTAGTCATAATCATATCCTATAATCCCTACCTAGCATGCAAGATATACTATACACAATCTCATAAAGGAAAGTAGACAGAAGCCTACCTCGATGCCGAATCGTAATGCTTGAATCGTCCACAATTAGTCTGTCTTTGCTCCACGATCCCAAATCGATGTCACACTATCAAAATAGTAACCTATACGTCATTACGAGTAAAATGATACTCATATTGTAATATAATACTCCGAGCCCAAAATTAGGTCAATAATGGGCCCGTGGGACCCGCTAATAGAATTCCAAAATTGAATCCATCACGAGGTCCCTCGAAGGACAAGGAAATATGTGCTCAAAAGTTGAGCACAAATGGAGCACAATTTGGGGCCCAAATCAGCCCCTAAAGTTAAGGAATTCAATGACCTAATTCTAAGAATTTACCATGAAATAGGACAGAATTTAATAGGTAAAGTAATGGAAAATGACAAAGGGATGATGGGTTAACATACCTAAGCTCAATAGGATGAAATCCCAATAATTTCCAAGCTCCAAGGGCTCCAATGGTGAAAGAAATGATGGAAAATGAAGGAAAATCATGAAAGAGAGAAATGTATACTTCCAGGGCAATGCCTTTCACAAACGCGGAGCTCAAGGGCCACGGGAATTACCCTTCACGAATACGGGTAAGATACCGCAAATGCGATGGTCAAGATCCTGACCCTTCGTAAATGCGGCCTATCCCTCGCGAACGCAAATGGTAAATCACCCCTGTACTAGCTGCTACATATCAATAATTTTGCTAAGTCCAAATGGACTTCGATCGGGGGCTCGAGATTCTTTCAAAACCCCGAGCGCGCAAACGAACTATGCTACCATACCAAATTCGACATTTCAGACTCAACGGAACCATCAAAATTTCCATCCGAGGTCGTTCGATAAAATATGGGGCGCACACCTATAGTCTGATTTCACCAAATCTACCCAATAGCCCAAAAGGAGTTCGGAAGCCTTAGGGCCCTTGACCAAGGGTCCCCCAGCCTAAAATCAACATTTGAGAGCTGATGGATCTATCAGAATTTCCATCTAAGATCGTCTACTAGGAGTTTTGGTCCGAGACCAATTCCTTAACAGCGAAAGCTCCAAAACAGGGAAATGAGCCTAAAATCCAAACGAACTATACGATGACCGAACCAACAGTTCTAGTAAATCATAAATGACATGTAGCCGTTGTGGGAAGGCTTGAAACGCCAGAATGCATGGAAATTGAGAAATGACAAGGAGGGTCATTACAATATCCACTACTAAAAGGACTTTTATTTGCAAAAGTCAATGGATAGAAAGGGCCCGAAAGCTCGAAAAGATGAGGCATGAGGTCCACATGCTCCGAATATGACTCCCTAGATGACCTCAAAGAAGAGACAACGCTTCCAAGGGATTTTGCCAAAGGTATCCCTTTTGTCAACCAACTTCTTTACTTCACTTTTCAAATTACCAAAACTCAACCTTAACAATCAACTGGTCTCCAACTGAATCGAGAACAATGATGTACACAAAACCAGGCCACAACATGCTGACAACAAACCAATACAAGCCTAATCAGGTAGTAACTCAACTAATCCAAAGGAAAACCGAGGCATGAATCATGCAACCAACTCCAATTCCAAATCTAACCTTTTTTTGCCTTTCCAAACCTGCTACCTACTCCAAACCTTACAAGATATCATTTGAGTCCTGTCCATGCATTCACAACACACTGACCTCAAAAGGCTGAAGCTGACTTACCAAAAATCCATAATGGCAAGTGTAATAAATAAGCCCATAAGGTGCTACTAGGACATACAACATAGGTGACCAAAGTCTGCACTCTTAAGCCAAAGCTACAACTGGTCCAGATGACCCTCGAAATAGAAAGTCAAGAGTCTGAAGCACCAATCTCATGAAACCGAACGATTCACTTCAAGACGTCCCACTGACTGTGGGTGAAACCATGTTAAATCCAACTTAATCACACTTCTCCCACCGAGAAAACAATCCATAATTCTGACCAAAATTGAGAATCGAGGTCAGAAGTAGTAGAAACTGATACCATATATCGATGGACCATCTTCCTAGCATCTACCAAGCACGAACTATTTTGACTGAAAAGAACCAACTCAGAAGGTAAAGAGTAGGCTTAGCCCGCCTATAAATGAATGCCCAACTGAAGCAAAACCTTAAAACGGGGACGTAACCAAGTCATGCAATCCCAAGCTAAAATCTCAATGTTGGAACTGGATTACTCGATCTCAACTATCTAGACTAATCTTGTTGCTGAGTAGGTATCCACAAACCAAAATCTAGCACGACTCCCAATCTGTCATCCCGAAAGGTCAAAATCATAACTGGGGCAAACAAGTCCTTACAAAGGTCAATTGCTCAAATCAACCTCGCTACTAGAAAATCAAGTACATGCCCAACAATCTCTGCAAGGGCCGAACTAAATGTCGTCGAAGGACATAATCTTAACGGATGAAAACCACCGGCTGAAGATGCAAGCAATCAACTCCACAACTGTCGAAGGACATAATGCAACAAGGCATAACCAAGAACATGCCAAGGCTACAACTAGTATTAGTGATAGCCAGGACTCGAGCAAACAGGAATGTACGACTCAACCGTCATCTGGCCAATCCAATAGCCAATCTATCGTAACAAATACTCACTCCCAAAGATGCCCGCTTTGGTATCCAATAATTGGTAACCAAGAACATACCACTGAGTAGAAGCAATCCACAAAACCATATCAAGCCGAACAAAGGTCTAAATGGGAATTTTCAAAATCACCCATTTACTCCAACTCGGTGAAATACAACTTCAGCATGGATTTGGTCAACCAATACTCAATCCATGGCAACAAATATCCATAGGTGCAAATCATCAAGCAGAAGCACCCCGCGAAGTCATATAAGGCTGAACAATTGCCGAAATGAGAATTTTCTGAGTTCTCCCAATTATATCAACTTTACTCGGTGGAGCCATAAACCATAGCATAGGAAAAACGGAGAATCCAACTCCACACCAATACCAAGATCAAACCGACCACCAGGAGAAGAACCTAGCAAATCGAAAAGTAAGCCTTAGACTTTTCATCATCAAAAATGGGCAATAGAATCAAATGGCCAACTCCAACTGAACATCAACACTAAGATCAAGGCCACTATCGGGCGATGAACTATCTACATCTGAAGGACAAATCTCAATGCATCACCAAAAGAAATGGGCTATGGAAGAAGACTTCCAATGCTAAATCATAAAAAAGACCTGGAAGGTCAAATTTACCTTCAATCTCACAATCCGATCAATAGCCAACCTTGCTAATAGAAAGGGAAGGCGAACCAACCCAGGTAGCCATCTAAGCCAATAAAATAAGAATTGCAAGAAAGGAAGTACACTAACTAGATAACGCTACTCTAGTTTCCTATCAAATGAAAATCAGTCAATGTCAAACTAATGACCATAATATCAATAGCATAAGATGCAGGTAGTACAAAGTGAAAAACATAGCCAGTACCACTCTAAGATCACACCAAGTCCAAAATACCAAGGAAAAATGGGGCTTTAACCCAACTGCCATACCCTAAGGAAAACACAATACTGATCCACTCTATAGCCATATCAAGGCCAATATGCCAAGGAAAAATGAGACTTTAACCCAAATATTACACCCCTAGGACAATACCACACTGATCCACTACTAAAGAATCATCTATGAGGGGTAGTTATATATGCATGAACCTACACAAAGGCATACATCAATCGGTATGGAAATATGCATATAATCATCGATGGGTATGAAAACCCCAACATAATTCAAAAAGAAACTAAAGGAAGAGAATCAAAGGCGCACCTGTCACGGAGGAAATTTGAAATCATAAATTTGGTGTGCCTGAAGGAGTACGAATCTGAGCATGTCCGAACTCAAATTGAGCGTCTGAATCACCAACTGAGGCACAATAATATGAGACTAATCAGGATAAACTGAATGACTAATAATCCCGTGTCAAGCACACTCTCTGGACCAGTGACCGGTCTCTCTGCAGTCATAACAAACTCCTGAAGCTCTAACCTAGTGGGAAATAGGAGCTAACCCTAACTGGCTGACTGCCTCGCGCCAGGGGCACTCTCTAAACCAATGACCAATCCCGCCACATTCAAAACATGCCCATGGGACTTTCTGATGCACTAAACTTGCTGACCCAGAACGGCCCCTACGGCCTGAAGACCTAGATCGAATACTTCGTGACGTCTGACTAGAACTCTGTCCACTGATACCACCACGATCAACCTGAGAGCTACCCATAAGCTAAGGCGCTACCTGTACGGACCTAATAGGCTGCAAATGGTGCTGACTTATACTGGAAAGATTTCGACCTCCAGACAGAATACCCCTAATACTGAACTGCTGACATGGCCTCTTACTGCCACCTCTGTACGCCTCAAAGCAAGCCCTCTTTATAGCCCTCGCGTAATTAACAACCTCAGAGAAAGAAGACCCTAGTTACTATCAAATGCTCTGAAGCCAAATGGAGTGTTAAAGTCAACCCTCTGATAAATCTCTGTACCATCTCATGCTCAGTAGGGAATAACATAGGAGTATGTCTGGCCCTGCTGAAACAGATAGAGAACCCTGCTGAACACTAATAAATCCAACTCTGGTCTGAGAACTACTCGATAGGACCGATATTACCTATAGTTGGGAGGTATCTAGAAACATACTCAGAAACCCTAACAACAAATCCTGAAAAGTTGAGGTATTCACAAATTTTTTTGGAAGCTGGGTTAACCCCAGATCCTCTGGTTAACGCTGAAGATTCTTGATATAAACCTCTAACTCTCTAGCCCGATGTTGAGCTGAAACTCTGGTAACACACACTGAGATATTGTTTGTATCTATCGATGACCTCGTGCTATCTAACTGATAGAGAAGGGGGTCAAAAGAAGAACTTAAAGGTTCATAGAAGTACGAACACACGACAAGGAGCCAAGAATAGATATTTCTAAGAATGCCATGTATCCTCCATAAGATAGGATACAGACTTCTTCGTACCGATCCACAGGATTCTACCAAACACTCAGCTCGTGTACCAACAACATCGGTAAACCTAGGTTCTGATACCAATTTGTCACAATCCAATTTCTCAGGTCATGATGGCACCTACTATAACCCACCAGACGGTAAGCCAACCCATAGTCCAAAACAGCTAGTAAGAGACTATCAATAGAAATAAAAGAAACAGCAGAAAAAATATACTAGAAAGGCTAATATAATCCTAAAACCTGGTGGAGCCAGTCCAAGAGCTTCTAATACAACAGGAGTACCAGTGAAATACAAGAAAAATTTATATATACAAGTCGTCTCTGAAATAACATAGAGAACAGTTTAACAATAAGAGGAAGAGTAGGGATACGCCAAAACATCAGGAGCTTACCCAAAATCTCCAATCCATAGCTGCTCCACACGATACACACACCAACAGCGATAACTCGTACTACAACCGACAGGCTGCAGAAGTGTAGTATGAATACCAAACACATGGTACTCAGTAGGCAATGGTCGACTGAGCTCCAGAAATAATGCAAGCATAAATAACACGTAAGGCATGAATATAAACAATGGGCAACTATCCAAGAACTAAACATAATAATGCTAATGGAGCAATAAGGATCAACTATCCTATTCTGAAAAAAACCAGGGCTGAAGGTGGAATACCTTATATCACTAGCCAATATAGAAATGAAGAGTGAAAGAAAGATATATTATACTATCCAATGCCAAAGAATACATCTACGATATGAATAGGCAAAGAAAAGAGGGATATACGGTAACACCATTTATATATATATATATATATATATATATAGGACTAGCTCAGTGGTAACGACCTGAGGAAATCACCCTAACATCTCAAGGCCCATAATCAAGTAGGGAAGTTAACTCTAGGATAACCAGGATCCCTAACCAGGCATGACTAAGTATGAGATAACCAAACCATAATGTAACTCACTAGAAAAGTAAAGGGATCAAAAAAGTACCTTCAACTCGGGTACTAATCCACAACCACCCTGCCACGAACTAACCATAATAACCAATAATAAAGTAACCGGCTAGTTCGGGCAAATAAGTACCTAACCGGACCCCCATAAGCCCAAAAGGTTCACAAAAACACTCATTAAACTGCAACCATAACCCGTACCTATACATCCCCCCATAAAACCGATAGATACAAGCGCCAAACAACTATACTGGTGATAGGCAATGCATATAAATGTATGAATGCAACATAAATTGAAATGCCATAACCATATCGGGGACACCGAACTAGAACTGGTTTCACAATATCAAACCATACCGTACCAAGTATATACACCTCCTCCATCTCACCTAGCTCGCAAAGGTAGGACCTACGGCGACCATGCTTCTCCGGTACGATGGCTCTCGAACGAAGAGGCCCCCTAGGGGATTCGATAAATCCATATGCATGGACTTGAACCGCAACTAAAAGGATATAAATCCATAAATCCATTGCTCGAGATCATGCTCGGGACTAAATCATCATAATCATTTATAAAAGGTCAGAATATCGTTCGACAGAAGTAAATAGCAGTGGTAAAATGAGTGGATAAATAATGGATCAAAATCAGCCTCAGTATAAGTTCTAAAACCTCATATTTAATTCCAAAAGCTCATAATCCAGTAAATAAGGTGGTACGATTCCCGTTATAAAACAATCCATATTTAAAGTGAAAAGTGGGAATAAATCCCTTTTTAGAAATAGTAGTAAAATCAAGGTTTTGGTTGGAATCGTACCCCTAAGTGAGCATGAATGCGCCTAAAAGTATGCATGCCATCACCAGTATCCAAACAAAACCACTATAAGAGCCAAAGCGTCTGTAATCTAGAATCATGTCCCTTTAGGGATAAAATACTCACCTGGAGTACAACTGGCATCGTAACCATGGCCTTAGGCCCAATAATACATCATCGACATAATAACGCCTCATAACTCAGGAAACTACGGTAAATGAGGGCGTAAAGTCACTAAAGGATCTAATCGGGGAAAAATACTACCCAATTCACTAAGTCGAATGGTAAACCTTATACTAAAGGATCCTTAATCATCAACTATGGTTATCAAGCTTATAATCAAGGGTAGTAGGATTCTATGGCCATCACAAGCAACCTATGCTAAGGTTCAAGTCACAGTTATACCCCGAATTCCCTAAATAGGCTAAGTCATGATTTACTAGTCATAATCATATCCTATAATCCCTACCTAGAATGCAATCTATACTATACACAATCTCATAGAGGAAAGTAGACTGAATCCTACCTCGATGTCGAACTGCAACGCTTAAATTATCCATAATTCGTCCGTCCTTGCTCCACAATCCTGAATCGACGTCACACTATCAAAATAGTAACCTATACGTCATTACGAGTAAAATGATACCCATATTGCAATATAATACTCCAGGCCCAAAATCAAGTCAATAATGGGCCCGTTAATAAAATTCCAAAATTAAATCCGTCATGAGGTCTCTCGAAGGATAAGGAATGTTTGCTCAAAAGTTGAGCACAAATGGAGCACAATTTGGGACCCGAATCAGCCCATAAAGTTAAGGAATTCAAAGACCTAATTCTAAGAATTTACCATGAAATGGGACGGAATTTAATGGGTAAAGTAACAGAAAATGACAAAGGGACGATAGGTTAACATACCTAAGCTTAATGGGATGAAATACCAATGATTTCCAAGCTCCAAGGGTTCCAATAGTGAAAGAAATGATGGAAAATAAAGGAAAATCACGAAAGAGAGACATTTATACTGCCAAGGCAATGCCCTTCGTAAACACGGAGCTTGAGGGCCTCGAACGCGAAGGCCACGAGAATTGTCCTTCACGAACATGGGCAAGATACCACGAACGCGATGGTCAAGATCCTGACCCTTTGAGAACCCAACCTACCCCTCGCAAACGCGAAGGGTAAATCACCCCTGCACCAGCTGCTGCATATCAGCAATTTGGCCGAGTCCAAATGGACTTCGATCGGGGGCTCGAAATTCATTCAGAATCCCGAACGCGCAAACGAACTATGCTACCATACCAAATTATACATTTCAAACTCAAAGGAACCATCAAAATTTTCATCCGAGGTCATTTTGATAAAATATGGGGGCCACACCTATAGTTTTGGTTTTCACCAAATCTACCCAATAGACCAAAATGAGTCCAGAAGCCTCGGGGCCCAGACCAAGGGTCCCTCTAGCCTAAAATAAATATTTTAGAGTTGATGGCTCTGTCAAATTTCCATCTGAGATTGTCTACTAGGAGTTTTGTTTTGAGACCAATTTCTTAATAGCGAAAGCTCCAAAACAGAAAAATGAATCTAAAATCCAAACGAACTTTCTGATGACCGAACCGACAGTTTTGGCAAGTCATAAATGACATGTAGCCACTTTAGGAAGGCTCAAAATGTCGAAATCATGGAAATTGAGAAAATGACCAAGAGGGTCATTACATGATTATATGAGAATATGGGAGGAGACTCCCAAATGTTGGAATTGAAAATCTTTTAGTAAGGTGATAGTGCCCGTTACGTTGCGTCGCATCGTAATGGTTCAGACGATATGGTTGCAAGCATAATTGAAAGTGGGGTGTTAGCTTGCGAGCCACGTGACTTGATGATTAGCTATCATGAATGTGAGGGGAAAAATACATACCACATTCATAAAGAATGATAGGCAGGTGGAATTGTACATGGTGGATGTTGTTTTCAATGGCTCTAGGCCAATGTTGAGGAAAAATTTCGTCGCGAGGTCTCCAGTGGAACCAATGAATTCAGCCCCACCCCTACCACCACAACCGGCAGTTGACGATGATGATTTGATTGAACATAAAAGCTTGGGTGATCATTCGATGAATATGGATGATTATCCAATGGATATGGAAGATTATCCAATGAATGCGGAAGATCACAAATATTTTCAAGAAGAGTGTGGATCGGGATAACAACCCAACCATTCCTTCTCCGATGGAATTAATTTCTAGCTAAAAAAAATCTTATATTTTCTTTTTTGTTGTTGGTAATATGTATGTATTGCAATGAACATTATGAATAGAACAATTTTAGTTTCATAACTATTTTTTCCTTTTTTATGATTGGTTATTTTTGCTCATGTAATTTCAAAATTGGTTGCTTTATGAATAGAATAATTGATTAATTTAATAATAAATTAATAGGAGACAAAATATTATATACAAATTATATATTATAATAAACAATGACTCTGTTATATCATCAATTAGAGGATTATATAGCGTTTGGACAATTTGATAAAACAAGTTTGTACTCTGTTTCATCATAACTGTAGATCAAGCCTATAATATAGACTAGACACGACTCTTACTCTATACTACATCAGCTTAATATATGCGATCTAAAATTAATTAATCCCACAGTCGAGACTGGATTATACTCTATGTCTATACTATACCAGATGAATATATAGCCATTACTAGTATATACAAAAAAAAAAAAAAAATAATTAAATAAATTAAATTAAATTATGTGAATTTATATCATTCAAGAAATCAAATACAAGTCGTATGATCATATAAGAGTCCATATGTGGGGATCAAAGGGGTATGAGAATGAGTAATGGTTGAACAAACAACATCCTTAGAGTAATGTTTGTCAAAGTAAAAGTATGTGTTCAATCATTACTCATCCTCAGACACCTTTGATCACCACTCCTAATTTATGTAAACTCTTATATGATCACATAACTTGTAATGAATGCTTGAATTATGTAAATTTTTCACATAAGTTACTTTAATTTATTTAATTATTTCCTTTTTTGACAACATACTAGTGATAGTCTATAAACATATATACTAATCTATGAGGTGTATAATTGATTAACACTGTTGATACTGAACTATTCTTTAAGTCTATAATATACCAGATGAATATATAGTCATCACTAGTATATGGACAAAAAAAAGGTAATTAAATAAATTAAATTAAACTATGTTAATTTACACAATTCAAGCATTCAACACAAGTTATGTGATCATATAAGAGTCAACATAAACTGGGGGTGGTGATCAAAAGGGTATGAGGATGAGTAATGGTGAACAAACAACACATTCTTAGAACATTCTTAAGCTTTGACAAACATTACTCTAAGGATGTTGTTTGTTCAACCATTACTCATCCTCTTACCCTTTTGATCACTATCCCAATTTATTTGGACTCTTATATGATCATATGACTTGTATTGAAAAGCTTAAATGATATAAAATCACACAATTTTAATTTAATTTACTTAATTATTTCTTTTTTTGTATATATTAGTGATGGCTATATATTCATCTGGTGTATTATAGACTCAACGTATAGTCTAGTCTTTACAATGATTGTAATTGATAATATACCTAGTCTATATATAGCCAAGCATTAGTAATTTAATTTAATTAATTATTCTTTTTTTGCCATTAACTAATATTTTAGGACCATTATATGAACTTGTCATCATTATGATCACGTGTCAAACGAATGTGAACTCCCAAATAATGTAACTAAGTTATTTCACTAGGTATGAATGGTGTTAAATTTTTTAATTTAATTTAATTAATTAATCACATTTTTTGCTATATTCTAATGTTTTAGGACCATTATATGGACCCGTACAAAGAACAACATATACCATACAAATGATCGATAGTTAATCACATCTGTTTATAATTGACTATGCACACGGTAAAGCAGCTAGCATATTGATGGTCGATGTTTTTTATTATTGGTCTTTTATCTATATCCAACAGTAACAAAATTAAAATATAATACTTTTCCTATAATAACAAAGTAAAACTTCTTAATTTTCCAACGCTAACATCTGAAAAATCAATAATAGAGTCAAAAATAAAAATGATTCGATTATATTAATTATTTTGCATATATTAACGACATAGGTAATTACAGACTGGGATAACTATGATCAACCAGTATAGTTGATTATAAGTTGGGTGAAAGGCGTTGACGATAGTGACGGTGATCATGTGATGGTCAAGTTAGAATCTTTAAGGACTTATCTATATACAAATAATAGAATGTTAGAGTAATATACTATGATGAATTTGTAAATAAACAGTAACAAAAAAAGTAATATTGAAACAAACAAAATAAGAAAATATAACACATATTTCGATTAAAAATGAATTAAAAAAAATCTATTAATAGACCAAGATAAATTTATAGAACAGAAATAGAAAAAAAAAATGCAATCAAAATAAGCAAAATGAGTAGAAATAACATATATTTTAATAAAAATAAGAAAACAAGAAAAAATGACTCAAATCAAGTTAGGAAAAAATGTAGATAACTTGAAATGTCAATAATAGAAAGAGAATTTGGAAGAACGAACACCCATTTGACAGTAAATTCTACGAGATTTCTTGATAAAAATCAAACATATTTTAAGCGTCGACATTCCAATAGGGGGAAATTGAAAAACAGAAAAAAAAAATTGTTCTTTAAAGATAATTAGCATGTGGCTTTCTAAAGAAATGGTATAGGAAAGTTGTGTTTAGCTGATTCTATTTGTTTAGTCTTTTCAAAGAGCATACAATGATCGATGCCTAGACTATGATTGTGATTTATAGTTGGTTTATGTCTACACTGTGAGTTTGGTTTATAACAGGGTGTCTGGTCGATGATTGTAAAAATTTCAGTACAATGAATAAGAAAGGCTGGTTGGATCTCTTACAAATAACCACAAGAACTACTGGAATGGAATTGAGATTAAGAATGATAATTGTGATTTTGTGTATGCTCACGGTAAGGGTGATATAAACCGTCAACATTATGACTAATGAGGCTCTATGCCAAAAAAATGAGAGCTTTAACAACAATGAAGATAAAATTTGAAAGCATATATAATGGCTAAAGTGATGAAAATCCTACAAGTCGTGAAGTGATTTTTCGATGAGAGCCAAAAAATTTAACCCGAAAAAAGGACTGAAAGGGGAGAAAATGAAAGTTTTTAAAGGAAAAAGAAGCATTGATTTTCCTCTTGATCCAAAACATCAAGATTTTTTTTCTTTGAAAAAAAATATCAATATGGAGCTCAAAAATCTTGAAATCAAAAGATAAAATATTTGATGCCAACGAATGAAAAGTTTCAAGATTGGAGGAGAAGATAAATCGAATGGAAAGATTTAGAGTTTGAAGAAAAAAGAATGAAAATGAGGTGGAGAGAGAAATGGGCTGAAGTTTATTTTAAGGAAATAGTAAGGGGCCTTAGTGTATATTTTAAAGAAGTTAAAGTTTGGTCAAAAGTTTTTAAAATGTTGAAAAGGCCCATGACTCCACAACTGGATTCCACTTTTCTCCACTTTTTCCCTTTTTCAAACCCTAACCCTAAAAAATAAATGGAAAAAAAAAATGGGTACTAAGTGCATTAAGTTTTTCTAGTGGATAGAGTTCTAGTTATTCTCCTGAAGGTAGGTGCTCACCTTTAGATCGAAAAGTTGTTGGTCACGAACTAAATCTGAGATGTCGTCTCAACCGTTGGAACACTTTCTGCACATAACAAAAGAAGAGCACAGATAGTATCAGTACAAACACTATGTACTAATAAGCATCATCGATCAACTTAACTGAAAACCCACACATAAACATAAATCAAATAAGAGCAACTAGCATTCCATACATTATAAGTAATTGCACCAACACCACTATCCACAGAATAACCACTTATAAACCAAAACACAACAATATCAATCTTCACTATATCAACATATTTATACTACCCTCTCAAACATAAGTTCAACCACAATCAAGGAGGAGCCTATGACACTTTACATATCGCAAGTGTAACACACCAAGTCACCTTCACCTAACCATATCACAAGTAGTCTCATGCTACTTCTAGTTGTCATACTACTTATACAATACAATTAAATAGTCAATGAATTAATAAGATGAAACAATGCATCACAACCATCAAACCTCTCCTCAAATGTGTATACACATACTAAAGGGTCTTATATTTCCTATAGTCATGACCTATAGGGCATGAGCTCAGTCCATGTACTATATCGGCGTGGTACCTAACCATTCGACTATCAATATGTAAGCAACATGTATCGGTACAGTATCCGACACATCGAATATCAAAATATATGAATATCAATCAATATCAATAAAAATATAATGAAGTGTACCAAATATGCAATTACACAATTTATCTAGACACTTAGTGAAGTTCAAGGTTCATCATTTCATGTATACAATCAACTATCAAGTCAATTCACCAATCACAAGTATGCCTGAAGGCCAATTCACAATTATTCAACTCATGAATAGGCATGGAATTCAAATTAAGTTTATAACTACAATTCAAACAACCTACCTCGAATCAATCCCCAAAATGCACCATTTACCTTGCCTTTCCTTGCAATTTTAGCTTGTTCTTGGTCTAGAAACAGCAACAAGGAACAATTCAATAGTTAATTCTTCAACTTTAGGCATTAAGGACCTAAATCCACTAATTTAGCCAATAATCATAGCCTAAATCACCATTTTAGAGTTTTTCACCCTTTAATACACTCTAATTCCTCGTAATTTAGGATTAACAGAATGAATTCTACTCTAGGAAGTATATTCTAGCAACCTAGATGTAACACCCTCGACATTCATGCATGTCTGTAATGTGTTTTCTACATGTTTAGGGTCATAAAATAAGGTCATTTGACTCTTATGAAGGTTGGAAAATGTTTGGGTTAAGTCTTGGATCAAAAAAGGACGTTATAGACCTAACTAGGAGGTCATACGCCACACACGGGGACCTCGGCTTTGGACCTCGCATAGAAAAACACCTTCCAGTAAGTCACTGGAAGGGCCGTGTGATAGGTCATGCGATGCACGGTAGGGTTCCATGTGATAGGCTATGCAACACACGGCAGGGTATCGTGCGATAAGCCATGCGATGCATGGTAGGGTTTCGGGTGATAGGCCATGCAACACATGGCAGGGTATCGTGCGATAGGCCGTGTGATGCACACACACCCCTCCCCCCTCCCCCCTCCCCTCAAGGCATAAAAGTTTCGCTTTTCTTTTAAAAATTAAGGATAATTATGTCCTTATAATCACATATAACCTCTCCAAACCCATCTTAATCTCAAAAGTCATCCATAACACTTAGAAAAAAAATATTTCAGAAGCACTCATTCTCCTATCAACTCTCAAGAAAACAAAAACAAGGGTTTTTGTTAGAAATTCAACCTCCAAAGCTCCAAACTCAAACTTTCCTCCAAGAAATCATCAAGTTAAGGTATGTGGGGTTTCAACAAGTATTATCTTTTATCCTTGTGCCCAAATATAGAGTTTTCTTTAACGAATTTTAAAGTTACCAACTAGGGTTCAAACTCAATTTCCATGATCTTGAATTTTATGCTCCTAAATGAATTTATTTATGAATTATTACTGAATTTATGACTTTGTTGGCTTATTTATCATATCGTTAGTATGTTCAATCATATGAGATGTTTTTACCATTATTCTTAACATGAAATCCCATGGTTTAGTAAACATTGCATGATTTTTTATACGACATAAATTATACAGCATGAACTCAGGACTACGAACTTAGGTTCATCATGAAACTCATGGATTTGACTTATGGCTAAGACATATACACAGAAACATGAATGGTTTCTAGATTTATAAACTAGTTATGCTTACTTTATGATACTTTATATAGTATAAGCATCGGTATGATTTTTGGGAGTAGTATTGAGCACCGAGCAGATACGGGTTCAGCGTACCTAAGTCCTAGAGCTACGTGCCATCATAGGTATTATATTTGCTAAAATGGGCTCAATTTAGTGATCACACCAGTCATGGCTTTATACCCCTAACAAGGTATATTGCGGCCTTCCAACGAGGTATATGTTGGACTCCATGTTGCTCACATGGTTTATATCGGTTAAAAGAATCTCCAACAGTAAAACAGTTTTAGAATTTAAGTGTACATGGCTCACTAGCTTTATTAAACTGTGTTTTGTCACTCTATGCTTTATGACTTATCATTTTCAGTCTTTATTCATGAAAAAGGGTGAGTCTTATACACTTAGCATGCATGACTTTATTTCATGAAATATAGCATTTTTATATGTTGTATGCACCCCATATACTCAGTACATTCCATAAGTACTGACCACATACTCTATGTGATCTGCATCCTATGATGATGTAGGTTCTGGTGTTCATCCTCAGCAGCACGATTAGCCGCGATCACCTTTGCTTACTTCCATCAGTTGGTGAGTCCTCATGTTCCAAGGACTTGGATATCATTCTTGTCTTTTTCAGTAGTTCACTTTTATGTTCAGTTTAGACTTCATGATTTTGGGTCAGCTGGGGGTTTGTCCGAGCGGCTCTTCAGTATGTTAGAGGCTTGCCCAGACTAAGTTGTTTTTACAATTATTTCTTATGTTGGGACTATTTTTAGTGGACTTGATACTTCGTACCCTTGTTTTATGATTAAATGTTAGCTTCTGCTCATGTTTAAGTGAATCATATATGATCTAGTTCTGAGTTAGATACCATGGGTTAGCTTTGGGCTACTTGTAGTTCTAAGCACCGTATGACGTCCAGGGGGTAGCCTCGGGGCATTACACTAGAGCCATTAACAAGTGATTTAAATCCACCCATAAGCAATTTACATAGTTCGTTCAACCTAGGGTTAAACCCATAAATTTTACCATGAACATGTTCTAACGATTGTAGGATTAAAAAAAGTAAACATGTGTTAGAATAATGAAATACATGTACCTTATTAGTAGGAAACACCCAAGAATGCAGAAAATTGCCTTTTTCTTAGCCTTAGGTCAAAACTTGAAAGTTTGGAAAAAATAACGTTAAGTCTCGGATCTAGGTATAAACTGTCCCGACGTCGCTACAGCGGTCACTCTGTCACTGCAGGGATAATCTTATGCTGCGGTGAAACTGCTGGTGCGTGGACCTCTACTCCAGTGACCCAATGTTCGTTATAGTGAGGTCGCTGCAACGGAACCTCCTACCGCTGCAGCAGTAGCTAGGTAGAATGTTGGGATGTTTTTCAAGCCTAGTCCATTTTACAACACACTTCCTAGATTTTGCCATTACGAAATAGCCTTTTATGACAATCACTTTAACCAGAGTCAACGAATTCGATTTCCGTTACGAAAGTTTCTAT
The DNA here is from genome assembly GCA_031232105.1 of Capsicum rhomboideum. Classification (NCBI taxonomy): domain Eukaryota; kingdom Viridiplantae; phylum Streptophyta; class Magnoliopsida; order Solanales; family Solanaceae; genus Capsicum; species Capsicum rhomboideum. Next base: position 38,613,646 of record CP124719.1, on the reverse strand, counting down.
GGATTAATAAACCTCTTGGCCAAATACTATACCATAAACCACTAGAATTAGCTAAACCACATAATATCAAAAAATTCATTTGAACCCAGCCTATCCTGAGATTTCACAATTTTTATCCGAGAAGAAACTTAACCCAAACTTTCGCATGCTAACCAACACCATAATGATGGACTGGGTATTTACAGTTAGGGTGAAGGATCACTCGTTCATGCCGCGTGCCCTCATCTTTCATTGCTCCTTAGAAATTGGTGTCATCCATTTTTGCTACAGCCGCCCGTGCTCTGACTCCAATTGTGAGAGCTCGCTTATCCTTTAAATCCTCTGATTCTAAATTCTGGTTGATAGATGCTTCCCAGCTGTGGTTCGGTATCCAGCAAAAGCGTTGTATTGTGTTTTTGGCTTATAACGAGGTTAATGTGCTTTCCAAATCAGTTATTATAGCCTATTACTTGAAACCATTGGTCACCAAAAATTATTGAGGCAAAATGGACAAGATTTCCCCTACACGTTTGTTCAATGAAGCTTCTCAGTCTTGTGCTTTGGTGAACATATTTCCTAACAATTTCTTTTTCATCTCATTCCTTTACTTTCTTCGTATACTAATCTTGGACTTTTAAATCAGGGTAATGTCTTGGTTTCGGAAGAGCACCAAGAAATGATACAAGAAAAGGATGAGCTAACCCAAGAGCATGAAAAACTGAAGGAGCAATTGTCGTTATGATGGGCTGCCAAGTTTGGTGAGGTGAAGGCCTTAGAACTTAGGCTTTCTGTGGCTGAGGTTATGAAGGCCAAACTTATTTAGGTGGAACAAAAGAGAGATGCCTACAGCCAAGAGGCCAATTATTTAAGTTCGAAGGTGGCCAAACTCAAGAAAGAGAGATCCAAACAAAAATAATCCCTTCATGACAATGTCCAAACAAAGTCCAAGCTTGAAGAAGATCACTGGGATTTGAAGAAAAATTTTGTGGGAAAGTTGCGGAGGCATGTAAATTGGAGGACAGGATCGAGAAGCTTAAAATTAGATTGACTGAGGAACAAAAAATCAGCATAAAGACTACTGCGAAGATGTTATCTTCAAGTTATATGATCTAAATAGAGAGCTGAGGCATAAACTCTAGGATAAGAGGGTCAAGTTCACCTCTCTTAAGGATCGATTTATGTCATAGAAAACTCTAGATACTTGGGTCATAAGGCAATAGACTTTGGAATAAGTTAAGGTCGGATCAATCGATGTTGACGAGCAGATCATTGAGGCTCAGTCTTTGGTGGAACTGACCGGGAGTAGCGTTCCTAAGCTAATCCGAAAGATCTTGCCTCTTCTTCTGAAGATGAGCTTTTAAGCTTTACTACCAAAGAGGAAGTAGATGATATGTTGAGATTTCGTCCACCTTTCCTTCTGAAGAACAACCTTCTACCTTAGCCTTTGTGTCGCCTTCTGCTAAAAACCCTGTAGTTTTGGATCTGACCTTGAAAACTCAAAATCTTCTAATTGAACATGTCATCTCTGAGAATTCCTGATAGCTTTTCCCTTGTAGTTATTTTTTTAAAAAAAAATTTGCCTTGTAAGTGTATCTTGGGCTTTATAATGATCATATATCAATGGAGTTTTTAGATTTTAAGATTCAATGTTTTGATTCCAAAGTGTTTACTTATTTACTTTTTCTGTCATCTTTGAATTTGAATTTGAATCTGAAGATTATATTTTGGCATAGGATTTTTGAGTAATTCCAAACTCACTCCTCGTTAGAGCATTTTAATAAGAAGAGTCTTGGTTTAATTTTTTAACCGAGGAAATTGAACTAATTTTGTATAAACGATCGGAGGTAGATTCCAACCGGTTCCTTTAGTTTTGAGAAATATATGTTCATAATCATTTTTGTTCTATGACCAGGAGTCTATCTCAATGGGTTCTAAGTACTTTTAATTCATATGAATTTGTAAGTCGAAGCCTTTATGCAAAAAGGTGTAATGATTTATTTTGTTTTTCAAAAAAACTCATAGGGCCATTTATTAAAAGAAGGCAAATATTTACACAATGAAAGGATTGTAAACTTGGTCCAAATCAGCCCAAGTCCAATCTGAGAATGAAAAAAAAAAAAAAAGCCTAAGCTACTAACTAAATTAAAAACAAAAGGAAAGTGCAGCACTAGGAAAGTGGAAGACCAAAGGTTTGTTCTAGAAAGCTCAAAGGCTCGTCCTATCACGCCGGAGGAAGCTCATCAGAGAGATTTCTGATGTTGTCGTCCAGTTCTGAAGGTTAAGCCCAAATCTATAAAGCTTCTATTCTCTTTCTTTACTCATACATCTCACCTTCTCCCATTTGAAAAAGTAGATTCTCAACTGAATTTATGAGGGGATTCCATTGTTAGCAGTTTCAAAGCTCTCACCAGACGCTTTGGAATCCAAAACCCAAACGACAAAGGTCTACCTCAGCCTATCATCCGTATTTTATTTTTGGAATACAAAACCCAAACGACAAAGGTCTACTTCATCATATCAGCCTAGCAAAATGGTGTAATGAATAGGATGTCTCCCATTTATTTTTGGCATCTTATCGAGGAACTTCGGTCCTCAAATGTCTAACTCAGGGGAAGTAAATCAACTTTAATATAGGATAAAATGCAATAGATGGAATACATATATATATATACGATTTTGAACAAGATCTAAGGCAAGCTAGAATAATTAAAGAAACTTTATCATATAGTCAGCAAAGTGAGTTTAGACGCATAGAAAAAGAAATTAGAGCAATAAAAAATTATATAAAATTTCTAAGAAATAGAATTAGATATTTTCCTTTAGGTTAAAAATATATGAGACAAAATAAATTAGTAAGAAGCACTAGAAATACCAATAATATAATTAGATTACGTTATCAAGCTATAAGAGAAATTCAACTTTTTCAAAAAGCATTAAATAACAGACTAGCACAATTGAATGAAAACGAAGACTTATTAAAAGACAATATGCCGGAATACCTAGAATTAAAAAATTATCTAATTATTGAGTTATATAGAACTAGAGAATCCATATTAGAACATAAAGAAAGAATTAATTATTTAACAGAATATCTTAAGAATATACCGTTAGGATAAGTTTTATGCAACATTCTAAAAGAACTATCAGAAAATACCGAAAAAAGTATAAAAAATTAAGTAAAAGACTATTTTTTATTCAGCAGGCACAAAATTATATACACTTTCTAGAACAAAAATTAGTAGAGGTTATAACTAGATTTAAAATATATTTTGTAGTGACCTTCCCGGTCATTTTCCTTGTTTTCATGTGTTCTCAGAGTTTAGAGCTTTTCTATAACTGCCCCAAGTCATTTATGACTTGCTGGGACTGACAGTTCGGTTCCCGGACAGTTCGTTTGAGATTATTATTTAGACCGAGCACGTTGTAAAATATTAAATTAAATTAAAATTTGGTAAAATGACATAGTTAATTACCTTTCGAAAATGCTTATGACATTTATAAAATTCTTTAGTTATGATATATCTATACTATTTTATAATAGTTTTATAATTTATTAATAATTTAAGTGGAGATAATGAATTTAAATATGTTAAAATAATATTATTATTTTATGGAGGTTTTATTCAAAATAACTTTCTATTAATTATGGTATATTTAAAATATTGTATTTATTTTACCACGAACCTACGCAATACTCGAATATATACAAAACGGATAGATGAATTTGTTATGGACACCTCACTCCACGTGGAAGTGGAGGGGTGCCCATCAACATGGAATTAAGGAGGCGTCATGACTGTAGTTAGTCATGTGTCACCATTTCACAATTCCACTGTGTTGTACACAAATATATATGTATTCGGTGGACAAAATGTAAAATATTACATTTTGTCCACTTTTTCCAATTACCTCTCACCATTATTGATTATTTAAGCTCAATATTGAGCTAATCCATTAAGGTTTGAGCTTAGGGGTTTATATATATTGGGTCCGTGGACTCATTCTCATTGTTTCTACGGCACGTTTTCTTATTTTTATGGTAGTTTTTGTTTACGGTGGTATTGTTGGGATTGGTATTGAGGTTTGAGCTACATTTTGAGCTCAATTTTAGAGGTGCTGATTGTGACTATTGATCATGGGCTGATTTGGGACGCTGTGACGGTTTTGATTTTGCGATTTCGCAAACGGGCCCCAGGTGGACTGTTCGGACATTTTTGTGAACTAATGCAATATGGGTATCAATAGTTATGTTTTGACATGTAGTTTATTATTTTGGTAGCTTGGCAGCAGTCTGAGGCCTCTCGAAAGAGGAAGGCTCCTATTTAACTGGCTTTAGCAAGCGTTCGGCGGCGTCCAGGTAGGCTAAGTTTACCTTCCTTTACACTTAGATTGGGCTTATGTGTGATATATTTATGCTATTGCTCTGGTGTTTTGGGCTGGTATTATAAACTTGGTGGTGGTGGTTTGCTGTGATTTAGGCCTTCTAGGCCGGATAGGGCTATTCGGATACATTCCAGGCCCGTTATCCTCGTGGTACGCCGCAGATGACCTATTGGGGTCGGATAGTATTGTTGTTCTTGATTGATGGTTGGGGAATGTTATTGTTGTACCTTAGTCCAGACTTAGACAGACTTAGCCCAAACTTAGACAAGTATAACTAGACTTGGTTTTCGGGACCCGTTAGTGGGCCTCGTTACCCTTTTTGTTGACTTGTCAAAACTTTGACATCTTTGGGATTAGTTAAGCGCTATATGAATTGTTAGGGTTATGACGAAATTGAATCACCCCGATTATACTCGGTTGGCCTGTTTAACCTTGTTAGTCCCTGATAGCATCGTATTTGACCGGGGTCAGCTAGTTTGACTTAGAACGCTGACCTTCCTTTCCATGAATTATAATGTATATCCAGACTTGTATATACATATTGTTTATAGTAGATAGTTGACCTAAAAGGACCCCGAAATTGACTTGTAGCACGTTGTGGGTTAGCTTCTATGCTTATATACTAGTATTAACTTAGGACTAGGGCGTTCCCCGTTTATCTGATATGATATGACATTTGATTCTGTTCTGGTTACTGGCTATGATGAGTTCGTGTTTGAGTATGGCTACTGATTCAGGTATGATGATTTTGGTTATTGACTATTGGGTGTTCCGGTTGGAGTCCAGCCCCGGATTGAGGTACACTATGAGCTCTGGTACTGGGTACCGTGATTATGATACTATTGTTCTCTGAGTTCTGGTTTGAGTCTGGTAGATATAATATATATGTGGCCTACTGTTATTACCCACTGTGCCCGGTTCGACTCCGGCGTCAGGCCTCTTGTTATTACCCATTGGTGCTGGTTTAAGTCCGGTGAACCCTTGTTGGTAATTGTGGTTACTGGATACAGATGCAGGTTCGAGAAACTGGTGACTATGCATTTACTATTCTTGTGTGTCCCGCCGGTTTATGGGGGCCAGGATGGGTTATTGTTTTCTTCTGTGTGCCTATCGAGTTTATGGGGGGCCAGATAGGCTATGTTTGACTAGTGTGTTTACTTATGCATTTATTTACTCAATTATTCGGTATCACATTTATTTATTTCCTAAGCATATCTACATGCCCCGGCAGTTACTTATGTATTTATTACTTATACCCCAGACTTAGCATGCCGCACTCGTATTTTAGCTTACTTATATTACTTTGAGCTCAGTCGGCCGATGATGCCTACTGAGTACCCGTTGCCCCGGTACTCATACTGCACTTATGCATCTTTTTCCCCGATGCAGATCCAGGCACTAGCCGACGATTTTGATGTGCCGCTCTTCTCAGCACTGATTCCGAAGCAGGGTAGGCTTACTGACGTCCGAGGCAGATCCTACTCCATCTTCTACTGTATAGTCTTTTGCTCTCGAGACTGTTGTACTTGTTATATATATTTGGTTTCTGTCTTGCATTTCGATATGTCTAGTAGTGGCTCTTGTACCGACCTCACCAGGTCTTGGAAGGGTTCTTGACTTTATACATATTGTCCTCTTCCTTCTCAGTCTCGATATGGGTTTATTTTGGTTCTGTTTTTCTTTATATTTCTAGCATGCTTATTAGTACGGTTACTCCACCTCATCTCTGTTCTTCTGAGATTCCACCCGTTAGCCCATCGCTTGTCGCTCAGGGCTAGGGTTTGGATTGCTTATTGGTGGGTTACGGTAGGCGCCATCATGACTCAAATATTGGGTCGTGACAGCTTGGTATCAGAGCCTAGGTTGTATGGGTAGTGTTGGTACATGAGCCAATGCGTGGTAGAGTCCTGCGGATCGGTGCAGGGACGCTTGTATCCTATCCTCGGGAGGCTACGGAGCATTTTTAGGGGAGTCTCTCATTTTCTTGACTCATGTCCGTGCGTTGGGTCTATGTTGGTTTCTGAATTTCATTTGGTTCTCTCTTTAGGCAGATGGTTAAGACGCATGGTGCGAGAGCCAGGGATCGGGACCCCGAGCCTGCAGCGAGGGCTCCTGTTAGGGGCCGAGGTCGACCCAGAGGTTGGGGGAAGGGCAGAGCAGCAGCCCCAAGACGAGGTCATACTATGGATCAGTCATCATCCAATCCCGTTATAGCTCCAGATGTTTCGCCGCCACAGCAGCCGGTGGGCCAGGGAGCAGCCTAGGCTCTACCTGGATTTATTGATGCTTCAGTGTTCTGAGATACTCTGGTGCAGTTGCTAGGATTAGTTGGAGTACCATCAGCCGAGGGAGCCCATCCAGCAGTACATGGAGTTGGTATTTGTGCACAGCCTACAGCTGCAGCACCTAGAGTAGAGGTACCACCTGTACCAGTAATTCCACAGGTGGTAGTAGCTCAGCCAGTTATGTCTGTCGAGGAGCAGAAAATGTTGAGTCATTTTTTGAGACTAGATCCACCTAGATTTACTGGTACTCCAGTGAGGATGCATATGAGTTCTTGTCAGTTGCGAGGATAGACTGAGAAATTTGGGATTGGTACAGCCTCGTGGTGTTGATTTCGTGGCGTATCAGTTTGATACTGCAGCGAGGAGATGGTGGAGGGGACATCTTAATTCCAGGCCAGCGGGATATCCGCCGGTTACCTGGACCTAGTTCTCCGAGATTTTCTTGGGAGAGTATATGCCCCGTACTATGCAGGAGCGGCTCAGGGATGAGTTTTCCAGATTGACTCAGGGTTCATTATCTGTCGCCGAGTATGAGGCTAGGTTTCATGATCTTGCTAGGCACGCTACTTCTATTTTTCCTGATGAGTATGAGAGAGTTAGATGTTTTGTCAGGGGACTGAGATTGCCACTCCGCAGGGCTACCCAGAGTTTAGTGACTTCAGGGAAGTCATTCACAGAGATTACTGAGCATGTATACTCTATTGAGGAGATGGATCGCGAGGCCCAAGGGGGCAGCGACAAGAGACCTCGTGTCCAAGGTAGTTTCAGTGGGAGCCATAGTGGTTCGCAGTTCAGAGGTCGTTGTTTCCAATTTCAGGGTAGGTACCCACAGCAGTAGTATCAGTTCTTTCAGCGACAGGGTCAGCCTAGTAGGCCCGTACAGTCAGCCTTGTAAATTTTTGATAGGGGTCAGCCCACCTATAGTGGTTCTGGTAGTTAGCCTCAGAGACGTGCTCAGTCCAGTTCATCGACTAGAGGTGGTCATATCGGATCAGCCGGATCTTCTAGGCCTAGCAAGGAGCCAGGAGCATGTTATACTTGTGGGTTTGTCGGTCATTTCACACGTGAGTGTCCTCAGCGCAAGGCGATTGAGCCTTCACTTCAGACGACACAGCCTATCAGATCTATATCGCCAGTAGGCAGAGGTGGTGCACAGGGTCGTCGGGGTGGTCCCCAGGGTTCTCGAGGTGGAGCGCAGGGAGGTCGAACTGGTAGTCAGGTTGGTGCTCAGAATAGTGGTAGCCAACATCAGTTGTATGCCGTGCCGGCTAGGCCGGAGGCTGAGGCTTCGGATGCGGTGATTACAGGTATAATTTTCGTATGCCACCAGCCAGCTTCTGCATTATTTGATCCTGGATCCACGTTTTCTTATGTATCTACTTATTATGCACCATGGTTGGGTTTATGTTCTGAGTTCTTATATGTACCCTTACATGTATCTACCCCCGTTGGTGATTCCTTAGTAGTGGATCGGGTATATAGATCTTGTCTGGTGACTGTTCGGGAGTTTGAGACTCGGGTTGATTTTATTGTATTGGCCATGGTAGACTTTGATGTGATTCTGGGCATGGACTGGTTGTCTTTCCATCATGCAGTCTTGGATTGCTTTGCCAAGACCGTGACCTTAGCCATGCCTGGTGTACCCCCGGTAGTATGGCAGGGTTTTATTAGTCGCACATCGACAGGGATTATTTCATATGTTCGTGCTCGTAGATTGATGTCGAGGGGATGTGATTCATTCCTTGCGTATGTTCGGGATGCTAGCATTGAGAGTCCGTCACTTGACTACATCCCGGTTGTTCATGAGTTTCCTGATGTATTCTCGACTGACCTACCTGGCCTTTCTCTCGAGCGTGATATAGAGTTCATTGTTGACCTCGAGCCGGGCACCCGACCTATTTCTATAGCTCCTTATTGTATGGCTCCTGCTGAGTTGAGAGAGTTGAGTACTCAACTTGAGGATCTTTTGGGAAAGGGTTTTATCAGGCCGAGTGTGTCGCCGTGGGGTGCTCCAGTTCTATTTGTAAAGAATAAGGATAGGTCTATGCGAATGTGTATCGATTACAGGCAGCTAAATAGGGTGACGGTGAAGAATAAGTATCCTATGCCTCGTATCGATAGTTTGTTTGATCAACTTCAGGGTGCAGCAGTATTCTCGAAGATATATTTGAGATCTGGATATCATCAGTTGAGAGTTAGGGATGAGGACGTCCCAAAGATAGCCCTCAGGACTCGGTACGGCCATTATGAGTTCCTGGTGATGTCTTTTGGGTTGACTAATGCCCCAGCAGCGTTCATGGATTTGATGAATCGTGTATTCAGGTCATACTTGGACTCCTTTGTGATTGTGTTTATTGACGACATCTTGGTTTATTCAAAGAGCAGCAAGGAGCATGAACAGCATTTGAGGATTTTGCTCCACACTTTAAGAGATCATCGGCTTTATGCCAAGTTCTCAAAATATGAGTTCTGGCTTGAGTCGGTAGCTTTCTTAGGGCATATTGTATCCAGACACGGTATCATGGTAGACCCAGCAAAGATCGAGGCTATTCGAGGTTGGGCTAGGCCCACATCACTTATTGAAGTTCGCAGTTTTGTTGGGTTGACAGGGTACTACAGGCGATTTGTTGAGGGATTCTCTTCTATTGCATCTCCTATGACCAGACTAACTAGGAAGGAGGTTCCGTTTCAGTGGTCTGAGGATTGTGAGGCGAGTTTTCTGAAGCTCAAGGTTCGACTTACTTCTGCCCCTGTGTTGACTCTTCCAGTTGAGGGTGAGGGTTTCATTGTGTATTGTGATGCGTCTGGTATCGGTTTGGGATGTGTTCTGATGCAATGGGGTAGTATCATTGCTTATGCATCGAGGCAGCTGAAAGTGCACGAGCGTAACTATCCCACTCATGATTTAGAGTTAGCAGCGGTTGTGTTTGCACTATGAATTTGGAGGCATTATCTCTACGGTGTTCGTTGTGAGATCTTTACAGACCACCGCAGTCTTCAGCATGTTATGACTCAGAGGGATCTTAATTCGAGGTAGCGCAGGTGGATTGAGTTGTTAAAGGACTATGATATCTCTATTCTCTATCATCCGGGCAAGGCGAATGTGGTAGCAGACGCCTTGAGTCGGAAGGCAGTGAGTATGGGTAGCTTAGCCTTTATTCCAGTCTCTCAGTGACCATTGGCTTTGGACATTCAGTCCTTAGCTAAATCGATGGTGTGTTTGGATATTTCTGACCCCGGAAGGGTTATCGCCTGTATTGGTGCTAGATCTACCTTGCTGGAGCGAATTCAGAGTTGTCAGTTTGAGGATAGCGGTCTCCGGAGCATTCGAGATCAGGTATTGAGTGGTGAGTTTGAGAGAGCTACCTTGGGTTCTGATGGTGTTCTGAGGTTTAATGGTCATATTTGTGTTCTGAGGGTTGGAGATTTGATTCAGTTGATTCTGCACGAGGCGCATAGTTCCAGATATTCTATTCACCCTGGGACAGCTAAGATGTATTGGTATCTGAGGCAGCACTATTGGTGGAGTGGTATGCGTAGAGATATTGCAGGGTTTGTAGCTTGATGCCTCTGTTGTCAGCAGGTAAAAGCCGAGCACCAGAGACCTGGTGGATTGCTTCAGCAGCTGCCCATTCCTGTGTGGAAATGGGAGCGGTTCACTATGGATTTCATTGTTGGATTGCCTCGCACCTCCCGTGGTTTTGATAGTATTTGGGTTATTGTAGATCGGTTGACTAAGTCTGCAGATTTTCTCCCTGTTCGAGTTTCCTACAGTGCTGAGAGATTAGCTCGTGTATATATTCAGGAGGTGGTTCGCCTACATGGAGTGCCAATATCTATTATCTCAGACTGAGGGTCTCAGTTTACCTCCAGTTTCTGGCAGACTTTCCAAGAAGAGTTGGGTACTCAGGTGGACCTTAGTACTGCATTTCACCCTCAAATTGACGGGCAGTCAGAGCGGACTATTCAGGTATTAGAGGATATGCTTCGTGCTTGTGTGTTAGACTTTAGGGGTCAGTGAGATCAGTTCTTACCTTTAGCGGAATTCGCGTATAATAATAGCTTCCACTCCAGCATTCAAATAGATTCGTTTGAGGCTTTGTATGGTAGACTGTGTCGGTCTCCAGTTGGATGTTTGAGACTTCAGAAGTCAGTCCTCGTGGCACAGATTTGCTCCGAGAGTCTTTGGACCTAGTTCGGGTGATTCAGGACAGGTTGCGGACAGCTCAGAGTAGACAGAGGAGTTATGCTGGCCGTAGACATCCGTTGAAATTTAGAGTTGGTGATAGGGTTTTCTTAAGAGTATCGCCCATGAAAGGCGTGATGCAGTTTAGTAGGAGGGTTAAGCTTAGCCCCAGATATATTGGACCCTTTGAGATTCTGCGGACAATCGGGGAGGTAGCATATGTGTTGGCTTTACCTCCATCCTTTTCAACTATTCACCCAGTATTTCATGTTTCTATGTTGCAACAGTACATTCCGGATGAGTCGCATATGCTTCGGTGGGACTCAGTTCAGTTAGACGATAAGTTAACATTTGTGGAGGAGCTTGTGACCATTTTAGCCAGAGATGTCAGACGGTTATGCACCCGGGACATTCCAGTGGTTAAGGTACAGTGGCGTCACCGTCTGGTTGAGGAGGCTACCTGGGAGCTTGAACGTGATATGCGAGCCTAGTATCCCTACTTATTCATGTCTTTAGGTATGTGCTTATTCTTGACTTTTACGGACGAAAGTCCTTTTAGTAGTGGATATTGTAATGACCTTCCCGGTCATTTTCCTCGTTTTCATGTGTTCTCAGCGTTTAGAGCTTTTCTATAACTGCCCCAAGTCATTTATGACTTGCTGGGACTGACAGTTCGGTTTTCGGGCAGTTCGTTTGAGATTATTATTTAGACCGAGCACGTTGTAAAATATTAAATTAAATTAAAATTTGCTAAAATGACATAGTTAATTATCTTTCGAAAATGTTTATGACATTTATAAAATTCTTTAGTTATGATATATCTATACTATTTTAGAATAGTTTTATAATTTATTAATAATTTAAGCGGAGATAGTGAATTTAAATATGTTAAAATAATATTATTATTTTATGGAGGTTTTATTCGAAATAATTTTTTATTAATTATGGTATATTTAAAATATTGTATTTATTTTACCACGAACCTACTCAATACCCGAATATATACAAAACGGATAGATGAATTTATTATGGCCACCTCACTCCACGTGGAAGTGGAGGAATGCCCATCAACATGGCATTAAGGAGGCGTCATGACTGTAGTTAGTCATGTGTCACCATTTCAAAATTCCACTGTGTTGTACATATATATATATATATATATATATGTGTGTGTGTGTGTGTGTGTGTGTGTGTGTGTGTGTGTGTGTGTGTGTGCGCATTCGGTGGACAAAATGCAAAATATTACATTTTGCCCACTTTTTCCAATTACCTCTCACCATTATTGATTATTTAAGCTCAATATTGAGCTAATCCATTAAGGTTTGAGCTTAGGGGTTTATATATATTAGGTTCGTGGACTCGTTCTCATCATTTCTACGGTACGTTTTCTTATTTTTATGGTAGTTTTCGTTTACGGTGGTATTGTTGGGATTGGTATTGAGGTTTGAGCTACATTTTGAGCTCAATTTGAGAGGTGCTAGTTGTGACTATTGATCACGGGGTGATTTGAGACGCTGTGAAGATTTTGGTTTTGCGATTCCGCAAGCGGGCCCCACGTGGACTATTCGGACATTTTTTTGAACTAATGCAATATGGGTATCAATAGTCATGTTTTGACATGTAGTTTATTATTTTGGTAGCTTGGCAGCAGTCAGAGGCCTCTCGAAAGGGGAAGGCTCCTATTTAACTGGCTTTAGCAGGCATTCGACAGCGTCGAGGTAGGCTAGGTTTACCTTCCTTTACACTTAGATTGGGCTTATGTGTGATATATGTATGCTATTGTGCTGGTGTTGTGGGCTGGTATTATAAACTTGGTGGTGGTGGTTTGCTGTGATTTAGGCCTTCTAGGCCGGATAGGGCTATTCGGATACATTCCAGGCCCGTTATCCTCGTGGTACGCCGCAGATGACCTATTGGGGTCGGATAGTATTGTTGTTGTTGATTGCTGGTTGGGGAATGTTGTTGTTGTACCTTAGTCCAGACTTAGACAGACTTAGCCCAAACTTAGACTAGACAAGTATAACTAGACTTGGTTTTCGGCACCCGTTAGTGGGCTTCGTTACCCTTTTTGTCGACTTGACAAAACTTTGACATCTTTGGGATTAGTTAAGCGCTATATGAATTGTTAGGGTTATGACGGGATTGAATCACCCCGATTATACCCGGTTGGCCTGTTTAGCCTTGTTAGTCCCTGATAGCACCATATTTGACCGGGGTCGGCTAGTTTGACTTAGAACGCTGACCTGCCTTTCCATGACTTATAATGTATATCCATACTTGTATATACATATTGTTTATAGTAGATAGTTGACCTAGAAGGACCCCGAAATTGACTTGTAGCACGTTGTGGGTTAGCTTCTGTGCTTATATACTAGTATTGACTTGGGACTAGGGCGTTCCCCGTTTATCTGATATGATATGACATTTGATTCTGTTCTGGTTACTGGCTATGATGAGTTCCTATTTGAGTCCGGCTACTGATTCAGGTATGATGATTTTGGTTATTGACTATTGGGTGTTCCGATTCGAGTTCGGCCCCGGATTAAGGCACATTATGAGCTCTGGTACTAGGTACCGTGATTATGATACTGTTGTTCTCTGAGTTCCGGTTCGAGTCCGGTAGATATGATATATATGTGGCCTATTGTTATTACCCACTGTGCCCGGTTTTACTCCGGCGTCTGGCCTCTTGTTATTACCCATTGGTACCGGTTTAAGCCCGGTGCACCCTTGTTGGTTATTGTGGTTACTGGATACAGTTACAGCTTTGAGACACTGGTGACTATGCATTTACTATTCTTGTGTGTCCCGCCGGTTTATGGGGGCCAAGCTGGGTTATTGTTTTCTTCCATGTGCCTATCGAGTTTATGGGTCCCAGATAGGTTATGTTTGACTTGTGTGTTTACTTATGCATTTATTTACTCAATTATTCGGTATCACATTTATTTATTTCCTAAGCATATCTACATGCCCCGGCAGTTACTTATGTATTTATTACTTATACCCCAGACTTAGCATGCACCCTCGTATTTTAGCTTGCTTATATTACTTTGAGCTCAGTCGGCCGATGATGCCTACTGAGTACCCGTTGCCTCGGTACTCATACTGCACTTATGCATCTTTTTCCCCGATGCAGATCCGGGCACTAGCCGACGATTTTGACGTGCCGCTCTTCTCAGCACTGATTCCGGAGCAGGGTAGGCTTACTGACGTTCGAGGCAGATCCTGCTCCATTTTCTACTGTATAGTCTTTTACTCTCGAGACTTTTGTACTTGTTATATATATTTGGTTTCTGTCTTGCATTCTGGATATGTCTAGTAGTGGCTCTTGTACCGACCTCACCAGGCCTTGGGAGGGGTTCTTGACTTTATATATATTGTCCTCTTCCTTCTCAGTCTCGGTATGGGTTTATTTTGGTTCTGTTTTTCTTTATATTTCTAGCATGCTTATTAGTACGGTTACTTCCACCTCATCTCTGTTCTTCTGAGATTCCACCCGTTAGCCCGTCGCTTGTCGCTCCGGGCTAGGGTTTGGCTTGCCTATTGGTGGGTTATGGTAGGCGCCATCATGACTCAAATATTGGGTCGTGACATATTTGGAACTAGAAATAGAGACACATTTAATTAGTCAGGTAGCTGATTATTATAAGTATATAGAAAAATAAATTAGTCTAGTTAAAAACGATATCCAAGCCCAAGAATATTTAATATCGGTAATAATAATTTCCTTTAAAAATATATAGTATATGAAAAGAGACGATAACTATCATAATTACATAAAACATTATAATACTCAAATACACAATTCATATAAACAAGTAGAAACACTTCAAGGAATAAGAACAGAATTAGAAAAACATTTAATAGAATTTGATAAAGAAACAAATAAGAACTTTAGAGAAGTATCTATAGAAATCCATCATCAAAGGTGTGGATAAAGAAATATAATTAAATTACAACTTTTTAATATAGTTAGAGATATTAGAAGTATAATAAGCTATAGACACCTCTTTAAAGAACATCTTAACGATTTTCCATTAGGATAAAAGTAAATGAAAACACACCCTTTTGCTAGACAAGTACAAGCTAATAATTGGATATATAATACACAAGTTATAAGATTAATTTACGCACAAAAACACTATAGTAATTTAAAGAAATCTCTCAAAAAATTAAAGACATTAAATTAAAAGAATTAAATCAAATCGAAAGTAAAATCTATTGGGAATTACAAGGAACTGAATCAGATATTGAAGAACTTAAAAGGTGGTTAAAGTGGTATAAAAACCAACCATTCTGGATCTCTCTAGGTTAAACGACATAGCTAATCTAAAGAAATTAGAATATTTAGACTTACAAATAATACCAGAAAAGAAGTAAAAACGTTTAAAAGACAACTCTTCAATTAGGTGTAATTTTAGTAACGGCGAACATATACTACATAGTGACGACGCACATTTAAATAGTATAATAGACTTATTGATAAATTTAGCAGAAAACATTCAAAAAGACAATTCTATAATTTTAGAAATTCTTGAAGTCTTGCAAGCAAAACAAACAAAAACATTTAGTGCTATACTAGCCAATTTAGACTTTATTAAAGCTCAACAATCCAAAATAGGAAAGAAACAAATAAACAAGATATCTTCTGAAGACTTAAATAAAATATTTAGAGAATTAAAAGATTTAAAGGTTGAAATAGCACAAGTTAAATCTATAACTCTTTCATGAATGATCCTTTTTATAAAGAAATAATCCAGCAAGGACAAAAAATCCAACCAAACCCGAAAGGATTAATAGATTATCAACCACAAGGAAAATCAGACCAAATAATAATAAAGCAAAATAATACAATAATACTTTTGTTATTAGCAATAAATAAGAATCTAGAAAATATAGCAAAACATAAAACTCCACAGAAAATCCCAGAAATAAATATAGAAGAAATAAATAAAAACATAGAAAGGCTTATTAAAGAAAAATATCCCCCAGTACCAGAGAAAACTATTAGTGAATTAACAGAACAATTAAAGAAAGTAGAAGTCACCCCAAATAAAGAAAGAACACAAGTAAGAAAGACTAAAACATGGACTTTTTATCAAGTAGTAGAACAGAAGAAAACAGACCCAGCAGCAGCAGCGGAGGGTTCGTCCAAAACAGACCTGGAACAACATAATAAGTAGGCTTATGAATAATAATTCAAGACAAAATATAGGACAACAATTTGATGACGTAATAGACATAGATAGAGATATACAGATTTTTCAACAGAATAGTTTAAGATTATTAAATCCTAAAGTGTTATATAACGCTGGAATATTTTCACAAAAGGCCCAACTTTACAGACACTATAGAGAAGAACAAATGTGTGTAATAGGAAAAGACAATCACCATTTAAATTTAATAAGTCCAGATTCTACGAAAGAAATAATAAGAACAAATATGAATTTAATGCACATGGGTTTACTAGTAATAGGACTGAAAGGATTAACTAGAAAGAATTTAGGAACCAAAGTATTAATAACCATTTATGATGATAGATGGTCAGACCCTAAAAGATCCATAATAGGATTAACAGAAGTAGATATGACTAATAATGGAGGAATTTTCTATTGTAGTCCAGACTATATGATAAATTCAGAAGAATTTGGTAAACATATAAAAGTAGGATTCCAGACTAAAGGATATGAAGATATGAATAGAGGAAATAATTTATTAGCATGTGTAGGATTTATTGAAAAATAATCAAGTAATAGTAATACTAGATTTAGACTTAAAATAGATGATGTAGTAGAATTAATGAAAAATAAAGGAATTAGATTAATGAAACCTTTAAAAATAGAACAAGAAACCTATGCAGGATTAGAATGGAATTTAGAACAACCCAAGACACAAGAAATCCTTAAATCAACAGATCATTTAATGTACACTAATAGGAAAGGTGAGACATCTATTAGATTTTTAGACTACAATCCTGAAACTCAAAAAGATGAGGAAGAAATAGAAAAATCAGAAATGATGAATATAATAGAAGACCTACCAGAAGAATTTGCAGTAGACATAGCAATACAGACTGCCCAAGAACTATATAGAATTAATAAAAATAAAACCTTTAAATGTAAAGGATGTAAAATAGGACGATTACATATCTCCCAAGTAGAAGATCATTTCAAATACTGTAAGTTAAGAACAGATAACTTAGGATATCAACTTGAAGAAAATATTCATCAAGATAATAGTTTAGATGATGAGGACGATACTAATAAAAGAATTTATGGAGTCGGATACATCTAGTTCAAGCCCATTTCAAAAAACAACATCAGGATATACTGTACAAACAAATACAGGAAATGTACCCAGACATAGAGTATATAGAATAAACCCAGATACAGAAACTGAAAGAATAAGACCTGTAGGAAAAAGAATGCCTATAGAAGAGCCTGTTCAACTCCAGGAAGGAGGTAGTAAAGGAAAAATATTAAATATAGCAGCACAAGATCCTCAAGCATGGAACACAGTAATAGACTTATGGAAAGGAATAGTTGTAGCAGACTATATAAAAACTTATCAAGAAACGGATGGAGAGACTATGTATAGATACATGGAGACATTTTTAGGAGAATCTACTAAAGGATTATGGGAAGCTTTTAAAACAGAATTCCCACAAGAATTCCAAGAATTAGTAGATATGGGAGCTAATCCTTATAATTTTACAAATAAAGTACATAGCCTAATAACATGAGAAGACCCAAATAGCGGTTTGCTAGTATTACAAAGAAAATCTTTAATACAATTAGAACAATTAAGTATCAGTAATTGGCACCATATAAAGTTTTTTTTAAATGATTATTTTTATTATTGCACTAGAAGTGGAAACGCTTTTGATCAGACATTAGGTAAAAAATTATTTAATAAACTGTCAGGAGCATTAGGAAGAGAAATAGAAAGACGATGGAATGAAAGGGAAGGAGTAATACAAAATCCCAACGCTAGATGGTCTATTGGACATAGAATACAACATATAATAGAAATATTACAAGAAAAATGTACTAACATACAAATTCAAAAACAGTTAAAGAAAGGAGAGACTAGTTTTTGTAAAAGCATATATACTACCCAAAGTTATGACGAAAAATATCAGAAAAGACAAACCCCAAAGAGTTATAAGAAATCATACTACCCAAAGAATAATTACAGAAGGAAAAGTTATTATCTAAGAAAATCAACAGCTAAAAAACCATACTTAAATAAAAATAGGCATGTTAGGAAATATAAGAATGATAAAAGCTACAAAAACACTTTAGAATGTTTCACTTGTGGAAGCACAGATCATTTAGCAAATACTTGCCCAAAAAGAAATAATACAAGAACAAGAAATTCTCGATTAATAGAAGATTTTCAAGAAACCTTAATTAATGTCGATAAATATATGTCAGACAATGAAAGTATTTATTCCATAGTTAGTATAGATAATAATGAACCATATAATTCCTCAGACTCAAAAGATGACAATATTCTTAATGAGGTAAATCTTAATGACTCACATTTAGAACCAACTAATTTTGATTTAGTAAATATAATAGACTCTAATTTAACTAATATAAATAAAGAATGTATGCATGAATTTGAAAGAAAAGGTTTAGATAGTAACCAGTGTTTTATTTGTAAATGATATCCAGATAAAAATAGAAGGGTAAAATGTCAATTCTGTTATATAGAAGGATGCACTCCTTGTATAGAAAAAATCATAGGACAAAAACTAATACAAAAGACAACAAGTAATGAATTACATAAAGAAACCATTAAAGAAGTAGCAAGTTCTTCAACTAATTACATAACAGAAAAAGATAAAATAGTTGAACTAACAAAAAGAATAAAGAACTTAGAAGAAAGAATAACAAAATTAGAAAAAGGTAAAAATAAGATAGAAGAATATAAAGAAGAAGCATTCTATCTATAAAGAAGAAGCAGAATTACTAAATGAAGAAGCTTTTGACGGTTTAGTATGTAATGAAGATAAGAAATTAAGTGCAATTAAAATACTAACATAGATAAAAATACAAGATTATGAAATAGAAACTCCAGGAGTAGTAGACTCAGGATGTACACAATGTATAATAAATCAAAGACTTTTGCCAAAACATCTTATAAATAATTTTAAAGAACCTCAGCTATCCATGCAAACGGATGGAACACATAATACTTACAGACATTTTGTAAAAAATGCGGTAATTAATTTTAGTAATACATGTTCTAATTATAAAACAGTATATAAACTAGGAATAATGTTAACTAGAGACTTAAATATTAAAGCAGATTTTGTAATAGGCTTAGACTTTATGATCAGAAATAATGGAGGATGTTTTATAACTAGAGACGGAGTAATTTTTACAAAAAATATTACAATAACTCCAGCATTTTTTGGAAGAAATGTACAAAGAAATACAAAGGTAACCAAAGACTCTAATCTTCAAAAATCCCCACAAGAACTATGTGATAAAGGCACAGATTGTACCTGTAAAACAGGAACAATAATGTTAGAAGAATTAGACCTAGATAAAGAAGCTGATGAAACAGAGTTATTCAATAATATTATAGATAAAAACTATACTCTCATGGAAACAAATATAGATAATTACAACTTTAAGAAAGGAATTCAACAGATAGGAATAATCAAAAATCAAGAAGATTTGCAAAAAATAATCCAAAAATTAGACGATATCGACATAATAGGAGAAAAACCCTTAGAACATTGGAAGAATAACCAAATAGAATGAAAATTAGAAATTATAAACCCAGAATATACGGTTAAAACAGTCGCAATACAAGCTACTAATGAAGATTTAAAAGACTTTGAAATACAAATTAAAAAATTACTTGACCTAGGAGTAATTAGAAGATCAAAGTCAAAACATAGGTCGGCAACTTTTATGGTTAGAAATCATAGCATATATATATATATAAAGTGAAAAGCATGTCAATCACAAGGGCAGATTTAGTATATATGATGGGGGTTTCCAAGAACCCAACAAATTTAGAGGTAGAGGTAGACCGAAGAAGTAGTGGAGGGAGGTGATTAGACATGACATGGCTCAATGTTATATCTGTAGGTTTTTGTATCTAGGAGCTTTCCCTAATTTTCTTTGTACTGTTTTCAGCATCTTCTTGATGCCAATCAATATAACTATTACTTCATCAAAAAAAAAAAAAAAAAAAGACATGACATGAAGCAGTTTCAGCTTACCGATGACATGACCATAGATAGGAAGGTGTGGAGGAGGCGAATTAGGGTAGAAGAATAGTGGTAGGAGTGTGTCATTGCTAGTAGGAAGGACTTTGTTTTGTTATCCGTGCTAGTAGTTGTAGTACTAATATTATTTCAGTGTGTGTTATTGTTTGTCGTATTACTTGGCGAGTCTTGTTTATGTTATTATTGGGTGTGGTAATTCCTATTGTTTCTTGTCCGTTTACTATTTCTTTTCTAGACTATTTTATCTTGAGCCGGGAATCTGTCGAAAACAGTCTCTCTATCTCACCTCGGAGGTAGTGGTATGGACTGCATACACTTACCCTCCCCAGACCCCACTTAGTGGGAATATACTGGTTATTGTTGCTGTTGTATATAAGAAATACGACTTGGAAATCCAATAACAGAATGTGATGTTGCTCCAGTGACAAAGCTTTGCTGCCCTCTTGGTCAACCACCATGTACTATTTTTGTTACTTGTTATTTTTTAATTTGAGATGAATGAGAACCACTTTGTGCGAAAATACTGGGTATGTTGTTGTTGAGATGAATGAGAACCCAAAAACTTTAAATTCTTAATACACCTCTGGTCAATCGAGTTCCAATGGTCATTTCAAAATTTGTTTCTCCTATTATCTAAAAGTTGAGTCATAAAGTTTTTATCAAATTGGTATATGACTTTGCAACTACTTCTCACTGCTGACTGATTAATGAGACTCATCTGGCAAGATAGACCTAAAGGTTTCCTAGTTTGCACAATATCAACAAACATTAATGACACACAAATATGACAACTTCAAAAATGGAAGAGGTTCCAAGGTCCAAACATTACAGCATTCAAGGTACATATTGCAATAGTAACATGTCCAGAAGGGGGCAAACTCAGAACTCAGAAACGAAAAACAAAGATCATAACCTTGCAAATTACTTGGGAGTCCTTTATATTTGTTTTCCATCAAAGACGATCCATGATATGTAGACCAGGATGAAACAATTAAAACATGCATTCCGCTTGTGATGAAACTTTCCCTTTTCAAAGGATGGCAGAAAAAGCAAATTGATGAAAATATCCAAACTGTGTGTTGGGTATTATTTGTTCTCTGTTTACCTCCACAAGGATAACATCATTTGTGCAGCAACAAGAAAAGAACAGAATGGAAAAGTAGGAAATCAAAGCATTATATTGTAACCTGAGAGGTTAATCCTGATTCTTTCACGTGAGCATGCAAAAGGCCAGGCTCCTACAAACAGGTTCCATTGCATCTGCTTTTAAATTCTTTCATATGCAAAAGTTTATGTACAGGAGCTAAACCTTTTTTTTTTCTAAAAAAAGAGAAAGCACTAAACCTAACCTGACTGTTAATTCTTTCAGATGCAAAACAGGTCCCATGTCTCACTGAAGTTAAACCTGAAAACTTGCTAGAAATTGACACATTAACCAATTATTTGCCCATTCATCTAAATGCCATTTATAATGACAAATCTTCTTAGATACGAGTCAGAAATACCAAACTGCTTAAAGCACGATAAATTCAAAGCAGACAACTAAAGTACATGGACAGTCTTGGCACTCCATTTAAAAGAATATCAAATTAAAGGTTGGCCATGAAATTTGTACTTTTTCTGGAGCTGAGCACCGGAAATCACGTTTTTTGGCCATAACATTCCAGAATATTCCAGGATTCAACTTAATTCCGGAATTTTTAGAAATTTGAAAAACAACAAAAAGGTGTTTCCATTTTGACTCCAAATTACTCACAAAAATTCAAAAACAACTCCAATTTGTATTCATGGCCAAACACTAGTCCAATTTTCAAATATCATTTGAAAACAAAAACTACTTTTTTAAAATACTCACAGTTTTCATGGCCAAACACCCCCTAGGCGACTCAATTTCATCCACCCTGACAACAGAAGATCGAATGCTTTGCCTAGGATATATTCTCAATAAAGAAGTTAAGGAAGGTAACAATCTCTAAAGGCCATTTCTTTCTTCTTCCTCACTTTTTTACCTGCTACTTGAGCTGCATTAGGACACAAGTAAGATACCTCCAATCTTAAGAACGTTCCCCATAATTTATAAAGCCCCAAGCAGCAACCAGAAATGGTCCTCCTCCCAACTTTTTGTTTTTGTTACCCTCAAAAAAGGTTCCTGCAAACTGTTGCTAGGAGTCTTGACCTTGTTTTATAACTCGCAGAAGCAATTAGACTAGAGCACTGAACAATAGATGGAAAGACTTCATATCCACTGATTTGGTTTCTGATGAATATACTTTCTTTCCGAAGATTTTTTTCTTTCTTTTTATCTTATTCTTTGGCTGCATCCTGCAATCGAGGAGAAGACCAATGTAACAAGCAAACTAGGCATTCAGGTACTGTATGCTCAGAGTCAAAACACAGTGGTTCACTTAAAGTTTTAACAAATAAGTTCCATGATTCCAATAAGCACACAGCACAACCACAGAGGCCCTTTACCTTCCCAATTTCTTGTCTCTTCTTAATTGTTAACTAACAATACTCCCGCACAATACTTTTCTGATCCATCAAACAACAATAGGTGTAGAGTTCCTGGAATCTCATACACAAAGACCAGAAAACAAATAATCTTGCTGAAAGCAACCTCTTGATCTTAAAGTGATAGCCTACTTTCTACAAACTGTACAAGGGTCTAAGAGATTACTCCACAAATCAAAGTCACAAGATCTTTGGTTAATAAAGCTAAGTACAGTCTAAATTCTTACTAGCTGAATCTTGCGCACAAGCTTACAGTTTCCTCTTTTGTCTACAATCTTGAACAATTCAAAGAAACACAAGGCAGTGCAGAAGAGCACAAAGAATAAACAGATTGGTAAGAAATAATCATAGAATAAAGAAGGCTTAAGTGTCACTCTTTGACTTCCTCACATTTCCTTCAAATTTATCTGAACTTCAGCCTTCATTGAATTTGCTTTAGACAACCTGTAACGTGAAAAGTTACAAGATAAAAGCTCAAAAGATATGAAAATCCCGTTATGTCTCAAGAACGAAAGTTTCAGCCAGACCAAGCGCTTCCCTCGCTTAGGCAATGCTTCAATTCAGGTGCCAAAGCATTAAGGCATGCATCTCATCACCAGTTGGCTCCACCAAGAAGAGGGAAGCACACTAAACAGCAATTATTTCTATTAATTTTAACTTGTTCCCATTCACTTATCCATATAGTTAATGTTTTTGTTTATAGTTATGATTCTTGAGTTATATTTCTAGTGTCCCACTCCCCACCCAGGTCATGTTTTGCTAAATTACATATAAATGTGATTAAAATAATATTTTTTCATTTACTTACCAAAAACTAGAAACAAGTACACAATTATTTACTTGTCTTCCAAGAAAACGTTTTCCGTAGACAACATTTTCCTTCATACCAAACACACCCTTAAGTTAATAGGACATCAGGATCTTTTTAGTTCATCAAAGTAGTGCATTTCTATCAAGCTTTTCTTGCAATCTGCAACATGTACCCATCAGAAAAATCAATATAAAGACAGCCTCTATGTTCTAGCTCAGGGTCCATCATAAACATAATCAAAGATGCAAAACCTCCTCACTGGATTATACAATTAGTCATTCTCAGCAGACACATTTGTATTTGACATACAAGGATGAAAGAAATAAGGAAAACCTTTTGTAGTTTGTTACTTTTTTCAAAATTATATCATCGACTGTGGGATTTCCCCAAACTTGCTGACTTCCTGTTCTTGTCATATTTTCATTTTGACACTTCACTCTCACGAATGAGCAAGAGGGAACATGAAGTGAACTTATTTATATGTTCAGCTGTCTCTTCTTATTTTTGTTTTTAGTTTTGAGAATGGATGAAGGGGAGCCTTGGAGTAACTGGTTAAGTTGCTGCCATGTGACCAGCAGGTCACGCGTTCAAGTCGTGGAAATAGCCTCTTGCAGAAATGCAAGGTAAGGCTGCGTACAATAAACCCTTGTGGTTCGGTCCTTCCCCGGACCCCTCGCATAGCAGGAGCTTTAGTGCACCGGGCAGCCCTTTATTTTTGGGAATGGATATTCATATCTTCAACTGTTAATGATCAATAAGATTATGCCACAATGATGCCTAGCTATTGTAACTAAGATGGTATCCTCCCTTCTCGGAGAAGCCTATTCCCTAATCACCTTTCCTATTGCAACTGACTGCAAATGAAAGACCCTCAAAGAGGAAACCTATATATGCTATTCAAGATGACATACGGTCACGTTTTGACTTTGTGACGGGAAAACATTAGAACTTTAGCTTAAAATACGCCATAATAAGTCAATCTCTTTGGCATTTCCAGAGAACCTTCACACACTCGAGTTCTAGATAATGGTTTGTTTATGGGTTGAAATCTGGGAAGGGGAGGGGAAGTACTGCTAATATATTTTTCCCCTCGGAACTTGGCTAAATTTCATCTCATGTACAGATTCACCTCCTCCTTTGCACCATCCAGTTCAACTCTGCAAGGGTTGTAAAGTTGGTGTTGAGACTCGGATCACTTGTAAACATTCCCATTTTTAATTTCACTCTTTTTTTCTAAATAAACAAAAAATTGAAATTAAAAATGGGAATGTTTACAAGTGATCCGAGTCTTTTATTACTAATAGAGAACATAAATTGTTGCTTCCCCTCCTCTTTAATTCCCCTCTTACATTACCATTTTCCACAATAATGAACAAACCGCGCAAGTTTGGTGCAAGCTGCCACTAAGGCTTCAAGATTTATGATGAGCTTCTGACCCTCAAGGAGCTGAGACCAGTGTAATCAAAGGTGACAAGCGCAAAAGGGTTCATTGAGGTTTTAATGAAGAAAGGTGAAACTGAAAAAATTACGATAAAGTGAAATATCATTTGTTTAGTGTCACCTTTTCAGGATTATGTCATTTGCAAGGAAAAATAAGTGACAAAGCCTTGATGACAACATTGAAGCACCCGCTAAGCAAGCAAAGCACTCAACATAATTGCGCCTCGCTTTAGGGCTCAAGCGTGCCTTTGACAGCACTGGGCGAGACCAAAAATCAAACCGGGTGGTGCTATACAAATCATTCAACAAAGTTGTGAAGCCAAGTTGACATGTTAATTAGGCTAGTGATAAGGTCTCCACATTATAGAGAAAGAGAACCTCGAGATGAGCTACTGTAACATGTACAAATGCCTTTCCTAAAGAATAGAACAAATGCAAAAAACCATTATCATTTGTAGCACTTGAAAGAATATTATTTAGCATGACGAGAAAGTTTATTATGATTAAAGAAAACAATAAGGAACTCTAGCTTTCCTGCCTTTGTCAATCAGAAACTATCTCAATTATGTGAAGCACAAGGCTGCAATATGTAAAAGACATGCTAAGAAAAGAAAAAAGAAATTCTGCCACTAAATTTACATTTTGACAGCTGAGACAATAACTTACAGTCCAGGATCTCATTTTATGAGAGAGGACTCACTCCAGTTCACAATACGTTGGCGCAGCTAGCAGGTACCTGCATAAAAAAGTGAGAATATACAATTAAATCACTATTAAATAACAATTAAAAAGGGAGAGAATAAGCTCTCATCTCTGCAACTCACATTCTAAATGTTGCATTTTCCACATAGCTGCCTACGAGGCAAAGAATGTCATCACGTCTTCATCAAGGAATAGTTCCAAATCACCGGGATCTAATGTACTTGGGACATCAAGATCAAAGTTGAACGGACTGCTGAGTCTAGCATAATCTGGTGAGCCACTAGTGATTGGAGATGAAAAATGCATCTCAACGGGTCTATCATGATCATTCTGAAATGTGTCTTTTCCATAATGGTGGTCCTCTCTGGAAATATCATTTCTATCTCCATGAAGCACTGCTGATCTAATTCCAGAATCCTGTGGCTTAATTTGAGGTTGACTGAATGCCAAGTGAGACTGCTGCTCTTCATGAGCTGACCCAAATTCAGCCGATGGTGTATAATATTGATATACAGGGGGTTGATGCAAGTTCGAATATTGAGATCCATGAACAAAACTTGAATCCTGTAGTTCATGATGTAGGACAGAACTTTGAGGTTCATTATGCAACCCACTGTTTGGAGGTCCATAATGAAATATGGAACTTCGAGGCTCATTATTCATCCCAGAAAACTGAGGTCTGCTCTGCAACTGAGTATCATGAAGCTGCCGCTGCACAACAGAATCTTGAGTTCCAAGATGGAACCTTGATTCATACGCGACAACCTCAGAGTTTTCCAACATTCGATAAATTGATGGCCCATTGCCAACGAATGCATCCTCTATAGAGACTGCATTAGCTGATGGAACCATGGATAGGTTGGAGTCTTTTAATGGTAATTCAGATTGACCCTCAGAGTTTTGCTCCACAGGCTTCCTAGGTCCCATCATATTGTTCTCTGGTTGTCTTTCATTTGTAACATACCCAGAAAACTGCACATTCGAATTGTTTATATCAGGTAAGGTGTTTCTAGCCTCGTCATCAGGTCGCTGCTCACTGGGAGACCGTTGATTCTGCTGAAAGTTTGACCTAGCACGTTTTCTTCTTCGACGTTGTCCATCTCCTTGCTCCTTACCTTGGTGAGATTGAGGAACAGCATTCAGAGGACAAGCATCTGATGGTTCATTTCTCCGGTCATCTCTAGATGAAACAGAGACATTAACATCATCAACATCATAATCACTGTCACTATCAACAGAAGGTTTCTTCTTTTCACCATGACCTCTAGTAGGTGCCTCGCTTATGCTAGATGACCCATTGTCACTGCTTGGTTGCTGGATAGTGGATTCCTCTCTACTTAAAACCGCTAACCATATTGAGCTCTCCTTTGCAGTCATTTTATCCTGCAAACACTTAGACTGTCGGACTAATCTCCTGATCTTTGCAATATCAGGTGACATATGCTTTATAACAGCAGTTAGAACACCAACTTTAAACATTTTCTTTAAATCATGGGGCTTCTTGTATGGTGGGTTCTGACCCTTAGGCAGACCCATTTTCGCCCACCATTCCTCGTTCCCTGATGGCCACCAGGGTGGTGAGATACCTTTCTCCAATGGGTACTTCCGCTGAGGTGGATCACAATGTTGCATTAAAGAAGACAAAAGGGACCCCAAGGTTGCATCTTGCAAGTCCTGCAGAACACTTTGTGGGTTCCCATTTTGGTTGCCGATTCCCTCTCCTTTTGCACGACATTCTGCTTCATACTTGGCTATTGCAGCAGGACCATTCTTATCAAATTTCACCTTCTCCTTCCACCATGCTCTTATGTTATCAGATGCACCACTCACTGGTTTACCCTTCTCAGGTATAATCCCATAAACAAATCCTCGAGCTTTACAGACCTCCATGAGTTTCAACATGTACTTCAAAATCCCATCTTGAGCCCTTGACATCTTTTTCCGCCGAGCTTGATCAGTGGTTTGCTTATTCTTCTGCTTCTCTGCAGCTTGTTGTGCAGCAAGTTTCTGCCTTTCCTTAAGCCTCTTGAGCTTGACACGATCCTTCCACATTCGCCTCTCCAATTCCTCGGGATCAATCTCTTCATCACTAACATCCTTTTCGGCTATATTATCGCACCTTATGTCATCGACTTCAATGTCCGAGCTGTTGCCCAATCCATCAGCATCAATCATACAGTACTCCATTCAAACCAAATGTAAGAAAATACACACACCTAATGAAGATACACTAATCCTTGACCCCTTTAATTCATTAAAACAGCAATCCTCAAAGTTTCACAAAATTCAACAATTAACAGAAGCCGAAAAATCTTCAAAAAACTACAATTTTAGCCAAATGATGACAGATTTGCTCACATCCATCAAGATTTTACATTAATTTACTCAAAAGTTCAAGGAGGAAAATTTAAAAAAAAAAAAAAAAACAGAGAGAAAACCAAATACAAATAAAAATTTGTTGGGAGTGGAAAATTCAACAGTCTAACCTGACATCAATTCCAATCTCATCCATCACAGTCATGAAGAGTTTCCAACAGATTAAACCCAAAAGGAATAGCAGAACTTTCTAGCTATGTTGGAACATAAAGGAAAAAGGAACCCACCAGAAAAGGGAAGAAAATTAAAGGGCAAAAGGGGTTTAGAAAGCAAGAAATGTTAAATGCAGAAATGTATCTCTGAATTGTAAAAGGGAGAGAGAGAAGGGGTCGTAAACACACCTAATGGTGGGAGAGATAAGAGTAAAAATGGTTGAAAATCCCAAAAACCCAAACACCTTTGAAGGGACAAAGAAGAAATTACTGGAAGAGGCAAAATGACCTTTTGCAACTTAACTAGTGAGCAAACGCCCGTGATATTTGTTAATAAATTTATTTTTTTAAAGTGATGTTGAATTTTAAATTTTTATTTAAACTAAGATATGCTCCTTAAGTGTAATATTAATATCTGATAAGCATTATCGATATTGATAAATTTTAACTGATGTTGATTAACTGATTTGAATTTTTTTTTTAATCTACAATAAGTTTTATATATCTGTGTGATAATACACTAAGTCATATTACGATTGTTGATTTATTGGATCAATAAATTTTTATAAAATTATATAAATTTAAAAGTTTGTAATAATATGTAATTTAAAATATTTTTTTATTTATAAAGGAACATGAAAGTACGTAATTTATTAATCCTGGCCCCCAAAATATTCTAATATCTTTTTTATGAATTATGATTTACTTATTTGAGAAGATTGTATTAGAGTTGGAGAAGTTTTGATAGTTTTCAAAAATCACGAGATTTTTATGTTTATAAAAAAAAAATATAAATTAAGAAATTAAAATTACACCTTCAAATAAAATTACAAAATGACTGGTCCAAGGAAGATGTGAATTTTTTACCCTCAGTGACACCTGTATTCTACGGGTCAGTGTGAACCTTTGAATTTTACTTTTTTGCTTACACGTGTTTATTTTTTCTTTTCCTTTTTTTGGGTAATAATAGGTGTTTATTTTTCACTTGTGTGGATTACAACTGTTTTTTTAATTCCTTTTTCTTATATTCCCCAAATACATTTTTGGTATGTAATATGGATGTCATGTGACATATATATATATATGTGAATGTCATTAATGAGAAATAAGAATTAGTAGGCAAATTGAATTTGAACATCAAGAGTTACTTATTCAAATTGGATTTGAATACCAAAGTTACTTGTTCAAATAGGATTTGAACACCAAAGTTAGTTGGCCAAATTGTCAAGTTGATGTCAAGCTTAACATGCTTAGGGAGCAAGTTTGGTGGTTTATAAATAGCCACCCTTTTGTACATTTTGATATAGTTCCAAGTAATAAACAAAGTACTAATAAAATTCTCTAAAGTTGTCTCTTTTCTTCAAGTTTGATATTGATATTTTGTCTTTATTTTATAACACGTTATCAGCACGAGACTCTATCATCTCAAGATAAGGCTAAGCTATGGCTAAGGTAAGACGGTGGATTCAAGCTCCTTCACCTCAAAAGGGTAAGACATCGGATTAGAGTTTCGGTGCACCATGATGATAAGATATTGGGTTCAAGTCCCATCGATCAATAGCCTAAATGTCCTTTTATTTTGACAAGATGTTGAGTTTGAATCTCGATGCACCATATTGATGACTAAGGCAAAATTTTGGTGAAAAGTCATGAAATATGCTTTATTCCCTGTAGTGAATGTGGTAGCAATGCATAATATGTCTGAAAGAAGGCATGTGATTGAATTTATGAATATAAATATGGGTGTAGCAAAGGACAAAACCTTTCGTTACATTATATGTATGCCTCGATTTGCTCATGAATGAGTGATATCTTGAAAGAGATTCTAAGCTATCATAATTTGATAGGCTTAAGGAATATTTATATTCCATTCCTGGGGAATGAGAATTTTGATTGTTAAAACTACAGATCCATTCCCTGGGGTGAATGTGATAGGAGTAACACCTCCAAAAGAGGTAGAATAATTGAGAAGAAATATTATGAAAAATACTCCGAAATAGTAAATTTGAAAATTTATTCATGTTATAGTAAATCTGAAATTTACTAAAGCAAAAATCATATGTCATGGTAAACTTGGAGTTTACTAGTATAAATAAGTTCAAAAGTTGGCATGAACGATTATGACATTCCGAATATGTGCATTGAGTATTGACATGTAATGAAGAACTGAAAGATTCTTCAATAATTGTTGTATGTTGCTTGTTCTCGTGATAAGTTGGTTGGACCAACTAATGTTGGGATTGGATCCCTTAAAATTTGTAAAGTATAAAAGGTGAATATGGGCCCGTTCACCTGTCATGTGATATCTTAAATAGATGCATCTATAAAATGATCACATGTGCATTTGTTGTCAACCTGCAATTTGATATTCATAAAGTTGCTTGCTCAATATAAATTGAGTTAAGAGCATAATTTTCAGATTGTGTAATCAAGACAATTCATCTTGATAATGTTGGTTTGGCGTTGAATGCCTCCAATAAATAGTTGAATCATTGCTTATGAGAACAAAGCTTCATGTGATTAGTCTGAAATATGATAATCACATATTATCAGTGTTTTAAAAGGCGGGGGCGTGAGGCGAGGTGTTTTAAGTAGCACGGGGCGAGGCGTAAGCCCCTAAACACGGGGCGTAAGTCCCACGGATCTCACGGGGCGTAAATCCTATAAATTTTAAATTTTATAATTAATAAAATAATGTTTAAAATAGAAAATTTATATAAATATAATATGTAGGAAAATCATTATAATTATTACATGAGTAAATTAATAACACCAAAATGTGATATAATACATGAGATACACCTTAACGATAATGCTAAGATGGTAAAGTTACATCTAAAAACAAAACAATATAGCAACTAGCAACGCAAGATCATTTGAAAAAAAAGGTTGAAGTTTGAACCAACTCAATATTAACTTTAGAATACTTTAAAACATGAGAAAAGAAAACTCCATCTATTAAATAGTAAAAGAAAATTTAGCGCAACAAAAATATATGGTCAGAGATTAACAAGTATCATCATTTAGAAATCATCTGGCACTCATCTTGCACAAAAAACACAGTCTACTATGACATTTCTTGTTGATTTTCAATTCTATTTCTAATGTCAAAAGCTTCCCTAAACTTGAGCAGGACTTCATTGCTACGTTTTCTTTGAAGCCATAGAGATTGCTCTCCTTGATGTCTTGCCTGCAATAACATATTTCATATCAAGAAATAAGACAACAAAAAAAAATTTGGTACTTGAACAAAAAGTACATATCAAACACTTAAAATTTGCCAAGACCACCCATTTAATTTATCAAACAAGCAATCAACTTTCCAAGAAAGCAACAAAATCCCAAAAGGTAAAAAAAAAAAAAAAAAAAAAATCAGAATCAAGACAAATGGTCATCTAGAAACAATCTAGTGTATACCTAAAAGCTATAGCAAAACAACATATTTATCAAACAAGTATTCAACTTTTCAAGAAAGCAACCAAATCACAAAAGAGTAAATAGAAAATTCAGAATCAAAACAAAGGATCATCTAAAAACAATCTGTTGTATCACCTAAATATGGTACCTCTCTGAATCAAAAATTAATACCCACATTCAACTGCCTCTGAGCAGAGCAGTATTATCAAAAAGTCTCAAAAATATCATATTTATCCATCGCTATCAAAAATGAGGTCGTCATCATTAATGTTCACATTTACTAATCCTTCATCATCCACAGCTTGCACTGATATTTCTTTTTGCAGATCAAAAGAGAAGAAAAAGATTTTTAAAAAATTAGTATTTAATATAACAGATGATGACTTATAACTTAATAAAAATGGTAAGAGTATTATAACTTACCTGATGACTTCTGTTTTTTTTCTAGAGGGACCTTCTTCAGCTGTATCTTTTAGACTACAAATATCAATCATAGATTCATCTGTAATGTCATTCTCATATGGTGTAAGTGGCACTGTCCTAACAACATCAACATCAAATAAATTCTCTTCATCAAGCCAAGAAGGTTCTTCAGGAAGCAGGGGATCTTCTATTTCGGTAATCCATTCATCATCAGAATCAACTTCATCAACAAAAACTGGATCAATTTTTTGCAATTTTCTTTGAATGCTCCTTTCTCTTAGTCTAGTGTTGTATCTTACATACACTAGAGCATTTAGCCTATGATGTTCAAGTCTATTTCGTTTCTTTGTATGGATCTAGCAAATGTTGAAAAATTTACAGTAAGTTAAGTTATCATAAGCAAAAATACAATAACAAAGTTTTATAAAAGCATAATTCTTACCGACTCAAAGGTTCTCCAATTCCTTT
Source organism: Capsicum rhomboideum (assembly GCA_031232105.1). NCBI lineage: Eukaryota > Viridiplantae > Streptophyta > Magnoliopsida > Solanales > Solanaceae > Capsicum > Capsicum rhomboideum. Next base: position 38,581,263 of record CP124719.1, on the reverse strand, counting down.
CACAACCTGAGGAGCTGTATGTGAGACTCAATACACGAATTGCAAATTTAGTCAACTCTGGAGTTTGGCCCCCGAAGCGCATCCACCAATCTGTAGGAGATCTCAGTTTTCTAGAATCCATAGCTATTTGAAATCCAAACTCCCCTTTCAATTGGTCATATGAATCAAGTTGAATATCTACTTTGAATCTTTCTTCATAATCCAACATTCTTTCCATACATTGGTACAAATTTTGTTTGATTGGAAAATCAACAGTAAACTTTTCCTCAAATCGTAATTGTGGGTTCAAATAGTACCCAACAACATGAAGAGGACGATTTAGTTGGCGAATCCATCTATCATCAAATCTTTTCCATATGGGACCATACTTTTTTTCATTATATCCACAGTTCATGGATATCTTTTCCTTGGCCTTGCTCATCAGATCGTACAAATATCCCATACATGGCTTCTCCTCCGAATCTACTTCCCTCAAAACACTAACTAAAGGAGCAACACTTTTCACACAATAAGCAATATATGGCCAAAAATTTTGATCATACAAAACTGTGGCTCTCGTTTTCACCCCTTCGTGTTTCTTAGCCCAAACAGATTTATTCCAATCTTCAGAAGAAAACATAGATCTAAGGGCTTGTTTTTGCTTTTGAATGCTTTGAAGTGTGAGGTATGCCGTTGCAAAGCGAGTTACTGCAGGACGAAGAAGTTCATGATTCTTTGTAAATGATCTCATCAAATCCAACCCCCAAGTATGTCCATAAATAAATCTCACCACTGCTTTTGCTTTTGTAAGTGTATCTTGATGAATTTTCAACTTTCCTATGTCTTCTAACAAGAGATCAATGCAATGTGCGGCACATGGAGTCCAGTAAACATGAGATCGAGTTTCCATTATCTTTTTTCCAGCACTCACGAAATTAGAACCATTATCGGTTATTATCTGAACGACATTCTCTTCTCCAACTTCATCTATGATTTTATTAAAATGCAACGCAAGCATATCACCGTTTTTTATAGAATCAGAAGCATCAATAGATCTCAAAAAAAATGTACCTGCTGGACTGTTAATCAGAAAGTTGATGAAACATCTACTTTTACCATCGGTCCAACTATCAGACATAATTGAACACCCATATTGCTTCCAAGATTTCTTGTGTTGATCTAACATTCGGTTGATATTTGTAACCTCATCTTTCAGTATCCAAGTTCTCAACTCATGCATTGACGGAGGCATAAAACCAGGGCCATATTTTGCAACTCCTTCAAACATAGATGAATAGTATGGATCATTTGCAATATTAAATGGTATACCAGCCGATAAGAAGAACCTTCCAATTCGCTGACAAACTTCTTTTCTTTACTCTTTTTTCCATTTGGAGTTCAAAGTAGCTTGCCTTGCTTGAGTATTCACAAAATCATCTATCGGACCTTTAGCCTTTGGAGGGAGATTCTCTATAGTTGGACAAGAACCTGATTTGCTCCCCATGTTACTATTTCCCGCTGCAGCAGCTTGAATTTCTTCTAAAGTAGCATTTCGCAAGTTTCTTGCAGTTTGAACCTTGTCTAACGCTTTCTTACATTCTTCCGCTACTTCTTCTGGAACTTTACGACAAGGCTTTACTCCTTTATGGGTGCCTGCTAAATGATGCTTTAACCTATTAATCGTGCCACTACATTGATGGTTACAGAACTTGCACTTAAAGTATTTTGCATCCGGGGTCACAATTGAATATTTCCATGCTAAATCTTTTCTGTTCAAAGTATTAGATCCTTCTTCATCCATTATGATAACTTACCTGCAAAAGAGATAAGACAAGGACATATTAAGTGTTAACCATAAGAAGAATAAAAAAATGAAATATAAGCTACATCATGAATCAAGGAAGCAGAACATTCTTGGTTCCCTTTTAACAAAATAAATTAACTTTCTTATGAAAAACACAAAATTATTGTTTTAGAATTTCGATCATTAAAGACAGAGAGAAATATGATAATAGAGAATTTTTTGGGACTGTAGAAAAAAATCAAATATTTTAGTTCTACTAATAAACACAATTACACATTATTGATTAAAAAAATAGAGAAAGATGAAGCAAACATGGTTAATAACCTTAAATATTGTTGAATTTCAAGCAACCAAACAAAGTATTGTTGACACCCAATTTTGACCTCCCAATATTCCCTCCAGGCTGCTATTTACCAAAATATTAGTTTTTGAATTTTTAATTATTATTTTGATATCAAATAAATTTTAACATTTCGTATTCATGATTTTAAGGTATGCAATTTATTTTTAGCATTTTTAATTTTAAATTCCTATATAATATATAATTTACTGATTTAAATATAATATTTTATATAATTTTGTAAATATTATTAAATTATTTCTACAAATGTGCATACTCATAATCTACAAACACGTAGTCTATTATTATTATTATTATTATTATTATAGTGTTATTATCATTATTATTATAGTGTTATTTTTTTTAAAAAAAAAAAATTCGTATTCATAATTTACAAGTATCATTTATTTCAAATTATTATCTACCGTCAATTTTAAATAATATATTACATTCCATTATTTTACTTACGTAATTTATTCATAGTGATTTTATAACAATGATTAATTTATTAAATAGCAGTCTAATTCAATTTCCCCAATCTATTTAAATTTTAGCCATTTGTACTCAATTTCGTGTCAATTTTTAGCCTAGATTGAGCTTAAAGTGGCCCAATTTTAAATCCCAATTCTATGTCAATTGAACCCAATTAATGTTGACCCCTTTTGTAATATCCAATCCCAGTCGTTGATCAAGATTGATCCAACGGCTGAGATCAATTCACATTTTCTTTCCTTTTTAATCAAACCACCTCCAAACCCTAAAACATTTCCCCCACCAGCCGCATGCCCCCCTCTCGCTATCCGATCTCTCTCTCTCTCTCTACCCCTTTTCTAGATCTCTCCTCCACGGCTCCGGCGAACGCACCGCCGGCCAACCACCGCACCTCCTCTCTTCTCTCCCATCTCTTATCCTCCCTCACCGAAAAACCCCAAAGCAGTCGCCACCAACCCCCTTAACAGCCGCACACCCTCACTCTCATCTCTCAAACCTCACGTCACCACCCTCCACCACCGCCGGTCATCGTCGACCAGCGATCCTTCTTCTCCCTTCACGAACCCAAAGTGGCCACATCCAATACCCTCTCTCCATCGTCTCTCTCTCTCTCCGCAGCGGCCAGCACACCGGCGCCGCACCATCTCCGTCCATCAGAGATCCACCACGGCAGCCTCCACGCCGCGCCGTACCACCGCGCAACATCACCAAACGGACCCCCTGCGCCAATCGAAGTTCAAAGGTTCGATCAGAAATTGCTAAACCTGCACGGGGTAGACACGGTTTAGTCCTTGGACTATTCTATTAAGTTTATGACAAATTCCCCTCTGGTATGTTCTTCCTTCATCGTGTTTGCTGTTCTTATTAGTTTAGGTCATTCTTTGCTTCATTTTTTTTAGACAGATTCTTAAGATGCAAAGTTCGTGATGTCTGAATGAGTTTTTCGTCATAATTCTTTCAAGTCTATGTTTCTTTAAACCGTTTGATTGACATATATGAAAAGCCTCAAATTTTACCAACTTCGGACTAACTCTAATTCCGTAACTAGGGATTGACTTGTGAAATATCAGAAATCGTCCTTTTAATTTACTTGAGTATAGATGATTTGATTCTTAGGCTAATATTTGTTTCCTTGGTGGAATTGGATGACTTTAATGTTGGAATGATTTGCTCTAATTAATTGTCATCTCTGTATTTAAGTAATTAGTTATGGTAAATGTTGGATTCGATCGTTTTGTCTTGATTGATTTATGGAAATGTGTAGCGGCCTAACCACTTGATTTTGGGTAAGCCTGATTTTGAAAATTTGTATTAGCCTTTTTACTTGATCTATTTTTGGTAAAGCTTTTATTTTTGATTGATTCCCGTATATTGCCCCCCCCCCCAAGTAATTCTGACTGTTTGAATATCTGATTATGTATGGAAAGTTTGGGCTGCCCAACATCCTTATTTTCTTTATTTTGCCCTTCTTTTGATTTATTTTTATTTTTTTAGAATATATATATATATATATATATATATATATATATATGATAATAATAGTACTTGCTTGTTTATGATAAGTATCACATAATTTGCTACTCCAAATGGATTCAATTCATTTATTTAAGGGAAAATATTTTTCATTGATTGATTCTGGAGAATATTTCTTTCCCTTTTTTCACTTCCTCTAATTAAGTTACTGAATATTTTTTTGTTTTTAAGACTACGCCACTCTCTGCCTATATAAAAGGACCCTTTTTCATTCATTAGGAGGGACATTTTTTGGGGGGCTCCTCAAGGACTTTTTCTTTTCACGTATTCTCTCCATACACAAGAAAAATAATATATATATATTGCAAAATTCTATTTTTATCTTTGGCTTTGGGAAGACACATTGTTGGCTTCAGCTTGCTGCATCGCTCTTTACTGTCACTACTAAGGTCTTCTTATTGTTATTTGCATAGTCCTTAACCGGTTAGTCTCTATCACAGCTATTTTAATTCTTATGTGTAGTATATTCGATGTTATTCGCATGATGCCTTTGTGTGTGTGAACTTGTTTGCTTCCCGAATTCCTGCTTTGTACAATTTGGTATGCATAACTGCTTAACAGGTCCTTAGTCGAGTTCAGTCGAGAGGAGGAATCACCAGAGGGGGGTCATTAAAGACCTTCTTAGTCTTTTGTTCTTGTCATATTTATTTTTTGGCTCTGTAATTATTATTGTATAAACATTGGTATGTAATAAATATTGGGGGATGCTTACGAGGGGTGGGGATTATGTGATTTGAGCATTTGCATTATTTAGATATTATGCCTATAGGGTTATTAAGTAAAACTAATTTATTTTACCACCTAGGCAAACCTCTAGGATAATTAATTAATCAATGTATCTCTTAGAAATCATGTTTTAGGATCATCACTAATCTCCGGACGTATTAGATTAATTCCGAATATGTCAATTTAAGTTAGACATGCTTAATCAATTTCTAGCGTGATTAATAAATTTTAGTATGTTAAAACTGATTTTAAAAACAAATTCCAGCCTATCAAAACTTATTCCAGAATATTTTCTTTACTCCCAGTACAAAAAAAAAAATGAATCTCCAGTAAGTTATTTAATTATTTTTTTTTGAAAAAAAATAAATAATTTTTAGTATTTTATAATTTTCGGCAATTTTTCAAAAATTAAGTTTCAGCAATTATGTTGAGTTTCCAGCATGTTATATTATTTTTCAGCACTCAAAAAAACAAAAACAAAAAAATCTGGTATATCATGTTATTTTCCAGCCCTAAAAAAATAATTGCCAGCATGTTATATTATTTTCCAGCATTTAGAAAATATTTCTAGTATATTATATTGTTTTTCAGAACTCATAAAAATAATTTCTAGCATGTTATTATTCTTTCAGCATATTGAATTGGTTTTGGAATTTGAAATCTAACCTTCAGCAATTTTACTAATTATCAGCATTTAAATAAAGAGTTTCCAGCATGTTAAAGCATTTTTTAGCAAGTTTATTTAATTTCTAGCAATTAAAATAATTTCCATCATATTTTAATAATATTCAATACTTAAAAATTGAATTTCTAGCATTTTAAAAAATTAAATTTTCAGCATATCTTGACAAGTCTCAGCAATCAAAAATTCACATTGCCAGCATATTTAAATTAGTTTGACATGTTTAAATAATTTTCATTATAACCAAGAATCATTTTTAGCATTTTAAATCATTTTTAGCAATCTAAATTAACTTCTTTTGTAATTATTAATTAATTTTTAGTACCTTTAAATTTTTTTAAAACATATTCAAATCAAACTTTTAGTATATTTAATATCTAGCATGTTAGTTAATTTTCGACGCTCTGATTAATACGTTAGCTTAGAAATCATGCCTATAGGTTTTAATCACGTAAAATAAATAGCTATCTTTCAAGCATGTTAATCACCTATTTAACTTTAATTAACTAAGAGGCGTATTTGAAACCTTTACGTGTTAATTGTTTGTCCTGTTTGTTTTGTATGATATGATGTGAATTTCGGGTCTAATTAGGCGGCCTAGGCTTTTCTTGTCTAGATCCTTACCTGAAAAATAGTAAGTCCAACGCCTCTTGGACATTAAGTTGGGACGGATAGGCAATTTAGGGAACGTTAGTTTTATCGCTTTCTTTAGAACGCCTCTAAGACTAATAACTCAAACTAGGTGGGTAGGTAGAAAAATCGGAAATGATGTAAGTCGCCCCGAGCAAATTCGACAATGCAATATACGACATTGTCATCCATCAATAAGCCGGGCGCTGATCCGAGTAGGCTAAAATCAATCCATTTTCTAAAAGCTTCTCTAAATCGGCTTTTCTTTGTCTTAGTTTTGAATGTTTAAATTATTTGGGGTAGTTTAAGTTCGTTACTATTTAAATAAATCATTTGGTTATACAATTATGTCCTTCTCTCTTCTTGCTTATCTTTCTTAATGTGTATCATTTAAGTTCATATTAATTAGATAAATAGTTATCTTTCCTGTTTAAATACTTAGTCACTATTAGGTTAATAAATTAATTAATCGACCCTTGCTTATCACATAGAATCCCCACGTAATATACAAGTTCGGTCGGGACCCACATTTGTGGACCTCGAAAGGTGCCTAACACCTTCCTTTCGAGGTAACCTGAACCCTTACCCGAATTTCTGGTTGACATAGGCTAATAATTAATTAATCCTAATTAGTCTAGAATGGTGCCCTAACACACCTTAATTCGTTAGGTGGCGACTCTTCACTCTTTAAATCCCAAAAAGAGTTTGTCACGTCGAATCCCGCTTTTCGCGAGAAAAATGGGGCGCGACAGCATGGCGACTCTGCTGGGGATACTTAGGTTCTAACCAATACGAATTGGTATATTATGTGGGATTTATAATTATTTGGGTCTATTCGTTTATTATTGACTTCCTGTTTTGCTAATTTTTAAATATTTGCTTAATTGTCATGAAAAAATTATGTTATATCCCGTTCCTTTTTTCCATTATTTTTACTCTAATTTAAGTAATTTCTTCCATGTTAATCCCTTTCCTTACCCCTTTTATTTGTTTATATGCAATTTCTTATCTTTAAATTATGCATTTATCTTTTTTTCCTAGTTGTTTATTTTTATATTACCCCAAGCATGCTATTATTTGTTATGTGTTACCGCTTTATATACAAATGGCATTCCGCTCATATTTTCCTCCACTTGGAACCTCCTTTATTTTTCTTTAAGAATGGTTGCGTCGTTGCACGGACGTTCGTATTCTAAAAACACCCTATGGGAATGTCTCGTGAATCGGTCGATCAGCGGTGCGTCGATAGTCATGAGCCTTCCCACTCTCAAGTTGTCCGCTTGAGGGAACCGTGTCAAAAACCACTCTTGTTCCTAGATCCTGTCCGTCTATTCCTTTACTAAGGAATAGGTATCTTAAAGCCTAGGGTGCTATGCTAAGAAAACCATGCCCTAAGTCCTAAGGGATTTCACAATCCCGAAAAGGAAGCCCTCATAATTTATGTGCATTTTTGAGAGATAAATATGTCTAAAGATTGTCATTTTGCTCTTGGGGGTAGGGTAGGCTAACCTTTTTTTTGTTTTCCAGGTTCAATGGCACCACCTACATCATATCCGAGGTTCAGTATGGTTTGGTGCATGCCAAAGCAGATGGAGTCGTGGTGGCTAGACTTAGGATTAGAAGGACAAGCTGCAGTAAGAAAGGTATTGGGGAGCTTGCCATCTCTTATGGATGTCACCCCGTGTCGGGAACTTATTGAGGCTGCTACTGCATTTTGGGATGAGAAAAGGTCTGTGTTCAGGTTCGGCGATGTTAAGATGACCCCACTTCTTGAGGAAATCGGGGGGTATGTCGAAGATATGAATTTATTGCCGAAAAAGAGTTGGCCTAAAGCTGAGGTCATTATTCCAAAAAGTGTCACCTTAGAAGAGGTTCGAGACAAGTTGGGGCTTCAAGGTAGTATGATGGTGTCATATGTGATGAAATCCAAGATTTCGGGAAGTCCTCTGTTTGATAAGTTTGGACATCGTCATAGTCGGCAAGCATACGAAGCAGAGAGTCCTGATCCTAAGGCATGGGAAAGTAAGAGAATTTTTGCATTTATCGTCTACTTTTTAGGAATGGTGGTCTTCCCAAATGGGGCGGACGAAATCGTACACACCCGCTTAATCACGGTGGCCGATGCTTTGTGTAACGGGATTGACAAAGGCCCGTGAACGATTGTACCTATGATCCTAGCTGATATCTATCGGGCCCTGGGTTGTTGCAAGAATGGGGCCAGACAATTTGAAGGATGTAATTTGTTGTTACAGTTATGGTTGATTGAACACCTTCAAAAGGTGCATGGGGTAAAAAGAATGCGTGCGCCAACTGGGACTGACAATATTGCTGCACATCAGTTTCGAGTTACCATGGGGGTCACAAGAATCAAACGACCAAATGAGGTAGAAAAGTGGGGACAGATGCTAAGCGCTTTGACTGAAGATTCTGTTCAATGGATGTTTGACTGGTTTTCAACTACGAACTTTGTGATATACACTCAACATCAAGTCTACTTGATTTTGATGGGACTTCATGGCCTTCAACCGTATACTCCTGCAAGAGTAATGAGGCAAGCCGGCAGGAAACAAATAATACCAATGGTGACCAACATGGATGAGCATCGGGTGGATTATCAGAATAACAGGATCCCACATGCTACTAATATTGCCAAAACTTGGGGCAAGAAGACTTTTTTGGACCAAAAGAGTATTGAATCAGACAGGTATCAAGCAGGCTATGTGGTAGGCTATAGTGAATGGTTGCACGCTGACTTGAAAAATAGTGTGACTTCGAGCGTTAAAAGGGGCAAAGAGGTTAACGACAAAGAAGCTGAGGCGCAAGTCCTATACCGCAAGTTTAAGAAAAGGGCTTTGGAATCTGAGACACGACATCGCCAATTGCATGATGATAATGCAAAGGAGATAGCAGAAATGGGCAAAGAATTAGAATTTTGGAAGCAACGCGCTCTAAGTGTAGAGGAAAAAGTGCAAGAACTTCGTGAGGAATTTGATCGACAAGGCAAAGAGTGCCTTAGCATGGGAAACCTGGGAGGAACATTGGCACTATCATATCTCCTGACCGTCCGCCATCGTTTTGATAAAGCTTTAGGTGCCTACAAAAAAGAAGACAAGGAAGAAGATATTTTCAGAATTTAGTTTAGTTCTTTAATATTTCTTTGTATTCTTGATTTTTGAGACAATTTAGTTTAATGAATTTTCATTGTTGTTGGGGTTTATTTTTATGAGCAAATGGCATTATCTTATGACATATTTATCTCTCAAACAACGATAGGCCCACCTCTGGCTCAAAAGAGGCACCCAAAATAGGAAACGTCGAACAATGTGTCTAATGTGTGTTGTTTTTATTACTCTCCTTATGCCACTAACGCACTAATTTTGGATTTTGTTGTTTGTTTTTCTTTCCCCTACCCCAAAGGTTGATTTGTGCACTCTGGCCTATCACACACGGTCAAAAGGGGCTCCTCCTCCTCTTCCTCCTCCTACAAGTTCGAAAGATAAAATGGGAGATAACAACAGCGCTACAGACAAAAGCACAGAAGGAGAACGTGTCATGGGACAAAACAAAATTGTCCTAAGAATGGGACAACAGATTCTTGAACTGCAAGCAGAATTAGCACAAGTGCACAACTTGGCCAATCTTTCTGTTGCCCTCAACACTCCTTTCGAACCACAACTTGACGGTCATACTGGGGCAAAATCTCAAACCTCTACCCCAAGCCATCACTTACCCGCAGCTCAAAACATCCAAAACCTTCTTCCTCCTCAAAACATCCAAAACCCCTCTCTTCCTCAAAACACCCAAAATCTTCCTCTTCCTCAAAACACCCAAAATCTTCCTCTTCCTCAAAACATCCAAAATCTTCCTCTTCCTCAAAACACCCAAAATCTTCCTCCTCCCCAAAACATCCAAAGCCATTCCTTCCCTCAAAATATCCAAAACCTTCCCCTTGCCCAAAATACCCACCATACTCCAAATCCCACGTATCCCACTCAGCATGTCCAAAATACTAAATACCCCACTTACCTACATATGCCTCTAGCTAACGCATCCTACAACCAAGCATCCGGTAGCAACTCTCTGAACCCCATCTATGTCGAAACAACCCCATTCACTTACCCTCAGTATGCACCTGATCCTTCAGAAAAAGACCCTATGATGCAATCTGTGGTTGAGAGGCTGAAGCAACTTGAGGGAACCAAAGGGTCAAGGGGGCTCAGTTATGAAGACTTATGTGTACACCCTGATGTGGAGTTACCGGAGGATTACAAACCTTCAAAGTTTGAATTGTATAATGGGACTGGAGATCCCAAGGCTCATTTGCGTATGTATTGTGATAAGCTGGCTGGAGTTGGGAGAGACGAGAGAATAAGAATGAAAATGTTCATGAGAAGTCTCACTGGAGAAGCTTTAACATGGTATATTGAGCAGGATGCAAGGAAATGGAAAGGCTGGATCGATATGGCGTCAGATTTTATGGAACGGTTCGGGTTCAACATTGACAATGCTCCTAACTGGTTCTATATGCAGACTTTGAAGAAAAAGCCTAATGAGTCATTCAGGGATTATGCTATAAGATGGAGGTCTGAGGCTGCCATAGCTAGACCCCCGATTGAAGAATCTCAAATGAAGGAGTACTTTATTCGCGCGCAGGAGCCACAATATCTTGAGAAAATGATAACCGTTGTGGATAAGAGTTTTGTTGAAATCATTAGGGTAGGTGAAATGCTTGAGGAAGGTCTTAAGAATGGAAGCATTATCAGTCTGGAGGCTTTACAGGCTGCCAACAAAGCTCTACAGTCTGGAGGAATTACTGAGAACAAGAAGAAAAAGGAGATAGGCACAGTGATGTTAGCCCAGCCTTCAAAAAGTGTGTCCAATTACCAAACTCCTATCACAACTCCACCTCCCTATCCACAATCTCCAATGCCATACCCGATGTCTCCATACCAAATGCAAGCTCCAATGCCATATCATTCCCCTCTATACCAAGTACCTACCCTGTATCCACTACATCCACAATTCCAAAGCCCTGCTTACCCCGTGTATAATGTCCAACCCACTCATGTCCAAACACCCCAGCCTACTCCCCTACAAAATCAAAGACCCAGAGCTAATTTCCAGATAAAACAATATACTCCCTTAGCCGAACCTATAGCCCAACTGTATGAAAGACTCAAAGAAGCGGGCTATGTCACGCCCATTGCTGCTGGACGTGAGAATACTCAAGCCAAGCATTTTGATCCTACCAAGGTTTGCGCGTATCATTCTGGGATGAGGGGTCACACCATAGAAACATGCTATACTCTGAAGGACAAGATCCATATGTTGATTGATACTAAGCCCATTCAGTTGAAAGATCCGACGCCGAATGTCACCAACAATCCATTACCGGATCATCAAGTAAACATGCTCGATGTTGATGAATTGGTAGACCTGGAAAACTCTATTTGGTTCATTGAAAAGGCGAATGGTACGCCTATCAGTACACCAAAATGGGTACCGTTTGAGGTTGAGGTAGCAGTACCTAAGACTCCTTTCACAGTCGTTAGAGCCTCCCCGATTGCTTATAACTCCCATGCAGTTCCTTGGAATTATGAGCAGAATACTCTGGGTAAAGCAAGAGTGGCTGAAGCAGACGTCGCCCAAGGCGTCACCAGATCTGGGAGAATATATACACCGGAAAATCTAACTCAGGGAAGTTCTAGTAAAAGCAAGCAACCCGTGATAGAAGTGGAAGAGGGTGGTGCTTGGAAGAAGATACAGGCTAAAGAATACTCTGTGATCGAGCAGCTGAACAAGACCCCAGCTCAAATATCCATCTTGACACTGCTACAGACTTCTGAACATCATAAAAGTGCTCTGATGAAGGTGTTAAGCGAAGCCTATGTACCATCTACTATAACATGGGGGGAGATGGACCATATGGTCGGGCAGGTATTTGAGGCATACAAGATATCCTTTCACGAGGATGAGCTGCCACCTAAAGGAAGGTCGCACAATAAAGCCTTGCATGTTACAGTGCAGCATGGAGAGAGGGTTGTGTCTCGAGTGTTGATTGATCCAGGTTCAGGTTTGAACATATGTCCTTTGGATACACTGACAAGGTTGGAGGTCGATTTGGCTAAAATGCAAAGTTGGAAGATGAACGTGAAAGTTTTTTATGGCTCCCAACGAGATACTATTGGGGAGATTACATTGGACATGGTAATGGGTCCCGTTACTTTTCCCGTGACCTTTCAGGTGATGGACATTCCTGCTTCCTACAACCTCTTGCTTGGTAGGCCGTGGATTCACATGGCGGGTGCAGTCCCCTCCACACTACACCAATGCCTCAAATTCGAGCACGACCACCAAGAGGTCGTAAAGGAAAGGAGATTCTTGATGGAGAAATGTTTCACATGTTAGAAATGGTTGGAAACGTGGAAGAAGAGCTGAGTTGGAAGACTAAAGGAGAGAGAATGCTCAAAGCTGGATATGAGCCAGGTAAGGGTCTTGGGGCCAGATTACAAGGAACAGTTGAACCCATTTACCTTCCTGTGAAGAATGACACTTCTGGTTTAGGCTACATGGACAAGGGCCAGATACTCAATCCTTTGCTATCATTGTATGAAATTTTCCACTCTACCGGGTTTCTGGATGACGGTGAAGATAAAATACTGGAAAGTTTAAAGAACTTGTTTTTGACTGAAGCAGAAAGAGAAGATTGTAACGTCATCATCAGTGAGGAGAGAGGGGCCCCTAGTCAGAATGTTGAGCAAAAGGCTACACTCAGCAACTGGATTGTCACTCCTTCCAGGCCTCGCCGAGCACTTGGGTAGATTTGAAGATTTTTATTTTTCATATTATTGTTTGAAATAAACAAACTCGATTTCGAGCTAATTTACTTTTTTTTAGTTATTTTGTTATGTTTGGAGACATTTAAAGTTATTTGAGTTAATAAAAGCTTTCTTTTCATCTTTTATTAATATTATTTATTTCTGTTTCTTTCAGCAAAATCACTTTTAAAAATGTTGAATCTGAGATTGTGACACATAATGAGACTACGCAACATAATATAAGTGAATTAGAAGAGGTGGAAGAAAGTGAGGTGCCCGAGGAATTTGTTAGTAAGGTTGAAGATTTTGAAGATAAACCCAAGGCAAACTTTGTAGATTCTGAAATAGTGAACATAGGGAATTCTGAGATAATAAAAGAAACCCGTGTTAATATTTATATGCCAAAAGATAAGAAGGAGGAATATATTCAGTTTCTGAAGAAACACCCGAATGTCTTTGCTTGGTCGTATGCCGATATGACAGGGCTAAGCACGTCAATTGTAGCCCACAGGTTGCCCACCGATCCATCTTGTCCTCCTATTAAGCAGAAGTTGAGAAAATATAAACCCGATCTGAGCTTGAAAATCAAAGAAGAGATTTCAAAGCAAATTGAGGCCGGTATTCTCAAAGTAACTGAGTATCCTACCTGGTTGGCCAATGTCGTGCCTGTTCCTAAAAAAGATGAAAAGGTCAGAGTTTGTGTGGATTATAGGGATCTCAACAAAGCTAGCCCGAAGGATGATTTTCCGCTCCCAAATATACATTTGTTAATTGATAATTGCGCTAAGCATGAAACACAGTCATTTGTGGATTGCTTCGCCGGTTATCATCAGATAAAGATGCATGATGACGATGCAGAGAAAATCGCTTTTATTACTCCTTGGGGAACATACAGTTACAAATTTATGCCTTTTGGGCTGAAGAATGCTGGAGCTACATACATGAGGGCCATGACCGCTCTGTTCCATGACATGATCCACAAGGAAATTGAAGTTTACGTGGATGACGTCATCATTAAATCCAAAAAGGGATCAAGTCATCTAGACGACCTAGAAAAATTCTTTAACAGACTGAGGAAGTACAATTTGAAGTTGAATCCTGCTAAGTGTGTCTTTGGGGTCCCTGCTGGAAAACTATTGGGATTCATTGTCAGTCGACGAGGGATAGAACTGGATCCAGCCAAGATCAAAGCTATTCAGGATCTTCCGCCTCCAAAAAGTAAGAAAGAGGTAATGAGTTTCTTGGGTCGCCTCAACTATATCAGTCGCTTCATAGCTCAATCTACTATTATTTGTGAGCCAATTTTCAAGCTACTGAAGAAAGATGTGGCTATAGAATGGACGACAGAGTGTCAGCAGGCATTCGACAAAATCAAGGATTATTTATCAAATCCTCCTGTCCTGGTTCCTCCCGAACCTAGTAGGCCGTTATTACTATATTTGTCCGTGATGGATAATGCTTTTGGTTGTATTCTGGGGCAACATGATGAGACAGGTAGAAAGGAGCAGGCAATTTATTATGTGAGCAAGAAATTTACATCGTATGAGGCTCGGTATTCCTTATTGGAACGCACATGTTGTGCCTTGACCTGGATTGCTCAGAAATTAAGACACTATCTCTCAGCGTACACTACCTATTTGATCTCCCTGATGGATCCTCTGAAGTATATATTTCAGAAGCCAATGCCCACAGGGAAGCTAGCTAAATGGCAAATATTATTGAGCGAGTTTGACATAGTCTATGTCACGCAGAAAGCTGTGAAAGCACAAGCCTTGGCAGATCATTTGGCTGAAAATCCCGTGGATGAAGAGTATGAGGCCTTGAAAACTTACTTTCCTGATGAAGAAGTAGCATTCATAGGGGAGGATATCACTGAAGAATATGATGGGTGGAGATTATTCTTTGATGGAGCGGTAAATTTCAAAGGAGCAGGTATTGGCGCTGTTCTGGTTTCGGAGACCAGTCAGCATTACCCTGTATCGGCCAAGCTCAGATTCCCCTGAACCAACAACATGGCTGAATATGAAGCTTGCATTTTGGGGCTTCGTTTGGCAATCAATTTGAATATCCAGGAAATATTGGTGATTGGAGATTCGAATTTATTGATTCATCAAGTACGAGGTGAGTGGGCCGCAAAAAACACAAAACTCCTACCATACTTAGATTGTATACAAGAGTTGCGCAAGAGGTTTCGCAAGATAGAATTCAAGCATGTTCCAAGAATCCAGAATGAGTTCGCAGATGCTTTGGCTACCTTGTCTTCCATGATCCAGCATCCAGACAAGAATTATATTGACCCCATCCCCGTTCACATACAAAAGCAGCCTGCATATTGCTTTCATGTAGAGGAAGAAACGGATGGAAAACCATGGTATGTTGATATACAAGGATATCTGAAAAGTGGAGATTATCCAGAGAATGCAACGAGTACTCAGAAGCGCACCATTCGGAGGTTAGCAAATCAATTCTTCTCAAATGGGGAAATCCTGTATAGGAGGACTCCCGATCTGGGTTTACTAAGATGCATCGAAGCTAAGGAAGCATCCAGGTTGGTCGAGGAGATACATGCTGGAACATGCGGACCTTACATGAACGGATTTATGTTGGCAAAGAAGATATTAAGGTCAGGTTACTTTTGGTTGACCATGGAGACCGATTGCATTCGTTATGTGCAAAAATGTCATCAGTGCCAAACTCATGCCGACATGATTCGAGTTCCTCCCAATGAACTCTACGTCACTAGCTCCCCTTGGCCTTTCGCAGCTTGGGGCATGGATGTCATTGGTCCTATTGAACCATCCGCGTCTAATGGACACAGGTTTATTCTTGTTGCAATTGACTACTTCACGAAGTGGGTTGAAGCCACTTCTCATAAGTCAGTCACAAAGAAGGTTGTAGATGATTTTGTTCGAAACAACATTATTTGTCGATTTGGAGTACCTGATTCTATCGTCACAGATAATGGGGCCAACCTCAATAGCGATCTGATGAGAACAACATGTGAGATGTTCAAGATCAAACATCGAAACTCCACAGCATACAGGCCACAAATGAATGAGGCGGTGGAAGCTGCCAATAAGAATATCAAGAGGATACTTCGAAAGATGATAGATAATTACAGGCACTGGCATGAAAAGTTACCTTTTGCCCTGCTAGGATACCGCACTACAATCAGAACCTCTACAGGTGCCACACCTTATCTTCTGGTTTATGGTAGTGAAGCAGTGATACCTGCTGAGGTAGAAATACCCTCTCTCAGAATCATTCAGGAAGCAGAACTGAGTGATGCTGAATGGATACAAGGTAGGTTCGAGCAACTGGCACTCATAGACGGAAAGAGGATAAACGCAGTCTGTCATGGTCAACTCTATCAAAATAGAATGGCCAAATCTTTCAACAAGAAGGTTAAACCGAGGCACTTCTCGCCCGGGCAGTTGGTTTTGAAAAAGATCTTTCCGCACCAAGATGAAGCAAAAGGTAAATTCTCACCGAATTGGCAAGGACCTTATGTGGTTCATCGAATTCTGACAGGAGGAGCGCTCATACTTGCCAAAATGGATGGCAAAGTTTGGACCAAGCCTATCAATTCAGATGCTGTCAAAAGATATTATGTTTAAGCTTTATTTCATGCCTTCTTCCTTGTAATTGGAACTACGTTTGACCTGATTCCCATTTAAGAGGGATACGTAGGCGCTCCTTTGGAGTTCGGTCCTGTCATAATAAAATTTTCTATTTTCCCTTTAAAGCATGTAACTGAGGCAGAATTTTTGAGGGGATCTCAAAAATTCCATGAAATAGCATTTGTGCAACTATGATACTGGGGCAGAATTTTTGAGGAAAACTCAAAAATTCACAGCAAGAAATCTTCACCTATCAAAGCAATCAAATCTACACTGGGGCAGAAATTTTTGAAGATTAAAAATTTCTAAGATATTCACTTATAAAAAGTTGCATTGTCTCGAAAAGTGTCACAATCAATGATTCAATAATATTTTGATCTCCTTTTTCATTTCTCATTTTTCAAGAGCAAACATTTTCGAAACGTGATTTTTAAAAAACTTGCTTTATTTCTACCCCAAGTAAAAGCTCGGACGAAGCCTATTATCGGTCCACAATATCAAGCGAGGAGGAAGCGCGCCAGTCATAGCAGAGGCACAAATCAACCTCCCCTTTTTACAAACTTACATTCTTTCTTTGAGTGCAGAAACAATAGGTACAAATGCGGCGGCTACTTTGAAACACCTGAACGATCATCATCAAAGAGAGCCCACTATGCATCCAACATGGGAAAGCAACTAAGCTACTCTATCCTCTCCTCAACATTGCATGGCTCCTGAAAGAGTCAATATTGCATGGCTCCCGCAAGAGTCCATACCGCAGCGCATCCGCAGAAAACGAACATTGCACGGCTCCTGCAAGGGTCGATATTGCATGACTCCCGTAAGAGTCCATACCGCAGCACATCCGCAGAAATGAACATTGCACGGCTCCTGCAAGGGTCAACATTTGCATGGCTCCCGCAAGAGTCCACTCTGCAGTGCATCCAAGAAATGAACATTGCATGGCTCCTGCAAGGGTCAATATTGCATGACTCTCGCAAGAGTCCACACCGTAGTGCATCCAAGAAATGAACATTGCATAGCTCCTGCAAGGGTCAACATTTGCATGGCTCCTGCAAGAGTCCACCCCGCAGTGCATCCAAGAAATGAACATTGCATGACTCCTGCAAGGGTCAATATTGCATGGTTCCCGCAAGAATCCACTCCGCAGTGCATCCGCAGAAAATGAACGTTACACGGCTCCTGCAAGGGTCAATATTGCATGGCTCCCGCAAGAGTCCACTCCGCAGTGCATCCGCAGAAATCTACATTACATTGCACCTGTAGAATCCGCAATCAAGTATACAAATCGCATCAAGCGGCTGAACTATATCAAGTTATGCCGATCAATACAGATACGCTTTCTTCAATAATTATATAACCACCCAAAGGCGTCATAGTCTAAAGGCGTCATTTTCATGGCCTGCGGACATCATTTCATGGCCCAAGGATTTACTTTCTGTTTATCATGTTCCAAAGGCGTCATAGTCTAAAGGCATCATTTTCATGGCCTGTGGACATCATTTCATGGCCTAAGGATTTACTTTCTGTTTATCATGTTCCAAAGGCGTCATAGTCTAAAGGCATCATTTTCATAGCCTGCAGACATCATTTCATGGCCTTAGGATCTATTTTTCGCTATCATGGCCCTAAGACATCATGACTTAGAGACATCATACTTGTCGTCTCAAAGCAAATGCTCATGGTCTAATGGGGAAATTGCATCATGTTTAAATAAATACGATAATTACTCATCATTTATTTTCATCCACATGCTCTAACCAATTTATTTAGTGATATTAGAAAACACGCAGGCAACGAAAAAGAACGGGTCAAAATGGGAGTAACTCTCGCTCCCATTTCCGAGATACAACTCCATTTTCTCTCCGTCACTCAATTCAACTTGAAACACATTTACCTTTTATTTCCACACTTCTCATTATGTCGTTGCTTCAAATCCTACCAATTCCAACCTCATCGGCCCATACTACCTTTGTTGTTGCCCGTGTACTGTATCATTGACATTCTTTAGGAATATTGTTCATTCCTAAATCTAGAACTACACACGGCCTGATTCTCGTAAACCCGAGATATGTAGGCGACTTGAAACCAAAGTCTCGGCCACACCCTTTTAACAAATCTCTCTCACTTTTTGATTCCAGCAAATCATCCTTTCGGTCGGACAAAATTGGATACTACGTCAACTTTCGTTGCTCGACAATTCTTCTATCATTCCCAAGCAACGAAGGGGCAGCTGTTGACACCCAATTTTGACCTCCCAATATTCCCTCCAGGCTGCTATTTACCAAAATATTAGTTTTTGAATTTTTAATTATTATTTTGATATCAAATAAATTTTAACATTTCGTATTCATGATTTTAAGGTATGCAATTTATTTTTAGCATTTTTAATTTTAAATTCCTATATAATATATAATTTACTGATTTAAATATAATATTTTATATAATTTTGTAAATATTATTAAATTATTTCTACAAATGTGCATACTCATAATCTACAAACACATAGTCTATTATTATTATTATTATTATTATTATTATTATCATTATTATTATGTTATTTTTTTTAAAAAAAAAAAATCGTATTCATAATTTACAAGTATCATTTATTTCAACTTATTATCTACCGCCAATTTTAAATAATATATTACATTCCATTATTTTACTTACGTAATTTATTCATAGTGATTTTATAACAATGATTAATTTATTAAATAGCAGTCTAATTCAATTTCCCCAATCTATTTAAATTTTAGCCATTTGTACTCAATTTCGTGTCAATTTTTAGCCTAGATTGAGCTTAAAGTGGCCCAATTTTAAATCCCAATTCTATGTCAATTGAACCCAATTAATGTTGACCCCTTTTGTAATATCCAATCCCAGTCGTTGATCAAGATTGATCCAACGGCTGAGATCAATTCACATTTTCTTTCCTTTTTAATCAAACCACCTCCAAACCCTAAAACATTTCCCCCACCAGCCGCATGCCCCCCTCTCGCTATCCGATCTCTCTCTCTCTCTCTACCCCTTTTCTAGATCTCTCCTCCACGGCTCCGGCGAACGCACCGCCGGCCAACCACCGCACCTCCTCTCTTCTCTCCCATCTCTTATCCTCCCTCACTGAAAACCCCCAAAGCAGTCGCCACCAACCCCCTTAACAGCCGCACACCCTCACTCTCATCTCTCAAACCTCACGTCACCACCCTCCACCACCGCCGGTCATGGTCGACCAGCGATCCCTCTTCTCCCTTCACGAACCCAAAGTGGCTACATCCAATACCCTCTCTCCATCGTCTCTCTCTCTCTCCGCAGCGGCCAGCACACCGGCGCCGTACCATCTCCGTCCATCGGAGATCCACCACGACAGCCTCCACGCCGCGCCGTACCACCACGCAACATCACCAAACGGACCCCCTGCGCCAATCGAAGTTCAAAGGTTCGATCAGAAATTGCTAAACCTGCACGGGGTAGACACGGTTTAGTCCTTGGACTATTCTATTAAGTTTATGACAAATTCCCCTCTGGTATGTTCTCCCTTCATCGTGTTTGTTGTTCTTATTAGTTTAGGTCATTCTTTGCTTCATTTTTTTTTAGACAGATTCTTAAGATGCAAAGTTCGTGATGTCTGAATGAGTTTTTCATCATAATTCTTTCAATTCTATGTTTCTTTAAGCCGTTTGATTGACATATATGAAAAGCCCCAAATTTTACCAACTTCGGACTAACTCTAATTCCGTAACTAGGGATTGACTTGTGAAATATCAGAAATCTTCCTTTTAATTTACTTGAGTATAGATGATTTGATTCTTAGGCTAATATTTGTTTCCTTGGTGGAATTAGATGACTTTAATGTTGGAATGATTTGCTCTAATTAATTGTCATCTCTGTATTTAAGTAATTAGCTATGGTAAATGTTGTATTCGATCGTTTTGTCTTGATTGATTTATGGAAATGTGTAGCGGCCTAACCGCTTGATTTTGGGTAAGCCTGATTTTGAAAATTTGTATTAGCCTTTTTACTTGATCTATTTTTGGTAAAGCTTTTATTTTTGATTGATTCCCGTATATTGCCCCCCCCCCCAAGTAATTCTGACTGTTTGAATATCTGATTATGTATGGAAAGTTTGGGCTGCCCAACATCCTTATTTTCTTTATTTTGCCCTTCTTTTGATTTATTTTTATTTTTTTAGAAAATATATATATATATATATATATATATATATATATATATATATATATGATAATAGTACTTGCTTGTTTATGATAAGTATCACATAATTTGCTACTCCAAATGGATTCAATTCATTTATTTAAGGGAAAATATTTTTCATTGATTGATTCTGGAGAATATTTCTTTCCCTTTTTTCACTTCCTCTAATTAAGTTACTGAATATTTTTTCTTTTTAAGACTACGCCACTCTCTGCCTATATAAAAGGACCCTTTTTCATTCATTAGGAGGGACATTTTTTTTGGGGCTCCTCACGGACTTTTTCTTTTCACGTATTCTCTCCATACACAAGAAAAATAATATATATATTGCAAAATTCTATTTTTATCTTTGGCTTTGGGAAGACACATTGTTGGCTTCAGCTTGCTGCATCGCTCTTTACTGCCACTACTAAGGTCTTCTTATTGTTATTTGCATAGTCCTTAACCGGTTAGTCTCTATCACAACTATTTTAATTCTTATGTGTAGTATATTCGGTGTTATTCGCATGATGCCTTTGTGTGTGTGAACTTGTTTGCTTCCCGAATTCCTGCTTTGTACAATTTGGTATGCATAACTGCTTAACAGGTCCTTAGTCGAGTTCAGTCGAGAGGAGGAGTCACCAGAGGGGGTTCATTAAAGACCTTCTTAGTCTTTTGTTCTTGTCATATTTATTTTTTGGCTCTGTAATTATTATTGTATAAACATTGGTATGTAATAAAATATTGGGGGATGCTTACGAGGGGTGGGGATTATGTGATTTGAGCATTTGCATTATTTAGATATTATGCCTATAGGGTTATTAAGTAAAACTAATTTATTTTACCACCTAGGCAAACCTCTAGGATAATTAATTAATCAATGTATCTCTTAGAAATCATGTTTTAGGATCATCACTAATCTCCGGACGTATTAGATTAATTCCGAATATGTCAATTTAAGTTAGACATGCTTAATCAATTTCTAGCGTGATTAATAAATTTTAGTATGTTAAAACTGATTTTAAAAACAAATTCCAGCCTATCAAAACTTATTCCAGAATATTTTCTTTACTCCCAGTACAAAAAAAAAAATGAATCTCCAGTAAGTTATTTAATTATTTTTTTTTGAAAAAAAATAAATAATTTTTAGTATTTTATAATTTTCGGCAATTTTTCAAAAATTAAGTTTCAGCAATTATGTTGAGTTTCCAGCATGTTATATTATTTTTCAGCACTCAAAAAAAAAAAAAAAAAAACTGGTATATCATGTTATTTTCCAGCCCTAAAAAAATAATTGCCAGCATGTTATATTATTTTCCAGCATTTAGAAAATATTTCTAGTATATTATATTGTTTTTCAGAACTCATAAAAATAATTTCCAGCATGTTATTATTCTTTCAGCATATTGAATTGGTTTTGGAATTTGAAATCTAACCTTCAGCAATTTTACTAATTATCAACATTTAAATAAAGAGTTTCCAGCATGTTAAAGCATTTTTTTAGCAAGTTTATTTAATTTCTAGCAATTAAAATAATTTCCATCATATTTTAATAATATTCAGTATTTAAAAATTGAATTTCTAGCATTTTAAAAAATTAAATTTTCAGCATATCTTGACAAGTCTCAGCAATCAAAAATTCACATTGCCAGCATATTTAAATTAGTTTGACATGTTTAAATAATTTTCAGTATAACCAAGAATAATTTTTAGCATTTTAAATCATTTTTAGCAATCTAAATTAACTTCTTTTGTAATTATTAATTAATTTTTAGTACCTTTAAATTTTTTTAAAACATATTCAAATCAAACTTTTAGTATATTTAATATCTAGCATGTTAGTTAATTTTCGACGCTCTGATTAATACGTTAGCTTAGAAATCATGCCTATAGGTTTTAATCACGTAAAAATAAATAGCTATCTTTCAAGCATGTTAATCACCTATTTAACTTTAATTAACTAAGAGGCGTATTTGAAACCTTTATGTGCTAA
This sequence comes from Capsicum rhomboideum, assembly GCA_031232105.1. Lineage (NCBI taxonomy): Eukaryota > Viridiplantae > Streptophyta > Magnoliopsida > Solanales > Solanaceae > Capsicum > Capsicum rhomboideum. The sequence continues at coordinate 38,558,458 of CP124719.1, read as the reverse complement.
TTGTTTGTCCTGTTTGTTTTGTATGATATGACGTGAATTTCGGGTCTAATTAGGCGGCCTAGGCTTTTCTTGTCTAGATCCTTACCCGAAAAATAGTAAGTCCAACGCCTCTTGGACATTAAGTTGGGACGGATAGGCAATTTAGGGAACGTTAGTTTTATCGCTTTCTTTAGAACGTCTCTAAGACTAATAACTCAAACTAGGTGGGTAGGTAGAAAAATCGAAAATGATGTAAGTCGCCCCGAGCAAATTCGACAATGCAATATACGACATTGTCATCCATCAATAAGCCGGGCGCTGATCCGAGTAGGCTAAAATCAATCCATTGTCTAAAAGCTTCTCTAAATCGGCTTTTCTTTGTCTTAGTTTTGAATGTTTAAATTATTTGGGGTAGTTTAAGTTCGTTACTATTTAAATAAATCATTTGGTTATATAATTATGTCCTTATCTCTTCTTGCTTATCTTTCTTAATGTGTATCATTTAAGTTCATATTAATTAGATAAATAGTTATCTTTCCTGTTTAAATACTTAGTCACTATTAGGTTAATAAATTAATTAATCGACCCTTGCTTATCACATAGAATTCCCACGTAATATACAAGTTCGGTCGGGACCCACATTTGTGGACCTCGAAATGTGCCTAACACCTTCCTTTCGAGGTAACCTGAACCCTTACCCGAATTTCTGATTGACATAGGCTAATAATTAATTAATCCTAATTAGTCTAGAATGGTGCCCTAACGCACCTTAATTCGTTAGGTGGCGACTCTTCACTCTTTAAATCCCAAAAAGAGTTTGTCACGTCGAATCCCGCTTTTCGCGAGAAAAATGGGGCGCGACAAGTATGACTATAACGGTATAACCTAATATTCTTAGTTTCATACAAAATTACAAATCACTGATCAGTGATCACATAATTCGCAATAATTTTTACATCTATAACAGAATTTAAAGTTTTAAACACAAAAATTAAAAATTTTAAATGGTAAAAAAGTAAAGTAATTAAACAAAAATTAGAAGCAGGAAGAGGAGGAACTTATAACCTTAGCTTGTTGCAAACTTGAAGAGATTAGAACGTGAAGTTTGAGGAGAAAAAACTAAGAAGATCGGTTCATTGCTCTTAGGATTTTGTTAATTGTTAAAGTGGAAGTCAAAAGGTTAGAGAAAGAGAAAGAATAATCTAGAAAGTTGAAGCTAGAGCCTAGAATATAAGAAATTGGGTAGACAATTATAAAATTATAAATACAATGACAAAAATTTCCTAAAATACCCTTAACTGTAGAGAGATCCATAAGGCACACGTTTTACCTGCAGTACGCGTTTTACGTTTAAACGTACGCCCCATAGGAAAAAACGTACGCCTTTGAGAACTACGCCTTAAAAATACGCCCTAATACATTTTTGTTGCGCCTCGCCCCAAAAACGTTTTTTTAAAACACTGCATATTATAGCACTTATATGAATTAGACCAATAAATTATGGTTAATTTTCCCCTCTCAATTGGTTCAAGATCAGGAATCAAATAATGCATCTAGTAATTTTTGATGTGCGGTATATGAGTAATGAATATATCATGATACACAAAGATGGAATCCTCAAAGAAGATAGAGGAGGTATGTTAGTTTTCCTAACATAAGGGGGAGATAACAAGCAGCTATGAAATATGTTAGGAATTATCATTAGATCCTCATTCAAAAGATAATTCAAGTTCAAATGCTAGGAGCATTTGCTGACCCAAAAGTGATCTCATATTTAGCTGTAAATGCTCCAATTGAATGTCCCTGAAGGACAAAGTCTACTACATGCATGAAGTATGGTAGATCATAATCGGTTCCAAATGAGATAATCCTTGAAAAGGATAAGGAGCAAATGATTATAATAAGGAAAGGATGTGCTTTTGAAGAGCTTACGACATAACACTTCATGAAACCCTATGAGAGGTTCAGATACCTGAAAATAATGAAGTGATGAGATCTCAAAATGTTATGTCACATTGCGAACAAATATAAAATGATATATCATCGACCATATCTTTGATACAATATGGCTCAATATTGTAAAGGGCTTGTGAGGGTCTGAATTCTACGTTTATTTAAGCATGCTGACGTAGAAATATTTATCAAGTGACATGGAAGGATGCATCTTGGTAAGCATAAAACTTATTTGATTTGCATTCCGTATACTAGAAGATGTCACACATAAAATGATTGAATATTGTCACTTGACAAAATCTATATGAAAATCCCTGAAGGATTCAAAATGCCTGAAGCATATAAAAGTTTCTGAAAAACTTGTTTATAATCCTTATAAGGGGTAAATTGATGATTTGAATATTATTCGAACTGTTGGAGAGTTTTCAAAAGTGATAAATTATCTGGTGAAAGAAGTTGAAACGAGAAACATGCAGAATTGGATTGGTCATGAAGTACCATATCTTGTGCAATTGATGCATTTATACATCTTGCTATAATTTTGAGCATGATATAGTTTTACTCCTACATGGGGTTAGTAAAGTAAGATCACTTGCATATTGCAAATGAAAACCCCTGTATGGATGTGTTTATCCTAACGAATATTGTTAAGCTTTTGAATATACAGGATATTCATATGATCGATATAAGGATTCGATATAGACATATTATCTATTGTCATGAAGGGTTACTGTCATACCATGCTATTTTACATGATAGTCTAATCATGTTGAGATAATAGCTATTCATGAAGCAAGCCGAGAATCATGCATGACCCAACTAAAGGGAAGATTCATAAAAGGAGATAGAATGAAGCACATTTCACCAAAAACTTTTCTACACATATGAACTCTAAAAGAATGGTGTTATCAACGTGTTACAGATTCGTTCGAGTGATAACATGATTGATTCATTCACAAAGTATCTACCTGATGCAATTTTCGAGAAGATGATGCACAAGATTGAAATGTGAAGATTCAAGTTTTGTATTGATGTTCTCATCAGGGGGAGTTAATGCGCGTTGTACTCTTTTTCCCTCACAAGGTTTTGTCCCACTGGGTTTTCCTTGTAAGATTTTTAATGAGGCAACACTAAGGGCGTATTACAAGATATGTTTACTCTTTTTCCTTCACTAGGCTTTTTTCATTGGGTTTTCCTAGTAAGGTTTTAACGAGACACATTATCTATTAATGGACATCCAAGGGGGAGTGTTATGTAATATGGATGTCATGTGACATATATATATGTGTGAATGTCATTAATGAGAGATAAGAGTTAGTAGACAAATTGAACTTGAACATCAAGAGTTACTTATTCAAATTGGATTTGAATACCAAAGTTACTTGTTCAACTAGGATTTGAACACCAAAGTTAGTTGGCCAAATTGTCAAGTTGATGACAAGCTTAACATGCTTAGGGACCAAGTTTGGTGGCTTATAAATAGCCACCCTTTTGTACATTTTGATATAGTTCCAAGTAGTAAAAAAAGTACTACTAAAATTCTCTAAAGTTGCCTCTTTTCTTCAAGTTTGATATTGATATTTTGTCTTTATTTTATAACAATTTTTTCTTTCTTTTAGACTTATGTTCTCTCTATTTTTACTCTGTTATTTAATTCTCTATGCAAAATTAATGGGCTCTCTAATTTCCAAATTGATTGTTCTCCGGTGTTGCTTGGTGAGCTCTCTTTCATTTGTCTTTGTGATGGTTAGGTTATTTATTTTTCTCATCAGTCTTCTTCTACTTAATTATCTATGGGTCTTCTATATTGAGATGTTGGAAATGATATGGAGAGTTCTCTACTTTTTTCTGTGTAAATGATTTTTTGTTCTTCTCATTAATTTGGAAATATGTTGTATAGGTTGTTTGCATGTCATTTTTCATTTTCTCTTACCATCTGATATTTCTTGAACTTTTCATATGAACAGATTCGAGACTATGAAATTGGATATTCAAAGCAATTGCATGCGAGTATTTTTATCATTTTTTGCTTAGATTTTGTTTGTATTGTTGTTGTTGAAAGTTGTGTCATCCTTACAATCTCCATCATTCAAAAAACATTCAATTTATCTCTATTTTCACAGGCAGTCGCTCCACCTCTCTCCTATTTTCATTTTTTCCCATGTTCATTTTAATGTGATATTGATGAAGTTTACTTTCTTCCTTGCAATGAACGGAAGACGCAGTGACGGGGCCGGCCCATGTAGAGTAATCTAAGATACATCGGCATGGCCACCGAGATTTCTCTTGAAGTTGGGAGACATCTCTTGTGTGTACATTTACGGAAATATCCTCATGGGCCCATACCAAAAAGGTCGGACACAAAAAGGAAGTTCAATGAAAGCTTTTTTGGATTTTGTCATTTTGTATTCATTAAAAGCAGCAAATACAGTTGGTACAAGCACACGGAAGCAGCAAATACTATATTAAATGACTAAACTACCCTCATTCAAATTGAAATTACATGAAGCACACACATTGACGGAGACGTGTGTGGTTCTTGTTCCCTCTTTCCCTCTTACCCCGTCATATTTTAGTGGAACACATTTCATTTTACACTGTGATTAAGAAATCATAAATGGAGTGATAATTTTTACTATTTTACCCTTTATTTATATTAATGATATTTATTAGATATTGAAATTGTAATTAATTATAGGGGTAAAATGAGAAAAAATTAATTAATTCTTTCTTGATTTAGTAAGTAATCAACTAATGTGATCAACTAGTGTGAGACATTTATTTTTAGTAAGATGACTAACTAAAATGGAATGGAGGGAATATTAGATAGTAATGTTCTGCGATGTCATTCCTGGAGTTGTTTGGTTGTTTAGCTCCAAGAGTTTTTACCATTTACGCTAAAAGAAAAAAGGATATATTTCAAATATTATAATAAAATAATTAGTTTACTACAAATATATAGCCTTTTTGGTCAAACTTCTAAAATCAGTTTATTTTCAGAAGTGCTTTTTTTAAAAGTGCTTTTCAAAAAGGGGAAAGGACATAAATGTCACTTCGCTCCAAACTATTTCCACGAAATAGCCATTGATTTTGCAATTCCAAAAGGTAGCCGTTTTAGGCCTTTTTGTCGCTGCTACTGCCTTTTTTTTTTTTCCAGTTCATATACCATAATGATACAGTCCTCATGCCACATTCATATAGTTTATACAAAAAAACATATGCATATATAGTTCATATACCATATTGATACAATTTTGATACCATATTGATACAGTCCTTGTACCATATATACCTTATTGATACAACTTATATACCATATTGATACAGTTTCGACTGACCATTTTTGGAATTAGTTTGGGCCGACTGGCCATTTTTTGGAATTATTTTGGACCGATTGGCCATTCCATGTCCAATAGCCTAAACATGGGCCATTTGTTTTTTGATGGGCCATGTGGTGTCCTTTTCCCTTTCAAAAAAGCACTTTTGAGCAGCTAGTGTTTGACCAAGTTTTTAAAAGTGCTTTTAAGTATATTTTTCTCATAAGTGCTTTTTTCAAAAGTGCTTTTGGAGAGAAGCTACTTTTTTTAGCTTATGAAAAACTGCTTTTTTTACTCTCCAGAAGCACTTATTTTCTTCCATAAGCTTGGTCAAACACCTCAATTTTTTAAAATAAGCACTTTTGAGAAAAAATAAGCACTTTTGGGAAAAAATAAGTTTAGCCAAACAGGCTAATAGTCATATTTTTATTTCTAAAAAAACAGTCAAAAATAAAAATAAACTCATGCGTGCACCATGGCTAAATGGTAGAATAATCGTGGCTAAATGACCCTTTTTTTTTATTAACTAATAATTTTATTAATCACCAAGAAAAATTCTTATATACCTTTTCGAAATTGTATATGTAATATATATATATGTATATATTGTATAAATAGTATATAAACGTGTATCAATATTATATAAATAGTGTATAAACATATATACATGATATATAATTATGTATTGAATATATACAACCAAAAATGATCTCATGTATATGATTTTTTTTAATGTCAATTCATCCATTTTTATTTATAAAACAAGATAGAATCCCACAAGAGGGACCAGTTCAATAGAGATCAGTCCATAAAAGTAAAACAAAATATACTCTCTCCGTTTTAAAATATTTGGTTTTCTTTTTAAATATGTTTGTTTCAAATTATTTGTTCATTTTCGCAAAATCAAGAGTATTTTATTACTCCCTCCATTTCAAAAAAAAATGACCTACTTTCTTTTTTAGTCCGTTTAAAAAAGAATAACCTTTTCCTTTTTTGGCAATACTTTAATTCCAACTTTCCACATGACATGTTTAAGATCACAAGATTAAAGGGCATTTTGGTACATTTGACACAACTTTAATTTAAGTCCATAAGATTCAAAAGTCTTCTTTATTTTCTTAAATTCCGTGTCAAGTCAAAATAAGTCATTCTTTTTTAAACGGAGGGAGTACTTTTTTCCATATTACCCTCAGTATTAAATAACTAAGAAAAATAACAATAGTTAGATTTAGAGTTTCAAAACATCATTAATAGGGTTAATTTTGTAAAATACACTTCTAATTAATATTTTCTTAACAGGTGTGTCCAATCAAAAAAGGTCAAATATTTTAAAACGGAGGGAGTATATATCCAAAGCACAAAAGTGGAAAACAAACAGATAAAATTTGGAAACAGAAAGGTCAGAAATTTTGAGCTCAACAGACTTTTCATCTTCTTCTGTACTTGTCGATGATGTCTTCTGCATTTAGATATGTGGCATTGTTTTCTTGCTTCGCTGTAAGTGTTTCTTCTTCCTCTCACCTTAGCTTATGTAGTTCCGATAAGCTCCTTTTTTTTGTTGGTTGATCTTCAGATCTTTGAGCTACCAATCTCTCGATTTGAATTTTGTTAGGGCCAGATACCCCCCCCCCCCCCCCCCATCTTTGAATAACCGGTCTGCAGCTTCTCGACCCAAATAGCCGGTTAATTTGAGAAAGAAAGATAGGCAAGCGACCAATTTGAGAAAGAAAGATGGCTGAATGACCAATTTTTGTAATAAAAAAATAAGTGATATGTAAAAAGTTTAACTCAATGGACATATAATTTTTCTTTAAAACAATTGGTAACAGATTAAATTTACTTTTTTATTATTATTTTTTGTTATTTTATTTTTAAAAGGTGCAATCAAAATTTTACTTATTTGACAATTCAAGCTCAAGTAGGGTTTGTCCATTTTAAGCATTAAAAATTAGACAAAATATTCATTGAATCAAAATTTCTTACCTAAAATAGCCCAATTATCATTTTGTTACACAAATTGATCATTCGACTTATTTTATTTCAGTCGAAGTGCACTTGCCCATCGTCTAACTATGCACTTCGTTGCTTCTTCCTTTCTTTTCCTCGTTTTCCTCCTTTTTCATCTTTTGTTTTTTCATACTTATTCGCCAAATTTTCTTGAATTATTTTTTGATTTTTGTCTTCAAAAGTTCAGGCAAAGAATAAACGAAAAGATTACAAAATATTTGAACGACTCAAAAGTATCAAATTCAGACTCAGACTATGATCCAACTTTAGAACAATTTGCACAAGACCCTAGTCTGCTAAGCTTATCAGCTAGATTATTATCTTTACCTTTGATATGTATATATATATATATATATATATATATATATATATATATATATATATATATAGATAGATAGATAGAGAGAGAGAGAGAGAGAGAGAGAGAGAGAGCAAACATATCTTTTTAGTATCTATTAGAAATTGAGAAAAGACCGACAAAAAGTCCATTAACATGAGTTAAGTCGTTTCAAGTAAATAATATATCAAAAGACTCAGAATATCGAGAGGAGCTCATATCTAATATCTGGAACTGTTTAGTAGAGATTTAAGTTGGTCGGGATTGAATAAAAATGAATATGTAAATATTGTATAAACAACGTATATGGATGTATATACATCTCTAATACATAGTTATACATCATATATACATGGTTATATACTATTTATACAATATCGATACATTACATATAAATGTGTCTATTTTGTTGGGAGGGGGGGGGGGGGGGAGGGAATTGCCACCGGTATATTTATGTAAGAAGCTCTTTTAAACACCCGGAGTAGGGTCCTGTTGTGTCTTTTTGACACTTTTGGCTAACATGACATAATAGTTCTGATACACTTATTAATGGCGCGTTAGAGGCTTATATTTAGCCAACTTTATTTTATTTTTCTGTTCTTGTTCTCCATTTCTCAAGCCACTACCTCCTACCATTGCCTCAGTCTTAAACTCCTTCAATGGAGGTCAAATTTTTAGATTCAAATATGTTTTCAAGTAAAAAAAAATTGATCTTCTTTTTCATGTATTGTTTTTACAGATCTACCATCACCGCCTTCCATCTTTTTTGCCAGAAGAAATGGATACCAACACCCATATTTTATATTTTGTCTTCCTCTCACCCACACCCTCCTTTCTTCTTCCCACAAAACAACACTGAAATAAGAAGAAGAAAATAAATTCAAAAATACACACACAAATTTGAAGTGGGAGTGAGGAAAATGACGTAAAGAAAAAGAAAGATGGTGAATTTACACTTAGATATTGTCAAATACTCAATTTATTAACTTAATTTATGTTTATTTAGTTATTGGATGAAAAAACCAATTCTTTGATTCTAATGATATATACTTCTTTATCAAATGAATTTTCTATAATAAATAGAGAGAGTTTGGAGGTACGGGACGACGTGGTGGAGGTGGTGGAAGAATTCTATCTTCAAAAGAGATTTTTGGTGTGGTAGAGAAGGCGACCCCCGACCTGGGATGGGGGTGATACGATCTCGATGAGGCTCTGATACCAAATGATACGATCCCGATTAGAAGACCCAAACGAAATCGCATTCAAAACCATAAAATAAGCTAGAGGAGAAATAGGAGATGATAAGTGAAGGAAGAAAGGTTTAGTTAAATTCATGATCTTAGGCGTATTTGGACTCCTAAGTGTCATTATCTATGCGTTTTTAGCTTAGTTTTGAGGACAATTCGACATGCTTGTGAACCATAAAGAGTATATATGTGTATTTGTGTGTTAAAGTACTTGTTTATAGTGTTTAAGGTACATTTGAATCAAGTCAAGAGTCAAAATGATTAATTAGAGCTTAGACGAGGAAACTAGTGTCACTAGCTTGAGCTATGCTTGTTCTATTGTACTTTGATTGGTTCTATTATGCTGTATGGACTTATAGTTGTTATGGGATGTTGTAGGAGACCAATGGAGGAGATATTCAAACTAAATTAAGACTACAAACAAGCCACAAGAAGTATGGAAACAAGGGACAAGTGCACGAGAAGAAACGAAGAAGAGTGAACAAATATCTCGCATCGTGCTTTGGTCGTGCCCCGCACCATACATCGCGCGTATCAGGCCATACCCCGCACCCTCCATCATACGTAATAGGGTGTTCCACGCACCCTCCATGCACCATGATACTGGTTTGGGTTCGCGATGGCCATACAACGCACCAAACCCCCAAGATGTCCCAAAGTTGGTTTTTAACTTGTTTTTAAGTAGGGGTAAAGTTGTAAATGCATGGGATTCGTTTGGGACAATTTATGGACAACCTAAAGCACTATAAAAGGATTAATTGGTCACAATTACACACATCTTTTTGAAATCCCTTGGAAGACACACGAATTGGAGAGAAGGAGAAGGCAAGGAGAGCTCAACTAGGGTTTTTCTTCCTTTACTTTTCATTCTTGTAATTTAAAATTATGAACTCTATTTTGGAGATTTTTTGTATGAATATGAGTGGATAAACACCCTAATTCTGGGGTTACGGCTAGAACATTATTGTTTAGTAGTTTGTTTTATTCATTGACATCGTTTCTCATCCGATTATGCTTTTGTTCTTGATTCTACTATTTTGATGTCTGATCAACATTAGAATATATGAGTAGTTCATGCATGAACTGATCATGGGATTGTACGAATAGGACGAAGAAATTAAACAAGATCATCTCTAGTGTAAGTTAGGGTTGATTCACAACTAGAATATATGTATGCCTAGGAGCCTTGTTTGGTCATGACGGGATGATTAACGAACGCACTTGAATTATGGAATCACATTCCCACTCAACTATGGAGTTGTGAGACCAGTTCAAGTAGACGGTTTAGAGGATGACAATTCCCGGATCAACACTTAACCCCAAAACCCATAATTCGATAAATAAAGATCATTGAATAGAATAACTACCATGCATGATTGTATCGAATGCCATAACCCTGGAACTCTCCATATATTGTTCACAACCTGAATTTCTTATAATTGTTAATTTTAGTATTTAGTTATAAAAATAAAACTCAACTTCTTTTTGGTTACAACTTGCACTTGTTTAACTCGAAATAGTAACGCTTAAATTAGATCGCTTGTTAAACACAAGTCTCTGTGGGTTCGACATTCGGCTCAAGAAGAACCACCTTATTACTTGAAACGACCACGTACACTTGCATGTGCGCTTGGGATTGACAATCCACAACTAAACGAAGGAAGAACTCGAATTTCAAAAAACAAAGCAAAAACTCAATTGAATCCACACATGAGTAATCTCATGTGAAAATCAAGATTAAGGAAGTTCTAAATCAATATTGGAATCCTCTCATCACTAATCTAAACTACACCAAAGGGATTCCATCCTTAGGCCTCCAACTACTAACTTAGTCTTCAATTCATCATAAGCTGAGGAAGAAAAATGCTTAAGGCATCTATTTATAGTTTGCCTATACAACTAAAAGCCCAAAAGTGACCTTGAAATATACTCCACTCGGCCCACTATTTAGCATTGTGCTACAAATATGTTGCCGCACATGCCATTGTGCTAGAGCACATGGGACACACATCACCTTGAAAGCTCATCGTTTAGATTGCGCTAGAGCACATGACCACACATCCTTGAATAGATCCCGTCTTCGTGCCATCTTCTTCCTCTTCGCTCTGATGGACTTCCCACACGTTGTATGCCCTCTCTTGGTGTATTTCAAGCACTTCTATCTTCATAAACATAGATTGTAGCTCTTGCAGTTTCTTGGCTTGACTCAGTATGAACGACCTTGAGTGGATTATGCTAGGCGTGCTCGTATTAGGGTGGGGGTGGGGGGTAGGGGGAGGGGTTTGAAAGCTAACTTCTTTTTTGAATGTTATTTTTATTTGTTTATTAAAAAGATTTTATAATAGTTTTTTTTTTTTACTCAAAGCGTCACATGTATTCATTTAATTAGTTGTTTGTAAGGTCATCAACTTGTGCATTACACTCTCCCTATATATTTTTTGGTTGATTGTCAAAAAAATATCAAAATGACACAGCGAGGTGCTATGAATGTTTAAAATGGACAAAGACTATTTGAGATGTCTAAGTGAAAGAAAGTTGATGCCAACTTTAAGGGGCTACCGCTGGTTTTCGTCTCTTTAAAAAATACTTTGCATGGTACTTTGATGATGTGGACATCCACCTGGCATGCCACTTCACATCCCAACACATTTTTACCTTTCTTTTTCTTCTTCCACCACCACCACTATGACCATGAATGCCACTATAAATTAATTATATCTACACAAGAAGAATTGTATTTCCTGTTTGAATCACTTGGTAATCTTGAGTACACTGAAGAACGTGGCCTCTTAATAAAAGCAATCTGGGTAGTTGTTTTAAAAAAAATGTTTATTGAACATTGATGTAATGCAAAGTGTTGGTAAATGCGATTATATGCAATTAAGAGTTAAAGATATTTGTAAAGAAATATAAAGTCCGCCCAAAAATAAGGAAAGTCATTTTTTTCTTCAAGCAAAAACGTTTTCCCTGAAAAATTAGCTTTTCATATTAAAACATTAAAAAAATAAAATATTTTTCTCAAAAAATAATTATGTAATACCAAACAGTCACGGAGCTAAAAACCAAATCTCGTTGGTACAAGGTATAACTAATCCCGAAATTAATTTTAAAATGAGCTTATCTCATGTTTGGTTGAAATAAAATGCATGGGATAACTAATACCGGATAATTTGTTTCCCAACAAAACAACCTTAAAGGCATAAGAATCGTCAACCAACATATTTATAAACGGCAATCAAAGACGAGCCGTTGAAACAGTAAAAATGCCACCAGGTAACTGATCTCAAGGGCACCATTTAAAAGAAATCTATTATTAAAAAGCTTTAAAGTTTAACCATATTTGAAAAATTTAAGACGCTCTTGCTCCTCCCTTCAGACTATGAGGTGTGCAATTAGACTTTTGCAGTCAAAACTTCAAACCCAAATGATGTGAATTTCGAAGAGGCAGTTAAATTTTAATTTTAAATTAGTAAACATGGTTGCAATAAGTTGCACTCTCTTCCTATCATAATACATTTCTGCCGTGTTGTCGTCTTCACCTCTAGAATTTCTATAATTCAATTGAAAAAAAGCAAACTGAAAAATGATATTACAAATAACACATTCCTATGACAAGCCAGCTAGCTAATTAGTGATAGAGTCTGAAGACAAATATGGGGCTCTGGAAGTCCATGAAGTTCTTATCTTCATCCAGTGACTCTATGTATATGTCTTCCTGTGGTTCTTCATTCACCCCCGTCTGTGTGGCATATTCCAAACCCATTTCGTAGTCCACCTGCAACACAAAACAACGAAACCATATAGTAGTTCGTTGATCTAGATCCTTGACGAAATATAGCAATATTAGCAGGTTCTGGGGAACCATCTCAATTTCCAATTTTACAGCGGCAATTTGGTTAATCGAACCACTTTCTTTGTCAAATTCAAAAGAGGTAAAAACAACATCCAGTCAAGTTGAAGGTAGAAGATTATGACCATAATGTCATATAAACTTCTCTAGTCTAAAAGAACATCTATACAAGGATGCATACCTTTTCGACATGCTGAGCAAGCTTTTCTCTGAATTTATCTTTTGTCACTGAATTAACTGAAACTTGTTTTAGTAGGTCAGCATGGTCATCCCTGAAGCGTCTCTTTTTTGATGCATGCACGTTTGTCGTCTGTTTTAGGAGATCATATATAGCAGCAGTAGCACTAGGAATATACCTGCATCCAGCAGAAAAATGGTATTGAATTTGACAGATGAAACTCAAATTAATATTATGAGCCTTAAATGATCCGGCTTACTTGCTCAAATTCCGCTTCCTTTCCTGCTGCTCACGAGCATGAATCCTTTTTACAATTTTTGATTTGAGCTGATTGCAGCATTGCTGAATGGCTGTCTGGAACATTGATTCTATTAGCGTACTGAAAAATTGCTCAATGATTTATTAGGTGCAGACTATAGAAGTTACCTTGACAGCAGAAGCTATCTCGCTTATGTCATCTCCAATATACTCCTTGCCAGTCCCTTTGAAGGGGATTTTGGTGCTAACAATGCTCACAAATACACCAATCTTGTCTTGTGTTTGGTTGATCTTGTAACTGTTCCAACTAAAAGAGACATCTTATTACACTGTCTGTGGTTCAATTTGCAGCAATATTCCCACCCTCGCCCAAAAAGCGAAAACCCAACAAAAAGAATAACGCAAAAGAGCATGCGACATAAAAGGAGCCTCAAAGGGAAAACTATTTTTCCCTCTTTCCGGGGTGGCAAAAACTGGAGTCCACAAAAGATTACATCTTCTATAATAATTATTCAAAAAAACTTTTAAAAAGGAGAAAACATTGTCTATGAGAGGACTAGCAGAGTTTCTTAGTTTCTTAATGAATGAGAAGTGTGAGCAACTTTATAGGCTTTAAATGCCTTACTTGATTCTCTTCAAAGCAGTCCTGGTAACAACATCAGCACCTTGCTCAAAAAGAAGTGGAATCCGATTAGCAAATCGGAAAACATTCAGCCCCTAAAATTTAGTCGGGCATAGTTAGTGCAACAATATGAGATCAAGTTCGGAAGATAAAAAAGTTGTAACAATGGGGCTAAGACCAACTGATGCAACATCAGGCAATAAGCTAGGAGAAGTAACACAAGTTTTATGGATTAGAAATTTCTAACAGTGACAGTTGCTTCTCTTTTCTTCTCTTTCTATTCCACTGATCGGTTACTAGAAAAAGAAAGGAAACACTAATCATCCAACAAACAGAAGTTCACTATCTATTTATTTATTACATAACTATGGGAAGACCAGAGGATGTGACCAAAATTACTTGTTATAGCTCCTAGGAAATATATCCTCATCACCAGGCCGGCGATTCCCTCCAAAGCCTCTATATGATAGCTCCTAGGAAATATAGAAACGTCAAGCTCAAAACCGAAGAAAAAGAGTTTGACCATCAGATAGTGCTTCCACAATCATTTGATCTGGTTCTTTCAATAAAATCAATTTAGGGCTGTTCTCCGTTGTACTCGAAATACCAAACTGAAAAAAGTTATATCGATTAAACATTCTCGGTATTCGGGAAAACGTTTCAGGACACTGAGCTAATTTATATACTTATCAATAATAGGTTCAGTGGTCAAGTACCCTTATTTTTTAACCAGACCAATATACAGATAAGGCCTAGGGATTCAGGGTTGAGCCATCAACCATTCACCATTTCACCTCAGCGCGCATCTCTCAATTCTCTCGTCTCTCCCTTCGCTGCCTCTCTGGCTTGTTGGCAACACCACAACTGGCGATTTGCGTCCAGTTCTTTGGAATCTTTGCTTCTAATATCAAAACTCACTTTCTCTTTTGGTCCCACTTTCATTTACACAAACATAACCCAAAGTTTGAACCGTGACTTCTCTAGCTACTTCAAGAATTCAAAAACTGAATTTGATTTCATTGAAATCAAAGCAAAATACTAGATTGGACCTTTTACAAGCTCAATTTCCCCACAGTGAAAAGGCTTCAATTAAAGAAAACCTACTTTGACTATTGCAAATAGCTCCTGTCAAGAAAATGGAATGAAAAACAGAGTACTTTGTTCAGAAAGTGGAAGATACCTTGGAGAAGAAGCGCTACAGAGAAGTAAGGCAAAGACCAAGGGGAATATTTGCAGCAGAGATTCATGACCGACCCGAACTGCTCACAAACTGAACCAATAGATATCTTATTGGTTCGGTTCTCAGGAGAGTGACCGATTCGCCCAACTGATATATACACATACCGACCCAACCGGACAGATAAGTAGCCCTAAATCAAATCATCTTTAACTACTTATAAAATGCAGATAAAGATGCATTCTGATGGTCCTTTGCTTCTTACATTGGAGATGGAACATATTGTATAGACGCAATCAGTTTCAGGACTAAGCATACTATGTTCTCTATGTTTTATATACTTTACCATAAGGGAGATTCTTACTTGTTTAACATCCTTCCCACCAACACTAACTCCAGCTTCCACGATAAATGGATGACCTTCGAATACTTGAGCACTGGACAAAAGACATAGTAGCTTTTTAAACACTTCTGTGATTTGTATTATCCAATTAAAGAATTCATTAAAAAATTAGATGAAGAACTTCATAAATGACACAACCTTCCTGAAAAAGTAGCAACCATATCTGGGTGCAGCTCCTTTATAATGCCAAGACGTAGATTATATTCTCCCGCAGGACTTAAAATCTGCAATATGGCTTAGAAATCATATGCACGAGATAACTGGGAATCACCAAAACATTTATAGTTTGGTGTTGCTAAAGGCAATTGGAAAAGAGGCAAGAACTTCACAAAGAGGAACTTACATCACCACTGGGATCATCAAATTTGGCTTGACGAAATAACTGATGGATGCGAACTATTTGCTGTGGTGTTAGAGATTTTACTGAAATTTTTGGGCTAAAATCTGGACCCATCTCCCCTAAATGTGAAATGGTATTCTGTTTTAGATATAATGTACAATGACTGAAGGCAACCTTTTAGTTATGTAAGTGAATGAGTAATAAGCTATAAATATACGCATATAAGTACACAGGATAGAAATGTTCATTATGATGTGGCTGACACTGGAAATTCCACTATCCATGACGAAAGATTGGCGTATTAATGGTAGATGTGACAATAACAAGTATAGAGTTTTTAAGATAGAACAAAACACAAACCCATCCGAGATGCAACTCTAGCAAGGCTGTGTTCAGTATATCACATTAATTCTCATTACATTTCCAGAATCAGACTTGAAATATTACAATGCCAATCAACGTAGCAGTAGAAGCATAGTTCTCAACATATTACATATTTCCCATGCCTAGCCACAGACGTCAGAAGAATTTCCAGAGCCAGAATCAACCAAAACATAATTATTCATGCAACTCACATTTTCTTGTGAAAATCCCAACTTATGTTTCAAATTTCACTTGAGTCCTATTAAAGTATAGTGGCTACCAAGGAACCTAATGCTCAAAGTAAGACTACATTTGACCTTGTCAAGGTTTTTTCTTAATTTGTTGTGTGGTCTGCATTCTTATCCGCCACCAGCCATCCATTTAAATTTATCCTATCTATGTTATTATTTGTTGAAGACATAATATTAAGTAAATAAAAATGTGCTCTCTCTATTAGCTGAAGTTAATAGATGAGGTGTCACACAATCAA
Source organism: Capsicum rhomboideum (assembly GCA_031232105.1). Taxonomy (NCBI): domain Eukaryota; kingdom Viridiplantae; phylum Streptophyta; class Magnoliopsida; order Solanales; family Solanaceae; genus Capsicum; species Capsicum rhomboideum. The sequence continues at coordinate 38,541,937 of CP124719.1, read as the reverse complement.
CATGTTATCAGAGCGGGCTAAGGTCTTCCATTCGAGTCTTATCGCCGCCAAGTATCAAAAACAACTCCACGTGCTTGCCATGAAAGAATCATGTCCGCACGTGAAGGGGTGTGTTGAAGGAATAACATTAAGTATGCTTTCAATATTAACTTAACCTTTTAGATGAGGTGGTCACACATTTCAGCATTATTCAACTACGACTTGCTACTCAAATAATTTGAAATAAGTCTTCGGTAATGAGAACTAAGGAGAAATTTGTTCCTCCCTCTGTTTTATTTTATATGATGATGTTTGACTGGACATGGAATTTAAAAATTAATTTGACTTCTGCATCTATCAGTGAAAGCAAAAACAGTAATGCTTGGAAGTAATGACTGGAAAGTTAGTGCAATAAAGATGACACCATATCAAATTTAAAATTGGAAGAGTGAAACGAATTTGAATTCTTTGAAGTTCTAAAAGTTGTATAAAGTAATTGCAGAATCCTATCTTGACTTAATAAATGGTGATGCCCAAAGAACAGCGAGATCAGAATTAAGCTATTAGATAGGGTATTATTCACACTTTAGTCCCGGGCTTACCCGTATTAAGGAATTGTGTCAAACATTTTAGAAAGTCATGAAATAGAAAGAGTCATCATCATCATCATCATCATACCCAGTGTATTCCCACCAGGTGGGGTATGGGGGGTAAAGTGTACGCAGTCCATACCACTACCTCAGATGAAGTAGAGAGGTTGTTTCCGATAGACCCCCGGCTCAGAACAGATAACAATAACAAACAAAAATCATAAAAACCAACAGCAAAAAGGAAATAGAAAGAGTGTCATATAAATTAAATTGGAAGAGTATTACATTTGGGTTATCACTTACCAATCTTTAGCTATGAGAAGAACATCTTTTTTTAAATACATTCTTAATGATACCCAATAAAGCAGAAAAGAGAACAAGAATTTTTTGTTCATTGTGTTTAAGAAGGCTTAGTTCGCTGTAACTGTATGACTTAAATTCAAAATATTAACTTAAACAACACCAGAATAAATAGGCTAGACCTTAAAAGTTGGGTAAGCAGGGGTGGGGTTCGAAAATTTATAACATTCAAAAACGTATAGACCCAATGTCACATTCAGTAAAGATTTATCATATGGTATAGGATGGTAGTCTTGGCTGCACATTCAACATAGCGTTCGGACTCGTGCCTTCCAGAAGCAGGGGTATTCGAGCTTGTTGTGTAGTGTGCACGATTAGCCAGCCTCGAGTGACTAAATGGAAGAATTTTTCAAACTAGTTGATGGTTCCCTGGTTGCAATCCACAATGGGTTATAATTTAATAAATCACATGTTTCTGATTTCAAAACATCACATGTAGACTTTTTTAGGGGAGAATCACTCGACGCGGGGCCTCCCTGTGAGTTCAAGTGATGTCAACAACCCAGGCAGGAGATGCTAAAAAGGCAGGAACCTCGCTAACCTTCTCGGCCAGTTAGTCTAGCCACAAGGATCCCCTCTTGCTTATACATCCACCGTAAACGATTACTAACAAACTTGGAACACGAATGAGATCAAAAAGGCCATCACTGGGGCAAACGATGCAATAGTTTCGGTTAGAGAAAAGCCCAATAGCATAACCAAATAATTGTTTTGTCAATGATGGATTTCGTATCCAAGGTGCCGATCAGGAGAGTACTAAAGGGACGTTAAACGTAATTCTAGAAGGGCCTTCCCGCAAAAAAACCGAGTTGTTCAGGTGACAAATTTTTAGACTAGTCTCACTAAGGTGGCGAGGAAAAAGACTTCCAAGAGAGAAGCTTTCGTTTGGTGGTTCCTGATTGGGCCCGGGGTCGGGGGATTGGGGTGAGAGCGTTAGAACCAGCCTCTTTGTTTCGATTGCTGCAAGGAAGCGTGCAAGTGGGTGAAAGCATCACCAGCCAAGCTAGTCACTTGGAACATAGGGGTATTCATCAAAATAGAAATAATAAGGAAGATTAGCGTTTTGGGGGGGAATGAATGGTCCGTTAGAAAAGGGAAAAGGCCCTCTTGCCTCGCAGAAGAAGCACCAAATAATGGTGTTGGCTACAAAAGATTCTAGAAACACTATAACACCTACATATTAGACCAAAATACTTGAAACCTATAATAATATTAGACTACACGGTGTTCAGATTTCTTGAATTCACCTTCATTTAACCATTCAATTTAACTTTGACAGGATACTTTCTTTTCAATCCTTCTTCGCAACCATCTTATGATATTTTTCCACAACTTTATATATTTCGTACAGATCAACTTAAAGTTTTAAATATAGTTCCTGTCAAGCTTGAAGGAAGGAGTATATAGATATTGATAAAAATAAAATTAAAAAAAGAGAAAGTTTGCATTGTGATTTAAAGAATGAACTAAAGGATTTTGATTGTCATCTTTGTCCTAGGATGTGAATTGTCGATTATCAAAGATCTCATTCTCAATTTTTGCTACAACCAAAGGGAACAACAACAACAACATCATACCCAGTATATTTTCACCAAGTGGAGTCTGGGGAGGGTAAGTGTACGTAGTCCATACCACTACCTCAGATGTGAGATAGAGAGGATTTTTCCGATAGACCACCGGCTCAAGATAAAACAGTCTAGAAAATAAATAGTAAAGGGACAAGAAACAATAGGAATAACCACATCTAATAATAACATAAACAAGACTCACCAAGTAATACGACTAATAATAACATACTCTGAAATAATACTAATACTATAGCTACAAGCACGGCTAACAAATCAAAGTCGTCCTACCTACTAACAATGACGCACCCTTCCAACTATCCTTCTACCCTAATCCACCTCCTCCACACTTTACTATCTAGGGTCATGTCCTCGACAACAACCAAATCGAACGAATCGAAAAATAGGTTTATCAAAAGCATTGGAGTTCCATCTAAAAAACCAATTTTTAAAACAAAATCTCCATGCATTAAAAACCAATCAAAAAGCAAATATATTATGTGGGTCTAATAGTGTAAAGCATGTGGAGTGAAATTGCAGGAGTGAGGGGATTGTGGGAAGGGACCTCAAGTTATGCAAATTTGAAAGTGAGAGGTTGACTTGTAACAGAAGCAAGGGCTATGTTAATGTTGTCATTGACAAATTCCTAATCTCCCGACAATGGAATGATACTTTCAAAGCAGTTTGGCAAATAGCAATGCCAAAGGTGATTTCTAATTGTTAGAATATGAGTAGGAATAGGAATATTATATAGAATCTTAGTTGGAAAAGGAGTCTAATGTAGTGTCTATAAATAGGATCTCAATGTAATAATTTAGATACACAAATTCAATAACATTTTCTCCGTTATTTCTCACATGGTATCAAATCAAAGCATTGGTGAGAAACTTTAGCAAAAGAAAACTCAGTCGTCGTGCGTCAATTTCCGGTGACTGATTTGTGTCATTATCTGTTTTGTGGGTGGTGTGCAAAATCCAACACCACCACGAGGATCGGAAAGCTCAGGCGACAAAAACCAGACCAAAACCACCGGAAAACTCCAAGTCACGCGCCTGCCGGAGTTGCGATTTTCTGGCCAGATTCCGATAGAGATTCCGATTGATTTTTTCAGCTCTTCTTTGACTGTTGGAGTCGTCCAGATCTGCCGACCAGATTCCAGCATATTTTCCGACATTTTTTCTCCAGATTCCGTTCGCCGGAGTTAGGGTTCCGGAGACTTTTAGAATTTTTCCGGCGAGTTTTGTTTTCCAGATCTATTGTTTTTCACCCAGTTTCTTGCTGATTTCAAGCCAAAATAAATAAATAAATGAATATTCAGAAGATGTCTTTTGGGTGCGATACTTTTGGCTCCAAAAATATGGGAATTGGAAGTTCAAGCCCTATGATCACTTCCGAACCCTTAATGAGGAGGTCAAAAAATCAAACGTCTCAGTCCATAAAGAATCGACGAGGGGGAGGTCATTTTGGAAGATCTCGACCTAAGTGTAGTTATTGTAAAAGGCTTAGACATACCCATGATGTATGTTATTCTCGACCTAAGTGTAGTTACTGTAATAGGCTTGGACATACTCGTGGAATATGTTATTCTTTGCATGGTCGACCACCTAAAAATGCTCATGTTGCTCAGTCTAACACCACAGGTAATCAATGGGTGTATTTATCTGAAAAAGAATATAATGAATATCTTCAGTATCGAGCAAGTAAGCAGATATCTCTACCAGTAGCCTCAACTGCACAATCTCCTACCTTTGGATCATGGGTTGTGTACTCTAGCGCTTCTGGTCATATTTCTGGTGATAAATCACTTCTATCAAATATTGTTTATTTACAATCTCTTCCAACTGTCACTTTAGCCAATGGTAACCAAACCAAAGCAAAAGGAGTTGGACATGCTACTCCACTATCCTCTGTCACTTTAAATTCTGTTCTTTATGTCCCTGATTGTCCTTTTAATCTTGCATCCGTCATACTATTTCTTGAGGACTCTTTTATCATGCATGACCATAGTACGGGACAAACAATTGGTGTAGGATATGAATCACAAGGCCTTTACTACCTTACCTCTCCTAACTCCTCCATAGCATGTCCAATTACAGATTCTCCGGACATAATTCACAAACGTTTAGGACATCCTAGTTTGTTCAAACTACAAAAGATGGTGCCTAGTTTGTCTAGTCTATCCACATTAGATTGTGAGTCGTGCCAACTTGGGAAACACACTCAAACTACCCTTCAACGTAGTACTGAGAATCGTGCAGAGTCTATCTTTTCCTTAGTTCACTCTGATATTTGGGGTCCTTAAAGAATCAGTTCTACCTCAGGGTTTCGTTTTTTTGTTAGCTTCATTGATGACTATTGAAGATGTACCTGAATTTTCTTAATGAAAGATCGTTCTGAATTGTTTCCTATATTCAAGAGTTACTGTGCTGAAATACAAAATCAAATTCGGTGTCTCTATTCGTACCTTTCGTAGTGATAATGCACCTGTTCAACAATGGATGCACTCGCCTTTTCTTTGGACTTTGATGTTGGGCAATCTCGTTCAAAGTGTCCCTTCTTGTGACAGCCCCAACACTCCGCATTCTTCTTGTTCACACGAAACTTCGATTTGTGCTTTGATTTTCTCCTTCCCTGTTGGCTAGTACGGCCTCTCACAGAGAGCCCACTAGCTTCATCATCTTTGTCTCCTTCAAAATGCCTCCGCACATCACAAGAGTTAAGTGTTTGCCGCACTTGCTCAAGAGTGATAGGCTCCTTGCTATACATCATTGAATTCTCAATATCACGATATTTTGAAGTCAATGAAAATAGCAAAGCACATGCCAACGTCTCCTCATTCTTTTTAATTCCGACAGTCTGTAAGTCCATGATAAGTTTATTGAACGCATCTAGATGGTCTTGCAACAAAGTACCTAACTCCATCTTAAATGTGTGAAGACGTCGTTGTAACAACATCCTTGTTGTCACTGACCGATCCTGGTAAAGCCCTTGCAGCTTGTCCCATAACTGTTTGGCCATCTCGTCGGTACCTGTACTCACTTCACAGAGCACGTTAGGTGCAAGGGGCAATTGGATGACACTCAATGCATCGCCTTCAATCTTCTCTTTGTCGGAATTTGATGTACCATCGGGGTACTTTCCATCAATAGCATGGATTGAACCTTCCCTCCGCAGTAACGCCATCATTTGGATCTTCCAGATATTGAAGTTGTTGCGTCCACTAAATCTATCAATTTCAAACTTCATGGAACTCATCATTACTTGTTCTTCCTCTTCTACTACAGATAGTATTTGGAAATACAGAAAACCAAAGTAATTTTTTTCTGATGTAGAAGTTCAGACTGTGCTGCAACCACATAGCATACTCAGACAGAACCTTGGCTCTGATACTAATTGTTAGCAGAAACGTGAAATAAAGAATAAGAGAAAGAAAATAGGATTTAACGTGGTTTGGATCCGAATGATCCTATATCCACCAGAGAACAACTGCCTTTATATTATTAACAAAGAAAGGGGAGAGATCCCAAATCCACCCAAGAGAATTGCTTCTCAACTCTCTACTCTTACAATGTATTTAACTATGAATTTTAGGATGGTTTTAACAATGAAGAATGGTCATCCTTTTATAGATAGCCAAACTTGGGCTCCAAGCACAAAATAAGAAAAGGAAACATAAATAGAAAATTTGTCCTCCACAAAGTTTTGCTTGCCCTCAAGTTCATTTCCTAGCCAATTAAATTGGCACATGGAATTTTCTTCCACACGGGTTTGACCCCACAAAAATCAAACCAACTCTTTCAATTCTTTACACCAAAAATACAAGCTCAAAATATAGTTCATCTTTACTTTCTGTATCGGATTACTCTTGTTCTCAAAACATTTGTTATTTCTTTCCCTTCAGATGGTCCACCAAATGCATAAAGAAATTCCCTCCACCATTTTTTTGCTTTACGTTCCTCCCAGCTTAATCCCAAGCTATCAAAAGTCCAGAAGTGTTTCCTGGCATAACCCATTTAAGGTTAGCCAGAGCCAGAAATAGCTGCCACATCTGGGTAGTATATACACACTGTAAAAAAAGGCGAGAGTTATCTTCTGTTGCTGCGTTGCAAAGGCAACATATGGAAACTAGCTGCATACCCCCTTCTCTGAAGTTTTTTCATGAGTTAAACAGGCTTTTCTAGCCACCAACCATGAAAAGCAGTTTACTTTAAAGGATGCTTTTGCCTTCCAGATTTGCTTCCAAGGCCAACTGGAGTAATGTCCCTCATTGCTAAAGAAAAGCATAGGCACCCTTGACTGTGAACACCTTCTTCCCCTTGTCCTTCCATACCAAAACATCCTCATTATCATTGAGTTCTCTCACCCCTTCTAAATCTGCAAAAAAGAAGTCAATCTTTCCATCTCCCAATCACTTAACCCTCTTTTGAAGTTAAAATTCCATCCAGTTTGATTCATGACTTCCCCGATGACTTCCCCGATAGAGGCATCAGTACTCATAGTCAACCTATGAAATTCTGGAAAACTGTCCTTCAAAGGTTCCTGACCAACCCATTTATCATTCCAGAAAGTAATTTTTTTACAATTCCCCAAACAAATTCAGTATTTCCTGCAAAGACATCCCAAAGAGACCTTATGGATTTCCATATGCTTACTCCATAGGGGGTGTTTACTGACTTGGTGCACCAATGACTAAGTGCTCCATACTTTTTGAGGATGACCTCCCTCCATAAGCTGTTCTCTTCTCTAGCATACCTCCATAACCATTTTGCCAGCAAGCTCATGTTGTGTAGCCTCAAATTTCTGAGACCCATACCTCCATCCCTTTTGCTCTTGATGAATGTTTTCCATTTCACTAGGTTGTACCCCTTGTTCTCTGAATTTCCTTGCCATAAGAACTACCTCCTTAGAGTGTCTATCCTTTTTTCTACTTTAGAGGGGATAGGAAAAGAGACATGACATAGGTGGGCAATGCATCCAACACAGTGTTGATCAAAATGGTACTACCCCCAGGGGATAGATATTGAGCCTTCCAACTTGTCAATTTTTCCTCACATTTTCCCAAAACATCATTCCAAATCTCCAGGGCTTTGTTCTTTGGCCCCAGTGCCAAACCAAGGTATTTGGTAGGGAGTGAACCTACCTCTCAACCTAGAATGTCAGTAAGCATCTGACTATCTGGAACTTCATTTACAGGGAACATCAAGCTTTTCTCCCAGTTCACATGAAGTCCTGACACAGCCTCAAAGAGAATCAAAATGACATTGAGGTTCAGAACATTTTCTGTGTTTTGCCTCACAAAAAACTAGTGTGTCATCAGCATACAACAAGTGAGTTATTGTCAGGTTGCCTGCTTGTCTATTTTTCACTTCAAACCCCCTAATCCATCCAATGAAAGCAACCTTTTCCATCATATTATTGAGACCCTCCATAGCAATTATGAACATGAAAGGGGATAAAGGATCACCTTGCCTCAAGCCCTTATGAGAAGGGAAAAAACCATCCGGCTTCCATTTATAAGAATGGAAAACCTGACATTGCTGATGCAAAACTTTATCCAATTAATCCATTTGGCACCAAAACCCATGTTCCTTGGAATATTAAAGAGGAACTCCCAATTAACATGGTCAAAAGCTTTCTGAATGTCAAGTTTGCATAAGAGACCAGGCTCCCCGTACTGCATTCTGGAATCTACACACTCATTTGCAATTAAAGCTGCATCCATTATTTGTCTGGCTAGGATGAAAGCCATTTGTCGCTTGCTTACCAGTTTATCAACCACCTTCTTTAATCGCTCTGCCAACACTTTAGAAATGATCTTATATACGCTTCCTATCAAGCTGATAGGTCTGAAGTCCTTAAGTTCCTTCGCACCATTCCTCTTAGGGATCAAAACTACATAAGTGGCATTGAAACTTCTTTCAAAGAACTCTTGAGAATGAAAGTTATGGATGGTGTGCATAACATCATTCTTGATCACTTCCCAACAAATCTGAAAAAATCCCATAGAGAAACCATCAGGCCCGAATGCTTTGTCAGCTTCGCACATTTTTATGCATTCATAAACCTCCTGCTCTTCAAAAACTCTCTGTAGCCATTCTTGCTCTTCCCTAGAAATGGTCTGTGAGTTCTCAAGTGAGAACCGAGGTTTCCAAGATTCTGTCTCCGCGTAAAGATCTTGATAAAAAGAGATGATTTTTCCCTTTATCACTTCAGGATTATTGCAAACAGCTCCATCTATCACAAGCTCATCGATGTATTTTTATCTTCTATGCGCATTGGCCATTCTGTGAAAGAACTTAGTGTTCTTATCTCCTTGCTTCAACCAAAGAATTTTGGCCTTTGCCTCCAAGCCACCTCTTCATGTCTTGCCATCTCCTCGACTTTCATTTACAGATTTGCTTTATGAATTAACTCATCATCTGACAAATTCATGTCTTCTTGTAGGATATCAAAATGGGCAATTCTATCTAGAATATCAGACTTCTTCCTCTCTAAATTCCCATAATTTTCCAGATTCCATTCCTTGATTTTCCCCTTCAGCAGTTTCAGTTTGGTAGCTAAAATGAAATCTGGCCTACCAGACACCACAAAAGAATCCCACCAGTCTTTCACCCCTTCTTTAAAACACTGAACTTGCGGCCACCAACATTCAAATTTGAAGTAGGATTTATTTCTGACCCAATCCCCACATTGCAACATGATTGGGCGTTGGTCAGAGGCCACTTTCGGTAGTGTTGATTGCCTGATATTGGAGAAACTTTCATCCCACTCAGAGGAGATAAGGAATCTGTCGATTTTGGAAGCCTCATCATGATTGTCTCCTCTGCTCCAAGTGAAAGCTCCACCAAACAAAGGGAGGTCCACCAATTCCAAGTCTTGGATAATATCTAAAAAATCTTCCATGGCTCTAGAGTTATTAGGATTGTTACTTCTTTTACTTTCCAACCTTGTAATGTTAAAATATTTGCTTTAGTTAGAATATTTATTACACTGCTTTGTTTGAAAGGACGCAAGCCAAAGAATTGAGTGGAGAAGAGGATTCAGACCACCAGGGATGGCAACCTGAGGAGTCCCTAGAGTATCCCCTGAGGCCCTATTTTGACCTGGATGATGACGATGATGATCACCCAACTTGGCCTTAGGCTTTTCCTTTCTCTCTTTTAGTTTTCCCTAAAAAGGTCTTGCATGACCTATCTCAGTGTTTTCTATGTCGGTGGGGCAATTATCGATGTAATCCCAAAATCAATACCTTTGTTTGAATTCGATTTTCATTTTGTGACTTGGGATTTACCCCATCGAATATTAATGAAATTTTAGACTTGTCCTGACTATGAAAATGTGTTAAAAAACTTTGGATCAATTAATCATTAATGCCTGCATCGTACCTACCTCTGGCAAAACAAGGCTCCATATTGGGATGCGATTTTGTGTGGATACCGCCAACATTGGCGTATATGTTTGTTACATCTTTCAATATTTCCTAAACTAACATAATTTTCTTTTTCTTTATTATCTTTATGTTATTGTTAATCCCCAAATAAAGTTGATTTGTGTCGATTAGCAAACTGGCTGACTCACGGTACAACCTTTGATCCAAAGGAAAGATGGCTGACACAGAAGATTTTGATGTTGCCGCAATGGTACCACTAGATGGTGCCAAAAATTCTCAAAAGATACCAAATACTTAGTATGACGAGCAAAAGGCTCACATGGCACACGAGCTCGAGATCCTATGGGAAGAATTACGCCAAGTGCGGGATTTTTAACCAAGCTCATGGTTACCACTTTCCCACCTCAATTCCAATTCCCATCTTTCAAAAAGCCCATCCACTTCCTAAATGATTAATTGATCCAAAGTTTTTTAACACATTTTCAAATTCAGGACAAGTCTAAAATTTCATTAATATTCAAGGGGGGAATTTCCAAGTTACAAAACGAAAATCGAATTCAAATAAAGGTATTGATTTTGGGATTACATCAATAATTGCCCCATCGACATAGAAAACATTGAAATAGGTCATTCAATACCTTTCAGGAAAAACTAAAAGAGTGATAGGAAAAGCCTAAGGCTAGGTTGGGTGATCATCATCGTTGTCATCCAGGTTATAATAAGGCCTCAGGTGATACTCTAGAGACTCCTCGGGCTACCATCCCTGTGGTTCGAATCCTCTTCTCCACTGAATTCTATGGATCCATACTCCGAGTGTGCTGCCGGAATGAGTTCATTTTCTTCTGGGTCCATTCACATTACTCCCCCGTCCCTAGGGTCATTTATGTCGAGATCACGTTCTGAGTTTTCTTCCGGATACCCCTCCATTTCCTCTATTGGCTCCTCTGTATCTTCCTCCGGATCTTCTTCCATTTCCTCTGTCAACTCCTCTGGATCTTTTTTCATTTCTTCTACTGGTTCGTTGTCGACCAGCTGTAAGAGATGGTCAATGGATCCTGGGGTCACCTGTTGATACATACCAGTAGTGATGGGCATAAGGTGTAGGAGTTCATTTCTTATTTGATTCATCCATTGGAGGTAGGCGATCCCCAGGATTCCTACATAGCTAGGCCATGCTAAAATTCCTCTTGCCACATACCAAGTGTAGTATTCTGGGGTGCACCATGCATGTACCAAGCAGTGTTATAAATGGCGCTCGCCACGTCGCCAATGGCGAATGGCGAGGCGAGGCAGTGTCGCCTCCAGCCTTCGTGGCGAGGCAAAATCGAAAAGGCGACGCCTTGGCGAGGAAGGCGACATGGCGAGGCGAGGCGACACGGCGACGCCTATTTGATTTTTAAAAAAAATTAGGGTTTTAAGGTTAAAAGGTAACTTTAGGGTTTTTCTTTTCATTTTGCATCTGTTGGTGACTGCGGCTACAGCTATCTAGGCCACTGCGACCTTTGACAGCAACTCCGGCAACAACTCCGGTGATAACTCCGGCGAGCGGCGACTGGTACGTCTGTTCTTTTTCTTTTTTTTTTCAACTTTCTTCTTCTTCTTCTTCTTTATTTCACTGGCAGCAGCAACCAGCCAACCATTTTCTTCTTCTTCTTCCTCTGTTTCACTCCGGCGAGTGCGACACTGTTTCACTCGGCCACTCCGGCGAGTGCGAGTGTGCGACTCTGTTTTTCTTCTTCATTTTTTCCTTTGTTTTTTCTTCAAAGTTGAAACAGCAGATGTCTTCAACAGCACTTTCAATGGCAATTCTATATAACAATATTTTCTTTTATAAGTTATATAATATACTTATTAATATCGTATTTGGTTGATGTCTTCAACAGCAATTTCAATGGCGTCTAATTCTACTAGTAGCAAACAAAAGGACATTGGATGGAATTATGGTACGCAAGGACCAACAAGAGATGCGGTGATATGTAATTTTTGTCGACGTACTATGTATGGTGGTATTACTCGGTTCAAGCAACATTTGATAGGTGGATATAAAAATGTCAAAATATGTCGAAGTTGTCCGGTAGAAATTAGGAATGAAGTAAAGGCATTTGTCGATAGCAAAGCCGCGATGAATCCAAAGAATCAAAGATATGTGCCATCATATAATATGGTTGTTGATGATGATGATATGGATGAACATGAAGAAATGATGCCACCCTCCAAAACTCAAAGAATGTCTTCAAGTGGTAGTGGTAATGTGTCATCCTCGGGACGAAATGTGATGAAAGGTCCTATTAATAGGTTTTTTCCACAGATGCCACAACAAAATACATGCTTTGAAAAGGGAGGAGTAGGAGGAAGACGAGGAATTGATGACACAAAAAAAATCTTAAGGGAGCGGGCTGTAAATGCTTTTGCAGTATGGATGTATGATGCGGGCCTCCCTTTCAATTGTGTCAATTATGAATCATTTGATAACTTCATAGAGGCGGTAGGACAGTATGGCCCAGGAATGCAACTTAGAGTTACTCAGCTAAAGAAAGAAGTGAAAAAAGTAGATGAGCTAGTAGAGAAGCATAAAGTTCAATGGCAAAAGTATGGTTGTTCCATTATGATGGACAAATGGACAGCACGCAATGGAAAGATGATCATTAATATTTTGGTGAATTGTCCGATTGGTAGCATCTTTCTTGGTTCTGTTGATGCTAGCAATGAGTCTACAACTGGCACTAAAATGTACAGCTTGTTTGAGAAGACAATAGAGGACATTGGACCGGAAAATGTTGTTCAAGTTGTCACTGATAATGCCAGTGAGAATGTGAAAGCGGGTGAGCTAATGAAGGCTATGTACCCACATATCTACTGGACTCCATGTGCTGCCCATTGCATCAATTTGATATTTGGTGACATATTCAAGATTAACCCGTATGCTTCAGGTAATACTTAATAGCTCTCCTCTTTTGTAGTTAATATTATAAACTTATTAAGCTAATAATTACTATAATATGTCTTTTACAGTTTTTAAGAAGGCCACCAAGGTAGTTTCTTATATAAGTCAAAGGTCGTTGTTGTTGAATTTGATGAGATAATTCACCAATGAAAAAAATTTGGTGAAACCGGCCAAGACAAGATTTGCGACGGCCTTTTTGACTTTGGAAGCTATGTACAAACAAAGGAAGAACTTGAGATCTTTGATCATCTCTAATGAATGGACTTCCAATAAATTTGCAAAGGAAGTTTTGGGGAAAGAAGTTGCCGCCATTCTTTATTCTACATACTTTTGGAATGATGTTGTCAAAGCTCTTAAAGTTTGTGGTCCTTTGGTCTCATTGCTTCGCTTGGTGGATGGGGAAAAAAGACCCCCAATGGGCTATATGTTTGAAGCAATGGATATGGCGAAGGAATCTATTCAACGGGCTTTTGATGGAGTGGCGAGGCATTAAGAGAAAGTCCTTGACATAATTGATGCAAGATGGACGGGCCAACTCAAACGACCTTTGCATTCAGCAGGTTATGTTTTAAATCCCGGATTGTATTTTAAATCCACTATGAGTGAAGAAAAAATTGTTGTAGTGTGGGAGAATTACTTTACTTGTGTTGAGACGATGGTCCCCGATCTTTCCACCCAAGATATACTAGTTGGTGATCTTGCTAAGTACAAGAGTGCAGATGGATTGTTTGGCTCTGGTCAAGCTGTTAGAGCCAGAGACACAAGGTCACCGGGTTAGTGAATTGATTTAGTTGTCTTTATTATAGAATATAGCTTTAGTGCTTTACTTAAATTATTGACTTTTTTTTTATACCTATTAAGTATTAACCTTTTAAATTTATTGGAGATTATCGCCCTGTCGTTCAAGATACAAATGGAAATGTCCTTGACCAGGTTGGTGGTCTGTCAATTCCTTACTAAACTGTCTTTGTACTCATGTGCTGCCTATTCAAGAAACTACTAGTTAAGAAAAGAGGGTCAAGATTAGGTGCTGGATAGGTTCGGGTTGCACCTTTTAATTCAAAACAATTTGAAGTGAAGATTTTAGTAAGTTTAAATGCTTACGTATCCTTATTGATATTTATTTAGAATTAAAAAAGGGCAGCCCAGTGCACTAAAGCTCCCGCTATGCGCAGGGTCCGAGGAAGGGCCCCACCACAAAGGTGTATTTAGAATTGAAATTTGAAAATATATCATAGTTTGAATTTGCATGATTGGTATCACTGTCAATGGAGCACCTTTTAAATTCAAAACAATCTAAAGTGAACTTTTTAGTAAATTCATACATTAACTCATCCTCGTCAATACTGGTTGGGAATTGAGATTTGAAATTATTCATTCTGTTTGTTGTAATCTATCGTAGTATAATTTTTGAAATTGTAAAACTTATTGGTATCACTATCCATGGACTATTGTTATTAACAGTGGTGCAGTGGCTTGTGTATTCATGTTCCTTATGATACTGTTCTCTCGATTTGTGACATAGAGATGTACTTGTTATGTCAGTTCATGACTTTGCTCCATATGTATGAAGCATCTGTTTCATATGGTCTCCAATTCTGGGGTGTTCTTCATTAATTTTGGGGTGCTCTTTTCTGCATAATATCATAATTCTATGGAATCGGTTCTGAGCCGGGGGTCTATCGGAAACAGCCTCTCTACCTCATCTGAGGTAGTGGTATGGACTGCGTACACTTTACCCCCCCCCCCAGACCCCACCTGGTGGGAATATACTGGGTATGATGATGATGTATAGTTGAGTGGTGGTCGTTATTTGGCAGCGATACTCCGACTTTGCAAAGGTTTGCCATGAGAGTATTGAGTCTAACTTGTAGCGCATCCGGATGTGAGCGAAACTGGAGTGTGTTTGAACATGTGAGAATGGATTTATTATATTCTTTTTCTACCAATATAATTATTTTTAGTATCTAATTAATAATTACTTTCTACAACTTATACACAGATTCATTCCAAGAAGAGAAACAGACTTGAGCTATCGCGTCTCAATGATCTAGTGTACGTTAAGTACAATAGAACATTGACACGTCGATATAATATTCGCGATACCATTGATCCAATTATCTTGGATAATATTGAGGATGCTAATGAATGGTTACTTGGTGGTCCCGAAGATCAAGAAGATGAACTAGTATACGAGGAAGGTGATCTTAATTGGGGTACTGTTGCTATGGCAACTGGGGCAGATGATAGTGTCTATGGTCTTAGGAGAAAGTCATCAAGTTCAACTTCAACGTTAAGACCAAGGTCACTTGATAAGGGAAAAGCTACAAGTTCAAGTCAGACTCGGACTCTAGTTGATGAAGAATCCGAGGAGGAAGAAGATGAGGGGCAATATAATGAAATTCATGTTGGACTTGAAGATTATGAAAATCTTGAAGAAGAATAAACTTTTAGAGTTTCGGTATTGCTTGTTTTATGGATTGTTGAATGTTGACGTCTTGAGTCATTAAAGTTCTAGACTTTTTTAGTATCTACTATCTATAAATTAAGTTTTTGACTTGAAATATTTGCTAATATATTATTGTTATTGAGATTTTGATTATTTATATATGTAATTAAATATTTTAATTTTTTGATATTAATTGTCGCCGTACTTCCAAAAGGCGATCGCCTCGCTGCTCGCCTCGCCGCGTGGCGAGGCAGAGCCTTGTCGCCTTTCGCCGTCCAAAACACTGGTACCAAGAATGTCCTTCCAACCCTGTATCAAACCTCTTATCCTTTCCACAAGGATCCTTCATTCATAATCAGCTTTTATTGATGACATGTTCGACCACAGAGGGATACCCTGCTGATTCCGAACTATTGAAGGACCTTTAATGGTGCATAAGGTTGGATTGATTCTAACCTGATCAACTCAAGAAAGTAACTGTGGTCGCCTCTCAATATCACTCGGCCATTTACCCATGGTAGCTGCCAATGAATAGGATTCCTAATGAGGTGAGTCAAGAAGGAAAATGCGTCATTCTTCTTCATTCTTGAGGCGTCCCACATGCTTAACCTCAGCTCATGACTTCAAATTAGACTGCGTATAGCCCCTCCGATGTCGTCGTCCACGTCCCTTTTGTAAAAGTGCTCCAATACCCAAATCTACAAGTGAATTACATCCTCTGAAAAAATCATATCCTCTAGAGCATGTGGATAATGATCGAAAGATTTCTGCCAAGATCATTAGCATAATTGTCACTCTGACCGGTCCTCTGAACATATCAAGAACCATAGGCAGCAAGTTGATGTTGGTACGATTTCCTCTCTTTGAGTTTGAGAAGATCATGATTTCCAAAAAGGCCACTACAAAGTACCTGTTCAACCAATGGTAGATCATCTATTTGGCTTATTTCCTCTAATGTGGGTGTTATCTCAAAGTCTGAGAACCTAAAAGAAGTTGGTTTTCAGAACTTGATCATCAAACGAATGAGCAACTTGTTTACCTTCAGCTCTAGCAACTCAGTCAAGGATCCCAAGTTTGGCATGATTTTATTTACATGAGCTACCCAGACATTTCCCCACCAATGCTTTAGAACCCGGGGGACATCGGACATCATCTGAATATTTGAACGATTTTGGTTGATTTGCATCTGAGTTAAAAAAAAGAAGGGTAATCCTAATGTCCTGAATCTGTTACGGTATCAATACTTGAATCAATCAATCATTTTTTTACACAAAAGTACGCCGTTGGGTTTTATGGAAAGCCCGTTGACGTGAAGGTGGTTTCCTAAATGCAGGGTTAATACCAAGGATTGACCCGCCGAAGGCTATGCAACATGGCCTATTTTTCTAGAGTAAGAGTATTTTCCTAAATTTGAGAGTGGGACTGAATATCTGCGAGAAGGCACGTAGTAATCTAAACGCACCAACTCTGAAATTATGGAGTTCGAAAAAATGGTCGGAGAAGTGCAGGACACTTCATCGCGTGTTCAGTGTGTGTTTGTGTACGACCAAGACTCAATAGGGAGTGCAATGACAGAATAAAGAAAGCAGTAGAAAGTAGTGTTTTTCAAACAAATAAGGAACACAAGTTTGGATTTGGCTTGCATCCTTTCAAACAACGCAGTGTAATAAATAATCTAACTAAACAACAACAACAACAACATACCCAGTGTATTCCCACAAAGTGGGGTCTGGGGAGGATAGAGTGTACGCAGACCATACCACTACCTCAGATCAAGTAGTGAGGTTGTTTCTGATAGACCACCGACTCAGGACAAAACAGTTAAAAGACGAAATGAAAACAAAAAACATCAATAGAGAAAAAAACAAGATGAGATAACACATCAATAAACGTAATGAAAACAAAAACAAGATGGAATATCACATCAATAGAGGGAAACAGAAACAAGACACCCACAGAGTAATACTATAAACTATCTATCCGAAAAAGAAACTACAAGACACGCGCATAGCACTACAACTACTGACACGACTGAAACAAAAACAACCCTAACCACTAACAAGGACTCTCTCCAACCTATTAACCCTCTACCCTAATCTGCGACCTCCACACCTTCCTATCTAGGATTATGTCCTCCGTAAGCTGTAACCGCTCCATGTCATGTCTAATCACCTCCCTCCAATACTCCTTCGGCCTACCTCTGCCCCACCTGAAGCCATCCATAGCCAACCTCTCACACCTCCGAACTGGGGCATCCGTGCCCCTCCTCATCACATGCCCAAACCATCTCCATCTCAATCTCACTTCTCACATCTTGTCTTCCACCGAAGCCACTCTCACCTTCTCACGAATAATCTCATTTCTAACCCTATCTCCCCCAGTAAGTCCACACATCCAACGCAACATCCTCATCTCCACCACTTTCAACTTATGAATGTGAGAGTTCTTGACTGGTCAACACTCCGCTCCATATAACATGACCGGTCGGACTGCCACTCTGTAGAACTTGTCTTTAAGTTTAAAGGGGACCTTCTTATCACACAAAACTCCAGAGGCAAGCCTCCATTTCATCCACCCTGCATCAATACGATGAGTGACATCCTCGTCAATCTCACCATTCCCCTGGATTATAGACCCAAGATACTTGAAACCATCTCTCTTTTGAATAACCTTGGAATCCAGCTTCACTACCACGTCGTCCTCATGCGTCAAATCACTAAACTTGCACTCCAAGTATTTCGTCTTGGTTCTGCTCAACCTGAAACCTTTAGCCTCCAGGGTTTGTCTCCAAACCTCTAATTTATCATTAAATGCTTCCCAGGTCTCGTCAATCAGCACTACATCATCCGCAAATAACATACACCAAGGCACCTCCCCTCGAATATGCTGCGTCAAAACATCCATCACCAAGGCGAATAAAAACGGACTAAGAGTTGATCCCTGGTGTAACCCTGTCAAAACAGGAAAATGCTCTGAATCTCCTCCCACCGTCCTCACACGAGTCTTTGCTCTGTCGTACATGTCCTTAATCGACCTAATGTACGCCACCGGAACACCTCTAGCTTCCAAGCACCTCCAAAGAACCTCCCTGGGGACTTTATCGTACGCCTTCTCTAGGTCGATAAACACCATATATAAGTCCCTCTTCCTCTCCCTATACTGCTCCACTAATCTCCTCACGAGGTGAATAGCCTCGGTCGTCGATCGACCAAGCATGAAACCGAACTGATTCTCAGAAATAGTCGCAATCCTCCTTTATCTCAGCTCGACCACCCTCTCCCAAACCTTCATAGTGTGACTTAACAACTTGATACCCCTGTAGTTGTTGCAACTATGTATGTCACCCTTGTTCTTGTATAAGGGAATCATCGTATTCCATCTCCACGCTTCAGGCATCTTCGCCGTCCTGAAAATGACGTTAAACAACTCAGTCAGCCACCCTATTCCTGCCCCGCCAGTGCTCTTCCAAAAATCCACCGGAATCTCGTCAGGCCCAGGCGCCCTAGCCCTATGCATCTTACGAATAGCCCCCTTGACCTTGTCAACCTTATACGCCTACAGTAACCGTAATCACGACACCTCTTCGAGTGCTCCAAGTCCCCTAACACAATGTCTCTGTCCCCCTCGTCATTCAGGAGTTTATGAAAATAAGACTGCCACCTCTTCCTAATGAGGACGTCCTCCACCAACACTCTGCCATCCTCCCCCTTGATGCACTTCACTTGGTCAAGGTCATGGGCCCTCCGCTCCCTAGCCTTAGCAAGTCCTATGTTGCGCAGACTCTTCGGTTTTGCCGCCGAACGAGTCTCGACACGAGACTGATGCGGGTGTGGGTGCTTCCGCCGTCTCAGATTCGGTCAAACGATTTCGGATACGTTGACCAAAAATCAAAACAAATTTGGGGCATTAGATAACTCTATGCAGAAGAGTAGCTAACTTAAGTAACTTGATAGTTGACAATACTTTTTGTTCTGTTAGTTATAAATTAATGTCTTAAGTTGGGATGCTTTCTTGTTTTTGTTCAATAGCGGATTTTTAGAATATCTTTATAACTCTATATTTATAATAGTTGATTTTTTTTAAAGCCGAATCCCCGCACCCGTATCCATATTCGGATTCGCACCCCTGAATCTTAAAATTTAAATTTTGACGAATCCGACTCTCGAATCTGCACCCGTCTCGGATACCCGCACTCGAGTCCGAGCAACTTAGAGCAAGTCTATACAGCTTCTTTTCCCCTCCTTTCTTCTCTAAATCCGCATATAAGCTTTCGAAAGTTGTTGTTTTAGCCGCCGTCACCGCTAACTTAGCCTCCTTCCTAGCTAACTTATACTTCTCCCTATTCGTCCGTTTCTCCTCTTCATCCTTACTCTCTACCAACTTTGCATAAGCCACCTTCTTAGACTCCACCTTCCTTTTAACTTCTTCATTCCACCACCAGTCCCCCCAATGCTTGCCAGATCGGCCTCTCGAGACCCCCAACACCTCTCTAGCTGTCTCCTTGATGCAACCGGCAGCCATCTCCCACATACTGTCCACGTCCCCCCTACTCTCCCAAGCCCCCATAACCACCAACTTCTCTCCTATCTCCATAGCACTGGTCGGAGTCAAGTTACCCCATCTAATCCTAGAAGGTTAAGTCCATCACCAGAAGCTTATGTTAGGTCGAAAGATTCTCACTAGGTAAGACCTTACAATCTTTACACAGCGCCCTATCCCCCTTCCTAAGAAGCAAAAAGTCTATCTGAGTCTTGGCCACTGCACTACGGAAGGTAATCAGGTGTTCCTCCTTCTTCGGGAAACTTGAATCTACTACCACCAACCCAAAGGCCCTAGCAAAATCCAAAAGTGAGGCTCCACCTTCATTTCTCTCCCCGACACCAAAGCATCCATGCACGTCGTCATAGCCTCTCGACAATGAGCCGAGGTGCCCATTGAAATCCCCTCCTATGAAAATCTTCTCCGAACTCGGAACGCCTCTCACCACCTCATCCAAAACCTGCCAAAAGCTCTTCTTCTCCTCCTCGTCCAAGCCTACCTGCGGCGCGTAGGCACTAAAAATATTCAGCGTAGACCCTCCAATGACCAACTTAATCGTCATCAACCTATCGTTGACCCTCCTAGCCTCTACCACTTGCCCCCTAAGCTCTTCATCTACTAAGATACCTACCCCATTCCCATGCCTTTCGCTCCCTGAGAACCACAACATAAACCCATCCACATCCTTAGCCTTAGAAGCTACCCATTTGGTCTCCAGGACACAAGCTATACTAATCCTCCTCTTCCTAAGAATCTTCACGAGCTCTACAGGCTTACCTTGAAGGGTCCCTATATTCCAACACCCTGCTCTTAACCTAGAGGCTCCTTTATCCTTTGTAACCCTACTAACCCTCGCCCCCGACCCCAACCCTGAACCTAGTACCGACCCCGCCCTCCCCCGTGCCCCCAAACCTCCAACCGACCCGACCCCGGCCTATGACATGAACCTAATCTATCATCACCTACCAAAGCCACTACTCAAAAGGAAACGAAAAGGAAAAAAGAAGGCACCCACAACGCACAAGAGCACCAACACCCCCAAGGCGACAAACCAAACCCAAAGCAAGTATGAAGACAATAACAAATAACAAACACAGTGGAAAAGCGAAAAAGGTAAAAGAATAAAAGAGATTCTAGTTCTATCTTATATAGCCTAGACCAGATTTCTAATTGCACAAATATTGGAGAACAATAACAGGCAAATCAATAGAAAAAGCAATAAACACAAGTAAAAGAAAGTGGTAGGGCAGTCACAAGTAGAAGGTCAACAAGACCGAAGAAAGAAAATAAAGATTAAGGGTTAGAAGTCACCGGGTTACGCTCGAGGGTAATGGCTCTTTTCTTGCTTGCTTTGTTAGATTCCGGCAAAGTTGGTGCTGAGATTGGTGGCCGAAAATGCTTTCACCGGAGCTTCGCTGGAAATTTGCCATGCAGTCTGGATCTGGGAGTACCTGGGAGCCGCCAAGCTTGTGGGGACAAGAGTCTGGTTTTCTTGGTCCACCGGAGAGTCGCCAGAGGTCACTGATTCAACCCAATCTGAGCCTTCTCGGACCGATCTGATTCTTACCAGCTGTCACCGGAGATCGCTGCAGGTCGTTTCCTTACCGTCACCGGGATTCATGTCAGAAGAGGTGGAGGAAGCACGAACTTTGCGGAGTGTGGAGGCCGGCTGTGCGAAGACGACGGAGACAGAAAGAAAAAAAGAAACCGGTAGAGTTGAGAGATCTACTTACCTGTGGCAGGAAGTACTATGTCGCCGGCGTCAAAACGAGATGGACAAGGTCACACCAAAGAGACGTTAGAGAGAGTAGAGAGAGAGAATAATGAGCTCAACTAATCTAACTAAAGCAAATAATAAACATAAAATAAACAAATAACCCTAAGTAGGCATTTGGCCATGAAAATAAAATATTTTGGAGTTGGAATTGGAGTTGGAGTTGGAGTTGAAATTGGAGTTGGAGTTGGAGTTGTGTTTGGCCATGAAAATAAATAGTGTTCTTTTTGACTTTTTGTGAGAGAAGTAAAAGTAAAAAAAGTGAAAACAAGAAAAAGTTGTTTTCACTTTTCCGGAAATTTATTTCACTTTAGTGAAATACATTTCATGGCCAAACACCTCTACATTTCACTTTTTTCACTAAAGTGAAATTTATTTCCGAAAAAAAGTGAAAAATATCCATGGCCAAAAGGGCCCTAAGTGTCAAATTCTAAAAATAAATTATGTTAATGTTAAAACCTAAACGATTAAAGTTAAAAAATCCCCAACAGAGTCACCACACCGTTGCACCCTATTTTGAACTGGCCGAAACTATCCACAACATAAATTAGTTGTGACTCTGGTTTTGAAAATTGTTTTTAGAGTCGCCACATAATCTTTAGGAAAAATTAGGAAACCATTTTTTGAAATGTAAAACTCTGTTTCGATCTTTAAAAACAAGATGAGATTCTGGGAAAACGGTTTTGGATACTCGAGGGGAAGGTATTAAGCATCCCTCAGAGCCTATCCTAAGATACTCCTTAAAACTTATAGAGAAACATTTAGGGATATTTATTTTGTTATTTGCTAAAATGAGGTGATTGGGAAGATATAGTTTTTTAAAGAAAAAAGTCCCACATTAGTGGCTGATGAGCTGGGTGGTCTCATTATAAGGCTTGGGCAATCCTCCTCCCATAGAGCTAGCTTTTGGGGTGTGAATTAGGCCTAAGACCTAATTTTACAAGGTATTAGAGCAGGACCCATCTCACCAAATGTTGGACCCCCAAATTAAAATTACCCATGCACCAGACGTTCAGTCTTGGGCGTGCGGTGAGGTGTTGAGGAAAGAAAAAAAGTCCCACATTGGTATAAGGCTTGGGCAATCCTCCTTCTTTGAGCTAGCTTTTGGGGTGTGAGTTAGGCCCAAGACCTAAGTTTACAATAGCAATTTAGATGGGGGCATATTAATGGAAGGAAGTTCACAATGAAGGCAGCCTACGAGATAGCAATGGACCAGATTGCTATCACTGACAATTGGCCTTGGAAGTTAATCTGGAAGGTCAAACTTCCACCCAAAATTGTTTGCTTCAGCTGAACAACAATTTATGAAGCCTGTCTAACACAGGACAACCTTGCAAGGAGGAAGATCCAGATTGTGAATAGATGCTACGCGTGTAATAGAGAAGCACAAACCAATAGCCATTGTTTCTGCAGTGCCCCTGCTGCAGCAGAGATATGGTACACCCTTTTTGGCCTCATGTTGGTAATGCCTAACACTACAAGGGAAGTTTTTAAAGGTTCCAGCCACTGGATTTAAAGTTGACAGCACCATCAAAACTGAATTGGATGATGATACCAGCTGCCATCTTCTGGACTATTTGGAATAAAAGGAATAGGAAGATGTTTTGATGGTTCCTCAACTAGCCAATCTATGCTCAATAGGATCGTCTCACTTATTGCCATTTTCCATTGCTTTTGCTGGTGAGCCCTACTCCTCTTAACGAGCTGCTAGTTCATAGGCATTTATTATTGAATGAGCCAAGGGACTGGTACCATGCCATCATTCTTATGTACAACTTTAGAGGTCCTATGACATGTACTATGGAAGGTCTAGCTACATGATAGTGATATGTATTATCTACTTTGATTCAGCACACTGTTTTGATACTTCGGAAACTTTATCTATTTAATTTAATGATTATCAAACGTTTTATTGAACATTGTATTGCATTGTTCACGAATGGGCAGGATGTCATTGTGGTTTGCTCGATATTAGTTTAAGGCATTGGATGTCGGTCACGTGTGTACCCCTAAATTGGGGTGTGACATTAGGGACAAATTTATCTATTTTCCAACTCCATTGAGTTGTTGAGCAGTAATCACTATGACAAACTATTGTCTAATAGTGGCTGAATAGAATGCAAACAATAGATAAACTGTTTTCCATGGTCAATAATCCATAGAGGACATGTAATCTTAAGCAGACACCCTTGACTACCAACTAATTTTATTTTATCAAGGAATCTCACACAGATGAATGCAATCAGTTTCAAGTTCTCACCGATTAAACGTTCTGCATGAGACTTCCCAATGTTTACGAATTCATGCTGAAGGAACTGCAAAAGAGTTTGTTTTGATGTTTCCGTTATAAGCCGTTTGATAAGAAGTATATCCACAGCAGATGGATGGTACTTGGTCTCAAGAGGAACTGGAGGCATTATGTCTGTTCTTCTGGTGAACCTTATTGTCACATTTTTCCTACGATCAAAACTAAAGTGAAACCGAAGAAATGCAGCACATATTTTACGAACTCAAAATAGTGGATGTGCTTGTAGCTTGCACAAACAAATTAATCAAAGCAAAAGGGAGATAGAGGAAGTACTCAGGAGAATCTGACACGAATTGGAAAAGGAATTGGGCATAGGGCGTGATTACAGCCATTTGTCGCATATAATGCAATATTTTGGACTGTAAACACAGAAAGAAAGATCAGTTTTCAGAAATATAGAAGGTGGATTATTTGATTAAGTTTGCTTTCACACATGAATGAGGTGAAATTTGAGAGAGCATCTATTACAACTATTCAAGAACTACATACTCGGTACGTTGTCCAGTTCCCTTCAATAACAATCTGGATTTCAGCACCATGCCACCTTTCTTTGTTTTCCCCTTTTTCATGTACATGAATGTGAGGAACATTCCTGAAAAGAAGGCGTAATGCAGTGATATACCTTGGAAAACAAAAAAATCATCATGCTGTGTTACCATGCATTGTGAAATATAGCTTTCTATATCTAAGTCATCTCATACTTGTGAATATCAATATCCAGCCTACAAAATGAGGTATAATTTTGGCTCTTCATGGAAGATGTAATCTCAATGGGAAGTCCTGTGCTCATCTTGGACCAAATCAATGCCTGTAGAAATGAGAGAAAAAGAAAAATCCTTTAATTATGGTAAATGCTGGAATGGATGAGCACAACTAAAACGGAAAGAAGAAATACAGGCTAAAATCACTGGAAAGACCACTCTAACACTATGAAAATATTCTCTTATTTCAGAGAAACAATCTACCACCCTCACACCCACCCTAAAACAGAGAACAGAAATAAGACAAGGAACATAGCACAAACAACTAAGACACTAAAAGTGTAGAATCAGAAGAACCTCAGATGATCAGGTCAAGACCAATTGCTAAACATACCATCTTTGCACCAAGACCAAATTTCCCGCGTGTCTGTTTCAATCCATACTTTGTTCCAGACAAAACTGCAAGAAGCACACTTTCTTAGAAAAAGGATCATGTGCAGTAATACAGAGTTACAAGAATCAAAGGATTCCACTTGGATCTACGATAATCTTAGGAAAATATATCCTAATAAGTAATAACTAAACTAGAGAACCCGTCTAAAACACCTTGCTCCTCCCAATTGAAGGTCAAGAGAAAATGAAAGAACTTGGAACATAACAAAAAGCAGGAACATGCAAAAGTTTCCACTGGTAAAATAACTGGGCATGGCAATCACATCAAACCTCGTCCAAACATATTCGGGATATCATCATGTGGCATTCCTCTTCCATTATCCTATATTAGAAACAAAGTACAGTAATTAAAGTCTTTTAGGGAAGAATATCTCCCAATGACTTGCCAAATTGATACAATTCAACAATCTATTTTTGTTGTCTGCATACTGAGAACAGAGTCAGCATATGGAAGAACAAAGAGAAACAGATCATACCTTGCATGTCACCCTATAATATGATGCCTCCCTACCCTTAGCTGCCTTTGTAGCTGCAGGGTCTTTTACTTTCTTCCCAAGAGCAGCATTCTTTGCTTGAATCTCTAGAACCCGAGCTTCCTTGGCAAGTCTTTTCTAGAGCACAATAGTTATAAAAATATTTCACTAGTGAAATTTGCTAAATGTCAAACAGTCAGCATAAAATGTAAATCACATGCCATCTAAGTAAAAGTAAATCACTGTTTACACACATCACGAGCCTTTGCTGTCTCAAAATCATCGTACAAGGCTTCATCTCTTCGCTCATGGTCAGCCAGACCAATCATGGAATTAAATTTACTTCTGCCAATCTCTTCACTACAGGAGCAAAAAAAATCAAAACAAAGATTTGAAGAGAGATTCCCCATTAATGAATCTCTGTTAGCTCATTGAAGTAGTTATTAACATAGACAAAAATAACCACTTACATGGTTATCTCTACAACTGGAAGATTAGAGATGGATTCAGCAGAATCAAGTGCATTCTCAACAAGTTCTCTCACAGTAGTGTAAAGACATTTCCCAGGCTGAAAATTTGAAGAAAGAATAACTTGATTTACAGCGCATTTAGTGTATCATTGTTGAAGTTAGTTCCACCACATGAAAATCTTAAGCTATTCATAAAGGGAGACCCTATTTCATTTAATGCCTTCAACATGCCCTCCAATGTGGTCAATTGTTTTTGTTGGCTAATGGAAACAATGTGTGACCTTAAAAACCTCCACCTACTCTACAAGTTACCAATTTCCCAAAAAAAAAAAAAAAAAACCTCCACCTACTCTACTATCATTATGAATATAGGAACATCTATTGAAAAAAGGGTATAACAATTAATTGATGAGTTATCAACAGTCTGAATATATGCTAACCATAACGCAAATGGAGGTTAATTTTTCAACCTTTTCTTTAGTAAAGGTACCTAAATTTACTTAATTTTGAGGTACTAGCTTCTGCTCCCTAACATAACGGCTATTAAACCAGAGGAATATTTACTTTACTTTACTTTATCAAAAAAAATTAACAAAGCAATATTTTCATAAAAACTAAAAATTCAATTTATAACTCTATGGAGACCATGCAACTTTCTTTCCCTTTTACCCTATGTTTGCGTACATTTTTCTTTCCACTAATCCTTTTGTGTTTCTTCATCTCCGTATTCGGCTTCTCTATCAAGCTATTTCTCCTGGGACATCTCCATTGTTTCTCTTAGCTTAGATTTGATTTGAGTTGTCACATTGAGAAAAGCAATTTCTTTCTGAAAGTAAAACTTGAATTTACTTAATATGATTAACAGTCACTGTAAACAAAGGTTGACTTAACGTTTTTAATAAGTAAAATAACGCAACTGTTGAGCATTTAGGCTTGACAAAGTTTCCATTTGTATAAATAACATGCATCTTGCCTCAGTGCAGTACATGCCTCAACATTGCAACTAACACTGCACTTTAGATAATGACAACTTCAGCTACAGATAATGTATCACTCAAATGCCAACAAGACAATATTATTTCATTGAGATCCTTAATCATCAAACTAATCCGTGATTGCACAAAACAATTTGAGATTATAACATTAGAAAAAGTTAAAATTATAGAGATATCCTAAACATATAAGAAACTCACATTGTCAAAACCCGCAATGTTCTTGTTATCTGCAAAGAACTCAGCGGGAGACTCTGCACAAATATAAAACACAAAACCAGAGTTAAACCAAAAAACAAAAAAGGGCTACAAACCGTTAAGCTCAGCCACTATTAGAAATAGAGATTTTTCCCACTGCATTCAATGGGAACTTTGTGCTATGAAACATGATTTTCCCATCCATTTCCCACCGAACCAACTCACAGGGAAAGCACATGGTGGGAAACATATTCTCAGTGTTCACTGGGAAGCTTCCTAATTTTTACACCACTATTCTTTATTTTGCCACCGATTCAATCAAAATATCTGTGGGAATAACCATTGAACAATTTTCGGTGGGAAAATTCAATGGAAAAATAGTTATTTTTAGTAGTGAGCAGTTTCGCCTAGACTCAACCTATTGCTAAAAGAATTGTGCTTAACAATGGGGGAAGGGGGAGAGAGAACGAACTCTGTTTGAGAATACTATCTTTGGGCTTTCGAGGGGTTTTTGATTTGCCCTTCTTCGGTACTTCTGGACTCTCACTGCTTTCTCCAGTCTCCATTTCAGCTGATTAAAAATAATTTGAACTAAGGTTTTACTTCAACTTCAAAATCAACTAGGGTTTTATACTCAGTGTTAATTACTCATGACTGTAATACGAATCTCCATTGATAGTCCTTTTTCTGACCTTGTTAGAAAGTGAGAACTAATCGGGTCAAATTTCGGTGCCCATAATGGAATGGGGCTTGACCCGATAGTCGCGGTACCAATGACATTGAGACACAAAATTTCCCGCCTTCATTAGGTAGTAGATAATTTGTTTTCATTTTTTTTCTTTTTTGCACATTGTTAATAAAAGAAATTTTGAACTTGTTATGTTAGGGGGCGTTTGATATGTGGGTTAAGAAAAATAATTTTGTGATAAAGTTATGAAATTAATTTTATTTCATTTTTGATATGAAGTATTAACTAATTTCAAAATTATTTTATCCCATTAATGTATTAAAATGATGGGATTACTATTCCATATGCAAGGTGGAATAAAATATTCTCACGAGATATCGCTATCTTTTTATTTTTTTGATAACCATGATGTTCGGGCCAGCTTGCGCGCATCTCGACTAATTTCACGGGATACCTGTCACCTCCCACCATCAAGAGGTACCAGGTAACTCTGTCCACCAAGGCTAGAACAGATGGGAAGAAACCACCTAGTGTTTGTCTCTATTGGGAATTGAACCTGAGATCTCATGGTGCTCAATCCAATTTCATTAAACCGCTAGGTCACACCCTTGGGTGCTGAGATATCCCTATTTATTTTATCTGATATACCAAACGACCCCTTATAATTTATTTATTTTTTGGTAAATCAGTCATTTCATTTCATATCCAAAAAAATTGGAGATACAAAACCAAATAAATGCCGACCACCTTCTCAACACCTATCCTACCTACAAAGCTACTTACTAAATATTACATGATATTCTAGTAGCTAAACAAGTTTCCAAACTGTTACTACGAATAATAAACTGCAATACATTAGCTAAGTCCCTACACTGTAAGCAAGTAGAGAAAAGTTGTTGAATCGTGTTCTTCATGGTATTCCATTCATCACACTCAAAGGTGCCACCCATTTGGGAAGATCTCTACCTTTGAAGTGAACATAACAAGCTATTTCTCTGCACAGTTTATCAGCTTGAAAGTGTCAAGTTTGAAACCTTATGATTCTTTTTCCTCCATATAGTAGCCACTAGCATGCCAAAACACGAGATTACAGCTCCTCTACCTGACTTGCTTCTTGCCATCTGATTTGCCCCAGAAAGCTCCTCCCCTTATAATTTAAATGAAGTGAACTAAGAGAACTCAACAAGAAATTTGTAAAGTTTCAATTCTTCTTTTTAGGAAAGAAATGTTTGTTGCAAGACTTCAAAAATCTAGTTATAATTGTAAAATTTATCAAAATCTTATGAATATCCTTGGCAGATAGATTCACAATTTGGACCTGTTATATTCATAATGAAAATAGACAAACAACACTTTCCCTGAACCTGAATGTCCAGTACTACACATCGCAAATGTCTCATTAATAACTTATCATGAAAAATCAAATGAGACAAACCATCGATAAAGGGAAAAAAACACAACATGTATTTTACTCATCCTGATGGAAACATCATTTAATGTCTCGAAGATTACATATTTCGATCTTGTATACCAACTTCCTAAGGGTCTGTTTAGAAAGCCACCTAATAATTGAAATTAGTGTAATTACTAGGATAGTAATTATACAGCCTAGTAATTACAATGACCTGTTTATTTATCATAATGTAATTACAGTGTATTTACAAGCGTACTATGTGGTTGCACAAGTGTAATTATATAGTTAAATTAAATTTTAAAATAAAAATTAATTATAAAAATTTAAAGTTAATAGTTGACAAATGTGTCTTTATAAATAATATTATAAAAAAGCAATTGATATATATTTTTCAAATTAATAAGATTTAATTTAATTAATTATAAAAGCTAAAAACATCATGGATTGCATGTTTGACCAAAAGATAATAATATAAATATAGCGCCATAAAAATTATTCAAATGTTTGACAAAAAGATGAATATCAATTATAATTAAAAAAAATAAATGACATGCAATATGAAACAACAAGTCAATACTACTAAAGAAAATAAATTAAAACAAAAAATATAACATAAATCAAAATTCAAAAAAATAAAATTATACTCTTATTATCCAACTCCAACATAACATAAAATAAGTTCCACCATAACTTAATTAAATACAATTCAAAAGAAAAGGGAAACATAAGTCTATAATCTCATTCAATTATAAAGTTTACTTTAATTCAAACACTAGAATAATAACGGAGTTATGCTAAATGAAGAAACTAAAAAAAAATACAAGTAATGCATTGAATCGCAAGAAGTAAAGGTTGGAAAATGAAAAGAAATGAAATGAAAGATAAATAATGAAAAATAAAAAAAAATAACAAAAAGTAAAAGTAAAAAAGAAATTAACATACTAGAAGTAAAAAGTAAATTAAAAAGAAAAGAAATCAAAATAAAAACAAAATGAAAGAAAATAAAAAGTAATCTTGCAATTACATCATGTAAGTATACCCAAATCTCAACCCTTCTTGAGAATTGGATAGTGTAATTACACCCTTTCAACTACATCAAATTCTCCTCTAACTTGGTAATTACCTTATCATACAAATATGTCAAACTGTGTAATTACATCCAATTACACCATCAATTCTCTTACAACTCTCCAAACAAGGCCTAAATGTCGAGATTGGCAATATCTTGGTGAACAAATCCGTTAAATTATCAATTAAATGAACTTGTTGATTATTCGTATCCCCATTCTTTTAAAGAATTTTTTTGCTGAAATAGTTTATTTGTTTTGTGTTAGTGTGTCCTCCTTTCAGTTGACTATGTTATTACTCAAAAATCAAAGAATATTTCATCTCTAAGCAACACAATACGTAACAATATGGTAAGAGTGTGTAAGCACTAAATAAAAACCTAAGGAAAGTATTTATAGACAAAACAAATCTTATCCTAAAAAAAATAGGATTACAGGCCTGTTAACAGTCCACGAGTCGTGGTTTGAGTATACTACTCGTGGTTTGTCGATCAAGACTCGTAGCTTGCAAAATTCAATGACAAATCTTCAGGATCTCACGTGTCATTTCACGATTCGTGGTCTTGGACTACGACTCGTGGTCTCGAGGCTCAATTTGCACACTTTCAGATATCAATTGTATGACTCTCAAAATGGCTCGTAGTTTCACTTCACGAGTCATAGATTGATTCGTGAGAACTGGGCTACTTGCGCATCTTCAGATTTTTGTCTATGGAGTATGGACAACAGTACAACTCGTACTCTAAGATATCAATTTGAGTTTGCACTTTCTCTGATCATCCTCCACGAGTCTCAGTATGAATCTTACTTTAATTCATGAGTCGTGGATAGATTTCATGAGTCATACTTAGCAGTTTTCAACATATTTTCTCACTATTACTTTTGGAACTTGTTTTCCTGCATAAACACACAAAAATACATCATATCTACTAAAACATACACAAGAACATAAATAATTTCTATGTTTTAAGCGTCGAAAGTGCCATGAAATTCCACCACATCAGTGGGTTGGGTTGAAATTGGAGAGGATAAAATGGGTTAAACTAGAAACTGGATTGGGTCATGACCCGTCCTAATTTACTTTGTGCTAAAATGGCCTGAATTAAAATAGGCTAAAAATCAAGTTGGATCACGACTCCCGTAATTTGATCCGCTTATCTAAATAATACTAACATATTGTTGTTACCCCTTGTAACCACAATTTAAATTCCAATTCAAGAAAGTAAGAATCTAAATTTTAATTTTGAAGAGAAAAGTCGCCAAACATATACACTAATGAGTATCACATAAAATTTAGAACAGAGAGTACAAAAAAAGAAATTTGAAACTGCAAAAAAATGGTTTTTCTTATATTTAATTGAAGGAATCATAATCTTTTCAAAAAGCGAGAATATTATTGTTTGTAGATTTTCTAGAATGATAAACGAAAAGTTCACACATATCTTTTGAGATCAATGAGTTCCGCAAATAGACATTATGTTATTTTCAAAAAGTCTTACTAAATCCTAGAAAAATATTATCTCTTTTGGAGAGAGTGAAGTAGTAAGATTCATAACTACAAACACGGAGCCAAGTGATCGATCTTAGCTAGAATTGTCCTCACATTTCATAATAAACAGGTTGACTTGGAGATTGAATGGGTTCAGTTGAAGATCCCTTTTAAATGGGTTAGGACTTGAATAGGTTGAGATTGACCTAATTTTAAATTATCTTGAGCCCAACCTACTAAATTCTAAATGGGTTAGGTGGGTCACCTATATTTGGGCTCATTTTGATAGCCCTAGTAGGAATATTTGGTTATTTAATCAAGAAAGGTTAGAACCAAGATCCTTTAACATAAAAAAAGGTTAGAACCAAGAGATATTGTTTCTAGATCTCTTTTCGAGTATGAAAAATATAAAGATTTATTACCTAAAAGTCTTTCTTATTCCTTTGAAAATCATCATGTGTTTAAACTAACAAATTTGCAAGATAATATTTTATTGTTTACCGATGTAGGATTGCAGAATGATGATAAAAGGACAAGTATCGGTACTGCGACACTGGATATCCTTGAAAAACTGCTTCATGCCCATGAATCACCAATCCAACATGTTGGGAAAGTCATAACTAATGAAGCGAATGCTATTAGGAAAGCTATTCAATGTGCTATCAGTAAGGGTTGGTAGAGTATAAAGATTTTATCTGATGTTAAAAATGTTGTTGATATGATTCAAAAATAAGTGGCTACCTCATGGGAGATAAAAGTGATGTGTAAGGACATTTGGAAGCTCTCAAGCATGTTGTCATGCCGATTTGATATATATTCCTAGATATTTGAACAAAATAGCTCATAATGTAGTTAGATTTTCTATTTCTTTATTGAAGGAGGGAGAAGTTTTTCCCAAGTTAGATTGCACATGATGCTAAAGATACGTTTAAACTATGTAGTTCATTGTTGAAATGTCACGATCCAAAATCTCAGGTCATGATTGCACCTACTAAATCCACCTGTAGGTAAGCCGAACCCTCTAGCCCGTAACAATAAATAACGAACCAATTGAATGAAGGAACAAGCCGAATAACAATCGGGCCAAAAGTAAGTATAAAAGAAACTGATAGGGCCTATAATGTATGTACATTAAGAGGCCGAAGGAGAAAAATATACAAATCATACCCCAAGACCTGGTATCAGTCGGTACAGGAACCACTAAACATAACAGGAGTACTAGGTAAATATAATATATATATATATATATATATGTAAAACCATCTTCAAAATACAAAGTAAGGACAAGTCCAACAAAATACAGGGAGACGAGACCACTCCGGATGTCGGAAGCTCACCCCTAATCTCTAATCCAAGACAGTTCCACACGATGCACATATTAGCGATGAGAACTCGTACTAGAATCTGCAAGGTGCAGAAGTATAGTATGAGTACCAAAATACGCGACACTCAGTAGGCGTAGGCCAACTGAGTTATAATGATAATGCAAGAATAAGGAACATGAAAGGAAAATAAATGCATTATAAGTAGTATAAAAGAGGCTACCTACCTGGAAGAAATGATACACAATCTAACTAAAGAGAAAGAGTGAACTTACCTCTAGCCTAATAGGCTAACACAATAAGGAAGAGTATCATTATGTAACACCCTAATAGTTCCTAAGGCTTCATATCAGACTCAGCATAGAAAACTAATTGGAAACCAGAAATTTTCATTATAGGATGATCCACACAATGATTTGTGGTTAGTACCATTGACCTGTGCGGTGACTCATCCTGAGTAGCAGCAAAAAAGTCCAAAAGATGAAAATTTTAACTTAGTGGCCACAACTGCTGACAATGAGTCATCATCACCTAGGACGACTCAACCTGTCAACTATCCTAAGTGTTAGTCCCAAAAGTCATGAAGGATGGAAAATTCATCCCAGTGGCAACAACTAATAATGATGAGTCATTGTTTGTTATGATGAGTCGTCGTCTATCCCGTTCTGAAGAAATCCAGTGAAAGTCCTAAAAGTTGAAAATCTTGCCCAGTGATGACGAGCTCTGATGATGAGTCATTGTGTGTCACGACCATCATCAGGTTGCCTAGAACCAGTCCCCTCACAACGACTCAGATGACTAGTCATTGTAAGTGACGATGAGTCATCCTGAGACTTGTTCATTATAATTCAACAATTTTTAAATGTGTTTCCTAGGGGTATTTTCATACTTTCCCTATTTCCTAGACCTATACTACGTCCTTTTAAAGTATATTGGGGAGGGATTAAAGGGACTTAGATGCTTTTTCTCTCATTATTCCTCCCAATACTTAGAAAACTTTCAGAAAAGTGATTCATCTCCTTAAAACAGTGAAAAAGTTAGGGTTCCTTCTCAAGCTTAAAATTTTTCAAGTTCTTAGCAAGACTATATGGAATTTCATTAATGAGTATCCTTTCACCCATTGAGTCCCAAATAACTCAGAAACTCTCAGTTTTACCATGAATCAAGATTAGGGTTCTTATTCAGTTTATGATTTCCCTTTTTATTTCAGTCTCTTATGGTTCTTATATTTTAATTACATATTTTTTTTATGACATTACACCTAGCATGACTCAGTATTCCATTATTTTACTAGTGGATATAATTTATAGTATTTCCACATGATTTAGCTATATTTTTAGAAAGCTTGGCGTGTGATGAACACATGATACCACAAATTGTTGATTTTAGCATAAATGATGTAATTAGCCTCAGTTCACAGACCTACAACCTAATTTCAGTTATTCAGAATTTCAGAATAGTCTTAGATAAAGTATGTTTTGACTCAGTTTCAGTATATCAATTTATGAGCTATTAGTGTAAACCAGTATGGGAGTAGTACTTATCACCGAGTTAGACTGGGGTTCGAAACACCCAAGTCCCAGAAATATGTGCCATCATAGATTATTTAGCCCTTCCAGTTGGCATCGGTTTAGTGATTACGCCAGCCATGCCTTTATACCTTGACAAGGTATATTGGGTCCTTTCAATGGGGTGCATACATTGGACTTCATATTTATCTCACGTGCTTTATGTCGGTAAACAGGCTCTTCCGCAGATTTAGACTTAGTATTGGTACATGACCCTTTGTTCAGTTTTCTTTACCTTTAAACTATGATTTCATAGCTTTACCTTGCATACCAGTTTATATGCATTTATAATAGGGTCATTGTACTACAGTTCAACTTTGCATCCAATATTTGCATTTCAATTTAACATATCAGTATTTCATAGCATGCTTGGCTTATTTTATAGTTGCATATATCACATACTTAGTACATTCAAAGTACTGAACGCATATTCTCTTTTATGCTATATCATTTTATGATATAGGTTCCGACGTTCAGCATCAACCCCATGAGTAGTGCGATCCTCATCATTCGAGGACTAGTTTTCAGTATTGATTATTTTTAGCATTTCTTTTAGTTTCAGACATTTAGAGTTAGTTGGGGACCTATCCCAGAAACTCGTCAGTTAGTAGACGCTTTTAGACAGACAGATAGTAGATGTTTCAGTTTTATGGGTTGTGTCAAACATATTATTTATTTTAGTAATTATTCAAACTTATATTGATTTTAGATAAATTATTTTTATATTCAGTTAGCTTCCACACTAGCGATTCGGTTATTTCAGTATTTTTAGTATTATGCCAGGCCATGTGTTAGCTTGGGGTTACTTGTGGCTCTAAGCACCGTGTTACGTCCAGGGTGTTGGCTTGGATCGTGACAAACTTGGTATCAGAGCATCAAGTTTAAAGTATCCTAGGGTGTCTGAAAGTTGCGTTAAGTAGAGTCCCGTTCATGGGTGTGAATCATGCCAGACTTATGAAGGAGAGGCTACAAAATATTTTAGAAAAGTCTCCCTTCTTTTATGATTCATATCGTGCGATAGAGTATAACTCTATTTAATCTCCTTCTAATTCATGTTCTACGCATTTACAGAAAATGTCTCCTAGAAGAGCTAATAGATGAAAGAATGGTAATGGAAATCAACAAGGCCCACCAGCTCCAGCAGATCCCCTAAATAAGCAAGTTACTCATGTCGAATTCAGGGATGCTTTCCAGGTGCTTGTTAGGCCATGACCAACCAAGTTAATCAACAAGCTATTGCACTTGCTAATCCCAATAGAAATGCAGCTGCTATGAGAGTTAAGGACTTCACTCGGATGAATCCCCTTGAATTCTATGGTTTGAATGTGGAGAAAGATCCAAAGGATTTCGTTGATGAGTTTCAGAAGATCACTCGGATCATGGGCATTACTCCAGTTGAGAGTGTAGATTTGGCCGCATACCGGTTGAAAGGAGTGGCTCAGACTTGGTTCAAATAGTGGAAAGAGGGTTGGCGTGTTGATGCAGGTCCAGTTGATTGGGATGAGTTTATAACTACTTTTTTGGGCAGGTTCTTTCCCCTTGAGTTGAGGGAAGCAAGGTTGAGGAGTTCATCAGCTTGAAGCAGGGTAATATGTTTATAAAAAAGTATTATCTAAAGTTTACCTAGCTCTCCAGGTATGCTCTTGAGATGGTTGCAAAGTTAAGGGCTCGGAAGTTTGTTTCAGGTATGTTTCTAAGTCAGTGGTCAAGGAATGCAGGACCACTATGCTTGTTGAGGATATGGACATCTCCAGACTTATGACTCATACTCAGCAGATTGAGGAGGAGAAGATAAAAGAGAAGAAAAGGGAAACTAAGCGAGCTAGAACAGGCGACTTTGACTACTCTCAGCAGAGTTTGGGTGGTGGTAACTGTTCTCTGTATCAGCAGAGGTCTTCAGCTCTGACACCTTCTTCAGCTAGTGAAACATCCCTTAGGTCTCGATATGATGGAAAGAATAGAGCATCAGGCTCTAAATCTTAGGGCAGTGTTACAGGTAGTCGCACTTTTCCAGCTTGTTCTAAGTGTGGTAAGAACCATATAGGTGAGTATCATCTTAGTAAGAAGGGTTGCTTTTGATGTGGTCAGATGGGCCACAGGTTGAGAGAGTGCTCTTTTACCAAATAGGGAAATGGGGATAACAAGGCTCAACAACCCCTTCAGATCGCCCAACTAAGCAGGGTGCTTCATCTAGTGCAAGTGGTGGGCAGTGCCAGAATAGGAAATGAGAGAGTGCTTCATCTAGTGCTAGTCTTCCATATTGATGTTTATGCATTATTAGATCCCCGAGCCACACTTTTCTTTGCGACTTTTTATATTGCAGTAGATTTTGGTGTCAGTCCCAAAACCCTTTTAAAGCCCTTCTAAGTCTCTACTCAGGTAGTGTGAGGCATAGGAATGGGGTAGGCATCTTAGTAGATAAAGAGCTTAGAGGGCAGGTGGTAGAGGTTAAGAGGGTCAACGATATGTTGATGTTGATAAAGTTGGTCATTGGAGGGTCTACATTGAATGTTATTAGTGTCTACACTCCGCAAGTGAGCTTATATGGAGAGGAAAAGAGGAGCTTTTGGGAGATTTTGGATAACGTGGTGAGAAGCGTCCTGAGCATTGCGAAGCTTTTCATAGTTGGTGATTTTAATGGGCATATTGGGTATTTATCGGAAGGCTATGATGCATCGAGGTTTTGGTTTTGGGGAAAGGAATGAATGAGGGGTCTTACTTTTGGATTTTACTAGGGCCTTTGGGTTGGTGGTAGTGAATTCGAGCTTCCTGAAAAAAGAGGAGCACCTTATTACCTTTCGTAGTTTGGTGGCCAAGACATCACCTATGAAAAGACTGTAAGGTCATACCTAGCGAGAATATTTCAACCCAACATAAGATTATGGTGATGGATTTGGAAATCAAGAAGGGCAGATAGAAAAAGGGTGGGAAGGAGTGGCCCAGGATTAAGTCGGGTAGCTTGACTTGGGCCAGTGCTTTAGAGATAGGGGCGAAGTTAAAGACTAAGGGGGCATAGGAAAGTAGAGAGGATGCATATAGTATGTGAGAGATGACTGCCAGTTGTATTAGGAGACATCTAGCGAGGTTTTAGGTGTATCGAGAGGCTGATCTGGCAAGTATCAAGGGGATTGGTGGTGGAACGAAGAAGTTAAAAGGAAGGTGGAAACCAAGAAGGTGCCTTATGCAAAGTTGGTTGATATCAAGGATGAAGAGGAGAAGTGTACAAATAGGGAGGAGTATAAGTTAGCTAGGAAAAAGGCTGAATTTGCAGTTACGACGGCTAAAATAGCAGCTTTCGAGAGCTTGTATGCGGCTTTAGAGGAAAAAGGTGGGGATAAAAAGTTGTATAGGCTTGCCAAGGCTAGGGAATGGAGGGCTCGTGACCTTGACCATGTGAAGTGCATCAAGGGAGAGGATGGTAAGGTATTGTTGGAGTATGCCCTCATTAGGGGGAGGCAGTCGTATTTTCATAGACTTTTGAACGACAAGGGGGACAAAGCCTTGGTGTTAGGGGACTTGAAGGACTCAGAGAGATGTCAAAATTATGGTTATTATAAGCTTATTAAGGTTAAGGAGGTCATGGGTGCTATTCGTACGCTGCGTAGGGGTAGGGCTATTAGACCAGACGAGATTCTAATGGATTTTTGGAAGAGCACTGGCGGGGTAGGTATGGAGTGGCTGACAAAGTTGTTTAACATCATTTTTAGGATAACGAGGATGCCCAATGCTTATAGATGGAGTACGATGATACCATTATATAATAGCAAGAGGGACATTCAAAATTGTAACAACTATAGGGGTATCAAGTTGTTGAGTTATACTATGAAGGTTTGGGAAAGGTGGTAGAGTTGAGGCTGAGGAGGATCGTGACTATTTTTGAGAATTAGTTTGGCTTCATGCTAGGTCGCTCGACTATAGAGACTATTCACCTAGTGAGGAAATTAGTGAAGCAATATAGGGAGAGGAAGAAGGACTTACACATGGTGTTAATCGATCTTGAGAAGGCGTACGACAAAGTCCCCAGGAAGGTTCTGTGGAGGTTCTTGGAAGCTAGAGGTATACCCTTGTTATACACTAGGTCGATTTAGGACATGTACGATAGAGCAAAGGCTCATGTGAGGATGGTGGGATAGGATTCAGAGCACTATTCTATTTTAATACGGTTGCACCAGGGATCGACTTTTAGTCCATTTTTATTCGCCTTAGTGATGGATGTATTAATGTGGCATATTCAAGGGGATGTACCTTGGTGTCTGTTATTTACTGATAATGTTATTCTAATTAACGAGACCCAGAGAGGAGTTAATGATAAGTTAGAGGTTTGTAGATAGACCCTGGAGTCTAAAGGGTTTAGGTTGAGCAGGACCAAGATAGATTAATTGGAGTGCAAGTTCAGTGATTTGACACATGAGGCTTACGTGGTAGTGAAGCTAGATTACCAGGCCATTCAAAAGAGGGATAACTTTAAGTATCTTGGGCCTATGATTTTAAGGAATAGATAGATTAACGAGGATGTCACGCATCATATTGGTGCAGGGTGGTTGAAGTGGAGGCTCGCTTTGGGTGTCCTGTGTGATAAGAAGGTGCCTTCTAAGCTTAAAGGCATGTTTTATAGATTGGTAGTTCAACCAGCTATGTTGTATGAAATAGAGTGTTGGCTAGCCAAGAACTCCCACATCCAAAAGTTGAAGGTGGAAGAGATAAGGATGTTGAGATAAAAGTATGGACTTACTAGGAGAGATAGAATTAGAAATGAGATTATTCAAGAGAGGGTGAGAGTGGATTTGGTGGAAGACAAGATGTGAAAAGTGAGGTTGAGGTGGTTTGGGCATGTGACGAGGAGGTGTATGGATTCCCCAACGGAGGTATGAGAAGTTGGCTGTGGATGGTTTTAGATGGGGTAGAGGTAGGCCAAAAAAATATTAGAGGAAGGTGATTAGACATGACATGGAGCAGTTATAGCTTACGGAGGACATGTCCCTTGATAGGAAGGTGTGGAGGGTGCGGATTAGGGTAGAGGGTTAGTAGGTAGGAGTGCGTCCTTACTAGTAGGAAGGAGTACTTTGTGTATAACTGTGCCTGTAGTTGTAGTGTTATGCGTGTGTCTTGTTGTTTCTTGTTCGTGGTGTTTTGGCGATGTTTGTGATTTCGGATAGATAGTTTGTAGTATTAATATGTGGGTGTCCAGTTTCTTGTATTATCTAGTGGTGTATTATCCGATTTTGTTGTTTGTTTTTATGTTTTTGCTTGTTATACTATTATTTGTGCTGAGCCAGGGGTCTATCGAAAATAGCCTCTCTATTTTATCGAAGGTAGTGGTATGGACTTTATACACTTTACCCTCTCCAGACCCCACTTTGTGGGAGTACACTGGGTATATTGTTGTTGTTAGGTATATAGAAATTGTCGATCATAGTTTTCCAGAAAATCACCACAGTTGATCAAGTAGAATTAGAGATGACTGATTTTGATGTCATTCTGTCACGACCCAATATGTGAGTCATTGTAACACCCCGTACCTTCCCAACCCTACTTGACGACGTTGAACAATGTATACTTGAGTGTCGAGAGCCACACGAATGTATTTTGTAATGTTATTGACAAGAAAACTGAAATTTGGCCTCGTACATGTGATTAGCCCTTCGTATGAGGTGTTTTGTGCTTTTCATGGAGCATTTGTGGGGTCCGAAAAGAGGCTAAGAGAACCTTTAAACAAAGGATATTAAGGTTAAGAAGTAAGTTAAAGAATAGGATTTGAAGTATCTAACCAAACCCGCGAAGAAAAGTCGAAAAATAAAATTTTTGAAAAATTTAAGGGAAGGGCGCGCTGGGTAGCGTGCCACGCCGCTCTGGGCTGAAATTTTCAGTCTAGAGGCAGTAAAGGGGCGCGCCAGGCAGCGTGCCACGCCGCCCCTGCGCACCTTTCAAAAGTTGAAAATTTTGTTTAAGTCCCAAGGGTTCCCGGGGACGTATTGAGCCAATTTTTGCCACGATTCTTCCACAACCATGAGAATATACATGAAATAAATGACATATTATATTGGTATGATAAATTAACTCGAGAACGAAATTGGGGTCAAAATGACGATTTTACCCTTTTGGGCAAAATAGGCCATACGTGGCTAGAATCGCTTGTGTTTGGAATTGAGGTTACGGATATGAATGACATGAGTAGGAATATTGTCGTAACACGTATGAGATGATGAAACCACGAGAAATTATTGATTTTATTGGGTTAAGTAAATTGGGCCCAAAAAGGACCCAAAAATGAAAAGAAAACATGGCCCAATGGGTCACAAGACCCATTCTTCCAATTGACTAAGTCATAACCATCAATTATTGAATCAAAGTGTATAAGCATAGATTTGAGAGCCTGTAAAAAGGGCAAGAAATCTGATTTTTATTTCTTACAAAGGCTCATGCCTTTTAGACAAATATCCAAGGTATTTTCTCTCAAACCCTAAGAGTTCAAAGCCAAACTTTGGAGCAAGATCAACATCTTCCAAGCCTAGGTAAGTGATTATTGTCATGGATTAATATATTATATGCATGGGAGAGTATGTGAATCTTGTTGATTATGCTTGAAAGAGTTGAACATAGTACTTTGGGTTTTTGTACAAGATGTGCCATCCATGAGATTTGAACTTGAATTATGGCTTGTGCCTTTGATGAAAGATCATGGTATGGATAAAATATGAACATGTATGGTGTTATTTTTGGTATTAAACTTGTCATTGTCTATAAGTGGAAATTGTGGGATTTTGGCCGATTTGTTGTGTGAGGTGTATTGAAGTAATTTGGTGGTATAATTGTGATGTTGGGGTGATGGAGAAGTGTAAAGTATGAACTTGGTGTGACATGATCTTGATTATCATGTATTGGTCAATGTATGAAATATTGTGGGAATATTGGGATAATACATTCATAAATGATATTGTGGTCAATGTTGGGCATGTTGTGGTATTATTAATATGACCATGCCGTAAATGGTATTAGAGAGAAAGAAATGACATGTTAGAGCCAAACATGCGACTTGTTGTTATTATATACATTTGTAAGGTAATTGGTGGTTAATGTTGGTTCCATTATGTCCTTGTGATGTAGAGTGAAACGTAAAGAAGAAGCGGAATTGTTGCGCTCACATATTTGATTGCGTACTTACATTGGGAAGATAAGGTATGTAAGGTTACTCTGTCCGTATCTTTTTGCGGCAAATAGTATCCATATTGCTATTTCACTAGTCCTATCCCGAAGTGTGCTAAGGTATCCTATATCCGTTTATCAATAGTCATTGTCATATCTTTCCTACTCATGGATCATTTGTGAGTCTCATGTCTCATTATCATGGTTAATGTTCCGAAAACTCAAATAAGGTTATGGTCCAATGTTCCAATAGTGGTTATGCTCATGCATCTTGTTATGAATGATTGTCCAATGGTTCCAATGGTGTCATTTTTCCAATAATGTTTATTCACATGTCTTCTATTTTGATTATGGTTCTAAGTTTCCAAACATGCTATGTCACATGAATATGTCAATCTCTCACAAGTGATGTTAGTACCAATCTCATATGTCTCTCACTCATTGGCTAATGATCTAAAGTTTCAAGTGCTGTTATGACTATCAAAATACCAATCTCAAAGTAAAGATCAAAGTAATGCAAATGTGGTCAATGATCAAGTATGGGTGGCAAGTCTAGAGGCATAAGCCTAGCTCGACTCGATCCCGATGTGTTGATTTATGGGTGGCAAGTCTAGAGGCATAAGCCTAGCTCGACTCGATCCCGATGTGTTGATTTATGGGTGGCAAGTCTAGAGGCATAAGCCTAGCTCGACTCGATCCCGATGTGTTGATTTATGGGTGGCAAGTCTAGAGGCATAAGCCTAGCTCGACTCGATCCCGATGTGTTGATTTATGGGTGGCAAGTCTAGGGGCATAAGCCTAGCTCGACTCGATCCCGATATGTTGGTTTATGGGTGGCAAGTCTAGGGGCATAAGACTAGCTCGACTCGATCCCGATGTATGATTTATGGGTGGCAGGTCTAGGGGCATAAGCCTAGCTCGACCCGATCCCTGGGTGGCAGGTCTAGGGGCACAAGCCTAGCTCGACCCGATCCCAACATGACGATAAGTCATGTAAAGACCCACTGATCAGTAGGGGCCCGGGTACATTGTGACATATGTAATGACATTGAAGTAAAGAAGCAGGAAAGCAATGAAATCAATGAAAATAATACACATGGTTTCCAAAGTGCAAAATGGCTACTTATTCATCGGATTATGCATATGCATTTGAGTTCCATTGAGTTCATTGAACTATTCATGTGTTGTATAGTTTCATTTGAGCCTTACATACTCAGTACATTCTTCGTACTGACCCCTTTCGGGGAACTTACCTTACATGTTGCAGGTGCAGGCACTAGTAGACCTACACCGTAGGATGACAGTAACTGCAGATCATTGGTGAGCTCCAGTTAGTTCGGGGCTTCTCTGAGTCACAGTTGTTCATATGTTTTGGTATTATGCATAGTGTATAAATCGGGGACTTGTCCCGACTTTCAGTTGGTTTTGGTCAATGCATCTGTTAGAGGCTTTTGTAGACGTACGTGGGTATACAAATGTAAGATGGTATATGACATTTTGACTTGATGGCCTCAACGGTCGAGTTTCTCATATGTATATACGTCACATGTTCTATGATTTCTGATTTTAGCATTTCCTGTTCCTATAGGATAGTAGTGTTTCGTGAGACATGTATATGAAGGATAAAAGCAAAGCTTGGTTCTCTCGGGCCTTATCGGCTTCGGGTGCCAATCACGCCTCGTGGGGATTCGGGGTGTGACAGTCATGATGGCGCCTACCGTAACCCACCAATAGGCAAGCCAAACCCTAGCCCGGA
This sequence comes from Capsicum rhomboideum, assembly GCA_031232105.1. NCBI lineage: Eukaryota > Viridiplantae > Streptophyta > Magnoliopsida > Solanales > Solanaceae > Capsicum > Capsicum rhomboideum. The sequence continues at coordinate 38,498,305 of CP124719.1, read as the reverse complement.
GCGATAAGCGACGGGCTAACGGGCGGAATCTCAGAAAAAAAAGATGAGATAGAAGTAACCATACTAATAAGCATGCTAGAAATATAAAAACAAACAGAACCAAAATGTACCCATACCGAGACTGAGAAGGAAGAGGACAATATGTATAAACTTAAGACCCCTCCTAAGATCTGGTGAGGTCGGTACAAGAGCCACTACTAGACATATACAAAATACAAGACAGAAACTAAATATATATAACAAGTACAACAGTCTCGAGAGCAAAAGACTATACAGTAGAGATGGAGTAGGATCTGCCTCGAACGTCAGTAAGCTCACCCTGCCCCGGAGTCAGTGCTGAGAAGAGTGTCACGTCAAAACCGTCGACTAGTGCCTGGATTTGCATCGGGGAAAAAGATGCAGAAGTGCAGTATGAGTACCAGGGCAACGGGTACTCAGTAGGCATCATCGGCCGACTGAGCTCAATATAATATAAGCAAGCTAAAGTGCAGGGGGGCATGCTAAGGCCGGGTATAGGTAATAAATACATAAGTAATTATCGGGACGTATAGATATGCTTAGGAGATAAATAAATGCGATACAGAGTAACGAGTAAATAAATGCCTAAGTAAACACACAAGTCAGACATAACCTATCTGGGCCCCCATAAACCCGATAGGCACACGGAAGAAAACAATAAGCCAGTCTGGCCCCCATAAACCAGCGGGATACACAAGAAAAGTAAATGCATAGTCACCAGTGTCTCAAAGCTGTATCAGTATCCAGTAACCACGGTACCCAGTTGTCACGCCCCAAATCCCAACGAGGTGTGATTGGCACCCGAAGCCGATATGGCCCAAGAGAACCAACCCTTGCTCATAAACATTCGTATGCATGTCCTCGTGTAATTCTCATTATTTCTCATACAACTATGCGGAAGTCATGGACATGGAAACATATGTCATAACTATTTATGTAAAACTTGGCCGTTTGGGCCTTCAAGTCAAAACGACATGTACCTTCACATTTATACACTCACATCCGTCTACAAAAGCCTCTAACAAAATGCATTGACCAAAATGAACTAAAAGTCGGGACAAGTCCCCGCTTTATACAACATGTACAAAATCAAAACATATGTACAACAGTGACTCGGAGAAGCCCCGAACTAACTGGAGCTCACCAAAGATCTGCAACACTGACAATCTACGGTGGAGGCCTACTAGTACCTGCGCCTGCAGCAAGTAAAATAAATTCCCCAAAAAGGGTCAGTACGAAGAATGTACTGAGTATGTAAGTCCATATGAAACTTGTAAGATATGAAAGTATGTTAAGAACTCAAGTTCAAATGCACAACCAATATAGATAAGTCACAATGTAGATGAGTCACTATTCTGTACTATGGGAGTCATGTATATTACATTCATTCTTTCTCTTGCCTTTACTTTACTCATATACTGTTAGGGCCCTCATCATGCAGGTGTTCTTTTCACCCCATGGATAACATATCATCGTCATGCAGGTATTCTTTTTACCCCATGGATAAGATCATATCGGCATGCATGTGTCCTTTGCACCCCATGGATAAAGTAACATCATCATGCAGGTATTCTTTTTACCTCATGGATAAGATCATATCATCATGCAGGTGTTCTTGCACCCCATGGATAAATGGCCATCATCATGAGGGTATTTGTACCCCATGGATAACACCCATGAACACAATCAATATGCATTACTTTATTCTTACTTCATTTCTTACTTTGAGCTTGATAATTTTACTTGTGAGAGATTGGTACTTCTGCCAATGAGAGAGCGATACAATCACTTATGAGAGATTGATACCTTGCTAATACTTTTGATAATCATAACTTTACTAGGAGCTTTGGATCAATAATAAATGAGTGAGAAACATGCAAATAAACATTATTGGAACATAACCTCCATGGAAACATAACACTGTTGGAACCATTGGGACAATGATCAATGAACAAGATATATGAGTATAGCCACTATTGAACCCTTGGAACATAACCTCATTGGACTCTTGGAACATTACTAACGAATATAAGACATGTGTATAAATCTATTGGAACTTTGGATCATGACATGATTGGAATAATGCTATTTAAACTAAACAAGTCCTGTTTACCTCATTACTCTTGTTGAGATAGTCCTCTTAGACTTTACAATGTATGACAACTTAAGAACTTCCATCCATAAATAAGAACTAAGTGGGGCATGATTCGTCTAGGAGTAAAACACATATGAATAACAATATATATCAACCTTAGTTGGAATAGTACTATAGAACCCCTTTGGAATAGAACACTTTTGAAACCTTAGGACAATGAGTACTAACTAAGTCACATGTGGATATCAACTGTTCCCCAACCTGAGATGCAATATCTTACAACATTTGGAACTCTTTACATATTAGCCAATGAACATGAGTCAACCAATGGACATGAGCCAATCAATGAACATAAGTCAACCAATGAACATGAGTCATATGATTCACCATTGACCAATGAATAAGGAACATATGAGTAAATCTAGCCAACTTTCGGATACAAAATACCTTAGAGTATTTCGGAATCGAATGAGTACCATGACAATGTGAACACCATATGTTGCAGAAAGATATAGAAGAGTAACCTTACATACCTTGGATTCGCAATACGAATATATACTCCTAGAGGTGCATACAATAGTCCCGCTCCTTCTTTATGTGTCACTCTACAACACAAATACAATACGAAATTCACATTAACCACCAACTACCTTACAAATGCATTTAATGTCAATGAGTTACATGTTTGTCGTTAAACATGTAATTTCCCCTTGACAAAACCATTGATAAAATTATTATTCCAAAAATCCCCCAATATTCCATACATTGACCAATACATGAAAATCAATACATTTTACCACAACACTTCTCCTTTGCACTTTCTTATCCATACCACATCACAAATAATCCATCAAACTACCTTAATACAACTCATAACACATATCGTCCAAAATCCCACAATTTCCACTTATAAACAATAACAAGTTTAATACCAAAAATAACACCATACATGTTCATATTTTGTCCATACCATGCCCTTTTATCAAAGGCAGAATTCCTAATTCAAGTTCAAATCACCAAGATAGCACATCTTTCACCAAAGCAAAAATACACTATTCACCACCTTGCCAACACAACTATCATAATATACATACTCTTCCATGCATATACTATGTTAATCCATGAGAATAAATACTTACCAAGGCTTGGAAATGAGTGATCTTGCCCCAAGAAGTGCTTTAGAGTTTGAGAGAAATATTTGAGAAAATATCTAAAGAGGCATGAGAGATTTTGTGAATAAAATCTGATTTGTCCCTTTATATAGGCCTCTCATGTTGTTCTTAGCCAATTCTTGGCATTTAATACAAGGTTTACTTGGTCAATATTGGAGGAATGGATCATTTGCCTTTGGGCCCATGTATTTTATTCCACTTTGGGCCTCAAATTGGGCCCAATAACACATCTCAACTTAGCCCATCAATTTTCATGTATTATTCACCATATATCTCATGTTTACATAATTCCATAATATCACGACAATGTTCTCTTACGAGATTCTCATTCGTCGTCTCGATCGCAAAAATAGGAATTCTAGTCGCCCTTGGCTTCATTAAACATTTTGGATTACTATTCATGTTTCATGATTTGATCATGTAGGAGTATGTAGGAGTGTATTGAAGTGTTTGAAGCTTTAACAATGCTCAAAGAACTCCAAAGAACCAAAATAAACCATCCAAGAAGCGTCGTAGAATTGCGTTACAAAACGGGTCCGGAAAGGCACAAGGTTTGTGCCTTGCGCCACTAGCTGCAAAGCAAGCTGTGGCGCAAGAAATGAGGCCCCTATGAATCAGTGGCTTGCGCCACACCCTTGAAATAGGGCAGTGGCGTAAGTTTCAGCACCTTGCTGAATTTTTTGGCCACTTCTCCGATACTTGCATATCGTCCAATACCGTATCAAAACACTACAAAATACTTACTTAGTGATCTTAATCATCAAGTAAACATGACTTCAAGTCACCAAATGAAGTTAGAATGTGTACGGGGTATTACCCAAATGCATCAAGAAATCACAAAACACCTCCTACGAAGGTTTAATTGCATGTACGTGGCCAAATTTTAATTTTCTCGTCATTAGCATTACCAAATACATACTTATATCTATCGAAACCTAAGAAAACATTATTCAACATCATTAAGTAGGGTTGGGAATGTACGAGGTGTTACACCAGTACCAAAACTCTCCAATCATATCATAACCAGATGCTGGACTCGAACCGGAACTCATAATAATCAGTGGCCGGACTCGAATCGGAACTCATAATAATCAGTGGCCGGACTCAAATCGAAACTCATAATAATCAGTAACCAAGTGACAGAGTAGTGCCAAAATCCACACATACACAAGTAAACGGGGACATACCGACCCCAAAACAAACCCGAAACATAAATAAAAGAGCTAACCCACCACGTACTACAAGTCAATCTCGGGATCCTTCCAGGTCAACTATCTAATATAAAAAATACAAGTCTGGGTATACATTATAAGTCATGGCAAAGCTGGTCCGTATTCTAAGTCAAACTAGCCGACCCCGATCAAATACGATGCTATCAGGAACTAACAAGGCTAAACAGGCCAATAGGGTATAATCGAGGTGACTCAATCCCGTCACAACCCTAACAGGTCATACTAGGTCTTAACTAAGCCCAAAGATGTCAAAGTTCTGCCAGGTTGACATGAAGGGTAACGAGGCCCGCTACCGGATCCCGAAAACCAGGTCTGGTTATACTTGTCTAAGTCTGGGCTAAGTCTGTCTAAGCCTGGACTAAGGTCCAACAATAACATTCCCAGACTAGCAACAACAACAACAATACTATCCGACCCCAAATAGGTTATCTGTGGTGTACCACGAGGATAACGGGCCTGGAATATATCTAAATAGCCCTATCCGGCCTAGAAGGCCTAACTCACAGCAAACCAACACCACCAAGTCTATAATACCAGCCCGCAACACCAGCACAATAGCATACATATATCACACATAAGCCCATTCTAAGTGCAAAGGAAGGTAAACCTAGCCTACCTGGACGCCGCCGATTGCCTGCTAAAGCCAGTTAAATAGGAGCCTTTCCCTTCCGAGAGGCCTCTGACTGTTGCCAAGCTACCAAAATAATAAACTACATGCCAAAACATGACCATTGATACCCATATTGCATTAGTTCAAAATATGTCCGAACAGTCTACGTGGGGCCCGCTTGCGGTATCGCAAAATTGAAACAGTAACAACGTTCCAAATAGCTCAGTGACCAATAGTCACAACTAGCATTGCCAAATCGGAGCTCGATATGTGGCTCAAATAGCAACAATAATACCAATGTATGGGAAAACTACCGTAAATACGATAAAACTTACCGAAATAAAGACGATTACACGTTTACAAACACTCCTCACTAGAATTCGAGCTTGAATAACTTGACGTAGATAATTTATTAGTAAGAAGCAGAAGTTATAACTATGCTAGTTTGATTTTCGTGGGGAAAGAATGAAAGAAAATAATGAAAGACTTAATACACTATTATATTACTGTATGCCTATAGCAATATTAAATTTAAGGACAAGTTCACCATTTATACATAATTAACAAAGTACAGATCATGAGTTGTATAATTTGGTGGCAAACCTTTAATGCATGCAACATTTGAACTATCCCAAGACCTCCACGTGTGAAGTGGAGGTGTTTAATACCCCACTCCTATATATCCCACTTGTGTATATTTGGGTATTGCATAGGTTCGTGGTAAAATAAATACAACTTTTTGAATATATCATAATTAATAGAAAATTATTTCTAACAAAACCTCTATAAAATAATATTATTATTTTAATATATTTAGATTTACTATCTCCGCTTAAAATATTAATAAATTATAAAACTATTATAAAGTAGTATAAATATATCATAACTAAAGAATTTTATAATTTTCAAAGTCATTTTCGAAAGGTAATTAACTATGTCATTTTATCAAATTCAAATTTAATTTAATATTTTAAAACGTGCTCGGTCTAAATAACATTCTCAGATGAAATGCCCGAAAATCGAACTGTCAGTCCCAGCAAGTCATAAACAACTTGGAGCAGTTATAGAAAAGCTCTAAACACCGAGAATGCATGAAAATGAGGAAAAATGACCGGGAAGGTCATTACACATTCTCGGCATGGATTGGTTACATTCTTGTTATCCCTCAGTTGACTGTAGAACTAGAGTCGTTAAGTTTCAATTTCTGAATGAACTAGTCTTAGAATGGAATGGTAGTACTTTAGCGACTATAGGTCGGTTTGTCTCTTACCTTAAGTCCAGAGAAATGATCTCTAAGGATTGCATATACCACCTAGTTCAGGTTAAAGATTCCAAGTCTGAAGCCCCAACTCTCCAGTCAGTTTTAGTTGTGACTGAATATCTAGAAGTGTTCCCTGAAGATCTGCCCAGAGTCTCTACCGAGTAGGAGATAGACTTTAGAATAGACATTTTTCCAAATACCCAACTTATCTTAATTCCCCCTTACAGAATAGCTCCAGCTAAGCTTAAGGAGTTGAAAGAATAGTTCATGGACCTTTTAGACAAAGGTTTCATCAGACCCAACATCTCTCTATAGGGTGCTCTAGTTATCTTCGTGCATAAGAAAGATGGTTCCCTCGTAATGGGCATCGATTACCGTCAGTTGAACAAAGTTACAGTGAAGAATAAGTTTCCCTTTCCTGAGATTGATGACTTGTTCGACCAGCTTCAGGGTGCTAGTTGTTCTTCAAATTTATGTGACATTCTGAAGACAACTTTTGGAACTCGGTATGGTCACTATAAATTTATTGTTATGTCTTTTGGACTAACGAATGCTTCAGCAACTTTTATGGACTTGATTAACAGAGTGTTCAAGAAGTACTTGAACATGTTTGTCGTTGTCTTTATAAATGATATCCTCGTTTATTCTCGAAGTGAGGATGAACATGTAGACCATTTGAGGATTGTCTTGCAGACTCTCAAAGATCGCCAGTTATTCGCTAAGTTTAGGAAGTGTGAATTCTGGTTGAAATTAGTAGCATTCCTTAATCACATCATTCCAGTAAGGGCATTCAAGTTGGTCCTTAAAAGGACAAAGCAGTTAGGAACTAGCCTAAACCCATATCTCCATCAGACATTAGAAGTTTCTTGGGTTTACCGGGTTACTACACAAGGTTTTTTAAAGGATTTTCATCTATTGCTTCTCCTATATGCAGATTAACTCAGAAGAAAGTAAAATTTCAGCGGTCCGACACTTGTGAGAAGAGTTTTCAAGAGTTGAAGACTCAACTCACTTCTACTCTAGTTTGACTCTACTAGTGGGTTCAGATAGGTTCGTTGTTTACTGTGATACCTCCGAAGTTGGTATAGGTTGTGTGTTGATGCAGCATGGTAAGATCGTAGCTTATGCCTCTAGACAACTCAAAACCCATGAGAAGAATTACCCGACTCATGATCTTGAGTTGGCAACAACTGTTTTTTCCTTAAAGAAAGCTCTATCTTTATGGAGTTCATGTGGATGTGTTCATGATCACAAGAGCCTTTAGTATGTATTTAGTAAGAAAGATCTAAATCTTTATTAGAGAAGGGGGTTAAAGTTTTTGAAAGTTTGTGATATGAGTATTTTGTGTCATTCGGGTAAAGCCAATGTAGTGGTTGATGCTCTTAGCAGACTTTCTATGGGTAATGTTGCTTATGTAGAGGATGAGAAGAAAGAGTTAGTTCATGATGTTCACAGACTTTCTAGATTGGGAGTTCAGTTTGTTGATTCCATCGAATGTAGCGTTATGGTTCAGAATAGTTCTGAGTCTTCTTTAGTAGCAGAGGTGAAGGCGAAGCAATATAGCGATCCTATTTTGCTTAAGTTTAAAAAGTCAGTCCAAGATCAGAAAGTTGAGGTTTTGTCCAAAGGGGGAGATGGTATTCTTCATTGTGAGGGCTGATTATATGTTCCAGATATAGATGATTTGAGACAAAAGATGTTGACAGAAGCTCATAGTTCTTGATATTCCATTCACCCAGGAACCACCAAGATGTACCGTGACCTACGGAAAGTCTATTGGTAGAATGACATGAAGAAGGATATCTTGGAATTTATGTCTAATTGTCCAAATTACCAGCAGGTTAAGGTTAAGCACCAGAGTCCAAGTGGTATGACTCAAAATATCCATATTCCAACTTGAAAGAGGGAAGAGGTGAATATGGACTTCATTATAGGGTTACTTCGTACACGCTAACAACATGATTAGATATGGGTTATTATGGACTGGATGACTAAGTCAGCATATTTTCTGCCTGGTAACCCTATAGATTCAGCCAAGGATTATGCTAGACTCTATCTTAGAGAGTTGGTAAAGTTGTATGGAGTCTCCTTGACTATCATTTTGGATAGGAATACTCAGTTTACTTCACAATTTTGGAAGTCCTTTCAGAAGGGTCTAGGTACCCAGGTTTATCTTAGCACAACTTTTTACCCGTAGACCAATGGTCAGGCAGAGCTAACCATTCAGACCTTAGAGGATATGCTGAGAGCTTGTGTCTTCAACGTTAAAGATAGTTGGGATGATCACTTGTCTCTAATTTAGTTTGCCTATAATAATAGTTATCTCTCCAGCATTCAGCTGTCTTTGTTTGAAGCGCTTTATGGTAGGAGGTGTAGATCCCCTATTAGTTAGTTTGAGGTTGGTGAAGCTACCTTAATAGGGCCTGATTCAGTTCATGAGGCTATAGAGAAAGTTCAACTTATTAGAAAGTGGTTTAAAATAGCTAAGAGTCGTTAGAAATTCTATGCAGATATGAGGAGAAGTGAGCTTGAGTTTGCAGTTGCTGGTTGAGTTTACTTGAAGATTTCACCCATGAAAGGGGTGATGAGGTTTTTCAAGAAAGTAAACCTCAGTCCCCGATATGTTGGTCCTTATAGGATTTTGAGGTACATTAGCAATGTGGCCTATGAGTTAGATTTTCTTGTAGATTTAACATCTGTGTATGTAGTCTTCTATGTGTCTCTATTGAAGAAATGCATTGGTGATCAATCTGTAGTTGTGCCTTTAGAGAGTGTGGGTGTGAAAGATAGTCTCTCTTACGAAGAGGTCCCAGTTGAGATTCTTGACCATCAGGTTCGTAAGTTAAGAAACTAGAAAGTTGCTTCAGTAAAGGTTTTTAGAGAAACCAATTAGTTAAGGGAACTACTTGGGAAGCAGAAGCAAATATGATGACCAATTAACCTCACCTTTTCCCTTGTAGTTCAGTTCCATCTTGAGGTAACGGTTTCCTAATTAGTATTTCTCTCAGTTTCATGTCCCTCAGTTGCTCTCATGTCTTAGTTTGCATGTGTGTCTCATGAGTTCAGTTCAGTCTGTATTTCAGTCAGAATTCAAATATTATGACAGTAATCTGCTTTCAAAACTTAGTTTTGGGATTACAACTCTTTCCCTAACTTTTCAGTCTAGTTTGTCTTCATTGGAGGATGAATGTTCCCAAGGGGGAGTTATTGTAACACCCTACAACTTCCTAAGGCTTCATTTTAGACTTAGCACAGAACCAGTTGGAAATAAGAAATTTTCATCACAAGATGATCCACACAACGAGTCATGGTCAAGGCCAATGACCTGTTGGGTAACTCATCTTGAGTAGCAGCCAAAAAGTCCAAAAGATGAAAATTTCAACTCAGTGGCCATAACTACTGACGATGAGTCATCATCACCTAGGACGACTTGTCCTGTCAATCGTCCTGAGTGTCAGGCCCAAAAATCCTAAAGGATGGAAAATCCATACCAGTGGTAACGACTCATGACGATAAGTCGTTGTCTGCCCTGATGAGTCATCGTCTGTCCCGTCTTAAGCAAATCCATTGAAAGTTCTGAAAGTTGAAAATCTTTCCCAGTGACGACAAGCTCTAACGATGGGTCATTGTGTGTCACGATGAGTCATTATGACCATCTGTTGTCAGGTTGAATAGAACCAGTCCTCTCACAAAGACTCATAAGATGAGTCATTGTAAGTGACGACGAGTCATCTTGAGACTCGTCTGTCGCAATTCAATAGTTTTTAAATGCATTTCCCTAGGGGTATTTTCGTACTTTTCCCATTTCCTAGACCTATACTATGTCATTTAAACCATATTGGGGAGGGATTAAAAGGACTTAGACGTTTTTTCTTTCATTATTTCTCCCAACACTTAGAAAACTTTCAGAAACTCGATTCATCTCCTCAAAATAGAGAAAAAGTTAGGGTTCCTTCTTAAGCTCAAAATTTTTCATGCTCTTAGCGAGAACTCACTCTCCAGGAATGAGAAATTTCATCAATGGGTTTCCTTTCAACCATTGAGTCCCACACAACTCAGAAATTCTCAGTTTTACCATGAATCAAGATTGGGGTTCTCATTCAGTTTATGATTTCCCTTTATATTTTAGTCTCTTATGCTTCTTATATTTTAATTACATATTTATCATAAATTTACACCTAGCATGACCTAATATTCCATTATTTTACTAGTGGATATGGTTTATAGTATTTCCATATGATTTAGCTATGTTTTTCAGAAAGCTTGGTCTGTTATGAACACACGATACCATATATTGTTGATTTTCGCATAAATAAAGTAATTAGCCAGGAAAATCTTAGTAACTTAGTTGGTTAGTTACCTAAACCCCCACCTTGTTGGTGAGCGTCCGATTCTCGACATTGTAATCCCCTCCCCCATTCCCATTTCCCTTCCCCTAATTTTTAAACAAAAAAGTAATTAGCCTCAGTTCATAGACCTACAACATAATTTTTGTTATTCAGACTTTCAGAATACTTTTAAATAAAGTATGTTTTGACTCAGTTTCAATATATCAGTCTATAAGCTATCAGTGTAAACCAGTATGGGAGTAGTACTTAGCACCAAGTTGGACAGGGGTTCAACGTACCCAAGTTATTATAGACTTTCAGATGGATAGGCATTAGATGTTTCAATTTTATGGTTTGTATCAAACACATTATTTATTTTTATAATTATTCAGACTTATATTGATTTCAAAAAAATCATTCTTACATTCAGTTAGCTTCCCAACTAGTGATTCAATTATTTCAATATTCTTAGTATTATGCTAGGTCATGGGTTAGCTTGGGGTTACTTGTTGCTCTAAGCACCGTCTTACGTTCAGGGTGTAAGCTCGGGTCGTGACACAATAATAGCCTATCCATGGCAAGTGAATCAACATGATGGTCTTATACTAGAGCTTAAAGTGCTAAAAAGGAGAGTCTATATAGCGTACCTCTATCGTGAGTACATGCCAATAACCAACTTGTAACAAGCTAAAAAGTAATAATCAACAATAACCTCGCCAGGCCCCAATAATCCGAGAAGGTACACACAATATACAATAACTCAACCAGCCTCTCATAAGCATGATAGGTGCCAAACAACAAACATCACCCAATCGACCCCCATAAGCATGACAGGCATCAAACAACAACCATACTGGCGATAGGAAATGCATATATAGGAATGAATGCCATGGAAATTAGGTGATGTAATATGTGATGAGTACCACATCCAACATAAGTGTATACACCTCCTCTAGCTCCCGATTCTCATAAAGGCAAGACCTATGATAACCACCCTCCTCTAGAATTGTGGCTCACAGACGGAATGGCTCATAGGTGGCTCGAGATATCTGTATATACTACCCAATCCCAAACCAAGACTTCTAAATAGCCATCAGTGATAAAAATGTATATGAGAGGTGCCCGGGATTGAAATGGGACTAAAATAATACACCGAAATAGGTCGTAGTCCAAGTCTGAAATAATGATAGAAAATCATACCAAATCGCCTTTAAAAAGTGATAGAGAAACTTCATAGTAAAGTGCAAAGATAACTAGTTCCCTAACTTAACCGGGTCAATAATGATTCCTTATTGCTTCAAAAGATGTCGACCAACAATAAAAGTGGTATAGTCTCCGTTTTAAAACCATTTGTGAATGAAAAAGATGAGAATAAAACCCTTTTTTAAAATCATGGTGAAAATCCATGTCTTTCTTTGGAATCATACCACAATGCATGAGTGTACCCATGTGAAGGAATGCATGCCATTTCTAGTATGCAAACATTATAATCATAATCAACTAAGAATTCATAAACAAAAATCACCACTATCCTAGAGCAGGGAGTACTAACCTGATACCCAACTTATTTATATCTCTTTTATTATAATTTTGTGTCGTGAACCTATAATATGAGACTACATTTCCTTTGGGTGTTTTTTATTTCAGGTATTTTTGGTTTACGAGAAGTTTTGATGGAAAAAAGTGGAAATAAGAAGAAAAGTAACTAAAAAGGAAGGGCTGGACGAAGACCAAGCAAAAAGCCCTCAGGTACCGCTTAAACGGCTTGAGGAGCATTTAAGCGGCTGGTCAAGGTTAGGTCAACGCCGTTTTAGTGGCTTGAGAGTCGCGTAAGCGACTAAGTCAATATTAGTCAACAACCGCTTTAACGGCCAGTTTGACCGCTTAAGTGGTCTAGTCAAAGCAACGCCGCTTTAGTGGCTTGAGAGTCGCGTAAGCGACTAAGTCAATATTAGTCAACAACCGCTTTAACGGCCAGTTTGACAGCTTAAGTTGTCTAGTCAAAGTCAACACTGCCTCTTAAGCGGCCATTTGGACCGCTTTAGCGGTCGTCGGGCAGAGTTCAGGGGCAAGTCTAGAATTTTACTATTTTCGATCCCAAAACACATAAAATCGATCCCCATCCATTCCAAGTCTATTTTTAGCATATTTCACAACCTTGGAGGCTAGGGTTCTTGACCCAACACCCTTGGAGTGAAGATTTGAAAGCATTGTAGTGATTAATTCTTAACCCTTTCTTCATTCCCTTTCTTTGTATTAAATATTTAGGTGTAGATAAATTCATACTTGGATATTGTAGTAATACATAATGCAATGTTTATGTTTTGAATTTGGGTTTTGATTCTATCTCATGCTTTCGTATTTATTGAATACTCTTGATTTATAAACGGTTTTTGCTTGTCAAAATTGATCTTGTGCTTTATCGATTTCTAATCTAGTTGAGTTTGAAAGAGGAGATTAGAGTGGAAATTTCCCATTTACCTTGATTAAGCTTGAAATAGTTAAGCGAGGTTGGGAAAGATTAATTTAGCTTGATTTGGGACATATGGCCCATCTTATGGATTTGAGCTAGACATAGGAAAATCCTAACATAGCCAAAAGCTGGTTTTGTGATTCATGCTTCTTAGCTTGGTTTGAAAGAAAAAGTAGGAACTAAACCCTCGATGGTTGAAATGTTAGTGGGTGATTTCAAATCCAAGGGTAATTTGCTAAATCCGTGGTTAAATTGTGAGTAGTTGATTGAATACAATAGATCGTTGACAGAATCGATTCCCCCTATCATTTTTCTTGTTTCCCATTATTGTGAAAGCCATTGATGAACTTGTTCATATTTTAATTGGTTTTATCCATGTTACTTTTTTTTATATAAAACCCCCTAAAATATTTGTTTCTTTTGTTCGATTTTAGTGAGATGCTTTTATTCTATACTTCCTTGATCGCTAGTCACATTGTTCCTCATGGATTCGACCATGACTCTATTGTTGGGTAAAATATATCGTTAGTAACCAAGTATATTAATTTCTAGGGTGTATTTGAGTGTTATTAAAAATGGCGCCTTTGACGGGGAATAATTTGGCGTGTTGAGTTAGTTTGAAATTTTAGCTTACTTACTTTGATTCGAACTTGTGAATATGTGTTTGTGATTTTCTTTTGCTTCTTGTGCTAGTTATATTTTTGTTTGTTATATTTGTTACTATGGCATCGTGGAATGAAAATGAGTTTGGTGATTGAAAATCTTATCTTGATGACCCATGCCTGTATTGTGGAGGACCCCATTTTTGGCAAGATTGTAGAAATACTCCCGGAAGAAAGGTTTGTGCACCATCTCAATCCTATAGAGAGTATGATTTTTACTTGTGTGGTGGTCGAAGATGGACATTGGAGTAATTGTACCAATTATTGTGCCTCCTTCCCTAGTTATGCTGACGAAGATACTAGTTGTTCTGTTGAGTTTGATAGGTATCATGATGTGGCAAAGGAAGAGCAACGTGCCGGACGCAAAGGTATTAAAGCAATGCTTCAAACTATATTAGACTGGTTGACTAACCTGGGTGAGGATATACATCTCTTGCACCAATCCATAACGATATTTGGAAAGGAATATGAAAAAGAAGAAGACCCTTGTAGAGATGACAATCTCTCAAGCGCCATGGATTTGACTAGCCTTCAAAAAAAGTTGGTGAAGAAGAGATTTCAAGTTATATGGTTGAGCCAAAAATGGGTGAGGACTCAAATGAAAATTGTCAAAGTGAAGAAATGGCTCAAATTGAAGAAGAAGAAAAGCAAAATTGTGATGAAGAAATCTTGGATTCTCCAAGGAAACAAATAGAGGAGATGTTGAAAGACACAATGGAGAATAATAAAAAATGTGAGAAAGTCTTGGCAAAATGGTGGAACCTAATCCAATATGGCGATGATGAAGTTGTCCAAAACATTGATTTTTCCATGGGTGGATTTTTGCAAACAGTGATTGAATCCTCTAGAATTCTTCTCATTACCTCTCGTGGGAAAAAGATCCCATAAAGAAAAGAATTGTATAGTACGAAATAATATAAAACCTTATTTTTTTTAAGAAAAAAACAAAAGATATGAATCCTCTATTCCAATTGTTCCTTTTTGACAGGAATCAATATCAAATGAGGAAAAACTTGAGAAGGAAGAAATTGTGAGCCAAGAATGGCTATTGAATCAAGATCAACTACTTGAAGTCAATGAGGGCCAACTTGATAGAATGTTTCTAATGGTGGATGAACCTCTCAAATTTCAAGTTAAGCGATGTCAAGTGTGGATTCAAATTGAAATGGCTACCCGAGAATTGGAAATTGAATTGAATGCAAAAATTGAGGCATGTGATATTTAATGCCAAATGATCATGAATAGTTGTGATGAGATGACGTCCAATGAAGATGTGGGTGAGACTGATTTTGAAGAACTGTTGGTGATTTGCCAACCAACCGAGCCAAAAATAATAAAGAATGTTGAAATTGAAGAAGTGATACTAGAGTTGCAAGGAAAATTCAAGCAAATCTTTTGTGAGGACTCTAGTTCATTTCTGGGTGAGAATGTCAAGAAAGATGCAAATTTGAGAATAAAGAGGCTTAAACCTCATTCCAACCATTTTTCTACGTTGTGCTTGGTGGATAATGATGGAAATCGATATAACCGGGCACATGGAGGATTTTGGAGATGAGGGACAAAGTCCCAACATTTTAGAGTTTGTTATCCCAAGAGGGCAAAATGACATCCCTCACTTAAAGGCCAAGAAGTGCAAAATGTGATGTTTATCTAGTGACTTATGGATCTTCTCAACAATGCCCAACAAGCCTAAATGAAGTTTTGATGTGAAGTTGGGTAAAAGTCTAAAAGATTCAAGTCTCCTAAATAGCGAGATAGAGTTGTTCTCATTGCTTCCTTATCTTTTCCCCAAGTGCCTCAACAAGATTTTAATTTATAATTGGGCCGAAGATTCAAATCTCAAAGTGGAGAAATAAATGGCAAGGTTGCTTACGTCTTGTCACGACGTTAAATCAAGAGATTGACAGGAGGCAACCCATCGTTCCCAAAAATTTTGTATTCATTTTGAAATTTTAATTTTTAGAATATGTTAGGATTTTATTTTTGACCAATCCATAAAATTTTAGAGTTTTTGGAAGTGATTTGAATAGATTTGGATGCGAAAATTTGATTGGTATTAAGTCTGGGGTTGTAAATAGGAGTTTGAACACTTTATGCATGTGTTCGTATAGCCAAATTTAGTGGCATATCGCAAAAACCAGCCTGGGCATCACCAAAAATGATAGAATCTGCCTAGGTCAAAAAAACCTCACATACCGCTAAAGCGTTCAAGCATCTGCTAAAGTGGACATTCACTAAAAAAACCCGCTGACCGCTTAAGCGGACTTCAAGGAAGAAGTCAAGGGCACTTAAGCGACCTTATGTCCGTTGAAATGGACAATCAAAGTAGTCAAAGACTGTTTAAGCGGTCAAGTGTCCGCTAAAGCTGCACCCAACTTTCAAAATTCCTCTAGTATAAAAGGAATAAGTGCAAATAGACTTCATTTTGTTCCATACATTTACTCTCAAAATTTCTCTTCACTTTAATTATCATTACACAAAATTCAGGTATGTCTCCTAATCTCTTGCACTCTACAATTGGTAAATCTCTCATCTTGTTTATCTTACTATTTTTTCTATCGTAGAACATGTTTGAGGTGTGATTTTGGAATAGTTATTAGTCAAAAATTATTGTTGTTTGGGTGAACTCACAAAGTGAGACATGGGTAGTGTTTGATGTGATGAATAGGGAAATCTTGAGTACCCATATTATGTCTTAATGGTGTGGGGTTTAGGATGCCTGTTAAGTGTTTGGTAAAAGTCCTAATTGAGATTTTCATCATCTTGTTTGATTGCTCATGACTTGTTAAAGAAAGATGCATGTATTTGTTATCCTGTGTGTGCATAATCGAGTATGAAGTTTGTTTTCAAGGTGGTTGTGCAAAAATGCATTAAAAATCTGCATTGGGATTGGGGATGAATGGTCCACTTAAGCGGCCTCTGAGCGCGAATGCGATGACCGCTTAAGTGACCCCTGACAGCTCTAGCGGTACCTGCGGCCAAATTTCTGCAGGGTCTGAAAATTGAAACTTGATGTTTAAGTCGTAAATTGATTCTTAACTCATTTCTTTGGCCTCTATCACTCACATTGCATTGTTTTACATGTTAATCTTGTAGGTTCATGCTTGTGTGATGTTTTCAGGTTTCCAAAAAGCCAAGAATGGAACACCACCTCACTGATGAAGTCGAGGTTGGAGAGGAGTATGATCAAAATTCCTTCCTCTCTCTCGAGTGTCGGAACACCTACTTCTATAACTTGGCTAGGAAAAAGTTGTTCCCCGAGAGGGGAATTTCACTTGATCGGGTCCCTGAGACTCTCCCTGACTTTTATCAATGGTTGGTGACTACAGGGTGGATTTATTTTACTGCCGAACCTTATAAGGCCAACGCACAATGGGTGAGAGAGTTTTATGCTAATCTCAACATCGTAAAGCTAGCTACCCCGATGAGAAAAAATTGAGGTAAGACTATCAATTTTGGAGTTGTGGAGATCAACAGGATCTATGAGTTGCCAAATTCTAACACTTTAGAGTTCACAACAAAAAATTATGCTCTGGGTATTTGGTTGGTTTCTAAGCTTTGTCCAGGCAAGAATGTGCCTTGAGCTACCTCAGAAGCAGGGATCACTTCCAAAGAGTTCACAACCGAAGCAAGAAATTAGATCTCGATCATTTTAGCTGAGTCTCTCCATGTGGTAACATAACCAACATCCTAGTGATGAGGGACTAGATGGTTTCGTGTATTTTAGACAACATTTTGGTAAATATTGGTCATTTTATCATCCTGGATCTCCATAAGTACAAGTTACAAAATAGCCCCACTCTTATTTTTCCTTTGTTGATTACTAAATTGTGTAAGCAAGCTAGGGTTGATGAGTACCCGGGAGATAATTAGGTAGAACCAAAGGCACCGATCTATCCATTGAAAAAGCGTGGTGAAGGCACTGTTACCACAAGCAAGAAGAGGAAGATTGATAAAGGGAAGTCGATTCAAATTGAGACTGATTCTTGTAGGTCATCGATCGTAGGACCGTTTGAGATATTGACTGAGGAGGTGAAGATGGTCCGAGATTTAGTGTCTAGACTCCCTACAAGGCCAGGTGAGACATCTAAGGGGCCTACTATATTTGTCCTAAAGAAGAACTTTGATAAGTTCTTGGAAGATCAAAAGAGGTAGGGGCCTACCTTTCTAGATTGGAGAAGGCCTACAATGAGCTAGCCAAGTTACATAAAGAGTTGAGTGAATCCCACCCTAGGATGAAGAATAGAGAGAAGAAAAGAGACAAGTTTTTTACACAGATGCGGAAGGGTGTGAAAGCGTTTTTTACACGACCTCGAATGGAAATTTTGATGGTGCCGTTGTGTCCGGAATGTCGAATTTGGTAGGGTAGCATAGTTTATTTTCATTTACTGGAATTTGAATGAATCCCGAGGGTCCGATCTAAAGCTTTTCAAATTTTCGTAAGTCTCCAGTGAATTCCTAATTAATTCTCCATTTTAAACTAAAATCCCTAGTTTAATTTGTGAGTTGATTTAAAATTTGTTTGTGCTCAAATTTCACTCATTTGTAAGGGTAAATGATCCTTAAGCTTAGAGGGTCGTTTTGACGGTTTTAAAGTTATGATTTCGTAAGCGAGCCCCACATGAGACTTTTAGCTCAATTTTGAACCCGGAGCATTTATATGCAATATAGGTATTGTTGTTCTCGTATTAATGTATAAATCATTATTTTGATAGCATGGCATCGTGAGGAGGCTTCTTGGAAGGGAAAAGATCCAATTTAGTGGAATTTCTCAGGCATTCATCGGCGTCCAGGTTGGCTAGCCTTACCCTCCTCATAGATTGAACTTTATTATGATATTAGTATAGTATTATGCTATAGTTGGATTGGAATTTACGACTTGGTCGCATGTTTAGTGGATTTTGGAATAATTAGCCGATTAGAGAGCCGTTTTAGGTACTACTGACCCATTCACCGTCTCCTCAAATTAAATTGTTGTAGTAGGGTTTATTTTGACATAGTTTACACCTTGTAAAGGAACCTTGAAGCCTTAGTCTAGTTTTGCGTAGAAACTTCCTTAGTATGGACTTTCGGGGTTAGTCTCTATTAGGTCAAATATCCTAATTAGCTCCTTGTAGACCTAGTAGAACTCCTTTCATAAACCTTACTTATATTCTTGAGCCTTAGGTTGATTTGGATATCCTTCTAGTACATGGTTAGCTTTTAAATTGTGTATTTACTTTAAAGACCGATTTTAGTCCGGTATTTACTATTCACTTATGATACTATATTTCCGATTCGAGTGCGGCATCTATGATATAGTTATGATGTTAAGAACCCGGTTCGAGTTCGGAACTTTATGGTTCACTTATGATATTAGGGATTCAATTCGAGTCTGGTATTTCCTGGTCATATGGGGTTCTTTGATGTGGCTTTGGTGGTCGGTTATGTTATGTTCTTTTTTTTATCATTGGTTCTTTTTTGGATTGCATCCATCGGGCTTATAGGTGCTCATTTGGGTTGATTTTCTCTTATCTGTGCCTACTAGGCTTATGGGGGTCCAGTTGGGATATAGTTAGTTGTCTTACTTTCAATATTATTTACCTCGTCATTTATTATTTGTCAGCTGGAGCGTTATTCAGGTTTTCCCCTTTATCCCTGACTTTAGTTTACATTCTCACATTTTATTATGCTTTTATTTGATTTAGCTTAGTTGGCTGATGATGTCTACTGAGTACCTGTTGCTTTGGTACTCATACTGCACTTTTGCATCTTTTCTGATGCAGATTCGAATACTAACTACCGCCGCTGATGCTCTATCCATCTTGCTCTTAGGACTCAGAGATAGGGTGAGCTTTTAGAGCCGGCGCTGATTCTCTCTCCCTCCTTTACTTTTGGATAGTTTTTAGTTTCCGAGTCTTTCAGTATATTGATACTGTTTGGTACTCTCTTTTGTATTTAGTAGCTCTTGTACCGGCCTTACTAGGTCGTGGGATATTCGTTTGTTCTCTCTCTCTCTCTCTCACGCTTGACATCCTTTGATTTATTTTCTCTTGCTTACAATCTTATTGTATGGTTGATTTTTGGTATTTATGTTACTTTTCGCCAATTAGCCCATTACTTGTCGTTTCGGGCTACAGTTTGGCTTACCTACTGGAGGGTTAGTAGGTGCCATCATAACTCAAAAATTGGGTCGTGACACGTGGTCAGATCCCACGGTCTTGGTTTCACTCGTCTGATCCTCTCTAAGTCCAATTTTTAGCACTTTCCTTCTTCGAGCCTATTTATCCTGCAATCATTCAAAAACCCCATCATAGCCACAGGTGCATACCCTTGTACTGGAAAATATTCATAGTTTTAAGTGTCTCAAGTGTCGTAAATCTACGACACATCACCTTGTCGGGCTTTTCTTTATGATATAGATATTTTGTACCCTTGCCAGGCTAGATTTTTGTGGTTGTAGATATTTTGCACCACCCTTGTCAGGCTTGAGCTTAACATTGATTTTGTTGGATTAGTCGTTTCTTTTGTTTTCATTTTTAGATTAGTTTCTCTATTGGGTTAGCTTTTTATAGTTTCTCTTTTGATAGTTGTTTTGGGCTATCTTTTCCCAATGATAGATTGAGTAACGATATTCTTAAAGAAAAATAGTCATTTTTGGGTGTTGATGTCATTTGTGCAGGGGTAGTCTGAGTACCCGTAGCTATTATGAATTGGGGTTGTGATTATTGCTATGGTGAAGTCTGAGTAGCCATGGCATTATTGCCCTTGTTGGAGTCGAAATGTGGGATTGTGGATTAGTTGATACTAATAGAGTTAGCCATGTATTGTGAAATGTTGAATTGAGCATACCCCTCTAAACTTTTTTGTGAAAAACAAGTGTATGGAAGTGAATGATGTTTGTGATAACACTTTGACTCTTTTTGTGACTCTTAGCTCATTAGGCGGTGTTAGTTTGCATTATGAGACATAGCTCCTTTTGTTCTTGTGTATGAAATGAAATTGTTCCATATTAAATAGTTTGCGTGCCATGTGTGGTGAGTTTTTTTTGAAAAATTCTTGTGCTTACTCGTGTCAACTAGAACTTGCCAGTTGGTCTTTCAATGCTAGTCTTGATTGTGTTGGTTGGAGAAATAATCTTAGGCCTTCTTCATGATTTTTGAAAACCTCTTTAGCCTTAAAAGCCTACCCATGCACATATTCTATCACTAGTTATCCCATTTGAACCTATTACCCTTTCTTTGGCAACCACATTATAAGCCCTTAACCTTTTTGAAATTTTCCCTCTCTTGAACCCTACCCTCCTTGAACTTGAAAATTCCAACTTGAGGCTAAAAGCCTAAGTTGGGGGTGGTTAAACTTGAAAGAGGTGATCATGCGCCGTGGTTTTGTAAGTGAGTGCCTTAAGAACAAATCAATGGTTGAATAAAAAAATAAGCAAAAGCGATAAAAGAATAGAAAAAGAGAAAAGAAGAGAAAAAGAGTAAGTTGTCAATAAGTGGGTGAACTAGAAAGAAAAAGAAAGGCACGTCATGTTGCATGGAAATGAAGCGGCAAATGACCTAAGTTTGAATTGTAAAGTGTTTTGTAGAGTCCAAGGAGGGTGTAGCCACTTTTATCCCAAACGCTTATCGTACCCTTCCCCAAGCCTACATTACAAGCTAGAAAAAGTCCTTCGAGATCTACAACCGAATGCTTTTGAGTTAGTGGTGATTGAAAATAAGGGCAAGCCTATGGTATGGTACTTGTATGCATTGAAAATTCTTTATTGACTGTGAATGTTTGTACATTTTTCCCTTGTATAAGTGTTGTAAATATTATGAGTTTTGGGAAATTTTTTCTTGTGAGGGAATGTGAACTAGGATAGATTGGTGAAGTTGACAAATTCCAAAAAATGAGTCAAGGGAGCATGTTGGTTGACTAGTAGTTTTGGGTCATTTCTTGAGAATTTGTTGTTGTTACTTGATCATTCTTGAAATTCCATTGTGTTCTTGAAAGTGTATTTGATTTTGAGGAAGTTGATTGAGTGAGACTCACGTGCTTGTTGACTAATTGTTAGTACCAACCAAAGTCATAGTTATGGTGCCTAATTGATAAATGTGAAGTGAAAGTGTTGATGTTGGGTTTTGAGCTTAAATTGGTAGTCTCATTGAGTTTTGATTTTGTGTTGCTTGAGGACAAGCAAAGTCTTTAAGTTGGGGGTGTTGATAAGTGGCGATTTTGCCACTTATTTGTACCTCTTTTCTTATGGTTTTGTGTCGTGAACCTATACTATGAGACTAATTTTCCATTGAATGTTGTTTATTTTAGGTATTTTGGATTTACGAGGAGTTTTGATGGAAAGAATTGGAAATAAGAAGAAAAAGAACTGAAGCAAAACGCCTTCAGGTACCGCTTAAGTGGCCTAAGGAGTGCTTAAGTGGTTGGTCAAGGTTAGGTCAACGCTACTTTAGTGGCTTGATAGTCGCGTAAGCGACTAAGTCAATATTAGTCAACAACCGCTTTAACAGCCAGTTTGACCGCTTAAGTGGTCTGGTCAAAGTCAACACTGCCTCTTAAGCGGCCATTTGGACCGCTTTAGTGGTCGTCGGGAGAGTTCAGGGGCAAGTCTAGAATTTCACTATTTCCGATCCCATCCATTCCAAGTGTATTTTTAGCATATTTCACAACCTTGGAGGCTAGGGTTCTTGACCCAACACCCTTGGAGTGAAGATTTGAAAGCATTGTAGTGATTAATTCTTAACCCTTTCTTCATTCCCTTTCTTTGTATTAAATATTTAGGTGTAGATAAATTCATACTTGGATATTGTAGTAATACATAATGCAATGTTTATGTTTTGAATTTGGGTTTTGATTCTATCTCATGCTTTCGTATTTATTGAATACTCTTGATTTATAAACGGTTTTTGCTTGTCAAAATTGATCTTGTGCTTTATCGATTTCTAATCTAGTTGAGTTTGAAAGAGGAGATTAGAGTGGAAATTTCCCATTTACCTTGATTAAGCTTGAAATAGTTAATCGAGGTTGGGAAAGATTAATTTAGCTTGATTTGGGACATATGGCCCATCTTATGGATTTGAGCTAGACATAGGAAAATCCTAGCATAGCCAAAAGCTGGTTTTGTGATTCATGCTTCTTAGCTTGGTTTGAAAGAACAAGTGCGGACTAAACCCTCAATGGTCGAAAGATGTTAGTGGGTGATTTTGAATTTAAGGCTAATTTGCTAAATCCGTGATTAAATTGTAAGTAGTTGATTGAATAAGATAGATCATTGATAGTATCGATTCCCAGTATCGTTTTCCTTGT
Organism: Capsicum rhomboideum; assembly: GCA_031232105.1. Taxonomy (NCBI): domain Eukaryota; kingdom Viridiplantae; phylum Streptophyta; class Magnoliopsida; order Solanales; family Solanaceae; genus Capsicum; species Capsicum rhomboideum. The sequence continues at coordinate 38,475,169 of CP124719.1, read as the reverse complement.
TTCCCATTGTTGTGAAAGCCATTGATCAACTTGTTCATATTTTAATTGGTTTTATCCGTGTTACGTTTTTATATAAAACCCCCCTAAACATTTATATCTTTTGCTCGGATTTTAGTGAGATGATTTTATTCCATACTTCCTCGATCACTAGTCACATTGTTCCTCATGGATTCGACCCCGACTCTATTGTTGGGTAAAATATATTGCTAACAACCGCGTACATTTATTTTTAGGGTGTATTTGAGCGTTATCATACATATTCAAGGCTTCAGGCCCAACAATGTAATGTACAATATATGCGAATATACAAACTAGGGGAAAAGAGAGTAACGAGGGTATTCATGATAATAAATAACAACCAACTAAGAAATACCATCCTCCATACGGAGTAACATGATAATAAATAAGAACCAACTACGGTAGTGCCAACCCTAATGCAAAATACTATTCCCAACCTAGATTAAGTAATTTATTTATGGTTACTTAGTTTGTATATCATTTGTTTCCAGGTAGGCTACGGTCTACTTTTCTATAGACTTTGCTCTACGAGATTGTGTATAGTATATGCTGCATGCGCATAGGAATTTATGGAGTAGGGATTTATGGAATAGGTTTATGTCACGCCCTAAAATGGAAGGGATAGATAAGGGACCGTATGAACACCTGCTACAAATGACATGTGTTAAGAGGATGAGCCACTATACATGAAATAATTAAAGGAGTGGTAGATAAGTAGCACAGGCCAACTGGTCACACTAATGCAGTAGACAACTGAAATCATAATTACACGTGATAACCTTACATTGTCTACGAAGCCTCTAATAAGATTTATTGCTATACAACTACAGATTGTTGGGACAAGACCCCGACATACCCATGTTATAACTATAATAGGACTAAAAAGTACTAGAAATTTAATAGTTCTGAATGAAAGAAGAGCTCACCTACTACTTTGCTGAATATAGGATGAGTGCCTAATATAGAAGTCTGCTAACTGGTAAAATTGATCCTGCATATACAAAGATACAGTGCCACCAAGTATAGGGACGTCAGTACAGATAAAATATGTACTGGTACATAAAGCAGACAGAATAACAGATAAACATATAAGGATGCTCATGGAACCAAACAACAAAATGAGCAACTACAAACGACTGAATACTAGAAACTCCTGTGTAGAACTATAGCTTATGAACGTGTAAGTGACAGAGGCACGATATGAAACTGTGACCTATGCATTTGCCTTGTTAACTTATTAGATAACATCTTATGAGTTGTTCATTATTTTGAAGCACCTAGTAATTTACCTAGGTGATGTCCTATGCCTACTTTTACCACACATAATCATATTATGGACTACCGAAGGCAATCTGTGCCAAGTGTAAGGCATATGTTGTTCAAGTACTCATTGTTATGATTCTGTACATATAACTATAATCGCAATCTTATACAGGGTACGCACTCTATGAGCTCACTATGAGGGTCTGTCTGCAGGCCATATGTGTTATATATCGGCTCGAATTAGGGGAAATAGTGCATGATGTTTCAGCTAACTCCAAATGCAAATGATGCCACAAGGGCAGGTACGCCACAATATTCGAGCTCACTATAATGGTCTGGTCCCAATTCTGTGTACAGAATTACGTCATTCATGTGTGTCAAGCCAAACCTATGAATACCCTCTCGTCGTTAACTTTTATCAAGTAATGGCTTAAAGACCTATACAAGTATATTTCAATAAAGACCATTTAACCATTCAAGTAGTGTTTTCCATGTACAACTAACTTCTTTAATGATATCTAGCTATTTAAATGTTAGTTCTTTATATCATCTTATGACTATGTCGCTATGTGATCAAATATACTAGTGCGACTATACTATGACCATTTATTCTAATTTATAACATGTGATAGATATACTATGTGACTTTTAAGAAGTTCTAATGAATATGAACATAGTCATGTGTAACTCTATAGATACTTGGCTTAGCACGAATAACAAGAATACTGTGACTTTAACAAATAGACGGAGGTATGAAGATTAGTAATTTCAAATAGAAAAGGCATGTAGATAAGTCAATAGATGGAGAAGGTGCGAAGATCAGTAACTTCAAAGGGAAGGGCATGTAGATACTGTAGCCATATTAGGAATGTAGTCACGTTCTAGACATATAAAAAGTGAAAGATTTGTTCACATATATCAATAGAATATATTGACTTTCTTAGGAGGAACAAGTGACTATAGGTCGTGCCTTAACGATGAAGGAAGTTTTAGCTTTACATATCTTTAGTTCTTTCCTAGCTAACAGTAGTATTACGAGTCTCAAATAGTTCAACCCGCGTGGGGTGTAGCCTTCATATAGACAACCACTAACTGCCACTATCCGATAGCCAACCAATTAACTACAAAAATAATATATACATCCATCAACAACCCGTAGGTTCATCTAAGGATTAATTTTGATATTCTCTATTTATGTCCAAAATTAATTAAATTTCTTAGCAATCATCCATTGTAAATTCTTTATTTCCGACTCACATAGTTCAATATTAAATCTGTCCCGCCAAAAAAAATACTCAAAAACTCCAATTTTAACACAATTTTATATTTTTCCACCCTTTCAAGAACCCTAATTAACACGACCCATTTCAAGAACTAGTATGAAATTCAAATCAAATGGTGATTACCACCTTACACTACCTTCCAAACATGTATTTTATAGCTATATTCGAGTATTGGGGGAGAGAAATCACCTATTTGAAAATAGGGCCCAACTTGAGTTCTTGAAAAATCTTCAAAATCTTTGAATAAAACTTGTACTTGTCTAACAATTTTGTATCGATGGACATCTTTCCTTGTACGAATTCTTGTAACTCTATAATCCTCACTTTCCCTCGTTAATTTATTGAAGAAGAAAAGAGGAACAAAGGACACTAGGACTCTCAAGTTCTCTGGAAAAATAAGGAATAAAGTAGAAGTTCCCTTTTTCTCTCCTTAATTTTCCTATAGGAAAAGTAAAGTGGTCCCCACTAGCCAGCCATTAATAAGATAACTAAGAGCTACTTAAATTAACCCACTAAGTAGCAAGCAAAATAACACCTAATAGTTAATATTCATGTACACGCTACAGTAGCACTATACCTAGGAAAATTATGCGATTACATTCATACTCAATACTATGCCTCTTAAGTATGTGCACCACATAACTCTTTATAGATTAAGAGTTATACTCATCTAAAGTATTAAAATTAAATTTGAAATTTTTGAGGTTCTACAATCTCCCCTACTTAGGATCATTCGTCCTCAATCTCCCCTACAAGCTTGAGAAATGATGATCTTGCTCCAAATGATGGCTTTGAGTTCTTAGGGTTTGAGAGAAAAATAGTTGAGAAATATCTAGAAAGCATGAGAGTTTCAAGTGAATAAAAATCAAATTTTTTCCCACTTATTTAGGCCTTCAATTCCATCCTTATCCACTCTTATAGCATTTAATGCTAAGTCTAGAAGGTCAAGGCAAGAATGGGTCATTTGACCCATTTTGGCCCATGTCTTCTTTCTCATTTTGGGCCTTTTATTGAGCCCAATTCACTTAACCCAATAAAATCAATAAATCCTCATGTTTAAATCATTTCATACGCATTACGACAATATTCTCACTCACGCTATTTATATCCGTAGCCTCAATTCCAAAAACAAGTGATTCTAGCCATGTATGGCTTATTTTGACCAAAAGAGTAAAACCGTCATTTTGATGCCAAATTCGTTCACGAGTAATTTTACCACACAAGTATAATGCTTCAATCATTCCATATATATGCTCATGGTTGTATAAGAAATGTGGCAAAAATCGGCCCGCTACGTCCCCGGGCACCCTTGGGACTTAGAAAAATTTCCAACATTTGAAAGGTGGGCACAACCAGCCTGGCACGCCCTTGGGCGCCACACCTTGCTTCCTGTGGGATAAAAATTTTAGCCCAGAGTGGCCTGGTATGCCCTCTAGCGCGCCTCACCCTTAGTTTTTCAAAAAATTCCATTTTTTGACTTTTCGTTGCGGATTTGGTTAGATACTTCAAGTTCTATTAATTAAATTACTTCTTACCTTTAATATCCTTTGTTTGGAGGTCCTCCAAGCCTCGTATTTAACCCCACAAATTCTTCACGAAGTCACAAGACACCTCCGACTAAGGTCTAATCACACATATTAGGCCCGATATCAAATGTTTCACCAATGACACTATAAAACACATACTCATGGCATCTTGACACCTAAGTATACATTGTTCAACGTCGTCAAGTAGGGTTGGGAAGGTACGGGGTGTTACATTCTTCCCCCCTTAGAAACATTCGTCCTCAAATGTTAGTAACATCGTCCCATGTACATCCCATGAATCTCTATTTTAACATATATACGCATATACACATAATACTTATGGATACTTCGTTGCTATTGTCCCAACTCCATACCTTGAACTTTCTCCCCTATTTGAAATAGTCACGGGTACTTTGACTTCATTATTTCTTTGGCTCCCTACGTGATTCGATTTCTCCACTGTACCTTTACCCAAGTTATTATTATTTTCTTTTCATCTTTCTACTTATCCATATAGAATGTCAATATATATCCCTTCATAAGTGACATCCTGCATAGCTTGTACATTTAATAAGAATAATGGATCTCAGCATATGACTTGTTTTAACTTGTAGTTACTGTCGTACACCCTTAGCCCTCTCTAGCATAGTGAACAAAATCTAACCCCAAATAAGGCAGTTTCACTTGGTTTAAATCACCCAATAGATGATTTAAACTTTCTTTTATATAAACCTTCGTAAGGTACCATCTTGATACTTGAACAATAGCTATCATGATAAGCACATTCAATAAGGGGTAGATGATCATCCCAACTACCTTTTAAGTCTGTCGTACAGGCTCGTAGTATACCTTCAAGTGTTTGGATAGTATACTCTGTTTGTCCGTTTGTCTGAGGGTGAAAAGCGGTACTCAAATTCACTTATGTACCCAACCTTTTCGGAAAAGAAACTTCCAAAAATGGGTAATTGAGCTCTCCTGCCTAATGTAATAGAGTTCGAAACTCCGTATAGTTGTACTTTCTCTTTAATATATAACCTCGCATATTCTTCAGCTATGTAGGTGGTCCTAAAAGGCAACATGTGTGATGATGAGGTAAACCTGTCGGCTATCTCTCACTCATTTTAAAATCAAATTTCCACCATGTACTAGACAATCCTGTGATAAAATCCATATTACTCATATTCCACTTCCAAACTGGAAGATTGAGACACTGTATATAACCTCCAAGTTTCTGATGCTCCACTTGACTTGTTAACAATTTGGACATTGAGCTACAAATTCTGCAATGTTCTTCTTTAAATTCCCCCACCAATACATGTCTTTCAAATCATACTACCTTTTGGTAACTTTTGGATGAATATTTAGCGCATCTACATCCAATACACATGATCTACCTTTACATTGAAGTACTCCCTCTTGCGTAAACTCAAATTCCTTCATCGAACCTTGTGGTACGTTCCTTTTTCAGCTGAACTAAAAAATTGGATTCGCAAGTTGCTTTTCCTTCACCTCTACGAATGAAGACTCTATCGCATTTTGTGCTATATCTCTTTGATTTGGAGTTTCAATTAAATGCACTACCAAACTATTTAATTTATATATAGATCCTTAACTATACCTTGCTTTCTCATGAACCGACCGTTAATACTTCCTAGTGCTTTGCGGTCTTAACGCAACGACTACTGCATTTGCTTTTTCCCGAATGTGATCTCAGTATCATATCATAATCTCTTAATAATTTGAGTCACCTCCCCTACCTCATATTTAAATCCCTCTACTTTAAGACATATTGCAAACTCTTATGATTAATATTTATATATCAATATGAACCCATCTTTCAAATAAATACCACAACTGTTACCTCAAGATCATGTGTGGGATAGTTTCTCCCTAATGGCTGCAACTGTCATAAGGCATACGCTATTATCTTACCATGCTGCAATAACACAAATCCGAGGTCAACCCCGAAAGCATCACAATACATTGCATAACCTTTTTGTGCCTTCAAGAAATACAAAAACTAGTGTAGAAGTTATCTTTCAGCTCTTGGAAACTTTGCTCACATGCATCGTTCTACTGAAACTTAATTGTCTTGTGTGTAAGCTCTCTCTCTCTCTCTTTTTTCCCACTGCTTCATTCTTTTGCGTCTCAATCCTTATTCTTTCATCTGACACAATGTAACCCAAGAATGCTACGAATTTTAACCAAAATTCATACTTAGAGAACTTCGCATTCAACTTACGATCCTGAAGAATCTGTAACACCTGTCGTACGTAATCGACATGGTCCTCTTGTGATCTCGAATAAACCATAATATCATACATGAACATGGTCACAAATGCATCCTAGAATGGTTTGAACACCCTATTCATCAAATCCATAACAACAGTTGGTACATTTGCTAGTCCCAATAACACAACTAAGAATTCATAATAGTCATACCGTGTTTGGAAGGCTGTCTTGGGTATATCTTTGTTTCTAACTCTGACTTGGTGATAACCCGATCTCAAGTCACTTTTGTTCCAGAAAAATTGGTGCAAGAAAGAGTGGATACAATTCTTTTGATAAAAGAGAACAACATACGTGGCACCCTGTAACTGATCAAAGAAATCGTCAATTCCTAGGAGGGGATATTTGTTCTTAATCGTTACTTTATACAGTTACCAATAGTCATACACGTTCTCAAGTACCATTTCATCATCATTTTTTTTCACATTCACACGGATGCGCCCCAAAGGGCATATTAGATCTTATGTATCCCTTGGCTATCACTTTCGTTGCTTTAAGCTAGAAAATAAAAGTTTCCTCTTGGTGCCTCCACATCACCCTTCCATTCAAAAGCATCTTCTTGTGGAAAATGAATAGGTACCTTCTTAGCCCGGCAAGCTACCGTGGCATAACAAGAAACCAACCAATCCTTCCCATTATTAACATCCATATCCACCATTTTCAATTCAATACGATCAGCCAATGTATCATAACCACACACAGTTACCACACAATCATGACGCATTCTTTTAGCTACAATAAATTCACCCTTTGGTGTAGATACCCCAAATAGGTTAACTAAAACTTCTAGTGTTCTTCACAACAAATTTTTTTTCCCAATAGTCAAGGGGATAACATATGATAGGGTAAAATCCGAATCAATCAATGTAAATACGTTACGTAAAAAGACAGATAATATACCTGTCACATCATTAGGAGAAGACTCAAATTTCTGCCGATCCGCCACGGCGTAGGTACTGCCCTGAATGCCACTAGAACTAGCTTCTCCTCTAGCACCTTTACCATGACTAACAGGTTGTGTACCCCTACCCAGAGGAGGCACAGATAATGTCGATGCGATGATTTGTCCCGTGGGTCGTGCCATGCCATCCGTGTTCCTTTGCATGCCGTAAAAATAGCAAAAATTCATTCCAACCCGACATTCACCTACATGAAACCTCCCACAGCACTGGCACAACCGACGATAAAACCACGGGTGGTTCATAATTTCTCGTGCTTGATACCTCACGGTCCGTAAACCCTTAATCTCACCTCCTTTCCCAAACTGGTTGCTTCTAAACCATCGGAATAGAGGGGGAGTAATTTTTGTGGAATGGGAAAATGATGGCCTGGGCGGTTTGTGAACAATCCGAGGCCCAAATCCTCCTTGGGACGCCATGATTTGTCCGATGGGTTTAGCCTTTTTTGACGATCTTTCTTCCAATTCTTGCATCTTCTTCTTCTACCTCTGTCCCTCCTTCTGCTGCACAAGAGCTTGTCTTTGAGCTTGTGCAGCAACCACACGGGTCAATATTTGTACCGCACTTATCGAATCCTGCTCAATAGTATTAACGGGCAGTTTTGAAGATACTTCTCTTCTTCTCAGCTCTCCCAGGGCTGGGAAAGTGGAAGAAGCCCGTGATGCAAATTCAGTATCAGCTCCACCTTGACTAGCTTGGTTAGGTGGTGGTCTACTCATTCCTTCTCCAGCAGGCATATCTACCTGCTTACCTTTACTTCTCCCTCCTCTTGTGATCGGAATTGTTACTATATTACAGAGAAACAATTAACATGATCATATACAATTCAACTTACAGCATTGGCTCTATTACACGATCTAGAAGTGAAGAATAGAAATAACATCCTAAATGTCCCGTAGCCTCCTACTTATAAATGTGGTGCACAACACATCGATAAGTAAGACTCTACTCAGACACGGCTTTGTAGACACCCTTAGAACGACTTGCTCTGATACCACTTTTGTCACCTCCCGTATCCCAACGGGGTGGACTGGCACCTGAAGCCCATAAGGCCCGAGAGAACCAATCTTTACTCATGCCCAATCATATGTATACCATAAGAATCATCACCTCCTCGTAAAGACATAAGATGCTAAGTACGAAAGTCATGGAGCATTATTATATATATACATATAAGAGACTTGGCTGTTAGGGCCATCAAGTCAAAATAAACATACATATCTTACATTCTGTTCCCATATGAGTCTACAAAGCCTCTACAAATACATCACTATGAAAAACCTAGATTCGGGACAACACCCCGCTCTATACACATATACAATACCAAAATATATGTACATAGCAACTCAGAAAGCTCCAAACCAACTGGAGCTCACCAAAAGTCCGCAAAAGATCCGTAACCTACTATGGAGGTCTGCTAATACCTGCGCCTGCAGCAAGTAAGGTAAATCCCCCAAGAGGGGTCAGTACGGAGAATGTACTGAGTATGTAAGGCCATATGAAACTGTCGCAAATACGTCAATAGAATCAAAATGTAATAGGATAGTCAATATTAATAACCCATCGATCGGTATATGTGGAACCATGTAACTTACATAAATTATTTTCTTCGCTTTATAGTTTATTCCTCATCGCTTATATCAAATTGTACCCGGGCCCCAATTGATCAGTGGGTCTTAACATAACATAACGTTATGTTGGGATCGGCTCGAGCTAGGACTTTGCCTCTAGAGCTACCATCCATAAATCAATATATTGGGCTCGGCTCGAGCAAGGTTATTACCTCTAGAGCTGCCACCCATAAACCAACATATCAGGTTTGGCTCGAGCTAGGTTATTACCTCTAGAGCTACCATCTATCAGGATAGGCCCGAGCTAGGCTTATACCTCTAGAACTGCCCCCTGATCCAATAATCTTTGGATCGGCTCGAGCTAGGCTTATGCCTCTAGAGCTGCCACCCGTACTCTTACTACCAACAAATATGCATTACTTAACTTCTTACTTTTGAGAGATTTATATTCCTTTACTTGCGTGAAATTGATTCATCCACTTATGAGAGATTGATACAATCAGTTATGAGAGATTAACGTATATATATTTGCAGCCACAACATTATTGGAAGCTTAAGAACATAACATTATTGGGACTTTTGGAACATGTCCACAATTATGTAACTCATGAACAACAATGACTAATGAATGAGGAATATGTGACTTAAGAACGAATAGATTCTCCGTACGTCGTCACTTTCCTTGAAACAATTTCTTTTAGTAGTTACAACATTATTGGAACTTAGAACCATGTTCATAATTATGTAATCCATGAACGACAATAGACCAAGAGTAACGTATATATGATTAACAATAGATGATAACCTGAAACGAGATGCCTTAGGACATTTCGGAAATGAGTAAGTACTACAACAAGGTGTTCACTATATGCTGCAGAAAGATACGAAAGAGTAACCTTACATACCTTTTATTCTCAATACGATTCTACAATCTTAAATGTACATACAATAATCCCGCTCCGTCCTTATGTTTTCACTCTATAACTCAAGTACATAACGGAATTTACATTAACCACCAACTACCTTACAATTACATATAACGACAATAAGTTACATGGTTGCCTTCACATGACCTTTCCCCTTCGACAATAACATGTATGAAAGTATCATACCAACAATACCACAACATTCCCAAAATTGACCAAAATATCATAAACCACTAGCAGGTCACACCAAGTTCATAATTTCCACTCTTCATCATCACAACATCACAATTATTCTATCAAATCACCTCAATACACCTCATATCAACATATCGTCCAAAATCCCATAATTTGCACTTATAGGAAAATAACAAGTTTAGGATCATAATCACACCATACATGTTGATATTTCAACCATACCATGCTCTTTCATCAAAACCACAAGTCATATTTCAAGTTTAAATTTCATAGATGACACATCTTTTACAAAAACACAAAGTGCCATGTTCAACACTTCCAAGCATAACCAAATGATCTACATACTCTACCATGCATATAATATATTAATCCATAAGAATAATCACTTACCCAAGCTTGAGAAATGATGATCTTGCTCCAAATGATGGCTTTGAGTTCTTAGGGTTTGAGAGAAAAATAGTTGAGAAATATCTAGAAAGCATGAGAGTTTCAAGTGAATAAAAATCAAATTTTTTCCCACTTATTTAGGCCTTCAATTCCATCCTTATCCACTCTTATAGCATTTAATGCTAAGTCTAGAAGGTCAAGGCAAGAATGGGTCATTTGACCCATTTTGGCCCATGTCTTCTTTCTCATTTTGGGCCTTTTATTGAGCCTAATTTGCTTAACCCAATAAAATCAATAATTCCTCATATTTAAATCATTTCATATGCGTTACAAAAATATTCTCACTCACGCTATTTATATCCAAAGCCTCAATTCCAAAAACAAGTGATTCTAAGAGGACTTCACGAGTAATTTTACCACACCAATATAATACTTCAATCATTCCATATATATTCTCATGGTTGTAGAATAAACGTGGCAAAAATCGGCCCGGTACGGCCCCGGGCACCCTTGGGACTTAGAAAAATTTCCAACATTTGAAAGGTGGGCACAACCAGCCTGGCATGCCATTGGGCGCGCCACCTTTCTTCCTGGCTAAAAAGTTTAGCCCAGAGCGGCTTGGCATGCCCTCTAGCGCGCCCCACCCTTAGTTTTTCAAAAAATTTCATTTTTTGACTTTTCGTTGCGGATTTGGTTAGATACTTCAAGTTCTATTCTTTAAATTACTTCTTAACCTTTAATATCATTTGTTTGGATATCCTCCAAGCCTCGTCTTTAACCCCACAAATGCTCCACTAAGTCACAAGACACCTCTGACTAAGGTCTAATCACACATATTAGGCCCGATATCAAATGTTTCACTAATGACACTATAAAACACATACTCATGGCATCTCGACACCTAAGTATACATTGTTCAATGTCGTCAAGTAGGGTTGGGAAGGTACGGGGTGTTACATGTGTACACTGGACTAAAGTAGGAGAATGATCAGAAACCCCTGGTTGAAAAAAGTAAACCTCAACATGTCCATATTACTGTATCCACCCAAAGTTACCAAACACCCAATCAATTTTACTGAAGCCCTACTAGTTCCTTGTTGTTTGTTGCTCTATGTGAAGAAATGGACTTTTGATCTAAGTAGAGTTAGCTATAGGTTGTCAACTAAATTCTTCAACCCTTGTACCTCTGTTGTAGTGACTGGTTGCCCAATTCTATTATCAGTAGCTAGCACATTATTGTAATCCCTACTTAATAACCATGCAGCCTGCACACTTTTTTCAATATTCAGCAACTCATTCCATAATATTTCCCTTTGAGTCATTTCATTTTTTGCATACATAACAGTGATAACAGTTGAGAAATTTATAGCCAAGTTTTCCACCTTACAATAAACATACCATTCATACACATGTAAAACTTACACAGTAAGATGCTTCTTTTAAAGTAACCAAATCCTACCATTATCCCCATGTGGATAGTTGCAAAAATGATGCCAGTCTTTATCAAATTTCAATAGTATAATCTTAGCCTTTCTCTCCTTTAGTCTAGTTTCTAAACAACCAAAAAAATTAATTTTATTCTTCCTCAAAAAGAGCAACAACTCTTGCTGTTTAAAGGGCTGATTGAGCCCTCTAACATTCCAGGTGCATATTATCATGGGGGTTGATATTATGAAGTATGATCAGGTCCTAGAGATCTTGAACTACCCCCTATAGACCTAGCTAAAGGCTCAAATCTAATACATTGACTCACTCCTGTAGAAGTCCCAGCTTGCATATTTGTAGTAGCATCATCAACATTCTGAGTTGCCTCTGGTGCTGAACTGTTATCACTGTGACAAAATTTGACCATTGGAGCATCCCTACCTGGTCTAGCTTTCCATGCCTAGACAAACCTCTTTCTTTTCCTACCCCTCCTCCTATTTAGGAGGTTCTTTAAACTCCCCCTCTTCCTGACCCTGCTGCTTTTCCTTTTTCAGAGCCTGTTACCTCATCCAGTAGTCCTCAGTATTATGCCCCAATTTAATGCAATAAGTGCAAAACTTTGACCTCCAGTCATACTCAACCACATACTGGATAGTTCCATAAGTGTATCAATGACAATAGAGTCCATCAAGGGATTGAAAATGTCTACCTCAACCAAAACTCTTGCATTAGAAATTCTATTCATGTCTGTAGTGCACTTATCAATGTAGAGGGGCTTGCCAATGGCACTAGCCACCTTGCTCAGAGCTTCAATTGTCCAATACCCTACTGGTAACCCAGTAAAGTTCACCCACAAGGGAACCATAGTGATGCACTCTATGATAAACAAAAATCTACCACCTATGGCTTCAAAATGAATGGCTTGTTATGGTAAGTGTAAGGCCCTTCCTGGAGCACCTCCTCCCTATCCTCAATCGAGTCAAATCAAAACACATAATAACCATCTGCGTGCATAGGATTTGGGGTTTCTTCACAAAATTCAACACACTAGTCATAAAACTATCTATTGATTTCTCACATGGAGTATCTCCTAGTATATACCCAATAAGTGCAGTGGACCAATGATCATCAACCACCTTAATATCTTCAGCAATAATCTTAACCACCATCTTTCCATTGCATTGACTAGGAGGATTATAAGCCAGCGTAGTTCCCTTCCCTAAATCCCTATTGTATGATGATCACGATGTCAATGAGCCCTAAAGTTCTGGAATCTTTGAGACCAATATTCCCAATTTTGAACTATGAAAGCACTTATATTAGAGAATTATAAACACCTAGAAAGAGTCACCGTTGCAACCACAAGTTTTTTCCTATTACAGTTATCAAGTCATATACTATTACAATCTTCTTCGATCTCATCTAGCAAATCCTCCTCCTCCTAGGTAGGCTAAAATTGAGCTGGGAGAAAGCTCCCAAATTTTAGAGTAGAGAGAGCCTGTCTCATTCTTATTGCTGGAGTAACCATCATTGCCAAAAAAGCTATATTGTTCCACAGTCTATGTTAGCCTGCCTCAGATTAACATACGGCACGACAAAGTTTAGCTTAACATGTGTCTTCTTCTTGTGATGTCTAATAGTATAGACTTGATTTACTACATGCTTATACCTAAGTTGAATGTGTGTGAATTGGCCTTCGGGCATACTTGTAATTTGTGAGATTATTTTATACTACCTACTTACATGAGTGTAATGATAATGAAATTGAGTAAGTGTCATAGTTGAATTATGTACTCATAATTTAGTGCACTGTGGCATATCTAAATGATAATGATGGTAAGATCCTATATGGATGTTTTCAGAAGGGTCGGGTACGTCACCAATAGAGTACATGGACAAAGCTAGTCCCATGCAAGTCAAGACTATTGGGCAGATAAGTCCCCTTGGTATATATGTACAATGTGTTAGATGAGATTAGATGTAACATGCATTGTGTTTGATGTAGGTATTATGTTTATTACTTGTGGAATTGAGTGGACTTAGATCCTATAATCATTGTGAGCATTGCTTATGTGTTTGTTTATGATATAAATTGCTAGTTGAGTGTTTATGTAGTCGAGGGTATCATTTATGGTTGTTTCGTGAATTATATGCTATGTGTTGGATGCTAATTGCTCAAATTCAGTTTATGTGTATGTGTGGATCTGAATTGAGTCGGTCGATGATGCCCACCAATACATAGAATTTTGTAATAATTCTATACGTGCTATTTTTTGTTCGAGTGCAGTCTATCTTCTAGAGACTCTGACGAGACCTCATCTGTAGCTTGTGACCAATGATCCAAGTATGAGCATTCATCATTCAGGCTGCCGTGGATCATCTCTTTAGATCATGTCCTTTGCCCGGACAGTGAGACTCTATTTATTTTATAGTTTGGATGTTATTCTTAGACTTGGTTGTTTTTGATGTTCTTGTATATTGATTTTTAGGTCCTTGGGAGTTCATAATAAGTAGTTGATATTTCCTCACTTTTATCTATCTTTTTGGAGTTTTGGAGTGTTAATTATTAAGGTTGAGCCTGCTATTGGTTTAATTGTCTTAAAAATGGCTAAGTATATGGGTTAAGGTTTGGGTTAGATGGTTTTTTCATCGGAAGGTTAGTCTGGGCACCATTCATGACTAATTGGATCGTGACAAAGTTAGTATCATAGCCTTAGGTTTGTTAATCTCATCGTACAAGAACAAGTCTAGTAGAGTCTTATGGAATGGTACAGAGATGTATGTACTTTTCTTCGAGAGGCTATAGGACTTTAGAAAATCTCAACTCTTCTTTTTTCTTTCATGCTAGTACTTGATTCCAATTGGTATCTGATGATCCAAATTGGTATCTAACTTCTTTCCCTTTTGTCTCGCAGACGGTTAGAACATGTGCAAAAATGGCAGCAACTCAGTAGATTTTGTCTGAGGTTTAGACAGGCCGGCCAGATGGGTAATCAGTAGACTTCCTAAGCCCTAGTTATAATAGGTAGAGAGGTAATGGTAATGGTAGAGGTCATCCATAGGATGGGCGTGGTGATCATTAGACGGGTAGATGTGGCAACTCAACTAATCGAGGTGGTAGATATATAGGTCGTGAAGGTAATCAGCCTAACATAGGTGGTACAAAGGCCGGTAATAGATCCCACTGTTATGCATTCCCAAGCATGTCAGAGGCGAAGGCATCCGACACGGTGATCATAGGTACTATTCTAGTCTGTGATCGGATAGCCACTATTTTATTCAATCTGGGTTCTACTTTTTCATTTGTCTCTACTGTGTTTGCTGTGGGTTTTGATATGGTATTTGATTTGCTTGATACTTTTGTTCATGTGTCCACTCTGGTTGGGGATTCTGTGATTGTAGATAAGGTTTATCATGCTTGTTTTATGTTGTTTATAGGATATCTGACTTTGGATAATCTAGTTATTTTGGACATGGTGGAATTTGACATTGGTTATCTCTATACCATGCAATTGTTGTTTGTCATGCCAAGATAGTGATTGTGGCTATGCCAGGGATAGAGTGGGAGGGTGATTTTAAGCTTGCTCCTTTAAGACTTCTCTTTTATTCATGCTAAGAAGCTGGTTGGGAAGGGGTGTCCAACTTTTCTAGCCCATCTTTGGGGTACTGCTGCAGAGGTTTCTCTAATTGGGTTTGTTCCTGTGGTGTGCGAGTTCCTAGAGGCATTTCTTACTGACTTTCCTGGCATACCATTTGATCAGGATATAAATTTCTGCATAGATTTAGAGTCGGTCACTGGTCCTATCTCTATTCATCATAAAATAGCACTGACTGAGCTAAGAAAGCTAAAGTCTCAGTTGCAAGAATTTCTAAATAAGGGGTTCATTCATCCTAGTGCTTCTCCATGGGGTGCTCCTGTCTTGTTTGTTAAAAAAAAGGATGGTGATCCATGTATCTGCATAGACTACCAACATTTGAACAAGGTTATGATTCATAATAAGTACTTATTTCCTAGAATAGACGACTTGTTTGATCAATTTCATGGTGCTTCTGTGTTTTCTAAGATCAACTAGAGGTCCGGGTATCACCAATTTAAGATTTAGGTCGAGGACATACCTAAGACTGCTTTCCGTACTCATTATGGTCATTATGAGTTTTTGGTGATGTCCTTTGATTTGACTAATGCCCTAACTACTTTTATAGGGTTGATAAATGGGGTGTTTAATCCATATTTGGTTTCTTACGTTATAGTTTTCATTGATGATATTCTGGTGCATTCCAAGAGTAGAAAAGAGTATGAGGCTCACTTGCGTATTGTATTGGGGTTGCTTAAGGAGAAGTAACTTTATGCAAAATATTATAAGTGTGATCTTTAGTGTCCTTCTTGGGGCACGCAGTTTTGAAGGAAGGGGTTATGGTAGACCCACAAAAGATTGAGGCAGTTAAGAATTTTGACTATGCCTACCTCTATAATTTAGTTTTACAGTTTCATGGGGTTGGCTAGTTACTACCGCAGGTTCATGAAGGGGTTTGTTTCTATTTCTTTGCATTTGAATCAATTTACTCAGAAATTAGAGCCTTTTGTATGGACTGATGAGTGTGAAGAGAGATTCCAAAAGCTCAAGACTTTGCTGACTTCATCTTCTATCCTTGCCTTACCAATAGAGGGTAAGGACTTTATTATATTTTGAGATGCCTCACATTCTGGTCTAGGTGTCATTTTGATACAGGAAAAGAACATGATTGAATATTCTTCCAGGTAGCTAAAAGTACATAAGAAAAACTATCCTACCCATGACTTGGAGTTGGCCGCGGTAGTGTTTGCTCTCTGGATATGGAGATACTATTTGTATGGGGTGAAATGTGAAGTGTTCATTGATCATCATAGCCTATAATATATCTTTATTCATAGGGATTTGACTCTCAGGCAATGTAGATGGATGGAACTACTTAAAGACTATGACATTTTAATTATCTATCATCCAGGTAAGGCCAATATGGTAGTGGATGCGTTGAGTCAGAAGACAAAAAGCATGGGTAGTTTGGCATGCTTGGATATTTCTAGATGTCTGTTGTCTAGGGAGGTTAAAACTCTAACTAACAGCTTTATGAGACTGTAGGTGTCTAAGAGAAGGGGGCTGCTAGCTAATGTAGAGGTGAATTCTACATTTCTTGACCAAATCAAAGCTAAGCAGTTTGAAGATGTTAAGTTAAGTAAGATTCGAGACAAGGTATTGCAAGGTGTGGCCAAAGAGGCCATTCTTAATGATGAAGGTGCATCGAGGATTAGGGGATTGATGTACCGTGGTTTTACGATCATTTATATGCTTAAAACATGAAAACTATGCTTGTTCTAAGACATGTTTATATGGATATGATGTGTTTTATAGAGTCTGCAGAGAAAACAAGTTCTGGGAGTTAGTGTGCAAAAAAATATGAAAATGGACCAAAAGTAATCAGACGAGCCTTGGGATGACCCGTTGGATCATGGAACGGAAGTTAATCTCAGGTGTTCAAAATAGTCACATCCCACGACCCATTGGTTCTTATAATGGGGTAATCCTGAGTGTCGTGGGTTAAGATCCTAAAAGGTTTAAACTCCACGCCTGTGACGATGGCCACCAGCCACGAGCATACCAAGAAAGGATGAGTCATCCTGAAGAGGCATCCTAAAGACATCAGAGGACCTGCAAAAGTGACTGCCTAACCACGACCAGAAGGGGCGATTTGTGGGATCATAGTACGAGTCATGCTATGCTATCAAATTTTGTTTAGGATGGATTATGTTCTTTCTATAAATATCTTTCCTAGTTTTTTTTTTTTTTTTTACGT
Organism: Capsicum rhomboideum; assembly: GCA_031232105.1. NCBI lineage: Eukaryota > Viridiplantae > Streptophyta > Magnoliopsida > Solanales > Solanaceae > Capsicum > Capsicum rhomboideum. The sequence continues at coordinate 38,457,495 of CP124719.1, read as the reverse complement.
ACTAATACTCTCTTTAAGACCTTCGGAACATATACATTGATTTCTTCTTGGGTTTTGAAGGATTAATCAATCTATTGATTACTTGTTATTAAGTTTTCTTTGAGAATTCAAGTTTTCGGGTTTCATCAACTCAACCTCGTAAGTTTATAATTATGAATTCATCTATAACTTCTAATTGTGATCATTCGAGCATGAGTAGCTAAACCTATAATTAGGGTTGTGGGAACCATGATGGATTAATAAAGTGGGTTAAGTATGAATGTATTGTTCTTCTCTTTGTTATGATTGCTTTTGAACAGTGTACAATGTTAGAACTAGCCTTAACTCTTGCTTACATAACTATTAGGGTAAAGAGTGGGAAAAGGTAAGTAACAATGGATATTTGAGCTACCAAACCTCACCTAATAGCTTAACCTTATTCGGGAATAGCTAATCTGGAAAGGTAAGGGTTAGTAAAGAAAACACACATAGATTGACCAAGTTGCATTGTGATATTCAACTATCTAGGTGACCATCCATTTAGGTAAACGTAACTTACCGATTTTGCATGCTAAACACTAGGATATATCACTAGTACGTCACATCCACTAAGTTATGAAATCATGGAAAACACAATCCAAGTCAATTCTCTTTGATTTTCTCAAAATAATTTGATAACTGCTTAATTGCCAATTACTTTTGCAAGCTGATACTTGTTGTTACAAAATCCTCCATTAGAAATAATAGATTAATAGTTACAATAACCATGTTGACATAGGTCCAACCCATATTCCCTGTGGGATTGACCCCAACCCTGGTTGGGTTCTATATTTGAGTCAACAATCACTTTATGTCTTATTGCAAGGTGTAATTTGGGCAACATCAGGTACGGGTTTGTATGCTGCATGTGGATGACTTGATTTTGACCATACTTATTTTGGCACATAGTTCTAGATACTCCATACATTATGGGGTAACCAAGATGTACCGTGATTTGAGGCAACACTATTAGTGGCACTGAATAAAGTGAAATATAGTTAAGTTTTATGGCAAAGTGTCAAAATTGCCAGCAGGTGAAGTATGAACATCAAAAGCTTGGTGGTACTCTTTAGAGGATGCCCATTCATGAATAGAAGTAGCCAGTGGGAAAGGATAGCCATTGATTTTTTTGTTAGTCTTCCCAAGACTTTGGGGAAGTATGATTCGATATGGGTGATTGTGCACTGACTGACTTAACTAAGTTTGTACACTTCATTTTGGTGCAGGTGATATAAAATGCAGCTAAGTTGGCCAAAATTTATGTTAAGGAGATTATCCAACTACATGGGGTTTCCATTTCCAGTGTTTTAGAGAGAGGTACACAATTTACCTCTAACTTTTGGGAGAAATTTCAGGAAGAGTTGGGTACTAAGTTGGATCTTATTATAACTTTTCATCCTCAGACTAATGGACAGTCTGAGCGGATGATCTAAGTATTGTAATACATGCTTCGAGCGTGTGTTATGGATTTCAATGATCATTGGGACCAGTTATTACCATTGTGCGAGTTTGCATATAACAACAATTATCACTCGAGTATCGATATGGCTCCTTTTGAGGCTTTGTATGGGAGGTATAGATCTCATATTGGGAGGTTTTATTCCTTCGAGGTAAGTGCTTGGGGCACCAATTTGTTGAAGGAATTGATTGAAAATATTAGATTTATACAAGAGAAGCTTATGGCAGCTCAAAGCCGGCAAAAGGAGTATGCGGATTGGAAGATGCGAGTCATATATTTTATGAAAGGTGAGCAAGTTTTGCTAATGATTTCACCCATAAAGGGTGTGATGCAATTTTGAAAAAGGGTAAGCTTTGTCCAAGGTACATTAGAGCATTTGAGATTTTGAAGGGCATGGGGCCGGTGCCTTAGAGACTGGCCTTACCTCCTAGTTTGTCAAGAATCTATCACATGTTTCATGTTTCAATTCTCAAGAAATATCATGGGGATGGTGATTATATCATTCGTTGGGATTCGGTATTGCTTGATGAGAACCTCTCTTTGAAGATGAGCATATTGTTATCCTTGATAGAGTTATCTGATTAAGGACAAAAGAGATTGCATCCGTAAAGGTTCAATAGAAGAACTGTCCTATTGAGGAGGCCACTTAGAAGACCACAGTGGATATACATAGCAGATATCTACAATTGTTCGCCAATTCAGGTACCCTTTTACTTGCTTTTACCTTTTTATTTTGTTTCCATTCAAGGATGAACAGTTGTTTAATTGGTATCTAATGCAGAGATCCAAATCTATCTTATGGTAGTGGTTAGGGTTAGAGTGCACAAGTAGAGTTTCTTTAGGAAGGGAGTTAATAAAATCTCAGTCTAGGGTGGTTTCCAATGGAAATTTGGTATTGTGTGTTTTAGAGATTATTGTGTCTCATGGGGTACTGTTTGAGAGTCTTTGTGGTTATATTATGATGGGCGAGGAATGTAGGAGTTCATAGAAACTTTTGGAATGAGAAATAGATTTTTAGAACTTCGATTATGGCTTTTGCCGCGATGAGTTATATCCTTGTTGTCAAAAAATAAAAGATGTATTGAAAAATGGGAGAGGAGGGGGGGGGGTTAAAACCTCCACCAACTTTCTACCAGTGGTCACTGAGTGGGACCCTACTTTTCATAGCGAGTAGCCGACCACTATAGCAGTCAGTAAAGGGATTATTGGGATAGGCATAACGCCTCCCAACCTGCCGTAGTAGGACCATTGTAGCTGGTCCCTACCTGCTGTAGTGGGCACCAACAATTAAAACACTGGTATTTTAATTTTTGGCCTTATTTCATTCAACACCTCTATATTTTCAACAAGAGCTTGAGAGAGGCAACTTTCTTCCTACTTGGGAGATTTATACTATTGAGGTAAGGTTATTACATCATTATAACTTAGGATTACTCCTTTCAATCCATAAAATCGCTAGAACTAGTCTTCTAGGTGATTTTTGGGGATTTGGCTCAAAGTTGATGAAAATCAGGGAGAATTGCCATTCGTAGATTTAAAAGCAATTGATAATGGATCTAGGATAATGGCTATGAACTAGGGTAAAATCAGTGAGCTTTGGTCCTAATGCCTAGAAGTGAAGTGTAAGTCATTAATTACTCTTTGTTTTTCAATTTTAGATCGAGAACATTCTAGAACTTTGAGGAAGGTCAAAGCTCTCATGGAGTAATTATCATTTGTTTTAGGTAGGTTATGGTTTCTATTGTAGTATAGACTTGATTTATGACCACATGCTTATACTTAAGTTGAATATGTGTGAACTGTCCTTCAAGAATACTTGTGACTTGTGAGCTTGTTTTATATTACATACTTACATGAGCGTAATGATAATGAAATTGACTAAGTTTCATAGTTGAATTATGTACTTATAATTTAGTGCACTATGGCATATCTAAATGATAATGATGGTAAGATCCTATATGGATGTGTTTGAAAGGGTTGGGTACCTTGCTGGTATATTACATGGACGAAGTTAGTCCCCTGCAGGTCATGACTATTGGGCAAATAAGTCCCATAAGTATGTGTGTAGAACGTGTTAGATGAGATTAGATGTAACATGCATTGCATATGGTTGATTGAGGTATAAGTCATATTACTTGTGGAATTGAGCGGACTTAGATCCTATATTCATTATGAGCATTGCTTATGTGTTTGCTTATGGTATAGATTGCTAGTTGAGAGCTTATGTGATCTAGGGTATCATTTATGGTTGCTTCGTGTGTTACATGCTATGTAATGGATGCTAATTTCTCATATTTAGTTTATATGTATGTGTGGTCTGAATTGAGTTGTCTGATGATGCCTACAAGTACATAGGGTTTTGTACTGATACTACCTGTGCTCTTCTTTTATTGAGTGTAGACTATATTTAAGAGACTCCAACGAGACCTCACCTCTAACTTGTGACCAGCGATTCCAATCCAAGGGTGACTATTCATCATTCAGACTACCGTAGATCCTCTCTTTAGATCATTTTCTTTGTTTAGACACTAATACTTAATTTATTTCATAGTTTGGATATTATTCTTAGACTTCGTTGTTTTAGATGTTCTTGTATGGTGACTTTTGGGTCCTTGGGAATTTGTAATAGGTAGTTGATATTTCTGTACTTTTATCTATCTTTTCGGAGTTTTTGGAGAGTTAATTATTAAGGTTAAGCCTGCTATTGATTTAATTGTCTTAAAAATGGCTAAGTATATGGGATCAGGTTTGGGTTAGATGGTTCTCCCCCAGGAAGGTTAGTGTGGGCGCCACTCATGGCCTTTGGGTCTTGACAATTTTGAGTCCAATATGGTGAAGATTTTGGAAGGCGGATTTATGAGTACTCATCTCCATATTATATGGTGAAAAAAAAATACATAATTGGTATTATGAGGAAATTCATCCGGTGCCTTCTGAAGAATCTTGGATTGTTTCTTTGGAGATTTTAGAGAGAAAAATAACTTCTCCATATGTTGACCCAAATAAATCGGGAAGAAGTCGAATGAAGAGGAGATGTGGAGTCAGGAAATCATTTCCAACGAGAAGAAATAAGTGCTCCATATGTAAAACTGTTGGCCACAAAAGAACTACATGCCCAGATCAAAATGCTCCATAATTGTTGTAATAGTAATTAGTGTTGTTGGTGTTATTCTGAACTTGAATATTTTTTTTAATATTTTAGTTGATGGTGTTAGTGACCTTAGTTTATTTATATAAAATATGTTTTATCTTGTTACAAATTTCTAATATGTTGATAATGGTACAATAACTGTTGTATCTGTAGAAATAGATATTATATATGGCTGAACAGATCCCACAACTATTGGAAAAAATTAAACTTCTGTCGCAACATATGCAACATGTATTGCAACTTATGTGAAATCTATTGGGAATAATCAATTTTGTTGCAACTGATGGTGAAATTTGTTAGAAATAATCAAATATGTTGCAACAAATGTGAAATCTATTACAACAGATATATAATCTGTTTGATTATCTCCAATAAATTCTACATCTGTTGCAACATTTTCAATATGTTGGAACAAATGTATAATATATTTGATTATTTCCAACATATTCTACATCTGTTCCAACATATATAATCATCTGTTGCAACAGATTATAAATCTGTTGGAATTAATAAAACAGATTATACATTTGTCCAACAAATGCCACTTCTGCTGCTAGACTTGATGGACAATAGTCGAAAAAAATTAGATATTAATATTCAAAATTCCTTCATTAACCATATTTAGTGATCAACAATGTGATTTAACTATGTTTAGTGATCAATTTATAACTCTAATTACATTCTTAATTAATTAGATATTAATTAGATGACCAACTAAGTGTATTCATGTAGTATGGAGTGATCAATTAACTTATTTAATGTGAAATACTTCATTCAATCATATTTAGTGATCAACAATGTGATTTAGCTATGTTTAATGATCAATTTCTAACTCCAATTACATTCTTAATGAATTAGATAGTAATTAAATGATCAACCAAGTGTATTCGTGTAGTATAGAGTGATCAATTGACTAATATGATCTGAACTACTTTATTTAACTATATTTACTAATAAAAAATATTATTTAACTATATTTAGTGATCAATTAATTACTCCCCTTACATTCTTCATAAATTAGATAGTAATTTCATTGTGATAAATGATCAGTTTAGTGTATTCATCCTAAATAGAGTGATCAATTTGCTATTCGATGTGAACTACTTCATTTAACCATGTTTAGTAATAATAAATGTTATTTAACTATATTTAGTGATCAATTAATAACTTCAATTACATTCTTAATGAATTAGATTGTTATTAGATGATCAACTAAGTGTTTTCGTGTAATATGGACTGATCAATTGACTAATTTGATGTGAACTACTTCATTCAACCATATTTACTAATAAACAATTTTATTTAACTATATTTAGTGATCAATTAATAACTCTCATTACATTCTTAATGAATTAGATAGTAATTTCACGTGATAAATAATCAACTAAGTGTATTCGTCCTAAATGGTGTGATCAATTGGCTAACTTGATGTGAACTATTTCATTCAACCATGTTTATTGACTCTAATAAGGATCCTCAATGAATTAGATTCACATTAACATAATTATTTTTATAAAGAATGGTGAATAAGTTGCAACAGATATGACATCTTTTGGAACAAATGTATAATATGTTTGATTATTTCCAACAAATTCTACATCTGTTCCAACATATGTTGGAATCTGTTGGAACAAATGTATAATATGTTTGATTATTCGCAATCGATTCATCATTTATTGCGAAAGACATTTATACCTATTGGAAAAGATGCAGAATATGTTGGAAATAATCAAACCTATTATACATCTGTTGCAAACCTTGGTGGACATTAACCATATTTAGTGTTCAACAATGTGATTTAACTATGTTTAGTGATCATCATAGTTGAATAAGCTTAGGTAGATACTATATCAAATTAAGAATTCAATAATTAACCCTAAATGCAAAAAATTCCCAACAGTTAAATAACACAATACAATAAGAATACTTCCCAACGTAATATGAATAAATTAATGATCCAAAGCAACATTATGCTATAAAATGCAATGGACAATGACTTACAATATAAAACCCTTATATAGTGGTATGATGTATGAACCATGGGGAACTCACAAGGTCCCCATATCCCTCGCCCAAACCTTTTTCTGCCAACAACAATCATTATATCTATTAATAACACTGCTAGGAGTTGAACTAATGCCAAAATCAGTGTTTTCATTCAATAAAATGAGATTTATTTTCATACTCTATACCAATGATCCATGAGTATGCATATGTATGTATAAGCATGAAATACGATAAACACAGATGCAACAGACATAAATTCATGCATTTCTCAACTCAAATCACAGCCTACAAGCCTCTATGTCAATAATGTTTCTCAATCATGCTTTTAGGCAACACTTCCTCTTTCATTTTATTTACTTTCCATATCATCCCCATTGAGACTTGATAGTTTTATATTTTCCTTGTATTTATCTTGTATCTTATTAACTATTGTTGGGTTGGCTTACCTATCATGGGGGTAATATCGGTGCAATCACTTCACCAGATTTTGGGTCATGATAGGATTAGAGCATCTTTATTTGGTTGATATTTTTTTTCTTATTTGGATTGATTAAGTTCTGAACCTTATGCTTCAGGGCCACACAATCCTCTATGTTGTGTCCTTAAGAGTTAGAGTGAAAAGTGCAATGCTTAAAAGGGTTAAATAATGGATGTGTTGTGTCAACTACCTACTCCTTTCTTAGTTGTTTGAATCCAACAACATGTAATTTAAAAAAAAAAGTTAGATAATGTTCCATTAACTAGGTAAAGTCAGGAGATCCCCTTTTCTTTTTCAGACGAGAATTGGATGGTCTCTTTTGAGATAAGTGTAGAAATCTTGAATCGTCAATAATATTTATTAATTGAATGATATTTTTGATTTCCTTCATGTATTAGACTAGTTCAGAGGAGCTTCGTAGAGACTCCTTGAGAAAATTCTTAATATATATCATTCTTAGATTTTAATGAAGGTTGAGATTAGATCATTCTAGGGCAATATAGGATGTATTCTTGAAGCTTCAAGCCTCTCTTTTTTAGGCATATTTTGAAATATATTATTATGATATTTTCTATATGTTGATTAAGTAATACAACATTGGATCTCCATTCATTACTTATGAATAAAGTTCAAATCTTAAGCTCTTACAAATTGAAAGATCTTACCTTTCTAAATAATAACGAGAGTCTTTCAACTAGATGTGCTCCTTTGGCTGGGTTTCAAAGATCCGATTTATTATTGAACTCATATTGTTTGACAAAGTCTTAGGCCATATATTCCCACGTTTCCACTTGTTTAAGTCTTGTTTTATGTAATGCTCAAGTGTTGATCTTGATAGACTTTGGATACATAGCCTCATCCTTATTTTGTTTGTTCTATTCGATGCCTATCAGCCTTCCATAATAATCTTTCAAGTGATGAGAGGTTTTCTCTCCCATTTAATGTATTAAATTTTGTTAATATAAATCCTAGTGGAAGTATGAGATCTGTGCATGTGCACGTGTCTTCATAGCTTAGAATCTGAATATTTCTTGAGTGTATCTCTTCTCAAGTAGTCCTTCTTTGATTGGGGATCTCTCTATATGGGTTTTCCTTTCCTTATGACTGAGTTTCTTTCTCATTTCTCTCCTATGGACATATTACTTGATGCTTTGGTTGGTTTTCAATGACGGTTGTAGTAATGGTAACTAGTTAGAAATTGCATGTCATCATGATTATTGAATTGTTTGGGTTGCTGGTATACTCTACTAGTATTTGTGCAGAAATCCTATAAGTAAGAGTAGAGTGAGGAGATATGGTAAAGGAATATTGTTGGAAATAAGACTCAAGTTTTAGTGACTGAAAGTGTTCTCCGTATTGACCCACACGGTTCTTCATACTACATTTTTCTTTGTGTTATAGTCTTGTTCTTGTAAGTAACTTAAACTAGTATTCCATTATGGAGAAACAATTTGTTATTATTACTTCATCTTTTATACAGATTTGCGATCATTTTTGTCATTTGGCACAAGTCAACCTTAATTGTAATTACCCTCTAGGTCATTTTCATAACTTTTGTTCTTTTTCCCTATTATGACCCTTCCTATAGTTACTATAGAGCATTCCTGGTTTACTGGGATGGGTGGTTCAATTCCTGAGGAGTTTGGTTGGATTTTAGGCTAGATTGTCTATTTAGAGATTTTAAAGTTGAAAAGTTTGACTTTGGTCAATATTCCTAGTAAACAGACCCGAATGAAAATTCTGTTAGTTTTTTTAGCTATGAAATATGGATTTTGAGTTAGGAAGACCTTTGGTTCGGGTCCCGAGGTTTTCGAACTCATTTCAGGCACATGGTTGAGTTTAGGTGATTTTTGGAGAAGTGTTGACTTTGGTTAACATTCTGTCAAGACTACCTCCGTTAGTCGTTTTATTAATTCAATTGAGTCTGGAGTGCTCTTTCTTGTTAGGAAGCGCATTCAGTTTGCATTCAAGGGATTCCAAACAAATCTCGAGGGTCCATTCAAGTCATGTTTGACTTATGTTTTTTCTAATGGTTTTCAGCTGCTGGTGCATCATCTTTTTCTTCTTTGCATTCACAAGGAGGTCTTTGCATTCATGAAGGTTTTAAAAATTGATCATTATGTTCACAAATGGTCCTTTGCATTTTCAAAGAAGGGACTATTGTGTCTGCTCTGGGTCAATCATCATATTCGTGAAGGGACCTATCGTGGTTGGAATGGGTTAGACCAGTGCTTTCCTGTGATTATGACAAAGGTCCTCGCATTCGTGAAGGAGGACCCCCGGGCAGTATATAATTCTTAACTTTGATTTTTCAACTCATTTTCACTGAAAATTTGATCATCTTGGGATCTTAGGTGCTTTTTTTCTTCAGGGATATTCATTTGGGTTGTGTCTTAGTAAGTCCATATACTTCCCTCGTAACATTCCTGGGCTTATTACATGTTTTCCAATCCGTATTTCCGTTGAATTCGAGCTCAAATTCTTGATTTTCTCTCTTAGAATTAGGGTCTTTCCAAATTGTTTTGAGCCTCGAAACAAACTCCATCTTTGATCATCTTTTGGGCATGATTTCATTACTCTACGAGTATGATAATTGCGAAATTAATTTCAAATTTCATCAATATGCCTCGAAGGTCAATTTTTTACCCAATTTTTGGCCTAATTTTAATACGGCCGATATGAGTATCATTATTCTCATCTTAATGAGTAGGTTACATTCTTGATAGCATGACAGTGTTCTGAGGCCGTACGGGAGGAAAAGGAAGCTCTGTGACAGTCTGACTTTGTTGTTTAGCCCTGAGGTAGGTTATGATTTTCTTCTCTCTAGATTTAGCCTAGTTAGATAGTATATATATTATAAATAACATGTTGGTTAGGGGATTGGAAGGGTAGAATTATGTTTAATTTGAATTTACTGAATTATTAGACTATTTTGGGGACTTTAGAGTAGTATTTCTTAGGGCTGGGCACATTCCGGTTCAAATCAAAAAAACTGACCAAACTGAATTCGATTTGTTCGGTTGGTTTCAGTTTTAATTTTCAAAATTTTGGTAATTTGGTTAGGTTTTTGTTTATTTTTTTAAAAATAAATTTATTCAAAAATGTGCATATATATTTACACTCTTCCCACCACCACCACGCCCAACCCAACTACCTACCCTAATCTCTAATACACTAAGACTTGCACAATTCAAAATCGTCACAACTCACATTCAAACCCAATTTCACTCCATCACTCCCTTTGTCAAAATTGTCGATTACACCCGGGTATGTTCATGTCATCCACCACCATTTTAAGTTGATTACAATTCAACTTCTATTCATCAAACATGAATCTACCTGGCTAGTTATGTCACCCACAACCATCACCGATGACTGCAGACTGTTTGCCTCACCAGTCACTACCATTGTGGAGTAGCACTATAGACTGTCCACCTCACCACCATTAATTTCATATGGATTTTGGGAATTGAGATTACATATATATGGAATTCAAAGATTTGACTTTTTTCTATCTTGTACTTGTTTGTTTTCACTTCAGAAGTTGAAAGTAGGGTAAGTGAAGGACCTTCACTGAAGGTGGGGCTTCAATACAAAAATCAAACAAAAAACCCAACCGATTTTGTAAAAAATGAATTAAACTGAATTTATTTCAGTTCGATTTTGGTTTTTATTTTCACCAAATCAAAAATAAAAAAAACGAACCAAAATTTACAAACTAAACCGAACCGACCAAATGCCCACCCCTAGTATTTCTCGCCCGATCCTTATTTTAGGGTACTTTCTTAGTGTTAGGCCTAGATTAGGAATCCTTAGTCTAGTATCGGAGTAGTATTCGTGGTAGGATGATTTATCCCATGATCATTTTTATTATATATTATGTTTCTTCCCGTATTTCTTTTTGTCATGAGATTATGGGTCTGAGGCTAAGGTTCGTGATGACTGGACTCTAGGTTAGTTGTGGTAGTGGTTTTGCCCTATTTTGTGCATATATATATATATATATATATATATATATATATACATACATACACCCACACTTGTATTTAAGCATTCACATTCACACACGCATATACATGGATTATGGTACAATATTGGAAGGGAAAAAAATTGATTTTCGGCTTTTAAAAGAAATTGTACCACTTTGATCATTGATTATGGCTTCTGAGAGGATCGTACCACCATAATTACTTGTTATGATTTCAAAAATCTTGTACCACCTTTAAATTCAGTTTGAGAGATGCTTCTGGATCATTCTCCATTTACTTTTCTATTGATGAGTTTGAGGCTCGATTACAAGCGCTGCATTAGTTGATGAGTCTGAGGGATTTTTGGACAACTCGAGGGATAGTTTCGGGGTTTATTTTCTTGGATTGGCCACATATTGCATGACATCATATCATATTGCATGACATCTCATATATATACACAGACATACTTATATCTAAGCATTTACATTCATACATACATATACATGGATTATGGTACAATATTAGAAGGGAAAACACTAATTTTTGGTTTTTAAAAGAAATTGTACCACTTTGATAACTGATTATGGTTTCTGAGAGGATTATACCACCTCAATTACTGGTTTTGATTTTAAAAAAACTTATGCCACTTTTAAATTCAGTTCATGGGATGTTTCTAGACCATTTCTCCATTTACTTTTCTGTTGATGAGTTCAATGGATTTTTGGGTGGCCTGAGGGATAGGTCTGAGGTTTACTTTTCTGCATTCACCATCTATTGCATGACATCATCTCATACTACATGAAATCCCCCATATATATATTTACTGCGTGTATTACTGTCATGACCCGGGACTACTCCCTAGTCGTAACACGGTGCTTAGAGCCACAAGTGACTCCAAGCTAACCCATGGCCTGGTATGACACTAATAAAAATGTATATATCTGATGAATACTTAGCAGAAGCTAAGAATCTGAATAATGTAATAATAATGAAACCAAATTTTAGTACTGGAGTCAAAATGGAAATCATCTAACATAAACATAAAGCTGAAGGTCTACAGGTCTGTCTGAAAGCCTTTAATAAAGATGAGTTGCTGGGACAAACCCCTAGCTAACTCTAACTGTCTAAAAACTAATGTGAATGAAATAAAGAATAAAATATAAGTCTTTTCCTTGAAAGATAAGGACTTACCACTCTCTACTGCTAATATAGGTATGGGATCGTGCTAACCGCGAGGTGGATGCTGAACATCTGAACCTATATTACAACACAATATAATGCAACAAGAAGGTATGTGGTCAGTACTTTAAATGTACTGAATATATGTGATTTGTACTACACTATATAAAACTGAACATGCTGAACATAAAAGGCTAAATTGACCTTTTAACTGAGGAATGTAAACTGATGCAATGACTAAGTAAATAAGCATGCAACTGATCAATACTATACTGAATGAACTGAATAAGAGGTCATGAACTATCTGAGTCTGAACTGTGGGAGCTACTATTAGCTTACATACTCCATCTGAGCTAAATAAAGTCCAACTTGTACCCCAGCTAGGAGGGTGCTTTGTAACTTGCGAAGGGTACAAACACTAACTGATGTGGATCCACTAAACTAATGTCCAAAAGGACTAAGGTGTCAAGCCTGATCTGATGGGTGACCCTTTAGAACCTATGGTGGCACGTAGTTCGGGGACTTAGGGATTTTTACTAAAGTCTCAGCCTAACTGATGGGTGAGCCTTCATCCCTACGTTCGCTCAGTGTTAAGTACTTGTAACACCCTGTACATTTCTGAACCTATTTGCTTACCGTAACATTTATGGAATTATTTAAACATGATATTTTTCGGGTATTATACTTCAAATTTGGTGGGATAGATTAGTCTTGTGCCATTGGGCTCAATTGAGGCCCAAAATTACACACAAGACATGGCCCAAAAATGGAAAAATAACCCATTCATAAAATGGATCAAGTAAACATGTCATATTTGACCAAGAGTGGATAAGGATGATTTTGAGGGACTATAAAAGGCAAAAAAAATCAGATTTTAATCAACAAAACACACATGTCTCATTTCTAGATTTTTCCACAACCTTCTCTCATCACACAAACCCTAAGGCAACCATCTTTTGGGAGAAGATCACCACTTTGCAAGCTTGGGTAAGTGTTTATCCTTGTGGTTTCATATATTATATGCTTAATATGGTGTATAAATCATGTTGTTTATGTTGACAAAGTGGTGAGAAGTTCACTATGTGTAAAACAGTCTATGTTTGCTTATCGGTAAAGGGTTTTGCCTTGTAACTTGGAAGAAGACTTATGGTATTGAAGGAAGTGAATTTTATAGGGAAAATATCAACATGTAAGATGTGGTTATGTCCTTAAATTTCTTTCTCTTTGTGTGAAACATTTGGAGTTGTTGTTGTGAAATTTTACATGGAACCGGTGGTGTATTGAAAGGAAAAATGTAGTTTTGGTGATGTTTATGTGCGTTGTGAAACCATGGCTGTTCATTGTCATATAAGATGATCTAAAATATGTTAAGAGAAGCTTAATTATGATCATGGACCATTCATGGCGAAAAAGGACCCTAAAATAACCCCCGGAGGCTGAAACGGGCATCCGCCTTCGCGGGCGGGGCACCTGCGGGCGCAGATGCCAACGCAGGTGGACCTGGGTAATGCCAAGGGGAACCTGCGTACGCACCTCAACCACCTGCGAGTGCAGGTGGCTTCGCAGATCAGCCCAGAACCTCGTTTTGCATGTTTTTGTCTCTCTTTGATCCCCCAAAACCCCTATACCCTTTATGGATTCAATTATCAACTTATGGTACCTTTTAAATGACTATAAAGGAGTATCCCAGAGGTATTTTGAATGGTATCAAATATGGATTGTTTTTAATATGTTGTTATGAAAGGTATTGAGGTGACTTGATGGAATAATTGTGACGCAGTGTTAATGAGGAAGCGTAAAGGGTAAAATTGGTGTGAAATGTTATTGGTTTATGATGTCTTGGTTGATGTGTGGAATGTTATGGTATTGTTGGTATGTTGATGCAATAAATGGTATTGTAAGAGGGCGAAATGACGTTATACGACAGTCACGTAATTCATTGTCGTCGTATGCACTTGTAAGGTAGTTGGTTGTTAACATGAGCTTCGTTATGTATTTGTGTTGTAGAGTAACACGTAAGGAAGGAGATGGATTATTTTATTCACATATAGGAATGTGTATTCATATTGGGAAGACAAGGTATGTAAGGTTACTCTTTCCATATCCTCCTGCAGCACATATTGTTCATATTGATATTGTACTTGTTTCATTTCGAAATGTCTAAAGGTATCTCAATTCAGGTTGTCATATCATATTACTCATAGGACCAATTGTGATTTACATGTCTCTCATTCATTGACTGAAGTTACAAAGCTCTCATACTGTTGTAACTACTAAAAGAACTATTTCAAAGAAAGTAATGATGTAAAGAGAATCTATTCATTCCTGAGTAGCACTTCCAATAATGTTATGTTCCAAAGTTCCAATAATGTTTCAATCACCAATGTATCGATCTCTCACAAGTAAGGAATGAAGTAATGTATATATATCTATATCTATATCTATATATATTATGGACCACCGATAAGGTGGATGATTGTTGATATATATACACTATGGCCCACCGATAAGGTGGATGATTGTTGATATTTTACACTATATTATGTTATGGCTCGTCGATAAGGTGGATGATTGTACTATAGCCCACTGATCAGCTGGATGTATGATATATGGCCCACTAATCAGCTGGATGAATGGTAATGGTAAAAGCAAAGAAAGTAAAGCATTTGAACGAAAGTATATCACTTGAAGGAAAGTATATACGAATGATATTTTATGAATGATAATGATACAAATGAATGATCAAAAATGAAAATAACGAAAGCAATGTACATGGTTCCACTTATTCAGAATGAAGGTTTATCCACATTGATTATTCAACTTGTACTTGATATCATTGACGTACTTATGTATCATACAGTTTCATATGGCCTTACATACTTATGTATCATATAGTTTCATAAGGCCTTACATACTCAGTACATTCTTCGTACTGACCCCATTGGGGGACTTACCTTACTTGATGCAGGCACAGGTGCTAATATACCTCCACAGTAGGTGTAACACCCCGTACCTTCCCAACCCTACTTGACGACATTAAATAATGTTTACTTACGTGTCGAGAGCTATAAGCATGTATTAGTAATGTTAATTATGAGAAAAATTAAAATTTGGCGTTGTACATGTGGTTAGCCCTTTGTAGGAGGTGTTTTGTGATTTTTGTGGAGCATTTGTGGGGTTCAAAATGAGGCTAAAAGGACCTCCAAACAAAGGATATTAAGGGTAAGAAGTAAGTTAAAGAATAGGACTTGAAGTATCTAACCAAACCCGCGAAGAAAAGTAGAAAAATGAAATTTTCAAAAAAAATAAGGTTGGGGCGCGCTAGGGGGAGTGCCAGGCCGCTCTGGGCAAAAATTTTTAGCCCAGAGGCAGCAAGCTGGCTGGCCAAAGGGCGTGCCAGGATGGATTTGTCCATTTTTCAAAGTTGGAAATTTTCTTAAGTCCCAAGGGTGCCCGGGGACGTACCGGGCTGATTTTTGCCACGTTTCTTCTACAACTATGAGCATATACATGAAATGAGTAAAGTATTATATTGGTATAATAAAATTACTCGTGAACGAATTTGGAATCAAAATGACGATTTTACCCATGTGGTCAAAATGAGCCATACGTGGCTAGAATCACTTGTTTTGGGGATTGAGGCTACTGATATGAATAGCGTGAGTGAGAATATTTTTGTAACACGTATGAGATGATTTAAACATGAGAAATTATTGATTTAATTGGATTAAATGAATTGGGCTCAAAAAGGGTCCAAAATGTGAAAGAAGACATGGGCCAAAAATGGGTCAAATGACCCATTCTTGCCTTGACCTTCTAGAACACACCATTTAATGCCATAGAGTGGCTAAGGATGGAATTAAAGGATTATAAAAGGGACCCAAAAAATCTTATTTTATTCATTGGCAATTCTCATGCTTTCTAGATATTTCTCAACCATTTTTCTCTCAAAACCCTAAGAACTCAAAGCCAACTTTTGGAGCAAGATCATCATTTTTCAAGCTTGGGTAAGTGATTATTGTTATGGATTAATATATTATATGCATGGGAGAGTATGTAAATCATGTTGGTTATGCTTGGAAGTGTTGAACATGGTGGTTTGTGTTTTTGGTAAAAGATTTGTGATCCATGGGATTTAAGCTTGAAATATGACTTGTGGTTTTGATGAAAGAGCATGGTATGGTTAAAATATCAACATGTATGGTGTGATTATGATCCTAAACTTGTTATTTTCCTATAAGTGCAAATTATGGGATTTTGGACGATATGTGATATGAAGTGTACTAAGGTGACTTGATGGATTATTTGTGATATTGTGTGGATGAGAAAGTTTAAAAGAGAAGTTTTGTGGTGAAATGTTATTGATTATTATGTATTGGTCAATGTATGGAATATTGTGAGATTATTGGTATGATAATTTCATCAATGGTATTGTCAAGGGGGAAATTACATTTTAAAGGCAAACATGCAACTCATTGACGTTATATGCATTTGTAAGGTAGTTGGTGGTTAATGTAAATTCCGTTATATATTTGTGTTGTA
Organism: Capsicum rhomboideum; assembly: GCA_031232105.1. Lineage (NCBI taxonomy): Eukaryota > Viridiplantae > Streptophyta > Magnoliopsida > Solanales > Solanaceae > Capsicum > Capsicum rhomboideum. The sequence continues at coordinate 38,440,690 of CP124719.1, read as the reverse complement.
GAGTGAAACATAAAGAAGGAGCGGGACTATTGTATGCACATCTAAGATTGTATATTCGTATTGAGAATACAAGGTATGTAAGGTTACTCTATCCATATCTTCCTGCGGCACATAGTATTCACACTGACATTGCGCTTGTCCTATTCCGAAATGTGCTAACGTATCCTATATCCGGTTATCCATGGTCATTATCACATAGTTCCTACTCATTGATCAATTGTGAACCACATGTCTCATATTCATGGGTAATGTTCCAAAAGCTCAATAAGGTTATGTTCCAATGTTCCAATAGTGATTATACTCATGTCTCTTGCTCATTGTTTATTGTCCAATGGTTCCAATGGTGTTATGGTTCTAATAATGTTATGTTTCTCACAATGTTTATTTACATGTCTCTCACTCATTGGTTAATGATCCAAAGCTTCCAATAAAGTTATGACTATCATTGTATCAATCTCAAAGTAATGAATGAAGTAATGTTTATGTGGTCAATGATCAAGTATGGGTGGTAGCTTTGGGGAAAATGCCTAGCTCAAGCCGATCCCGAGATTGTTGGATCAGGGGGTAGTCCTAGAGGCATAAGCCTAGCCGGACCGATCCTGACAGGGGGCAGCTCTAGAGGTAATAACCTAGCTTGAGCCGAACCTGATATGTTGGTATGGGTGGCAGCTCTAGAGGTAATAACCTAGCTCGAGTCAATCCCGAACTATATTGATTCATGGGTGATAGCTCTAGGGGCGTAAGCCTAGCTCGAGCCGATCCCAACATAACGTCGTATTATGTTAAAAATCCACTGTTCAGTCGGGGCTCGGGTATCACAGGTCACAGACGCTGATGAATAAAGATAGAAGCAAAGATACAAAGAAAGTAATGAAAGCAAAATACATGGTTTCCAAAGTTCAGTATAGTGACTTATCCGTATTTCTCATTCATTTGTATTTGAGTTCATTGACATATTTACATATCATACAAGTTTTATATGGCCTTACATACTCAGTACATTCTTCGTACTGACCCCTCTTGGGGGATTTACCTTACTTGCTGCAGGCGCAGGTACTAGTAGGCCTCCATAGTAGGTTGCCAGTTGTTGCGGATCATTGGTGAGCTCCAGTTAGTTCGGGGCTTCTCCGAGTCACAGTTGTACATATGTTTGGTGTTTTATACGTTGTATAAAGCGGGTACTTGTCCCAACTTTCAGTTGGTTTTGGTAAATGTCTATGCAGAGACTTTTGTATACATGTGTGGGTGTATGGATGTAAGATGGTACATGTCATTTTTAACTTGATGGCCTCAACGGCCAAGTTTCGCATATGAATATATATATATATATCATGTTCCATGAATTTCGTTGTTGGTATTTAAAGCTCTTACGTGATTATAGGTTTCTTATGGCATGCATATGATTGAATAGAAGCAAAGCTTGGTTCTCTCGAGCCTTGTCGGCTATGAGTGCCAATCCGTCCCGATGGGATTTAGGGCGTGACAAAAGTGGTATCAGAACAGGTCGTTCTAAGGGTGTCTACAAAGCCGTTTCTGGGTAGAGTCTTACTTATCGATGTGTTGTGCACCACATTTATAAGTAGGAGGCTACGGGACATTTAGGATGTTGTTTCTTTTCTTCACTTCTAGATCGTGCAATAGAGCCAGTGTTGTAAGTTGAATTGTATCTAATCATGGTAATTGTTTTTCTTTGGTATAGTCAAAATGCCAATCACGAGAAGAGGTAGAGGTAAAGGGAAGCAGGTAGATGTGCCTGCTGAAGAAGGAATGAGTAGACTACCACCTGACCAAGCTAGTTAAGGTGGAGCAAATGTTGAAATTTCATCGCGGTCTTCGTCTACTTTTCCAGCTCCAGAAGAGCCAATTGGTAGAGAAGTACCCGCAGAACCGCCAATGAATACCACAGATCAGGATCTTAGAAATGCAGTACATATGTTGACACAGTTAGTGGAATCCCAAAGTCAAGGACGAGTTGGTCCAATGACACATGATGATGATGCGGCTAGAGTGGCGAGTCGCAGAACACAAGATTTTCTGAAACTGGACCCTCCAATATTCACAGGGTCAGATCCAAAAGAAGATCCACAGGACTTCGTGGATCAAATTTAGAGGGCTTTGGAGGTTATGCACGTGACGGGGGTAGAAACAGTTGAACTTGCTGCTTACAAACTGAAAGGAGAGGCGATATTATGGTATGACGATTGGAATAAATCCCGTGATATTGGTGCAAATCCACCTACATGGGAAGAATTTAAAGCGGCCTTCCTTGATCATTACTTGCCCTATGAGATCTGTGAGGCACGTGCGGATCAGTTTCTAAATCTCCGTCAGGGAAATTTGACCGTGAGAGAATATAGTTTGCAATTTAATTCCTTGGCTCGATATGTGCCAAATATGGTGGCTACAATGACAGATAGAGTCCATAGCTATGTGGACAGATTGGAGCCATACTTGGTATGGAATTGCACCATTGCTGCCTTGAATAAGGATATGGACATAGCTAGAATACAAGCCTTCGCCCAGAAAATGGAAGATCAAAGACAGAGAAGAAGGGTACATAAATTTTTAGTTATGTCATTTGGACTAACAAATGCACCAGCTGTGTTCATGGATTTGATGGATAGGGTGTTTAAGCCATTTCTGGACGTGTTCGTCACAGTATTTATAGATGACATCCTGGTTTATTCAAGATCACTAGAGGACCATGCTAATCACTTACGGCAGGTGTTACAGATTCTCCGTCAGCGTAAGTTGTATGCAAAGTTCTCCCAATGTGAGTTTTGGTTAAAATCAGTCGCATTCTTGGGTCACATTGTGTCAGATGAAGGAATACAGGTTGATACACAGAAGATTGAAGCAGTGAAAAACTGGACAAGACCTACGACACCCACAGAAATTCGTAGTTTTCTTGGACTGGCAGGTTATTACAGAAGATTTGTGGAAGGTTTTTCCTCTATTGCTGCACCGTTAACAATGCTTACACATAAGGCAGTAAAATTTCAGGGGAATGATGCGTGTGAGAAAAGCTTCCAAAAGTTGAAAGATAAATTAACCTCCACACCAGTTTTAGTGCTTCCCGAAGGTACCAAAGGTTATGCAGTGTATTATGATGCTTCCGGGATTGGCCTCGGATGTGTATTGATGCAACACGATAATGTCATAGCATATGCCTCACGGCAGTTGCGGCCACATGAGCAAAATTATCCCACACATGATCTTGAATTGGCAGCGGTAGTTTTTTCTTTAAAGATATGGCGTCATTATTTGTATTGAGTCCATGTTGATATCTATATGGATCACAAAAGTTTGCAATATCTCTTTAAGCAGAAGTAACTCAATTTGAGGCAACGAAGGTGGTTAGAGCTCTTAAAAGACTATGATATTGATATTCTTTATCATCCAGGCAAAGCAAATGTAGTAGCTGATGCATTGAGCCGCAAGGCAGTAGAAAGCACTAGTGGACAGTTGACTGAAAAGCAAGAGATAATCAAAGATCTACATCAACTATCCAGCTTGGGAGTTCGACTTATTGAATCTCCAGACGAAGGGGTTAGTGTGCAAAATACAGCAGAATCCTCCTTAATAGCTGAAGTAAAAGAGAAGCAGTTTGCAGATTCTATTTTATTGCAGCTAAAGGAAAATGTACAACAGAATCTGACAAAGGCATTTGATCTTACACAAGAAGGGGTACTTCAATGTCAAGGAAGATTATGTGTACCGGATGTAGATGAACTGAGAAAATGAATTATGACAGAGGCGCATCATTCGCGCTATTCTATTCATCCGGGTGCTACTAAAATGTACCATGACTTGAAGGAAGTGTATTGGTGGGAAAACATGAAGAAGAACATTGCAGAATTTGTCGCGCAATGCCCGAATTGTCAACAAGTGAAAGTAGAACATCAGAAATTGGGAGGTTATATGCAATGTATCAATCTTCCATTCTGGAAATGGGATATGATTAATATGGACTTCATTACAGGTTTGCCTCGTACATTATGAAAATTTGATTCTATATGGGTTATAGTGGACAGGCTTACCAAGTCAGCGCATTTCCTACCAGTCAAGACCACCTATACAGCTGAAGAGTATACGAAGTTGTATGTGAAAGAAATAGTGCGGTTGTATGGTATTCCACTTTCCATTATATCAGACAGAGCACACTTTTGAAGATCTTTTCAGCAGAGTTTGGGTACACAGGTGAATTTGAGTACGACTTTCCATCCTCAGACTGATGGACAAGTAGAACGTACTATTCAGACACTTGAAGATATGCTACGAGCTTGTACGTTAGATTTTCAAGGCAGTTGGGATGACCATTTGCCTCTTATTGAATTTGCTTACAACAATAGCTATCATTCAAGTATTAAAATGACACCTTATGAAGCCTTGTACGGAAGGAAATGCAGATCACCAATTGGATGGTTTAAAGCGGGTGAAACTGCTTTACTTGGGCCGGATATTGTTCATCAGGCTATGGAGAAAGTTAAAGTGATCCAACAGCGGTTACAAATGGCTCAAAGTCACCACAAGTCATATGCCGATGTTAGAAGAAGAGGGCTTGAATTCGCAATAGGTGATTGGGTATTTTTAAAGGTGTCACCGATGAAAGGGGTAATGCGGTTTGAAAAGAAAGGGAAATTGAGTCCACGTTACATAGGCCAATATGAAATTATTAGAAGATTTGGGCAAGTTGCTTATGAATTAGCACTACCTCAAGAACTTTCCTCAGTCCACCCAGTATTTCATGTTTTGATGCTTCGGAAATACATAGGAGATCCATATCGTACTGTTCCAATTGAAGATGTCCAAGTTACAGAGGATCTTACTTATGAAGAGGTACCCATTGCTATTCTAGATCGACAAGTAAAGATATTGAGGAATAAAGACATAGCTTCCATAAAGGTATTATGGAAAAATCAACAAGTAGAGGAGATCACATGGGAAACTGAGGAAATGATGAAATCCAATACCCCTATATATTTCAAATGGACCATGAAGTTCAAAGCGCGGAAGCGGAGCAATAAAAAGTAAGTATCCATGAGCCTTAAGTGTTTATGTATATGTATGCTAGTATAGAGATGCATTTGTCATAATTGAAGCGATAGTGTTAACATTCGAGGACAAATGTTTCTAAGGGGGGAAGAATGTAACACCCCGTACCTTCCCAACCCTACTTGACGATATTAAATAATGTTTACTTAGGTGTCGAGAGCTATAAGCATGTATTTAGTAATGTTAATGATGAGAAAAATTAAAATTTGGCCTCGTACATGTGGTTAGCCCTTCGTAGGAGGTGTTTTGTGATTTTTGTGGAGCATTTGTGGGGTTCAAAATGAGGCTAATAGGACCTCCCAACAAAGGATATTAAGGGTAAGAAGTAAGTTAAAGAATAGGACTTGAAGTATCTAACCAAACCCGCGAAGAAAAGTAGAAAAATGAAATTTTCAAAAAAAATAAGGTTGGGGAGTGCCAGGGGGCATGCCAGGCCGCTCTGGGACAAAATTTTTAGCCCAGAGGCAGAAAGCTGGCTGGCCAAAGGGCGTGCCAGTATGGGTTTGTCCATTTTTCAAAGTTGGAAATTTTCTTAAGTCCCAAGGGTGCCCGGGGACGTACCGGGCCAATTTTTGTCACGTTTATTCTACAACCATGAGCATATACATGAAATGAGTAAAGTATTATATTGGTATGATAAAATTACTCGTGAACGAATTTGGCATCAAAATGACGGTTTTACCCTTGTGGTCAAAATGAGCCATACGTGGCTAGAATCACTTGTTTTGGGGATTGAGGCTACGGATATGAATAGCGTGAGTGTGAATATTGTTGTAACACGTATGATATGATTTAAACATGAGAAATTATTGATTTTATTGGATTAAATGAATTGGGCTAAAAAATGTGAAAGAAGTCATGGGCCAAAAATGGGTCAAATGACCCATTCTTGCCTTGACCTTCTAGAACACACCATTTAATGCCATAGAGTGGCTAAGGATGGAATTAAAGGCTTATAAAAGGGACCCAAAAAATCTGATTATATTCATTGGCAATTCTCATGCTTTCTAGATATTTCTCAACCATTTTTCTCTCAAAACCCTAAGAACTCAAAGCCAACTTTTGGAGCAAGATCATCATTTTTCAAGCTTGGGTAAGTGATTATTATTATGGATTAATATATTATATGCATGGGAGAGTATGTAAATCATGTTGGTTATGCTTGGAAGTGTTGAACATGGTGGTTTGTGTTTTTGGTAAAAGATTTGTGATCCATGGGATTTAAGCTTGAAATATGACTTGTGACTTTGATGAAAGAGCATGGCATGGATAAAATATGAACATGTATGGTGTGATTTTTTTATTAAATTTTTTATTTTCATATAAGTGTAAATTATGGGATTTTGGCCGATATGTGATATGAAGTGTATTAAGGTGACTTGATGGATTATTTGTGATATTGTGTGGATGAGAAAGTTTAAAAGAGAAGTTTTGTGGTGAAATGTTATTGATTATCATGTATTGTTGGTCAATGTATGGAATATTGTGAGATTATTGGTATGATAATTTCATCAATGGTATTGTCAAGGGGGAAATTACATTTTAAAGGCAAACATGCAACTCATTGACGTTATATGCATTTGTAAGGTAGTTGGTGGTTAATGTAAATTCCGTTATATATTTGTGTTGTAGAGTGAAACATAAAGAAGGAGCGGGACTATTGTATGCACATCTAAGATTGTATATTCGTATTGAGAATACAAGGTATGTAAGGTTACTCTATCCATATCTTCCTGCGGCACATAGTATTCACACTGACATTACGCTTGTCCTATTCCGAAATGTGCTAAGGTATCCTATATCCGGTAATCCATGGTCATTATCACATAGTTCCTACTCATTGATCAATTGTGAACCACATGTCTCATATTCATGGGTAATGTTCCAAAAGCTCAATAAGGTTATGTTCCAATGTTCCAATAGTGATTCTACTCATGTCTCTTGCTCATTGTTTATTGTCCAATGGTTCCAATGGTGTTATGGTTCTAATAATGTTATGTTTCTCACAATGTTTATTTACATGTCTCTCACTCATTGGTTAATGATCCAAAGCTTCCAATAAAGTTATGACTATCATTGTATCAATCTCAAAGTAATGAATGAAGTAATGTTTATGTGGTCAATGATCAAGTATGGGTGGTAGCTTTGGGGAAAATGCCTAGCTCAAGCCGATCCCGAGATTGTTGGATCTGGGGGTAGTCCTAGAGGCATAAGCCTAGCCGGACCGATCCTGACAGGGGGCAGCTCTAGAGGTAATAACCTAGCTTGAGCCGAACCTGATATGTTGGTATGGGTGGCAGCTCTAGAGGTAATAACCTAGCTCGAGTCGATCCCGAACTATATTGATTCATGGGTGATAGCTCTAGGGGCATAAGCCTAGATCGAGCCGATCCCAACATAACGTTGTGTTAAGTTAAAAACCCACTGTTCAGTCGGGGCCCGGGTATCACAGGTCACAGACAAAGATGAATAAACATAGAAGCAAAGATACAAAGAAAGTAATGAAAGAAAAATACATGGTTTCCAAAGTTCAGTATAGTGACTTATTCGTATTGCTCATTCATTTGTATTTGAGTTCATTGACATATTTACATATCATACAAGTTTTATATGGCCTTACATACTCAGTACATTCTTGGGGGATTTACCTTACTTGCTGCAGGCGCAGGTACTAGTAGGCCTCCACAGTAGGTTGCCAGTTATTGCGGATCATTGGTGAGCTCCAGTTAGTTCGGGGCTTCTCCGAGTCACAGTTGTACATATGTTTTGGTGTTGTATACGTTGTATAAAGCGGGGACTTGTCCCGACTTTCAGTTGGTTTTGGTAAATGTCTATGTAGAGGCTTTTGTAGACATGTGTGGGTGTATGGATGTAAGATGGTACATGTCATTTTTGACTTGATGGCCTCAATGACCAAGTTTCGCAGATGAATATATATGTATATCATGTTCCATGAATTCCGTTGTTGGTATTTAAAGCTCTTACGTGATTATAGGTTTCTTATGGCATGCATATGATTGAATAGAAGCAAAGCTTGGTTCTCTCGGGCCTTATCGACTGCGAGTGCCAATCCGTCCCGATGGGATTCGAGGTGTGACAATAGGCTATGAGTCATTTGTAGATCTATGGTGAGCTCCAATTGGTTCGGGGCTTTCCGAGTCACATGTGTACATTGGTTTTGGTATTATGTAAATGTTGTATAAAGCGGGGACTTGTCCCTACTGTAGTGTGGTTATCTACATGTATCTATTAGAGGCTTTGTAGACGTATGTGGGAAGATAAAGGTAAGAGATGTATGTCCATTTTGACTTGATGGCTCTAACGGCCAAGTTTCATATATAGCATATGTTTCCATGACTTTCGCATAATTGCATGAGATACAATGATGTTCATACAGAGGCATGCATATGAATGTACATGAGCAAAGATTGGTTCTCTCGAGCCTCAATGGCTTCGGGTGCCAGTCCGCCCCGTTGGAATTCGGGACGTGATAGTACTACTCCCAACTGAATTATACTAATAAACTGAGTAGCTAAATAATACTGATATCTGAGACTGAATGATAGACACTTTATCTGAAAGAATCCTAAAACATATGGAACTGACGGACTAAATATTCAACTATCAATTTATCAAAAACTAAGTCATCGGGAGTGCATAACGTGCCATCTCTGAGGAATACAATTATTCATGCTAGTTTCAATGCTTGAGTAGAATATGAATTCATATAACACAAATCTAAAACATGAATTATCCAAATACTGAGGGTTCATGAACATGATACGATAAAGGTATTGTATTTCATGGGGAAACATGTATTTATAGACTAGTAATTATGGGGGACTAAAATACAAAAAGGATCATCTTGCAATAAAACCCCCAATTTCTAAATCATGAATTAATTGAGAATCTAAGTATATTTTTGGACTCAATGGGTGAAAGGATACCCATTGATGAAATTCCACATACATGGCAGTGAAAATATTAGACTTGAAGCTTGAAGATGGTGAACCCTAATTTTCTTGCTTTGAAGAGGAAGGAGTCACTTGTTTCTCTATTTTTTTTTTGCTAAGTGTCGAATGATTTATTAGGGAATGAGGGAATTAGAGTAGTTTAGGATTAATATTTACCTTTGGAATATCCAAAATGACATAGTTTAGGAGGTTAAATAATGGAAAAAGACAGAAGTACCCCTTCAAAATCGTAATAGAAAAACTGAATGTTGTGACAGATAAACCGACCAACGGTTCATTGGTTCTACCAATGATTGTTGGTTGTGATCATTGTTTCTAGAGGGGTCTTGATGGTTTGTAGGACTTCTTTAGAATGAGCCAAGCGATGAATCTTTGGTTCCTCCAACCAATCATCCCTTGGTTGGTCATTGGAATCCAAATCGGGCTAACTAGTAACCACTGTCACAACCAATGACTCATTGGTTCTTCCAACGGTCGTTGGTCCCTCTCGTTGCCAAGGAGGCACTTTGTTAACCCTATGGACTTTTGAGACTGATTCTACATACGAGCACATGGAACGGTCGTCCTATGAACCAACATTTCATTAGAGGGGTCGTTGCATCTAACTGCTTGATAGTGCTCACTAAAATGACCGTAACTCCTTGCTTTGAAGTAAGATTAACAATCAAGTGGATGTGTTGGAAAGAAGACTCAAAGTCCCTTAATTTGGTGGGTCTTGAGCTTTAAAACTCTTCATATTATAGGATTTATACACGTTTTAAGTTGACTCTTACAGGATTCTATACTTGAATTTGATCGGTAAGAAAACTTTCAACTTAACTATGAGCTAGGAGTTACTCATGGCCTTAATTCATATCTAAAGCACTTATCATGTTACCAAATCATTGGGTTTGGTTCAATACATACTTGAAGAACGGTTCTGATCTTAGCTTGAATTTTTGGGGTGTTACAATATCTCCTTCTTAGGATGATTCATCCTTGAATGAAGACGAACTAGGCTGACAGGATAGGGAAAAAGCTACAATATCAACACTAGGTTCTGTGAGCTAAATACAGACATGATAACTGAATCTCTAATTGAAACGTGGACTGGACTAAATTCATGAATGCATACTAAGACATGTGAGCAACTGAGTGACATGAGACTGAGAGAAGTAATAAGGACGAAACTGTTACCTTAAGGTGGAACTAAATTCGAAGAGAAAAGGCAAGGATACTTGGTCATCATATCTGCTTCTGCTTCCCAAGTAGATCCCTTAACTAGTTGATTCCTCCAAAGAATCTTCACTTAAGCAACTTCCTTATTTCTCAACATACAGACATGACAGTCAAGAATATCAACTGGGATCTCTTCGTAAGAGAGAATATCTTTCACGCCTACATTTTCTAAAGGCATAACTAAAGTTGGGTCAGCAATGCATTTCTTCAGTAGAGACACATGAAAAACTGGATGTGCTGATGCTAAGTCTGCGGGCAAGTCTAACTTATAGGCCACATTGCAAATACATCTCAAAATCCTATAAGGACCTACATAGGGAAGACTGAGTTTCCCTTTATTGCCAAATATCTTCACCCCTTTTATGGGTGAAACTTTCAGGTAAATCAAATCACTAATCACGAACTCAAGTTCTCTTCTTCTCATATCTGCATAGGACTATTGAAGACTCAGAGCTATTTTCAACCTTTCTCTAATCAGCTGAATATTTTCCATAGACTCATGGACTCCAGGACCTATCAAAGTAGATTCACCAACCTCAAACCAACCATTATGGGATCTATACCTTCTACCATAAAACACTTCAAACGGGGCGATCTGAATACTAGAGTGATAACTATTATTATAGGCAAACTCAATCAAAGGCAAGTGATCATCCCAACTACATTTGAAATCAATCACATAAGCTCTCAATATATCCTCTAAAGTTTGAATGGTCCGCTCTGCCAGACCATCTGTCTGTGGATGAAAAGTTGTGTTGAGATGAACCTGGGTCCAAAACCTTTTGAAATATTTTCTCAAACTGAGAAGTAAATTGAGTACCTTTATCTGAGATGATAGTCAAAGGGACTTCATGTAATTTCACCAACTCCCTAAGGTAAAGTCGAGCATAATCCTCGGCTAAGTTTGAAGTGCTAACTAGCAAGAAATGTGCTGACTTAGTCAATCAGTTCATAATAACCCAAATAGAATCATCCTGTCAGCGAGTATGAGACAACCCTATAATGAAATCTATGTTCACCACTTCCCACTTCCAAGTAGGAATAATGATATCCTGAGTTATACCACCAGGTCTCTGGTGTTCAACTTTAATCTGCTAGAAATTTGGACACTTAGTCACAAATTCTGCAATATCCTTCTTCATACCATTCCTCCAATAGACTTCCTATAGATCATGATACATCTTAGTGGCTCCTAAGTGAATAGAATACTGAGAATTGTGAGCTTTTGTCAGCATCCACTATCTAGAGTCATCCATATTTGGAACACATAGTCTGCCTTAATAATGAAGAATAGCTTCTCCCCTTGGGAGAAGACCTCAAATTTTAGACTTCAAAAAACTTCCTTCAACTTAAGCAAAATAGGATCACTATATTGATTTACTTTCACCTTGGCTACTAAGGAGGATTCTGAACCATTCTGAACCATGACACTACCTTTGGCTAAATCAACCAATCGAACTCCCAATCTAGTAAGCCTGTGAACCTTGCGAACTAACTCCTTCTTCTCATCCTCTACATGAGGAACACTTTCCATAGATAACCTGCTAAGTGCTTCAGCCACAACATTGGCTTTACCCGAATTATACATGACACTTATATCACAATCCCTTAACAACTCTAGCCATCTCCTCTAATGAAGATTCATATATTACTAAATGAACACGTACTGAAGGCTCTTGTGATCCGTGAACACATTTACATGAACCCCATGAAGATAATGCCTCCAAATCATTAAGGCAAAAACAACTGCTGCCAACTCAAGGTCATGAGTCGGGTAATTCTTCTCATGAGGTTTGACCTGTCTAGAGGCATACACTATAACCTTACCATGCTGTACGAACACACAACTAAGGCCGACTCCTAAAGTATCAAAATAAACTACAAACCCATCTGTACCCTTTGGTAGAGTCAAAACTGAAGCAGAGGTGAATAAACTCCTGGAAACTCTTCTTTCAAGTATCATCCCACTGAGATTTGCCTTTCTTTTGAGTCAATATAGACATAGGAAAGCAATAAAGGAAAATTCTTCAACAAACCATCTGTAGTAATTGGCTAAACTCAGGAAACTTCTGATATTCAATAAAGTGATGGGTCTATGCCAATTTCAAACTGCTTCGGTCTTTTGAGGATCAACTTGAATGCCCTTACCAAAAATGATATGACCAAGGAATGCTATTGATTTCAACCAGAATTCACACTTGCTGAACTTAGTGAATAATTAGTGATATTTGAGAGTCTACAAGACAATCCTCAAATGGTCTGCATGTTCATCCTCACTACGACAATACACAAGAATGTCATCTATAAAGACAATGAACATATCCAAGTACTGCTTGATCACTCTGTTCATCAAGTACATAAAAGTCGCAGGAGCATTCATTAGTCCAAACGACATAACAACAAATTCAAAATGGCTATACTGAGTTCTAAAGGCTATCTTCGGAATGTCACATTCTCTGAGTCTAAGATGATGATAGCCATATCTGTGGTCTATCTTTGAAAAACAACTAGCACCCTGAAGTTGGTCGAACAATTCATCAATCCTAGGAATATGATACTTATTCTTGATTGTGTCTTTGTTCAACTGACAGTGATCGATACACACAAAAAGAACTGGAGTATCCCATGGAGAGATATTGGGCCTAATAAAGCCTTTATATAAAAGATTTTTAACTGTTACATCAATTTCTTATGCTCAACTAGAGCCATTTTATAAGGTGGAATTAAAATTGGCTGGGTATCTGGAAGGAGATCTATTTCGAAGTCAATTTCCCACCTGAGAAGAACTCTAGGTAAATCTTTTGGAAATATTTCAGGAAGCTCATTAACCACTAGAACTGACTGAAGAGTTGGGGTCTCATAATTTTAATCCTTAACCCAATAAGATGATAGATACACCCTTTGGAAATTATTTTTTTGGCCTTAAGGTAAGAGACAAGCCAACCTATAGTGGATGAAGTACTATACTTCCATTCTAAGACAGGTTCATTTGGAAACTAAAACTGGACCACTATATTTCTATAATTGACTGAGGCATAACAAGACTGTAGCCAATCCATGCCAAGACTGACATCAAAATCAGTCATATCTATCTCTATAAGATCAACTGAGGTGACTTTTTGAGAAACTGTGACTGGATAATTTTTGTATACCCGTATGGCTATGACTAAATCACTAATAAGAGTAAAGACTGAAAAAGGTTCTTAGAGGATTTTGGGACTAACACCAAAGTCTACTGCTATATAGAGAGTCATGAAAGAAAGTGTGGCTTCGGGATCTAACAATGCATACACATCAATATGAAAGGCTCATAACATACGAGTGACTATATCAGGGGAACCCTTCTGATCCTATTGATTCTGAAGTTCATAAAACCTATTCTGATACTGTCCGCCACCTGTACTAGATGAGGCACCCTGCTGAGTGGGGCAACCTGCTCGAGCTGTTGAAGAGTTGGACTGATTTTCCTGGATAGCATCCTTGCCCCACTGTGAGGCCAATGGGCACTTACTCAACCTGTGACCTAGTGTGATACATTCAAAACAACCACCACTACCATCCATACATTCCCCTTGGTGGTGTTTACCACACTTTTTGCAAACCAGATGAGTATGTCCACTAGTAACACTACCCTAAAACTTAGAGCCTAGTGCTCTATATCAATACTCTTATCTGAACTTGGGTGCTGGGGCCTGGTAGAGAATAAGGCTGGAGCTGAGGACCTCTAAAAAAAAATAAGAGTAATTACCACCGTCTGATTTTTGCTGAGAAAAGTCAAACTGCCTATTCTGGCCCTCTTTTTCTCCCTTTCACTTTTTTGATCTTTTCTTCCTCAATCTATTGAGCATGAGTCATCAACCTAGAGATGTCTATCTCATTGACTAACATGGTGGTTCTACACTCTTTAACCACGGTCTCAGAAACACATGACACAAACTTACTCATACCGTCCATGGAGTCAGCCACTATTGCTGGAGCATACTTAGAGAGGTAAGTTAACTTAAGAGAATACTCCATCATATTCATGTTTCCCTATTTCAGATTTATAAACTCCTGAACCTTGACTTTTCTTAACTCAAGTAGGAAGAACCTATCCAGAAATGCAGCTACGAACTCATACCAATCTACTGGACCTGTATCCACACCCTTATCTTCCTTTCACTCTTACACTAAGTCTAAGCCACTTCTTTCGGCCGATTAGAGGCTAAGTTTGCACTCTTGATTGGAGTGATGCCCATAATCTGAGTGACCTTTTAAATGTCATCAATAAATCCTACGGATCATTCTCCACCTTAGAACCATTGAAATTATGAGGATTCATCTGAGTGAAATCCCAAACTCTAGCCGCTGCCGTACTACCTTTTGGTTTGACCTATGCAATATCTTGCTAGTTAACCTGAGAATTCATTGCCTGAGCTGGTACCTAAAAGTAGACCTGAACTCAGCCTATGAGACTTGTTCATTTAAAGGGTCTGCTAGAGCTGGTGGTGCTTGCTGGTTCCTATTTCTGTTTTGGTTTTTGTTAGCTCTTCTGTGAGGCATTTTTCTATAAATGCGTAGAGGAAGAGTTAGAATGAGATTAAATAGAGTCCACACTTTGTCACACGATATGAACATGAAAGAAGTAAAACTTGCCTAAAATGTTTCATAGCCTCTCATTTATAAGTGTGGCACACTTCCCACCCATGAACAAGACTCTACTTATCGTGGCTTTCAAATACCCTAGGACACTATAAACCTAATGTTCTGATACCAAGTTTGTAACATTCTGAGACTACCCCGTAGTCATAATATGGTGCGCAGAGCCATAAGTGACACCAACCATACCCATGGTCTGGCATGACACTAAGAAAATTGTATATATCTGATGAATACTGAGTGGAAGCTAACAATCTAAATGATGTAATAGTAATCAAACAAATTTTAGTATCAGAGTAAAAATGGAAATCATCTAACATAAACATAAAGCTAAAAGTCTACTGTCTATTTGAAAGCCTCTAATAAAGATAAGTTGCTACTAATTATGGGGGACTGAAATACAAGGAGGATCATGCCTGTAATGAAAACCTCATTTCTAAACCAAGGATTAACTGAGAATCTGAGTAGCTTTATGGATTCAATGGGTGAAACGATACCCATTGATGAAATTCCACATACTCAAAAGTAAAAATCTTGGACTTGAAGCTTGAAGATGAAACCTAGTTTTCTTGCTTTGGAGAGGAAGGAGTCACTTGTTTCTCTATTTTTTTTGCTAAGTGTCGAATAATTTATGAGGGAATGTGGAATTTGGAGTAGTTTAGGCTTAATATCCACCTTTGGCATAGCTAAAAGGACATGGTTTAGGAGGTTAAATGATGGAAAAAGACTAAAGTAGCCCTCTGAAATCATATTAGAAAAACTGACCGCCGTGATGGACGAACCAACCAATGGATAGTTTGTTGTTCTTGTTGGTTCTAGAGGGGTCTTGATGGCTTGTAAGACTTCTTCAGAATGATCCAAGGTATGACTTTTTGGTTTCTCCAACCAATTATCCTTTGGTTGGTCGATGGAAGCCAAGCCGAGCTAACCAGTGACCACAGTCACAACCAATGACTGGTTGGTTCTTCCAATGGTCATTGGTCTCTCTCATTACCAAGGAGGTAATTTTTCAACCCTTGGGACTTTTGGGACTAATTCTACAGACTATCATATAGAACGGTCATCCTAAGAACCAACGGTTCATTAGAAGGGTCGTTGTATCTAACTGCTTGACAATGCTTCACTATAATGGCCATAAGACCTTGCTTTGGAATCAAATTAACGAGCAATCAGATACATTGGAAATAAGACGAAAATACCTTTAATTTTATGGGTTTTAAGCATCCAAACTCTTTATATTCTAGGAGTTATACTTCTTTGAAGTTGACTCTAGCAAGATTCTATACGAGAATTTGATCGGTAAGGAAGCTTTTAACTTACCAATGAGCTAGGATTTACTCATGGAATTAATTCATATCTAAAGCACTTCTCATGTAACCAAATAATTAGGTTTGGTTCTATACGTACTTGAAGAACGATTCTGATCTTAGGTTGAATTTTTAGGGTGTTATAATTACTATTATTATTATTTTCATTTTATTCATATTATGTTTTAGACTATTGGGATTCTTCTGGATGTAGGTGTTTCTTTCCTTGTCATTTAAATTATATATTATCTTATGAGCTCAGTTGGCCTATGATGCATGTTGAGTACCCCATGATTTTCTACTCATACTAAACTTCTATATCTTTTTCTTATGTAGAGCCTAGTATGAGTCACCCTTCTTGATCGTATTTGTTCGGTGGCACTGGTCAATTAGAGTTACAGTGAGCGTTGGTGTGTAGAGACATACCCATTTCCCTCCTATTCTTACTATTTGTAGTTAATATGTTTTGGACAAACTTGTATTAGTATAGTTCTACTCCTGTACTTTAGTGGCTCTTACACCGGTGACACCAGGTCCAAGGATGGGTGTTTGCATATATTGTCTTTCCTTATTTCCATATAGGACCAATTTTGTATATTTTGTATATGTTGATTACATATGTATATATATAGTGGCATGTTGTTTATATTTCTATTTCTTTTATTGTTATTAGATTATTACTTACCATATTTGGTTATGGGTTTTGGCTTACCTATTGAGGGTTATAATAGGTGCCATCATGGTCTAATTTAGGGTTGTAACAATATGGTATCAGAGCCATAGCTTCACTGGTCTGAAAAATACAAGAGCAAGTGCCTAGTAGAGTCCCACAGATCTGTACGATGATATTTGTATCCTTTCTTTGGGAGGATATAGGGCTTTTTTAGGAAAATTCTATTTTTTACTCCTTATCGTGCAATCTTATCTCTATCTATTTCTAAACCTTATTTGTCTTATTCTTTCTCAGATGGTAGGATGAGATTGTCAGTAGGCAAAAAAAAATCCACCTGCGCCTATTGTTAGGGCCCCAACTAGGGGTCAGGGCAGGGGCCAACATGGGGGTCGAGGCTTAGCATGAGCTGTGGTACCAGCTCGAGGTCGGCCAAGGCATGATCACTAGATCCTGATATTGAGATTGAGGATCTAACACATTAGATAAAGGGTCTGGGACCAGCTCAGGCTCTAATAGGATTTGTGGCCATATGAGTTCTTCAGGATACTATGGTCCATATTTTGAGATTTCTAGAGGGTATGTAACAAGAATGGGTATGGTCAGGTACTGTGAGTGGTTCTTAGGTTAGAAATAAGGCCTAGACTTCAGCCCAGGTATCGAAACAGTGTGTTCATGTTTGGGGGACATAACCTATAGCTGTGGCTCTTCATTTAGAGGTTTTGCTAGTCCAAGTTGCCATTCAGCCTATTACAGTTAGGTCAATCATGAATGCTGTGGAGAAAAAAATGCTTGGTTGGTTATTAGGTTGGGTCCTACTAGATTTAATAGTTTTCTGGGAAGTATGCTTATGAGTTTCTAGTGAGCTATCATTAAAGGTTCTATAACCTTGAGTTAGTAGAGTCGAATAGGGTAGATTACACTATATTTCAAATGGAGGGGCCAACTAAATAGTGGTAAAGAGAATATCTCATGTGTAGGCCAGATGGTTTACCTATGATGTCTTTGTCATAGTGCTCTAAGACTTTTTTAGGGAAATAAGTTCCCCCATAGTATAAGAGAGAGGTTGTGAGATGAGTTTACTGATTTACATTGGGGTTCTATATCAGTTTTAGAGTACGAAATGGGATTCCATGGGTTGG
The DNA here is from genome assembly GCA_031232105.1 of Capsicum rhomboideum. Lineage (NCBI taxonomy): Eukaryota > Viridiplantae > Streptophyta > Magnoliopsida > Solanales > Solanaceae > Capsicum > Capsicum rhomboideum. Next base: position 38,422,686 of record CP124719.1, on the reverse strand, counting down.
TTAGACATATTGCTATGATTTTACTAATAGAGCATAAGAGGGTTTGAAGATTTATTAGGGGCTTAACTTTACTACTCTGTTTGGCGACAAAGCATTTAGTGGTATTTGGGTCTACTTTCATTCAAGTCATTGATTATGCATGGACTTTTAAGAGTATACATTGTGTGGACTATGAAGGCATTGACAAGAGGCATCACGGGAAGTGCAGTTTTAATGGTTCTCAGTCTAGAGGTAGGGGTTTCCATGGTAGAGGTTATCATCAACACTTTTGTCCTAGTAGGTTCGTATAGGAAGTACTACATATAGGTTATAACATGCAAAGCGATCAATGCTCTGGTCAAACTTCTCAGGGTTTATATTCTGGGTGTTTAGGCCATGGTGGCCATATTAATTTAGTATGGTGTTTGCATCAGGGTACTTCTAGTGGAGAGTTATATAAGTGTGTTGAGTTGGGGCATTTTGCTAGGTATTATCCCAGGTTCAAACATGGCAGGTAGTAGGGTCAACAGGTTGAGCCCGCCCCCAAGACTCTATTAGAAATCGGCTAGAGGCGGTGTGCAGAGTAGTAGTGGTGGCCCCTAGGTTACTAGAGGTAGGTCTCATCCAGGTTTGGCAAGTGGTCATGTTTTTACTTGATTTGAGGGCATACACTGTTATTTGTATTCTTTTCCAGGTAGGCTATCGGCAAAGGCTGAGGATAAGGCTTCAGATTCTATCATCACAGGTACGATCTCTATTTGTCATCTACCAAATTCTGTGTTATTTGATTTGAGGTCTATATATTCTTATGTATCTGCCTACTTTGATACTCATATGGATTTGTTATATGGGTCTTTGCATGTGCTTATGCGTGTAACTACTCCTATAGTTAATTCTTTATTAGTGGATCACATATACCAGCCTTGTATGGTGACTATCTTAAGATATGACACTTGGTTAGACCTTGTTATCCTAGACATGGTTAATTTTGTTGTGATTCTAGGCATGTATTGGTTGTTTCTCTATCATGTAGTCTTGGATTACTTTTTTAAGAGTGTTACACTAGGATAACAAGCATCCCTCAGATTGTGTGGAGTGGTATTGATAGCCATGTGCCAAGAGGGGTTATATTGTTTGTGTAAGCAAGGCTATTAGTAAGGAAAGGGTGTTTTACTTATCTAACTTATGTTTGAGATACTAGTGTTGACACTCCTTTACCTGAGTCAGTTCCTATGATTAGTGAGTTTCCCGATGTATTTCCTACATATCTACCTGGTCTTCTGTTAGATCATATTATTGACTTTGGTATTGATATTGAGCCAAACTCTCAGCCCATTTGTATTTCGCCATATTAGATGGCACTAATAGAGTTGATGGAATTAAAAAAGCATCTTCAGGATCTTTTTAGTAAGAGGTTTATAAGGCCTAGTGTTTCTCCATGGGGTGCTTTTGTTCTGTTTCTGAACAAGAAAGATGGTACTTTACATATGTGTATTGACTACCATCAACTGATGTAACTATTAATATTAACTATCTGATGTCATGTATTGATGAATTGTTTGACCATTTCTAGGGTGTAATTATGTTTTCTAAGATAGATTTAAGGTCAGGCTATAACCAATTGAGGATCGAGGTAGCAGACATTCCTAAGATCGCCTTTAACACTTGTTACAACCACTATAAGTTCTTGGTTTTGTCTTTTGGTTTGACCAATGCCCCAACAACATTTATTATTTTGATGAACATAGTGTTCAGACTGTACTTATTTATTATAGTGTTCATCGATGACATCCTAGTCTTCTCGAGGAGTAGGGAGGAGCATGAGCAGTATTTATGAATTATGCTTTAGACTTTGCAAGTTCAAAAGTTGTATGCCAAGTTCTCTAAGTTTGAGATTTGGCTTAAGTCTGTGGCATTCTTGGGGCATGTAGTGTCCAAGGACAGGATTATGGTGGGTTCAACAAAGATTGAGGCAGATTGTGATTGGCCAAGCCTATTTCTCCTATTAAGGTTAGTAGTTTTGTTGGATTAACATATTACTATAGATAATATGTGAAGGGGTTTTCTTTGATTGCAACACAGTTGACTAGGTTGACTTGAAAGAATGTCCCTTTTCTAGTGGTGCAACAAGTGTGAGGCGAGCTTTCTGAAGCTCAAGGCCTTATTGACTTCGGCTCTGATTCTGACACTTCCTATGGAGGGCCAGGGGTTTATCATCTATTTTGATCCTTCTAGAGTTGGTTTGGGTTGTGCGTATATGTAATAGGTTAGAGTTATTATATATGCTTTTAGGTACCTAAAGCTTCATGAGAGAAACTACCTTACTTATGACTTGGAGTTGGCGGCGTTAGTCTTTGCATTGAATATTGGAGTCACTATCTATATGAGCTTTATTATGAGATATTCGCTGACCATCATAGCCTATAGTACATTTTCATCCAGAAGGACTTTAATTTGAGACATCACAGGTGGATGGAGTTGCTTAAGGACTATGATATTTTGATTCTTTACCAATCGGGGATGGTAAATATATTAGCAAATGCCTTGAGTAGGAAGGTGGTGATTATGGGGAGTTTGGTATTTCTGGTAATTGATGAGTGACCTTTAGCTTTGGACATTCAGTCCTTAGCTAACCAATTGGTTTGACTTGATTTTTTTGAGCCCAACAAGTTCTTACTTATGTGGCATCTAGGTACATGTTATTGGAGAAGATTTAGGCATAGTAGTTCAAGGATGCGAGATTGAGGGTTATTTGAGATAAGGTGATGAGGTTCGAGGTTAGGAAGGCGACCTTAGATCCAGAGGGTTTTTTGAGGATCAAGGGTCATATTTGTTTTTCTAAAGTTAGAGACTTGATTAGGTGGATAATGAAGGAGGCCCATTGTTCCAGATATTTTATTCATCCGGGAAGCAAAGATATATTGGGACTTAAGATAATATTACTGGTGGTGTAGGATTAAGATGGGTATTGTAGAGATTTGTGTATGGGTGCTTGGATTGTCACCTCGTGAAGTACGAGTACTTGAGGCTTGGTGGTTTGACTTAGAGGCTACCCATTCCTAAGTGGAAGTGGGAGTGGATAAATGTGGATTTCATGATAGGCTTGCCGCATACTTTCTGGATTTGATTCTATTTGGGTCATCATTGAGTTTTACTAATTCAACTCACTTCTTGTGGTTTTAAAATTCTTACCATTTAGAGAGGTTAGCTCAAATCTATATCTGTGAGATACTCTATTTGCATGAAATGTCTGTTTTTATTATATCTGACCGTGGTACTCAGTTCACATCATCCTTTTGGAGATCGATTCAAAAAGAGTTAGATACCCGAGTAGAGCTTAGCACAACTTTTCACCCTCAGGATAACGGTTAGTATAAGCCGATAATTTAGGTTCTAGAGGACATGCTTTGAGCTTTTGCTGTTGATTTCAATTAAACCAGTTTTTATCCTTAACGGAGTTTGTATATAATAATATCTACCATTCGAGTATTCAGATAGCTCTATTTAAGGTATTATATGAAACTAGGTATAGGTCTCCAGTAGGTTGGTTTGATGCTTTTGAGGTTGGATCGTGAGGCTCCAATCTATTGCTTGATTTTTTGGACAGGGTTCTGGTAATTCAACAAAGGCTTCATACAATTCAAAATAGGCAGAAGAGCTATGCCTATAGAAGAGTGTAAGACTTGGGAGTTTATACAGATATTGCCCATGAAGGGCATGATGAGGTTCGAGAAGAAGGGCAAGCTCAACCTTAGTTTTATTGGCCCATTTGAGATACTACAAATGTGCTGGTAATGTGGCATATGAGTTAGCTTTGCCTTCATACCTTTTTGGGTGTTCTACTTGTGTTTTATGTGTCTATGTTGAGTCAGTACATTACGGTGAGTCTCACATTCTTTAGTGGGATTCAATTCAGTTGGATGAGAGTTTAGGTTTTGAGGAGCTGGTTGCTATTTTGGATAACAGGTCCAGAAGCTGAGGACTAAGGAGATTCCATCAGTTAAAGTGTAGTGGAGGTACTACCCCATTAAGGAGGCATATACTAAGTAGGTCATAAAGTCTAGATATCCTCACCATTTTGAGCCTTAAAGGTACCTCTTATTCCTCGACTTTTGACTATGAAAGTCCCTTTTAGTAGTAGATGATGTAATGACCCTCCAGGTCATTTTTGTAATTTTGTGTTTTTCACATTTTACCATGGTTTCTATAGAGTATTCGTGGTCTACTGAGATGGGTGGTCGGTTGGCTTTTTGGCAAGGTTTTCTGTTTTGGTACTTTTAAAGTTGAGAAGTTTACTTCAGTCAACATTTCTAGTAAACGAACTCGAATGAGAATTCCATCAGTTACGTTAGCTTTGAAACATAGATTTGGGTTAGGGGGACTTGTGGTTTGGGTCTAAAGGCTTTCAGACTCATTTCGGGCACTTAGTTTGGTTTAGTGATTTTGGAAAAGTGTTGATTTCGGTCAATATTTCATCAAGAGAACCTCCATTGGTCTTTTCATCAATTCCATTTAGTCTGGAGTGCTATTTCCAGTTGAGTAGCATACCTGGTTTGTATTCAAAATAATCTGAATGAATCTCAAGGGTCCATTTAGGGTTATTTTTGACTTAAAGTTTCTTCTGGGTTTTAGTTGTTGGTGCAACATCTTTTTCCTTTTCTTATTCGCAAGGATGTCATCAAACTTGTGAAGTCTAAAAAGTCGATCCTCATATTTTCTAAGAAGGGATTGTTGGGTCCAGGTTTGGGTCGTTCTTTACGTTCATGAAGGAACCCATCGCAATAGCAATAGGTTAGACCTGTGTGGTTCCGCATTCACAAATACTTGGGAGCTTACGAACTCTTTCTTGAGGGATTTTGGTAATGTAGGATTAGGTTTAATTTAAATTTTATGGAATTATTGGCTTGTTTTGGAGACTTTAGAGTAATATTTCTCATTTGAGCTTTAGTTTAGAGTACTTTGTTAGTGTTAGGCCTAGATTTTGAATTGTTAGTCTAGGATCAGGGTAGGATTTTGTGGTATTACGATTTTTTCCATGATTATTTTTATTCTATATTGCATTTCTTCCCGTATTTATTTATGCCTATGCCATGAGATTGTGGGCCTGACGCCGAGGTTTTGTAATGACTGGACTCCAGGTTAGTTATGGTTGTGGTATGGAGGCGATTTTACCCTATTTTGTATATTCGAATACATATACATACATACATACATACATATATATATATATACACACACATATATATATATGTATGTATGTATATGTATATATACTTGAATCTAGGCATTCACATTCATACATACATACATATACATGGGTTATGGTACAATTTGGAGGGAAAAACACTGATTTTCAGCATTTAAAAGAAATTGTAATACTTTGATCACTGATTATGATTTATGGGAGGATAGTACCACCTTTATTACTGGTTTTTATTTTGAAAAACTTGTGCCACCTTTAAATTTTGTAAGAGGGAAGTTTTTGGACCATTTCTCCGTTTACTTTTCTGTTGATGAGTCTGAGGCATGATTCTGGGATTGCATTGGTTGATGAGTTCGAGGGATTTGCGGGCGGCCTGAGGGATAGTTCTGGTTTTCCTTTTATGCATCGGTCACTTATTGCATGGCATTATCTCATACTGCATGCCACCAAAAAATCATATATATATACTGGTGTATTACTATTATTATTATTTCCATTTTATTCAGGTTGTGTTTTAGACTTCATGTAGGGCCATTTTGTATATTTTTTATATGTTGCTTACATATGTGTGTGTATATATAGTAGCCCGTTGTTCCTATTTCCATTTCTTTTATTGTTATTAGCTTATTGCTTACTATATTTGACTATGTGTTTTGGCTTACCTACTGGGGAGTTGTAGTAGGTACCATCATGGTGTAGTTTCTAGCCATGGCAACGTGGTATCAAAGCCTTAGGTTCACCAGTTTAACTGGCACAAGAGAAAGTTCCTAGTAGAGTCTTGTAGATCGGTACGATGACTTCTGTATCCTATCTTCAGCACGCTATAGGGAATTCTTACAAAAATTCTATCTTTTCACTCCTTATTATATGTTCTTATCTCTATCGATTTCGAAATCTTATTTATTTCATTCTTTCTCAGATGGCTAGGAAGAGATTGTCAGCAGGAGAAGGTGAGCTTTCTGCACCTATTGCTATGGCCCTAGCTAGGGGTCAGGGCATATGCCGACCTAGGGGTTGAGTCTAGGCATGACCTGTGGTACCAACTCTAGGCCAGGCTAGGGAACTATCACAAGAGCGTAAGATTGAGATCAAGGATGTACCATATCAGATAGAGGGCATGTGACCAACCCAGACTCCAGCAGGATTTGTGCACTAGCTCTTCAGGATACTATGGTCCAGATTCAGAGCTTTCTAAAGGGTATGTCACAGGGAGGGGTATTATCGGGTACTCTGAGTGGTTCTCAGGTCAGAGATGAGGAACAATCTTAATCCCAGGAAGCAGCCCAAGGTGTTTAAGTTCCAAGGGCACAACTTGCTGTTATGGTTCTTGATTTAGTGGTTTTGCCATTGCCGATTGTCGCTCAGCCTATTGCAGCCAGTCCAGTCATTACTATTGAGGAGCAAAAGATGGTTGGTCAATTTTTCAGGTTGGGTCCTCCTAGAATTTTTGGTGCTCCTGGAGTGGATACTTATGATTTTCTAGTGAGCTATCAGGAGAGGTTGCATAACTTTGGGTTAGTGGAGGCGCACGGGGTGGACTACACCAAATTTTAGATGAAGGGACTAGGTAAAGAGTGGTTGAGAGAATATCTCAAGTGTAGGCCAGCTAGGTCACCTATGATGACTTGTACATAGTTATCCAAGATTTTCTTAGGGAAGTATGTGCTTCACAGTATGAGAGAGACTTAGTCTTTGAAAGGGATTTGTGATTGGAAAAGTAGAATGCGATAGGTTGGCTCATGTTGAACATGATAGCTTTGGATAGAATCCGACCCTTGTCTTTGCTAATTTTTGGAGCTTCCTCCTAAAGTTTTTCTTAGTTTTTAGGAGATACCTTAGCATATCTCAGGATGTTTTAACCGAATGCGCCATAGTCATCCAGTTTTGTCAGCTTGTACTTTGGAGTTTTACACTATAATTCTTTTTGTCATTGAAGAGAGGGAGTAGAAATTTCTTATTTTAAAGGGACCAAGCCTTATATAGGCTAACTATGTATTCCGTCAAGGAAAATAAGTTCTCAAGTAGTTAAAATCATTATCCATGGCTTTCAACTCAGATATACTTTTCCTAACTTGATCGAGGAAACCAACTAAAAACATACATGTCGAATTCTAAAACATATTTGAACTGACAAGGCCAAACCATAAAAAGTCTAAGATAAAAAAACAACTCATAATGTAAGTAAATAAGCAAGGCAATCAAGGCCACTTATTAGATAACAACTACTCACTAAGCCGACAAGGCCACACATGACTCATCAAACATACAACACCTATCTACAAGCCTCTAGGAATAAAGTGCTAACACATTGTTGATACATGGTCTCGACCTACCTCTGAACTATATATATCAAATCACAATTTTAAATTAGCAACCCCAAAAAGAAAGGAGCTTGCCAATCATCCATTGAAGTCGAATACACATAAAGAGGATCTATGTCTACTTGTGACCGAAACCTGAATGACATGAATTCAACACCTCTCAGGCAATGTGGACATCAATACGAAAGAATGTACCGAGTATGTAAGGTGATATAATAACTAAAATAGCATAATCAAAACTAAAAGTATAACATACTAGATGTAAGAATAAATAGTGATTCGAAACAACATTACTTGTCCCTGCCTCGAATCACACCATAGTAATAACACAACCACACGTAGCCTCGAAGGCTCGGTACACATCTGAAGGCAATCTCTTACTATAAAAATGAGTAAATGATAATGAATGTAATGTAATGCATAGTACTGAAGGCAACACTCATAGTTCCGAAGGCACCTCGTATAGCCCTAAATGCAAAAATCATAGCCCATAGGCATCTTAAATATAATTGAAGGAAACAATCATAGCCAGTAGGCATCTCACGTAGACTTGAAGGAAACTATATCTATAGATGCAAAACTTATATCCTGAAGGCATTTTGTGAAGTCCCAAAGGCAATTAGATCTATAAATGCAACACTAATAGCCTGAATACATCTCGCATATCCTTGAAGGCAAATATATCTATAAAAGTAACACTCATATCTCAAAGGCATTTTGCGTACCTCCAAACACAACTCAATCAATAAATGCAATACTTATAGCATGAAGGCATCTCACATAACCCCGAAGACAACTAGATCAATAAATGCAATACTCATATCCCAAAGAAAACTTGTGTAGCCCCAAAGGAAAAATAATAAAGACACATGCCATATGTATGTGTATAGATGCAAAGTAACAAAACCATAGGCAATATGTATGTAAATATGCATTCTTTTGCATCACAACCAGACACAAGATCGATACAATTGAATATGAGTTCTTAACAAAGAATAATTCCAACATCAAATTGAGATATCTACAACCAACTCTTTGATAGAATGCTAGACCCAAAATCGTAGAACTCAAGAAATCATGCCAAACAAAATAAGTAATAGCCTTCACATACCTTACTTTAGGACTTCCTCTCTTATATCGTGACAATAACGTCCATCAATGAAAAGTTTTGTCTAGAACATTGTAAGAAGCTAACTAAGAGGTAGGTGGTGCCGACAATACAATAATAATTTATGAGTGGGAAGCTTGATAAATATGATAAACAAATGGTGTACCGCCACAATATGTTTTTTCCTTTCTTCCCCAAAATTATCTCCTGACCTTTCCATGAGGTAAAACTTACTAAATCCATCTATACTTCAGAATATGCAACCCATTACACAACCCAAATAATTATATAAACTCAAACTATCAGCTTCCAAACACCATCCCATGAGTTTATCATGTAGAACTTACCTAGAACGTACACATAGTCCCATAAATAATATTGGGGATAGAGAACATTCCTTGATTTTTATCTGGGAAAACTACAACAAATTGGTTCCTTTTAGTACGATAATTCATCTTGAATATAATCTCAAACGACTTGATGTAGATGTTCATTTTCTCTTTCAATGATCAAATATAGCGTCAAAATATTCTTCCGAATGAATCCGCTTCAACGTTCATATATATATATATATATATATATGTATGTATGTATGTATGTATGTATGTATGTATATAGGAAACCTTAACTTTAAATAAAAAACAAAAGAAAGTGTAGTCCAACCCTGTATATGTACTTATATGAGAGGCTTGAGGTGATCAAATTGGATGATATGAAAATAAAATGGCTATCACTAAGTAAAAGTTGTAGCCACTGTTACAGACAAATGTTGTTGCATTCTTCCTCTATTTTCATGTTGAAGTAGAGGTATCAGCACCATACCCCTTTTATCCATTCACTTGAATGGGGTCTATAACACAGATACAGTCGGGTATTGCGTAGATTCATCGTAAAACACAAATAACTTTTTGACTCGAACTCTAGCTGACGAGCAGTAGCATAGCCAGAAGTTTCAGAAAGGGTGTTCAAACTTTTAATAGTTAAATAATTTTAGTATGAATGGAAACACACTACTAAAAAATAGTGAAAAACCAACCTCCTGAGGTTGATTTGTAAAAATATTCTTTTTTCCAAAATCACCTTCAACAAGTCGATTTCTTTTTTAAAAATACTACAAAAATTAACTCCAGAATTCATTTTTAAAGAATAAAGATTTATTTTTGAAAATAATCAATATCTCGAGATTGATCTTTGTTAAAAAAACTAAAAATGACCTTTTTTACACAAAAAATTAAATTTGAAGAGTATAATTTTTTTAAAAAATATATTAAACCAACAAACACCAATAGTACAGTGGTAGAAATGGATCGTACCACAGTAAAAATGGATTTGGAACCCCTAATAATGCATTTTATTATTAGCCTAAATTTACAGAATCAAATGAGAAAAAAAGAAGTTCAAGATATATCAATTTTTTTTGGCTAATTAGGATATTATTTAAAACAAAGAGACACGTCCATTGGGAATTCACAATGATTTTTTACTTTTAAAAGAAAAAATACTGGTATTCTTTGAGAAATAAACGTAGGCCCATATAAAATTTTAAAACATAAAAACAACTATAAAACGAGACTAGAATCTTAAAGCAAAGCACCTTCAAAATGTCTGACAAGACCTGAATTCTTAGTGCAAAGCCATAAACATTGGGTAATTCACTTAGTTCTGACAATGGAGTTCAAGCTATTACATATAATCTATAAAATAGATTTTTATTTATAAATTTAGTATAATTTTCCAACAAACGATGTTCATCTAACTATCCTTGGAACACTATAGCTCCGCCCCTTTTGATGATAACTTTATTTAACTAGAAACTAGATTCAAGGACCTTTAATTTGATAGGTACTAGACCCCATAACTTCATATAGATTGGGAGATATGCTTGTTCCAAGTCGAATCACATATGAGATTATTTGAAATACTTCCTCGTAATGAATCCTTCAACTTGATGTTTTTGTTTCAAGACTCCCTTTGTCCTTTAACTTTGGTCTAACACTTTAAGTGTGTTAATATAAGTGTTCTTTGGTATAATTATCCATTTACAACCTTATCTCCCGATTTCATACTAATTTGTAAATGTTTACAAGTCCCACATGTACTTTAGGTAACAAAGTATTGCAAAACAAGTAACATAAAAAACATGGGTTGTTACATCCTTCTCCCTTTAGGAACATTCATCCCCGGATGTGGACAATATGCACTATTATGTCTTGGAAATTCTAAAATTGTTAGCAAAGCCTCCTCAATAAAGCAGACTATCCCACACCTACCAAACAACCCAAAAACAGTCCCTATAGTTCATAGGGCCACTAACAGCTAACAACACATTGGGCCTCACATGGTCATCTACGACACATAATCATATCTTAAATTGGAACTTACCTCATACACTATAACTCTCCTCCTGAAAATGTTGTAACACCTTAAATTAGAGTTGACCACTTCTAACTCTGCATGATGATAAATTGGCAATTTGCAACTTATTTGTCCAAAAATCGATGAGAAATCAAGTCCTCAATGCCAATTTGAGTTAATTTTAATGTTACTTTAGTTGTTTTTCAGGATTGAAGCCAAGAAATGGTTGATAAAGCATAAGGAAGTAAAAAGATAGAGAATTCGAGCTAAAAAGCAAAGATGGCATCACCTAAGACGTTTGGCGGATCGCCAAACATCACAACGGATCACCAAACTTAAGGTTTTTCACCAAAGTTAACAGCTCATTCAATTCCAAAGGAAATAGTTCAGGAATAAGGATGAAGAGTTTGGTGTATCACCATGTAGTTCAGCACTGGTTGAAGTCCATCACCAAAGTCAATAGTTGCCAACCACTGAAGCTCATGTTCAAAGCTAGTTTGACAATAAAGACTCACTTCGGTGCATCATCAATGAGTTCGGAGATGTTATATGTCCTTCGCCGAAGTGAGAACGATGGTAGTTTTGTAAATTCTTGGCCCATTTTTGCTTCAACTATAAAAGGTTTCTTGACAGCTTTTAACCCTATCTTTTGCTAAAATTAAGTTCTAGAAACTTGTAATTAAAACCCTAAGGTTGGGATTATTCTATTTCGTTGTTTTCTACATTGGATTTAGATTTTTTACTTGTAAATATTTGGATTCGATGGAAGATTTCAATGGGTATAATTTCTCTTTCTCTTACTATGCTTGGCTAATTTCCCCAACTTGGGGTTGTGTTATGATTGAGTAGTGATTATTACATGGGTAGTGTTTATTTTCTTTTCTAATTAATTAATTGTTATGGGTTTATCTATTACTCCATGTTCTCAATCAAAAATTGGAGGTTGCAAACTCTAATTAAGCTAAGATCCTTTATCATCCTTGACAGAGGGGATAAGGGTAAGGAGTAATGGTTAACAATAACTTGATTATTATCATTTAATGATAGATCTTAGATATAACGCTATCAAATTGAGATATTTGATTGGTTATGAAAAAAAAACATGTGAGGTGTTTGAAAGAACCCACATATGAAATTAGTGTTTTATTGAAAGATTAACATTAAGACTCAAAATCTAGCCTACCCATGACTTTAGTTGAATTGAAGTAAATGTTCACTTACATATGTATGCATTCACACTCATGATGGCATAACCCCAACTTAACTTGTTATTTGATTACAACTCTCTAGTACTCGTTCTTGCAAATCACACTTACGATAGATAATTTAAATCTAAAAGCATTCAAAACAAACCCCTATTTTACTTTTATTGAATTTTAAAGATTAGAGAAAGCATTAGGTGAATTATCACACTCTAAGGTGAACCTATCTTATTCATTACCTGTAGAATCAATCCCGACTCAGAGTTGGGTAAATATATTGCTAGCGATCGCGTACATCATATTGGTGTAATTTAGCATAATCAAAATGGCGCCGTTGTTGAGGAATGGAAATTAGAGTTCATATTTTGTAGTGTTATGAATCACTTGTGTTAGCTGTAGTTTGAATTTAATTTGTTTGTTGTTTTTGTTTTATTTAGGTAAAAGTATGAGCCAACACGGTAATATTAGTCAAAATGGTAGTGATACCACGACTTATTATGGGAAATACGAGGATGAGGACCATTTGGGATATGTCAAAAGGTTTAGTGATATTCATCTACCACCCACGGTAGGCAATGCAGCTTTCCATGTTACTAGCGTCATGCTCCGATTGCTCCAAATGAAGGGAATGTTAGGTGGTCAAGCACATGAAGACTCACACATGCACTTAAAGAATTTTATTGATGTTTTCACTCCTTTTGACATCGTAAACATCTCCTAAGAGTCCATCTGGTTCTGATTGTTCCTATTCTCATTGATGGGAGAGACGGTGACTTAGTTGAAGGAGTTACCTGAAGGGTCTATTACTTTATGGGTTGAGCTAACAAAAGCCTTTCTCTATAGGTTCTTTCCTCCATATTGTATGCTTTAACTTCGAGATGAGATAAAAAATTTTTGCCAAGTAAGCTGTGAACCCTCCATGAGGTATGACTAAGGTTTAAGAAAAAGTTACTTCAATGCCCCAACCATGAACTATAAGATAAGATGTTGCTCCAAATCTTCTATTTGTGTTTGGATTATTTAAATAAGACTGCAGCGGACAACTTAGCCATAGGATCTATGATGAACCAAACATTTGGGATTGTAATGGGCTTGCTAGACCAAATGATGAAGAAAAATTAAGCTTGACACATACGAGATGTCGAGGTGGACATGAAGGGTCCGTCCATGTCTTATATTATCCAAGAACAAAGGAGAAAGAATGAAGAAAGAGATGAAAACATGACAAAGATTATGAAAAAATGGATCTCTTGATGAAGCATTCATAGGGTCAACCCCCAAAATGGTTAATGCCATAACTTTAAGAGAAACTAGAGATTATGAGGATGATGATGCTGATTTACTTGACGAAGAGATACATTTCATATCAAATCAAATGGGGGGTTCCTGACCTACCTATTAAAGGCAAGGGGGAATCAAGGTCGGAAGAATAGAGATATAGATTGGAGGGATAATAATCGAGAGTGGAGAGATTGTGACTGTGATTGGAGGGAAAATGAACATGTGATAGATCAAGATTAGATGGATAAGGATTGTGATCATGATAGATATGTCCCACATCATGATATATAAAAGGCAAAGAGTCCAGTTCCATAGATTCAGAAAGCTACAAAAAGGAAGATGTGCTTGCAAGAATCCTCATGGGTGTTGAAGGGATCGATAAGATGATCAAAGAAATAAAGAGTGACTTTTCTTCATTAAAGCTAATGGTCACATCCCATATGGATTTGGTTAAATAACTTGATTCCCAATTGATCCAGATCTCAGCTCACTTTAACCCTAGACAAAAGGGAGGGCTCCCTAGTAACACCATAATAAATCCCAAGAATAATGCTTAGTGTATGGACATTGTCACTAGGAGATACACCACTTGGTGATGGTGTAGTTGACCTGGATGACCCCAATAATAAGGTGGTTATAGAGCAAGCATGTGTAAAGATAAAAAGGGTTGACAAGCCAGATGAAGAAGTTCCTATTCCCAATGATTCAACTATTAAAAAATGGGGAGGGATTGAAAAGGTGGTTGAGAATTAAGAGGAACAACAAATGGTAAATGAAAATTTCTCAAAATCAAAAGAAATCCCGGTTGCTTCAAAGCCATAAATCAAGATACCTCCACCTTTGCCACAAATACTCAAGAAGAAGGAGGACGATACTAAATTCAAAAATTTTCTCTCTAAGTTCAAAAATTTGTCCATAAATATCCCATTGGTAGAGTGATATGAGCACGGTTAGCTTGGAGCATATTAAGAGAGGCTTCCACATATGGATGATAGCTTGAAGCCTAGAGAAAGGGGCTTCCACATATGTATGATAGCTTGGAGCTAGAAGGAAGCTATGGAGCAACAAATACACAATCCATGGGAGATAAAGATGCTAGTTGGGCAATCAAAAAGGGCCTTTGTGGTTTATTTCCAAAATAGTCACTTTTGGGCTATTTTTGTATTAGGCTATTTTTGTAAAGGCAATTACAATAAGTAGTTGCCTTATATATTTTCATAGTTATATTTTGGATAAATGAATTGTCTTGAATATATTTGATAGTTGGTTACTCTAGATTAGGGTAGTGATTTGGTTCAATTCCAATTGTTAGCTTAGATCAACTGATTAAGGTGGATTTTTGAATTGCTTGTGTTATCTTCTTTGCTTGATTGATCATCGAGTGATAATATTGTGGATTCAATTTGGTTTCTCATGCATGTGATTGAGTTCTATTCTTTCTTGGTCTATTTGTGAATTTATTTAGGCCTTTCTTTCTTCTATTATCATCTCTTTTTTCTAATCTATCCCTCTATCTTCAATTTGTATTGTTTAATTCCACATTTTGATATTGATTCTAGTTATCTGATTTGGATCCTTATCATTTTGGTATCAGATCTTAGACTAAAGAAATGTTCCAACAATTCTTAATCCTAGGTTTATAAATCTGAAAATTGTATCAAAATTCTTTTGGGTCAAATATTTGAAAATAAAAAAAATCATGCGATTCATGTTTTTGTTTGAGTTTCCAACACTAGATTCGTGTTTGTCTAGTGTTTAAGGGTATAAATCTAAAATTTGGCTTGGTTTGGAGTTGTTTGAAAATTTCACCGTTGTTGAGCTTGAAAAAGCTTGAAGAAGGTGAAGTTAGTTTGTTGATTTAGGCAAAATTGGAGGTTCAACTGTGTTGGGTTTTTTTTTCTAGTCAATTGGAGCTCGAATCTAAAATTTGAAGGTAAAAAAAGTTAAATTTCACTAGGGTCAATTTTGGAGTTCATGGTGTTCTTCAAGGTTTGAAGAAATTGCAAGTGAGTTTAATTTTTGGGAGCAATTGGTTTGAAATTGGATTCTAAGAATTATTGGAGTTTGTTCGAGGTGTTGAAAGAAACTCGTGTTTAAAATTTCATGTCAATCAGAGTTCGTCTGATTGTGGTTGAATTTTTGAATGTTCATAGTGTTCATAACTTGTTGAAGAAGAACATTCTAAAAGTTGATTTTAATCCAAAAAGCAAAGCAAGAGAAAGTGCAAATGATGTTTGTGGGCCCCAAAGGAGTACAAAAAATATCTAAAAATTTGAGGAAAAAAAGATTAATCAGCTTTTTTTTGTGGGCCAATCTGTGGCATACAACTGTTCCAGGTCCTACCTAAGCCCCTGTCAGCATCAACTACATCAACTACACACGCGCACCAGCAAAGCACGCAGGAAGCACGACTTCCATGTGCGAGTCGAGGACCAGACGACTTCTATATTGCGAGCTGACGATAATCCAGCTTCCCCTCCCAGCCACTTTCTTTGTGGCTTCAGCCCCTCCAACTGTCCTATTGCCAACTTCCACCCTGCCAATGGCTCCAGCACCCTCCTGTGCAGTTCCATAGTTGGAAACAATGCTTTTTCAAGCATTTTTTCAAGATTTTTTCTATGGATTTCAACCCAACTTCTTCCTAAATAATTTTCTAACTCCTAATCTTGGTAAATTAGTTTATTTTCATTAATTCTACCTTCTTTTAGGTTCATAACTTGATTTTTGTTAGTAGATTACCCTACTAAATATTATCAAGTTCTTTGTGTCCTATTTTTTTCTTGTGCTTTCTTTGTGTGATTTTCTAGTTTTATTTCATAGATTAATTTCTTGATTCAAATCCTTTTAGATTTATTTGTGTCGTCCTTCTTTCAAGAGTTATATGGATCTTTTCCTCCACAATGATATATTGTCTTGAATTAATTTAGCGGAGCTAGTAACACTATAAATTTGGGAAAGAAGCCATAGAAGGTGAGTTGAGAGTTCATATACGAGTGACATGATTACTAACTCATTTGCTAGTTTTCTAGGTACAAAAGGTGATATAAGGGAGAATGTCATCCATAGCTTCAGATTATTGTGGAGATTAGTGACTATGCTTGTAGCAACATGAGCTATGTGTACAGTGATGATGAGCCATATGAGGATTCTTTGAGTGCTTGTGAACAAAGTAATGAAGCTCATGAGTACGATGGTGAAGCCTATAAAGGATATGATGGTCCAACAGATTATGATCGACATGGTGATGAAGATTACTACATCGGACACAAATATGAGATGCATGGAGCTTATGGCTATTGTGATGATATTGAAGGGGTAGAGGAACCTTGTTTCAACTTTTCAAACTTCACACCATGGATATGAAGACGATGTGAGGTATAAGGCTTTTTCCCATAAGTCATATGAACACCTTGAAGAGGGTTGTGCCAGAAGGGGGAGGTAGTGATGGTGCATGTCCTTCTTCATCTTGTGCTTCTTTTTATCCTAATCAAAGGGGTATAGATTTATGTGTAGGAACAATTCATAGATGTCATGCAAACCATTAAGAGGTACATTCTCTACTTCTTAGAATGCAAGAACTTACACCTCTTATCCTAGTTCTGATATGTGTTCTCCATGTGTTAATAATGTTAGAGGAAGGGTCAGAGGACCAAAAAGCCATAAAAGTAGAGGGAATTCATTATTCAAGATGTGTATGATCGAGAGAGGCACATTCTTAGTACAAAAGTGACAAGTGAACTGCTTCCAATTAGGGAGTTTGCACATTTGAGTACACAAGAGTTGGGTGCCTCCATGCAAAGAACTCTTTACAAGATCTCCCAATTGGTCTCCAAGCTTAAAACTATAGAGTCGAAAGCAAATCAAGCTACTCCTTGTGGGAATGCGATTGAGGAGGAGTAAATGAAAGAAATGAAGGATACTTCTAGCAACTGAAAGTGGATGCTAGAGTTGAAGGGATCTTCAAACCTTTCATAAGGGACCCTTGGCACTTGTCCAAACTCCAATAAAATTGAGAGACAAAAGATTGAGAGGAGTAAGGGTGTGATATGTGACAACTCTAAAGTGCAAAAAGGAGAGGTTGTGAGGAGTGATATGAGAGGGTCATTACAAACTTATATTAACTTTGTAACCTCTCTTCCTTTTATAGTTGCCTTAATTCTTGTGTAGGTATCCTTGGAAACAAGCCTAGTGAGGCACTTCGAGCAATAAAGAATCATGAGGTGCTAAAAATCTTCCCAAATAAGAGAATGTGATCCAATGTTGAAAAGCAAGGTGAATGCAATCCTTCTTATGAGTTACAAGGTAACAAAGCTAAACCTTACACTTTGTTGAAAGTGAAAGATCATTGCATGGCTAGTAGCCAATTGAGTGTAAGTGATAGCTTATATTCATATGAGATTAATGATTCTTTGCCACATAGTGATAATGTATTTGTTGAGAGTGTTCATACACTAGTTGATACTATTGATGACCGAATTGATTCTTCTTATAAGATCAATTTATATCTACCTAGTGTTGACACTTGTGCCTTGAATAATCATACATTATCATGTGATTCTTTGCCATGTTTTGATAATTTGTATGTTGAGAATATGGATACACTAGTTGATCCTATTGATAACCAAATTGATTCTTCTAGTAAGATCAATTTGTGTGCACCTAGTGTTGATACATGTGCTTTGAATCATAGTTCATTTATCAAGTGAAATTGGTATTGATCAACTTGTGTGTTATGATGACCTACTAAATGAGGAGTTTTGTGATTACCTAAAGAAACCTCAATTTAGTGATGGAATTGATATAGTTGGTCATGTAGATAGTCATGTGAAGTCATTGCACCTAAATGATGAATTCTTGAATTGTGATTCCATTTATTTTTTGGTAAATAAACATTTTTATTAAATACCAAAATGTTATATACAAAGCCAGATAGGGTTGACCCCCCTGTTTATCAATCAAACAAAACTCCTACACTAAAATCTAAGGCATTTACCAGTACATGATAAAGCAAAACAAATGCAAGAGAAGGAAGCCACATAACATCCAGACACCATCACTCTTGCATAAGCCTCAAATTCTAACTAGACTCCAGTAGACTCCTGATCATCAGGGAAACTGATTTAGCTGCTGCAAAACAGGTTGCCAAATCTTCAAATCTCCACCTCTAGTATGAACGAACAAAGCTATTTCTCTGCATACCCTGTTAGGTTGATAATTCCATTGCTGGAACCTTAACAGGTTTCTTTCCCACCATATCACATGAATTGTCATTGCAAAGATACAACTAATAATACCACCCTTACCAGTCCTCTTCTTTGCCCATTTCACAACCTAATCCACCTCTTTCTGCCAAGGTCTAATGGATTTGTGAATGCCTATCCAACTTAGTAGTTTTTCCCAGAATTGTTGAGTAATTCTGGATTCAAAAAACAAGTGCTCCTTGGTCTCATTTATACCCTTGCAAAATATACATGTAGGTGACACCATCATACCAAACTTTAGAAATATTTCAATTGTATCCAACCTCTTATGAAATGCTAACTGCATAAAGAATTTATGTTGAGGATGAATAGTAGGATGCTTAGTCAAACTCTTTCAAAGTACTTTAGGAAGTTGTGGAGTTAAAGAAATATACATTTTCTTCATCAAGAATTTGTTTATGCTTACCATATTCTGTAACCTATCCCTAACACCAACATGTAGACTGTCACGACCCGAATTCCAATGGGGTGGACTGGCACCCGAAGCCGATAAGGCCCGAGAGAACCAATATTTTCTCATGTCCATTCATATGCATGCCATAAGAAACATCACCACCACGTAAGGATATAAAGTGCTAATAGCGAAAATCATGGAACATGTGATACATACATATGTGAAACTTAGCCGTTAGGGCCATCAAGTCAAAATGGACATACATCTCTTACATTCATATACCCATATATGTCTACAAAAGCCTCTAACAGAAGCACATACATAACCAACCTAAATTCGGGACAAGTCCCCGCTTTACACAACATTTACAATACCAAAAACAATGTACAACCGTGACTCAAAAAGCCCCGAACCAACTGGAGCTCACCAAAGATCAGTAGATGACCCGCAACTTACTGTGGAGGTCTACTAGTACCTGTGCCTGCAGCAAGTAAGGTAAGTCCCACAAGGGACGTCAGTACGAAGAATGTACTGAGTATGTAAGGCCATAAGAAGCTATATGATACATAAATACTTCAATGGAATCAAATATAAGTGAATAACCAATATGTTAAGTCACCATTCTATATGTATGGAAATATGTACATTACATGGATTACTTTCTTTACTTTTACGCTCATTCATTCGTTCATCACACACTTCTTCATTCACTACTCATCCTTCCATTCTTACAATGCCCGGGCCCCAATCTGATCAGTGGGTAATAATTAATAATTATTCGGGATCGACCCATGCTAGGCTTTTCTTTTGCCCCTGGGATACCACCCGTGATATTGGGATTGACCCATGCTAGGTATTTAATCCCTGGGATACCACCCAAGAATAGAGACTTTATTACCTCACTTCTTAAATCTTTTAAATAGTTTATTCGATGGTCATGTCATTATTGGAACTTAAAACGTAACATTATTGGAATTTTTGGAGCCATGTCCACAGTTATATGACACATGGGTTACAATAGATAAATGAACAAGGTATACGTGAATAACAATAGATGAAAACCTGAAATGAAATACCTTAGAACCTTTCGGCATAGAACAAGTGTAATGACAATGTGAACACTATGTGCTGCAGAAGGATACAAAAAGGGTAACCTTACATACCTTATCTTCCTAATATGAAGATACAATCCTAAATGTGAAAACAATAGTCCAGATCCTTCCTTACATTTCACACTACAACACAAGGTCATAACGGAGCTTACGTTAACAACCAACTACCTTACAAGTGCAAAAAACGACAAAGAGTTACATAATTGCCTTATAACGTCATTTCCCCCTTGACAATACCATTTATGAAATTATCATACCATCAATACCACAACATTCCATACATGGAACAATACATCATAAACCAATAGCATGTCACACCAAGTTCATACTTTACACTTCTCCATCAACACAACATCACAATTACTCCATCAAGTCACCTCAATACACTTCATAACAACATATCGACCACAATCCCACAATTTATACTCATAGAAAAATAACAAGTTAAGGAACATAACCACACCATACATGTTGATATTTCATCCATACCATGCACTTTCATCAAAACCCCATATCTCCTTTCAAGTTTAAATCACAAAGATGGCACATCTTTTAGCAAAAAGCAAAAGTGCTCTATTCAACCTTGCCAACATAACCATCTTGATATACACCATCTCTTATGTATATAATATATTAAATAACAAGAATAAACATGTACCCAAGCTTGCAAGGTGATGATCTTGTCCAAAGTGTCCAAAGAAAATGGTTGCCGTAGGGTTTGGAAAATAGAGAAATATCTCTTAGAAAATGTCTAGAAAGGCTTGTGTGATTTTTTGGAATAAAATCTGACTTTTGACCTTTATATAGATGTCAAGTCATCCTTAGCCACTCCTTGGGCATTAAATGCTATATTTACTTAGTCAAATTGGAAGAATGGATCATTTGCTCTTTGGGCCTCAAATTGAGCCCATTAACACATATTAACTTAGCCCACCAATTTCAATGTGTAATAATCCAGTTATCTCTTGTTTAATTAATTCCATCAATGTCACAACAATATTAAACTCACGAGATTCATGTTCGTACCCTCAATCTCAAAAATGAGAAATTCTAGCCACTCATGGCTTAGTTGAACATAATTTGATAAAATACTTGTGATGAAGAATTAACCCCAACTCGGATGCCAAACTTTCTCGAGAGTAGTCCTACTATGATGGAATAATGATACCATAACCCAAGAGTCCTCTTTATATACTAATAATCGTCGAAGAAATCGGGCAAAAAGCACCCCGGCACGCTCCCGGGCATCCTTGGGACTTAGAAAAATTTCACCACCTGAACAGGTGCACATTAGTGGCCTGGAACACCCCCAGGCGCACCCCCTTGCTGCCTTTGCCACAAAAATTTCAGGCCAAAACGGCCTGGCACGTCACCTGCAGCGCCCCACACTTAATTTTTGATTTCGACTTTTCTTTGTGGATTTAGTTGGATCTTTCAAGTTCCAACCTTTGGCTTACCTCTTATCTTTAAGATCCTTTGCTTGGATGTCCCTTAAACCTCACTTTTCACCCTACAAATGCCCCACAAAGTCACAAACACCACCTACTCCAAAGGTCTAATCACATTTACTAGCACAATATCAATTGTTCCATCAATAACAATGCAAAATACGTACCTATTGCTCTGGAACCTAGGGTAAACATGGTTCAAGTTTGTCAAGTAGGGTTGGCAAGGTACGGGGTTTTACATTCTTCCCCCCTTAGGAACATTCGTCCTCGAATGTTAACAATATCTTCTTAATTACAACATATGCATCTCTATATTATCATATATATTCATATACGCATAATGCTCATAGATACTTACTTGTTATCGCCTCGATCCCGTAGTTTGAACTTTCTCTTCCATTTGAAAAAGATGCGGGTACTTGGACTTCATCATTTCCTCGGCTTCCCATGTGATCTTTTCTACTTGTTGATTTTGCCAAAGTACCTTTACGGAAGCCTTCTCTTTATTCCTCAACCTTTTTACTTGTCGATCTAGAATAGAAATGAGTATCTCTTTATAAGTAAGATCCTCCGTAACTTGGACATCCTTAACAGGTACAATACTAGATGGATCCCCTACGAATTTCTGAAACATCAAGACATGAAACACTGGATGGACTGAGGAGAGTTCTTGGGGTAGTGCCAATTCATACGCAACTTGCCCAAATCTTCGGACAATTTCATATGGTCCTATGTATCGGGGACTCAACTTCCCTTTCTTCCCAAATCGTATTACCCCTTTCATCGGTGATACCATCAAGAATACCTAATCACCTATGGAAAATTCAAGCCGTCTTCTTCTGGCATCAGCATATGACTTGTGTCGACTTTGGGTCATTTGGAGCTGCTGTTGGATCACTTAACTTTCTCCATAGCCTGATGAACAAGATCTGGCCCAAGTAAAACAGTTTCACCCACTTCAAACCATCTAATTGGTGATCTATATTTCCTCCCGTACAAAGCTTCATAAGGTGCCAT
Source organism: Capsicum rhomboideum (assembly GCA_031232105.1). Lineage (NCBI taxonomy): Eukaryota > Viridiplantae > Streptophyta > Magnoliopsida > Solanales > Solanaceae > Capsicum > Capsicum rhomboideum. The sequence goes on along the minus strand of CP124719.1, from coordinate 38,400,005 downwards.
TTTAACACTTGAATGATAGTTATTGCTGTAAACAAATTCAATAAGAGGCAAATGGTCGTCCCAACTGCCTTGAAAATCTAACGTGCAAGCTCGTAGCATATCTTTAAGCGTTTGGATAGTACGTTCTGCTTGTCCATCTGTTTGAGGATGGAAAGCCATATTCAAATTAACTTGTGTACCCAAACTCTGCTGAAAAGATCTCCAAAAGTGCGCGATAAATTGTGCTCCTCTATCTGATAAAATAGAGATCGAAATCCCATGTAATCGTACTCGGAATCCCATGTAATCGTACTATCTCTTACACATACAATCTTGCATAATCTTCAGCTGTATGGGTGGTCTTGAATGGTAGGAAATGTGCTGACTTGGTAAGCCTGTCAACTATAACCCATATAGAATCAAATTTCTGCAGTGTACGAGGCAAATCTGTGATGAAATCCATATTAATCATATCCCATTTCCAGACAGGAAGATTGATACATTACATGTAACCTCCTGGTTTCTGATGCTCTACCTTTACTTGTTGACAATTTGGGCATTGAGCGACAAATTCTACAATTTTCCTCTTCATATTTCCCCACCAATACACTTCTTTCAAATCATGATACATTTTGATAGCTCCCAGATGAATAGAATATCTTGAATAATACGCCTCTGTCATAATTCGTCTCCTCAGCTCATCTACATCTGGTACACATAATCTACCTTGGCATTGAAGCACCCCTTCTTGTGTAAGATCAAAGGCCTTAGTCAAACCCTGTTGTACATGTTCTTTTAGCTGCAATAACATAGGATCCTCAAACTGCTTCTCTTTTACCTCAGCTATCAATAAAGATTCAGACGCATTTTGTACAATAACCCCTTCATCTAAGGATTCGAGAAGACAAACCCCCAAACTGGCCAATTGATATAGATCTTTGACTAAATCTTTCTTTCCTGTCAATTGGCCACTAGTGCCTCCTATTGCCTTGCGTCTTAATGCATCAGCTACCACATTTGCTTTTCCTAGATGATATAGGATATCAATATCATAATCTTCCAATAGCTCAAGCCATCTTCGTTGCCTCAAATTGAGTTCCTTTTGCTAAAAGATATACTGTAAACTTTTGTGATCAGTATAGATGTCAACATGAACTCCATACAAATAATGGCGCCATATCTTTTAAGCAAATACCACCACTGCTAATTCAAGATCATGTGTAGGATAGTTTCTCTCGTGTTGATGCAACTGTCGTGAGGCATATGCTATTACATTACCGTGCTGCATCAATACACACCCTAGACCAATTTCAGAAGCATCACAATAGACAGCTTAACCTTTGGTACCTTCCGAAAGTACTAACACCGGTGTAGAAGTCAATTTATCTTTCAGCTCTTGAAAACTTTTCTCACATGCATCATTCCATTGAAATTTGACTGCCTTGTGTGTAATCTTCGTTAAAGGTGAAGCAATGGAAGAAAAACCTTCAACAAACCTTCAGTAATAACCTGCCAACCCAAGGAAGCTACGAATTTTCGTAGGCGTCGTAGAACTTGGCCAATTTTTCACCGCTTTGATTTTTTGTGTATCCACCCTGATGCCTTCATCTGACACAATGTGACCCAAGAATGCTACGGATTTTAACCAAAATTCACATTTAAAGAACTTGGCATACAACTTACTATCCCGGAGAATCTGTAATACCTGCCAAAGGTGATTCGCAAGGTCCTCTTGTGACTTGGAATAAACCAGAATATCGTCTATAAATATCATCACGAACACATCCAGGAATGGATTAAATACCCTATTCATCAAATCCATGAAAACAGCTGGTGCATTTGTTAGTCCAAACGACATAACTAAAAATTCCTAATGGCCATACCGTGTTCGGAAAGCTGTCTTGGGTACATCATTTTCTCTAACTCTGACTTGATGGTATCCCGACCTCAAGTCAATCTTTGAAAAAAATTTGGCACCCTGTAACTGATCAAAAAAATCATCAATTCTGGGGAGGGGATATTTGTTCTTGATCATTACCTTATTTAATTGACGATAGTCAATGCACATTCTCAATGTGCCATCTTTCTTCCATACAAATAGTACCGGTGCACCCCATGGGGACATACTAGGCCTGATGAAGCCCTTGTCTAGCAAGTCTTTCAATTGTTCCTTCAATTCACATAATTCTGCTGGATCCATTCTATACGGAGGAATAGAAATAGGCTGAGTGCCTGGAAGCACATCAATACCAAACTCTACTTCCAGTTCTGGGAGTAAACCTAGAAGATCTTCTGGAAATACATCAAGATACTCATTGACCACTGGAACTGATTGAGGAGTTGGTGGTTTCACATCAATATCATGCACTCTCACTAAGTGGCATATATACCCCTTGGATATCATTTTCCTTGCCTTAAGATAGGAAATAAATTTTCCTCTTGGTGCCCCTACATCACCCTTCCATTCAAGAACATTCATTTGTGGAAAATAAAAATGTACTTCCTTAGCTCGGCAGTCTATCGTGGCATAAAAAGAAGCCAACCAATCCATGCCCATTATGACATCAAAATCCACCATATCCAGTTCAATAAGATCGACCAGTGTATCATAACCACACACAGTTACCACACAATTTTGATATTCTCTTTTTGCAACAATATAGTCACCAACTAGTGTAGATACTTCAATTGACTTAGTTAATGGTTCCGGTGTTCTTTCAAATTTCGTAGCAATCAATGGAGTAACATGTGACAATGTAGAACCCGGATCAATCAATACATATACATTATATGAAAATCCAGCGGTCTGCGAACCTCAAATCCCACTACTCTGCCCCATATTACTACCTCTAAATCCTCAAAATTGAGCTTGAGTTCCTACTGTGGAATAAGAGAATGACGGTCTAGGCGGTCTAGGAAACATCTGAGGTCTAAATTCTCCTTGGGACACCATAGACTGTCCCATTGGTCTAGCTCTTTTGGACTGTCCTCGTTCAAATTCATGTGCTTTTCTTCTTTGCCTTGGTTCCTCCATCTTTTGTGCGAAGGCCTGAATTCTAGCTATATCCATATCTCGATTTAAAGTAGTAATAGTGCAGTCTCTTACCAAATATAGCTCAAATCTGTCCACATATCGATGTACTCTGTCTGTTATTGTGGCCACTACATTCGGAGCATATCGAGCCAAAGAATTAAATTACAGAATGTATTCTCTAACACTCAGATTCCCTTGACGAAGATTCAAGAATTGATCCGCACGAGCCTCCCTGATCTCATAATGATGATAGTGATCAAGGAAAGCCGCTTTAAATTCATCCCAATTAGGTGGATTTGCACCGACACCACGAGATTTCTTCCAATCTTCATACCATAATATCACCTCTCCTTTCAATCTATATGCAGCAAGTTCAACTGTTTCTACCCCAGTTACATGCATAACATCTAAATCCCTTTGAATCTGATCTATAAAGTCTTGCGAATCTTCATTCAGATCTGACCCAGTGAATGTGGGAGGGTCTAATTTCAGAAAATCCTGTGTCCGTCGACTAGCTGCCCTAGCCGCACCATCATTACTTGTTGTTGGACCAGCCTGTCCTTGACTTTGTGCAACAACTATCTGAGTCAACATTTGCACTGCATTTCTGATATCTTGCTCAGTAGCATTAACTGGTGCTCCTGCAGGTTCTTATCTCCTTCTCGACTCTTCTGGAACTGGAAAAGTAGAAGAAGCCCGTGATGCAACCTCAACGTCAGCCCCACCTTGATTAGCTTGGTCAGGTGGTGATCTACTGGTTCCTTCTCAGGAAAGTATATCTACTTGCTTACCTTTACCTCTACCTCGTCTTGTAATCGACATTTTTACTATACAAAAGAAAACCAAGTCCAATGGTTAGATATGATTCCACTACCATATTGGCTCTAATGCACGATCTAAGAATTGAAGAACAGAAACAACTCTTAAATGTCTCGTAGCCTCCTACTTATAAATGTGGTGCATAACACATCGATAAGCAAGACTCTACTCAGACACGACTTTGTACACACCCTTAGAACGACCTGCTCAGATACCACTTTTGTCACGACCCGAATTCTAATGGCGGACTGGCACCCGAAGATGATAAGGCCTGAGAGAACCAATCTTTACTCATGTCCATTCATATGCATACCATAAGAAACATCACCACCACGTAAGGACATAAAATGCTAATAGCAAAAATCATGGAACATGTGATACATACGTGAAACTTGGCCATTAGGGCCATCAAGTCAAAATAGACATACATCTCTTACATTCATATACCCACATATGTCTACAAAAGCCTCTAACAGAAGCACATACATAACCAACCTAAATTCGGAACAAGTCCCCGCTTTACACAACATTTACAATGCCAAAACCAATGTACAACCGTGACTCGGAAAGCCACGAACCAACTGGATCTCACCAAAGATCAGTAGATGACCCACAACTTATTGTGGAGGTCTACTAGTACCTGTACCAGCAACAAGTAAGGTAAGTCCCACAAGGGACGTCAGTACGAAGAATGTACTGAGTATGTAAGGCCATAAGAAACTATATGATACATAAATACTTCAATGGAATCAAATATAAGTGAATAACCAATATGATAAGTATGGAAATATGTACATTACATGGATTACTTTATTTACTTTTATGCTTATTCATTCGTTCATCACACACTTCTTCATTCACTACTCATCCTTCCATTCTTACAATGCCCGGGCCCCAACATGATCACTGGGTAATAATCAATAATTATTTGGCATCGACCCATGCTAGGCTTTTCTTTTACCCCTGGGATACCACCCGTGATATTGAGATTGACCCATGCTAGGTATTTAACCCCTGGGATACCACCCAAGAATAGAGACTTTGTCATCTTTTAAATAGTTCATTCGATGGTCATGTCATTATTGGAACTTAAAACGTAACTTTATTGGAATTTTTGGAGCCATGTCCATAGTTATGTGACACATGGGTAACAATAGATTAATGAACAAGGTATATGTGAATAACAATAGATGACAAACTGAAATGAAATACCTTAGAACCTTTCAGCATGGAGCAAGTATAATGACAATGTGAACACTATGTGCTGCAGAAGGATACAAAAAGGGTAACCTTACATACCTTATCTTCCCAATATGAAGATACAATCCTAAATGTGAACACAGTAGTCCAGCTCCTTCCTTATGTTTCACTCTACAACACAAGTGCATAACAGAGCTTACGTTAACAACCAACTACCTTACAAGTGCGTAAAACGACAATGAGTTACATAATTGCCTTATAACGTCATTTCCCCCTTGACAATACCATTTATGAAATTATCATACCATCAATACCAAAACATTACATACATGGAACAATACATTATAAACCAATATCATGTCACACCAAGTTCATACTTTACACTTCTCCATCAACACAACATCACAATTACTCCATCAAGTCACCTCAATACACTTCATAACAACATATCGACCACAATCCCACAATTTATACTCATAGAAAAAAAACAAGTTAAGGAGCATAACCACACCATACATGTTGATATTTCATCCATACCATGCACTTTCATCAAAACCCCATGTCTCCTTTCAAGTTTAAATCACAAAGATGACACATCTTTTTGCAAAAAGCAAAAGTGCCTTATTCAACCTTGCCAACATAGCCATCATGATATACACCATTTATTATGTATATAATATATTAAATCACAAGAATAAACACGTACCCAAGCTTGCAAGGTGATGATCTTGTCCAAAGAGTCCAAAGAAAATGGTTGCCGTAGAGTTTGGAAAATAGAGAAATATCTCTTAGAAAATGTCTAGAAAGGCATGTGTGATTTTTTGGAATAAAATCTGATTTTTGGACTTTATATAGAACTCAAGTCATCCTTAGCCACTCCTTGGGCATTAAATACTATATTTACTTAGTCAAATTGGAAGAATGGGTCATTTGCTCTTTGGGTCATGCATTTTATTCCATTTGGGGCCTCAAATTGAGCCCATTAGCACATATTAACTTAGCCCACCAATTTCAATGTGTAATAATCCAATTATCTCATGTTTAATTAATTCCATCAATGTCACAACAATATTAAACTCACGAGATTCATGTTCGTAGCCTCAATCTCAAAAATGAGAAATTCTAGCCACTCATGGCTTAGTTGAACATAATTTGATAAAAAACTTGTGATGAAGAATTAACCCCAACTCGGATGCCAAACTTTCTCGAGAGTAGTCCTACTATGATGGAATAATGATACCATAACCCAAGAGTCCTCTTTATATACTAATAATCGTAGAAGAAATCGGGCAAAAAGCACCCTGGCACACTCCCGGGCGCCCTTGGGACTTAGAAAAATTTCACCACCTGAACAGGTGCACATTAGTAGCCTGGAACGCCCCCAGGCGCACCCACTTTCTTCCTATGCCACAAAAATTTCAGGCCAAAGCGTCCTGCTACGCCACCTGCAGCGCCCCACACTTAATTTTTGATTTCGACTTTTCTTTGTGGATTTAGTAGGATCTTTCAAGTTCCAACCTTTTGCTTACCTCTTATCTTTAAGATCCTTTTCTTGGATGTCCCTTAAACCTCACTTTTCACCCCACAAATGCCCCACAAAGTCACAAATACCACCTACTCCAAAGGTCTAATCACATTTACTGGCACAATATCAAATGTTCCATCAATAAAAATGCAAAATACGTACCTATTGCTCTCGAACCTAGGGTAAACATGGTTCAAGGTTGTCAAGTAGGGTCGGTAAGGTACGGGGTTTTACATTCTTCCCCCCTTAGGAACGTTCGTCCTCGAATGTTAACTACATCTTCTCAATTACAACAAATGCATCTCTATATTAGCATATATGTTCATATACACATAATGCTCATAGCTACTTACTTGTTATCGCCTCGATCCCGCAGTTTGAACTTTCTCTTCCATTTGAAAAAGATGAGGGTACTTGGACTTCATCATTTCCTCGGCTTCCCATGTGATCTCTTCTACTTGTTGATTTTGCCAAAGTACCTTTATGAAAGCCATCTCTTTATTCCTCAACCTTTTTACTTGTCGATCTAGAATAGCAATGGGTATCTCTTCATCAGTAAGATCCTCCGTAACTTGGACATCCTCAACAGGTACAATACTAGATGGATCCCCTATCAATTTCCAAAGCATCGAGACGTGAAACACTGGATGGAATGAGGAGAGTTCTTGGGATAGTGCCAATTCATATGTAACTTGCCCAAATCTTCGGACAATTTCATATGGTCCTATATATCGGGGACTCAACTTCCCTTTCTTCCCAAATCGAATTACCCCTTTCATCGGTGACACCTTCAAGAATACCTAATCATCAATGGCAAATTCAAGCCCTCTTCTTCTAGCATCAGAATAAGACTTCTGTCGACTTTGGGTCATTTGTAGCCGCTGTTGGATCACTTTAACTTTCTCCATAGCCGGATGAACAAGATCTGGCCCAAGTAAAGCAGTTTCACCCGCTTCAAACCATCCAATTGGTGATCTACATTTCCTCCTGTACAAAGCTTCATAAGGTGCCATTTTAATACTTGAATTATAGCTATTGTTGTAAACAAATTCAATAAGAGGCAAATGGTCATCCCAACTGCCTTGAAAATCTAACGTGCAAGCTCGTAGCATATCTTTAAGCGTTTGGATAGACGTTCTTCTTATCCATCTGTCTGAGGATGGAAAGCCGTACTCAAATTCACTTGTGTACCCAAACTCTGCTGAAACGATCTCCAAAAGTTCGCGGTAAATTGTGCTCCTCTATCTGATATAATAGAGATCGGAATCCCATATAATCGTACTATCTCTTTCACATACAATCTTGCATAATCTTCAGCTGTATAGGTGGTCTTGAATGGTAGGAAATGCGTTGACTTGGTAAGCCTATCAACTATAACCCATATAGAATCAAATTTCTACAGTGTACGAGGCAAACCTATTATGAAATCCATATTAATCATATCCCATTTCCAGACTGGAAGATTGATACATTGCATGTAACCTCCTGGTTTCTGATGCTCTACCTTTACTTGTTGACAATTTGGGTATTGAGAGACAAATTCTACAATTTTCCTCTTCATATTTCCCCACCAATACGCTTCTTTCAAATCATGATACATTTTGGTAGCTCCCGGATGAATAGAATATCGTGAATAATGCGCCTCTGTCACAATTCATCTCCTCAGCTCATCTACATTCGGTACACATAATCTACCTTGGCATTGAAGCACCCCTTCTTGTGTAAGATCAAAGGCCTTAGTCAAACCCTGTTGTACATGTTCTTTTAGCTGCAATAACATAGGATCTGCAAACTTTTTCTCTTTTACCTCATCTATCAATAAAGATTCGGATGCATTTTGTACAATAACCCCTTCATCTGAGGATTCGAGAAGACGAACCCCCAAACTGGCCAATTGATGTAGATCTTTGACTAAATCTTGCTTTCCTGTCAATTGGCCACTAGTGCCTCCTATTGCCTTGCAGCTCAATGCATCAGCTACCACATTTGCTTTTCCTGGATGATATAGGATATCAATATCATAATCTTTCAATAGCTCAAGCCACCTTCGTTTCCTCAAATTGAGTTCCTTTTGATTAAAGATATACTGTAAACTTTTGTGATCAGTATAGATATCAACATGAACTCCATACAAATAATGGCGCCATATCTTTTAAGAAAATACCACCACTGCTAATTCAAGATCATGTGTGGGATAGTTTCTCTCGTGTGGATGCAACTGTCGTGAGGCATATGCTATTACATTACCGTGCTGCATCAATACACACCCTAGACCAATTTCGGAAGCATCATAATATACAGCGTAACCTTTGGTACCTTTCAAAAGTACTAACACCGGTGTAGAAGTTAATTTATCTTTCAGCTCTTGAAAACTTTTCTTACATGCATCATTCCATTGAAATTTGACTGCCTTGTGTTTAAGCTTTGTTAAAGGTGAAGCAATGGAAGAAAACCCTTCAACAAACCTTCGGTAATAACCTGCCAACCCAAGAAAGCTATGAATTTCCGTAGGCTTCGTAGGCCTTGGCCAATTTTTCACCGCTTCGATATTTTGTGTATCCACCCTGATGCCTTCATCTGACACAATGTGACCCAAGAATGCTACGGATTTTAACCAAAATTCACATTTAATGAACTTGGCATACAACTTACGATCCCGGAGAATCTGTAACACCTGCCGTAGGTGATTCGCATGGTCCTCTTGTGACTTGGAATAAACCAGAATATCGTCTATAAATACCATCACGAACACATCCAGGAATGGCTTAAACACCCTATTCATCAAATCCATGAAAACAACTAGTGCATTTGTTAGTCCAAACGACATAACTAAAAATTCGTAATGGCCATACCATGTTCGGAAAGCTGTCTTGGGTACATCATTTTCTCTAACTCCGATTTGATGGTATCCTGACCTCAAGTCAATCTTTGAAAAACATTTGGCACCCTGTAACTGATCAAACAAATCATCAATTCTGGGGAGGGGATATTTGTTCTTGATTATTACCTTATTTAATTGACGATAGTCAATGCACATTCTCAATGTGCCATCTTTCTTTTGTACAAATAATACCGGTGCACCCCATAGGGAAATACTAGGCCTGATGAAGCCCTTGTGTAGAAAGTCTTTCAATTATTCCTTCAATTCACTCAATTCTGCTGGAGCCATTCTATACGGAGGAATAGAGATAGGCTGAGTACCTGGAAGCACATCAATTCCAAATTCTACTTCCCGTTCTGGGGGTAAACCTGGAAGATCTTCTGGAAATACATCAAGATACTCATTGGCCACTGGAACTGATTGAGGAGTAGGTGGTTTCGCATCAATATCATGCACTCTCACTAAATGGCATATATACCCCTTGGATGTCATTTTCCTAGCCTTAAGATAGGAAATAAATTTTTCTCTTGGTTCCCCTACATCACCTTTCCATTCAAGAACATTAGTTTGTAGAAAATAAAAATGTACTTCCTTAGATCGGCAATCTATCATGGCATAACAAGAAGCCAACCAATCCATGCCCATTATGACATCAAAATCCACCATGTCTAGTTCAATAAAATCGACCAGTGTATCATACCCACACACAATTACCACACAATTTCGATATACTCTTTTTGCAACAATATAGTCACCAACTAGTGTAGATACTTCAATTGACTTAGTTAATGGTTCCGGTGTTCTTTCAAATTTTGCAGCAATCAATGGAGTAACATATGACAATGTAGAACCCTGATCAATCAATGCATATACATTATATGAAAATATGGATAATGTACCTGTGACGACATCAGAAGAAGCCTCCGAATTCTGTCGGTCCACTAGAGCATAAGTACGATTCTGAGTTCCACTGGAACTGGCTGCTCCTCTGGCACCTCTACCACGACCCGCAGGCTGTACACCTCTGCCTAAGGGAGGAACCAATGATGATGATGCAATGGTTGTTCCCGCAGGTCGCGCCACATTACCCAAAACTCTTCGTGGGAAGTCTCTCATCATATGCCCCGTCATACCACACCAAAAGCAAACATTTGTGCTAAGCCGACATTCACCTAAATGAAATCGTCCACAGTGCTACACGACTAACGAGAAAATCCAGTGGTCTGCGAACCTCGAATCCCACTACTCTGCCCCATATTACTACCTCTAAACCCTCAAAATTGAGCTTGAGTTCTTGCTGTGGAATAAGAGAATGACGGTCTAGGCGGTCTAGGAAACATCTGAGGTCTAGATTCTCCTTGGGACACCATAGGCTGTCCCATAGGTCTAGCTCTTTTGGACTGTCCTCGTTCAAATTTATGTGCTTTTCTTCTTTGCCTTTGGTCCTCCATCTTTTGTGCGAAGGCTTGAATTCTAGCTATATCCATATCTCGATTTAAAGCAACAATAGTGCAGTCTCTTACCAAATATAGCTGCAATCTGTCCACATATTGATGTATTCTGTCTGTCATTGTGGCCACTACATTCGGAGCATATCGAGCCAAAGAATTAAATTGCAGACTGTATTCTCTGACACTCAGATTCCCTTGACAAAGATTCAAGAATTGATCTGCACGAGCCTCTCGAATCTCATAAGGAAGCTAGTGATCAAGGAAAGCCGCTTTAAATTTGTCCCAATTAGGTGGATTTGACCCATGCTAGGTATTTAAGAACTCTGCCTCCACCTGACTATACCTCTGTAACCACTGGAGATTGCAAAATGCCCAATCAATTTTAGAATACACCCTAGTAGACATATCCTGTTTGTTATAAAAGGTATAATATAAACCTTTTCCCCTCAGATAAGTAAGCTGTAGGTCATCATTACACTCCTAAAGTCTTGTACTTCTCCTAGTGTGACAAGTGATCCTATTCTATCACTTTTAGAGAGTACATTATTGAAATCACCACTCAATAACCAAGACCTCTGAATAGACCTACCTAGTAGCATTAATTCCTTCCATAGTGTCATCCTATTCTGGGCTTCATTCCTTGCATACACAACAATCAAATAAGTTGACAAGGAACTATTGGTATCCTTAATATGATAGTGAATAAATTGTTCTTGGATAAGGAGGACCTGTAGCTTCACCTGACCTCTCCAAAGCAACCATATTCTTTCATTTGAACCCACTGGGTAGTTACAGCTATGGCTCCAACCTTGCACCATTTTCACTAAGATACTCTTAGACTTATGTTCTTTCACACGAGTTTTAAGACATCCAAGCACATCCACTCCATACTTGTGAAAAAAGAGCCTCACCTCTTTTTACTTTAGGGGATTATTCAAACCCCTAATATTCCATGTAGCAATAATCATGGGGGGTTATGACTATGCCCTGGATCACCCCCATGCCTATTTGCAGCATTGTTGGCATGAACAAGAAGTGGCCTAACATGATTAGCAATTGATACAACAGTAGCACTACTATTCTTTGTACCAAAAGCATCCACCTGAATACTATCCACCTGACTACCTATCCCTTCCTGAGTTTGGATAGAAGGTTCCTTACCTATTCTCTACTCAGAGGCATGAGGCATCTTAATTTCCTCTTTACTATCTGCTCTAGGTATCCAGTCTTGATGTGGAGGACACTGCTGTCTTTTTTTGGCCTCTATTCATTCTTCTTCGTTGAGGTACCTCTGGGAAGTTATTTCCTTTTGGCTCCTATTCCTCTTTAACACGATAAGTCTCTTCAACATGCCCAAACTTTATAGTAGTAACAATAGCAAGTCTTCCATTCATAATCAAACCATTGCTGAAATTCACCTTTAGGCATATTCATGGCAATTGTATCAACTAATGGATGGGATACATCAACTTTCACCAATATCTTTGCACATGAAATCTACTGCATCTCTATCGTAATACCATTAGTGTATAGTGTCTTTCCCATAGCACTCACAATTTTACTTAATGCTTCAACTGACCAATAACCAACTGGTAATCCAGGAAGTGTAATCCATAGGGGCACCATAGTAAGGCAGTCCAGTTGAAACTCAAAATTCACCTCCCATTCTTGCACTATGAATGGCTTATTATGAAACATATATAGACCCCTATTCAATATCTTGTTGCAATCCTCTTGAGAGGCAAATTGAAAGATTAAGTAACCCTCATCATAAGCCAAGATTTGTGGCATTTGGACATCTTTCCAAATGGTTGCAACGTAACTTTCCATACTCTTAGTGAAAGGGGTATCTCCCAACACATAGAAAATAATGGTAGTTCTCCAGTAATTCTCCTGAGCCTTGAGATATTCTCCATCAATCGTCACTACTTTCTTACCTTCCTTTGTGCTTGGAGAAACATAAGCAAGAGTTTTCCCCTTTGCAGCTCGTCGATTTTGTTTAAACTCTTTCTTTTTAGATGGAGGATGTTGCACTACGGTAGCCACATCAAAAAATTAGAGTCGACGAGTGACTTGAGATAACCCCAAATCCCCAAAATCTCATAAACATATTAATCTATTAGAGTCAAAATCAATCAATTTCACCTCCTCTTTCTCAGGTATAGATTGGAATTTTGGAGGAAGGTAGCTACCAAATGTCATTAGGGAAAAGCTAGATCTATTGCTATCCACTGGTGTGATGAGTCTCTTCGGAGATGAGGAGGAAGGATGAGCCATTTCTGAATTGGCTTAAGTTAGCAAAGCCTTACTAACATGCGCCGAGAGAAAAGCATGCTCCTCCAAATTTTGAGGTGGAATGTGTTTTTAAAAATAATCCTTTATTTGAGATTGACATGACTAATAAAGGTGAAATACATTGTAGTGTGTCTTGGCATTATGGAAGTGTAGCCCCTCTTGAAGGCTACCAAGTGATTGAGAATCCACTATGGTATGATGACACACTTTCTAAAATTAGAACTCTCTTCTTGGAAGATGATAGTACATTTATTGGAAAGGATGGTGTTATATGTGCCACAACTATTCTTTCATTATTGTGTATTCCCATTTTTGGTCTAGGCCTTAACATGCTTGAATCAATAAGTGAACCTTCTTATGAGGACATCTTAGATGAAGTTGACTTATGTGACACCTTCCTATACTATTTGTTTGCATATGATGATACTCATGCCTTTGAGTGGAGTATGTTGTATGAGAGTGAAAGTGCCAATGGGGCAAATGGGTGTATTCTTGACCCATGTTTATGGACTTCCTTTCTCTTTGACCTCGGTGATGATTTAAATTATAACACTTAGATTGAGATGCTTGGTCCAAATGACATGCAAGACTTGGGTGCGGTTGTTGGTACCTTTCCCTATGATGAAAAGTCCTTCTTGGGGGGATTAAAATCCACTTGATGGACCTATATTGTGTGTGGGTTAAATATCCAACAACAAGGAATGCTCTTCAAAGAAGGGGAGCTTCATCAAGCCTATGCTTAGTACTACTTGTAGCCCTCACGAGGATAGACAAATTAAAGTATTAGGTTGGAATCTTGGGAGCATGCTTATACTTATGAGGGTTGGTCACCCATCCTTTTGGGAGGGTTGTTTGGGAAAGAAAGGTGGTCTCTTTCCACAAGGCATCTTATCTTCTTCTTGTGTCTCAACTTGTGATAGTGTGCTTGATATGAGCTATGACTCTATTTGCGAGCTTACAAGTAAGGGAATATTGGGAAAGATTAGTGTTCTTAACACCTTTCTCTACTACCTCTTTGCATATGCTGATGCACATATTTGTATTGAGTTTTCTTTCTATACTGGTAGGGGTTGCTTTAGATGGTCCATTTGTTATTGTGACCAAGACTTATGGGTCTTCTACCATTTGGACCTCGAGAATAATTAGTGTGATGATTTTTGTGCTAACCATTGTGCTAACACTCATACAATGAGAAATGTTTGGTTTTTTTCCCTTCTTATATTTTAGCAAGGTTTGGATTCGAGGACAAATCCTTTTGAAAAAGGGGAGGATGATACAAGCACGGTTATCTTGGAGCACATTAGGAGGGCCTTCCACATATGGATGATAACCTGGAGCTTGGTGGAAGGGGCCTCCACATATGAATGATAGTTTGGAGCCCAGAGGAAGCCATAGAGCAATAAATATACAAGCTATGGGCGATCAAGATTCCATTTGGACAATCAAAAAAGGCCTTTGTGGGTTATTTCCAAATGGACATTCATTCGTTCATAACACACTTCTTCATTCACTACTCATCCTTCCATTCTTACAATGCCCGAGCCCCAAGCTGATCACTGGGTAATAATCAATAATTATTCGGGATCGACCCATGCTAGGCTTTTCTTTTGCCCCTGGGATACCACCCGTGATATTGAGATTGACCCATGCTAGGTATTTAACCCCTGGGATACCACCCAAGAATAGAGACTTTATTGGGACACTTCTTAAATCTTTTAAATAGTTCATTCGATGGTCATGTCATTATTGGAACTTAAAACGTAACATTATTGGAATTTTTGGAGCCATGTCCACAGTTTTGTGACACATGGGTAGCAATAGATTAATGAACAAGGTATATGTGAATAACAATAGATGACAACCTAAAATGAAATACCTTAGACCTTTCGGCATGGAACAAGTATAATGACAATGTGAACATTATGTGCTGCAGAAGGATACAAAAAGGGTAACCTTACATACCTTATCTTCCCAATATGAAGATACAATCCTAAATGTGAACAAAATAGTCCAGATCCTTCCTTATGTTTCATTATATAACACAAGTGCATAACGGAGCTTACGTTAACAACAAACTACCTTACAAGTGCGTAAAACGACAACGAGTTACATAATTGCCTTATAACGTCATTTCCCCCTTGACAATACCATTTATGAAATTATCATACCATCAATACCACAACATTCCATACATGGAACAATACATCATAAACCAATAGCATGTCACACCAAGTTCATACTTTACACTTCTCCATCAACACAACATCATAATTACTCCATCAAGTCACCTCAATACACTTCATAACAACATATCGACCACAATCCCACAATTTATACTCATAGAAAAATAACAAGTTAAGGAACATAACCACACCATACATGTTGATATTTCATCCATACCATGCACTTTCATCAAAACCCCATGTCTCCTTTCAAGTTTAAATCACAAAGATGGCACATCTTTTTGTAAAAAGCAAAAGTGCCCTATTCAACCTTGACAACATAACCATCATGATCTACACAATATCTTATGTATATAATATATTAAATCACAAGAATAAACATGTACCCAAGATTGCAAGGTGATGATCTTGTCCAAAGTGTCCAAAGAAAATGGTTGTCGTAGGGTTTGGAAAATAGAGAAATATCTCTTAGAAAATGTCTAGAAAGGCATGTGTGATTTTCTGGAATAAAATATGATTTTTGGACTTTATATAGACCTCAATTCATCCTTATCCACTCCTTGGGCATTAAATGCTCTATTTACTTAGTCAAATTGGAAGAATGGGTCATCTGCTCTTTGGGCCATGCATTTTATTCCATTTTGGGCCTCAAATTGAGCCCATTAACACATATTAACTTAGCCCACCAATTTCAATGTGTAATAATCCAATTATCTCATGTTTAATTAATACCATCAATGTCACAACAATATTCAACTCACAAGATTCATGTTCGTAGCCTCTATCTCAAAAATGAGAAATTCTAGCCACTCATGGCTTAGTTGAACATAATATGATAAAACACTTGTGATGAAGAATTAACCCCAACTCGGATGCCAAACTTGCTCGAGAGTAGTACTACTATGATGGAATAATGATACCATAACCCAAGAGTCCTCTTTAAAGACTAATAATCATAGAAGAAATCGGGCAAAAAGCACCCTGGCATGCTCCCGGGCACCCTTGGGACTTTGAAAAATTTCACCACCTGAACAGGTGCACATTAGTGGCCTGGAACGCCCCCAGGCGCGCCCCCTTGCTGCCTGTGCCACAAAAATTTCAGGCCAAAGTGGCCTGGCATGCCACCTGCAGCGCCCCACACTTAATTTTTGATTTCGACTTTTCTTTGTGGATTTAGTTGGATCTTTCAAGTTCCAAACTTTTGCTTACCTCTTATCTTTAAGATTCTTTGCTTGGATGTCCCTTAAACCTCCCTTTTCACCCCAAAAATTCCCCACAAAGTCACAAACAACCACCTACTCCAAAGGTCTAATCATATTTACTAGCACAATATCAAATATTCCATCAATAACAATGCAAAATACGTACCTATTGCTCTCGAACCTAGGGTAAACATGGTTCAAGGTTGTCAAGTAGGTTTGGGAAGGTACGGGGTGTTACATTCTTCCCCCCTTAGGAACATTCGTCCTCGAATGTTAACAACATCTTCTCAATTACAACAAATACATCTCTATATTAGCATATATATTCATATACGCATAATGCTCATAGATACTTACTTGTTATCGCCTCGATCCCGCAGTTTAAACTTTCTCTTCCATTTGAAAAAGATGAGGGTACTTGGACTTCATCATTTCCTCGGCTTTCCATGTGATCTCTTCTACTTGTTGATTTTGCCAAAGTACCTTTACGAAAGCCATCTCTTTATTCCTCAACCTTTTTACTTGTCGATCTAGAATAGTAATGGGTATATCTTCATAAGTAAGATCCTCCGTAACTTGGAAATCCTCAACAGGTACAATACTAGATGGATCCCCTATGCATTTTCGAAGCATCGAGACATGAAACACTGGATGGAATGAGGAGAGTTCTTGGGGTAGTGCCAATTCATACGCAACTTTCCCAAATCTCCGGATAATTTCATATGGTCCTATATATCGGGGACTCAACTTCCCTCTCTTCCCAAATCGGATTACCCCTTTCATCGGTGACACCTTCAAGAATACCTAATCAGCTATGGCAAATTCAAGCCCTCTTCTTCTAGCATCAGCATATGACTTGTATCGACTTTGGGTCATTTGTAGCCGCTGTTGGATCACTTTAACTTTCTCCATAGCCTGATGAACAAGATCTGGCCCAAGTAAAGCAGTTTCACCCGCTTCAAACCATCCAATTGGTGATCTACATTTTCTCCCGTACAAAGCTTCTTAAGGTGCCATTTTAATACTTGAATGATAGCTATTGTTGTATACAAATTCAATAAGAGGCAAATGGTCATCCCAACTTCCTTGAAAATCTAACGTGCAAGCTCGTAGCATATCTTTAAGCGTTTGGATAGTACATTCTGCTTGTCCATCTGTCTGAGGATGGAAAGCCGTACTCAAATTCACTTGTGTACCCAAACTCTGCTGAAAAGATCTCCAAAAGTTCGCGGTAAATTGTGTTCCTCTATCTGATATAATAGAGATCGGAATCCCATGTAATCGTACTATCTCTTTCACATACAATCTTGCATAATCTTCAGCTGTATAGGTGGTCTTGACTGGTAGGAAATGCGCTGACTTGGTAAGCCTGTCAACTATAACCCATATAGAATCAAATTTCTACAGTGTACGAGGCAAACCTGTGATGAAATCCATATTAATCATATCCCATTTCTAGACTGGAAGATTGATACATTGCATGTAACCTCCTGGTTTCTGATGCTCTACCTTTACTTGTTGACGATTTGGGCATTGAGCGACAAATTCTGCAATTTTCCTCTTCATATTTCCCCACCAATACACTTCTTTCAAATCATGATACATTTTGGTAGCTCCCGGATGAATAGAATATCGTGAATAATGCGCCTTTATCATAATTCGTCTCCTCAGCTCATCTACATCTGGTACACATAATCTACCTTGGCATTGAAGCACCCCTTCTTGTGTAAGATCAAAGGCCTTAGTCAAACCCTATTGTACATGTTCTTTTAGCTGCAATAACATAGGATCCGTAAACTTCTTCTCTTTTACCTCAGCTATCAATAAAGATTCGGACGCATTTTGTACAATAACCCCTTCATCTGAGGATTCGAGAAGACGAACCCCCAAACTGGCCAATTGATGTAGATCTTTGACTAAATCTTGCTTTCCTGTCAATTGGCCACTAGTGCCTCCTATTGCCTTGCGGCTCAATGCATCAGCTACCACATTTGGTTTTCCTGGATGATATAGGATATCAATATCATAATCTTTCAATAGCTCAAGCCACCTTCATTTTCTCAAATTGAGTTCCTTTTGATTAAAGATATACTGTAAACTTTTGTGATCAGTATAGATATCAACATGAACTCCATACAAATAATGGCGCCATATCTTTTAAGCAAATACCACCACTGCTAATTCAAGATCATGTGTGGGATAGTTTCACTCGTGTGGATGCAACTGTCGTGAGGCATATGCTATTACATTACCGTGCTGCATCAATACACACCCTAGACCAATTTCGGAAGCATCATAATATACAGCGTAACCTTTGGTACCTTTCAAAAGTACTAACACCGGTGTAGAAGTTAATTTATCTTTCAGCTCTTGAAAACTTTTCTTACATGCATCATTCCATTGAAATTTGACTGCCTTGTGTTTAAGCTTTGTTAAAGGTGAAGCAATGGAAGAAAACCCTTCAACAAACCTTCGGTAATAACCTGCCAACCCAAGAAAGCTATGAATTTCCGTAGGCTTCGTAGGCCTTGGCCAATTTTTCACCGCTTCGATATTTTGTGTATCCACCCTGATGCCTTCATCTGACACAATGTGACCCAAGAATGCTACGGATTTTAACCAAAATTCATATTTAATGAACTTGGCATACAACTTACGATCCCGGAGAATCTGTAACACCTGCCGTAGGTGATTCGCATGGTCCTCTTGTGACTTGGAATAAACCAGAATATCGTCTATAAATACCATCACGAACACATCCAGGAATGGCTTAAACACCCTATTCATCAAATTCATGAAAACAGCTGGTGCATTTGTTAGTCCAAACGACATAACTAAAAATTCATAATGGCCATACCGTGTTTGGAAAGCTGTCTTGGGTACATCATTTTATCTAACTCTAACTTGATGGTATCCCGACCTCAAGTCAATCTTTGAAAAACATTTGGCACCCTGTAACTGATCAAACAAATCATCAATTCTGGGGAGGGGATATTTAATCTTGATCGTTACCTTATTTAGTTGCCGATAGTCAATGCACATTTCAAAGTGCCATCTTTCTTCCGTACAAATAATACCGGTGCACCCCATGGGGACATACTAGGCCTGATGAAGCCCTTGTCAAGCAAGTCTTTCAATTGTTCCTTTAATTCACGCAATTCTACTGGAGCCATTCTATACGGATGAATAGAGATAGGCTGAGTGCCTGGAAGCACATCAATGCCAAACTCTACTTCCCGTTCTGGGGGGTAAACCTGGAAGATCTTCTAGAAATTCATCAAGATACTCATTGACCAGTGGAACTGATTGAGGAGTTGGTGGTTTCGCATCAATATCATGCTCTCTCACTAAGTGGCATATATACCTCTTGGATATCATTTTCCTAGCCTTAAGATAGGAAATAAATTTGCCTCTTGGTTCCCCTACATCATCCTTAGCTCGTTTGTGGAAAATGAAAATGTACTTCCTTAGCTCGGCAATCTATAGTGGCATAACAAGAAGCCAACCAATCCATGCCCATTATGATATCAAAATCCACCATGTCCAGTTCAATAAGATTGACCAGTGTATCATAACCACACACAGTTACCACACAATTTTGATATACTCTTTTTGCAATAACATAGTCACCAAATGGTGTAGATACTTCAATTGACTTAGTTAATGGTTTCGGTGTTCTTTCAAATTTCGCAGTAATCAATGGAGTAACATATGACAATGTTGAACCCGGATCAATCAATGCATATACATTATATGAAAATATGGATAATGTACCTGTGACGACATCAGAAGAAGCCTCCGAATTTTGTCGGTCCACTAGAGCATAAGTACGATTCTGAGTTCCACTGGAACTGGCTGCTCCTCTGGCACCTCTACCACGACCCGCAGGCTGTACACCTCTGCCTAAGGGAGAAACCAATGATGATGATGCAACGGTTGATCCCGCAGGTCGCGCCATATTACCCAAGCCTCTTCGTAGGCAGTCTTTCATCATATGACCCATCATACCGCACCAAAAGCAAACATTTGTTCTAAGCGACATTCACCTAAATAAAATCATCCACAGTGCTGACATGACTGATCAGAAAATCCAGTGGTCTGCGAACCTCGAATCCCACTACTCTGCCCTACATTACTACCTCTCAACCCTCAAAATTGAGCTTGAGTGCCTGCTGTGGAATAAGAGAATGACGGTCTAGGCGGTCTAGGAAATATCTGAGGTCTAGATTCTCCTTGGGACACCATAGGCTGTCCCATTGGTCTAGCTCTTTTGGACTGTCCTCGTTCAAATTCATGTGCTTTTCTTCTTTGCCTTTGGTCCTCCATCTTTTGTGCGAAGGCCTGAATTCTAGCTATATCCATATCTCGATTTAAAGCAACAATAGTGCAGTATCTTACCAAATATAGCTGCAATCTGTCCACATATCGATGTATTCTGTCTGTCATTGTGGCCACTACATTCGGAGCATATCGAGCCAAAGAATTAAATTGCAGACTGTATTCTCTGACACTCAGATTCCCTTGACAAAGATTCAAGAATTGATCTGCACGAGCCTCTCGGATCTCATAAGGAAGCTAGTGATCAAGGAAAGCCGCTTTAAATTTGTCCTAATTAGGTGGATTTGAACCGACACCACGAGATTTCTTCCAATCTTCATACCATAATATCGCCTCTCCTTTCAATCTATATGCAGCAAGTTCAACTGTTTCTACCCCAGTTACATGCATAACATCTAAATCCCTTTGAATCTGATCTATAAAGTCTTACGGATCTTCATTCAGATATGACCCAGTGAATGTGGGAGGGTCTAATTTCAAAAAATCCTGTGTTTGTCGACTAGCTGCCCTAGACGCACCATCATCACTTGTTGTTGGACCAGCCTGTCCTTGACTTTGTGCAACAAATATCTGAGTGAACATTTGCACTGCATTTCTGAGATCTTGCTCAGTAGCATTAACAGGTGCTCCTGCAGGTTTTTCTCTCCTTCTCGGCTCTTCTAGAGCTGGAAAAGTAGAAGAAGCCCATGATGCAGCCTCAGCGTCAGCCCCACCTTGACTACCTTGGTCAGGTGGTGATCTACTGGTTCCTTCTCAGGCAAGTATATCTACTTGCTTACCTTTACCTCTACCTCGTCTTGTAATCGACATTTTTACTATACAAAAGAAAACCAAGTCCAATGGTTAGATATGATTCCACTACCGTATTGGCTCTAATGCATGATCTAAGAATTGAAGAACAGAAAAAACTCTTAAATGTCCCGTAGCCTCCTACTTATAAATGTGGTGCACAACACATCGATAAGTAAGACTCTACTCAGACACGGCTTTGTACACACCATTAGAACGACCTGCTCTGATACCACTATTGTCACTACCCAAATTTCAATGGGGCAGACTAGCACCCGAAGCCGATAAGGCCCGAGAGAACCAATCTTTACTCATGTCCATTCATATGCATGCCATAAGAAACATCACCACCACATAAGGACATAAAATGCTAATAGCGGAAATCACGAAACATGTGATACATACATACGTGAAACTTGGTCGTTAGGGCCATCAAGTGAAAATAGACATACCTCTCTTACATTCATATACCCACATATATCTACAAAAGCCTCTAACAGAAGCACATATATAACCAACCTAAATTCGGGACAAGTCCCCGCTTTACACAATATTTACAATGCCAAAACCAATGTACAATCGTGACTCGAAAATCCTCGAACCAACTGGAGCTCACCAAAGATCAGTAGATGACCCGCAGCTTACTGTGGAGGTCTACTAGTACCTGTGCCTGTAGCAAGTAAGGTAAGTCCCGCAAGGGATGTTAGTACGAAGAATATACTGAGTATGTAAGGCCATAAGAAGCTATATGATACATAAATACTTCAATGGAATCAAATATAAGTGAATAACCAATATGGATAAGTCACCATTCTATATGTATGGAAATATGTACATTACGTGGATTACTTTCTTTACTTTTACGCTCATTCATTCGTTCATCACACACTTCTTCATTCACTACTCATCCTTCCATTCTTACAATGCCCGGGCCCCAAGCTGATCACTGGGTAATAATCAATAATTATTCGGGATCGACCCATGCAAGGATTTTCTTTTGCCCCTGGATACCACCCATGATATTGGGATTGAACCATGCTAGGTATTTAACCCCTGGGATACCTCCCAAGAGTAGAGACTTTATTACCTCACTTCTTAAATCTTTTAAATAGTTCATTCAATGGTCATGTCATTATTCGAACTTAAAACGTAACATTATTGGAATTTTTGGAGCCATGTCCACAGTTATGTGACACATGGGTAACAATATATTAATGAACAACGTATATGTGAATAACAATAGATGAAAAACTTAAATGAAATACCTTAGAACCTTTCGGCATGGAACAAGTATAATGACAATGTGAACACTATGTGCTGCAGAAGGATACGAAAAGGGTAACCTTACATACCTTATCTTCCCAATATGAAGATACAATCCTAAATGTGAACACAATAGTCCATCTCCTTCCTTACGTTTCATTCTATAACACAAGTGCATAACAGAGCTTACGTTAACAACAAACTACCTTACAAGTGCATAAAACGACAACGAGTTACATAATTGCCTTATAACGTCATTTCCCCGTTGACATTACCATTTATGAAATTATCATACCATCAATACCACAACATTCCATAGATGTACCAATACATCATAAACCAATAGCATGTCACACCAAGTTCATACTTTACACTTCTCCATCAACACAACATCACAATTACTCCATCAAGTCACCTCAATACACTTCATAAAAACATATCCACCACAATCCCACAATTTATACTCATAGAAAAATAACAAGTTAAGGAACATAACCACACTATACATGTTTATATTTCATCCATACCATGCACTTTCATCAAAACCCCATGTCTCCTTTCAAGTTTAAATCACAAAGATGGCACATCTTTCAGCAAAAAGCAAAAGTACCCTATTCAACCTTGCCAACATAACAATCATGATATACACCATATCTCATGTATATAATATATTAAATCACAAGAATAAACACTTACCCAATCTTTTAAGGTGATGATCTTGTCCAAAGTGTCCAAAGAAAATGGTTGTCGTAGGGTTTGAAAAATAGAGAAATATCTCTTAGAAAATGTCTAGAAAGGCTTGTGTGATTTTCTAGAATAAAATATGATTTTTGGCATTTATATAGACCTCAAGTCATCCTTAGCCACTCCTTGGGCATTAAATGCTATATTTACTTAGTCAAATTGGAAGAATGTGTCATTTGCTCTTTGGGCCATGCATTTTATTCCATTTTGGGCCTCAAATTGAGCCCATTAACACATATTAACTTAGCCCACCAATTTCAATGTGTAATAATCCAATTATATAATGTTTAATTAATTCCATCAATTTCACAACAATATTCAACTCATGAGATTCATGTTCGTAGCCTCAATCTCAAAAATGAGAAATTCTAGCCACTCATGGCTTAGTTGAACATAATTTGATAAAACACTTGTGATGAAGAATTAACCCCAACTGGGATGCCAAAATTGTTCAAGAGTAGTACTATTATGATGGAATAATGATACCATAACCCAAGAGTCCTCTTTAAAGACTAATAATCATAGAAGAAATCGGGCAAAAAACACCCTGGCATGCTCCCGGGCACCCTTGGGACTTAGAAAATTTCAGCACCTGAACAGGTGCACATTAGTGGCCTGGAACGCCCACAGGCGCGCCCCCTTGCTGCCTGTGCCACAAAAATTTCAGGCCAAAGTGGCCTGACATGCCACCTGCAGCGCCCCACACTTAATTTTTGATTTCGACTTTTCTTTGTGGATTTAGTTGGATCTTTCAAGTTCCAAACTTTTGCTTACCTCTTATCTTTAAGATTCTTTGCTTGGATGTCCCTTAAACCTCACTTTTCACCCCAAAAATGCCCCACAAAATCACAAACAACCACCTACTCCAAAGGTCTAATCATATTTACTAGCACAATATCAAATGTTCCATCAATAACAATGTAAAATACGTACCTATTGCTCTCGAACCTAGGGTAAACATGGTTCAAGGTTGTCAAGTAGGGTTGGGAAGGTACGGGGTGTTACATAGACAACCAACATTTAAGAGAACCTGCCTGGTATCAAAGATTTTCTTGATAACCCATGTAGCATTCTTGAGTACTAGACAATCCTCGACCAAATCCTGCTTCATATAGAAGATATGTACCAATTTTACTCATAAACAATCCTTGTTTGTAGCAATAGCCCATAGCTGTTTCATCACTGCAGCCTTGTTCCATCTGTACAGATTTAACACATTAAGTCCACCAACTGCTCTAGGATAAAACACCTTCTCCCATGAGACCAAAGCCCTATTGGACACCTCAATTGATCCTGTCCCCAAAAAGGTTATACAAGCACATTCTATAAGTTTCCTAATTCTTTTTGGAAGTATAAAACTTTGAGCCCAATATGTTTGAATGCCAAAGATCACTGCCTTTATGAGATGAAGTCTCCCTACATAAGTAAGAAGTTTTTGCTATCCAACACTTAATCTTCTCAATAATTTTGTCAACAAGAGGCATACATTGATCTATAGTCAATTTTTTTGGATGAAAGCGGAACACCCAAATATTTGAATGGTAAGGTATGCTTTACAAAATACAACTCTCCTAAAATTTCCTACTTAACATGGTCTTTAACTCCACTCATATAAATAGAGTTTTTTTCATTACTAGCATGAAGTCCTGTTACCTTAGAAAACTTGGAAAAGGCCTCAAACATCATCTTCATAGAGGGCACATCTGCTTTGCAGAACATCTAAAGATCATCTACAAAGCATATATGCATGACCCTTAACTTCTTACACCTAGGATGAAACTTAAACTAGGGGTGTTCAACTATCACACTAAGTTCCCTTTAGAGGTACTCCATGACAATTACAAAGATATAGGGTGAAATTAGGTCACCTTGTCTGATACTTTTTTTCTCTTAGAAAGGTTTTGTGAGCACCCCATTGATGACGAATGAATAAGAAACTGTGGTGATGCATTCCATGACCCATTGGATAAATTTGTCGGGAAAACCAAGATTTGCAAGTATGCTTTTCAAGAACTCCCACTCAATGGAATCATAAGCCTTTTTGAGATCTACTTTCATAACACACCTTGGAGATAACCTTTTTCTAGAATACCACTTGAAAAGTTCATGGCTGAATAAGATATTATCAATAATACTCCTACCCTCTATAAAAAAAGATTGAGAAGGTCTGATTTTAGTACTGATCACACTCTTAATCCTGTTGGTAAGTATTTTAGTGACTAGTTTATAGAAGGTGGTGCAATAGGCTATTGGCCAATAGTCCTTCACATAAGTAGGGGCTTTGACTTTTGGGACCAAAGTAATTGCTGTACAACTAAAGGTTTTGAGCAGTTTACCAGAAGCAAAGAATTCAGCTACAACATTTCTCACATCATCCTTAATCACCCCCCATTGTTGAGTAAAGAATTCCACTGGATAGCCATTAACCCCAGGAGATTTCTCAACTGGCATGTCCTTTAAAGTAATTTGGGTTTCCTCTATAGTCACCTTCTTGATCAAAGAGAAATTCTAGTAGTAGGATAAGCAGGGACCTCTCCTAATCACATCAGCATCAACAAAAGGAAGTTCAATTACAGAAGACCCCATTAGATTTGTAAACATAGAAATAAATTCATTCTCAACCTAGACATAATCGGTAAGTTTGGTGCCTTGCTCAGTATACACAAGAGTGATGGAATTCCTATTAGCTCTAATCTTACACTGAGCATGAAAATATCTTGTATTTGCATCTCCATACTTAATCCAAGTGGCTCTTGATTTTTGTCTAAGAGCTTGTTCTTCTACCCTACTCCATTTAATAATATCCTCTTGCACTTGCCTTTTTTTTTTCTATCAAATTCTAGTGACGAGGATGTAAAAGCAGTTGACTCTAAACTTTGTTCAATGCCTCCCTAGTAGTTTTAAGCCTCTGATCATATGAGGATAAATAGGCATTCAGTCCTTTGACCATCTTTAGTTTCAACTAGAGTCTGTATATCTGAGTACCTCTATAATATTTTACCCAAGCTATCTTCATAATGCTAGGAAACTCAGGATACTGCATCACAGTATTAAATAACTTGAAATATTTAGGATGTATGGTAGCAACAGTCTTACAATCAATTAAGATAGGAGTATGGTCTAAAACCCTAGGATTTAAGAACTCTGCCTCCACCTGACTATACCTCTGTAACCACTGGAGATTGCAAAATGCCCAATCAATTTTAGAATACACCCTAGTAGACATATCCTGTTTGTTATAAAAGGTATAATATAAACCTTTTCCCCTCAGATAAGTAAGCTGTAGGTCATCATTACACTCCTAAAGTCTTGTACTTCTCCTAGTGTGACAAGTGATCCTATTCTATCACTTTTAGAGAGTACATTATTGAAATCACCACTCAATAACCAAGACCTCTGAATAGACCTACCTAGTAGCATTAATTCCTTCCATAGTGTCATCCTATTCTGGGCTTCATTCCTTGCATACACAACAATCAAATAAGTTGACAAGGAACTATTGGTATCCTTAATATGATAGTGAATAAATTGTTCTTGGATAAGGAGGACCTGTAGCTTCACCTGACCTCTCCAAAGCAACCATATTCTTTCATTTGAACCCACTGGGTAGTTACAGCTATGGCTCCAACCTTGCACCATTTTCACTAAGATACTCTTAGACTTATGTTCTTTCACACGAGTTTTAAGACATCCAAGCACATCCACTCCATACTTGTGAAAAAAGAGCCTCACCTCTTTTTACTTTAGGGGATTATTCAAACCCCTAATATTCCATGTAGCAATAATCATGGGGGGTTATGACTATGCCCTGGATCACCCCCATGCCTATTTGCAGCATTGTTGGCATGAACAAGAAGTGGCCTAACATGATTAGCAATTGATACAACAGTAGCACTACTATTCTTTGTACCAAAAGCATCCACCTGAATACTATCCACCTGACTACCTATCCCTTCCTGAGTTTGGATAGAAGGTTCCTTACCTATTCTCTACTCAGAGGCATGAGGCATCTTAATTTCCTCTTTACTATCTACTCTAGGTATCCAGTCTTGATGTGGAGGACACTGCTGTCTTTTTTTGGCC
Source organism: Capsicum rhomboideum (assembly GCA_031232105.1). Lineage (NCBI taxonomy): Eukaryota > Viridiplantae > Streptophyta > Magnoliopsida > Solanales > Solanaceae > Capsicum > Capsicum rhomboideum. The sequence goes on along the minus strand of CP124719.1, from coordinate 38,372,219 downwards.
TCTATTCATTCTTCTTCGTTGAGGTACCTCTGGGAAGTTATTTCCTTTTGGCTCCTATTCCTCTTTAACACGATAAGTCTCTTCAACATGCCCAAACTTCATAGTAGTAACAATAGCAAGTCTTCCATTCATAATCAAACCATTGCTGAAATTCACCTTTAGGCATATTCATGGCAATTGTATCAACTAATGGATGGGATACATCAACTTTCACCAATATCTTTGCACATGAAATCTACTGCATCTCTATCGTAATACCATTAGTGTATAGTGTCTTTCCCATAGCACTCACAATTTTACTTAATGCTTCAACTGACCAATAACCAACTGGTAATCCAGGAAGTGTAATCCATAGGGGCACCATAGTAAGGCAGTCCAATTGAAACTCAAAATTCACCTCCCATTCTTGCACTATGAATGGCTTATTATGAAACATATATAGACCCCTATTCAATATCTTGTTGCAATCCTCTTGAGAGGCAAATTGAAAGATTAAGTAACCCTCATCATAAGCCAAGATTTGTGGCATTTGGACATCTTTCCAAATGGTTGCAACGTAACTTTCCATACTCTTAGTGAAAGGGGTATCTCCCAACACATAGAAAATAATGGTAGTTCTCCAGTAATTCTCCTGAGCCTTGAGATATTCTCCATCAATCGTCACTACTTTCTTACCTTCCTTTGTGCTTGGAGAAACATAAGCAAGAGTTTTCCCCTTTGCAGCTCGTCGATTTTGTTTAAACTCTTTCTTTTTAGATGGAGGATGTTGCACTACGGTAGCCACATCAAAAAATTAGAGTCGACGAGTGACTTGAGATAACCCCAAATCCCCAAAATCTCATAAACATATTAATCTATTAGAGTCAAAATCAATCAATTTCACCTCCTCTTTCTCAGGTATAGATTGGAATTTTGGAGGAAGGTAGCTACCAAATGTCATTAGGGAAAATCTAGATCTATTGCTATCCACTGGTGTGATGAGTCTCTTCGGAGATGAGGAGGAAGGATGAGCCATTTCTGAATTGGCTTAAGTTAGCAAAGCCTTACTAACATGCGCCGAGAGAAAAGCATGCTCCTCCAAATTTTGAGGTGGAATGTGTTTTTAAAAATAATCCTTTATTTGAGATTGACATGACTAATAAAGGTGAAATACATTGTAGTGTGTCTTGGCATTATGGAAGTGTAGCCCCTCTTGAAGGCTACCAAGTGATTGAGAATCCACTATGGTATGATGACACACTTTCTAAAATTAGAACTCTCTTCTTGGAAGATGATAGTACATTTATTGGAAAGGATGGTGTTATATGTGCCACAACTATTCTTTCATTATTGTGTATTCCCATTTTTGGTCTAGGCCTTAACATGCTTGAATCAATAAGTGAACCTTCTTATGAGGACATCTTAGATGAAGTTGACTTATGTGACACCTTCCTATACTATTTGTTTGCATATGATGATACTCATGCCTTTGAGTGGAGTATGTTGTATGAGAGTGAAAGTGCCAATGGGGCAAATGGGTGTATGCTTGACCCATGTTTATGGACTTCCTTTCTCTTTGACCTCGGTGATGATTTAAATTATAACACTTAGATTGAGATGCTTGGTCCAAATGACATGCAAGACTTGGGTGCGGTTGTTGGTACCTTTCCCTATGATGAAAAGTCCTTCTTGGGGGGATTAAAATCCACTTGATGGACCTATATTGTGTGTGGGTTAAATATCCAACAACAAGGAATGCTCTTCAAAGAAGGGGAGCTTCATCAAGCCTATGCTTAGTACTACTTGTAGCCCTCACGAGGATAGACAAATTAAAGTATTAGGTTGGAATCTTGGGAGCATGCTTATACTTATGAGGGTTGGTCACCCACCCTTTTGGGAGGGTTGTTTGGGAAAGAAAGGTGGTCTCTTTCCACAAGGCATCTTATCTTCTTCTTGTGTCTCAACTTGTGATAGTGTGCTTGATATGAGCTATGACTCTATTTGCGAGCTTACAAGTAAGGGAATATTGGGAAAGATTAGTGTTCTTAACACCTTTCTCTACTACCTCTTTGCATATGCTGATGCACATATTTGTATTGAGTTTTCTTTCTATACTGGTAGGGGTTGCTTTAGATGGTCCATTTGTTATTGTGACCAAGACTTATGGGTCTTCTACCATTTGGACCTCGAGAATAATTAGTGTGATGATTTTTGTGCTAACCATTGTGCTAACACTCATACAATGAGAAATGTTTGGTTTTTTTCCCTTCTTATATTTTAGCAAGGTTTGGATTCGAGGACAAATCCTTTTGAAAAAGGGGAGGATGATACAAGCACGGTTATCTTGGAGCACATTAGGAGGGCCTTCCACATATGGATGATAACCTGGAGCTCGGTGGAAGGGGCCTCCACATATGAATGATAGTTTGGAGCCCAGAGGAAGCCATAGAGCAATAAATATACAAGCTATGGGCGATCAAGATTCCATTTGGACAATCAAAAAGGGCCTTTGTGGGTTATTTCCAAAATAGTCACTTTTGGGCTATTTTTGTAAAGGAAATAACTATAGATAGTTGGCTTAGCCATTTTCTTACTTACATTTTGGATGACTGAATTGTCTTTAATAGATTTGATATTTGGTTACTCCAGATTAGTGTAGTGATTGAGTTCAATTCTAATTATTAGCTTAGATAGAGTAATTAGGGTGGATTCCTGAATTGCTTGTGTTATCTTCTTCGCTTGATTGATCATCAAGTTATCATATTGTGGATTCAATTTGGTTTCTCGTGCATTTGATTGAGTTTTCTTCTTCCTCGATCTATTTTTGAATTCATTTAGGCCTTTCTTTCTTCTATTCTCATCCCTCTTTTCTAATCTATACCTCTATCTTTGATTTATGTTGTTTAATTCCACTTATTGATATTAGTTCTAGTTCTCCGATTGGATTTTTATCATACAACCACTGCTAGAAATGCCCAGTTACACCAAGTTTATGAATGACTTGTTAGCCAAAAAGAGAATCATAGAAATGGTTGAAGTATCGCATAATTGTAGTGCGATAATGTCTAGTAACATGGGGGTAAAGAAATAAGATCCGAGGGAATTTATTATTTTTTGTACTATTGGTGTTTATCAATTAAGCCTTGTGTGATCTAGGAGCGAGCATAAATTAATTCCATTGGCCTTGTTAAAAAATTTAGGTTTGGGAACTCCCAAATTGACTACTATGAGGCTATTGATTGCGGATCGTTCCATAAAGAGACTGTTGTAAGTCCTCTATGATGTACTTGTTAGAGTTGATCGATTCATATACCCCACTGATTTTGTTATTCTAGATTATGAGATCGACTATGAGGTCCCTATTATTCTCGGTAGGCATTTCTTGGCTACCAAAAGAGCTCTTGGTGATGTGGAGTGTGGTGAGTTGAAATTTTGGGTCAATAATGATGAATTAACCTTTAATGTATGCAAGTCTATGAAGCAATTTTGAGATTTGCAAGTGATCTCAGTTATTGATGTAATTGATGATGAGGTTACCAATGCATTGCAGGTGAATCTTATAAGTGAGCCATTAGCAGTAGTCTTGTGGAGCTACGGGAGTGAATATGTTGAAGAGTATGATGAGGTTGTATCTTCTTTGACCGACCTTGGTTCATACAACAAGAACCTGCTTAAGATTGACCTTGATCTAAAGAATCGGGAGAGTCCTCCCGTCAAGCCATCAATAAAGGAGTCTCCATAACTTGAACCCAAGTTGCTTCCTCATCATCTTCGCTATGTATTCCTGGGGCAAGATAATAACTTTACCGTAATTATAGCGGAGGACTTGTTGTTGTGGCAAGTTGAGGCTTTGAAATTGATATTGAAGAAATCTATAAGGGCTATTGGTTGGACTATCACTGACATTATCGGGATCCCTCCTGGTATTTGTACTCATAAAATTTAGTTGGAGCCCAAATGTGTGCCAAGTGTGGAAAATCAAAGAAGGTTGAATCCTCTAATGCAAGAGGTGGTTAAAAAGGAGATCATAAGTGGCTTGATGAGGGCGTAGTGTATCCAATCTCAGATAGCACTTGGGGTGAGCCCGGTGTAATATATGCCCAAGAAGGGTGGATTTATGGTGGTTCCCAATGAGAATAATGTACTTGTCCCCGTTAGGATGGTTATGGGTTGGAGAGTATGTATGGACTATCAAAAACTCAACTCATGGATAGAAAAAAACCATTTCCCCATGCCTTTCATGAATCAAATGTTAGATCATTTGGTGGGGTGGGATTGGTATTGTTTTCTTGATGGGTATTTCGGGTACAACCAAATCTCTATAGCCCTCGAAGACCAAGAGAAGACCACTTTCACATGTCCGTATGGTATATTTTCTATTAAACGAATGCCTTTTGGGTTATGCAATTCTCCCGTCTTCTTTCAAAGGTGGATGTTGTAAATATTCTCGAATATTGTGGAAATTACCATGGAAGTCTTCATGGATGACTTTTCGGCAGTAGGTGATACATTTGAAGCTTGTCTTAAGCACTTGGACAAAGTTCTCCAAAGATATGTTGAAATAAACCTTGTTCTAAATTGGGAGAAATGTCATTTCAGGGTGAAGAAAGGAATTGTACTTGGACATAAGATATTGGGGCAAGGCATTCAATTTGACCAAGCCAAAGTTAAAGTAATTGCCAGGTTGCCTCCTTCAATCTCTATTAAGGGTGTACGAAGTTTCTTAGGGCATGCCATCTTCTGATGTCACCCAAATTACACCTCTAAATAAAGCATAAAGCGATCATTAATCAAATATAAAACACAAATAGGTTAGGGTCGATCCTATAGGGAATAGGTCAATCACTAAGTATGTCGAAACAAGTTAATAACAATTTCTAATAGGCAAAGAGGGGGTTTTGTGAATTAAACTTTAATAGTAACAATTGTTGACTTCTTCGAATATATAATCAATAGATGTGAGGCACTAGGATTGTGTTCCACATGACTTCAAAACTACACAGGTTGCTTGTGCTAGCAATCTATTTTGATGCGTTGCATGTAAAATCTAACAAGATAGGTTCATCTAAATGTCTCCGGACCTTGATTAGATGAATGTCACTCTTCTCCTCTTGGTCTTCGGGTGTTTTACTTCTAACCCTTGTCTTCGTTCTCAGATTAACTCTCCCTGCTAAGGCTCAAGTTATTAGATAAAGGTTAGTAGCTTCAAATCTCTGTTGTTATTTTCTTTTCCAAATCTCCACTTCTCTCTCAAGCGTGTTTATAATTCTGGCACGTTCTTACGTTTGCAACAGTTAGAAAGCAATCACAGTGAAGAAAATAACAATACATGCATACACTCCAGTCTAGAATCACCAAGCACGAATCCTGCTTTGTTAATTTATCATGGTTCCCACAACCCTAGTTGTGATGTTTAGCTACTCATAGTTCCAAGCACATAATAAGAATTCTGAAAAAAGATCATACAAATGAACTTACAATAAGATTATGAAAAACTCCAAGATCTCCTTTTGATATAAAACCCTAAAATTCGATGTTTGTAATTGCAAAACCAATAATATGCCTTAAAAGTAATAATAAAATGTAACTTTAAACAATAGACCCACATTGGGTATTTATAGACAAAAAAGATACCTATCCTAAACAAATTCAGAATACAAGGTCGGCAGTAGTGATGCCTCTGACAACAAGTCGTATAGCCTAATGAAGGCTCATTGTCAGTCTTTTTTTCCTATCCATTGCCTACTTCTCTTCTTTATTGGTGCTGAATTGTCTAGTCCCTAGATGATTCGTCGGATGACTAATTTCCATTGAGACCCTTATGCATGCTTTTAGGTCTTTTCTTGGTTGCTAAGGATGACTTCTCATGATGATTCGTCAAGTAACCCAACGAGTCGTAGGCTGAATTTGTATCCAATTGACACACTAACTCTCCAACTCCAAAAATCCACTGGAGTGACAAATGCTGGGACTACGAGTCGTAGTGTGACCCAATGACTCATAGTCCAGTACTCTTTTTCTACACTTGTGCTGATTTTTCTCCTTTTCTTCATTCACTCACTTTCGAACACTATTTTCCTAAAAATACTACAAAGAAACATCATATCCACATAAACTAGCCTTCGACTTAGCATATTTTCTTTGTTTTAGGCGTTAAAAGTGCCATGAAACCATGGCACATCAACACCCTCAACTTAGAATGTTTGCATGTCCTTCGGCTACTTCATACACTGGAATACATTAAAGGTAACCTGTTTGCCATTAAATGAAAACTTCATCTGCCCAGTCTCCATATCAACCAACGCACGCCCAATCGCCAGGAACAGTCTCCCCAAAATAATGGAAACCTCAAAGTCAACCTCACAGTCAAGGATGACAAAATCAGCTAGAAATATGAAGGATGAAACCCTCACTAGAACATCAAACAAGATTCCCATTGGCTTCTTCATAGTTCTGTCTACTATGAGAAGTTTCATCAAAGTCGGTTTGGGCAACCCCAACTATTTATAAACTGCTAGAGTCATTAGATTAATGCTAGCACCAAAGTCACACAAAGCTTTTATTAAGTTGAAAAACCCAATAGTGCATGGAATCGTGAATGCTCTAGGGTCTTCTTTCTTCTCAACTAAAGATCTAGATGCTATTGCACTACAATGGTGCACATTTGCGTAACCGGATATTTGTTCAAGGGCTTTAACTAGAGGGATATTTACCGTCAACTCCTTCAGCATAGAAATAAACTTTTGGTACTTTCCCTCTTCAAATTTCTTTTTCAATCTTTTGGGAAAAGTAGGAGGAGGTCGCAGAATAAAAGTCAAAACTTTTAGGACCTCCTTGTCCTTCCCTTTTTTGCCCTCGCCTCATGATCATCAACTTAGGGATTCTTCAGTGCATTATCTTCCACCATCATGTCTTCAAAATCAACAACCTTTTAATTATCGACAATAACTGGCTCTACTTCTTTTTTGATAGACATGGGCATGGGTGGATCGGTGATCATCTTACCACTCCGAGTAGTAATCGCCAAATAATGACCATCATTATTTGGATTTTATAGGGTGTTACTTGGGAGTGTACCTTGCTGACTCTAATTCAATATTGTTGAAATCTGACCAAATTGTTGCTCGAGCTGTTATATGGCAGTAGCGTACGATTCAACCTTCTGATTTATTTCCAAAATATTAACCTTAATCTCCTTGAGGAAGTCTTCCATTTTCTCTATCCCTTTTACAAACTTTGGAAACATGTCTTCCATCCATGAATTGCTTGAACCAGCATCACGATTCCCGAGTAGAACATAAAGTCCACTCTTATCTTTGTAGTTATCCTTTCTCCTCCAGTAACCATCTCGATCTCTACTCCTATCTCTATACCTAGACTTGTTATAATTGTTGTCTCCATAGTAGTTCCGACCTTGATTCCCTTGCCTTGAGTTCCAAGTGTCTTGGTTATACCCTTGTCCTTTGGAACAGAAACCCATCACCTTACTATCTAGATATTTTCCCTCCTTCTCAGAATCCAAATATTTATACCTGGGTGCTTTGCCTTTTGAACCAACTTCATTCATCTTTTCAGCTCCAGCTGCTACAAATTATTTAGCCAGCAACCCAATTTCAGTCCTCAGCCGTGCTACCTTTTGAGCTACCATCTCATTTAATGCTTTTTGCTCTGTAGATGCGCCAATTGCATAAGTACCTGTGGGTCTATCTGCATGTCAAGTATGCCAACCTCAATTGGTTTTTGTGATCTGATCTAAGATCTCAGAAGCGTGCTCCCAACATAGACTCATGAAGTTCCACCAGTGATAGTGTCTGCTATAACTTTGGTGTTAGAATTTATAGCTTTATAGAAAATCTAAAGCAAGCTTCTTCTTTAACCTCAACCAAGTTTCATATAACACCTCCTAATATAACTTTCTAAAATTGTAAATCTTATCTTTCAGCTACAAAATTCTGGATGGTGGGAAGAATATTTCCAAGAACTGAGTTCGCAATTCATTCCAAGTGGTGATTGATCCACTTAGTAGATCTGCCAACCATAAGATGGCCTTTCCCATCAAAGAGAATAGAAAGATATGTAGTCTGATTGCCTCTTGGGTCACTCCAGGTAGATTATATGATGTGTAAATCCCAATAAAATTCATTACATGCATGTTTGCATCATCAATAAGAAGTCCTGCAAACACCCCTTTCAAGTTCAGCAAGTAAATCATGGCGCTCGTGATATCAAACTTAGTCCCTGAAGGAAACTCTGATGGAATGATAGCACCAGTTTCAATCTACTCCAACTAGTCTAACTCATCATCCAGATCCTCATAATGAGGCAAAAACTATTGCATAGTCTGTTGCCCCCATGCCTTCTCTGTTTCTCTCACTTATCAAGTGCCGTTAGATGTTCACCTCCTCTTGTCTAGTCCTTTCTTTCGTAGCTGCCCGTCTGGCAGCTTTTTGTCTAGCATTCTTCTTAGCCATCAACTTAGCCATGATCTGTTTTTCAGTCTCCTGACCACCATGCTAGTGTACTGACTGATTTAAGATTGTTGGATCGTCATGAACGCCCATGAGCAGGGCTCGTTTATCATGAACTCTTTCATTAACCATTCTTTGATTATTTGTCAGAGTTCTTTCAAGTGGAATCAGGGGATTGCCTTGACTCCTAGTATTAGGCATACACTGATGTGCACCTTATAAACAACAGAAAAGTAAATCAGGAAACAACAACCAACATCTCAACAAACACAATCAATCAACTTCGTAACTATATTCCCCGACAACGATGCCAAAATTTGATGTCCCCCAAATTACACCCCTAAACGAAGCATAAAGCGGTCATGGATCAAATTTAGAACCCAACTAGATTGGGGTCGATCCCATAGGGAATAGGTTGAAACAAGCCAATAATAATTTCCAATAGGCAAAGAGAGGGTTTTGTGAATTAAACTTCAATAGTAACAATTGTTGACTTCTTCGGATTTATAATCAATGGATGTGAGGCACTAGGATTGTCTTCCCCATGTCTTCATAACTACATAGGCTGCTTGTGCTAGAAATCTCTTCCGATGCGTTGCATGCAAAATCTAACAAGATAGGTCCATCTATACCTCTCTCAACCTTGATTAGATGAATATCACTCTTCTCCTCTCGATCTCCAAGTGTTTTACTTCTAACCCCTATCTTCTATCTCAAATTAACTCTCCCTACTAAGGCTTAAGTTATTAGATGAAGGTTAGTAGCTTCTAATATCTATTGTTATTTTGTTTTTCTAATCTCCACTTCTCTCTTGAGCAAGTTTAGAATTCAGGTGAGTTCTTACATTTGGAACCATTAGAAAGCAATCATAGTGAAAAAAATAACAATATATGCATGCACACCAGTCTAGAATCACCAAGCATGAATCCTGCTTTGTTAATTCATCATGGTTCCAACAACTCTAGTTGTGGTGTTTAGCTACTCATAATTGCAAGCACACAATAAGAATTCTGAAAAAAGATCATAATGATGAACTTACAATAAGATTATGAAAAACTCCAAGATCTCCTTTTGATATAAAACCCTAAAATTCGATGTATGTAATTGCAAAACCAATAATATGTCTTGAAAGTAATAATAGAATATAACCTTAAATAATAGACCCACATTGGGTATTTATAGACAAAAAGGAAACCTATCCTAAACAAATTTGGAATACAAGGTCGGCAGTGGTGACGCCTCTGATAACAAGTCGTATAGCCTGACGATGACTCATTGTCAGTCTTCTTTCCCTATCTATTGCCTACTTCTCTTCTTTATTGGTGACGACTTATCTAGTCCCTCGACGAGTTGTCAGATGACTCGTTTCCACTGAGACCCTTATGCATGCTTTCAAGACTTTTCTTGGTTACTCAGGACGACTTCTCATGACGATTCATCATGTCATCCAATGAGTCATAGGCTGAATTCATAGACAAGTGGTACTCTAACTCTCCAAGCCCAAAAATACACTAGAGCGACAATGATTAGGAATACGAGTCATAGTGTGACCCAACGACTTGTAGTCCAGTACTCTTTTTCTACACTTGTTTTGATTTTTCTCCTTTTTCTTTATTCATTCAATTTCAAACCCTATTTTCCTAAAAACACTATAAAGAAACATCATATCCATATAAACTAGCCTTCAACTTAGCATATTTTGTTTGTTTTAGGCATCAAAAATGCTATGAAACCATGACACATCAACTTCTATCAATGATTCATTAAGGATTTTTCTCAGATAGCCCATCTAATGTGTAAGCTTCTTGAAAAGTAATCCAAAGTTGACTTTGATAGAGATTGTGTGAGGGAATTCAATTTCCTCAAAGAGAAGCTTGTAACGACTCCGATTATTATGGCTCCAAATTGGTCACTTCTCTTTGAGATTATGTGTGATTTAAGAGGATTGGAATTAGGTGTGGTTCTCGTCTAAATGATGAACAATCTCTTTCACCTGGTGTATTATGCAAGTAAGTCCTTGAATGACGCGTAAACAAACTACACGAGTATGGAGCAAGCGTTGCTAGCTGTAGTATATGCTTTTGAATTGTTTCATGCTTACTTTTTGGGAACCAAAGTTATTGTGCACCAACCATGCCATTATTCAGTAGTTGATGGCCCAGAAGGAAGCTAAACCATAGTTAATCCAGTGGACATTGTTACTTCAAGAATTTGAATTCAAGGTTAAAGCTAGAAAAGGGTGCTAGAACCAAGTGGTGGATCATCTATCCCACCTTGAATCTAACAATGAGAAGTTGGGTGAAATTATCATTGATGAGGCTTTTCCTGACGAGCTTGTCGTGGTTCTTTCGGGGTGTGTGGAACCATGGAATGTCGATTATGCAAACTATGTTGTGTGTGGTTTACTCCCTAAAGATATGAATCATTATCAAAGAAAGTGATTCCTCTATGATGTGATGAAACATTATTGGGATTAACTCTATTCATTTAGGAAATATACTGATGGAGTGATCCATAGGTATGTTATGGAATAAAAAATGCATCCCATTCTTGAGCATTGAGATGCTCATGATTTGGTCCAATATTGTGTGCAATGTCAAATGCAAGGAGGCATAAAATTCCCTTGAAGCCTAATCTTGAAGTCGAATTGTTTGATGTATGGGGCATTGATTTCATGGGGCCCTTTGTAAGATCATATGGGAATAAGTATATTTTAGTGGCCGTTGACTATGTATCAAAGTGGGTTGAGACAATTGCATTGCTAAATAATGAGAGCAAAAGTGTCATGTTTTTCTTGTAAAGGAATACGTTTACAAGGTTTGGGACTGCCCAAGCTATCATTAGTGATGGTGGCTCTCATTTTTGCAATAGAGTATTTGGTACATTATTTGAAAAATATGGGATCAAGCTTAAGATTGCTACCCCATACCACCCTAAAACTAGTAGACAGGTTGAAGTATCAAATGGGGGAGATTAAAGCAATCTTGGAGAAAACATTTAATGTTGGTCGCACCAATTGGGTGAGATAATTGGATGATGCTCTTTGGGCGTACTGTACAACTTTCAAAACACCAATTGGAATGTCTACTTGTTTTTAGGAGGGCTTGTCACCTACCGATTGAGATAGAACACCGTGCTCTTTGGGCTTTGAAGAAGCTAAACATAGATTGGGAGGAAGCTTCTAAGTCTAGAGTGGAGCAATTGCAAGAATTGGAGGAATTTTGCCTTCGAGCTAATGAAAGATCCACTCTATACAAAGAGCAAATAAAGAAGTGGCATGATGCCAAAATTGAAGAGGGAGTCTTGAGTTGGGAATGAAGTGTTGGTTTTTAACTCAAGGTTGAAAATTTTTGCGGGAAAACTCAAGTCCAAATGGTTAGGCCCTTTTAAAGCGGTAAATGCTTATCCTAGTAGTGTAGTTGGGTAGAAGGGCCATGAGAAGAGAAGGTTCATGGTGAATGGACACTGTTTGAAGTATTTCTACATTGGTGGCCCCAGAGTTTCTAAAGTTGAGGCACTCTACTTTATAGATATTTGATCAATAAGAATAAATGTCACGCCACGTTGATAACTAAGGCGCTTCTTGGGAGGAAACCCAATTTTTACTTTTTGTTGTTTTGAATAACATTTGTTGTATGGTGCAGGTGTATGATGGGGTTTAAATGTAGAACACATGTCACAAAACAAGTCAGAGTAAAGAAATGTTGGAGACCATATATTGAGCTCTAGGGAAGTGTCTTTGGCAATTTTCCAAACACTTCAGTGAATCACAAAAGTCCTTCATCTAACTTGGTCTCCCAAGTCATGAGAACTGTTAAATTTGGCCATGCTCATTAAAGTTTGGTGAATTGCCCAACACTTTGGTGATGCCCATACCTATTGCCAAAGTAATTCGCCCAATCAAGCCTCCAAGTTGTGGAAATTGTTACTTTTTGTGATTATTACTCAGTTTGGTGCATCGCCAAACACTTAGGTGATGCAACTGCCTATTGCCAAACTCGAGGGTATTTAAAGAGGCAACAATTTGGCTTCTTGACTTTGTCTATTCCACTTCTAAGTTTTCACTACCTTAACCCTATTTTTCCCTTCTCTTTCACTTGCACTATATTACCAACACACATACACACACACACACACTCACACTCTCATCTCACCACAATTGAATCATCACCACTATTATGCACGCACCACTGTCATCGCCAACGTATGCTCATTGAAACCCTAGCGTCGTTGCTTTGTCACCTTGTTTTAATAAATTTTTATCGCTCATCTATAGGTTAGAACTTTTAGTTTACCTTGAAAACATATTGATTGTTCGTACTTGTCATTGCTTGTTATCTATGGTGCTTGAGTTTTGTTTATATGTTTTAGATCAGACAAAAGCTATGTTCATACTCGATTTTACTCTTAATTGGTTAATGGGTAATTAGGGTTACTCGATTTTGGCAAAAATGGGTTTTGGTTTTATTTTTGTTATCAAATTGGTTTTTAATTCTTGTAAGTGGGTTAAATTAAAGTTTGTTAAAATGGTGTTGATTTTGAATTGGTTGTATAAATTAAACTTTGAATTCGAATGATTTTTCCCAATTATAGATTAGGTGACATCGTTCTTATGGAAAAAATTGTCAAATTGATTACTTTAGTATTGGAACCTGGGAAAGTCTAAGTACCCATGGTCAAATTTAGTTGAAATCGCCATTGAAATAGATTGATGGGTTTGAATGTTGAAGTAGGGCAAGATGACACTTTGGTGATACGATTGAGAACTTTGGAAATGCGCTGAACTGTGAGGCCAAGCGCCGAAGTGCTCCCCATATCGCCTAAAGTGATAGTTGAGATTGGCCAATTAAGGTGCAAGTTTGGCGATGCCTTACTAGTTTGGTGATGCTCAGGGAGTATCGCCAAACTATTTGGCGTAGTTCCAAACTCCAACTTTTCTTTGCTAATGTTAGTCCTACCAACTATTAAGTTTGGCAATAGAGGTTGAGCTTCGCTGAACTCTTTGGTGATTCACCGAAGTAGTTTGGCGATGCACCTTTGGAATATTTTTGTGTTTGCTAACCTTGGTCTAGTGCCTTTCTGATTTGTTCGCAGATATTGTTAGATCCAAACACATTGCCAAGAAACACACCCGTACTCCTCTTTCTACTACCAAGATTTACAAAGGGATCATAATTTTGGGGCAATCACAACCCGATTGAAATGTACAAAAAAAGAAAAGGGTGAAAGCTAAAAAAAGAAAAAGGAAGCCTCCGATTACTATGGAGTCAAGCTCTGAATACAGTTCCAACATCGAGGGGTATAATCTATCTACCTCAAAAGAGGGCAAAACCTCTCCAACCCATGAACCACTCACTACTTAGGGAGTTGAGCCCACCAAAAGGAAGAAGAGGGTTGAACAAAGCTCTAATGTCACCTCAAACCCTCATCCCATGGTAGTTCCTTGATTTCTTAATCATCTCAAAGTCCCTAGAAAATTGAGAACAAAGGTTTTGCACTAATGGGTTGGAAGGCAAACACCCTAGAGTCTTGGCTGCCCTTAGGTACCATGACTTTGAATTTTTACTAAACCTCCAAACCTGTATGTGGAAACTTGGGTCTGGGAATTCTGTAAGGCTTATGGAAAATTTTTGCCTGCTAAGAGAAAGAAGACTGAGCCTCAGAAAACCAGAGATATAGTGACAGTTTGGGGAGTGAAGGTTAAATGCGATCAAACATTGATAAATTTGATTTATGGTTCCAAGGTTGACATATCTCATTACTTTGTTGTTCGTACTAAAAAGGATGTTGATGACTTTCAAGGTTGGTTTGCCCCTTTGATTAGTGATAGGACACATTGAATTGGGAACCCCAATTGAGAAGAGTAGCATCCATTTGGAAACTTGGTATTTGTTGAGCTTTATTTGTAGCAATCTCATGCCATCAAAAAATGAAATAGTGATCCGACACCTGAAAAAAGTGTTGTTGGGCATGATTATAATGAGGGAAAGACTGAACCTTGCCCAAATTATTGCTCCAACGATTGCTATATGAGCTCAGTAGAACAAACTTTACTTTGTTTCCCTTGCCTTATTACTGAGTTGCACCGTAGAGCAAAGGCTCCTTTTGACAAGAAGAAAGATGTTGAGTATACCCTTAACTCTACTATCGATATTACAAGACTTGAGACTGTGCAAGCTGAAAGGAAGAAGAAAACTCGAGTGGATTCTTCCCCGATAATTAACATTGAGACACTTGATAGTGGTGCAAACCAACCCACTCCAATTTATGCAGCTCATGCCCCTCCAGATTCCTCCATATGTCCTTCCTCCTAGCCTCATCTATCTAGTGCCCATGGCCCTCAACCATCCACTACTCTGGGAACTTCGGGCCCCCATTAACTCAGGCTGTCATTATTTAGATACGCCATTTAGCTTATTCGGCTGATTTGAGGTCGGCCATATTGGAGTCCTAGATGCCTCAGATGATTGCCAATGTTGTTAAGGTAACTTTAGTGCCTATTATTGAGGAGATATGAGGTATTCAGCTGACACTCTGAGCTTATGGTAAAAAGTTGGATGAGATTTGTTTGGCGATACAGACCACCATAGAGGGTATGGAGTTATACTTGATGAAGACCGAGCTTGCTTCATTGCAAACTTATGTAGACCAGCTCTTTTCCCTGATTTGACATATCTATGGGCTGCTCCATCTGTGACCTCAATTTCAACACCAGTTCAGGAGAGTGTTCCAGTGGTTGTGGAAGAGGAGGATGAGGTTGATCGTGCATCCGATAATGATAAGGATGATAGGGTAGAGATTATTGCTGATAGAGTTAATCCGATGGAGGATGATGTACATGCCACAAAGGAGGCCATGATGGAGGAAAATTTAGTGAAGTTGACTCAAAAGACTACACAGATTAGTACTAGCGGGTCCAAACCCATTGAGAATATAGTTGATTAAACCTCCCACCTAACTGCTGATATAGAGACAACCAACATCACTTTAGATCTAGTATCGCAGGTTGATTCTAGTCTTGAGCCGGGCACTGATGCCCAGACTGAGGCCTCTTCTGCAAGCCAGTCATTGTTGCAGGCTTAACACTGTGTAGGGGGACCCTTCCACTCACTCTTCTATTATATTCTTAGTCCTATTGCATT
The DNA here is from genome assembly GCA_031232105.1 of Capsicum rhomboideum. Classification (NCBI taxonomy): domain Eukaryota; kingdom Viridiplantae; phylum Streptophyta; class Magnoliopsida; order Solanales; family Solanaceae; genus Capsicum; species Capsicum rhomboideum. The sequence continues at coordinate 38,356,630 of CP124719.1, read as the reverse complement.
AAGGATAATACTTACATTTGAGTTGGGCCGGGGGGTACTTACTTTTGGATCTGTAATATTTGATTATATTTCTGATACTCCTTTTTAGGTGTGTGGTTTTGATTTTGATACTGTGATTCGAATGATACTTTTGAATTTTTGGATTTTACTTGTAATAATTTTAGATGATTTCTGATTTTATAGGTTCATGTGTTTTGGGTTGATTTGACTGTGTGTCGTGATTTACATTTGATTTCCTTATTTTATTTTTAGTATAGTAGTTCATAGTGTAGTTGATAAATAAAATTCTTTTTGGCATTGGTATTTTAGAGATAAGTGTACTAGCAATAGAACATTTTGACTCGAACAATACTTTTGGGGAGATTTTTCACATGCACAACTCTTAAAAATGATAAATTGTTTTGTGAATTTCTCCACCTTTCAAAATGTTTTTGTCTCTTAAAATTTCATTTCTTTGAGTTGAAGTAGTTAGTGCTCATTTCTGTGAATACTCACATTTTGTTCTAACTACTTGAGTACCTTCTTTGACATATGCTATGAATGTGGTATGTCAATTAAGGAAATAAAAGTTTTGCTTCGAGTGTGTGATTATGTTCCATGTGTGATGAGGTTTTGATTCGATTTTGTTCAATAAGTCTATTTAGAACTCGCTTGGTTGGTCTATCGCTAAGCAAAAAGTGTTGTGATATTGGAGAAATGACCTTAGGCCATTAAGCAAGAGTGAGCCCTCAAATTGACCATATAGTCATCCCCATTGTGAGTTGAGTGACCAATCTTTGCCCCAATTTGGTTTGGAACTTATTTCCTGGACAACATCGTTACAATCTTTAACCCGTCTTGCAAAACTCCCTCTTTTGAACCAAACCCATCTTTAGGCATCTAAGTGAGGCCTTAAACCAACTTAGGACAAAATCCTAACTTGGGGGTGGAGGAGCTATCGTGTGAGATTTGTAACTGGAAGTTCATAAATTTGGGGACCATTCACTTTCTTCTCTAGTTATCTTAGTATTCATTGTAAATAATTAAAAAAAAGAGGAGAGGGGAGGGAGAAAAAAAATGAAAGAAATTGAAAAAGGGTTGCAATTATGAACTTAGTTTGTAAATAATTGAAGAGTTTAGCTTTTAAAAGGATCGGAGAAAGATGACCTGAGAATCTTATAGAATTAGTCCATAATGTTTCACAAGGAGTAAGCTTTGGGAAAGGAATTTAGTTGAGGTCTCATGTGGTGCTTTGAGAGTGTATAGTCACTATAACCGTATATTATCCTACCTTACCAGTTGCCTACGTTATAAGAAGGCAAAAGACCTTTGTGATCTCCAATATAGCATGCGTGATTGTGATAAGATGTAACATATGGGCAAGCCTATGGTGTGGTACTTTGTGAATGATCTTCTTTTTTAGCAAGAGTGTTTCATATTAGTCCCTAGTTTAAATCTTGATTGCATCCTGAAGAGAGGGATATTTTTATTGTGAGGGCACTTAATTGCATTTCTTAAGCATATTTCTTAGTCTCAATTAAAGTCTATGAGGATTTTCTTGGTTTGGTAGCAATTAGTCAACATCTAAGGCTCGTAGTTCATGAATTGAGTGTTTGATAGGTGATACTTATGCCAATATTGTTTTCAAAATCATGAAGGCAAAGCTGTTGCAACACCCCGAAAATCCAATATAAGATTAAAACCATACTTGAAGTACATGTAAAATAAAACATCAAGCTTTGGTAGTATGATAAGTGATTTATACATGTATTAAGGCCACAAGTAACTCCTAGCTCATAGCCAAATTGAAACCTTCCTTACCGGTGGTTTTCTTGTGAAAAATCTTGCCATAGTCAAATTAAAATGAGCATAACTCTTAGATTCTGACATATTTTGAGCTCAATACCCACCAAATTATATATATTTGAATTATGTTTCCAACACATCTAGTTTCTCCTTAATCTGATGCCGGAGCTAAGAGTTATGGCCATTTTATTGAAGCACTGTCCAGTAGTGAGAACCTACGAGCGTAGGTACGATCATGAGTTGCATTGTACAACCATAAAATGGTCTCCTCTATATGAAACAGCCTCGAAAATTTGAAAGTTGACAAGTATACCTTCCAACCATGACAGGGAACCACGACCATGGTTAGAAACCACGATCTTAGTACGATCTTGAATTCTAAAGTTGATCTAGTTGGAACCTACAACCTATGAACCAAGGTACGATCATGAGTGGGTCCCACGATTATACCATGGCTCATCTGATCATGTTCAGAGAACCTCCAGTTCAGCCTCCCAACCATGAGCACAACCCACAACCGTAGGTGGGACCAACGATCATGGGATGGTCCATATGACACATTCTGCAATTTTTTTCAATTACTTTTTATAAGGGGTATTCCAGTCTTTTCCCACTCTTATAACATTAAATTTATGTCATTTAAGCCACCGCAAGGATGAATATGCAGATTAATATTACCTTAAGTCATCATTGCTCAGAAAAATAATCGACACTTAGCTTTAACACAAAGGAAGAGACGATTTTCTTTCCCCAAGGCAGATTTAGGGTTTCACAAATTCAAGCTTCCAATTTCAAGGATTTCTTCAAGATTTTCATCTTCAGGTATGTGGGATTTCATCAATGGGTCTCCTTTCACCCATCGAGTTCCAAAGTTAACTCAATTTCTCAGTTTAATTCCTTCCTCAGAGCTTAGGGTTCATGAATGTTGTGAATTTCTTGATATTTCAGTTCCTTGATCTCATTGAGTTATAAAACCATGTTCTAACATGAATTTCAATACCATTATATGTTCAAAATTATAAACCCTAATTATATTGTGAAATCCATGACTTTTGGACTTGAGTTATTAAATTTCTTAATTCACTCAATTTATGGAATTGTCATAATAGCTGTATTCGCCAGAGATGGTGGGTTATGAACATATGATGACCTAGTATTTCATGCATATACTTATGAGTATTATATCCTCCAGTTTACATGTATTGAATGCTCTCAAATAATGCATTTGTTTTCAGTCTTCAGAATATTACTATTATTAAGCATCTCAGTTAGTAGTGTCATTCAGTTGGGAGTAGTACTTAGCACCGAGCGGACGCAGGGATGAAGGCTCACCCATTAGTTAAGCTGAGACCTTTAGTAGAAGTCCTTAATTCTTAGAACTATGGTGCCACCGCAGGTACTAAAAGGTCACCCGTCAGGCAAGGATTGACACCTTAGTATTTTTGGGACATCAGTTTAGTGGATCCATGTCAGTCAGTGTTCGTACCCTTTGAAAGGTACATAGCACCCTTCCTGCTGGGATTATAGGTTGGACCCCGATTAGCTCAGATTGGGGTACGTCGGTTAACAGTAGCTCCAACAGTCCACAGTTCATAATTTAGATTAAGATAATTGCATGACCTTCTATTCAGTTGTTCAACTTATCATACAGTACATGTTTATTACTTGGTATTGCATCAGTTTATCATGATACATGTATCACATTCAACGTATATCAATTATTTCCAATCTCATATACTCTGTACATTCATAGTACTGATCGCATACTTTTCTTTACACTATATTGTCTTATAATATACGTTATGATGTTCAGCATCCAGACCACTCATAGTAGGATCTCCTACCATATCAATAGTAGTGTTTGGTAAGTCCTTATCATTTGGGGGCCAGTTATCAGTATTTCTTTTCAGTAATATTTTAGTTAATGACAGTTGGAGTTAGTTGGGGGCTTGTCCCAATAACTCATTTGATTTAGAGGCTTTCAGACACACAATTATATTTTTATCATTTTGATTATGTCAGACAGTCTTAGTTCTGATATTCAGTATTAATTTTGGCTTTTATTATAATCATGTCATTTCAGTTAAGTTTTTGCTCAGTATTTATTAGTTTACCTTATTTTTCTTAGTGTCACGACAGGCCATGGGTTAGCTTGGGGTTACTTGTGACTCTAAGTACCGTGTTATGACTAGGGGGTAGTCTCAGAATGTGACAAACTTGGTATCAGAGCATCAGTTTTAAAGTGTCCTAGGGTATCTGAAAGTCACATTAAGTAGAGTCTTATTCATGGGTATGAAGCGCGTTGCACTTATGACTGAAAGGCTATGAAATGTTTTAGGAAAAGTTTCACTTATTTCATGTTCATATGTGCAATAGAGTGTGAACTCTATTAAAATCTTCTTCTAACTCATGCCCTATACGTTTACAGAAAATGCCTCCTAAAGTAGCCAATGGAAGGAGAAACGAAAATGGTAATAGGAACGGGAACTAACACGCACTACTAGTTCCAGCAAATCCTTTGAATGAGCAAGTCTCTCACGCTGAATTTAGGGCTACTTTCACAGTGTTAGCCCTGTCCATGACCACCCAGAATAACCAGTAGGTTGTGGCACCAACCAACAAGATAGTGAATACGACAACAACTAGAGTTCGAGACTTCACTCGGATGAATCCTCTGGTATTCTTTGGGTCTAAGTCTGAAGAAGATCCGCAGGAGTTCCTGGATAATATTCAAAAAGTTACTGAGATCATGGGTGTCACTCCAGCTGAAAGTGCTGACTTGGCTGCTTATCAGTTGCAAGAAGTGTCTCACACTTGGTATAAATAATGGAAAGTTGATAGAGATGCAGGTATAGAACTGGTAGAATGGGATGAGTTTGTTGCTGCTTTTCTGGATAGGTTTTTCCCACTCGAGTTAAGGGAGGACAAGGTTCAAGAGTTTATTAATCTGAAGCAGGGTAACATGAGTGTGAAAGAGTATTCTCTTAAGTTTACTCAACTTGCAAAGTATGCTCCAGCAATAGTTGCTGATTCCAGGGTCCGTATGAGTAAGTTCATGACAGGTGTTTCCAAGGATATGGTTAAAGAGTGTAGGACTGCTATGTTGGTTAAGGAGATAGATATCTCTAGGTTGATGGTTCATGCTCAACATATTGAAGAAGAGAAAATCAAGAAGAAGGAAAGGGAGAGTAAGAGTGACAGAATAGGTAGCTTTAATTTCTCTCAGTAGAGGTCAGATAATGGTAATCATTCCAGTTCTACCAGAAATCTTCATCTCCAACCCCATCTTCTGTTAGTGCTCCAGTGCCCAAGTTTTGGAAAGATAATCGGGATAGAGCACCAGGCTCTAAGTCCCAAGGTAGTATGAATAGTGGTTGAACTAACCCGATTTGCAAGAAGTGTGGTAAGAACCACAAGGGTGAGTGTGTGGCTGGTAGTGATATTTGTTTTGGTTATGGGAAACCAGAAAATAGATTGAGGGAATGTCCAGTGGCTTCATAGAGAGGTAGGGATGCTCATCAGCAAAGTCAGTCTAATTCTTCAGCAGCTCTAACAACTTGCTCAGCTTAGCAGGATACCTCATCTATTGCAGCTGGTGGACAATGTCAGAACAAGTTCTATGCCCTTCAGACTTGATAGGATCAGGAAGGTTCTCTTGATGTGGTCACTGGTACGTTGCAGATCTTTCATATTCATGCCTATGCATTGTTAAATCTCGGAGATACACTTTCTTTTGTGACTCCTATATTGTAATAGAATTTGGTGTTAGTCTCAAAATCTTGTTTGAACCTTTTTCAACTATTACAGTTGGTGATTCAGTTATAGCTAGACGGGTATACAGAAATTTCCCAGTCACAGTTTCCCAGAGAGTCAACTCAGTCGATCTTGTAGAGCTAGACATGATAGATTTTGATATTATTCTTGCCATGGATTGGCTCCACTCTTACTATACCTTAATTGATTGTAGAAACAGAGTAGTCTAGTTTCAGTTTCCAAATAAGCCATTCATAGAGTGGAAGGGTGGTACCTCCGTGCCTATAGGTGAGTTTGTCTCTTACCTTAAGGCTAGAAAAATGATTTCCAAGGGGTGCATTATCATCTTATTCGGGTTAAGGATTCAAAGTCTGCGAGACCAACTCTTAAGTTAGTTCCAGTGGTTAATGAGTTCACAGAAGTGTTTCCTGAAGATCTGTCTGGCTATTTCAATTCCAACCTACAGAATGGCTCTAGCCGAGCTTAAGGAATTGAAAGAGTATTTGAAATACCTCCCAGAGAAAGGATTAATTAGACCTAACATTTTTCCATGGGGTGCTCCAGTTCTTTTCTTGTGCAAAAAGGACGGTTCTCTCATAATGTGCATCGACTACAGTTAGTTGGACAAAGTCACAGTCAAGAATAAGTATCCCATTCCTAGGATTAATGAATTCATCGACCTACTTCAGGGTGCTAATTTCTTCTCTATGATAGACCACTGATCCGGCTATCATCACCTCAGAGTCAGGGAATGTGACATTCCTAAGATAGCCTTCAGAACTCGGTATGGTCACTTTAAATTTATTATTATGTCTTTGGGACTAACAAATGCTCCTGTAGCTTTTATGGACTTGATAAATAGGGTGTTAGAGCAGTACTTGGACATGTTCATTATAGTCTTCATTGATGACATCCTTGTTTATTCTCGAAGTGAGAATGAGCATGCAGGCTATTGGAGGATTGTCTTACAGACTCTCAAAGATCACCCGTTATTCTCTAAGTTTAGCAAATATGAATTTTGGTTGAAATCAGTAGCATTCATTGGTAATATCATTTTTGGTGAATTCATTTGAGTTGATCCTTAAAATACCGAAGCAGTTAGGAATTGGCCTAGACCCATCTCTCCATTAAATATCAGGAGTTTCTTGGGTTTAGCTGGTTTCTATAGGCAGTTTGTTGAGGGATTTTCCTCTATTGTTTCCTCTATGTCCAGTTTAAGTCCGAAGAAAATCAAGTTTCAGTAGTACAATTCTTGTGAGAAGAGTTTTTAGGAGTTGAAGACTCGACTCACCTCTGCTTCAGTTTTGACTCTATCAAAGGGTTCAAATAGGTTTGTGGTTTATTGATATGCTTCCAGATTTGGACTTGGTTGTGTGTTGATGCAGCATGGTAAGGTTATAACATATGCCTCTAAATAGCTTAAGCCTCATGAGAAGAACTACCCAACTCATGTTCTTGAGTTGGCAGTAGTTGTTTTTGCCTTAAAGATTTGGAGGCATTAGCTTTATGGTGTTCATGTTGGTATGTTCACTAATCACAAGAGCTTTTGGTATGTGCCCAGCCAGAAAGATCTAAATCTTTGTTAGAGAAAGTGGCTAGAGTTGTTGAAGGATTATGATATGAGTGTCTTGTACCATCCGGGTAAAGCCAATGTTGTGGCTGACGCTCTTAGTAGGTTGTCTATGGGAAGTGTTGCTCATATAGAAAATGAGAAGAAAGAGTTAGTTCACGAGGTTCACCAGCTTGCTAGATTGAGAGTTCAGTTGATTGATTCAGCCGAAGGTAGTATCTTGGTTCAGAATGGTTCAAAATCTTCATTAATAGCTGAGGTTAAAGGAAAGTAAGATAGTGATCCTATTTTGCATAAGTTGAAAGAAACGGTCCTGAGTTAGAAAGTTGAGGTTTTCTCCCAATGGGGAGATGGTGTTCTTCCTTGTCAGGGCAGACTATGTGTCCAAGATGTGGATGACTTGAGACAACGGATGCTAATAGAAGCTCACAGTTCTTTGTATTCTATTCACCTATGAGGCACTAAGATGTATCGTGATCTATGGGAAGTTTATTGGTGGAATGGCATGAAGAAGGATACCGCAGAACTTGTGGCTAAGTGTCAAAATAACCAGTAGGTTAAGGTTGAGCACCAGAGACCTGCTGGTATGCTTCAAGATATTAGTATTCCTACTTGGAAGTGGGAAGTGGTGAATATGGATTTCATTACAGGGTTGCCTTATACTCACTGACAACATTATTCTATTTGGGTTATTGTAGACTGAATGACTAAGTCAACCCAATTTTTGCCAGTTAACACTTCAAATTTAGCCAAGGATTTTGCTAGACTCTATCTTAGGGAGTAAGTGTAGTTACATGGAGTCCCTTTGACCATTATTTAAGATAGGGGTACTCAATTTACCTCTCAGTTCTGAAAGACATTTTAGAAGGGTCTTGGTACCCATGTTCACCTTAGTACGACTTTTCATCCACAGACGGATGGTCAGGCAGAGCAGACCATTTAGACTCTGAAGGATATGTTGAGAGCATGTTTGATCAATTTCAAGGGTAGTTGGGACGACTATTTGCCTTTGATTGAGTTTGCTTGCAATAATAGCAATCATTCTAGTATTCAGATGGCCCCATTCAAAGCACTTTATGGTAGGAGGTGTAGATCTCTTATTGTTTGGTTTGAAGTTGGTGAAGCTATAGTGATAGGGCATGATTAATTCCATAAGGCAATGGATAAAGTTTAGTTGATTAGAGGAATACTGAAAATAGCTCAGAGTCATCAGAAATCCTATGCAAATGTGAGGATAAGGGAGCTTGAGTTGTTATTGGTGATTTTGTCTACTTGAATGTTTCATCCATGAAAGGGGTGAAGAGGTTTGGTTAAAAAAGGAAACTCAGTCCCCACTATGTTGGTCATTATAAGATTGTGGGTCATTTTGGCAATATAGCTTATGAGTTATATTTTCCCACAGACTTACCATCATCGCATGCAATTTTTCATGTGTCTCAGTTGAAGAAATGCATTGGTGATGTCGCATCGGTTGTACCTTTAGATAGTATGGGTGTGAAAGATAGTCTCTCTTACGAGGAGGTCCCAGTTGAGATCCTTGATCAGCAGGTTCGTAAGTTGAGGAATAAAGAGGTTGCTTTAGCAAAACGTTCTATGGTGAAATTAGCTATTTAAGGGACCTACTTAGGAAGAAGAGGCAAATATGATGACCAAGTACCTTTGTCTTTTCTCTTCGAACTCTGTTCCAGCTTAAGGTAATAGTTTCCCCTTATTTAATTCTTTTTGTTCATGTCACCCAGTTATTCTCATGTCATAGCATGCATTCATGAGTTTGGTTCAGTTCATGTTTTAGTTATAGACTCAATTATTGTGTCAGTATTCAGCTCTTAGATATTCAGTGTTAGGATTGCAGCTCTTTCCCTAACATTTCATCTTAGTTAGTTTTCATTCGGGGACGAATGACCCCAAAGGGGATATATTTTAACACCCTGAAAATCCAAGCTAAGATTAGAACCATTCTTCGAGTAAATGTAAAATCAAACATCATTTTTTGCTAGTATGAGAAGTTATTTATACATGTATTAAGGCCACAAGTAACTCTTAGCTCATAGCCAAGTTGAAACCTTCCTTACCGGTGGTTTTCTTATAAAGAACCTGGCTATAGTAAACTTCAAATGAGCATAACTCTTAGATTCTGATGTATTTTTGAGATCAAGACCCACCAAATGATATATATTTGAATTATGTTTCCAACACATCTAGTTTTTCCTTAATCCGATGTTGGAGCTTAGAGTTATAGCCATTTTAGTAAAGCACTGTCCAACAGTGAGAACCTACGAACGAAGGTACGATTGTGGGTTGCATTGTACGACAGTACAATGGTATCGTTTTCATAAAGAAACCTCAAAAACCTCAAAGTTGACAAGTATAACTTCCAACCACGATAGGGAACCATGACCATGGTTAGAAACCACGATCTTAGGTACGATCTTGACTTCTAAAGTTGATTCGGTTGGAACCTACAACCTACAAACCAAGGCATGATTGTACCATGGCTCATATGATAATTTTTAGAGAACCTCCAGTTCAGCCTCCCAACCATGAGCACCACCCACGACCGTAGGTGCGACCCACGATCGTGGGATAGTCCGTACGACGCATTCTACAACTTTTTTAGTTACTTTTTATAAGGGGTATTCTAGTCTTTTCCCACTCTTTTAACATTAAGGCTATGTCATTTAATCCACCCCAAGGCTGATTATGTAGATTAATATTATCTAAAGCCTCATTACTCAGAAAAACAATCGACACTTAGCTTTAACACAAAGGAAGAGGCGATTTTCTTTCCCCAAGGCAGAGTTAGGGTTTTACAACTTCAAGCTTCCAATTTCAAGGATTTCTTTAGAGTTTTCATCTTTAGTTATGTGGGATTTCATCAATGGGTCTCCTTTCACCCATTAAGTCCCACAGTTAACTCAATTTCTCAGTTTAATTCCTTCCTTAGAGCTTAGGTTTCATGAATGTTGTGAATTTCTTGATATTCCAGTTCCTTGATCTCATTAGGTTATAAACCCATGTTTTAACATGAATTTCAGTACCATTATATGTTAAAAATTATAAACCCTAATTATATTTTGAAATCCATGATTTTTGGACTTGATTTATTAAATTTCTTAATTCGCTCAGTTTATGGAATTGTCATAATAGTTGCATTTTTCAGAGATGGTGGGTTATGAACACCCGATGACCTAAGATTTCATGCATATAATTATGAGTATTATATCCTCCAGTTTACATGTATTGAATGCTCTCAGATAATGCATTTGTTTTCAGTCTTCAGAATATTACTATTATTGAGCATCTCCGTTATCAGTGTCATTCATTTTGGAGTAGTACTTAGCACCGAGCGGGTGCAGGAATGGAGGCTCACTCGTCAGTTAGGCTAAGACCTTTAGTAGAAGTCCCTAAGTACCAGAACTACAGTGCCACCGTAGGTACTAAAGGGTCACCCGTCAGACCAGGCTTGACACCTTTGTCCCTTTGGGACATCAGTTTAGTGGATCCACATCAGTCAGTGTTTGTTCCCTTGGCAAGGTAGATATCACCATTCCAGTTGGGGTTACCAGTTGGACCTTGGTTAGCTCAGACTGGGGTATGTCGGTTAATAGTAGCTCCCACAGTCCATAGTTCATAGTTTAGATTCAAATACTTGCATGACCTTGTATTTAGTTGTTCAGCTTATCATATAGTACATGTTTATTACTTGGTCGGGCATCAGTTTATCATGATACATGCATCACGTTCAGCCTATATTAATTATTTCCAATCTCACATACTCAATACATTCAAAGTACTGATAGTATACTTTCCTTTACGCTATATTGTCTAATAATATAGGTTCTGACATTCAGTATCCAAACAACGCATAGTACAATCTCCTACCATATCAGTAGTAGTGTTTGGTGAGTCCTCTTCATTCGGGGCCAGTTATCAGTATTTCATTTCAGTAATATTTTAGTTTAAGACAGTTGGAGTTAGTTGGGGGCTTATCCCAACAACTCATTTTATTCAAAGGCTTTCAAAAAGATAGTTAGATTTTCATCATGTTGATTATGTCAGATAGTCTTAGTTCTGACATTCAACATTGATTTGGGCCTTTATTATAATCATGTCATTTCAGTTCAGCTTCCGCTCAGTATTAATCAGTTTACTTTATTATTCTTAGTGTCATGCCAGACCATGGGTTAGCTTGGGGTCACTTGTGACTCTAAGCACCGTGTTATGACTAGGGGGTAGTTGCGGGTCGTGACAGTTGTTTTCACAAAGAAGCATGTGTCTAAGCTCCCAAGTAGTACTATTTGCAGACAATGTTGATTTTGTTCTGCGTGCATTGATTTACTCGAGATTGGGAGTGTTGATAAGTCTTCAATTTGCGACTCATATGTCCTAAAATTGGTGAGAAATCAAGTCCTCAATGTCAATTTGAGTTAATTTTGATGTTAGTTTGGTTGTTTTTCAGGGTTGAAGCCAAGAAGTGGTTGATAAAGCATAAGGAACCAAAAAGACGGAGAATAGATTCTAAAAAGCAAAGATGACATCATCCAAGTAGTTTGGCGAATTTCCAAACATCACAACGGATCGCCAAAGTTGAGGTTTCTCGATGAAGTTAATAGTTCGTTCTAGTTCCAAAGGAAATAGATCGGTGATAAGGAGTAAGAGTTCGGTGTATCACTTTGTAGTTTAGCGACAGTAGAAGTCTATCACCAAAGTCAACAGTTGCCAACCAGTGAAGCTCATGTTCAAAGCCAGTTTGGTGATAAAGAGTCACTTCGGCAATGCTATATATCCTTGGCCGAAGTGAGCGTGATGGAAGTTTCATAATTTCTTGTCCCATTTTAGCTTCAGCTATAAAATGCTTTTTGGTGGCTTTCAACCCTATCTTTTCCTAAAATTGAGATCTAGAAACTTGTAATTGAAATCCTAAGGTTGGGATTAATCTATTTCTTGGTCTTCTACATTGGACTTGGATTTTTACTTGTGAATATTTTGATGCGATGGGAGATTTCAATGAGCATATGTTTATAATTTCTCTTTCTCTTACTATCTTGGTTAATTTCCCCACCTTGGGGTTGTGTTACGATTGAGTAGTGATTATTGCATGTGTAGTGTTTATTTGCTTTTCTAATTGTTTAATTGTTATGGGTTTAGCGATTACTCCATTTTATTAACCTAAAATTGGAGGTTGCAAACTTTAATTGAATTTAGATCCTTTATCATCCTTGACAGAGGGGATAAGGGTGATGAATAATGGTTAACAATGACTTGATTCTTATCATTTAATGATAGATATTAGACATAAGACTATCAAATTGAGGTATTTGATTAGTTATGAAGAAACACATGTGAGGTGTTTGAAAGAACCCACATGTGAAATTTAGTGTTTTATTGAAAGATTAACATTAAGATTCAAAATCTAACCTACTCATGACTTTAGTTGAATTAAAACAAATTTTCACTTACCCATGTATGCGTTCATACTCATAATGGCGTAACCCCAAGTTACACTGTCATTTGATTACAACTCTCTAGTATTTGTGTCACGCCCCGAATCCCGTCGAGACATGATTGGCACCCGTAGCCGATAAGGCCCTAGAGAACCAACCTTTGCCTATGTTCAATCAAATGTATATCATAATCATAACCACCACTGTGTAAGAACATGCAAGACGAATAAAGGAAAACATGGGACATAGTTATACATGTACATGAAACTTGGCCGTTGAGGCCATCCAGTCAAAATAACATATGTCTTTTACACTAATACACCCACATCCGTCTACAAAAGCCTCTAACAAGAGCATTGACCAATACAAACCAAAAGTCGGGACAAGTCGCCGCTTTATACAACATGTACATCATCAAAACATATAGCTACTCTGACTCGGAGAAACCCCGAATTAACTGGAGCTCACCAAGGAACCGCTAACACTGGCAATCTACTGAGGAGGCCTACTGGGACCTGCCCCTGCAGCAAGTAAGGTAAATTTCTCGAGAGGGGTCAGTACGAAATAAGTACTGAGTATGTAAGCATCAAATGAAACTTTGAAACACATGAACATACCAATGAACTCAATAAAAATGACTAGACAATGTGAATAAGTCACCATGTTGCATTTTGGGAACCATGTGAATTGCTTTCATTACTTTCATTACTTTCTTTACATTCAATGCTTGCTTGTCAATACATGTGTCACAATGTACCCGGGCCCCTACTGATCAGTGGGTCTTTCCATGACTTATCGTCATGTTGGGATCGGGTCGAGCTAGGCTTATGCCCCTAAGACCTGCCACCCATAAAGCACTGCATCGGGATCGAGTCGAGCTAGGCTTATGCCCCTAGACTTGCCACCCATAAATCAATACATCGGGATCGAGTCGAGCTAGGCTTGCGCCCCTAGACTTGCCACCCATAAATCAACACATCGGGATCGAGTCGAGCTAGGCTTATGCCCCTAGACTTGCCACCCATACTTGATCATTGACCACATTTGCATTACTTTGATCTTTACTTTGAGATTGCTATTTGATAGTCATAACATCACTTGAACTTTGGAACATAACATTATTGGAAACTTTGAACCATTAACCAATGAGTGAAAGACATGTGAATAACTTGGCAACATAACATTAGTAGAATCATAACACCATGGGAACTATGGGATAATAATCTATGAACAAGAGGCATAAGTAATATCACTAGTGGAACATTGGAACATTAACCATGATTATGAGACATGAGACTCACAAATGATCCATGAGTAGGAAAATATATGACAATGACTATTGATAAACGGATATAGGATACCTTAGCACATTTCGAGGTAAGACTAGTGAAATCGCAATGTGGGTACGTTTGGCCGCAAAAAGATACGGACAGAGTAAACTTACATACCTTGTACTCTCAATACGGATATACAATCCTAGATGTGCATACAATAGTCCCGCTCCTTCTTTATGTATCACTCTACAACACAAATACATAACGGAATTCACATTAACCACAACTACTTCACAAATGCATATAACATCAATGGGGTACATGTTTGCTTTAAAACATGTCATTTCCCCTTGACAAAACCATTGATAGCATCATTATTCCAAAAATCCTCCAATATTCTCAACATTGACCAATACATAATAATCATTGCATTTCACCATAACAAATCTCTTTTACACCTCCTTATCCATACCACATCACAAACAATCCATCAATTCACCTTAATACACTTCATAGCACATATCGGCCAAATTCCCACAATTTACACTTATAGACAAGAACAAGTTTAACAACAAAAATAACTCCATAGATGTTCATATTTTATCCATACCATGATTTTTCATCAAAGGCACAAGTCCTAATTCAAGTTCAAACCCCATGGATCACACATCTTATACAAAAGCACAAAATACCATATCCAACATTTCCAAGCACAACCAACATGATTTACATACTCTTTCATGCATATAATATATGAATCCATAATAATATTCACTTACCCAAACTTGTAAAGGGATGATTTTGCTCCAAAATTGCCTTTTGAGTCTTTAGGGTTCTTGAGAGAATAGTGTAGAATGTTTGAGAAATGTCTAGAAAGCATGAGAGGTTAAATGAATAAAAATCTGATTTTGTGGGTCTATTTATAGTCCTTGGGTCATCCTTATCCTTTCTTGATATTTAATGCCTTAATTGACCAAGTCAATAGAAGATTGGGTCATGTGACCCATGCCTTTTATCACATTTTTGGGCTTTTATTGAGCCCAAATCACTTAACCAAATAAAATCAATAATTTCTCGTCATTATACGTATTACAATAATATTCCCACTCATAATATTCATATCCGTCGCCTCGGTCCCAAAAACAAGTGATTCTAGCCATGTTTGGCTTATTTTGACCTTAGGGGCAAAACTGTCATTTTGACCCCAAATTCGTTCTCGAGTAATTTTATCATACCAATGTAATATGTCATTCATTTCATGTATATACTCTTGTTTGTAGAATAAACGTAGCAAAAATTGGCTCGGTACGTCCCCGGATACCCTTGGGACTTAAAAATTTCCAACTTTCGAAAAAGTGGAAAACCCAAGGTGGCACGCTCCTGGGCGCGCCAACCTGCTGCCTCTGGGCTAAAAATTTTAGCCCAGAGCGGCATGGCACGGTCCCAAACGCGCCCCTCTTTAATTTTTTTCGAAAATTCCATTTTTCGACTTCTCTTCGCGGGTTTGGTTAGATGCTTCACGTCCTATTCTTTAACTCACTTCTTAACCTTATTATACTTTGTTTAGAGGTCTTCTTAGCCTCATTTTGAACCCCACAAATGCGCAATGAAAATTCC
Organism: Capsicum rhomboideum; assembly: GCA_031232105.1. Taxonomy (NCBI): domain Eukaryota; kingdom Viridiplantae; phylum Streptophyta; class Magnoliopsida; order Solanales; family Solanaceae; genus Capsicum; species Capsicum rhomboideum. The sequence continues at coordinate 38,341,187 of CP124719.1, read as the reverse complement.
AAAACACCTTTTATGCAAGTTTAACCACATAACAAGAGCCAAATTCAATTATCTCACCAATAGCCTTACCAAATGCATACTTATAGCTCTCGATACCTACGTACATAGTAGTTAACGTCGTCAAGTAGGGTTGGGAACGTACGGGGTGTTAAAACTTGTTCTTGCAAATCAAACTCACGATTGATAATTTGAACTAAAAGCATTCGAAACAAAACCCCATTTTACTTTTTTTCCATTTTAAAGATTACGAGCAAGCATTGAGTGAATTATCACTCTCTAAGGTGAACACATCTCATTCATTCCCTGTGGGATCGACCCCAACTCAAGAATTGGGTAAATATATTGCTAGCAATCGCATACACCATACCAGTGTAATTGATCTTTGGCACATGATCAACTAAGGTTTGGCAATTGTGAATCTCTATCATACATTTTTTATAGTTCAACTCTTAAGACTCAACTCTATAACACGATCTAAAAGATGAAAGAATAGTAACAAATACTAAATTCCCTATTACTTCTTGATTATAAATGTGGTGCACAACACACTGATAAGCAAGGCTCTACTAGATATGACTGGTAGAATCTTTAACACACGACTTCTATAATACTAAGTTTGTCACTCTCCAAAATCATAGTGGCGTGACCGACACATGATGCCTTACTTGACCGAGTGAACCACCTGAAAATATATAAATTGAGTTCTAAAACACATTAAGGTCGACAACGCCAAGCATAAAAAGTCTTTAATAACGAAATAAGTCATAATATAAGTATATAAGCAAGAAATCAAGAGCATTATCAGAGACAACAACTAAAAACCAGACCACACCTGACTCGCTATACGTACATCACCCATATATAAGTCTCTAGTAAGATAATTGCTAACACTTAGTTGGTACAACGCTCAAACTTACCCATCAGCTATACACATCAAAAAAGGCTTCTAACATAGCTGTCCTAGAAAGTACATAGCTTACTAACTATCCACTGAACTCAACAATGCACGACAGTGATCCTTTTCCACAGGTGTATCTAAAACCTTTATGGAATGAATGTATAAGCCCCAGGTAATGGGAATGTTTGTACCCAAAAAATGTACTGAGTATGTAAGGTGACATAATAATTGAAACTACATAACAAAAACCAACATATACTTTATATAAACTACACAAAATCAATAGTGATTCAAAACAACCTTACATGTTTCTCCCTCGAATCGCACCATATAAATAACACATCTATATATAACCTCGAAGGCTCTATACACAACTATAAACAACCTCATACTACCAAAACAAACATATGATATAAATGCAATTTTATACATAGCGTTTAAGTGAACACTCAAAGCTTCGAAAGATACAATCATAGCTCATAAGAATCTCACATAGCCTCGAAGACAACAATCATAGCCCATAGGCATCTTAAATTACCTTAGAGGCAAATAGATCTATACATGCAATACTCATAGACTGAAGGCCTCTCGTGTAGCCTTAAAGTTAACTCAATCCTTAAATGTAACTGTTATAGTCCAACGGTATCCCATGTAGCCCCGAAGGAAAGTAGATCTATAAATGTAACACTCATAGCTCAAAGGCATCTCGCATAGCCTAAAAGTCAACTAGATCTATAAATTCTTCCCTCATAGCTTGAATGCACCTCGCATAGCCTGAGGGCAAGTAGATTTATAAGTGCAACACTTTTAGTCCGAAGGCATCTCGTGTAGACTCAAAGGAAAAATTATAAAGCCATAAGCTACATGTATGTGTATGTATGCAAAGTAACATAACCAAAAACAACATTTATGTCACTCTAACACATTATAAATTAGGAGATATGCTTGTTCCAAGTCATACCACATATGAGATTATTTGAAATACTTCCCCATGATGAAATCTTCAACTTTGAACTTTTGTTTTAAGGATCCCGTTGGCCTCTAACTTTGGTATAACCCTTCAAGTGACTTAATATAAGTGTTCCTTGGTATAAGTACCCATTTAAAACCTTATTATCCTAATTTCATAATAATTCTACAATGTTTACAACACGCATGTACTTTAAGTTAAGGTGTTTTACAAAAAAAGGTAACCTCAAACACATGTGGTGTTATAAACTTCCCTCCTAAAACATTCATCCTTAAATATGGATAATATACATGATTAAGTCTAGCAATTCCTTGAGTTTTTATCTGAGTGTCCTCTATAAACCAAAATATCCAAACCTACCAAACAATCCAAAAAGATACCCCATGGCTCACATGAGGACTAACAACTAACAACATCTCATCGGGTCTCAAATGGCCATCTAAGAAAGATAATCATATCATAAACTAGAATTACCTCAAAAACTCTAACTATGTTCCTAAAAATGCTGTAGCACCTCAAATCAAAGTAGAACGCTTCTACCTCTGCATGGTTTAAAGTCTAAGGCACAATTTCAAAAACTAACTCTTAGGACTTATCTTTACACCATGATTTAAAAGAAGAAAGAATAGTAACCAGTCCTAGATTCATTATAGCCTTTTAACTATAAGTTTGGTACACAATAGACCTATAACCAAGACATATCTTGTAGACTCCTTAAGAAATGATGTGATGACTCTAATACTATGTTTGTCACAACCCAAACCTAGAGTGGCACAATCGACACTTGGTGCCTCACTAGATAGAGCCAACCAACTGAAATATGCAAATTGAGTTCTAAAATTTATTTGGACCAATAAGGCCAAGCCATAAAAAGTATTAGATAACAAAACAACTAGTAATGTATGCACATATACAAGGTCATGAAGGCCACTGTATGAGACATCAGCCAACAACCAAGCCATACCTAACTCACTAAATGTACAACAAATATCTATAAGCCTCTATAAACTCAACCTTAACACGTGGTTGATACATGACCTTGACCAACCCATCAGCTGTATACATCAAATATGATTTTTCAATTAACAGCCTCAGAAAGAATAGAGCTTGACAACTATCCGATGGACACGATAATGAATTATAAGGATCCTTATCTACTTGTCTATCCAAAACCTACGTGGAATGAATGCAACACCTCCTAGGCATTGCGAACGTCAGTATAAAACAATGTAGTATGTAAGGTGATTGTATAACAAAGACTAGGGACGGATATGGTATTGAATTACCATACTGAACCAAAATTTTAAATACCATGATTTTGGTATTATGGTATTTGGTATTGCATGGAATGCATTTTAATTTTTTTTTTGTATTTGATACGATATTAGTATTTATAAATAATATACCAAAATATCGAATACCATATCGAAGTACATAGTTACATAAATAATTTATATATATATTATTACAATAATAGCAAATATACAACCTATTAATAGTATAAATATAAATGTTTTAGATATTAGGACTCCGAATACTTAATATTGGTTGAAATGTTTTTTGTGTGTAATTGATTAACAAAGGGATTTGCCTGTACCATCTTTTGGATATATATTTCTACATGTATAATGTGTTTGCATATATTAATTGAGATATTTTTTGAAAAATTGAAGTCATAGTTCTCTATTGTACGAGTATATATTAGTCGAATTTGAACAAACTATAATCACCGATTTACCATACCATAAAATACCAAAATCAAACTTCAAAATACCAAACCATACATAATTAATTTTGGTATAGTAATTTTAGAAGCCAAATACAGAAATTATCGAAGCAAAAATTCAACTATAGTACCATACCATACTATGTCCACCCCTAACAGAAAAAACATAATTAAAACTGAAACCATAACATACCAGATGCGACATGTACAAAATCAATAGCAATTCAAGAAAACCTTACCTATATCTGCCTTGAATTACACCATAGCAATAACTCAACCATACGTAACCTTGAAGGCTATATACATACCTGTAAACAACTTCTTAGTGCCACAACAAATAAATGATAATTGATGCAATGTAATGCATATCCCTTAAGGCAATATTTATATCCCCAAAAGTACATATTATAGACCTAAAGGTAACAATCATATCACATAGGCATCTTTCATAGACCCAAAGGTACAATCATAGATCTTAGGCATCTCACATAATTGATGTGCCTACATGATGACACATTTGATTCTTTTAACCATGAATAAGTGCAAGTTCTTAAGAAAGTTTTGTTAGATTTAATCATTTTGTTGTCTTATTTGTAGGAAAATGTGCTAAGGCAAGAAAGAGGGTGACTTGTGCAGAAAAGATTAAATTGACGGTAAATCAGATGAGCCATCAACCCTATGAACCATCAAAATAGAATGGCTCAGTGCAGAGCGATTCGATAGATCGTCACCCAAATTGGATGGCTTAAGTAGTTTCTTGGAAAACTTTACTAGATAGCAATGATGGGGAAAGTGATGGACCGTTACTTAGACGACGGGCCGTCGACTTGACCATGAGACACAAGGTGGGCTCTTCTCTGATTTTTTTTTTTTTAAATTCCTATACTATAAATAGCTAGTATTAGGGTTATTTTTATTATTCAGCATTTTTAGAGAGAAAACTCACATTACTCTTACATTACTTTGGGGATTTGAGATATAAAACTTATTATTTAAAAACAATTGAAGTTTGGATTTAGTTTGTGTAAGTTTGTTCCTTATCTTATGAATTCTATGGCTTTGTTAGCTTCAAAGGCTATGAGTGGCTAAACCCCACAATTAGGGTTGTGGGATATATGGTGAATTGACGTCTTTATGGTCAATATGGGTGTAGATTCATATAGTGCAAAAGTTTGTATTGTTTATTGTTTCATCTTAATCAATTTCTAATGGTTATAAACATTAGATCCGACCTTAGGTTTAACTTACTTTAGTAAATGATAACGCTCAAGTACACCCTAGAAATTGAATGTATGCAGTCGCTAGCAATATGTTTTACCCAACAAGAGTCGGGGTTGAATCCACAGTGAATGAGAGCGATAACTTCACTCTCACGTGTCACAAGTGTCACACCTCGAATTCCAACAGGGCAGACTGGCACCCGAAGCCAATAAGGCCCGAGAGAACCAGTCTTTGCTCATGTCCATTCATATGTATATCATTCAAGGAACATCACCACCACGTATAGATACAAGATGCTAATAACGGAAGCCATGGAAACATGTGATATATACCTATATGAAACTTGGCCGTTAGGGCCATCAAGTCAAAATGGACACACATTCCTTACATTCATATTCCCACACACGTCTACAAAGCCTCTAACAGATGCATATACATAACCATCCTAAAGTCGGGAAAAGTCCCTGTTTTATACAACATCACAGTACCAAAACAAATATATACACATGTGACTCAGAAAGCCCCGAACCAGCTGGAGCTCACCAAAGATCGGTAAAATGATCTGCAACCTACTGTGGAGGTATACTATCACCTATGCCTGCAGCAAGTAAGGTAAGTCCCCCAAGGGACGTCAGTACGAAGAATGTACTAAGTATGTAAGGTTTATAGGAAACTGCATGATATATATAAGTGCTTCCATGGAATCAAATATAAGAGAATAGTTAGTACAGATAGATCACCGGTCTGCATATGTGGAACCATGTACATTACATCCCTTACTTCTTTTACCTTTATGTTTATTCATCTTTATCGTTTTACCCATGCTAGGCTTTTTTTGCCCCCAGGATTAGATTTATCTACCCATGCTAGGCTTTTTCGTTGCCCCTGGGATGAGATTAACCCATGCTAGGTATTTTAACCCCTGGGATGTAATTAACCCATGCTAGGCTTTTATGTTCGCCCCTGAGATGTAGCTGCGATAACCCATGCTAGGCTTTTATGTCTCCCCTGGGATGTAACTCAAGAATATACAACCCATTACACATTACTTCCATTCTTACATTATGAGAGTGATACATTACTTTATTTCTTTACTTCTAGGAGATTGATGCGTTGGTGATTGTAACTTATTGGAACTTTGGAACCATGTCCACAATTATGTCACACATGAATAATAATTTGTCAATGAATAAGGTACATGTTAACAACAATATATATGACAACTCGAAATGAGATACCCTTGAACAATTCAGAATGGGATAAGTACAATGACAATGTAAACACTATGTGCTGCAGAAGGATACGGAAAGAGTAACCTTACATACCTTATCTTCCCAATATGAATATACAATCCTAAATGTGAATACAATAGTCCAGCTCCTTCCTTACGTTTCACTCTACAACACAAGTACATAATGGAGCTTACGTTAACAACCAACTACCTTACAAGTGCATACGCTGACAATGAGTTACATGATTGCCTTAAAATGTCATTTCCCCCTTGACAATAACATTTATGAAATTATCATACCAATAATACCACAACATTCCATACATTGACCAATACATCATAAACCAATAGCATGTCATACCAAGTTCATACTTTACACTTCTCCATCAACACAACATCACAATTACTCCAATAAGTCACCTCAATACACTTCATAACCATATATCGACAACAATCCCACAATTTACAGTCATAGAAAAATAAAAAGTCAAGTAACATAACCACACCATGCACTTTCATCAAAACCTCAAGTCTCCTTTCAAGTTTAAATCCCATAGATGACACATCTTTTAGCAAAAAGCAAAAATGCATTACTTACACTTTTAGACATAACCATCATGATCTACATACTCTCCCATGCATATAATATATTAATCCATAAGAATAATCACTTACCTAAACTTGAAAAATGATGATCTTGTCCAAAGAGATGGCTTAGGGTTTGAGAGCTTGAAGAAATATCTCTTGGAAAATGTCTAGAAAGGCATGTGTGATTTGTGGATTATAAATGTGATTTTGTGCCTTTATATAGGCCTTAAAGTCATTCTTATCCAAAATTAAATATATGTTTACTTGGTCAATGAAAGAATGGGTCATTTGCCCTTTTGGGCCATGTCTTTTATTCCATTTTGGGCAAATTGAGACCAATTACACATGTTAACTTAGCCCACCAATTTCAATGTGTAATACTCCAATTATCTCATGTTTAAATAATTCCATAAATGTTACAACAATGTTCAACTCACGAGATTCATGTTCGTAGCCTCAATCTCCAAAAATAAGAAATTCTAGCCACTCATGGCTTAATTGACCATAATTTGATAAAATACTTGTGACGAAGAATTAACCCCAACTCGGATGCCAAACTTTCTCAAGAGTAGCCCTACTACGCTGGAATAATGATACCATAACCCAAGAGTCCTCTTTATAGACTAATAATCGTAGAAGAATCAGGAAAAAAGCACCCCGGCATGCTCCCGGGCGCCCTAGAGACTTAGAAAAATTTCAGCTCTGGAAAGGTGGCCAGAAGTGGCCTGGCACGCCCCTGGGCGCGCCCCCTTTCTGCCTGTTCCAAACAAAATTCAGCAAGAAGCGGCCTGGCACGCCACCTGCAGCGCCCCATGCTAAATTTTTGATTCTGACTTTTCTTTGCAGATTTGGTTGGATCTTTCAAGTCCCAACCTTTTGCTTGCCTCTTATGTTTAAAATCCTTTGCTTGGATGTCCCTTAAACCTCACTTTTCACCCCACAAATGCTCCACAAAGTCACAAACACCTAGTACAAAGGTCTAATCACATTTACTAGGACACTATCAAATTTTCCATCAATAACAATACAAAATACATACTTATGGCTCTCGAAACTAAGGTAAGCATAGTTCAAAGTTGTCAAGTAGGGTCAGAAATGTACGGGGTGTTACATTCTTCCCCCCCTAGAAACATTCGTCCTCAAATGTTAATAATATCGTCTCATGTACAACAAATGCATCTCTATATTAGCATATATATACATATACACATAATGCCCATAGATACTTACTTGTTATTACTTCACTTCCGTACTTTGAAGTTTTTCTTCCATTTGAAACAAATATGGGTACTTTGAGTTCATCATTTCTTCATCTTCCCATGTGATCTCTTCTACTTGTTGATTTTTCCAAAGCACTTTTACGGAAGCCATGTCTCTATTCCTTAACTTCTTCATCTGTCTATTCAGAATAGCAACAGGTACCTCCTCATAGGTGAGATTCTCCGTGACTTATACATCTACAATAGGAGTAATACGAGATGGATCTCCTATGCACTTTCGAAGCATCGAAACATGAAAATTGAATAGACTGTGGAGTGTTCTTGGGGTAGTACCAATTCATACACAACTTGCCCAAATCTTCGGATAATTTCATATGGCACGTTATATAGGGCCAACTTTCCTTTCTTTCCCAAATCTCATTATCCCCTTTTATTGGTGACACTTTCAAAAAAATACCCAATTACCTATGGTAAATTCTATTCTCTTCTTCTAATATCAGCATATGACTTGTGTCGACTTTGGGCCATTTATGGCCGCTATTGTATCACCTTAACTTTCCACATAGCTTGATGAACAAGATCTAGCCCGAGTAAAGCAGTTTCACCCGCTTCAAACCATCCAATTGGTGATCTACCCCTTCTTCTATATAAGGCTTCATAAGGGGCCATCTTGATACTTGAATAATAACTATTCTTGTAGGCAAATTCAACAAGAGGTAAATGATCGTCCCAACTACTTTTAAGTCCCATGTAATTCTATATCTTTAACATACAACTTTGCATACTCTTCAACGGTATAGGTGGTCTTGACCGGTAAGAAGTGGGCTGACTTGGTAAGCCTATCACTATTACTCGTGTGGAATCAAATTTCCAAAGTATCTGAGGCAAACTTGTGATAAAATCTATGTTATCCATATCCCATTTCCAACTGGAAAATCCATACATTGCATATAACCTCCAGGTTTCTAATGCTCTACTTTTACCCATTGACAACTTGGACATTAAGCTACAATTTCTGCAATATTCTTTTCATGTAACCTTACCAACACATCTCTTCAAACCACGATACATTTTGGTTGCTCCCGAATGAATAGACTACCGTGAATAATGTGCTTTAGTCATAATTCATCTTCTTAACTCATCTATATTCGGTACACAAAATCTACTTTGATATTGAAGTACTCCCCCTTGCGTAAGCTCAAATACCTTTGTCAAACTTCGCTGTACATTCTTTTTCAACTGAAATAAAATAGGATTTGCATATTGCTTTTTTTTTTCCTTCACCTCAATTACAAGTAAAGACTCTGTTGCATTTTACACTATAATTCTTTCATCTGGAGTTTCAAGAAGATGAACCCCTAAGCTGTCTAATTGGTGTAGATCCTTGACTATACCTTACTTTTCTCTCAACTGGCTACTAGTGCTTCCTATTGCTTTGCAACTTAATGCATCAGTTACCACGTTTTAGTGTAACTCAATTTTTGTTTGCTAAATCTCATCACTCTTGTACCCTCTTTTAATCAATACAATAGATCCAAGCATAGACTAAGTTTGCAACCTCAATCTATAAATTAACACTTAGTGATTTAGCTAAAATCATAACATTCAACCCAACACAAGGGTGAATAATCACTATCCATACACAATCAACACTCAATCAGGCATAACCTCAAGAATGGGAAGTTAGCTACTCATAGACAAGGGAAAAATAAGTATACCAAATTCTTCTTCCATATTAGCTAAAAAATCCAAATGCTTTTCATAAAAAGACTCTAAGATAAAAGTAGTAGATCCCCAAGATTAGGGTTTGATTACAATATCACCCATAAGCTCTAATTGAAAAGATAGGGCTTCAAAAGACCAGAAAGCAACCTCACCCATAAGCTCTAATTGACAAGATAGGGCTTCAAAAGACCAGAAAGCCTTAAATAGCACCAGGAAAATTGGGTCACGTATTTACAGAAATGCCACTATTTGACAATTTGGCTGAGCTATACCTGTCACCGAATGAATCAACGTTATGCCAAATTGTACAAGACTGCACCGATTCTTCAAATTATAAGCTTCAGGGGTTGACCTCTGTCATGTTTGGTGATGCATTATTGGTGCACCGATCCATTCGGCGCTTTTTCGATTTATTCCATGCTTCACCATTCTGCTTCTCTTTTTTCCTTTCCCTTTTTGTAACTTTTTGCGATGGAGATCCTCTGTCGGCGATGCACCAAAGTGTACCTGTTATGCCTTTGTGCAATTTATGCTTAAATCTTCCATCTTTTTGTCTCTTTTTGTTCCTTTTTGATATTTTGATCACTTCTAGGCCTCTAACTTAAATATAACCAAATCAACATTAAAACTAATTCAATATAGCATTGAGCAAATTGTTTTCTCCATATTTCTAGGGTAAACGTATTGCATTTTGTCAACTCATTAGTAAAGAGGTTAAAACTAGGAAAAAGAGTTAATAACAAGGATTTAGGATTTCCAACCCTCGTCTAATGGTCAATACTGTAATAAAATTAACCAGCTTAGGGATATTATTGAGTCTTGCATCTTGATCACTCTTAGTTCAAGAGAATTGGAGTGAAAATCATCTAAGTAGGTTGATAAAAGTTTAGATGTATTGAAGTAATCAACAGCCTTGCATGCTTTGCACTAGAAGAATCTACTATCGCTATTGACCCGATTGTGTTATGAAACCATGGTGAATACATACCCAGTTCTCTCTATTAATTGATTACATTCACTAAAATTTCACTATTGTCACTTGATCATATTTGGCAATTGAAAAACAAGCACTTTTCACAAACCCCCATTTTTATGGAAATAATCAGTTAGTAGTCAACGTAATCGCATAAGACTTAGTTTTTACCTTATTCTCTGTGGGATTCTACCCCAACCTAGTTGAGTTTTATATCTAACAACGGACTTTTTATACTTCTAATTCGAGGTGTAATTTGGGCGTATCAATAAACCTAAAGGCAACTATTATAGTCTGTGGGCATCCTATATAGCTCAAAGGGAACTAGATCTATATATATAATATTAATAGCCCAAAGGTATCTCGCATAGACCTGCAGAAAACAAGATCTATAAATGTAATATTCATAATTCAAAGGCATCTATAATAGCCCCAAAGCAACTAGATCTATAAATCCAACATTCATAGTTTGAAGGCATCTCATATAGCCCCATAGGAAACTAGATGTATAAATGCAACACTAATATCCTGAAGCTTTCACTCATAGCCCTAAAAATAAGTAGATTTATAAATGCAAAACTCCTAGCTCGAACACATCTCATGTAGCCTCGAGGGGGAAATAATAAAGCCACAAGCCACAAATATGTGTATATATACAAAGAAACATAATCACAAATAATATATATGTTAATATGTATCCTTTTCTTCATAATTAGAAACATGATCAATACTACCAAATATGAGCTCTCAACACATAAATAATGCCAACATCAATTTGAACATCTATAAATGATTCTTTGATAGCATGCTCGACTTAGGATGTAACAACTCGTAGAGTGATTTTTTTATTTTGATACATTTTGGCCATTTTATCCTTCTTCATAGTTTCTTTATGGTATTTATGGTCCTCTAGGTGTAGGTGATATAGTTCTTGAGGTAGTTGATTGAGTATTATGTGACTTTTTTGTTTTGGAAGGTTTTGGAGTTGGTATGGTTGACTTTGGTCAATATTTGGTGATCTTGAGATCGTGCGAGAATTTTATCACTTCCATTAGATTTAGAATGTAATTTTTGAGTTGGTACAACCTTTTATATAGGTCTCAAGGTATTTGGATGGATTTTGAGTAGTTAGTTAGAAAGTTGAAATGTTTAGGGATAAAGTTGACTTCAATCAATATTTGTTGAAGATGATCTCAATTTTGTGATATAAATTCCATTGAGTTCAAAATGTCCTTTTTATTCTATTAGCATAGTTGGTTTTTTTCACAGGGTTCTGAATAAATTTCGAGGTCTATTCAAGATTTTTGGATTTAGTGGTTCTAGATAGTTTTGTTGTTGCTGGTGTAGAGGTAAATCCTTTATTGCATTTGATATGCCTCTGTCATGATTGTGGTGAAAGAAATTCTTCAACATTGTGATCTTATGGGCCTGATCATGATTACAGAGATGGGTGTTCATCTATGTTGTGCTAGGTTTAAGATTGCTCTATGCAAACACGACTGGACCACTGAGATCAAGATGGGTCAAGGTTGGGTGTCTTTGCAAACATAAAGAGGGGCCCATATTCATAAAAAAGAATCACGAGCAGTGTTTATGTAACGACCGATTCTATCGTTACTAAAATCATTGCATTTCTAAGGGCCTGGGATATAGGAATTTCGTTAATATCTTTGAAATAGTTATGCAAAATATACAGTTAAATAAATTTGGATTAGAAAATTTTGGTGTGGGCTAATGTCATCTGGCTATAGCGGCACACTGGTAGCGGCCTGTAGGCCGCTTGTGATGACCCTCATATTAAAATTTAGAAATTTCTATATTTTAACTATTTTTCCCTTCCCCGTAGTTGCTTTGTCTCGTTTATGTTACATGAATGGTTGGCATGGTCTCCGATGCATCCGAAAGTGTTTTAAATGAGTTTGTAGCTTTGGATATCTTAAAGGTTTTAGTTTGACTTTGGTCAATATTTTGTAATCTGAGGCTTGGATGAGGATTTTGACAATTCCATTAGATCCAAAACATTGATTTTGGATTAGTAGCATGGTTAGTTTGAGTACCGAGCCTTTATTTTACAATTCGACCCTCTGTTTGATGAATAGTTTAAATAAGCTTTTAGGGTTCCCGGGGGTTAGTTTTTTGAAAATGATCCTTTTTCAAAAATTCGATATTGCCATTGAGTCCAAAACATTGAAATTAGCCTAGTAGCATAGTTGGGTTGTGTTTTAGAGGTCTCAGATGAGTTTTGGGTAGTTGTTCGGAGTTTGGAGTTTCACGTCGTTGGGTTTTAATAGTATCACCTGTTGTTAATGAGCTATTTTGTGCATGTGTATTATACCATTAGATCTGTATCAAAAGTTTGGAACTAACACAAAAAGAATCGATGAATTTCTTGTTCGTATGAGGGAGTTATGTCCTGTTTAGTAAAAAATTATTGCTGAAAGGTCTTTTGTCGTGGCTTCTGTTCGCCACTAAAGGTATCAAATTTTTTTTTATAAAAAGGACAATTTCGGGGATTCCATATTTTGAACATTTTGGGAGCTAGGAAGTTTCGATTGAAGTGATATTTAATGGGTTTTTCTTCTTCAATCATTGGGTATGTGTTTCTAATATCATTTTACTCATTTTCCAAGATTACCCACTTCGTTTTACATGATTTTCATTAATAAAGTTGAAATTTGGAACCCCAAAGTTATAAATAAAAAATTCTTGATTTGAGGTTGATTTGGAATGGATTTTCATTCATTTTTAGATTTAAGGTCCTTGTATCATGGGTTGATGTATTTTGACAAAAGTTTTCCTAAAATTTCTCATTTTGAACCACGTTGATATGGATTTTTGTCCGTAAAGCTTAAAAATAGTTTTTCTTCGATTTAGACCTCATTTTTATCTCATTTTTGCGAGGGTTTTAAACTATAGACTCCTAATAACTTGGGGAATGTATTTCTAAAATAAAATTTTGGTTTTACCCCTTTGCTTTTCAAAGTCATTTTTCGAGTCCATTTTGGATCCAGAATAAATATAGTCGATATGGGTAGCGTTGAACTCTGTTTGACTTGTAGATGTCATATTTGATTAGATTGGACGTGTTTGGTGTTGATTCGAGGGATTTGAGCTTCCGATTGAGGCTTTGGGTGATGTTTGAGCTTGCGGATCTTCTTTCAAGTTAAGTTGAGATGTACCTTAACTTTTTCCAAAGTATTTATGTGTTGTATGCTTATTTGATTGTGTTTCTATGAATCATTTAGGATTGGGGGTCCCACTTATATGATATTGCGAGCATCTCCGTGGGTACCGGAGTTTGTTGATGGATTATAGTTAGATAATAGCCTATCCTAGCTAGTCTTGCTTCTTATAAATATGCTTAAAATAGAAATAAAGATAGAAATCTGGGTGATCTCGAATAATTGATATTGGAGCTTACGTTAGAGCTTGAATCTTATTTAGCGGACTTTATTGTGATGATTGGGGCTTAGTGACCTTTAGAATATAATTAGGTTAGTATTGCTAGTAATGGAATGATCGGGTTTTAGAGAATATTTAGAGTATGAATGGACTTGTTATAGTGGAAGTATGGAATAAGCTAGGTTTAGATAGTTTTGAGATATATTTCTATTAGGAATTTTTATTTATTAATGTGTGACCGAGTGGGGGCTTATGTGTATATTATTACTGATTGGAGTATATATTATGGTGATGCCCGAGTGGGGGCTTGAGTTGATATTGTTGGCTATGATTGTGCATTTAATTGCCATATTTATTATGTGTTGTTGAGTAAGGGCTTGACTTATAATCATAGACCATGACAGTGCATTAAATTGTCATATTTATTATTATGCATTAAATTGCCTTTATCATATTGATGATACTCGAATGAGGGAATTTAAATGATATATTGATTGTTATGAATGACTATTTATGCCACTGCTGCCCTATGGTGACTTACTTTATGGAACATTATCATATGGAGTTGATTCTAAGCTCACTTATACTGATATTGAATTGATTCATATCTTTATACTGATTAGGTTCTGAGCATATATCCTCATATCATTCATACATGTTCATGAGAGTGATACCACTGAGATTTACCCTATTAAAAAATGATGATTTTTATAAAACCTTTGGAAGAGATCATGTGCCGACAAGGTTGATTGAAATATTTTATGAGATATTGTGGTAACCTTGATCCGTGAACATTAGCTGGAGAGGTGGATTGAGATTAAGGAAAGTATATGGGTTGCGAACCTCTCATGGGTCCTACTTTGGAAGTATTGAGGCTTGGTAGGTGTATACAGAAAGTTATGCGATAACTTTCAAAATATTCATCATCATCCCATCATCATCACTACATTGCATTGCATCATTTGCATTGCATTACCTTTCTTAGTATGGTTTGAAACTGTGTTAGTGTTTACTCTTAAACTATATTATCGTGTTAGAACCTTGTTTGTGATATTGTGTTTGAGCGTTCATTTCACTTTATTACAATATCTTAAATCATCTTATACTGATTAAGAGGTAGAAATATTGTGAGACTTGGGGTATGACTATGGATTAATTTGAGAGACTATTGCATCGCACCATTCAGTAGCATGTTATATATTTTAATATACGCTTTCTCTATTTTTATCCCATAGTATAGGTTGATTATAATTGATTAAGCATGACATATCGTATTAGTGAGTCTTCTTTATAAATAACTTCCCTCAGTTATTGATCATAGAATGACTAGCGTTGACTCACCTAGATTGATATGCGTACCCTGTAAATGGTTAATCTTTTGACTGATATGTTGGGTTACCCTGATAGGATAAAAAGTTGTTTTTGGTGGTTATAGAGCTTTTGGGGAAACCTCAGAAAGTTCGGGTAGTGGTTCTTGTCATCGCTTTTGATTAGGGTCGGTTATTGGTGATGCTTGCTGAGTACACGTGGTTTCGTACTCACCCTTACTTTTATGTACTTTTTCTTATTTTCTGTACCTCATGTAGGTATTGGTTCGAGTGGTAGATTGTAGATCACACTTCTTCTATGTTGGTATTGCGGAGATCGAGGTAGTGACTGACGGACCTTTAGGACTTCTTGGATCTCTCTACTTTTATCTTATGCAGTTATCACATTTAAGATACCTTAGATGATTACTTATTCTTTTAATCTATATTAGAGGATCACATTAATGACAACCAGACCTGGATGTATCTTTGAGACTTGTGTCTCGTATATATATTTAGGATCGGCTTCCGCTTTTAATTTCCTAAAATTTGTGTTCTTTGGGTTTGGTTAGGCTTACTTTTTTGGAGGGTGTTACAAGTGCCATCACGTGCCTATTTTGGGTCGTGACAAAATAGTATCAGAGCCCCAATTTCATTGGTCTCATTAGTACAAGCCGAGTTTAGTAGAGTCTTGCGGATCGATGTAGAGACTTTTATTATCTATCTTTGATAGGCTACATGACTTTAAGAGATTTTAATTTCTTCATTCTTTGTCGTGCGTTCATGTCTTGTATAACTCAGAATCTCTTATTCACTCTCTCACAGATGGTGAGCATGCATTCTTTCTAAGCTAGAGATTCAGAGCCCGCACCTTCATTGCGCGGTGGGGCAGGGTTCGATGCAGAGGTCGGATCGGGATGTCCAGACCAGTTAGAGGCTAGGTTAGAGTTACCTCTTAAGGTTCTAGGGTTACTAGTGGTGGTAGGTCTAGTGAGTTTGAGAATTGAGGCCAGTACAGACACCGCTTATGACCGTACATATGCTTGTGGATTCTTTGGTTCAGGTGTTGGGTTTTCTTCAGAAAGTGGCTCCTATCCTGATTCAGCATGCTACTTCAGGGCTTCATACTCCAGATACACATGTGAATCCTATGGTTTCTCCTAGTGTTAATGAGATATTATCGGGGATTGCTCCACATCCAATGTCTTTATCCTTCATTTCCTTGAGGACAGACCCTCCTTGATTAGATGGAGATCCTAGGTTTTATGCTTTTATGTTCTTGTATGTTGCCGTGAGAGGTTGCATAGGTTGGGTTTGGTGGATTCTAATAGAGTAGGCTTCACTTTCTTTTAGTTCTTTGGGCCGCCTAGACAGTGGTGGAGGACCTTTGTAGAGGGTAGACCAATTAGAACACTTTTTCTTTTATGGGATCAGTTTGCTCAAGTTTTTTAGAGGAGTTTGTGTGGAGATATGATAGGCTTACAAGCCAGACGGCCCATGTATTTAATGATTATGGCGATATGTATAATGGCAGTTGGAATCATTGTGGTTATGGTTGAAGAGGGTTAGATCAGAGTGGTCCTTCGAGTTCTTCAGGCCTAGTTCAGAGGGTTTTGACTTCTTTGGTTTGCTTCTTATGCGGAGGTCTCTGCCACAATAGGAAGGATTGACCATAACATAGACAGAGAAATATTCCATTAATTGCTCAGCGAGACGACAGGTTTCAGTATTAGGTTCCATAGGATGGACTCAAGGTAGGAGAATTTGGCATAGTAGCTACAGGTATGGTTTTGGTACGCCTTGATTTGTCTTGGTAGTGTTTGATTGTGGGTCGGCATTCTCCTATGTGTTTACTTATTCGACACTGAGTCTTGATATGATTTGTTAGCTTTGTTAGGCCTATTGGTATTGCTACTTGTAAATGATTCCTTAGTGGTGGATCGGGTGTAACAATCCTATGTAGTGACTAATTTAGAGTATATTGCCAGATTAGAGTTGATTTTAGGGGTATTATGGATTTTGGTGCATTTTGGTTATAATCTTTTTGAATGGATATATTGTGGAATAGTGATGGATCAATTCTAGGTTCTAGTTTGTGTTTGTATGGTCGAATGTCTAGTGGTACTCATCAGTGGTAAACTTTATGATAGACTAGGCTTGTGGTGTGATGATTGAAGGGATTGCGAGTAAAGGATAGTAGTTGGATAAAGGGAGTCTTTTGGGCATTCTTGCATTGTGATATGTTACTTCTTTGGTGATTAGACTTTGCTTGCATAATTGTATTCTATGGTATTAGGACACTCCTTGGTTAGATTTGAAGGACTTCATCTTGTAAAGGATTCTTGCTTTAATTCGGAAAGAGTTTCGAATCTAAGGGAAACTTATTTACAACAATTATTACTTCTATAGCTAAGTGGCCTAATGGAACATTCGTGCTTATGAGTTTTTATTAGATTATGTGTTATGGGTCCTGAATTCTTGTGATAAAGAATTTCGATTTGGAAGTGAGTTAGAGAAAGTTAATGAGCTTGTATATAAGGAAATTTTGGTATTTTCAGAATCTAGTTTTGGGTTTGAGTTAACATTCGAAGTCCTCATAGTGTGGTTCATCAGTAGCTTAGGCAGAGTCTAGCGGTGATTCCTCTAGAGTTTTGAGTTGTGATATGGGCATCCATCAGAGAGATATAGTGATTGTGGCACTACTTCTATGGGTTGATTTTTTCCCCTAATATGATGGGTTGCTTATTTGTTTGTGATTGGAGAGGTTTTCGTTCTACCAGATTTTTGGGACTTCGGATTGATTGATATCACTCCGGTTTTGAGGTTGCATGGGTTATTATGATGAGTTGCTCGAGTATGTAGTGTCCCTTAGAGAATTTCATGTCTATTGTACATCGAGTATGATGATTCTCGATTGCCTCAAGGGTTGGTCATGGGATATGACTATTTTGGATAGTGTTTTATGTGTGTTGAGTGTGACTTTTGAGGTCTTATGGGGTTACGATACCTAATTCTGACCTAGAAGCTTAGGCATGAGGCTATAGTGTGGTTTGAGTTGATAGTGATCGTATAGACCTTAGGTAGGTTAATTCGGTGTTTGGTAGTTAGTTTTGTGGCTTAATGAGTTCCTTGGCATTCTATGGTTTCGGGGATGATTTTTGGTCTTGTGGTTATAGCCAGTGTCCTGTGGTGCCTTGGTCAGGTTTAGGTTAACCTAGTATGTTCAGAACTTCTATTGTGTTTGACTCAGTTTGGAGTATAGAGGAAGTTTAAAGATTGAGAAATTTGACTTGATTTAGAGATTTTGGCCTCATATGCTTGCGTTGTGATCTGGTGAGTATTTATGTGATAGATTTCTGCTTCTATGGTGAGGCTAGTAGTTCTATAGTTGTTACTCCATGTTAGAGTGCTTGCTTGATATGTCTTGAGGGTATTTTCTATCTTTTAACTTTTTTAGCATGTTTCTTGTTTGTACATTCCAAGACAAACGAGAATCTTAGTGGATACTGTAATGACCCTTATATTGAAATTTAGAATTTTTTTGTATTTTTAGCATTTTTCCCTTCCCCGTAGTTGCTTTGTCTCTTTTATGAGTTGTAGGAATGGGTCACGCCTCGAATCCAAACGGGGCGGACCGGCACCCGAAGCCATTAAGGCCCGAGAGAACCAACCTATGATCGGGAACATTCATATGTATGTCACTAAATGCACTAAAATTCTTCCACAAGTAGAAATAATATATCGATGACGGAAGTCATGTAAAGACGTTCAAAATAGATACGAGACTTGGCCGTTTGGGCCACAACGTCAAAAAGGTAAGACCCTTCTATGTTTGACTTTACAAGGTCTACAAAGCCTCTAAAAGATATATAACCATGACTAAGGTCGGGACAAGTCCCCGCCTTATACAACTACTACACAGTACCAAAACTATATACAAATGACTCTGAAAGCCCTGAATCAACCTGTAGCTCACCAATAGCCTGCAGATGACCCCTACCCTACTGTGAAGGTCTACTAGCACATGTGCCTGCAGCAGGTAAGGTAGGTCCCCCAAGGGACGTCAGTACGAAAGAATGTATAGAGTATGTAAGGCTAAAAGTAACTGTAAGAAATATAGAAACTCAAATGGAATCAAATACAAGTGAATAGAAAACACTGATATACCACCGTACTGTATATATGGAACCATGTACATTACATTTATTTCTTTCCTTTTACCTTCATATCAATATATATCATACAATGCCCGGGACCAACTGATCAGTGGTAAATAACATTGGGATTGGCTCGAGCTAGGCTTATGCCCCCAGAGCTACCACCCATAAATCAATAAATCAGGTTCGGCTCGAGCTAGGTTTTCATCCCCAGAGCTACCCCCTGTGTCCAATAAATCAGGTCCGGCTCGAACTAGGCTTTCGCCCACAGAGCTGCCCCCTGTACTCAACCAAATATGCATTACTTCATTCTTTACTTTTTGTGCGATTGTTACATCGGTGGTCATAACATTATGGGAGCTTTGGAACAATAGTCAACAAATAAGAGACACGTAAATAACAATTGCTAACAAACCTGAAATGAGATACTTTAAAACATTTCGGAGTGGAAACAAGTGCGGTAGAGATGTTAACAATAGGTGCTGCCAATGGATACAGAAAAGAGTAACCTTACATACCTTAGCTTTCCAAAATGTGAATACAACAATTCAGCTCCTTCCTTATGTGTTACTCTACAACACAAGTACATAACAGAGCTAACATTAACAACTAGTTACATTACAAGTTCACAAGACTGTAATTAGTTACTTAACGGGAAGTAAAAACTATCCAACATCCCAAACACATGGTATATCATTCCACCTTATTTCCTACTGCCACATAACTTCATTCCACCCTCCTACAACACAATTTCCTGCCTCACAACACAACCAATGCCAAAACAGTACACAAACCAACATAGACGTCACAAACCGACATGATTTCCCACCAAGTGCATACTTCACATTTTTACCTCAATGCAACTCCACATATTTATTCTATAAAGTCACATAAATACCTTCCACAACAATATACCAAAAACAGTCCACACAGTTTCATATTTCACTTTAACATAACAAGAAAGTATTCTCTTTTCACTACGCCAAACGTTCCATATACAAACACGTATAAGCATTTCCATCAAGCCATACACAAGGGGAAAGAATTAGGGACATCACCACACTTACATATACTGAAATTTATTCCATCTAATTCAATTCCTTCAAGACTTTAAGTCTCCTTTAAAGTTTAAACCACACAGAAGGCAAATCTTTGGCGATTAAGCAAAAGTGAACTGTTTTATAAATAGTGGACTGCTCAACACTTTTTAAAAATAACCAACATGATTTACACAACCTCTTATGCATATAATATATTAATATATAAGGGTAAACACTTACCAAGGCTTGCAAGTGGAAGATTTGTCCAAAAAGTCCTTAGGAAAATTAGGGTGGCTAGGGTTCGAGAGAGGAGAAAATATCTCTTGGAAAATCTGGAATTTTGCAAGTGTGTTATGGTGAATAAGAGCTGAATTTCAGCCTTATATAGTATCTCCAAATCACCTCTCTTTTTGGTCATCCTTAGTCAAACTTTTGGTCAAAGATGATGTGTTTACTTGGTCAAATTTTGAATGGATCATTTTCTTTTGGGCCATGTCTTATTTGCTTAATTTTTGGGCCTCAATTGATCCCATTAGCACAATATTAATTCAGCCCAATAAAATTAGTGGGTAATACACCAACTATCCCAAGTTTAAATAATTCCATAAATGTTAAGGTAGTCAAATAAGTTCGAAAATGTACGGGGTGTTACATCTTTCCCCCTTTAGGAACATTCGTCCTCGAATGTTAGTAACATTATCCAATTTAAACAAGTTTAAGTCTAATTTCATTCTTCATATTATCACATACACATAATACTTATATATAATTACTTATTATTGCTTCAATTCCGTATCTTGAACTTTCTCTTCAGTTTGAAATAAATGCGGGTACTTAGATTTCATCATTTCCTAGGCTTCCCATGTGATTTCTTCTACTTGTTGATTTTTCCAGAGTACTTTTACAGAAGCTACTTTTTTATTTCTTAACCTCCTAAGTTGTCGATCCAGAATAGCAATAGGTACTTCTTCATAGGTGAGATCTTCTGTAACTTGTACATCTTCAGTGGGAGCAATATGAGATGGATCTCCTATGCACTTCCGAATCATTGAAACATTAAACACTAAATGAACTGTGGAGAGTTCTTAGGGTAGTTCTAATTCATACGCAACTTGACCAAATCTTCGGATAAACTTATATGGACCTATATAACATGGACTTATCTTTCTTTTCTTACCAAATCTCATTACCCTTTTCATTGGTGATACTTTCAAGAATACCCAATCACCTATAGCAAATTCTAGCCCCCTTCTTCTAACATTGGCATATGATTTGTGTCGACTTTGGACCGTTTGTAGCCATTGTTGTATCACCTTAACCTTCTCCATAGCTTGATGAACAAGATCTGACCCAAATAAGGCAGTTTCACCCACTTCAAACCATCTAATTGGTGATCTACACTTTCTTCCATATAAAGCTTCTTATGGTGCCATTTTGATAGTTGAATGATAGCTATTATTGTAGGCAAATTCAATAAGAGATAAATGATCATCCCAACTACCTTTAAAGTCCAATGTGCAAGCTCGTAGCATATCTTCCCGTGTTTGTATAGTACGTTCTGCTTGTCCATCTGTTTGAGGATGAAAAGCCGTACTTAAATTCACTTGGGTTCCCAAACTCTTCTGAAAAGGCTTCCAAAAGTGTGCAGTAAATTGAGCTCTGCTGTCTGATATAATAGAGATTGGAATTCCGTGTTGTCGATCTATCTCTTTAATATACAACCTCGCATAATCTTCAGCTGTGTAGGTGGTCTTGACGAGTAAAAAGTTTGCCAATTTGGTAAGCCTGTCAACTATTACCCATATGGAATCAAATTTCCGAAGTGTATGAGGAAAACCTGTGATGAAATCCATGTTAATCATGTCCCACTTCCAAATTGGAAGATCCATACATTGCATATAACCTCCAAGCTTCTGATGCTCTACTTTTACTTGTTGACAATTCGGACAATGAGCTATAAATTCTGCAATGTTCTTCTTCATGTTACCCCACCAATACATTTCTTTCAAATCATGATACATTTTGGTGGCTCCCGGATGAATAGAATACCGTGAATAATGTGCCTCTATCATAATTCATCTCCTTAGTTCATCTATATCAGGTAAACACAATCTACTTTGGCACTGAAGCACTCCCTCTTGCATAAGATCAAATGCCTTCATCAAACCTTGTTGTACATTCTCCTGCAGCTGCAATAAAATAGGATCCGCATACTGTTTTTCCTTCACTTCAACTACTAATGAAGATTCTGCTGCATTTTGCACCATAATTTCTTCATCTGGAGTTTCAAGAAGACGAACCCCCAAGCTGGTTAGTTGATGTAGATCCTTGACTATGCCTTGCTTTTCCATAAGCTGGCCATCAGTGCTTCCTATTGCTTTTAGGCTTAATGCATCAGCTACCACATTTGCTTTCCCCGGATGATATAAACTATCAATGTCACAATCTTTTAATAGTTCAAGCCAACTCTGCTGCTTCAGAATTAGGTCCTTCTGCTTAAAAATATACTACAAACTCTTATGATCAGTATATATGTCAACATGAACCCCATATAAATAATGGCGCCATATCTTTAAAGCAAATATCACAGCTGCTAGCTCAAGATCATGTGTCGGATAATTTCTCTCATGTGGTCGTAATTATCTTGAGGCGTAAGCTATCACTTTACCATGCTGCATCAATACACATCCAAAACCAACTCCTGAAGCATCGCAATACACCACATATCCTTTTGTACCTTCTGGAAGTACCAATACGGGTGTAAAAGTCAACTTATTCTTCATATTTTGGAAACTCTTTTCACATGTATCATTCCACTGAAACTTGGTTGCCTTGTGTGTTAGCTTTGTTAAAGGTGCCGAAATGGAAGAAAACCCTTCAACAAATCTTCTATATTAACCTGCCAACCCGAGGAAACTACGAATCTCTGTAGGCGTCGTAGGTCTTGGCCAATTCTTCACATCTTCAATCTTTTGAGTATCAACCCTTATTCCTTCATATGACACAATATGACCCAAGAATGCTACAGATTTTAACCAAAATTCACATTTAGAAAACTTTGCATATAACTTACGATCATGAAGAATTTGTAACACCTGTCGTAAGTGATTAGCATGGTCCTTCTTTGATCTTGAATAAACCAAAATATCATCTATAAACACTGTCACGAACACATCTAAAAATGGCTTGAACACCCTACTCATCAAATCCATAAAAACTGTTGGTGCATTTGTTAGCCCAAATGACATAACTAAAAACTCATAATGACCATACCGTGTTTGGAAAGCTATCTTGGGTATGTCTTTTTCTCTAACCCTTACTTGATGATAACCCGATCTCAAGTCAATCTTTGAAAAACATTTGGCACCCTGTAATTGATCAAACAAATCATCAATTCTGGGGAGGGGATATTTGTTCTTGACTGTTACCTTATTCAATTGCCGATAATCAATACACATTCTCAACATGCCATCTTTATTTCATACAAATAACACTGGTGCACCCCATAGAGACATAATAGGCCGTATGAATCCCTTGTCCAACAAGTCTTTTAATTGCTTCTTCAATATTTGTAATTCTGTCGGGGCCATTCTATATGGAGGAATAGATATAGGCTGAGTACCTAGAATTACATCAATACCAAACTCTACTTCCCATTCTGGAGACAAACCTGGAAGGTCTTCAGGAAATACATCAAGGAATTCATTTACCACTGTAACTGATTGAAGAGTTGGTGGCTTCACATCGGTATCTTTCACTCTTACTAGGTGGAATATGTACCCCTTGGATATCATTTTCCTTTCCTTAATATAGGAAATAAATTTACCTCTCGGTGCTCCAACGTTACCCCTCCATTCAAGGACGGTCTTTTATCGAAAATAGAAATGTACCTTCTTAGCTCGGCAATCTACCATGGCATAACAAGAAGCCAACCAGTTCATACCCATTATAACATCAAAATCTACCATTTCGAGATCAATAAATCAGCCAATGTATTATGATCACAAACAGTGAACATACAATTACGATAGACTCTCTTAACTATAATAGACTCACCCATGAGTGTAGATACTTCAAATGTCTTAACTAATAATTCTGGTGTTCTTTTGAATTTTTCAGCAATCAATAGAGTGACATATGATAGGGTAGAGCCCGGATTAATCAATGCATATACATTATGTGAAAAGATGGATAATGTACCTGTAACCATATCAGGAGAAGCCTCCAAATTCTACTGATCCGCTAAAGCATAGGTACGGTTCTGTACTTTACTAGAACTAGCTGCTCCTCTAGCACCTCTACCACGCCCCATAGGGTGTACACCTGACGATGATGATGCAACGGCTGATCCTGTAGGTCATGCCATACTACCCGTGCCCCTTTGTGGGTACTCTTTCATCATGTGCCCCGACATACTGCACCAAAAGCAAACATTCATTCCAAACCAACATTCACCTAAATGAAGCTTCCTGCAGTGCTAACGCGGCTGACGAGAAAACCTCGATTGGCTTATTCTTCCTTTTTCTTGATATCCAACTGTCTGTGAACCCTGAATCCCACTACTTTGCCTAACTTGACTACCTCTAAACCCTCGAAATTGGGATGGAACACCTACTATAGAATAAGAAAATGATGGTCTAGGTGGTCTATTAAAAATACGAGGCCAAAATTCTCCTTGGGATACCATGAACTGTCCCATAGTTTTAGCCCTCTTTGACGACCCTCTTTCAAATTCTTGCGTCTTTCTCCGTTGCCTCTGATCCTCCATCTTCTGTGCAAAATCTTGTATCCTGGCTATATCCATATCTCTATTCAAAGCAGCAATAGTACAATCCCTAACCAAATATGGGTCAAATCTATCCACATAGCGATGAACTCTATCGTCCATAGTAGCTACTACATTAGGAGCGTACCTGGCCAAAGAGTTAAACCGAAGACTGTACTCTCTGATGCTCATATTCTCTTGACAAAGATTTAAGAACTGGTCTGCATGAGCCTCTCAGATCTCATATGGAAGGTAATGATCAAGGAATGACGCTTTGAATTCCTCCCAACTAGCTGGAAGTGCACTGATACCCCTAGATTGTTTCCAAGCTTCGTACCATAATATAGCCTCTCCTTTTAATCTATACGTTGCAAGCTCAACTATTTCTGTACCAGATACATGCATAACATCTAAAGCCCTGCGAATTTGGTCTATGAAGTCTTGTGGGTCTTCATTAAGATCTGACCTGGTGAACGTGGGAGGATCTAATCTTAGAAAATCCTGTGTCCGCCGACTAGCTGCCCTAGCCGCACCATCATTACTTGTCGTTGGGCCAACTTGTCCTTGATTTTGTGCAGCAAATATACGAGTCAACATTTGCACCACATTCCTTAAATCCTACTCAGTAGCATTAACAGGTGGTTCTGAAGGTACTCCTCTACTTCCTGGCTCTCCGGGAGGTGGAAGAGTAGAAGAAGCCCGCGATGCAAACTCGTCTTCAGCCTCACCTTGATTATCTTGTTTAGGTGGTGATTTATTGGTTCCTTCTCCGGAAATCCTATCTATCTTCTTACTTTTACCCCTACCTCTTCTTGCAATTGGTATTTTACTATAACAAAAGAAAAACAATTCCAGTGGTCAGATATGATTCCACCTACAACTTTGGCTCTAATGCAAGATCTAGAAAATGAAGAAACGAAACAACTCCTAAATGTACTGTATCCTCCTACTTATAAATGTGGTGCACAACACATCCATAAGCAAGACTCTACTCAGACACGGCTTTGTAGACACCCTAGGACGACCCGCTCTGATACCACTTTTGTAACGCCTCGAATCCAAATGGGGCGGACCGGCACCAGAAGCCGTCAAGGCCCGAGAGAACCAACCTATGACCATGAACATTCATATGCATTTCACTAAATGCACTAAAATTCTGCCACAATTAGAAATAATATATCGATGACGGAAGTTATGTAAAGACGTTCAAAATAGATACGAGACTTGGCCGTTGGGGCCACAACGTCTAAAAGGTAAGACCCTTCTAAGTTTGACTTTATAAGGTTTACAAAGCCTTTAAAAGATATATAACCATGACTAAGGTCGAGACAAGTCCCCGCCTTATAAAACTACTACACAGTACCAAAACTATATACAAATGACTCTGAAAGCCCTGAATCAACCTGGAGCTCACCAATAGCCTACAGATGACCCGTACCCTACTGTGAAGGTCTACTAGCACCTGTGCCTACAATAGGTAAGGTAAGTCCCCCAAGGGACGTCAGTACGAAAGAATGTACAAAGTATGTAAGGCTAAAAGTAACTATAAGAAATATAGGAACTCAAATGGAATCAAATACAAGTGAATAGACAATACTAATATACCACCGTACTGTATATGTGGAACCATGTACATTACATTTATTTCTTTCCTTTTACCTTTATATCAATATACATCATACAATGCTCGGGACCAACTGGTCAGTAGTAAATAACATTGGGATCGGCTCGAGCTAGGCTTATGCCCCCAGAGCTGCCACCCATAAATCAATAAATCAGGTTTGTCTCGAGCTAGGTTTTCACCCCCAGAGCTGCCCCCTGTATCCAATAAATCAGGTTCAGCTCGAGCTAGGCTTTCGCCCCCCAGAGCTGCCCCCTGTCCTCAATGAAATATGCATTACTTCATATTTCGGAGTGTAAACAAGTGCGGTAGAGATGTGAACAATAGGTGCTGCCAAAGGATACAGAAAAGAGTAACCTTACATACCTTATCTTTCCAAAATGTGAATACAACAATTCAGCTCCTTCCTTATGTGTTACTCTACAACACAAGTACATAACAGAGCTAACATTAACAACTAGTTACATTACAAGTTCACAAGACTGTAATTAGTTACTTAACAGGAAGTAAAAACTATCCAATATCCCAAACACATGGTATATCATTCCACCTTATTTCCTACTGCCACATAACTTCATTCCACCCTCCTACAACACAATTTCCTGCCTCACAACATCAACAATGCCAAAACAGTACACAAACCAACATAGACGTCACAAACCGACATGATTTCCCACCAAGTGCATACTTCACATTTTTACCTCAATGCAACTCCACATATTTATTCTATAAAGTCACATAAATACCTTCCACAACAATATACCAAAAACAGTCCACACAGTTTTAGATTTCACTTTAACATAACAAGAAAGTATTCTCTTTTCACTACGCCAAACGTTCCATATACAAACACGTATAAGCATTTCCATCAAGCCATACACAAGGGGAAAGAATTAGGGACATAACCACACTTACATATACTGAAATTTATTCCATCTAATTCAATTCCTTCAAGACTTTAAGTCTCCTTTAAAGTTTAAACCACACAGAAAGCAAATCTTTGGCGATTAAGCAAAAGTGACTGTTTTATAAATAGTGGACTGCTCAAAACTTTTTAAAAATAATCAACATGATTTACACAACCTATTATGCATATAATATATTAATATATAAGGGTAAACACTTACCAAGGCTTTCAAGTGGAAGATTTGTCCAAAAAGTCCTTAGAAAAATTAGGGTGGCTAGGGTTCGAGAGAGGAGAAAATATCTCTTGGAAAATCTGGAATTTTGCAAGTGTGTTATGGTGAATAAGAGCTGAATTTCAGCCTTATATAGTCTCTCCAAATCACCTCTCTTTTTGGTCATCCTTAGTCAAACTTTTGGTCAAAGATGATGTGTTTACTTGGTCAAACTTTGAATGGATCATTACCTTTTGGGCCATGTCTTATTTGCTTAATTTTTGGGCCTCAATTGAGCCCATTAGCACAATATTAATTCATCCCAATAAAATTAGTGGGTAATACACCAACTATCCCAAGTTTAAATAATTCCATAAATGTTAAGGTAGTCAAATAAGTTCAGAAATGTACGGGGTGTTATAGGCATGGTCCCCGATACATCCGAAAGTATTTTAAACGAGTTTGTGGTTTGGGATATCCTTAAAGGGATTAGTTTGAATTTGGTCAATGTTTTGTGATTCGATCCTCGAATGAGGATTTTGACAGTTCCATTAGATCCGGGACATCAATTTTGGGTTAGTAGCGCGGTTAGTTCGGGTCTCGAGCCTTTGTTTTGCATTTCGATCCTTCATTTGAAGACTAGTTTAAATAAGGCTTTGGGGGTCCCGGAGTTAATTTGTTAAAAATAATCCTTTTTCAAACATCCAATGTTGCCATTGAGTCCGAAACGTTGAAATTAGCCTAGTAGCATAGATGGATTGTGTTTGGGAGGTCTCAGATGAGTTTTGGGTAGTTGTTTGAAGTTTAGAGTTTTATGTCTTTGGGTTTTAATAGTATCACCTTTAGTTAATGACCGATTTTGTGCATGTGTATGGTACCATTAGATCTATATCAAAATTTTGAAACCAACGCAAAAAGAATCGACGAATTTCATACCCGTATGAGGGAGTTATGTCCTTTTTAGTGAAAAATTATTGTTGAAGAGTCTTTTGTCACGAATTTTGGTTGCCTCTAAAGGTATCAAATTTTTTATAAAAAGGACAATTTCTGGGATTTCATATTTTGGGAGCTAGTAAGCTCCGATTGAGGTGATTTTTGAAGGGTTTTTGTCCTTCAATCATTGGGTATGTGTTTCTAACTTCATTTTACTCCTTTTCCAAGATTACCCACTTCGTTTTACATGATTTTCATTGATAAAGTTGAGATTTGGAACCCCAAAGTTATAAATAAAAAATTCTTGATTTAAAGGTTGATGTGAAATGGGTTTTCATTCATTTTTTATATTTAAGGTCCTTGTATCATGGGTTGACGTATTTTGACAAAAACTTTCCCAAAATTTCTCGTTTTATACCTCGTTGATAAGGGTTTTTGTCGGTAAAGCTTAAAAATGGTTTTTCTTTGATTTGGACCTCGTTTTTACCTTATTTTCTCATGGGTTTTCAACTGTAGAATCCTAATACCTTGGGGAATGTATTTCTAATATAAAATTCCGGTTTTACCTATTTCATTTTTGAACACATTTTTCTAGTCCGTTTTGGATCCGGAACAAATATAGTCAATATGGGTATCGTTGGACTCCTTTTGACTTGTAAATACCACATTTGATTTGATTGGATATGTTTGGTATTGATTCAAGGATTCGAGCTTCCGGTTGAGGTTTCGGGTGATCTTTGAGCTTGCAGATCTCTTTTCAAGGCAAATTGAGATGTACCTTGACTTCTTTCAAAGTGTTTATGTGTTGTATACTTGTTTGCTTGTATGTATGTTAATCAATTAGGATTGAAGGTACTGCCTAGATGATATAGCGAGCATGTCCGTGAGTACCAGAGTTTGTCGATGGATTGTAATTAGATATCTGCCTATCCTAGCTAATCTTGCTTCTTATAAATATCCTTAGAATTGAAATAAAGATAGATATCTGGGTGATTTCGAATAATTGATATTGGATGCTTACTTTAGAGGTTGAATCTTATTCAGAGGACTTTATTATGATGATCAGGGTTTAGTGACCTTTAGAATATAATTAGGTTAATATTGATAGTGATGGAATGATTGGGTTTTAGAGAATATTTAGAGTATGAATGGACATGTAATAGTGGATGAGACTCATAGTATGGAATAAGCTAGGTTTGGATAGTTTCGTGATATATTATTATTGGGATTTGTTATTTATTATAGTGTGCCCGAGTGGGAGCTTATGTGTATATTATTATTGATTGGAGTATATGTTGTGGTGGTGCTCGATTGGGGGTGTAACACCTCGTACCTTCTCAACCCTACTTGATGATGTTGAATAATGTTTTCTTAGGTATCTAGAGATATAAGTATGTATTTGGTAATGCTAATGACGAGAAAATTTGAATGTGGCCACGTACATGCAATTAGACCCTTGTAGGAGGTGTTTTGTGATTTCGTGGAGCATTTTTGTAATACCCCGTACACATTCTAACCTCATTTGGTGACTTGGAGTCATGTTTACTTGATGATTAAGATCACTAAGTAAGTATTTTGTAGTGTTTTGATAAGGTATTGGACGATATGCAAGTATCGGAGAAGTGGCCAAAAAATTCAGCAAGGTGCTGAAACTTGCGCCACTACCCTGTTTCAGGGGTGTGGCGCAAGGCACTGATTCATAGGGGCCTCATTTCTTTCGCCACAGCTTGCTTTGCAGCTAGTGGCGCAAGGCACAAACATTATGCCTTTCTGGACTCGTTTTGTAACGCAATTCTATGACGCTTCTTGGATGGTTTGTTTTGGTTCTTTGGAGTTATTTGAGCATTGTTAAAGCTTCAAACACTTCAATACACTCCTACATACTCCTACATGATCAAATCATGAAATATGAATAGTAATCCAAAATGTCTAATGAACCTATGAGCGACTAGAATTCCTATTTTTGCGATCGAAACGACGAATGAGAATCTCTTAAGAGAATATTGTCGTGATAGAATGGAATTATGTAAAAATGATATATATGGTGAATAATACATGAAATTTTATGGGTTACATGGATATGTGTTATTAGGCCCAAAGTTAGGCCCAAATTGGAATTAAAAGAATTGGCCCAAAGGGCAAAAAAAACCATTCTTCCACTTTGACCACATTTAATGCCAAGGAATGGATAAGCATGACTTGTGGTCTATATAAAGTCCCCAAAATCAGATTTTTAATCATCCAAGACTCTCATGCCTTTAAGATATTTTCTCAACCATTTCTTATTTCCAAACCCTAAAGCAAAATAATTCCTTTGGACTCCTTGGACAAGATCATCATATGCCAAGCCTTGGTAAGTATTTCTTCTCTTGGATTAACATATTATATGCATGGGATATTATGTATATTATGATAGTTGTGTTGACAAGGTGGTGAATAGTGTATTTTTGCTTTGGATGAAAGATGTGCTATCTTGGTAATTTGAACTTGAATTAGGACTTGTGCCTTTGATGAAAGAGCATGGTATGGACATAATATGAACATGTATGGTGTTATTTTTGGTATTAAACTTGTTCTTGTCTATAAGTGGAAATTGTGGGATTTTGGCCCATATGTGTTATGAGTTGTATTAAGGTCATTTGATGGGTTATTTGTGATGTGTTATGGATAAGAAAGTGTAAAGGAGAAGTGTTGTGGTGAAATGTATCAATTATCATGTATTGGTAAATGTTGGGAATATTATGGAATTTTTGGAATAATAGTATGATCAATGGTTTTGTCAAGGGGAAATGGTATGTTTAAAGGCAAACATGTAACTCATTGACATTGTATGCATTTGTGTTGTAGAGTGACACATAAAGAAGGAGCGGGACTATTGTATGCAGCTCTAGGATTATATATTCGTATTGCGAATCCAAGGTATGTAAGGTTACTTTGTCCGTATCTTTCTGTGACAAATAGTACTCGTCCTATCCCGAAATGTGCTAAGGCATTCCATATCCGGTTAGCAATGGACATTGTTATAAATTTCCTACTCTTTGATCATTTGTGAATCTCATGTCTCATATTCATGGTTAATGTTCCAAAAGCTCAAATACGGTTATGTCCCAATGTTCCAATAGTGATTATACTCATGTCTCTTGTTCATTGATTATGGTTTAAGGGTTCCAATAGTGTTATGCTTCCAAGAATGTTATATGGCCAAGTTATTAATATGTCTCTCACTCATTGATTATTGATCCAAGCTTCAAGTAAAGTTATGATTATCAAAAGTATTAGCAATGTACCAATCTCTCACAAGTGATTGTATCGATCTCTCATAAGCAATAGAATCAATCTCTCACAAGTAAAGATATCAATCTCAAAAGTAAGAAATGAAGTAGGAATAAAGTAATGCATATTGATTGTGTTCATGGGTGTTATCCATAGGGTACAAATACCCGCATGATGATGTTATTCTATCCATGGGGTGCAAGAACACCCGCATGAGGATGTTACTTTATCCATGGGGTGCAAAGGACACCCGCATGACGATATGATCTTATCCATGGGGTGAAAAGAATACCTGCATGACGATATGATCTTATCCATAGGGTGAAAAGAATACCTGCATGACGATGATATGTTATCCATGGGGTGAAAAGAACACCTGCATGATGAGGGCCCTAACAGTATATGAGTAAAGTAGAGTAAAGTAAAGGCAAGAGAAAGAATGAATGTAATATACATGGCTTCCAAAGTACAAAATAGTGACTCATCTACATTGTGACTTATCTATATTGGTTATGCATTTGAACTTGAGTTCTTAACATACTTTCATATCTTACAAGTTTCTTATGGCCTTACATACTCAGTACATTCTTTGTACTGACCCCTTTTGGGGAATTTATTTTACTTGTTGCAGGCGCAGGTACTAGTAGGCCTCCACAGTAGATTGTCAGTGTTGCAGATCTTTGGTGAGCTCCAGTTTGTTCGGGGCTTCTCCGAGTCACTGTTGTACATGTGTTTTGATTTTTTCCATGTTGTATAAAGCGGGGACTTGTCCCGACTTTTAGTTCATTTTGGTCAATGCACTTTGTTAGAGGCTTTTGTAGACGGGTGTGGGTGTATAAATGTGAAGGTACATGTCGTTTTGACTTGATGGCTCAAACGACCAAGTTTTATAGATATAGCTATGACATATGTTTCCTTGTCCATGATTTCCGCATAGTTGCATGAGAAATAATGAGATTTACACGAGGACATGCATACGAATGATCATGAGTGAAGGTTGGTTCTCTCGGGCCACATCAGCTTCGGGTACCAATCACGCCTCATTGGGATTCGGGACGTGACAGGGGGCTTGAGTTGATATTGTTGGTTAAGATTGCACATTTAATTGTCATATTTACTATGTGTCACCGAGTAAGGTCTTAACTTATAATCATAGACCATGATAATGCATTAAATTGTCATATTTATTATTGTGCATTAAATTGCCTTTATCATATTGATGATACTCGAATGAGGGACTTTAGATGATTTATTGATTGTCATGTGATTATTTATGCCAGTGGTGCCCTATGATGGCTTACATCATGGAACATTGTCATATGGAGTTGATTCTGAGCTCACTTATACATGTATTGAATTGATTCATATCTTTATAATGATTTGGTTGTGAGCATATATCCTCATATTATTCATACATGTTCATGAGATTGATACCGCAGAGATTTACTCAAGAAAATGATGATTTTTATAAAACCCTTAGACAAGACCATGTCCCGGCAAAGTTGATTGAGACATTTTATTAGATATTATGGTAACTTAATACGTGAACATTAGCCGGAGAGGTGGATTGAGATTATGGAAAGTAACTGGATTGCAAACCCCTCATGGGTCCTAATTTGGGAGTATTGAGGCTCAGTAGGTGTATACAGAAAGTTATACGATAACTTTCAAAACATTCATCAACATCCCATCATCATCACTACATTGCATTGCATCATTTGCATTGCATTACCTTTCTTGGTATGGTTCAAAATTGTGTTAGTGTTTACTCTTGTACTGTATTATCGTGTTAGAACCTTGTTTGTGATATTGTGTTTGAGCATTCATTTCACTTTATTACAATATCTTAAATCTTCTTATATTGATTGAGAGGTAGATATATTATGAGACTTGGGGTATGGCTATGGCTTAATTTGAGAGACTATTGCATCGCACCATTCAGTAGCATGTTATATATTTTAATATACGCTTTCTCTATTTTTATCCCATAGTATAGGTTGATTATAATTGATTAAGCCTGACATATCATATTAGTGAGTCTTCTTTATAAATAACTTCCCTCAGTTACTGATCATAGAATGACTAGCGTTGACTCACCTAGATTGATATGCGTACCCTGTAAATGGTTAATCTTTTGACTGATTTGTTGGGTTAACCTGATAGGATGAAATGTAGTTTTTCCTTTTTATAGACCCTTTGGGGAAACCTTGGGTAATTGAGGGGTTAGTTCTCCCCATCTCTTTGGATTAGGGTTGATTATCGATGATTCTTGCTGAGTACACTTGGTTTCATACTCACCCTTGCTTTTCTTTCCTTTTTTTTATTTTTTGCACCCCATGTAGGTATTGGTTCAAGCAGTAAATTATAGATTGCGCTTCTTCTATTTTGGCATTATCGAGATTGAGGTAGTGACTGTTAGACCTTTAGGACTTCTCGGATCTCTCTACAATTGTCTTATGCATTTATCGCATTTAAGATACCTTAGATGATTAGTTATACTTTTAATCTGTATTAGAGCTTGTATTAATGACAATCTGACCTGGAATTTATCTTTGAGACTTGTGTCTCGTATATATATTTGGGATTGTTCGAATTTTCTTTGTCTTCCACTTTTGATTTCCTTAATTTTATGTTCTTTGAGTTGGGTTAGGCTTACTTGTCTGGGGTGTGTGACAAGTTCCATCACGTGCCTATTTTGGGTCATGAAAAAATGGTATCAGAGCCCCAGGTTCATTAATCTCAGTAGTACAAGCTGAGTTTAGTAGAGTCTTGGGGATCGGTGCGAAGACGTTCGTTATCTATTTTTGAGAGGCTACATGACTTTAGGAGATTGTCATTTCTTCATTCTTTGTCGTACATTCATGGCTTTGTATAACTCAGAATCTTTTATTCACTCTCTTACAGATGGTGAGCACATGTTCTTGCTTAGCTAGAGATTCAAAGCCCATGCCTTCTGTGTGCGGTAGGCGTAGGGTTCAAGGTAGAGGTCGGATCGGGATGTACAGATCAACCAGAGGACATGTTAGAGTTGCCTCTTTAGGTTCTAGGGTTATAGTGGTGGTAGGTCTAGCGAGTTAGAGAAGTTGAGGCCAGTGCATACACTGGTTGTGATCGTACCTATGCTTTAGGATTGTCTGGTTCAGGTGTTGGGTTTTCTTCAGAGAGTAGCTCCTATCTTGATTCAACGTCCATCATTCTTTAGACTCCATATGTACATGTGAATCATATGGTTTCTCCTAGTATTGATGAGATGTTGTCAGGGATTGCTCCATATCCAGTGACTTTTCCCTTCATGTCCATAGTAGGATAGATTAGATATATAGAGTTCATGAGGACAGACCCTCCTTGATTTGATAGAAATCCTTAGTTTTATGCTTATATGTTCTTGCTTGGTTCCGTGAGAGGTTGCACAGGTTGGGTTTGGTGGATTCCAATGGAGTAGACTTCACTTTCTTTCAGTTCTTTTAGCTGGTTAGACAATGGTGAAGGACCTTTGTTGATGGTAGATCAGTTGGATCACCTCTTGTTTCGTGGGATCAGTTTGCTCAAGTATTTTTAGAGGAGTTTGTGTAGAGATATGAGAGGCTTGAGGGCCATGGAATTTAATGATTATGGTGATATGCATGATAGAGGTTGAGATCTTTGTGGTTATGGTTGAAGAGGGTTACATCAGAGTGGTTTTTTGGGTTCTTCTAGCCTAGTCCAGTAGGCTCCAACTTCTTTGGTTTGCTTCTTGTAAGGAGGTCTCGGCCACTATAGAAGGGATTGACCATAACTTAGACAGAGAGATGCTCTATTTATTGTTCAGTGAGATGACAGGTTTTAGTATCAGGTTCCACAGGATAGACTCGTGGGTGGAGCTTCTATCGCGGTAGCTATAGGTATGGTTTTGGTACGCCTTGATTTGTGTTTTCTTATTTGACCTTGAGTCTTATTGGGCCTATTTGTATTGCTTCCAATAGATGATTCATTAGAGGTGGATCGGGTGTACCGATCCTATGTTGTGACTCATTTAGAGTATATTGCTGGATTAGAGTTGATTTTGTGGGTATTATGGATTTCGGTGCATTTTGGGTATTATCTTTTTGAATGGATATATTGTGGAATAGTGATGAATCGATTCTAGGTTCTGGTATGTGTTCGGATGGAGAATGTCTAGTGGTACTCATCAGTGGTAAACTTTGTGATAGACTAGGCTTGTGGTGTGACTATTGAAGGGATTGCGAGTAAAGGATAGTAGTTGGATAAATGGAGTCTTTTAGGGGTTCTTGCCTTGCGATATGTTACTTATTTAGTGATTAGACTTTGCTTGCATAATTGTATTTGATGGTATTAGGACAGTCATTGGTTTGATTTGAAGGACTTCAGCATATTAGGGATTCTTGCTTTAATTCGGAAAGAGTTTCAAATGGAAGGGAAACTTACTTGCAGTAATTGTTACTTCTATAGCTAAGTGGCCTAATAGAATATTTGTGCTCGTGAGTTTTTATTAGAGTATTTTTTATGGGTCCTGGATTCTTGTGATAAATAAATTTGATTTGGAAGTGAGTTAGGGAAAGTTAAGGAGCTTGTACATAAGGAAATTTTGGTATTTTCAGAATCTAGTTATGGGTTTGAGTTAGAATTCAAAGTCCTAATAGTATTGTTCATCAGTATCTTATGTAGAGTCTAGCAATGATTCCTCTCGAGTTTTAAGTGATTGTGGCACTTCTTCTATGGGTTGATTATTTTCTCTGATATGACAGGTTGCTTATGTGTATGTGATCGAAGAGGTTTTTGTTCTACCCAATTTTTTGGACTTCGAATTGATTGATGTCACTTAGGTTTTGAGGTTGCATGGGTTATTGTGATGAGTTGCTCGAGTATCAAGTGTCCTTTAGAGAATTTCATATCTATGGTACATAGAGTATGATGATTCTCGATTGCCTCAAGGGTTGGTCATAGGATTTGACTATTTTAGATAGTGTTTTATGTATGTTGAGTACCACTTTTAAGGTCTTGTAGGGTTATGATATCGAATTCTGGCCGAGTAGCTTAAGCCTGAGGCTATAGTGCGGTTTGAGTTGATAGTGATAGTATCGACCTTAGGTAGGTTAATTCGGTGTTTGGTGGGTAGTTATGTAGTTTTATGAGTTCTTTGGAATTTTGTGGTTCTGAGGATGATTTTTTGGTCTTGTGGTTGTAGCCAGTGTCTTGTGGTGCCTTGGCCAGGTTTAGTTTAGCTGGGTATGTTCAGAACTTCTATTGTGTTTGACTCAGTTATGAGTAAAGAGGAAGTTCGAAGATAGAGAAATTCGGCTTCATTTAGATATTTTGGCCTCATATGCTAGTTTTGTGACTTGGTGAGTATTTATGTGATAGATTTCTAATTCTAGGGGGAGGCCAGTAGTTCTATAGTTGTGACTCCACGTTGGAGTGCTTACTTGATGTGTCTCGAGGGTATTTTCTATCCTTTACCTTTTTAGCATGTTTCTTGCTTGTACGTTCGAGGACGAACGTGAATCTTAGTGGTGGATACTGTAATGACCTCAGATTGAAATTTAGAAATTTATGTGTTTTGACCATTTTTCGCTTCCCCGTAGTTTCTTTGTCTCATTTATGAGTTGCAGGAATGGTTGGCATGGTCCCCGATACGTCCGAAAGTGTTTTAAATGAGTTTGTGGTTTTGGATATCCTTAAAGGATTAGTTTGACTTTGGTCAATGTTTTGAGATCCGAGCCTCAAATGAGGATTTGACAGTTCTGAAACATCGATTTTAGGTTAGTAGTGCGGTTAGTTCAGGTCTTGAGCCTTTATTTTGCATTTCGACCCTCCATTTGAAGACTAGTTTAAATAAGCCTTTTGGGGTCTCGGGGGTTAATTTGTTGAAATAGATCCTTTTTCAAGAATTTGACATTGTCATTGAGTCCGAAACATTGAAATTAGCCTAGTAGCATAGTTGGGTTGTGGTTGGGAGGTCTCGGATGAGGTTTGGGTAGTTGTTTGGAGTTTGGAGTTTTACGTTGTTGGGTTTTAATAGTATCACCAGTAGTTAATGAACTATTTTGTGCATGTGTATGGTACCATTATATCCGTGTCAAAATTTTGGAACCAACGCAAAAAAAA
The DNA here is from genome assembly GCA_031232105.1 of Capsicum rhomboideum. NCBI lineage: Eukaryota > Viridiplantae > Streptophyta > Magnoliopsida > Solanales > Solanaceae > Capsicum > Capsicum rhomboideum. The sequence continues at coordinate 38,302,914 of CP124719.1, read as the reverse complement.
TCAACGAATTTCATATCCGTATGAGGGAGTTATGTACTCTTCTCGCGACTTTTAGTCGCCACTAAAGGTATCAGATTTTTTATAAAAAGGACAATTTTGGGGATTTCGTATTTTGAACATTTTGGGAGTTAGGAAGCTCCGATTGAGGTGATTTTTGATGGATTTTTTTTTTCAATCATTGGTTATGTGTTTCTAACTTCATTTTACTCATTTTCCAAGATTACCCACTTCGTTTTACATGATTTTTATTGATAAAGTTGATATTTGGAACCCTAAAGTTATAAATCAAAAATTCTTGATTTGAAGGTTGATTTGGAATGGATTTTCATTTATTTTTTAGATTAAGGTCGTTGTATCATTGGTTAATGGATTTTGACAAAAGTATTTCCAGAATTTCTCGTTTTAAACCACGTTGATAATGGATTTTTGGAATTTCTGCCGGTAAAGCTTAAAATGGTTTTTATTTGATTTGGACATCTCTTTTGCCTGAATTTTCAATTGTAGACTCCTAATACCTAGAGGAATGTGTTTTTAAAATAAAATTCTAGTTTTACCCCTTTCGTTTTCTAACTCATTTTTCGAGTCCGTTTTGAACTAGGAACAAATATAGTTGATATGAGTATCATTGGACTCCTTTTGACTTGTAGATGTCATATTGGATTAGATTAGATGCTTTTGGTGTTGATTTGAGCTTTCGATTTCGGCTTTGGGTGATGTTTGAGCTTGCGGATGATCTTTCAAGGTAAATTGAGATATACCTCGACTTTTCCAAAGTGTTTATGTATTGTATGCTTGTTGCTTGTGTTTCTGTGAATCATTGTTGATTGGGGGTCCCACTTAGATGATATGGCTAGCATCTCCGCTGGTATCAGAGTCTTTTGATCGATTATAGTTAGATAATTGCCTATCCTGGCTAGTCTTGCTTCTTATAAATATCCTTAGAATTGAAATAAAGATAGATATCTGGGTGATTTCGAATAATTGATATTGGATGATTACTTTAGAGGTTGAATCTTATTTAGCGGACTTTATTATGATGATCGGGGTTTAGTGACCTTTAGAATAAAATTAGGTTAATATTGCTAGTGATGGAATGATCGGGTTTTAGAGAAAATTTAGAGTATGAATGGACTTGTAATAGTGGATGAGACTCATAGTATGGAATAAGCTAGGTTTGGATAGTTTCGTGATATATTATTATTGGGATTTGTTATTTATTATCGTATTCTCGAGTGGGGGCTTATGTGTATATTATTACTGATTGGAGTATATATTGTGGCGATTCCCGAGTGGGGGATTGAGTTGATATTGTTGGCTATGATTTTGCATTTAATTGCTATATTTATTATGTATAGTCGAGTAACGGCTTGACTTATAATCATAGACCATGATAGTGCATTAAATTGTCATATTTATTATTGTGCATTAAATTGCCTTTATCATATTGATGATACTAAGATGAGGGACTTTAATGGTTTATTGATTGTCATGCATGACTATTTATGCCAGTGGTGCCCTACGATGGCTTACATCAAGGAACATTGTCATATGGAGTTGATTCGGAGCTCACTTTTACCTGTATTGAATTAATTCATAACTTCGTACTAATTTGGTTGTGAGCATATATCCTCATATCATTCTTACATGTTCATGAGATTGATACCACTGAGATTTACCCCATTCAAAAGAAAATGATGATTTTTATCAGTCCCTTGGCCGATATCATGTGCTGGCAAAGTTAATTGAGATATTTTATGAGATATTATGGTAACCTTGATCCGTGAACATTAACCGCAGAGGTGGATTGAGATTATGAAAAGTATATGGGTTGCGAACCCCCCATGGGTCCTACTTTGGGAGTATTGAAGCTCGGTAGGTGTATACAGAAAGTTATGTGATAACTTTCAAAACATTCATCATCACTACGTTGCATTGCATTACCTTTCTTGGTATGGTTTAAAACTGTGTTAGTGTTTACTCTTGTACTGTATTATCGTGTTAGAACCTTGTTTGTGATGTTGTGTTTGAGCATTCATTTCACTTTATTTCAATATCTTAAATCATCTTATACTGATTGAGAGGTAGAGATATTATGCGACATGGGGTATGTCTATAGCTTAATCTGAGAACTATTGCATCTCAGCATTCAGTAATATGTTATATATTTTTATATACACTCTCCCTATTTTTATCCCATATTATTGGTTGATTATAATTGTTTAAGACTGACCTATTGTATTAGTGAGTCTTCTTCATAAATAACTTGCCTTAGTTATTGATCATGGAATGAGTAGCGTTGACTCAACCACATTGACTAATATATTGGGTTACCCTGATATGATGAAATGTTGTTTTTGCTGGTTTTAGAAACTTTGGCGAAACCTTAGGTAGCTAGGGTTGTAGTTCTCGCCATCGCTTTGGATTAGGGTCGGTTATCGACGATGCTTGTTGGGTACATGTGGTTTCGTACTCACTCTTGCTTTTCTTTCCTTTTCTTGGTTTTTGCACCCCATGCAGGTATTGGTTTGAGCGGTAGATTGTAGATCGCGTTTCTTTTGTATTGGTGTTGCGGAGATTGAGGTAATGATTGACGAACCTTTAGGACTTCTTGGATCTCTTTACTTTTTTCTTATGCATTTATTGCATTTAAGATACCTTAAATGATTACTTATACTTTTAATATGTATTAAAGGCTCGTATTAATGACATCCAGACCTGGGATGTATCTTTGAGACTTGTGTCTCGTATATATATTTGGGATTGTTCATATTTTCTTTGACTTCTGCTTTTGATTTCCTTAAATCCGTGTTATTTGGGTATGGTTAGGCTTACTTGTTTGGAGGGTGTGACAAGTACCATCACGTGCCTATTTTGGGTCGTGACACTGCTATAGCAGGATGCCAAGAAATAGAAACAGTCTACTCATGTTTTTAATTACCCTTCTTACTATATTTGTAAACCAGAATGAGGCTTATTCTAAAAACCAATTAGGGTTGCCTCAAAGCTCTATAACAATAGACAGGAAGGTGCACGCTCTAACGAGGTAAAACCCGACGTTTCCTAGCGGATTTCCTATTGGAAATCACTAGAACAGATCCAGAAGTTCAAATTTATGTCTCTATATCAGCTTATTGGCGCCTAGGTTGGCTAGGTTTAATTGAGTAGCAAAGACCTGTGTTAAAAAACATGTTCATACCAGAGATTGATAAGAGATTCTATGTGTAGGACTACAAGCAAGGTGTTTGCATAATAAAATCGGTAGATTAGGGTTATGTGAATAAGAGGGATATTATTAAATGAGTTTTGTGAGGTTATTGATGTTGCTCTATCATACTTTATGCATAATTACTTGGTCAATGGGTGGAAATGGTTGGTTATGGTAATGTGATGTGGTTACATTGATAGGTGTTAGTAGATGGGAGATAAATGTTTTGTTCCTAGTTCGATGGATTGATTGGGTGATTGGGCGAAGAATTAGAATTAAGATGGAAGGATGGAGTAAGGAAGTGTAGACTCGAATAGTTGTGTGTGTATTATAGATAATGATAGCCCAAGGTAAATTCTAAGGCAATGTGTGTGTTACTTGTTCTATGTGTACTTGGCTCCGGATATTATTATTGGTGGAAAGGGGTAAGTGATGGTTGAATTATAGTTGAGATTCAATTTAGTTTATGTGTTCATGTTAACTGCCTCTTTGTCTACTTGTTGCAATGCATGGTGTGTATATTAACTTGTTGGATAGTATTACAAGTTTTTCAATTACCTAAAATAAGCTTGTGTAAAAGGACTTGGTTGAAATTCATGTGTGGTTGTGTTATCTCATATTGTGATTGTATATGTTGTGACATGGATTTATATTGTGAGATAAACCTGTAAAGGTCATTGTCACTTGATTAGTAGAATTTAGGGGGTATAAGAGTGGGGACGTTAGAATAAAGGAAGGGGGTATAAAAATTGTTTGGCATAAGGGTGGTAGAAACTAGATGTCTGGGTTATTTGGTACATGGATAGAGCTCATACCCTGCAGGTCATGGCTAGTGGGCATTTATATAACTCATAACATGTGTGTACAAGGTATCAGTGAGTTTGACGGTTCCATGAGTGGACTGCTTATATTGTTCTGTTTTTTTGGGTTCTTTGAGTGAATTGGTTAATAATACTGTTGTTAATTGAATCCATGAGTGGTCTAGGATATTGATATACTTGGATTGAGTAATTAATTGTTGAAATGTTATGAAAAGGTAATTGCAGTAACGTTGAGCTAAATGTTATGTGTTATAGTATTGACCTGGTTGAATTATCGTACTTATTTATGCATCCCTGTGGTACTTGACTTGATTGTGTAAGGTTGTTGTAGTTGGTTCTATAAGCTTGAGGTGTTGTTTTATTCCTAATTGAGTGTTAATATATGTGTGAAAGTGTATTTCTGTAGTCCCTAATTGGTGAGCACTCCCACAATCATGATTATGAATAAATTGGAGTTGACTAACAATTAATGGCTTGGGGGTTTGTAAGGACTATGTGTTCATAAATTCAGTTAATGATAATTTGTAGTTAGAAGTGATGTAGAGTTTTGAGAAGTAGTAAATAAGGGCTGAATGTTGGTTTATGGTTGACTTATGGATTAGTGTGAACCAATAGGAGGTAAATGAGGGTCCAATGAAGAGAGTATAAAATCAGGAGGGTAGTGGATGAGAGTTCCATTTGCCTTACTTTATTAATTACATACATGTTTTATTTTATATATTTATGTTGTGTTTGTGTGATTTAACTTAGGTCGGCCACTGATTCTTATCGATATATGTGGTTGTATTGATGCTACTCTTGCTACACCCTTTTTGGGGTACACCCTATTGCAGGATCAATTCAAGTTCCACTGTTTGGTGCGGATAGAGATCTCCAGTAGCTTCCGTCTTATCATTTATATGGTGGAAGCTGAGTTTTGTTCATTGTTCTCATCTTGTAGTAGCTCTTGTACCTGTCTGGACTAGATCTTTAGGGTAAAGTATATCCTTATGTATTTCGAATAATTATAACAATCTTGTAAATTGAAAGGTTGATGATTTTCTTTTATTTCTTCCACATATGCCTCATTGGGTGGTAAGGGTTCTCCTATCTAGGGGGATTAGAATAGGTGCCCTCACAATCCAGTTAGTTGGGTCGTGATAGTTTAAAACCCCATTTTCAATCTAAAACCTATCTCGATTTGTAAAACTTGGGAACTCATTTTTTGGAAAATTCAATAGGTGATTTTCAAGGATTCTTCTTTGGATATGATTCTTATACTATTTTTACACATTCTCCACTGATTTATTTATGATTTTATCTTCAAATCTTTGTTTTTTAATTAGGAATTTTAGGAATTTTGGGGCTAAAGTTAATATATACTTACTAGGTGTATTATTATTATTATTATTATTATTTTCATTATATTAAGGTTGTGTTTTAGACTGCGTGTAGGGACATATTGTATATTTTTTATATGTTACTTACATGTGTATATATAGTGGCCCGTCTTTCCTATTTTTATTTCTTCAATTGTTATTAGCTTATTACTTACTGTATTTGACTATGGGTTTTGGCTTACCTACCGGGGAGTTATAGTAGGTACCATCATGATCCAGGTTTTGGCCATGACAGTGTGTTATCAAAGCCTTAGGTTCACCAATCTCCCTGGCACAAGAGTAAGTACCTAGTAGAGTCCTGCGGATCGATACGATGACATTTGTATCCTATCTTCGGCAGGCTATAGGGCATTCTTACAAAAATTCTATCTTTTCACTCCTTCTCGTGTGTGCTTATCTCTACTGATTTCAAAATTTTGTTTGTTTCATTCTTTATAAGATGGTTATGATGAGATTGTCAGCAGGAGAAGGCAACCCTCTAGCGTCTGTTTCTAGGGCCCCAGCTAGGGCTTGCAGCATGAGTCGATGTAGGGTTTGAGGTCAGGCACAAGCTATGGTACCAGCTCGAGGTCAGGCCAGGGCACCATCACCAGAGCACGAGATTGAGATTGAGGATTTACCACATCGGATAGAGGGTCTAGGACCAGCCCAGACTCCAGAAGGATTTGTGGTCGCACCAGCTCTTCAAGATACTGTGGCCCAGATTCTAAGCCTTCTAAAGTGTAGGTCACATACAGGGGTATTGACGGGTACTCGAGTGGTTATAACGTTTGAGATGAAGCCTAGTCTTAAGCCTAGGAATCATCACAGTGTGTTCAGGTTCCAAGGGCACAACTTGTTGCTTTGGCTCTCCATTTAGAGGTTTTCCCAATGCCAGTTATAACTCAGCCTATTGCAACCAGTCCAATCGTTACTACTGAGGAGCAGAAGATGTTTGGTCAGTTTATCAGGTTGTGTCCTCCCAAATTATCTGGTGCTCTAGGAGAGGATACTTATGAGTTTCTGGTGAGCTGTCAGGAAAGGTTGTATAACCTTAGGTTAGTGGAGTTGCACGGGGTAGACTACACCACATTTTAGATGGAGAGGCCAGCTAATTAGTGATCGAGAGCATATCTCAGTATAGGCCAGCCAAGTCAGCTCTGATGACTTGGACATAGTTTTTTGAGTCTTTCTTAGGGAAGTATGTGCGCCGTTGTATAAGAGAGACTTGGTCTTTGAAAAATATTTGTGATTGGAAAAGTAGAATGCATGATGTTGTCTCATGTTGAATATCATAGCTTTGGCTAGAATACGACCCTTGTCTTTGCTGATTGTTTGAGTTTTCTCCAAAAATTTGTTGAGTCTTTAGAAGATTCCTCTCGATGATTTCTTAGCATATCTTAGGATGCTTTAACCGAATGTACCATAGTCATCCAGGTTTGCCAGCTTGTGCCTTGCGCACTAATTCTTTTTGTCATCGAAGAGAGGGAGTAGAAATTTCTTATTTTAAAGGAAGCAAGCGTTACATAGGCTAACTATGTATTCCGTTGAGGGAAATTACGTCACAGGTAGATAAAATCATTATCAATGGCATTCAACTTAAGTCGCCAACTATCCATTGAAGTCGACAACATATAAACATGATCTGTATCTACTTGTTTGACCAATACCTAATTGGCATGAATTTGGCAGCTCTTAGGCCATGGAGACATTAGTAAGAAACAATGTACTGAGTATGTAAGGTCATACAATAACTAAAATGGCATAATTGAAACTAAAAGTATAACATACTAGACGTAAGAATCAATAGCGATTCAAAACAACATTACTTATCCTTGCCTCTAATCACACCATAGTAATAACACCAACACAAAACCTCAAAGGTTCTATACACATCTAAAAGAAACCTCTTACTACAAAAAGTAAATGATAATGAATGTAATGTAATGCATAACCTTGAAGGCAACACTCAGAGTTCTGAAGGTACATTGTATAGCCCCAAAGGTAACAATCATAGCCCAAAGGCATCTTAAATAGCCTCAAAGGATACAATCATATCCTGTAGGTATCTCACATAGCCTTGAAGGAAAGTATATCTATAGATGCAACACTCATATTCTGAAGGCATTTTGTGAAGCCGCAAAGGTAGTTAGATCTATAAATTTAACACTCATAGCCTGAATACATCTCGCATATCCTTAAAGGCAAATAAATTTATAAATGTAACACTCATATCTCTAAGTCATCTCGTGTAACCCCAAACACAACTAGATTAATAAATACAATACTCATAGCATGAAGGCATCTCACGTAGCCCCTAAGGCAACTAGATTAATAAATGCAACACTCATATCCTGAAGAAACTTGTGTAGCCCCATAGGAAAAATAATAAAGATTCATGCCACATGTATGTGTATAGATGCAAAGTAATGAAACCACAACAATATGTATGGAAATATGCATCCTTTGTATCACAACTAGACACTAGATTGATACCACTGAATTTGAGTTCTTAACAAAGAATAATGCTCACACCAAATTGAGGTATCTACAACCAACTCTTCGATAGCATGCTAGACCCAGAATCATAGAACTCAAGGAATCATGCCAAACAAAAATAGGAATTGCTTTCACATACCTTACTTTAGAACTTTCTCTCTTATATCGTGCCAACAATGTACGTCAATGAAAATTCTTATCTAGAACATAATATCATATATGACAGTGTAAGTAGCTAACTAAGAGGTATGGTGGTGCCGACAGTTCAATAACAATTCATGAGTGGGAAGCTCGATAAATATGATAAATAAATGATGTATCACCACAACCTTCTTTTCCCTTTATTTACCAAAATCATCTCATGACTTTTCCATGAGGTAAAACTTACTAAATCCATCTATACTTCACTATATACAACCATTACACAACCCAAATAATTATATAAACTCGAACTATAGCTTCTGAACACCATCTCGTGAGTTTATCTTATAGAACTTACCTAGAATGTAAATATAGTCCCATAAATAATATTGGGGATGGAGAACATACCTTGATTTTTATATTGGAAAACTACAACAAATTGGTTCCTTTCGAAACGATACTTAATCTAGAATATAAGCTCAAACAACTTGATATAGATGTTCATTTTTCTTTCAGCGATCAAATATAGTGTCAAAGTATTCTTCCCACTAAATCCTCTTCAACTTTCATAAATATATATTTATATATAGGAACTGATATGCATACATTAACTTTAAATAAAAAATCAAAGGAAGTGTTGTGCAACCCTATATATGTACTTCTATGAGAGGCTTGAGGTGGTCAAATTGGCCAACATTAAAACAAAATGTCTATCACTAAGTTGAAGTTGTAGCCACTATTAATGACAAATGTTGTTGCATCCTTCCTCCACTTCTATGTGGAAGTAGAGGTATTAACACCAAACCTCTTCTATCCATTTACTTGGATGGGGTCTATAACACGGATACAACCGGGTATTGCGTAGTTTTATAGTAAAACATACATAACTTTTTGACTCAAACTCTGACTGATGAGCAGTGGCATAACTTAAAATTTAAGGAATGTTGTTCAAAATTTTAATAGTTAACTAATTTTTTTATGAATGGAAACACACTACTAAAAAACAGTCCAAAACCAACCTCACAAGATTGATTTTTTTTAAAAAAATTGCTTTTCCTAAATCAACTTCAAGAGGTCGATTTCTGTTTTTTTTTTAATACTATAAAATTGACTCCGAAAGTCATTTTTAAAGAAAAAGTTTTAATTATGCAACAAATCAACATCTCAAGATCGATTTTTATAAAAATAATCTAAAATTGACCTTTTTACTAAAATAATTAAATTTGAAGTGTATTATTTTTTTTTAAAAGAGATATATTAAACCAACAAACACCAGACAATAGCCAAGTGGTAGAAATGTATCGTACCGCCGTAAAAAAAGATTTAGAACCCCTGATAGTGAATTTTATTACTATGTTATTTAAAAATTAAATATGGCTGTAAAACTTTTAAAACAAAACTATACAATTTTAATAACATTTCTTAATTTACAGAATCAAACGTGAAAAAAGAAGTTAAAGACAGTTCAAAATATTTTGGCTAATTAGGATATTATTTAGAACAAAAAGACACGTGCATTAGGAATTCACAACAATTTATTACTTTTAAAAGGAAAAACTTTGGTATTCTTTGAGAAATAAAAGTAGGCCCATATAAAATTTTAAAACATAAGAGAAGATATGAAACGAGACTAGAATCTAAAATCAAAACACCTTCAAAATGTCTATCAAGACCCTAGTTCTTAGTGAAAAGCCTTAAAGATTGGGCTAATTCAATTATTTCTGACAATGGAGTTCAAACCATTACATATAATCTACCAAAATAGATTTTTATCTATAAATTTGGTATAATTTTCCAACTAAGGATGTTCATCTGACTACCCATGAAACACTGTAGCTCTGCCCATTTAACGAGAACTTTATTTATCTGGAAACAAGATTCAAGGAAATTTGATTTGATTGATAGTAGGCCCCATTACTCCATATAAATTGGGAGATATGGTTGTTCCAAGTCAGACCACATATGAGATTATTTAAAATACTTCCTTGTAATGAAACCTCAACTTGATATTTATGTTTTAAGACTCCTTTTGTCCTTTAACTTTGGTTTAACACTTCAAGTGACTTAATATAAGGGTTCTTTGGTATAACCACCCATTTAGAAAATTATCTCCCAAATTCATCCAAATTTGTCAATTTTTACAAGTCCCACATGTGCTTTAGGTAATGCAGTATTACAAAATAAGTAACCTCAAGCATATTGGGAGTTATATCCTTATCCCTGAAGGAACATTCATCCTCGGATGTAGATAATGCGCACGATCATGACCTGGAATTTCTCAAATTTTTGGCAGAGTCCCTCTATAAACTAGACTATCCCAAACCTACCAAACAACCCAAAAGCACTCCATATGGCTCATAGGGCCACTAACAGCTAACAACAACATATCGGGCCACACATGGCCATCCACGACGCATAATCAAATCTTAAACTGGAACTTACCTCATACACTGTAACTTTCCTTCTGACAATGTTGTAATACCTCAAGTTAGAGTGGAATACTTCTAACTCTGCGCGATCAACTGACATTTGGCCATCGTGAATCTCTATCATACAGTTTTAATAGCTCAACTCTTAGGAATCAACTCTATAACACTAACTAAAAGGTGAAAGAATAGTAATAAATTTTAAATGCCCTGTCACCTTCTGATTATAACTGTGGTCAAAACACACTAATAAGTAAGGTCTACAAGACATGGCTAGTAGACTCTTTAACACACGACTGCTTTAATACCAAGTTTGTCACTCTCCAAACTCGGAGTGGCGTGACCGCCACCTGGTGCATTACTTGGCCGAGCAAACTACTAGAAAACATACAAACTGAGTTTTAAAACATATTTAGGCCAACAAGGCCAAACATAAAAGGTTTTAAATAACAAAATGACTCGTAAAGTAAATACATATGCAATGCCATCAAGAATATTATTAGAGGCAACAACTAAAAACCAGGCCACACCTGACTTGCTAACCGTACATCACCCATCAATATGCATCTAGAAACATAACTGCTACACTTAGTTGGGACAAAGCTCCAACCTACCCACTAGATACACATCAAAAAAGACTTCTGACTTAGATTTACTAGAAAGAACAGATCTTGCTAACCATCTACTTAACTCAACAATGCACTACAAGAATCCTTTTCCACAGGTCTATCAAAGACCTTTATGGAATGAATACCAAAACCCCAAGTAATGGGGATGTCTGTACAAAATAATGTACTGAGTATGTAAGGTTAAATAATAATTGACTCTACATAACTTAAACTGAAACTCGCATACACTTGGCTTAACCTGCATAAAATCAATAGTGATTTAAAATAACCTTACATATCTCTCCCTTGAATTGTACCATAGAAATAACACATCTATACGTAACCTCAAAGTATCTATACACAACTATAAACACCTCATACTACCAAAACAAATATATGATAATAATTACAAATGCATAGCCTTTAAGTGAACACTTATAGTACCAAAAGCAACAATCATAGCTAATAGGAATCTCGTATAGCCTCAAAGACAACAATCATAGCCCATAGGCATCTTGCATTACTTCAGAGGCAAATAGATATATGCATGCAATACTCATAACTCGAAGGCATCTCGCTTAGCCTTGAAGGCATCTCGATCTTTAAATGTAATAGTTATAGTCCAAAGGCATTTTGCATAGCCCCGAAGGTAACTATATCTACAAATGCAACACTCATAGCCTGAAGGCATCTCACATAACCTTAAAGACAACTAGATCTATAAATTCAACCCTCATAGCTTGAAGGTATATCTCATAGCTCTAAGGCAAGTAGATTTATAAATGCAACACTCTTTGCCTGAAGGCATCTCGGGTAGCCTCAAATGAGAAATTATAAAGCCATAAGCCATATGTATGTGTATATATGCAAAGTAACATAACCAAAAACAACATTTATGGATCTCTAACACTTTGTAAATTGGAAGATATGTTTTCTCCAAGTCAGACCATACACGAGAATATTTGAAATACTTCACCATGATGAAACCTTCAACTTTGAACTTTTGTTTAAAGGCTCCCTTTGGATCTAACTTTGATCTAACACTTCAAGTGACTTAATGTAAGTGTTCCTTTGTCATGACCCAACAAACCGAATTGTGCGGGCACCTACTCTAATCCACCTAGATAGAAGAATCCTTACCACCCAATTAAGAATATGCAGAAGTCATAACAGAAATTCATTGTACTATTTAAAATACTGATAAACTTATTACAATTTCATTATTAAGAATACAACAAGAAAATATTTTACCCCGAGGACCTAATCTAGACAGGTACAAGAGCTACTAAAAGACAAAGACGGTATACAAGACTCATCTTCCAACATAGAATAAAAACTGATAAGCATAAAACAATGAAACCTCAACTGATCCTGCAACAGGCTATACCCTTAAAAGGGTATAGAAAAAGTTGTATCAGTACAACCACAGGTACTGGTAAGCATCATCATCCAACCCAAGTTAAATCATGTAAACACAACATAAATATTCAAAATTAAACATGCACTTATAAAAATAATACCAACTTATATTTCTTGACCACTTCCCAGTCACCACTCTCCTCCTTACCTTCCACTTTTAACTATACATCTATCACTTATTCAAATTATGATTCCCTGACATATATTTATTAAGTAACACCAACGTAATTAATAGACCTCTCAATTCTTATCTCATTCATAACTATACGTTTCCAAACACTACCTTGATTAGGGATAACACGTGCATTTATCTTATGCATATTTACTATACAAATCATTGTAACCCACTAATGCTTAACTCATAAGACCATCCTAAGAACATCATTTAATAGCAACATTCAACCAATAATTTGTAAGTAAGGAGAAATCAAGTAGTATTTATAATTATCTTTTAATTAGTGTTTCCTTCTCAAATTCACTTACATGAGAAATTAAGTAAACAAGGAAACCATATTAAAAGTACAAATATTCAACTCAATTCAACCACCAAGACTTATGAACAAACAACTCAACTCATCATAAATATCTCTTCAATTAACTTCAATAACCTTAACTCAGTTCAATTACTACATCAATAGCCCAAAAAACTCATGGATCCAATTAAACAACAACTATATAACTCGGTCCACTTCAAGAAATCAAAACAAACCACAATATAACCTGGTTTAATCAAGAAACCGTCAAACTCTCCAATACCGTGTACACACATGCAAAATGTCTTATAAATGCCCACTAGCCATGACCTGTAGGGGACGAGCTCATCCATGTAACAAATAACCCAAACAACTAGTGTCTGCCACTCTTATCCCAAACCAAGTGTTATATCAGCCTTATTTAAACATCCCCACCCTTATATTCCCTAAAATCCACCAATCCGTGATGATCAACCATTACTAGTTCATCTCACAATATCAACCCATTATACAATCACATAATAAGATAATTCAACCACACTAGCACTTTACAACAAGCCTTTTTACATAATCTTATTTTAGGTAATGAAATAACTTATAAAATTATCCAAAAAGTCAATATTCAATAGCATGCATTGCAACAAGTAGACAAATAGGAAGTTAACATGCACACATAAACCAAATTGAGTTTTTAACTCTAATTCAGCCATCACCTATCCTTCTCCACTAATAATGGTATCCGGGGGAACTTAGCACATAAAGGCAAGCAAACACACATTAATTTAGGATCACCTTCAGGTTACCAAACTTGAGATACATACCATTCCTCTAATCTACAACTCAGTTACTTCCCCAACTTCCATCTTAAACCAAGTACTCTCCAAATCACACAATCAACCCATTAAGTAAGGAGTAAGACATCCACATCAATCATACTAGTATCTATCCCATTTATCCACCATACCCAAGCATAACCAAGCCATTTTTACTCACTAATCAATTTGACACGCACAACAAATAATAGGGCAGTATTAATAATAACACAACATCTCATTCATAAATATCAATCTCATTCACTTAGCCCTAAGTTACTAGTTTTATCCATCAAAACACCATGCTTACAAGCCTAAGCATGAAATCTCCTATAAATCTACGTTATGCAAATGTTTTCTAATAGAGGTCTACTACTTAATTAAATTAAGCCTACCTGGGCACCAAACAACTGCTACGAAGGCATCAACTTGCAAACCTTACTCCATTTTAGTAATCTCTATCATGAATAGCATAAGAAAATATTGGGTTTTACCTCTTTAAAAAGTACTCCTTCTTTTCCATCACTCTAGAGCATTGAGGTAACCCTAAGGTTTTTTTTAGAATAAGCCTTGTTTTGGTTTACAACTGAAAATAAAAGGGATTTTAAAAGTTTGGGCGGACTATTTTTGGCACCCCGCTATAGCGGCTAGCAGGCCACTACCACAACACTGCGATAGCGGAAAAATTCCCGCTATGGGGGGATGACGTCAGTCTGTCCCAAATTTTATACTCTAAATTTATTTAAACTAATTCATTACAAACCCTTTTTAAAGATATTAAAGAAATTCTCATACCTTGTTCCCTTTGGACTCAGTTATTCTAGTAATGACAAAATGGGTCATTACATCCTTGGTATAATTACCCATTTACAACCTCATTCTCCTAATTTCAAAATAATTCTACAATGTTTACAATGCACATACGTACGTTATGTTAAGCTGTATTAAAAAAAAAAGTAACCTCACACACATGGGGTGATATGTATTTCCCTCTTAAAATATTCATCCTTAAATATGGATAATACACACAATTATGTTTATCAATTCCAAATCATATCCTGGAATCACGGAGTTTCTAATTGTGTCACAGGGGAGCCCATTCAATCCTCTAATCTTAAAAGATTATTAAAATCACCACAAAGGGTCCATGGAATTTGGCCCTGCACATTTAATTGAACAAGGTCTCTCCAAAGGTCGTCCCTTTTAGTTAGCTCATTTCTACCATATATGACTCTGAAATAAAATTTGATCTAGCTTTTCCACTGTCCTCAACTAAGAAATAAATGAGATGGTTTCTTATGTTTATAACATTAGCAATCAATGGGTCCTTCCACAGAATCCAAATTCTCCCATTTGGAGTAGTACTAGAATAATTACATCATATCTTCCACCCAACCCTATCTTCTTTAATATACCTTGTTCTTTTTTATCCTTAACCTTTGTTTCAACACAGCCAAATAGACAAATCTTATGCTTTGCAAGAAATAGTTTTACCTCTTTCTTCTTGTGGGGCCAGTTTAAGACCCTAATATTCCAAGTAGCTAAATTCTTAGAAGGTGAAATTAGGACTTAGCTAAACTGCTAGCATCATGCTCTTTCTGCATAAACTGATATGACCTCTTGGTCTAGGATATTATCTATTTTCCATGACTTTGATTGAACTATTCACCCGCATCTAGATCTACATTAAGAAATTCATCTTCCTCCTCATGACTAGTTTGCATTGTAATAGAGCAAGTAGCCTTCACCTGAGCTTATGATCCATCACTAATAGGTGGATCTAACTATTTTGATAGCTACACTTGCTTAGGTACAAGGTTTTTCCTCCTTCTATTCCTTTTTCTTTGATGTTTGAACTCAGGCTCAACAGATTCAACATCTTCTTATACAGGGGCATGTGTACCACCCTCAATATTATTCTGGTACTGGATTCAGATTCATCATGGCCAAACTTTATGCAGTGGTTGCCGAATTTAGGCTTCCAATCATAAGTAATTGGAAGCTCCTAAGGCACTGAAGGCGTCTCAATGTTCATAAACTCAGTAAGGGGTTGAGAAATACAAGCTTCAATCAATATTCGTGCATACGAAATCTTCTTAGAGTTTTCTATTAACTTATCTATGAAGAGGTGCTTACCCACTGCACTAGCAACTTTACTTAGAGCCTCAGTCAACCAGTACCCAACTATTAACCCCAAAGATTTCATCAATATAAGTATAACACTCAGAACATATTTTTAAAAACACTAAGTCCAGCTCCCACTCCTTTTGTATTAACGCTTATTATTGAAGTAAAAGGGCCCAGATTGTAATACATGTTCCTTGTCCTCAACTGACTTGAATTTAAACATATAATACCCTTCATCATGCATAAGGACCAGAGGTTTGGCTATAAAATTCCATACTTTAGTAACATAGGTCTCCACTTATCTTTCATATGGTGTTTCTAAAATTACATAACCAATAAGGGTAGTATTCCATTGCTCCTGTTAGGATTTGATACCCTCTGCATCAATTACAAAAATTGTACCATCCTTTGTATTTGGTGGAATGTAGGTTAGTGGCTTACCCATATTCACACTCTGATTACCAGTTGCAATCTCAACTGTAGTGGGGGTAGGATAGGTGGATGTCTTTGCCTCTAAGAATTAAAGTAGTCTAGAAGCAGAATCCTCACCCTCTTCCTTGAACAAACATAGTTTACCTCCTCCATGTCACACCCTAACTAAATGGATTGTGCGGATAACTACTCTAAACCATCTAGATAGGAGAACCCTTAACACTTAAATTAAAAACATACTGAAGTCATAAAAAAAATCATAAATGATCCAATTATTACCAAATTTGTAACAATTCTTGAGTACAAAAGAAGCACTCTACCCAAGGATATAGTCTAAATTGGTACAAGAGATACTATAAGGGAATTCAAAAAAATACACATAACCCAGCTTTAACCATATGCCCCATTCAACCTTTCTAAAATAACATAAAAAATTCAGTTAAGTGTAAGACAATAAAGACAATAAACCAAGTCAAGACCATGACTACCAATCATTAACCAAGTCAACAACCATGACTTAACAACAATAAATTATACCTTGCCTCAAATACACATGTAAGTGGACAATAACAGAATATATGCCATGCTTTTATTCCCTTATCTCAGACAACTCAAGGATCCAATATGATCACAATAACAATAACAGAATAACGATAACCACAAAACTCAGTCCACTCAAGGAACCATCACACTCACCAATATCTCGTATACACATGCTAAGGGTTTTATAGTCGTGCACTAGCCATGACTTGTAGGGGACGATCTCGTGTCCATTTACATAAACTCTTAAAAATCTAGTGTCTGCCAATCTTATGTCAACCAATCCTGTGAAGATATCCAAATACCGATACATCTCATAATAATGACTATAAATCCCCTGAAGATTTCCAAATACTAACTCATCCCACAATAATAATATAAATCACACCAATCACAACCTCAATGAGAATAGAACAATAATACGTGTACAATCAACGAGCCTTTTTATTTAAGCTCATTATATGTGATTAAAACATAGGATATCTTTCAATGATTTACTTTCTTTGAACATGCATTGTAACAAGTATACGAAGAAATAGTTAACATTCACACATAAATCAAGTTGGGTCTCTACTACATTAAAACATCTCCTATATTTCGTATATCAACTAATGTCTTAGCTAGGACTTGCAATGTCTAAGGTACACATCTACACGTATGGTTCACACCCTAATATATCCAACTTTCAAATTTAACTCTAAGTCATTGCTGAACGAACTTCTCTATCAAGCATCCTTATTTAACTTACATCGAGTTACCAATCACCTTTAATTTAACCTTCATTAGATTCTAACACAATTTCCAAGTATAATACCATTACAGTCACCCATATTTGGCTTAGCATCAACAACAATATACAAAGGTCATGCCACAATCTCAATATTACACACAATAAGTCATATTCAACAATTCTGAAACTATTATTTTTATCCATCCCAACACCGTGCTCGCTGGCCTAAACATGAAATCTCCCATCAATCTATATCATGCATATGTTTTCTAACTCGGGTCTATACTAATCAATTAAACCTAGGCTACCTGGATGCCAAGGAGCTATTATAGAGCCATGAACGCAAACTTTTGACTCCGTGCTAATGATTCCTGGCATGAAATCCATGAGAAAATAATTGGGTTTGCCTTATTCATGTGCATTTCTCCCTCTCCATTTCTCCAAGGCCATGAGGCAACCCTAGGGGCATTTAGAAGTAAACCTCATCCTATTTACAAATGGAGAGGAGAAGAGAATAATAAAATGAGGACTAATTTCTAGTCCTTGGTGTCTCGCTATAGCGGCTGGTAGGCCGCTACAACGACATTGCTATAGCGGGACCCACTATAGCAAAATTTCAAATTTTGATTATTCCCACTATAGCTGGATGACGTCAGCCTGACCCAAAATTTCAAATTTTGAAATTTCCTAATAAGTGTATACGCACTAGTTCGAGACCATGTCTTACAAAAATTCCTATACCCCGTGTCCTTGGATGAGGTGCCTTAAGTAACGATGGAATAGGTCATTACAACAGATATCAATTTACCCGTTGTTCCTCCCTAAATAATCATGGTAGGAAGAGGACAGAATGAAAATTAGTTTGATATTAATTCCCCCTCAATGATTGTATAAATACAACACTTTCTTGGACCACTGAATTTCTAACCACTGCCGTACTAAATTTTCAAGCCGCACTTTATTACTACTCCTTTCCCTTCTATATATACTTTTTCCCACTTACAAGTCGTACGAGACTAGTTGAACAAAAGTTTTTTGAGTACCCAATGTAACTGTGGCCTCTCCAATATACTGGAGAGAAAATATTTTAAAAATACAATGTACAAAAAAATAATTTCATCTCTGAGACTGGATCCCGCTATAGAAAAAATATTATTGATATAGCGGTACCACTATATCTTGCTAAAGGTCGCTATAGAAGGAAGGAATAGTTTGAAAAGATGAGAAATAGGTTTCATGCCTATTTCTCATTTCTACAATCTAAAACTCCCCTTCCTTCCTTGATCATTTTGCTCTCATCATCTAAAATAAGGTAACTATCATTATAACTTCATCTCTTTACTTTATTACTCGCATTATCAAATATTACACATGAAATCATAAAAATTACGTAGATTTGGGGTTGGTTTTTGATTTGAAATTGTGGCTTGATTTAAATGAATTGTCAAAGCATAGTTGCTTCTCTTAGGCTTACAATGCTTCAATGGCATTCTATGTGTAAGAATTACGAGATTCATGGCCAAATAGGTCTTGAAATAGTGAGGAATATGAAGAGTTATTCTTGATTTTGTTTTTATGATTTGGGCATGTTTTAGGTGTTTGCATGCCCGAATATTTACATATACTAGCCCTAGTACACTTTCCCTACACTGATCTGTACTTAAAATGCCAAAAAATGGACTCTTCCTTAACAGGGCGCCATTGATGCCCCCCTTGAAGCTTGGGGATGATGAAGGCCACTATAGCGGCCTCATCCCACTATGGTGGCCCTGCTATAGCGGGACTATTGCAGCTATAGCAGTCCCATAGTAGCGAAATGCAGCTCGCTATAATGGGTAGCCTCCCAGATATTTTTCAGAACTAGCCTTTTTTTGAAATAGAAATTTTTTTGATACTCCTATGGGTTTAAACTTGCTTTTGCATGATTATTGCAGGTTTACTACTTTAATGGTTGTAAACCAAGAAGATGCTCCCCCTACTTTCATGAGATTCCCTAACGTTAATTGTCGGGAGCGATTTTGGGACTATTGGAGGATAGGGTTTTGCTATGAGAGTGGGTTTCTGATGAATGGCATCGCGGCTGTAGCACCAGACTTCTTCAACTGGCTATAAGAGTTCAATTGGATGCCACCTATGGAGGTTTATCACTTGGGGTCTTGAGCTTAGTCAGGGAATTCTACGCCATACTCCCGACCATGCTTTGGGACAGCCCCAACCCTAAATCTGTATTTGGGGAGTGGATATCCCTGTGGAAGATGCTACTATCAATGAGGTGCTTGGAGGTGTAGAATGTATGCAATGTCGGGTACATGGACAAAGCTTGGGAGCTGTACATGAAGTGGGTGAGGGACACACTGATAGAGTAGGAGGATATGGACCAGGTTTCCTGGCCTACTACCAATGCGGTTAGGAGAACCTATTTTTACTGCTGATGCTTGGAGGTGTCTGAACCCAGATACATCGTCGGGCAACACTTATGACATGAATTACCCTCGAGCTCTGGTGGTGACCTGTTCTATGCGGAGGATACATTTGAATGTGGGGGTGTAGATCATAAGGGTGTTTAAGGACTTCTATCTGAGTTATGCAGTTGCGTAAGGGGTGCCCAAAGAGGATGTTGACCAGGACGTAGATATGGACATACCCTTCAATCCTATCAAAGTAAAGGGTGCCTCATGCAAGAGCAGGAAGAAGAGAAAGGTGGGAAAGACTGAGAGTTGTCGGGCCGTAAAGGAAGATGATGAGGATTATGATGATTCCCCTCCTTACTGCCCCCAATTTCTAGCTGTCGCCTGGAGGAAGACTTGGCCGCCATGAGGTGGTTCATGGAGCATACTAGCTTTCCTCCCCAAGGTAAAACCCTTTTTATCTTCGTAGCCCCACCACCCATTTCCCAGGACTATGCAAAGCTCTGAATAGAGCTCGGTGAAGAGAAGAGAAGGAGACTCTCCCGAGACCACATGCTCGCTCAGATGTGGAAGACCATCATGGTTATGTCCAAGTGCACTATCCCTGAGAAGGAGATTCCCTAGCTGAAGCCAGATCTTCTTTCTGAGTGACTCAGAAGGATGAGGCCCCGACCCTGCAGCCCATAATGATGATGGGGCATCCAGCTAGGCCCTGGTGCATGCCAGCTTACTCCCCCCTCATTTATTTATTTTATCAATATTGGATTTAGGTTGCACCCATTTGGGGCATGTAACAAACAATCTTTCTTTTCCTTTTTCTTTATTTTATTCGCACATGGATGCTTATTTTTTATAACTAATGGTGAATGCATGCTCTTTAATTTATTATATGCAACTACTATTGATCACGTGGTAGCTCGTAGGTTAAAATAGCGTATTATATAGGTTGGGAATGAAATGTAAAATAGGGGAAAACATTATAGGGAATCTGTCCTAGTCCATCTCGCTATAGTGGTCTGCATGCTGCTACCACGACACCTCTATAGCAGGAAAATTTCCGCTATAGCGGACTGTGCCTGCTACGACGGCCCTATAGTAGTAGCCCAGAAATTTTAGTTTTTCTTCAACTCCCTTCGCTCCCATTCCCTTCCACGACATTAAAAATGGAATTCGCACCACGGTTTAAATTACAATCCCAAGATCAAACCCAACAAATCAAAGAAAACAATTGATTAAGCACAATACCACTTTAAGTAACAATTATGAACCATAACAAGGATTTCTCCTACAACCATTCCAACTATCATGCAACAGTTGCCCTTTTTATAGTCTTACTCACATACCAGCAGCTTGAAGCAAGAATTTCTCAAATATATACCATTTCCTCTACCACTTTATCAATAATAACACCATGCTTAGCATTTAGCATCCCATTTTCTACTCAGACACGGCTTTGTAGAAACCCGTAGAACGACTGCTCTGATACCACTTTGTCACGCCCCGAATCCCATCGAGACATGATTGGCACCCGTAGCCGATAAGGCCCGAGAGAACCAACCTTTGCCTATGTTCAATCATATGCATCACAGAAGCATCACCACCATTACGTAAGAACTTGAACGACGAATAACAGAAAATATGGGACATATATATACATACATATGAAACTTGGCCGTTGAGGCCATCCAGTCAAAACAACATATGCCTTTTTCATTGATACACCCACATCCGTCTACAAAAGCCTCTAACAAAATGCATTGACCACATGAACTAAAATTCGGGACAAGTCCCCGCTTTATACAATGTGTACAAAATTAAAACACATGTACAACAATTACTCAGAGACGCCCCGAACTAACTGGAGCTCACCAAAGGTCTGCAACACTGACAATCTACTGTGAAGTCCTACTAGGACCTGCGCCTGCAGCAAGTAAGGTAAATCCCCCGAGGGGGTCAGTACGAAGAATGTACTGAGTATGTAAGGCTCAAATGAAACTGCAAGATATAGAAATATGTCAAGAACTCAAGTTCAAATGCATAACCAATATAGATAAATCACAATGTAGATGAGTCACCATTCTGTACTTTGGAACAATGTTTATTACATTCATTCTTTCTCTTGCCTTTACTTTACTTTTTCATTGCTCATATACTGTGAGGGACCTCATCATGCAGGTGTTCTTATCACCCCATGGATGACATATCATCGTCATGCAGGTATTCTTTTTACCCCATGGATAAGATCATATTGTCATGCAGGTGTCCTTTGCACCCCATGGATAAATGGCCATCATCACGCGGGTATTTGCACCCTGTGAATAAAATATCATCATCATGCGGGTATTTGTACCCCATGGATAACACCCATGAACATAAGCAATATGCATTACTTCATTTCTTTACTTTTGAGATTGATACAAGCACTTGTGAAAGATTGATACATTCATTTGACATAGCATTTTTGGAAGCTTTGGAACCATAACCAAAATAAAAGACATGTGAATAAACTTTATTGGAAACATAGCCTTATTGGAAACATAACACCATTGAAACCATTGGACAATCATTATTGAACAAGAGACATGAGTATGACTACTATTGGAATATCGCAAACATTAACCATGAATATGAGACATGAGATTCAGCATTGCTCAATGAGTAGGAAATATATGACAATGAACATTGATAACCGGATATGGGATACTTTAGCACATTTCGGGATAGGACTAGTGAGATGTCAATGTGCATACTATTTGCCGCAGAAAGATACGGACAGAGTAACCTTACATACCTTGTACTCTCAATATGGATATACAATCCTAGAGGTGCATACAATAGTCCCGCTCCTTCTTTATGTCTCACTCTACAACACAAGTACATAACGAGACTCACATTAACCACCAACTACTTGACAAATGCATAGAACATCAATGAGTTACATGTTTGCCTTTAAACATGTCATTTCCCCTTGACAAATTAGTATTCCAAAAATTCCATAATATTCCCAACATTGACCAATACATGATAATTGATACATTTCACCACAACACTTCTCCTTTATACTTTCTTATCCATATCATATCGCAAATAATCCATCAAATCACCTTAATTCAACTCATAACACATATCGGCCAAAATCCCACAATTTCCACTTATAGACAAGAACAAGTTTAATACCAAAAATAACACCATACATGTTCATATATTTTCCATACCATTCTTTTTCATCAAAGGCACAAGGCCTAATTCAAGTTCAAATTACCAAGATTGCACATCTTTCACCATAAGCAAAAAGACACTATTCACCACCTTGCCAACACAACTAGCATAATATACATAATCTCCCATGCATATAATATGTTAAACCATAATAATAAACACTTACCCAAGCTTGAATAGTGATGATCTTCTCCAAAAGTTGACTTAGGGTTTTGAGAGCAAAAGAGGATTTTCTTGGAAATGTCTAGAAAAAAGATAGAAAAGCATATGTGTTTGTAATGAATAATAAATCAGATTTTTGGCCCTTTATATAAGCCCCCAATTCCATCCTTAGCCACTCCTTTACATTTAATACAATGCTTACTTGGTCAACATTGGAAGAATGGATCATTTCCTCTTTGGGCCTATGTATTTTGGTTCATTTTTGGGCCTCAAATTGGCCCATTAACACAACTTAACTTAGCCCACCAATTTTCATGTATTATTCACCATATATCTCATGTTTACATAATTCCATAATGTCACGACAATATTCTCTTACGAGATTCTCATTCGTCGTTACGATCGCAAAAGTAGAAATTCTAGTCGTCCATGGCTTCCTTGACATTTTTGATAATTACTTGTGTCTCATGGTTTGATCATGTCGAAGTATGTAGGAGTGTATTGAAGTGTTTGAAGCTTTAACAATGCTCAAATAACTCCAAAGAACAAAAATAAACCATCTAAGAATCGTCGTAGAATTGCGTCACGAAACGAGCTCGGGAAGGCAAAATGTTTGTTCCTTGCGCCACACCCCCTGAAACAGGGTAGTGGCGCAGGTTTTTATTGCCCTCTGAATCAGTGGCTTGCGCCACACCCCCTGAAACAGGGTAGTGGCGCAAGTTTTGATGCTTTGCTGAATTTTTCGGCCATTTTTCCAACACTTGTGTATCGTCCAATACCTTATCAAAACACTACAAAATACTTACATAGTGATCTTAATCATCAAGTAAACATGACTCCAAGTCACCAAATAAGGTTAGCATGTGTACGGGTATTACCCAAATGCTCCACGGAATCACAAAACACCTCCTACAAAGGTCTCATTGCATGTACGTGGCCAAATTTAAATTTTCTCGTCATTAGCATTACCAAATACATAATTATATCTCTCGTTACCTAAGAAAACATTATTCAACATCATTAAATAGGGTTGGGAAGGTACGGGGTGTTATATTCTTCCCCCCTTAGAAACATTCGTCCTCGAATGTTAGTAACATCGTCTCATGTACATCCCATGCATCTATATATTCCCCTATATACATATACACATACTACTAATTCCGTACTTTGCATTTTCTCTTCCATTTGAAACCATTACGGGTACTCCGACTTTATCTTTTCTTTGACTTTCCACGTGTTTTCTTCTATTTACCAATTCCTATGCCGTACCTTTCCTAATCTTTTCACTTACCCCTCAAGTAGGATTCTCCATAATTTGCACATTTTCAATAAAAGCAATGGATCTCGGCATACGACTTGTAGCTACTATTGTACCACCTTAATCTTTCCTCTAGCCTAGTGAACAAAATCTAGCCCCCAAGCACGGCAATTCTACTTACTGTAAACTTTGGATACTTGAAGTTTATCTTTCCGCTAACGGACGGTCTTTTGAAAACATAGAAATATACTTTCACAGCTTGGCACTCTTCGTGTCATACAAGAAGTCAACCACTCCATAACCATTACAACACAAAACACAATGCTTCATTTCCATCTCCATAAGATCAACCATCATAACATGATCAAAAACATCTACTATACCATTACGATATACTCTTTATCTTCGAATCACCAACTAGTTTATAGACTCCAATTAGCATAACTAGTAATTCTGGTTTCTTTCAACTTCATTACACAATACGGTTCATTCAATGCATATACATCATGGTAATATATCTAAATACCTGTATCGTCGTCAGGAGATGTTCCCTCATTCTGTCGATCCACTAAAGCATAAGTATGATTTTGGACCCCACTAGTACCGGCTGCTCCTCCGGCACCTCTGCCACGGCCAACAGACTGCACACCTCGGTCTAAAGAAGGAACCGATGTTGATGATGCCACAGTAGACCCCACAGGTTATACCATACTATCCAAGCCTCGTCGTGGACAGTCTATCATTATGTGACCCGGCATACCACACCAGTAACAGGCATTTGTTCCTCTCCGACATTCACCTTCATGAAATCGTCTGCAAAACTGGCACAGTGGGCGAGAAGACCCTGCTGTCTGTGAATCTGGCACCCTACCACTCTGCCCAATATGACTGCCCCTGAATCCTCGAGAGTGAGATGGAGCGCCTGTTGTAGCATGAGAGAGTGAGGGTCTTGGCGGTAATATTGGAGATCCAGATCCTCCTGGGGACACTATGGACTGCCCCATGGATCTTGCCCGTTTTACTGGCCCTTCCTCCGATTTCTGTATCCTCTTTCTTTGCCTTTGGTCTTCCATTTTCTGTGCGAAGGCCTGGATTCTCGCTATATCCATATCTCAATTTAAGGCAGCGATAGTACAGTCCCGTACAAAATAAGGCTCTAATCTGTCCACATATCTATGTACTCTATCTTTCATCGTGGCCACCACATTTGGAGCATATCGTGCCAAGGAATTAAACTGCAAACTGTACTCTCTAACACTCATATTTCCTTGACGTAAATTTAAAAACTGATCCGCACGAGCCTCACAGATCTCATAGGGAAGATAGTGATCCATAAATGCCGCTTTAAATTCTTCCCACGTAGGTGGGTTTACACCAATACCTCGAGCTTTCTTCCAGTCCTCATACCACAATATAGCTTCTCCCTTCAACCTATAAGCTGCTAGCTCAACCGTTTCTACTCCTGTTACATGCATTACCTCCAAAGCTCTCTGGATTTGATCCACGAAGTCCTGTGGATCTGCTTGCACGTCTGACCCAGTGAATATAGGAGGGTCCAATTTTAGAAAGTCCTGTGTTCTGCGGCTTGCCACTCTAGCCGCATCATCATCATGTGTCATTGGACCAGCTCGTCCTTGACTCTGGGTTGCCACTAACTGTGTTAACAGCTGAACTGCATTTTTCAAATCCTGGTCCGTAGTATTGACTGGTGGTTCTACAGGTACGCTTCTCCTACTCGACTCTTCTGGTACAGAGGGAGTGGAGGAAGCTCGTGACACAAATTCTGGCTCAGTATCACCTTGATGAACTTGATCAGGTGGTGGTATACTGGTTCCTCCACCAACAATTCTATCTATCAGCTTACTTTTTCCATTTCCTCTTCTAGTGTTTGGCATTTTGACTATACCAAAGAAAAACAATTACCAAGATCAGATACAATGCAACTTACAACGTTGGCTCTATTGCACGATCTAGAATGAAGAAAAGAAACAACATCCTAAATATCCCGTAGCCTCCTACTTATAAATGTGGTGCACAACACATCGATAAGTAAGACTCTACTCAGACACGGCTTTGTAGAAACCCGTAGAACGACTGCTCTGATACCACTTTGTCACGCCCTGAATCCCATCGAGACATGATTGGCACCCGTAGCCGATAAGGCCCGAGAGAACCAACCTTTGCCTATGTTCAATCATATGCATCACAGAAGCATCACCACCATTACGTAAGAACTTGAACGACGAATAACAGAAAATATGGGACATATATATACATACATATGAAACTTGGCCGTTGAGGCCATCCAGTCAAAACAACATATGCCTTTTTCATTGATACACCCACATCCGTCTACAAAAGCCTCTAACAAAATGCATTGACCACATGAACTAAAATTCGGGACAAGTCCCCGCTTTATACAATGTGTACAAAATTAAAACACATGTACAACAATTACTCAGAGACGCCCCGAACTAACTGGAGCTCACCAAAGGTCTGCAACACTGACAATCTACTGTGAAGTCCTACTAGGACCTGCGCCTGCAGCAAGTAAGGTAAATCCCCCGAGGGGGTCAGTACGAAGAATGTACTGAGTATGTAAGGCTCAAATGAAACTGCAAGATATAGAAATATGTCAAGAACTCAAGTTCAAATGCATAACCAATATAGATAAATCACAATGTAGATGAGTCACCATTCTGTACTTTGGAACAATGTTTATTACATTCATTCTTTCTCTTGCCTTTACTTTACTTTTTCATTGCTCATATACTGTGAGGGACCTCATCATGCAGGTGTTCTTATCACCCCATGGATGACATATCATCGTCATGCAGGTATTCTTTTTACCCCATGGATAAGATCATATTGTCATGCAGGTGTCCTTTGCACCCCATGGATAAATGGCCATCATCACGCGGGTATTTGCACCCTGTGAATAAAATATCATCATCATGCGGGTATTTGTACCCCATGGATAACACCCATGAACATAAGCAATATGCATTACTTCATTTCTTTACTTTTGAGATTGATACAAGCACTTGTGAAAGATTGATACATTCATTTGACATAGCATTTTTGGATGCTTTGGAACCATAACCAAAATAAAAGACATGTGAATAAACTTTATTGGAAACATAGCCTTATTGGAAACATAACACCATTGAAACCATTGGACAATCATTATTGAAAAAGAGACATGAGTATGACTACTATTGGAATATCGCAACATAACCTTATTGGGCTTTTTGGAACATTAACCATGAATATGAGACATGAGATTCACCATTGCTCAATGAGTAGGAAATATATGACAATGACCATTGATAACCGGATATGGGATACTTTAGCACATTTAGGGATAGGACTAGTGAGATGTCAATGTGCATACTATTTGCCGCAGAAAGATACGGACAGAGTAACCTTACATACCTTGTACTCTCAATACGGATATACAATCCTAGAGGTGCATACAATAGTCCCGCTCCTTCTTTATGTCTCACTCTACAACACAAGTACATAACGAGATTCACATTAACCACCAACTACTTGACAAATGCATAGAACATCAATGAGTTACATGTTTGCCTTTAAACATGTCATTTCCCCTTGACAAATTAGTATTCCAAAAATTCCATAATATTTCCAACATTGACCAATACATGATAATTGATACAATTCACCACAACACTTCTCCTTTATACTTTCTTATCCATATCATATCGCAAATAATCCATCAAATCACCTTAATTCAACTCATAACACATATCGGCCAAAATCCCATAATTTCCACTTATAGACAAGAACAAGTTTAATACCAAAAATAACACCATACATGTTCATATATTTTCCATACCATTCTTTTTCATCAAAGGCACAAGGCCTAATTCAAGTTCAAATTACCAAGATAGCACATCTTTCACCAAAAGCAAAAAGACACTATTCACCACCTTTCCAACACAACTAGCATAATATACACAATCTCCCATGCATATAATATGTTAAACCATAATAATAAACACTTACCCAATCTTGAATAGTGATGATCTTCTCCAAAAGTTGACTTAGGGTTTTGAGAGCAAAAGAGGATTTTCTTGGAAATGTCTAGAAAAAAGATAGAAAAGCATGTGTGTTTGTAATGAATAATAAATCAGATTTTTGGCCCTTTATATAATCCCCCAATTCCATCCTTAGCCACTCATTTACATTTAATACAATGCTTACTTGGTCAACATTGGAAGAATGGATCATTTCCTCTTTGGGCCCATGTATTTTGGTTCATTTTTGGGCCTCAAATTGGCCCATTAACACAACTTAACTTAGCCCACCAATTTTCATGTATTATTCACCATATATCTCATGTTTACATAATTTCATAATGTCACGACAATATTCTCTTACGAGATTCTCATTCGTCGTTTCGATCGCAAAAGTAGAAATTCTAGTCGTCCATGGCTTCCTTGACATTTTTGATAATTACTTGTGTCTCATGGTTTGATCATGTCGAAGTATGTAGGAGTGTATTGAAGTGTTTGAAGCTTTAACAATGCTCAAATAACTCCAAAGAACAAAAATAAACCATCTAAGAATCGTCGTAGAATTGCATCACGAAACGAGCTCGGGAAGGCAAAATGTTTGTTCCTTGTGCCACACCCCCTGAAACAGGGTAGTGGCGCAGGTTTTTATTGCCCTCTGAATCAGTGGCTTGCGCCACACCCCCTGAAACAGGGTAGTGGCACAAGTTTTGATGCTTTGCTGAATTTTTCGGCCATTTTTCCAACACTTGTGTATCGTCCAATACCTTATCAAAACACTACAAAATACTTACTTAGTGATCTTAATCATCAAGTAAACATGACTCCAAGTCACCAAATAAGGTTAGCATGTGTACGGGTATTACCCAAATGCTCCACGGAATCACAAAATACCTCCTACAAAGGTCTCATTGCATGTACGTGGCCAAATTTAAATTTTCTCGTCATTAGCATTACCAAATACATAATTATATCTCTCGTTACCTAAGAAAACATTATTCAACATCATTAAATAGGGTTGGGAAGGTACGGGGTGTTACAATAATAGAATAAGAATAACCACAAAATTCAGTCCACTCAAGGAACAGTCACACTCACCAACACCTTGTACACACATGCTAAAGGTCTTATGGTCTCGCACTAGTCATGACCTATAGGGGACGATCTCGTGTCCATGTACATAAACTCTTAAAAATCTAGTGTCTGCCAATCTTATGTAAACCAATCCCGTGAAGATATCCAAATACTTGTACATCTCATAATAATGAGTATAACTCCTATGAAGATGTCTAAATGCTAACTCATCCCATAATAATAATATATATCACACCAATCACAACCTCAATGAGAATAGAACAATCATTCGTGTACAATCAATTAGACTTTTATGTAACCTCATTATATGTGATTAAAACTTAGGATATCTTTCAATGATTTAATTTTTTTGAACATGCATTGTAACAAGTATACGAATAAAAAATAAACCTACACACATAAATCGAGTTGGGTTTCAACTACATTAAACCATCACCTCTATTTCATATATCAATTGATGGCTTAGCTAGGACTTGCAGTGTCAAAGGTACACATCCACACGTATGGTTCACCCCCTAATACATAAAAATTTCCATATTAACACTAGGTCATTTTTGAACGCACATCTCTACCTAGCATCCCCATTTAACTTTTACCTATTACCAATCACCTCTAATTCAACCTTCTTTAGATTCTAACACAACTTTTAAGTATAATACCATTACAGTCACCCACATTTGGTTTAGCATCAATAATAATATACATAGTTCATGCCACAATCTCAATATTACACATAACAGTAAGTCATATTTAACAATTCTAAAACTATTATTTTTATCCATCCCAACACCGTGAATGCAGGTCTAAATATGAAATCTCTCATCAATCTATGTCCTGCATCTATTTTCTAATATGGGTCTATACTAATCAATTAAACCTAGCCTACCTGGATGCCAAGCAACTGCTATAGAGGCATGAACGCATACTCTCACTCTGTGCCAATGATTCCAAGTGTGAAATCCATGAAAAAATAATGGACCTTACCCGTTCAAGTGTTTCTCCCTCTCTATTGCTTCAAGGCCATAAAGAAACCCTAGAGGGTTTTTAGAAGTAAACCTCATCCTATTTGCAATTAGAGAGGAGAAGGACAAATAATAAAATGAAGACTGATTTTTGGTCCTTGACATC
This sequence comes from Capsicum rhomboideum, assembly GCA_031232105.1. Lineage (NCBI taxonomy): Eukaryota > Viridiplantae > Streptophyta > Magnoliopsida > Solanales > Solanaceae > Capsicum > Capsicum rhomboideum. The sequence continues at coordinate 38,272,016 of CP124719.1, read as the reverse complement.
CTGCTATAGCTGCTGTTAGGATGCTACCACGGCGCCGCTGTATCAGGATGACATCAATCCGACCTAAAATTTCAAATTCCAATTTTTTCTACTAAGTCTATATGCACTAGTTTGAGACCATGATTTACAAGAATTCCCTTACCTCGTGCATTAGGTGAGGTGTCTTAAGAAATGATGAAATAAGTCATTATAACATATACCAATTTACCCATCATTCCTCCCCAAACAATCATGGTATGAAAAGGATGGGATAAAACTTACCTGGACATTAATGCCCCTTTAATGATCAAGTAAATACAACACTTCTTTGGACCACTGAATTTATAACCACTGATGTACTAAATTTTCAAGCCACACTTTATTACTACTCTATTCCCTTTCTCAAATACTTTTTCCCACTTACAAGTTGCATGAAACTACATGGGAAAGTTTTTTGAGTACCTAATATAACCGGGGCCTCACCAATATACCAAAGAGAAAAGATTTCAAAAATACAATGGACAAAAAAAAAATTTCATCTTTGAGAACTGGATCCCTCTATAGCATACTGAAGGCTACTATACTAGGAAGGAATAGTTCAAAAAGATGAGAAATATATTTCACGCCCATGTCTTATTTCTACACTCTAAAACTCCCCTCCCTCCCCGATCATTTTACTCCCGTCATTGGAAATAAAGTAACTATCATTATAACTTTGTCTCTTTACTTTATTAAGCACATTATCACAAGTATTATGCCTGAAATCATATAACTAACATAGGTTTGGGGTTGGTTTTTAAAATTGAAATTATGTCTTGATTTGAACAAATTATCAAAGCATGGTTGCTTCTCTTACATTTACCACACTTCAATGGTGTTTTATGCATAAGAATTACACGATTCATGGATAAATGGGCTTGAAATAGTAAGGAATGTGAAGGTTTGTGCTTGATTTTGTTTTGACGATTTGGGCATGTTTTAGAAGTTTAAATGCCTAAATTTTTGCATATACTAGACTTAGGGAACTTCCCCTACACTGATTTATACTTAGAATGCAAAAAAATAGACTTTTCCTCAAAAGGTTCCATTAATACACCCCTTGAATCTCGGGGACACTGAAGGCTACTATAGCGGCCTCATCCTGCTATGGCGACCTTTCAATAGAAGAAATATTCCCTTTATAGCGGTTTTGTGGTAGCAAGATGCAGCACGCTATAGTGGGAGGCAGTAGCCTCTCAGCTATTTTTCAGGCATAGCTTTTATCAAACACTGAGATTCTTTCAATACTCCTATGGGTTCTAACTTGTTTTTGCATGATTATTGCAGATTTATTACTTCAATGGTTGGAAACCAAGAAGCTACTCCCCCACTTTTGTGAGATTCCATAACAAAAACTGTTGGGAGTGATTCTGGGACTACATGAGAATGGTTTTTTTACTATGAAAAGGGGTTTCTGATTAATGGCATAGAAACTGCAGCACAAAACTTCTACAAATGTCTACAAGAGTTCAATTGGATGCCATTTATGGAGGTTCCTCCGACTCGCAGGCTGGGTCAGGGTGTTCTATGCCATACTCGCGACTATGCTTTGGGATGACCCCAACCCTACTATTCGTATTTGGGGAGTGGATATCCCTATGGATGCTGCTACTATTAATGATGTGCTCAGGGTGCCGAATATCTATAATGTCGGGTACATGGCCAAGGCTTTGTAGATGGATATGAAGTGGTTGAGGGACACACTGATAGCTGAAGAGGATAGGGACCAGGTTTATTAGCCTACTATTGAGGGGATTAGGAGCAACTATTTTACTGCTGATGCTCAGAGGTGGTTAAATTGTTGACACTGTCAGGCAACACTTACAACGTGACTTACCCTCGATCTCTAATAATTGCATGTACTATATGGGGGATACATCTGAATGTGGAGGCATAGATAGTGAGGGAGTGAAAGGACTTCTACCGGGCAACAAAAAGGGCCCTTACCTTTCTGAGCTGGTTTTTGAATTATGCAGATGTGTAGGAGTGCCCAAGAAGGATGCTGACCAGGATGTAGAGATGGACATAGCCTTTCATCCCCTCAACGTAAAGGGTACCTCACTCAAGAGAAAAATAAAATAAAAGTGAGCAAGGCTGAGAGTAGTCGGGCTGTAGAGGAGGATGACCAGGATAATAATGATGCCCCTCCTTCCCCACATTTGATTTACAGCAGTCTCCTGGAGAAAGAACTTGTCGTTGTTAGGAGGTTAATGGAGAATTCCCACTTGCCTCCATAGGGTATAGCCCCTTCCAGCTCCACATCCCCATTTTCCACTGCCCAGGACTATACAGAGCTCTAAAGAGATCTTGATGAAGAGAAGAGGAGAAGGCGCTCCCAGGTTTGTATACTTGCTCAGATGTGGTAGACCATTAAGGTCATGTTCAAGTCTGATGTCCCAGACAAGGAGCTTCCCCAACTGGAGCCGAAGGACTTGCAAGAGTTCTCATTCCTGAGTGACTTGGGAGGAGAAGGCCCTAACCCCGTAATCCATGATATTGATGGGGAATCCAACTAGGAACCTGTGTATGTCAGCTTTCTCCCTCCTCTTTTATTTATTTTATCTATGCTAGATTTGGGTTTCCCTCATTAAATGAGAATGTAACAAACAATCTTTATTTTCCTTTTTCTTTATTTTGTTCACACATGGATGCTTATTTTTAATAACTAGTGGTGAATGCATGCTCCTTTCTTTAATATATGAAATTACTATTGATCACGTGGTATCTTGTAACTTAAAATAATATATTATACAGGTTGGGAATATAATACAAATTAGGGGAAAACATGATATGGAGTTTTTCCCAGTCCATCCCATTATAGTGGCCTGCACACAGCTACCACGACACCACTATAGTAGGAAAAATCCCGCTATATCAGTTCGTTGTAGTAGGATAGTGCCCGCTATGGTGGTCCTACAATAGTAGCCCATAAATTTTAGTTTTTCTGTCTCTCCCTTCACCCCCATTCCCTTCCACGAAATTAAAAATGGAATTCACACCATAGTTTAAATTACAATCCAAAGATCAAATTGAGTAAATAAAAGAAAACAATTGATTAAGCACAGTACGACTTTAAGTCACAATTATGAGCCACAACAAGAATTTTTCCTGCAACAATTCCCACTATCATGCAACAATTACCCTTTTTATAGTTTTACTCACATACTAATTGCTCAAAGCAAGAATTTCAAAAACATATACCATTTCTTCGACCACTTTATCATTAATAACACCATCCTTAGCATTTAGTATCCCAGTTTCCACTTAAACAATGTAGCAATCAATTTCTTCACCAACAACATATAAAAAATTTATGATCACTTCACCAACCACAAAATTCATAGTAATTCAAGCAATCACAATTCACATAATTATCAACCCAAAAGATTTCATTCAGCAAATAAGACATTTATTTATTCCTTTGCTCACTTTATTGACAACCACTAACTGATTATCGAGAAGTTATACACAACCCTTACATCCAGATACCAATTGGAACCTTCCCAGCTCCAATTCTATTCCTTGTGTAATTCTAAACACAGTTCATGGGATGGACCCTATGTTGGGTATTTCAAAACTTTTAAAAAATACATTAGATGTTGTTTTCACCTTTCCACTTCCAAATCAACCCAGTGCGTACCCAAAGCTCTCTTTCTTCCTCCTAAGGCTAGGTAAGTGTTCTTCACCTTTCTCCAAGTAAATTTTAGAGGATTCTACTCCCAAACAATGGATTCTAACAAGATTTCCTACTATAAATCCTAAGGTTCTTTGAAGAAACTCATTTCTAGATTTCCAAGGTTAAGGATCACAAACTTTTCCTTTATTTTGGGGTATTTTAATATATATAAGGGTACTTCTAGAGTGTGAAACCCCACTATTCTTCCCCACAATATTTTGTTCATTGTTGTCTTAGTTATAAATCAAGTTAGGGATTTGATTCCATATCCTTAAATCCATTCCTTTATCTCTTAGGTTGAATCTTTTGAAATTATCTACATGATGTAATAAAAAATTTCATAAAATCAGAAGTCGTTCCTAGATTTTGAATTCCTACATCATGTCAATAAATTTGACTATAAACCTTATGATTTACATTATGCTTTTGAAAGTCCACATTTTTACAAAAAATATCCCATATTACCCATGAAAATTTACTTGAAAATTGATAGTTCATGCTCATGAAAGTTCACAATTCTTCTTATTCATGATGATATACTTTAAAGAAATCATTTTAATTTGAAACTTTAGAATTTCCATATCATTCAGTGATTTGACCATAGGCTCACTATCTATACAGTTTAAGAATATAAATTTAGCAAAGACTTGTCAATATGATTATCAGTTTACCTTTGAAAGGTTATAGTATGAGCATTATACGTGTTTGGGATGAATATTTAGAACTGAAAGGTATAAACTTTAATAACACATGGCCCAAAACTATGTATGCCAAAGTAGGATAAGATTGTTTCACAAGTTCGGATGACTCCTCTTTAGGCCCAAGATATATTTTATACCCCGGCAAGCTATAGGGTAGCTCTACCAAAAATTTAGAGGTTGGACATCACAAGCTCACATGGTGTATATCGATTGTAAGAAACTCTTCAAATAGAAAACTTTGTATTTTCTTTAGTTACATTTTGTTTATGATATTGCATATATCTTATATATGATAATTTCTCAAAAATTCAATTTAGTTCATGATTAAAAATCATTGTGGTATCTCAATACTCAGCTATTGTTCTACAATTTTGATGTAATTTTTTCATATGTTTAGTTTCTCATTGCTATATACTATATTGTTTTGACTCCACTTATTTACATAACATACATTCAATATACTGATGTCATTTGGTGCTGCATCATTTCTATGATGCATATTTAGGTACTTACAATGGTAGTCAGATACTTCAATAAATTTCTCTCTCTTAGCTTGTGGTGAGTCCTCATTGCATTCAAAAGACTTAGTTGTGTCTATTTCAATTCTACAGTTTAGTAGACTAGTAGGTTGACAAAAAGGTAACCTGAGGCCTTGTCCTAGTAGACTTGTTTAGTTCAGATTTTTTAGAGGCTTTATTAGAAAATACAGTTAGTTGATTTTAAGTTGATTTAATGTTTTGTATTACAAAGTTTATTTCATTCTATTTCAAAAGTTTAGTTTATGTTTTATATTTCACAACTTCTGTATAATTTAGTATTCAATCTTAGTAGTGAGCCACGCTAAGGGTCTGGTCAGGTAGTGGTTTCAGGTGCTGGCTATATTAGTGTGTAGAGTTGAGGCATGATAAGGAAATAAGTAAGTATGGGAAGCCCTTTCTTTGTTGTTGGTGGAGGAGCGACCTTTGGCTGAGGATGTTTAGAGTTTAGCCCATAACTTTATGAGACTTGATATTTCTGAGCTTGACAGATTGTTTTCTTGTATTGAAACATGGTCCTTGTGTATGGAGCATATTAAGGATAGATAGATTGAGGATGGAAAGTTTTGTATCATTCGAGATAAAATATTAAGAGGTGAAACTAAGGAAGCAATTCTTGACCAAGAGGGTGTTTTAAGGCTCAAAGGTCAGATTTATATTCATAGAGTTCGTGATTTGACTAGATTGATCATGGTAGAGGCGTTTTAGGTATTATATTAATTTGGGTGCAACCAAGATGTATTATGGTTGGAAGCAACATTATTGGTGGTGCGGTCCTTGGACACCTAAGTGGTGGCCGGTTTTACATTCATTTGTCGCTTAAGCGGTGGTCAACGTATCTGCTGGCACTTTATAAACTCTTTCTTCTCGATTTTAAATCATTTTAAACTCGAACCTTCCATTATTGTAGACCCTTTGAGCTTGGAAATTGAAGGGATTTCAACCGATTGAGCTAAGTTAATATTTGGTTTAAGTCCCTTGAGTATTTTCATAGTTTTTTCGTATAAAATCTGTCCATAATTCCATCAAAATTTTTGGCTTTGGGTTTTTGGTTTCTTGGACTTTGGGACAAACACCTCATTGTTGGTTCGAGGCTACTGTTTGGCTTTGAGGTAGGCTATGATCTACTTTCTTATACACTTTGATCTATGAGATTATTATGGTATAAATTGCATGTGGGGTAGGGGTTTATAGGATAGGTTTAAAGTTATTTTATCATTCTTTCCATTTTTGACCTCTTTGAGGGATCTTAGGATATAGTACTAGCTCGAGCTTTAGTTTAGAATACCTGCTACAATGCTATGACTAGGTTGAAATCCTTGTTTACTTGTTGTGACTTTAGGATGAGATTGGTAATTCTTAGCGTCTGTTTGGGATACTGTCTCGTGAGTCATGATAAGGTTGGTTTTCATCGGTCGACATTTATAGTATCATGTTTTATCTCATTTACCCTCATTTTACGTATTTATTTGATATATATTTATTACTTATTAAGTTGGTGGGCCCAAGGCCATGGTCATGACTAAGGGAGACTCCAAGTTAGCGTATTTTGCTCTGGAAAGGCTATGATTTCTAGTTGTAAATACTTACGTGGTTATGAACTATTTCTGTATATACTGGTGATGGCATGCATAGATTCATACGTGCATACGCATGCATTGTGTGTACAATTTCTTAAGAAAATATTGATTTTCACTGCTATTTTCAAAAAGGAATTTATTCTCATTTCTACTCTCAAACTGAATTTAAAACGGGAATCCTACCACCTTTACTGTTAGATGATGGTTTTTAAGACTAAAATCTACCACGTTTATTGATGTTTCCTGGGAATATCTAAAGTAATTGTAACTCTTTTAATCGCTGGTTTTATTTCCATTATCAAAAGATTTGTCCTGGATTCCACATACTTATTTCGACTGTGGGATATAATTTGTAGAGGTTTTACCTACACACTAGTTTTAAAAATGAAAGAAAGTAAATCATCTTAGTCCCAGTTCGATTCTGGGCTCCTGCTTACTCATGCTTATTTCCATATCAATTTTCGAAGGGACATTTTATAGATTATAACTTAAAAGTCCCGGTTCGGGAACCGGCAGTGTATACGGATATCCTAAGTCCTATATGGGTCCTTTCTCCGTGAGCCACAGTCGGAGGAGGGGTGTTCCTTATGGGTCCTGCCTTTATGATCCCCTAGGGCAGGAGGAGATGTATACACTATAGTTACACATGGATTTTATCTTATGTTTCATCACTTGGTTTTTGTTGCACTCATCGATTCATATGCACTTCTTATCGCCAGTATGTTTGTTGTTTATATATGTCATGTTTATGGGGGCCAGTTGGGTTATTGTTTGTTGTGTGTAATTATTTGTGTTATTTGTACCTTCTGGGCTTATAGGTGCCTAGTTAGGTTATTGTTTGATTACTTTTGCATAGATTATTGTTGATCATCAATGCATAGCTTATGACGGGATACTTGTGGGCGTTTTATTCGTGGCTTACGTATGCCTTATGGAGTTTCCTTCTATAATTTCCATATCTAGTGTTAAATTATGTTTTTTTCTCCCAAACTGGTTAGGTACCCTATGTAAACTACTCTTGTTACTCTAACCTGAATTGATGTTGGCCATGTTAGAGTGTTAGATTAGCTTCTATAGGTAATTATCCTCGTTCTTGTCATTTATATTGTATATTTTCCCCTAGTGTGCTCTTTACACTTTGCATTTATCTGTTGAGCTTAGTTGGCCTATGATGCCTACTAGGTATCACGCATTTTGGTACTCATACTACACTTCTGCATCTTTTTATCTGATGCATATCCTATTATGAGTTCTCTCTGCTGATGTGTATTTCGTGCTGACATATCTCGGATCAGAGATTTGGGGTGAGCTCCCGATGCTCGGACTTGTTACTTCTCCCTCTATTTTTCTAGATTGGTCTTTATTTTATATTTCAGAGATGGTTCTGTGTATATTCTATTTGCTTAGTACTCCTGTTATGTTTAATAACTCCTGTACTGACTGATACTAGGTCTTGGGTGTATTTTTTATATTTTTCTTCTTCACTCTCTTTACATATAGCTTATGGGCCCTATTTCCTATGTTTAGTTCATTTATTTGGATTGTTTGTTTCATGATTTGTTCTCTCATTTTATTGGCCCGTTACTTGCTATTCTAGGCTATGGGATTCGACTTACCTACTGGTGGGTGTAGTCGGTGCCATTATGACTTGAGATTTTGGGTCGTGACAAGTAGGTGTCTTCACAACTTAAATTTTTGGTCTTGACAAAGGCCAAAATTACTAACTCCATCCTTACCTTACAATATATATCCCCTTACACAACTTAAACAATCATATAAATTTCAACTCTCGGCTTCCTAACAATGTCCCTTATGTTCGTTTTCTAGAACTTAACTAGAACGTAAAAATAGTATCATAAATGATAGTAGAGATGCAAAATATACCTTTATTTTTATCCAAGACAATTAAAATAAAAATTGATCCCTTCGTTTACGATATTTAATCTTGAATTTGATCCCAAATGACTTGATGTAGATGTTCAATTTTTCTTTTGGTGATCAAATATAGCATCAAAATGTTCTTTCAACAAAATCCTCTTAAACATGAACATATATATATATATATATATATATATATATGCATGCTTTAACTTTAAATCAAAAAATCAAAGGAAAGTATGTATTTGAGAGGATTGAGGTGGTCAAATTGGCCTTCATAAAAAGAAAATCACTATCATTATATTAATTAACCATTAAATTTTAAGTTGAAGCGGTGGCCACTATCAAAGACAAATCATTTTGCACCTTTCCTCCACTTCTATATGGAAGTGGAGGTGTAAAACCCATACCTCTTTTATTCATTTACTTGGATGAAGTCCATAACACGGATATACTTAGGTATTGTTTAGAGTCGTGGAAAACTATGCATAATTTTTTCATTCAAGCTCTGATTGACGAGAGATTTATTTCTTGGAAACTAGACTGAGGATCTCTAATTTGATAGATAGTAGGACCTCAAACTCCTTATAGATTGAGAGGTACGTACATTTCAAATCAAATCACGTATGAGATTATTTAAAATAATTTACCATTATGAAACCTTCAACTTGAATTTCTGTTTCCATATGCCCTTTGGCATCTAACTTTGGTCTAGCACTTCCACTGACTTAATATAGGTTTTCCTTGGTATAATTACCAATTTATATCCTTATTCTGTCAATTTCTCACTAATTCACTCATTGTTACAAGTCACATATGTACTTTAAGTTATGAGGTATTACAAAAAAAGTAACCTTAAATGCATAGGGTGTAGCAAATATGTTATATGATTGAAATATTCTTACAAGGAAGGAAATTAATCACGCAAGTGTACAACTAAAAATTATAATTCAAGATTGGTTACTCTGTCCTCCTAAAAAAAGGATAGATGATGTTAGTGCTCATAGAAAAAAAGTATGGCACAATAAATAAATCACTCCAAACCTTATAACATCTAAACTACCATTGAGTTCACAACTTTAGTAGAGGACTTATCCACTCACAGTGCAAGAAAAATAGTAACAAGAATTAATTAAATTGATACATCTTGAATAAAAGATTAAAAGAATAACTTGGTGTTCTTCGTTCGTCACAAAAACTTTGAAAACTAGAGAGAAAATATTAAAAATTAAAACTATCATGATTCTTGTAACTCTATATTACTAAAAACCTATAAAAGGTATTTATACTATACCACAAACTTAAAAATCTAAAATAATCAAAGTGCTCGATGATACAATTCACAAATTGTACATTGATCCATGATCCGTGGTTTGAATTTAAGAACTCGGTGGATTTTATCTAGGATATTTTGACTGCCACCGAGGTTTTATCTACGAACCATAAAAATTTTCTTGATCAATGGTTTCTTTATTTAATCTTTATTCCTACTTATTCTTCTCCATAAATGTATGATTAGTAAATATGATATCCACTCCATACTTTTCATTGTGGATTTGTCAAATTTTCATGTTTAGATCCATAGTCCTTACTTCCATTTCATGGCCTGCAACCACTCTTTTTATATAGTGATACACTACAACATTTTAGGTCTAAGACCATACTAAATTTGGACAACACTTATAAAGTGTTGTCTGAATTACTTTTGACCACATTTTTAAAATGTAGCTTTAGTTTTTAGCTTTTGACCACAAATATTTCGGCAACACTTTTAAAGTGTGGTCTATAGAGTTATAAATAACACTTTACAATTATAGCCAAGTCATAAAATATTTAGCAACACTTTTTTATATATATGACTACACTTTTTAAATGTGCTATTTTATTCTTCTAAAAACAACACTTCTTAAGTAATGAATTCCCTCCATACATATACATTTACCCCAAAATCTAAATAGAAAATCTATGCATATACATTTCCCCCAAAATTTAAAAGTAAAATACTGTCACGACCCAATATTTGAGTCATGATGGCGCCTATCGTAACCCAACAATAGGCAAGCCAAACCCTAGCCCGGAGCGACAAGCGACGGGCTAACGGGCGGAATCTCATAAAACAGAGAAGAAGTGGAAGTAACCATATTTATAAACATGCTATACTGTCTTAAAGACAGAGTCAGAATATGTATATATGCCAAGACTGAGAAGGAAGAGGACAATATATAAAGTCAAGAACCCTTTCCAAGACCTGGTGGGGTCAGTACATGAGCCACTACTAACATACCCAAAATACAAGACAGAAACCAAACATGTATAATAAGTACAATAGTCTTGAGAGCAAAAGACTATACAGTAGAGGATGGAGTAGGATCTGCCTCGAACGTCAGTAAGCTTACCCTGCTCCGGAATCAGTGCTGAGAAAAGAGTCACGTCAAAACCGTCGACTGGTGCCTGGATCTGCATCGGGGAAAAAGATGCAGAAGTGCAGTATGAGTACCAGGGCAACGGGTACTCAGTAGGCATCATCGACCGACTGAGCTTAATATAATATAAGCAAGCTAAAGTGCAGGGGGGATGCTAAGTCCGGGGTACAAGTAATAGATACATAAGTAACGGCGGAGGCGTATAGATATGCTCAGGAAAATATAAGTGTGATACATAATAACGAGTAAATAAATGCGTAAGTAAACACACAAGTCAAACATAACCTATCTGGGCCCCCATAAGCCCGATAGGCACACGGAAGAAAACGATAACCCAGTCTGGCCCCCATAAACCAGCGGGACACACAAGGAAAGTAAATGCATAGTCACCAGTGTCTCGAGGCTGTATCAGTATCCAGTAACCACAATAACCAACAGGAGTGCACCGGGCTTGAACCGGCACCAATGGGTAATAACAAGAGGCCAGACGCCGGAGTCGAACCGGAAGCAGTGGGTAATAACAAGAGGCCACATATATATCATATCTGCCGGACTCGAACCAAATATCATAGAACAACAACATCATAATCACGGTACCCAGTGCCAAAACTCTCCAATCATATCATAACCAGATGCCGGACTCGAACCGGAACTCATAATAATCAGTGGCCAGACTCGAACCGGAACTCATAGTGTACCACAATCCGGGGCCGGACTCGAACCGGAACACCCAATAGTCAATAACCAAAATCATCATACCTGAATCAGTAGCCGGACTCGAACCGGAACTCATCATAGCCAGTAACCAGAATAGAATCAAATGTCATATCATATGAAATAAACGGGGAACGCCCTAGTGCTAAGTCAATACTATTATATAGGTACAGAAGCTAACTCTACAACATGCTATAAGTCAATCTCGGGGTCCTTCTAGGTCAACTACCTACTATAAAAATATGTATATAAAAGTATGGGTATACATTACAAGTCATGGAAAGGCGGTTCAGCGTTCTAAGTCAAACTAGCCGACCCCAATCAAATACGGTGCTATCAGGGACGAACAAAGCTAGACGGGCCAACCGGGTATAATCGGGGTGACTCAATCCCGTCATAACCCTAATAGTCATATAGGGCTTATCTAAGCCCAAAGATGTCAAAGTTTCAACAAGTCGACAAAAAGGGTAACGGGGCCCGCTACCGGGTCCCGAAAACCAGGTCTGGTTATACTTGTCTAAGTCTGGGCTAAGTCTGTCTAAGCCTGGACTAAGGTCCAACAATAACATTCCCAGACTAGCAACAACAACAACAATACTATCCGACCCCAAATAGGTCATCTGTGGGGTACCACGAGGATAACGGGCCTGGAATATATCCGAATAGCCCTATCCGGCCTAGAAGGCCTAAATCACAGCAAACCACCACCACCAAGTCTATAATACCAGCCCACAATACCAGCACAATAACATACATATATCACACATAAGCCCAGTCTAAGTGTAAAGGAAGGTAAACCTAGCCTACCTGGACGCCTGCCGCAAGCCTGCCAAGAAAACCAGCTAAATAGGAGCCTTTCCCTTTCAAGAGGCCTCCGAATGCTGCCAAGCTACCAAAATAATAAATAACATGTCAAAACATGACTATTGATACCCATATTGCATTAGTTCGAAAAATGTCCGAACAACCCACGTGGGGCCCACTTGTAGAATTGCAAAACCAAAACCGTCACAGCGTCCCAAATCACCCCGCGACCAATAGCCACAACTATCACCACTCTATATGAGCTCAAAATATAGCTCAAACATCAACACCAATCCCAAAATATACCATCGTAAATGAAAATTACCGTAAAAAAATAAGAAAATATACCGTAAAAATGATGAAACTTACCGTAATAATAATGATTACACGTCCACCAAAACCCTCTTAGTGTGAATGAGTAGTAATATATATATATATAGAGAGAGAGAGGGTATAAAAACATTTACTGTATAAGAAATAGTTTCACTAATGAACTCCTACACGATGAACATTTATAAGTTAACAAAAACAATTGTCACTTTTTAATAGTAACAGAAAGTAGTGGGTGACTTTAATATATTAAAAGGCAAGGTTGTTAACACTTGTTTATTAAGTAGCAATGTTAGTAATTATAATAGTGTTTGCTGGACACCCCCTCCATTTCCACGTGGAGTGGAGGTGTCCTCACATTAATTATTTATAACGTTTTTATATGTGTTCGGGTACTGCATAGGGTCGTGGTAAAATAAATATAATATTTTGAATATACCATAATTAATAAAAAATTATTTCTAACAAAACCTCTATAAAAGAAAAATATCATTTTAACATATTTAAATTCACTATCTCCGCTTAAATTATTAATAGGTTATAAAACTATTATAAAATAGTATAGATATATCATAACTAAAAACTTTTATACATTTTATAAATTTCAAAAACATTTTCGAAAGGTAATTAACTATGTCATTTTACCAAATTCAAATTTAATTTAATATTTTACACTATGCTCGATCTAAATCATATTCTCAAACGAACTGCCTGGGAACCAAACTGTCAGTCCCAGCGAGTCATAAATAACTTGGGGCAGTTATAGAAAAGCTCTAAACGCTGACAACACACGAAAACGAAGGAAATGACCGGGAAGTTCATTACAAATACATACGTATACATTCTCCCAAATTCTAACCCTTCTAAAAATTACAATACATGAGAAATTTTCCTCAGTTCCAGTCCAATCATCTAGAAGTTGCTCTCAAATTTCTCCTTCTAAAGTTGAATCTGCTCGAAATTGCTCTTAAGTTGCTCCAATAGGGTTTCTTCTCGGTAAACATCTCTTCCCCTATACTAAATCTGCTCGAGATTGCTCGAAATTGCTCTGAAATTGGTCGAAATACTAAAGCTTATTTGAGAAACAGGAAGACTAATCTTGGAAATTGCTCAAAATTACTCAATAACAATGGCGACATAAATTGGGAAATTCTTTCGATAGTGTTTCTTCTCTGATAAGCATTTCTTGTATGGTATTCTCTTCTCCGTTAAGAAATTTCTTCTTACTTTCTTCTATGGTATTCTCTTTTCCAATATGAAATTTGTTGTTAGCTTCTAGTGAGTCGTTATTGAAGGTTTTGGTGAACCTACAGAAACAAAGGTTTTGTTAATTTCTGCAGATTCTTCATACATGCAAACCTTTTTTACTTGTGAAGATTTGAGACCCAAGCATATTATAAGTGATTTATGCTTGGGTCCTAATTTTGTGGAACTTATTCTTAATTTAGAGTTTTTGTTAATTCAAAATTTTATTAGGTATATGAAAAGTTCCAATTTCAAAAAATAAATTAGGAATATGAAAAATTGTTGCCTCCACCAAAAAATCAGGTATCATATTGTGCAGTCTAGGTGAATTCAGAAGGCCTGAGCTGACAGGGGATTAAGTACATATTTAGGGGAATTTTTAGACTCAACTTGGACTAAAACACCAACCCCCTTATTATTTTGTAGCACCATACCAGCAGTCCCTTTCCCACCCTCTATAACATTAGTAATTTCAGCACCAAAACAATTAGGGGGTTTAGGGGAGGAGGAGGACAAGTATTCGAAGCTTTCTTCACACCATTCAAACCACCAAAGATATTAACATTATCAGCACCAGGGGGTTCAAGGGAATTGGGAGAGCTTAATTCAATACCTGAATTATTATGCAGGTCCAGTGTGTCCATCTGCTGCTTTTTTGAAATTTTGTTCTATTGTGCCTTCTACTTATTGATATTATACTTGAGGAATATCATGTCGTGAGAGCTATGGAGCTTAAGTCAAAAGAGCTTTTGTGGAGGTTGTTGTTGTGCTAGTTGTTGTTGGGTGTCGCTTTTATTTTCTTTCTTTCTTTTGGTCTGCCACTGTTCTTGCTCCTGCCTGTTTGCATTTTCATTTTCTTGAACTATGCCTTTTTGTGTTGTTATGGTCTATTTCTCTTGAGGTAAAGTTTGATCAATATTGTTTTCCATGTTTTCCTTACTGTCTTGCACCTGGGAGTTACTGTTTTTGGCAGCTTTCTCTTATTCCTTTCTTAGTAAAAACTTTGTCATTAAATCTTAGAGGTAAAAAAACTTTGTTAGTAAGATACAAATGCATCATGTTGCTTTTTGTTTCTCTGGTTCTCACATCTTATCTATTTTGGCAAAATCAAATGTATCTTGTTTCTTATTTTTACCTTGTTTGATATTTGAGAAATGTAATGCTGGAACTTTTTACTTCTCGAGCTTTCATATTCCCTTCTTCGATAACATGTTCAAAGGTAGCATTATGTGTGTTCAATTTTATCGTTTTTTGCTAGTACTTATTTTTATGTGTAAGTTACTAGGTAATTTATTTGTGGTGAACTTAAAGTTTGGTTTAGCCCAATATAAGTCTCATAGATAGAGGATTCATGGGAGAGCGCTGGTGAATTTTCTGTTTTGAATCCTTCATGGTACATGGTGAGTTTCCTATTTTGGTTTCTTCCTGGTGCAACTCGATCCATGTGAAGTATTGCTGACACTTGTTTGTTCTAGTTCTATCCAGTCATGCTCTACATCCTCTATTAAATCCACCCTTGACGGTATTATCCCTTCTAAATATTTGGTTGCCCCTTCTAAACATTAGTTGAAAAAAGAGTTTTTCTTTATCTTTTCTGTTGGAGCTGAATTTTGGTTTTCATCTTGTACTCAATATCTATAAATGATGTTGCCTTCCCTTACAAATTAATTTAACGTATGATCATTTAGGCCTAAATATTTGATCGAAGTTGCCTTGCAGATGTACTCCAATTTTAGTAGGAACTTTAATTTGCAGTATACTCTTCTTCTTAGTCACAATAGAAATGATAAGCAAGCTTGTAAGAACAGCAGTGACCCCAAAACTTTAGTACTGAATTTTGGATCCTTGAAATTGAAAAAAAGCACTCTTAATTGTTACAAGCTAAGAGATGGTGAATATGTTTGGTATAGAAGTAAGAATAAGCTTCATGAATCTGCTCTGCTGAACTTGCCTTGTATTATAGAGGATGTACATATTTGTGCAAGTACTTTATAAGTATTCTTAAGAGTAATAATTAATAACTTTGCCTATTTGTTGAAAGAAACTCAAGAGAACACATCTCAATTTATTTCTTGTTGTAGTAATCCTTTTTGAAAATGTATTTACCAGAACATATATTTTATTGGAATTGGTATTTACTAGAACATATAGGCCAATTTTCATAGACGGCAAATCTGGGGACCAATTAACATCAGTTTACGAGTCTCCAGTCTCCCCAGGTAGGCCTTATACCTACTTCTAAGTAATATATATCTCTCCCCTCCCCATTATTGATAACAACGTAAGATCTTGCGGTGAAATTGTTGACTTTTTAGGATGAGATATTATGTTCTATTTCAGAGTTTTCTTAAAGGGTGTTGCTGGACTTCTATATGATATTCAGAGAACTAGTATTCTCTACTCTCTATTGTTAAAATTTAAAGTTGCATTTGTATTTTTGTGCTGTAATTTTTGTTTCTCTACACTATAATTTCTGTATTTCTATAATGTTTTTATCTATACAACATTTTTGCATAGTATTTTTATATTTTTATATCGTGTTTTTGCATTTCGACACATTATTTTGATCTCATGATAGGGCTTCTATACTGTTATGTATTCTTTTGATTGCTGGCCTGAATTAATTTTTCTCTTCATAAAGAATAAATCCAGCAGCAAAGACTGAATCAGAATGAAATGGGTAGATTTGGTAAACCAACCTATGATAACCCAAATGCTATAAGAACAATGAGAAATGCGAGGCAAGCCACCCATGAAATCCATAGTAATCTGCTCCTATTTCCACTCAGGAATGGGTAGCATTTGAAGCAAGCCACCTAGTCTCAAATGCTCAGCCTTTACCTGTAGATAACGCAAAGACCGAGCCACAAAGTTTACTATATCTCTCTTTATGCCGCTCCACTAGAAATATTACCTCAAATCTCTATAAATCTTAGTTGTTTGGCAGTGAATAGAATGTATGGAACTATGAACCTTCCAAAGTATCAACAAAATCAAACCCCCTACACTCGGAACACAAATATGACCATCGAATCTCAATATACCCTCAGAGTCTAAGGTAGCCCTCCTAGACTCACCCCTATGCACCTGGTCTCAAATGCCACAAAACCAGCTATCCTCGAATAGTCGGCCTCGAATCTGCTCCAACAAAGTAGACCTAGCCTCAACCCTAGCAAGAATCCTCCTGGGCTCTGAAATATCAAGTCGAATCATCATGTTGGCTATGAACTAGATGTCTAAGGCCAAAAGTCACTCCGAAACTGAAATAAAGGCCAAGATACCCATACTCACTACCTTCCGGCTTAGGGGGTCCACACCCATATTTGCCTTGCCTGGATGGTATATTACAGAGAGGTCATAGTCCTTCAGCAACTCAATCCACCAGTGTTGTCTCGAATATATCTCCCACTGGGTCATAATGTACTAAAGACTATGATTGTCAATGAATATCTCGCAGCAAATACCCTACGAGTAATGCATTCAAATCTTAAGTGCAAAAACAACCGCCATCAACTCTATATCATGGGTGGGATAGTTGGATTCGTGTACCTTCAGAAGCCTCAATGCATAAGCTATAACTCGGTCCCGCTGCATCAGAACACACTACAAGTCAACACCAAAAGCATCACAATACATAGTGAATCCCTCGCCCTTAATTGGAAGAGTCAAAATAGGAGCTGAAGTGAGCAAGTCCTTGAGCTTTAGAAAGCTAGCCTCACAGCTATCAGACCACTGAAATGGAACATCCTTCCTAGTCAATCTGGTCCTAGGGGATGCAATAGTGATAAATTCTTGATGAAACGCCTGTAGTAGCCTGCCAACTCTAAAAAACTACAAACCTCAGTCGGAGATTGATGTCACCCAAATAACACCTCCAAAAAAGTACAAAGCGGTCATTGTTCGAATATAGAACCCAACTGAGGTTGGGGTCGATCCTACGAGGAATAGGTCAGAATCTGATCAACAATGTATGTTTGAGTTACTTGGTAAATAAATGAATAAGTAAACAGGGGAGTTTATGTGAAGTAAACTAGTAATCATATGTTGAAGTTGTAATCAAGATGAGAAAAGCACTAGGATTGTGTTCCCCAATAACTTCATAACTCTATAGGTCCTCTGCACATGGTGTTTTCTTCAGGTATCCAGCAAGCAAAATTGATAGGCTAAGTATCATCTAACCGACTATGTTACACCTTTTGTAGATGACTATCCTCATGCACAAATGTTAATGCATCATGAATGTTGCAATGTTGCCCCCTATCAATGATCATAATACAGCCTTTCCCGTATCACGGCTCAAAGCTGATTAAATGAAGATAACTCCAAGTCTTGTTATTGAATCGCTAGTCCTATCCTGCTACCCTTGCTACAGTCCAGGGTAGAGATAGGATAAGTTCCAATACGTGCACTCATCAGAAAGCATTCGATTCAGAAGACACAACAATACATGCCCCAATACCCTTCGAGAAACACCTTGTACTTAGAACTTTACTTCGTTAATCCACTATGGTTACCACAATCCTAGTTAAATGGTTTAGTTACTCATAATTGTATGAACAAAATAATAATTCATGCATGAAACCATGAATTGAAGTATACAAGAATGAATAAACTCTGAAATCTCAACTTTAATTAAAATCGTAAAAACCAATATTCATAAAATCCTAAGAAAGTGCCATGGAATCCCACAAAATAGTGTTATAGAATAATAATAATGTATAACATGCAAAAATAACACTAAAAGAGCATTTATAGACTTAACAAATCCTATCCTAAATAAAATAGGAAACTGGTGTTGGCTGCCTCGGATGAGAAGAACATACGATCGTGGGTTGAACCCACGATTGTGACTTCCTTTCGTATAATCCTTGTGCTAAAAGTACTACAACTCTTCCAATCTGGATCTACTTCCCACTATCACATTATACAATTATGCAATCAACTCAAGATCGTGGGATCCATCTTCTGATCCTGCTACAATTGACTCCTACAGGGTCATTTCTCCTACATGTCAAGATCTCAAGGTACGATTGTGACATGATCCTACGATCGTGTAATCCAGTCATCTAATGGACCCCTAAGTATGGCATATCTGGTTCAATCCTATGATAGCCTACCCACAATCATGGTTTGAACCCACAATCGTGACATGGCTCGTTTGATGCCCCTTTTTGTACAGTTTTCACCTTATTCTTCTTTGAGTCCTACAAGTCTACAAACACTTAACAAACACATTAAATACACAAAAAGTACACTTAAACTTGCAACTATCCCTTGTTTTAAGGGTCTCAAGTGTCATAAATCTGCGGCAAATCAACACCCTCAACTTAGGACGTTTGCATATCCTCGGGAAAACAAAATCCTAAACAATTTAATACGCTTAACCTAGAGTACTATAAAGGTCACTATGGCAGTCAACTTTCTTAAAATATGCATGCAAACCAATACATGTGTTCAACACCCTCCGTTCTCATCAAAAACAACCAATGCAGTGTATAGGCTATACAAGTAATAAAACATAACTGGATCAGTATATGGCGGTACATTATAACAAGGCAATCTAACACATTGACCAATACATTACCCACACAAGAAACAACTAGATTATAGCCCCTATGCCCTTACAACAAATTAGTCTCTAACACTCAGCATATATAATGAAATCTACACCGGGGCTTAATCAAATATCTCACTCTCAAAAAGAAGTCTGGTTGTGTGCATTTTAATACCATAGGCTTTCATTTATTTTCTATGCCTCAGCTTTCGAACGTCGGCTTAGGATCACTATAGGTCTTTCTAGGATTGTAATGTAGGTTTGGGGATGGGTATGGTACATTTGGGTAAAGTAACTCAATCCTCCTTGGCACTCCACTATTTTTGGATCCACTTTTCCTCCTCTACTTTATTTACCTCCCTTTTCTCCCTTTATTTCATTTTGTTTTTCGGACCCCGGGTACGGCTTTATTTTACACCTTTCACAAATATTTATTATTATTATTATTTTTCTCTTTTTTTTTCTTTTCCTCTTTTCTTTTCTTTTCTTTTTCTTACCACACCCACGTCCTTTTTCTTTATTTTCACGACTTAAACTTCATACCAATTTTTACGCACCCCTCTATAATAGCCACCCTCAACTTAGGCGATTTGCCTGAGTTAAGGTGCATAGTGTCCAAGGAGGGACCAAGGCCGAAGAAGGTTCATTGTAAAAACGGGAAGGTGTCATGGGTAGTTCCAAGAAATAGTCTAAGTCTCAACATTTGGGTTCAAGGGATACACATCGTTGGGTTGGTCATTTAAGCTAAATTGGGATACTTCAAACACGGCCTATGATCCTTTCCTAACCTTTAATCCTACAGCTTTTAGCTAGACTAACCAGGCAAGTTCTAGATCACACACACGCACCGACTTAGTAATACATCTTACTCACTCATGGCTACCTATTCAGTTCATGCAAGGTTGGTTAGTTTATCCTATTTACAATCCTAATGCCATATCTAGATCCTAACATCGATTTCAGTATAGGCTATGCAAACACTACATGACAAAAAACATATTTTTGGAAAGGTATCATTTAAAACAATTTCAAAGTAGGTAAGCATGCTTAATTCAACCAGACTGCACCAAAGCTCTCTTTTATTACTCTAAGTTATACTACAATGACTAAACACAACATAATAAAACATAAAAACATAAAAACACCTAAACATGTCGGTTCTAACTATGATAGAGCAGCCCAGGAAAAAGAAACTCTGCTACAAAAACCCTCGGTTGTGGTATACCCCCACCCCCAACTTTGAAATCATGCAATGCCCCTATTGCACGAAATCACATAAAAATAAAAACTAGGGTAAAGGGCATACGTGGGGTGCTCTAGGAACCAGTGGAACTCGAGTCACGTGGGGCTGCTACTGGGTCCCCCACAGTGACGTCAGTAGAAGTGGCCTCGATTGTAGCTATGGCACTCACAGTTTTGTGGGCCCCATTGGTGGCAGGGGCACTCAAATCAACGTTGGCCCCAATGGTTGTCGGGGCACTCAAAGAAACAAATATGGGGCCATCTCTAAACCCCATTTCATAGTCTCACCCTCCAAAATACCTCCCTTGGTGGTCTTTACAGTAACTCTCTCCTTTCTTCTTCTTTTCTTTCCAGATCTCTCTTTCTTATTACCCTGTTCAAACATATCCTCCCTTTGCCTCTTCTTAGTTTCAAGACCTTTGTCCTCCTCCTCATCATCATCTATCTCAATGTACGAAGTGGAAGGAGTGTAGAACAGGGTGACCAGTAAGGCAATATCCACCTGAATAGATATATGGAAGGTATAGGTAGTGGTGAATGTTGAGGTGTCATGTTAAGTCGCACAACTAAGGTCTGGACCTCTTCCTTCATCTCGAATTGCTTCCAGTAAAGGTGTACAAGTTATGAAGAATCTCACATATGACGAGGTACCGATTGCCAATCGAGATAATCACTAAGTAGATGAGGTTACATAGGAAGCCGAAGAAAGAATGAAAGCAAAGTATCCATATTAGTTTCAAACCAGAGAATGTATTTGAACATACATTTGTTGAATTGAGTACTGTTATTAACATTCGAGGACGAATGTTTCTGAGGCGGGAAGGATGTAACACCCCGTACATTTCTGAACCTAGTTGAATACCGTAACATATATGGAATTAATTAAACATGGGATTTTTGAGGAATTAAAAATTAAATTTGATGGTCCAAATTAATCTTGAACTATTGGGCTCAATGGAGGCCCAAAGAGACATACAAGACATGGCCCAAAAGGGGTATTTGACCCATTCTTGAGAGACTAAGTTAATACAATAGGATTGGACCAAGTGTTTGTTTTAAAAGCACCACTAGGAGACTATATAATGAGGTAAATATCAGATTTTTAATCCATAAAATACACTTACCATTTCTAGAAATTTCCCAAAATATTCTCATTCTCTCAAACCCTAAGCAACAAACTCTTTTGGACAAGATCATCCATTTCCAAGCTTTGGTAGGTATTTATTCTCATGGTTTAATATATTATATGCATGTAATATGGTGTAGATGATATTGTTTATGTTGATAAAGTATTGAGAAATTCACTATGTGTAAAATAGTCTATTTTTGCTAAATCGGTAAAAGGATTTTGCCTTGTAACTTGAAAGGAGACTTGTGATCTTGAAGGAAGTGAACTTGATGGAATAAATAGCAATATGTAATATATGATTATTTCCTTAACTTGCTTTCTCTTTGTGTGTAACGTTTGGAATTGTTGTTGTGAAATTTTATATGTAACAGGTGGCGTATTGGAAGGGACATGTGATTTTGGTGATGCTTTTGTATGTTGTCAGATCATGGTTGTTCATTGGTATTAGGTTGATCAAAAATATTTAAAGGAAATCTTGTTTATGTCCATGAACCATTTAATGCAAAAAAGGACCCAAAAACGAACCCCGGTGGCCGAATTTGGGCATCCGCCCACGCAGACGGGCACCCGCGGGCGCAGATGCCAATGCAGGTGGCCCTGGAAGTGTCCAGAAGGGCACCTGCAGCTGCAAGTCACCCACCTGCGTGCACAGGTGGCCCCTCCAGACCCTCCAGGGTCCCGTTTTGCATGTTTTTGTCCCGTAATGATCCCCGAAACCCCTCTAACCTTCTTGGATACAATTATTAACTTATGAATGACCTTAAAGGAGTACGTTGGAGGTATGGTGAATTATATCAAGTATGTATTGGCTTTAATGTGTTGTTGTGAAGGATGTTTAAGCTACGTAATGACGTAAACGTGACATAATATTGAAGGGGAAGTGTAAAGTATAATCTTGGTGTGAAATGTTAGTGATTTATGATATCTTGTGTAATGTGTGACATGTTTTAGTGATGGTAATGCAGTACATGATATTGTAAGAGGGTGAATGAAGTTATATGACAATTACATAACTTATTGTCATGTTGTACTCTTGAAATGAAGTTAGTGGTTAATGTAAGCTTCGTTATGTACTTGTGTGTAGAGTAGACGTATAGGGAAAGTTAAAGTGTTGTATGTATTAGTAAGATTGTGTATCCATATTGGGGAATTAAGGTATGTAAGGTTACTCTTTTCGTATCCTTCTGCAGCATATAGTGTTCACATTGTCATTGTACTTATTTGATTCTGAAATGCTCTAAGGTATTCCATTTTCGGTTGTAGACTAGTGTTACTCACATGTTCCTTATTCATTGGTCAATTGTGATTCACCTGACTCATGTTCATTGGTTGACTCATGTTCACTGTCTAATATTTCAAAGTTCAAATATGTTCTAAAGTATCGCATCTCAGGTTGGTGAACAGTTGATATCCATATGTGTCTTATTCATTGAATATTGTTTCAAGGTTCCAAAAGTGTTACGTTCTAAAGTCCTAATAATATTATGTTTCAAAGTTCCAACAATGTTATAATTAATGTATCAATTTCTCACAATCTCTCACAAGTAAAGAATGAAGATGTTGTAACTAATGTATCACTCTCATAAAAAATGTAAAGGAAAGAAGATTGCAAAGAAGTAATGTACACATGGTTACTTTATATTTCATTGAGTATGGATCACAATCTAAAGGGTATAAATTCAGATGGAACAATCCCAATATTCTATATGTATATATTATAGCCCACCAATGGTGGAGGTCCGGTATTATATGTGTATATATTATAACCCACCAATGGTAGAGGTTCGGTATTATATATTTATTTATTATGGCCTACTGATCAGCTGGATGTCAAGTTATATTATAGCCCACTGATCAGCTGAATGTCCGGTATTATGTGAATGGTATTATTACATGACTGATGATGATATGACTGAATGATCAGAAATGAAAGTAATGAATGTGATGTACATGGTTCCACATACACAGAATGGAGAATTATCCATGATGATTACTCACCTGTTATGACTTCTGTAAAGTAAAATAATGAACGTAAGGTACATGGTTCCCCACATACAGAATGGTGACTGATCTAAAATGTTTATTCACATGTATTTGACTCCATTTGAGATCCTATGGTTCGTACAGTTTCTTATAGCCTTACATACTCAGTACATTCTTCGTACTGACCCCCTTGGGGGACTTACCTTACTTGTTGCAGGCGCAGGTGCCAGTAGACCTCTACAGTAGGTTGCGGACCATTTGTATAGTATTGGTAAGCTCCAGTTGCTTCGGGGCTTCCTAAGTCACATGTGTACATTAGGTTTTGCTATTATGTAAATATTGCATAGACATGGTCATGCATCTATTAGAGGCTTTGTAGACGTATGTGGGAAGATGAATGTAAGAGATATATGTCCATTTTGACTTAATGGCTCCAACAGCCAAGTTATCTATATACATATAGCACAGGTTATCCATGACTTCCGCATAGTTGCATGAGATATAATGATGTTCATATGAGAATATGTATATGAATGTATATGAGCAAAGATTGGTTCTCTCAAGCCATATCGGCTTCGGGTGCCAGTCCGTCCCGAATGGGATTTGGGGCGTGACAGCGGAAGTACTGCGTCAATTTAGGTCATGATCCAACCCTTCATACTGTCTATTAGTCTTTGTACCACTCATACAGCCACCTGAATCTCATCAGTAACATGGGGCTTGACCCCTACTTCCAAGTTTCGAATCTGGGGATCATGTAAAACTTGGTTCCAGAGAATCTCCTCCAACTGAGCAAATGAAATCAAAGTGTACCCTATCGAAACTAATGTCCTAGGCTAAGAACCTACTCGTAAAGAAGAATATGAATCACCTATATCTGAAGTTGATGGTATATCACCACTCAGGGCATCCCCTCCTACTTTCGGGATCCCCAAACCTCAAATTGGGGCTGCTGGGTTGTACATATAGATTATCATGGCCAGATCCGTAGCCTTAGTGGGATGAAGAAATTTATCCACTAGTGGAATTTGTAGCACCTCCACATTTTCCATCAGCTGAGTAATAAAATATGGGAACTGAAGGGTAGTATTGCTCTCTAAGGCTCTGTCTTTGATCTCTTGTGCAATAATGAGCGGAATATTCAACTCTAACCCTGCTATAGACAAGGCTACTAGGAAAGCATTAGTCGTACCCAAAGTGTTATCATTTATTGTGGGTGTTATCCGGTGCCCCACAAAGGACCACCATGCCTTGGCGGCAAACTTGAGACACTTCTTTGTAATATATGCCCCATTCACCTAAGAGGCATTTATGTCATCCTCAGCAATATGTACCACTAGCCAAGTGAAGTGCATTATCTCTTCCTCAATGGATAACTTTTTAACCTTCTTCAATTTTGACATTTGGAAATTGATACGCCATGGTTACATGGCACTTTCGATGCTTAAAACAAGAAAAATATGCAATAACTTGGGTGTATTTGGTTGGTATGGTGTGGTTTCTGTCCTACTTTGCAAGAAGACAGGTTTTGAAGGCAAAATGATCAAAAAGGAAGAATCAAGCCCGAGAACAAAGTGTCTGAAGATGAAAGAACAAGAATCTGCACCATAGAGGGAGTCACGACACCACCTATGTTCCATGAAGTCCACTCACGTGACGTGAGAGGCTGCCATGACTCATCTTCAGAGATGATTGAAAGCTTCCTGATTTCCACGCCAGGCAGTCACGTGGTGTGACTACAGTCACGTGGCATGACTAGGTGGTGTGGGTTGAGTTCTGAAGATGTTGATTTGAGCCTGATTTCTACGACACTCATCTATGTGGCATGACTTGGTTCCACGACACCAAGTCACGATACCGTGGAAGCTGCCGACTCTGCTCTCCTGTTCTGATTAGGATAGGATTTTGCTTTGTATCTATAAATACCCTTGTATAGTCCTATATGCGAGAGCGAGTCAGTACATTGTTTTGAGAGATATTTTCTACTTCTGAGTTCATAAACATATTCTTGGTTTTGTAGTTACAAACCCTAGCTTCGAGTTTTATTGACAATTGAGATTTCAGTTCTTCTTCATTATTGTGAGTTTACAATCATGTTTTCATCTTTGAATTCTTCTTGTGTTCTTGCAATTATGAGTAGCTAAACTCATCAACTAGAGTTGTGTGAACCATGAGGAATTAACGAAACAGGTTAAGTGCAAAGCAACTCTGAACCGCTGTGACTGCATGTATTGGTATTTCCTCATTGTGATTGATCTTCTAATGGTTGTAAACGTTAGAAACTCGCCTGTATTCTAGACTTGCTTGAGAGAGAGGTATACATTGGGAAAAGGAGATAACAACAGAGATTTGAAGCTATCAACCTTCATCTAATAACTTGAGCCTTAGCGGGAATATTTATCTAAGATCCAGTACAAGGGTTAGTAGTGCGACACTCGGAGACCGAGAGGAGAAGAGTGAAATTCGTCTAACCAAGGTCGAGAGATGTTTAGATGAAAATATCTTATCAGACTTTGCATGCAACATAGCAGGACGGTTTTGTTAGCACAAGTAACTGATGTAGTTAAGGAATCATTGGGGATCACAGTCCTAGTGTACTTTTCTTATTTTCTACAAACTCGATACAATCAGCAATAGTTACGGTCACTATTTACTTACAAAACCCCTAGTTTTTACTTATTTTCCAACTACTCAAACAAGAACTTAACCTACTTCCGTCCTGTTCCCTGTGGGATCGACCCCAACCTAGTTGGGTTCTATATTTGACAGCAACCGCTTTATACTTCTTAGGAGGCATATTTTGGGCGACATCAAATTTTGGCGCCGTTGCCGGGGATGTACGGTTATGGAGTTGATTAGTACTGGTTGGAGTTGATTGGTTTTGCTTTTACATACTTTTGAGGGTACATGCCGGTGTATGCCCAACACTAGGAGTCATGGCAATCCACCGATTCCACTTAATCTTGAAATTGAAAGGAATCTGAGAGTTAATCAAAGAATGGTAAATACCGAAGGATTTCAGGAGCCCGCAACCACGGGAGACATTTATAACCAGCCAATTCATCTGGTTGGTCATAAAACAATGGATCAAACTACTGCTCGATTGACTCGAGAAGAGCAAGCTAGGCAAGCTGCTCTTAGACAAGCAAAAAGAGATAATGGAGCGATGCAAGAAGCAACACAGCATTTGGCTGATGCTGAAGAGCGATAACGAAGACTTAGAGCACAGCAGAGACCATATGTGCCTGTTTATGATGATCCTGAAGAAGAGGATATGGTTTATCTCAAACCGATTGAGACTGGTGTCATCATTCCACCAGAGTTACCTCCAGGCATGAAGTTTGACGTTACTAGTGCCATGATTCATTTGCTAAATTTAAAAGGTATGTTCGCCGATCTTCTTTCAGATCCAAACATGCACGTCATGAATTTTGTGGGGGTCTGCACTTCCTATAATCTTCCTGGAGTTAACCAAGAGGCGATTCAATTGAGATTGTTCCCATTCTCCCTAACAGGAGAAACGACATTGTGGTTAGCAAAAATACCACGAGGTTCCATCACTACTTGGCAAGACTTGAGGAATCAATTTCTAAAAAGATTTTTTCCACCTTCTAAGATGCTGCAGTTGAAGGATGAGATATATAATTTCAGACAACTACATTCTGAAGCACTTTATGAGACATGGCTCAGATTCAAGAAGAAGCTGCAGAATGTGCCGAACCACAGGATGAGTGGTAAAAATTTACTTGAAATTTCTACAGGGCTTTGAATGCAAATACTAAGGCTGTAGCAGATACTATCACTGGTGGAGCATTCATGAGTCTGAGATGGGAGCAAGCTTCAGAGATATTAGATTATATCACTAACGCCAATCGAGGATGGCATACTCAGGAGGAAGATACGCCTGCTGGTACATATGCTATTGGAGCCTCAGCTGCACAACGGGCATTAGACGAAATAGTGGCTCAAGAGGTCGCGCAACTAAGGACAGAAATTAGTTTGCTTGCTAACCAAATTGCAGCCAGAGATGCTGAGAAGGTGCATGTTGTGGTTGCACAGGGTAAAACGCCTAGACATAATGATAGTGAGTCTGATGAAGAGTTTAAGCACCTAGATCGAGAAGTGGTGGGTTTTCGAGCCAAGAGCCAAGGGTCTAATCAAGACTCTTGGAACTCAAGGCAAGGGAATCAAGGTCGGAACTATTATGGAGACAATTACAATAAATTAGGAAACAGAGATCGAGAATAAGACCGTGACAGTGATTGGAGATGAAAGGATGATTATAGAGAGAAGAATGGTATTTACAAACCACTAGGTAGTCGTGATGTTGAGTCTGGAAATTCAAAGATTGAAGACGATCTTAATAAACTGGTTATGAGGTCAGAAAGCCAAGAAAACTGTCTAAAAGAGATCAAGACATATATTTCGGGAATAAGTCAGAAAGTTGAGTCTCACTCAACTGCCATCAAATAGTTGGAGCAACAGTTCGGGCAGTTATCAATGGCATTAAACCAGCGTCAACCAGGTACCCTTCCAAGCAATACCGTCTAGAATCCAAAAAATGATGCTCATTGTATGTCTATCACAACAAGAAGTGGAATGACTCTCATTGAGGCACCCAATCAAGTTGAGGGTGTTCATGCTCCACTGGAAGAGCAGACTAAGGCCACGAAAAAAAGTAAAGGAAGCTCTACAGAAGTATATGCCATTTCCAAGATCTCCTCCACCTTTCCCTCAATATCTCAAGAAAAAGGTGGATGAAAACAAAATTATTAGTAGGGAGATCACGAAAGAGGTGGAAAAGCCTCAAACTGATGAAAAAAGGTAAATGCTGAAACTGAGAAAGAGAAGGAAGCCCCACAAGTGCTAGACCCCATTCCTAGGCCGCCACCTCCATTCCCTCAGCGTTTGAAGAAAAAGAAGGAGGATGGAAAATTTCATAAGTTCATGTCTATATTGAAGCAACTTTCTATAAACATCCCTCTTATTAAAGATTTGGAACAAATACCGGGATATGCAAAGTTTATAAAAGACTTGGTGATGAAGAAGAGAACTATCACCAATGAGTCTGTCGATGATTTGCACCATTATAGTGTAATTACATCCCGTTCTCTTGTGCAAAATAAAGATGACCCCTATGGGTCAGTTAACTTTGCCAGAGCTTTGTGTGACCTAGGTGCAAGCATTAACTTGATGCCGGTGGCAGTATTCAAGAAATTAGGTTTGGGAACCCTCAAGCCAACAAAGATGCGGTTATTGATGGCGGATCGTACGATCAAGAAACCTTTGGGCATAGTATGTGACATTTTGGTTAAGGTTGAAAACTTCATCTTCCCTGCTGACTTTGTGGTCTTGGATTATGAGGTCGATTTTGATATGCCCATAATTTTGGGGAGACCATTTTTGGCCACCGGCAGAGTATTGGTAGATATGGAGCGAGGTGGCTGAAATTCAAGCTGGATAATAAGGATGTCACATTGAATATTTGCAAAACTATGAAACAGCCAAAGAACATGAGGGTGCTTTCAGAAATAAATATTTTAGATGACCCTGGAGGCCAACCCAGGGGATATCTTGATGAAGTCTGAGTAATCAAGATACTCGCATCGTACTGCGACGTTAAATCAGGCACTGATTGGGAGGCAACCTATGGGCTAGTTGGTGAAGTCTGAGTAGTCAAGTTAGTCGTGTCGTGCCGCGACATTAAATCAAGTGCTGATTGGGAGGCAACCCAATATTTTATTATGTTGTGATTTGAGCAATGGAGGAGCAGTTAGCTGAAATTCACAAAATTTACCTAAATAGGTTTAGTACTACTCACGTCACGTGAGTATATTCATGACACGTGGATTATGCCGTGAAAATCAGAAGTAAATTCTAGGTGTCTGAAACTCATCTACGGCAGCGGACCCATGTGACATAGGTATACCCACGTCACGTGAGTGATCTCGTGAAAATCAGAGGCAATTTTCAGGGTTCAGGATCTCAGTTACGCCAGTGACCCACGTCACGTGGGTGGTTCCGTGGAAACTGGAATCTGCAGACAACCCAAGTTCCAACCCTACCCTACCCGGTACTTTATATAAAAGATCGGTACCCTTCTTCTGTACCCAATAAAAATCCGAATCCATCATACTCCTTCTCTAATTCAAACTCCTACCAATAAACCCTAATTTCTCCACTTTCTCAAATTAACCACAAATAATCTGAACTTCCCACCACAAATACCAAGAAATCCGACCCTCCCACCACCAAATTCACCAAATCCGACCCCCTCAATATAAAATTTGACCATACCCGACCCATATACCCACTAACCCGACACTCAATTTCAAAAACCCGACCCCCACCCTAAAATCTGACCCAAATCTGACCCAAACACCCAAAATTTGACCCAAACCCGACACCATGCCACCCAAATCAAACCCCAAAAGTGACCACCTTGATTCCACATCCAGAATTCGCACCAAAAAATCAGAATTACCAACCCATTTGCGTGTTGAACCAATTGAATTTGAAAAAAGTAGGTCCGTTGAGGAGTTTGAGATTGGACATGATGATACGACATTAGTCCCTCGTACCACGAGGTTATAGACTCGGGCCTGAGCTGCTGCCTGCACTACACTTCAGCCAATTCCACCATCGATAGCACCGGTTATTTTGGATCAGTCTTTCG
This sequence comes from Capsicum rhomboideum, assembly GCA_031232105.1. Lineage (NCBI taxonomy): Eukaryota > Viridiplantae > Streptophyta > Magnoliopsida > Solanales > Solanaceae > Capsicum > Capsicum rhomboideum. Next base: position 38,241,527 of record CP124719.1, on the reverse strand, counting down.
AGTTCTCCCCCCAGTCTGAAGAGGGGAAGGATGCTTCGGAGTCGGGCTCTGTGGATGATGCTACAGGTCAAGGTACCTCTGCGGCGAAGGCTACAACCTCTATTTTAGGTACTGGTGCCCAGAGTACTCCGACTCCCGCACAGCGTAGGGAGATTTAGCGGTGGTGTGTGCTGGGCATACGTGCTTTTATGATAGTGATGCCGAGATAACGGAGCAAGGTGTATATAGAAGGAGCATTATGGAGGAGCCCCAGTATAGGCTTGAGGAGTTAAAGGCTTTGCTTGATATTTGGGCTGTGTTTGAGCGGTATGGATTTGGTTGGATGGTGCAGCCTTCTGGTCGCTATAGCTCGGAGTTGGTCCAAAAATTTTATGCCTCTTATGCTGCGTCAGTTGACTTGAGTACTCCTGTGGGGCAGCGGTTCAGGGATCAGCCCTTATTGACGCATATTTTGGTTCGCGGTACCCGAGTGGATATTTTGGAGCAGACCATCCACTGCTTCTTATTTGGGGCAGACCGTCTTCTTTTGATTTTGACTGCTGAGTTTGATCACCGAATGGACAGTGTCAGAGATATGGTTAAGATGCGGGATACGGACCAGAAGTTGGAGTTGCTAAAGTGGATTGCGGGGTATATAGTGGAGGATGGTGTGGCTGCGAGTTGGGTGACTGGTAAGCTGGATATCAAGAAATCCACGCTACATTTTGCAGGCAGATTTTGGTAGTCCGTGGTTCGGCATCGGTTGGGTCCAGCTAATGCTGAAAATTTACTTACATTGGACCGTACAGTGGTGGTGGCCAGTATCCTTACGGGTTATGAGATTTATATTGCCCGATACATCATAAAGGAGATTCATGAATAGGCTTTTCGTGATCATACCAGTATACCGCTCCCTTACTTGATCCAGGGTCTGTGTGATAGGGCGGGTGTGGCTCGGTTACCTACTGTCGATCATTATATAGAGCTAACCCGTATAGCAGATATTGGTCTAAAGCAGAAGCGGGGATCTCACCCCATTCTTTCACGGGGGTCACAACCGTTCGAGTCATCAGGAGCAGCCATTTTTGAAGGGCCTAGAGATAGAGATGAGTCGGGTAGTGTATCTATGCCTATTCCAGTACTGGTTTGGGTACCTGAGACTATTCCTATACCGGCTGAGGGCACTGGCCCTATTGATGATACGGTACCCGGTACTATGATTCCACCGCCTCCCTCTGGTATGGTTTCAATTTTGAGGGATTTTCTGCAGTAGTTGATTGATAGACAGACGCAGATATTTGCGCGGCAGACCCACACTGAGACCCAGATGGCTAAGTTGGTATCCCAGCTTAAGCCATGGGTTAGGACCATGGTAGAGGCTGCAGAGGCTAGGGTTGAGGCCTGAATGACTGCGATGATGGATCAGTTTATAAGGGGGCTGCATGGGAGGATTGACAGCTTTGAGGCACGGATGGCCTCTCCAATGAGTTCGGCCCATGGTCCTGATATGACCGATTTGACACAGGAGGTGGCAGCATTGAGAGAGGAGGTTCGAGAGTTGGCTTTGAGCAGTGCCCCTATTATACCACCTTTGCCTGTTCCGGCCCCAATGAGTCCAGCCTTTGAGGTGGATCTGTTTGCCGACGAGAAGCCTCCGGTGGATAGAGGCAAGAGACCACGCAGTCCAATGGACCAGGTTGACAGTGCTGATGAGTATGAGGGTGATCTCTGGAGAGCGGTTAAGGCCTCTAGGATGGAGTACCATGCTATACAGATAGCGGAGGAGCAGAGGGCACGTGGTGCATCCTCCTGTCAGGCACCACTTCCACCGGATGCACAGAGCAGGGAGCCCACTGAGCAGATTGATGATCCCGCTGCAGGCGGGACCACTTTCGACGCTTAGGGCACCATAGGTATGTCTTCACTCCCTTGTACTTTATTGATATCTGTGTATTGAGGGTAGTGCACCATTGTTAGTTGGGGGTGGGGGTGTACCACCACTTAGGGTTTTTTGTTGCCGTGTTTATTTTCTCCCGAGTGTGCTATCATAGTAGAACCGGCATGTTTAGGGTGTTATTTATATTATTATGTGTTTATGTGTTTAATTAGGAGAAAAATAGGGAAACCTTAGTGCAGTCCAATTTTGAAAATTATTATGTTTTTTGAATGTTAAGGATACCCCTCCTAAAAAAATTTATTTTGAAGTATGTGTGTGTAGCATGTTTATGTGTGCCAGCTGTTGGATCTTGTTATGGCACTAGGATTATAGACAAAATAACTGTAGCTAGCATCGCATGAATCGGATAGATAGTAGTTGATAATGTAACTTTATGCTATGTGTGTGTGAGGTCATTACTTAGTTAACTTTGTGTGTGCAATCCAGAACTTGCCCGGTTAGTCTTGCCTAGGTTAGAGGATACTGGTTAATAAAGGATCATAGGCCTTTTATGAATAAGTCCACTTTTGGTCTAAATGCCTGACCAAATGAATAAGTATCCCTTGATCCCAACTTTGAGCCTTAATTGACCTATTTATTTCATTAGCCTATTCACCTTCCCATTTTAATTACAATGAACCTGTCTTGGCCCTGGTCCCTCCTTGGACACTGTGTACCTCAACTCAGGCAAATCGCCTAAGTTGAGGGTGGCTATTATAGGGGTACGTAGATTGAGTTGTGTATGAAGAAGAGGTTAATAAAAGAAAAAAAGAGAAAACAAATTTCGGTGTGAAAAAAAAAAGAAAAAATTGTGTTGTGAAGTTTGAGAAAAACACACCCAAAATCTGAAAATAAAAGAAAGGAGAATAAGGGAGAATAAAAAGGAGAAAGGTTGGAAGTTGGAGCCAAAAATAGTGTAGTGTCAAGGAGGGTTGAGTCACCATATCCATATGAACCATACCATTCCCCAAGCCTACATTACAAGCCGAGTAAAGTCCTATAGTGATCTTAGTCCAATTGTCCGAAAACTTAAGGCATAGAAAATAAGGGCCAGCCTATGGTATTTTATGCACACTGTTTGAACTTCTTTGTGAGAGAGAGTGTTTTGACCGAGTCCCTAATTTGAAATTAATTAGCATATTGTGAGTGCATGGGACATCATTGATTTTGAGAGTACATAGGTTGCATTGTTAGCTGCTATTTGTTCGAATAATGTCATTTGCATATATGCCTAGTTGTTTGTTCGTAATCTAGTGCCATCACTTGAACCCTTCTGTGTCATGATAATATGCTGCCTGTATACACACTGTGGTTTTGATTTGCAAATAGGAGGGGTCGGAAAAGTTTCTATGCCAAAAGAAATGAATTGACTGCCATAGGACCCTTAGGTTTCTCTTAGTTAAGCATTGTGTATGTCTGTTTTTGGTTTGTTCGCCTGAGGACATGCAAACATTCTAAGTTGAGGGTGTTGATACGCCATGGTTACATGGCACTTTCGATGCTTAAAACAAGGAAAATATGCAATAACTTGGGTGTATTTGGTTGGTATGATGTGGTTTCTGTCCTACTTTGCAGGAAGACAGGTTTTAAAGGCAAAATGATCAAAAAGGAAGAATCAAGCCCGAGAAAGAAGTGTCTAAAGATGAAAGAACAAGAATCTGCACCAGAGAGGGAGTCACGACACCACCCACCTGCCGTGAAGTCCACTCACGTGACTCATCTTCAGAGATGATTGAAAGCTTCCTGATTTCCACGCCAGGAAGTCACGTGGCGTGACTAGGTGGCGTGGGTTGAGTTCTGAAGATGTTGATTTGAGCCTGATTTCCACGACACTCATCTACGTGGCGTGACTTGGTTCCACAACACCAAGTCACAATAGCGTGGAAGTTGCCGACTCTGCTCTCCTGTTCTGATTAGGATAGGATTTGCTTTGTATCTATAAAAACCCCTATATAGTCCTATGTGTGGGAGTGAACCAGTACATTGTTTTCAGAGATATTTTCTACTATTTTTGAGTTCATAAACATATTCTTGGTTTTGTAGTTACAAACCCTAGCTTCGAGTTTTATTGATAATTGAGATTTCAGTTCTTCTTCATTATTGTGAGTTTACAATCACGTTTTCATCTTTGAATTCTTCTTGTGTACTTGCAATTATGAATAGCTAAACTCATCAAATAGGGTTGTGTGAACCATGAGGAATTAACGAAACAGGTTAAGTGCAAAGCAACTCTGAACCGCTGTGACTGCATGTATTGGTATTTCCTTTATTGTGATTGATCTTCTAACGGTTGCAAATGTTAGAAACTCGCCTATATTCTAGACTTGCTCGAGAAAGAGGTATACATTGGGAAAAGGAGATAACAACAGAGATTTGAAGATATCAACCTTTATCTAATAACTTGAGCCTTAGTGGGAATAGTTATTTGAGATCCAGGACAAGGGTTAGTAGTGTGACAATCGAAGATCGAGAGGAGAAGAGTGAAATTCATCTAACCAAGGTCGAGAGACGTTTAGATGAACATATCTTGTCATATTTTGCATGCAACATAGTGGGACGGTTTTGTTAGCACAAGTAACCGGTGTAGTTAAGGAATCATTGGGGATCACAGTCCTAGTGTACTTCTCGTATTGTCTACAAGCTCGATACAATCAGCAATAGTTACTGTCACTATTTACTTACAAAAACCCCTAGTTTTTACTTAGTTTCCAATTAATCGAACAAGAACTTAACCTACTTCCGTCCTATTCCCTGTGGGATCGACCCCAACCTAGTTGGGTTCTATATTTGACAGCGACCGCTTTATACTTCTTTGGAGGCATATTTTGGGCAACCTCAGAAATCATACACCATCAGACAATCCCAACGTACGATCGGGCCTTCTAATCGTAGGTTTGATCGCTAAAACCAGTAAGGTCATGTCACATCAGACAATCAATACTATGATCATGGGATGTGTTCGTATGATGAACTCATGAAGATCATCAACCAGCATCCTACAATGATCCAACTTACGATCGTAAGTAGAACTCATGATCGTGGGTTATGTCGTGGGACCTCAAACACTACCAGATTTGACCACTTAATATTTAGACCCATAATTTGACCCTTTTTTACCACACTTTTAACTAGAATTTTAAAGTGCATAAACACAACCGGGTACTCAGACTTCCCCTGTGCTATTGAAACCAAACATACCCATTTTCATCTTTCCCCACTTAAATCAAAACAACCCATCAATAATACTTAAGAAAATACCCAAGAATTTTGGGTTAATGAGTGATGTGCATTTACAGTGTGCGATGAGAGTGTAGAAAATAGAGGAAACGATGAGATCCGACTTGAAATCAAAGGTAATCGTCCTTTTTAGCCTTTGAAATACTTAGGTTTTACTATACTTTCTCAAGAAAACACTTTGAAATTGTAAGAAGAGGCCAAGAGATGGTTTCAACATGTATTTATACCTTTAACCCTTATTTTTTGATCGGGTCGGGTCACGACTTTTAAACTGTCGGGCCTTTTAGACGGTGGGATTGTACGATCGTGGTTTGATTATTTGATCGTGCAATCCTATCGTATATTGATGAAATCAGAAAACTTACTTGCGAACATACGATCCTTAACTACGATTGTGGGTTGTACTCACGATCGTGAGTCAAGGTCGTATGTTCGATGCCCTTTTTTAAAGGTTTGCAGGAGTTTCATCAGAATTAAGACCACGATCGTGCCTTCATGTTATGATCATGATACCCAATCGTGGGATGACTCCTTAACTTGTCACCTTGTAAAACTCCCATCAAACAACTGAACCCACAATTGTGTGTTCAAGTTACGATCGTACAACCCTATCGTGGATTCAGTATGGAGTTCAGTTCCACACCAATTTTTCTTCTATGGTTTCTTGCACCAAAAAAAACACTACCTTATAAAATTAAAGTACAAAACATGGGTTGCCTCGCATGAAGTGGTTGATTTAATGTCGCGGCATGACTTGGCTATGTCTGTTACTCAGACTTCACCAATAAGCCCATGGGTTGCCTCCCATGAAGCGCCTTATTGAATCAGGCCTGAATGAGATTTGTGATTTGATTACTCAGGTGCTTGAGTAATCAAGCCTCATTGAAGTCCACATCACAAATCATTCGGGCCTCCTTTCATTCGCCCATATAGTGTTTCACCCTTTGGCTATTGACTTTAGATTTCTTTTCATCCTTCTTCTCCAATTCAATTGCACCATGGGGGAACACCGTGACCACTTTATATGGTCCATTCCATTTTGATCTTAGGTTGGAAGGAAAAAGCTTCAGCCTTGAATCAAACAAAGTACCAAGTCGCCTGTAGGAAATTCTCTTCTTTCAATCTTACGATCATGATACAATTTCATCGTTTCCTTGTACAAGGATGAGCTCTCATATGCACGGAGACAAAACTCATCCATCTCATTCATCTGCTCAAGTCTCAATTTGGTTGCTTCTTTCCATTCTTGATTCAACCGCTTCAATGCCCACAATGCCTTGTGCTCAAGTTCAACCGGCAAGTGGCATGGTTTGCCATACACAAGATGATATGAAGGTGCACAGATTGGCATCTTAAATGCAGTCTTATATGCCCACAAGGCATCATCCAATCTTCTAGCCCAATCACTCCTATTGGCATTCACAGTTTTCGTCAAGATGGACTTAATCTCTCAATTTTAGGCCTCAATTTGCCCGCTAGTCTGAGGATGGTAAGGTGTTGCCATCTTGTGTTTTACCCCATATTTCTCAAGCAGGGATTTGAAAAATCGATTGTAAAAATGGGAACCTCTGTCACTAATGATAATCCAAGGTGTTCCAAAATATGAGAATATGTTATTTTTCAGGAAAGCAGTGACACTCTTACCTTCATTATTGGGAGGCGCAATTACCTCTACCCATTTTGATACACAATCCACAGTCACCAAGATATACTTCATACCATGAGAACTCACAAACTCACCAAGATATACTTCATACTTCCTACCAGACATCAACCAATTCAAGCTCAAGGATTGCATTCATTGGGAGCTCATGTCGTTTTAAGATATTTCCTTGCCTCTTAAATTGGTCATACGCCCTAGCATAATCATGAGCATCCTTATGAATAGTGGGCCAATAATAACCATATTGCAAGATCTAGTGTACAGTCCATGCACCCCTATGATGATCCCCAACTGGAGATGAATGAAATGCTCCTAATATACTCATCATCTCGACCTCAGGAATACACTTTCGAATTAGACCATCCGCACACACCCTAAAAAAATAAGGATCATCCCAGAAGAATTTTCTCACCTCATGCATGAACTTCTTTCTCTACTGATACGTCATATCTTCTGGAACTAGATCATTTGCAAAAAAGTTGAAAAAATCTCCAATTCATGGGATTAAGTCTTGTGATGCTGCCAACACCTGCTCGTCTGGAAAAGTATCATCAATATCAAGATCATCCCTGAGTTTTAGCATGGCCTCCACTTTAAGGCATGATAAATGGTTGGTAACCTGATTCTCCATCCCTTTTTGATCCTTCACCTCAAAATCAAACTCTTGTAACAGAAGCACCCATCTAATCAATCGCGGCTTGGAATCTTTCTTTTCCATGAGGTATCTCAGTGTTGCATGGTCTGTATGCACAATAACCTTTGTGCCAATCAAATAAGATCAAAATTTCTCGAACGCAAAGACCACAACAAGCAGTTCTTGCTCAGTTACGGTATAATTCTTCTGGGCTGGATTAAGTGCTTTGCTAGCGTAGTAAATAAGATTCAAAATCTTCTCTCACCTTTGGCCAAACACTGCACCCAAGGCCACCCCACTAGCATCACATATAACCTCAAATGGTGAGGTCCAATTTGGCGACACAACTATGAGAGTTGCAATTAACTTCTCTTTTAGACACTCGAATGCCTTTAGGCATGCATCATCAAACACAATCTTAAACACTTTCTCTAAGAGCTTGCACAATGGATTTGCAATCTTAGAAAAATCCTTGATGAACCTTCTATAGAATCCCGTATGGACTAAAAAACTACAAATACCTTTCACAACAAAAGGTAGTGGTAACTTTTCAATTACCTCAATCTTTTCTTTATCAACTTCAATTCCCATTTTCAAAATTTGGTGTCCCAGCACTATGCCTTCTTTTACCATAAAATGGCACTTTTTCCAATTCAACACTAAATTGCATTCTTCACACCTTTGCAAAACTTTAGCAAGGTGTGCTAAGCATTCTTCGAATGAGTCACCCACAATAGAGAAATCATCCATAAATACCTCAATGGTGTATTCCACCATGTCGGAGAATATAAACATCATGCAACATTAAAAAGTGGTCGGTGCTTTGCATAGAACAAATGGCATCCTCTTGGACGTGAATGTCCCGTATGGACAAGTAAAAGTGGTCTTATCTTGTTCTTCAGGGGCGATGGAAAGTTGATTGTACCCTGAATAACTATTAAGAAAACAATACCATCCTCTACCAGCAAGACGATCTAACATCTGGTCCATAAAAGGCATAGGAAGATGATCCTTTTCGGTCTAAGAGTTCAGCTTTCGATAATCCATGCAAACTCTCCATCAGGTAACTGGCCTCATTGGGATCAACTCATTTTTTTCGTTTGGAACTACAGTGATTCCACCCTTTTTTTGCACACATTGGATCGGGCTCACCCACTTGCTATCCGCAATAGGGTAAACCACACCTGCATCTAACCACCTAAGGATCTCTTTCTTCATAACCTCTTGCATGGGTGGATTGAGATGACGTTGATGCTCAATGCTAGGTATACAGTCTGGCTCGAGCTGGGTTTTATGTGTCCAAATTTCAGGTGGAATCCCGATGATATCAGCAATAGTCCAACCAATGGCCCACTTAAATCTCAGCAACACAGAAACCAAGGCCTCAACTTGCCACTCTAACAAGTCTGCTAAAATAATAACCGAAAATGTGTTTTTAGCTCCCAAGAAAGCATAATGGAGATGGGAAGGAAGAGCCTTAAGTTCTAAGATGGTAGGTTCCTCTATAAAAGGATGAGACGGTGGGGTCTATCTATTCTTTAGATCAAGATCAAGCTTCTTTGGCGCATAAGTGTAGGAACCCCTACCAACAAGTGCTTTTACTATCTCATCGTACTCATCGATACCATCACTATCAAAGTTCATGATCATGGTTGCAAGTACTTTGACCCCTAATCTCTCCACAATAGGAAGGACCAAATAATCCTTGTCGACCGTATCTATCATAGAGATTACACACATATCTTTTGGTTGCTTCATGGATCAGCATACATTGAAAGTAACTTGTTCTTCATTCAGTCTAAACTTTATCTGCCCAGTTTCCATATCAACCAATAAATGATCGGTAGCTAGGAATGGCCTTCCCAAGATAATGTGAACTTCAAAATCAACTTCACAGTCCAAAATCACAAAATCAGCCAGAAAAATAAAAGACGCCAGCTTTACCAAAACATCATAAAAAATTCCCACAGGCTTTTTCACAGTTCGGTCAACCATGTAAAGTTTCATAAAAGTTGGTTTAGGTGATCCCAATCTAAGCTGTTTGAAAATAGCTGACAATATCAAGTTAATGCTAGCACCCAAATCACATAGAGCCTTTGCAAAATTGTAAAACTCGATAGTACAAGGAATTGTGAATGCTCTCTGGTCTTTCTTTTTCTCAACAAGGGAATTGGAAGTGATTGCACTACAATGATGCAAGTTATTAGTAGGCTCAAAACTGACAGTTCTCTTCTTCGTCACCAAATCTTTCATAAATTTTGCGTAACCTGGTATTTGCTTCAAAGCCTCAACAAGAGGGATATTCACCGATAATTTCTTCAACATTAAAATAAATTTTTTATATTTTCCCTCTTCAACTTTCTTCTTCAACCTTTGTGGAAAGGGAGGAGGAGGTCGTGGAATAGGATTTAATACTTGAGAGGCCTCTTTCACCTTCCCTTTATCAGACTTAACCTCTTTTTCAGCAACTTGAGGCTCTTGAACTGCTTCGTTTTCAACCACCAAGTTTTTAATTTCATTCTTATTCGCATCATCAAATACTATAGGCTCATCATCAAGTACTACAGCCATAGGTGGATCAATAGTAGACTTACCACTTTGAGTAGTTATAGCTAAGCAATGACCGTCATTTTTTGGATTTTGGATGGTGTTACTCGGAAGAGTTCCTGGTTGGCACTTATTTAAGGTGGTAGACATCTGCCCAAATTGCTACTCTAATTGTTTAATGGCAGTCGCATGAGATTCCACCTTTTGGCTTTTCCTTGAAATGTATGCTCTAATCTCCTTAAGGTAATTTTCTTAATTCTCCGACCCTTTAACAAGTTTTGCAAGCATGGCTTCCATCCTTGAACTTTTGAACTCAGCATTATAGTTCGCCGGTGGAACATACAAGCCATTTTTTTCCTTGTAATCCTCCTTTCGCCTTCAATCACTATCACGATCCCTGTCTCTATCTCTATGCCCAAACTTGTTATAGTTGTCTCTGTAATAGTTCTGACCTTGATTACCTTGCCTCGAGTTCCAATTATCTTTATTAGAACCTTGGCCCTTGGCTCGAAAACCCGCCACTTCTCTATTTAAGTACTTAGCCTCCTCTTCAGAATTAGATTCCTCATACCTAGGTGCTTTACCTTGTGCACCTATAACATTAATCTTTTTCACAATTTAGCCTCCTCTTCAGAATTAGATTCCTCATACCCAGATGTTTTACCTTGTGCACCTATAACATTAATTTTTTTGCACCTCCAGCTGAAATATGTTTGTCTAGCAAGACAATTTCCTTTCTCAGTTGTGCTACCTCTTGAGCTACAGATTTATCCAAAGCCCTTTGTTCTGCCAAATCTCCAATAGCATATGCACTTGCGGGTCTATTTGCTTTTTAAGTATACCAACCTCGGTTGGTTTTATTGACCCAATCTAGAATCTCTGATACGTGTTCCAAGCACAAACTCATAAATGCACCTCCATTGATGGTGTCTGCTACAACTTTAGTATTTGCATTCAAAGCTCTATAGAAGATCTCAACTAGATTCCTACCACTCATCCTATTATTTGGAACATTCTCCAACTTTTTTTTGAACCTCAGCCATGTTTTATAAAGTACCTCTGAATGTAGTTGTTGGAAGTTATAGATCTCACCTTTCAATTACAATATCCTAGAAAGCAGAAAGAATTGTTCCAAAACTTATTTCTTAACTTTTGCCAATCGGTAATAGAACCTCGTGGTAATTCAGCTAACCATAAAGTCGCTTCCCCCATAAGAGAGAACAAAAATAACCTCAACTGAATTACCTCTTAACTCACTCCAGGAAAACTGTACAAAGTGTAAATTCCCACAAAATTCATCACATACATGTTCGCATCATCAGTAGGGAGGCCAACAAACACTTTTTTAAGTTCAAGAGGTGAATGATAGCACTCGTAATATCAAACTTAGTTCCTTCAGATAGTTCGGGTGGGATAATGGCACCAGTCTTCACTAGCTCCAAATAGGCTAAATCTTCTACTAGCTCCTCATAGATTAGGGTTTGTTGCACTCTAGGTCTTCTCTGTCTTTCCTCAAGTGAAGCAAGAAGTTGTGTTGCCTCTTGTATTGCTCGATGGTCTCTGTCTGCTTGTCTAACAACTGCTTGTCTCGCATTCTCATCAGCACTCAACCTAGAAGTTATTTGTTCACAGTTTCCTAACCAGTTGGATTAAATGGTGGTTGATTATGAATGTCACCCATAGCTGTGGGATCTTGAACTCCATCATTATTCACCATTCTTTGATTATTCCTTAGAGTTCATTTAATTTCTTGGTTAAGTGGAATCAGGGGGTTATCTTGAATCCGAGTGTTGGTATACACCGGCGTGTGCCCTCAGAAAATTAGAAAAGTAATTGAAGTAACTACAACAAATAAACTTCAACAAGCAAAATCAATCAACTCCGTAACCGTCTTCCCAGGCTACGAAGCCAAAATTTGATGTCGCCCAAATTACACCTCTAAGAAAGTATAAAAAGGTTGCTATTCAAATATAACTGAGGTTGGGGTCGATCCTATGAGAAATAAGTTGGAATCTGATCAACAATGTATGTTAGAGGTACTTGGCAAATAAATGAATAAGTAAACAAGGGGGTTTATGTGAAGTAAACTAGTAATCGTTTGTTGAGGTTGTAATCAAGATGAGAAAAGCACTAGGATTGTGTTCCCCAATAACTTCATAGCTCCATAGGTCCTATGTACTTGGTGTTTTCTTCAGGTATCCAGCAAGCAGAATTGATAGGCTAAGTATCATTTAACCGACTATATTATGCCCCTTGTAGACGCCTATCCTCAAGAAAAAAGGTTAATGCGTTATGAGTGTTGCTATGTTGCCCCCTATCAATGTTCCCAATACAGCCTTTCCCGTATCACGGCTCAAAGCTAATTAAATGAACATAACTCCAAGTCCTATTGTTGAATTTCTAGTCCTATCCTATTACCCTTGCTACAGTCCAGGGTAGAGATAGGATAAGTCCCAATGCGTGCACTTATCAGAAAGCATTCGATTCAGAAGAAACAACAATACTTGCCCCAATACCCTTCGAGAAACACCTTATACTCCGAAATCTACATCATTAATCCGCTATGGTTCCTACAACCCTAGTTAAGGGGTTTAGTTACTCATGATTGTATGAAAAAAAATAAGAGTTCATGGATGAAAACATGAATTGAAGCATACAAGAATGAATAAACTCCGAAATCTCAACTTTAATTGAAACAGTATAAACCAATATTCATAAAATCCCAAGAAAGTGCCTTGGAATCCCACAAAATAGTGTTATAGAATAATAATAATGTCTAACACACAAAAATAACCCTAAAAGAGTATTTATAGACTTAACAAATCCTATCCTAAATAAAACAGGAAACTGGTGTTGGTTGCCTCGGATGAGAAGAACATACGATCGTGGATTGAACCCACGATCGTAACTTCCTTTCGTCTGATCCTTGTGCTAAAAGTGTTGCAACTCTTCAAATATGGATCTACTTCCCACGATCACATTGTACGATCGAGTAATCAACTCACGATCATGGGATCCATCGTCTAATCCTGCTACACTCGACTCCTGCAGGTTTACTTGTGCTACATGTTATGATCCCAAGGTACGATCATGACATGATCCTAAGATCATGTAATCCAGTCATCTAATGGACTCTTGAGTATGGCATCTCTGGTTCAATCCTATAATAGCCTACCCATGATCGTGGTTTGAACCCATGATCGTGATGTGGCTTGTCTGATGCCCCTTTTTGTCCAGTGTTCACCTTATTCTTCTCTGAGTCCTCCAGGCCCGTAAACACTCAGCAAACACATTAAATACAAAAAAAAATACCCTTAAACTTGCAACTATCCCTTGTTTTAAGGGTCTTAAGTGCCTTAAATCTTATGCACATTAGAGATGCCAGCCTAGCCCAATTATGAATGGACTCTATCTTCACTGGGTCTACCATGATCCTATCCTTAGAAACCACATGTCCCAATTATGCCACAGACCCACACCAAAACTCACACTTTGAGAATTTTGTAAAAAGCATATGATCTCTCAAAATGTAGAGTACTTTCCTCAAATGTTGCTCGTGCTCCTCCCAACTCCTTAAATAGATAAGGATGTCATCGATAAACACAATCATGAAAGAGTCCAAATAAGGACTGAAAACACCATTCATCAAGTCCATACATGTTGTTGGGGCATTGGTTAACCCAAAAAACATCACCAGGAACTCGTAATGGCCGTAGCTAGTCTTGAAGGGTGTTTTAGGGATGTCCTCTACCCAAATCCTCAACTGATGGTAGCTAGACCTCAAATCAATCATAGAAAACATGGATGCAACCTAAAGCTAAATATTTATCTCCTTAAGCATGGTAGGAGCCATACAGTACGGTGCCATGGAAATAGGTCGGGTGCCCGACTTAAGCTCAATAGCAAACTCAATAACACGCTTAGGAGGAAGGCTAGGTAGGTTGATAGTAATGGCATTAGGGAACCCGCGGACTACAGGAATAGAGACAAGCGGAGGACTCTCCATGCTAATATCAAGAACATAAGCAATGTATGACACACAACCCCTCGATATCAATCTACTGGACCGAAAATAAGAAATAATACCCATCGGGGAACGACTATAAGAACCCTTCCACACAACCAAGGGTGTGCTAGGCATGGATAAGGTAAGTATCTTGGCAAAGCAATCCAAGACCGCATGATAAGGGGATAACTAGTCCATGTCCAGAATCACTTTGAAATCCACTATGTCTAGCATAATAAGGTCAGACTGAATGTCATACTCCCACACATACATAATACATGATCTATAAACCCGATCCACTACTAAAATATCACCCACGAGAGTAGCTACATGCAAAGTCACAGATAATGGCTCTCAAGACAACCCCAATCACGGTGCATAATAAGTAGAAACATATGAATATTTGGAGCCTAGATCAAATAAAGCATAAGCTTGTTGATGGCATACTAAAATCATACTTGTGAGAATAGCATTAGAAGACTTCGGACTGGGTACCTACCCAACCACCTATTCGACCTACCCGAGGGCCTCTTTTAGAACCCTGAGGACCAACCCACTCCTAGCTTGAGGCGGCACTAATCTGATTGGTGGAATAATTTTTGCGGCTGGCTCAACCATCCTACAATAGGGACACACTATGGAAAAATGGACCACAATACCAAAATCATAAATGCCCAGGGCACTCTGCACTATTGAAAAGGTCCAGCTAATCTGGAATGGCTACCTCAAGCTGAAGACCTTGACAGAATACACCTGGAAGACTGACCACTGCTCTATCCACTAATGTTACTATAACTAGGCTGACCCCCATTTGAAATCTAAATTGCTACCTGAACGAGCCTACTAGATTGACCCTGATATTGATAATGTTGATGCAGGGGGTATCTGCCCTAAAAACCTCTACATTTAAACTGCGAGCTGTTGTGGCTCCAATTATAATTGCTTTGTTGACTATTCTCCAAAGTTTAAGCATACTCAGTAATATCCATAAAAGATCTATTCGTAGCTACCAGACTCTGAGCAGCCATGCAAAGTGGAAGTCCTATCCCTCTAACGAAACATCGAATCTGCTCATACTCAGTAAGTAGAATCATAGTAGCGTATCTGGACAACTCATTGAACCTCATATCATATGTTGTCACTATCATTAACTCCTACTGCAACCCTATTAAATGATCCCTCAGATGCTCGTGTAAGTTGTGAGGCATATACTTCACCAATAAAGCCTCAGAGAATTAAGTCCATGACATAGGAGGAGACCCAGCTGGCTTGCAATCAATATACCATCTCCATTGTTGTCCAGCTGCTCGATCAAGCTAAAAAGTTGTGTAGTCCATACTATGCAACTCTACCATGCCCAAATTATATAGCCTTTCCTCACAAATCGTAAGAAACGCAAAAGCATCCTCATTAGAGGCCCCTACAAATCTCTGTAGAGCCAATCTCAGAAACTGGCCCAGCATCTTCTACTCCTCAGAAGTCATAACTGGTTGGGCTATCGCTGGTTGTGGGACTATCAGTTCTAGTGGGACCACCACTCTGGGAGCCATATCCGCAGGTTGCGCTCCTAAACCAAGACCACCCTGGGCTATTGTCTGGGCCCCATCTATCG
Source organism: Capsicum rhomboideum (assembly GCA_031232105.1). NCBI lineage: Eukaryota > Viridiplantae > Streptophyta > Magnoliopsida > Solanales > Solanaceae > Capsicum > Capsicum rhomboideum. The sequence continues at coordinate 38,225,913 of CP124719.1, read as the reverse complement.
GTGGGCCACCTACCAAGCCCAATAATTGTACTAAAGAATCATGAAAAACTGAAGAAGACATAAACCTAGATGGGGCTTGGGCTACTTTATGGCCCACCTACTACTATGGTGGGTGATCCTCTGGTGCTATCTCTAGCTTGGGAGCATTATAGGATCTAGTGAAGGCTCTCTAGCATAGCCACGAGCTGGGGGCTACAGCTCTAGCCTGACCTCGACCTCTGGTTTGACCCTTGCCTTTAATTGGTGCCCTAGCTGCAGGCTCAGGGTCCTCATCCCCAGCCGTCATAGCCCGTGTCCTAGCCATCTATAAAAGAGTAAAGTAAATGAGAATCTAGAAACCAATACAGACTCAACCCACGACCATGAATCAAAAAGATGAGATCTTCTTAAAATATCCTATAGCCTCCCAAATATAGGATACAGACGTCATTGTATCAATTCACGGGACTCTACTAGACACTTGCTCTTATACCAACAATATCAGTGAACCTAGGCTATGATAGTAAACTGTCACGACCGAATTTCTCCAGTCATAATAGAACCTACTCTAACCTACCAATAGGTAAGCCAAACCATTGCCCAGAACGATGAGTAATGGGCTAACAGGTGAAAGACGAAGAATAATGATACAACTGCAATAATAATCGATAAGAAGAGGAAAATATATATACATATGCATGCTATACAAAGGGGGTGGAGGACAAAAACACAAAAATAAGTCCCCCCCCCCTCCAAGACCATATAAGGTTAGCACAAGAGCCACTAAGACAAAAAGAGAACGAGGCACAGTCAGAATATACATCTTAGTTTCCAACTATACAAAATAAGACTATCAAAAACAACAGAGGAAGGAGGATCAGCTTCAGACTTTAAAAGCTCGCCCTATCTCTGAACAGCAGCACATCAACGCTCATCAACGGCAGTGACTCGTACTCGGATCTGCATCAGGGGAAAAAGATGCAGAAGTGCAGTATGAGTACCAAAACCACTGGATACTCAGTAGGCAACATAGACCAACTAAGCTAAATTATAGTAAAAGAATAAATAAGATGTGAGTATGTAAATCTAAGTTAATAATAAAGGGGAATAAATTGAAATAATAGGCTACACTAGGAGAATGCGATAAGTAGGAAGCAACTAACTCAAAGCAATAATAAAAGCCTAGTTATAACCTAACTGGGGACCCATGAGCCTAGAAGGCAAAAACAAGAACAAATAAACACAACAGAGCCCCATAAGCATAGTGGGTACAAGCAAAAAGTAATGCTAATGTAAGAATGGGATGGCAATAATAAAGAACCTAACGTAAACCAATGTGGGTAAGGTGCATACCTGATACTCCTTCCCAGCCATAACCACAAATCTTACTGGTCTCTACCGGATTTCCAAACCCAAATCTATAGTAGTAAAGGTAATAAATATAGGATTCGAACCGGAATAGAGAATAATTTCATGATAAAAATGTCAGACACGAACGAAAACTGATAAATAGAAATAATGTGCCAATTGCTGGACCTCTAACTGGAACTATTAAGTAAGCTAAAAGTAGAGACATTCCATAATTTTAGTCCAACTCACGTCTATTCAATATAAAATCCAATTCTAGGCAGCCAAATCACTTAAAGCGGAACGGGTCCCAGTCATTAAGTCGAAGGGTGAGATTTGTTGTCAGCTACTACCCGAGAAACGAAGTTACATAAGCTTTATTAAAGTGACTAAGTAAGTCCAAAACCCAAGGAGTAGCCTAAGGAAGCAGATAGTTGTCACTTAGGTCAACAAGGAACTACTCTAGGCATTTTATCTTATAAATGGCAGGTAGGGCCCACTACCAGTCCCAAAAACTCATCCTAAGGCAAGCACCTACCTGAACCTACACTAGAATTTCTTAATTCTATCCCAAGGCACTAAATAAGCTAAGTCTGGTCCTGCTAGTTAATCATAAGCTAGCATAAGGGAATACGGGGTCGAACTATACCTAGAAGGGCCTCTAATCGGCTAAACTAGGCTATAATCTCTAAAAGGATACTCAGGAAATAAAAACCCACCCTTGAATAGCATATTAACATTATACTACCATAATCAAGCACATTCTAGGAGAAGATTTAGCCTAGCCTACGTGGTGCAACCAGAAGTATGTAAAATCCTCTATATCGGAGCATTTCCCTTTTGAGAAGCTGCTGACCCTTGCTATTCTATCAAAATAATGTTGTATACATCAAGACAGGGATGTCGATACCCATATTGTGTATTAATGATTTGGGAAAAAATTGAGTTAAAAATTCCTTGTGAGTACCGCTTGCACAATCATGAAATAGAAATTGTCACAGTATCCCTCTCAGCTTAAAGATCACTTGCCCCAAAATTAGGTGTGATCCTAGCATAAAATAGTCCCACAACAGTCCCAACAATTCAAAGAAACAACATGGGAAATAGAGAATTATTCCAAATTTAAACTGAGAACTTACGAGAAAATAATGTTAAAATAGCCATTACGACGTTTGCTACTCTAACCCAGCCTCAGTTGATGATTCTCATGCTATTTTTGAGTTCCCAAGTCTCACAAATGGTGTTTTCGGACTTAGAATAATGGTTGAAGATGAAGTGAGATATTTATATACTTCCAAGGGTCCTTTGAAAATGCGGGATCCCTATCGCGAACATGAGAGCTGACTCAGACAGGCTTTCGCAAATATAATCGGTCCATCGCAATTACGATGAATAAGGCTGAACTGGTTAGGCCAGCCTCCTTTTCACAAATGCTATGGCTGGCTTGTAAATGCAGAGGTCAAGAATCCTTGACCCTCACGATCGTGAAGGCCAATTTTGGTCTGCACCAGGTGCATCAGCACCAACAACTTTGTTAAGTTGCAAATTCTCCGAACGGATCCTTGGGATTTGTTTGAAATATTGTGAATGCAAATGAACCTTGCTACCTTACCAAATTCGGCATTCCAAACTCAATGGAGCCATCAAAATTTCCATCCAAGGTTGTTTCGACAAAAAAGTGGATCGCACACCCAAGGGTCCGTTTTAACCAAAATGAGTCTGGAATTGTCGGCACCCCCACCAAGGGTCTCCCCTAGCCTAAAATTGACATTTTAAAACTAATTGAACTGTCAGAATAGGTATCAGAAACCATTTACCTGAAGTTTTGGCCCGAGACCATATTCTCATCTTCAAAAGCTCCAAAATAAGAAAATGGCTCTAAAAACCAAACAAATTATGCAGTAATCAAAATGTTAGCCCCAGCAAGTAAGAAATGAATTATGGCAGTTATAGGAAGGCTTTAAAAATAGAAAAAGCATGAAAACATAGAAAATGGCCTAGAGGGTCAATACAACATCCACTATAGTAATATCTCAATTGGATACTGAGTCCACATCTCATGCACGGTCTCTCAGATAACCTCATCGAATGGATGATGTTTCCACTGAACCTTAACCACAAGAATATATCTGGAATGCAATTGTCTGACATCTCTAGCCAAAATTAAGACTGGCTCCTCCACAAAGGTTAACCTCTCATCCAACTGCGTCGAGTCCTCATCAAAGTACCTGAGACTCATTGAGAATATAGTACTGCAAAATTAGTGCATGAAAGACTGGGTGAATGACTGAAAAGGCTAGAGGCAAAGCCAACTTATAAGCTGCCTCCCCAATAGTTTGAAGGCTTTCAAACGGTCTAATATACCTAGGACTGAGCTCACCCCTCTTCCTAGACATCATCACGCCCTTCATGGATGACACTCAAAGGAAAACCCAGTTACCAACTATGAATCTCAAGGTACGAAGCCTAAAGTCAACATAACTCTTCTGCCTGCTCTGAGGTTCCTATAGCCTTTCTTGAATCACCAAAACTCTGTCCAAAGAGTCATGAAGCAAATCTGTACCACAGGGCCTGACCACTAAAGTCTCAAACCAACCAACCAAAGATCTATAATCCCTACCATATAATGCCTCGAATGGTGCCATCTGAATAATTGAATGGTAGTTATTATTATAGGCAAACTCCCCTAACGCTAAAAACTTCTCCCACTAACCTCCAAAGTCCATAACATATGTGCGGTGCATATCCTCCAAATATTGAATAGTTTACTTTGATTGTCCATTAGTCTAGGGATGAAAAGTAGTGCTAAGATCAACCTGGTACCCAACTCCTCCTGAAATGTCCTCCAAAAGTTAGAGTGAACTGAGAACCTCTATCTGAAATAATAGAAATAGTCTCCATGTAGAGATGAACCACCTCTTAAACATAGATACAAGCCAACCTCTCAGCACTATAGGAAGACTAAATAGGAATGAAATGGGCAGATTTGGTCAACCGGTCTATAATGACCCAAATGCTATCAAAACCACAAGAAGTGTGAGGCAAGCCACCCATGAAATCCATAGTCATCTGCTCATGTTTCCACTCAGGAATGGGTAGCATCTGAAGCAAGCCACCTGGCCTCAAATACTCGGCCTTTACTTGCTGATAACACAAAGACCGAGCCACAAAGTGTACTATATCTCTCCTATTGCCGCTTTACTAAAAATATTGCCTCAAATCTCTATGTATCTTAGTTGTTCGAGGGTGAATAGAATACTTGGAGCTATGAGCCTTCCAAAGTATAAACTAAATCAAACCCCTTACCCTCGAAACACAAATAAGATCGTCGAATCTCAATATACCCTCAGAGTCTAAGGTAGCCCTCCTATACTCACCCTTCTGCACCACATTTGCCTAACCCAAATGGTATAGAATAGAGAGATCATAGTCCTTCAGCAACTCAATCCACCTGCATTGTCTTGAATATATCTTCCTCTGGGTGATAATGTACTGAAGACTATGATTTTCAGTGAATATCTCACAGCGAACAATCTATAAGTAATTCCTTAAAATCTTAAGCACAAAAACTAACGCCGCCAACTCCTAGTCATGGGTGGGATAGTTGCACTCGTGTACCTTCAACAACCTCATCGCATAAGCTATAACTCGGCCCTGCTGCATTATAACACACCCCAAGTCAACACTTGAAGCATCCCAATGCATAGTGAACCCCTCACACTTAATTGGAAGAGTCAAAATAGGAGTTGAAGTGAGCAAGTCTTTGAGCATTACAAAGTTAGCCTCACAGCTATTAAACTACTAAAACGGAACCTCTTTCCTAGTCAATTTGGTCATTGAGGCTATAATAGTGGCAAGTCTCTTGACGAACTGCCTATTGTAGGCTGCCAACTCGATAAAACTACAAACCTCGATCAGAGATATTAGCTTAGCCCAATCACAAATAGCCTTAATCTTTACTGGTTCTACCATGATCCCATCCTTGAACACCACATGCCCCTAGAATGCCATAGACCCAAGCCAAAACTTACACTTTGAGAATTTGGCAAAAAGCATATAATCTCTCAAAGTGTAAAGTACAGTCCTCAAATGCTGCTCATGCTCCTCCATACTCCTTGAATAGACAAGGATGTCATCGACAAACACAAGCATGAAGGGGTCCAAATAAGGCATGAAAATGTAAATCATCAAGTTTATAAATGCTACTGGGGCATTGGTCAACCCAAAAGACATCACCAGGAACTTATAATGGTCGTAGCTAACCTTGAAGGCTATTTTAGGGATGTCCTCTGCCCAAATCCTCAACTTATGGTAGGCAGACCTCAGATTAATCTTAGTAAACATGGTTGCACCCTAAAGCTAAATATTAAGCTCCTTAAGCTTGGCAGGAGCCATACAGTATGGTGCCATGAAAATTGGTTGGGTGCCCAACTCAAGCTTAATAACAAACTCAATATCACTCTTAGAAGGAAGTCCAGGTAGGTCGATAGGAAAGACATTAGGGAACTCATGGACTACAGGAATAGATTCAAGTGGAGGACTCTTCATCCTAATATAATAAACATAAGCAAGGTATGACATGCAACCCCTCGATATCAATCTACTGGCCCAAGTATAAGAAATAAACCCCATCGGCACATAACTATAAGAACCCTGCCATACAACTGAGGGTGTGCTAGGAATGGCTAAGGTAACGATCTTAGCAAAGCAATCCAAGATCGCATGATAGGGGGATAACTAGTTCATGCCCAGAATCACATTGAAATCCACCATGCCTAGAATAATAAGGTCAGCCTAAGTGTCATACTCCCACACATACATAATACATAATCTATAAACCCAATCCCCTACTAAAGAATCACCCACGGGAGTAGGTACATGTAAAGGTACAGATAATGGCTCCCAAGACAACCCCAACCGTGATGCATAATAAGTAGAAATAGATGAATATTAAGAACCCGGATCAAATAAAACATAAATTGGTTGATGGTATACTTAGATCGTACTTGTGAAAATAGCATTTGAAGCCTCAACCTCTGGCCTACCAGGAATAACATATAAGCGACCCCATTCGCCTCCAGACTGGGTGCCTACCCAACCACCTGTACAAGCTGCCTGAGGACCTCCTTTAGAACCCTATGGACCAACTCTGCAACCTTGTGCACCACCTTTAGCTGTAGAAAGAACTAATCTAATTGGTGGAACATTTTGTGTGGCTGGCTCAATCATCCCAAGGCTGGGACACTCTTTGGCGAAATGGACAATAATACCACAATCATAATATCCCCCAAACACTATGCTTTATCGAGAAGGTCCAGCTAATCCAAAATAGTCACCTTGACCGAAAGACCCTAACTGAACACCCCTCAAAGACGGACCAACACTATGTCCACTTAAGTTATGATAACTAGGCTGACCTACATCTAAAATCTGATGCGCTGCCATAATGGGCCTACTAGATTGACCCTGATAGTGATTATACTGATGTTGGGGGTATCTACTTGAAAACCTCTATATCTAAACTATGAGCTGATATGGCTCTCATTATAATTGTTTTGCTGTTGTAGCCTTTTATTGCTGCCCCCTTGGGTCTCGTTATGCATATCCTCCAAAGTCTGAGCATAGCAGTAATATCCATAAAAAATCTACCCACAGCTACCAGACTCTGAGTAGAAATGGAAAGTAGAAGTCTCATCCCTCTAATGAAACACCGAATACGCTCATACTCAGTAGGTAGAATCATAGTAGCATATCTGCCCAACTCATGGAACCTCGCCTCATATGCAACCACTATCATAAGCCCCTACTGCAACCCTATAAACTAATTCCTCAAACGATCGTGTAAGATGTGAGGCATATATTTCTTCAATATAGCCTCAAAGAACTGAGTCAATGACATAGAAGGAGACCCAGCTTGCCTGCAAGTACTATACCCTCTTCCATCACAATCTGGCTGCTCTATTAAACAGAAAAGTGGTGTAGTCCACACCATATGACTCTACCAGGCCTAAATTATGTTGCCTCTCCTCACAACTAGTAAGGAACTCAAAAGCATCCTCACTTGAGGCCGCTACAAATCTCCATGGAGCTAATCTCAGAAACTAGACCAACATCTTCTACTCCTCAAAAGTCATAACTGGTTGGGTTACCGCTAGCTGTAGGACTATCAATGCTGGTGGGGCCTCTTCTCTAGGAGCCATATCTGCAAGTTATACATCTAAACTAAGACCATCTTGGGCTATTGTCTAGGCCCCATCTGTCTATGGGTCACCTACCAGGTCCAATAATTATACTAAATAATCATAAAGAGCTGAAGAAGATATAAACCTAGGTTGGGCCTAGGCTGCCCCTGGCCCACCTACTGCTGTGGTGGCTGACCCTCTGGTGCTATCTCTGGATCGACAACAATAATAGGATATAGTGAAGGCTCTCTGGCCTAGCCTCGAGCTGGGGGCTGCAACTCTAGCCTGACCTCGACCTTTGGGTCGACCCATGCTTCTAATCGGTGACCTAGTTGTAGGCTCGAGGTCCTCATCCCCGGCCATCCTAGCCGTCAGTGAAAGATTAAAGAAAATAAGAATCTAGATATCAGTACAAACTAAACGCATGACTATGAATCAAAAAGATGAGATCTACCTAAAATGTCTTGTAGCCTCCCAAAGATAGGATACGAATGTCATCGTAATAATCTGTGGGACTCTACTAGAACTTGCTCTTAAACCGATAATACCAGTGAACCTAGGCTCTGATACCAAACTATCACAACCCAATTTCTCAAGTCATGATGGCACCTACTTTAACCCACTAGTAGGTAAGCCAAACGATAGCCTAGAATGGCGAGTAACTGGCTAATAAGTGTAAGATGAAGAAATAATGAAATAACTGCTATTATAATTGACAAGAAGAGAAAATATATATATACATATGCATACTATATAGAGAGGGAGGAGTACTAAAACACGCAAATGAGTTCCCCCCAAGACTTGGTAAGGTTAGTACAACAGCCACTAAGATAAAAAGAGAACTAGACACTGTCAGAATATACATCATAGTCTATAAATATACAAAATAAGACTATCAAAAATAGTAGAAGGAGCAGGATCAGCTTCAGACTTTGAAAGCTCACCCTATCTCTGAACAGCAGCACAGCCTGAGGATCTGGTCAATAGTGGTGACTCGTACTTGGATCTGCATCAGGAGAAAAATATGCAGAAGTGTAGTATGAGTACCAAACTACTGGGTACCCAGTAGGCATCATAGGCTAACTAAGATAAATTATAGTAAAAGAATAAATAAGATGCGAGTATGTAAATCTAAATAAATAATAAAGGGGAAAAAATAGAAATAATAGGCTGTACTAGGCAAATGTGCTAAGTTGGAAGCAATTAACTCAAAGTAATAATAAAAACCTAGTTATAACCTAACTGGGGCCCCCATAAGCCCAGAAGGGAAAAACAAGAAGAAATAAACCCAATCAAGCCCTCATAAGCACGATGGGTACAAGCAAAGAGTAACATTATTGTAAGGATGGGATGGCAATAATAATGAACGTAACACAAACCAACGTGGGTAAGTTGCATACCTGATACTCCTTCCCATCCAAAAACATAAATCTTACCAGTCTATACAAGATTTCCAAACCCAAAATAGTAGTAGTAAAGGTTGTAAATGCCAGACTCGAACCAGAACTTAGAATAATATCATGACAGAAAATGCCAAACTTGAACCAGAACTGATAAATAGTAACAATATATCGGGTGCCGGACACAAACTGAAACTACTAAGTAAGATAAAAGTAGAGACATTCTATAATTATAATCCAACCTAAGTCTATTTAATATCAAATCCAATTCTAGGTGGCCAAATCTCTTAAAGAGGAACGGGTCCCAGTTACTAAGTCGAAGTGTGTTGTTTGAGGTCAGATACTACCCTACCTGAGGTAACGAAGCTAGATAAGCTTTATTAAAGTGACTAAGTTAGAACAAAACCTAAGGAGTAGCCTAAGGAAGTGGATGGTGGTTATTTAGGTCATCAAGGAACTACTCTAGGCATTCTATCTTATAAAAGGTTGATGGGGCGTACTACCAGTCCCGAAAACCCATTCTAAGGCAAGCACCTACCCGAACCTACACCACAGTTTCTTAATTCTAACCCAAGGGACTAAGTAAGCTAAGTATATTCCTACCAGTTAACCATAAGCTAGCATAAAGAAATATGGGTTGATCCATACCGAGAAGGGCACCTTATCGGCTAAAATAGGCAATAATGGCTAAAAAGATACACAGGACAAAAGAACCAACCTAGGACTAGCACATTAACATTATAATACCATAATCAAGAACAATCTAGGAGAAGGTAAACTCAACAAACCTAGTTACCACTGGAAGCACATAAAATCCACTACACCAGAGTTTTTCCCTTAAGAGAAGCCTCCGACTGCTATCACGCTATCAAAATTTTCCCTTAACAATTTATAGCTTTGCTTGAAAGGAGATTGCTCTTGGAATTATGAACCGTAACTTGATTTTCCTTGAGACATGGAGTTGGGAGTTTGAGGGAGAAAGGAGAGAAATAAGAGAATTTCACATCAGTATTTCATATTATAAGAGTCGATTGGGATTGTTTTAAGGTGAGATGGATGGTTTCCAAGAAGTGAAATGACCAAAATGCCCTTAAAATAATCAGAGTTGGGAAAATCCCATGATTTTTTACTGTTGCTCAGTAAAATGTATATAACTTTTTACTCGGGGTTCGAATTTATGTGTAGTTGGTGGCGTTGGAAATAAAACTCAAAATTCTTTAATTTGATAGGTAATGAGTCACGTAACTCTACATATTCTAGGAGGAATGCTTGTTTGAAGTTGACCCTTCTATGAACCTATACTAAAACTTAATCGTTGAAGAACCTTTAAACTCAACTTCGTGCTAGAGATTTCTTATAACCTTAATTCACATCTAATACAATTAAAACACTAGAGGATTGATCTAAACACTTATATCTAATTAGAAATCATTTGGTTCTGGCCTAAACACATATGAAGAATGGTTCAAATTCTAGCCAGAAAGTGTGGGCTGTTACATTAATTATTTTAACGGAAAAGGGCCTAAAATGTCCTTCACCTATTGCAAATGGTACGAAAATGTCCTTCATCCACCTTTGGGCTCTATAATACCCTTCACATCCACCTTTGGGTTCCAAAATGCCCTTTATTTAACAATCCCAATACTAAATTAAAAAAAGGTTTCATTAATGACATGTCAACTTCCCATTGGCTCCTATTTAATTATTTAAAAAATTAAAAAAATCCACCCAAAAACTAATAGACTCAATCCAGATTATCTTGAAGTTCTACTTGTTTAAGCTTCGGCAAACTTAATATTCCTTTTGGAATCGACCTATTTAGATAATCTTCTCACATTCTAATCCTACTAAGTGATTGATACTCACCCAAAGATTCTAAAATTGGGCCAAACAAGCAGCTTCCGAGAGTGATCAATGTCTACAAATTGTTGTAGGTACACATGTTTGGAGATAATTTTTTTCAGTTCATTTATTGGTACTTATATCAAGGGTCTTTAACTTACGGTTTTTGTCTAAACCCATTGGAATATTTTCAATGAAGTTGTTTTCCCATAGCTGCAATACTTCCAGTTCTATACGCCTCAAAACTAAATTCCTCATCCTAAAATGTAAAACCCATAAAGCTAATTACACAAAATCTATCAGAGATCAAGAATTTCTTCATGTAATCCAAAAATTCAATCCCTCAGTCTAGTTTGAGACTCTTTTTTGCGGATTTAGAGAAATTGAATATGACCCATAGAACCCAAATCCTCATGAGATCAAGAAACAATCAAATTAGACACAAACTTAGATAATAATATTCAAATATTTTGGTGTATATTTTCCACAGCAAGACATAGAATCAAATTCAAAGCTGAAATCATACAGAAAAAATGCAACAAAATAAAAAAAAATACCCATGTGCAATTTTTAACAAAAATATAGTAATCAAGAATAAGTAGAATAATTATTCACCAGATCAAACACAAAAACAATGGGAAAAAGTGTAAACGAGAAAATGGGTTATTTAATATTTTAATTAATTAAATGGGCACAATGGAAAGTTGACACGTCATTAATGATTTTTTTAAAATTTAATATTGGGGTTATTAAATAAAGGGCATTTTGGAATCCAGAGGTGTATGTGAAGGACATTTTAGAGCCCAAAGATGGAAGTGAAGGGCATTATAGAGCTCAAAGGTGGATGAGGGACATTTTTGTACCATTTTCAATAGGTGAAGGACATTTTAGGCCTTTTTCCATTCTTTTAATAACTCATTAATCACATAATGAATTCTAACCATCTAATATTTCTTTGGACATGTGGCATAAATCCAACAAGGCATTGACCATTACTTGACATAATGCTACTAGTGGGGATCTCATCCCGTAATTTAAATATAAAGTAGTCACTAATTTGGTAAGTTTTTATTTGTTGTCAAATATAACTTCATAGTAAGTACATTATGAGGTATTTATACAAGTAGAAAGAGTACTACTCATAATCGTGACTTTGCAATCCTAATAAATGCATTCCCTATTCTGTACATCCCCCTCACAAAAAAAAAAAAAAAAAAAAAAAGAAAGAAAGAAAGAAAGAAATTATTACTTTACATGTGACTAAGCTAAACGATCAAAGTATTTTCTACGCAAAAATATTTATCTCTCCCCATATGAAAAATAACAAAAACGTTCTTTTAGGTTGACCCCTACCATTTTTTAAAAATGTAAAGAGACTTATATTTAATAACTATAAATCATAACAAAAGTAAGGATCATGACATATCATATGACTAGGGGTATTCAAATGAGACCGAAAAACCAATTCGGACCGGTAAATCGATTCAAAACCGACTTGATTTGATTTGGTTTGGTTTTAAAGTTTTACAAACCGATAACATTTAGTTTGTTTTGGTTTTAATCCTAAAAAAATCGAAACCAAACCGATAAAGATGTACAAACTAAAAATAATATATATATATATATATATATAGATCATTTCAAGTCTAATACTTATTCAAATAAATAAAATAAAAAATTGATCCATCTAGTCCTCCCTAGCCCATTTAAGTTTAAGCCTTTAAGGTTAAAACAAATAATTCTAGAAGGTGAAATAAAATTGATTAAAAGAACTAAAGAAGACACTTAGACAAAAGGTAAGACCCTAGAAAATTTGAGGATTGTACTCCACACTTTAAGAGATCATAGGATTTTTACCAAATTCTCAAAGTACAAGATTTGGCTTGAGTCCGTAGCATTCTTGGGGTATGTGGTGTCCAAAGATGGGATCATGGTAGACCTGATGAAGATTGAGTCCGTTCATGATTAGGCTTGGCCGATATATCTGATCGAGGTTCGCAGTTTTATTGGGTTGGAAGGCTACTACATGTGGTTTGTTGAAAGATTTCCCACTAGTGCTACCACTTAACAAGATTGACTAGGAAGGAGGTTCCATTTCTGTGGCTCGATAGCTGTAAGGAGAGCTTTCTAAAGCTCAAGGACTTGATCACTCCAGCTCCTATTTTGACTCCTTCAATTAAGGCCGAGGGGTGCAATGTGTATTATGATGCTTTTAGTGTTAGCTTGGGGTGTGTTCTGACTTATCCAATTAAGGCCGAGTTATAGCTTATACGTCAAGGTAGCTGAAAGGGCACGAACGCAACTATCCCACCCATGACTTAGAGTTGGCGGTGGTATTTTTTGTGCTTAAGATTTGGAGGCATTACTTTTATGGTGTTTGCATTGAGATATCCACTGACAATTATAGTCTTCCATACATTTGAACCAGAAAGAGCTTAATTTGAGACAACACAGATGGATTGAGTTGCTGAAGGACTACGATCTCTCTTTTCTATATCATCCGGCAAGGAAAATATGGTTGTGGATCCCTAAAGCTGAAAGTAGAGAGTACGGTAGCTTGTCCTTCTTTCAGTTTTGGAGCAACCATTCGCCTTGCTCATCTAATCCATATCCAACGTGATAATTTGTCTTGATATTTCATACCCCAGGAGGATTTTTTCTAGTGTTCAGTATAGGTCTGCCTTGTTAGAGTAGATTCGAGATAGGCAGTTTTTAAGATAGTAGGTTGTGTGGCATTCAAGAACAGGTTTGGAGGGGTGAGTCTAGGAGGGCTACCTTAGACTCTGAGGGTATATTAAGATTTGATAGTCGCATTTGTGTTCCGAGGGTAGGGGGTTTGATTTAGTTGATACTTTGGGAGGCTCATAGCTCCAGATATTCTATTCACCCCAGGAAAACTAAGATGTATAAAGATTTGAAGCAGCATTACTGGTGGAGCGGCATGAGGAGAGATATAGTGCACTTTATGGCCCTGTGTTTGTGTTGTCAGTAGGTAAAGGTAGAGCATTTGAGACTAGGTGGCTTGCTTCAGAGGATACCTATTCTTGAGTAGAAATGGGAGCGAATTACTATGGATTTAGTGGGTGAAAACGCTCAAATTATACTTCAAGAGTATAAGCGATCGTCATCAATATATTTTACCCAACAAGAGTCGGGGTTGAATCCACAGGGAATGAGAACACGACCTTCAATCTCAAGTGTTATGGACAACTAGAAGTTGGCTCGCAATACTATGATAAATAAAACAAGAAGTAAATTGGGGTTTTACTTCAAACACTTTGTAATTATCAAGTTAATCGCAAGTGAAATGTAAAATTCAAAGATTAGAGAAATAGAGTTAAAATCAAGTGTAAAATGTGACTTGGGGTTATTTTATTGTAAGGGTGAATGCATGTATGGATGATTGAACATTTGTCTAAATTCATCTAATAGTCATGGGTAGGCTAGATTAAAAGTATTTAGTGTTAATTTGTCAATTAAACACCAAAATCTCACAAGTGGGTTCTTTCGAACACCTCATAAGTGTAACTATATGAGCAAGCAAACACCTCAATTAGCATCCTTATGTCTAAGAGAAAATTAAATGATTAACATCAACTTATTGTTCACTCTTATTCCTCACCCTCATCCCCTTTCTCATGAATGATAAGGATTCTAGAGTTAACTAGAGTTTGCTACCTCTAATTTTAGATGAAAAACATAGAATAGGATCCAAACCCATAAAAATTAGCTAATTAGGAAGACAAATAAACAACGCCCGTACAATTATCACACCTTAATCAAGCATAACCCCAAGCAAAGAATTTAGTTACTTATAGAGAGAGAAAGAGGAAAATTACCCAAATTCTCATTCCATTCTTCCATTGAATCAAAGATTATCACAATAATTGCGATCCAAATTTATTAAAAGTCTAAAGAAAGTCACTAATTTCACTCTATGTTTCTCAAGCTCCAAAAAGTACAAAGATGGAGTTCTAGAGTTGAAAACCCCCTTTAAAGCCCCAAATTCACATTCCTCGAAATTATGAAATTGCTATAGCACTGGTCACCTGCTGGCGCAGGTGGAAGACATGTACGCGCATGTGGTCAAGGAAGCTGCTACTGCCTTATATCTTTATTAGCAACCTGCATGTGCAGCTCATGACATTCGTGCGCAGGTGGCCTCTAATCCTCCCATGTGTTAGTTTGAGCTCTTTTTCTTCACTTCACTCATTCTGATTTACTCATATGGATAGCTCGACCTAGTATTCATCCTTTACCTATACAAACAAGCAATATAACATGAGAATCACCTCAAATCAATGGAGAATAAGGGATAATTCAAGCTTATATGTGCTAAGAAGTTTGAAATTTGCCAACTTATCAACCCCCAAACTTAAACTATTTCTTGTCCTCAAGCAATCCAGAACGTTCATAATGAAAAAGGGTATTCTTAACTCTAAAACAACCACAAAAGACTACGCTAGACAACTAAGACCACAAAGTTAAATTGGTTCCTCCAATAAGTCACGACAAATAAGTAAATCACACTACGCCTTTCAAGAGCCAATTTTCATCAAGCAAAGGTGTAAGATATCAACAAGTAAGAGTTTCAAATCAAGATGCTTCTCAAGTTGTGACACAAGACCTTAAAAGATTGCCTCAATTTCAATTTTAATATGCCACTCACATGCAAGAGTTCGCTCCACTCATATAAGATAATGTAATTCAAAAGGAGCATAAAGATAGAAAATATTTTTGTTCACTCTCACAAAGAAATTCAAGTACAACAAGTAGAACCATAGGTTTGCCCTTTGTGTTATTCGCCACTAGTGGAGACCTTCAAAGTTTGAAGTCATCAAGGATTTGTGGTCATTGATGAAGGTTAGGTTGAGGGAAGGAATTTATGGATCAAGTGATTAGAATATCTCCCTAAACACAATCACTTTATCACTTCTTAGGCCCTCTTCTTTCAATTTTTCCACCTTATTCACCCTTGTTTCTTTTCTTTTGTTTCTTTTTTTTTCTTCTTTTAATCTCTAACCTCATTTTGCTAAACACACTTATGAACTCCCCTATTCATTTCCTTTATCATTTATTTCAAGAGATTTTCTACTCTTTAGCCATTCATGCCCCCCCCCCTCTTTGGTAAGCTTTTTCACTTTTTTCTAATCATTTTCTAAGGGCCAAGATCTATGCCTTCGCTTACAAGGACATCTATTTCCCCCCAAACTTAGGTTTTGAGTCCACCTTTCTTATTCTCACCATTATGAACCCCCCAAACTTAGGCCTTTGCCTACATTGGCCCACATTATAACCATGCGATGTGTTTAAGGAGGTCGGGTGCCAAAAAAAGGGATTTAAAAAGGGATAGGATGTCATAGTATGGTCATCACTAAGAAAGGAAAGAAAATGGGAAGAGGTTCAAATGGGTTAACTAGGGGAAAATGTTAAGGTGGGATTTAGGTCATGTGACGGTTCAAGAATGGCCTCGGGTCATCCTCAAAACCAAGCGTGGTCTCAAATTTCACCTTGAATACACTTGGGGAAAGTTCTAGACTACAATGTATGCACAAGAATTGATCAAAAACCTTACCCTATAAGGCACCATACTTCTTAAAATAGAAAGATAGTCTTCTAAAAAATTTGAGCAAATGAACTTGACAAACTACTCTGAGTTGGACACTCTTAAAAATTTGAGCAAATGAACTTGACAAACTACTCTGAGTCGGACACTCTTCTTTAGTGAAAAAAGAGCCAAAAATTGAATTTAAAGGTCACAACTCAAGAGAAAGCTTGAAACCTTTTTTCTCTTTCCTTTTCAAAAACTATTTTGCTTTACGCAAATCATTTTGCTTGCCACGATAAATTTTAGGAGGGTTCCTTTTAAACTTTTCCAACTACCACTTGACTCTAACTTAAGACAATGGTCATTTCCCCTAACAATATCGCCCGATCCATCTGTCATGGGGGAGTACCACTTGGTTCGACAAAGAAAAAAAAAATAACAAAAAGAAGATGCTCCTTGGGAAAGAACACAGTTTTGAAGAAAACCCTTGGAATTTATTTGACACGTATATACACAAGGCGAATAGAATGATACGCATGTTCAACATAGACATCACCCAAACAAGAATCAGTACGAAAAAAATGATATATGGGTCTCAAATAATAACAAGCGCATAATACGGGCCCGGCAAGGTCTAAAATCATAACCATCAAAACATGGGCTCGGGAAGGGTGATATTTAAATCAACATCATAAAGTAGGCCCAGCAAGGGCAATATCCGAATAATATCAAGAGAATATAGCAATAATCCAAATAATATCAAGAGAATGTAGCAACAGAATAATATTACAGACCAACAAATAAAATGTCGCACCCCCCAACAAAAAAAAGTTGCATTATCCCCAATGCAATAATATAGAATAAAAAAGAGGAGGATAAAGACTCTCTGAGGTGAAATAGGCACGCAGACCCATGTCATGTGAGTTCTGTAAGTGGTTGGCTACTGAAATACTAGGGGCCTACTCAGACTGGGCCCCTGTAACTGCAACTGAAGGAACATGCACATCTTCGGGAGGATGGGAGCTAGAACTAGAACCAACCATCCTCGCATACTGCTAATCAATAGACCAATGTTTGGATAGCTCTACCTATTGGGCCTCGGTGAGCCTCACACTCAAATCAATCCCCTTCTCCTCTCCCACAGTACAATGCCCGAACAAATCAGCAAATGGTAAAACTGGGCCAATAGCAACCTGTGGATGGTAACCTGAGCATCATCAAGAGTAAAGGAGGTATGGATTGACTGAAACTTTGAACGTAGGCTATCAAGATTAGTTCTCAAAGTGGCAACTGCCTTGCTATCCCTTATGACCTCAACCGCGACTAATCTTCGCTCATAGTCTGTCATTCAAGCACGAAGATGCTCAAGGCTCCTATTAATAGTTGTCTAAAAGAAATGGGAATATAAACAACCAATCGAGCAAGGGTACTATTGTTTGCCAAAGTCATAAAATCGACCGTAGCAAATGTAACAGTAGAATACCGTGGAGGATGAGTGGACTGAGTAGACTGAGTAGGAGGTGTTGTGCTCGAGGCAGGAGGTGCAATAGGTGGATCGATCACTGGAGTAGTACTACTAGAAACTTGGGGAAAATCTAATGAGAGTGAAGGCATAGGAGGGGTATGGGTTCCCTCGCGAATAGGTATGTCACCCAAATATGAACTGGAAATATCGGCAACCTTTCTTTTCTTTCCCATCGTATTATCATCATCTTGACTAGTAGTAAGACCAATAACCCCCTTAATTATCACTTTTGTGTCAATCCAAGGAAAGAGAGGAACTTTGGAATTGAAACACAACACCGATGTGAGAGCTGGAAAGGCAATAAGGTCTCAGGTTGCCTTGCTCGACTTTTGATCACATTGGCAATAATTTCTCTAAAATTTGTGTGACTACCACTCATGATGCAACCAACCGTGATAGCTCTATCAATCGTGATATCTTGATTATTAGTAGATGGAAGTAACTGATTATCCATAAAACCAAGCCTATATTTGGCCCCAACCGTAAGATCTCTCCTCTTAATTTGCCCTACCCCATTAGCCCAAAAAAGAAGACCCTTTGCAATGATTGGGGAAAGCCACAAGAATTGAGTGCGCCTACCTTTTACATTCTTTCTATATTCAGTGCTCGACTCACAATGGTGGTCAAAATAGAATTTGTTGATAGCCTCGAGTATGCAAGTTACCTCAAATCCTCTAATAAAGACACTCGACAAACATGGTTGCTTATCAATGGATTATTTGTTCTCGTGTTACATGTGTCAGATGTGGTAGGAGGCGTAAAATTCCCAAACAATCTTCGAAAAATAAAGAGGTGATGATGAACCACTTTCATCCATGAAAGCTTGCAAGCCATGCGCCTTAACTTGTTGCACAATCTTTGGGAAATGTTCTGAGACCCCTTTCAAACTAAATATATTCTCTAAATTGAAACCGCGAGTATCAACCCATTCTTTATAAAAGTCATGCATTCCTTCAAATCCGAACCGAATTTTATCTAAATCCTTAGCCGACCCCTTTGAAAGATCAATAGTGGTTTGGATATCAGGGGTTATGGAGGCCTCTTGATGATCCAGTGTCTTTTTCTTAGAAGTAGTAGCAATAGACTTGCCCTTTCCTTGGTGCTATCCTTCTTCTTTCCGTTAAGTCATCCCTAAAAAAATAGCAAAAAGAACCAAACAAAGCAAAGCAAAAGGTAAAACGTGTTTTTGAAATTCTTTATATATCATAAAAGAAAATAAAACTATGAGAAATGAGGTGAATGCAAGGAAAACTATTATATGAAAACACATGGGAGCAATAAAAAATGAAAGCATGAACAACCATCACATGCTACATACTTAGCATTTAAGCACACAATCAACTCATGACCCTCACATGAACAAAAATGACGATTTGCCCTTAAGAATCGTGTCACTCCGTCTATCATAAGGAAAAACATGCATATTTGTCAACGAGGTTACTTAGACTTCACCCATGAGTTCCAAACAAAACAACCAAAACAACAAAGGTCATGGAAGACTAATTGAAGAAACACACTTTACCAATCTTAAACTACAGGTGTACACTCCTTGGAATACTAGTTAACTCACATTATAACTAAATAAATAGACAAATGATGCCCCAAAATTAAATTCAACAACTACTAGTAACAATCACGCCAAAAACATCTCATGAGCATTTCAACAAACACTTGTTGTACATTACAAAATGAACTTGGTAAATAATGAGGATGACACTTTAAGGGCATTCCAAGTTATTTTTATCAACTCCAAAAAATTAGAAACACTCATTCATTGATGAAATATTACTCAAAATACGCACAAGAAACCTCAACTAGCTCTCTTAGATCACCCACAAAGAGAAAACACAAAGAAAAGTTCATATGGGAATTTTATCAAACACATGGGGTGCATAAAGTTGGGTACTCAAGAGTTCCCCAATTTGCATATAAAAAATGACACCCATTCCAAATAATCCACAAAAACATCAATCTTACACCAAAAGCAACTCAAATAAACCAAACCATCACAAGAAACTAGCATATGATATGGTTCATCATTTTAACCAAAGAGAAATTGAGTAAAAATTGTAAAACGTGAGCTTACCAAACCAATTAAAGATGCAAGATAATGTCAAGAGAATTACAAGATTAAGGTGATGATGTGTAAGTGTTCTCTTGAAAGAAATTTGAAGAATTTTTGAAGTGTGAAGAAAGAGAAAATTTTAGAAAAGAGAGAAGGAAAATCGGGTTTTATGTTGGTGTGTGTAGTGTGGACTATCAAATTATATTGGTATAAAGAAGAGTGAAAATTTAAAAAAGGTAATGGGCCAACCGGGTCGGGTCAGCCCAAAAAATTAATGAGAAGTGTGTTTGCACCAAGACTCACATGCGCCCTACCCGGCGCACACATGTGGTAATCTGCGCACGTAGGTGAGCATTGGGGGCTGGGGCAGAATACCTGGACATTTGGGACAATCTTCGAAGCCACCTGCGTGGCCAGCTTGCATACGCAGATGCCTAGCCTGTGCCCGTAGGTGGCTAATATGGCCTAAAACAGTATGCTAACTCCCATTGCTAGTCACATACGCCTCAACATGCGTGGGCATGCGAACATGTACGCTAGCGGGTGCCCAAATATGGTCAAAATAGTGTGTGATGGGCCCCATACTTAGAATTTTTCACCTGCATTCACCAAAATGACCTAAAATTAGTACTTAAATAAATATAAAATGACTATGAGTAACCCTGGGTTGCCTCCCAAGAAGTGCGTTAGTTATCATCGTGGCACAACGTTGTTCCACATCACTAAGCATCCTTGAAACGGAGCAACTCAACCTTGGCCATTACGGGTCCACCCCACATAAAAATATTTTAACCTTTGACCATTCACTCTGAACCTTCTCTTCTCATGATCCTCCAATTCAATAGCCCCACTCGGGTAGACACTCATCACTACAAAAGGGCCCACCACTTAGAGTTGAGCTTACCCACAAAAAGCTTTAACCTCTAATTGAAGAGTAGCACTTCATCTCTTTTCAAGATCTTAGAATCCTACCACTTCTTCATTCTTTCATTGTAAAGCATCGAGCTCTCGTACGCCTTAAGACAAAATTCTTCTAGCTCATGTAACTTCTCCACTCTAGACTTGAAGGCAACCTCCCAATTCATATTCAAATTACGTAAGGCCCACAACGCCTTGTGCTCTAAATCAATGGGAAGGTGACAAGCTTTTCCAAACACCAATTGATAAGGCGATATATCAATAGGAGTTTTGAAAGTGGTTCTATAATCCAAAAGAGCATCATCTAATTGTCATGCGCAATTAGTATGTCCCACATTCTCTGTTTTCTCTAAGATTGACTAGATCTGTCTACTGGAATCCTCTACTTGGCCACTTATTTGAGAATGGTATGGGGTTACCACCTTATGATTCATCCCATACTTATCAAGCAAAGCACCAAATACCCGGTTACAAAAATGAGAGCCACCTTCACAAAGGATGGCCCGGGAAGTCCCGAACCTTGTAAAGATGTATTTTGTTAAGAAGAACGTGAAACTTTTTCTCTTGTTGTTCAGCAAAGCAATGGCCTCCACCTATTTTGACATATAATCAACAACCACCAATATGTACTTGTTACCATACGAGCTCACAAAAGGGCCTATAAAACCAATGCACCACACATCAAATAACTCTACTTCGAGGTTAGGCTTCAAGGGCATCTCATGCATCCTTGAAATGCTACCTTGCTTTTGGTATTGCGTACAAGATTTCACCAAGTCGTAAGCATCTCGATGAATGGTAGGCCAATAAAACCCACTTTGAAGCACTTTCGCTATCGTTCTCACACCAACATGATGGCCACTGAATGGAGATGAGTGACAAGCCTAAAGAAAAGATTTCATCTATTCTTCCATAACATAACGACGTATAACTCCATCCACACACTCCCTAAAGAGATAGGGGTCGTCCTAATAGTATATTTTCACATCATGGAGGAATAATTTCCTTTGATGGTTGCTTAATCATCGGCAAACAACCTACTCACTGCATAATTTGTGAAATCGGCATACAATGGTGGTGTACTCCCCTTTAAGCTCATAACAAGCTCATCAGGAAACATATCATCAATTTCAAGCTCGCCCCACTTTTCTTCATTTGCCTCACACGATAGGTAATCCGCTACTTGGTTTTCACATCCCTTTTGATCCTTCACTTTAAAATTGTATTCTTGAAGTAGTAGAATCCACCTTATCAATCGAGGTTTTGCTTCTTTCTTGGCCATTATATACCGTAAGGTGGCGTGATCGGTATGCACAATAACTTTCATGCCTAACAAGAAGGCTCAAAATTTTTCAAACCCATAAACTACCACTAGTAGTTCTTGTTCCATAACCGTATAATTCCTTTGTGCATCGTTCAATGACTAACTAGCATAGTAGATATGATGAAAAAGTTTCTCCTTTCTTTGACCAAGCACCGCACCTAGTGCAAACCTACTTGCATCACACATGAGCTCAAAGGGTTGTGACCAATCAGGAGCCACAATAATAGGAGCCGAGACAAGCTTCTCTTTAAGGTAATTGAATGCCCTCAAACACTCCCCATAAAATTCAAACTTCACTTCCTTCTCGAGGAGCTTACACATAGGATGTGCAATTTTAGAAAATTTTTTAATGAACCTCCTATAAAAACTTCTTACCTCTTGATAGATATTGGAGGAGGTAGCTTAGCAATGACCTCCACTTTAGCTTGATCTACTTGGATTCCTTGGCCCAAGATTTTATGTCCAAGAACAATCCCTTCCTTTACCATAAAGTGACATTTCTCCTAATTCAACACAAAATTATTTGCAACACACCTTTCAAGCACCTTCTCCAAGTTTTCAAGGAAATCCTCAAATGTATCACCAACAACTAAGAAATCATCCATAAATACCTCCATCGTATCCTCCACCATTTTCTAAAATACAAAAAGAATACACCATTGAAAAGTGGTTTGTGCATTGCATAGCCCAAAGAGCATGCACTTGAAGGCAAATGTTCCATAGGGACATGTGAATGTAATTTTTTGTTAATCTTTGGGGGCTATTGATATTTGATTATAGCCTTAGTATCCGTCGAAGAAGCAATACCAACACCCACAAACCTATCAAGCATTTGGTCCATGAAGGGCATGGGGAAGTAGTCCTTCTCCGTCCATGAATTCAACTTTCGATAGTCAATACACATCCTCCAACCCATGACCGGACGGATGGAAATGAGATCATTGTTCTCATTTGGGACTACCGTTACACTACCTTTCTTGGGAACTCATTCGATTGGGCTCACCCACTTACTATCCGAGATAGGATAGATGACACTCGCGTCAAGCCACTTGATGATTTTTTTCTTTACAACCTTTTGCATAGGAGGGTAGGGAGGCCTCCCCAATTGGGTTTCAAGTTGTTTTATTTAGGCCGAGTGTGAGGTGACAGTTTGGTTGAGTTGTGAAAAATTGTGTTTTATTTCTTAAATCATCTTATCATTTCCTTCAACACTTAAAAGGATACGAGCAAACACATCTTCATTTTTAAACTTTTCTGGATCAATGGTGCTTCCTTTCTTACCCTTGGCTCGATCATGTGGAGGAATATACCTATCATAGTTCCGATCTTTATCTCACCAATCACGGTCCCTATCTTTTCCTTATCCTTCCATTCTCGATCTCTATCATGATCTTTTCACTGACGATCTTTCCTAGTCTCTATCCTTCTAACCTTGATTCCCACCTTGCCTTTGATAAGTAGGTCAGGAATCCCCCATTTGACTTGACATAAACCGAATTTTTTCATCAAGAGCTTCTGCTTCATCATCATCATATGTCTTAGCACCCTTACAAGCCACATCATTTACAACTTTTGGAGTTGAACTCATGACATATTTGGTGAGGAGGTCTAGTTGGGCCATTACCTTTGGCATATTCTCATCTCTCTCCTCATCCTTATTTTTTTGTTGTTGGCTCACAAAAGATACGGTGGAAGCCCCCGCGGCCGCCTCAAAATCTTTTTTATGCCAACCTCAACTTTTTTTAGTGACTTGGTACAATAATGTCGATGCAACACCATAAGTTTGTTTCACTAAAGATCTTCCAGCAGTATTGTCCGCAACCATTTTGTTAAATTGATCTAATGCTCGATAAAAGATTTGGAGGAGCATCTTATCCGGAACCTCATGAGTGATACATTGCATCAACTTCTTGTTAAACCTTTGCTAAGCCTCATGTAATGGTTTTCCATTCAATTGGCAGAAGTTAATAATTTGATCCCTCAATTGTAACATTCGGGATGGTGGAAAGAATCTATCCAAGAATGCTTCTGTTAATTCCACCCATGTAGTTGTTGAACCAGTGGGCAATTATCTAAACCAGTTGGCATATTCATGGGCTTGATCCCCAAATAAACCCTTTATTTGAAGTAGATGGAGCATTACACTAGTAATATGGAACACTCCATTGACTT
Organism: Capsicum rhomboideum; assembly: GCA_031232105.1. Classification (NCBI taxonomy): domain Eukaryota; kingdom Viridiplantae; phylum Streptophyta; class Magnoliopsida; order Solanales; family Solanaceae; genus Capsicum; species Capsicum rhomboideum. The sequence goes on along the minus strand of CP124719.1, from coordinate 38,201,611 downwards.
CCGCGGGTGGAATGCGGATGGCTCACAATGCTATGATAAATAAAAGAAGAAATTAAATTGGGGGTTTAATTCAAACACTTTGTAATTATCAAGTTAATCTCAAGTGAAATATAAAATTCAAAGATTAGAGAAATAGAGTTGAAATCAAGTGTGAAGTGGGACTTGGGGTTATGCTATTGTAAGTGTGAATGCATGTACGGGTGATTGAACATTCGTCTAAATTCAGCTAATAGTCATGGGTAGGCTAGATTAAGGACCTATTTGGAAAGCCACCTTGGTAATTGAATTTGGTGTAATTAGGTGTAATTACACTGTCTGACATGTTTGGTTGGCCAGATAATTACTTGGTCAGCAGGTAATTGGGTGTAATTGGCAGGGGTAATTACACTCTCCAATTCACAGGGGGGAGCTACGAATTGCTGGTAGTTACATGGAGTAATTACAAGTTGATTACTTTTTAATTTATTCCTTTTATGTCTATTTTTATTTTTTTTGTTTTAATTTATTTTAAATTATTTCTATTTTTATTATTCTAATATTTTTTATTTTATATTATTAATATTTTATTTCCTTCTCATTTTCCAACCTTTATTTCTTGTGATTCTATGTAATTTTTTGTATTATCTATTTTTTATTATTTTATATTTATTTTTTTCATTTAATATAATTTGGTTAGTATTCTAATTTTTAGATTAAGTAGAATTCATTGTTGAATAAGGTTATAGAGTTAGGTTTTCCTTTTCTTTGAATTCTATTTACGTTATGTTGAAATTTGACATAAGAGTATTATTTCTTTTTTCTTTTAATTTTGAACTTATGTTATATTTTCAGTTTCTATTTATTTGTTTTACTAGTATTGACATGATATTTTACATTGCAAGTCATTCATTTTTTAGTTCATTCATTTTTTAGTTAGAATTGATAGATTATCTTTTTGTCAAATGTTTTAATAATTTATGACATTATATTTATAATATTAATCTTTTTGTTAAACATGCATTTCATGATGTTCTTAAAAATCATGTACTTTATATTTTTATGATTAATTTAATTAAAATATACAAGTTTGAAAAATATAAATCAATAATTTTTTTATAAGAACATATGTTTATTCATTAATATATTTCAAAAGACAATATATATACACACACACACAAACACACACTAGTTTGAAAAATTTAAATCAATGATTATTTTATAAGAACATATGTTTATTCATTAATATATTTCAAAAGAAAATGTGTGTGTGTGTGTATATATATATATATATATATATATATATATATATATTATATATTATATTAAATATTTAATCTAATATCATTTCTAAAGGCACTTATTTGTCTAATATAAATTTTTAGTTTTTGATAATTAACTTTTATTTTAAAAATTGAATATAACCATGTAATTACACTAGTGCAACCAAACAGTACACTTGTAATTACACTATAATTACATTGTGGCAAACAAATAGGTCATCGTAATTACTAGGCACCAATTCCAATTACCAGGTGGCTTTCCAAGTAAACCCTAAGAGTATTTAGTGTTAATTTGTCAATCAAACACCAAAATCTCACAAGTGTGTTCTTTCGAACACCTCACAAGTCTAACTATATGAGCAATCAAACACGTCAATTAGCATCTTTATGTCTAAGAAAAACTATTAAATGATGAACATCAAGTTATTGTTCACTCCTATTCCTCACCATCATCCCCTTTGTCAAGGATGATAAGGGTTCTAGAGTTAACTAGAGTTTACAACCTCTAATTTTAGATGAAAAACATGGAATAGGAGCAAAACCCAAAAAAATTAGCTAATTAGGAAGACAAATAAACAACAACCATATAATTATCACACCTTAATCAAGCATAACCCCAAGCAAAGAAATTAGCTACTCATAGAGAGAGAAAGAGGAAAATTACCCAACTTCTCATTCCATTCTTCTATTGAATCAAAGACTATCACAATAATTGAGATCCAAATTCAATAAAAATCTAAATAAAGTCACTAATTTCACTCTTAGGGTTTCATTTTATGTTTCTCAATCTCCAAAAAGTACAAAGATGGAGTTCTAGAGCTGAAAACCCCCTTTTAAAGCCCCAAATTAACGTTCCTTAAAATTATGAAATTGCCACCGCACTGGTCACCTGCTGGCGTAGGTGACAACGCAGGTGGAATACATGTGCACATATGTGCTCAACGCAGGTGCTACTGGCTCACAGCTTCATTAGCCACCTGCGTGCGCAGTTCATGACATGCGTGCGCAGGTGACCTCTAATCCTCCCATGTGTTAGTTTGAGCTCTTTTTCTTCACTTCTCGCATTTTGATTGACTTCTATGGATATATCAACCTTATATTCATCTATTACCTACACAAACAAGCAATATAACATGAGAATCACCTCGAATCAATGGAGAATAAAGGACAATTCAAGCTGAAAAGTGATAAAAAGTTAGCAATTTACCAACTTATCAGTTGGTGGATTGCCTCACACTTCTCATGGTTCTAATAGCATTTGGTTCATCATAGACCAGTTGACCAAATCTGCCTATTTTGTTCCTATTCAATCTTCCTAAAATGTCAAGAGGTTGGCTCGTATCTATGTTTGAGAGGTGGTTCGCCTCCACGGGGTGCTCGTGTCTATTAATTCAGATAGAGGTTCTCAATTTACCATCAACTTTTAAAGGAAATTTTAGAAGGATTTGGGTACCCAGGTTGATCTTAGTACCACTTTCCATCCCCATATTAATGGGCAATAGGAGCGAACTATTTATAGGTCAGTGGGAGAATTTTTTAGCCTTAGCAAAGGTTGCCTATAATAATAGCTACCATTCGAGTATTCATATGGCACCATTCGAGGCGTTGTATGGTAGAAATTGTTGATTTTTGATGGGTTGGTTTAAGACTTCAGAGGTCAGGACTCGTGGTACTGATTTGCTTTGTGAGTCTTTAGGCAGGTTTCGGGTGATTAAGGATAGGCTATGGGCAGCTCAGAGCAGGCAAAAGAGTTATGTTGATCGTAGGCTTCACGCCTTAAGATTCATAGTTGGTGATTGGGTTTTTCTTGAGTATCGCCCATGAAGGGCGTGATGAGGTTCCAGAAGAGGGGCAAGCTTAGCCCCGGGTATATCAAACTGTTTGAGATCCTTCAATTATTAGGGAGGTAGATTATGAGTTGGCTCCGCTTATAGCCTTTACATCCATTCACCCAGTCTTTCATGTATCGATGTTGTAGCTCTATATTCCCGATGAGCCTCATGTGCTTCGGTAGGACTCAATTCAGTTGGATGAGAAGTTGACCTTTGTGGAGGAGCCAATCTCTATTCTTGCTAAAGCTATCAGATGGTTACATTCTAGAGATATTCTTATGGTTAAGGTTTAGTAGAGACACCATCCAGTTAAGGAGGCTACCTTGGAGACTGAGCATAAGATGCAAACTCGGTATCTAGTAGAGATATTCTTGTAATGGATGTTGTAATTACCTTCTAGGCCATTTTCTATATTTTCATACTTTTTCTATTTTTAGAGCCTTCCCATATATGCTCCAAGTTATTTATGACTTGGTGGAACAAACACTTTGGTTATCGGATAGTTCGTTTGGTTTTTAGAGCCACTTTCCTATTCAAAGCTTTTGAAGTTGAGAATATGGTCCTGGGCCAAAACTTTAGGTAAATGGCCTCAGATGCCAATTTTGAAAGTTCCTCTAGCTTTGGAATGTTAATTTTAGGCTATAGGACCCTTGGTTTGGGTCCTGAGGCTTTTAGACTCATTTTGGGTTATTGGGTTGATTTTGGTTAAAATGGACCCTAGGGTGTGGGACCCACTTTTTGTCAAAACGCCCTTGGATGGATATTTTGATGGTTCCATTGAGTCTAGAATACCAAACTTTGTAGTGTAGCATGGTTTTTTTGCATTCACAGGATTTTGCACAAATCTCAAGGGCCCATTCGAAGAATTTGCAAGTTTGCAAAGTTGTTGGTGCTGATGCATTTGGTTCAGGCCAAAATTGGCCTTCGCATTTGTGTGGACTTGTCCACGATTGCGAGGGTAAAGGATTCTTGATCTCTATGTTCCCGGTCTAGCCTTCACGTTTGTGAAGAGGAGGTTGGCTGACCGGTCCAGCCTTATTTATCACTATTGCGACGGACTGGCCGAGTTCGTAAAGGCCTGTCCGGGTCAGCTCTCGCATTTACGACAAGGGTCTTACATTTTTGAAGGACCTTTTAATGAAAATAACAACAACAACATACCTAGTATATTCCTACAAAGTGGGGTCTGGGGAGGGTAAGTGTACGCAGTCTATACCACTACCTCAGAGGTGAGATAGAGAGGATGTTTCCAATAAACCCCAAGTCAAGATAAAACAGTCTAGAATTACCATACACAATAATAACATATAAAGGACTCACCAAGTACTACGACAAATAATAAAACACTCTGAAATAATACTAGTACTATTGTTACTAGCACGGATAACAAAACAAAATCCACCTACCTATTAGTAATGACGCACTCCTTCATACTATCCTTCTACCTTAATCCGCCTCCTCCACACCTTCCTATCTAAGATCATGTCCTCAATAGACTGAAGTTGCTCCATGTTATGTCTAATCACCTTACTCTAATATTTCTTTTATCTACCTCTACCTCGCCTAACTCCATCACTAGAAAACCTCTCATACCTCCACACTGGGGCATCTGCGTCCCTCCTCATTATATGTTCGAACCATCTCAACCTCGCTTCCCTCATCTTGGATTCCACCGAATCCACTCCCATCTTACCTTGAATAACCTCATTCTAACCCTATATTTCCTATTAAACCCATACATCTACAGTAGCATTCTTATCTCCGCCACCTTCTTCTTTTGAATGTGAGATTTCTTAATAGGCCAACACTCTGTCCCATACAACATAGCCAGTCTAACCACCACTCTGTAGAACTTGCCTTTGAGTTTAGGAGGCACCTTAGTCACACAAGATCCCAAAATCAATCCTCTATTTCATCCACCCTACCCTAATTTGACGAGTGACATCCTCATTAATCTTTCCATTCTCCTGAATCATAGACCCCAAATACTTGAAACTATTTCTCTTCTAAATGGCCTGAGTATCAAGCTTTACAACCACATTAGTCTCATGTAACACCTCATTGAACTTACACTATTATGGTATTCTTTTGAGATTGGACCACGCTGCCCAATTTTGGGGTAAGTGATCCTTGAGCTGAGAGGGATGCTGTGATAATTTAAATTTCATCATGCTTCAAGCAAACTGCACGGGAGAATTTTAGCCCAATTTTTGACCCAAAGCATAAATATGCAATATGAATATCGATATTCCTGTCTTGACATGTAGTTTTTTGGTTAACGTGGCAGGGGTCGGAGGCTTCTCGGAAGGGAAAAGCTCCGGTGTAGAGGATTTTATGTGCTTCAGGCGACAAACAGGTGAGCTAGGATTACCCTTCTCCTATACTATGTTTGATTATGGAATTAGAATGTTAATGTGCTAGTCATGGGTGGGTTCTTATGGCCCGGGTATCCTTTTAGCAATTATTGCCTATTTTAGCCAATTAGGGGCCCTTCCAGGTTTAGTTCGGCCCCGTATTCCCTTATGCTAGCTTATGAATAACCGGTAGGAACAGACATACCTTAATTAGTGCCTTGGGATATAATTGAGAAACCGTAGTGTAGGTTCGGGTAGGTGCTTTCCTTAGTTTGAGTTTTTGAAACTGGTATTGGGCCCCACCAGTCCTTCATAAGGTAGAATGCCTAGAGTAGTTCCTTGTTGACCAAAATGACCACTATCTACTTCTTTAGGCTACTCTTTGGGTTAGTCACTTTAATAAAACTTATCTAGATTTGTTACCCCGGATAAGGTAGTAACTGACCTCTAATTGCACCCTTCAACTTAGTAATCGGGACACATTCCTCTTTAAGAGATTTGGCCTCCTAGAATTGGATTTGATATTAAATAGACTTGATTTGGACTATAATTAGGGAATGTCTCTACTTTTAGCTTACTTAGTAGTTTCGTTTCGAGTCCGGCACCTGACACATTACTACTATATATCATTTCTGGTTCTAGTTCGATATTTTTTACCATGATATTATTCGTTGTTTCGGTTCGAGTCTGACATTTATTACCTTTACTACTGCTAATTTGGGTTCAAAAATCTGGTAGAGACCAGTAATATTTGTGGTTATGGCTAGGAAGGAGTATCAGGTACGCACCTTACCCACGTTGGTTCATGTTACGTTCATTATTGTTGTCATCCCGTCCTTACATTAGTGTTACTCTTTGCTTGTACCCACCGTGCTTATGGGAGATCAGTTGGGTTTATTTCTTTATATTTGTGCCTTCTGGGATTATAGGCGTCCAGTTAGGTTATAGCTAGGTTTTTATTATCGTTTTGAGTCAATTGCTTCCTACTTATCGCATTTGCCTAGTATAGCCTATTATTTCCATTTATGCCCCTTTATTATTGACTTAGATTTACATACTCGCATCTTATTTATTCTTTTACTGTAATTTAGCTCAATTGATCTATGATACCTATTGAGTACTCATGGTTTTGGTACTCATACTACACTTCTGCATCTTTTTTCCCTTATGCAAATTTGAGTATGAGTCACCGTTGTTGACGACATCCTTAAGTTGTGCTACTATTCGAAGATAGGGTGAGCTTTTAGAGTTTGGAGCTGATCCTCCTCCTTTTGTTGTTTGTGATAGTCTTATTTTGTATATTCAGAGACTATGATGTATATTTTTGACAGTGTCTAGTACTCTTTTTGTCTTAATGGCTCTGGTACTGACCATACCAGGTCTTGGGGGGAACTCATTTTTTTCATCCTCCCCCTTTGTATAGCATGCATATGTATATATATTATCCTCTTCACATCGATTATTATTATAGTTGTATGGTTATTTCTTCGTCTTTCGTCTATTAGCCCTTTACTTACCTTCCGGGCTATGATTTGGCTTACATACTGGTGGGTTAAAGTAGGTGTCATCTTGACTTGAGAAATTGGGTCGAGATATTGTGTTACATGCACCATTCCATAGTAAATAAAAGGGGGTTAAAATATTGTGTTCTGATGGGGTTAAGGATTCACTTGGTAAGGGGTAAGTAGGAGGGTCCATGTGACAAACACATACAAGTATAGGGGCCTCCGAGGCTATTCTGCCTTAGTAGAATGTGGTTTTCTGATTACATAATTTAGGACACGATATCTATTCGCATTTCAAAATTCACCTCCTTGCAATATGCTCTCATGACGCTAAGAGATAATCTATATATGTCATATTTGTGTAAAAGAGTAGACGAAAAATGAAGAAAAAAAATACTTAAGGCATGATATTATCACTATATAAAAAGAGTGGTTGTAGGCCATGAAATGGAAGTAAGGACTATGGATCTAAACATGGAAAATGGAGAAATCCACAATGAAATGTATGGAGTGGATGTCACATTTACTGATCATACATTTATGGAGAAGAATAAGTAGGAATACAGATTTAAGAAAGAAACCATGGACCAAGGAAAATTTATGGTTCGTGGATAAAACCACGGTGGCAGCCAAAATATCCCAGATAAAATTCACCAAGGTCTTAAAGTCAAACCACGGATCATGGATCAATGTACAATTTGTGGATTGTGTCAGCGAGTACTTTGATTATTTAAGGATTTTAAGTTTGTGGGATAGTGTAAATACCTTTCATAGGTTTTTAGTAATAGAGAGTTACAAGAATCATGATAGTTTTAATTTTTAATAGTTTTCTCTCTAGTTTTCAAAGTATTTGTGAAGAACGAAGAACGTCAAGTTAGTCTTTTAATCTTTAATTCAAGATGATCAATTTAATTAATTTTGTTACTATTTTTCTTGCACTGTGAGTGGATAAATCCTCTACTGAAGTTGTGAACTCAATGGCAGTTTAGATATTATAAGATTTTGAGTGATTTATTTGTCGTGCCATACTTTTTTTCCACGAGTACTAGCATCATCTATCTTTTTTTTTTTCAGGAGAACAGAGTAACTAATCTTGAAATTTAATTTTTAGCTGTACATTTGCATGATTAATTTCCTTCCTTATAAAAATATCTCAATCATGTAACATATTTGTTACACCACGTGTGTTTGAGGTTACTTTTTTTTTTTTGTAATACCTCATAACTTAAAGTATGAGTGTGACTTGTAAACATGAATGAATTAGTGTGAAATTGAGAGAATAAGGATATAAATTGGTAATTATACCAAGGAACACCTATATTATGTCAGTGTAAGTGCTAGACCAAAGTTAGAGGCCAAAGGGTGTATTGAAACAGAAATTCAAGTTGAATGTTTCATTATGGGAAATTATTCTAAATAATCTCATTCGATTTGATTATAAATGAACATACCTCTCAATATATAAGGAGTTAGAGGTCCGTCTACCTATCAAAATAGAGATCCTTCATTCTAGTTTTCAAGAAATAAATCTCTCATCGAGCTTGAATCAAGAAATTATGCATATTTTTCCACGTCTCTACACAATACCTAAGTGTAACCATGTTATGGACTTCATCCAAGTAAATGAACAAAAGAGGTGGGGGTCTTAAACCTCCACTTCCATGTAAAAATGGAGGAAAGGAGAAGAAAGATTTGTCTTTGATAGTGGCCACCACCTCAACTTAGCATTTAATGATTAATTAATATGATGATAGTGATTTTCTTTTTATGATGGCCAATTTGTCCACCTCAAGCCTCTCAAATACAAACTTTCCTTTGATTTTTTGATCTAAAGTTAAAGCATGCATATCAATTTCTATATACATACATACATATATATATATATATACTAGTATCATGGCACGTGTGTTGCACGGGATTCTTGAGACGTAACGATAAGATGAGTATACAACACTTGATATTACAGCGTGCCATATTTTAAAAATAATATCAATTTGAATAAGTTATTAAATTGGCTTTAAAATTATACATGAATGAATATAGAAAACAATTTTCTGAAATTCATGTTGATAGTTGACTTCCATCATGCTTACCGATGTCAAGTAACTTCCATATTGTCTGTATCTATACATATGAAAATCCAACTTTAGTTAGAATTTGAACTTTTCCTATACTCATGTAATCAAACATATCTACATATTACTTCCATATAGATGATATTTGGGGTGTATGTTCCTTTCATTCATTTGGGTTGCTCTGTTATAATCAACAATATAGTTGTCGACATGGAAATTCTTCTTAAAAGTGCAACATATGTCTGCCTATATGAGAAAACATGTTTTTGGCAGATACAGTCCAAAAGTGGGAATTGTTTTTCTATGTGCTTTGTTTACCATTATTGCAAAATATAAATATACTGGAAATTGTTTACAAACAATTTTGAATGGATACCCTTCATTTTTCAGTAGGAGGATGTCACGCCCCGAATCCCATCGGGACGGATTGGCACTCGTAGCCGACAAGGCCCGAGAGAACCAAGCTTTAACTCTATGCAATCACATTCATGCCATAAGAAACCCATAATCACATAATAGCTTTAGACACCAACAATGGAATTCATGGAACATGATATATATATTCACATATGCGAAACTTGGCCGTTGAGGCCACCAAGTCAAAAACGACATATACCTTTTACATTCATACACCCACATCTGTCTACAAAAGCCTCTAACAATGCATTGACCAAAATGAACTAACAATCGGGACAAGTCCCCGCTTTATACAACATGTACAACACCAAAACATATGTACAATAGTGACTCAGAGAAGCCCCGAACTAACTGGAGCTCACCAAAGATCTGCAACAACTGGCAACCTACTGTGGAGGCCTACTAGTACCTGCGCCTGCAGCAAGTAAGGTAAATTCCCCAAGAGGGGTCAGTACGAAGAATGTACTGAGTATGTAAGGCCATATGAAACTTGTAAGAGATGTAAATATGTCAAAGAACTCAATTTCCTATGCATAATCAATATAGATAAGTCACAATGTAGGTGAGTCACTATTCTGTACTTTGAAAACCATGTATATTGCTTTCATTACTTTCTTTGTATCTTTAATTCCATGATTATTCATCTTTGATTGTGACTTGTGATACTCGGGCCCCGACTGAACAGTGGGTTTCAAACATAACATAGCGTTATGGTGGGATCGGTTCGAGCTAGGCTTATGCCCCTAGAGCTGCCACCCTATGAATTAATGTATATATAAGGATTGGCTCGAGCTAGGTTAGTACCTCTAGAGCTGCCACCCATATAACATTTCAGGTTCGGCTCGAGCTAGGTTATTACCCCTAGAGCTGCCCCCTATCAGGATCGGTCCGAGCTAGGCTTATGCCCCTAGGATTGCCCCCTGATTTGGGATCGGCTTGAGCTAGGCATTTTGCCCCTAAAGCTGCCACCCGTACTTGATCATTGACCACATATGCATTACTTTGTTTATTACTTTGAGATTGATACAATGATAGTCACAACTTTACTTAAAGCTTTGGATCATTAACCAATGAGTGAGATACATGTGAATAACTTGGCAACATAACATTATTAGAACCATAACACCATGAGAACCATTGGACAAGAATCCATGAACAAGAGACATAAGTATAATCACTATTGGAACATTGTAACATAACTTTATTTGAACTTTTGGAACATTAACCATGAACATGAGACATGAGATTCACAAATGATCAATGAGTAAATATATGAAAATGACCATAGATAACCGGATATAGGATACCTTAGTACATTTCGGGATGGAACAAGCATAATGTCAATGTGAATACTATTTGCCGCAGAAAGAGACGGACAGAGTAACCTTACATAACTTGTATTCTCAATACAAATATACAATCCTAGATGTGCATACAATAGTCCCACTCCTTCTTTATGTGTCATTCTACAACAGAAATATATAACGGGATTCACATTAACCATCGATTACTTTACAAAATGCATATAATATCAACGGGTTACATGTTTGCCTTTAAACATGTCATTTCCCCTTGACAAACCCATTGATGAAATTATTATTCCAAAAATCCCACAATATTCCCAACATTGACCAATACATGATAATCAATACATTTCACCACAACACTTCTCCTTTACACTTTCCTATCCACACCACATCACCAATAACCCATCAACTTACCTTAATACACCTCATAGCACATATCAGCCAAAATCCCCCAATTTACACTTATAGAAAAATAACAAGTTTAATAACAAAATAACACCATACATGTTCATATTTTATCCCTACCATGCTTTTTCATCAAAGGCACAAGTCCTAATTCAAGCTTGAATCCCATGGATCACAAATCTTCTACAAAAACACAAAGTACCATGTCCAATATTTCCTAGCACAACCAACATGATTTACATACTCTTTCATGCATATAATATATTAATCCATAACAATAATCACTTACCCAATCTTGAAAAGTGATGATCTTGCTCCAAAATTGACTTTGAGTTCTTTAGGGTTTGAGAGAATGTTGGAGAAAATATCTGGAAAAACATGAGAGTGCCAATTGAATAAAATCTGATTTTTGGGTCTATATATAGTCCTTGGGGTCATCCTTAGCCATTCTTGGCATTTAATGTTATTTTTGACTTAGTCAATAGAAGATTGGGTCATGTGACCCATGTCTTGTGCCCCCATTTTGGGCTTTTATTGAGCCCAAATCACTTAACCCAATAAAATCAATAATTTCTCGTGTTTAAGTTATCTTATACATGTTACAACAATATTCCCACTCATGCTACTCATATTCGTAGCCTCAATCCCAAAAACAAGTGATTCTAGCCACGTTTGGCTTATGTTAACCTTAAGGGCAAAACTGTCATTTTGACCTTAAGGTTTAATCACATTTACGAGGCCAAAAGTCAAGTATCTCATCCATAGCATTACAAAATACATATGTATGGCTCTCGACACCTAAGTAAGCATTACTCAACATCGTCAAGTAGGGTTAGGAAGGTACGGGGTGTTACATTCTTCCCCCCTTAGGAACATTCGTCCTCGAATGTTAACAATATCATTTCAATTACAACAAATGCATCTCTACATTAGCATACATATACATAAACACTTAAGGCTCATGGATACTTACTTGTTATTGCTCCACTTCCGCACTTTTAACTTCTTGGTCCATTTAAAATAGATGGGGATATTTGGATTTCATCATCTCTTCCGCTTCCCATGTGATCTCCTCTACTTGTTGATTTCTCCAAAGGACTTTTACGGAAGCTATGTATTTATTCCTCAATATATTTACTTGTCGATCTAGAATAGCAATGGGTACCTCTTCATAAGTAAGATCCCCTGTAACTTGAACATCTTCAATGGGAACAATACGAGATGGATCCCCTATGCATTTTCGAAGCATCAAAACATGAAATACCGGATGGACTGAGGAAAGTTCCTGGGGTAGTGCTAATTCATAAGAAACTTGCCCAAATCTTCTAATAACTTCATATGGGCCTATGTAACGTGGACTCAATCTCCCTTTCTTTCCGAACCGCATTACCCCTTTCATCGATGACACCTTCAAAAATACCCAATCACCTATGGTGAATTCAAACCCTCTTCTTCTAATATCGGCATATGACTTGTGACGACGTTGATCCATTTGTAACCGCTGTTGGATCACTTTAACCTTCTCCATAGCCTGATGAACAATATCTGGCCCAAGTAAAGCAGTTTCACCCGTTTCAAACCATCCAATGGGTGATCTACATTTCCTTCTGTACAAAGCTTCATAAGGTGCCATTTTAATACTTGAATGATAGCTATTGTTATACGCAAATTCAATAAGAGGCAAATGGTCATCCCAATTGCCTTGAAAATCTAACGTACAAGCTCGTAGCATATCTTCAAGTGTCTGAATAGTACGTTCTGCTTGTCCATCAGTCTGAGGATGGAAAGCCGTACACAAATTCACCTGTTTACCCAAACTCTGCTGGAAAGATCTCCAAAAGTGCGCTGTGAACTGTGCTCCTCTGTCTGATATAATGGAAAGTGGAATACCATGTTATCGTACTATCTCTTTCACATACAACTTCGCATAATCCTCAGCTGTATAGGTCGTCTTGACCGATAGAAAATATGCTGACTTGGTAAGCCTGTCCACTATAACCCATATAGAATCAAACTTCCGCAATGTACGAGGCAAACCTGTAATGAAATCCATGTTAATCATATCCCATTTCCAGACTGGAAAATTGATACATTGCATGTAACCTCCCGGTTTTTGATGCTCTACTTTCACTTGTTGACAATTCGGGCATTGAGCGACAAACTCTGTAAAAAAAATTTCATATTTCCCCACCAATACACTTCCTTTAAATCATGGTACATTTTTGTAGCACCCGGATGAATAGAATAGCACGAATGATGCGCCTCTGTTATAATTCTTGTCTTCAGTTCATCTACATCCGGTACACATAATCTCCCTTGATATTGAAGTACCCCCTTCCTGTGTAAGATCAAATGCCTTTGTCAAATTCTGCTGTACATTTTCCTTTAGCTGCAATAACATAGAATCTGCAAACTGCTTCTCTTTCACTTCAGTTATTAAGGAGGATTCTGCTGCATTCTGTACAATAACTCTATCATCTGAGGATTCAATAAGGCGAACTCCCAATCTTGCTAATTGATTCAGATCTTTGATTATCTCATGCTTTTCATTCAACTGGCCACTAGTGCTTTCTACTACCTTACGGCTCAATGCATCAGCTACTACATTTACTTTGCCTGGGTGATAAAAAATATCAATATCATAGTCTTTTAAAAGCTCTAACCACCTTCGTTGCCTGAAATTGAGTTCCTTCTACTTAAAAAGATATTGCAAACTCTTGTGATCAGTGTAGATATCAACATGAACTCCGTACAAATAATGACGCCATATCTATAAAGCAAAAACTACCGCTGCCAATTCAAGATCATGTGTGGGATAATTTTTCTCATGTGGCCGCAACTGTCGTGAGGAATATGCTATGACATTACCGTATTGCATCAACACATATCTGAGGCCAACCCCGAAAGCATCACAATACACTACATAATCTTCGGTACCTTCTGGAAGCACTAAAACTGGTGTGGAGGTTAATTTATCTTTCAACTTTTGGAAACTTTTCTCACACGCATCATTCCACTAAAATTTTACTGCCTTATGTGTAAGCTTTGTTAACGGTGCAGCAATAGAGGAAAAACCTTCCACAAATCATCGGTAATAACCTGTCAGTCCAAGAAAACTATGAATTTCTGTGGGTGTCGTAGGTCTTGGCCAATTCTTCACTGCTTCAATCTTCTGTGTATCAACCTGTATCCCTTCATCTGACACAATATGACCCAAGAATGCAACTGATTTTAACCAAAACTCACACTTAGAGAACTTTGCATACAGCTTACGCTCACGGAGAATCTGTAACACTTTTCGTAAGTGATTAGCATGGTCCTCCGGTGATCTTGAATAAACCAGGATGTCATCTATAAATACCGTGACAAACAAGTCCAGAAATGGCTTAAACACCCTATTAATCAAATCCATGAACACAGCTAGAGCATTTGTTAATCCAAACGACATAACTAAAAATTCATAATGCCATACCGTGTTCGAAAATCTGTCTTGGGTACATCTTCTCCTCTAACTCTGACTTGATGGTAACCTGACCTCAAGTCAATCTTTGAAAAGCACTTGGCACCCTGTAACTGATCAAACAAATCATCAATTCGAGGGAGGGGATATTTGTTCTTAATCTTTACCTTATTCAACTGCCGATAGTCGATGCACATTCTCAATGTGCCATCTTTCTTCCGTACAAATAATACAGGTGCACCCCACGGGGACATACTAGACCTAATGAAGCCTTTGTCCAGCAAATCTTTCAATTGCTCCTTCAATTCACGCAATTTTGCTGGAGCCATTCTATATGGAGGAATAGAAATAGGATGAGTGCCTGGAATCACATCAATGTCAAATTCTACTTCCCGTTCTTGGGGTAAGCCTGGAAGATCCTCTGGAAAGACATCCAGAAATTCATTGACCACTGGAACCGACTGCGGAGTTAGTGGTTCCACTTCAGTATCTTTCACCCGTACTAAATGACATGTATAACCCATAGCAATCATTTTTCTGGCTTTCAAATAGGAAATAAATCTCCCTCGTGGTGCCGCTACATTACCCTGCCATTCAAGAACACTTTCTTGAGAAAAACAATATTGCAACTTCTTGGCCCGACAATCTACCGTGGCATAACAAGAGGCCAACCAATCCATTCCCATGATCACATCAAAATCCACCATGTCTAATTCAATGAGATCGGCCAACGTATACCTTTTACATTCATACACCCACATCCGTCTACAAAAGCCTCTAACAATGCATTGGCCAAAATGAACTAACAGTCGGGACAAGTCCCCACTTTATACAACATGTACAACACCAAAACATATGTACAATAGTGACTCGAAGAAGTCCCAAACTAACTGGAGCTCACCAAAGATCTGCAACAACTGGCAACCTACTGTGGAGGCCTACTAGTACCTGCGCCTGTAGCAAGTAAGGTAAATTCCCCAAGAGGGGTCAGTACGAAGAATGTACTGAGTATGTAAGGCCATATGAAACTTGTAAGAGATGTAAATATATCAAAGAACCCAATTTCCTATGCATAATCAATATAGATAAGTCACAATGTAGGTGAGTCACTATTCTGTACTTTGGAAACCATGTATATTACTTTTGTTACTTTCTTTATATCTTTAATTCCATGATTATTCATCTTTGCTTGTGACTTGTGATACCCGGGTCCCGACTGAACAGTTGTTTCAAACATAACATATCGTTATGGTGGGATCGGCTCGAGCTAGGAATATGCCCCTAGAGCTGCCACCCTATGAATCAATGTATATACCCCGAATCCCATCGGGACGGATTGGCACTAGTAGCCGACAAGGTCTGAGAGAACCAAGCTTTGACTCTATACAATCACATTCATGCCATAAGAAACCCATAATCACATAATAGCTTTAGATACCAACAATGGAATTCATGGAACATGATATCTATATTCACATATGCGAAACTTGGCCGTTGAGGCCACCAAGTCAAAAATGACATATACATTTTACATTCATACACCCACATCAGTCTACAAAAGCCTCTAACAATGCATTGACCAAAATGAACTAATAGTCGGGACAAGTCCCCGCTTTATACAACATGTACAACACCAAAACATATGTACAATAGTGACTCGAAGAAGCCCCAAACTAACTGGAGCTCACCAAAGATCTGCAACAACTGGCAACCTACTGTGGAGGCCTACTAGTACCTGCGCCTGCAGCAAGTAAGGTAAATTCCCCAAGAGGGGTCAGTACGAAGAATGTACTGAGTATGTAAGGCCATATGAAACTTGTAAGAGATGTAAATATGTCAAAGAACTCAATTTCCTATGCATAATCAATATAGATAAGTCACAATGTAGGTGAGTCACTATTCTGTACTTTGGAAACCATGTATATTGCTTTCGTTACTTTCTTTGTATCTTTAATTCCATGATTATTCATCTTTGCTTGTGACTTGTGATACCCGGGCCCCAACTGAATAGTGGGTTTCAAACATAACATAGCGTTATGGTGGGATCGGCTCGAGCTAGGCTTATGCCCCTAGAGCTGCCACCCTATGAATCAATGTATATATCGGGATCGGCTCGAGCTAGGTTAGTACCTCTAGAGCTGCCACCCATACAACATTTCAGGTTCGGCTCGAGCTAGGTTATTACCCCTAGAGCTGCCCCATGTCAGGATCGGTCCGAGCTAGGCTTATGCCTCTAGGACTGCCCCCTGATTTGGGATCGGCTTGAGCTAGGCATTTTGCCCCTAAAGCTGTCACCCGTACTTGATCATTGACCACATATGCATTACTTTGTTTATTACTTTGAGATTGATACAATGATAGTCACAACTTTACTTAAAGCTTTGGATCATTAACCAATGAGTGAGATACATGTGAATAACTTGGCAACATAACATTATTAGAACCATAACACCATGAGAACCATTGGACAAGAATCCATGAACAAGAGACATAAGTATAATCACTATTAGAACATTGTAACATAACTTTATTTGAACTTTTGGAACATTAACCATGAACATGTGACATGAGATTCACAAATGATCAATGAGTAGGAAATATATGACAATGACCATGGATAACCGGATATAGGATGCCTTAGTACATTTCGGGATGGAAAAAGCGTAATGTCAATGTGAATACTATTTGCCGCAGAAAGAGACAGACAGAGTAACCTTACATACCTTGTATTCTGAATACGAATATTCAATCCTAGAGGTGCATAAAATAGTCCCACTCCTTCTTTATGTGTCATTCTACAACACAAATATATAACGGGATTCACATTAACCATCAATTACTTTATAAAATGCATATAACATCAACGGGTTACATGTTTGCGTTTAAACATGTCATTTCCCCTTGACAAACCCATTGATGAAATTATTATTCCAAAAATCCCACAATATTCCCAGCATTTACCAATACATGATAATCAATACATTTCACCACAACACTTCTCCTTTACACTTTCTTATCCACACCACAACACAAATAATCCATCAACTTACATTAATACACCTCATAGCACATATCGGCCCAAATCCCCCAATTTACACTTATAGAAAAATAACAAGTTTAATAACAAAATAACACCATAAATGTTCATATTTTATCCCTACCATGCTTTTTCATCAAAGGCACAAGTCCTAATTTAAGCTTAAATCCCATGGATCACAAATCTTCTACAAAAACACAAAGTACCATGTCCAACATTTCCAAGCACAACCAACATGATTTACATACTCTTTCATGCATATAATATATTAATCCATAACAATAATCACTTACCCAATCTTGAAAAGTGATGATCTTGCTCCAAAATTGACTTTGAGTTCTTTAGGGTTTGAGAGAATGTTGGAGAAAATATCTAGAAAAACATGAGAGTTCCAATTGAATAAAATCTGATTTTTGGGTCTATATATAGTCCTTGGGGTCATCCTTAGACATTCTTGGCATTTAATGTTATTTTTGACTTAGTCAATAGAAGATTGGGTCATGTGACCCATGTCTTGTGCCCCCATTTTGGGCTTTTATTGAGCCCAAATCACTTAACCCAATAAAATCAATAATTTCTCGTGTTTAAGTCATATTATACATGTTACAACAATATTCCCACTCATGCTACTCATATCCGTAGCCTCAATCCCAAAAACAAGTGATTCTAGCCACGTTTGGCTTATTTGGACCTTAAGGGCAAAACTGTCATTTTGACTCCAAATTCGTTCTCGAGTAATTTTATCATACCAATATAATATTTCATTCATTTCATGAATATACTCATGGTTGTAGAATAAACATGGCAAAAATTGGCTCGGTACGACCCCGAATACCCTTGGGACTTAGAAATTTCCAACTTCGAAAAAGTGGAAAAACCAGCGTGGAACGCCCTTGGGCGCTTCAAATTTCTGCCTATGGACTAAAACTTTTAGCCCAGAGAGGAGTGGTATGCCCTCTGGCGCGCCCCACACTTAGATTTTTCGAAAATTCCATTTTTTGACTTTTCTTCGCGGGTTTGGTTAGATACTTCAAGTCCTATTCTTTAACTTACTTCTTAACCTTAATATACTTTGTTTAGAGGTCCTCTTAGCCTCTTTTTTAACCCCACAAATGTTCCACAAAAATCATAACACACCTCCTATGAAGGTTTAATCACATTTACGAGGCCAAAAGTCTAGTATCTCATCCATAGCCTTACAAAATACGTATGTATGGCTCTCGACACCTAAGTAAGCATTGCTCAACATCGTCAAGTAGGGTTAGGAAGGTACGGGGTGTTACAGAGGAAGTTGGATTGTAGGAATGACCACATGTTTGTTAGCCTATTGACCCATTGTAATTTCTGCACTTATGACCATTTGGTGTTAAAGTATTCAGGTATTCTTCTTGATAGTAATTGTTGGTATCATCTTCTGTAGAATCAAAAATAATAAAGAATTCTCTATTCCCAGGAAGTTTCTCTATAAATATTTCATTTAGTTGATCTACAATTAGGACTGGCAACGTACAAGATCGGGCCTGCCGGAACGGGCGGTCCGTGTTTCCCAACCGTCACCGGTGGACAGTGACGAAGTTGGTCCGGAAATGGGCCTACCGGAATGGGAAGCCCGGAAAAATACCCTTTGTCTGAACCGGAACGGTATTAACCGGACCTTGGCGAGCCGGACCGGATTCCCGTTCCGCCCAATTTTTTATTTTTTTTAACTTTTAATTTATAATTTAAATTCAAAATAAAAAATAAAAAAAAATTTAATAATTATTTTTTTTTTTTGAATTTAAATTAGTTTTTAAATTTTATTAAGTTTTAAAACATCTTTTTGAAAGCTTTAATTTTCAAATTCAAAGTTTACGTTTAAATTTTCAATTTTGAAAACTTAAATTTTTTTTAAAGTTAAAATGTAAATTTTCAACTTTCAAGTTTAAATTTAAATTTTCAACTTTCAAGTTTAAATTTAAATTTTCAACTTTAAAGTTTAAATTTAAATTTATAAGTTAAGGTTTAATTATTTTTTTTTTAATTCTTAAAGTTTAAATAAAAGACAAATTTAAAAAGAAAATGAAGGCGAATAGCCTATAATTTTATTCAAATCAATAAAGAAGTACATGTATTACAAATATTAGAAGAGCACCTAATCTACGCAGCCACCTTCTAGGAAGGGTTCTGTTTCAACTAAGTCTCGATTATTATACTAATATCTAGAATTTCCAAAGTATATTTTTCGTAAGTTATCTATCATTCCTTGGAAACATGATCCGGAATTTGTATTTGGTTTTCTTCATCTATTGCTTCCATGCCATCATCACTATTTTCTCCAAGTGCTTCATCTATTTCTATTTTGGCTTGATGCAATAAATTTGGTAGTCTAGCATTCCTTCGTTCGGCGTTGATCCAATCTCTGAACAACACTGATATTTCCAAACTATCTTTTGCTAACGAATATCTATGGTCTCCAATGAAAAATATCCCTACGCTGAAAGCTTGCTCCGAAGCTACTGAAGATGCTTGCATAGCTAGCACATCCCGAACCACCCTTGAAAGATATGGAAATTGTTTTGTCCGGTTCATCCACCAAGTTAAATGTTGAGGATCTCCATTTTCATCCTTAATATTTTCCCATGCCTGATTAATATATTGATCAAAATCATTATTGTTAGAAGAATCAAGACCAAGTTCTTCATCCATAATATCATCAAAATCATTAAATCTAGCCCTACGACATGGAGGTTCAGACGGTTCATCATTTAGTAGCTTCTCTCTATAAATTTCATACAAATATCTAGCTTTAGTTAATATACTATATTTATACGATTCAACAGATGGAACTTCATCACTTGTAATTTCTAAATTTTTATAAATCTTTTCAATCATTTTTTTAACACCATGTTCTTTGTACGTTGGGTTGAACAAAGTAGAGGTCAAAAATATTTGAGGAATAGGAAAAAAATATTTTTTAAATTTTTCAATCATATATGTAACCACAACTTTAAAATATTCACGATCTTTATATTTAACAAATTCAGATGAAATAACACAAACATTTACTAAAGCTGAAGAAATAGTAGGATAATATTGACCAGATATAATATTTGTAGCACTATAAAAAATTCTCAGAAATTTAATAAGTTCTTCGCATTCTTTTCAATCCTCGTCGGTGATTTTAAAGCTCTAATGCGAATGATGTTTATTATAAAGCATTTGTAAAGGCGCACGATAATCAATAGCAACAATAAGCATTTCAAATAAAGAATTCCATCTAGTAGTCAATTCTTTTGGAATTTTTCTAAATGGCATTTCAAATAAAGTACAAGTTTTTTCAAATTCTCTAATTCTAGACCTTATTTTAGCTTTAAAAACCCATGCACAAGCAGCTCAAATTCTAACACAAGAATCACCAAATACATTAATACCATCCATCACTATTAAATTATAAATATGTGCATTACACTTAACATGAAAAGCATCCTCATCAATTGGACAAAGTCTGGGATTTAAAAAATCAATAGCTTTTAAATTAGTAGAAGCATTATCTAATGTGACACCCATTATCATATCACAAAGACCAAAATAATGTAAAATCTCTCCTGTCAAAGAAGCAATATAACTATCAGTTTTTCTCTCTTCAACATATTTATAGTCTATAATTCTTTTTTGCATGTTCCAGTCATGATTAATCCAATGAGTAGTAATAGTAAAATAATCATTACCATTAGGACTTACACCCATATCAGAAGTGATAGATACTTTACCATCAAAATAAGAAAAATAGCAACGAAGAAAATGACAATGTTCACGTTGATATTTAAAAATATCAGCTTTAATTGTATTTCTTGAAAAAACTAAAAAAACAGGATTATACACTTTTCGAATATAATGAATAAAATCGGGATGTTCACCAAAACTAAAAGGCAAACCACAAACCGCAATCATTTTAGCTAATTCTTCACGATCCCTATCCTGACTATATGTGAGTGATGTGCTTGGGCTAGCCAGGTTACTATAATCTAAAATATTCTGGACCATGTTAGAACCTCCGACAGATTGGTTAGTATCGGGCAAGGGTGTACCATTTTTTTTAGCCTTAGCGATAGCTTCTAGACTAACATATTCAGGAATACAAGTTTGCAAATGGCTAGTTAGCATTCATGTCCCACCCTGCGATCCCCCAGTCAAATGTTTAATCACTTTCTTACATTTATTGCAAGTTGCAGTAGTTTTCTCTTTATTTTGGGTCATAAATTTCCAAACTAATGATCTCTTACTTCGTTCTATTTTTCCTGCTCTAGTAAATGTAGGTAAATCTCCTACTTCATCTTGTTCCGATAATTTCGTAGCCGGGCTAGTAGGGGTAGGGGTATCTTCTAACTCTTGTTCTTCTACATCTTCCTCTTCCTCTACGTCTTCAAAATAATTACCAAAACATCTATCTAAGGCCTCATGGTCTTCTACATTACCGGAAGAAACATCAATAGCACAAGTACGTTCAAAAGAAGTATCATCAAAATGGTTAAAATCGTCGTTATTAATTCTAAATCTAGGCGGCAACGATTTAGAACTACCTCCACCCCCGCCTCTACTACTACTAGCACCCTTATCTTTTTTACCCAAAATTTTTGCAGCCTGACTAAAAAATGATTTCTTACCACTACCTTTTTTACCTGTATCCGTATTTTAATATGAAAAAAAGAAAGATAAAAATATAAAAACAAACAATATAAATATAATGAAAAATTAATAGTAATTAAACAAATAAAGAGATGAAAGTTGGAATGAATGTACCGAACGTCTGCGTAAAAGCAGACTTATATAACCAAAAAGCCCGAATTGAGAGATGAAAATTGAAGCTTGCTTAAAAAAATCCCTTCAATTAACAAAATACACAATATTATAGAGAGTATTAGAGAGTGATTAGTAATAGAGAGTTTTTGAGAATTTGTGGGAAAATTAGGGGGAAGAGTGGGTATTTATAGGTAAATATGATGTGGGAGGCTGGGGGGGGTTGGGGACAGCTGGGGGTGGGGTAGGTGGAACTAGCCATTGGGGGGCCCACTAACGGCTCCCAACGACTAAAAAATGTTAAAATTTTTTATTTTTTTTATTTTTTATCGTTAACCGGTCATTCGGACCGGACAACTGGTTAAAATGACCCATTCCTCATCGGTCTGTGTACCTGTAGGTGCCGGTACCGGTCTTAAACCAGACTTACCGGACACGACTATCAGAATCGAAATCGTCACCGGAACGGGTCCAGAACGGGCATTTTCGGTCCGGCTGCCACCCTTAATCTACATATTCATTTTCACTTGCTAAAATCGCTTCTCCGCTATAAACTTTGCAGAATTTGCTTCTTATCTTCTTCTTTTATGTAATGATGGGGAGATTTATGCTATTAATTATTTCGCTTCTATACTACACTTTTTGTCTAATAACTATTATTTTCTGAAATAAGGAAATTTCTAAATTAATTCACTAACAATAACACTTCTTGACAAATACAACTTGGTTACCCTATAAAGAAGTTAATATTTTATTTCATACTTAATAAAGCTCATTAGCTTTTTTCAACTTTTATTTATTATTAGAAATTGCTATGCGGTCTGTGTTATTCCTTTGCATGCTTTTCCTTCATATCTTCATTGGTGTGTCTTCTTCCTCATATGCGATTGTATCAATATATTTAAGTTCGTGTATCTCTTCCGCAATTAAATTTCTTGAACTATCATTTTTCTTATCAATCCGGACAAGAAAGGTGTATTCTTTTTCCTTAATTAACACCAACTTGCGATAGAATTTGAAATATTTCTTCTGCAACATTAAAAAAGGTGGGATTGCAAGTTTAAGAATACCAAATTAAGGACAATATTTTTATAGAAATGTAGGTGAAAACTTCGTATATAAAACATTGAAAGAATAGAATGATTCCTTGTTTTGGAAAATTCTTCTTTACAGAGGAAGTATAAATATAATAGTCTAATAGATATCTATATATGCTTCTATACAGATTCCTTTTTTCCCTTAAAACAAAATTGACAGAGTATATTAAATACTTTTTCATTTTATGTCGCTTAGGCTAGTAACGTTTGTTTGATAATAGGCTTCAAAAGCAATTCCAGTTAGATTATCATACTTTATTCTTAAACTATTGTAATAAAATTGTGCACAATGGATGATCTAACCTTCTGAGCGCAGCAGTAGATTGCATGTATTGATTGATGTTGCAACCCAATAAATTTTGTGCAACATCAAAAAGCACTACACTCACACACTTCCCACCCTTAAGCAGTATCTAGAAACATTTATACAATTTAGGATTTGGTTCCATATAACTGACGAAAGGATCAACCTTTTAAATACAACTCAGCTCCTTTTGTACTCAACACTATCTCTATTACAACTACTACAGTTTGCGGTATTACTTTTAACATCCACTTTTTTGTAGCATTTTACGCAAGAATAATACCATGGCTCATCTTTGTTTATAATTTCGATAATCTTGCCATTGAAATTAAACTATGATTACTACAATTAAATATAATTCTCTTATTTAAATTATTTTTTACATATAAATCATACATGTACATAATGTAGGATGTACGTAGAAGTTAATATGTAAGTAAACCATCAAGAATACCAGCTAACTTCACTTCCTTTGCTCTTTTCATTGCCTTGCTTGGTGTTAGAGTATGTTCTTATACAAGCCCTTTCCGAATTCCCAAGACTTTTATCAGCCAAACAAATGAAAATTTTTGAAAATTGCTAATTGAAACAAATCGTTTTGTTAAATTTTCTTTGGTTGACATTTCTTATTGAGCCTGGGATGGTTAGGACAGAGAGGAAAAAATAAATTAGTAATAAAATATAAATTTTACTATAAGTAATGGTGTTGTGTTAAATCTTTTTATAACAACAGGGACTTGTGCTGGCAATAACTTTTTTATAAGTTTAATAAGTGTGAGCTAAGTAGTGTAATTTTAATACGTTAGAAGGCGTAATATTACCAATTAGGTGACCACAGTAATCCAAGTTACATATTAAATTAACAAAAGAACATAAGGTTGCACATATACATAGGGAAGCAATTTGTTATGGGGAAGGGGAATGCAGGCAGGAGAGAGTTGTTAGGTAGCATTTATCAAACATTTCAAGAGAGGAAAATGGTATTATACAAATTAGATTTGAGAAGGGTCATGGCCGGAGAACCTTTGAATTTAGAAATGTAAGTACAAGCAGCATAGGAAACAACATGTAAATTCTAAAGATACTGAATAGGATTTATAAGGTTTAAATCCATGTCTAGATTGAGTGTATTGACATAAGATTTTTTTATTAGAGGTGGTTTATTACTTGGTGGTGGTGCTGCAACCATAATTGAAAACTATCGTAGTTAATGCTAGGATTTTGGCTTTTTTAGAGAGTATTTTTTGGTTATTCATTTGACTATGTTAGTATTTTGAAGATAGAATAATAGTAGAAAGGTTTTGACTTTTGAGCATGCTTTTATTATTTAATAAGTATTTCTTTTCGAATAATTTCTTCATTAGTAATGAAAATTTAGGATGTAGTCAATCAGAATAAAGTATTAAAGATACTCTAAAACGCCAGGAGCTCACCACGAATCTCCGATTCATAGCTGCTCCGCACGACTAAACATCAACGGTGATAACTAGTACTATAACCTACAGGTTGCAGAAGTGTAGTATGAGAACCAAACACATGGTAATCAGTAGGCATCGGCCAACTGAGCTCCAGAAATAATGTAAGCATAAAATGATATGTAAGGCATGAATGCAGCTACAGCCAACTATCCAAGGAACTAGGCATAACAGTGCTAATGGAGAAATAAGGATAACTACCCTATCTTGACAACACTCAGGAACTAAAGTACAATATCGTATATTACTAGCCAATATACCAATGAAGAGTGAAACAAGTATATATATTAGTATACAAGGCCAAAGAATACATATACAATTTGAGTGGACAAAGAAAGAGAGGGAATACGGTAATACCTTATATATATATATAAATAAATAACCCTGTAGTAGTAACACAAAGGTAATAACCTGAGGGAGTCAACCTAACCTCTCGAGGGCCTTAGCCAAGTAAGGGAGCTAGTACTAGCATCATCAAGTCTCTAACCACAGGGTGACTACTAGTGAAGCAACCTACCAACGACATATCCCAGCATGATAAAGAAAGGGAATAAGAAACGTACCGACCACCTCGGGTACCAATCCATACCATCCTGCCACAAACTACCATAATAATCAACAATAAAGTAACCGGCTAGTCTAGGGAAACATTACCTATCCGCGCCATCATAAACTCGGAAGGTTTACTGAAGCACACAACAAACAACAATCACCACCTATACCAATACGGTCCCCCATAAGACCGATAGATACAAGTGCCAAACAGTTATACTGGTGATAGGCAATGCACATGAATGAATGGACGCAACATAAACCGAAATACCATAATCAATCTAAGTGCCATAATGTTCCAGGTACCGTAACTTAACAAGTTTATACACCTCCTCCAGCTCAGTAGCTCGCAAAGGCAGGATCTACGGCGACCAACCTTCTCCGACACTGCAGCTCACAGACGAAGGGGCCCATAGGGGATTCAAGATATCCGTATACACTGCCTGATCCCAAACCAGGACTTCCAATAACCATCATAATCCATCTACTCCATCCGGTATCGGAGAGAGATATAAGTATAATAAGTGCACAGACTCGAACCGTGGCTAAACTAGCGTAAGTCTATAAATCCATTGCTTGAGATCAAGTTCGGGACTAAATCATCATAATAATGTAGAAAGGGTCAGAATCTCTGTCGACCAAAGTAAATAGTAGTGGTAAAATGAGTGGATTAATAACGGACCGAAATCAACCTCGGTCTTCTTTCCAAAATATCATTTTTAGTTCCAAAAGCTAACAAATTAACAAATAAGGTGGTGCGATTCCCATTATAAAAGAATTCATTTTAAAAGTGAAAAGTGGAAATAAATCCCTTTTTGGAAAGAAGTAGTAAAATCAAGGTTTGGAGTTGGAACCGTACCACTAAGTGAGTATGAATGGACCTAACAGTATGCATGCTATCACCAGTATCCAAACAATACAACCATAAGCGTATAAGAGTCTATAAACTAGGACCACGTTCTCAGAATGATAGGATACTCACTTGGAGTTCAACTGGTATCTTAACCACAGCCTCGGGCCCAGTAATACATAATCAACATAACAATCCTCATAACTCGGGAATCCATAGTAATCAAGGGTATAAAGCCACTAAAAAGATCTAATCGGGGAAATACCTCCCAAATCACTAAGCAAATGATAAATCTTATACTAAGGGATCCTTAATATTAAACTATGGTTAGCATGGTTATACATGAGGGTAATAAGATTCTATAGCCATGACAAGTGTTTTACACTAAGGTTCGAATCATATTTATACCCCAAATTCCCTAAATGGGCTAAGTCATGCTATACTAGTCATAAAGATATCCTATCATCCCTACCTAGAATGCAAACTATACCATACACAATCTCATAGAGAAAAGTAGACTGAAGCCTACCTCAATGTCGATCCACAAATCTTGAATTGTCCACAATTCGTTTGACTTTGCTTTACCATCCCAAAATGCAACCACACTATCAAAACAATCATCCACACGTCAATACTAGTAAAACGAGACCCATATTTCTATATAAAAGCTCGGGTTAAAATTTGGGTCAAGAACGAGCCTATAGGGCCCACAAACAAAATCTAAAAATTGAATCCTTCATGAGGTCCCTCGAAGGACAAGGAATGTGTGCTCAAAAGTTGAGAAAAAATGGAGCATAAATCGGGGCTCAAATCAGCCTGGAAAGTTTAGGAATTCAAGCCCTAATTTCTAAGAATTTACAATGAAAATGATGGATATTACGGGGAAAAATAATGGGAAACGACCAAGAAGTGTTGAGCTAGTTACCTTTGCTTCAATGGATGATACCCCAAACTTTCCCATGTCCCATGCTCTCAAAAATGTTGGAAAAGGGTTGAGAAAATGAGAGAGAATCGGGTGAAGAAGGGGGATTTAACTCCCCCAGGTACCGCTAAAGCAGACACCTAGCCACTAAAGCTATACATGACCGCTAAAGCAGTCGGGCAAGGAAAGACGGAGGCCGCTAAAGCGATGTCCGCTTAAACGTGCCTTGACCACTATAGCGAACCTCAGCCATATAGCCAAGGCCTTTAAAGCGGCATAAGGTCGCTAAAGAGACTACCGCTTAAGCGGTCCTTCGGCCGCCTAAGTGGTTGCACCAGAAACTTTGAGGCATCAGATTTTCTAAGTCTCAATGGACTCCGATCGGGTATTTGGGATTCGATCGGAACCCCACGCATGCAAATGAACTATGCTACCATACCAAATTTGATATTCCATACTCAATGGAACCATCAAAACTTTCATTCGAGATCGTTTCTATTAAATTTGGGGCCCACACCTATAGTTTCATTTTTCATCAAATCTACCCAATAGCCTAAAACGAGTTCGAAAGCCTCGGGACTGAGCCAAGGGTCCCTCTAGCCTAAAATCAGCGTTCCAGAGCTGATGGCGCTGTCACAATTTCCATCTAAGATCGTTTACTAGAAGTTTTGGTCCAAGACCAATTTCTTAACAGCAAAAGCTCCAAAACAGGAAAATAAGCCTAAAATCCAAACGAGCTATCCGATGACCAAACCGACAGTTCTGACAAGTCATAAATGACATGTAGCCACTGTAGGAAGGCTCAAAATGCCTGAATGCAAGGAAATTGAGAAAATGACCTGGAGGGTCATTACAATATCCACTACTAAAAGGACTTTCCTTCGTGAAAGTCAATGGATAGAAAGAGCCCGAATGCTCGAAAGGACGAGGTACTGGGCCTGCATACCTCGAGCATGACTCCCCATACAACCTTAAAAAAGAAACAACACTTCTAAGGGATTTCACCAAAGTTATCCCCTTTTTCAACCAACTTTCTTACTTCACCTTCCAAATAACCAAAACTCAATGTCAGCAACCAACTGGCCTTCAACTAAACCAAGAACGACTGATGTACACAAATCCAAACCACAACATGTTGAAAACACACCAACACAAGCCTAACCAGGCAGTAACTCAACCAATCTAAAGGCAAACCAAGGCATAAATCCTGCAACCAACTCCAATTTCAAATCTTACCTTCCCTAGCCTTTCCAAACCTGCTACCAATTTCGAACTATGCAAAATGTCATTCGAGTCCTATCAGCGCAATCACAACACACTGACCTTAAAAGGTTGAAACTGATCCACAGAAAATCCATACTGACCAGCATATAACTAAGCCCATAAGGTGCTACCAGGACACACAAATAAAGATGACCAACGCATGCGATCTCTAGCAAAAGCTACAACTGGTCCAAATGATCTTCGAAACTGACAGTCAGGAGTCCAAAGCACCAACTCATAAAACTGAATGATCCACTAGAAGACAGCCCACCAACTGTGGGTGAAACCATGCTAGATCAAAATTGAGTACACTTCTTCTACTGAGTAGGCATTCATAATTCCCAATGAAAACTGGGAATCGAGGTCAGCTACGGTAACAACCAATACCATGTGTCGATGGACCAATCTTTAGGTATCTACCAAGTATAATCCATCTGAACTGAAGAAGACTGGGCTGGTAGGCAAAGAGTAGTCTTAGTCAGCCTATACATAATGCTCAGCTGAAGCGAATCTGGAAACGGGGATGCAACCAAGTTATGCAATCCAAAGCTATAATCTCAGCACCGCAACCGAACTACTCAAACTCAACCATCCAAAGTGATCTGATTGATGAGTAAGCATCCACATGGTAAAATCTGTCATAACTTCCAAACCGTCATTTGAAGGCATCAAACTCCAAAACTGGAGTTAACGAGCCTTCATTAGGGTCAAATACCCAAATCCATCTTACCATCAGAATTCGAGCACATACTCAATGGTCCTCGTGAGGGCTGAAACTGTAATGTCGTCGAGGACATAGTCATGACAGAGGAAGATCACAAGCTGAAGATACAAGGAGCCAACTCCATATCGGCTGAAGGGCATAATGCATCGCGGCATAACCAAGCACTCACCAAGGGTGCGAAAAGCACTAAAGGCACCCAAATCTCAAGCAAGCCCAAAAATATGAACTTAGCCTGAATCTGGTCAAACCAGTACCCCCAAAGTATGGCAGCGAATATTCATTCTCAATAGACATCTTCTTTAATTACCAATAACTGATGCCCGAGCAGAAGCACCTCACAAAGTCATATAAGGCTGAACAAGTACCGAGATTAGAAATTTTTTGAAATCTCCCAATTTATAACAACCTTAACTCGGCTGAACCGTGAATCATATCGCTGAAAGATATGGATATCCAACTCCACATCTATACCCAGATCAAAACGATCATCAGGAGACAAACCCAATAAATTAGAAAGCCAGACCTAGACTTTCCAATATTAGAAACAGTCAATAGAACCAAATTGCCAACTCCAATTAAACGTCAATATCAAGATCAAAACCACTATTGGGCGATGAGTTATCCAGATCGTAAGAGTCAAATCCCAAATGAATCATCAATAAAAATAAGCTATGGAGTAAGACTGCTAATGCTAAAACCACAACAAAGCCATGAAAAGTCAAACTTACCTGCACTTTCACTCCACAACTAATCTAACCTCGCTAACAAGAGGGAAAAACAACCAATCTAGGTTCTAAGCCAAACAGGCAAGAATGGCAAGGAGAGGAAAAAAAATACTAACTAGATAACACTAGTCTAGCCATCTATCAAATAAGAGTAAATAAATGTCAAAACAATGACTATGATATCAACAACATCAGAAGTAGATGGTACCAAAAATGAAAATCAACAAAAGTACCACTCTATGGCCATAATAGGGCCAATATGCCAAAGGAAATGGGACTCGAACCCAAATGCTACACCCCCAAAGAACCCACAACACTGATCCACTCAATTCACTACAAAAGAATTATCTATGAGAGTAGTCACATATGCATGAAATCTACACCAAAGCATACAACAACCAATATAAAAATACTAAGGCATATAATCACCAATGGGTATGAAACCCCCCAACTCAACTCAAATAGAAACTAAAGGGTAGAAAATCAAACGCGTACCTATCACAGTGGAAATCTGAAGTCATAGTCCCTGACATGCCGGAAGAAGTGCGAATCTGAGTTGTCTGAACTTAGACTAAGCGTCTGAATGACCAACTGAACCACTAAGTACACTACCTCTAACTGAAGGTACCACAACCCCATGAGATTGATCTATATGATCTGAATTACTAATAATCCCACATCAGAGACACTTTCTGGACCAGTGACCGGTCTCTTTAAAGTCGTAACAAACCCCTAAAACTCTAAACTGATTAGAAACACGTGCTGACCCTAACTGGCTAACTGACTCGCACCTGGGGCACTCTCTAGACTAATGACCAATCTTGCCATAGTCAAAACATGCCCCTGGGACTCTCTCTGATGTACTATATCGCTGACCCAGAACAACCGCTACAATCTGAAAACTTAGGCCGAACAATCCATATTGTCTGACCAGAACTCTGTCCACTGACACCACCACGATCTACCTGAGAGCTGCTCATACTCTAAAGTGCTACCTGTATAGGCCTAATAGGTTGCCTATGATGCTGATCTAGGGTTGGAAGATCCTGACCTCCAGACGGAATACCACTAACATTATACTACTGGCATGGCCTCTTACTGCCACCTCTATAGGTCTCAATACATACCATCTCTATAGCCCTCGCATGCTCAACAACCCAAAGGAAAGTAGACCCAGTTGCTACCAAATGCTCCATCTCCAAGGGAGTGGTAAAGCCAATCCTTTGATAAATCTCTGCACCATCTCATGTACAATAGCATATAACATAGATGCCTGCTATGGCCACTCGAGAAATCTAAACTTATACTTAGAAACCAGTAAGAAATCTTACTGAACACCAACAAACCCAACTCTGGCCTGAGAATCACTCAATGTACCAGGCAATACCCTTGACTTTGAAGAATATATGAAAAGGCTCAGAATTCCAAACACTGAATCCCAAAAGGCTGAGGCGGTCGCAAACTCTGTCGGAGCTTGGGTTAACCCCAGACCCTCAGGATGATGCTGAAGATCCTCGATATCAATCTCTAACTCTTTAGCTCGATGCGGAGCTGAAACTCTGGTAACACGCGCAGAAGTACCATCCGCATCTATCGACGACCTCGTACGATCCATCTGGGAGAGAGTGGAGTCAAAAAAAGTACTAGATATTCATAGAAACATGGACACATGATAAGGAGTCAAGAATAGAATTTCCTAAGAATGTCCTGTAACCTCCCAAAGATAGGAAACAGACGTCTTCGTACTGATCCACAGGACTTTACTAAGCACTTAGCTCTTGTACCAATAACACCGGTAAACTTAGGCTCTGATAATTAGTCACGACTCAATTTCTCAGGTCATGATGACACCTACTATAACCCACCAATAGGTAAGCCAACCCATAATCGAAAATGGCTAGTAACAGACTATCAAGAGAAATAAAAGAAAGCAGTAGAATAAACATAATAAAAGGGCCAATATAATCTCAAAACCTGATGGAGTCGGTACTAAAGCTTCTAATACAATAGGAGCACAAGTGAAATACATGAAAAGTGTATATATAATCCATCTCTAATGCAACCTGGAGAACAATCTAACAATAAGAGGGAGAGTATGGAGACTCCAAAACACCAGGAACTCACCCTGAATCTCCGATCCATAGCTGCTCCACATGACACACACATCAACGAAGATAACTCGTACTATAATCTGTAGGCTGTAAAAGTGTAGTATGAGTACCAAACACGTTGTACTCAGTAGGCATCGGCCAACTGAGCTTCAAAAATAATGTAAGCATAAAATGACATGTAAGGCATGAATGCAACTACAGGCAACTATCCAAGGAACTAGGTATAACAGTGCTAATGGAGCAATAAGGATAACTACCCTATCTTGACAACACTCAGTAACTAAAGGACAATATCGTATATCACTAGCTAATATACCAATAAGGAGTGAAAGAAGTCTATATACAATTTGAGTAGACAAAGAAATAGAGGGATATACAGTAATACCTGATATATATATATATACACAAATAACCCTATAATACTAACTCAAAGGTAATAACCTAAAGGAGTCAACCTAACCTCTCGAGGGCCTTAGCCAAGTAAGAGAGCTAATACTAGCATCATCAAGTCTCTAACCATAAGGTGACTAATAGTGAAGTAATCCACCAATGACATATCCCAGCATGATAAAGAAAGGGATAAGAAATGTACCGACCACCTTGGGTACCAATCCATAACCATCCTACCACGAACTACCAAAATAATCAACAGTAAAGTAATCGGCTAGTTCGGTAAAACATTACCTAACCAGGCCCCCATAAACCCAGAAGGTCCACTGAAGGACGCAACAAACAACAATCACCAACTATACCTATACGGCCCCCCATAAGACCAATAGATACAAGTACCAAACAGTCATACTGGTGATAGGTAATGCACATGAATGAATGAATACAACATAAACCGAAATACCATAACTGATCTAAGTGCCATAATGTTCCAGGTACCATAATGTAACAAGTGTATACACCTCCTCCAGCTCAGTAGCTTGGAAAGGCAGGACCTACAGTGACCATCCTTCTCCGATACTGCGGTTCACGGACGAAGGTGCCCACAACGAATTTGAGATATCCGTATACACTGCCTAGTCCAGAACCAGAACTTCCAATAACCATCATAATCCATCTACTCCATCCAATACTGGAGAGAGATATAAGTATAATAAGTGCACAAACTCCAACCGTGACTAAAAGAGTGTAAGTTTGTTAATCCATTGCCCGAGATCAAGTTTGAGACTAAATCATCATAATAATGTAGAAAGGGTCAGAATCTCCATGGACTGAAGTAAATAGTAGTAGTAAAATGAGTGAATAATAATGGACAGGAATCAACCTCTGTCTTCTTTCCAAAATATCATTTTTAGTTCCAAAAGCTCACAAATCATCAAATAAGATGGTATGATTCCCTTTATAAAAGAATCCATTTTAAAAGTAAAAAGTGGGAATAAATCCCTTTTTGGAAAACAGTAGTAAAATCAAGATTTGGGGTTGGAATCGTAACACTAAGTGAGCATGAATGCACCTCACAGCAAGCATGCTATCACCAGTATCCAAACAATGCAACCATAAGCGCATAAGAGTCTATAAACTAGGATCACGTTCTCAGAAGGATAGGATACTCACCTGGAGTCCAACTGGTATACTAACCATGGCCTCGGGACTAATAATACATAATCAACATAACAAGCCTCAAAACTCGAGAATCCTTAGTAATCAAGGGCATAAAGTTACTACAAGGATCTAATAGGGGAAATACCTCCCAAATCACTAAGTCAAAAGATAAACCTTATACTAATGGATCCTTAATATTAAACTGTGGTGAGCATGCTTATACTCGAGGGTAATAGGATTCTATTTCCATGACAAGTGTTTACACTAAGGTTCGGGTCACATTTCTACCCCAAATTCCCTAAATGAGCTAAGTCATGCTATACTAGTCATAAAGATATCCTATCATCCCTACCTAGCATGTAAATTGTACTATACACAATCTTATAGAGAAAAGTAGATCGAAGCCTACCTCGATGCCGAATCGCAAATCTTGAATCGTCCACAATTCGCTCGACTTTGCTCCACGATCCTGAAATATGTCACGTTATCAAAACAATCATCTACACATCAATACAAGTAAAATGAGACCCATATTGCTACATAAAATCTTGGGTCAAGAACAAGCCTATAGGGCCCACAAACAAAATCCAAAAATTGAATCCGTTGAGGTCCCTCGAAGGACAAGGAATGTGTGCTCAAAAGTTGAGCACAAATGGAGCATAAATTGAGGCTCGAATCAGCATGCAAAGTTTAGGAATTCAAGCCCTAATTTCTATGAATTTACAATGAAAATGATGGAATTTAAAGGGGAAAAATAATAGGAAACGACCAAGGAGCGTAAAGCTAGCTTACCTTTGCTTCAATGGATGATTCCCCACACTTTCTCATGTCCCAAGCTCTCAAAAATGTTGGAAAAGAGTTGAGAAAATGAGAGAGAATCAAGTGAAGAAATGGGATTTAACACCCCTAGGTACCGGTAAAGCGGACAACTTGCTGCTAAAGCGGCTACCGCTAAAGCGGTTGGGCAAGGAAAGGCGGAGGCCTCTAAAGTAGAACTTAGCCGCTAAAGCGACGTTGGCTTTAGCGGACCTTGACCGCTAAAACGGACCTTAGCCAAATAGCCAAGGCCGCTAAAGAGGCACAAGGTCGCTAAAACGACTACCACTTAAGCGGTTGCACCAGAAACTTTGAGGCATCAGATTTTCTAAGCCCAAATGGTTTCCGACCAGGTGTTCGAAATTCGTTCGGAACCCTATGTGCGCAAACGAACTATGTTACCATACCAAATTTGATATTTCGATCATAATAGAATCATCAAAAATTTCATCTGAGATTTTTTTTATTAAATGTGGGGCCCACACCTTTAGTTCCATTTTTCATCAAATCTATCCAATAGCCCAAAACAAGTCTTGAAGCCTCGGGATCTGAAACAATGGTCCCTCTAGCCTAAAATTAACGTTCCAGAGTTGATGAAGCTGTCAGAATTCCCATCTGAGATCGTTTACTAGTAGTTTTGGTCCAAGACCAATTTCTTAACAGCAAAGTTCCAAAACACGAAAATGATTCTAAAATCCAAATGAATTGTCTGATGATCGGACCGACAGTTTCGACAAGTCATAAATGATATGTAGCCGCTGTAGGAAGGTTCGAACTACTGAAACACACAAAAATCAAGAAAATAACTGGAGGGTTATTGCACACATTGTAAATAATGATCATTAAATCATCCTTCATCAATAAGACTCAATATGGCTAAGCCATATTAATAAAAACTCATAGGTACTACTAGTAGGAATTTCTATTTCAATTTTGACAAGGTATTTGCATTTAACCCTCATCTCTACCATTCTCGCTACTTCATATTGGGGTGTAATAACTTGATTATTGATCGACATAGTATGTATGTGTTACAACTCAAAATCTCAAAGATTGTGATGACACCTACCCCAACCCAACCATGGTAGGTAAGTCAAACTCAAAATATACAATTAGTTCAAAGTAAAGGCAAGCAATTGAATAACACTAGAATTATTCTATAATAACTCAAGTCAAAGATGATCGAAAGGAAAAAGAACAATATAATCCAAAATAGCCCAAGACTCAACTATCACAAGTATAAGAGCAACTACAATACAGAATGTCATAGATGATAATACACTGTCTAATAAAGTAAAGAAGATAGAAATAAAGAATAGGGAAAGTCGGGACAGTCTTCGGAGGTAGAAGTTCACCATGGCTTCAGGTCAGGAAACACAACACGAATCATGGTCCATATTGTCCAATCGTACCGGGATCTGTATCGGAAGAATATAGAAAAGTAGGAGTAACTACAACCTGCAGTACTCAGTAGGCATCATAAGCCGACTAAGATTAAGCGGATAAAATATTGAATAAATAATACTAAAATAACCCTACACACAGAAAAGTCTAAACAATTCAATATCAATCAACACAATCGATCATCTCAAAATGTAACCATAAAACAAGAATGATGTAATGCAGTGTGATGTGATGGTATTTAATAGTCAATACCTATTGATATATATCCCCTCCATAATTGTATGCTGTGAGATGGAACCCATGAAAAACTCGTGGGGTCTATATACTCTATCTGAAATCCGACATCGGACAAAATCATAACCCATTCGAAATCCTACCTCAGATTAAATAAATAGAAAGTATCATATCTCACAGTCTGAAATCCTACCTCGGACCAATCATTATAAGATTGTTCATTTTTTTTAAAAAATTGATGTTTCCAATAGTGCAATTCAGTAATTTATGAGATGAATGAATATGCATTATTAAGATGATACAATAAATCAAAATACAACATATATAAATATATATATATATATATAATATCAAGATATCAATCAACTCATGAACACAAGTTATAAACCTCAATATCAAGCCAGAAATCTGAATCACGATTCACTAGTATGGTACCAGCTTCAATTCGAGCATCACAACAACAATCCATCTCATATTCCGCATTAAATCACTAAGTCACCCATATCATAACATGATTTACATGGTAAGTCCCCACTCTATTAAACTCTGAATAAATTTAAGACATAACCTACCTCAAAGTCAAACTATAAGCCACCAATGGTCACAAAGTAGCTTTTTCCTTCTGAATAGCTTTAGAACGCTCCCAATCTGTAAAGAGTAAGTTCTACGCATAAATTCGAGTACATCAATACCCATATTTCTATACTTCTATTCCGGTCCAAAAAATAAACCCTCAATCTCTCAAGAGAAAAACTAAAATTTTATTAGAAAGTCAATTTACCATAACTTGAGGAGTTCAAATCTTAAATTTCATTAAACATGAAGTTAAATTCAACCTTGAAATCATCAATTTATAAGTCTTTAACTTCACCAAAAACCTCCAAATTTCCAAGTTGAAAACCCAAGATTTGAAGATGAAATCATGAAATAATTATTTGAAAATGTATAAAAGTAGTGTAAGAATCATACCCATGGAAGAAATCTTAAAAATCACTTTTTGAATTTCCCAAAAATGAGTTCTCAAACTTCAAAAATCGAGTTATGAAATTTTGAATAAAAAATGGAATTAAAAAATCTGTCTAGGTGTGTTACTCTTCGCGATCTGGTAACCCATGACTTCACGATCACGAAGCTCAAAATGACCTAGAGCAGACCCGACCAAAATGCCCTTCACAATCACAGTTAGGGATATGCAATTGCAATGCACCAGGACCTACTCCTCCGCGATCGTGATGTACACCTAGACCATCCTTCCCAATCGTGGAGAAGACCATGTGATTGCTATGAAGGGTATAGCTGCACCAAAAGCCAACAGTTGAACTGGTTCAAAACATTTGAATGGACCCGCGAAACTCATCTTGAACTCCGTGAATACAAATAGACTATGCTTTTAGATTAAAATCGATATTCTAGACTCAATGAAAAAATCAGATTCACGAATGAGGGTCGTTATCAATAGATGTTGACTGAAGTCAACTCTAGACCATGATCTTCTAACTGTCCAACCGATTACTCAAAACTCACTCGAATGCCTCGGACCCAAAGCAACAATGCTAGTAACTCAAAAATGACATTCCAAAGCTAACAAAATAGACATAATCTTCATACCACCTCAAAACTTCAAATATTGACCAAAGTCAACCCTACTAACTTAAAATCTCCAAAATGAAAAACTCACATAAAACACATCCAACCACCTTGAGAATCATACCACCTACTTCTGTAGACCACAAATACAATAATACAACTATATAGAGGGATAAATGATCAAAACTCACCAAAAATAAAAATTCAATATGAGAATTATTACAGTATGCCTTCAACTGAAAAGAAAGAAAGTCTTGTCAGTGTTCTTGTATCATTTTCAATTGATTGCAAACAAGAAAAAACCACTAATAATAATAAGAGAAATAACTACATTTCTTTCCTACTTTTTAAGGTTTTAGTAGAGAATATTTTACCAAAGTCATCACAATATCTTGTTCATATATTTTGAAAAAGAAATTGCTCCATATTATGTACTAGCCTAAAATAACAAACACTAGATTAGTGACATATTATTTTTACTTGATTATCAGTCACTCTGGTTATCTTCATAAATAAATAAAAAATCTTTAAAATAGGATAAACACAAGAACTAGATAAGAAAAATATCTTTCTTAAACTTTTAAAAATCCAACTTATTTAAAGTCTTATCAGCTTGAGCCCCTCGTGTGGTAGCTTCTAAATTTCTATCATTCCAGAGAAATAGAAGAAAAGAAAACAAGCACTTATGAGTAAGTTGAAAAACAAAAGAGAATAATTTTAAAATTGATCATTTATCATATCATTTATTTAAATTCATCTCAAACTAATATCATATAAAAAGAAAAGAAAACAAGAAAAAGATATTATGATTTCTTCATAGTTACTCAGGTATAATAAGAATCATGTTAGAGAACTGAAATATAGGACAACGGAAAAGAGAAGCTGTTTGACATAGATATTGAAGAACCTGTTAGACTCAACCGATTTTTGTATGTGAATATACTCATCAGCTGTGGTTTTGACCGAAATCTTCTGCGTACGCCTGGTGCCTTGTAAAACTGCATATCACAAAAGTTAAATGAAAATGAATAAAAAATAAGCTTACATATTTTGTATAGGTTCTCTTGAGAAGGTGTAAGTTATGTGTAACTTACATAGTTTGTTTTAATTATACTAGGAGGGAAACAAGAAAGAAATTGTATGGTACTGATGGTGTTTGAATCCTCCACCTTAAAGTGTTAGATTTTTTTTAATAATTATGAAATCCATTCAATAAAGAAATAATCAAAATTTAAATTTTTAAATTTTGAATGTTACGAAATTTGAGTTGAATTATTTCATTTGTCAAATATTTATGGATTCTTTTATTCGAAAATAGATTACAATGAAAAGAATAATAATGCAGGAATTAAGCAATACATGCATTACTTTTTATTGGATATTTCGTTCATTTCACTAAAATTAAATATACAAGATATTATTTAAATTA
This sequence comes from Capsicum rhomboideum, assembly GCA_031232105.1. NCBI lineage: Eukaryota > Viridiplantae > Streptophyta > Magnoliopsida > Solanales > Solanaceae > Capsicum > Capsicum rhomboideum. The sequence continues at coordinate 38,162,140 of CP124719.1, read as the reverse complement.
TTTGTCTATTTTAAAACTAAGTAGTTAGGATATTACAATTATACAATTGAATGCATAAATTTATTACTAGCTTCCAGGAAAAAGACAATGATAGATTTTTTTGTTTTAGATACTTTATCCGTGTATAAATGATACATGGATAAGTTATCTCATGTATTGCTATAAGGAAAACAATACTTGTATTTATTATACAAAAAATTAAAATGGAAATCAAACATGGTATAAACCAATACACATTTTTATACATGAATTATTTGTCGTAATACTTGTAACTGAATATATTCTTAGATTACAACTCAAAACCAAAAAAGGTGGACATATGAAGTAGGAGAAAACTCAAAGGAAGTATTTAATCATTGATAAATTGGTTAGATGGAAAAATCGAAATGTCATATCAGAATTTAAATTCCAAATCTTAAAAATTATTAAATTTGTTGAATGATGTTACTTTGATGCATAAAATATTTAGGTATTATTTGGTTGTTTGCTAGAATTATACATGTATTAGTAATAAATGAATTAGTTATGTAAGGATTTACAATGTAGGAATTAGTAATGCAAAAATTAATTATGAAAGTATTAGATATACATGGATAATGCAAATGTCATGTGTAATTGAAAAAAGAATCTTAACCTTTAAAATGAAATAATTTTTTAACTATTTATTCTTGAGTATGAGGGCTTTCTGTGTTTCGATTTATTAATCCATATATTATTAAATATGTGAAATATTATCCGTTATTCATTATGTAAAAAATAATATATAGATTATCAAATAATTTATGCATATATTACTTATACCACAAAAAATGACCAACTATAGCATAACTTATTCTGAATCGTATGCGGGTTAAGAAAAAGCTACCAAATATAGTATAAATTATACTCCCTCCGTTCCAAAATACTTGGTCTACTTTCTATATTTGTTTGTTCCAAAATACTTGTCCCACTTATAAAATCAAGAAAATTTTGAGCATGCATTTCCAGTTTTACCCCTAGTATTACATTAAGTATCACACTAATTTCAAGGGTATTAAATATGAATGACAACTACCTATGTGACTCTTTTTCTTCCTTTTTTGACTGCAGTTCGTTAAAACATATGAAATCTTTTCTTCTTCTTTTTTTTAAAAAAATTCTCTTGTTTAGATTTGTGGAACAAAAGATATCGTATGAGTAGTTAGTGAATTTTTTAAAAAAAATTCTCTTGTTTAGTTTTGTAGAACAAATAATTCGTTAAAAAAATTCATTAAAACAAAAGCTACTGTATGAGTAGTTAGTGAATATAAAAAGTCAATTATGTATTGGAGTAGTAAGTGAATATAGATAGTCACTTAGTAAGTAGCAATTCATGCATGTCATCAATTAAATACTTCTTGATTTCAATACCCATCATCATTGTTTAATTATTAGAGTACAAGGGTAAAAAAAGTAAAAATACACCTTTAATCATTGACATCTTAAAGGGTGTGCCAAATGCAAAGGGGCCAAGTATTTTGGAACGGAGAAAGTACTAAGTTTTATGCAAGTTGAAGAAAACAACCAAACATTATACAAACATTCAGTTAATATATCTTATATATGTATTGTGATACTGAAATAAAGAGCCCTTAGGGAACATCTCAAAATAAAAGATAGTCACATATATATATATATATATTAGACTATAAACTCAAAATGATTGTTTTACATACCTTTTCAATTTGGCCAGCACGTTTTCCATTTTTGCGACATTTTTCAATCTTTTTCCATCAAGCTGCCAACCAAGAATCATCAACACTTTCTCTTTTTCTCTTCTCTTTCACGTCATCTTTTTCGTTACTAGGTTGTTCAAATTCTTGTTCAAATTCTTGTTCAATCTCAACTGGGCTTTCCTTCTCTAAGCTAATGATTGTTGGCGCAGCTAGAGCTTCACTACGAGCTCTTTAGAACCCAACAATTGTGGCTCAAGTCCTGTATATTTGTTTAAAAATCTACTTATTATGTGTAAATAACATATTTATAACCTAATAAAATATTTTTTCTACAATTCAAAATTCATAAATGTAAAAATCTTACCTTTTCCTTCTCTAATCAGGGTAAGAGTCCTAGCTTCATCTACTAGTTCGTACGAACCCAGTAGCTTTATCACAAATTGTGTATATGTGCATAAAAAATTACCTAATATGTATAAATAGTTTATCAATAACCCATTAAACTAATTTTTCAAAAATTTAGGATCCATAAACTAAAATCTTACCTTCACCTCCGTCAATCAGGATCAGAGGTATATATAACTTCATCTACAGGTTAAGCAAAACACAATAGCTCTAGCTCAGATCATGTATATGTTCTTAAAAATCTATTTACTATGCATATATAATTTACAAATAATCTAATAATCATTTTTTTAAAAATTCAAACTACATAAACATAAAATAATACCTTTGCCTTCGTTAATCATGGTAGAATCTAGATTTTCTTCTATGGATGTGGCAGAATTGAACATCTTTGACTCGGATCCTGAATATATGTTTGAAAATTCACTCATTATGTATAAAGTATTTAACAAGAATCCAATAAACATAAAATCTTTCCTTTGCCTATGTTACTTAGGATCAGAGTTAGAGTTTTGTTTGTGATTTGGTAGAATCCATTAGCTTTGACTCAAATTTTGCAGATGTGTTTAAAAATCTACCTAATATGTAATCTATAAAGAACCCAAAAAACTATATTATCTAGAATTCAGAATCGTAAATATAAAAATTTACCTTTGCCTCCACTAATTAAGGTCGAAGCTAGAATTTTGTCTATGAACTAGGTAAAATCGAGTTTTGGCTCTGATCCTCTCTATATTTTAAAAATCAACTTAATATGTATAAATATTTATCAAAAATCCAATAAACTATGTTTCTCAAAATTTAAACTCCATAAGCTTAAAATCTTACCTTCAACGCTGCGAATAATGTCAGCTTGTTTCTCTATTTGAGATTTTTCTCCAACTATTGTAGCTTAGACAGTGCATCACCTATCACATAAACATCCTTAATTCTGGATTTTTTTGCTCTCCTGGCCTCTTTAGATGCTTCAAGAACTAGATTTGGTGAAACTTCAAACCATATTGGTGAACAACAATCTTCAAAATTATTATAGTTGAAACACTCTGTCATTTTTTATAAATAAAATATTTTTTCCTTCTTTTTCTATGATTGAACTCAAAATCTCATTATCATATATGTAGACGTAGTTGTATGTGAATGCACAAATTCTAATACATATGTGAATCTAGATGATTTGTACAATACCTTCATTATTAGAAATGTTATAAGTTTTATATAATATTTGTTTATCCATAAATACTATGCTCCATCTTTTAGAGATTTTCATAAGAGATCACAAAATTTCAAAATTCAGAGTAGATTTGGATTCACAAGTTAATAATTTGCCTTTAATGGAAGATATTCCTATTTGTAATTTAAGGGATGAGATCCCCTCCAATAGCATATACTATGTCCAGCAATGCTCAATGCCTTATTGGATTTATGCCTCATGTCCGAAGAAATATTAGATGGTTAGGATTTATTATGTGATTAATATATTATTAAAAGAAATTAAAAAATAATAAACTGTTCTTGAAAAAAGTTAACGCCTGCTAACTCAGTCATCCCCCATTTTGCTAACAATAATTATAAAGCTTCATTTACGTTAAGTAATAGAGTTTCGAATTGATTACCTATATTCTTTTTCCTCCTTTGGTTTATTGTGAGTTTTTTTTTTTTCAAAGTCAAAATCATATTTCAGTTTTTGTTTGTTAGTATAAATAACAACAGTGGTGGAATTAAAATTTTCATCAAAAGAGTTCAAACTATAAAAAAGTAACACACGAAAAAGTCAAGAAAACTCAACATCTATGATTTTCATATTACATGTCTAAATGCCTACCAAGAATCTTTTATATAATACTCCCTCCGTCCCAATTTATGTGATGTACTTTGACTTGGCACGGAGTTTAAGAAAAAAAGGAAGACTTTTGAAACTTATGGTCTAAAATGATTCATAGATATTTGTGTGGTTGTAAATCATTTCATTAAGGGTAAAGTGGGTATTTTAAAGTTAAATTGTTACCAAATATAGAAATGTGTCATTCTTTTTGGGACTGACTAAAAAGAAAAGCGTGTCATATAAATTGGGACAGAGGAAGTATGTTCTTCGAATTTAAAAAATGGCTAATAATTGATTGATTTTGACATTATAACTACTTCCTCCATTCGTATTTATTTGTCCGAGTTTAATTTGACGCATCCCTTACAAAGTCAAGTAATAAATAAAATAATAATTTTACTATAACACTCCTAATTATTACTATAGTCTATAAGCCATCTCACATTGTCCCTTGTTGAAATATAAAAGTACTTGATAATAAAGAAGCCACTCATATTGGATGGGGATGACGGAAGTGGAGCCTAATGCCAACAGAGTTAGCAGACGTTAATTTTCCAAGGATTATTTTTCATTTTTTAAGTTCTTATAATAACTCATTAATCACATAATGAATTCTAACCATCTAATATTTCTTTGGACATGTGGCATAAATCCAATAAGGCATTGAGCATATGGATATAATGCCACTGGAGGAGATCTCAGGATCTCATCCCGTAATTTAAATACAAAGTAGTCACGAATTAAAACTAACAAAATACGTTCTTTTAACTTGACCCCTACCATTTTTTTAATGTAAAGAGACTTATATTTAATAACTATGTAGCATAACAAAAGTTAGGATCATGACATATCATATGACCATCAGTAGCAGATTTGATACTATTACATTTTGGAAAAGAGTTTGTTTTTTTGTTTTTAATGAGAATAAACAGATTTCAATATTTGTTTTTCATCTATTATCTATGCGAAACACCGAAGAAAATGCCTCATGGACAATATAATACAAAAGCTTATGCCTAGCTATTCCTTTGCAAGCACTATAGTTAAATTTGAGTCATGAATCCCGTAGTCTTGTCATAAACCTGCATTCATTTAAGATATAACAATAATTGTATTCTCAAGCAAATTTATTGTTACAGTCCTCACATATTTTTATTAGAGCCGTCAATATGGGTTATGTCCGTTGGGCCGGCCCAATTTAGCCTATAATTTGATAGGATTGGGCTAGAATTTTTACAGCCCGTTTAAGAATAGGGCTTTTTAGTCCGATTCGAATAAGCCCTCTGGCCCGTAGGGCTTGAGCAATATGGGTTGGACGGGCCCGTGGGTCAAATAAAAATAATTAAAAATAGAACATAGTACTAAAAATAACAAGAGTAGTCCAAACTCAAAGTCTACTTAAAACATCATAGATATTTAAATATTAATTATGCTTATAAAATATATAAATAATTAAAATACAAACTACTAATATTTTTAAGGAATTAAATATGCTTGATGAAGATAATGTGGTGGTGTTGAATATGCCATAAGTGTTGTGAAAGTTTTTATTTTTTTTGAGGAGTCATTTTCACTTTTAATGGATTAAATATTGACTTTTTTTTTGTGTTTTGTTGTGATCTATTGAAACAAAATTAGGTTAATATTGCTATTTATCTAGCTATATTGTTACTCATTAACTGTTTAGTTTCCTTATCCATATCTCTATTTGATTTGAATAGTATCATGTCAAAAGTTATTTAGTTTCGTAGATTATTAAGAATTTTATTTTGTGAATTTCAGATTTGATTAACAATTAGTAACATCATGTAATATTATATTATAAATATTTATGTTATTAATATTTTAAAATTTAAATTAAGATTATAAAAATAATATATTTTAAAAAGTGGGCTAGCGGTGGTGGCCCGCAGCTCGTAGAGTGATGGGTTGGGCTTGTTGTTTTCTGGCCTGTCATCTTGATGGGCTAGCCCGTCCTGACCGGTCAAATTTTGAAGCCCGTGTAGACTAACCCGGATGGGCTGGACCGGCCGTATTGACAGTTCTAATTTTTATCGGTCAGAAATGTGATTCCACTATGGTTCTTAGTCCTTGTAAAAATGCATTACTTTCTTACCTTGTGTTAATAGAAGACAGAATAGCCTGAGAGACCCATATACTTGTCTCTTTTTGTCACCTAGATCCTCGTACTCACCTTTTTGCCAAATGAACCCTTAAATCCATCAGACGTCAGAACACTGCATTTTAAACACTTTTTTTGTATGGCATATTATGTGGCATAAACACCCAAGGTGCGTGTGATACACACATATTTTAGGAGCCTGTTGTAACACCCCGTACATTTCCGACCCTACTTGACAACTTTGAATAATGTTTACTTAGGTGTCGAGAGCCATAAGTATGTATTTTGCAGTGTCATTGATGAAATATTTGATATTGGGCCTAGTACATGTGGTTAGACCTTTTTAGTGGGTGGCGTTGGTGACTTTGTGGAGCATTTGTGGGGTGAAAAATTGAGGTTTAAGGGACATCCAAGCAAAGAATCTTAAAGCTAAGAGGTAAGCAAAAGGTGGGGACTTGAAAGATCCAACCAAATCCGCAAAGAAAAGTCAAAATCAAAAATTTGGCATGGGGCGCTGCAGAGGGCATGCCAGGCTGCTCTGGCCCAAATTTTTGTTTGCACAGGCAGCAAAGGGGCGCGCCAAGTGGTGTACCGGGGTGGTTTTCGCCAAAATTTTTCTTCGACTATTATGATGTATATGAGACCTTTGAGTCATGGTATCATTACTCCATCATAGCAGGACTATTCTTAAGCACGTTTAGCATCCAAGTTGGGGTTAATCCTTCATCACAAGTATTTTAACAAATTATGTTCAAATAAGCCATGAGCGACTAGAATTTCTATTTTTGCGATTGAGGCTACGAACGGGAATCTCGTAAGTGAATATTATCGAGACATTTATAGAATTATTTGAACATGAGATATATGGTGGATTATACATTATATTTGGTGGGTTAAGATGATATAGGTTATTGGGCCCAATTTGAGACCCAAAATGAGCCAAAATGCAAGGACCAATGGGTCAAATGACCCATTCTTGCTTTGACTTGTCAATTGTTGAACCAAATGACTAAGGATGACTTTAAGAGGATATATAAGGTGGCCAAAAATCAGATTTTATTTCCACAAAACACACATGCCATTCTAGACAATTCTACAAGATATTTTTCAAGCTCTCAAACCCTAAGGCACTTCTTTGGGCAAGATCATCATTCTACAAGCTTGGGTAAGTGTTTATTCTTATGATTTAATATATTATGTACATGAGAGATTATGTATATCATGGTGGTTATGTTGGCAAGGTGTTGAATAGTGCACTTGGGCTTTTTGCTAAAAGATGTGCATCCTTGTGAATTAAACTTGAAAAAGGACTTGATATTTTGATGAAAGTGAATGGTGTGGATGATATCTCAACATGTATGGTATGATTATGTCCATAACTTGTTATTTTTCTCTATGAGTAAATTGTGGAATTTTGGTTATAAAATGTATTAGAGTGATTTGATGGATTCATTGTGATGTGGTGTTAATAAGAACATGTAAAGGAGGAACTTGGTGTGAAAAGTTATTGGTTGATGATGTCTTGGTCAATGTATAGAATGTTACGGCATTGTCGGTATGAAAAAGCCTTGAATGGTATTGTAAAGGGTGAAATAATGTTATAGGGCAATCATGTAACTCACGGTCATCTTAGACACTTGGAATGTAGCTTGTGTTTAATGTTGGTTCCGTTATGTACTTGTGATGTAGAGTGAAACGTAAGGAAGGAGCGGAATTGTTGTACTCACATATTGGATTGTGTATTCATATTGGGAAGATAAGGTATGTAAGGTTACTCTTTCCGTATCTTTCTGCAGCACATAGTAATCACATTGACATTGTACCTATCCTATTCTGAAATGTTCAAAGGTATCCCATTTTCGGTTATTAATTATTGTTACTCACATGTTCCTTATTCCTACATCAATTGTGTTTCACATGAATCATGTTCTTTGGTTAATGTCCCAAGTTCCAATAATGTTTCAATTATCAAAAGTATCAATCTCTCACAAACAAAAGTATCAATCTCTCATAAGTGAATGTATTAATCTCTCATGAGGGAGCGTATCAATCTCATGAAAGTAAGGAATGAAGTAATGCATATACATGTTCCCAATGATGTTCCAATCACCAATGTATCACTCTCATAACAAAAGTAAAGAGAAGAAGAAATGCAAATAAGTAATGCTTACATGGTTACTTTATGTTTCATTGAGAATGGACCGCAAATCTAAAGGGCCTAAGCTCGGATGGACCAATCCCAATATTATGTTATATTATGTACACTATATATATTATATTAAAGCCCACCAAGTGTGGATGACAGTTATTATATTATAGCCCACCAAGTGTGGATGACGGTTATTATATTAAAGCCCACCAAGTGTGGATGACGGTTATTATATTATAGCCCACCAAGTGTGGATGACGGTTATTATATTATAGCCCACCAAGTGTGGATGACTGTTACTATATTATATTATGGCCCACTAATAAGTGGATGACTGATAATAAAGATGAACGTAAAGCCAAAATAAGTATGTCACGTAATTGAAAATATGAAGGAATGTTATTTCACAAATGAAAATGATATGAATGAATGATTAATCAATGAAAGTAATCTACGTGGTTCAACATTCAAAAGGTGACTGATCTAAAATGTTTATTCACATGTATTTAATTCCATATGAGATCCTATGGTTCATACAGTTTCTTATGGCCTTACTGCACCCCTATTAAATGATCCCTCAGATGCTCGTGTAAGCTGTGAGGCATATACTTCACCAATAAAGCCTCAGAGAATTAAGTCCATGACATAGGAGGAGACCCAGCTGGCTTGCAATCAATATACCATCTCCATTGTTGTCCAGCTGCTCGATCAAGTTAAAAAGTTGTGTAGTCCACACTATGCAACTCTACCATGCCCAAATTATATAGCCTTTCCTCACAAATCGTAAGAAACGCAAAAGCATCCTCATTAGAGGCCCCTACAAATCTCTGTAGAGCCAATCTCAGAAACTGGCCCAGCATCTTCTACTCCTCAGAAGTCATAACTGGTTGGGCTACCGCTGGCTGTGGGACTATCAGTTCTAGTGGGATCACCACTCTGGGAACCATATCCGCAGGTTGCGCTCCTAAACCAAGACCACCCTTGGCTATTGTCTGGGCCCCATCTATCGATGGGCCACCTACCAAGCCCAATAATTGTACTAAAGAATCATGAAAAACTGAAGAAGACATAAACCTAGATGGGGCTTGGGCTACTTTATGGCCCACCTACTACTATGGTGGGTGATCCTCTGGTGCTATCTCTAGCTCGGGAGCATTATAGGATCTAGTGAAGGCTCTCTAGCATAGCCACGAGCTGGGGGCTACAGCTCTAGCCTGACCTCGACCTCTGGTTTGACCTTGCCTCTAATTGGTGCCCTAGCTGTAGGCTCAGGGTCGTCATCCCCAACCGTCATAGCCCGTGTCCTAGCCATCTATGAAAGAGTAAAGTAAATGAGAATCTAGAAACCAATACAGACTCAACCCACGACCATGAATCAAAAAGATGAGATCTTCCTAAACTATCCTATAGCCTCCCAAATATAGGATACGGACGTCATTGTATCAATCCACGAGACTCTACTAGACCCTTGCTCTTATACCAACAATATCAGTGAACCTAGGCTCTGATAGTAAACTGTCACTACCGAATTTCTCCAGTCAGACTAGAACCTACTCTAACCCACCAATAGGTAAGCCAAACCATTGCCCAGAACGATGAGTAATGGGCTAACAGGTGAAAGACGAAGAAATAATGAAATAACTGCAATAATAATCGATAAGAAGAGGAAAATATATATACATATGCATGCTATACAAAGGGGGTGGAGGACAAAAACACAAAAATAAGTCCCCCCCCCCTCCAAGACCATATAAGGTTAGTACAAGAGCCACTAAGACAAAAAGAGAACGAGGCACAGTGAGAACATACATCTTAGTTTCCAACTATACAAAATAAGACTATCAAAAACAACAGAGGACGGAGTATCAGCTTCAGACTTTAAAAGCTCACCCTATCTCTGAACAGCATCACATTCTGAGGATGTCATCAACGGCAGTGACTCGTACTCGGATCTGCATCAGGGGAAAAAGATGCAGAAGTGCAGTATGAGTACCAAAACCACTGGATACTCAGTAGGCAACATAGACCAACTAAGCTAAATTATAGTAAAAGAATAAATAAGATGTGAGTATGTAAATCTAAGTTAATAATAAAGGGGAATAAATTGAAATAATAGGCTACACTAGGAGAATGCGATAAGTAGGAAGCAATTAACTCAAAGCAATAATAAAAGCCTAGTTATAACCTAACTGGGGACCCATGAGCCTAGAAGGAAAAAACGAGAACAAATAAACACAACAGAGCCCCATAAGCATAGTGGGTACAAGCAAAAAGTAAAGCTAATGTAAGAATGGGATGGCAATAATAAAGAACCTAACGTAAACCAATGTGGGTAAGGTGCATACCTGATACTCCTTCCCAGCCATAACCACAAATCTTACTGGTCTCCACCGGATTTCCAAACCCAAATCTATAGTAGTAAAGGTAATAAATATAGGACTCGAACCGGAATAGAGAATAATTTCATGATAAAAAATGTCAGACACGAACGAAAACTGATAAATAGAAATAATGTGCCAATTGCTGGACTTATAACTGGAACTATTAAGTAGGCTAAAAGTAGAGACATTCCATAATTGTAGTCCAACTCACGTCTATTCAATATAAAATCCAATTCTAGGCAGCCAAATCACTTAAAGCGGAACGGGTCCCAGTTATTAAGTCGAAGGGTGAGGTTTGTTTTCAGCTACTACCCTACCCGAGAAACGAAGTTACATAAGCTTTATTAAAGTGACTAAGTAAGTCCAAAACCCAAGGAGTAGCCTAAGGAAGCGGATAGTTGTCACTTAGGTCAACAAGGAACTACTCTAGGCATTCTATCTTATAAATGGCAGGTAGGGCCCACTACCAGTCCCAAAAACTCATCCTAAGGCAAGCACCTACCTGAACCTACACTAGAATTTCTTAATTCTATCCCAAGGCACTAAATAAGCTAAGTCTGGTCCTGCTAGTTAATCATAAGCTAGCATAAGGGAATACGGGGTCGAACTATACCTAAAAGGGCCTCTAATCGGCTAAACTAGGCTATAATCTCTAAAAGGATACTCTGGCAATAAAAACCCACCCTTGAATAGCATATTAACATTATAATACCATAATCAAGCACATTCTAGGAGAAGATTTAGCCTAGCCTACCTGGTGCAGCCAGAAGTATGTAAAATCCTCTATATCGGAGCATTTCCCTTTTGAGAAGCTGCTGACCCTTGCTATTCTATCAAAATAATGTTGTATACATTAAGACAGGGATGTCGATACCCATATTGTGTATTAATGATTTGGGCAAAAATTGAGTTAAAAATTCCTTGTGAGGACCGCTTGCACAATCATGAAATTGAAACTGTCACAGTATCCCTCTCAGCTTAAAGATCACTTGCCCCAAAATTAGGTGTGATCCTAACATAAAATAGTCCCACAACAGTCCCAACAATTCAAAGAAACAACATGGGAAATAGAGAATTATTCCAAATTTAAACTGAGAACTTACGAGAAAATAATGTTAAAATAGCCATTACGACGTTTGCTACTCTAACCCAGCCTCAGTTGATGATTCTCATGCTATTTTTGAGTTCCCAAGTCTCACAAATGGTGTTTTCGGACTTAGAATAATGGTTGAAGATGAAGTGAGATATTTATATACTTCCAAGGGTCCTTTGAAAATGCGGGATCCCTATCGCGAACGTGAGAGCTGACTCAGACAGGCTTTCGCAAATTTAATCGGTCCATCGCAATTACGATGAATAAGGTTGAACTGGTCAGGCCAGCCTCCTTTTCACAAATGCTATGGCTGGCTTGTGAATGCAGAGGTCAAGAATCCTTGACCCTCACGATCGTGAAGGCCAATTTTGGTCTGCACAAGGTGCATCAGCACCAACAACTTTGTTAAGTTGCAAATTCTCCGAACGGATCCTTGGGATTTGTTTGAAATCTTGTAAATGCAAATGAACCTTGCTACCCTACCAAATTCGGCATTCCAAACTCAATGGAGCCATCAAAATTTCCATCCAAGGTTGTTTCAACAAAAAAGTGGATCGCACACCCAAGGGTCCGTTTTAACCAAAATCCACCCAATAGCCCAAAATGAGTCTGGAAGTGTCGGCACCCCCACCAAGGGTCTCCCCTAGCCTAAAATTGACATTTCAAAACTAATTGAACTGTCAGAATAGGTATCAGAAACCATTTACCTGAAGTTTTGGCCCGAGACCATATTCTCAACTTCAAAAGCTCCAAAATAAGAAAATGGCTCTAAAAACCAAAAAAATTATGCAGTAATCAAACTGTTAGCCCCAACAAGTAAGAAATGAATTATGGCAGTTATAGGAAGGCTTTAAAAATAGAAAAAGCATGAAAACATAGAAAATGGCCTAGAGGGTCAATAGAACATCCACTACAGCAATATCTCAATTGGATACTGAGTCCACATCTCATGCACGGTCTCTCAGATAACCTCATCGAATGGATGATGTTTCCACTGAACCTTAACCACAAGAATATATCTGGAATGCAATTGTCTGACATCTCTAGCCAAAATTAAGACTGGCTCCTCCACAAAGGTTAACCTCTCATCCAACTGCGTCGAGTCCTCATCAAAGCACCTGAGACTCATTGAGAATATAGTACTGCAAAATTAATGCATGAAAGACTGGGTGAATGACTGAAAAGGCTAGAGGCAAAGCCAACTTATAAGCTGCCTCCCTAATAGTTTGAAGGCTTTCAAACGGTCTAATATACCTAGGACTGAGCTCACCCCTCTTCCTAAACATCATCACGCCCTTCATGGGTGACACTCAAAGGAAAACCCAGTCACCAACTATGAATCTCAAGGTATGAAGCCTAAAGTCAGTATAACTCTTCTGCCTGCTCTGAGGTTCCTATAACCTTTCTTGAATCACCAAAACTCTGTCCAAAGAGTCATGAAGCAAATCTGTACCATGGGGCCTGACCACTAAAGTCTCAAACCAACCAACCAAAGATCTATAATCCCTACCATATAATGCCTCGAATGGTGCCATCTGAATACTTGAATGGTAGTTATTATTATAGGCAAACTCCCCTAACGCTAAAAACTTGTCCCACTAACCTCCAAAGTCCATAACATATGTGCGGTGCATATCCTCCAAATATTAATAGTTTACTTTGACTGTCCGTTAGTCTAGGGATGAAAAGTAGTGCTAAGATCAACCTGGTACCCAACTCCTCCTGAAATGTCCTCCAAAAGTTAGAGTGAAGTGAGAAACTCTATCTGAAATAATAGAAATAGTCTCCATGTAGAGATGAACCACCACTTAAACATAGATACGAGCCAACCTCTCAGCACTATAGGAAGAATAAATAGGAATGAAATGGGCAGATTTGGTCAATCGGTCTATAATGACCCAAATGCTATCAAAACCACAAGAAGTGTGAGGCAAGCCACCCATGAAATCCATAGTAATCTGCTCAAGTTTCCACTCAGGAATGGGTAGCATCTGAAGCAAGCCACCTGGCCTCAAATACTCGGCCTTTACTTGCTGATAACACAAAGACCGAGCCACAAAGTGTACTATATCTCTCCTATTGCCGCTTTACTAAAAATATTGCCTCAAATCTCTATGTATCTTAGTTGTTCGAGGGTGAATAGAATACTTGGAGCTATGAGCCTTCCAAAGTATAAACTAAATCAAACCCCTTACCCTCAAAACACAAATAAGATCGTCGAATCTCAATATACCCTCAGAGTCTAAGGTAGCCCTCCTATACTCACCCTTCTGCACCACATTCGCCTAGCCCAAATGGTATAGAATAGAGAGATCATAGTCCTTCAGCAACTCAATCCACCTGCATTGTCTTGAATATATCTTCCTCTGGGTGATAATGTACTGAAGACTATGATTTTCAGTGAATATCTCACAGCGAACAATCTATAAGTAATTCCTTAAAATCTTAAGCACAAAAACTAACGCCGCCAACTCCTAGTCATGGGTGGGATAGTTGCACTCGTGTACCTTCAACAACCTCATTGCATAAGCTATAACTCGGCCCTGCTGCATTATAACACACCCCAAGTCAACACTTGAAGCATCCCAATGCATAGTGAACCCCTCACACTTAATTGGAAGAGTCAAAATAGGAGTTGAAGTGAGCAAGTCTTTGAGCATTACAAAGTTAGCCACACAGCTATTGAACTACTAAAACGGAACCTCTTTCCTAGTCAATTTGGTCATTGAGGCTACAATAGTGGCAAGTCTCTTGACGAACTGCCTATTGTAGGCTGCCAACTCGATAAAACTACAAACCTCGGTCAGAGATATTAGCTTAGCCCAATCACAAATAGCCTCAATCTTTACTGGTTCTACCATGATCCCATCCTTGAACACCACATGCCCCTAGAATGCCATAGACCCAAGCTAAAACTTACACTTTGAGAATTTGGCAAAAAGCATATAATCTCTCAAAGTGTAAAGTACAGTCCTCAAATGCTGCTCATGCTCCTCCATACTCCTTGAATAGACAAAGATGTCATCGATAAACACAAGCATGAAGGGGTCCAAATAAGGCATGAAAATGCAAATCATCAAGTTTATAAATGCTACTGGGGCATTGGTCAACCCAAAAGACATCACCAGGAACTTATAATGGTCGTAGCTAGCCTTGAAGGCTATTTTAGGGATGTCCTCTGCCCAAATCCTCAACTTATGGTAGCCAGACCTTAGATTAATCTTAGTAAACATGGTTGCACCCTAAAGCTAAATATTAAGCTCCTTAAGCTTGGCAGGAGCCATACAGTATGGTGCCATGAAAATTGGTTGGGTGCCCAACTCAAGCTTAATAACAAACTCAATATCACTCTTAGAAGGAAGTCCAGGTAGGTCGATAGGAAAGATATTAGGGAACTCATGGACTACAGGAATAAATTCAAGTGGAGGACTCTCCATCCTAATATCATAAACATAAGCAAGGTATGACATGCAACCCCTCGATATCAATCTACTGGCCCAAGTGTAAGAAATAAACCCCATCGGCACATAACTATAAGAACCCTGCCACACAACTGAGGGTGTGCTAGGAATGGCTAAGGTAGCGATCTTAGCAAAGCAATCCAAGCCTGCATGATAGGGGGATAACTAGTTCATGCCCAGAATCACATTGAAATCCACCATGCCTAGAATAATAAGGTCAGCCTAAGTGTCATACTCCCACACATACATAATACATAATCTATAAACCCAATCCACTACTAAAGAATCACCCACGGGAGTAGGTACATGTAAAGGTACAGATAATGGCTCCCAAGACAACCCCAACCATGATGCATAATAAGTAGAAATAGATGAATATTAAGAACCCGGATCAAATAAAACATAAATTGGTTGATGGTATACTTAAATCGTACTTGTGAAAATAGCATTTGAAGCCTCAACCTCTGGCCTACTAGGAATAACATATAAGCGACCCCATTCGCCTCCAGACTGGGTGCCTACCCAACCACCTGTACGACCTGCCTGAGGACCTCCTTTAGAACCCTATGGACCAACTCTGCAACCTTGTGCACCACCTTTAGCTGTAGAAAGAACTAATCTGATTGGTGAAATATTTTGTGTGGCTGGCTCAATCATCCCAAGGTTGGGACACTCTTTGGCGAAATGGACAATAATACCATAATCATAATATCCCCCAAACACTATGCTTTATCGAGAAGGTCCAGCTAATCCAAAATGGTCACCTTGACCGAAAGACCCTAACTGAACACCCCTCAAAGATGGACCAACACTATGTCCACTTACGTTACGATAACTAGGCTGACCTACATCTAAAATCTGAAGCGCTGCCACAATGGGCCTACTAGATTGACCCTGATAGTGATTATACTGATGCTGGGGGTATCTACTTGAAAACCTTTATATCTAAACTATGAGCTGATATGGCTCTCATTATAATTGTTTTGCTGTTGTAGCCTTTTATCGCTGCCCCCTTGGGTCTCGTCATGCATATCCTCCAAAGTCTGAGCATACGTAATAATATCCATAAAAAATCTACCCACAGCTACCAGACTCTGAGTAGAAATGGAAAGTTGAAGTCTCATCCCTCTAATGAAACACTGAATACGCTCATACTCAGTAGGTAGAATCATAGTAGCATATCTTCCCAACTCTTGGAACCTCGCCTCATATGCAACCACTATCATAAGCCCCTACTGCAACCCTATAAACTAATCCCTCAAACGATCGTGTAATATGTGAGGCATATATTTCTTCAATATAGCCTCGAAGAACTGAGTCAATGACATAGAAGGAGACCTAGCTTGCCTGTAAGTACTATACCCTCTTCCATCATAATCTGGTTGCTCTATCAAACAGAAAAGTGGTGTAGTCCACACCATATGACTCTACCAGGCCTAAATTATGCAGCCTCTCCTCACAACTAGTAAGGAACTAAAAAGCATCCTCACTTGAGGCCGCTACAAATCTCCATGGAGCTAATCTCAGAAACTAGACCAACATCTTCTACTCCTCAAAAGTCATAACTGGTTGGGTTACCGCTAGCTGTAGGACTATCAATGCTGGTGGGGCCTCTTCTCTAGGAGCCATATCTGCAAGTTATACATCTAAACTAAGACCATCTTGGGCTATTGTCTAGGCCCCATCTGTCTATGGGTCACCTACCAAGTCCAATAATTATACTAAATAATCATAAAGAGCTGAAGAAGATATAAACCTAGGTTGGGCCTGGGCAGCCCCTGGCCCACCTACTGCTGTGGTGGCTAACCCTCTGGTGCTATCTTTGGCTCGACAACAATAATAGGATATAGTGAAGGCTCTCTGTCCTAGCCTCGAGCTGGGGGCTGCAACTCTAGCCTGACCTCGACCTTTGGGTCGACCCATGCTTCTAATCGGTGCCCTAGTTGTAGGCTCGAGGTCGTCATCCCCGGCCGTCCTAGCCGTCAGTGAAAGATTAAAGCAAATAAGAATCTAGAAATCAGTACAAACTAAACGCATGACTATGAATCAAAAAGATGAGATCTACCTAAAATGTCTTGTAGCCTCCCGAAGATAGGATACGAATGTCATCGTAATAATCTGTGGGACTCTACTAGAACTTGCTCTTAAACTGATAATACCAGTGAACCTAGGCTCTGATACCAAACTATCACAACCCAATTTCTCAAGTCATGATGGCACCTACTTTAACCCACTTGTAGGTAAGCCAAACCATAGCCTAGAATGGCGAGTAACTGTCTAATAAGTGTAAGAT
The DNA here is from genome assembly GCA_031232105.1 of Capsicum rhomboideum. Taxonomy (NCBI): domain Eukaryota; kingdom Viridiplantae; phylum Streptophyta; class Magnoliopsida; order Solanales; family Solanaceae; genus Capsicum; species Capsicum rhomboideum. The sequence continues at coordinate 38,144,720 of CP124719.1, read as the reverse complement.
GAAGAAATAATGAAATAACTGCTATATAGAGAGGGAGGAGTACTAAAACACGCAAATGAGTTCCCCCCAAGACTTGGTAAGGTTAGTACAACAGCCACTAAGATAAAAAAAAGAACTAGACACTGTTAGAATATACATCATAGTCTATAAATATACAAAATAAGACTATCAAAAATAGTAGAAGGAGCAGGATCATCATAGTCTATAAATATACAAAATAAGACTATCAAAAATAGTAGAAGGAGCAGGATCAGCTTCAGACTTTGAAAGCTCACCCTATCTCTGAACAGCAGCATAGCCTGAGGATCTGGTCAATAGTGGTGACTCGTACTTGGATCTGTATCAGGAGAAAAAGATGCAGAAGTGTAGTATGAGTACCAAACTACTGGGTACCCAGTAGGCATCATAGGCTAACTAAGATAAATTATAGTAAAAGAATAAATAAGATGCGAGTATGTAAATCTAAATAAATAATAAAGGGGCAAAAATAGAAATAATAGGCTATACTAGGCAAATGTACTAAGTTGGAAGAAATTAACTCAAAGTAATAATAAAAACCTAGTTATAACCTAACTGGGGCTCCCATAAGCCCAGAAGGGAAAAACAAGAAGAAATAAACCCAATCAAGCCCTCATAAGCATGATGGGTACAAGCAAAGAGTAATATTATTGTAAGGATAGGATGGCAACAATAATGAACGTAACACAAACTAACGTGGGTAAGTTGCATACCTGATACTCCTTCCCATCCAAAAACATAAATCTTACCAGTCTATACAAGATTTCCAAACCCAAAATAGTAGTAGTAAAGGTTGTAAATGCCAGACTCGAACCAGAACTGAGAATAATATCATGACAGAAAATGCCAAACTTGAACCAGAACTGATAAATAGTAACAATATATCGGGTGCCGGACACAAACTGAAACTACTAAGTAAGATAAAAGTAGAGACATTCTATAATTATAATCCAACCTATGTCTATTTAATATCAAATCCAATTCTAGGTGGCCAAATCTCTTAAAGAGGAACGGGTCCCAGTTACTAAGTCAAAGGGTGTTGTTTGAGGTCAGATACTACCCTACCTGAGGTAACGAAGCTAGATAAGCTTTATTAAAGTGACTAAGTTAGAACAAAACCTAAGGAGTAGCCTAAGGAAGTGGATGGTGGTTATTTAGGTCATCAAGGAACTACTCTAGGCATTCTATCTTATAAAAGGTTGATGGGGCGTACTACCAGTCCCGAAAACCCATTCTAAGGCAAGCACCTACCCGAACCTACACCACAGTTTCTTAATTCTAACCCAAGGCACTAAGTAAGCTAAGTATATTCCTACCAGTTAACCATAAGCTAGCATAAAGAAATATGGGTTGATCTATACCGAGAAGGGCACCTTATCGGCTAAAATAGGCAATAATGGCTAAAAAGATACACAGGACAAAAGAACCAACCTAGGACTAGCACATTAACATTATAATACCATAATCAAGAACAATCTAGGAGAAGGTAAACTCAACAAACCTAGTTACCACTGGAAGCACATAAAATCCACTACACCAGAGTTTTTCCCTTACGAGAAGCCTCCGACTGCTATCACGCTATCAAAATTATCCTCTATCTATCAAGATGGGAATGTCGACACCCGTACTACATATTTATGCTCCAAGTCCAAAATTGGGCTACAAGTCCCTCGTAGGGCCTGCTTGTAGAATCACGAAATTAAAATTGTCACAGCATCCCTCTCAACTTAAGGATCACTTGCCCAAAAATTGGTTGTGATCCGAGCTCAAAAAAGTCCCAGAATAGTCAAAACAATTCGAAGAAACAAGAATAAAAAATGGAGAATTAGGCTGAATTTAAATTGAGAACTTTTGAGAAAATGATGATAAAATAGTCACTAGGACGTTTCCAACTCTAACCTAGCTTCAATTGATGATTCACATGCTATTTTCAAGCTCCTAATTCTAAAAAATGGTATTTTAGGACTTAGAATAATGGATGAAGATGAAGTGAAGTGTTTATATACTGCTAGGGGTCCTTCGCGAATGCGGGACCCCTGTCGCGAACGTGGGAGCTAACCTACACAGGCCTTCATGAATGTAGTTGGTCCATCGCAATTATGATGAAGAAGGTTGGATCAGTCAGGCCGACCTCCTTTTGTGAACACGAAGGCTCGCCTACGAATATGGATTTCAAGAATCCTTGAACCTCGCGATCTAGGGAAAGGCCACGCAAATGTGAAGGCTAATTTTGTCCTGCACAAAGTGCATCATCACCTCCAACATTGCCAAGTACAAAATTTTTTGAATGGACCCTCGGGATTTGCTCAAAATCCCGTGAATGCAAATAAAATTTCCTTCTGAGGTCATTTTGACAAAAAGTGGGTCCCACACCCAAGGGTCCATTTTTACCAATATCCATCCAATAGCTTAAAATGAGTCTGGAAGCCTCGGGACCCAGATCAAGGGTTCCCCTAGCCTAAAATCAATATTCCAAAGCTAACGAAACTTTCAAAATTGGCATCCGAGGCTGTTTACCTGCAGTGTTGGCTTGAGATTATATTCTCAATATCAAAAGCTCAAAAACAGGTAAATGGCTCTAAAAATCAAACGAACTGCCAGTTAACCAAACTGTCAGTCCCAGAAAGTCATAAATGACGTGGGGCGGCTATCGAAAGGCTCTAAATGCACAAAAAGTACAAAAACATAGAAAATGACCTGGAGGATCATTACATACAAATGCGTACACATTCATTTCCATGTCATTAAAAAATTCAACGTAGGAAATGACGTGTTAAAAGTTTTAAAAGACTAGAAACCTCTTGAAGTTCTCATTCACCCTTTTATTTAACCAGACCCCTATAATCTCTCAAATTCAATCTTCCCCCATAATTATTTTGACTTTTCATGTTATGTGAACTTCATTTTCAATCTATCTTCGTACGTTACAAAATTATTATCATATTTTTTTGTTGTTTAGTCATACTTGGTCTTCTATTTTTCGTGTTTGTTTGATTTTAGGATTTTAGGGAATTTACAATGATTTGGGTGAAAGTTTTTGGGGATTTTGTTTTGCTTCATGCCTAATTGAAGAGTAACTTGTTATTTTAGTAGTGTTATGCCTTCAATGACATATTTCATGATTTCAATTAGATTCTAGGGTTTTTTAACAAAATCTCAATTTATTCTGAAATAAATTTGTTTTTTTATCAATTATTTTGGGTATTGTTCCTTTTTGTGGTCCATTGGGATATGCGAACATGTGTGGAAGAATCTAGAGGAATCTTAGGACCTTTTACTTTAAAAATTAAAGTTTTTTATTGTATCCTGTCTTGATTTGTATAAAAGTACATTATTAGTCAAAAATCACTAATATCATTGTTATTCTTACCACTTTACATGCATGGTAAGTAAATGGCTTCAATAATTATGACACTTCAAATGAACTATGGGGGCTGTTTTTTATCAGACCCTGAGCTAAGGTATGCCAATGGAAAGATTGTTATGAACTCAAAACATTTAGGTGTAAAGTCAACAATAAAGGTTGTTATTACATGTTAAATACTGATGCAAATATTTTAAGATTTTTTAATAACATAAAGAGTTGAGACTTTGTTAATGAATGTGTGGTACATTAAATTAGTACACGTTTAAGTGTTTAGAATGTAAATGAATTGCAACTAGCCCAATTGTTGACCCCTAAAAATGGACAACTAAGTGTCCATCAATATAAGCCAAATGTGGCACCCCCTCCTTCACTGATAAATACTAGGGATGATGTGTCTTCCCCTCAGCCACCTGATGAAAATATTTATGGGGATGTAAATAAAGATCAGAAATCTAGAGTAGACAAAGGGGAAAAAACAGGTTGTTGCTAAGGGAGTTTCTCTAGAAGACTTAGATAAAGGTATAGGTGATGACTTCTCTTCCTACAAATGTTAAACTTCTAGTGATAATGATTTAGATGTAGATGAACATAACTCTAATTCTAATTCACTTTATGATGTTGATGAAAACCTTGATGATTTCAGTGACTTAGAAAAGGAGTTGGTTGAAGCAAGACAGTTAAACATCCAAGAACAAGTTAAAGAGAAAGCTGGTAGGGTAAATATAGATAAGATACCCTCTGGTTCTATAGGTATAGATGTTAGTTTTAAAGATATTTATATGAACAAGAGCAAATGATGTGAGATAAAATTGGGTTGGGATGACCGTTATTTTGATAACTCAAATTTTGGTAGTGATATTAGTAAAAATCAAGGGGAGCCTATTGAAAATGATGAAGTGGTAGATCCACCACTTACGAATTCAAGTACCAAGCTCTACTTTGACCCAGCTATTAATAAAGTTATATTTTAATTTTATATGGATTTTTCGAATAATGTTGAGTTTAGGGAGGCACTACAAACTTACTTTATTCATAAGGGTGTGAATCTTAAATTGAAAACTAATGAAAAGGAAAGGATAAGGGCAAACTATAATAAGAAGGGTTGTCCTTGGCATATTATTGAAGTCTTGATGGTAACACTGGGAACTTTAGTGAGAGGACATACTTTCCAGTCCATAAGTGTTGTAAAAGTACAAGAATCAAGTTGAACGACCCACTGTGCATGAGTAAGGCTTACAAGGACAGAATTATAAGTGAGTCTAAAATCAAACTCCATCAAATTCAAGCTTTTATAAGAAAGAAATATGGATTGTATGTTAGTAAAACAAGTTGTTGAAAGGCAAAACTAAAAGTTATGAATGACCATTTGGGTGATTTCATAGAGGAGTTTTCTAGGTTGTATGATTATGTTGAAGAGTTGAAGTCTACTAATCCTAGAACTACTGTAGTTATTAGGACATCCAAGAATACAATTCTTGAAAAAGAGGTGTTTATAGACATTTATATTTGTCTTGGGTCCTTAAAAGGTGGATGGGTTGAGGGTTGTAGAAGGATAACTGGTTTAGCTGGTACATTTCTCAAGGATGTATTCAAAGGTGAACTATTGTCTTGCATTTCCAATGATGGAAATAATCAGATGTACCCTATTGCATGGGCAGTAGTTGATAAAGATATCGAGGACACATGGTCTTGGTTTATTAACTACACCAAACATAATTTGGAGCTGACATAAACTAAAGGAGAAAGAATAACAGTGATATCTGATATACAAAAGGTATAACAACATATTCTAGTAAAATTTGTTTGTTTTTTTTCAATTTGTTGTAGTAATTGCTATAGAACACTAATATTTTTCTAATTTTTTTTTTGATATGTTCTTCATTTATGACTTGCTGAATTACTGATAAATATTGAACATAAATGGTGTGCTAGACATATATGGTCCAACTGAAAGAAGGAACGGAGGGGGGGGGGGGGGAGAAAGGAGAAGAAAATTTTGGCAAGTTACCATGGCATCATTTGAAGTCTATTTATGAGTAAACAATCGATGAAATAAGTCTGTTAGGAGAAGGCATTGTGGAAGATTTGTTAAAGTACAACAAAGAGGCATGGTGTAGGGAATTTTTTAATGAACATAACGAGTGTGATGTGGTTAAGAACAACATGTGTGAGACATTCAATAATTAAATTTTGACTGCTAGGTTTAAAATCAATCATTGCTATGCTAGAAGAAATAAGAGTCAACTACGTTGGCAGCTCAAAGAGGAAGAGTAGCTCAGTTTTGAGAGATGGTGCAAATCCTGGATATAAGAGGCCAAGAAAATAGAAGGCAAAAACAACTATTTTTAATGTGCTATTTGGATTAGGTGGCACTGTGATAAAGAGGGTAAGTATCCCATGATTTAATGACATTTAGTTGATACTCGTGCATCTTTGACTAAAATTTTTATTGTTTTCTCAGCCTGAAACTACTGATAAAGTGTTACATAGTTCTACATTGAAGAGTTCAATGCCTACCAATATTGATCTTGGTTACAAACCCAACGAACTTAGGTGGAAGGGTAGATCTACAGTTGATAACGTTTAAATACACCTCTCAAAAAGAGATGTAGATGATCATTTGTAATATATTAACCCAACTCAAGAGTCAGAGTCGATCCTATATGGAACAATACGAAGGGCAATCGAGAGAATAAGGAATTACGAACCACTCACTCGAATCCAAACAATTGATACAGGTATTTTGGATGGGTTTTAATATAAAACAAACACACAAATATAAAAGTAATTAAAAAGGATAGAAGTAATCGATGACCTTCACAAGTGACGGAAAATAAGGGAATTGGTAATGGGGAGTTAATTTATATGAAATGATCAATTGTAAGTAACTAAACACTACTAATTAGTCATCTTGTCAATAAATTTTCCTTGGAATCTTAATCAACCACTAATATCTATCAACCAAAAGTGAATATATCTTAACTACATTCTCTTGAACCCTAGCCATGTGACAATGAAAATATTCCAATTATAGGCTACACTAGGATTCAAATCTCTCTAGATCTAATCCATTAGATGAGATTTAAGGCCTCAAATTGCACTAATTATCCTTTCCCAACCTCAATTTTCTCTCTCTATTCAATTGAAGTAAATGGGCAAGCACTATGGTTGATCACTCCCTTTGAAAAGCAATTAAAGCATGAAAACTAATTAGATAAACACAAATCCATTTCATAAATAAAAAGCATTCATGGGAAAGCACTAAGGTTGATCACTCCCTTTGGAAAGCAATTAAATCATGAAAACTAATTAGATAAACACAAACCCATTTCATAAATAACAAACATTAAATTAATACAAAATCAAAAGATAGAAATCAAAACCCAAATATTGGTATGTCTCCCACACAATAGTCAAAACCAAAATTAACAACTACACCAAGATTCATCACAATAAAATGGAGAGTTGAAGAAAGGGAAAATAAATTTTTATTAAAGTGTATCCAATCTTCACTCCCAAGGGTGTTCGTTGAAGAACCCTAGCCTTCAGGCTTGAGAAAATAGCCAAAGATGAGTTTTCTTGAGGCTGATAATGAGTTTTATATGGATTTGGGATGAAATTTGTGAATTTTCAAAACTACCCAGACATCTGACACTTTTCTTCATCGCTATCGCAAGCTTGATCATCATGATCATAACATGTTGACTTTGACTGGCATGCGATCGCATGAAATACCTTCGTGATCTCAAAGGTTTGACTTTATATTGAACACGATTGTGACCCTTGGTCATCCAATCATGAAGATCAGTTTTTTTCGATTCTTCAACTTTTTATTTCAACTCCTTTTTGCCTTGATTTCAGCTAATTTCTTCTGGTTTCCTGTCCAATCAACCCCTGATCTTGGGCATATTTATACACCCAAATGCAACATTTTGCCCATATTTTGGCTATGTTTTGAGAATAAATTTGTAGATTTTCATGTGCTTCGTGATATTTTGGTATGGGTGAACTAAAAAAATATGATTAGCATGTTTTAGGAAAAAATGTTGCTAGAAGTATAGCAGAACAATGTAGGAAACATGAGACGAGATAAATATATGATCAAAGGGGACTTCAGATACTGAAAAAGACTTTGTTACACACAGCTGAACCATCAGCAGTGACCTCCACATAATACATCCCAAAGGAAAAATCCATTGGTTTGGATGCACTAAGCGTAGCATGCTACATGGCTCAGCCTACACATTTACCCTTACGCTGCACTGCCCTGTTTCGAAGAGATTTAATTTTTTAATTAGCAAAATCCTAATGCGCTCTATAAATACCGAGGGACGACGTTCAATCAAATTATTACGTATTTAGAGAGAAAAGCATAGAGTACATGGGTTTTCATTTGGGTTCTTCTTTGTTAACTCTTCTACTCATTATTTTGGTATGAATAACATTATTTTTGTAATTCTATTTCAGAATATGAGTAGCTAAACACTTTTGTTTTGGGGTTGCGACTTTAACATTTATTGTGTAATATTGTCTTGAATTGACAAAGCTTGTTTCTCATATAATTGTTCATGTGTTCTTATGATTACTATTTTATTGTCTGGCCAACATTAGAATAAACTTGTAAAACCAATTTGCACTGACCAAGAAAACATAGGGATATGAAGAAGAACATAGAGGGTAAGATTACAACACTTAAATTATATTTCCAATTTTGCTATTAAGTTTATAAGTATAAAAACAATCAACTCATTTGTTACTCATTCACTTGTTTGAAATATCCGTATAAATTAAATGGGAAAATTTTCTAAGTCACAAGTCCCTATGGGTTTGATATCTGGCTTGAAAGAGCTTCTATATTATTTGTATGACTACGTACACTTCTGTGTGTGTTTGGACACAACAAGTTTTTGGCTCCATTGTTGGGGTCTTAGAAATTAGTGAATTTCTAATTTATTTTTTTACTATTTATCTGAACAAGTGTTGACAAATTGATCTTAGTGGCTACGTTTGCATGTATACTTTTGTTTTTACAAGCTAGCATGAAATAAAGAATTGGTTGAACCACATCTGGAACCAGAAAGGTATTTTCATAAGTATAGAAGCTTCAATACCCAATTTAACAAATCCAGCTAGCTCAGAAAGAAGAGATTGTTCCTTTAGAAATGGTGGTAGGACCAGTTCAGAAGGTGGAAATCTTACTCGCTAATAATGTCACCTCCAGCATTCGCTGACCGAAAATAGGAGGTTGATTTAAACTAAAATAGAATATAGTGCAATTGTTGCACACCAGCAGACAGTTCACTAGTCTATCTCATTAGGACCCATAATAGAACTTACAAAATTTTATGTAGATCAGTAATAAATATATCCCCGCATGAGTCTCTTCTGACTTTATGAGACTCACACTTTTCCTATTTTCTCTATTGGGGGAAGCAAAGAGGTGGTTGAAAGTAGTTCTACCAAATTCTATCACCACCTAGAATGACTTAGTAAGAAAGTTCTTGATCCCCTTCTCTCTATCTGGGAAGAGTGCTAAATTGAGGAATGAGATCTTGAGTTTTAGACAAAATAAAGGTGAGAATTTGTACTAAGTTTAGGAGAGGTTCAAGACAATGATCAGGAATTACCCACTCCATCATCAAACAAATGATGTTCTGGCACATATTTTTATAGAGGGTCTTGAGCCCAATACTAAAATTCTCTTGGATTCAGCAGCAGGTAGGCAAGATTTGGAGAAAACTTATGATGAGTTGTATACCCTCCTTAACCGCATTTTGCAAGGTAACTCATACTGTACATATAGACTCTTTGCAGAATCGGATGAATACTTATTACAACAATATGAGCTTAGGTAAGCAACAAGCTCCTGTTAATGCAGTACCACATACCCAATCCTGGTCTAATACTTGTGGTGGAAATAATAATTCTTTGGAACTTTATGGAGAAAATATAGAATCTGTAAATTTTGTAGGCAATGCCCAATTCCAAGGAAATCAAAACATTGTCAAATACGACATTGGTTGGAAAAATCATTGAAACTTCTCCTGGGGTGGTAACACAAGGACAAATAATAAATAGAACAAACACAGGAATTGAGGGCAAGGTTAGAATTATCAGTAGTAGGGGAAAAGTAACCAATACAATGCTCAGATGAGCACTATTAAGGAGATAATGAAGAAGATAATGGCGGACCATTCTAAAATGGTTGTAGACCAGGCTAAAATAAAATAGCTTTAGACCTCAAAAATCAGAAACTAGCCACTCAAAACTTGGCAAAGAAAATGGGTTAGTTGGCTGGATCATAAAATACAAGACCTCTAGGAGGTTTACCTAGTGATATAGAACCAAATCTGAGATAGGTTAATATAGTTTCTACTCGGAGTGGTAGATAGTTTGATAAGTTAGAGCTAAAGAAAGTAACTCAGAAGCTATGGTAGTTGATGAGGAGAAAGCAGAGCCTGAAAAAGATATAAAGCATAGGAATACATTATCAAGTGTGAATCCACCTTTTCTATTCGCAAAAAGGCTGAAAAAGTACGAGTATGCATGCTTTCAAAAATTCTTTGATTTATTAAAGCAGGTGTACATTAATCTTCCTTTTGTTGATATTTTGTAGAGAATCCCTAAGTATGCAAAGTACATCAAGGATATTGTGGCAACAAGAATAGGTTGGCAGACTATGCCACTGTAGCACTTACTGAAGAGTGCACCTCAAGAATTCAGAATAGACTGCCAATAAAGCTTAAGGATCCAGGGTGTTTCACTATCCAGAACACCATCGGGCAGTCTATTAATACTCGTGGCTTATGTGAACTTAGAGCCAACATAAATTTTGACGCCTATCTCATTATTCAAGAAGATGAGGTTAGGAAGTCCTAGGCCCATCATAGTGTTTTTACAATGTAACACCCCGTACGCTCCCAACCCCACTTGACGACATTAAATAATATGTACGTAGGTATTGAGCGCTATGAGTATGCATTTGGTAAGGCTATTGGTGAGATAATTGAATTCGGCTTTTGTTATGTGGTTAAACTTGCATAGAAGATGTTTTGTAATTTTCATTGCGCATTTGTGGGGTTTAAAATGAGGCTAATAAGACCTCTAAACAAAGTATAATAAGGTTAAGAAGTGAGTTAAAGGATAGGACTTGAAGTGTCTAACCAAACCCGCGAAGAGAAGTCGAAAAATGAAATTTTTGAAAAATTTAAAGAGGGGCGCGTTTGGGACCGTACCACACCGCTCTGGGCTAAAATTTTTAGCCCAGAGGCAGTGGGTTGGAGCGCCCAGGGGCGTACCACCTTGGGTTTTCCACTTTTTTGAAAGTTGGAAATTTCTAAGTCCCAAGGGTATCCGGGGACGTACCGAGTCGATTTTTGCTACCGTACCACAAAATCAGATTTTATTCATTTAAACTCTCATGTTCTTTGAGATATTTTCTCAAACCTTCTACAATATTCTCTCAAGAACCCTAAAGACTCAAAGGCAATTTTGGAGCAAAATCATCCCTTTGCAAGTTTGGGTAAGTGAATATTATTATGGATTAATATATTATATGCAGAAAGAGTATGTAAATCATGTTGGTTGTGCTTGGAAATGTTGGATATGGTACTTTGTGCATTTATATAAGATTTGTGATCCATGGGATTTGAACTTGAATTAGGACTTGTGCCTTTGATAAAAGAGCATGGTATGGACAAAATATGAACATCTATGGAGTTATTTTTGTTGTTAAACTTGTTCTTGGCTATAAGTGTAAATTGTGGGATTTTGACCGATATGTGATATGAAGTGTATTAAGGCGAATTGATGGATTATTTGTGATGTGGTGTGGATAAGAAAGTGTAAAGGAGGAGTGTTGTAGTAAAATGCAATGATTATTATGTATTGGTCAATGTTGGGAATATTGGAGGATTTTTGAAATAATGATGCTATCAATGGTTTTGTCAAGGGGAAATGACATGTTTCAAAGCAAACATGTACCCCATTGATGTTATATGCATTTTTGAAGTAGTTGTGGTTAATGTGAATTACGTTATGTATTTGTGTTGTAGAGTGACACATAAAGAAGGAGCGGGACTATTGTATGCACATCTAGGATTGTATATCCGTATTGAGAGTACAAGGTATGTAAGGTTACTCTGTCCGTATCTTTTTGAAGCAAATAGTATCCACATTGCTATTTCCCTAGCCCTATCCCAAAATGTGCTAAGGTATCCTATATCCGTTTATCAGTAGTCATTGTCATATCTTTCCTACTCATGGATCATTTGTGAGTCTCATGTCTCATTATCATGGTTAATGTTCTGAAAGCTCAAACAAGGTTATGGTCCAATGTTCCAATAGTGGTTATGCTCATGTATCTTGTTATGAATGATTGTCCAATGGTTCCGATGGTGTCATGTTTCAAAGAATGTTTATTCACATGTCTTCTATTTTGATTATGGTTCCAAGTTTCCAAACATGCTATGTCATATGAATATGTCAATCTCTCACAAGTGAATGTACCAATCTCATATGTCTCTCACTCTTTGGCTAATGATCCAAAGTTTCAAGTGATGTTATGACTATCAAAATACCAATCTCAAAGTAAAGAACAAAGTAATGCAAATGTGGTCAATGATCAAGTATGGGTGGCAAGTCTAGGGGCGTAAGCCTAGCTCGACTTGATCCCGATGTATTGATTTATGGGTGGCAAGTCTAGGGGCATAAGCCTAGCTCAACTCGATCCCGATGCAGTGCTTTATGGGTGGCAAGTCTAGGGGCATAAGCCTAGCTCGGCTCAATCCCGATGCAGTGCTTTATGGGTGGCAGGTCTTAGGGGCATAAGCGTAGCTCGACCCGATCCCAACATGACGATAAGTCATGGAAAGACCCACTGATCAGTAGGGGCCCGGGTACATTGTGACACATGTATTGACAAGCAAGCATTGAATGTAAAGAAAGTAATGGAAGTAATGAAAGCAATTCACATGGTTCCCAAAATGCAAAATGGTGACTTACTCACATTGTCTAGTCATTTGTATTGAGTTCATTAGTATGTTCATGTGTTACAAAGTTTCATTTGAGCCTTACATACTCAGTACTTATTTCGTACTGACCCCTCTCGGGGAATTTACCTTACTTGCTGCAGGTGCAGGTCCCAGTAGGCCTCCCTAGTAGATTGCCAGTGTTAGCGGTTCCTTGGTGAGCTCCAGTTAATTCGGGGTTTCTCCGAGTCAGAGTAGATATATGTTTTGATGATGTACATGTTGTTTAAAGCGGGGACTTGTCCCGACTTTTGGTTTGTATTGGTCAATGCTCTTGTTAGAGGCTTTTGTAGACGGATGTGGGTGTATCAGTGTAAAAGACATATGTTGTTTTGACTGGATGGCCTCAACGGCCAAGTTTCATATACATGTATAACTATGTTCCATGTTTTCCCTTATTCGTCTTTCATGTTTTTACACAATGGTGGTTATGATTATGATATGCATATGATTTAACATAGGCAAAGGTTGGTTCTCTCGGGCCTTATCGGCTACGGGTGCCAATCATGTCTCGATGGGATTCGGGGCGTGACATACAATTGGTTGATCGTTCAGTAGCAAGATCAGACAAAATAGTAGAAGATGTATTGGTACAAGTAGGTTCACTTGTTTTTTGGTAGATTTTATTATTCTGGACTTTGATGCAGACCTGAAGTCCCATTTATTTTGGGACATCTATTCTTGGCTACTGGGCTTCCTTTGATAGATGTAGCTTCTAGGCAGCTAACGTGAGGGCACATAATAAAGTTAAAGAGTTTGAGGTCTATAAAGCAATGAAGCTGCCAACTATTTGTGAGGATTTATCTGTTATTACAGTTATTGATCTTGAGTTAGAGCTTCCCCTTATCACTTCTAGGGATCTCTTGGAAATATCGTTGATGGGGCACAATATATTTGGGAATATAGAAGCTCATAAAATGGTAAAAAAAATTTATGTGGCCTGTGTATTCATTTGCAATATTGAATTCAAACCTCTTAATATACCTCTTGGGCCTCCTCCTAAGCCATCTATTGAAGAGGCTCCCAAAATAGAGTTGAAGACCTTGCCTACACATCAGGAAAATAATACTTTATCGGTTATTCTCTCTGTTGGTTTATCAGGTGTATAGATTAAAGAGGCATTAACAGTGTTCAAAAGGAAGACGAAAACTATTAGTTGGCAAATGTCAGATATTCAGGGCATCAGTCTTGCCTTCTGCATGTATAAAATATTTATAGAGGAGGGGTACAAGCCAAGTTTGCAACACCAGAGAAGATAAAATCCATTCATGAAAGATATAGTAAGAAAAGAAGTGATCAAGTGGCTTAATACAGGTATTGTCTACCCTATTTTAGACAGCAAATGGGTAAGCCCCATCTAGTGTGTCTTGAAGAAGGAAGATATGAAAGTGGTCACTAATGAGAATAACAAGTTGATCCAGACCCATACAGTTAGAGGGTGGAAAATTTACATGAATTACAGAAAACTTAGTGAGGCTACCCACAAGGACCATTACTCAACTCCATTCAATGATCAAATGCTACACATATTTGTATGTCAGGAATATTATTGTTTCTTAGATGGGTATTCTGGATAAAATCAGATATCCATTGCTCCAGAAGATTAAAAAAAGATAACATTTACTTATCCATATGGTACTTACACCTTCTAGCGTATGCCCTTTGGACTCTATAATGCACCTGCCACTTTCCAGCGCTGCATTATGGAAATATTTTATGACATGGTAGAGGACTTTGTACTGGTATTAATGGACAATGTTTCTATTTTTGGTAACTCATTTGAAGTGTGTTGCAAAATTTTGACAGGGTCTTGGTAAGATGTGATGAAATTAATCTGGTACTAAATTGGGAGAAGTGCCACTTTTTAGTCAAGGAAGGCATTGTACTTAGCCATAAAGTGTCACCAAATGGCCTCGAGGTTGATTGTGCAAAATTTGAGGTAGAGAAGCCGCCAACGCCCATGTCTGTGAGGGGTGTTTATAGTTTTCTCAGGCGTTCAGGGTTCTATGAGCAATTTATAAAGGATTTTTTGAAAATCTCTAGGCCAATGAGTAGATTCATAGAGAAGTAAATCAAGTTTGAGTTTTGTGAAGAGTGCTTGAAAGCATTTGAGAAGCTGAAGAAGAAGTCGATCTTGGAACCAATACAGATTACTCCTGATTGGGAGCTACCTTTTGAATTGATGTGTGATGCCAGTGATGTAGCGGTGGGACTTTTGTTGGGACAAGGAAGATATAAGATTTTTAACTCTATTTATTATGCTAACAAAACACTAGATGCTGCCAAAATGAATTACACAGTGACGGAGATGAAGATGTTGAATTTAGCATATGTTTTTGATAATTTCATATCCTATTTGGTGGAGAGAAAGGTAATAGTGCATACTGACCATGCTGTAATCAGGTACTTATTCAATAAGAAAGATGCTTAACCCAGACTTGCCAGATAGATCTTACTATTACAATAGTTGATCTTAAAATCTGAGATAGAAAGGGAATAGAGAATCAGGTGGCAAACCATTTGTCCAGGCTAGAAGATCGGTCACATGTAGTGTAAGATGGCCCTATTAGAGAGGAGTTTCCTGACGAACAACTCCTAACATTGAGCATTGTAGAGTTATCATATTGCATAGCTACCCTGGTATGCAGATGTTGTTAACATGTTAGTGAGTAGAGTGTACCAACCTGAGGCTACTAGTTAGTAGAAGAAGAGGATTTACTATGATTCCCATTTTTACTAATGGGGTGAGTGATACTTATTCAAACAAGGCACAGATCAAGTAGTCTGAGGATGTATTACTGATTCTTAAGTGAAGTAGGTGCTAGAGAGTTGTCATTCATCTTCTTATGGAGGTCATCATGGAGGAGAGCGTATAACCCATAATATGTTGCAGTATGGTTTCTTTTAGACAACTTTAATTTAGGATACAACTGTATATGTGAAAGAGTGCGACCAATGTCAGAGAATAGTCACCACTTCTAGTAGGCATGAGATGCCTTTGAGAAACATCTTTGAGGTAGAGACCTTTGACATATGAGGGATAGATTTCATGGGGCCTTTTCCACTATCATTTGGGAACACATATATTCTTTTTGTTGTTGATTATGTCTCAAAGTGGGTGAAAGCAATGGATCTTCCTATCAATGACTCAAAAGTGGTGGTTAAGTTTGTAAAAAAGCACATCTTTACAAGGTTTGGAATTCCAAGGGTGATCATTAGTAATAGAGGGTCACACTTTGTCAATAATTGGTTCCGATATTTGCTGGCTAACTAGGGGGTGAGACACAAGGTTGACACATCTTATCATACCCAAACTAGTGGCCAAGTCAAAGTGTCGAATCGTGAGGTAAAAAAAATTCTCCAGAAGACAGTTAATGCAATGAAAAGATTGGTCCATTAAGATAGATGATGCATTATGGGATTACAGAACTACCTACAAAATGCCTATTAGGACGTCACCTTACTGACTGGTTTTTGTGAAGGCATGCCATCTACCTGTAGAGTTGGAGCACCAAGCCTATTTGGCTATGAAGAAGTTGAACCTTGATTTTGATTTGGCATGCTAGAAATGAGTACTATAGTTACATGAACTAGAAGAGTTTAGATTGCATGCATATGAGAATGCAAAACTTTACAAAGGGAAGACCAAGATATGGCATGATAAGCACATTACGTCTTATACTTTTGAGCCAGGATAGAAGGTACTATTGTTTAACTCTAGATTTAAGTTGTTCTTCGAAAAGCTCAAGTCAAAATGATATGGCCCATTTGAGGTGGTAAGAATGACTGCATAGGGATTTATTGAACAGATGGACAAAGATAAGGGAAAGACTTTCTTGGTAAATGTACATCGACTGAAACATTATTGAGCCAAAGATGAAGACCGACAGAAGACATTCATAGCATTATTGGATGAGTTATTTTGAGATGCATTGTGCTAAGACATTAAATCAGGCTCTACTTGGGAGGAAACCCGATAATGTAATGTAATATTTTAGGATTTTTATTTAAAAAAGAAAAAGAGAAACAAAAGTACAAAAGTATGAGTCATGTCACCACCAAAACTAAAGCATTTGGTGGGAGGAAACCCATATTTCTAATTGATTTTACTATTTTTGTAGTGATATAAAGGGTAGTAAGGAGATATAGAATGCTGGGCAAGGTAAAACCAGAGTAAACTTACACCAAGGTAAGAAATGGTATAGCCAAAAAGGGCTTGGCAGTGCGGAACCAATCCTAAGCCTTGGGCCTCGAAATGTGTGGCATATTAGAGGGAGGCATTGGTTTGGTTGCGCGCTTGTCACGGTAGCGCAAAGCCACTCCCCGCCTTGAGCCTCATGGTGCGCCCATCCCCTTTTTGCTCGAATTCATATTAATTCCAATGGGTCGACCCAACTAAATAGGGCTTCTTTAAATATCGCTAACCCAAAAATTCCCTAATTTTTACCTCAATTCAGTGCCACACCTCTCTTTTCTCTCAACCCAAACTCACGACACACACCAAATGCCTCACTTCCTCTGCTTCTTCACTTCGTCTAAGCCAAAAAGTTTAGATTCTATGTCTTCTAGGTTTTGCTTGCAATTTTCAATTCTTCATTATTAGGGCTTAGTGTAACCGAGATTTGGAACGAAAATTCCTTAACTCGTGACTTATTCTATTAAATTCTCTAAGATTATATGTCAATATATTTTTAAAGTAAAATTTTATGCGAATTGGATGGTGTCGTAGATTGAAACAGATTTAGGGCTTATCTTTGGTAAACCTTTTTTACACACAGGATAAATTTTATGGGTGTTGGAACAGTTTTGAGGTAATTTTGGTATTGCTAAGTGAGTAATATTTTCTTTGCTACTAATTTGCTTGCAAAATCACATCTTAGCAATGATATTCTTTTAGTCTTGCAAAACTTGTTTGTTGGTTGCATTTTTTTGATTGATAATGAGCTTATGCCAAGCTTGTTTTGTCTGGTTTGAATATAGAAGGACACATTGAATTTTGAATAAAAGAAAACTTGATTTAATGTTGATGGTTTGTTGAAAAATCATGTGTTAGTAAAGGCATTGCCCGAGATATGTATAAATTGTGTGATTGAGGCGTGGAAGTTGAAGAGAAGGTTGTTATGTTGCATATATGTAATTTTCTACAATATTCTTCAAAAGTGTGATGATAATTAAGTATATTGGAGTTGTGTGACTTCAAGCACTTGAAATCATTTGTGATTAAGCATAGTTATATTGTTCTTGGCATGGTGTGATATGAAAGTACGGGTGTGTGGTTTTAATTTAATCGTGAATTTTGTGAACTAGTCAATGATGTGCAAGTAGGAGAAGTCTGAGTACTCAAAAATGGAGATTGATTATAGTATGCTAACAAATTAAATGATGGGTGGTTCCGACCACCTTCTAACTTGATTGTGGTTAGTCTGTTGGGGCTGCACTAATTCTCTTAATTGCTATGTTTAACAGGTACTATGGAACCTAAATGAAGCAAAGAAAAGGGAAGGAGTCCACATCAAGCCAAGGACAAAAAAGGGATCGCATCGGCCAAGCCATATGCATTGTCAGCCCCACCCCCAGCTCCTCAAGTATCTAACCACAGTTTTAGAGTGATGTTTATTGAGAAGGAGGGACTTAAGTGGTACAAAAAGAACAAAAAGGCAAAGTACTTTCCTATGTAGTATAGTGATAACAAGTGATTGGTTGCTGAGTACCCACGTATTCTGGAGAGGCTCCACCACTTGGGGTTGGACTTCATCTTCAATGACTAAGGTGAGTGCAATTTTTGATGTGATTAGGGGATTCTTTGCTAATTTGTTTTCCAAGACATAGGGAAATGAGGTTCATGTTAGAAGAAAGGTCCTTACCTTTGACGTGAAAACATTGAATACCTTCCTCCGTACATAAGATATAGACCATGGTCCCTTGAGGTAGTTGTACAGCAAGCCATCCTACCGGGCGATTCACCATACCCTATGCAACCCAAAATCAATAGCAAGGTAGGCTTACCACAAAGATAAAGGGTATCACAACACCTTTCCCTATGCTTACTTGAACATGGAGTCAAGAATAAGGTTGAGGATCATGTGTGCATGTTTGATACTAGTAACTCATTTTTCCAACATCACTCGTGACTGGGTATGTCATTGTTGACTAACATAAATGTTAATATGTATGTTGTTTTAAGATCCTTAATAAAAATAGCTAGGCTGGAAAGAGGATATAGGTACAACTTTAGTGGTATTATGACACAATGTTTGAAGGAATTTGGGGTGGAAGAAGCACCTGCAGACTACAAACTCTTTCAGGACTTGAGAGGGATTGATATTTTGAAAGTGAAAGATCTTGAATCTGCATTTGGGCCTAATTTGAGCCATGGTGAATGAAACGCTAGAGATGATAGCTTTGAAATCCACATTTATCTCATGCAAAAGATTTCCTTGATGTGTGGCAGGCGGCCTCCTCCTACTGATGAGCTAAAACAACTTGAGGAGAATTATCCCTTTAGTGAGCATGTGAAGATATTGTGCTGGATTGGACTAGATTTCATGAAGCTTGTAGATGATGACATTCTTACTGATGAGTATAAGTTGAGAGTGGACTCAGACATTGACTCGAAGTCAGATTCTGATGATGAAGATGAAGAGCTTGATGATAAGGAGGAGGAGGATCAGTGAAAAGGGAGTTCTTTTGCCCCATCTTTTGCTTTCAAATTTCTATTATGCACCAGGGATAGTGCTCATTCTTAAGTAAGGGTGGGCGAAATAATCCCTTTATGAGTTTGATGTTTCAGTACTTTGTTTTCTTTTTGTGATTTTATAATTCTATCCATGATGTTAAGTACTCTGTTTAGTTCGTGTGGTTGATATCTTTGTAGATTGCTAACATTAAGATATTCATGGTCTGTAATAGATAGTAATTCATATTGTTTATTTCAATAGGTATGTAGTACTACTTTAGTTTAGTATTATTTGTTTTGTGTTTGGACTTCTCGGCTTTTGTTTTTGATGCTTTTACAGAGAATAATCCCTTTGAACTGAATAGGATTATTTTTATTTTATTAGTGTAGGTGTTTTCTTAGGATTAGGTTGCTCTTGATAGTCATAGTTAGCTATTTTTCCCTATGATGGATGGATGACGACCGTCTAACTAAAAAATTAGTCATAAGTAATTAGTAAGAAGTAGAACCCTTCCCCCATTGAGACTTAGATACCCTACTTAAGTATATGCTAGACTTCATGTGAATCCCATTCGAAAAGCATAAAAGGTCGGAAACTTTGTTAGAAACACATAAAGCTATTAAACTTGACTTTAAAATGAAAAGATTGGGCTTAATAATGAAAAACATTCAATTTGATTGTGTGTTTAGATTGAATCTAAGAGAACCATTTTCATACTATTATTCCATGTGTGGTGAGAACTTGTTATGTTTTTAACATATTATACATCCAGAACTCGCCCCATGTGTGTGAAAATTTTGGACTTGGTGTTTGGTTTGTAGGACATGATCAAGGCATTCCTTTGTAAGCCTAGTTCTTTCACCATTTTTTGCACCAAATTTGCATTAGCCTTAGTAAGCCCCTTTGTGCCTTTAAGCCTATTTCTTTGAAAAATCATATTATGTAGCCAAATTTCCTTTTGCTCAAGAGGCCTCATGTTAATTTGATCCAAATAGGCCTTAATGCACTTTATAGACACTTATTGTTAAGGAAGGGATGAACATAACGGAAGATGGTTAATGTGATGAGAAGTAAGTGATATATGTGTTCCCATGTAATATAGGAAATGTTTCTCATAAAAAAACAAAAAAAAGTGAATTGAAGAAAAAGAGAGGGTGCACACTATAGTATGTAAGGGGGAAGAGAATTTTTCTTTCCTAGGGAGGTACAGAGTAGTGCAAAAAGATTGGGTGATGGAAGAAAAAATGATTGTCAAAGATAAGAAACATAATTGTCTTAGAGTGCATAGGGATAGTAGCTACTATGAGCCAAATAGTTCCTACGTGTCCTTTGTTCCTATAAATTGATGTTTTGTTTGATTAAGTAATACACTGCGGGCAACCCTATGGTATATTGCGTATGTTTGAAACTTTCTTTGGAGTGTGAGTGTATTTCTTGTTGAATGTGTCCCCTATACTAATTTTGTGATGTGAGATTTGTGTCACTCACCTAAATGTGAGGGCACAAAATGGTGAGAACTTGGTGAACTATTGAATTCAAGTCTAGCATACAATCATGTTGGCCCTGTTTTTGCATAACGATTTAACTTTAGAGGTTGTGTGGTTTCATTTGAAGGTGCCTTGAGTTATAAAACTATGGTTAGTTGAATCGATTGTGGATCATGATTAAATTGTTTAGCTTTTCTAAGTATGGGTTGTTGGTTACAGTTGGAGTTGTTAAGGCTTAAATTATGTGAGGCAGTATAATAAGTTGTTAGAGGACGAACAAGGCTTTAAGTGTGGCGTAGTGATCTTGGGCATATTTATACACCTAAATACGACATTTTACTCATTTTTAGCTAAGTTTTGAGAATGAATTTGTATATTTTCATTTGTTTTGTGATATGTTGGTAGAAATGAACTAAAAAATGTGATTAGCATGTTTCAGACAAAAATTCAGCTAGAAGTGAATCAAAACGATGGAGGAAATATGATACGAGTTTGATATGTGATCTAAGGTGGAATTTTGACACTGAAGAAGCCTCCGCGCTGCACAGCTGAGCCGCAAGCAGTGATCTCCATGTCGCATAAACCAAAGGAAAAATCCATTGGTTTTCTTACGCTGAGGTTGGCCCATTGCACTGCTCAGCCTGCGCGTTGCCCCTCTCACTGCGCTACCCTGTTTCAATGAAATTTCTTTTTTTTAATTAGCACAATCATAATGGGCTTGGGAGTAAATTAGTCCACGTCTATAAATACTTCAAGGATGACCTTCAGTCAAATTATTATGTATTTTGGGAGAAAAGCATAGAGCACAAGGATTGTTATTGGGCTTCTTCTTTCTTAACTCTTCTACTCATTATTTTGGTATAAATAATATTATTTTTGTAATTCTATTTCTGGGTATGAGTAGCTAAACACCCTTGTTCTGGAGTTGCGGCTGGAACATGAATGTGTAGTATTATTTTGAATCGACAAAGCTTGTTTATCATATAATTGTTCATGTGTTCTTATGCTTACTATTTTATTGTCTGGTCACTATTAGAATAAACTTGTAATTATTGTGAACTGACTAAGGAAACGTAGGGATAGGACAGAGAACATAAGGGTTAAGATCATCTCTTGAGTAACATTAGGTGTGATTTGCAGCTAGGATAGAAATATACCCAGTCTGCCTTACTTAGTTGAAAATGAGAAGATGTATAAATGCATTTGAATTAGATTCTCACATCTCCGCTCAACAATGTAATTGTGAGGTTAGTTTGACAGACGATTAGAGGATGACTATTCTCTAATCATATAATTAACCCCAAAACCAATAATTTGTGAAACAAAGCTTGTCGAGGCAATTTTAATGTTATACATGATTGTGAATAACACTGTGACCACCCTAGAATATCTCCTTAATATTGATTACAACACTTTAATTTATATTTTCAGTTTTACTATTAAGTTTATAAATATAAAAATAATCAACTCATTTATTACTCATTGACTTGTTTAAAATTTTTATATAAATTGCATTAGAAAATTTTCTAAGTCACAAATACTTGTGGATTCGATCTCCGGCTAAAAAGAGCTTCTATATTACTTGTACAACCACGTAGACTTGCATGTGCATTGGGACGCGACACCTCCAAATATAATAAACCTGCAAAATAAGAAGTAAACCACAATAAATGCGCTTTTTTTTTTAAATAAACAGGGAAAAAAATCTAACTTAAAGATACAATAAGTTAGTGAAAATACCAACTTATCATCAGTTACTCAAAGGAAGCTAGAAAAGAGAGTTACAAAAGAGCAAACTCTTCTACAAGCACTCAAGCCACAATAAGCACTCATACCGCCAGGACTCATGCCACAACAACTACTCAGGCCACACCAAGCACTCGGTAGATTTCTCTTTTGTCTAGCTTTATTGCTAGTTGTTTTGCTAGCTTGTTCCCCAACTGTTTTGGTTCTAACTTGATTTCCAACTATTGTGTTAAGTTGGTATGACAAAAAATTTGTTTTTGCTCATGAATTTGTGGTTTGATAAAAATAATTATAAGACCTAATTTGAAGACTTGTGTTTTCAAACTTATAATTCTCATGTCATTACATTTCATTAACATTGTAAATTGCAACTAAATACAAAAGATGAACTACAAATTACTAAGACATCTTAAATACAACAGATAGAAACCAAATCACAACAACAGTGATATTAATACTAATGCTTGATCTCCCCTAACTTCCATGCCTTCTTTGTCGTCCAAGCCTTCCATATCTTCCATGCTCAACATTTGTTGATGGATTCTTTATGCAGTATTGTTCTTGGCATGTTGATGGGTTCTTCATGTAGTATTGTTCTTGGCATGTTGAATCAGCTAGATCATTCCATTGAAAGAATCCACATCCATTATCAGTTACATATTTTTCACAGCCCCAAAATATTCTTCCACGGTTAGTTGGTGTCCTTGACATCTAAAGCTCAACATGATGTTCACAATAGCAAAATCGAATTGTCATGGTGAAGAAGAATACAAGTGAACTAGCCATAAAAATTGAAGAAAATACCAACTGGATATGCACGAGTAATGAGGCAAGTAGAAGAAGAATAGCAACATGGAAGAAATTCGGAGAGAGAAGAGCGAGTTTGAGGTAAGAAAAAGCTCAAATTTTGTTCAACAATGGTGTGAGAGAAAATGGGGAAGAAGAAGGCTCTTTTAAACACCAAAAGTGACTGTTATTAACTTTTTAGAAGCTCACAGGTGTCACACCCCGAATCCCATTCTGGACGGACTGGCACCCGAAGTCGTTGAGGCCCGAGAGAACCAATCTTTGCTCATGTACACTCATATGCATGTCTCTGTGTGAACATCATTATATCTCATGCCACTATATATATGAAACTTGGACGTTAGGGCCATCAAGTCAAAATGGCCATACACCTCTTACAATTGTTCTCCCACATAAGTCTACAAAGCCTCTACAGATACATAACCATCACAAACCTAGAGTCGGGACAAAACCCCGCTCTATACACATATACAATACCAATGCAAATGTACTTACTGACTCGAAAGCCCCGAATCAACTGGAGCTCACCAACAATCCGCAAATGATCCGCAACCTACAATGGAGGTCTAATAGCACCTGTGCCTGCAGCAAGTAAGGTAAGTCCCCCAAGAGGAGTCAGAACGAAGAAAGTACTGAGTATGTAAGGCCATAAGAAACTGTATGAACCATAGGATCTTATATTGAATTAAATACATGTGAATAAACATTTTAGATGAGTCACCTTCTGAATGTTGAACCACGTACATTACTTTCATTGATTAATCATTCGTTCATATCATTTTCATTTGTGAAATAACATTCCTTCATATTTTCAATTACGTGACATACTTCTTTTGGCCTTACGTTCATCTTTATTATCAGTCATCCACTTATTAGTGTCCATTCTCAATGAAACATAAAGTAACCATGTAAGCATTACTTCTTTGCATTGCTTCTTCTCTTTACTTTTGTTATGAGAGTGATACATAGGAGATTGGAACATCATTGGGAACATGTATATACATTACTTCATTCCTTAATTTCATGAGATTGATACGCTCCCTCATGAGAGATTAATACATTCACTTATGAGAGATTGATACTTTTGTTTGTGAGAGATTGATACTTTTGATAATTGAAACATTATTGGAACTTGGTACATTAACCAAAGAACATGAGTCATGTGAAACACAATTGATTTAGGACTAAGGAACATGTGAGTAACAATAATTAATAACCAGAAATGGGATACCTTTAAACATTTCGGAATAGGATAGGTACAATGTCAATGTGAATACTATATGCTGCAGAAAGATATGGAAAGAGTAACCTTACATACCTTATCTTCCCAATATGAATACACAATCCAATATGTGAGTACAACAATTCTGCTCCTTCCTTAGGTTTCACTCTACATCACAAGTACATAACGGAACCAACATTAACCACAAGCTACATTCCATGTGTATAAGACGACCGTGAGTTACATGATTGCCCTATAAAATTATTTCACCCTTTATAATACCATTCATGGATTTTTCATACCAACAATACCATAACATTCTATACATTGACCAAGACATCATCAACCAATAGCTTTTCATACCAAGTTCCTCCTTTACATGTTCTCATTAACACCACATCACAATGAATCCATCAAATCACTCCAATACATTTTATAACCAAAATTCCACAATTTACTCATAGAGAAAAATAACAAGTTATGGACATAACCACACCATACATGTTGAGATATCATCCACACCATTCACTTTCATCAAAACATCAAGTCCTTTTTCAAGTTTAATTCACAAGGATGCACATCTTTTAGCAAAAAGCCCAAGTGCACTATTCAACACCTTGCCAACATAACCACCATGATATACATAATCTCTCATGTACATAATATATTAAATCATAAGAATAAACACTTACCCAAGTTTGTAGAATGATGATCTTTCCCAAAGAAGTGCCTTAGGGTTTGAGAGCTTGAAAAATATCTTGTAGAATTGTCTAAAATGGCGTGTGTTTTGTGGAAATAAAATCTGATTTTTGGCCACCTTATATAGCCTCTTAAATTCATCCTTAGCCATTTGGTTCAACAATTGACAAGTCAAAGCAAGAATAGGTCATTTGACCCATTGGGCCTTGCATTTTGTCTCATTTTAGGTCTCAAATTGGGCCCAATAACCCATATCATCTTAACCCACCAAATATAATGTATAATCCACCATATATCTCATGTTCAAATAATTCTATAAATGTCTCGATAATATTCACTTACGAGATTCCCGTTCGTAGCCTCAATCGCAAAAATAGAAATTCTAGTCGCTCATGGATTATTTGAACATAATTTGTTAAAATACTTGTGATGAAGGATTAACCCCAACTCGGATGCTAAACGTGCTTAATAATAGTCCTACTATGATGGAGTAATGATACCATGACTCAAAGGTCTCATATACATTATAATAGTCGAAGAAAATTTTTGGAGAAAACCACCCCGGCACACCACTTGGCGCGCCCTTTTGCTGCCTGTGCAAACAAAAATTTGGGCCAGAGCAGCCTGGCACACCCTCTGCAGCGCCCCATGCCTAATTTTTGATTTTGACTTTTCTTTGCGGATTTGGTTGGATCTTTCAAGTCCCCACCTTTTGCTTACCTCTTAGCTTTAAGATTCTTTGCTTGGATGTCCCTTAAACCTCAATTTTTCACCCCACAAATGCTCCACAAAGTCACCAACGCCACCCACTACAAAGGTCTAACCACATGTACTAGGCCCAATATCAAATATTTCATCAATGACACTACAAAATACATACTTATGGCTCTCGACACCTGAGTAAACATTGTTCAAAGTTGTCAAGTAGGGTCGAAAATGTACGGGGTGTTACATTCTTCCACCTTAGGAACTTTCCTCGAATGTTAACAGCATTTTTTTTTCCAATTACAACCAATGCATCTCTATAGTAGCATATATATACACATATACTTAATACCCATAGATACTTACTTGTTATTGCTCCATTTCCACACTTTGAATGTTTTTATTCCATTTGAAATTGATGAGGGTACTTGGATTTCATCATTTCTTCAGCTTCCCATGTGATCTCCTCTACTTATTGATTCCACCAAAGTACCTTTACGGAAGCTGCTTCTTTATTTCTTAACCTCTTCATTTGTCGATCTAGAATATTTTGATAATTTCATATGACTTATATGACGTGGACTCAATTTCCCTTTCTTTCCATTTAAAGAGATATCACAAACTCTTGTAATCAGTATATATATATCAACCTGAGCCCCATACGAATAGCGGCACCATATCTTTAAAACAAATATCACCATTGTTAATTCAAAATCATGTGTAGGCTAAGCGCTCTCCTGTGGGCGCAATTGTCTTGAGACATACGCCAGCACGTTACCATGTTACATCAATACACATCCTATGCACTGTGACCCAAGAACGCTACGAGTTTTAACCAAAAATCATGTTTAGCGAACTTTGCATATAGCTTACGGTCACGAAGAATCTGTAACACCTGTCACAAGTGATTAGCATGGCTCTCTTATGATCCTGAATTTCATCTCTAAACATGATCTTGAACTTACCTAACAATGACTCGAACACCCTATACACTAAACCCATAAAAACTACAGGTGCATTTGCTAGCCCAATTGACATACTAAGAATTCGTAATAACCATACCGCGTTCGTAATGCTGTCTTGGGTATATCATCATTATTCATTTCTTTTTCATTTCATCATCATTCATCTCATCATTTCATCATTTCATTCACTTCATCATTCATTCATTTTTTTTCTAACCCCGCAACTGATTACACAAAGTGTCAACTCTACCATGTCCTATTCGATAAGGTCAACTAATGTATGATGATCACCAACATTCTCTATACAATTACGATATGCTCTGTTAGCTACAATTGCTTTACCAACTGGTGTATCGAATTTAAATGGCGTAACTAGTAATTCTGGCGTCCTTTCTATTTCAATTTTTTTTTTCTTTCCACAAGTAATGGAGTAACATATGAGAGTGTCGAATATGGGTCAATCAATGCATATACCTTATGTAAAAATATGAATATTGTACCTGTGTCTTCATTAGGATAAGCCTCCGAATTCTGTTGATCCGCAAAGGCATAGGTACGGTCCTGTATTTTACCAGAATCGGATGCTCGTCTAGTACCTCTGCCACGACCAATAGGTTGTACACCTGACGATGATAATGCAACGACTGATCCCGTAGGTCGTGTCATACTACCCGTGGCCCTCAGTGGGCACTCTCTCATTATGTGACCTGACTTGCCACACCAAAAACAAACTTTCGTTCCAAACCAGCATTCACCTGAATAAAACTTTCTGCAGTGCTGGTACAGCTGACGAAAATATCCCGCTGTCTATGAACCCCGTATTCCACTACTCTGCCCAACCTGACTGCCTCTAAACCCTCTAAATTGGGGTGGAGTACCTACTGTAGGGTAGGAAAATGGTGGTCTAGGCAGTCGAGAAGAACCCTGAGGTCCCGATCCTCCTTGAGACACCACAAACGGTCTCATAGGTCTAGCCCTCTTTGAAGGCCCTCTTTCAAATTCATGTACCCTCCTTCGTTGCCTCTGATCTTCCATCTTTTTTGCAAAGGACTGTATTATGGCTATGTCCATGTCTTTGTTTAGAGCAGCAATAGTAAAATCTCTTACCAAATATGGTTCCAGCCTGCTTACATACCGATAGACTCTGTCGGCCATAGTGGCTACTACATTGGGAGCATATCGAGCCAAAAAGTTAAACTGCAGACTGTATTCTCTAACACTCATGTTACCCTGACGGAGATTTAAAAACTGATCCGCACGAGCCTCTTGGATCTCATATGGAAGGTAATAATCAAGAAATGTTGTTTTAAATTCCTCCCAATTAGCTGGATTTGTGCCAAGACCCCTCGATCGTTTCCAATCTTCATACCACAATATAGCTTCTCCTTTCAATCTATAGGCCGCAAGTTCCACTGTTTCTATACCGGTCACATGCATAACCTCTATAGCCCTTTGAATTTGGTCCACAAAATCCTGTGGATCTTTATTCACATCTGACCCAGTGAAAGTGGGAGGGTCTAATTTCAGAAAATCCTATATCCGTTGACTATCTGCCCTATCCACACCATCAGTACTTGTCATTGGACCTACTTGCCTTTGATTCAATACATAAACTATACCAGTAACTATATGAGTTAACATTTGTATTGCATTTCTTAGATTCTGCTCAGTATCATTAACAGGTGTGTTGGTAGGTTCTTTTCTCCCTCTCAGCTCTTCTGGAGCTGGAAAAGTAGGGGAACCTCTCGATGTAAATTCAGTTTTAGTCCCACCTTGACTAGCTTGGTCAGGTGGTAATTTACTAGTTCCTTCTCCCGCATTCATATCTACCTGCTTATCTTTGCCCCTATCTTGTCTTGTCATCGACTTTTTACTATATCAAAGAAAACCAATTACAATAGTCAGATATGATTTCACTTACAACATTGGCTCTATTGCACAATCTAGAAATGAAGAAATGAAACAACTCTTAAATGCCCCGTAGCCTCCTACTTATAAATGTGGCACGCAACACATCCATAAGCAAGACTCTACTCAGACACGACTTTGTAGACACCCTTAGGACGACATGCTCTGATACCACTTTTGTCACACCCCGAATCCCATTCGGGAAGGACTAGCATCCGAAGCCATTGAGGCCCGAGAGAGCCAATCTTTGCTCATGTACACTCATATGCATGTCTCTATGTGAACATCGTTATATCTCATGCATCTATATATATAAAACTTGTCCGTTAGGGCCATCAAGTCAAAATGGTCATACATCTCTTACAATTGTTCTCCCACATAAGTCTACAAAGCCTCTACAGATACATAACCATAACCAACCTAGAGTCGGGACAACACCCCGCTCTATACACATATACAATACCAAAGCAAATGTACGTAATGACTCGAAAAGACCCGAATCAATTGGAGCTTACCAACAATCCGCAAATGATCTGCAACCTACAATGGAGGTCTACTAGCACCTGTGCCTGCAACAAGTAAGGTAAGTCCCCCAAGAGGGGTCAGTACGAAGAAAGTACTGATTATGTAAGGCCATAAGAAATTGTATGAACCATAAGATCTCATATGGAATTAAATACATGTGAATAAACATTTTAGATCAGTCACCTTTTGCATGTTGAACCACGTACATTACTTTCATTGATTAATCATTCATTCATATCATTTTCATTTGTGAAATAACATTCCTTCATATTTTCAATTACGTGATATACTTCTTTTGGCCTTACGTTCATCTTTATTATCAGTCATCCACTTATTAGTGGGCCATAATATAATATAGTAACAGTCATCCACACTTGGTGGGCTATAATATAATAACCGTCATCCACACTTGGTGGGCTATAATATAATAACCGTCATCCACACTTGGTGGGCTATAATATAATAACCGTCATCCACACTTGGTGGGCTTTAATATAATATATATAGTGTACATAATATAACATAATATTGGGATTGGTCCATCCGAGCTTAGGCCCTTTAGATTTGCGGTCCATTCTCAATGAAACATAAAGTAACCATGTAAGCATTACTTCTTTGCATTGCTTCTTCTCTTTACTTTTGTTATGAGAGTGATACATTGGTGATTGGAACATCACTGGGAACACGTATATGCATTACTTCATTCCTTACTTTCATGAGATTGATACGCTCCCTCATGAGAGATTAATACATTCACTTATGAGAGATTGATACTTTTGTTTGTGAGAGATTGATACTTTTGATAATTGAAACATTATTGGAACTTGGTACATTAACCAAAGAACATGAGTCATGTGAAACATAATTGATGTAGGAATAAGGAACATGTGAGTAACAATAATTAATAACCGGAAATGGGATACCTTTGAACATTTCGGAATAGGATAGGTACAATGTCAATGTGAATACTATGTGCTGCAGAAAGATACGGAAAGAGTAACCTTACATACCATATCTTCCCAATATGAATACACAATTCCATTTATGAGTACAATAATTCCGCTCCTTCTTTACGTTTCACTCTACATCACAAGTACATAACGGAACCAACATTAACCACAAGCTACATTCCAAGTGTATAAGACGACCGTGAGTTACATGATTGCCCTATAACATTATTTCACCCTTTACAATACCATTCGTGGCTTTTTCATACCAACAATACCGTAACATTCTATACATTGACCAAGACATCATCAACCAATAGCTTTTCACACCAAGTTCCTCCTTTACATGTTCTCATTAACACCACATCACAATGAATCCATCAAATCACTCTAATACATTTTATAACCAAAATTCCACAATTTACTCATAGAGAAAAATAACAAGTTATGGACATAATCATACCATACATGTTGAGATATCATCCACACCATTCACTTTTATCAAAATATCCAGTCCTTTTTCAAGTTTAATTCACAAGGATGCACATCTTTTAGCAAAAAGCCCAAGTGCACTATTCAACACCTTGCCAACATAACCACCATGATATACATAATCTCTCATGTACATAATATATTAAATCATAAGAATAAACACTTACCCAAGCTTGTAGAATGATGATCTTGCCCAAAGAAGTGCCTTAGGGTTTGAGAGCTTGAAAAATATCTTGTAGAATTGTCTAGAATGGCATGTGTGTTTTGTGGAAATAAAATCTGATTTTTGGCCACCTTATATAGCCTCTTAAAGTCATCCTTAGTCATTTGGTTCAATAATTGACAAGTCAAAGCAAGAATGGGTCATTTGACCCATTGGGCCTTGCATTTTGGCTCATTTTGGGTCTCAAATTGGGCCCAATAACCTATATCATCTTAACCCACCAAATATAATGTATAATCCACCATATATCTCATGTTCAAATAGTTCTATAAATGTCTCGATAATATTCACTTACGAGATTCCCGTTCGTAGCCTCAATCGCAAAAATAGAAATTCTAGTCGCTCATGGCTTATTTGAACATAATTTGTTAAAATACTTGTGATGAAGGATTAACCCCAACTCGAATGTTAAACGGGCTTAAGAATAGTCCTACTATGATGGAGTAATGATACCATGACTCAAAGGTCTCATATACATCATAATAGTCGAAGAAAAATTTTGGCGAAAACCACCCCGGCACGCCACTTGGCGCGCCCCTTTGCTGCCTATGCAAACAAAAATTTGGGCCAGAGCAGCCTGGCATGCCCTCTGCAGCGCCCCATGCCAAATTTTTGATTTTGACTTTTCTTTGCGGATTTGGTTGGATCTTTCAAGTCCCCACTTTTTGCTTACCTCTTAGCTTTAAGATTCTTTGCTTGGATGTCCCTTAAACCTCAATTTTTCACCCCACAAATGCTCCACAAAGTCACCAACGCCACCCACTAAAAAGGTCTAACCACATGTACTAGGCCCAATATCAAATATTTCATCAATGACACTACAAAATACATACTTATGGCTCTCGACACCTAAGTAAACATTGTTCAAAGTTGTCAAGTAGGGTCGAAAATGTACGGGGTGTTACAACAGGCTCCTAAAATATGTGTGTATCACACGCACCTTGGGTGTTTATGCCACATAATATGCCATACAAAAAAGTGTTTAAAATGCAGTGTTCTGACGTCTGATGGATTTAAGGGTTCATTTGGCAAAAGGGTGAGTACGAGGATCTAGGTGACAAAAAGAGACAAGTATATGGGTCTCTCAGGCTATTCTGTCTTCTACTAACACAAGGTAAGAAAGTACTGCATTTTTACAAGGACTAAGAACCATAGTGGAATCACATTTCTGACCGATAAAAATTAGAACTGTCAATACGGCCGGTCCAGCCCATCCGGGTTAGTCTACACGGGCTTCAAAATTTGACGGGTCAGGACGGGCTAGCCCATCAAGATGACAGGCCAGAAAACAACAAGCCCAACCCATCACTCTATGAGCTGCGGGCCACCACGGACTAGCCCACTTTTTAAAATATATTATTTTTATAATCTTAATTTAAATTTTAAAATATTAATAACATAAATATTTACAATATAATATTACATGATGTTACTAATTGTTAATCAAATCTGAAATTCACAAAATAAAATTCTTAATAATCTACGAAACTAAATAACTTTTGACATGATACTATTCAAATCAAATAGAGATATGGATAAGGAAACTAAACAGTTAATGAGTAACAATATAGCTAGATAAATAGCAATATTAACCTAATTTTGTTTCAATAGATCACAACAAAACACAAAAAAAAGTCAATATTTAATCCATTAAAAGTGAAAATGACTCCTCAAAAAAAATAAAAACTTTCACAACACTTATGGCATATTCAACACCACCACATTATCTTCATCAAGCATATTTGATTCCTTAAAAATATTAGTAGTTTGTATTTTAATTATTTATATATTTTATAAGCATAATTAATATTTAAATATCTATGATGTTTTAAGTAGACTTTGAGTTTGGACTACTCTTGTTATTTTTAGTACTCTGTTCTATTTTTAATTATTTTTATTTGACCCACGGGCCCGTCCAACCCATATTGCTCAAACCCTACGGGCCAGAGGGCTTATTCGAACCGGACTAAAAAGCCCTATTCTTAAACGGGCTGTAAAAATTCTAGCCCAATCCTATCAAATTATAGGCTGAATCGGGCCGGCCCAACAGACCTGGCCCATATTGACGGCTCTAATAAAAATATGTGAGGACTGTAACAATAAATTTGCTTGAGAATACAATTATTGTTATATCTTAAATGAATGCAGGTTTATGACAAGACTACGGGATTCATGACTCAAATTTAACTATAGTGCTTGCAAAGGAATAGCTAGGCATAAGCTTTTGTATTATATTGTCCATGAGGCATTTTCTTCGGTGTTTCGCATAGATAATAGATGAAAGACAAATATTGAAATCTGTTTATTTTCATTAAAAACAAAAAAACAAAAACAAAAACTCTTTTCCAAAATGTAATAGTATCAAATCTGCTACTGATGGTCATATGATATGTCATGATCCTAACTTTTGTTATGCTACATAGTTATTAAATATAAGTCTCTTTACATTAAAAAAATGGTAGGGGTCAAGTTAAAAGAACGTATTTTGTTATTTTTAATTCGTGACTACTTTGTATTTAAATTACGGGATGAGATCCTGAGATCTCCTCCAGTGGCATTATATCCATATGCTCAATGCCTTGTTGGATTTATGCCACATGTCCAAAGAAATATTAGATGGTTAGAATTCATTATGTGATTAATGAGTTATTATAAGAACTTAAAAAATGAAAAATAATCCTTGGAAAATTAACGTCTGCTAACTCTGTTGGCATTAAGCTCCACTTCCGTCATCCCCATCCAAAATGAGTGGCTTCTTTATTATCAAGTACTTTTATATTTCAACAAGGGACAATGTGAGATGGCTTATAGACTATAGTAATAATTAGGAGTGTTATAGTAAAATTATTATTTTATTTATTACTTGACTTTGTAAGGGATGCGTCAAATTAAACTCGGACAAATAAATACGAATGGAGGAAGTAGTTATAATGTCAAAATCAATCAATTATTAGCCATTTTTTAAATTCGAAGAACATAGAGTATTATATAGAAGATTCTTGGTAGGCATTTAGACATGTAATATGAAAATCATAGATGTTGAATTTTCTTGACTTTTTCGTGTGTTACTTTTTTATAGTTTGAACTCTTTTGATGAAAATTTTAATTCCACCACTGTTGTTATTTATACTAACAAACAAAAACTGAAATATGATTTTGACTTTGAAAAAAAAAAAACTCACAATAAACCAAAGGAGGAAAAAGAATATAGGTAATCAATTCGAAACTCTATTACTTAACGTAAATGAAGCTTTATAATTATTGTTAGCAAAATGGGGGATGACTGAGTTAGCAGGCGTTAACTTTTTTCAAGAACAGTTTATTATTTTTTAATTTCTTTTAATAATATATTAATCACATAATAAATCCTAACCATCTAATATTTCTTCGGACATGAGGCATAAATCCAATAAGGCATTGAGCATTGCTGGACATAGTATATGCTATTGGAGGGGATCTCATCCCTTAAATTACAAATAGGAATATCTTCCATTAAAGGCAAATTATTAACTTGTGAATCCAAATCTACTCTGAATTTTGAAATTTTGTGATCTCTTATGAAAATCTCTAAAAGATGGAGCATAGTATTTATGGATAAACAAATATTATATAAAACTTATAACATTTCTAATAATGAAGGTATTGTACAAATCATCTAGATTCACATATGTATTAGAATTTGTGCATTCACATACAACTACGTCTACATATATGATAATGAGATTTTGAGTTCAATCATAGAAAAAGAAGGAAAAAATATTTTATTTATAAAAAATGACAGAGTGTTTCAACTATAATAATTTTGAAGATTGTTGTTCACCAATATGGTTTGAAGTTTCACCAAATCTAGTTCTTGAAGCATCTAAAGAGGCCAGGAGAGCAAAAAAATCCAGAATTAAGGATGTTTATGTGATAGGTGATGCACTGTCTAAGCTACAATAGTTGGAGAAAAATCTCAAATAGAGAAACAAGCTGACATTATTCGCAGCGTTGAAGGTAAGATTTTAAGCTTATGGAGTTTAAATTTTGAGAAACATAGTTTATTGGATTTTTGATAAATATTTATACATATTAAGTTGATTTTTAAAATATAGAGAGGATCAGAGCCAAAACTCGATTTTACCTAGTTCATAGACAAAATTCTAGCTTCGACCTTAATTAGTGGAGGCAAAGGTAAATTTTTATATTTACGATTCTGAATTCTAGATAATATAGTTTTTTGGGTTCTTTATAGATTACATATTAGGTAGATTTTTAAACACATCTGCAAAATTTGAGTCAAAGCTAATGGATTCTACCAAATCACAAACAAAACTCTAACTCTGATCCTAAGTAACATAGGCAAAGGAAAGATTTTATGTTTATTGGATTCTTGTTAAATACTTTATACATAATGAGTGAATTTTCAAACATATATTCAGGATCCGAGTCAAAGATGTTCAATTCTGCCACATCCATAGAAGAAAATCTAGATTCTACCATGATTAACGAAGGCAAAGGTATTATTTTATGTTTATGTAGTTTGAATTTTTAAAAAAATGATTATTAGATTATTTGTAAATTATATATGCATAGTAAATAGATTTTTAAGAACATATACATGATCTGAGCT
This sequence comes from Capsicum rhomboideum, assembly GCA_031232105.1. NCBI lineage: Eukaryota > Viridiplantae > Streptophyta > Magnoliopsida > Solanales > Solanaceae > Capsicum > Capsicum rhomboideum. Next base: position 38,109,291 of record CP124719.1, on the reverse strand, counting down.
AGAGCTATTGTGTTTTGCTTAACCTGTAGATGAAGTTATATATACCTCTGATCCTGATTGACGGAGGTGAAGGTAAGATTTTAGTTTATGGATCCTAAATTTTTGAAAAATTAGTTTAATGGGTTATTGATAAACTATTTATACATATTAGGTAATTTTTTATGCACATATACACAATTTGTGATAAAGCTACTGGGTTCGTACGAACTAGTAGATGAAGCTAGGACTCTTACCCTGATTAGAGAAGGAAAAGGTAAGATTTTTACATTTATGAATTTTGAATTGTAGAAAAAATATTTTATTAGGTTATAAATATGTTATTTACACATAATAAGTAGATTTTTAAACAAATATACAGGACTTGAGCCACAATTGTTGGGTTCTAAAGAGCTCGTAGTGAAGCTCTAGCTGCGCCAACAATCATTAGCTTAGAGAAGGAAAGCCCAGTTGAGATTGAACAAGAATTTGAACAACCTAGTAACGAAAAAGATGACGTGAAAGAGAAGAGAAAAAGAGAAAGTGTTGATGATTCTTGGTTGGCAGCTTGATGGAAAAAGATTGAAAAATGTCGCAAAAATGGAAAACGTGCTGGCCAAATTGAAAAGGTATGTAAAACAATCATTTTGAGTTTATAGTCTAATATATATATATATATATGTGACTATCTTTTATTTTGAGATGTTCCCTAAGGGCTCTTTATTTCAGTATCACAATACATATATAAGATATATTAACTGAATGTTTGTATAATGTTTGGTTGTTTTCTTCAACTTGCATAAAACTTAGTACTTTCTCCGTTCCAAAATACTTGGCCCCTTTGCATTTGGCACACCCTTTAAGATGTCAATGATTAAAGGTGTATTTTTACTTTTTTTACCCTTGTACTCTAATAATTAAACAATGATGATGGGTATTGAAATCAAGAAGTATTTAATTGATGACATGCATGAATTGCTACTTACTAAGTGACTATCTATATTCACTTACTACTCCAATACATAATTGACTTTTTATATTCACTAACTACTCATACAGTAGCTTTTGTTTTAATGAATTTTTTTAACGAATTATTTGTTCTACAAAACTAAACAAGAGAATTTTTTTAAAAAAATTCACTAACTACTCATACGATATCTTTTGTTCCACAAATCTAAACAAGAGAATTTTTTTAAAAAAAAGAAGAAGAAAAGATTTCATATGTTTTAACGAACTGCAGTCAAAAAAGGAAGAAAAAGAGTCACATAGGTAGTTGTCATTCATATTTAATACCCTTGAAATTAGTGTGATACTTAATGTAATACTAGGGGTAAAACTGGAAATGCATGCTCAAAATTTTCTTGATTTTATAAGTGGGACAAGTATTTTGGAACAAACAAATATAGAAAGTAGACCAAGTATTTTGGAACGGAGGGAGTATAATTTATACTATATTTGGTAGCTTTTTCTTAACCCGCATACGATTCAGAATAAGTTATGCTATAGTTGGTCATTTTTTGTGGTATAAGTAATATATGCATAAATTATTTGATAATCTATATATTATTTTTTACATAATGAATAACGGATAATATTTCACATATTTAATAATATATGGATTAATAAATCGAAACACAGAAAGCCCTCATACTCAAGAATAAATAGTTAAAAAATTATTTCATTTTAAAGGTTAAGATTCTTTTTTCAATTACACATGACATTTGCATTATCCATGTATATCTAATACTTTCATAATTAATTTTTGCATTACTAATTCCTACATTGTAAATCCTTACATAACTAATTCATTTATTACTAATACATGTATAATTCTAGCAAACAACCAAATAATACCTAAATATTTTATGCATCAAAGTAACATCATTCAACAAATTTAATAATTTTTAAGATTTGGAATTTAAATTCTGATATGACATTTCGATTTTTCCATCTAACCAATTTATCAATGATTAAATACTTCCTTTGAGTTTTCTCCTACTTCATATGTCCACCTTTTTTGGTTTTGAGTTGTAATCTAAGAATATATTCAGTTACAAGTATTACGACAAATAATTCATGTATAAAAATGTGTATTGGTTTATACCATGTTTGATTTCCATTTTAATTTTTTGTATAATAAATACAAGTATTGTTTTCCTTATAGCAATACATGAGATAACTTATCCATGTATCATTTATACACGGATAAAGTATCTAAAACAAAAAAATCTATCATTGTCTTTTTCCTGGAAGCTAGTAATAAATTTATGCATTCAATTGTATAATTGTAATATCCTAACTACTTAGTTTTAAAATAGACAAATAATTTAAATAATATCTTGTATATTTAATTTTAGTGAAATGAACGAAATATCCAATAAAAAGTAATGCATGTATTGCTTAATTCCTGCATTATTATTCTTTTCATTGTAATCTATTTTCGAATAAAAGAATCCATAAATATTTGACAAATGAAATAATTCAACTCAAATTTCGTAACATTCAAAATTTAAAAATTTAAATTTTGATTATTTCTTTATTGAATGGATTTCATAATTATTAAAAAAAATCTAACACTTTAAGGTGGAGGATTCAAACACCATCAGTACCATACAATTTCTTTCTTGTTTCCCTCCTAGTATAATTAAAACAAACTATGTAAGTTACACATAACTTACACCTTCTCAAGAGAACCTATACAAAATATGTAAGCTTATTTTTTATTCATTTTCATTTAACTTTTGTGATATGCAGTTTTACAAGGCACCAGGCGTACGCAGAAGATTTCGGTCAAAACCACAGCTGATGAGTATATTCACATACAAAAATCGGTTGAGTCTAACAGGTTCTTCAATATCTATGTCAAACAGCTTCTCTTTTCCGTTGTCCTATATTTCAGTTCTCTAACATGATTCTTATTATACCTGAGTAACTATGAAGAAATCATAATATCTTTTTCTTGTTTTCTTTTCTTTTTATATGATATTAGTTTGAGATGAATTTAAATAAATGATATGATAAATGATCAATTTTAAAATTATTCTCTTTTGTTTTTCAACTTACTCATAAGTGCTTGTTTTCTTTTCTTCTATTTCTCTGGAATGATAGAAATTTAGAAGCTACCACACGAGGGGCTCAAGCTGATAAGACTTTAAATAAGTTGGATTTTTAAAAGTTTAAGAAAGATATTTTTCTTATCTAGTTCTTGTGTTTATCCTATTTTAAAGATTTTTTATTTATTTATGAAGATAACCAGAGTGACTGATAATCAAGTAAAAATAATATGTCACTAATCTAGTGTTTGTTATTTTAGGCTAGTACATAATATGGAGCAATTTCTTTTTCAAAATATATGAACAAGATATTGTGATGACTTTGGTAAAATATTCTCTACTAAAACCTTAAAAAGTAGGAAAGAAATGTAGTTATTTCTCTTATTATTATTAGTGGTTTTTTCTTGTTTGCAATCAATTGAAAATGATACAAGAACACTGACAAGACTTTCTTTCTTTTCAGTTGAAGGCATACTGTAATAATTCTCATATTGAATTTTTATTTTTGGTGAGTTTTGATCATTTATCCCTCTATATAGTTGTATTATTGTATTTGTGGTCTACAGAAGTAGGTGGTATGATTCTCAAGGTGGTTGGATGTGTTTTATGTGAGTTTTTCATTTTGGAGATTTTAAGTTAGTAGGGTTGACTTTGGTCAATATTTGAAGTTTTGAGGTGGTATGAAGATTATGTCTATTTTGTTAGCTTTGGAATGTCATTTTTGAGTTACTAGCATTGTTGCTTTGGGTCCGAGGCATTCGAGTGAGTTTTGAGTAATCGGTTGGACAGTTAGAAGATCATGGTCTAGAGTTGACTTCAGTCAACATCTATTGATAACGACCCTCATTCGTGAATCTGATTTTTTCATTGAGTCTAGAATATCGATTTTAATCTAAAAGCATAGTCTATTTGTATTCACGGAGTTCAAGATGAGTTTCGCGGGTCCATTCAAATGTTTTGAACCAGTTCAACTGTTGGCTTTTGGTGCAGCTATACCCTTCATAGCAATCACATGGTCTTCTCCACGATTGGGAAGGATGGTCTAGGTGTACATCACGATCGCGGAGGAGTAGGTCCTGGTGCATTGCAATTGCATATCCCTAACTGTGATTGTGAAGGGCATTTTGGTCGGGTCTGCTCTAGGTCATTTTGAGCTTCGTGATCGTGAAGTCATGGGTTACCAGATCGCGAAGAGTAACACACCTAGACAGATTTTTTAATTCCATTTTTTATTCAAAATTTCATAACTCGATTTTTGAAGTTTGAGAACTCATTTTTGGGAAATTCAAAAAGTGATTTTTAAGATTTCTTCCATGGGTATGATTCTTACACTACTTTTATACATTTTCAAATAATTATTTCATGATTTCATCTTCAAATCTTGGGTTTTCAACTTGGAAATTTGGAGGTTTTTGGTGAAGTTAAAGACTTATAAATTGATGATTTCAAGGTTGAATTTAACTTCATGTTTAATGAAATTTAAGATTTGAACTCCTCAAGTTATGGTAAATTGACTTTCTAATAAAATTTTAGTTTTTCTCTTGAGAGATTGAGGGTTTATTTTTTGGACCGGAATAGAAGTATAGAAATATGGGTATTGATGTACTCGAATTTATGCGTAGAACTTACTCTTTACAGATTGGGAGCGTTCTAAAGCTATTCAGAAGGAAAAAGCTACTTTGTGACCATTGGTGGCTTATAGTTTGACTTTGAGGTAGGTTATGTCTTAAATTTATTCAGAGTTTAATAGAGTGGGGACTTACCATGTAAATCATGTTATGATATGGGTGACTTAGTGATTTAATGCGGAATATGAGATGGATTGTTGTTGTGATGCTCGAATTGAAGCTGGTACCATACTAGTGAATCGTGATTCAGATTTCTGGCTTGATATTGAGGTTTATAACTTGTGTTCATGAGTTGATTGATATCTTGATAATATATATATATATATATATATATATATTGTATTTTGATTTATTGTATCATCTTAATAATGCATATTCATTCATCTCATAAATTACTAAATTGCACTATTGGAAACATCAATTTTTTTTTAAAAATGAACAATCTTATAATGATTGGTCCGAGTTAGGATTTCAGACTGTGAGATATGATACTTTCTATTTATTTAATCTGAGGTAGGATTTCGAATGGGTTATGATTTTGTCCGATGTCGGATTTCGGATAAAGTATATAGATCCCACGAGTTTTTCATGGGTTCTATCTCACAGCATACAATTATGGAGGGGATATATATCAGTAGGTATTGACTATTAAATACCATCACATCACACTGCATTACATCATTCTTGTTTTATGGTTACATTTTGAGATGATCGATTGTGTTGATTGATATTGAATTGTTTAGACTTTTCTGTGTGTAGGGTTATTTTAGTATTATTTATTCAATATTTTATCCGCTTAAGCTTAGTCGGCTTATGATGCCTACTGAGTACTGCAGGTTGTAGTTACTCCTACTTTTCTATATTCTTCCGATACAGATCCCGGTATGATTGGACAATGTGGACCATGATTCGTGTTGTGTTTCCTAACCTAAAGCTATGGTGAACTTCTACCTCCGAAGACTGTCCCGGCTTTCCCTATTCTTTATTTCTATCTTCTTTACTTTATTAGACAGTGTATTATCATCTATGACATTCTGTATTGTAGTTGCTCTTATACTTGTGATAGTTGAGTCTTGGGGTATTTTGGATTATATTGCTCTTTTTCCTTTCGATCATCTTTGACTTGAGTTATTATAGAATAATTCTGGTGTTATTCAATTGCTTGCCTTTACTTTGAACTAATTGTATATTTTGAGTTTGACTTACCTACCATGGTTGGGTTGGGGTAGGTGTCATCACAATCTTTGAGATTTTGAGTTGTAACACATACATACTAATGGTAGAGATGCAGGGTTAAATGCAAATACCTTGTCAAAATTGAAATAGAAATTCCTACTAGTAGTACCTATGATTAATGATCATTATTTACAATGTGTGCAATAACCCTCCAGTTATTTTCTCGATTTTTGTGTGTTTCAGTATTTCGAGCCTTCCCACAGCGGCTACATATCATTTATGACTTGTCGAAACTGTCGGTCCGGTCACCAGACAATTCATTTGGATTTTAGGCTCATTTTCCTGTTTTGGAACTTTGCTGTTAAGAAATTGGTCTTGGACCAAAACTACTAGTAAACGATCTCAGATGGGAATTCTGACAGCGCCATCAGCTCTGGAACGTTAATTTTAGGCTAGAGGGACCATTGTTTCAGATCCCGAGGCTTCCAGACTTGTTTTGGGCTATTGGATAGATTTGATGAAAAATGAAACTAAAGGTGTGGGCCCCACATTTAATCAAAAAAATATCAGATGAAATTTTTGATGATTCTATTATGTTCAAAATATCGAAATTGGTATGGTAACATAGTTCGTTTGCGCACATAGGGTTCCGAACGAATTTCGAACACCTGGTCGGAAACCATTTGGGCTTAGAAAATCTGATGCCTCAAAGTTTCTGGTGCAACCGCTTAAGTGGTAGTCGTTTTAGCGACCTTGTGCCTCTTTAGCGGCCTTGGCTATTTTGCTAAGGTCCGTTTTAGCGGTCAAGGTCCGCTAAAGCCAACGTCGCTTTAGCGGCTAAGTTCTGCTTTAGAGGCCTCCGCCTTTCCTTGCCCAACCGCTTTAGCAGCAAGGTGTCCGCTTTACCGGTACCTAGTGGTGTTAAATCCCATTTCTTCACTTGATTCTCTCTCATTTTCTCAACTCTTTTCCAACATTTTTGAGAGCTTGGGACATGAGAAAGTGTGGGGAATCATCCATTGAAGCAAAGGTAAGCTAGCTTTACGCTCCTTGGTCGTTTCCTATTATTTTTCCCCTTTAAATTCCATCATTTTCATTGTAAATTCATAGAAATTAGGGCTTGAATTCCTAAACTTTGCATGCTGATTCGAGCCCCGATTTATGCTCCATTTGTGCTCAACTTTTGAGCACACATTCCTTGTCTTTCGAGGGACCTCATGACGGATTCAATTTTTGGATTTTGTTTGTAGGCCCTATAGGCTTGTTCTTGACCCAAGCTTTTATGTAGTAATATGGGTCTCATTTTACTTGTATTGATGTGTAGATGATTGTTTGATAACATGGCATATTTCAGGATCATGGAGCAAAGTCGAGCGAATTGTGGACGATTCAAGATTTGCAATTCGGCATCGAGGTAGGCTTCGATCTACTTTTCTCTATAAGATTGTGTATAGTACAGTTTACATGCTAGGTAGGGATGATAGGATATCTTTATGACTAGTATAGCATGACTTAGCCCATTTAGGGAATTTGGGGTATAAATATGATCCGAACCTTAGTGTAAAACACTTGTCATGGCTATAGAATCTTATTACCCTCATGTATAACCATGCTAACCATAGTTTAATATTAAGGATCCCTTAGTATAAGATTTATCATTTGCTTAGTGATTTGGGAGGTATTTCCCCGATTAGATCTTTTTAGTGGCTTTATACCCTTGATTACTATGGATTCCCGAGTTATGAGGCGAGGCCATGGTTAGTATACCAGTTGGACTCCAGGTGAGTATCCTATCCTTCTGAGAACGTGATCCTAGTTTATAGACTCTTATGCGCTTATGGTTGCATTGTTTGGATACTGGTGATAGCATGCATGCTGTAAGGTGCATTCATGCTCACTTAGTGTTACGATTCCAACCCCAAATCTTGATTTTACTACTATTTTTCAAAAAGGGATTTATTCCCACGTTTTACTTTTAAAATGGATTCTTTTATAAAGGGAATCATACCATCTTATTTGATGATTTGTGAGCTTTTGGAACTAAAAATGATATTTTGGAAAGAAGACAGAGGTTGATTCCTGTCCATTATTATTCACTCATTTTACTACTACTATTTACTTCAGTCCATGGAGATTCTGACCCTTTCTACATTATTATGATGATTTAGTCTCAAACTTGATCTCGGGCAATGGATTAACAGACTTACACTCTTTTAGTCACGGTTGGAGTTTGTGCACTTATTATACTTATATCTCTCTCCAGTATTGGATGGAGTAGATGGATTATGATGGTTATTGGAAGTTCTGGTTCTGGACTAGGCAGTGTATACGGATATCTCAAATTCGTTTTGGGCACCTTCGTCTGTGAACCGCAGTGTCGGAGAAGGATGGTCACTGTAGGTCCTGCCTTTGCAAGCTACTGAGCTGGAGGAGGTGTATACACTTGTTACATTATAGTACCTGAAACATTATGGCACTTAGATCAGTTATGGTATTTCGGTTTATGTTGTATTCATTCATTCATGTGCATTACCTATCACCAGTATGACTGTTTGGTACTTGTATCTATTGGTTTTATGGGGGACCGTATAGGTATAGTTGGTGATTGTTGTTTGTTGCGTCCTTCAGTGGACCTTCTGGGTTTATGGGGGCCTGGTTAGGTAATGTTTTCCCGAACTAGCCGATTACTTTACTGTTGATTATTTTGGTAGTTCGTGGCAGGATGGTTATGGATTGGTACCCAAGGTGGTCGGTACATTTCTTATACCTTTCTTTATCATGCTGGGATATGTCGTTGGTGGATTGCTTCACTATTAGTCACCTTATGGTTAGAGACTTGATGATGCTAGTATTAACTCCCTTACTTGGCTAAGGCCCTCGAGAGGTTAGGTTGACTCCTTCAGGTTATTACCTTTGAGTTAGTACTATAGGGTTATTTGTGTGTGTATATATATATATATATATATATATAAGGTATTACTGTATATCCCTCTATTTCTTTGTCTACTCAAATTGTATATAGACTTCTTTCACTCCTTATTGGTATATTAGCTAGTGATATACGATATTGTCCTTTAGTTCCTGAGTGCTGTCAAGATAGGGTAGTTATCCTTGTTGCTCCATTAGCACTGTTATACCTAGTTACTTGGATAGTTGCCTGTAGTTGCATTCATGCCTTACATGTCATTTTATGCTTACATTATTTTTGAAGCTCAGTTGGCCGATGCCTACTGAGTACAACGTGTTTGGTACTCATACTACACTTTTACAGCCTACAGGTTATAGTACGAGTTATCTTCGTTGATGTGTGTGTCATGTGGAGCAGCTATAGATCGGAGATTCAGGGTGAGCTCCTGGTGTTTTGGAGTCTCCATACTCTCCCTCTTATTGTTAGATTGTTCTCTAGGTTGCATTAGAGATGGCTTATATATACACTTTTCATGTATTTCACTTGTGCTCCTATTGTATTAGAAGCTTTAGTACCGACTCCATCAGGTTTTGAGATTATATTGGCCCTTTTATTATGTTTATTCTACTGCTTCCTTTTATTTCTCTTGATAGTCTGTTACTAGCCATTTCTGATTATGGGTTGGCTTACCTATTGGTGGGTTATAGTAGGTGTCATCATGACCTGAGAAATTGAGTCGTGACTAATTATCAGAGCCTAAGTTTACCGGTGTTATTGGTACAAGAGCAAAGTGCTTAGCAAAGTCCTGTGGATCAGTACGGAGACGTCTGTTTCCTATCTTTGGGAGGTTACAGGAAATTCTATTCTTGACTCCTTATCATGTGTCCATGTTTCTATGAATATCTAGTACTTTTTTTGACTCCACTCTCTCCCAGATGGATCGTACGAGGTCGTCGATAGATGCGGATGGTACTTCTACGCGTGTTACCAGAGTTTCAGCTCCGCATCGATCTAGGGGGTTAGAGATTGATATCAAGGATCTTCAGCATCATCCTGAGGGTCTGGGGTCAACCCAAGCTCCGGCAGAGTTTGCAACCGCCTCAACTTTTTGGGATTCAGTGTTTGGAATTCTGAGCCTTTTCATATATGCTTCAAAGTCAAGGGTATTGCCTGGTACATTGAGTGATTCTCAGGCCAGAGTTGGGTTTGTTGGTGTTCAGTAAGATTTCTTACTGGTTTCTAAGTATAAGTTTAGATTTCTCGAGTGGGCCAAGTAGGCATCTATGTTATATGTTACTGTACATGAGATGGTGCAGAGATTTATCAAAGGATTGGCTTTACCACTCCCTTGGAGATGGAGCATTTGGTAGCAACTGGGTCTACTTTCCTTTGGGTTGTTGAGCATGCGAGGGCTATAGAGATGGTATGTATTGAGACCTATAGAGGTGGCGGTAAGAGGCCATGCCAGTAGTATAATGTTAGTGGTATTCCGTCTGGAGGTCAGGATCTTCCAACCCTAGATCAGCATCATAGGCAACCTATTAGGCCTATACAGGTAGCACTTCAGAGTATGAGCAGCTCTCAGGTAGATCGTGGTGGTGTCAGTGGACAGAGTTCTGTTCAGACAATATGGATTATTTGGCCTAAGTTTTCAGATTGTAGCGGTTGTTCTGGGTCAGCGATATAGTACATCAGAGAGAGTCCCAGGGGCATGTTTTGACTATGACAAGATTGGTCATTAGTCTAGAGAGTGCCCTAGGTGCGAGTTAGTTATCCAGTTAGGGTCAACACGTGTTTCTAATCAGTTTAGAGTTTTAGGGGTTTGTTACGACTTTAAAGAGACCGGTCACTGGTCCAGAGAGTGTCTCTGATGTGGGATTATTAGTCATTCAGATCATATAGATCAATCTCATGGGGTTGTGGTACCTTCAGTTAGAGGTAGTGCACTTAGTGGTTCAGTTGGTCATTCAGACGCTCAGTCTAAGTTCAGACAACTCATATTCGCACTTCTTCCGGCATGTCAGGGACTATGACTTCAGATTTCCATCGTGATAGGTACGCGTTTGATTTTCTACCCTTTAGTTTCTATTTGAGTTGAGTTGGGGGTTTTCATACCCATCGGTGATTATATGCCTTAGTATTTTTATATTGGTTATTGTATGCTTTGGTGTAGATTTCATGCATATGTGACTACTCTCATTGATAATTCTTTTGTAGTGAATTGAGTGGATCAGTGTTGTGGGTTCTTTGGGGGTGTAGCATTTGGGTTCGAGTCCCATTTTCTTTGGCATATTGGCCCTGTTATGGACATAGAGTGGTACTTTTGTTGATTTTCATTTTTGGTACCATCTACTTCTGATGTTGTTGATATCATAGTCATTGTTTTGACATTTATTTACTCTTATTTGATAGATGGCTAGACTAGTGTTATCTAGTTAGTATTTTTTCCTTTCCTTGCCATTCTTGCTTGTTTGGCTTAGAACCTAGATTGGTTGTTTTTCCCTCTTGTTAGCGAGGTTAGATTAGTTGTGGAGTGAAAGTGTAGGTAAATTTGACTTTTCATGGCTTTGTTATTGTAATGACCTTCCCGGTCATTTACCATATTGGGTCGTGACAGTTGTGGTTTTAGCATTAGCAGTCTTACTCCATAGCTTATTTTTATTGATGATTCATTTGGGATTTGACTCTTACGATCTGGATAACTCATCGCCCAATAGTGGTTTTGATCTTGATATTGACATTTAATTGGAGTTGGCAATTTGGTTCTATTGACTGTTTCTAATATTGGAAAGTCTAGGTCTGGCTTTCTGATTTATTGGGTTTGTCTCCTGATGATCGTTTTGATCTGGGTATAGATGTGGAGTTGGATATCCATATCTTTCAGTGATATGATTCACGGTTCAGCCGAGTTAAGGTTGTTATAAATTGGGAGATTTCAGAAAATTTCTAATCTCGGTACTTGTTCAGCCTTATATGACTTCGTGAGATGCTTCTGCTTGGTGATATGTGCTTGGGCATCAGTTATTGGTAATTAAAGCAGATGTCTATTGAGAATGAATATTCGCTGCCATACTTTGGGGGTACTGGTTTGACCAGATTCAGGCTAAGTTCATATTTTTGGGCTTGCTTGAGATTTGGGTGCCTTTAGTGCTTTTCGCACCCTTGGTGAGTGCTTGGTTATGCCGTGATGCATTATGCCCTTCAGCCGATATGGAGTTGGCTCCTTGTATCTTCAGCTTGTGATCTTCCTCTGTCATGACTATGTCCTCGACGACATTACAGTTTCAGCCCTCACGAGGACCATTGAGTATGTGCTCAAATTCTGATGGTGAGATGGATTTGGGTATTTGACCCTAATGAAGGCTCGTTAACTCCAGTTTTGGAGTTTGATGCCTTCAAATGACGGTTTGGGAGTTATGACATATTTTACCATGTGGATGCTTACTCATCAATCGGATCACTTTGGATGGTTGAGTTTGAGTAGTTCGGCAGCGGTGCTGAGATTATAGCTTTGCATCCCCGTTTCCAGATTCGCTTCAGCTGAGCATTATGTATAGGCTGACTAAGACTACTCTTTGCCTACCAGCCCAGTCTTCTTCAGTTCAGATGGATTATACTTGGTAGATACCTAGAGATTGGTCCATCGACACATGGTATTGGTTGTTACCGCAGCTGACCTGGATTCCCAGTTTTCATTGGGAATTATGAATGCCTACTCAGTAGAAGAAGTGTACTCAACTTTGATCTAGCATGGTTTCACCCACAGTTGGTGGGCTGTCTTCTAGTCGATCAGTTTTATGAGTTGGTGCTTTGGACTCCTGACTGTCAGTTTCAAAGATCATTTGGACCAGTTGTAGCTTTTGCTAGAGATCGCAGGCGTTGGTCATCTTTATTTGTGTGTCCTGGTAGCACCTTATGGGCTTAGTTATATGCTGGTCAGAATAGATTTTCTGTGGATCAGTTTCAACCTTTCAAGGTCAGTGTGTTGTGATTGCGCTGATAGGACTCGAATGACATTTTTCATGGTTCGAAATTGGTAGCAGGTTTGGAAAGGCTAAAGAAGGTAAGATTTGAAATTGGAGTTGGTTGCAGGATTTATGCCTTGGTTTGCCTTTAGATTGGTTGAGTTACTGCCTGGTTAGGCTTGTATTGGTGTGTTTTCAACATGTTGTGGTTTGGATTTGTGTACATCAGTCGTTCTTGGTTTAGTTGAAGGCCAGTTGGTTGCTGACATTGAGTTTTGGTTATTTGGAAGGTGAAGTAAGGAAGTTGGTTGAAAAAGGGGATAACTTTGGTGAAATCCCTTAGAAGTGTTGTATCTTTTTTAAGGTTGTATAGGGAGTCATGCTCGAGGTATGCAGGCCCAGTACCTCGTCCTTTCGAGCTTTCGGTCTCTTTCTATCCATTGACTTTCACGAACGAAAGTCCTTTTAGTAGTGGATATTGTAATGACCCTCCAGGTCATTTTCTCAATTTCCTTGTATTCAGGCATTTCGAGCCTTTCTACAGTGGCTACATGTCATTTATGACTTGTCAGAACTGTCGGTTTGGTCATCGGATAGCTCGTTTGGATTTTAGGCTTATTTTCCTGTTTTGGAGCTTTTGATGTTAAGAAATTGGTCTTAGACCAAAACTTCTAGTAAACGATCTTAGATGGAAATTGTGACAGCGCCATCAGCTTTGGAACGCTGATTTTAGGCTAGAGGGACCCTTGGCTCAGTCCCGAGGTTTTCGAACTCATTTTAGGCTATTGGGCAGATTTGATGAAAAATGAAACTATAGGTGTGGGCCCCAAATTTAATCGAAACGATCTCGAATGAAAGTTTTGATGGTTCCATTGAGTCTGGAATATCAAATTTGGTATGGTAGCATAGTTCATTTGCATGCGTGGGGTTCCGATCGAATCCCAAATACCCGATCGGAGTCCATTGAGACTTAGAAAATCTGATGCCTCAAAGTTTCTGGTGCAAACACTTAGGCGGCCGAAGGACCGCTTAAGCGGTAGTCTCTTTAGCGACCTTATGCCACTTTAAATGCCTTGGCTATATGGCTGAGGTTCGCTATAGTGGTCAAGGCACGCTTAAGCGGACATCTCTTTAGCGGCCAAGTTCCGCTTTAGGGGCCTCCGTCTTTCCTTGCCCGACTGCTTTAGCGGTCATGTATAGCTTTAGCGGTAGTAGCTTTAGTGGCTAGGTGTCTGCTTTAGCGGTACCTGGGGGAGTTAAATCCCCCTTCTTCACCCGATTCTCTCTCATTTTCTCAACCCTTTTCCAACATTTTTGAGAGCATAGGACATGGGAAAGTTTGGGGTATCATCCATTGAAGCAAAGGTAACTAGCTCAACGCTTCTTGGTCGTTTCCCATTATTTTTCCCCGTAATATTCCATCATTTTCATTGTAAATTCTTAGAAATTAGGGCTTGAATTCCTAAACTTTCCAGGCTGATTTGAGCCCCGATTTATGCTCCATTTTTTCTCAACTTTTGAGCACACATTCCTTGTCCTTCGAGGGACCTCATGACGAATTCAATTTTTAGATTTTGTTTGCGGGCCCCATAGGCTTGTTCTTGACCAAAATTTTAACCCGAGCTTTTATATAGAAATATAGGTCTCGTTTTACTAGTATTGACGTGTGGATGATTGTTTTGATAGTGTGGTCGTATTTTGGGATGGTAAAGCAAAGTCAAACGAATTGTGGACGATTCAAGATTTGTGGATCGACATTGAGGTAGGCTTCAGTCTACTTTTCTCTATGAGATTGTGTATAGTACAGTTTACATGCTAGGTAGGGATGATAGGATATCTTTATGACTAGTATAGCATGACTTAGCCCATTTAGGGAATTTGGGGTATAAATATGATCCGAACCTTAGTGTAAAACACTTGTCATGGCTATAGAATCTTATTACCCTCATGTATAACCATGCTAACCATAGTTTAATATTAAGGATCCCTTAGTATAAGATTTATCATTTGCTTAGTGATTTGGGAGGTATTTCCCCGATTAGATCTTTTTAGTGGCTTTATACCCTTGATTACTATGGATTCCCGAGTTATGAGGATTGTTATGTTGATTATGTATTACTGGGCCCGAGGCTGTGGTTAAGATACTAGTTGAACTCCAAGTGAGTATCCTATCCTTCTGAGAATGTGGTCCTAGTTTATAGACTCTTATACGCTTATGGTTGTATTGTTTGGATACCGGTGATAGCATGCATACTGTTAGGTTCATTCATACTCACTTAGTGGTACGGTTCCAACTCCAAACCTTGATTTTACTACTTCTTTCCAAAAAGGGATTTATTTCCACTTTTCACTTTTAAAATGAATTCTTTTATAATGGGAATCGCACCACCTTATTTGTTAATTTGTTAGCTTTTGGAACTAAAAATGATATTTTGGAAAGAAGACCGAGGTTGATTCCGGTCCGTTATTAATCCACTCATTTTACCACTACTATTTACTTTGGTCGACAGAGATTCTGACCCTTTCTACATTATTATGATGATTTAGTCCCGAACTTGATCTCGAGCAATGGACTTACAGACTTACACTAGTTTAGCCACGGTTCGAGTCTGTGCACTTATTATACTTATATCTCTCTCCGATACTGGATGGAGTAGATGGATTATGATGGTTATTGGAAGTCCTGGTTTGGGATCAGGCAGTGTATACGGATATCTTGAATCCCCTATGGGCCCCTTCGTCTGTGAGCTGCAGTGTCGGAGAAGGTTGGTCGCCGTAGATCCTGCCTTTGCGAGCTACTGAGCTGGAGGAGGTGTATAAACTTGTTAAGTTACGGTACCTGGAACATTATGGCACTTAGATTGATTATGGTATTTCGGTTTATGTTGCGTCCATTCATTCATGTGCCTTGCCTATCACCAGTATAACTGTTTGGCACTTGTATCTATCGGTCTTATGGGGGACCGTATTGGTATAGGTGGTGATTATTGTTTGTTGTGTGCTTCAGTAGACCTTCCGAGTTTATGATGGTGCGGATAGGTAATGTTTCTCTAGACTAGCCGGTTACTTTATTGTTGATTATTATGGTAGTTTGTGGCAGGATGGTTATGGATTGGTACCCGAGGTGGTCGGTACGTTTCTTATTCCCTTTCTTTATCATGCTGGGATATGTCGTTGGTAGGTTGCTTCACTATTAGTCACCCTGTGGTTAGAGACTTGATGATGCTAGTACTAGCTCCCTTACTTGGCTAAGGCCCTCGAGAGGTTAGGTTGACTCCCTCAGGTTATTACCTTTGTGTTACTACTACAGGGTTATTTATTTATATATATATATAAGGTATTACCGTAATCCCTCTCTTTCTTTGTCCACTCAAATTGTATATGTATTCTTTGGCCTTGTATACTAATATATATACTTGTTTCACTCTTCATTGGTATATTGGCTAGTAATAGACGATATTGTACTTTAGTTCCTGAGTGTTGTCAAGATAGGGTAGTTATCCTTATTGCTCCATTAGCACTGTTATGCCTAGTTCCTTGGATAGTTGGCTGTAGCTGCATTCATGCCTTATATATCATTTTATGCTTACATTATTTCTGGAGCTCAGTTGGCCGATGCCTACTGATTACCATGTGTTTGGTTCTCATACTACACTTCTGCAACCTGTAGGTTATAGTACTAGTTATCACCGTTGATGTTTGGTCGTGCGGAGCAGCTATAAATCGGAG
This sequence comes from Capsicum rhomboideum, assembly GCA_031232105.1. NCBI lineage: Eukaryota > Viridiplantae > Streptophyta > Magnoliopsida > Solanales > Solanaceae > Capsicum > Capsicum rhomboideum. The sequence goes on along the minus strand of CP124719.1, from coordinate 38,092,856 downwards.
ATTCGTGGTGAGCTCCTGGCGTTTTAGAGTATCTTTAATACTTTATTCTGATTGACTACATCCTAAATTTTCATTACTAATGAAGAAATTATTCGAAAAGAAATACTTATTAAATAATAAAAGCATGCTCAAAAGTCAAAACCTTTCTACTATTATTCTATCTTCAAAATACTAACATAGTCAAATGAATAACCAAAAAATGCTCTCTAGAAAAGCCAAAATCCTAGCATTAACTACGATAGTTTTCAATTATGGTTGCAGCACCACCACCAAGTAATAAACCACCTCTAATAAAAAAATCTTATGTCAATACACTCAATCTAGACATGGATTTAAACCCTATAAATCCTATTCAGTATCTTTAGAATTTACATGTTGTTTCCTATGCTGCTTGTACTTACATTTCTAAATTCAAAGGTTCTCCGGCCACGACCCTTCTCAAATCTAATTTGTATAATAATATTTTCCTCTCTTGAAATGTTTGATAAATGCTACCTAACAACTCTCTCCTGCCTGCATTCCCCTTCCCCATAACAAATTACTTCCCTATGTATATGTGCAATAATCCAGCTTACTAATATTATTCTCCTTATGTTCTTTTGTTAATTTAATATGTCACTTGGATTACTGTGGTCACCTAATTGGTAATATTACGCCTTCTAACGTATTAAAATTACACTACTTAACTCACACTTATTAAACTTATAAAAAAGTTATTGCCAGCACAAGTCCCTGTTGTTATAAAAAGATTTAACACAACACCATTACTTATAGTAAAATTTATATTTTATTACTAATTTATTTTTTCCTCTCTGTCCTAACCATCCCAGGCTCAATAAGAAATGTCAACCAAAGAAAATTTAACAAAACGATGTGTTTCAATTAGCAATTTTAAAAATTTTTCATCTGTTTGGCTGATAAAAGTCTCGGGAATTCGGAAAGGGCTTGTATAAGAACATACTCTAACACCAAGCAAGGCAATGAAAAGAGCAAAGGAAGTGAAGTTAGCTGGTATTCTTGATGGTTTACTTACATATTAACTTCTACGTACATCCTACATTATGTACATGTATGATTTATATGTAAAAAATAATTTAAATAAGAGAATTATATTTAATTGTAGTAATCATAGTTTAATTTCAATGGCAAGATTATCGAAATTATAAACAAAGATGAGCCATGGTATTATTCTTGCGTAAAATGCTACAAAAAAGTGGATGTTAAAAGTAATACCGCAAACTGTAGTAGTTGTAATAGAGATAGTGTTGAGTACAAAAGGAGCTGAGTTGTATTTAAAAGGTTGATCCTTTCGTCAGTTATATGGAACCAAATCCTAAATTGTATAAATGTTTCTAGATACTGCTTAAGGGTGGGAAGTGTGTAAGTGTAGTGCTTTTTGATGTTGCACAAAATTTATTGGGTTGCAACATCAATCAATACATGCAATCTACTGCTGCGCTCAGAAGGTTAGATCATCCATTGTGCACAATTTTATTACAATAGTTTAAGAATAAAGTATGATAATCTAACTGGAATTGCTTTTGAAGCTTATTATCAAACAAACATTACTAGCCTAAGCGACATAAAATGAAAAAGTATTTAATATACTCTGTCAATTTTGTTTTAAGGGAAAAAAGGAATCTGTATAGAAGCATATATAGATATCTATTAGACTATTATATTTATACTTCCTCTGTAAAGAAGAATTTTTCAAAAAAAAGGAATCATTCTATTCTTTCAATGTTTTATATACGAAGATTTCACCTACATTTCTATAAAAATATTGTCCTTAATTTGGTATTCTGAGACTTGCAATCCCACCTTTTTTAATGTTGCAGAAGAAATATTTCAAATTCTATCGCAAGTTGGTGTTAATTAAGGAAAAAGAATACACCTTTTTTGTCCGGATTGATAAGAAAAATGATAGTTCAAGAAATTTAATTGCGGAAGAGATACACGAACTTAAATATATTGATGCAATCGCATATGAGGAAGAAGACACACCAATGAAGATATGAAGGAAGAGCATGCAAAGGAATAACACAGATCGCATAGCAATTTCTAATAATAAATAAAAGTTGAAAAAAGCTAATGAGCTTTATTAAGTATGAAATAAACTATTAACCTCTTTATAGGGTAACTAAGTTGTATTTGTAAAGAAGTGTTATTGTTAGTGAATTAATTTAGAAATTTCCTTATTCCAGAAAATAATAGTTATCAGACAAAAAGTGTAGTATAGAAGCGAACTACTTAATAGCATAAATCTCCCCATCATTACATAAAAGAAGAAGATAAGAAGCAAATTCTGCAAAGTTTATAGCGGAGAAGCGATTTTAGCAAGTGAAAATGAATATGTAGATTAAGGGTGGCAGCCGGACCGGAAATGCCCGTTCTGGACCCGTTCCGGTGCCAATTCCGATTTCGGTAGTCGTGTCCGGTAAGTATGGTTTAAGACCGGTACCGGCACCTACCGGTACACGGACCGGTGCGGAATGGGTCATTTTAACCAGTTGTCCGGTCCGGATGACCGGTTTACGGTAAAAAATAAAAAAAATAAAAAATTTTAACATTTTTTAGCCGCTGGGAGCCGTTAGTGGGCCCCCCAATGGCTAGTTCCACCCACCCCACCCCCAGCTGTCCCCCCCCCCCAGCCCCCCACATCATATTTCCCTATAAATACCCACTCTTCCCCCTAATTTTCCTACAAATTCTCAAAAACTCTCTATTACTAATCACTATCTAATACTCTCTATAATATTGTGTATTTTGTTAATTGAAGGGATTTTTTTAAGCAAGCTTCAATTTTCATATCTCAATTTGGGCTTTTTGGTTATATAAGTCTGCTTTTACGCAGACGTTCGGTACATTCATTCCAACTTTCATCTCTTTATTTGTTTAATTACTATTAATTTTTCATTATATTTATATTGTTTGTTTTTATATTTTTATCTTTCTTTTTTTCATATTAAAATATGGATACATGTAAAAAAGGTAGTGGTAAGAAATCATTTTTTAGTCAGGCTGCAAAAATTTTGGGTAAAAAAGATAAGGGTGCTAGTAGTAGTAGAGGCGGGGGTGGAGGTAGTTCTAAATCGTTGCTGCCTAGATTTAGAATTAATAACGTCGATTTTAACCATTTTAATGATACTTCTTTTGAATGTCCTTGTGCTATTGATGTTGCTTTCGGTAATGTAGAAGACCATGAGGCCTTAGATAGATGTTTTGGTAATTATTTTGAAGACGTAGAAGAAGAGGAAGATGTAGAAGAACAGGAGTTAGAAGATACCCCTACATGTCCAGCTACGAAATTACCGGAACAAGATGAAGTAGAAAATTTACCTACATTTATTAGAGCAGGAAAAATAGAACGAAGTAAGAGATCATTAGTTTGGAAATTTATGACCCAAAATAAAGAGAAAACTAATGCAACTTGCAATAAATGTAAGAAAGTGATTAAACATTTGACTGGGGGATCGCAGGGTGGGACATGAATGCTAACTAGCCATTTGAGAACTTGTGTTCCTGAATATGTTAGTCTAGAAGCTATCGCTAAGGCTAAAAAAAATGGTACACCCTTGCCCGATACTAACCAATCTGTCGGAGGTTCTAACATGGTCCAGAATATTTTAGATTATAGTAACCCGGCTAGCCCAAGCACATCACCCAAACATAGTCAGGATAGGGATCGTGAAGAATTAGCTAAAATGATTGCGGTTTGTGGTTTGCCTTTTAGTTTTGGTGAACATCCCGGTTTTATTCATTATATTCGAAAAGTGTATAATCCTAATTTTTTAGGTTTTTCAAGAAATACAATTAAAGCTGATATTTTTAAATATCAACGTGAACATTGTCATTTTCTTCGTTGCTATTTTTCTTATTTTGATCGTAAAATATCTATCACTTCTAATATGGGTGTAAGTCCTAATGGTAATGATTATTTTACTATTACTACTCATTGGATTAATCATGACTGGAACATGCAAAAAAGAATTATAGGCTATAAATATGTTGAAGAGAGAAAAACTGATAGTTATATTGCTTCTTTGATAGGAGAGATTTTACATTATTTTGGTCTTTGTGATATGATAATGGGTGTCACATTAGATAATGCTTCTGCTAATTTAAAAGCTATTGATTTTTTAAATCCCAGACTTTGTCCAATTGATGAGGATGCTTTTCATGTTAAGTGTAATGCACATATTTATAATTTAATAGTGATGGATGATATTAATGTATTTGGTGATTCTTGTGTTAGAATTTGAGCTGCTTGTGCATGGGTTTTTAAAGCTAAAATAAGGTCTAGAATTAGAGAATTTGAAAAAACTTGTACTTTATTTGAAATGTCATTTAGAAAAATTCCAAAAGAATTGACTACTAGATGGAATTCTTTATTTGAAATGCTTATTGTTGCTATTGATTATCGTGCGCCTTTACAAATGCTTTATAATAAAAATCATTCGCATCAGAGCTTTAAAATCATCGACGAGGATTGGAAAGAATGCGAAGAACTTATTAAATTTCTGAGAATTTTTTATAGTGCTACAAATATTATATCTGGTCAATATTATCCTACTATTTCTTCAGCTTTAGTAAATGTTTGTGTTATTTCATCTGAATTTGTTAAATATAAAGATCGTTAATATTTTAAAGTTGTGGTTACATATATGATTGAAAAATTTAAAAAATATTTTTTTCCTATTCCTCAAATATTTTTGACCTCTACTTTGTTCAACCCAACGTACAAAGAACATGGTGTTAAAAAAATGATTGAAAAGATTTATAAAAATCTAGAAATTACAAGTAATAAAGTTCCATCTGTTGAATCGTATAAATATAGTATATTAACTAAAGCTAGATATTTGTATGAAATTTATAGAGAGAAGCTACTAAATGATGAACCGTCTGAACCTCCATGTCGTAGGGCTAGATTTAATGATTTTGATGATATTATGGATGAAGAACTTGGTCTTGATTCTTCTAACAATAATGATTTTGATCAATATATTAATCAGGCATGAGAAAATATTAGGGATGAAAATGGAGATCCTCAACTTTTAACTTGGTGGAAGAACCGGACAAAACAATTTCCATATCTTTCAAGAGTGGTTCGGGATGTGCTAGCTATACAAGCATCTTCAGTAGCTTCGGAGCAAGCTTTCAGCGTAGGGAGATTTTTCATTGGAGACCATAGATATTCGTTAGCAAAAGATAGTTTGGAAATATCAGTGTTGTTCAGAGATTGGATCAACGCCGAACGAAGGAATGCTAGACTACCAAATTTATTGCATCAAGCCGAAATAGAAATAAATGAAGCACTTGGAGAAAATAGTGATGATGGCATGGAAGCAATGGATGAAGAAAACCAAATACAAATTCCGGATCATGTTTCCAAGGAATTGGTAGATAACTTACGAAAAATATACTTTGGAAATTATAGATATTAGTATAATAATCGAGACTTAGTTGAAACAGAACCCTTCCTAAAAGGTGGCTGCGTAGATTAGGTGCTCTTCTAATATTTGTAATACATGTACTTCTTTATTGATTTGAATAAAATTATAGGCTATTCGCCTTCATTTTCTTTTTAAATTTGTCTTTTATTTAAACTTTAAGAATTAAAAAAAAATAATTAAACCTTAACTTATAAATTTAAATTTAAACTTTAAAGTTGAAAATTTAAATTTAAACTTGAAAGTTGAAAATTTACATTTTAACTTTAAAAAAAATTTAAGTTTTCAAAATTGAAAATTTAAACGTAAACTTTGAATTTGAAAATTAAAGCTTTCAAAAAGATGTTTTAAGACTTAATAAAATTTAAAAACTAATTTAAATTCAAACAAAAAAATAATTATTAAATTTTTTTTTTTTTTTTTGATTTTGAATTTAAATTATAAATTAAAAGTTAAAAAAAATAAAAAATTGGGTGGAACCGGAATCCGTTCCGGTTAATACCGTTCCGGTTCAGACAAAGGGTATTTTTCCGGGCTTCCCAGTCTGGTAGGCCCGTTTTCGGACCAACTCTGGTCACTGTCCACCGGTGACGGTTGGGAAACACGGACCGCCCGTTCCGGCAGGCCCGATCTTGTCCGTTGCCAGTCCTAATTGTAGATCAACTAAATGAAATATTTATAGAGAAACTTCCTGGGAATAGAGAATTCTTTATTATTTTTGATTCTACAGAAGATGATACCAACAATTACTATCAAGAAGAATACCCGAATACTTTAACACCAAATGGTCATACGTGCAGAAATTACAATGGGTCAATAGGCTAACAAACATGTGGTCATTCCTACAATCCAACTTCCTCTGTAACACCCCGTACCTTCTTAACCCTACTTGACGATGTTGAGCAATGCTTACTTAGGTGTCGAGAGCCATACATACGTATTTTGTAAGGCTATGGATGAGATACTTGACTTTTGGCCTCGTAAATGTGATTAAACCTTCATAGGAGGTGTGTTATGATTTTTGTGGAACATTTGTGGGGTTCAAAACGAGGCTAAGAGGACCTCTAAACAAAGTATATTAAGGTTAAGAAGTAAGTTAAAGAATAGGGCTTGAAGTATCTAACCAAACCCGCGAAGAAAAGTCGAAAAACGGAATTTTCGAAAAATCTAAGTGTGGGGAGCGCCAGAGGGCGTACCACGCCGCTCTGGGATAAAATTTTTAGTCCATAGGCATCAAGTTGGCGCGCCCAAGGGCGTGCCACGCTGGTTTTTCCACTCTTTCGAAAGTTGGAAATTTGTAAGTCCCAAGGGTATCCGGGGTCGTACCGAGCCGATTTTTGCCATGTTTCTTCTACAACCACGAGTATATACATGAAATTAATGAAACATTATATTGGTATGATAAAATTACTCGAGAACGAATTTGGAGTCAAAATGAATGTTTTGCCCTTAAGGTCAAAATAAGCCAAACGTGGCTAGAATCACTTGTTTTTGGGATTGAGGCTACGGATATGAGTAGCATGAGTGGTAATATTGTTGTAACATGTATAAGATGACTTAAACACGAGAAATTATTGATTTTATTGGGTTAAGTGATTTGGGCTCAATAAAATCCCAAAATGGGGGCACAAGACATGGGTCACATGACCCAATCTTCTATTGACTAAGTCAAAAATAGCATTAAATGCCAAGAATGGCTAAGGATGACCCCAAGGACTATATATAGACCCAAAAATCAGATTTTATTCAATTGGAACTCTCATGTTTTTCTAGATATTTTCTCCAACATTCTCTCAAACCCTAAAGAACTCAAAGTCAATTATGGAGCAAGATCATCACTTTTCAAGCTTGGGTAAGTGATTATTGTTATGGATTAATAGATTATATGCATGAAAGAGTATGTAAATCATGTTGGTTGTGCTTGGAAATGTTGGACATGGTACTTTGTGTTTTTGTAGAAGATTTGTAATCCATGGGATTCAAGCTTGAATTAGGACTTGTGCCTTTGATGAAAAAGCATGGTAGGGATAAAATATGAACATTTATGGTGTTATTTTGTTATTAAAGTTGTTATTTTTCTATAAGTGTAAATTGGGGGATTTTGGCCGATATGTGCTATGAGGTGTATTAAGGTAAGTTGATGGATTATTTGTGTTGTGGTGTGGATAAGAAAGTGTCAAGGAGAAGTGTTGTGGTGAAATGTATTAATTATCATGTATTGGTCAATGTTGGGAATATTGTGGGATTTTTGGAATAATAATTTCATCAATGGGTTTGTCAAGGGGAAATGACATGTTTAAAGGCAAACATGTAACCCGTTGATGTTATATGCATTTTGTAAAGTAATTGATGGTTAATGTGAATCCCGTTATATATTTGGGTTGTAGAATGACACATAAAGAAGGAGCGGGACTATTGTATGCACATCTTGGATTGTATATTCATATTGAGAATACAAGGTATGTAAGGTTACTCTGTCCGTCTCTTTCTGCGGCAAATAGTATTCACATTGACATTACGCTTGTTCCATCCCGAAATGTACTAAGGTATCCTATATCCGGTTATCCATGGTCATTGTCATATATTTCCTAATCATTGATCATTTGGGAATCTCATGTCTCATGTTCATGGTTAATGTTCCAAAAGTTCAAATAAAGTTCTGTTACAATGTTCCAATAATGATTATACTTATGTCTCTTGTTCATGGATTCTTGTCCAATGGTTCTCATGGTTTTATGGTTCTAATAATGTTATGTTGCCAAGTTATTCACGTGTCTCTCACTCATTGGTTAATGATCCAAAGCTTCAAGTAAAGTTGTGACTATCATTGTATCAATCTCAAAGTAATAAACAAAGTAATGCATATGTGGTCAATGATCAAGTATGGGTGGCAGCTTTGGGGGCAAAATGCCTAGCTCAAGCCGATCCCAAATCAGGGGGCAGTCCTAGGGGCATAAGCCTAGCTCGGACCGATCCTGACAGGGGGAAGCTCTAGGGGTAATAACCTAGCTCGAGCCGAACCTGAAATGTTGTATGGATGGCAGCTCTAAGGTACTAACCTAGCTCGAGCCGATCCCGATATATACATTGATTCATAGGGTGGCAGCTCTAGGGGCATAAGACTAGCTCGAGCCGATCCCACCATAATGCTATGTTATGTTTGAAACCCATTGTTCAGTTGGGGCCCGGGTATCACAAGTCACAAGCAAAGATGAAGAATCATGGAATTAAAGATACAAAGAAAGTAACGAAAGCAATATACATGGTTTCCAAAGTACAGAATAGTGACTCACCTACATTGTGACTTATCTATATTGATTATGCATAGGAAATTGAGTTCTTTGATATATTTACATCTCTTACAAGTTTCATATGGCCTTACATACTGAGTACATTCTTCGTACTGACCCCTCTTGGGGAATTTACCTTACTTGCTGCAGGCGCAGGTACTAGTAGGCCTCCACAGTAGGTTGCCAGTTGTTGCAGATCTTTGGTGAGCTCTAGTTTGTTCGGGGCTTCTCCGAGTCACTATTGTACATATGTTTTGGTGTTGTACATGTTGTATAAAGCGGGGACTTGTCCCGACTGTTAGTTCATTTTGGTCAATGCATTGTTAGAGGCTTTTGTAGACGGATGTGGGTGTATGAATGTAAAAGGTATATGTCATTTTTGACTTGGTGGCCTCAACGGCCAAGTTTCGCATATTTGAATATATATATATATATATATCATGTTCCATGAATTCCATTGTTGGTATCTAAAGCTATTATGTGATTATGGGTTTCTTATGGCATGAATGTGATTGCATAGAGTCAAAGCTTGGTTCTCTCAGACCTTGTCGGCTACTAGTGCCAATCCGTCCCGATGGGATTCGGGGTATATACATTGATTCATAGGGTGGCAGCTCTAGGGGTATAAGTCTAGCTCAATCCGATCCCACCATAACGCTATGTTATGTTTGAAACCCACTGTTCAGTCGGGGCCCGGGTATCATAAGTCACAAGCAAAGATGAATAATCATGGAATTAAAGATACAAAGAAAGTAACGAAAGCAATATACATGGTTTCCAAAGTACAGAATAGTGACTCACCTACATTGTGACTTATCTATATTGATTATGCATAGGAAATTGAGTTCTTTGACATATTTACATTCTTCGTACTGACCCCTCTTGGGGAATTTACCTTACATGCTGCAGATGCAGGTACTAGTAGGCCTCCACAGTAGGTTGCCAGTTGTTGCAGATCTTTGGTGAGCTCCAGTTAGTTCGGGGCTTCTCCGAGTCACTATTGTACATATGTTTTGGTGTTGTACATGTTGTATAAAGCGGGGACTTGTCCCGATTGTTAGTTCATTTTGGTCAATGCATTGTTAGAGGCTTTTGTAGACGGATGTGGGTGTATGAATGTAAAAGGTATATGTCGTTTTTGACTTGGTGGCCTCAACGGCCAAGTTTCGCATATGTGAATATATATATATATATATCATGTTCCATGAATTCCATTGTTGGTATCTAAAGCTATTATGTGATTATGGGTTTCTTATGGCATGAATGTGATTGCATAGAGTCAAATCTTGGTTCTCTCGGGCCTTGTCAGCTAAGAGTGCCAATCCGTCCCGATGGGATTTAGGGCGTGACAAAAGTGGTATCAGAGCAGGTCGTTCTAAGGGTGTCTACAAAGCCAGTCTGAGTAGAGTCTTACTTATCGATGTGTTGTGCACCAGATTTATAAGTAGGAGGCTACGGGACATTTAGGATGTTGTTTCTGTTCTTCACTTCTAGATCGTGCAATAGAGCTAGTGTTGTAAGTTGAAATGAATCTGACTATGGTCATTGTTTTTCTTTGGTATAGTCAAAATGCCAATCACGAGAAGAGGTAGAGGTGAAGGGAAGCAGGTAGATGTGCCTGCTGAAGAAGGAATGAGTAGACTACCACCTGACCAAGCTAGTCAAGGTGGAGCAAATGCTGAAATTTCATCGCGGTCTTCGTCTACTTTTCCAGCTTCGGAGGAGCCAATTGGTAGAGAAGTACACACGAAACCACCAACAAATGCCACAAATCAGGATCTTAGAAATGCAGTTCATATGTTGACACAATTAGTGGTAGCCCAGAGTCAAGGATGAGCTGGTCCAATGACACATGATGATGATGCGGCTAGGGTGGTGAGTTGCAGAACACAGGATTTTCTGAAACTGGACCCTCCTATATTCACAGGGTCAGACCCAAAAGCAGATCCACAAGACTTCGTGGATCAAGTTCAGAGAGCCTTGGATGTTATGCATGTGACAGGGGTAGAGACAGTTGAACTTGCCGCATACAGATTGAAAGGAGAGGCAATATTGTGGAATGAGGATTGGTAGAAATCCCGTGATATTGGTGCAAATCCACCTACGTGGGAAGAATTTAAAGTGGCTTTCCTTGAGCATTACTTGCCCTATGAGATCTGTGAGGCACGTGTGGATCAGTTTCTAAATCTCCGTCAGGGAAATTTGAGTGTCATAGAATATAGCTTGCAATTTAATTCTTTGGCTCGATATACGCCAAATGTTGTGGCTACGATGACAGACAGAGTCCATAGATATGTGGACAGACTAGAGCCATATTTGGTAAGGGATTGCACTATTGCTGCCTTGAACAAAGACATGGACATAGCGAGAATTCAAGCCTTTGCCCAGAAAATAGAAGACCAAAGACAGAGACGAAGGGTACATGAATTTGATAGGGGACAGTCCAAAAGGGCTAGACCTATAGGACCACCTATGATGTCCCAAGGAGGATCTAGGCCCCGTATGTTTCCTAGACCACCTAGACCATTGTTCTCTTATTCCACAGGAGGTGCTCACTCACAGTTCCAAGGGTCTAGGGGTGGTCCAGCTGGGCAGAGTAGCGGAGTTCACGGCTCACAGGCAGTAGGTTTTCCTCGTCAGCAGTGTCAGCACTGCAGGCGTATTCATGCAGGTACATGCAGAGTGGGGACAAATGCTTGTTTCTGATGCGGCATGACAGGACACATGATGAAAGAGTGTCCCCAGAGGAGTATGAGAGGTGTAGCACGACCGGCAGGATCTACCGTTGCGTCATCAGCATCGGTCCCTTCTTTGGGCCGAGGTGTTCAGTCTGTTGGCAGGGGTAGAGGTGCCATAGGAGCAACCAGTACTAGTGGGGTCCAAAATCGAACTTATGCTTTAGTGGACCGACAGAATTCAGAGGCTTCCCCTGATGTTGTCACTGGTGCATTATCCATATGCTCATGTAATGTATATGCATTGATTGACCCTGGTTCTACATTTTCCTATGTTACTCCATTGGTTGCTGCGAAATTTGCAAAGGCACCAGAATTATTAATTAAATCAATTGAAGTGTCTACACCGGTTGGTGAACATATTATTGCAAAGAGAGTATATCATAGCTGTGTAGTAACTGTGTGTGGTCATGATACTTTGGCCGATCTCATTGAATTAGACATGGTGGATTTTGATGTGATCATGGGAATGGATTGGTTGGCCTCTTGTTATGCCATGGTAGATTGCCGGGCCAAGAAGGTGCAATTTTGTTTTCCGCAAGAAAGTGTTCTTGAATGACAGGGTAACGTAGGGGCACCACGAGGGAGATTTATTTCCTATTTGAAAGCCAAAAAAATGATTGCTAAGGGTTATATATGTCATTTAGTACGGGTGAAAGATACTGAAGTGGAACCACTAACTCCGCAGTCGGTTCCAGTGGTCAATGAATTTCTGGATGTCTTTCCAGAGGATCTTCCAGGCTTACCCCCAGAGCATGAAGTAGAATTTGGCATTGATGTGATTCCAGGCACTCAGCCTATTTCTATTCCTCCATATAGAATGGCTCCAGCAGAATTGCGTGAATGGAAGGAGCAATTGAAAGATTTGCTGGACAAAGGCTTCATTAGGCCTAGTATGTCCCCGTGGGGTGCACCTGTATTATTTGTACGGAAGAAAGATGGCACATTGAGAATGTGCATCGACTATCGGCAGTTGAATAAGGTAACGATCAAGAACAAATAACCCCTCCCTCGAATTGATGATTTGTTTGATCAGTTACAGGGTGCCAAGTACTTTTCAAAGATTGACTTGAGGTCGGGTTACCATCAAGTCAGAGTTAGAGGAGAAGATGTACCCAAGACAGCTTTCCGAACACGGTATGGCCATTATGAATTTTAGTTATGTCATTTGGACTAACAAATGCTCTAGCTGTGTTCATGGATTTGATGAATAGGGTGTTTAAGCCATTTCTGGACTTGTTCGTCACGGTATTTATAGATGACATCCTGGTTTATTCAAGATCACCGGAGGACCATGCTAATCACTTTTACGGAAAGTGTTACAGATTCTCCGTGAGCGTAAGCTGTATGCAAAGTTCTCTAAGTGTGAGTTTTGGTTAAAATAAGTTGCATTCTTGGGTCATATTGTGTCAGATGAAGGGATACAGATTGATACACAAAAGATTGAAGTAGTGAAGAATTGGCCAAGACCTACGACACCCACAGAAATTCGTAGTTTTCTTGGACTGACAAGTTATTACCGATGATTTGTGGAAGGTTTTTCCTCTATTGCTGCACCGTTAACAAAGCTTACACATAAGGCAGTAAAATTTCAGTGGAACGATGCGTGTGAGAAAAGTTTCCAAAAGTTGAAAGATAAATTAACCTCCACACCAGTTTTAGTGCTTCCTGAAGGCACCGAATATTATGTTCTGTATTGTGATGCTTCCGGGGTTGGCCTCGGATGTGTGTTGATGCAATACGGTAATGTCATAGCATATGCCTCACGACAGTTGCGGCCACATGAGAAAAATTATCCCACACATGATCTTGAATTGACAGCAGTAGTTTTTGCTTTAAAGATATGGCGTCATTATTTGTACGGAGTTCATGTTGATATCTACACTGATCACAAGAGTTTGCAATATCTTTTTAAGCAGAAGGAACTCAATTTGAGGCAACGAAGGTGGTTAGAGATTTTAAAAGACTATGATATTGATATTTTTTATCACCCAGGCAAAGCAAATGTAGTAGCTGATGCATTGACCCGTAAGGTAGTAGAAAGCACTAATGGCCAGTTGAATGAAAAGCATGAGATAATCAAAGATCTGAATCAATTAGCAAGCTTGGGAGTTCTCCTTATTGAATCCTCAGATGATAGAGTTATTGTGCAGAATGCAGCAGAATCCTCCTTAATAACTGAAGTGAAAGAGAAGCAGTTTGCAGATTCTATGTTATTGCAGCTAAAGGAAAATGTACAGCAGAATTTGACAAAGGCATTTGATCTTACACAGGAAGGGGGTACTTCAATGTCAAGGTAGATTATGTGTACCGGATGTAGATGAGCTGAGGACAAGAATTATAACAGAGGCGCATCATTCGTGCTATTCTATTCATCCGGGTTCTACAAAAATGTACCATGATTTAAAGAAAGTGTATTAGTGGGGAAATATGAAAAAAAACATTACAGAGTTTGTCGCTCAATGCCCGAATTGTCAACAAGTGAAAGTAGAGCATCAGAAACCGGGAGGTTACATGCAATGTATAAATCTTCCAGTCTAGAAATGGGATATGATTAACATGGATTTCATTACAGGTTTGCCTCGTACATTGTGGAAGTTTGATTCTATATGGGTTATAGTGGACAGGATTACCAAGTCAGCGCATTTTCTATCGGTCAAGACAACCTATACAGCTGAGGATTATTCGAAGTTGTATGTGAAAGAGATAGTACGATTGCATGGTATTCCACTTTCCATTATATCAGATAGAGGAGCACAGTTCACAGCGCACTTTTGGAGATCTTTCCAGCAGAGTTTGGGTACACAGGTGAATTTGAGTACGACTTTCCATCCTCAGACTGATGGACAAGCAGAATGTACTATTCAGACACTTGAAGATATGCTACGAGCTTGTACGTTAGATTTTCAAGGCAATTGGGATGACCATTTGCCTCTTATTGAATTTGCGTATAACAATAGCTATCATTCAAGTATTAAAATGGCACCTTATGAAGCTTTGTACGGAAGGAAATGTAGATCACCCATTGGATGGTTTGAAGCGGGTGAAACTGCTTTACTTGGGCCAGATATTGTTCATCAGGCTATGGAGAAAGTTAAAGTGATACAACAGCGGTTACAAACGGCTCAAAGTCATCACAAGTCATATGCCGATGTTAGAAGAAGAGGGCTTGAATTCGCCATAGGTGATTGGGTATTTTTGAAGGTGTCATCGATGAAAGGGGTAATGCGGTTCGGAAAGAAAAGGGAAATTGAGTCCACGTTACATAGGCCCATATGAAGTTATTAGAAGATTTGGGCAAGTTGATTATGAATTAGCACTACCCCAGGAACTTTCCTCAGTCCATTCGGTATTTCATGTTTCGATGCTTCGAAAATGCATAGGGGATCCATCTCGTATTGTTCCCATTGAAGATGTTCAAGTTACAGAGGATCTTACTTATGAAGAGGTACCCATTGCTATTCTAGATCGACAAGTAAAGAGATTGAGGAATAAATACATAGCTTCCGTAAAAGTCCTCTGGAGAAATCAACAAGTAGAGGAGATCACATGGGAAGCGGAAGAGATGATGAAATCCAAATATCCCCATCTATTTTAAATTGACCAAGAAGTTAAAAGTGCGGAAGTGGAGCAATAACAAGTAAGTCTCCATGAGCCTTAAGTGTTTATGTATATGTATGCTAATGTAGAGATGCATTTGTTGTAATTGAAATGATATTGTTAACATTCGAGGATGAATGTTCCTAAGGGGGGAAGAATGTAACACCCCGTACCTTCCTAACCCTACTTGACGATGTTGTGCAATGCTTACTTAGGTGTAGAGAGCCATACATACGTATTTTGTAATGCTATAGATGATATACTTGATTTTTGGCCTCGTAAATGTGATTAAACCTTAAGGTCAAAATGACAGTTTTGCCCTTAAGGTCAAAATAAGCCAAACGTGGCTAGAATCACTTGTTTTTGGGATTGAGGCTACGGATATGAGTAGCATGAGTGGGAATATTGTTTTAACACGTATAATATGACTTAAACACGAGAAATTATTGATTTTTTGGGGTTAAGTGATTTGGGCTCAATAAAAACCCAAAATGGGGGCACAAGACATGGGTCACATGACCCAATCTTCTATTGACTAAGTCAAAAATAGCATTAAATGCCAAGAATGGATAAGGATGACCCCAAGGACTATATATAGACCCAAAAATCAGATTTTTATTCAATTGGAACTCTCATGTTTTTCTAGATATTTTCTCCAACATTCTCTCAAACCCTAAAGAACTCAAAGTCAATTTTGGAGCAAGATCATCACTTTTCAAGCTTGGGTAAGTGATTATTGTTATGGATTAATATATTATATGCATGAAAGAGTATGTAAATCATGTTGGTTGTGCTAGGAAATATTGGACATGGTACTTTGTGTTTTTGTAGAAGATTTGTGATCCATGGAATTCAAGCTTGAATTAGGACTTGAGCCTTTGATGAAAAAGCATAGTAGGGATAAAATATGAACATGTATGGTGTTATTTTGTTATTAAAGTTGTTATTTTTCTATAAGTGTAAATTGGGGGTTTTGGCTGATATGTGCTATGAGGTGTATTAAGGTAAGTTGATGGATTATTTGTGATGTGGTGTGGATAAGAAAGTGTAAAGGAGAAGTGTTGTGGTGAAATGTATTGATTATCATGTATTGGTCAATGTTGGGAATATTGTGGGATTTTTGGAATAATAATTTCATCAATGGGTTTGTCAAGGGGAAATGACATGTTTAAAGGCAAACATGTAACCCGTTGATGTTATATGCATTTTGTAAAGTAATTGATGGTTAATGTGAATCCCGTTATATATTTGGGTTGTATAATGACACATAAAGAAGGAGCGGGACTATTGTATGCACATCTAGGATTGTATATTCGTATTGAGAATACAAGGTATGTAAGGTTACTCTGTTCGTCTCTTTCTGCGGCAAATAGTATTCACATTGACATTACGCTTGTTCCATCCCGAAATGTACTAAGGTATCCTATATCCGGTTATCTATGGTCATTGTCATATATTTACTCATTGATCATTTGTGAATCTCATGTCTCATGTTCATGGTTAATGTTCCAAAAGTTCAAATAAAGTTATGTTACAATGTTCCAATAGTGATTATACTTATGTCTCTTGTTCATGGATTCTTGTCCAATGGTTCTCATGGTGTTATGGTTCTAATAATGTTATGTTGCCAAGTTATTCACATGTCTCTCACTCATTGGTTAATGATCCAAAGCTTCAAGTAAAGTTGTGACTATCATTGTATCAATCTCAAAGTAATAAACAAAGTAATGCATATGTGGTCAATGATCAAGTACGGGTGGCAGCTTTGGGGGAAAAATGCCTAGCTCAAGCCGATCCCAAATCAGGGGGCAGTCCTAGGGGCATAAGCCTAGCTCGGACCGATCCTGACAGGGGGCAGCTCTAGGGGTAATAACCTAGCTCGAGCCGAACCTGAAATGTTATATGGGTGGCAGCTCTAGAGGTACTAACCTAGCTCGAGCCGATCCCGATATATACATTGATTCATAGGGTGGAAGCTCTAGGGGAATAAGCCTAGCTCGAACCGATCCCACCATAATGCTATGTTATGTTTGAAACCCACTGTTCAGTCGGGGCCCGGGTATCATAAGTCACAAGCAAAGATGAATAATCATGGAATTAAAGATACAAAGAAAGTAACGAAAGCAATATACATGGTTTCCAAAGTACAGAATAGTGACTCACCTACATTGTGACTTATCTATATTGATTATGCATAGGAAATTGAGTTCTTTGACATATTTACATCTCTTACAAGTTTCATATGGCCTTACATACTCAGTACATTCTTCGTACTGACCCCTCTTGGGGAATTTACCTTACATGCTGCAGACGCAGGTACTAGTAGGCCTCCACAGTAGGTTGCCAGTTGTTGCAGATCTTTGGTGAGCTCCAGTTAGTTCGGGGCTTCTCCGAGTCACTATTGTACATATTTTTTGGTGTTGTACATGTTGTATAAAGCGGGGACTTGTCCCGATTGTTAGTTCATTTTGGTCAATGCATTGTTAGAGGCTTTTGTAGACGGATGTGGGTGTATGAATGTAAAAGGTATATGTCGTTTTTGACTTGGTGGCCTCAACGGCCAAGTTTCGCATATGTGAATATATATATATATCATGTTCCATGAATTCCATTGTTGGTATCTAAAGCTATTATGTGATTATGGGTTTCTTATGGCATGAATGTGATTGCATAGAGTCAAAGCTTGGTTCTCTCGGGCCTTGTCGGCTACCAGTGCCAATCCGTCCCGATGGGATTCGGGGCGTGACATCCTCCTACTGAAAAATGAAGGGTATCCATTCAATATTGTTTGTAAACAATTTCCAGTATATTTATATTTTGCAATAATGATAAACAAAGCACATAGACAAACAATTCCCACTTTTGGACTGTATCTGCCAAAAACATGTTTTCTTATATAGGCAGACATATGTTGCACTTTTAAGAAGAATTTCCATGTCGACAACTATATTGTTGATTATAACAGAGCAACCCAAATGAATGAAAGGAACATACACCCCAAATATCATCTATATGGAAGTAATATGTAGATATGTTTGATTACATGAGTATAGGAAAAGTTCAAATTCTAACTAAAGTTGGATTGTTCATATGTATACATACAGACAATATGGAAGTTACTTGACATCGGTAAGCATGATGGAAGTCAACTATCAACATGAATTTCAGAAAATTGTTTTCTATATTCATTCATGTATAATTTTAAAGCCAATTTAATAACTTATTCAAATTGATATTATTTTTAAAATATGGCACGCTGTAATATCAAGTGTTGTATACTCATCTTATCGTTACGTCTCAAGAATCCCGTGCAACACACGTACCATGATACTAGTGTATATATATATATATATATATATATATATATATGTATGTATGTATGTATATAGAAATTGATATGCATGCTTTAACTTTAGATCAAAAAATCAAAGGAAAGTTTGTATTTGAGAGGCTTGAGGTGGACAAATTGGCCATCATAAAAAGAAAATCACTATCATCATATTAATTAATCATTAAATGCTAAGTTGAGGTGGTGGCCACTATCAAAGACAAATCTTTCTGCTCCTTTCCTCCATTTTTACATGGAAGTGGAGGTTTAAGACCCCCACCTCTTTTATTCATTTACTTGGATGAAGTACATAACATGGTTACACTTAGGTATTGTGTAGAGACGTGGCAAAATATGCATAATTTCTTGATTCAAGCTCGATGAGAGATTTTTTTCTAGAAAACTAGAATGAAGGATCTCTATTTTGATAGGTAGACGGACCTCTAACTCCTTATATATTGAGAGGTATGTTCATTTATAATCAAATTGAATGAGATTATTTAGAATAATTTCCCATAATGAAACCTTCAACTTGAATTTCTGTTTCAATACGCCCTTTGGCCTCTAATTTTGGTCTAGCACTTCCACTGACATAATATAGGTGTTCCTTGGTATAATTACCAATTTATATCCTTATTCTCTCAATTTCACACTAATTCATTCATGTTTACAAGTCACACACATACTTTAAGTTATGAGGTATTACAAAAAAAAAAAGTAACCTCAAACACATGTGGTGTAACAAATATGTTACATGATTGAGATATTTTTATAAGGAAGGAAATTAATCACACAAATGTACAGCTAAAAATTAAAATTCAAGATTAGTTACTCTGTTCTCCTGGGAAAAAAATGATAGATCATGCTAGTACTCGTGGAAAAAAAGTATGGCACGACAAATAAATCACTCAAAATCTTATAACATCTAAACTGCCATTGAGTTCACAACTTCAGTAGAGGATTTATCCACTCACAGTGCAAGAAAAATAGTAACAAAATTAATTAAATTGATCATCTTGAATTAAAGATTAAAAGAATAACTTGACGTTCTTCGTTCTTCACAAATACTTTGAAAACTAGAGAGAAAACTATTAAAAATTAAAACTATCATGATTCTTGTAACTCTCTATTACTAAAAACCTATGAAAGGTATTTACACTATCCCACAAACTTAAAATCCTTAAATAATCAAAGTACTCGCTGACACAATCCACAAATTGTACATTGATCCATGATCCGTGGTTTGACTTTAAGACCTTGATGAATTTTATCTGGGATATTTTGGCTGCCACCGTGGTTTTATCCACGAACCATAAATTTTCCTTGGTCCATGGTTTCTTTCTTAAATCTGTATTCCTACTTATTCTTCTCCATAAATGTATGATCAGTAAATGTGACATCCACTCCATACATTTCATTGTGGATTTCTCCATTTTCCATGTTTAGATCCATAGTCCTTACTTCCATTTCATGGCCTACAACCACTCTTTTTATATAGTGATAATGTCATGCCTTAAGTATTTTTTTTATTCATTTTTCGTCTACTCTTTTACACAAATATGACATATATAGATTATCTCTTAGCGTCATGAGAGCATATTGCAAGGAGGTGCATTTTGAAATACGAATAGATATCGTGTCCTAAATTATGTAATCAGAAAACTACATTCTACTAAGGCGGAATAGCCTCGGAGGCCCCTATACTTGTATGTGTTTGTCACATGGACCCTCCTACTTACCCCTTACCAAGTGAATCCTTAACCCCATCAGAACACAATATTTTAACCCCATTTTATTTACTATGGAATGGTGCATGTAACACAATATCTCGACCTAATTTCTCAAGTCAAGATGACACCTACTTTAACCCACCAGTATGTAAGCCAAATCATAGCCCGGAAGGTAAGTAAAGGGCTAATAGACGAAAGACGAAGAAATAATGATACAACTATAATAATAATCGATGTGAAGAGGATCATATATATACATATGCATTCTATACAAAGGGGGAGGATGACAAAAATGAGTTCCCCCCAAGACCTGGTATGGTCAGTACCAGAGCCATTAAGACAAAAAGAGTACTAGACACTGTCAAAAATATACATCACAGTCTCTGAATATACAAAATAAGACTATCACAAACAACAAAAGAAGGAGGATCAGCTTCAGACTCTAAAATCTCACCCTATCTTCGAACAGTAGCACAACTTAAGGATGTCGTCAACAACGGTGACTCATACTCAAATTTGCATAAGGGAAAAAAGATGCAGAAGTGTAGTATGAGTACCAAAACCATGAGTACTCAATAGGTATCATAGATCAATTGAGCTAAATTACAGTAAAAGAATAAATAAGATGCGAGTATGTAAATCTAAGTCAATAATAAAGGGGCATAAATGGAAATAATAGGCTATACTAGGCAAATGCGATAAGTAGGAAGCAATTGACTCAAAGCGATAATAAAAACCTAGCTATAACCTAATTGGACGCCCATAATCCCAGAAGGCACAAATATAAAGAAATAAACCCAACTGATCTCCTATAAGCACGGTGGGTACAAACAAAGAGTAACACTAATGTAAGGAAGGGATGACAACAATAATGAACGTAACATGAACCAACGTGGGTAAGGTGCGTACCTGATACTCTTTCCTAGCCATAACCACAAATCTTACTGGTCTCTACCAGATTTTTGAACCCAAATTAGCAGTAGTAAAGGTAATAAATGTCGGACTCGAACTGGAACAGCGAATAATATCATGGTAAAAAATATCGGACTCGAACCAGAAATGATATATAGTAGTAATGTGTCAGGTGCCGGACTCGAAACGGAACTACTATGTAAGCTAAAAGTAGAGACATTCCCTAATTATAGTCCAACTCAAGTCTATTTAATATCAAATCAAATTCTAGGAGGCCAAATCTCTTAAAGAGTAATGTGTCCCGATTACTAAGTTGAAGGGTGCAATTAGAGGTCAGTTACTACCTTATCCGGGGTAACGAAGCTAGATAAGCTTTATTAAAGTGACTAACCCAAAGAGTAGCCTAAAGAAGTAGATAGTGGTCATTTTGGTCAACAAGGAACTACTCTAGTCATTCTACCTTATGAAGGACTGGTGGGGCCCAATACCAGTTTCAAAAACTCAAACTAAGGAAAACACCTACACGAACCTACACTACGGTTTCTCAATTCTATCCCAAGGCACTAATTAAGGTATGTCTGTTCCTACCGGTTATTCATAAGCTAGCATAAGGGAATACGGGGCCGAACTAAACCTGGAAGGGCCCCTAATTGGCTAAAATAGGCAATAATTGCTAAAAGGATACCCGGGCCATAAGAACCCACCCATGACTAGCACATTAACATTCTAATTCCATAATCAAGAATAGTATAGGAGAAGGGTAATCCTAGATCACCTGTTTGTCGCCTGAAGCACATAAAATCCTCTACACCGGAGCTTTCCCTTCCGAGAAGCCTCCGACCCCTGCCACGCTAACCAAAAAACTACATGTCAAGACAGGAATATCGATATTCATATTGCATATTTATGCTTTGGGTCAAAAATTGGGCTAAAAATCTCCCGTGCAGTCTGCTTGAAGCATGATGAAATTTAAATTATCACAACATCTCTCTCAGCTCAAGGATCACCCACCCCAAAATTGGGCAGTGTGGTCCAATCTCAAAACAATACCATAATAGTGTAAGTTCAATGAGGTGTTACATGAGACTAATGTGGTTGTAAAGCTTGATACTCAGGCCATTTAGAAGAGAAATAGTTTTAAGTATTTGGGGTCTATGATTCAGGGGAATGGAAAGATTAATGAGGATGTCACTCGTCAAATTAGGGTAGAGTGGATGAAATGGAGGCTTGATTTTGGGATCTTGTGTGACGAAGGTGCCTCCTAAACTCAAACCCAAGTTCTACAGAGTGGTCGTTAGACTGGCTATGTTGTATGGGACAGAGTGTTGGCCTATTAAGAAATCTCACATTCAAAAGAAGAAGGTGGCGGAGATAAGAATGCTACTGTAGATGTATGGGTTTAATAGGAAATATAGGGTTATAATGAGGTTATTCAAGGTAAGATGGGAGTGGCTTCGGTGGAATCCAAGATGAGGGAAGCGAGGTTGAGATGGTTCGAACATATAATGAGGAGGGACGCAGATGCCCTAGTGTGGAGGTATGAGAGGTTTTCTAGTGATGGATTTAGGCGAGGTAGAGGTAGATAAAAGAAATATTAGAGTAAGGTGATTAGAAATAACATGGAGTAGCTTCAATCTATTGAGGACATGATCTTATATAGGAAGGTGTGGAGGAGGCGGATTAAGGTAGAAGGATAGTATGAAGGAGTGCGTTATTACTAATAGGTAGGTGGATTTTGTTTTGTTATCCGTGCTAGTAACAATAGTACTAGTATTATTTCAAAGTGTTTTATTATTTGTCGTAGTACTTGGTGAGTCCTTTATATGTTATTATTGGGTATGGTAATTCTAGACTGTTTTATCTTGACTTGGGGTTTATTGGAAACATCCTCTCTATCTCACCTCTGAGGTAGTGGAATAGACTGCGTACACTTACCCTCCCCAGACCCCACTTAGTAGGAATATACTAGGTATGTTGTTGTTGTTATTTTCATTAAAAGGTCCTTCACAAATGTAAGACCCCTGTCGTAAATGCGAGAGCTGACCCGGATAGGCCTTTACGAACTCGGCCAGTCCGTCGCAATAGTGATAAATAAGGCTGGACCGGTCAGCCAACCTCCTCTTCACAAACGTGAAGGCTAGACCGGGAACATAGAGATCAAGAATCCTTTACCCTCGCAATCAAGGCCAAGTCCACACAAATGCGAAGGCCAATTTTGGCCTGAACCAGATGCATCAGCACCAACAACTTTGCGAACTTACAAATTCTTCGAATGGGCCCTTGAGATTTGTGCAAAATCCCGTGAACACAAAAAAACCATGCTACCCTACAAAGTTTGGTATTCTAGACTCAATGGAACCATCAAAATATCCATCCAAGGGCGTTTTGACAAAAAATGGGTCCCACACCCTAGGGTCCATTTTAACCAAAATCAACCCAATAACCCAAAATGAGTCTAAAAGCCTCAGGACCCAAACCAAGGGTCCTATAGCCTAAAATTAACATTCCAAAGCTAGCGAAACTTTCAAAATTGGCATCTGAGGCCATTTACCTAAAGTTTTGGCCCAGGACCATATTTTCAACTTCAAAAGCTATGAACAGGAAAGTGGCTCTAAAAACCAAACGAACTATCCGATAACCAAAGTGTTTGTTCCACCAAGTCATAAATAACTTGGAGCATATATGGGAAGTCTCTAAAAATAGAAAAAGCATAAAAATATAGAAAATGTCCTAGAAGGTCATTACAACATCCACTACAAGAATATCTCTACTAGATACCGAGTTTGCATCTTATGCTCAGTCTCCAAGGTAGCCTCCTTAATTGGATGGTGTCTCTACTAAACCTTAACCATAAGAATATCTCTAGAATGTAACCATCTGATAGCTTTAGCAAGAATAGAGATTGGCTCCTCCACAAAGGTCAACTTCTCATCCAACTGAATTGAGTCCAACCGAAGCACGTGAGACTCATCGAGAATATAGCGCTGCAACATCGATACATGAAAGACTGGGTGAATGGATGAAAAGGCTATAAGCGGAGCCAACTCATAATCTACCTCCCTAATAATTGAAGGATCTCAAACAGTTTGATATACCCGGGGCTAATCTTGCCCCTCTTCTGGAACCTCATCACGCCCTTGATGGGCGATACTCAAGAAAAACCCAATCACCAACTATGAATCTTAAGGCATGAAGCCTACGATCAACATAACTCTTTTGCCTGCTCTGAGCTGCCCATAGCCTATCCTTAATCACCCGAAACCTGCCTAAAGACTCACAAAGCAAATCAGTACCACGAGTCCTGACCTCTGAAGTCTTAAACCAACCCATCAAAAATCAACAATTTCTACCATACAACGCCTCGAATGGTGCCATATGAATACTCGAATGGTAGCTATTATTATAGGCAACCTTTGCTAAGGCTAAAAAATTCTCCCACTGACCTATAAATAGTTCGCTCCTATTGCCCATTAATATGGGGATGGAAAGTGGTGCTAAGATCAACCTGGGTACCCAAATCCTTCTAAAATTTCCTTTAAAAGTTGATGGTAAATTGAGAACCTCTATCTGAATTAATAGACACGAGCACCCCGTGGAGGCGAACCACCTCTCAAACATAGATACGAACCAACCTCTTGACATTTTAGGAAGATTGAATAGGAACAAAATAGGCAGATTTGGTCAGCTGGTCTATGATGACCCAAATGCTATCAGAACCATGAGAAGTGTGAGGCAATCCACCAACTGATAAGTTGGTAAATTGCTAACTTTTTATCACTTTTCAGCTTGAATTGTCCTTTATTCTCCATTGATTCGAGGTGATTCTCATGTTATATTGCTTGTTTGTGTAGGTAATAGATGAATATAAGGTTGATATATCCATACAAGTCAATCAAAATGCGAGAAGTGAAGAAAAAGAGCTCAAACTAACACATGGGAGGATTAGAGGTCACCTGCGCACGCATGTCATGAACTGCGCACGCAGGTGGCTAATGAAGCTGTGAGCCAGTAGCACCTGCGTTGGCACCTACGCCAGCAGGTGACCAGTGCGGTGGCAATTTCATAATTTCAAGGAACGTTAATTTGGGGCTTTAAAAGGGGGTTTTCAGCTCTAGAACTCCATCTTTGTACTTTTTGGAGATTGAGAAACATAAAATGAAACCCTAAGAGTGAAATTAGTGACTTTATTTAGATTTTTATTGAATTTGGATCTCAATTATTCTGATAGTCTTTGATTCAATAGAAGAATGGAATGAGAAGTTGGGTAATTTTCCTCTTTCTCTCTCTCTCTCTGAGTAGCTAATTTCTTTGCTTGGGGTTATGCTTGATTAAGGTGTGATAATTATATGGTTGTTGTTTATTTGTCTTCCTAATTAGCTAATTTTTTTGGGTTTTGCTCCTATTCCATGTTTTTCATCTAAAATTAGAGGTTGCAAACTCTAGTTAACTCTAGAACCCTTATCATCCTTGACAAAGGGGATGAGGGTGAGGAATAGGAGTGAACAATAACTTGATGTTCATCATTTAATAGTTTTTCTTAGACATAAAGATGCTAATTGACGTGTTTGATTGCTCATATAGTTAGATTTGTGAGGTGTTCGAAAGAACACACTTGTGAGATTTTGGTGTTTGATTGACAAATTAACACTAAATACTCTTAGGGTTTACTTGGAAAGCCACATGGTAATTGGAATTGGTGCCTAGTAATTACGATGACCTGTTTGTTTGCCACAATGTAATTATAGTGTAATTACAAGTGTACTGTTTGGTTGCACTAGTGTAATTACATGGTTATATTCAATTTTTAAAATAAAAGTTAATTATCAAAAACTAAAAATTTATATTAGACAAATAAGTGCCTTTATAAATGATATTAGATTAAATATTTAATATATAATATATATATATACACACACACACACATTGTCTTTTGAAATATATTAATGAATAAACATATGTTCTTATAAAAAATTCATTGATTTAAATTTTTCAAACTAGTGTGTGTTTGTGTGTGTGTGTATATATATTGTCTTTTGAAATATATTAATGAATAAACATATGTTCTTATAAAAAAATTATTGATTTATATTTTTCAAACTTGTATATTTTAATTAAATTAATCATAAAAATATAAAGTACATGATTTTTAAGAACATCATGAAATGCATGTTTAACAAAAAGATTAATATTATAAATATAATGTCATAAAATTATTAAAACATTTGACAAAAAGATAATCTATCAATTCTAACTAAAAAATGAATGACTTGCAATGTAAAATATCATGTCAATACTAGTAAAACAAATATATAGAAGCTGAAAATATAACATAAGTTCAAAATTAAAAGAAAAAGAAATAATACTCTTATGTCAAATTTCAACATAACGTAAATAGAATTCAAAAGAAAAGGAAAACCTAACTCTATAACCTTATTCAACAATGAATTCTACTTAATCTAAAAATTAGAATACTAACCAAATTATATTAAATGAAAAAAATAAATAAAAAATAATAAAAAATAGATAATACAAAAAATTACATAGAATCACAAGAAATAAAGGTTGGAAAATGAGAAGGAAATAAAATGTTAATAATATAAAATAAAAAATATTAGAATAATAAAAATATAAATAATTTAAAATAAATTAAAACAAAAAAAATAAAAATAGACATAAAAGGAATAAATTAAAAAGTAATCAACTTGTAATTACTCCATGTAACTACCAGCAATTCGTAGCTCCCCCCTGTGAATTGGAGAGTGTAATTACCCCTGCCAATTACACCCAATTACCTACTGACCAAGTAATTATCTGGCCAACCAAACATGTCAGACAGTGTAATTACACCTAATTACACCAAATTCAATTACCAAGGTGGATTTCCAAATAGGTCCTTAATCTAGCCTACCCATGACTATTAGCTGAATTTAGACGAATGTTCAATCACTCGTATATGCATTCACACTTACAATAGCATAACCCCAAGTCCCACTTCACACTTGATTTCAACTCTATTTCTCTAATCTTTGAATTTTATATTTCACTTGAGATTAACTTGATAATTGCAAAGTGTTTGAATTAAACCCCAAATTTAATTTCTTGTTTTATTTATCATAGCATTGTGAGCCATCCGCATTCCACCCGCGGAAGGCAATGGAGTGTCCATATTACTAGTGTAATGCTCCATCTACTTCAAATAAAGGGTTTATTTGGGGATCAAGCCCATGAAGATGTCAACTGGTTTAGATAATTGCCCACTGGTTCAACAACTACATGGGTGGAATTAACAAAAGCATTCTTGGATAGATTCTTTCCACCATCCCGGATGTTACAATTGAGGGATCAAATTATTAACTTCTGCCAATTGAATGGAAAACCATTACATGAGGCTTAGCAAAGGTTTAACAAGAAATTGATGCAATGTATCACTCATGAGGTTCCGGATAAGATGCTCCTCCAAATCTTTTATCGAGCATTAGATCAATTGAACAGAATGGTTGCGGACAATGCTGCTGGAGGATCTTTAGTGAAACAAACTTATGGTGTTGCATCGACATTATTGTACCAAGTCACTAAAAAAAGTTGAGGTTGGCATAAAAAAGATTTTGAGGCGGCCGCGGGGGCTTCCACCGCATCTTTTGTGAGCCAACAACAAAAAAATAAGGATGAGGAGAGAGATGAGAATATTCCAAAGGTAATGGCCCAACTAGACCTCCTCACCCAATATGTCATGAGTTCAACTCCAAAAGTTGTAAATGACGTGGCTTGTAAGGGTGCTAAAACATATGATGATGATGAAGCAGAAGCTCTTGATGAAAAAATCCGGTTTATGTCAAGTAAAATGGGGGGTTCCCGACCTACCTATCAAAGGCAAGGTGGGAATCAAGGTTAGAAGGATAGAGACTTGGAAAGATCGTCAGTGAAAAGATCATGATAGAGATCGAGAATGGAAGGATAAGGAAAAAGATAGGGATCGTGATTGGTGAGATAAAGATCGGAACTATGATAGGTATATTCCTCCACATGATCGAGCCAAGGGTAAGAAAGGAACCGCCATTGATCCAGAAAAGTTTAAAAATAAAGATGTGTTTACTCGTATCTTTTTGAGTGTTGAAGGAAATGATAAGATGATTTAAGAAATGAAACGCAATTTTTCACAACTCAACCAAACTGTCACCTCACACTCGGCCTAAATAAAACAACTTGAAACCCAATTGGGGAGGCCTCCCTACCCTCCTATGCAAAAGGTTGTAAAGAAAAAAATCATCAAGTGGCTTGACGCGAGTGTCATCTATCCTATCTCGGATAGTAAGTGGGTGACCCCAATCGAATGAGTTCCCAAGAAAGGTAGTGTCACGGTAGTCCCAAATGAGAACAATGATCTCATTTCCATCCATCCGGTCATGGGTTGGAGGGTGTGTATTGACTATCGAAAGTTGAATTCATGGATGGAGAAGGACCACTTCCCCATGCCCTTCATGGACCAAATGCTTGATAGGTTTGTGGGTGTTGGTATTTCTTCTTCGACGGATACTAAGTCTACAATCAAATATCAATAGCCCCCAAAGATTAACAAAAAACTACATTCACATGTCCCTATGGAACATTTGCCTTCAAGTGCATGCTCTTTGGGCTATGCAATGCACAAACCACTTTTCAATGGTGTATTCTTTTTGTATTTTTGGAAATGGTGGAGGATACGATGGAGGTATTTATGGATGATTTCTCAGTTGTTGGTGATACATTTGAGGATTTTCTTGAAAACTTGGAGAAGGTGCTTGAAAGGTGTGTTGCAAATAATTTTCTGTTGAATTAGGAGAAATGTCACTTTATGGTGAAGGAAGGGATTGTTCTTGGACATAAAATCTCGGGCCAAGGAATCCAAGTAGATCAAGCTAAAGTGGAGGTCATTTCTAAGCTACCTCCTCCAATATCTATCAAGTGGTAAGAAGTTTTTATAGGAGGTTCATTAAAGATTTTTCTAAAATTGCACATCCTATGTGTAAGCTCCTCGAGAAGGAAGTGAAGTTTGACTTTTATGGGGAGTGTTTGAGGGCATTCAATTACCTTAAAGAGAAGCTTGTCTCGGCTCCTATTATTGTGGCTCCTGATTGGTCACAACCCTTTGAACTCATGTGTGATGCAAGTAGGTTTGCACTAGGTACGGTGCTTGGTCAAAGAAAGGAGAAACTTTTTCATCATATCTACTATGCTAGTAAGTCATTGAACGATGCACAAAGGAATTATACGGTTACGGAACAAGAACTACTAGTGGTAGTTTATGGGTTTGAAAAATTTTGAGCCTTCTTGTTAGGCATGAAAGTTATTGTGCATACCGATCACGCCACCTTACGGTATATAATGGCCAAGAAAGAAGCAAAACCTCGATTGATAAGGTGGATTCTACTACTTCAAGAATACAATTTTAAAGTGAAGGATCAAAAGGGATGTGAAAACCAAGCAGCGGATTACCTATCATGTCTCGAGGCAAATGAAGAAAAGTGGGGCGAGCTTGAAATTGATGATATGTTTCCTGATGAGCTTGTTATGAGCTTAAAGGGGAGTACACCACCATTGTATGCCGATTTCACAAATTATGCAGTGAGTAGGTTGTTTGCCGATGATTGAGCAACCATCAAAGGAAATTATTCCTCCATGATGTGAAAATATACTATTGGGATGACCCCTATCTCTTTAGGGGTGCGTGGATTGAGTTATACGTCGTTATGTTATGGAAGAATAGATGAAATCTTTTCTTTAGGCTTGTCACTCATCTCCATTCGGTGGCCGTCATGTTGTTGTGAGAACGATAGCAAAAGTGCTTCAAAGTGGGTTTTATTTGCCTACCATTCATCGAGATGCCTACGACTTGGTGAAAACTTGTACGCAATACCAAAATCAAGGTAGCATTTCAAGGAAGCATGAGATGCCCTTGAAGCCTAACCTCGAAGTAGAGTTATTTGATGTGTGGTGCATTGGTTTTATGGGCCCTTTTGTGAGCTCGTATAGTAACAAGTACATAACAAGTACATATTGGTGGCCGTTGATTATATGTCAAAATGGGTGGAGGCCATTGCTTTGCTGAACAACAAGAGAAAAAGTTTCATGTTCTTCTTAACAAAATACATCTTTACAAGGTTCGGGACTTCCCGAGCCATCCTTAGTGAAGGTGGATCTCATTTTTGTAACCGGGTATTTGGTGCTTTGCTTGATAAGTATGGGATGAATCATAAGGTGGCAACCCCATACCATTCTTAAATAAGTGGCCAAGTGGAGGATTCCAGTAGACAGATCTAGTCAATCTTAGAGAAAACAGTGAATGTGGGACATACGAATTGCGCATGACAATTAGATGATGCTCTTTTGGCTTATAGAACCACTTTCAAAACTCCTATTGATATATCGCCTTATCAATTGGTGTTTGGAAAAGCTTGTCACCTTCCCATTGATTTAGAGCACAAGGCGTTGTGGGCCTTACGTAATTTGAATATGAATTGGGAGGTTGCCTTCAAGTCTAGAGTGGAGAAGTTACATGAGCTAGAAGAATTTTGTCTTAAGGCGTATGAGAGCTCGGTGCTTTAAAATGAAAGAATGACGAAGTGGTAGGATTCTAAGATCTTGAAAAGAGATGAAGTGCTACTCTTCAATTAGAGGTTAAAGCTCTTTGTGGGTAAGCTCAAATCTAAGTGGTGGGCCCTTTTGTAGTGATGAGTGTCTACCCGAGTGGGGCTATTGAATTGGAGGATCATGAGAAGAGAAGGTTCAGAGTGAATGGTCAAAGGTTAAAATATTTTTATGTGGGGTGGACCCGTAATGGCCAAGGTTGAGTTGCTCCGTTTCAAGGATGCTTAGTGATGTGGAACAACGTCGTGCCACGATGATAGCTAACGCACTTCTTGGGAGGCAGCCCAGGGTTACTTATAGTCATTTTATATTTATTTAAGTACTAATTTTAGGTCATTTTGGTGAATGCAGGTGAAAAATTCTAAGTATGGGGCCCATCACAGACTATTTTGACCATATTTGGGCACCCGCTAGCGCACATGTCCGCATGCCCACGCATGTCGAGGCGATGTGACTAGCAATGGGAGCTAGCATACTGTTTTAGGCCATATTAGCCACCTACGGGCACAGGCTAGGCATCTGTGTATGCAAGCTGGCCACGCAGGTGGCTTCGAAGATTGTCCCAAATGTCCAGGTATTCTGCCCCAGCCCCCAATGCTCACCTACGTGCGCAGATTACCACATGTGTGCGCCGGGTAGGGCGCATGTGAGTCTTGGTGCAAACACACTTCTCATTAATTTTTTGGGCTGACCCGACCCGGTTGGCCCATTACCTTTTTTAAATTTTCACTCTTCTTTATACCAATATAATTTGATAGTCCACACTACACACACCAACATAAAACCCGATTTTCCTTCTCTCTTTTCTAAAATTTTCTCTTTCTTCACACTTCAAAAATTCTTCAAATTTCTTTCAAGAGAACACTTACACATCATCACCTTAATCTTGTAATTCTCTTGACATTATCTTGCATCTTTAATTGGTTTGGTAAGCTCACGTTTTACAATTTTTACTCAATTTCTCTTTGGTTAAAATGATGAACCATATCATATGCTAGTTTCTTGTGATGGTTTGGTTTATTTGAGTTGCTTTTGGTGTAAGATTGATGTTTTTGTGGATTATTTGGAATGGGTGTCATTTTTTATATGCAAATTGGGGAACTCTTGAGTACCCAACTTTATGCACCCCATGTGTTTGATAAAATTCCCATATGAACTTTTCTTTGTGTTTTCTCTTTGTGGGTGATCTAAGAGAGCTAGTTGAGATTTCTTGTGCGTATTTTGAGTAATATTTCATCAATGAATGAGTGTTTCTAATTTTTTGGAGTTGAGAAAAATAACTTGGAATGCCCTTAAAGTGTCATCCTCATTATTTACCAAGTTCATTTTGTAATGTACAACAAGTGTTTGTTGAAATGCTCATGAGATGTTTTTGGCGTGATTGTTACTAGTAGTTGTTGAATTTAATTTTGGGGCATCATTTGTCTATTTATTTAGTTATAATGTGAGTTAACTAGTATTCCAAAGAGTGTACACCTGTAGTTTAAGATTGGTAAAGTGTGTTTCTTCAATTAGTCTTCCATGACCTTTGTTGCTTTGGTTGTTTTGTTTGGAACTAATGGGTGAAGTCTAAGTAACCTCGTTGACAAAGATGCATGTTTTGCCTTATGATAGACGGAGTGACGCGATTCTTAAGGGCAAATCGTCATTTTTGTTCATGTGAGGGTCATGAGTTGATTGTGTGCTTAAATGCTAAGTATGTAGCATGTGATGGTTGTTCATGCTTTTATTTTTTATTTCTCCCATGTGTTTTCATATAATAGTTTTCCTTGCATTCACCTCATTTCGCATAGTTTTATTTTCTTTTATGATATATAAAGAATTTCAAAAACACGTTTTACCTTTTGCTTTGCTTTGTTTGGTTCTTTTTGCTATTTTTTTAGGGATGACTTAATAGAAAGAAGAAGGATAGCACCAAGGAAAGGGCAAGTCTATTGCTACTACTTCTAAGAAAAAGACACTGGATCATCAAGAGGCCTCCATAACCCCTGATATCCAAACCACTATTGATCTTTCAAAGGGGGTGGCTAAGGATTTAGATAAAATTCGGTTCGGACTTGAGGGAATGTATGACTTTTATAAAGAGTGGGTTGATACTCGCGGTTTCAATCTGGAGAAGATATTTAGTTTGAAAGGGGTCTCAGAACATTTCCCAAAGATTGTGCAACAAGTTAAGGCGCATGGCTTGCAAGCTTTCATGGATGAAAGTGGTTCATCATCACCTCTTTATTTTTCGAAGATTATTTGGGAATTTTATGCCTTCTACCACATCTGACACATGTAACACAAGAACAAATAATCCGTTGATAAGCAACCATGTTTGTCGAGTGTCTTTATTCGAGGATTTGAGGTAACTTGCACACTCGAGGCTATCAACAAATTCTATTTTGACCACCATTGTGAGTCGAGCACTGAATATAGAAAGAATGTAAAAGGTAGGCGCACTCAATTCTTGTGGCTTGCCCCAATCATTGCAAAGGGTCTTCTTTTTTGAGCTAATGGGGTAGGGCAAATTAAGAGGAGAGATCTTACGGTTGGGGCCAAATATAGGCTTGGTTTTATGGATAATCAGTTACTTCCATCTACTAATAATCAATATATCATGATTGATAGAGCTATCACGGTTGGTTGCATCATGAGTGGTATTCACATAAATTTTAGAGAAATTATTGCCAATGTGATCAAAATTCAAGCAAGGCAACCCGAGACCTTATTGCCTTTTCCAGCTCTCACATCGGTGTTGTGTTTCAATTCCAAAGTTCCTCTCTTTCCTTGGATTGACACAAAAGTGATAAGTAAGGGGGTTATTGGTCTTACTACTAGTCAAGATGATAATAATCCGATAGGAAATAAAAGGAAGGTTGTCGATGTTTCTAGTTCATCTTTGGGTGACATACCTATTCGCGAGGGAACCCATACCCCTCCTATGACTTCACTCTAATTAGATTTTCCCCAAGTTTCTAGTAGTACTACTCCAGTGATCGATCCATCTATTGCACCTCCTACCTCGAGCACAACACCTCCTACTCAGTCCACTTAGCCTCCATGGTATTCTAATGTTACATTTGCTACGGTCGCTTTTATGACTTTGGCAAACAACAGTACCCTTGCTCGATTGGTTGTTGATATTCCTAGTTCTTTTAGACAACTATTAATAGGAGCCTTGAGCATCTTCGTGCTCGAATGACAGACTATGAGCGAAG
Organism: Capsicum rhomboideum; assembly: GCA_031232105.1. NCBI lineage: Eukaryota > Viridiplantae > Streptophyta > Magnoliopsida > Solanales > Solanaceae > Capsicum > Capsicum rhomboideum. The sequence continues at coordinate 38,058,984 of CP124719.1, read as the reverse complement.
ATTAGTCGCGGTTGAGTTCATAAGGGATAGCAAGGCAGTTGCCACTTTGAGAACTGATCTTGATAGTCTACGTTCAAAGTTTCAGTCAATCCATCCCTCCTTTACTCTTGATGATGCTCAGGTTACCATCCACAGGTTGCTATTGGCGGGAGAGGAGAAGGGGATTGATTTTAGTGTGGGGCTCACCGAGGCCCAATAGGTAGAGCTATCCAAGAAGTGGTCTATTGATTAGCAGTATGCGAGGATGGTTGGTTCTAGTTCTATCTCCCATCCTCCCGAAGATGTGCATGTTCCTTCAGTTGCAGTTACAGGGGCCCAGTCTGAGTAGGCCCCTAGTATTTCAGTAGCCAACCACTTACAAAACTCACATGACATGGGTCTGCGTGCCTATTTCACCTCAGAGATTCTTTATCCTCCTCTTTTTTATTCTATATTATTGCATTAGGGATAATGCAACTTTTTTTTGTTGGGGAGTGCGACATTTTATTTGTTGGTCTATAATATTATTCTGTTGCTACATTCTCTTGATATTATTTGGATTATTGCTATATTCTCTTGATATTATTCGGATATTGCCCTTGCTGGGCCTACTTTATGATGTTGATTTAAATATCACCCTTGCCGGGCCCATGTTTTGATGGTTATGATTTTAGACCTTGTCGGGCCCGTATTATGCGCTTGTTATTATTTGAGACCCATGTATCATTTTTTTTGTGCTGGTTCTTTTTTGGGTGATGTCTATGTTGAACATGCGTATCATTCTATTCGCCTTGTGTATATACGTGTCAAATAAATTCCAAGGGTTTTCTTCAAAACTGTGTTCTTTCCCAAGGAGCATCTTCTTTTTGTTATTTTTTTTTCTTTGTCGAACCAAGTGGTACTCCCCCATGACAGATGGATCGGGCGATATTCTTAGGGGAAATGACCATTGTCTTAAGTTAGAGTCAAGTGGTAGTTGGAAAAGTTTGAAAGGAACCCTCCTAAAATTTATCGTGGCAAGCAAAATGATTTGCGTAAAGAAAAATAGTTTTTGAAAAGGAAAGAGAAAAGAGGTTTCAAGCTTTCTCTTGAGTTGTGACCTTTAAATTCAATTTTTGGCTCTTTTTTCACTAAAGAAGAGTGTCCGACTCAGAGTAGTTTGTCAAGTTCATTTGCTCAAATTTTTAAGAGTGTCCAACTCAGAGTAGTTTGTCAAGTTCATTTGCTCAAATTTTTTAGAAGACTAGCTTTCTATTTTAAGAAGTATGGTGCCTTATGGGGTAAGGTTTTTGATCAATTCTTGTGCATACATTGTAGTCTATAACTTTCCCCAAGTGTATTCAAGGTGAAATTTGAGACCACGCTTGGTTTTGAGGATGACCAGAGGCCATTCTTGAACCGTCACATGACCTAAATCCCACCTTAACATTTTCCCCTAGTTAACCCATTTGAACCTCTTCCCATTTTCTTTCCTTTCTTAGTGATGACCATACTATGACATCTTATCCCTTTTTAAATCCCTTTTTTTGGCACCCGACCTCCTTAAACACATCGCATGGTTATAATGTGGGCCAATGTAGGCAAAGGCCTAAGTTTGGGGGGTGCATGATGGTGAGAATAAGAAAGGTGGACTCAAAACCTAAGTTTGGGGGGAAATAGATGTCCTTGTAAGCGAAAGCATAGATCTTGGCCCTTAGAAAATGATTAGAAAAAAGTGAAAAAGTTTACCAAAGGGGGGGGGGGGTATGAATGGCTAAAGAGTAGAAAATCTCTTGAAATAAATGATAAAGGAAATGAATAGGGGAGTTCATAAGTGTGTTTAGCAAAAATGAGGTTAGATATTAAAAGAAGAAAAAAAAAAGAAACAAAAGAAAAGAAACAAGGGTGAATAAGGTGGAAAACTTGAAAGAAGAGGGCATAAGAAGTGATAAAGCGATTGTGTTTAGGGAGATATTCTAATCACTTGATCCATAAATTCCTTCCCTCAACCTAACCTTCATCAATGACCACAAATCCTTGATGACTTCAAACTTTGAAGGTCTCCACTAGTGGCGAATAACACAAAGGGCAAACCTATGGTTCAACTTGTTGTACTTGAATTTCTTTGTGAGAGTGAGCAAAAATATTTTCTATCTTTATGCTCCTTTTGAATTACATTATCTTATATGAGTGGAGCGAACTCTTGCATGTGAGTGGCATATTTAAATTGAGGCAATCTTTGAAGGTCTTGTGTCACAACTTGAGAAGCATCTTGATTTGAAACTCGTACTTGTTGATATCTTACACCTTTGCTTGATGAAAATTGGCTCTTGAAAGGCGTAGTGTGATTTACTTATTTGTCGTGACTTATTGGAGGAACCAATTTAACTTTGTGGTCTTAGTTGTCTAGCGTAGTCTTTTGTGGTTGTTTTAGAGTTAAGAATACCCTTTTTCATTATGAACGTTCTGGATTGCTTGAGGACAAGAAATAGTTTAAGTTTGGGGGTTGATAAGTTGGCAAATTTCAAACTTCTTAGCACATATAAGCTTGAATTATCCCTTATTCTCCATTGATTTGAGGTGATTCTGATGTTATATTTCTCGTTTGTATAGGTAAAGGATGAATACTAGGTCGAGCTATCCATATGAGTAAATCAGAATGAGTGAAGTGAAGAAAAAGAGCTCAAACTAACACATGGGAGGATTAGAGGCCACCAACGTACGAATGTCATGAGCTGCACATGCAGGTGGCTAATAAAGATATGAGGCAGTAGCAGCTGCCTTGACCACATGCGCGTACATGTCTTCCACCTGCGCCAGCAGGTGACCAGTGTTATAGCAATTTCATAATTTCGAGGAATGTGAATTTGGGGCTTTAAAGGGGGTTTTCAACTCTAGAATTCCATCTTTGTACTTTTTGGAGCTTGAGAAATATAGAGTGAAATTAGTGACTTTCTTTAGCCTTTTAATAAATTTGGATCGCAATTATTGTGATAATCTTTGATTCAATGGAAGAATGGAATGAGAATTTGGGTAATTTTCCTCATTCTCTCTCTATGAGTAGCTAAATTCTTTGCTTGGGGTTATGCTTGATTAAGGTGTGATAATTGTATGGGCGTTGTTTATTTGTCTTCCTAATTAGCTAATTGTTATGGGTTTGGCTCCTATTCTATGTTTTTCATCTAAAATTAGAGGTAGCAAACTCTAAGTAACTCTAGAATCCTTATCATTCATGAGAAAGGGGATGAGGGTGAGGAATAAGAGTGAACAATAAGTTGATGTTAATCATTTAATTTTCTCTTAGACATAAGGATGCTAATTGAGGTGTTTGCTTGCTCATATAGTTACACTTATGAGGTGTTCGAAAGAACCCACTTGTGAGATTTGGGTGTTTAATTGACAAATTAACACTAAATACTTTTAATCTAGCCTACCCATGACTATTAGCTGAATTTAGACAAATGTTCAATCATCGATACATGCATTCACCCTTACAATAGAATAACCCTAAGTCACATTTTACACTTGATTTTAACTCTATTTCTCTAATCTTTGAATTTTACATTTCACTTGCGATTAACTTGATAATTACAAAGTGTTTGAAGTAAACCCCTAATTTAATTCTTGTTTTATTTGTCATAGTATTGCGAGCCAACTTCTAGTTGTCCATAACACTTGAGATTGAAGGTCGTGTTCTCATTCCCTGTGGATTCGACCCCGACTCTTGTTGGGTAAAATATATTGATGACGATCGCTTATACTCTTGAAGTATAATTTGAGCGTTTTCACCCACTAAATACATAGTAATTCACTCCCATTTCTACTCAAGAATAGGTATCCTCTGAAGCAAGCCACCTGGTCTCAAATGCTCAACCTTTACCTACTGACAACACAAACACAGGGCCATAAAGTGCACTATATCTCTCCTCATGCCGCTCCACCGGTAATGCTGCTTCAAATCTTTATACATCTTAGTTTTTCTGGGGTGAATAGAATATCTGGAGCTATGAGCCTCCCAAAGTATCAAATAAATCAAACCCCCTACCCTAGGAACACAAATGCGACTATCAAATCTTAATATACCCTAAGAGTCTAAGGTAGCCCTCCTGGACTCACCCCTCCAAACCTGGTCTTGAATCCCACACAACCTACTATCTTAAAAACTGTCTGTCTCGAATCTACTCTAACGAGGCAGACCTATACTGAACACTAGAAAAAATCCTCCTGGGGTATGAAATATCAAGACAAATTATCACGTTGGATATAGACTAGATGAGCAAGGCGAATGGTCGCTCCGAAACTGAAAGAAGGCCAAGCTACCGTACTCTCTACCTTTCAGCTTTAGGGATCCACAACCATATTTGCCTTGCCGGATGATATAGAAAAGAGAGATCGTAGTCCTTCAGCAACTCAATCCATCTGTGTTGTCTCAAATTAAGCTCTTTCTAGTTCAAATGTATGGAAGACTATAATTGTCAGTGGATATCTCACTGCAAACACCATACAAGTAATGCCTCCAAATCTTAAGCACAAAAACTACCACCGCCAACTCTAAGTCATGGGTGGGATAGTTGTGTTCGTGCCCTTTCAGTTGCCTTGATGTGTAAGCTATAACTCGGCCTTAATTAGATAAGTCAGAACACACCCCAAGCCAACACTAAAAGCATCACAATACACATTGAACCCCTCGGCCTTAATTGAAGGAGTCAAAATAGGAGCTGGAGTGATCAAGTCCTTGAGCTTTAGAAAGCTCTCCTTACAGCTATGGAGCCACAGAAATGGAACCGCCTTCCTAGTCAATCTTGTTAAGTGGTAGCACTAGTGGGAAATCTTTCAACAAACCACATGTAGTAACCTTCCAACCCAATAAAACTGCGAACCTCGATCAGATATATCGGCCAAGCCTAATCATGAACGGACTCAATCTTCATCAGGTCTACCATGATCCCATCTTTGGACACCACATACCCCAAGAATGCTACAGACTCAAGCCAGATCTTGCACTTTGAGAATTTGGTAAAAATCCTATGATCTCTTAAAGTGTGGAGTACAATCCTCAAATTTTCTAGGGTCTTACCTTTTGTCTATGTGTCTTCTTTAGTTCTTTTAATCAATTTTATTTCACCTTCTAGAATTATTTATTTTAACCTTAAAGGCTTAAACTTAAATGGGCTAGGGAGGACTAGATGGATCAATTTTTTATTTTATTTATTTGAATAAGTATTAGACTTGAAATGATCTATATATATATATATATTATTTTTAGTTTGTACATCTTTATCGGTTTGGTTTCGATTTTTTTAGGATTAACACCAAAACAAACTAAATGTTATCGGTTTGTAAAACTTTAAAACCAAACCAAATCAAATCAAGTCGGTTTTGAATCGATTTACCGGTTCGAATTGGTTTTTCGGTCTCATTTGAATACCCCTAGTCATATGATATGTAATGATCCTTACTTTTGTTATGCTTAATAGTTATTAAATATAAGTCTCTTTACATTTTTAAAAAATGGTAGGGGTCAACCTAAAAGAACGTTTTTGTTATTTTTCATATGGGGAGAGAGAAATATTTTTGCCTAGAAAATACTTTGATCGTTTAGCTTAGTCACATGTAAAGTAATAATTTCTTTCTTTCTTTTTTTTTTTTTTTTTTTTTTTTGTGAGGGGGATGTATAGAATAGGGAATGCATTTATTAGGATTCCAAAGTCACGATTATGAGTAGTACTCTTTCTACTTGTATAAATACCTCATAATGTACTTACTATGAAGTTATATTTGACAACAAATAAAAACTTACCAAATTAGTGACTACTTTATATTTAAATTACGGGATGAGATCCCCACCAGTAGCATTATGTCAAGTAATGGTCAATGCCTTGTTGGATTTATGCCACATGTCCAAAGAAATATTAGATGGTTAGAATTCATTATGTGATTAATGAGTTATTAAAAGAATGGAAAAGGGCCTAAAATGTCCTTCACCTATTGAAAATGGTACAAAAATGTCCCTCATCCACCTTTGAGCTCTATAATGCCCTTCACTTCCACCTTTGGGCTCTAAAATGTCCTTCACATACACCTCTGGATTCCATTGTGCCCATTTAATTAATTAAAATATTAAATAACCCATTTTCTCGTTTACACTTTTTCCCATTGTTTTTGTGTTTGGTCTGGTGAATAATTATTCTACTTATTCTTGATTACTATATTTTTGTTAAAAATTGCACATGGGTATTTTTTTTTTATTTTGTTGCATTTTTCTGTATGATTTCAGATTTGAATTTGATTCTGTATCTTGCTGTGGAAAATATACACCAAAATATTTGAATATTATTATCTAAGTTTGTATCTAATTTGATTGTTTCTTGATCTCATGAGGATTTGGGTTCTATGGGTCATATTCAATTTCTCTGAATCCGCAAAAAAGAGTCTCAAACTAGATTGAGGGATTGAATTTTTGGATTACATGAAGAAATTCTTGATCTCTGATAGATTTTGTGTAATTAGCTTTATGGGTTTTACATTTTAGGATGAGGAATTTAGTTTTGAGGCGTATGGAACTGGAAGTATTGCAGCTATGGGAAAACAACTTCATTGAAAATATTCCAATGGGTTTAGGCAAAAACCGTAAGTTAAAGACCCTTGATATAAGTACCAATAAATTAACTGAAAAAATTTATCTCCAAACATGTGTACCTACAACAATTTGTAGACATTGATCACTCTCGGAAGCTGCTTGTTTGACCCAATTTTAGAATCTTTGGGTGAGTATCAATCACTTAGTAGGATTAGAATGTGAGAAGATTATCTAAATAGGTCGATTCCAAAAGGAATATTAAGTTTGTCGAAGCTTAAACAAGTAGAACTTCAAGATAATCTGGATTGAGTCTATTAGTTTTTGGGTGGGTTTTTTAATTTTTTAAATAATTAAATAGGAGCCAATGGGAAGTTGACATGTCATTAATGAAACCTTTTTTTAATTTAGTATTGGGATTGTTAAATAACGGGCATTTTGGAACCCAAAGGTGGATGTGAAGGGTATTATAGAGCCCAAAGGTGGATGAAGGACATTTTTGTACCATTTGCAATAGGTGAAGGACATTTTAGGCCCTTTTCCGTTAAAAGAATTAATGTAACAACCCACACTTTCTGGCTAGAATTTGAACCATTCTTCATATGTGTTTAGGCCAGAACCAAATGATTTCTAATTAGATATAAGTTTTTAGATCAATCCTCTAGTGTTTTAATTGTATTAGATGTGAATTAAGGTTATAAGAAATCTCTAGCACGAAGTTGAGTTTAAAGGTTCTTTAACGATTAAGTTTTAGTATAGGTTCATAGAAGGGTCAACTTCAAACAAGCATTCCTCCTAGAATATGTAGAGTTACGTGACTCATTACCTATCAAATTAAAGAATTTTGATTTTTATTACCAACGCCACCAACTTCACATAAATTCGAACCCTGAGTAAAAAGTTATATACATTTTACTGAGCAACAGTCAAAAATCATGGGATTTTCCCAACTCTGATTATTTTAAGGGTATTTTGGTCATTTCACTTCTTGGAAACCATCCATCTCACCTTAAAACAATCCCAATCGACTCTTATAATATGAAATACTGATGTGAAATTCTCTTATTCCTCTCCTTTCTCCCTCAAACTCCCAACTCCATGTCTTAAAGAAAATCAAGTTACGGTTCATAATTCCAAGAGCAATCTCCTTTCAAGCAAAGCTATGAATTGTTAATTTATTATTATTATTATATATATATATATATATATATATATATATATATATATATATATATATATGAATGGTGAATTAAGATTGAGAATGGTTTTACGAAAGATGAAGAGATTTAACCTTGTGAACCTTTTTTTATGAAATTGTTGCTAATCATGATTTGAACTTGAGAATTGAGATTATTACTTGAATTATAAAATATTCTTATTACGAAATTATATTGGTACATGTTGGAGTCAAGAACTCATATTTCCTTTACGAAATCACCTTTTGTCATTCTAAACTTGATTTTGGTGAAAGAAGTAAATTACTACATCCCTTGGTTTTGTACAAATTGATACTTAATGTGAAATATTCAACCTTTAAGGTATGTTTAAATGTGTTTAAGTCTTCAGAATTGATGGGGCTAATGATGTACGAATATACGAAATCGATATGGCATGATATGTATGACTTGCAAGTCTTTGTATGATGATACCAACTATACGAGTGCCCCTATGAAAGACTTATTATATGTTAATGGTAAATGTTTATGAAAATGTAAGAATTGGGCTTAAATAAAATTATGTAGTTCATCGAGAAGGTGTAAGTCCTCGTGACCCAACGCCTGAAACTTATGTTTTGTCTATATAGGGGTTGTTCGCTCCTTCATGGGACAACCTGATGATGTTTTCCTCTATGAGGATGATATGATTTGATGGACAAATGATGTTTTATCTCAATCCATGCCACAAACATGAATTGAGGCTCCACCGGTTGGGTATGGACAGAACCCATATAGCCCTTGGGTTACTTATGCCGGTGAAACTACTTAATTCAGAACTAAATTTAACAAATGGTTATGTTGTATGCTTTTGAGTAGCTTGTCCCATATTTTACTGAATCGGCTTATGTTAAGAATTTTATGACTTGCTTTATAAACTACTTTTTTCCTTTCCCTCGGTTGCATCCCAATACTCGTCATACTGACCATTCCTGGACACTACATTATTTCATGATGTAGGTTCGAAGGTATTTTCTCGTGGTTCTGTGCAGCATTAGTATTCTTCGGGAAAACTTTAGCTTTGGTGAGCCCTCCATTCTCCGTAAGGGATAGTCCATTTGAGGTCTAGACCTTGTCTCAATATTTATGGTATAGTCGGGGCCTTTTCTCGACATAATTAATAAGTCAGGTTAAGAGAGGCTTCATAGACCTATGTAAATGTTAGTTTCAATCATTTTAAAGATGTTTCAATCTTGTTCAGTTACTTTAAAATTCAGCATATTTATGTGTTAATGAGTTAAGTATATATGAAATGTGTTCCATTTCTTCAATTTCCTTTATGATTTTAAATATTTTTTCTGCACCTAGTAATGGAATGCGCATTATGAATACTAATAGGTTCTCTCGGGCCTTAATAGTTTCGGGTATTTGTTACGTCCAAGGCTTAGTCTTGGGTCATGACAAATTTGGTATCAAAGCACAAAGTTTAAGTGTCCTAGGGTGTTTATGAAGTCGTTTATAGTAGAATCTTGATTGTGGGTATGTCCATACCATAATTATAATCAGGAGGCTACATGAAATTTAGAAAATATTCCCATTCTTTCATACTCTAGATCGTGTAATAGAGTTGTCCATAACAAACTTACCTAGATTCCTGCTTGGCTCTAATTTGGCTAACTATGCCTCGTTGTTGAGGTGGTAGAAGTGCAAAAGCTCAGATTCCTAATGATGTGATCCTTTCATATTGTGTTATCAAAAAGTTACAAAACTGTACAAGGACTTGAGAGGAGTCCATTAATGCATCAAAGTCTATTGATTTTATGCGTATGCATCTATCTTCATGAATCGTGTGGTTGAGTAAAGGTGAGACGTATATTCAAACCTTTTCAAAAACATTATTATAGATGACTTGCATTTGGGGGAAAGGTATATAGCTCAATGTTGGGGTAATATTGCCACCCAAGATATAGTATAAATTAAGGTATTATAATAAGCTATAAGCAATAAAATGATTCTAGAGCTAGAAATATGGAGTCATAAATTTAGAAGCCAGAGAGTGGGGCTAGTAATTGACCAGAGAATGTAGCTATATCCATGTATTCAGTAAGTAAGTGATGGGGGTTGTATGCCCTTGTAGTGTTGGCTAAGGTGTAGCAATGATTTGTAAATTTTTTGGTAGTTAATAGAGAGGGAGAGAGTGGTTAGCTAAGGTGAGTTAGGATATATTCAAACTAGGGGAGAATCTCACAACGACTTTTCATTTTGGTAGTAAATATCAAGTATATGTTGTGAGTAAAAGGATATAGTAGTTAAGAATTATTTTATCTAAGCTTCACCTCGTTATTTTTTGTAGGATGGAAACCCTGGATGCTTGTGGAACTATGAAGGGAGTTTAAAGGTATGTATGGATAAGTAGATATGAAGTATGAATGGAGAATGTATTAATGGACTATAAGTTTAAGATCGACCATTGTGATCGTGCGGTTTTAGTAGGCCAGTGTTTCTTGATTTTCTTATATAGTAATTGTAAGATAGTATAGTATGTGAGATGATGTGTAATAATTCTTAAGGTGCAGTAGTAATATTGTGGAAAAATAAAAGATGTTCTTGTAATCCATATTTAGGTGGAAGAAAAAATTAAGATTGATTATTTCGCCAAAAAATAAATTTTGGTGGGCTAATATTTTTTGGGTTTTGTCTGCCAGCTATGAGCTAGTATAGTATGTAAGATATTTCTTTGGAAATCCATTTTTGGTACTAGATACTAGGTTGAACTTTAGGTGTTGTCTGTAGTGAAAAGAATGGTAGCTTGAGGATGGTAGCACAGACATTGTGGAAATGGACCTATTAGGCTAGATATTGTGTGTGGAATAGTTTAAGTTGGTATCTCTTGGCAAGTTTGAATATGGACACATGATTGATATGAGGACTAGTGTTGAAACAATGAATTGTGGCTAAGTAAATAGATTGATAAGAGCCTTAGGTTAGTAAGAACAAGGCGTACTCGACTTTAAGTTTACAAGTCTTATGGGTACCTAGTTAGTATTCTTGAGTTGCTTCATATGGAAGAGGATAAGTGGTTATTACTTGGTGTTCATTCGAATTGAATAAGGGAATTATAGATATAAATAGACAATATTGAGCCTCTTGGTGTAGGTTTAAATTCCTTTGAACTTGGCAGATATGAGATTAAAGGGGTAATACTAGTAGACTAAGAAGAGGAGGCTAGATTGTTAACTATTAGAGAAAGTGGATATGTATACCTATGAAAAATTAAGTTATATGATTGTGACTTTGGAGGCTAGAGAAAGTTGAGAGAAGTATCTTTGAAGGAATGTCCTAGAAATAAGTTGGCATCTTCCAAATACAGTTTATCAGGATAGGTTTGGCATAATTATGTATAGTGATACCCCCACCATACCAAGTGTTATGCTTATAGCTCAGTTGAGAGAATAAGTCCACAGACCTAAGATAGAGACCTTTGATCTAAGAGGGAGATGAAAAGGTATTGATTCAAGGAAAGTCTTGATATTTATAGTTATGACGAGTTTCAGAAAAGATATATGATGTGTGCCTTAGTGATCCATTCTTATCTAGTGTATTCCTCGCATTTCAGCCTAAGATGACCCCCTATCCATGTATTATTCCTTCTATCCATGCATATGTCTAAGGACCGAATTTTCTTTATAGTCTCTGGTCTATGACCTGTCCCTCAGGTTAGAAGAAATGGCGTCTCTCAGAGATTCAAATTTTTTCTCTAAGGGCCCGTTTGGGATTGCTGGGAGAAAACTGTTTATTTGATAAGAGCTTTTATAAAATGGATTTTAAATTCTCTTTTCTCCTCTTCAGTTATAAAAAGGATGAGGTTCATTTAAAAATCTTCCTAGGGTTACCTCATGGCTTGGAAGTAATGGAAAGGAGGGGGTTTCACGTCAATAGGGTAAAATCCAAGGATTTTTTATTGATTGCATGTCAATATTCACCTTGACGGAGTCAAAACCCGCGTTCATGCCTTCGTAGCAGCTGCTTGGCGTCCAGGTAGGCTAGGTTTAACTTTGTAGTTTAGACCTAGATTAGAAAGCATAAGCATAACGTAGATTCACAGGAGATTGCATTCTTAGGCCTTCGGGCACGGAGTTTGGATAGATAAAATGGATTAACCCAGATAATTAGGTGGGGAAAATGGTTGTTATGATTATATTATTGATTTGATTTATTGAATTATGTGTTGTATAGTTATTTTTCATCCATGTTTGGTTAATAATAGTGTAGTACCCAGAAATTGGGGGAAACTTAATTAAATGCTTATTCATTATAGGTGATTGGTGTTGGTAGATTCTGAAGAATCTATGGTGGTAACTAAAGGAATGAGATATTGGTAAGGTTTCAAATAGAAGGATGAATAGTTGAGGGTGGGTTATGCCACCGAATATGTACATGTGCAAAGGGTAGGTAATGGTTTTAATGTAGTTGAAACCCAATGTGTATTATATGTGCATGATAAATAATTTTTAGTATTGCTTATACAATGCATGTTCAAGAAAAGTGAATCACTGTTTGATATCCTAAATGTTAATTACATGCAATGAACTTCTATGAAAGATTGTTGGATTTTACATGTATTGTTCTTTATCATTGTGGTTGTGATTATTGTGATATCTGTTATTATTGTAGAATGTACTAGAATTTGGACATCTCCACGGGATTGATGATATAATATTGGCAGACACTTGATGTCTAGGATTTGAATACATGTACAAGGACTTGTCCTCTGCAGGTCATGACTAGTGGGCACACACATAAGACCCTTAGTATGTGTGTACAAGGTTCAAGTGAGAGTGACAGTTCCTTGAGTGAACTGGAGATTATGTGTTTCATGATTTTATTAGTTCCTTGAGTGAACCAGGCTTACTTATTGTCATTATATATGGGTTCCCTGAGTGAACCAGGTCTATATGCTTAATTGCCAAGGTGGATTCTTGTGTAAATCGGGATGCATGATATGGTTGTTGTTACTGCGTATCCTTGAGTGGTCCGGGTTAATTGCACGTTGGGATTTAGCTCTATGTTTTCTATTACTTGTGCAATTGGGACATGATTTATATGTAGTTGCGTCATAGTTGTTGATTTGGAGTTTTATTGTTAGTCCTTAGTTGACTTGACTGGTTATCCTTGTTGACTCTTTTTACTAAACTTCATGTTATACTTATTTACAAGGTTAAGTATTATGAACTTGAAAGATAGTTGCATGGTAGGGATTCAGGAATGTTAATCTGTTATGTGCTTATATTGGCTATGTGTGTCAGAGAGTATGAGGTGGGTAGTAATGTATTACTTAAGTTGTTGTCTATGTTGACCCTCACTAGATAGGAGTCCGTGATTGTATGTGGTGATATGCTAGGTGGTCTAGCGGTTATTGTATTTCGGGCAGGGAAGGCGGGTGTCACTATCTTCTAGATTGTGCTTGTAGACTTAAATAAACCGAAGGATGCTAGAGTGTCAAGGTATGACTGGGTTTGTGGAACAAGGCTAAGGGTATAAATTGTGATTCGTTAGGGTAATGAACCTTGAGGGCTGGAATGGTAGAACTCGAAGATAAATTATGGAGTGAGTTTGATTTACCAAGTGATGGATACTTGGTGTATAAAGGTTGTTAATGTCCAAGCGACAACAACCTGTTACATGTATGGTTCGATAATAGTCCATAAATGATATGTTTCTTTTCGAATGTTTATGTGATTTAATTTGGGTCGACCAATGATGCTTACCAGTACGTGTGGTTTTGTACTGATACTACACTTGCTATACCCTTTTTGGGGTATAGTATGATTACAGGATCAATAGGTGTTTCTGGCTTGACACGGTAAAGATCTCCAGCAGCTTCTGTATTTGTTCTCATGGTAGAAACTGGGTCTTTGTTGTACTCTCTTCTAGCCGTTCTTGTACCTGTTGAGACTAGTTCCTAGGGAAGGGTTGCGTTTCATGGAAAGGTTTCAGTTGTAATTAAAGTTTTGCAAATTGTTTATTGTAATATTAAAGGCTTTTTCCTTAATTTCTTATCGACTTTCGCATATCTTTTGAATGGGTGGTAAGGGTTCTCCTATCTAGGTGCATTTGAGTAGGTGTCTGCACGATCCAGTTAGTTGTGTCATGACACATTGTTAATGTTATGTTATTATGACAATCTTTTGTATGCCTCTATGAACACTATAAGTACAGGCATGGGAGCTAATAATGTATACAGTTGAAATACTTGGACACTTGAACAGTTGGAAGAATCAGAAAACTCTCCTCTTGTCTCTAATATATTTTCTACTTTCTTGCTTATATTGTTCTCTTTTAGCTTAGTTTTAAAACAACTTCTTTATTATCGAGTACTTTTAATTATTTTTCAACAAGTGAGAATGTGAGATTGGTTATACACTATAGTAATTATCAGGAGTGTTATAGTAAAAGTATTATTTTATTTATTACTTGACTTCGTAAGAGGTGTGTCAAATCAAAATTGGACAAATAAATACAAACAGAGGGAGTTGTTATAATGTCAAAATCAATCAATTATTAGCCATTTGTAAATACAAAGAACATATTAGATAAAATATTCTTGGTAGGCGTTTGGACATGCAATATGAAAATCATAGATGTCGAATTTTCTTGACTTCTTCGAGTGTTAATTTTTTTTATATTTTCAACTCTTTTTATGAAAATTTTAGATCCACCACTGTTGTCGTTTATACGAACAAACAAAAATTGAAATATGATTTTGACTTTGAATACAAAAAAAAAAAAAATCAAAATAAACCAAAGGAGGGAAAAAAATCTCGGTAATCAATTCGAAACTCTAGTACTTATTGTTAATGTAGCTTTACAATTATTGTTAGCAAAATGGGGGATGACGGAGTTAGCAGGCGTTAACTTTTTCCAATAATTGTTTTTTATTTTTAATTCCTTTTAATAATACATTAATCACATAATAAATCCTAACCATCTAATATTTCTTTGGACATGTCACATGTGGCATAAATCCAATAAGGCATTGAGCATTACTGGACATAATGCTACTGGGGGGGATCTCATCCCTTAAATTACATATAGGAATATCTTCCATTAAAGATAAATTATTAACTTGTGAATCCAAATCTACTTTGAATTTTGAAATTTTGTTATCACTTATGGAAATCTCTTAAAGATGGAGAATAGTATTTATGGAAAAACAAATATTGTATAAAACTTATAACATTTCTAATAATGAAGGGATTGTACAAATCATCTATATTCACATATGTATTAGAATTTGTGCTTTCACATACAACTATATTTATGTATATGATAATGAGATTTTGGGTTCAATCATAGGAAAAGAAAATGGCAGAGAATTTCAACTATAATAATTTTGAAGATTGTTGTTCACCAATATGGTTTAAAGTTTCACTAGATCTAGTTCTTGAAGCTTCTAAAGAAGCCGGGAGAGCAAAAAAATCCAGAATTGAGGATGTTGATGTGATAGGTGATGCACTGTCTAAGCTACAATTAATTGGAGAAAAAATTCAAATAGAGAAACAGGCTGACATTATTAGCAGTGTCGAAGGTAAGATGTTAAGCTTATGGAGTTTAAATTCTAGGAAACATAGTTTATTGGATTCTTGATAAATATTTATACATATTAAGTTGATTTTTAAAATATAGATAGGATCAGTGCCAAAACTCGATTATATCTAGCTCATAGACAAAATTCTAGCTTCGACCCTAATTAGTGGAGGCAACGGTAAATTTTTATATTTATAGATTACATATTAGGCAGATTTTTAAACATATCTATAAGATTTGAGTCAAAGTTAATGGGTTCTATCAAATAGCAAACAAAACTCTAACTCTGATCCTAAGTAACATAGGCAAAGGAAAGATTTTATATTTATTGGATTCTTGTTAAATATTTATACATAATGAGTGAATTTTCAAACATATATTCAGGATTTGAGTCAAAGATGTTCAATTCTGTCATATCCATGGAAGAAAATCTAGTTTTACCGTGATTAGCGGAGGCAAAGGTATTATTTTATGTTTATGCATTCTAAATTTTAAAAAATGCTTATTGGATTATTTGTAAATTATATATGCATAGTAAGTAGATTTTTAAGAACATATTTATGATTTGAGCCAGAGTTATTATGTTTTGCTTAACCTGTAGATGAATTTATTCCTTTGAACCTGATTGACGGAGGTGAATAAGATTTTACTTTATGAATCCTAAATTTTTGAAAAATTAATTTAATGAGTTATTGATAAATTATTTATCCATATTAGGTGATTTTTTTATGTACATATATACAATTTGTGATAAAGCTCCTGGGTTCGTATGAACTAGTAAATGAATCTAGGACTCTTACCCTGATTAGCGAAGGTAAAGGTAAGATTTTAACGTTTATGAATTTTGAATTGTAGAAAAAAATAGTTTATTAGGTTATAAATAAATTATTTACAGATAATAAGTAAATTCTTAAACAAATATACACGATTTGAGCCACAATTGTTGGGTTCTAAAGAGCTCGTAGGTGAAACTCTAGCTGCGCCAGCAATCATTAGCTTAGAGAAGGAAAGCCCAGTTGAGGTTGAACAAGAATTTGAACAACCTAGTAACGAAAAAGATGGCGTGAAAGAGAAGAGAAAAAGAAAAAGTTTTGATGATTCTTGGTTGCCAGCTGGATGGAAAAAGATTGAAAAATGTCGCAAAAATGGAAAACGTGCTGGCCAAATTGAAAAGGTATGTAAAACAATCTTTTATTTTGAGATGTTCCGCCTAAAGGGCTCTTTATTTAAGTATCACAATAAGTTAACTGAATATTTGTATAATATTTGGTCGTTATCTTCAGCTTGCATAAAACTTAGTATAATTTATACTATAGTTGGTATCTTTTTCTTATCCTGCATACGTTTCAAAATAAGTTATGCTATATCTGGTCATTTTTTGTGCTATAAGTAATATATGCATAAATTAATTGACAATCTATGTATTATATTTTACATGATGAATAATGAAAAATATTTCACATATTTAGTAATATATGGATTAAACAATCGATACACAAAAGTCCTCATACTCAAGATTAAATAGTTCAAAATTTATTTCATTTTAAAGGTTAAGATTCTTTTTTCAATTACACATGGCATTTACATTACTATCCATGTATATCTATGTAACACTCCGTATTTTTTTTCTAATCTCACTTGATACCATGGGGTCATATCTACCTAGGTGTTGAGATGTCATGAGTATGTGTTTTATAGTGTCATTGGTGAAACATTTGATATCGGACCAAAAATGTGCGATTAGACCTTTGTAGGAGGTGTTTTGTGGTTTCGTGAAGCATTTGGTTGATACCGCGTACACATTCTAACCTCATTTGGTGACTTGGAGTCATGTTTACTTGATGATTAAGATCACTAAGTAAGTATTTTGTAGTGTTTTGATAAGGTATTGGACGATATGCAAGTATCAGAGAAGTGGCAGAAAAATTCAGCAAGGTGCTGAAACTTGCGCCACTACCCTGTTTCAGGGGTGTGGCGCAAGCCACCTGAATTCAGAGGAGGCTCATTTCTTGCGCCACAGCCTGCTTTGCAGCTAGTGGCGCAAGGCACAAACATTATGCCTTTCCGGACCCGTTTTGTAACGCAATTCTACGACGCTTCTTGGATGGTTTCTTTTGGTTCTTTGGAGTTCTTTGAGAATTGTTAAAGCTTCAAACACTTCAATACACTCCTACATATTCCTACATGATCAAATCATGAAACATTAATAGTGATCCAAAATGTCTAATGAAGCCACGGACGACTAGAATTCCTATTTTTGCGATCGAAACGACGAATGAGAATCTCGTAAGAGAATATTGTAGTGACATTATGGAATTATGTAAACATGAGATATATGGTGAATAATACATGAAATTTTATGGGTTACATGGATATGTGTTATTGGGCCCAAAGTTAGGTCCAAATTGGAATTAAAAGACTTGGCCCAAAGAGCAAAAAGACCCATTCTTCCACTTTGACCACATTAAATGCCAAAGAAATGGCTAAGAATGACTTGGGGTCTATATAAAGGCTCCAAGATCAGATTTTTAATCATTCAAAGCTCTCATGCCTTTAAGATATTTTCTCCAACATTTCTTTAAGTTCCAAACCCTAAAGCAAAATATTCCCTTGGACTCCTTGGACAAGATCATCCTATTCCAAGCCTTGGTAAGTATTTATTCTCATGGATTAACATATTATATGCATGGGAGATTATGTATATTATGATAGCTGTGTTGGCAAGATGGTGAATAGTGTATTTTTGCTTTTGGTAAAAGATGTGCTATCTTGGTGATTTGAACTTGAATTTGGACTTGTGCCTTTGATGAAAGAGCATGGTATGGATAAAATATGAACATGTATGGTGTTATTTTTGGTATTAAACTTGATCTTGTCTATAAGTGGAAATTGTGGGATTTTGGCCGATATGTGTTATGAGTTGTATTAAGGTCATTTGATGGGTTATTTGTGATGTGTTATGGATAAGAAAGTGTAAAGGAGAAGTGTTGTGGTGAAATGTATCAATTATCATGTATTGGTCAACGTTGGGAATATTATGGAATTTTTGGAATAATAGTATGATCAATGATTTTGTCAAGGAGAAATGGCATGTTTAAAGACAAACATGTAACTCATTGACATTGTATGCATTTGTAAAGTAATTGGTGGTTAATGTGAATTTTGTTATGCATTTGTGTTGTAGAGTGACACATAAAGAAGGAGCGGGACTATTGTATGCACCTCTAGGATTATATATTCGTATTGCGAATCCAAGGTATGTAAGGTTACTTTGTCTGTATCTTTCTGCGACAAATAGTGTTCACATTGACATGTCACTAGTCCTATCCCGAAATGTGCTAAGGTATTCCATATCCGGTTAGCAATGGTCATTGTTATAAATTTCCTACTCTTTGATCATTTGTGAATCTCATGTCTTATATTCATGGTTAATGTTCCAAAAGGTCAACTAAGGTCATGTTCCAATGTTCCAATAGTGATTATACTTATGCCTCTTGTTCATAGATTGTTGTCTAATGGTTCCCATGGTGTTATGATTCTAATAATGTTATGTTGCCAAGTTATTCACATGGTTCTCACTCATTAGTTAATGATCCAAAGCTTCCAACAATGTTATGTTCCAAAGTTCAAAGTGATGATATGACTATCCTAGTATCAATCTCAAAGTAATGAATAAAGTAATGCAAATGTGGTCAATGATCAAGTAAGGGTGGCAAGTCTAGGGGCATAAGCCTAGCTCGACTCGATCCCGATGCATTGATTTATGGGTAGCAGGTCTAGGGGCATAAGCCTAGCTCAACCCGATCCCAACATGATGATATGATATAAAAAGATCCACTGATCAGTGGGGCCCGGGTACATTGTGACATATGTATTGACAAGCAAGCTTTGAATGTAAAGAAAATAATGAATGTAATGAAAGCAATACACATGGTTTCCTAAAATGCAAAATGGTGACTTATTCACATTGATTATTCATATGTTTTGAGTTCATTGAAATAATCATGTATTGTACAGTTTCATTTGAGCCTTGCATACTCATTACTTATTTTGTACTGACCCCTCTTGGGGAATTTACCTTACTTGCTGTAGGCGCAGACACTAGTAGGCCTCCACAGTAGGTTGCCAGTCGTTGCAGATCATTGGTGAGCTCCAGTTAATTCGGGGCTTCTCCTAGTCAGAGTGTATATATGTTTTGGTAATGTACATATTGTGTAAAGCGGGGACTTGTCCCGACTTATGGTTCATTTTGGTCAATGCTCTTGTTAGAGGCTTTTGTAGACGGATGTGGGTGTATCAATGTAAAGGCTTATGTTGTGTTGACTGGATGGCCTCAACGGCCAAGTTTCATATGTATGTCTATATATGTCTCATGTTTTCTGTTATTTGTCTTTCAAGTTCTTACGTAATGGTGGTGATGCTTATGTTATGCACATGGTTGAACATAGGCAAAGGTTGGTTCTCTCGGGCCTTATCGGCTACGGGTGCCAATCATGTCTCGATGGGATTCGGGGCGTGACAAAAGTGGTATCAGAGCAGGTCGTTCTAAGGGTGTCTACAAAGCCGTGTCTGAGTAGAGTCTTACTTATCGATGTGTTGTGCACCACATTTATAAGTAGGAGGCTACGGGACATTTAGGATGTTGTTTCTTTTCTTCATTCTAGATCGTGCAATAGAGCCAATGTTGTAAGTTGCATTGTATCTGATCTTGGTAGTTGTTTTTCTTTGGTATAGTCAAAATGCCGAACACTAGAAGAGGTCGCGGAAAAAGTAAGAGGATTGATAAAATTTCCGGTGAAGGAAATAGTATACCACCACCTGATGAAGTTAATCAAGGTGATACTGAGCATGAATTTGTGTCACGAGCTTCCTCCACTCCCTCTGTACCAGAAGAGTCGAGTAGGAGAGGCGTACCTGTAGAACCACCAGTCAATACTACGGACCAGGATCTTAGAAATGCAGTTCATATGTTAACACAGTTAGTGGCATCCCAGAGTCAAGGACGAGCTGGTCCAATGACACATGATGATGATGCGGCTAGAATAGCAAGTCGCAGAACACAGGATTTCCTCAAATTGGACCTTCCTATTTTCACAGGGTCAGATCCACAGGACTTCGTGGATCAAATTCAGAGGGCCTTGGAAGTTATGCATGTGACAGGGGTAGAGACAGTTGAACTTGCTGCGTACAGGTTGAAAGGAGAGGCAATATTATGGTATGAGGATTGGAAGAAATCCCGTGACATTGGTGCAAATCCACCTACGTGGGAAGAGTTTAAAGTGGCTTTACTTGACCATTACTTTGCCTATGAGATCCATGAGGCGCGTGCGGATCAATTCCTAAATCTTCGTCAAGGAAATTTGAGCGTCAGAGAATATAGCTTGCAATTTAATTCCTTGGCTCGATATGCGCCAAACGTTGTGGCTACGATGACAGACAGGGTCCATAGATACGTGGACAGGCTAGAGCCATATTTGGTACGGGATTGGACCATTGCGGCCTTGAATAAGGACATGGACATAGCAAAAATCCAGGCCTTTACTCAGAAAATGGAAGACCAACGATAGAGGAGAAAGGTACATGAATTTGATAGGGGACAGTCCAAAAGGGCTAGACCTATAGGACCACCTATGATGTCCCAAGGAGGATCTAGGCCCTGCATGTTTCCTAGACCACCTAGACCGTTGTTCTCTTATTCTACAGGGGGTGCTTATTCTCAGTCTCGAGGGTTTAGAGGTGGTTCAGCTGGGCAGAGTAATGGAGTTCATGGGTCACAGGCAGCAGGTTTTCCTCGTCAGCAGTGTCAATACTGTGGGCGTATTCATACAGGCACATGTCGGTCAGGAACGAATGTTTGCTTTTGGTGTGGTATGCGAGGGCATTATGCGAGAGATTGTCCATAGAGGAGCATAGGTGGTATAACACGACCGGCTGGGTTGGCTATTGCATCATCAACATCGGTTCCTTCACTGGGTAGAGGTGTACAGCCTATGGGCCACGGTAGGGGTGCCATA
Source organism: Capsicum rhomboideum (assembly GCA_031232105.1). Taxonomy (NCBI): domain Eukaryota; kingdom Viridiplantae; phylum Streptophyta; class Magnoliopsida; order Solanales; family Solanaceae; genus Capsicum; species Capsicum rhomboideum. The sequence goes on along the minus strand of CP124719.1, from coordinate 38,037,694 downwards.
GGAGCAGCCAGTACTAGCGGGGTCCAAAATCGCACTTATGCTTTGGTGGACCGCCAGAATTCAGAGGCTTCCCCTGATGTTGTCATAGGTACATTATCCATATTCTCACATAATGTATACGCACTGATTGATCCAGGTTCTACATTTTCCTATGTTACCCCATTGGTTGCTGCGAAATTTGCAAAGGCCCCAAAATTATTAATTAAATCAATTGAAGTGTCTACACCGGTGAATATATTATTGCAAAGAGAGTTTATCGCAATTATGTGGTAACGGTGTGTGGTCATGATACACTGGCCGATCTCATTGAACTAGACATGGTAGATTTTGACGTGATAATGGGAATGGATTGGTTGGCTTCGTGTTATGCTATGGTAGATTGCCAGGCCAAGAAGGTACGATTTTGTTTTCCGCAGGAAAATGTTCTAGAATGGCAGGGTAATGTAGGGGCACCACGAGGCAGATTTATTTCCTATTTGAAAGAAAGGAAAATTATTGCCAAGGGATATATATGTCATTTGGTACGAGTAAAAGATAATGATGTGGAACCATTAACTCCATAGTCAGTACCGGTAGTCAATGAATTTCTAGATGTGTTCCCAGAGGATCTTCCAGGCTTACCCCCAGAACGGGAAGTAGAATTTGGCATTGATGTTATTCCGGGCACTCAGCCCATTTCTATTCCTCTATATAGAATGGCTCCAGCAGAATTGCGTGAATTGAAGAAGCAATTGAAGGATTTGTTGGACAAAGGATTCATTAGGCCTAGTATGTCTCCATGGGGTGTACCGGTATTATTTGTGTGAAAGAAAGATGGCACCTTGAGAATGTGCATCGACTATCGATAGTTGAATAAGGTAACAATCAAGAACAAATATCCCCTTCCTCGCATTGATGATTTGTTTGATCAGTTATAGGGTGCCAAATGTTTTTTGAAAATTGACTTGAGGTCGGGTTACCATCAAGTCAGAGTTAGAGAGGAGGATGTACCCAAGACAGCTTTTCAAACACGGTATGACCATTATGAATTTTTAGTTATGTCATTTGGACTAACAAATGCACCGGCTGTGTTTATGGATTTGATGAATAGGGTGTTTAATCCATTCTTAGACGTGTTCGTGACAGTATTTATAGATGATATCCTTGTCTATTCAAGATCACCAGAATACCACGCTAATCATTTACGGCAAGTGTTATAAATCCTCCATGAGCGTAAGTTGTATGCAAAATTCTCCAAATGTGAGTTTTGGTTAAAATCAGTTGCATTCTTGGGCCACATTGTGTCAGATGAAGGGATCCAGGTTGATACACAAAAGATAGAAGCAGTGAAAAACTAGCCAAGACCTACAACACCCACAGAGATTCGCAGTTTTCTGGGTTTGGCAGGTTATTACTGAAGATTTATAGAAGGGTTTGCTTCTATTGCAGCACCATTAACAAAGTTAACTCATAAGGCAGTTAAGTTTCAATGGAATGATGCATGTGAAAGAGGGTTTCAAAAATTGAAAGATAAGTTGACTTCCACACTAGTGTTAGTACTTCCTGAAGGCACAGAGGGCTATGCAGTGTATTGTGATGCTTCTGGGATTAGTCTCGGATGTGTGTTGATACAGCATGGTAGGGTGATAGCATATGCCTCACGACAGTTGCGGCCACATGAGAAAAATTATCCCACTCATGACCTTGAATTGGCAGCGGTAGTGTTTGCTTTAAAGATATGGCGTCATTATCTGTATGGAGTTTATGTTGATATTTATACGGATCACAAAAGTTTACAATATATCTTTAAGCAAAAGGAACTCAACCTAAGGCAACGAAGATGGTTAGAGCTCTTGAAAGACTATGATGTCGATATTTTATACCATCCAGGGAAGGCAAATGTAGTAGCGGATGCATTGAGCCGCAAGGCAACGGGAGTCACTAGTGATCAATTGACGGAAAAGAAGGAGATAATCAAAGACTTACATCAGTTAGCGAGCTTGGGAGTTCGCCTTATTGAATCCTCAGATGAGGGAGTTATTGTGCGAAATGCAGCAGAATCCTCCTTAATAGCTGAAGTGAAGAGAAGCAGTTTGCGGATTCTATGTTATTACAGCTAAAGGAAAATGTACAGCAGAATTTGACCAAGGCATTTGTCTTACACAAGAAGGGGTGCTACAATGTCAAGGGAGATTATGTGTACCGGACGTAGATGAGCTGAGGACACGAATAATGATAGAGGTGCACCATTCGCGCTATTCCATTCATCCGGGTGCTACTAAAATGTACCATGAATTGAAAGAAGTGTATTGGTGGGGCAACATGAAAAAGAACATTGTAGAATTTGTCGCGCAATGCCCGAATTGTCAACAAGTGAAAGTGGAACATCAGAAATCGGGAGGTTACATACAATGTATCAATCTTCCAGTCTGGAAATGAGATATGATTAATATGGATTTCATTACGGGTTTGCCTAGTACATTGCGGAAGTTTGATTCTATATGGGTCATAGTGGACAGGCTTACCAAGTCAGCGCATTTTCTACCGATCAAGATGACCTATACAGCTGAGGATTATGCGAAGTTGTATGTGAAAGAGATAGTACGATTGCATGGTATTCCACTTTCTATTATATCAGACAAAGGAGCACAGTTCACAGCACACTTTTGGAGATCTTTTTAGCAGAGTCTGGGTACACGGGTGAATTTGAGTACGGCTTTCCATCCCCAGACTGATGGACAAGCAGAATGTACTATTCAGACACTTGAAGATATGCTGCGAGCTTGCGCATTAGATTTTCAAGGCAGTTGAGATGACCATTTGCCTCTTATTGAATTTGCTTACAATAATAGCTATCATTCAAGTATTAAAATGGCACCTTATGAAGCTTTGTACGGAAGGAAATGTAGATCACCAATTGGATGGTTTGAAGTAGGTGAAACTGCTTTACTTGGGCCAGATATTGTTCATCAGGCTATGGAGAAAGTTAAAGTGATCCAACAGCGGTTACAAACAGCTCAAAGTCGTCACAAGTCATATGCCGATGTTCGAAGAAGAGGACTTGAATTCGCCATAGGTGATTGGGTATTTTTAAAGGTGTCACCTATGAAAGGGGTAATGCGGTTCGGAAAGAAAGGGAAATTGAGTCCACGTTACATAGGCCCATATGATATCATTAGAAGATTTGGGCAAGTTGTGTATGAGTTGGCACAACCCCAAGAACTTTCCTCAGTCCATTCAATATTTCATGTTTCGATGCTTCAAAAATGCATGGGAGATCCATCCCGTATTGTTCCCATAGAGGATGTTCAAGTTACAGAGGATCTCACTTATACAGAGGTACCCATTGCTATCCTGGATCGACAAGTAAAGAGATTGAGGAATAAATACATAGCCTCCATGAAAGTCCTTTGGAGAAATCAACAAATAGAGGAGATCACATGGGAAGCGGAAGAAACGATGAAATCCAAGTATCCCCATCTATTTCAAATGGACCAAGAAGTTCACAGTGCAGAGGTGGAACAATAACAAGTAATTATTTAAAAGCATTATATGTATGTGTATACATATGTTAAAGTAAAGATGTATTGGTTATATAGAAGACGATGTTGTTAACATTCGAGGACGAATGTTTCTAAGGGGGGGAGAATGTAACACCCCATATTTTTTTCTAATCTCACTTGATACCTTGGGGTCATATCTACCTAGGTGTTGAGGTGCCATGAGTATGTGTTTCATAGTGTCATTGGTGAAACATTTGATATCGGACCAAAAATGTGCGATTAGACCTTTGTAGGAGGTGTTTTGTGGTTTCGTAAAGCATTTGGTTGATACCCCGTACACATTATAACCTCATTTGGTGACTTGGAGTCATGTTTACTTGATGATTAAGATCACTAAGTAAGTATTTTGTAGTGTTTTGATAAGGTATTGGACGATATGCAAGTATCGGAGAAGTGGCCGAAAAATTCATCAAGGTGCTGAAACTTGCGCCACTACACGGTTTCAGGGGTGTGGTGCAAGCCATCTGAATTCAGAGGAGGCTTATTTCTTGCGCCACAGCCTGCTTTGCAGCTAGTGGCGCAAGGCACAAACATTATGCCTTTCCGGACCCGTTTTGTAACGCAATTCTACGACGCTTCTTGGATGGTTTCTTTTGGTTCTTTGGAGTTCTTTGAGCATTGTTAAAGCTTCAAACACTTCAATAAACTCCTACATATTCCTACATGATCAAATCATGAAACATGAATAGTGATCCAAAATGTCTAATGAAGCCACGGGCGACTAGAATTCCTATTTTTGCGATCAAAACGATGAATGAGAATCTCGTAAGAGAATATTGTCGTGACATTATGGAATTATGTAAACATGAGATATATGGTGAATAATACATGAAATTTTATGGGTTACATGGATATGTGTTATTGGGCCCAAAGTTAGGCCCAAATTGGAATTAAAAAACTTTGCCCAAAGAGCAAAAAGACCCATTCTTCCACTTTGACCACATTAAATGCCAAAGAAATGGCTAAGTATGACTTGGGGTCTTTATAAAGGCCCCAAGATCATATTTTTAATCATTCAAAGCTCTCATGCCTTTAAGATATTTTCTCCAACATTTCTTTAAGTTCCAAACCCTAAAGCAAAATATTCCTTTGGACTCCTTGGACAAGATCTTCCTATTCCAAGCCTTGGTAAGTATTTATTCTCATGTATTAACATATTATATGCATGGGAGATTATGTATATTATGATAGCTGTGTTGGCAAGATGGTGAATAGTGTATTTTTGCTTTTGGTAAAAGATGTGCTATCTTGGTGATTTGAACTTGAATTAGGACTTGTGCCTTTGATGAAAGAGCATGGTATGGAAAAAATATGAACATGTATGGTGTTATTTTTGGTATTAAACTTGTTCTTGTCTATAAGTGGAAATTGTGGGATTTTGGCCGATATGTGTTATGAGTTGTATTAAGGTCATTTGATGGGTTATTTGTGATGTGTTATGGATAAGAAAGTGTAAAGGAGAAGTGTTGTGGTGAAATGTATCAATTATCATGTATTGGTCAATGTTGGGAATATTATGGAATTTTTGGAATAATAGTATGATCAATGGTTTTGTCAAGGGGAAATGGCATGTTTAAAGACAAACATGTAACTCATTGACATTATATGCATTTGTAAAGTAAGTGGTGGTTAATGTGAATTTCGTTATGCATTTGTGTTGTAGAGTGACACATAAAGAAGGAGCGGGACTATTGTATGCACCTCTAGGATTATATATTCGTATTGAGAATCCAAGGTATGTAAGGTTACTTTGTCTGTATCTTTCTGCGGCAAATAGTGTTCACATTGACATGTCACTAGTCCTATCCCGAAATGTGCTAAGGTATTCCATATCCGGTTAGCAATGGTCATTGTTATAAATTTCCTACTCTTTGATCATTTGTGAATCTCATATCTCATATTCATGGTTAATGTTCCAAAAGGTCAACTAAGGTCATGTTCCAATGTTCCAATAGTGATTATACTTATGCCTCTTGTTCATAGATTGTTGTCCAATGGTTCCCATGGTGTTATGATTCTAATAATGTTATGTTGCCAAGTTATTCACATGGTTCTCACTCATTGGTTAATGATCCAAAGCTTCCAACAACGTTATGTTCCAAAGTTTAAAGTGATGATATGACTATCCTAGTATCAATCTCAAAGTAATGAATAAAGTAATGCAAATGTGGTCAATGATCAAGTACGGGTGACAAGTCTAGGGGCATAAGCCTAGCTCGACTCGATCTCGATGTATTGATTTATGGGTGGCAAGTCTAGGGGCATAAGCCTAGCTCGACTCGATCCCTATGCATTGATTCATGGGTAGCAGGTCTAGGGGCATAAGCCTAGCTCGACCCGATCCCAACATGATGATATGATATAAAAAGACCCACTGATCAGTCGGGGCCCGGGTACATTGTGACATATGTATTGACAAGCAAGCTTTGAATGTAAAGAAAATAATGAAAGTAATGAAAGCAATACACATGGTTTCCCAAAATGCAAAATGGTGACTTATTCACATTGATTATTCATATGTTTTGAGTTCATTGAAACATTCATGTATTGTACAGTTTCATCTGAGCCTTGCATACTCAGTACTTATTTCGTCATGACCCCTCTTGGGGAATTTACCTTACTTGCTGCAGGCGCAGGCACTAGTAGGCCTCCACAGTAGGTTGTCAGTCGTTGCAGATCATTGGTGAGCTCCAGTTAATTCGGGGCTTCTCCTAGTCAGAGTGTATATATGTTTTGGTAATGTACATATTGTGTAAAGCGGGGACTTGTCCCGACTTATGGTTCATTTTGGTCAATGCTCTTTTTAAAGGCTTTTGTAGACGGATGTGGGTGTATCAATGTAAAGGCTTATGTTGTGTTGACTGGATGGCCTCAACGGCCAAGTTTCATATGTATGTCTATATATGTCTCATGTTTTCTGTTATTCGTCTTTCAAGTTCTTACGTAATGGTGGTGATGCTTATGTTATGCAAATGGTTGAACATAGGCAAAGTTTGATTCTCTCGGGCCTTATCGGCTACGGGTGCCAATCATGTCTCGATGGGATTCGGGACGTGACAATCTAATACTTGCATAGTTAATTTTTGCATCACTAATTCCTACATTGTAAATCCTTGCATAACTAATTCTTACTAATACATGTATAATTCTAGCAAACAATCAAATAATACCTAAATATTTTATGCATCAAAGTAACATCATTCAACAAATTTAATAATTTTTAAAATTTGGAATTTAAATTTTGATATGACATTTCTCTATCTAGCCAATTTATCAATGATTAAATACTTCTTTTGAGTTTCCTCCTACTACATATGTCCACCTTTTTTTGTTTTGAGTTGTAATCTAAGAATATATTCAGTTACAAGTATTACGACAAATAATTCATGTATAAAAATATGTATTGGTTTATACCATATTTGATTTCCATTTTAATTTTTTGTATATTAATACAAGTATTGTTTTTCTTATAGCAATACATGAGATAACTTATCCTTGTATCATTTATACACGTATAAAGTATCTAAAAGGAAAAATCTATCATTGTCTTTTTCCTAGAAGCTAATAAAATTTAAGCATTTAATTGTATAATTGTAATATCCTTGCTACTTAGTTTTAAAATAGACAAAGAATTTAAATAATATCTTGTTTATTTAATTTTAGTGAAATGAACGAAATATCCAATAAAAAGTAATGCATGTATTACTTAATTCCTGGATTATTAATCTTTTCATTGTAATCTATTTTCGAATAAAACAATTCATAAATATTTGAAAAATGAAATAATCCAACTCAAATTTTGTAACGTTCAAAATTTAAAAATTTAAACTTTGATTATTTCTTTATTGAATGGATTTCATAATTATTAACAAAAATCTAACACTTTAAGGTGGAGTATTCAAAGACCATCAGTATCATACAATTTCTTTCTTGTTCCCTCCTAGTGTAATTAAAGCAAACTATGTAACTTACACCTTCTCAAGAGAATCTATACAAAATATCTAAGTTTATTTTTGATTTATTTTCATTTAATTTTTGTGAAATGCAGTTTTACAAGGCACCAAGTGTTCCAAGAAGATTTCGATCAAAAACCAAAGCAGATGAGTATAGTCAAATACAAAAAATGGCTGAGTCTAACAGGTTCTTTAATATCTATGTCAAACCAGCTTCTCCTTTTCGTTGTCCTATATTTCAGTTCTCTAACATGATTCTTATTATACCTGAGTAACTATGAAGAAATCATAATATCTTTTTTTGTTTTCATTTCTTTTTATTTGATATTAGTTTGAGATGAATTTAAATAAATAATTTGAAAATGATCAATTTTAAAATTATTCTCTTTTGTTTTAGATCTTAATCATAATTGCTTGTTTTCTTTTCTTCTATTCTCAGGAATGATAAAAATTTAGAAGATACCATACGAGGGGCTTAAGTTGGTAAGACTTTAAATAAGTTATATTTTTAAAAGTTAAACAAAGATATTTTTCTTATCTAGTTCTTGCGTTTATCCTATTTTAAGGATTTGTTTTATTTATGAGGATAACCAGAGTGACTGATAATCAAGTAAAAATATCATGTCATTAATCTAGTGTCTGTTATTTTAGGCTAGTACATAATATGGAGCAATTTCTTTTTCAAAATATATGAATGAGATATTGCGATGACTTTGGTAAAAAATATTCCCTACTAAAACCTTAAAGAGTAGGAAAGAAATATAATTATTTCTTGCGTTATTATTAGTGGTTTTTTCTTGTTTGCTATCAATTGAAAATGATACAAGAACACTGACAAGACTTTCTTTCTTTTCAGTTAAAGGCATACTGTAATAATTCTCATATTGAATTTTTATTTTTGATGAGTTTTGATCATTTATCCCTTTATGTAGTTGTATTATTGTTTTTGTGGTCTGCAGAAGTAGGTGGTACGATTCCCAAGGTGGTTGGGTGTGTTTTATGTGAGTTTTTCATTTTGGAGATTTTAAAGTTAGTAGGGTTGACTTTGGTCAATATTTGAAGGTGGTATGAAGATTATGTTTGTTTTGTTAGCTTTGGAATGACATTTTTGAGTTAGTAGCATCGTTGCTTCGGGGCCTAGGCATTCAAATAAATTTTGAATAGTTGGTTGGGGTAACGCTTCGAGACTACCCCCTGAACGTTACACGATGCTTAGGCCTATACATAACCTGAGCTAACCCGTAGTATCTGACATAGCACTGAGTTTATATCCTAAGCATTTTAAAACCATGAGCGGAAGTTGTGAGTTCATAAGTCTGAAATAAAATAGGTAGCACAACCCAATACTGTCAACAACAATTGAATATCGTCTGAAATGTATTAATAACTTAAAGCATCTACTAACTCTAGACAAGCCTCTAAACATACTGAAAGAGCCACTGGGACGGACCCCAGCTGACCCGAAAATCATGAAGTCTGAAATGAACATAAAACTGAACTACTGAAAGCAAATCATAATCTAGGTCCTTGGAACATAAGGACTCACCAACTGATGGGAGTAGGCAATAATGATCGCGGCTAATCGTGACGCTGAGGGCGAACACCAGAACCTAATCATGATAGGATGTAGAGCACAAAGAGTATGTGGTCAGTACTTATGGAATGTATTGAGTACATGGGGGATGCGTGCAACATGTAAAGATGATATAAATCATGGAATGAAGTCATGCATGCTAACTGTATAAGGACTTACCATTTTCATGAATAAAACTGAAAACCGAAATGTCATGAAGTAAAAAGTACCAAAACAAAATTTAATAAGTCTAGTGAACCATATACACTTAGATTATAAAACTGATTTTCGATGGGAGATATGTGGATTCTAAAGTATCTGCCTCATCGAAAGAACCCAGGGTATAAAGGCATGACTAAAGTGGAATCCAATGTATACGCCCCATTGGGAGGACCCAATATACCTTTTTCATGGGTATAAGGGCATGACTGTTATGGATTCATTAACATAAGGACAAAAAGGTTAAGTGAACCTACGGTGGCAAGTAGTTCTAAGACTTGAGTATGCTGAACCCGTGTCCGCTCGGTGCTCAATACTACTCCCAAAAATCATACTAATGCTCATACCATAGAAAACCTATTATGAAAATAAGCATGAATCAATTTTAAAGTACATGCTGAAAATTTATCATGTATCTTTTACTGTTGTGATGTGATTATAACTAGTTGATGAGTAATTCATGATAACTAAAATTATAAGGCCTATACATAACCAAAATCATGGGATTTATGCTAAATTAAGTTCATGGAAACTCATGACATGCTAATTTAATTTCATGCTAGAAGCTTTTAAACTAGTAAACCATATATTCTAAACAATTTAAAATCAAGAGGAGCACGAATGAAACTCATAATCATGACATAGGTATAAACCCTAGGATTGATGTCACGCCCCGAGCACAGGCCCTGGACGTGACGGGCCTCCCAGAAGAATGAAGGCCCGAGAAGATCCCTTAGCATATCATCATAAGCATAGTCATAATAAAGTGCGGAAATAGGCCCATAAAATATGAAATTCAACTTAAATAGTAATTCAAAATCCAAGTCTTTTAAATATAACCTGAGACCATTTTTTTAACTCAGTCTTCGAAGCCTCTAACAATGTGAATGAAAACTCAGTCTTCGAAGCCTTTAACTCAGTCTTCACTTGAAAGCCTTTAATCCTGAACTATGTAGTTTACACCAACCTTTAGTAACCCACGGGCTAAATGGGTCCAGTTCGTAACCAACTGGCGGGGCCTCAATCCATGTTTGCCGCATCGATTGAGATAACGTAATTGGCCAACCATATTATAAACATAGACTGTAATACTATTGTACAACGGTCATCCATTTTTCAGGGCAGGACCTTCCCACATCAACAAATGCGGTTTTAGTTGTTGGGTCACAAGGACTACACCTTTTCGGTGAGCTGCATAATTCTCTTTAAGCCAAATTTAAAATATTTTCATAACATTTATCCACAGAGTCTTTCACTAACACATTCACATTTTGGTATCGTTACCCCAAGATTTGCAAGTCACCCATATCATGCCAAATCATTATCATTAAACACTTTAGACTTCAAAACCCCGCCTTTAAAATCATGAGCATAATCATAATCGAATTTCCCATAAAAATTTCAAACCATTTGAATAACACAATACTTCAATGATATAAAGGACGGGAAAAACATTGATATTCCTTATGCAATTCAAAGCTTTCAAGAGAATTAGAAATCATGGCTTAAACATTCATCCGTTTAACATTCAAATTTCAAGACATGAAGATTCATCATTTTCAAATAGCCATTTTAGTCTCAAAACCCCAATAAAGCTTTAATCATCCATTTATAAAGAAAGGAAAATTTATATCAAGCTTTTCATAACAAAATTCTCAACCCTAACTTCAAACCATCAACATAATATACATAAATACTAATTAAATTCACAATTTATAATAGTAGTTGAAGTAGGGAGTGTGTAACATGCCTTTTTGACGAAGATATTAGTAGAGAAACCTTGAAACTTGGCCTTAGGATCACCTTATGCAACCTTGCATTTTCTTGGACTTACAGAGAATAAGAGAGGAGACTTTTAATCGATTTAGGGCTAATAGTAATGTAAGAAAATATTTTAGACTGATAGGGGATGGTTTTGGATAAGGGAAAAACCAAAAGACCCTTAAAAACGCGTACAAATAAAGTCATGTCGTGTAAAATAGGGGGGTGCAACGCACACCCCATCGCACAACTCTCCCCCTTGAGGTGCATGGCCCATTGTGGGGCCTCCTCCTTGTGGCGTATGGCCTATCACGAGGTTGGTCCAATGGACTCTCGCACCGGGTTTTGCGATGTGAGGGCTATGGCACGATGCAACGCACGATCCATTTCCTCGTCCTAAACTTTTCCCAACACTACCAAACTCATCCCCAATCAATTTCTACTCAATCTAAGGGTTATATCAGCTCATTTCTAGCTCAAAAGGGTCGTCCAAACATACGGGGGGTTACATTATCCTCTACTTGGGATCATTCATCCCCAAATGATGATTATGGACACTTTTACCATGACACAAGGATGAGCATAGAACATCAAGGCATGAATACGAAAAGGTTGAAGTTAAGCATAGGATTAGTACCTTAAGCAACTTCACCAAAGATGGAAATAGAAAGGGATATCTAGCCTTTATGTCCTCCTCCGACTCCCAAGTAGACTAATCTACTCTTTGATTTCTCCATAATACTTTCACTGAAGCTATCTCCTTGGTTCTCAACTTTCGAACTTTCTTATCCAAGATCTCTATAGGAACTTCTTCATAAGATAGAGAATCTTTCACACCAATATCTTCTATGGGGACAACAAGCGAATGGTCACCCACATACTTCTTCAGCATAGGTACATAAAACACGGGATGAACCAAGGCCAAACTCACAGGCAAGTCTAACTCATAGGTAACATTGCCAAACTTTCTCAAAACCTTATAAGGACCAATGGAGTGAGGACTGAGCTTACCTTTTCTCCCAAACCTCATCACGCCTTTCATAGAAGAAACTTTCAAAAACACCCAATCATCCATTTCAAAATCCAAGAGAACCAATCTTTGCTCCAGCTCATGTGCTCTCATATGTATGTTCGCGTATGCATATTATCGTATTTCATGTAATTAAACATCAATAGCGGAAGGCAGGACAACATATGCAATATATGCAACTTAGCCGTTAGGGCCACTTCGTCAAAATGAACGTACATCTTTTACCTTCATGACACCCCACATATGTCTACAAAGCCTCTAATAGATACATGCCCATGTCTATACAATATTTACAAATGCCAAATCTACTATACACATGTGACTTGGGAAGCCCCGAAGCAGCTGGAGCTCACCAACAATCTGCGGATATCTCGCCACTTACTGTGGAGATCTACTAACACCTGTGCCTGCAGCATGTTAGGTAAGTCCCCCAAAAGGGGTCGGTAGGAATAAAGTACTGAGTATGCAAGGCCAGATGAAACTAGAATAGCACACAAGTACTTCCAAGAAATTAAGCGTAAAAGAATAAGAAATATGGATATACCTCAGTCCTGAATATGTGGAACCATGTTCAATACGTCTATTATTTCATTACTTGGTCATTCAGTCGCTTCATCATCATTCTTATCATAACATCCATATTTAGATATACACGCAAGGGATATATTCTCATCTCTTTTACAACTATCTTTATTATTATTCACTCAACTAGTTAGTGATTCATAACACCTTACGAATCATCATCTTATATTAGTACCGGGCCTCCACTTTTGGTGGGATATGATGTATATATATATTTAGTACCGGGCCTCCATCTTGGTGGGATATATAGTACCGGGCATCCACCTTGATGGGATATGATAAATAAGTATATAGTACCAGGCCTCCATCTTGGTGGGATATATAGTACCGGGCATCCACCTTGATGGGATATGATAAATAAGTATATAGTACCGGGCCTCCATCTTGGTGGGATATATAGTACCGGGCATCCACCTTTGATGGGATTTAATATATATATATATATATATAGTATCAGGCATCCATCTTGGTGGGATATATATAGTACCGGGCCTCCACCTTTGATGGGATATCATATATATATGTATATGTATAGTATTGAGATTTTTCCATCTTAACTTATACCCTTTCGTTTGTGAACCATACTCAATGAAACATAAAGGAACCCTATGCACATATCCTTACATGAGATTGACATCTTCACTTATGAGGAACTATTAATTAACTTGCACCTCACGTTTCTTATTACTCTTGTGAGATTGATACTTCAACTTATGAGAGATTCACACATCCACTTAGGAGACACACACCTCTCTTATGAGACTTATGAGATTGGTACAAAGCTAGTCATAACATTATTAGAACTTGGAACATACATTATCGGAGTTTGGAGTCATAATATTGTTGGAACTTTGGAATTGTGTCCATCCCCCTATTACCTTTCTTCATTCTTGCAACCAACAAACATACATAACCTAACTTAAGTTATTTCTTTTGAGAGATTGTTACATTGAGGATCATGATACTCTTGAAAACACAAACACTTCACCTCACTCTTCACTTGTCATGAGATTGGTACTTTTACTTATGAAAGATTGGTACAAAGATAATCATCATATTGAAGGACTTTAGAACAAGGCATGGTTGGAAAAATACCACCCAAGATTGAATAGATTCTGTTATGTTATTATTCTCTTGAGATAGGTCCTTAGAGATTTCAACGTTATGACAACTTTCCTTGAAGCTTCAGATCATTAACCAATGGGTAAGAGATATGTGAACAAACAGTGTGAGAAACGTAACATTATTAGAAACATAACACTATTGAAACCATTGGACCATAATCCATGAACAAGGGACATGAGTCATATCAAACATTGGAACATAACCTTACATACCTTGTCTTCTTAATACGAATACACAATTTTAGACGCGTGTACAATAGTCCCACTCCTCCTTTATGTTTTCACTCTACAACACAAGTTCATAACAAACCAACATTAACCACCAATTACCTTATAATGGCATACAATAACAATAAGCCACATGTTTAGCTTCAATATGTCATTTCCCCCTTGACAATATCACTTATGAAATCATTATACCAATAATCCCACAATATTCCATACATTTAACAACACATGATAACCAATAGCATGCCACACCAAGTTCATATTTTACACTTCTCCATCATCACAACATCACAATTATGCCACCACTTTACTTCAATACACCTCACAACAACAAATCGGCCAAAATCCCATAATTTACACTTATATGAAAATAACGAGTTTAGGACAATAATAACACCATACATGTTGTTATTTCATCCATACCATGCTTTTTCATTAAGACCACAAGTCATAATTCAAGTTACAATCCCATGGATTTCACATCTTTTTCACAAAACCAAAAAGTGTCATGTCCAACATTTCCAACCATAACCAACATGATATACATATTATATCATGCTTATAATATGTTAAAGTACAATAATAGTCACTTACCCAAGCTTGGAAGATGATGATCTTGCTCCAAGAAGTGCCTTAGGGTTTTGAAAGCCAAAGAGATGTTCTTGGGAAATTTCTAGAAAAAGATAGAAAAGGCATGGGTGTTTCTCATGATAAAATCAGATATTTGGCCCCTTTTATAGACCTTGATTCCATCCTTAGTCATTAATGTGGTATTCTAGAAGGTCTTGGCAAGAATGGGTCATTTGACCCATTTTGGGCCATGCTTTCATTTCATTTTTGGGTCCTTTTTGGGCCCAATTCACTTAACCCAGTAAAATCAATAATATCACGTGTTCAATTCATATCATACATGTTACAACAATATTCCCACTCATGTTATTCATATCCGTAGCCTCAATCCCAAAAACAAGCGATTCTAGCCACATATGGCCTATTTTGACCAAAAGGGCAAAATCGTCATTTTGATGCCAAATTCGTTCTCGAGTAATTTTCTCATACCAATATAATATTTCATTCATTTCATGTATATACTTGTGGTTGTATAAGAAACGTGACAAAAATCGACTTGATACGTCCCCGGGCACCCTTGGGACTTAAACAAAATTTCCAACTTTTGAAAGGTGCGCAGGGGCGGCGTGGCACGCTGCCTGGCGCGCCCCTTTGCTGCCTCTGGACTGAAAATTTCAGCCCAGAGTGGCGTGGCATGCTGCCTGGTGCTCCCCTCCTTATTTTTTTCCAAAATTTTTGTTTTCGACTTTTCTTCGCGGGTTCGATTAGATACTTCAAGTCCTATTCTTTAACTCACTTCTTAACCTTAACATACTTTGTTTAGAGGTCCTCTTAGCCTCATTTTGAAACCCACAACTGCTCCATGAAAATCACAAAAC
Source organism: Capsicum rhomboideum (assembly GCA_031232105.1). NCBI lineage: Eukaryota > Viridiplantae > Streptophyta > Magnoliopsida > Solanales > Solanaceae > Capsicum > Capsicum rhomboideum. The sequence goes on along the minus strand of CP124719.1, from coordinate 38,022,234 downwards.
ACCTACGACGCAAGGTTAATCACATGTGCAAGGCCAAATTTCAATTTTCTTGTCAATAACATTACAAAATACATTCGTGTGGCTCTCGACACTCAAGTATACATTGTTCAACGTCGTCAAGTAGGGTTGGGAAGGTACGGGGTGTTACACTAATAACCTTAACTTTCTCCATTGCTTGGTGCATAAGGTCGAGCTCAAAAAATCTAGTTTCACCCACTTCATACCACCCAATAGATGATCTACACCTCCTACCATAAAGAGTCTCGAATGGTGCCATCTGGATGCTAGAGTGATAACTATTATTGTAGGAGAACTCTATAAAAGGCAAATGATCCTCCCAACTACCCTTAAAATCAATAACACAGGCTCTTAGCATATCCTCTAACATCTGAATCGTACGCTCTGCTTGCCTGTCTGTTTGAGGATGAAAAGCGGTGCTAAGATTCACTTGTGTGCCCAAACCTTTCTGTAAAGACCCCCAAAATTGAGAAGAAAATTGCGTACCTTTGTCGGATATGATGGACACAGGGGCTCCATGCAATCTAACAATCTCCTGAATGTAAAACTTTGTATAATCCTCTCCTGAATAAGTCATCCTCACGGATAAAAGTGAGAAGACTTGATCATTCTATCAATGATGACCCAAATAGAATCGTATTGGTTGAGAGAATACGAGAGACTGGTGATGAAGTCCATATTTATCATCTCCTATTTCCACATGGGAATAGCTATCTTTTTTTACATACCACCAGGCCTTAAATGCTCAACCTTGCTGACAATTGGACACTTAGCAACAAAATTAGCAACGTCCCTTTTCATATTATTTCACCAATACATCTCCTTTAAGTCATAATACATTTTAGTAGAGCCGGGATGAATAGTATACCTGGATAGATGGGCTTAAGTCAAAATCCTCTCACGTAAATTATCAACATTAGGAACACACAATCTCTCTTGGTACCGTAAAATGCCATCTCCTTCAATCTCAAAAGCCATTACCTTCTATTGACCAACGTTTTCCCTAAATTGCATAAGTATGGGATCATTAGTCTGCTTCTCCTTAACTTTAGCACCTAGGGATGACTTAGACATTTCGCGAAGAATCACTCCCTCATCTTCGGAGTATAAAAGTTGGACTCCTAAATTAGCAAGCTGGTGGATGTCCTTTACTAAACCTCTCTTTTCCTCCTCAACATGAGAAAGAATCCCTATGCACAACCTGCTAAGAGCATCAGTAATGACATTAGCTTTACCTGAATGATAGTGCAAGCTCATGTCATAATCTTTTAACAACTCAAGCCACCACCTTTGTCTGAGATTTAGATACTTTTATGTGAACACATACTGTAGACTCTTGTGATCAGTGAAAATATCCACATACACCCCATATAAATAGTGATGCCAAATCTTGAGTGCAAAATCCACAACCGCCAGCTCAAGATGGTGAGTCGGGTAATTTCTCTCATGCAATTTAAGTTGCCTAGAAGCAAAAGCCACGACTTTCCCATAGTGCATGAGTACACATCCAAGTATCACCAGGGATGCATCACAATACACTACAAATCCTTCAGTACCCTCGGGGAGCGTCAAAATAGGGCAAAATTCAATCGGCCCTTCAACTTATCAAAACTGCCCGCACAAGCATCGGACCAGAGGAACTTCACCTTTTTCTGAGTTAACTTCGTTAATGGAGAAGCTATAGAAGAAAAACTTTCCACTAACCTCCTGTAGTATCCCACAAAACCTAACAAGCTTCTAATATCAATTGCGGCCGTGGGTCTATGCCATTTCTTCACTGCCTCAATCTTTTGATGATCCACTTTAATCACTTCACTAGACACAATATGACTGAGAAAAAGTCACAACACTTAGCCAAAATTCACACTTGGAAAATTTGGCATATATCTCTTGATCCAAAAGGGTCTGAAGAACAATTCGAAGGTGATTGGCATACTCTTCCTCACTTTGTGAGTAAACCAGGATGTCATCAATGAACACTATAACGAACAAGTCAAAAAACTGCTTAAACACTCTGTTCATAAGATCCATGAAGTTTGCAGGGGTGTTAGTTAGACCAAAGGACATAACCAGGAATTCAAAATCACCATACCGGGTTTGGAATATGATCTTAGGAATATCATCTTTCCTAACCTTTAACTGATGGTATCCCTAACAGAGATCTATTTTTAAGAAATATTTAGCACCCTGAAGCTGATAAAAAAGTTCATCGATTATGGGAAGAGGATATTTGTTTTTCATTGTAACCTTATTTAACTGGCGATAATCAATGCACATACGAAGCGACCCATCTTTCTTGCGCATAAAAGGTACTGGAGCACCCTAAGGAGAAATACTAAGACAGATAAACCTTTATCAAGGAGATCTTTCAATTGATATTTTAACTCTTTTAGCTCTTCAGGAGCCATTCTATATGGTTGGATAGAAATTGGATATGTATCGGGTAAGAGATAAATCCCAAAATCTATTTCCTTGTTCGAGGGAATTTTGGGAAAATCCTCGAGAAAGACTTCAGGAAATTCATTAACTATAAGGATGGACTGGAGTGAGGGACTTTAAACACTAGTATTCTTAACCCGAACTAAATGGTACAAACAGCCTTTAGAAATTATTTTTTGGGCTCTAAGATAAGAAATAAACCTTCCTTTTGGTACTACGGGGCTACACTCCCACTCAAGAACTGCTTCATTTGGAAAATGGAAAGTGAATTTTTTCGTTCTACAATCCAGAGTAGTATAACAAGAGTGAAGCCAATCCATTCCCAGAATAATATCAAAATTGACCATATCAAGCTCTACTAAATCCACCACAGTATCCCGATGAAAAATAGACACAATACAATTTCTATAGACCCTCTTAGCAATAATAGACTTACCAACTGGGGTAGAAGTTGAGAGGGTTCAGAAATATTTTTGGGACTAAAACCAAAATTCACAGCCACATAAGGGGTCATATAAGATAGACTAGAACCGGGATAGTATTAGCACATAAACATCATGGGAGAAAATCTGTAACATACCCGTGATAACATCTAGTGAGGACTCTGATTCTTGACGAGTATATAGGGCATACAGATGGTTGCAACCCCTGCCTGTACCAAAAGTAGCCCCCTTTTCAGATGGGGCCGAAGAAGTAGTAGCTTGGGCTTTATTGCCCCCAAAAGTTCCCTTCGTCAAAAGACACTCCCTTTTAAAATGACCAGTGTGACCATAATTATAACACACACCCTTACCCAACTGATAATATCCATGGTGGATCTTCTCACAAGTACGGCAAGGAGGATAAGGTGGAGCCAATTGAGCCCTATTGGCCTGAGACTGAGCACCTTGCATCTTAGGGACATTATTAGGCTGGAACCGCTGATCACCTGAAGGCTTAGGGGCTGGTGTACTAGCTGATGAATGAGCATTACCCCAAGATTTCTTTTTGAACCATTGCCTGCCCCCTTTACTACTATGTTGTTGGCCTGCATCTTGATCTGTTGGCCTAGCCCTCTTATTCTTTCGCTCCTTGACCTCAGCCTACTTTTTCGTTTCATCCTCAACCTGCTACATGTAGACTACTAACCTGGATAAATCCATGTCGTTATTCAGCATAGCCCCTTTACTCTTTAGAATCAGATCATTAAGGATACCAGAAACAAACTTTCTCATCCGGTCCATCATATTAGACACCAACTCCGGAGCATAACGAGATAACTGAACAAACTTCAGAGCATACTCCTTAACACTCATATTTCCTTGCTTTAAGTTGACAAACTCCTTATCCTTAGCTTCCCTCAACTCCTGAGAAAAGAAGTGATTAAGAAAGGCTCCAGAATAATTTTCCCAAATGGCATATACAACATCTTCGCCTTACACTCCTCCCACTCATCATACCACTTGTAGGCCACCCCTTTCAATTGATAGGCTGAAAACTCCACTCCTTCAGTAACACTAGCATTCATAACTCTGAAAATCTTTTCCATCTTATCAATAAGATCTTGAGGATCTTCCTCAACCTTGGATCCGATGAAGGTCGGTGGGTTTAGTCGTATAAACTAGCCAACCCGAGTAACATTCGACGAACAATAATAGAACCAACATTACCTGATCGGTGGGACTGAGAAGACACGATATATGTAAGCATCTGGATGGTCTGTTTGAACTCAGCATTAGAAACTTCACCTTGTGGGGATTGAGTATGATTGATACTAGTTCTGGGAGCCCGGGGAGGACTAATTAGGGCTGGTGGAACCCTAGTAGGAGCAGTGGAATCAGAAGTGCAGGCTCTGTTATAGGTCCAAATCTCATGAGTAGGACGAACCTCTTCAGCATTTGCACTAATAGGGGCGGAGGTTCCAGCTGAAGTCCTCTGGCCATTAGTCCTTCTTGAAGGCATGATCTGAAACGTGGAAAAAGTTAGAATTTAGAAGAACTTTCTTAGAACTAGACTTTCTAGCACAAACATCGAACATGAAGAAGGGGAAATATTCCTAAATTTCTTGTAGCCTCTCATTTATAAGTGTGGCGCAATATACACCCATAAAAAGGACTCTACTTGACACAGCTTTGTAAACACCCTGGGACTTTGAACTGTGCTCTGATACCAAGTTTGTCACACCCCGAGCCCAGACCCTGGACATGATAGGCATCCCAGACCAATAAAGGCCTAAGAAGATCCCTTAGAATATCATCATAAGCATAGTCATAATAAAGTGTGGAAATAGGCCCATAAAATATGAAATTCAACTTAAATAGTAATTCAAAACCCAAGTCTTTAAATATAAACTGAGAACATTTGTTTAATTCAATCTACAAAGCTTCTCACAATATGAATGAAAAACTTAAACCAGAACATGGCCCCTACAAATACCATAAAAAAGAATAGTCCAAGTCTAACTGAAAAAAAAGAAACACATGTCTTCCGAAAGATAGATGGCTCACCACTGGCTAGCTGCTATCCCAAATGAATCCTAATGCTGAGCAGGATCACGGGGAAATTCTTTGGAACCTGCATCATTAGAAGATGTAGCATCTGGAGATGATCAGTACGATGAGACTGGAATGTGACCCAAGGAAAGGGACCATAGAAATTTATATAACAATTTATAAAATTCATAACATAAATCCATCATAGAAGAAATAGGAAACAAGTGAATTAAAACATAAAAGAAATATAATTTACTTGAAAACCTTTAATCCTGAACTATGTAGCTTACACCGACCTTTAGTAACCCACGGGCTATATGGGTCCAGTATGTACCCAACTGGCTGGGCCTCAATCCATGTTTTTCCGCATAGATTGAGATAACGTAATTGGTCAACCATAACATAAACATAGACTATAATACTACTGCGCGAAGAAAGCATACAACAATCATCAATTTTTCAGGACAGGACCTTCCTACATCGGCAAATGTTGTTTCATATGTTGGGTCACAAGGACTATATATTCTCGGTGAACTACACAATTCTCTTTAAACCCAATTTAAAACATTTTCATAACATTTATCTATGGAGTTTTTCACAATTTGGTATCGTCATACTAAGACTTGCAAGTCAGTCATATCATGCCAAATCATTATCATTAAACACTTTAGACTCCAAAACCACGCCCTTTAAAATCATGAGCATAATCATAATTGAATTTCTCATAAAAATTTCAAATAGTTTGAATAACACAATACTTTCAATGATATAAAGGAAGGGGAAAACATTGATATTCATTATACAATTTAAAGCTTTAAAGAGACTTAGAAATCATGGCTTAAACATTCATCCGTTTAACATTCAAATTTCAAGAAATGAAGATTCATCATTTTCAAATAGCCATTTTAGTCTCAAACCCCAAATTAAGCTTTAATCATCTATTTATAAAGAAAGGGAAATTTATATCAAGCTTTTTGTAACAAAATCCTTTACCCTAGCTTCAAACTATCAAGATAATATACATAAATACTAATTAAATTCACACTTTATAATAGTAGTTGAAGTAGGGAGTGTTCAACATGCCTTTTTGACAAAGATATTAAAAGACAAACCTTGAAACTTGACCTTTGGATCATCTTTTGCAACCTTGCATTTTCTTAGACTTAGAGAGAATAAGAGAGGAGGGTTTTAATCTATTTAGGGCTAATATTAATGTAGGAAAATGTTTTAGAATGATAGGGGACGGTTTTGGATAAGGAAAAAACCAAAAGACCCTTAAAAATGCATACAAAACAAAGTCCCGTCTTGTAAATTGGGGGATGCAGCGCACACCCCATCGCAAGACCCTCCCCCTTATAGCACATGGCCCATTGCGGCCCTCCCCCTTGTGGTACATAGCCTATCATGAGATATATCAAATGGACTCTCGTGCCAGGTTATGCGATGTGAGGGCTATGGCATGGCCTCATCTATGTGACGCATGGTCCATTTCCTAGTCCTAAACTTTCCCCAACACTACCAAACTCATCCTCAATCAATTTCTACTCAATCTAATGGTCATATAGGCTCGTTTCTAGCTCAAAAGGGACGTCCAAACGTACGGGGCATTACAATTGAACTTAAAGAATTTTTCATTTGAAAAATGAAATTAGGGGCATAGGGATTGAAGGATATCCTTTCTAAACACCCACATACCTGAAATTGGAGAAATTCTTGGAGAAAACTTGACTCTAGGAGCTTTAGAGCTTGGGAATTTAGAAACCCCTTTCTTGTGCTCTTAAACTTTAGGAGAGGCGAGGGTTTTATGATTTGAAATGTTTATTAATAATTTGGGACAACTTTGGGTGACTAAAATCGGGTTGGGGAAGTTACATAGGCTGAAAGAACGAACTTACCCTTAGTTTTAAAAGAATCACAGAAAGACTGCAGGTGCAAAAATATTTGTGCATCATGCACCCCAACGCGCAGGAAAAAGCTGTACGCCAAGTCTCCCAACGCATAAGGGTGGCATTACGCTGTGCCACCCATAACATAGGACAACCAGTGGAAAATTTTGATATGCTCCGTGATACAGGGCCCAAAGCGGAGGTCCCCTTGTGTGGCACTCGGGCCTTCTATTTTAGTCCATGACATCCTTTTTTGACTCCAAACTTACCCTAAATATTTTCCAACCTCCATAAAGGTCAAATGACCTTATTTTATGACCCTAAGAACATATAAAAACTCCAACGAACATGCATGAATTTCGAGGATGTTATAGTTGGCCAGTTAGAAATTCATGGTCTAGAGTCGACTTCACTGAACATCTATCACCCCCCGTTCATGAATCTGATTATTCCAGTGAGTTCAGAATATCAATTTAAGTCTAGAAGCAAAGTCTATTTATATTCATGGAGTTCAGGATGAGTTTCGATGGTCCATTCGAAAGTTTTGAACCATTTCAACTGTTGGTTTTGGTTGTCTTTTGGTGCAGCTATACCCTTCATAGCTATCGCGTGGCCTTCTCTACGATTGGGAATGGTGGTCTAGGTGTGCATCACGATCGAGGAGGAGTAGGTACTGGTGCATCACAATTATGTATCCCTAGTTGTGATTGCGAAGGACATTTTGGTCTGGTTTGCTCCAGGTCATTTTGAGCTTCGTGATCGTGAAATCAACGGTTACGAGATCGTAAAGAGTAACACACTTGGACAGATTCTTAAATTTCATTTTCTACTCAAAATTTCATAATTCGATTTTTGAAGCTTGAGAACTCATTTTTGGGAAATTCAAAAAGTAATTTTTAAGATTTCTTCCTTGGGTATGATTCTTACACTACTTTTATATATTTTCCAAAAACTATTTTATGATTTCATATTCAAATATTGGGTTTTCAACTTGGAAATTTGAAGATTTTTGGGTAAAGTTAAAGAATTATAAATTAATAATTTCAAGGTCGAATTTAACTTCATTTTCGATGAAATTTCAGATTTGAGCTTCTTAAGTTATGGTAAATTGACTTTCTAATAAAATTTTCAATATTTTCTTGAGGGATTAGGGGTTGATTTTTTGGACTGGAATAGAAGTATAGAAATATGAGTATCAACGTACTCGTATTTATGCATAGAACTTATTCTTTATAGATTGGAAGCGTTCTAAAGCTATTCAGAAGGAAAAAGCTAGTTTAAGACCATTGGTGGTTTATAGTTTGGCCTTGAGGCAGGTTATGTCTTAAATTTATTTAGACTTTAATTGAGTGGGGACTTACTTTATAAAGCATGCTATGGTATGGGTGACTTAGTGATTTAATATGACATATGAAATGGATTGTTGTTGTGATACTCGAATTGGGGCTTGTACCATGCTAGTGAATCGTGATTCAGATTTCTGGCTTGATATTGAGGTTTATAGCTTGTGTTCATGAGTTGATTAATATCTTACTATTTCATATATATATATATATATATATATATATATATATATTGTATTTTGATTTATTGTTTCATCTTAATAATCCATATTCATTCATCTCATAGACCACTGAACTGTACCCTTAGTCAGCCTATGATGTCTACTAAGTACTAGTGGTTGTACTCACTCCTAATTTTCTATATTTTTCTGATACAGATCCTGATACGAGTGGACAATATGGACCTTTATTCATGTGGTGTTTCCTGACCTGAAACTGTGGTGAGATCCTGCCTCCGGAGACTATCCTGGATTTCCCTATCCTTTATTTCTGTCTTCTTTACTTTATTAGACAGTGTATTATCATCTATGACATTTTGTCTTACAGTCGCTCTTATACTTGCGATAGTTAAGTCTTGGAATATTTTGGATTACATTGTTCTTTTTTCCTTTCGATCATCATTGACTTGAGTTATTATAGAATAATTCTTGTATTATTTGGTTGTTTGCCTTTACTTTGAATTAATTGTGTATTTTGAGTTTGACTTACCTACCATGGTTGGGTCGAGGTAGGTGCCATCACAGTCCTTAGTATTTTGAGCTATAACACATGCACACTATGTCGATCAATAATCAAGTTATTACACCTCAATCTGAAGTAGTGAGAATGGTAGAAATGCGGGGTTAAATGCAAATACCTAGTCAAAGTTGAAATAGAAATTCCTACCAGTAGCACCTATGAGATAATAAAGTACATTTATTAATGTGGCTTAGCCATATTGAGTCTTGTTGATGAAGGATGATTTAATGATCATTATTTACAATGCATTTCTTAGATATTATGAACAAATTTTTGAATTTTACTTTTTATTTACTCAACTTATATCATGTCTGCATATGTGATCTTGCAGTAAAAGGATGTCCTCTAGACATCATATTGATATTATGCTACCATTGGTATCTTTTATACTATTTTTTTGATTGACTACATCCTAAATTTTCATTACTAATGAAGAAATTATTCAAAAAGAGATACTTATTAAATAATAAAAGTATGCTCAGAAGTCAAAATCTTTCTTCTATTATTCTATCTTCAAAATACTAACATAGTCAAATGATAACCAAAAAATGCTCTCTAGAAAACCCAAAAACCTAGCATTAACTATGATAATTTTTAATTATAGTTGCGGAAAATAATGGTTAGTTACTACTACCAAGTGTTAAACCACCTCCAATAAGGAAATCTTATGTCAATACACTCAATCCAAACTTGGATTTGAACCCCACAAATCCTATTTGTATCCAAACTTTAACATATGTGCATGGAAAACAAGCTGTTGTGTGAGAGTAGAATGAAATAGAATCATGATCATGCAGGAGAATCTTAAATTTTTAGTTATAGGAATATTCTTGTATAGATGACCAAAACTAGAAGAAATAGATAAAGTTATCCCTTTACAATATGAGATCAAATCTTGAAGCAAGATAGGTTTATTGCGAGATAGACATGCCCTGCTTCAAAAGATGACCATGGAAGATTTTATTCATGTGATGTTAAGGTCTTCTTATTACGTAAGAACTTAGAATGGATACTTTAAGATGAGACAACTCAAATAAGAACCATGGTTCAATTTAGAAGTAGAGACATCGACTGTCATGACATGATATTCTTTTTCTTCTTTGTAACTAATTATTTTTGTCAATTGATCTTTTGTTATGATTTGGAAAAGTAGTAGAAAAGCCTTTTCATGTAGATATAGAGACTATAAATTAATTTATACCTAGTTGTGCAAAAGTGAAGGTTAAAATACATCTATTATGTGAGGTTTCAAAAAATGATAAGTGTTGGTATTAAGAGAACTCAGAATAGGTTGAAATAGATCTATTATGTTAGTATCCAAAAAGGATAAATGTTCCCCACTAAAGAATGCTTTCTTAAGAATCACATCAAAAAGCTCTGAAGCTATCAAGAACATACTCTATATGAGTATACGAATTTATCAATATCCATATTTCCCGAATCTATCAGTACCCATATTGCTATATAAACTTTTGGTTCAAAAATTGAATTACATATCAACCTCGACTCTCGAGCTTAAATTAGAAATAAAATTTATAATTGGCTTAGCTATTATATAAAAAGCTTATGCATCAAAAATCAGTTGAAACCTATCATGAATCAACCTTCAAATCAAAGAATTTCATGAAAATTTTCTAAAGGCTCAAAACCCCAAAATTTCCATATAAAGATTCATATTAAAACTCAAAATGAATGATATATTAATAGGAGAATACCATATGGTGATTATAATCTTACCCTCTTTTGAACATATAGAAATTGCACCAAGAATTGAATCTATCTGAGGTTTAGAGTTCAAAAATGGTAAAATAAGGTTGAAAATCATAAAACCCCTATATTTTAACTAATATCACCACTTAGTACGATCACAATGACACTACATGATAGAACCTAACCAAACCGAAATGCACAGTGTGAACACACCTCACCTCATCTAGGCACACTCGACGCGACTGTGTAGTGTATAACAACCCTCTTGTTTGTTTGTTTTGCAATTTCATAACTTTTTCCTTATTTAACCTTGACCTTATATTCTATTAGATGTTTGAGACTTTTAGGGATAGGTTGCATGATTCTCAAGGAAATCAAATGCAGTATTCTATGTGTTTTTACTTTAGAAGTTTAGAACTTAGGAATTTTGGCCAAAATCAACATTTAGAATTGTCAAGGTTGAATTTGAGTTTTTATGATTTCACTAGGTTCGAAAGGTGATTTATGATTTAGTTGGATGTTTAGCACGATTCCCAAGTCATTTGAGTATGTTTTGGACCCATTGGTGGAATTTTAGCATATGTTAAGTTTAGAGGTGACCATGACTAACATTTGCTTAAGACAACCTTGGATTGGTGTTTTAATGATTCTAACAGATCCATAATTTGTTTTATAAATAATTTATTTTACTGATTTATGTTTGGGAGGTTCTGAGGGTATTGTTTTTGTAACACATCAGATTTTGAATCTATGAATACTCAACAGTTAATACGAAAAAACAAAACCTGAGACTTGAAGTCCTAGGTTAGCACAATGGTCTAAGAATTATGAACCAACCCATGGAAGCTTCCATGTCCATGTTCCCTTGGATACCATAACTCACTATGGGAGTCATGGAGTGGTTCACGAGTCATACTGTTGACTCTTCAAATCCCTCGCAAGAGTTGATGAATCATCTCAAAACCACTATTGATAGTATAACTCATAGATCAAGTCCAAGAACCATACTGTCAACTCATACAAGTGATCCAGGAGTTTGACAAAACTCCCAGGGACCATGACTAGGACCGCTAGTGGTGGTGTGGTCCATGAGTCGTGATGTGACTCGTGGACCCCAGTTTCAAAAATTTCAGCAATGTTTTAAAAGGATAAAGTCGACTTTCCCCTACTTTATTGCCCAATCCCACGATGTTTTGACTATCAAAAGATATGAATAGCAGATCCTTAAGTCTATTTTTCCTTATACTCTTAAGAACATGCCAAGAACAAGGCTAAGGTAATTAAAGCAATCTAGGGTTCCTATTCTAGCAAGATAATCAAGTCTTCTCTTGTCAAGTATTTGTCTTCATCAGGTATGCAAGGATTCAATGATGGATTCCTTTCACCCTCACACCAAAGTACTTTCAAGAAACTATGAAATTATGTTAAAAGCTATGGTTCATGTCCAAACGATTAAAGTTGTTGCTTTTTTTTTTCTTCTTTTACTTAATTTCTATGAAAAAGGTTCTCTCATAATCTTATGATTTCTATACAAAATTCTTATTATATATTGAAACTCATGCTTTAAGGTTTTTTTTATAAATTATGACTCTATATTGAAGAGATATACTTTAAGATACATGATTTTTCTACTTATGATCTATGACATAAAATTGAGCATAAGCTTACAGCAGTACAATTTTTGCAAATATGTTGAGCACATGCTCAAGATATGATTTAGCTATGTTACATGATATAATAAAAGTATTAGTATATTTTGAGATGATTGTTTAGCACAGATAGGACAACGGTTCATAACCCAAGTCCCAGAACTACGTTTCCACTATAGGTTTTGCCCAAGAGGCATAATTTCAGGATCCTTATGTACATGGTTCTATACCTTGGCTAGTCAGAACAACCTTTTTCAGTGTTGGTGTATGAAATTGGGAATCATGAGCTCACATAATATTTTTCGCTTATGAGAAACTCCCTAACTTTGTGAAATTACTATCTATAAACTCATGAAAAACTTTTATGCAGACTTAATCATCATGAATTTCATCTCTGTTTCTCAATTGTTTTAAGTTACTCTATACGTGTCTTCATATAAGATATTTAGTTTATGTTATATATATATATACACACACACATGTGTACAATATATTTCATTATATTAACTGCATATTTCACTATATTTTTCATGCGATTTAGATTTAGGTACTCAAGCTTAAGGTTTGCTGCTAGACGTTCGGTAGCACCAGACATCCAGTTGATTGGTGAGCGCTCCTATCATTCGGGAGGCTTAGAGATGTTTTTAGTTTTCTTCATTAGTCTGGTTTAAACTTTTGATTCAATAAAGGTTATTGGGTCTTGTCCCAGTTGACTCCTATGTTAGTAGTAGAGGTTTCACCAGACAGACAGTATTTTAGTAATTGACATTCTTTCATTTATTTTAGTCATGTATTAATAAAGATTGTTTCTTTTTAGATTTAGCCCATTATCATTGCTTATGTTTTCGCTTAAGTTTTATTAATTATATTATTATATAAACTAGTACACGTACCGGCGCGATGCGCTAAGAATATTAAAATATTATTTCTAATCATTTTAAATTGGGATGTGTTGTTCGAGAATGTTAAATCATATTACTTTAAAAAAGTAAATATTAGATTATTTTTCAATGAAATTCCTTCCCCCACCCCCACCCCCACACTTCCCTAGACAAATCTATATGTAATGACCACCCAACTAACCGAATCGTACGGGCACCTACTCTAATCCACCTAGATAGGAGAACCCTTACCACCCAATTGAGAACATGCAGAAGTCATAAAAGAAACCAATAAATTCTTCTATTTATTACAACTCAGTTACAATTCATTAGGTACAAAAAGGAACACTTTACCCAAGGACCTAGTCTAAATAGGTACAGGAGCAACTATAATAGAATTTAGAACAAGACAGATGACCCAGCTTCCACCGTAAGAGACAATGATAGAAGCTGTTAGAGATCTCTACCGTATCAAGTACAAAACATCTACTAATCCTGCAACCAGACTATACCCCAGAAAAGGATATAACAAGAGTAGTATCAGTACAAACAACACGTACTGGTAAACATCATCGGTCGACCAGAATTAAATCACATAAACACCACATAAATATCCAAAAGGAAAAACAAGCACTTAAGAATTTTACTATCCAAAACTTTATCTCCTTTAATTCTTTACCTCCCTTATCTTTTACCAACATTACTAAATCGCAAGTCAACCTCCACACCACATTTATCTCAAAGCACTACCTTCCCAAAATGTCTTTTAGGCATGCCTTAAACACTCATTTAATTATGAACTCAACCATATCTAACTTAAACGATGTCCAACCCCTTGTAACTCATTAGTTCAAACTCATACACAACACTTACTATACTTCATTAACCTGGTTATGCATTAACATCTGTCTAGTTAGAATACTCAATTAAGGGTTATGGACAATTAACAAACCAGACAACAACTCTCCACCTACCCAATCTCAATAATATCAACCCATAGACCAATGACCATAACCATGCAAACAACACAACCATGAAAACCATCCCAGTGAGTTTACTTCAATTATGTGACACTTAACCTTTCAAATAATACCACAAAGTTCAGTCAAATACAAGTCAATATAGATAACAAAAGATATATTCCAATTATTTGCAATTTAGCCCGGACAACTCAAGGATCCAATTCAACAACAATGATGACAATGATCATAAATCCCAGTTTACTCAAGAAACCAAATATAACAAGTCAACAAGTAAACCCAATCACCTCAAGGGACTGTCACACACACCAATACCTTGTACATACATGCTAAGGGTCTTATTACCGCCTACTAGCCATGACTTGCATGGGATGAGCTCTTGTCCATGTATTAAAAATCTCAGACATCTAGTGCCTGCCAACCTTATATCACCTAATTCCGTGAAGATGTCCAAATACCGATACATCTCATAATAATAAATATGAATACCGCAAAGATGTTCAAATATTTGTACATCCCACAATAATCAACAGATATCACAATAATCACTACTACAATGAATACAACAACCATACTTGTACAATTAACAAGCTATTAACATAACCTCATTGCATGTGATTAACACTTAAGAATATTATTCACCCATTTAATTTCTTTGAACATGCATTGTAACAAGTATACGAAGAAATAGTTAACATACAGACATAAATCAAGTTGGGTTTCAACAACGTTGCACCATCACCTACAATTCGTATATCGATTTAGGGCTTAATTAGGACTTACAAAGTCTACGGTACACATCCATACCTACGGTTCACGCCCCAATACATCCAATCTTCAATCGTAACACTAATACCTTATCAAGACTGTCATTCCTCTGGTTTCCACCATATATTGTTCATAATCCACCAATACTAACCACATCTAATTTTAGCTTTTATTAGGTTCTAACACTATTTTTCGGGTACAATACCATTACAAGCATTCATGAGTGATCAACATCAATAATAATACACATTAGTTCATATCACAAGCTCAATATCACATATAACAACAATTGTTCATTCAAACAACCAGAATTTACCATTTTTATCCATCCTAACACAGTACCCGCAGGCCTACGGATGAAATTTCCTGTCAATCTATGTCATGTCTATGTTTTCTAACCCAGGTCTAAACTACTCAATTAAACATAGCCTACCTAGATGCCAAGCTACTGCTATGGAAGCATGAACACAAACTTCTGACTCCGTGCTAGTGATTTTCTATGTGAAATCCATAAGAAAATCATGAGTTTTGCCCTGTTCAAGCGTATTTCTTCCTCTCCATTGCTCTAAGGCCATGAGGTAACCCTAGGGGATTTTTAGAAGCAAACCTCATCTTATTTACAACTGAAAAAGAGAAGGAAAATAAATAAAATAGAGGACAAGTTTCTGTCCTCGACGTCCTACTATAGCGGCTGGTAGGCCACTACCATAGCGCCGCTATAGTGGGATGACGACAGTCCCGACTCAAAATTTCAAATTCTGAAAATTTTCAACTAAGTCTACTCATACTAGTTCGAAATCATATTTTTCAAAAAGCCTCGTACCCCGTGCCCATAGGCGAGGTGCCTTTAGTAGCGACGGAATAGGTCGTTACACTATATGAATAAGGGCAAAAATTAATATTTTTTATTTACAAATTTTTATTCTATTGTTCACATTTATTCAGTTTTAAAATTATGAATAGTAATATGTGTATAGTATCTAATTACTTCATTATATTCTCAAAATTATCCCCCACCCCACTCTCCCCCCTTCCCCTACCCCCACCCTTTCCCTAACAAAATCTTTACGAATAAGGACAAAATTTAATATTTTTTATTTTTAAATTTTTTATTCTATTGTTCACATCTATTTAGTTTAAAATTTATGAATGGTAGTATGTGTATTATCTAATTACTTCATTATATTCTCATAGTTAGCTCAAATTCTATCCCCCCTCTCCTTCCCCAGCCAAATTTATATGAATAAGGATAAATTTTAATAATTTATATTTTAAATTTTTTATTCTATTTTATTATATTCTTAAAATTAGTTCAAAATTCTACCCGCACCCCGTCCCTCTCCCCCTCTCCCACCCCCACCCTCTGTGCACATATTTTCAATTATATTTTAATTACTTTTTTTCTAATTTAACTTTGGATTAAATTTTTTTTTTTCACATATAAGAAGTTGAGTTTTCTTCTCTTTTATCTCAAAATATAGAAATTATTATAGATAAGTTTTGTCATGCATTAATAAATTAAATATAGGTTAGAAGAAACTCCCAAATAATCTAATCTGTTAAAAGTTGTTATTATTTAAAATTTAAGTTAAACACTTTTAGTTGTATCGAAATATAATTTTATCTCATATTCTATTTTAAAATTTTATTTTTTTACTCAAATTCAAAAAATCTATTGATGTGTCCTAAGAATTAAAAAGAATTACATAATGCAAGTACTCTTGAATATGAATTTTAAAGGAAAAAATAAAATCATTAATTAGTTTTTAGAAAAAGAATTTTAATGTGTAATCAGTATACATTATGTTTAATTATATTCTAAGCTACAATATTAAAAATTTACCTTTATAAGTTGTGATTTAACATTCATTATTATGACTTACTACACTTTTAAAACGAATATATGTAGTGTTTTAAATTCTTTATTTTCTTTATTTATACTAAAGAATTACTCAAGAAGAAAGGCAAAAATATCGTTTGGTGATACAAGAAAAAAGACACATAATCAATTAAAAAAATATGCATAAATGTAAATTTGCAAGTGAAATCAAAAAAAGAATAAATCAATTGAAATATCTAAATGTCCATAAATTTACTTTATAATCTAGCCTAAAAGAGAATAAATATGTGAATGTGATGTAGTAATGCTCTAAAAAATCTCCTTTCAACTTAATAGAAATATATTAAAATAAAAAATATAATATTATAATATTTGTATACACATACAAATATATTTGCATTTATTTTTCGCATGAATGGACTGTAACTATCCATTTTGTTGTTACTGAAAGTATCTGCGGTAAGGTATAAGAATCTCATTCGTCATAGGTTTTCGAATAAATTTTTAAATATGGAAGTGCATTAGGTATGAATTAAGGTTATACAATACCCCTAGCACAAATTTAAGTTGCAAGTGTCCTTACCAATTAAGTTTTGGTCTATGTTTAAACTAGGGTCAACTTCAAATGAACACTCCTAGAATATAAAGAGTTATAGATCCCAATACCTACCAAATTAAAGATCTTTGAGTCTTCTTTTCAACTCCACCGACTGTTCATTAATCCGCTTTTGGAGTAAAAATAATGGCCATTTTACTGAAGACTGTTCGTGCTTAAAAAGTTGAGGCTGCTATAGCAGGATTCAGGCTTCTATTGCGGGTGCGGGTAGTATACAAGCCTATTTTGGCCAAATTTCAGGTCATAAACTCAAAAATTTCGTTCCAAAGCCCTAGAGAGGTGATTTTCTCAAGGTTGGGATGGAAATTCTTCGTTGAGATATGATTTTTACTCCCTTTTAACATTGATTAATCCGTTCTTCTTCTAGAATCATTAAAATAGGGAATTATGGTGAAATTCTTATGGGTTATAATCCTAGGTTCATGAAATTGTGGGAAAGATCTATGGGTATGTTTATTTTAATCTAGAATTACTTCTAGATTGTTAGCGAATGATTTCTAGCATGGATTTGTTATTCTAAATCATTAATTTTGATAGTTGGGGACCTTGAATTCAATAAAGATGGGATCTTTAGCTTTAAAACTCCATTAATGGAAATAGGTTGAGTATAATAGAATTAGTTAATGGTTAATTAACCCTTGGGTAATAATATAGACTGTTAAGGATATAATTTGTGGGTTTGAATTCCCAAAGTGGTTGTTTGAAGAGTAGTTAATTAATTACTTTTATAATTGGTTGTTTATTAGATGTTTTAGCATTCAAAAATATGAAGAAAAAGGAAGAGTATTTGTGGTATAGCTTACTTATTGCAGCAACTTGGCATCCAGGTAGGCTAGGTTTATTCAGTAGTAGATCTTGGTTAAATTGCATGACTTTAATATAGTTTGACGAGAGATTTCATGCCTGCGGTCATGTTGCATGGTAATAATCAAAATGTGAACGTGAATTGAATCTATTTCGATATAATTATTGGTAATAATCAAAATGTGAACGTGAACTGAATCTAATTTGAGATAATTATTATTTTTGAGCAATTATTTGACGATTTTATAGATTATGTGTTATTTATGATGATTTGTGGGAATATATGTGTGTTGGTGTCCGATTATGGGACTAAGGATTGTGAAAACTAGTAACTAGTAATTATGGTGTTTACCGTATCTGGAAGGTGTTGAGGTAAACTGGTTGTAGTAGAGCAGGAATGGTAGTGTATAGGTTGTAAAGTTGGTTGAACTGAGGGATTGTATGCATATTTGAGTGAGTAGGTGACGAATTAGCTATGCTAATGAATTATTTCATTGTACAATTATTGAGAATCAAATTGAGGCTAATTTTATATAAATGAGTATATTTAGATTAATACTTGGATGTTACTTGAGAAGATATTGAACCTGCTAAATGATTTATCTCAAATGTTGTTGAATAATGAAATACTAATAATTCTGGATAAGGACTATGTAGTGGTGCAAGTGATGATATTTGTAAACTTACTTGATAATTGCACTTGAACCATTATGTAATGGTTGAATTGGAGTTAAAACTCAATTTGGTTTATGCGTTCATGTTAACTGCCTATTTTTCTACTTGTTGCAATGCATGATATTGAATGTTGACTTGTTGGATAATTTTACAAGTTGTTTGATCACCTAAAATGAGATTATATAAAAAGAGCTTGTTTTAAAGTGAATGTGTGGTTGAATTATCTTATTATGTGATTGAACATGTTATGTAATGGGTTGATATTATGAGATAAACCAGTAAAGGTTGATCGTCATAGAATTGGTAATTTTAGGGAGTATAAGGATGGGAACTTTGGAAAGGATGGTATAATACTTGGTTTGGGATAAGGGTGACATACACTAGTTGTTTGGTATATTTGATACATGGACTAATCTCATGCCCTGTAGTTCAGGGCTAGTCGACATATATAAGAATATTAGCATGTGTGTACACGGTAATGGAGAGTTTGACAATTCCTTGATCGAACTGGGTTATATTGTTGTTTTGATATATTTGGATCCTTGTGAGGTTTGGTTTACCAGGTATATATTTGTATCCTTGTGTGTTCTGATTGATGATAATGATATTTGAGATCCTTGTGTGGCCTTTAATAATGAAATTTGGGATCCTTGTCTAGTTCGATTAATGATAATGATATTTGGGATCCTTGTGAAGTCAAGTGTGATATATATATATGTCATGCTCCTTGTATGAACCATTACTGATATAATTGTGTTGGATTCTATAACGACCCTTTCCATTATTAGGATTAAGTGTAGTGTGCCAAAATTTGGATTAAGATTTTTTCTTGATTAAGAGATAGAAATTTTAGGCTAGGCTAATCTTGGATGAAATTCAAATATGGTATGGTCTAGGGTAATCCAGGAATGGAGTGGTTAAAGATTAAGTTATTTGGGGTGATTCTATGATAGCTAAGAAGATAAGTAATTCATAGAAACTTTTGAAAGTGAATTTTGGTTAGTAGAACTCCAGATATCAGATTTGAATTAAAGGGGTTAGTCTGGGATGTCGGAATCTAAGTATGTGTTGTGAAAATAGCAAAACTGGGAAAAATCTTGAGTTTCTTCCTCACCTAAACCATTCTAGCGGGAGGCAGGCTGCTACCACTACCCTTCTATAGTAGGAATATTCCCATTATAGCGGGAGTTAGCCTTGGTCAATCCCGCCATAACTGGAGAATCCCGCTATAGCGATGTCGCTATAGAGGGAGTGCTGATTAATGCAGAAAATTCCCAAAAATCTTATTTTTCATTCCATATCCATCCAAGGGATAGGAGAGGTGATCTTAGGCAATTCCAACCTATTTTCCATCAATTTTCTTCTACGAGGTAAGTTAATCCATCCCATTAAGTAGTTTTTCAATAATTAATCCTTAAAATCACTAGTTTTCAGGTTTTGGGAAGGATTTGACTTAACCTAGGTGAATTTTTTGGTGTAATTAGGTGAATTGGATGAAAAATCCTTGGATTTTGGTTAAAGGTTGTTAAATTATCTTTTCATGCTTAGAATTCACCATTATATTCATGAAATTGGTATAATTAAGGTGGAATAATGAGAGAAAATCCTAGAATGGGAGAAACGATCATGAATTTGACCTTGGGGTTATGGAATTAGGTTGTAATCCTTGAATGTGCTACATCATTGTCTAAATTGCATTTATATTGTTGTTTTTAGACCACAGTTTAAGTTGAAATTGCACGAAAAGGAAAGACTCAAGCTCGTTAGAGTAATGCAAGCTTGGATTGAGGTAGGTGATGGTTAAATGTAGTTGAAAACCCAACTTGATTTATGTGTGCATGTTAACTGTTTCTTCGTATACTTGTTACAATACATGTTCAAAGAAAGTAAACCATTGAATGATATCCTAAGTGTTAATCACATTTTATGAGATTATATTAAAGGCCTATAGTTTGCAGAAGTGTGGTTATTTATTCTCATTATGGTTGTGATTGTTGTAATAGTTATTATTATTGTTGAATGAGCTGGAAAAAACATCTTTATGGGATTTATTATTAGTATTGTGGGATGAGCTGGTAAAGGACATCTTTACGGGATTATTATTATTATTATTGTGAGATGAGCCGATAATGGACATCATCACGAGATTGGTTGATATAATGTTGGCAGCCACTAGATGTTTGAGATTTTTGGTACATGGATAAAGCTCGTCCCCTGCAGGTCATGGATAGTGGGCGACCATAAGACCCTTAGCATGTGTGTATAAGGTATTGGTGAGTTTGATGGTTCCTTGAGTGAACCAAGTTTGTGATTATTATTATTGTTGTTGTCAAATTTGATCCTTGAGTGGTCCAGGCTAAAAATATACATGAACAGTATATCTTCCATTGTTGACTTCTTACTTATGTAATTGAGGCAAGGTGTAGCACATAGTTGTGGGTCTTGAATTTGTTGACTTGGTCTTGTAATGGCAGTCATGGTCTTGATTTGGTATATTATCTGTATTAACTTGCACTTGACTTAATTCTGTGGTGTTATTTGAAAAAGGCTAAGTGCTACATACTTGAGGTAAATTTATTTGGTAGGTGTTCATGGTTGTAC
This sequence comes from Capsicum rhomboideum, assembly GCA_031232105.1. NCBI lineage: Eukaryota > Viridiplantae > Streptophyta > Magnoliopsida > Solanales > Solanaceae > Capsicum > Capsicum rhomboideum. The sequence continues at coordinate 38,000,815 of CP124719.1, read as the reverse complement.
TTGTTTACTGAGTTATGGTTATTTGTTCACATTTATTATCTTGGCTTGGCCGATGACTCTACCAGTACATTATGGTTTTGTATACTGACACTACCTATGCTCTTTTTTTATTGAGTGCAGAGCATTTTCCAGCGACTACATCGAAACCTCAGCTTTAGATCAGAGTGCAATTTGACTCAAGGGTGAGCTACATCATTTGGGCAGCCATGAGTCCTCTATATTATTTCTTGTCCATTTGTTTTGGAAATGGATACTTTCATTTTGTTTTGGGTTACACTATTGTTGACAATTATTAGTGTTATGATATAATGATTTTCAGATCTTAAGGGTATTTTATACTTTTTTCATTTTCTCCATTTGTGTAATGACCCAAAATGTCGTTACGCTAAAATAGGAGGTAGAAGTTGCACCTAGACTCCCCTTGGCAAAATTTTGAGGAATTCAAGGCTAGTCTAGTATTGGCTTATTCTTGAGGATGTGGTATGTCATGCCCCGAATCCCATCGAGACATGATTGGCACCCGTAGCCGATAAGGACCGAGAGAACCAACCTTTGCCTATGTTCACTCATATGCATAACATAAGCATCACCACCATTACGTAAGAACTTGAAAGACGAAAAACAGAAAACATGGGACATATACATACATATGAAACTTGGCCGTTGAGGCCATCCAGTCAAAACAACATATGCCTTTTACATTGATACACCCACATCCGTCTACAAAAGCCTCTACCAAGAGCATTGACCAAAATTAACTATAAGTCGGGACAAGTTACTGCTTTACCCTCGAAGAAGCCCCGAATTAGCTGGAGCTCACCAATGATCTGCAACGACTGGCAACCTACTGTGGAGGCCTACTAGTGCCTGCGCCTGCAGCAAGTAAGGTAAATTCCCCAAGAGGTGTCAGTACGAAATAAGTACTGAGTATTTAAGGCTCAAATGAAACTATATAACACATGAACATATCAATGAACTCAATACAAATGACTAATCAATGTGAGTAAGTCACCACTCTACATTTTGGAAACCATGTGTATTGCTTTCATTACTTTCATTACTTTCTTTACATTCAACGCTTGCTTGTTAATACATATGTCACAATATACCTGAGCCCCGACTGATCAGTGGGTCTTTACATAACATATCATCATGTTGGGATCGGCTCGAGCTAGGCTTATGCTCCTAGAGGTGCCACCCATAAATCAATACATCGGGATCGGCTCTAGCTAGGCTTATGCCCCTAGAGCTGCCACCCATAAAGCAACATATCAAGTTTGGCTCGAGCTAGGTTTTCACCCCCAGAGCTGCCCCCTGTCAGGTTCGGCTTGAGCTAGGCTTTCGCCCCCAAAGCTACCCCCTGTTCCAATAATCTCGGGATCGGCTTGAGCTAGGCATTTCGCCCCCAAAGCTGCCACCCGTACTCAAACATTAACCACAATTTGCATTACTTTATTCATTACTTTGAGATTGATACTAGGATAGTCATAACTTTACTTGAAACTTTGGATCATGAACCAAAGAGTGAGAGACATGTGAATAACTTGGCATAATAACATTATTAGAATCATAACACCATGAGAACCATTGGACAACAATCTATGAACAAGAGGCATAAGTATAATCACTATTGGAACATAACCTTATTTGAGCTTTTGGAATGTTAACCATGAATATGAGACATGAGACTCACAAATGATCCATGAGTAGGAAATATATGACAATGACTGTATAAGATACCTTAGCACATTTCGGGATAGGACTAGTGAAATGTCAATGTGGATACTATTTGCCACAGAAAGATACGGACAGAGTAACCTACATACCTTGGATTCGCAATACGAATATATAATCCTAGAGGTGCATACAATAGTCCCACTCCTTCTTTATGTGTCACTCTATAACACAAATATATAACGGGCTTCACATTAACCATTACTACTCTACAAATGCATATAACATCAATGAATCACATGTTTGCCCTTAAACATGCCATTTCCCCTTGACAAAACCATTGATAAAATTATTATTCCAAAAATCCCCCAATATTCCATACGTTGATCAATACATTTCACCACAACACTTCTCCTTTACCCTTTCTTATCCATATCACATCACAAATAATCCATCAAATTACCTTAATACACCTCATAACTCATATCAGCCAAAATCTCACAATTTACACTTTTAAAAAAATAAAAAGTTTAATAACAAAATCACACCATACATGTTCATATTTTATCCATACCATGCTCTTTCATTAAGACATCAAGTCTCTTTTCAAGTTCAAATCACCAAGATAGCACATCTTTAACCAAAAGCAAAAATACACTATTCACCACCTTGCCAACACAACTATCATAATATACATAATCTCCCATGCATAGAATATGTTAATCCATGAGAATAAATACTTACCAAGGCTTGGAATAGGATGATCTTCTCCAAAAGTTAACTTAGGGTTTTGAGAGCTAAAGGGTTTCTCTTGAAATTTTCTAGAAAAACATAGAAATACATGTGTGTTTGTAATGGATAAAAAATCAGATTTTTACCCCTTTATATAGGCCCTCAATTTCTATCCTTATCCACTCTTTGTCATTAAATGTTATATCTAGAAGGTCAAATGGAAGAATGGGTCATTTGACCCATTTGGGCCATGTATTTCTTCCACTTTTGGGCCTTACTTTGTGCCCAATAACACATTTCAACTTAGCCCACCAATCTTCATGCATAATCCATCATATATCTCGTGTTTCAATAATTCCATAATGTCACGACAATATTCTCTTACAAGATTCTCATTCGTCGTCTCAATCGCAAAAATAGGAATTCTAGTCGCCCATGGCTTCTTTGAACATTTTTAATACCTACTTGTGTTTCATGATTTGATCATGTAGGGGTATGTAGAAGTGTATTGAAGTGTTTGAAGCTTTAACAATGCTCAAAGAACTCCAAAGAACCAAAAGAAACCATATAATAATCGACGTAGAATTGCGTTGCGAAACGAGCGCGGGAAGGGCACTTTTTTGTGCCTTGCGCCACTGCTGCAAAGCAAGGCAGTGGCGCAAGAAATCACTGCCCTATGAATCAGGGGCTTGCGCCACACCCCCTGAAATAGGGTAGTGGCGCAAGTTTCAGCACCTTGCTGAATTTTTTGGCCACTTCTTCGATACTTGCATATCCTCCAATACCTTATCAAAACACTACAAAATACTTACTTAGTGATCTTAATCATCAAGTAACCATGAATTCAAGTCACCAAATGAGGTTAGCATGTGTACGGGGTATTACCCAAATGCTCTACATAATCACAAAACACCTCCTACGAAAGTCTAATCGCCCATATTAGGTCCGATATCAAATTTTTCACCAATGACACTATAAAACACATACTCATGGCATCTCAACACCTAGGTAGATATGACCCCAAGGTATCAAGTGAGGTTAGAAAAATACGGGGTGTTACATGGTAGTTGAATGAAATCTGGTATTTATGTGATTGGTAATAGCAGGGTTTGATGTGATAGTTAGATAGCCAATGAGTGTAGAAAGTCATAGCAACTTTCGACTCTTGAAATGGAGTTAGAGAATTTTGGTTATAACGTTTATCGTGGAGGGGTTGGTTTGCATTGTTGAAATTCATGGTGTGTATCGTAAAATAAGGAAAACTGAAGAGAGGTCTCGAGTTTCTACTTCGAATCACTATAGTGGGTAAAGTAAACACTATAGCGGTACTACTGTGGCGATAAAAAGAACCGCAGTAGCGGCCTCTATAAAAAGGACATGAACCGCGCAACAAAACTTTAACTGCTATAGCGGTAGCACTGTAGTGGTAATTATCCACTACAGTGGTAACGTACAATAAAAATTTAGTTTTAAAAATCAGAAAATGTTTTCATTCCCCACTTTTTCAAAAAACACAATAAGGCTCTATTAGTGTTTTTCATATTTAGAGGTAAGTAATTACATTCTAGACTTGAATTTACTTTGTTTATATCACGCCTCGAATTCCAACGAGGCAGACTGGCACCCGAAGCCGATAAGGCCCGAGAGAACCAATCTTTGCTCATGTCTATTCATATGCATGTCATTCAAGGAACATCACCACCACATATAGATACAAGATGCTAATAGTAAAAGTCATGGAAACATGTGATATATACATAGAAAGAAACTTGGCCGTTAGGGCCATCAAGTCAAAATGAACATACATTCCTTACATTCATATTCCCACATACGTCTACAAAGCCTCAAACAGATGCATACACATAACCAACTTAAAGTCGGGAAAAGTCCCCGCTTTATACAATATTTACCATACCAAAACAAATATACAACTATGACTCGAAAAGCCCTGAACCAACTGGAGCTCACCAAAGATCGGCAGATGATCTGCAACCTACTGTGGAGGTCTACTAGCACTTGTTCCTATAGCAAGTAATGTAAGTCCCCCAAGGGACATCAGTATGAAGAATGTACTGAGTATGTAAGGCCATAAGAAACGGTATAATACATAAATACTTCAATGGAATCAAATACAAGTGAATAATCAATATGGAGAAGTCACCATTCTGTATGTGTTGAATCATGTACATTACGTTGATTACTTTCTTTAATTTTACGCTCATTCATTCAATCATCACTACTTTATTCATTACTCATCCTTCCATTCATATAATGCCCGGGCCCCAAGCTGATTAGTGGGTAATCAACAATTATTCGGGATCAACCCATGCTAGGCTTTTCTTTTGCCCCTGGGATACCACCCGTAGTGGTGGGATCGACCCATGGTAGTTGTTCTTTTCACCTGTGGGATACCACCCAAGAATAGACACTTTATTATATCACTTCTTTAATCTTTGGAATAGCTCATTCGATGGTCATGTCATTATTGGAACTTTAGAACGTAACATTATTGGAACTTTGGAACCATGTCCACAGTTATGTGACACGTGAATAACAATTGATCACTGGATAAGGAACATGTGACTAACAATAGATGATAACCTGACATGAGATACCTTAGAACATTTCGAAAATGAACAAGTACAATCATCCTGACATGAGATACCTTAGAACATTTCAAAAATGAACAAGTACAATGACAAGGTGAACACTATATGCTGCAGAAGGATACGGAAAAAGTAACCTTACATACCTTATCTTTCCAATATGGATACACAGTCATATAAGTGAATACAATAATCCAGCTCCTTCCTTACGTGTTATTCTACAACACAAGTTAATACCGGAGCTCACATTAACAACTAATTACACTATTAGTGCACTAAATGATTAGGAGCTACGTGACTGCCATATAACGTCATTTCGACCTTATTCAATACAACTCACTATATTATCATACCAACAACACCACAACATTCCAACATTGACCAAGACCTCATAAACCAATAGCATTTAACACCAAGTTCATACTGTACACTTCCCCTTCAATAAAATGTCACAATTACCTAACTACATCACGCAAACACCTTTTACAACAACAAATGAAAGACAATCCATAATTGATACCACTCAAAATACCTCTGGGATACTCCTTTAAAGTCATTCAAACGGTACCATAAGTTGATAATTGCATCCATTAAGGGTATAGGGGATTTGGGGGGTCAAAGAGATGCAAAAATATGTATAATGAACTTCTGGGCTGACTTGCGAAGCCACCTACGCCCGCAGGTGGTTGAGGTGCGTCCGCAGGCGACCATTGGCCTGATCCAAGGTCACCTGCGCTGGCATTTGCACCCGCAGGTGCCCCACCCGCGAAGGCGGATGCTTGTGAAAGACAATCCATAATTGATACCACTCAAAATACCTCCAGTATACTCCTTTAAAGTCATTCAAAAGGTACCATAAGTTGATAATTGCATCCATCAAGGGTATAGGGGCTTTGGGGGGTCAAAGAGATGCAAAAACATGCAAAACGAACTTCTGGGCTGACCTGCGAAGCCACCTGCGCCGGAAGGTGGTTGAGGTATGTCCTCAGGTGACCATTGTCCTAGACTAGGGTCACCTGCATTGGCATCTGCGCTCGTAGGTGCCCCACCCGCGAGGGCGGATGCCCGTTTCAGCCTCCTGGGTCCTTTTAGGGTCCTTTTTCGCAATGAATGGTCCATGATCATAACTAAGCTTCTCTTAACATATTTTAGATCATATTAGATGCCAAATAACATCCATGGTTTCACAACATACATAAACATCACCAAAACCACATTTTTCTTTCAATACACCACCAAGTTCATGCACAATTTTGCAATAACATTTCCAAACATTATATAAAAGGATAAAACAAGTTAAGGATATAATAACATCTTACATTTTGATATTTAATCCATAAAGTTCACTTCCTTCAAGACCACAAGTCCATTTTTAAATTTACAAGGCAAAACCCTTTTCCGATTGCAAAAATAAACAGTTTTGCACATAGTGAACTGTCTAACACTTTGCCAACATAAACAACATTATTTATACACCATATTAAGTATATAATATACTAAAACATAAGAATAAATGCTTACCAAAGTTTGCAAGAGAGTGATCTTATCCAAAAGAGTGATGGCTTAGGGTTTGTGAGTAGAGAGAAATATCTTGAATATTCTAGAAAAGGCATGTGTATTGATATGAATAAAAATATGATTTTAATTTATTTATATATTACTTAATGGTCATACTTAGCCACATTGAATGCATGTTTGCTTGGTCAAACACAAGAATGGGTCATTTGCCCCATATGGGCCATGTTTTTTACTTCATTTTGGGCCTCATTGAGCCCAATGGCACAAGATTCATTTAAGCACAACAAATTAATGCATAATTCACCAACCCTCTCATGTTTACCTAATTCCATAAATGTTAAAGTAGTCTTATAGGTTTGGAAATGTACGGGGTATTACATCCTTCCCCCCTTAGAAACATTCGTCCTCGAATGTTAGTGACGTTATTCAATTTAAACAATTGCAAGTCTAGGATCATTCTTCATGTTATCATATATATAGATATACTTAATTCTTATAAATACTTACTTGTCATTTCTCTGCTCTCGTATCTTGAACTCTTTCTTTCATTTGAAACAAATGAGGGTACTTGGACTTCATCATTTCTTCAGCTTCCCATGTGATCTCTTCTACTTGCTGGTTCCTCCAAAGTACCTTTACGGAAGCTACATCTTTATTCCTTAACCTCTTCACTTGCCTATCCAGAATAGCAGCAGGTATCTCTTCATAGGTAAGATCCTCCGAAACTTGTACCTTGTTAATGGGAGCAAAACGAGATGGATCTCCTAGTCACTTTCGAAACATCGAAATATGAAATACCGGATGAAATGTGGAGAGTTCTTGGGGTAATGCTAATTCATACGTGACTTGCCCAAATATTCGGACAATTTCATATGGCCCTATATACAGGGGACTCAACTTCCCTTTCTTCCCAAATCTCATTACGCCTTTCATCGGTGATACCTTCAAGAATACCCAATCACCTATGGAAAATTCAAGCCCTCTTCTTCTAACATCACCATATGACTTATGTCGACTTTGGGCCGTTTGTAGCCTCTATTGTATCACTTTAACTTTCTCCATAGCCTAATGAACAAGATCTAGCCCAAGTAAAGCAGTTTCACCCACTTCAAACCATCCAATCGGTGATCTACACTTCCTTCCGTATAAAGCTTCATAAGGTGCCATTTTGATACTTGAATGATAGCTATTGTTGTAAGCAAATTCAATAAGAAGCAAATGGTCATCCCAACTGCCTTGAAAATCTAACGTGCAAGCTCGTAGCATATCTTCAAGTGTTTGGATAGTACGTTCTTCCTATCCATCAGTCTGGGGATGAAAAGCCGTACTCAGATTCATTTGTGTACCTAAGCTCTTTTGAAAAGATCTCCAAAAATGTGCAGTAAATTGAGCTCCCATGTCTGATATAATGGAGACCGAAATTCCATGTAATCGCACTATCTCTTTAACATACAACCTTGCATAATCTTCTATTGTATAGGTGGTCCTTACTGGTAGGAAATGCGCTGATTTGGTAAGCCTGTCAACTATGACCCATATGGAATCAAATTTCCGTAGTGTACGAGGCAAACCTGTGATGAAGTCCATATTAATCATGTACCATTTCCAGACTGGAAGATTGATACACTGCATGTAACCTCCTGGTTTCTGATGCTCTACCTTCACTTGTTGACAATTTGGGCATTGACCTACAAATTCTGCAATTTTCTTCTTCATGTTTCCCCACCAATTCTGCAATACGCCTCTGTCATAATTCATTTACTCAGCTAGTCTACATTTGGTACACATAATCTACCTTGGCATTGAAGTATTCCTTCTTGCATAAGATCAAATGCCTTTGTGTCAAACCTTTTTGTACATTCTCTTTTAACTGCAATAACATAGGATCCGCAAACTGCTTCTCTTTCACTTCAGCTATTAATAAAGATTCTTCCCCATTTTGTACAATAACCCCTTCGTCTGAGGATTCAAGAAGACGAACCCCCAAGCTGGCTAATTGATGTAGATCCTTGACCAAGTCTTGCTTTTCCATCAGTTGGCCACTAGTGCCTCCTATTACCGTGCGGCTCAAAGCATCAGCTACCACATTTGCTTTTCCTGGATGATATAGGATATCAATATCATAATTTTTCAATAGCTCAAGCCACTTCCGCTGCCTCAGATTAAACTCCTTCTGCTTAAAGATATATTGCAAACTTTTGTGATCAATATAGATATCAACATGAACTCCATACAAATAATGGCGCCATATCTTTAAAGCAAATACCACAGCTGCTAACTCAAGATCATGTGTGGGATAGTTTCTCTCATGTGGCCACAACTGTCGTGAGGCATATGCTATTACATTACCATGCTGCATCAATACATACCCTAGGCCAACTCCGAAAGCATCACAATATACATCATACCATTCTGTCCTTTCGAAAGTACCAATACCGATGTAGAAGTCAATTTATCTTTCAGCTCTTGGAAACTTTTCTCACATGCATCATTCTACTGAAATTTGACTTCCTTATGTGTAAGCTTTGTTAAAGGTGCAACAATGGAAGAAAAACCTTCAACAAACCTTCGATAATAACCTGCCAATCTAAGGAAGCAATGAATTTTCAGAGGTGTCGTAGGCCTTGGCCAGTTTTTCACTGCTTCAATCTTTTGTGTATCCACCCGAATTCCTTCATCTGACACAATGTGACCCAATAATATGGATTTCAACCAAAATTCACATTTAGAGAACTTCGCATACAACTTACGCTCACGAAGAATCTGTAACACCTGCCGTAAGTGATTAGCATGGTCCTCTTGTGATCTTGAATAAACCAGGATGTCATATATAAATACCATCATGAACACGTCTAGAAATGGTTTAAACACCCTATTCATCAAATCCATAAACACAGCTAGTGTATTTATTAGTCCAAATGACATAACTAAAAATGCATAATGGCCATACCGTGTTCGAAAAGCTGTCTTGGGTATATTTTTTTCTCTAACTCTGACTTGATGGTAGCCTAACCTCAAGTCAATCTTCAAAAAACATGTGGCACCCTGTAACTGATCAAACAAATCATCAATTCTGGGGAGGGGATATTTGTTCTTGATCGTTACTTTATTCAATTGCCGATAGTCAATGCATATTCTCAATGTGCCATCTTTCTTCTGTACAAATAATACCAGTGCACCCCACGGGGACATACTAGGCCTGATGAAGCCCTTGTCCAGCAAGTCTTTCAATTGCTCCTTTAATTCACGCAATTCTGCTGGAGCCATTCTATACGGAGGAATAGAGATAGGCTGAGTGCCTGAAATCACATCAATGCCAAACTCCACTTCCCGTTCTGGAGGCAAACCGGGAAGATCCTCAGGAAATGCATCAAGGAATTCATTGACCACTGGAACCGACTGAGGAGTTAGTGGTTCCACATCAGTATCTTGCACTCGTACTAAGTGACATATGTACCCCTTGGCTATCATTTTCCTTGCTTTAAGATAGGAAATAAATTTCCCTCTAGGTGCCCCTACATCACCCTTCCATTCAAGAACATTCGTTTATGGAAAATGAAAATGTACTTTCTTAGCTCGGCAATCTATCGTAGCATAACAAGAAGCCAACCAATCCATACCCATTATGACATCAAAATCCACCATGTCCAGTTCAATAAGATCATCTAGTGTATCATGACCACACACAGTTACCACACAATTACGATATACTCTTTTTGCAACAATATATTTACCAACTGGTGTAGATACTTCAATTGACTTAGTTAATAATTTCGGTGTTCTTTCAAATTTTGCAGCAATCAATGGAATAACATATGACAATGTAGAACCCAGATCAATCAATGCATATAAATTATATAAAAATATGGATAATGTACCTGCGAAGACATCAGGAGAAGCCTCCGAATTCTATCGGTCCACTAGAGTATAGGTGCAATTCTGGGTTCCACTGGAACTGGCTGCTCCTCTGGCACCTCTACCACGAACCAACAGACTACACACCTTGGCCTAAAAAAGGAACCGATGATGATGACGTAACGGTTGATCCCGCAGGTCACGCCACACTACCCAAGCCTCTTCGTGGGCAATCTCTCATCATATGCCCCGTCATACCACACCAAAAGCAAACATTTATCCCAAGCTGACATTCACCTAAATGAAACCGTCCGCAGTGCTGACACAGCTGACAAGAAAATCCAGTGTTCTGCGAACCTCAAATCCTACTACTCTGCCCCACATGGTTGCCTCTAAACCCTCGAAATTGAGATTGAGTGCCTGCTGTGGAATAAGAGAATGACGGTCTAGGCGGTCTAGGAAACATCCGAGGCCTAGATTCTCCTTGGGACGCCATGGACTGGCCCATAGGTCTAGCCCTCTTTGATGACTCTCATTCAGATTCGTGTACCCTTCTTCTTTGCCTTTGGTCCTCCATCTTTTGTGCGAAAGCCTGAATTCTAGCTATATCCATATCTCTATTTAAAGCGGCAATAGTGCAGTCCATCTCTATTTAAAGCGGCAATAGTGCAGTCCCTTACCAAATATGGCTCCAACCTGTCCACATATTGATGAACTCGGTCTGTCATTGTGGCTACTACATTCGGAGCATATCGAGCCAAAGAATTAACTGCAGACTGTATTCTCTGACACTCAGATTCCCTTGACGGAGATTTAAGAACTGATCCGCACGAGCCTCTTGGATCTCATAGGAAAGATAGTGATCAAGTAATGCCGCTTTAAATTCTTCCCAATTAGGTGGATTTGCACCAGTACCACGAGATTTCTTCCAATCTTCATACCACAATATAGCTTCACCTTTCAATCTATAGGCCGCAAGTTCAACTGTTTCTACACCAGTCACGTGCATAAAATCTAGAGCCCTTTGAATTTGGTCCACGAAGTCCTGTGGATCTGTATTCGGATCTGTCCCGGTAAATGTGGGAGGATCTAATTTTAGAAAATCCTGCGTCCTTCGGATAGCTGCCCTAGCCTCACTGTCGTTACTTGTCATTGGACCAACTGGTCCTTGATTCTATGTGACAACTATACGAGTTAACATTTGCACCGTATTTTTGAGATCTTGCTCAGTAGCATTAACAAGTGGTTCTGTAGGTTCTTCTCTCCTTCTCAGCTCTTCTGGAGCTGGAAAGGTAAAAGAAGCCCATGATACAAACTCAGCGTCAGCCCCACCTTGACTAGCTTGGTCAGGTGGTGATCTACTTGTTCCTTTTCTGGCAAGTATATCTACCTGCTTACCTTTACCTCTACCTTATCTTCTAATCGGCATTTTACTATATAAAAGAAAACCAAGTCCAATGGTTAGATATGATTCCACTACAATATTGGCTCTAATGCACGATCTACGAATGGAAGAAAAGAAACAACTCATAAATGTCCCGTAGCCTCCTACTTATAAATTTGGTGCACAACACATCCATAAGCAAGACTCTACTCAGACATGGCTTTGTAGACACCCTTAGGACGAGCTGCTCGAATACCACTTTTGTCGCGCCTCGAATTCCAACCGGGCGGACTGGCACCCGAAGACGATAAGGCCCGAGAGAACCAATCTTTTCTCATGTCCATTCATATGCATGTCATTCAAGGAACATCACCACCACGTATAGATACAAGATGCTAATAGCGAAAGTCATGGAAACATATGATATATACATATAAAGAAACTTGGCCGTTAGGGCTATCAAGTCAAAATGGACATACATTCCTTACATTCATATTCCCACATACGTCTACAAAGCCTCTAACAGATGCATACACATAACCAACTTAAAGTCAAGACAAGTACCCACTTTATACAACATTTACCATACCAAAACAAATGTACAACTGTGACTCGAAAAGCCCCGAACCAACTGGAGCTCACCAAAGATCGGCAGATGATCCGCAACCTACTGTGGAGGTCTACTAGCACTTGTGCCTGCAACAAGTAAGGTAAGTCCCCCAAGGGACATCAGTACAAAGAATGTACTGAGTATGTAAGCCCATAAGAAACAGTATAATACACAAATACTTCAATGGAATCAAATACAAGTGAATAATCAATATGGAGAAGTCACCATTGTGTATGTGTTGAATCATGTACATTACGTTGATTACTTTCTTTACTTTTATGCTCATTTATTCATTGATCACTCATTCCTTCATTCATTACTCATTTATCCATTCATATAATGCCCAGGCCCCAAGCTGATCTGTGGGTAATCAACAATTATTCGGGATCGACCCATGCTAGGATTTTCTTTTGCCCCTGGGATACCACCCGTAGTGGCGGGATCGACCCATGCTAGGTGTTCTTTTCACCCTTGGGATACCACCCGAGATATTGGGATCGACCCATGCTAGGTATTATACCCCTGGGATACCACCCAAGAATAGAAACTTTATTACATCACTTCTTTAATCTTTGGAATAGTTCATTCAATGGTCATGTCATTAATGGAACTTTATAACGTAACATTATTGGAACTTTGGAACCATGTCCACAGTTATGTGACACATGAATAACAATTGATCACTGGATAAGGAACATGTGACTAACAATAGATGATAACCTGACATGAGATACCTTAGAACATTTCGGAAATGAAAAAGTATAATGACAAGGTGAACACTATATGCTGCAGAAGGCTACATAAAAAGTAACCTTACATACCTTATCTTTACAATATGGATACACAGTCCTATAAGTGAATATAATAATCCAGCTCCTTCCTTACGTGTTATTCTACAACACAAGTTCATACCGGAGCTCACATTAACAACTAATTACATTACAAGTGCACCAAATGATAAGGAGCTACGTGTCTGCCATATAACATCATTTCGACCTTATTCAATACAACTCACTATATTATCATACCAACAACACCACAACATTCCACACATTGACCAAGACCTCATAAACCAATAACATTTCACACCAAGTTCATACTTTACATTTCCCCTTCAATACAATGTCACAATTACCTCACTACATCACGTAAACACATTTCACAACAACACATGAAAGACAATCCATAATTGATACCACTCAAAATACCTCTGGGATACTCCTTTAAAGTCATTCAAAAAGTACCATAAGTTGATAATTGCATCCATTAAGGCTATAGGGGCTTTGGGGGGTCAAAGAGATGCAAAAACATGCAAAATGAACTTTTGGTTGAGGTACATATGAAGGTGACCATTGGCCTGGTCCAGGGTCACCTGCATTGGCATCTGCGCCCGCAGGTGCCCCACCCGCGAGGGTGGATGCCCGTTTCAGCCTCCGGGGTCATTTTAGGGTCCTTTATCGCAATGAATGGTCCATGATCATAAATAAGCTTCTATTAACATATTTTAGATCATTTTATATTCCAAATAACAGCCATGGTTTCACAACGCACATAAACATCACCAAAACCACATTTTTCTTTCAATACACCACCAAGTCCATACACAATTTTGCAATAACATTTCCAAACATAATATACAAGGATAAAAAAAGTTAAGTATATAATCACATCTTAAATGTTGAAATTTAATCCATCAAGTTCACTTACTTCAAGACCACAAGTCCATTTTCAAATTTACAAGGCAAAACCCTTTTCCGATTGCAAAAATAGACAATTTTACACATAGTGAACTGTCCAACACTTCGCCAACATAACCAACATGATTTATACATCATATTAAGTATATAATATACTAAACCATAAGAATAAATGCTTACCAAAGCTTGCAAGAGAGTGATCCTGTCCAAAAGAGTGATGGCTTAGGGTTTGTGAGTAGATAGAAATATCTTGAATATTCTAGAAAAGGCATGTGTATTGATATGAATAAAAATCTGATTTTACTCGCTTTATATAGTACTTAATGGTCATCCTTATCCACATTGAATGCATGGTTGATTGGTCAAACACTAGAATGGGTCATTTGCCCCATTTGGGCCATGTCTTTTACTTTATTTTGGGCCTCATTTGGGCCCAATGGCACAAGATTCATTTAAGCCCAAAAAATTAATGCATAATTCACCAACGCTATCATGTTTACCTAATTTCATAAATGTTAATGTAGTCTCATAGGTTCGAAAATGTACGGGGTGTTACAGTTTAACCTTAGAAAAATCACTTGAAATGGATTTATGAAAAGTGGTGGGAATGTGAATAATTTCAGTATATAATCATCCTAGGGTGTCAGAAAACACTAATAGGACTATAATTACTATTATTTCTGATAATTCAAGTAGGGTTCATGAAGTTTAAATGTTAAAAAATTCCTAAGATGATGAAATATGATAAGTTTATGGATAAAGTTAGTGGGTTGTGATCCCTAACGATTAAGAGAGAATGAATTATTTAAATAGGTGTATGTTCTTGTTGGTGTATAGATCAAGAACAAAAAGAATGAGAAAAAGGGGCAAAAATGTGGCTTAAAGGTTACTTTGAGCAAGGAATTAAGGTAGGCTATGGTTTTGTTGTAGAACTTAGACTTTCTTGGGTTTGTGATTTAGACATCTATGATTGACTTCTAGTATGACTTATGATTTTATGACTGCATTGCATTTTAATTTGCATTGAGATGATATGTTGAGATGATGGGTTGAGTAGCAGATTGGCACAATATGATATGTTGTTTTAATCGGTCGGGTACCACGCCAGTACGATATGATATGTTGTGATAATGGGTAGGGTACCACGCTGGTACATTATGATGTTGATGATGATGATGAGAAGAGTAAGAGATGATGCACACATCTTGCATACATGTACTCATTCATATGCATTGACTGCTTTTATGATGATTATATATGAAGATGAATTGTTAATGAAAATGACTAAGTTTGAAAGCCTGTGAAAGTGAATTTGTAATTTGTAATTATATGATGATACATGATGTGTTCCGTTGATTGATATTATTGGTTATGAGTTTTGTTATGATCATTTTTAATCTTGTTTGACTTGCTTACTTGTACATTGTTAAGTTAGTCGGCCTATGATGCTTACCAGTACTAGTTGATGTACTGATGTTTTCTGTACTCTTTTTTTTTTAGTGCAGAACATCTTCCAGCTGTTGACACGCGACCTCGACTCTAGTTAGTAGTCCAAACCCAATTTTGAGGTTGAGCACTATGTCCAGGAAACCTTCAGATCTTCTTATGATGTTGATGTCCCTTATTTCGGGACTAAGACGATTTCTTCTTGTTATGTTATTGGGATATTCTAGTTATTTCTAGACTTAGTTGTTTTAGATGTTCTTGTACGGTGACTTCAGGTCCCAGGGATTGTAATAAATAGAGGTTTCCGCACACTATTCATTTTATGGATTATAATATCTTTGGATGATTATTAGTTATTGAATAAGTCCCTTTTATAACTATTTAAAAACATGTGAATCAATACTATTATGAAGGTGAGAATAATGCTTAAGTGAGTAAGGGTGAGATTAGTATGGTTCTCCTGCCATAGGTTAGGGAGGGTGCCAATCATAACCATTTGGGTTGTGATAGAGATGGTATCAGAGAACTTGGTTCATAGATCTCATTGTACAGGAATAGGACTAGTAGAGTCCTGCGAAATGGTACAGAGACGTCTGTGCTTTTCTTCAAAAGGCTATAGGGCTTTAGGAAAAGAATTTCCTTTATTTCTTCCTTTCGTTCTATTACTTGATTCCAATTGGTATCTAGCGATCAAAATTGGTATCTAATCCTTTCACTCTAATTCGTAGATGGTGAATACTCATTTCACCAGAGCAGCCTTACCTCCACTTACTTGGGCTCAGTTTCAGAATGTATTCCTTGAGAAATATGTTCCCCCCACTTATCATGATTAGAAGAAGGATGAGTTTTTGAGATTAGAGCAGGGTAACATGTTTGTGGATTGCCTATGAGTCCAAGTTTCATGCCTTGTCTCACTATGCACTACAGTTGATTACCTCAGAAGAGGAGCGGATTAGGTATTTTATGAATGGTATGCATTCGGGGATTTAGTTGGCTACTTTATCTGTGGTTGTGTCTGGTAAGTCCTTCCAGGATGTTGAATTTTCCAAGAAGGTTGAAGCACTTGAGAAACAAGGAGAGGCAAAAGCAGAGGAGAAGAAGGATAAGACCTTGAGCCAATTCAGTAGTACCTTCTCAAAGGGGCATGGTTCGTTTAAGCCCTATATTCAGCTATGCTAGTATCTGCAGAGGGCCCGTCTGGGGTCAGCTATCAGCCTTCTCGAGCAGGCAGCTACATGCATTCTTCCTCTTCAGTTTAGAGGCCTACTTTGGGGTTCAAATGCTTGTCAGGAGGTATTGTGCTAATTTCTTGTCTACAGGTCAGCTGACATAACAACTAGCTTCTACTGCTCTAGTTCTGGTAGATCGTGGTGGAGGGGGAAATGGTAGAGGTCATCCATAAGGTGGGCATGGTGGGCCAGGCTAGGGGTGGCAACCATGTTAATCGAGGTGGAGGACAAGTTGGTAGAAATAGAGCTCTGGGTGGTAGAGGTGGCAACCATGGTAGTGATAAGGCACATCTTTATGTAGTTCCAGATCATCCTGAGGCGGAAGCTTTCGTATGATGATCACAAGTACTATTCTTATATGTTATCGTATGGGGTGCACCTATGTTGTTTGTGAAGAAGAAAGATGGAAGTATGAGGATATGCAGATACTACCACCAACTGAATAAGGTAATCATTCGTAACAAATATCCCTTGCCTAGAATAGATGATCTATTTGACTAGTTACAAGGAGCTGTAGCGTTCTCTAAGATTGACTTGAGTTCAGGTTATCTTCAGCTAAAAATTAAGGCAGAGGACATCCCAAAGACTACTTTCTAAACTCATTGCAGATACTACGAGTTTCTGGTTATGTCTTTTGGCTTGACCAATGCCCCAACTATTTTCATCTTGGTGAATGGAGTGTTTAAGTCCTTTTTGGATTCATTCGTTATTGTGTTTATTGATGATATACTTGTTTATTCTAATAGTGAGGAAGATCATGAAGCTCATTTGCATGTTGTTATAACGACGTTGAAGGAGAAACAATTGTATGCTAAGTACTCTAAGTGCGAATTCTGGCTTTCTTCAATGTCCTTCTTGAGACATATAGTTTTTATAGAGGGGGTTATGGTGGACCTGCAAAAGTTTGAGGCAGTTAAAAATTGGGCCAGACCAATCAACGTGTGTCACGCCCCAAATCCCATTTGAGGTGTGATTGGAACCCGAAGTCGATAAGACCTGAGAGAACCAATCTTTGCTCATGTACATTCGTATGCATATCCTTATATGAACATCATACTATCTCATGTAACCGATAACATATAAAATGACAATGGAGGAAGTCATGGAAAACATGTACAATATGTGGAACTTGGCCGTTAGGGCCATCAAGTCGAGTGAACATACATCTCTTTCATCCATATACCCAGACACGTCTACAAAAGCCTCTAACAGATGCATTTATAGGCCATCTAAAATTCGGGACAAGTCCCCACTTTATATTTACAACATCAACACAATGTACAACTATGATAAGTCCCGAAGCAACTGGGGCTCACCAAAGATCCGCAACTAACTGCCAACCTACTGTCTTTTTACAAATCTACTAGTGCCTGCACCTGCAACATGTAAGGTAAGTCCCCCGAGGGGGTCAGTACAAAGAATGTACTGAGTATGTAAGGTTCATAACAAATAGCATCATACATGAGAATATCAATAGAATGAAATATGAGAGAATAGCCAATGTGGATAAACCATCATTTTATATAATATCTTTTATAATTACTCTCCTTCAAGGGAAAATAATTTCACTCAAGAGAATTTCCTCCCATAGTTTGTTCTATATGCATAAGATTTCTTGGTTCTATGTTCATTACCACTATTATTCATCTACTTGGTTAGTAGGTTGTAAAACAATACCATTCATCCACATACATCCACTCTAGTGGTGGGATATCAATATAACATACATTTACTCTTACTAACGTACAACCACTCTATTAACGTACATCCACTCGATTGGTGGGTTAGCATACATCCACTCTATGGTGGGTTAACATACATCCACTCTCTTGGTGGGTTAACATACATCCACTCTCATGGTGGGTTAGCATACATCCACTCTATAGTGGGTTAACACACATTTACTCTCATGGTAGGTTAACATACATCCACTCTATGGTGGGAGAACATACATCCACTCTCTGGTGGGAGAACATACATGGGAGAGATTGATATATCAACTTATGGGAGATTAATACATTAAGGATCATGACACTATTTGAAACACACAAATATGCTTTACCTCACTCTTTACCTCATTCACTATTCTTATGAGATCTTATATAGTAAGTGTATGATACCGGGCCTCCACCTTTGGTGGGCTATAATCAATAACCTAGCATAATATTGGGATTTCCATGTTGAACTTATACCCTTTAGAATGTGATCCATACTCAATGAAACATCTAGCGACCATGTGCATTACTTCTTTACAATCTTATACCCTTTACATAGTTATGAGAGCGACACATTAGAGATCATGACATTAAAGTACACACTTATATATACACATCTCACTTCACTCTTTTACCTCATGAGATTGACATCTTCACTTATGAGGAATAATTATACTAACTTGCACATCACCTCTCTTATTACCCTTATGAGATTGGTACAAAGATAATCCTCATACTATAGGACTTTGGAACATGATATGATTGGGAAAATGCTATTCAAACTAAACAAGCTCTCTTTACCTCATTTCTCTCGTTGAGATAGTTCTCTCAGAACTTACAACATCATGACAACTTAGGAACTTCAATCATCTACAAGTAAGACACATATGAATAACAATATATGTCGGCCTTAGTTGGAATACTATAGAACCCCTTTGGACTGTAACACTTTAAGACTTTTGACATATTAGCTAATGAACATGAGCCAACCAATGGAAATGAGTCATGTGATTCACTATTTACCAATGAGTAAGGAACATATGAGTTACACTAGCCAACTACCGGATACGGAATACCTTAGAGCATTTCGGAGTCGAATGAGTACTATGACAATGTGATCATACATGTTGTAGAAGGATATGGAAAGAGTAACCTTACACCTTTAGTTCCAAGTATGAGTACACAAGTCTATATATGAACACAACAGTCCACCTTCTTCCTTATGTTTCACTCTACAATACAAGTCCACAATGGAACTCTCGTTACCAATTATTTATCGTACAAGTGTACAAAACGACAATGAACCATATGACTGCCATATAACTTCATTTCCCTCCTTAAAATACAACCCACTGAATTATCATACCAACAACACCATAATCATGCCACACATTGACCAAGATATCATACATCTATAGCATTTCACACCACACTTACCCTTTACGCTTCCTTGTTTTCATTCCGTCAAAATTACCCTATCAACTTGCCTCATAACAACTTATGAACAATAATACATACTTAAAATAGTCCAACATGCCTTGATACGACACTTTAAAGTAATTAAAACGATATCACAAGTTGATAATTACATCCATGAAGGGTATAGGGGTTTCGAGGGAGCCAAAGGGATGCAAAAACAAGCAATTCGGAGTTTTGGGACGATCCGCTAAGCCACTTGCGACTGCAGGTGGATGACCTGAGTCCTCAGGTGACCTTTGGCAGTAGCCATAGGCACCTGCATTGGCACCTGCGCCCGCAGGTGCTTCGTCTGCGAGGGCGGGTGCCCGTTTCGGCCAAAAAGGGTCTCTTTTAGGTCTTTTTATGCAATGAATGGTCCATGATCATAACTAAAATTATTTTAACATATTTTTGATCATATTATATGCCAAAAATCAGACATGGTCTCACAACACACATAAACATCACCAAAACGACACTTTACGGTCAATACGTCACCAAAACCATAACCAATTTCACAATAGAAATTCCAAAAATTATACACCATGAAAAAACAAGGAAATGCTATAATAAAATCTCACATTTCAATATTAACTCCATCATGTTCACTTCCTTTAAGACCATAAGTCCATGTTCAAGTTTACAAGGCAAAATCATCCTCTGATTTAGCAAACACAAGTTGTTTTAGACATAGTGAACTTCTCACACTTCACCAACATAACCAACATGATATAAACCATCTCCCATGCATAAAATATATTAAACCATAATAATAAACACTTACCAATACTCACCAAGTGATGATCTTTGGCCAAAAGGATGAGAGCTTAGGGTTTGTGGAAATATTGAGAAAATTCTAGAAAGGCATGGGTGTCCAAATGAATAAAATTATGATTTTTGGCTCTATTTATATCCCCTTTAAGTTTCTCTTTATCCAAAAACTTGGTCCAATAATAATGTAGGGACTTGTTCTTGCAAGAATGGGTCATTATGCCCTTTTTGGGCCATGTCTTCATGCCAATTTTGGGCCTCATTTAACTAATTAACAATTTGTTAATTGAGCCCACAAATTGAATGAATAATTCCTCATGTATATATATATCCCTCAAGTCACTTTTATCCATCTCTTGGCATTAAATGCATGGTTGATTAGTCAAATGGAAGATTGGATCATGTTTTGCCCCATTGGGCCAAGTCTTTCTTATGATCTTTGGGCCTCATTTGGCCCAATGGCTCAAGACTCATATAAGCCCCAACAAATAATTGCATAATTCTTCAAATCTCTCATGGTTAATTAATTTCCTAAATGTACACGTAGTCGTATAGGTTCGACAACATACGGGGTGTTATATTTCCCACGAGGGTCTAATCCCATGTACTAGGCCCAATATCCATTACCTCATCAATAACATTACACAATACATACTTTTGGCTCTCGACACTTAAGTAACCATTGTTCAATGTCGTCAAATAGGGTTTGATAGGTACGGGGTGTTACATTCTTCCCCCCTTTGGAACATTCATCCTCGAATGTTGACATCTTCATCTCATGTGCAACAAATGCACTTATATATTAGCATCTCTATACATATACTCTCATAGATACTTTCTTATTCTTTCCCCACTTCCCCTTGGTGAACTTTCCTTCCATTTAAAACGAATATAGATACTATGATTTCATCATTTCTTCAATTTCCCAAGTGACCCCTTTGACTTGTTGATCTAGAATGACAACAAGTAACTCTTCCTAGTGACATCCTTTGTAATTTGTATATTTTTAATGGGAGCAACATGAAATAGAACTCTTTATGCACTTTCGGCAATTTCATATGGCATGTTGTATAGGGCAATTTCCCTTGTCTTTCCAAATCCCATTACCTCTTTCGTTAATAACACTCTTAAGAGTACTTAATCATCTATAATCACAAACACCTACTATACCATTATGATATGCCCTTTTAACTATAATAAAGTCACCAACTGATGAAAAGACATCAAAGGACTTGACTAGTAATTCTAGTGTCAGCTCCACCTTGACTAGCTTGGTCAGGTGGTGATTTACTCATTCCTTCATTGGCAGGCATATCCACCTGCTTACCTTTGACTTTATCTCTTCTTGTCATCGACAGTTTACTATATCAAAGAAACCCAATCACCAATGGTTAGATACAATTCAACTTACAACACTGGCTCTATTGCACGATCTAGAATGGAGAAAAGAAACAACATCCTGAATGTCCCGTAGCCTCCTACTTATAAATGTGGTGCACAACACATTGATAAGTAAGACTCTACTCATACACAGCTTTGTAGACACCTTTAGAACAACCTGCTCTGATACCACTTTTGTCACGCCCCAAATCCCATTTGAGGTGTGATTGGCACCCGAAGCCGATATGGCCCGAGAGAACCAATTTTTTCTCATGTACATTCATATGCATATCCTTGTATGAACATCATACTATCTCATGTAACCGATAACACATAAAATGACAATGGCGGAAGTCATGGAAAACATGTATAATATGTGGAACTTGGCCGTTAGGGCCATCAAGTAGAGTGAACATACATCTCTTTCATCCATATACCCAGACACGTCTACAAAATCCTCTAACAGATGCATTTACAAGACCATCTAAAATTTAAAACAAGTCCCAGCTTTATCTTTACAACATCAACACAATGTACAACTATGATAAGTCCCAAAGCAACTGGGGCTCACCAAAGATCCGCAACTAACTGCCAACCTACTGTCTTTTTACAAATCTACTAGTGCCTGCACCTGCAACATGTAAGGTAAGTCCCCCGAGGGGGTCAGTACGAAGAATGTACTGAGTATGTAAGGTTCATAACAAATAGCATCATACATGAGAATATAAATAGAATGAAATATGAGAGAATAACCAATGTGGATAAACCATCATTTTATGTAATATCTTTTATAATTACTCTCCTTCAAGGGAAATTACTTTCACTCAAGAGACTTGCCTCCCATAGTTTCTTCTATATGCATAAGATTTCTTGGTTCTATGTTCATTACCACTATTATTCATCTACTTGGTTAGTAGGTTGTAAAAGAATAACATTCATCCACATACATCCACTCTAGTGGTGGGATATCAATATAACATACATTTACTCTTACTAACGTACAACCACTCTATTAACGTACATCCACTCTATTGGTGGGTTAGCATACATCCACTGTATGGTGGGTTAACGTACATCCACTCTCTTGGTGGGTTAGCATACATACACTCTATTGTGGGTTAACATACATCCACTCTCATGGTGGGTTAACATACATCCACTCTCATGGTGGGTTAGCATACATCCACTCTATAGTGGGTTAACACACATTTACTCTCATGGTGGGTTAACATACATCCACTCTATTGGGAGAACATACATCCACTCTCTGGTGGGAGAACATACATGGGAGAGATTGATATATCAACTTATGAGAGATTAACACATTAAGGATCATGACACTATTTGAAACACACAAATATGCTTTACCTCACTCTTTACCTCCTTCACTATTCTTATGAGATCTTATATAGTAAGTGTATAATACCGGGCCTCCACCTTTGGTGGGCTATAATCAATAACCTAGCATAATATTGGGATTTTCGATGTTGAACATATACCCTTTAGAATGTGATCCATACTCAATGAAACATCTAGCGACCATGCGCATTACTTCTTTACAATCTTATACCCTTTACATAGTTATGAGAGCGACACATTAGAGATCATGACATTAAAGTACACACTTATACATACACATCTCACTTCACTCCTTTACCTCATGAGATTGACATCTTCACTTATGAGGAATAATTATACTAACTTGCACACCACCTCTCTTATTACCCTTATCAGATTGGTACAAAGATAATCCTCATACTATAGGACTTTGGAACATGACATGATTGGGAAAATGCTATTCAAACTAAACAAGCTCTCTTTACCTCATTTCTCTCGTTGAGATAGTTCTCTCAAAATTTACAACATCATGACAACTTAGGAACTTCAATCATCTACAAGTAAGACACATATGAATAACAATATATGTCGGCCTTAGTTGGAAAACTATAGAACCCCTTTGGACTATAACACTTTGAGACTTTTGACATATTAGCTAATGAACATGAGCCAACCAATGGACATGAGTCATGTGATTCACCATTTACCAATGAGTAAGGAACATATGAGTTACACTAGCCAACTACCGGATACGGAATACCTTAGAGCATTTCGGAGTCGAGTGAGTACTATGACAATGTGAACATACATGCTGCAGAAGGATACGGAAAGAGTAACCTTACATACCTTTACTTCCAAGTATGAGTACAAAAGTCTATATATGAACACAACAGTCCACCTTCTTCCTTATGTTTCACTCTACAATACAAGTCCACAATGGAACTCTCGTTAACAATTATTTACCGTACAAGTGTACAAAACGACAATGAACCATATGACTGCCAAATAACTTCATTTCCCTCCTTACAATGAAACCCACTGCATTATCATACCAACAACACCATAATCATGCCACACATTGTCCAAGATATCATACATCTACGGCATTTCACACCACACTTACCCTTTAAGCTTCCTCATTATCATTCCGTCAAAATTACCCTATCAACTTGCCTCATAAAAACTTATGAACAATCATAAATACTTAACATAGTACAACATACCTCCATACTACACTTTAAATTCATTAAAACGACATCACAAGTTGATAATTACATCCATGGAAGGTATAGGGGTGGTTTCGAGGGGGCCAAAGGGATGCAAAAACAAGCAATTCAAAGTTTTGGGACGATCCGCTAAGCAACCTGCGCATGAAGGTGGATGACCTTCATCCTCAAGTGACCTTTGGCAGTAGCCATAGGCACCTGCATTGGCACCTGCGCCCGCAGGTGCTTCGTCTGCGAGGGCGGGTGCCCGTTTCGGCCAAAAAGGATCTCTTTTGGGTCTTTTAATGCAATGAATGGTCCATGATCATAACTAAACTTATTTTAACATATTTTTGATCATATTATATGCCAAAAATCAGACATGGTCTCACAACACACATAAACATCACCAAAACGACACTTTACGGTCAATACGTCACCAAAACCATAACCAATTTCACAATAGAAATTCCAAAAATTATACACCATGAAAAAACAAGGAAATGATATAATAACATCTCACATTTCAATATTAACTCCATAATTTTCACTTCCTTTAAGACCATAAGTCCATGTTCAAGTTTACAAGGCAAAATCATCCTCCGATTTAGCAAACACAAGTTGTTTTACACATAGTGAACTTCTCACACTTCACCAATATAACCAACATGATATAAACCATCTCACATGCATAAAATATATTAAACCATAATAATAAACACTTACCAATACTCACCAAGTGATGATCTTTGGCCAAAAGGGTGAGAGCTTAGGGTTTGTGGAAATATTGAGAAAATTCTAGAAAGGCATGGGTGTCCAAATGAATAAAATTATGATTTTTGGCTCTATTTATATCCCCTTTAAGTCTCTCTTTATCCAAAAACTTGTTCCAATAATAATGTAGGGACTTGTTCTTGCAAGAATGGGTCATTATGCCCTTTTTGGGCCATGTCTTCATGCCAATTTTGGGCCTCATTTAACTAATTAACAATTTGTTAATTGAGCCCACCAATTGAATGAATAATTCCTCATGTATATATATATATATCCCTCAAGTCACTCTTATCCATATCTTGGCATTAAATGCATGGTTGATTAGTCAAATGGAAGATTGGATCATGTTTTGCCCCATTGGGCCAAGTATTTCTTATGATCTTTGGGCCTCATTTGGCCCAATGGCTCAAGACTCATATAAGCCCCAACAAATAATTGCATAATTCTTCAAATCTCTCATGGTTAATTAATTTCCTAAATGTACACGTAGTCGTATAGGTTCGACAACATACGGGGTGTTATATTTCCCACGAGAGTCTAATCCCATGTACTAGGCCCAATATCCATTACCTCATCAATAACATTACACAATACATACTTTTGGCTCTCGACACTTAAGTAACCATTGTTCAACGTCATCAAATAGGATTTGATAGGTACGGGGTGTTACAACGTGATAGAAATTTATAGTTTTGTAGGGTTGGCCAGTTACTTCTGTCGGTTCATTAAGGGGTTTGATGCCATTGCTTTGCACCTGACCTGCTTGACACAGAAAGAAGTTCCATTTAAATAGGATGACAAGTGTGAGGAGAGATTTCAAAATCTCAAAACTGTGTTGACTTCGGCTCCAGTACTATCCCTGCCTGTCGAGGGTAATGATGTTATTGTATTTTGTGATGCCTCACGTTTGGGTTTAGGTGTTGTGTTGATGCAGGATCGGAATGTGATTGTTTATGATTCAATACAATTAAAGCCTATGAGAATAATTATCCCACGCATGACTTGGAATTGGTAGCCGTGGTGTTCTCTTAAAAAATTTGGGGACACTACCTCTATTGGGTGAAGTGTGAGGTATTCACAGACCACCTCAACTTACAATAGGTGTTCACCTAGAAGGATTTGAATCTTAGAAAGGGGAGATGGATAGAGTTGATTAAAGACTATGGCATCTCAATTCTGTATCACCCAGGTAAGTACAATGTGGTGGAGGATGTACTAAGTCAGAAACTAGTGAGCATGGGGATCTTAGGATTTTTGGAGGTGTCCAGGCGCCCATTGACAAGAAAGGTACAGTATTTGGGTAATGATTTTTTGGGATTATAGGAAACTAGTGAAGGAAAGGTGTTGGCACATGTGGAGGCTAGGTCCACATTCTATGATTAGATTAAGAGTAGATAGTTTGATGAAAAGAAATTGAACAAACTCAGAGAAAAGGTATTACAAGGGGAGGCGAAGGAGGCCATTCTTGATGACGAGGAGGCCTTGAGAATTTGAGGTCGGTTGTGTGTACCCAGGGTAGGTAACTTGATTCCCACCATTCTAACAGAGTCTCATATTTTCTAGTACTTCATACATTTGGGCGCCAACAAAATGTATAAAACCTTGAGTCAAAACTATTGGTGGCGAAAGATAAAGTGTGGCGTTGTAGATTTTGTGGTTAAGTGTAAAAACTGCCAACAAGTCAAATACGAACATCGGAAGTCTAGTGGTACTTTTCAGTGGATGACCATTCTAGAATAGAAGGGGGAACTGATAACGATGGATTTTGTGGTTGGTCTTTCTAAAACCTTGAGGAAATGCGACTCTATTTGGGTTATTATTGACCGATTGACTAAGTCGACTCATTTTATTCTGGTAAGAGTTGATTATAATGTGGCTAAGTTGTCTAAGTTGTATGCGAAGGAGATTGTAAGGCTACATGGGGTACCAATGTCAATTGTGTTTGATAGGGGTACTCAGTTCACTTTCAATTTTTGGGAGAGGTTTCAATTCGAGTTGGGTTCTAGATTAGACCTAAGCATAACTTTCAACTCGCAAATCGATGGTCAATCTCAGAAGACAATCCAAGTTTTTGAGAATATGCTCTGGGCTTGTGTTATGGACTTCGGGAGTCAATGGGACCAATACTTACCATTGTATGAATTTTCCTACAACAATAGCTACCACTCTAGTATTGACATGACTCCTTTTGAGGCCTTATATGGTAGACAATGTAGGTACCCAATTGGGTGGTTTGATGCATTTGAGGTGAGGCCTTAGGGAACTGATATGCTCGAGGATTCTATGGAAACAGTGAGATTCATACAGGAGAAGCTCATAGCGGCTCAAAGCCGATAAAAGAAATGTATGGATAAAAAGGTGAGAGACATAAAGTTTGAGAAGAGAGATAAAGTACTCTTGAAGGTGTCACCCATAAAGGGTGTAATGTCATTCGGCAAGAAGGGAAAGTTGAGCCCAAAGCACATAAGACCCTTTGAGGTGTTGAAGGAAGTGGGGTCAGTAGCATACAGGATGGTCTTACCCCCTAGTATGTCCGGGGTCTACCCTATATTTCATGTGTCAATATTAAAGAAGTACCATTGAGATGGTGACTATATTATTTGTTGGGACCCAAAACTGTTTGATAAGGAACTGTCCTATGAAGAGGAACGGATTGATATTCTAGCTAAGGATACAAGAAAGTCGAGGACATGAGTTATTCCTTATGTGAAGGTTCAGTGGAGGAACCGTACCATTGAGGAAGCTACATAGGAGACAATGCGTAAACGCTATCTGCACTTTTTCATTGACTCAAGTACACTCTATTCTAGTAGTTATATCTCTTTCAAGCCAATTGTTGGTCAGGGATGAATGAGTGGTAAATTTAAATGGGCGTATGTTATTGTTGTTGCATAGATCGAGAACGAATTGAACAAGAAAGAAAGGGCAAAAGTATGGCTTAAAGGTGACTTTGAGCAAGGAATTGAGGTAGGCTATAGTTTTGTTGTAGCACTTAGACTTTCTTGGGTTTGTGCTTGTTTGTG
Source organism: Capsicum rhomboideum (assembly GCA_031232105.1). Taxonomy (NCBI): domain Eukaryota; kingdom Viridiplantae; phylum Streptophyta; class Magnoliopsida; order Solanales; family Solanaceae; genus Capsicum; species Capsicum rhomboideum. The sequence goes on along the minus strand of CP124719.1, from coordinate 37,972,400 downwards.
ATTTAGACATCTATGATCGCCGTCTAGCATGACTTTTTATTTAATGAAAACATTGTATTAACCTAATATGTTGAGATAATGGGTTGGGTACCACGCCGGTACGATATGATATATTGTTATAATGGGTCAGGTACCACGTCGATACGATATGATATATTATGATAATGGGTCGGGTACCACGCTGGTACATTATGATGTTCTTCTTCCATAGGTTAGGGCGGGTGCCAATTAAGACCACTTGGGTCGTGACAATTTGGTTTTATTATTATACTTTTCTAATTTGTTTATTTAAAGGAATGACTAGTTTTTCTTAAATTTGATTAAGTGTTTGTATTGAGTAGTTTGGGTTGGATGGTTCTCCCATCGAAGGGTTAGTGTGGATGCCACTCGCGATAGGTTTGGGTCGTGAAAAAGTTGGTATCAGAGCCCTAGGTTCATTGTTCTCTTTGTACCAAAATAGGTCCAGTAGAGTCTTATGGAACAGTATGGAGACGTTTGTACTTTTATTTGAGCAGGTATAGGACTTTACAAAATATCACTTTCTTTCTTCCTTCGTGCTATAACTTGATTCCAATTGATATCTGGTGATCCAAATTGGTATCTGACCCCTTCATTCTCTTGTCCACATATAGTGAACACTAGAGCTAATGGAGCTAAAGCAGCAGCTCCCGTACCAGCAATTCTAGTTATGAAACTGACTATTTGAGGTCGAGAAAGGGGTAGGGGAAGAGAGAAAGGTGGAGCAACACTCGCCAACAGCAGAGCTCAGGCGGTAGCTAATCCAGTGTGATAGAGATCTGAGACACCTCTTCCACCTAAGGATCAATACGAGAAGTTTGTGAATGAGGATGTTATGGAACAGGAGGAGGCAAAACCAGCTGGGGTGCAACTCTTCTTTCTATGTCTTCAGAAGTTATCCAGTAGGTGCTAGCTTTTCTGAGAGGGTCGGCAGGTACTGGAGCCACTCCTACTACCTGCTTATCAGTTTTGAGGTGCTTAACCAACTTCTACCTTTGCTCTTAGGATGGATGAGTCTTTGGGGATTGAGATTTTCCCTCCCCTAGTTTTAGGTCCTGTCATGACTGGGAATGAACATGACATGCTGGCAAGTTTCTGAAGATGAAACCTTCTACTTTTGTTGGTTTTGATACTGAGGATGCGTTTAAGTTCATTGTTGATTGTTATGAGAGGTTGCATAAAATGGGTATTTTGGATTAGTATGGGGTTGAGTTCTTAACCTTCCAACTGCACGGTGATGTATAGCAGTGGTAGAGGGTATATGTGGAGTATCAGTCACCAGCTTTACCTCCATTGGCTTGGGACCAGTTCCATACCTTATTTTTAGAGAAGTATGTACCTCGTACTCTTTATGATCATAAGAAGGATGAGTTTCTGGCCCCTTGAAAAGGGAAATATGTCTGTTGTAGCCTACAAGGCTATGTTTTATGCCTTGTCCCATTATGCTACATAGTTGCTTAGTATAGAAGAGGAGAGGATTTAGTAATTTGTAAAAGGTTTGAACACTGAATTATAGGTTTTGGTTGTGCATATGACTTCTGCTGGAAAGACCTTTAATGATATTGCTAATTATGTGGGAAAGGTAGAAGGAGTTAAACAGGTTGGCCAGGCCAAGGTTATATGAATGAATTATCAAATATGGGTAACTTCTGTGGTTCTTACTCTAGGGGTCATTGCCATCAGGCCTATCCGGTTCACCCTATCCAGTCATCTTTGCCAGCTTCTACAGTGGGTTTGTCAGGGATTACTCAGTAGTCCTTAGTTATGAGAAGCCAAGGGGCTTTATATTCATTTACTAGCCAGCCTTCCTTAGATCAAGGTTCCTATACTTGTGGTGCTATAGGGCACTTCAAGAGAGAGTGTACTTAAAGACATACTGTTTTTTAGGAGAAGTAGCAGGCTAGAGCTATGGTTCCTGCTGGTAGAGGTGGTGGAAGTCATCCATAGGGTGGGTAGGGTAATCATTACGGAGGCCATAGTGGAAATCTAGGTGGTGGTAATACAGAGAGAAGTAGTGCGTAGCTTACTAAAGAGGTAGCTCGAATTGATAATAGAGCTTATTGTTATACCTTTCTAGGTAAATCCAAGGCCAAGGCTTCTGATGCTATCTTTACAGGCACTATTATCATTTGTGACTAGATGGCTACTGTCTTGTTTGATCTGGGTTCCAACTTTTTTTATGTATCTATTAAATTTACCTTGGGATTGGACATGGTTTGTGATATGCTTGACTATTAAGTATATGAGTCTACTCCAAATAGAGACTCTGTGGTAGTAAACCAAGTGTATAGTACTTTTTTTTTTTATATGGGTTTCAAGACTTGGTAGATTTGATAATCTTGGATATGGTTGCTTTTGACATTATCCTAGGTATGACTTGGCTATTTACATATCATGTTTTTCTAAATGTAATGCTAAGATTGTGACCTTAGAGATGCCTAGGATAGATAAGTAAGAATGGGAAGGTGTGTATAAGTCGGGACCTGTGAAAATTATATCCTTTTTTTAAGCTAAAAATTTAGTTGGGAGGGAGTGTTCAGCCTTTCTAGAACATCTTCTAGATGTTAATGCAGAGTCCACCTCTATTAAGGTAGTTCTCTTAGTGTTATAATTTCAAGAGGTATTTCCTACAGACTTGCCTGGTATTTCTCCAGATTGGGACATTAACTTTGCATTGATTTGGAGCCAGGCACTCACCCTATTTCTATTCCTCCTATCGAATGGATCCGACTGCGTTGAGAGAACTCAAGACTCTGTTGTTGGAGTTACTCCATAAGGGATTCATTCATCCTAGTACTTCGCCTTGGGGTGCTCTAGTGTTGTTTTTTAAGTGAAAGAATGGTAGCATGAGAATGTGTATTGACTACAGGCAACTGAATAAGGTTATTATCAGGAATAAGTATCCTTTACCCCAGATAGATGTTCTTTTTGACTTGTTGTAGGGTGCTTTAGTTTTCTCCAAAATAGACCCGAGGTTAGGTTATCACCAATTAAAGATTCAGCCTGAGGATATATACAAGATAGCTTTCAGGACTAGGTATGGGCATTACGAGTTTTTAGTGATTTCCTTTGGATTGACCAATGCACTGGTGACCTTTATGATGTTGATGAATGGTATTTTCAAGTCTTTTTTGGATTCATTTGTAATTTTTTTACTCACGATATTTTGGATTACTCCAAGAGTAAGGAGGAATATACATGTCATTATTTTAGGGATTCTTAAGGAGAAACAACTTTATGCTAAGTTTTCTAAATGTAAATTTTAGTTGTCTTCTGTTGCCTTTTTAGGGCATGTGGTTTCATAAAAATGGGCGATAGTATATCTCCAGAAGATTGACACTGTCAAGAGATGGGTTTGGCCTTGCTTTGTGAGTGAGGTAGGAGTTTCGTGGGTCTTGCTAGTTACTATCACAGGTTTGTCAAGAACTTTTCCTCCATTACTAATCACTTGACAAGACTGACCCAGAAGAAGGTGCCACGTGTATAGTCTAACAAGTGTGAGGAGAGCTTCCAAAAGCTCAAAACTCTTTTGACTACAACTCCCATCCTTGCCTTGCCGATTGAAGGTAAGGACTTTATTATGTTTTGTGATGCTTCACACTTTGGTTTGGGTGTTGTGTTAATGCAGGATAGGAATGTGATTGCCTATGCTTCAAGGCAATTGAAGCCTCATAAGAAGAACTATCCGATCAATGACTTAAAGTTGGCAGCGGTGGTTTTAGCACTTAAGATTTGGAGACACTACCTCTATGGTGTCAAGTGTGAAGTGTTTACATACCATCGCAACTAGTAGCATGTTTTCACTATAAAAGATTTGAACTTGAGGTAGAGGCGGTGGATGAAACTGTTGAAGGATTATGATGTGATCATTCAATACCATGGGGATAAAGCCAATGTGGCAGCAGACGCATTAAGCTAGAATTTCATTAGCATGGGTAGTTTGCCTTGCTTAAGGGTGTTAAGACGACCTTTGGATAGAAAGATTCTAACTCTAGCATCAAAGTTCATGTAGTTTGGTGTTTCTAAAAGGGGTGGAGTGTTGGCTAGTGTAAAGGTAAGGTCAATATTTATTGATCAAATCAAGGCTAAACAGTTTGAGGATGTGAAACTGAATAAAATTTGAAACAAGGTGGTGTGTGGTGAAGCTTCTGATGCCATACTTTATACGTGTGGGTTGTTAAGGATGAGATAACGCATGTGCCTGCCTCGTGTTGGTGATATAATTCATAGTTTTCTTGCAGAAGCTTGTGGTTTCTGATACTCTATTCATCCAGGTGAAACCAAGATTTACTATGACTTGAGACAACTCTATTGGTGGTCTTAAATGAAGAGAGATATAGTGGAGTATGTGTCTAGATGCCACAACTGTCAGCAGGTGAAATATGAGCATCAAAGGCCTTTGTGTTTGCTTTAGAGAATGTCCATTCCTAAGTGAAAGTGGGAAAGGATAGCCATGGATTTTGTGTTGGGTCTTTTTAAGACCTTGGGACAGACAGGCTAAGCAAGTCTTCTCATTTCATTCTAGTTAGTGTAGACTAAACTTTGAAGAAGTTAGCCATGTTATGTCAAGGATATATTGAGGTTGCATGGGGTGCTAGTTTCCATCATTTCTGATAGAGGTACGCAATTCACCTTTAAGTTTTGGGATAGGCTACATGAAGAGTAGGGCACCAATCTTGACTTTAACACTGCATTTCATCCTTAAATTGACGAGCAGTCTGAGAGGACCATTCAGGTGCTTGAGGATATGTTAAGGGCTTGTGTGATTGATTTTGGTGGCCATTGGGATAAGTTCTTGTTGTTGTGTAAATTTTCATACAATAATAGTTACCATGCTAGTATCGACATGACTCCATTTAAAGCACTCTATGGGAGGAGATGTAGATCATCCATAGATTGGTTCGAAGTTAGTGATGTAAAGCCTTTGGGCATGGACTTGGTGAAGAAAGCTCAAGAGAAGGTGAGGTTCATTCAAGACAAGCTATTGGTAGCCTAAAGTAGATAAAAGAAGTATGCGGATCACAAGGTAAGGGATATGTCTTTCAAACCTAGTGAACAGGTGTTGTTGAAGGTATCTCATATGAAGAGAGTTACGTAATTTGGCAAGAAGGGTAAGATTAGTCCTCGGTATATTATTCTGTTTGAGGTCCTTGATGATCTGGGCATAGTAGTTTACAGGTTGGCTTTGCCACCAAGCCTATCAGGGGTCTATCCAGTAATCCATGTGTCAATGCTCAAAAAATACCATGAGGATGGTGATTATATTATCAAATAGATTCAATTTTTCTAGGTAAGAATTTTTCATATGAAGAGGAGCCATTTGCAATTCTAGACCGGAATGTTTGAAAATTAAGAACTAAAGAGATCCAGTATGTGAAGGCTTAGTGGAAACATCATCCTGTTGAGGAGGCTACTTGGGAAAATGAGAGAGACATACATGAAAAGTACCCTTATTTATTTGAGGATCCTGGTACTTCCTTATCTCTTACTTGACTCATTTTTCTTGTTTGATCATTCGGGGATGAACGATGGTTAAATTGGTATCTATTTTAAAGGCCTTTTTTGTTGTTACAATTAACTCTAGCATGCCAAAATTTGGGTTAAGGTTTTTTCTGAATTAGGAGTTAGAAATTTAGGCTAGGCAAGTCTTGGATAAAATCCAAGTGTGGTATGGTCTAGGGCAATCTGGAAATGGATTGGTTAAAGGTTAAGTGATTTGGGGAGATTTTATAATAGTTAAGACGATAAGGAATTCATTGAACCTTTCAGAAGTGAATTCAGGTTAGTAGAACTCTCGATAAAGGATTTGATGTGTAGGGTTAGTTTGAGATGTCAAAATCTGAGTATGTGTTATGAAAATGTATTGGGAAAAATCTCGAGTTTCTGCCTTGCCTACCCTACATTAGCAGGAGGTAGGCCGCTACCACTGCCCTGCTATAGCGGGAGTCATCCTTGGTCAATCCTACCATAGCGGGTCAATCCCGCTATAGAAATGCCTCTATAATAGGATAGGGCCACTATCGCGGGATAGGTGTTGCTTAATACAAAAAATTCCTAAACACGTTATTTTTCATTCCACATTTGTCCAAAGACTGGGAGAGGCAATTTTAGGTGATTCCAGCCTATTTCCTATCAATTTCCTTCTACGAGGTAAGTTAATCTGTCCCATTAACTAATTTTTCAATAATTAATCCTTAAAATCACTAGTTTTTGAGTTTTGGGAAGGTTTTGACTTAACCTAAGTGAATCTTGGGTTTTGGTTAAAGGTTTTTAATTTATCTTTGCATTCTTAGAATGCAATGTTATATTCATGAAATTGGTAGAATTAAGGTGGAATGATGAGAGAAACCCCTAGAATGAGATGAATGATCTTGAATTTGACCTTGGGGTTATGAGATTAGGTTGTAATCCTTGAATATGTTAGGTCATTATCTCATTTACTTTTATATTGTTGTTTATTTTACCACAACCAAGTTGAATTGCATGAAAAGGCAAGGCTCAAGCTCGTTAGAGTGGTGCAAGCTTGGATTGAGGTAGGTGATGGTTAAATGTAGTTGAAAACACAACTTGGTTTATGTGTGCATGTTAACTGTTTCTTCGTATACGTATTACAATGCATGTTCAAAGAAAGTAAATCATTGAATGATATCGTAAGTGTTAATAACATATAATGGGGTTATATTAAAGGTTTGTTGTTTGCATAAGTGTTGTTGGTTATTCCCATTGTAATTGTGATTATTGTGATATCTATTATTATTGTGGGATAAGTTGCTAAAGGATATCTTCACAAGATTTCTTATTATTATTGTGGGATACATTGGTAAAGGACATCTTCATGGGATTATTATTATTATTATTATGACATGAGCCGATAATAGACATCATCACGGGATTGGTTGATATAAGGTTGACAGACACTAGATGTCTTGCATTTTTGGTACATGGACAGAGCTTTTCCCCTGTAGGTCATGGGTAGTGGTCGACCATAAGACCTTTAGCATGTGTATACAAGGTATTGGTGAGTTTGATGGTTCCTTGAGTGAACCGGGGTTGTGATTATTATTGTTGTTGTTGTCGAATTAGATCCTTGATTGGTCCAGGCTAAAATTATAAATGAATGATACATCTTCTACTATTGACTACTTACTTATTTAATTGAGGCAAGGTGTAACACATAATTGTGGGTCTTGAATTTGTTGACTTGGTCTTGTGTTGGTAGTCATGGTTTTGACTTAGTATATTGTCTATACTGACTTGCACTTGACTAAATTCTATGGTGTTATTTGAAAAAGTCTAAGTGTTACATACTTGAGGTAAAGTTATTTGGTAGGTGTTCATGGTTGTACTTGTTTACTAAGTTATGGTTATTTGTTCATATTTATTATCTTGGGTTGGCCGATGACCCTACCACTACATTATGGCTTTGTGTACTGATAATACACGTTCTCTACTTTTCATTGAGGGCAAGAGGATTTTCCAGCGACTACATCAACACCTCAGCTTTAGATTGGAATGCAATTCGACTCAAGATTGAGCAACATTCTTTGGGCAGCCATGAGTCGTCTATATTAGTTCTTGTCCATTTGTTTCGGACATGGATACTTTCACTTTGTTTTGGGTTGAACCCGTTATTGACATTTATTAATGTTTTGGTACAATGACTTTCAGTTCTTGGGGGTATTTTAGTCTCTTTTTTTTTCCGCATTTGGTTTAACTGATAAACTTTTCTAATTGCAGGATCAGTTGATGTTTCTTAACTGATGTGGATAGAGATCTCCAATAGCTTCTACACATCTCATTCCTACGGTGGGAGCTGTATATTTTGTTTTGTCGTGTACTGTATTACAAGCTCTTGTACATTCCTAGACTATGTCCTCAGGGAAAATAATTTCCTTTTGATGCATTTGAAGCATTTTTAATAAGTTTCATAGTTTCTAAAGATATTAATGGTATTATTTTATGACTTTTGCATATTTTTGTTGAATTGACGGGCAACACCTAACATCACAAAGTCATAATGATCACAAAATTTAGTTATTTACATATCAATTTTACTCTTAACGCTAGATACCAATCGAAATCGACTAGATTCTAATTGCAAAATCACCAAGATACCAATTGGATTTGCCCAGGTACTAACTGGAATTGATAAGATACCAATTAAACTCGACCCAGTGGATGATAGACCGAAACAACACGATATAAAATAAGAAAGAGAAACAATTCCTACAATGCCTCATAGCTTCCCAAAGATTTGATGAGGGTATTATTATCTATTTAAGGTGACATACGTATTTAAATATTAAACTTTGTTTGACTTGTTGGTCTTGACTTTTGATTGAGTAAACTACTTGTATTGTGATGATAATATGTAGCTAATGAGGAAATCATGAGATTATGGTGGAACTAGGTCCCCTTGTGTTCGTGAACCTTGTAATTATGGCTTCCTATTGGTAAAATTAGTCACTCAAGTGAGGTTTAACAAAATAACTTGTAATTGGCTGATTATGGTTTGAAATTGCATGTATGTTTATTGTATGTAAATAATTATCGATTAATAGTATTCCTTGAATGTGGTATAACTGAATTGCTAAGGCTTGTGAAATAAGTAAGCTTGATTATGATTAATGATTCTTAGTTGTAGGATTGATTAAGGGAGTAGAGTTATTAAATGTTTTTATGAATATTCATATCCTTCTCATTGTTACACGAGTTGCTATTTCTCCTTGAGTGGTTGAGCTATGTTAAGTCGGTAATTTGACTACCGTAAGCTAGTTGTGAGGTTAAATGAGTATAATTTGTCCTTGAGTGATAACTTATGAGCTAGTTTATTTATAAAAGATTGATTGTTGAGGGTAGAATAGACTAATGTGAGTTGTGGTGGAGAATTTATGTGTTAATGAAACTTATAGTGGTATGTTAGTTGGTGTTTGTAGTCTAGAGGATTTATTCTTGTGTGTTGACCATGGAGGTCTGAAAAAGATTCATAAAATAGATGTCCGAGGGGAAAACATGGTGTAGTGTTTGTTGGTGCTGTGTTTGTTATAGCATTAGTTAGGGTGTAAGTGCTTGGGTAGAGTTTTCCCTAGGATGAGAGTTGATAAAATCTCACGCTAGTATGGGTTCCAATAGAAATTTGGTGTTGTGTGGTTTAGAGATATTTGGTGTCTAGAGGCAAAGTTTTCAATGGATTTAAGGTGATATCATGATAGATGAGGGGCATAGTACCTCATAGAAACTTTCAAAATAGAATTTGGGTTAGTAGAACTTCGGATATAGCATTTGGCATAAAAAGGTCAGTTTGTAATGTTGTAATCTATGTATTGTGTTGTAAAAGTGGTAAAACTAGAAAGCTTTCAAAGTTTCTGCCTCGCTTACCTTGCTGTAGCGGGAGGTTGGCTTCTATTGCTACCCGCTATAATGGGAATTTTTTTGCTATACCAGATGTCAACTTTGGTCAGCTCTACTATAATAGGCAGATCCTGCTATAGTTACGCTGCTATAGCGAGAATTGGGTTGCTATAGTGGGCTTGATGTAGTGAATTTTCATTTTTCACCTAGTTTAGATGTAAACTTGTCAGGAACTCTTAAGGTTTTGTTTTTAGACCGCTGTGAGAGAAATAACTAATTCATGTGTAAATGTTTGGTTTCGTATCTTTTTGTCTTGAAAAGCCTCTATAGAGAAAGCGTGCATAAAATATGGTTTAGTTGATGAATGACCAAGAGTGGGTAAGCAAAGGTGCAATATAAGCAGCTCTAAGAGTATTTCCCTACTAATTCCAACCTCTTACTCCTTTTCACTAATGTCTGTTAGATGATGTACAATTGGTAAATTAGTATCTAATGTAACGACCCTTTCCATCATTACTGAAAGTATCTATGATAAAGGTATAAGAATCAAATGCATCATAGATGTTAGGGTCAATTCTTAAGTATGAGAGTACATTAGATATGAATTAAGGTCATACGATACACCTAGCACAAATTTAAGTTGGAAGTGTCCTTACCGCTTGAGTTTTGGTTAAGTTTAAACTAGGGTTAACTTCAAACGAGCACTTCTTCTAGAATATAAAAGGTTATGGGTCCCAATATACACCAAATTAAAGATCTTTGAGCCTTATTGCCAAGCCTACCGACCGTTCATTAATTCACTTTTGGAGTAAAAATTTATGGCCATTTTACTAAAGACTGTATGTGCTGAAAAAGCTAAGGCCGCTATAGCTGAACACAGGCAATATATAAGACTATTTTGGCCGAATTTTAGGTCATAAACTCAATTTTTTTGTTCCAAAGCCCTAGAGGGGAAATTTGCTCAAGGTTGGGAAGGAAATTCTTCATTGAGGTAAGATTTTTACTCCCTTTTAGTATCGTTTAATCTGTTCTTCTTCTAGAATCATTAGAATGAGGAATTACGGTAAAATTATTGTGGGTTAGAACCCTAGGTTCATGAAATTGTAGGGAAAACCTATGGGTATGTATATTTTCACCTAGAATTACTTTTATATTGTTAGTTAACGATTCCTAGCAAGAATTTATTATTGTAGGAGAGGAATTTTGATAGTTCTAGACCTTGAATTCAATAAAGATGGGATCTTTTACTTTAAAACTCCATCAATGGAGATGGGTTGGATGATAGAACTAATTAATGGTTAATTAACCTTTGAATAATGATATAGACTGTGATAAAGGATAGAATTAATGGGTTTGAATTCCCAAAGTGGCTGTTTGAAAATTAGTTGATTAATTACTCTTATAATTGCTTGTTTATTAGATGATTTAGCATTCAAAAGTGCGAAGAAAAAGAAAGAGCATTTGTGGTATAGCTTACTTGTTGTAGCAACTTGGAGCCTAGATAGGCTAGGTTTTTTGAATAGTAGATCTTGGTTAAATCACATGACTGTAATATAGTTTGATGGGAGCTTTCATGCTGCAAGCACGGTGGATGAATGGTAATAATTGAAATATGAACGTGAATTGAATCTAATTTGATATTTACTTTTGGGCAATTCGTTTATGATTTTGTCGATTATGCGTTTCTTGTGATAATTTGTGAGAATATATGTATGTTGGTGTCCGATTATGGACTAAGCTTTGTGAAATCTAGTAACTAGTAATTATGTTTTTTCCTAATTCAGAAGGTGTTGGTGTAAATTGGTTGTAATAGAGCAGGAATGGTATTGTATAGGTTGGAAAGTTGGTTGAACTAAGGGATTGTATTCATATTTGAGTGATTAGGTGACAAATTAGTTATGCTAATGCATTGTTCCGTTGTATGATTATTTCGAATCATATTGAGGCTAATTGTCCATATATGAGTATATTTAAATTAATACTTGATGTTTCTTGAGAGGCTATTGAATCTGCTAAATGATTTATCTCAAATGTTGTTTAATAATGAAATCACAATAATTCTAGATAAGGACTGTATTATGGTGCAAGTGATGATATTTATAAACTTACTTGATAATTGAATTTGAACCATTATGTGATGGTTTAATTGAATTTAAAAACTCAATTTGGTTTATGTGTGCTAGTTAACTGCCTATTTGTCTACTTGTTGCAATGCATGCAATTGAATGTTGACTTGTTGGATAATTTTACAAGTTGTTTGATTATCTGAAGTGAGACTATGTAAAAAGGGTTATGTTTTAAAGTGCAAGTGTGGTTGAATTATCATAATATGTGATTGTACATATTTTAACAATGGTTGATATAGTGAGATGAACCAATAAAGGTTGATCTTCACGGAATTGGTGGATTTTAGAGAGTATAAGGGTGGGGCCATTAGAATAAGGGTGGTATAACACTTGGTTTGGGATAAGGGTGACAGATACTAGTTGTCTGGGATATTAGGTACATGGACTAAACTCTTCCTCTGTAGGTCATAGCTAGTGGGCATATATAAGACTCTTAGCATGTGTGTACACAGTAATGGAGAGTTTGACAATTTCTTAAGTGAATCGGGTTATATTGTTGTTTTGATATATTTGGATACTTGTGTGGTCTGGTTTACTTGGCATATTTTTGGATCTTTGTGTGTTTTGGTTGATGATAATGATATTTTAGATCCTTTTATTGTTCAATTTTGATAATGATATTTGGGATCATTGTGTGGTTCGATTAATGTTAATGATATTTAGGATCCTTGTGTGGTCCGTTGTAATATGTATATGTGGTTCTCCTTGTGTGAACCATTACTGATATTATTAAGTTGGGTTTCTTGAGTGAACTGCTGAATTGATATTTCAACTTGCTAATTTTACTTAGATTTTTGGTGTGAACTGATTTCCTTGGTTTATAATTATCCTTTCCATGATGAGAATTTTAATTTAGATATTAGACAAGACTTCATGAAATAAAGAACGACTAGAGATGGTTGTAAAATAGTCTTGTTTGTTGACTTGTTGTTGGGTGTATATATATATATATAAGTGTAGACATTTTTGTTGGTTATTTAAACTATATATCATGGTTGTTTGCTGTAATATGGTAAGTGGAGATGATAATGATGGTTTTACTTGATATTGGTAAATTGAACCTTAAATGTGTAATTGGCAATTAAGTAGCTTATTTGGTTATGTTTTAAGGATGTGAATAAAGTAATGATTAGATACTAGAGTGTTGGTGGGGTTGATTGAACAAATGGTTTGAGAGTAACGGTTATAAAAATATTGAGTAGTTAATCCTTGTAGTCCTTGCTCGGCTGTGGAGTTGTGTGCTTTCATATTTAACCTAGGTCAGAGATCTAAAGTCTGGTATATTTGAGTAGAAAATGAAAGTTACTTACATCAAGTGATGATATGAACTGTTGAATAAGGGAAGTTAAACTGTCACATTATATGTACACAATTTGTCTTGAATTTCTATATTATATGTTATGTGCTTTAACCTCGGTCGGTCGTTGATTCTTACCAGTATGTGTGGTTGTACTGATACTATTCTTGCTATACACTTTTCAGGGTATAATCTGGTTGCAGGATCAGTTGATATTTCTTAGGTGATGTGGATAGAAATCTCCAGTAACTTCTACTCATTTCATTCCTATGGTGGGAGTTGTATCTTTTGTTTTGTCTTTTACTGTATTATAAGTTCTTATACATGTCTAGACTAGGTCCTCGGGGTAAAGAATTTCCTTTTGATGCATTTGTAATAAGTTTCATAGTAGTTTTGAAGATAGTAATGGTATTGTCTTATGACTTTTGCATATTTCCATTGAATCGACAAGCAACACCTAACATCACAAAGTCACAAGCAGTCAATCAACACCAAGTGATCACAAAATTTAGTTACTTACACATCAATGTGGCTCTTATCACTAGATACCAATTAGAATCGGCGTCTAGATTCTAATTGTAAATTCACCAACATACCAATTTGAATCGATTAGATACCAATTAAACTAAACCTAGTGAACGATAGACTGCAACACCACAACATGAAAGAAGTAAGGGAAACAATTCCTAGAATGCCTTATAGCTTCCCGAAGATTTGATGTCGGTGTTGTTGTCTGTTTGAGGTGACATATGTGTTTAAATGTTAGAGTTTGTTTGACTTGCTGGTCTTGACCTTTGATTGAGTAAAATACTTGTATTAATGATAATGTGTAGTTAATGAGAAAATTATAAGATTATGGTGGAACTAGGTTCCCTTGTGTTCGTGAACCTGGTAATTATGACTGTCTATTGGTAAAATTAGTCACTTAGGTATTGTTTAACAAAATGACTTTTAATTGGCTAATTATGGTTTGACGTTGCCTATATGCTTATTGTATGTAAATAATTATTGGTTAAGAGTATCCCTTGAATGTGGTATAACTGAATTGTTAAGGCTTGTGAAATAAGTGTGCTTGATTATAATTAATGATCCTTAGTTGTAGGATCGATTGAGGGAGTAGAGTTGTAAGATGTGTTTATGCATATTCATATCCCTCTCATTGTGACATGAGTTGTTATTGCTCCTTGAGTAGTAGAGGTATGTTAAGTCGATATTTTGACTAATCGTAAGCTAGTTGTGAGGCTAAATGAGTATAATTTGTCCATAGGTAATAACTGATAGGATGGATTACTTATAAAAGATTGATTGTTGAGGGTTGAATTGACTAATGTGAGTTGTTCTAACAATCCTTGTTGAAATTTTTAGATTTTGTTGTATTTTAACCGTTTTGCCCTTTCTTGTAGTTTCTATATGCTATTTTTGAGTTATGGGATTGCTTGACACGGTCCCCAAAGCATTCGGGAGTGATTTGAGGTTTTGAGTAGCCTTATAAGTGAATACTTTAACTTTGGTCAACATTTTGTGATTCGAGCGTCGAATGGTGATTCTGTTAGTTTCATTAGATCCAGAATGTTGATTTTAGGCCAGTAACGTGGTTGTTTGAGTTTTGAGCCTTTATATTTAGTTTTGACTTATTAGATAAGACACTAGTTAAATTTAGCCTAAAGGGATCCCGAGGGTTAACTTGTTGAAAACGATCTCTTTTCATGAATCTGATAGTTTCATTGAGTCTGAAACGTCGAAATTAGTCTAGTAGCATATTTGGATTATTTTTGTGAGGTTCCAAACAAATCTTGATGGTCCATTCGAAGACATTTCTAGGATTGTGCGTTGTTGGTTTTGCTGATATCTGGTGCCTCATGAATCCTTTTTTGCATTTGTGGACCCCTAGTTGTGATTGCGGAGAAGGAAAATATTGTTCATTTTGAGTGCGACACTGGGACCGCATTCACGAAGGGTTGCCTTCGTTCATTGCGAGCACGAGGTAGTGGCCGTGTTTGTGAAGGAAAAGTGGCTCTGGGTCTTGGTTACTCTTCATCACGAATGCAATGGTTTGACTGCGTTCACCAGACTTGGGTCAGTTTGGTCTTTGTGTTCGCGGCTTGGGGCCCACGTTCGTAAAGAACAAATTAACCTGGATAGAGTTTAAATTTCTTTCTCGTCCAAAGCCTTAGTTTCACTATTTTTAGTTTTTGAAAGCTCGGTTCTTGGCGATTTTAAAGAGAAATTTCATCAATCTTGTGTGGGTAAACCCTAAACTCATATTTTTATCATTTCCCATTGATTTCACCTTCAAAACAACTTCGAAACTTTGATTTTAAACTAGTAAGTTTGGGGGGTTTACCAGGCATTGAGAAAAATAGTTTTTCTTCGATTTCAAGCTTGATTTAAACTTGTTTTTTTATGGGTTTTCATATTTAGAGTCCTTGAAGTATGGGAAACTTGATTCTTAAATAAAGTTTCGATTCTACTCTTTTTCCTTTGGGGTTGATTTTTGATATATTTTTGGACCCAAAATGAAAGTAGCTAATATGAGTATCATTAGACTCCTTTTGATGTGTAGATTATATTTTTGATAGATTTGTTTCATTTCAAAGCCAGAGTAAGGAAAGGCTCTATGCTAAAGGGTCCTGGCTTGAGATTCAAGTTTTCGCGGTAGGCTATGGCTTAACTTTCTTCATACTTGGCTGGGTAGTTAACCATTCATATAAAGTATGCTATGGGTTGGGGATCACATCGTGAGTGTCACGACCCAATATTCGGGTCATGATGGCGCCTACCGTAACCCACCAATAGGCAAGCCAAACCCTAGCCCGGAGCAACAAGTGACGGGCTAACGGGCGGAATCTCAAAAAATAAAGATGAGATGGAAGTAACCGTACTAATAAGCATGCTAGAAATATAAAAACAAACAGAACCAAAATAAACCCATACCGAGACTGAGAAGGAAGAGGACAATATATATAAAGTCAAGAACCCCTCCCAAGACCTGGTGAGGTCGGTACAAGAGCCACTACTAGACATATCCAGAATACAAGACAGAAACCAAATATATATAACAAGTACAACAGTCTCGAGAGCAAAATACGATACAGTAGAAGATGGAGTAGGATCTGCCTCGGACGTCAGTAAGCCCACCATGCTCCGAAATCAGTGCTGAGAAGAGCGTCACGTCAAAACCGTCGGCTAGTGCCCGGATCTGCATCGGGGAAAAAGATGCAGAAGTGCAGTATGAGTACCGGGGAAACGGGTACTCAGTAGGCATCATTGGCCGACTGAGCTCAAAGTAATATAAGCAAGCTAAAATACGAGGTGCACGCTAAGTCCGGGGTATAAGTAATAAATAGATAAGTAACTGCCGAGGCGTGTAGATATGCTTAGGAAATAAATAAATGTGATACCGAATAATTGAGTAAATAAATGTGTATGTAAACACACAAGTCAAACATAACCTATATGGGCCCCCATAAACCCGATAAGCACACGGAAGAAAACAATAACCCAGCCTGGCCCCCATAAATCGATGGGACACACAAAAATAGTAAATGTATTGTCACCAGTGTCTCGAAGCTGTATTAGTATCCAGTAAACACAATAACCAACAAGAGTGCACCGGGATTAAACTGGCACCAATGGGTAATAACAAGAGGCCAGACGCCGGAGTCGAACCGAAAGTAGTGGGTAATAACAATAGGCCACATATATATCATATCTGCCGGACTCGAACCGGAACTCAGAGAAAAACAGTATCATAATCACGGTACCTAGTACCAGAGCTCATAGTGTACCTCAATTTGGGGCCGAACTCGAACCGGAACACCCAATAGTCAATAATCAAAATCATCATATCAGAATCAGTAGCTGGACTTGAACCGAAACTCATCATAGCCAGTAACCAGAACAGAATCAAATGTCATATCATATCAGATAAACGGGGAACGCCCTAGTCCTAAGTCAATACTTAGTATATAGGTACAGAAGCTACCCCACAACATGCTACAAGTCAATCTCGGGGGTCCTTCTAGGTCAAATATCTACTATAAGCAATATGTATATACAAGTTTGGGTATACATTAGAAGTCATGGAAAGGTAGGTCCGTATTCTCAATCAAACTAGCCGATCCTGGTCCAATACGGTACTATCAGGGACTAACAAGGCTAAAAAGGCCAACCGGGTATAATCGGGGTGACTCAATTTCGTCACAACCCTAACAGGTCATAGAGGGCTTAACTAATCCCAAAGATGTCAAAGTTCTAATAAGTCGACTAAAAGGGTAACGGGGCCCACTAACGGGTCCTGAAAACCAAGTCTAGATATACCTGTCTGAGTTTGGGATAAGTCTGCCTAAGCCTGGACTAAGGTCCAACAATAACATTCCCCAACCAGAAATCAACACAACAATACTATCCGACCCCAAATAGGTCATCTGTGGTGTACCTCGAGGATAACGGGCTTGGAATGTATCCGAATAGCCCTATCCGGCCTATAAGGCCTAAATCATAGCAAACCACCACCACCAAGTTTATAATACCAGCCCACAACACCAACACAATAGCATACATATATCACACATAAGCTCAATCTAAGTGTAAAGTAAGGTAAACCTAGCCTACCTGGAGGCCGCCGAACGCCTGCTAAAGCCAGTTAAATAGGAGTATTCCACTTTCGAGAGGCCTCTAACTGCTGCCAAACTACCAAAATAATAAACTACATGTAAAAACATGACTATTGATACCCATATTACATTAGTTCATAAAATGTCCGAACAATCCACGTGGGGCCCACTTACGGTATCATAAAATTAAAACTGTCACAGCATCCCAAATTACCCCGTGACCAATAGTCACAACTATCACCGCTCTATTTGAGCTCAAAATATAGCTCAAACATCAACACCAATCCCAAAATATACCATCGTTAAACGAAAATTACCGTAAAAATAAGAAAACGTACCGTAGAAATGACGAGAACGAGTCCACAAACTCAAATATATAAACTCCTAAGCTCAAACCTCAATTAATTAGATCAATATTGAGCTAAAATGGTGAGGGAATACAGTGGAAACAGTGAGCAAATGTAATGTTATACATTTTATTCAAAATGTATAGCATGCCAACGTGTTCCTACATGCTAAGTGGCAACTTTTGCCTAGCAACAGTCACCATGGTGTGCACCTTCCCACTTTCCACGTGGTGGTGGAGGTGGCCCATCGGTGCAATTTGTATCCCATTATATATATATTCGGGTATTGCATAGGCTCGTGGTAAAATAAATACTCTCTCCGTTTCAAAAAGAATGACCTGCTTTTCTTTTTAGTCCGTTCCAAAAAGAATGACGTCTTTCCTTTTTTGGAAACACTTTAATTTCAACTTTCCATGTGGCATGTTTAACACCACAAGATTCAAGGGCATTTTGGTACATTTGTCATAACTTTAATTTAGGACCACAAGATTCAAAAGTCTTCTTTATTTTCTTAAACTCCGTGCCAAGTCAAATTAGGTCATTCATTTTGAAACGGAGGGAGTATAACATTTTGAATATACCATAATTAATAGAAAATTATTTCTAACAAAACCTCTATAAAATAAAAATATTATTTTAACATATTTAAATTCACTATCTCCGCTTAAATTATGAATAAATTATAAAACTATTATAAAATAGTATAGATATATCATAACTAATTTTTTTTTATAAATTTCAAAAACATTTTCGAAAGGTAATTAATTATGTCATTTTACCAAATTCAAATTTAATTTAATATTTTACAACGTGCTCGGTCTAAATAATATTCTCAAACGAACTGCCTGGGAACCGAACTGTCAGTCCCAGCAAGTCATAAATAACTTGGGGCAGTTATAGAAAAGCTCTAAATGCTGAGAACACACGAAAACGAGGGAAATAACCGGGAAGGTCATTACAATATCCACTACTAAAAGAACTTTCGTCCGCGAAAGTCAAGAATAAGTACATACCTGAAGACGTGAACAAGTAGGGATACTGGGCTAGCATGTCACGTTCAAGCTCCCAAGTAGCCTCCTCAACCGGACGGTGACACCATTGTACCTTAACCATTGGAATGTCCCGGGAGCGTAACCGTCTGACATCTCTGGCAAAAATGGACACAGGCTCTTCCACAAATGTTAACTTATCGTCTAACTGAACTGAGTCCCACTGAAGCACATGCGACTCATCCGGAATGTATTGTCGCAACATAGTAATATGAAACACTGGGTGGATAGCTGAAAATGCTAGAGGTAAAGCTAGCACATAAGCCACCTCTCCAACTGTCCGCAAAATCTCAAAGGGTCCAATATATCTGGGGCTAAGCTTACCCTTCCTACCAAACTGCATCATGCCCTTCATGGGCGATACTCGTACGAAGACCCTATCACTGACCCTGAATTTTAATGGGTGACACTGACCCTGAATTTTAATGGGTGACACTGACCCTGAATTTTAATGGGTGATGTCTACGGTCAGTATAACTCCTCTGTCTACTCTGAGTTGTCCGCAATCACAAGGACTGACTTCTGAAGTTTCAAACCAGCCAACTGGAGATCGACACCGTCTGCCATATAAAACCTCAAACGGTG
Organism: Capsicum rhomboideum; assembly: GCA_031232105.1. Taxonomy (NCBI): domain Eukaryota; kingdom Viridiplantae; phylum Streptophyta; class Magnoliopsida; order Solanales; family Solanaceae; genus Capsicum; species Capsicum rhomboideum. The sequence goes on along the minus strand of CP124719.1, from coordinate 37,953,011 downwards.
CCATTTGAATGCTAGAATGAAAACTATTATTATACGTGAACTCTGCTAAAGGCAAAAACTGATCCCACTGACCCCCAAAGTCTAACACACAAGCATGGAGCATATCCTCTAATACCTAAATTGTCCGCTCTAACTACCCGTCGGTTTGAGGATGAAATGCAGTGCTGAGGTCCACCTGGGTACCAAACTCTTCCTGGAAAGTCTGCCAGAAACTGGAGGTAAACTGAGACCCTCGGTCTGAGATAATAGATTTTGGCACTCCATGTAGGCGAACCACCTCCTGAATATATACACAAGCTAATCTCTCAGCACTATAGTAGACTCGAACAGGGATAAAGTGCACGAACTTAGTCAACCGATCTATAATAACCCAAATACTATCAAAACCACGGGAGGTGCAAGGCAATCCAACAACGAAATCCATAGTGACCCGCTCCCATTTTCACTCGGGAATGGGCAACTGCTGAAGCAATCCACCAGGTCTCTGGTGCTCGGCCTTTACCTACTGACAACAAAGTCATCGCTACAAACCCTGCTATATCTCTCAGCATACTGCTACACCAATAGTGCTGCCTCAGATCCCGATACATCTTAGCTATCCCAGGGTGAATAGAATACCCGGAGCTGTGCGCCTCGTGCAAAATCAACTAAATCAAATCTCCAACCCTCGAAACACAGATACGGTCGTCAAACCTCAAAACACCATCAGAACCCAAGGTAGCTCTCTCAGACTCACCCTTCAATACCTGATCTTGAATGCTACGGGGACCGCTATCCTCAAACTGACGACTCTGAATCTGCTCTAGTAAAGTAGATCTCGCACCAACACAAGCGATAACCCTTCCGGGGTCAGAAATATCCAAACGCACCATCGAGTTAGCTAAGGACAGAATGTCCAAAGACAACGACAGCTGAGAGACTAGAATGAAGGCTAAGCTACCCATACTCACTGCCTTCTGACTCAAGGCGTCCTCTACCACATTCACTTTGCTCGGATGATAGAGAATAGAGATATCATAGTCCTTCAGCAACTCAATCCATCTGCGCTGCCTCGAATTAAGATCCCTCTGAGTCATAATATGCTGAAGACTGCGGTGGTCTGTAAAGATCTCACTATGAACACCGTAGAGATAATGTCTCCAAATTCGCAATGCAAACACAACTGTGGCTAACTCTAAATCATGAGTGGGATAGTTACGCTCGTGCACCTTCAGCTGCCTCGATGCATAAGCAATAACACGACCCTGCTGCATCAAAACACATCCTAAACCAATACCAGACGCATCACAATACATGGTAAAACCCTCTCCCTCAACTGGAAGAGTCAACACAGGGGCAGAAGTAAGTCGATCCTAAAGCTTCAGAAAGCTCGCTTCGCAATCCTCAGACCATTGAAATGGAATCTCCTTCCTAGTTAGTCTGGTCATATGAGATGCAATAGACGAGAATCCCTCAACAAATCGCCTGTAGTACCCTGCCAACCCAACTAAACTACGAACTTCAGTAGGCGATGTGGGCCTAGCCCAACCTCGAATAGCCTCAATCTTCGCTGGGTCTACCATGATACCGTGTCTGGATATAACATGCCCCAAGAAAGCTACAGACTCAATCCAGAACTCACACTTTAAGAACTTGGCATAAAGCCGATGATCTCTCAAAGTGTGGAGTACAATCCTCAAATACTGCTCTTGCTCCTCGCTGCTCTTTGAATAAACCAAGATGTCGTCAATAAACACAATCACAAAGGAGTCCAATTATGGCCTGAATACACGATTAATCAAATCCATAAAAGCTGCTGGGGCATTAGTCAACCCAAAAGAAATCACCAGGAACTCATAATGGTCGTACCTAGTCCTGAAGGCTGTCTTTGGGATGTCCTCAGCCCTAACTCTCAACTGATGATATCCAGATCTCAAAGCTATCTTCGAGAATACTGCTGCACCCTGAAGTTGATCAAACAAATCATTGATACGAGGCATAGGATAATTATTCTTCACCGTCACCCTATTTAGCTGTCTGTAATCGATACACATTCGCATAGACCCATCCTTATTGTTTACAAACAGAAATGGAGCACCCCATGGAGACACACTCAACCTGATAAAACCCTTCCCCAAAAGGTCCTGGAGCTGAGTAGTCAACTCTCTCAACTCAGCAGGAGCCATACGATAAGGAGCCATAGAAATAGGTCGGGTGCCCGGCTCGAGGTCAATAATGAACTCTATATCACGCTTAGGAGGAAGACCAGGCAGGTCAGTTGGGAATACATCAGAAAACTCACAAACAATAGGGACGAAGTCAAGCGATGGACTCTCAATACTAGCATCCCGAACATAAGCAAGGAATAAACCACATCCCCTCGACATCAATCTACGAGCCCGAACATATGAAATAATCCCTGTCGGTGTGCGGCTAATAGAACCCTGCCACACCACCGGGGGTACGCCAGGCATGGCTAAGGTCACGGTCTTGGCAAAGAAATCCAAGACTGCATGATGGAAAGACAACCAGTCCATGCCCAGAATCATATCAAAGTCTACCATGGCCAATACAATAAAATCAACCCGAGTCTCAAACTCCCAAACAGTCACCAGACAAGATCTATATACCCGATCCACTACTAAGGAATCACCAACGGGGGTAGATACATGTAAGGGTACAAATAATAACTCAGAACATAAACCCAACCGTGGTGCATAATAAGTAGATACATAAGAAAATGTGGATCCGAGATCAAATAATGCAGAAGCTGGCTGGTGGCATATGAAAATTGTACCTGTAATCACCACATCTGAAGCCTCAGCCTCCGGCCTAGTCGTCACGAAATACGACTAACGCTGGTTACCACTAGTCTGAGCACCGACCTGGCTACCAGTCCGACCTTCCTTCGCTCTACCTCGATAACCCTGGGGACCACCCCGACGACCCTGTGCACCACCTCTGCCTGCTGGCGGTATAGCTCTGATGGGCTATGCTGTCTAAACTGAAGGCTCAATCACCCTGTGCTGAGTATACTCTCGCATGAAATGACCGACAACCCACAAGTATAACATGTTCCTGGCTCCCTACTCGGCCTAGAAGATTCGGCTGATCTGGTATGACCATCTCTAGCCGATGAACTGGCTGACCACGTCCCTGAGGCTAACCACCAGAACCACTATAGGAGGGCTGACCCCTATCAGAAATCTACAAGGCTGACTGTACAGGCCTACTAGGCTGACCCTGTCACTGAAAGGACTGATGCTGCAGCTGTAGGTACCTACCCTGAAAATGGAACCCACGACCTCTGAACTGCGAACAACTATGGTTCTCACTGAAACTACCCTAGACATGAGGTCTCTTATCGCTACCCCCTTGGGCCTCGCGATCCATCTCCTCAATAGAGTATACATGCTCAATAATCTCTGTGAATGACTTCCCTGAAGTCACTAAACTCTGGGTAGCCCTGCGGAGTGGTAATCTCAGTCCCCTGATAAAACATCTAACTCTCTCATACTCATCAGGCAAAATAGAAGTAGCATGCCTAGCAAGATCATGAAACCTCGCCTCATACTCGGTGACAGATAATGAACCCTGAGTCAATCTGGAGAACTCATCCCTGAGCCGCTCCCGCATAGTACGGGGCATATACTTTCCCAAAAAAATCTCGGAGAACTGGGTCCAGGTAATCGGTAGAGATCCCGCTGGCCTGGAATCAAGATATACCCTTCACCATCTCCTCGCTGCAGTATCAAACTGATATGCCACGAAATCAACACCACGAGACTAGACCAATCCCAAATTCCTCAGTTTATCCTCGCAGCTGGATAAGAACTCATATGTATCCTCACCCGGAGTACCAGCAAATCTCGATGGAGTCAACCTCAAGAAACGTCCCAACATCTTTTGCTCATCGACAGACATAACTGGCTGATCTGTAACCAGCTGTGGAGCTACTGCCACTGGCGGAATCTCAACTCTGGGTGTTGCAGCTGCAGGCTGCGCCCCAACACCAACTCCCTGTACTCCTGGTTGGGCTCCCTCAGCTGACGGACCTCTAACAATCCCCAACAACTGAAGTAATGTACCTCAGAGCAAAGAAGCATCAATAAAATCGGGTGGAGCTTGGACTGCTCCCTGGCCCACCAGCTGTTGTGGCGACGGAACGTCTGGAGCTATAACGGGATCGGGTGACTGATCCCTAGCATGATCTCGGCCTAGGGATACTACTCTTCCCTGCCTCCGACCTTTAGGTCGACCTCGGCCCCTAACTGGAGCCCTCGTTGCAGGCTCGGGGTCCCGACCCTCGGCTCTCGCACCATGCATCCTAACCATATGCATAAGGAGTGAACCAAATGAAAATCAGAAACCAACATAGACCCAACGCACGGACATGAGTCAAGAAAATGAGAGACTCCCCTAAGAATGCTCTGTAGTCTCCCAAAGATAGGATACAAGCGTCCCCGCACTGATCCGCAGGACTCTACTACACACTGGCTCATGTACCGACACTACCCGAACAACCTAGGCTCTGATACCAAGCTGTCACGACCCAATATTTGGGTCATGATGGCGCCTACCGTAACCCACCAATAAGCAAGCCAAACCCTAGCCCAGAGCGATAAGCGACGGGTTAACGGGAGGAATCTCAAAAAATAAAGATGAGATGGAAGTAACCGTACTAATAAGTATGCTAGAAATATAAAAACAAACAGAACCAAAATAAACCCATACCAAGACTGAGAAGGAAGAGGACAATATATATAAAGTCAAGAACCCCTCCCAAGACCTGGTGAGGTTGGTACAAGAGCCACTACTAGACATATCCAGAATACAAGACAGAATCAAATATATATAACAAGTACAACAGTCTTGAGAGAAAAAGACTATATAGTAGAAAATGGAGTAGGATCTGCCTCGAACGTCAGTAAGCCCACCATGCTCCAAAATCAGTGCTGAGAAGAGCGTCACGTCAAAACCGTCGGCTAGTACCCGAATCTGCATCGGGGAAAAAGATGAAGAAGTGCAGTATGAGTACCGGGGCAACGGGTACTCAGTAGGCATCATCGACCGACTGAGCTCAAAGTAATATAAGCAAGCTAAAATGCGAGGGTGCATGCTAAGTCTAGGGTATAAGTAATAAATACATAAGTAACTGTCGAGGCGTGTAGATATGCTTAGGAAATAAATAAATATGATACCAAATAATTGAGTAAATAAATGCGTATGTAAACACACAAGTCAAACATAACCTATATGGGCCCCCATAAACCCGATAAGCACACGAAAGAAAAAAATAACCCAGCCTGGTCCCCATAAACTGGTGGGACACACAAAAATAGTAAATGCATAGTCACCAGTGTCTCAAAGTTGTATCAGTATCCAATAACCACAATAACCAACAAGAGTGCACCGGGCTTGAACCGTCACCAATGGGTAATAACAAGAGGCCAGACGCCGGAGTCGAATCGAAAGCAGTGGGTAATAACAATAGGCCACATATATATCATATCTTCCTGACTCGAACCGAAACTCAAAGAACAACAGTATCATAATCACGGTACCCAGTACCAGAGCTCATAGTGTACCTCAATCTGGGGCCGGACTCAAACCGGAACACCCAATAGTCAATAATCAAAATCATCATATCAAAATCAGTAGAAGGACTTGAACCAACACTCATCATAGCCAGTAACCATAACAGAATCAAATGTCATATCATATCATATAAATGGGGAACGCCCTAGTCCCAAGTCAATACTTAGTATATTGGTACAGAAGCTACCCCACAACATGCTACAAGTCAATCTCGGGGTCCTTCTAGGTCAAATATCTACTATAAGCAATATGTATGTACAAGTCTGGGTATACATTAGAAGTCATGGAAAGGTAGGTCCGTATTCTCAATCAAACTAGCCGATCCCGGTCAAATACGGTGCTATCAGGGACCAACAAGGCTAAACAGGCCAATCGGGTATAATCGGGGTGACTCAATTTCGTCACAACCCTAACAGGTCATAGAGGACTTAACTAAGCCCAAATATGTCAAAGTTCTTATAAGTCGACTAAAAGGGTAACGAGGCCCACTAACGGGTCCTGAAAACCAAGTCTAGATATACCTGTCTGAGTCTGGGATAAGTCTGCCTAAGCCTGGACTAAGGTCCAACAATAACATTCCCCAACCAGAAATCAACACAACAATACTATCCGACCCCAAATAGGTCATCTGTGGTGTACCTCGAGGATAACGGGCCTGGAATGTATCTGAATAGCCCTATCCGGCCTATAAGACCTAAATCATAGCAAACCACCACCACCAAGTTTATAATACCAGCCCACAACACCAACATAATAACATACATATATCACACATAAGCTCAATCTAAGTGTAAAGTAAGGTAAACCTAGCCTACCTGGAGGCCGCCGAACGCCTGCTAAAGCCAGTTAAATAGGAGTATTCCCCTTTCGAGAGGCCTCTAACTGCTGCCAAACTACCAAAATAATAAACTACATGTAAAAACATGACTATTGATACCCATATTGCATTAGTTCGGAAAATGTCCGAACAGTCCACGTGGGGCCCACTTATGGCATCACAAAATTAAAACTGTCACAGCATCCCAAATTACCCCGTGACCAATAGTCACAACTATCACCGCTCTATTTGAGCTCAAAATATAGCTCAAACATCAACACCAATCCCAAAATATACCATCGTTAAACAAAAATTACCGTAAAAATAAGAAAACGTACCATAGAAATGACGAGAACGAGTCCACGAACTCAAATATATAAACTCCTAAGCTCAAACCTCAATTAATTAGATCAATATTGAGCTAAACTGGTGAGGGAATACAGTGGAAACAGTGAGCAAATGTAATGTTATACATTTTATTCAAAATGTATAGCATGCCAACGTGTTCCCACATGCTAAGTGGCAACTTTTGCCTAGCAATAGTCACCATGGTGTGCACCTTCCCACTTTCCACGTGGTGGTGGAGGTGGCCCATCGGTGCAATTTGTATCCCATTATATATATATTCGGGTATTGCATAGGCTCGTGGTAAAATAAATATAACATTTTGAATATACCATAATTAATAGAAAATTATTTCTAACAAAACCTCTATAAAATAAAAATATTATTTTAACATATTTAAATTCACTATCTCCGCTTAAATTATGAATAAATTATAAAACTATTATAAAATAGTATAGATATATCATAACTAAATTTTTTTTATAAATTTCAAAAACATTTTTGAAAGGTAATTAGTTATGTCATTTTACCAAATTCAAATTTAATTTAATATTTTACAATGTGCTCGGTCTAAATAATATTCTCAAACGAAGTGTCTGGGAACCAAACTGTCAGTCCCAGCAAGTCATAAATAACTTGGGGCAGTTATAGAAAAGCTCTAAACGCTGAGAACACACGAAAATGAGGAAAATAACCGGGAAGGTCATTACAGTGAGATTCATATTTTGAGATAGTTATTTTGTTGTGTTGCCAGTGTCGGGGCCTATTTGAGTATTATTATTGACTTGAGAGATTATTATTATTGTGATGCCCGAGTGGGACCTTATGTGTACATTATTATTAACTTGAGAGATGATTATTATGGTGATACCCGAGTGGAGGGTTAACATTGGTTTTGTTTGAGCATTATTTGCCATCTATATTTATTGTGATGCTTGAGTAGTGGCTTGGATTGATATTACTGATTTCTTACATGACTATTCATTACAGTGGTGTCATGTGATGGCTTATATCATGTTTTATTGAGATTTGAGGAGATTTGAGCTCATTTTATACCATTATTGAATTGATTCATTATATGATATTGTTTTGGTTATGAGCATGCATCCTCATTTCATTCATCCATATACATGGAATTGGTACCACAGAGAAACACTTGTTTTGAAAGAAAATGAAACACTTTATAAAACCCTTGATCGAGGATTTACCAGCAGGGTAGATTGAGATATGTGATTGAGATTGTAAAAGTATATGGGTTGCGAACCCCCCATAGGTTCTGTCCTGGAAGCTTATGCTCGAAAGATGTATACGAAGGCCACGCTCTGGCTTCTATATGATAGCTTACTTCATCCTTATCCCACTATATTTGTATTACATAGCATCGTTTGTACTTCTGTTTATGTATTTGTTATCATGTATTTACCCTTGTGTTATTTATTCATGTGTATTTATTCTTATATAGATATTATACTTGTAGAATTATTAGGAGATACGATTTGAGCCACCGTTGGGAAATTTTCTATATGCAGGTGAAAGTGTGCTCATAGTATTCTTTACTTGTTTTGGTTTCTTCTTTGCTCAGTCGGCCTATTAAACCTACTAAGTATAAGTGGACCATACTTACTTCTACTTTTTGTGCCCTTTTAGTGCAGATCCTAGTTCGAGTGTGACCTACAGAACGTGAGATCATGCTGTGATTGAGAATGATTTAGAGGATGGGTGAGCTCCTCGTTCGAGGCTTGATTCCAAATATATTCTATCCTTATTGTCTTTATTTAACTTTTTAGAGACAGACTTATGTATTTTCATAGTCTTTACCAGTTGTAGTTCTCTTTACTCATGACATCAACTTTTGGGGTTTGGAGTTGTATCTTATTCAGATTCAACTATTGTTGTTATTTATATTATGGCCTGACTTCCTTATAAAGTCTCATATTGGGCTTATTATCTCTTTTCCACATTCTTTAACTATTTAGATGTTGGGATTACCTACCCAGGGTGGGATGGGGTAGGTGCCATCATGACCTCGACTTTTAGGTTGTGACAGTTGTGATGGAGAATTTATGTTTTAATGAAACCCATAATGGTGTGTTTGTTGGTGTTTGTACTCTAGAGGATTTATTCTTGTGTACTGGCCATGGAGGTGTGAAAAGAGTCATAAAATAGATGTTCCGAGGGGAAAACATGATGTAGTGTTTGGTGGTCTTGTGTTTGTTATAGCATTGGTCAGGGTATAAGTGTCTAGATAAAGTTTTCCTAGGATGAGAGTTGATAAAATCTCAGGTTAGGGTGGGTTCTAATGAAAATATGATGTTGTATGGTTTAGAGATATTTGGTGTCTCAAGGTGTAGTGTTCGATGAATTTAAGGTGATATCATGAAAGATGAGGGACAAAATAGCTCGTAGAAATTTTCATAATGAAATTTGGATTAATAGAATTCCTGAAATTGCATTTGGTGTAAAAGGATTAGTTCGTAATGTTGAAATTTGAGTATTGTGTTATAAAAATTGCAAAATTGGGAAGCTTCCAATGTCTCTACCTCACCTACCCCACTGTAGTTGGAGGCAGGCAGCTACCACGATCTCGCTATAGCGGAAGTCAACTTTGATCAGCTACATTATAGTGGGCGGATTCCACTATAATGATGCTACTATAATGGGTGGATCTCGCTATAGCGATGCTTCTATAGCGAGAATCGGGCCATTATAGCAGGCTCAATGCAGTGAACGTTAAGTTTTCTCGAGTTTAGACATTATCTTTTTAGGAAATCTCATGGTTTCGTTCTTAGACCGTTGTGAGAGAAATAACTAATTCATGTGTAAATGTTTGGCTCCACATATTCTTGTCTTAAAAAGCCTTGGTAGAGAGGCCACGTATAAAATGTGGTTTAGTTGATAAATGATAGAGAGTGTGTAAGTAAGGGTGAAATATAAGCAACTCTGAGAGTATTTCCCTTCTAATTTCGACCTCTTACTCCTCTTCTCTAATGGTTGTCTGGGGATGAACAGTTGGTAAATTGGTATCTGGGGTAATGGTATAAGAATATCATTCATCATAGGTGTTAGGATCAATTCTTAAGTATAGAGAGTGCATTAGATATAAATTAAGGTCATACAATACCCTTAGCACAAAGTTAAGTTAAAAGTGTCCTTACTGATTGAGTTTTGGTCTATGTTTAAACTAGGATCAACTTCAAATGAGCAATCCTCCTAGAATATATAGAGTTATGGGTCCCAATATCCACTAATTTAAAGATCTTTAAGTCTTCTTTCCAATGCCACCGATCGTTTGTTAATCCTCTTATAAAGTAAAATATTATGGTCATTTTACTAAAAACTGTCCGTACTAAAAAAGCTGAGGCCACTTTAGGGGGATGCGGGTAGTATATAAGCCTATTTTGGCCAAATTTCAGGTCATAAACTCAAAATTTTCATCCCAAAGCCCTAGAGGAGCGATTTTCTCAAGGTTGAGATGAAAATTCTTCATTGAGGTAAGATTTTTACTCCCTATTAATATCGATTAATCCGTTCTTCATCTAGAATCATTAGAATGGAAAATTATGGTGAAATTCTTGTGGTTTAGAACCCTAGGTTCATGAAATTATGGGTAAAACCTATGGGTATGTATATTTTCAACAAGAATTACATCTAGATTGTTAGATAATTATTCCTAGCATGAATTGGTTATTCTAAAACATTAAATTTGATAGTTGGGGACCTTGAAATCAATAAAGATGGGATCTTTAGCTTTAAAACTCTATTAATGGAGATGAATTGAGTATGATAGAACTAGTTAATGTTTAATTAGCTTTTGGGTAATGATATAGACTATGATTAAGGATAGAACTAGTGGGTTTGAATTTCCAAAGTGGTCGTTTGAAGAGTATTTGATTAATTACTCTTATAATTTCTTGTGTATTAGATGATTTAGCATTCAGAGACGTGAAGAAAAAGGAAGAGCATTTGTGGTATAACTTACTTGTTGCAGCAGTTTGGCGCCTTGGTAGACTAGGTTTATTCAGTAGTAGATCTTGGTTAAATCGTATGACCGTAATATAGTTTGGCAGGAGATTTCATGCTAGGCATGTTGGCACGGTGAATGGTTGGTAATAATCAAAATGTGAATATGAATTGAATCTAATTTGATATAATTAATATTTTTGGGTAATTCTTTGATGATTTTATGAATTTTGTATTATTTGTGATGATTCGTGGGAATATATGTATGTTAATATCCGATTATGGGACTAAGAGTTGTGAAAACTATTAACTAGTAATTATGTTATTTTTCCTATTTGGAAGGTATTGACATAAACTGGTTGTAGTAGAGTAGGAATGGTAGTGTATAGGTTGGAAGGTTGGTTGAACTGCGGGATTGTATTCATATTTAAGTGATTAGGTGACGAATTAGTTATGCAAATGCATTTTTCCATTGTATGATTATTGAGAATTAAATTTAGGCTAATTGTCCATAAATGAGTATATTTAATATAATACTTGATGTTGCTTGAGAGGCAAATGTTGTTGAGTAATGAAATCATAGTAATTCTGGATAAGGACTGTGTTGTGGCGCAAGTGATGATATTTGTAAACTTAGTTGTTGATTGAACTTGAACCATTATGTGACAATTCAACTGGAGTTGAAAACTTAATTTAGTTTCTGTGTGCATGTTAACTGCCTATTTGTCTACTTGTTGCAATGTATGCTATTGAATGTTGATTTGTTGGATAATTTTACAAGTTGTTTTGTCACCTAAAATGAGATTATGTAAAAAGGGCTTGTTTTAAAGTGCAAGTGTGATTGAATTATCTCATTATGTGATTGTACATGTTATGACATGGGTTGATATTGTGAGATGAACCGGTAAAGGTTGATCGTTATGAAATTGGTGGATTTTAGGGAGTGTATGGGTGGGGATGTTGTAATAAGGATGGTATAACACTTAATTTGGGATAAGGGTGGTAGACACTAGTTGTCTAGGATATTTGTTACATGGACTGGGCTCGTCCCCTACAAGTCATGGCTAGTGGGGATGTATAAGACCATTAGCATGTGTGTACATGGTAAAAGAGAGTTTGACGATTTCTTGAGTGAACCGGGTTATATTGTTGTTTTGATATATTTAGATCCTTGTGAGGTCCAGTTTACTTGGTATATATTTGGATTTTTGTATGGTCCGGTTGATAATAATGATATTTGGCATCCTTGTGTAGCCCGATTTTGTAATATATTTAGGATCCTTGTGTGGTCCAGTGTGATATATATATATATATATATATATATATATATATATATATATGTTATGCACTTTGTGTGAACCATTACTGATATTATTGGGTTGGCCTCCTTGAGTGAACTGTTGAATTGATCTTTCAACTTGCTTTTTTAACTTGGATTTCTTGTGTGATCTGATTTCCTTGGTTTACAATTATCTTAGACAATACTTCATGAAATAAAGAACAACTAGTATTCGTTGTAAAATAGTCTTGTACGTTGACTTGTAGTTGGGTGTATATATGTCTAAGTGTAGACATTGTTGTTGGTTATATAAATAATAAGTCATAGTTGTTTCTTGTAATATGGTAAGTGGAGATGATAATGATGGTTTAACTTTATATTGGTAAATTAAACTTTAACTGTGTATTTAACAATTAAGCAGCTTATTTGGTTAAGTTTTAAGGAAGTAAATAAAGTGATGAATGGATACTGGAGTGTTGGTGGGGTTGAATGAACAAATGATTTTATAGTGAAGAAGGTTAAGGAAGTATTTGGTAGTTAATCCTTGTAGTCCTAGCTCGGCTGTGGAGTTGTGTTCTCTTATATTTGACCTAGGTCGGAGATCTAAAGGCTGATATAATTTAGTAGAAAATGAAAGTTACTTACATTAAGTGATGCTATGAACTGTAAAATGAGGGAAGTTAAACTATCACATTATATGTACATAATTTATCTTGAATTTCTACATTTTATGTTATATGCTTTAACCTCATTCGGCTGATGATGCTTACAAGTATATGTGGTTGTACTGATACTACTCTTGCTATACCCTTTTTGGGGTATAGTCTGATTGCAGGATCAGTTAATGTTTCTTTGGTGACGTGGATAGTGATCTCCAGCAACTTGATGTTGTCAAAATTATACCTTGCAATGAAGTATAACACGGTCGCTATCAAATATAAAGCCCAATCAAGGTTGGTGTTAATCCCATAGGGAATATGTCTAGGCGCTCGGTTGATGCGGTTATTTAATCCATTAGTCGGTTATTTCTGAAAGGGTTTTTTTTTGAAGTAATCTTTGAAAACAGTTTGTAACCAAGTAACAATTTGTTGAAGTAAATTGGGTTGTAATTAATAATGGAGAAATACTAGGACTGTGTTCTCTATGATTTTATAACTTTGTAAGTTCTCTAAACTGGTGATCTATCCCGGTGCGTAGCATGCAGAATCGATAAGTTAAGTTCACCTAAATGACTGTCCAGCTCTTATTAGATGACTATCCTCAATTACTCGTCCAAGTCTCATGATTTTTACAATCTAACCCTTATCATGGATCCCAGATTAGCTTTCCCGTGTCCACGGCTCAAGCTATTAAGTGAAGTTTGGTAGCTCCAAGTCTCCGTTGTTTATTCTCTTTTCCCATCTACTACCCCTTCGTCCAAGGCAAGTAAGAATAAAGTGAGTTTAACGTTGCACACCATTAGAAAGCAATAAAAGCAAAGAGAATAGCAATACATGCATAAACACTATTCAAGAATCACTGTGTACTTTGAGCCCTACTTTGTTATTCCATCATGGTTCCCACAACCCTAGTTGTGGGGTTTAGCTACTCATAATTTCAAGAACACAATAGTAGTTTTGGGAAGAAAATATAATAATGCACTTACAAGAAGAAGAGTAAAACCACGAATCTCAACTACGAATTAATCTCTCAAAGTATGTGCTTACAACTCTCAAGAACAAGCATATGGACTCAAAAGATGTAATATAGTACATAAAATTTAACATAAAACCTAATAGGAGTTTTGATAGACACAAAAAATGTCCTATCCTAAAAAATGCAGGAGAAAAGAGTCAGTAGTGGAAATGAGTCGTTGGGTCTAACGACGACTCATTGCGTGTATCTGTGGCTTGTTGGCTGGTTTCCTGCTAGCTAGTGAGTTGATAATGCTCATTACACCATAAAAAAGATGCACACAGTCGTTAGAAATATATTTTACCAAACAATAGAGTCGGGGTCAATCCAACGAGGAATGAAGGCATTAGGTTCACCTCCGAGTGTCACAAGTGACTAATTGCTTATACGTAATGCTAAAAACAATGCAATAAAGTAGAATGGGGGAATAATTCAAACTTCGTTGTGTTCAACTTGTTAATGCATGATTAATTTACAAAAGTAAGTTTGAGAGTTTGTAATCAAGTGTTAAAGATACTTGGATACTTTCATGAGCGTGAGTAGATGCATGGGTAATTGGATATTTGCCTAAGTTCAATTAGTAGTTATGGGTAGGCTAGGTCCTAGATTTTAATGTCAATCTTTCAATAAAACATTAAACATCACTAATGGGTTCTATCGAACACCTCAAGAATGGTGCATTATAACCAACCTACAACCTTGATTTAGTAGCCTTATGTCTAAGAGCTACTAATAAATTATAGATATCAAGTCATAGTTGGCCACTACTTCTCACCCTTCTCACCTTTGTCAAGAAGGGTAAGAGATCTAGGGTTAACTAGAGTTTGCAACCTCCAATTATAAGTTAATAACATGGAGTAGAGGTCAAACCCATAACAAATAATCAATTAAAGAGGCAAATGAATAACACCAATACAATTATCACTACTCATTCATACATAACCCCAAGATAGAAATTTAGCTACTCATAACAAAAGATAAGAGAAATATACCCATATCATCAATTAGATCTTCCATAAAATCCAAAATATTCCAAGAGAATCTCAAATTCAAAGCAAAAACTCAACAAAAATAACTAAAATCCACTCTAGGGTTTCGATTAAAAACTCTCTAATCTCAAAATTGATGAAGAATAGGGTTTTCAGCAGTCAAAAAGGCTTAAATAGCTTCAGAAAAAATAGGCCTCAAAATCACAGAAATGCCACTGCATCCAAATTGATGGATGGATATCCCATCACCGAACCACTCGGTGATGCATCGAATTACTTGTGACTCACTGAATCGGCATTAATCTTGAGCTTCAGGGGTTGGCTTCTGGTGCTTTTAGCAATGGATCTTGGCTTTACCGATCCGTTTGGTGATACACCTAATCACTCTTTGTCATCGCTGAATCATTTGAATTAGACTTGGGTTGAACTTTTAGAATTGGTGATGGAATCCCACATTTGGTGATGTGTAGGTTGTTTTGGTGATATTCCAATCATCCCATTGATGCTCTTTTGAACTTTTACCTCCAATCTTCCATCATTTTGCTTTTTTTTTTTGCTCTTTCGACCTCTTCTAGGCCTTAACCCTAAAAATAAACCAAATTAACATTAAAACTCATTCAAATTGGCATTGAGGACTTGATTTCCTACCATATTTAGGTAAAATGAGTCGCAAATTGCCTGTTCATCAACCCCCCAACTTAAATCAATGTACACACAACTAAATCAACAATGCCTACAAACGGTACTATTTGAGAGCTTAGACACATGCTTGTTTTGTGAAAACACTTTGCCCTCATGGTTTCAAAAATAATGGCACAAGTCTTACCTATCAAACACTTAATTTGTGAACAACAAGCCTCAAATGTTGACTAAATGTTACCAAACCATGCACATGCTCATAGACTCCAACTAAGACTAAGGAATGTTCAAGTATTGCAATCAAGTTCCCTCACACAAAGAAGTCCCTTCCCTCAAGAAATTATAAATATTAAAACAAGGGACTACCACGAATCACTCACTCTCTCAGAGACGATCATGAACATGACTACCACACCATAGGCTTGCCCATAAGCTCCACTTCATCACATTCAAGCATGCTACTTTGGAGATTACTAAGGTCTTACTTTCGCTTGTAGTGTAGGAAAAGGGTAAAGTAGAAAAAATTTAGGTTATAGTGACTTAACCCCCTCGAAACATCTAAAAGAGACCTTAATTACACTTCATTCCCAATACTTTCTTCTTATACAAATCCAAGGACCAATTCTCAAAAATTTTCAAGCTATCTTCCTCTTTCTATCCTTTCAAACATTAAACTACTTCGAATATTTACAAACTAGCACCATAACTACAACTCTTTTTTCATTTCTTTTCAATCTTTTTCTCATTATTTTTTTTAATATATCTACAAAAGATATGAGGATAATTAGAAGAGGAAGTGAATGGTCCCCACATTATGAACTTTTGATCACAAAACTAACACCAAATGTCTCCTCCATAAGTTGTTTCATGGCCTCACCTAAATGTTGCAAGAAGGGTTTGGTTCAAGAGAGGAATTGTAGAAAAAGGGTTTCGGCTTGCAATGAATTTGTTCAAGAAAAAAGATTCCAAAGCTTAAATTAGGGACAAAATTGGTCACTCAACTCACAATGGGATGGCTATTTTGGTCAAATTGGAGACTCACTCTCGATCAACGGCCTAAGATCACTTCTCCAATATCACACACTATTTGCTTAGCTATAGGGCAATCGGGAAAGTTCTAGGTGGACTCAATTTGAGCAAGATCAAGTTGAATCCTCACCCACACATGGCACTCAATTACACACTCTAAGCACCCTTCCTCAATTGTTGTACCACATTCATAGCATATATCGAAGAAGGTACTCAAGTAGTCAAAACAAGATACGGGTGTTCACAAGTAATAAGAGCCTAATTAGTTCAACTAAAACAAAGAAAAATTTTGTTGAAAAGGGGAACATTTTGAAAGATGGAATAATTTCATAACAATTTATCATTTATAAGAGTTTCTCATGTGAAAAATCTCCCCAAAAGTACCATTTGAGTCAAAGTGTTCTATTGCTAGTGCACTTTTTTCTTAAATACGCATGCTAAAATGAATTTTTATTTACTACTAAACTACGAACTACTAAGCTAAAATAAAAAACAAGGAAATGGAAATAAAGAAATCACACACCACACTCAAAGAAATTCAAACACCAAATTTAGAATATTACAACCCAAAATGAAAAATATCCAAAACATAATCTGAATCAAATCTGAGCCACACACAAAAACAAAAAATAGAATAACGTTTATAGAACAGAATATCAACCCAGAATATCCAAGAGTAGGCTAAAATATTGAAGATCCAAAAAATATACCCCCCAACTTTAAAGTATGCGTTGTCCTCAATTCGATAGGACAAGGATAAAGAAAAAAAATGAGAGTGAGGGTCCCCTTAATCATGACTAAGCCTGTGATGATGACTGGCTCACACAAGAAACCTCTATTTAGGTATCAGTTCCTAGCTCAGTCCAAAGAGTGGTCTGTGGGGGTAGATCTGGCATAGTGTCCTCGGTCACTATAGCAACTGCACCTGAGGTTCCAACTTGGGTCATCTCTCGAGATGACCTCTCTAAGGTGGCCATGAAAATTACATCCTCTATCTCCTGCCTGTCAGCCTACATATAAGGCGGTACCTATTCCACAAAGTAAGCATTAATCTGGGGCCCATCAATCTCTTCTCTATCTGAAGCATGATCCTCCTTATCCTCTTTTTCCTCCACAGCTAATGCAGTATTAATACGAACAGGTGGTGGGGTCAGTGTCTAATCTGAAGTTCCCCATAAATGTGACAAATTTGGGAAATGGAGCTCATCTATATGCTTCTGGTGAAAAGCGAGCTCATCCTGTATCTTGGTCAAAATACTATCTGGGACTGCCGGCTATGGAGTGCTCATCTCGTCTAACTTGGTACCCTATATGTGCAAGGTCTCACAAATCCCTTGCAGCTCATTATGAATTGGTACCAAGGAAGCTTTCACTACATTAGCAATCATTTGAGTTATCTAAGCCTCCAACCTGGATGAACTCATATCTCCTGAGTATTCCAACTGACCTATATGAATAATATCAACCAAAGTAAGAGAGGCCCTTAAAGTGTTTGTAGTAGTAGATGGTTGAGGGCTGAGAGGACTAGCTCCAGGAGGCTGTGAAGGTGGAATTATGGAGGAACCTAGAGGAGTAGGAGATGTAGTAGTAATAGGAGTAGGTTGGCTGGCACTACTATCAATGGAGTCAAGATCAATTATCGAGGAACCCTTCATCCGAGCTTTTTTCTTCTTCACCTCTTGTACGGTCTCAAGTCTAGTGATAGCAACAGTCGAGGTAGGGGTATACTCAAAGTTATTCTTCTTATCAAAGGGGACCTTAGCACGACGGCATAACTCGGTGTCAAGCATGGAAAGGTGAGGGAGGTTTTCTTTTATTATGCCTAGTGCGCAATGTCTGAGGTGATGATTATGGAAAGATTAAACCTCTCCTTCACTATGATTGTGCCAACTAGCACTTCCCGAGGGTGCACCAAAATTGTCTCATCTTTAGAAGGGAGAATATCACTACACACTAAGCTCAAGCAACACCAAGATTCCAAGTGTATAGCACCCTTCTCAATTGGAGTACCGGGGGTAAGCCATAGAGGGTTACCTTCACTCATTAAAGGGGCTAACAACCTCAAAGATCATTAATATTTTACTAAATCTGGGAGAAAAAATAGTGATATGTGTCCACGGTGTCACCATAAATAAAATTTATCAAGTTGCCATCTCACTTAACTTTCACGCCTCTAAACACCACTTCATCTCTCGTCCCTTGAGGTTTATCACTTCTTCTCTTAGCTGGCAATAATTTTCTATATGCCTCGTAGAAATCTCTAACCCAGTTTTCCATATATGGCTTCAACGGCTTGGTGAATTGCTCAAAACCATGATAATGGATAACATGCAAGACCCTCGGATGCTTGCCTTTTAATCCTTCCTTACTCAACCCCTGCTCTTTAAAGATTGTCCTTTTTTTGAGAACCTTTAACCAGTTGAGGAACCTATGGCCTCCTTGAGGGTAAGGATTTGCAACAGTATAAGGAGTTTATTCAACTCTTTTCTTCTTTGATAGTGTAGCCTCGGGAGTTTGGAGTGGAGCATGAATAGAGGTGGTGTTTCCCTCCTCTGAGAAATTAGGATTGTACCTTTTAGAGTTTGATTTATGCTCTGGACTCTGATCCTTAACAACCGAAGCATTACTTCTAGTTTCCTCAACCCTCTTTGTTTTATGCACCATGCTTTTTGTTTGTGATTGATCCGTAATTTTGACCCACCTTGCGACTTTAGATATAGGAGAAGGAGAACGAGTTTGTTTCTTGACAAGCTATGAGTCGGCAAATCGCGACTCATTTTACCTAAAAATGGTGACAAACCATTTCCTCAATGCTACTTTGAATGCATTTTAATGTTGGTTTAGTTTAATTTTAGGGTTAAGGCCAAGAAGTGGATGAAATGACAAAAAGAAGCGAAAAGAAGTAAAAAGATGGAAGATTGGAGATAAAATCATACAAAAGCATTGTAGGGGACATTTGGCGCATCACCAAAACCTTTTGCGCATCACCAAAATAGAGGTTCCATTACCAATTGGATCAGTTTGGGCCAGTTCAAGATTTACACAAAACAACAATGAGAGCGACAATTCGGTGCATCGCAAAATCGGTCAGCGAGGCCAAAGATTATCACCAAATGTAATAGGTTCCAACCACTGAAGCTCTATTTCAAAGTCAAAACGGCGAGCCTTGGGCAATTCAGCCCATCATCGATCCCTTTGGTAACGGCGTACTGCTCAGCCAAATTGAACGCGATGGCAATTCTGTAATTTTGAGGCTTATTTTTGCTGAAGCTATGTAAGCCTTTTTGGCCAATTGGAACCCTATATTTTGTCATTTTTTAGAAGCTAAAGCTTGTAATTGAACCCTAAGGAGAATTTTAGTTGCTTATTACTTCTTTCTTGCTTGTGAATTTGGATTTTCTTTGGACACATTTGGATTATATGGCAGCTTTGAGTGAGAATATAGGTATATTTCCTTTTTCTCTTGTTATGAGTTGCTAATTTCTCAAGCTTGGGGTTATGCATTATTAAGTGTTGATTATCATGTGGGTGGTGATTATTTACTTTTATATTCAATTGAATGTTATGATTTTAGCTAAATCTCTATATTTCAACTTAAAAAATTAAGGTTGCAAACTCCATTCATGTTTAGAACCCTTGTTTTTCTTGAAAATGAAGACAAGGGTGGAGAGATTTAATTGACGAAGACTTGAGAATTTCTCATTTGATAGCTAGTGCTAGAAATAGACTAAATAATTTGAGGTTATTGGTTTCTTAGTACGGTACACATATGGGTTTTTAAAAGAAACCCTTATGAAATTTGGTGGTAGATTGAAAGCTTATCTCCAATATCTAAGACCAAGCATAGTCATAACTATCAATTTAATTTTAGGTGCACTTTCACTTACCCACACTTATAATCACTCTTAAGGAGGCATAACCCCAAGTAGTCCTACTTATTGACTACATCCATTGGTCATTTTGGCAAACAAACATTGAAATTGATAATCTGAATATGAAATATTGTTACATTAAGCCCCTATTTTTACTTTTTTGTATTATTTTAAGCATTACGTGCCAACTCATAGTCACTTGTGACACTTGAGAGTGAAGTTGTTGCTCTTATTCCCTGTGGATTTGACCCCGACTCCTAAGTTGGGTAAAAGTATTACTAACGACCGCGTACATTTATTTCTAGGGTGTACTTGAGCATTATAAAAAATGGCATCATTGTCGAGGAATGAAATGTAGAGTTCATTTATTGTTGTGTTATAACTTACTTTTGTTAGTCGTAGTGTAAATTTTACTTTATTTGTTGTTTTTGTTTTGTTCAGAGGATAATCTGAGTCTTCAGGATGCAATGAGTCTACATGGTAGTGAAGCCGCCTCCTTTGATGGACATCTTGGTGATGAGGATCACCTAGGGGATGCCGGAAGGTCAAATGGAATTCGTATTCCACCCATGGAGGGTAATGGAGTATTTCATGTCACTATTGTGATGCTCCACTTACCCCAAATAAAAGGCCTATTTGGTGGTAAAGCTCATGAGGATGCAAACCTCATCTTAAAAAACTTTGTAGATGTTTGCCTCCCGTTCAACATTGCTCACATATCACAAGAGTTCATCCGGTTGAGGCTCTTCCTATTTTCATTGACGAGTGATGTGGTATTGTGGTTATGGGAATTTCCTAGGGATCTATAGCATCTTGGGTTGAGTTGACGAAAGTTTTTCTAGACCAATTCTTCCCACCATCTCACATGCTCTAATTGAGGGATAAAATCACAAACTTTCATAAATTGAGTGGTGAACCATTGCATGAAGCGTGGTTGAGATTCAAAAATAAGTTGTTACAATGTCCAAACCATAGGTGCTGAATAAGATGCTTCTACAAATCTTCTATAGAGTGTTGTATCAATTGAACAAGATGGTAGCAGACAATGCGGCCAGAGGATCTTTGATAAACAAATCTTTTGGAGTTGCCTCGGGATTATTGAATCAAGTAACAAAGCAAAGTAGAGCATGGAACACACGAGATATCGAGGTGGCTGTGGTGCCTCCCTCCGCATCTTATGTAAGCCAAGGGCAAAGAAAGAAGGATGAGGAAAGAGATAAAAATATGGCCAAAGTGATGACACAATTAGATCTCCTCACGAAATATGTGATGGTACAACTCCAAAGGCAGTCAATGGCATAGTTACAAAGGAGACTAAAGCATATGATGATAATGATGCGGAGTCTCTTGATGAAGAAATTTGGTATTAGTCAAACCAAACTGGGGGTTCTCGACCTACCTATCAAAGTCAAGGTGGTAATTAAGGTTGGAAGTAAAGGGATCGTGATTAGAAAGATCGTAATTGGAGGGACCAAGATCGTGATAGATATTAGAGGTATAAGGAGAGAGATCGGGATCGGGATTGGAGAGTCTAAGATTGGTACCATGATAGATACATCCCTCCTCACGATAGGAAAAAAGGTAAAGAGTCTACCACTATAGATTTGGAAAGTTATAAAAAAGAAGATGTGCTTGCGCGTATCCTTATTAGAGTTAAAAGGAGTGACAAGAAGTGAAGGGAAATTAAGAGCGATTTTTCACAACTTGATTAAATTGTCACTTCACATTCTACTTCTATCAAGCAACTTGAAATGCAATTGGGCCAAATCTCGGCTCATCTTAACATAAGGCAAAAGGGTGGTTTACCTAGTGACACCATGGCGAATTTAAAAAATGATGCTCATAACATAGAAATTGTCACTAGGAGTGGTAGGACTCTCGGTAATGATGCTGTGAATCTTGATAATGACCCCAATGAGAGGAGAGTTAAAGATCAAGTAAGTAAAAAGACAAAGTAGCTTGACAAGTCAAATGATAAAATCCCTATTCCAAATGAGCCAAATATTGAGAAGCCGGATGAAGTGGAGAGAAGGTCAAAAGTCGAGATATACCTCAAGTAGTTGATGATAATGTCTTGAAACTAGAGGAAAGTCTGGTTGTTTCAAAGCCAAAAATCAAGATCCTTCCACCATTCCTTAAAGACTCAAGAAGAAGAAGGATGTTACAAAGTTTGAGAAGTCCCTCTCAAAATTTAGCAACTTACCAGTGAACATTCTTTTGTTGGAAGCCTTGCAAGAGATGCCAGGTTATGCCAAGTTCATGAAGGACTTAGTGACAAAGAAAAGAACAATGGACTTCGAAATGGTGGAGATTAAATGCTTGACTGGTAGGCAGGACGAGTGTGGTATTGTTTCTTAGATGAATACTCCGATTATAACCAAATTTGCATCACACTCAAAGATCAAGAGAAGACTACCTTCACATGTCCATATGGGACATTTGCCTTCAAGCGCATGCCCTTTGGGTTATGCAATGCACCCACCACTTTTCAAAAGTGCATGTTATCAATCTTTTTGGATATGTTAAAGGATACTATGGAGGTCTTTATGAATGATTTTTCCATTGTTGGTGATACTATTGAATCATGCCTCAAGCACTTGGACAAGGTACCTGAATGATGTGTTGAAACTAATCTTGTGTTGAATTGGGTAAAGTGTCATTTTATGGAACATGAGGGCATTATGCTTGGGCATAAATATCGGGTCAAGGAATTCAACTTGACCTAGATAAACTTGAAGTCATTTCCAAGCTACCCCCTCCAATTCCATAAAAGGTGTTCGAAGTTTTCTTGGGCATATCTATTTCTATAGATGGTTCATCAAAGATTTCTCAAAGATTGTGTATCTAATATGTAATCTTCTTGAAAAGGAAGCAAAATTTGAGTTTGATGGTGATTGTGAGAAGGCATTCAATTGCCTCAAGGAGAATCATGTGTCGGCTCCTATCATTGTAGCCTCGAATTGGTCACAACCTTTTAAATTGATATGTGATGTAAGTGGCCTTGCCTTAGAAGCGGTGCGAGGACAAAGAAAGGATAAATTTTTTCATCCCATATACTATGTTAGTAAGTCCTTGAATGAGGCACAATGAAATTATAAGGTTACAGAGCAAGAGTTTCTTGTCGTAGTCTATGATTTTGAGAAATTTCATACTTGTTGGGCATGAAAGTCATTGTGCACACCGATCATGCTGCCCTTAGGTACTTTATAGCTAAAAAAGAAGCCAAGCCTCAGTTGATTAGGTGGATCTTGATACTTCAAGAGTTTAATTTTGAAGTTAAGGATCGGAAAGGATGTGAAAATCAAGTAGCGGATTACCTATCCCGCCTTGAGTCTAAAAATGAAAAGTGGGGTGAAATTGAGATTGGTGACACATTGCCCGATAAGCTCATCATGGTACTAAAGGGGAGTATGTTACTATGGTATGCATACTTTGTGAACTATACAGTGAGTGGGTTGCTTCCCAATGATTTGAACCATTATCAAAAGATACATTTCCTTCATGATGTGAAAAGGTATTATTGGGATGAACCGTATCTCTTGAGGGAGTTTGCGGATGGAGTGATCCATCATTGTGTTATGGAGAATGAGATGAGGCCTTTTCTTGAAGCATGTCATTCATCACCGGTTGGTGGTCATCATGGTAGTGTACGTACAGCTGAAAAGGTTCTCCAAATTGGATTTTATTGGGCAACTTTGGATCGTGATGCCCATGAGTTAGTGTGGGCAGGTGAGAAATTCCAAAGGCAATGTGGGATCTCAAGAAGACACAAAATACCCTTAAAGTCTAGTATGGATGTGGAGTTATTTGATGTACGGGGGTTGGACTTCAAGGGACCCTTTTGTGAGATTGTATGGGAATCGCTACATCTTGGTAGCAGTTGATTATCTTTCCAAAAGGTTCGAGTCCATAACCTTACAAAATAATGAAGATAAGAGCGTTACTCAATTCTTGAAGAGGTATATTTTCACCCGGTTTGGAATACCCCGTGCTATCATAAGTGATGCGGGTTCTCATTTTTGTAATCGATCTTTTGGTTTTTTACTTGCTAAATATGGAGTGAAGTTTAAGGTGGCTTCTCCATACCACCCTCAAGCCAGTGGGATAGCGAAAGTGTCCAACTGGGAGATAACGAGTATTTTGGCTAAAACCGTGAATGCAAGTAGGATGGATTGGGCCCAAAAACTTGAAGATGTTTTGTCGGCATATAGAACTGCATTTAAAACTCCCATTGGCATGTCACCATATCAATTGGTGTTTGGCAAAGTTTTCCACCTCCCTATGGAAGTAGAACACAATGCATTGTGAGCCTTGCGCGTGTTGAATATAAATTGAGAGGATGCCTCAAAATCAAGGGTGGAACTACTTCAAGAGATTGATGAATGTCGTTTGAGAGCCTATAAGAGTCCCACTCTTTACAAGGAGCGTCTTAAGAGATGGCATGATGCTAAAATTCTATGAAGGGATTTAAAGAGGGCTAATGATGTCCTAGTGTTTAACTCGTAATTCAAATTATTTCTGGGTAATCTCAAAATTAGATGGTCGGGTGATAAGTTGGCAATTTACCAACTTTTTAGTCGTTTAAGATTGATTTATCATCTAGTTTCCTTTGATTCGAGTTATATCTTATGTTACATTGCTTTTTTTGTAGGTAATCGATGAATTATAGGTCAAGCTAACCATACGAGTCAAATGGAGTGCAAAAATGAAGGAAAGGAGCTTGAAATGATGTATGGGAGGAACAGAGCTCACCTGCACATGACATGGGGAGGTGCACATGCACATGACCCTCCACTTGGCCAAAATAGTGACCTAGAAAGAGTATAAAACTTCACATGCAATGCTAACCTGCGCATGTGTGTTCCCACCTGTGCTGGCATGTACGCCAGCATGTGACCAGCACAGTGACATTTTCGTACTTACCTGAAACACAATTTTTGAGCTATAAAAGTGATTTTTCAGATATGAAACTCCATTTTTTTTTGCCATTTTTGAGATCCAAAGCTTGTAATTGAAACCCTAATAGTGGGATTTAGTACTTATACTTGATTTCTTGCTTGGAATTTGGAATGTCTCTTGAGGATTTTGGACTATGGCTAAATTTAATGATAATATAGGTATATCTTCTTCTTCTCTAGATATGAGTAGCTAAATACCCAGCTTGAAGTTATGCATGATTGAGTTGTGATTTGTGTGTGGGTAGTAAGAGTAGTAACAGACCGGACCGGACCTACCGGAACGGACGGTCCACATTTCTAAACCGTCACCAGTGGTCGGTGATCGAAGTTGGTCCGAAAATGGGTCTATCGGACAGGGCATCCTGGGAAAAATCCAGTTGTCCGAATCGGTCCTTGGCGGGCCGAATCGGATTTTTGTTCCGCCCAACTTTTTTTTTTTTTTAACTTTTAATTTATAATTTAAATTCAAAATCAAAAGAGATTTTTTAAAATATTTTTTAAATTGTTTTTTTGTTTGAATTTAAATTAGTTTTCAAATTTTATTAAGTTTTAAAACATCTTTTTGAAAACTTTAATTTTCAAATTTAAAGTTTAAGTTTAAATTTTCAACTTTGAAAACTTTGATTTTTTTTAACATTGAAATTTAAATTTTCAACTTTGAACTTAAAAGTTTTAATTTAAATTTTCAACTTTAAATTTTATTTTATTTTAAAAAAATTAAATCTTGAAAACTTTATTTAAATTTAAATTTTCAACTTTAAACTTTAATATTTTTGAATTCTTTTGAATCTTGAAGTTGACGATGTAAAAACTTTGATTTCTTTTTAACTTTGAACTTGGAAGTTTAAAGTTTAAATTTAAATTTTCAACTTTAAACTTTAAATTTAAATTTATAACTTAAAGTTTAAATAAAAGACAAATTTAGAAAGAAAATGAAGGCGAATAGCCTATAATTTATTCAAATCAATAAAGAAGTACATGTATTACAAATATTAGAAGAGCACCTAATCTACGCAGCGACCTTCTAGTAAGGGTTCTGTTTCAACTAAGTCTCGATTATCATACTAATATCTATAATTTCCAAAATATATTTTTCGTAACTTATCTATCAATTCCTTGGAAACATGATCCTAAATTTGTATTTGATTTTCTTCATTCATTGCTTCCATGCCATCATCACTATTTTCTCCAAGTGCTTCATCTATTTCGATTTTGGCTTGATGCGATAAATTTGGCAGTTCAGCATTCCTTCGTTCGGCATTGATCCAATCTCTGAACAACACTGGTATTTCCAAACTATCTTTTGCTAACGAATACCTATGGTCTCTAATGATAAATCTCCCTGTGTTGAAAGCTTGCTCAAAAGATACTGAAGATGCTTGCATAGCTAGAACATCCCGAACCACCCTTGAAAGATATGAAAATTGTTCTGTGTGGTTCTTCCACCAAGTTAAAAGTTGAGGATCTCCATTTTCATCCCTAATATTTTCCCGTTCCTGATTAATATATTGATCAAAATCATTATTGTAAGAAGAATCAAGACCAAGTTCTTCATCCATAATTTCATCAAAATCATTAAATCTAGCCCTACGACATGGAGGTTCAGACGGTTCATCATTTAGTAGTGTGGCTCTATAAATGTCATACAAATGTCTAGCTTTAGTTAATATACTATCTTTACACGATTCAATAGATGGAACTTCATCACTTGTAATTTCTAAATTTTTATAAATCTTTTCAATCATCTTTTTCACACCCTGTTCTTTGTAAGTTGGGTTGAACAAAGTAGAAGTCAAAAATATTTGAGGAATAGGAAAAAAATATTTTTAAAATTTTTCAATCATATATGTAACCACAACTTTAAAATGTTCACGATCTTTATATTTAACAAATTCATATGAAATAACACAAACATTTACTAAAGCTGAAGAAATAGTAGGATAATATTGACTTGAAATAATATTTGTAGCACTATAAAAAATTCTCAGAAATGTAATAAGTTCTTTGCATTCTTTCCAATCCTCGTCGCTGATTCTAAATCTATGATCCGAATGTTGTTTATTATAAAGCATTTATAAAGGAGCACGATAATCAATAGAAACAATAAGCATTTCAAATAAAGAATTCCATCTAGTAGTGACTTCTCTTGGAATTTTTCTAATGGCATTTCAAATAAAGTACAAGTTTTTTCAAATTCTCTAATTCTAGACCTTATTTTAGCTTTAAAAACCCATGCACAAGCAGCTCGAATTCTAACACATGAATCCCCAAATACACCAATATCATCCATCACTATTAAATTATAAACATACGCATTACACTTAACATAAAAAGCATCATCATCAATTGGACAAAGTCTAGGTTTTAAAAAAATTAGTAGCTTTTAAATTAGCAGAAGCATTATCTAAAGTGACACCCATTATCATATCACAAAGACCAAAATTTGTAAAATCTCTCTTGTCAAACAAGCAATATAACTACTAGTTTTCCTCTCTTTAACATATTCATAGCCTATAATTCTTTTTTGCATGTTCCAGTCATGATCAATCCAATGAGTAGTAACAGTAAAATAATCATTACCATTAGGACTTAAACCCATATCAGAAGTGATAGATACTTTACCATCAAAATAAGAAAAATAGCAACGAAGAAAATGACAATGTTCATGTTGATATTTAAAAATATCTGCTTTAATTGTATTTCTTGAAAAACCTCAAAAATCGGGATTATACACTTTTCGAATATAATGAATAAAAATGGGATGTTCACCAAAACTAAAAGGCAAACCACAAACAACAACCATTTTAGCTAATTCTTCACGATCTCTATCCTGACTATATGTGAGTGATGTACTTGGGCCAGTCGGGTTACTATAATCTAAAATATTCTGGACCATGTTAGAACCTCTAATAGATTGGTTACTATAGAGCAAGGGTGTACCATTATTTTTAGCCTCAGCGATAGTTTCTAGACGAACATGTCCAAGAACACAAATTCTCAAATGTCTAGTTAGCATTCCTGTCCCACCCTGCGATCCCCCAGTCAAATGTTTGACCACTTTCTTACATTTATTGCAAGTTGCAGTAGTTTTATCCTTATTTTGGGTCATAAATTTCCAAACTAATGATCTCTTACT
Source organism: Capsicum rhomboideum (assembly GCA_031232105.1). NCBI lineage: Eukaryota > Viridiplantae > Streptophyta > Magnoliopsida > Solanales > Solanaceae > Capsicum > Capsicum rhomboideum. The sequence goes on along the minus strand of CP124719.1, from coordinate 37,924,736 downwards.
TTGTTCTATTTTTCCTACTCTAGTAAATGTAGGTAAATTTCCTACTTCATCTTGTTTCGATAATTACGTATCCAGACTAGTAGGGGTAGGGGTATCTTCTAAATCTTGTTCTTTTACATCTTCCTCTTCCTCTAAGTCTTCAAAATAATTACCAAAACATCTATCTAAGGCCTCATGGTCTGCTACATTACCGGAAGCAACATAAATAGCACAAGGACGTTCAAAAGAAGTAACATCAAAATGATTAAAATCATCGTTATTAATTCTAAATCTAGGTGGCAACGATTTAGAACTACCTCCACCCCCGCCTCTACTACTACTAGCACCATATCTTTTTTACCCAAAATTTTTTTAGCCTGACTAAAAATTGATTTCTTACCACTACATTTTTTATTTGCATCCATATTTTAATATGAAAAAAAGAAAGATAAAAAGATAAAAACAAACAATATAAATATAACGAAAAATTAATAGTAATTAAACAAATAAAGAGATGAAAGTTGGAACGAATGTACCAAAAATCTGCGTAAAAGCAGACTTATATAACCAAAAACCGGAATTGAGAGATGACAATTGAAGCTTGCTTCAAAAAAGTCCCTTCAATTAGCAAAATACACAATATTATAGAGGGTATTAAAGAGTAATTAGTAATAGAGAATTTTTGAGAATTTGTGGAAAAATTAGAGAAAAAAGTGGGGATTTATAGGAAAATATGAGGTGGGGGGATAAGGACTGCTGGGGTGGTGGTGGGTGGAACTAGTCGTTGGGGGCCCACTAACGGCTCCCAACGGCTAAAAAATGGTAATTTAATTATTTTTTTTAAAGTTATCGTTTAATCGGTCAACCGGACCGGAATCGGACCGGACAACCGGTTAAATTGCCCACGTCCACACCGGTCCGTGTACTGATAGATGCCGTATTTAGGCCTCAACCGGACTTACCAAACAAGGGCTACCAAAACCAGAATCGGCACCGAACGCAGTCCGAAATGGGCGTGCTCGGTCCGACTGCCACCCTTAGTGGGTAGTGCCTTTTTGACTAGATTATTAATTATTTGTTGAGTATTTAGTCATTACTCCATGATTTAACCTAAGATTAGAGGTTGCAAATCTAGTTTTGCTTAGAACCCTTTTCATTCTTGACAAAGGGGATAAGGGAGAGGAGTAGTGATTGACAATAACTTGATTTTATCATTTAATAGTAGATCTTATAAATAAGGCTACTAATTGAGGTATTTTGTAGGTTAATAGGAAACATGTCTGAGGTGTTCGAAAGAACCCACATATGGAATTTCAACATTTTATTAAAAGATTGACATTGGGAACTTACAACATAGCCTATCCACAAAAATTAGTTAAGTATTAGGAAAATTGGTGCTTACCCATGCTTATACTCGCACTGATGAAGGCATAACCCCAAGTCACTCTTATATACTTGATTACATTCTTTAGATTTTGATTTTTCAAATCAAACTTTGAGATTAGCTATTTGAAAATGAAATTGACTAAACAACCCCCCTCCCCCTCCCCCATTTACTTTATTTGCTTTATTGCTACCATTGTGTGCCAACCTATTGTCACTTATGACACTTGAGAGTGAAGATATTTTTGTTATTCTCTATGGATTTGAACTTGACTCCTGAGTTGGGTAAAAGTATTTCTAACGACTGCTTACATTCATGTCCTAGAGAGTATTTGAGCGTTATCAAAAAATGGTGTTGTTGTCGGGGAATGAAATCTAGCATTCATTCTTTATAGTGTTATAAGTTACTTTTGCTAGTCATAGTATAAAATTTGCTTTATTTGTTGTTTTTGTCTTGTTCAAGGGATAATCTAGGCCTTCACAACACAATGAGTCTTAATGGGAGTGATGCTGCTTCCTTTGATGGACATCTTGATGATGAGGATTACCTAGGGGATACAGGAAGGGTTTTATATCACAAGTGTGATGCTCCACTTACACTAAATGAAGGGCCTATTTGGTGGTCAAGCTAACGAAGATTCAAACCTCCACTTGAAGAACTTCATAGATGTATGCACTCTATTCGACATTGCTCATATCTCACAAGAATCCATCCGATTGAGGATCTTTCCATTCTCATTGAAGAGTGATGTGGTAGTGTGGTTATGGTAGTTACCCACGGGATCTATAACATCTTGGGCCAAATTTAAGAAAGCTTTTGTAGATCAATTCTTTCCACCATCCCGTATGCTCCAATTGAGGGATGAGATCATAAACTTTCGGCAACTTAGTGGTGAACCATTACATGAAACATGGTTATGGTTTCATAAAAAATTGATACAATGCCTATATCATGAAGTACCAGATAAGATGTTTCTCCAAATATTTTATAGAGCATTGGAAAAATTGAATAATACGGTGGAAGATAATGGAGCCAGGGGATCTTTGATTAAACAAACCGTCGATGTTGCTTTGGAGTTACTGGACCAAGTAAAAAAGCAAAGTAGATCATGGAACACATGAGATACCAAGGTGGATCTGGGGGCTCCCTCCACATCTTATGTGAGACAAGAGAAAAGGAAGAAGGATAAGGAAGGAGATGAAAATATAGCCAAAGTGATGACATAATTAGATCTCCTCACAAAGTACATGATGGGTACAACTCCAAAGGTGGTCAATTCTATAGTTACAAATGGGACTAAATTATATGATGATCATGATGATGCAGAGTCTCTTGATGAATAAATTCAGTACTTGTTGAACTAAATGGGGGGTTCCTGACCTACCTATCAAAGGCAAGGCAAAAATTAAGGTTGGAAGGAAGGGACCGTGAGTAGAAATACCATGATAGGAGGTTTCATGATCGTGATAGAGATTGGAGGGATAAGGAGAGAGATAGGGACCGTGATTAGAGAGATAAATAGCGTGACAGTTATAGATACAATTCTCCTTATGATAGGCAAAAAGGTAACGAGACTACCACTGTTGACCCAGAAAGTTATAAGAAAGAAGATGTGTTTGCTTGTATCCTTATAGGGATTGAAGGAAGTGAAAAGATGTTAAGGGAGATGAAAAGCAACTTCTTGCAACTTAACCAAATGGTCACTTCACACTCAGCCTCAATCAAACAACTTGAGAATCAATTAGGCCAAATCTTGGCCCAACTAAACGTAAGGCAGAAGGGTGGTTTACCTAGTGACACTGTGGTGAATCCAAAAAATGATGTGCATATCATGGAAATTGTCACTAGGAGTGGTAGAACACTTGGTAATGATGTTGTGAATCTTGATGAAGATCCTAATAAGAAGGGAGTTGATAAACAAACTAGTGGAAAGAGGAAATGGTTTGATAAATAAAATGATAAAGTTTTTATTCAAAATGAGCCGAATGTTGAGAAGTCAGATGAAGTGGAATAAAAAGGTGAAGTTGAAAAAATGCCTAAAGCGGGTGATATTAATGTCTTAAAATTGGAGGAAAGTCTAGTTGTTTCAAAGCCACAAATCAAAATTCCGACACCATTCCCTCAAAGTCTTAAGAAGAAGGACGATGATTCAATGTTCAAAAAGTTCCTTGCAAAATTTAGCAACCTATCGGTAAACATACCATTGTTGGAAGCATTACAAGAGATGCCCGAGTATGCTAAATTCATAAAGGATTTGGTAATAAAGAAGCGAGTCATGGATTTTGAAACAATTAAAGTGATGCATAATTATAGTACGATCAGGTCTAGCACAATAATTGTGAAGAAAGAGGATCCGGGAGCATCACCATTCCATGAATCATCTGAGTGTACAAATTCAGAAAAGCTTTATGTGATCTTGGTGTGAGTGTTAATTTAATGTCATTGGTCGTGTTTCAAAAGTTAGGGTTGGGTGCTCCCAAGACTACTACCATAAAGCTTTTAATGGTGGACCATTCTATGAAGAAGCCTTTGGGAGTGTTGTATGATGTACTTGTGAAAGTGGATCATTTTATTTTTCTGGTAGATTTTGTTATCTTGGATTGGAAAATTTACCATTATGTCCCTACCATTCTTGGTAGGCCATTCTTGGCTACTGGATAGTCTTTGGTCGATGTTGAGTGTGGTGAAATAAAAATTTGGGTAAACAATAAAGAGGTGTCCTTTAATGTGTGCAAGTACATGAAGCAACCTATGGATTTACAAGTTATCTCCATAATTGACATGATTGATGATGATATAGCCGATGTTATGAAGGTTGATTTCATTAGCGATCCACTAACTGGTGTTTTGTGGAATTATGGAAATGAAGAGATTGATGAGTACGATGAGTTCATCACTTCTTTGTCGGGTCTTGGTTCCTATACCAAAAAGCCATGCAAATTGGACCTTGACTTGAAAAATCAGGAGACTCCTCCCACGAGGCCTTTAATTGAAGATCCATCACAACTTGAGCTCCAACTATTATCGTCACACCTCCAATATGTCTTTTCGGGGGAAGTAAAGGTAACACCTTACCCATCATTATTATGGGAGATTTGTTTCTTTGGAAAATTAAAGCATTGAAATCAGTTTTGAGAAAGTTTATTTGGGCCATCGGTTGGACTATTACAGATATCATCGAGATTGCTCCTAGTATTTGTACTCACAAGATAAAGCTAGAGTCCAAATTTATTTTGAGTGTTGGGCATCAATAGAGGCTAACCCTCTGATGTAAGAAGTTATAAAAAAAGAGATAATCAAGTGGTTAGATCCGTGCGTGGTGTATCCAATATAGAATAGCATGTGGGTAAACATGGTTCAATACGTTCCAAAGAAAGGAGACATCACAGTGGTCCTAAATAATAACAATAATCTTATACCCATCCATTCGGTTATGGGTTGGAGAGTGTGTATTGATTATCGAAATTAAATTCATGGATATAGAAATATCACTTCCTTATGCTATTGATGGATCAAATACTTAACAGACTACCAGAAAGAGGTTGGTATTGTTTTCCCGATGGATACTCAGGCTAAAATCAAATTTTAATAGCCCCCAAAGACCAATAAAAAACCACCTTCACATGTCCCTATGGAACATTTGCCTTCAAGTGCATTTCCTTTGGGCTATGTGATGCACCCACTACTTTTCAACAGTGTATGCTTTTTATCTTTTTGGACATGGTGGAGGACTCAATAGAGGTATTTATGGATGATTTCTTGGTTGTTGGTGATACATTTGAGGGTTGTCTTGAACATTTAGAGAAGGTGCTTGAAAGGTGTGTGGCAATTAATCTTGTACTGAATTAGGAGAAATGTCACTTTATGGTAAAGGAAGGGATTGTTCTCGGACATAAAATCTCGGGCCAAGGAATCCAAGTTGATCAAGAAAAAGTGGAGGTCATTTCCAAGTTACCTCCTCCGATATCTATCAAGGGTGTGAGAAGTTTCCTTAGCCATGCAGATTTTTATAGGAGGTTTATTACAGACTTCTCTAAGATTGCTCACCCCATGGGTAAGCTTCTCAAGAAGGAAGCAAAGTTTGAGTTTGATGGGGAGTGTGTGAGGGAATTCAATTGCCTCAAAGAAAATCTTGTTTCAACTCCCATTATTGCGGCCCCTAATTGGTCACAACCTTTTAAGCTTATGTGTGATACTAGTGGGTTTGCACTTGGTGCCGTGTTGGGGCAACGGAATGATAAACTTTTCCATCCAATTTATTATGCTAGAAAGTTGCTAAACAAAACACAACGAAACTACACAGTTATGGAGTAAGAATTACTTGCCATAGTCTATGCATTTGAGAAGTTTCTTGCCTATTTATTGGGCACAAAAGCCATTGTGCACACCAATCACGCCGCCCTTAGGTATTTGATGGCCAAGAAAGAGGCAAAACCTCAGTTGATTAGGTGGATCTTATTGCTCCAAGAATTTGATTTTGAAGTAAAGAATCAAAAGGGATGTGAAAATCAAGTATTGGACCACCTATCACGCCTTGAGTCAAATAAGGAAAAGCTGGGTGAAATTGAGATTCATGAAACCTTTCTTGATGAGCTAATCATGGCACTTTTGGGGAGTGTAGAACCATGGTATGTGGATTATACAAATTATGTGGTATGTGGTTTGCTCCCCGATGACATAAATCATTATCATAAGAAGAGATTCCTCCATGATGTGAAAAAATATTATTGGGATGAACCCAATCTATTTAGGGAGTGTGCAGACGGAGTGATCCTTAGGTGTGTGATAGAATCGAAGATACAGTCTATTCTTGAGGCTTGTCACTCATCTCTATTTTGTGGCCATCATGGTTGTGTGAGAACGACCGCTAAAATTTTTCAAAGTGGGTTCTATTGGCCTACCCTTCATAGAGATGCTCATGACTTGGTTAAAATTTGTACTCAATGCCAAATGCAAGGAGGTATTTTGAGGCGGCATGAAATGCCCTTGAAACGTAACCTTGAAGTAGAGTTGCTTGATATGTAGGGAATAGACTTTATGGGGCTTTTTATGAGCTCGTATGGTAACAAGTACATATTGGTGGTTGTAGATTACGTATAAAATGGGTGGAGGCCATTGCCTTTCCAAACAATGAGAGAAAAAGTGTCACATTTTTCTTGAAGAAATAGATCTTTATAAGGTTCAAGACTCCCCGAGCAATCCTTAGTGATGGAGGCTCTCACTTTTGTAATCGGGTGTTTGGTGCTTTGCTTGATAAGTACAGGGTGAAGCATAAGGTGGCTTCCCCATACCATCCTCAAATGAGTGTCCAAGTGTTAGTGTCCAATAGAGAAATCAAGTCAATGATGGAGAAAATCGTGAATGTGGGATGCACTAATTTGGCAAGGCAATTAGACGATGCTCTTTGGGCTTATAGAACTGCATTCAAAACTCCCATTGGCATGTTGCCATATCAATTATTTTTTAGAAAGGCTCGTCACCTCCCCATTGAGTTAGAGAACAAGGCATTGTGGGCCTTACACAAGTTGAATATGAATTGGGAGGATGCCTCTAAATCTAAAGTGGAGTAAATATATGAGTTAGAGGAATTTCGCCTTAAGACATACGAGAGATTGGTGCTATACAAAGAGAGGATGAAGAAGTAGCATGATGCTAAGATCTTGAAAAGAGATTTTTTCATGGGAGATGATGTGTTACTCTTTAATTCGAGGTTAAAACTCTTTGCGAGGAAACTCAAGTCTAAATGGTCGAGCCCTTTCATTGTGGTGAATGTGTAATCGAGTAGAGCTATTGAGTTGGAAGATCACAAGAAGAGAAGGTTCACGGTGAATGGTCAAAGGTTGAAACATTTTTATGTTGGTAGACCCGGAGTAGCCAAGGTTAAGGCACTCTATTTCAAAGATGCGTGTTGATGAAAGAACAGCGTTGTGCCCCGACGATAACTAAGGTGCTTCTTAGGAGGCAACCCAAGTTTACTTTTAGTTATATGACATTTGTTTAAGTACTTATTTTATGTTATCTTGGTGAATGCAGATGAAAAATTCTAAGTATGAGGCATTTGCACACTGTTTTGAACATATTAAGGCACATACTAGCGCACATGCCAATATGCCCACGCATGTCAGGGAGAATGTATCTAGAAAACATTTGGAAATCTACTGGTTTTCTGAAAATAACCACCTGTGGGTGCATGTGCCCACCTACATGTGCAGGTTGGCGCGTATACCCTAAGTTTGGCTAAGGTAAATCCCACAGACACCTAGGAGCTACTGCCTTGTCGAAAATAGTCACCTGCGGGCGCATGTGCCCACCTGCGTATGCAGGTTTGTGTGCATGTCCCAATCAGCTAAGGTGTGTTTTCTTGACCATTGACTCCAAACCATTGGGCCTTACCCGACCCGGTAAGCCCAATAACCCTTTAAATTCTTTTTCTTTCCCATATCAACATAAAATCTTCACCCACACCAAAATACAATACCTTTACCCAATTTTTCTACCTCACCCAATTTCTCATCCCTCTTCACACTCACACGCGCACACCACGACTTTAATTCTACTGAAATTCCAACAAGCATCTCTTTAACTCACTTGTTTTTGGCGAAATTCCAACAAACATCTTTTTAACTCTCTTGTGTTTAATCTTCCGAGTTTAACTCAAATCTTGGAAATTTCTTCTTTAAATTTTGAACCACAACAACGTTCTTGAATGGTGATTTACTTCTAGTTACTCCCTTTTCTTTATTTTTTGTTCATCGGTTTGACTTTGAATGACTTGGCGGTGTTAAATATGGTGGTTCTTGTGAATTATTTGGAGTGGGTGTCTTATTTGACATGAAAGTTGGGGAATTATTGAGTACCCACTTTAACACCCACCATGTGTTTGATAAAAGTCCTCAATGAAATTTCCACCTTGTTCTCTCTTAGTTGGTAATCTAATGGATAATGTAAAGTGTTCTTGAGGTTGTATGAAGTTAATTCCATGATTAATAATGTGTTTAGGTGCACTTTCACTTACCCACACTTATAATCACTCTGAAGAAGGCATAACCCAAACTACTCCAACTTATTGATTACATCCTTTAGCATTCATTTTGGCAAACAAACATTGAAATTGATAATTTGAATATGAAATCTTGTTACATTAAACTTCCCCCCCCCCCTCCCCATTTTTACTTTTCTGTATTATTTTAAGTATTACGTGCCAACTCATAGTCACTTGTGACACTTGAGAGTGAAGCTATTGCTCTCATTCCCAGTGAATTTGACCCTGACTCCTAAGTCGGGTAAATGTATTGCCAACTACCTGTACATTAATTTCTAGGGTGTATTTAAGTTTTATTAGCTAGAAGCTTGTTTCTAGACATATCTGCAAGTAAGAGAAATAATTCACTAGGCCAAAGTTAGTAAAAACTAAGAATAACATTTTCCAGTTATGCATCACCAAACCATTCGGCAGATTGCCAAAGGGTTTGGTTATGCAAGTCGGTTATCGCCAAAAGGAACAATCAGGAACATAGGATTTAGCAAAGGATAGTTAGGAATCGGCGATACACCGAAGAGATAGGCGATACTTCCTGAGCATCGCCAAACTAATAAGGCATCACCAAATTGTCACCTTGATTAGCCTAGTCCACTGTGACTTTCGACAATATGGGGAGTGCTTCAGTGATCCGTTATGAGGTTCGGTTCATTGCCAAAGCTCTCAACCTATCGCCAAAAGTCATCGTCCCTAAGCTTTTGACCGTGTTGATTTATTGATTTTCTCAAGTCAGTTTTATGGCGATTTCAATTTCAAACAACCATGGGTACTCAGACTTCCCCAGGTTTCAACAACCAAACAACAAATCAACGATTTTGCCCTTAGGAACGATGTCACCCAATCTATCATTGGGAGAAATTATTCAATTCTTAGAAATAATTCACACCAACAAAAATTTGACCTATTATGCATAAAATTAACTCAAATAGCAAGCAAAAACAAGATTAAGCATCAAATTTTCCAATTTCAACAATTTAAAACTCAAGTTCTCAAAATTTCCAATTTTGAAAACATCAAATTTGACTACGTAAGTATACCCATCATCAAATTCAAAAAAGAACAATAACGAACATCATGAACAATATATAACCACAAACAATAGCAACCAAATGGGATTTAAAATGAAATTCAAACTCTAACCTTTAAATCTAGAGAGAAATCAATAAGAGATAAGGGGATGGTGGTGTGTGCAACTCCGACGAGTGAATGATGGTGGCGATAATCGGTACTCGTGTAGTTCTGTTATTTTGAGAGAAAATAATATGTGTGGGTATGTATTTGTGTATAGACTAAGTGAGAAATAAGAGGGAAATAGCGAATGGGAAAGGGTTTGAATAATAACAAGAGTCAAAAGAAATTGAAAAGTCAAGGGTCAAAGAAAGTCAAACCATTTTCATTTAACAAGCGACTTATTTTGGCAATATAGGTGCATATCACTAAAGTATTCAGGAATACATCGAATTGTAGTTGCATCGCTAATTTTGGCAGTGTTTACACCTTTCTAGTGAACCAGTTTGGTGATGGTTTGATCCATCACCAAATTCATCAGCGATACACCGAAAAGTGTTGTACATCTCAGAATTTGACAGTTCAACTAATGTGAGAGATCAATTTTGGAGAAGGGCTTCGGTGATATGCTGATGGGTTTGGTGATTCTCCAAAGCCTCTTCTTTGGAGCTTTGTACATGATCATTTCTCTATCCCGACTTGTTGTGCGACACGTTTTCCATATTTAAATCCTATCACACACCTGCACCATACAACAAACGTTATTCAAAACAATAAAAATTAAAATTTGGGTTGACTCCCAAGAAGCGTCTTAGTTATCATTGTGGCACGACGTTATTCCTCATCAAGCAATATCTTAGAAATGGAGTGTCTCCACTTTGGCAGCTCTGGGTCCACCAATATAGAAGTGTTTTAACCTTTGACCATTCAGCGTGAACCTTCTCTTCTCGTGGTCTTCCAATTCAAGTACTCCACTAGGATACATATTTACCACCATGAAAAGGCCCGACCACTTAGACTTGAGTTTCCCTGTAAAAGGTTTCAATCTAGAATTGAAAAGTAACACATCATCCCCTGCACAAAGCTCTCTTTTCAATATATTGGCTTCATGCTACCTTTTCATTAGCTCTTTGTAAAGAACCAAGTTCTCATACGTCCAAAGATGAAATTCCTCCAACTCTTGTAGTTGCTCAATTATAGACTTGGAGGCCTCTTCCTACTTCATATTAAAGCTTCTTTAAAGCCTAAAAAGATCGATGTTCTAACTCCACCGGTAGGTGACAAGCTTTCCCAAACACAAGTTGATAGAGAGACATACCAATAGGCATTTTAAAAGTTGTTCAGGTAAGCCAAAAAAGCGTTATCCAATTACCTAGACCAATTAGTTCGTCCCACATTCACGGTTTTCTCCAAGCTTGCTTTGATTTCTTGATTTGAAACTTCCATTTGGCCACTCAATTGTGGATGGTATAGAGTAGCCACCTTATGCTTAACCCCATAGTTATCAAGTAAAGCACCAAACACCCAACTACAAAGTGAGAGCCTCTGTCACTAAGAATTGCCTAGAGAATCTTGAACCTTGTAAATATGTGTTTTTAAAGAATAATATGACGCTCTTTCGCTTATTATTTGGTAAAGCAATTGCTTCCACCTTTTTTGACACATAATCCAAAGCCACCAATATGTACTTGTTCCCATACGAACTCACGAAGGGCCCCATAAAGTCAATTCCCCACACATCAAACAACTCTACCTCAAGATTAAGCTTCAAGGGCATCTCATGCCTCCTTGAAATACATCCTTCCATGTGGCACTGAGTAAAAATTCTAGCCAAGTCATGAGTATCTATATGAAGTGTGGAACAGTAAAATCTACTTTGAAGGACTTTGGCGGCCGTTCTCACACCATCGTGCTAACCACCAGATGGGGATGAATGGCAAGCCCTTAAGAATGGCCCATATCTCTGACTCCATCATGCATCTATGGATCACTTTATTCTTGCACTCCCTAAATAAATAGTGATGCAAACCAAGTTTCATTAAAGCTATACACACGAGGCAAACCTAAAGGGTTGGTGAACCTATCATTATTTTTTGACTTTAGAGGCTTGTTGGGTTCTAAAAATAAAGGCATAGAGCTCGAGAATCAAGTTTCGATGATAACTTGGAGCTTGGGAAGAACTATAAAGAGAAATGAGTATTCTGCCCAGCTTAATAGTTTGGGAGATGACCCATCATGTGGTTGATGACCCATTAAGTAGGATTTCACTAGGTCTACAATTTGGGAACCTACTACTTGGGGCTAACAGCTTGGATGACAACTCATCAAGCTATTGAAGACCCATTAACTAGGACGTAGACGGAGAGTTTCCACCTTTGGCTACTTTCTTAATTTCTTTTAAGTGCAACTTTTGGGCTATTTATGTAATAAGTATACATGACTATAAATAGGTAAGTCTAGGTTTTCATTATTTAGTTTATGATTATTGACGAATTGTGTCTCTTTGAGAGCATTAAGAGACCTAGGTATAGCTTTTATTGAATCTTTATTTTGGAAACGTGGGTTGCAAGGAGATTCAATCATGCTTGCGGCTTCATAAGAATAGGGTGCTTATTGTAGGATTTAGTTTTGAGGATCATTGGTTTAATATACCTTTGATTTACTTACTATTACCTCTTTTGTGTCTTATTATCTATCTTCATCATTTTTCTGTATTCTCTGTATATTCAATTCTATTCATTTCCTTTAGTTTTCGTAGCTTATTTCTCTTTCCTTAATTTTGGTCACATCAATTGTTATCAGAGTTGTTTTTAGATTTTTTTCCTACAAATCTATCTTGGGGTGTGATATTGAAAATTTAGAAAATCAAAACAAACAAAAGGAGTCCAAAAATGTTTTTGAGGTTTTCAAAATTTTGTTTTTGATTCTTGTATTGTTTTGTTATTTGAGCACTAAATTTGTATTCCTTAGTGTGTTTGGAGTCTAGATCTCAAGTTTCGAGTCATTCCGGGTTGATTTGTGTATTCCACCATTGTTGACTCAAAAATCTTGAAGAACTTGAAGTGGGTCTACTTGATTTGTGTTCATTTTTCCAATTTGTACTGCGTTTTGTTCTCTATGTTGAGACGAAGTTAGGATTAAAATTTGGGGCCATTTGGAGTTGATTTGAAGAGGGTTGGAATTTGAATAGTCAAAGTGTTCTTGGTGATCTTCATATCTTCTTGGTGAAGAAGAAGCAAGAAAGTACAATTTGATCCAAAACCCTTGGTACAAGTTTGGGAAAAGTGTTTTTAGAACCAAAAAGGGTAAATAATAGGTGAAGTGATCCCCAAGAAATCAAGAAATCTAAAGTTTCAGTATAATTTTCATGTTCCAAAATAAGCAGTCGCTGAAGCCAGCTGACAACTCATTGTGATGACTCGTCAAACTAGTGACAACCCATCACTTAAATCATCACGTTAGGCAGAAGCAAAGTTTTCACTAGAATGGGTGATGGCTCATGTTACGACCCGTCAGGAGCCTGACAGCTCATCAGGTTCCTCCATCAGCAGGAGTTCAATAAGGTTCCATTCTGTTTAGACCTGACGGCCATATTAATGGCTCGTCACCTCACTGATGACACTTCACCTTTGAGGTAAGTTAAGGGATACAAAAAAGAGTATAGACATTCTTAAATTTTCATTGTTTCATATTGATGCCATGGGTTCTTTGGGTCATTTATAGTATGTTTCAAATGATCACCCAAATTGACCCCCAAATTTTAATTTTTATTCTATTTTTGAGTTGCCATTCTTAATTTCTAAAGCTAGTATGCATTTAGTAATTGTTTCATACTTGTGAATACTAGTTCTTATGTCCGTTTTTCTTTTGTGCCAATTCTTTTTATGCTTTCTTCATTTTAAACTTGTTGAGATCTTTTTGGCTCAAGTCCGCTAGTTTTTAATCGAGTCATCTGTTCTTCTTAGAACAAAGATTCATTCCGATCGAGAGCTTCGATTAACACTTGTGACCATCAGAGACAAACAAGCTTCAACATTAGCCGAGCCTATTATGAGGCATTTATAGGTGAGATACTTATGAGTGTTGGTGAAGAGCTTTTACTACTAACCCTTTTTGCTTATTTTGTAGGTACAAAAGAGCTATTAGGAGGTATGTCATCGGTACCTCAAATCCATATGGCTATGACATAGAAGACTATGATTGTAGTGACGAAGGCTATGGATATGATGGAGATAGAGATTAAGGAGGCTATGAAAATATCCATGATCAAGAGCCGTATGGGAATGAGAACTACTATTCCAAAGAAGAATATGAGGCAAATGATGATTCTAGCTCTTATGGTGAATATAAAGAGGATGAAGAGCCTTGTGTGGTTCTTATTATGACAATGAAGCATGTGATAAGTTTTACACTCCCCACTCCGAGAATGAAGATGATGAGAGGCATACCACTTATGCCTATGCACCTTCTAATAGTTATGATGGGAATGTTCATGAGGCTTGCAAAGATTTATATTATTTGCCTTGTGGTACCTCTTATCCTAGTCAAAGCAGTGCGAGTGGTTATGCTAGTTCAAGTAGAAGTCATCTGATGGGAAGAAAAGAGTGTGAATCTCCAATGACTAGAGATGTTATATCTTATCCTTCTTATTCTAGTGCTCAAACATTGAGAAGTAGAAGCCAAGGTGGATATGGAGGATATAGTAAAAGTCATGATTTCACTAGATCCCCTCTTCCTATTTTCAAAGGAGAATGTGGTCTTGAGGCTTACCTTGATTGGGAATGGCAATATGATAAGTTTTTTAAGGACTATGATATGAGCAAAGTCAAACAATCCATATATGACATTAAGCACCTTCGAGGTGTATCATTAAGTTGGTGGGAACCTATGAAAAGATACACTCAAACATAAAGTTCTTTGAAGTGGTTCATAAAGGCCAAATGTGTACCAGACGGGTACCTGAAGCTTTATAATGTTGATCCGAGAAAATGAGTTCTCAAAGGAAAGGTGGAAATTTATGGGACTCTGAGATTCAATCTTGTTCTCAATGATTGGTGCTATGCTAACTACATCACTTCTTCTACGGTGAAATATTTAAGGATACCTCAACTGTCAAAGAGTCATACATATACCATGGGGAGATGTGAAGCTATTGAGAGTGTGATGGTTTTATTCACCCGAAATAGGTATTATAAAGAGGTTTGTTGTGATGTATTTCCCATGGACTTTGGTCAATTATGTTTGGGTACCAATTGGTTTAAAAGATATAGAGTTCTAGATAAGCAAAATTAACCCAAGATTGTAGTGGATAAATGGGGAAACCATCTCTTTCCGCCTATCCTTCCCAATCATCAAAGAAATTTGGGCACTTACTCTAAATCCAACAAAAATGACAAACAAAAGATTAAGAGGAGTAAGGGAGTGCAAAATGGCAACCTAATAGAGGAAAAGGGAGAGGTTGTGGAGAGTGAAGTGAGGGGGTTGCCACAAACCCAATCTAACCATTTATTTTATCCTTCTCTTAGTGAGGACACTTGTATAGGTACAATCATGAAGAAGAAAGGAACACAAGTTCCCAACATAGAGTCAGCATCTACATATGTGATGGATAAGATAGATTCCTACCTCTTGGAATTAAGAGCTTTGGATCAAGGTAAAGAAGATCCTTTTTGCAAAATTCGAGGTACAATAGCTAAACTTAACACTTTAGAATTGTCTAATTAACAAAGTGTGAGTAGTACCGTATCTTTATGTGATCATAATGATTCTTTACCTCATGTTGATAATGTACATATTGAGTGTGTGGATACAATATTTAATCCTATTGATGACCGAATTGACTCTTCTTGTAAGATCGATTTGAGTCCACCTAGTGTTGAAACCCTTGTGTTGAATGATAGTACATTGTCTTGTGAAAATTATGTTGATCAACTTGCTTGTGAATCTAGTACACTACTTGAGGTTGTTTGAGATGTGATTAGGGAACCTTAAGTTAGTGATGATGTTGATAATATTGATCATTTTAATTGGAGTAGCTCTTTGAGCATGTCTTTTGAAGAAGATCCTATTACTTGCTTTGCACATAGAGGTGATCTTGGCTTGAAACTACATCGAAAAATGATAGTTGTCTTTTTGAGAGTGAGCTTACATGTTCCAACTCTCCTTCTTGTATTGATTCTTCTCTCTTAAAGTACATTATTTTATTTGAAGATGATGAAATCACTCCTAGTGAAGCACCTAGTGGTGTGGATCATGTTAATGATATATCTCTTCTTGAGGGCTATACTCTATATAACAACCCACTATGATGTGACAACATTCCTCCCAAGGATGGAAATCTCATTTTGAAAGATGAGAGTACTCTTATGGGGAAGGATTGTGAGAATTAGAAGGTGGTCTTTGTTTTCCAATTATTTACTCTTCTTTGAATGTTCCAATTCTTGAGCATACTCTTGATAATTTTCTTGAGCATAGTAGTGAGCATGTCTTTAAGGACACCTTAAATGAAATCAATTTGCGTGACACCTTTCTTTAATCTCTATTTGCTTATGATAGTACTTATGCTTGTATTGAGAGTATTTATTCTTGTTATAAGGGTACCATTGGGACGAATGGGTGTTGCTTTGACTCATGTCTTTGGAATTTCTACCCATTGTACCCCGATGACATTCTGAAATGTGGCAATTGTGGAATGTACCCTTTGGTGCTTGGTCAAGACGACAAGCAAGATGTGTTTACATATGATGAACCCCTACTCATAGGTGGTAATATTTTTATAAACCTTTGGGAAAATGTGTCATTGCCTAGCTCGAGTGTTGTTTATACACTTGCATCCTTGTTTGACATACTTGTCCTTAAGTTGTGTGGACCACAACTTGTGGATGCTAAGTTGATTACTTATTTGTGAGAGTTTCCATGGTTGTTAAAGACTTCTTGTCACCTTCGTAGGGTTGGACAATTTGAAGTGTCAAATGGGATTCCTGGAAGCATGCCTAATACCATGAATAGAGGGAAACCAACTTCTTGGGAGAACCAATAGTTTTGGATTGGTTTGGTTTCTAATAGGTTCTTTATTTTCCCTTAGTAGCATGACTCCATTAGTGAACTCGCGTCTCTTGGGAAGTTTCTTGAAAAAGAGAGGTTCTATGTGCTTGAAATGCCTTTCACGCTCTTTGTGTGTTCCTACCCTTAAGAGCACCTTAGATGATCATAGTGTCCTTAGCACCTTTCTTTATTACCTTTTTGCATGCAATGTTATTCATAACCATGTTCAATCAACATCTTATGTGAGCATGAATTGCCTAGAAAGGGAGAGTAATATTTGTTTAAATGCTTTGACTCCATCCTTGTGTGTATTATTTGCTAAATCTCTTGAGCCAAGTGGCATTCTTGTAGATGATAAAACCTTGGGTGAGATTTCCATGCTTGATTCTTTTGTATACTACCTCTTTTGCCTGTAATGATATCCATGCTTGTTTTGGAATTGCTTTCTTTAGAGGTAGGAATCCTTTTGGTAGGTCCACGTATTTGAGTGACAATGCAACGTGGGCCTTTCACATCTTTGACCACAAAAAACCCTTATGGACTTTTGAACCATTGGTGGTCCCACTTCTGGTGTGGTCTCAAAGGGAAATAATGAAATAATTGTGGCTTATGGGTCCTAAAATGAATGTGATCTTACCCTTTAGGTATGTTAATCCCATTATAATCTTTATGGTTTCCTTATTTCTTGGTATTTCTCATAGCTGGTTCATTTGTACCCTTCTCAATGAATTTTTCATGTTGAGCACAAAGGACCCTTGGTTATATAATGAGTGTGTGCAACCTTGGCATGGTGATATGATTGATTTTGCTAACACTAACCCTCATTCCATGAGAATATTGTTTCTTATTTTCCCTATGGTTTTGCAAGGTTTGGATTTGAGGTATAATCCTTTTCAAGAAGGGGAGAGTGACGTAAATCTAGTTTCATCAAAGCTATACACACGAGGCTGAGCTAAAGGGCCGGTGGACCTATCATTAATTTACGACTTTGGAGGCTTGGTGGGTTCTAGAAATGAAGGCATGGAGCTCGAGAATCAAGTTTGGATGCTAGATTAGAGCTTGGGAAGAACTAGGAAGAGTGATGAGGGTTCTTCCTAATAGTGAAAATTTGGGTAATGAACCATCACGTGGTTGACGACCCATCAAGTAGGACTTCACCAGGGCCACAATTTGGGAACCTATGCTTGGGGCTGATAGCTTGGATGACGACTTATCAAGTTGTTGATGACCCATCAATTAGGACGTGCACAGAAAGTTTCCACTTTTGGCTACTTTCTTAATATCTTTTAAGTTCGACTTTTGGGCCATTTATGTAATAAGTAGACATGACTCTAAATAGCTAAGTTTAGGTTTTCATTAGTTAGTTTATGATTATTGATGAATTGTGTCTCCTTGAGAGCATTAAGAGACCTAGTTATAGTTTTTGTTGAATCTTTGTATTGGAAACGTGGGTTGCAAGGAGATTCAATCATCCTTCACGTCTTCGTAAGAATAGGGTGCTTATTGTAGGATTTACGATTTGAGGATCATTGGTCAAATATACCTTTGATTTGCTTACTATTTCCTCTTTTGTGTCTTATTATCTATCTTCATCTCTTTCATTTATTTTCCATATATTCGATTCTATCGATTTGCTTTAGTTTTTGTAGCTTATTTCTCTTTTTGTAATTGTGTCGCATCAAATAGGGTTCATCCCAATAGTACTTATTCAGATCATGAAGGAATCACTTTTTTTGATAATGATTGAGGTCATCAGAGAGAAAATCACATACCACATAATTTGCATAATCTGTGTACCACAGTTCTATACTCCCCGAGAGTGCCATGATTAGCTCGTTGGGAAAGGTTTCATCTATCTCGATTTCACCCAACTTCTCATTATTTGACTCAAGACGGGATAGATGATTCACAACTTGGTTTTCACATCATTTCTGATCCTTTACTTCAAAATTAAACTCTTAAAGTAGTAAGATCCACCGAATCAACTGAGGCTTGGCATCTTTCTTAGTCATCAAATACCAAAGATCCGCATGGTCGGTATGCACAATAACCTTCATGCCCAACAAATAAGCACATAATTTTTCAAAAGCATAGACTACGGCAAGCAACTCTTGCTCCGTAACCGTATAATTTTGTTGTGCATCATTCAAGGACTTGCTAGCATAATATATTGGATGAAAAAGCTTGTTCTTCATTTGTCTTAATACATCACCCAATGCAAAACCACTTGCATCATACATAAATTTAAAATGAAGTGCCCAATTTGGGTCCACAATGATGGGAGTCGACACAAGTTTCTTCATGAGGAAATTGAATTACCTCACACAATCGCCATTAAAATTGAACTTCACTTCCTTTTCAAAAAGCTTATACATTGGATGAGCGATCTTGAAAAAATCTTTGATGAACCTCTGATAGAAGTCGGCATGCCCAAGAAAGCTTCGAACTCCTTTCACGGATATTGGAGGGGGTATCTTGGCAATAACTTCCACTTTATATTGGTCAACTTCAACCCTTTACATGAGATCTTATACCCAAGAACAATGTCAACACAATGTCCTCCTTTACCATAAAATGGTACTTTTCCCAATTGAACACAAGATTAGTTTCAACATATCGTTCAAGTACCTTGCACAAGTGTTCAAGACATGATTCAAAGGTTTCACCCACAACAAAAAATATCATCCATAAATACTTCCATAGTATCATCCATCATATCTGAAAAGTTTGATAGCGTGTACCTTTGGAAAGTGGCAGGTTCATTGTATAACCCAGAGGGCATGTGCTTTAATGCAAAAGTACCATATAGATATATGAAGGTAGTATTCTCTTAGTCCTCGAGTGAGATGCAAATTTGGTTATAAACGGAGTACCAATCTAAGAAACAATACCAACTCCATGCCGCCAAATGATCAAGCATTTGATCCGTGAACGGCATGGAGAAGTGATCCTTCTCCGTCCAAGAGTTTAACTTTTGGTAATCCATGTATACTCTCCAACCTGTAACCAATCTCATAGGGATATTATTTTCATTAGAAACAACTGTGATTCCTCCTTTCTTTGGGATACATTGATTCAGGCTTACCCATGTGCTATCCGAGAACGGATACACGATGCCCGCATCTAACCACTGATTATCTCTCTTTTTACAAGCTTTTGCATCGGAGGATTTAACCTCCATTGATGCTCAATACTCAGTACACATTCGGGCTCTAACTTTTTCTTGTGAGTACAAATACCGGGAGTAATCCCGATAATACCTACAATAGTCCAACCAATGGCCCGAATAAATTTTCTCACAACTGACTTCAATACTTATACTTACCATGGCAACAAATCTCCAGCAATAATAATGGATAAGGTGTTACCTTTCCCTAAAAATACATAGCAAAGGTGTTGTGGTAATAGTTTAAGCTCAAGTCACGGAGGTTCCTCAATTGAAGGCTTGAGGGGAGGACTCTCTTGATTTTTCAAATCAAAGTTTAATTTGTATGGGGTCGTGGTGTAGGAACCAAAACCTGTCAAAGAAGCCACAACCTTATCATACTCTTCAATATCTTCACTTTCATAATTACACAAGACCCCCTCTAGTGGCTCACTACTGAAATCCACCTCTATAGCATCGGCCACCTCATCATCAATCATGTCAATCATGGAGATCACTTGCAAGTCCTTTGATTGCTTCATGGACTTGCACACATTGAATGTCACCTCTTTTTTATTCACTCTAAACTTCATCTCGCCATATTCTACATCTATTAATGCCCTCCCGATAGTAATTAAAGGCCTATAGAGAATGATTAGAACTTCATAGTCTATATCACAACTAGGATCACAAAGTCGGCAGGAAATATGAATTTGTTGACCTGAACAAGAACATCATATAGAATTCCCACTAGTCGTTTAATAGACTGATCTGCCATTAAGAGTCTCGTGGTTGTGGACTTTGGAGCTCCCAATCCTAACATCTTGAATATAGCTAGAGGCATCAAGTTAATACTTGCCCCTAAGTTACATAAAGCCTTGCCAAATTGATACACCCAATGGTGCAAGGGATAGTGCATGCACCGGGGTCTTCTTGCTTGACCACCATATTGCTCGACATAATAGCACTACAACTATGTGAGATCTCTATTATTTCAAAGTCCATGGTTCTTTTCTTTGTCATTGAGTCTTTCATGAACTTGGCATACCCGAGCATCTCAAGTAAAGCTTCAACCAAGGAAATATTTACCGATAAGTTGCTAAATTTGGAGAGAAACTTCTTAAACTTGGTATCATCCTCCTTCTTCTTGAGACTTTGTGGGAATGAGGGAGGTATTTTGATTGAAAACTTTGGAGCACCAGAATTTCCTCTAATTTTAAGACATTCTTATCAATTGTTTGTGGTCTCTCATCACTTTCAACCCTCTCTTCCACTTTTTTTGATTTATCAATATTTGGTTCATTTGGAATAGAGGCTTCATCATTTAACTTATCAAGCCTTTTCCTCTTTCTACTCGCTTTCTCTTCAACTCCTGTCTCATTTGGGTCTTTATTAAGATTCATAAGATCACTACCGAGAGTCCTACCGCACCTAGTAACAATTGCCATGAAATGAGCATCATTTTTCATATTTTCCATGGTGTCACTGGGGAGACTCCCCTTTTGCCTTGTGTTCAAGTGAGACAAGATTTGGCACAGTTGAGTTTTGAGTTGCTTGATTAAGGCTGAATATGAGGTGACCATTTGATTGAGTTTCAAATAGCAGCTCTTTATCTCCCTTAGCATCTTGTCACTCCCTTCAGCCTTCATAAGGATACGAGCAAGCACATATTTTTTCTTATAACTTTCCAGATCAATGGTGGTAGCTTCTTTTTTCCTATCATATGAAGGAATGTATCTATCATGGTTTCTCTCTTTGTCTCTCCAATCGTGATCCATATCTTTACCCTTATCCCTTTAATCTCTATCATGATCACGATCTCTCCAATCTCAGTATTTCCAATCTCGGTCCCTTTTCTTCCAACCTTGATTCCTACCTTGCCTTTGGTAGGTAGGTTGGAAACCCCCCGTCTGATTCGACAAGAACCAAATATCTTTATCAAGTGACTCAGCATCATCATCTTCATATGATTTAGTTCCCTTTGAAGCTATGACATTCATCGCTTTTGGTATTGCACCCATGACAAATTTTGTGAGGAGATCTAATTGTGTAATTACTTTGGTTATGTTTTCATCTCTGTCCTCATCCTTCTTCCTTTGTACTTGGCTTACATAAGACATGGAGGGAGCCCCCATGGCCACCTCGGTATCTCGTGTGTGTCATGCTCTACTTTGTTTAGTCAATTGGTCTAAAAATCTCGAGGTAACTCCAAAAGTTTGATTGATTAACAACCCACCGGCCGTGTTATATGCCACCATCTTGTTTAATTGGTCCCATGACCTATAGAAGATTTGAAGAAGAATTTTATCTAAAACTTCATGATTAGGGCAATGTAGAAATTTCTACTTGAACCTCAACCATGATTTATGAAATGGTTCACCACTCGTTTGCCAAAAGTTTGTGATCTCATCTCTCAGTTGAAGCATACGAGATGGCAGGAAGAATTAATCTAGGAAAGCCATCAATTCCACCCAAGATATTATAGATTCTTCAAGAAACTTTTGCAACCACAACACTGCTTCACCCGTTAAAGAAAATAGGAACAACCTCAAATATCTGGACTCTTATGGAATATTAACAATGTCGAACGGGTTGCAAACGTCTATAATAATTTTCAAATGGATGTTTGCATCTTCGTGAGCTGGTCCTCCGAATAGTCCTTTCATTTGGAGTAAGTAGAGCATCACGCTAGCAATGTGGAAGACCACATTGCCCACCGTAGATGGTATGAGAATTGCACTTGCCCGTCCGATATTACCCAAGTGATCTTCATCCTCAAGTTTCCCATAAAAGGTAGTGGTGTCACTACCATATTGACTCATGTTATCTTGTTGGTATATGTTATCACCTACACAAGACAAAAATAAAAAATAAAGTAAAGTTTACACTATGGCTAACAAAACTAACTTATAACACTACAATAAATGAATGGTACATTTCATTCCCCATCAATGATGCTATATTTGATAAAGCTCACTTTACACCCTAGAAAAGATGCACACGATCGTTAGCAGTATATTTTACCCAACAATAGAGTCGGGGTCTATCCCCCGAGTAATGAAGGCAGTAGGTTCACCTCCGAGTGTCACAAGTGACTAATTGCTAACACGTAATGCGATAAAGTAAAATGGGGGCGTAATTCAAATGTTATTGTGTTTAATTTGTAGAATGCACGATTAGTTTGCAAAAGTGAGTTCTAGAGTTTGTAATAAAGTGTTAAAGAAACTTGGGGTTATACTTTCATAAGCATGAGTACATGCATAGGTAATTAAATATTTTCCTAAGTTCAATTAATAGTTATGGGTAGGCTAGGTCCTAGATTTTAATGTCAATCTTTCAATAAAACATTAAACATCACTAATGGGTTCTTTCGAATACCTCACGAGTGGTGCATTATAACCAACCTACAACCTAGATTTAGTATCCTTATGTCTAAGAGCTACTATTAAATGGTAGATATCAAGTCATAGTTGACCACTACTCCTCACCCTTATCCCCTTTTTCAAGCAGGGTAAGAGATATAGGGTTAACAAAAATTTGTAACCTCCAATGATAAGTTAATAACACGGAGTAGAGGTTAAACCTATAACAAATAATCAATTAAAGAGGTAAATAAACAATACCCATACAATTATCACTACTCATTCATACATAACCTCAGGATAGAAATTTACCTACTCATAACAAAAGATAATAGAAATATACTCATATCTTCATTTAGATCTGCCATAGAATCCAAAATTATCCAAAAGAATCTCTAATTCAAAGCAAAAACTCAACAAAAATCCACTCTAGGGTTTTGATTACAAACTCGCTAATCTCAAAATTAACGAAGAATAGAGTTTTCATCTATCAAAAAGTCTTAAATAGCTTCAGAAAAAATGGGCCTCAAAATTACAAAAATGCCACCACATCCAAATTGACGGATGGATAGCCCATCGCTGAACCACTTGGTGATGCGCTGAATTGCTTGTGACTCACCGAATCGGCATTAATCTTAAGCTTCAGGGGTTCGCTTCAAGTGCTTTTGGGATGGATCTTGGCTTTGTCAATCCGTCTGGCAATACGCCGAACCACTCTTTTTCATGGCCGAATCATTTGAATTGGACTTGGATTGAACTATTAGAGTTGTCGATAGAATCCCACATTTAGTGATGTAGAGGTTGTTTTGATGATACGCCAATCATCCCATGCGATGCTCTTTTACATTTTTAGCTCCAATCTTCCATCATTTTGCTTATTTTTGCTCTTTCGACCTCCTCTTGGCCTTAACCCTAAAAATAAACCAAATTAACATTAAAACTCATTCAAATTAGCATTGAGGACTTGATTTTCTACAATTTTTAGGCCAAATAAGTCGCAAATTGCCAACTTATTATATGCCTCCTCACGATGACCCGTAGAGATTCCTCACTGGTCGTTATATCAATCATTGCCACTGGAGCCAATTTTGTATACTTTTAGGACTTGGGGTGGGTTTTCTTGCTCAAGACGAATCATGCAATGACTCATACCCTCTCTTGACATCTTGTAGGGAGAACTCGTAGCCACTAATATTTATTTACACATCAGCGGGACTTTTGGAACATTTCATCAAGATGAGTCAAGTGATGACTCATCACCTCTCTCAACAATTCGTTGCGTGAACCGTAGCCAACACCTTGAGTTGTATCTTTTTAGGACTTTGGACACTCTCTTCAGGACGATTCATGCCACGACTTGTACCGTGACCCAACGAGTCATGGCTAAGCACCAGATGCCAATACTACCAAGACTTGATTTCCTGCAAAACACTTAAACAAACACATTATATCTACAAATACACCTAAGTTCTTGCATATTTTCTTCATTTTAAGCATCAAAAGTGTCGTGAAATGAAGGTACATCAATACCCTCAAATTAGAATGTTTGCATGTCCTCAGACAAACAAAACAAAATAAATACCTATGATGCTTAACTAAGAGAAACCTAGGATACCCACGACAGTAAAATTATTGCGTTTAAGACATATTTTCAACCCTCTGCTATACAAAAATCAAAAACCAATGTGTATATATACAGCCTGTTACCATAACATAGAAGGATCACGAGATGGCATCAAATTATGAACAAAACAACCAAGCATATATACAAATGGAATTATCCAAACAAATAGCAACTAACAAGGCAACTCGTGTGCCCTCACAACAAAGTAGTCATGTACACTCACAATCAATAGATGCAAATATAAATAGGGAATGAATCAAAGCACTCACTCTCCCAAAGAAGTTCTAATAGTGTGTGTGAAATACCATAGGCTTGATCTTATTTTCTATGCCTTAGTCTTTTGAACTGTCGAATTAGGATCACTATAGGACTTGTATTGTCTTGTAATGTAGGCTTGGGGACTGGTGTGGTAAATTTGGATAAAGTGACTCAACCGTCCTTGGCACTACACTAATATTGGCTCCACTTTTCAACCTCATTTATTTTCTTCTCCCTTATTCTCCTTTGTTTTTCTTTAGATTTCGAGTGTGGTTTTCTTTTTACACTTTCTCTTTTTCTTTTTTTCTCTTTTTTTTTTTTAGCTTTATTCATTTTTTCTTTCTTACCTCACCTGAATCCTTTTTCTTTTCTTTTACTAACTTCTTCTTCATGCCCATTTTGCACTATGTACCCCTATGATAGTCACCCTCAACTTAGGTAATTTGCCTGAGTTGAGGTACACAATGTCCAAGGAGGGACCATGGCCAAAATTGGTTCATCGTAATAAAAAATGGGAAGGTGAGTAGGCTAGTGAAAGAAATAAGTCTATTAAGACTCAAACTCGAGATCAAGGGTTATTTATTCCTTTTGGTGGGGATTTTAGGCTAAGAGAGGACTATTCAAGAATGGACTATGATCCTTTCCTAACCAACTATTATAAATCCTAAGCAAGACTAATTGGGTAAGTTATAGATCTCACACACATACAGTTGAGCTAAGTAAGTACCTTACACGCACATAGCACAGGGCTACATCATCAACTACTACCTATCCGATTCATGCATTGCTAAACTACAGTTATCATACTAATGCCATAACAAGATCCACAGTGATCACAGTTCAAAACAGACACAACAAACAATCCAAAACATTTTCTTTAGGAGGGGTATCCTTAAAAACAACAAAATCAAAAAATTCAAAACTTCACTGCACTAAGGTTCCCCTATTTTTCTCCTAATCAAACACAAAAGAAATAACATAAGCACAATAAAAACAAAAATAAAATCATAAACATGCCATTTTTAGTATGATAGCATAATCGGGGGAAAGAAACATGACAACAAATACCCCGAGGGGTAGTACACCCCCACCCCCAACTTTGAGAACATGTAGTGTCCTCACTACATGACTATAGTCAGAAAATGTAAGGACAAGGGGTAAGGACATACCTATGGCGCCCTAGGCACCGGATATAGACTCATCAGCTCATCAGCTATTAGGGTCTCAAAAATCACCCCAGTCTCCAATCTCATGGCATCGGTTATGGCCAGTGCACTCAAAACAACATTGGCATTGGTGGCGACAAGTGCACTCAAAGGTGTAGAACTAGCAGGGGCAACTGTTGTACCTCCACCAGTCTTTGAAGCAGCAATAATATCATCTCTCGGAGTATCACGAACTATAGAGCTCCCATACCCTTGCATCCTCTGATGCATCTCAGATAAGTGTAGATTGGAGGACTACTTGCTCAACTCCATAACGTTCTTCACACTCTCTTTATCTCTCATTCTATTTTTCTTTCACCGGGCCGGATCCTCACCAACTTTAGTACTCTTTTCTTTGCCTTTATCGCCCCATATATCGGGTACCTCAATATACTAAAACTTTTCTATCATGGGTATGCTGGGAGGCTGAAATACAGGAAATTATATGGAGGACAGATCCTGGACTGCATCTCGAAGTGAAGCAAGTTTCTCTTTGATATCAGTCAATTCCATGGACTGAACACCCTCAAGCTTAGTAGTTAACCTCCTTTCAAACCCATTAAACCAAGTCTACATTCCTTGCATCTCCATCTGAATATCATCCTTTACCCATAGCTTGACCCCTCTTTCTATGTTGCTCACTCTTAACTCAACAATGGTCAATCGTTTCACAACTTTCTATAAGAATTCATTTGGGACTAGAACATACCCAACGACATGTGGGTGACTCATGGATGAACCTAGAGTAGGAATTAGTGAAATAAGAACTGAAGTCGATTGCAAAGTAGAAAAGGTTGTGGCATCAGTAGTAGTGTACAGCTGGGGCCTCGAGGCCTCATTCTGGGACTCAGTATGTGTAGCCCTATATCAGCAAATTTGATCGTATCAATCTCCATATGCATACCCAATTAGAATGACCCAACTAAGAATGCAGCACTAACTGCTACCTTTTCCTTAGACACAGGATTTATTGGGTCCTAAATCAGCCTAAGATCAGTAACACGGTGAACCTCAATAAAATGATCAATCCGAGTAGCTCAGGAACACCAGGCTCAAAACATATTTGAGTAACCAAGCATTGGAACGGGATACTTTTCACATCCTCAATAGCTCTAGCCTAGATTTCCCAAGTGATCAATCTAGCAATATCAATCTCATAGCCCTCCGTAGTACCTGCCAACATGGCAACTCAGTCTGGTCTCAAAATATTATCTTTGGGTGTGGGCCTAATCTATGATGAAATCCACCATGATTTGGCTGTGAAGATCAACGTTCCCTTCTTGGTGCTAATCTGTTTCGACTTCACCTTCTTCATCATTTCTATCCAATGATCTATCTCTATAGTGTTAGTCGGAGGCTCAAAGTTTCAACCATGAAGGAAGTGTGAAATAGTGCACTCTGAGATATCAACTTGAACACTATGAATCAAAATAGTAGAGATTGGAGGCTAAACCTTCCATAGCAAACCCTATGGAGCCGACATCTTCAAGGTGGTCTAATAAGCAACATAAAACTCAAAAACTAGTGTAGGAATGTATCTACCCGACTGCTCAGTTATCCATCCAAATCTATACTTGTTGAACAGTTACTCAAAATCAGGCATCTCAGATGTGCCTATGATAATCAACCTCGGCTCTTCATAAAAAATCCTCTTTGGTCGACCCTTGTCATTCAGTATAATGTCCTGATCAAGAATACTTTGCATACCTGGAATACCCTATCGCTCAACTTGTGGAGCTACATAAACCCATGGTTCTAGATGAATAGGTGGTGGAGGCAAAACCTGTGGTAAAGGACTTTCTATAGAGGTCTCATCATCAGTAGCACTAGATACCTGAGAACCGACTTCGTACTTGCTTCATCCTTTGAGGGACTACCAATTGTATTCCCTTCTTCATTTCTAGGGTCGCTCTCATCATTTCCTTCCTTGGACTTTGAATTTCCTCCCTCTTCAGACTAGGGAGTTCTTTCAGATGAATGTGGTAGGGTCACTCTAGATTTTTTATTTGGTGCCCCAATCTCTGTGTCTGAGGTAAACTTTCTTGTGGCTCAAGTGGAGTTGTGAGAGGATACTTCTCTACTCAGCCGCTAGATTCTTCATCAATAGGGTCTTCTGCCAATTGCTTAGTAGACTGAGCCTGTTTCTTAACGAGAGTAGGTTTTGGCCCCTTTCTAGCTCCTTTTTGTACATCAGTCTTGGGTGTCATGGTACCTATGGAGAGTAAACATTAGTACTCAAGATATTTGAGAAACTAAAACACATGAATATGAGTTACTGTCAGTCACTACGCGTTAGGCAATGAGTCATTGCCAGAGGGTACAACTTGTTGGATGACTCCTTATGTCCAAGTCCTGCAAAAGTACAATTACAGGATCTTAGTATGAGTGGACACTATGAGTAGTTAGGTCTCCCTATGACTCATCGCGAGACTCGTACTGAGTTATTTCTCAAACATCAGAAACTTTACAATTTTGGACCACAGTGCTAGTGGTCAAGACTTACCCGATGACTCATTGCCTTTGGGTACAAGTCATTGCGATACTCGTGAGGACTGCACTGAGGTAGTTTCTGCAGCAAATAGATTTGATCACCTATTATCCAACAATTTGGTACCTAGACCATATTTACGATCATTGGAATGGTAAACAACAACAATTTCTTACATACTCATTACACCACATACTAGGGCTACTCAGACTTCACCCCAGACATAAAATTTTCACAGGTTTAGCACATATCAACTATGAATATAGAGGATGCACACATTATGCCAATTTTTAACAATTTAAACAAGTGAATGCAAAAAACAGGTCAAGCAAATCCCCTTTCCCTACTCAAGCAACTTCATCTAGGTTTTTATAGATTCAAAATAATGATGGAGTACCCATAGAAGAATCTCAAAACCCATAATCAAAGTAATCAAAATAAATTTCACTTACTTTTGATCTAGGATTTTGATGCTTGAAGGAAAAAAATTTGAACACACCCACTAGAAATCACAAGTTTTTGGAGTAGATGAGTAAAGTGAGAGTGCAAGACTGATTTAATCAATGATTTTGGAGAAATTAGTGGATGAATTTTATGATTGAAAATGGTTTTGTGGTAATGGAGGGAGCTATGGTTTTGAAAAGTTGGGAAAGAGGCGGATCGGGTGTCGATTTTAGGTTTTAATGGAGTAGATCGGGTCGTTGGGTCAAGTTTCTTAATAGGTTAACTGATTTTCTAATCTAGTGACCATGACCAATTCTATGACTCATTTCCATTGGCTACGAGTCCTCCCTAACACGCATTGTGTATAAGTTAGAACACTTACCTTCTCCAGTCCCCACAACTCAATGATACTGATCGTCATGAGACCCTACGGGTCACTTTGACTCACTCTGATAGTCGTGGGGTGAAGTTTTCACAATCTTACAACTTTAATTTTTTTTACTTGCAGTGGTAATGGATCACCCCACGAGTCATTACTAATGGCTACGACTCATTGTAAGACCCGTGGGGTCTGTACACCAAAGTTTACTCTATTTTCATCTGTAGTCCATAACCTCCTGTACACAACACCCATTAGTCCTATACTATAAACAAAAAATCAATGAAAACAAAAACAGAATCCTTGGATTGCCTCCTAAGCAGCTTTTAATTTAACATCGTGGCACGACGTGGCTAATTCGGCAACTCAGACTTCACCAAACTAATCCATGGATTGCCTCCCATGAAATACCTAATTTAACATCACGGCACGACTTGGGTATCTTGATTACTCAGGCTTCATCAAGATACATATCGCATACAATCTTGACTTCTTCAACATTTTCAAGGTATTGTTTCACTCTTTAGCTATTTACTTTAAATCTCTTGCCATCGTTCTTCTCAAGCTCAATGGAACCATAAGCAAAAAACTTCACCACTTGATACAATCCCATCCTTCTTGACTTCAGGCTGCCAGGAAACACGAAAAGCTTAGAATCGAACAACAGAACCATATCGCCAACAGTGAACTCTCTCTTCTCAATCTTTTGGTCATGGTATAGATTCATCTTTTCTTTGTACAAATTTGAACTCTCGTATAATTTAAGATAGAACTCTTCCATCTCATTCAATTGCACAAGTCTTAACTTCGCTGCATCATTCCATGCCAGATTCAACCTCTTGAGTGCCCACAACACCTTATGCTCAAGTTCAACAAGAAAGTGATATGCTTTGGCAAACACAAGATGCTATGGAGAAGCACCAATAGGAGTCTTACATTCTGTCCGATAAGCCCATAATGTATTGTCTAACTTTCTAGCCCAGTCTGTTCTATCGGGTTTCACAGTCTTATCTAAGATGATCTTGATCTCCCGATTGGAGACCTATTCCTGCCTGCTTGACTGAGCATAGTAAGGTGTTGCCACCTTATACTTCACAACATATTTCTCAAGCAGGGCCCTAAACAGACGATTACAGAAGTGAGAACCCCCATCACTGATGATGACCCTCAGTGTACGAAATCTGGAAAATATATTCCTCCTAACGAATGAAGTAACACTTTTACCCTCATTTTCTGGAAGCGCAATTGCCTCCACCCACTTTTATACATAGTCAACAGCAACCAAAATGTACTTCATACCATATGAGCTCACAAACGGGCCTATGAAATCAATACCCTACACATCAAATAGCTCAATCTCTAGTATTGGGTTAATGGTAGATTATGCCTTCATGTGATTTTCCTTTGTCTTTGGCATTAGTAACAAGATCTTACATAGTCATGAGCATCTTGATAAATGGTGGGCCAATAGTACCCATATTGAAAAATCTTATGAGTCATCTACACACCACTATGATGATACCCCAACTGGGGATGAGTGATATGCCTCTAGAATACTAATTATTTCAACCTCCAAGACACATCTACAAATCATCCCATCTGCACAAATCCGAAACAAGTATGGCTCATTCCAGAAAAACTTCCACACATCAAACATAAACTTCTACTGCTGCTGAAAGGATAAGTTCTCAGGCACCACATCACTTACCAAATAATTGGTAAAATCTGCAAATTATGGAATCAAATTTTGTGATGCAGCTAATACCTGCTCATCTCGAAAAGTATCATCAATGTCAAGCTTATCTTTCAACTTCAACATTGCCTCTTCTTCAAATCGTGACAAGTGGTCAACCTTGATTTTCAGTCCCCATTCGATCCTTAACGTCAAAGTTAAATTCTTGTAACCAAACTACCCAACGAATCAATCTTGGCTTTTCATCCTTTTTTTTCATAAGATACCTAAGAGCAGTGTCGTTAGTATGCACAATCACTTTATGCCAAGCAAATAATATCGAAATTTCTCAAACGAAAAAAGCACAGCAAGCAACTCTTGTTCCATCACAGAATAATTTTTTTTAGTTGGGTTGAGTGCCTTGCTATCATGATTGATTAGATTAAGTATCTTCTCATGCCTTTGTCCTAGGACCGCTCCTAGTGCCACTCCGCTAGCATCTTATATAACCTCAAAAGGTATGGACTGATCAAATGAAATAATAATAGGGGTCGATGTCAATTTCTC
Source organism: Capsicum rhomboideum (assembly GCA_031232105.1). Classification (NCBI taxonomy): domain Eukaryota; kingdom Viridiplantae; phylum Streptophyta; class Magnoliopsida; order Solanales; family Solanaceae; genus Capsicum; species Capsicum rhomboideum. The sequence continues at coordinate 37,893,138 of CP124719.1, read as the reverse complement.
CTTAAGGCACTCAAATTTCTTTAGACAAGCATCATCGAAAACAAACTTCACCTCCTTCTCCAACAATTTACATAAAGGATGTGCAATTTTAGAGAAATCCTTGATAAACCTATAATAAAATCCAGCATACCCCAAAAAGCTTCTAATTCCCTTCACAGAAATTGATGAAGGCAATTTTTCAATCACCTCAATCTTTGCCTTGTCAACATCGATCCCCTTCTTTGAAATCTTGTGACCGAGAACTATCCCTTTTTTACCATGAAGTGGCACTTTTCCCAATTAAGAACTAAATTTCAATCTTCACACCTTCTCAAAACACTAGCCAGATGGGTCAAGCAATCTCCAAAAGAGTCACCAACCACCAAAAAATCATCCATAAATACCTCGATAGTGTCCTCCACCATGTCTGAGAAGATAGACATCATACATCACTGAAGGGTCACTGGCGCATTACATAACCCGAAAGGCATCTTTTTGAAAGCAAATGTCCCATATGGACAAGTGAAAGTGGCCTTCTCTTGGTCTTTGGGAGCAATTGAAACCTGATTATAACCCGAATAACCGTCAAAAAAATAATACCATCTTTTACCAGCTAGATGATCTAACATTTGATCCATAAAAGGCATCAAAAATGATCTCTTTTAGTCCATGCATTCAGCTTCCTATAATTCATGCAAAGTCACCAACCAATGACCGGTCTCATCAGAATAAGCTCATTATTCACATTTGGAACCACAGTGATTCCACCCTTATTTGGCATACATTGAATCGGGCTCACCTATTTACTATCTGCAATAGGGTAAACCACACCTGCATCCAACCACTTAATGATCCCCTTCTTAACTACCTCTTGCATAGGTTAACTACCTCTTGCATAGGTGAATTAAGCCTACGTTGATGCTCAGTACTAGGAATACAATCTGGCTCAAGTTGAATTTTATGAGTGTAGATTCAAGAAGGAATATCAATAATTACAGGAATAAACCATCCAATGACCCTCTTGAACTTTTGAAAAACCAATAATAGAGCCTCAACTTGACATTCCACTAAATCTACTGCTATAATGACTAGCAAAGTGTTGTTGGCTCCCAAGAAAGCAAGCAAAGATGGGATGGGAGAGCTTTGAGCTCCAAGATAGGAGGCTCCTCAATAGAAGGCTTGACCGGTGGAGTCCTATTCTTCAAGTCCAAATCTAACTTTTTCAGTGCATAAGAGAGGGTAATAAACCAGCAAGTGTACATACCATCTCATCATACTCATCAATATCATCACCCTCAAAATTTATGATCACTGCCGCTAGTGTTTCAATACCAAGCCTCTTTTTAATAGGAACTATCAAGGACTCCTCATCAACTGTATCAATAACTGAGACCAAACGCATGTCGTTTGGTTGCTTCATAGATTGTAAAACATTGAAAGTCACTTCTTTATTATTCAACCAAAACTTTAACTGACCAGTTTCTATATCAACTAATGCTCATCTGGTTGTGAGAAATGGCCTCTCCAAGATGATGGGAACCTCAAAATCCACTTCATAGTCGAGGATGACAAAATCAACTTGAAATATGAATGACTCAACCTTAGCCTAAGCATCATAAAAAACTCTCATAGGCTTCTTTATAGTGTGATCCGCCATAAGAAGTCTCATCAAAGTTGGTTTGGGCGATCCTAACCCCAACTTTCTAAACACGGCCAGCGACATCAGACTAATACTATCACCCAAGACACACAATTTCTTTGAAAAATTAAAAGCCCCAGTGGTACATGGAATTGTGAATGCTCCAGGATCTTCTTTTTTATGTATAAAAGACCGGAAAGCTATTGAACTTTAATGGTGAAAACTATCAACAGGCTCAAAAATCATTGTCCTCTTCTTTATCATAAGATCCTTCATAAACTTTGCATATCCAGGCATTTTCTCAAGTGCCTCAACTAAAGGGAAGTTCACAGATAATTGCTTCAACATCGAGACAAACTTGTGATACTTCTCTTTTTTGGCCCTCTTCTTCAATCTTTATGGGAAAGGTGGAGGAGGTAGTGGAATAGAAGTCAAAACATATGAGACCTCCTTTCCTTCCCCTTTCTAGCCTCAATGTCCTTTTTAGCAACTGGAGACAGCTTTTCCGATACCTTTTCCTTAATGACTTGATTCTCCGATTCAGCTTCCTTTTCAATATCAATCATCACAAGCTCATCCTAATCATTAAAAATTACTGGAATAGGAGGGTTGGTAGTCATCTTACCACTTCTAGTGGTTATAGCCATGCAATGGCTGTCATTCGTTGAATTTTAGATAGTCTTACTTGGAAGTGTACCTTTCTGGTGTTGGTTCAATGCTATAGAAATTTGGCCAAACTACTGCTCAAGTTTCTTAATAGCAGTAGAATGCGACTCCACTTTTTGACTTATCCCTAAAATATCTGCTCGAATCTCCTTAAGGTTGTCATCAGTTTTCTCAACCCCTTTCAACACTTAGGTAAGTGCCTCTTCCACCCTAGAATTACTCGATTCAGCATCACAGCTACCAGAAAAAATGTATAATCCCCTACTGTCATTATTGTAATCACCCTTCCTCTTCAAGTCACCATCTCTACCTCTACTCCTATCTCTATACCTAGATTGGTTGTAGTTGTTGTCCTAGTAGTAGTTCCGACCTTGATTTTCTTAACTAGAACACCAAGTGTATTGATTGGACCCTTGGACTTTGGCATGGAAACCCACCATCTGACCATCTAAATATTTTTTCCTTTCCTCAGAATCAGAGTCATTATGTCTAAGAACTTTACCTAAAGAACAGACTGCATGTACCTTTTTTGCCCTACTCATGTAAGTTGCTTTGCAATTCTCAAGTCGGTTCTCATCTGGGCTACTTCTTGAGCGATCCCCTTAGCTATCCTTTGCTTCTTTGTAGATGCTCCAATCGTATAAGTGCATGCGGGAATGTTAGAATCCCATGTGCTTATTGGTTTTGGTGATTCTATCCAGTATCGCTAAAGCCTGCTCCTAAGTTAGACTTATAAATGCACCTCCTGTTACAGTGTTGGCTACAGCTTTATTGTTAGCATTCAAAGATCTATAGAATATTTCAATCAAACTGTGATTAGGTATTCTGTGATTTGAGACTTGTTGTAGCTGTTTCTTAAACCTCAACCATGTCTTATACAGTACCTCTGAATGTAGTTGCCTAAAATTATAAATCTCATATTTCACCAGCAATATTCTAGATGGTGGGAAAAATCTCTAAGAATTATGTCTTCAACTCCCGCCAAGTAGTTATTGATCCGCTTGGCAACTCTGTCAACCATAAAGTAACTTCACCAGCCAATGAGAAAGGAAACAACCGCAGTCTGATAGCATCTTGGTTCACACAAGGTATCTTGTATGATTTGCATATCCCTATAAAGTTCATTATATGCAAGTTTGCATCGGCAGTAGCAAGGCCAGTGAAAACTCCTATCAAGTTCAACAATTATATCATAATGCTAGTGATGTCGAACTTAGTTACAGCTGGCATTGGGGGTAGAATGATAGCACCTATTTCACCTGCATCGTCTAAGTCATCAGTATCATCATCTTCATTATCAAACTGGAGGACATAATGACGAGGGCGCTCATGGCCCCTGTTCATTCTTTGCCTTTGTTGTTCATCCAATACAGCCTAGTGAGCTGCCTCATCTTATCTAGATACTTCCTTTCTAAGCTCTTCTTGTGTAGCCTCTTCATCAGCTAACATCCGAGCTATGGCTTACTCCGAGGTCTCGTGCTTTTCTTGATCATGAGCTCCTTGATTGTGAACTCCTTGATCATCCGTTCTCCTCAAGTTTCTCTATGTTTTTTTAATTTCAAGATCAAGTGGAATCAGGGGATTACCTTGACTCCTAGTGTTGGATATGAACCAGTGTGTACCCTAAAAACAAGACAAAAAGTAAAATCAGAAAATAAATACTAATAGTTAAATAAACACAATTGACCTAATCCTAAACCATATTCCCCGGCAACGGCGCCAAAATTTGATGTCGTCCAAATTACACCTTGTAATGAAGTATAACATAGTTGTTGTCAAATATAGAACCCAACCAAGGTTGGGGTCGATCCCACAAGGAATATGGCTAGGAGCTCGGTCGATGCGGTTATTTAATCTATGAATCAATTATTTTCAAAATGAGGGGTTTTTGGAGTAATCTTTGAAAAAAGTTTGTAACCAAGTAAGAATTTGTTGAAGTGAATTGGGTTGTGATCAATAATAGAGAACTACTAAGACTGTGTTCCCTATGATTTCATAACTCTATAGGTTCTTTGTACTGGTGATATATCCCGGTGCTTAGTATGTAGAATCGATAAGCTAAGTTCACCTAAATGGCTGTCCAAACCCTATTAGATGACTATCCTCAATTACTCATCCAAGTCTCATGAGTTTTACAATCTAACCCTTATCATGGATCCCATATTTCCTGCGTCTATTGGCAGTTCCAAGTCTCCGTTATTTATTCTCTTTTTCTATTTGTTACCCCCTCATCCAAGGCAAGTAAGAATAAGGTGAGTTCTAATGTTGTGCACTAGTAGAAAGCAATCAAAGCAAAGAGAACAACATAAGACACTTTAAAAAATTCATCATCAATTTGATTTTGAAAAGTTGTGATGGTTCATGGTAGCAAGGACAGGAGACTGATGGAAGCTGACTTGCAGCAGCCGAAGAATAGAACACTAGAAGCTAGCGTATAATAAAACAAAATAGATTCAAGAGAATAATAATATATACAGAACTTTTTGTTAAAGAAAATTTTGTAAAACTTGAATATTGAACTTTAAGATTTTTTTAATAATAAATTTTTATTAAAAAGTATCTTTAAAATAGGTTTTTTATTTTTACATATTTTTAAAGTTATTTATTAAGAATCTCTTGGATTAAAAAAAAAGGAGTAAAAATATTAAGAAACACTCTTTCCCTGTTAGTTTGACAAAGAAAAGGGCAAGCTCCTTAGCCTTTTTATTTTGAAAAAGAATATGCACAGAGGAAAAATATCAAACAAGATTCGAACCCGCGAATTACTGCCCACTGTGAACATCATTTATCACTGGACCATGTCTCTCAGATGAATTGAAGATGTCCAAAATATACAGCACATTCATTTAAAACAGTAGTTGAGCTACATACACAGTATAAGTTTTTGCGAAAGGTGTTCTATGACCATTCTAGAGATACTGTAGCTCCACCCCTACCTACGGGTAGAATTTGATGGTATAATATGGACCTTGCGGGTCTCCCATGAGTCTTAGCTAGTTACACTATGGAAGTGGATGTATAAAGATTTGTGGCCAAGTAGAGGACATATATATCATATGCATTCATCATCTCAACCTTTTTATTTGATGTTGTTATGCTGTGAACAGTGATTGATGCCTATGAAAGTGATTTTATTATTTTGTCTTAATGTGATGGCACTTAGAAATATCTTAACTTGATTCATTTACATTGTTGTAGACATTAGATGTTAATCCAAGTTTGTCTTTATTAGAAATGAGCATTATAGGTGAAAAGTATCAGAACAAGACAATGTAGGATCGACCCTCGTCATCGCTTGGAATTTGGGTCAATTGACAATGCTACAAAGTACAAGTAGATTTATACTCATTCTTGTTTTATATGTCGATCTTGTTGTGAGGTTCAAAGCCTAGTACCTCTCGGTGATCGATAGCAGTATTTGGAGCTTTTTCTTGTTGTTTGGATGATCTGCAGCCTTCATACACTTCTTCTATCCTTTCTTTATAGGTAGTTTTCCCTTTGTTAAATGTTTTGAGACTTATGGAGTTGTTTCCAAATTCTAAAGGCTTCTACTAGTGACTCTGGTTTTGGAAGAAAGTTGTATTTAAAATTTCCCATTATTCTTGTAAGTTTTTATTAAAGATTGATTATGATTTGCAACAGTTTCAAATGTTAAATTCTGTCGTTTTCATATTTGTTATTGTGTTTTGTTTTTTTGGGTTGATTTACCTATCGGTGGCAAGATAGATGGCACGACTTTAGTAAAAAAAAAATTCAAAAAATGATTGAAGTTAACCTTAGCAAATTATACCAAAATTTAGATAAAAATGTCCATTGTTTGATCATCACAAAATTATACTTCAGGTGAAAATGTCTGAAGTCAGACGTGAACTCCTAATTTCAGTTGCGTAAGTTTGAAATTATTCCAAAGTGGGAAAACTTATAATTTTTTTAACTTTGTGTATAAATTGAAGGAAAAATTACATAATATGACAAACATGTGCGATGTATTTACTATCCACAACTATAGTTTAAAAGAATTACAATTCGCAGTTATAGTTATAATTTTATAGAAAATTTATCTCTCCTCTCTTCCTCTCTCCGTATCTTGTTCGCCTCTCTCCTCTCTCTGCCCTCTATCACTCGCCTCTCTCCTCCCCCTTCTCCCTCCCTCTCCTTCTCTCTCTGTATCTCCAGCCCAATATAGTGTTTCAAATTGCAAAAAAGGTGTATTTTGTGTGTTGTATCAATTGTGTTCTGCCAAATTATATTTTTATATTTTTTGTATCGCGAATGCATACAAACTATATAAAAGTGAATGAATAAAAGTATCAACTTTCTGTCTCCCTTTCCCTCTCTTCCTGTACTTAGTGTGTTTGCATCAATTATATTATGCCAAAATACAAAGAAGAAGATACGTGTATCAATTGTATTGTTGTAATGATTTTATCTGCATATAACCCTGTATCAGCCTATATTGGCTTGTATGTATCGAATACAAATGATACAACCTTATACAAGGACTATAACATGTATCAATTGTTTCAATTAGGCATTTTATTTAGTGTATTCAATGTATTCAATTTTTTTAGTATGTATTCATTGCATCAGTTCACCATTTTCATGTTGTATCATTGTATCACTAATCTTTTTGTATTCACTGTATTCATTTTATTCACCATATTCAGTATATAGTATGTAGTTTTACATATCTTCAAATTGTATTCAAAGGTCTTACAAGTAATTTACCTCGTGAATACAAGTGATACAAGATGTATTAGATACCATTGGTATAAGGGGTCGTTTGGTAGAGTGTATAAGAATAGTGCAAAATATGGTGTATTAGTAATGCTTGTGTTAGTTATACTTGCATTAGTTATGCTTACCTTTTTCTTATGCAGTGTTTGGTTTGGTATATTAAAAATAATATGAATTGCATAATTTCTAAAAATAAATTACTTTTTATAAAAATACCCTCCATAAATATGATGGAAATGATGTAGAAAAGATTTTGAGGGACAATTGTGACTTTAACCATACTAATGCATGCATTAGAATCCATTGCATTACTAATACCAAGGATTTTGATGCATTAGTAATACACTCCTTAATACACAATAAAGTGTATTATTAATGCAAGCATTAGTAATACATAGGATGAAAAAGTATACCAAACAAGATATTAGTAATACACAAAGCTAATGCATGCATTATTTTTTTAATACACTCTACCAAACGATCCCTAAATGTATTATATCAGATACATATTAATACAACCTACAATTGTATCAGATACCATTTATACAAATATATCAATATCGAATATATATTGATACATATATGTGATACAATATGTATAAGCTAATAAGAATTGTATCATATATCATTGATACAGATATATCAATATCAGAATCATATTGATACAACCTTTTATCGCTACATATTGATACATATATGAGAAAACCCCTGATAAATGTGATAATAATAATTGTATGAGATATCACTGATACAAATACATATTGTATTCGATAACAATTGATATAGATACATATTTATTATATATATATATATATATATATATAACAATTGCATGAGATACCATTTGTATAGATATAACATCTCTCCTCCCTCTCCAATGAATTGCGCTCGCCTCTCTCCTCTCTCTCCCAGTCTCGCTCGCCTCTCTCCTCCTTCTAACTTAAAGCTATGAATCATAACTTAACAAACTATAGCGATAGATCTCTAATTAAGCTCAAAATATAATCATTTTTGAAAGTTTCTCTAAAATAAATTACAGCCCACAAAATTGACATTTGTGCAATTCACCCCAAATAATATGATGGAGGACAAATTTAAACCTTGTAAGTATATGGGAAAATTGGGCCAGCCCTTTTCCTTCGCATTGAAAATCAGATAGGAAAAAGGGTTAAAAATATCTTTTTACTTTCATTTATTAGCTAATTTTATCCCTCTTAATATTACTGGGTCAATTATACTCGTATCATTATAAAGCTTGTCAAAATTACCTTTTTCCCAATCTGATTGGGAAAAGGGTCGAGAAAAATGAGGAATTGGTAATATAATTGAAATGGGGATTCTATTAATTTGAGGGGTTGTTTTGATAAGGTTTATAACGATAGGGATATAATTGGCCCAATAGTATAAGATGGGTAAAAGTAACTAATAAACAAAAGTAGAGGTATATTTTTGACCCTTTTGTCATGGAGATGCAATTAAAAGTGACAAATAAATTTATCAATTAAGTGGATACTTCAAGTTTTAAAAATTAGTAAAAATGATGAATTTTGTTGAGCTTTTTTATTTTTATACTTTCACTCCAACAACTGTAAAAGTTATCTCAATAACTATAGAAATTATTCGATAACTATGCGAAGTTATTGGACAACTAAAATAGTTATTGAGACAACTAATACAGTTGTCGAATAATTACATGCAGTTATTTAAAGACCCATTAAAATTGCGAAACCACTCATCTCTTTTAATTAATTGAACACTCAAGAGTCATTCTCAACTGTTTTTCCCTTTTGCCAATCAGATAAGTAGCTGATTGCCGTTATATTTAGCAGAGGCAATCCAGCCGGATAATTCAACTCTTCGGAGTTGGGAATTTCAATCTGAGACTCGTGCTGGCAACTTGCTGGCAATTGGTCAATGAGTAGTTCCTCATTCACAGCTTCCTTTCAGGCCAGGTAATTTCAACTTACCATCCACATTTCCTAATCTCTATCCCATTCAGTAGTTGTTGAGTTCTTGTTGTTTCTTTAAAAAAAATTTCAACTATTGAAGTCAGTAAAATGCATTTTCTGATTTCTTGGTCCTTTTTTTTTGCTATTGAGATCATTTTAATTTATGGGTTTAGTATTTGTATTAATTTCCGGGGTATTAATTTCTGGTTCTTCCATGGTAGTTGCATTTATTTCTAGGTTATTTACTTGGTTTAGTATTTCTGTGTAAGTTTCACTAGAGTCATCATTTGTTTCAATTTCGTCATTTATATTGTCGTCACTTATATTATCTATACTGATATTGGTAAATTCTTCATTTAAAAAAGTATTAGTAGTTTCTTCAATTTGTATTTTTTTCCTTAAATTGGTCTATTTCTGCTCAACTTATAATTTCTCCACACTTTTCCCCAATTTTGTTGTATAATGCGGAGTCAGGATTTATGGCCTGCCTAATGGTTTTATGGTAGTGAGCAGTGGCGGAGTTAGGATTTTTACTAAGAGATTTCAAATATGAATAAGTAAACATGTGAAGAAGTCAAAGGGTTAAAGAATAATTTTAACCATGTATAAACAGTGTAATTTTCTGATGAACCCCATTGGCACAACCTGGCTTCGCCCCGCCCCTGGTACTAAGTAATCCAGGCCATAATCTTCTCCTACCCCCACCCCCCCACCCCCAAGTGGGCTGCGTTTTCTTTGCAGTTTTAGTTGTTAGGACTACCTTGCACAAGCTTTATTGTCTTTATTGAAAATTAAGAAAAGTTATAGTTATATGTTAAAGTATGTCTGGATTCACTGATTTTGAGTAGGAGCATGTGGTAAAGTATTGGATTAGGATATCATAGAATGTTCCATTGTATATATTAAGTTGTTATGGACCTTGTTAGACGTAAAAGATTGCTACTCAGCATATTGGATGTAGTTTCAGCTTCTATATAAGGATGGAAACATATGCGCATCCGGTATTTGCATCAAAACCAAATATGCATGCCCTTTATCTCTTAAATTAACTTTTACTCCTTTTGTCCCATTTTATGTAACACACTTTCCCTTTTAGTCTATCCCAGAAAAAGAATGATACTTCCTCTAGTCCAAAATAATTGAATTGTTGAGGTATTTTTCAATGTCCAAAATAAGTGAATTTTTCAAAGTCGAAGAGAATTGTTGGAACTTTTTTCCATATTTACCTTTTTATTTAATGAGGTTCTTAAGTACTTCACATTTTCTAGAAGAATAGGTTAAGAATAATTAAAAGGGTAAAAGTAGAAAGTAGCCTACAATTTATGTCCTTAAATATTTTTCTGAATGGGTGTGCCATATTCCAACAATTCAATTATTTTGGACTAGAGGGAGTATATTTTTATAATTAGACTTATTTTAACATAAAACTTCCCATTTACCGAATCCGGAACTGAAATGGGCCATCCGACTAAGAAAGTGACCAAAATATGCCACGGTTTTAATTGGTGAAATAAATAGGCTTAGCACACAAAACATATGCACTATATGTCAAAATTTAACGGACCAAAGTTAACGGACATGGACTTCTAAAAAAGAGCATAAAGCACTATTTAAGTGCTTATGTGTCCATGACCAGTAAAATTTTAGTCTTTAGATACTTAGCTGATACAACACAGAAAGTAGATCAAGGCTTCCACTAACACTAGCACAGAGAGGAACAGACAACTATAGAAACTAATTAGACTGGTGAGAATTGAACATGGAAAGGGAATTGAACTAAACCAAATCGATGGTTTGAAATAACTTCAAGAGTCCATCTTGCCATGCCACTACTAATAAAGTTTGTTCACTTCAACAAAAACTAAACTATCTGCTTTACTTCAACATAACATTTGAAGCTCTTAAACAAAATTAACAAAGTTTCAAGACTTAATTTGACATGTTCTAGAAATAGGATCAAGATCTTTATGTCTTTGCTACATGGAATTCCCTTGAAAGAATAGAAAAGTTAACCTGTCAACTTTGGTCCTTTAAATTTTTGACATAAAGCGCTTATTTTTTGTGTACTAAGCCTATTTATGTCACCAATTAAAAACATGGCATATTTAGGTTAGTGTTTAATTTTGAGGGCCCATTTCGGTTCCGGATTCCCATTTACCAGTAATGACATGCTTTGATAGCTGCATAATATTTATTTAAGATCACAAGTTCCAAAAGGCTTTCTTTCCTTCTTAACTCCTTGCTCGATCAGACAACTTCACATAAAATTGAAGGGAAGGTGTATCTCTTAGCATGGTTAATTGTTATGTATTTTCATTTTAATTTAGGATTCGTAAGATTAAATTACTTGTTCTGTTGGTTACGAGTTTAAATAAGAAATTCTCCCTTTTCAGTCCTATGCTTTTGCAGCTTAGAAAGGTAAAGCCCTTCCTGCCTGACATTCCCAGTTTTCACACTAAAATTGCATGTTTTTGCATCTTAGATTGATGTGCTATCCTACTTAGGGGTGGGGTTGGGGCTATTAGTTGTAATGTTGCCTGATGAAACTTTGAATTTCTTTTTTGTTTCGCTTCAGCAATTTAAGGTCTCCATTTGTTGGGGATGTGAATGGGATTCGTGTGTCAATATTTGGCGTTCGTCGTGTTGGTTTTGTGAGGAAGACGGTGGAATGTATGCAATCAAGAATTGGTAAGCAACCAATAGCAGTACCTTCAAATGTGACACTCACAATGGAGGGTCAAGATTTGAAAGTTAAAGGCCCTCTAGGAGAGATGGTCATTACTTATCCACGAGAAGTAAAGCTTTATGGGGAAGAACAAGGTGTTCTAAAGGTCAGAAAAGCTGTAGAGACAAGAAGAGCGAATCAAATGCATGGTTTATTCAGGTAGTTTTGCAGTTTATTTTCTCGTTTCTAAATTATTATCCAGTTATCTCATGTCATGTAAATGGTTTGAACTTTCTTGATAAAAGATGGTTTGAAATTCAATTATGGAACTGTATCTATTCCATAGTTACTCAGACGGATTAATTACCAGAAATCTTCAAGGAGAGCTTCAAAGAGGGACTTGGGGAAGACAAGCTTCGACTAGGGTTATTTGGGAAGTGTAGAAGTAATAGAGTTTTCAAATGAGACTTTATCTTGGAGTTTATCTGTTAAAAAATATTGCACCCTTTGTCTCCACTATAAGCAAATCAATGTAGTGAAAATTTGACATGTTTGCTAAGTCTTCAAGAGTTTTGTTTCTGTATGAATTAGGGTTCCAATCCAAAACTATAAAAGTTAATCCCTCCGGTTCAATTTGTTTGACCTACTTTCCTTTTTAGTGTGTTTCAAAAAGAATGATTCTTTCCCTTTTAGCAACTCTTTAATTCAAACTTTCCACATGGCATGTTTAAGACCACAAGATTTAAGGGGCATTTTGATACATTTTACATATCTGTGGCCAAGTGGTTCAAATGAAGTGGGTTGAGCACCATGAGATCTCAGGTTCAATTCCCAACGGAGACAAACACTAGGTGATTTCTTCCCATCTGTTCTAGCCTTGGTGAACAAAGTTACCTGGTGTCTGTTGCTGGTGGGAGGTGGCAAGTATCCCGTGGAATTAGTTGAGGTGCGCGCAAGCTGGCCCGAACACTATGGTTATCAAAAAAAAAAAAAAAAGGACCACAAGAATTAAAAGTCTTCTTAATTTTCTTAAACTCCGTGCCAAGACAAAATAGGCCAAACAAATTGGGACGGAGGGAGTAATATTTAATTATAAATGGAGGATAGTTTTGCAAAAGTCATTCTAATAGTATTGATAAGTCTCAACTCTCATAATTTAGGCATATTTTTAACTCTAGTATTAGATAATTGAATTATTTTTAGCTGAATCCCCCACTCGTATCTGTAACTGGACCATCCTCCCCGATCTTAAAATTTAGATCATGAAGGATCCAACCTCTAGATCGGCCCTCGTATCGGACACTCGCACCTGAGTCGGAGAAACATAGATTTCTAATACTTTTCTTTACTTTTTTATTTTATTTTGTATAAATGGTTTGAAATGAGATTAAATGAAGCGATATAGAGTGAGGATTCATAGTAGCCAACCCATGTTCCAGGGATTGAGACATAGTGGTCGTAGTTGTTGTTATTGATTACTTGGACCTAATAAATTTCCTAACTCCAGTTCATCTGGCTTTAGGAGTTCCTTTTGATAGATTCTTTAACTGGGTTGCTTCATATCCCATTAACCATAGATTGAGATATCCTTCTTGGAATCTCTTTGATTGATTTTGATTTAGGGAACATGAAAAAAGAGTTGATACTCTGCTCTGTGGTTCTGAAACTTGCTGTTGCCCCTTTGTGGAGTCAAAACAAGCTATTTACTACATTGTGCATTTATGCATTCTATGGTTGCCCCCTGTTTTAATACCTGGACACAGTTACGAGTATGAAGTCCTGTGGGTACAACGTTTACAATTTTTGAGATCAATATGAACTATATATTTCCATGTAATCTGTCCAACACTAGTATATCTAGGCAAAATGAAGATTCGGTGCAATACAGATAATGGTTTACTCATGCAACAGGAATTACGAGTGCATGATCGAACAAAGAGAATTAATCCAGTATTAACAGTCAAGCAATTAGTAAACTGGGTAAAGAGAGCCGTGTGTCAGGAAATCAATGGGTGTTCGGCCTGCCTGTTGGTGGTCTAGAAAGAGCAAGTGGCTAGTATATCCAACATAGCTGGTCTTTATTGGCAGCGAGGATGAGTTGAAAATTTGGTCGTGAACATTGGGAAAAAGATGGAGCAAAGTGCAGAAAAAGAGTTAGTCACTTGTAATCACAGTTTAAATGGCAGATGTTATCAGTGAGATTATGGTGTCTATGGTTGTTATGTGCGATAATGATCTGCAGATGATACCATTGATAAGACCCATCAGTTCCAGTTGCCTTGGAAGCCGTTGTGCAGTTTTGAAAATATGGGGTTCATGGAACCAAATTTATGTAGGAAAAATCTTGAAAGAACGATAAAATTCAATCAACCAAAAAACTATTTTGATGTTCTATGTAGTTGGTGGTATAATTCTTGTCTGATAAAGAAACAATGCAGTTCATTTTTTTGTTAGACAAATATTTTTCAAGCTTAATGGATGAAAAGATTGTAGAACAGATTGGATTAGACATTGAAAGGGAGGGTAATATGGTACGCCATGAAGAAAATGTTAGCACAATTTGACTTTTACTAGATTAAGAGGCTAATAGCTTGCTCTAAACAACTGGGATGTGATTAGCAAAATTAGAAAAAAACGAAGGCAGTGAATGCAACTTCCCCCACACCACCCAAAAGAAGGGGTGTGTGTGTGTGTGAGAGAGAGAGAGAGAGAGGAGCGGTGGGGGTGGGAGAGAATGTGGACACTGTTGAAATTCACCATCATTCTAAGCTATATCAAGTTTCTTAAAGCCATCTCATGATAACATTTTAAATTAGCCTACAACTTGAAGTTCTTGAGTTTGTTTCTGATCTTACGTATTCATATGATTCCAAATTTGGGTCCTGCTTTCAGATTCATGAAATGCCCTAACTGATGCTCAGTCTCACTTTTTAAGGATTTTGATATAGTCATTCTTGTTAACTATAAACATCTTATGATGGTTTTTGAACTTTTGATTCTGGTCTCTGCCTTGCTCAGACTATCCCTGAAATTATCTGATGAGTTTTAGAAGAGCACAGTTTATAGAATCTATTAGCCTATTACTCCACTGAAGTAAAATATAAAAACATGTTGTAAATTACAGGGTACCTATGCTAGTGGGAGATAGTAGGTGCCCAGTGGCATAGTCGAAATGTGCGCAAGCTAGCCCGTCATAAAAAATAAATCATGTTGTAAATGCATAGTTTAGAGTTTGCTCTGTGAATTGCATTCTGTAACTCCTGGTACTTTTAGTAAAATTACTTTGCCTATCAATAAGGAAAAAACAATGACTAATTCTTTTTCTTGTATTAAACTCGCAAGGACCCTTACTAACAATATGGTAGTGGGTATGTCCAAAGGATTCGAGAAGAAACTTCAATTGATAAGTGTTGGATACCGTGCAACGATTGAAGGGAAAGACATAGTTCTTAATCTTGGATTCTCTCATCCAGTTAGGATGGCAATACCAGATGGACTGCAGGTTCAAGTTGAAGAGAACACCAGAATCACAGTAAGTGGATATGATAAATCCGCCATCGGTCAGTTTGCAGCTTCAATTAGAAAATGGAGACCTCCAGAGCCCTACAAAGGTAAAGGTGTGAAGTATGCGGATGAAGTAGTGAAAAGGAAGGAGGGTAAAGCAGGAAAGAAGAAATGATGGCAGATTTTTATTTTTCTTGCCTTCCTTTATTATATGATAAAGCCATTATGAAGTTAAGTTCTTTTTGCACTAATTTGACCAGTGATTTGATGTAAAAATTAAGAAAAAACAAAAGATGTGACAAATTTGAAATTGTAATATATGTAGATGAGAAAATTGGCTGGAGACTTGTTTGTTTAATTTCCCACCAATACTGATGTATACATCGATCTCTGTTCTTTGTGGAACTAGAAAACCTCTTCATTTTCTGACGTTGGTACTTCCCTTAAAGTGGAAATGCTCAAAATGACTACTTTTCTCTTATTGAGAATAAATTTACCCATTGAAGAAGGATGACATGTATGTGAAAAATTTCAGCTGCTTTGCCAAGTAAAAGCAAGGGAGAGACGGCCCTTCTTTCCCAATGTCATCGAATCTTCACTCACAAGGGTTACTCAACACATTCAACATCGATCGTGCCCCTTATGCCTTGATCAATACATAATGTTGTAATGGTCGATAGATAGGGTCGTGATCTCATGAGGGTGAGCTAATCCCAAATATCGGTTCTCTCTTTGAATTGAAAGAAACAACTTATGCGCATGAGTTAGCCATACATGGTGAATTCATTTTCGGCTGCTTGTCATATTATAAGAGTTGGTGATGACATGACAGGCACAACTAAATAAGGGTTCGAGCATATCAAATACTCTGTTAGTTAATTTGAAATGTATAAAAGCAGAGTCAAGAGTGACAACGTCTTCTATGTTGCTAGAGAATATATTTGTCCTCATTGGTTTTGTAATGAATTTTAAAAGGGTTTATAATGTCATAGATGATTTCATTATAGTCTTGCATTGAATGCTCGAATTATTTCACATCATATCAAAATTAAAACTCTAAGCTTCTATCGTTTCTTTTTAGGGGCAAGGACATAAATAAGCTTCTGGGGAAAATATTGACAACCAGATGGCTACATAAATGCAGACATGTTATAGCCAAAAAATGTGTGTGTATATATATATATATACTAGTTTTACGTCACGTGCATGTCGCGTTATATAGTACACAGTTTTGTAAAATAGAGAGCGAAGAGTCAAAGATATACCTAATTTATCTCGATTTTTGAGTTTTCTATCCGAACTATCAGTAGTTTGATTTTCTTACCTGAAATATTAACAACTATTTAACAAATCACACATCAACTATCAATGGTTCTTTTTTCCTATCTAAATATCACCATCCTTCAGGTAGTAAAAGGGAACAACTGATAGTGAAGGTGTGTTTCAATAAACACTTGGTGATAGTTCAGGTAGGAAACTCACGCATCTGATAGTTTAGGTATGAAAATCAAAAAAATTGAGGCACTTTAGGTATATTTTTGACCCTTCTCTCTAAAATAAAATCAATATTATTAAAACAAAACGCCAAGCAAATATTTCAAGACATGAAACACTTACCACCATAACCATGTATTGTTGCTAAAACTCATATTTAAATTATGCCTTGTTGACATATTAGAAAAAAGGTTGTAGTATCAAGACTCAAGTTGAATACTTCATATATATATAAGAATTGTATAATTATAGTCATTTAGAACATTACTTTTATATAAATTTAAACAATAATTTTTATTAGTATGATTGTGATTTGATATGACAATAAATATCGATTGGATAGACTCACTCTTCATTAGTTTGAGCTTGCATTTTTCTCTCTTCAAAATTCACATCCAATTCTGCCAAAATGGTGATGTACATGCACAAATGTGATGTTGAACGTATATATTTATTATTTTAATATTTTCTTATTCTTTTCCCTTTTCCCCTTTCTTTTGCTTTTCTATTTCATGTCTTTTTTCATTCTTTTTTTCCTACTCACAACTCAAGTACTTGCGCCTAATAGATCATAAGCCATGGCTTCTTCCACCGTATCTCTCTCTTATTTTCTTTCTTTTGCTTATTCATTTTTTTTCATTTCTATTTTCTAAAATCAATTTAGCAGAAAACATCGTGAAGTCTATGTTATATGGAGTAATAGAAATTGATAAATTACAAAAAAATTTAAAAAATTATCAATAATTTAGAATTAATAAATCAAGAGAAATGGACAATTTTTTCTCAATAATTTTAAATGCCTATGAATTCATGCAGTCAAATGACTACGTTATATGGAGAAATATTTTGTATATATTTGTGTTAAAAATATATATATATATTTATATATATTTTTTAAGATTGACCTTTCTTGTTATGAGATGGAGTATAAGTTCAAGAAAAGTAAAGAGCAACTCTTTGTTTTTTGGACGGTAAGAAAGGTGATGAGAGAGAAATCAAAAAAAGGAAAAAGTATAATAAAAAGAAAAAAATAGAAAAATATATATTCTTTTGCTTTTCACTCTCTCAAACAGTAAAATACATTATCCTTTGCCCATTAGCACTTAAGGGGGCATACATTCCACATTAGCATAATTCAAGGGGATTATAGAGGGACAAAAATAAGTGTCTAAGTTAAGAGAGATTTTTATGCGTTTTCCCAAAGAATAAAGTATAATTTTATGTAAATTTCTCGATAAACAAATGCTTGACAATATATTATTGTAATATCTGCATATATGAAGTTGTTATTAAATCTACTACAAATTATTTTTCTATCATTGCATAAGTTATTTTAAGGATTCAAATTTCTAAATATCACGATAGATGCATGTTCTGTCATATTGGTAATTGTAAGTACATAAGTGTGTGTGTGCAAACTACACACACATATTGAGAAAAAACATGTGGTGTTAAGTATTTTTTTTTCATAGTAAATACTATTATCTTTTACAAAGTCAAAATTTGAAAATATATTATTTTTTTCATTAGGATATTTGAATATCAACATTTTAATTTGTTTCATTGATCTACATATTCATTTCTGTTTATTGTTAAGATAGTCTTTTTTGTTATAAACTTTGCCAAATCGCCATTTTGTATATTGATGCAATATTTCTCTTATTATACATTTGTTTTCCTTGTTATTACTATTGTGTATGGCTACCCTTTGTTCAGGAAGAAGCATGATCAAATCGTGTTTTACCATTTGTACCTTCAATAACAAATGCAAAATAAAAAGTGATTGAATCTGGAGTGGGCATTACACAAAGAAAAATCTCAAGATGTAGTGATTTCAAAATACAAATAATTGATACAATGGTTTCACTACATCTCATCAGGTCATTAGTTGAATATAGTATTGATTCAACAATAGATTTAGTGCCATCACTAAATGGTGCCACTCTAGAAGAAATGAATCTATTTCAACAACAATGCACAATCTTTATAGAAAAGGAAATTCAAATTTGCACTCCCGGATGAAGTTCAAATTTGAACACATATATATATATATATATATATATATACATACATACATTTTACCCTTTTCCGCTTCGAATTCATACTCATGGATTTTTAATTTGATTAAGTCCAGGAGTTCTTGTCCATGTAGTGCCTTAGTCTTGGGATCAATTTTCATCAATTTATCCTAGAAGTTGTTATAAAATGTTCGATAAATACACGAAATTTGTTCTTCAGTATATCCCAATTAAGGAGCCCATTTGTGAATCCATGGGATAGAGAATTCGGTAAAGAAATAAATCTGATCAATTTTCTCTGGGTAGCAGATATGATCTGCTCTGTATAACTCATTTAAATCAGGGAAAATTACTTTCCATTTTTGATATAAGATTAAAGATGGTTCTGACAATATTTTAATTGTCGGTCCGTGGTATGACCACCAATTTAAAAACCAAGTTGGAATATGATTATCAAAAAATTTTGCACATACTTTTATAAACCAAGTATGTCTGTGTTTATCGTAATTATAATAAAGCAGTTTATCAAAGGCTTTAGTATAATCCCAATATGTAAAATTCATTCGAGAATTATTAAGGCTTATCTGTCTTTCTCTCATGGTGGAGATTCCCCAATCTTCAACAAATATAATCTGTTATATAAAAATCTTTGAGAAGTTATAAATAGTTTGGTCCGCATTGTTTTCAGCAAAATGTTGAATATCAGCACTGCCAGTCTCGGTGAGAATAGTCTCGTAATATAATCGGGTTTTGTATGACTCACCCGGGAAATATAATCCATTTATCAAATATCATTGAAATATCTTCCAAGGCTCATTTTTTCTTGATATCTCAGAATTTTCCACAAGAAATATCATCTCTTGTTTAGGTAATTTTTCGTAGGACCTGATATCATCATGGCCTTCTTTAGTAACTGAAGCAAAAGTATCACTTTGCTTTTGAGCAGCCAAATAAGCCTGCATGTGTGCGTATAACGGACTGTCTTCTGGAATATGTTCCAGATGTATTGAGGTTTTGGAGGAGGAAGATTCTCCTTGAGATATTTTTGAGTTTATCAAACTCTTTCTGCCATGTTGTATAACTGGATAATTTGTTGAGGATCCGTATGACGATCCTTGGCTATAAGCCTAGGATGATCTTCCCGGCGAAGAGGATGATCTTCTTCTGCCACGACCTCTACCTCTGGTCCAAGGATGATCCATCCTGCAAATATTCACGTGATAAGAAATTTGGCAAAGAATTATCAATTCCCTTTTTATATTGGATTTCAAAATCAAAGGGGGCTAATTGAGTCTGCCATCGAGCAAATATAATTTTCGAGGCATCATGTTTAAAATCTTTGTCAAACATATATTTGACAGATTGGGCGTCAGTTTTTATCAAAAACTTTTGATTATATAAATCATCCTGAAATTTTAAAACACATTTAACAATGGTTAGCATTTCATGCGCCAGAGTAGCATATTTTTTCTGGGCTTCTAACTATTTACCAGAATGAAATCTTATCAAATATTCATGTTTGTCATTTGGAAAAGATATTGACATCATATAGTCTTGACAATAAATATTTTTTGTTTGGAATCGGATACCGAATTCATTTTAAAAACTTATTAAGAGGTTTATAATTAATGACCAATCTTGGTACACCTATTTCCTTTTCTGCAGCGTTATTAACATAAAATGCAGTACACGATCAAGGAGACTTGGAAGATTTAATCAAACCTTTTTGCAATAAATTATTAATTTTTTTTTTGTAAAATTCAACCAGTTCAGTATTTATCTGACATGGTTTTGTATGAATATCATCCTCGGAGAAACCTTCTTCATATGGAAGAGTAACTATGTGCTTTTTGCGATTCCAAAAAGCACTAGGGTGATCAACACAAATATCAACGACAATATGTTCGAAAATTAATTTAATTTTTTCCTGTATTTTAGCCGGGAAGATCATCCTCTTCGCTGGAAAGATCATCCCAGGCTTATAGCCAAGGATCGTCATACGGATTCTCAACAAATTATCCAGTTATACAACATGGCAGAAAGAGTTTGATAAACTAAAAAATATCTCAAGGAGAATCTTCCTCCTTCAAAACCTCAATACATCTGGAAGATATTCCAGAAGACAGTCCATTATACGCACACATGCAAGCTTATTTGGCTGCTCAAAAGCAAAGTGATACTTTTGCTTCAGTTACTAAAGAAGACCATGATGATATCAGGTCCTACGAAAAATTACCTAAACAAGAGATGATATTTCTTGTGGAAAATTCCGAGATATCAAGAAAAAATGAGCCTTGGAAGATATTCCAACGATATTTGATAAATAGATTATATTTCTCGGGTTAGTCATACAAAACCCGATTATATTACGAGACTATTCTCACCGAGACTGATAGTGCTGATATTCAGCATTTTGCTGGAAACAATGCAGACCAAACTGTTTATAACTTTTCAAAAATTATTATAAAATAGATTATATCTGTTGAAGATTAGGGAATCTCCACCATGAGAGAAAGACAAATAAGCCTTAATAATTCTAGAATGAATTTTACATATTGGGATTCTACTAAAGTCTTTGATAAAGTGTTTTATTATAATAATGATAAACACAGACATACTTGGTTTATAAAAGTATTTGCAAAAATTTTTGATAATCATATTCCAACTTGTTTTTTAAATTGGTGGTCATACCACGGACCGACAATTAAAATATTGCCGGAACCATTTTTAATCTTATATCAAAGGGAATGTAATTTCCCCCCATTTAAATGAGTTATATAGAGCAGATCATATCTGCTACCCAGAGAAAATTGATCAGATTTATTTCTTTACCGAATTCTCTATCCCATGAATTCACAAATGGGCTCCTGAATTGGGATATACTGAAGAACAAATTCCATGTATTTATCGAACATTTTATAACAACTTCTGGGACAAATTGATGAAAATTGATCCCAAGACTAAGGCACTACATGGACAAGAACTCATGGACTTAATCAAATTAAAAATCCATGAGTATGAATCCAAAGCGGAAAAGGGTAAAATGGATGACCCTTCTATCAGGCACATTGCCAGAAAAAGATTATTTCAAAGTGGTGATAAGGAAGTCATGATTCATAATTATATTGAAGAAATGAAATGGAATCTACTCCACTCACTTCATCAGATAGAAAAATCTGACACTTCTATGAAAAGTGGAAGCAGTAATGGCGATGATATTGAAGACTCTAGCCTATGCCACCAGAGGTTATCTCTCTCTAAAGAAGCGATTGATAATGCAGAAGAATATGTCCATTTGTTTAACAAATCAAGATTTTGAGATATATCAACCTCTTCTAACCTGTCATTTTTAATACTGGATTCTCCCAAATCCATTTCTATCCAAACTATCTATGTTGAATAGTTCACCTCTGTTATATATTAACCTTAAAATATCATGGCTCTGATACCAAGTTGGCAGGATCTCTAAGGCGGGTGGTAGTCCGTGCGGCCAGAAAAATCTAGCTAATTTAGCACCTTTATGCTGAGACATAAAAACCGAAATATAAGGAAATTTTCATATAGCGTATGACTGTATGGAAGGATCTTCTCACCTTTTACCCAAGCAAGGGGCCTGTCATGATCTAATACGTATTCTTAATGAGCTCATGTGTCTAGAGGTTCTAACCGAAAAAGATCGCCCTTTTCAATATTTTCGGACTTAGGAAACCGGCTTACCAGACGTAGTCACTAAGATAAAGCCACTAAGAATAGTACTAGATCCGACTATACCACCATCTCAGAACCAAGCCAAACTGCTATATCATAATTTCTTTATATTTTGATAAAGCCAGATCTTTAAGGTTACTATATAAGAGAAGTTAGCTATTCAACATAGATATGGAGTTTAGCCGAACATAGTCACGGCTGGAAGAAGAAGAAGAAAGGAAAGTGGTATTACCTTTAGGATCTGAATGCAAAGGGTCTGACCTGGATGCAAGGGTCTAGGCCAGATATGCAAGGCCAAAAGATATGGTGCTCAAAGTTTGAGCTTTTCTGATTTTCTTATTCACAAAACTTTATATCTTTACAAAGAGGAGAGAGAGATATACAAGAGATGAGAGAAGAGAGAAGCTAGAGACGGAGGGAGTTCTAAAACTCTACCTCCAACCTAAAAACTGAATGTATATATAGAAAAGAAAAGAATCTATACATAGTAAAAGTGGGTCCCATCATGTGTCCTATCTGTACAGTAATAGTGGGGCCTTATCTGGTCCCATGAACAGTGTATCTACTGTAGACTGGGTCCCCCGATGACTGTACTGTGCTGTGGGTCCCTTGGCGGCTATCTCCATCAAATTTTCTTTTTTCCTTGAATTTTGTCCATTTTTTTCATTTTTCGGACAAATTATATATATATATATATATATATCTTTAATCCATTTTCAAATATTAGTGTAAACTGTAAGATATAAACCGTAAGCCTAAACACTTATTCCAAATTCTAGAAGGAAAAAAATCTTTCACATTATTTCATGCATATGACCAAGTTATTTAAATCAGTTAATAGAATTTCATTACAAGTATATATATCCTTTAAATTCACGTCATTTTTATATCATGACATGCATACAACATAAAATAGGAAGTAGTATATTTTATGAGATTTTCTGTCCTAATTACTCCCTCTGTTTCAAATTGTTTGACATAGTTTAACTTGACACATAACTTAAGAAAGTAAATATGACTTTTAAATCTGATACTCTTAAATTAAAGATATGTCAAATTACCAAAATTGTCTTTAATCTTGTGGTCTTAGAGATGTCATATGAAAAGTTGAAATTTAAAAGTTGTTAAGAAAGAAAAGGATTATTCTTTTTTAAACAGACTAAGAAGAAAAGTAGACCGAAAAAATCAAAACGGAGTGAGTAATATTTATAGAAAATTAATCACATAAGTTTCAAAAAAGATAAATAATCAAACAATAATTAGTAAAGTAAGTATAGGACTCAAATGTTATTACTTTCTTCTTGAAGAATCTTAATTTTTGAAAAAACTTTGCTCTTACAGTGTAGGTACGGAAGGGGAGGCCTCTTCAGAGGAAAGCCATGAAATCATTTGCAACATGTTATGTCTTGTTCAGATATCGCTTCCATGCTTCACACAACTTGAAAAACAATGCTAGCAATTATATCTATTTCAAAAAAGGACGTTCCAGATTCAAAAATTTTCTCTGATCCATAGTATCTTTCTGCCAATATTGGTCAACACCCATAGGGGTAATGATCATTGACGATGACCACATCACAAATACACTTTGTCCAAGCTTTGTGGAATCCATCTCCTATTAGTAACCAAATAAATAATCTTTGTTTGGTCTCATCTCCAAATTTTCTTCGGTGAAAAATTGCACTATATAGATGTTGAACCCTCTTGGGCTTGTGTTTACTTTTATATTTTGAACTCCCTTAATGAAAATTTTTGCTCCACCATTGCTAATCTCTGAAGATATTTCAGCGCCTTTGTAAGGGCCAAAAAGATGAAGACTTATAGCATAGGCATGAAATGATACAAGTTCGTTCTGTTCAAACTTGGGATTCAGATATTGAATCACCGTTTCCATAGACACGAGTTATGACTCATGAGTCTCCTCTTTAGTTGTGATGATTAAACAAAGGAGTATGAAGCGGTATATATTTTACTTATATAAGTAGTGTTTTGGCTGTGACGTTTTAAAAATATATGAAGCGACAATTTTACTTATCTTTTAAATGGGGTATTTGGGTTATTTAGAAGGGTGTTTTAGTAATTTAAAAGTGATGTTTTAACTTGGGGGTATTTTAGTAATTTCACTTTAAAGTTTTGGAGTTCATGCTTTTAAGGTAGTATATATATATATATATATATATATATATCCAATGTATAATGTATACACACTAATTATATATATTTTTATAGAATTATTATACACATAATATACATATTTAGGGGATATTTATTGAAGACAACGACCAAAAATCTCCATCTCAGCAAGGATTGGCAAACTAATGTTGAAATTAGTTGATGGTCCATCTTTCCGAAAATCATATCTCTCAAAATGGTTGATAAGGGATTAAATTAGTTTGTTATTATGTGGCAGAGAAAAAAAACTGAGTGTGGCTTTTATTGGTGTTTCAAGGTGGTAGAAGGGATGAGGGTGGTTTCACTAGTGGTTGATGACATTTTCAGGTGGTGAGACGGATGAGGGGTGGCGGCGATGAAGAGGTAACCAATGCCGCCTCTATTCTTATGTTTGAAGTCGTGATACTCTGGCTGATGGTAGCTCTGGGGAAAAATTAGACAGAATGGAGAGAGAAATTAAAATGGTGATGGAGGTTGCAGCGGTGGTTGGCATTGGCATTGGGCAAAAGAGACATAAGAGAGAAGAGAGGAGAGAGTCGACTGCCAAAACAAATAGGATAAAGTGAAGGGTGAAATTTTAGGATCTAGCTATGATTTGTCTTTATTTTAACCTAAAGTGTATTTCATGTCATATAATCATTTGAATTGTTGGTGCAGCCACACCATGTCCTTTTCCCTTCTTTAATGAAATTTCAGAAATAACGACATTTTGAGCCCTAATTACTAATCATAGCGAGACTTTCACTAATTACCAAAGGTAGCAGTAGTTCAGTGTATTAATTTGCTCTGCTTCTTTCGTATCTGTTCGCTCTATACTAGAGAAAATTCATACATTGATACAAAACGAATAAATACTGCTCTAAGCAAACAGATACAAAGCGAAACCGATAAAGCACAAACTTTCTTTATATGTATGTTGTAATTTTTTAGAAGTATCACTATTTTAAATAAATATAAGTATATGTTTGCTTTGTCACATAGTTTTTTTTCCTTTAATTCAACTCATCATGCCATTTGATTTGCTCCAGGCCACTCCTTAAGTATGTTCAACTTACTGTCTGGCTATTATAAACTTCAAAATATTGAGAAGCAAAAAGTTACTATCTTTCTAGATAGAAGGCTTTCTTCTAGCTAGGTTTATTGTATAAACATGCACTTTAAAAACTCTATTACAAATATAGATTCTTTTGCAAATATAAAACAATAACATTATCAAATTCAATTACTTGCATAAACCTTGAGAGTATTTTTTTGCCTTATCAATAATAATAACAGTTGACACCCACGGTGGGGCTAGAGAACTTGTGTGTGTTTAACTTTGTTTTTTTTTGCTAACTGGTTGTGTTTTCGTTTTGCAGGCAATAGGGTATGACAAATAGCAGAGAACGAACCAAGGACGTGGTTGTGACTGATGAGGCGACGAGGACCCTGCTTCTAGGCTTGACCGACTCCAGCTAGTAGGTAACTCACCTGGATGAAGGAAATCAACCCTTTAACATGTCACGACTCAAGTGGTCATGATTGGCACCCACCCTAATACTAAGGCGGGAGAACAATCTAACCCAACCTATACCAACTAAGTATATCAACTTCATAAGTTATTTTTATCAGATCCTTATTACGAAGTCACTAACCACAATAATGATCAACCAAATAAAATCCAAAATTAAGACAATATCATAAACTAACGAATAGAGTGAGGAATTTCTCTATTTATTACAACTCCAGGACCTGAAGTCACCGTACAAGAAACATCTAAGAGTGTCCAACGCTATATCTAATAGATTATCCAAAATGCAAAAAATAAGAGAATGTCTTAGTCCCGATATAAGGGACATGAATAGAAATCAGAAGACTTAATGTCTGCCCGTCATGGTGCTCACCCTTGAATCGAAGTTTGAAAATACAGGCTAGAGTCTAGGTTTCGTCTCAAATGCTGGAACACGCTCTGCACTCAACAAAAAGAAGAGCATAGGTAGCATCAGTACATCAACTAAGTACTGATAAGCATCATAGGCCGACCCAAATCAACACAATACAAATAGGCAAATAAAATATAAGTAACAACGATCAAAACAAAACTTATAATTAAGGACAACCAACCACAGATATAACATTTCACTTCAGGAAGAATATAAGCTTACAAGGACACATTTTACACTTAGCCAAATTCATCAACAAGGTTCATCACCACATATAAGTATGAATGTACATTCAAATGCATATGACAAATGAATGTATACAAGATGAACATATCATCTCTTTCTCATATCGATATCACCTTCATCTACCATCTCATCATCATCATCATCAATATTATTCTCAACATCATCATCATCATCATGATCTCATTATCATCATCAATATCATCAACTCAACTTCACAACATCATAATATTCACTATCAACATTAATGACAATACAAATGCAGTCAATAATCACAAGTAGTGCCCGAAGGCAATTACAAACACTTAATTTACATATAAGCACAAATTCAAGCAAGATTTTTTGCTACAAATAAACCATAACCTACCACGATTCCTTTCTCGAATCACTTTAAGGCCACAAGCTTGCCTTGTTTCTATCTTTCAATCCGTTCTTGATCTATAAACAATAATTATACACCACCTATTTCAATAATTTACCTTTCCCAATCATTAGAAACCTACAATTATTAATTTAAACTCTGAACTTGCCCTAGTTCATCATCTTAGGGTTTTCTACCCTTTAAACATCATGAATCCTACGTATTTTAGTTTAAACAATGATAATTCCAATCAATCAAGTATTTTCTAATACCCTAGGATCATTACCAACTGATTTTAATCAAATTCACATGAGTTCCCTTTCAGTTGATAAACTAGGGCTAAACCTCAAATTCTACCATTAAGAAGTTTCTAGTGATTTCCAAGGATTTAATGGAGTAATTAAAGTTTAGAACCTAAAGAAATCTTACCTCTAAAGATGAAAACTCCCAAAGTTGGTAGAAAATTGCCTCACTCAAAGCCTTGAACATTTTTTAGAGAAAAACAAAAAAAGAAAATGTTTTTCTGGTTTTTAAAATTGAAACTGCGTATTTTACCACTGCAGAGGCATCTTTACTGCTCAGTAGTAAATCTGCCACTACAGTGGCCCGCAGGCCAATTGAGGTCATCGCTGTGGTAGTACTTTTACTGCTGCAGCGGTACTTTTTCCACTGCTGTGGTCTCGAGGCAGTAACTCGGGACCTCATCCAGTTCAGGATATTTTATAATACACTTCTCGAATTCCAACATCACGAACTATTCCTTTCATGGTAATCTATATAACCGAAGTTCTATTAACCCATTTTACGTACTGGAAGTTGCTACGACTTCTAAACTAGTACTCTATCACAAAATTGAATCAAATAAACCCACCAATTCTCAATTTACTACCAGATTTCCTTAGAACTTCACACCTTCAAAATTCGCCTAAGCCTAGGCCAACCCTGAATTTCCAAAAAAAATTCTAAGGAAAGACTAAGTTAAAGTTCTACTCTCTATTTTAGCATAACAATGATTTGGGTCGTTAGATAACATGGATTTGGTGAATGTGAAAGCCCAAAAAAGGGATCGTATGCCCTTAAACGAGGAGAAAGAAGCAGAGGGAAGAATGTTTGGCTTGGGAGGTCTCCAAAAGATCCTCAAAAACCTTTCGAATACCTAGAAGGAGTTGATGACGTGAATGGAGGCTCAGGATAGGAGAATGGATGAATTTCAAAGTGGTTTTACCCTTGATTTTTTTCCCAAGGGACTCCAAACTCATCAAGATCAAATGAGTGGATAATAATCTGAAGTTGGATGGCATATAAAAAGAACGTGAGGTAGAGGAGGTAGGAGGTAGGCTCATAACCCCAGCTTCCTCGATGGCAGCCATGATGGAGTTGTTGAGGGAGGATATGAAGGCCCAGTTTACCAAAATTCAGTCTCCAATGAATTGCATCCTGGGAGTTCCTCCCATCTTCAAAGGACCGGACTCAAACAGCTATGCTAAAGTACCTTACATGGATAGTGCAGCGACTAGACCATCCCGAAAAGGTGAAAGATATCGGACATCCCCAAGTATGATGGGACTTCAGACCTCAGGAACATTTGTTATTCTTCATGACAGCCATGAATGGCAATGACCTGACAATGGAGGAAGATAAGTCCATGATGGTGAAGAAGTTTGGAGAAACCCCATTGGGAGGAGCTCTAGTCTGATATTCCTTCTTACTCAAAAATTCTATCAACTCATTTAATATGTTCGTAGACTATTTTCTCAGAGCTCATAGTGGAGCAAAAAAGGTCCAGCCCAAAGGGAACATGAATAACATGGAATTAATTACAGGGTTGTCTCGTACACTGTGAAGGCTGATTTCATATAAGTAATAATTAACTGGCTTACCGAGTCAGCATATTTCCTACCAGTTAGGACCACCGATACAGCTGAACATTATACAAAGTTGTATGTGATAGAGATAGTACGATTACATGGGATTCCATTCACTATTATATCCTACAAGAGAGCTCACTTTATTGCACAGTGTGGTAAGTCTTTTCAGTAAAGCATGGGTACACAGATGAATGTAAATACGGCTTGTCATCCTCAAATGGATGGACAAACAGAACATATTATATCAACATTTGAAGATATTCCACGAGCTGGTACATTGAACTTTAAAGGTAGTTGGGGTAAACGTCTGTCGTCTAGAGAAATTGCTTATAATAAAAGTATCAAAAGGCACCTTACGAAGCTTTTATATGAAAAAATAATAGATCATCATTTGCTTTGCTCGAGTCAGATTGTGGTCATCAAGCTATCAAGAAGGTGAATGTGATATAACAACAACTACAAATGGCCCAAAGTTGATATAAATCATATGTTGATATTCGAAGAAGGGAATTACAATATTCCATAGGTGATTGGGTATGTTTGACATTGTCACTAATGAAGAAAGATAATGAGAATTTGGAAAGAAAGAGACATTGTCCAAAGATTGGATAGCTTCTGTAAGGGTACTATGTAGAATAAATCACAATGAAGGAACTCTAATGTACTTGGATTTGATATATAAAAATAAAAATAAAATAAAAAAAAAGCTGAAAGTGTGGAATTGGGGTAATGACAAAGTGGTATCCATAAGCATTATGTGTATATGTAGATATGTGATAAGATGAAGATGCATGGGATGTACATGAGACGAAGTTATTTGTGATAAGATGAAGATGCATGGGATGTACATGAGACGACGTTATTAACATTCGAGGACGAATGTTCCTAAAGGGGGAAGAATGTAACACCCCATATCTACGAAACCCTATACGACGACGTTGAACAATGATTACCCAAGTGTCAAGAGTGTAAAGTATGTATTGTGGAATATTAGTGAGGAGATAATTGATATTGGGCCTAGTACATGGATTAGAACTTTGTAGGAAGTGTAATACCCCATATGTTGTCGAACCTAGATGACTACGTGTACATTTGTGGAGATATGAAAACATGAGAGAATGGATGAATTATGTATTAATTTGTGTACATCAAGAAGTCTTGCATCATTGGGCCTTAAATAAAGCCCAAAAATAGCAAGAAGACATGGCCCAACCCAAGATTTTTGACCCATTCTTCCATTTTTGACCCATTTGACCCATTCAACATAATAATTAATGTTGATAAAGGATAAGAAAGATTTGTGGGCCTATATAAGAGAGAAAAATCATATTTTCTCTCATTTGGACACCCATGCCATTTCTAGAATTTTCTCAACCATTTCCTTATGCAATACAAACCCTAACTCTTCATCTTTTGGACCAAAGCATCATCTTGCAAGACTTGGTAAGTATATACTATCATGGTTTAATATATATTATGCATGGAAGATATCTTAAATCATGTTGGTTATGTTGGTGAAGTGGGAGAAGTTCCCTATGTGCAAAACAATGTGTGTGTGTTAAATCGGAGGATGATTTTGTCTTGAAAACTTGAACATGGGCTTGTGATATTGAAAGAAATAAACTTGATGGATTCAATATTGATATATGAGATGTGAGTATAGTCTTGACTTGTTTTATACTTGTGTTTAGTGTTGGAATTTCTATGGAAAAATTGGTTATGGTTTTGGTAGCATATTGGCCGTAAAGTGTCATTTTGGTGTTGTGATGTGTGTTGTGATACCATGCCTGCTTGTTGGAATATAATATGATCAAAAATATGTTAAAATAAGTTTGGTTATGATCATGTACCATTCATTGCATTAAAAGACCCCAAAAATGACGTTTCGGACCAAAACGGGAATCCGCCCCCGCAGACGGAGGCACCTGCGGGCGCAGATGCCAACGCAGATGACACTGGAGGACATCTGCGCATGCACCTCAGCCACCTGCGTGCGCAGGTGGCAGCGCAGGTAAGCCCCCAGGTTCGGTTTGTATGATTTTGTCTCCCATTGGTTCCCCGAAGCCCCCGTACCCTTCATGGACGTAATTATCAACTTGTGATGTCATTTGAATGACCTTAAAGTGTCGTATGAAGGCATGTTGGACTGTATTAAATGTATATGGTTGTTCATATGTTGTTGTGAGGCAAATGGATAAGCGTAAATGTGACGGAATGGAAATGAGAAGGCATAAAGGGTAAGTGTAATGCGAAATGCTATTGTTGTATGAAACCTTGGTCAATGAGGGGAACGTTATGGTATTGTTGGCATGTTGATGTGATAAATGACATTGTAAGAAGGCGAAATGATGTTCTCTATGTGATTCATGGTCATATTGTGACACTTATACATTTGTAAGGTAGTTGGTTGCTAACATAAGCTTCGTTATATACTTATGATGTAGAGTGAGGCGTAAGGAAAGAGCTGGACTATTGTATTTTCATATAAGCTTGTGTATGCATAGTGAGACGCAAAGGTATGTAAGGTTACTCTTCTATATCCTTCTGTAATATATAGTGTTCACATTGTCATAATACTCATTCGATTCCGAAATACTCTAAGGTACTCCGTATCCGAGCGTTGGCTAGAGATACTCATATGGTCCTTAGTCATTGGTCAATGGTGAATCATATGACTCATGTTCATTGGTTGACTTATGTTCATTAATTGATTCATGTCTATTGGTTGACTCACGTTCATTGGCTAATATGTCAAGAGTTCCAAATGTTCTAAGGTATTGCATTCCTAGTTGGTGAGCAGTTGACATTCACATGTGTCTTATCCATTGTTCATGAAGGTTCAAAAAGTGTTCTATTCCAAAGGGGTTCTATAGTATTCCAACTAAGGTGGATATATATTGTGCTGCATATGTGTGTTACTCCTAGATGAATTATGACCCACTTAATGCTTATTTATGATGGGGAGTTCTTAAGTTGTCATATGTGGTAAATCCTAAGAGAGCTAAGTTGAATAGCATTATTCCAAGTATGACATGAGTCTAAGTTCCAATAGAGTTATATATAGGTCTCATATTCATTAGTGAGGTTCTAAAAGTCCGATGAGGCTATGTCCCAAGGTTTCACTGGTGGTTATACTCATGTATCCTGTTCATGGATCATTGTCCAATGGTTCCAACAGTGTTATGTTTTCATGGAGGCTATGTTCCCATAATGTTTAGTTGCATGTTTCTCATTCATTGCTTATTAATCCAAAGCTTCAAATAAAGTTGTGACTATCATTGTATTGCTCTTCCATAAGCCAAAGTATCAATCGCTCACAAGTGAATGTACCAATCTATCACAAGTAAATGTATCAACCTCTCATAAGCAAGTATCCGATCTCTCACAAGTAAAGGTATCAATCTCAAAGTAAAGACAAAGTAATGCACACATGGTTAATGATTGATTTATGGGTGGCAGGTCTGAGGGGCATAAGCCTAGCTCGACTCGATCCCGAGGCATTGATTTATGGGTGGCAGGTCTGAGGGGCATAAGCCTAGCTCGACTAGATCCCGAGGCATTGATTTATGGGTGGCAGGTCTGAGGGGCATAAGCCTAGCTCGACTAGATCCCGAGGCATTGATTTATGGGTGGCAGGTCTGAGGGGCATAAGCCTAGCTCGACCCGATCCCGATGCATTGATTTATGGGTGGCAGGTCTGGGGGGCATAAGCCTAGCTCGACCCGATCCCAACATGACGATATGTCATGTAAAGACCCACTGATCAGTAGGGGCCCGGGTACATTGTGATATATGTAATGACATTGAAGTAAAGAAGCAATGAAAGCAAAGAAAGCTATCAAAGTAATACACATGGTTTCCAAAATGCAAAGTGGTGACTTAATCACAGTGATTATTCATATGTTTTGAGTTCATTGAACTATTCATGAATTGTACAGTTTCATGTGAGCCTTGCATACTCAGTACTTCTTTCGTACTGACCCCTCTCGGGGAATTTACATTACATGTTGCAGGTGTAGGCACTAGTAGACCTCCACCGTAGATTGACAGTAGCGCAGATCATTGGTGAGCTCCAGTTAGTTCGGGGTTTCTTCGAGTCGCAGTGGTTCACATGTTTTGATATTGTACCTTGTGTATAAAGCGGGGACTTATCCTGACTTTCAGTTGGTTTTGGTCAATGCATTTGATAGAGGCTTTTGTAGACGTATGTGGGTGTGGGTGTGTATATGGTAACAGATGAAGTCTTGACTTGATGGCCTCAACGGCCTAGTTTCTCATATGTATATACGTCGCATGTTCTATGCTTTCCGATGTTTGCCTCTTATGCTTCTATGTGATAGTAGTGTTCCTATAACATGCATATGAATGATTAAAAGCAAAGATTGGTTCTCTCGGGCCTTGTCGGCTTCGGGTGCCAATCACGCCTCGTAGGGAGTCGGGGCGTGACAGTTTGAGGCTAAGAGTTGATGGATGTTAACAGCCAATATGAGTCCAAGATTTGAATTAAAGACAACTGCAGAAGGGTCATCGATAAAACCCCTTGGGTGTGGAACAAGGCGAGGGCCAAGAAAAACCTATGGCATACTGGAGAAAGAACAGCTAGGACCCTCTTAGTGGTGGAATGTTCTAAAGGTTTTGTCTCATAGAAGGTATGCGCCTTATAATTAGATTCAAGAACCAGCACAGGACAATATGGTAGCCCTCACTCCCTAAACCAATCTCGTCCTAAGAAAGGGATAGATAGGGACTCTCAGCAAAGAGAGTTGCAAGCCAAAAAAGTTATAAAGTCTATTGTATATTCTATTAACAAGGTTCCCCCCACTCTAAGATTACTACTTTACCATCAGCCTGGTATGAATAGTATCATCCATTCGAGACATTAAAGGAGCTAAATTTCCAAAGCCCCTTAATTAGCTCGAACCCAAATTTAAGAAATTAAAGCTTGTGGTGTGAGTTGCATGGGATGCATGGACATAGCATCGAGGACTGTTGGCACCTTAAAGAGGTAGTTGCTGACTTGCTGAAGGATGGTCATCTGAGGTAGATCCTGAGTAATCGGGCCAAAACAACTATGGAAAGAGAGTCGAGGGAAACAGGCAAACTGTTAACCCAAGAACACCCCAAAAAACAATAAGTTGAGTGCCCTTTGGCGGAGCAATAGGTACATTTTCTTTTCTTTTTAATTTATTCCTAACTATTCATCATTTTTTCCTTTTGAGATCTTATAGGTTTACATGGAAGGCTTTCCCGTTGTCATGAGGGAACTCTGGTGAAGCTAACACCCATCATCTAAGATAAAGGATCTTACTGAATTAGTTAGACATAGAGAGCCTAAGCATTGGGAGACGAGTATGTAGACTCCAAAGGACGCGCTATACTCTTTTTTCCTTAGACCAGTTTTTCATTCCATAGAGGGATTTTGCTGGCAAGTTTTTTAACAAAGTAGCATTAGGGACTTCTGTGAGAAATTTAAGATTTCTTCTCATATTGTGTATTAACCAAATGGTCTAAAAAAATAATGATATGAATAAAAAGATTTTTGAAAAATATACTTTGATCGTTTTGCAAATATGGAGCTTACCGAGATCTCTAACATAAAAAACAAACTCCCAAATATAAGCACGAGCTATAAGTACTTGGAGGCTGAAATCCCAAGATATCGAGAATAGCTTACTTCGAGCAATGAGGGGAAAACAATCCAAAGTCAGGGATCTAGGATCCCTGCTCGGGCACCCCAAAACCCTAAAAGTAAGGGGTACGCCAGAACCTCAAGGTCCCTATGATAGTGAAAAAACACTAGGGACAGTTAAAAAGGTTGAGAATGGATATCAAATAAATGAAATTGAGATGACTTTTGATTGTGATGGAAAAACACCGCCACCCCATTAGAAGGTCGAATTCACGTGGAACACACATACTAATCATCCAATAGCAAACAATCAACGCAACACCATCATACACTCAGGGAAAACACAATGACGAGAGCTCTCAAAATGATGTGATAGTAAAAATTCCAATCATAAAGTCCAAGGTCAGAAATCAACTAAATAGAGATATTTGTCTAAAAAAGCTATGGTCTAAAGTACCTTGGAGACATTCATATTTTAAAAGCTCACCTATAAAAATAAAATGGATTCCTCCTCGGATTGTGAGATATATTAATAATCAGACTTAAATAGTCTTAGGTCAGATGAAAAGAAAAGAACACACCAGCCTCACAAGGTGATTACATATGAGGCACTGAAACAAAAACTAGTTACCGACTATTTACGATTATCAAATTAAATAACCCAACACTTACTAACCCACTAGAATCACTGAGTATTAAATTCCAAGAATGAGACATGCTAGGGCATGATGCCTCGAGGAAACCCACAAGAGGCAATAACAAATGTCATTCATTGAGGTGTGTTCAACAAAGCCGTAGAGTTAACAAGTTTGGGCTCTCTAATTAAAAGGAATCTTGAGCAATGCTTCCATAATACAAAAAATAGCAGACAACTTATTGAAAAGAAAATTCATAAGAAAGGTAAAAAAAAGCCATAAAATCATGTGAAAATATAAAAAAAATCCTTATTTATTACACCCAAATAAGTATGAATTACACATTACAAGACCCAAGATGGGTTACAAGTTACAAAAAAATAAGCCTGAGGCAGGCTACAAAATAGTTAAAAGATAGTTCTCGATTGTGACCATAAACCTTCAATAGGCAAGATATGTCGGCATGTCTTCATATTGTTCCACGGTATTGGAGTCCTGGAAGAAGGGCACATTATACGGAATAAGCAAAGCCTTATATGGAAGGCATCGGGGAAGGTCCACGAAGGCAGAAACCTTGAGAAAGAAAATGGGAGTCCTTGGGGTGATTACAAGGAGGGGAACCCAAAGTTAGACAAAACGCTCAAGTAAGGCCCCCTTTTTACAGTTCAACCCCCATTTCCTGAAAGATTCTTAGAGGACGTGCCCCGATGCAGACTTTTCATAGCTAAGGCAGCCTTAGCAAGCTCGATCAAGAGCTCGATAAGACTACCTTTGGATAATGGGCACTCTCTATAGAGTCTTAAGGAGCTTAGATGCTACTCATAACTCAGAGGATTTCTCTAATAGGTTGAATAAACCTAGACTCGGGACTGCGGAGGAGGAAACTGGTTAGGTGAACTATATCTCACCACTCTCACCGTCTACCTCATCCATAATTTTTACCCTATTAAAAACCTTAGAAATAAGATGTCATAATGTTAGGATCAAAGACAAGGATAAGGTAAAAACTATAGAAGGAGAAAAGTGCAAAGTTGAAATGCAGAA
This sequence comes from Capsicum rhomboideum, assembly GCA_031232105.1. Taxonomy (NCBI): domain Eukaryota; kingdom Viridiplantae; phylum Streptophyta; class Magnoliopsida; order Solanales; family Solanaceae; genus Capsicum; species Capsicum rhomboideum. The sequence goes on along the minus strand of CP124719.1, from coordinate 37,856,905 downwards.
ATACATAAGGGGAAGGCCCTATAAGAAGTGTTTTCTTTTTGTACTGAAGAATGTTATGCCAAAGGAGAGAGAGAGAGAAGGGGAGATGAAGAATCTTTTCTAGATTATTCTAATTAGAGTACAAAGGGCCACACTTGAGGTCTCGAAGGTGGAACCCTAAATGTAAAAACAAGAAAAAAGAAGCATACCAATTTACACAAGGAGACAACCTTAATGATCGAAGCAACTACGCCCTGACCATCGGGATCGTAGGCTGAGCTACCATCAGATATCTTGATAGCTAAAACCTCTCCTTCAAAAAGAGTAAGTTCCTCTTCATTATCAGAAAGTTCCTCTTCATTATCAGAAAGTTCCTCTTCATTATTAGAAATTAGCTGATAGACCAGATCAACCATGGCTTGGGACTTGGCAATCTCTATATTGAAATGAAGGCTTTTGATATGAGCTTCCTTAAGAGTATCAAGCCACATGTATCACCCAAAAAATCCAAGCTCATATTAGAACCATGCTTCAAGTACATATAGAATAAAAAATCATGTTTTGGTAGTATGAAAAGTGATTTAGACATGTATTAAGGCCACAAGTAACTCTTAACTCATAGCCAAGTTGAAACATTCCCTACCGATTGATTTCTTGTGAAAAATCTTTCTATAGTCAATTTCAAATAAGAATAACTCCTAGATTCTGAAGTATTTTTGAGCTCAAGACCCACCAAATAAAAGGTATTTGAGTCTTGTTTCCAAAGCATCTAGTTTTGCCTTAGTCCGATTCCAAAACTAAGAGTTTTCCCTCGTAGTTTTAAAAGCAATGACACAAGTCTCACCTATAAACACTCAATTTTATGAACAACAAGCCTCAAATGTTGACTAAATATTACCAAACCACGAACATGCCTCATAGACTCCAACTACGATCAAGGATTGTTTAAGCATTGTAATCAAGTGCCCTCACACAAAGAAGTCCCTCCCCTCCAAAAAAATGATCAAAATTAAAACAAGGGACTTATATGAATTACTAACTCTCTCAAAAATGACTTTGTACATGAGTACCACACCATAGGCTTGCCCATAAGCCCCATTTCACCACATTTGAGCATACTACTTTGGAGATCACTAAGGTCTTGCTTCATCTTGTAGCGTAGACAACGGGTAAGATAGGAAAGTGTAAGGTTATAGTAACTCTACCCCCTCGAAGCATCTAAAGAGACCTCAATTACACTTCTTTTTCCCAAACTTGCTTCTTATATAATTCCAAGGACCAATTCTCAAAGATTGTCAAGCTATCTTCCTTTTTCTATCATTTCAAACATCAAACTACTTAGAATATTTACAAACTAGAAACACAACTACAATTCTTTTGTTCATTATTTTCATTCTTCTTTTTTTTAATCTATCTACAAAGGATACTACGATAACTAGGAGAGGAAGTGAATGGTCCCCACTTTATGAATGTCCAATTACAACACTAACCCAATAGCTCCTCTATCCCCAACTTAGGCTTTTGGCCTAAGTGGGTTTATGGCCTCACCTAGACTCTTCAAGAAGGGTTTGGTTCAAGAGAGAGAATTATGGAAAAAGAGTTTCGGCTTGCAATAAGGTTGTTCAAGAAAAAGGGTTAAAAAATGCTCAAATTAGGGACAAAATTGGTCACTCAACTCATAATGAGATGGTTATTTTGGTCAAATTGGAGGTTCACTCTCGATAAATGGCCTAAGATCACTTATTCAACATTGCACACTCTTTGCTTTAGTTATAGAGCAACTGGGCAAGTTATAGGTGAACTCAATGAGAACGATCAAGTTGAATCCTCACCCACACATGGTACTCAATCGCACACTCGAAGCACCTTTACTCAATTGATATACCACATTCATAGTACATATCGAAGAAGGTACTCAAGTAGTAAAGATGAGATGCGGGTGTTCACAAATAATGAGTGCCTTACTAGTTCAACTAAACAAAAAGAAAATTTTGAAAAAGGGGAACATTTTGAAAGAGTTGCGCATGTGAAAAATCTCCCCAAGAGTACCATTTGAGTCAAAGTGTTCTATTGCTGGTACATTTTTCTCGTAAGTACGCATGCCAAAATGAGTTTTTATTTGCAACTAACTATGAACTAAAAGCTAAAAATATGAAGTAAAGAAATGAAAATGAAAAATCACACACCACACACTCAAATGAAACCAAACACAAAATTAAAAATATTATAGCCCAAAATAGAAATATCCAAAACATCATCCGAATCAGAGCCACGCACCAAAATAAAACAAAGTATCAAGAACAAATATCCAGTAATCTAGCAATGAGCTAAAAATATTGCAGATCCAATAAAATAAATACCCCACCCATAACTTTAAAGTATGCATTGTTCTCAACGCAATAGGACTAAAGGAAATACATGAGAATGAGAGTAATGGTCCCCCTAAGCATGGCTAAGCCTGCGGTGATGACTGGATCATAGAAGTGGCCTTTGTCTGGGCAGCAGTTTTTGACTCAGCTCCAAAAGTGGTTTGCTACATATCATTCTGCGCATCAACCGGCCTCTGCTCCTCAAAATAGGAATTGACCTTAGCATCATATACCTCATCTCTATCTAACCGGTGGTCCTCCTCGTCATCCCCCTCCTCCTCCTCCACAGTTACTGCAACATCATCACTGACAGGTGGTGGGGCTGGTGTTTAAGATGGAGCTCCCCATAAGTGTGACAAGTCTGGGAATTGGAGCTCATCTACATGCTTCCTAAGGGAAGCAAACTCAGTCTGAATCTTCTTCACCACATCATTAGGAACATCGACCTATGGAGTGATCAACGCATCTATCTTTGTACCATATATGCATAGGGTCTCATGAATTCCCCACAACTCCTCATGAACTGGTACCATGGTGACTTTCACCACATCAACAATCATCTGAGGCATTTGAGCCTCCAACCTAGATGATCTCATATCTCCTGAATATGCTAACTGGCCTATTTGGATAATATCTACCTGAGTTAGAGGGGCCCCCAAAGTGCCTGTAGTAGTAAATAGTCGAGGGCCAGTGGTAGTGGGTCCGGGTGATTAAGTAGGTAGGCCTGTGGAGGAGTTTGGAATGGTAGGAGCTATTGTAGTAAGAGTGGCTGGTTGGCACCACTATCCATAGAGTCAAGGTCAATTATCGGGGAATCATCCCCCGGCTTTCTTATTCTTCACTTCTTGCACTATCTCAAGGTGTGTACTATCAACAGTAGAGGTAGGAAAGTACTCACAATCTTTCTTATTTTCAAAGGGAATCTTAGCACGGCGACATAGCTCTATGATCAAAATGAGAAGGCAAGGGAGGTTTACTTTTATTGGGCCCATTGAGCAATGTCCGGAGCAATGAGTATAGAAATATTGAGCTTCTTCTTCACTATAATTTTGCCCACAAACACTTCCCGAGAATGCATAAGAATTGATTTATTTTAAGATGTTGCTGCACACAAAACTTAGCCAATACCGAGCCTCCAAGATTATATCACTTTTTACGATTGGGGTTCTCGAAATGATCCATGTGTAAAACCCCGTACCTTCCCGACCCTACTTGAAGACTTTGAACAATGTTTACTTAGGTGTCGAGAGCCATAAGTATGTATTTTGTAGTGTCATTGATGAAATATTTGATATTGGTCCTAGTACATGTGGTTAGACCTTTGTAGTGGGTGGCGTTTGTGACTTTGTGGAGCATTTGTGGGGTGAAAAATTGAGGTTTAAGGGACATCCAAGCAAAGAATCTTAAATCTAAGAGGTAAGCAAAAGGTTGGACTTGAAAGATCCAACCAAATCCGTAAAGAAAAGCCAAAATCAAAAATTTGGCATGGGGCACTGCAGAGGGCGTGCCAGGCTGCTCTGGCCCAAATTTTTGTTTCCACAGGCAGCAAAGGGGCATGCCAAGTGGCGTGCCGGAGTGGTTTTCACCAAAACTTTTCTTCGACGATTATGATGTATATAAGACCTTTGAGTCATGGTATCATTACTCCATCTTAGTAGGACTATTCTTAAGCGCGTATAGCATCCGAGTTGGGGTTAATTCTTCGGCACAAGTAATTTAACAAATTTTAACAAATTATGTTCAAATAAGCCATGAGCGACTAGAATTTTTATTTTTGCGATTGAGGCTACGATCGGGAATTTCGTAAGTGAATATTGTCGTGACAATTATGGAATTAATTAAACATGAGATATATGATGGATTACACATTGATTTGTGTGGGCTAAGATAATATGTGTTAATGGGCTTAAAGGAAGGCCCAAAATGAATTAAAAGACATGGCCCAATGGGTCAAATGACCCATTCTTGCTTTGACAAGTCAATTATTGACTTAAGTGGCTAAGGATGAGTTAAAGCGGCTATAAAAGGGCAAGGAAATCAGATTTTATTCATGAGAAGGCACATGTATTTCTAGACTTTTCCAAGAAACCAAAAAGACACATTTTCTCTCAAATTCTCAAACCCTAAGTCATCTCCTTGAGCAAGATAATCATTCTACAAGCTTGGGTAAGTGTTTATTATTATGAATTAATATATTATGTACATGAGAGATTATGTACATCATGGTGGTTATGTTGGCAAGGTGTTGAATAGTGCACTTTGGCTTTTTGCTAAAAGATGTGCATTCTTGTGAATTAAACTTGAAAAAGGACTTGATGTTTTGATGAAAGTGAATGGTATGGATGATATCTCAACATGTATGTTGTGGTTATGTCCATAACTTGTTATTTTTCTCTATGAGTAAATTGTGGAATTTTGGTATAAAATGTATTGGAGTGATTTGATGGATTCATTGTGATGTGGTGTTAATGAAAACATGTAAAGGAGGAATTTGGTGTGAAAAGCTATTGGTTTATGATGTTTTGGTCAATGTATAGAATGTTATGATATTTTTGGTATGAAAAGACCATGAATGATATTATAAAGGGTGAAATAATGTTATAGGGCAATCATGTAACTCATGGTCGTCTTATACACTTGGAATGTAGCTTGTGGTTAATGTTGGTTCCATTATGTACTTATGATGTAGAGTGAAACGTAAGGAAGGAGATGAATTGTTGTACTCATATATTGGATTGTATATTCATATTGGGAATACAAGGTATGTAAGGTTATTCTATCTGTATCCTTCTGCAGCACATAGTAGTCACATTGACATATTATTTGTCCCATTTCGAAATGTTCTAAGGTATCCTATATTCGGTTACCAAGTGTTATTATCACATGTTTCCTACTCATTGATCAATTGTTATTCACATGTCTCATGTTCATTGACTAATGTTCCAAAGGTCCCATGGTTCCAATAGTGTTATGTTCCAAAGTTCCAATAAGTGTTTATACACATGTCTCTTATTTATTGACTATTGTTCCAATGCTTCCAATAATATTATGTCAAGTGAATGTACCAATCTTTCACAAGTAAAGGTATCAATATCAAAGGTAAAGAACAAAGTAATGCATATATATGGTTAATGATTGAGTATGGATGGTAGCTTTGGGGGTGAAATGCCTAGCTCAAACCGATCCTTAGATTATTGGATCAGGGGGCAGTCCTAGAGGCATAAGCCTAGCTCGGACCTAACCTGACAGGGGGTATCTCTAGAGGTAAAAACCTAGCTCGAGCTGAACCTGATAAGTTGATTTATGGGTGGCATCTCTAGAGGTAATAACCTAGCTCGAGCCGAACCCGATGCTTTGATTTATGGGTGGTAGCTCTAGAGGCATAAGCCTAGCTCGAGCCGATCCCAACATAATGTTATGTTATGTAAAGACCCACTGATCAGTTGGGGCCTGGGTACGATATAGCACAGGTGACGATGAGTGAATACAGAAATAAAGAAAGTAATGAACATAAAGTACATAGTTCCAAACATACAGAACGATGGGTTATTCGTAATGAATGTAAGGTACATGGTTCCATATATGCAGAATGGTGGTTTATCCATATTTATTACTCACTTATATTGGGTTACATTGAAGTATTTTTGTGTCATACAGTTTCATATGGCCTTACATACTTAGTATATTCTTCATACTGACCCTCTTAGGGGGATTTACCTTACTTGCTGCAGGCACAAGTACTAGTAGACCTCCACAGTATGGTGCGGGTCATTTGCAGATTTTTGGTAAGCTCCAGTTGATCCGGGGCTTTCCGAGTCATAGTGTCCATTGATTTTGGTATTGTAAATATTGTATAAAGCGGGGACTTGTCCCGACTCTAGCTTGGCTATATACATGTATCTGTAGAGGCTTTGTATACATATGTGGGATGAGGAATGTAAGAGATGTATGTCCATGTTGACTCGATGGATGGCTCTAACGGCCAAGTTTCTTATATGCATATATCACATGTTTCCATAACTTATCGCTATTGACATTTTATACCTCTATGTGATGGTGCTGTTTACTGAGTGACATGTATATGAATAGACATGAGTAAAGATTGGTTCTCTCGGGCCTCATCGGCTTCGGGTGCCAGTCTGCCTCGTTGGAACTCGGGGCGTGACAAAAGTGGTATCAAAGCAGGTTGTCCTAAGGGTGTCTACAAAGCCGTGTCTAAGTAGAGTCTTGCTTATGGATGTGTTGTGCGCCACATTTATAAGTAGGAGGCTACGGGCATTTAGGAGTTTTTTCTGTTCTTCATTCCTAGATCGTGCTATAGAGCCAAAGTTGTAGATGACACTGGTTTTCTTTTGCATAGTCAAATGTTGATTATTAGACAAGATAAGGGCAAAGGTAAGCAGGTTGATATGCCTGCCGAAGAAGAAATGAGTAAATCACAACCTGACCAAGCTAGTCAAGGTGGGGCTGACATGGAATTTGCAATACGGGTTTCTCTTATCCAAAAGGTAGAGAAGTATCCGCAGAACCACCTATAAATGCCACCAAACAGGATTTAAGAAATGTAGTGCATATGTTGACTCAGATAGTTGTTGTACACTGTCACGGGCGAGCTGGACCAGTGACAAGTGATGATGGTGTGGTTAAGGCAGCTAGTAGTTGAACACAGGATTTTTTGAAATTAAACCCTCCCACGTTCACCGGGTCGGATCTGAATGAAGACCCACAAGACTTTATAGACCAAATCAAAAGGGCTCTAGATGTTATGCATGTGACGGTGTATTGATGTACTTCCAACTAGTTGGGAGGAATTTAAAACAACATTCCTTGATCAGTACCTCCCATATGAGGTCCGAAAAGATCTTGCAGACCAAGTGTTAAATCTTTGCCTATGACCGATAGAGTACATTGGTATGTGGATAGATGGATTGTACTATTGCGGTCTAAAAAAAAAAAGATATGGATATAGCCAGAATACAGGATTTGTGCACAGATAATGGAGGATCAGAGGCAATAGAAAAGGACATAAATATTTGAAGAAGGGTAGTCAAAGAGGGCTAGACCTATGGGACAGTTCATGGTTTCCCAAGGAGAATTTAGGTCTCGGGTGTTTAACAGACCGCCTAGACCATTATTTCCTTAGTCTATAGTAAATGTTCTACCTCGATCCCAAGGGTTTAGAGACAATCGGTTTGCGCAAAGAAGAAATATTCAGGATTCATGGGCAATGGGGTATCAAGTATAAGAACGTAGAAAGTAGGAACCAACCGACGTCTCTTCGTTAGCCGTATTAGTGCTGTGAAAGTTATCATCTAGGTGAATGTCAGTTGGGGCCGAATGTTTGTTATTGGTGTGGTATGTCGGGCCACAAAATGAGGCTTCTCCTGATGTAGATACAGGTACTGTACACGGATTGATTAACCCATATTCGACACTAGCATATGTTATTTCATTAATTGCTGAAAATTCAAAAGAACACCAGAATTACTAGTTATGTCACATGAAGTTTATACATTAGTGATGAATCTATTGTAGTTAAAAGAGTATATCATAAGTGCATAGTAATTGTTTGTGGTCATGAGACACTGATTGATCTTATTGAGCTGTAAATAGTGGAATTTTGATGTTATAAAGGGATTGTGCCATAGTAGATTGCCGAACAAAGAAGTTATATTGTCATTTTTCCCAAAAGAATGTTTTTGAATGACCAGGGAAATGTGGGGGCACCAAGAGGAAAATTTATTCCCTATCTTAGAGCAAAGAAAAGGATACTCTAAGGGATACATATGTCACTTAGTAAGAGTGAAAGATACTGATGTGAAGCCACCAACTCTTCAACCTCGATGTATGAGCTGGTAGTAATGTGATGTCAGGTACTCGGCCTATTTTTATTTCTTCATATAGCATGGCCCCGGTAAAGTTATGGGAATGAAACAAGATATTAAAATACATGATGAACAAGGGATTCATAAGACCTAGTACGACCCCTTGGGGTGCATTAATGTTTACTATCGGCAACCGAATAAGGTGACAATGAAGAATACATGTCTTCTCCACAGAGTTGATGACTTATTTGATTGGTTATAGGGTGCTAAATTCTTCCTAAAGATTGACTTAAGGTCAGGAGATCATCAAGTAAAGGTCAGAGAAAATAAAGATACCCAAAATAGAGGTATGGTTGTTATGAATTCATAGTTATGCCATTTGGGCTAACAAATGCACCAGCTGCGTTGATGGGTTTGATAATTAGGGTGTTTAAGCCATCGCTAAGCGTATTCGTGATAATGTTTTAGATGCTATACGAGATTACTCAAGATCACAAAAGGACCATGTTAATCACTTGTGACAGGTGTTACGGATTCTTCGTGACCGTAAGATATATGCAAGTTCTTTAAATGCAAGTTTGGTCACAATCCGTGTCGTCCTTAGGACACATTGTATAGAATAAAGGAATAAGGATTAATATGCACAAAAGAAGTAGCCAAGGCTTACGACGCCTACGAAAATTCATAGTTTCCTTGAGTTGGCCAGTTAGTACAGACGAATTGTTAAAAAGGCTTTCTGCCATTACCCTTAATAAAGCAAACACACAAAGTAACTACGTTTCAGCGGAATGATGTAAGTGAGAAACGTTTGCAAGAGTTGAAAGATAAATTGACTCCTACACCTGTACTAGTACCTCCCAAAGACACATAAGAGTATGCAGTGTATTGTAATGTTTTAGAAGTTGGTATGGGATATGTATACATGCAGCACGACAATGTGATAGCGTATGCCTTAAGACAATTGCGTCCACATAAGAGAAATTATCCCACATATGATTTTAAGTTAACAGTTGTGGCAATTACTTGTAACAGATGGCACCACTACTTGTATAAAATTTTAGGCGAAAGAATTATAGTGTCAAATGTGGCAGAATTTTCATTGGTATCTAAGATGAAGGAAAAAGCAATATGTAAGTCATATTTTTAGTTCAATTGAAAAAAAAAATGTACAGCAAAGTTCGACGAAGGTATTTGAGCAAACACAAGGGGGAGTACTTTAACGCCAATGTATATTATGTGTACTGGGTATAGACGAGTTAAGGAGATGAATTATGACAGAAGAACATCATTTACGGTATTTTATTCATTCCGAAGCAACCAAAGTATACCATGGTTTAGCAGAGATGTCTTTATAAGGTTACCTGAAAAACACATTGTAGAACTTGTAGCTCAATGCCCAAGCGGTCACTGATTAACAGTATGGCATCAGAAATCTATATGTTTTATGCAATGTATTACCCTTCCAGTTTGGAAGTGGAACATGAATGACATGGATTTAACCACAGGGTTACCTCGTACACTGCGAAGGTTGATTCCATATAGGTAATAGTTGACAGGCTTACCAAGTCAGCGTATTTCCTACCATTTAGTACCATCGATACAGCTGAACATTATGCAAAGTTTTATGTAACAGAGATAGTACGATTACATGGGATTCCATTCCCTATTATATCAAACAGGAGAGCTCACTTTATTGCACAGTGTTGGGAGTCTTTTCAATAAAGCATGGGTACACAGGGTGGATGTAAGTACGGCTTGCCATTCTAAGATGGATGGACAAACAGAACATATTATATGAACATTTGAAGATATGCCATGAGTTTGTACATTTGACTTTAAAGGTAGTTGGGATGAACATCTATCGTTTATTGAAATTGCTTATAATAAAAGTATCAAAAGGAACCTTACAAAGCTTTATGTGAAAGCAAATATAGATCATCAATTGGATGGGTTACAGCTGATGAAATTTGCCTTGCTCGGGTCAGGTTTTGTTCATCAAGCCATAGAAAGGGTGAAGGTGATATAACAATAGCTACAAATAGCCCAAAGTCGATATAAATCATATGCCGATATTAGAATAAGGGAATTAAAATGTGCCATAGGTGATTAGGTATTTTTGACAGTGTCCCCAATGAAGAAAACATAATGGGATTTGGAAAGAAAGGGAAATAGTCCAAAGATTTGGGCAAATTGCGTGTCTATTAGCACTAGTCCAAGAACTCTTCACAGTTCATTCAGTATTTCATATTCGCTGCTTTGAAAGTGTATAGGAGATTATCTCGTATTGCTCCCAGTGGTGATATATAAGTTACAGAAGATCTCACATGTGAAGAGGTACTGCTTACTATTCTAGATCGATAATCGAAAGCAATGAGAAATAAAGAAGTAGCTTCTGTAAAGGCACTATTGGAGAAATTAGCACGTAGAATAAATCACAAGGGAAAGAAATCTAAAGTACTCGTAATTGTTGGACATGGAAGAAAAAGTTCAAGATACGGAATTGGAGTCATAATAAGTAAGTCTTTACAAGTAATATGTGTGTATATGATAGTGTGAAGGATCCACTTCGACTTAAGTTGTTACAATGAGACAATGTTACTAACATTCGAGGATGAATGTTCCTAAGGGGGGAAGAATGTAACAGCCCATACCTTACCGACCCTACTTGACTACTTTGAACAATGTTTGCTTAGGTTTCGAGAGCCATAAGTATGTATTTTGTAGTGTCATTGATGAAATATTTGATATTGGGCCTAGTACATATGGTTAGACCTTTGTAGTGTGTGGCGTTTGTGACTTTGTGGAGCATTTGTGGGGTGAAAAATTGAGGTTTAAGGGACATCCAAGCAAAGAATCTTAAAGCTAAGAGGTAAGAAAAAGGTTGGGACTTGAAAGATCCAACCAAATCCGCAAAGAAAATTAATTCTTCGTCACAAGTATTTTAACAAATTATGTTCAAATAAGCCATGAGCGACTAGAATTTCTATTTTTGCGATTGAGGCTACGATTGGGAATCTCGTAAGTGAATATTGTCGTGAAAATTATGGAATTAATTAAACATGAGATATATGATGGATTACACATTGATTTGTGTGGGCTAAGATAATATGTTTTAATGGGCTTAAAGGAAGGCCCAAAATGAATTAAAAGACATGGCCCAATGGGTCAAATGACCCATTCTTGCTTTGACAAGTCAATTATTGACTTAAGTGGCTAAGGATGAGTTAAAGGGGCTATAAAAGGGCAAGGAAATCAGATTTTATTCATGAGAAGGCACATGTATTTCTAGACTTTTCCAAGAAACCAAAAATACAAATTTTCTCTCAAATTCTCAAACCCTAAGTCATCTCCTTGAGCAAGATAATCATTCTACAAGCTTGGGTAAGTGTTATTATTATGAATTAATATATTATGTACATGAGAGATTATGTACATCATGGTGGTTATGTTGGCAAGGTGTTGAATAGTGCATTTTGGCTTTTTGCTAAAAGATGTGCATTCTTGTGAATTAAACTTGAAAAAGGACTTGATGTTTTGATGAAAGTGAATGGTATGGATGATATCTCAACATGTATGGTGTGGTTATGTCCATAACTTGTTATTTTTCTCTATGAGTAAATTGTGGAATTTTAGTATAAAATGTATTGGAGTGATTTGATGGATTCATTGTGATGTGGTGTTAATGAGAACATGTAAAGGAGGAATTTGGTGTGAAAAGCTATTGGTTTATGATGTTTTGGTCAATGTATAGAATGTTATGATATTTTTGGTATGAAAAGAACATGAATGATATTATAAAGGGTGAAATAATGTTATAGGGCAATCATGTAACTCATGGTCGTCTTATACACTTGGAATGTAGCTTGTGGTTAATGTTGGTTCCATTATGTACTTGTGATGTAGAGTGAAACGTAAGGAAGGAGCGGAATTGTTGTACTCATATATTGGATTGTATATTCATATTGGGAAGACAAGGTATGTAAGGTTATTCTATCTGTATCCTTCTGCAGCACATAGTAGTCACATTGACATATTATTTGTCCCATTCCGAAATGTTCTAAGGTATCCTATATCCAGTTACCAATTGTTATTATCACATGTTTCCTACTCATTGATCAATTGTGATTCACATGTCTCATGTTCATTGACTAATGTTCCAAAGGTCCCATGGTTCCAATAATGTTATGTTCCAAAGTTCCAATAAGTGTTTATACACATGTCTCTTATTTATTGACTATTGTTCCAATGCTTCCAATAATATTATGTCAAGTGAATGTACCAATATCTCACAAGTAAAAGTATAAATCTCAAAAGTAAAGAAAAAAGTAATGCATATATGTGGTTAATGATTGAGTATGGGTGGTAGCTTTGGGGGTGAAATGCCTAGCTCAAGCCGATCCCGAGATTATTGGATCAGGGGGCAGTCCTAGAGGCATAAGCCTAGCTCAGAACTAACCTGATAGAGGGTAGCTCTAGAGGTAAAGACCTAGCTCGAGCCGAACCCTATAAGTTGATTTATGGGTGGAAGCTCTAGAGGTAATAACCTAGCTCAAGCCAAACCCGATGCTTTGATTTATGGGTGGTATCTTTGGAGGCATAAGCCTAGCTCGAGCCGATCCCAACATAATGTTATGTTATGTAAAAACCCACTGATCAGTTGGGGCTTGGGTACGATATAGCACAGGTGACAATGAGTGAATACAGAAATAAAGAAAGTAATGAACGTAAAGTACATAGTTCCAAACATACAGAACGATGGGTTATTTGTAATGAATGTAAGTTACATGGTTCCACATATGCAGAATGGTGATTTATCCATATTTATTACTCACTTATATTGGGTTACATTGAAGTATTTTTGTGTCATACAGTTTCATATGGCCTTACATACTCAGTACATTCTTCGTACTGACCCCCTTGGAGGGATTTACCTTACTTGCTGCAGGCACAGGTACTAGTAGACCTCCATTGTACGGTGTGGGTCATTTGTAGATTTTTGGGTAGCTCCAGTTGATCTGGGGCTTTCCGAGTCATAGTGTCCATTGATTTTGGTATTGTAAATACTGTATAAAGCGGGGACTTGTCCCGACTCTAGCTTGGCTACGTACATGTATTTGTAGAGGCTTTGTAGACATATGTGGGATGAGGAATGTAAGAGATGTATGTCCATGTTGACTCGATGGATGGCTCTAACGGCCAAGTTTCTTATATGCATATATCACATGTTTCCTTAACTTCCGTTATTGACATTTTATACCTCTATGTGATGGTGTTGTTTACTGAGTGACATGTATATGAATAGACATAAGTAAAGATTGGTTCTCTCGGGCTTCATCAACTTTGGGTGCCAGTCCGCCTCGTTGGAACTCGGGGCGTGACACTATGTAGGTGTCCCATCACTAAGCAGAGGAGTTAAACAACCCCGTATATCATTAACATTCTTCAAAGAATTGGTGGTGAAGTAATGATGTGTATCAAGTGTATCTCTATAGACTGCATTAATTGAGGCCCCATCTCACTTAACATTCATACCCCGCACCTTCATGACATATCGAGTCTCTTGAGCTTTACCTTTTTTCCTTTTGTCAGGCAACAACATCCTGTAAGCTTCATAGAAATCTTGCACCGAAGTCTCAACTTACAGTTTCAAGTGTTAAGTGAATTGCTCGAAGTTGTGATATCGGGTGACATCTAACAACTTACGGTGTTTGCCTTCTAGCCTATCAATGCTCAATCTTTGCTCCTAAATGATTGTCCTCTTTCTAGGAACCTTGAGACAATTGAAGAACCTGTGACCTCTCTAAGGAAAAGGGTTTGCTGCAGTACGAGGAGTTTGTTCAACTCTTTTCTTCTTTAATAGTGTAGCCTTTGAAGTTCAGAGTGGAGCATGAATACGTGAGGAATTACTGTTGTCCCTCTCGGAGTTGGAACTGTGCTCTGGGCTAGACTCATTATTAATCGCAGCCTTATTTTTTGTGTCCTCAACCCTCTTTCTCTTGTAGATTCGTTGTTCTTGTGATTGTTTTGTAATGGTAACCCCTTTTGACACTTTAGAGGAGGAGGAGAAAAATGGGTTTGTTTCTTATCCACATGCTTGTTATGAGTCATAGCTGCACCTAAGAGTAGCAATGAACTAGGCCAAAGTTAGCAAAAACAAAACATCATATTTGTCAAAATTGAATTTCTGAATAATTCGGTGCATCGCAAACAGTTCGGCAATACAGCTAGGCTATCGCCAATTAGAACAAAAAGAAGAGGAGGGATCAGCAAAAAAAAGTAGGAAATTGGTGATATGCTGAAAGGTTCGGCAATACTCCCCGAGCATTGCCGAACTGCTAAGGCATCACCAAATCTCACCTTGAATAGCCAAATCTACTGTGACTTTCGATGATATGGGGAGTGCTTCGCCGATATGCCAAACAGTTTGGCACATCGCCAAAGCTCTCAACCCATCGTCAATTATCATTTTCCCCATGATTAGTACATCCCACACTCATGGTTTTCTCCAAAATTGATTTAATTTCTCGATTTGAAACTTCCACTTGGCTATTTTATTGGGGATGGTACGGGGTAGCTACCTTATACTTCACCCCATACTTATCAAATAAGGCACCAAACACTAGCTTACAAAAGTGAAAGCCTCCATCACTAAGAATTGCCCGGGGATCCCGAACCTTGTAAATATGTGCTTTTTTAAGAAGAAAGTGACGTTTTTGCTCTCATTATTTGGTAAAGCAATTGCTTCCACCCATTTCAACTCATAATCAATGGCCACCAATATGTACTTGTTCCTATATGAACCAATGAAGGGATCCATAAAATAAATTCCCTACATATAAAACAACTCCACTTTGAGATTAGGATTCAAGGGCATCTCATGCCTCCTTGAAATATAGCCTTGAATTTGACATTGAGTACACGGTCTAACTAAGTCATAAGCATCTCTATGGAGTGTGGGCTAATAAAACCCACTTTGAAGGACTTTAGCGGCCGTTATCACACCACCATGATGACCACCGAATGGGGATGAATGGCATGCCTCAAGGATGGCCCACATCTCCAATTCTATCACACATCTATGGATTACTCTATTCGTGCACTTCCTGAATAAGTAGGGTTCATCCCAATAATACTTCTTCACATTGTAAAGGAATCTCTTCTTTTGATAATGATTTATCATTGGGGAGCAAACCACATACCTCATAATTTGCATAATCCGCATACCACAATTTCATAATTCCTGAGAGTGCCATGATTAGTTCATCAGAAAATGTTTCATCAATCTCGATTTCACCCAACTTCTTCTTATTGGACTCAACGTGGGATAGATGATCCGCCACTTAGTTTTCACAACCTTTTCGATCCTTAACTTCAAAATCAAACTCTTGAAGGAGCAAGATCCACCTAATCAACTGAGGTTTGGATTCCTTCTTAGATATCAAATACCTGAGAGCCGTATAGTCGGTATGCACAATAACCTTCATGCCCAACAAATAAGCACAAATTTTTTCAAAACTATAGACTACGACAATCAACTCTTGCTTGAAAACCAGATAATTTCATAGTGCATCATTCAAGGACTTGCTAACATAATAGATTGGATAAAAATGTTTATCCTTTCTTTGGCATAATACCACACCCAACACCAAGCCACTTGCATCACACATCAATTCAAAAGAAAGGGCCTAATTGAGGGCCACAATGATGGGAGCTGACACAGTTTCTCCTTGAGACAATTGAATGCCCTCACACAATCACCATTAAAGTCGAATTTCACTTTTTTTTCAAGAAGCTTACACATTGGATGAGCAATCTTAGAGAAATCTTTGATGAACCTTCGATAGAAGCCGACATGCCCAAGAAAGCTTCCAACACCTTTCACTGATATTGGAGGGGGTAGCTTGGCAATGCATTTCACTTTAGCTTGGTCAACTTGAATACCTTGACCCAATATTTTAAACCCAAGCACAATGGCATCCTTTACTATAAAATAACACTTCTCTCAATTCAACACAAGATTAGTTTCAATACAACGTTCAAGAACCTTGACCAAGTGTTCAAGACATGATTCAAAGGTGTCACCCATAATGGAAAAATCATCCATAAAGTCCTCCAAAGTAGCCTCCTTTATCTCAGAAAAGATCGATAGCATGCATTTTTGAAAAGTGCCAGGTACATTGCATAACCCAAATGGCATGTGCTTGAAGGCAAACAAATAATATGGACATGTGAAGGTAGTCTTATCTTGGTCTTCGGGTGTGATACAATTTTGGCTTTAGCTGAAGTACCCATCTAAGCAACAATACCAACCCCGCCCCACCAAACGATCAAGCATTTGATCCATAAATGGTATAGGGAAGTGGTCTTTTTCGGTCCATAAATTGAGTTTTTGATAGTCCATGCATACTCTCCAATCCGTAACTGGTCTTATAGGTATAAGCTCATTATTTTCGTTTTGAACCACCGTGATTCCACCTTTCTTTGAGATGTATTGAACCGGGCATACCCATGTTCTATCCGAGACCGTATACACGACACTCATGTCTAACCACTTGATTATCTTCTTTTTTACTACTTTTTGCATCAGAGGGTTTAGTCTCCATTGATTTTCAACACTCAGTACACAATCGGACTTCAACTTTATCTTATAAGTACAAATGCTGAGAGTAATCCCGATAATATTCGTAATACTCCACCCAATGGCCCGAATAAATATTCTCACAACCGACTTCAACGCTTCTATTTGCCAAGACAAAAAATCTCCCACAATAATAATGGGTAAAGTATTACCTTCACCCAAAAAGATATAGCGAAGATGTAGGGGTAATGATTTAACCTCAAGTTGTGGTGGCTCTTTAATTGAAGGCTTAGCGGGAGGACTCTCCCGATTTTTCAAGTTAAGGTCTAATTTGCATGGGTTCTTGGTGTAGGAGCCAAGACCCGTCAAGAAACTGACAACCTCATTATACACCTCAGTCTCTTCACTCCCATAATTCCATAAGACACCTGTTAGTAGCTCACTAATGAAATCCACCTCCATATCTTTGGCCACCTCATCATCAATTATATCAATAACCAAAATTACTTGCAAGACCTTTGGTTGCTTTATTAACTTGCACACATTGAAGGTTACCTCTTCATTGTTCACTCTAAAATTCATCTCTCCACATTCTACATCAACTAATTCCCAACCGGTAGCAAGAAAAGGTCTACTGAGGATGATTGGAGCTTTATAGTCTATCTCCGAATCTAGGATCACATAGTCGGTAGGAAATATGAATTTGTCGACCCAAACAAGAACATCATATAGAATTCCCACTAGTCATTTAATATAATGATCCGCCATTAAGATTCTCATGGTTGTGGACTTTGGAGCTCCCAATCCCAACTTCTTGAATAGAGCTAGAGGCTTCAAGTTAATATTTGCCTCTAAGTTACACAATGCCTTGCCAAATTGATACACCCCAATGGTGCAAGGGATAATGAATGCATCAGGGTTCTCTTTGTTGACCACCATGTTGATTGACATAATAGCACTACAACTATATGAGATCTCCACCATTTCAAATTCCATGGTTCTTTTCACTATCACCAATTCCTTCATGAACTTGGCATACCCAGGCATTTCAATTAAGGCTTCAACCAAAGGGATGTTCACTAATAAGTTGCTAAATCTTAGAGAGAAACTTTTTGAACTTGGTGTTATCCTTCTTCTTTTTGAATCTTTATGGGAATAGGGGAGGTATTTTGATTGATGGCTTTAAAGAAATTGGACTTTCCTCCGGCTTTGAGACATTCCGACCAACCGTTTGTGGTCTCTCATCACTTTAAAACTTGTTTTCCACTTCTTCTGTTTTATCAACAGTTGGTTAATTTGGAATATGGGCTTCATTATTTGACTTATCAAGCCTTTTCCTTTTTCCACTCGCTTACTCTTCAACTCCCCTCTCATTTAGGTTTTTATCAAGATTCACCACATTATGATCGAAATTCCTACCACTCCATGTGACAATTTCCATGCAATGAGCATCATTTTTCGAATTCACCACGATGTCACTAGGGAGACCTCCCTTTTGTCTAGTGTTCAAATGAGACGAGATTTGGCCCAATTGAGTTTCGAGTTGCTTGATTGAGGCCGAATGTGAAGTGACCATTTGATTGAGTTTCAAAAAGTTTCTCTTCATCTCCCTTAACATCTTATCGCTCCCTTCAACCCCCATAAGAATACGAGTAAGCACATTCTCTTTCTTATAATATTTTGACTCAATAGAGGTAGCTTCTTTACCTTTTTTCCTATTATGTGGAGAGAGATATCTGTCATGGTCACGCTCTTTGTCTCTCTAGTTTCAATCTCTATCTCTCTCCTTATCCCTCTAATCTTTATCACAATCACATTCCCTCCAATCTCTATCCTTCCAACCTTGATTCTCGCCTTGCCTTTGGTTGGTAGGTAGGGAACCCTCACCCCCCCATTTGGTTTGATAAGACACAAATTTCTTCGTTAAGTGATTCAGCATCGTCATCATCATATGCTTTAGTTCCTTTCAAAGCTATGATAATGACCGCTTTTGGAGTTGTACCCATGACATGTTTTGTGAGGAGATCTAATTGTGTCATTACTTTGGCCATGTTCTTATCTCTCTCCTCAACCTTCTTCCTTTGTTCTTGGCTCATATAAGACATGGATGGACTCCCCACGACCACCTCAGTATCTCATGTGTGGCATGCTCCACTCTTCTTTGTCACTTCGTCCAACAACTTTAAGGCAACTCCAGAGGATTGATTGATTAATGACCCTTCAGCCGCATTATCTACCATCGTCTTGTTCAATTGGTCAAACATCCTATGGAAGATTTGAAGAAGAATTTTATCTGGCACTTCATGATTAGGGCATTGCATCAATTTCTTCTTAAACCTCAACCATGCTTCATACAATAGCTGGCCACTACTTGCCGAAAGTTTGTGATCTCATCTCTCAATTGAAGCATACGAGATGGTGGGAAGAATCGGTCTAAGAAAGCCTCTGTCAATTCCACCCAAGATGTCATAGAGCCTTTGGGCAACTCTCTCAAATACAACACTGCCTTGCCCATCAAAGAAAATGGGAACAACCTTAAACGGATGGACTGTTGTGGAATATTGGCAATATCGAATGGGTTGTAAACCTCAATAAAGTTTTTCAAATGGATGTTTGCATTCTTGTGAGCTTGCACTCCAACTAGTCCTTTCATTTGGAGTAAGTGAAGCATCACGCTAGTGATGTGGAAGACCGTATTGCCCACAGTAGGTGGTATATGAATAGCACTTGCCTGTCCGGCATCACCCAAGTGATCTTCATCATCAAGTTACCCATTTAAGGTAGAGGTATCGCTACCATGTTGACTCATATTGTCTTGTTGGTATATGTTAACACCTACCAAGACAAAAACAACAAATAAAGTAATGTTTATACTACGGCTAACAAAAGTAATTTATAACACTACAATGAATGAGCACTATGTTTCATTCCCCAAAAACGCCGCCATTTTTGATAACGCCCAAATACACCCTAGGATTGAATGTACATGATCGTTAGCAATATAATTACCTAACCTAGAGTCAGGGTCGAATCCACAAGGAATGAAGGCGATAGGTTCATCTTCGAGTGTTACAAGTGACTATATGCTTGCTCTTAATGCTAAAAATAATGCAAGAAAGTAAAAATGGGGGAGTAATTCAACCATTGTTAAAATCAATATTTCAAATTTTCGATTAGTAGCAAAAGTGAGTTCTAGAGTTTGTAATCAAAAGTTAAGATTACTTGGGGTTATTCTTTCATGAGAGTCAATTCACGTATGGGTAGTTGGATAATTGCCTAAGTTTGATTAATAGATATGGGTAGGCTAGGTCCTAGATTTTATGTCAATCATTCAATAAAACATCAAACATCACAAGTGGGTTCTTTCAAACACCACACAAGTGGTATATTATAACCAACCTACAACCTCGATTTAGTAGTGTTATGTCTAAGAACTACCAATAAATGATAGAAATCAATTCATAGTAAACCACTACTCCTCAACCTTATCCTCTTTGTCAAGGATGATAAAGAATCTAAGGTTAACTAGAGTTTGCAACCTCCAATCAGAAGTTCAAAACAGGGAGTAGAGGTCAAAGTCATAACAAATAATTGATGAAAGAGGCAAATAAATAATACCCATACAATTAGCACTACTCATTAACACATAACCCCAAGATAGAAATTTAGCTACTCATAACAAAAGATAAGAGAAATATACCCATATCTTCATTTAGATTTGCCATAAAATCCAAAATTATCCAAGAAAATCTCGAATTCAAAGCTAAAACTCAAAAACAATAGCTAAAATCTACTCTATGGTTTCGATTACAAACTCATCAAGCTCAAAATTGTCAAGAACAGGGTTTCAAGCTTCCAAAAAGGCTTAAATAGCTTCAGCAAAAATGGGCTTAAAATCACAGAATTGCCATCGCATCTAAATCGGCAGACTGAGAGGCCAGCACCGAACTATTCGACGATGTGCTGAATTGCCTTTATATCACTGAATCGACATAAATGTTAAACTTCAGGGATTGGCTTCTATAATAATTGGCGATAGAGGCTTGCTTCGCCAATCTGTTCAATGATGCACTAAATTACTATTCTTCATCACTAATTTGCCTGGGTTGAAACTTGGACAAACTGTCACTTTCAGTGATGGAACCTTATGTTTTGCGATACGCTAACCCCTTTGACGATGCGCCAATTTACTTTGGTGAAGCTCCTTGCACTTTGAGCTCCAATTTTCCATCTTTTTACTTTTTTTCACTCTTTCAACCTTCTTTTTACCTTAACCTTGAAAGTAAACCAAATTAACATTAAAACTCATTCAAATTGGCTTTGAAGACTTAATTTCTTACCATTTATAGGTCAAATGAGTCATAAATTTCTGACTCATCTGGTATCAACGTTAGGATGGAAGGTTGGGGTATATTGTGGTATGGACCACAGGTGTGAATGTATACCTTAGACATTGCGAGTTCGAACAAAGTCCTAACTGAAATGCATTTGTAGGTAATGGTTTAATATGGTCAAAACCTAATTGTTTATATGTGCATGTTAACTACTCTTCGTAACTTACTACAAGGAATGTTTAAAGAAAGTGAATAGGTAAACGATATCCTAAGTATTAATCACATGAAAGGAGGGTTGTACCAATGACTTGTTGAATGTACAAGTGTAGTGGTTGCTTTCATTGTATTTGTGATTGTTGTGATATCATATTAATTATTGTAGGATGTACCGGTATTTGGACATCTTTATGGAATTTATATTAGTCTTTGCGTTTGTGATTGTTGTGATGTCATATTGATTATTATGGGATATTCCGGTATTTGGACATCTTTACGAGATTTTTTATTATTATTATTGTGAGATGTAATAGTATTTGGACATCTTCACAGGTTTGGTGATATAAGGTTGGAAAGCACTAAATGTTTGGAATTTTGGTTCATGGATAATAGCTCGTCCCCTGTAGGTCATGGTCAGTGGACGACCATAAGATCATTAGTATGTGTGTACAGGTGTTAGTGAGAGTGATGGTTCCTTGAGTGAATCGAATTTATCTGTTTACTTGTTATATATTGGTTCCTTGAGCGAATCGAGTCTATGTGCTATCTAATATTATATTTGGTTCCTTGAGTGGATCGAGTTTCTTATGGAATTATTATAATTATATTATTGACTTGTTATATTTGGTTCCTTGGATGAACCAGGCTTATGTGTTGACTCGTTATAATTTGTTTCTTGAGTGAACCGGGATTTATGACTAATAAGGTAGATGTTGTTGGAATGGATTTCTGAGTGGTATGGGCTAAATTATAAATGATGGGTATAACTCTTCAAATGTCTATCTACTTATGTAATTGAGACATGGTCAGTATTTGCTATTGAGTCATGGTTTGTTGACTTGGATTCTTGTTGGTAGTCATGGTCTTGACTTGAGTCTTTGTCTACTTGACATTTACTTGATTTAAACTCTGTGGCTTGTTGAAAAAAGAAAAGTGTTGTTAATGGATATAAGTTACTTGAAAGGTGTTCATAGTCATGCTTGTGGAATAGTTATGGTCAATGACCTATCGATTAGTATGGTTGAGATTGGGTAGGCGAGTTGTTGCTGTCTTGCTATTTAATTTTGCATAGCCTTAAAAGAATCTCTAATTACTAGGGTGTTAATGCATAACCAGAATAGTGGAACAAGGTTAAGTATTACGTAAGGGTCTGAAATGATGAGTGTTAAGGGTAGAAACCCTTGGGCTAAGTATCATTGAATTCATATGTAATTACGGGATGGAGTCTGACTTGATGACACCATGAGAGGGTGGTGATTATGACTGAATTTGATAAGGGGAAAGTTGACTCACAATTAGTAATACTAGTAAAAGCTAATGGTGTTAAGGAATTAAGGGACAGAGGGTCTTTGACTAAACCAACTTTTAAGTTGCATGTTTTCTTTCGGATATTTATGTGATGTTTATGTGATTTAATTCGGGTCGATCGATGATGCTTACCAGTAAGTGTTGTTTATACTGATACTACTCTTGCTATATCCTTTTCTGGGGTATAGTCTGGTTACAGGATCAGTAGATGTTTCATACTTGACGCAATAAGGATCTCCAGCAGCTTCTATCATTGTTCCTAAGGTGGAAGCTGAATCATGTGTTCTGTTTCATATTTTCTCATAGTAGTTCTTGTACCTGCTTAGACTAGGTCCTTTGGAAAAGTATTCAGTTTGTATTTTTAAAAGTTTTGTAAACTAGATGTAATAAATACAGGTATTTTATTATTTCTTAATGACTTGCGCATGTATTTTAAAAATGGATGGTAAGTGTTCTCCTATCTAGGTGAATTAGAGTAGGTGCCCTCATGATCCGGTTAGCTGGGTCGTGACAGTTTTGTAAATGAGACTACCCCCTGAGTTTTCCTTGACTCTCAATGTCAATGGAAATAATACATGTATGTCCATAATAAAGGTTATTAGTCCTATGAACCCTCAAGGACCATCTTGACCCATAAGAGCTCATTTTTTAGTTTGTCAAGGAGAGAATGAGGATGAAAAAGTGTGGAAAGTCATTGTGGTTCTTTTATTGGACTTGTTGATTGCATTCTTGTGTGATTTTTTGAGTCTTATTTTGGTCTTAATCTAGTTATTGGCTTTGCAATAAATCAGACTACTCCTAAAGCTTCCTTTGACTCACAATGTCAAGAAGGATCATGGAGTATGTCATAGTAGATTCAAGTAATCCCGTGACCCTTCTAGGATATATTTTGACCTATAAGGTTTTTTTTGAACTTGTCAAAGAGAAGGCTAGGATGAAAAAAATGGCTAACACAATGTGTGTTTTGTATGTTTTCCCTTAGATGTTGGCCATGTTGATTTTGGCATTGCTTAATGATATTTGGTTGTGTTTTAGTGTGCTTTTAACACTGCTTTCAACTTTTTTTCAAAATTAGGTCTCTCTATCTGCTTTACACACTGTTTTCAGTCATTTTCAAGGTCTTACATGTGTTCTAAAAAGGTTTAACGTACCATTCCTTTTGGTTCATGATATCAAGAAGGAACCAGTTTTCCTTAGACTCAAAATTACAAGTTAAGGACTCCTCCATGATCTTTGATTCATGTTTAAACATGATTAATCCGATAGATGAAGAAACTAGGCTAAAGTTTTGGAATCTTTCCCTAGGTGTTATTTTCTCTAAGCTTAAACTTCCTTATATGATTCATTATATCATATTGAAGAAGATTTAAGGAAGAGTAAAGTTGGAACTTTGAAGCAGATGAATTTTTGTCAATAGCTTACCTCTACCCCAAAAAACCTTTAGTGCTATGTTTGGAATTTGTGGAGTGGAAACCTTCTACTCTGAGTCTGATTTGTTCTATCACATTAAGAGACCATACACTTTGTGTTAGGGTCAATGATCAGTGTGAGTTATCTCATACTCCTCCTCTTTGTCTAATGGTTCTGTTTCTTCTATTTGCTCCTTCAAAAGGCATCCTTTGAGTTATAATACACTATGTGTAAGTGACATGATCAGTGCAAGGACAAGACTAAACTTTGTCCCTCTGAAAAACCTGAAAATCACTTCCTCCATAAATTGAATTTCTACAAATAATGTGTCATTTACTTTGGAGTTCTAACTCTTCTTTCTTCTTTGATTTCTGTGAAGCCAAGGTCAAAGCTGAATCTTGGTTAGGGATTAGTACCTCTTTAAGCAATTAGATTTCTTGAATTATTTTGATTGCCCCTTCACATCTCATTTGAGTCTGAATTTTCTGGAAGTGTGAAGTATTTTCCTCTATTACTGAATTTGTTTTCTTCCCAAAATTTGTATATGTTCCCAAAATATGACATGGCTTGATTATGACCCACTGTTTGTCCTTGATTCTTGCCATTAAGTATGATCCATGGTATTTAATTTTATTTAGTTTGTCAATTTACATTTTGAATAGATATTAATCCGTTATTTCTTTTTATGGCATGTGAACCTGTTGAGAGTCTATTCGAACTTCCATTTCCCTCTGTATTTCTCTAATAAGCCAAGGAGGCCCATATCTCCATCGAGTCTAAGTCTCAAATCCATGTCCAAAAGGGACTATCTAGCAGTAATACAATTAATAGACATGTGATATACTGTGAATAATATGAAAGAAGAGCAAATATACAGGTGGAAGGGGAAAGAACGCATGATATACAATCATGTATATATCAGATATACATGCCACACAACTGAAAAGAAGATGAAATACATCATGTGTATATTGTGGGCTTATAGAGTCCAAAAATTAGCATAGGACAGGTATTTGGGCTTTGGAAGCCCAACACTTTATTCTTAGGACAGGTGCAACAGATTTGGGCCTCAAAGTCCAAACAAAAAGATTTAGTATAGGTGTAGAACTGGATGGGCCAAGCCCAAGAGTGACAAGTCCAAATTGGACTATTCTAGGGGTTTGGGCCTAGAAGGCCTAAATACAACCTCTTTCCTACTCTTTATTTATTTATATTGTAACACTGTTTTGACACTAACACTTATTTAACTTAGTGTATTTTCCCCTTAATATTACCATGTCGCTTTGCAAGTACGTCATTAATTACCCAATTTTAGAATTTTTGATTACTTCCTTAAAATCAATACTTGAACTTGTTCACTAGTCTTGTATTCTTAAATAATTTGTCTTTCCTTGAAAAAAAAAGGTTTTTTCCTTTAATTTTCTCTAATCAACTTTCCACTTTTTAAAGTTAGTCAATAAAGTTATTTTCAAATAGTCCGGATTACCGCAAGTTAGTGGATACCCCAAATTCCTTAAAAATCTTCTCGGGGTATTAATGAGAATCACTTACCCGAATTTAAGAAATTTTAAATATTTTTTCTATTTTATATCTTTAAAGTTTTCTTAATTTCCTTTTTAAATTAATTAAGTGGTGACTCTATTTTTGATAGAATTTGAAAGTTTTCTTTAAGTTTTCAAATTTAATCAAGTCTTGACCATTTTCCCGTAAAACAGATATCATTTAAGTAATTAACTAATCCTGTCGATCTCGATGTAAAGCTAACTTCATCAAGAATTTAGTACTGCCATTCGATATTGCGTTGGACCCGACTCAATAGATGAGAGGAATCTGATGCAGCATGAGGGTCTATAGCCCCCTAGGGGGTCGAAGTCGAGAAATCATCAAGGTAGTGGAGTTTAAATATGGAACTTGGCTGGGACTTTCAGGAAGACTGAGAAAGCGCGATTTGCTTTATTCTATAGGCAACATGGGACCCAACCTCGGTGATAACCATATGGATGGGTCCAAGCATCTGTTTTCTCGGTGTTCTTTAGTTTATGAAACAACCTCGCAACTTCAGAACTAAGAACATTAGTAGCATCTGCCCTCCTGGTCGGTAACTCACTTATGACTCCTCAAAGTTTTCTTCCAAGAGAATAAACTTGGGAGATGAGTATTTTTGCTTTCTTTGCTGACGATCCTGATCTTTTCCTTTTTTTTTCCCTAAAGCATTGAGGTTTAACTTCAGAAGCATGGTTTGTCGCAGCATCAACGACAATATCAAGTTGACGTTAAGGTTCTTGACTCATAAGATTGGTAGCGACGATCCAGGGCAATGGAATCACCAAGCTGGATATCAGGCCTGCAAGGAAAATTTTTTATTAAAATATGAGTCCAAAAAATGGCAACTAATGTAAGGCGAAAAAAGTACCATAGTTGTTGACTTTCCCTCCAAACTAACTAGATAGATGCACCTAGGATGGACTACCGACTGTGGAGGCATTCAAAATCTTCACAACCTATTAATGAAATTCCCTGACATGGTGGAGAAAGGGAATTCTCGTGGGAGGACACCATTGAGATGCTGCATAAAGTTCATTAATAAAAAACTAGTGATGATAAATTGGAATAAGAATAACTATAGGTTGGGTTTTTTACAATGTGTAGGAAAAGTAACCTCGGTAGGATCCTTGGGGGCCTTGACAATGAAGCGATCAGTCCAACCTCGGTTATTAGGATCATCTAAGTTACCCAAGAGATACCTCCTTCTGCGACCAAATAATTACACTATCTCTCTGAGCTAGACGAGGGGAGTAGAGTAGGAGTAAATATGTCAGGATAACCCCTCAACAATCAAAGTGGCTAGCGCGTAAAGGTAAGTAACAGTTCTCGACATTCCTAGTCCAAGTTGACCCAAGAACAACTCAAAGGTGTTACAGAATGATATGATTACCTCTTTAATAGGACCTCCAAGTCCCATACAAAAGTATGGTCAGGCCTCAACAAGGCGATACTTTCAAATAAACGGCAGGTTTCCAATCAAATTTATTTTCTATGAAAAGGGAGCCCAACTCAATCACATGTTTGTATTTCCCTTTAGTGTCACTACAAGCAAGGACTTTGAAGTCTTCATCAAAAGAAAAAAATTTGGGGATGATTTAATTGACGGTTGGTTCAAAAAGAGTTGACTTCTTGTTCATCTTCTTTGTGGATCAGCAGTGGCCAAGGAAAAGGGATAAAGGGTTCAAAGAAGAGTCAGACATACTGAATCGAGATGCAGGATGACAAACAGAGATTTATCCTAAGAGGTATTTATAGAACCAAAAGAAGGCAAAGTAAGGAAATACACTACTAAAAAAAACTGGAAAACCGACCACAAAAAGCTACCACATGTGGTCGGTTTTGGCCATTTACCTACCACAAAACCGACCACATGTTGTGGTTGGTAAAATAGTGGTACCTTTTGAAAAACCGACACCATGTGTGGTCGGTTTAATTTATTTATTTAATTAAGTTTTTAAAAAAAACTGACCACATGTTGTCGTTTTTTTAATTATTTAATTTATTTAAAAAGAAATCGATTATTTTTTAAATTATATTTTTTTTAAAAAACGTCCACTAGTAGTCATTTTTGTTAAAAAAAATTTGGTCGGTTTTGTCTTATTATTTTTTTAATAAAATCGACTACAAGTGGTCGGTTTATGGAAAATTTTCAGAAAAACCTACCACAAGTGGTCGGTTTCTGGAAATTTACCAGTAAAAACCTACCACTTGTGGTAGGTTTTTATGGAAATTTTCTAGAAACTGACCACTTGTGGTAGGTTTTTCGGGTAAATTTTAAAAAAAAGACCACAAGTGGTCGGTTTTCTGGTAATATTTTTAAAAAAATTGCGGCATATATGCTGCTTTTTCAAATAAAACCTGCCACACAAATATTACATTCCACCAATTCAGATATAAATCATTCAAACATCAAAATCAAATCATTCAAACATTAAAATAAAATCATTCAAACATCATAATCAAATCATTCAAACATCAAAGTTTACAAATCAAAAATAAACTACAAACCACCAAAACATATAAAAGAGTACGCTACAACTCAGCATCATCATCCCCATCCTCATCCTATTCCTCCATAGTGTAATCGTCAAGTGGGCTTAAGTCTCTCACAGCCCAAGGTGCATCACCAGGACACGGAGGAAGAATCCTTGGAGAATGAAGAAAACTTAGAATCTGCTCCTACATCATTTTCATTTGCGCAACAGTTTCCTCCTCTTTCTTACTCGACCTCTCAGCCTGTACAGCAAGTTCTCGAGTGAGCTGAGAAACTGTATTCTATAATGAAATAACAGTTTCTCTATCAACTGGTGGAGTAGAGGAGGATCCACAATGCGAAGACCTAATATTCTCCGTAAAGTATTTTTTTGGGGTAGCCATAGGCTACACCTCTAATCGGAGAACCCACACACTCTAGCCAATACTTTTCCTCTACATTTTGAGGTATTGGGTTCTCCCGACTTCTAGGAGACTAAGTACCATGTAATTCAGTAATCTTCGTTACAAATTTATCCTATATTTAAATTAAAGTAAAAAATTAATAATAAAAAGATTCTAAGCTATTCATAGATAAATAATATAAACTTTAATAAAAAAAAATCATAAGTACGAATGTAGTTCTTACATGTGTAGCTTTTGCACGTGGCTCAACCCACACATCTTCATCTGTTGGGTTCTTTTTCTTCTTTACGTGGGTATCCATGAATAACTCATCATGAGCTATCTTCCGACCAAATTTTTTTTCTTGCATATGATAAAATTATTAATCTTCAAAAACAAAAATAGTTAAAATAGAAATAAATAGTTAAATTGATAAACGTTATGTACCATTTTTTCCTCAATGGAAATTTGGCTGATAGCTCCCGCAGTGTGTAGAGAGCCACCCTTCTTAGACTCTCTGGCTTTCTTTCCTTTTTCGCTCAACTTCTGATATTCTTCGCTATTCCAGTAGCGAAGAAAATCTTGCCACATGTCTTCATTTATAAACTCAGGCATCACCCTGTTTTTTCTTGCATAATCCAATAGTCCATTAAGTTTGAGCCTGACTCTTCTAAAAGAATTCTTCCTTATTGCATAATGGTTCGTTGGATCATACCAGAAATATTTCTATAATAAAAATAATAGTTTAATATTCAATTTTTTTTTAATAACAATGTGTTAAGTAGTTGATAAGATAAATGTTTACCTGAAATTCTTTGAACATTTCCTCTCTATAAAATTCTGGAACCTTTTGCCAACTTGTCCAATAATCTTTGTAGTTGCGACGGATGTATTTGTAGACAACTTTGGAGATTCTATTATCGGGCCTAAATCTGCAATAAAATATCAAACATTAATATTATAGAGCATAATATAGTAAATAAAAAATAAATAGAGTTGTTATACATTGAAATCATACCCTGCTCCATATGGGAAGATGTACTCCCTCCGACTAGCATCTCTCTCTCTTGGCTGTGGAACAGGTGCTCCTGAGTGTGCTGTCGTGGGCATATCTGAAGCAGTAGATGGTGTGTCTCTAAGATGAAGATCGGTCAGTCCAATCGATCCAGCAGAATCACTATGAGTACTTGGATGACTGCTAGTAGATGGTAGGGCAGACGACGATAGATGACTATAAATACCATCGATTCTATGGAAGTACTGTGTAGGTGGTGGAGTCTCGATATCTGAGTCTCGATAGATGACTATAAATGCGTATAAATGACTATTTATAGATGACTATAAATACCATCGATCGGGGCAGGCTGAGTCTCGATAGAGCCGTGTAGTGGACCCAAATGCGTAGAAACACTATATATCTGATGTGACGACCTAGAATAAGAGGGTTGTGCTGGAATGTCACTTGATCGACCCTTGGATATATGAATCCCCATGGGTTGTCTATAAGGTGGAGGTCCCTTATTCTTTTCTGCCTTACTAGTATCAACTTTTTGCTTTCCCTTGTCACCCTTACCTACCATCTAAAGTATTTAAAGCCAAACAATAGTTTGTTAAATGTCACTTTGTTAAGATTGTGGAATGAATTAATCAATCAATTAATAAGTAAACTAAACAACACTTAAGCACATAAATCAATTCTTCTGCAAGATCAAAATAAACAATATTTAAATTCCACACAGAATTTCAATAGGTAAAAGACTTTGATTCAAGTGCAGTAATCTTACCAAAGCTATTACATGTCAAACTTTTAAAAAAAACACATAAAAGGTAAGTAGTACAAAGCATAAAGACATCAATAATAAAAAATAATGAATACAACTAATAAAGAGCTAATCCTCCTCTCCCGAAGATTCTCTACTAAACCATTCGCCCTCTTTGGAAGTTTCCTCCTCTTCTACTCATTCAGCCTCTTCTGCAATAGTTACTTTTTCGAAAATGTGTTCCGGATGGTTCAAATTATCCACTAAGTCAGTGTTCACTAATTGGTGATCAGTCTGCATTTCATTTTGATATGCAGTCTCCAACACATTCTCAACTTCCACCCGTCCTATAGGCTTGGTTTTGATTGCAGCCCACCAATCCGATTTGTCCCTTCGCAATGGATAAGGAGCATAGTACACTTATTTAGAATTTTGTGCGAGAAAAAAAGGATCGTAAACAGGATACGTCCTAGTGTGATTAACTTCAATGATGTTATTCTCCTTAAGTACTCTTGTGCTTGAATCAAACCAATTACATCGAAAGAGTACTATCTTTGTAATTGGCGAACCAACATACTCCATGTCCAAAATCTCTTGTATGATGCCAAAGTAATCAACACCATCATCGCCCTTAACCCAAACACCACTATTGTTTGTTTTCCTTGTTTTGGAGTGTTCCTCAGTTGAAAATTTAAATCCATTTACTGTGTAGTGGGACATTGTATGAGCTTCAACCGGTCCCAAAGAAATATCCTTCAAGAACTGATTATATGTGGCCACATTTGGTGAATGGAATACCTATATATATAAATATATATATACACACACCTGATAAAACTCTTTAAATTTTTTGTGTTATTATTAAAATTACACACCTGATATGTATACCATGTTACAAATGACTCATACACTTGATTTTGGTGGAATTGAGCCTTAAATGAACTAAAGATTCACATTGCAAACACAATTAGTTTCCTTAGTCAAACAATTAATTACATTTAATATGTAAAAATTTAATATCCTTACTTTAAAAAAGGCTCAACTTCCGGGCAATTCAATAAGACATAAAACGTTGCTGATTTATGTTCCGTGGCAGTGAGTTGGCAAAAATTGCTCTTTTTTGCCCTACTACCTGATTGATTGAAGATTGATATTAGTTGCAGATATGGCTCATTCTCATCATCCTAGTGTCGATTTGGTCTGTTTCTCAAACAAGCGACTTGATCACCAAAATAGTAAGAACAAAATTGGGGTGTTTCTTTAGCAAGGTATGTTGCAACTATAGAAACTTCCACCCTATATTTATTTTTAGGATCCTTTTTCAATTTCCTAATGGTACTGTATAATTTTACGTTAGGAGTTTAATATATAAAAATAGATATATACTTGAACAATTAAGAAATAAATTAATTGTGTTCCACTTGCTGACCGCTTGCCTGGATACATCCATCTGGTTTGAACTGGACGGCCTAGCCGGGCATCGTGGACAAGGTGGATGGGAAGATGTTCCATCACATCGAAGAACCCAGGTGGAAAAATCTTCTCCAACTTATTGGTGATATAATAATATTACCTTCTATTCGAGCCAGATTTTCTTCTTCTAATGTGGTGGAACATAAGTCTTTGAAGAACAAACTGATCTCCGCTATCGGTTTCCATATGTTTTTAGGCAAACCAATAAAAGCAATTGGAAGTAATTGTTCCATGAAAACATGACAATCATGACTTTTCAGTCCCTGTAAGATTCCATGTTCCATATCAACCCTCTTTCCCAAATTCGAGGCATATCCATCTGGCATCTTTAAACTTTGGACCCACTCACATATTTTTCGCTTTTGGTTCAACTTGAATGTATAACTATCCTTAGGCTTAAGCAAATTGCCATTGGGCCCCTCCTGCAAGTGTAATTCCCTTCGCTTGCAATATTCTGGTAAATCAAGTCTAGCCTTAAGATTATCCTTTGTCTTGCCAGTCACGTCCATAACTGTGTTGAATAAGTTATCAAAATAGTTCTTTTCAGTATGCATGACATCAATATTATGTCTAAGTTTATTATCAGGCGAATATTCTAACTCCCAGAATATGCTTTGCTTAGTCCAATTATGTGAAATGCCATACCCATCAAACTTATACAATGGTTCCTCACTAACCTTTGGAAAATATTGAACTCTCTCCCAAACACCTAATCTTGAAGGTGGACCATCAGGTTCAGTTCTATTCTTTCTAAATGCATTCTTGAGTCTCCTAAACTCATGATCACGTGGCAAAAAACAATGGTGACAATCAAACCATGAATTTTTTTGGCTATGTTTCAATGTGAATGATTTTGTATTTTCCATACAGTATGGACAAGCTAACTTTCCAGCTGCCATCCACCCAGACAACATTCCATAAGCAGGGAAATCATTAATAGTCCACATTAGATAAGCACGTAAATTGAAATTCTGTTTAAGTGAAACGTCCCAAGCTTGAACCCCCTCATGCCATAACAGTTGCAGCTCATCAATCAAAGGTTGCAAGTAAACACCTATCCCACCTTTTGGATTTCGTGGACCAGGAACAACACAATTCAAAAATATATATGGACTGGTCATCAACATTTAAGGAGGAAGATTATACGGTGTGATAAACACATGCTAACATGAATATGGCACAACACTAACAGAAAAAGGTGAGAAACCATCCACACACAAACCCAACCTAATATTTCGTGGTTCAGCTGCAAAATCTGAATAAGTTGTATCAAAATGTTTCCAAGCCTCTCCATCAAATGGATGACACATGACACCAGGAGGCCTTCTATTTTCACCGTGTCATCTCATATGGGGAGCTGAGCTATTTGATGCATACAACCTCTTCAACCTTGGTATAAGGTAAATAATGCATCTCATTAATAACAATTTTATTTCCTGTATAACCACGCTTATAGCGAGGGTGTTGACAAAACTTACAAGACTCTAGTTGAGAATCATTCTTAAAGTATAACATGCAACCATTTTCATAACAATCCATTCTAATCGAGGATAGACCTAACTTTGACACCATTCTTTTTGCCTTATAGAAAGAATTAGGAACCTCTAAAGCGGGGTCAATTAACTCTTTAATAAGGTCTATCATACAGTCCATTCCTCCTTCAATAATATTCCAATCAGATTTGATACTTAATAATCTAACAGCAACAAACAATTGAGAATGCGAACTCTAGTCAAACAAAGGATGACTAGCAACACACAATTCTTTATAAAAACGGCGTGCTTCTACATTGGGAAAATCTTCTACATTTTCTCTGAATTCAACCCCTTCTTGCATCCCAAAAGCATCATGCACCATTTTTGTCATCCTAATATCTGGATAGTTATTATGCCCTACAGAACTACTACTTTCACCAACAACAAAGTTATTTTGCCCAACTTCTCCATGACTAGTATTCAATCTTAAATATTCTTCATGAAACCCCTTTCTAAAAAGATGATCCCTCACAACCTCTTCTTTTAGAATCTTTGTACCATCACACTTTACATAAGGACAGCGAATCAATCGAAAAACAGACCACTCATCAAGTGTCTTGGCATGTTCAATAAATTGATTGACACCGACCGCATATTCCTCCCTCATGCCCACTCTATTATCATTATTTCATTGATATATCTAGCTATAATCAGATTCCATCTACACAAGCAATCACAATCTTAATTAGTTCAAGACACTAATTCACATTTTCAAGTGACTACCTTAACCATTTTCAAGTTACAAATTCTTATTTTCAGGTGACTTCACTTAACCATTTTCAAGTCACTAATTCACATTTAAAATAAATACACTTAAACATTTTCAAGTCACTAATTCATATTTCAAATAACTACACTTAACCATTTTCAAGTCACTAGTTCACAATTCAAGTCACTACACTTAACCATTTTCAAGTCACAAGTTCATATTTCAAATAAGTACACTTAACCATTTTGAAGTCACTAGTTCACATTTCAAGTGACTACACTTAACCATTTTCAAGTCATTAGTTCACTATTTCAAGTTACTACACTTATCCATTTTCAAGTAACAAGTTCACAATTCAAGTGAATACACTTAACCATTTTCAAGTCACAAGTTCACATTTCAAGTAACTAACCTTAACCATTTACAAGACACTAATTCACATTTCAAGTCACTACCTTAACCATTTTCAAGTAACAAGTTTACATTTTCAAGTCACTAATTCACATTTTAAGTCACTACACTTAACCATTTTCAAGTCACTAATTCACATTTCAAGTCACTACCTTAACTATTTTCAAGTCACTAATTCACATTTCAAATAAATACACTTAAACATTTTCAAGTCACTAATTCATATTTCAAATAACTACACTAACAAGTCACTAGTTCACATTTTAAGCGACTACACATAACCATTTTTATGTCACTAGTACATATTTTCACTTCTAATATAAGTCAAACAGTTCAACAAATTTAATAAAGAAAATAAGTAGAGGCGTCGCTTGTCCCTCTCACACCATATAATCATCACAAAACCTATGGCTTTCAAAACCTTCTACAACAAATAATCCCACCATAACACTACATTTAAAGACTCCAATATAAGAAAATAGAGAAAAATCAACTTACCTTCAAGTAAAGTAATGTTCCAAAATTGCTTTCACAAAAATTGCTCCTTCCTTATGATATGCCTCTTTGCAAATATGTAATTCAAATCTAAAGAAAAAATGTCATTTATGAAAAGAGAAACCACCGGTTAAGAATTTTTTGACACTCAATAACATACTTGGAAATTTTTTAATATTTTTCAATCGTTGATTCTTCCTCCTCCTCTCACTCTCCACCATCTATGGACCCACCCGCCTTTGTCCCTGAAATTCGAAATAGAATTTACACAAAAAATGCAAAAGATACAGATCGGAGGTCTTCACCTTCAGTGGTCAGAAAGAGAGACAAAAACGGAGATGATGTTGTTGCGAGCTGCTGCTATCGGCGTGGTCTGAGACGGAGGCGGAGATGAACCATTGTTGCTGCGTCGGACTTGGTGCGAGCTGCTGCTATCGGCATGGTCGGAGGCGGAAGTGGAGAGGAATTGTTGCTGCTGTGTCGGCTGCTATGTCGGACTGTGGTGAGGAAGATGAACGTTGGAGTGTCGAAGAGTGTAAGTAGGAGTTGGTCGATCGATGTTGTTGTTGTGGGTAATTAGGAAAGGGGTTATAAGGGTAGTTGGGTCGGGTGTGGGAAAAAATTGACAAAACCGACCACAAGTGGTCGGTTTTTGTTAGGAAAAATTAAAAAATATAGAATAAATTGTATTATATTTATAATAAATACAAAAAAATTTAATACGATGTATATAAATTGGATAATTAGTTAATTCATCGTCATACACAAGTGGTATATTTCCTCAATTGTATAATAATATCAATGTATTTCGTATATTAGGATGAATTTTTGGTTAGTTAGCTTTTGAATATGTATTATATACCTCGTAATACAGCGTATTTTATATATAATCTAATGAATTATCGATTAATTAGCTTACTTTATTATAGCTTCAAAAGTATATTATTACGTCGATCGTATGATATCAACGTGTTATTCAAAATACTTGGATAGATTTGGTTAGCTTGCTTTTGACTACTATGTATATATATCACTACACGAGATATACATATATATATACACATATCGAGTGACTAGATCAGGTTCAACATACATACTGTATACATTACATAAACGAGTATATATACTCTGATGAATTATCGATTAATTAGCTTATATTATTATAACTACAATAGTATATATATTAGTTCGTGGATTGTATGATATCAACGTGTTATTCAAAATACTTGGATAGATTCACTTAGCTGCTTTTGAATACTACGTACATCACTACACGAGATATACGTATAAATACACACGTACATTCTATCGACTATCAGGTTCAAAATACGTACTGTATACATTACATACACGAGTATATTACCCCGTAATACAACGAATTTCATACATACTCTAATGAATTATCGATTAATTTAGCTTACGTTATTATAACTTCAACAGTATATATATTATTACGTCGATCTTATGATATCAACGTGTTATTCAAAATACTTGGATAGATTCACTTAGCTTTGACTACTATGTACAACAATACACGAGATATACATATATACACACACACTCTATCGACTATCAGGTCCTAAATACATACTATATATATACATCACATATACGAGTATATTACCCTGTA
Organism: Capsicum rhomboideum; assembly: GCA_031232105.1. Taxonomy (NCBI): domain Eukaryota; kingdom Viridiplantae; phylum Streptophyta; class Magnoliopsida; order Solanales; family Solanaceae; genus Capsicum; species Capsicum rhomboideum. Next base: position 37,820,451 of record CP124719.1, on the reverse strand, counting down.
ATACAACGTATTTTATATATACTCCGATGAATTATCGGTTAGTTTAGCTTATGTTATTATAAGTTCAACATTATATTATTACCTCGAGCGTATGATATCAATGTATTCAATATACTTAGAAAGATTCAGTTAGCTTTTGAATACTACTACATATAGATCACATGCACGAGTATATTACCCCATAATACAGCGTATTCCTTATACTCTAATGAATTATCGATTATTTACCTTACATTATTATAACTCCAACAATATATTATTGTTACCTCAATCGTATGATATCAACGTATTCAATATACTTGTATACATTCAATTAGCTTTTGACTACTACGTAAATAACTACACGCGATAGACGCGTATACATATATATATATATACTCGATGGACAATATATTTATTTTATTGAAACATAAGTAAAAAATAAGAATTGTTTTTTATGTTATTTATTAATTTTATTTAATATTTTTTAATTTATTTTTAATATTTTTACAAAAACCAACCACAAGTGGTAGGTTTTTCTTAATTCATTTTACAGAAATTGACCACTTGTGGTAGTTTTTTTTAACTTTAATTGATTTTTATTATTATTAAAAAATAAACCGACCACACGTGGTCGGTAAAATTTTAAAAAATATATTTAATATATTTTAATAATTTACATTTTTTATTTATTTTATTTATATTAATTTTTTGGGAAACCAAAAACCGACTTTATAAAATATTTTTTATTTTTTTTTAATCTAAAACCGACCACAAGCAGTCGGTTTTTGTAAAATAACTTTCACAAAGATTAAATATATTTTGTATAAAAAATTAAAAAGAATTTTTAAATAATTATTTTATTTATTTTTTGTTATTACCGACCACAATTGATCGGTCTTAAGGAATTATGTTTTCCCTGATTAATTTAATTACTTTCCCACAATTTTAAAATATAAAAACAGACCACTTGTGGTCGGTTTTTGATTAAAAAAAATTTAAAAATAAATTTAATGAAAAACCGACCACATGTGGTCGGTTTTTGTGAGACCACAACTTGTGGTCAGTTTTTCTGTTTTTTTTAGTAGTGATAGCGAAGGATACGTGGGGAATGGTGAACCCCAAAAATTTATAGATAAAAAGGAAGCTTTCCTGTGATGTCTCGGGTAGTGCATCGTGGTTATGTTTCCCATGTGGCAAAGGGGTGATTCACAAAAGAAGACGACGTTTTGTTCCTATAGATGAAAAAAAAGGCAAGGCATTTTCAGTTGAGATCCTCTTTTATCTTTAGTCTTTTGGGAGCAACTAAGCGTAGCACCCCAAAAGACGGAGGGACTATCTATATGGGTAGTTAGCCCAGGGAAACGTAGCACTAATAGAGGGACCAGCTTGAGGTTCGGATGCAATATGGAATGCATGGGATACGAGAAGCCTCACTCAAGATAGCATCGATAGAAGCGTTTTCTCATACTAGATAAGACTCAATGGATTGTCAACTACAGTGACATGTCACAAAGGAGAAACAAGAGACAAGTTTCTTAGGTCGCTCAGGTATACAAACAAACTCATACAGAGCTGAGCAGTGCAGGAATATTAGCTGGCTCACTAACCGATCAAACACGTGGTGCAATGGCATATATTTTAGTACATTAGGGATCTATTGTCAAACTTTAATTGGCCAAGGCCTCATGTCGTAACCTATAAATATAGTCGCTCTCATTCACTTGTAAAGGCATCCTGACTCCCCCTCTCTTACTGAAAACAATAGATTTCTTGGTCTCTAAACATTTTTTATTCTTCACAGTTTTTCTTGCTTTGTGTTTGTCTTGCTTTGTCGATAGCTTGGATAGCTAGGAGGTGATCTTGAATGCACATATTCACTCCGGACTTACTTAGATTTGAATTCTTTACATTGTTTATTTTGCTTATATTATACTTTGTTTGTTTCCGTTATCGCCAAGCAATCAAACTACTAGTAAATCAAATCTAAAATAAGGTTAGATCGTAATGCATGCTCGTGACTCACCTACAAATTAAAGTGTACCAAATCCTGGTATACAATGCTAGATAACATCTCTTCATTTTCATACATTGGTACTTTTTTTTACGTGGAAATGCTCAAAATGACTACTTTTCTCATATTGAGAATAATTTACGAATTGAAGAAGGATGACATGCATGTGAGAAATTTCATCTGCTTTGCCAAGCAAAAGCATGGGAGAGACATCCCTTCTTTCTAAATGTAATCGAATCTTCACCCATAAGGGTTACTCAATACATTCATTATCGATCGTGCCCCTTATGCCTTGATCAACACATAATTTTGTAATGGTTGATACATAGGATCGTGATCTCATGAGGGTAAGCTAATCCCAAATATCGATTCTCGCTTTGAATTGCGTCAACAACTTATCTGGAAAGTTGTGAGAAGTTGGGATTTACTAGTTATCACTAACTATCCATACATGGTGAATTCATTTTCGATTACTTGTCATATCATAAGAGTTAGTGATGACATGACAAACTCAACTAAATGAGGGTTCGAGCATATCAAATACTCTATTGGTTAATTTGAGATAGTATAAAAGCAGAGCGACAACGTCTTCTACATTGCTTGAGAATATATTTGTCCTCATTGGTTTTGTAAAGAATTTCAAAGGGGTTTATAATGTCATAGATGATTTCATTTATAGTATTTATTATGCACTTTATATTATATATATATATATACACACACACATTATATACATTTTTATGTACTAGTTTAGTGTACGTTCGTTGCACGTGTGTTTTACATCAATCAATTAAACTATATACACAAGAAGAACTTCATTATTAAAAATTAACAATTAACGTTAAAATAAATGTTAAATTTATTTAAATTATATAAATAAATATTATATCAGATCATCAAATTCAAGACATAAATAATAATAATAATCAAATTAAAGGATAACCTAACAACAAATTTACCGAGAAGTCATACTTGTATGAGATGGTTAGATGCTGCAAAACTAAAACAAAAAAATCAATTAGATTTAGCCGACACACAAGGATTGTAACCCCGTAAGTATTCTACCATGAAAAACAATTCCATTATTTATAGGTGAAAAAAATAACTAATCCTAACTTTTATCCAATGAAAAAAGTAGATATTTATTATAATACTTAAAAAAAATAAATTATAATAGTGTTACTATATTTTCTTTTTTCCTGATTATAATTTTTTTTTAACAAAAAGAAATCAACGCGGGCAAGTTGAAGACTACTCTTAAGAAGGAATAACTTCTTTTCCAATTATACATTTTTTTAAAAAAAGAAAAGAAATAGAAAACTTAACCGTATATACCATTCTATATATTTCTTCCCATATATTCTAGGACTCATATATTTATTTTTCAAAAGTTTTTCCCATATATTTTAGGAGTCCTTAATTTAATAAAATAATAATTGAAGGAAAATAGTAAAAAAATAATTTTGTCTAAAGCATAGACTTTTAATGAAAGGCAAAAAGTTCGAATCAATTTTCTAAGGGTCTTCACACTTTTAATGTATTTAATGTATTGTAGATAATAAATATGTAACTACTGTATACTCAGTGTATAATATATATACACCAATTATATACATTTTATACAATTATTATACACATATTATACATATTTTAGGAATATTTCTTGAAGGCAATGATCGAAAATCTCCATCTCAGCGAGGTTGACAAGCTAATGTTTAAATTAACTAATGATTCAACCTTTCCGAAAATCAAATCACTCAAAATGACTAATAAGGGATCTTAAATTGGTTTGCTATTATGTGATGGAGAACGAAGATTTTGTATATGACTTTTAGTGGTGTTTCAAGGTGTGGAAGGGATGAGGGTGGTATCACTGGTGGTTGACAACATTTTCAGGTGGTGAGACAGATAAGGGGTGGCAGCGATGAAAAGGTCATAACCAGTGTCGCCTCTGTTTTTGTGTTTTGCGCCATAATACTCCGGCCGATGGTAGCTCCGGGGTGACAACTAGTGAGAAAAGAGAGACTAAAGTGAAGATGGAGACTGCAACTAGTGGTTGGCGTCGGCATGGGCGAAAGAGACACAAGAGAGAAAAAGGAGCTAGAGTGTTCGATTGTCAGAACAAAGAGGATAAAGTGAGCGGTGAAATTTTAGGATCTGCCTATTATTTGTCTTTATTTTGAGCCTAAAGTGTACATTTAAATTGTTGGCAGCTACATCATGTCCTTTTCCCTTCTTTGAGGAAATTTAAGAAATAGTGGCATTTTGAGCTCTAGTTACTAATCATTGCGACATTTTCACTAACCACCAAAGGTAGCAATAGTTCAATATATTAATTTGCTCTGCTTCTATTATATCTGTTCGCTTTGCATCAGAACGAATTATACACTTATACAGAAAAAATCAATACAACTCTAAGCGAATAAATACAAAGCAAAACAGATAAAATTGAAACTTTCTCTATATATGTGTTAATAGTTTTTTTTTTTAAATAAAAAATTATCGCTATTTTAAATAACTATATGTATATGTTTGCTCTATCACATAATTTTCTTTCTTTCAATTCAATTCATCACGCCATCAGATTTGCTCCAGGCCAACTCCTTAAACATGTTCAACTTATTGTTTGACTATCATAAACTTCAAAACATTGAGAAGCAAAATGTTACAATCTTTCTAGATAGAAGGCTTCCTTCTAGCTAGGTTTATTATATAAACATGCACTTAGAAAATTCTATTACAAACGTACATTCTTCTATAAATAAAAAATAATAACATTACCAAAAACAATTGCCTACATAAGCCTTGAGAGTAGTTTCAGCTTTCTTGCCTGCCTTAGTTCTAGCACAAAATTTTATGTACTCGAGATTATCAAATGGCTTATACAATAAAGGGTGCTCTTCATCATCAACAAGTTCTTTTGGAGCCTCTATAATGTAACCTGGTTTAGATGTTGAAAATAGTCCAATAGAGTATCTCTCAAAATTTTCCAGACAATATTACTCGATGACTGGGAGAATGCACTCGACCATTTGAGCATGCCTGGAAAAAATATATATAGAATAGTGGTTTTGCTAATATTAGCAACAAAAAAATTTCGACTTTTTAAAACTTTAATATTTTTACAAATGTCATACTACTATAGGCAATTGTACATGAAAAATAGGATAGCAATTACTTGAAAAGTAAAAGATATATATATATTTGATATTAAAATTATTTTTATGTATACATAGTAGATGTTGAATTACCAACAACAAGGGTTGTAGTGGAGTGGTAAGTACTCCTTCATCCGTAACCAGAAGTCTCAGGTTCGAGTCCCCCTAGGTACGGGTTCGCCTTTGTTAGGGAGTGCTTTACCACCCAATGTGGGACTTCCTGGCGCGAATCCGAATTTAGTCGAGCTCCAATGTGGGTACCTGACACCGAGTGGGAAACCAGTAAAACAAAGTAGATGTCGAATTCGCTTGACTGATCTTTGTATATTTATATTTTGAATCTCCTTAGTGAAAATCCTGATCTACCACTTTTGAAACAATATGTAAAGTTTAATATTGTCTATAACATGCATGACCCTACCCATCATAAGTTTACAAGATTATAACCAACTTATTTTAGTTAATAAAGTTGCCAAGATACCAAATAAGTTTTCTTTTGCATGTCACTTTCACAACACGATTATGACATAGAGAGAAAATATTTTTAATTTCTTCAAAGACACAAATTAAATCCAAAATGCAAATTAAGGCACTTACATGTAAAGAATCAGCAGCGACGACTATGAATGAGTTTGGTGAGATTTCAACATCAATCCACTCATGTCCATCTTTGGTGAGAACTTGTAATCCATCCACTTGATTTTGACATAAAATTGTTAAAACATTTTTATCTGTGTGAGAAACGAGTCCAAGTTTGCTATCAATGGATAGAGGTGCTTTATACTTGGAAAAACGAAGAGGATAGTGCGTTGATTTCATGTGGTCCTCTATATACTTCGCCATCCCTAAACTTTCCAAAATCATCCTTCTTATTATTTGGTCGAATTCCGCTAAGTTCTTTGAGTAGTTCAGCACAAGATTTCTGCCATGAAAGTTTTATCTTTAGTGATAGGAACATATTTATAAATAATAATAGGGATAATTGTATACATAAATATACCTATAATATGTATAAATATACATTAATCGTTGTATATGTTTTATAGTACTTTAGCTAGCATCCGTAATTAATTTTGGTCGATGGCCAAAATGAAAAAAGCCATTTATAATACAATCAAACCTCTCTATAGTGACAACATTTGTCCGAAAATTTCATGGATGGTCTAAGAGGTGCTGTTATATATGTATATTGACATTTGATGTTCAGATCTCATTTAGCTGTTATAAACAAAAATATGCAAAATTAGAAAGAGCATGAATGTGAAAAAGGCAAACATTAGTAGTCTTTTCCTTGTGAAGTTATGAAATAGCTGCACCATTTATATGCAATATTATCCTTTAAATTAGATATTCATACTTGAAATTTACTGTGTGCATGACATTAATGATGATTACCATAAATATTTTGATATTTTGTTTTGTACATAATATATTTCTTACAAAAGATCAACGTCATTCATATTATAGAGAGGTAATTTTACAAAGAGTGTACCACAATGATAAACGTCATTAATGTTATAGGTAGGATGTTGTTATAGAAAAGTAAAATATAAAATGAAAAATCGGTTCAGGAGAAAATCAGGCCGCTATAGTGAAATGTTATTATAACGAGATGACGTTATAGAGAGGTCTGACTATATTCACAAAGCACCGTTCAGTTCAAGTTCATACCGTCTAGCGTACAGTACAGTAGGAAAAAATACTGAAACTATTGGTCTTAATTAACATCACTCAGTTCAAATTCATACCGTCTAGCATACAGTATAGTAGGAAAAAATACTGAAATTATTGGTCTTAATTAGCATCACTACATCTTGACTTGTTAACCAACAAGGTTGTATCATGTATGCCTACAGCGACGGAGTCATTATTTTTTAATTTATGAGGTTTGAATTATAACTTTTTTTGTTTATTGAGTATTGAGTTTTGAATAGATTAGTTATATATATTAGATAAATTTCTTAAAATAAATGTAAGATTTGAATTAAAGTTAGAGAATTCTGCTGAACCCATAACTACAATGCTGCCTCAGCCCCTGCATGGCAATTCGTCGTCAATAATATGAAAGAGTAGCACAAAAATTCAATCTAGAAATCCTGCACAAGTCTATATGACATGGGAGCCTTCAGAATTCCTTGTTTCAAGTATTATCGTTATCCTTCCTAAGTAACACTATTCACATGCTTTATTGGATCATAAACGATTAACCACGCCTGTGAAGGGGCGTATCGTGTATATAACTAAGTAATAATTAGTTATTAGAGTACGAAGTTCATTCCGACATCAAGTTCATCTACATAGTAACCAGACATGAATAGGGGTGGGGAAGACAGAGAGACAAAGACCTAGAGACAACATAGAAAAATTCTATAAAGCACTGGATGATGAAGATGATGAAGATAATGAAATTTCATAAACAAGAAGATATATGCTCCTTCTTTTTCAGTTTGTATGACATCTTTTTGGACTATTTCCAAAAGATCAATGCAACTTTTATATATAATTTTATTTTTCAATTCCAACATTCAAGATTGAAAGGGTATTTTGGTTTTTAGGTAATTTTTCTTGAACTTTGTGTTTAGTCAAACTAAAACACACAAAGTGAAATGAAGTATAATTACTAAGTGGAAAAATTACCTAAAATTTGAATTTCCCTCTGGCCACGAAATTTGGGTGAAGAACTGTACTATTTCAGGAACAAAGACATCTTCAATACCAAAGATTTCAAAGTATTGCATCTTTGGATTTGGTCCTAAGTAGCCATGTAATGACTCTTCTCCACAATTCTTCACTTTGGTCTCTAAAGGAAAATCAAAAAGCTTTTCTAACTCATTGTACAAGGCTACCTTCATTTCCCAGGGAACTTTATTATGCAAAGCCTCAAAGCAGCCAAATTCTTCTAAAGATTTGAAAACTTGGTTTCTTGTTGAGATCCATTGAGCACTGTTTGGCTGGAGATCTGAGAAACAGAAATCTATAGTGGGAAGTTTGATCTTTTCAGAACCCATTGTTTCCTAGAAGATGTTTGTGTTTCTTGTTTCTCTTCATTTGGTGAGTATTTAATAGGAGTTTGTGGGATTTAAAATATTACTTTGGGTGAACTTATATTATCCTATCTTTTGAACTTTTTGCATACCTAAAATCATTTAATAATCTTAATCATAAAATTTTTAATCAAAATTATCATTCATGATCTCTCCTTAAATGTATTGATCTAGTATTGGAATAGAAGACAAAAGTAATAAATGAGATTTTTGAGCAAATCAAGTTTACCAAAATAATCAAACTAGTATTTATGGTGAAGGACGAAGAAGTAATTTGCCAACTAGTGGCGATTTTTCTCTCTCCTAAAAAATTCAGAACCCTAGCCCCACCGTCGCCGCTGGCATGGCGAACTGGACACTGGTCAGTCCATCGTGGCTGACCAAGTGTTTTCTCTTACTTCCCCTACCAATTTCTCAGAGTTATATCATGCTAATTCCCCTAAAAAGCCATGTTTGCCTAATGAGCCTACGAGATTGCCTAGCATTGACAATATTGAGGGATAAAGTGTTAACGAAGTGTTTATGATGATTTAAATAAATCCAAAGTGAAGTATGTTGACCTTATAAAGCCTAATGTCAATGCACAACAAGATAACAAAATTGTATGTGACTCAATTACAATGAAGCCGGTGGAGTACAAGAATGGGGTATCATGAGTCGCATGGACGGCGGAAGAGGTTCAAAATATGAATGTCATCGAGGACTTACAACTTGCAGTGATCGGTAAATTTTCATATGGATGACATGAATTGGAAGATCTTAGAACTCAAATACCAAAGCAATGTAAGGTGAAGGGTGACTGCAAAATTGGATTGTTTAGGCATAGACATATTTTGATGAGATTTAACCTAATGGAAGGCTTTGTAAATATGATGTCTAAGAATGTCTATTATATTAATGCGAAGGATGGAGTGACATATTAAATGAGACCCCTCATTTATGATGTCAAGTTTAAACCTAGTGAAGAGACAACCCAAGTAATGGCTTAAATATCTTTTCCTGATCTCTTGCCCCCCTCTTGTGTGAAGGAATCATTATTTTCATTAGCAGTTGCTATGCCAAAGACTATCCACCTAGATGTGGCTATAATAAATAAGACCCGTCCTTGTTGTTTGAGGGTTAAGGTCCAAGTGGACTTGGCTGCAAAGTTACCAGAATATGTAGAGCTTAAGGTACTGAATAGTAAGACTAATGAAGCAAGAGTTCAAAAGATAAAGATAAAATATGATTTGTTGTAAAAATATTGTCATACTTGTAACCTACAAGGACATGAGGAAGCTAAACGCAGGAGTTTACATTCTGAATTAAGAAAGGAAGCTAAGGAAGAATGGCATGAAGAGGAACAGAGCAAAGATAAGGAGCAAACTACAGTTCCTACACAAAGAAGAGTAATAAATGGCAAGATGGTTGCTGCAAGATGGAATCCCACCAATCAAAGATTTAAACTTGATAAAGGCACAACTAAATTGATAAATGAGGAATCTGGGAAGGCTATGATGAATAACAAAAGGGTTACCACAACAAATTCTTTTGATGCACTACAAGATGATGAGGTGGAGGATTGAGTAAATGGAAAAGATGACAGGGTGATGAATGAAGATAACAAGGAAGAATTGGGCAAGTCTGAAGCAGAGTTACAGAAGCAGCAGTGTGACAATCAAAAGGTGGAGAAATGGGGTGATATTGACTAACAACAATCACATCATGGTACTATTAAAGATGATGCAAAAGTACATGCAACACATGATAACAATAGCAGCAACAACAATAAACTCACACATGAAAGTGGAAGTGTAGCAACAGATGCAACAATGCGCAGTAATGAAAATAATTGTTTATAGTCCTCTAGAGATGAGGAGTTTGTAGTCACTACTCAGATTTCCAAGGAGTCTTCGGGAGCAGACTTATGCATTAGGAAGGCTGAATCACTGGTAGAGAAAGCAAGTTCAATGGAAATACAATTATCACCTACAATCAGCAACACAACAGTTATGGAAATAAGTCAAGGGGAGGTGGACATTAAGAGGGAATTGGCATAAGCCACTTACCATGAACCCTTGCTGGTTGATCATTCAAATGCTTTTGATACAGTAGAGGGGATGGTAGGTTCATATCCAGAAATTGACTGCAGTAACTTGTTGCTGGATTATCCTTCAAATAAGGGAAAAGGGACGCATCATGATTTAGTACCAGCCTATACAAAATTAGCACCAGTTAGAGCTTTACATAAATTAGTGTCACATCAAATAGAGGCTGAAATTATACAATCGCAGGTTTCACAGCAGGTAGAACCAGGAGAAGATAAGGAAGAGGAAAATTGTCAGAAGAAGGAACTGCAAGTGTTGAATAATGCCGATTTTTCACTACAATCAGTATAAAAAACATTCAAAGGGAAGATAAAGGGGGAGAATATGCCTACAAGGGTTAATCCCAAGAAGAGTATGAAAGAAAGTTTTAAATGAAGATGAAAGCATTGTTTTGGAATGTGAGGTCTGTCGCGCCCCATTTTTCTCGCGAAAAGCGGAATTCAATGTGACAACTCTTTTAAGAGGTTTAAAAGAGAAGAGTCACCACCTAACGAATTAAGGTGCGTTAGGTCACCATTCTAGATTAATTGTGAACTTATTTTAATAGTCTACGTCAACGAGAAATTCGGGTAGGAGTTTAGGTTACCTCGAAAGGAAGGTGTTAGACACCTTTTGAGGTCCACAAATGTGGGTCACGGCCGAACTTCTATATTACGTGGGGATTCTATGTCATAAGCAAGGTCAATTATTTTATTAACTTAATATTAACTAGGTGTTTAAACATGAAACTTCTATTTTATCACAATTAATAGCTAATTAAGTGATAAAACCGTTAAGCACGCAAACAAAATATGGATCAGAAAAGCAAGGAGAAAGAATGGACACAATTATATAGTGAAAGATTTATTAAATAATAAACCTAAACTACCCCAGACAATTAAAACATTCAAAAAAAATAAAATAAAGAAAAAACAAAGCTGATTCAGGGTGTTAGTTTTGTCCTATTCGGATCAGCGCCCAGCTTATTAACGAGTGACAATGTCGCATATCGCATTGTCGGATTTTGCTCGGGTCAACTTCCATCATGTTCGTCTATCCCTTACCTAATTAGTTATTAAGCCTAAAAGCGTTCTATAGAAAACGATAAAACTAACGTTCCCTAAAATGTCTACCCGTCCCAACTTAATGTCCAAGAGGCATTGGACTTACTATTTTGGATTTAGGTCTAGACAAAAGAACTCTTAGGTTGCCTAATTATACTCGGGAATTCGCGTCAAACAAAACAAATAGGACTAGCAATTAGCACGTAAAGGTTTCAAGCAAGCCTCTTGATTAATTAAAGTTGATTAGGTGATAACATGCTGAAAAGACAACTATTCGTTTTACATAATTGAGACCTATAAACATGATTTCTAAGAGAGGGGTCTTAATTAACGTGCCAAAAATTAAATTAATATACTAAATATTAATTTAAATATGCCGTAAATTTGTTTAAATATGCAAGGATTTAATTTAAATGTGTAGGAAATTGATTTTGAATATGTAAATTTGTTTTTATTAAATATGCAGGAAATTTTATTAAATATGTAAGAATTTGATTTAATTGTGCAGGAAATTATTAAAGGTGCAACAAATTAATTAAAGTATGCAGAAATTTATTTTTTATTTGCAGAAAATTATTAAATGTGCAGAAAATTAATTAAAGTATGCAGAATTTTTTATTTTTTATTTTTTTTTGCAGAAAATTATTAAATATGCAGAAAATTAATTAAACTGTGCAAAAATTTATTTTAATTTGCAGAAAATTATTAATGAATGCTGGAAATTAAATAAAATGCTGAAAGTTAATTTTTAAGTGCTGGAAAATAATCCAATAAGCTGAAAATTATTATTTCAAATGCTGAAAAATAATTTAATATGCTGGACATTAGTAATAATATGCTGAAAATTAATAAGATTCATAGAAAAATTAAAAAATCATGCCAAAAAATAATCAGAATGCTAAAATTAATAATGATATGGCAAAGACGAACGAAACATGTTAGAAATTATTTAAACACAATTAATTTGAATCGACATGCTCGAAATTAATTAAATAGGTTGATAGTTAATTAATGATCCTAAGACATGATTTCTAAGCGATAAAAAAAATCAATTAGCATGATGAAAATTAATTAGAAGTCCTAAAATGTTTTGCCTAAGTGATAAAATAATTAAGTCACAAAATTCCCCGCCCCCCATAAGCAGTCTTCCATAATCTTTCATTACACAGAGGGTTTATACAAAAATTATTACAAGCCAACTAATCAAAAATATGAAAATCTAAACTAAATGGCTTTGTGAGCCAATTGGTCTCATCCTTTCCGAATCCCTGGCAACTATCCAGTCAGTCCCAAATGAATCTATGTTTTAGATTTCTGTCAACACAAATACATATACACATGTCGTCTAACATGAAGGATCAAATATGGAAAGTTAAATGGCTTCCAAAGTCATGGTCTCAAGGTTGAAGTCAAAATAGTGAAACCCCAAGAAGACTTCCTTTTGTTATTTCACTTAGCGCTACGATTTTCTAGGCTATTGAAGGCAGCAAAAATATAAAGTCACAATGAATACACTTCCCACGAACATGGTGTCTAGCCTTAAGGTATCAGAACAAATACACTCAAGCTTGAATGTGATTCAAGTAAGCAATACGTACCATGACAATCCATATATAAGATCAAATAAATAAAAACATGCAAGTCATCGATTCTTATAAATAGGGTATCTAAAATACTATGCATACTTTAATTAAATAGGGAGAAGAAGCACATAACAGTCAAACTTGAACACGATAGATTGCAATTGTTCATGACGTCCACATTCCTCATAAAGAACTAAAACATATTCCAGTCAAAGAAACATACTTACTCGCTTTAAGGCATTCAGATTTCTCCATTTAACTAAAAGCAAAATTTAAACTAACACAAATATCGAATGCATCGTCAAGGGGACTAACCAGTGATAAGCAGAATAAATACGAGAAGGACAAAACCAACAGTCTCCGTAGTGCACAATATGAGAACGGTTAGCAGCCACTAAGTGAAAAGAATGTCTAGAAAACCAACTTCTTTAAACAACACAATATGAGAGCTTTTAACATATAAATCAGAGAAGGAAAAGTGGTAGCCGAAAAAGTGTATGTCCAAGTCTGTTTAAAAGAGAAGTGGGAGTGTCCACCTGCCCTTCAATAGTGAGGAAAGGGTTTCTTATATAGCATTAAGATCCCAATTAACAAAGGATAGTAGAAGGAAGGAAGATAATAACAAATCAGCCAAAAATCACTTGACTCAATCAATTAGGTGTAAAATGATCAAAGTTTACCATAATTAATCAATCAACAAAGTTGTCTCAATTCAAATAACGAAAGGAAAATCAAACAACCAACTGAAAGTATGCTAGATTTTACATAATTATGCAAGTACTAAAACCTATCCAACTCTTTAAGGAGAGAAGATCAATCTAACATAGTGAGGACATGACCCTATTTCCTTAATTAACGAGTATTAACATGTAAATTAAAGCCAACTTTACCATAAACTAGCAGGTAATTAAGCTATCACACGCTAATTAAGGAAACAAATATGAGAAGGTGAGAGTCATAAAGATCTTACTTAAGCAATCAAATCGTTTCACCCCAAATCAGTCCAAGATTACCAAACGAGTCAAAATTCAAAAGTTGTCATAATTCAAATTCAGTTGAAAGGGAATAACCGAATCAAGATTAATAAAATTTTGACTTGATTTAAAGATAGTTGTAATCACCAATACTCAGATTTAAATACAGAATAAACAAAATGATTCCCAAAGTATAGAGAGTAGAATTAAACTTAATAACTAAATTAATATCAACACCAAGGTCCCAAAGTCTGTCAGGAAATAAACATATTTAGATAATACCAAGAAAAGCATACCAGTGACGCGCTAGTCTTAAGAAACTTCGGGGGATTAAACAGAGACAGAAACGGAGTGGATAACTTCATACCATCTTAAAAATAGCATAACCGTGCGATACTTGATAATGGAATGCGACAGCCTCATACTTGAATCTTAACGTCCTCTCATCTTCACTGGAAAGAAATCGAATAGGGGTTTTCAAATTTTGAGTGGAGAGGTAGAGGGAAAGACGCACCGTGTTTATTATTTTCCACTGGCCATAGGTGGCCGGTGGTGATGTGGTGGAGCAGTGGATATAGTGGTTCACCGGTGGGAGGCGACGGCGGTGGAGTAAGGGAGAAGAGTGGCGGGAGAAGCTGAGAAAGAAGAGATGATATGGGAATATGGGGGTTTATTTGGATGGAGAAAAGTATAGGGGTTCGTCGGTGATGGAGAATGGCGGCGGGTCTATTTTGGTGGCCTATCGACTCGTGGTCCGTCGGAGAGACACGGGTGCCGGCGAGAAGAGAGACGGAGGGACGGAAGGGGTCCGCCATTCATTGGTGGAGACTTTTCGGTGGTGCGATGGTGGACCTCGAGGTAGATGATAGAGAAGGGGCGGGTGGCGGCTTGTGGTGGTGATAATGGTTAGGGTTTTTTAGGGTTAGGTTTAATTAAAAAGAAAAGAAAAGGGGATCTGATTTGAGCCGTTAGATCATATTTGATCTACGGATGAGATTATAATTAGAATATGAGTCGGGTTATTGGGTTGCAATTGGGTCATCAAAAATTGGGATTTAAAATTGGGCCAGATTAAGCTCAATTTAGGCTAAAATTGACATTAATTGCGTAAAAATCAGGCTAACAATTAAATAAATTGGAGAAATTGAATTGAATTAGACTGATATTTAATAAATATAGTAATAAAATAGTAAATATATAGTAAGACACTAACAAAAGTAATCGATGTCATAAAATCATTATTTTGTAATTAATATATTATTTGAAATTGACGGTAAAAATAGTTTAAAATAAATTAGGTGCCTATAAATGCTATAATAATAATAATAATAATAATAATAATAATAATAATAATAATAATAACAACAATAGTAATGGAGCACGTGTTTGTAATTTATGAGTATGCATATTTATGGAAATAATTTAATAAGTATTTACAAAGTTATATTATATTTAATTAGTAAATTATATATTATATAAGAAAAATAAAAGATTAAATGCTAAAAAAAATAAATTGCATACCTTGAGATCACGAATACGAAAGGTCGGAATTTATTTGATACCAAAACTAATATTTTTGATAAAATAATAGCCCGGGAGGAATATCGGGAGGTTAAAATTGGGTGTCAACAGCTGCCCCTTTGTTGCTTGAGAATGATAGAAGAATTGTCGAGCAACGAACGTTGACGTAGTAGCCAATTTTGTCCGACCGAAAGGATGGTTTGCTGGAGTAAAATACAAAAGGGAATTTGTCAAAATGGTGGGGCCGAGACTTGGTTTCAAGTCGCCTACATATCTCGAATTTTATGAGAATCAGGTCGTGTGTAGTTCTGGATTTAGGAACGAACAATATTCTGAAAGAATGCCAATGATACGGTATACGGGCAACAACAAAGGTAGTATGAGTCGATGAGATTGGAGTGGGTAGAATTCAAAACAGTAGTTGAATGAGAAGTGTGAGAATGGGAGGTGAATATATTTCAAGCTGTATTAGTGTGACTGAAAGAAAGTGAAGTTGTATCTCGAAAATGGGAGTGAGAGTTACTCCCGTTTTTAACTCGTTCTTCTTTCGTTACCTGCGCCCTTTCTAGCATAACTAGATAAAAATGATTAGAGCATCTGAATAAATGATGCTTAATTGTTGTAAATATTTAAACATGATGCAATTTCCCTTTTTGACCATGAGCATTTGCTTTAAAACTGAAAAGATGATGTCTTAGGGCCAAGATAGCGAAAGGTAAATCCTAAGGCCATGAAATGATGTCTGCAGGCCATGAAAATGACGCCTTTATACTATGACGCCTTTGGAGTATGATAAACAGAAAGTAAATCCTTAAGCCATGAAATAATGTCCGCAGGCCATGAAAATGATGTCTTTAGACCATGACGCCTTCGGAGCATGATAAGCAAAAAGTAAACCTTTAGGCCATGAGATGATGTCCTCAGGCTATGAAGATGATGCCTTTAAACTATGACACCTTAGGGTAATTATATAATGATTAAAGAGAGCGTATCTGTCTTGAGTAGCAGAATGTGTCGTTGAGTGATTTGAGTAGCTTGGTCTGTAGTAGTTTGATGTGGTTCAGCAACTTGATGCAACTTGTATGCTTGATTGATGATTTTGCAGGTGCAATGTAATGCGAACTCTTACAGGAGCCATGTAATGTAGATTTCTGTGGATGCCTTGCGATGTGGACTCTTGCAGGAGCCATGCAATGTAGATTTCGATAGATGCACTACGATGTGTACTCTTGCAGGAGCCATACGATGTTGATTTCTATGGATGCACTGCGGTGTGGAATCTTGTGGGAGCCATACAATATTGACCCTTGTAGGAGCCGTGCAATGTAGATTTCTGCAGATGCACTGCAGTATGGACTCTTGCGGGAGCCATACAATATGACCCTTGCAGGAGTCGTGCAATGTAGATTTCTGCAGATGCACTGCGGTGTGGACTCTTGCAGGAGCCATACCATGTTGACTCTTGCAGGAGCCATGCAATGTAGATTTCTGTAGATGCACTGCGGTGTGGACTCTTGTAGGAGCAATGCAATATTGATCCTTGCAGGATCCGTGCAATGTAGATAGGGTAGCTTAGCTGTTTTTCCCATGTTGATAATAGAGTAGTTCATGCAACTGTACTTGTTATCCTGAACTCAAAGAAAATTATAAGTTTGTAAAAAGGGAAGGTTGATTTGTGCCTCTGCTATAACCGGCGTGCTTCCTCATTGCTTGATATCGTGGACCGATAATAGGCTTCGTCTGGATTTTCACTTAGGTAAAAAATAAAAACAGGCTTAAAAATCATGTTTTGAAAATATTTGCTCTTGAAAAAAATGAGAAATGAAAAATGTTATTGTACGGGAGATTAAAATATTATTGAATCATTGATTATGATATGTTTCGAGACAATGCAACTTCTTATAAGAGAATATCTTTTTGTCTAGAAATATTTGGTCTTCAAAAATTTCTGCACTAGTGTAGATTTGATTGCTTCGGTAGGTGAAGGTTACTTGCTATGAATTTTTGAGATTTCCTTAAAGATTCTGCCCCAGTATCATAGTTGCATGAATGCTATCCCATGGAATTTTTGAGGCCCTCTCAAAAATTCTTCCCCAGTTATATGCTTATAAGGGGAAACAGTAGAATTTTATTATGATAGGACCGAACTCCAAAGGAGCGCCTATGTATCCCTCTTAAACGGGAATCAGGTCAAACGTAGTTCCAATTACAAGGTAAGAAGGTATGAAATAAACCTTAAACATAATATATCTTAACAACATCTGAATTGATAGGCTTGGACCAAACTTTGCGATATATTTATGCAAGTATGAGTGCTCTTCCTGTCAAAATTTGATGAACCACATAAGGGCCTTGCCAATTCAGTGCTAATTTTCCTTTTGCTTCATCCTGATGTGGAAAAATCCTCTTCAGAACCAACTGTCTGGGTGAGAATTATCTCAGTTTAACCTTCTTGTTGAAAGCTTTGGCCATTCTATTCTGATAGAGTTGACTGTGATAGACTGCATTTATCCTCCTTCCGTTTATGAGTGCCAGTTGCTCGAATCTACCTTGTACCCATTCAGCGTTGCTCAATTCTGCTTCCTAAATGATTCTGAGAGAGGGTATTTCTACCTCAGTTGGTATCATTGCTTCATTACCATAAACCAAAAGATAAGGTGTGGCTCCTGTAGAAGTTCTGATTGTAGTGCGATATCCTAGCAGGGCAAAAGGCAATTCATGCCAATGATTGTAATTATCAATCATCTTTCGAAGTATCCTCTTGATGTTCTTATTGGCAGCTTTCACCACTCCATTTATTTGTGGTCGATATGCTGTGGAGTTTCGATGCTTGATCTTGAACATCTCACATGTTGTTCTCATCAAATCACTATTGAGATTGGCACCATTATCTGTAATGATAGACTTAGGTACTCTAAATCAACAAATAATGTGATTTCGAACAAAATCATCTACGACCTTCTTTATGACTGACTAATGAGAAGTGGCTTCAACCCACTTAGTAAAGTAGTCAATTGCAACAAGAATAAACCTGTGTACATTGAACGCAGCTGATTCAATATGACCAATGACATCCATGCCCCAAGCTGGGAAGGGCCTAGGGGAGCTAGTGACGTGGAGTTCATTGGGAGGAACTCAAATCATATCGGCATGAGTTTGGCATTGATGAAATTTTTGCACATAATGAATGTAATCGATCTCCATATTCAACCAAAAGTAACCTGATCTCAATATCTTCTTTGCCAACATAAATCCATTCATGTGAGGACCGCATGTTCCAGTATGTATCTCCTAAATCAACCTGGACACTTCCCTAGCTTCGATGCATCTTAACAAACCCAAAGCGAGAGTCCTCTTATACAGGATTTCTCTATTTAAAAAGAAATGATTGGCTAACCTTTGAATGATGCGCTTCTGGATACTCGTTGCATTCTCTGGATAATCTCCATTCTTTAGATAACCTTGTATATCAGTATACCATGGTTTTCCATCCCACTCTTCCTCTACAGAAAAATAATA
Source organism: Capsicum rhomboideum (assembly GCA_031232105.1). Classification (NCBI taxonomy): domain Eukaryota; kingdom Viridiplantae; phylum Streptophyta; class Magnoliopsida; order Solanales; family Solanaceae; genus Capsicum; species Capsicum rhomboideum. Next base: position 37,801,529 of record CP124719.1, on the reverse strand, counting down.
TGCAGGCTGCTTTTGTATGTGAACGGGGATGGGGTCAACATAATTCTTATCTAGATGCTGGATCATGGAAGACAAAGTGGCCAAAGTGTCTCCGAATTCATTCTGGATTCTCGGGACGTGTTTGAACTCTATCTTACAAAACCTCTTGCGCAACTCTTGTATGCAATCCGAGTATGGTAGGAGCTTTGTATTTTTTATTGCCCACTCCCCTCGCACTTGATGGATCAATAAATTCATATCTCTAATCACCAATATTTCTTGGACATTCAAATCAATCGCCAAATGAAGCCCTAAAATGCAAGCTTCATATTCAACCATGTTGTTGGTGCAGGGGAATCTGAGGTTGGCTGCCACAGGATAATGTTGACCAGTCTCAGAGACCAAAACGATGCTCTTTTGAAATTTACAGCTCCATCAAAGAATAGTCTCCAGCCATCATATTCTTCAGAGATATCCTCCCCTATGAATGCCAATTCTTCATCAGGAAAGTAAGTTTTCAACTACTTATACTCTTCATCCACAGGATTCTCGACCAAATGATCTGCCAGTGCTTGTGCTTTTACATCTTTCTGCGTGACTTAGACTATGTCAAACTCACTTAATAGTATTTGCCATTTAGCCAGTTTCCCTGTAGGCATTGGTTTCTGAAATATATACTTTAGAGGATCCATTCTGGAGATCAAATAGGTAGTGTATGCCGAAAGATAGTGTCTCAATTTCTAAGTTATCCAAGTCAAAGAACAACACGTGCGTTCCAGTAAGGAATATCGAGCCTCATACGATGTAAATTTCTTACTCATGTAATAAATTGTTTGCTCCTTTCTGTATGTTTCATCATGTTGCCCCAAAATACAACCTAAAGCGTTATCCATCACAGATAAATATAGTAATAATGGCCTACCAGGTTTGGGAGGAACCAGAACGGGAGGATTTGATAAATAATCCTTGATTTTGTTGAATGCCTGCTGACATTCTGTCATCCATTCTATAGCCGAATCCTTCTTCAGTAGCTTGAAAATTGGCTCACAAATGATAGTAGCCTGAGCTATGAAGCAACTGATGTAGTTAAGGTGTCCCAAGAAACTCATTACTTCTTTCTTGCTTTTTTGAGGTGGAAGATCTTAAATAGCTTTGATCTTGGCTTGATCCAATTCTATACCTCGTCGACTAACAATGAAGCCAACAATTTTCCAACAGGGACCCCGAAGACTTATTTCGCAGGATTCAACTTCAAATTGTACTTCCTCAGTCTGTTAAAGAACTTTCCAGGTTGGCCAGATGACTTGATCCCTTTTTGGATTTAATGATGACATCATCCACGTAAACTTCAATTTCCTTGTGGATCATATCATGGAACAGAGTGGTCATGGCCCTCATGTATGTAGCTCCAACATTTTTTAACCCGAAGGGCATAAACTTGTAGCAATAGGTTCCCCAAGAAGTAATAAAAGCGGTTTTCTTAGCGTCATCCTCATGTATTTTTATCTGATGATAACAGGTGAAGCAATCCACAAATGATTGTGTTTCATGCTTGGCGTAATTATCGATTAACAAATGTATATTCGGGAGTGGAAAATCATCCTTCGGGCTAGCTTTTTTGAGATCCATATAATCCACACAAACTCTGACCTTTTCGTCTTTCTTAGAAACAGGCACGACATTGGCCAACTAGGTGGGATACTCAGTCACTTGGAGGATACCGACCTCATTTTGCTTTGAAATCTCCTCTTTAATTTTCTAACTCAGATCGGGTTTGTATTTCCTCAGCTTCTGCTTAATAGGAGGACAAGATGGATCAGTGGGCATCCTGTGTGCTACTATTTACATGCTTAGTCCTGTCATATCGGCATACGACCAAGCAAAAACATCCGGATATTTCCTGAGAAATTGGGCGTATTTCTTTTTCTCGTCTTCTGGCATATAACTACTAACACGAGTTTCTTTTATTGTCTCAGAATTCCCTATGTTCACTATTTTTGACTCTACTAAGTTTGCCTTGGATTTATCTTCAAAATCTTCAACCTTAATAACAAATTCCTCGGGGCACCTCCTCTTCTTTCATTTCTTCTAATTCACTTATATTATGTTGCACAGTCTCATTATGTGTCACAATCTCAGACTCAATATTTTTAAAAGTTATTTTGCTGAAAGAAATAAAAATAAATAATATCAATAAAGTGAAAAGAGAGATTTTATTAATTCAAATAACGTTAAATGTCTTCAAACATAACAAAATAACTGAAAAGATGTGAATTAGCTCAAAATCGAGTCTATTTATTTCAAACAATAAGATAAAATCAAAATCTTTCAAATCTACCCAAGTGCTCGGCGAGGCCTGGAAGGAGTGGTAGTCTAGTTGCTGAGTGTAGCCTTTTGTTCAATGTTCTGACTAGGGGCTCCCCTCTCCTCACTGATGATGATGTTACAATCTTCTTTTCCAGCTTCAGTCAAAAATAAATATTTCAGACTTTTCAGTATCTCATCTTCACCATCATCAATAAACTCGGTAGAGTGGAAGATTTGATACAATGACAGCGAATGATAAAGTGCCCCCTCGTCCATGTAGCCTAACCCGAAAGTGTCATTCTTCATACAAGGTTGTAAGGATTCAACTATTCCTTGTAATCTGGCCCCAAGACCCTTACCTGGTTCATATCCAAACTTGAGCATTTTTTCACCTTTAATCTTCCAACTCATCTCCTCTTTAACGTTTTCGACCAGCTCTAATGTGTGGAACATTTGTCCATCAAGAACTTCCTTTACCTCGACAACATATATGGGATATCCTCTTTCACCATGTATTACCACCTCTTGGTGATCGTACTCGAATTTGAGACATTGGTGTAGCGTTGAGGGGACTGCACCAGCCATGTGAATCCATGGCCTACCAAGCAAGAGGTTGTAGTAAGTGGGGATGTCCATTACCTGAAATGTTATAGGGAAAGTGATAGGCCCCATTACTATGTCCAATATGATCTCTCCAATGGTATCTCACTGGGAGCCATCAAACGCTTTCACATTCATCTTCCAACTTTGCATTTTAGCCAAGTCGACCTCCAACCTTGTTAGTGTACCCAAGGGACATATGTTTAATCTCGAACCTGGATCAATCAACACTCAATATACAACTCTTTCTCCATATTGCATTATAACATGTAAGGCTTTGTTGTACGACCTTCCTTCAGGTGGCAACTCATCCTCATGAAAAGATATCTTGTATGTCTCGAATACCTACCCAACTATGTGGGTGATATCTCCCTCTGTAATAGTAGATGGTACATAGGCTTCACTTAACACCTTCGTCAAAGCATTTTTATGGCGTTCAGAAGTCTGCAACAGCGTCAGAATGAATATCTGGGCCAGGGTCTTGTTCAGCAGATCTACCACAGAGTACTCTTTAGCTTGTATCTTCTTCCAAATACCATTCTCCTCCATTTCTATCATGGGTTGTTTACTTTTACTAGCACTTTTCTGGATCAGATTTTTCAGTGTATATATTCTCCCCGATCTGATGACACCTTGGGCGACGTCTGCTTTAGCCATTCTTACTCTTGCCGGAGTGTTCTGTTCATAGTTCCAAGGGACTGCAAGAGTATTATAAATAGTTGAGGGAGCTCTGACAACTGTGAAAGGAGTCTTAGGCATTGCTACCTCAACATCAAATGGTGCTTGCTTTGGTGTACTGATGGGTGTACCATTCACCTTCTCAATGAACTAGATAGAGTTTTCCAGGTCTACCAATTCATCAATATCAAACATGGTTACTTGATGATCCGGTAGCGGATTGTTGGTGACGTTCGACGTCAGATCTTTCAACTGAATGGACTTAGTGTTAATCAACATCTGGATTTTGTCTTTCAGAGTATAGCATGTTTCTATGGTGTGACCCCTCATCCCAGAATGATACGAGCAAACCTTGGTAGGATCAATATACTTGGCTTGAGTGTTTCACGTCCAACAGTAATGGGCGTGACATAGCTTGCTTCCTTAAGTCTTTCATACAGTTCGGATATAGGTTTGGCTAAGGGAGTGTATTATTTTTTTTTAGAAATTAGCTCTGGGTCTTTTATTTTATTGGGGAGAAGGCTGGGGTGTTTGGACATGAGCGGGTTGGGCATTATACATGGGGTAAGTAGGGCTTTGGAATTATAAATGTAGCGGATATGGGGTAGGTGCTTGGCATAGTGGGGTTTGATAGGGCATTGGGGTTTGCATTTGGTAAGGGGATATTGGGTATGGCATTGGAGGTTGTGGATATGGAGGTGGAGTTTTAATAGGAGGTTGGTAATTGGGCACACTCTTTGAAGGCTGGGCTACCATCACTGTACCTACCTCTTTTTTCTTTTTGTTCTCAGCAATTCCTCCAGACTGCAAAGCCTTGTTGGCAGCCTGTAAAGCTTCCAGGTTGATAATGCTTCCAGTCTTGAGGCCCTCCTCAAGAATTTCCCCTACCTTGATGATTTTAGCAAAACTTTTATATACGACGGTTATCATTTTCTCAAGATATTGTGGCTCCTGCGCGTGAATAAAGTATTCCTTCATTTGAGATTCTTCAATCGGGGGTCGAGCTCTTGCATCCTCATAACTCCATCTTATAGCATAGTCCCTGAAGGACTCATTTGGCTTTTTCTTCAAAGTCTGTATATAGAACCAGTTGGGGGTGTTGTCAATGTTGAACCTAAATCGTTCCATAAAATCTGATGTCATATCGATCCAGTCTTTCCACTTCTTCACATCCTACTCAATATACCATGTTAAGGCTTCGCCAGCGAGACTTCTCATGAACATTTTCATTCTTATCTTCTCGTTTCTCCCGACTCTGGCCAACTTATCACAATACATGCACAAATGCACCTTGTGATCTTCAGTCCCATTATACAATTCAAACTTTGGAGGTTTGTACCCCTCTGGTAACTCCACATTAGGGTGTACACATAAATCCTCATAACTGAGCCCCCTTAATCCCTTGCTTCCCTCAAGTTGCTTCAGCCTCTCAACCACAAGTTGTATCATGGGGTGTTTTTTTGAAGGATCAGGTGCATACTGAGGATAGGTGAACGGGGTTGTTTTGACATAGATAGGGTTCAAAGAGTGGCTACCGGGTGCTTGGTTGTGGGATACATTAGTGAAAGGCATATGTAGGTAAGTGGGATATTTAGCATTTTGGGCATGTTGAGTGGGATATATAGGATTTGGAGTATTATGGGTATTTTGAGGGAGAGTAAGGTTTTGGATATTTTGAGGGAAGGAATGGTTTTGGATGTTTTGAGGAGGACGAAGGTTTTGGATGTTTTGAGGTGACGGCAATTGACGACTTGGGGTAGAGGCTTGAGATTTTGCACCAGTATGACCGTCGACTTGTGGTTCAAGAGGGGTATTAAGGGTATAGAAAGATTGGCCAAGTTGCTCACTTGTGCTAATTCTCCTTGTAGTTCAAAAATTTGTTGTCCCATCCTTCGGATAATTTCATTTTGTCCCATGACACTTTCTCCTTATGTGCTTTTGTCTGTAGCGATGTTGTTATCTCCCATTTTCTCTTTATCTTTCAAACTTGTGAGAGGAGGAGGAGCCCCTTTTGACCGTGTGTGATAAGCCAGAGTACACAAATAAACCTTTGGGTGAGGGAAAAACAACAAAACAACAAAATCAACGATTAGTGCGTTAGTGGCATAAGGAAAATAACAAAAACAACACACAATAGACACATTGTTTGACGTTTTCTATTTTGGGTGCCTCTTTTGAGCCAGAGGTGGGCCTATCTTTGTTTGAGAGATAAATATGTCATAAAATAATGTCATTTGCTCATAAAATAAACCCCCAAAATTAAAAATTCATTAAACTAAATTGTCTCAAAACTGAAAATACAAAGCAATATTAAAGAAATAAACTAAATTCTGAAAACGTCTTCTTCTTTGTCTTCTTTTTTGTAGGCCTCTAAAGCTTTGTCAAAGTGATGGCAGTCGGTTAGGAGATATGATAATGCCAGCGTTCCTCCCAGATTTCCCATGCTAAGACACTCTTTTCCTTGTCGGTCAAACTCCTCACGAAGTTCTTGCACTTTTTCTTCTACACTTAGAGCACGTTGCCTCCAAAAATCTAGCTCTTTACCCATTTCTGCTATTTCCTTTGCATTATCATCATGTAATTGGCGATGTCGTGTCTCAGATTCCAAATCCCTTTTCTTAAACTTGCGGTACAGGACTTGTGCCTCAGCTTCTTTGTCATTAACATGTTTGCCTCTTTTGATGCTCGAAGTCACATTGTTTTTCCAGTCAGCGTGCAACCATTCAATATAGCCTACTACATAACCCGCTTGATAGCTGTCCGATTCGATACTCTTCTTTTCCAGAAAAGTCTTCTTGCCCCAAGTTTTGGCAATATCAGTAGCATGCAGATTTCTGTTATTTTGATAATCCACCCGATGTTCATCCATGTTGGTTACCCTTGGTATTATTTGTTTCCTACCTGTTTGCCTCATTGCTCTTGTGGGAGCATATGGTTGGAGGCCATGAAGTCCCATCAAAATCAAGTAGACTTGGTGCTGATTGTATATCACAAAGTTCGTACTTGGGAACCAGTCAAACATCCATTGAACAAAATCTTCAGTTAAAGCGCTCAGCATCTGTCCCCATTTTTCTACCTCATTTAGTCGTTTGATTCTCACAACCCCCATGGTAATTCGATATTGATGTGCAACAATATTGTCAGCCCCAGTTGGTGTACGCATTCTTTTCAACCCATGCACCTTTTGAAGGTGTTTGATCAGCCATAACTGCAACAATAAATTATATCCTTCAAATCGTCTAGCCCTATTATTGCAACAACCCAGGGCCCGATAGATGTCAGCTAGGATTATGGGTACAATCGTGCATGACCCCTTGTTAATCCCATTACACAAAGTATTGGCCACCGTAATTAAATGGGTGTATATAACTTCGTCCTCTCCATTTGGGAAGACCACCATTCCCAAGAAGTAGATGATAAATGCAAAAACTCTCTTACTTTCCCATGACTTAGGATCAGGACTCTCTGCTTCATACGCTTGCCGACTATGAAGGTGTCCAAATTTGTCAAACAGATGACTTCCCAAAATCTTGGATTTCATCACATATGACACCATCATACTGCCTTGAAGTCCTAACTTGTCTCGAACCTCTTCTAAGGTGACACTTTTCAAAATGATGACCTCAGCTTTAGGCCAACTATTTTTTGGCAACAAGTTCATATCTTCGACATATCCTCCCATTTCCTCAAGAAGTGGGGTCATCTCAACGTCGCCAAACCTGAACACAGACCTTTTGTCATCCCAAAATGTAGTAGAAGCCTCAATAAGTTCCCTGCACGGGGTGACATGCATAAGAGATGGCAAGCTCCCCAGTACCTTTCTCACCGTCGTCTGTCCTTCTAAACCCAAGTCTAGCCACCATGAATCCATTTGCTTTGGCATGCACCAAACGATACTGAACCTTGGATATGATGTAGGTGGTGCCATTGAACCTGGAGAACAAAAAGGTTAGCCTACCCTACCCCCAAAGAGCAAATGACAACATTTAGACATATTTATCTCTCAATAAATGCACATAAAATATGAGGAAGTCCTTTTCAGGATTGTGAAATCCCTTAGATCTTAAGGCATGGTTTTCTTAGCAAAGTATTCTAGGCTTTAAGATGCCTACTCCTTAATAAAGGAATAGACGGGCAAGATCTAGGAATAAGAGTGGTTTTTGACATGGTTCCCTCAAGTGGACAACTTGAGAGTGGAAAAGCTCATGACTGTCGACACACCGCTGGTCGATCGATTCACGAGACCTTTCCCATAAGGTGTTTTAGAAAAATGAACGTCCGTGCAACCACACAACCGTTCTTAAAAAAAAAAAGAGGTTCAAAGTGGAGGAAGATATGAACGGAATGCCATTTATATATAAAGCAGTAACACATAGCACATAGTAGAAATCAGTAACAAGTTGATCAAAAAATAATAATAGAAGTACATAACTAAAGGGATATAAAAAAAATAACAAGTAAGCAATCAAAAAGGAAAAGGAGAGTGGAGGGACATGAAAAGACAAACAAGATAAGGAAAGGAAAGATTATTAACATACTTTCTAATTAAAAGTGCCAAAAGAATTAATTAAGAAAGCTAATAACACAAAAGAAATAAAAATTAACATGCATAATCAGAAAAAGTCGAAACAACTCAAGAAAAACAATAAAAAACAAAAATCCCACATAATACATAAATTCGTAATGGTTAGAACCTAAGTATCCCCAGCAAAGTCGCCATACTGTCGCGCCCTATTTTTCTCGTGAAAAGCGGGATTCAACGTGACAACTCTTTTAGGAGGTTTAAAAGAGAAGAGTCACCACCTAATGAATTAAGGTGCGTTAGGGCACCATTCTAGACTAATTGTGAACTTATTTTAATAGTCTACGTCAACCAAAAATTAGGGTAAGGGTTCAGGTTACCTCGAAAGGAAGGTGTTAGGCACCTTTCGAGGTCCACAAATATAGGTCCCGGTCGAACTCATATATTACGTGGGAATTTTATGTGATAAGCAAGGTCAATTATTTTTACTAACTTAATATTAATTAGGCGTTTAAACATGAAGCTTCTATTTTATCACAATTAATAGCTAATTAAGTGATAAAACCGTTAATCACGCAAATGAAATATGGATCAGAAAAGCAAGGAAATAGAATGGACACAATTATATAGCGAAAGATTTATTAAATAAAAAACCTAAACTACCCCAGACAATTAAAACATTCAAAAAAAAAAAAAAAAAGTTGATTCAGGGTGTTAGTTTTGTTCTATTCGGATCAGCCCGGCTTATTAACGAGTGACAATGTCGCATATCGCATTGTCGGATTCTGCTCGGGTCAACTTCCATCATGTCCATCTATCTACCCACCTTACCTATTTAGTTATTAAGCCTAAAAGCGTTCTATAGAAAACGATAAAACTAACATTCCCTAAAATGCCTACCCGTCCCAACTTAATGTCCAAGAGGCATTGAACTTACTATTTTGGATTTAGGTCTAGACAAAAGAACTCTTAAGTTGCCTAATTATACTCGGGAATTTGCGTCAAACAAAATAAATAGGACTAGCAATTAGCACGTAAAGCTTTCAAGCAAGCCTCTTGGTTAATTAAAGTTGATTAGGTGATAACATGCTGAAAAGACAACTATTCGTTTTACATAATTGAGACCTATAGGCATGATTTCTAAGCGAGGGGTCTTAATTAACGTGCCAAAAATTAAATTAATATACTAAATATTAATTTAAATATGCCATAAATTTATTTGGCATAAATTTGTTTAAATATGCAAGGATTTAATTTAAATGTGAAGGAAATTGATTTTGAATATGCTGAAATTTGAATATGTAATTTTTTTTATTAAATATGCAGGAAATTTTATTAAATATGTAAGAATTTAATTTAATTGTGCAGGAAATTATTAAAGGTGCAGCCAATTAATTAAAGTATGCAAAAATTTATTTCTTATTTGCAGAAAATTATTAAATGTGCAGAAAATTAATTAAAGTATGCAGAAATTTATTTGTATTTGCATAAAATTAATTAAAGTATGCATAAATTTATTTTTATTTTTTTTCAGAAAATTATTAAATGTGCATAAAATTTATTTTAATTTGCAGAAAATTATTAATGAATGCTGGAAATTAAATAAAATGCTGGAAGTTAATTTTTAAGTGCTGGAAAATAATCCAATAAGCTGAAAATTATTATTTCAAATGCTGAAAAATAATTTAATATACTGGACATTAGTAAAGATATGTTGAAAATTAATAAGATTCAAAGAAAAATTAAACAATCATGCCAAAAAATAAACAGAACGCTAAAAAATTAATAATGCTATGGCAAAGACCAACGAAACATGTTAGAAATTGTTTAAAAACAATTAATTTGAATCGACATGCTCGAAATTAATTAAATAAGTTGAAAGTTAATTAATGATCCTAAGACATGATTTCTAAGAGATAAAAAAAAATCAATTAGAATGATGAAAAATAATTAGGAATCCTAAAATGTTTTGCCTAAGTGATAAAATAATTAAGTCACAAAATTCCCTGCCCCCCATAAGCAGTCTTCCATAATCTTTCATTACACAGAGGGTTTATACAAAAAATATTACAAGCCGACTAATCAAAAATATGAAAATCTAGACTAAATGGCTTTGTGAGCCAATTGGTCTCGTCCTTTCCGAATCCCTGGCAACTCTCCAGTCAGTCCCAAATGAATCTATGTATTAGATTCCTGTCAACACAAATACATATACACACGTCGTCTAACATGAAGGATCAAATATGGAAAGTTAAATGGCTTCCAAAGTCATGGTCTCAAGGTTGAAGTCAAAATAGTGAAACCCCAAGAAGACTTCCTTTTGTTATTTCACTTAGAGCTACAATTTTTCTAGGCTATTGAAGGCAGCAAAAATATAAAGTCATAATGAATACACTTCCCACGAACATGGTGTCTAGCCTTAAGGTATCAAAACAAATACACTCAAGCTTGAATGTGATTCAAGTAAGCAATAAGTACCATGACAATCCATATATAAGATCAAATAAATAAAACACATGCAAGTCATCGATTCTTATAAACAGGGTATCTAAAATATTATGCATACTTCAATTAAATAGGGAGAAGAAGCATATAACAGTCAAACTTGAGCACGATAGATTACAATTGTTCATGACGTCCACATTCCTCATAAAGAACTAAAGCATATTCCAGTCAAAGAAATGTACTTGCTCACTTTAAGGCATTCAGATTTCTCCATTTAACTAAAAGCAAAATTTAAACTAACACAAATATCGAATGCATCGTCAAGGGGACTAACTAGTGATAAGCAGAATAAATACGAGAAGGAAAAAACCAACAGTCTCCGTAGTGCACAATATGAGAACGGTTAGCAGCCACTAAGTGAAAAGAATGTCTAGAAAACCAACTTCTTTAAACAACACAATATGAGAGCTTTTAACATATAAATCAGAGAAGGAAGAGTGGTAGCCGAAAAAGTAAATGTCCAAGTCTGTTTAAAAGAGAAGTGGGAGTGTCCATCCTGCCCTTCAATAGTGACGAAAGGGCTGCTTATATAGCATTAAGATCCCAGTTAACAAAGGATAGTAGAAGGAAGGAAGATAATAACAAATCAGCCAAAAATCACTTGACTCAATCAATTAGGTGTAAAATGATCAAAGTTTACCATAATTAATCAATCAACAAAGCTGTCTCAATTCAAATAATGGAAAGAAAATCAATCAACCAGTTGAAAGCATGCTAGATTTTACATAATTATGCAAGTACTAAATGTTGTCCAACTCGTTAAGGAGAGAAGATCAATCTAACATAGTGAGGACATGACCCTATTTCCTTAATTAATGAGTATTAACATGTAAATCAAAGCCAACTTTACCATAAAATAGCAGGTAATTAAGTTATCACACACTAATTAAGGAAACAAATAAGAGAAGGTGAGAGTCATGAAGATCTTACTTAAGCAATCAAATCGTTTCACCCTAAATCAGTCCAAGATTACCAAACGAGTCAAAATTCAAAAGTTGTCATAATTCAAATTCAAAAGAAAGGGAATAACCGAATCAAGATTAATAAAATTTTGACTTGCTTTAAAGATAGTTATAATCACCAATACTCAATCTTAAATATGAAAATAACAAAACAATTCACAAATTATAGAGAGTAGAATTAAACTTAATAACTGAATTCATATCAACACCAAGGTCCTAAAGTCTATCAGGAAATTAACATATTTAGATAATACCAAGAAAAACATACCAGTGACGCGCTCGTCTTAAGAAACATCAGGGGATTAAACAGAGACAGAAACGGAGTGGATAACTTCATACCATCTTAAAAATAGTATAACCGTGCGATACTTGATAATGGAATGCGACAGCCTCATACTTGAATCTTAACATCCTCTCATTTTCACTGGAAAGAAATCGAATAGGGTTTTTTAAATTTTGAGTGGATAGGTTGAGGGAAAGACACATCGGGTTTATTGTTGTCCACTGGCCATAGGTGGCCGGTGGTGATGTGGTGGAGCAGTGGGTATAGTGGTTCGCCGGTGGGAGGCGGTGGCGGCGGAGTGAGGGAGAAGAGTGGCGGGAGAAGCTGAGAAAGAGGAGAAGATGTGGGAAGATAGGGGTTTATTTGGATGGAGAAGATTATAAGGGTTTGCCGGTGATGGAGAATGGAGGCGGGTCTGTTTTGGTGGTCTATCCACACGTGGTCCACCGGAGAGACATGGGTGGCAGTGAAAAGAGAGACGGAGGGACGGCAGGGGTCCACCGTTCACTGGCGGAGACTTACCGATAGTGCGATGGCGGACCGCGAGAGAGATGAGAGAGAAGGGGTGGGTGACGGCTTGTGGTGGTGATAATGGTTAGGGATTTTTGGGGTTAGGTTTAGTTAAAAAGGAAAGAAAAGGGGATCTGATTTGAGCTGTTAGATCATATTTGATCTAAGACTGATATTAGAATTAGAATATGAGTCGGGTTCTTGGGTTACAATTGGGTCATCAAAAATTGAGATTTAAAATTGGGCCAGATTAAGCTCAATTTAGGCTAAAATTGACATTAATTGCGTAAAAATCAGGCTAACAATTAAATAAATTGGAGAAATTGAATTGAATTAGAGTGCTATTTAATAAATATAGTAATAAAATAGTAAATGTATAGTAAGACACTAACAAAATTAATCGATGTCATAAAATCGTTATTTTTCAATTAATGTATTATTTGAAATTAACGATAATAATAGTTTGAAATAAATTTGGCGCCTATAAATTCTATGATAATAATAATAATAATAATAATAATAATAATAGCAATAGTAATGGACCACGTGTTTGTAAATTATGAGTATGCATATTTGCAGAAATAATTTAATAAATATTTACAAAATTGTATTATATTTAAATCAGTAAATTATATATTATATAAGAAAAATAAAAGATTAAATACTAGAAAAAATAAATTGCATACCTTGAGATCATGAATACGAAAGGTCCGAATTTATTTGATACCAAAACTAATATTTTTGATAAAATAACAGCCCGGGAGGAATATCGGGAGGTCAAAATTGGGTGTCAACAAGGTCTGTAAAGACTTAAAATTCTTTCCATAGAATTCAAATGCTACATAGATACCACAAATTCTCCATTATTGCTTTAATGAAGCCTTTTTAAGATACGAGTCAAATTCAGAAATACAAGAGGAGGTTGGGGATGAATTACTCAAATTACAACCTGAATGGAAAAATATAGATCTTTATTCAGGATCACATACATATGGAGGTCATTTCAGATTCAGAGCAAGCTCTCCTTGCAGTTGAATTTTCAGGAATCTGGCCAATGTTTGATTGTTATTGTGTTGTATTCCAAGTGTGATTCCCAGGAGAGATTAAGCTTATGGGAAGACATTTATTTTATCAGTATGGTTATCAAGCTGCCTTGGTAAGTTGGTGGTGACTTTACTTTCATCATGAGTGATGAATAAAAGATTAGGGGCCTTCCAGTATATCCTCAAGAATATGAAGATTTTTCCTTTTGTGTTAATTCTTGTGATTTATTAGATCTCAATTTCAAAGGCAGTTCATTTACTTGGTGGAATGACAAAGCAAATCATGAATGCATTTTCAAAAGATTAGATAGACTTTTGGTCAATCAAGTCTTTTTGGGGCAATAAAAAGTAGAATATTTAGCCAGGACTGTATCAGATCATGCTCCTCTATTGCTTTATGTGGAATTCAGTCTGATAATGTGAGAAAAACATTAAAATTTCTTCAATTCTGGTCAGAAGAGGTAGATTTTCAGTAAGTAGTAAGATCTAATTGGGTGTCCAATGAACCTGATATATTCATCAATCTTAGGCAAAAAATGAAGAAAACTAAGGTTGGTTTGTCTAGTTGGAGTAGTGAAAGATTTGGATATATGTTCAAGCAACTTATCATCAAAGAGGAAATTGTTAGATGCAAGGAAGACATTTTTGAGAAAAATCCTACTACTATGAACAGAATGGTGTTGTAAGGGCTCAAGCTAAATTGAAACAATATATTCGTTATAAGGAAGAGTTATGGAGGCAAAAAATAGGCATAACATGGTTTTTAGAAGGGGAAAAGAACACCAGATTCTTCCATAGTTTTGTCAATGGAAGGAGGAAGAGGTTGTCTATTTCTAAGATTCTTAAGGCGGATGGTTCATAGGCTGAGGGTGATGTATAGGTGGAAGATGAGGCATTATCTTTTTTTCAAGATCAATTTTCAGGTTCTACTAGAGATATGGGGCTTTCACTATTGAATCACATCCCTTCCTTAGTCACTGATAAATTCAACAATTCCATAAGTACTTTTCCCATACTTGAGGTAAAAATGTGGTATTTAAATTAAATAGGGAGAGTGCTAGTAGCCCTGATGAGTTTATTGGTCACTTTGTCCAAAGCTATTAGGACATAGTAGCTGAGGAAATTCTTAGAGTGGTGAATGCATATTATGAGGGTTGTACACTTCGTAAATCCATCACACATACTAATTTGGTCCTCTTGCCTAAAAAAGATACATGAGGCCAATTAGTCTGAGCAATTTCCAGAGTAGTACATGATAGAATGGAAGATTTCCTGACTATTCTAATTTCAAAGAACCAGTCAGGGTTTGTGAAAGGGAGAAACATCACTGAAAATGTGCTTTTGGGACAGGAAATTATTTCTGACATCAAAATAAGAGGAAAACATGAAAAATATGGTGCTTAAACTGGATATGACAAAGGCTTATGATGGGTGAATTGGCATTTTTTGATTAAAGTGCTAGAAAAAATGGGTTTTGATAATGGTCTGGTGGATAAAATCTGGAGGTTTATTGCAAACAACTAGTATTCTATTCTTATTAATGGTCAAGCCCATGGTGTTTTCACTCTACAAGGGTAGTAAAATAGGGGGATCCTTTATCTCCAGTTTTGTTTATATTATCAGCAAATTTTTTATCTAGAGCTCTAAATTCCTTATTTCAGGAGGCAAATTTTAAGAATTATGGTATGCCTAATTAGAGTGAGAACATTAACCACTTAGTATATTTTGATGATACCATTATCTTTGTCTCTACTAATAGAAAATCTTTACAGTTAATGATGGATGTTCTGAAGAATTATGAGGCACAGTCAGGTCAATTGATTAATAAGGAAAAAAGTGCTTTTCTTGATTATCATAAGACAACTTATGCTCATATCAGGGAGGTGGAAGAGTGCACTAGTTTTGATAGAGAAAAATTTCCTTTAATTTATTTGGGTTGCCCTACTAGTCATGCAAAGAATAAAAAGGTCATTTTTCAGAAATAATGAAAAAGGTGCATAATAAATTACAAGCCTGGAAAGGGAAGATGATTTCATTTGGTGGTAAGGCTGTTTTAATTAACAATGTGTTGAATAGCATCCGATTTACTTATTGTCTGCTATTAGCCCTTCTAAGTATGTTATATATGATTTACATAGAATCTTTGCTAGATTCCTATGAAATTTCAAGGAGGTTGGCAAAAACAATTATTGGGTAGCCTGGTCTGATATTTGTATCCCTAAGGAGGAAGGAAGTTTGGGATTTAGGTCCTTGTTTGATGTGTTTAAACACTTTTTTTAAAGTTATGGTGGATTTTTAGAACTCAAAAATCTCTGCGAACTAACTTTATATGGAACAAGTATTGTAAGAAAGTGAGAACTCAGATAGTAGAATAGAAAGGTGGCACTTTAACATGGAAGTCTATGCTAGAGGTCAGGAACATATTTGATCAAGAGATATTGTAGGAACCTAAATGTGGTTACTCAAGTGTTTGGTATGATAATTGGACCCAATTGGGTACACTTAATTGTTATCTACCAAATAGTAGTAATAATGAGCACCAATTAGAGAATGCGAGTCAATTGTATTTAAATTGTAGATGGAATGAAGAACTGATGTAACAAGCCTTCAATGAAGAGGTATACAATCATGTGACAATGAATGTATATTGTGAGGAGGACTCAGAGGAATGGGATAGACCTTGGTGGATATTGAATAGCTCAGGGAAATTTACAGTGGGGTCTGCCTGGGAATGCCTAAGACAAAGAGGAGAGGTGCAACTATTTTTTAAGAAAATTTGGTTGAAAGGTGTCCCATTTAAAGTGTCTTTCTTTCTATGGAGGTTATGGAAGAAGAGGTTGCCTATTGGGGAAATTCTCGTCAAAAATAGAATTTGTCATGATATAGTTCGTTGTTGTTGTGGAGATGGGATAGAAGAGAGTATGGAACACTTGTTTATGAATTGATTTACTTCTAAATCTTTATGGAGTTACTTTGCAGCTATAGCAGGGGTGGCTAGCCCTTTTTTACATATCAAGGACTGTGTTTTTAAGTGGTGGAACATTGTAAATATTCCAAACTTAATATGATGTATAAGGTTGTGCCCATGTTTATATTGTGGAAGATTTGGAAGAGAAGAAATGCTATAAAGCATCAAGGAAGAATGTTTGCTGGTAGCATGAGAATGGAGATTACCAGAAACCTAGTCTACATGGATAGTTTTTATACCCTTGGATGCTAAACATCCCTGATTCTTGGCTTGAACTTTTTAAGTTTTTGAATGATTACACACCTAGTATTAGTTGCAAGGTGCTTTGTTGGAAGTTTACTAGGATGGGAGCTTTTAAATGCATCCCAACTGGTGCATCTAAAGGCAATCCTGGACCTAGTTCAGGGGTTTTTTGTGTCAGAAATAATGTAGAAAATGTGGTATATAATGAAAGTTGGAGACTTAGTGATAAAACTAATCTGGTGGATAAGGTTATAGTACTAAGGTTGGGATTAAAAGCATGCATTACTAAGAATTATCTTCCTTTTTGCTTAGAAATTGACTCTTTATCTATAAAAAAGATTTTGGACGATAGTTGGGATGTACCTTCGTGTATTGCAGTGGAAATCAAAAGGATAAAATCTTGGATGAAGGAGAGGGATATGGTGGTCGAGCATACCTACAGAGAAGACAACAAACTAGCTGATTTTTTTGCAAACCATGTTTTTTCTTTTGCAAGTACTGACAGAATAATTTATTCAAATGAATTTCAGTTATCAAATGAAGCTAAAGTATTACTGAACATGGAAAAACATCATCTACCAAACTTGAGAATTCAAAAGCTCCAAAATGGAGCTTTTAGAAATCAAGGGAGGGGATAGTAGAAATAAATGGTCAAAAATATGAATACAAGCAAGCACAGAAGAGCAACTATATACAGGCAAAAGGTTTATTCTCAATAAAAATCCAACATCAGAACATGATAAAGACTATAAGTAGTTCAAAGAATATTCAATTTGAGTGTCATACTGTGAATTACAACAAACATGGTCAGACAAATGGGTTATCAATAGCTTTGCACACAAGATAAGTATGGGGCGAAAGAACAAGATTCTGAAAAAGTAAGGGAAGGTCTATACCTGATATGGCTGATAATGGATCTTTAGTTTCTTCTCCCTTAGACAGTTGTATTAGCTCTTTGTTGAGCTCAACTTCTCAAGAAAGAAAAGCTAAGGAGAAATTGACAATCATAATCTAACAACACAAGAGCAAAGGAAGCTGATGAGTACTTATCTCGGTTAAAGTAGTTTAGATCTGAGGTATATTGAGTTGAAGAGGTCTTTGATTGGAATGATTTCATGGAATTTGTGAGACATATAAATGCCCGATGTGAAAACACCCAAAACTCAATTTCACTCTTAGATATTGAGACTTCAGTATAACCAGATGGGAGAATTTATCAGTTTCCTTAGTCAACTGATCTACATCAAGCTGGAGAAGATGAATTTGGCAGCGATGCTTGAGGTGGATGAGGATTGTAGAACATTCTTTAGCTTTTATTTTTTTGTTGTTTCCTATTTGTTTTTGTTTTGTCTGAATATGAGCATTTTGCCGGGTTTGGGCTTTATTGGCTTGGACCTGGTAATGGACCATTATTTTCCTTGTGTAAATATTTTTGGTTTCTAATAAAAAATATATTTATGGTGAAGGTATAATTTTGTGTACTTATACTACTCAAGAAAGGGGAAATTGGGCCATATCGCGATTTTCTTACAAATTACCTATTTTTAGTATATAAGAACCTATAGTTCTTTATGTGTTTTCTTGTCACAAGAAAAAAATGATGAAATGCGGATAATTGAGTAAGAGTACATGAATTTTACATAGAGGGCACCCTGCTTAACATATGTAATAACCACGACCTATTCAAGTAAGACTAATTTCAAATTCCACTAAAACAAATTAATGAACAAAAATTCATATAATAACTCTTGCAACTCAAGAATCAATCATAAGCCTCACCCAAATCACTCAATTATTGTATACTCTCAAGTCTACTTTGATGTAAAATAAATTATTTTCTCAAAACAAATACAATCTATAAATTCTTCTCTAAGTTAGCAAAATTGTTATAACTCAACAAAGTCTACTACAATAACATAACTAGAATTGTAATTAATAAAATATAACAATAAAATAAGGGTCAATTATCAAGCCTTGTTCATTACACACTCCTTGAAAAATAGTTTTTGAACTCTCAAGGACCAATTCCTACATGAAAATATTGCACAAGGGGGGTATCATTTCTATTCAACATATAAAGAAATATTGTTTCTCAATCCTTAAATATTAAGGGGATATAAGGGTAAATTACATAATTCTCCATAAATATTTACCATTATACATATTTTCTCACATCTCTAAAATAATTACATATATTACAACAATTTATTTTTTTCTCTCTGTAGAACTTGATACATAACTGTAATGACCCTCCAGGTTATTTATTGTATTTTTGTGCTTTTCCTACATTTAGGGCTTTACTATAGCTGACCCAAGTAATTTATGACTTGGTGGGACTGACAGTTTGATTATCGGGCAGTTCGTTTGGTTTTTAGAGCCATATTCCTGTTTTAGAGCTTTTACTGTTAAGAATAGGGTCTCGGGCCTAAAATTTAGGTAAACGTCCTTGAATGCCAATTCTAATAGTGTCATTCACTTTAGAATGTTGATTTTAGGCTAGAGGAACCCTTGGTCAGGGTCTCGAGGCTTTTGAACTCATTTTGGGCTATTGGGTGGATTTTGGCTACAATGGCCACTTGGGCGTGAGGCCTACTTTTTATCAAAATAACCTCGGATGGAAGTTTTTATGGTACCTTTGAGTCCAAAATTTCAAATTTGGTAGGGTAGCATAGTTTGTTTGAGTACATGGGGTTCCAAATGAATCCCAAGCACTCGGTCGAAGTTTTCTTTATTGGCTGAAAAATTTGGTGTGAAGCACCGGGTGTAGTCTCCTTAGAGACCCTTTGGTCACCTAGGCGATGTCGCCTTAACGAGCTTTGTGTCACCTTAGTGGTTGTTGAGTATATCATTGGGCATCGCCTTAGTGACACTTAGGCCGCCTAGGCGATGTCGCCTTTATGAGCCTTGTACCTCCTTAGCGGCTAAGGCTGACTTAGCTTGCCATCGCCTTAGCGAACTTTTGGTCACCTAGGTACTATCAGTAGCCTTAGTGACACTTTGGCTGGTTCTTTATATGCTTGTCCTCCTCGGGTTTTTAGCCATTTTTAAGTAAGAGCCCTCAATTTTAGTCACTTGGGAGCATAGATACTGTGAGGGATTGACTATTTGGTGTTCCAGTTGGATTAAAGACGGGGTTATGATCATTCCCTTGTCATAATTCTCAGAAATTTCCTCTTTATTTCTAGTTTAATTCTCTGATTTAGTTCTTAAATTTCAAATATTGTTGGGACTGATTAGAGGCTGATTTAGTCTTGGATTTTGCCCAAATTATAGGGCAAATGATCCTTGAGCTGAGAGGGGCGTGTTGACGATTTTAATTTTGTGATTCTGTAAGCGGGCCCCATGTTGTATTTTTTGTCTGATTTCTGATTTGGAGATTTAATATGCAATATTGGTACCATTATTCTTGTCTTAATGCATAGATCATTATTTTGATAGCGTGGCAGCGGTCGAAGGCTTCTCGTAAGGGAAAAGCTCCAGATTAGAGGATATTTTTTATGTTTTTGGCGGCGCCTAGGTAGGCTAGGCTTACCTTGCTTCTATACTATGCGTAATTATACTATTAGTGTAGTATTGTGCTAGTTATGGGTAGGTATTTATGGTCAGTTGTTTTTTTTAGGATTTAGTTATTTATTTAGCCGCTTAGGGGCCACTTTTTGGTGGAATTCGGGCCCGTTTTCCCTCAAGTGAGTATGCTATCATCCTTTAGGATTATACATAGTGCTTGTAGTGCCATGGGGTGGGATCAGGAAGTTTTAGTCTAGGTTAGGGTAGATGCTTGCCTTAGGTTGGGTTTTTGGGGTTTGGTAGTAGGCCCACAACCCTTTTTAGATAGAATGATTAAGATAGTGCCCTTGTGACTTTAACGATCACTTTAAGTATTTCCTTAGGCCATTTTAGGGGGTTTGTGGGCTGACTTATGCTCTTTTAGCTCAGTTACCTCGGGTAGTGTAGTATTTGACCTTAGACCACCTCGGCCTAAATAATAGAAATTCGCTATACCTTAAGGGATTTGATAGCTTAAAATTGAATTATCTCAACTAAATAGATCTGGAATACATTAAAACTTAGGATGTTGCCATTGATCTTATGCTATTCAATTTTGGTTTGATTTCGACAACTTCTATATTACTTTCATGCATCAGTTTCGATTCGAGTCTGGCATATGTTATATTATTATCACTTATGAGTTTCAGTTTGAGTTTGGCATCCTTTATATTGATTAGTATTTACTAGTTTTGGCTAGAGTTCGACATTTATCATCATCCTTATTATTGATCTAGGGTTGGAAAACTGGTAAAAGTTAATAGAAAGGTGGTTATGACTGGGAAAGGAGCATTAGGTATGCATGACCTATATTCTGGATTATTTTTTGCTCATTGTTTCCATATTTCATCCTTACTTTAGTATTATCCTTTATGTGTACCCTCCAGGCATATAGGGGCTCGATTGAGTTATGTTCTTTTTTGTTTGTGCCTTCTAGGCTAATGGGGCCCTAGTTAGGTTATAGTTAGACTTTATTTCCACTTTCACGCACTTATTCTACCTTTATATCACTTTTGCTCAGCATGGTCTTCTATTTTCATTTTTGCTCCTTTAATTATGACTTTAGCTTACATTCTCGCACTTCATTCATGCTTTTACTATAGTTTAGCTCAATCAACCTATGATGCAAACTGAGTACCCATTAATTTTGGTACTCATACTATGCTTCTACATCCTTTCCCTGATGCATATTCGAGTACAAGCCACTGCCACTGATGTTGCTTGCTACTGATTCGGAGATAAGGTGAGCTTTTACAGTCTAGACGTGATCCTCCACCTTCTGTTATTTTTGATAGTCTTTTTCTACATTATGAAACTATGTTGCACATATTGACACTGTTTAATACTCTACTTTTGTTTAGTGGCTCTTGTACCTACCTTACCAGGTCGTGTGGGGATTCATTTTGTACATTTTGTCCTTTTCCCTCTACGGTTCAGCATGTTCATATCTATCTATCTATCTATCTATCTATCTATCTATCTATCTATCTATCTATCTATCTATCTATCTATCTATCTATCTATATATATATATATCATTACCTTCATTGTTCAGTATTTTTATGGCATGCGTATTTCTTTCTTTTCTTATTTTCGACCGGTTAGCCCGTTACTTGTCGTTCTAGGCTATGGTTTGGCTTACCTACTGGTGGGTAAAAGTAGGTGCCATCATGACTCAAGAAATTAGGTCTTGACAGTTTGGTATCACAACCTAGGTTCAACGGTACTATTGGTACAAGAGCGAGTGTCTAGTAGAGGCCCATGGATCCGTACGATGACGTTCGTATCTAATCTTCGGGAGGCTACAGGACATTCTTAGGAAAATTTCACCTTTTTGGTTCATTTTCGTATATTGAGTCTATATTGTTTTCTATATTCTTATTTGTTTCACTCTTTCACAAATGGCTAGGACGCGGGCCTTGACGATCGTGGATCGGGACCCTAGGCATGCAGCCAGAGCACCCGTCAGAGGCCGAGGTCAACCCAGAGGTCGAGGCCAGGCTATAGCTGTAGCACTAACTAGGCGTCAGGACAGGAAGACTTCACCATATCCTATTATTGCTCATAAGCTAGAGAAAGCAAAATAGGTTCAGCCACCACAGCTGTAGGTGGGCCAGGGGGCAGCCCAGGTCCTACCTGGGTTTATATCTTCCTCAATTCCCAGAGATTGTTTGGTACAGCTACCTAAGGTGGTATCGATATAGGAGTGTAGCCTATAGCTGTGGCTTCTAGAGTAGAGGTTCCCCCAGTGTTGATGGTTCCACATCCAGTAGTAGCCCAGGCAGTTATGACTGCGGAGGAGCAAATGATGCTGGGACAATTTTTGAGATTGGCTCCACCCAGATTTGTAGGGACCCAAGCGAGGATGCCTTCGAGTTTGACTAGTTGCAAGGAGAGGCTCCATAATTTTGGCCTAGTGGAGTCATATTGTGTGGACTACACTACTTTTCAGTTTGATCAGGCATCCAAACAGTGATGGAGGGGTTATATGGATTCTAGGCTAGCTAGATTTCTACCCATGATATGAACTCTATTCTCCGAGGATTTTTTGGAGAAGTATATGCCTCGCAGCCTGTGCGAGCGTTTGAGGGATCAGTTTGTAGGTTTGAATCAGGGATTAATAATGGTTGTTGAGTATGAGGCGAGGTTCCAAGAGTTGTCTAGGCATGCTACTATGGTCTTACCGATCGAGTATGAGCAGATCTGATGCTTTGTCAGTAGACTACGACTCCTTCTTCATATGGCTACTCAGAGTTTAGTTGCCGTGGGTAGATATTTTTGATTATTCCCTATAGAGGAGATGCATCGTGAGGACCAAGGGGACAATGATAAGAGGCTACGACATTAGTGTAGTTATAGTGGGAGTGATAACGCTCAAATAACCCTAGAAATGCGTGTACGCGGTCATTAGCAATATAATTACCTAACTTAGAGTCTGGGTCGAATCCACAAGGAATGAATGCGATAGCTTTCACCTCTAAGTGTCAAAAGCAACTAGAGCTAACACGTGATGCTATAAAAATAATGCATAAAAGTAAATTGGGGGGGGGGGGTTATAACTTATCAAGTTGTAATTGTTGAAACACTTGTAGTTTGAAACACACAATTCAAAGATTAGAGAAATAGAGTTGAAATCAAGTGTAATACGGGACTTGGGGTTATGCCATCGTAATAGTGAAAGAATGTATGGGTAATTGAATATTTGTCTAGATTTAGCTAAAATTTATGGGTAGGCTAAATTATAAGTACTTAGTGTTGATTTGTCAATCAAACACCAAGATAACACGAGTGGGTTCTTTCGAACACCTCACAAGTATATCTATATAACCAATCTAATACCTCAATTAGCGTCCTTATGTCTAACATACACTATTAAATGATAAATATCAAGTTATTGTTCACTCCCGTTCCTCACCCTCATCCCCTTTGTCAAGGATGATGAGACATCTAGGGTTAATTGGAGTTTGCAACCTCTAATTTTAAATCGGAAACATGGAATGGGGATAAAACCCACAACAATTATCTAATTAGGAAGATAAATAAACAACACCTATACAATTATGACATCTTACTTAAGCATAACCCCAAGTAAAGAAATTAGCTACTCATGGAAAGAGAAAGAGGAAAATCACCCAAGTTCTCCTCCCATTGTTCCATTGAATCCAAGATTATCTCAAGATTTAAGATCTTAATTTAATACAAAGCCTAAAGAAAGTAACTAATTCACTCTTAGGGTTTCACTCTATTTTCTCAAGCTTCAAAAAATGCAAAAACTGGTTTTTAAAGCTGAAAAATCCCTTTCAAAACCCTAAATTTACGTTCCCAAAAAATTACAAAATTGCCACCGCACTGGTCACCTACTGGCGCAGGTGCCAACGCAGGTGGGTGGCCTATACTCCCAGGGTCTTCAGCGTAGAATTCACTGGTTCGCCCAGACCTACCACCTGCGTGAGCAGCTCAAGCTCATGTGTGTGCAGGTGGCCTCGTATCTTCCTAAATGTCGGTTTTAAGCTCCTTTTCTACACTTCTCGCATCCCAATTGACTCGTGTGGATAGCTCGACCTCCTTTTCACTCATTACCTACATAAAAGAGTTATATAACATGAGAATTACATCAAATCAATGCAAAATAAAAGATAATTTAAGCTTAAACGTGTTAAGAAGTTGGTAAAACGTCAACTTATCAACCTCCACAAACTTAAACTATTGCTTGCACTCAAGTAATTGAGAAGGTTCAAAGTGACAAGAAAAGGGTGCTCTTAACTATAAAGCAACCACAAGGAAATACGCTAGACAATTAAGACTCTAAAGTTCAATCGGTTCCTCCAACAAGTCATGGAAAACAAGCAAATCATGCTTCCCTTTTCAAGAGACAATTCTCATCAAACAAGAGTGTAGGAAATCAACAAGTAAACACTGTCAAGTTGAAATGCTTCTCAAGGTGTGACACAAGATTTTCAAAAATTGCCCCATTTTCAATTTGTGATTTGTCTTGCTCATTTCCCTAATTGAAAGTAAGACATCACCCTCCACTTCAAGGTATCAATGCCTCTCATATACAAAAGGTTGCTCCACTCACACAAAATAATGTAATTCACAAGGAGCATAAAGACCAAAGGAACTTTCACTCACTCTCACAAAGAAATTCAAGTGTAACAAGTAGAACCATAGGCTTACCCTTTGTGTTATTCGCCACTAATGGGGACCTACAAGGTTTAAAGTCATCAAGGACTTGCGGGCATTAGAGAAGGTTAAGGTGAGGGAAATGATTTATGGATCAAGTGACTTGAAGATCCCTCTAAACACAATCGCTTTATCACTTCTTGGGCTCACTTCGTTCAAGTATTCCACATTATTTGCCCCTACTTGTTTAGACTTTGCTACATTTTATTTCTAACCGCCTTTTTCTAACAATTCGAATGAGCTTCCCTCTACATTTGCTTTTCCAGCTCTTTCAAGAGACCCTTTTTTACTCAGCTATTCAAGCCCTTCTTTTCTTTTTGCAAGTTTTTTCACTTTTCTTGAATCATTCTAAGGGCTAAGCTCCATATTTTCAATTACAAGCATACTTCTTGTTCTTATGAAGTACTAAAGAAATAACCAAGCATACACCTCTCTTAACAATCTTACACATCTCCTTTCCTCCTCAACTTAGGTTTTAAGTTCCACTCAATTATTCTCAAAAGCATGCCTCTCCACACTTAGGCATTTGCCTATATTGGCCCACGTTAGAACCATGCGATGTGTTTATGGAGGTTGGGTGATAAAAGAAGGATTTGGAAAAGGCAAAAGTAGGGTGTCCTAGTATGGTTATCTATAAGGAGAGAATAAAAATAGAAAGAGGCTCAAATGGGTTAACTAGGGACAAATGCCAAGGTGGGATTTAGGTCAAGTGACAGTTCAAAAATGCCCTCGAGTCATTCTCCAAACCAAGCTTGGTCCCAGATTTTGCCTTGAATACACGTGGGGCAAGTTCTAGACTATCATGTATGCATAAGGATTTATCAAAAACCTCACCACACCAGTCACTTTATTTCTTAAAATAGAAAGCTAGTATTCCTACCAATTTGATCAAATGAACTTGACAAACTACTCCGAGTCGGAGACTTTTCTTTTGTGAAGAAGGAGCCAAAACTGAATTAGAAGGTCGCAACTCAAGAGAAAGCTTGAAATCACTTTGCTCTTTTATTTTCAAAAACCATTTTCAAAGACTATTTTACCTTTCACAACTCATTTTGTTTGCCACGATAAATTTGGAGGGTACGTTTTGAACTTTTTCAACCACTACTTGACTCTAATTTAAGACAATGGGTATTTCCCTTAAGAATTCGCCCGATCCATCTATCGTGGGGGAGTACCACTCGGTTCGACAAAGAAAAAAAATAAAAAGAAAGAAAATGCTCCTTGGGAAAGAACCGAGTTTCGAAGAAAACCCTTGGAGTTTATTTGACACGTATAGACACGAGGAGACAAGAAAGATACGCATGTTTAAAATAGACATCACCAAAACAAGAATCAATATTAGAACAATGACATTTGGGTCTCAACTAATAACAAGCGCATACTATAGGCCCGACAAGGGCAATATCCAAATCAACATCATAAAGATGGCCCGACAAGGGCAATATTCGAATCAAAATCATAAAGATGGCCTGACAAGGGCAATATCCGAATCAACAAAATCAACAAGCCAAAGAAGGCCCGACAAGGGCAATATCCAAATAATATCATGAAATGAAATAATATTACAGACCATAAAATGCCCCACCGCCAACTAAAGAATATTGCATTATCCCCAATGCAACAACATAGAATGAGAAAAATGGAGGAGGGGGGGGGGGAACTCCCTGAGACGTACTAGGTGTGCGGATCCATGTCACATGGTGACTGTGACTAAATTGCTGCTATAATAGTAGGAACCTCCTCAGACTGGGCTCCTGTAACTGTAACTAAGGGGATAAGTACCTCCTCAGGAGGCTGAGAGCTAAAACTAACACCAACTATCCCCACATGTTGCTCCTCAATGGATTTCCTCTTGGCCAGCTCTACCTGTTGGGCCTCAGAAAGTCCTACGCTAAAATCAATCCATGTCTCTTTACCCACAGGAGAATACCCGAACAAGTCAGCAAATGGTAAGATTAGGCCAGTCTCAGCCTGTGGAATGGTAATCTGGGCGTCATCAAAATTGAAGGATGGTTGGATCGACTGAACCTCTGAACCCAGACTATCAAGGTCAATCCTCAAAGTAGCAACCGCCTCACTATCCCTTCTGGCCTCGACTGCGGATAATCTTCGCTTATAGTCTAACATTTGAGCACGTAGAGGCCTAAGAATCCTCTCAATAGCCACCTGAATGAAATGGGTGATATCAGCTACCAAGCAAGATATGGAACTATCGTTTGCCAAG
Source organism: Capsicum rhomboideum (assembly GCA_031232105.1). Taxonomy (NCBI): domain Eukaryota; kingdom Viridiplantae; phylum Streptophyta; class Magnoliopsida; order Solanales; family Solanaceae; genus Capsicum; species Capsicum rhomboideum. Next base: position 37,774,476 of record CP124719.1, on the reverse strand, counting down.
GTCATGGCTGCAACCTTAGCAAATGTCAATGCAGAAGACTGTGAAGGCTGGGTAGACTGAGTAGTGCATGAAGAAGGCGATGCCTGAGAGAGATCATTAACCGGAGTAGTGTCACTATAGATCGGTGGAGCATCAGATGCATGTGAAGTCATAGAGGAAGTACTAGTGCCCTCGACAGTGGGTACCTCTCCTAAGGCCGAATCAGAGACCTCACTAATCTTTCTTTTTATTCCCACCGGATTGTCATCATTTTGACTAGTCCGACTATCAATAACTCCCGTACATTTTATTTTCTTATCAATCTTGAGAAATAGAGGAAACTTGTGAAAAGTACATAACGCAGAGATAAGAGCAGGAAAAGCTAGCAAAGTGCCCACTTGTTTTGATATGAGCTTGATCACTTTAGCAATAATCTCTCCCGAATTTACACCCAATCCATCCATGATGCACCCTACAATGATATCCCTTTCGATGGTGATTTCTTGATCATTGGTGGAGGGAAGCAACTGATTGCCCACAAAGCTAAGCCAATGCTTGGCTTGAATAGAAAGGTCCCTCCTTTTGATTTGTCCTACTCAATTCACCCAAAGAGGAAGGACCTTTGCAATTATTTGGGCAAGCCAAAAAAAATGGACACGCCCCCTGGCACCCGCTTCTTGCTTTCAATTCTAGGTGTGCACTCACAACCAAAGTAGAGCTTGTTTATTGTGAAAGCAGAGCAAGGCACCTCCACTCCTCTAACAAGTACACTGGGTAGACAAGGTTGGTCCACCATCGGTGGTTTGTACTTGTGTTGGTTGTGCCGAATGACATAAGAGGCATAGAATTCTCTGACAAGATCAGGATAATAAACCTCGAGACGATACTCAGGGTTAATATCTGTGAAGACTTCCCATCCATACTTGATGACTTGCCTTATGATATCCGAAAAGTGATCGTGAACGCCCTTCAAGCTAAACACTTTTTTGGGATTGAAACCCCGAGTGTAAACCCATTCATCACATAGTTCACACATTCCATCGACTGCAAATATGATTTTGTCAACTTTCTTAGCCAATCCCCTTGAAAAATCAAGTGTGGTTTGAACATCGGGGATGCTAGGAGTTTCTTGTTGTGTCGGTATCTTTTTCTCAGAGGTAGTCGCTATAGCATTTCCTTTGTCTTTGGTGTTATCCTTCTTCGCACCCCTCGACATTGATTTCCATTGAGTCATCCCTAAAGAGAATACAAAAAGAACCAGACAAAACAAAAAATAAAGGGTAAAACATGTTTTTGTCTTTTTGTTGTATAAAAGGAAAATAAAACTATGCTAAATGAGGTGAATGCTAGGCAATATAGTACATGAAACCACATCGGAGTAAATAAGTACAATTAAACATCAAACACTACCTACTTTGCCTTGAAATGCACAATTAACCAATGACCCTCACATGAACAAAAATGACAATTTTCCCTTAAGAATGGCGTCACCCGATCTATCATAGCGAAAATTATGCATTCTTATCATGGTCGACCAACCTTAATAACACATATCACTAACATGAATCACCGGTTATGTTTCATCATCAATGACTTTAATGAAGGGTCAAATGATTCCCCACAATTACATTTATCAACCATTTGAAGCAATCAAGTGAAAAACTCCTCATGCGAATTACAACAAACACATGGTGTGCATCATAAAGTGGACAAATGAAATAAGGAGCATGGCACTTGAAAATCATTCAATTCACACTTCTCAACTACAGACATTATAACTAGTCATTTATTTATGAAATAGTGCTCAAAATAAGCTCAAGAAACCTTGACTAATTCTCTTAGATCACCCACAAAAGAAAACATCAAGAAATGGTCATGTAGGAATTTCATCAAATACATGGGGTGCATAAACTTGGGTACTCAAGAATTCCCCATTTGGCATATAAATCATCACACCCAATTCAAATAATCCACATAAACATCAATAATACACCAAAGGAAGTTCATATTAATCAACTCCTCACAATAATCTAGCATGAAACATGATTCACCATTTTAGCCCAAGAACTTTTTTAGAAGAAATTAGAACAAGTGAACTTACCAAACTAAGAGAATATGCAAGATTAGGATCTCCGTAGGTGGTATGAATATATTCCTTGAAAGGGATTTTGAAATATATGAAGTGTGAAGAAAGAGAAAATTTGAGAATAGAAAGAGTGTGAGTCGGTTTTGGTGTATGATGTGGGTTTGAAATTATAAGGATATGAGTTAGGGTAATGTTTTAAAAGAGGAATGGGTCAACTTGGGTTGGGTCGACCCAATAACTTAATTAAAAGAATTTAAGGCCCCAATCCTCACATGCGCCCTACCATACACACTCATGTGGGGAGATGCGTGCACAGGTGGGTATTTTTAAAATTGGGCAGAATACTTGTTGGTGCACTGATTTCCTGCGGAGGCCAGCCTGCGCACACATGTGCATAAGCTGTGCATACAGGTAAGTGAATAGGAGAGAGGTAGTGACAATTCCAGGCCACCTGCGTTGGCCAGCCTGCGCACGCAAGTGCCTGGCTTGCACCCGCAGGTAGCTATTGACCCTAACCAGTGTGTAAAACTTCACCTGGTAGCCACATACGCCCTGACATGCATAGGCATGTGGGAATGTGTGCTAGCAGGTGTCCAATTTAGGCCAAAACAGTGTGTCCCATCTCCCATACTTAGAATTTTTCAACTGCATTCACCAAAATAACCAAGAATTAGCAATCAAATTATTAGAAAATGACAATAATTAACCTTGGTTGCCTCCCAAGAAGATCCTTAGTTATCTTCGTGGCTCGACGTTGTTCCTCATCATTAAGCATCTTTAAAATGGAGCAACTCAACCTTAGCAGCTCCGGGTCCACCCTCGTAGAAATGTTTTAGCCTTTGACCGTTCACTGTGAACCTCCTCCTCTCGTGGTACTCCATCTTGATAGCTCCACTAGGATAAACATTGACCACTACAAAAGGTCCCGACCACTTGGATTTTAGTTTACTCGTGAAGATTTTTAACCTCGAATTAAAAAGTAGCATATTATCTCCCGCATGAAACTCTCTTTTCAAGATCTTAGCATCGTGCCATTTCTTAATTTTCTCCTTGTATAACGTCGAGCTCTCATATGCCTTAAGTCAGAAATCCTCTAACTCATGAATTTGGTCCACTCTTGCTTGGAGGCATCCACCCAATTCATATTTAATTTATGCAAGGACCATAATGCTTTGTGCTCTAATTCAACAGGGAGATGACAAGCCTTTCCAAACACCAACTGATAGGGTAACACGCCAATAGGAGTCTTGAATGCGGTCCTATATGACCAAAGAGCTTCATCAAGTTGTCTTGCCCAATTCGTGCGTCCGGTGTTTACAGTTTTCTCCAAGATCAACTTTATCTCCTGATTGGAAACCTCCACCTGACCACTCATTTGAGGATGATATGGGGTAGCCACTTTATGTTTCACCCCGTACCTATCAAGCAAAGCTTTGAATATCCAGTTACAAAAATGAGAGCCACCATCACTAATAATGGCTCGAGGAGTTCCGAACCTAGTGAAAATGTATTTCTTTAAGAAGAATGTGACACTTTTACACTCGTTGGTTGGCAAGGCAATGACCTCCACCCATTTGGACATGTAATCAACGGCCATCAATATATACTTATTACCATATGAGCTCACAAAAGGACCCATAAAATCAATGCCCCACACATCGAATAACTCTATTTCAAGGTTGGGCCTCAAAGGTATCTCATGCCTCCTCGAGATACCACCATGCATTTGACATTGTGTGCAAGTTTTTACCCATTCGTAAGCATCACGGTGGATGGTAGGCCAATAATACCCACACTGAAGAACTTTAGCAGTGGTTCTCACACCCCCATGATGGCCACCAAATGGAGACGAATGGCAAGCTTCAAGAATGGATTTCATCTCTTTTTCCATAACATCAACGAATAATTCCATCCGCACACTTCCTAAAGATATACGGTTCTTCCCAAAAGTACCTCTTCACTTTATGGAGAAATCTTTTCCTTTGATAGTAGCTCAACTGATCAGGGAGCAGTCCACTCACTATATAGTTTGCAAAGTCAGCATACCATGGTGGTGTGCTTCATTTCAAGTTCATGAAAAGCTCATCAGAAAATGTATCATCAAGTTCAAAATCACCCCAATTTTCTTTATTTGTTTTAAGGCGAGATAGGTGGTCTGCCACTTGGTTTCACAACCTTTTCGATCATTCACTTTAAAGTCAAATTTCTGAAATAGTAGAATCTACCTTATCAATCGAGGTTTTGCTTCTTTCTTGGCCATTAAATACCGGATAGCAGCATGATCGGTGTGAACTATAGCCTTTGTGCCTAACAAATAAGCTCAAAATTTCTCAAACCCATAAACCACAGCTAGTAATTCTTGCTCCGTGGCAGTGTAGTTCCTTTGTGCATCATTTAATGACTTACTAGCCTAGTAAATGGGATGAAAAAGTTTCTCCTTTCATTGTCCAAGCATGGCTCCCAATGCAAGTCCACTAGCATCACACATGAGTTTGAATGGTTGTGACCAATTGGCGGCCACGATAATAGGGGCTGAGACAAGCTTCTCCTTAAGGAAATTAAACACTCTCAAACACTCTCCATTAAATTCAAATTTTACATCCTTCTCAAGCAATTTGCACATTAGATGGGCAATTTTACAGAAATCTTTAATGAACCTCCTATAAAAACCTGCATGGCCAAGGAAACTTCGGACCCCTTTTATAGAAATTAGAGGTGGTAGCTTAGCAATGACTTCCACCTTAGCTTGATCAACTTGGATCCCTTGGCCCGATATTTTATGTCTGAGAACAATCCCTTCCTTTACCATAAAGTGGCATTTCTCCCAATTCAACATAATATTATTTTCCACACATCTTTCAAACACCTTTTACAAGTGTTTAAGGAAATCCTCAAATGTATCACCAACAATCGAGAAATCATCCATAAATACCTCCATAGAATCCTCCACCATGTTTGAAAAGACAGAAAGCATACACCGTTGAAAGGTAGCCGGTGTATTGCATAGCCCGAATGGCATGCGCCTGAAAGCGAAAGTTCCATAAGGACAAATAAAGGTCATTTTTTCTTGATCTTTAAGGTCTATTAAAATTTGATTGTAGCCCGAGTATCCATTGAAGAAGCAATACCAACCCCTTCCCGCTAGCCGATCAAGAATTTGGTCCATGAAGGGCATGGGGAAATGATCCTTCTCGGTCCATGAATTCAATTTACTATAATCAATACACACTCTCAAGACCGTGATCGGACGAATGGGTATAAGATCATTATTTTTGTTTGGGACCACCGTAATACCACCTTTTTTGGGAACACACTAAATGGGACTTACCCATGTGCTATTCGAAATAGGATAGACTATACCCGCATCAAGCCACTTGATGATTTCTTTCTTCACAACTTCTTGCATTGAAGGGTTTAGTATTCTTTGGTGTTCTACACTTGCTACAAACTCAGGCTCAATCATGATCTTGTGGGTACATATACCAGGTGGAATTCTAATAATATCATCTATGGTCCATCCAAGAGCCTTAATATACCATTTTAATACCTTGATTATCCAAGATGTCAAGTCTCCCACAATAATAATAGGTAGAGTCTCACCTTCTCCCAAGAAAACATTACGAAAATGAGGTGGCAATGGTTTGAGCTCAATTTGTGGTGGATATTCAATCAAAGGAATTACGGGAGGAGTTCTCAATTTTTCAAGTCAAGGTCCAAATTGCAAGGATTTTTTGTGTAAAACCCAAGGCCCTTCAAAGATGTAACTACTTCATCATATCCTTCAATCCTCTCACTTTCAAGATTCCACAAGACTCCCACCAAAGGTTCACTAATAAAGTCAATCTCCATAGTATTAGCCACTTAGTCATCAATCACATCAATTACGGAGACAACTTGCAAATCCATAGGTTGCTTCATGGAATTGCAAATGCTAAATGACACCTCTTCATTGTTTACTCAAATTTTTATGTCACCGCATTCAACATCAACTAGAGCCTGTTCGGTAGCCAAGAATGGCCTACTAAGAATAATGGGGACCTTATGGTCAATTTCATAATCCAAGATCACAAAATCCGCCGGAAAGATGAAACGGTCCACAGTCACAAGTACATCATAGACCACAACCACGGGTCTTTTTATAGAGTGGTCGGCCATTAATAGCCGCATTGTTGTCGGCTTTGGAGCTCCCAAGCCTAACTTTCTAAATATGGCTAATGGCATCAAATTAATAGTTGCCCCAAGATCACACAAAGCTTTCCCAAATTGGTACACTCCAATAGTACATGGGATGGTGAATTCCCCCAGGTCATCCTTCTTTACAACCATTGTGCTAGACATGATAGCACTACAATGATGTGTAACTTCAATTGATTTGAATTCCATCAAGCACTTCTTTGTTACCAAGTCCTTCATAAATTTAGCATACCCGGTCATCTCCTGTAGGGCTTCCAACAAGGGTATATTTACTGAAAGGTTGCTAAATTTAGAAAGGAACTTCTTGAACTTTGAATCATCTTCCTTCTTCTTAAGCCTTTGTGGGAATGGAGGAGGGATTTTGACTTGCGGCTTTGAGACAATCGGGTTTTCATTCGGTTTTAAATTACCACCATCAACCACTTGTGCTTCTATGTCACTTTCACCCTTTTCTTCCCTTTCTTCCGGCTTCTCAACACTTTGCTCTTTTGACATCAGAGTTTCATCTTTTGAATTATCAAGCTGCTTTCTCTTTTCTCTTATTTGTCCTCCAATACCTTTATTACTAAGGTCATTATTAAGATTTACAACATCATTCGCTAGAGTTCTCCCACTTCTAGTGACTATTTCCATGATGTGAGCATCATTTTTTGGGTTTACAATCATATCACTAGGAAGGCCTCCTCTTTGTGTTTGGTTCATCTAGGAGGAAAGTTGACCCATTTGGGTTTCAAGTTGCTTTATCAAGGCCGAGTGTGAGGTGACAGTTTTATTGAGATATGAAAAATTGCCTTTCATTTCTCTTAACATCTTATCGCTTTCTTCAACACTCAATAGAATACGAGCAAACACATCTTCATTCTTATACTTCTCCGGATCAATAGAAGTTGTTCCTTTACCATTAGGCCGATCATGTAGAGGAACATATATATCATAATCCCGATCTTTATTTCGCCAATCATAGTCCCTAGCCTTATCCCTCCATTCTCGATCTTTATCATGATCCTTACACTCACCATCTTTCCAATCACGATTTTTATCTGTCCAACCTTGATTCCCTCTTTTCCTTTGATAGGTGGCTCAGGAACCCCCATTTGATTTGACATAAACCAGATTTATTCATCAAGAGTCTTTGCTTCATCATCATCATAGGTCTTAGCACCCTTGGAGGCAACGGTGTTAACCGCCTTTGGTGTTGACCCCATTACATGCTTGGTGAGGAGTTTTAGTTGTGTCATTATTTTAGCCATACTCTTATCTCTCTCCTCATTCTTGTTTCTTTGCTCTTGGCTCACAAAAGATGCGGAGGGAGCCCCCATGGCCACCTTAGAATCTCTTTTATGCCAACCTCGACTTTGTTTAGTGACTTGGTCCAATAATGCCGATGCAACACCATAAGTTTGTTTCACTAAAGATCCCCCGGATGTATTGTCCCTAACCATTTTGTTCAATTGATCTAATGCTCTCTAAAATATTTGGAGGAGCATCTTATCTGGAACCTCGTGAGTCGGACATTGCATCAATTTCTTGTAAACCTTTACCAAGCCCCATGTAATGGTTTGCCATTTAATTGGCAGAAGTTAATAATCTCATCTCTCAATTGTAACATCTGGGATGGTGGAAAGAGACTATCCAAGAATGCTTCCATCAATTCCACCCATGTAGTAATTGAACCTACGGGCAATTGCCTCAACCACAATACAACTTTGCCTGTCAATGAAAAAGGGAAGAGTCTCAATCGGATGGACTCTTGTGATATGTGGGAGATATTGAATGGCATGCATACATCAATGAAATTCGTCAAGTGAAGATTTGCATCTTCATGTGCTTAACCCCCATACAGTTCCTTCATTTGAAGGAGATGGAGCATCACACTAGTAACATGAAACACTTCGTTTCCTTCCGCGGGCGGGATGCGTATGGCACTAGCTCTCCTGGCATCTCCCAAATGGTCTTTATCCTCTAAATGTCCATCAAATAAAGTGGTATGACTACCGTGTTGACTCATTGAATAGTGAAGACTTTGGTTATCACCTGTGGAGAACAAAAACAACAAATAAAGTAAACTTACACCACGACCAACACAAGTAACTTAAAATTCTAAAAAGAATGAACGCTACATTTCATTCCCCGACACCGATGCCATTCTTGATAACACTCAAATATACCCTAGAAATGAGTGTGTACGTAGTCGTTAGCAATATAATTACCTAACTTAGAGTCGGGTTCGAATCCACGAGGAATGAATGCAATAGCTTTCACCTCTAAGTGTCAAAAGCAACTAGAGCTAACACGTGATGCTATAAAAATAATGCATAAAAGTAAATGGGGGGTATAACTTATCAAGTTGTAATTGTTGAAACACTTGTAGTTTGAAACACACAATTCAAAGATTAGAGAAATAGAGTTGAAATCAAGTGTAATACGGGACTTGGGGTTATGCCATCGTAATAGTGAAAGAATGTATGGGTAATTGAATATTTGTCTAGATTTAGCTAAAATTTATGGGTAGGCTAAATTATAAGTACTTAGTGTTGATTTGTCAATCAAACACCAAGATAACACGAGTGGGTTCTTTCGAACACCTCACAAGTATATCTATATAACCAATCTAATACCTCAATTAGCGTCCTTATGTCTAAGAGACACTATTAAATGATAAATATCAAGTTATTGTTCACTCGCGTTCCTCACCCTCATCCCCTTTGTCAAGGATGATGAGAGCTCTAGGGTTAATTGGAGTTTACAACCTCTAATTTTAAATTGGAAACATGGAATGGGGATAAAACCACAACAATTATCTAATTAGGAAGATAAATAAATAAAACCTATACAATTATCACATCTTACTCAAGCATAACCCTAAGTAAAGAAATTAGCTACTCATGGAAAAAGAAAGAGGAAAATCACCCAAGTTCTCCTCCCATTGTTCCATTGAATCCAAGATTATCTCAAGATTTAAGATCTTAATTTAATACACAGCCAAAAGAAAGTAACTAATTCACTCTTAGGGTTTCACTCTATTTTCTCAAGCTTCCAAAAATGCAAAAACTGGTTTCTAGAGCTGAAAAATCCCTTTTAACACAGAAACAACAACAACATACCCAGTGTATTCCCACTAGGTGGGGTCTGGAGAGGGTAAAGTGTACGCAGTCTATACCACTACCTCAGATAAAGTAGAGAGGCTGTTTCCGATAGATCCTCGGCTCAGAACAACTAACAATAACAAACAAAAATCATAAAAATAAATAACAAAAAGAGATAACACATCACTAGATAATAAAAGAAACAAGACACCCATAGAATAACACTATAGACTATTTATTCAAAATCACAAACATCACCAAAACAACACGAACACGAATCTGCCCAAGAAACAATAGGCACAGATACAAACAAACACTCCTTCCTACTAATACAGACACCTTCCTACCTACTAACCTTCTACCCTAATTCACGTCCTCCACATCTTTCTATCAAGGGTCATGTCCTCTGTAATCAGTAACTGCAAAAAATCCCTTTTGAAACCCCAAATTTACGTTCCTAAAAAATTATGAAATTGCCACCTCACTGGTCACCTGATGGCACAGGTGCCAGCACAGGTGGGTAGCCTATGCACGCAGGCTCTTCAGTGCAGACTCCACTAGTTTGCCCAGACCTACCACCTGCGTGTGCAACTCAAGCTTATGCGTGCGCAGGTGGCCCTGCAGCTTCCTAAATATTAGTTTTAGCTCCTTTTCTACACTTCTCGCATCCCAATTAACTCGTGTGGATAGCTCAACCTCCTATTCACTCATTACCTGCATAAAAAAGTTATATAACATGAGAATTGCATCAAATCAATACAAAATAAGAGATAATTTAAGCTTAAACGTGTTAAGAAGTTGGTAAAACGTCAACTTATCAGGGAGCCATAATGTCTCACAATTTAGAGGCTAAAGATTTCAAGGTAGGTACCCTCAGAGTCAGTCTCATCAGCATCAAGGTCAGTCTAGTAGACCCGTTCAACCAACACTTTAGATTTCCAATTGGGGGTTAACCCAATTATAGTGATTACAGTGGTCAAAGCACTGGTCAGTCCTCGAGGGGCACATTATCAGGGTCTTCAAACCGAGGTGGCCATTACAGATTAGGCGGACCTTCTCGATAGACCAAGATGCTCGGGGCATGTTATGATTGTAGTATAGTGGGCCATTTCTCCAGAGAGTATCCCCAATGTGGGATGATTGAGCCAGTTGCATAGAGTGCCTAACCGATTAGATCAGTACCGCCTTTAGCTTGGGGTGGTACATAGAGTAATTGGGGTGGTCCCTAGGGTTTGAGAGGTAGTCCTCAGGCAGTTAGGGCAGGTAGTCGGGCAGGCACCTAGTCCGGAGAACAACGGGGTCATTTATATGTTGTACCTAGTAGGTCGGAGGCTGAGGCTTCAGATGCTGTTATTACAAGTACAATTTCAGTATGCCACCAGCCATCTTCTACTTTATTTGATCCAAGCTCCATATTTTCATATGTTTTTGCTTATTATGCACTGCTGTTAGAGTTGTCTTGGGATCCTTTGTATTTGCCTTTACGTGTAGCTACTCCCATGGGTGATTCTTTCTTAGTGGATCGGGTATATAGATCATGTGTGGTGACTGTTTGAGAGTATTACACTCACACTGATCTTATTGTGTTAGATATGGTAAATTTGATGTGATTTTGGGCATGGACTGGTTGTCCTTCTATCATGCGGTGTTGGATTGCTTTGCCAAGACCATTAGCTTAGCCATGCTTGGCTTGCCCCCAATTGTATGGCAGGGTTCTTTCAACTGTGCTCCAACGGGGATTATATCTTATATTTAGGCTAGTTGACTGGTATCGAGGGGTTATAAGTTGTTCCTCACTTATGTTCGTGACGTTAGTGCTGAGAGTATTTTATTTGACTCTATTACTATTGTTCATGACTTTCTTGATATCTTTTCTACCAACTAATTAGGCCGCCTTTCTCCTGAGCATGATATAGAGTTTACTATTGACCTCAAGCCAGGCACCCAATGATTTCTATGGCTCCTTATCATATGGCTCTTGCTGAGCTAAATGAGCTAAATATTTATCTTTAAGAACTTCTAGATAAGGGTTTTATTAGGCCGAGTGTATTGCATTGGGGTGCTCCTATTTTGTTCATAAAGAAGAAGGACTACTCTATGCGTATGTGTATCGATTACAGATAGCTGAATAAGGAGACAGTAAAGAATAAGTATCGTATGTCTCGTATCGATGATTTATTTGACCAGCTTCAGGGTGCAGTAGTATTTTCTAGGATTGATTTACAGTTTGGCTACCATTAGGTTAGGATTCGAGCAAAGGACATCCCTAAGTCTGCCTTCAGGATTCGCTACAACTATTAGGAGTTCTTGGTGATGTCTGTTGGGTTGACAAATGACCAAACAACATTTATGGACTTGATGAACCATATTTTCAGGCTTTATTTAGACTCCGTGGTGATAGTTTTCATTGATGATATTTTGGTATATTTGAGGAGTAGAGAGGAGCATGAGCAGTATTTGAGGAATGTGCTCCACTCTTTGAGAGATCATAGGCTATATGCCGAATTCTCAAAGTGCAAGTTCTGGATCAAGTCTGTTGTATTCCTAGGAAACGTAATGTCTAAGTATGTGATTATGGTGGACTCTGTGATGATTGAGGCTATTCGTGGTTAGGCTAGGCCAACATCTTTGATTGAGGTTCACAGTTTTATTAAGTTGACAAGCTACTACATTCAGTTTGTCAAGATATTTTCTATTATTGCAGCATGTATGACTAGATTGACTAGGAAGGCGGTTCTATTTCAATGGTCCGATGGTTGTGAGGTGAGCTTTCTTAAGCTCAAGGACTTGCTCCATTCAACTCCTATATTGACTCTACCATCAGTTCATGATTTGAGTGGAGGACATCCCTAAGATAGCCTTTAGGGCTCCCTACGGCCATTACGAGTTCGTGGTGATATCTTTTGGGTTGACCAATGTCCCACCAACATTTATGGACTTAATGAACCATTTTATCTGGCCTTATTTAGACTACATCATGATAGTTTTCATTGATGATATTCTGGTATATTCGAGGAGTAGAAAAGAGCATGAGTAGCATTTGAGGATTATAAGCCACACTTTGAGAGATCATAGGCTTTATGCCAAATTCTCAAAGTGCGAGTTTTGACTTAAGTCTATTGAATTACTAGGACATGTAGTGTCTAAGAATGTGATTATGGTGGACTTGGTAAAGATTGAGGTTATTCGTGGTTGGGCTAGGTCTACATCTCTGTTTGAGGTTCATAATTTTATTGGGTTGACAGGCTACTACAGTCGATTTGTCAAGATATTTGCTACTATTACAGCTCCTATAACTATATTGACTAGGAATGAGGTTCTACTTCAGTGGTTCGATGGTTATGAGGCTAGCTTTCTTAAGCTGAAGGACTTTTGCAGTACAGCTTCTATATTGACTCTTCCACTTGAGAGCGAGAGGTTTACTGTTTATTGTGATGCTTTTGGTGTTAGTTTGGGGAGTGTTCTGATGTAGCTTGGCTGAGTTATCATATATGCTTCAAGACAACTGAAGATGCTTGAGCACAACTACCCCACTCGTGATTTGGAGCTAGCAAAAGTAGTTTTTGTGCTTAAAATTTGGAGGCATTACTTGTATGGTGTTCACTGCAAGATCTTCACTCATCACCATAGGTTTTTCAGTATATTATGACTCATAGGGAGCTTAATTTGAGTCAACACAAGTAGATTGAGTTGCTGAAGACTAGGACATCTCTATTTTATACCATCCGAGTAAGGTAAATGTGGTAGCAAAAGCCTTAAGTCAGAAGACGGTGAGTATAGGTAGCTTAGCCTTCATTTCAGTTTCTGTGAGATTGTTGGCCTTGGATATTTAGTCCTTATCCAACATGATGGTTTAGCTTGATAGTTCAGACCCCAGGAGGATTCTTGCTAGTGTTAAGGCTAGGTCTACCTTATTTGAGCAGATTCAGGGCCGACAGTGTGAGGATAACAGACTATGTGGAATTCCAGATCAAGTGTTGAGATGTGAGTCTAGGAGGGCTACCTTAGATTTTAAGGGCATTTTGAGATTTAACCGTCACATTTGTGTTTTGAGGGCCAGAGATTTAATTCAGTTGATACTTCATGATGCTCATAACTCTAGATATTCTATTTATCCTAGACAGCTAAGATGCATAGAGATTTGAGGCAGCATTACTGGTGGAGCAGTATAGGGAGAGATATAGTGGAGTTTGTGGCTCGGTGCCAATGTTGTCAACAAGTGAAGGCTGAGCATCTGGGACCTGGTGGATTGCTTCAGAGGCTACCCATTCCTGAGTGGAAATAGGAATGGATTACTATGGACTTTTTGGGTGGTTTGCCTCGCACATCTTATGGTTTTGATAGACTTTGGGTCATCATGGATTGATTGACCAAGTTTGCCCATTTCATCCATATTTAGACTTCCTACAGTACCGAGAGGTTGGCTCGTATCTATGTTAAAAAGGTGGTTCGCCTTCTTGGAGTACCTGTGTTTATTATTCCACATTGAGGCTCTCAATTCACTTTTAGCTTCTGGAGGACATTACAAGAGAAGTTGGGCACCCAGACTGATGGGCAGTCAGAGTGAACTATTCAAGTTTTGAAAGATATACTATGCAAGTGTGTTATGGATTTTGGAGGTCAGTAGGAGCAGTTTTTAGCCTTAGCTGAGTTTGGTTATAATAACAACTACCATTCTATTATCCAGACGGTACCTTTCAATGCGTTGTATGGTAGACATTGTTGATCTTCTATTGGCTAGTTTGAGACCTCAGAGGTTAGGCCCCGTGGTAATTATTTCCTTCATGAGTAGATACTTTAGACAGTTGGGGAGGTAGCCTATGAGATAGATTTGCCTCTAGCCTTTTTAGCCATCCATTCAGTTTTTAATGTATCTATGTTGTGGTGTTATATTTTAAATGAGTCTCACGTACTTCGGTGGGATTCGGTTCAGTTGGATGAGAGGTTGACCTTTATTGAGGAGCCGATATCTATCCTAGCCAGAGATGTTAGACGGTTACATTTCTGAGACATTCCTATAGTTAAGGTTCAGTGGAGACACTATCCAGTAGAGGAGGCTACTTGGGAGACCGAGCATGAGATACGAACCTAGTATCCCTACCTGTTCTAGCCCTCAGGTACTTGTTAATCCTTTATTTTCATGGATGAAAGTCTTTTTTGTAGTGGATGTTGTAATGACCCTCTAGGTAATTTATTGTGTTTTTATGCTTTTCCTATATTTATAACTTTCTTATAGCTGCCCCAATCATTTTTGACTTGTTGGGACTGACAGTTCAGTTATCAAGCAGTTCATTTGATTTTTAGAGCCATATCCCTATTTTAGAGCTTTCAATATTAAGAATATAGTCTCAAGACTAAACATCAAGTAAACAGCCTTGGATGCCAATTCTAACAGTCTCATTTGTTCCAGAACATCGATTTTAGGCTAAAGGGACCCTTGGTCCGGGTTCCTAGGCTTCTAGACTCATTTTGGGCTATTGGGTGGATTTTGGCTAAAATAAACCCTTGGTTGTGGGGCCCATTTTTTGTCGAACTGACCTCGAATGGAAGTTTTGATAGTGCCGTTGAGTCCAAAATGCCGAATTTGGTAGGGTAGCATAGTTTATTTGCACGCACGGAGTTTCGAACTAATCTTGAGAACCCAATCAAAGTTTTCTTTCTTGGTTGAAAAATCTGGTGTGAAACACCTAGTGTAGATTTCCTAGGTGATGTCACCTTAGTGAGCTTTGGGTTGCCTTAGCGGCTGTTGAGGATGTCATTATGAATCACCTTAATGACACTTTGGCCACCTCGGCGATGTCGCCTTAGCGAGCTTTGTGCTACCTTAGCGGTTGAGGCTGACTTGGCTTCCCATTGCCTTAGCAACACTTTGGCTGGTTCTTTATATACTTGTCCTCCTCGGGTTTTTTAGACATTTTTAAGTAAGACACCTCCATTTTATTCACTTGGGAGCTTAGAAATTGTGAGGGATCGACTATTTGGTGCTGCGGTTGGATTAAAGATGTGGTTGCGATCATTCCCTTGTCATAATTCCCATAAGTTTCTGCTTAGTTTCTAGTTTAATTCCCTGATTTAGTTCTCAAATTTCAAATATTGTTGGGGCTGATTGGAGGCTGATTTGGGCTCGAATTTTGCCCAAATTATGGGGCAAATGATTCTTGAGTTGAGAGGGACGCATTGATGGTTTCAATTTCGTGATTCTGCAAGCAGGCACATGTGGGATTTTTTGTCTGATTTATAACAACGACCTTTAATACTCAATATGGGTACTGTTATTCTCGTCTTGATACATAGATCATTATTTTGATAGTGTGGCAGCGGTCGGAGGCTTCTCGAAAGGGAAAAGCTCTAGAATAGAGGATTTTTTTATGCTTTCGGTAGCACTCAGGTAGGCTAGACTTACCTTGCTTCTAGATTGTGCTTAATTATGGTATTAGTGTAGTATTGTGCTAGCTATGGGTGGGTATTTATGGCTCGATTTTAGCATTTAGTGCTTTATTGAGCCAGTTAAAGGCTCATTTTAAGTAGAATTCATGCCTATTTTCCCTTAGGTGAGTATGATATCATCCATTAGGACTAGACTTAGTGCTTGTAATGCCATGGGACGGGATCGGGAAGCTTTAGCCTAGGTTCGGGTAGCTGCTCGCCTTAGATTGGGTTTTTGGGGTTTGGTAGTGTCTTTTTTAGACAGAATGATTAAGATAGTGCCCTTGCAACTTTGATGATCACCTTAGCTGTTCCCTTAGGACACTACCGATTGTTTAGGGGTTGATTTAGTCATTGGTTTACGCTCTTTTAGCTCAGTTACTTCGGATAGTGTAGTATTTAACCTTTGACCATGCCTCGACCTAAATAATCAAAATTTGTTATACCTTAAGGGATTTGACAGCTTAAAATTGGATTATGTCAACTAAATGGATCCGGAATAGGTTGAAACTTGGGATGTTGCCATTTATGCTATTCAGCTCCGGTTTGAGTCCGACAGCTTCTATATTACTTTCTAGTATCAGTTCTGATTTGAGTCCGACATATGTTATATTATTATCACTTATGAGTTCGAGTCTGGTATCCCTTATATTGATTATTATGTATTAGTTCCAGTTTGAGTCCGGCATTTATCATCATTCTTATTACTGATTTCGGGTTGGAAAAATGGTAAAAGTCAAAACAAAGGTGGTTATGACTGGGAAAGGAGCATTAGGTACGCATGGCCTATATTCTGGATTATTTTTTTCTAGTTGTTTCCATATTTCATCCTTACTTTAGTATTATCCTTTTTTTGTGCCCTTCAGGCTTATGGGGGCTCGGTTGAGTTATGTTCTTTCTTGTTTTGTGTCTTCTGGGCTTATGTGGACCCAGCTAGGTTGTAGTTAGACTTTATTTCAGTTTCGTGCACTTATTCTACCTTTATATCACTTTCTCTCGGCATGATCTACTATTTCTGTTTCCGCTCCTTTAATTCTGACTTTAGCTTACATTCTCGCACTTTATTCATGCTTTTGCTATAATTTAGTTCAGTCGGCCTATGATGCCTACTTAGTACCTATTGTTTTTGTACTCAAATTGTACTTCTGCATCCTTTCCCTATTACAGATTTGAGTACGAGCCACCGCTACTGACGTTATCCTCAGACTTGTTGTTGATTCAGATATAGGGTAAGCTTTTGCAGTCCAGAGCTGATCCTCATCCTTCTATTATTTTTTGATAGTCTTTTTGTACATTTTGAGACTATGTTGTATATATTGACGTTGTTTGGCACTCTATTTTGGTTTAGTGGCTCTTTTATCGACTTTACCAGGTCGTGGGGGGGATTCATGTGGGATATTTGTCCTCTTCCCTTTATAGTTCATCATGTTCATATCTCTATATATATCGTTGTCTTTGTTGTTTAGCATTTTTATGGCATGCCTATACCTTTATTTTCTTATTTTTCGCCGGTTATCCCATTACTTGTCATTTTGGGCTATGGTTTGGCTTACCTACTGATGGATAAAATTAGGTGCCAACATGACTCAAGAAATTGGATTGTGACAATAACATATCCCTCATATACTGCCTTCACTCCACCAAACTTGCCACTTTTAACGCATAATTATCTTTCAAATATTTTCTTACCTAAAATATTATATGTAATTTACCCTTTTTATTTGCATATTATACCTTAATTAGTAGCAATGGATTCTCTAGTTCTTCTTCGTAGATTTCCAATCAAACTTCTTAGAAAATCATCAATAACCAATTCTTTCTTTGCAATCTTCAATTACCATTCCTATTTAACCCCAAATTCTTCTTTCAAAAATTATTCTGATAGTAGTCTTTATCCTCTAAATTCTCTAATCCTAAAATTTGCCATTACAGGAAGTCCATTGAAGCTCAAATTGGGAAGCCGTTGTTCTTAATTTTTGGATTTGATAGGTCTAAATTTTTTTGAACAAATTCAAAATTAGATCTGAAACGATGTAAGACATGAACATCATAAATTAAAATATTATGTTGAATTTGCTAAGGAATGCTAATTTTTCATTTTCCATCAAATATTTTCAAATTGATTTTTTGGTTACATGATAAGGTGGTGCAAACGTGGTTTCTGTCCATGTTTTCTTCTCTGTCTTTTGCTTGTTTGGTTTCGGACGACAAGAATGGTGCAAACGGTAATTTTTCTAGTGGAGATCCAGTGATGTTTGACATAGGAAATTTGAGGTTGTTCATCTACAATGCCATGTATCTTAGAATGTAGTTTTTTATTCATGATACATATGAATGTATCTGTGTGTCTATGTATCATAGTCTACTAGTTCATATAGAATATGAAGCTTTGTTCATGATACATACGAATGTATATCTGTGCACATATATCATAGTTAAAAAAGAATATAATTTTTGGTTCATGATACAGCCAATGTATCATAGTGTATCAAAAGTATCAGAAACTTTTATGAATTTGTCTTGATGCAATTATATGTGTATTTTAAATATATTCTTTGAATTTACTTATGAATTCAATATGTGCATCCATGATACATTATTTAGAAATTGATTATATATATCATAAGTTATATTATATACATGATACATATAAGAATCATTCATTATGTCCATGTATGTGCATGTATAAGACATAATTTTGCTTACTCATGTTTTATATTAATATATCTTGGGTTGAGTCTTTATGTATTGTGTATGAGGTAAATTATTTGTCTTGATACATATGTAGATGGTATTGATTCAAATATTTTGTCTGAATGCATGATATTTAATTGGTTTTCAAAAAATGATCTTTCCATAATTTAAGGATGAGCAATTCACATAATTCCAGATTGTTATCAAACTCAAGGAAATTCTTTGAATTTTGAATTTGAGCTTCATCGAACTAGACACGCGTCACTCTTGTGGAACTATGGATTGAAGAAGGCAACTGATGGGTATGTTAGTGATAATCAAGACCCGCCTAGGGTCAAGCGCACATACATCAAGTCAGATGACCAGGAAATGATAGACATTGAATAGTTGTTGTTTATTAGTTTGCCTACATGCCGTCATGTATCTGTTTATTTTTAATTGGATAATTTTAGTTGGTGCTTGTGCTAGAACTTACTTTTCAAGACATAAATCTATGTTTTTAATGAACGACATGTAGTATTTCCTTTGTTTTATTGCATTTGTGAAAGCTTGAATATACATAACAATTGTACACTATAATCTAATATATATTGTACATCATATATTATGTATCAAAATTCATTACATCAGAATGGATTAATGTATCAATCACAAGTATCAAGTAATCAGACATATATATATATATATATATATATATATATATATATTTGACACACACACACACACACAAAAACATATATATAATGGAATCTTTTCAATATATGATGAAACAGATAAATACATTAGATAAATATATGATGAAACAGACATATGTATCAGATAAATGTATTTGATACATATATGGGAACATAGGAAAAACAAGAAGCCACGTCCGAGGATGCAGGTGAAGGATTGTTGAAATTCTGGGGTTTAAGAAAACAGCAAAGTAGGAGATTCTTACCGCCCAAATAAGGATGTAACAGACGATTTATGTAAGGAGAAGAACTTTGCATTTTGGATGACTTTGCTTCTATTTTGGACCAACCCAACCATACTATTGTTAATCTGAGGGTAAATTACATAATTTCATAAACCATCAGAAACACAAAGCTAACCTCCCAACGTAACACCCACCGACATCCAACCACAACCGCCACAACTCCAACAACCACCATTTATGCTAAATCCAAATCATAGAACAACGACTAGAAAGACCACACCACAACAACCACAACTCCATTATCGGACATGATGAATAGAGATAAAAGAAATTGAGAAACACAATTTTAAGAGAAAAATTTGAAAAATGCAATTTTAATCCAAAAATAAAAGAAGAAAGAAAATTAATAGAGATGAAAGAAATTGAGAAGATTATATATTGAGAAGATCTGGGGGAACCTTTTTGAATTTTTCATCTGTTTTGATAGCTCATATATTCTCTATATCCTCCCATACCGTTTTAACCCGATTGACTCCCCAAAAAATGTGATCTCCATTATTTCCTTTTTAAGTTACCTATTAGTTGACTATGTATTAAAACATTATGTATCAACACTATTTTGATGTATCACCGAATCTTATTATATAGGATTGTATGTAATATAACAAGGTTGTGGAAAAAGGTGTAATTAGTTCCTATATTTGTGGGATTTATGTTGTCTACCCAAAAGTTAAATTGACTCTATTAATTACATTTATCTCAATCAATTCACAAGAATCTTTTCCTTATTTACTTGGCCAATTATGTGTTCGTATGTGTTCAGTCATCACAACCAGTGTTTTAAAAGGTGTGGGGCGTGAGGCAGGTATTTTACGTAGCATGGGGCGAGGCGTATGCTCCAGGGCATGGGGCGTAAGTCCCATGGATCTTTAATTTTTAATTTATAATATAATAAAAATAGTATAATAACACAAAATTTATACAAAAAATACATTATTAATTTTAAAAATAGTTAAACATGAATAAAAAAACTCATAGAAAATAAAACTTTGAACATCATTTACAAGTAGAAATAATGTAATGATATAAAAACTATTGTGAGATACAAATCAAGTCTAACATCTTAACTTTCAAACAATAAAAGAATCACAATTTCTTAAAATATATGACTATCATACTATGCAATTTACCTCCCTAAGAGAAATAATCTATAAGCTATTAATATTATAATCAATACATCAACTCTTTCATGAATAAAAATAAAATACTTTCAAATAACAAAATAAAATATGATAATTTTGAAATATAGGACCAAAACATAAAGATCAATGACAAGTGAAGATGTAAAATTTGTATATGTATTTTAAACAAAAACGTTAAATTATATTCACCCTCACGACGTTCTCAAATAGTAAATAAGCTAGCTACTCTTAATTTTCTTATTTCTATAGATGAAAAAACTACTACGCACCATTTTAGTAGAGAATTATGAGGATCAATAGTGTTGACTAAGGAATTTGACACAATTTGTGTAAGAACTATTAGGCGAGCCCCAGACGTTGGGTGTTTGACGTGTTTAGGAAGTACAGTTGGGAGTTTAGGGCATAAGCCTCACAAAACTAAGTCCCACACATGAGTCTCGAGGCATTTTACCAGTGCCCCGCCCTGGAGCGAGTCTTGGGGTGAATCCCAACACTGCCTTTTAAAACACTGATCACAACAAATTAAACTTACTAGCATTAAGACCATTTCCTACCAGAACTGGCCGGGACAAACATACGTACCTAGTTCTTTCCCATTTATTCTAAAAAAACATGTAAACCCAATAACAATTAAACATTTAAGCACATCTGGAGAACAAAATCACATTGGCTCTCAAATTTGTTTGTTAATCATCAAAAAGAATTTTTGATAAATGAAGTACAAAAAATTATGGAATGCCTTATATTGTGAATTGTGGAATGTTTTGATATTTGGGAAGTTCTCACAGGTTATGGTTGGATTAAGGATTATAGACATTCATGTCAGGGTTTTATTACATGGACGATAATTGTCTCCTGCAGGTAATAGCTAGAGGGTGAGTATATAACCCTTAGCATGTATGTACGGATTACAAGGTATGTAATGGTGTGACGGTTCCTTAAGTGGACTGGGGAAACTGTAATTTCTATGTTTTATATTAGCTTATTTATCTTGACTTGAATTGACTATCTTCGAATTAGTGATATTTTTTGACTTATTTGTGTTGCCTCTTAAATGCCATTTGAACTTATGTGCTGAATGTATAATGTAGGAGCATGTGTTAGCTAATTGTACTATATTTTGGTTAAGTGTCCATATTTTTATCTTGGGTTAGCCGATGACCCTATCAGTATACTGGGTTTTATTATGAACTGATACTACACCTGCATTTACTTTTGTAAGTGCAACATATATTCCAGCGGATTCTTTGAGATATCACTTGTGACTTCAGTAGCTGATTTCCAGATATCAAGGTGAGCATCATATCCGGGATACCATGAGATCTATCTTCCTTTGACATTATCCTTTGTTTGGGCTTGTTACTTTCCTTTAGTTTTGGGGGTTGCATCCCCTTTTGACATTCGTAGTATGTTTTGGTACATCGATTTTTGGGTTCTAGGGGATTT
This sequence comes from Capsicum rhomboideum, assembly GCA_031232105.1. NCBI lineage: Eukaryota > Viridiplantae > Streptophyta > Magnoliopsida > Solanales > Solanaceae > Capsicum > Capsicum rhomboideum. The sequence goes on along the minus strand of CP124719.1, from coordinate 37,752,444 downwards.
CAGTTTGGTATTTTGTTTCTGTATTTCTTAAGTTGTTGGATTGGCTACTTATTAAACTATTTATGGGATAGTTTTCATATTCTACCTTAGTGTTGTTCAATGCTTTCGAGGTTACTGGTTCTCCCACTGGGTGAGTAGAGTGGGTGCCACGCATGATGGGTTTAGGTCGTGACAAACTTTGTATCAGAGCCTAGGTTTCGTCGATCTTGTTGTACCAAAATGGGTCCAGTAGAGTCTCGCGAAATGGTATGGAGATGCCTATACTTTTCTTCGGGAGGCTATAGGGCATTATGAAATCTGTGTTTCTTGCTTCTTTCGTACTATAACTTGATTCCAATTAGTGTCTGGTGATTGAAATTAGTATCTAATCTCTTCACTTTTTTATTCATAGATGGTGAATACTAGGTCTAACGGAACCCGAGTAGCATCCCCATCATCGGCTGCTCCAGCTGAGGATCCAGCCGTGAGCGAAAGGGGATAAGTGAGTGGAAGAAGAAGGAGAGGATAGGGGTGAGCCATACCCGCCAGGGGTGGAGCTCACACAGCTGATGGTTAGGCTAATGAGAAGGCAACATCCCCTCCCATATCTCAGGATTATTTTGATGAGAGAGAGCCAGCAGAAGAGCAGAAGATAGAGCTTGGGGTTGTGGTACTAGTTAGATTTGTGGTACTAGTTAGGTTTATGACTCTACCTCCCATATTTGTTGAGGTCATTTATCAAGTGTTAGTTTTTCTAAGCGGGTTGGCTGGGACTGGAGCCACCCCTACTTTTTAAGCCTACCAGGATCCAGTTGTGCACACTACTGTTGCTATGGCTCCTAGGATGGATGATACTTCAATCATAGATGTTTTTCGTTGTTCGATTTTAGGTTCTCTAATGACTGGTACTGAACATGATCTGCTGACTAGGTTCTTGAAGATGAAACTTTCTACGTTTCAAGGTATAGAATCTAAGGATGCTTTTGAGTTTATTATTAATTACAATGAGAGGTTGCATAAGATGGGTATTGTGAAGCAACATAGGGTTGAGTTTGTGAATTTTCTATTAGAGAAGGATGCTAAGCAGCGGTGGAGGGCATATGTTGAATGTCGGTCACCTATTTTACCTCCTCTGACTTAGGAGTAGTTTCATGATCTATTTTTGGATAAGTATGTACCTCGTGCCCTCCGTGATTGTAAGAAGGATGAGTTTTTGGCTTTGGAATAGGGTGATATGACTATTGCGCTTTATGAAGTGAAGTTTTATGCTTTATCTCATTATTTTACTCTGCTGGTGGCTACTGAGGAAGAGAGGATTCATCTTTTTGTTAAGGGCTTGAATTATGATCTTCAGATTTTTACTGTGCAGATGACTTCTGCTGGAAAGGGGTTTAATGATGTGTTAGACTATGTGAAGAAGTTAAAAGGTGTGGCACAACCTGGACATGCTAAGATGTTAGCCAAAAAGTCTCAAAATGTTGGGAATTATAAGTGGATCCTATTCTAAGGACCAACAGGACTTTTCAGCTTGCCCTATTCAGTCAAATATGCTAACTTCTACTGTGGTACCGACTAAAGGACCTTTTCAGACTCAGGTTGTTAGAGGCGAAGGGGCTTCTTATTCTTCTGCCTGTTGGCCTTCTCTGGAGCATAGGTGTTATAATTGTAGTATTATTGGTCATTTTAAGAGGGAGGGTACAATGACACAGGCGAATGACCAGACTCAGCAGCAGGCTCGAGCAGTGGTTCCAATAGGTAGAAGATGGGGTAATGGCAGGGGTCGTCCATGGGCTGGATGGGGAAATTAGGCAGGTGGTCGTGGTAACGACGGTGAAAGAGCACAGTCGGGTAGAGAGTTAGCTCATATTCATGATTGGGCCCATTATTATGCATTACTGAGAAAGACTGATGCCGAGGCTTCTAATGCAATGATCACAAGTTCTACTTTTGTTTGTGAACGGATGGCTTACGCCTTATTTTATTTGGGGTCCACTTATTCTTATGTGTCTATTTATTTTGTTATGGGTTTGAGTCTGGTTTGTGATATTCTTGACTATCTTGTGCATGTGTCGACTCTGGTTGGGAAGTCTGTGGTGGTTACCCATGTTTATTGGTCTTGTCCTATTTTGTTTATGGGTTTTCAAACTGGTGGAGTTAATTATCTTGGATATGTTTGACTTTGATGTAATCTTAGGTATGACCTGGTTATCTATGTATCATGCAATTTTAAATTGTAATGCCAGAACAGTGACTCTAGTTATGCCTGGGATGAAGGAACTAGAGTGGGAGGGAGTGTATAAGGCCAAACCGATAAGGATTATATCATATGTTTAGGCTAGGAGGCTAGTGGGGAAGGGGTGTTCAACACTTTTATCTTATCTTCGGGATGTGGGTGCAGGGTCCCCTTCTATTGAGTTAGTTCCAGTAGTTTTTGAGTTCCAGGATGTGCTCCCTTCAGATTTACCGGGTATGCCTCCGGATATGGATATTGACTTCTATATTGACTTAGAGTCGGGCACTCACCCTATATCTATTCCAGCTTATCGAATGGCTCCTGCAGAGTTGAGGGAACTCAAAACTCAATTGTAGGAACTGCTTGACAAGGGTTTCATTCGTCCAAGTACTTCACCTTGGGGTGCTCTGGTTCTTTTTGTTAAGAAGAATGATGGTAGTTTGAGGATGTTTATTGATTACAAGCAGTTAAATAAGGTCATCATCCAAAATAAATATCCATTTCCTCGCATAGATGACTTGTTTGATAAGCTACAGGGTGCAACCGTTTTCTCAAAGATTGATTTACGGTTAGGTTATCATCAGTTAAAAATTAGACCGAAGGATATTCCAAAGATAGCTTTTAGAACTCGGTATGGTCATTACGAGTTTCTAGTAATGTCTTTTGGATTGACTAATGCACCTACAACTTTCATGAGTTTGATCAATGACATCTTTAAATCCTTTTTGGATTCTTTCGTGATTGTGTTTATTGATGATATTCTTGTGTACTCCAAAACTAAGAAAGAACATATAGGCCATCTTTGTATAGTTTTGGGAATTCTGAGGGAAAGGTGGTTGTTTGCTAAGTTATCCAAAATGTGAATTTTGGTTGTCTTCGATTTCCTTCTTGGGGTACATGGTTTTGAAGAAGGAAGTGATGGTGGACCCTCAGAAAATTAAAGAAGTTAAGAGTTGGATTCGGCCTAGTTCAGTGACTGAGGTGAGAAGCTTTGTGGGTATTGCTAGTTATTACCGTAGATTCATCAAGAACTTCATAGCTATTGCAACTCACTTGACAAGGTTGACTAAAAAAAAGGTGTCCTTTGTTTGGTCAGACCAGTGTGAGAAGAGATTTCAAAAACTCAAGACACTCTTGACTATAACGCTTATTCTTTCGTTGTCGGTTGAAGGTAAGGATTTCATTGTGTTTTGTGATGCTTCACTTTTGGGTTTGGGTGCTGTGTTGATGCAGGATAAGAATGTGATTGCATATGCTTTGAGGCGGTTGAAGACTCATGAGAGGAATTACCTATCCCATGATTTAGAGTTGGCAACGGTAGTCTTTGCTTTGAAGATTTGGAGACACTATCTTTATAGTGTCAAGTGTGAGGTCTTCACAGACCATTGTAGTCTACAACATATGTTTACCCAAAGGTATTTGAACTTAAGGCACAGACGGTGGATGGAATTATTAAAGGACTATGATATGACTATTCAGTATCATCCGGGTAAGACCAATATGGTGTATATGCATTGATCCAAAAAGCCATAAATATGGATAGCTTGTCATTCTTGAGAGTGTCCAGGAGACCATTAGCTAGAGAGTTTCAGACTCTAGCATCTTTGAGTATGCAGTTTGGGGTCTCAGACAGAGGTAGAATGATGGCTAGTGTGGAGAAAAAAATTAGTATTTGTGGCGCAGATTAAGGCCAAACAGTTCGAGGATAAGAAGTTGAATGCACTCTGAAACAAGGTAGTGAGTGGTGAGGGGGCGGACGTCACTCTCGATAATGGAGGGGTGTTGTGGTTTAAAGAAAGGTTATGTGTTCCTCGAGTTGGTGACTTGATCAATGATATACTTTCAGAGGCCCATGGCTCGCGTTATTCTATTCATCTAGGCATGACCAAGATGTACCACGACTTGAGACAGCTTTATTGGTAGCCGGGGATGAAGAGGAACATAGTGAATTACGTGTCCAAGTGTCATAACTATCAGCAGGTATTGTATGAACATCAAAGGGCTGCGGGCTTATTGTAGAGGATGCCTATACCTACGTAAAAATGGGAGCATATTGCTATGGACTTTATGGTAGGGCTTCCTTAGACATTGGGGAAGTATGAATCTATTTGGGTGATAGGTGATTGACTGACAAAACCTGCTCATTTCTTGCCAGTTCGGGTAGATTACAACTCTCAGCAGTTGGCAAAAATATATGTCAAGGAGATCATCAAACTTCATGGGGTGCCATTTTCTATCATTTTAGACAGGGATATGAAGTATACTTTCAAATTGTGGGAAAGGTTGCATGAAGAGTTGGGCACCAAGCTTGCTTTTAGCATTACCTTTCATCCTCATACTGAAGGTCAGTCAGAGTGGACGATTCAGGTGCTAGAGGATATGTTGAGAGCCTGCGTGATTGATTTTGGTGGTCATTGGGAGCAGTTCCTTCTATTATGTGAGTTTTCATACAATAATAGTTTTCACTCTAGCATTGATATGGCCCCATTCGAGGCACTCTATGGGAGAAAGTGCAGGTCACCTATTGGGTAGTTTGAGGTGGGTGATGTCAAACCTTTGGGCACTGAATTAGTGAAGGAGGCTCAATAAAAGGTAAAGTTTATTCAAACTAAGATATTGGTTGTCCATAGTAGATAGAAAGAGTATATGGATCGAAAGGTAAGAGACATGTATTTTAAGGCTGGGGACCAAGTGTTGATTAAGCTCACCCTCTATATATTAGTCTCTTTGAGGTTCTTGAGGAAGTGCGTCCAGTTGTATACAGGTTAGCTCTACCATCGGGTTTGTTGAGGGATCATCCAGTATTTTATGTTTCTATGTTAAAATGGTACCATAGAGATGGGGACTATTTTATTAAATGGTATTCGATGCTTTTGGATAAGGATTTGGCTTATGAGGAGGAACCTGTAACGATCTTAAGGATTTGGCTTATGAGGAAGAATCTGTAGCAATTCTAGATCGTGACGTTCGTAAGTTGAGGATGAAGGAAATTCATTCGGTGAAGGTTCAATGGAAGCATCGTCCGATTGAAAAATCCACTTGGGAAACAGAGAAGGACATGTGGACAAGTACCCTCAACTGTTTGAGGGAACAAGTACTCTTCTCATTTCTTATTTTAGCCTATTTTTTTCCCTTGTTTGATCATTAGGGGACGAACGATGGGTAAATTGGTATTTGTTGTAATGACCCTCTTTATCAATACGTGTAAGTCCTATGTTTAAAATCTTATGTCTAAATTCCTTCCAGCTTGGAAGTTACAAAATTCAGGCTAGGATAGTTTTTCCCCATTTCGAAAGAAGGGTAAGTCTAGGGAAATCTAGGAATGATTTAGATCAGTTTGATGGAAATGGTGTTAATTCCTAGTTAGCTAAGGAGATAAGAAATTAGTAGGATTTTACGAAACTGAATTTGGGTTAGTAGAACATTCGAAATTGACCTTAGCGTAAAGGGCATCGTTCGGAATGTCCCAGGATCAAAGTGTGTTGTAAAAAATGGGAATTTTGGGTGAAGACTGACTTATTGTATCATCGACATGCTATAGCAGTTGGCACACCACTACAAAGGATAAATTACTGCTATAGCGGTGGTCAAGGGTGGTCAACGCCGCTATAGCGGTCCGCTACAGCTACAGCTATAGCGGTCTGGTAACCCTATAGCGGTAGAAACCACAGTTTAATGGGATTTTTTTCCCAAAACAATTTATATTTTCTAAACTCATTTTAGGATAAGAAAAGGATGATTTAGGGCGAAAATCATCAGTTTTCCTCCGCTTAACTTCGTTAATGTAAGGATTTCATTCCCTTTAACTTGTAATTACTTACTAATCCTTAGAATCCTTAAATTACAGAGTTCGGGGGAGGGTTTTAGGGTGGATTTTTAGATGCTTGTTGGTGCAAGGGTGAAAATAAGCATTAGGTTAATGGGTTTTGATTATTAACCATGAAAGTGGCCTAGCATTCCGTTAATTCACTAAACACTTCATGAAATTGATAGTTTTGTTTGAATTACGAGAAAAATAGCCCTAGAACGATAAGGGAACTATCATTAACTGACCTTAGGGGACTGGGGGTGAGTTATAAATCCCGCCATGTTTGGTCATTTTGTTAATACGGTATTTGAATGTATGTTTTAGACCATGAACAAGTGGAAAGGGCACGGAAAGGAAAAGTTTCGACTTAGAGTTGTACAAGCTTGGTACAAGGTAGGTGACGGTGGCCAAACTTGTATTATATGTACATATTAACTACCTTGTAGTGTTATTGGTTAATGTATGCTTATGGGTATTGTCCATGCATTGTTTACTTGCTTTATGACTTGGCCTGCCTTATATTGTGAATTATAGAATGTTTTGGTATTTGGGAAGTTCTCCCAGGTTATGGTTGGATTAGGGATTACAGACATTCATGTCTGGGGTTTTAGTACATGGACGATAATTATCCCCTGCAGGTCATAGCTAGAGGATGGGTGTATAACCCTTAGCATGTATGTTTAGGTTACAAGGTATGTCGGGTTACATAGTATGTAATGGCGTGACGGTTCCTTAGGTGGACTAGAGAAACTGTAATTGCTATGTTTGATATTAGCTTATTTATCTTGACTTGAATTGACTACCTTTGACTTAGTGATATTTGTTGACTTGTTGGTGTTGCCTCCTAAATGCCATTTGTACTTATGTGCTAAATGTATAATGTAGGAGCATGTGTTAGCTAATTGTACTATATTTTGGTTAAGTGTCCATATTTTCATCTTGTGTTAGCCGATGACCCTACCAGTACATTGTGTTTTATTGTGTGCTGATACTACACCTACATTTACTTCTGTGAATGCAACATATATTCTAGTGGATTCTTTGAGACCTCACTTGTGACTTTAGTAGCTGATTTTCGGATTTCAGGGTGAGCAACATATCCGGGCTACCATGAGATCGATCTTTCTTGGGCATTGTCCTTTGTTTGGACTTGTTACTTTCCTTTTGTTTTGGGGGGTGCATCCCTTTTTGACATTCGTATTATGTTTTAGTACATGAATTTTGGGTTTTAGGAGATTTCAGTTTAGTATTTTGTTTTCGCATTTCCTAAGTTGTTGGATTGACTACTTATTAAACTATTTATGGGATAGTTTTCATATTCTACCTAAGTGTTGTTCAATGCTTCTGGGGTTATTGGTTCTCCCATCGGGTGAGTAGTGTGGGTGCCACTCACGATGGATTTGGGTTGTGACAATGACAATATGAACATGAGCACTGATGGTGAGAGTGAGCAAAATAAAACTGTGAACAACAAAGAGAAAAAGATTATCGAGGAAACCAATAGCAATTCGGACTAGCATTTATGGGGAGAATGAGCAGACTGACCAAGTTGTCCAAACCAATTAAGATGCGACTAACAATGAGAGTGAAAACCAAATATTAGCAAGATCAAGGATGGGTGAAAAAACTAAAGACCGAATCAGAATCCTAAAGTGACTGAGGTGGAGAACTTGAGGCAACTAATGGAATGACACCAACTGATATTGTTTTCTGAATCTTGACAATCAATTTTTACTGATGTGGATTGATGAAAAAGAGCTGAAGAATTGGTGTCAGAAGGAGTGATTCTTGATGATGAAGATTTTGGAATTAAATAACACAACAGGTATATAAAATTGAAGGATCACACCGTTGACATAATCAAATAAAGGAGAAGCCTTGGATTAAAAAAAAAATGAAGCCTGAGATTTAAAAAAAATAAAATTGAAGGCAGAGAAAAAAAAAAGAATTGAAGAGGAACTAGTCTTTGACAAAATTGGTGTAACAGATCTTTCAATTTGAACAACTTAAAAATCTGTTCCATTTGAGAGATAACAAAAAAAATATAAAATTGCAAATTTTATGAAAACCCTAACCCTAGATCCCCAAATTCTTCTTTTCAATCAAAAAAATCAATTAACAAAATTGACGTTGAGAGGAAATATCGAGATAGATTTGAGTAGTAATTGATGATTTAAGGAAAAAACCGAGGAAGAAGAAGACGGTGATTGATGATTTTGATCCTTTTTAATGGTAAAGAATACTACGAAAATGATATTGAGAGGAAAAATCAACAGATGAATTCTTTGAGAGGCAAAAACTATTATTTGAGAGGGAAAAACAAATAGAGGATGAATTATTTGAGATGGAAAAATAATTGATCTCGCCATAGATAAATTATTTGAGGAAAAATCGTCATCCCCATCTTCATAGCCATGAATGGACCATGTCACTAAACCTGTTTCAAGCATTGTGAATACTTGAATTAGTGGAAGGAGCCTCTAAAAAGAGTATCATGTTGAAGAAAATAAGATAAATTGACACAAGATGATCGAAATCAATCTTGCTCTGATACCATGTAGAAATTCAAAAGAGTTGAAAGAGTTTGCCGAAAGGAAGTATAAAGAGTTTGCGGGAAAAAATCATCTCCTTTTCTTGAATGAATAATTGAATGACTTGAATGATTGAATAACTTCAATGAATAATCTGAATAACTTGAATGAATAATTGAATTGAATTTTTGATTGATTCAATAATAATTGAATGAATTGAATTCAATATAACTTGAATATTCTGAATTGATTGAGTAAATAAAATTGATGTACAATACCCTATTTATACAAGTGATGAAATGAAATAAACCTAATTCAAAATCAGTCCTAAACCGACTTAAGACTTCTAAATAAGGTACAAATAATAAAGAAAGACACTTCTAAATAAGATAGGATACAAGTCTAAATAAGGTACAAGATATTAGAAAATGAACAATAATATTTGGTGTAAGGAGGAAATAATATCTACAAGGATTTTTCGAATCTGGGCCATTAATATGTTAAGGTTGGCCCAAAATCATATACTGCACAATGTACTGCTGTAGGCGAAACCATCAGTAAGATGAAACAGATGAACCAATTCAGTCTAATGAACCAGGCGAAACGATCAATGGATAATATCTCAACAATGATAAAGAAATGGACCTTGGGCCTAACTCACACCCCAAAAGCTAGCTCATGAGGGGAAGATTGCCCAAGACCATGTAAGGAGACCAAGGACCCTTTAACCCAACGATGTGGGACTCCAACAAAACAACCTCTTATTTTAGGAACGGAGGGAGAATTTCAAAAACGTACATCTATGTCTTTTTCTTTCTCCAACAGATAGATCAGATTATTCAGCACCTAGTGTACTTATTTCTATATCTTTATATACTAGCTAGTTGCTTATGATTAAACCATTTGCTATGCGTCGTAGATGGCTCCACAAAGCTGTTGTTGAATGTTGATGGGGTTTGAATCATTCATCTATTTATGACATATTGGCTTGCTTCAATGATTTGTCCGACTCATGGCTCGTACCAAATTTCTTTACATGAATTTAACAATTACAATCGTTAGTCAAATATATAAAAAATATACACTATTTTATATTAAAGATGTATATTTTATGTATATCATACATTAATATAATAAAAAGTATACATTTCCTAGCTATTATTTTGTTGGGCTGCTATTTATATCAATTTTTTATTCTTTTTTGCTAAAGAATATTTTCCTTCAAAAAAGATTTTCTAGAAATAGAACACAAAAGAATGACTTGTTTTATGAAAAAATATTTGTCATCATACCAAACACAATTGATGATTCAAATAGGCAAACAATGGTCCCTCTCGTTTTTCTTGACCTTTTCCTCAAGGAATATATCGAAGTATGATTCCTTTCTCAACTAGGGAATAATTTAAGTAGACGTTCGGCCATGAATATTATTCACAATATTTCGGAATACGTTTTAACTTTATTTTAAAATACTTGTTTGACCATACATATTTTAGAATACGTTTTCACAATATTTGGATTTTTGAAAAATACCTCAAGAGGTGTTTTCACTATTTTTGGATTTATTTTTTAGCACTTTTTAATTATTTTTTTTTTCAAAAAAACCATTTTTTTTATTTTCATAAAATAACCCAATTTTCATAAAACTCTCAAAAAATTAAAATTTATTTTCACTTTTTATATTATTTAAAAAATACATTTGAATTCTAAATATTAACTCCAAAATATTAAGGCGAAACACTACTCCAACTCTATTTTCAACTTCAAAAATACCAAATAAAGTGAATATGTTTTTGATTTTCATAACCAAACATGTCCTAAGTTTAAAGTTATAGTACTCACTTTATATATACTAGTAGTATATTGAAAATCGAACAATGTTGTTTTGCAACGCAATACCCATATTTAAAAAGATCAAACTTCATATTCACCAGCTTTTCCAAATAATCACTTTCAATGAGTCGACGTCTTGTAAGCACTGGGCCATCAATTCTTAACAGTTTAGCACAGATAGCAATTTATCTTGTTTTTTGAGCATGCATTTAACATAAATATGTAATATTTTTCAAGCTTAATGGAAGAAAAAATTGTAGAACAGATGGATTAGACATGGAAAAGGATGGTGATATGGTTTCGCCATGAAGAAAATGTTAGCACAATTTAACGTTTTGCTAGATTAAGAGGCCAATAGCTTGGTAAAACAATCGGGAGGTGATCAGCCAGTTTAGAAAACCACGAAGGCAGTGAATGCAACTCTCCACCTAAGTTGCTCGGACTCTTCACTTTTGGTGCCACACTCATATTGACATGACATCGACATTGGTGCGAGTGCAGTATCTGTACTAAATCTGGTCAATCGATTTTAACGCTACGAAGAAATTTAAGACAAGATACAACTTGATTTCTGAAATCAAAACAAAAGATGGGTAGATTTGACGTGGGTATGCTACTGTTCGGAAATTCCGTTAAATGGATATTGCAGGTCTTGCTTCTTTTTTACTTTTTTTTTTAGAGAGAAGCAGAGAGTTTCATAAAGGGACTTGGGGAAAACGAACAATCAATATCCTTTGTTCCGCACTATAAGCAAATCAATGTACCGAAAGTTTGACATGTTTGTCTCATTTATTTGCACTTAATGGAGGTCTGAATCTCAATGGTTCAGATCTTAAGACATTAAATACATTTATTTTTATTAAGATTTAAACACTTAATTGGTCTGAATATGTCCTAATCTTTAAGATCTAGAATAAAGTCTTAATACTAGTAAGAGGTATTCATGTGTGGATAAATTCACCAATGCTCTATTCAAAATCACCGGTCACCATTACTAACCACCTCTGCTATCACAACCATCACCACAACTGTCAGCCACTATTATTACCATCGTCAACCACCACCACTAACTACCTCGGTCATTGCAACCGCCATTATCATTGTCAGTCACCATTAGCATCGTGAACCACACCAAACACCTTTGCCATCACAACTATCATCGGTAACCACCATTGTTGCCAACCACTACTATCATTAACTACCACATATCACCTCTATTGTTATAATTATATTCATTGTCGCCGACATCGATATTACTACCACTGGCTGTCTCCACCACTATCAACCCCCTACCACAACTGTGACCAATCCCTACTATTATTTTCATTAAGATTTAAACACTTAATTGGTCTAAATAGGACCTAATCTTTAAGATCTAGAATAAAATCTTAATATCATTACTAGGTAATCTTGTGTGGATAAATTCACCAGTGCTTTATTCATATTCTCCGGCCACCATAACTAACTACCTCTGCTATCACAACCATCACCACAATTGTCAGCCACCATTATTACCATTGTCAACCACCACCACTAACTACCTCGGTCATTGCAACCACCATTATCATTGTTAGCCACCGTTAGCATCGTGAACCATACCAAACACCTTTGCCATTACCACTATCACCAACAAGTACCATTGTTGCCAACCACTAATATCATTAGCTACCACATATCACCTCCATTGATATAAATATATTCATTGTCACTTTCACCACCATTACTGCCACCGGCGCCTCCACCACTATCAACCCATTACCACAACTGCTACCAATCCCTACTATTGTTTTCATTAAGATTTAAACACTTAATTGGTATGAATAGGTCCTAATATTTAAGATCTAGAACAAAGTCTTAATATTATTAAGAGGTATTCTTGTGTGGATAAATTCACCAGCGCTCTATTTATAATCACCGATCACCATCACTAACCACCTCTACTATCACAACCATTACCATAATTGTCAGCCACCATTATTACCATCGTCAACCACTACCACTAACTACCTCGGTCACTGCAATCACCACTATCATTGTCAGTTACCATTAGCGTCATGCACCATATCAAACACCATCAAAACTATCGTGAGTAACCACCATCGTTACCAACCACTACTATCATTAGCTACCACATATCACCTCTATTGTTATAATTATATTCATTGTCGTAGTCACCGCCATTACTGCCACCGCCGCCTCCACCATTATCAACCCATTACCACAACTGTAACCAATCCTACTATCAACTAACTCCACCATCACAACTAGAATCATCATCAACTACCTCCAACGCATGATTAACTACCATATATTATTTAGCCACCACCATTTTCACAGTCGCTGCCACTTCTATCACCACCACCATTATCAATCGTCACTATTATAATAGTCACCACCACACCAACCACCTCCATCATCACAACTATCACCACCATAATTACTAGCAACTACACTAAGCATTACTAACATCATCACCACTACAAACCGTCTCCACTGTCGCTAGCGAACATAAATATTTTATTTTTTTATCATTTAGATGATTTTATTTTATTAAGATTAATTATATTATATTAGTACAATTAAATTTTTTATTTGAATTATATATTTATTATGTTTACAAATAAATAAATTATGTACATTCAGATATTAGAAAAAACAAACAATCTTAATCATTCAATGTTCTGATCTAAAGACAACACCTTAATCATTCAGTTGTGCATCGAGATTCAGACTTCTTAATCTTAATGAAAACAAATAAGGCATAAGTATTTAAAATTTTTGTTCCTATAAGAGTTAGAGTTCCAATTCAAAACTACAAAAGTTAAGATTTAATTATAAATAAAAGATAGTCGTACAATAGTTATTACAAATTGCATTGATAAGTTTTATAATTTAGGCATATTTTATTACTTTATCTTAGATAATAGAATTATTTTTAACTGAATCTCTCCATTTTTATCTATACCTAGATCTGTATCTCTAAATCTTAAAATTTAGATCATGAAGGATTCAACATCTAGATTTGCACCCGTATCGGACACCTAAGACCGAGCCACATAGCTTCTAACACCCACCAAAAAAGGAGAGAGGGGTGGGGGTGGGGGTGGGGGTGGAAATGTGGACACTATTGAAATTCACCATCACCCTAAGCTATATCATGTTTCTTAAGCCATTTCATGATAACTGTTTTCATTAGTTTACAACTTGAAGTTCTTGAGGTTGTTTTTTATCTTAAATATTCGCATGATTCCAAAGTTTAATACTTCTTTCAAATTCATGAAATACACAAACTGGTGCCCATTCTCAACTTTTAAGGATGATATAGTGCGATTGCAGCTTACCGAGGACATGACCTTGGATATGAAGATATGGTGAGCCTGAATTAGGGTAGAATGTAAGGAGGTCAGAGGGCGTTTGTGTTAGTAGGTAGGAGTATTATCCTTATTAGTAGTCGTAGTACTACACTTGTACTTTTTGTCCTTGGATTCTTATTGATATATGTTGTTTTGGATAGTCCGCTTGTAGTATTATTACGTGGTAGTATTGTTCAGTTGCTACAGATTGTTGTGTTACTTATTGTTTTCATTTATACCTATTTTACTATAACGACCCAAAATGTTGTTACGCTGAATAGAGACTAAAACTTCAGCTTAGTCTCTTCTTAGACCAATTTTATGAAATTCAGGGCTAGCCTAGTTTTAGGCGTATTTCGAGTGTGGTGTTGTCAAGGAAAATATGGTATTATTTGGTGTGGTGATTGGTAGATTTAAGTTGATAATATGTTAGATGATGATATTAGGAAGTTGTAGAAACTTTCGGTGCATAACATGGGTTAGGAGAACTCTGTGAATACCTGGGAAGGGATCCCGAGCTATTGATTTGGTATTGCTACAACGACAAATCTATCACTGAAGCAGTAGAAATATCATCGCAATAACAAACTATTTTGGCCTGAGTGTTGCTACAACGATAGAATGATTAGCTACCTAGAATGATTAGCTAGGTCAAGTTTTTACTATAACGACCCAAAATATTTTACCTATTTTGTTACCCAAAATGTCGCTACCTAGAATGATTAGCTAGGTCATGTTTATAGGTTGAAATTGATGGGTTTGGTTTATAATATTTAGAAGTGTGGAATGTTGTTTTTAAATGTATGTATTTGTTGTTTATAGATCTAGAACAATCAGAAATCGAAAGGACAGGCAATACTATGGCCAAATAATGTTTTTAGGCAAGAAATTGAGGTAGGTTATGGTTTAATGGTAGTATAGACTTGATTTGACTCTGTGCTTATATGTGAGCTGAATATTTATGATTAGACTTTAGGCATTAATTGTGATTATTGATTATCATTATGGATTGAGCATTGAATTTGAGATTATACATTTGAGATGATATTAGGAGGTGTCACTCCGATACTATTATTGGATTAGGTGTCACACCGACATTGTTATTGGATCGGGTGTCACACCGATACTGGTATATGGAGTGAGCTCATCCCCTGTAGGTCAAAGCTGAGGGTCCGTGCCGAACCTAGTATGTTTGTGTATCTTACATGCATGCAATCATTATTACATTTGCACATATATTGTCTTGGCTATTGTTGACTAAATCTGCCTAAGTGTAAATGATGTACTTGTATACTTGAACTCTGATTATATGAAGAGAATGGTTGTTCATTTGTGAGTTAAAGTGTTATGGCTGTACATTTGATTTTCAACTAATTGTGAGTTGTGTCTTAATTTCTTCTTACTTGCATTTAACTTTCTTATTTGTATGGTGTTAGGTTAAGTCAGGCAATGATGCCTATCAATATAAATTTTTTGTACTAATACTACATGTACCCATATCGATGTATTCCAATATTTAAGATGAGACCTAAGCTTTAGTCCGTTAATCTAGCATCTATTTAAGAGTGAGCATAATGTTCGGGCAGCCATTGAATCATCTCTATAAGTTCATGTCCTTTGGTCTGGACAATGACATATCTTATTTTGTTATGGTATTCCGAATTTTGTTTTAGATCTTGATATGGATATTTAGAGTTCTTGTATGGTAAATTTTGGGTCCCGAGGATTGTAATAATCAGAGATAATTCAACACTCTTAATTGGTTTTGGTATTAATGAGTTAGTAATAGATTATTGTGCTTATATTATGTTTAGTAAGCTAAATGGTAGTTAAATTAGAAAGATGGTTAATGTTAGTTCTTTGGTAATTGGATAAGGGTTGGGTTTGATGGTTCTCCCATAGTAGGGTTAGGGTGGGTGCCATTCATGACCATTTGGGTCGTGACAAAGATGGTATTAGAGCACTGGGTTCATCAATTTCATCGTACAAAAATAGGTCTAGTAGAGTCTTGTAGAACGGTACGGAGACGTCTGTACTTTTCTTTGAGAGGCTACAAGACTTTAAGAATAATTTTCACTTCTTTCTTCCTTTCTTGCTAGTTCTTGATTTCTATTGGTATCTGTGATCCAAATTGGTATTTATACTTCTTCATTCTTATTTCACTAATGATGAACACTCATTCTACTAGAACAGAAATAGTAACACCAAAACTGGCCACTGAGGTTGTAGTTTGGGGCAAAGCTCGAGTGAGGGGCAGGGAGATAAGGGAATAAAGAGAGGCAATACCTATCAGGGTTGGAGCCTAGGAAGAGACTGGATAGGGAAAGATCACTATCCCCTCCCTCACAACAGGAAGCTCCAGATTTGGTTCAAGATGAAGAGGTAGTAATTGAGGAGGAGGAAGTTCTAGTTCTAGATGATGTGGTGCTAGTACAAAATAGTGCAACTCAGGTACCAATATCTACAGAATTGATTCAGTAAGTGTTAGGGTTTTTGAGCTATTTGGCTAGCACTGACACTACTCCAGCAATTCCTGTATTCTAGTCCCAAGACTTGCAGTATTCTACTGCTGTAGAACCTATGATGGATGAGGTTCTGAGATAGGAGTTTTTCCCTGATAGGTATTTGGTCAAGTTATAACCAATGATGAGCATGGGTTGTTTTGTAAGTACATGAAGATGAAATTTTCAGTGTTTTAATATGTTGAATCTGAGAATGCATTTGAGTTTCTGATTGAATGTCATGAGCATCTGCTTAAAATGGGAATTGTGGAGAGGTATGGTGTGGAGTTTGTGACCTTTCAGTTACAGGGCGAGACCATCCAATGGTAGAGATCTTTTGTAGAGTGTAGGGTTGCTTTACCTTAACTTACTTGGTCTTAGTTTCAGAATGTGTTCCTTGAGAAATATGTTCCTCATACTTTAGCAGGGTGACATGTCTTTGGCGGCCTATGAGGCTAAATTTCATGCCTTTTTTGGTTATGCATTGCAGTTGATTACTTCAGAGGAGGAAATGATCAGGTATATTGTGAAAGGTTTAAACACAGGTCTTAGGTTGGCTGCATTGCAAGTGCTTACATCTGCAAAGACTTTTTAGGAAGTAATGGAATTTGTGAAGAAAGTGGAAGGGGTGAAGAAGTAAGGAGAAGTGAAAACAGAGGAAAAGAAGGCCCAAAAATTAGGTCACTTCAATGGTACTTATTCGAGGGGACATGGTTTGCAGGTTACTCTTCTCGGCCACTCCATTCAACTATGCCTATGTCCGTAGGGGGCCCGTCAAAGGTCAGTTATCAGACCTCTTGGAAAGAAAGTTATATACCCTCAGAATCTTCAGTCCAACGACCAGCCTTAGAGATTAGATGCCATGAATGTGGAGTTCAGAGGTTTTGTCCTAACTTCTTATCCGCAGGTCAGTTGATCAGCAGCCAGCTTCTAGTGCTTTAATTTGAGCAGGTTGTGGTAGTGGAGAATATGGTAGAGGTCATCCACATGGTGGGCATGGTGGTCATATGGCAGGGAGGAGAGGCTACCAAGCCAACTGTGGTGGCAGACAAATTGGTTAGAGTGGCGTACAGACTGGTAGAGGTAGTGGTCAGGTTAGTGATAAGGCTCATTTGTATGCTGTTCGGGGTTGTCCTGAAGCTGAAGCTTCTGATGATGTAATCATAAGTACTATTCTTATCTGTGATTTTATGGCTTCTGCGTTATTTGATCAGGTATCTACTTTCTCTTATATGTTTGTAAAATTTACTTTGGGTTGGGACTTAAAATGTGAATTTCTTGATGCACCCATGTATGTGTCTACACCAGTTGGGCTTTTTGAATGTGTTGATTAGGTTTACCATATATGTCCTGTAATATTTATGGGGTATTAGAACTTTGGCTGAACTAGTGATTTTAGATATAGAGGATTTTTATATTATTTAAGGGATGAATTGGTTGTCTTCCCATTGTGCCATTCTTGATTGTTGTGCTAAGATTGTTACTGTAGCAATGCCCAAGGTGGAGAGGTTAGAGTGGGAAGGTACTTGTAAGCCTGCCCCTTTGAGAATTATTTCTGCTATTCGTGCTCAAAAGCTAGTTAGAAAGTAGTGTAGGGCATTCATGGCTCATCATTAGGATGATAGTTCAGTAGTACCTCCAATTTCTTCTATTTCAGTAGTGTATGAATTCATAGAGGTGTTCCCCAATGATCTCCCTAGTATGCCACCTGACTGTGAGTTTGACTTTTGTATAAACTTGGAGTCGGGTACTTACACTATATCTATCCCACCACATAGTATGGTACCGACAGAGTTAAGAGAATTAAAATCCTAATTACAAGAGTTGTTAGGGAAGGTTTTTATTCATTCGAACACTTTGCCTTGAGGTGTTCTTATGCTTTTTGTGAAGAAGAAGGATGGTAGTATGCGGATATGTATAAACTACCGATAGTTGAATAAGGTGACCATTCATAATAAGTATCCTTTTCCTAGGATAGATGACTTATTCGACCAGTTATACGGAGCCACAACGTTCTCAAAGATTGATTTGAGGTCAGGTTATAATCAACTTATGATTCGAGCAGAGGATATCCCAAAGAATGACTTTTGAAATCGTTATGGATGTTATGAGTTCTTGGTTATGTCTTTTAGTTTGACCAATGGCCCAGCTGGAGAAGCAACTTTATGCTAAATATTCCAAGTTTGAATTCTGGTTGTCTTCAGTATCCTTCGTGGGGCATATGGTATCTAAGGATGGGGTTATGGTATGCTCGTAAAAGGTTTAAGCTATTTAGAATTGGGTCTGACTGACCAATGTGACAAAAGTTCATAGTTTTGTAGGCTTGGCCAGTTATTATCATCGGTTTGTGAAGAGGTTTGCCTCCATTGATTTGGATATGACTCTTCTGACTCAGAAGGAGGTACCTTTTATATGGAATGATGAATATGAGGAGAACTTTCAAATGCTCAAGACTTTGCTAACTTCAGCTCCTATTCTCACCTTACCTATTGAAGGTAAGGATTTTATATAGATTATGATGTTTCACGATCTGGTTTAGGTGCTATTTTGATACAGGATCAGAATGTAATTGCTTATGCTTTGAGGCAGCTGAAGTCGTATAATAAGAACTACCCCTCTCATAATTTGGAGCTAGCAACGGTGGTATTTGCTTTGAAGATATGGAGACACTACCTCTACAGGGTGAAGTGTGAGGTGTTCACGGATTACCATAGCTTACATCATGTATTTACTCATTGGGATTTGAATTTGAGATAGAAGGTGGATGGAGTTTGATCAAATATTACGATATCTTAATTTTTTATCATCCCAGAAGGCCAATGTGGTGGTAGATGCATTGAGTCGGAAGCCGCAAGCATGAGAAGTTTGGCATGGTTGGATGTGTCGAGATGTCCATTGGCTAGAAAGGTCCAGATTTTGACTAACCATTTTATAAGGTTGCAGATGACCAACAATGGATGAGTGTTAGCCCATGTTGAGGCTAAGTCCACCTTCCTTGAGAAGATTAAAGAAACGCAATACGAGGATAAGAAGCTGAACAACATTAGGGAGAAGGTGTTACAAGGTGAGGCCAAGGAGGCCATTCTTGATAATGAGGGAGTTTTGAAAATTTGAGGACGTGTATATGTGCCTCGAGTGGGCAACATAATTCCTACTATCCTTATAGAGGCTCATAATTCTAAGTACTCTCTACATCCAGGTGCAACTGATGTACTGTGAACTTACGACACTTAAAACTATAAATATTTAAAAGTACGAGGGTATTTCGATGTGGATATAATATTTTTTTTGGTATTTGTAGGTCAAACAGGTGCTTAGAAGGAAAATACTGAATTTTGGACAAAAGTACATCAGACAAATCCATTCCATGATCGTGGGATCTGACCACGGTCATACCATGCTATCATGATATGAAATAAGGATGTCTCCTAGGTTTTAATCAGACGTAAGCCTCCCACAATCATGGAAGCTTCCCACGATCATAACAACTAACCGTGGGAAGGAAGTCCTAGAAGTATGGCTGCAGGAACTCAGCGAGAAGAAGATCAGACTGACTCCCACGGACGTACCTTGTAGTCATGATCATACTAAGAGGTCGTGGTAGAAAGGTTTAGAATGGAAGTTGTAGGAGTTTAAGTACAAGAGGATCAGATGAGAGGGTTTCACGATTGTAACAAAGGAACCATGAGGTCATACTGAGGACCGTACCATTAAAGATCTGAAGCTGACAAAGTCCATGTCCAACCACGAGCACCAAGGACGATCGTGGGTTCTAACCACGATCGTACCTTTCTTTCGTCTGAAGTGACCGACTCAACAAACCCTGTTATATTTAGGATAGGTCTTATTTTGTCTATAAATTCTCTTATATGTTCTTATATACCAGTTTACATACTATTACATTATTGTAAGGTTTGAAGGCACATTCTTGGTGTTATAATAAAAAACATTGATTTTTAGGGTTTTTAATTTAAAGTGAGATCCTGAATTTATCATCTTATTATTTTAAGTTCATAATTATGTTTTTATATCAGAATTCTTTTTGTGTTCTTGCAATTATGAGTAGCTAAACACCACAAATAGGGTTATGGGAACGATGATGAATTGATGAAGTAGGGTTCATAATATGAAGTGATTTTCAACCGATGTTCATGCATGTATAGTTGTTTCCTTGGGTTTAATTGCTTTTTAGCGGTGTACAGTGTTAGAACTTGACTTATTTTTACTCTTTACAAAAGGATGAGTAACGGATGGGAATAATGGAATGAATACAGAGACTTGGAGCTACCAATCTCTACTTAATAGCTTGAGCCGATAATCCAGAAAGGCTAATCTAGGATCTAAGATCGGGGTTAGTAGTGCAAACTCAGGAGAAGAGAAAACTTACTTGTGAATATTGCTTAGACAAGAGCGGAAAGCTGTTCTAAGTTTACAAAACCTATCGATTCTACATACCGAACACTAGGAGAGATTGCAAAGTACGATGAACAGACAAAGTTATATAGTTATTGGGTAACACAGTCCTAGTGCCTTTCTTATACTGATTACAAATCCAACAAACCAACAACTATTACTGCTGAATTATTTATTTACAAAACCCCCCTGTTTTACTGGAAATTATTATTCATTGTCTCGACTGCATCTTGATTGATATTTTGATCTATTCCCTATGGGATCGACCCCAACCTTTGTTGGGTTCTATATTTGACAGTAGCCGCTTTATACTTTGTTTAGAGGTGTAACTTGAGCAACATCTAATTTTGGAGCCATTATCGGAGAATACTATTACGAAATTGATTGATTGAGTCTGTTGGATTGTTGGTTTCTGTTTCCTGATTTAGTTTTCTGTTGTTTCTAGGGCGCATACCGGTGTATGCCTAATATGTAGAGTCAAGGCAATTCCCCGATTTTCAATTGATATGGAACTTGAGAGAACTCTAATAGCTAATAGAATGATGGTTAATGAAGGGGTTCATAATCAAGGAGCCTTTTTTGATGGCGTTCACTATTATGCAACAATCTTGAATCAGCCAGTACACCAGCTTTAGGTCTTTTTACCAGGATCAAATTAAACTTTGCTTGTTTTCGTTAATAGGAATTTGAGGGATGTCTTCTCTTTCCCTTATAAAGCAAGTCACACCTAATCACCCTTGATGCCATCTTGATAACTGGACATAATGGTCAGTAGATTGCAAAATAGACTACTTCTCGGTTGATAGCTGAGTAGAATGCTAGACAAAAAGCTGCCAGGCAGGAAGAAAGGGCTAGATAAGATGAAGCAATCTGTCTATTTGTGCTTGATGAGCGGGATAAGAAGAGAAGGCATAGAGGGAAACAACCTCTATAATAGTATCTCCCTCATTATAAGGATCAAGAGTAAGATTTGAATTATTTGGAGCCGGTTGAAACTGGTGTTATTATTCCATCGGAGTTGCCGCTAGGACTTAAGTTTGATATCACTAGTGCCATGATTCACTTGTTAAACTTAAAGGGGGTGTTCATAGGCCCTCCTACTGATGATTCAAAAATGGACATAATAAACTTTGTGGGGATTTACACATCTTACAATCTACCTGGAGTGACCCAAGATGCAATTAGAATGTGGTTCTTTCCCTTCTCTCTGATGGGAGAGGCCACATCATGGTTGACAGAGCTACCACGTGGATCAATCATTACTTGGAATGAATTGAGGACTCAGTTCTTGGACAAACTTTTTCCACCTTTCAGAATGTTGCAGTTGAAGGATGAGATTTACAACTTCAAACAGCTACATTCGAAATTGGTTGAGATCCAAGAAGAAGCTATAGAATGTCCCAAATCACAAGATGACTGGTAGAAACTTGCTTGAGATCTTCTACAGAGCTTTGAATTCTAACACCAAGGTTGTAGCAGACACTATCACTAGTGGGGCATTTATGATTCTACATTGGGAGCATGCTTCTAAGATTCTAGATCAAATCATAAAAACCAATAGAGGTTAGCATACTCAGGATTAGATCAAATCATGCACGTACTTATGCAATTAGAGAATCTGTAGAGCAGAGGGCATTAGATGAAATGGTAGATTAAGAGGTAGCACAACTGAGGACTGAGATTGGATTTCTTACCAAACAATTTGCCATAGCGGGAGAGGAAAAGGTGAATGCAGTCGGTTCGTAAGGTAAGGCACCTAATATTTGGATTCTGAGGAGGAGGCAAAATATTTAGACAGAGAGGTGACGGGTTTTCATGCTAAGGGCCAAGGGTTTAACCAAGACACTTGGAACTCAAAGCAAGGGAATCAAGGTCGAAAATACTATTGAAATAACAATTACAATAAGTCTGGGCATAGATATATGAGTAGGGACTGAGATAGTGACTGGAGGAGAAAGGATAACTACAAGGATAAGAGTGACCTTTATCTCCCATCAGGGAAATGTGATGCTGGTTCAAGCAATTCGAGGATGGAAGACATGTTTGAAAAGGTTGTAAAAGGGGTAGAGAAAATAGAAAACTTCCTTAAGAAGATTAAGACAAATATTTTGGGAATGAATCAGAAGGTTGAATTGCATGCTACCACCATAAAACAACTTGAGCAACAGTTTGGTCAGATTTCTATAGCATTGAATTAGCATCAGCAAGGTACACTTCTGAGAAACACCATCCAAAATCTAAAGACTGATGGTCATTGCTTGTCTATTACTACTCGGAGTAGTAAGATGACCTCTGATCCACCTATGCCCGTAACTATCAAAAAAAAGGTAGAACCAGTCATCGTCGATAATGAGAAGGTTACCGAATCTAAAAACTTGTTGGTGGATGAGAATGCACTTGAAAAAGCTCATTTGATGAGCATGAGGCAAGGGCAAGAAAGGGGAAGGACAAGAAGGTCTCAAAGGTGTTAACTCTTATTTCGCGACCTCCTCCTCCTTTTCCACAAAGACTGAAGAAGAAATCCAAAGAAGGAAAGTACCAAAAATATATTTCTATGCTGAAGGAGTTATCGATGAATATCCCTCTAGTGGAAGCTCTTAAACAAATGCCAGGTTACGAAAAGTTTATGAAAGATTTGGTGACCAAACAGAGGACTGTAAGCTTTGAGATAGTTGATAATGTCCACCATTATAGGACAATCGCCTCTTGGTCATTGGTTGAGATGGAGAAAAATCCTGGAGCATTCACAATCCCATGCATTATTGGGTCTTTCAATTTTGGTAAAGCTTTGTGTGATGTGGGTGCTAGCATTAATTTGATGCCGCTAGCAGTTCATAGACAGTTGGGGTTGGGATCACCCAAATCAACTTCGATGAGACTTCTCATGGAGGACTGTACTATGAAGAAGCCTATGGAAATCTTGTGTGATGTTTTGGTAAGGGTTCCATTCTTTATATTTACAGCTGATTTTGTCATCCTTGACTGTGAGGTTGAGTTTGAGGTTCCCATTATTTTGAAGAGGTCGTTCCTCACGACTGGACGTGCATTGGTTGATATGGAGACTGGGTAGATAAATTTTCAATTGAATAATGAATAGGTCACCTTCAACGTATGCCAATCCATGAAGCAGCCAAAAGATATGCATGTTATTTTGATGATTGATACAGTCGGCGAGGATGCGCTGATAGCTCTTATTAAGGAGAGCCTTGCAGTCGAGGACCTTCTAGAGGCCATTATAAATTTCGAGGGTGATGATATTGAGAATTATGAGGAAATGGTGAGTGCTCTTGATGGTAGGGCTTTATACAGTTATGCACCAATGACGTTAGATCTTGATTTGAAGAACAGAGTGACCCCGCCAGTGAAGCCTTCTATCCAGGAGCCTCCAGTCTTAGAGCTTAAAACTCTTCTATCTCATCTGCGTTATGCATTTTTGGGAATAAAAAACACCTTAATTTTCCAGTTATCATTACAGCTAATTTAGCAGATTAGCAAGTTGAGGCTTTGTCTGTGTTGAAGAGGTTCAAAAGGGCCATTAGTTAGTTTATTGCTGATATCATTAGGATTTTGCCTGGAATTTGAACATACAAAATTCAACTTGATCTTGATTATGTATTGAGTATTTAACATCAATGGATATTAAATGCACCTATGAAAGAGGTGGTGAAGAAGTACAGTATCAAGTGGTTGGATGCATGTTGGTTTATCCTATTGGAGACAACAATTGGGTGAGCCCTGTCCAATGTATGCCGAAGAAGGGTGGAATCACTGTGGTTCCAACTGAGAAGAATGAGTTTATTCCTATGAGGCCGGTGACTGGTTGGCATGTTTGCATGGACTATAGGAAGCTGAATTCATGGACTAAAAAGGATCACTTTTTGATGCCTTTCATGGATCAAATATTAGACCGTCTTGCTGGTAAAGGATGGTATTGTTTTCTTGACGGTTATTCGGGTTACAATTAGATTTCTAATACCCCCGTGGACCAAGAGAGTACCACTTTCACTTGTCCATATGGGACTTTCGCATTCAAAAGGATGCCGTTTGGTCTATGTAATGCACCAGCCACCTTTCAGCTTTGCATGATGTCTATCTTTTCTGACATGGTTGAGGAAACCATTGAGGTGTTTATGGATGACTTCTCAATCATGGGTGATTCATTCGAAGATTCTTTAGCACATCTCACTAGTTTTTTGAGTGATGCAAGGATTGTAACTTGGTGATAAACTGGGAGAAGTGCCATTTTATGATAAAAAAAGGAATAGTGCTTGGTCGCAAGATTTTGTATAAGGGGATTGAAGTTACAAAGCAAAGATTGAGGTGACTGAAAAACTGCCTCCACCAATTTCTGTGAAGGGTATTCATAGCTTTTTAGGGGCATGTAAGATTTTATAGAAGATTCATCAAGGACTTCTCTAAAATTACAAATCCTTTGTGCAAGTTGCTAGAGAAAGAGGTAAAAGTTGTGTTTTATGATGCATGTGTGAAGTCATTTGAGTTCCTGAAAGAGAAGATAAGACCCTATTATTGTGTCGCTCGATTGGTCCATGCCTTTCGAGGCTATGTGTGATGCTAGTGGTGTGCGCTAGGTAAAGTCCTAGGCCAAAGATGAAAGAAGATGTTACATCCTATCTACTATGGTAGCAAAGCACTTAACTCTACTCAGAAAAATTACACTGTGACTAAACAAGAGCTGCTTACTGTGGTGTTCGCATTTGAGAAATTTTGATCTTATTTGCTTAGCATGATAGTGATTGTGCATACTGACCATGCAACTCTTGGGTACCTTATGGAAAAGAAGGATGCGAAACCAAGGTTGATTTGTTGGGTACTTCTGTTATAGAAATTTGACTTTGAGGTCAAGGATCAAAAGGGAACTGAGAATCAAGTGGCCGACCAATTATTAAGCCTGGAAGAAGAGGCTATGCTGAAATTTAAAGACAAGCTTGAGATTGATGATACTTTTCTAGATGAGTAGGTGTTGGCCGCATAACAAGATTTGATTTCGTGGTTTGCAGACTTTGTGAATTATTTGATAAGTGATGTCGTTCATAAAGACATGTCATTTTAGCAACGTAAGAAGTTTATGCATGATGTAAGGAGGTTCTATTGGGATGAGCCATACTTTTTCAAGAGTTTTATAGATGGAGTGATTCGGAGAAGTGTTCCTGAGGTTGAGATGATGAGTATCTTAGAGGCATGTCATTCTTCACCAGTTGGGGGTCATCATAGTGGTGCTTGGACTGTACACAAGATCTTGCAATATGGATACTATTGTCCCACCAGTTACAAAGATGCACATGACTACGCACGGGCTTGTGACCAATGCCTGTAACAAGGAAACATCTCGCGAAGGAAAGATCTTTCTATGACCACTATCCTAGAGCTTGAGTTGTTTAATGTATGGGGTATTGACTTCATAGGTCCCTTTATGAGCTCGTATAGTATGAATTATATTTTAGTGGCTTTTGCCTATGTTTTGACATGGGTGGAGGCGGTTACGCTTCCAAACAACGAAGGGAAGAGTGTCACAGCATTCTTGAGAAAGAATATTTTTTCCGAATTCGAAACACCAAGGGTTATCATTAGTGATGGAGGCTCGCACTCTATTCAAAGCCTTGCTTGAGAAATATGGTGTGAAACATAAAGTGGCAACACCTTACCATACTCAAACAAGAGGGCAAGTTGAGGTCTCCAATAGAGATCAAGTTTATTTTGGCGAATATGGTGAATTCCAATAGGATGGATTGGGCTAGAAAGTTAGATGATACACTATGGGATTACCAAACAACATTTAAGACCCCTATTGGTGCTTCCCCAAAGAGTGCCACTTGTCAGTCAAGCTTGAGCATAAGGCATTGTGGGCATTAAAGAAGGTGAATCTGGAATGTTATGATGCAGCTAAATTGAGACTAGAGCAGTTGAATAAGATGGATGAATTTCATCTCCGTACCTATGAACGGTCAACTATGTACAAGGAGAAGATGAATTTATACCATGATCGCAAGATTGAAAAAAGAGAATTTACCGCAGGCGATATGGTATTGCTATTTGATTCTAAGCTGAAGTTGTTTCAAGGCAAGCTAAAGTCAAAATGGAGAGGATCGTATAGAGTTATTAGAGTGTTTCCCTATGGACCGTATAGAGTTAAGCTTCATAGTTTCCCAAGTAAGTTTCTTTGGTCTTTCTTGGTACGAAGTGGAAACATGATCGTGGTAAGAACCAACAATCATGGGATAGAATCGTCTGTTGGGTCAGGTAGTTTTAATTCAACCCAACCCAATCCGACCCGACTCGATTTGAATTCCCCTAATTCTTTATAATCTTGACCCGATTAGTGTTCTTCCTCATTCAAACATAAGTCCCATACCCTATATATAATCAAGCAAGCGAATTGAGCAAAATCTCAGATTCTTACCTTCGATCCATATAGATTTGCTTGCCCTCAAATGAGCACTCCCTCCAACGCTTGATTTCATTTGAAGCTTTACACTTTTAGTAAGTAGATTTCTTTACTGGTAAATTGGGAACTCATTTTCTTCTTTATGTTAAGTTTTTAAGCTTTAAAAATGGCAAAGAATGCATAAGTTGGGAAAATTCATGTAAATAGAACTAAAATGAACCCTAAAAGAGTGTGAATAGTTGGTCAAGTTAAGAAGAAAATGAGGGAAGTCTGAGTACCTTAAAAACTATTCAAATAGGGTCAAACTAGTGTCAAAGTTTTGATGTTTAAATTTGATAAGTGTCAGTAATAGTCCACGGCACAACCCACGATCGTGGTATCAACCAACGATCATAGGTCGGATCGTGGTGAAGGCCAATTTTTCACATCTCAGGAGTTTATCAGATGATCACTTCTCACGGTCATTAGATCTTGGTATGACTGTGGGAAACAATCGTCTGATGTAACACCCTCTTAGGAAATTCTGAGAAGTACTTCTTGTGATCGAAGGCACGATCGTAGGAAGGCTCATCTCCTCAAATTCCTGCACCTATATTTTTTCTATAAAATTGAGACTAATGATTTCTAGTACAGGTACTATGGCACCCAAAACCCTCAAGCAAATGCAAAAAGAGATTGCCAAGAAGAGGGCACCCCGAGACACACCTCCAGCCTCTAAAGGTGAGTCTGAACGCTTAAGTGGTTTCGAGGTCGAGTACTCCGTAAGTTCTTCTGATGATCAACATTCACCTTGGACCACTAGGGCTAAAGCCTAGAAATTTGAAAGGGCTAAGGACAAGGTTACACCTTCAACTGCCTTGGTGCCTGCAGCTAATCCAATTAAACCTTCCCCATCTGAAAAGGGAGGTCAAGGCTCACAACGTAATGGGATCGGGCTCGAAGAGCAACATGATGAGGGGATAAGTTCCTCGGAGGAAGATGAATCTAACCCAAAATCCTCCGATGGACCTGCTACAGAACAGACTCAAAAAGGGTCCAACCCAAGTCGATGGTTGATCCCAAATACCCAAGATTACTACATTGATAGTATTGAGCTGAACAACAAAGGGAATAAGAAAAGAAACATTCAAGAAGAGCATCTCATGGTACCCAGGGAACTTCAACAATGTCCTGAGTTGGACCGGATGTTCAAAAGGTACAAATTGGAATGGATGACTAAGCCATCGGGCACATATAGGGCAGAGTTAGTGAGGGAGTTCTACGCAAATTAGAATGCAACATTGAAAAACATGACTCCTTCTGAGAAGGAGACATGAGATATCAACCCAAGTTAGACATAGTAATGATGAGGGGTAAATCGGTTGATATATCGGTGAAGTAGATTTCAAAAATATTGTTTGGTGTAGAGTTTGAACTGGTAGCAGAAACTCCTAAATATGACTACTGTATGACTAAACTAAAGAAAATGAAAAAATTATCCAGCGAAGACAAGCTGATGCACTTTAAGTGGTTGGCGAGCCACATTGTGGTGGCTAAGAAGAATGCACCATGGGTCAATGCATCGTCAATCTACAAGCACTCTTTTAGTTTCACCGCCAAGGCATGGTGATCCATTGTCCGGTACCATTTAGTACTGACCACGAATGACAACACACTTAGTGTTGACAATGTCGTCATGGTAGCAGCTTTCAAACTAGAGTTGGAGATGAATATCTTGTCTATTATTATAGAGGAGATCTGGGAGAGAGCACTAATTTACCACACTAGTTTACCTTTCCCAAGTTTAGTGACAACATTGTGTTGGAAAGCTTCGATACTGAACCTGCCTGATGTTGATAATCTTATCAGGACAACAAAGACTACAGATATTTTGTTGATCAAAGATTAGAAAAATCTAGCTGCTCGAGCCCGAGGGCCATTACCAGATTTTCCTCCACAGGAAACTAAAGGAGCTGCACAGGCTGGTAATATTCTGGTGTCTGAGGTTGGTGCCACTTCTTTTTCTTCTCAGTAGCCCACAACACCTTCGAGTTCAATGTAGTCTATGCCTGTGGGCTATACTCTTATTCCCACATCCTTGTTTGAGCAAATTATGAGGATATAAACTTTTCGTGATATGAGGATTAGGAAACTGGAAGTCGGGGTAAGGCCTTATGTGACGGATTAGATTTCTACAGCTGTGTGGGGAATGCAGACCATCTTAGATAGTTTAGAGAGCCAGATGATGACAAAGTTAGAGAAGGTTCAGGCACCATACATAAGTGCATTCATATCCAATTTGGATGAATTAAAAATGGCGGTATATGATTTATCTGCTCGACACTTTCCAGTCATGCAGCCCCTTCTGATACCGACATGGCAGAATGTTAAGATTGAGTTACCTAACTTCTATACCCAGGCCTCAACAGATAAGGGTAGGGGTAGGAGCATAGATGAGGTTATGGTTGAAACGGGCGATGATTTACAGCCCCGTAAGAAAAGGAAGAGAAATAAGAGTGATAAAAAAAAGAGAGACAAAGATGGCATGAAAAGGGGAGAATGAGCAGACCTCCAAGGTACTTGAGTTAGAGAGGAGCGAGGTCCTTGCTTCTAGCGAGGTGGAGATGACAGTGATTTCTGATAGCAGAGGGGGTATAAAGCTTGCCCCCAATATGACACCTTTGAGTGCACCGGCCGCCACTAGTACCCACAAATATGAGAGCGCCTCAGCCATAGCTGAGGCCACGAGAGCTGAAGAGACTGGAGGGGTCCTATATACGACCCACTTTATCAGAGTATGACATGAGTCTAGTGTTCAACAGGTATGTCCCTTACGCTAGTTTTACATTTTCAGTGTTTTTGCATAATGGGGATATTGCATGATTTTCAAGTTAGGGGTGGGACTGTACCACATCCGAGGGTTTTTGTTGCCATATTTAGTTTTCATCAGCTGCACTATCTGGTTAGAACCGTCAGGTTTAAGAGTTTATTTATGTGTTGTTTTGTGTTATATGTGTAATCGAGAGAAAAATAAGAGAATTTGGTACAGTCGAAATAAACCTGCAAACTTGTTTTGAATGATTTAAATGATACCCCTCCAAAAAATTTTTGTGTATCTTGTGCTGTGTGTGTGCTTTTTTTGACTGTGACCAATGTCGAATCTCGTAATGGCATTAGAATTAGGAACTTGATAACCATAGCCTAACTTGCATGAATCGGATAGGTAGTGACTGAATACGTAGCCCTAAGCCAAGTAAGTGTGAGATTTTACCTAGTCAGCGTATGTGTACAATCTAGAACTTACCTAGTTAGTCTCGTTGATGTCATAGGATAGAAGGTTAGGAAAGGATCATAGGCCATTCTTTAAATAGTCCACTAAAAGCCTAAAAGGCCTACCAAATGAATGTGATATCCCTTGATCCAAAAGTTAAGCCCAAGTAGACCTTTTCTTTTAACTAGCCTATTCACTTTCCTGATTATTTACAATGAACCTACTTTGGCCCTGGTCCCTCGTTGGACACTGTGCGCCTCAACTCAGACAAATCGCTTAAGTTTAGGGTGGCTATCATAGGGGTGGATAAAAGGTTGGGTACAAAGAACAAGTTAGTAAAATGAAAAAGGATTCAGGTGTGGAAAAGTTTGAAAAGAATAAGAAAAAAAGTGAAAAGGTAAAGTTTGAAAAGAGAAAAAAAAGAGAAGAGAGGAAATTATGAAAATAAAACCGCACCTGAGATTCTAAAAAATGGGAAAAGGGAGAAGAATAAAGAAGGTAGGAAAGTTGAGCCAAACACAGTGTAGTGGCAAGGAGGAATAAGTCACTTTACCCATATGTACCATACAAACACCTGAGCCTACATTACAAGTCAATAAAAGTCCTATAGTGATTCTAAACCGACTATCCGACGGCTAAGGGGTAGAAAATAAGGGCAAACCTGTGGTATCAAATGCACACTGCCTAAGTTTTTTGTGAGAGTGAAAGATTTGCACTCAGTCTCTGTATTGGAATTTATTGCATATTTTGAGTGATAGGTACTTCTTTGTCGTGAGGGAATAGGGGTTGTATTGTGGTTACTGCTTCATCAGGTAGTGTCATTATTTTGAGTGTTGGGTTGTCTGTTGATAATAGGATGCCATTTCTTGATCCCATTGTGTTATAGTGAGTGGATTATGTACGCACATCATTTGCTAAGTTTTGATTATATTGGAGGGTGTTGACTTGAATTTTGGTAATACGTGCTAAGAATGGTTTTGTGAAAATCTGACTGCCATAGTGATCTTAGTTTTTCTCTTGGTTAAGCATCATGGTAGTTTTGTTGGTTTTGTTTACCTGAGGACATGCAAATAATCTAAGTTGAGGGTGTTGATGTATCTTGAACTCACGGCACTTTCGACGCTTAAAATTGTGAATATTTACAACTAAGAGGGTATTTCTATGTAGATATAATGTGTTTTTGGGTATTTGCTGGTCAAACAGGTGCTTAGAAGGAAAATGCTGTATTTTGGAGAAAAGTGCATCAAACCAATCCATTCCACGACCATGGGATCTGACCACGGTCATACCATGCTGTCGCAATGTGAAACAGAAGATGTCTCCCAGGTTTTAATTAGATGAAAGCATCCCACCATCATGGAAGCTTCGTACAATCGTGACAACTAATCGTGGTAAGGAAGTCCTGGAAGCGTGGCTACAGGAACTCAGTGAGAAGAAGATTAAATGACTGACTGCCATGATCGTACCTTGTAGTCACGATCGTACAAAGAGGTCGTGGGAGGAATGTTCAGAATAGAAGTTGTCGGAGTTGAAATACAAGAGAATGAGACGAGAGGGTTCCAAGATCGTACAAAGGAACCATGAGGTCGTACTGAGGACAGTACCATTGAATATATGAAGCTAACAAAGTCCTTGTCCAACCACGAGCACCAAGGACGATCGTGGGTTCTAACCACGATCGTACCTTTCCTTCGTCCGAAGTGACTGACTCAACAAATCCTGTTATGTTTAGGATAGGTTTTATTTTATCTATAAATTCTCTTATTCATTCTTTTATACCATTTTATGTACTATTACATTATCGTAAGGTTCGAAGGAACATTCTTGGTCTTATAATCAAATACATTGATTTTTAGGGTTTTAAATTTAAAGTGAGATCCTGAAGTTTTTCATCTTATTATTGTAAGTTCATAATTATGTTTTCATATCAGAATTTTTTTTGTGTTCATGCAATTATGAGTAGCTAAACACCACAACTAGGGTTGTGGGAACCATGACGAATTGACGAAGTAGGGTTCATATTATGAAGTGATTTTCAATTGGTGTTCATGCATGTATTGTTGTTTCCTATGGTGTACAACATTAGAATTCTCCTTATCTTTACTCTAGACAAAAGGATGAGTAACGAATGGAAATAAGGGAATGAACAACAGAGACTTGGAGCTACCAACCTCTACTTAATAGCTTGAGCTGATAATTCGGGAAGGCTAATCTGGGATCTAAGATAGGGGTTAGTAGTGCAAACTCAGGAGAAGAGAAAACTTACTTGAGAATATTGCTTAGACAAGAGAGGAAAGTTGTTATAAGTATACATAACCTATCAATTCTGTATACCAAACACCGGGAGAGATTGCAAAGTACAATGAACCTATATAGTTATGAAGTTATTAGAGAACACAATCCTAGTGCCTCTCTCATACTGATTACAAATCCAACAAACCAACAACTGTTACTATTGAGTTATTTATTTACGACCCCCTCTTTTACTGAAAATTCTTATTGATTGCCTTGACTATATCTTGATTGATATTTTGACCTATTCCCTATGGGATCGACCCCAACCTTAGTGGGGTTCTATATTTGACATCGGCCACTTTATACTTTATTTAGGGGAAACATCAGCAACCAAAATGTATAGATAATTATGGCAGCCCTATTGGTGGTTCAAAATGAAGCAGGGCATTATAGATTTTATGACTTAGTACCAGAACTGTCAATAGGTTAAGTATGAGAATAGAAAACCTGGTGTCACCTTTCAGATGATTCCTATTCTAGAATAGAAGTGGGAGAGAATATCTATGTTCTTTGTTGTTGGTCTTACTAAGACCCTAAGGAAATGTGATTCTCTTTGTGTAATCGATGATCGATTGATAAAGTCAGCACACTTTATTTTTATGCGGATGGACTACAATTTAAATAACTTGGCTAGGATTTATGTGAAAAATATTGTCAGACTTCATGGGGTAGCTATTTCTATAGTGTTGGATAAAGGTACGCAGTTTACCCATAACTTTTGGGAAAAATTTCAAGCAGAGTTGGGTACTAGGTTGGACCTAAGTACAACCTTTCATCCACAGACTGATGGACAGTTAGAATAGATAATCCAGGTACTTGAGGATATGCTTCGTGCTTGTGTAATGGACTTTAGTGGTTAGTGGGATCTATTCTTGCCTTTGTTTGAATTTGTATACAATAGCAGCTACCACTCAAGCATTGACATGGCTTATTTTGAAGCTTTTTATGGAAGAAGGTGTAGATCACCAATTGGGTGGTTTGATGCCTTAGAGGTGAGACCTTGGGGCACTGATATATTAAAGGAGTCAATGGATAAAGTGAAGTTCATCCAAGAGAAGTTGGTAGCAGCCCAAAACTTACAAGAGTATGAGGATAATAAGGTAAGGGCTATTCACTTCGAGAAGGGTGAGAAAGTGTTGCTAAAAATATCACCCATGTAGGGTGTAAAGAGGTTCGAAAAGAAAGAAAAGTTGAGTCTGAGGTATATCGAACCTTTTTAGATATTGAATAGAGTAGGGTCAGTGGCTTATAGGTTGGTTCTATCTCCTGGCTTGTTAGGAGTTCATCCAATATTTCATGTATCAATGCTTAAGAAGTATCATGGAGATGGGGACTACATCATTCATAGGGATTCAGAGTTATTTGAGAAGGAGCTCTCTTACAAAAAGGAGCTGATCTTAAATTTAGATAGAGACGTTAGGAAGCTGAGGACCATGGTCATTACGTTTATGAAAGTCCAGTAGTAACTGTCTTGTTAAGGATGCCACGCGGGAGACTGAAGCAGATATGCGCAAGAACTACCTCACATATTCATTAAGTCAGGTAATTTCTTGTTTGTTTGTGTATGTTTTCTTGCTAGTAGTCATTCGGGGACAAATGAGGGGTAAATTGGTATCTAATGTAATGACTCAAAATGTTGTTATGCTAAATAAAGAGTAAAACTTTAGCATGGTCTCTTCTTAGACCAATTTTGTGAAATTTAGGACTAGCCTAGTCTAAGGCATATTTTGAGTGTAGTGTGGTCTAGGAAAATCTAGTAGTATTTGGTGTGGTGATTGGTGGATTTGAGTTGATAACGTATTAGATGACGAGCTTAGAAAGTCTAGAAACTTTTGGTGCATAAATAGAGAAGTGTGTTGTGAAATAGACAAAGCTGGAAATGAATCCTGAGCTACTAGTTTGGTGTCGCTGCAACGAGAAATTTGTCACTGCAATGGTAGAAGTGTCACCGCAACAACAGACTATTTTGTATTGAGTGCTGCTGTAGCGATGAAAATGCATAATATCAGTTTTTAAGTTAGAAACTTCATTTTTCATTTCTATTTTTCTAAAACTCATTCAAGGGTTGAGCTAGAGCAACCTTTCACCAATATGGGGGTTTTCCCATCTTTGAGGTAAGGTTTATTTACTCTTCAAACATAAAATTACTCCTTTAGATTCTTAGAGTTGTACGAATCATAGCCTTGGTTGAAATCAGAAGTAGCCTTAATTTTCATGAACTGGTGAGAATTGGTAGAGAATGACTTGATTTTAGTTATTATCTATCCTATGGTATTAGAATAGACTTCCTAGGGTAGAATTCTTCCTTATTATCATGAAATATGAAGAATTCAATGAGATTAAAGGATAGAAAACCCTAGAATGATGAACTAGGTCAAGTTCATAGGTTGAAATTGATGGGTTTGGGTTTATAATGCTTAGAAGTGTGGAATACAATTTTAAAATGTATGTATTTTTTATTTATAGATTCAGAACGGGCAGAAGTTAAAAAGAAAGGCAAGACTGTGGCCAAATAGTATTTTTGGGCAAGAAATTAAGGTAAGTTATGGTTTAATGGTAGTATAGACTTGATTTGAATATGTGTTTATATCTAAGTTAAATGTTTGTGATTAGCCTTCAGGCATTACTTGTGATTATTGATTATCATTACGCATTGAGCATTGGATTTGATATTATACATTTGAGATAATATTAGGATCGAGTGTCACGTCGATACTGTTATTGGATCAGGTTTCACGCCAACACTTGTACATGGACTGAGATCTTTCCCTGCTGGTCATAGCTAAGGGTCCCTGTTGACCCTAGTATGTGTGTATATCTTGCATGCATCTAATCATTGTTACACTTGCACATATATTATCTCGAATAGTTTTGATTGAATCTGCCTTAGTATAAATGATGTACATGTATACTTGAACTTTGATCTTATGAAGAGAATGGTTGTTGATTTATTAGTTGAAGTGTTATGACTGTACATTTGATTGTCAACTAATTGTGAGTTTTGTTTTGATTTCTTCTTACTTGCATTTAACTTGCTTATTTGTATGGTGTTGGGTTAAGTCGGTCGATGATGCCTACTCGTATGTAGTTGTTGTACTGATACTACATGTACTCTTTTTTTTTAATGCAGAGTGTGTTCAAGCACTTTATACGAGACCTTAGCTTTAGTTCATGATTCCAGCTATGATTCAAGTATGAGCACCATGTTCGGGCAGCCGTTGAATCATCTCTATTAGTTCATGTCCTTTGCTCTGGACAATGACATTTCTTATTTTGTTTTAGTATTCCAGATTTTGTTTTAGATCTTGATATGGATATTTAGAGTTCTTGTACGGTGACTTTTGGGTCCCGAGAATTGTAATAATTAGAGATATTTCTGCACTTAATTGGTTTTGGTATTAACGATCTTGTAGTGGATTACTTTGTTTATATTGTGTTTAGTAAGCTTACACTGGATATGTTGTTGTTGTTTTTGTCATAATGGTTAATAATTGGCTAACCATTTTTTGATGGTTTTTGAGCTTTTTATTTTGGTCCCTGCTGTGCTTAGACTATGCCTAAAATTCCATGACTTTTAAAAGAGAACTATTTATAGTTACTATTGCTACTAGCATATTACTCTACTAAAGTAAAAAGTAAAAATAATAATGATGTAAATTAGCTGGTACCTACCCTGGTAGGAGATAGAAGGTACCTGATTATCCTTATGTTCTAGTCCCAAACATCGCCATTATTAAAAAATCCTATCCTAAATGCATATTTAGACTTTGCTATGTGAATCACATTCTATTTCGGGTGCAAATTCTATAACTCTTGGTACTTTCAGTAATATTACTTATATTAATAGGAAAGAACTAATGACTAGTCTTTTTCTGTATTAAACATTAAGGACCCATATGGATAACATGACAGTTGGTGTGATGAAAGGATTCAAGAAGAAACATCAATTGAAAGGTGTTGGATACTGTGCAATGATTGAAGTGAAATATATTGTTCTTATTTTTGGATTATCTCATCCAGTTAGGATGTCAATACAAGATGAACTGTAGGCTAAGGTTGAAGAAAACACCAGAATCACTGTAAGTGGATATGATAAATCAGCTATTGGTCAGTTTGCAACTTCAAATAAAAATTGCGATCTCTAGAGCCATACAAAGGTAAAGGTGTGAAGTATGCTGATGAAGTAGTTAGAAGGAAGGCGGGTAAAGCAGGCAATAAGAAATGATGCAGATTTTATTTTACTTTCATTATAACTTTACTACATGTTAAAGCCATTATAAAGTTAGTTTTTATTGCAGTGACTTCACAACTAATGATTTGATGTAAAAAAGAAGAAAAAAATATGTGACAACTTTGATGTTGTAATTTATGTAGATGGTTATAATTGGTTGAAGGCATGTTTGTTTAATTTCCCACCAGTATTGATGTATACATGGATCTCTATTCTCTTTGGAACTAGAAGACATATCTTCACTTTCAGACATTGGTACTTACCTAAGTGGAAGAATGACATGCATGTGAGAAATTTCATCTACTCTACCAAGTAAATATTGGGCTATGGGTCTTTTTTTCTTCCTATGTGGATAATAAAAACTCAATTTGAACCAACCCACTTTTGCCCATAGGTCCATTACTATGGGGAATATATAAGATATTTTTAGGTCTTATTTTCAGACACACAAGAAAGAAATACAAGAGGCAACCATTTTAGAGATTGTGAGAAAGATCACATTGTGTTCTTTTGCTTTAGAAAATTTATGCTCAAACAGTCTGGTTCAAACTGCATTTTCTGCTTTGTTAATCATTGGATCGTGCTCAAATTTGAACTGGGGGTTCTCAATATCTGGTTGTTTCATTTCAACTATGGAGATCAGATTTGGTTCTTTATAGTTTCTATTTTTGAGGCATGAACAGTAGCTCATTTTTGGGTGGATTCTCTACTTTTCTTCTCTAATTTTGGTGCAATATTTTTTCGTTGTTGCTCATTGTTTGACATTTTTTTGTGGATAATTTTGTAGAATATTATTGAAACACTTGGTGATAATAGTGGAGTTTTTGGTCTCGTGGTCTTTTTACTCTTGACATCGGAGGATTTTCCACGAAAATCTTGATTTCTTGTGTGGTTGATTTTATTTTATCTTTTCTTATTCTTTTGGTTGATATACTTTTTGCCTTATCACCATTGCTCTTGATTTTTTTTTTTGTCTTCTCTTGGTTCAAATTGAAAGGGAAAATTTAGACTTGGATATTCTTCCACTATGACCTTATCATGCACTTTTGTTAGTGCTTTATTTTTTCCAACAAAGTGGTATCAGAGAATTGGATATTGTTGATTTTCGATTTGAACGATAGAGTTAAATATGATAAAGATAGTATATTTGAATGGTAGTAATTATTATACTTGGAAAGGCAAGATAAAAGATCTCCTATTTGTCAAGAAAATGCATTTACCTATGTTTGCTTCTAATAAACCTCAGTCGTGATAGATGAGGATTGGAAATTTGAACACATTTAGGTTTGTGGATATATCATACAATGGGTTGAAGATAATGTTAGAAATCATATTGTGAACAAGACACATGTCAGAAGTTTGTTGGATAAGCTCAAGACACTTTATGCTTCGAAGATTAGCAACAATAAGTTGTTCCTACTGAAATAATTGATAACTAACAAGTATATATAGGGCAGCCCTATTTTTGATCTTATAAATGATTTTTAGGGTGTCCTTGACCAGATTCCGGAATGGGTGTAAAATTTGATGAAGAAATATAAGGACTTTGGCTTCTTAATACTCTACCAGTCTCTTGGAAAACTCTTCGAGTTTCTTTGACTAATTCTGCTCCTAGTGGTGTTTTAACTATGAAATACGCTAAGGGTAGTGTCTTTAATGAAGAGATGAGAAGAAAATCTCAAGCCTCATCTTCTTCAACTTCACACTCCGATGTTTTGGTTTCTGAAGATAGGTGGAGAAACAACACCAGAGGTCAGAATGACAGAGATAAAAGTAGAAGCAAGTCAAAGTCTAGATTCAAGAATGTTACATATGACTATTGCCATAAGAATGGACATACCATGAAATATAGGCACAAGTACAAGAGAGATAAGAGATGACAAAAGAAAAAGACTCTTGTTGCTTGTGGTGAAAATGCCATTAATCTTGTTTGTGATGAGTCTAGCTAGTTTGTGAATTCTGGTGCTACTTTTCATGTCACACCCAAAAAGGAATTATTTTATTCTTATACTATAGGTAATTTTGGAATGTTGAAAATGGGAAATAATGATGAGGTTGAAGTACTTGGCATTGGGACAAATGGTTTAGAAAGTAACAATGGTTCGAGATTAGTTCTCAACAATGTCAAACATGCTCCAAATGTTCGCTTGAATTTGATTGTGGCTAACTTGGTGCTAGCCAGTAGAAGCTTACTAGAGGTTCAATGACTGTGGCTCGAGGTGAA
The DNA here is from genome assembly GCA_031232105.1 of Capsicum rhomboideum. Taxonomy (NCBI): domain Eukaryota; kingdom Viridiplantae; phylum Streptophyta; class Magnoliopsida; order Solanales; family Solanaceae; genus Capsicum; species Capsicum rhomboideum. The sequence goes on along the minus strand of CP124719.1, from coordinate 37,713,390 downwards.
AAATTGTCTAACTTGTATGTATTTCAGGGCTCTATATCTAGAGGCTCAGTAAACTTGGTGGAGAATGATACTTTATCTGAGTTATGTCATAGAAGGCTGAGTCATATGAGTGAGAAGGAGATTGATAGTTTGGCTAAAAAAAATTTACTTTCTGGAATGAAACAAGCAAAATTGAAGAAGTGTGTTTATTTCTTAGCTGGGAAGCAAAAAAAAGTTTCTTTTCAGAGTCATCCGCCTTCCAGAAAGCTTGATTTGCTGGAGTTCATATATTCTAATTTGTAGGTCCTTTTAAAGTAAGGTCGGTGATGCATTTTACTTTGTGAATTTTATTGATGATTATTCTTGCAAACTCTAGGAATTTCCTTTGAAGTTCAAGGATCAAGTACTTGATGTGTTTAAGAGTTTTTAGGCTTTGATTGAGAGACATACATGGAAGAAATTAAAATGCATCTTCTCAGTTAATGGTGGTGACTATATTGGTCCTTTTGATATATATTGTAGAGAGTAGGCTATTTGACATCAAAAAACTCCTCCAAAGGTTCCTCAGCTAAATGGTTTAGTAGAAAAGATGAATAGAACTCTAGTTGAGAGGGTTAGATGTTTCCTTCAAAATGCTAAGCTGCCAGTTTTCTTTTAGGCAGAAACACTTAATACTACCACTTATTAATTTATCTCATACAGTGCTTTGGATGGTGATGTCCCTGATAGAGTTTGGTCTTATAAGAATGTCTCATATGATCATCTTAGAGTGTTTAGGTGTAAAGACATTGTGCATGTTCCTAAGAATGAGAGGTTAAAGTTTGATGTTAAAACTAGTAATTGTATCTTCATTAGTTATGGTCTAGATGAATTTGGCTATCGTTTCTATGATCTAGTTGAGAAGAAACTTGTTAAAATTCATGATGTTGTGTTATTTGATGACCAAATAGTTGAGGATTTTGATAAAGATGATAAGGTTGATTCTTATAGTAGTGAGAGCCTAATTGATGTTGATCCAGTTCCTTTGACTATTTCACCTGAAAAAATCTTCATAATGATGAAAATGAAGTTGGTAATAAAGATGGTGATCATGTTCAGTATGACCAGTATGATGTTGTTGATGCTCCAATGCAAGATGGTGTGGTTGATCAACAATCAGATATTATTGATTCTCCAGAAAGTCCTCTCAAATGATCTACTAGAGAGAGCATACCTTCATCTCATTATTCTCCCAATAAGCATGTACTCTTGATTGATAGGGGAGAACTTGAAAGTCTTGATGAGGCCATATAAAGTGAAGAAAAAGAAAGGTGGCTTGATGCTATGGAAGATGAGATTAAATTCTTACATGATAATCATACCTTTGATTTTGTTAAGTTACCTAAAGATAGAAAATCTTTGAAAAACAGGTGGATTTTTAGGGTGAAGTACGAAGATGGAAATCCAGTTCCACGGTACAAGGCTAGATTAGTTGTTAAGCGATTTAACCAAAAAAAGGGAGTTGATTTTAATGGGATAGTTTGAGTAGTTGTGAAGATGTCATCCATTCGTGTGACTCTAAGCTTAGCAACAAGTCTAGATTTAGAAGTTGAGAAAATGAATGTTAAAACTGCATTTCTTTATAATGACTTAGATGAAGAAATTTATATGGAGCAGCCAGAATGTTTTAAAGTCAAGGGAAAAGAGAATTATGTTTGGAAATTGAAAAAGAGCTTGTATGGTTTGAAATAGGCTCCTAGGCAGTGGTACAGGAAGTTTGGTTCTTTTATGAGTCAGTAGGGCTTTAAGAAGACTTCTTCAGACCATTTTGATTTTGTGCAAAAAATCTCTGATAGAAACTTTATTATTGTGTTGCTTTATGTTGATGACATGTTTATTGTTGGTCATTATACTTGCAGAATTCAAAAGTTGAAGCAAGAGTTGAGTAAATTTTTTGCTATGAAAGACTTAGGACCATCAAGGCAGATTCTTGGTATACAATTTGTCCATGAAAGAAAGGCCAAGAAGTTGTGGTTATCACAAGAGATGTACATTCAGAAAGAACTTTCAAGGTTTAACATAGATAAGGATAAGATTGCCAGTACACCTTTAGCTATGCACTTCAAATTGAGCACAAACCAGTGTCCTGCCACTGATGATGAGAAGGAATATATGAAAAAAGCTCCTTATGCTTCAGATGTTAGTAGTTTGATGTATGCAATGATTCGACAAGACCAGATATTGCTCATGCTGTTAGTATTGTTAGCTTTTTTCTTTCTAATTGGGGATGAGAGCATTGGAATGTTGTGAACTGGATTATGAGATATCTTTATGACACTTCTAGTTTGTGTTTTGGCGCAGAGAAACCTATTTTTTTATGGTCATACTGATTCAGACATGGATGGTTATATTGATACTCACAAGTCTACTTCACGGTACCTGGTTACTTTTGCAGGGGAAGTTGTGTCTTGGCAATCAAGGTTGTAAAATGTGTTACTCTATCTACTACAGAAGGTGAGATTATTGCTGCAATTAAAGTTTGTAAAAAGTTGCTCTAGATGAAGAGATTCTTGGGAGAACTTGGTTGTGCTCAAGAGAGGCATATGCTTTATTGCGACAGTCAAAGTGCTATACATCTTGGCCAGAATTCTACATTTCATGATCTATCTAAGCACATGATGTGAGATACCATTGAATTCGAGATATGTTGGATTCTAAGTTGCTTGAACTTGAGAAGATTAATACAGATGATAATGGTTTCGACATGATGACTAAAGCTTTGTCAGAGGGAAGTTTGAAGATTGTTGCATGCTCGTCGGGATGACGGTCTCCTCCATATAGTTTTGAGGGGTAGAATTGTTAGATTATAGGTCTTTTTCCCTTCCTATATGGATAAATAAAAATCTATTTTAGACCAACCCACTTTTGCCCATAGGTCCATTACTATGGGCATATATAAGACTTTTTTAGGTCTTATTTTCAGATGGGACAAATGGTTTAGAAAGTAACAATGGTTCGAGATTAGTTCTCAACAATGTCAAACATGCTCCAAATGTTCGCTTGAATTTGATTTCTATAGGGAACCTTGATGATGAGGGTTATATTAACACCTTGGTGCTGGCCAGTAGAAGCTTACTATAGGTTCAATGACTGTGGCTCGAGGTGACAAATTGTCTAACTTGTATGTATTTCAGGGCTCTATATCTAGAGGCTCAGTAAACTTGGTGGAGAATGATACTTTATCTGAGTTATGTCATAGAAGGCTGAGTCATATGAGTGAGAAGGAAATTGATAGTTTGGCTAAAAAAAATTTGCTTTCTGGAATGAACCAAGCAAAATTGAAGAAGTGTGTTTATTGCTTAGCTGGTAAGCAAAAAAAAGTTTCTTTTCAGAGTCATCCGCCTTCAAGAAAGCTTGATTGGAGTTCATATATTCAGATTTGTAGGTCCTTTTAAAGTAAGGTCTCATGGTGATGCATTTTACTTTGTGACTTTTATTGATGACTATTCTTGCAAACTCTAGGAATTTCCTTTGAAGTTCAAGGATTAAGTACTTGATGTGTTTAAGATTTTTTAGGCTTTGATTGAGCGACATACATGGAAGAAATTAAAATGCATCTGCTCAGTTAATGGTGGTGACTATATTGGTCCTTTTGATATATATTGTAGAGAGTAGGCTATTCTACATCAAAAAACTCCTCCAAAGGTTCCTCAGCTAAATGGTTTAGCAGAAAAGATGAATAGAACTTTAGTTGAGAGGGTTAGATGTTTCCTTCAAAATGCTAAGCTGCCAGTTTTCTTTTAGGCAGAAACACTTAATACGGATACTTATTAATTTATCTCATATAGTACTTTGGATGGTGATATCCCTGATAGAGTTTGGTCTTATAAGAATGTCTCTAATGATCATCTTAGAGTGTTTAGGTGTAAAGCCATTGTGCATATTCCTAAGAATGAGACGTTAAAGTTGGATGTTTGAACTAGTAATTGTATCTTCATTAGTTATGGTCTAGATGAATTTGGCTATCGTTTCTATGATCTAGTTGAGAAGAAACTTGTTAAAATCCATGATGTTGTGTTATTTGAAGACCAAATAGTTGAAGATTTTGATAAAGATAAGAAGGTTGATTCTTATAGTAGTGAGAGCCTAATTGATGTTGATCCAGTTCCTTTGACTATTTCACCTGAAAAAATCTTCATAATGATGAAAATGAAGTTGGTAATAAAGATGGTGATCACGTTCAGAATGACTAGTATGATGTTGTTGATGCTCCAATGCAAGCTGGTGTGGTTGATCAACAATCAGATATTATTGATTCTCCAGAATGTCCTCTCAAATGATCTACTAGAGAGAGAATACCTTCATCTCATTATTTTCCCAATAAGCATGTACTCTTGATTGACAGGGGAGAACTTGAAAGTCTTGATGAGGCCATATAAAGTGAAGAAAAAGAAAGGTGGCTTGATGCTATGGAAGATGAGATTAAATTCTTACATGATAATCATACCTTTGATTTGGTTAAGTTATCTAAAGATAGAAAATCTTTGAAAAATAGGTGGATTTTTAGGGTGAAGTATGAAGATGGAAATCGAGTTCCACGGTACAAGGCTAGATTATTTGTTAAGTTATTTAACCAAAAAAGGGAGTTGATTTTAATGGGATATTTTGTTTAGTTGTAAAAATGTCATCCATTCGTGTGACTCTAAGCTTAGAAACAAGTCTAGATTTAGAGGTTGAGCAAATGAATGTTAAAACTGCTTTTCTTTATAATGACTTAGATGAAGAAATTTATATGGAGCAGCCATAATGTTTTAAAGTTAAGGGAAAAGAGAATTATGTTTGGAAATTGAAAAAGATCTTGTATGGTTTGAAACAGGCTCCTAGGCAGTGGTTCAGGAAGTTTGGTTCTTTTATGAGTCAGTGGGGCTTTAAGAAGACTTCTTCAGACCATTTTGATTTTGTACAAAAAATCTCTGATAGAAACTTTATTATTGTGTTGCTTTATGTTGATGACATGCTTGTTGTTGGTCATTATGCTTGCAGAATTCAGAAGTTGAAGCAAGAGTTGAGTAAGTTTTTTGCTATGAAAGACTTAGGACCATCAAGGCAGATTCTTGGTATGCAAATTGTCCATGAAAGAAAGGCCAAGAAGTTGTGGTTATCACAAGAGAAGTACATTCAGAAAGAACTTTCAAGGTTCAACATGGATAAGGATAGGATTGTCAGTAAACCTTTAGCTGTGCACTTCAAATTGAGCACAAACCAGTGTCCTTCCACTGATGATGAGAAGGAAGATATGAAAAAAGTTCCTTATGCTTCAGATGTTAGTAGTTTAATGTATGCAATGATTCGACAAGACCAGATATTGCTCATGCTATTAGTATTGTTAGCTTTTTTCTTTCTAATTGAGGAAGAGAGCATTGGAATGTTGTGAAGTGGATTATGAGATATCTTTATGACACTTCTAGTTTGTGTTTTGGTGCAGAGAAACCTATTTTTTATGGTTATACTGATTCAGATATGGATGGTAATGTTTATACTCGCAAGTCTACTTCACGGTACCTGGTTACTTTTGCAGGGGAAGTTGTGTCTTGGCAATCAAGGTTGTAAAATGTGTTGCTCTATCTACTACAGAAGGTGAGCTTATTGCTGCAATCAAAGTTTGTAAAAAGTTGCCCTAGATGAAGAGATTCTTCGGATAAGTTGGTTGTGCTCAAGAGAGGCATATGCTTTATTGCGACAGTCAAAGTGCTATACATCTTGGCCAGAATTCTACATTTCATGATCTATCTAAGCACATGATGTGAGATACCATTGAATTCGAGATATGTTGGATTCTAAGTTGCTTGAACTTGAGAAGATTCATACAGATGATAATGGTTCCGACATCATGATTAAAACTTTGACAGAGGGAAGTTTGAAGATTGTTGCATGATCGTCTAATTTAGACCAACCCACTTTTTCCCATAAGTCCATTACTATGGGGCATATATAAGACTTTTTTAGGTCTTATTTTCAGATGCACAAGAGAAAAATACAAGAGGTAGCCATTTTAGAGATTGTGAGAGAGATCAAATTACGTTATTTAACTTTAGAAATTTTTTGCTCAGGCAGTCCACTTCAAACTCCATTTTTTGCTTCATTAACCAGTGGATCATGCTCAAATTTGAATTGGGGGTTCTAACATCTGGTTCTTGCATTTCAACGGTGGAGATCGGATTTGGTGATTTGTAGCCTCTATTTTTGGGGCGTGAACTGTAGCTCATTTTTTGGTGGATTCTCTGCTTTTCTTCTCTAGTTTTGTTGCAATCTTGTTTCGTTGTTGCTCTTTGTTTGGCACTTGTTTTATGGTCAATTTTGGAGAACATTATTGTAACTCTTGGTGATTATAGTGGAGCTTTTGGTCCACTGGTTTTTTTACTCTCCACATCAAAGGGTTTTCCACGTAAATCTTAGTGTCTCGTGTGGTTGATTTTATTTTGTATTATCATATTCTTTTGGTTGATATACTTGCTGCCATATCATCGTTGTGCTTTATTTTTTATTTTTTGTCTTCTCTTGATTTAAATTGTAAGTAAAAATATAAACTTGGGTATTTTTCCGCTATTACTTTGTCATGCACTTTTTTTAGTGCTTTGTTTTTCCCAATAGTAAAAGCAAGGGAGAGACATCCCTTCTTTCCATGTTCATGAAAAGGACTCACAATACCTGAAAGAATAGTATTACACACCAGTGTATAAGCCATAAAATCATAACACGAATTAATTTACAGGCCGCTGCAGTAGTGGGTTTCCTTGTTGGAGTGAATCCTCTACAGGGAAGACGTGCAGCTATAGCGAGACTCTAGGCTAATTATAGAGATGAAATGGGGGGGGGGGTTACATTTCTCTCACTCTGTCAAAATATTTTCTCTCAAACTCGAATATGCCCTCTACTTTATTTTGTTGTTTGTGACTTCTAAATTGCGTTAGTCACGCCTTAACACTTGATTTGAATTGGAAATAGGTTTTTACGGGTAGGACATGAGTTGTTCTTATGGGGAAGTAAATCCGTAGAATGCTAGTTTATTTTAAGTTCTCAACGCTCCTATAATATTTTTGGCGTAAGATCTATGGAGTTCATGAGGTTTAGAGCTAAAAAATGGGGCGGGGTAACTAGAACAAAGTTTTCCAAAAGCTTTTAAGCCCTTGTGGCTTGATTTTGGTGTTAATCACCTTAAAATGAAAGTGTAAAGGTCAAACACCATCATACTATGCTCGATCTGTGATAAAAATTAGTAAAAATAAAGAAAATTGGAAAAATGCTATTTCAGGGCTTGAACCTTGTTAAGGATGAAGGTTCCACGATATCAGAGGAATTTTCATTATAGCAAGCTCATCATAGTGCGCATGGTGCCACTTTTGAAGCCATGTCCACTCTAGAGAGCCTGGCTTTGCTACAGTAGCCTCGTTGCAGCAGAAGAGTTCCCACTGTAGTGGAGACCTGGAGGCAGAATCACTGCCTGAGGGGATTGAAAAATTTTGAACAAATTTTTCTATGACTTCCTGCTTCTATCCTTAACCTACTATTGTTAGTCATTGAAACCATTGCCTAACAAACTTTTTTTCTCTTTTATTGGTACTTTTTATCACAATGACCAAAAATGATAACATTCTATCATTCCTTATGAGAGGTTTGACATCACTCAATAGAAGATGATATGTATGGAGCAGAAAGTTTGAGACTTGACATATGGGTACTTAATGATGACAAGGGTAGAGAAGGATGTGCTGATGTTTTAGAATAGGTTATAGGAGATAGGGTTGACATTGTTGGTGGAGCAGTCCTGCAGTAGTAATGACTACTAGGTGAGGGAGTTCTACACTATTCTCCCTACTATGGACTAGAACCTTCAAGAGCCAACCATAGGCATTTAAGGCATAGACGTATCTGTTGGGGTAGGGGACATAAATAGGATTCTAGGGTTGCCAAATCCCTAAAAAGATGAGCTCAAGGCTAGGGATTTTCTGAATAATGGAAAGTTTTTGGTGAACATGTTGGAGGTGGAGGGTAAGAGGGTGAAGATCACCTTAGTCAATAGTCGCTCGGGGATTAAGAGCACTGATTTCACCCTTGATGCATGTAAGTGGCTGAACTTGGTTTCTAGGAGGATTCTTCCTTCTAAAAATATCAGTGACATTACCTATCCATGGGCATTAGTGTAACAACCCATCCTATCATTACTATAATTACCATATCCAAGGGGCAAGGGTATTGGTAATTTTAATATTTTCTTGATGTCCGTTTAAAATTGTTGGTAGATGAACTTGGAAGTTGAAGTTTTTAAGGAAATATTTTGGGGAGACAACTGTCCCTATCCCTCCATAGGGCAATGCCTCCTCCTAATAATACCCTAGGGTTGTCCCTAGACCCAAAAATAATGAGAATGAAGTAGTATATTTTGAGAGGGCAAAATTTGAAGGTTTCCTCATGGAATTCACACCAAAAATTGCTAAAATGGGTTAAGGAATGAGAGTTCATGCCCCTGTAGAATAGCTTGATGCCCAGTTAGGCTAGGTGTAGTAGATCTTGGTTAGAAAACATATTCATAATATAGATTAATGAGAGATTTCATGCTTAGTCCAGCAGGTACAATGTTTGGATGGATTAAATATGGAAATTAAGGTAGACGCAAATGAATTTAGTGTTAATATAATTACCTGGGTGAATTGTTGTTGATGCCTACTTACTGTTATGTTATTCATACTAATTGAGTAGCAAAGTAAAGTTAAACAAGAATAAATAAATCAAGGTGAACTTGTATTAATCCGGTGCTAATGTCCTTAAATTAATCAAGCTATTTACTATTGCCTTATGTTGCTATGAATTCATGTTTAACTATGAGATATGGTTTGTTTACATACTGGGCAAGGGAATCATGTAAAGTTGTGTAGCAACTAATTAATTGTGGCTTCAAGATAATTTGAGAGATGGGAAGTAGAACAGGTTTGGTCCTGATAATTAATCGGGGTAGTGGAATATGTATAGAAGTTAAGGGATAGTAGTGTATGGTCAAGATTGAATGCTAACTTAAATGAAGGATCTTATTATTAATTATGTACACCCCAATGTGTCTCATAAAATACGAGGTTAAACTAAATTAATTATGTGTATGCTCCTTGGATTATCTGTTGCTTGGTCCCCAGACACAAATGTTTGTTAAGTGAGTGTTGGTTGATAAGAGTTGATGTAATAAGCTGTCGACTATCCTAGAAACATGTTTTAGGTTATGATGGAATTGGAGTTAAGGTCAATTTTATTTTATGTGTGCATGTTAAATTAATCGTTTGTTTATTTAGTTGCAACGCATGCTAATAAATGATGACTTTGTTTAATATTGAATACAAGTGTCAGAATTGATAACTTATAATGTGATTGATAAAAGGACCTTGTTGATATGCAAATGTTGTTGATTTGAACATACTATGTGATTTTACTTGTAACTAATACTTAGTTATTGTTGTGAGATGATTTGGTAAATATTGGTTGTGATTGAATTGGTGGATTTGAGGTGGCATAAGGGTGGGGATGTTGAGATAAGGGTGGTAGAATACTTGTTGTGGGAAAATGGTGGCAAGACACCAGTTTTTTTATATATTTGGTACATGAATTGAGCTCGTCCCCTGTAGGTCATGGCTAGTGGAAAATCATGAGTCCCATAGCATGTGTGTACAGCGTGATGTTTGAAGAGTTAGACGGTTACTTGAGTGGATTGGGTTATATTTTATTACATGTATTGGGTTCCTTGTGTGGACTATTGGTTATTGATATTTCTTGGGTTCCTTGAGTGAACTGGTGGCATTGTCTTAATATTATATAATTATATGTGAATGATCTAATTCTTGAGGTTGAAAAGATAGTGAAATATTCATGATGTAAATATGGACTAACTTTGGTTTTATGAGTGATTCTTGTGGGTTTACACTGAATTGAGTATTAATATGCATAAATGTGATCTTGCTTACCTTCTTGACTTGGGTGATATAAAAAGGGATCTTTCTGAGGTGATCTAACTTAATCACATTATTTAATTGACATGTCTGTTACTTGTTTATAAATATTTATTTTAGTGACATTAGTGTAATTACTAGCCGGATGCGTAGTTAGTGGTGTAAAGTGATGGTGAGAAAATTTGTGGCTAATGATAATAATGGTGAGAAATTGATCAATTATTATTAAGTGGCGTATCATGAGCCTAATAGTCGATAGCAAGAAGCGATAAGAACCGAATAAGGCCTTGTAGTGAGAACATGGTAAGAAGTGGTTATTGGAATATGAAATGAAGAAATTAAATTGGTAAATTATATGTCCATGATTGATTCTGGATATTTATATTATGTTTATGTGATTTAACCTTGGTCGGATGATGATGCCTGCCAGTACGTGTGATTGTACTGATACTACTCTTGCTATACCCCTTTTGGGGTTTAGTCTGGTTGCAGGATCAGCTGATGTTGCTTACATGATGCAATTAGAGATCTCCAACGGCTTCTGTCTTTTCATTTTCATGGTGGAAGCTGGGTCTTGTGTTATTCTTCTTTTATTCTAGAAGCTCTTGTACATGTCTAGAGTAGGTCCTAGGGGAAAATGTTTCTATTTTTGTATCTTATAAGAGATTGAAATAAGTTTTATATGATTTGAGGAGTTAATGGAATTGTTTGATAACTTCCCATGTTTTCTAAAATGGGTGGTTAGGATTCACCTATTTATGTAGATTAGAGAGGTGCCCGTACAATCTGTCTAGTTGTATCATGACAGTTGGTATCAGAGCCTAGGTTATAGTTCTCACACGTATAAGAGCAAATACCGAGTAGAGTCTCGTGGATTGGTGTGTAGATGTCCACATTAGATCTTTGGGAAGCTGTGAGGCATTCTAGGAATTGTTTCTCTTTTCTTCTTTGCTATCGTCCCATTCCTAATGATTGTTTATTTGTGTTGAATCCAATTGGTATCTCTTGATTCCAATTGGTATCTAGACCAACCCAACTGGGACTATTCGACTCGCACGTGGTAACTCAGGCAATTGAATTGAAACTTGAGAGGTTCCATTGGTATCTAGTCGTAAGGGTTGTGCTGGTGCATGAATGATCAACTAGTGGTCGTATAAAATGAAGTATTTAATTATTTACTTTGGAAAAGTAAGGATTCATTTCATCACCTGAGACTACACCCAAATCGTAACATGGTGCTTAGCACCACGAGTGACACCAAGCTAACCCGTTGCCTGACATATACTATGATTTCTGTTGTAAGATTAAATTACAGTGCAGAAGCTAACTGAATAGTAATAATGAATAATCCAATGGATATAAGTCTAACATTATTATAAAGCTGAAAACATATCTAACTGACTGTCTGAAAGCCTCTGCTAATGATGAGTTGCTAGGACAAGCCCCCAACTAACTGTAATTATCCGAAAACTAAAATAACTAAAATAAGGAAATGATAATAAATCTTGTCCTCGGAAGATGAGGAGTTACCACACACTGCTGTGCAGATGAATATGGGATCGTGCTAACTGTGAGCTGGATGTTGAGTGTCTGAACCTATATTATAAAACAATACAATGTAAAAGAGTGTGTGATCAATAATTTGAATGTACTGAGCATGTGAGATAAGAATTATAATATATATAATTGAACATGCTGAAGATATAATACTGAAGTGAACATGGAACTGATAACTATAAGATGATGCAATTACCCAAGTAAATAAGCATAAAACTTATAAATATAATACCTAAATAGGCTGAATCTGGGGTCATGCAATGATGAAGTTTGACTATGGGAGCTACTATTAACTGCATACCCCATCTGAGCTAAATGGGGTTTAACCTGTAACCCCAGATGGGCAGGTGCTCTGTACATTGCCAAAGGTATGAAAACTGACTAACATGGATCCACTGAATTGATGTCCAAAAGGATTAAGGTGTCAATATAATCCAGTGGGTGACCCTTTAGAACCTACAATGGCAACATAATTTTGGGACTTAGGGATTTCTACTAAAAGTCTCAGCCTAACTAACGGGTGAGCCTTCATCCCTACATCCACTCAGTTCTAAGTACTAATCTCAACTGAATCTTAAATTGATATACTAAATAGCTCAATAATATTGATGTTCTGAGACTGAATTTTAAATACTTTTTCAGAAAGTACTCTGAAATCGATGGAAATGATGGATTAAACACTGAGCTAGCTATTCATGGGGTGCAAAGTCATCGAGTGTTCTTAACCTGCCATGTTCGAAGTGTACATTTATTCATGACAATTTCTATATTCTTGATAAAGTAAGAATTCACAAAGTACAAGTCCCAAAATACTAAACATCAATATACAGAGGAGCCATAAAATGACATGTCCTCAGAGGTACTAAATTTCATGGGAAATCATCTATTTATAGTCTATTAATCATGGTAAACTAAAATACAAAGTGAATTATTCCTTTAATGAAAACCCCAATTTCTAATTAATGGATTAACTGAGAAACTGAGTATATTTAGGGACTCAATGGGTGAAAGCATACCGATTAATGAAATCCCACATACCTGTATGTGAAATCCTTGCTAAAACTTGGAGCTTGGATCTTAAAAGTAAGAAACCCTAGTTTCATTGTAGAAGAGAGAGTTTAAACACTTGTTTTTTATTTTCCTTTGAGTTTGGAGGAGAATAAGAGTGGAGTAACATGTAAGACCCTTTAACCCCTTCCCAAATATGCCCAAAACAATGTAGTATAGGCATTGAGAAAAGGGAAAGTATGAAAATACCCCCATTAAAACATAACTAATTTTGTTGCACCAGTCATCACGGGTCGTCGAGATGAGTCATTGTGTCTGACAATGACTTGTCAATAAACTTATCATAACTGGGTTGAATTTATGGGGTCTGGGAATAATTAAAAACAATGAGTTGTGGGATCTGACTACACTTATTGTCATGAGTCGTTGTCCCGGGGATGGATTTTCATCCTTTAGGACTTATGACAATTTCACCTAGGATGAGTATCACGATGGCTCATTATGACAAGCGATGGCTAATCTCATGGAGTCGTGGTCACTATGGAAAAATTTAATCTTCAGGACTTTTGGCTAAGTCTTCAAAATGGCTCACCCAACGAGTCATTGGCATTGACAATGACTCATTGCCTGAATTATTCTATGGAAAATGTTTTTGGTTCCATCTAGTTTTTCTGTGCTAAGTCTGAAATAGAGTTTTTAGGAACTTTTTGGGGTGTTATAGTTTGGTTGAGTTGACTTTATAAGGATATTCTCCAATTTGAATTTTGAAACTTGAAAGCTTAATTAATTATTTCAAATGCCAATGGCTAAGTGAAATGGTTGTTAAATGACTGAAATGTTTACCAAGTGGTTGGATGTTGTTGCATGTATGATAGGTGATTGATGTGATTATTGGTGCTTGAGTGTTAAAGAAGGGTAAATATGATGTTGGGTGGTTGAACTTCTTATTCATGTCACGAATACATATAGAATATGTAGGGTTGGTAAATGAAAGCGATGATTGTTGAGGTCTTCTGTGTTTTGAAAGTCTGCTATATGATTTGCTTAAGTACGGTAAATTTGGCGATTTGAGAAATCTGAAAAGTGTTCATTGATATTTGATTTTACTTGATAATCAGAGTGTATAAATAAGTGTTTTGGTCGATTGTCATACTTTTATGTTGCTGAGTTTTGGTCCTGAATTCACAGGTGAGATGTTTGTAATAAATAAAAGGCAACATTATGTGGGAATGGGTAAAGGGAATGCTGGAATTAAATTCTAGAATCACTGCCAGCGAGCCGCCAAAGCAACAAGAACCCCGCTATGGAAACCATGCTATAGAATAAAGCACCCGTTATAGTGAGGCCATTATAGAGCGAACCCAGGCAGTTCCCCTACTCTGTTTTCCCTTATTTTTGCACTCTTCCCCAATTATTTTGAAAACAATCATAAAAATGCTATGTCTAATCAAGCCAGTCTATCATCTTAGAGTTGATATAATAGTTATGCAAATTATTATTTAACATATAAAATAAAATATTCAAAGGTGCAAGAAAATAAAGTATTGTTCAGTTACATACCCCCAACAGGGGCAATCCAAATTAGTAACAAATAAAGGAGGGGAGAGTAAGAGAGTGTACATGTCCGGGGATCTAGCTGGAGGCCCCATAATTATTAAGGCTCAAAGTATCAGCATTGGGTACATTTGGCACCCCTAGGTCCTCGTTAACTGTAGCTACTCTTTGAGAATATTCACTCCCCGGATAGAAATGTTAGGGGTCATCCCAATGCATAGTTGGAAGAATAGCATAAAACTCCTGAACCCAATTTAATTGCCCTACCGAGTAGACTCCACTAGCATTATCCACCCAAACTCATATAGTCAGGCACAGAATTCTGGTGTCTCTTCCTCCACAGCATTCATCACGAAGGTCTTTTAGTGACTAAACTCAATCCTCTGGTAATCTATGTACCGCTGTTGACAAGCTCTAGCAGGAAACCTTTGGAAAGTAGAGGGCATTATCTTGATTTTGGTTGGCCATTGTATTTGCATTACTGTAAAAATCATGCAAAATCAAGTTAGAAGTTAAAGGATTACTAAATTGGTTGCAATGTTTCAAAAATTGTAAAGTTCTAAATTTTTGGGTAGGCTAATGCCTGCATCCAGCTATAGTGGGAAGCATTTTTTTGTAGTAGGGCCACTATAGCGGGACTGTGTCATTATAGTAGGATCGATATAGCAGGAAGGATCCTTCTATAGAAACCTTCATCATCCCGAGCCCATCTTTGACGTATCAATGGCATTTTTTTGCAATTTTTTGTCATTTTTAACTTAGATCACGGTAGGTATAGTTGTGTTTGACTTCTAAATATCAAAATTTTTGTGTATAAACCCCGATTCAAGCCTGATGGTTATGAAAATTTAAAGAAGTACTTTTCCTATTCTACCCTTGTTCAAACTCTAAATCTACCATGAACTCCATAAATCTTATGCCTAGAATGCCATATGAGCATTGGAAACATAAGAGAAGTAAACATGCTTCGAAAATGCATCCAATTTGGGCAAAGTCAAACCATGCTTAAATCAATGCCAATCTTTTCAAATTCTACAAAATCCTAACCTATTCCTTGAAAACAAGCATTAGAGAGTAGAGAACTAGAGTTAGAACGAGAATTTACCTTGAATTCAATGCCTAGAGGGAGTAGTTGGTCGGATTATGTGGGAGGGGGGAGTTTGAGTTTTAAAAGAGGAGAAATAGGAATTGCACCCATTTTTCTCCTCTTTAAACTGTCGATAGACTGCTATAGCAGCCCGCTTCCCACAATTACTATCCTGTTATAGTGGTAGGGGTCTCGCTATAAGAGGAACCAGACAGTAGAAAGGGATGAAAAATCTTCATTCCCTTTTTGTGTTATGTTGAGTTTTTGGCATATTGGTGAGACCTCAATTACCTTGGTTACGCATATTCTCTTGTATGGTCTTCTTATATTTCTAGTTATAGTTAATATTATGAAGGTACTCAGGGTGGGAAAGTGCATACATAAGTTCGTACGACTCTGTTGTAATGCCGATAAGTGAACTTGAGAATAAGAACTTCCTAAATTGATGGGTAGGTAATTAATGACCCTAGAAGTGCATCAACATAGTTTTCATTTCTACCATTGTCATTCGGAGAGGAACAATAGGTAAATTTGTATCTAATGTAATGCGACGTCCCATCATTATTATAAGCACTGCGTCCAAAGGGTATGGGGTATTGGTAAATTTAAAACATTCTGGATGGCCATTAAAAATCAATGATAGATGATCTTGAAAGTCAGAGTTTTATGGATAAATTTTAGAAAGATGACTATTTGCATCCCACCATAGTGATAATTTATAGTAGGAAGTGGACAGTCCCTCCATATTTTTAGAACCCTTTTTCCTTTTCTTCTTTAGACAAGAATGTTACCTCCTCCTAAAAACACCTTAGGATTATCCCTAGACTCAGAAACGATAAGAATTATGAGGTACATCTTGAGAGGGCAAATCTTAAAGGTTACCTCATGGAATTCACAATGAAAATTTCTAGAACGGGTCGATGAATGAGAGTTCATGCCTCCGTAACAACAGCTTGGCTCCAAGGTAGGCTAGGTTTAACTTAAGTAGTAAACCTCGGTTAGAAAACAAATTTGTAATATAGATTGATGGGAGATTTTATACTTAGGCCTACACACACAGTTTTTGGATCGATTAAATATGGAAATTAAGGTATAAACTAGGGGTGGGCGTTCTGTAATTCGGTTCGATTTTGGGTTTTTTATTTTGGTTTTTTTGGTTTTTGGTTATGGAATTATGTGTACCAAATACCAAACCAAACTAGTTTGGTTCGGTTCGGTTTCGGTTTAATAATTTTGGGTTTTGGTTTTGGGCCTCTTTAATAGGCCCACAATACCAGACTATAAGATGAGAATGGCAAAGAAAAGGCTAACTTACTTCAAGCCCTCACAAAGCCCAAATCTGAATCCAAAAGTCTAAGAAATAAGAAATTTAATTTACACTAAAATGTTTAACTTTACAAGAAACAATCCAGCATAACCTATAAATAATTCATATGTTGTAGGTTACTCTCCTCTTTGGCTCTTTTAATAAGTTAGAATAAGTTGTGCAAATATGCAACATAGGCCACCTAAATTCAAACGACTCTAGGCCTCTAGAACAGAATGTATATACACAAACTTTAAGAATACAGAGCATCTTCTAAAAGACCTCTTCAATCTTAGTCTCAATTCACCATAAACATCATAATAATCCCTTGTTATTGCTCTATGGGAAGGAATCTGAAATAAAGGTTGGGCTTTACTCATAAACTTCTTAAAGCCTTCCTTTTATATGAAGCTAAATGGTAGTTCATCTATAATTAAGCTCTCCTAACTACTTCTTGCTCAAATTTCCAATATTCTCCCGATGAATCCTTTGTTTGAAAATTTAACAATGTTTGAGCACTAGGCGGGGTGGGAGGGGGCTTATATATTTTGCATCTACCCAAATGTTGTCTCAGTCCACTTGTTCCATTTTTAGTTGAATTAGCAGCATAATTTTGATGACAATGCAAACACTTTGCCTTAACTAGTTTGCCATTTTCAAATATATTTTCAAAATGTTCCCAAGCAGTAGATCTATTTTCCATTTCTTTCCTTTTTTTTGGATCCACAGTGTCAATTAAGTTGTCATTGCTATTATCAGGTACACTATCAGTTGAACCAGCCGCACTAGCTCGACTTTCATTAGCCATCTATGTAAAATTTGAAAGAGAAAACAAAATTAATAATGTTTACAATTTACCTTTTGTAAAGTGAACTCATTTCACAAAATCAGAAAAATCATTTCACATAATCAGAAAACTCATGTGAACTCATTTCACAAAATCAGAAAATTCATTTCACAGAATTAGAAAACTCATTTCACAAAATTAAGAAAAATCACTAAAAAAATAATAATCGAACTCTTCGCAGAATTGTCGATTGAAATAAAAACAAGAAAAGGGAAGAAGAAGAAGAAGAAGATAAACAAAAACAAAAAAAATCAAAAAATGGTATCTGATTGTGTTCATTGTTCGCCGTTGGCTGTGTTAGCCGTTCGCCATTGGTCGTATCGCTGCTGGCTGTGTTCGCCATTCGCCGTTGGTTGTTGTCGTCTTGTCGAGTGAAGTGACTGAAGTCTAGAAGAGTGAAGAAGAGTGGCTGAAGGAGTGAAGAAGGGAAGCCTTATGACTTATGAGTTATGTAGTTAGGTTTACCTTTAATAGGCTATTGGGCTTAGATAAATAAGTAGGTTGTCTGCTTTCAAAGTTCAGTACTTGTATTGTGTATATACAATCCTATAATATTTATGTATAATAATTAAAAAAAATGTAGAAGTATATTATAAATTTTGGTTTAACCAAAAAAACCAAAAAACTGAATTACGTAAACTCAATAACCGAAAACCTAACAGAAATACCAAAATTATAAAAAAAAATAAACCAAAACCAAACCAAAAAATCGAAACCGAAAAACTGAATTAATTTGGTTCGGTTCGGTATTTTGGTTTTCGATATTTATGCCCACCCCTAGTAGAAACGAATGAATTTAATGTTAATGTAATTGCCTAGATGAATTATAGTTGATGCATAAATGTTGTTACGTCATTCATGCTGTTTGAGTAGCGCAGTAGGGTTGAACAAGAATAAATAAATTGAGGTGAACCTGTATTAATCCAGTGCTAATGTCCTTAAGCTAATTAAGCTATAGACTATTGCCTTATGTTGATATGACTTCATCTTTAACTGTGAAATGAAGTGTGTTAATATGTTAGGCAAGGGAATTATGGGAAGTTGTGTAACAACAGATTAATAGTGGTGTCAAGATAATTTAGGATTTGGGAAGTAGAATGAGTTTGGTCTTGATGATTCGTCAGGGTAGAGAAATATGTATGGAAGTTAAGGGACAATAGTGTATGGTCGAAATTGAATGCTAACCTAAAAGAAAGAGCTTATCAGAAATTATGTACATTCATGTGTGTCTCATAAATAGGAGGTTAAACTAAATTAATCATGTGTATGCTCCTTGGATTATTTGCTGCTTGGTCTCCAGACCCAAATGTTTGTTGAGTGAATGCTGGTTATTAAGAGTTTATGTAATAAGCTGTCAAATATCCTTGAAACATGTTGTAAGTTATGATGGAATTGGAGTTAAGGCTCAATTTGATTGTATGTGTGCATGTCAAACTGATGGTTTGTTTATTTAGTTGCATTGTATGTGTGTATGTCAAACTGATCATTTGTTTATTTAGTTGCAATACAGCTAATAAATGATGAACATGTTAAATATTAAATACAAGTGTTGAAGTTGATAACTTATAATATGATTGATAAATGGACCTTGTTGATATGGAAGTGTTGTTGATTTAAAGTTACTATGTGATTGTACTGGTAACTAGTACTTGGTCATTATTGTGAGATGATTTTGTAATATTGTTGTGATTGAATTAGTGGATTTGAGGTGGTATAAAGGTGGGAATATTAAGATAAGGGTGGCATAACACTTGTTGTGGGATAAGGGCGGCGAGGTACCAGTGTTCTAGTGTTTTGGTACATGGATTGAGCTTGTCCCCTGCAGGTCATGACTAGTGGAAAATCATGAGTCCCATAGAAAATGTGTACATCGTGATTTTTTGAGAGTTTGATGGTTCCTTGAGTGGACCGGGTTATATTTTTTTTACACGTGTTAGGTTCCTTGTGTGGACTATGGGTTATTTATATTTCTTAGGTTCCTTGAGTGAAATAGTGGCATTGTCTTAATATTATATAATTGTCTATGAACGATCTACTTCTTCAAGTTGATAAGATAGTGAGATGTTCATGACGTAAATGTGAATTGACTTTGGTTTCTGAGTGATTATTGTTGGGGAACATTGAATTGAGTATTAGTATGCATAAATGTGATCTTGTTTACCTTCTGGATTTGGGTGATATAAAAAGGGATTGTTGTGAGGTAATCTGACTTAAATATGTTGTTTAATTAACATGTCTATTACTTGTTTATAATTATCTATTTGGGTATCATTAGTGTAATAACTAGCCTGAGGCGTAGTTTGTGCTGGAAAGTGATGGTGAGAAAATTCATTGCTAATGATAATAATAGTGAGAAAGTGATCAATTATCAATATGTGTTGTATCATGAGCCTAGTAGTCGCTAGCGAGAAGTGATAAGAACCAAATAAGGCCTTGTGGTGAGAACTTGGTAAGAAGAGTGGTAATTGGAATATAAAACAAAGATACTAAATTGGTAAATTATATATTTGTGTTGATTCTATATCTTTATATTATTTTTATGTAATTTAATCTTGGTCGGCTATGATGCCTACCAGTACGTGTGGTTGTACTGATACTACTCTTGCTATACCCTTTTGGGGGTATAGTCTGGTTGCAAAATCAGTTGATATTTCTTACATAATGTGGTTAGAAATCTCCAACAGCTTCTGCCTTTTCATTCTCATAGTGGAAGCTGGGTCTTGTGTTATTCTTCCTTTATTTTAGAATCTCTTGTACATGTCTAGACTATTTCCTCGGCAAAATGTTTCTGTTATTGTATCTTTTAAGAGATTGTAAAAAGTTTTATATGATTTTGAGGAGTTAATGGAATTATTTGATAACTTTCGCATGTTTTCTAAAATGGTTGGTAAGGGTTCTCCTATCTAGGTAGATTATAGCAGGTGCCCACACGATCCCGCTTGTTGGGTCGTGGCAATTAGTGGTGGCATGCATCTTCGATTGGGTGGATATGAATGTTGGGGAACAAATTATGGCGGAGTGGAGATCCTTTGCTGTGAATAGTCCAAATAATCTACTTTTCCCTTCGTGATTACTATGTTGTGCTAACGGGTAGAGGTACCCAAAGAGCAGGATGAGTGATCACCTAATGTGACATGCATTTTGACCCACTGAGGGTGAAAGGTGAGCAAGGGCACAATAATAAGAAGAGGAATGTGACAACTGAGGGAGAGCACAGTGGAGGACATAATGGTGGCGGAGTGGGTACTGATTCTGCACAGCATGCGGGCCTTTTCGAGCATCTAGGATTGGAATTGGCTGAGGTCAAGAAGATGTTGATGATCTTTCCTATGCAGCCCCAGGAGTCCGTATCATCTAGTGCTGCAGCCCCATTAAATGTCCGTCATGATGCTTTTGACTCCCTAGTCCTGGCACATATGGAACTCTAGGCAGATTTAGAAGCAAAGAAAAAGAAGAGGCGCTTTGAGGACAAGATGCTCGTCCCAGTGGAAAGGGGTCAAGACCATCCTGAAGGCCCTAGCCCCAAACAAAAAGGTCCCCAAGGTAAAACCAAAGGATGCCTAATAATTTTCATTCTTAAGCAGCTTGGATGAAGAAGATTTTGGTGACTCCAACACCGAGAGTGATGGAGCATCCAGCTAGGCCCCAACACTGTGTATCTCCCGCCACTATATCGCCCTTTATTTTCAGATATTGGTTGTTTTTCCCTTGTTCGGCTCTTGTTGAACAATTTATTACATTTCACATTTCTTTTAGATATTTCTATTATTTTTTTAGAACTATGGTACCATTGGTGGCACTCTAAAAGATAATGGCATTGTTTGTAGTTCAGTGCTTTTATAAAGTTGTTTTATCACACGACTGCAGCTTTATAAATTCATCAGAAAGTGAAGTCCCTAAATAGGGGACTATTTTGGGGTCATTTGACTCATTATTTACCGTGGTGGAAGACATCCCGCTACAACGAAGGCATTATATCAAGGATTCGTCCGTTGTTGAGAACCTATGCGTTTTACAAACATGCACTGTAGAGGTCACTTCTTCACAGACAAGACTGCTGGAGCAAGAGCTCTATCGCTGTAGTGAATGATCAGAAGATTATGGTGCCTACATTTTACCTTCTAGTAGGCTCAACTTTTTTTTGTTAACACACAAAATAGTTTTGATATTATACCAACATACCACCTTTTATTATAGTCTAAGCAATGTAAATCTTACTATTGCTTTAACAATCAACAATCCATAAATAATATCGTCGCATAATCTTATAACCAACATGTAATTCATGACTTATATCACCAAATACGAATTGGAATTGACTAGATTCTAATTGAATTTGTCAAGATAGCAATTGACTTTGTCATGTGATTAGTCAGCAACTTGTGACTCATTTAGCCTAAAAACGGTGAGAAATCAAGTTCTCAATGCCAAATTGAGTTAGTTTTAATGTTATTTTGGTTGATTTTCGAGGTTGAAGCCTAGAAGTGATTGATAAAGCACAAAGAAGCAAAACAATGGAGAATAAGAGCTAAAATACAAAGGGCATTGCCCATGGAGTTTGGCATATCACCTAAGTAGCTGGCGTGTCGCCTAAGTTGAGGCTCCATATCCCAAGTCAACATATCTTCTAATTTCCAAATGAAGCGATTAGGTGATAAAGAGAATATGTTTGTTGAATCGCCAAACAGTTCGACGAAGTAACAGTCCATTGCCAAAGTCACCAGATGCAAACCACTGAAGCTCAAGTTCAACTCTAGTTTGGTGATAAAGATGCACTTCGAAGGATCACAGTGGAGTTTCGCGATGCCGGTTTTCTTTGGCCAATGTGTGTGCGATGTAATTTTAATAATTTCCTGACACATTTTTTCTTTAGTTATAAAAGGCTTTTTGGCAGCTTTCAACCCCGTCTTTTGTCAAATTTGAGATCTAGAAACTTTTAGTTGAAACCCTAGAGTTGGAATTTAGTTTATAGCTTGTTCTTTTTCTTTGGATTTGGATTTCACTTGTAAATATTAGTACTTAATGGAAGACTTTAATGAGAATATGGGTATAATTCCCTTTTCTCATACTATGTGTAGCTAAATTCCCCAACTTAGGGTTATGCATGATTGAGTAGTGATTGTTACATGGGTAGTGTTTATTTTCCTCTTTAATTGATTAATTGTAATGGATTTGACTATTACTCCATGTTATCAACCAAAATTTGGAGGTTGCGAACTCCAATTAAGCCTAGATCCTTTATCATCCTTGACAAAGGGGATAAGGGAAAGGATTGTGGTCAACAATGACTTGATTTTTATCATTTAATGGAAGATCTTAGACATAAGGCTATCAAATTGATGTATTTGGTTGGTTATGAAGAGACACATGTAAGTTGTTCGAAAGAACCCACATGTGAAATTTAATATTTTATTAAAAAATTAGCATTAAGATCCAAAACCTAGCCTACCCATAACGATCAGTTAAATATAGGTAAATGTTCACTTACCCATGCATGTACTCATACTCATGATGGCATAACCCCAAGTTGCTTTAACCTTTGAATACAAATTTCTAGTACTCATTCTTGCAAACCAATCTTACAATCAACAAATTGAATACAAAAATGTTCAAAACAAACTCACTTTTATTTTTATTGCATTTTACATATTTTGAGCAAGTATCTAGTGGTTTATTACCCTCGAAGGTGAACCTATCTCCTTCATTCCCTATGGGATCGACCTCGACTTACGAGTTGGGTAAATATATTACATAATGACCGTGTACATCCTTTCTAGAGTGTATTTGAGAGTTATCAAAACTGGCTTCGTTGCCGAGGAACAAAAGTTAGCGTTCATTTTTTGTAGTGTTGTGAATCATTTGTGTTAGCCATAGTTTGAATTTACTTTATTTGTTATTTTTGTTTTGCTAAGGTGAGTATATGAGCCAACATGGTACTATGAGTCGACAAGTTAGTGATACCACACCTTTGACAGGCAACTCGAGTCCGGGGGCATTCATCAGTCCTTATACTATTGGTGTTTATAAATTCGGTAAAGCCTTGTTCGATTTAGGGGCGAGTATAAGTTTGATTCCATTGGCCGTGTTCAAAAAGTTAGACTTGGGAACTCCCAAGGCCACCACTATAGGCTTTTGATGGCGGATTGACCATAAAAAACCGGTGGGAATCCTCTATAATGTACTTGTTCGAGTTGATCGATTCATATTCCCCACCAATTTCACTATTCTAGATTGTGAGATCAACTATGAGGTCCTCATTATTCTTGGTAGGCCCTTCTTGGCTACCAGAAGAGCACATATTGATGTGGAGTGTGGGGAGTTAAAATTTTGGGTCAATGGTGATAGAATCGCCTTCAATGTATTCAAGTCCATGAAATAACCTAGAGATTTGCAAGTTATCTAGGTGATTGATAGGATTGATAATGAGGTTGTCGATGCAATGGATATGGATTCTATAAGTGAGCCATTAGAGATGATCTTGTGAAACTATAAGAGTGAACATGTTGATGACTATGATGAGATTGTGGCTTCTTTCACCGACCTTGGCTCATATAATAAGAACCCACATAAGCTTGACCTTGACCTAAATAATCGAGAGAGTCCTCCCGCCAAGCCATCATAGAGGAGCCTCCATAACTTAAACTCAAGTCGCTCCCTCCTCACCTGTGCTATGTATTCTTAGGGCAAGACAATACCTTGCCTATTATTATTGTGGTGGAGTTGTTGGTGTGGCAATTGGAGGAGTTGAAATTGGTATTAAAGAAATTTATAAGGGCTATTGGCTAGACTATAACCGACATCATCAGGATCTCTTTTGATATTTTTACTCATAAAATCAAGTTGGATCCTGAATGTGTACCAAGTATGGAACATCAAAGGAGGTCAAAGCCCTTTAATGCAAGAGGTGGTTAAGAAGGAAATCATTAAGTGGATCGATGCAGGCGTAGTGTATCCCATCTTGGATATCACTTGGGTGAGCTCGATACAATGCATGCCTAAGAAAGGAGGAATTATGGTGGTTCCTAATAAGAATAATTTAGTTGTCCCTGTTAGGCTGATTATGGGTTGGAGAGTATGCATGGATTACCGAAAAATCAACTCATGGATAGTAAAAGACCATTTCCCTATGCCTTTCATAGATCAATTTGGCGATGTGGGGTTGGTATTGTTTTCTTGATGGGTACTCCGGATACAACAAAATCTCCATATCCCCTAAAGAACAAGAAAAAACCACTTTCACATGTTTGAATAGTACATTTTATTTCAAACAAATGCCTTTTGGGTTATGTTATGCTCCCTCCACCTTTTAAGTTGCATGTTATCAATATTTCCAGACATAGTGGAAGGCATAATGGAAATTTTTATGGAAGACTTTTTGGTAGTGGGTGATACATTTGAGGCTTGTCTTGAGCGCTTGGCTAAAGATCCTTAATGATGTGTGGAAACAAACCTAGTGCTAAATTGGGAAAAATGACCTTTTATGGTAAAAGAAGGAATTGTACTATGCTATAAGATATCAGGCCAAGGAATACAAGTCGACCAAGATAAGATCAAAGTAATTGCCAAATTTCCCACTCTGATCTCCTTTAAGGGTGTCCAAAGCTTCTTCGGACATGTCGACTTATATCGGTGATTCATCAAGGAATTCTCCAAGATATCCCTTCCAATGTGTAAGCTTATTGAAAAGAAACCAAAATTTGACTTTGATGGAGATTGTGTGAGAGTATTCAATAGCCTCAAAGAGAAACCTGTATTGGCTCGTATCATTGTGGCCCCAAATTGGTTGCTCCTTTTTAACTAATGTGTGATGCAAGTGGATTGGCTTTAGGTGCGGTTCTTGTTCAAAGGAAGGACAAGCTCTTTCATCTGATCTATTATGCAAGTAAGTCCTTGAATGATGCACAAAGAAACTGCATGGTAACAGAGCAAGAATTACTAGCCATAGTTTATGCTTTTGAAAATTCCATTCTTACTTATTGGATACTAAAGTTTTTGTACATACCAACCATGCCGCTCTTCGGTATTTGATGGATAAGAAAGAGGATAAGCCACGGTTGATCCGGTGGATATTGTTACTTCAAGAGTTCAACTTTAAATTTAAAGATACGAAAAGGTGCAAGAACCAAGTGGCAGATCGTCTATCCCACCTTGAGCCTAATAATGAGAAGTTGGGTGAAATCGATATTGATAAAGCTTTTCCCGATGAGATTTTCATGGCTCTTTTGGGCGGTACGGAACTATGGTATGTGGATTATGCAAATTATGTGGTGCATGGTTTACTCCCCGAAGATATGAATCATTATCAAAGAAAGCATTTTATCCATGATGTGAAGAAACATTATTGGGATAAACCCTATTTATTTAGGGAATGTGCAGATGGAGTAATCCTTAGGTGTGTTATGGAAGCAGAAATACAACCTATTCTTGAGGCTTTCCATTCTTCCCAATTTGATGGCCATTATGGTGGTGTGAGAACCGATGCTAAAGTTCTTCAAAGTGGTTTTTATTTTCCTATGCTTCATAGGGATGTTCATGATTTTGTTAGAACTTGCGTGCAATGTTAAATGCAAGGAGGCATTTCAAGGAGGCAAAAGATGCCCTTGAAGTGGAATTGTTTGATGTGTTGGGTATTCATTTTATGGGGCCCTTTATAAGTATATCTTGGGAATAAGTATATCTTGGTGGATTAATTACTTATTGAAGTGGGTTGAGTTAATTGCTTTGCCAAATAATGAGACCAAAAGCATCATATTTTTCTTAAGAAAGCATTTATTTACAAGGTTTAGGACTCCCCGAGCAATCATTAGTGACGGTGGCTCCCATTTTTGCAATAGAGTGTTTAGTGCTTTGCTTGAAAAGTATGGGGTCAAGCATAAGGTGACTACCCCATACCATTCTCACATGAGTAGCCATGTTGAAGTATCAAATAGGGAGATCAAAAAATTCTTGGAGAAAACCATTAATGTGGGAAGAACTAATTGGGCGAGATAATTGGATGACACTCTTTGGGCATACCAAACAAATTTCAATATACCAACTGGATTATCTCCCTATCAACTTGTTTTTAGGAAAGCGTGTCACCTACCAGTCAAGCTAGAACATCATGCTCTTTGGGCGTTAAAGAAGCTTAACGTGGTTTGGGAGGAGGCTTCTAAGTTTAGAGTGGAGTAATTACAAGAATTGGAAGAATTTTGCCTTCGGGTGTATGAAAGCTCCGATCTATACAAAGAGCGAATGAAAAGGTGGCATGATGTCAAGATATTAAAGAAAGAGTTTCAAGCTGGGGATGAATTGTTACTTTTTAATTCAAGGTTGAAACTCCTAGCGGGGAAAATCAAGTCCAAATGGTCGCGCCCTTTTAAAGTGGTAAATGTTTATCCTTCTGGTGCAATTGAGTTGGAGGACCATGAGAAGATAAGGTTCATGATGAATGTCCAACAATTGAAGGATTTCTACATTAGTTGCCCTGGAGTTGCTAAAGTTGAGGCACTCTACTTCAAAGATGTTTGATTAATGAGAAACAACGTCGTGCCACAACGATAGCTAAGGTGTTTTTTGGGAGAAAACCTAAGTTTTACTTTTTGTTGTTTTGCATAACATTTTTTGCATGGTGCAGGTGTGTGATGGGGTTTGAATATGGAACACATAGCACAAAACAAATCAAAGTAGAAAAATATAGGAGATCGTGTACTGAAGTCTAGTGAGGAGGCTTTGGCGATTTGCCAAACACTTCAACGAATCACCAAAGTCCTTCTCTAAATTCAATCTCTCAAGGTTGTTAAATTGTGAAAAATGGTGATGCCTCTCAATGTTCAGGGATTTGCCAAAATTTTTGGTGATGCACTTGCCTATCACCGATCTTGTTTGCCCAAGTGAACCTCCATGATATGGAAATTATCATAATTGGTAATGCTATACATTGTTTTTGCATCGCCCGTCACTTTTGCGATGGAAGTACCTATTGCCAAAGTCGATCGTATTTAAAGGGAGACAGTTTGACTTTTCAACTCTTAACTTTTCAATTCTTGACACTTAGTCTTCTCCTACTCCTTTCCTATTTCCCATTTCCCTCTCATCTCTCACTTGTTCTATACAACACATACATATACACACTTAAAATTGCACACAATTCACCACCATCACTACACACGCACACCACCATCATTATCTTCGACTCCACTATATCGGAACCTTAGCACCATCGCTCCACCATAGTGCTTTAGTCGTTTCTATCTCTCATCTTAAGGTTAGAGTTTGTGGTTTACTTTGAATAATGCATTTTGTGGTTTATACTTGTAGTTCAATTATCATCCATCGTTATTTGTTCATATTTTCTGAGTTTAGATATAAATTTGCGAGTGTTTTTGCTCAATTTTGTCTCAAGTAGTTAATGGGTACTTAGGGTTACTTGATTTTGGTGAAATTGGGGTTTAATTTGAATTAGGCTTTTATTCTTGTATGTGGGTTGAATTATGTTCAATGGTTGTAAATTTTGAATTGATTTTGTGGATTTCCCTTTGAGGTCGAATGATTTTTCCCATTGATAGATTTTGGGACGTCGTTCTTAAGGGAAAAATCATTGAATTCGTTGTTTTGGTGTTGAAACTTGGGGAAGTATGAGTACCCATGATCGTTTTGGATGTAAATCATCATTAAAATAGCTTGTTGGGTTTGAAAAATTGAAGTTGGGGAAGATGACTTTCGGAGTTGGGGTTGAGAACTTTGGCGATGTGCCAAACTTCGTGGTGGATAGCCAAAGTACTCTGCATATTGCCTAAACTAACAATGAGATTGGCTAATCAAGGTGAAAGTTTGGCAATTCTCTGGGAATATTGCCAAACTATTCGGCGTATTACCAAACTCTAACTTTCCTTCGCCAAACTCTATGATCCCAACTGTTAAGTTTTGCAATAGAGGTAGTGCATCACCAAACTCCTCGGTGAGCTGCCGAAGTTGTTTGGGGATGCACCTTTAAAATATATTGTTTTTGTGATTGCTAACCTTGGACTAGTGTGCATTGATTCTTTTGTTTGCAGATATGGTTCATCCAAAGCACATAGCCAAAAAACACCCTCGTACTCCTCCTCCCATATCAAAGATCACAAAAAATGTCTAAATTTTGGGGTGTTCTCAATCCAAAAGCAAGGTTCAAAAGAAGAAGAGCATAGAAGAATGAAAATGAAAGGCTTTGGTTACTGAGGAGCAAAGCTCGAAGTGCAGTTCTAACTCCGAGAGGTATAACATCACTACCTCGAAGAAAGGCAACACCACTCTAACCCATGAACCACTGAATACTCGGGAGGTTGAGCCTACCAAGGAAAAGAAGAGGAATGACCAAACCTCCAATGCATCCTCAAATCCTCAACCCATGGTGGGTCATTGGTTCTTTAATTGATTCAAATTTTCTAGAAAGCGCAGAATCATTGAAGAGAATATATTGAGCATAGAAGTGTTAGAAGGCAAACACCCCAAGGTTTTGAATGTCATCCAGTATCATGGTTTTGAGCACTTCACCCAACCTTTAAAATTGTATATGGAAAATTGGGCTGTGAAGTTTATGAGGCTTACGAGGAGTTGTTGCATACCAACAGAAAGAAGGAATAGCCTCAAGAAACTAGAGATGTGGTGAAAGTTTGGGGTGTGAAGGTTAAATATAATGGGGCATTGATAAATTTGATCGATGGTGACATACTCGACTCACCTCATTACTTTGCCATCTATGCTAAGAAGAATGTTGATGACCTTCGGGTTTGTTAGCCACTTTGATAGTAATGGTACACCTTCTTAGCTTGCTCCGTGAACCCCTATTGAGAAGACTGATATTAACTTGGAAGCACAGTATTTTTTTAGCTTCATATGTAGTAACCTTATGCCTTCGTAGAACAAGAAAGTCCTTTAGCACCCAAAGGAAGTGTTATTGGGTACCATCAAAATAAAGAAGAAACTGAACCTTGCAATGATAATTTCCCTAGGACATTGCTCACCGAGCCCAACAAAAGAAAACTTTTCTTGCCTTTCCAAGCCTTATCACAGAATTATGCCAAAGGGCAAAGGTTCTCTTTAACCTAAAGAAAGATTTTGTGTACACCCCTATATTATCAGTTGATATTACCAGACTTGAGATATTTCATGAACTGAACAAGAAGAAGAAGAAAGCCCAGGGTTATTATTCCCCAATGAATGATCTTTATACACTTGATAGTGGTTCCAGCCTGTCCACTTCTACTAATGCAGCTCCTACTCCTCCAAATTCCTCCATAGGTCCTTCCTCCCAGCCTTCTGCCCTCGACCATTCATTACTTTGGGAACTTCGGGGGGGCCCATTGAGTCAGGCAACCATTATTTAGATGGGCTATTTAGCTTACTCAGCTGATTTGAGGTTGACTAGATTTGAAGCACAAATGCCTAAGATGATTGTTGAGGCAGTTAAGGCAGCCCTAGTGCCTATTACTAAGGAGATGAGAGGGATCTGTGAGACTCTAAATGTGTATAGTGCTAAGCTAGATGAGTTAAGCACCCCACAACAGCCTCCAGTTCTAGATATAAAGTTGACCAAGATAAAGACTGAGCTTACATCTTTGGGTACACATGTGGATAAGATCTGGTTCCATGACTAGACACATCTCTGGACTACACCATCTCAGGTCCATGCCCCAACACCTATTTAAAAGAGTGTCCCCATGGTAGATGATGAAAAGGAGGATGAGGATGATCGTGTTTCTGATGAAGAGGAGATTGATGAGACTGAAAAAGTTAAGGACACAATGGATCTGATGCAGGATGATTTGCAGGCCATAAAACAGATTATATTTGAGGCCACCTTGGATAGGTCGACTAAAGAGGCTACCCATACTGGTACTACTGGGTTATACCCAATGAACTGATAGTTGATCGGACCTCCAATCTAGCTATTGCAATGGATATAGATGCCATTATACCAGATCCATCCCTCATTCCTGGAGTTGAGTCGCGCACTGATGCCTAGACAAAGGCAATTTTTTATGATCTAGTCACCCCCACAGGCTTAGCATAGTTTAGGGGAACCCTTCCACTCACTCTCTTTTATTATCCTAGTCCTATTGCATTGAGGGCAACGCTTTCTTCTGAGTTGGAGGGGGTACCATTTATTATTTTGGATTCATAATATGTCTGATTCTGTTCCTTGAGATTTTTTATTTTGTTGTTGGTTTTGATTTTATTGATTTTGAGACTATATTTGTAGATTTGGTTTTGGTGCAAAGATTCAGATACTATTTTTTATTTGGGTTTTAATAATTTTTGATGATTATGGGTGTTGATGTTTTGGGATTGATTTGGTATGTGTCATAATTTGTATTTCATTTCATTATTTGTTTTTGAGTATAGTAGTTAGTAGTATAGTTGATAAATAAAATTCTTTTTGGCATTGGTACTCAAGAGAAAAGTGTACTTACAATAGAACACTTTGACTCGAATGGTACTCTTGCAGAGATTTTTCACATGCTTGAATCATAAAAATGACAAATCATTTTGCGAATTGAACCACTTTTAAAATGTTCCCCTTTTTAAAATTTTCTTTAGTTTACTAGTTAGGCAATCATTTTTGTGAATATCCACATCTTGTTTTGACTACTTGAGTACCTTCTTTGACATATGCGATGAATGAACATCAATTGAGGAAGGATTGCTTTGAGTGTGTAAAATTAAATGCCACGTGTGGTGAGATTTTGACTCGACTTTGTTCAATTAGTCTATCTAGAACTTGCGTGGTTGCCCTATCGCAAAGCAAAGAGTTTTGTGATATTGGAGAAGTGATCTTAGGGTATTAATTGAGAGGGAACCTTCAAATTGACCAAATAATCTTCCCCATTGCGTGTTGAGTGAACAATTTTTGCCCTAATTTGTTCCTTGGACAACCTCATTACAAGAGGTAACCCGTCTTCCACAATCCCCTCTTTCGAACCAAATTCATCTTGAAGCATTTAGGTGAGGCCGTAAACCAACTTAGGCCAAAAGCCTAAGTTGGGGTGGAGGAGTTATTGGGTGAGATTTGTAATCCAAAGTTCATAGCTTTGGGTACCATTCACTTTCTCTTCTAGTCATCCTAGTATTCCTTGTAAATACTTAAAAACAAAATGAAAAAAGAATGAAAAGAAGCAAAAAAAGAGTTGAAATTGTGAACTTAGCTTGTAAATATTTGAAGAAGTATAGTTTTAAAAGGATAGGAGGAGGAAGATGGCATGAAAATCTTAGAGAATTGGTCCATGATGTGTCACAAGAAGTAAGCTTTGGAAAAGAAATTTAGTTGAGGTCTCATGTGATGGTTCGAGAGGGCAGAGTCATTATAACCCTAATTTATCCTCCCTTACCAGTTGCCTACGCTACAAGACGAAGTAAGACCTTGGTTATCTCCAACATATCATACTTGGATGTGATGAATTAGAGAATATAGGCAAGTATGGTATGGTGCTCGTGTTCATGATTGTCTTTAAGAGTGAGATTAAATTATGCTAATCCCTTGTTTAAATTTTGATCATATCTTGAGGGAAGAGATATTTTTGCAGTGAGGGAAGTTGATTACACTACTTGAGCACATTCGTTAACCTTAGTTGAGGTCTATGAGCATGTGCTTCGTTTGGTAGAAACTAGTCAACATTTGAAACTTATGGTTTATGAATTGAGTGCTCGATAGGTGATACTTATGCCAATGTTTTCAAAATCATGAAGGCAAAGTTGTTTTCAAAAAAAAGCATGTGTCTAAGCTCCCAAGTAGTACCATTTGTATAATATCTAGATTTTTTTTATGTGCATTGATTTACTCGAGGATGAGCAAAGGTTTAAGTTGGGGGTGTTGATGAGTTGGAAATTTGTCACTCATTTAACCTATAAACAGTGAGAAATCAAGTCCTCAATGCCAATTTGAGTTAATTTAATGTTAGTTTTGTTGATTTTTAGGGTTGAAGACAAGAAGTGATTTATAAAGCATAAGAAATCAAAAAGATGGAAAATTAGAGCTAAAATGCAAAAAGGCATTGCCTATGAAGTTTGGCGGATCGCCAAAGTAGCCGGCATATCGCCTAAGTAGCTGACGTATTGCCTAAGTTGAGGCTTCATCGCCTAAGTCAATAGATCTTCCAAGTTCCAAATGAAGCAATTTTGTGATGAGGATAAGAAGTTCAGCATATCATTGAACAACCAGACCAAGCAACAGTCCATCGCCAAAGTCACCAGATGCCAACCACTGAAACTCAAATTCAATGCTAATTTGGTGATAAAAATGCACTTCGGTGGATCGCCATAGAGTTCCACGATGTTGGTTCTCTTTAGTCGAAGTGTATGTGGTGGCATTTTAATAAATTCCTAGCTCATTTTTGCTTCAGTTATAAAAGGCTTTTTGGCAGCTTTCAACCCCGTCTTTTGTCAAATTTGAGATCTAAAAGCTTGTAGTTGAAACCCTAAATTTGGAATTTAGTTTATTGCTTGTTCATTTGCTTTGGATTTGGATTTTACTTGTGAATATTTGGATTCAATGGAATACTTCAATGAGAATATGGGTATAAATCCTTTTTCTCTCACTATGTGTAGCTAAATTCCTCAACTTGGGGTTATGTATGATTGAGTAGTGATTGTTGCATGGGTAGTGTTTATTTGCCTCTTTAACTGATTAATTGTTATGGGTTTGACCATTACTCCGTGTTATCAATCTAAAATTGGAGGTTAAAAACTCTAATTGAGCCTAGATCCTTTATCATCCATGATAAATGGGATAAGGGTGAAGAGTAGTGGTCAACAATGACTTGATTTTTATCATTTAATGGTAGATTTTAGGCATAAGGCTATCCAATTGAGGTATTTGGTTGGTTATGAAGAAACAAATGTGAGGTGTTCGAAAGAACCCACATGTGAAATTTAATGTTTTATTAAGAAATTAGCATTAAGATTCAAAACCTAGCCTACCCATAACAATTAGTTGAATTTAGGCAAATGTTCATTTACCCATGCATGTACTCATATTCATGATTGCATAACCTCAAGTTACTTTAACCTTTGATTAAAAATTTCTAGTACTCATTCTTGCAAACCATGCTTACAATCGACAAATTGAATACAAAAACATTTGAAACAAACCCTCATTTTATTTTTCTTGCATTTTACACATTACGAGCTAACATCTTGTGACTTATTACACTTCAGGTGAACCTATCTCCTTCATTTCCTGTGGTATCAAACCCGACTCACGAGTTGGGTAAATATATTGTAAAATGACCGCCTATATCATTTATAGAGTGTATTTGAATGTTTTCATCAAGATACCTATTGGAATGGACTATATATCAATTGAACTCAACCCAGATAGACAATAAACTGAAACAACAAGATAAGAAAGAAGAAAGGGAATTACTCCTAGATGCCTCATAGCTTCTCAAGGAATTGATGTGGACGTCTACATACCAATCTATAAGAATCTACTTGGCATTTCTCTTGTACTTGTGATACCATTAATGTAGCACTCTGATGCCAGCTGTCATGGCCCATATTACAAGATCGTGTGGTCACCTACACGATTTTAAATCGAATGGAGAACCCCTTACAACCCAATCATTATTAAGTGGAATTTTCTTGATAAAATTTTTTTTTCTAAGGACCTAGTCTAGACATGTACAAGAGCTTTTAATGAAGAATAATAACAAGAAATTAAAGACACAACTTCTACCTGAGGAAAGAGATATGCAGAAGTTGATGATGGCTACTTGCCACATTAAGTAATAAAATTCAATCAACCTGTAATACACCCACACCTCAAAAAGGATGTAGCAATATTAGTATCAGTACACCACATATGCTGATAGGCATCATTGGTCGACCAAGATTAGTGTACGCGATACCATATAGGTTTAACAAAATCATCATGACAATCTCACATAACACTTTACAGCAAGTTTACACATTTTACTACAACTTCTCAACAAATCTAAAGATTTCCAAATTATTTTTCTTAGCTCAATTGATTATATTAAGCATTCTAAGCATCATGTTTTCATTGTGATATGTTCCTTAACGGCTAACACAATTACTGTCATTTAATATCATCAAGGTTATACACACCCATTTTCATATTTTTGCAGTTTAGGTATTATAATGTGTTACTCTCAAGTCACAAAGTATCAACTATAGATTTCTCACCCACAACCCGAACCAACCAATAATCTGGAATAATCGTACATAGATTTGATGTCAGAAGTTAAGGAGCCAATTACTGATCTTAGGCATATTTATACACCTAAATGTCATTATTTACACGCGTTTAGCTTAGTTTTGAGGATAATTTGGTGTGAGTAATGAAGTATAAAGTGTTATTTGTGTATTTGTGTGCTAAGTAACATGTTTATAGTGTTTAAGGTGCACTTGAAATAAGTCAAGAGCCAAAATGATCAAATAGAGTTTAGATGAGAAAACTAGTTCGGCTAGCCTAAGTTATGCTTGTTCTAGTGTACTTTGAGTTGTGTGGCCTAATGTTTGTTATGAGTTGTTGTAAGAGACCATAGGAGAATCTATAGAATCTAAATGAATCCCACACTCAAGCCACAAGGAGTGGGGAAACAAGGAACAAGTAGACGAGAAGAAGAGAACAAAGATTAGACAAAACCTCACCTTGCCGCACCCCCTAGGGTGAGGGTACACTATCTTATCCATGATATAGACCTGAACCACACCCACCTTGGAAATGCTATAGTCCATGCGGCCTAACCCCTCCCCCCCCTCCCCCACCCCCTCCCCCCCCCCCCCAAAAAAAATGACTAAAAAGTGGTTTTTACTTGGTTTAAGTTGAGGGCAAATTGGTCAATGCTTATATTTATTATGGGGCATATTATGGACGACCTAAAGGACTATATAAAGATTAATTATCCATATTTACATGATATATTTGGTAAAACACATGATTTGAGAGAGGAGAAGGCGTCAAGGGCTCTACTCTAGGGTTTTTCTTCCATTAACTTCTAGTTTTCTTGTAGTTTTACTTATGAATTCATTAACGGTGATTCTTTGTATGACTATGAGTGGATAAACACCCTATTTCTAGGGTTGATACTAAAACATGATTGATTAATTATGGTTTATAGGTTTGGTTTATATGTTTATCATGTCATGTGATTGTTCTTGCGTTCTTGCTTTACTATTCTACAGAGTCATGAACTTTAGGATAAATCTAAGTCTCAAAACGAATTGACCATAGGAGTGGAGGGATGGAATGAAGAACATAGGGAGTGTGGATCATATATTTAATTGTTAGATACTAATTGTTAAAGGATGATTTACGGTTAGGATAGAGATATACCTAAATGCCCCACTTGGTTAATAAAATGGGAAGATAACTTAGTGCAACCAAATTAGAGTCTCACGTCTCCTCTCAATTATGTAGTTGTGAGACTAATTTGGGTAGACGACTTAGAGGGTGACCATCCCCGAGTTATACTATCAACCTCATAGACCAATAATCACTATAAACACCAACACCGACTAGAAACCATAGTTATGCATGAATGTGACGTGAATGCCTCAACCCTAGAACTCTCTATATACTGTTTACAATCCAAATTTCATTCTATTGTTATTACTATTAATTAGTTTATAATAATAAAACTCAAACTCTTTTTGGTTACAAATCGCACTTGTTTAACCTAGATAAGTAATACTTGAATCAGATCTTCTACTAAACACCAAGTCCCTGTGGGATCGATATTAAGCTCACAAGATCAACTTTATTACTTGCACGACCAAGTACACTTGCATGTGCGGTTAGACTCAACATGTTTTTCATGACGTTACCAGGGACTTTAAAATTAGCAACCTTCTAATTTCTAGTTTTACAATTTTGTTTGATAAGTGCTAATAATTTGGTCTTAGCTACTAAATTTATAGGTACAGGTTTATTTCTTAAGCAAGCTAGCAAGGGAATGGGATTTGGTTGAACCACATCCCAACCCTGAGTGAAGCTGCACCAATTGAGAAGAGAAGCAACACTTTTCTATCCAATCCCGCAAGTTC
The DNA here is from genome assembly GCA_031232105.1 of Capsicum rhomboideum. Classification (NCBI taxonomy): domain Eukaryota; kingdom Viridiplantae; phylum Streptophyta; class Magnoliopsida; order Solanales; family Solanaceae; genus Capsicum; species Capsicum rhomboideum. Next base: position 37,677,058 of record CP124719.1, on the reverse strand, counting down.
AATAAGACGAGACCATTCCTGTAGTCATGGGTTATGAAAACCAGCCCGCAGGACAGTGTGCAAAGTGGCAATCCTACTTGCAACCAATGTGACCTCCAGTATCCGTAAATCAGACACAGGTAAAATATTTGAGCCTAAATAGAACATGGTGCAATTTTTGTACACAAGTGGACAGTTTATAGATTTGTCACATGAGGATCCACAAGTCCATTTTCAGAATATTCCAGAGATCAATGACACATTCATTCCCACAGGAATCTCCACAAATTACATAAGGCTCACTCTTTTCCCATTCTCACTCTTTGAAGAAGCAAACAAATGGTTGAAGGTAGAACTTTCAAATTCAATCACAACTTGGGATGAATTGACAAAGAAGTTCCTTCTTTGATTCTTTCTATCTAGCAAAACTGCAAGGCTGAGGAGTGAGATCTTAAGTTTTAAGCAAAATCCAGACGAAAATATCTATCATGTATTGGAGAGATTTAAGTCTCTTCTAAGGAATTGCCCACATCACCAACAAACAAATGAGGTAGTAACTCATAATTTTATTGAAAGTCTTAACCATAACACAAAGATTTTTCTAGATTCAGCGGTAGGTTGTCAGGATTTGGAGAATACCTGTGATGAGCTGTATACTTTTCTCAACCATATTGCATAAGGTAATCCAGAATGGCAGGGTGATGTTTCTAGAAGTATAGTGAAGAAGCCTGCAGGTATGAACGAGGTAGATAGTATCATAGCATTGGTTGTATAGTTGGACACTATTCAGAACCAGATGATGAATTAGTTTAACAAATTAAGTGTGGCTCGAACCTAAGCCCTGGTTAATCCAGTTCAGCCGGTTCAGACTTGGTGTGAAATTTATGGTAGTAGTGGTCACTCTGCAGACTTATGTGGAGCAAATCAAGAGTAGGTGAATTTTGTGGGCAATGCACAAAAAGAGAGCCAAAATTATGGTAATGCCTATAATTGTAACTAGTAGAGTCAGCCCAACTACTCTTGGGGAAATAATCAGGTTCAACCTCAGCAGTTTCAGCAGCAATAAGGTAATAAAAACAACACTCAAGGCAGCAATATAGAAGAGACTTTGAAAATGATTTTGGCCAACCAAGAACAAATGGCTGTAGAGATTAAAAATCTACAATTGGATCAAAAGAATTTAGAGATGTAGATGGGCCAGTTAGCTTAGGCACAAACACAAGACCTCAAAGGGGTTTGCCTAGTGATATAGAGCAAAATCCAAAAAAAATTATCCCAATTACCTTCAAGAGTGGTAGAGAGTTGATTGATATATCTCTAAAGAAAAATATTGAGGTGCAAGTAGAGTTGATCACACCTAAGTAGACAGAAATACAAGTTGAAATTAAAGAAGCTGACAAAAAGGGAAAGTCTGAGTACCCTAATGAAAAGCCGATTGAGCAATCTCTAAACATACCACCACCAGTACCCCAAAAGCTTAAAAAATCCAAAGAGGATGCTTGTTTTAAAAAGTTCTTTGACACATTCAGAGAACTTCATATTATCCTTTCTTTGTTAGATGTTTTGCAGGGAATGCCTAAGTATGTCAACTATCTGAAGGATGTGGTGACAAACAAAAGGAGGCTTGATTATATTGAGACTGTAGCACTCATGGAAGAGTGTAGTTTTGTAGTTATGAGCAAGATGCCCAAAAAGCTCAAGTACCCTGGGAGTTTCACCCTCCCCATACAAATAGATGAAAATGATGTTGTTTAAGATTTGAGTGATTTAAGGGAAAGCATAAACTTTATGCCCCTGTCTATGTTTAAAATGTTGGGTTTGGGAAAGCCAAGTACCACATCAGTTGTGCTATAAATGGCGGACAGAACTAGAGTGATCCCCGAAGAAATTATTGAGGATGTTCTCATTAAGGTTGGTAAGTTCATTATTCTTGCTAACTTTATTGTTCTTGACTAGAAGATAGATGGCAAGCTACCAATCATATTAGGACATTTATTTTTGTCTACTGGTAGTGGTTTGATAGATGTTAGAGAGAGCACACTTAAGATGAGTCTAAATGATGAAGATGTGGTCTTTAGAGTGTACAAAGCACTTAACACATCCTCACATTATAGATATATATGCATGATTATTGGTATGGAAGTGGATAAGTGTGGGGTGGTGAGTTGTAACACTCTAATTACCACTTCGGACTCACTAGTAAAATTGCCCAATTGGGTCAGTGTGCGTGAGCTTAAAAAGCTTGCATGTGATCCTACACGGGATGAGAAAAGTAGTAAAATGGAAAATTCTAATGGTATTGTTTGTAGAGTAAAGAAGAGAAGAAAATTATGATCGATAGGGAAGAAGAGATTGAGAGGCTGTGGATGATAGTTATAATGTGAGTGTTGCCACGACATTAAATCAGGCGCTGCTTGGGAGGCAACCCAAGATGTAATAGAGTTAGTTATTTTTATATAGTGTCACCTTTATTTTTGTTTTGATTGTTTGTTTTGCAGATTAGGGGAAGTCTGAGTACCCAAAATCTAAGCTAAGGAGCATAATGAAAGCATAAGTATGGGGTCCCCCGGCCCCCATGATGGAAATCTAAGATAGTGATATGCTACTAACTAGGCCTAGAGGCCTCTGGAAGTATTTCAAATCCATGTTCTTAATTTGATTTATAATTTGGGGACAAAGTATGATTTCAAGTGCAGGGTAGGAATCTTTCGATTTTTTTAGGGTGAAGTACGCTATAGGATTTCTATTTTGATTTATTTGCAAGTTTTTGACTAAATTTTAAAAATTACAAAAAGATTTTTTCTTTATGTATTTTTAGTTTGTGTTGTTTGGTCTGTTTAATAGAAGCACACTTCACCCACCACTCAGTTTTTCTTTTTTGTTCTTTTCCAAGGGGGAGCCCTTTGAACCCAGTATCCTTTTAAATTTTTAAAGGTAGTTTTAAAATTTTTGTTAGTTGGAATAAATATAGATGCTCTTGATAGGTGCTACATATAATTATTTGATGCAAGTGGTGTGAATTCTAAGGCTTGATGTGAAAATTGAATAACTTCTATAAGACACCTAGGCTCTTTCATTTGACTCTTGTGTAGTGTTGGCTTAAATGTGAATTCTTGCAATTGCTTGGTTGAGAGTCTATAAGGATCCTTTTGGAGTTAAACATGTGCCAAGTGTGAGTGAGGTTTTTGTTATATTCCATGTTTTCATATTGATATCTACAACTTTCCTGGTGTGTTTGCAAATGGAAATAAAGAATATCGAGTTTAGAAGATGATACAGGCATTTCTTTGATAGCCATGTTTATACCTGCCTTATATACTCTTTATGCATGATTTTAGTTAGCCCCATTGAGCCTTAGCCTATTCCTTGGTAGCCTCATATGTAGCTTACTCTTTTTCTTTCAATAGATCGTAACTTGATCCAAAACTCCTAAGCGCTTGAGTTGAAAAATAAAAGTTGTGAAGGAGTGAAAATTGAAGAGAAAGATTTAATTTGAAGCCCCAAAGTAGTATCTATTGGTTTTGAAAAGTTTTATGAATTGTTTATAGGGAGTAAATTTAAAGAGTTAAAGTGTTTTTAAAAAGATGATAAAAATCTCCCTACAAAAGATGTGTAATCTAACTTAAAAAGAGGGGCAAAAACAAAAGAGAGTTGTGGAAGAGAAAAGAGGTGAAAAATAGATTGGTTGAAGATGAGATTAATGGAAAGTGTGATGCATTAAAGCGCTTGGGAAAGTTAGTCACTATTATTGATCAAAATAGTTCTTACCCATCCCTTAGACTACATTACAACCTGTAAAGTCCTACTTGATCTTGAACTTTGATATTCTTATATTAGTGGAGTACTACATTAAGGGCAATCTTATGGTTCATCTTATGTGACATGTGAATTTTTTGTGAGAGTGAGCGGAATTTGATTATTACACCCATTCTTGTGATAAATGGCATATTTGTGAGTGAATATGGGTGACTCTCTTGAAGTAAGGGCGCATGTTTAATAATGGATAGGTGACTTATATGATCTCTTTTTTTAGTAATGTTCATGAGTTTTCCAACTTTGTAGAGTTAATCCTTAAGGCTAGGAAGCCTTGAAGTAGCATTCATGTGTTTTCAGTTGTAATATGACATGCCTAATGTAGAACTTTCTATTCATATAGTTGTTGTAGTTCTAGCTTGAGTGTCTTAGTTCAAGTAGTGATGTATAGTCTTCCTTTATTGTGTTTAGTGTAAAGATTTGTTCGAGGATGAACAAGGCTTTAAGTGTGGGGTGGTGATCTTAGGTGTATTTATACACCTAAGTGTCATTATCTACTCACATTTAGCTTAGTTTTGAGGATAACTTGGAGTGCATAATGAAGTATAAAGTGTTCTTTGTGTATTTGTGTGCTAAGTAACATGTTTAGAGTGTTTAATGTGCATTTTAAACAAGTCAAGAGTCAAAATGATCAAATAGAGTTTATACGAGAAACTAGTTCGGCTAGCCTAAGCTATGTTTGTTCTAGTGTACTTTGATAGGCTTTATTATGTTGTGTGGCCAAATGTTTGTTATGAGTTGTTGTAGGATACTATTGGAGCATCTA